>OX326970.1:1735060-7007560 GCA_946800305.1 Medicago arabica
AGAGAGAGAGAGAGAGAGAGAGAGAGAGAGAATGATGTGAATATGAGGAAGAAAGTTGTTGTCACAAAATGTTTTTTCAATTTAATTTGAAAGGATTCAGGATACTATAAGATCCAACACATTAGTTTGCATAAAGACACCTTACAAGAAAAGTATTCACTTGTAAAAAAAAAAAAGTATTCTAATTCTGCTTTTCTCTTGATAATTATAATCTGATCCAACTTTAATTTTCTCACAAAAATTGGCAAACAAGTAACATTTAAATCTGAAGAGGGCAAGCAATAGCGGATGGAAGAGACGAATGCATGTATGTACTGTGTCTTTATTTTTCACATATAATTGTTCTTCTACAACTTTGCAGTTGAATTAACTTGATATAATGAGTTTCAAGAGAGGAATTAGGAGAGAAAGACCTCGTTTTGAAGGTACCGTTGTAATCACTTTTGTGTTGACCTTGAAATGTGGATGTGAGATTTCCCAACTCATGGTTAGTTTGATTGAGCTATCCTCATTTCAGTGTTTGAATGGAGCTCATTTTTCCCTTGAAAAAATTATGTGTCCAGCTATCTTCACAAATAAAATTATTCAATAATTTTTTTGGTAACTATTATTCAGTAATTTTTTTTGTTGGGACAACATTAAATTTAATTTTGTTTTTCCCTCAAAAAATGATGTTTTTACACGTTTTATTTTTCTGAAAATTTACTAACCTTAACTCAATTTGCTTACTTGGTCAGTCCAGCCTTGCCTTATTTTTCTCACCTGAAAAAGGTTTTGTTACTCATATGCCTATTTTTATGGAGTTAGTGGCATATTATTCTCACGTATATTTTGGATATATATATATATATATAACTTCTCACCATGGAAGAAAAAGTCAGTAGCACATTTTGTAAACTGAAAAATATTCACAAGCAGAAAAGCTATATCAGCATGCACAACAACAAAAATGCATCATCTCTTCCAATTCACATTTCTGGGTTACATCTCCTACATAAATTCGAGTTGTTCTGCAACCCAGTGTATAAGAGGGATAAATCGTTAAAGACAGTGACATCGTCATGATGTCTGGTTTATTATTTTGGAGGTTATAACTATTCATAATTTTGTTTACTTCCCCAGTTGCTGACATCAAATCACGACAATTTTGAGCATCGATAAGTTTTCTTGATCTCTTTCTTGTTTATTCCCATTAAGATTTATTTGATGCTTATAACTTTATGTTGTTTCTGACCTAATTTTATACAAATCTTTTTAGCATTTATCCTTTTCAACCCGACCCTTGAAAGTTAGATAGCAGAAGAGGCCGGCAACCATGTTCTAATGACAGTGGCTTCCGAATAGGTATTATTTTCCATGGCTTGTGATAATTAATTTTAGATGTTTCTAATTACATACCCCTATTGTATATATTTTGTTTAATTCAATGCCTAACTCAACGCTCTAAAGATTATCGATATCTAAATTTCGTGTCACACTACTTGGAAGTAGTTTATCTTAATTACATGTTTAGAGTAGTATTAGCATTGATAACTTATAAGTAGCTCTGATTATTGTAAATATGATCTCAAGGTACGTCTGTATTTTTAGGAAAATGATTTGTGTCATCCGATGGTATTAATTTATGCATGCATCCATTAGTTATATAGCTTTGTTTGATTACCAGTTAGTATTAATTTAAACTGGTTATTAAGTACATGTAAAAGTAGGATATGTTTGAGTCATTTTCATTTGACATATATATAGCTTTATAATTTGAGAATATGAAGCATATTTGGCAATGATCTTGGTGAATCTACTCTCAATCTCAAAGCAAATAACAATCGCATTGGTGTCTTATAATACTAGCAATGGCATCATTGAAACCATCGGGTACGATGCTTGTGTCGCCTTTACTAACTCATTTTATTTCATAAAAAATATTGGCTATGACGTTACTAAGTTAATTGATCTTATATTTATCAAGTTAATAATGAATTTGTTCTCCATAATAAATTTATATGGTTCTGCTTGCAACGACATTTTCATTTATGATAATATATAGTCAATTATAGATTTATTCTCTGTCTTATTTTAATACGTTGGCTTTAAAAGACGGATCATCCCCTGCTGTAATAGTGAATCTCGACCATTGATTTAGGATGCAACGACTCAAATTATAAAATCAATTTTACACGGTAAAACAATCTCAATCCTACAAAACCTGCATTCCAAAGACAAAAACCGTAGTAGTAGTTTCATATTCATAGTAGAGTTGTAGAACAAATCTTGCAATCCAAAGATGATGAACCACAACGGAAGTAGTTTTAGAGAAAATGTCAAACCTCCACAGAACCTGTCACACAACAAACAAGCTATACACTGTGAGCACCTAAATCATTAGCTTACTCTAGTACTAGCACAAATTAGGTGTTAAGTTATTTAATTGTATAATTAGTTAGCTTATTCCAGTTAGTTATGGAGACAGTTTGTATAGTTTTCCCCTCTCTCTCTCTCTCTATACCCTTTGGGGTGGATGTGATCGGTTGCACAACAAAAACAAAATAGGGTTTTCATCTTTTCCGCATAGTATAAGCTAATCCTCCAGGATTTAACAGGTTCTTTCCGGTAAAAACCGAGTATACATAACTAGCAAAGAATAATAAATTCAGGATGATGAAAACCTAGAACTCATTTGTGAGGGATTTTGTTTTTGTTGTACCTACCGATCACATCCACCCCAAAGAACCTTGGGTATGATATATACTCGGAAAGAACTTATTGAATCTTGGAAGATTTGCGCTCATGAGGCGGATAAGACGGTGTCTATGTCTCGCCTCTGGTATGTATAACTGGTTATTATTTTGCAGGTTTTGCTTGAGTTGACTTTGGATGATATTGATCAGCCAAATTCGCTAAGATTTTTGTGCTCTATTTTTATTCAATTATGATCCATGTTTATATCTATATGTTATTTATTCATTTGAGATATTATATGTCAATATTATACAACAATCTTAAGGATTTAATCTCATCTATGTTTTATTGATTATACACTATACCACAAATTAAAATGACGGAGACCACTATATGCGACAAGCTTTTTTTTTTTTTTTTGAAAAAGCTAAAGTTGTGACCTTTAATAAAAGGATTATTTCCTACGAATGTGAAAAGAAAAAAGATATTAGAGGAGAAGAGATGCTTATTTTGAGCTGATTGCATGCTCTAGGGCAGAAGGGAATTAATATATTAAGGTACACATCTTTCTTTAATCAATTGATCAATGATGGATCTATCTTGGATTATAATTTGGATGAAATTCCTTTGAGAATTTAATTGGTTTTCGTTAAATTTTTAGTTGTTGTATTGGGTATATAGTTATATGAATGGAGTGTTTCTTGATAATTAATTCCTATGAAGAAAACATTGTTATATTTTTTCCTTAAAAAAATATTGTTATATTTTATTAGAGTTTTTTTTTAAGGAAATTTACAAATATTTTTAGAGTCATTTTATTTCAAAAGTTAATAAAATTAAGGCGATCCAAAAATGAAGTTTTTACACGTTTTATTATTATCCAAAAATGAAAAAGTCAGTAACACATTTTGAAACTGAAAAATAATTACACCTAGAAAAGGTATATCCACACAACAACAAAAATCCATCATCTCTTTCAATTCTCATTTCTGGGTTACGTCTATTGTGATCATCTCTGAGATAAATTTAAGTTGTTAACCTCGTGTATGATTCATATTTGAGAAATGCATTTGTATCTTGGTTTTATGAGGTGGATAACTTCGTCATATCTTAGGTTTATTTCACAATTTATTGTTTTGCAGATTATCACAAATCATAATTTCTTAGTTGTTTGCTTTGTTGTTGCCGACATCAAATCACCACAATTTTGAGCAGCGATAAGTTCACTTGATCTCTCTTGTTTATTCTCATTAAGATTTATTTGATGCTTATAATTTTATATGTTTCTAATTACATCCCATATTTTATTTTGTTCTATTCGATGCCTAACTCAACGGTCTAAAGATTGTCGATATGTTTCTAATTACATACCCATATTTTATTTTCTTTCATCCATAATAGTTCTCAAATTCCTAGTGACAGCTCTAAATTTTGCGTAAGCGTTTGATTGAGCAACTACACTTTGCTTGTTACTCCTTCAAGAAATAAGGTTCCACCACAAAAAGTACAATAACATGAAGTAGATTTTCTTTCACTCAATGAACCTACATAATCAACATCAGTCTAAACCTTCATATATAGTTAGACTTCAACCTCTTCTAAAAAGGAGTCCTCTCCTTGGAGAGGTTTTCCAATATTGTAGAACATGATCTACAACTTACATGTGTCTCATCCTATCGGATCATGCATGACTTTGCTCATCGTACCCATCGCATATGTCAAATTTGGCCTACTGTGTCAAGTAAATCAAATTTTCCACTAATATCTGATATTGACCCTAACCAACTTTGGCACTTCCTTCTCGAAATTCATCCAATAATTGTTTTCAGTGTGCACACTTGCAAGTTTGCATCCATGTTTACATGTTTCCAACAAAAGATCAACAACTTACTTCCTCTGAAAGATAAAAATGCCTTGCTTTGAGTAGTCTACCTCAGTTTCTTGGAAGTACTTGAGTTATCCGAGGTCTTTCATCTCAAACTTTGTTGACAATTTCCTTTTGAGTGGTTATCTCCCAACTATCTTATTTAACAATAATATCATCAACATATAACAAGAAGTACAATTGCAACGTCCCATATTTTTTCATTCAAGACATTACGCCTACCTATTCCATATTAAAAAAAAAATACACTACTATTTTTTTTGTTCTTATCATCAATAATAAACTCTTAACAAAAACCTAGACCAAAATTCTTAACATAATTTATTTAATTAAAATTCTTAAAATAAATATCCTTCCAATCTTTTTAAAATATTTTCAATTCCATCAAAAGCCAATTTTATCCCTGGACGCACTTCAAACAAAAACACCAAAGCATACATCTCTTCTTTGATACCTAAAATGTTGGTGTAAGAGGTAAGCTCCTATAAACCTCAAACCAAACATATGGTACAATATTATAAAATAAATTGTACAAGTCATAAACTGCCAAACAGAAATTTAAAAATCCTCACACACAAATACTCTATATAGTACATAATTAAAAATCCTCAATTTCATAAAACCATAAATTTTACCATACAAGTTTTTATTTTAATTTCATATCTCTTCAACAACGATTATAAATCATACTTTTTAAATTATAATATCTAACCATTAGTTACTGTTATGATAAGTATGAGGAAGTACCCTTAGTTATCATAACTGTAACTAATGGTTAGGTATTATAATTTAAAAAGTATGATTCGTAATAGTTGTTACAAATATATGAAATTAAAATAGAAACTATTGTGTGGTAAAATTTATACTTGTATATTAAAGTGATGATTTTTAATTTTTAATTAGGTTCTACAAAGTATTTGTGTATGAGGATGTGATGTGGAATGTTATAAGTGTAGAAAGTTTTGATTTTATTATGCTTTATATGTTTGTGTGATGTATTCATATTTGATTGTGGTTTCCTAAGTGGCGGGTATTTCATTTGACTGTGTGTTTGCCTATGTGGTAGGATTGAATTTTGTTTTCATTATCATGACATGTCATATGCATTTTTATGTGGTGCCTAAGTGATAGGTTTTAAATCAGAATTACCAATACTAAGTCCGAGCCCTTTGGGACACATTTGCTATGAACTTTTTTTTGGGTGTATACATGGTTGAAAGAGGTGACTATATTTAACCGTTTTAAGGAATCAAAAACATACAAACTAGTGGCAAATGAACCAGTAAACAGGAGAAAGAAATGCCTCAAGTGTAACTATACCTTCTAAACGAAAATAAAAAATAAAAAATTTCACTTTCTAGAAAGAAAAGACTCAAAGAAATCATAGTTACAAGCTTACGGCTAAGGCAAATCATAGCTGCAAAAAAGGTTAAGCAGAAGGGAAAGATGTATCACTTAAATATCTACTAGTGCATTATCCAAAATGGACCTTCCTTCCAAAAAAAGTCAATTGTTACTCTGAGATACACTTATCTAAGCAAAGTTTCAACCAGTTGGTAAGAAGCTTAGATATCATCTTATGGGGGAAACTACATAAAGAAATTGGGTGCAACTCCTCCGTGTTGGTTGGATTGCCACATTTTGGAATAAGAAAATTGCGATTCTCATTCAAGGTTGCCGGAAAATAGCCCCGATCAAGCAAGACATTCACCGCTCCAAAAATATCTTCACCTTGTAGGTCCCAAAATTGCTAATAGAAAGTTGGATTAATTCCACCCGGGTTAGGAGAAATTTAATGATAATCCTCCAATTTTAAAAGCACTTATTAACTTATTTAGCAAGAAACCTAGTGATGATCCCCCAATTTTATGTAAATATGTTAGATAGTTGGACCATAAGAGATATAATGGCATTCCTTGTACTATTATCTTTTTCCAGTGCATTTTTTACTATTGAAAGATCATGAATGAAGTGGCAAAGTGGTGGAAGCCATAAAGGTTATGTTGTGGAGGTGGTGTTTAAGTCGGTTGCCAGGACCGGGGTGTCTGTTTTACGAGTGGCAATGGAATCCAAAAGCTTGTTTGTTGCGATAGGTGCTCGGAGTTCTGCTGGCGTTTCGAGGCTGAGGCAGTAGTATGCGGTGCCTGAGGTTTGTGGATGTCAGTATTGCATATTTCAGCATCAGTTTTGGTGGTTGCAGCAGGGTTTTCGCTGTTGTCATGTGCTGTAGCAGGTCTGGTTTTTTGGCCTTTTAGGGTGTTGTTGTGTGTTGTAGCAGGTCTAGTCTTTCGGCTGTGTTATGTGTTGTAACAGGTCTGGTTTTTGGCCTTATAGGGTGCTGTTTTTTTTCTTCTTCGGGTTTTCCGGTATATCGGCGACCTTTGTATGCTGCTCTTTCTCCCTGTGAGTTTGTTGTGCATCTTGCACGCTCTCGACGTGAATAAAATTTGCTGATTCCAAAAAAATAAAAAATGAAGTGGCAAACAAAAAGGGCATAAAGGCTGAATTCGTGCACTTCGCCAGGCGATAGTGGATGCACGTGGCCAGTGAATTGTCACAAAGATTAGAGTCTAGCAACCAAGCCATTTCACCTAACGAATTGTGGCGGTTTAATGACCCACGCTACGTGGATGAATTGGCAAAGACTTCAAAGTGATGCAATTCACCTACCGAGCATACAATTCTCCTAGCGAATTACAACATAAAGAAAATCTATAAAGAGAAGTTCAATTACAAATTGGAAATTCTAACATTGTGAATTCCCAATTCTATCATATTTTGTATTTCTCTGATGTATGTCCAATTGGGAGTACCTGTTTTCTGTGGGATCTGTAATCTGTTTGTTGTGGGTCTTTAGACCTTTTATTTCAACAAAAATAAATAAATTAAAAACAATTAGATTTATTATTCAGGGAAAAAAAGATGATGGTTAAAATTGATGTACTTGAGCAATTGGACATGTGTGCAAAAAAATAAAATAAGGATCAGGTAGATATGAGTTGAATTGAACAATGACGATACTGACTTAAAATTGATCAATTTCGTTAAAGAAGGTGACTTATTTAAATGAATCGTAGAAAATGTTTGACATTTGGTTCTATAACCCCCTTTTCTTCCTCAATCAAGTATTCAAGTATTGTACTTACACATTATAAGCGTAGAGAGTTGAAGAATTTGATAATCAAATCAAATGATTACTACGTATCAATGTCCATAGAACTAACAACTGAATTGCATAGTAGGAGTTATCTACAAAAGACACTTTGATACGAAAGATAGTATTCATCTAGCAATATAATGAAGTACTAAACGAGAGATATCGTGCATTCTAAGAAAATGTCTTTACACAGTAGTTAGACAGGACTCACTATTGGACATTGTGTTGAAGTCCCTATAAATAAATGATTAACCAAATAGCATTGGATCTTATCTTTCAAATATTTCTATCACAAAATAACCAAATTTCATATAAACTATTTGTTCATGTCTAAACTAAGGGAGTCTACTTCCTTCTGAGTAGAAGGTGTATTATTCATACGAGTAGTTGGATCCTCGAACAGCACAAACCAAGAAAGAAACCCAATAACGATCACAATCACAACAAGAATCAAGCACGTGCATATAATGCACACTTTGCCCCAATAACCCATATTTAACCAATGATGTAAAAAAAACAAAGTTTCAATCTTTTTCTTCTTGGTATTTGATCTGATGAAAAAAATGCAAAGATAATGGTGAATTTTAAAGAGAGTGTAACGTTGGTGTCTCTCTATTAAGGAATGAAACATGGTTTTGTGAGCTTATAAGGACAAATAGTCACACACAATCAAAGGAAAGCTAGTAAAAACAACACTCCATTGTAAAGGGTAAATAAAGATTTCTCATTGTGAACCTTTTCAATGCGTACCTCAATTAACTGATTTTTGCATGATTACGACCACAGTTGTAATTAATTAAAAAACCCGTCGGAAAAAGGTGAAAAAAAAATGCATTTTTAAAGTGTTTTTGGGTTACATTTTGTAGGGAATTGGGTACATGTTATTGTACAATGATTAATTTTTGTCATAAAATCTCTAAAATACACAGTGACTTCCCTCCTTCCGACAATTATTTTTTTTATGCGCAAGAATCTAAAATCATACTAATTATTTAAGGTTGTTTAAAAAGCACGTAATTCATCAAAGTTGATTTTTCATTGTCCAACATTGTACTTCGTACAACCTCGATGATCCTAAAAATGTTCAATAAAATTTCTCATTGAAATACTTTTTGCACCACATAAAATACTTGAGATTTTCCTCCATTTCAACCATCTAGATTCAATTCAATGATTTACCACTATCGTTCCTTCAAAACTAACTTCAACATGCTTATATATATCCTTTTTTCTGTTGCAATTTGGAGGCATATGAGAATACTCCAAAGCCCCCACCATAAAAATATTTTGCTAGTCAAATTATTTTTATTTTATGTTAAAATGACTTTGAATATTAAATAGAAATATTTTATTAACAAAGACACAGAGGAAGTAAGTAAATTTATTTAGTCAGGAAAAAATTATTTATTTTGGATCCAAAAAGACATAACATTTTTTGTTTGAAAAAAAAAATTGTTAACTAGACCATGAAAATCCTATTTTCGTTGTTACCCCACCACAATCATTGGTCAATTTCATTAGAGACCAATCACCAAATTTATAGACTCCATATCCATATAGATCCCAAAACTAGTTGTTGTAACTGACTCAACTACTTCACCCATCAACCTTTAACACATCGCCTCAACAATTCCATTTAAGGTTGAGAACAAAACGTACACGTTAATTTTACTATAAAATTCATCAACAATTTTTTTAAAAAATAAAAGTAATGTTCTTTTGGCTATTCTTTAACATTGCAAAATTTATGGATAAATACGTTTTTGGTCAGCTGTAGAATAATTTTCTAAAAAAATAAAAATAGGAATATTTTTTTATTTTTACTCTTTAATTCATTCTAAACTTACGATTTCTGATTTTCAATAAAAAAATATAAGTGGAGTGAAATTAAAACATAACCACATATTTTATTTTATCTTCTGTTTATATCAAAAAGTAACTTTTGAATATCAAAACTTGAGTTTAAGAAAATGCATTTAATACATATATTAATTTTAAAGATAATTGGTTAATTATTTTAAGAAAAACACGTGAGTCCTCAAACAAAAGTTTTAATGATGAATGATATTCAACATATCATTGTAACTTATGTTGGAGGGTTCATGTTTTTTTTAAAATAATTACACATATATCTTCAAATTTATAATTTCGTCAAATTTTATTTCACTATACATTCATAAAATATATTTTTTTGACGTCAACTATTTCGTTTGTAGGGAACAAACTTAGGGCCCGTTTGATGGTCAGGATAGGATAGAGACAAGATATGATATATAGCTGGATAGAGATAGGATATGATAAGAACATGATAAACATTAATCATATCATGTGTTTGACGCGGACAAGATAACAAACATGATATCATTATAATTAAATGAAAAAATTGCTCTCATAATTAATTAAATATTATAGAAATGGAATGTTATTAATTATAATAGAAAAAATACATGCTACCATTATTTTTAAAATGACAATATTCTAAAATTGGCAGAATATCAAGATAATAAATAAGGAATGATCTTCTAATCCATCAGGATAATTTCTAACCCAGCCTATACTCAGGATAGAAATTACAAAGGAAAGTCAAGATAGGATAGGAAAATGGTTTATTTTATCCTATCACATTGGTGCATCAAACATGAGATTTAAGCAGGATATGATTAATGTATCATATCCTGTCTGTCTATCCTAACCATCAAACGGGCCCTTAATATTCTAATATTCGTTCATGAATCGAATTTTGTCAAAACTTTTGTGTCAAGGAAGTTCATTTTTTTTCGAACCTTCATGTTAAGGAAGTTCATTTTTTTTTTTTGACAAAATGTTAAGGAAGTTCATTAACTATTCAATTCCAATCCATTTATAATCTTCATTTCCTTTTTTCTAAGCGGTTTATAGTAAATCACGTAAATGAAATCAGTTTTATGATAAAGTTCATAAAACGAAATCTTTATTTTTCCTTTTAAGATGGAATATTGTTTTGTATTTTACAAAGAAAGGAAATATTGCTTTCAAATGATGAAATAAATAAATAGCTTTCCTTATAAGCTCACAAACGCGTTTTTCAATCAAGCCGTAACAAAGACACCAACGTCACCTTCTTCATTCTCTTTTAAATTCACCATATTATCTTCACAATTTTCTCACCAGATCATAAATACCAGAAGACAAAAAAAATATCGAATCATTCGTTGTTTTCGACTATAGTTGATTAAAGATGTGTTGTCCGGGAAAAGTGTGCATGCTATGCATATGCTTGGTTCTGGTTGTGATCACGCTTGGGTTTCTGTTTGGATTTGGAGTTTTCAAGAATGGATTCCACAAAATCAAAGACACCGTCCATTACTCTGATTCTTACGGCGGAGGAAGGCCGTTCTTGGGTTATGCGCCACCACCATTGTTCTAGTTCAGTATTGTTCTCTTTTTATTTTCTGCTTTCTCTTTTATTTAGCTTGTTTCATGCATGGACGAGTTTGTTTTTTGTTTTAATAAATTATGACTTATTAGAATTGGTATTTGTAATTACTAGTTTATTGGGATTCATGTTAATTAAGGAGTTTTTTTTTGTTTTGAATTAATCCTATCTGTTCTAGTGATTACTGCTATTATACTGTTTTTTGTTATTTAAAAACAAATTGTTGCGTTATCCTTGACAACGTAGAATTCTTGTAATTATTATGCGATCACCTAGTCAGCATTCTCTTTTCTTTGTTGATGAATTCAAGACTACATCAATAATTTGATCTATGAATTTAGTTTTGTATACACCCTTGTAAAATCAGACCGTAAGGACCGATAAAAAGCATTTGCCACCTTTTTCATCAAAATCATCGTTGATCAAATAATTATTAATTTTTTATAAATAGGAATGTCCTTTATCAGAATCTCAATTATGTTTTTCAGTCAACAATTATTAGTTTATTATCCCTCAAAAAAAGTTATTAAAGTTCATCCCATTAGCTAACGTTTTGTTTGATTCATGCAAAGTTAAAATTAACATTTGCAAATTTAAAATTAACAATTATATCTTTAAAGCGAGGTTGCAAGGACCCGTGGGGTTAGGTTAGGTTGGATCAATTTTAGGCAAAAATATCATATCTAATCAAACTTGAGGAAGTTATACCTTATACCCCCGACACATGTACTTTCACCCTACAAATTTTTAAAAATTTCAATTTTACCTCTTTTACTATTTAATCTTTTATACATAAATTTTTCACCCTCATTCTCAACATCTCCTAATTCGGAATGAGTGCACCCCCACATATATATATATATATATATATATATATATATATATATATATATTTCCATTTTTTTCTTCACTGTTCCGGAAATATTTCGGAAAACTCATATACTTTTCCGAAAATAATACGGAATACTCATATGCAGCTTTTCGGTGCACGCTAGTTATGCTAAATAATTTCAATGTAGAAAATAAAGAACCGGAAACGTGTATCCTAGTTTTCCGGTGCATTTAATTTAATTTTTTTTAATTCCAACTTGCTTAATACTAGAGCTTATATTCTTGATTCTTGATATTATTACTTGCCTTTATTACGTGTATACAGGAACACTAAGCACCTACCAAAACCACCCATAGCAAAGCTACAAGCAGAAGTTATAAATTCTAATATTGGTTGTTGCTAAAGGGAAAATACACACGAGCAGCAACACAAATCCAAACAGCCTAACCAAAAAATACACCCATTAGTACTAAATACACCTATTGGATTTTGATAAAAGAAAAAAAGAAATCGTGCTTTTTTGGACAAACAAGAACCAAACCAACTTGATGAATGAGTTGATTTAGGTTTGGTTGAGAGTCGATTAAACTACGTATGTTTTATTTTGGTCGAGAGTCGATTAAACTACTTATGTTTTATTAAATTTCAATATTTAAGATTAATCCAATAAAAAAACACAATAAATATTTAAATCATATTATAAAAACTTTAACAATCTTCTAAACAAGAACGAATCAATTATCGAACTAGCTAGTTTGGATTTGATCGGGTTAAAGATCGATCCAATAATCTTCAAAAGTTAGTGGAATTTAAAACAAATTTTGATATATAAGACCTTTTTGTCTTCATATAAGGCATTTATGCTTATAAAATTTAAAGCAATATTTTTTTTGTTGGTAGGCCTCAAGCGAGAACTTTAATCATCTTATCTTTGGCTCGATCCTGATCGGTTTTGAACTCTCCAGATGCAAGGTTGATTTATCGCCTTACTGATGAGTATTTTTTTTTTTTTTGGATCAAAGTCCGATGAATATATGTTTTCCTATAGTTTCTTATGTAGTAAGAAGTCCGATGAAAATATGCTATCAAAATGGGTCGGGCCTTATGGGCCGGCCCAAATGCCCAACTAAAATGTAGGGTCTGGGTCTTAAAAATAGCAGTCCGAATTTTTCCAGGGCTTTTTAGCCTGGCCCGAAAAAGCCCGCAGCCCATTAGGGCTGGCCCGTTCAGGCTAAGGGCAGCCCGGCAGCCCGCAAAACAAAAAAAAGGTGGGTTATTTTTTACACTAGACTGGACGGACATCCCAAATAGTTATGATTGTTTGGTATTTAAGTCATTCTCTCTTCTAAAAATTGTATATAATTATATTCATTTGTTTTGTTACTTCTAATTAAAATGAAGGAAAAACAAAAATCAAAGTGGTCTTGTATATAATTATGTTCCTTTCTTCACTGTCAACTCAGTTTAATCCCCTTTATCTTCTTTTTTTATTTTTTAATTTATTTTTACATGTGTTGGCTAATTAATTATATGTGGATCTTGCAAGACAATATAATGACTATATTGTTCCCTTAAAAAGAATATAGTGACTATACTGATTAGCAAATGAATTTAATAAATATACTTTTTTAGTGTACAATTATGTTAATGTTACTATGTTAGTATGGATAATTGTTATTCTCTTGGATCAAACTTAATTTATCTTTTGTTCACTATAAATTTTGTGTATATTTATGTTATTATGTTTTCAGTCCTTCAAAAATGAAGAAAAAAAAAAAAACAGGCGCTGGCCCGTTAGCTCGAGAACCCGTATAGGGCCGGGCTCGGGCTCTATTTTTTCAGCCCATATTTAAACTGGGCTTTTTAGCCCGGCCCTAAAAAGCTCTTGGTCCGATCGGGCCGGGTCTAAATGGACTGGACGGGGCCGCCTGTTTTGACAGCTCTATTTCTGGGTATCGATTATTAGGTTTAATAATAAAAATTTCAACAAACAAATATAACTTAAAAAAACACGAGTCGCACTCCTCATGCAACGTAATTGCTGCGTGCAGTGGAAGTGTGGAACGAAAGACATTTGGCTTGTGATTGTTTTCTTGTGGGCCATGGCATGCACCCCAAAGATTCATGTTTCATTCTTTTCTTCCAGAGTTTCAGTTTAACATTCTTGTCGGACGTTGCTATTGTACTTCATCTACTTAACATGTATTCCCTCTCGTCACTATTATAAATCAAAGTTGACTTTTTAGGTTCATTCAATAAATGATGTATGTAGTCTATATATAGACTACATATATTATTGATTGAATGAATCTAAAAAGTGAAATTTTGCTTATAATAGTGATCGGAGGGAGTAGTCATATATTGTAGTAGCTGCATATATGAAGTGAATCAGAATATTTGTTTGGTCATTAATGAATTTAATGTTTACATCAGCACATTAGGGCCGCTAAAAGTCATATCCAAAACTTATATCGTCTCCTAGTTTTCTTTTGGTGACTAAAATACCCTTGGGCACAACTAAAGATTTAATCCTTTAAAATATTGCCATGCTGCTTAATGGGGGATTAAGATCCTCTCAAGTGGAAAAAACATCAGGAAATAATGTGCAAGATCTAGACAAAGTTTGCCGCTTAATGGGTATGGAACCTTTTTAACAAAGTTTGTTCTATTTTCAAGTATTTGATCAAACATTAAACTTCTTGCTTAAAAGATCCAAAGATCTTTTCATTAGCACAATTTCATCTTAGTTTATCGTAACAAGGGACCATCTCTTTCCAGTTTCCACCACATAATTATTTAATTAAAAAAAATCTATGGTGAAGTCATTAAAATGACTTTTCTGGTGAAGTTAAATGGTCAATCATTGAGCATTATGGATTTAATTTATGTTGCGTCAAATTATATGACGTATTGCACATTTGCTCATAAGGAAGTGTGTTGTTATACCTTTACTTATTGCGATTATATCCCTGATTAAATCAAAATTAAACATAGATTCCCATTTGTACACTAAGATTGAAATTCCCCATAATATTTTGTATAAGTAATGATTTGTAAGGTAAAGTTTAGTTTTAGAGTGATCCACTAAACAAAATAACTTTTTCAAAAAAGTCAATTTTTCCGACTTCACCTTAGAAACCCCATTCTTTAAACCCCCTGCCTGAAATACCCTTTTTCTTCTTCCTTCAAATATCTCATCTTGACGTGAGAAAATCATCTAAAGCCAATACTATGATTTAAGTAATTTAATCTAACAAGCCGGTCCTAGTTTTTTCTCTAGGTTTTCTCTTCCAGTTTCTTCATTGAGAGGTGGTTTTGGGTCAATTCTTGACCTGAAATCACCCCTCATCGTCTTTTTCTTTCATTTTCAATCTAAATAATTGATTTTCACATAGATTTAAGTTTTTTCTTTGTGATTTCATCATCTAAGTGTGGCGGTTTGTTCGTCGTCTTGTGCGACATTGTTTGCTTTCCCATCTTCTTGCGGTGTTCATTTTATTCATATTGAAAGATCGATTATTCAATCAAAGATTTGAGCGTCAACATTGCAGATCCGGAGGCCATGAATATTCCGGTTACTTTAATTTTATCTTATATTTTTGTAGGCATTATGCCATTATATGTTGTTGTGAATTCGATGAAAAATCACACCAATAAATACTTGATGTGTGGAGCAAGGAATAATCAAGCAACCAAAATAAGTGGGAAACAGTTATAATCACAAACAAAAGTAGAAAAAAGCGAGAGAACACAAAATAATTTGTTTACCTAGTTCAGTCCAAAATTGACCTAATCTGGGGGAGAGAGCAGCCCTCCGTTCCACTATAATGATGAGTAACTTTACAAAAGAGATATCAATGGGTTACAAGAATAAGTCTCCCGTCTAATTCTACCCAAAGTCTCAATCTCTTCCCGTAACCAAGAGACTCAATCCTAATAGTGTTTCTCAAGGTGAATCAACCCTCAAACCCTAGTGTTTGTTGTTGTCTTTCTAAACTCTTGTTTTAGCCCCTCTATCTCAAGGTTTACTCTGTTACAAAGCCTATATTTATAGTAAAAGAATCCCTCATAAATTGGAACAAAATCAGGCCCAAAAATACGTTTTATTTTTATGCATCTGCGCAAAATCGTGCTCCGATTTTATACGAATGGAAGTGCCAATTATGGTCCAAAAATCGTGCTCCGATTTTGACAGCTTCAACAAACTTCAATTTCTCCAATGAGTCACTTTCACAACATTTGCTATTAACTTGAATGTTGTGAGTTTGTTCACAGATTCATCTTTTACGTTTTTAGGAGTGTTGAATGATGCAATCTCTCGATTTGAATGAATGAATATCATTTTATTTTTGTAAAAAAAAAAGGTAATCTAATCTAACACAAATATTTTTCACAAAGAGAATCAGAATCATGTTGTAGATAAAAAGCCTTATAGCTTTGGTAGAAAAGCCAGCAAATTTCCAAAAAAGTGTTTGAGTTAAAATGTTACCAACAACAAATAATTTTCTTTCAAGCAATCTATTTTAGTCAAGACCCTACCTTCATATCTATTTTAGACCTACAACTTTGTTCAGCCCGCCCAACCATATTATTGGAATTTGGTTTGATTTCTTATTAGAGATAATTAATTAGTTATAACCTTGAATGATATCTTCTCACCAATTTCCTTAATCTCAATTAACATGGCTTAACCAAAACCTAAACCCCATTAGATGTCTTTGCTGCACCTTATAAGTGCATGGGCAGCCAACAATTGTAGGGTAGTTATCATGTTGGACTTCACGATAATGGAGATACATACGAGGTACTAGGAGTTAGAATTATCTCTATGAATGATTTTTTTATTTTTTCAATTTGAAAAGATAAAGACACAATAAAAATTAAAAATAATTAATAATGATAGGATCAATTTAATGGTAGAATCCACCTCTTATTTTTTTTCTTCTCTATCTTTTTTTTAACGACAATTTTAATGGTGATAATTTCCTAACCCATCAATAAATTGTGAGTAACACAAGTTTTTTCTACGGAACAACTAATACTGAGTTTACACCAATCAAAATTATTTATTTGTTTTCAATTATTTTAAATTGTTATATAAATACATTATTTTAATTGGATCAACTCAACATCCATAATATTATCTTTCATTGATGTGTAAAAAAATATCTCTTATTTATTTATTTTTATAAATAGAGATGGTTTTTAACCACCTATCTCAAAGACCCAAAAAAAACTCAAATTTAACAACACTTGTCAATTTTTTCTTTCGACGTAACGTAACACCTAGTCACCTCCTCCCAATATATTGTTATTAATTTTTTGAAACTTTATTATGAACACAAAAGATGTATTTTAACTCAAGAAAAACAGTTTCGTCGAAAAAAACACAAAAACATCACAAAAAATAAGAAAGAAAATATAATTCTTGTTTAGTAACAAACGTGGTAGTAAATCACGCAAAAAAGAGAAAAGTTGAGAAAAAGAAATCTTTATTTTCCTTTTTAAAAGGGAATATTGTTTGTTTTAAAATTGATGAAACAATAATAAATAAATAGCTTTTCTTATAAGCAAAAAACGTTTCAATTACCACATTTAAATTCACAATTCTCTCAATTTTTCTCGCAATTTCTCAGATCTGAAAAAACCGCAACTTTACTCATTCAACGATCATTCTTTCGAGATGTGTTGTCCAGGCAAAATCTGCACACTATGCATATGCTTGATTCTGGTTGTGATCACGATCGGAATTCTGTTTGGATTTGGAGTTTTCAAGAATGGATTCCACAAAGTCAAAGACACCGTTCATTACTCTGATTCTTACGGCGGAGGAAGGCCGTTCTTGGGTTATGCGCCACCGCCTTTGTTCTAGTTCAGTATTGTTCTCTTCTTATTTTCTGCGTTCTGTTTTATTTTTTATAAATAAGTGATGGATTAGTAGTATTGGAATTCGTGTTAATTTTTGTTAATAAAGTTTCTTTCATTCAGTGATTATAATCTTGCTCTGTTTGTTTAATATCATTTGATAATGTTGAACTTATCCGATTATCCAGTCAGCATCCCGTTTTTGTTAAGTTGTTTTTTCTACCTTTGGCTCAGAATAAACCCCAGCTAATCTTAAATTAAGTAGGTATCATTGATGTTACATCTAGTAATCGAACTCAAATTATTTGAACAATTCGTTCTTTGGTAAAATCCATTAACCACCACAAAGTCAGATGACTTGTTTTTGTCGACAATATCGTTATTATTAAACTATCCGATTTAATAATAATATTCTTAATTTTTTTTTTTTTGATAATATATAGTTTAAAACTTTTTTACCCATTCTTGTGTAAAGTGTACAAGGGGCGTGTGCACATAAATTTTCTTCTTTGTTGATTTACCTTCCTTTTTTTCAAGGAATAAAAAATACTTTTACTTTTTGTTAAGCAAAATAGTTATAATCTTTTTATAAATTGTTCTATTGATATGGGAGTGATTTTGCATCGTTTCTGAATAAAAATTAGAGTAATTTATGTATGGATATAAAGATTTGGACACTTCATTCGATCACACAAAAAATGTAAAAAATAATAATTAAAGGATGTACTAATTTTTTTTACAAGTAAAGGATATACTTTCTTATTAATTATATGTTGTGTATATATTTTTCTTAATGTGTGACTAGATGAAGTGTTTAAATATGTGTCCAATCACAAATTATTCTAAATTTTCTTTGAAATTATGTTCTTTACCAAAAAAATGAGAATAAGAATTTTTTTAATACGATAAGGAATATTCATTCTTAGTACAAAGTTATTTTATAACAACATCCAATCATAGATTAGTCATAGCATATTTTATAATTGCTTATTGTCCCGAAGAGTTGTGATTGGTTGTGCATGAAAAAAATCATCTTTGAGGTAAATAGTGTGAGGAATTTGTAGTTTGAATCTCGACTCATTCATATATTGTATATTTTTTAATCGCATGATGTACTGTTTGAAACTGATTTTAAAGTTTTGTCTGATACTCTTGCCTCAACCACTACTCCCACCAACGAGTTTGACGATCTTGTATCCCAATGTAGAAGTCTCTTACTTATTAGACCCGACTTTGTAATATCGTATATTAGGAGGCAAGCAAATAGAGTTGCTCACAGCATTGCTAGGGCATCACTATCTCACCCTAGCTCCCATATTTTTCACCATGTAACATCTACTATGTATCAATTAATTTTGAATGAAATGAATTAACTTTGCCTTTGCTAAAAAAAATGTTTGAAATAATGTCATGTTTTTTAATGAGAGAATTGCATAAAAGTTTTTAAAAATTTAAATAAACGACCATTAATGGTTTACACAAATTTTATAAGGATTGATATAAAACATCTATCACCTTCCATTACAACTATCATTGATCGAATAGTTATTATATTTGCGAATGCCTATTATGAGAATGAGAATCTCAATTATGGGGTACAATTATGGGTGTATTATGATTCTTCTTGTAACACTTAGTTTAAACTCCACCGATTCACACTAACGCTTAGTTTGATTCATGAAACTTTAATTCACAATTTTATCCAATATCTTAATTCTTAAGATTTTAAGTGAGGTTGGAGGGTTGATTTATCATCACTAGACACATTGGTACACGTTTTTCCCAAAGTTTCCTCTGGAATAAGAGATTCAAGAGATATTTTACCGTGTCTATGCATGTATCAAAAATCAAATTTTCAACAAACAATCAAAAGTTTAGATTGCAATGTCACTTTTGATAAACTTATTCATATTTAGTATTTAAATTGTCGATTCTTGCCAACTGAGAATGATGCCAACAAAACAAGAGTTGTGTCCATCATGTAATGTAATTGATGCGTGGAGTGTGATGAAAGATGTTTGTTTGTCTCTTTGCATTAAATTGGTCTTTGCTTGTGATGGTTTTCTTGTGGGCCATACACCCAAATATTCGTATTTCATTCTTTTTGAGTTTGACATTATTGGTTACTATATTTACATTTGATAACTCACTTTGGTAACCAACATGTGATAATTCACTTACATGCATGAGGTGAATCATAATGTATGTTTATATATTCGGCACATTAGTGCCACTAAGAATCATATCCAGAACTGATATTGTTTCCCATAGAGTTTTTTTGTTTTGTTTACCTTAATGAAACTTTTTCATTTAAGTTTGTTCTATTTGCAAGTATTATGATAAAACATTGTGAGTTAAAAGTATTCCTCACGTTTAGAAGTCTTATCTCAACTGACAAATACCAAAATTGTAAGGCCGAACGTCATGATTTGGATTCGAACTTGAGACTTCACAGTCGTGTGTGAGTTTAATTTCAGTGAATTACCACTTCATCTAAGACAAAAAAAAAAGTCCTACTCACTACAAATAATTATTATTTTTACTTTTTTTTTTTCATCTTATTTTTATCATTGGAGTGTATTTTTGTCAAGACCCTATCTTCATATCATATTTAATTTAGGCCTATATAAAACTTTGTTCATACAAGATGTTAGAGATCATTTCTAACATTTAAATGGGCATTAAGTAAGATACGTTTGATTTGTGCCTTAATAACTCTAGGCAAGTGACATGAAATTCATTTCTACTTGAGCTTCACTGCAATAGTACTCATAACTCTATGCTTTCCATTTGACCACAATAATTCCCCAAAAACATAATCCATTGTAGCATCACCATTTTCCATTGCTTTCATCACAATAACCTTGAAGGATTTCTTCTCACCAACTTCCTTAAAGCTCAAGTAACTTGGCTCAATCGAAACTGAAACTCCATCAGGTGCCTTGGCTTGCACGTAATATGTACTTGGAGGACCAACATTTGTAACAGTTCGACGAACATTTATGATTTTGTCCCCAAGATTGAGTATTGTGATTGTAGGGTAGTTCAAATCCACCACATTGTAGGACTCAGGACAAATGAAAGGCTTTTTATAAATAGACTCGATTTGTTTATAGTTTTTATTATAAACACATAATAGGTTCAAGTAATCAACAATATTAAGATCATAAATTAGTCCAGGGTCTATAGCAAGATTAGGTTGAATGTGACCCGAACCATATGCAAATGGAGTTGCATTTTCACCGAATCGATCCTTGATAGGTCTTTTGCTATTATCCATTTTGGTTGCTGAAATAGACAAAGTTTTGTGTTAAGTTTAAGAAACTCATATTTATGAGTTATGAACAAAAAATATGACATAATAAATCGTCAATGAAGAGACTGTTTTAAGGATTTGAACCCGCGACTTTTAAGTCGCAAGGAAACAACCTTACCGTTGCACCAGGACTAGCCCTACAAAAACACGACAGTTGTCTAGTAATTATTTTTAATAAAATGAAATAGGTTGGATGATTAATTGATGCGGTACCCGTGGTCATAATAGCTGATTTGATAGCTGCTGGACTCCATTTAGGATGAAGTGTTTTGAGAAGGCCTACTATGCCAGAC
The DNA here is from genome assembly GCA_946800305.1 of Medicago arabica. NCBI lineage: Eukaryota > Viridiplantae > Streptophyta > Magnoliopsida > Fabales > Fabaceae > Medicago > Medicago arabica. The sequence continues at coordinate 1,756,500 of OX326970.1, forward strand.
ACATGAGGGCATGCCATAGAAGTTCCAGACAAGGATTTGTACGGAATCCTTCTATTATCTGATGTTATTTCATATTCACTATTGACTTCTGTGTAAGCAGCAATTATGTTCACTCCAGGTGCAGTGATGTCAGGCTGGAACACAAGACACAAAAATAACTGTCACAAAATCATCTAGATTATAACATCTACACTTCAGATCAATGTCGTGTTTTGGTGTTTGACACATGTCAAAGTCTGATGTCCACATATGTAGTTATATAAACATTCAATTTCTTAAATAATTATGTTGTGTACGTGTCATTGTTAGTGTCATGTTTGAATAAGTCTATCTTTGTGTTTCACATACCAAATGAAATGGTGCTGATTGAAATTAAATGTAAACATAGCAAAGTTGATGATGATGAGACAAAAGATAACAAACTTTTAGAATTGATGGAAGAATGGTGCTAGGCCCCCTTGATGAAAATGAAGCAATCACTGGAGCTGGAATTATTGGAATTTCTGTTATTGCTTTTGTTATGTAAGCAACAGGGTTCCTGAAATACGTATAAATAGAGTCATTAATTGCTGCAATCCATTTTAAGAACTTTAACAACAAATGGAAGTAAAAATTAATGTAAAAGAAAAAAAAGAAAAATTACTTTTCATTTTTAATGTAGGAGTAAATATATTGACTATCAATATAATTGACTTGGGAAGTAGGTAAAGCATGAGGGTATGCAATAAAATCATAATAGCTTTCATCATCACTGGCCAAAATCATTCCTACTGCTCCTGCAGAAGAAGCTTCTGGACCTGGAATAGTTCCAAAATACACATCTTCAAGGCAAACAACTATTTTTCCCCTCACCTTTTCTACATCAAGTGTTCCATATCTGCAGAACTTCCTGCAACAATGCATATGAAACAATCTTCTTAGTTTTAACAGATAAACAAAATCATTGGCAAATAAACTTGGAGAATTTTCACTCACGCATCCCTAGATAGAGCATAGAAATGTTTGCCTTGTTCACCACTAATCAAAGGATAGAACTTGTGTATTGGCAAGTCCTTAGATGAAAGACTAGTTCCCTAACAATCCAAAAAAGACCAATAATTATACATAAATCCCTTTCGATTAGAGTTATGTCTAGAAATTTTAAATTGAGGGAGAAATACTTATGCATAAATCCTAAGCATTTAACTTGTATATACTTCAATTAATACTAATAATTTTCCTCTTCTCCAAATAAAAAATATGATCGGGTGCATGTGCAAAACCTTTTTACACACAATGTATACAAGAACTTACAAAAATACAATACCTTAAAGTGCTTGTTGTCACCTAGTGTAACGTAACTGGCGAAGTCTCTATCAATTGTGCTAGCAGCAACCGTGAATAACCAAGGTGCCACATTCGAAACAGTTCCAAAATAAGGTCCAGAATTTCCAGCAGAAGTAACTACTACTATACCATTTACTACTGCATGAAAGGAACCTATAGATATTGAATCTGTAAACAAGTTATGAGTCTTCATACCAAGAGAAACTGAGAGCACATCAACACCGTCACTTATGGCAGCTTCAAAACCAGCTAAGACATCTGCATCTGAGCAGCCACCTTTCCAGCACACTTTGTAGGCTGCAACATGAGCTTTTGGAGATCCACCTTTTGCAGTGCCATTACCATTTCCATAAACATTTACTCCTTGAACGAAATTACCACCAGCTGTTGATAGAGTGTGAGAACCATGGCCTATTGTGTCACGTGCAGTGTAAAATGATGCATCAAGTTTGCCTACATATGCCTCATAACCTTTGTAGAAAGCTCTTGCTCCAATTAGCTTCCTGTTTGTGGAATAGTTAGAAAATTAGAAATATATATCCATAACTTTAAGAATGATGGTTGGATGTGAAATAGAGCCCGAATTTTATTGGTGTGGTGAATACTCTACACATTTAATTTTGAACTCTAAACATCTCTCTATTATTAGTCCATGACCCATCACCTAGAACCACTCTCAGCTCCCATACAATGTTGAGCTACCACTCTGACATCTTCATCCAAAGTTATAAGGCTTAAAATGTTGGGCTTATTTGTTGTAAATTCTCCACTCATTTATCAAATGTTGGGTTTTAACTGACACTTGATACATCACAGTATTCTCTCCATTAAGTATGACAAAATTCTAGTTAATGCAATGACCTATTATTTAAGTACATGGAATGAGTCAAAACAATTACACATTATTTTTTTAGGGAAAAGCAATTATATATTCATAACATTCTTTTTGTTAGCAATTTGGTTAACGTATTATACATGGAAAATCCTTCAGGACATTGTGTCTTAGACTTTCTCACCAATTTTGTTTTGCAGGTATTTGTAGCAATTTCAGCATCAAACTTTTTATATTTGTATCTACTTGTTAAAATGATAATTCTATGAAAGTTTATGTGTGGTACCATTTATGTGAGGATCAATGGTTAAGGTAGCACTCGTGGAGAAGTTAGTGGTCTCGTTATCAACATTAAACTTCATAGTAGATAATGCTTTATTAATATTTCCAAAATCACTTTCGACTTTCAAAGATCTTACCACACTATTTCTCTTTTTAAGTGGTCTGCTAAAACAATTTGATAACATTAGATGTTGAAAGTGCCTTACAATCTCGATTTATGTGAGTATGGTATTTGGCTCCATCTCATTGGTAGTTATTGTTATGTTCATTTTTTTAGTGGTCATTGACTCTTATTTCGGTAACAACTAAAAAACAAACATAACAGATTATAGCTACCATAGTCACATAAACATAGAATGTAAGACAATTTTTACATTATCAAATTGTTTTAGCAGACCACTTAAAGAGAAGAAAGTCGTGGCCAGATATTTGAAAGTCTGAAATTTTTTATTCGACGTCAGGAAAGGGTGGGAATATTAATAAAATAATATCTATTATGAAGGTTATTGTTGATAATGAGACCGCTGATCGACTTCTCCACCAGTGCTAGCTTAACCATCGATCCATCACATAAATGGTACCACACATAAACATTCAAAAAATTATCATTCACATAAATGGTACCACGCATAAACATTCAAAGAATTGTCATTTTAACAAGTAGATAAAGATAGGGAAAGTCTGGTGTTGAAATTGCTACAAATACCCGCAAAACAAAATTGGTAAGAAAACCTAAGACTCGGTTTCCTCAAGGATGTTCCACGTATAATACGCTAACCCTCATGATTTAACACACTCTTCTAATATGGTAATCAAGGGATAAAAAAACTGGCAAGAATATTATTTATTCAAGAAACTATTTTTGTTTTGATACTGTTCAAAGCCAAGTGAAAAACGTGTAACACATATTCAGTAGGTGAATCAAAATTCTTTTATTGGCAACATGTAACCGTTGAGTCAAGCAAGAATAATGCCTTAAAAATAGCTAACAAAAAGAAAGTTATGAATAGGTAATTACTTTGATTCAGCAAACAAATTACATGTACTAAAATAGTAGGTAATTGCATTGACTCAACAAATTAGTGCTCAAATAAATTAGTTAAGAAAATGAAATATAGTAGCACGTGGAGTGAAACATGACAATTTAAGGTTTGAAATATAATAAATGCTAGTACGGACATCTGTATCAAGTACGAACAATAATTTCGTTAATACCTTGATGTATCAAGTGTCAGTTAAAGTGGCTCAACATTATAGGAAAACGAGAGTGGTTCTTGATGGTGGATCATAAACACGGAAAATCTCATACTTAACATAGTGATATTAATGTGTAAGTGTAAGTTAGAATTCGACTCCTCTAAACGTGGTGTGACTATATGTGTGGAGAATAATACTCCACTATCAACTAATGCATGCATTAGAGAAGAGCGACAAGAGGATGCAGTACTAATGTACCTGTTACAATGAATTTTTCTTGAGCCAATAAAATTGTCAAATTGACATATCCCATTTCCACGCCACTTTGATGGAATGGGGCCCATTCCTTGGTCACCAAAACTTTGAGATTCTGGCCATACACCTATTTAAGAAAAAGTCCTTTAATCAAAATATTTCTTTAGTGAATATCTATCAAAATTAATAAAAGATATAAATATTAACTTATAGTTTGTCTTTTGCTGAATTCAAACAAGCATAAAACCTTTTAAAATGTGCTCACTAAATTGATTGATATTTTTCAATTTAAGAGACTAAGTTGCTACTTTTTACAAACCTGAGGGACTAAATTAACCAATCTTTTTACACTTTTAATAACTAAAAAGCTTATTTAGTCATCATAGAAACTAACACTTGTCAAAGGAAAAGAACATAGTTTGACTCTGACTGTGAAAATATATGAAACTTATATATATATACCTGTATCAAGGTTACCAATGATTGTGTCTTCACCATATCTTGCCTTCTCCCAAATGGATTCCTTAGGAACTATTTCATTTCTTTCTACTCCAAGAAATTCCCATGACCTTGTTGTATGCAATTGATGCATTTTGTTCACAGATACAGACACTACATTTGGATTTCCTACACATCAAATTGTTGATTCAAAATTAAAATGAATCTCTATTTTATTTTGTCGAAACTACTAAAAAAACAAATATTAGTGAGGGAAAACACGAAATCCATCACTAATTTAGTCACTAAATTTTGTGATGAGGAAATTAGTGAGGGATTTCATTTTTTTCGTCACTAATTTTCCTCTCAAACTTTACTTTTTCTAGTAGTATAATAGTCAATGAAGATGTCATTTTTGAAACATAATTTGCTTACTTGCAAGCTCATCTGCTTCTTCATCTTCCAATATTGCTGCAAAACCATTGATGTGTCTGTTATAGGAGTAGAAAATTGCATCCTTTGCTTTCTCATTGCTGTGATTATTTATTAATAAAATAAGATATTGTTTTCTTTTAATCCATTTCAGAGCAATTAATTAATTGGAATTGATAGAAGTTTCTAATTTAAATACCTCCCTAGGATGGAACTCAATAAACTATAATGAGATTTTGTTGCATAGTCTAAATCAGCAGAAGAAGGATTAGGGCCATGAGAATGTGCTCCTAAGTAAACAACATAGGACTGCAACAAAAAATGCAGTAGACACAAAAGTAGTTTTGTTTTAATGAATAACAATAGTGAATTTTTATAATCATAATAAAAACATCATTTTTGTTTTGTTTAGCATTTACCTTTCCAATGGCATAGGATGGTTGCACTTGCAAGAAGAAAGAGCAAACAAAAGAGAATGAAACAAGAAGCTGAAAAATGGAGGAAGAAACCATTTTTTTTTTGGATTGGAATGATGAGGTATGCTTTTATCTACTTATATATAGCTAAGTTCATTTTTCTTTTGGACTTACACTTAAATACTACAAGTGAATTGCTCCATGAGTAATTCGAGAATAAACAATTTATCAGAAATGTACTTTAAAGATGTTACAAATGGGTATGTATGTAACAATTAATAATTATACAGTCACTACATATAACATGATGTGATTGTATAATTTGCTATTTGGATCATGAAAAGTATTAAATGACATTGGCATGTATCCATATTCTGAAACCTACCTTCAATCAAAGTGGAAAAAATTAACTATAGGGATGGAATAGTGAAGACTTTATCTCCCCATAAAACATGTCACAGGGAGATAATTTAAGGAGTGTGTACTAACTTGTGCGGTGAATATATACTACTGTTTTAATTCAAATTTAGTTCAAAAGAACAATCCCCCAAAAAGATAGACCAAAGTTAAGGTTCAAAAGTATTTTCTTTATAAACATTATTTATGTATAATTACTTCTTTTGACATTCAATAAACCTCTTTTCAGCCACTTCCTAGTGGATATAAAATAAGGAATAGAAGAAAGAAAGAAAGAAAAGCTTAAATATAGTCGTCCCATGTATTTCAAAACGTTGCGATTATATCGGATATCACACACAATAAGTATGATTTAGTTTATGGGTCTTGTTAACGAGTTTCCTAAAAGCACTCTTTAAGGATTACTAATTAAGAAACAACAATGTCTAATACTTAAATTTTTAATGCATTGAATGCACAAATTTTCATAAAAGCCTTCTGTAATGCTGCTCCAGATTTTTATCCAAGGCTTACGCCTATTTCTTTCTCATTAGAAAAACACTAATGTTATTTCTTTAACACGTAGACCATTTTTTTGTCATCAATAATAAATTCCTAGCAAAACTTAAACAAACTATAAACTTCAAAGTCTATATTAAATACAACACAACAAAACCCAGATTATTCCCCTCAAATGTTGGTTGTCAAGGTTAATCTTCAACACCCTTGAAATAAAATCAATAATAAAGTAAAACATCAAATAAGAACATATGACCATCATCAAGGAATCGTGCTAAGACTTTTTTTATTTATTTAGACACTATAAAAACACAAGATTCAATGTTATTTAATAAGAACTATAAAAACAAACATAAGACACTGTTCTTTTTCTTTTATTTTCTTTTAAGAAAACACAAGATTCAATGTTAATGCATATGCATGAAATACAACTAGACCTTGATATGGATATCGCCTCAATTAACATTATAATTTAATAATTTAATCGCTTCATTTGACATTTAATAATGAATCGCCACATTTGACACTTAATAATGGATATGAATCACCCTATTTAAAACTTAAACATGAATCGTCTCATTTGGCGCCTACGGCATGACAAAATTATATGCTATAATATGCATACCACTTACTTATGTACTCTTTCTTTTCATTATCAAAGTCTCATACTCTTAAACTACATAATTTATTCATTCCACATAATTAATAACTACTCTTTACAATTAATAAAATTCCATAAAAGCTCTAATTCGCAATTCACATAATCAATCAAAAATCACATTGCATCAACAAAATTTCTCATTTCACAAAGCAACAAACATATAATCATCCATATTCACATATTCATCAAGTTACATATATTTATCAAACAAGAACAATTAGAAAACATAATTAATCTTTTCACAGATTCATTAGGTTCAAGAAGCATATTAATATTCAATGCAATAATATATTATTTTTATATAAGGCATGGTCAAGACAAGAGTCCTTACCTTACATACTTTCCTTGCCTATAAGGTCTCTAAATTCGCAGCTTCAATGCATGCACGATTTCCCTCACTCTAAAATTTGTTTTGACGATTGCCCCGTTGAAAACAAAGAATCACATGTTGTCCAAAAATTAGTCCAATCGAATGGTGAACGAAAAAATACTCACAATTCTACAACGACATATTTAGAAAAACGAAAATAAGTTCAATGAAACAATATTTCTAAAACTAGAGACAGGATTAAACACAATAAAAGCAAATAATGAAATACTGTTATTACCTTAAGAGTCACATGAAAATGAGAACCAAAGATGATAGAGATCATTCTTGTGGCCTTAGAAATTATATCTTTTGGATGGTACCAATTGGTTGTGCTTGTGAATCTAATGGTATGAAGAATATGCAGACTTAACGATAGAGACATGAGTTTCCTCATAGAGGGGGAGAGACTGTATACTTTTTATTTTTAATGGCGGCAAGATAAAATAGGAACCTAAAATATTGCTCCTAATTGGGTTGGCCTAGTGGTATTGGCTTTGGAACCTAGGAGTATTCTCCTCAAAGGTTTCGGGTTCGATTTTCTCTGGTGTCAATTTAATTGGTTTAATTTAGCTTCTTAAAAAGAAAAAGAAAAAAACTATAATAGCGCGGAAGAATTAAAGAACATTCATTCTTTGGGTTTTGTAGAGGAATTAGTTTGCATGACATTCCAAGAGGATCAGAGAAGAAAACGTGAAGTAGACCATGTACTAACATAATTTAGTTTAGATTAAGAGGCATTGATTAAATAGCTACACACATGACAACCACGTCCCTCATGAGTGGAAAACTTCAACTTATAAGATAAACTCATGGTCAAATAAATAAATGAGAAGAGTGAGTATTTATCGCAAATAGATGCACATGTGGTCCTTCAAAAAAAGATGCACATGTAGTAAAAATAGTAAAAAAGATGACAAATGTAATTAGATTTTTCTCATTTGTTCCAAGTTTTAAAGGATTTAATGTCAAATGCAGTTTTGAAATATCATGTGATGAAAAACATCACTCCTTTGCATTATTTTTTCTGAAAACATGATCATTGAGATGATTTGTTTCTGCTATTCATGCAAATTGATTTGAATATTGTTCATTGCTGGTGTGCATTGCCGTGGAGACAGTATAATCCTTGCCACTTTCGACTCATTTTACTTATGGTAATAATTTTTCTTCCTTGCAGATGAGTTAGTGAAGCTTGGAATAACCGATAATGTCAGAGGTGAGATTCATTATTCTTATCTTACCTACAAGATTCTTAAAATGTAAACAAGGATTCCATATACAAACTTGTTGAAGTTTCTTGTTTAGCAGAAGCGGACTTGCAACTCTCTTCTATCATGATGGCTGGAGTATACTTAATGCTACTAATTCAGTTTCTTGAAAACAAAGTAGTCATGGAGCTCACACGAGCAGACTTTGCTGAAGCACAAACGGTTGGTTTTGTTCCCGTTGTGCTTATATATTTGGGTTCCTATTGTATATTTTGTTAGCCCTAGGAATGAAGTAACTTAGAAAATGTGGAAATACATAATAGAATAGGAGGAGGAAGGAAGACAAAACATGGCTTTCATGCAACATGATATACTTAAAAAAACTGGCATCATTCGCGATAGGCTATTCAGCGGAGATGTGTTGTTCACCAAAGTGGGTAAGTGAAAGATGATAGAGATGTGTGGGTGAGAGGCAGCAGAGAAGTGCAAGTGATAGATGGCCGAAACATTCGATGACTTGAGCGTAAAATGGATTTTTATCGTTTAAAACAGATCGAGTTTGTTTTGCCCATCTTTCTCTCTTTTCTTTATGTTGATGGTGCTTTTTCTGCCATGCCAGGATCTTCCGTGTATTTAGTGCTTTTTCTGCCATTCCGTCATGGAAATAGGGGCTTCCATGTATAAGCCGCCCCAAAATGGCTTCAAAGTGGTATTTTGACACACCATTGTGTCATGGCCGCCATTTAAGAACAACGAGGATGGGATGGAGAATATGTAATAGCTTGCATTTTATTCTGTTAAACTTCAAATCTCCTTTAATATCTACCTAATTAGCTGGCTTGCTTCTATTGATATTTTTCTTGTCTTAGTGTAATGGATTTGAAAAGTTGGAAGTGAAAAATTGGTTCATGCGGTTTCCAACTTTACTACAGTCATGTGAGTGCATCATTGAGATGCTTAGAGGTTCATTCTGTTGGCTGTAATGATGAAGCCGCCTTTCATTATATTGAAGCAGTAAAGGTATATAAGATATGTCTACATAAATGTGATATTTTCTATTGATCAAGATGTAGTCTTTTCAGTTTTTTAGTCGTGATACTTTCATATGGCATGCTTGAGATTACAGATCACACTTAAGGTTTTTTGTTAAAATATTGATATGAATTGTTGATCGGGATAATGGTCATCCATAAATAACTTCATATTTTTGTGTAGCTTACCGACCGCAAATCAATGCAAGCCATGTGCCAAGTTTATGCAGCTGTTTCTTATATCTGCATTGATGATGCTTAATCTTTTTAACAGGTGGTGTAGTACCTCTAATTGAATTGGAGCCACTTTTTGATGCAGGTTGATCCCATGGGCAGGATTTTTTAACCAAAACATAGTTTTAACATGATTTGATTGGTCCACTTTATGAAACAAAGGATTCTTTTGTAGGAGTTAGAGAGAAAGCAAATGTTGTTTTTGCTTATGATCTTTTATTGATGAAGCAACAAGATCTGCAACAAGCAAGGTAAATTTTTGTGTAATTTTGTTCAAATTCTGTCAGGGGTTTTGTCTGGATGTTAATCTCCAATTTATGGTCTTGTTTATGCAATTTTTAGTCTTGTTACAATAAAAATATTTATATCATATTCTTTAGTATCTCATGATTTTTTAAATTTGTACATGTCTGAGTGAAGAAGACAGAAATCACAAAATTCATGAGCTTGAAGAGAGTGATAAATCAGTTTAAAAAATCAGATCAGACTGTCTAGTTCCACCGGAAAACTGTTGAACTTGCATTTTATATGGTCCATACTAATCTAAATTGTTTCAGTTAAAAACTCCGGTGGATGGAGTGTGTCATTGGTGGGCTAAAAGAGAAGCACATGCGTATTTGGTGTCATTTGACTTCAACAATGAATCTTCCATTACAACACTCATACCCTCGCACGTTGATGAGTTTTATTCGGTATGGAGACACTTGGTGCTGTTGAATGAATCAATTGCTTTCATCTTACATTATATAGAGACATCTATACTTCACATTTCTATTTTGGGTGAGCTCGGTATAAAGGATTCATGGACCAAACTCTTTGTAGTTGAATCCATACCTTGCCTTCGGTATCCAATTGGAGCAGGTAAAAAGGGAAGGATATTGTTCAGAAAAGAAGACGGTGAACTAGCTTGGTTTGATTTAAGTAACAAATGTTAGAGATTGGTGTTGCAACAAGGAATTGTTTTTGTAAAACATTATTCCATAAAGAAAGCATTCTTCCAATTGGAGGAATAAATATTTGTTTAAGAAACCATTTAATAATATGAATGCTCTTTTGCAAAGTTTTAGGTAGAAATAGGTTATACTTGAGAAGCTTGATTGTCTGATTAGCAATATATCTTTGTTTAAAGCTGGATTTAACGGTTAACAGTATTCCATCAATGACATTGCTTCGATTTCTACTTGTGATCAATTTCTTTCCTCTTTTCCAAAAAGCACTTTTTTTCTTTTTTACCTTTTGTTCTATGAAATTCATATGAATAAAGAGCTTGTTGTGCTAAAAATTTACTTCAATATCATGTTTGCATACTATAGAAATGCATGCTTCCATTGGATGGATCTCAAAAGCCAAAAGAGAGCAATCTGAAGATATGGAGATGACTGATGTTTTGTGTGAATAATATGGTTGGTATAGGCTACTAAAAGATGATGGCTCACCTGATAAAAATGCTATCAAAAGGTCTGCATTAAAATGTAAGAAAATAACTTGTGCATTCGTTTGCATGTAAGCATTTATCTATAACTTATAGTCATCCTTAGAATTTCAGCAACTATCATGTTCTTATTAATCGTCTACATTCTGAGGTTGAATTGCTCAGAAATCTCAGTAACAAGTACGTCATTATTTGTTATAGTGTTTGAAAGACAGTGATTGCGGTAATATCAATTTTATTACTGAGGTTTTGTACTTCTGGGAAACTTAGGGATTATAGGAAGAAACGTCGACGTGTTTTGATTACAGCGTTTAAAAAATGGTGGAAGCAAGTTCTTGAGGGATTGGACTATCTTCATGCACATGACCGTCAAGGCATCTAAAAAGTAATTTTGCCTGACTTCTAGATCATCTTTCAACCAATCAAGGTATCTCAGAAGTAATTGTGGTTGGCTTTTAGATACCTATCATTTCCTTCATTCACGAGTAGAGTGTAGAGAGTAAAGTAAGAAAGTGAAGAATTGATATTTCACCATATCCAAGATTTGTTTTGCGTATATAATATGATTTAATAATTAATAATAGATATTACTTATTTTATACTCTAAAGCTATTTTCTAACTTTAGAATGGTTGAGATTTTTTCACTTAGGGTAAAAGGGATAAAAAAAAGATCTGACTCCTCTGAAACAAATAGTTAATAAAGCAAAAAAAATTAAGAGTTGATATTATAAACATCAAAGATTTGTTGTGCATATGCACATAATATCAACCATCATTGCTTACTTTTAAGATCTCTTGACGATCAATGCATCTCAAAAATCATTTCAACTTCTATATCATCTTTCAACGGTTCAAGTCATCTCATACATAATTTCGGTTGGTCTCAAAGACACCTATCATTTCATATACTTAATATACATATACTTTTTATTTGAATTATATTAAAATTAAGAATTGAAACGTTCTCCAAGAAAAGAACATAAACAAAATGAAAGAAAGTTATACGTAATACGTATATCCTATTAGCATTACTACTACCATCCATGCATAATTTTAATACTTGATTAGATTTATACGTAATACGTATATCCTATTAGCATTACTACTACCATCCATGCATAATTTTAATACTTGATTAGATTTTTCTAGAAGACAAAATTTCATAAACTCCAAACTAACCAAAAAAGATAAAACACAAGTAACCAAGACAAAATTTCATAATCTCCAAACAAACCAAAAAAAGATAAAACAAGTAAGCAAGACAAAATTTCATAAACTCCAAACAAACCAAAAGTGATAAAAACACAAGAAAGTTGATACTTGTTGAATATGCCTTTCACATGATCCGGCAACTACGGACGTTCTCATCACTGAACATGTGTGTAGGATGATCAGCCATACAGCCAGATGGAACCGGTGGTGGTGACATGTAATTCATGGATGGATACATGTTGATGGCTTGTGGATACATGTTCATTTGTTGTTGGTTCATCATCATCATATTCATGTGATGAAGTTGTTCATTTGAATAAGGTTGCATTTGCATCCCTTGATGATTATATCCTCCACCAACTATTGGAACCATTTGTGCCATATTTCCATTCCCATTATTCTCACCCCCACTTGCATTTCCATTGCCATTCTTCTTACCCCCACTTGCATTTCCATTTCCATTTTCATTCTTCTTACCCTCACTTGCATTTCCATTTTCATTATTCTCACTTCCATTTCCATTCTTCTTACCCCCTCTTGCATTTCCATTTCCATTATTCTCACTTCCATTTCCATTCTTCTTACCTCCATCGGCATTTGCATTATTTCCATTATTCTCACCACTATTGGCATTGGCATTCCCATTTCCATTCTTCTTACCCCCATTTCCATTTCCATTTCCATTATTCTCACCACCTTTCTGGACACATATCTCAGCATGCTTCCCATACTTCTTTAGCTGTTTTATGAGTTCGTTTGGATCCACTTTACCAACTACTGTCACTTTCTCTTGCTCTGCATCTATACTCACAGCATCCACCACTAAATATAACATAAAACATAATACATTATATATGAAAAACAAATTGAAAAAAAAAAACTACGCATAAAATTGGAACAACTTATTTCCTCGTATCTTGAATATTTATTAAAAAATATTCATGTCTAATGATATTAAATATTATTGAATTTAATTATTTTTACTATGTAATAACATCCTTTCAAAAATAGTTCTAAATTTTCTTTTCTAATAACTTTTAAATTTTATTTTCGAATAAAATCCTTTTAATTTTTTTAATAACTTCTTTTAACACCCTACCGCAGAAAATACTAGCATTGGTGTTTTCACAACAAACAAAAAAAAAACTTTGAACAATTCTTATATTTTTTTTGGCCAACACAATTAATTACACTTGATTAAAATCAAGAGTTTAATTTTGATAGTCACAACTATTTATAAGTGATTTTAAACATAGTTATGATTGAAGTCAAACTTCTAAGGTGATCTAATAACTATACTATTGTAACAACTATGATTGATTAATAGTATAAAAAATCTCTACTCTAATGTATATGAATTGAATCCTAAAATTTCATATGAAATTGGTTGCGTTCACTTATAATTGCATGTTATTGTTAATATTCAAAGGTGAAATGAAAGGTATTGACATATATTATAAAAAAATATAAAATAAAATAACGTTTGATAAATTATAGAGATTAAGATGTATTATAAGAATGTACCATGAATTTTTAGCAGAAGTTTCCTTACTTTCTTCTCACAACCCTTACAATTGATATTAACCTTCAGAATACAATGCTACAAAAAGGAAAAATTACATTTACCATCTTTTAACTTAAATTTAGATAACAATGAACTCATATCAAAATAAAACCATATATTTGAATTTTAAGAATTCATATGCTAATTGATCAAAAGGACAAAAATGATTTAAATGAAAAGATACATGACGAAATCAGAAGAGTGATTTTATCAAAAGTTAAATAACAATTAAATTCGAGTAATTTTTACTTTTTAGGTTTAATTAACTTTTCCATTATTTAAACAACTCAAAAATAAATATAAATAATAAATACAAAATACATTCACATGATTGAGTATTATTTTCTTAAAGGTGACAATTTTCTTACCCATCATTTCCTTCAAAAAAAAAAACTTCCTTACCCATCAATAAAAGGTGGCTAACACAACTCATGTTAAGTTGACACCAACCAAAATTATTTATTTGTTTTTTTATTATTTTTAATGTTACCCACCTTTGGGTAAACAAGAATTTCCCTTTCGTAAATCAATTAGATTTCTCAAAAGAAAAGAAAAAAAAAAGTAAATATGAGATGCGGTAATAGTAGTAGGATGTGTTTACCGGATGTTGCATTCTCACTTTGTCGATATTAACATTCATAGTTAAATATCCCTACAGATAAAACAAAGCCAACAACATATATCAGCGACTATCTCACAAGTTATTACTACCTACCACAACATGAAAAAAAAAACACAAAGAAAACATGAACAAGAGATGGGGTAATAGTAGAAAGTGGTTACCGAATTTTTCCTCAAATCGTCGATACAATCAACCTTTAGATTAAAACCCTACAGAAAAGGAAAAAAAACATAGCAAACACATTAATTCTACCACAACATGAACAAAAAAAAACTAAACACAAATATAACACGAAGGTCTAGCGGCGCAGCTTGTTGTCCGTTTGCCTTCTATTCAATTGTAAATAATAGTTGTCCGTTTTCCTTCTATTCAATTGTAAATAATAGTTTATATATGAAAATATAACACAAATAAATATGGATAATAAAATCAGTAATAGTATAAAGTGTTTACGTCTTTAAACCAAATTGTGTGTTTGCTCATCTTGGTTAATGGAGAAAAAAGTTTCAGTATAAGAAATAGGCTTGAGGGATGAGAATTACTCAACAAGAGGTTTTCTTTTATAGGGGAGAATTAGTGAACAATAGTATATATAAATCTAGGATCCAGTATAAAATAAAATAAATAAAATCTTGAATAATAGTATATATAAATCTAGGATCCAGTATAAAATAAAATAAAATCTTGTTAGTAATTTAATAAAAATAAATCCAGTATAAAATAAAATAAAATAAAATATTGATAGTAATTTAATAAAAATAAAAAATCTTAACTGATTATTTCATATTTAATTATAATATTTCTAGAATATTACTTCATTGATAAAATTTATTCTTTTAATGGTCTTTTTAATCTTATTTTTGGAGTATTCAGGAAAATTGAGAGACACAATTTAGTAAAATCATTTAAACATGCTCAAGATGGCATGGTTTTGGCTTTCATGTGATTAGAATGTCCACCATTAATCGCATTTGCTATATATATATATATATGCGCTATACTGTTCTTATCCACATGAAAGAATCCCCAGTTTAATTATTGACCCTTGATTCTTTTATTTCAATGGTTCGGTTTTTCAAACACTATATGGACACAAACAATAAGAACAGTTTATATCCTTTATTTTGATGTTTCTATTTCTTCTAAGTTGCAAATTTGCTTGGCGAAGGGATTGCAGCTGACACATACTTATTTGGAAGACCACCAACTTATTTCCCAATATTTGACAACCCTTGGCAGTTTGCTTATTACATTGCATGACACTGCACAAGCCAAGGAATTATTGAGATCTTATTTAATTTAACCTTGTCTGATGTAGGAGGGTTTATTTAGATTTGTTATTTTTATTATTTTAGATTTGCTATTTTATTGTTCTAGATTTGCTATATTTTTATTATTCTAGATTTGCTATTTTTTTATTTCTCTTACTATTTAAACCAAACCATTGTAGCCTTGAGAGGCAGTTTTTCCATTCAATAAAAATATTCGAGTTTTATCTCAATTTTCGGTGGACTCCGAAACCCTTATTTTGATAGGTTTGTCGCTTGCAACCCTATTTTCACAAGTTTGTCGCTTGCAAACTTGTTCTTTTCTATCTATGTTTAGCGCTTGCTAACCCTACGCTTCCGTACTGCGTCAGTTGGTATCAGAGCAGGTTTCTCCTGTTCTTTTCCAAACATGATCAACCATGGGAGATCAACTTATGACGAGGGCAGAGTTTGCCGGCATAACCGCGACTCTTACCACGACATCAAAGTTCTAACCGATCAGATGGCGGCGTGGACAGTTAAGGTTGACAACAACAACGCCAACGCCAACGCCAACAACAACAGAAACAATCCGAACAGAGGAGACCCAATTCCGGTTATTAGGGTTTGTAATAACAACCCTACTATTGTTACGTACCGAAAATCAAAATATACCAATGAATCTGATTCGGAATACTATGAGCGTAGATATTACACAAAGTTGAAGGATGATTACTACAACTTTGTAATCTCAGATTCGATATATCGTTGTCCGTTTTGTTACAACAAGGATTACTCCTTGACCGACCTTTTGAGACATGCTTTCAGAATTGCAGATAACTCGCGTAAGACGGTTAAAGATATCGCTAAACATTCTGTTTTGATAACATATATTCTAAGGTATCATAATGTTAATGTTGATAAAAATAAGCCACCTGATGTTATTGACTCAACTATATTGTCCCTCAATTCATTGTTGTTCGATGTCGAGACGACGAAATTACCGACGAAGGATAAAAGTGTGGCAAATTCAGTTGCAAAAATCAACATGGAGACCGAGAAGAGATCTGCAAGGCATCGTGTGCTTAGCAATACTGTGATAACAACAGAGACCATGTCTTTGGAAAATAAGGAGACTTCAGAATATCCAAGTGTTAGTATTCAATCCTCAGTTGATCCTACTGTTGAGAATATTTGTACAAGAGATTTCTCTAATGAGAAGCCGCAGTTATCCTCCAATGCATGCTCGGAGATGCCAGAAAAAATTATCACTGAAATTGAAAGTACGGTGGATGTCAATCCTTCGAAATTTGCTGCGATAATCATCCAGTCTTCAGTTAGAGGATATTGGTTCGGATAGCACTTCTAAAAAGTAAGAATGTAGTGAAGTTGCAAGCTGTTGTTCGCGGACACTTGGTTAGAAGGCATGTTGTTAGAGCATTGCGACATGTTCAAGTTATCACTAAAATGCAAGATCCGTCTTCACCTCCAAATCATAATTCAACAGTGGGATTAGGAATCAATGTCGCGAGAATGAAAGGGGTGAAGTTTAAGGAAGATAATTGGGGTTTTACCGAGCAATCTTCAGCCTCAATTCAAACCGAATTTTCTACCCAAAGTTCTATGGTTGATACCCAACGAGAAGCAAATTTTATCTTTGAAGATGATGTCTCCAATGCTGATATTGATGTTTCCAAAGAGAATGAAACGATTACTCGTGGTGATGAAAATAGAAGTAGGGAACCTAAACTTCATTTGCGTTGGAATGGCTTTTTAATTGAGCGCAAGGTGGTGGCAATGCCAGTGTATGGAAAGATAGAGGTTTACAAGACAAAAATTGCACACGACTCTAGGCTTATTCCTCCTGATAAATTGCTTCAGAGAATGCACCATAAAGCTTCAATTTTACTCGCTGATCAAGCTGTTTGCACACTTATGGATGCATGTTTTCAAGTTGTGCAACAATCTGTGAACATAGGAGATTTCCTACAAAGAAGTTCAAGGTACACAATGCTTGAGCTTATTCAAGCAGTATATGAAAGGTTACCCAAAATCGAAGCTAATAGGGAAGGAAATTCTGAATCAGACATAGAAGATGATGATGATAACGCGGGTTTGAAATCCGGTTATGGCGTCCGTGCCACGATTGATATAATCTATTTTATGTTTTCTTTGTTGAATGCTGTTTCTATAGTTGAGGCAGATGGATCGACTACTCATACAACTGATGGAGATGTTCAAATTTTTGCTTTGGTTTTGATTAACTCAGCTATTGAATTGAGTGGTGTTTTGAATGCCTATCACATTCTCATAAGGTTTCTTCGTTTTCAACTAGAAGCATTCTTTGGACATGTACTAATGAGAGTTGCAACTCTTGGAAGCACAATTCACCTTCAAGAAGTAGCAGTTGAAGTGATAATAAACTTCTGCAGACAACCAACATTCGTTGCTGAAGTTTATGCAAACTATGATTGCAATTTGTTATGCCGAAACATATTCGAAGAAGTTGGAAGATTGCTATGCAGGCATTCATTTGCATTAAATGGTCACTTAACAAGTTTACACATTCAGGCCTTTGAAGGACTATTGATAATGAATCACAACAGTGCCAATTACATTGACAAAATTGATGACAGAACGCCTTTAGGTCCTTATTCAACTCAATTGATTGAGTATAAACCTTTTTGGGAGGAAAAAGAAAAGGATGATGACTTAGAAGCTTGGGTTGAGACTACAAAACAATCAAAGATGAAAATACATGGCTATCAAGTATTCAATGGATGGAATCAACAACTGTTGTTGTCAAATTTATTTTCTATTGTATTAGAGGACTATGAAACTACGATGGTTCAACTTTTGAAGCAATTGAAGGAGGGTCAAAAACCATTTGAATAAATTGTGTTTGTTTTAAAGGGTACTGGAATTTACTTGCTTATTTCAGCAATGGGAATTTGCAAAGGAAAGTACTATGAATCAATCTTTTCATGTCAAAAAGTTGTAATGACAGCTTGGTGGACTTACAAAGGAAAGTCTCCTTCAACGTGTTCACAATGGGAGGGTATAGAATTTTGGTGCCAGATTGAGTCACACATTATTCTTGTTGCCATGGTTTGGAAAGTTCAATTGTGTGCTGCCTCCAGAAACCTATTAACATATTATGGAAACATAGACAATACACTTAAGCTATTTCATGATATGCGAGAGATGGATATGATAGGATATTCAACATTGACTTACAAATGTGGCATGTATTGCAACATAATTGTTGATAGGAATGGAAATTTCACAACTATGGCTCCTTCCTATGATGAGGTGGATTCAAACATTACTTCAACAATTTCATCGTTTGACAGCGGCAACTCTAGTTCTTTACCTTTGAGTCAAAACCCGAGTAATTGTCACAACAGTACCATAACTTTTGGAAATTTTCATGTTCGCCCTCAACCGAGTTCTTCTTTGCATTTCACTCAATGGGATCCAGGAGGGTGGAAGCTCTTTATCAAGATGAGAACTCGGGGTCGAGTTCTTTTGAGGTGGAGGAGACTGATGTAGGAGGGTTTATTTAGATTTGTTATTTTTATTATTTTAAATTTGCTATTTTATTATTCTAGATTTGCTATATTTTTATTCTAAATTTGCTATTTTTATTCTAGATTTGCTATTTTTTTATTTCCCTTACTATTTAAACCAAACCATTGTAGCCTTGAGAGGCAGTTTTTCCATTCAATAAAAATATTCGAGTTTTATCTCAATTTTCGGTGGACTCCGAAACCCTTGTTTTGATAGGTTTGTCGCTTGCAACCCTATTTTCACAAGTTTGTCGCTTGCAAACTTGTTCTTTTCTATCTAGGTTTAGCGCTTGCTAACCCTACGCTTCCGTACTGCGTCATTGTCAAAGAAGCTTTGTGATGTTCATTCTCAAGTTTGTGTGCTGCCTGCTTTGAAAGGTACTTCTCTTAATAGTTTTTACTTTAACATTTTATTATAGTTTGAATAATATCACATTATTTTATTACTCTTTTCTGCTTTGTGATGAATCCATGTCTTGCGTTTCTTGTTCATTCATCAAACGAATACACAAATAGTATTGGTAATAGTAAATTCTAATAATAAGTGATAACATAAACTATCCTGGTCCCTTGATTTTGGAAAACTACATGAATTACATGGAAAAAATAAGAATAATTACAACTCTTAATACATAGATTTCTCCATACGAAGGATGTAGTCCTCTTTGGTAACCCCTCGCCCCCTATTTCATAATCTTACGATGTTCTACAAGCTGAGTCTACAAATTTTTAATGAGTTTTTATAGATTCATTCCATTGAACAAGTATTTATAGAAAAGGAACTCACTAATTAGCTGATCCATTAGTTGTCAGATAGAGGCAACTTTGATAGCAATGAATATACTTCTTGGGTCTTACAGATTTATATAAAGAATTAGGAGAAAGGGGAAACGAAATTAAGAATGTCAAGTATCAGACAAAAAAATCTGCAGATTTGCAGAAGAGGCTGGCTGACGGACGAACATCCATTTATCGTATTGAAATAGTAAGTTGATCTTGATAAAGAAGAACTATAATTTGTTTAGATGATTATAATTTGTTTCAGCATTTTGATTAACAGATTGACAAAGTAAGATTTGAAGTTCAACAATTACATAAGTCGCACATCAAGCGTGCAATGGCATTCCCAACTGTGGGAGTTAATCTTGATATTCTAGAGTCTTTTGGCCTGCCAGCACCCTCGCATGTTCCATCATCAAGTTTAGTTGATATAGATGATCCTAGTAGAACACATGGAGAAAAAACAAGTGTTGACATTTCGGAATCTAGTGGCCTGCAGCACCCTCACCAGTTCCATCATCAAGGCTAGTTGATATAAACGATGGAAGAACACCTGAAAACGGATTTATCTTGATATTTCAGAATCTATTGGTCTGCCAACGCCTTCACATGTTCCATCATCAATGCTAGTTGATATAGATGGTGTTAGCAGCAGAACACATGGCAAACGGAGAAAACTTGGTGTATCAGAATCTATTGGCGAGCCAACACTTTCACATGTTCCATCATCAGAACAAGCTGATATAGACAGTGTTAGCAGTGGAACACGTGCAAAAAAGAAAAATCTTGATACTCCAAAATCTACTGGCCGCCAGAACCCTCATCTATTCGATCATCTAGGCTGGTTAATATAGATGGTCATAGAAAAAGACGTGCAAAATGTAGAATTTAGTGTTATCCTTATGGGAGTGAACCGGTGTATTTATAGCATTTGTTTTTAGTTCACATATGTCAATTTGTTTTATCATTTAGTGATGTATTTGAAATCAATTGCAAAAGTGTTAACAAATAAAAAAAATTGAATACAAAGGTTGTTAAAATCAATTGAAATCGAGTACCACCAAAACTGACTTGCCTCAAAATCTCGTTGATAAAAAAAAGGTAGTGGAACCTTTTGGACCAGTTTAAAAATTAAGAAAGAGGCATTAAGTCCAAATAGAATGTAGCCTTCTCACCAGCTTTCAAACTAAAAAAGACGTTATTTAGACTTTGTTTCAAATTTATTTGTGTTGTTACTTATAGTGAGAGTTAAATTAAAATAAGGTTATGGAGAAATCGTGACACGATGGAGAAGTAACGTGCCACGATTGTTGAACAATCCTGAAGCAAGTCATTGAAAAAATTGTGGCACGATGGCATCGTAACGTGTCACAATAGAATCGCAACGTGGCACGATAGTGTGCTGGATGGAAATAATAGAAACGTATTTGAAATAATCAATCAATGAAATTAAATGCAAATTATCAAACTTCTTATAAAACTTATTTCAAAGATAACACAAGAAACTATATTGCAAACTAATACGTTTTAATTTTCTTAATAAATGTGATTTTTTTTTTTTTGCTTATAATATAGGTCGGAGGGAGTATAATTTAAACTAATAAATTTACATTTACTTCTACCCAATAAAAAATCATTATTTTAATAAATAATCACATTAAATTTTATTATTTTTAACAAATAGTAAATTCAAGTATTTATCACTATAAATTAAAAACAGTATCATTTACATTATATACTATTAATCATAATCATGGTCTTTATACTATTAATCATAATCATGGCCTTTATAGAGAATAAAAATATAACCAGAAATTAGAGAGTGGAAGATTTATTTATTTATTTATAGTTTACATTATACTTTCTCCATTTCAAAATAGCTTAGCCTTTTGTTCCTTTAACACATAACCGAGTCTTTTGTTCATCAATAATCGAGTCTTTGTCAAATATTAATGTATTCACCATTATTATAAATGTAAAGTAAAATATATAAAATTGGAAGTGATGAAATTAGTATTAACTGGTGTCTTTGTGACAACCTTTTTGCAAATGGCTCATTTATTGAAGTCAAAGCCTTAGAAAATGAGGTGAATGATATGTGTTTTTGGCTTTTATGAGAAATAAAAGTATACTACCAAAGAAAATAACAACATTAAAAGTCATTTTATGAGAAAATTAATAGCATTAAAATTTAAAAAGTCAACGCGTGAATTAATGTGGTTCGGTCTTAGCCTCTTGGGTGAGGAGATGCAAAACAAAAATCTCAGGGTGTACAAATAATAGAAGTAAGATTATTGATGATGCAAACAGCAAAAACTCAGGCGTGCTGGGCTCACCCTCAACTATACCTGGATAAGCTGCATATCTTGAGAAACGAGGCGAAATAGTTAAAGCAGTCGTCTTCGCATAGCCATGTATAATTCTTCTTCACCATTCTCACATCTTCAACGTTCTGTTAGTATCTTCTTCCTTTGAATTCATATTCTTTTGATTCATTAACGTATTTTTCATTGAATTTTTGTTGTTATAGGAATTGCCTTTGAAGTTGATATATCTTGTTTGGAATTGAAGTGAGTGTGTTATCACTTTGTTGGATAGATTCATCAACAAATTCTAAGGCTCTTACGTTTACTGCTTCTGCTGGACATGTGTATGTCTCTTATCCTATGCTTCAATTTTACTTCCTCAATACTATTATGCTATCGAGTCACAATAATGACATAATTCATATATAATCGCATGTGCACTTTGACATGCCTTTGATTGAAGTTTTTTGGGGTACCCTAATCTCAATATATCTAGGTTAACCCTAACCAGTTTTAGTCTTGAATCCATTATAATATCGTATATGGATCCCAAAGCTAAGCTAAACTTATCCTTAATAATTCAATTATTTTCAAATATTCTATTTAAATATGCACCATAATTTAAAGAACAAAATAACTAACTACAATTTTTCTTGGGCTAGAAAATTAAAATCGATAATTACTTTCTGTATATTAATGTGTTCAATGGTATTCAGGTCTCATAATGTATATTTCAAAGGTGTTCAACATTTCATATGATGAACAGCTAGAAAGCTTAATTTTTGTTCTTTCTAATTTATATGTAATTAATTTGGACTTCGAATAGAAAATTATTTATCACATACTTGTAATGTGCTATTACCAATAAGACTACATTGAATGCAAATCTTACCAACTAATGCTTCTTCTGCTACATGTTCATAGTTTTTTGTTTATTTTGTTTATCACAAATCTTAGAGTGTGGCTATGTATGTTCTACTGAAGTACGCATCCGGAGTTGCCGGTTAGTTGTCAACTGTTACAAGAACAGACATCAAAGTTGCTTCTTTATTTTCTCTCTGCATCTAAGTCATTACTTAACTGATTTCTTACCATTAAAAGTGTAGAACCTGTTGGAAGCTTGATCATTTCAGATTTTGTGTCAAAAACCCTAAAATCACATTTTTAACACTTTTTAATAAATATTAACAAATATGAATCAAAGTAAAGTGAAATATTTAAATGAAAAAAATTCCGTCTTCATTTTTTCCTCCCTTTATTCTTAACTCTTCACTTTCATCTTTTTTTTTAATGTCGTTTTTCTACTATATTGACAATTTTTCTTACTGTCATTCATGTTGCAATTGGTGTACCCTTTATTCTCATGTATTCCGAAAACTTTCTTTTGTGGAGACGGTTGTGCGGATATATCCATATCTTGTTCCATGTTTTCTTCCCATCTTCTCTCCTTCAAAGTTTGACAACTTATACTTAAAGTTCCACATTCAAATTCTGAAAGATGTACCTTTCCTTTCGAAGAATAGCATAAGATAAAGATTGTTTTGTAACAGCATCCAATCTTCTTTGTTGTAAAGTTTGATAACTTGTAGTTGAAGTTCCAAATTCAAATTCCGAAGACCGTCTTCCAGATCCTTTTGAAGAATAATAGAAGATAAAGATTGTTTTGTAACATCATCCAATCTTCTCTTCTGCAAAGTTTGACACCTTGTGGTTGAAGTTCCATATTCGAATATTGGAAGATCGTCTTCCGGTTTCATTTTGAAGAATAGCAGGAGGTAAAGATTGTTTCGTAGCAGCAATTACAACATGTACTAACACAAGTCCAACATGCTTCGAATTTAAGTCGATATTTGAAGTTTCAACTTCAGCAGATACAACTTGCCTAATATATTGAGTGTCTTTTGATTTTATTAAGTCATTTTAGTAGTAAATTCGAAAATTTTGATGTGGTTGTAGGGTTATACTCTGATTCTTGTCCCTTTCAATGTTATCCCTTTGCTTAGTAATATCAAGAACTTGTCACTTTTTGTTGATGATTCTAAAGGTCAGCGGATTGGTGACCAAACAGGACTAGACCCAATTTTTTGAATTCATCGCTGACCTTTAGAATCATAACAAAAAGTGATTAAGTTATTGATATTACTAAGCAAAATAATAGCATTGAAAGGGACAAGAATCGGAGTATAACCCCCAATCACACCAACAATTTCAAATTAACTACTATAATGACTTAATAAAAATCAAAAGACACTCCAGATATTAGGCAAGTTGTATCTGCTGAAGTTGAAACATCAAACATTGACTTAAATTTGAAGCATGTTGGACCTGTGTCACTACCTTTTGTAACTTTTGTTACAAAACAATATTTACCTTCTTCTATTCTTCAAAAGAAATCTTAAGATGATTTTGAATTTGAATTGGAACATGTACCTTAAAGTTGTCAAACTTCACAGAAGAGAAGATTTGATGTTGTAACAAAATAATCTTTATCTTATGCTATTCTTCAAAAGAAGTTGGATGATGATCTTTTTTAATTTGGAACTTTAACTACAAGTTATCAAAATTAACAGATGAGAAAATTGGATGTTGTTACAAAACGATCCTCAGTTATTCTTCGAAAGGAACCGGAAGACGACCCTCCACAATTTGAATTTGGAACTTTAACCACAAGTTGTCAAACTTTGGAGAAGAGAAGATGGAACAAAACATGGAACAAGATATGGATATATCCCCACTCTATTTTGCTAAAATAAAAGGTACTCCAATTGTGTCGAGTTTGCTATAATATTTTCGTACCTATGTCACATCAATTCCTTGTTTAGTTGCAAGGGACAGATGTTCTTTAACCGAGTGCATGTGTTCTTTAACATCTTTATTTTCTATGTCTAGACAATGTTGCCCACAGACATGTGTTTTTTTGCAACTAAACTCCACCATGATTCCTATTTTTAATTTAATCTGACACTGTCTCCCTTATTGTATATATTCTTTCGAATGTGGCTTGGTGATTACAGCAGTGTTGCACCCCAACAGGCAATCTAGATGTTGTCGTGGTGAAGGCTTATAGGAAGCGAACACAACATATAAAAGATCTAGCGAAAGATCATAGAGCTAGTGAGGATCATAGTAATTTAGATCTAAGTCTTTGAGTCTAATCTTCACTACAATCAGGGAAATGAATGTCTATGTACTAGTTGATCTAATAGTTGTGTATCTGTAGTGGTTGATCTAAAATTGTTTGCTTTAGAAACAATACCTCATTGTCCTTGCAGTGAAGATTAGATTATGAAATACTTTGATCTAAATTAGACATGAATATAAGGATATTTTTCAACATAATTGATGTAACAAAAGATTTTTTTTTAAAGAAAAACATTATTGAATATTTATAAAATACCACTACATTCAAATTTTAAAAGATAAAAATAAATTTTAATGGTGAAATCTTCTATCTTGATATTTTTGAAATGAGAAATATCAAACCCTTCGGTGTTGGGGATATCACGAAGAGAATTAACTAATAAATGGGAGAAAGTGACACCATTAGTTTAAATGGTTGCAATGGTGCAACTACCTCCCATTTATTAGTTTAACACAGATGAATTTGAATTTTTTAGCTCCAAAAATCTCAAGATAGAATATTCCACCATTCGAACAAGTGACCACGTTTATTTTTATCTTATAAAGTTTGAATTATAGTGGTATTTTTCAAATATTCAATAATGTTTTTCTTTAAAAAATATGCAATATATTTTTTTACATCACATATGAGTTTAACAGCACATGTCAAAGTATAGTTTTCTCCTTTGCTTCCTATCAACCTTAATGGTAGCATCTAGATTGTCTACATGGGTTGCAACATTCTTGTAAAACCTACCTGGATTTGATAGAATATGTGCGGATATTCATTATAGAAGAGCAAGCTAGGGCATTGTCCTCTCTAAGGATTGTGTGGAAGCGTGGGGAAATTAAAGGAATCGTGCTAGAGTTTAGTTGCAAGCATTCACATGTATGCGAGTGAACATTGTCTACACACACAATAGCAAGAAGCTAAAGAACATTTGCACTCACTTAAATCTCATTGCATTTTATTAATAGTTTGTTCAACCAAATTATTATCATCCCATTGCATGAGATGGTCATGCAATATTGAAGTGGAAAAGAACATCTGGTCTAAAACAGAATTAGTGTGACAGACCGATGACAATGTTATATAGCAAACTCATCACAATTGACGTTCCATTCATTTTAGGAAACAAGAGTCTTTACACATGGGTAGCACTTGTGTACCATAATGTATATATCATTAGCTAATTAGAGAGTGCTATATATCAATGTTATTTTATAAGTACTTTATTTAATATATTTTTTTAAAGGGTGTGCCACATGGCACATCTTAATTGGTTAATGGTATATAACATTGGTTAATTGATATAGATAGTAATAGTAGAAGATGGCGCAAAACGGAAAATTCAGTGTTTTCATCATGGAGGTGAACCTGGTACATTTATTGAATTTATTTTTAGTTTACATATGTCAATTTTGCTTTCTCAATTGCAAGTGTTAAAGATAAAATTTCAGGAATACAAAGATTGTTAAAAACATAATGTATTAATTAGCAGGATAATCTACATGTCACAAGAACAACATGAGAGTAGTAAGTGTTCTAAAAAATATTTGGCCCGACAATTTTTTTCCAAATGCAACCAATTTTATCAAACCTCTTTCCATCCATTTGCTCCAACACAACAACAAAACCTCTTTCAAGTTTGTTGTTGTAGGAAAGACTATTGTCCTACCCAATTTTATCCGACTAGTTCAAAAAATAAGTCATGACATGTTTGAACTCACTTGGGTTGGTCTGGTGGTATTGACTTGGAATCTGTGAGTGTACTTCTCCTCGAAGTCTCAAGTTTAATTCCTCCTGATGCTAATTTGGGTGGGCTAATTTAGTTTCTTCATTAAAAAAATCATAACATGTTTGATTTTATAATGTTTAACGTCATGTTAATTTTCTTAAAAATGTTTGAAAAAGTACAATTTTTTTGGTTTGACAAAGTAGTCTAGTGACTAGATATTTATCTCATAAAGTGGATAAATGAGATAGTCAACGTTTGAACTCCAACCCCTGCACAATACATTCAACGTCCATACCAATTGAGTTGTGCTCACGAAAAAAACTTTCAATCTAAAAAACTACATCACAATACATTCAACGTCCATACCAATTGAGTTGTGCTCACAAAAAAACTTTCAATCTAAAAAATTACATACAACATTCATTTTACTTGTTATATAATGAATTTAGTTTAGATATGTTATTGGTGTAAAATGTTTTACATGCTCAACAAAAGACAATCGTTTTATTTGTGTGACTTTTGAAGTAAGTGTAATTTAAATTATCAAATGATATTTATGGTCTGCGGTTATGATTGATTCCATTCAGGGGTTTTATAATTGATTCATACACCCTCCCTTTGATCATTGTTATAAGCAAAAAAACTAACTTTTAGATTTATTAAATAACTGAGGTATCTTCTGTCGAAAAAAATGACTGGTGTATTTATTCTATATTATTGACCAATTTAATAAGTTATTCCATGTATCAATACAAAGAGCAGTTTCAATTGATGGTCTTAAGAAGAAAATCGAAGAACAAGTTAAAACAACAGCACAACGAAACTAGTGTGTAGGGTTCAAGGTTTTCAATCGCTCTTCTCACTAGTCATTTGGTTTTTTTTTTGTCTCTCTTTGCTTTTTTATTTTGTTTTTCCATGAGAGTCTTGCATTAGTCCCCCTCTTTCTATGTACTCTTTTTTTTTTCAAATTAATATATGATCAGGGTTTTACGGCTGGTAACCCCTCTGCTTTCGATCTTTTGCATAAAAAAGAAAACTTAATATACAATTTTTGTGATTATAGCCCCTCGGATTAATTGATTCTTGGATCGGATATCGAATTTTTAAAAAAAAATCGTACAAAAAAATATAGAAGAAAATGCACATGAATTATGTTTAGAAAGAGGTGTTAGAAAATCCAAATTAGGAGGCGTTTGGAGTGTAGTTGAATCGGCTTTGAGATGGAAAACTATCCGATTTAATTAAATGCGATTTTAGTTAGATGGATTTTCCAAAATATAATTGTAATTTTTTATTAGTATAATATTATATGAACACAGTAAAATAATATGTTTGGTAGAAAATATGATAACAATAAATTATAAATTAATATTATAGAATAAAGTTAGTTGATTATGTTTGAAACATATGAATTAGTAAAAATATACATTAAATTAATTAGTAAGTATTGTTTTCAAAAAAATTAAAAACCAACGTAGATTAATTCAATATATTATACTATTAAAAAATTGAGTATTAAAATTTATTTATGCGGTTTGGTTTTGTTTAATTAAAAACCAACATAGATTAATTCAAGATATTGTTGGGACTTGGGATACACTTTACCTTTTGACTGGCAGACCAAAAATCTTATAACCGTTTTTTTTTTTCTCAAAAAAAAAACTCAATTTTTTTTAGTACAACCCATGTTTTGGCCTTTTGTTCAGCAAACAAATTACCTTAACCCTACATTTTTTCAAAAAACTTTAACTTTTTGGAATGCTAATATGGACAAAGTTAACGTTTTTCTTGTGACAAGAACTAACAGAATAGACCACTTGAGTAGACGGAAGTATACTTAAGAGACCAAATTGAGACAGTTTAAAATTAGGGGATCAAATTAAAATCCAAAAATAAGTTAACGGACCAAAACATGTATTAAGCTAAAAAAATAACAAAAACATATTATACTACAAAAATTTATTTTAATAAAAGCTATAACAAACAGACCATGATTTATTTTTGTTTGAATTTTTTCATTTTAAGTGAGTGTGCCTAAATACGGGGAGTATATTAGAATTTCTCCCATACATGCCTCTAAAATGTAGAGGTTCCAAACTAGCATGGACTCAAAGCGCCATAGATGCAACATTCCTACAAAAACCAAACTCTCAACCCAAATAGAACCCTTGTAAACCTCAAGCACCTATAGTATAACTCCTACCACCAAAAAACAAAATAATCAAGAAAAAAGAGCATATATAGTAGTGGGAAGAAGAATGAACATGCTTCCATGTCACCGACAGTAACCCGCAGTTCCTTGGTTATCAAGTTTTTTTTGTTATGTTATATCCATTTTATTTCATTTGATTATATTTATGTTTTATTGTGTAGTTTTAAATGAGTGGCCTAAGATGCGATGACCCACCTATATCTTTCTTCTAAATCTTAGTGTCTGTTTGGATTGCCTTATTTTAGAGGTTATACTAAGCAGCTTATGCAAATAAATAAGTATTAATGTACTATTTATAAGTTTGTTAAGGTAGTTTATGAAAAAACAACTTATGAATATACAATTTCTGTTAATAAGATCTTATGAGTTAACATAAAAACTTTTTTTTTTAAAGGAGTTAGCATAAAAACTTAATTATTTGCGTAAGCTCTTTTTTATAAGCTAAGCTCAATCCAAATAGGCCTTTAGAGAGAAATGGTTTAGACTTTAGTGTTCTTGCTATTTTTTTTTTTCCAAATAAAAATTGTTTGAAAAATAGACATTTGTTGATACACTGCTTGCTACCTCTCTCTCTCTTTAAAATAAAATCAATATACACTTCTGTTTTGAACAATGAGGGACCTTTCATGTGCTGTTTGTCTTTGTGTTGTGTGTAGTTGTTTTTTCTGGACTTGGCTGAAGGAGGAAAGAACTCTCGGTATGTGTAGACTAGAGGAATTAGAATTAAGATGTCTTTCCACCAATGTGGAGCCAAGAAAATTGTGGGAAGTAATCTTTATCCTATTCTTGAAAGGACTTGTTCAACCATTGTGAATTTTTCTGAATTTAGTCAATTTTCTGAAATGGTAACAACAGCAGAAGAAGGTTAAAATGTGGTTTTGGTCCCTGCAAATATGTTTAGTTTTGGTTTTAGTCCCTGTAAAAAAAAATTGTTTTTGGTCCCTGCAAATATGTCTCGTTTTGGTTTTGGTCCCTGGCCCCACTTTTGTGATGATTTGGACACGTGACACATAATGACTGAACTCATTTATTAGATAAATAGTCCATTTTAAGCACAGAAGAATAACAAGAACAAGATCAAAAATACTTTGATGGGATTGTAGCTCATAAGCTATCAAACAAATGCCATCAAAATATTTTAACCTGCAATCGAATACCTTATGAACTACAATCGCATCAAAACTCTTTTCCTTTCTCGACCTTGCTATTGTTCTTCCTCTTATGTTGTTATTTATACGTAATCAATTTCACGTTGTGGAGACAAATAAGCCATGTGATACTCTAGCTATTATCTTCATTAGACCTTTTCCCTTGACATTGGCAAATATTTCCAATGTCAACATTCATCTCGAAAACCCTCCCAAATATAGTTAATATGAACTCAATAACATAGAACACAGAACAATTTTTCATATTCCCAAACCATGCATTATGTGCTCGACATGGAAAAATCCTCCTATTCTAGGAGGGATTGGCAGCTGCCACATTAGAATATGCGACATGGGAAAAATAAGATTATGTGGCGTAACAAACAATGAGGTGTCGACATACAAATTTGGGGGTCTAATTTAATAAAGATGATAGATACCGGGAAAATTTAATAAAAAGTAGATAGTCAAGTGTTGTCAAGACTCGAGAATTAAATAAACTAGAGAACCATATACTCAAGTGGTCCTGCAAAAAGTGTACTCAAACTACTCAAAGATTTGGGGATTTTCACTTGCCTTTACACAAACAAGATTATAATCGAAAAACAACACAGTTACTTTCAAAATACAAATGTTTCCAAAGAAAATCTAAATAAACATCAAGAGGGCCATTAATGTCTTAACTAGAACAGAAACTATGGCTGAAGAGAATGTAACTCCAATAAGCCTCTTTCATCCCACCATCATGACATGTACAATCAATAATGCAGGATTTGCTTAGAGTTGAGGTTGTAGATCTACAATTCGAAAAGGTTTCTCATTAGACCGAAGAGTGAAACAACAGAACACATCAAAAGAACAAAGCCACAAGAAAGCGAATGCCTATTTCTCAATAGTGAAATTAAAAATAAAGAAATTAGTTTCTATCTACCACAATGCAATAATACAAGTCTAAACCGGAGGTGACACTAGGTATAGAAATAAAATAAGTCTCACTTCCAAAAATATTTCGTGTAATCACTGTCGGACCAGGAAGAAATTCAATATTTATTGATTTGCAAAAACATTACTATACACTTAAAATACACATAGATAACTGCATTCTAAACATGGTAATAGGATGAGTCCATTAATTCAACACATCTATGACGAAGTTTTGGAATAAAGGAAATAGTCACACTACTAAAATGAAGTACATGAATTAATATAAATTAAAATAAGTATATCGCTAGAATTCCATTCCCCACATCCATTTCTCTCTTTTCCCAGAATTCCATTTCCATTTCACTCCTTTCATCCTCTTTTGTCATAAAAAAATAATAGAAATAGCTTGGAATGTGAATGAGAAATTGTTCAAATAGGCATTGATGTAATTTGAATTGCTGCTCCATGATGAGACGAGATGAACACTTCTTCCACCAACTGCAACACCAACACAATTACCATTCATATCTAGATTTGTTCCACTACATGGGCAAATCCGTTGATTTTCGTCCGACATTAACTCCCGATCTCAGATCCGTTGATTTTCGTACTTGTCAGGTGGAAGAAGGTGATAGCCGTCAAACTTCCTCAAGCAAACAGACACGCAAGATCTAAGAAAGAAGAGATGAATTTTTTTCCAGATTTGTGGGATGTGTTTCTTGCATTTTTTTGTTTAGTCACGCAAATCAAGGGATGTATGTTTGATGAAGACGAGATGAGTTATGTTTTATCATGTGATAAAATAACTAAGGAAGAAGCAACGTTGTTAGTTTCCTGAATTTTTTTTATTTAAAAATTGATTTTTGGTTTTTTAAATTTTTTTAATTAATTAATTACACACGTGGCTTGTCACGTAAGTGTTGAATAAGTCAAAATTGATCAAAAGGACCAAAGATACAAAGAGGTTAAATCTTAGAGGGGCAACATTGTAGTTTTTATACTTAGGGGCCAAAATTGCAAGTTTTTGAAAGTTAAAGGTGGAAAAGTGCATTTTAGCCTAAAGAAAATTATCACACCATTGTAACTAAGTACATGAAGTAATATAAATTCAAAAAAAGTATAAAGCCAGAAGAACTTACTTTCAAAAAGTTGAAACCAAGCTTTCGACATAATCTTTCATTGAGAACCAACATATCTTTCTGTTAATCCTAGTTTTCTTTGCTCTGTTTGTTCCCAGATTACAGAGAATCACTCGGTTTTGAATCATGTCTGCGAGTACCATTGTTTCACCATTCTCAGAAAGATGCAACGGTATTAATCTTATACGCAGGCTACACCATGTTTGTAATTCGTTGGAATATTGTGATAGCTAACTTTGTGGAATTGAGTCCAAGAATTTTCATTTCCAAATTCTATCATCTTCCATATAACTAAATCAGTATTCTTGAAATCATGATACAAACACAAGGAGTCTTTCAATACACAAATACTCGGTATTCGATTAATATCAAAACCTTTTCCTAGGAATGGTGATACGATGGTTTTGAAGTAAATGATTAATGGGGAAGTGTGTGAAACTGTGATCATCGAGCTTCTGCGTGAAGGCTAGTGACGAGAAGTAAGGGTTTTGTGCGGATCGATGATTAAGATGCATTTTGACGAATTTAGGATTGGAGATTAGAGTGTTCCAAGAATTACTTACACATTTCATCTGCATCAGAGATTTCACTGGAAGCCATGATAAGATTTCGGTGATAAGCTCGTCGGGGAGGATGATTACTGACGACGATCGATTGGATCGAGATCGGAGACGCCGTCGCGAATTCGACGGATGGGTATTCATCAGTTACGAAAGAGAGAGTTGTTTTTCCTTGTTATTCCATTATTACCCTTATTTCATTGCTTTAAATTTCCACTATCAGTCACATAGGCATATACAAGCTTTACAATAACAGGGCGGTTGGCGGACATTTCGTGTCCTTTTATTTGTTTTTTTATTTTAAAAATGATACTGGTGGTGGTTGAGATTTAAACATGGACCTTATATATCATAAGCATTGTTGATACTAATCGAACTATGCTTAGAAGGATTGATATGATATTTGTATAATTATTTTGTAATAATTTTAAGGACGTCTTTTTTTTCTTTTCAATATTCACATTATATTTCTACTATTTTTCTACATTGTTTTGGTTTTCTTTGACATGTTGTTTCATTGGTTGCCATGTAAATAGTTGTTAAAATTTCATACAACTTATTCTTTTTATTGCAATAATACTTCTTTTTTTAGGATTATTGTGATAATACATGTAAAGTAGAAATAAATTTTTTATAAAATTTTGTTTTTGAATAAAATTATGTGACATGTGTGTGGCTTGTTGTAACAAATCATGCTTTTTTCTTTTTCCAGTTACACAACAGTATTGAAAATATATTTCAAAAAAAACAATATTGAAAATATAATATAAATTTTTATCATTTTCAATGACATCAACAATATAACATTATTATAGGAAAAATTGTTTAAAGGTATAATTCGAATAATGAAAAGTTTAACCTAAAATCTCCTAATTTCTTTATATATTTTTAAGATAATATTGTTCACATTGTAGAGAAATATTATAATGAGATTTATCTATTTTTCAATAAATAATTAAAATTATTTTTTTAAAAGAAATATGCTTATAGCATTTCATTATTAATAATTTGTTCAATACAACGAGGTACATGATAATAAGTAATGAGACTAGCTGATAATGTGGCAGCTCCCGCTAAAGTGTGAGCTACCTCATTTGTTTTTTGCCTGCTAAACTCGACCTTAGAGTTTGTAAAATGTGTGGTGAACAATTGTCGCCAAGTTGAGAGGATATGACCAGTCTTTGTAACATCCATCGAATTTTGATGAAAGGCATCCACGGTGACCTTAGAGTCGAAGCAAAATTCCACATGAATGAATGACACATCGCTCAACCATTCCAAGGCATAAAAAAGAGCTAGACGTTCTCCCATATAAACGGAGCAAACTAGAGAACACAAGAATAACTTTAGCTAAGATAAAAGTACCTTCCTCGTCTCTAAAAGTACCAATTCTCGTGTTGTTTCGGTGCTCGGAAAAACGGCGTCCATGTTGCATTTCACTCTACCATGTGCAGGTGGCTGCCACCGAATATGATTGTTATCTGATTTACTCATAGCAGCAGGTGCAACATGATAATTATGCGTCAAACCGGAAGAAACTTGTGGATCATTGTTGTTGTTGCTGTCATGAATTGCACACGCATTGCTTGAGAAATTGTTTGCCAGCTTCCAATCTTCCAACATTCTAACCGCGCGGTCCACAACCTGAGTCACGATTTCCAAAGTGTTATCCCAAAGTTTAAGATTCATATGCTTCCAGATACTCCATATAGTAACAGAGAAACGTGGTGAATTATCCAAAGTCAAATCATGTAGCAGCTGAAAAATAGATTCGACTGTTGTAGCACTTTGGAGCAACACTTGCAGAACCAGATGCCAAAGACCACTTCGCTGTCACACCTGCATTGCAAATGGGCAGTGAAAGAACACACGATTAATATCTTCTATACCAACCTCACACGAAACACAATTCAACAGACAATTCACCCCTTTATCTTGAAGTCTAACACGAGTAGGAAGGCAACCTCGACAAATCCGCCAAATTAAATTCTTAATCTTCGGAGGGCATTTCAACCTCCAAATCCCAGCCCAATAACCATGTTGACGAAGATGAGATGTATCAACTAAATCCCGAATACATAAACGATATGCACTTTTAACCGAGTATACCCCATTTTTTTTGGCTTTCTAAACCCATTTATCCCCCGCCACATGCTCTATAAAGGGTGTGCGAACAATAGATGTTGCAATATCATGGCTGAAGACTTACTGAATAACCTCATAATACCAAGTCTTCAAATTTTGATTAATTAAACTACTAATTGGAAAACCACTAACAAAATGAGCACGTGCAATATTATCTTCAATTTTGTCACCGTTCACCAGCCAAGGTTCCTTAAGAATAGGTATCGATTCTCCCGTGCCTATGCACCACCTAGACCCACCATGCACAATAAACCGAGCTTTCAAAATACTTCTCCACACATAACTTGGATTATGTCCCAAATTTGCAGTCAAGTAGTTACGATTAGGGAAATTGATAAGTGCCTTGAAGTAGTTAAAATCATCTTTGAATTAAGGCATTTTTATTACTTATCTTACAAGTAATCTAAGGAAAAGCCGAGAGATAAATGATAATTGTCCTATTACGCTTTATTTCTCTTACTCTATCCCTTTTGTGCAGGAATTGAGCTCAAGACACCAAGCAAGGAAGGAAAAGAACCAAGAAAAAAGAGGCAAAGATCATGGCAACTCGCCATCAACTCGCAATGGCGAGCAAGGAAAGGCGAGCAGCTCGCCACCAACTCGCAACGGCGAGTCCAAGGCGAGCACATGGCAGAGAGTTTTTCTCCCTTCGCCTTCAACTCGCCATGGCGAACTAGAGGCGAGCAGAGCTCGCAATGGCGCATGATTTTACTCGCGAGGCGAGTTAGAGCGGCCAAAACTCTTCAGAGGTGACGTGGCAAAAACCCATAGGCGAAGAAAGCGCAACTCGCCATGGCGAGTGATTCTGCTCGCGAGGCGAGTACATGCAGATCAGAAACTCTATAAAAGCCTCCTCTTTCATTTCAGAAAGGGATTGTCACATTTTTTAGAGAGAGAACAGGGCGAAAATCTTGGGTTTTCATAGAGCAAGAGTGATTGAGTGAGAATTCATCAAGATCCTTGGAGAAATCAAAGTCTTGGCATGGATTCACAACTTTTCTTCCACTTTTGTAAAGCTCACATGACAATGATGAGCTAATTCTTCTTAGTTGGGATTAGAGGTACTTGATTGAGCCTAAAATGTAATCCTTTGATCTTGTATAACATGATTCTAGCAATTTATTTGATATTGAAGTTATTCTTGCAATCCAATTCCTATCTTAGATTTAATTGTTATTGAAAAGTACTTTTGAATCTATGTTTAGAATATTCATCTATCAATACAACAATTCTAGACATAGGATTGATGTTTTGATAATCACACAAAGTATCGGAATGTAAAACTTTCGGATCGTTGAATAGATTGAGAAATCGTCGATTAAACGATACGATCGACAATTAGATTTTTCAATAGTTTGGGAAATCAACTATTGAAGAATACAATTGGTTTCAAGAGATTATTTGGACACGAATAATCTTGTTGAGCGATACGTGATAATATCGGTAAAACGCTAGAGTCATTATACGTGATTATTAGGTTATGTTTGACGCTTAATCAGGGAACCCTAATTCCAATGTTTCTTAGCCTTGTTACTCTCAACATTTACTTTTACGTTTTAGTTTATGAAGTTAAACAAACAAACAATCAATCTTTTAACTTAGAATGGTATTTCGTGTCGAACAGTCCATGATATCGCACTAGTCCCTGAGGAGACGATTTATAAATACTTATCTTGTTTGGTGAAAAAAGACAACATCAAAATGGCGCCGCTGCCGGGGACTGGCGTTTAGATATCATAGATAGTACGACTAGTTTATCGTTTTAAGACAATTTTGCACTTATTCATTTTTGTGAATAGATTCATTCATTAACCTTTTTGTTACTAATCTCGTTTGGATAGATCTTTGAACTTTTGTATGCGAGGTACAGTTCCTCCACGAGACCTAGAATACGATCCTGAGATTGAAAGAACGGCTCGCAGAAACAATAGCAAAACAAGAAGGGAGAAGATACTAGCCAAGCAAGTACAGCAAGAAGGAACTTCAACTTTCACTCCTTCTCTACCTATAATCATAGAAGAACCAATGGCTCAACCCGAAGCTAATCAAAGTGTGATGCCGTGTTGGACTAGTCCAAGAAGGCTAGCACACCTTGGAAAGGAAAAGGAAAAGAAAGTGGAACTAAAGTCCGGCACCATACAACTTGTTTCTAATCATCCCTTTGCCGGGTTAGACCATGAAGACCCGTATCAACATCTCTCAGTGTTCTATGCTTTAGCAAATAGTCTTGGGGCATCCGAGGCTGAAGAAGAAGCAGGGTTCTTGAGGTTGTTTCAGCATTCACTCATCGGCAAAGCTCGGGAGTGGTATCTCGATCAACCACCGGATATTCTTAAAGATTGGAATGCATTGGAGAAAGCGTTTCAAGAGAGATTCTTCCCGGATCATAGACACATGGACACCAAAACCGCAATAGCCATGTTCGCACAAGGAGCTGACGAATCATTATGTGAAGCATGGGAGCGCTTCAAATCATTACTAAGAAAGTGTCCTAAGCATGGATTTGACGATACAACTCAGATCCATATGTTCCGAGGAGGATTGCAACCGGAGCCAAAACTCATTCTTGATGCGGCTGCGCATGGTTCATTGATGGCTCTGAGTCCTAGAGAAGTCGTCGATATCATTAACAAGATGTCACTCAATGATAGAGCAGCTAAACATAATCGAAGTGGGGCACTCCGGAAGCCCGGAATTCTTGAGTTGGGGTCAAGCGATGCAAATCTGGCACAAAACAAAATTTTGACTCAACAACTCGAAGATATGAAGAACCAAATGAAAGAGATGCCGAAACTCATCAAAGAACAATTGCAAAGAGAGCAACGGCATCAACAAATTCACTTTTGTGAGATGTGCTCCGGTGATCATCCAACGGGTTATTGCCCACCTCAACTTGAAGAAGAAGTCAATTATGTGGGCAACCAACAAAGGCCGGCACAATTTCAAAATCAATTTCCAGGCAATGGTAATCAACAACAGTATCCGAATAACAACAATTTTCAAAGAGGTAACAACTTCGGACAACCGTGGAGATCAAATGCCGGGCCTTCAAACCAACAATCATTCAACAACAACTTTCAACAATATCCTCCACAACAAGATAGAACACAAAAGCTGGAAGACACCCTCAACCAATTCATGCAACTTACAATGGCCAACCAACAAAACAACACCGCGTCCATAAAGAACCTTGAGACGCAAATGGGGCAACAAGCTCAACACTTGAGCCAAATCTCTCAAATTTTGGCCAACCAACAAGGAGGGACCTTCACAGCAAACACACAAAACAATCCCAACAATGGCAAGAATGAACAATGCAAAGCCATCACAACAAGGAGCGGAAAAGTGATTGGGCAAGGGATTGGGGATAACTTGGAAGTGGAGCAACAAGTCGTTGAAAATGAAGAAGAGGTGGATGAAGAAGTGAGTGAGAAGGAAGAGGTGGATGTATATAGTGATAGTGAAGATGTAAATAGTAGAAGTGTAGTAGAAAAAAATCAAAAAAATGAAGAAGTAATTGAGAAGGATGTGGGGAAGAGCAAAGAAGAAAGAAGCCGGGAAGGATGTGCCGGCTCACAAGCTTCCATATCCCAAAGCACAGTCAAAGAAAGATTTGGAAAAGCATTTCAAGAGGTTCCTTGATATTTTCAAAAGGTTAGAGATCAATATTCCCTTTTCCGAAGCTCTTGAACAAATGCCAACTTATGCCAAGTTCATGAAAGATCTCTTGTCCAAGAAGCGTCGCTACAAAGACGATGAAATAATTCAACTTGATGCAAATTGTAGCGCAATCATCCAACGACGTTTGCCAAAGAAAGAAAAAGATCCCGGAAGAGTAACATTGCCGGTAGCAATTGGAAACGTCAATGTCGGTAAAGCTTTAATTGATTTAGGCTCAAGTATTAATCTTATTCCATACTCGGTTGTCAAACGAGTTGGAGGCCTAGATATGAAGTTGACTCGGATGACTCTACAACTAGCCGACAAGTCCGTGGCAAGACCAATGGGAATCGCCGAAGATGTCTTGGTTAAAGTGGATAAATTTGTGTTTCCCGTTGACTTTGTGGTCATGGACATCGAGGAAGATGATGATGTACCGCTAATTCTTGGTAGAGCATTCATGCGTGCCGCACGAATGATGATAGACTATGATGATGGATTGATGAAGGTGCGGCTTGATAATGAAGAGATCAATTTCAATCTTTATAGTGCAATGAAGCACCCCAAAGACAAGGGAGCATGTTTCAAGGTGGATGCAATGGATGAAGTCATCATGGACACAAGAAAACAATTGCATAAGCCTACTGCTCTTGAAAGAGTGCTCACCGACGCATTAAGTGTTCTTAGTGCGGAAGAAGAGAAAGAGATAGAAGAATGCTTGAAAGAGTTGGAGACCTTGAAAGAAATTCCTCCAAAGAAAGCAAAAATGGAGGAATTGAAAGAAAAAGAAAAGGTTGAAGAATCCAAAGTTGAATTGAAAGTCTTGCCGTCTCATCTCAAATATGTGTTCCTTGAAGAAGACGGCACCAAACCGGTAATTATAAGCAACTCTTTATCAAGCAATGAAGAACAGAAGTTGGTGGAAGTTCTTAAAGAAAACAAAGAAGCGATAGGATGGAAATTGTCGCATATTAAAGGCATAAGCCCCTCCTATTGTATGCACAAGATCAACATGGAAGAGAACTTCAAACCGGTGGCCCAACCACAACGTCGGTTGAATCCAACAATGAAAGAGGTAGTCCGTAAGGAAGTGGTTAAGTTACTTGAAGCCGGAATGATATATCCAATCTCAGATAGTGCGTGGGTTAGTCCGGTGCAAGTAGTGCCAAAGAAAGGTGGCATGACGGTGATCACCAATGAAAAGAATGAGCTCATACCAACAAGAACCGTCACCGGGTGGCGGATGTGCATTGATTACCGAATACTTAACCAAGCTACAAGAAAAGATCATTTCCCATTGCCTTTCATGGACCAAATGCTTGAGCGATTGGCCGGGCAAGCTTATTATTGTTTTCTTGATGGCTACTCGGGCTACAACCAAATCACCGTCAATCCGGAGGACCATGAGAAGACGGCATTCACTTGTCCTTTTGGAGTCTTTGCTTATAGAAGAATGCCGTTCGGTTTATGCAATGCACCGGCTACATTCCAAAGGTGCATGCAAGCGATATTCTCCGACTTAATTGAGAAGAGTATCGAGGTATTTATGGATGATTTCTCGGTGTTTGGTTCATCTTATGATGTTTGCTTGAACAACTTAGACACCGTCCTTAAACGGTGTAAAGAAACCAATCTTGTGCTTAATTGGGAAAAATGTCATTTCATGGTGACCGAGGGCATTGTTCTTGGTCACAAGATCTCATCAAGAGGCATTGAAGTTGACAAGGCGAAGATTGAGGTTATCGGAAAGCTCCCACCACCGATAAATGTCAAAGGGGTCCGTAGCTTTCTTGGCCATGCCGGGTTTTACCGGCGATTCATCAAAGACTTCTCAAAGATTGCAAAGCCATTGAGCAATTTGCTCAACAAAGATAAGTCTTTTCTCTTTGATAATGAATGTCTTATTGCATTTGAAACTTTAAAAGAGAGGTTGACCACCGCACCAATAATCACAGCTCCAAATTGGAATTTAAACTTTGAATTAATGTGTGATGCTAGTGATTATGTTGTTGGTGCCGTGCTTGGTCAACGAAAGAACAAAATTTTCCATGCTATACATTATGCAAGCAAGGTTTTGAATGATGCACAAATAAATTATGCTACCACTGAAAAAGAGTTGCTTGCAATTGTATATGCATTGGAAAAATTTCGTTCTTACCTCGTAGGTTCCAAAATTGTTGTTTACACTGACCATGCAGCTATCAAGTATCTCCTCACCAAGTCCGAATCAAAACCAAGGCTCATCCGATGGATGTTGCTATTACAAGAGTTTGACTTAGAGATTAAAGACAAGAAAGGAACGGAGAATCTTGTAGCGGATCATCTCTCTAGGTTAATGAACGCCGAGGTAACCAAGAAAGAACCGGAGGTTCTTGAAGAATTTCCGGATGAAAAGTTGCTTGCAATCAAGGAAAGACCATGGTTTGCCGACATGGCAAACTACAAAGCAACTGAATTCATTCCCGAAGACTTTACTTGGCAACAACGCAAGAAATTCCTCCATGAAGCTAACCACTATGTATGGGATGAGCCTTACTTGTTCAAGATTGGAGCGGATAACCTCTTGCGTAGATGTGTTGATAATGAAGAAGCAAAGAAAATATTGTGGCAATGTCACAACTCCCCCTATGGAGGTCACTTCAATGGGGAGAGAACCGCCGCAAAAGTACTCCAATCCGGTTTCTATTGGCCGACACTTGTCAAAGATGCCTACACTCATTGCAAGTTTTGTGATGAATGCCAGAGAACCGGATCAATGTCAAAGCGGAGTGAAATGCCTCTACAAAGCATTCTTGAAGTGGAAGTGTTCGATTGTTGGGGTATCGACTTTGTTGGCCCTTTTCCTTCATCATACTCAAATGAATACATTTTGGTAGCCGTTGACTATGTCTCAAAGTGGGTGGAGGCCGTCGCATCGCCAAAAGCCGATAGCAAGACGGTGGTGAAGTTTCTAAAGAAGAATATCTTCACCCGCTTCGGAACACCAAGAGTTCTAATAAGCGATGGAGGTTCACACTTTTGCAACACACAATTAGCCAAGGCTCTTGCTCATTATGGTGTGAAACATAAGGTGGCATCACCTTATCATCCACAAACAAACGGCCAAGCCGAGGTTTCGAACCGTGAAGTGAAAAAGATTCTTGAAAAAACAGTCTCGGCATCCCGAAAAGATTGGTCGGCAAAGCTTGATGAAGCTCTTTGGGCCTATAGGACAGCGTACAAGTCTCCTATAGGGCTCACTCCCTTTAAAATGGTCTATGGCAAATCATGTCATTTACCGGTTGAGCTCGAACATAAGGCATTCTGGGCACTCAAGCTGTTAAACTTTGATCATGAGAAAGCCGGTGAAAAAAGGAAAATTCAAATGCACCAACTTGAAGAGATGAGAAACCAAGCCTATGAATCTTCAAAACTGCACAAATGGTTTTGCTGTTCAACTCACGATTGAGGCTCTTCCCAGGCAAATTGAAGTCTAAATGGTCCGGTCCTTTCATGGTTAAAGAAGTTAAACCATATGGTGCAGTGGAGCTCGAAGATCCAGCTACAAAAGCTAGCTGGACAGTGAATGGCCAGAGGTTAAAGCCCTATTTTGGTGGTGAAGTTGATCGGCTCACATCGACAATTTCACTAGGCAATCCGTGAACTCAAAAGAAAAAGGCGTCGAGCTAAAAGACGTTAAACAAGCGCTTGTTGGGAGGCAACCCAATTTTTTTTTTTAAGTTTTTCATTGTTTTGCATGCATATTAGGAGTAGGAATAGTAGTGCATAACAAGGCAAGCAGAAGCACAAAGAAAACACAAAACTTGAACTGCTACAACTCGCGAGGCGAGTAATACCACTCGCCATGGCGAGTGAAATGTTCATTGACTGCGTTGACTACCAAATCACTCGCCATTGCGAGTAACCACAGAATTAGCAGTTACGTTTTCCAAAGCCACTAACCCTAAAAACCTTCATTAACTCCCCCAACCACCCACTACCCACCTAATACTTCAAAAATTTCGGTTTCACTTCTAGCTCTCCCCTCATAACATCAAATCCCTCTTCCAAACCCTAAAAATCTCAAAAGAAATTACCCACACAAATCCTCACCAAGTCCAATCAAGTCAAGCCTCCAAATCAAACAACATCTTTGCACTTGCATAACATCAAATCAGGTTTGTGTGCATTTTAATTTTTCATTAAAACTCATACATGAATAAACCCTAGGATAGTGGATAAATTGTGAATAAGCTATCAAATGGATACCTATATGTCTGAGATATACCAAAATCATGCAGGATTTCACATGCTAATCATGCCAATCCACGTTTTTTGTTAAACCCTTTTGTATACAAAGTTTTCAATAAAATGGGTTGTATGGGACAAATTCGATTTGTCAACGAAATGCATGATTTAGTTTATCTCATAGACCTTATAGGGGTCGGAATTGATAGATTTAGGGTTAGGGTCCTTTTAATTGCTGATTTCTGGTGAAAAAAAACGAAGAAAATCAAAATTCTGGGTCAACTCGCCATGGCGAGCTTCATCACTCGCAATGGCGAGTATTCATAGGAAACCCAGAATTTTGTTCATAACTCGCCATTGCGAGTAAACTTACTCGCGAGGCGAGTTGTTTCAGAATTCAAGGCTTAAATTTTCTTTGTTGGCTAAATTTGTTTATCAGTTTTCCATATTGTATTTAATTGTTTTATGGTGTTGTATGGATTTTCTGATTGTTTTGCAGATATGGCCCCTAAGAACACACAAACCGGAAAACGAAAGAAAGGTGAACCGTCTTCATCCCAACCCACAAGTGACCTACCCTTCGAAAGAGAGATATTTAAATCTCGCCTCCACCAGGACCGCTATGTAGAGTTACTTAAACAAACAATGTGGCCTGAGAAAGTCTTCAGCATAAACCCTGAGGGACCTTATAAGGAGTTGTTGAGACTTCTAACAAATCAAGGGTGTGAAAGACTACTCCAGCCCACAACCAATTTGAATGCCGAGCTGGTGCGTGAGTTCTACGCCAATGCTCTTCCAGAAAACCCTCACACTGACCCCTTCACTTTTGAAACCTTTGTGAGAGGTAGAACCATACGCTTCGATCGTGAAGCGATTAACAAATACTTGGGCAACCCATTCCAATTGCGGTATCCGGATGAAATCGATACCTTTCATGAGAACCAGAATAAGGGAGTGTTTGAAATCGTTTCTGTGAAGGATGAGATTAAAAGAACCATTTTGCTTGAGGGAGAGAACTATGATGTGAGTGAAGCAGGGAGAGAGTTCAGAGCCAGATATGCAGTATTGAATAATACTGCCAAATTCATCTTCAAATTCATCCTCCATAATGTCAAACCCAATAGTCATCTGTCTGACTGCACTGTTGATGTTTGCCCTCTAATCCACTACATCATGACGGGCAGGAA
Source organism: Medicago arabica (assembly GCA_946800305.1). Classification (NCBI taxonomy): domain Eukaryota; kingdom Viridiplantae; phylum Streptophyta; class Magnoliopsida; order Fabales; family Fabaceae; genus Medicago; species Medicago arabica. The sequence goes on from OX326970.1 coordinate 1,800,891, forward strand.
GGTTGACATTGCTCGCACCATTGCTTGGGAATTAAAACTTGTCACCCTTCAAGGAAAGAGCGAGAAGAAAACCCGCCTTTCCTTTCCTGGACTAATCATGGGTTTGATCAAAGATTCCAAGATGAGAATGCCAACTCAAATTCATGAGAAGATAAAGAACCCCATTGATGATGAGTTTGTTAAACGCTTCATCATGAATGACAAGAAGAAAGATAAAGGCAAGCAAGCTTCTTCATCCCATGCACCTCCACCTCAACCTGAGCCCCAAAATGACCCAATGCCAGTCCCACCCACTGCTGCCTTCGACTTTGCTAGCTACGCTCAGTGGCAGCATACCTGCAACATGCATACCTGGAACATGCTATCCGCTACAAATCGGGCCAACACTTACTTCCAGCAGTCCCAGTACTTAATGCAGCAGCAGGCAGGGTATCCCCCAGAGATTATGGAGCAGTTCATGACTCCCCCCGCTTTTCAGGCTTATGTGAATTGGCCTGCGGACACGCCAAATGCCTTTGGTGGGGGTGAATATTTTGCTGAAGCGGGTCATGATGCGGGTGATGAAGATTTGGAGCAGGATGATGAAGAGCAAGTTCACAGTGCAACCTCCACAAGAGGCGATGACGATGGATCGGATGATATGCAAGGATGAGAAGAAAAAGACTTGAAAGCTCACCTTTTAATGAGTGACATTTTAAAAGCTTTCAGTCAATTCTTTTCGTCTTCTTTATCTTTATCTGGCCACTATTTTGATGTTACTCTTAAACAATTTTTGCTTCTGTTATTATTTTGGGCACTTTGAGTCTTAACTCTGTTTAATTGGTATTTTGTTTAGTACTTGTTTAGTACTCGTATTGTGATGTACTTTGATAACAGTATTGTGATGTTAGTTAAATGTCGTATTGTGGTTTGAAAAGTTTGTTAGTTCTGTAGTTATAATCAAGTACTTTATTTTGTGTTAATTGTGAAAATGTGGGAGTTCGAAATATTGTGTATCACTCTTACTCGAATTTCAAAGAAAATGCTCAAAAGCTTCAAATTTCAAAAGTGCTTGGAAGAAAGCCAAAAAGATTGAGCATCTCAGATGAGTGATAATGATAAATGTTGTGAGAAAAGCGCCGAACCAAGGTACAAGTTTCCAGTTTTTCTAGATGTTTACTTGAATCTGAAACGAGTACTTTGCACAAATTTCATTTCATTTAGTGCTCCGCAATAATGTAATTGTTTGTGAACCACTTAGTTCTAGCCTAAATGTGAGGAAACCTCAATGTGTTGTACTATATGCAAGGAGACCGGCATTCATTGTTTAACTCGGTCGTTTTATGTTAAATCCAATAATTGTTTCGAATCGTATGAAGGCATGGAAATGATCAAGGCACATTTTTGTAATGAGTGAAACACATTTGGCCACAAATAGCCTACCTTGTGAGAAGAGAGAGTATTTGCTAACCCACTTGAGCCAAATGAATCAGAGTCCTCAATTATGAACTGTCAAATCATAAGCACAATGCTGGATGAATTTGTCCTTAGAATTTTTTTTAAAAAAATCCAGTTCATTTTTGACGCAATTCAGGACTCTGAGATGTTTTTAATTGTTGAACCCTAAAACCTTCATTGTTTAATTGTCCCTTTTGCCATAGAATAGGGGAACATTCAAATAGGGTATGTTTTACTCAAGTTGGGGAGAAATGGTATATGTGAATCAAGTGTCAAGAAAAGTGGTGTAATCTTATTTTGTGATCAAGACAACATTGTTTATAAATGCAAAAGGAAAAGGAAAGAAAAAGTTGTATATGATAAGAAGAAAAATAAGAAGAAGAAAAAGATAGAAAGATCCAAAAGAAATGAATAGAATAAGTTGTCAAGATCAAGGTGTATTATATTTAAACACCTAGGGTGTGATTAAGGGATTATTGTAAATTTGTTTTTTGGAATGTAAATAGAAAGAATGTTCCCTTATACTTGGCCATTTGAATTCAATGACCCACAAATGTCCTTTCTTTTGTAGCCAAGCCAAGTTACAACCCACAAAGACCTTTTGATCCATGCTTTTATGCTTTTTGAAATGATATTTGGATGGACACATAACTTGATCTGGATGTTAACTTGATTGTCGGATGTGTGTTCATAACCCTCACTCATTAAATTACTTTGTTTTATCTACTTACAAAGAAGAGTGTTAGGTGTGGTTCGTAAATAAGTATGTTATTGACTTGAACTGTGTGATATAAACTTTGTGCTTAGGACTCATTTCACATTTGCAGTAGATTTCCAGGTTAGTCGGAAACTTCAGACCTGCAGGCGCAGTCACTTTGAATCATTCATCTGAAAAAGTTTTTAAAACCTTTTGACTGGTGTCTTGTATTGAACTTCTTTGTTTTCAATCTTTTGTTTTCAATCTTTTGTTTGAGGACAAACAAAGAGTTAAGTTGGGGAGAGTTTGATAAGTGCCTTGAAGTAGTTAAAATCATCTTTGAATTAAGGCATTTTTATTACTTATCTTACAAGTAATCTAAGGAAAAGCCGAGAGATAAATGATAATTGTCCTATTACGCTTTATTTCTCTTACTCTATCCCTTTTGTGCAGGAATTGAGCTCAAGACACCAAGCAAGGAAGGAAAAGAACCAAGAAAAAAGAGGCAAAGATCATGGCAACTCGCCATCAACTCGCAATGGCGAGCAAGGAAAGGCGAGCAGCTCGCCACCAACTCGCAACGGCGAGTCCAAGGCAAGCACATGGCAGAGAGTTTTTCTCCCTTCGCCTTCAACTCGCCATGGCGAACTAGAGGCGAGCAGAGCTCGCAATGGCACATGATTTTACTCGCGAGGCGAGTTAGAGCGGCCAAAACTCTTCAGAGGTGACGTGGCAAAAACCCATAGGCGAAGAAAGCGCAACTCGCCATGGCGAGTGATTCTGCTCGCGAGGCGAGTACATGCAGATCAGAAACTCTATAAAAGCCTCCTCTTTCATTTCAGAAAGGGATTGTCACATTTTTTAGAGAGAGAACAGGGCAAAAATCTTGGGTTTTCATAGAGCAAGAGTGATTGAGTGAGAATTCATCAAGATCCTTGGAGAAATCAAAGTCTTGGCATGGATTCACAACTTTTCTTCCACTTTTGTAAAGCTCACATGACAATGATGAGCTAATTCTTCTTAGTTGGGATTAGAGGTACTTGATTGAGCCTAAAATGTAATCCTTTGATCTTGTATAACATGATTCTAGCAATTTATTTGATATTGAAGTTATTCTTGCAATCCAATTCCTATCTTAGATTTAATTGTTATTGAAAAGTACTTTTGAATCTATGTTTAGAATATTCATCTATCAATACAACAATTCTAGACATAGGATTGATGTTTTGATAATCACACAAAGTATCGGAATGTAAAACTTTCGGATCGTTGAATAGATTGAGAAATCGTCGATTAAACGATACGATCGACAATTAGATTTTTCAATAGTTTGGGAAATCAACTATTGAAGAATACAATTGGTTTCAAGAGATTATTTGGACACGAATAATCTTGTTGAGCGATACGTGATAATATCGGTAAAACGCTAGAGTCATTATACGTGATTATTAGGTTATGTTTGACGCTTAATCAGGGAACCCTAATTCCAATGTTTCTTAGCCTTGTTACTCTCAACATTTACTTTTACGTTTTAGTTTATGAAGTTAAACAAACAAACAATCAATCTTTTAACTTAGAATGGTATTTCGTGTCGAACAGTCCATGATATCGCACTAGTCCCTGAGGAGACGATTTATAAATACTTATCTTGTTTGGTGAAAAAAGACAACATCAGAAATATCTAGCTTTGAAAATGCGAGAAACCAAAGAGTTTGGTTCAAACATGAATTTCCATCCTTGTTTTCCAAGCATAGCTAAATTGAAAGCAGTCAAGTCTTTAAAGCCCATTCCTTTGTGCGTCTTGTGCATATAAAGTTTCTCCCACAATAACTGATGAATACCTATATTCGCGGCACCATCGGTTCCAGACCAGAACGAATTCATCATCTTCTCTATGGTAGATATTAAGGATTGGCAACAGAAAAATACTCATCACGCACGATGGAATAGCTTGCAACACAGATTTGATCAACATTCCCCGCCCTGCTTTTGAAAGACATCTGCTACCCCACGAATTAATTTTATGCCATACACGGTCTTTGATATAAGAGAAGACAACATTTCGATCTCTACCCACCATCGACGGGAGGCCAAGGTATTTACCTGTGTCCAAAACAGCTTGAATACCAATTATAGAAGTGATCTCATCTCTCTGATCTTGAGGTACATTACGACTGTAAAAAAAATCATATTTGGGAAGACTAATAGCTTGACCTGATGTTGTTTCATACACTTTAAGGATATCTTTCATAATTCTTGACTGACGCACTTCCGCGTTGAAAAAAAGAAAGCAGACATCCGCAAAAAGGATACGAGAAATCGGAGGACCACTTCTACAGACAGACGTACCGCTAAGGTCTCCCCTTGCTTCAGCCGCTTGATAAGGCATGAGAGTCCTTCTGCACACATAATAAACAGATAAGGAGTGAGGGTCCCCCTGTCTCAGTCCTCGTCCCAGAATAATAGCACCCACCGCTTCATTATTAACAAGCACCAAGTAATCCACCGTCTCGATACACATAGTAATCCACTTCTGAGAAAATCACATCTTTATGTCATTCCTATGATCGTGTTCCATACATGAGTCTCATATCATCAATTAAAATTATGTTATAAACATAAATAAAATAGTAAATAAAATACTTTAAATAATGGGTAAAATTGAAAGGGGGGAAAACCAACCAAAACTAATATTTTTTCTTCTTTATATATACTGGTTAAAGGACGGGTACACACACTTGTTTTTCCGCTCTTTTTATTAGGTTAATGCGTGCAATTTATGAACGGTATTTTATACAAATTTTGATTTTGATTAAAATTATAAGTACCAATATTTACTTAAAATTTGAGAATTTGACTAAGAAATAAATCTCTTAAACAAATTTCATAATTTGTTTAAGAAATTTATTTCCATTAGGCAAATGTGAGAATCAGAAGAAGTGTGAGAATGAATCTGACTAAGAAATGAATCTGTTGTTTTAATTCCTAATTTTTTAAATCCATAATACTAAACTATTTGAATTTCACCATACTGGTCATATTCATAGAATTTGTCTATGGAAATTTGTTTTTTGCTTCAAATATCAACCATGGGTTATGTGTGGACATATTCAAACAAACTAGTGGAATTTTATCCGCCACTAAAAAATAATGAAAATTTATAAAGGAATAAATAAATAAAGTGTTATGAAAATAAATGAACAGAGAAAGTAATAGAAAGAAGGAGAAGAAGAGAGAATAGGAAGAAGCATTCTTATTCATTGATGTACTGTTGAATGTTACAGATGAGCTCTATTTATAGGAAAATAGAGTAGCTTATGAACTAAGTCCAATAACATAGTAGTATGACTCATTAACCAATTTGCTATTTGGACATCCACTATTAATATTTATAACACTCCCCCTTGAATGTCCATTGAGGATATGCCTCATTAAAACCTTACAAGAGAAAAACCTAATAGGAAAAAATTCTAGTGAAGGAAAAAGAGTACAATATCCTTTTTGTGTATGATAATCTGCCTCGTTAAAAAACCTTACCAGGAAAACCCAATGGGACAAAACCATGGTTAAGGGAAAAAGAGTGCAGGCCATATTTATATCTCCCCCTCATAAAGACAATCAATTATGAGATGAAAAAAGTCAAATAATATTTGTTCTAATTACTTAAAAGTTTACTTGCAGCGACTTTGTTGAAATGTCTGGTTTATCTTCATAGTATTCTTCAAATTAGTAGTGCTTGGGAAGTTTCTTCATATTAAGTTGTTGCAAGACCCCTTTAAGAAATCCACAAGTTTCTTGTACTTGTAAAATCATCATCCTTGATAAAAGAGCGTTCTTCACTTCCTTGATTATGTTGCTTCCTTGAGATACAAAACATATGCTTGACTTTGTTCTGATATATGTATTTACTAATATTGGCAAAACAAAATACCACAATACATATAAGTAACAAAATACATTAATGTTCTCGTTTGAACTAAGATATGATACTTCAGGACCAATTCAAGTTGTTTATCGTTTTCTTGAGGACATGATCTATTCTAATATCAAGTGACATCATAATCATTGTAGTTCATAATCAAATAGATTTGTCTATACCAATATTTATATAACAAATTTTAAAATCTCTTCAAGAGTTCTAATAATATTTATACAATTATCATAAAATTGATTATAACAAATTCATTTCCGAGTCCTTAAAATGGACATATGATGTCATTTATTCAATATCTCATGAAAGTTAGCTTCTTCATGGAGTTCATATAATCATCAATTTAAAACGAGCCATACAAATACATTGTAACATATCTTTCATCAAAATTGAGCCTTTAATATGCTACTAAAGTTAACTAGACAATTAAAAGTTCTTGAATTCACTTTAGGTGAATATGCCTCTTGAAAATAATTACCATTCACTTCCGGTGAATATATCAAACTTTATATGTATGTATTTTATCAATATAATTCTCTTTCGTGCGAAAAATCATACATATATCTAATTAATTTCACATTTTCAAGTGTGCGGACTACAAGTCCAAAATGTTCAACTTTACAAAGCGACTTTGATTTCACTGGAATTGTTCCTTTCCACATGCAAATATTTCCTTTTTCTATAATCTTTTATAGACTTTAATTCATGATCCTCGTCATTATTGATCACATATAGCGCTATATTATATGCAAAAACGTCATAAACGTTAACTTTTATTTTGGTTCCAACTCATTCCATTTATGACATAATTTATCGAGATCTCTTTCTTTTTCATAAATTTCAGGTACTGGAACTTAAAATTCAATTTTGTCAAACGACTCTTTTAGAGTTTCCTCATCCTCATTTGGGTTATCTTTCTTTTTAGCTCCTTTTCTTGTTCGAGGATTTTTATATTTGGAACCGATTGGTCTAACACGCTTCATGCATGGTTAAGGCTCATTTGCAATATTATACTATCTGACATGGACATATATTTTATTTGGAGCATTGGCAGCTTCTATTTTAATTTCTTAATTTTGAAAATGAGTTATAACTTGAGGATCAAGAGAGATTAATATTTCCTTTCAAATATTTCATTTGAACTTAAAGTTCACATTTTCAGCTGCTTATTCTCTCCCCCTAATATTGGGAAAACTAATCCATCAATTGATAATCAGCCTACTGGGTTGTAAACAAGTTGACTTAATATAATTTAACATACTAAGTTGTAAATAAGTTGGCTCAAAACAATTTATAATAAATGAAGATTCATATTAGTACATTTTCCCAATATTCTTTCAAGATCTATCTAAGTGCATTATATTGGAGCAATTGTGTCATGCACAACACATCCAAAAATGTACTTAGATGAGAAATAATAAGTTGTTAACCTAAAATATATAAATTAAGGGGATGACTTACATATTGTAACTTGTTCGCTTGATGCGAATCAATATATCAACATACATGATTGTTGATTCTCAAAATAAAGTTTATAATGCATGATCTCGTTACCAACATAGAGTTTATAAGGTATGGTCATATAAGTATCAATTATACAATTAACTTTAGATGTCTAAAGAATGGATATTCAAGTCCATTTTTTATGAGCATATGCTAGCAGTTGTTCAATATCAATTTCAATTGACAAATGATACTTATTGAATACTTTTTGAAAAGTCCAGAAAATAAACTCTTTGTTAAATTTGTTGACAAAATAATCTCACAAACTTCTGGTATGTGAGTTAACAATAATCATACATGTCATTTAGTTGATCCACACTTTCGGTGTATTGATCCACAAACTTACGCATTTACATATATTGAGAGACTAAAATCCTCAAGTTTTCGACTTCCTTGAGAAAAAAAAATTAAGACGCAATTTTTTATTTTATTTTATTGAAGAATATTCTGGATCTTTAACACAAATTCATTAACATCTAACTATTTTCGCATCATAATAAATCCGGATAACCCAACCGGTCTTGCCAACGACAAACTTAAATGTAATATGTAAACTTCTGGTTTACAATAGTATGCGTTCCATTTGTTCTTATCCATTTGAAACAATAATGAACAAAAAATATATTATATCCAAGTGAATCTGTATAATAAATATTCTAATATACTTATCTTTTGCATTACCATAGATAGAAAAAGAGATAAACATAAAATTTCTCCAACAAACAAAACTATATAAATCATACACATTTCTCAAGTGAGTAATTAGGCAACGCAAATTTTCAATGAGATATAATTTCAAAGTTTGCCATCTTCAAAGTTTATATTACATGTAAGATCAAAATCAAATAAGTTTTTTTTTTTTTAAGAAAAAATCAAATAAGTTTATTTCATAAGAAAGTATGCATATCTTTCATATAATATTTACGAGATAAAAATCTTATGGAATAAGAAAGAATAAAATCATAATCAAATATATTTGTTCGTAGAATAAGAAAGCAATCTTACAAGATTCTAAAAGAAAAGGAGTTTAAAACATTACCTAAAAAAATTCATGGATCAAATAATGAAAGAAAATATATTTTTGATCAAATGCTAATTTTTCAATTCGACTAAGTTCATACTAGCGGAACTTTATGACTTTGACATGTAACATATCAATAGTAATATCTACTAAATCAACTATCATAACCACAATGATGTTGGTTATATAAAAAAACATGAATCATTCACTTCTAGGAATGATTCACTTATAAGAACGATGTTCAATTTATGACGTGATCTTTCTCTATTTTAATCAATAACAACTATTTTCTTAATTATAAATGTAACTAATATTTCATAAATATTCTTGAAGATGTTTTCTTAATTTGACCACTTCAGAAGCATATTTGAGTGGTGTATAAATCAGCATATTGGCTCTTTATTTTTCAATCTTATAAATTGTTATCATGGTCTAAATATTTAGTTCTTCAGGAACTCAACATCAAATTAATCTTATAGACTTCAATCTTAATCTAAATATACAATTGTTCTTCAGGAACTAAAACACTAATATGATGATCAAGAGAAATCACATTGATTTTATTTTATTTTATTTTTATAATCCTACTATATTGGTTCTTCGGGAACTATAACACAAATCATCACAAACAAAGGTGCTTTATTTATTCAGCCTTAAACTCTTGAATTCAAACAAAATCCTATCACTAACAAATTGAAAACAATATTATTTGAATCGACAATTGATTAGTCTTTTTGTTTGTTTATTTGACTCATGTACATGATATCAAATTTTGAGTATAATTGAATAGTCACCACCAATTCAGAAGTATATCACCTATAGATAGGGAAAATTCACCTTTTAAACATTGTATGAAGAAAAAAAATCATAATTGCTAATTTACTCTTTCTTCACAAACACATAGCTATTAATTATAGTAAAGACACCCTCTTTAAGAATCAAAATAATTCATTGTACAATGTAATAATCCTTCCAGAATGCATACTGAATTCTTTAGGAGTCAATGGAATTGGTTTGAGTTCTTTAAAAACTACATACCAGATAAATTCAATTATTTATTCAAGGAAGCATAAGTATCAAATTCTTCAGGAATTTATATAGAAATTTTTTTTCTTAAGTTCTCTCAGGAACTATGCAACATATCAGATTTATATAGAAAAACATTTTCTTAAGTTCCTTATGACTATGACTTTAATATTATAATTGAAACAATAGCCCAGAAAAACAAGAAAAAAAAAAGGGTTTCAAGTGTTTCTGAACAAATTGAAATTCATGTGATCAACCGAGTCTCAAAACTCGCTGCAAATCAAAATTTTAATATTGAACGCATCTGCAGTTTTAAATGTAAGGCTACCCAATTTGGATCCAATAAAATAAGTGATTTACATTGAGGCTATAAAGTCATGCTTAATGATACTCGTATCATCCCATGATTTTTCAAAAGGATTTAGAGTTATGTCCAGTAAAATCATTTTTAAATCAACTGAATCAAAAATAAAATACAGAAAATCCTCAGAAAATACATATTGTATGTATCTGTAAAATAAATGTATCATTATAATTTCTGTAAGTGTCAATGTTAACTTTAAAAATATTGTTACTATTTCTTTTCCACTTAATTAGCCCATTAGTTTGAAACATGAACAACCAGACACAAACAAAAATCAAAACTTATTTTAAATTTAGTTGTGTAATACTTCTTGGATGAATCACCGTTGAATTCTTCTTGGATTCAGAGACGAAACAAATTAGGGTTTTTAAGTTCTTCCGGAACTTTAAATAATCAATGAATTATTCAGGAACTATAAATAATCAATGATTTATTTGTGCTATCGTTCATCGATGCATCACCATTAAATCCTTCTGGAATTTATTAGAAAAAAATTGAGTTTTTTAAGCAATCCTTACATCACTGTTGAATTCATCTGAAAATTCATTTTTTATTTTTCAAGCAATCTTTTAGGGATGCGTTCATTTTTGAATATATCCTTTAGGATGCATTACCATTGAGTTTTTATGTTCTTCAGGAACTACTCACAATCCATCATCAATTCTTTGTACAACTCATGCATCATCATTGAATTCTTCAGGAATTCATGGAGGATAAAAATTCTTCGGAAACCATATAATCGATTTAGTACGAATCCTTCAAGGATGTAACTCTTTTGATGAATTCTTCCGGAATTCATAAAGAATAGTATTGAGTTCTCCAGGAACTACGCTTTTGAATTCTTCAGAAATTTACAGAATAATATTGAGTTCTTCAGGAACTAGATAATAGATTTTCAAATAATGGAACTGTAACAGTATAGTCTGATACAAAAATTAAAACTTATTTACACAAAAATAGATTAAGAAGAATTGCATACCTCAGTTGGTAAGCTCGTGCTGATAACGTGTTATGAAAATAAATGAACAGAGAAAGTAATAGAAAGAAGGAGAAGAAGAGAGAATATGAAAATAAATGAACAGAGAAAGTAATAGAAAGAAGGAGAAGAAGAGAGAATAGGAAGAAACATTCTTATTCATTGATGTACTGTTGAATGTTACAGATGAGCTCTATTTATAGGAAAATAGAGTAGCTTATGAACTAAGTCCAATAAATCATGGGAATTCATGTTTTTTTTGTTTATTTCTTGTTCTTTCTCTCTCTGTTTTCTTTACTTCTGCAAAGATCCAATTACACCTTTGATGCCTCTGCAAGTGCTTGAATTCTCTAATCTCCGATCCCAATTACACTGAATCCATACAAAGATCAAGTGAATTTGGGATCAGAAATTAGAGATATCAAGTACTCAGCAACTAGAACTTGGAAGCAGTGAATTTAATTGCATAATCAAATATAAGGTATGCTCTATTACACATCTCATTAAGTTTTTATTTTTAATTACGTAAAATCTATATAATTCGTCTTTACCGATGTTAAATAAATCCAAGTTGAAGACGAATTGTTTATTGTTAAGCATAAAAGTTTATATTACATGTTAATGTGCTGTTTTTATTTTTTTTCTTTCGTCACTACCATAATCAATAAGGGACTAATTTTGTGTCTGCAGTAGTTGATTTGTTGATAAATTTGGTTGAAGGAGGAACCTTGTTATCATTGCTATGTTGAATTCAAATTTGACATATAAATCAGATTACCTGAGTAATAACATAATCTTTTCTGTCAATGGCTTATCCGTTGTTTTCATATAAGATTTTGTTTAACGTGTTTATCTGGTTTCGGTTGTAAAGTAAGTGTAACACTTGTTCACATTCATATACATATTACATGCCTTTTGGATTTTATTTTGAAGATTACAAGTTAACTGTTCCATTGTGTAATTCCAACGGTATCAGTTTAACAAGTTTCTTTAAAGATGTTATTTTTCTCATAGGTTATGTGCTTCAGATTGTGTGTCAGCCAAATGCCATAAAGTGTTTTAGATCGATATGATTAAGAGATATGGTTATGAAGAAGATTGAGACAGTGGTATTGTGAAAGAAAGTTTGGAAATTATATAGCATGGGATTCAAGGACAAGTTGGTTGGAAGATCAACACAAGTTTGCCAACAAGTGCGAAATTGTTTAAAGTTTAGTGTTGTGTCCGTGTTCTTTATATATGTGCAGCAAAGCTATGTAGGTTCAGGTACATAATGGTTTCAAGCTTCAAGCAGACTGTGATAAAGGTTTAAGGTGGGAGTGTTGTGTTGTTCGTATGGTTGGTTTTAGTCTTAAGAATCAATTGTGTTGTTGAATTTTGTAAAACATTCTGAACATCTTGTGCATATCATTACTACAATTCATTTTGATTTTGCCAAAAACACATATGTGCATCTCATTAAACAGAATGGTTGGAAGGACAATTTAATCAAAATCACCACTTTGAAACTGAAGTTCATCCCAATATGCAACAATGTTGAAGTCTCATTAATAAGTCATATGTTGCGAGTGTGTGTTATTTGCCATTTGATCATGAAAAATCACAAGTTGCACAGGCATATACTCATTCTGAATCTTGACCTTGGAAAGCTTCAAAACTCCCTAATGTTTTCCTTAGAAACGTCATTTTAAATGTTGTAGTATTTTTCCCTTGCTTATATATTTGATTTATCTTTATCATTCTCACTTCTCTGCCAAATTTAATTGGCTAGTATGATCTGGTAAGCTCATAAAAATTGGGCTCTTATAAACCTACTATGGAGTTCATATAAGTATTAGTATAGACTTTAAAAGTATTCATCTGCCCAATGTTAATAAAGTAAGCAGGTGCCTTTAAATCTCAGGATAGCTTCATAATTATGTCATACAAGAATGCTTGACAGAACTTCAATCCATAAATGACATTAGTTCTAACTTGTGTACTTTTGCATTAATAAAACCAGTGTCATACCGTTTTAAGGATGAAAGAATACACCGCTCAAAAGCATTGCCTACATGTGTACATTGTAAACCAGAAAAAAATAAAACAAGCATGAACAACCAATAATCAAACAACCTAACTGTGTCTAATAACATCTAGTTTTCCTATCTTTGTAATGTTAGAAGATCTATATTACTTTTTCCACGTGTCAAGAATTTCATGAAAGACTGCACATATCAAATCTCTATCTGCAATTAGTAAGAATGTGCTTAAATCACCTTAACTGTCATATATTTTACCAAATTTCACAAGATATTGCATACAACTATTCTTTATCTTTGAAAACCGATCGACACAGAGATGCAATTTGGAGTTTCTCAAGTAATAAAACAACTGTTCTTTAGCTTTGTCATACCGTTATAAGGATGAAAACTAGAAAAGCATTGCCTACATGTGTGCATTGAAAACTAGAAAAAATAAAACAATCATGAACAACCAATAATCAAACAACCTAACTGTTGTCTAATATCTAGTTTTCCTGTCTTTGAAATGTTGGGAGATCTACATTACTTTTTCCACGCGTCAAGAATTTCATGAAAGACTTCACAGATTAAATCTCGATCTGCAGTTTGCAAGAAGGAAGTTAAACTTAAACCACCCTGAACATCATATATTTCACCAAATTTCACATAATTCTGCGTACATGCTGCTAAAAACAAGTGATTGTGAAGCAAGAACAACTTAACGAGCTCTTATGCTACTATCGGAATTGACATTGATTGTTATATCCGTAAGATCAACATAAAAACTTCACTTAATGTCTGTTTCGATCAACATAATTTACTTTTGGATCCGCCCCTGATCATAAAGACTTTTGACACAAGGAGTTGGTCGAACTCTTCGACTAACCATCAAATCTAATACCACTGTAGGGTCATGTGAGATCATCAACATGGGTTAAGAGCAATCAAACAAGTGAGTTGTACACCCCCATCTTTATCCAAACTCTTAAGGTTTTGGGTTAAGACATAGTATCCAACTCACTTGTATGATTATTCTTGGTCTAATGTGGATGATCTTCATGACCCAACAAAATACAAGTTGCAAATTCTAGCATCATATGATCTTAGGAGTGGCCTTCTCTTATTGCATATTCTAGCATCATTTTTAGAGAGGGTTGGGTGCTGCGTTTTTTGTAAGGGGGGCTACTGTTATTTTCCTTTTGTTTCTTTGTAGCCTTTGGCGTTTGTGTTTCTGGCTGGCCCGTTAAATTGGTGCGGTGTTTGTATTTAGTTTGCTTCGTTGTCTTCCGCGGGTTTGTGTTTCTTACATAAAACATTGTCGAGAATAAAATTTGCCGATTAAAAAAAAAAGTTGCAAAAAAGCCTACTTATTTTAGTCTTGTTAGTTGCTTTTTTAAAACATAGCACTCTGCTCCACTCTGAGCCCTTGATTACATGATGACCAATCTCTACCTATGTCCTTGTACCATTTTGATCCCCACTGTATTCATGTTTTGGTATTTTACTCATCAAACAAATGACCTTCAAATATGTTTAATATCATACTGGACTAAAGTTAAGCTTCAAAGTATTTTCATTAATACATTACCAAAATATATTTTTCTTAAAAACATTAATTTATGCATAGAAATCTCTCATTTTTCTTTCATTAAGCTTCAACGGACACTTAACTCACCTCACCCTCAAATAGACTAGAAGGACCTCAAACCATGGTGGTTGTATGTTCATTGGTTAGAACAAATAAATAGAAAAAAGAAAATTCGGACAGCTATCATGGGTTTCTATTTTGGTTGACAACTTGATAACATGATAAGTGTTAAAATGTTTTTTCAAGAAAGAAACAAACAAACAAAAGAAGGAAATAACGTTTTGTCTAGGACTATTAATGTTGTGTTTCATCAAATTATTAATTAATTGTTTTGCTGACTCAATTCTATTAGCATTAGCAAGTGGCAGAAACAGTCACTCTAACATGGCTATCACATAATCGCATACACTAAAATCATATTTAAAAAAATGTCATTTAAAATGTTTTGTTTAAAATCAAAACAACAAAATTGTGACTTGGTTTCCTTTTAATTATAGTGTTAATGTCACGTAGTTGTCATCAAATGTCTTACATATTGAAAATTGAGGAATTATAATTTCTTTTTTTAGGAAAGGAATTATAAATAATTGGAACATGGACATATTCACTAGCACAAACAAACTTGTGGTCTTTGTGCTTGCGAATACTTAATTTTATCCGGATCACCACTCAAATTAAATAATAAAAATTAATTTCTAAAAGAAATAAAAAAAAAATATATAAAAATACATAATACTATATAAAGTAGTATTGGTGGAATTCATGTTTTTGTGTGTCTTTTCTTTTCTTTTGCAAAAGTCTAGTTGCAGCTTTGATGCCTCTGCAAGTTCTTAAGTTCTTTAATCTCCGATCCCAAATACGCTAAATAAAATAAAAAGATCAAGTGAATTCGGGATCGGAGATTAGAGAATTCAAGGACTTGCAATCAAGTGAGTGGTTCAATTCTAAATCAAGAAAAAGATGACATGTTTTGTTGGAGGGATGATCTAGATCTGTTTGATGAATCGTATGATTTGTTTTTCAATTTTTAGGTTTTTCATATATGACTTCTTTCTATACACACAATCTAATTTAATCAAAAGATGTCTTTGTAGTTCTTCACTTGTGTTATTGGCTTTTCTTTCACTATCTCTTCTTATTTTTGGCGCCTTTTGTTTAATGTGCTTATCTAGTATACGTATAAAAGTAAGTTAATGCCCTCTTTTGGATTTACCCTTAAGACTACTTGTGAATAGTTTCATTGTGTAATTTCAAAGTTATCAGTTTAACTAGTTCTTTAAAGATGTCATTTTTCTCAGCAGATTGACACATGAGTTATGTTATACAGATTGTAAGTCAGAAGAATAAAGTTTTGCAGATTGATTGATATAATGCTAATATGTTAGGTTGTGAAAAAGATTGAGACAGTGTTATTGTGAAAGGAATTTTGGAAAGTATCGCATGGGATACTAGGATAAGGAAGATCAACATACTTGTTAACAAGTGCAAAATTGTAGACTGTTTAGAGATGCGTCCGTGTTCTTTACATGGACGCGGCAGAGTTATGTAGGTTTAGGTATAAAAATTGGTTTCGAGCTTTTAGCTTGATTGCTAACTCTGCGAAAGTGTTTGTGTTTTTAGCATGGTATAACATTTAATGTTCCAAAAAGTATATCAAAACGACATGATACCAACATATATGATTGTATAGAATTATGTCTTTTTCTTAAATTATTATCAATGTCAATATGCATATGTCGTGTATGTGTCGTTTATATTATATGTGCTTCATCGGTCTCTGTTAATTATGGTTGGTTTTATAGTCTTAACGATTAATTGTGCTTGGAAATTTCGTAAGACATTTTGCACATCTTGTGCTTATCATTAATACAATTCTTTTGCTTTCGCAAAAAGAACTGAGATGTGTCATTAAAAACCTTGTTAAGAGAATACATAAGGAAAAAAGAATACGCATCAAACAACAATATAAAATATAATGAAGAGAACAATTTACAAAGATAACATCAAAAAATCCATATTTAGGAAAGTCTGATATGTTACGATTTAAAGAATATAAAATCCATTCAAATTAGATCGATCAGTTGAAGACCAATAGAAGCAATAATGACCTAAGTTTAAAATTAAACCATATTAAGATATTTAATCATTCGAAATTATTCTTATGCAAAAAGGACAAATGAAGGGTTGCAAATTCAAATTTACTTGCTTTTACATAACAGAGTACTCTGTTCCACTCTCAGCCCTTGACCGGTTCTGCTGCATATGTCCTTGTATCATTTTGACTCCACTGCTCAAGTTTTGTCAAAGTAAAGTATATATACCACCGTTTTCATTTTAATTCAATGTAAATGTCTAATATCATATTGGATAAAGTTAAGTTTCAAAATACAGAGTAAATTCCAAGATGGGATAATAATTAATGTTTCAATGTGCACTTAGGACAACTCACACATAAAATGAAATTGAGACAGTTATTATGAGTTTCCATTTTGAGTGTTCAACAAAACAACTTTGACTATAGTATCAAAGCTTGTCTTCCATTTTTTGCTTATCTGTATCTGTAGGTAAGTAAGTGTTAGAATTGTTCCATCACATACTCACACATTCATAGACATATTTACATGCTAATAGACCTTTTCTACTTGTATATAGCCAAGTTCATGGCTTCTTTTGGATTTTATTCTTAAGAATACATGTGAATTGTTCCTTTAAAGATGTTATTTTTCTCAGCATATCGATACATGGGTTATGTGCTTCATATTGTTAGCAGAATGCGATAAAGTGTTAAAAGGTATTCATATGTTTTAACCAAATTTAATGTAACTTGGCGTCAAATAATATATGTATTATAGACTTAAAAGGTATTCATCTTTCTCTGGCCCATGTTAATGTAAATGCTTGATAGTAATTCAATAAATATATGATCTTAGTACTGACTTACATGTGCCCTTTTGCATTAACAAAAGTGTGTCAACATGTTTGAAGAATGAGAAAATACATCATTCAAAAGCACAGAAAATTATACACATTAGAGTGCTGAACACAAATGAATAGCTCCAAATAAAGAGCACTACCTATATATATATACATTGAAATCAAGAAAAAATAAATAAAACAATCATGGACAACTAATAACCAAACTATGTTTAGTAGCATCTATATCACTTTTTCCAAGCATCAAGAATTTCATTGAAGACTTCACATATCAAATCTCTATCAGCAGTTTGCAAGAATGAACTTAAATCACCTTGAATATCATATATTTTGCCAAATTTCACAAGATATTGCATACAACTAAACTTCAACGTTGTTAATTGATACAATGATGCAATTTGAAGTCTCTCAAGTACATTTTTTAGATCAATATCTTCTTGAAGACTCTTTTCACATGCCTCTCTTAACTCACAGATATCATACTTGTCAGCTGCATGTAATAGGTCCAATCTATGTATAAGAAATTCTTCATCATTGACAGTTCCATACAGAAAATTTATAAATGTCTGAAAAGATTGAATTGACATGTCTGTGATATTTACGGTAGAGAAATCGGTCTCCTTAACGTTATGTGAAAACATGCTATGAAACACAGGTGATTGTGAAGCAAGAACGGCTCGATGAGCTCTTATGCTTCCCTCGGAATTGACGTTGATTGTTATATCTGTATAGATACCTTCTTTTATCATTCGACCAAAGGATTCAAGAGCTGCTGCATTTTGTCTTTGCTGCATGAATCCATCAGGCCAAATAGAGCAAGCTTCCCCACCCTTTATTCAAATCAAGAAATTTTTTAAATTAGGTGAAGAAATTGCAAGTCAATAACCCTCTGATTATGCTTCATGACTAGTCCTTCAAAAATCTAAACTAAACAAAATAAAAATTAAATGGAAAAATATATATTATTCAATACATTCATAATCATTTTCCAATTATCTTAATTTGGAGTCAGTACCACATGGATAGCTAATAAAAGTAAGGATATATTATATGCTTACTTACCTTTGGACATGTAGTTTTCAAATCCAGAAACTCAATGTCAATTATGAATTTTCCAGGTAAAGGAACCCCAATCTCCCACACAAAGCTATCCTTATTGCTAAGAAGCTTATCTTTTACTTCTATATTCAGTGTAGAAAAGATCAAGATCAACACAAATATTAATACTATAGCTAACTTAATAAATCAAATATCATTTGCATTAACTAAATTCTATATATTTTTAAACATAGAATTTGAATCACCTGATTGAGTCAAGATTTTGCTCTTTCCAGCATAACTAAGAATCCTAACTACGAAAGATGCAATTGGAGGATTGTGTGTCATTGTTTTGGACATTTCTGGATATAATTCAATACGTAAACCACAATTCTTTTCCACTGATAAATGCCTTCATATCATAAGGAAAAAACTTAGCAATATGTAAACATATACAATATAAAAAAAAAATAAAAAAAATTGTATACTTGACTTTACCAGTTCCACATGGCTATTTTGAATGGATCAGCTTTCATATAAGTGCATGTTGATAAATTGTGAATTTTCCATTGAACTAGACGATTCATGCTTTCAACTTTGTATGCATAATCATTCATCTTGAAGTACAAGAATTCTTCCAAGGTTCAGTCTTCACTCTATAATAGCATCAAATAATTCTTTTGAATTATGTTCTTTACAATCCAAGTTGCCAACTTGGAAGCATGATAACTACTAAAATGTTTTTTCAAGAAAGAAAGAAACAAAAGAAGGAAATAACATTGTCTAGGACAGGACTAATAATGTTGTGCAATGCAAGGTAGATAGACGTGACAAAGATGAAAAGGAATCAATTGATTAATTATGTCTGCTAGTTGTCCTTGTCCAATACTTAATATATTTCGGTGGCTGTTATGTTGCAAGTTGCATAAAAGTTTCTCACAAATATCTATTCTTATTTGTCAAAAAAGAAATAATCAATATATGTTTATAAATAACTGCAACTAGGATAGTGAAATGCCATCAATTTTGACTTTTGAAAGTTTTAATCCGATTAACATTTGGGTGTTAACCGATGCCCCGGAAACTGGCTAATGATATCAAAAAGTAAGTGTGTTTTCACTTTTTATGATTGATTACACAATATTAAATACAATAACAATGGTATAATTTTCTTTTATAGTATCTTAACCCGTGTTTGGAGGCACCGGTTAGCATTTCACATAACATTCTATAGATCAACTGGACGTTTGGATTAAACTTTTGCAAAATTACTTTTCATCATACTTTATTTTCCAAAACTAAATTTGACTAAAATGAAGTTTTTTTTTGTTTCATTGATTAAAATGGATTTCTTCCAACATGATTTATGTTTGGGTCATTTATATTTTAGTTTTTTTTTTTTATGTAAACTAAGAGTGTGCAAAAACAAATTGTAGAGGAATGAAAACCCAACTAGGTTGTATGATTTGGTTGGATGATACTTATCACAAGTACGATGAACATAAAATAATTAACTAAATTCGCATGACTTTTATAATATAATACAACATAAATATGGTAAAGGAAAATCTAAAATGACTTTCCACCAAAAAAATATAAAATGACTCAAGAAGAATGAAAAAGGCATTCCCTCAAAAAAAAAATAGAAAGGCATATCATGAGAAAATAAATTAAAATCTTATACGCTAAGGTGGTTGATAAGATTAAGTCACTCACTTTTACGTGGTTGAAGACGAAATACGCTACTCTTCAGTCTTCCCTTCAATTTTCATGGCTTGTGGCTCAGTCCGTTCACCATGTTGATCATAGGCTATTAGTTTCTTCCCTTTTTTGTTGTTTCTCTTGTTTTGGTTCCTTTGTGAATATCATTCAGACTATGTTGTTCTATCTTTGGTACACATTACGTTAGGAAGGACATTTTTGATGTGGTAATATATTTTATTTTAACCTCTTCAAAAAAAAATTATATAACATTTCAAATACATGGTTTAAGCTCATGAAATAAAGGTTTTGTCTCACTTGAAATAAATTTTTATTTTTATTGTTTTAATTTCTCCACTTTTGTTTAACGTTTAATCAATTAAAATTTTAATTAAAAGTAAGAGTCATGTTTTGTCTTTGACGCAAAAATAAAAGACTTGTTAGGGAAACATTAATTAAGTACGTAAGACTTTATTCGCCTCTAGGTTGAACTTCAGGTTACGAAATCCCTCCACTACGAATCGAAGAGTTAGCACCAAAACAACATTAACTAAATATGAAGAATATCTTCTAAGCATGTAACCAAAAAAAACTTCTAAACAACTAGCTAACTTATACAACCGACAATGTATTTTCTATTTTTAATATAGATCTTAATTTTCGTGCACCTCACGATGCTATACTCCCACCGTCTCAATTTATAAATTGTTTTTGGAGAAAAAATTATCTTAAATTAAAAATCGATTTACAATATCAATAAAATATTAATGTTATCTTTTATATTATACCTTTAATTATTTTATTGTTCTTTCTTGTCTCTATTTTATATTTAATATATTTCTTAATCATTGTAAAATTATCAAAATGAGAATGGGAGAAAGTGATGTATTGCAATGGTTCTAAATTTTGGTTGTACACACAACTCATTAAATATTACCAAACCGACTTTGCAAATTCGTGGTTAGTATTCATTTGATTTTCAACATCAACCTGACTAGATGTGGAACTTTTTAAGCCTCCAAAGTCCATGAGTTGAAAAATAAAGAAGCCTTCATTACCCAAATGTCTATCATAGCACTAGATTATACTCTACGATCGTTATTATAAGCAACATTCTCATTCAATAAATGATGTATGTAATTATCTTTTAGATTATATAAATCATTTATTATATGAACCTAAAATATATAAACTTTTGTTTACAATAATAATCGGATGGTGTATCTTTTATGTGATTTCATCTTCTTGATGATTTAATTTTCTCTTTTTATTTTTATATAAATTTCATTATCTGAACGCCATATTGTTTGGTTTGTCATGTTGGTGTGATATTGTTTGAATTTTAGTCTTGTTACAATGTTTGTTTAGTTTTAATTGACTTGTCAACTTTTATTATATATTCGAATTATTCAACGTCAGTGTTATAAATAGAACTTAGATATTCTAGTCACTTTGATTTTAACATTTTCATAGAGATTTTATTATGTTATACATTTCAAAAGCATCACAAGAAAGAAGAAGAAAAATAAATGATATATACCTCAGCTTCCATCAATGAATAATTAAGTTTTTACAAGAACGCTTTTTTGACAAATTAGGACATTCTATCTCGAAGCGGAATTCTCTAATATCTATCTTTTTTTTTAAATTAAATATATCATCCGCGTAATTGTGAAAAGTAATCCTTAAGTAATCGAGACTCGTTTAAAAGGTTGATCACTTCCAATAAATATTTTTCCATACAGTAATAAAAAATCTAACATTTTATCAAATGGTCAACGGACTCAAGTAATGTCACACTATCTTATTCTGCTAAATTTCACGCTATCTAATGAATAATAAATTTCTAATGAATATTGGGCCAAAGCACTAGGCATGATCAACCTAGGTCCAAAACAGAATGGAATGGGAAAAAAATAAACCAATTATAAATACTAGCTATTTTATTTTATTTTATTTTTTGACCATATGTACTAGCTAATTTTTAAGTAAAAAGAGAAACATCTTTAAAAAAAATGATAAAATCTAGCTAATTTTGACAAGCTCTTAATATATTTTCATGGGATGGTCGGGATATTTATGTTGCATGAATGAATAATATAGAATTGCGTAACTTAATTTTTTTTATAATGAGCATGACTTGATGGGAAAAGGTGTTGATTCATAGTGACAAACTCCAAGTATTTAACAAGTTCATCTTGATCAACCAAGTTTAAGATTGAAATGTTGAGCTTAAGCTTCGGAAAATAATTGTTTACACTAAACGATCTGATATCACACATATGAAAATGACAAGTATTTTAATGGTAGTTAACTTTTGTTCGCTCCAAAAGATAAAATTAAGCAGCAAATTGTAGTTAACTACAAGGGGGATATTGAATGTCATTTTCATGTGTATGATAGCAAATTATTTAGTCTAAAAAGCAGTTTTCTAAGCTTCGTACTTACTTTTGTGTGAATATCATAGGTTACTGCTCTTCCCCCTGCATTTTTCGCTCGCTCCCAGCATAACTGAGCAAATACCCTTGCGCTAGTTAACTAACGCAAGTGTAAAATTAACTTGACTTAAAATTTCGTTTTTTTACACTTGCGTGACTTAAATCACGCCGCATGAGTTAACTCACGCAGGAATTAACATCTACCTGAGTTAACTCACGCTAGTTCAAGAAGTCACAACAAGAAGTTATATGGCATAGCAGAGCAAGACCAACAACAACAAAAGCCACAACTACGAAGCTCACAACTTGTTGAATTGGAATATGCTAACCTCAATCTCTCAACAACAAAAGACACATGAATGATAATTTTGGTCTCTAATTCACAATGAATATGTTAAAAATTTGTTTAAACCTCACAGGAAGTTAGTTATGTACCCAAGTGGAAACAAAAACAAGAATGTAAAGATCATATTTCACTATACTTGGCATTGGCAAGAATCAAGCTCACTTCATCCTGGAAAATCTATGTAAATTTTAAATTGTTTGTATATGATCACTTCAATCTCTCAACATGTTGTGAGCTTCGTAGTTGTGGCTTTTGTTGTTGTTGGTCTTGTTCTGCTACTGCCACTACTTGAGACAAAGAAGAAGAAAGAGAGGTCGAAAGGGTGAGAGTGAGAGTGTTAACATTAGTGCAGAAGGAACGTTTTCAACGCCATATAACTTCTTGAACTAGCGTGAGTTAACTCACGCAGGTGTTAATTCCTGCGTAAGTTAACTCACGCGGCGTGACTTAAGTAACGCAAGTGTAAAAAAAACGAAATTTTAAGTCAAAGTAATTTTACACTTGCGTTAGTTAACTAGCACAGGGGTATTTTGGTCAGTTATGTTGGACGCGAGCGAAAAATGTAGGGGGAAGAGCAGTATTCAATATCATATCTGATTTATAATGGGCCTCTGACACAACAAAACCCAAACCAATATGTTTCTTAGCCAATTTTGAAAATTGCTCCTCTCACCATTAGTTTTGTTCCAAAATACCATGAAAATGTGAAAATACTTCCGACGGCAGTTAACTCAGGACCAACCACAGCAGTATTAACCAGTGATAGTTAACTTTTGTCAGGGGATATTTTCGTTTTTTCCTAGTGTTTTTGAGCAAAAACAATGGTTAGAAAAGCATTTTTTGTCGATTTTAATATTGGTGGGTTGTGCAATTCGTCTCCTTTTCACTAAGTAGATCCATAGTTAACCAAAAGATGAAATATGAAATATGAAAATTGCTCTTTAGAGACATATGGGTTGCTAAAAGATACCTCAAACCGACAAAAATGCCCCGACAACAATTAACAACATCGTTTGATGTTCCAAGAGTTATATTTAAGTGTGTACAAGATTTGTTAACTACCACTCCGGGTACAAAAGGGAATGTTATTATCTTATACTCCATCCGTCTCTATATCTAAGCACTCATTTGACTTTATTTTTGTCCCTAAATGTTAACCCTTTTTTAAATTATTAGATGCATTTATTATTTTTTGTCCAAAACATAGCCCTAATTAATACTACTAACTTGTCTTGAAATATGAAAAGTCAAATTTAATACACACACAAATAAATGAAAATTTGGTAATATTAACACACAAAACAAACACATTAATTACACTGACAACTTTTCTTAAGAAATGTGAAAATGTAAAGGGGGCTTACATACAAGGACGAAGGGAGTATACGTGTATGTATTGATTGCATTTGGAATTCATTAAAGGTCTGTTTGATGGTCAGGATAGGATATAGACATGATATGATATAAAGATGGATAGAGATAGGATATGATAAGGACATGATAAACATTATCCTATCATGTGTTTGATGTGCACATGATAATACATATGATATTATTATAATTAAATGAAAAAATTGCTCTCATAATTAATTAAATACTATAAAAATGACATGTTATTAATTACAATAGAAAATACATTTATCATTATTTTAAAAATGACAATATTTTAAAAATGGTAGAATATCAAGATATTAATTAAGGAATGATCTTCTAATCCCATCAGGATAATTTCTAACCCAGCCTATACTCATGATAGAAATTACAAAGGAAAGTCAGGATATGGTAGAAAAATGGTTTATTTTAACTTATCACTTTGGTGCATCAAACATGAGATTTAAGCAGGATATGATTAATGTATCATATTCTGTCTCCCTATCCTGACTATCAAACGGACCATAAATTCTCAAACACCGATGTGAAAGTATCTTGCTCCTGATGTTGTTGGTATGCTTGATGCTATTTTTGGATGATGATGATTTTTTGGTTAATTTGTATTTCATCACTCATAAAATTCTCACCACAATTAAAATGCGAGAATATATATATCATCATGATGCAACAAAATGAGATTAATTCTTTTTTTTTAATTTTCGTAAAGTAGATAAATTAGTTTTAGAGGAGTGATATTTGTATAACTAATAATTAGACAATTTTGGTGACAACCACTTTTCTCCACTTGTGATTCGAACTCCGGATACTTCACTTGTTCATCTTTAAGATGAATTTCTCTAACCACTAAGCTACTTGATAGAAAAAAGATATATACACTTGTTGCAGATCTTCTCATGGACAAATAAAAAAATAGCAATAACTACTAAGTGCTTAATTTAGTCAAATATGAATTCTTTTGATTAAGATCCCGCCGGCAGAAAGCTAACATAAGCTGGATCATAATCCAATTTGATTGATTACTTTATTAATAATATGGACCTTTACTAAGAGGGCTCACTTTTCTGGTTGTTATGTTTTCTTAGCGCTTAAACATCCTACGTGGCATGTACGTAGTTTGATATTATGGGACACCACTATACTACAAGTCTACAACTGATACATTCACAATCCAAACCCTTTTAATCGAATTCACTATTTTCACATACATGTACTATAATTTTTATTTTTGGTACACACGCACCATAATTATCTATCCAAAAAAAACATGCATGTACCTAATTGGACAAAGTCTAAACCATGTAAAACTTGAAGACTTAAAGATGAAGCAATGAAAAAGGTGAGTGCTCTCTTGAGCTCATAACCCTTTAGTATTTTCTCAAACATTGTCGCATACCAAAAGCATGAAAATTCAAAATCTAAAAAACATCAAATGTGACCAAACTTTATCCCACCTAAACCACCTTTAATTGCCAATACCTAGAAAAATAAAAAACATTGTCCCCACTTCACTATACTCAATTAATAAAGCTTCTTTCTTAGAATAAATATACATTTCATTTCACCTCTTATCTCTTCTCCTCATGACTTTGTTTGATTGAATTGCCCTTTTTCAAAAAATGCTTCCCAATACATCTCCACCCTCAGAACAAACTAATATTGAAATTTCTCCTGAACAACCTATCATATCAAAACAACCCAAAACTCAACATCCACTTAGAACAAGATCATCAAGAAAGTTAGCAATACTTAAGGTTGATGACCAACAAAAGACCAAACCAATTGTATGGTTTGCTGCAATACTATGTTTCATATTCAGCTTTACACTCATCTTCTTTGGAATTGCAACAATAATTTGTTACCTTACACTTAAACCAAGCAACCCTTTATTTGATATTCATAATGCAAGCCTAGATGTTGTATATTTTGACTCAAAACAATACTTCAATGGTGCATTCGCTCTTCAAACAAATTTTTCTAATCCCAATAGAAAAGTTCATGTGAGGTTTGAGTCTTTATATATTGAACTTTTCTACTCAAATAGGCTCATAGCATCACAATCAATCAAGCCTTTTACTCAGAAGCCAAAGGAAACTAGATTGCAAACAGTAAGGTTTATATCAAATTTGATTTTTCTGCCTCAAGAAGTTGGTGTGAAACTTCAAAGGGAGTTGCAAAACAATAGGTTGAATTACTATGCAAAGGGAACATTTAAGGTGAAGGTTAACATGTGGATTATACATTCATCTTTTTGGCTTCATAGTGTGTGCCAGATTGAGATGACTGGTCCACCAGCTGGTTCTCTCGTAGCTAGACAATGTATAACAACTCGATGAAGATGCATGGTAGATTTTTTTTTTAATGCTTGTTTATTGTTTTCTAGTAATACTATTCGAATATAATATATAGTAAATTAATCATGTCATGTGTGCACAAGAGTGATATGATTCATCTCAAAATGAAAAAAAAAAAATGTATATTATACCATTTTATATTTTATATTTTTCTCAATCAATTGTTCATAAAAATTTAAGAGTAGGGTGTTCAAGTCCTTCAATATCAAGATTGAGCTTATTTATATCTACTAATATTAATTTAGAAGGATTTTTATTTAGATTTATCTCCTAAGGAAAGTGTTTTTTATATTAGTGTTTAATTAAGTATGATTTCAAAAAGAGAAATGCTTTAATTAACACCTTCTCTCCACCTCTTTACCGCTAGCCGTCCATGTATTTCACTGAAAGACAAATCTAACTGTTCAAAGTAATTCGTGATGTGTTCGCAATGTATTCTTTTGCTGTAAATAGCAACTCTCTTTCAAAAATAATTTATAAAATTTGCATAAGGTATTTTTATTTTAATAAGGTACGTCATAAAATACGTTAATTTAAAAATATTGGATGGTCACAAGATTTAAACACAACAATTAGACAAATACTGAAAAGGTAGGGGGAAAGAATTTAAATAACGTGCTCTTTTTCAATAATCAAATAGTGTAATTTCATGTGTGTGATCAAACAAGTATTTCTAATAACTTAATGAATAAGTATTTGACTAAATTGTTTACCAACAAACCTTTAACAGATTATCTTCTGGAATAAGCTGGTAACTTCCAAGTTCTAACAAGGTTGCTAAAGCAGACATTGAATTAGCCTTTTGTCATTGTTTCTTTTATCAGCTACACTGATTGGAATACTTTTGACTGTATAAAATAGTTAAAGCCAAAGGGTGGAAAGGGCTTTATAAATTATTGATCATTGACGTGTATCAACTACGATTTTAAAAGTATTCATAAATACTTTATCGTGGCTAGCCTAACATCCCAAAATCACGTTTTAATTTGGAATCTTCAAAATTGTGTTTTTAAATTCTTCATTAATTTATTTATTTTTTAAAAAGCCAAATTTTATAAAGAACTTATTCTAGCACAAAATTTGCAAAGAATAGAAAATGGAGATACAAGAAAATGAAATAAAAAGGAAAACAAGAAAAATTACAAGAGAGAGTTAATAAGAAATTGAGAACCCGAGACAACAAAACGGAATAAAGTAATTAAACCATCGATAATTCAAATCTGAAGTGAAGTTTTTTAACTTAGCCTTGATCTATCACCAAATTTGAATTGTAGCATGATCCATGATTTGAGATGGAATAGCTCTTTACAACCATAAAGTCTATTATTGCGATCATACCAAATAGATCAAACACATGTCAATTGCAATCAAATGAAATGAAAACAATCGTGACAGAAAATGTAACACCCCCTTTTTATTTAATTATTTTTAGTTAATATTTGAATATTTTTGCATGATTTTATATTTGATAAGTGATAATATATTTGTTATAAATATGTTTGTTATTTTGTTTAGAAATATATTTGTTATAAATATGTTTGTTATTTGTTATAGATATATTTGTTATTTTGTTTAAGAATATGTTTGATATTTATTTGATTTATTATTTTTTAGCATAAGTATCATTTGGCTTAGTTGCGTGTGTGTGTGTGTGTGTGTGTATATATATATATATATATATATATATTTAAGAGAGGTACGTAGTAATATTATTATAAGAGAGTTTAGTGAGGTAAAATAAAATAGGATATTTTATTAGGAGGAGTTGTTATGTAATTTTAGAGAAGTTGAGGATTTAGTGGAAAAATAAGACAAGTGGAGAAAAGTTATATAAAGAGGGAATTAGGTTAAGAAAAACATAGTAAGTGTTGTCAGAGTTTTGGAGAAAAAGGGAGAAAAGTGGCTAGAGAGGAGAGACCCGCGATTTTGCAATATTA
Source organism: Medicago arabica (assembly GCA_946800305.1). Lineage (NCBI taxonomy): Eukaryota > Viridiplantae > Streptophyta > Magnoliopsida > Fabales > Fabaceae > Medicago > Medicago arabica. The sequence continues at coordinate 1,829,574 of OX326970.1, forward strand.
CCAGGTAAGGGTGAGCTTAGCTTCGATTATATTAACATGTCATTCATTGTTTATGATTAACTAAGGGATTGAGAAGAGTTTTGAGAGGGTTCTTAAGATAGGGTTTGATTAATGATTCTCGAATTGAATATGTGTAGAAACCAAAGAAATGGTATTAGATTGTGTTCAGGTCGATTTTAGGAGTGTATAACATCATTGTGAATCACTTTGGGTGATTAAGGGATCAAAAATTGGGTTTTTGGAGTGAGAACTGTTCTTTCCCGTAAACGAATTCGGTCACCGATTTTCTGAAAGCCAAAACTGGAAAAACACTCACTTTTCACCCGTTTCTGTTTTGAGTTAGCTTTAGGTGTAAACACGAAAGTTGTAGGTATGGATGTTAGCTTTTTAATGCCGTTAGTTTGACTTCTAAATGATTTATATAACTTGAGTTATGGTTATATTACTGCACGTAGGTCATAGTGAATATTTATGAATTTCAACACAACCATTCCCGAATTTGAAATGAAAACTGGGATTGATAGGTACAGAATTGGTCTTAGGTGTAAACATGAAAGTTGTAGGTATGGATGTTAGCTTTTTAATGCCGTTGGTTTGACTTCTAAATGATTTATAGAACTTGAGTTATGGTCATATTACTGCACGTAGGTCACAGTGAATATTTATGAATTTCAGCACAACTTTCTCCGAATTTAAAATGAAAGCTGGTATTGATAGGTACTGAATTGGCCTTTGGTGTAAACATGAGAATTTTAGGCAATTGAGTTAACTTTCTAATGGCTTTTGTTTGACTTGAAAATGATTCTTAGATCTTGAGTTTTGTATTTCTAATTTGGACGAGACTTTGGGGATAGGGTCGTAGATAGTAATAGAGATGCCCTAAGACCTGTAATCGAATCTGGAATGATGCTGTAAGATGATTTTAATTGTTGGCGTTAATCTATGATTTATATGTTTGTTAAGTGAGATATATGAATGACGTTTGAATGATATTGCAATGATGATTATGTGTTGTGAATATGTGTTAAATGTGCTGAGCTGCTGCCATGTATTGTTATAGTTGTATGTGTCGATAAAGAGTTGTAAGTGATGTTAAGATGTTGTGTTAACTTGTTTAAGTATAAAGAGTCGAGTTCATGCATTTGCATAATTTGAGACGGTGGAGCTTATGCTCAAAGCGACGGTGGAGCTTATGCTCAAAACGACGGTGGAGCATTTGCTCAAAGCGACGGTGAAGCTTATTTAAGCTTAAATATTGGTACCACATGCATGATGTTTAAGATGTTAGAGTTGCATAGTCGAGTTGCATTTGTCGAGTCTTGTGTCTAAGACGTTATGAGATGATTTGTTATGTGAAGATGTTTTAAAGATGATTTGTTATGAGAAGATGTTTAAAGATGATTTGTTATATGTAGATGTTTGAGACGTTTCCGTTATTTGCGATGATTGTTGTTGTTGTTGTTGTTAAGCATAAACGTTTGAATTATATGTTAATATAATTGTTGTGAATCTCACCCCTTCTGTTGGAATTGCCGCATTATGGGCAAGTGCAGGTGACCAAGCTTAGGTTCGACGATGTGAGAGGTCCTTGTGGTGTCATAGGAAATGCTCTGATATGTAACGGGATGGGGTTTTTATTGAATTATATTCCTTTATGTATCATGTTGAACTACTTATGATGTTTACGACTTATCTTTGAATTTTTGAGATGCTTATGAGGCTTTTGTGCCAAGAACTAATTATTTTAAGGATTTTTGAATTATGATTCCGCTGCAAAGTTTTTGAAAAGATTTATGTTAATGAATTTTGAAGGATAAAGAATTATTATTCTTTTTATTTTAAGGATTTTTATGAAATGTGACATCCCATTTGTGTTATACTCTGATAATTATGTATGAATTTTTAAGTTGGGATTTCGAGGTGTTACAGAAAACATCTATTTATTTTACATATGGGAAAGATGACTTTTTCATATCTCTCGTTAAGATTGGTAAAAATAGTACAAAGTAAAATATGTGCACCAAACGCATGATATGATAAGTGTCTATCATGTCATTATCATATCCTATCTTTATCCATTTCATAATTCTATCATGTCTTTATCATATCATGCGCACCAAACGACCCCTAAGAGTTCAATAATTATAAAGATAATTTTGTAAAACTAATACATACTTTTAATAAATTTATTGGTATTAATCAAATTAGTGACATTTTTTTGTCAAATCATCTAGTGATGAGATTAAACACCTTAAATATGTAGAAGTAGGAAATTGTGAACTTTGAACTTACCCTAACATATCAAATGTTCATGTAGTTGCCAAAGGTAGTACATAGGACAAATTAATGATATTTTTAATACATGTGAATTAAGCAAAGCAACTTATATAAAGTAACATAGATAGGGTACATGTACGTCAGAGGAATATCCACCTGATCCACCAAAGCATTAGTACGTACAGTGTCAAAAACTTAATTTGCTTCAAAGTTAATTACTCGAGTTTTCTTGTTTTCTCTTACGTCTATAATACAAAATTGCTTTTATTAGCATTTCTAAATCAATATCTCTCTATTGCTTACAAAATGTTAATAAATGCACTTAGAGCATTGTTTAAGCAATCAAATATAGTAAATTGTATCACAACATTTTCGGTCTAAAACTATGGCTAAAAACCGTTGTCTTATTTGATAAAAGCGTCGTGTCAGGCTTCAGCAATGCTTTTCCCTCCATGGTAGTCTAAGGCGTTGCTTTTTCCTTTGACAACGCTTTTGTTACATACAGGAAAATACAACATATTAAAACCGTTGTCTCAATTAACTTTAATAGAGAAAATAACCGTTGCCACAGCTATAAAAAGAAGAGCTGAAAATACATGCCACTGTTTTAGAGAACAGCATTAAATGTAAACATTTTCATTATTATATCTTTAACCTATCTAACCCGCTCATTCACAGATCAGCCATTTAGGTTTTAAAATGTGAATAGCGCACAAATTAACCCATCATGAGCTAAAATATTATTTTCTTTAGAAAAAAAATGATGACAAGAAGCATTAAATTCTAAAGAACTTAATTACAGATTATAGAAACTTTAATCTTAACAAAAACAAAAAACAAGCCAAGTCAAGCTCAAGAGAGCTGAACCTAAAATTAAAGATTGTCGATTTGAAAATGGTATAATACAGTATCAACAAACAATGCCAAGAAAAAGTCACTAAACATAAGCGACGACATAGAACCTTACAGCTATCACAAGAGAAACAAGACTTCTACGAAAAGCTTCCTTCCTTCCTTCCTTAGCCTCCGAAAATATCTTCACTCAGTTATGTTCCACCATTTACTTCCAGATTTTTTTAGTTCATCCTGAAGCATAAAACGAAATGACAACATCACCGATCTGCATTATTGATCAACTCTAACTACTTTGATAGGAAAATGACAACATTATGACATGCCTAACCAAAACTGAAAACAAACTAATATAAATGCAATTCAACCAATAATCACCAGCTCATAAATAAATAAATACCACAAACCAAAAACACACCACTGTCCAAACCAAAAGAGATAACCAATATGCGCTTAAAGACCAAAGCATATGCACACTAGAACATCCTCTAGAAATAACAAGTACATAGAGATAAAGTGTCAATAGACAGAGGAAGTGTGGATATAATAATAACTTTAGTGTGGATAAAAATTGAAACCATAGAAAGAGAAAGGGACAATGTCAAGATACAATACTTGATTGTGTTGATGACAACAATGCGGATATGACATCGATGTTGCAGATCTCATAAGCGTGCACCAAAAGTAGCAAGTAGAAATAAAACTAAGAAATAATTAACTTGATTCAAAATGTGAGAATAGATAACTCAAAGTCAGTTCAGAACTTTCATTTTCATTCAGCCAAACATAAATATCACAATTCTTATTCTCATTTCATATCATGTTCTACTAATCAACAAAAAAAGCTGAGAAAGGAAGAAAATTTCAATTGCATCAACTCACATCAAATTAAAATCAACTTAAAATCAAATCAGAATCAACTTAACATAGAAAATGTCAATTTCTTAAGCAAGGTTAATAATTAACTTAAAATCAAATCAAATAAACCTAGAAATATCAAGTTATGAATCGGATTTATTATCACATCAGCTTAACTTAAACCTCAAAATACCTCATCAAATCAGAAGAATTAACCCAAACAATCCAAATTCTAACTCAGCGATTGGAACATAATGAGATTGCGATGAAGAATTTGATCAAAACAATTTCGATGAAGGGATTGTGAAGAAGAGCGATTGTGATGAAGATGTGAGAGTGATTGAAATGAAAGTGATGAAGCGATTTTGATTAAGCGATTTTGACAAAGCGCAATTGGGATAAATCGCTTCTCAAAAAAGTGATTGATGAGAGAGATATCTGAAATGAAAAATAAAGTTCTATAAATCTATAAAAGTTAAGCTAATTAAAAAGTATTAAAATCACTTTTTTTTCGGTGAAATAAATAAATTGTTATTGTTATAATATTTGAGAACTAAGACTACCAATTGTGTCTAAAAAAAAACTAACACTACCAATTAAAATTGCGTTGTCATTGTCATGTTAGGAAACGGATTTTTTGAAGCCGTATAAAAGTGGCGTTGTGTTACATCATAATCGTTGTAGTGTATATAGAAATGTTGTGTATTCATTACTTTTATGTGTTTGACTTATATTTAAAAAACAATGTTTATTTTTATGGATTTCTTTATGACATTTGTTAGCATGACTTTTTTTTTAATTCTTTTGCAACAACAAAGTGAAAAGAAAGAAAAAAAATCATGAGTTTTTGGTGGCAAAGGCAATCTTAGTATCATGTACAACCTTCTCATATAGAACACCACATGTTTACGATGATGACTCGCTTTACAGAGAGAAAGAAAAGCTACAAGATTTTGTACCTCATCATATGTTGACTATGTTGTTTAACGCTTCTAATCTTTCCTTCAAATCATTTGACATGAAAACGTGGGTCTTATGGCTCTCTCCAACATCTTATAATATTTATTTATACAATAATGATATCTGAATACTCCTTGTTTTTATTTTCTTATACTCTTTTAACACCTCATTTTTTGTTCTCTATCTCTCCTTTTCCACCACGTAACCAACTTATCAAAATTATTAGTTCTCTCTCTCTCTCGAGGTTTCAAGAGGGTGATGGGCGTCCATGAAATTATTTTCTTATCTATATACTAAAAGAATTTCGTACAATCTTGAAAGAAATCTTTACTAAAATAATATGTTTACCTTGTGAAGCATGGGTAGGTACTTGAAAAATTCGAAAGCACTCGTATTGGTACGGTTCTTGTGATGCACTTCCTTTTGTTTCATTATTATGCTGCATGTAAAACTTGTGTATTTGAATTTTTGTTGTTGTCATAGTAATAAACACGGTTTTTGACTTTTTAAACTTTTATCGTGATATTTTTGTTGTGAATTGAACAATTTAGCACTCTCATATTGACATACATACCCATACTATGATTTTTATAAAATCGTGTATCTCGTATCTGATACCGATACCATACCTGTAGTATTTAACAAAATTTTATCTTCTGTGACACACTTCAACACCATTTCACATTACAATTAGCTCCTATACAGGTATGAACTGATGATATTTATATTTATAAATATATATGCAGAATTAAACATGTTAATCAGAAGCAAAAGCTTTAAGCAGTATAATATTACATATATGCATCCACCTGAAATCAATCCCCAACCTCTTCATTTAGAAGCCTAATACTTATAGTCCTTAACATATAAACTCTCAGAAGCCAACCCAGTTCCACTTCCACCACCATATTTCCCAAGAGTGGCTTCAGAATTGGCCTTGCATCTTGCCAGAAATACCTCTTGAGCTTTGTCAACATTCTCTTTCTTTCCTGCCCATGTCTTGAGTGTGCTTTGCTGCAGTGCTCTCCCAAATGAGAATGAAAGTGTCCATGGCTTCACAACATCTAGCTTGTTCATTGCATCGAGGTTTAGTGTAGCCTGTTCTTCACTTTGTCCACCTGACAGAAATACAATCCCTGGTACCGCGGCTGGAACAGTTCTGCGTAACGCAGTAACTGTGTACTCACCAATCACCTCAGGCGATACCTGCACACAAAAATACAAATTGTTTTCTAAGTTAATAACATCACACTAATATACTTCATCCCTCTCTTTGACTTTGTCCCTCGAGTAAATAAAGATAATAAATAGTCTCTAATGTTTTATATCATCAGTCCCGTTAATTTCTTACATTCTGTCGATACATAATATTAGGAACTAACGGGACCGATGAAGTAGAACGTTAGTGACAAATTATTTTCATTTACACGAGAGACAAAGTCTGAGAAATAATGTAAGTTGGTGACAAGATTGGTGATTTTACTCATTTTTCAAAATTGAGTGTTACCTTTGGACTATCAGAACCTGGGGTAACCATGTTCGGCTTGAGAAGAGTTCCTTCAAGAAGGACATGCTGATCATTCAGTGCCTTGTAACAGGCTGCAAGCACAGTTTCAGTGACAGCAGCGCATTTGGCAATGTCATGAGATCCATCGGTTAAAATCTCCGGCTCAACAATAGGCACAAGGCCATTCTCCTGGCAAATGATGGCGTAGCGAGCCAAGCCCTGTGCATTTTGCTGGATTGACAACTCAGAGGGCTCATTGGGACCAATCTTGAGTACCGCACGCCACTTGGCAAACCGTGCTCCGGCTTTGTAGTACTGCTGGCATCTAGCTCCAAGAGAGTCAAAACCTTGCGTTGTTGTTTCACCATTTGTTCCAGCTAATTCAACAACACCCTTGTCAACTTTGATGCCTGGTATGACATTGTTCTCTTGGAGGATTTCAACAAAAGGCTTCCCCTCGGAGGAGTTCTGGTAAAGAGTTTCCTCGAAGAGGATGACACCGGAGAGGTATTGGAGTGCATTGGGAGAGGTGAAGAGAAGTTCGCGGAGGGCTTGACGGTTGGCCTCAATGTTCTCAACGTTGATGCTTGCTAGACGCTTGCCAATGGTTCCAGTGCTCTCGTCTGCTGCCAAGATACCCTTGCCAGGGGTGGCTATGTACTTGGCATTCTTGATAAGCTCATCTTGAAATGAAAACCACAGTCAATTATTATATAAACTTGTTAGTAAGGATTGAAGTTGAGGTAGCTTCTTAGACATATCATGAACCATTATGATTTGGCACTTATTGTATGCTGACAACATTTCTAGGCTACTAGTTTCAAGTTACTCCCTCCGTCCCAAAATAACTCTTGCCTTAGGTTTTTTCACACAAATTAAGGAAAGCTATAAATAAATTAAAAAATGTTATAATTTTACAAAATTATTTTTATTAAATATTGGTTGTAAGTCTTTGGAATAAATGGATAAAGAAATATAATAAATCAAAAGTAGTAAATATAAAAATTTAAGGTAAAATTTGTAAAAAAAAAAAAAAAATTAAAGTCATATTAAGAAAAACCAAACCAACACTTATTTTAATACATTTTTTACATATTAAAACGACATTTATTTAAGAACGGATGGAGTATGTTATTTAAGTGTAAGCTTATCCTTGTTCAAAAAAAATGTATAAGCTTATATCACCACCAAAAAAGTGTAAAGTTTGACAAGTTTGTAGTACATAGAATAATTGTTCTTGTATGTGTTTGGTCTGAGTAAGCTTATATCAAAATAAGAAAGGAGGAAATGAAGTTACCTGCATACTTTCCAACAAAGGCAGACATGCTTTGAAATTGGATGGCGGGAAACAAACAGATAACAGACAACAGCACAAAAACTGAGGTTACCCAATACCAATGCTATATAGATAAACCACTCAAAGGAATATACCAAGAGGTTCCTACCCAGCCAATGAAAAAACAACACGTGTCCAGTGTTTAGCCTAAGGAAGTTTATCACTCATGGATAGAGCAATGAGTGATCCTTCTTCTTGCCAAGTGGCAACTCATCCTTTTCAATAATAATATATTTCAGTAACCTCAAAGGATAAAAAATAAATTTTGTGGAAAGCTCTCATCCGTCATCAACTAGGACTTGTTTCTTTCTGGAAATATCAAGCCTTACATACAAATTGAGATATTTACGTAAAGGATAATATCCTAATGTGTGGATTGTTTGCAGAATTTGGTCTCAGCCACATTTATAATAGTTTATTTTGTCTTTTACAGAATCATCAAGTTCCACCTTCAAGATACATCTACATGCAAGTCAGACCTGCATATCTTCCTCAATTGTGAGACTGATTTGAAGAGAATTATGTAAGCTAGTGGAGTCAGGGACCTAACGAAACTTTGGGGACCAAGATACTGTATAACTACAATAAATTAAATTATATTCATTTCTATATATATAGTATAAATCTCGGACTTCATGAACATGTATCATGATAAATCAGTATCGACAAAGAATAAGTTCAAAGAAAAATCCGGGTATAGTAATAAAAGATAACACAAAATTTGCATTGGAGAGTTCCAATTATAAGTCTTTAAATAAAGCAAAACAAGAATTGTGATCAAAATTGTTTTAAAACTAGCACACAGATCCCGTCAGCCCCAACTCAGCAAAGTCCAGTCTTTTTTGTTCCAATGAAGTCTCGCTAAATAACGATCACGCAAAAAATATTGTGAATTTCGCCCAATAACAACTACCGCAAACGGCCCTCAACTACCGTGAACGGCTCTCCTCAAGCTCGTCATCATCATCTGTTCCAAAGTATCGATCCCCAAACTCACCCATCCCAGGAACGACGCGGAAATCTTCATTCAAACCATTGTCAATCTCAGATGTCACAATTTTTATCCTTGGAAATCTTTTGCAGACGACATGCAGGCCCTGAGGTGCCTGGAAAGACGAGAGAACATGTATGAAGCATTGGATACAAGTATACAACAAAAGAAAGAAGCAAGAGAAAATAACAGAAAAAATAGACAGAACTTACTGATATGAGGTTGAGAAATATAATGTTGGACTCTGGTACACCCTTCTTTATAATTAATGAAATTGCTTGAACAGCAGAATTACCTAAAGATGAAGATATTCTGAAGTTAATAAGAAAACCAACAAATTACATGTCAATTTTAAACCACCCTAATTATGCTAGTTGTTGACTAACTTAAGAGTCACAGTTGTGTTAGGCTGCAGATGGTTCATGTGCATTTTTACACTAAACTATTTAATTTAAAAATGAGGTACTGAACAGAACAAAATTTGTTAGGGCCATGATATCTAAAATTTGTATGTCAGCATGCACAAAACACACTTAAACCGACATTAAATGAAACATATTATGAGAATGACAGACCTGTGCCTAAGATAGGATCCAACAGTAACACATGCCTATCTGAGATATCATTTGGCAGCTTCTCATATATTAGCTGCTCGATAATCAATGGATAAGTTAGACATTGTGAAATGAAAGAAACAGAAATACATACTCAATTCTCATGCATGCATGCAGACGACAAACCTGCTGACCATTGTCACCTTCTCTATGAATAAGAATTTTACCAATCTTGATACCTTTGCAGCATGCTCGTAAAGCATTCTCCATGCTTTCCCCACTGAAATTAGATCATAATATCAAATTTAAGGACAGAGTATGCTTTTCTAAGAAATAAATTTAAAAGAAAAACTGTAGTGCTCTTAGGTTCACATCAAATTGAGTAGAATGGAAACAATAACTAGTTTCTTAAAGCGTAGTTGGGGATAAATCTGGATGATAATTTCAAGGAAAAAAATTTACACTTCATGCAATCTAAACAATTTGGTGATATCAAACCCAAATTGACAAAAGATCATCCATTTATTTATGGAGTTATTCAAGGAAGATTAAGAGAAAAGTTTCTAGACAATATATTCAACCAATGATGCCAATATTTTATCATTCAGATGATTTCTGCTAGGAAAAAGACGGAATACCTCCTGATAATGGAGACACCACACAACCTCTTACAAAAATCTACACCGCTGTACACAGACCCTGCATTGGACAAAAATCACCTATTACCATAAAAAGGTTGGGGCATGAAACAAACTAATTCCATCAGGTAAATATCATAACTAGTATGTCAGCTACACAAAGACAAACATAAATATTTTTTTCCAGCATGGCAATTGCTGCAATTACCATCCTACCAACAGTATATCTAGTACAATTACATGATTCCCATTCAAGTATCTCTTTGACGTGGAAGTCAGGCCACAGAAGTGGTCTGCAGCGCGTCCATGATGTCCAAGATACAGGTTAATCAATTATAAAACAGGGCCAAGAACATGTAGTTCATGTTACCTGCCACACTTGTGAAAAAATATGGTGGCACTTAAGAAACCAGAGGAGTCTTACCAGTAGGGGCGATAACTTGCTTTTCTGTAAATGGAAGATGTCCTAGGCCTTGTTCTACGACCTGGCAAAGCGAGGGAATTGTTGTGATAAAGAAAATTCCATTCCCATGCCACCTCAAAAATTAAAAGCAACAAATGAACCATTGCACCCTATTTACATACCAAACGAATCAAACGGTCAGCATAAAATACAAAGTCGTGCTTCTTTGTCTGAGAATCGCGTATCAGGGTGTGCATGCCCCGTATCTGCAAGGTGAGAATTACCATGATGATTCAACTTTTGGTGGCAAATTTAATAGCTCTAGCTGGACGGAGAAAAATAAGATTACTGAAAATGTCAATAAATAGTAAGAAAGGAGTACCTGAAAAGTAGAGTGAATGACATATAAGTTGGGATATATTTTACAGAGGTCATGTTGACCAAGCTTTGTGCGAATATGCTGCACAATCAAATCAATAGCCACATGATTATCTCCTCCACGGGGTATAATGATATCAGCATACTTCTTTGTAGGAAGGATAAAGTCATCAAAAGCCGGCTTCACAAATTTTGAATACTGCATCAAATCAAATTTATAAGTTAAAAATCAGCAATCAGCAACTACAAACATGCATGATGAGGAAAGAGTATATATAAGTTGGGTTAGTGTCATCATCAATCCCGACTCCATAAAAACTAAACAATGACAGGTTTCTAAACAAGTACATGCAAAAAGGCTGATCAGCAGCATGAACTGAATGTAACAAGTACGTGTGTGCACGTGGGGGTGGGGTGGGAGGGAGGCTAAGCTACCTGATCAAGTACTGCTTCAATATTACGAGCGTTATCGGCAGTATCACGCTTAATCCTTCTTGCAAGACGAACATCAGCATCTGCATAGAACATTTTACAATGTAAAGTGACAGCCTAACTTAGTATTACAACAAAAACACATGAAATAAACATAACGTACGGATTGGTAACTACCAACAAAACAGGAACCAACAAAAAATTAGGGGAAGGGGAGATGAAGATATAGCATCAAAAAGTAGGGGAACTACTAATAAAATAGAGATAGGTAACTACTGATAAAATAAGAACCAACAAAAAAGTAGGGGAAGGGGAGATGAAGATTAAGCATCACTAGCATCTGCATAAGGACATGCATTTCCTTAGATGATGTGAATAGTATGCATTTTAGTATATCATCATGTAAACTATGGGAAAAAGTACATGTGATTAAGGAAAACAAGTATGGCAACAAACTCTATTAATTATGAAATGCCAAAAAAATCTACAACAGTAACAGATACACTATTTTCTTTTCAATTAAATGGTAATAGATATAGATATACTAGTTAAATTTGAAGAAAAGTAACAAGGGACCTGTGTCAACAAATATCTTCATATTCATCAATGCCCTGACACGTGGATCATGAAAAACAAGGATTCCTTCCAAAATTATAACATCTGCAGGATTTACCTGCAAAACACATTAAAATAACATAAATTGGAAGCATGGCTGATATTTTATTCCAGATATGTTTGCCCTTTGCTGGAAGAACGTCGACAACAAATGTGATTTGGAAATCATTACAACACTAAATTATTCAAATTCAAATATGAAATCACAATAAAATACAAGACTATTTCAATATACAGTTTAAGAAAAAGTATTTAAACTAAGAATAAAAATATACCCTTCTTGCGGGAAACACGTCATTCTTGTAACACTTAAAGTCATACTTCGGAATATCTACTGCTTGGCTATGCTTCAATTTGTCCATGACAGATAGCAATCGCTCACTATCAAAAGCTTCTGATGATATCAACAACATGCATTAAAAATAATACAAGGAGCTGCAGCAGCAGAAGTCAAGAACCACCATTCACATATGCATTAAGAAAACTCAGAGGTCATTTCAATATAAATCTTCTACCTTATCAGGTTTCAGGTGAATTTCATTTACTACAGAGCTACTAAATTTGCTATCTGGGTACTAAAATATCATATATCATGGAAAAGGAGTTTACTTCCACCTTTTGTATGCTCTTGACACAAATTACTTATTCTAACATGTAAAATAAGTAGTAGTTTCATCAACTACATTAATCTATTAACTAAACGCAGGAATATTCAAGGTTTTGTACTTGATTAGATCAATAGTTCAATACTTCATTTTAAGTCTCTAACGGCTGATTCTGACATCAATTACGTTTCAATGAATCTTTCTCAGGTTATATATTCCCTAGTATTACCCTTTATATTTGTAAGGAATTCATAGAGTAAGAAAGATGCTGTTGACAGTCGTTGAATGTAGTGAAGTGATTGTACAAAAAATTAGGAATATCTAAGGACAGTTGTAAAACATGAAGAAAAAAATAATAATAAACTAAAAACATCCTAAAAAATCAAGCTGGTCCTAACATGCCATCCCATCCCATCCCAATGAAGTTCATACATACTTCATCGCATATAATAAAATATTTTAATATAAGAGGAAGTCACTTATAATGAGAGAGTGATGAGTACAATTGAACTGACCAGGATGATCAAAGTTGTATTCTTGTACTCTTGTAAGTTGCTCCTTAGTCAAGTTATGGTAAAAAGAATCCTGAAAGTAAATTAAATGGTTCATTTATTATGTTCAATGTATTGAATACATCAAGAAACATCAACCCGAATTTTGGAACGCATACCCTCAAAAATGTAAAGAGAGATAAGTAAAAAATGTAAAATATATCAAAAATGAAATTAAAACGCCACTTCAAACATAATATAAATAGAACACTTCTAAAGAATTTTTACTAATGTCACCAAAACAATGGTGTATCAAATATTATTATGTTCAAATGTATGATCTCTTTTGGTAAGAAAATATTTGATATTTTGTGGGAAAATTTGAGTGAAATATGACAATGTTCATGATAAAAGTGCAGATGACAATAACAGAAGCCTAAGGGTCTGTTTGGGAGGACGATTTTGGAGGGAGGAGTTTTGGAGGGTTAGGTCTATATTTTAATATTTGAGATTTTGAAAAATTAAAAGAATACTATAATATATGATCATATAACAATTCAATCACACTTCATTCGTTTTAGGAACATTTTATAGCTTGCTTAATTTAGAAAAGAAAAACAAGCCCTTCCCCCCAAAATCATCCTCTCAAACAAACCCTAACTCCCATCAGGTAAAGTAAAAGCGGTGATGGTATTTTGATGTTATAAATGGTAGCTAACAGAGTACTATTGTTCAAATATAATACAAAAGAAAGCTGATAAAACCATTCCAATAGATACTTCCAGTTTCATGGGAAAACAACAAAAAAAAAAAAAAAACAAGTGGAACTCAGATAAAGGTAGAAACAGGAATGCTTGTAGAGCTTAAGCATTAAAGTTAACTGTTAGTTGTTTGCCTTTAATATCTTTTGAGTCAAGGATAAAACAATCTATGTAAATTTTCAAGTTGATTACTGATAAGTGTGTATAGAAACAACTCATTACCTGATTTACAAGTACAACCCTCTGATCATGAAGCTGTTGAATAATCATATCACAAACTGCTGTCTTTCCAGATGCCGATCCACCCGCAACACCTGCAATGTGCACAAACAAAAGGGTAGATAAAAATGGATTAGAATCATAGTTATACTGTTTCAAGATAAAGTCTCTAATGGTCAAAAAGTTTACACTAAATTCTGCAACAAACTTGTTTTTAGAGGAAAAACATCCGAACATAATTGTATCAATTCAAAATTTCAACCAAAACAACAACAACTTAGTCTTATCCCACTAAGTGAGATCAGCTACATGGATCAAATGACGCCATAATGTTCTATCGTATCTCAAAATTTTCAACCAAAACAATTTTAAAAAAAATCATGTTCATACGAAACCATGTTTCACGAACTCTCATACTCCAAAAATAACATAAGACAAAATATTGAGTGGCTATTAAACAATAGAACATAAGAAAAGAGAAATACAAGACAAAATAAATCACCACCAGTCCAGAACAACACAAACAGACAAAATTCCAGAACATAAGACTATTATTTTACAACAACACAAACAGAATTCCAGAACAAGATAAGACCACTATTTTACAACTACATTGGTTAACACAAAAAAACACAAACCTATGACAAAAGGTTGTCTATACTCATCAAATGCAGAAGTGGTTGGTTCCTCGGTGCCAGCTTTTCTTTGCTCTAAACCATTATCCATATGAAATCCAGAAAAATGAACCTCAGTTGAACTCTCCATCAAATCTTCAACCGACTTAGTATTCATATCTCAAAAGCCTAAAAAAAAAATCGAAATCATTAAACACAAAACAATGCGAGTTTAACAAATTCAGAATGTGACTGATCAGATCAAACCAATAACCAAACAAACAAATACTCCCTCCCGCCTCTATTATAAGAGAAATATACTTTTTTAAGTTCATTCAATCAACTATGTATATGGTCCTTAATATAGAATAAATACATCATTTATTGAATGAAATGTTATAATAGAGACCGGAGTAATAAATACGAACTCTTTGCTACTTTGAATTAAAATTTGGACACAAAAAACAATGTTCAAAATCAACCGACTTAATTTGATTTGTTGCAGTCACTGACTGCATGAGATTGCGTGCACTCAGTGACCACAGCAAATCTCAGTCCTCAACTAAGTATTCATATCCAAATAGACCGAAAAAATGTTCAAAATCAATAAATAAAACAAAACAGTGTTAGTTTTTAACATCTTAACAATGTGACTGATTAGATCAAACAAATACATAAACTGGTTTGATCCCTGACCGGTGCGCATGAAAAAACATTTTTATCATACTTAAATGGATCTCAGTAAAGCTGAGGGAATTAGTCTCGGCAGTTGCAATCGGAGGGAATTACCAACCAACCAAAACAAAATTGATACAGAACCTCTTTGCTTTGCTACTTGTAATCACAAAAATTAAACAATGCTTAATCATCCAGATCAATAAACTAAAGAATGATCAATAATAAATTAAATTAAATCAAATCCAATACATAATCGGTGGAAACTGATTCAAACACCGACATAAGAATGAAACGAATTCATCATTGTACGAAAAACGAGAAAGCGGAGAAAGAAAACGAGATCCAATGGTGATTGAAAAACGTACCTGGGAATGGGAATGGGAATGAGCGAGAAACAGAACAGAGGAATGAAGAATGATTGAAATATATAGGAGCGGAGAGAGGAAGAGAAATGTATAGTGAATCAGTGTGTGTGTGTGTGTGAGATACGGTTTGTCTTCACTACTGCACGTTTTTTACATACAGTCATTTTCGGGGTGGGGTTTAAGAATTGTGATTTCATTCATACTCATAAATTAATTCAAATTGAAAATTTTCAGGTAAGAGGGACATTTGTTTTTTCCCAGTATCCCTTTCATTGTGATTTGTGATTGTCTTTCCTAACTCAAATTTCAATTATAATTAAATTAAACCAAATAAAAAAATATGCTCTCTCCCGTTCCATTTATTAATAAACAAAATAATAACTTTTTAAATTCATTGTATTTAAACCGGATACATTAATTATTCAATAAATTTTAAAAATTATTTTTTGTTTATAAATATAATCGAAGGGTTATATAATTTAAATTTTACATTTATGATTTATGTTAGTAAAAACAATCCAACAACAGTTTGGTGTTGTGTTGCGGTGGCTAGGCCCATAATGCACTAAAGTTTGGTGGTGGAGCTTAATTTTTTAATATTTTATAAAAGAAAATTTGGTTTATTTGGAGGAGCAATCTTAGCATTTGATTGAGAATTATCAACAACAAAAAAAGAGAGAAAGAAATGATTTACGGTCAAAAATGAAAAAAATAAAAGAAAAAGAAAAAGAAAAGGATTTTTTTTTTTATTATTGCGAAGAGCATTCGAGTAAAAAATAAATATTTGATTTAGAAATAAACAGGGGCGGAAACATGTCAGACCATCCAATAAATATCTATGGCTTAGCTTATTTCGAGTCTTGCTTGGACCAACTCATTTAATAAAAGTGTCAGGCTCAAATTTTTTTAAAGCTTATTTAACTAAGGATCTTAAACAGTGCACTGAAAGCACTCGTTAGTATTTTCCTTTAAGTAAATAAGCTAAAATTTAGAGAGAAAAAAAACATATTAAGTCCGTTAGACCACTCTATTAAGCTTTTTATAAATAATTTTCATTATTGATATCGCCGAAGTTTTTTTTATAAACTATGTGTTCGTATGTTTTGGTTATTTATTAATAAGTATATTGATGTCATCAAACTTTCGTAAGATTTTGTTAGTTAGTAGCAGACGTATTCGCGTGTTTTAGGCCTTCATGAGATTTTGGCTATTTAGTAGTAACTTTATAGGTGTAGATAGACCTTAGTGTAAAATAGTCTTTTAGATAGGATTTCAGACTTCGTCACGCATTTAAAGATGACAGGCCAAGCCTATAATTTTTGAAGTAGGTCAGACTTAGACCTTATAAAGTTCGACCCGGCTTATCCTATTACCACCTCTAGAAATAAGCTCCCTTCGAGATTATTTGAATTTAAATACAGTTTTTTATATCAAAAATACTAAAAATGATATTGGGGGGGGGGGAGAGAGAGAGATATTATCATTGAATTTTCTATTTGTCTAATAAATTATTTATCCAAAAAAACATTTAAAATATTGTGAGATTCGGATTGGCCAAGTGTTATTGTTATTAATTGGGTTGTGTACAAGAAGAGTTGTCAAAAACGAGCTATCCAACTCATGTCGGATCGACCTTAGAAGTTTTATTGGGTTGAGCCAAATAAACCGTTTATCTACAACTACAATCTCTAAAAAAATTATATGAGTCCGACTATATTTGGGCTACGGACTAAACGAATCAAGCCTTTTAAAGAAAAGAATTATAAAGTAGTCCTGCAAAATTTCTTATTAATTTTGTTTTTAATGGATTTAAACTCTACCTAGCTCACAAAAATAATTATAACCATTGTCTTCAAATTGTGCAAACTAAATGATGATGAAAACAATTTAGAGAGATTACATATGTTTTTTATTTTTAAAGAAGATTACATATGTTATAGTTAGAGATATGTATATGTTCAGCCGTCGAAATTATATGAGCAACGTGTAAATATGAGCCCGCAAAAATTAGAAATATACATGTGTTCGGCTATTAAAATTATCAAATATTTAGCTTTTCAAAATATTTTCATTCTAGTAGACTAAGGAAGTTTGTGTGACATGACATCATATATTTAGAATTATTACACACCCTACATCTAACCAGAAAAAATATGATATGATATGTTGGATGAAACCTATGTGGCTTCAATAGATCCACAAACAAACCTTGAAAATATATTGAACTCATTGTTACATTCAGAGAAGGTGATTCGAAGGAATGTGTGAAAGTGTAATTCCTCGTGGTCGATTTTAAATTCATCTATAATTGCATCATCAAAAGACCTACTCCAGCAGAACATATTATTTCTTCAGAAGTACATCTCAACATGAAATACAATGTAAACTTCGGCATCATAGTGACCCTTCATACCGACATTGAAGTTGTTAGGAGATACCTCTGAGAGGTCGAGAAGACTAAAAACGCCATAACAAGAAACAGAGGATCATCTGAGTTCTAGCTACTCTAACGCCTAATGCATTATATTACAATTCAAACTTTAACAATTGGACTTTTTTTAAGGAACAATTGGACTTGGTGACGGAGCCAAAAAAATTTGGATGGAACACAAAAATAAACGAGGCATGTGCACACGTTATTCATCCTGAGAATTGAACCCGGTATTTTCTAGGTAATCTTTAGAATGAGCTCCTTGCCACTGGAGTCCAAGCAACTTGATTAATATTTACACACTTTAATTGACTTGAAATTGTAATGATAACGCATATTGAGATGGAGAAGATGGTGGGCCGCAATGTAATTTTATTTAAAAGTTAACAATATTTTAATAATTTTCTCTATAAAAAATTGAGTATTACTTTTCCCACTCAGTTGCCTTCTCACGCGCCCTGCAAAAATGCCGAAAATACCAATGGTCCGGATTTTATTTTCCGAACCATATTGTTAGTGTTTTCCGGATTTTAAAATTCGGACGAAGTCGATATGAATATTTTATGTCTTTCTTTGATGTCAAGGGTCTCTGTTGACCGTTATATAACCCTCGCATAAGCTGCAATGCAATTGCAGGGGTCGTATGAACGGTCAACAATGACCATGACACCACAAACACTCCTACAAAACTTAAAACATTTGAAGAAAATGAAAGAAAAGAGATGAAGTGAAGAATGAAGGAATTTGTTGAACATAAAAGCCTATTTATAGCCTAAAACAAGTCCTAGGTCATTTGGAAGTCAAGGAAAACGTGTTTGTCATTCAAAACCGTCCAAAAAAAAACGCATTAAAACTCCACTAACCGGCTAAACCTTTGGTGAAACGCACCGTCCAAATAAAACTGAGGGCTTCCGAATTTTATAATCCGGAAATGACAAATACATTCCGGAATATATAATCCGAACAGCACCAGAAAGCCAATTTTATAAGTAATAAATGCATAAAAAATCAAATAAGGAGCATAAACCAAACATAAACAGCAATATATTCTAGGATGATGTTCGAAGAGGTGTTTTTGAACTCGATCCAGCTGGGCTGCCAACTGACATATATATATATATCTGAAGTCCAACTAGATCGAGCTCATAAAAACCTTTTCGGATTCAGATCTGCAACATAACAATAAAAGAGAAGGTGTTTCAAGAAGATTGTTTTGAGTTAGATCTTGTTGCCTTGCCAACTGAGATATTTTTATCGCCAAGGCATCAAGATCTAGCTCATAGCAAACCTCTTGGTATTCAAAATATAGAGCCACCACTTTGTATCTATATTTTTGGCAGCATGCTGAAGATCTTCATCAGACCGCCAAATAGAGAGCTTAGTCCTATTTGTGACAACCTGAGAAAGATCCTCAGCTTAATGACAAAAATTTGCATGGTTTTCTTTGGTGTGTTTGTTTGTGTATTTTGTTGGTATTGAAGCTGAAAATCAGAGATCACTTATTTATAGAGGTATTTGGATGTTGTGGATCACATTAACTCTCAGCACAACGTGGATCACACAAAAGAATCCAATGATGAAGCTTTCTGGATTTCAAAATTCGAACCATCCATCACCCTACAGAAAGAACCAAGTTTCACGTAGTTTCACCCAGTATCGTATTTTTTGGGAATATATAATTCAAAATCCATGTGTAATTCGGGCGGTGGTCTGCACCACAAAGAAAACATTTTTCAAACATTTTGGACGGTGGTCAGGTTGAAAAACGTGTTTTTACACCTTTTTTTACTGTAATTATGGCCTTCAAACACGTTTTTGGACCCTCCCTCCCTATAAATAGGCTTCAAAAGTTCACAATTTCTCACACTCTCTTCTTCTCTTCTCCTTTTCCTTCTACAACGATGTGTTTCCATCGTTGTCCTTTCATAGAAAGAGGCCTCTTTGAAAATCTACAGAGGTTATATGATCGGTCAACAGGGAAGAGGTCAGTCTGGGTGTGAGGTTGGTCTGTCTGGGTCTAAGTTTGACCATCATAGAGTTTGACCATCATAGTCTCTTTCTCCCTAGAGGCCCTTGTGCCCCCTCAGTTTCCCCTCCAACACCAAAGCTACTGGTATGTCCTATCAGGAAGCATTGGTTTCTTCTTTCCATCCCTCCTCTTTCTTATGTAATAAGATTAGAAATAGTTTTAGGTTCTTATGTAATAAGCTTAAAAAACTTCAACATTATTGTAATGTATTATTCATATATCAATAAAATGAGTTATTTTAATATTTTTGTCTTTTTATTTCTATTTGCAATTATTTTACGAATTTGAAAGCTTAAAATAAATAGAAATCTGGAAAATGTTAGTCCGGATTTTAAAATCCGAAAACATATGGAAAATACTAACAATGTACTTTGGAAAACATAATCCGGACAAGGGTATTCTCGAGAAAAAAAAAATAGGGCACGGTAGAAATCCATAGGGTGGGAAAAGTAATTCTCTAAAAAATTTGATCTTTTTTTGGTGGGGTGGTTCATGGCCCACTTTGGCCCTAACGGGACTCCGCCGCTATTTGGACTCACAAATAGCCATTGAAAGGTTATAGTTGTTGTTAGGAGTGTTGCGCTAGATAGCTGTATCTAGTGCCTTAATTGGACGATCAAGTAAAGGAGGAAAATATTGCACCACGTATAAAGTCATTTTTATCGTTGGATTAATAAAGTTTATTATTAGATTAAACAAAATACAAAGAGACTTTATCTAAAAGAAAAATATAAAGGGGTTTGTTGATGTAATGGTGGAAAATAAACTTGTTCATGGTGGAAGATCAACTTATTTGTGCATGTTAGACAAAACATGTCGTACATATAAATGTTTACATTTTTTACCAATATTTTATGATGCACTTTTGCATCTTGTATAAGTTTAGTTTCCACCATTGACTCAATAGATTTCGTTGTTAGATCAAAAGATACGAATTTATCATCTATTTATCAAATGATGAAAAATATATTTTTGTATAATGCAAGAATACTTTGCTTGTGCATTTAGACATACATAGCCTACAATTTTATATATATTCATAACATAATAACTATGCCTTTAAAAAAGAAACCTGATGTATGTGTAGCTTGCTAACTTGACAACTTATCAACGGTTAAAAATAACATTAGCAACAAATGGTACTCCCTCTATCACCATATAGTTGTCACAATTGTAAAATTAATTTGTCTCAAAAAGCAATAAACTCAAACCTCAAGTCTAACCCTAAACCTCCAAGTCTAAGATCTGTCTTTTTGCAACTAAATCAAACTCAATAAATTATTGTACGCTTTAATTATTTTTATATGCAATGAATCACTCTCAATTTTATTTTTTTTGTTGAAAAAAATCACACTCAAGTTGATATAGATAATTAGACAAAATCATCACTCTCTTTCTTTCATCTATAATAATATTTTCTTAATTTAACTAAATTGTTAAATATGACCAATATTATGGGACACTGGGTGAGTATTATTTAATATTAAATATGTTTTAGCTTCTATAAAATTTACAACTTGTGTCTCCATGAGCTTAACTCATCTGGTAATATGTGAGTTCCAACAACTAGACTACTTAACCATCTTTTTTGCAATTTGTTATTTTAGTCCCAATTTTAGTCCTTAATTGTTTTTATAGAGACTAGACATAGGGATGGCAAAAATATATGCATTCACGAATATCCGCACATAAAATCTATCATGAGAACAAGACAAATAACTTAATGGATATTCATGGATAAAATAAACGGATATTTTAACAATCTGTTGTTTAATGGATACGGATGTGGATTTGATGATATCCATACCCCACGAATATCCGTATCCGCTATTAAATTACGTAAATTACATAAATAACCATGATGATACTATGCAAATTGTTACACGACGTTTAGCATAAATATTACTTTGATCCTAATATTGTTACACATTTGGCATAATGATGCATGTGTAGCTTGCTAACTTGACAACTTATCAACGGTTAAAAATAACATTAGCAACAAATGGTACTCCCTCTATCGCCATATAGTTGTCACAATTGTAAAATTAATTTGTCTCAAAAAGCAATAAACTCAAACCTCAAGTCTAACTCTATACCTCCAAGTCTAAGATCTGTCTTTTTGCAACTAGATCAAACTCAAGAAATTATTGTACGCTTTAATCATTGTTATATGCAATGAATCACTCTCAATTTTTTTTTTGTTGAAAAAAATCACACTCAAGTTGATATAGATAATTGGACAAAATCATCACTCTCTTTCTTTCATCTATAATAATATTTTTTTTTGAACATGTATAATAATATTTTCTTAATTTAAGTAAATTGTTAAATATGACCAATATTATGGGACACTGGGTGAGTATTATTTAATATTAAATATGTTTTAGTTTCTATAAAATTTACAACTTGTGTCTCCATTAGCTTAACTCATTTGGTAATATGTGAGTTCCAACAACTAGACTACTTAACCATTTTTTTTGCAATTTGTTATTTTAGTCCCAATTTTAGTCCTTAATTGTTTTTATAGAGAGTAGACATAGGGATGACAAAAATATATGCATTCACGAATATCCGCAGATAAAATCTATCATGAGCACAAGACAAATAACTTAATGGATATTTATGGATAAAATAAATGGATATTTTACCAATCCGTTGTTTAATGGATACAGATGTGGATATGATGATATCCATACCCGGGAATATCCGCATCCGCTATTAAATTAAGTAAATTACATAAATAACCCTGATGATACTATGCAAATTGTTACACGACGTTTAGCATAAATATTACTTTGATCCTAATAACCCTAAATATTATTTGATCCTAATATTGTTACACATTTGGCATAATGATGTCATTCCTATTCATATCCCGTCCAGTCTTACCGTTCATCCAGCGCAACAACCTCATCTCCGCTACACTTACTTGATTCTCGTGTTGGCTCTTAATCGCCCAACGCTCCGTACCAAACAACATCGCCGGTTTGACTATTGTCCGATAGAACTTTCCTTTCAACTTAAGTGGTACTTTCTTATCACATAAAACACCTGAAGCTCTTCTTCATTTTAACCACCCAGTTTGAATACGATAATTTACATCGACTTCTATTTCTCCGCCATTTTGTACAATGAATTTTATCTATAAAATATACCTCAACGAAATTCACCAAATTTCAATCATTAGAAAATTTAAAAATAATGTCTTTATATCCTAATTTTTAAAAGGGTTTAATTAGTTATCATTTTTTATCTTGTAGCAACATATTTTCTTAAATGATCTTTTTATTTACTTATATACTTTGTGTTCTTTTAACAACTAATTGCTAACATTTATCATTCGAAAAATGCTTTTATTTTCATAATAAAATTTAGGTGCATTTCCTTACATGTTTTTCATGTGGTTCTTCACAGGAAATTCATTTTGTGTGGTTATAACAAACTTTGAGAATACTCTGGATTTGAGGAATTATAGATTGTTATAAGGATGTTATGTGAAGTAGATTGTTATAAGGATGTTATGTGAAGTACATCACGAAAATCATGTAAGGAAATACACCGAAGTTGTATCCTTATTTTAATTCTAACAAAACATTTATGTGCATTTTCTTAAATGCTTTTCCTATGGTTCCTAAATAAACTACTAATGAAAAGTGTATTTTTAGCTAAAAATCGTACAAAAAACACATAGAAGCTCACGTAAGTTTTGTCCTTCATTCTAACTATTTATTTTTTTCTCAGTTTTCTCCTTCATAATATTTCATTTTAAATTATATTTAATTTTTTATAGATTTTTTTAAGGGATTAAATTTAGATTTTGTCAAGTTTAATAGATAGTCTATTCATTATTTAAATATGTTGGAGAAAATTCTAGATGATTATTTGATTGAATTATTTATTTTAATAAATTTTATATATTTGTAAGGAAATAATGTTGTTTGCCTACATGTGCTTATTATTTTCATTCTAAACACACCCCCTTAATAATTTTTCAACTTAGAAAGCTAGTATTTTTTTTAATAAAGAAAGATAGTATTTATTTATTTTATATTTTAGGTAGATGTTAATAGTTTATGTGTTAAATTACGGGTTATATCAACACACAAAAATTAAGGGTTATAATTTGAGCAATCTTTTTTCTTTAATTACTTTTGAGTTATATGTATTTTCAATAATAATTGTACATATAACAAAAAAAACTAATATATTTTTATTTTTATATTTTAGGTGGATATTAATAGTTTAGTTGTTAAATTACGGTTACGGGTTTATCAGCTCATAAAAATTAAGGGTTATAATTTGAGCAATCTTTTTTCTTTAATTACTTGTGAGTTATATTAATTTTCAATAATAATTATACATTTAGCAGAAAAAACTAATATATTTATATATTTTATATTTTAGGTAGATATTAACTGTTTATTTATTAAATTACGGGTCATATATCAGTGCACAAAATTTAATATTTTATTGATCCGCGTCTTTTTTGCAAATCAGTTTCGCATTCATATGTGGGTGCATTGGATTGTCCGTGGAAGGGTTGTTTAGAGTTATTTTTTCTTTACCATTTGTGTATTGATCTGATGTATCACCCGTTAGGGTTTGAGTTTGTGGTTTTCTAGGTCAGGTTCATGCCCCCCAGTCTTGTACTTCCTCTTTATTTGATTTGATTTTTATTTTACTTAAAAAAAAGTTCACAAAAATTAAGGGTTATAACTTGAGCAATCTTTTTTCTTTAATTACTTGTGAGTTATATGAATTTTCAATCATAATTATACATATAACAAAAAAAACTAATATTATTGATAATTTTTCAACTTAGATATCTAGAATTATTTCTTTTATATTTTAGGTATATATTAATAGTTTATTTAATAAATTATTAATTATAATATGCATAATAATTTTTCATAACTCCTAAGTTATATGAACTTTTAATAAACATTATACCTATAACATAAACATTAATATTATATATGTAACCTGAGAAACGTCAAGAAAATAGACTAGTAATCTATATAACACCACTCTGGTTTGGTTTAAATATTTGTACATATTTATAGATTCTAAAAAAAAATATTTTCCTTTGTATTTTTAAAAATAGATTTTTTGAAGATTTACTCGAAAATAGTATAAGTTATTTCAAACTCATTTATTATAAGTTAAAAAAGATATTTTGACATTCACTAACCTAAATATTTATTGTTCGAGATTTTACATAGTGAAAATCGCATATTTTTTCAAAATGATATATTTCAAAAATGATTTTTATGAAAAGCTATTTGAAATAGCTTTTTTTATAGAGATTTTTTCAAAATTATAGTATCCAAAAAAATTATAACAAAATGATGAAATATCTAAAATGACATTTTAAGATAAGCTATTCAAACCGATTTTTTATTTGAAGCTTTCCTTAAAAATTTATTTGTCAAAATTTTTTTTAACAAAAATATATTACACTACAAGAATCTATTTTATAAAAAGCTATAACAAACGGGCCCATAATTGAACTTTTGTTATTGGTTGAATCAATTCTTTTCTCACTTGATCAAATAAAGAAGGAAGAAGAAGAAATTAGTTTCTCACCAATATGAATACGTATTTCTGTCTTGATTAAAATATGTGTTCTTTGTTATTTTTAGAAGTTATTCCTTTTCTTGACTATAATGTGTACTTTTGTTATTTTATTTTTATTTACAAGTAAAAATGGAATATATTAAGAAAAAGAGGCTTCTAATCAGCATGTGTCGGAACAAGTCACAAGGGAATCAAAACAAAAGGATGTCCAAACAAACAAACGGGCTCGACCACCACATATGAAAGTTTAGCCTAACATTAATATTGTTTTGAAGAAACCTAACATTAATATTACTAACCTTCATCCATGAAAAAGAATATAGTTTTGTTTTCTCTTACAATTGGTGAATGGTACTTTCCTTGTTCTTGAATATTCTATTATTTCTTTAATTCCATAACACTCACACGCAACAAAGCCAAACATGTTGCACAAAGTTACGGCGAACTCGCGAACCTCTTGATGAATAAACAAACTGAATGAAATAGTCCTGTAAATGAAACGGATCAGCCGCTAAAGTACTAAGGCAAGCCCTAACTAAGCCCCACAAAGAACCGAAATAAGGGCAAGAGATAATCAAGTGATGCACATCGGTACCGTCACAACCAGTCACACAATGTTGAGTATCGCAACCTATTCCAAAGAAGTCTCTAAGCAAAAATAGGAGCCTTCAAGGAGCTGTGTCTGTGTCAAGTAAAATTTGTAGTAACATCGTTGTTGTGCAACTACTGAGAAGTAAGTAACTGATACACACTCCAAACCGAATAATTTCTAGGATCATACTTCCACTACCAATGGTCTAGAAAATTACTCTGCAAAATGTCATGAAATAAAGCCCTACATTCTCCCTAACATCTCCTCCTTTCACGCCTACAACATACGCCGCCACTTCCAACCGCCCCTTCCATCCATCCTCCACTTTTTTGTTATTTTTATTAAACTATACATGTTTTCCATTCTCTTTGGGTGAATTGAGATAACTTGTGCTAACTAAGAATGCATCACAATGTCGAGACCGTTATCTCACTCATGAAACTTTGGTAACGGTCACTGTACCAAGATCAAATACCATTGAGACGTATTACGTGTTTTACCATGAATTTACAGATTTTTCTACTCCATCAGTTTTCAGTTTTCTTATTCCTAAATTGCAGGTCTTAGATACATTGATAGATTGTATAATTTATATTGTATACTATTTATACATATTATTAAGAATACTTGGATAGGTGACGTATTGTCATTCTAATGTATAATGTATGAATATGTTGAAATTGCAAATACATCTAACGAGTATATATTTAATTAGTTATCTTTGTTTTCGGATCTATTTTTAGGTTGTT
This sequence comes from Medicago arabica, assembly GCA_946800305.1. Classification (NCBI taxonomy): domain Eukaryota; kingdom Viridiplantae; phylum Streptophyta; class Magnoliopsida; order Fabales; family Fabaceae; genus Medicago; species Medicago arabica. Next base: position 1,856,486 of record OX326970.1, read on the forward strand.
AATTTAGTTTTTTTTAGAGAAGATTGTTAATTTAGTTATTGGATATGTGTTTCGTTCGTTAATTTAAACCATAAAATTACTATCAGAAGAGACACTAAGGATGTATTAATTTAAAATTTCTCAATAAGTACTACAATGACAACGTCTTATACATCAAAAGACAATAAAGACTTTTTTTATTTTATTTTTTTAAGGAAAAAGATCATAAAGACTATTTGCTCATATTTTTACTTTCATTACTTTTGACAATATTATTAATTTTTTCACTATGGCAATGACAATGGTAAGAAAACAAAAATTAATTAATTGTCTTCCTGCAAATTATATTTTTATTCAATATTTCACGTAACAATCTTTTAAACTATTTTTTATTGAATGGGAAAATTGTTAATATACATCGAAATTGCAAATACATCTACAATGAAACATGTTAAGAATCATTTTGTTCCTTAGATAAGTGAGATGTTGTCCCTATAATATCTAAATATATCGAAATTGCAAAAGCATCTAAGAATGTCTCTTTTATTAGTTTAAAGCGTTGAAGGGCATTGCGCAGCAATTAGAGTCGCCCATTGGAGTACGCGTGATGAGGACATTTTGCAGCAATTTGGTAATTCATGATGATTACCAATAGGCTAACCATGAAAACAATGATTCGGCATTTTCACTGCCCACATGAAATAAAATGTTTTTACATCGATTACGAACAATTTTTTTTTTTGTTAGTAATATTGATCAAAATAATATTGATCATCAATTTCTAAAATAATATTGACCAAATATAAAAAAATAACAAGCATTGAAACTAAAATAACACAAGGATTCAAACTAAAATAGAAGTTCATACATTTGTGTCAAATCAAAATGAACACAGTTGCAAAAATTCAGCATAATAACACAAGTATTGGAATTCTGATTGTGCACATGACTTCCTAAGTATCAAAATGCTAGTATGCTCGTATGTTTTTGATTCATAACTCAGGACATCAAAAGAAAAATGGTTCAAACTTATGATTAGGTCTCATGTTTAGGGATCTTAACATACATAAGCAAACTTTCTTATGATATATATATATATATATATATATATATATATATATATATATATAACCAATATTTTAAATTTTAAGCAAAAGTTTATGAACTAAAATCAAGAAGAGCCAGAATGATTTTTTTTAATCGACAAATATTATTAAACGCCATCCTCGCAAGACGCAAGGTATGGACGAAACAAGATACAAATGGTGTCGTATATAGACGGTACACCATAACCACCTAAAAACACCCATGGAGATAAACCCACCAAAACACATCACCACCTAAAACAGACTCCAAAAAAAAAAAACACAAGCACTGTAAACACGGTATCCACCACCGCCCATCGTCACTACTCACCCACAAAGAACACCCTTAAAATAAAACTCACAGACCCCAACATCCAAGCAGAGCCACATTTCGAAGAGCACCTAACCGAAGGAACATGCAGCTATCACAAACCTCGCGACCTCCGATCCACCGCAAGAGCACAACACAAAGCCCAAAAACCAAAGTAAGTCAAAGAACTGACTCCCAATCTCGAATCAAAAGTGATCGGCCCACCAGACTATAGAACCAAATTAGTAGGGCACCCCTCGCCCCTGGTACACCATAGAAAAACCAAACCCAGTCAAACAAAGATTGCAGCTAAACCCCGACTCCCGATCTTGAAGCCAAATGAACCGGCCCACCGAAAACCATCACACAATATGTAAGACGAAAGCCAAATCAAAAGGAAAAGGCTTAACACAACGTGACACGCACCCTCCAAACTCCGAAAACACCTAAACCACCCAAAAGTCACAAACAAGAGCTAGAGACGACGAACATGGACCTGTGTAACATAGGTTGCTTTTAAAGGAAATCACCCCAACAAGCACCCGCCTCCTCACTTAAAACACCAACCACCATCACACATCATCACCCCCACCACACTTCACCACCACCACGCATCACCACCCCCACCACAACTGAACATTCTCCACCACCGCGCATCACCACCACCGTCACTACTTCGCTACGCCGCCAAAACATCCTCACCAAGAAACAAGCAACAACATAAACATAAATCTAGAGGAAGACGAAATCCAACAACAAAACACGGGCAGCGACGCCGGTTTGAAGTGGAACCACAACCCAGATCGTAAAAAAGGCGGCCGCCGATGACAAGGAAAAGGTGTTTGTCGCCGTAGTAAAAGAGAACCAATAGTGGAGCGTGTAACACCCCGTTTTCCTAAAGTAAAAATTTCTCAAATAAATAAATAATCAGAGTTTCTCGTATAAACAGAATGTCACATTTTCTTAAAATCTTAGATGGAATAAATAACGATTTATCCTTCATAAAATAATAATCATAATTATTCAAAACTTCGCAGCGGATTAAAATTCAACTAACAAAATAGTTTTGGCACACAGGCCTCATCAAAACTTCTTAACATAATTTCAACTGAAACTTATTAATATCAAATCATAATCAATACGTAAGGAACATAAAATAGCTATAAAGGTTCCCATCCCGTTACATATCAGAGCACCTAAGGACACAGTGAGGGTAGCCACTCACAACAGCAAACAGCAGCTATAAGCTTAATCACCTGCAAGTTACTCATATGAAGAGCAACATTTCCAAGCAGAAGGGGTGAGATTCACAAAACAATGGCATTAAACATATAATTCAATAATTATATTTAACAACATAAACATCAAATACATTCACAACAATAGTCATATAACATCTTAATCAACATCATAATTCAGCATCATAGTTCAACTTAACAGTTTGACTCGACAATGCAACTTCAACTCGACTATGCAACTTAGACATCTTATTCATGCATGTGGTACCAATCTAGGGCATAAGCCCTCGTCGCTATTGAGTATAAATATACTCCTAGGGTATAAGCCCTCGTCGCTGTTGAGCATAAAAATACTCCTAGAGCATAAGCTCTCGTCTCTGTTGAGCAAAAGCTCCTAGGGCTTGAGCCCTCGTCTCTGAATGAATATGCATGGACTCAACTTCTTAAATCTTAGACATCTCAAAATAAACTCCAATAATTTGGATTACAACTCATAAATCTTAGAATGACACATGCAGCTTTTAATCAATAACAAATGGCAGCATGGCAGAACATCAAACATCTCAAGACATAATAATATCATAAACATTCACATAATTCATATCTTATAGTTCAAAAGAAAGCATACACAATTGTATATGTCACTATTAACAAAATCAAGCATTAATTAACAACTCTACAGGTCGTCTTAATATTGCAGTAGAACTTAATTCTATCTCAGGGGTCATCTCATAATAATTCGTTTCGAAAGAACACAAGATCACGAAACAAGGGTACTGATGCTGTGTATTTCGTCAGGCGAGGCATATTTCGCCATGGCAAGATCAAAATGTAGGCTGCTTCGCCAGGCGAGACATATTTCGCCAGGCGAGCGATGAATTTCTGGGCTGCTTCGCCAGGCGAGCGATGAATTTTTGGGCTGCTTCGCCAGGCGAGACATATTTCGCCAGGCGAGCGATGGATTTCTGGGCTGCTTCGCCAGGTGAGAAATATTTCGCCACGGCGAGCGATGACAGAACAATTACGGGGTTACGACAATTTCACCAAAAATCCCAATTTTCATCATGTTCCTCCCCAAATTCGATTATAATGATGTATAAGGGTTACCCTATGGTCTGTAAACAGTTTTCTACAACAATGGTACTGTTTTTCATCATCTAATCATTAATTCATCACTTTTGACCTAATTCCCAAATTCTCAAATTACATGAATTAATCCTATAATCTGTTAACTATAATCATGAATTACACGTTTTAATGAAATTGTAATGCTAGGCTCACCCTTACCTTAAGAAAATTGAAGCAGCAGTCTCTTGGTTCTTCACTTATTCCCTCATAATTCTATCTAATTTCCAAAACAACCCCACAACTTAATATTTATTTTATTTTAAAATCTTATTTTATTAAACAATAAAATAAGTCACTTAATAAAATCACAACATATTACATAAATCATATAAATCACTTAAATCACATAAAATCATATAAATATTCTCTATACTCTATAAAATAATTTAAATAATCAAAACGGGCATTACAGAGCGAAACGACGAATATGAACAGTACTTCCCGAATCATAATAACCTGTGTCCTCCTCCTCACACCGCATCACCACCACCACATAAAAACCGCCACCCCACCAAGCTCGTCACTCACCACACAACAACGCCACCTCCTCACAACACCGCATCACCACCACTACGACCACCATCATTGTCTCTCCATCACCACACCCCACGGCCACCACCAAAACCTTGGCCACCTCACACGACCCATCTTGGACCCGAAGAGAGCAAGAGCCACCGGACCAAAAACCACCAAAACCACCAACTCGGCTCCTACCAAGAGTCACTAACCCAAAACGCAGAGCCACCTTTAAACGACAACGACGACGGGAAGTAGCGCCGGATCTGGAAGGAGGAGACTGAGAACAGAGTACCGAAGAAGGAAACCTGTCGACCGAAAAGTGGATCTGAGGGAATGGTGGTGCGGAGGGTCTAACACCACTCATCGCACCACCCACAAACAAGGTTTACATGCTGGGTGGCCGCTAGCGGCGGATTTGGAACAAGGGAGGTACGAGACTGTTATTCTAGAGAGAAGGCAAAGGATAAGATTTTAGAGAGAGAAAGGTATCCTAGAAGAGCCGGAATGTAAAAGATTGTGCTCCAAGAAATAGAATATAACTCAGAAGGAAATTTTCTTTGTTGCACAAATGCTAATGAAACTTCAGCATGGTGTATGAGTTATGATCACATGGCTTCTAAACAACATTTGATCATGTAAAACTTTAAAAAAGCGATATTATCATGGTTTGATGACTTATGCTAATGAAGCATCCTCAAATTGATGCAAGTATAGACAGGATATCAAAACTCAAAATAAGTAAAACAAAAAAGCGAAAATCACCCTAGAATCACACTCAAAATTAGGTTTTTAAGCAAGCGAATTCAGTACACGAAAATACTGAAACAAGAGCAAAACCAAATCAAAGCAGGAAGCACTATACACACACACTCTAGGAAAAGTAACATGAACAAATCGTAGCAGAGACAAGCAATAGTCATGTTTAACAGGGTCACACATGAACAAGCAAAAATTGGCTATAAAATTGCAAAGAAAAATTAACAAGCAACATTAACAAGGAAAAAATCAAAGCATTAACAAAAAAAATTCAAAGCAGGAAGTGCTAAACACATAGACTCTAGCACAACTGAGCTGCAAAGCAAACAGAGAGAGTGAAGAGGTCAAAGAGAATGAAGAAACAGACGAAATTGTAGCCTTAATTCTGATTCTGGAATGAATAGGTCAAAGAGAGAAGAGAGAACAAAAGAGAGCAAATATAAAACGAAGAGGGAAGGCGCAAAACTGAGTTGTTATAATTTTTTTCTATGTGAATAGGCATCCTTTGCACACAACTGCAGAGACTAGCAATGGACGGCAAACCTCTTCCTCAAGAGCAAATCAACGCGATTTTTCAATAGGTGGGAAAATAGTTTGCACAAAACCGATGGACATGAAACTACCGACATTCTTTAATCTGGGTAAAAACTTAATAAAGTTGAAGAAATATGAATTTGTTTGGTTCAAAATATTTCAATTTTGAAATTCAATAACCCGATGAACCAAACCAATTCGATAAATTGTTATTTAGAACCAAAAGTGCATGTAAGCCTGTTAATAATTTTCATCTAAATATTGATATGAACTGAAATTATACTACAGATAAGCATGTATAGAAGAACAATAAATGTTATGATAGAAGAACTCATTGCAGTATACTTGAATATCAGTAAATATATACAGTAAAGCAAGTTCTCTAAAATCATGTGCTATTTTTTTTGACAAAAATAAAACCATGTGTCATAGTCTACGTAGGAAATTTATATCTTTCATTGCTCAATTAAACCTCAAACGTCGAGCATTGTAGCCAAAGCAACTTTTAGTTGCAAAGGGAGTAAGAATTTTTTCGAAAAAGTGAAATATATTGAGACGTGACGCCACTAAACCGATCACAAGAGATAATCGTAAAGGGTCAAAAGGTACACAGCCTGCACTAGTGGATAAAGATAACCAAACATAAACTTTCTTAAGCAAAATATAGAACCTAGCTCAACTTATTAGGCATACAAATGCAATAAAAGTGCAGCCAAATAACTACACCAAAAGAATCAGACCCCTATCAAAATATAACACCAACACTAGTTCCAATTACAAAAGTTAAGAGGACCAAATCTTCAATGAGGAAAAAACAGGCCGCAACAGATCAATATACACCAGAACCAACACAGTCTGAGGCAGGAATCTATGCAGCACAAATTCAGATAAGTAGCTTTTCAACAACTGCGATGATACCATAGAACAGTCACGAAAATACACCTGCCACGGTAAATTGAGGCGACAAATTACTACTTCAACAGACGACTCAATGGGTTCCACAACAAATTAAAAATTGCAAGTGTATCTATATGTATGTTTCAGAAATAAGACCGGAAGAAAAACTTTAAAATATCTGTTTTGATTCTAATATATTAAAGAAATTTTTTATGTATCTTCCTTCCTATATATTACCTACTTTATTTCAAGGGTGCTTTTACATTTTTGTTTGCAAAACCGATATGAAATTTCATAAGCTCAGTTGCTAAACCATCAAGCTTAACCGTTCCTAGTTACTGATTTGGAACGTAAAAGTAAAAACTAAAGCCCAAAATTAAAAAAAGGTGTAAATATTTCATGCATACTGTACTTGAAATAGAAATTAACCATATCAATTTGTAAATAGAATAAGAGTAACCCTTCAAAACAAAATTGATAAAGCATGATTCATATCATCATGTTGTTATTAAAAAAAATAGAAGATTATCATTACATGGCTTCATATTTTGTCATATACTTGTCACATGATAATAATAACTATAATTATGATATAAGCAATCACATACCCTCTTAGGTGGAAACAAAGAAAACAATTACGTATTTCTTCCTCTGATCGGAAGAAAGCTTTTCTTGTACTTTCCTATATGACAACCAAATTTGTCTCCTTCAACACCAAGCTCTTCAATCATCTGAGTTTTCAAATCAACGCAAACTATTTTATTATCTCTTTTGGTTAAGAAGACTACATTATTCTTCTTACCAAATCCTATGGGCGACACAAAAAAAGGAAAGGGTGATCTTAGCTGTTCGTGAAATGGCCCCATAATAAAGAGATTTATCCATGATTCTCTCACACCAAGTTTAACCAAAATTGATATCCGAAAAGTAGTCTCCTCTGGATAAGTTGATATCAAAGTAATGGAGCCATTTAACAACGCCAAGTGTCTATCCACGAATTCAACATTGAGATTACCGTCCATGTTTGCAGGTATGGGTGTTTTAAACAACTCCTCATTGCTAAAGTCAAATGACAACAAACACTCTTCAATATTGTTGGATTCACTTTTAGCCCACCAATGAAACGCTCCATCAATGTAGAGTCCGATACCTCGCAATGGCGTATAGTAATAACAATTACGCATATCAACATCAAGTTTCTTCCAAGAGTTACTTTTGAGAGAATATATCTCCCACAAGGGATCGTAAGATCTATCTTCCCATATCAAATCTTCCCCATCATCTGGATCATTGTCTGGAAAATAATCTGTCATTTGAACCACTTTATAGTCATCGCTAACGTGATCATAGCCAAAACCATGAAGAAAGAAGAAAGGGGTCCGATTAGGTCTTATGTTCTCAACAGGGCTGCGAGGAATGACCTTAGACTCACGACTAATTGGGTTCCACAATACAACTTGACGGGTATATTTAAATCCTTGTTTGAGACAAAGAATGCCATCAATACTTACACAGCCCACAATATAAATATTAGTATCAATTTCTTGAAATTGAAGTGGCCAATCTAATTTAACCCGATTCTCAAACCTCTCACCAGAGAGCCAATGAAACTCACAATGCTGGCCATGATAATAATCAAAAGGCAGTTTATGTAAGACGAGAAATGTATCATCATAATCAGAATGATTATTGCATAAAATATTGTTGCAGTACATCTTCATGAAATTGGGGTTTTCCAATAAAAGAGACCATGAGGTAAATGGATCCAAACCTTTTGGTCAATGACAGTAACAGCCAGTGAATTGTCCATCTCCAGCTTTGAGGGTGATCAAGAGGAGAAAGATGTAGTGCAGTCTGCATGCATTTTCGAAATGTATATTCCAAGGAGCAAAGTGTATATAGTAACCCGAGATCTATTCCATCCAGCAAAGTAACATGAAATCCTAATGATAACGAGCTTTTTCAGCAATAATAACGTTGTGATCTGTTTTGGAAGTCAAGTAATTAGTATGTGTTTATATTTATGGTCAACCGTGCTTCCATGTAATATAGGTTTTTTCCGGTTCACTCACCGTGTTAATGAGCTTCAACAAAAATACAAGAAAACAAAGAGTAAAGAAACTTAGATTTATTGAAAAATGCAAGAACAAGATACACGAGTTTGATGCGTGTCTTCAATGATACAATAGTGAGAAAAGCTTAAGATAATAAAAGTAAAATTGACAGAAAATTAATTATGTTATAAGTTTTTTTTTTTAAGATTTCATGAAAATTTTTGCTCCCTGTAACTTGAGAAAATTTCAATTTACAGTTTACCCCAGCCCAGGTTTGAGAAATTTTTGGTTTACCCCCTGATAATTTGAGCAAATTTCAGTTTACCCCATGTCATGTCATCGATTTTGTACTGATCTAGAGGGTATTTCGAAACAAAATTATTTTACGAGAGCCGAATCCAATTTTTTTTTACAGCAAACCCAAAAATGATCTATATTACAGGGGGTAAAACACTATTAACCCTTATATTTATCCGTTCTTCCAAGATTTATATTTTTACGTACAAAAAAAAAAAGTTTTTAACTATTGTGTTCGTTTTATCGTAGGTTGATATACAAACCAAAAAGAAGTTTGAGGTTAGTTATAATGCTAAGAAAGAAACACAACAAAAAATATGTTATGTATTTTGAGTAAATGGTCACTTTGGTTCCTGACTCTACACTTCGTTGTCACACATGTTTCTGATCATGATTAATTACAATGTAGTCCCTGAGTGTGCACTTTCGTTATCACTTTAGTCATTGACGTTAAATAATTTTGTTAACTAATGATGTGGCAAATGTTCTATAATAACATAGCATATGAGGTGTCACAGGGACTAAAGTGAAAGTAGAAAATTGTCACTTTGATCCCTGAACCGAAAATCAATATCTCCAATCTCGTCACAACAAAGTGTTGCTCTTCGTCAAAAATTGTGTCATCTTCCTCAGTGAAGTTGTTATGTGGTTGCAGTAGACTTGATGTTAGGTCCCTGGCTGTGAATATTTATTATCAGTTAGGTCTTTGACAATACTAAGGTTCTTGACATTAAACACTTAGAGGCACAAAGTGGCAGCATCACATGCACATATTAATCACAACATGGTTTTCCTCGTAAATGTCACTGTTTATAAAGGAGTTAATAGCGCAGACAAATGTCATTGTTTATCACACTATTCGTAAGGAAAACCAATGTGCTGATTACATGGCTAAATGAGGAGCCTCCTCTAATATTGAGTTCTTACTTCATAACTCTCCTCCCCATAATTTATTGCATCTTCTTAAGACTGATCCGGCTAAAACTTACTTTCTTTTCTAGAGAGCAAGTGCAAAATTAACATAACCTGATTGTTAATCATGTTAAGAAATTTGGTGTAGAAATTTTGTCTTATGTGTCAATTCATTTCTCCAAAAGATATAAATTAATTTTTATCAATATTAGTATTATATTAGTATGATCCTTAACGTGATAACTTATATTCCCTCTGTCTCACAATTATTGTCTCTTTAATATATTTTTTTAAAAATAATCGTCACTTTACAATACCGCATTTATTATTTTTTTCCACTACTATACCTTTATTTATTGATTTTCATCAAACTTAACTACTCCACGTGTTTTATTAAATACGTTAATTTACTAACAGTGTGAGAAGGAGACAGTAACAAAGAGTTCCTAGTAATTCAAAAACTCTTCCCACTTAAAAAAACACTTCACCGTCATGATTTAAACCGGATGATGCCGTTGAGGAAAGGGTCCCACGTACCGTAAGAGAACATTTTATTTTTCACAGAATCTCATGCCACGTCAGATACTGTACGACTTTGATACTTTCAAAGACAACATACGACGGAGACACCAACGATTTTTTGAAATTGAAATTAGAAAGGTTTTGGTTTCAGTTATTAAAAAACTCAACGGGCATTAACACTCACTCACTCACATTGAAACAAAGCATTTAATATAAGCCTCTTCGTATGGTAAAATTTTGAATGCTCATTCATTAAATAAAACTCACGAGAACTTTGCTTCTTCTTCTTCTTCTTCTCTGTCTTAGATCCCATCTCTTTACACTTTCTTTCATTCCACTAATCTCTTCTACTCTGATACATGTAATTATTTCAAGCACTAAGAACTGCATGGTTTGAGTTTCAGAGTGGAAGAAATTAGAAATAGTATGCCTCAAGAAAGTAGCTTACTAAGTTCAATTTTTGCATCACCATCATCAAAGAGAATATTGAATTTGAAGTGTTCAGTTTTTAACAATAGTGAAGTCAGTGAGGAGATCAATGATCATGAACTGGCTTGCAGGAAAGCAGAGGAAGCAGGTTAGTAATACTATTACTAATATGTATTGTATTGTATTGTATCTCCCACTTGTGTCACCTGAATTTTAGTTAAAACTCTATTGAAAAGTTTATTGTTTCTCAAGTAGCTAAATCCCAATTCACATTAAAACCAAAATGTTACTTATATATACCATGTATTCAGAGTTGAGTGTGTGTTTGGATGTTTTATATTCATGTTGTATAGAGTAAAAAGAAATTTCAATTTCTTATATTTGAAATTCCCTAATATTTTCTTCAGAATATTGAAACATTCTTCATGCTTGTTGCTTAAAGGGACATTTATTTTGAATGATGTTTTCTATGTTATGATCAATTATAGAAAAAGTTTCCCTCTGGTTTTCTTTACATTGTTTCATGCTTTTCTTAATTCTTTTTTACCCTCTTAAATTCCTAAATTACCGCTTTCATCTTATTGCTATGATTAACATAAAGAGTAAAAATGCGGTAAAAGATATCAGTAATAATTTGAATATGCAAATGGAACAAAGAGTGTCTGCAAAAGTTCAAAAAGAACAGGACACACCAAAAAGATGTGTAGTACTCGTACGTGGGGAATGTGTTGCGGATTTTACTTTCAACCAATTCAAAACTCAAAACAGAATCTTCATTCAGATTCTGTGCTTACATAATTTTGACTGGATAATGTCTTATAGATGACACCAAATAACTTCCTTGTAGATTTACGTAATTTTTTATTTATTTTTTCTGTAGTTTTCTATATATTTATCTTTTCTCTAGTTAACACTGTAAAACTTTTCATGGATGATACCTTTTAAAAATTAAATATTTCTGTTTGATAAAAAATATATTTACATTTTAAAGTAGTCTCTAGTAAAGTAGTGAAACCTAACTTAAAGTTTGCTATTAAAAAAAAGTTAATCCTAAACTTAAATATATTTTAATCCCTCTACTATTATTTTATTTAATCATCATCATTTTATAAAACAGTGAATTTATATTATTCTATTTTTGGTTCATAAATTTAAACCTTCATGTTTGATTTCTTATTTTTAGAGTTAAAAATGAAAAAAAATACAGCTCAACTGTTAATATACATTATACAGATATTGATAACATGGAGTCATGGACACTTTCATCTGAGTTCGAACTTTGAAACCGTGTGTGTGAATTTCCTACAGTGCTTGTCAGGACGACTAACACTGTACTTTTTACTTTTAAAACTGCTCTTAGTAAAATTGTGATACTAAATTGTTGTGTTTGCGTGCATTGTAGCATCAAGGAGGAATGAAGCAGCAGAGTGGCTACGAGAAATGGACAATGTAGCTTCTTCATCACTCTCCAAACAACCCTCCGAAGAAGAGTTCTGCCTTGCTCTCCGCAATGGCCTCATTCTCTGCAACGTTCTCAACAAAATCAATCCCGGTGCTGTCCTCAAGGTGGTGGATAATCCACTCCTTGCTGTTCACTCTCCAGAGGGTCCAGCACACTCTGCCATTCAGTATTTTGAGAACATGAAGAATTTTCTTGATGCTGTTAGGGATATGACCCTGTTGACCTTTGAAGCTTCTGATTTGGAAAAGGTACGAATTTTGAATTCATAGTGATAATAAAATTTCCTTTTATATTCCATTCGACATGCTATGCTACTTTGTCTAGGTTTAGAGTTAGATGTGTGACATGGTTAGAGAGTAAGTTTGAATACTAGCTGAAATAATCTTTAGTCAAACTCTAGAAACCATATTCGTGTCCAACACGTGCACGTGTCTACACCAACGAGACATAGACACATGTGGTTACATTCAATTATTTCCATTTTCATAAATTATCAGAATCTACGTATCAAAGTCGCTCAATCTGAAGTATGAGCGATGCATATATATTGGATAATCATATGGTCTCTAGAATAGTAGTTATAAGTGGGACAACTCTCACCATGAGCTAGTTTTTTAGATTCAGTTAGTCCTAAGTCCAAATTCTAAAAGGTTATGAAAGTCTATCTTATCTGTTAGACCACTTGTCTAGTCCTGCAAGGTTCAGTCAGAAGTTCAGCCGTGGGTGTGAAGGGGTGAGTTGAGACTTTAGAGACTAATATTAGATAGTCATATGCATATGGTCCGAAGGGAAACTATCATATGAGCTAGTTTTTGGTGTTGAATTAGGACCAAGTCCAAATTATAAGAGTCTCAATTTCCACTTAATTTTCAAATTTTATGTTTTTGAGGTTTAGCGTTTGTTTCTGTGTGATTGTAGGGTGGTTCATCTAGTAAAGTTGTGGACTGTATTCTCTGTTTGAAAGGGTATTATGAATGGAAGCTATCTGGTGGAGTTGGGGTTTGGAGGTATGGAGGAACTGTCAGGATCACGTCTTTCCCCAAAGGAACTGTCAGCAGTGAAAGTGCTGACGAGTCCCTTGATGAGTTTCAGTCCTCACAGTATCAACAGTTGCTTGAATTTCTTCAGATGTCTTCGGAGGTCTCAATTGAAGAAACCAGAACTGCTAGTGCTCTGACTTTCTTGTTTGATCATTTTGGACTCAAACTTCTCCAGGCTTTCGTTAGAGAGACTGATGAGGCTGAAGATCTACCGCTCAATGCAATGGTCGGTAAGATCTTTTCCGTTGTGCTATATTTTTGTCTTCTGTTCTTGTTTAAATCTACACCAGCTTTGTTGCTTGACTTCAATGATTACTAGTTGGCTTCGTTAAAAAATGATCACACCGATTGTTAAGCAAATACTCTTACTTATATTATGAGCATATGAGATATAGGATAATACCATCTGTATCAATATGGTATTATTTCAATTTGAAAATCTAACTCTGAAATTTTTAAGACTGAAACTCGATTATTTTTTCTTAAGAAATCAAATTCATGTGTAAATGTCCGTGCAATCTTATTTGATTAGGTGAAATTTTGTAGGTTATTGATACATTTCTCAGCAAGATAGTAAGGGATTTCTCAACGTTACTTGTTTCTCAAGGCACTCAGGTACTTCAAAGTTAATGTAAAAGCACCTTCATTTCTGTTGTTTTCCAACTTCACATATTAGAGTTGACTGTAGTTTAGTCTTTTCCCTTTTCTTACTCCAAAATATCATCTAAAGTATAGTTCTGAACAATTGTCTGCAGCTTGCATTTTTCCTCAAGAAAATATTGAAAGGCGGTGATAGTGGCTGCCTCTCTAAGAGAGAATTTATGGAAGCTATCACATTATATCTTAATCAAAGAAGTAGTTTGACGTCAAATGATTTATCTAAATTCTGCACTTGTGCGGGAAAACGTGATAATTCTCAGCATAATGTCAACTATTCAGCAAAATATGCTGAAATAATTGATGCTCAGCAGAAACAACTTGAGGTATATTAGTGCAAAATTGTATTTACTGATTATTATACTTATCATAAGAGAGTAGATTAGCACCACACACTCAAATGATATTTTTCTTGCTCTAGGGAATGCGATACTTGTTGGTGGAGATAAAAAAGGAAGTCAAAACGATTCAATTTGAATGGGACCAAGAATTGAGCAGGCTCGGTAAGGATCTAAGAATCACTTTTCCATGAGAAATTACCTCCATGCACATAAAATATTTTGATGAAATATTCTTTCATGACATTGACTTGAGTTATATGTAATTTTTAGAGAGTCATATAAAGAGCCTTGAGGTAACCTCCTCTTCCTACCACAAAGTTTTAGAAGAGAACCGCTCTCTTTACAATCAAGTGATAGACCTCAAAGGTACTTGATATAAGAATCTAAACACTTTTTTAAAAATCTACTTGCATGATTTCTGTATATTAATAATAAACATGTTGTCTTACAGGATCCATTAGGGTCTATTGTAGAGTGAGGCCTTTTTTACCAGGGCAATCAAATGGACAATCTACAGTCGATTATATAGGAGAAAATGGAAACATAATGATTGTGAATCCCCTTAAGCAGGGAAAAGATGCTAGAAAAGTATTTTCATTCAATAAGGTGTTCCCGACAAATGCCACACAAGGTATTTTTTATTTTTGACATATTATTCCATAATGTAATATTTTGTTCTACTTATTTCTTATCATATTTTGAAGTATTTGTTACAAATAACAAAAATTATGGAAGTCACAAACTTATTTGAAGCTTTTTATGACAATAATTTTTTCCTCTACAGAACAAATATATGTTGATACTCGGCCATTGGTCAGATCGGTTTTAGATGGCTATAATGCATGCATCTTTGCATATGGACAAACTGGCTCAGGGAAAACCTACACGATGGTAATATGATATACAGAAAAGTGCTTGCATGTATTAGCTTCTACCACATAATAATGTTACATTAAGCATTCACTTCAATAGGAGTAATTTCAATTGAATCACGACTTTCTTTCCTTATACTGGTTGCAAACCAGTGATACCACATACTTTCTCAAGTTCAATATATTTTTGTAGTGCACTCTATGGACATTTGAAATCAAGAATCTACCATATGATTTCTTATGATACAAAATTCGATTTAGTTAGTTAGCATTTTGGTTTGGAGATTATTGTACTGAAAAGGAGACGAGTTTAAATTTTTTAACCAACCTTTATTGAATGTTTTCGTCTGCTCAAAGAGTGTACTATTTATGGAATTTGAAACCTCAGTCACACCGAAAGAGAGATACTGATAATATTTCAAGGTAATTAACTGGATTTTCTGCTTGTATAGAGTGGTCCAGATTTGATGACTGAAGAGACATGGGGTGTAAACTATAGGGCTTTGCAAGACCTATTTCATATATCAAAGGAAAGAGCAGATGCAATAAAATATGAAGTTGGCGTCCAGATGATTGAAATATACAATGAACAAGTGAGAGATTTACTAGTCAGTGATGGCTCTAACAGAAGATATCCTTCACAAGACCATATTTTCTGTATTTATTTTATTTCACTTTATCTATATAACTGTACATCAAAATTCTTTACTTTTTGCAACAATTAGTCAATTACTTTTTGGTTAATTTCCTTGACAATATACACATTAGAAATACGAAACAACTCTCAATTGAATGGTCTGAATGTGCCTGATGCATGTTTGGTTCCGGTTAGTTGTACTCGAGATGTTTTGGATTTAATGAAAATTGGTCAGAGGAATCGTGCTGTTGGTGCTACCGCTCTAAATGAGCGAAGCAGCCGTTCTCATAGGTAAAATTTCTTCCTCACTAATGTAGATAAATGGTTACTCTAAGCATAATTGAATATATTTAACTTTTGATGCTACCTGCAGTGTGTTGACAGTTCACGTCAGAGGAATGGACTTGGCATCTAATTCAGTTCTGAAGGGTTGTCTCCATCTTGTGGATTTGGCTGGAAGTGAGAGAGTGGAGAAGTCTGAGGCTGTTGGCGAGAGACTAAAGGAGGCTCAACATATTAACAAATCACTGTCTGCACTTGGCGATGTTATCTCCGCTTTGGCACAGAAGAGTCAACATATTCCTTACAGAAATAGCAAGCTTACACAAGTTTTACAAGATTCATTAGGTAACCATGCTATCTGAATATTGATATTTAATATATTTGGATAAAAATAACTTGATAAGATCATGTGGGAACATAGTGATTTTCTATTAGATAACAACATTGTCTGTGTTTTCTGTTAATAGGTGGCCATGCAAAGACTTTGATGTTTGTTCATATAAATCCTGAAATCAATGCTCTTGGGGAGACGATTAGCACATTGAAGTTTGCTGAGAGGGTTGCATCCATTGAACTTGGGGCTGCTAAATCTAATAAAGAAACCGGTGAAATCCGAGAGCTCAAGGAAGAGGTATGTTTTTCTACCATACTACTAACTAGTGCAATTTTTCTATTCAACTCTGCCAATATTATACCTGTTTGAACATTTTATAGATATCAAATATCAAATCGGCATTGGAGAGGAAGGAAACTGAACTGGAGCAATGGAAAACTGGAAATGCACGGAATGTCACAGAATCTCAGAAACCAAGAGCTGTTTCACCTTTCCGTATGCCCAAATATAGTACCAGTGGCAGCATGAAGCCTGAAAATAGTCAAAGATCCATGGATGATAGAAGCTCTGAGGTTATTGAATGCACACACAGCCATTTATAATAATTTATGTTTAAAGTAATACTTGGCTAATATGTCATACAGACTATGAAGCACAGACACGGACACGGACACGGACACAAACACCAAACACGACACTTGCTTGTAGACACCGGTAATAGTTTAAGAAAATGAAAGTAATCAAATGTAACTTCACACGTCGGACAGTGAAACATGTCAGATACCAGACACATTTTCTAAATAGAAATTCTATTTTCAGGCTAAAAATTATTCTTCGGGTAAACAAAGAAGGCCAAGATTTCCCTCAACATTTACGGACAAGGACTCCATACCAAAAATGTCTCTTCTGTCTGAAGAAAATTCAGTGAGCACAGGGAGGGGCAGATCACCATCACCTCCAATTAGGAGATCAATATCTACTGATAGAGGTTCTGTCATTAAAAGCAAGACCAAAATCGACAATCCAGAAAACCAACCAATTTCTAAGCATGCATTTCCTGCTAGAACAGTGCCAGTAAATAAATCTCTTGTCACAATGACAACGACACCACAAGAGCCAGTGAAGCACGATTTCGGTTATGAACCTCTCTTTAACGCCCAGAAAGTAAGCTTCAGGAAAGTTCATCAAGAACACGGAGAGCAACAGGTCAAACAACCATTTGTGGCAGTAAGACAAAGTGGTGTTAGGAATCACAAAGCTGACAATAAGGTCAAGGCGAAACATCTTCAACGATCGCCCTTTAGGATCCAAAAGACCGATTTAATACCTAAATCAATTCCTGACATGGATATTGCTGGTGAAATCGTGGAGGCACCTCAAAAGTGTGACTATTCTGAGCCAGAAAATGACTTTACTTTTATGGAGTCCGCAGTGAATGGTGTATTAAGTGTTAAAAAGATGCGCCACAACATCGCAAGGAATTCTCAGAACCATGAATCAAGGTATGGCTAAAAGAACCACTGAATTTTTCTACTCATAGTTTTATCTTTATAAACCATAAATAAGCATTTATTTTGGTCACATGCAGAAGAATTATGCAAGAAGCTGAACCATTGTCTGCTAGTAAAGTTGAAAACAAACTTTTAAATGTTCAAGGTCGCAATCTTAAGGAAGGCACCAATACATCGATGCATGAATTTAAAAGAAGCCGGTCAACACCACGGGGAAAGTTTTTTGTATTATAATGAAGATTTCAGGTTAATATATATATTTTTTAATTTATATAATGTATTTATGTATAGTGATTGTTATTGATGTGCATGTTGAAGTACCACCTCACATGATTTTTAAATAGATTTTGAGGCCTTAAGATCAGTTTGTGTGATCTTTATCTATTTTTGTGTTTTGTCATGCTCCTTTGTAATTTAAAATGATATCTATTATACTTCTGAAATCATTAGGTGTTGTTATAGGACACAATATTTTTATGTTAAGGTTTATTTTTTGCATTCTATGAACTCAACTACCCATTAAATAGTTTAATTGGTCTTATTTCATGACAAACACATGCGTGAGTGTTAAACAAATTTTATAAAATAACATATGATATGTTTACAAGTCATTTTTGGATTACTTTTACAATCTCTCTCAAGATAACTTGTAGAAACAGTTTATGCTGTGCCTAATCAAGGTTTAGTCCATTTCATCTTTTGATTTGATTGTATA
Source organism: Medicago arabica (assembly GCA_946800305.1). Classification (NCBI taxonomy): domain Eukaryota; kingdom Viridiplantae; phylum Streptophyta; class Magnoliopsida; order Fabales; family Fabaceae; genus Medicago; species Medicago arabica. The sequence goes on from OX326970.1 coordinate 1,874,997, forward strand.
AACAACTTATATATAAATTCATATGATAAACATGTTAGCTCATAAGGGGTGTCTGAATCTTGAGGGATCATCACAATCGGTCAAGAGCAGTCACACAACTGGTTTGGACATGAAACATGTTACTCGTCTAATCCATTTTCATCCTATATGAAACTTCTTTATTGTTGACATACCTGCCAACAAAATATTTATTGAATAATTTAATTAGATGGTTGAATCAAACCCCCCTTTGGTCATTGCTATGATAGCTGAGTTACTAAGGGACTTATTTTAAAGCATAATAATGCTTATCAGTCAATGGATCAACAACTACCATGAATGAATGAGACTTCTGTCAAAAAAAATCACCCAAAAGCAATATTTGAAAATAAATATATAAACATGTAAACCAAATATAAATAGAGTTATCATTATATATCATTACAGCACATGAGAAATTATATTACATCAAAATATTTATTGTTATTTTGTACAAGAGTTTCAAGTTATTTTTTCTTACCAAAATATAATGCTCCCTTCACCAATATATTCAAGTCAATAATATTAACTTGTTCATAACAGGTTTTACAGTTAGTTTATTATTATTTATTTATTTTTGCAATAAACGTACGTAAATTGTCATATGCGAATATATAGTAACAAGCATTTATAACACCCTATATTTAAATCTCAAAATAACATCACAACCAGCACCTTGCTAGCTTTCTTCCAAACGTGACATTTACTATAATTAGTAGCTTTGCAACTTTCTTTTATTTTCAACTTAAGAACAATAACCTATTAATAGATAACAACAATAAAAAGAAGAAACTAATGTTGTTGACACCTCATTAACAACCTCAGCATATTTTTTATTCCTCATATAGCGATCCTTAGTTTACATGTATTTCACAATGTTAGAGCTATTTTGTTGCGCGTCATTTCATTATGTTGTTGATTACGCTTTCAACCCCTGATCAAAAACTCCTTTCTGTTTTTTCTTGTTTTGAATCTACAAGAGGTGAAAGATGATGATTGTTCATTGTTATTGTTGTTCCATTTGTAGGAAATGTCTATGATTTTACCTATTATAAGTCTCTTTTATATAACAATTCCATTAGAGGACAAAGAGGATCAACTTTCAATCCTATAAGAAAATCATAAACATTTGCAGCCTCAATCTTGAGTTGTTGTCCGAGTTATATAGCCGATGCTCAATGCCAACGGCTAGCTCTCTTGTCGAAGTTGTGCCAATGAGTGTTCCTGAGCCACCACCATGGAAAAAATCTTCAAAGGATAAGGCCATAAAAAATCACACCAAAGATAATTTTGTTACCTATGTCTATCAAACAAAATTAGGAGATTTGTTTCGCAGTGTAGCAGTGACATGGTGCAAAAACCTCATAGAACATTCCCTTTCCATGAGCGTTGAAGAACCTTCTGAAGAAAACAAATTTACCTGCAAGATTGATTTAGCATCCGGACAATCTTGGGGGAAAAAAGGTCTCAAATCCTTTGAAATAGAAGGTGCAAGAGTAGATGTTTATTGGGATTTTCGACACGCAAAATTCTCCACAAATCCACAGCCTTGCTCAGGCTATTATGTTGCCTTGGTTTACAAGAAAGAGGTACTTTTGTTACTGGGAGATTTAACGAACGATGCTTACGTGCGAACCAAATCAAAACCATCCTCAGAAGAAGCTACCTTGTTATGCAAGAAAGAGAATGTGCAAGGGAAGAAGTTGTTTTGTACCAGAGCCATGCTAGAAGAGGGTAAACCAGAACATGATGTCGTTATCGAGACTTCCCTTTCTGGACCTGATGATCCAGAAATGTGGATTAGCATAGATGGAATGTTGGCTAGTAGAATAATGAACTTGAATTGGAAATTTAGAGGAAATGAAATAGTAATTGTGAATAATTCACCTGTGCAAATCTTGTGGGATGTGCATGATTGGTTGTTCAATGACCTTGGTTCAGGCCCTGCCTTGTTTATTTTCAAGCCAGGAATTTTGGAACATACAGACGATTCTAATAGCAGAGAATACACAGAAAGAAATGAGGATAGTAGTAGCTATGACTTAGTAGACGAGAATTCATCCACCAAAAGTTTTCTCCACTTTCTATATGCTTGGAGAATTGATTGAAATTCATTGTCAGTATTCTGTAGAAGTGTTGCATTCTTTTTTTTGGTAGTAGAAGGTTTAGTTTCATATATTATCTTCTTTATTAGCATTTGATATAGAGTTATAAAAAAAAAAGTATCGTTTCAATGGCCCTTATTTCTTTGAGCTTTTTGATTTATATGATTTGAAAATAATTTTTTTATTGATAAAGGAAAGCTTGAAAATAATTCTATCATACAACCTATAAGAAGTCGAATATATACAACTCTAAATTAATTTAGATTTGAAAAAATTTCAAATCATAACTTCTTGAATCAACTATGTAATAATAATTAGATTCAAATGGTTAATGAATTTTTAATAAGGTCGAACCTATTCAAATAAAACTTAACTTTGATCTTATTTGAAACAATTTTCGACAAAAATTTGTTTCTTGTGGTAGGTAGCCTTTAACCGTGCATCAAAATTAAAGTTACAATTGTAGCTTCTTAAAATGTGTGGTAAAGACTTAAATACAAACATATACTACCTTGCAAGTGGAACTCTAGATTAATCAATGTCATTTTTCACGAACAACCAAAGAGTTAAAACAAAAATATACTTTACGAAGTAATAATATAATAAAGAGACATCTTAATGATATGCGGTCGAATACATGAACATATAGTTTAAACTCCAATGATTAGTGGGTTGACATTTGAGAAAACCTAGCGGATTGTCATGAGATGATTGAGAAAAGACGGGGCATGTTTGAATTGGCTTATTTTTTAGCTTATGCAAAACAACTTATGCAAATAAGTAAACTTTTATGTATTTTTCATCAGCTTGTCAAAGTAGTTTATGAAAATACAATTTTCATTAATGAGAACTTATGAATTAACATAAAAGCTTATTTATTTTTGCATAAGCTATTTTTCATAAGCTCAAAAATAAGTCAATCCAAACGGACCTAAATTGCTCTGTTTAACTATAAATCGGGGATGTATACTCTTTAAAAAATTTAACTTTATACCTAAAAAAACACATGATATTCCAAAAATACCTTTAATTTTAACACATGATCAAAAAAACATCTTATTTGAAGGATCCGGTTATAATATTCAAATAAGATGTTTTGTTTTCAAAACATCCATTTTGAATATTCATACCAAAAGTTTTGAAAACAAAATATTTAGGTGTTTGATAAGTGCTCAAAAGTAATATAATTCTTGTGTTAAATTAGGCATTTTAGTGACTTGTTTTGCAAGTTATCTAAGGGAAAGCTACCAATTGTTGTACTTTTACCATTTATGCTTCACATGCCTGATTCCACCCCATTTATGCAGGAAATGACAAGCAAGGAACAAGAAAGAAGCTCATGAACCAAAGCATGCTAGCTTAAGCGACCTCAGCTCGCTTAAGCGTGAGAGTTCCAGTGAGCAACTCTTCTGCACGCTTTCAGGATGTTTTCCACACGCTTCCAAGATTTGAGTTGCACGCTTAAGCATGCGAGTTCCAGTGAGCAACTCTTTTGCACGCTTTCAGGACGCTCTCAGCACACTCATTGAAGAACAGACGCACGCTTAAGCGACCTCAGCTCGCTTAAGCGTGAGAGTTCCAGTGAGCAACTCTTCTGCACGCTTTCAAGACGTTTTCCGCACGCTTCCAAGATTTGAGTTGCACGCTTAAGCATGCGAGTTCCAGTGAGCAACTCTTTTGCACGCTTTCAGGACGCTCTCAGCACACTCATTGAAGAACAGACGCACGCTTAAGCGACCTCAGCTCGCTTAAGCGTGTAAGCTCCAAAGAGCACCATATTTTGCACGCTTAAGTGTTGTCCTTCATCTGCAGTGAATAAGGCACACGTGGCAGTTCCTGAATGGGCAACGGAAGATATTTTGGCTGCACGCTCAGGCGACCGTAGCACGCTTAAGCGTGCTGACACGAATTATGCCCATATAAATAGTTTTCTCTTCTCTTTCCACACAATCTTTTCACTGTTTTATACATTTTCTGGTTTTTAGAGAGAGAAACTAGGGCATTTCTAGAGAGAGAAACACAAAGCAAGGTTGTTAGAAGTAGATTCCTCCAAAGATTTGTTGAGACATCATGAATCTTAGCATGAAATCTTCATCTCTCTTTCAGCCTTTGTCAAGCTTTCATAGATATATGTAGCTACATCTATCCTTGTGGGTCTTGAGGTATTCAAACAAGCTATTATGTAAACTCTTGATTATTTAATATATGGTTTTAGCTTATTTATTCAATATTGGTTTTTGTTCTTGTTTTTATTGCTTTATTTATGATTTGAAATGTTATTGAGAAATACTTTTGAACCTAAGGTTAGAACAATGATCTATCAATGTTTTCATTCTAGACATAGAGTTTAAGTTTTGATAATAACTTGTAATCAAGCACTTAATGCTTTTGGATCGTTTAATAGATTGAGAAATCGTCGATTAAACGATCCGATTGAACTCTTGAAATTATTTAGACATAAATAATGATTGGAATCACGACATTATTTAGACATGAATAATGTTGTTGAGTGATTGTGATAATGTTGTTTAAAAAGCTAGAATATGTTATTTGATCGAGAGATTGCAGTTGTTACGCTTGGTTGAGTATCTCTGACCCCAAGCGAAATGGCCCTATCTCGTCTATATTTATTTTTATGTCGAATAGTTAAATTAGTTTTAAACAAACAAACAATTATACCCAAACACTTAAGATGATAAATGTCATTAAAATGCTTATGAAATACGATAGTCCCTGCGAAAATAAACCTATTATACTCACGTGTAAATAGTTATATGACATGTAAAAATCTTACATCAGGGTTATAATATAAGAATAGATGATTCTTAATAAGCCATCATATTGTTCACATTTTCATAAAATGTTCATCGAGGATCACAACTTATTGAAGTTTACTCATAAAATATCTATCGAAACTTATGATCCGATCAATGAACTAAGTTTACTCACAAAATATTGATCGAAAGTAGTGAACAATTTGAGCAGCTTATTTTTTATTTTTTTAATAAATTTGAGGGGGTTTTAATTTTTTGAGGTTGCATTAAATTTAAGGGCTTATTAAGCAAGAATATTATAAGTATATACATTTTATTAAGTGGGACAAAAAAAAAAAACAGAAAAAGAAGGGGGAGCAAAATGAAAAGAAACAAAGAGTAAGAAACCCTTCCTACCTGGAAGACACAAATTTTGGTTACATGAACATGGCAGGAAGTTTAGCGGGAAACATTGGCTTCAAAATCTCATCTCATCTTCAACCTCGATTTTTTTCAATTTCCAGGTAACTACTATTTTATATTATTCCATTTATCTCAAAAAATTCATGACCCATTTGTTTGCTACTGTTGAAGAACAAAATCACAGTAAAGTTTGAATCTTTGTCATTGTAAATTAATAATGGAGTTCTAATTTAGCTACCCAATTGGTTGAATTGTAATGGGTTGATGGAAATTCGTGTAAAAATGCAAGCTTATCTATTGGCATAAGTTTTGTGAGATTGTTTGAGAGAACTTATGAAAACAGCTTATGACATTGTTCATAAGTTGTTTTAGCTTATGCATAAGCACTTATCATGATAAGCGCTTATGCTATAAGCTGCAAATAAGTTGTTTATCCAATCAGGGCCATATTCTGTATTGTTTTCATGATGTTTTGTCATGATTCTTATGCCTTTTGTTTTTGGGTTACTGAAATTGAAATTAGGAGCATTTGGAAGTTTCGTATTGAATGCTTCAAGAGGAGAGACTTTAGTTCTTGTTGTGTTGCTGTTTGGCACATTCCTCCTCCTAATACATCATCCAGGGGGAAAATTCCTCATTTTGGATATTGTAGCTTTGTTGATGGTGATGGCAGTGTAATCAAGATAAATGATGGGAAAATTGGGTATGCAACAGTTGCACATTGTGAAACTTCTCAAAATCCAGATGAAGTTTGCAACGAGTTGCTCTTTGATGACAGTGAAGAAGGTAAACTAGTTACAAAGGCTTTCACATTTAACTTATCCGTGAGAGCTTAGTTTATTGGTTGTTTTTCTTAAGAATATAAACTTATTTTGATTGAAATCTTCCATTAAGTTAATACAAATTTTGCCTATGACATCATTCTATTTTATCCAATGTTTTAAAAAACGAACTAGACATTTAAGAGGTGATCTCATAGGTCATGGTTGAAGTGGCTTAAACCACTCGGACCAAGATGAAGCTGTGATCAAATCGCCTAAATAACTGAACCATAACATAATAAAGACTGGTTCAAGGTTCAACTGGTTGAATCGTTCGTTTGGTTTTTAAATCACCGATTTTACCATTTTGGATTTAGTTGTGCTTCATTGTGCAGAGGAACTACATCACTACTACCAATTTATAGGGCAGCTAAATACGAAAAATTCATGAATTTAAGGATTACAGTAAAACTTGATGCTTGGCTTGGGCTCGGTGACTTAAAGTGCAGTGACATGATATTCTTATATATATTGTACGAAAGTACCAGCATGCTTTTAGGTGGACCTGGTTTTTTAAATTTAATGCAGCTTGCCATTGAGCAATAAGAGAGGGTGGCATTTAGGGTGGGTGAGGGAAAGAATTCCCCACCATGGGAAAGTTGATTTATAACCCTTAGATCAAATGAAGAGCATAGTTTTATTATAGACTCTCACCACTAGATTTTTTTAACACTATCTCCCACCCCCTTCTCTTCTCCATCCCAACTCAGTGACTCACCCATCACCATTCACCACCATCACTCTATCAACAACAAACTTACCTTAAAATAAAATTTCATAGTTACATGTTGCTTTTAATCTCATAGTACGGGTTTTGTTAGTTTCACATTAATTAGAGAGTGGAATCCAAATCGCTTAAGTAGCGTGCATTTGTTCTTGCTCTTTAGACTCTAGTGTATCTGGTGTACGGTTGCAATTGATGTAGATAATTAGAGGTAAAATCAATTTGAATAATCAACATTTAAACATGTCAAATAATTATGAACAACAATTTTATGCTTCCAAAATCAACTTTATGTTTCACGAAGGTGAAGTCAAACATGCATGTAGCAGCAGTTAATTCTCAATTTGAATGTTCAGTTTAGTGGTAGTGTTAGTTGTAGAGAGAAGAAGATGAGGAAATGGATTTATGGTGGAGAAGAAAAGGATTTAGATCTCGTAAAAAAAAAGGGATTAGATGGAGAAGGTGAAGGGAATTAATCCATTAATAGGCATTAAATGTTATATTTGATGATTGTCATTGATGGGATATTCTTCCCTGAGATTTTTACTTAAAAAGCAAAAAAAAATTCTGGTTTGTTTCATGGTTGAGAGGTAGAAGATAAAGTGGGAAAAAATCTAGTATGGAGAGACTATAATAAGATCAGTGTTTCTATTTGATCTAATGGTTAAAAACTACTTTCCCATGATGGGGAACTCTTTCCCTCACCCACCCTAAATGCCACCATAAGAGAGATTGTTCGCGCTTTAGAGGCTTCATTATAATTGATGGTCATTGTAATTGATAAATGGGATAAATTTAAGCTGCTTGCAAATATTTGATAATCATTATAGGGTGAAATGGGGAACAAAGGAAAGGCAGTATTAGTCTTATCTCATGGTTAGCCAAAGTTAATTTTCTCAAGAGCTTGATAGAATCTCCTCAATCATTTAGATCTAGGATGGATGATTGGTCCATGCATCTTGACTCATCATGTTCATTTGTTTTTCCAATTCACCTATTAAAATATTAACATTAAGTGGTTTGACATAACCTGTTTTAGTTCATTTAGCACTTACAGCTTGTATATCTAAGTAATAAAGTTGTTCTGATCATGTTAATTTGTGGATTATAGGTTCTGAACAAATGGAAGAGGTTCGAGATTCTTGTGAACAGGATTTTATACGTGTTGACAAATTTACCAATGATGCTGAACAATCGGCTGTTAAATTACTTGCATCTAGGTTAGTTTCCCCGTCCCCAGCTTGAAACATAACTTATTCAATGCAACAACAGTTTATTATGCTACAACAGTTTATCATCTAGGTTAATTTCCTAATTTAGTGCAAGAGAAATCAAACATTTTCACGCTAAATATGTCATGTTGCCTGTCTCTTTAGTCACTTGTTCTAATCTAAACACCAACATTCAATTCTCACTGTGCTTCTTACTGAGGCAAGGCAACTGTCACGTATCTGAATAAAACTGGCAGTATAAAACCACAGAGATAAACTATTATTTCAAAGCATATTGTCTTGCTTCCGCAATGTACTCCTTATCTCCTTAAAAAACCCATTGTATTTTTTCTGAAATTTCAACTTGGTTTGAGTTGTTTGAGACTTTGCATATCAGTATATCAAAGGGTGAGATAAATGTGGAATGAATTATTACTATTTGGCATACCTTTTGAAACATTTTTAACAGTATCAATCAATTATCATTTAATTACCTGGATTTATTATTGTTTGTAAGTTGTTAACAAAGGGAAGAAATTTTGTTATAATTCGAGTCCGCTAATATTTTTACAAGTTGGACTTAGGACCATGCATATACATTCAATGCCAGATGCTGTCTTTCTTTTAACCATGCCTGTCTTCTTACTCCGCAGGGCACTCACAGCAGTTGAGTTGAGAAAGAAATTGCTTAGCAAGAGATTCTCTCCTGATGCAGTGGAGGCAGTGATAAACAAGCTCCAGAGACAGTATGTAGCTAACTGCATATCAAAATTGTTGGACTGTTATTTATCAAGCCATTTCTGAATGTACCTCATAGAACCCAGTAAAATAAATAATTTAACCGTATATTATTGAATTGAAAAGTGATGAATCAAGAGCTCTACAATGGTGGAAACGGAAAAGGAGAGAATATCTCCTACCACAGAACTCCTAACCAGAGCAATATGCTCCTACCAGAGAGAATATCTCCTAACAACCTCTCTAACAATATTTTTGAATGAATGTACCCTCTCTTACTTCCAACCCTTATGATCATGTTGCATATTCCAACTAATGGCCACATCAGCCATCCCTCTCCAGGTTTCCTATTCAACCCATTTATTGGGTATAGGTCCAACCCAGTATCCTAAGTCCTAACATTACCATTATAAGAAGTTTTGTTTGCTTTTCTTAAGTTCAGTTTTTATCATGTTCTATTCAGTTTAACTAAGAAAGAATATGTACGTTATGCGATTTTTTACCTTCAAAATAAGATGTCTGCAATAACAGATACAGATGGCTGTCATGAAGATGACTTAAAATCTGCAATAACAGATGCAGCTCTAGCTAACGTAAAATCAGTTGCAGGGTCTCCATGAGAATAGTAGCTAGATAATCGGATGTAGAAGAAGAATGGTTGTTTTGACTTTTGAGTGTTTTAAAGTGATCCACCCTGTGTAGTTAAGAATATGTTTATTAATTTACCATTTTAACTTTGATGTAGTTGATAGTATCTATATTTTTTAGATTATCAACACATAGAGACACCTTTATAAGAGCCTTAACTGTTTAGATTGTAGAAGCTGATGAGATATCTTTCCACCATTTTTTGCGTGAAGAGAAGATGGATGTACATGTTTAGACAATAGGGAAAAAGGAATGGAGACATAAAATAAAGTACATATTCTACAATAAATATTAGTTCAAGCACATCATTAATTTATATATGCAGGTTTCTATTTAAAATAATCTATCGTACAAGAATCTAAAATTTTCAATCTTTACATAAACCAATTTCATCAATATTAATATGAATATGTGATATTGCTTCTTGTATCTGTGTGAAACAGCGTGTTTGCAACAAAATTTAATGTCTGACTGGTTCAGTAAACCTTCTGTGCAGTTTGAAAAGAATCACATTTTGTAGTACCTTTCATAGTGTACCTTTTGAAGTATGGTCATGTTTTATAATTTTATCCCTTTGTTTCAGAGGGTTCATCAATGATAGGTTGTATGCTGAGTCATATTCTCAATCTAGATGGTCTTCGTCTACTTGGGGGCCAAGACGGATCAAACAAGTAAGCTAGTGTACTCCGCCCTTCTCTTCTTGCTCTTACTGTTTGCTTTCCAATACACTGCCAACACTTCGCTGTCTTTAGTTATTACTTATTAGCTTCGTAGCAAGTCGAAAGAGGAAATATTTTGTCGGTATCTCGATTATACCGTGCTTACTAAACTCATCTTCATTTTAACTTATGTAGTATTAGGAGTGAAATATTTAGTACATTGTGACAGCATCTTGCAAATTCACCTAGCAGTGTGTATCTACTTTTTTTTTTCATTTCATAATTATGTCCTATTACTTTATAATACTAGAGAGCATATGGATAAGGCATCGCCAGCGACATTGTTTCCATGGTCGCACATGGGTTTAAGAACCATATACTTGCTATTATTATCATCAATGAAAATATGTTTGTCTGATGGACTTTAATTCTTGTGGCAGGCACTGTTCAAGAAAGGAGTTAGTCAAGCTGATGCTGAAAAAGCAGTTGAAGTGGTTTTCAAGGACAACAATGATTGTGCTGGAGAAGAGAAGTCAATTATTGGCTTGTCAAAGCAATCCATTGATCATCTTTATGTTCAGGCCTCAAAGCAGTGGTTCAAAGGTCAGAATGTTCCGAAGGAGACAAGGAAATCAAGGATTATTCGATGGCTTCAATATCGTGGTTTTGACTGGAATGTCATTAGCATCATAGTAAACAAACTAGATAGGCATGAGCAGAATCCTCCATAGTGCACAACTGGGACTTCCAAATTTCATATACTAATCTGAAATCCATTTGGTGGGGTCCATAGACCATCATGTTTGATGTATTGTATTTGTATAGTGTGTATTATGGTAGGGCTGTCCATTGTCTCATAATGCTATGGCAATAAAACTAGCATTTCATTGCTTCATTTTGTGGCTCAAGGCCATAATGCATTTCAGCACACAAACATGACTGCACTTGTCTGAGTTCATTGAAGCTGCTTTCTTTTTCACATTGAGACTGAGTGAGATAAAGCAGAAAGCACCACTTAGGAGATGCTACAACTTGTGAGTACACTGTGTGCCCATTTTTTGATGGTGCTGTCTGATATGATGTAAACAATTGATGTAAGGTTGTTTTAAAGTCTACTTACTCTAGAAAAATCATCTACATGATTATTTATCCAATTAAAGCCATTATTAGAATTTACAGCTTCTAGAGCTGTATGAGTGGCATCGATGATATCATGGCAACTTTTGATTTTTGTTTTTGTTTTTTTTGTTTATAATGATGGAGACTTGCAGAACCTAGTTGGATGCACCTGTCTGAGAACTCTTTAGTGACGGCTCATAATATTACTTAAAAGAAAAATGGAAGACATGTTAAGTGAGTGTTTTTGTGAGAGGAGTAAGTCATCACCATTTCATCAGTCCATGATATCAACTCAATGCTAAATAAAAGTTTGATTTTGTAATTTCAAATGACATAGTTATAATCCTTGGAATTGTGACTTTTATTTAGTAGCTTCAAATGACATAGTTATAATCCTTTTCGAGAGAATTGTGAAATGATAATTAGTGTTACTTTAGATAATACTACTTTCAACACACAAGAATAAATTGAGGGACTAATTTGTCATCCGTATGAAAATGTAAGGGACTAATTTGCTATTATTTTTTATCTGAGATTGAAATGACCCGCAAAGAAGCAAGAAATTTGTGAGGCACGAAAATGGATCCTATATCTTTTTTATATTGCCAATTAATCACAATACTTCTTATATTTGACTTTTTAAGATAAATATTTAGTCAAATAAATATGCATTTCAAAATTAGTTAAGTATTATTTATAATGTATTACGGACATCGTTAAATGAATATTTATTAACACAAATAGCCATCCAATATATGCTCTATTGGATAAAAACGATATTCATTCGGACATCGCTAAATGAATATTTAGCGGATTTTGAAGTATATGTGTGTATCTGCATATATTAACATCCATCACAATGAAATTATGTTAAAAAACAATTATCAGTTGTACTGTGTAGGATTTATTCACCATCATTTGACAACTCAAACTTTTTTTTTTTGACGGAATTTGACAACTCAAACTTATTAACACATAAAAATATTAATACATCACACTTTCACTTTAACAGCAAAATGCTTATCAAAAATTGATTTACTACGGAGAGTTTTTTTTGATTAAATTTAAAATATGAAAAATAAAAATTACATAATGTATAAATGGATAAAATATAAATTTAAAACTATAGGGGTAAAATCATTATTTTATAACAAAAATTACAGAATAGACTTCCTCCATATTACATAGGAACAAAAAGGGTGCAAAAATGAACCCCGCAAGTTACTATTTGATCTGAGATCCGAAAGGCCCAAGCCCAAAACATTCACCATCATCACAAAACAAGGTTTTGAGGTTCGAAACCGAAACCCTAATTCTTCATTCACAGAGAGAGAGAGAGAGAGAGTGAGAGGCGAAGAGGAAGATGAAGTTCAATCCAAGAGTTTCAAGCAGCCGCCGTAAGAGCCGAAAGGCGCATTTCACGGCCCCATCAAGTCTCCGCCGTGTGATAATGAGCGCACCACTCTCCACCGATCTCCGATCCAAATACAACGTCCGTTCCATACCAGTTCGAAAAGACGACGAAGTTCAAGTTGTTAGAGGAACATTCAAAGGCCGTGAAGGTAAAATCGTTCAAGTTTATCGCAAAAAATGGGTTATTCATATTGAACGTATTACTCGTGAGAAAGTTAATGGTTCTACTGTTAATGTTGGTGTTGATCCTTCCAAAGTTGTTGTTACTAAGCTGAGATTGGATAAGGATAGGAAGTCGTTGCTTGAGAGGAAGGCCAAGGGACGTGCTGCTGCGGATAAGGAGAAGGGTACTAAGTTTGGTGCTGAAGATATTATGCAGAATGTTGATTGATTTTCATTATCATTTGTTGTTGGGATTGTTATATTTAATTTTTATTATGTTGTTGGAGTTTGAGTGTGTTTTGTTTTTAATTTAGTGAATCAAATCAAATGTTTTGCATTATCATTGCTTGTGTTGATTATTTTTATCTGTTATTGAGCTGTGATTGTTCTATTCAAAGAAATTTAGGGTCGAGACATCTGTGGCGTTGACACTTCTGATTCAAGACTTGTCTAGTGTATGACTTGTTTTATTGACACGTGTGATTGCGTGCAATTATGTTATTTTCTCAAATTAGCGTTCGTGTGTCGTGTGTCCATGTATGTGTTAGTTCTTCATAGGGTAAGCTGAGAATGTGGGTAGTGATGGTTGATAGAAGATAAGTAAAAAAAAATCGGAAGAGTTTTTGAATATGAACTTGGTTGCCTTTTTTTTTATTTTATTGAGATCCTTTTCTCTTGGTGAAAAGAGATTGTAAATTTGGGTATGTTAATGTTTCTGTTGCTTACAAAATGATAATTCAATTATTATTAGTATTCTCTAATCAAACTAGTACCGATACCAATGAATTTAATGGGTCATCGGTGTGACATAGTTAGTTAAGCTTTTGTTTGGAGGATGTCTTTGCTTCTCTGGTGTTCTCAATGTGTTATGATGTTAAATTTTGTGAACCATTTTCAAGCTTTGGTGTAATCGATTTTTAAGCTTTGGTGTTATCGTGTGTTTGGTGCCGGGCACCAAGTAATCCCGAGTTTGTGGACGTGATCTGCATAAAACCACTCTTAGAAAGAGTCAAAAATTTAAGTTGCGACTTAGACAGTGAGTAGAGATTAGAGTTAAGCTTGTGGTTGTGTAACTAAAAAATAGTACAAATGCATGGATAAAGGGTACAAAACATTGTCTGAATTTAGAGGAAAAGAAAAAGTGAGAAAATAGATCATTTTCAGAATAATTTAAGCAACTTGACTTTACAAGATGACAAACTTGTTATGAGTTCTCGTATTCAAGTATTTCTTGGTCCTCAGGCTTTTGTTTAGTCTCTCTCCTTGGTAGAGACAAAAGTAATGTAAGAAACAGCTTATAAAACAGTATAATACGATACTTTTTTGTCTTAACAGGAAACTTTGTGAACCTTGCATTTGATGGAAAATTCCATTGACCATATTTGGATCTGCATTTTCTGTGTGTTCCTTATATATGTTATCTTCATTCCACTATAGTGGTCCTGCATGTGGATATGATAATTGATTATTGGTAATTATTGATATGCAATCTTAGTATATGTGCTTCTGAAGGAGGTTTCAAATCGCTGGAAAGTCTCTTTCAGCTGAACATGGTATGTGAGGACTTGAACGTGGGATGGGACCATGTGGTCATTGTTTGAATTCAAAAGCTGTGTGTGTGAGGGAGAAAGATAGGGATGCAATTTAGGAATCTTAGTTTGTATGCCCAAATTCCAAATATCATGTCCCTAGTAGATTCTTCCTGTTTCAGCTTCACAATCCCCGAGGTTGCTCTCTTTCTTGAACTCCTTTTCTTGGTAGTTAGGGATGTTTCATCACTTGTGGCCTAAGAAAATATCATCAAGGATTGTTTAGAACTTATTGAACTTATCTGCTACATAAGTATTTATATTACATGTGATATTTCACTGAACTGTTTTGAGCTTATTTTAATAAGCCGTCCAAATAATTTATGAATAAGCACGTAATTAAGCTCATGAATTAGAATCAATGTTGTTAAATAGCAGCTATACGGTGCTACTACACTATTGCATAGTGGAATTTGAACAAATCACTATTGTCCAATGATAGGCTGCTTAGTACAAAATATTGTGAAATAGCGGCTATAATTGCGCTATAGCATTGCTGCCTAGCAGAATTTAAATAAACTGTTGGTTATCGTGATCCGCAATTGACAACATCGGTCTATCCAAACGTGTCCTTTTGTTTGAATTTTAGATTGTTTGTTGCAAACATCAAAACTTAAACAGTAACATTGTGGCCAAAGAGATCTTTTATGTCAGTCACGTCGATGAGAAACCAATTAGACTAAAAACTTGAGTTAAAGGTTCTAGAATGCATTTTATTATGGATAATGGAAATTTGCATTTTTTTTTATACCTATGATTACGTTTAATTACTCTAGTAATTCTTGCCTGCTCTAACTGGCACTCCATTTCATCATTCACAATCATGGGTTCTCTACAACTTGCATGACTCTATTCAACAGATTGAGCCATCTGAGAAATTAAAGGAACAGTTAGAAGATACATGTGAAACTATATTCTTAGCATGCACTACTGAAACTCCCTTTAATACATTCTAAGCAAAGTATCGAAATTGGTTGAGCATTGCAACGGTGTCCTTCATTGTTGGACGGTCATAAGCTTTTCTACTGACACATAGTAATGACATAGCTAGAGTCTGTAGTATTTCATGCATAACAGTAGGTTTAGTCCCTCTAAGCTTTGAGTCAAGAATTCCAGATGGGTCTCCTTTGCTAGCCAAGTGATTCTTAACCCATTGAACCAAGTGCATACCTCCTGGCAGAGTTGGATCTAATGGGTGCCTTCCTGTCAGTACTTCAAGCAGAACTACACCAAAACTGTACACGTCGGTTTTCTCATTGATCTTCTGCAACGAGTCAAGCTCTGTATACATGCCAAAACAATAAAAAATAAGTATTGTGAAATGTTATATGTAAAGTATTGAAAATTACTACTCAAACTAACTTAAATATAGTGGAAAAACTAGTACTAGTGAAACCTGCATAAAAACCTAGGTACTAAAACATGTTTTAGGCGGGAAATGAAATTATAAAGATAGAATTGTAGATAAATAGATAGATAGAAAGATAAATTACCAGGATCTATGTATCCATAAGAACTCTCGGAGTAGGGAGGTCTTTGAACTGGATTGAGATTAGTATTTTCACCCTTTTCACTTGCAACTTTTGTCAGGCCGAAGTAAGCAAGGTAAGGATGATGACCAGGACCTATCAACACATTTGTTGCTTTGACATCTCCATGAAATATGGAAGGCACACAATCATGGTGCAAATATTCAAGTGCTTGAGCTAGGCCTAAGATGACTTCATACCTGGTATCCCATTCTAACTTTCCCTTTTCTGAACCATGAAGCAATGAGCTCAGACTAGGGAAGTAGTCATAAAACTGCAGCATCATATTCTTATAGGATCCCCAAGCAAGAAGCTTGATGATATTCTTATGTTTGATTGAACTTAACATTTGAATTTCAGAACTAGAAGCTCTAGAATCTGGCCACATCTTTTTAACTGTTAGTATATGGCCTTTTGGAATTGTTACCTTGTACAAAACTCCAAAATTTGTGGTGTCAATCACATTAGATGCTTTGAAATTCTTGACAATGTTATCAATAGAGAAGAATCCAAACTTCTGATACAAAGTCATCACCGAATTGTTATTTCTCATGAATGCTTCGTCAGCAACATGAGCACGAACCAGAACATAGATTGTGAGAAGTATTAGTACTGCACTGATGCTCAAGAGAATGAGCAATATAATCTCCATATCTAATCTAACACGACATTTGGCTCTTGTTCCGTTAGCTGGAGTTACAATACCGTCAGGAATGTGAAGACCTTTATTTCCAGTGAGATCACCGAGAGGGAGTTTCCTAAAGAATGGTGAGTTAGGCAATTCACCAGAGAATTCATTGAAGGAAACATTTAAAGAAACAAGATTCTGAAGGTTAGAAAGAGCATCTAAATTCCCTGAGAGCTTGTTGTGGGAGAGATCAAGCACTCCAAGTTTGCTAAGACCAGAGAACTGAGATGGAATCTTCCCTACAAGGTGATTGTTGTGTAAGTCCAAAAAATTCAAGTTCTTCAAGTTGGCAATTTCAGATGGAATGGTACCAACCAATCTATTCTGATTTAACCGCAATCTGTAGAGACTTGTGCAGTTACCTATACCAGGTGGTATTAATCCTTCCAAATCATTGGAAAGAAGCATAAGCTGATTGAGATTTTTCAACAGAAATAGTTGTTTTGGTATTGAACCAGTTAAGTTGTTGTATGAAAGATCAACTGCCTGAAGATTTTGACACTCTGAAAGACTATTTGGGATTTTTCCTGTTAGCTTGTTCTTCCATGCAAAGAAGAGAGTCAAGCTTCTCAAGTTGCCAATAACAGAAGGAATCTCACCAGCAATAGCATTGTTGTCAATTTCCAGCTGAGTCAAAGAACTGCAGTTTGAAATTTCAGGTGGTATAATACCTGACAGATGATTAACACTCAGTTGAAGTCCTTGCAGATTCGATAGCTTTCCAAAACTGATTGGTATGCTACCTGTGAGAAGATTTTCTGACAAATCTATCTCACTGAGCTCTCTGCAGTTTCCAAGCTCTTCTGGAATTGCTCCTACCATATTGTTTTGCCATAAAAGTAGACTCTGAAGCTTTCTGAGCTCACCAATTTGAGGTGGAATTGAACCAGAAATTGAGTTCTGATACAGATACAGATTCTGCAACTCACTGCAATTCCCTATCTCTTCTGGTATAGAGCCTGACAATTGAGTTGTGTAAATGGCTATAGTCTGTAAAAAAATTAGCATCCCTATTGAAGAAGGAATACCACCGGAAATGCCGGTTTCTGCAAGGCCTAACATGACCAAGTTGGTGCAGCTTCCGATCTCCGATGGCAGCTCACCCTTGAGGTTTTTATTGCCTCCAGCTCTGAATACTTGAAGCTTACTTAATAAGCCAATACTCTTTGGAATTTCGCCACCGAGTTTATTGTCATAGAGTGTCAAGTTCACAAGCCTTGTTAAATTTCCTATGTTGAATGGAATATTGCCTTCAAGAGAGTTTGTATGTAGAGCTAAAGTTCGGAGTTTGCTTAGCCTGCAAATTTCTTTTGGGATTTCACCAAAGAGAGAATTTTCACTGAGATCAATGAAAATGAGCTCTTGATAGTCACCAAATTCTTTTGGAATCCTTCCTGTTATATTGGTTGATGAGAGGATAAGAACCTTCAAGGACTTGAGAGGTTGAAAATTTGAAGGCAATGATGAGCCTTGCAAGTTCAATGACTTCAAGTTTATCTCTTCTACCTCTCCTTGTAAATTGCACTGCACACCAAACCAATTACATGGTGTTTGGTTTGAAAGGTTCCAAGATGGTAATACATCTGCAGTAATGTTTAAACTGTTCTTCCATGCTATAAGAGCTTGGCCTTGTTCATCAAGAGAGTTACAACATGGAAAGAAAAGAAAATTTATTGAGAAAAGAAACAAGGTGAGGGAAAAGATTTTGTGAAAAAGTGAAAGGTTCTTTAAGTTTGTAGACATTGCTAATTAGAGAAGAAAAGGGATGGCCTGTTTTGGAATTGTGTGTAAGAGGGTGAAAAATGAAAATACAAAGATTGTTTATAGAGGAAGAGAAGAAGCTATGAACATATCTTCATTCTTTTCATAATGTAACAGGTATTGTTCAAAAATAAGGACATAATCATGCCTATGATTGTTATTGGTTTTTCATTCAGGTAAAGTCCTGTATTTATAGTGATTCTTGATGCTTAACCTCTTAAGTGGTGGGGTTGAAACTTTGTGAAAATTTAAGTCTGATTGTAATCCAAGGTGTTATATAGTGTTTAATTAATATTGAGCTTGTGAGACATATAAATAGTGGAGCTGAAAATTATATAAACATTTTACATTTTTTGTTCCCCACGTGAACACTTGTTGAGTACCTTGTTTTCTACTTTAATTTAGTAAAATAGTTGGAAATGGATGCTCTTATATTGAATTTTAATTTTAACATCACCATTATGTCATCTTAAAATTTCAACTCTATTTTTTTCTCATAGTTAAAATATCATTTTTCGTCATCGGATGTCACTTGATTGCAAGATTCTATCTTCCAATCTTGTGGTACTCGGTTTAAGACTTGGCTCTTAAAGAAAAATATCATTTTCATCTCAATAAGTGTATCAATTTTCAATTGTAGTCCCTAACATAGAAATAATTACTTTTAATTCTTTATGTTTCGATTTACTTTTTGTAATATTTGTTCACATTAAAACTAGTTTTTTGTATAGTTCATTTTTTAGAACTAAAATCTATATGAGGTTGGCATAAATCGTTGAAATGTAGTTGTGATTTGGGTTCAAATTAAGAACTATCTTGTAGATGAATTAGGTATAAATTGTAATCGTAACTTTTTTGCTAAGTTTGATGGTTCTTTTGGACTTACATGTGAGTATAACTCCCCTAATAAAAAAAAAGATATTGCACATAAACAAATAATACTAATGATATTCAACCAAAATAACAATGACTAAAAACAATTTTTGTTATATTTTAAAACTAAAACATAAAAATAAATCCTAAACTAATACTAATGCACTTCCGTGATAATCACTTTTTATCTTCATATATCAAGTGCTAAGTTTGGCTGAAAACAAGGATAGATAAGTGTAGCGGTAGCACTAGTGACATTTAGAACGGAAAAATGGCTTTAGCACTTTTCTGAAACGGGTCATTAAGGTGATGTAAATTATCTTAAGTTATAGTGATAGGTTGATAATCAAACAGAATAGACAATATGATGGTTAGTGTAATAGCTCTCTATTCAGTTAATCAAGAAGATAATTTCTTCTTTTAATATTAATTAGTTAGGTCCATTTAGCGTGGTCCATCTCCTTTTTGTGTGGTTGCAGTTGATGAGCCTTTGATGTGGTGGTTGCTACTTGTTTGCTTCACTTTGAATTTCTCAACTTTAATAAGCTAACTTGCATAGTTAGACCATATTATCAACATATTGTACAAAAAATCTAAGAAACCAATATGACACATAGTAAATAAACAAATCTCTTAAGCAAGTAATCGAGGTTTAATCTCAGACAAAGATAAGAGTAGTCAGTCATTTAAATGAATGACAAAATTTTGGTTTTGGACTTTTTTGGTGTTCTCTCGGTGGACCGGAGGTTACACGGTGGTGGAAGCTGATTCATCTTTAGAAAATGAGTTATTCGAATGTGGCTCGATGTTGGTGATGAGGACTGGTTTCTCGTTTTCAAGGGTATGTTCTTTTGAGGTGAGTAGTAGCGACGAGTGTTATGGATTTCGTTTTTTCAGTGGTCTGCAAGTATAGGAGTCAGTTTTAGAGAGTGATGTTTATTTTGGTGGGTGTTATCCTTATGGATGTTGATCGCATGAATGTCTTTGTTGGTGTTTGTTTTCAGGTGTTCCGCCTATATACGGTTAGTTTGTACTTTCTGTAACATCGGTCTCTACTCGTCTTGTTCAGAGATTTGGTTTTTAATAAAATTTTGTTGATTCAAAAAAAGAAAAAATTAATGACAAAACTTATGTGCATATTTTTAAACAAATGATTGTTGACGAAGACCAACAAGCTCGACGACCCGGCCAATTGTTTATAGCCATTGGGTGTCAACCCTTGTTTTTGTGTTGTTGGACTTCGTAGATGTATGAGTCATGCCATATAGAAGATCTTGAAGAGATTTTTTTTCCAATCTGCAAAGTTTAAGAGATTTTTCTCCAATCTGCAAAATCTGGTTGCAGTGAAATTACATGGTTTTTTTCTCCAAAGAAATGAAAGAAAACAATAAAGCTATGTTGGCAAAGAGTGGAAGCTATCAAGCTATGGAATTACAACAGCTTCTTGTATTAATTTAGAATTGGAACTTATCGGTAATCAAAATAATTAGATAACCCGTGTTTTACCAACAAAAAGAAAAGTAAAAGATAACTTTGCAAAAAGAAAATAAGACTACCCAGAACACTTAGATGAGATGATAAAATATCTCTTCAAACTTAATCGGATGTCGTGATGTTAAAATCTAATATGTTTTTAGTTTTAACCTATAACCCTTGGCCAATTAGTCATATTCTATTTTAACTTATCTACAGTGAATACCGAATATCTATGCGTGCAAAATTATTGTTGAAGAGAGAAAAGCCACTTATTCCATAATTGCCTTGTAGATGTTTTAGGCGTGTAAAATTATCTTTGGGAGTTATATATTATAGTTGAAGAGAGAAAAGCCATTTATTCCATAATTGCCTTGATGATGTCTTACGCGTGTAAAATTATCTTTACCTTCTACGGTACACCCACAGATTAAGGTGTACCGGTACTCCTACTTTAAAAAATTTTAAATTAACTACTATTTTTATGGAATAAAGAGCTAATTGTTGATATTTATATTTTAGAAAATATTATTTCATAAGAGAAAACATCATTTCATTGTTTATAAAAATTATACTAATTTTTTAAAAATTTTATTGTAAAAAATAATCAAAATTCTCTATTATAAGTACTAAAAATTCAGAAAAATTAAATTTTATTTCGTTGACGCTTTTGATAAATAAGGTTTAATTATAGGTGATAGAAAACAATTTTTCTCTTCAAAAAATAACACATTTAACTATTAATTTATTGATTTGGTGTACCAATACACTCAAATTTTTTGATGTACCATAGAAATTGCCTATAAATCTTTGTAAAAAGTCGTTTTCAAGTTTTCTAAATGCAGAATATGTAAATAACTTATAGTAACAATACTGAATAAGATAATTTTAATATATAATTTCTAACAAATTTAACCAATTCCTTCAAAAAAATTATCCGATTGAATGCCCTCGCTGTTTAACTTGCTTTGATTCAAAATTTGAGAGATTTCATTGATTTTCAAGACATGACTAATAACTAATCTTTTATAATTGCTGGATCTAAATATATATTTGATTAACGTTGCATAAACTCATGAAAAACTTGCATAATAAACAAGTGTACGCTTTTACTTTTTTTAAGGAAAACAAATGTACACTTTCCTATTTAATTTTTTTTGTTTTAGCCCCAATATATTAGTTTACCGAGTTGACCTCATTTTTTCAAGAGAACGTATACCATGCTCAATAGAAACCTCTAAATGCACGTAATTTCATAAAACAACCTCTTAAATCGTAACTTTCAATCGTTAATATTTAAGAGCATATACATCCATATCATCCATATGGATGGTATAAATGGATCCCGCTAAATACATTATATTATTTTACACTTCTCAATTATTTAAATCATTAAACTACATTTTTTAAATATTTATATCACTCATCCAAAACTCTAAATTAGGTCCCATCTAATCACACAATACACATCAAATTTATAATTTATAATTATATTCTAATTTTATGTTATTTTTTACATCAAAAAAGTAAGAAAGAGAGAGTAACATTGCAGTACCACATATATGACACAATGTCATAAATATATGCAAAATCTGCTAAGACGCTTTAAAAAAAGAACCGATATTTATGCTCTAACAGTTACACTTCGATCGCTACCTTTGAGGAGTTATGGTCTAAACCATTTTGTTCAAACATTAAACACACATCATTTGTACCACACTTCATCATCACCTACTTCGTAATTCATCCATTCCATCCAAAGTTCAACAACAACAAAATTGCAAAAAATGTGTCTCAAGTCATCAAAGGAGATAGCTAAATGATTTTTACATTTATTTGAAGTCAAACAACATATATTGCTTCTTTTAAACTGTTTGCATTGTTGTTTACCTGTTTTGCTGTTTTTTTAACCTGATTTGATCCTTGTTATGATTCTCAATCCCAAACCATTTAGCCCCTATATTTTTTTTCTTCAACTTTGTTACATTATTTTATGTTATTATTTTATAATTTAATTTTATTTCCTATGTTTTTTTATTTATTCATAGCTATGGTTCAACATATGTTGTCAAAATGAAATATTGTTGAATCTTCTAGTGAATTGAAATCAAACATTGTTGAGACTTTCTTTGAATTGAAACCAAATATTATCGAAGTTTAAGTTGACTTAAAATCAAATATTGATTTTAAAGAGAACATTGTTGAGCTCAATGTTTCTAAACTTGGTACTGAAGTTGATACAGTGACGTGCATTTTCACACAATTGATATATAAATTCATAGATGACAGGTCAATTGGATTCGCAATCAAGCAACAATAGTTCGGTTTATCTTATCTATAGAAAAATCTCATCATGGTGGTGAAAGAAGAGCGGCAAAGTTAGCCTTCAGTTTTGATAGGGGTGGTGTGTACAAATAAACTAAGAATACATTGAAATGAGAAGATACATGGTCAAGGAAATGTGAATGTCCATTTAGGTTACATGGTTATTTATTGAAATCAATTGAGTATTATTAATGAAATGTCAACCATCGGATAAAACCAAAGTTATATGTTCACGTTTCGTATCATGTTAGGTTTGCCATAACTACGACAACTCATTATGATTTTGCACAAGTTACTTATCTTGATTATGGAAAATTTACTATGATCTCAAGGATGCATTATGCCGGATTATTTGTAGCAGCATCATAACATAATTGCATGGAATACAATCTCAACTGTTGAATTAAAGTCACAGTAATTTTCAAATCAACTGAAACTATATTGCGGCTTTCACACAAAAAATAAAATAAAACTGTATTGCAAAGTGTTAATCAAATTAAATGGTTAGAAGTTGTTATTGTATCTTACAGTAACATTGGATAATCAATTTTCCTTTTTATAGTTGGTTTTTATGGCGCAACCATATACTAATCTTATAATTATAATTAGTTGTAATTGTACCAAAATATTGATTGTAGTTCTATCTCTTAGTCTAACGATCTATAATTAAATTTGTTCTAGGAATATCATTCCTTCTTTAGACAATATAACAAGAAGAACCGAATTTTGTATTGAGCAAATTTCTCATTATAAATATCCAAAACCATTTCTCACTGTATATTATCATATATATTACTGAAAATAGGAAAAAAGTGAGTTGTAAGATGGTTTGATACCAAAGGCTTTCCTTAAACTTCGAAACACCTTTGAACCAAAAAAAAGAAAATGTTATATATCATAAACGCTTTTCTATGACTACTCCAACTCACACACAAAATCCAAAAACATTGCTCAATATATCAACATAAACAACTTTATTTTTGACAAAAAAACAACATAAACGACTTGTCAAAAAAAAATATAAACAAAAAAGCACAAATACAAATTATGAAATATTCAAAGCATGTTGTTATTCTTGTCCTCGTAATGTTGGTCATGATTGGTCTTGTCATGACTTAGAATATTTTGTTGTTAGAACTAGAAGGGCTAATCCTCCTTCAGCAAAAAGTGGTACTGTAACGGCACCCATTGGTGGACCCGTGACTCGAAATATGTTTCATACTCCGACTTCACCTAGTGCCGCCTCTACCATTCACTTCTTCGTCCTAGCAGGAACAATTGCCACTGTAGCTATCGCCGATTTCTTCTACTTTTGATTATATATATATATATATATATATCCACATCATGCATGTGTATGATCCTTAATTAGTTAAATATTTCTTAACTTTGTTCTAATCATTTATGCATATGTAAATGGTTTGCAAATTTAAGGGTGTTTGGAGGGAGTGCGCATTTAAAGAGAACTATCGAGCAAATTTCAAAACCAACTTGTGATCTCTTGCTTTAAATCCAAGGGTGTGTATTTGGACGGAAATTTTAGAGGTTTTAGTATATATTTGAGATGTACATTTTTTTTTTTGAAAGAGTGGTTTTATAAAAGATCATATAACGTTTCAATCACATTTGGGGTCAGTTTGTTAAAGTTTTTTTAAAAATAATTTTTACACTGTATCATCTTTTTGCTACAATTTTTTTGACAATTTTTTTTAAATAAAGTTTCAAATAAAAAAGTGGTTTGAATAACTTCTCTTAGAATGTCATTCTAATTGTTCATCATTAGTAATAAAAATGTCAAAAAATATGTAAATTAAGAAGCTATTTCAATTAGTTTCTCATGAAAATCATTTTTAAAAGATATCTTTTTAAAAAAATATTTGATTTTTATTATTTAAAATGTCTACAATGAATATTTAAGTTGTCGAATGTAAAAATCATTTTTCTAAATATATAACAAACAGACCCTTAATTTACTTTTAAAAATAATTTATAGTTTCTTTCATTTAAAAAATATAAATAAATCCTCCTCCTTCCCCTCCAAATTTTTCATTCAAATATGCCATTAAGATAATGCTCCAACATGTCACTTGAAAATAATACATGTTGAAGAAGTCTTATATTGCTTAGAATTGTAAAACAAGAGGGAGGACAAAACTATATATATAGGCTATATTTCTTCATTATAAAATGCATCAGTTAAAAACACTCTATTCAGATTTCATTCTTTTCTTTTATACTCTTATCTTATAGTGTTGTGAGATGCAGTCATATATTTTCTTTGAGAGTGGTTTATGTGTCGTAGCAATTTTCATATAGTATTATACTTCGGTTGTCATTAGACAAGAATCCTGATTTTTTTTTCATTCCCTTTTAAGTTTCCACGTTATGTTCTTCTGTTGTAATTATGTTTTTTTTACAACAATTAGTATCTCAGCTTTTGGTTTGGTCTACGGGGTATAGTTCTTAATATATTTTCTGGTTGCAACATGCCTGATCTTCCACATAAAAAAAGAAGGGAGGTATTGTAAAAACGATGCAATCACAAGTTCTGCCGTGAAATTTAGATTAGAGAAATTGATGAAATAATCAATTTGCCTTGTGAAATTTTCACAATTTTTTTATTAGAACGCTGCTATTGATTGACATTATGGAATACTCTCTATATCTAATAATTTCTTTGTACACCTTAGTGTTTTCATTTTTATCTATTATAATATAATTGCTCTCTCATGTTATTAATATCAACATACATATAGGATTTATAAAATGAGGTATGTTATTTGAACTATCATTTATATGATAACTGTAAACTTAAAAAGAAAAAAAGGTATTGACACAAAAATCAAAGCAATAAAGAGAGAAAGTAAAAACATAATGTGAGTATGAAAAAGAAAGTTGTAAAAAAAATAATTTTACAAATATCATTTCTCTTATAAAATATTTTGCTATAGTTTTTGAAATTATATATTAATATGATAATGTAAAATTTAAATATCAATATCAATATCAATACATAACAAAAATTGGTATTCCTCTCAAAATGGGGCCTCACGAATGCACACTCATCCCTCGAGGCCACACTTATTAGTGATTATATGGATTTGGATATAATGTACAATTACTGCATGGGCGTAATAGTTGTTCTGCACCATTCGATCTGAAGTAAACGGTCAAGATCTGACACTGTGAAATTGTTGAAATCTTTGCTGTGAATTTGAAACCGTCAGATTATAGATTGATGGCCGAGATTTGTTACAGTAGTAAACTGTGTGAATTTGCAGTTTGCTACACTGTCAAATCCGGGTCCGCGATTACATACATGTATAAGATAAATTATAAAATAATGGGAATTCTTACTAACTAATCAATTAGTCAAATCTCAACACACGGATGCAAAGCTATATCAACCTTTTAATAGACATACAACTTTAGGGCACCACATTGTCCATTGCCATATCAATGAACATTGAATATGAATCCGCTGATTTGATAGAGGAACTGTTATTCATGGCTATATTTTCTGTGCATCATAAGTCTATGCATGATTTCCAAATCTTCCTCAATTGTCCCATCTGCTTCATTTTGTATACAGATGGGGAAGTTCCAAGTCCAGCTACATTAGCCAACTATGCATCTTGACCGAATTTAATACATTCAATTTAACGGTTTAGGTTAAAAATATATGTATAGGTTTTGTACCATAGGTCAAAAAATTTGTCCTATGCTTATTTTTTATTTTTTTAACTAATTTAGAAAAGGTTGTAGATGCTAAGAAAGTGAAACATTGATTAAAATAAACATATTATAATGATAACAACAAATTATTTGTAGCAAAAAAGAAAAGTTAACATATTTCATTGGCAAAGGAATATCAATGAATCAATGAGCCAAAAGAAGCAGAATCAAGGGACCCCATACATTCAAAAAAAGAGACAAAAGACACTAGTTTTATATGATGAGAATTATTGCATTAGCCTAATTATACGATTCATCCTCTAACCCCCACAATTTTTTTTAAGAAGCCCACCATTTTTACTTTAATGTTTTCTTAAATTTTGAAAAATCATCCCATTGATGCTTCCCCTCAAGACATGTTATGAACACATCTATAGTTTGTAGCTTATGGTTTTCAAGTATTCACACAATCACGCAATCGTTGATCTAAATTTACATATATCGAGATCTTATAGTTCATGTTTTGATTTTGTATTTTGAACTTGAATTATCATCGTTGGAATGTAGGTTGTCTTATTTTAATATTATGGTATAGATCATTAGATTGCATATCACATGATGAGATTTTTTTTTAGTAGGAAAGAAATACAAGATCGCTTTGAATCCTTAGTAGTCTATTGGCTTGACTCACACACTATAGCTATAAGTGTGGAGAAGTGAAGAATTTAGAGATCGAATACTGACGTTTGCATACTAATATTCATAGAGCTACAAACCGAGTTGCGGACCATTTTGAATCCCTTTCTTCTTCTTTTTTTGATCGATTTTTGAATCCCTTTCTAATCCAAGGAAAAACGAATTCAGTAAATGCTAAATGAAGATTAGACATGAACTTAAAGAAGAAAAGATATAATGGTGAATGAATCCCATCCACACACACCAAGTCTCTTACGATAGGTGACCTATTCGGGTCTCCCACCATAGACGGAGCCGAGTTTTAGTGCTTAAATTCAAAACACTTATACAGGTTCTATATGGTTGCATGGTGGTGCGGCTGTCATAATGGTGTATCTTTGTGTTTAAGGTTGAAGCTTTATTATTTTCAACATATTTTTAGTCCTTGTAAAATTAAAATTTGTTTAATTATTAAATTTTTGAATGATTTTTAACATACTAATTTAAAACATTATACAAA
This sequence comes from Medicago arabica, assembly GCA_946800305.1. Taxonomy (NCBI): domain Eukaryota; kingdom Viridiplantae; phylum Streptophyta; class Magnoliopsida; order Fabales; family Fabaceae; genus Medicago; species Medicago arabica. The sequence continues at coordinate 1,902,899 of OX326970.1, forward strand.
GTCCCTCCCTAAAAAATTAGCTCAAAATTTGATTTTTAAGTTCAATTTTTATTACTTCAATCTTGAAATTTAGGTGTTTAGAAAAATTCATATTTAATTCATTACATGTTAAAAAAAATATATTTTTTATAAAATAAAATTTCTTATAATGTTCTTAACATGTCCTTAAAAAGTCATTAAAAAAATTAATTTTAAGCATAATTAAAAAAATATTAATTTAACAAAGACTAAAAATGCGTGCTGAAATTTTTTATAGGGACCAAAACATATCACGTTTTTTTATGAAGACTAAACTAAAATTAAAATTTGTTATATTTATAGGGACCAAAAATTTAGTTAACTCAATTTTAAATTTTGATTATTTTTTAGTTTTGCTATTTGAATAATTAAATTGACTGATTCCTATAACTTTAAAACCAATTAAATATATTGCTGATTAATATAATATTTTTAAACTTTGTTTAGATTCCCCTAGTTAGGGTTTTGGCTGTTAGCTAGGTGTTGATCATATTTACGAGTGGAGAAAATCTATTAGAATAAGATCAGATTTGAATATTTGTCCGACAATAAAGTAGTTGCAAGATATCTTCGACTGAGAAAACCTATTAGTAGAGCAACATATTAATCAATCATGCATAAGAACACATTACCACCACTCCATTCAATTACATGCATGAGTCCCTTGATTACTATGTTCTTGGCTCTTACTGTCGGCAAACATTTTAGCAATAAGCCTCAATTTCTAGTGGTGTTCGAAGATAGACCACTTTGATGTGTGTGTGGAAGAATTTGGCCAAAGGATATATGGTTTTAGTGTACACAAGATTATTGGTATATCTACATACAGCATACTCCCTCTTATAACTCAAATATAAAATAAATTCCAATTAACATCAATATATATATATATAGGTTTGGCTAGAAGACATTTTTTATGAATGTGTCTTTTAACAAGTTATTCTATGAACATTTGCTAAAAAACACCAACTAATTATTATAAAGGAGTCTTTTAGCAAAGTTATAACTAAAAAGTGAAAATCACATCATGAGGTGTGGTGTGGATTGTTAAAAGACACCTTCATGAGTGACTTCTAGCAAAACCATATATATATATATATATATATATATATATATATATATATATGTTAGCAATTCAAAAGTACTCTTAAATTGATAATCTTATTAAACAAAATTTCAAAGAAAGGATTGGAGTATGCTCCTCATCAAAGCCGCAAATTCAATTCTTCCTGATGCCAATCTGCATCGGTTAGTTTAGTTTTTTTTTTTAATCAAAGAAAAATAATGAAGAGAAATGATTTTTTGATGAATATAATTATATTTTTTACCATATCATAAAATTTGAATAGAGTTAACTAACATTGTTAATTAAGGTGCAAAATGACTTTTTACTATATCAGTAGGGAAAGAATGCTACTCTCTCTTTTCCTGTTAACTTGCCGCATTTGCAAAAGTAATATTTTCTTGTTTGCTTTCTTTTTAAAAGTTAAATACAATATTAATTATTATTTTCTTGGTATTGAAGATAAAGAAATAAATGAAATAAATATGATTAATAATTAAGTGTTCTATAGAAAAGAAAGAAAAGATAAAATAATCATATCAAAATAATACAATTTATTGGTTGTCTAGTAAAAATTAAAAGAAAAATGAAAAATTAAATAGTAGAAATATGGTTATACTCATCCAGTTTATATTATAAAAAAAATTATTCACTTTTAAATTTAGTGAATAACTAATACATCTAATCCGTATAGAGTGGATGCATACCAATTCTTCTCCGATGAATCTTACAGCAAGGACAAGAGGGTGTCCTATTTATCAAGGAAATTTAACGCCCTAAAGTCTAGGTATCTAGGAGATGATTTCATTGCATTTCTAAACATGTGTTAAAATGAACAAAACTAATTAAGATAAAAGTTTATTTGTTAAAAATAACACAAAGATAAAAGTTGATTTTCAATTAATTACATGACTGGATTTTTATGAAATTAATAACTATTTTTCTATAAAATATGTAGTATTTATTCTGATTTACTACCAGCTCTCTAGTCATTATACAAGCAAGTTTAATTATATGATAATAACTCCCCCATGCCCCAAATTATTGAAATTGAAATACAGAAATACTAGTACGGGAGAAACATGGAGAATAATAGGGGTAGAGAGATTTCATGATTGTGGACCGACCCCTTAATATATGGTCTACAAGTGTACCATCATAGGAACTTTTGTCCTTAATGCATGGCACACGTGCATTAGAGTCTGCAAATGCCAAATTCGATGTACATCAATTGGACTTTTGAATCCCCAATAATAATACAGATTGATGGAACCATAACATGATTTGTTATTGACATAATGAAAAACTCATCAATAAGCTATAGCAATTAGCAACCATAGGTCCATCCCTAGCCATCCAAAGTCATTTATGAAGAACAGCCAAATTACTCTTCCAAAATCCACACGCTTGGGAGTCTTGATCCTTATCAATTATCACAAATCTTTGTCAATTAGAAACAATTGGAGTCTTTGTTTCTTTCTAATTATTGTTCAATTTTCTCCAACAACTATTGCTTGCCAAAATCAAAGAGAAAAGACCAAATAAGTCAAATCAAGCATTGAATTGCATTGCCATTTTTCTATAATGGAGATGTATCACCTACTCCATATCATGAGCAAACTCATTAAGAAGAGTTTGATTAGTGTATTTAGTGTATGTTTGTTTCTACAGATATAAAAATGTTAAACACACGATGAAATTATAATTTTAAAAAATAATTTTGATGTTTAGTTTGGAGGAAATTAGATGGAGTTGTTTCAAGTGCAATGTAGATGATGCGTTTTTCAATGCTAGCAACCGTGTTGGCATCATTATCTACATTAGACATGATCTAGGGAGATTAGTGAAAGCCAAAATTATTTGGTCATCACCGCTTTTAGACGGTCTTGAGGGATAAGCTCTTGGCCTACTTCAACAATCAAATGGTTAAAGAACAAAGATTTAATAATGTCATTTTGAGCTAGATTAGATTCTAAGAGAGTGGTGGATAACTTTCATAGTATTAGGAAAGATGTATCAAATTTATGAGTTATTACGAGAGAATGCATGAACACATTTTCATCATTTTTTACAAACTTGTAGGTAGAATTTATTAGAAGACAACTTAATGAGGTTGTTGTTCGTAAGCTTGCTAGAACGGCCACATCTTATGTTAGTATCCACTATTTCGCTGAATTACCTGATTGTATTCATGATGTTTTAATAAATGAATTGTATTCATGATGTTTTAATAAATGAAATGAGATAGTTAAGTTATAGTATAAAAAGAAAGTTTAGTTTGTCTCAAGATGCGAGAAAACATACTCCGTTGCATAACCACACATGTATTTACTCTAACCTCCATCTTTAACTTTCGGTTGACAAACTACAGTTGCATCAACAATATAAAGATTTGAAGGTTTTTAATTGTATGTTGACCATAATGGCAACTCCATCTACCACATTTGTCATACTTTTTTGGCTTAATTACTGATGTGGTCCCTTAAGTTATTTGTTTGTTACATTTTAGTCTCATAAGTTATTAATGTTACAATTTGGTCCCTTTAAGTCATCTTCAGTCAACCAAATAAATCTCCACAGTCAAAACCGTTAACTCAATATTTAAAGTGGATATACATTGCAAGTTGTCACGTTTCCGTTCACATGTGTTATTTAACGTTTTGGCAAAAGACTTACGGTGAGGATTTATTCGACTAACAGATACTAACTTAAGGGACCAAATTGTAACGTTAATAACTTATGGGACCAAAATGTAACCAACAAATAACTTAAGGGATCAAATCATTAATTAAACCTATTTTTTTAGGAATATAAAACCGTAATTTAAAGTATATATTTTCACTGTCCAACTTTAAGTAAATGAACCCTAAAAGAGTGATCATGTATTCATTAATTAACTAGTGTATTCCTCAATAACATATACACTAAACTTTTAGAAACCGTTGAAAGTGACCCACTAAGATGTCTTGTGCCTATTAATAATTGCATTATTAAAATAAATAATGTGCCTTAATCGCCGTATATAATCTTCATATGTTCATACATAATTATCTTCACACACACGCTCCACCAAATTAATGGTCAAATTAAAAGGTCAAATCATTGTATGATCCCATCATCGCTGTCTTTATATCCTTAACTTCAGGATTTCTGTTTCCAAATCACTTTTCAAACTATAAATTATTGGAGGTAATGGATGGAAAGTGTGAACAAAATATCATCCTTTTACCCTAACCAGCCACAGTACTTTGAACATGTCTAATCGAATTCCACGGGCACTCCTAAGGCTTTTTGCTTTCTTTGTACTTTGGAAATAAATAAAGTACACTAGTTTTGAAGCTTCATGAGGTTACTCACCTTTTTATTTTTCTGGCTTTTCTTTTTACTTTTATAATGTAAAAGTGACAATGTTATTGCATCTACACTCTGCATGTTTATCAAAGATTAGTCCTAGCACGACAAAGTCTAAGTGTGTGTTATACCTATTGCTGGAGTATAAATGAATCCTTGCATATAAAGTCAAATCAATTGCTTAATTTAGTGGTGATGATAATATATTGAGTGAATTGATTTTATTACATTGACTTTAGTTAAAAATGAGTTTACTGTAAAATTGTTTAAGTTTAGATTATTTTTTTATCAGAATTGTTTGTGTTTAGATGCATCATTGTAAAAAGTGAATTGAACAATGAATGTGTAAAAATCATTTTTAAGGTTAAAAATTACAAATTCTAACTTTAAATTAGAATCAATTCTAAACACGAGATCAAATTTAATTGACATCACTCAAACATGTTAAAATCAAATCTATACCTTTAAAATCAAGAGCAATGTTATATCTCTAGAAAAATAATATCAAGAATTCTTCAAGAATAAAAAGCAATCAATCACAATGCACTATTTGCCACAATTCAAGGAAGTGTGGCTAAAAAATAGGAAGTGAACAAATAAATCATGCAATTAAAACTTGTCAACTGTTTCTTGAAAAATTCTTGATGCTATTTTTCTAGATAAATAGCATTTTCCTAAAATCAATTCTAACTCTTCCAAAAGTGGGACTAAACATATGCTTATACGATTATACCTATTTATATTCTACTGCACTGCAATAGTGAGCTAAATTACGAAGGAACAACTTTGTTCATAGAAAAGTAACATATGGTGGAACCAATCATACACTAAATTAACCGTGACATCGATAGTGCAAAGTTGTGATGCTTAATCGTATCATTTTTTTTTTTTTGTAGTGAAGGAACATAGATGCACATTTGCTATTTGTTTGGTAAGCATATTCCAATTCCAATTAATTCCTGTGTACACTGAATTTTTAAATAGAAAGTTACTTGTAATACGAGAAACTTAAAACTAAAGGTGAAATACTAACTAGTTTGGTAATACTGAAAGCAAATAATTTTCAGTTTGTAGGGGTATTTCAGTCCAAAAAAGGGGATGAGAGGGTGATACACTGATACTGGGTGTTGCTTGTGAAATACTGGGTGTGAGTAACAACACTCAAAATTTGTTGCAAAGTTATTCGGTTTGTCGCATAAAGAAACATCACATATTTCTTTTCAGGCCCCTCATATCTCTTAGGTCCCCAAAAAATACATTTTTACCTCTAATATACAACTCCGATAGATACATCCCACAGGGTTTGGGACTTATCTCCGGAAAGGCTGTTTTACCCAGAAGTTATCACCCGAAAGAGTAAAATATTTAATCCAAATTCATCTTGTAGCCAACTCTCTGGTACCCATGTGGATACCTATATTCATACCCATACGCATGCAATAAAGATTACAACTCATGGCACAAAGAGATCAACCAATTTTCTAATCAAGAGAGGTGTCAACAAACATTGAAATCTTAGTACATGTTAGATGATGTTTTAACTCAGCATTATCCTGTTCTGGGTCAGTTCAAAGTTTCACCTATCTATAGACAAAGTTTACCCCTCACCCCAAAAAAGTATAACAATAATAACCATAACCCAATCACCTCCCAAAACAAGTCATTATTCTGGACATTAAAGCAGAAGTCAGAAATCTCATTCCAGCAGATCCGCCAGGGAAATATGATATAGCATAGTATCCGAGTGAGAGAACCTGCAAGTATAATCTAAACATCATTTGCAATACAAAATTGATAGCTTTGGATACAAATAGAATAAATATATTTTTTTCAAGCCAAAAGAAACAGGTTAAATAGTATATGCAAAAGTATCTAAAGGAAGATCTATTTCCACACTCTAGTCGCTGAAAACATGTCATGGAAATGGAACCAACACCTATCATCATATAAATCCTGCCACTCAAATGTGGAAATAGGAACTCTCAAATTTATCAAGTTTATGCTATATAAAAGGATTAATTTCTATTTAAATTAAGATTTTACTATACAGCCACTATAATTAAAATCCACAACAAATGCAAACAGGAGGAGAAGGGAAGGGCGAAGCAACAAAGAAACATTCTATTCCCTCCGTCCCGCAATAGATGACCCGTTTAAAAATGTGCAATTTTCATATAACTTACTTTGACCATATTTTTCTACTAATATACAAAGATAAATAATATCATATAAGATGTCGTTAGATTCGTCTTGATGAGTATTTTCAAAATATCAAATTTTCATAATTTTTTCTAATATATTATTCAAGATGTTTAAACTCAAAGTTATGCATTGGTATGCGTAATTGGGTCAACTGTGTCATATATTAAGTGACGGAGTGAGTAACTTATTAAGGATCCATGAAAGTGATACCTGTACAACGGAGAATACAACAGATAGGATGTAGCTATGACGCACCATTGATACGTAAATGGTGCCAAACATACTGAGTATAAACCCCAGTGTGAATGGGAGCCTCTGAAAAATATTCATAAAGGAGGTCAGAGTCAGGAGAAGGCATAAAAAACATGCAATCAAATCATAGGGGACTATTATACTAAAAAATCAAATGAACACACTGAAGCAACATTAATACATAATGAAATGTGAAGCTATTTTTTAAACTTGAAAACAGCAAGACATGATATTCTAGCAACTTACCTCCTTTGAAAACATGTGAGAAAGTTGATTCTTTGGCCCTTTTAGAGCAAAAAACGATCCAATAATAAATCCACACCCAAGAGTAAAGCATAGAGCAAACTTTTGGGGCATAATAACCATCACAGGCAGGAACAAGGTAAATGCAATGAAAATGAAGAAGACTCCACTCGCCAGAAACAAACCAAAATACAGGAGTGCTTTCCCAGAAGGAACACTGCTAGTCGCAGACTGGAAGTTTCCAGGTATATCTCTCACACTTTTAGAAACCCTAACAATTATTAAAAGAAAACCGTTTAATTACTCAAACTCATAATTTCAGGAAAAACAAATGATTTCAGTGTTGCTTGAAGAAAATTGCATTCTACAATTTACAGGAAGAATAGATAAGCTAAAGCATTTCCAAGAGAAAAAATGGTTTCAGTGTTACTTTAAACTTATCACTAACTGGTTGTTTTAAATACAGCTGAAACTAAGCATAGGAAATTGGATGAATGGTGAATCTCGACATTCCTCTTCATGCCAGTGCATATATGACATAAGCATCAAGCTTGTGACATGTATGTTAAACTTGGACTCCATCCAGAGTGACTAAGTGAACATATACACTAATTGATCATTGGGATTAAATGAAGACTATAAGGAAGCTTGATTATCACAAATAAGAGTTGATGTATAAGCCTATAAGGAAGCTTGATTATCAAAAATAAGACTCATAGTCCTTGCTAACAAAATTTTAGTTCAAAAATAAATTGTTTTAGCCGTATGGGTTCACGTGTGATAATAGTCATCATAACTAGGTATTCTGCGCACTAAATCTATCAACAATATTCTGCTTGTTCTTCCAAGCAATATGATTACCTCCAATAAAAACACAGTAACCTAAAGTTAATGGCCTATACATCACTTGGGATGTCATCCCAATCTGCATCGATGTGGGTAACAAAATCAGTATAGCTTCTATTGTCAAGGATCAATCCTTTTCCAGGAGAGCCTTTAGCCTCTTGGAACTACATTACACTGACTACATAGTTATAAGCCCCAGGTAGCAGCAAGCAAGTAAGGCCGATGCCAAACACACTGCAGCAGGATGGCCGCTATATCAAAATTTTAGATAAAAGTTAAGTAAATTATATTACGCACACCAAGATTCAAGGCATATCTTAACTAATAATACAAAATTATCGGCCTTAAGCTAAACATTACAATAATCAAGGAAACAAATACTGCAAAGTGATAAACTCAAAAATATAGCATGGGAGAACAACAATAATGAGTTTGAACAACAGACACCCAAAAAATAATTGAGAGTAATTGGGAAAACCAGAAAACAAAAAAGGATCAGAAAATAAAAAACACTTAAATGCAGATAACCAAGCTTGTAGACTCCAAAGAGCCGAAAGGGAAAACAGGGCAGATTATCATAAATGAAAAAAGAGCATGTAAAGAACAGTCACCAAAATGAGGCCCAAAACTGCCAGACTTGACCAGAATAATAGTGGGCTTGGCAAGAAGGAAGCTCTCAAGTTTTAATGTTAAGGTTGTTTGATCAACATGTGAGGAGAAATAAAGGATTGAATTCTTTTATTGAAAAAGAGAGGGACAAAATCCCAACTTTCTCTCAAAATCAATCCGCAACAAGCATATGACGGGCAAAAGAATGTTTCTGGATACCTAACAGTCGCAATAGAGAAGAGAAGCATATGGTTTCTGCTACGAATAGTGGTCATGATTGCCAAAACTAAAAAATGAAACATAACAAAGAAACAGCAGCTAACGGGCTTCTTTTTTTGGCTCGTCTACTATCACGCCACTATGTTGTGTTGTTGAATGACAACTATGAATGACTATCTCAAGAAGAATTAAGAAACTGGCAAACAACACTTACAAGAGATATGCCAAGCCTAATCATCGTAACATAGCTAAAGCTCCCATTCTCGACCACCCTCCTATACCTGCCTGAAATGACTCTCCCTATAGAAGTATTAAGGCCCTGTTTGATAAACTGATTAATTAAGTGCTTATCACATAAGTATTAATGTATAATCTATTTTTATAACAAAGGATAAGATCATAAAACAAAGTCAAATAGTTTTCATATAAAGGAGTGCTTTCCCAGAAGGAACACTGCTAGTCGCAGACTGGAAGTTTCCAGGTATATCTCTCACACTTTTAAAAACCCTAGCAATTATTAAAAGAAAATCATTTAATTACTCGAACTCATAATTTCAGGAAAAATAAATTATTTAATAGTTGCTTGAAGAAAATTGCATTCTACAATTTACATGAAGAATAGATAAGCTAAAGCATTTCCAAGAGAAAAAATGGTTTCAGTGTTGCTTGAAACTTATCACTGACTGATTGTGTTAAATACAGCTGAAAACTAAGCATAGGAAATTGAAAGAATGGTGAATCTCAACATTCCTCTTCATGTCAATGCATGTATGACATATGCACCAAGCTTGGGACATGTATGTTAAACTTGGACTCCATCCGGAATGACTAAGTCAACAAATACACTAATTGATAATTGGGATTAAATGATATCGTCATCTTTCTAGATAAAACCTTTTTTTGGATAAAAGTACAATCTATCTCAATATGATTTGTTTGCTGATAAAAAAAAAAAGGGATTAGAGGCAATATATAAGGAAGCTTGAGTATACCAAATAAGACTCATAGCTTCAGTCAAAATATCTTAGCTCAAAAAAAAATTGTTTTAGCCATATGGGTTCACGTTTGATAAGAGTCGTAATTCACTATCTTGTCTATCCACTAGATCTATCAAGTATCAACAATATTTTGCTTCTTAATAACCTAAAGTTGACCGTCTGGATACCACTAGGGCTTCCAGCCTTAGTATCCATGTAAGCAACAAATCAGTATGACTTTTATTGCATGGATCAATCCTCATCCAGAAGAGTCTTTAGCGTAACTCGATATTTGAACTTACTACATTACAATGAGTCGGTGACTGAGCCCAAAACAGCCACAGCAGGATGGATTCTATACGGAAATCATAGATATAGGTTGAGTAATTTATACTATACAGATAATGCTCAAAATTCAAGGCATATCATAACTAATAAAAAAAATCATTGTTCATAAGCTAAACATTTACAGTAATCAAGGAAACAAATACTGCCAAGTATTAAACAAACAAAAAATAGAGCATGCAGCAACTGCAATAATGTGAAGAAAAGTCGACGAAATGACGCCTGAAACTGACACACTTCTTTGTTTGGCTCGTCTACTATCACACTACTATGTTGTGTTGTTGATTGACAGCTATGAATGACTATCTCAAAGAGAATAAAGAAACTGGCTAACAACGCTTACAACAAGAGATATGCTAAGCCCGATCATCGTAATATAGTTAAACCTCCCATTCCCAACCACCCTCCTATACCTTCCTGAACTGACTCTCCCTGATCTAACCAAAGCTTAACATCAGGGTCCATAGAAGTATTAAGGCCCTGTTTGATACTTAAGCGCTTATCATAATGTATAAGCTATTCTTATAACAAAAGATAAAACAAAGTCAAATGTTTTCATATAAGCTATAAGTAGTTTTCACAAGCTATCCTGTAGAGCTTAAGGAAATAAGCCGAAAATAGTTTATGGACATGTCAAATGTCATAAGCTATTTCCATATGCTCTCCCAAATTCTTACCAGTGTTTATGCCAATAGATAAGTTGAAATTAGTCAATCCAAACATTCCCTAATTCATTTACAATCTACCATTCTCATTTCATTCAATTGTCCCAAAAACCAAACTTCTACACCATTTCGCAAATCCATATAGCTTTTCCCATTAAACTTTTGTTATGTCATCAATGAAATATCTAAATATAAATATAAAGGAAACATGAGCCTAATTTGCAATCAGATCACAAGAGTAGACCAGCAAATCGGTCCTTGACTCTATATCCCGCTCTCAAATAGATACTTGAAATTATGAATATTTAAAAAACATGCCTGACTCTATCCAACTATACTCATATCAGTCCTTCTAAAAGTCAGAGACCAAATTCGATTCTAATGTCAGTGACCAAATTGATAGTAAGTGGTTTAATATAGCTATCAAATTGATGGTAAGTGATTAAACTATAAGAACCTATTGATAGTAAGCGGTCAGATACAGGGACTAACTTGACAGTTTACACAGTCAGTGACGTTTTTTAAATATTTGGTGGTTTACTCCGGATCACAAAATTATATCCTTACCGAATTTGATCACACTTATAAGTTATAACACTAATACCTCATACTGTTATCATGATATACAAAAATAAAATAAATCCTAATTCAAGAGAATATAGAATGCAATTGAGTTGAAGAGGTTACACGCTGAAAGTGCCGGTGACGGTGTTATTGGCAGATCTAACAGCAGATTCAAGATCGAAGCTGATTGCGGAATTAGAAGGATCCTGATCCTGTTGAGCTGAAGCGTATGAATTCCAATCAGCAAGCAAAGAAGATGAAGATGAACCTCCTGCTTTTTGCTGTTGATCGTCATTAGCTGCACTTGACGTTGAAAACCACCCCTCCATTTTTGGAAAATTCGGTTAATATTCACACCATTTTTTTGAAGGTGGTGGTGTGAGTAGAATTGAAGAATGGGAAATCAAAAGGGAAATAAATGGAAAATATAATACTATGTGGGAAGGTACGGTCGGTTAGTTAAACAAAGCAGCAGTTTTGCATTGGAAATTACAGCGTTTGGATTTTTTAAAAAGTTGAATGGAACATTTTTAACCATTCTCAACAAATTATTTCTATTTATCTTCTCTTAATTAATGCGGACACTATTTAGCATTTCCCTACCTTAATTGATACTCCCTCCGTCTCTATATGTAAGCTCCTTTGCATTTTTTCACATTTCTTAAGAAAAGTTGTCAGTGTAATTAATGTGTCTGTTTTGTGTGTTAATATTACCAAATTATCCTTTGTTTGTATGCATATTAAATTTGACTTTTCATATTTCAAGACAAGTTAGTAGTATTAATTAGGGGTATGTATAGGAAAAAAATAATAAATGCATCTAGTAATTTGAAAATGGGTTTAGATTTAGGGACAAAAATAAAATCAAACGGGTGCTTAGATATAGGGACGGAGGGAGCAATACATATCTCACTTAGTAAAAGATAACGCATATTATACATAGAGACCGAAGTTTGAATATTAAATACTTTGATTTCTCTAACCGCTAGACTACTTAACCAAAAACGAAAATATATGTGTCGAGGTAGAAGTTTGAATCTCAATTTCTTTGATTATTCACTTTAAAAGTGAAATTATAATCACTAAACTATATAACAAATAAATATAATATCATGTACGTATAGGAGATTCTTAGTTTGAAATCAAATTTTACGATTTTATGTGTAAATTTTAATGTTATTTGTCACTTTGTTTACAAATAAAAATAAATAGATAAAGAACTGTATTTGCTTTTATTTTAACTTTGAGTAGTGATATTTGTATAACTCTTTGTGAACAACTTCTTTGACAACTTTGTTTTTCTTTAGAAAAAGGTAGAGAGAGAATAAGAACATAATGTGAGTATTAGATAAAGTTGTCAAATACCTATTACAAATTGGTTGTACAAACTATCATTTCTCTTTAATTTTACGGTATACTTTTTACTTAAAAAAATGTAAAAACGGTTAAAATCGAAGGAAAGTTTATCTCCATGGCCATACAACCACCAACAAAATCAGTCATCATCATGAAAACAAAGACAACTTTCATATTGATTTTTTAAAATATTTTCTAAAAAATAGAGTTTTTGCAGATAGAGGTGGAGGTGGGGGCAGGACCGGAGGACCGGTCCCAGTTTAAAACATAATTGGATGTTTAATTATCACCCTTAATATAATTTGGAGACGGAACGGGTTGATGGAAGCAGAGACGGTAACGGAGATACTTAAATCCTCCCCCAATCAACCCGATGCCATGTCTAATATTATTAATGGTGTAAATAAAAAAGAAGTAAACCAAGTCCACGCTTCACATCCAAGTGGTTAGTTTTGAGCGTAAAGTGGACCCAAATAAAATTATTTAGTTTATATATATTGAAATAGAAGGATCTAGAAAAACTATACCAAAAAAAATAAAAAAATAAAGAAGGATCTAGAAACGAGAAACCCTAGCAAACACTCACTATATAATTATCTCATTCTCCTCACACTCTGCAAAACTCTTTCACTTTATCTCTCTACAACAAAACAAACACTTTCTCTCTCTAGAAAAAACCAGATCGGCAATGGCGGAACAAGAGACGTTCGCTTTCCAGGCTGAGATCAATCAACTTCTAAGTCTTATCATCAACACTTTTTACAGTAACAAGGAGATTTTTCTTCGTGAACTCATCAGTAACGCTTCCGATGTAAGCTTCTTCTATTTCGATCTTTTTTTTTTTGTTTAGTAGGGTTAGATGACTTCGATCTAGTTTATGTTCTATTTTATTATAATTATGATGATTTTTTTTGTCATGTTTTTTATTGGATTATTTTTCAATTTTAGGGTTTATGTTAATCGATTATATGTTCATAGGGTTTTGGTTGGTGTTTGTTGTTTATGATCCTTGTGATTTTCGCGTTGTTGTTGTTTGAACACGGTGACGATTTGTTAGTCATGTTTAGGTTTCATTGATTTAAATTTGAAGTTAAATTGTGATGGATGTTCTATGTAGTTAATTAACGTTATCTTGATTTTGAACCTAGTATTTTTTTCATAGTTGATTCATATTAGAGTCATACTGAAATACCTAAACCGAAATTGAATTTTAATTAGTCTTGTTTGTATTGAATTTTAATTATGTGATCTATTTTTTTTACTACTTAAGCTTTTCGCTTAAATCGTGTACTATGTAATGTTATTGATCATCTAATTATATGAATGAAAGCTATATTGATCCTCTAATTATATGAATGAAATTTGTATGTGACAAATAATCTATGTTAATCATATATATGTATGTGACAAATAATCTATGTTAATCATACATATGTAATGTTCTTTCATCTTTTATTGTAAGTTGTGTCGATCCTTTAATTTTTGAATAAGTTGTTTGTGACTATAACTCCATGTTTTTTGAAGTATAGTTGTTACTATTACTTTGGATTGTTAGGGTTGGATTTTATGAATGTTTGATGTGATAGATGATTTTGTTGTTGTCGGTATGAATATTGTTCTGATTCTTGTGTTGAAATATTGTGATGTAGGCTTTGGATAAGATCCGGTTCGAGGGCTTGACCGACAAGAGCAAGCTTGACTCTCAGCCAGAGTTGTTCATACACATTATTCCTGACAAGACCAACAACACTTTGACTATCATTGATAGTGGAATTGGAATGACCAAAGCTGGTAAGTTAACATATTTTTTCTTATTCTGAAATTGATTCGTGAAGTACTGTGTCTTGTGATAATTTATGTTTTTTCTGACATTTGATATTTTATGTTTTTTTTCTAATTTTTTTGTTATGTTTCAGATTTGGTGAACAACCTAGGTACCATTGCTAGGTCTGGCACCAAGGAATTCATGGAAGCCATAGCTGCTGGTGCTGATGTGAGCATGATTGGACAGTTTGGTGTTGGTTTCTACTCTGCTTACCTTGTTGCCGAGAAGGTTATTGTTACCACAAAGCACAACGATGATGAACAGTATGTGTGGGAGTCTCAAGCTGGTGGGTCATTCACTGTGACTAGAGATACAACTGGTGAAGCTCTTGGCAGGGGAACTAAGATAACTCTCATCCTCAAGGAGGATCAGCTTGAGTATCTTGAGGAACGCCGTCTGAAGGACTTGGTTAAGAAGCATTCTGAATTTATTAGCTATCCAATTTCCCTTTGGGTTGAGAAGACTATTGAGAAAGAGATTTCTGATGATGAGGACGAGGAAGAGAAGAAGGAAGAGGAGGGTAAGGTTGAGGAAGTAGACGAGGAGAAGGAAAAGGAAGAGAAGAAAAAGAAAAAGATTAAGGAGGTGTCTAACGAGTGGTCTTTGGTGAACAAGCAGAAACCTATTTGGATGAGGAAGCCCGAGGAGATTACAAAGGATGAGTATGCTGCTTTTTACAAGAGTCTCACCAATGATTGGGAAGAGCATTTGGCTGTTAAGCACTTCTCGGTTGAGGGTCAGTTGGAGTTCAAGGCTGTTCTCTTTGTACCTAAGAGGGCACCTTTTGATCTCTTTGACACAAAGAAGAAGCCCAACAACATCAAGTTGTATGTCCGTCGTGTTTTCATCATGGACAACTGTGAGGAGTTGATGCCTGAGTATCTTAGCTTTGTGAAGGGTATTGTGGACTCTGAGGATCTCCCACTTAACATTTCAAGAGAAATGCTTCAACAGAACAAGATCCTTAAGGTCATCAGGAAGAACTTGGTGAAGAAGTGTCTCGAGCTTTTCTTTGAAATTGCTGAGAACAAGGAAGACTACAACAAGTTCTATGAGGCCTTCTCCAAGAACTTGAAGCTTGGTATCCACGAGGATTCTCAAAACAAGACCAAGCTTGCTGATTTGCTTAGGTACCACTCCACCAAGAGTGGTGATGACATGACCAGCCTCAAGGACTATGTTACCAGGATGAAGGAAGGACAGAATGACATTTACTACATTACCGGTGAAAGCAAGAAAGCTGTTGAGAATTCCCCCTTCCTTGAGAAGCTTAGGAAGAAGGGATATGAAGTGATTTACATGGTTGATGCCATTGATGAATATGCTGTTGGTCAGCTCAAGGAGTTCGAGGGAAAGAAGCTAGTATCTGCAACGAAGGAAGGTTTGAAACTTGATGAGAGCGAGGATGAAAAGAAAAAGATGGAAGAGCAGAAGGAGAAGTTCGACAATCTTTGCAAGGTCGTCAAGGAGGTGTTGGGTGACAAGGTTGAGAAAGTGGTTGTTTCTGACCGTGTTGTCGACTCTCCTTGCTGTTTAGTGACTGGGGAGTATGGTTGGACTGCCAACATGGAGAGGATCATGAAGGCACAGGCTTTGAGGGATAGCAGTATGGCAGGTTACATGTCAAGCAAGAAGACAATGGAAATCAACCCTGAGAACCCTATCATGGAGGAGCTGAGGAAACGTGCGGATGCTGATAGGAATGACAAATCTGTGAAGGACCTTGTTCTCTTGCTGTTTGAGACTGCTCTTCTAACTTCTGGATTCAGCCTTGATGAGCCCAACACTTTTGGCAACAGGATTCACAGGATGCTCAAGCTTGGTCTTAGCATTGACGAGGATGCAGTGGAAGCTGATGCTGACATGCCACCATTGGAGGAAGCTGATGCTGATGCAGAGGGAAGCAAGATGGAAGAGGTCGATTAATTTTGAAGTAGTTGCTATTGTTTAGGAAGGTGTGAGATACAGTCTTTTTATTATGTTTTGTTTTTAATTTTGGAATTTAAACAATTTTATTAGATGCAATTTTCTAGACAAGCGTAGCTATTGTTTTTGCATCGTAAGTTTTGGTGTGTCCTTTAATATTTTGATGCAAATTCCTGCTTCTGTGCTCTTACTTTTTTTTCTGGACCAGTGAAGTTGAAGAATCCATTCGTTTTTAATTGGCCAACTATTATTGACTATCTTCGTTTTTAAGCTGAAGAACCTGTGGCATTTTAGGGGCTTTTTTCAATGAAAGCAGTCGGTTAAGATAGGAAATGAAATAAAGAACTCGTTCATAAAATGGCAGAAATTTAAGTTTAGTGGATGAAGATTATCATCATCAATAGAAATAGATGCAGAAAATAGCCTATTTTAACTGGAACGTGTTTGAGTCAATCAAAAAACTATGGGTGGTCAATTTAAGCCAAAACATTACGTGCTCTCCATTCTTATGTAAGTAGCTCACATTAACACTCTCCGAGATTGATAATTTGACATACACTTTTCAGATTTGCACGTTTTGATTTTATTGTTTGTATTCATTGGTTGTTGGCAATATATCCTAACTATTTTGTTGTGTTCTCTTGAGTAATAAAGAGTGGCCTGTAAATATAGCTGATCACAAGTGTTACCCATGTGATTATTGAAATGAGACAAGTTGTTTATGTAAAAGTATTCTAGAAATATGTCATATCCATATTGCCTCACTATAATCTTTTGTTCAAGGAATGGGAATATAGCGACCCCGAATGACACATAATAGGAGCAGGAAAGGTATTTGTAAGTTTTCCAGCAAAAAATTAAATGCATTTCAAGAAGATTTGCAAGTAACAAATGTATGACAAATGCAATATCCATTTTTACATAAGTGAATCCACATGCAACAACATGATCGAGTAAATGAAACCTAATCTTAATCAGAAAAGAAAAACTTAAGCTTCGTGTATCGCCTACTTGTGAATGGAATACAAAGCTTGGAAATGTTGCGGTGATGTCCCTGCTCAACACACGAAAGCGGATGTCAAAGAATGACATAGATGTAAAACAAAAGGGTAATGATATTTCAACATCAAAAGCTGAAACCAAATAGTGTCTTTGTTTTCTTGTTTGTTTATGTATTTTCAAATTTCGCGTGTGGTGTATAGGATGAAAAGTAACTGGAAGATAGATGTATATGGTGTTATTTATAGTGTCCTAAATATTTATGACTATTACTTTTTCTGAGTTCAGGTATGCTCCATTTACCTTAACTTCATTTACCTCATTTACTTTCATGGATGTGTGACATATGGTGAAATAATATCCAACGGTTAAAATTAAATTGCAAAAATGAATAGACCCACTTGTGATTGTTACACGATCTCTCTTATACTTCTCCCTGAACTTGTATGCGTCATCAACACACTCCATCTCTATTCTCCCAAACATGTTTCCTAAATATTTCATTTCTAATTGAATTTGAATAACTATTCTTTTGAAAACTGTTCTTTTCGAAACCCATGAGTTTGATTTTGAAAATTGTTCTTTTGGATGTTCTTAAACGCAATCTAATTTGTTTCTCACTTGCATCAAAACGCCATCGTTCTACAAGTGGTGGCCACTGTGGTGGGTTGATTAGTGATGGTGGCGCTTGACTGATTGGTGACGACAGTGGTGGTACGAAGAGATATGCTCATGAAACCGGTGATTGGATGGCAACAATCGACGATGGGAACAAGATTGTGATAAGCTGTAATGGAGTAAAGGGTGGCGGCGGCTGTGGAGTAATGGACGACGGCGAGCGGCGGTGATTGGATGGTACATGATGTGATGGGAAGGGTTGGAAGAGATGTTAATTGAAGGAGAAAGTGAACAGTGCTAGACTAGAGATTTTGTTTTATCACTCATTTTTGCTCTTTTAATTTCAACGTATGATATTATTTTACCACATGTCACACATCCATGAAAGTAAATGGAGTTAAGGTAAATGGAGCATACCCAAACTCACCTTTTCCACCCTAAATAATTCTCGCGCGCCCTAATTTTTTCTAAAATTACCCTTGGTTCGGATTTAAATTTTCGAACATGTTAGTGTTTTCAGATTTTATAATCCGAAAAGCTCTTTTTCCATAATTTTTTTCTTTAGGCTTTCAAATTCGTGAAATAAAAGGGAAATAAACATAAAAATCAGAAATAAAAAGAACACAAAGATAAAAAAGAAGTCATTTTATTATGGGTAGTGTTAACTTGTACCCTTAGGGCATATGTTAAGAAATCTAAAAAATGAAATATTCTCTTAAACTTTGCATTCAATTCATTAAAACATTAAAGATTAAATTTAATGCACGCATTCCAATACATTATTTATACATTTGACTTCTAAACTTGTGTCTTAAGGACACAAGTTAACATTTCCCTTTTATTATTAATATATGAATAATACATTACAAATGTTGAAGCTTTTTAATCTTATTACATAAGAACTTAAATATATTTCTAAGGGGAAGGGGGTAAGCTATACCAGTGCCTCCAGCCACCGGTGGAGAGGTAAGAGGGGGGAGGAAAGAGGATGGAGGGGAAGAAGAAATTAATGCTTGTATGTGGTGCAGACCACCGTCCAAAAGATTCTAGTGTTGTTCGAATTATATAATCTGGAGTACACCTTTGATTTTCGGATTATATAATCTGAATTAATACAATCCTTGGTGAAACGAAGGGAGACTTGACACTTTCTGAAGGGTGAGGTATGGTTCAGATTTTAGAATCCGGATTGCATCAGCATTGAATTCTTTTGTGTGATCCACATTGCGCCTGGTCCACAACATCCAAGGACCTCTATAAATAAATGCTATCTGATTTTCAGCTTCAATACCAGCAAAACACACAAGCAAACAAACACACCAAAGAAAATCATGCAAATTTTTGTCATTAAGCTGAAGATCTTTCTCACGCTGTCGTAAATAGATAGATTTCATTTGACGGCCTGATGAAGATCTTCAGCATGTTGTCAAAAATATATAGATACAAAGTGGTTGCTCTATATTTTGAATATCAAGATGTTTGCTATGAGCTAGATCTTGATGCCTTGGCGATAGAAATATCTCAGTTAGCAAGGCAGCAAGATCTAACTCAAAACAATCCCCTTGAAACACCTCTTTTATTACTTGGTTTTTTTACGCTCCTTACTTGATTTTTTATGCATTTATTACTTTTTAAGTTTTGTAAGAGTGTTTGTGGTGTCATGGTCATTGTTGACCGTTCATACGATCCCTGCAATTGCATCTTGTTATTCTTCCGGGCCTCTCTACGGGATTGGAAGAAGGAGTTTTCACCCAAATGAGTTAGAGTTCCTCCGAACCGTGTCATTCTCGAAGTATGGCACAACACTCTGTCGAAAACACGAGGCGGGAGTGCGTCGAATCGACATCAGTGATTTCGAGCGTTACTGAAAAGCAAGGGCATTTTGGAAAAGACCCTACTACTAAGTGCAGCTTATGCAGGGGTTATATGATGGTCAATAGAGACCCTTGACATCAAAGAAAGACAACAAAATTTTATATCGACTTTGTCCAGAATTTAAAATCCGGATTACCTAGCAACCTGGTTTGGAAAATAAAATCCGAACTAGGAGTATTTTTGATATTTTTGCAGAGCGCGGGAGAAGGCAGCAGGACGGGTAAAGTAATAGTCAATATTTATAATGATACTGAAGAAGAAATGCAATTGGAACGGCAATTACTCTTTTCCATGCAAAACTTTCGTTTCATATCCCCATCTCTACTATTGCCCCCTATCCTCCCCCAGCACTTAATATCTGCAAAGTGCACTTAATTTTGATAAATTAAAAACAATTTATTTTCTTTCAAAAATCATATACTGTTAGAAAAAAATACAAAACAAAAAAATCAAGTGTTTTAAAAGTGATAAAAAAATAAACTTGTTTTCAAATTTTGTATTGAAAATTACATTTTTCACACTTGTAAGTGTTTTTATTATACAAGTTCCAAAATATACTTATTATACTTGTTTCTTTAACTAGTGTCACAATATCACTTGTTAGCATTTTTTTTTTAATTACCAAAACTTTTGAATTTCGAAACATCTAGTTTGCATATTTAAATTTGATGTCTTGTTTTCAAAATATTCAGTTTAAATATTCAAACGGAAATAAGAATTCCATGGCATAAATAAGAATTTAGTATTTGAACAAGATTTTTATTCAAAACATAAATAAGAATTTAAATGCAATTATTCACCATTCATTCGTTATTTTTCTTGTTTATTGCGACGTAGAACAAAATTCTAACTTCTTCATCGTCATGATCAAGTGCGATTGTAAAACACTAAAGAGACTCATACGCTGAACATGACCCTAACACCAACATGTCAAAACTAATTTAATTCTTTTGAATAATTAAATATATTCGCACGTGTTAATATTGACGTCGACACCGACATGTGTCGGACAATGTACACAACTTTAATGTGAAGTGTTTGTACTACGCGCAAGCTCCATTGTAGTACAAGTAGGCATGTATAGAGCATACCAAATTAACAGCAAAACTAAAATATGTAAAAGGTTGGAGAAAAATTTAAGGTAGCATCGATTCATATAAAATTAAATAATTGGACTATAACCTGCGCATGGGCAGCTTGCAGGTACAATGCACTTATATATCAGGTAGAATTTTTCAACATGTTTGAAAGATTTTGAAACAAATCATTTTAGGAATAGAACACTAAGACACACTCAACCAAGCATTTCATCAAAAATAGATGGAGTGCAAATACAAAATGTTAGGGCATTGATAATTATCTTGTACTTCCACATTCTTTCACCAAATAGCGACATACATTAACAGAGGACATTAAATCATTATGATACAAGATCTCATACAAATGTTATTTATTAATTGATTCGACTGAAATCTCTGGTTTGTATTTTGTTTATTGCAAACAAAACCATTTGTCAGTCTTCATAGGAAAATATATATTTCATCGCTGACTTAAACGTTAAATGTCGAGCATATTCTAGCCAAAGAAACTTTTAGCTGCAAAGGGAGGTAAAGAGTTTTTTTTGAACAGCCTGCACTAGCAGGTTAAGACAAGCAAACATAACTACACTATAACTTTGCTAAATATTACATGATAAGAATAATGAAGTCAACAATATAGTTGACTGAATTAGCTTAGAGTACAAGCAACTTCTAATAAGCTTAGCTTAGTGTAGTTTAGCTTTGATATGCTGTTTGCTATCCCATAGTTACACTTTGTACAGCATCAGCAGCCTATATAAACTCTTGTATTCATTGATTACACATGAAATAATACACATTTTTCACTCTTCATAGTATGGTTTCAAACTTTTCCTGGCGGGAAAGTTTTGTTGAGATAACTAGAGTTAGTTAAGGTAGTTAGAGTTGGTTAAATGTTAGTTAGAGAGAACTATAGTTAGTTACAATTAGTTAGGGTAATTGAGGTCTATAAAAGGACCAACCATGTATTCATTCATGTAATCTTTTTCAATACAATTCAATATGAATTCTAAGGGTTTTCCCTATGTTTCTTCCTATCAATCATACTTCTCCTATGAAGCTAATCTCAATCTATTCGATCCTATTATTTCTGATAAGTTTGTTATGATCCATAACCGTTTTCGCTGTGCTTACTTTTTTGATGAAGCTTCCATTGAATCTTCATCTTCTTCGTTGAATCTTCACCGTTTTTGATTGCTTTTCTGCATCATTTTGTTCTGGCGTGAAGAACAAAATGGAGGAAGAATGATAAGTCAAATGTAGATGTCAAAGTGGAGGGAGGATTGGAAAAAATGCAGAAAAGGAAAGGTCGAAGGGTAGAAGGTGAAAAGGGAAAACAAAGGAACAAAAGGAGATAGAGGATAGAGGATATCCCTGAATTCAAATAAGAGAGCGGTGAAAAGGAGAAAAGCCGAGAAGAGGAGTTGGATGGTAAGGATAAGGTTGACGACAAGTCAAATGAAGATGGTTCTGAAGATATTGAAGTTGAGAAAGGATTAAAAAAGTGTTGGAGAGAAAACGACCATTAGGAGGCGAAAAAGAAAATAAAGGAACTGAAGGAGACAGAGCTAACAACTCCTACAACCAACCGTCCTGTACGTGAAAGGAAATCAATTCAGAGGTTGGTAGAAATCATATGACAGAGACGCATCCAAACAATTTCAAATTGGAAAGGTATTCATCTCAGATTCATAGTTAGCCTTAATTGTGTGTTACGAATTCCCTCTTATAATTTTTCATGTTCATGTCTATAATAATGCACTTTATGCCTTAGATACATGTTTCTGCATCGTAGCAGCTCATAATTTTTATGACTCTTGTATTTTATGCTTCAGCAGTATTTGAATTATCGAGAAAGAAGATTGATGAGGTACATCCTACTTCAGGTTCACGAACAATCTAATTTTTCATTTCAGTCATTTTGTACCACTTAATTTTCTGTTATATGAGAGTTCATCCTTAGACTGTTAAAAGGTTACAATTAACTGGTCAAACAGATGTTATAATGCTTCTAGTTAACTAATCTTTTACTATGTATTTCACAGGCAGCTGCGATTAAGTAAAATATATTAAGGTTTTCTGGTTTTGCAACCAAGTCATGTATAACAATGAATGAATGCTTGCCACTTCTCTTTTTGAGTTTCTAAAACCAAAGCACATTTGTTGTGGCAGGCTGCCAATGCAGCCACAGACACTAGATAACAGTCACGTCCCTGTTGTACTCTTCGGATGCTACTATTTGTAATTTGTAAATTTTATATCACGGTAATTTTTATAATACAGGTTTGAATTTTTATATGAATCAAGGAAAAAAGCGAAACAAGATTCCTCTAGATCTGGAACAGCAATATCAAGACATTTTGCTAAGGCGATATTTCATTTTTTTAATTGCTTAATATATATACTAAAAATTGTAAATTGCTCTAGACATTCATTTTGACAATCATTATTTCATATTTATTGCAAGACTGAATCCAAAAAATAATGTTGCAACACATCGAAATCTGCATGCTTAGCATTTTTGCTATAACTAAATATCTGAGTAGACATCGTCTTGAAGAGTCACCGATACTTGATCCATTGAACAACCACTGCTACGTCTGCACCTCCTTGATTTGGACCTTGAAGATCTTCTTCTAATTGTTGTAATGCAGTGAAATGTGTGTTTTGGAATGAATATGGGTATGTCATCTATATTGGTGTGTCGCCGGTGTGTATATAATTCAGGGTGAGGGACAATATAAATAAATGGTAGCCCCTCGTATTAAAGTGAACGGTTGCGATTAAAACTTAATTCGAATGCTAGCATTTATTAATATTGTTCTGACTTACCTATGTAATATTCTCTCATATATAATAGATAGACAAAAAGACATTTAGAGAGACACTCGAAAAGACAAACAAATAGAATATTTTTGAGATATGCATCGTTAAAAAAGATAAATAGGAATTTGAAATGAAACAATTAATCCAAATATATTAAATTAGGAAAGACGCAATTGCTTATTCTCTATAGAACCTAAATTAAAACACCATTGTTTAGTTTTTAAGATATATGTTGTAGAGCTATCTAATATCGACCATGTACGACCCTCATATTTTTAGTATTTAAATAAAATATAATTTTTTTTGTTATTAGAAATGAATTAAGAAATTAAATTATATATTTATTGGATAAAATCAAATTAATATACATTGTTTGTTGAGATTTTGATGTAAAATAAAATAAGATATAGTTTGTTGTGATATTATGTTAAATCTATACTAGATATCTATACTATATATAAAGAAAATTATTCTTTTCAGCATTTTTGGATTGGATTTTTCTTTCCAAAAATACCCTTAATTTTCAATATATAAAAAACACATGTAACAAATAGATAAGAATAAATTTAAATATTAAAACAAATGTAACAAATACGATATAAATATATGTATATCTGAACTAGATGAGTATATTTATACTAACTTTTTCATTATTCCAATTATACTCTTATTTTTCTATTTCTATAATAAAGATTGTTGTTCGTGTCATTAAAAAAAGCAACAAACGTTTATAAATTTTATAAAAAAAATACGGCTCATAATTTTCAATCGTTAGTGCAATAAAAAGAGCGGAAAGATGAGCACGGAGTGCCCGTTTTTTTCTTTAGTATATATAAAGAAAACTACTCCTTCCAACACTTTTGGGTTGGATTTTTCTTTTCAAAAATACCCTTAATTTTCAATACAAATAACATATGTAACAAATACATAAAAATAAATTTAAATATTTATAACAAATGTAACAACCACGATATGAATATATGTATATCTGTTTTTTTTATCATTTAAAAAATATAACAAGCTAGATGAGTATATATTTATTATTTATACTTCCTTTTTCATTATCCCAATTATACCCTTAAACAACTTTTCCTTTAATAAAGATTGTTGTTCGTGTCATTAAAAAAGCAACAAACATTTATATTTTTAATTTTAATCAAAACCAAAATTTCATAAAAAAAAATACCGTTCATAATTTTCAAACGTTAGCGCAATAAAAAAAAGCGGAAAGACGGGGACGGAGTGCCCGACTTTTTGCTAGTATATAAAAGGGAAATTGAAGAGAATTTGAATTATATAAAAGGGAAATTGAAGTGAATTTGAAAAAATAAGGAGATGCTAAAAGTGAATTTCTTTAAATTGAATAATCTTACTTTAATTTTTTTTGAGAGAGTCTTACATTAACATATATATATTGAATAATAGAATAGATAAATTGGAGAAAAATATAAATAAGTATATATAATTTTTTTTTATGAAAATAAATATGATAAATAAAATTTGAGTTATAGAATAATTTATACAATTACAGCGGAAAGCGAATAAATGTTTACGGTGATTTTTTCACCTTTAATTATACCCTTAAATAATTTACCTCTATAAGAATGTTATATTGTTGGTATTATTAAAAAGAAAATAAGAATTTATATTATATTTCTTATTGTTGGTGTCATTGAAAAAGATATGTATAGTTTGTTATAAAAAAAAGCACAAAATATCTATACCTATATTTTAATCAAAATAAAAATGAATTTAATCGAAATTTTATAAAAACTATTTTTTCCCTAATTTATATGCATTAGTGCACAAAATAGAGCTAGCATTGTCTGTCTCAATGTTAGTGTGTGTATGTGGACATATAATTGTTCAACATAAAAAATAGATGATCGGTCACCGTATAAGAGTGCATGATTTAAAAGTGATTGATTCATAAAAAGTGGATTAATTTGTTTTTTTTATGGATAATGAGTTAATTTGTTATATATAGAACATATGAATTGAATGACTAAAAAAAACCTATAAAAACTAGCGAAAGATGGACACGGGGCACTACCGTGCCTGTCTGTCTGCTCTTTCTACTGCAATAACGCATGTGATTATTTTATTATGTTTGTTTGTATAATTTTGATTAAAAATTTTAAAATATTATGGAAATTATTGATATATTAATTTATAAACAAAATATTGTCAAGGCATATAAAAAAAATATTTTTGAAATCAACATATTTTAGTTTGTCGGCATATAAAATTAAGGTAAAATAATGATCATTTATTGTTTATTCTAATAGTAATTAGTAACATCATAACATAAATGTGTTTGTTGTGCAAAAAAAACATCATAAATAAACGTATAAATGACATATTATGTAAAAGAAACATTGTTATGATTGTGATAAAAGAATATCTTTAAAAACTACATTTTTCATGAAGTTTCTATCTTCTCCTTCTATTTTTCCCTTCTTTTGGGTTGGACTTCTCTTTCCAAAAATACCTTTAATTTTTAATTTTAAATACAAATAACACATGTAACAAATAGATAATAATAAATTTAATTTAAGGCGAAAACTTACACATAATACCTTATGAATTGTTCTTACTGTTGGTCAATTATAAAATAACACGTGGATTACTAATTTATGTCACTAATCGTCCATGTTAACCCTCTTTTACCTCCGTTAACCACATATCAAACTCTCAAAAAACTATCATAAAACAAAAACTCATGTTACTTTTTTATCAGCCAATTTTATGTTGTACATCTGTGTTGTTCCCCTCAATACAACCGACAAAGATTGCCAAATATTTTCTTATCTCTTCCACAAAAAACAGTATTGCCATATTATTTTATTATTTCCACAAAAACCAGTATTTCCATATTATTTTATTAATATAAATTACTCTTCCTTAACACTTGATCAATTGTAACTAGGGCTGGAAATGAGTCGAGTCGAACCCGTCTGAGCTCGGCTCGACTCGATAAGAGTTGATTCAGCTTGAAACTCAACTCGAGTTCGATACGAACCATTTTTATAGCTCGAGTTCGGCCCGTTTAACGTTCACGAATAACTCGGTTCGGCTCGTTAGGTTCAACTCGTTTGTTCGAGTAAAATAATTCAAATTTATTTTTTGTCAAAAAAATATACTTTTGACTTTTTAATTTACTTTTTAAGAAAACAAAAATTGAACTAATATTAAATTGTTGGCCATGTTGGTCTAAAGACCACTATGGAAAATATCATGAGAACCTTTTAGGTTCTACTGTAGTGCTACCCGTACATGTGCAGCTGTGCTTCTAATTACTTATCCTTACTAATGTGTTTAAACTAACTGATGTGCGACAAATTTGAGTATAGTTAAAAGCATAAGCTTCCAATATGTGTAGTTAAAAGCATAAGCTTCCACCAGTTTATTATTAGCTTTTTTTTTTTGAAGGATCTCTTTTCTTATAATTATTGACAATTGTTAATTAAATTATTAATATTGTCTCTAAAACCAAGTACTTAAGAGTTCGTTTGATGGTGAGGATAGGATAGAGACATGATATGATATAAAGCTGGATAGAGATAGGATATGATAAGAACATGATAAACATTAATCCTATCATGTGTTTGACGCGGACAACATAACAAACATGATATCATTATAATTAAATGAAAAAATTGCTCTCATAATTAATTAAATATTATAGAAATGGAATGTTATTAATTATAATAGAAAAATACATGCTACCATTATTTTTAAAATGACAATATTCTAAAAACGGCAGAATATCAAGATAATAAATAAGGAATGATCTTCTAATTCATCAGGATAATTTATAACCCAGCCTATACTCAGGATAGAAATTACAAAGGAAAGTCAGGATAGGATAGGAAAATGGTTTATTTTATCCTATCACATTGGTCCATCAAACATGAGATTTAAACAGGATATGATTAATGTATCATATCCTGTCTCCTTATCCTGACAGAAGAAGCTTCTAATAAATTAGATATTTTTTCTTTTAATATTTAAGTTTGTACTATATTAATTTTTACTAAACTAATATATATATATAAAGATATATGTATATATATTATTGAGTCAACTCATGAGCCAACTGAGTCAAACTATATACAACTCAAGTTCAGCTCTTTTAGTTAACGAACTTAATTTTCAGCTCATTTGGTTCATGAACCAAGTACAACGAGTTAATTGTCGAATCGAGTTCGGAACTATTGTCGAGTTGGTTCGGTTCATTGTCAGCCTTAATTGTAACAAACGTGACCAAAAAATAATGGTAAAGATTGAACTTTAAATCATCTAAAAAAATATTAGTAACAAACGTGAGCAAAAAATATTGTTAAAGATTGGACTTTAAATCCTCTAAAAAATAAATTAATAACAACATTGCTAAAGATTTGACTTTAAATCCTCTAAAAAAATTAGTAACAAACGTGAGCAAAAAATAATATTAAAGATTGAACTTTAAATCCTCTAAAAAAAATATTAGTAACAAACGTGAGAAAAAATAATAATGTTAAAGATTGGACTTTAAATACTCTAAAAAAAGATTAGTAACAAACGTGAGCAAAAAATAATGTTAAAGATTGAACTTTAAATCTTCTGAAAAAAAGATATTAGTAACAACCGTGAGCAAAATATAAGGTTAAAGATTGAACTTTAAATCCTCTAAAAAAATCTTAGTAACGTGAGCAAAAAATAATGTTAAAATTTGGACTTTAAATCCTCTAAAAAAATATTAGGACTCAAAATATTTTAGAAAATG
This sequence comes from Medicago arabica, assembly GCA_946800305.1. Classification (NCBI taxonomy): domain Eukaryota; kingdom Viridiplantae; phylum Streptophyta; class Magnoliopsida; order Fabales; family Fabaceae; genus Medicago; species Medicago arabica. The sequence goes on from OX326970.1 coordinate 1,931,525, forward strand.
ATTTGTTAGCACTATAAGAAACTAGCAGAAAGACGGGTTGTCCGCTCTTTCTACTGCGCTAACGCATGTGATTATTTTATTATGTTTGTTTGTATAATTTTGATTAAAAAAATTTAATTTTTAAATATTATGGAAATTATTGATATATTGATTTATAAACAGAATATTGTCAGGGCATATAACAAAATTATTTTTGAACTCAACATATTTTAGTTTGCATGCATATAAAATTAAGGTGAAATAATGATCATTTATTGTTTATTTTAATAGTAATTAATAACATCATAACATTGTTATGATTGCGATAAAAGAATAGCTTTAAAAACTACATTTTATTGACCATGGCGGAAAACATGCCGTGGAAGAGAGATTCCGACATTGGAAATGGTCTGCCCTTGTGACTTATTTATGGTAATAGCAAAACTTAGTCTAACGGGAAACTGTTTTCTACTAAGCATAAAGTGAAGTCATGAACTTGCATTTGTTTTTAATTTAATTCTGGGTAAGAATGCACTTTTTTCAGCATTGCTTCATGTTAGGATTTCCACATCCAACGTATTCTTAAATAAACCACGACATAACAATTGTGTTCCATTACACTGATCATATCTAACGTCTATGTTTCACAACAACATCAAAGGTGCACCTTTTTTTACTTTTAAAATATGTTGTGAGATACTTCCTTGAGCAGTTGAGTTTAGGACTTCCCGTTGATATAAGTAATGAGTATCCCCTTCAACCTCATTAAATAACAAAAAATTATGTTATTCTCCTGGAAACTATTTGATAATTATGTCATTCAATTTTGAACATCATCATTTGTAGGTGTAATTATGACTCTTTCGACCATATATGAATTATGATATTACTCATCGCCTATGAATCACATACACTCCTTATATTAGATGTGTCTGAACACGTGTTGCATCCGCATCCACAAATATAATTACCCTAAATTATGTGATTTTCTCAAACTATCAACGTTACTGGTGTGTCAGTATCCATGTTGTATCTGATGTTGGTGTTCGTATCCATACTTCTTAGCAGTCCTCTCTTTTTATGGCCTCTCAGATGGTGATTTGAATGTATCCAAAAATAAAAGATGGTGGTTTGAAGCTTTCCAGCATTTCTGTTTTTAGTTGTTGGTAACATGAGCGTGATTATCGTTTAACAATTTTGAATTGTTTAAATGGTTTTAACACTTTGATTTCACTATATTTTGTTGGATATTGGATAGGGGCCATGGGAGCAGTTTATCAATTGTATACATGCAGAACGTTTGGAATCACAAAGAAAAAAGCAATGTTATTCTTTCAAACGACAGTGGAAGAAGCTTAACGGCAGGGGATGTTATTGCTTATTTTCCCTTTATTTAATAATTAAAAAAACCACGGTTCTCTTTATATATAAAAAAAAGAAGTCATGCTATGATAGTTTGTATAAGCCATTATAAACCAGCAAAGTCAAATAATTCTTAAAATTAATCATAAACAAAATATATAATCCATATAATTAATCGACTTTGATTAGTTGTAACATGAAAGAAAAGAAAAAAAAGCTAAACAGGTTAATTCTGAATTCTGATGCAGAGGGTTGAGAGATGTTAAGAAAAACTATACAATGCGGGAATGAACTATTAAATGTGAGAACCCTGTTATTAATATTTAATATAGTGCTAACAAATCTTTTTCTAAAATATTGAGTCCTTCTCTTTTTTTAGAGGATTTAAAGTTCAATATTTAACATTATTTTTTTCTCACGTTTGTTATTAATTTTTTTTTTTTAGGATTTAAAGTTCAATCTTTAACATTATATTTTGCTCACGTGTATTACTAATCTTTTTATCTGAAGATTTAAAGTCAAATCTTTAACATTATTTTTTGCTCACGTTTGCTACTAATTTTTTTTAGAGTATTTAAAGTCCAATATTTAACGTTATTATTTTTTGTTCACGTTTGTTACTATTTTTTTTAGAGGATTTAAAGTCCAATCTTTAACAGTATTTATTGGTCACGTTTGTTACTAATCTTTTTTTATAGGATTTAAAGTCCAATCTTTAACAATATTTTTTGCTCACATTTGTTACTAATCTTTTTTTTAGAGGATTTAGAGTCTAATCTTTAACATATGTTTTGTTCACGTTTGCTACTAATTTTTTTTTTAGAGGATTTAAAGCCCAATCTTTAACATTATTTTTTACTCACGTTTGTTACTAATCTTCTTTTAGAGGATTTAAAGTCCATTATTTACCATGTTTTTTTGCTTATGTTTGTTACAATTGATCAAAGGCTAAGGAAGAGTAACTTATATTAATAAAATAATATGGAAATACCGTTTCTTGTGGAAGTAATAAAATAATATGGAAATATTGTTTTTTATGGAAGGGATATGATAATACTTAACAATCTTTGTCGGTTGTATTGAGGGGAACAACACAGATGTACAACATAAAATCGGCTGATAAAAAAGTAACATGAGTTTTTGTTTTGTGCTAGTTTTTTGTGAGTTTGATTTGTGGTTAACGGAGGTAAAAGAGGGTTAACGGTGACGATTAGTGTAATGGATTAGTAATCCACATGTTATTTTATAATTGGCTAACAATAAGAACAATTCATAAAGAATTGTGCGTAAGTTTTCCCCTTAAATTAAATTTATTCTTATCTATTTGTTACATGTGTTATTTGTATTTAAAATTAAAATTAAAAATTAAGGGTATTTTTGGAAAGAAAACTCCAACCCAAAAGTGTTCTGAAAGGGGTAGTTTTCTTTATATATAGTATGGATATTAATTATCAATCAGTTTTTATGAGAAAAACATAATTTGTTGTCATTTGACGAGGTTGAAAGGGATACTCATAACTTATTTCAACAGGAATTCCTAATCTCAATTTATGAAGAAAATATTCCACCACATATTTTAAAGGCAAAAAAACATAGACCCTAGATTCTCTGTAATGAGACACGACTGTTATGTCGTGGTTTATTTAAAAATATGTTAGATGTGGAAATTCTAACATGAAGCAATGCTAGAAAAAGAGCATTCTTGCCCAGAATTAAGTTAAAAACAAATGCGAGTTCAAGATTTTCCTTTGTGTTTAGTAGAAAATAGTTTCCCGTTAGACTAAGTTTTGCTATTACCATAAATAAGTCACAAGGGCAGATCATTCCCAATGTCGGAATCTATCTTCCACATAATCTATCTTCCACGGCATGTTTTACAAGATATCTTAGAAAAAGCTACAATTTGATGAATAAATGCCAATTATGCTTTATGTACCGTATTTACCCAATTGTGCGGGACAAGGACCAAATAAATCATAAAAAATGCAAAGGACATACTCGCCACGACGAGCTCTACTCGCATAAAGCGAGAAAATGGCAGAAAGTCCTAGATTTACACGCTTTCAACATGCCAGCAGCGAGTCCACATCAAGCCAACTCGCCACGGTGAAATCAAAGTGAACAAGAAGCAAGAAAACTCCAGGAAGCCTTGAATTTTGAAGACCAACTCGCCATAGCAAGTAAAACTCGCCAAAGCGAGTTAAGGTGGCTTAGAAGAAGATTACGTGGCAGCAATCTTGTGGTCCAACAATACAACTCGCTAAGCGAGTTGTCACTTTTTAGACTTGTATAAATAGCCTTTTTCTCTCATTTTGTAGATATATTCTGATTTTAAGAGAGAGGTTGAGCATTTTTAGAGAGAGAAACACAAAACAAGAGTGATTGAAGTGGATTTTCACAAGATTTGTAGAGAAATCAAGAATCTTGTCTTGAATCTTCATCTTTTCTTCCATTTTTGCAAGGCTCTTATAAAAATATGTAGCTAAATCTACCCTTTTGGGATTAGAAGTACTTGATCAATCAAATATGTAATCTTTTGATCTTTAAATATATGGTTCTAGCAATTTTTACTTGATATTGATATTATATTTGTGTTTTATATTTATGCTTGATTTGAAATGATATTGAAATGTGCTTTTGAATCTAAAGTTAGAATAATCTTCTATCAAAACTTTTATTCTAGACATGGTGTTTAGGTTTTGAAAATCACTTTAAATACAAGTAACTTAATGCTATTGGATTGTTTAGTAGATTGAGAAATCGTCAATTAAACGATACAATCGATATCACGACATTTTTTAGACATGAATAATTTTGTTGAGTGATATGTGATAATATCGATTAAAAGCTTGTATGTTTATGTGGTCATAAGAACAAATATGTAACGCTTGGTTGACAAACTCTAACCCTAAGCGTTATATGCCCTATCTCGTCTCTATTTTATTAATGTAAATTAGTTAGATTAGGTTTTAAACAAACAATCATTTAAACCATAAACTTAGGATGATAATTGATGTTGACCGGTTTATGATATGCACTAGTCCATGTGGAGACGATACTCAAATACTTACATGTTGATAAAAATAGGATGTACAAATATCTTACATCAACGATCCAAGAATTAAAAAGAAAATAGAATGGCTTAAAAGGTTCTTTTTCAAATGCCGAAAATACATCTGTTAATAGATATTTTCGAATGTTGATTGCTGGAAAGACTCTAGCTAAGATTTTTTTTTTCTGAGGGGTTTTTCTAAGATCTTTGAATGTTGCATCTTACCATATAACTATTTCTTTGATAAATATTCTATGAGATAACTCTTTTTCTTTGTTAAGTAGTTTAACGGTTAAAGAAATTTAGTTTAAAGGTGTATAAGTGGGGTGTTCATGGTTCGAACTTAACCCCTACATATAATAGCCAAACTCACATGGACTTTTATGAGATACCTCTTTCCTTGTGACAAGAACAAGAAAATTTTGATGCAATTTCGCTTCTTCATTTTATCTTTTTTTTTTGTATTTTTGTTTGAACGAAATTCCATGCGCAACTCTTTGGTATCTGAGACTTCTCTAAATGAGAATCCAATTATGATTTTTTTTTTCCTTTTCTTTCTGGAAACAAGAAAGATTGTGATGCAAAATTGTTTTATTTATTTTGGAAGTATGATAATATAAAATATTCATTGTATAACTTATTAGTATATTGTATATTATTTAGAGATAATTGATGACCAAGTTAAAGATACTTGATGCCTCAAATTCTCAAGACAACATCATTGTATAAATACAATATACTAATAATTTATACAATGAATATTTTGTATTCTAATAGGAAGTGTTGAGAATGTTGGTGTAAGTCCTAGAGGCCAATAGTATATGTTAAAACTTATATTATGTATCATTACTTCTATTATTAAGTAACAACTAACACTCTTTATTATATTTGTTTTAATGTTAATAAAGTCCCTAGAATAGATAGTTCGTATAATGGTATATTAAGTGTAACTTAATCATGTGATTACATTAACTTAAAGAACGATATTCTTAAATGTATCCGTAGTCAAACTTTAATATGAATTGGGATAATAATAAAGCGTCACAGATATGAGATATTAAGTCTATAAATAGGTATAAATATTAGGAGTAATATTTATACTGGATTGACCCACCGTGAGAATATCACATAGTATGTTACGAAAATGTTATAAGATATTCTCACAATGATAATATTGTATCTCACTCTTAGACTTGAAACCACTATGATCTCTAAATGTGGACTCTAGTGCTTTATTGTCATTCTAACGTTGTATGTAAAAGGATAACCATAACGTTGACTAATGAGTACTTGATGAATCATGTTGAGGAGATGAGTGTCCTAGATGGGATCTGTCGCTCCTCATAACATGAGATATATCTTTAGTCCTCTTGATGAAATATGACTGTAAAGTTGCATGACCATGCCTGTAACAACCCGATTTCCGTTAGATTTATTTTAAGTAATTTTTATATGTGTGTATATGTGCTTGTATGAGATTAAATGCATTTGTGTGTATTTTAGTTGGGATTAGTAAAATTCGGTGTTAGAAGGGTATTTTAGTCTTTTGGACATAAGGGTATTTTGGTCATTTAGTAAGCGAGGGTAAATTAGTAATTTCAAGGTGAGAGTTATTTTTAGCGTTTCAAGTGAGAACCATTATTTTTACTAAGTTACTTAGTGGGTTGTGGTAATTAGTTAAGAGCCGTTATTTATTCGTTATCTTTTTACCGCGAGTGAATAGAAACTTTGTGATTAATGAATTCAAACCTTTGTGAGTTAGACCCATTAAGTGATAAGACTTTATAAATCCATGTCATGAGAGAATTAGGGTTACATCATTCATTCATAAAATTTTAGAAAGAGGTAGAGAGAGAAAGTGCAAGAGAAGAGGAGAAGAAGGTTAGAGAGAGAAGTTTGTAGATTAAGAGGAGATTAGAGCTTCAAGGAGCTTAACTGAGGCCAAAGCTAGGGTTGAGATCCTTTAAGGTAAGGGGATAGTTTTCTATCATAACCTCTTAAGAATAATCTCTTTTTCTATCCCAATTCAAAAGTGCTTAATTGTGAAAAGTGATTATTGTGAACTTATTTGATGAAATTCGTGCTCTTGTGATATTGCTATGTTTGGGTATGTGAATTGATTGTTAATTGAGTCATTAATGTAAAATTTGTGTGCTCAAGTGATATAGAATTTATTATTTGTGAATTTGGATGAAATTGGTATGAATTAAGGTTATTGTTGTTGATTGTGATGAATTCATGTTTAAATGAGGTTGTTGTTGAATTGGATATGTTGTTGTTGTTGAATTACACTATGGGTATTCCATTTTGTGAAGTTTTGGTATGAATTTGTGAAACTTGTGTTAAGTTGTTCATGTGAAGGACCAAAATGAGCTTTTGATATATGAGGATGTTGACTGAGTTTTTGATTTTGTTGGATGAGTTAGAACTAGTATAAATTATGTTTTCATGCTGTGGGTGTGTTAGTCGAGTCGTTTGGGAGAAAACAGGATTTTCGTGTGAAGGATCGATGTTTAAGCGTTTTTGAAAATAAGTGGATTATGTGAGGTTCTGGAAAATGATTTTGGGATGGTTGAAACTTGATTTTTTTTTCTGTGGAATATGATAGAGCTAAGTGTCATGAGCGTGTAGGCGAAAACGGCACCAAAATCCGATTAACGGTTTGAATTTTATGCGCAAAATGGTGAAAGCGGAAAAACCGGAAAATCTGTGTTGTCAGACGAGCACGGCCGTGCGTGTACAGGCACGGGGCGTGCGTGCATTTCTGTTTTTGTTGGCACGGGCTGTGCGTGCTGTCAGACTTCGGTTTTGCGTTTTTTTGTGCTTTTTTACCCATTTCTGCTTTGAATTGGCCTTTGATGTAGACTTGAAAGTTTTAGATATTTTTGTTAGCTTTCCAATGATTTTGGTTTGACTTATTTTGTGGATTTTGAGTTATGATGAAAACACTCCAAGTAGTTCTATGGTTTGATTCCAAACCTCAAAACTTGAGTACTATGAGTTTAATTAAGGTGTTTAAGAGTATTTAACTTACATCTTGTCGAATTAAACTTAGTTTTCTTTTGATAATGAATTGGTTTTGCAAAATGATAAAGTGAGACGAACTTTGTGATTTTTATGATTTAGTCACATTTGACCGATGAAACGCACATGTATACTCAACTGCACTTATATGTGATTTAAGAGTATACATAGTTGAGGCATTAGAGTTTGTTTACTTAGTTTTGATTCAATTGTCGCAATTATTCGAAAGATGTGGAATGATAGACGAACTTTGTCAAAAATGATCCTTAAGAGAAAATACTTAGCAAATCTTTTGTGTATAGCTTGATATGATTGCATGAAGATATGTGAATGATTGTTGGGTGTTGAATATGATGATATCATAATATGATGTGTTTTATCCTTTACTTGAATTGCGAGAGATTATATGGATTTTGGAGTTGTAATAATGTTGTTGATGTTGATTAATTGCATATCTGCTAATTGATGGTAATATTGTTGGTGAGTGCATATATGTTAAATGATGAGTTGTTGTTGGTGTCGATGTTATATGCCGTGTGTATATTAATGAATTATAACATGATATGTGTTGTTGAAATGTTGAACTTATACATGATGAATGTCGAAGTTGAATGTGGTGATTTCATGTATAATGTTGGAGATGTTTATGGTGACAACTTGTGTGAGTATATGCATTTGTGTCGAGTCATATATTCATGCATACATAAGTTTTGTGATGGTGCTTTGTGCATCGTGAAGTGATGGATTTTATATCCGTGTTTTGTGATGGTGCCTTGTGCATCGTGATCTGCGAAAGTTGTCGTAGTGACGGTAACGTGTCCATATAGGAGTCGTGTCTAGGTGCATTGCATACATTTGGTAAATTTCTTAAATGCGTCGTATTTGATTAAGTGTTTGGTGAACTTGGTGATTTATGTGCATTGGTGAGTTTGGTGAATTGTACACTTGGTGATATTTGGTGAATATGTGAAGATGTGTTCTTGTTGATGTTTGTTGTCAATAGTGATACTTGTACATTTGATTATTTTAATTGATGATGTTTATTTCGGTGAAAATAATGAAGTGTAATTTATATGAGCGTGATTTTATGATCTTTTGGTGACGATGGCTTTCTTGCTTATACTTGAAATGATGAATTGTATTTGTTGAGTTGTTTAGACTAAATGAAATAAGGTGAGTAATCCTTTCATTGATTGATGTTGATAAATGATGAGCTTATGTCGATGAATTGATTAGAGATTGAATATGCTTGCTATGCTATGTTAAAATTGTGATAGCATGATGTGTATGAAATGGGGGACAATATTCGTGTGGTGTTAGTATTCTAGGAGGGATGATTATGTATATGTGTTATGCATGAATCCTTGAATGCTTATATTTATTTATTATTGATTATGATTGATGTGAAGCTAACCCCAAGTGGTCTGTGGTGGACCACCTATGTAACACCCCAAAAATTATAGTTAATGAATTAATGAAGTTAATTAGAAGAATTCTTGATTTTATGATTAAATTGATGTTATGATGATTAGTGTTGATTATGGTGCTTAAACATTATGTTATCTATGAAGAAATAAATTATGATGATTAATGACGTACCAAGAGGATTAATAAGAAGAGGGAGAAAACAACTAATTAAAATAATATTGGAAAGGGGGAGGTGTCGAATAGAAGAAAATAATTAAGTGGGGGAGGGAGGAGTAAAAATAATAGGAAATAGAATAGAAAGAATAGTAGTAGGAGGCTAGCCCAAGTATAAATAGAGAATTAACAATCAGAGGTCTCAGTATCCACTGAACGTGAAAAAGAATAGAAGAGTGCGACAAGGTTAAGCCAAAACCATATTTTTCAAAGGATTCGAGGTAAGGGGGAGATTCCTACCACTTTAGGGTGTTTGATCTATGATGGGGGTAACTTTATTTAGTATGATGTGTTATTGTAATATGATTTATGATGGAATTACGGTGATGAATAAAGGTAACGATGTTGTTGAATGAATAGAATTTATGGAGATTAATTTAGGGTTTATAAATTGAAAATTTTGATCTTGAAATAGTAGGTAATCTGATAAGATAATGGAAAAGTTAGTGTTTAGATGATAGGGTAACCCTAGGCAATGTCTCCTATCAATTTAGGATCAAACGAGGTCAAAATCAGAGATTTTTAGCCAAGTTAGGAGCAAATTCGAAGGTAAAAACGTTGTTTTCAGGGTTCTGATACTGTTCCAATCGTGCCACGATTGAAGCCCAACGTGCCACGATTGAAGCCCAACGTGCCACGATTTTTCCAGAAACGAAAACCATTTTTTAAGTTGTCATAACATGCCACGATTGGAACTCAACGTGTCACGATGCAGTGTGGACTTAAACTGATTGTTGACCCACTTTATGCTTCCAAAGGGTTCCTAAGATGTAAAGTAAGGTCCCAAATCAATAAACTTAGATGAGAGGAGTTTGAATAAGAGTTATAAGAGTTGTTTCATAGGACATAATGAATTTAAAACAATACGAGTATCAAAAGTATTAGAGAATAACTAAAGTAAGGATATGAGTTATTCGATGATTGTAGTGATGGGAAATATTTGGTGAGCCTTAAACATAATTTGGTGAAAGGGAGACATGACTATTATAAGAGATAATACGGAAGGATAGTTTATGGTAGTTGTCAATGACAAATGAATTCTCAATGTAAAGATAAGAGTCGTAAACTATTAAATCTAAATGAGGGAGTATGCTTAAGAGTCATTAGGATTGATTATCTCAAAAATCTAGAGAGATTAGGTAGCGAAACGATGAAGGACTTAGAAGCGAAGTAGAGAGAGTTGTGAGAGGGTAATTCAAGAACTAATGAAGATGAAAATAGTAGTAAATTGGAGTAAAGGACATATGCAACGATGAGACTATATGAAGAGTAAAGAACTAGGGTAAATTAAAGAGACACGGTGGTAAATGATTAAGGTAATAAATGACGTTAATTATGTGGCAAAGTATGAAGTAAGGTACAAGATATGAATGGGTTAAAGAAATGAAAATATGATGATTAGAGGGAATAATAGAGTAGGTGGCTATGAGTAATTGACGAGGTTAAACATATTCGCCTTAAATAATAATGAGCTTAGGAAGGTTGCTAGGTTGTAGAGAATAAGAGTTAATATAAGCGGTAATGTTAAAGAGTTGACGAGGTGTATATAAATGAGGAGAAGGATAGGTGGGTTAAATGAACGGACAAGATGAAGGATGAAGTGTGTCACTAGGAGTAAAACATGTAGAGAACGAAAATTAAACTAATGGTAAGTGTAAGATTTAGATATGATGTGAATATGACAAAATCATGAGTTAGATATAAGTAGACGAATATATGGTGTTAAATAATGATGAGTTGCTAATGATGTAAGATGATGATGTAAAATGACGTTATGATTATTAAAGACAAATGATGTATGACGAATGATGTACTTATTTTCTAATAACAAGCAATATGACGAATAACTATGATGTAAAGATGATGTTTTGTTTATGTGTCTTCTAAATGATGTTTTGGTGGGTCTTCATGCATCATATCATACTGCATAATGACGAATGACGAATGACGAATGACAGATGTAAGTTCAGTAACACACCTCTGACTTACATCACTATGACGATAGGATATGGTACCGGCATGCATGTAAGTCTAGGAATGAAGTATGTTGCATATAGGTCATGTTAGGTGAACTGTGGTATGTGCTAATGATGTGAATATGATATGTGTGTTAAAGGTGTGCATAAGATGTATGTGTTAATGATGTTTATGAAATGAATTGTATGAATATTATGATGAATGATTGATGATGGTATGATGAATGATTGATGATATGTGATGAAGGACCAATGAAGATATGATTATTTACTTTATTATTCAGGTATCCCAATATATATTATGATGTGAATTCTCACCCCTTTGTCGTTGTTTGTGTATTTTGGTGTCTGTACCCTTGAGGTGCAAATATTCAAGACGAGGAGCTTTAGCTTTGCGAGATGCTTAGAAGGTGGCGATGGGAACATACCCTCGTAGCTATTATTTTGGATATTAAGTAGTCGATTAAATATGTGCTCTGATCTGTAACAATGGGGGTTGGGTTAAACATCGAATGTCCTTAAATTATGAAGTCTAAGAACTATGATGTTTTAAGCTATTTTTCCTAAATAATGTTAAAGACAAGATATTTATAATTATGAAATTTTATGAAGCGTCTTCCGTTGTCAATAGGAAACAAATGGGGGAGACACCCATGCTCCTCTGAGATGTGTCACTTGTGGTGTCGTTGAGAAGGGAAATTTAGTCATTAAAGTGAGAGATTAAAAGTTACGACGATAACCTTTGGAGTTAGTTTGGTGATAGTTATAAGTTGAAAGATTAGGAGGAAAAAGTTGGGTATTTGTGCTTGGAAATTTAGGAGAATAATATGGATCGAGAATTCTCAGTTTGATCTTTAATCTTAGTCGCGAGTAAGTGACTTATAACATAATTATGAATGTGGGTTGGATTAATACGAGTTAGGGTGAAAATCCTTTGGTGGAAACATGTTTCAGATGGGTAGTTGTAAGATGTTAATACAAAGGGTATTTTTGGAGAATGTAGATTAAATATGATTCATTTACGGAGGAGTCATATAAAGTTTTGAGCAGTTTGAATTATCACGGGGTAGGAATGATGTGTAGATGATATTACATTATATTTAAGTCTTCACGTGGATCATCAACAACTGAAATTGAGATGTAGTAAGAATAGGTGCCTTACTAGGATTGATGACATGATGAATAAGTTATCTAGTAGGTGCATGTGTGATTATTAAGATAGAATTGGGATCAGGATATCATCATATTCAAGTGAAGTTGGAGGTTGTACCCAAAAACTGCATTCATGACTCATTATGGCCAATATGAATATTCGGTGATGTTATTTGGAGTGTCTAACATGCCAGAAGTATTTATGGAGTACATGAACAATATTTTCCTTCCGTATTTAGCTCGGGATGTCGTAGTATACATGGATGATATTTTTCGTACTATGAATCAGATGAGGAGCATGCAGAATATTTGTGTATTGTGTTGCAGACTTTAAAGGAGAAGAGGTTGTGTCCTATGATATCGAAGTGCGAATTTTGGTTACGAGAAGTAAGTTTCTTTGGACATGTGATTTCTAGAAATGGGATAGCAGTTAATCCTTCTAAAGTGGACGTAGTGTTTGCAATGGGAAGATCTGAAGACGGTTACGAAAATAAAAAGGAAGTTGACGACGACGTCGATGTTAATTTTGCCAAACCCAAATAGGTCGTTTGTAGTTATTTGTGATGCGTCTAAAAGAGGTTTGGATGGTGTGCTTACGCAAGATGGTCGGGTTGTGGCTAATGCTTCAAGACAACTAAAAATTCACGAGAGGATTTATCCGGTCCAAGGTTTAGAATTAGGAGTCGTGGTAATTGTACTTGAGCTTTGGAGGCATTATTAGTATGGGTCGAGGTTTGAAGTGTTTTCTGACTATAGTAGTTTACGATATCTGTTTAATCAGAAAGAGTTAAATATTAGGCAAATGAGATGGTTGTAATTATTGAAGGATTATGATTTTGAGTTGAGTTATCATCCAGGAAAGGCCAATGTAGTAGCATATGCCATGAGTAGAAAGTCCTTACACATGTCAACACATATGGTTAAGGAAATGGAATTAATAAAACAATTCAGAGACATTAGTTTAGTTTGTGAAGTGACGCCTGATATTGTGAAGTTGGGTATGCTAAAGCTGACGAGTCAAGTGTTAGAAGAGAATGAAATTATGAAGTTTCGAGATAGAATTTATGTGCCAAATTTGTCGGGACTGAAGCGGAGTATCTTGGAGAAAGGTCACATGAGCAGTTTCAGTATACCCCCGGGAGCCACTAAGATGTACCAAGACCTTAAGGAGATGTAGTGGTGGGCATGTGTGAATAAAGACATAACTGAATTTGTGTATGCTTGTTTAGTCTTGCAAAGGTTAAGGGTGGAACATCAGGAGTCGTCAGGGTTAATGCAACCTTTGAGTATTTTGAATAGAAGTGGGACAATATTTTTATGGACTTTGATGAGGGTTTACCAAATACCGAGAAGTGGAGAACTTAAGGAACAATGACATTGCATCGGTGAAAGTGACATGGGAAGGACCAGCCGGAGGTAGCATAACATGGGAGCTAGAGAGTCGGATGGAGAAGTTCTGTCCAGAGTTATTTCCTTCAGGCAATTTCGAGGACGAAAATTCTTTAAGTGGGTATAGGTTAGCAACCTAACAACTTGTTACATTGTCTAGATATTTAGGATTGAATATTTATTAACATTCAAATTGTCTCAATTGTATGAAAACAACATTCTCGACACATATAACAATATCATATTTCCTCACAATGGACTTAAGTTATGGCCCATAATAAATTTTGAAGACATGTTCCACCATATGTGAAAAGCCACTTGGTATGAGTAAAAATCCAAGAAGAAAGATGAACCTATAATTTCAACAAGGATGAAGAGAGACCATCATACCGTGAGATACAAAAAGTGTGATGTACCAGGTCAGAATCAAAGAACATGTACATCAAATATGATGATCCCAAAAGATGGAAACAAGGTAATATGATGTATATTTTGCTAATATGACATATATGATATCAAAATATTTATTTATGAATGTGAATGTTTGTAATGTGATGTATGTTAGTATTAACATGAATATGATAACAGAAAAATGAAGCATCCTGGTTCTCAATATGACCCCAAGACTAGCACAAAGACTGGAACTACAACTTAAAGAAAAACTGGAACTAAACTGTGCAAGTTGTAACTCAATATGTGCAGTCTTAAACTACTTAACAGTTAAGTATAACTCATTATGCGCAAGCTAGACTGTAACACCCTGTTTTCCCAACATTAAAATTTCTTGATTAAATCAGAGTATCGCATGAACGGAATGCTACATTTCTTAATATATCAAAAACAACGGAATAAATAATAATTTATTCTGATCAAAATTATTTAAACTTCGCAGCGGATAAAATTCAAATTAACATAATGGTTCTGGCTCGCAGGCCTAATCAAAAATCCAACATAATTCAAAACTACTCTTATTCATGTCAGTTCAAGGTAATACGTAAGGAATAGAAAATACATAAAAAGTCCCCATCCCGTTACGTATCAGAGCACCTAAGGACACAGTGAGGGTAGCCACTCACAACAGCAACAACAACTAAAGCGTAAATACCTGCACTTGCCCACGAGGCGGCAATTCCAACAGAAGGGGTGAGATTCACAAAACAAAAACATTAAACATATAATCCAACAATTATATTTAACTGCATAACTTCATCATCTTAATATCACAACAACAGTCAAGTAACATCTTAATCATAATCAACGTCATAATCATAATCAACATCATAAATCATCATCATAAATCAACGTCTTAATCAACAATCTTAGTTTGACTCGACAATGCGACCTCGACTCGACAATGCAACTTAGACTCTTAATCATGCATGTGGTACCATATTGAGTATAAATATACTCCTAGGGCATAAGCCCTCGTCGCTATTGAGCATAAAAATACTCCTAGAGCATAAACTCTCGTCGCTATTGAGCATAACAATACTCCTAGAGCATAAGCTCTCGTCGCTGTTGAGCAAAAGCTCCTAGGGCATGAGCCCTCGTCTCTGGATGAATATGCATGGACTTGACTTCTTAACTCTTAGACATCTCAAAATAAATTCCAATACTTTGGATTACAACATCATAAACCTTATAACGACACATGCAACTTTTAATTAATAAAACATGGCAGCATGACAGCAATCAACATCTCAAACATAGCAAAATCGTAAACATTCACATACATCATCTCTTGTAATTCAGGAAAGCATATACAAATGCATAGGTCACAATAACAAATCAAATATCAGTTAACAGCTCTACATTTCTTCTTAATATCTCAGTATTTAATCTAATCCAGGGTTAATCTCATAATCAATTGTGCGACAAGAGTCGCATTATTCTAAAGGTAGTCTGGTACAGAACTACTCGCTATGGCGAGTGGAATCCTCGCCTCGCGAACCATCAGGGGTAACTCGCTATGGCGAGTTGGGTTGCTCGCCTTGCGAGCTTCAGGGGTACTACTCGCTATGGCGAGTAGGGTTGCTCGCCTCGCGAGCCCTCACGGGTAGCTCGCTACGGCGAGTGAGGTTGTTCGCCTCGCGAGCCTTCTCAAGGTTGCTCGCTATGGCGAGTGGATTGCTCGCCTCGCGAGCCTACTAGGGCTAACTCGCTATGGCGAGTGGGTTGCTCGCCTCGCGAGCTCATGTAGAGCACTCGCCGTGGCGAGTTGATTGCTCGATGTGGCGAGCTGCGCCAGAACAGTTACGGGGTTACGAGGGTTTTCACCCAAAACCCCAAATTTCATCCTAAACCTTCCAAATTTCGACTATAATGATGTACAAGGGTTATTCTAAGGTCTGTAAACAGTTTTCTACGTCATCGGTACAGTTTCTCATCATCTAATCACCAATTCATCACTTTTTAACCTAATTCTTAGTTCTTAAAATTCTCATGAACAATTCCTAAACATGTTAACTATAATCATGAATCATAAGCTTAATGAATTGCAATGCTAGGCTCACCCTTACCTTAGAAAATTGAGCAGCAGCCTCTCTTGTTCTTCTCTCCTGTTTTCTCCCTTTTTCTCCAAAAACTGAATTGTACGTACTGTACAATTCTAACCTAGTTTTCCTTTTTATATCTTAACCTAATTTCTCTTCTCACACCAAAACTTACTCTTTCCCCTTAACTTATTTATTTCTCTTAATCCCTCAAAACTCTAACTAATTCGAAAACAGCCCCACAACTTAATATTTATTTTATTTCCAACCCTTATTCTATTAAATAATAAAATAGACCACCTAATATAATCACAACAAAACACACAAATCACTTAAATATATTCTAACTCGACAAATTAATTAAATAATTGAGACGGGCGTTACATAGACCCCCCAGTTTAAGTTGTGTCTTCAAATGTTTAATAATTAAGGAGTATTGCTAGGAGGAGAAAAATGGATGAGACTGAATAATGTGGGACTTAACAACCTGTCAACAAGCCTTAGAATGTAGGATATGCTCATGTTCTATCTTTTTTGGATTTCCAAGCACATATGTTGCATAAAACTTCTTATTTTGGATGTAAAGAAGAGTTATGATGCAAGCACTAAAGTTGTAAGCCCTTATGTCAAAACTACTTTGTTTTATGTTGTCTTGATCTTGATGTCAAACTACTTATGCTACACACACTTTTGACAAAAATATTTTGTGTTATATTGTTTTCAACTGGATGTCTGAACAACTTTATGACATATATATTGCTCGTTTAAGGATTCAGATTGCAATACATCTAGAAATTCAGAAACATGCATTAATTATTATTCAATTGTTGGTTTAATGTCGTGCAATACATAGAGGAATTGTTGGTCTAATGCCATACATTAGCTATTTGAATAATATTACAACAAGACATAAAACAACAATCACCCATTGCACAATCAACCCTATTACCAAATTTTCCCCCCTCTTAATCAATGCATCATTTTTTTTCCTTTAAAAAGGGCCTTAACAAGTTTCTTCTATCTTTCTGAAACTTTTATCATCATATTAGTTAGAAAAATTGTATTTTCTTGAGAACCCATTATGTTTTCCACACCCGAAATATCTTTTCCTAGAATTTTCTTATGTCCATGAAGTTGCCAATGAAGAATCAACTCCTTAATAGCATAAAACCTTCCCTTTTTTGCTTTTCAAAAGAAGATCAAGCTAACATTTCACTAAAATGAGCCACAAATTAGTAACGAAGTAGAGGATCCCGAAAAAGGATGAAAGATTTGAGGTTTGAATCGAATGAAGAGGAAAAGGCGAAACAAACTTTTAATAACAAAAAGCAGAAATAATGGAGATTGATGAAAAAGGGAAGAACGAATGAAGAAGAAGAAACAATAAAGAGCTGGACGTGGAATATGAAGAAGGAGCAATCCCTATTTTATGGAGAAGAAGAGAAACAATGTAGATTTGCCAGTTATACAACAAATATCACACGAGACCTCATTTTCTTTTTTGTGTTAAAATTCATATAGATGACTTAGATGATACTTGGTTTATGAAAAATGTGCCACACCTGCTTTGACCAATTCAAAATCAGGGAGGACCACAATTTTGCAAAATTGGTTTTGAAAAAGGGTGCATTTTTAAAATAAGAGGACCAAAATCGTTAGTTTTAAAAACTTGTTGGGTAAAAAGTGTATTTTAGTGTAAAAAAACTAGTAAAAATATAATTATTATTTTTTGAAAGGAGTAAAAATATAATTTTTGTAAAACTTTCCAAATACTTTCATAAAAAAATAAATTCAGAATAACTTATCTATTTTAAAAAATAAAACCAACTAGAATGTTTTTTTTTGGGTGAAAAACCAACTAGTATGTTCGATCAACCTATCACATATCAAATATTATTGCTGTAAATAAAAAAAAGAAATACCAAAATAGAAGGAAACCAAGTCTACGCTTTCACATCCAAGTGGTTAGTTGAGAGTAAAGTGGACCCAAATAATCGCAATTAA
Source organism: Medicago arabica (assembly GCA_946800305.1). Lineage (NCBI taxonomy): Eukaryota > Viridiplantae > Streptophyta > Magnoliopsida > Fabales > Fabaceae > Medicago > Medicago arabica. Next base: position 1,949,596 of record OX326970.1, read on the forward strand.
GTGTTAAAGTTATTATTATTTGAACAAATAAAATTATTTAATTTTTAAATAAATATAGAAATAGAAGGATCTAGAAAAAAGAAACCCTAGCAAACACTCATTATATAACAACTCGCTCACTTCACACTCTGCAAAACTCTTTCACTTTCTCTCTCTACAACAAAACAAACACTTTCTCTCTCTAGAAAAAACCAGATCGGCAATGGCGGAACAAGAGACGTTCGCTTTCCAGGCTGAGATCAATCAACTTCTAAGTCTTATCATCAACACTTTTTACAGTAACAAGGAGATTTTTCTTCGTGAACTCATCAGTAACGCTTCCGATGTAAGCTTCTTCTATTTCGATCTTTTTTTTTTTGTTTAGTAGGGTTAGATGACTTCGATCTAGTTTATGTTCTATTTTATTATAATTATGATGATTTTTTTTGTTATGTTTTTTATTGGATTATTTTTCAATTTTAGGGTTTATGTTAATCGATTATATGTTCTTAGGGTTTTGGTTTGTGGCGTTGTTTAGGATCGTTGTGATGTATGCGTTATTGTTGTTTGAACCCAGCGTTGATTTGTTAGTCATGTTTAGGTTTCATTCATTTAAATTTGGATTTAAATTGCGATGATTGTTCTATGCAGTTAATTAACGTGGTTTTGATTTTGAACAAACAATTTTTTCATTGTTAATTCATACTAGAGTCATACATCGAAGTACCCAAATTGAAATTAATTATTTAATAGCCAGTAATACTTTGTATAAATATTGGCCCTAATTATGTGATCTATGTTACTTTGTAATGTTTTCAATGGTATTTTTATAATCGACCATTTAATTTTTGAAGGTAAGTTGTATTGATCCTTTAATTTTTTGAATGAAAGTTGTATGTGTCAAAAAATCCATGTTAATCGTATACTATATATTTTTATTGATATAACTGATCCCTTAGTTTTTCAATGGAAGTTGCATCGATCCTTTAATCTTTGAATTAAAGTTATTTGTGACAGTGATTCCAAGTTTTTCAAACTATAATTACTACTAATAGTCTAATACTTTGGAACATTAGGGTTGGATTTTAGGAATGTTTGATGTTAATGATGATTTTGTTGTTGTGGCTATGAATGTTATTCTGATTATTGTGTTGGAATGTTGTAATGTAGGCTTTGGATAAGATCCGGTTTGAGGGTTTGACCGACAAGAGCAAGCTTGACTCTCAGCCAGAGTTGTTCATTCACATTATTCCTGACAAGACCAACAACACTTTGACTATCATTGATAGTGGAATTGGAATGACCAAAGCTGGTAAGTTAACGTTTTCTTTTTCTGATTCTGTAATTTGTTTATGAAGTACTACCATGTTCTGTGATAATTTATGTTGTTTACTAATATTTGTCTGTATTATGTACCAGATTTGGTGAACAACTTGGGTACTATTGCTAGGTCTGGTACCAAGGAATTCATGGAAGCCATAGCTGCTGGTGCTGATGTGAGCATGATCGGACAGTTTGGTGTTGGTTTCTACTCTGCTTACCTTGTTGCCGAGAAGGTTATTGTTACCACAAAGCACAACGATGATGAACAGTATGTGTGGGAGTCTCAGGCTGGTGGGTCATTCACTGTGACCAGAGATACAACTGGTGAAGCTCTTGGCAGGGGAACTAAGATAACTCTCATCCTCAAGGAGGATCAACTTGAGTATCTTGAGGAACGCCGTCTGAAAGACTTGGTTAAGAAGCATTCTGAATTTATTAGCTATCCAATTTCCCTTTGGGTTGAGAAGACTATTGAGAAAGAGATTTCTGATGATGAGGACGAGGAAGAGAAGAAGGAAGAGGAGGGTAAGGTTGAGGAAGTAGACGAGGAGAAGGAAAAGGAAGAGAAGAAAAAGAAAAAGATTAAGGAGGTGTCTAACGAGTGGTCTTTGGTGAACAAGCAGAAACCTATTTGGATGAGGAAGCCCGAGGAGATTACAAAGGATGAGTATGCTGCTTTTTACAAGAGTCTCACCAATGATTGGGAAGAGCATTTGGCTGTTAAGCACTTCTCGGTTGAGGGTCAGTTGGAGTTCAAGGCTGTTCTCTTTGTACCCAAGAGGGCACCTTTTGATCTCTTTGACACAAAGAAGAAGCCCAACAACATCAAGTTGTATGTCCGTCGTGTTTTCATCATGGACAACTGTGAGGAGTTGATGCCTGAGTATCTTAGCTTTGTGAAGGGTATTGTGGACTCTGAGGATCTCCCACTTAACATTTCAAGAGAAATGCTTCAACAGAACAAGATCCTTAAGGTCATCAGGAAGAACTTGGTGAAGAAGTGTCTCGAGCTTTTCTTTGAAATTGCTGAGAACAAGGAAGACTACAACAAGTTCTATGAGGCCTTCTCCAAGAACTTGAAGCTTGGTATCCACGAGGATTCTCAAAACAAGACCAAGCTTGCTGACTTGCTCAGGTACCACTCTACCAAGAGTGGTGATGACATGACCAGCCTCAAGGACTATGTTACCAGGATGAAGGAAGGACAGAATGACATTTACTACATTACCGGTGAAAGCAAGAAAGCTGTCGAGAATTCCCCCTTCCTTGAGAAGCTTAGGAAGAAGGGATATGAAGTGATTTACATGGTTGATGCCATTGATGAATATGCTGTTGGTCAGCTCAAGGAGTTCGAGGGAAAGAAGCTAGTATCTGCAACTAAGGAAGGTTTGAAACTTGATGAGAGCGAGGATGAAAAGAAAAAGATGGAAGAGCAGAAGGAGAAGTTTGACAATCTTTGCAAGGTGATCAAGGAGGTGTTGGGTGACAAGGTTGAGAAAGTGGTTGTTTCTGACCGTGTTGTTGATTCTCCTTGCTGTTTAGTGACTGGTGAGTATGGTTGGACTGCCAACATGGAGAGGATCATGAAGGCACAGGCTTTGAGGGATAGCAGCATGGCAGGTTACATGTCAAGCAAGAAGACAATGGAAATCAACCCTGAGAACCCTATCATGGAGGAGCTGAGGAAACGTGCTGATGCTGACAGGAACGACAAATCTGTCAAGGATCTTGTCCTCTTGCTGTTTGAGACTGCTCTTCTTACCTCTGGATTCAGCCTTGATGAGCCCAACACTTTTGGCAACAGGATTCACAGGATGCTCAAGCTTGGTCTTAGCATTGACGAGGATGCAGTGGAAGCTGATGCTGACATGCCACCATTGGAGGAAGCTGATGCTGATGCAGAGGGAAGCAAGATGGAAGAGGTCGATTAATTTTGAAGTAGTTGCTATTGTTTAGGAAGGTGTGATGTTAAGAAACAGTATTTTTATCATGTTTTGTCTTTAATTTTGAATTTTGGAATTTTAAACACTTTTATTAGATGCAATTTTCTGGATCAGTGTAGCTATTGTTTACTTACCGTAAGTTCTGTTGTCAATTGTTGACTATTGGTTCGTTCTTATATAATTTTTGATGCAAAATTGCCTTGTTCTTTGCTCGTAGTACCTTGTTATTTCGTTCCTTAATTTTTTTTTAGGGGTATTATTATATCCTAAATTAAATATATTTATTGTGAAAAAAGCTTCTGAGCGTCAAATAATCGATCATCGAATGTACTTTTTTAGGTAGAAACTCTACTTTCGTTTTGCAAATCTACTTTCTTTTTGTCTTGTTCCAAGTATGATTTGGGAACAAGCCAATCATGAACGGTGAATTTTATCGCTGAAAGATAAGACGACGACGGCGATTCACAAAGGCTAGACCACGAAAACGAGAAGACGACGCCGCCGCTAGTTCACTAGTCACAACGAATGAGAGTGAATTCCAATCACAGTTTTGATTCGTGGGAAAGGGGAGTCAACTACGGCGGGAGAAACGTGGGTTTCATTTCTGTTTTTAGAGGCAGTGATCTTTTTTTTTTTTTTTTAAAATAAAAAAAAATGAGAAACTGCAACGCGTGCAAATAAGCTACAATCACGCATCCGCAAAATACTTAACTCGAATTTCTTCACTTTTTTTTAATTTTATAAATTTGGAATTGTTATTATTTTTTGAATTTATTTTAATTGTAAGTTTTATTTTTTTTGAGGGAAATTGTGAGCTTTATTAATGATGACTTTAACAGCTTGGGTTATGACAGCACTATAAAATTAAAATTATATATTTTTAGAATGTCTTAAAAGTAAAAAACAAAATTATTCAATTATTTTTTATTCTATTTAGGACGATTGAAGATTTTGTGAACAATAACAAACAAGCTCTTTCAAAAAACATCTAAATTTAGTTGTGAACAACAACACATTGTAAAAAGTAAACTTGGTTGATGATGGGGTTTATTTGGTGAAATCAGCTTATTTTGGCATCATGGAGAACTTGGTTTATTTGAGGGTGAGGAATACTGACTGTTATTCTGGAAGCTTAGAGTTCCACAAAAGGTGAAGTTGTTGCTTATGAGGGTTAGAAATAACATTTTTTTTTAAATGATAAATATTATTCTCGTCGAGTAGATGCAAGATGCGAAACCACTTGCGGAAAAACAAGTAAACAATACAACTGACGCCGCAAATATACAGAACGCCACCGAAACCAAACCACCTAAGCGCAACAAATAATGAGGCCTAAGTATACAAAAACAGACAGGACACCATCTGCATACTCGTGCCTCACTATCCAAAACAGATGCTACCCAGGGACCCAAAAACTCACGCAGCTTGCTGCCCAAACCAAGGCCTCACACCTCACAAGACAATCCTATCCTAGCCACCAAGTACACTACCTTCCCTAAAATTAAAGAAAGGTACTGATAGCATACCAGCCAAAACAATATGCCGCAACATCAAACTGTCAAAAGGCAGCTGAACAGAAAAAAAAAAAACCAGGCCAGCAACACAAGCCACACGCAGCACACTACCAGAAGCACCAAAAGCCTCGAAAGACCGGCCAACTACAAGAAATACAACAGCAAAACTCCCTAGTGGTCCAAGCTACCACCAACCATTACCTTTCGAGACAAAGCCTAGGATTCCAACACCATTTATAGAAAAGGTACGATGGGCTGAGAGTCCTCTCCAACATCCACCTCCACGACAACACCTTAATCTCTTCGACTAAATCATCCACCTCAAAAAACAACCCCTTAAAAATCTTTTCATTCCTCTTTTTCCATATAACCCAAATAGTTGTGTGCCAAATTAACCAAAGGCCCTTTGTTACCTTGATATCTCTCCCGGCTACACTCCAACATTCCCTATGAACAAATAAATTCGGTGGGGTTATAAACCTACAATCAAACCACCTCATTAATTTTGACCACACCAAACTCGCGATATCACAGTGCATCAAAAGGTGAATAGCCGTTTCTTCCTTCCTATTACACATCACACACAACGTCGACCCTCCCGATGGTAAAGCATTCCTCAAAGCAAGATTATCCCTTGTTGGGGCTCTATTTAGGAGCACCCTCTAACCAAAAGCAATCACTTTTGACGGAGCTGGACTCTTCTACATACGATCAAACACGCGTTTCTCCGCAACACCTCACAAATCTTCATTCAACACAATACCTTTCAACTTTAAGTATGCCGATTTGACTGAGTAAATACCACTATCTTCTAGCTTCCAACTCCACTCATCCTCCACATTTGACCAACTCGTACCCTCCAAATCCTCCAAAAGACTTGTCAACAACTCTTCCTCCCACACAAAGAGACTTCTTCTCCAAATCAAACCTCCATCTGAGACCTTCCCTATCTCCCTCACCATAGCCTCCTTTTGACTTGAGATCGAATAAAGTCTTAGATATTTATAAGTAAAACTCCTACCTCCACGCCAATTATTCTTCCAAAAACTCGTCGTTAAGCCAACCCCCACCTTGCGCAAAATCTCACCCCTAAACCAACATTGACTACCAAAGTCATCTAACTTCACAACCTCTTTCCACCAAACCGAAGTGAAACGCGGCCAAGAAGCCCCTCCAACTTCGAACAAACACTCCTTACAAGGACCATATTTTTCTCTAGGACTTCTTTCCACAAAGTGTTTTCCCCATCTATCAACCTCCATCTCCATTTAGCCAATAAATACACATTCATCAACCGGATATCTTTAATCCCAATACCACCATTTTCCTTTTGTTGGCACACTGACTTCCACTTCACCCAACTAATTTTCTTCCCCCTCCCACTCCCCCCCCCCCCCAAAGAAATTCTCTTTGGACTCTCACAATCCTCTTCCACACATGGACCGACATCTTCATGAAAGATAAGTAAAAAATAGGAATTGAATTAAGAACCGAATTTAGGAGAACGATTGTACCTCCAAAACTAATATACTTATGCCTCCAAGAATTCAACCTCCCACTCAAGGTTTCCAACATCGGCTTCCAAGTTGACAAACTCTTCGGATTAGCCCCCACTGATAACCCCAAGTACTTGAACAGAAGACTACCTTCACTACAATTCAAAAAATCGCAAGTCATGGCCATAAAGTCCCCCGGAATATTGACTCCTATAACAGAGCTTTTAAAGAAATTAATTTTCAACCCGGATGCCATTTCAAAACCTCTCAAAAGCGCATTTATCATCCAAAGATTCTCTACTGAAGCTTTCCCAATACAGAACATATCGTTGGCATATTGCAAGTGAGACACCACCAAGTCATTTCCTCCAATCGAAATCCCCTCGAACAAATTCAAGGCCACCACATTTCTCATCAACCCACTAAAACCTTCCGCAACCAACAAAAATAAAAAAAGGGGCTAAAGGATCTCCTTGCTTAAGTCCTCGTTGGATACTAATCTCCTATGTTGGGCTTCCGTTCACAAGAATAGACATACTTCCACCAAACACACACACCTTCATCCAAGCCACCCACTTATCGCACATTCTCACTCTAATCATCATATACTCCGAAAAATCTCAATCCACCGAATAGAAATAACATGTAGTGTGTAGTAATTTGTGTACGTTTGTGAGCAAGCATGACTTATGAGAACGAATGCCATCTTTTCTTTGGCCTGTAGTGGAACACGCAATTATGAAGGTGGAAGACTTCACGGATCTGTTTTTCCAGCTTGTCTTTGCTAACTATGGTGCATTTGGAAGTGTAAATTTGATAGAGTCTGTGACAATGTGGAGAAACTAGTAAGAATATAAGTAGCTGCTTACGTGGATCTTGCACGACTGGGAGTTCGCTCGGTTACCCTCGAGCACAGGTAGTGCTAATTTGGAAAAAATTCAAGAGTACATGAATTTAAATGCAAAGGTGATGCAACGGAAAATAGGCATAGGAATGTGTCAGACGAGGAATGTAATATTGTCAAAGCATTAATGTGTATTGATGGAAATCTCCTCAAGAGGCCAAAGAGGTTATTTTGATTACAAAAGTTTGGTGCTCAACAAGTTCGGATTGCAAATCCGTGGTTGATGGTGAATTGAAGTATAACTAAGTTTGGCCATCAACATAAACCATGTTATTTTTGGCCAGTCGCCGTGTTTTTAATGAAAAACAATTTTTTTAGGGAAGGCAACCTTCATGCAATGTCAGATAACGAGCAAGATTATCGAAAATTTATAATGGAATCTGCACGTGATTGTACCAAAGAACCAAAAAAAAAAAAATCTGCATGTAATATACTAATTACAGAATTTCAAACTTGAACCCAAGCTTGTCATTGGAGTAACATCGCTTCACAGAATCCTTGGATCAAGGAATGGAAATATAGTCCCGAACAACACAGAAGGAACAACAAGGATCTTTGTAAGTTTTCAAGCCATAAATTAAATTTTGCCAAAAAAAATAACGAAGCAATAAATCAAATGTATTTCGACAAGGTTTAACTACAAAAACAAATATCTTTGAAGAAATATAACCAACGCATGGCAAGTAAATCTCTCCGCAATATCCTTTCTTACACAAATGAAACCATATGCAACATGATCAAGTAAATAATATTTGACCTTCAAGTATCGTCTACTTGTGAATGGAAGACAAAGCTTGGGAATGTTGTGGTGATATCCCTATTCAACACATGAAAAAGGATGTCAAAGAGTGCCAAAAATATAAAATGAAAAAATAAAGATTTTCCTATAATCAGTCTATAGTGATAATTTTATAGTATTAAATTTGGATCACTATATTTTGAAGAGTGCATATACATAAGTTGGTAATAATGAAATACAACCTAAATTACCTTAGATACTGAAGGGTCATGTTCTTGAGTAGTGATGGATGGCGCAAAACAAGGTTTCTCCATTCCTCCTTGTCAATCTTGCCATCATGCTTTGTATCCGCTTCCTCAAAAGTCTGAACAAATCCGAAACCCAATGTTAAAACTAACTGTGTTTTTGTTACTTCTTGAAACAGAAAAACAGATTGGTATATATGCTAGAGGAAAGGTCCTAATCTTAAAAGGGAAAAGGGGTCCCCTCAAAAAAGCAAAAAAAAAAGGAAGGGAAAAGGGGTTGTACCTTGTCAATTATACTCTCTATAACATCGTCTGATAAATTCATGCCAGATTCAGCAAGCGTAGCAACTACCATTTGTTTCACCTTTACATAAAAAAAAAACGAAGGTACAAATCAGGCTTGTCCCAAATAAGAAGCAAAAACTTAAGAAAAATAAGATTTAAAGAAGGCTAATCACCTCTTGTCTTTCAATAAAACCCTGCTGCTTGAGATCATACAGTTGAAAGGAAACTGAAACAAGATATTATATGGTTTTAGTTTTGGTGAACTGAAAAGAAGTATTACATAGTTTAAATTTTGGTAATTTGAAAAAAGTAAGGTGAAGTAAACCAAAGAATTGAGGTAACATACACTCAATCTTTTCATCAATAGGGGCATTTGGATGGAAAACGGAGAGGGCACGGGCAAACTCTTCGAAACCAAGTATCCCATTGTGCTTTGTATCAAACAAATCAAACACCTAAGCAGAAATAAGCTCATATGAGATATTAACAATTTGAAGAATATACGATATGAACCAATACATGCACATGTTGCAAGGAAGAAGGAATAGCATTTACAATGGTGATTAATATGGCATGGAAAGTGCTTTTTTTTTTTAAATGTTAAAACCAAAAAGGGTACATGTACGAAAACTTGTAATCGAAGGTAAATAATTTAAATGATTTTGATAAAGAATTAAGGTACACTAGTTTCACAGGAGTGAGTGATCATGAAAACAATAGAGGTAACCTTTGTGGTGAAACATTAAGAATAACATGTCAGAAGAAGTTATTTTTAAATGTCGTATGATTCCCCTAAAAAAAATTGTCATATGAAAACATCGATGTTAAAAAACTCATTTCGGTTTAACTTTGTGGTAATAAAAAAACTCATTTCAGTTTAACTTCGTGGTAATAAAAATAAGACGGGAATCAAAATTTCAGTAGTTTAGAATTAGATGGAGACAAAGTTTATTTCGTATGTCATATTAGGTTGAGATAAGACTTCGTTATTGTTGTATTTGATGGCCTTGGCCTAATCTGATCAGAGAAACAAAATTTCATGTACAGAGAAAAGTCAAACAAAGATCAATAGAAAAGATAGAAATACCATACCCGATCGGCAAACAGACTCTCTTTTTTATTTGTCTTGAATAATGCCAATTGAAACTCTTCCTGCAAATGATGCATATTAATAATTAATATTGTAGGAAAAAAGTGAAAACTGAATATACCATGTCATATTTTATAATGTTAGATCCTCTCTGATTGAAGAAATTAATAACATAGCTTGTCAGAAAATATAATTTATTGGTATAGAATGGTTATACATGTTTTTTTTATGCATTGAAAAGGTTCAATCAAGAAAATTTATTATATCCACAAACCACAAGTTGTCAGTGACGAAGCAGACAAACCTTGTTGATCAGCCCATCATCAATCACCGCACTGCTGATCTTTTTAAAGAGCTCATAAAGAGCTTCAATTTCACTTACACTAACTGCGTACACAAGCAAAACAAATATCTATCATCATCCCTATCTGTGTATTTATTTGAAATAGTAGTATGAGAGGTAATTGAATCCACAACTTAAAAAAGAGAGCATAATATCGTCCACATGCTTTTAAAATCAAAAGGTAATGACATAATATACAAGATATAAGAAGCACATATTCAAATCAGAATTCATTTTTATAAGAATAAAAGTAACAATAACTGCATTATATTCATAAAGTTAGGTCGATGCATACACACTGTCTCCCTCGCAAGAATTTCAGGATCTTCAAGTCCTGTTGTCTGCTTATATAAGTCAATGTCACAACATTGCAATAGAGGAGCAAACAAATGCTTAATTCCCTCTATGCACTGCAACATGATATCTCTTGTACCTCAAAATCAAAATCCTCCATAACTGTTCCAGAAAACAAATCAATTAGATATACAATTTAGTTAATTCCTCATAAAGTCATCTTTAGCAGGCAATTAGCAACTAAACCTTTTAACCATTTCCAATTTCAGCTAGCCAAATCCCAAATGCAAAGATCTGCAAAATTTGAAGGCACCATCAGCAACAAAGTCTAGTTATAGAACTGAAGTAAAATATCAATCACAGTCTACTAAAGAAACAAAGAACGTAAAATAATCAAAACGGAAATACAAATGAACAAATTCCATGCTCTAGTCAGGATCAGAACTTAACTGCAATTTACTTACTGCATATTTGAATTCAATTCACGCTTAATTCAACAGAAACTACACCTTGGAGCTTCGACAAAATCACAGTGCCACTATGATTCTGTCAAACCTACCGTAATTCCAAACATATTACATCAAACTAAAAGCACTCAAAAATCAAACACAACAAATTATGTATCTATTCATTCCCATCAATGATTCCTAAATTCATAACAAAATCTTAATACAACAAACAAACAACCACACTTATTTACTCGTTGTAGTGAAGTAGTTTAACCAATTAACTTAAAATTTGATATCTAATTATTCATATAACCACAACAAACAATTCAATTCAATACCCCAATATTTAGCACCTAAGATCCATGATCAAACATGCAGCATCACATAGAAAACATATCTCAGAATCGTGTTAAAACCATCCAAAGATAATCAATTCAATACCCCAATATTCAAAAGATACAAACTTTGAAAGCATTGAAGGTCGTAAGATTCTGAATTCAACCCAATTCATATACCAATCCACATGCATAGAAAATTCATCGATCTATCCAAAACAGACATAAATAAACACCAAGAAACAAAAAAGACATGAAATTTAAGCAAAATTCAACAACCCCAGATCAGAATTAACGATAATCATGCTGAATTATAAGATTTCTGAGGAAAATAAAAAGTGGGTATGGCGAAAAAACATACCTTGAAGTTAAAGGATCAGTGAGAAAAAGCTTAGGGGAATAGTGGTGAAGAAGGGTTGTTGTAACGGTGGTTGCAGGCGAATGAAATCGAATCGAGAGTGTGTGATGAACGAAGATGATGATGAATGATGATGTGATGACAGATGGGGTACTATGCAACTTGGAATGAAATCAATGCTGACACATATCATATCATTATCAATTTATTGTTATTTTCTTTTCCCTATGACAAATATTCTCTACAAATTTTGTTTTATTTTTTCAATTTTATATAGTGGTGGTGAGTCCAAAACAATTTTGCACATATAATTAATTAAAATATTTAGAATTAACATATCAATTAATATTTTGATTGATTGTACCGTCGATCTATAACCATTAAACTCTTTTATTCATATTTTTTTTATACTATTTAATTTAATTTTTCTTTTGATTGGATTTAATTTCTTTACTGAGAAATAATAAATTTTAAATATTTCTTTTGGTCCAATAATTTTTTAAAATTTATCAAATAAGTATTGAATGATTATATACTGGTCACATTTGAAAATAAATATTTATTTTTTAATTTATTAAATAAGTGATGTATCTGAATTATATTATACTCAATGTATTAATTTATTAAATAAGTGATGTATCTGAATTATATTATACTCAATGTACACAAATAATTTAATGAACCTGAAAAAATAATATTTGGTTATAAATGTGAGCAGAAGAAGTAATTTTTTCTATATACCTATTCTGTTCCAAAATAATTGAGTCATTTGCATAAAAAATATTGTCCCAAATATTTGACTCATTTCATTTTTAAATGCAGTATTAATTAATTTTTTCAATCATAACTCTAATTAATACTACATTCATCATTCCCAATTCGATATATTTTACTTTGCGTTTATGATAATGAGATATAACCAACACTTAACAAGACACTCAAAACTCTTTTTTTTTTCTTTCTCTTTCGCTTATAATTTTTTTTAATACGTGAAATGAAAAAAAAAAACTCAGGTATTATAAGTTTTAGAAGGTGTAAAGAAATTAAAATGTTTTATAATTATGATTTATTTACCATATAATAAGAGGCAAATGCATGTATAAGTCTACATGTGCCCTGTGCATATCATACTTTTCTAGAAATTTGTTGGTATAACTTAACAAACATACCAATCCGCGCGAACATGTCATGTCATGTTGATAAAAAATCGAAAACATGCTCTTCACGTCATCATCGTTCGTTAATTTTATCTGACTGAATCATATTCTCTCATTGTCCAACGTTGGGCGTTCATACCAAATGTTTTCCACCCTCCTTGAGTCTTCAGGATTGAGTCCTTGATTAATTTCATTCAGTTGATCTTTCAGACATTTTAACGTGACATTAATGAATCCAACCTTGAAGAACTGATGTTTTCCACCGTTGAAGCGTATGCAAACACTGACGAAATCAGTCTTTGTTTTAGATCTACACCATAAAAAATTAAATGATCAATGAAAAACTCATTCAAACATTTTATCAAACACTTGGAGTGCAAATTATACATAAACCTTAAAACTCATAACTACAACGTAAACATGCAAACATCTAAACAATTAAGCAATATACGTCATTTACATGTAAACATTGTATCATTTCTTGCCAAAAAAAAATCAAAATTTAAACAAATCCCAAAACTAAAAAAATTATAATTTAAGAGGAAAAATATAACATTTAAACATAAAAAGTTAATGATGTTTGATTATGAAAACTTATTTGTTATTGGAGTGTTGTTTGATTTGAACTTGAAGGAATTTTGGATTTGGTTGATTTGAGCGAATTTTTGGAAATTTGAGATGAGAAACGAGGACATGAGTTGTTGTCCAATCTTTAAAAGAATACGCAGCGTGAGTTAACTCACGATGACCTTCAACGTGACTTAATTCAAGCTGCGTGTAACATCGGCCTGAGTTAACTTATGCTGGGGGCATTTTCGAAAGTGCAGTTGGAAGTGAGCAAAACGTGATGGGAGAATAACAATTTTCAATGTAAGATGGTGACCGAATATGTCTTCTAAAATTGCTCACCTTATTTAAAAGTGTTGATCAAGAGCGATAATATGATCCAATTTTACGTATAAAAGTAGTTGATATGAAGTTACAATTTGCATGAAGGGTCTATTGAACAAATTTCATTATGCAAGCCTTCTTGTTTGTTTATTATCATCCGCACTCAATAATAGATCTTGATAGTTGATAGGACCACGTCGACCGCAAAACTCTTCTTCAAGAGGTTTAAGAGTTTTAACGCTTCTATGTTCTTTCATTTGAATTTGATTTTATGATATTTGATTAAATTGAAAGAGGCTCGAATAATCTCATATTCAAAACGTCCTCGAGTTATATATAAAATAGAGAAATGTTAACGAATATCTCCTAGACACTCTTTAGGATCTTTAAAAGATAATTTTTTCTAAAAATTATTGTAATCAATACATTGAAAATTGAAATTTTTGAACTTTTTTTTATAGAATAATTTATTCTTTTGAAATGTTTAAAGAGTGCTTCTGAAGAGTATGATGTATATTGTTTGTACTTTCACGATGCACAATTAACAGGTGCATTACATATAGTAGAAGAAACAACACAAAGCATATGCGACATAGCAGTACATATTTGGTTCTGATTATTTAAAAGCAAGTACTTTTTCTCTCTTCTCTCTTTTTAAACATGTACACCTTATAAAATTTTATAAATTTCATTCAGCATATTTTTTCCTTTTGAAGTTAAGATATTTCATATATTATGTTAATAAACATATACGATTTTTTTTAGAGGAAACAAATAAGAAAATTATTAAGGACTTAATTTATAACATTTTTTTTTTGGGTACAAATGATATTTGATCCTTTAGGATTTATTTTCTCATTATATTTTCAGTTAAATTGTTGCAAGTTTTTTTTTTTGGAGGGATATTGTAAATTTTCTTGTGTGGAGAAGCTTAAAAATAAGAAATAAAATAAGTTAGGTAATATTTGCACTTATATATAAATATATCAATTGGAAAAATAAAAAAAAAGCAAATATTTTCCAACTAACCTATGACCTATAATTCAGTATGAAGTTGATGATGAACTGCCGTTCAAAAGAAATAAAAGTGGTTAGTGAACTGATTGGGGGACCATTTCTGATATATAGTTTTTCTTCTTTAGAGTACCTTACTTTTAAATAAGATACCTTAATAATTATAATGGATAGGTCATTGCACCAAAAGTCCAGGAGTTGGAAAGTGACTAATAGGGGGAGGCTATCTAGGCATACAACTATACAAGCCAATTTGTTTTTTAAGAAATATAAATGAGATTTTTTTTCTTTTGTAGGAAACCACTCTAATTAAGTTGACACTCTTGACTTCCTAAAGTATTCTCACAAACTTTAGTCTTTTAAATTAACTACGTGATTAATCTCTATTCGGATGCTTCGATTGTAGACTGATCATCTTTGTCTCTTCTCAAAATACGTGTTATGCGTTGGTTAAAACTTGACCCTCTTCACAAGCTCAACGTTACTTAACCAACTAAGCCACACCAATTTAGTTATGTAAATGAGATTTGAACAATCAATATAGTTTTTTTAATAAACAAAAATTAGTGCAAAAATATACCTATAATACAAGACTTTTTTTATATCTAGAATTAGACAGGCCAACCCTATTCCTATAGAAATTTTCCCTTGACAACCTAAACCCTCCCCATGTTGGTTCTATTTTTGCAATGAATAAATTCCAAGACATATTTATATATAAATTTGCTGAAGCCCAGGCTGACCATGTTAACTTTATCATCATTGTCAATTTGTCATTATACTATACAAGTATATATGACAAATGACAATGGCTTCACAAAGAAAAAAGTATGATAATGATAATCTAGCTACTTTTATTCAAATTAAAGTAACATGTCTCAGAGCAATGGAATGTGAAAATAATTGGTCAAAATTAAAAACCAAAAGAGTACCAAATAGAACAAACTTTATTATTGAGGCAACGAATATAATATTTACTTCATTTTTCCAATACAGATATCTTATCTCACAATATTCAAATACAGTGAAAAAATAATAATGCTTAGGCATTATTTGAAAAGTTAAGCACTACTTAGAATCAATTATGTAATGTATTTTTGGTTACTGGTGAGCTATTCTGTACATATACACAAACTCACTCAAGTAACCATGTTAAGTATACTAGACCAAAATTTAAAATGAGAAAAAAAAACTTTAGACAATATCAAGATTCAAGAGTATACATATGAGTATATGACCAAATCAATTTAGTCATGTGAGTATGATTGTTGTATCAACTACTTCTTCTACCTCTCTAATCCTTGTTTGCAAAGTGGGCAGCATGATATGATTTTTAGCCACTGGTCCACACATTCTAGGTGGAACACATGAGAACATGGTAATTGTCTAACTTCTTCTTTATCTTTGTACTTTGCTAGGCAAATGCAACATTCCTGTCAACCACACCACAACATGCCAAACTTATTTAATTCAATAATCAATAGATCCCAAATTGTAGGAAAAAAAATAATGTTTCTATTTTTGTGTCTCATTTGAATTTTTTAGTAGCATTCCTCACTCTATATTATGATATGATAGGATGAAATATGATCATATATTTTGTGTAAAACTTGTTTACATTGTGAATTAGTTACTTACTGGATCTTCATTGATAAATTTTTCAATGCTATCAGAGTCATTGCCAAGCTCTAACTTGGTAGCATGATGTTCTTTATGTCTCCAACTTGGAAGTTGTGAAATTTGTTCATCAGATGCACCTTTATTAGAAGAGGCTATGTTCATGTTGTAACCAAGGAGGGTACTAATCAGTGGTACACAGCAACATAACAGTAGAAAAAGAAGGAAAGGGAAAGAGTAGCAGATTGCATTCCAAGTAAGCAAGGTGATGCATAGGACATGAAGTTTTGGAGCTTGTTGAAACGAACCAAATCGCGAGTCGAAAACCCAAACATTTCCCATCACAAACCATATGGCAAAGAAAAACTCCAGTGATGTCCTGCATTTGTTCATCAAGTGTGACATCCTGTATACACTGACATAGTATAGTCCAAATTAACATTAATTTTCAAATTTCACCCTAAAAACAATTTGTTGGTTTTGACTCGTAGTTTAATTATATACACAGACATCCCTATTGTACAGTTCAGGGGTAATGTTGTAAATTGAATTGTAGTATTTAAACACAAGTTGTACGATGTAAACTCTAAGTGTTCAGTGATAATAGAAAAGTACTATAACCGCTCTACAGTCGAAGACAATGGCACAATTGGCCGATGCATGATCAAATATCGTGTGTTCGCTGTTCTAACACAATTGCACAACTATAAATATAACTTATTCTCTAATTTAACTTGGATTGATGACTATGGAAGTTATTCAAGCCAAGGTAACACACAAACAGGTTTCACAATTTAATTTTCAGTCCCAATTTGGTGCCAAGTATTAATGTTTCTTTTGTTGGACACTAACTTTTCAAAAGAAAAAGTTGGTAATACTTCCATCTTAGGCTTTTCATTTTTCACATGATTTATTCTAAATTAGATTGGAAAGATTGCAACAAACACAAGATTCTTCTATGTCACAAAAGTAAATTCCTTGAACTGATAAGAATAAAAAAGCTTATGCTAGAGTATTTGATTCTTCCAAGCTCTAATTATGAGATAAATTACAATACCTTTATAATTACTTGATACTTGGTATTTTTCTATCTTTAGCAATCCAATTGGTCTAGTCTAAATATCGTAGTCAATTCAAGGTGCACAAATTTTCTTCTTTTTGAAAGTGCACAAACCAAAAATATGAATGGTGTCAATCTATATAAACATACACAGAAGATTAACTTAATACTTTATATAGGTGATTACTTATTTGTAAATACTATAGTACTATTATGCATCACTAATAACAAAATAGACTAAAGGAAATTTTTGAAGATTGAAAGGGAATAGGATACCTTGTTTCTCCACTATTTCTCTGCTGTTCAATATCAGAAAGGCTTAGAGCATCTCCTTGAATCAGATAAATTTGTCGGTATCGACCGTACACGGTAAGCAAATTAAGAACACATCCAATATCATAACCAGATATCCAAATCCTCATAGGCCAAACAGGTTTCTCCCTCTTTGAAATAACCAAAGTGAAAGTTGAAATGATTATTTGGACAATCAAAGCAATAAACTCCATCATCAACCATGTGCTAGAATTAAAAGGATTAGAGCCAAGGTTAGACCTTGATCCATTTTGATAATGGAAAACTCTTCTTAACAAGGTAAACCATCTTGATCTAGATATTCTCATAGCCATCCTAACAGAAAACGAAGGCGACGAGGCATGTTGAGGCCTAGTTCTAGAACTAGCCACTCTTTCTTCTCTTGTTTCAGGATTTGAAGAAGATTGAACTATGCTGTTAGAGTTCAACAAGCACCTAGAATTCATTGAATTTTTGTTCTCTTTTGAAATTATATCAAGCTAAAAAAAAACTTTCCAATTCATGAGCAAAAGATGAAGTGTTTATAGGAAGAGGAGAAAGGGAAGAAGGGTGTGAAGGATGTGTCAAGGAAGGTGAAGTTTGTGACTCAGAAGGTGACAAAGAATCAGCTTAAGAAACTTTGCTTTGATTCAAAGTGAATCACAAGGTTTGGTTTGGAGGGAAGTTAACCGTTGGCCAACTTCTTTTTGATCATATTTTTTATATGAAGCTCAACTTAGGAAGAAGTTGGATTTCGATTTGGTGACTTTTTGTTTCTATAGTTAATACTATAAAATTAGAAAAGTTTCAAAGATTTTTTGTTTTGTTTTGGGGTGATATCAAAATAAAGTAAAGTTGATCTCTCTTTGAATTCAAGTGGATATGACTTAAAGTAATTAGTATTTTATAGGGGTATTTTTTGAAAGATAGACCAAACACATATAATATATAAACCATATAATATAACTGTTTGAATTATGGCGGGCACAAGTGATTTTTTTTAATAATTTTTTTTTTTTGATTATAAGGTAAAAGGTTGGCCACCTAACATAAATCATGTAATATTGGGATCGTGTGACTCCATGCGTCTATGAGATGGTTGTCATATCTGCTATACATATTAGCCAACACCATACCACTCCAAAAAATGGAGTTTACGTAGCTTAATTTTATAATCTGTTATGATTTTCTTGTCTAATTAAAGAAAAGTTGTTAGAGTAAAGTTGTGTTTAATTAAGAATAAGGTTACTTACATATACACTCCTTGTGTGCTTGTAAGTTCCGTAACCATATAGCCTTATAGGTGGCGTCACCTAAGTTTATACATCCCCACCTTTATTTTATTTTATCATAATTAATAAAATCAGATGAAACTAAATTAACGACTTTGTTTTGTTCTGATTAATTGTTTTTGGCAAGCATAATATCGGTTTCTATTTTTCAAATAATCATAACTTGGACTAACAAACTGTGTTTTTATCAGCCAATAACCAAGTAACCTTCTAGCAAAGTTAACTTGTGGGGATCAACAAGTTGAGTTATAAGTCAATATCAGATAATTAATGTAGGATAAAGCAGGGCTTGCAGATATAAAAGCAAAATTGTTCATATTACTAAGCGACTACAAGAAATGGACACAATTCAAAAAATGAAAAAAATAATCTATTAAATGTTTTTTTGAAAAGGCTAAAATGGAATATATAGATTATAATCTATTAAATGTTGATAAATAAAAACAAAGCTTTCAAACCTCATTTTGCATTTGGATTGGTTGACCTAGATTTTTTTTTGTAGTAGGGGTAAAAAAATA
Organism: Medicago arabica; assembly: GCA_946800305.1. NCBI lineage: Eukaryota > Viridiplantae > Streptophyta > Magnoliopsida > Fabales > Fabaceae > Medicago > Medicago arabica. Next base: position 1,968,733 of record OX326970.1, read on the forward strand.
GTCTATAAAATATTAATAAAAGGAAAATATTTTAAAATTTTATAAAATAGACAATTTTATGAACTTAAAAAAAAGTAGTTTATAGTAAATAACAGACTCCTCCCTAAAAAAAATAAAAATAAATAGAAGACTTCTTTAAAAATTAAATAAATAGCAGACTGTTTTTTTTAGGGACTTATTTTATTTTATTTTTAAATATGATATATTTTGTATCACTAAACAAAAACTATGTTAATGCGGGTACGATGTTAATATAACATGTTTCGAGATTTTTCAGTATACGAAGAAAGACACTTGAGCTTATGTGAATAGTATATTCTCGTATTAATCTTCGATGATACAAGCTCTTGGCCCTATCCGTAAGCAACACGTGATTTGTCATGTTCGTTGACATTTTCCTCCTCAAAGCTTTGTCAAAGTTCATTATGATTCTTCTTTTGACAATCCCAGTAATGCAGGTTTTGACGGTCTTTTAAGAAACGATATGTGAATTTGGATTCAAATTTTTTCTAATCTTATGGGAGAGCTTCAAATTTATGGGCTGAACTTTCAGCTATTTGGAGAGGTCTTCAATTGGCTTGAAACCTCAATTATAGGGCTATTATCTTTGAATCCGACTATAAGACAACTTTGAATCTAATTACAGATACTATTAAACAATATGACTTTCATCGTCATGAAAGTGTGCTTTCTCTCATTAGGAACCTATCTTCACTTTCGTAGAAAGTCTCGTTTACCCATACTATACGAGAAGGAGATGGATATGCTCATTGATTGACTAACGTTGGAATTTAACAGTAAAAATTAAAAAGATAAATCGTTAAAGTTGTATCAATATGTTTTATCTCATATTAGTTTTTTAAAAAATATTTTTAAGGAGGGAACAATTTTGTTTTATTGGGGGAAAAGCAAAAATTACTAATGATATTTTCAAGTACATATTTTTCCCTTTTTGGAGGCAACAACCCCATACCATTGTACATGCATCTGCCATATTAAAATTCCAAATCGAATGTCGGGTAGTCTAAATTAGAGGGCAAGAAATATCACGGCTAATGGTCAAACTCATGCCAAATTAATTAAAGAAGGGTCCAAAAAGCGTATAAATTCACATTTGCACAAAAATTTCGTGACCTGGTCATGTCAAATTTTAACATATAAGAGACCATTTCAAACTTTTTTTTAGCATGTTCTTAAGATCTATATAAGACCAATATTAACTTTTAATTTTGGAAAATGGTTTAAATAATTTTAATACGTACCAAACAATTAATATGCTATAATATCAATGGAAATAAGATTAAGAATTAATATTCATATAGTATTATGGAATGTAAAGGAAGTTGATTACGGAGCAAGTAACTTGAATGTCTGAAATTTGGCCACGTGTTAACCATTAAGAAGTGCCAAAATGTTGTTGAAGTGACCATAATTCAAAGAAAACCTATATAATTAACTAATAAACCATATCGTTTAAGCTTTGGTTTTGACGTATATGAATCAAATTTGACCCTATTAGGTCGGTAGGACATGCAACGTGTTAGTGTAGACATATCTTGCAAAAGGAAATCAATCACTTTCGAGAAAATAGATAAGAATTGGGAACAATTTGAAGCCTTTATAATTCTAATTTGTTCTTAATTTGACCAAAAAAGGGGAAAATTATTATCTTATATTTGTTAAGAGAAAATAAAAAAGCTTCAAAGTTGAAGAAAAAGTTAATGTTAGAAAAATATACAAGAGCAAAAACCAATGTCCTCCAAGTTTCGTATTTGCTGTCGTACCATGGACTATTAAAATTTCTAGAATATAACATATTTATTTATGAAAGACCATTTTTTTTATATAGTACGTGCAGTTTCAGTTTAACATTTAAAATTTGTTGAGTAAAGATGTATCCTCTAAAATGATTAAAGTGTAAATGAGAAAATCTTGTTAAAGTGTAAAATTTGTTAATTAACGACTGATATTGTTCAACACATTTATGATTTATTATCTACGTACATATAATATCAAACACTAATATAGTTATCAACAGTTGATCATGTTCTTGTTCATAAGTTTACTGTAAAATAAGTTGTTCATGTTCTTCCGGACAAAAAAAATGTTCATGTTGGATGAGTGATATCTAAAAATCTAACTACTCGAGTTCTGTTAAAAACCGTTGAACCATCTTTCGATAACACATTTTTGTCATGATTCTTCAGGTTCATGCCACATAGTATTTTTATCTATAAACTATATAGCTTTCTTTGACTTTGCTAGGTTAGATTGCATGAGCACACTAATATTATTTTGTATTTTTTTTAAGGAATAATTTTGTACCCATAAATAAAAGTCCGTGACTTAGATGCAGTTTCGGACTTGAATATTATTAACATGTTTCGATGGAATGCACTTAAAATCATCCTTGTGTTAAGAGTCCCACACCGGATAGGTGATGGTCTGATAATGAGTTTATAAAGAGGAGACAATCCTCACCTTACAAGCCGGTTTTGTAAGGATGAGTTAGGCCCCAAATTTCAACATGATATCAGAGCTTGTCGAATTCAAGGGCCGCCTAAACCTATTCACGAACCAAACCCAAGGATGAATTAGGCTCTGATAAGTATTTCCGATAATACATAGTAGTAATTCAATTCTTATTAAAAAAATGAAAATTTAAAAAGTCTAAATTTGATCTTTACACTTCTCTTCCTATCATATCATCAATTTATTACCTATATCTATCACATCACTCACTTTTTCTCTTTATTTCAAGATGTATACATAATACACCCATATGTGGTGCACACCAAACATTTTTTCTCAAATAAAAAACCAGATACAATAGAAACATCAATCCAAAAAACTCACAATTCAAGTTATGATATGCATTTCTTTAGTAAGTATTAGAAAAACTTGGATTCAAGTATTTATTATTCCTTGCATGTTAAATTTTCTTCAACACAGCAACTCCATATGTTAAATGTTAAGTTATTACATCAGAAGCAGAGGTCTTAAACAAGTTATCAAACATCAATCTTTCTGCGTAGACAAAAGTAAGCCAAGAATCGAAAGCAAAGAGCCATGGCAATCAGAATCCAAACTTCACTTAAACCACCTTTCAAGTTTACAGTATCAAATGATGGTGAACTTTGAAGTGTCCTGCACCCTCCTTCACTTTCACATTCATATAGTTGGTCACCTGAATATTGCACTTTTAGAAGAAGCCTGAATCCATAGTACATGAATGACATATACTTCAACCATTGCATGAACTTTGGTATGTGCTGCAAGACAAATCAAATCAAGTTTTTAAGTATTTGTAGAAGAATCATCTTATTTTTATGAAATGATCATGCAACACTCCTAAAACAAACAAGTCATTCGAAAAGTAGTTAAGTTTTGTTTTTAACAATCCTAATAATAGTCAGTAATAGCAATTTGGTACAGTTTGATTTAAAAATGTATAGAGTAGTTTTCTGTAAATGTAGTTATGGTTCAGTTCGAAACATAGAAACGGTGCACTGAACTTTAATACCAGATTGGTTCGATTCAAGATGAACTATTAACAGTTTGATTACCAGACTTGTAACGGTTAAGTATGGTTCAATTTTCTTTCCTGAACCGAGCCATGAAGAGTCCACATACCTGGACATAGTAGCCACCTGTAAGAAGGAATAACATAAGTATCAAAGAAGCAACCATTCCTGCTCTTTGAATGCTCATAACTGCAGCTCCAAATAGTTCTCCTGCCCCCTATTAACAACAGCAGCATGCATATTCATTAATCATTAGAGCTTTAAACAAACAATTACTAACCTGTTCTGAGTCTTGACACAACTTACTTGACTTGTTATTGCTATTAGCAAAACAGCGAATAAGGTAAGGAAGAAGCAAGCCGTGGTGCTCTTAAAGCCAGCCATGAAGTACACAATAAGCATGAAAACAGTAGGATACAAAACATGTGCCACCATGTCACATAGAGTGCTGCTTGCATAGTATACACTAAGTCTATACATGTCTGCTTTCCTTTCTTTTCTTAAGTATACCTTTTCAAATGGAAATACATAGACTGCTCCAAAAATACATGAAGATGTCCAAAATATGCAAATGTAGAACATTAAACCAACCTGCACCAGAAATTAGTCAATGGTTACTGAGAAATTCAAAATTGTTTAGAACAATTATGATGCATATTTGTTTTTAAAAATGAAACTACTTAAAATGTTTGGATGCGTCCCTGAAACTACCTAGTAGTACCTGATCTCGGAGTTGAGCCTCTGTATTGGTTGAAGATTTCCACCAAAGTAGCCCTAATAGAAGTGCGATTCCAAGTGCTTGAACCAATCTCAATATATCAAAATATTCCTTGAATCTTGCTCTATATGTTCTCTTATAAAGAATGGTGAATTGGTCTAACCAACTCACTGTCCATTCCTTTTTAACCTGAATGGCTAGTTGAAGATGTTTTGGTGTGTTTGCTCCTCTATGATTCTCTTCTTTTTCTTTTGGCTCCAATATGTATTTATACTTGAGTTGTAGATACTAACATGATAAATAAACAATTATTAAGTTGAGAATGAAATAGACCATGTATGTGATGCCAATAAATAAATTACGACTAACCCTACCTTAATAATCGTCACTGAAGGGTCAGTGGATTCTTGATCTTTCAAAATATCTTGTGGAATACTTATATCATTTACTTGTCCAGTTGCCAAGTCAAGCAAGAATTCTGCTGGATTCATTGGTATTTCCGGGACGAACCTCAAGGATGAAAAGTACTCTGCTGTGTCTCTAGCTTTCCCATAATAAACAGGAGAGCCTTCTGATATCAGAAGAAGTTTGTCAAACATGTTAAAGATTCTGCTGGATGGCTGGTGAATTGTTGTGATTATAGTTCTTCCAGCCTAAGGGCAATTCAAAAGTATTTTTCAGCATATGTTCAAAACATGTTATCAAAATGAGAGTTAAATTTAGTTTCTGATACCTTTGCTAGTCCTTGAAGAGTGAGAAGAAGTTTGTTTGCTGAGGTGGAATCAAGTCCTGAAGTTGGCTCATCAAGTAGTAGCAGTGAAGGCTCAACAAGAATTTCATAGCCTATGCTGGTTCTCTTCCTTTCTCCTCCTGATATGCCTTTGAGATACCCTCCACCTATTTTCGTGTGGCGACATCTATGGTTGCACAAAAGATTATTTAGGAAAACAGTTTAATTTCTTTATTTGAGTATTCAATAATCATATTTTAGGTCAAGTTTTGATCCATGCTAGACACACACCTTTCTAGGCCTAGGTCCTTGACAGTATTCTCAACTCTTGCATATTTTTCTTGCTTGCTCATGTTGGTTGGTAGCCTTAAGAATGCAGAGAAGAGCAATGTTTCTTCAACTGTAAGTTGTGGGAAAAGCACATCCTCTTGTGTTACAAATCCAATCCTATAGGTAGAATAAAAGAGAGAGACATTAAAGTACATTGTTAGCACATATTCATGCATTGAATCATAGATGCTGATGTTCTAACAAGATGTTTAACCTTCTTTTAAGAGCAGGACTATATGGAACATCATTGTAAGATATCTTTCCCTTTACATTATCAAGTAATCTTCCTCCTACAACCCTTAACAAGGTTGTCTTTCCACTACCAGAAGGACCCATCAAAGCAAGAATTTCTCCGGGGCCAATGCTTCCTGTGATACCCTTTAAAATTGTCTTGTATTTGTTATTTTCTTCTACATGGTGCTGTGTTGCTACCTTTGACATCATTGTCTTTACAGGGTTTTTGGAAGCTGTTTGGCTATTTCTCACTTTGAACTCGACATCTTCAAACTGCACATTAATGAGAAATTGTCTATTATTAAGAATGTGATCAAGTGAAGCAATTATCAGCACATCATTAGGAACAAAACAATGTCGGTGATAATATTCTCATCGACTCTTGAATTCAGCTTCCAATATCAAGTGGTCAGCCATCAAATCATTTTGAATGCCAAAAGGAGTTTTGAAATATCAAAACAAATATAAGTGCAGGTATTATATCACTTAAGTACTTACAAATTCGATAATAGAGTAGATAATAAAATCATGTTAAGAGTATATCAGAATCTGATTAATAATTTTTCTCAAATCCTCAGATTTATCTAATTTAACATATATCTTTAAAGTTTAAAGAAAAACATGGAGGCCTAAAGTAAGGGTTTGAGTCATCTTATTTTTGGACCAATCATGAAGACACTCGACTCTATTGCACGAAAAACCTTAATTCTCGAGCCAAGAGAAAAAGAACTTTGATTTCTGATAAAATTAATATTTTGCTCTAATTGTTCACTACCTTGAGATATACAGGGAGAGGGGGATCTTGGTTGAAACTGGATTCCTCAACTCGAATGTCAATCTCTGAATACCTATTGTGAAGGTATGCCTGAGACATGAATTCAATGCTGTGACCAAAGCCATTGCTTCCTGCAATCTGCATGGAACCAACAGATGGAGGTGACATTGACATGTTGGCCTCAATCTCATCCTCCCTCACATTTTCCATGATCAATGAAGTTATTGAGAGCAAGGTGTTGAAACTAAGTATCTAATAATAAAGTTTAGATGTTCTGAGTCAACAACATCACACCAAAAACTTGCCTATATAATGGAGGGAGAAACTTGGTTGGTTGGCCACATGCTTTTCATGGCAAGTTCTTAATCCATGCAAGATTGAAAGGCATGAATGTTATTCTTACATATCCTTTTAATTCAATCATTGTGATTTGTTATAAGAACATGTCAAGAACATGAATAAAATTGGCTTGGCAATGTAAGTAACTGAACATTTATGAAAATAAAATGATAGATGTTACTTGTCTAATTCAAAGATTGAATTATTCTTTAACTATGATTTTTTTTTGAGAATATGAGAGTTAACTTAAAATCAGGTTTTGGAGAAATCGTGCCACGATAGAGAAGCAACGTGCCGCGATTGTTGAACAAGATCCTGAAGCAAGTCATTGGAAAAATCGTGCCACGATGGAATCGTAACGTGGCATGATGGCATCTAACGTGCCACGATGGAATCGTATTTTTCAGTGCAGATTTGTTCCAAATTTTAAGCGATACTTTTACTATCAATATAAACCTTGTATCAGATGAATTCTGAGGGAGATAGAGGAGGCTGAAACAAGGGTTTAGAAAGACAACAACAAAACTAGGGTTTGTATAGAGTTTGTCTCTTGGGAACAAATACTAGGGTTTGAGGGTTGATTCACCTTGAGAAACACTATTAGGATTGAGTCTCTTGGTTACGTAAAGAGATTGGGACTTTGAGTAGAATTAGGCGGGAGACTTATTCTTGTAACCCATTGACATCTCTTTTGTAAAGTTACTCATCATTATAGTGGAACGGAGGACTGCTCTCTCCTCCAGATTAGATCAATTTTGGACTGAACTGGCTAAACAAATTATTTTGTGTTCTCTCTTCTTTTCTCTCGCTGTTTTCTATTTTTGCTTGTGATTATAACTGTTACCCACTTTTTTTGGTTGCTTGATTATTTCTTACTCTACACATCAAGTATTTATTGGTGTGATTTTTGATCGAATTCACAACAAAGAAGTTAACAGATTTGAATCAAACATGAATAACATCATGTAGATTTATTTATTTTAAGCATTTGGAGCTTAGAAAAACATTTAATTTTGTCATGCACATTTTTATCTCACAAAAGTACCAGATTAGAACAAAATTAAAATTTTCACAAGGCACATAAGCCGGTGAGTTTGCATTCTTGCAAGTGAAGTTTAATGAACTTAAATTTTTTCTTCCCCAATTAGAACATTCTTTAACTTCATCTTACTAATTACATAAATAGTTAATTAATATACACACCATGGTCATGATGGCATAGATAAATCCTCATGGTCATGGACCTGTCTCTTGCTTTCTATTTCTACTTTGTTGACCCCTTGTAACTGTAACAGTAGCATAGTTCATTTGGTATCTATCATCAAGCATGTATGAAAGGAAATGACCGTAGTTGATAAAGGTTCAGTTCAAATCCCTCGAGAACCTAAATTTGAATTCCGCTATCAATGTAAGGACCTCATTAGTGAGCAATATGTAAATATAGAATGTCACTCTTCACCCAGCAAAATACACTCCCGCCCAGCCAAAATGACCAAAATGCCCCTGCGCATGTTAACTAATGCACGTGTAAAACTGTGCGTTAGTTAACATGCGCAGGGGCATTTTGGCTGGGCGGGAGTGTATTTTGCTGGGTGAAGAGTGACATTCTATATTTACATATTGCTCACTAATGAGGTCCTTACATTGATAGCGGAATTCAAATTTAGGTTCTCGAGGGATTTGAACTGAACCTTTATCAACTACGGTCGTTAGTTAACATGCGATGCGTGACTTAAGTCACACATGTGTTAACGTTGCGTGACTTAAGCCAGACACTGTGCAAGTTAACTCACGCACAGATTTAACACGTGCGTGAGTTAACTTGCGCAGTGTCTGTGCAGCAGATATAACGTGCGCAAGTTAAGTCATGCAGCGTGACTTAACTTGCGCAGGGGCATTTTGGTCATTTTAGCTGGGCGAGAGTGTATTTTGCTGAGTGAAAAGTGACATTCGTAAATATATCCTCCTTGGGCCTTTCTCCGGCCTTGGTACTCCCACCCCGGAGTCCAACTTGCATTAAAAAAAATGAAAATCATATTTATATAACTGGTAAATACATGATGTGAGAGAAATTTTGAGATGAAAATTAATAAGTTAACAATAATTTCGTCCACTCTCCCATCTCACAAATAATATTTTCCACTCTAAACTTATCTTCTGTTTAAATTAGCAAAGGGTTAAAGCTAGTGCCACACAATGCACTTGGAAGCTTCTCCATGCTCCATAGGCAAAACGTGGTAATCTCAAGTAAGGAGTTCAAATCCCTCAAAAACATTGTAAAACGGTCATTCATGTCATTTAACTAAAAATAGTTTTTCTCTTCTCCAATTATTTTATTCCTATTTTGTTACATAACACAAAAAATTCAACAATGAGACCAACATACCTTATTCATATATGTAATCATAACAACTATTAATATGTTGAAAGTTACACTATCAATTATCAAACTTTGCAGACAAAAACAACATCATCATAAATTCTTTACGTTCAAAATATTCCAATTAATCTAATCTATCCCATCAAAATAGATTTGAGAATAAAATGAAACAAAAAAACAAATAGTCAATCCCATTTTCTTTTTCTCCGTAGCCTATGTTGACTGACATAACCTTCATGTCCAAAATTAGACACCCAGTATAGTCATATTGTTACCTTTTTTTGGAAAATATTTGACTATTAAACCTTAAGAAACTAGTGCATGCTAAACACATTTAGATGAAGGCGTGGTTTAAATTCCTAAACTTTGAATAGATGAAAAAAAATTAAATCCACATCTTAGACCAAATGATTGAAAATTGGAGGCATAGTTTGATTGAAATTCCTAACACAACGTGATTTTGTAAGGCTGACACATTTTGATTGAAAGATACAAAGTAAAAGTACTAGTATAGTATAGTATGTATAGTTGTAGTCATCTCATTAGAAGGTAATTTTTTACTCATTTGTAATATTCTATTTTCATCAATACATAACATTCCAATCCCTCGACAAAAAGGAGCGGATGTTATCAATAAGATGAGCATAAAGGTGAGTAGGTGAGAATCCATCCTTAATAAAAATTAAAGTTGTTTGAGAGTCTGACTCGCAAATGACGTATCTAAATCCATGATCCCAAGTAAGTTGCAATCTATAGAAAATAGCATGAAGCTCAACATTAATATTAGTAGTATGACCATAACTTCCCGCAAAACCAGTGATCCAACCCCCAACTGAATTTCTGATAAGGCCGCCAAAGCCTGATTTTCCAGGGTTATCAATCGAACTATATATCATTAACATTAACTTTAATCACATTATCTGGAGGGGGTGCCAAGAAACAATTCTAGGAGCATGGATCCGAGATGGACCACCAAAAATGTTTTTGGTGGAATTAAAGAGAGTGTAAATTTGGCTAATAATATACAGAGAAGGTGATTAATATAAGAAAAAGCTTAGTCATTTCTAGACTTTTAAATAAACCAACATCGAATGAGAAAAAGAATACTATGTTGGTCGGTTGCATGCATCTTGAACCATAAACTAAGATCATCTTCACGACGATCATTATAAAAATCAAGCTCGAGTTTATGACAAACTTGCATGGCCTTCGGACAATCACATAACATATGGAAAATGGTTTCCAAAGAAGTACCATATATATATATATATATATATATATATATAACAAGAAGCATCAAACAATTTCCTTCAAAAAAAAGAAGCATCAAACCATTATATATAGCCATTAAACCACTTGAAAAAAAATAGGGTTAATTAAGTTTTTGTCCCTATAAATATCTGCAGTTTTGTTTTTAGTCCATATAAAATAAAATCACACTTTTTAGTCCTTGTGACATTTTCCTTTAGCATTTTAGGGATCAAAAATGCTGACGTAAAATTTTTACATGGACTAAAAATGTGGATGAAAATTTTTACAGGGACTAAAAATGCTGACGGAAAATTTTAAAAGGACTAAAAAGTGTGATTTTATTTTATAAGGACTAAAAACGAAACTGCAGATATTTATAGGGACCAAAACTTAATTAACCCAAAAAAATATCAAACAATTAAATCAATGAAAATTGACCATTGGTGACCAAGCAAAGACAATCAAAACAGAATATTGTATTTAAATATGGCTATAAATATTTACGTTGTGTTCCTTAGCATTTCATCCACATTTACCTTTCTATTGATTTTCGTTCACATAAACCATTTAATAACACTTAACACAAAATCATTCATTCATGGCGTGGTTGTTTATGTTTTTGCATCTTTTTCTCTTCCATTTCCCATCATTCTCTTCTTCTTCTTCCAATTTCTCATGCCATCATGACGGGAGCTCTTTTTTGCTTCAATTCAAGTCCTCCTTCACTATAGACGATAGTGATGAATCTCTGAATAAAACAGCAACATGGAAAAATGGGACTGATTGCTGCTCATCATGGCATGGTGTCACGTGTGACACAGTCTCTGGTCACGTGATTGGCCTCAACCTTGCTTATGAAGGCCTTACAGGTATATTACATCCTAACAGTACTCTTTTCCATCTTGTTCATCTCCAAACACTCGACCTTTCTTACAATAATTTCTCTGACTCCCATTTTCATTCTAAGTTTTGTGGATTTCAGAGTCTTACACAACTTGACTTGTCTTATAGTTACTTTAAAGGTGAAATTCCAATTCAAATCTCACACCTTTCCAAATTACAATCACTTCATCTCTCTAGGGATTTGTATATTATGATCAATTAGTTTGGAATGAAACCACCTTAAAGAGACTTCTGCAAAATGCGACAAATCTACGGGAGTTGTTTCTAGATTATACTCATGTGTCTTCTATAAGACCAAACTCCATTGCATTGCTCTTCAACTAATCTTCCTCTTTCGTTACTCTTAATCTTGAATACACTGAATTAAGTGGAAACTTGAAAAATAACATTCTTTGTTTACCAAGTATTCAAGAGTTAGATATGTCAGGTAATTCGGACCTTGAAGGTGAACTTCCAGAATTGAGTTGCAGCACTTCTCTTAGAATCTTGGATCTTTCAGAATGTGGATTCAAAGGGGAAATTCCTATTTCTTTTTCCAACTTCACACATCTTACCTCTCTAACTCTCTCAGATAACAACCTAAATGGTTCAATCCCATCCTCACTTTCAAACCTTCAACATCTCATCAAGTTGGATCTTCCCAGATGTGTTTGGTGGGATGACCAAACTACAAGTTCTTAGACTACAGTTAAACAATTTAGAAGGACAAATTCCATCTTCATTATTTAACTTGACTCATCTTGTGTGGTTAGATTGTTCTCTTAATAAATTATAGGGTCCTCCACCCAACAAAATTACAGGGTTTCAAAAGCTAACTCGTTTATGGTTTGATAACAATTTGCTAAATGGAACAATTTCATCCTAGTTGTTATCTTTGCATTCTTTGGTATACTTAGGTCTATCAAATAATCTATTTACAGCAGGACCTATCAGTGCAATCTCACCATATTTCTTAAAGGGGCTATATCTAAACAACATAAGGAGACAAGGCATTATTACATAATCCATTTTCAACCTTCCAAACCTAACTTATCTATATCTATCATCAAACAACTTGAATGGTGTTGTCAATTTTCAACTCTTCTCCAAACTTAGAAATCTGCAATTTTTATCCCTTTCATGGAATAGTCAATTGTCCCTAAACTTTGAATCCAATGTCAGTTTTAGATTTTCTAGCCTGCAAGAATTAGATTTGTGTTCTGTCAATTTGACCGACTTTGACAAATTACAAGCAAATTTCTCAAGTTTGGCTTATCTTGATCTTTCCAATAACAAACTTAATGGAAGCATGCCCAATTGGTTACTTGAAAAAAATTCATTGGTATATTTGAACCTCTCTCAAAACTTTTTCACGTCAATAGATCAATGGATTAACAATAATACATCCAATGGTTATTTGTTAGACCTTGATCTTAGTGGTAATTTACTGCATGGTGAAATCCCTTTGTCAGTTTGCAATATCAGTTCACTTGGATTTCTCAACTTAGGATACAACAATTTGACTGACATCATTCCACAATGTCTTGCTGAATCACCATCCCTTCAAGTTTTGAATCTACAAATGAACAAATTTCATGGCGCTTTGCCAAGTAACTTTTCAAAGGACAGTAAAATTGTCACTCTGAACCTCTATAGCAACCAGTCAGAAGGCCATTTTCCAAAATCCTTGTCTCGTTGTAAAAAGTTGGAGTTTCTAAACCTGGGCAGGAACAAAATAGAAGACAATTTTCCTGATTGGCTTCAAACATTGAAAGATTTAAAATTATTGGTTTTGGGAGACAATAAGTTGTATGGACCCATTGCTAATTTAAAGATCAAGCATTTATTTCCAAGTTTAATCATTTTTGATATCTCGGGCAACAACTTTAGTGGTTTTCTACCAAAAGGCTGTTTAAAAAATTATGAAGCCATGAAGAATGTTACTCAAGTGGTTGGGGATAGCATCTTGCAATACCTGCATGTCGACACAAATTATGTGACTGTGGTTGGGGATAGCAGCTTGCCATACCTGCACGTCGACACAAGATACTCAGATTCTGTGATTGTGACAATAAAAGGAAACAAAATGACACTGGTGAAGATTCCAAAAAAGTTTGCAAGTATTGATTTGTCAAGAAACAAATTTGAAGGAGAGATTCCAAATGCTATTGGAGAGCTTCATTCACTCATAGGGATTAACCTTTCCCATAATAGACTTACATGTCATATTCCCAAATCAATAGGAAACTTGACATACTTGGAATCTTTGGATCTTTCTTCAAATATGACAACCGGTGTCATTCCTGTGGAGTTAACCAATTTAAACTTTCTTGAAGCATTGAATCTTTCCGATAACCATCTAGCGGGAAAAATACCTCAAGGAAAGCAGTTTGGTACATTTACAAATGATTCCTAAGAAGGAAACTTGGAGTTATGTGGATTTCCCTTGTCAAAGAACTGTGGACCTGAACAACATTCTCCACCTTCGTCGAACAACTTTTGTCACAAGGAGAAATTTGGATTTGGATGGAAACCAGTGACAATTGGATATGGATGTGGATTTTTGATTGGAATAGGCATTGGATATTATATGTTTTTAATTGAAAAGCCTAGATTGCTTGTCATGATATTTGGTGGTCAGCCAAAGAGAAGAGTGACAAGGAGAACAAGAGTGACGAGGGCACATGGAACAACCATGAATCAGATGGTGCAAATGTCATAGTTTTATTGTTGTAGTTATTTTCCCTGTATTGTGTGCTAGTCTTTAGTTTCTGTTTTAAAATAAGCATGATGTGACTGTGACGATCTTGTCACGCTTATTTGATCTAACTAGTTTAATTTTGGGTTGTAAGTTTGTATTGTGAATGTACTTTGCGATTATGTTTTGGCTTCTTTTGAATATGTAAATAGGCCTGGTTTTTAATTAAAATAAAGGACAACAGTGAAGTGATGCAGGTAAAGCAGATCTTTTCTGAATTTCTAATTAGCAGATAACATTGTTATTAATACGTGCTTCCAAAGAAGTATTTCATATCTAATTATCCTAATTTATATCAAAATTTCATTTTACCCTTATTTATGTAATCTTGATTTTCTGGGATTGCATAATTTATATCATCCTGGTTTAGCACCTGCATCATTATTTATCAGTTCAGTACTTAACACTGATACCTTAGTTTCTGGAAAATAGAGAAAAAAATACTATTGTTCCAAACCTCTAACATGCACAAAGAATTTCTTTGATTTTCCCAATCTTCATAAAAGAATCAAAATGCATACTCTCATGCATAACTGATTTTCTTATATGGATTTAAATGCTGATAAAGAGTAGAGCTCTGTCAAATTTAAATGACATTTGGCGTTAAATAATAATGAATTAACAGTATGCTTCAATGATATATTACAGAAACTCCTAATGCTTCAATAAACAAGAAATGCTCAGAAAGACCTTGACCAACACTAACAAGAAGCATTTTATCTTTCAACTTTAACAATCGCACAATTAGTCTAATGACAGACAACAAATAATCCTATTCTGCGCTAAACATCAGCTTAAGCACAACACAATCATATTATCATTTACTCAATGTACGAGTCAGAGCTAACATCTACTTTAGCTTATATTCTGTCTTTGCATTCAGACCTTAGAGAACTATGAGTGACTATAGTATTTTACCTTTATTTTTGGCATCTTGTATTTTAGATTTATATGTAATTCAATTACCATGAAAATATATAAGTACGAAATTTCATCTTTTTTACATACTCCAAGATATGCTTTCACTTTTATACACTATTAGAAATATGTATGCTTATTTGACCATTGTGACTTGTTATAAGAACATGAATAACTAAGATCGTTGCTGCAAAACATATAGCTTTTATTGAAAATAAGATAATCTCAAGCAAAGAGTAAAAATCTCTCGAAATTGTAAAATTTATTCATGTCATTTAACTAAAATTAGGTTTTCTCTTCTCCAATTATTTTAATCCTGTTTTGTTTAGACGTACACAACACAAAAACTTCAAGAATGAGACCAACATACCTTATTCATATAGGTAATCATAACAACTATTAATATGTTGAAAGTTACACTATCAATTATCAAATTTTGCAGACAAAAAAAACATCATCATCAATGATTTACGTTCAAAATATTCCAATTCATCTAATCTATCCCATCAAAATAGATTTGAGAATAAAATGAAACAAAAAAAGAAAGTCAATCCCATTTTCTTTTTCGCCGTAGTGTACATAGGCATTATCAATCCTTCTTTCTTGTTTTCTGTGCATTATGTTTCAACAAAGGGAGGAGATCAATCACCTGTTTTTTTAACGTAAAATTCTCTTACAATATTATGTTACTAAAAGAAATTTCACAATTGTGCTGTCATGAAAATTCTGCTGCATATATGCAGAACAGATGCCAAGGTGCTGTGATGGGCTACTGCTTGAGATGATCATATATGCTGCTAGTGGAAGCACCAATGAATCTTTGTAATGTTATCATCGTAATAACAAGATTGTGTAATTTTTTATGAACATTTGATACTAATGGTATTTGTGGATGTATGTAAAGACTTTGGTGATCTAATATTAGCATATCTTATTCCGTGATGAGATTTTTTAATACACAATCTTTTTCAGAGGTTATTCGAGATGCTCAACTTTTCATGTTTGCGATGAAAGTTCACAAATCAAATTTGTTTTAGTACTGGTTTAAATCACATGGTAATTTTTGTTATCTCTATTTTTGTTATGCCATTTTCTGAATTGTACAGTTTGTAAAAAGTGGAAACATTATGCACCACCATAACATTAACAGCATCAAGCCACGCAATTCTTCTTTGAATCCATTTGCAGCTGAATACGTTCCTATCTCTAGAAGAGACAGTAATGTAAGAGATCATGTGACAGAAGCTGAATACATTCCTATGAGGCTATGACGGGACTATTTGGTTTCAGCGTCCTCAAAATACCACAGTTGATATGAAACTTGTTGAAAAAAACACCCAAATACTCTCTCCGGGGAAAAGCTAGTCTGCTTCTAGTTCTTACTTTTCATCACGACAGAGTGTGGCATAGCTCATAGATAATCAGTTCATGAATGAAGAGACTGATATAGATTGCATAATCCTCAGCTGCGTCTTGTTTTTTTCTTGTGTGGAATTATCTGCTTTTATGCAAGCCACTGGATAGTTTAGAACAATGCAGAAATTGCTTAAATTTCACAATTGATGTAGTACATTGTGTCATTTGTATCCTAGAATGGGGTGAAGAACTTGATGACTCTAATTGTTTTCTTTTTTATGTGTTGTTTACTTAAGAGTTAAGACAGCCATAGTACACCAAAATGTGAAAATACAATATGTGTTGTTGCTTAAATGATGTCTTTTCTTATTGGTTTAGATATTCATGGTTTAACGATTGACTTGGCTATAAGAATATTGAGTTTTAATCTGGTCTGTGCAGTATGGCTCATAACATGTCATGCTATTTCATCAATGGATTACCGCATATTTCATTGGAGGAAAATGTTGCAGAGGAGGTATGCCTTTTTCACATATCATAGCAATGTGTTTTAGCTTTCATCATGACTACATAACCGTTATACTAAAGATCTTAAAAAACAAGAGTGTATACACCATCTACAACACAAGGTTTGAAAAAGTCTATGACACAAGTGGCCCCCATACGAAGGTCCTTAGTTTTTCTACAATCTAACCATACGAAGACTAAAGAAAGGTCGACCAATTAATCGCACTAGAACTAAAATGGACGTTGTGGAAAAAACACTGAGAAAGTGTGGACTGTGTGGGATGATCGGTCATATTCAAAGGAATTGTCCTTGTGTTAATCACTGGTAGTTAATTTTTTTACTTTTGTATTTTAATCCGAATTATCGTTGTATAATTATTACTCCCTTCGTCCCAAATTATAAATCGTTTAAAAAATAAATTGTCCTAAATTATAAATCGTTTTACATTACCAATGAAACATTAATGTTACTTTTCTTGTTATACACTTAACTATTTATTACGATCTACTCTTTCAATTCTTTGATTTATCGTTTTCATACAATTTATTAAAGATAATTTTGTAAAACAACTCTGAATATCTCTTTTCTATGCAAAATTAATTACATTTCTTAATACGTGTGAAATGTCTAAAATGACTTATAATTTAAGACGGATGGAGTATTGACTATTGACTTGTCTCTTTATTATTGATTTTTATTATGTAAATTAAACGGATTTTAATATGCGAGGAAAAATAAATGTGAAATGTTGTTTCATTGAAAATACAATTTAATACAACATTAAAAGAATGCTCAAATAAAATTACATTAACTTTGATAAACAAACACCAACTACTTATGACATAACGATCGAGTATCACCATCAACTACTTGGACATAAAGTTGACATAGATCGGACCGTCTCCACTTTCTTTGTACAAAACATCTCTTGAACATCAATTATTCTCGAGAAGTATGTATTCATTATTAGAGGCCAATGAGATGAAAGACTACCCGTAATAAATATATGTCATCTTTTGAGTTTATTAGATGCCAATGAGATGAAAGACTCCCGTAATAAATATGTGTCATCTTTTGAGTAGGATCACGAGCTAAACGGGAAAAAAAATGGTTGAGCTGACTCTTTAACCCAACTAACGTTTTTCATGGACTTAATACATTTCAAACAGTTTTCTTATGTGATTATTCAACGGCATGCCTTTGCCTTTTGGGTATAGAAAGGATTCCATTGAGAGGGAAGAACACATGTTATGTACTCAACAAATTTCGCGATGAAGATTAATCAACATATACTAGATAAAAGTGGAGATTTTGCACATACATCTTTCAATTGTTATTATAAGCAAAAAAAAAAAAAAAACTATTTTTTAAATTTATTGAATAATTGATGTATATGATATGTATAGAAATAAGATACATAAATTATTCAATAAATCTAAACAATATCTTTTTAAAAAATTTAAAATAGTGACAAGATGTTGTTTTTGGTAGTAAACAATATTATGTTCTAGGTGCGATCATATCCGCACTAATGCACCAGATCCCATCAAAACTCCACAGTTAAGCATGCTTGAGAGATAGTAGTATTAGGATGGGTGACCTCCTCGAAAGTCCTTGTGTTGCACCTCTTTTAAAAATAACAAAAAAAAAACAATATTATGCTCTGAACAAGACCCTTTGAACTTAGTCATGATAATATTAACTTCAACCATATTGTTAATGTAGTACTCTTTCCGTTCCTAATTATAAGTCCTTTATGAAGAAAAAAAGTCTAGTCCAGAAATATAAGCCCCTGTACAAATTAGTAAGTGCATTTTCCCTCAAAAATAAAATAAAATAAGTAAGTGCATTTATTTATTTTTTCTTAAACATACCTTTAATTAATGTACTACTAACTTGTATTAAAATACACATATAAACAAATGATAATTTAGTAAAATTCATATATAAACTTAACACATTAACTACACTACCAACTTCTTTTAATATGTGTGAAATTAGTCAGAAGAGTTTATAATAAGGGACAAAGGAGGCATCTAATATTGGATGTCATCATTAATTAAGTATTTTGCGTGGCGTCTGTTTCGTGACAGGTTACCAACAAAGTTTAATCTTATTCGTCGTGGAGTGATTACTATTGAAGCCCGTTTGTGTACTGCTGGTTGTGGGTCTAATGAGACTTTTGGATCACTTATTTTTGCATTGTAATATTTATGGTACGATTTGGTATTATATTTACAAGTGGCTGAATTTTTTCGTCAGTTCTTCCCTTGTCAGTGGAGGATCATTTTATTCAGTTTACCGCTCTTGGTGGTCTTATAAGAGCACGTCAATCCATTCTACAGGTTCTTTGGTTTGCAACATCGTGGAAAATATGGAAAGAAAAAAACAATAGAATATTCAATGGCAAACAATGCTCAATATTACAAATGGTGGATAAAATTAAGTTGTTGTCCTTTGTGTGGTTGAAGACGAAGTTTCCTTCTCTTCACATAAACTATCATGGATGGTGGCTTTCACCTTTCACTATTTTAGACATTGGTTAATGGTTTTTTGTCTGTTTTGTTTTAGGTCGCTATTTTCAGTATGGTGACCGTTGTAATTTTTGTATAAACTCTATTTTTCCTGTCATGTCTTATGCTAGGAAGAACCTTTTATTGACGTAATATAATTCATTTTAGATTCTTAAAAAAAAGTATTTTACGTTAGAAATATCCACAATAGATATACTCCTTTTTTCTTAATTTTACAAATGGATATACCTCTATTGATACGATTGTTTCCAATTTTCTAGAAATCATGGTGCTGTGAAAGCATAAATTCATAAATCAATCTTTTCTAAATTCTAATTGTTCACTCTTGTCTTTTGGGATTTATTCCAGCTCCCATGTGCATGCCTCAGTTTCATCTTTATAATACATTTGTATCAACACATATATATTTGTGATTAAAATTCTCCAACGTGTATTCAACCATTAAGACAATTATTCCATTGAAATTCAAAACATGGTGGCATTATCATAATCTATTCTCTCTTGTTAATTCCACGTTTTGATTGTAATTACAGACAAAGGTAGTGAAAAATTATGATGGAATGCAAAATTGAGAATGTTGAGAATCAGTTTTTCAACGAAATAAACTACCATGACTATTAATTTTACAAACATTAGTTCTCAGCATCCATTTAGAAATGGAGAAAAAAGCTCAATTCTCATGATGATTTGTTTGTGTTTGAAATCAAATTTTTTCAACACTGAATATTATAATTAAAGAACTTGATTGACTTACCATAAAAGAAATAAAAAATCAAATTCACATGTACATCAAGAATTAGATATTTCATGAGGTCTTAAATGAATAATTATGAGCCTTTGATTAAAAATAGATGGATGGTTAAGATTTGGTGTCAACGAATTCGTTGACACCTAGTGTCAACGGATCCTATCTCTTATCAATAACTATATATATTAAATATCAATATTTGAATATTTATGTATATATCAAAAGATAAGTTATTGTCATTTTTATTATATATTTTAAAAAAAAGTAATCGAGTAGAAACAATTCCCAATTTTAAAGCATGTTTTATATTATTCCGTGAACTTAACTCAGTTGGTAGAGATATTGCGTATTATATGCAGAGGTCGGAGTTCGAACCCTAAACACTTCACTTCTTCATATTAATTTAAAAATGTGTGAGTTATAGCCATTAGGATCTTGAAAAGAAAAAAAGCATGTTTTGTACTAGTGTGATGTCAAGTGCCAAAGGATACAATGACTTAAAATATTAAACGGATATATATATATATATATATATATATATATATATATATATATGAGGACATATACTGGTGTGTGTACGTGTGTATTAATACGGACCAACATGAATAAATATAGAATTAATTGTATATTTAATCTTTTTATTTTCTCATACAAATGAAAATAGCCATTTTTAATTATTTTTTTCAAGTTTTTTTTTTTTGAGTTATAAGTTTGGTTTGATTTTTAAACGAGAGAGTTAAGAAGTGGAAGGATAAAGGTGGTCTTGAGTTCTATTCCCACCTTTAGCAAATACCAACAAATTAATAATTAACATACTAAACGTTTGTTTATAACTGAAAATAAGATGTACAAGTATATATATTTATGAGTTTATAACTAAAAATAAGATGATGGAGAAGAGGAAGGAAAAAGATGAAGAAATGGAAGAAAAAAAATTAAGTGTTAATGGTTTACCGGAAAAAATGATTTTTTTTAAATAGACTTGCATGATTCAACCGCCCTCTCTCTTAAATAAAAAATTAAAGGGTTAAAATTGAAAAATAAATAAGATCTATGATGAACTATCTATAATGTTGGTCTACCATAGACATTTGTGGTTAAAGTTAACAAAATTGATTTATTGGACAAACATAGATGAATTTGAGGACCAAAACGTGAGTTTTATTAATGATGAGACTAAAATAAAAACTAAAAATTAATTAGAGGATGATAAATCAAATAAGCCAAAAAAAAATATGTTTACATTGACTTGGGAGAGAGTCTTGTCTGAAAGATGGAACCGGTTTGAGGTGCATTAACTGCGGGTTGGTTTGCTTTTCATTCTCAAAATATCGTTCATTTCATAATCGAACCATGCACAGGATCTTAATAAACTGTTTCTTGGTTGAAAAAGTCACATGATCAAAAAAGAGGCCAACACTTAATTTCAAGTCAAACGCAAGTTGAAAGAAATTTCACACCAAAAACAAATAGTACAAACGTTATATTAAACGGTACAACAATGTTGTCACCAAAAAAAGAAGTCAAATGTCTATGGTATGTAATACTTGCCTACTTGGCATGCTTTGGACATTATATTAAATTACAATGCTAGCTACTAACTAACTCACCACATTTACAGAATTTAATTTCTTGTTCACTAAAGCAAAGATTGCCTTTGAAAATTTGTGCTATAAATATATACGTCGTGTTTCTTACCATTTCATCCACACTTTCTTTCAGTTAAATCATTTACACTTCTATAAAATCATTCATTCATTCATGGCGTGGTTTCTTCTGTTTTTGCATCTTTTCCTCTTCCATTTTCCATCCTTCTCTTCTTCTTTCAATTTTTCATGCCATCATGATGAGAGTTCGGCTTTGCTTCAGTTCAAGTCCTCCTTCACGTTGTTATCTTCTGCCTCTTTGGGTTCTTGCGCTGGTAATGAACCTTCAACAATAACATGGAAAAATGGGACTGATTGCTGCTCATGGCATGGTGTCACCTGATTGGACTCAACCTTGCTTGTGAAGGCCTTCAAGGTATATTTCATCCTAACACTACTCTTTTCCATCTTGTTCATATTCAAACACTCAACCTTTCCAACAATAATTTCTCTCACTCCCATTTTGATTCTAAGTTTAGTGGATTTTCAAGTCTTACACATCTTGACTTGTCTTATAGTTACTTTGAAGGTGAAATTCCCTCTCAAATCTCACATCTTTCCAAATTACAATCACTTTATCTCTCTAGGAATGAGTTAGTTTGGAAAGAGATCACCTTGAAGAGGCTACTGCAAAATGCAACAAATATGAGGGAACTATACTTGGATGAAACTGATATGTCTTCAATAAGACCAAACTCCATTCCATTGCTCTTCAACCAATCTTCCTCTTTGGTTACTCTTAATCTTCATCATACAGGATTAAGAGGAAACCTTAAAAATAACATTCTTTGTTTACCAAGCATGGAAGAACTAGACATGTCTTGGAATTTTGAACTTGAAGGCCAACTTCCAGAATTGAGTTGCAGTACTTCTTTTCGAATCTTAGATCTGTCAGATTGTTTATTCAAAGGGGAAATTCCTTTGTCTTTTTCAAACCTTACACATCTTACCTCTTTAACTCTCTCAAATAACCAGCTAAACGGTTCAATCCCATCCTCGCTTTTAACACTTCCACGTCTAACTTTCTTGCATCTTTATCACAATGAACTCGGTGGTCAAATTCCAAATGTTTTTAACCTGTCAAACAAATTTCAAGAATTAGTTTTGAGTGGTAACAAGATTGGAGGTGAGATACCAACATCACTTTCAAACCTTCAACATCTCATTCACTTGGATCTTTCATCCAATTCATTTAGCAGTCAAATACCTGATGTGTTTGGTGGGATGACCAAACTTCAAAAACTAATACTATATTCGAACAATTTAGAAGGACAAATTCCATTTTCATTATTTAACTTGACTCAATTAGTTACATTAAGTTGTTCAAATAATAAATTAGATGGTCCCCTGCCCAACAAAATTACAGGATTCCAAAAGGTAACTGCTTTGACCTTAAATGACAACTTACTAAATGGAACAATTCCTTCCTGGTTGTTATCTTTGCCTTCTTTGGATGGTTTAGATCTATCAAATAATCGACTTACGGGGAGTATCAGTGAAATATCATCATATTCCTTATGGTCACTAACTCTAAGCAACAACATGTTACAAGGCAATATTCTAGAATCCATTTTCAACCTTACAAACCTAGATACATTAGATCTATCATCAAACAACTTGAGTGGTGTTGTCAATTTTAAACTATTCCCTGACCTGGAAATTTTATCCCTTTCATGGAATAGTCAGTTGTCACTAAAATTCGAATCCAATGTCACTTATAGTTTTACTAACCTACAAATACTGAAATTATCTTCTGTCAACTTGATTGAATTTCACAACTTACAAGGAGAATTCCCATGTTTGCAACATCTGGATCTTTCCAATAACAAACTTAATGGAAGAATGCCCAACTGGTTTCTTGGAAATATTTATTGGCAATCTGTGGACCTCTCTCAAAACTTGTTTACGTCGATGGAACAATTTATTAACGTCAATGCATCCAATCTCTCCGTCCTTGATCTTAGTTTTAATTTATTGCATGGTGAAATCCCTTTGGCAGTTTGCAATATGAGTTCACTTGATTTTCTCAACTTGGGATACAACAATTTGACTGGCATCATTCCACAATGTCTTGCTGAATCATCATCCCTTTATGTTTTGAATCTACAAATGAACAAATTTCATGGCACTTTGCCAAGTAACTTTTCAAAGGACAGTAGAATTGAGTCTCTGAACCTCTATGGCAACCAGTTAGAAGGCCATTTTCCGAAATCCATGTCTTGGTGTAATAAGTTGGGGTTTCTAAACCTCGGTAGCAACAGAATAGAAGACAATTTTCCTAATTGGCTTCAAACACTGCCAGATTTGAAAGTACTGGTTTTGCGAGACAATAAGTTGCATGGTCCCATAGAAAATTTAAAGATGGAGCATCTATTTCCAAGCTTAATCATTTTTGATATCTCGGGCAACAACTTTAGTGGTTTTCTACCAAAAGCCTATTTAAAAAACTACGAAGCTATGAAGAATGTTACTCAACTGGTTGGGGATAGCAGCTTGCAATACATGGACAAGTCGTTTGATATGTACTACACAGAATACTCAGATTCTGTGACTGTGGCAACAAAAGGGAACAAAATGACACTGGTGAAAATTCCAAAAAAGTTTGTAAGTATTGATTTGTCAAGAAACAAATTTGAAGGAGAGATTCCAAATGCTATTGGAGAGCTCCATGCACTCAAAGGGCTTAACCTTTCCCGTAACAGACTTACCGGTCATATTCCCAAATCCATAGGAAACTTGTCATACTTGGAATCTTTGGATCTTTCATCAAATATGTTAACCGGTGTGATTCCTGCGGAATTAACCAATTTGAACGGTCTTGAAGTCTTGGTTCTTTCTCATAACCATCTTGTTGTAGAAATACCTCAAGGAAAGCAGTTCGATACATTTACAAATGATTCCTATGAAGGAAACTCAGGGTTATATGGATTACCCTTGTCAAAGAAATGTGGACCTGAACAACATTCTCCACCTTCAGCCAACAACTCTTGGAGTGAAGAGAAATTTGGATTTCGATGGAAACCAGTCGCGATTGGATATGGATGTGGATTTGTGATTGGAATAGGCATTGGATATTATATGTTTTTGATTGGAAAGCCAAGATGGCTTGTGATAATATTTGGCGGTCAGCCTAAGAGAAGAGTGACAAGGAGAACAAGAGTGAGGAGGGTGCATGGTACAACCATGAATCAGAATCAGATGGTGCAAATGTCATAGTCTTCTTGTTGATTTTTTCTTTCTGTTTAAAATAAGTTTGATGCGACAATCTTGTCACTCTTATCTATATATGCTTTTAACTAGTTGTAAGTAGCTAGAATTCATATTATAGTTGTGTTCGGATTTTCTTTTTTGAGCAAATAATACTGGTGTTATCTTTTAAGTTTTCAGCTAGATGTTTGTTACATATATGATCATATACAAATACAAGGTTTTTTTTTTGAGAGAATACAAAATTATGCAGAACAAATTCCAAAGTGGTGTGATGGGCTAATGCTTGAGATGAACATGTACATGAGAATTGGTGGGAGAATGTAGTACAAAGAGGCAGAAATTTGGAATCATGCTATGTTGCTAGTGGAAGCACCAATGAATCTTTGTATTTGTGGATGTGATGCATAGACTTTGGTGATCTAATATTAGCATATCTTATTCTGTCATTAGATTTTTTAATATACAATCTTTTGTGATTATTCTATCTTCTTTCAGAGGTTATTTGGTATGTCCGTGGGTTTACCTGTTTGCTATGAAAGTTCGCAAATAAAACTGATTTTAGTCCTGGTTTTAATCGAATCATAATTTTTGTTTTCTCTGTTTCTGTTATTTTTCATCACCAAAGAGTGTGGCGCAGCTCATAGATAATCAGTTCATCAATGAAGAGCATGATATAGATTTGGAATATCTTAAATGACATTTTCTGGTACATTCTTGAGTAATTGATAATTGTGTTGGTAGTATCAGATTTGACAACTACCTAGTGACCAGATATCCAAGATTTATCATATACTCAATTTACTACTCTTACATCATTGGTTCAGATACAGGAACTTGGTAGAGGGTATCTAGTTTGAGAAAGTATGCTGCAACTCTGCATAAAGTGTATCTTGTTTGTGGAGACACTTTTAGGCCTTACTCTAATTTACCTAGTAGTTAGTTAACCATTCTATTTGAATCCGTAATTTCGGTATGAAATTTTTTATGGTTAAGGATCCTTCTAAAGAAGAGTTTGAGAGAATATGCTTTATAATTCTATCGAATGTGTGATCCCAATATAACCCACACTAGGTTAAAGTGTTGTCGTGTTCTTGTGCTTTCTATTTCCTTTTGGTTGATTTGATTTTTAGCGTCTTGATTAATTTCTCGTTACGGCAATTAAGTTTATAGGATTATTCTTTGAATTGTATAATAACAAACTGGTATGGTATGGGAGCTCCCAAAAATATACTGGGCGTATCACTACCTTCCATTTTTAGTGTCTTGCTTTCATGAAAATATACTGGTTCGTATTTATTATTGACCTCTATTGCTTATTTTTATTCTCAACTTGTTTATTTTTTAATCTGCATATTAAAAATGACGATTTTAAGATTGTGAAGGCTGAATGGTTTGATGAATATCAATCTGTCATTGCAGAATTTATTGAAGCCAGGGTTGGTCTTAGAGTTACAAATCCTGCACTAGAGTCAAAAATGTTGTATTGGAAGTTCATTTTCATTGAACATATTTCATCCATGTACTCATACTTCAGACATCAATCAAGCTTATCTGTCAAAACATTAATATATTTTAAAATAATTATTGTGGACAGAAGCTGAACAAAGAAAGGGGATTTCGGGGTCCAGAGTTCACATGTAACTCAGCCACTTATCTGTCAAAACATTTGTGATATAATAACAATGACTTTCAAGTCAATGTACATTTACAACTACAACTTTTTAGTAAATGTAATGGTGAAAGATTCAGAAAAGTCATTACAACGTAAAAGATGGGCTAGAAAATGATCGAGGCTTCCTTGAATGACAAATAAATAGACACAGACTACTTATCCAAAACAAGAAGAGGTTCAGTTAAAGGAGAGACTAATATGACTTTTTTCCGAGTTTGATAAAATTTAAAAAATTAATGAATACATGGACCTACTAATGAATAACTTATGATATTGTTAACTTGTACTAATGATAATTGATACAAGAAATTACGCCAATGATCATTAAGTTGATATGTTTTCCTTTTGATTTTGTTAACTTAATTTTTTTCGAATAGATTTTTTAAGGATTATAATGATCATGACTTGTGGAAATTTTTTTCTATTGATTAGTCTCTAGCGTTCTTAATGCATTGGACAACTTGCAAAAAATTTAGGATGAGTCTACACATATATTTTATGTGGGTAGACATTCTCTAACCTTTAACTTCCAATAGAAATATAAAACAATTATATTGAATGAAAATGACTATTGGTCACCAAGCAAAGACCATCGAAACTAAAATATATTTTCAATTTACTTTACGTTCATTACACTTTCCAATTTTCGACCTTTTGTTCTTTTTCCAATTTCTTATGCCATCGTGGTGATGAGAGCTTTGTTTGCTTCCATTCAAGTCAAATCCTTCCCTATATATGGTTGTGGTGAAGGATTACTCTTTTGGGGAGAGATTTGTCACTTATTACGATCGTATCCAATTTGACAATTGTACGCAAAAGATATCTAATTCAAAAAAATGTTAATGTATTGCCAAAAGGCTCGGAATAGTTATCGTAGTGTAGGGAAAAAAATCAAACCAATCAATTTTTCTCTAATAATACGATAAAAATGACTTTCAAGTCAATGTACATACATGTACCCCACAAGTTTTTCGCCAATGTAATGTTGAAAGACTCGAAAAGATATAGTATAACGTAATGCAAGGGCTAGAAAATGAATGATGCTTATTTTATAGGAGAGTTTTTTCTCTCATTGAGGTTTTATTTGATCCAAGAATTAGTCTCTATAGCTGCACACATGATATTCAGATCACACAAAAGAAAAGAGAACGAAGTAATATTCAAAGACTTGAAAGTCATCATAATGTAATGTGATAGAAAATGAAGAGACAAGGATTACTTGTCAGAAAGAAAAGAAGCGACAAGGACTAATATGTTTTTTTTTGTTACATAGACGAGGACTACTTTTGTTCAATTGAAGGAGAGACAAACAAGGTATATTTTTAAGTTTTTCCCCCTTATCAGTTTATGTTAAAATTCATCCCTTTAAAACTGGAATTGTTAGAATTCTTCCTTTCTTCATAATTTACATCAGCCTAAAATATTGAAACCCAGGAAGGAAAAAAAAAATCAAACTCGTTTCAAGAAACAATACATATTATTTAGGGAAATACTTAATAATACGAGAGGTGCTGTGATGTTTTCGAAGGAAAGAAAAAAGGCAGTAGTCGTTAATACGAAGAAGGAAGAGGATTCAGCGGTTGGTGTGGTGCAGGCAGTAAGGAGGTCTCCGAGTCAGAAACAGATTGCAGATGTGCGTTTCATTCCTAAATATTCATCTGTTTTAGCGGATCGTACGTGGGCATGTTCAGGCCTGGTAGCTAATGTAGTACGGGAGGATTCGACATTGGCACTACAACAAAACAAAAGGTAATAGATGACGTTTTCAAGCACGTGGTGGTTATTCCTATGGGCGGAGATAGAGTATTTTTGTACTGTCCTGGTGGGTAGGGTTGGGAATAGGCCAGGCCAAGTTTTGATAGGCCTGAGTCTGGTCTACAAATTTTTTTGCAAGCCTGAGCCTGGCCTATGACCTTTTATAGGCCTATTTTTTTAGCCTGACCTGACATATTTAAAAGCCTGGTCTGGCCTGAAAGCCTATTTACAGGCCTACTTATTATTAAAGTCTTAAACATTTCATTTTATCTACTGGACCGTCATAATATTTCTAAGAGTCTTAAAGACCTCCAGAAGGGCATGTAGACCCCCCAGGAGGCCTTAGCGCCCCCCCAAAAGAGTTCTAAGGCCCAAGACGCGTCCTTCCCAGGGCGCCGCCTCAGGTAGCTTCTAGAAACATCTAGAACCCGCCAAATATACTAAAATACCCTCGTGGCTTGGAGACCAAACCACCAAAACCCAAGCCCACATCAGGCTATAAATACAACCCTTGAGAGCATTCTCAAGGCATTCAATAATCAGTCTAAACCCTAATAGACAAAGAAAATCCTAGTATTCACTACTCGTACTTTTTGCAAGTACATCTACTTTTAAATAGGCTAAATATGCCTTAAAGCCTATTTCATTGTAAGGCTTGTCTATCACTATAAGGCCTTAAAAGCCTATTTCACTACAAGGCCTTAAAGCCTATTTAAAAAGTCCATTATTTTAGTTGTTTCTTTATTTTTATGTTTAATATAAATTATATTTTATTATAAATAAAAAATAAATTTTAATAACATACATAAACATGTTAGCCTATTAGGCTTCATAGGCTTTTTTGATAGCCTAAGCCTGACCTATTTACTTAAATAGACTTTTTCAAAAGCTTAAGCCTAGCCTTTTTAATAAACAGGCCAGGCCAGGCTTAAACAGACCAAGCCGTAGGCCCCTGTAGGCCGGCTTAGTCTATTCCTAACCCTACTGGTGGGGAAGATATTTGGCATGTGTTCAACGACGCGATTAATTGTTTTGGTATGCTATTTAATAATATTCACATGTGGTCGGCGGAGGACGTAAAGTATAAACGGGGGCATGGGTAAGAGTGTATGGAGTACCTATTCACGCATGGAACGAAGTGTTTTTCAAATTGTGTGTGATGGATGTTGGAAGGTTTGTCCGAACGGATGAATGTACGGTGGATAAATCTAGGATCGATTTTGCTCGTATTCTTATTTCTACGCCGCAATTGGAAATCATGAATACGTCATCTGACTTTATTATAGATGGCAGCATGTATTGTATTAAATTGATGGAGGAATGGGGGTGGAATTTAGGGGAAGATGCTTTTTTGTCTGAAGAGGAATCTGATTCTAGACCGGAAGTGTTACATCAATCAAATCATGAAAACGGTTTGGACGAGGTTCAAGGGGAATGGGCGTTAGATGATTTGGTGAACGATTTGCATAAGGAATGGAGCGATCATGATAGGAAAAAGGAGGGTAAAATTCTGGATGTACAAGACACTCAGGCGCTTGATGGCTACAATGACGTGGTACAGGATATATGCACGGAACAGAAAAATAGAGCAATGGATTTGCCGAAATCAGTACCTTATGTGGTTTAGGAAGGTTGCAAGATACAAAAACAAAAATTAGCAGCACCGATTTTGGAACCTATAATTTGTGCGGAACAGGATTTAAGCAAGCAGCAGAAACAACACAATGCAGATTCTGTTTTTTTGGAATCTATGAAATTTAATGATGCAAATGTAACAGTCAGGCAGCAGGATTGCAGTCAAGATCAGCCCAATCATTGCGTCCCTTGGAGCTTAGAGTGGCTACCAAATTTGACAAAAGGTGCAGCAGCTAGTGCATGAACATCCAAGAATTTTTTTGAAGGAGAACAACAACCTTAGATCAATTTTAAGGAAGAAGCTATTTGTGAATTGAAACAGCAAGATACGAAAGTGCACTCTAAGAAATTCAAGCATTCTGCTGGATTTTTAAAAAGAGTTGCGCGTTTGTCGTCTGGTGATAAAAGAGAAGTGTTAAAAAATTTAAAGAAGCAAGAAAGGTATCGAAAAGCACGCAAGCATTCTTCAAATTCAAAGGCAGCAGATATTCCTTCGCCAGAGTCCTCTAAGAATTCCAATTCTTCTATTAATAAGGATTGGGAAAATTGGGTGGTCATGCACAAAAAAAAGGAAGTGGTGAAGGCGGATGTTAAAGAGATAGGGTGGGTTATCAGATTAACCTACAAAGGCCATCCTAATAATAGTTTTAATATGTTGTCTAAAGAAGGAAGGATGGGATGTAGGGCAGCAAGTGGTTGTGAGTTGGAGGGAGAGAGTGATGGACGGGGGCGGGTTTCTGGTGATGGGTGTTGATTGGAGACGTGGTAGAGTGGTGAGGGTGGAATGTGGTAACAATGAAGGTGATTTCTTACAATGTGAGGGGTTTAGGTGGAGTGGAAAAGAGGGTGGAGGTTCGTCGATTAGTTCAAGAGAAGAATCCTTATGTGTTGTGCATTCAGAAATCAAAGCTCACATATGTAGATAATAATTTGATAAAAGCAATATGGGGAGATGCACCTTTTGGTTATTCGTTTCAGCTGTCGGTAGGCGCTTCCGGAGGTATGATAACAGTTTGGAATAATTCTTTAATTGATGTGTGGTCCTCTTCTAGTTTTGCTCATGTTCTTGTTATTACCAGAAGGGTAATTCTTACTGGTGAAGAAATTATTATTATTATTATTAATGTGTATGCTCCTTGCGATATGATGGCTAAAAGCAGTTTGTGGGAGCGGCTCGCATCCTTTGTCATTAGTAAAGCCGAGCAATGCTTATGTCTTTGTGGGGACTTTAATTCTGTCCATGGAATAGAAGAGCGTAAAGGGAAGGGTTCGGTGTTCAGATAAATGGAAGCATATATGTTCAATACACTTATTTCAGACACTCTTTTGATTGATTTACCTATTTGTGGACGGTTATTTACTTGGTATCGCGGTGACGGTATTTCAATGAGCAGACTTGACCGGTTTTTGTTTTCAGAAAAGTGGTGTGAGGCGTGGCCAAATTGTATCCAAGTAGCATATCAACGTGGTCTCTCCGACCATGTTCCTTTGGTGTTAATGGTCGATGATTTAAATTGGGGGCTCAGACCTTTGCAGATGCTCAAATGTTGGGTCGATTTTAGTGGGTACAATGAGTTTGTGAATCAGCAATGGCGTTCTTTTGAAGTGCCCGGTTGGGGTGGATATGTCTTGAAACAGAAGCTAAAATTGGTGAAAACAAGTTTAAAGGAGTGGCATCAACGACACTCTCAGAATATGGAGGGTAAGATCACGTCAGTTAAAAACCGCATTCTTTTCTTTGATTCCAAAGCAGAGGAAGACACGCTATTAGAAAAGGAAGTGAAGGAACTCCAGGAGCTATATGTAAATTTTCATTCTTTATCTCAAGTTCAATGTAGTATCAACTGGCAGAAATCTCGATCGAAGTGGTTACAAGAAGGGGATGAAAATTCTAAATTCTTTCATGGAGTTATGTCAAACAGCCGTTGTCGTAATAATATTAATCTGGTAAATGTAAATGGTGTTAACATTGAAGGGGTTCACAACATCAGGGCGGAGATTTTCAAATCATTTCAGACATGTTAATGTGGAGCGGCCAAGTGTGGCTCATATTCCTTTTCGAAAGTTGTCTGGCGCGGAAGCTGGAAATTTAACTAAACTTTTTTCGATGGAGGAGGTAAAACAGGCAGTTTGGGATTGTGACAGTTTTAAAAGTCCGGGGCCGGATGGTGTCAATTTTGGATTCATAAAACAATTTTGGGACTTGGTGAAAGAAGACTTCATGAGATTTCTAGTGGAATTTCGTAGGAATGGAAAATTGACGAAAGGCGTTAATTCTACGTTTATTGCCTTGATTCCAAAGGTGAAAAGCCCTCAACAATTGAATGATTTTCGTCCAATATCTCTTGTTGGGTGTATGTATAAGGTGCTAGCGAAAGTTTTGGCAAATAGACTTCGAGGCGTGCTTAGTAGTGTGATTTCTGATTCTCAATCCGCTTTTATCAAAGGGAAGCAAATATTAGACGGGATTCTTATTGCCAATGAAGCAGTTGATGAAGATAGGCGCCTTAAAAAAGACCTTCTTTTATTCAAATTGAATTTCGAAAAAGCTTATGACTCGGTGGACTTAAATTATCTCGATTCGGTTATGAGCAACATGGACTTTCCAACATTGTGGAGAAAATGGATATCAGAATGTGTAGGAACGGCAACAGCGTCGATTCTTGTAAATGGCAGCCCTACAGATGAGTATAAGTTGGAAAGGGGTCTTCGTCAAGGGGATCCACTATCTCTTTTCCTATTTTTATTGGCCGCCGAGGGGTTTAGTATTTTGATGAAAGCAATGGTGGAAGCTCAACTTTACAAAGGATATAGGGTTGGCCGAAATGGGGAGGTGAGGCTCACTCACTTACAGTTCGCTGACGATACTCTTATTCTAGGTGGAAAAAATTGGTTAAACGTGTGTTCCATGCGTGCGGTTTTGCTTTTGTTTGAGGAAATGTCTGGTTTAAAGGTCAATTTTCATAAAAGTATGCTTACTGGTGTCAATGTTAATGAATTGTGGTTAACGGAGGCGGCGTTGGTTATGAATTGTAGAAGGGGATCCATTCCTTTTTTGTACTTGGGACTTCCGATTGGTGGGGATTCTAGAAAATTAAGCTTTTGGAAACATGTGATAGACCGCATAGTTGCTCGCTTATCTTCTTGGAATAATAAGGTCTTGTCTTTCGGAGGGCGTCTGATACTGTTGAAATTTGTCATGGCATCGCTTCCGGTTTACTTTCTTTTACTTTTTCAAGGCTCCTACATGTATAATTTCTCTCATCGAATCTATTTTTAATTTTTTTTTAGGGGTGGGAGTGAGGAAAATAAAAAAATTGCTTGGATAAAATGGGATGACATTTGTGTCCCAAAGGAGGATGGAGGGTTGGGGGTTAGGAGGTTGAGAGAGTTTAATTTGTCGTTGTTGGAGAAATGGTCTTGACGGATGTTGGTGGACAAAAAGAGGAGGGGGTTGATTGATGGAAAGGGGTAGACATAGTTCGATGTGGTGGAGAATGTTATGTAATGTTTGTGGGGGGGTCGGTGAGGGAGTAGGGAACTGGTTTGATGAGAACATACGAAGGGTGGTGGGAAACGGTCTTGGTACTTTATTTTGGTATGATCATTGGGTTGGGGAGTCGCCTTTGCGATACAAATACCCTCGATTATTTGATTTGGCGGTTAATAAGGATTGTACGGTGGCTGAAATGGAGAGAGAGGGTTGGGAAGACACAGGAGGGGTGTGGGTGTGGAGAAGACGATTATTAGCATGGAAGGAGGAGAGTGTGAGGGAGTGTTCACTTTTATTACATAATTTTGTTTTACAGGATAATGTTAATGATAAATGGAGGTGGACTCTTGACACTGTTCATGGTTACTCAGTGCGGGAGGCATATCGTTTCATTACTAGTCATAGGGATCATTTGGACAGGAATCTCTGCGACAAGGTTTGGCATTGGCACATACCAACAAAGGTGTCTATATTTGTGTGGCGCCTTCTTTGCAACCGACTTCCGACCCGAGGCAACTTGTTAAGAAGGAATATTCTTCAAGCAAATCAATCTTTATGCGTGACTGGCTGTGATGTTATCGAAACAGCAAGTCACTTGTTTTTACTGTGTAGTACCACTTGTAATTTATGGTCTTTGGTAACAGCTTGGTTAGGCTTGCATTTGGTTCATTCTAACGACTTACGCGAACACCACATTCAGTTTTGCTCTATGACGGAATTTCACCAGAGTACTCACTCTTATTTTACAGGTATATGGTATGCTTGTGTCTGGGAGATATGGAAAGACAGGAACAAACGTATCTTTCAAAATGAAGCATCAAATTCTCACATCCTTTTGGAGAAAATCAAACGCAATGCTTTTTTTGTGGATAAAAGCGAAAAGCATTTCTTTTAATTATTGTTATTATGACGGATGGAAACATCCGCTCCTTTGCATGGGATTGCACCAATAATTTTTATTCATCATTCATTTGAGAGAGTCTTACATAGGTTGATACCAGGTTGTTTGTAAATACTTAACGGTGTATCGCTTTTTGCATATCTTGTGCAGGGTGGTCCATCCGCAATATTAATATATCTCATTTTAACTTGTGCAAAAAATATACGACAGACTAATTAACAAAAACCAAAAATAACACACAACTACCACCCCTTTTTTTTTTAGTAAAGCAGCAAAATCATAGTTATTTTTTATTAAAACAAAAAACTGTGATATTGAGCAACTTTTATGATAGCCACGTTCGTGGTTTTCGTTAAAATATCTGTGGTATATAGCGTTGTTCATTTATTTATACACTCCCTTGTCTTTTCTTTCCTTCCTCTGTTCCCTTGTTTTTTATTTCACTAATTATGTTAAAGCCAAATTAAATGATCTTAAATTTGGGACACAGGAACTTCAAACAGCAGATGGAAAGGATGAAGAGAATTGGATTTTAAATGAAAAGACATATTTATTTTGAAACAACATGGTAATAATAATATACATGGAAGTTATTTATTGGTTTAAGAAGAAATTACTCATGTGGTGATGGACATATATTTATTTTGAAACAGAATGTAACATATATGTTTCTAAATACATTAACATGATTTCTAATTGAAAACAACTTAGGCATGTGTCTGTTGGTTGTTGAGAAGAGACTTTTATATCATTTTTATCTCAAAATAGAAATGATTAAGTTTTGTTAGTATTATTATTATTATTGTTATTATTACTAGTGTACTACAGCTTACATATCTGAAAGTGTTAACTATGAAGAGTACTTTTCTTGAGGCTTAGTAGGAAGAACAGTAGGTCAAAATGTTCATTAGAAATTTAATAGATCAATTTTACAACATTCAGTAGATTATGTGAAGGATTTATCTTTAGTATTTGTTAAACTTAGGCACAACAAATATAGCACATTTGTGAGATAAAACTGAATTTTTAAGGTACTCAATCTTGCATTTTATCTCATTCATTTGTTTTTCTCTAATCTACTGGACAATTAGTTTAAGATTCCTTTAGGATATATAGTTTTTATTTCCTTTATTGTTTTTGGTTCAATCTATTGTTTTCTTCATATTTAAAAAAGTGTAAAGAACACACGACTAAGTTGAAAATTTTAATTTTTTCAAAAACTACAAAATTGCTTAAATTTTTTGATAGATTAAAATTGAATTTTGTGATTTGTTTCGGATAGTAAAATAGATTTTCACTCTTAAAAATAAATTATAAATCATAAAAAGTAAAGTAAAAGATATGAAGTGGAGAAAATTGTGAGAAGAAAAAGGAAATCAATCAATGCTCCTATAATATGATAACAATGACTTACAAGTCAATGTACACATACAACCATAACTTTTTATCGAATGCAATGTCGAAAGATTTAGAAAAGTTGTAATGGATAGGCTAGAAATTGAACCGTGCTTACTAGAATGACAAATAAATAGACATCCGCTATTTGTCCAAAACAAGAAGAGACAAAGACTAATTTGGTTGAGGAGAGACTAATATGAATTTTTTTTATGGGCTTGATAAATTTAAAAAATTAATGACTACATGGACCTACTAATGAGTAACTTATGATTTAGTTAACTTGTACTAATGATAATTGATACAAGAAATTATGCCAATGATCGTTAAGTTTGATACGTTTTTCTTTTGATTTTGTAACTTCATTTTTTTCGAATAGATTTTTTAAGGATTATAATGATCGCAATGATCATGACTTGTGGAAATTTTTTCATTTTGATTAATCTTCGGTGTTCCGTCCTCGTGAGCTTAACTCAGTTGGCAGAGATAATGCATAGTATATAAAGTTTGTGGTTCAAACTCCAACCACCACCAAAAGTCTCCAACGTTCTTAAGGCATTGGACGACTTCCAAAAAGTTTAGGATGAGTCTACACGTATATTTCATGTGGATAGACATTCTCCGGCCTTTAAATTCCAATAGAAATATCAAACAACTATATTGAATGAAAATGACTATTGGTCACCAAGCAAAGACCATCAAAACTAAATATTGTATTTTCAATTTACGTTGCGTTCCTTACACTTTTCCATTTTCGTCCTTTTGTTCTTTTTCCAATTTCTTATGCCATCATGATGAGAGCTATGTGCTTCAGTTCAAGTCATCTTTCACTATATATGATTATAATCCAATTAGTCTCCTGAAAAGGGCTTTGTCACTCTTTACGGTTATATCCAACTTTAAAACTATTTTCTACAGTTGCATGTAGATGATATCCGATTAAAAAAATATCAATGTAATGTCAAAAGACTCGAAACAATCGTCATAATGTAATATGAGCTTGAAAATGAACTAGGCTTATTAGAATAGCATACAAAGAGACGGTGGCTACTTGTTGAGAGATAGAGAGACTAATTTGGTTCGATTGAAGGAAAGACTAATATGACTCTTTAATGAGTTTGATAAAATTTAATAAATTACAGAATATATGGACATAGTAATAAGTGACTTATGAGTTTCCCCTCAAAACAAGGTAATTTTGAGTTTTTTTTTAACATTTATTATTATTACGCTAACAGACCGTTAAGTTGATCTATTTTCCAAATCGATCACACAAAGCCAAGAGATGCACCTGCGAAAATGTTTAACTTTGAATCCCCTCATTTTCTTAGTTTTGCACCAAAGGTTTTCAACTTTTTTATTTAATTCAAATGCATCGACAATGTGGATATATTTCACACTGTTAGTTATTTAATTTACAATTGTTTGATTAATATAAATGTTTAACTTTAACTTATTAAATGCTAATATTATTGTTAGCAATTAGCATATTATTATTAGGATTAAATATGTTTGAAATAAAGAATTATTGTTGGATTAACTTCTTGACCATACTAAGCTTCACTCTTAATTGTGGTTAATCACAAACCTATATTCCACTCTTAGCAATTAGCATATTATTATTAGGAAAGACTTGTAAAAATACGTCGTCTAGTCTTTTCTTCCTCCGTTCTCTTTAATTTTTTTTTCAACCCACATTTTTCTATTCGGTAGTTGCTTAAAGAAAGTAAATAGAAAAAAAAAAGCAATTTTTATAACCTCTTGTTTTTATGGTTTTTGATTAAGAACATTTATGAATTTTTTTTTTTAGGAAACATTTATGAAATCTTATAAATACATATATTTTCCTATTATTATTATTTCCTTTCATTTTTTTCATACTAAACTACTATATAATAATCATTTTATTTTCTATTTATTCTCTTCTTTTTAATTTAATTTACTACTTCTGTTAAATAAAATAGGGACTAAGTAATTGACATAATTTATTTTTCTCATAAACAAAAAATTGCTTAATTTTTTTTAGGGATTATATTGCGTTTTGCGATATTTTTTGAAGACTAAAATTGAACTTCATTCTAAAAATTAAATTATAAATCAAAAAAATGAAGTAAAAGATATGAAGTGGAAGAAAATGTGAGATAGAAAATCAAACCAATGAAAACATGAAACCAATAGATGCTTCTATAATACGATAACGATGACTTACAAGTCAATTTACATGCACAACCACACATACAAAATTAGAAAAATATCTTTATGATTAATTAATTTTGTTATGGTTATATATTTTTTTAAATAATTTAAATTATAGACGATGCTAGCTATATGTTAAGACAATGAAATTAATAATAAATTTATAGGTGTCAATTGAGGTATATTATACTTTCATTTATTTTTTTTACAAAATACACTTTGATTGAATTGAGAATTAATTTTTTTTTTTTAAGAAGTTAAAATGAATTATATACCACGACAATTGGCCCTCTTAGTATAAGATGTACTTAGAAGGAAACACCAAAGAGAAATAGAACAAATATCAATAATATTTATAAGGCATCACCAAGTGCCAAAAGAGAAACAAAACAAAAAACAAAAATTAGCCTATACCAAGAATGGTAAAAGGACTAAGCCACCAGCCATGATAATTGAAATGAAGATTTTGGTGCTTCACCTTCAACCACCTAAAGGTTAATGACTTAATTTTATCGACCACCTATAATATAGAACTCTCCGGAGAATTAAAGATTCGGTTGTTTCTTTTCTTCCATAATTCCCACGTATACATTCAAATTTATTGAAATTTAGGATGAGGCTGCAAGTATATTTTATGTGGATAGACATTTTCCAGCTATTAGATCCCAATAGAAATATCAATATTGAATTTTGGATTTGCATTTTCAATTTAGCTATAAATATTTACGATGCGTTCCTCAACATTTTATCTACATTATCATAGTCACAAGTCTATAAAAAGGTTGTGTTGTAACAAAGAAAGTCGTACCAAAATTTGTGACAGCAACAATGAACACACTTTGCTTTCTTACTCTTTCTTTGTTTTCCCTTTGTTTTGTTGTTTCTTTTTCTCATGCTCTAAGCAATGGTTTTAGTGTTGAACTTATCCACCGTGACTCCTCAAAATCACCATACTACAAACCTACCGAAAATAAATACCAACACATTGTCGATGCAGCACGCCGTTCCATCAATCCTGCCAATCATTTCTATAAGGATTCTGACACAAGTACACCGGAAGTCTGGTTTCATTTCCTAAAACAGTGATAGGATGTGGAACTGATAATGCGGGAAAGTTTGGAGGCGCAAGCTCTGGTATAGTTAGCATTGGAGGTGGGCCGGTGTCTCTCATAACACAATTGGGATCATCAATTGGTGGTAAATTCTCTTATTGTTTGGTGCCATTGTTGAACAAGGAGTCAAACGCAACAGGTAAACTCAGTTTTGGAGATGCCGCCGTGGTTTCGGGGGACGGTGCTGTGTCAACTCCTCTAGTAAAAAAAGACCCTCCAATTTTCTACTTTTTGACATTACAAGCATTTAGTGTTGGAAACAAAAGATTAGAATTTGGAGGCTCTTCAGAAGGTGGTGATGAAGGTAATATCATAATTGATTCAGGTACAACATTGACGCTTTTGCCACCTGATGATTACAATAATTTGGAATCAGCTGTGGTAGATTTGGTGAAACTAGAGCGTGTTGATGATCCTAATAAACAATTCAGCCTATGCTATAGTTTGACATCAAATGAATATGATTTTCCTATAATCATCGCACATTTTAAAGGTGCTGATGTTGAGTTGCATTCTATTAGTACCTTTGTTCCAATTGCTGATGATGTTGTTTGCTTTGCTTTCCAATCGGTTCCTCCTCGGCTTGGTTCCATCTTTGGGAACTTGGCTCAACAAAATTTGTTGGTGGGTTATGATCTTCAACAAGAAACAGTGTCGTTTAAACCTACTGATTGTACCAAAGTGTAATGAGCGTTGAAGTCTATGTTTGTTTGTTGTTGGTTACATTAGGTTTGCTTTCATAAAATAATTTGCATTTTATTTCGTATCTTTTTGATATCAAATATAATTCACATTTGGTTTCTGTCAAATATTTAATATCATCACTGTTGCATTTGTTTAGTGTCAATCCAGTTTCAACAACCAATCACAAGAAAAAAGTCAGCAAAACCAGTATAGTTTCTTTCTTTCTTTCGTATAGAGAGACTATGTACAATGTCTTGTTTTTATTGGTCTATTGTAAATGATCATAATCACATTCCCCCATTCTTCAAAATATTACCATACTAAAAACAGGTTCACAGCAAGGAGGAAAAAGAGGAGATTGATACAAGGTGAGGGAGATGACAACTTTCTCTAGTATGACATAGGATCAGGTAACATAGTCAGAAGGGGTGGGGGGGCAAGCAATAAAGACTGAAGAGAAGACGAGAAAGGGGAATGTGTTGCAAAAAATTACATTAATCTATCCTTATTCCAGCTTTCTAAGTTTTGCAAAAACTGATTTAAAATTGATTTCAAGAACTATAAAATACTTAATGTTATGTTAGTCTATCCTTATTTTTCTTTAAACAAAGCTTAAAAAAAATGTGAATTTCTACTAAGAACCTAAACCAGTATAGTTTTCTTTCTTTCGTATAGCGGAGGATTAGGGTTTAGACCATTATACCTTTGTGCTAGAGACAATTATTGTCATGTTAGGGATAGCTGCAACGGCCTATCCTTTGGTGGATTTGTGCCACAGTCCCACAGAACATTATGGTTATTCACCTTGGTCCGAGCTCTTCTGTGTCATGGACTAAAGCATATCAGAATTTTGACTAAATTGTTACTGTTCTGTGATATGCTGTTTTCTACAAAATGTTTTCAAATAGCAGATATAGTGGTGCTACAGCGCTTTTTGTGTAGCAGAATTTGAACAAACTATGATTTTCCGCGATCTGAAATTTAGATTGGGTTTTGTTGCTAACCTGTACTGCTTGGTTGTCGAGACATGAAAAATATTGATAATAATATTGATGTTTTTTGTTGAATAAGCTCAAGAATTTCATTAAAGCATGAGCATTGACATGGTCTGAAGAAATCACAGAGGAATTAGTCCCATAATTTGCATACACATTTGAATGGAAACACTTTTGCTATGAGTCATGGGAAACAAGTTCATGGTATTATACTGCCATATGGCTTCGCTGGAAATAAAAATTGGGGTAATGCACTACTGCTAAAGTATTCCCTAAAAGTGGGGAATTGGATAGGTTTTAGAGTGCTTAAAGCAACATCAGAAATGTATAGAAGAGATACAATCTCCTTGAATACTGCCAAGTGTGTTTTTTCGCACTGTGGACAAGGCAAAGACGCGGTGAATTGTTTTGCGCCAATACAACCTGTCACTAGATTCAAATTTGTTCAAGTTTCCTTTATTGCAACTATTTCCAATTACAAATGTGTAGGTTCTGTTGATCAAATTAGTTTTACATTATGTCATTTTATCCTTGATGATTGTATTTAAACATGGTCTTGTACCACATTTGGGAATCAATAACATTTCAACAAATTATATTCATCTATTTAAAACTATGATTGAATACTAGTCTCACATAATTTCTTCTTTGTATCGGATTCTATTCTAAATCATTAGAATTCTTACAATTGAAATTTTGATTTTACCGGTTCGTCCCTAGGATCCATTTTCCTGTCTAATAAATAATAAAAATTGTGATCTAAGTCCATGAATAAGCTTGGTTGTTATGGGGTTGTTGGACTCACTGTTGGGAGATGGACAGAAGTTTATAGGAAGAAAAGACAGTGATGCAGGAGAAACTGTAAGTTGGAATGCAATGATGCAGGTTTTGGCTTTGTCTGGACAGCTTTGGCGTAAGTACTTAAAACATGCTCATCGTAGATTGATGTATAAGACAACACGTATCAAAATTGTCTAAACTTGTTGCCTAAGATTGTTCTCATAATAAATTAGAGGGTCCATACCCAACAAAGTTATAGGGTTCCAAAATATAGTTAATTTAGAACTAATTTACAACTTACTAAGGGTCTGTTGGGTAACACCCATATGCTAGCTTATAACTTATAAGCTAGTATGTCTAAAAATAAGTGGAAAAATTCATTCATGATGTTTGTATTTACCATCTATGACAAGATTGAATCTATCACAAATAAATTTACAGGAAACGGAAGATCTCAACATGTTCTTTGTGGTTTCTAAAACTATGCAGCAACAAGCTTCAAAGCAATATTCCAGAATCAATTTTCAACCTTACAAATCTAGATACAATGTCTATTGACGAACAACTTGAATAGTATTGTCCATTTTCAATACTTTTCCAAACTTCAAACTTAGATTATCTGTCCCTAGCACGTAATAGTCAATTATCACTAAACTTTGAATCCAATGTCAATTCAAATTTTCCTGTCCTATTCTAAATGTATACTTTTGTGCACAAACCAATCAAAGAACTAAAAAAGAAACTGATTTCATGTGGACTCGGAAGCCGAGAAAGAGTAAAAATCTCAAATTTTAATGACATGGTGTTTAATAATTAATTAAGAGTGAAACTCTTGTTGGATGTTCTGTCAGAACTTCTGTTGTGAAATTGATCACTATCGGTTCGAAATCAAACCAATACTTTTATAGATGTGTGGAGCAAAAGGTAGTGGTAATCCTAGGTCTAAGTGCCTTCAAGCAACAACAACAAAACAGACCTAAAGCCTAAGTGTAGAGCTTAAAACAATGACACTAACAAACATGAAGATAAGAAAGCTTAAGAAAAACAAACACACACAAGATGGTAACCCAGTTCAGTCAATATGACCTAATCTGGGGGAGAGAGCAACTCTCCAATCCACTATGATAAGATGTTACAAAAGGTTACAAGAAATCAGCCTTCAATCTTAATCTCTACCCTTTGTGTTGACCCACCTCACTCATAAGAACCTACAAGAGGTTACACTAGAGGAAGATTATGATCCTTCCAATGATGTAATCTCACTACCCAAGGTGTTTACAATGTTTATCCCAACCCAAGAGACTATCCCTACAAAGGTACTCAACCCTCAAGTTCCCCCCTTTGTGAACCCTAGACCTCTTGCTTCAGCTCTACTTCAAAGAATGCAGAAAACCACTTAAATACTATTCACAAGCTTCCAAAATCGTGTCACAATTTGGCCCAATCGTGTCACGATTCTGCTTTTCCAACCGTTGTGACCAGTCCCTTTCAGGTAAACTTGTTGAAGAAGTTGTTGAATCGTGTCACGATTTCCCAAATCGTGTCACGACTTTCCATCTCACAAGACATGCTCCCTGCCAAGCAAATCATGCCACGATGCCCAAATTGTGTCACGATTTCTGGGCTGCTTCTGCATATACAATTTGA
Source organism: Medicago arabica (assembly GCA_946800305.1). Lineage (NCBI taxonomy): Eukaryota > Viridiplantae > Streptophyta > Magnoliopsida > Fabales > Fabaceae > Medicago > Medicago arabica. The sequence goes on from OX326970.1 coordinate 2,011,839, forward strand.
AGCCAATATACAACATTCTCCACCTTAACTTCTAATTGGTGATTATGCCAGTTTAACCATCAACCACCATGCTGCTCTCTCCATAAGGGAATTACTCTTCAACAAACTTGATCAAGTCCAAGCAATGCTTGAACCTTGATCTAGACAATGACTTGGTAAACACATTCGCCGAATTCTCTTCCGATGCCACTTTTTCCACCATGATCTCTTTGGATTCAATCATGTCTCTAACAAAGTGGAGGCAAATGTCAATGTGCTTTGTCCTCTCATGATACACTTGATGATTTGCCAAGTGAATCGCGCTTTGGCTATCACAATGTATCTTCACACATTCTTGAGTAATTCCTAACTCACCAATCATCCCTTTCAGCCACATGGCCTCTTTCACCTCTTCAACAAGGGCAATGTATTCCGTTTGAGTTGTAGATAATGCCACCACGGATTGTTGATTTGTCTTCCAACTAATAGTCGTGCCATAGAGAGTAAACACAAAACCCGATAGGGATTTTCTAGTGTCTACATTGCCCGCATAATCCGAATCCACGCACCCCTCCAAAGCGTCTTTCCCTTGAGTTGCTCTTGTGTACTTCAAATCGTCCTTCAAAGACCCATTCAAATACCTCAACACCCACTTCAAAGCTTGCCAATGCACAATACCCGGATTTGCTATGAACCGACTCACAATGCTAACCGCATAAGTTAAGTCCGGTCTACTACAAACCATTCCATACATGATGCTTCCAACCCCACTAGCATAGGGAGTACTAACCATCGCTTGTTTCTCATCCTCGGATTGAGGACATTGTTTTATGGACAACTTCGTGTGGTGACCCAAGGGAGTGCTCACAATTTTAGAGTTTGACATTCTAAAACACTCCACCACCTTCTTCAAGTAACTAAGTTGAGATAAGAAAAGTTCACCTTTGTCACGATTCCTCACGATATCAATTCCAAGAACTCGCTTTGCCGGACCAAGATCTTTCATCTCAAATTCTTCATTTAACTTTTCTTTGAGCTTCATAATCTTATCCTTGCTAGAACTTGCCATCAAGATATCATCCATATATAGAAGAAGATAGAGAATGACTTTCTCACCATTCTTCAGCATGTACACACATGAATCATACCCGCTTCTCACAAAACCGGTCTTCAAAAGAAATTCATCAAACCGACGATACCATTGCCTAGGGCTTTGTTTCAACCCATACAAAGATTTCTTCAAAAGACATACCTTAGACTTGTCCTCCACAAAACCTTCCGGTTGCTCCATGTAGATTGTCTCTTCAAGGTCACCATGTAAGAAAGCGGTCTTTACATCCATTTGCTCCAACTCAAGATTGAAATAATTCACAATAGCCATGAGAATCCTTATGGAACAATGTTTCACCACCGGTGAGAAGATTTCATTGTAGTCAATCCCCTCCACTTGAGTGAAACCCTTTGCCACAAGTCTTGCTTTGTATCTTGGACCCTCAACTCCCGGAATACCCTCCTTTTTCTTGAAGATCCACTTGCATCCAACTACCCTTTGGTGTTTAGATAGTTTCACAAGTTTCCAAGTTTGGTTCTTCTCCAATGAATCCATTTCTTCTTTCACTGCCTTCAACCAATACTTGCTTTCTTTGCTCTCAAATGCCTCCTTGAAGTTTCTAGGTTCCGAGTCTTGCACACCTTCAGCCGCATTTAGAGAAAAACACACCAAGTCCGCATAACCATATCTACTAGGTGATGTAATGGTCCTCCTTTCCCTATCTCTAGCCAAAAGATAATCTCGATCCACTACCGGTTGAGTTCCACTTGGCTCCGATGTTGAATCTTCATCTTCCACATCGTCTTCTTCTTCACTTGGAAGCTCCACCTCAAACTGAGTTTCCTCCACCCTTGTTTCCGGTCCTAAAGTCTCTAGGTCTTTACACTTCATCCCCATACGGGTCTCATCAAAGGTAACATCCCTACTAATCAAGACTTTTGATCCTCCACCAGATTTCAATTTCCACAACTTGTAGCCCTTCACACCTTCCGGATAACCAATGAAGACACATTTCAAAGCTCTAGGCTCAAGCTTGTCTTGCTTGATATGCGCATATGCCAAAGCTCCGAAAACCTTCAAAGTTGAGTAGTTTGCCGGTTTCCCACTCCATACCTCCATAGGTGTCTTGAAGTCGATTGTCGTTGATGGACATCTGTTGATCAAATAAGCTGCAGTCGTCACTACTTCACCCCAGAAACTCTTAGATAACCCAGCTCTTAGTATCATACACCTCACACGCTCCAAAAGTGTCCTATTCATGCGTTCAGCAAGACCATTTTGTTGCGGTGTTCTCGGTACGGTCCTATGCCTCTTGATTCCTTTTAACCTGCAAAACTCATTAAACTGCTCTGAAACAAACTCCAGGCCATTGTCAGTTCTTAAACCTTTTAGTTTAGTTCCCATTTGATTTTCTATGAGAGTGTGCCATTCTTTGAACTTTTCAAAGGTGTCACTTTTGTTTTTCAAAACAAAGACCCACACTCTCCTAGAATAATCATCAATGATGGAAAGAAAATAGGATCCTCCCCCATGAGTAAGAGTCTTGGAAGGACCTCAAAGGTCCGAATGTACATACTCAAAAGGTCTACTAGAATTATGCATGCCACTACCAAACTTAACTCTATGTTGTTTTCCTAGTATGCATTGTTCACAAAATTCTAGCTTATCCAACTTTTCTTTACCTAGCAAACCTTGTTTGGCTAGTTCAACTAAACCTCTTTCACTAACATGCCCTAATCTCATATGCCACAATTCAAAATTATTATGATGTACTACACTAGCTACCGATGCATTACCAATTACTATGGAACCATCTAAAATGTATAAACCATTCATTTTAGACCCCTTAACCGTAATCAATGCACCATGCGAAATTTTACAAACCCCATGCTTAATTCTAGTGCAATAACCTAGACTATCAATCATGCTTATGGAAATTAAATTTCGCTTAAGTTCGGGAACATACCTCACCTCCTTCAAAAGGAATTCACGACCATCAAACATCTTTAGACGGACGTTTCCCATACCTTGGACTTTGCATGCTTTGTCATTTTCGAGTCGAACAACTCCTCCTTCTTTTAGAGCCAAAGTCTCAAAATATTCCTTTCAAGGACACATGTGATAAGAGCATCCCGAGTCCAAAACCCAGCTCTTCTCCGGTTCCCAACTTGTGACCGCTAGTGCACCCGCACTTTCATAACCATCTTCATCGGACGCCACCGCAACTTGAACGAAAGAACTACCATTGCCCTCCTTTTCCGGACAATTCTTCTTGAAGTGACCTTGTTTGTGACAAAGAAAACACTTATACTTTGATTTGTCAAAACCCTTGGACCTTGACTTTCCCTTGCCTTTTCCTCTATGCTCATTCCTCCCTCTTGAAACATTCAAGCCTTCACCGCTATCATCAACCTTCAAGTCCTTAAACTTGGTCAATTCCTTGGTTCTCAAAGCCGCTTGGACTTCCTCCAAAGTAGTGGTGCCCTCCTTACCATAAAGGATGGTATCCTTGAAATGCTCAAAAGACTTTGGTAATGAACAAAGTAACAACAATGTCTTGTCCTCATCCTCCACATTAACTTCAATGTTGGCCAAATCATCAAGAATCTTGTTAAATTCCGCCAATTGCTCCGAGATCGATTTAGACTCCACCATCTTAAATGAATAGAGTTGTTGCTTCAAGAGTTGCCTATGAGCCAACGATTTCGTCATGTACAATGACTCCATCTTAGCCCACATCGATGCCGCGGTTGGTTCCCTCGCGACATCCCTTAAAACCTTATCTCCGAGACATAAGACAATGGCACTCTTTGCCTTGTCTATCATCTCACGCTTCTCCGCTTGTGTCAAATGTGTCGGCATCGCCGCTTCACCCTTCAATGCTTCTACACACTTTCGTTGTGTCAAAACCGCTTGCATCTTAACCTTCCACAACCCGAAATCATTACTTCCGGTGAACTTCTCGATGTCCCACTTTGAACCCATGATACCAAATATACCACTTTACGCCTTAGCCCCACGGTAGGCGCCAATTGTTGTGAAATTGATCACTATCGGTTCGAAATCACATCAATACTTGTATAGATGTGTGGAGCAAAAGGTAGTGGTAATCCTAGGTCTAAGTGCCTTCAAGCAACAACAACAAAACAGACCTAAAGCCTAAGTGTAGAGTTTAAAACAATGACACTAACAAACATGAAGATAAGAAAGCTTAAGAAAAACAAACACACACAAGATGGTAACCCAGTTCAGTCAATATGACCTAATCTGGGGGAGAGAGCAACTCTCCAATCCACTATGATAAGATGTTACAAAAGGTTACACTAGAGGAAGATTATGATCCTTCCAATGATGTAATCTCACTACCCAAGGTGTTTACAATGTCTATCCCAACCCAAGAGACTATCCCTACAAAGGTACTCAACCCTCAAGTTCCCCCCTTTGTAAACCCTAGACCTCTTGCTTCAGCTCTACTTCAAAGAATGCAGAAAACCACTTAAATACTAGTCACAAGCTTCCAAAATCGTGTCACGATTTGGCCCAATCGTGTCACGATTCTGCTTTTCCAACCGTTGTGACCAGTCCCTTTCAGGTAAACTTGCTGAAGAAGTTGTTGAATCGTGTCACGATTTCCCAAATCGCGTCACGATTTTCCATCTCACAAGACATGCTCCCTGCCAAGCAAATCGTGCCACGATGCCCAAATCGTGTCACGATTTCTGGGCTGCTTCTGCATATACAATTTGAAGCCAATATACAACAACTTCATTTTCAAATTTTATATCATTTGTTTCATAATTCATTCAGGCGCAGAAGGCTCTTAGAGCTTTGGTTCAGATACAAACACTTGTTAGAGGGTATCTAGTTTGAAAAGGTATGATGCAACTCTGCATAGAGGGTATCTAGTTTGGTGGAGACACTTCTGGACCTAACTGTTATGCAGTAACAATAACAAGTAGTTAGTTCACCATTCTATTCAAGTAGTTCGTGAATCATTTTATCGTTAAGGATTCCTATAAGTATGAATCTTAAGTCAGCTGAAAAGAACAACAGTCTTAGTGAGATCCTTATAGGATTATTCCTTTTGGTTGATTTGATTTTTAGCATCTTAATTAATTTCTCGTTACCGCAACTAAGTTTATAGGATTATTCTTTGAATTGTATAATAACAAACTGGTATGGCAGCTCCCAAAAGATACTGGGAGTATCGCTACCTTCCATTTTGCTTTTATATGTTCATCTGTTTGTCATAAAATTGGTTCTGACCTCCAATTTATGGTCACCGGTTCATATTATTGAACTCTATTGCTTATTTTTACTCTCAACTTCATTATTTTTTAATCTGCAATTTGGCAACTGTTCCCAGGCATAGGTCAGTTTTTCCGCATATTAAAAATGACATTTGTGATATAAAACTGAACATAAATATAACACATCTGTGTTACTGAGAAAAGAAACACATTTGTGAGATAAAACTGAATTTTTAAGGTACTCAATCTTGCATTTTATCCACTTTGATTTTTCTCAAATTTATTGGACAATCGTTTAGTGATGCTGATGATGATACAGTTAGTTCAATCTATTGTGAGACGAAAAATCAAACCAATCAATGCTCCTATAATACGATAAAAATGGTTTTCAAGTCAATGTACATACATGTACAACCACAAGTTTTTGGTATAACGCAATGGAAGGGTTAGAAAATAAATTATGCTTATTTTATAGGAGAGCTTTGTTATTCATTGCTGTTATATCTGACTCGAGAATTAGTCTCTACAGATGCATGGAGAGGATATCCAGATCACACAAAAGAAAAGAGGACAATGTAATATCGAAAGACTTGAAACAGTTATCATAATGGATGTAATAGAAAATGAATAATGCTTAATAGAATGATAAATAAAGAGACAATGACTACTTGCCAAAAAGAAGAAAGAAAAAAAGAGCGACAAGGACTACTTTTTTTTGTTTTACATAGACAAGGACTACTTTTGTTCAATTCAAGTAGAGACAAGGTATATTTTTAAGTTTTTCCCCTCTTATGAGTTTATGTTAAAATTCATCCCTTTAAAATTGGAATTAGTATTCTTCCTCTTCTTCATAATTTTCATACGCCTAAAATATTGAAACCCAGAAGAAGAAAAAAAAAAAAAAACTCAATTCAAGAAACAATACTTTTTGTTGTCAAATAGCTAAAGCTCACTACAATTAATTGTAACCCCTACATATAATATGCAATATCCCTACCAACTGAGCTAAATTCACGAGGATACACAATACTTATTATTTAGGGAAATACTTAATAATACTACAGACTAGTTAACCAAAAAAAATAACACACAACTTCCACCCATTTTTTACGTGAAAAAGTAAAATCATATTTTTTTGTAGGTAAAATCATAATTATTTTTTATTAAAACTAGTAATAGACCCGTACGACGCACGGGTCACGTAACATTGAGGTAATCATATAAAAAATAATTGCATTGTTAATATCGTCGAATGTTTAGTATTAAATGAAAATTATTAACATTAATAAAAGTTTTTATTGATTTTTTCCTTATATGTAAAAAACTATATTAAATATTTGAATCGCGTATGTTGTGGATTTTATTTTCTATCAAATAACTTTTTATTTTATATGTAAAACACCGTTCAATGTTTGCATCGCACCCGTTGCAGATTTTACGTGCAAACAAATTTTCATATATGAGAAAGTTGATATGATAAATTCTTGGAAACTCATTAATATTGTCAAAATATAAACATTAATATAGTGTTACTATTGAATACTTCCTCCGTTCCTTTTTAACCGTCTTTTTAGAAAATTAACACCAAAATAGCGATGTGTATTTTTGCACATTTTCTTCCTATTATACCCTCATTTTAATCCACCAATAAATTTCTATTTTTTTGCACACACTTAATCTTTCCAATGAATTTAATATTTTATCTTTCTCTCGTAACAAACAACTTTCGATTATTATCTTTTTCTCCAATAAATTCATATTTTTTTGTGCTCTCTCGTAACAAACAATTGTCAATTTTCTAAATATTGTGCACATCTTTTTAATTATTTATTTTAAGTCAATATAAAAAATTATATTGATGAAACTTTTTATTCTTCATTGTCATCTTGTTCTTGTTCATGTATCTTGTCAAATGAGTCTTTAAGTATTGCTCCCTCTTCACCACTCATCAGCGATTCCAACGAGTCTTCTACTTTTTCTACCTTTGAACATTTATGGAGTCTTTTATTTTTCTTTCTCTCAAATTTGTTCCTTTACTTTGCACTTAAAATTTTTAAAAATTTCTACTCATCTTTTTTAAAGAATTTTAACTCTTCTTGAAACTATTGTTTGTAACAAAATTTTGTTTAAATTTGAAGATAACAAGAAACAAATTTTGTTTTAAAAAAAACAAACTTTAGTTTTTCAAATAGATAACATTAATTAGCTTTATTGAAAAAGATAAGAGTTAGTGACAAAGGGTATAATTGACAAATCGTACCCTTAAAATACCAAAAAGACAGTTAAATAGGAACGAAAAATTCACCCTAAAAAGACACTTAAAAAGGAACGGAGTGAGTAACTTTTTATTTTATATGCAAAACACCGTTCATTGCTTGCACCGCACCCGTTGTAGATTTTATCTGCTTATATATGAATAAATAAATTTTTATGTACATATATGAGAAAATCGATATGATAAAATTTTGAAAACTCGTGACTATTTTCAAAATATCAACCTAAATGTAGTGTTTTTATTAAATAACTTTTATTTTATATATAAAACACCGATAATTATTTGCACCGCACTCGTTGAGGATTTTATAAGCTTATATATGCAGAAGAAATTTTTTATTTAACGATATGTGATAGTTGATATGATAAAATTTGGAAAACACGTGATTATGTTTAAAATATCTACATAACTGTATTGTTTCTTCAAAATATCATTAAATATTTACACCGCACTCATTGTAAGATTTATGTGTTTATATCTCCAGAATCAAATTTTATGTATACCGATATGAGAAAGTTGATATGCTTGAATTTTGAAAACTAATGATTATTTTAAAGAAATTTATTTTTTGAAGAAATTAATGTATCGTTTCTTTTAATTTTTTTATAAGCAAATTAATAAGATTAAGAGATTAAAAGAGATCAGAATAAACTATTTTTCTATACTTATGGTATAAAAGAGTAACATAAACTGTTTTCCTATATTTATGCTATGATTTTTTCTTGTTATTTAATAGAAAATTTACCTTTTTTTTTAAGTAAATAGAAAATTTACCATGAAACCCACTAAATTAGTGATATTAGAATTCGGACCGAGGATTTTTTGTGCAATTTATTTAACAAATAAAGAAAAATGTATAATAAGACAAAGAAACAAATTGACTTTTTTATTTTGCAAAATATAAGGAATTATTGTAGGCTTCATAGTGATAAACCAAAAAAATTAATTAAATATATAAGATAAGGGAATCAGAAACAAATTGACATTTTTTATTTGCAAGATTGAGGAAACTAATTTTAGGATTGGAAGTGATAAACCAATAGATTAGTTAGGCTTGGAAGTGCTAAATCTACAAAATGACAAAATAAATGCTTGGAAGTGATAAATATACAAAATGACGATGTAGAAAATTATTTAGGTTTGGAAGTGAAAAATCTGAAAAATGACGATACATAGGGAATTAGTTCGGCTAAGATGATAATTACTTAAATAATCCGAAGAAAAAAAATTGTATAGAAAAAACTGGCTACACATTTTTGTTTTTAATTAAAATACAAATAATATTTTAAAAGTATTCCAAAGACTTATTAGTTTTGCATCCAAAAAACAAATATGTGTGGAAATTTATTATATTCGTGCATAGTTCCATAATATTTATTTTTAAGTCATTTAAAAAAAACAAATAAAACGATTTCATAGCTATTCATGAAAATTTGTTAGAGTTGTGATGACATTATCCGTAATTGTTTTAACAAATTAATTAAAGTTCATAGTTATCCGTGGAAATTTGTTACAATTGTGATGATCATTATCCATAATTAATTTTAAAAAAATTATAAAACAATTAAATTAAATTTTGCAAAATGACCATTATGCACATAAAATTAAGGAGATCATGAGTTTTAAAGAGGACTATTATAAAATTTTGATGTACTTCAACTTTCATATATTGATAGTAGATTTCATATATTGTTAGTAGACAAAAACTGTGATACTGAGCAACGTTCGTGGTATATAACTATATAGTGTTGCTCATTTATTTATGGGAAATGCTAATCATTGCCCCCCCTCGGGGCAATGGTTAAGGATTTAAAAATAGAAATAATTTATAAATTTTATGTAAAAATTGTTACTTTTTAAACTTTCAATATTCTTTGGAATGGAAATAAGCTGCCTCCTTTCCAGCCCTCTCATGGCCTCAGGCAGGGTGATCCGCTTTCCCCGTACCTTTTTATTCTTTGCATGGAGAAGCTCTCTTCAGCCATCAACAATGTCGTTCATCAGAGTAACTGGGAGCCTATCCACATATCTAATCTGGGGCCCAAACTCTCTCACCTTCTGTTTGCAGATGATATTCTCTTATTCACCAAAGCCCAACATCACTCAACTTCGCTTCATCAGAGACTTGTTTGATCGTTTCAGCAAATTCTCAAGTTTGAAAATTAATCTTCACAAGTCTAGAGCTTTTTATTCTTCAAGCGTCACTCGGGATAAAATCAACACCCTCACATCCATCTCCGGCATCTGTTGTACTACTTCTCTTGACAAGTATTTAGGGTTTCCTATCATTAAAGGGAGACCAAAGAAGAGTGATTTCTCTTTCATCATTGAGAAAATGCAGAAAAGGTTAGCTTCTTGGAAAAATAGACTCCTCAATAAACCGGGAAAGTTAGATTTAGCATCTTCTGTCCTTTCTTCCATCCCAACCTATTACATGCAAATAAACTGGCTCCCTCAAAGTGTTTGCGATAACATTGACCAAGTTACTCGTAACTTCATTTGGCATGACTCAAACAACAACGGCATTCATCTTGTGGGTTGGGAAAAAATCACCAAACCGAAAGATTCTGGTGGGTTGGGTATCCGTGGTGCCAGAATTACAAACACTAGTCTTCTTGGGAAATTAGTGTGGGATATAATGCATTCTTCCAACAAGATTCGGGTTCAACTCCTGTCTAACAAATATTCTCCTAATACTCATCTGCTTCACGCTTCTGCCCCTTCCAGCTGCTCATCTATTTGGGCTGCAATCATCCGCGCCAAATCCGTGCTTCACGACGGTTTTGAGTGGAGACGTGGCAGCGGCAATTCTTCTTTTTGGTTCTCTAGTTGGAACTCTTCATGCCCCATTGCTTCTCTTGTCCCCTACATCGACATCCATGACCTCCAACTCACTATCAAGGACGTTATCAGCAGTCCAGCACCTCACACCCACATTCTTTATACCATGCTTCCTCCTGAAGTTGCTAGTCACATCAATAACTTGAACGTTCGTTTCAATGACTCTATTGAGGACACTTTTGTTTGGTTCCCCAACATAAACGGTGTTTACACAGCAAAGAGTGGTTATAATTGGCTTCTTTCACATTCAAACAATAACAATACAGCCTCTGCCTCTATCTCTTGGACGTGGATTTGGTCTTTACGTCTACCGGAGAAATTCAAGTTCTTTATTTGACTGGACTGTCATGCTGCCGTCCCAACCTTATCCTTGTTAAGTCACAGAAACATTGCTCATTCTGATCAGTGCAACCGTTGCGGCCAACATGTTGAAACCCTTATTCATTGCATCCGTGACTACTTGCACTCCTCCAAAATTTGGCGTCATATTGGCTTCAACACCGCTGATTTCTTCATTGAAAATGATGCTTATCTTTGGCTAAAACACGGTCTCAAGGGTTCTCATTCTCTCCTCTTTGCTGCAACCTTATGGTGGATATGGAGATATCGAAACTCTATGTGTTTTAGTTCTGAGGTTTGGAGGTTTGGTCGCTTCACCGTATTTCTTTCAATATTCAAGACACAATTAATGTTATCCGGACAGCTTTCAACCTCTTCCCTGTTGCTGCTGCAGAAGACCAGGTTGTTAAGTGGAATTGCTTCAATCATTCTTGTAACGCCCTAGTTGTTATTATTTATTTTGATTTATTTTAGAGTCTTTTATATGATTTTAAATATGAATTATGTTGATTGGTGTTGATTTTTGGTGTGCTATATTTTATTATATGATTTATTATGATATTTATTAAAATAATGTGAGAATTATTATTATTTTGAAAATTGGGGAGTTAATTAGAATTTAATTGAGTTTAGTTGGAATAAGGTGTAATTAAAGGGAGTTATATGGAGTTAAGAAAATAGAAAGGAAGTTAAGTTAAGAGTTAGAAAGACAGAAAACTGTATGTACGTACAATTGAACCTTTGGGAGGAAAACAGAGAGAACCAAGCCAAGGGGAGAACAAGAGCAAGAGGGGATCGTTTTTGCTATAGCTTTGTTTGTGCAATTGATTTCAGGTAAGGGTGAGACTATCTCTCAATAATAATAGTATAGAATTTCTGAAAATTGATCTTTCATAATAATTATTCTTGATTATGAAGGAAATTGGAAAATAGGTTTAATTCTTGAATTGAATTGAAAAGGTATAGAACCATATTAAGTATGCTTAATTCATGATTAGAATCGATTTTAGTATTTCATATCACTGTTGTTGATCAATTTGGGGAGATTAGGATCATTAATGGAATTTGAGGGATCATGTATGATTATTAGAATAAGTGCTGAATTATTGTTGTTATGATATGTTGTTATTGATGTTTTGTTGCAAGTTCTACATAGTTTTAGAGTGTCTTTTATGTATATAAACCTGTAAGCAAACTTTTGAAACGAATTTGGGTGTTTAGAGATCAAACTTTGGATTTTTGGGTGAAAAATGGGGCTTTCCCGAGAGCTACCTCTGACAGCATTCTCTGTATTATGTTTTTGCGTCGTTTTCATATGTTTCTGCTTTTAACTGGGTTTTGGTGTAAACATGAAAGTTGTAGATAATTGTGTTAGCTTTCTAATGCCGTTGGTTTGACTTCAAAAAGATTTATAGAACTTGAGTTATGGTCAAATTACTGCACGTAGGTCACAGTGAATCTTTATGAATTTCAGCACAACTTTTCCCGAATTTGAAATGAAAACTGGTATTGATAGGTACAGAATTGGTCTTTGGTGTAAACATGAAAGCTGTAGATAATTTTGTTAGCTTTCCAATGGCTTTGGTTTGACGTGAAAAATGATTTTTGGTTTTGAGTTATGATGAAAATACTCCAAGGAGGTCTTACTAAAATCTTATGAAAGTTCAGCCATTTTCTGACTTTAGCTTCATGCACTAGGGGACCAATCTGAACATCCTAAAATGTTTCTTTCAATTTGTATAACCTTATAAAAGTATTAAATCTTACTGGAACTTCTTGGTGACCATGATTGATTGAATTTGATGAATTTGGAGATGAATATATGTATGATACCATGTGAAATGCATTGTCTATTGGTGATTGGTGGTCGTTGGAGTCGTTGAGTCATAATGGCTAGGTTGAGTGGTATGTAGATATACCCAAGTTGAGTCCATGGCATAACATAAAAGCGGGAGGACTTATGTCCTGGAACGCCTCGTCGTTCAAAGTGGAAGAACTTATGTTCTGGAACGTCTTATCGTTCAAATTGGTGAGGACTTTGGTCCTGTGAATGCTTTAACCATTCAAAATCCGGTGAGGACTTATGTCCTGTAAAATGGTACCACATGCATGTGTCTAGTTGCATTTGTCTAGGAGTCTTAGTGGTGTTGTCATGTCATTGCATGAGTCATTGTCGGTGATTGAATGATACTTTCTATGTAATTGATTGAAGTTGATTATGATGAATTTGATGTGAACATGAAATATATTTAAATATTGAAATGTTGATTATAATAGGGTGTTAGACTCAATTGATGAATTTTATGTCTATTATTGTTGATTGTGAATCTCACCCCTTCTGCTTGAAAATGTTGTCTTCACATGGGTAACTTGCAGGTAATGAAGATTAGTAGGATGTATGGCTCTGTGTCTAGGGCTCTAATACGTAACGGGATGGGGGATCGTTGCGATGTTTTTCTTTCATTCCTTTATGTATCAAACTTCGATTATGTTGTTGAATTTTCATGTTGTTGAATAATGATGACTTTTGTTGGGGCTTTTGTGCCAAGATAATTGTTGAGGTTGAATTAAGTTTTTAAACGAAATTTTCCGCTGCAGTTTAATGAGACTTTCAATGTGAATTAATAAATAGTATAATTTCTATTTATGAGATTTTGAAAAGTAGTGTAATACTCCGTTGTTGAATTACTCTGATATAATTATATTTATTATTACGACTGTTGGGAGAACGGGGTGTTACAATTCTTGCTTCATTATCAATGTGGACGGGAGTTGCCTTAGCAATCCTCATCGAACCGGTTTTGGGGGTCTTATAAGAAACAATTATGGCCTCTTCACCTCTGGTTTTTCAGGTCATACAGAACACTCGAATGACATTTTGTTTGTTGAATTACATGCTATTCTTATGGGGTTGCAATTAGCTAAAAACTTGAACATTGTTGATGTTGTTTGCTATTCTGACTCTCTCCACTGCGTCAACCTCATCAATGGGCCTGCAGTGGTCTATCATACTTATGCCACTCTTATCCAAGACATCAAGGATCTGATTCGGATTTCAAACACTCCTTTATTGCACACTCTTCGTGAGGGGAACCGTTGCGCCGATTTTTCTTGCTAAGATGGGAGCTTCCATGGATTCAACCTGGTCTATTCATGCCACACCCCCTGAAGGATTGCTTCCTCTCTTAAAGGATGATGCTTGGGGAACTCACTTCCCCCATGGCTAGCTTTTGTTCCTGTTTTTCCTTTGTTTTTTTTTCTGTTTTTTTCTTCTACCTCTGTTACCAAAAAAATAATGTTTTGAATGCATCATTTCCAAGATAAAACTTCCTTTTTAGACTTCTTAATCATTGCAGTGGGGTTGCAGCTAGCTAAAAACTTGAACATTATTGATGTTGTTTGCTATTCTGACTCTCTCCACTGCGTCAACCTCATCAACGGGCCTGCAGTGGTCTATCATACTTATGCCACTCTTATCCAAGACATCAAGGATCTGATTCGGATTTCAAACACTCCTTTATTGCACACTCTTCGTGAGGGGAACCGTTGCGTCGATTTTTCTTGCTAAGATGGGAGCTTCCATGGATTCAGCCTGGTCTATTCATGCCACACCCCCTGAAGGATTGCTTCCTCTCTTAAAGGATGATGCTTGGGGAACTTACTTCCCCCGTGGCTAGCTTTTGTTCCTGTTTTTCTTTTGTTTTTTTTTTTCTGTTTTTTTTTTCTTCTACCTCTGTTACCAAAAAAAAAATGTCTTGAATGCATCATTTGCAAGATAATACTTCCTTTTTAAACTTCTTAATCATTGTCCTGAGGGCAATGGTTACCATTTCCCTTTATTTATTTATACACTCCCTCGTCTTTTCTTTCCTTCTTCTATTCTTTTTTTTTTTTTTTGCAAACCACATTTTTTTAGACCTCTTAGTTTTTTTTTTATCTCAAAATAGAAATGATTATGTTTTAAGCATTTGGTGCCAAGAAGAACATTCGTATTTTCAAGTTTTTTTCATCTCTCAAGTCATGAAAATGATTTCATTAGTTAAAGTATTCATAATGATTTTACTACTTATGTTAATGCCAAATTAAATGATCTTAATTAAATTTGGGACACGGGAACTTCAAACAGCAGATGGAAAGGTTTAGCAGGGATGAAGCGAATTGGATTTTAAGTGAAAAGACATATTTATTTTGAAACAACGTGGTGATATACATGGAAGTGATTATCATGAATTGCTTGACAAAACAAGTGATTATTGGTTTAAGAAGAAATTACTCATGTGGTGATGGACATATATTTATTTTGAAACAGAATGTAACATATATGATTCTAAATACTACATTAACATGATTTCTAATTGAAAACAACTTAGGCATGTGTCTGTTGGTTGTTGAGAAGAGACTATTTGAATGGAAGCCAGGAATAGCAAGCGTTAAACCTAAAAGATAAATGGACGGGTTGCAAATGACAAACTTATCAAATAAGGGTTTCCGAAATCCATCAGAATTGAGAAAAGTTCTTGAAAATTTTATTCAATGAAAAGTGTCTCTTAGGCTACGAAAGTTCTGTTTAAATACTAGAGGAAATTACAAACCCGTATGGGCCGAAAAATAACAAACCGAAATAAAACAGAAAAATAATAAATATGTTGAAATATTAAAATGCAGTTTTGGGCCTTCAGATGACTCCGGGTGACTAAATTCACCCCTACATCATGGCAAAACGACGAGTTATGATCGTGAGATCTGGGGCTTTTCGAAAAGTTAAAATTCGAATCATTCCGACACTGGTTGTCAAATATGCGCTATTTCGAGTGAGCATTTCTTGTGCGTCAATTCATCTTCGATACGCGTAGCCAACTTATCTACATAACTATTTTATTTTATTTTTAAATCGATTAAATATTATTAACCAACAAACCCGTGCAAGACGCACTAATAAGCTCGGGTGGGAAAAAATCATAAATACAAGGGGAAATTGGTTGTCACATCGGCTCGAAAAAAAACCCCTTAAAAACCACCCCTAAACAAAGGAAAACTAAAACCAAATAGTTATCTACATAACTATTGTATCAGTTTTATCTCAAAATGGAAATGATTATGTTTTGTTAGTATTATTATTATTACTACTAGTGTATTACAGTTTACATATCTGAAAGTGTTAAGAGTACTTTTCATGAGGCTAGCAGTCAGAACAGTAGGTCAAAACGTTCATTTCAAATTTAATAGATCAACTTTACAACATAAAGTAGATTATGTGAAGGATTTATCTTAAGTATTTGTTAAACTTAGGCACAACATAAAAGTTTAATGTTCAAATTTGAGCTCTCTGATATGCACAACAAATATAGCAAATCTGTGTTACTGAGATAAGAAACACATTTGTGATATAAAACTGAATTTTTAAGGTACTCAATCTTGCATTTTATCTCTTTCATTTGTTTTTCTCTAATCTATAGGACAATCGCTTAGTGATGTTGATGATGATACAGTTAAAGTTTAAGATCCCTTTAGGATATATAGTTTTTATTTCATTTATTGTTTTTGGTTCAACCTATTGTTTTCTTCATATTAAAAAAAGTGTAAAGAACACAGGACTAAGTTGAAACAATTTAATTTTTTCAAAAACTAAAAAATTGCTTACATTTTTTGATAGATTAAAATTGAGTTTGGTGATTTGTTTCGGAGAGTAAAATTGGTCTTCACTCTTTAAAATAAATTATAAATCATAAAAAATAAAGTAAAGATATTAAGTGGAAGAAATTGTGAGACAAAAAATCAAACCAATCAATGCTTGTATAATATGATAACAATGACTTTCAAGTCAAATGTACTCCCTCCACAATAAAATATAAGTAAGCTAATATTAACTATTTGAAAATCTCAATTCAGTTAGTTTAATGATCATATCAACATGTGTATCAACTATATTTGTAATTTATTAGACGAGATCATGTATAATTTTTTTTTAATAAAATATAAATTTGAAGTGTAAAAAATTTAAAAATGTGTCAATTGAGGTATGGTATACCTCCTTTGAATTGACATTAATCTGTTTACACGAATACATTCAAATGTATAAAAATATCAGCAATTATTTAAAAACTGAATTTTGTTATTGAAAATATTGTATATTCAATTTGGCTATAAATATTTAGTTTGTGTTCCTTACCGTTTCATCAACACTTTTCTATTGCTTTTCATTCACGTAAACCATTTGGTAACACTTTCCACAAAATCATTCATTCATCATGGTGTGGTTTCTTTGTATTTGCATATTTTTCTTTTCCATTTTCCATCCTTCTCTTCTTCTTCTTTCAATTTTTCATCATGCTTGTGATGGATCTCTTCTGAAAACAACAACATGGAAAAATGGGACTGATTGCTGCTCATGGAATGGTGTCACATGTGACGCCATCTCTGGTCACGTGATTGACCTCAACCTTGGTTATGAATGTCTTCAAGGTAAACTACATCCTAACAGTACCCTTTTCAATCTTGTTCATCTTCAAACACTTAACATTTCTCACAATGATTTCTCTGACTCTCATTTTCATTCTAAGTTTGGTGGGTTTAAGAGTCTTACATATCTTGACTTGTCTTATAGTGGTTTTGAAGGTGAAATTCCAATTCAAATCTCACACCTTTCCAAATTACAATCACTTAATCTCACTGGGTCTCGTTTTTATTCTGAGTTAGTTTGGAAAGAGATCACCTTGAAGAGGCTTCTGCAAAATGCAACAAATTTGAGGGAGTTGATTTTGGATTTTACAAATATGTCTTCAATAAGACCAAACTCCATTCCTTTGCTCTTCAACCAATCTTCCTCTTTGGTTACTCTTAATCTTCGAATGACAGAATTAAGTGGAAAACTGAAAAGAAGCCTACTTTGTTTACCAAGTATTCAAGAGTTAGATATGTCTTTGAATGAACTTGAAGGCCAACTTCCAGAATTGAGTTGCAGCACTTCTCTTAGAATCTTGGATTTTTCACATTGTTCATTCAAAGGGGAAATTCCTATTTCTTTTTCTAACCTCACGCATTTTACCTATCTAACTCTCTCACATAACCAGCTAAACGGTTCAATCCCATCCTCACTTTTAACATTTCCATGTCTAACTTTCTTGTATCTCGATAACAATGAACTCAGTGATCGAATTCCAAATGCATTTCAGATGTCAAACAATTTTCAAGAATTAGTTTTGAGTCATAAGCCAACATCACTTTCAAACCTACATCTCATTCACTTGGATCTTTCATCCAATTCATTTAGTGGTCAGATACCAAATGTGTTTGGTGGGATGACCAAACTACAACAACTAAGTCTAGATTCAAACAATTTAGAAGGACAAATTCCATCTTCATTATTTAACTTGACTCATCTTATTACATTAGATTGTTCTAGTAATAAATTAGTGGGTCCCCTAACCAACAAAATTACAGGTTTCCAAAAGCTAACTGATTTGAGTTTAAATGACAACTTGATAAATGGAACAATTCCTTCCTCGTTATTATCCTCGCCTCTTCTTTGGTAAATTTTGATCTATCAAATAATCGACTTACAGGGCATATTAGTGCAATCTCATCATATTCCTTAGAGACACTAATTCTAAGCAACAACAAGCTACAAGACAATATTCCAGAATCCATTTTCAACCTTCCAAACCTAACTGATCTAGATCTATCATCAAACAATTTGAGTGGTGTTGTCAATTTTAAACTCTTTTCTAAACTTCAAAATTTGGAAACTCTGTCACTTTCACATAATAGCCAAATTATCATTTCTGAATTCTTTTGATTTGTCAAATAACATACTTAAAGGAAGGGTGCCCAATTGGTTACTTGAAAATTCAGGATCTTTGAACCTCTCTCAAAACTTTTTCACATCAACTATGCTCTTGATCTTAGTTTTAACTTACTGGCTGGTGACCTCTCTGAGTCAATTTGCAATATCAGTTCACTTCAACTACTCAACTTGGCACACAATCAATTGACAGGTATCATTCCACGATGTCTTGCTAATTCATCATCCCTTCAAGTTTTGGATTTGCAAACAAACAGATTTTATGGAACTTTGCCAAGTAACTTTTCAGAGAATTGTGAGCTTCAGACTCTAAATCTCCATGGCAACAAATTAGAAGGCCACTTTCCGAAATACTTGTCTCTCTGTACAAAGTTGGAGTTTCTAAACCTCGGAAGCAACAACATAGAAGACAATTTTCCTGATTGGCTTTAAACACTTCAATATTTGAAAGTGTTGGGTTTGCAAGACAATAAGTTGCATGGTATCATTCCTAATCTAAAGATCAAGAATCCATTTCCAAGTTTAATTATTTTTGATATCTCAGGCAATAACTTTAGTGGTAAGCTACCAAAAGCCTATTTTATAAAGTTTGAAGCAATGAAGAATGTTACCGAATTGGAGGAATACATGACTAATGGTATACAAGTGCGAGAGGTAAAAACCGATAGGATTGGATACGGCTTCCAAGAAATTACACTGTACTGTGAGTCTATGATTGTGGCGACAAAAGGGAACAAAATTACATTGGCCAAAATTCCAAATATCTTTGTAATTATTAATTTGTCAAGAAACAAATTTGAAGGAGAGATTCCAAATGTTTTTGGTGAGCTTCATGCACTAATAGGACTTAACCTTTCCCATAACAGACTCATTGGTCCTATTCCCCAATCCTTTGGAAACTTGACAAACTTGGAATGGTTGGATCTCTCATCAAATATGCTCACTGATGTGATTCCTGCAAATTTGACCAATTTGGGCTAGATCTTTCAAATAACCATCTTGTGGGAGAAATACCTCAAGGAAAGCAGTTCAATACATTTACAAATGATTCCTATGAAGGAAACTTGGGGTTATGTGGATTTCCCTTGTCAAAGAAACGTGGACCTGAACAACATTCTCAACCTTCACCCAACAACTCTTGGAATGAAGAGAAATTTGGATTTGGATGGAAACCGGTGGCAATTGGATATTCTTGTTTGGAATAGGCCTCGGATATTGTATGTTTCTAATTGGAAAGCCTAGATGGCTTGTGATGATATTTGGTGGTCAGCCCAAGAGAAGAGTGATAAGGAGAACAAAAATGAGGAGGAACCTTGGTACAGCCACGAATGGTGCAAATGTCATGGTTTTATTGTTGTAGTTATTTTCTCTGTTATGTGTTGGTTTTTTACTTTCTGTTTAAAATAAGTTTGATTTTGAGTTGTAAGTTTGTATTTGAATGTATTCTGTTTATATGTGCATGCGACAAGATGTGTTGTATAATAAAATTTCAAGTTTATATATATGTTTGTAGCTAGCTTACTGTATTTTATTCAAAACCTATCGAATATATTATATTGGTATTTACTGCATCTTTATTGACCAAACCTATAATCCAAGATGTGTTATCTGTTAAGCTAGTTGTTAGTGTTACATATTTATTTTGTTTTGTTTGAGTTTAACAAATAGAAAGGAATTGGAATTAAATGAAAAAGTGCCACTTAATTTACTTATATAAGTAGATTTGTTAAACAAAGTTTTTCATCACGTTTATTTATTTAATGAATAATAATAACGGCCAACACTACCAACCAGTTGGTGTGATGATATATCCAATATATATGCATTTCAGTTAAAATGAGATGAAACTTTTGCATCAAGTTTAGTGATGAAATGAAATCTTATGATAGGCAATCTCAACTGAAAAAGTAAATCAAGGTGGTTGTTACACGTGTATTGACTATTTCATAATGTTATAACAGTATTCCATGTATCATGATCATGTTACCTTAGCTTCTGCGTAAATCAAAATCTACATCAATTTTTTATCATACAACAAACAAGTGTTACTAATACACTTAACATGAGTTCTAGTAATTTGATTTGAGAAACACTTGTTTAGATCAAATGCAATAATATTCTTTTTACTTCTTTTATCTTTTTCTTTCAGAAACCCCTCCTTGAAGAATGGACATTATATTGTTTATATGATACTCCAAGATTGATTGATTGTATTTCAAGCAACTTGGAATAATAATTCACATTTATATGACCCTTTTACCTTTGCAATTCTGTTTTGGCTTTTTTTGTGTGTAACTGTTACAGAATTGTGTTTTAGAAAAGGTGTTTAATAAATAAACATTTAGATTAAATATGTGATCTAAGTCCATGAATAAGCTTGGTTGTTATGGGATTGTTGGATTCACTGTTGGGAGATGGACGAAAATTTATCAAAAGAAAAGACAGTGATGCAGGAGAAACAGGTCTTTTTCTGAATTTCTTAGTTCATATTTGATTGTAATTGAGTTTTGTATTTGATTTATATCAAAAATTGGCTTTTACCTCCTTCCATGTATTCCTGACTCTCTATGATTGGCTTTTCACATTTGTGTTCAATTCTTAATGGATTTATCAAAAAAATAATCTGATTCTGTTTTAAAATATGCCTAAATATCAGCAGTTTGAAAAGGGATTATTTTCTGTTTTTTCAAATTTTGGATGATATTTTTTATGTTAAGAGTAAGGTATAAATCTGAATTTGGATTATATGTTACACTCTTAATAGAACCAAGCAATAAAAGATTAAGTCTTCTCCTCCAAAAAATATTTCATATTTGGTTTGCACAGTCTAAATCATAAGTTTGTAACATTACTTTCTTTTTCTCTCCTACTTTCATTAGTTTATATTCTGTTCCATCATAATTGAATTACATAATGATGCTGATCATAAATAAGGTTTTTTAAAACCTAATGCAGTGTTCTCATCATGGTTAAAATTATCAGGTAAAGCACTGGAAGAACTAAGATCTTCTCTCTACAATGAGCTCCGAACCTCGGAAGGAGCCAAGCGCCAACAACAAAGATATTGCGGACCAGTGGTCGCATTATCCTTCAACTTCATGGTTGCGGTTGGGATCATCATGGCAAACAAATTGGTCAGTACAAATCCCTTCTTATATTGCATGTATGTTAGTTTTATCATTGTTATGACATATTAGCAAGAATGAAATACCTCTCTTGAAGTTTTGATATAACTTTATTGTTGATAGGTGATGGGAAGAGTTGGCTTCAACTTCCCAATTTTCCTCACATTTGTTCACTACATCACTGCATGGATTCTCCTTGCAATTTTCAAGGCACTTTCGGTGCTTCCTGTGTCTCCTCCATCTAAAACAACTCCATTCTCTTCTATATTTTCTCTTGGTGCTGTTATGGCTTTTGCATCTGGTCTTGCAAACACCAGCCTCAAGTATAACAGGTTCATGCATGCTCTTGCTCTAACATGCTTATCAGGCAAAACTAAAGAATGTTTACACCATTGAACCAATTTTCATTTTTTTAGTCCACTTATGTTTCAAATTTGTAAACATGATCATTGAATGATATATATTATAAAGAATGTTTATTACTCGGCACCAAAATTAAATCCATGTTGACAACAACAAGTCACAATCATATATAAAAACCAAAAAATATCATGTTAATTGCGATGGATTAGATATTATAATAGTTATTATGATGTATTTTAGATGTTATCTTGATGAATAGAAGATACAATTTATCTTCTTAAATGGTCATGTAAGATTTTTGGTAACGTGCATAGATGAAAAATTAAGTTTGGTCTAATATTGTTGATGTTTTAAACATAAATGACTAACTTATGATAAAAAGAACATAAAAGAACCTAATTGAAACTTAAGCTGGTGAAGTTTTGTCTAGTTTGGAGCTTCCTTTCCTTTTTGCTGACATTTCAGTTCATGCAGTGTTGGTTTCTACCAAATGGCTAAGATTGCTGTTACTCCAACAATTGTTCTGGCAGAGTTCATACTTTTTAGAAAAACCATTTCTTCAAAAAAGGTAAAAAAAAATAAGCTCTTCAGCTTCTTTTTATTCTCTCTTTGATGAACCATTTCAAATATGTGGAAAAGAACTATTCATGTCATTGGAATGCAATGATGCAGGTTTTGGCTCTGGCTGCTGTATCAGCTGGTGTAGCAGTTGCAACTGTGTCAGATTTAGAGTTCAATTTATTTGGTGCTATAGTTGCAACTATATGGATAATTCCAAGTGCCATAAATAAAATTTTATGGTCTAATTTACAGCAGCAGGGAAACTGGACAGCTTTGGCGTAAGTATTAGCAAACACTATCCAATTTCTCTTTTGTACATTAAATTGTCAATAACAAGACTTAAAAACTTTCTCATTGTAGATTGATGTGGAAGACTACACCTATCACAGTTTTCTTTCTAGGGGCTTTGATGCCTTGGATTGATCCACCAGGAGTCCTATCATTCAAGTGGGATGTAAACAACTCATCTGCAATTATGATATCTGCTCTCCTCGGTTTTCTCTTACAGTGGTCAGGTGCCTTAGCATTGGGGTAAGACTACTTTCCTCTTTCAAGTTTCAATAGAAATAAATAAATAGTAATACACTTTTTTTGACACATGATTCTACTTCTAATAGTGTTGTATTTTTTTTAAGTAAGGTTAAGATTTGCTAAGATATTGTTATCGATCAATGCAGGGCAACTTCTGCTACAACGCATGTTGTTTTAGGACAGTTTAAGACCTGTGTCATTCTGTTGGGAGGCTATCTGTTATTTGATTCAGATCCCGGGATTGTGAGCATTGGCGGAGCGGTTGTTGCTCTCACTGGAATGTCGGTTTACACAACATTTAACTTGCAAGAGTCTCAGGAAAATACAAGCAAGCAGCTTCCAAAGCATAGTTCGCCTTCAACACAGCAAAAACCAGCTAGTGAAGACAACAAAGATTTTAGTGTAAATATTACCAACAATAACATTGTTGTCTGAGTCATATAACCTATGACATATGAGTGAATTCCACAACCAAATTCTTCAGACATGGTATTCAATCATTTCAAATTTGTTTAAGATTGTTTTCGGGTGGCTTTTTCTCGAAGTTCCACTGCGGTCTCTTAATTTGTTAAAGCGAAAATTAGACTCGGTGACATGAATGTTCAAAGGCTTTAGGACACGTTTTAAATTTGGAAAATCATGGACTACCATGTCACAGAATAATTTGGAAAACCATAATAGTTAAATTATCAAACTCGTGATATTTTAAAGTCTTATCAATGAGAAGGGATCTATCGACTCCAAGGGTAAGTTTAAAGAGTTACTCCATATCATGACCCTTCATCTTAATGGTTAGGATTAATTGATAATAATTGGTTATGGTGAGGGTTTTGTACTCCTTATTTCAAGTCTGAAAGATACACAGTGTTGCTTAATTCTTCTATTACCTTTGTATCTCTCAACCTTTGACAACCTTACCATTCATCAATTTCAGTCTTTGATTTTTATTTTTTTTAAAGATTGAGTCTCATTACTGATTCCCATGTTGCTTTCATGAAATTTATGAATGGCAGACAACAACGTAAACATATATGAGTAAAAAACAAATCTTGCTAATCTTCCTAAATAGTAGGGGAAATGCTATTTCACGCAAGAACATTTATTTCGATTGTATCCCGATTGCAAGTTACAGCGATGATAAAAAAAAATTGCATTTATCACACTTGTCGGTTACCACAATTCAAGGAGGTAGTTTTGAACGGTCGTGAAGAATTCGGGAAGTTTGTTATCACTGTAACAAGCATTTCCCAAATAGAACAGGTAAAAACACAAAAAGCAAATCTGATGAATTTTTGTCAATAGAAAAAGAGCGATGGCTATGTGTATTGTTGCTGGACTTGAAAGAAGGAGTACAAAACCCTCGCCATAACCAATCATTATCAAATTAATCACAACCACTAATTTAGAGTAACTTTTTAGACTTACTTTTGGAATCAATGGATCCCTTCTCCTTACCAATTATATATGCATAATTTGTTTAAAACACAACGTGAACTTTAATTTATATATATATATATATATATATATATATATATTAAAATTGAAAATTAAATATTTAGATGATCAAAAATAAAAATAAAAACTTTTAGACGGACTAAAACGGAAACTTGATATATTTAGAAGTATTAAAAACATTGTTTCAAAAAAGAAAAAGTATTAAAAACATATTTAACCCTGCTCTTCATTACATAATAGCTTTTTTTTCCTTATCCTTCATACTCCGGTCTATATCATTATCATTAACTCTGCCCAAAAAATAAGCTAAGTTCAATTCTTAAAGTCGGTCATTTGAAAGGTAATTAAATCCTATATTGGATGTCTTGGTACATATCAAGAATTAGTCCTGTTGCAGATCTAAAAAGGGAAATCATCCATCTCGCGGAAGGCTAGCAAATTGTTGCAATTGGTTGGTCAACACGTGACCACCATGTTTTCGACTAAATCCGGAATTAAAAACCGCTCTCTCTCTCTCTCTCTACTAAAACAATACTATGTGACCATCGTGAAATTCTCGGGAAGCTTAATTCATGTTATATATAGCATTGCTGATCTAAAAAAACTAAGACCTTAATTTACAATGAAGTAGCAAAAAACAATATACAAAAGGAACATTGAAAAATTGTTTTTAAAATGATTGTTTTCTAATCTCGCTCTCATTTAGCTTTTACACTTTAAAAGATGATATTCAAGGGGGCACCAAACTATACAAGCTCCCAAAAATGCTATCAATATGGGCTTCCCAACACCGTTAACGGTAATTTGTGGTGTTGAAATTGACTGATAACTATGAAGACAAAAGGTGAAATATGTAGGAAGACACAAAATAATGTGATTGGCAGTTACTTGGCTAATGAAGGATTGTTAAAACCCACATATTTGACTCAATGCTGCAAAGAAATTATAAACTTCGAAGTTGCTAATGAAAAGAAACAGGACAAATAAATTTATCCCCATACGCACTCCTCCATTAGATAATAAGAGCTCCATCTACACGAAGGAAAGCACATAAAAACCCAAAGATCGGAAATGAGTTGCTGAAGCAAAATAGATTCTACAATTCTCATTAACCATATAGAACAGTATAATTCAATCTCTTCAGCTATCAAAATGTAGTATACAGGTGAGAATTGAGAACGGAAAAATTGAAAAATCTCACCAACTCTATTGAACTCTTGGCTTAGTATAATATCATCAGGAATTACTAAGGTCCTTGTAGCAACAACTACATGTTTCTAAGGGGGAAAAGAACATGTGAGGGATGAATAAACTGAACCTCGAAAATAAAAAATAAATATAAAACCTGCAACTAGCAGCACCCTTCAAAATCGTCAGCACCAAAAACAGTTACTAATTTCTTTTCTCATTTTTTGGCCGAATTTGTTATTTACACTTCAGATCAGGCCACTGTTCATTCTTCGTGGATTTGAGCACATCATATGTGCATTTGGCACCAAGAAAATGTTTCCCATCCTAAAAATTAGAATTCCAATTGATCTGTGAAGGCGGTAGCTGCTGATAAGATCCTGGAGGCGGGCCTACAGTTTCAACAGGCCCAGCGACAGCTTGAGACTGCTGCAAAAGGGTAGAAGGTGTAGCTACTGTCTGCCCTGGTTGATAGATACCAGGAAATGCACCGTGAGCAGCCTGTGTCTGGGGGAAGGTGAGATGTTGCCCCTGAGGGGAAAGGTTATATAGAGAATTAAGTTGCAAACCGGATATATCTTGGCCTGGTGCATGTATCCACACAGCAGAGCCTTCACTCTGCAGCAAAAAAATTAGAAAATAAGTAAACAAGTTTAGTAACTACAGAAAATTCAAGTATTTCAATAAAAATTGATGAATCAAATGTAGGCACAATAACAAAATAATATTGATAATGCTGAAGCCAGAGTCTGTAAAATTCTTTTATTTATTTTTCGAAGGAATAGGCACAGATGGATGGAAAGGGAAAAAAACAGCAATAAGTAAACCAACCAGTTGTCCAGTTGTATAGATCTGGTTTTCTTTCAACTGAGACACTGCAGTATCTTCATTTCCGGCAGAGCTTCCAGTATTCACAGTCGGACTAGCAGCATATCCAACAGGTGGAGTGATATATGATCCCGAAGGAATTCCAATATGAGCCATATTTCCTGTGTTTGCTCCAGCCTTGAATTGCGGAAGAGGGAACTTGATCCCAGCAGCTGCAGCCGCGGCTGGTAAATACATGTTGCCAGCTGATGGCTGTTGAGGGAAACCATTGTGGCCTAAAAATTGATGCATTGGAGACAGGTAAATTGGGGGATAATAGGGGCCATACGGGAAGAAGTTAGCTGGGTATGGTGGCCTAAAATAAGAAACTGGTTGTGGAGACACAGGTATAGAGCTCTGTAGAGGTGGAGTTGGGCTGGGGGACACAGCCTGAGAACTTGCAGTCTGCAATGTTAAAAGAATGACAGAGATATTAGAGAAAATAAATGTATGTGTGTGAGTGTGTATAACCAACAAATGGATTCATAATTAAATATAAGGAAATCAAATAAATCAAAAACATATAAATTTCTTCTGAAGAAAAGAAAATGCAAAGATAAACTTACGTTTGTGTTTGAAACGTAACAAAACCAATTGATTTCCAATCTTAAGTTTATTCTTCGTAACGAATTTGGTTTCCTTACAAGTCTTATACTTCGTAACGAATTGACATTCCTTTTCATTCATAAAAAATCAAAATGCAAAGATAAACTTAAGTTTATTCTTTGTAAGGAATTTGATTTCCTTACATTCTTTAAGTTTATTCTTTGTAAGGAATTTGATTTCCTTACATTCTTTTTTATTGACCAGTTATTCCTTTTCATTGACCAGTAGCTAACTGTATGTCTAGATTTGTACAGAAGAAAACAAAATGCAAAATTAAACTTAGTTTATGTTGTTTGAAGTAAGCATGGAGTTGACTAAACAGGGTCCAAGATGTGCAGTTTAGACATACATGACACAATCCAAGCCTGTCAACAAATAAACTACTGAATAATAGAATTGAACCTTCAAACAATACCAAGGGCCTAATATATGCTTAATTTTAAAAAATATTAAGCATAGAATTGACGAGCTAAAATGACATTCTTTCTTTTCAAGATACTTTCATTTGTTGCAGAGTTTTCAATCATAAATTCCGAGAAATCACCTCAGAGCAAATAGCTTTTAGTATAAAGAAAAACAGATATATACTCTAAAAAACAAAATAAATAAACAAATACAAGTATTAGTGCAAATTAATGTGAGAGGAAAGTTAATAACCTTTCCAACCATACGAATACAAGTCAGTATCAGAACACCGAACCAAAAAGATGGTATTAAGACATAGGGAAATATAATTAGAATAAATATCAAGTAGACGAAAATCTTAAAAAATACATGATGGAGGAACTTACAACAAAGGAAGGGAAGTGTGGTGTTTCTTGCGCCTGAAGCTCACTACCCTCAAATTGAACTTGCTGAGTCCCTAACATGGTAGACATGAAATTCAAACCATAGTTTTGAGCACTTTGAACAGTCAGAATTGGATGGCCCTCGGGAGTTAACAATACCTCCTGCTTTGGCTGCTCAATCTTTGAATCATTACCAGTTATAGATATGCCTTCAGAAG
The DNA here is from genome assembly GCA_946800305.1 of Medicago arabica. Lineage (NCBI taxonomy): Eukaryota > Viridiplantae > Streptophyta > Magnoliopsida > Fabales > Fabaceae > Medicago > Medicago arabica. The sequence goes on from OX326970.1 coordinate 2,040,077, forward strand.
CCAATGTCTCTTTAATTAAATAAGATGAAGAATGTGCATGATCAAGATGATCTCCATGTTCGGGCAATGGCGCGCTTTGGTTGCTACATCAAAACAAGAAATACCATCAAAACATAGATTACAACATGGCATCAAGATGATCTTCCTTTTTGGTAATAGGAGGATTAATCAATTAATGCAATCAAAATAATTCTTAAAAGAACCTATACACCTTTCTAGTACCAACTTTAAGGTTCATTATAGTTATTCTTGGGCTTTGTTTGGGAATTGGGAGGGTAAGGGAAGGCAGGGTTTGAGGGGAAAGAGGAGAGAATGGAAGGGGAAGGGGGGATAGTCTCACATTGCATGAGTTTATTTTCTCCATGGAATTAAAACCCCTAATTTGGGGTAACTCAAAAAGATGAATTGGGGGACTTTAGAGGGTTGTGGAGAGCTTTAAAAACCAAATCATTTCTTTGTCTATGATACTCTTAAACAAACCAAAAAAACATTCACCATAAACCTTCTACTCCACACCCCTCAAAAACTCTCCCAAACAAACACCGGTTTTCATTCCCCTTCCCATTCCCATCAAACCCTTCTCCTCTCCTCCCTACTCTCAAACAACCCTTAATGAAGAGGTTTGATATACTTCCTCCGTCCCAAAATGTAAGGGGAAAAAAACTCACTTTCTTTGTCCCAAAATGTAAGCAAAAACGACAAACTTTTAACCTATTTAATCTTGTTTTTTTTTAAAAAAAAAAAAACAGATTTTCCAAGAAAAACTTTTGCTTAAACTCATGAAATTAAATGCAAATACATTCAATTTTATCTCTCTTCCATTTTCTCCATAATTAATAGCCAATGAAAATTGTTTTTACATCTTCCTATGAAACTTATTCCAAAGAAAACACAAAAAACTATACTCCAAATTCTTATGTTTTAGTTTTCTTAATAAGTGTGATTTGATTTTTTTTTTGCTTACAATTTGAGACGGAGGGAGTAAGATAATAAATCTAAGTAAACCCAACCATACATCACTCGTACACCATTTAAAAGGTGCAAGAGGGAACAAAATATGATAAATCTCTAATTTGCCATGCAAAGAAAAGCACATACATTAGGATCATATAAATTACAAACCTTGAATTAACAGTTTCAGCATTCACTGAAGAAGATTCAGGAGTGGGAGAAGTGATATTGTCACAACCAGTTATACTGCTAGATTTTTCACTTGGATCAAAAGTATCAAAGCTTCCAAATGTCAGACCACCTTTTAAAGCCTCAGGCACTTGGAAATGGTTTGGAAAAGTAACATGTTGCCTCAACTCAGTTGACTGCACAGGAGCTTCTGAAGTTGAGACCTCTGTGACATTGGCTGTTTTAGATACATCTGCAAACGCATCGACGGGCATTTTTATAAAAGTAATACAATTGGAGAAAAATCAAAAAGAATGGAGCGGAAAAAAAAATTAATAACAGAATTTTAGGTGACTTTGGATTTTGTCAGTATGATTCCATCAAATGTGGGATTATTTCAGCACAAAAAAATCTGGGAGTTAACTGTTAGGAGCAAAATCCAAACACGGACAATCAGACTGATTTTCCCTTAAAATATCTTCAGAAAAAAGGTTTCAAAGATTTTTTTCCCATACTTTTTCTAGACCCGGTGGGCTTTACTTCAGTTCAATTACTCTCTTGAGGGACAATATTGTCCTCCAATACCAGGGAAAACAATGACCATATACATCTGGTAAAATTGTTTCGATAAAAAAATTAAAGACTACAACCTAAACCAGAAAGTGGAGATGGAAACAGTATACGTCAAACAATTTCTTTATAAGATTTAACAGGTATGGAATAAAAACTTTACCTTGAGGCGGTTGGCTAACGCAACTGGAAGTCAATGATGAAGACGATGAGAGTTGCAAGGGCTCAGATAACCGGTTACTTTCACCTTCATTTGACTTTGGTATAGCATTCGGGTTGCTTGTTGAATTCATGGACCCGGACTTATCATTCTCGGATGCTGATAAATCACCAGCTTCTTCAAGTTTGTTTCCTTTAACATGATTTGGCCCAGCAGATATCCGGTCACTCCCTACTTCCCTACTGACAGCACCGCCAACACCAGGAATCTGGGAGATAGATAGTGCCAGCACAGGATCTGAAGAGGAACAAACACCCGGTACAGAAATTTGATGTTGATCAGAACTTGAGAGAGATTTTCCTTGGTCAGTTCTTGTAATTGAGGCAAAGGTTTGAGTAGGAGAAGTGGTTGCTGCAACAACAACAGCTTGAGGTTGCACAGTTTCTTGATTGACAGTGTCATTAGAAGCTGAACTGCTTTGTGGGACACTAACAACACTACCTATGAGATATTGGCCAGAAGAATCATGACCAGACTTCCCATTGGATTGATTTGCAGCACTACGGGGTGCAACAGCTGAACCTCTGCAATTGAAGAATCGTGAGATATTATCAAGTTGCTCATGCAAGCCACTTGTCAAATAAACTGCATCAGTAAATCTAAAATCAAGTAGGAAATTACTTCAATATTGTAATTATTACACATTAAGTTATGAAACAATAGAGAGCGCTATGATTTTTAATGAACAAGAAATATTGTGCATGATCTCTTGATTGAACGTTATATTTGTAAAAGATTCACTCAGAAAAAAAAAATTACCAGAATGAATGAGATTTGGTTAGAATTTCAAATGCAAACAAACATACAAAAGGGATATCAATTATCACCTTACTTTGTTTTTCTTTCGTTTTTTTACTAATTTTGTGACTTGCCTTGCTTTTTATCGTTAAACAGGAAATTAAAAAATATTTTCTTTCCGCTATTATATTTTCTTATAATCAGAGATAGTATGGTTAGATAAACAAGTTAAGAAAATATAATAGAAATTACAACCTTGAGGCTTGGGGTGCTGCATTAGTGTTTTTCTGTAAATCTGGCTGAGTAGAGGAAGCATGAGTTCTCTCTGCAATGTGATGGACTCCATTTTCCCTTCGAATAGGAAGGTTCCTCCCACCACCACCACCATCTAGCAAGAGATGTTTGAAAGAAAGGGAAACAACTAATGAGCTAATAAAATAAGCAGGAAATTTTATGATGATGATGATGAATAGGAAAGATCTCTATAATATGGAAAAGATAACTGCAATAGCATCAAAAGATAAAAGTGGGGACAGAGTGCTATTTTATTTCATCTTGATTGATTAAAAAGGGAGTATAATAGAGCTCATGCAAAACGAAATTAAGGTACAATTCTCAGGTCTTAGTTGAAATATCTCATAAATTATTTTAGGAGGAAAGAACCACCTAGTGTAGACGTCATACAAACACACACACACAAAACTAACTAGTAGTTGCATTCCAAAAGTATTTTACAGACTGATGTTTCTTGGTGACCTTAAGAATCTTCATAAACGAAGCAGAGGACAGCAGAAACAAATCCTACTATCTAGCCTCTAAAAAGTATGAAAAATGTACCAGGAAAGTTTGAGGAATAGCCCCCAGAAAAACCTCTTGCTCCCCTCCCCTGTCCACGTTGTTTTGATCTAGACTCCTCAGAAACCCTGCTGCTCAATCCCTACAATGGTTAAGTTAAAAACAAATCAGTTAGGGCTAATAAACATCAGAAAAAATTACGGAAACAACTAGACTTGAGCAATCACAAAAACACGCATGAAATGTTAAATAACAAGTATACAACCCACTACAAAACATAAAACAGATCTTTTACGGTTAGCAAGTAACATTACATGATTACAGAGTGCATACTAAACGGATGGAATCAAATACCTATTGCAACCATGTATATTCAGACAGTTAGGGAAAATGAGGATTTTATAACACAATGACAGCTCAAGTGAGCTCATAACACAACAAGAGTGGAAATCTGACGTATATTTAGGCGAGAAATCAACTGGATACACCAACCTAACTTTCAAATGCAATTAAAAAAATTACACACCAACTTAAATTGTATTGCATATCGAGTTTTTTTTAAAATGGTCAATGTTAATAATGTAAGTAATTGTTAGTATTATGCTGGGAGTGGGGATCATCCAACCCTCGACCTCAATATTACTCCGCTCCTAAATTCCTCCACTAGTAACAAGAAAATACGTAAACTAAATACTAAGAACTAACAATAGCTCAAAGAAAAACAAAATCTTACTTCTTTTCTGCGGTCGCGTCTCCTTCGTACTTCATGAAAAGTATCTGCAAACAAAAAATAAATAATTCAACAAACCAGTTAATACACCAAATATAAAAATGAAAAACTCAATATCTGAGATGACATAAACTAATTATTTTCAAGAAATCATAAATGACTACGTGACATATAGTGCTTCATCAGTTCAGCCATTATTTGAGAAACATCAAACATGTACAACAAGAACAACTAAACCCTTCAAAGGGTACTAGGGCATGTTCGGATGGGCTTATTTGAGCTTATCTATTGGCATAAATTTTGTGAGACTGTGTGAGAGAACTTGTGAAAATAGCTTGTGGCATTGTTCAAAAGCTGTTTTAAGCTTATTTTCATAAGTTCTCCAAAATAGCTTACAAATCTGCTTATAGCTTATCCAAAAACAATTTATTTTTTGTTATCGAAATAGCTAATAGAACATAAGCGCTTATTATGATAAGCGCATGTGATATAACCTGCAAATAAGTTATTTATCCAAACAGGGCCTAAATCCCATTTTGTAAGCTTTTAACATCTTACTGAAGTACTTATATTACAATCTCCTTATTTTCAATCATGTTTCCAAGCATTACACAATAAAAAAATTAAAGAAAAAGATTACAAATTTGCACAGTCCAAAAAGCCACACACAGCTTGAGTTAAGACCCTATTTGGAGAAACAGCTTATTCGCAGCTTATAGATAATCACTTATCATGATAAGTGCTTATGTAAAAGCTATTTATATAGCAAAAATAAAATAAAATTTCAATTCTTTTCGTATAAAGCTATAAGCTCTTTAAGCTTTCTTGAAGAACTTATGAAAATAAGCCATAAACAGCTTATGAACAATGTCATAAGCTGTTTTATAAATTCCACCGAATAGTCTCACAAAACTTATGAGCGTAGATAAGCTCAAATAAGTCAATCGAAAAACCCCTTAAATCAAGAAAACAGTAAAATCAAAATTAAATTAAACGAAATTAAGAAAATCAGCTAAACTTAACAAAAACCAAAAAAAATAAAAACAGTAGCTATGAATAATAGTGAAGTAAAGATTGAAACTTGCAACGAATAAATAATGAACTAGTGAAAAAGAAAAGCGAATAGTGAAAAAGAAAATGAGAAACCTAAATAGAGAAGCTTTTGAGTAGTTTCATTGGGATCCATGTTTGATTCTTTAAGAACGGAGAAGATTTCGTCGTCGGTGTGTTGTTTTCCGGTGATCTCTCTGATGTCGTGGATGGTTTTCCGTACATTGTTGGGGATCGGAACCCTAGACCCGCCACCACCACCACCGCGGCCGCCGCTCATTCTTTCAGAGAGAGAGAGAGACTACTGCCTCTGTGTTTTAGAGAGAGAGAAAGAAAAACAAACATTCACGTTGAATCATACCATATCATTTCATAAATATTTTAATTTAATACTTTTAAATGTCAGTAGGGTTACATTTTTACTCACGGTAATAAGGATCTTTAACTTTTCTACTGTGTCCTCTAAAAGACTTCTACTGTTGTCTCAAGACCAAGGTAACAAGGTTATATTTCTTCTATTTCAAACAAAAAAAAAGATATATTTCTTTTAGATTTTTAGGGTCCGTTTGGATTAAATTATTTGTAAGATTATGCAAAATAATTTACGTAAAAATTAATTTTTCCTTAAAAAAAGAAAAAAAAAGTTAATCAGTACTCCGGTGCACTCGTTAATGACACAAATATAGTAATTTTAGTATTGAAAGTTATGTATTCAATGCATTAAAAACTTAAAAAGTTTTTATTTTGACTAAAAAAAATAAAAAAATTTGGCTTCTTTGACCAGTGCTCCGAGGATACTGGTTAGCATGACCAAAAAAATTAAACTCTTATGTATTATTGATAAAATCAAGATAGTTTACGAAAAATAACTTATAAAGACACAGTATTTGATAACAACAGCTTATGAAATAACATAAGAGTTTAATGGTGGTGTGTTGACGGTCCAAAACAATTTTACACACAATCAATCAAAACATTATGAATTGTCACATTTGGTCCACGTAAATTAAAAACATTAATTGATATAGTGATTCTAAATATTTTAATTGGTTGTGTATGAAAAGTTTTTTTCGAAGAAGCTAAAATGAAATATATTACCAACCAAAAGTGTCCTTCCTAGTACAAAGAGTACTTAGGAGAAAACAGCAAAAGTCAAAACGATAGTTACAATATTTACAAATCACAAAAACCAGGAGAAAATAAAATTTATTAGCCTATATCAAGCATGGTGAACGGACTAAGCCACCAACCATGGAGATTGAAAGGAAGAGAAGAAAACTTCGCCTTCAACCACATAAAAGTGAGGGACTTAATCTTGTCGACCACCTGAGTTACCGTAAGAGTTTTATCTGTAAACAGTCTGTTATTTCTTTCCTTCCAAATTTCCCAGACACTAGCAAACCAAATTACCTGTAAGATGGATTGACGAATCTTTGAAGAGCCACCTAAATAGCTAAACTGAATAAAATGCTCATGCAAATGTTGAGGAGCAACCACGGAGATGCCTAATCACTGATAAATGATATGCCAGACAGACCCAAAAACACTACACTGTAAAAATAAATGAACACATGACTCTGACAAGTCACAAGCAGCCACACACTCCAACGAGTTTTGATTAGATTGTCCTTTGTGGGCAATCTATCACGGAATAGCCGCCAAGCAAACAACACAACTTTTAACGGAACTTCCTTGTGCCAAAGAGATGAAACGGGCACCACAGTATCTGTAGGATTTTGCGCTATTATATAATTATAGACACTCCTAACCGAGAATAAGTGTCAATTTTCCAAACTCCAAAGCCACCGGTCCTCCTTGTTAACCTGTAAGATAACGTTGTGAAGCAGTAAAATAAGTTCCCCCAACAACTCCTCCTCCCACGCAAACAACCTCCGCCTCCAAACCCATGCACCACCGTCCTCCCCCCACCCTAACTGACTCATAACAGACACTGACTCCCCTTTGTACACCGTCAGATCGAATAACCTGTTAAACCTGACACTTAAAGACACCCCACCAAGTCACACATCCGTCCAAAAAAAAGTGTGTTTCCCATCTCCAACCAAACGTCTAACATTATCACGAAAACACTCCTCACTACTCAACGCATGAATATCACGCCACCATAATGACGCCTCTCGGCCACCACCCCTCAACCGCCCTCCATCCACCCCATAACGCGCCGACAACACCTTAAACCACAATGACTCCATCTCCTCCAACATCCGCCAACACCACTTCCCTAAAAGAGCTAAATTAAACTCCCTAATACTCCTTACCCCCAAACCTCCAACCTCTTTACTCCTACAGACAGTTTTCCAGTCCACCCATGATATTTTCCTGTGGTCATCACTCCCCCCCCCCCCCAAAAAAAAAAATTTAAAAATAGATTCAATAGAGGAAACGATACCTGACGGAGCCTTGAAAAAAGAAAGAGCATAAACAGGCATGGACGACAGGACAGACTTCAGCAAAACCATACGGCCACCCAAAGAAAGATGTTTCGAGTTCCAACCTGACAGTCTAGATTTAATACGGTTTATGATTGGTTCCCAAAAAGACAACCGTCGCGCATTTCCACCAATAGGCAGCCCCAAGTGCAGAAAAGGGATAGAACCAACCTTACAATTCAACACCATTGCCGCTTCTGACAGCCAAGAAGTAGCGACATTCACCCCCACCAGCATACTCTTAGAAAAATTCACTTTCAGCCCCGGCAAAGCTTCAAAAAGAAAAAGAATGGCACGCATAGCACGTATGTTGGCCCATGATTTTTCTCCCAATATGAGAGTATCATCTGCAAACTGAAGATGAGAAACAATTGTTGCATCATTACTGCCCACTCGATAACCAGTAAAAAGATTGTTTGTCGACAAAGATTCCATCAATACGTTGAACTCCTCTGCGGCAAGTAAGAATAAGAAAGGCGAGAGGGGATCCCCATGCCTCAAACCCATATTAAACGAAAACTCATCAGTCTGCGATCCGTTTACCAAAACTGACGCGGTCGCAGTTCAGATGCACTCTTTTATCCATTTGCGCCAAAGAGTCGGAAAACTCATTTTTATCATCACCTCATCTAAATACCCCCAATTAATGGAGTCATATGCTTTCTCGAAATCCACTTTAAAAAGAATCAAAGCCTTCTTGCAGTGGCGAACTTCATCAACAATTTCATTAACCACCAAAATTTCGTCAAGAACCTGACGACCTTTAATAAAAGCAGACTGAGTATCTGAATTAACAGAACCAATGACCGAGCGAAGTCTATTTGCAAGCACCTTTGCCAAAATCTTATACAAGCTACCAACCAACGATATCGGTCGAAAATCATTCAACCGTTGGAGGCTGTCAACCTTAGGAATAAGAGCGATGAAAGTGCTATTTATTCCTATGGCCAACCTTCCGTTTCTATGGAATTCCACCAAAAAGCACATAACATCAGTTTTCAGAATATCCCAAAAATCCCTAATAAAACCAAAAGAAATCCCATCAGGTCCTGGGCATTTAAAATTTTCACAATCCCAAATTGCAGACTTAACCTCCTCCACTGTAAAAGGTCGAATCAGACTCGCCCCTTCTGAATGAGCTAAAGTGCGAAAATGAAGACCCTCCATACTGGGGCGGTTCAAATTTGTGGATTGAAAATGATTCGAAAAATGATTGTAAACCGCATGTCTGACATTATCAACCCCTTCGATCAATGTACCATTCACAAGGAAAAAAGGAATAGTATTTCTGCGACGTCTGCTTGACATAATACCATGAAAGAATTTTGAATTTGCATCCCCTTCACGTAACCACTGAATTCTCGACTGTTGCCAGGAAATCCTTGAATTAGCACCAGACAATGAGAACAATTCTTCAGAAAATTCGTGCAGCTCCTCTATATCCCCTTCAGACAACACCTCAATCTGACCCTTTAAATCTAAAGCAACAATTTTATTTTTTAAGGACAAAATTCTAGAAGGTAAATTTTTAGAATGGCGTTGATGCCAATCCTTTAAAGCCAGTTTTAGAAGCTTCAGTTTTTCCTTCAACACAAAACCTCCCCAACCCTCTATCTGAAAGGACAACCACTTTTCCTTAACAAAATTATTATAGCCAGGAAAATTCTCCCAACATTTCAGCATACGAACCGGATGAGGTCCCCAATTCTCTTTATCCACAGATAAAATCAACGGGCAGTGATCCGACAAACCACGAGCCAGAGCCAACTGAAAGCATTCAGGCCAAGTCAAACACCAACTCTCAGAGAACAAAAAACGATCAATGCGACTCATAGACTTTCCATCTCCCCGAAACCACGTAAAGTTGCGGCCACAAAGAGGAAAATCCACCAAAAAAATTCCAGCAATAAAGTCATTGAAGCATGCGATTCCTAAATGGTTGAAAGCATTCCCCACACTTCGACGTTCCTCCACACACCTAACCACATTAAAATCACCACAAACACAGACATTTTGAACATTCAAAGAACCCAGTCCGGTAGATAAACTAGTCCAAAGATTTTGTTGACGACTGGAATCACAAGGGGCATAAACATTAAACAAAACAAAATCACGACCTGTCTTCAAGAATATGCCTAAAATCACCAACACGTGCTCAAAAGACATAGTAGACCACACCTCAACGTTTTTAGTGTCCCATAAAGTAACCAAACCTCTTGAAGCCCCCGCCGTCGGCTGATATGAAAAATCAAAATTATCATCACACCACAATGATTTACAAACAAATGCATCAACCGTCGACAACTTAGTCTCTTGAATACAAAGAATAAAAGGTTGATGCTCCCTCACCAGATGACAGACCTCATGCCTTTTTACAAAACTCCCTAGGCCCCTAATATTCCAAGAAATGAGCTTCATTATCCCTATACAACACCGACACACCACAACCCACCACAACTAAACTCATAACATAAACACTTACTTTTTTGTATAAACACACAAATACAAATAAGTCAATCCAGTCAAGTTACTTGCATCTAAAAAATATATTCTTATATTCAAAAATATTTAAATTAGATGATAAGAAATATTTTTCAGCTTAATCTGAAATTTTGATTCGAATACACCTCTCAATTGTCAAATCTTTTAAAAAAAAAGTTTTATTGTCACTCATTGGGATGATACTCAATTAGGATGATTAATCTTCGCAATTGCACACAAATGATATTTTATTCACACCAAAATAATGTTTCAAAATCCCCATCTCTCACAAAAATTCATGAATATCTAACCGATAAACACGACCGAAAATTAAATATATCAAACAAGATCTTTAATTAACACTTTATTGCATGGATAAGCAAGTTTTGTTATTTTCAATAACGACTTTTTCGCAATTTTTATAAGAGAGTTTGTTGAACTTGAGTTCATCTTTTACGCTCAAGATTCCCTAAAAAAAAACATTTACACTCAAAACAAGTCTTCAAATTCCACGTAGTCTTTCTTTTAACGATAAATACATACGAGAGTGAGGGAGAAGATTTGGTTTTGGGTGATACATAATTTTGAAATGTGAGAAAAGAATATGAGAAAAATGGTTTTGGGATGAAAATTTAAATTTTTATCTAAGTACATTTTAATCATTGCAAGGTATAACTAAATTATAAAAGGATGTTAGTAAAAGAAAAAAAAATTATCTACAATAATAAAACTTTTTCTAGAATATGGAGGATGTTTTACAATCAGATTACAAACTATGGAAATAACTATTGTGTCAAGTAAGACATTCAGTTTTTTCAAATTCAAAAGATGATTACATTTGCCCCAAGGGCACATGCTAAGGAATAGAAAATAGAAATAAATGTCTTAAAAGTTGTGCGTTCAACTTTTTAAAGTTAAAATTTTGTTCTTTTCTATGAAAAACTTCTAACTTTGGATTCCTTAACCCGTGCCCTAAGGGCACAAGATAACAAAACCCTTACTTTTTTATACACAAAGTCATGTTTGCTTTTAGGGTTATAAAAGTTTTTGGTTCTTATAAAACATTTGCTTTTTAGTCTCTCTAGTACTTTTCATTAAGTTTTAATCTCTCAAATATTTTAAGTCACCATTTGTTGTCCCTGCTTTTTATTTGCATGAACTGTTTTTATAAACTTAACAACAATAAGTCAATCCAAACAAGCTACTTGCACCTCAAAAATATATGGGTTAAATATAATTTTATTCCCTGTAAACACGTCAACTTTTCATTTTAGTCCCTCTAAAGTTTTTTTTCAATTTTTAGTCTCTAATTTTTTTTTCATCTTTACCTTTGGTCTTTACTTTAAAGTAAACTCATATCTATTCATATTTTTGAATAAAAATTTTCAGAAAAATTAATAATATTATAAGAATCTCTCACAGAAAAAAGTAGAATTTTTTAACTAAACATGAATTCAATATGAATTTTTATATCTTTGACGGTTAAAAAATTATATTTAATTTGTGTTTTGTTAAAAAAATATATTTTTTTTGTAATTTTTTTTACAATATTCTACATATTTCTGCACAATATCATTAAAAAAATACAAAAATTAATTTGAAAATAGGGACCAAAAGTAGTGATTGAAAATTTTATAGGGACTAAAAGTTGAAGGAAAATTTTAGAGTGACTAAAACAAAACATTAGTATATTTATAGGGATCATAAACATATTTAACCAAAAATATAGTGCTATATTCAAAAACATTTAAATGAGATGATAAGAAATATCTTTCAGCTTAATTAGAGGTTCTGATTTAAATACACCTCTCAATTGTCACATTTAAAAAAAAAAGAGTTTTACTCAATTGATCAAAGGGTTAATCTTTGCAATTACACATCAATATTACTTTATTCACACCAAAATAATGTTTCAAAATCCCAATCTCTCACAAATATTCATGAATATCTAACCGATAAGCACGGCGGAAAATTAAATATCAAACAAGATCTTTAATTAACACTTTATTGCATGGATAAACAAGCTTTTTCATTTTTAATGACGACTTTTTGCATTTGTTAAAAGAGAGTTTGTTGAACCATAGTTCATCTTTTAGATTCCTTAAAAAAAATTACACTCAAGGTAAGTCTTCAAATTCTACGTAATCTTTCTTTTAACGGTGAATATGAGAGTGAGGGATAAGATTTGGTTTTGGATGATACATAATTTTCAAATGTGAGAAGAGAATATGAGAAAAGTGGTTTTGGGATGAAAATTTAAATTTTTATCCAAGTACATTTTAATCATTTCAAGGTAACCAGTGTCCTTAGGGCGATGGTTAAAGAAATCAAAAAAGAAAATAATTGTAAAATTTCATGTAGAAAAAATTGCTTTTTACTATTTCAAGAAGTTGAATGCACAATTTGCAAGATAAAATTACTACATTAAGTTTCTTATCAAGTACCTTTAGGGCACTTGTTAACATTTCTCTGTCAGGTTAGTAGAAGAATTTTTTTATCTACAATAATAAAACTTTAACTCAAGTAAGGAGGTCGTTATACGACCAGATTACAAACTATGGAACTAACTATTGTGTCAAGTTAGACATTCAGCTTTTATAAATTTAAAAGATGATTAATTTTTGTATGTACAAAGTCAGGTATACTTTTAGAGTTATAAAAGTTTTTGGTTCTTATAAAACTTATAAATTTCACTTTTTAGTTTCTATAATATTTTTCATTAAGTTTTAATCTTCCAAATATTTCAAGTCACCATTTGTTGTCCCTAGTTTTTATTTGCATGAACTATTTTTTATACACTTAAAAATAAGTCAATCCAAACAAGCTACTTGCACCTCAAAAATATATTGTTATATTCAAAAACATTTAAATGAAATGATAAGAAATATCTTCTACCTTAATCAGAGGTTTTGATTCGAATACACCTCTCAATTTCAAATCTTTTAAAAAAGAGTTATGTCACTTGTCGGGATGATACTCAATTCGGATAATTAATTTTTGCAATTGCATGCAACTAGTATTTAATACATTCACACCAAAAGAATGTTTCGAAAATCCATGTCTCTAGAAAAAATCATGAATATCTAGCCGATAAGCACGGCGGAAAATTAAATATCAAACAAGATCTTTAATTAACACTTTATTGCATGGATAAACAAGTTTTTTCATTTTCAATGACAACTTTTTTCAATTTTTATATGAATTTTGTTGAACTTGAGTTCATCTTTTGCACTCAAGATTCCCTAAAAAGAAACTTTTAAACTCAAGATAAGTCTTCAAATTTCATGTAATCTTTCTTTTAACGATGAATATGATAGTGAGGGAGAAGATTTAGTTTTGGGCGATACATAATTTTGAAATGTGAGAAGAGAATATGAAAAAACTTTTACACTCAAGATAAGTCTTCAAATTTCATGTAATCTTTCTTTTAACGATGAATATAAAAGTTTTTGGTTCTTATAAAACTTTTAAATTTCACTTTTTAGTCTTTCTAATATTTTTCATTAAGTTTAAATCTTCCAATTATTTTACGTCACCATTTTTGTCCCTACTTTTTATTGGCATGAACTATTTTTTATAAACTTAAAAATAAGTCAATCCAAACAAGTTACTTGCATCTCAAAAATATATTGTTATATTCAAAAGCATTTAAATGAGATGATAAGAAATATCTTCCAGCTTAATCAAAGGTTCTTATTCGAATACACCTCTCAATTGTCAGATCTTTTAAAGAAGAGCTTTGTCACTCACTGGGCTGATACTCAACTCGAATGATTAATCTTTGCAACTGCACGCAAATGATATTTTATATATTCACACCAAAATAATGTTTCAAAAATCCATGTCTGTCACAAAAATTTATGAATATCTAACCGATAAGCACAATGGAAAATTAAATATCAAACAAGATCTTTAATCAACACTTTACTTTACTGCATGGATAAACAAGCTTTTTCATTTTCAATTACGACTTTTTTCATTTTTTATAAGAGTTTGTTGAACCTGAGTTCATTATTTGCACTCAAGATTCCCTAAAAAAATAAGTCTTCAAATTCCGTGTAATCTTTCTTTTAATGATGAATATGAGAGTGAGGGAGAAAATTTAGTTTTGGGTGATACATAATTTTGAAATGTGAGAAGAGAATATGAGAAAAGTGGTTTTGGGATGAAAATTTAAATTTTTATCTAAGTGCATTTTAATCATTTCAAGATATAACTAAATCATAAAAGGATGTTAGTAGAATTTTTTTTTTTATCTCCAATGATTAAACTTTTTATTAAATATGGAGGTTGTTATACAACCGGATTACAAACTAAGAAACTAACTAAGACATTCAGTTTTTTTAAATTTAAAAGATGATTAGTTTTTTTATACACAAAGTCATGTTTTCTTTTACGGTTATAAAAGTTTTTGGTTCTTATAAAACTTTTAAATTTCGCTTTTTACTCTCTAGTACTTTTCATTAAGTTTTTATCTTCCAGATATTTTAAGTCATCATTTTTTCCCTACTTTTAAGTAAACTTATGTGTATCTTTAGAAATTTTGATTAATTTGTTGCAGTCATAGTTAGTAAATTATAGAAAATTCTCTTGCAAAAGTTTAATTAGTTTTAAAAAAATATGAATTAAATGTGAATCTTTAAATCATTAGAATAAAAAAAAATCATATTTAATTCCAAATTTGTTAAACAAATCTATATTTTAGTGTGAGATATATTGTAGTATTTTAAACATCTTTGTAAAAGTTCATTCAAAAATGTGAAGTATACACACGAGTTTAATTAAAAAGATAAACTAAAGTGGGGACCAAAAATATTTAGAGTGCTAAAACTTGATGAAAATTTATAAAGCGGCGATGAAAAATATTTAGAGGGCTAAAACTTGATGAAAAATTATAAATGAACCAGAAAGCAAAATTTGAAAAAATTATAAACTTGTATAAAATAAGCAACTTTCAAAATTAGTTAAATATATTTTTAGTCGATACATGCTTTTATTAACAAAGTTTAGTTTTATCCTTCAAGTTATTGAAAAAAAGAAGAAGCTTAGTTCCTTAAAAAAACTATCATATGTTTCGTCCCACTCTACTCTCATATTTTAGTTGTAATTTTTTTCTTTTAGTCAAAAGACTAAAATCCAAGTTTTTCTTTTTTAAAGTGAAAATCTAAGTTTTTAACTGCGACAATGGATTTTGAAATGATACGATATCAACATTTACATGATAGATAACTCAATACTCCAGAAAGTGTGTCAGCCAAAATGTAATGATTAGTTAAGATACAAGACAAGTTTATTTGGTAAGATTAGTTTGATAAAATGGAAGACAATGTGTCAACCAAAAAGTAATGGAGAGTTGCGAGTGAGGGCCTCAGGGGTGTTAAGGTGGTTAATTTGAGTTTGTTAGGAGAGTGGATATGGAGATTGCTCAAAGCAGAAATAAGTCGTAATTGAGAAATATATGGACCACGTGTTGGTGAGTTGGTGGAGGATGGGACTGGTCCTTGGCCTAGGTATTCACTGAGATGGTGGACGGATATAGTCAAGTTATAGTGGAGGAAGTGGGTCAAATTGGCTCAATTTAAAGTTGGTTAGGAAAGTGGGTAATGTGGTAGAACGGGCTTTTGGAAGGTTGCTTATTGGGTTTGCTAGGGTAGCAATGACTTGGCCTTAGGTTTGGAAGTAACCTTTTTTGGGTGTGGAGTGACATGTGTGTTGGTCTTGCTATTTTGTGTAACAACATGTTCGCATGTCTAGGTAACCTTTGGTTATTTTTTGTTGTCTTAGTTTTCGGTGAACATGGACAACTTGCTTTGTTTGTGTGTGTTTCGTTCCGATGTGTTGCAACCACGTACGCCTTGCACTGGTTTACCTTAATAAATTTGTTGTTTCATAAGAAAAAAAATAGTTTTCACGCGGACACCACTTCATTTTAATTTTTCAATGTCATAAGTATTGGGTAAGTAGAATTTTGTTTGTTTAGCCTGTAGTGAAAAAATGGTTGAAGCCATCTTTCAAAGTATGAAATAAGTAATGAATCATGAATAATTTTTATTAACATGTGAGCTTTAGAGCAATTTATAAATATACGAGGTCTTTTTATTCCGTATATGATGCTTTTTTTTGTTGATAACATAAAATCTAATAAAAAATAATGTTTTGTTGGTGGACCTAAAGCCAAAGATTCGATAGTTTTACCTTTAAATCAATCTTGTCTCAAATAAACAATAACAATGCTTATTCAAAAAATAAAAAATTAAAGATAACGATGTAATGATTATTAAGTGTCCTATCTCAAATAAATAAAATTACTCTTATCGGTTGGGCATTCACTACACAATCGATAGTTAATTACCGCTGGAATGCTGCTCTCCCCCCTGCAAAATACACTTTTGCCCTGCAAGCTTTCCAAATTTACCCATGCGCAGCGCAACTTAACATGCGCAGCGCAAGTTAAGTTGCGCAGGGTTATCGTTTTTGTTCAAGACCCATCAGTCCGAACTCCAAACACCATTTTCTTTCTCTCCACCTTCAAAAACCCAAAAAGTGCGATTTTTTTGGGTCAAAATCCTCATCCCAAATTATTGCAAATCGTCAGGAAGCAAGTTTCTACGCTCATCAAGCACCAAATATCAGGTAATGTATCATAAGAACTCATCTCATTTTGCTGGTTTTTGAGCTTGGTCAGTCAGTTTTTCGTAGGCAGTAGGCATGGTGCGCAAGTTAACTTGCGCAGGGCGTATGCGCTGCGCTAGTTAAGTGGTACATGTGCTGCGTGACTTAAGTCACGCATTGTACACAGTCCAGTTTTTTGAATTTTTTGCTTCATTTTTGTTCTTGGTTAGCTTGTTACACAAGTAATCTATTTATTCTCACTTTGTAAATTATTTTATTCAATAGATATATAGGAAGATGGTTGACAATGTCGCGGGTGATGACGTTGAATCGAAACCGGCCAAAAATGAAGTTTCCGATGATGCTTCCGGCAAAGGTTCCGACGATGTTAAATCGACCATTAATGTGAAGCCGTTTAAAGTCAACATTCCATTTCAAGCTCGCATTGGTCAAATTGAAGAACCTAAACCGGTACCTATCAGTGTTCTTTGCGAAGGTCGCGACACCGCTTCTTTTTTCACAACAAATGCAAGATGGAGAAAGCGAGAAGAGTTACTTGCCTGGGTTCGCCGACAAGTGGTAAGGGCCGGATTTAGTGTTTGTATAGATAAATCCGTTTTAAAAAGGCCGTACTTGACGATGCAATGTGAAAGGAGTGAGATATACAAGCCACCTAAGACGAGGAAGAAACCGAACATTGAAGGCATCGACTCAAGGAAATGTAATTGTCCGTTTAGGTTGAAAGGTTTCTTTGATAAAGAGACAAATGATTGGTGGCTTGCAATGCTTTGCGGAATGCACAACCATGACTTGGATGAGAAGTTAAAGGGGCACCTTATTGTGGGAAGACTTAGTGCGGAGGAGAAGAGAAAGGTTATCGACTTGACAAAGAGTTTGACGGTGCCTCAGAATATCCTCACCAATTTGAAGCAAAATAACAAAGAAAGCGACATAACTATCAAACAAGTGTACAATGTGCAAACAAGATGGCGAAAGGGGGAAAGAGGTAACATGATGGAGTTGCAATTCTTGATTTCGAAGTTGGTGGAGCATAAATATGTCTATTACTCAAGATGCAATAGTGAGGAAAACACTCTTGAAGACATATTTTTTGCTCATCCGGAGTCAATTAAATTGCTCAACACCTTTCCGACCGTTTTGGTCATGGACTCCACTTACAAAACCAACAACTACCGAATGCCGTTGTTTGAGATAGTTGGTTGCACCTCTACAAAAATGACGTATTCCGTTGGTTTCGCCTTCCTTCACTTTGAACTAGAGGACAACTTTGCTTGGGCACTTACGATGTTGAAAGGTCTTTTGTCCTCAAAAGACAACATGCCTAAGGTGATTGTCACCGACATAGATGGTGCTTTGATGAATGCTGTTGGCACAGTTTTCCCTAAAACATACACCATGCTTTGCTATTTTCATATTGGGAAGAATGTAAGGTCTAAGTGCATCACGGATTGTAAAGTTCACCCAAAGCCTCCTAAGGGTGCAAAAGTTGACAAGAAAGAATTGAATAAAAGCAAGGTGAAGAATAAAGAAGTTGTTGAGAAGGTCGTGATCGCTTGGAGTGAGTTGGTCGAATCACCTACGGAGGAATCATATGCAAGTAATTTATTGAAATTCAAAGAGGTATGCATGCCATTTTCGGAATTCATAAAATATGTTGAAGAAACGGTTTTGAACCTTAAGGAAAAATTTGTGAGGGCATGGACCGATAAAGTCTTGCATCTAAGGTGTAGAACCACCAACATTGTTGAATCGGCTCATGGAGTGTTGAAAAAATATTTGAGGAGTAGGGTGAGTGATTTGGCATCATGTTGGGATGAAATAGACAAGATGTTGGCCGTGCAATTTGGTGTGATGCAAGGAAATTTTGGGAGGAACAAAACGGTCTTCGAACAGAAATACAAAGAAATCAAGATGATGGGAGAGTTATAGGGTTTTGTATCTAGACGCGCATTGACATTTATCTATGATGAATTGCAACGCTCCAAGATATTCGGCTTTGAGAAGGAAGATTGTGGTTGTGTGCAAGCGACATCGTACGGGTTACCTTGTGCATGTATTATTGCCATGAGGTGCAAGCAAAAATTGCCTCTTGTCTTTGATGATATATACCCTCATTGGAGAAGGTTAAGTGTACAAGGAGAAGAGATTGATGATGTTTTATCCGTGGTGGAAGAGTGGAATGGCATTCAAGAACGTCTCAAGACAATCCCTTACAATATGAAACTCCACATCAAAGAGATGATGCGTCAATAGCCTTTATGGAAACCACAAATATGTGTCCACCTTCAAAAAAAGCGGTAATCAAGGGAGCACCTAAAAGGAAGAGGACTACACTCAAAGTGTCATCAACGGGTCGAATCCCCTCTAGATGGGAGACTATTGATTCTCAAAATCCGGATAGTCAACCTTCACAACCCAAGAGGTCACTTCCAAAGAGAAAAGATGCACGCCTTGGCACGTACTCCCGCTCACAAGCTTCATCCTCTACTTCAAAACCGCTTCGGAGCATCCCTTACATTTCACAAATTCCAAATCTCATGAGACCTTTTGTTGAAGACATTGTGAATGTT
This sequence comes from Medicago arabica, assembly GCA_946800305.1. NCBI lineage: Eukaryota > Viridiplantae > Streptophyta > Magnoliopsida > Fabales > Fabaceae > Medicago > Medicago arabica. The sequence continues at coordinate 2,059,433 of OX326970.1, forward strand.
AAAGGGGATGATCATTGTGGATTCCGGGTCATAGCTAGGCACTTGGGGATGGATGAGGAAGATCATGTGTTGATTCGTCATCAACTTATTCATGAGTTGAGAACTCATAAGAGTGACTACGTGCCGATATATGTCACGGAGGAGCGTTATAACAAAATCTTGAATGGTTTACACCCTCCAAAATGTACAATTGGTATTGCGCCGGTAGATAAGTGGTTGACCACTCCGGATATGGGTCACATTGTTGCTACTTGCTACACTAGAGCCGTTGTTCTATTGACATTGCCCGAAAGGGGTGGTGTATGTGAGACATATTTCCTAATCCGAAGTGCTCCACCACTTAATCCACATCCCAACATCATGTGTCTTTGCTTTATTCCCGGCCACTATCTTCATGTTACTTTGAAGGAAGGGTGTCCGTTACCACCGAGTTGTACGGAGTGGATGTCCAACAAGATCGGTGAGGCGAAGAAATGACATTTTGAGTTTTTGGATAGACAAGATGCCTTCAATGAGCTCATGTCCAAGGAGCCGAAGCCGCCAAAGAAACCAACAAATGAGCACAATCCAATATTTTGTGATAATACTCTTACTCCGCAAAAAAAGGAACAATAATTTGAAGCGATGGAAGACATTGAAGTAGAGGAAAATCTAGGAGTGTCACTAGAATTCTTAGATAGGTTATAGATTATGACATTTTTAGGTTGGTCGGTGTTCGTCATATTTTTTGGTGGTATTACACCCTGACGTATTTTTGGGTGGCCGGTTATGTACTTCTTTCCATATTCGTCTCCAATATGTAACTAATATTATATATTAAATGAAATGAATTATTTTTTTGGTGGCCGGTTATGTCACACCAATTATTGCTTGCATTTACTTTGTCACTAATTATTCAACTATTCACCAATTATTCAACTATTTATATTTTTTGAAGTGAAACATGTATGAAGATGCACAAAGTCCAGTAAAACTTCATGTCCGTTATGTAGATGTGAAAATGAAGGCTAGGTTTTTTGTAAATCCCACCGGCAAGTTGGACGATTTGAAGACAAAACTTAACAACTTCTTTATCCATATTGGTTCAAACCATAGAACATACGATGTAATTTTAAATGCGCCAAGCGTGGACTTGAGGGAGGATAAGGAAGAGGACTTTTCGAAGACGGTGTATTTTCCACAACATGTCGAAGATGATAGCGACGTCGCTAACATGTTTTACATAATGGTTGAAGATAACGCTTTACATCTATATGTCCGATCCGTTGAAGTGTAATATTTATTAACGTGTAATATCGTAATTTGTTCGAATTTGTGTCTGTATTATTGAATTTTAATGAATTTGTGTTTATGTAATTTAACGATGAATTTCGGTAATTTTAACCGTTTATGTGAGATTATGTGATTTTCAAGATGTATGGACAAATTGGTGTAATTTGGATCGTTTACGTGTCATTAAGTGTGTTTAAGTGATTACGGATCATTACCGGCGAATTTGTGAAATTTGGACCGTTTGGATCGTTATGTGTGATTATGTGATTGTGATAAAAACGATGTTTTTGTGTAATTTTGATCGATTATGTCATATTATCCGATAATCTTGTTAAACTGGCGTAATTCGGTTCAATTACGAGTGTGTAAAAATTACGGGTTATTAATGACATTCAATGCATTTAATGCATATGAGTACAACAATTAATGTTGTACTGATAAGTAACGTAACGCACTGCGTGAGTTAACTCACGCAGTGCGTTACACTAGCGTGACACTGCGTGAGTTAACTCACGCAGTGCGTTACTCTTGCGTGAGTGTGCATAGCTTAAATTACACTTGCGCAACTTAAGCCACGCTGCGCATGTTAACTAGCGCACACTTTTACACTTGCGTGAGTTAACATGCGCAGGGGCAAAATCGTCATGCCTGCAGAACGGGAGTGTTTTGTGCTGGGTGAAGAGCATGATTCTTACCGCTGCCGTTCTGTTAATGTTTTAGGGCCGTATTTATCTTATCGGGCTAAAGCCCTATAAATAGTGACCCAAAAGAACCATGACTCTAGCGTTGATCTAATTTGACTCTATACTAAAACGACGTCGTTAGTTATAACAAGTTCACACTTCACAAGTAACAAATAACAAACCAACATCGAAGCCCACAAAAACAAACACAAACATAAGAAAAGAAAAACCTTCGTGTGACTGTGTCGTGTGTTAAAACTGAATCATTCATCATCACTATCATCAGAAACATGGGAAGTAACGATTTGAAGTACGAGGTTTCACAAAACGCATACATCAAACTCGTTCTTCACTCTCTCAAACACCCTACATCCGCCGTCAACGGCGTCTTGATCGGCCGCATCTCCTCCTCCAACGACACCGTTGAAATCACCGATGCCGTCCCTCTTTTCCACTCTCAAATCCCTCTTCTTCCTCAATTGGAGATCTCTCTCATTCTGGTTGGTCCATCTCTTTCTCTCTCTTAGGGTTTTATTATGTTTTTTTTTTCTCTCATTGATTTCTGACCCAAAATTGTTATCTGTTAAATTATGCTTAAAGACATAAACTTTCGTAATTAACATGAAATTTAATCATCTGGGTTGATCTTTATTTCTGCTGGGTTTATCAGTTAATCTAGTTTTTGTGTTCTTGTTTACTTTAGATCTTTGTAGCATTGACATTTTTTTGATCGGAGGTGTCCTTTGTCCGACACACCTGTTTCCGACATCGACACATGTGATTATACTCAATTAGTGAATTTTCAAAGTAATCACCGGTGACAAACTGACAGTCTCGTGTCAGGTGTACATGTCAATGCTTCGTCTTTGGTGTGTGACATGTGTCGGTGTTGTGTTCGACACTAACACTACACTACACTCACAAATATGACTACAATTATTATTTTTTTCAAATAATTACTGGTATCAACATGTGAGAGTCATGTCAGCTGTATATGCTAGTGCTGCATAGCTTTAGTTTCTCCACAGTTTTCTGATTTTTTGTTGTTGTGATTTGCATTGTCTGTGTGATAGATAGAGGAATACTTTTCTGCCAAAGGGTTGAACATAGTTGGTTATTTTCATGCCAACGAGAGGTCTGATGATTTTGAGCTTGGTGGTGTGGCAAAGAATATTGGTGACCATATCTGTCGTTACTTTCCACAAGCTGCTATTCTATTGGTATGTGATGTGAATTTTGTTGATCTTGTTTTGATTTGAATTATGTAGTTTTTGTTTTTCATTTTTTTGATTATTTTTTGCAGTTAGATAACAAGAAGCTTGAAGCTTTGAAAAAGAGCAAGGGTAGCAGTGCTATAATGCAGGTTAGTGATGTTATTAGTATTGGAAACTGTGTTCATATAGGCCTCTAATGATTTTTCATATCAAAGCTGTTTTATGAATTTTATCTGGCCTTGCTCTAGATAATGTTTAATCAAGGCAGCGTTTGGGAAACTAAATTAATGAAGCACTTATCGCACGTGACGCTTAATTTAATAAACTACTTATGTTTAGATATACATGTTGAGTTGAGAAGCTATTTGTGTTCTCAACATTTGTTTTCACAGTAAATATAGAATTTGGGGTGGATGAGAATCAAATCTGGGGGCGAATTTTGTCCGGAATCATCAAATATCTTGAAATCCTTTAGGACTTATCCTGCACAGATCAAAGAACCCCTTTTTTATAATGGAATCATTGAATCCTTTGAACTATAATATGCGTATCTTTGTAGCCTCCTTTTGCATTTGACAATGTCTGGGTTATTTGTCGTAACATCTTGTAACTCAGATCTGATGGCAAGTCTTATGATCACGAGGCCTGAATACTTAATTCCCCCTCCTATTTTCAGCACAAGTCAAAAGAGGGAATATTCTTTGTTTGGTTTACCACACATTGCAGTATATTGATCTAAAGTTTTGATGAGATGGTGAATAAAATGATTATGTTGTGTAATTTGCTTACTCTGCTTAAATATATAGTCTGCAATCTCAATCCACTATAAGGTTTCATCCAATGTTTGTACTGATTACAAAGATTCCATGCCATTTTACATATAGCCCCAAACACTTTCCTTAATTCCCCCCTCCTATTTTCCTTTCTTTTCCTTTCCTTTTTTTGTTATTGAAATAAAATCTCATTAACTATATGTTATATAAGTATGACCTTTACCATATGGATGTAGATCCATCTTTTTGTTGGTTGCATTAACAAAGATTGTCTTTTTTCTTATGGTTTAGCTTTATGTTAGGGATGCATCTAAGAACTGGAAGTTGGTTCAGTCAGATGCGAACAACCGATTCTCTCTCAAAGAGCCATCAGCAAATGTGATCTTATTGGATTATATTTCATCTGAGAAATGGAATGACATTGTAGATTTTGATGATCACCTTGATGACATAAGCAAGTAGGTTATTTTACCCCTGCCACCCTTCGTTCTCCCATATTTTTTCTTCTTGATTTTCATATCTGCAGTTATAATCGACTTTACACAATCTATATTATCCAATTTTGTTTTCAGGGATTGGCTAAATCCAGGGCTCTTCAACTGATCTCGGCCCTCGGTCCATTTGTATCCAATCTACTTGGCAAGTGGGTGATGTTCAAGCATATCATGGCTCATATGCCCGAATTCTCATAACGAACAATCAGGGAATAGATCTTGATTTGAGGAATGTTGTTTTATGAGAAATGAGAAACTTTATCAGATGTATAAGCAGGGTATTTATCATCCAATTTACAATTTTCAGAGTTTTCCTTCCACAAAGGGCCATATTTTTTTTGTTGCAAGCCTTTTTTTTTCCTTTCCTTTCTCACATTTATATAGGTATATTAAATTGGAGTTTTCTTGCTTTGCTTGGAACATTGTTATTTCGAAGAAACAATACAGTCATAGTTATCCATTATCCTGTTTCATATATGGTTTGCTAAGGTTATGTGTGTTCTTCAAGACTTATATTTTCTAAGGAAGATAGACTTGGGTTATGCCTTTTCTTCCTTTGCTCTACTTTCTTTCTCTTGAGCATCCTTCTCTGTAAATTGGAAACATCAACCGGTAACATAAGATTAAAGAAATGGTAAATTGGAAACAATAAAACGATCAAACACATGTTTGAGACTGCGTGCGGGTCATACACAACAAAATCTTTACACCATCATATTTGAAGGGACATAATCTTTGTCTATTCAATATGATTTATGTTCTTATTTATTTGATTATTATTTTAAATTTAATATATTTTATTGCTTGCTCTTTAGTGAAGCTAAATTGCTAAACCCACTTAACAGTTTGTTTTCGAAAGGGCAATCAATGAAGCAATTTTCAATGTCACTTTCACAAAAACAATGGTACTTGGTACTATGTGAAAAGGTTTTTTTTACAAAAGTTGTACGAAAGAAGTTGTGATTCCTTGGATACAAGATTACAAGTGAATGATCAGAGTAGGTAGTTAAAAAAGTTGTGCAGTTTGTGTACAAAAATGTTTTTACTAACCCTTATGGCTATGTATCACCTTCTTTCTTTTCTTTATAACTAGGTAGCATGATATAATTCTTGTTCTTATTAACTTGGGTATAATTTACAATCTAAATTGTGTAAGAGTCAGCATTTTAAAGTTATGAGAATGGGTCATTGAATACGTTCAAATTCCAACCACTATGTTTGTGGCTATTTTGAATTGGTTCATACATGTTGCTTGATTGCTTTACTAGAACAAATGCTTGCAAATTACAATAGATAAAAATAAAATAGATAAAAGAAATGGTTCATAGAAACAATTTTGCAAACAATACAGCTTGTTCAACTTTTTACTGTATTTATGCAATCGACAAAGATTGAAATTTCAAAGTAGAAACTACGTTAATTACAATGTTGTCAAATAGCAGATAAAACACTATACCATTGTGGAATTTGAACAAATCATCATCACTCCACGATACACTATTTAATACAAAGTGTTGTCAAACGACTACCATAGTGGCGCTAAAGCACCACAACATAGCATAATTTGATCAGCCAACAATTTCCACAATTTAAGACACTGGTTAAATTATTCTTCAGACTATGTACATTTTCATGACTAATGAGGATAAAATAGAATGCAATTATGGAATTTAAAAGACAGGGCATCCCTTAGCTTTAACACCAGGAGCTGTAGGGCAATTAGCCAAGGGACAGTGATCATCTCCATCAAGACCCCACCAAGCTGGACCAAAGATATCATAAGATTGAAGTGTAAAATAGAGCAACACAGCCATGAAAGCAACACCAGCGTCCATAGCAGCTGAGAGAATGTAAGTGTGTCTAGCCCACCATGCCTTGAAATTTTTGTAAACATAGAAATTGAAGAAGATTCCAACAACTCCCCATGAAATATAATTGATTGACCTAGCTGGTGGTATACCACTAGCACCTCCAATGATAAGTGGCATGTTGATGAGTTCAATCCACTTGTGGTTTGGGTATTTGCGAGCTAGAAGCCAAACCGGAACAGGCGCAAGTAGACCGATGAGGAAAAACCAATTCATTCCAGGGTAAATTCCATCCTTGGTGAACATCCTTTTTGGTCCTACTACTCCCCATATGATTGAAGCATTGTAAAAAACCTCGTCACCAGGACAAGTCCATGGACTACCATCTGGCAACATTGTTTTATCGCATATGTGTGGAATAGTTGTTAGAAGCCACCATGCTGTGCTGAAGCATACACTTGAAGCAACCAAAGTTCCTACCAATTGTACTATGAACATAGATTTTGGAGGAATTTTCATGTAATGACCTAATTTGAAGTCTTGAAGGAAACTAAGTGCCTGTGACATGCTGATGTATCCATAAGTCTTGAAGGCTACATTGGCAAGAGGCTTTCCAGGGTAAAGGAACCCAATGATCAACTCTGTGATCACATTAAGTCCAGCTTGCTGCACACAAAGGAAACATGTGTTAGTTTATTTTTTTTCTACATTTTCCGGACAATCTTAATCATCTTGTTACCAGGGTCCCGTCTCCTGAAAACCAGAGGGTTAAGACAAAAAGTTACCTGGTTACCAGAGTTCCTTTCCCTGGAAACTGGAGGGTTAAGAAAGAAAAAATTACCTGGTTTGTTGTTGCTTGGATGACACCAACTGGCAAAGTGAATACCAATGCAATTGATAGAGAAAGCAAGACTCCCCACCATGGAAGTTGGAGCTGCTTGCCAAAGCCTTCACAACATGCCAAGGCCAAAATAACCATAAGAACCAAAATGGTCATGAACCACCACTCAGGGACTTGTTCATAGTTTCTCTTCATGAGTCTTGTATGTACGTCTCCAGCGTTTTCTTTTAGCGCAGTTGTTGTCTTCCTCCACGACTGAATTATCGTTCTTTCAAATACACAGTCACCAAAATATATAGTCAGACGGTTTATCATAAAAGTTGCATCAATAATACATAATCAAAGATTGTGGAATCTAAGGAAACATACTTTCCATGGAAGAGGAAAACATGCGACACTGTGGCAGTGAGAGATGCAAAGCTCAATCCATAATCAAATGCAAATAAGATACTAAGATGGAGCTTGCTGTAATTGTTATAAGCATCCATATCAATTTCAAAGGTTGCTTCATTAAGAATCCTAGAAATATTATATTTTGTACCAGTTGAATCAAATGTGTTTGAAGTGATGAAAGGAAACTTTTTGGCCTCATAAAAATTATTCCAATAGGAAATGGGAATCACAACATAGATAAACAACACAAATCCAACCAAGACGTTGATGATGGCAAAACCAGGATAAGCCAAAGGACTGTTTAAGAAACTAACAACAGTGTTCCAATCAAGGGAAAATGCACCAATACCAAGACCATTCTTTCCTGAACCAATCTGTTGAGCAGTGATAGAGTTTTTCCATATCAAACAAACAACTGAGATGCATGATGCTGCTTGGAAAAAGTAGCCTGGAATAATGTAATAAGCAAAGCTAGCCACAAAAATCAAGAAAAAGAACTGCAGCCTAGTGTTTCCTCCTTTAGGCCTCTTTTCAGGTTCATGAAATGCCCTGTGTCATTCAATCATTTACCAGTTAGGAAAAAATATAAAAATCAACATCACAGTCCTAAACATTAGATATTTGAAGGAAGGACACATATACAATTAATACAGGCGACACCAGACATATCGAATATGGTTATAATTTGAAAAAATTGATTTATTGAATGGAACCACAGGTGTCGGCATCTAATCAGTGTTAGACAGTGACGCATGTCATCACTGCACACACTTTCAATCCGAAGTTTAGGTTCTACTGCTCTGATGGCACATGTCACTGGTCTAAAGATAGATATTGTCATGAAATTGACAATTTTCAAACTTTTAAGACCACAACTTCCACAATAAAAAATTTATCTTTGGTTTTTTACCTATGCTCTTAAGATACTTGTTAACATTCTACTAAATATATTGATAATTTGTACTCCATATTCAACCACTATTATAAGCAAATACTCTTTATTTAGGTTAATCAAGTAACTGATATACTCCCACCGGTCTCATATGTAAGCAACAAATATTTTTTTCATGGTCTCAAATATAAGCAAAAGTCTACTATAATTAATATATTTAATGTCATTATTTCAAATTTACCCTTAAATTAAATCTACTATAAAATATTCACATTCTAATGTTTTCAACACTTTCCAAAGCACATCCAAAGGTAAAATTGGAAAAGGTTTGCTTTTTTCTCTCTTATAATTTGAGATGGAGGAGGAGTACCTGAATAAAGACACTTGGACAAGATTTGAAGGCCACCACATGTAGGGAGAGTCCACAAGGAACCTTCTGAAAATACCAGCCCATCCATAACCAAGCATCTAAAAAAACCAAGCACATTTTTCATTATAATTTCTTTTGGTCGGTTATAATAAATTGAAAAAAAAATGAAAATGTTTACCATTTAACAAAACAAAATTGTTCACCTGAGTTGTTATTGCTAGCAAAAAAGCAGCAATTGGATTGATACTTCTGTGGTAGAAAGCCTTAACAACGGTGACAATGTAAATGGCATAAACACCACTAGCTCCAGCACTAGCAAAGATGGTAATGAGGGCATGTTCCTTCAAATTGAACGGTCCAGGATTCAATGTGAAAGACCATTTAGTGAAGGGAACTTTATATATTGTGGTTGGAAGTGTTGCAGCCATTAGTTTCCCAATTGGGAGAGAAACAATCTGTGCTGAGACAGCAGTGATAGTCAGAGGGTTGGTTCTGTACCCAAAGAATTGGTTCACAAAGGCAAGGGCAATGCAACATGCCAAACCAATAGTCCATGTCCTAAATGTCAGTGCTGGTTCTGTAGGGTCGTCTGTTGTTGACACTGTTAGTCTGACCTGCTCTATTGGAGAATCATCCACTTCTGTGTCATCATCTGCATCAACACAATCTCTAACATTAGATTCATACACATATAACAATAACAACAACTAATGGAACATTGACACAATAACCAATGCTAGGTTTTATACTCTTTGTTATTGCTTTAATTTGAGGCTTAATTTTGATTTTTATTGTTGCATATTGATGAAGTTGAGGGTTAAATATGCTTTTAATTTCTGATCAAGTCAATGATTATACTAGAATGAAATAACTAGAGAAGTATCCCAAACTTAACTCAGTAGAGACAATTGCATATAATATATATACTAGGGTCGGTGTTTAAACTTCAAACACTCCACTTATTCACCGTAAGATTTGAATTTCTACCCACTAAATTATTTGAAAAAAAGAAGAAGAAGAAAAGTAACAAGAGAAGTAAAGGGTAACCTGTAATGGCAAGTTTGTATCCATCATGATCATTAGTATGGGCAGGGAGTTTATCTTCGACGACCCCGGCCATTGCCAAGACAGGAACTTTCTGATCAATTGCTGAGACCAAATGTGTATTTCTTCCCTCCCCTCTATTTGCTCTCTCACAAGAATGTCTCCTTGTATGAACCTTCTTATTCTTATAGGGATAATGTCGTGTGTCAGCAAAAATCAATATTTTAGATATATGATGTACGTGGTCTATAATAAAATTCATATACATTATTACTTGAATGAATTTAAAATGTAGATTTTACTTATAATAGTGAACGGAGGGTGTACACAAATTCAACTATCATAATTGCTATACTTTTAATGGTAAAAATTACAACCTTCATTATTTAACCTGTATTTTGGCGTTTATTCATTTTCTTTAAAGCATGACTGAATGTGACACGAAATCCTGGCAATGTGAGAAGTAAGAGAAAAGCAATATGATTTTTAAGGCAAGATCTTCATATTTCACCAAAAATGTATTATTAATAATTATCACTATATATGATTTATGTTGACTACGAATTTAATATTCTTTCCTGTCAAGAGGTCAATATTAATTTTGTGTTGAACTTTACTAAAATGGCAAAGAGCATATGCTAAAATTAATTCCAGTAAAAAATTGCTAAAATTAATTATCGAAACGTCAACACTCATTTTCCTTCGTATTCATATGAAAAAAACAAAAAACATTATCAAAGCGGTGTATTTAATGTTACTCTAGAAAATATGACAATGCTAGGTATCACAAAAATAAAAAAGTTGTCTCGTATTCTCTCGAATCACTATTATAAGCAAAAATTCAGTTATTAGATTCATAGAATAAGTAATAATACTATATATAGTCTATATATATATATATATATATATATATATATATATATATATATAGAATAGATACATCAATTATTCGATTAATCTAAAAAGTAAATTTTTATTTATAATAATGAATGAATGAAGTATTTTGCAAGAGTTTGAGTTCCACTCAATGTAGAGTGTCAGGACTTTGTTGGTGTATGTTACGTATCAATTGTCTTGTTGATTTGTAAAAAAATAAAATAATGTTTGTCTTATAAAGATTATCAACTTTTCTTTTTGTCAAGTAAAGGTTATCATTCTCCATTTTACATTATATTAACAAAAATGCATCAATATTTAATAAGAATAATTTAGTAAAATTACTATTATTTAATTTATTTATTTATAGTTTTTTTAATTTGTTTAAAATGAGTTGTGATGTTTCTTGAAGAAAGGGGGAGGGAGTAATTATTTTTTGTTGAACATAATCATAATCAATTCATTTAATCATGAACCAACATGTTAAAATGAGATAACATCTTGGTCATGGGGATTGGTATGAGATAGTGACACTCTAGGGAGAAGGATAAACACACGCGCACATAGGCCCTTGAGCAACCAAGCATAGAGCCTTCGTCGCGTTGGTCGACATAAGCACAACCTTTTGTAGGACATGGTTGAGAAACGAAACTTAGCTTAAGGGGCCTGACCAACCACTACACATTACTTTCATTCACCACATGCACTACATGAAATTTGTCATATACCAACGGGCATCTTTAGCAATTGCCAACAAAACCGTTGGTATAGATAAGGATATTGATACCGAAAGTCCTAGCCGTTGGTCTTTCACTTGTTCATCAGATCATGTAGTTATCCTTCAACTTTGAAGAAATTTCAGATGAATAGAATGTTGATTTGAGATTGAGTATTTTTTTATACCATTTTTTTTTTTGTTTTCTTGGTTGACAATTTGTTTGTTTTGTTAGACTTGTTGAGGGATAGGGATATATGCATGTAATGTAAGGTTATTTCTTTGTAAAGTTATAAAATATCTTTTTTTTGGAGGGGGGTTGGGTCGGGGGAGGTTTGAATTTGAAATATGAATTATTTTCTTCATTGAACTCAATGGTTTTAATAAATTTATAATTTTGAGGTGGGATTCTATGATTATAGTAAAGGAAGGGATTCATCTTGACTCAATTTGTTTTAGATTTTGTTATTTGTCTCTGTAAGAAACTAAGGGATTCATGTTATCTCTATGTGTGTAGTTGTGTACCATTCTTTTTCAATACCTGAATGCTATTTTTTACAATGCTTCTTTTTTATACTTAAGTAACACTCTTTATGAACACATATGTTTTGCTTCTTTTTTATACTTTAGTAACAGTCTTTGTAAAACACATTTTTTGCTTGTTGTGAGTGGAAATCAGTAGCATAGAAATGTCGAAACTGTAGAAAGAAAGGACTATTGGACCTATTGTTTTCCAAGGTTTAATTTTCAAGCACTAAGATGCCAAAAATTCGTTTAAGCAAGCACTTTGCTACATTTTCTAATTCGATCGCTTGGTTGAATACATTCTTGTAACTAGGACCTGTAGTCTGGAGGGTTTGAACATACCTAAATATTTTCTCCTTATCTACAAAGACTACAATGTTATCCAAAAGGTGCATCATAGAAGACACAACTCAGAAATATCACTTAAGTTATTGTGCAATGATGAAAACTGCTGCTGCTTTATATCATTGTCTTGTTTTCCAAAATTGTTAATCTAAATGTTTAGTTACGATAACTTTTGATGTAGTCCTTTAATTTGCATGGATTGTAAAAATAGTTACTTGATTTCTATAGATTCATTGTGGTGGATTGACTACAAAAACTCATATAGATAATTTGGTTTTTCTAAATTTCAATATGTAACATATTTTTTTTGCTAGATTGACAATTTTTAGCCTAGACAACTTTGCGACACTTTTTACAACTTCTCAAATTATAAAAATGTGACATTTTTTTTTTTATGTTACTAGTAATACAAAGAGTGTTACAAAAATATAAATATGTAACATTTTTAAATGTTACTGATAATACTATAAAATGTTACTGAAGCTTTTTAGTAACACGGACTTTATCTAACAATTGTTCAAATGTTACTAAATTTAATTAGTAACATTTTGCTTTATTTAGTAACAATTGAAAATTGTTACTAGATCTCAATTATGTTGTAGTGTATACCATTGGAGTCATTGGATCATTAATAAGTACTTTTATTAAAAAATTATAAATAAATTATGTGTACACGTGAGGTCCATTTAATGAGTCTTTATTAGTTTACTATCATTGCGGATGCTCCGACAATGTCACTTTCACAAAAACAATGGTACTTGGTACTCTAGGAAAAGGTTTTTGTAGAAGTCGTCGTACAAAAACAATGTGTGATGTATTGTGGGAAGTATTATGTGAAAAGGATTTTGTAAAAGTTGTACGAAAGAAATTGTGATTCCTTGTGAATGATCAGAATTGGTAGTTAAAAAAGTTGTGCAGTTTGTGTACAAAAAATGTTTTTACTAAACCTCATGGCTATGTATCACCTTCTTTCTTTTCTAGCTTTTATAACTTGCCACCAGCATGATAAAATTCTTGTTCTTATTAACTTGTGTATAATTTTCATAAATCTTTCATCTAATTTCTGTAAGAATCAGCATTTAAAAGTTATGATAATATGTCATTGAATAAATTCCAACCACTATGTTTGTGGCCATTTTGAATTGGTTCATACATGTTGCTTGTTAGCTGTACTAGAACAATAGCTTGCAAATTACAATAGAGAGAATAGAATAAAATAAAAGAAATGGTTTATAGAAACAATTTTGCAAACAGTCGTTCAACTTTCTACTGTATTTGTTAGCCTTTGTAATGGCAGCAGAAGCAATAAGCACAAAACAGAAATTAGAGGAAAAGAAGTGGAAGGGAAAGGGACAATAACAATGTTTAGTATGCTGCAATTTGATTCATACCATTCATACATCCTTTTTACATACTTATAGCCAAATATTTAGTAATGACTCAGCTTATGCTTAGCTGATGTCATATGACATAAACCTACTTAACTTGTGCAGATAACCTTACTTGTGCAGCAAAGTTTTACTAACAAAACAAGTTAAATTGATTACACACATAAGCAATAAAGTAACATAAACAATAAAATATGCAGAAAAGTTTTAATTTGATCAATTAGTTAACAGTATTTATGAAATTGACAAAGATTGAAATTACAAAGTAGAAACTATGTTCTTTCAAAGAAAAAAAGAGAGTAGAAACTATGTTAATTACAATGTTGTCACATAGCAGATAAAACAGTAAACCGCTGTGGAATTTGAACAAATCATCATCATTCCACGATACGCTATTCAATACAAAGTGTTGTCAAATGACTACCATAGTGGCACTAAAGCATCGTAGCATAGCATAGTTTGATCAGCCAACAATTTCCACAATTTAAGACACTGGTTAATTATTCTTCAGACTGTGTACATTTTCATGACTAATGAGGATAAGATAGAATGCAATTATGGAATTTAAAAGACAGGGCATCCCTTGGCTTTAATACCAGGAGCCGTAGGGCAATTAGCTAAGGGACAATGATCATCTCCATCAAGACCCCACCAAGCTGGACCAAAGATATCATAAGATTGAAGTGTAAAATAGAGCAACACAGCCATGAAAGCAACACCAGCGTCCAAAGCAGCTGAGAGAATGTAAGTGTGTCTAGCCCACCATGTCTTGAATTTTTTGTAAACATAGATATTGAACAAGATTCCAACAACTCCCCATGAAATATAATTGATTGATCTAGCTGGTGGTATACCTTTGGCCCCTGCAATGATAATTGGCATGTTGATGAGTTCAATCCACTTTTGGTTTGGGTATTTGCGAGCTAGAAGCCACACTGGAACAGGCGCAAGTAGACCGATGAGGAAAAACCAATTCAGTCCAGGGTAAATTCCATCTTTGGTGAACATCCTTTTTGGTCCTACTACTCCCCATATGATTGAAGCATTGTAAAAAACCTCGTCACCAGGACAAGTCCATGGACTACCATCTGGCAACATTGATTTATCGCATATGTGTGGAATAGTTGTTAGAAGCCACCATGCTGTGCTGAAGCATACACTTGAAGCAACCAAAGTTCCGACCAATTGTACTATGAACATAGATTTTGGAGGAATTTTCATGTAATGACCTAATTTGAAGTCTTGAAGGAAACTAAGTGCCTGTGACATGCTGATGTATCCATAAGTCTTGAAGGCTACATTAGCAAGAGGTTTTCCAGGGTAAAGGTACCCAATGATCAACTCTGTGATCACATTGAGTCCAGCTTGCTGCAAACCAAGAAAACATGTTTTACTTTATTTTTTTCTACTTGTGTTTCACAATCAAAATTACCTGGTTACCAGAGCCTTTTCCCCTGGAAACCGAAGGGTTAATAAAGAGAAAATTACCTGGTTGGTTGTTGCTTGAATGACACCAACTGGCAAAGTGAAAACCAATGCTATTACTAGGGAAAGCAAGACTCCCCACCATGGAAGCTGGAGTTGCTTGTCAAAGCCTTCACAACACGCCAAGGCCAAAATAATCATAAGAACCAAAATGGTCACGAACCACCACTCAGGGACTTGTTCATAGTTTCTCTTCATGATTCTTGTATGCACGTCTCCGGCTTGTCCCTTGAGCGCATTTGTTGTCTTCCTCCATGACTGAATGATCATTCTTTCAATTTCAGTCACCAAAATATATAGTTAGATGGTTTATCATAAAAATTGCATCAATAATACAGAATCAAAGATTGTGTAATCTAAGGAAACGTACTTTCCATGGAAGAGGAAAACATGCGACACCGTGGCACTGAGAGATGCAAAGCTCAACCCATAATCAAATGCAAATAAAATACTAAGATAGAGCTTGCTGTAATTGTTATAAGCATCCATATCAATTTCAAAGGTTGCTTCATTAAGAATCCTAGAAATATTATATTTTGCACCAGTGGAGTCAAATGTGCTAGAAGTGATGAGGGGAAACTTTTTAGCCTCATAAAAATTATTCCAATAGGAAATGGGAATTACAACATAGAGAAACAACACAAATCCAACCAAGATGTTGACAATGGCAAAACCAGGATAAGCCAAAGGACTTTGTAAGAAACCAGCAACAGTGTTCCAATCAAGTGTAATTGCACCAATACCAAGACCATTCATTCCTGAACCAATCTGCTGAGCAGTGACTGAGTTTTTCCATATCAAGCAAACAACAGATATTGCTGATATTGATTGGAAAAAGTAGCCTGGAATAATGTAATAAGAAAAGCTAGCCACAAAAATCAGGAAAAAGAATTGCAGCCTAGTGTTTCCTCCTTTAGGCCTCTTTTCATGTTCATGAAATGCCCTGTATAATTCAATCATTTACCAATGAGAAAATAAAATAGAAATCGAAATTACAATCCTAATTATTAAATATTTGAAGGAGGGGCCCAAATAAAATTAATACAACGACACCAAACACCAACACATCGAAACAGGTAATAATTTGCAAAATATTGATTTATTAAATATAATCACATGTCTGTATTTAATTGTTGTTAGACAGTAGCACGTGTCGATCCTACACTCGCTTTCAATATGAAGTTTAGGTTCTACAAATACAACAATCATCCACTCTTTGAAATTTATTTTCTTAATTTATTTAGTAACTTGATGGACAACACTATATCTCATAAAGGTAAACTATATTCCAAACTTAAATGAGTTACTATGGTGCCCCTAAAGATAAGACATCATTGTGTAAAACAAAATAATTAAAAAAGTTTCAGTCAAAAAAAAAATTAAAAAAGTTGGTTATGGTATTAAATTTATGCGTCTTGCTAACAAATGCTCTAATGACATAAGTTTAAAATTTAGACATAGAAATTTTATCTTTGAAATTGTTATGAAATTGACAATTATCAAAACTTTTAAGAAGACGACTTCCAACATAAAATTTATGTATTTTCTATTCTCATGAGAGAAAAGCAAGAATTTGCACACACAAAAAAGCATGATATTAAAAATAAAGAAATACTCCTTTTGTCTCAAATTATATATAAAAAAATTTAAACAACAAATCATAAGCAAAAATCATATTTTATCCTATTTAATTATGTTGTTTCGAAAAATCATCTTTTTCGCTTTTATTTATTATCGTAAAATTAAATACAAATTGCATTCAATTTACTCTCCATTCCATTTAATTCATAACCAATTAAAATTTTTCTTACATCTTTTCATGAAACTTATTCCAAATAGAACATTAAAAGCTATATTTCAAATTATTATATTTTTGCTTTCTTCTTAATAGTTGTGAATTAATTTTTTTTCTAACTTATAATTTGAGAAAGAGGAGAATACCTGAATAGTGACACTTGGACAAGATTTGAAGGCCACCACATGTAGGGAGAGTCCACAAGGAACCTTCTGAAAATACCAGCCCATCCATAACCAAGCATCTAAAAAATTCAAGCACAAAAAAACCAAGCACATTTTTTATTATATTTTCTTTTGGTTGGTTACATAAAATTGGAAAAAAAAAATGCAAAAGTTTACCATTTAACAAAAAATGTTCACTACCTGAGTTGTTAGTGCAAGCAAAAAAGCAGCAATTGGATTGATACTCCTGTGGTAGAAAGCCTTAACAATGTCGATAATGCTAATGGCATAAACACCACTAGCTCCAGCACTAGCAAAGATGGTAATGAGGGCATGTTCCTTCAAATTGAATGGTCCAGGATTCAGTGTGAAAGACCATTTAGTGAATGGAACTTTATATATTGTAGTTGGAAGTGTTGCAGCCATTAGTTTTCCAACTGGGAGAGCAATAATCTGTGCTGAGACAGCAGTGATAGTCAGAGGGTTGGTTCTGAATCCAAAGAATTGGTTTACAAAGGCAAGGGCAATGCAACATGCCAAACCTATAGTCCATGTCCTAAATGTTAGTGCTGGTTGTGTAGGGTCGTCTGTTATTGGCACAGTTAGCCTGACCTGCTCTATAGGAGAATCATCAACTTCTGTGTCATCATCTGCATCAACACAATCTACATTACTGAAACAAAAATAAATTTAATCTCTTGAAAAATCGTCGAATTAACTTTACCAAATAACTAATGCTAGGTTTTATACTCTTTGTTATAGCTTTAATTTAAATTTTACAGATGTAAAATTTATTGTGGCATATTGATGAAGTTGAGGTTTAAATATGCTTTTAATTTTTTATCAAGTTGATGGTTAAATATGCTTTTAATTTCCAATCAACTCAATGATTTTACTAATGAAATAACGAGAGAAGTATCCCAAACTTAACTAAGTATAGACAATTGCATAATATATACTAGGGCCGGTGTTCAAACTTCGAACACTCAACTTATTCACCGTAAGATTTGAATTTCTACCCACTAAATTATTTGAAAAAAAGAAGAAGAAAAGTAACAAGAGAAGTAAAGGGTAACCTGCAATGGCAAGTTTGTATCCATCATGATCCTTGGTATGGGCAGGGAGTGTATCTTCGACGATCCTTGTCATTGCCGAGACAGGAACTTTTTGATCAATTGCTGAGACAGGAATGAAACCAAATGTGTGTTACTTTTGGGTATTTCTTCCCTCCTTATTTGCTCTCTCACAATAATGTCTCTCTGTATGAACCTTCTTATTCTTATAGGGATAATGTCATACACAAATACAACCGTCGCAATTGCTACACTTCCGGTCACTATTATCCGCCAAAGTCTATTTTTTTTTAGATTCATTCAATAAATGATGTATGTGGTCTATTATATAAATCATATACATCATGTATTAAATGAACCTAACAAATAAATTTTTGTTTATAATAGTGATCGGAAGTTGTATATTTTTTATGGTAAAAATTACACCCTTAGTTATTTAACCTGTTTATGGCGTTTATTCATTTTCTTTAAAGCATGGCTGAATGTGAGACGAAATCCTGGCAATGTGAGAAGTAAGAGAAAAGCAACATGATTTTTAAGGCAAGATCTTCATATTTTTACCAAAAATGTATTATTAATAATTATCACTATTTATGATTTAAATTGACTACGAATTTAATATTCTTTGCTGTCAAGAGGTCAATATTCTTTGCTAAAATTAATTCCAGTAAAAATATTGCTAAAATTAATTATCGAAACGTCAATACTCATTTTCCTTCGTATGAAAAAAAACAAAAAACATTATCAAAGCGGTGTATTTAATGTTACTCTAGAAAATATGACGGTGCTCGGTATCACAAAAATAAAAAGGTTATTTCGTATTCGCTCGGATCATTATTATAAATAAAATTTCAGTTTTTAGATTCATAGAAGGCCAAATACCACTTTTGGTCATTTTAGTTTGACAGAATTCACAAGTTAGTCCTTTAAGTTTTGAAAGTTTCATTTAGGTCCTTTTAGTTTGATAGAATTCCCAAGTTAGTCCTTTAAGTTTTAAAAGTTTCAAATAAGTCCTTTTAGTTTGACAAAATTCCTAAGTTAGTCTTTTAAAGAACTAACTTGGGACCCAAATAGGTCCTTTTATTTTAAAACTTAAATGACTAACTTGGAAATTCTGTCAAACTTAAAAGACCAAATTGAAACTTTCGAAACTTAAAGGATTAATTTGAGAATTCTGTCAAACTAAAAGGACCAAAAGTGGTATTTGGCCTTCATAGAATAAGTAATAATACTATATCTATTATATTTATAGACTATATATATCAATTATTTGATTAATCTAAAATGTAAATTTTTATTTATAATAATGATTGAATAAAGTATTTGTCAAGAATTTGAAGTTCCACTCCAACGTAGAGTGTTAGGATTTTGTTGATGTATGTTATATACCAATTGTCTGGTTGATTTATAAAAAAAAATAATGTTTGCCTTATAAAGAGTATCAATTTTTTTTTTGTCAAGTAAAGATTATCATTCTCCAGTTTACATTATATTAACAAAAATGCCTCAATATTTAATTAGAATAATTTATTAAAATTACTATTATTTAATTTATTTATTTATAGTTGTTTTAATTTGTTTAAAATATGTTGTGATATTTCTTGAAGAAAGGGGGAGGAAGTAATTTTTTTTTTTGTTGAACATAATCATAATCACTTCATTTAATCATGAACCAACATGTTAAAAAATGAGGGAATATCTTGGTAATTTATGGGGATTGGTATGATATAGTGAGACTCTAGGGAGAAGGATAAACACACACATAGGCCCTTGAGCAACCAAGCATAGAGCCTTCGTCGCGTTGGTCGACATAAGCACGACCTTTTGTAGGACATGGTTGAGAAACCAAACTTAGCTTAGGGGGCCTGACCAACCACTACACATTACTCTCATTCACCACATGCACAACATGAAATTTACCATATACCAACGGGCATTTTTAGCAATTGCCAACAAAACCGTTGGTATAGATAAGGATATTGATACCGAAAGTCCTGGCCATTGGTACCGTTGGTTTTTCACTTCTTCATCAGATCTTGTAGTTATTCTGTGACTTTGAAGAGATTCTTGAAGAAATTTCAGATGAGTAAAATGTTGATTTGAGATTGAGTATTTTTTTATACTATGTTTTTTTGATTGACAATTTGTTTGTTTTTTTGATTGTAAAAAATATGCATGTAATGTAGGTGGATTCTAAGGTGAGGGTGCAATTAAGTCCCTCACTCAAAATATAGGTGGACCATCGTTAAAAACCATTAGATGAAACAATTCATTTTATCATACCATGTGGTAGTCACACTAGATTGCATTCTTCTCTCTCCCTTTTTTCCCTATTCTCATCTCCTTCATTCTATGTGGCTTTCCATTAACCCAACATTTTCAGATCTTAGTACGTGGGACTCACCAATCTAACATTTATTCAAACATGAATTGATCGCCGTTCTTGGTGCAACACTTTTCAAACATGAATTTTATTTATATATGGATCAATGGATGGAGTGATTTCAATGTAAACATATATGTTTTTTATGGGCTTTTTTTTTAAACAAGGTTTTTTTTTTGTTTAAGATCACCATGTTAAAAACTTGCCTAGCATATGGACACTATTTTGATTGGTGTGGGTGTACAATTGTAATCTACAAATTGGGGAGGGTGAAAAAAATGTTAAAATAGTTTGATTCCAGAAACTGTTTTCTGTCGAAGTTTGTCAAGCGGAAGATAATGTGCATGGGAAGGGAAAGGAGTGGTATCGTGTGTGGAAATGTACAGAAGTTGTTATTTTAAATTTCAACAAATCTAGGCCATCAGTTTAATCTAACGATATTCTTATGGTGCTTCACCGGTGAGAGACTTAATTGAACCCTCACCTTAGAAGTCACCTGTAATGTAAGGTTATTTCTTTGTAAAGTTATAAAATATCCAATTTTTTTTTTTTTTTTTTGGGGGAGGAGGTTTGAAATATGAATTATTTTCTTCATTGAACTCAATGGTTTTAATAAATTTATAATTTTGAGGTGGGATTCTATGATTATAGTAAAGGAAGGGATTCATCTTGACTCAATTTGTTTTAGATTTTGTTATTTGTCTCTGTAAGAAACTAAGGGATTCATGTTATCGCTATGTGTGTAGTTGTGTACCATTCTTTTTCAATACTTGAATGCTATTTTTTACAATGCTTCTTTTTTATAATGCTTCAACACTCTTTAGAAACACATGTTTTGCTTTTTTTTTTTTAATACTTGTAAAACACATTTTTTGCTTGTTATGAGTCGAAATCAGTATCATAGAAATGTCGAAACTGCAGAAAGAAAGGACTATTAGACCTATTGTTTTCCAAGGTTTAATTCTCAAGCACTGAGATACTAGAGATTCATTTAAGCAAGCACCTTGCTTCATTTTCTAATTCGATCACTTGGTTGAATACATTCTTGGGACTTTCACTAAGTTGAGCTCTAGCAGTATCCAGGGATGCCATAAGCAGGTAACTAGGATCTGTAGTCTGGAGGGTTTGAACATACCTAAATATTTTCTCTTTATCTACAATGTTATCCAACAGGTGCATCATAGAAGACACAACTGTGAAATATCACTTAAGTTACTGTGCAATGATGAAAACTGCTGCTGCTTTTTTTTCTTCCGCTTCTTGTTCCTGGATAGTATTCAATACCGATTTTTGTTTTGCAGATATTTAAAGCAGTTTTAACAATAGGCCCTTGAAAAAAAAAAGAGGTTGTCAAGTTCCAGAATGCTGTACAAATCATGAGCATATAGTCTTGTTCCAATGAGTTGGGTCAATGAAGAAGGAGCGGCATGGCCTCTGTTGTGTCCACGAAAGTGAAAACTGGCAGCATTTTCTTCAAGCGAGGCTTTCATTGCACAGAGACTAGAGGAGGTTGGGCACTCTGCTGAAGCTCTGTTAGTGGAAAAAGTGGTTAGTTAGTAGATTTAGTTAGGATATCTTATATCATTGTCTTGTTATCCAAAATTGTTAATCTAAATGTTTAGTAACGATAACTTTTGATGTAGTCCTGTAATTTGCATGGATTGTAAAAATAGTTACTTGATTTCTATAGATTCATTGTGGCGGATTGACTACAAAAATTCCTATAGATAATCTGGTTTGTCTAAATCTCAAATTATAAAAATGTGATTTTTTTTATGGTAATACAAAAAGTGTTAAAAAATATAAATATGTAACAATTTTTAAATGTTACCGATAATACTATAAAATGTTACTGAAGCTTTTTAGTAACATTGACTTTACCTAACAATTGTTCAAATGTTATTAAATTTTATTAGTAACAATTTTCAATTGTTACTTCAAATGTTACTAAATTTAATTAGTAACAATTTTCAATTGTTACTAGATCTCAATTATGTGGTAGTGTATACTATTGGAGTCATTGGATCATTAATAATTACTTTTATTAAAAAATTATAAATAAGTGACGTGTACACATGAGGTCCAAAAAATTACTGTCATTGCGGATGCTCCGACAATGTCACTTTCACAAAAACAATGGTACTTGGTACTATAGGAAAAGGTTTTTGTAGAGGTCGTCATACAAAAACAATGTGTGATGTAATGAGGGAAGTATTATGTGAAAAGGTTTTTGTAAAAGTTGTACGAAAGAAATTGTGATTCCTTGTGAATGATCAGAATTGGTAGTTAAAAAAGTTGTGCAGTTTGTGTACAAAAAATGTTTTTACTAAACCTCATGGCTATGTATCACCTTCTTTCTTTTCTAGCTTTTATAACATGGCAGCATGATAAAATTCTTGTTCTTATTAACTTGTGTATAATTTTCATAAAATTATCATCTAATTTGTGTAGGAATCAGCATTTTTAAGTTATGAGAATGAGGCATTGAATAAATTCCAACCACCATGTTTGTGGCCATTTTGAATTGGTTCATACATGTTGCTTGTTTGCCGTACTAGAACAATTGCTTGCAAATTACAATAGATAGAATAGAATAAAAGAAATGGTCTATATAAACAATTTTGAAAACAATCGTTCAACTTTCTATTCTATTTATGCAATTGACAAAGATTGAAACTACAAAGTAGAAACTATGTTCTTTCAAAAAAAAAAAAAAAAAAAAAAGAGAGTAGAAACTATGTTAATTACAATGTTGTCAAATAGCAGATAAAATAGTATACCGTTGTGGAATTTGAACAAATCATCATCATTCCACGATACACTATTTAATACAAAGTGTTGTCAAACGACTACCATAGTGGCGCTAAAGCACCGCAACATAGCATAATTTGATCAGCCAACAATTTAGGACACTAGTTAATTATTCTTCAGACTGTGTACATTTTCATGACTAATGAGGATAAGATAGAATGAAATTATAGAATTTAGAAGACAGGGCATCCCTTGACTTTAACACCAGGTGCTGTAGGGCAATTAGCCAAGGGACAATGATCATCTCCATCAAGACCCCACCAAGCTGGACCAAAGATATCATAAGATTGAAGTGTAAAATAGAGCAACACAGCCATGAAAGCAACACCAGCGTCCAAAGCAGCTGAGAGAATGTAAGTGTGTCTAGCCCACCATGTCTTGAATTTTTTGTAAACATAGATATTGAACAAGATTCCAACAACTCCCCATGAAATATAATTGATTGATCTAGCTGGTGGTATACCTTTGGCCCCTGCAATGATAATTGGCATGTTGATGAGTTCAATCCACTTTTGGTTTGGGTATTTGCGAGCTAGAAGCCACACTGGAACAGGCGCAAGTAGACCGATGAGGAAAAACCAATTCAGTCCAGGGTAAATTCCATCTTTGGTGAACATCCTTTGTGGTCCTACTATTCCCCATATGATTGAAGCATTGTAAAAAACCTCGTCACCAGGACAAGTCCATGGACTACCATCTGGCAACATTGATTTATCGCATATGTGTGGAATAGTTGTTAGAAGCCACCATGCTGTGCTGAAGCATACACTTGAAGCAACCAAAGTTCCTACCAATTGTACTATGAACATAGATTTTGGAGGAATTTTCATGTAATGACCTAATTTGAAGTCTTGAAGGAAACTAAGTGCCTGTGCCATGCTGATGTATCCATAAGTCTTGAAGGCAACATTAGCAAGAGGTTTTCCAGGGTAAAGGTACCCAATGATCAACTCTGTGATCACATTGAGTCCAGTTTGCTGCACACCAAGAAAATATGTTTTACTTTATTTTTTTCTACTTGTGTTTCACAATCAAAATTACCTGGTTACCAAAGCGTTTTCCCCTGGAAACCGAAGGGTTAATAAAGAGAAAATTACCTGGTTGGTTGTTGCTTGAATGACACCAACTGGCAAAGTGAAAACCAATGCTATTACTAGGGAAAGCAAGACTCCCCACCATGGAAGCTGGAGTTGCTTGTCAAATCCTTCACAACACGCCAAGGCCAAAATAATCATAAGAACCAAAATGGTGATGAACCACCACTCAGGGACTTGTTCATAGTTTCTCTTCATGATTCTTGTATGCACGTCTCCGGCTTGTCCTTTGAGCGCATTTGTTGTCTTCCTCCATGACTGAATGATCATTCTTTCAATTTCAGTCACCAAAATATATAGTTAGATGGTTTATCATAAAAATTGCATCAATAATACAGAATCAAAGATTGTGTAATCTAAGGAAACGTACTTTCCATGGAAGAGGAAAACATGCGACACCGTGGCACTGAGAGATGCAAAGCTCAACCCATAATCAAATGCAAATAAAATACTAAGATAGAGCTTGCTGTAATTGTTATAAGCATCCATATCAATTTCAAAGGTTGATTCATTAAGAATCCTAGAAATATTATATTTTGCACCAGTGGAGTCAAATGTGCTAGAAGTGATGAGGGGAAACTTTTTGGCCTCATAAAAATTATTCCAATAGGAAATGGGAATCACAACATAGAGAAACAACACAAATCCAATCAAGATGTTGACAATGGCAAAACCAGGATAAGCCAAAGGACTTTGTAAGAAACCAGCAACAGTGTTCCAATCAAGTGTAATTGCACCAATACCAAGACCATTCATTCCTGAACCAATCTGCTGAGCAGTGACTGAGTTTTTCCATATCAAGCAAACAACAGATATTGCTGATATTGATTGGAAAAAGTAGCCTGGA
Source organism: Medicago arabica (assembly GCA_946800305.1). Taxonomy (NCBI): domain Eukaryota; kingdom Viridiplantae; phylum Streptophyta; class Magnoliopsida; order Fabales; family Fabaceae; genus Medicago; species Medicago arabica. The sequence goes on from OX326970.1 coordinate 2,084,718, forward strand.
ATAATGTAATAAGAAAAGCTAGCCACAAAAATCAGGAAAAAGAATTGCAGCCTAGTGTTTCCTCCTTTAGGCCTCTTTTCATGTTCATGAAATGCCCTGTATAATTCAATCATTTACCAATGAGAAAAAAAAAATAGAAATCAAAATCACAATCCTAATTATTAAATATTTGAAGGAGGGGCACAAATAAAATTAATACAACGACACCAAACACCAACACATCGAAACATGTAATAATTTGAAAAAAAATTGATGTATTAAATATAATCACATATGTCTGTATTTAATTGTTGTTAGACAATAGCACCTGTCGATGCTATACACGCTTTCAATATGAAGTTTAGGTTCTACAAATACAACAATCATCCACTCTTTGAAATTTATTTTCTTAATTTATTTAGTAACTTGATGGACAACACTATATCTCATAAAGGTGAACTATATTCCAAACTTAAATGTCTTACTATGGTGCCCAGTGCCCCTAAAGATAAGACTTCACATGTGTTTGTATTTATGCGTTTTGCTAACAAATGCTCTAATGACATAAGTTCAAAAATTAGATAAAGAAATTTTATCTTTGAAATGGTTATGAAAATGACAATTTTCAAACTTTTAAGAACACGACTTCCAACATAAATTTATGTATTTTCCATTTTCATGAAAGAAAAACAAGAATTTGCACACACAAAAAGCATGATATTAAAAATAAAGAAATACTCCTTCTGTCTCAAATTATATTTAAAAAAATTGTAACAAATCATAAGCAAAAATCATATTTGACCCTATTTAATTATGTTGTTTCGAAAAATCATCTTTTTCGCTTTTATTTATTTTCTTAAAATTAAATATAAATTGCATTCAATTTACTCTTCCTTCGATTTAATTCATAACCAATTAATTATTCTTACATCTTTTCATGAAACTTATTTCAAGTAGAACATTAAAAGCTATATTTCAAATTATTATATTTTTGCTTTCTAACTTATAATTTGAGAAAGAGGAAAATACCTGAATAGTGACACTTGGACAAGATTTGAAGGCCACCACATGTAGGGAGAGTCCACAAGGAACCTTCTGAAAATACCAGCCCATCCATAACCAAGCATCTAAAAAATTCAAGCACAAAAAAACCAAGCACATTTTTTATTATATTTTCTTTTGGTTGGTTACATAAAATTGGAAAAAAAAAATGCAAAAGTTTACCATTTAACAAAAAATGTTCACTACCTGAGTTGTTAGTGCAAGCAAAAAAGCAGCAATTGGATTGATACTCCTGTGGTAGAAAGCCTTAACAATGTCGATAATGTTAATGGCATAAACACCACCAGCTCCAGCACTAGCAAAGATGGTAATGAGGGCATGTTCCTTCAAATTGAATGGTCCAGGATTCAGTGTGAAAGACCATTTAGTGAATGGAACTTTATATATTGTAGTTGGAAGTGTTGCAGCCATTAGTTTTCCAACTGGGAGAGCAATAATCTGTGCTGAGACAGCAGTGATAGTCAGAGGGTTGGTTCTGAATCCAAAGAATTGATTCACAAAGGCAAGGGCAACGCAAGACACAAAACCAATAGTCCATGTCCTAAATGTCAGCGCTGGTTCTGTTGGGTCGTCTGTTATTGACACTGTTAGTCTCACCTGCTCTATTGGAGAATCATCCACTTCTGTGTCATCATCTGCATCAACAAAAACTAACATTATATTCACACACACATATAACAATATAAATAACTATGAAGCATCGACACATACACGAACATCAAACACAACTTGAAACCGAAAATAATAAATTGAGAAAATTGATTAATTGAATGTAACCATATGTGTCATTTGAACATTAGACATGTATGTCTTTGATATGAAATGTTTATTGTTATATGAATTCAAATATCTAGGTTTTAACATTTTTCAACATATATTCTTACATATACACACCGCTTGATACCAAACATATGACTATATACTTATGTTAAGATTCATGGTGAGATAGACACAATTTTGATGAGCCTATATGATTTTGACAAAAGCTACATTTTGAAATTGTTATTTTGTCAAACTCACCATTCTTCCAAACTTTTGATCATATACAATTTTTTTTTCGGTGTCTAAATTATATACTCCCTCCGTCCCATATTATAAGAAGAAAAAAAAAATCACACTTATTAAGAAAAGAAAACTAAAACATAGTAGTTTGTAACATAATTTTTTGCGTTATCTTTGAAATAAGTTTTATAGGAAGATGTAAAAACAATTTTCATTAGTTGTTGGTTATTGAGAAAATGAAAGAGAGATCAAATTGAATGCACTTTGCATTTAATTTTCCTTTGGAAAAAATAATTTTTTCAAACAACATAATTAAATAGGATAAATGTTAGTCTTTTTTGTTTATAATTTGGGACAAAGAAAATGAGTTTTTTTGCTTATAATTTTGGAAGGACGAGTACAACTTTACACCATCATAAAGAAAGTATTGACATAATAACACATTTAATCATTCAAAAGCCGTGTGAAAGTTATTATATCAATCAAGAACAATTATATCAATCAAGAACAATAATAAGTATTATGAAAAGATGATATAATAATGGGATATCCTTGGCTACTCAAAAAATAAAAAAATTAGTTCTTAAACTTATTATATATAATAAGTTTTTTAAAAAAAAATTTGCCCACTTAAAAAACTTACTCTAACTTTGCCACTGTATTTACAAATCCTATTCCATATAGAATGCCAATAATAATTAATTTAAAAAAAAAACTTTACTAGAGTTAATAATGAGAGAAGTAAAGGATAACCTGCAATGGCAAGTTTGGATTCATCATGATCCTTTGTATGGGCAGGGAGTGTATCTTCGACCAACCCTGCCATTGCTGAGACAATAATGAAACCAAATGTGTAAGTTCTCTCACAAGAACGTCTCTTTGTTTGAAGCTTTTTATAAAGATAATGTCATTCACAAATACAACTGTCAAAATTTCAATATTTATGGTCAAAAAATTATACACTTCATTATTTAACCTGTATTATGGTCTTTGTTCATAATTTTTTAAAATATGATTGAATGTAACACGGAATCCTGGCAATGTGAGAAATAAGAGACAAGCAACAATTTTTTTAAGGCAAGATCTTCATATTTTAGGAAAAAAATATTAATAATTATGATCTTATGATATGCTTTAAATTGACTACGAATTTAATATTCTTTGCTGTCAAGAGGTCAATATTAATTTTCTATGCAACTTTCGGTCACTTAAACGGGAAAGACTATCTGCTATAAAATTAATTTCAGTCAGAGAAAATTGCTAAAATTAATTATCGAAAAGTCGATACACCTTTGCATTCGTATGAAAAAAATAAAAGGAAAATGTTAAGGATCACCTTAAGACACTCATTAGAAAAAAATATTAAGTTTTTTCTTTTATAAAAATTGACACATTCCACACCTGTGAAGATTGAACAATTTAACTTTTACCTATAAATATATATTTTTTTATTTAGGAATTCTTAAAGAGTGTATTTAAGAATTTAATATTAAAAGAAAATAAATATATATAAGAATTTTTTATAAAATAATTCTTAAATACTCCCTCCGTCCCTATATGTAACCACCTATTTGATTTTATTTTTGTCACTAAATGTAAACTCATTTTCAAGTTACTAGATGTATTCATTATTTTTTTCCTAAACATACCCTTAATTAATACTACTAACTTATATTGAAATTTGAAAAGTCAAATTTAATACACATACAAACAAAGGACACTTTGGTAATATTAACACATAAAACAGACACATTAATTACACTGACAACATTTCTTAAGAAATGTGAAAAATGTAAAGGGAGTTTACATTAAGGGACGGAGGGAGTATTTGTTTTTCTTAAATTTTTTTACAACAAATTAACTCGTTGCAAGACTCGAAACAAAAACCATTATCAAAGCAGTGTATTTAATGTTACTCCAGAAAATATGAAAATACTCGGTATCTCAACTACTCCTGCAAAGGTGTAATGAAGTAAGATTTAATACGAGAAATGATATTTGTACAATCATTTTATAATAATTTTTGTGACAACTTTCTCTTTCGTCCTTACATTATGTTTTTTCTTTCTCTCGATTGTTTTGGTTTCCGTGTCAATGTATTCTTCTTTGTAAGTTTATAATTGTCTCAAAAATTGTCATACAAATGAATGTTCAAATAACACCTCATTTAATATATAAAAGGTCAACCTAGTTTGATCTAAGAAGTTGTAAAAAAGAAAAAAAAATTGGCCTCAAGAAGTTGTCACTATTCCCTCTGAAAATTCAATTTTTAGATTCTAAATTCAGCGACAAAGCTAGCCAAAAAATTTCAAGGAGGCCAAATATATAGAAAAATCAAAAAATACTTTTACAAATATTATCATAACAATTTCCAAAAAAAAAGAAAAAAGTTTTGCGTATACTTACTGTAAAGACCGAAATTGCCAAAGCAAGAAAAGTAAATGTATCAATCAAGTGATAATGTATTAATGTGTTCTCTTTCATATTTCTACCAATAATTTTCACAAATAATTCTTTCAGGACGGGGAAGGTGAGTGTGAATTTTAACAGAAGCAAACTCAATTAATTTCAATAAAAATTGATGGGGACAAAAATGAGGGAATACCATCATATTAAAAATTATGGGGACTAGTATAACATAGTGAAGCTCTATGGAGAAATAGAATGATATTGTAGATTTTGATGATCACCTTGATTATATAGGCAAGTTATTTTGGGATTTGGATCCAGTGCTGTAAAAAACAACACAGTTGCTATTCCAATCATCGGATTGGCATGACAAAAATATAATAGTACCATCTAATGTTTATTATTGAAAACTTTGTGAAACTGTGCCGTAAATCATACTCAGCTGTTTTGCTCTGCTATGAGTCACACCTTACATATTTGAAGGCCCACCATCTTTGTCTATTCAATATTATTTGGTTTTTGCTCTCCGTCCCGCACAAAACACTCTCGTCCTACATGCAAGACCAAAATTCCCTTACGCTAGTTGACTAACGCAAGTGTAAAACTATGTGTTAATTAACTAACGCTGCGTGACTTAAGTCGCGCATGTGTTAAACACTGCGCAAGTTAACTCATACACAGATTTAACACATGCGTGAGTTAACTAACGCACAGTCTGTGCAGATTACTAGAAGAGGCAGAAATCTCTATTTTCCCTGTTTTTTTTTTCATTCCTTCTTTCATACACTCATTGATTCAATTGCATGCATTTTTCATTATTAATTCAAGCATGTGTTAATTCAAGCATGATAGAAGTTGGAAAATGGAGGTTTGTGTTTGCTGAGTTGCTGTTAAATGACTTAAGTAACGCTGTGTGACTTAACATGCGCAACGCTACTTAAGTTGCACACAAACTGTAACACGCGCAAGTTAAGTCACGCAGCGTGGCTTAAGTAGCGCAGGGCTATTTTGGTCTTTTCAGCTGGGTGCGAGCGAAAAGTGCAAGGTGTAGAACAATATTCATATTATTTCTGTTCTTATTTCTGTAACTACATTTGAATGCCACTTTCACAACTCACAAGTTCATGAAGAATATGAAACATTTAAGTTTGAAAAGGTGATACGTCGTAGGTGTTTGGCTATGTCAGTTTTAGTATAAAGGGTTTGTCGAATCTAAGGCTATTTCAAAACAATATAGTTTTGCGCGTAAAATAAAGTTTGAATTTAATTTAATAATAATAACAAAAGAGCGAAATGTAGTTCTCGTCAAGTGTTATACACACAAAAAAATACTTATAACTAAAACAAGATATTTTTCATCACGAAAAATAATTAAATTAAAGACACCGCTAACTCTAACGCACACGGTACTAGAAGTTGAATCTTGTAATTGCCCGCTTTCGCGTGGTTCCAATTACAACTTCGAAGTCCTGTTTTAGAAAATTAATTAATTCTTACCTGGAAAAAGTAAACTTTAGTATAAAATCAATTTAAAGGTACCGTCGGCTTTCACGCGCTCGTTACTAGATTTTAAAATGATAACCAACAACTTTTGTAACGCCCTATTTTATTTATTTAATTATTTTATCGAGTTTAGAGTCTTTGTATTAATTTATTTGAATAATTGTGATATATGATGCTATGTGATGATTTTTAGTAATTATTAGTAGGTTGTTATGACATTAATAGTGAAGGAATCTAATTAGATTAGATTTATTGAGGCATAAGGGCAGTTTAGTAAATGAAGGAGTTTGTTAGGTTAAGAATAAGAGAGATTATAAATGGAGGAGAACATTAGAGAATTAGGGTTAGAACAAGAAAACAGTTTTGGGAGAAAAGAGGAGAAACTTGTAGGATTCAAGAACTTCAACCAATCTAAGGTAAGGGTTGAACTAACCTTCTTTAATCATGAGTAATAATTCTGAAAAGGTTTAATCTCTTGTTGTTGAATTTTGTTGTTGTGAAAGTTAAGTTTTGAATTGAATTAAATTGTTAAAAACATAGGTAATCACATGAATTAACGTAAAAGTTGATGTCTAGGTTGTAGATTATCAATAGGTAATGTTTCCTATCAATTTTGGGAGTTAAGAGGTCGAAAATTGGGTTTTGGGGCAAAATTCTGAGAGTTAGGTTATCAGTAGGTAACCGTTAAATCGCCACGGCGAGTGTTTTAGTCGCCTAGCGAGTGACCCAGTTGTCGCTCGCCACAACGAGTGTTTTATTCGCCACAATAAATTCTTTACAGAGAGCTACTGTTAGCTCGCCACGACGAGTTGTCTTGCTCGCCACAACAAATTGCTTAGTGGCAGAATGCCATGTTTCGCGTTCTTGTGTCTTTTTCACACGTTTCTGTTTTGAGTTGGTCTTTGGTTTGAATATGAAAGTTGTTGACAATTAAGTTATGTTTCCAGTGGCTTTGGTTTGACATGAAAATCTTTTGTGAATATTTTAATATGTGAATTACGATGTTAATGTTGTTGCATTTTGAGTCGTATTATTGCATAAACATTTGTCAAGCGAAGGGGGCTGTAGCCTGTCAAGTTGCAGCGAAGGGGGCTGTAGCCTGTCAAGTCGAATTACGACATTAACGAAGGGAGTTTGATGCTCTATTGGTACCACATGCATGATTACATTGCATTTGTTGAGTCGTTGTTGTTGTTGTTGCATTGTTGAGTCGTTGTTGTTGCATTGATGAACGAAGTTAATTGATGATTCGTATCTGAAATTATATGAAGTACTTGTTGATGATTATTTGTGGTTGTTTTATATTGATTAATTCTTCTTTATGAATTGTTGCTTATTATTAATGAATGTGAAATCTCACTCATTTTGTTTGAATGTTGCCTCTACGTGGGTAACGTGCAGATAACCAGGAGTAACCACTGATGTGAGTTGATCCTCATGTCGTCATAGGAGTCTTGCTCTGATACGTAACGGGGTGAGGATATTTATATGTTTTGTTTTTCCTTTGTTACGTATCTCTTTATAAGATGTTGTTGAACCATTTTTAATTGGAGTTTTTATTATGTTGATGAAGTTGAGGCCTAGTGCCAAGTTTTGGATTTAAACGTTGAATATTTTCCGCTGCAACATTGTTTTAATTATTGAAAGCATGTGTTTAATTGAATAGTGGATTTTAACCTTATTTATGATGAAATGATTTTTGAAGAACGAGATGTGACATCCTGTTTATGATGCACTCTGATATATTTTATGTTATTTATATGTTGGGAAAACGGGGTGTTACAACTTTCGCGTGCACCATTATAATCAGCTTTCACGCGCTCGTTACCAGATAATGATAACCAACAACTTTCTCATGCACCATTATAATCGACTTTCACTCGCTCGTTATTTTAAAATTATAACCAACATATTTCGCGTGCACCATTATAATTCTAAAATCTCAACATGAATTTTGTAAATTAATTTAAAAAGTACTTTCACTGTATTTAAAAATCAATTTTCGAATTTTCTAAGTCTAATACCGTTGTCGCTAGCTTTTAATTTGAAAAACATAATTTTTCGAATTAAAGATATACTTCTCATTTCAATTATATAACATACAATTTATCAATTTAGTAGAGTATCATTGGTGTGACGATCTTCACATTCCATACTCATAGTAAACTATTCAAACATTATAAAATAAGAAAGCTACTCTTCACCCAGCAACATACACTCCCGCCCAACCAAAATGACGAAAATGCCCTTGCGCAAGTTAAGTCATGCTGCGTGACTTAACTTGCGCATGTTATGTGTTCTGCACAACTTAAGTTGCGCTGCGCATGTTAAGTTGCGCAGCGTGACTTAAGTCGTATAACAGCAACACAACAGCCCATCTCCCTTATTTCCCAAACTTCCAAAATTCAAATTTTTCCCCCTCCAAGTGCGATTTTCACCATTCTTGCACCATTCAAAGCCAATTTCGTCCACAATATCAAGTAAGTGATGATCATCCCACTTCTTTGCATTTTTTGGTTGAAATTTTAGATTTTTTTTGAAGAAAATTGACATTTATAGGTTTTTAAAATTTGTCTTGCATGTTAGTTTTTATGATTGTTAGTGAGGATTTAACTTAGGAATTGTTGTTTATAGTGCATTGTGGTAGTTTAGGGTTTAGAAATTGTTAGATTTTATGTTGATTGAAAATTGCACTCTAGGTGTTTGATAAAATGTGTCAATGAAAAATTTGTGTGTTTTTTGGATTGTTAATGACGAAATTAGTTAGAATATAGTATGTTTGACAACAATTTGGTAAATTACGGATTGAAATGACACTGTCGAAACTTTCGTGTTGTTCTTGAATTGTTAGAAATGACACAATGTCCGTGTGAAAATGTGTCATTGATTTTGTTCTTTTTAAAATGTTGTGTTGTGCAGATATGTCTCAGAGGGAGAGGACTGACAGACTTAGGTTAGGGAGGCCTACCTCTACTAGTAGTGCACAGAGGGAGAAGCAAGCAGTAGTCCCTCCTTTACATGGCCGAGGTCGAGGGAGAGTGGGGGGAATGAGACTTACCAGTGATGATGATGCTGGGCCTGGGCCCTCTTCATCACAAACTGGTCCATCCCAGGCGATGGATCCGACGCAGTATCAGTTTGAGGAGTCTCAGCCTCACCAGTATCATTTTGAGGAGCCTCAGCCTCACTAGTATCAGTTTGAGGCGTATCAGCATCAACAACATCATCATATGCAGCCTGTTGTTGAGCAGGAGGAGCAGCCTCATATTGAGGAGCCTGAGCAGCATGAAGATATTGTGCAGCCTCAGGCTCAGCATCAACAGGATGATAATGTTGGGGCTCGTTTTCAGGGGATGCCGAGGGTGGTGTATGAGGCCAGACCGGACGGCTATGCAGGGGGCCTTCTACCCTCGGTTTTACCTCGCTTTGGTGGACATGTGGCATGCAGGATATGGGTCGATGCCGATGTAAGTATATTTTAATGTTTATTTTACTTCTTTTTACTATTTTAATGGTAATTTTACAACTTATTTATTTAACGGTGTTGTTTGTTGTTTTTTATTTTTGTATTTTAGTTTCGGAGAAAGCATAGGGTGAGAGGTATCTCCCACGGGAAGAAGCTGAGCCTGAAAAACTTGACGGTGCCTCAGTCGGGAGCACAAAATAATTGGTTTTGGGATGTACTTAATGCGTCCGGTCTAACTCTCATCCTGAATAGTGAGTACGAGAACATCTCTCACAGGCTCATTTGTGCGATGTCAGAGAGATGGCATGAGGAGACCAGCAGCTTCCATCTACCCGTTGGGGAGATGACCATCACACTGGATGATGTTGCGTGTCTCCTAGGCATCCCCATCACTGGGAAGCTCCTTTCTGATAGAGAGTTCACCCGTACCGAGGCGATGGAGGCGATGAAGATGATGAGATGGGGCTAGCATTCCTGTACGAGCAGCTCTCTCTGACCTCTGATTCATCAGTGACCTCCTATGGTGGTTACATGACCCTACTTGTGGTAAGATTTGTTTTTCTTCTTTTTAACTTATTGGATCGTAAATTTGTGTGTTGTTTAACTTGTTTTTCTTCTTTTTTACCTTGTTTGTATAATACTTGTGTTGATATATATTTGGTTCTTTGTGTTTGCAGGGATGAACTTTGGCGCACTTCACGAACCTCATTCTGAGGGTTCTTAGTGATGTGTACGACCCGACAGTAGTCCCGCTTGTGAGCCAGTGGAGACCTCCTAGGGGCTTTACGGACCCTGGACACTACAGAGATGTCATTGATGCGATGGATCACTCTCATGTCATCTGGAGGCCGTACGAGAGACGGCGACACATCACGCCCTTTCATGACATATGCTGGTACTCCGGATGGATCATGACCGGCAGAAACAGGATGTTCTGTCACTTGCCTGAGCGGGTTCTTAGGCAGTACGGGTATGTCCAGACACGACCCATGTCTCCTACAGATGTTGAGCTTACTACGGCCGATGACGTGGCCCATACTTTCTTGGAGTTTGCTCTACATGTCCTCAGCCAGCAGCATAAGGGTGATCTGGTGCCAGAGGACGAACCGTGGGCTCATAGTAGGGGGTACATGAGATGGTTCTATAGAGTGGCACATCCTATTGTGAACCCCGCTGCGGCCATTCCTGACTACGCAGCTCAGGCACCTCCTTGTCCTGTCCCTCCTTACGAGGAGGTTCTTGTTGACCAGCAGTGGGCCAGACATCCTCCCGACCCATACCAGATCATCGCCAACATCAGAGCCAGAGTGGATAGTGCTATGGGGTATCCTGATGTGTTTGGTAATCCAGAGGTACTTCGCATGATGCAGGGTATACAGTCTGAGTGGAGCATGCTGGAGCAGATGCAGGTTCCACGACGACGGAGCAGGAGTCCACAACAGTAGGGTTTAGGCATTATGACTTGTGTAGTTTCGCTTATGATATTTTGTCGGATTTGGATGTATATTACATTTGCGCTTTTTTAGCATTTTTATGACATTTTCCCTTATCTTGGTCCTTTATTTTTTTTCGTAATTTGTTTATGAGTTAACACGTGCTTGAATGAATAACGAAAAATGAAATATAATGAAAAATAAAAATCTTGACTATTAACATAGGGATAAAAAACCGGTTTTAGAAATATAAGGATTATAATTTAAAGAATATGTAAATAGAGGGATCAAAATTACATTTAAGAGGCCAAAAACAAAATAGATTTAAAAACTCGTTTCTAAGCACAAGGTGTGTATAGAAGGGATCAAAGAGAGAAAACATTACATACATGCTAGCAAAAATGCCAAACCAAAACAAAAAACAAAACATCCTCTGTGCGCTAGTTAACTCACGCACGTGTTAAATCTGTGTGTGAGTTAACTTGCGCAGTGTCTGGCCTAAGTCAGACAATGTTTAACACATGCGTGACTTAAGTCACGCAGCGCATGTTAACTAGCGCACACTTTTACACGTGCGTAAGTTAACATGCGCAGGGACAAAATCGTCCTGCCTGCAGGGCGGGAGTGTATTTTGCAGCGGGAGAGCAGGATTCATAAAATAATTCTCTACATTTATCTCTGCGGACAAAAGTCTCCTTCCTAGAATACTAATTTAAATCATGTCGCTGTATCTTAGTAAGTATCTATAATATTGTCACACACATGGTAGGATAACCGGTTAGAATCGTTTTAACACAAATTCCTTTGAATTTACACATTATGCGCATAAATGCATTTTTTTTACCTTCAAGGTTTAACCATTATTGATCCCTTTATTTATTTCTCACTTATATTCATCGACTAACCTACTTAATGTGTGACTATAGATGGCGTTTGACTGGATAAATAAACTACTTGAGGACTACTAAGAAACAAAAAATTTGAGACTATGGCACAACGGTTATTTAAAGACCTAATTGCAGTTTTAGCCCCCCTATCTTTCACAATCTTGCAATTTTGGCCCCTATAAAAAGCAATACAAATCATCCCCTTAAGTTTATCACCTTTTGCACTATTGGTCATCTGGTCCAATTTTGACCCAATCAACGCATACATGGCATTTCAAGGATACTACATGTGTAATTTTTAATTAAAAACAAAATAAAAAAATGTCACGTGTGTAATTTTTTAAATAAATAAAAAAAGCCATGTGGTCCAATTTTTTTTAATTCAACAAATACACACGTCGCTTTTTATTTTTATTTTTTTAATTAAAAAATTACACACATGGTGTCCTTGAAGACTGAAGTGTCATGTGTGCATTGATTGAGTCAAAATTGGATTAGGGATCAAAAGTGTAAAATGGGGTAAACTTAATGGACAAATTTGTTATTGTTTTTCATGGAGGCAAAAAATCGAAAGATTGTAAAACCTAGGAGACCAAAACTACAATTAGCCTTATTTAAATTAGGATCGATATTTGAGAGGCTTTTGTTGGAACAATCCTGAATTTGTCAAAGTTTTCCTCAGAATCCTTAACCCTTAACCTCTCTACCTCTGAAACTTATATACTTTCTAAGTGGCACTACAAATCCTAAGTCTTTCCAAAAAAAATAATAATATTTGGTTCAAGAATCGGGAAATCTAACAACAAAATAAAAAACACACGTATTATTATTGACTTCTTTTTTTCAACTTTTTTCTTCATTTTTGCTTTTTACACCGGAAACACATCAAAATACCAACGTATACCAAGCAAAACACGACAAATGACCCTAAAATAATGAAAATTAAGCTATTTAGACGGTGCATTTTGCGTGTTTTCAGTAGGGTTGGTACAAAAAGGTTTTTGTAAATGTGGTACAAAAACCATGTGTGATTTAATGAGGGAAGTACTATGGAGTATGGGTAAAGGTTTTTGTAAAATTTGTACAAAGAAATGTGATTCGTTGGATACAAGTGAATGAAAATAGCTAGTTTGTGCACAAAATATATTTTTACTATATATTTTTATCTATATTGGATATATCATTTCCCATTATGTTTATGTGTTACCTTCTTTCCTTTCTAGCATTTATAACTTCGTAGCATTCTTGTTTTTATTAACTTCTGTATAATTTTCATAAGGGTGCTGCCCGGTGCCTCAGGAGCACTGGTTAAAGAACACTTAATTAATTGATCACACTTATTTTACATTAATTAAAGTGAGAAATTAGTCAAATAATTAAAATTAATATATACATATATGCAACTCCTTTCCTTTCCTTTCAATTTCTTGAATTTTTTTTCCGTGATTTTTTTTCCAAAGTTGTATCCTATTTTTTTCAAAGGAAAAAGTTGTATCCAAAATTTTTCCGTGAAAAAAGTCTATTGTTTTCTTTCACTTTTTTTAATTAAAAGTTGTAAAAATAATTAAATTAAGACAAGATATTATAAAGTTCAAAATAAATTAGCAATTCCAAAAATAAAACATATCCAATTAAAATATCAAATACAAAATTATTAAATGTGTAATTGAGAGAGTATTGAATACAACATTTACTAATTTTAATTACTTGACTAATTCTCACTTTAATTAATGTAAAAACAAGTGTAATTCATCAATTAATTGTTCCTTAACCAATGCCCCCATTAGCCTTGCCCTTTTCCTTGCCCTTTTTATAAAACTATTGAATACATTCAACTTCCAACCGTTGTGCTTGTGGCTATTGTGAATTGGTTCAAACAGAGAACAAATGGTTGCAAATTTCATTGGATACAAAGAATCTAACAATGGTTTATTGAAACTATTTTGCAATCTGTACATCCTGTTCAACTTTCTAATGTATCTATATAATTGGCAATGATAGAAATTAAAAAGTAGAAATTATGTTAATTACAATGCTCTCAAATAGCAGATATAAGACTATAATGTAGTGGAATTTGAACAAATTACTATTATCCGGAACATACTATTTAGTATAAATTGTTGTCAAGTAACTGCTATAGAAGCGTTATAGCACTGTATCGTAGCGGATTATGAACAATCAATCAATGATTTTCTGCAGCTGACGACACTGGTTAATTATTCTTCAGACTTTGTGTATAGTTTCATGACCAATGAGGATATGATAGATAGCAAATATGGAGCTCAAAAGACAGGACATCCCTTGGTAACAACACCAGGAGCTGTGGGGCATTTAGCCAAGGGACAATGATCATCTGCCTCAAGACCCCACCAAGTTGGACCAAATACATCATAAGATTGAAGTGCAAAATAGAGCAACACAGCCATGAAAGCAATACCAGCATCCAACGCAGCTGAGAGAATGTAAGTGTGTCTAGCCCACCATGCCTTGAAATTTTTGTAAACATAGAAATTGAAGAAGATTCCAACAACTCCCCATGAAATATAATTGATTGACCTAGCTGGTGGTATACCACTAGCACCTCCAATGATAAGTGGCATGTTGATGAGTTCAATCCACTTGTGGTTCGGGTATTTGCGAGCTAGAAGCCAAACCGGAACAGGCGCAAGTAGACCGATGAGGAAAAACCAATTCATTCCAGGGTAAATTCCATCCTTGGTGAACATCCTTTTTGGTCCTACTACTCCCCATATGATTGAAGCATTGTAAAACACATCATCACCAGGACAAGTCCATGGACTACCCTCAGGCAACATTGATGCATCGCATATGTTTGGAATAGTTGTTAGAAGCCACCATGCTGTGCTGAAGTATACACTTGAAGCAACCAAAGTTCCTACCAATTGTACTATGAACATAGCTTTTGGAGGAATTTTCATGTAATGACCTAATTTGAAGTCTTCAAGGAAACTAAGTGCCTGTGCCATGCTGATGTATCCATAAGTCTTGAAAGCTACATTAGCAAGAGGCTTTCCAGGGTAAAGGAACCCAATGATCAACTCTGTGATCACATTAAGTCCAGCTTGCTGCACAACAAGTAGTAACTTTCTGTTAAAAAATACAACCTCATAAGGCACAACATGTTTTAGTTTATATTTTTCTACTTTGGTTAGACAATCAAAATTATCTAGTTACCGGGGTCCCTTTTCCTGAAAACCGGAGTATTAAGACAGAAAATTACTTGGCCATTTCCCTGGGAACTAGAGGGTTAAGAAAGAAAAAAAATACCTGATTTGTTGTTGCTTGGATGACACCAATTGGCAAAGTGAAAACCAATGCAATTAATAGGGAAAGCAAGACTCCCCACCATGGAAGTTGGAGCTGCTTGTCAAAGCCTTCACAACATGCCAACGCCAAAATAACCATAAGAACCAAAATGGTCATGAACCACCACTCAGGGACTTGTTCATAGTTTCTCTTCATGAGTCTTGTATGTATGTCTCCAGCGTTTTCTTTTAGCGCAGTTGTTGTCTTCCTCCACATCTGAATAATTGTTCTTTCAAATTCAGTCACCAAATATATAGTTAGACGGTTTATCATAAAAGTTGCATCAATAATACATAATCAAAGATTGTGGAATCAAAGGAAACATACTTTCCATGGAAGAGGCAAACATGCGATACGGTGGCAGTGAGAGTTGCAAAGCTCAATCCATAATCAAATGCAAAAATGATACTAAGATAGAGCTTGCTGTATTTGTTATAAGCATCCATATCAATTTCAAAGGTTGCTTCATTAAGAATCCTAGAAACATTATATGTTGCACCAGTGGAATCAAATGTGTGAGAACTGATGAAAGGAAATTTTTTGGCCTCATAAAAGTTGTTCCAATAGGAAATGGGAATGATAACATAGAGAAACAACACAAATCCAACCAAGACATTAATGATGGCAAAACCAGGAACAGCCAAAGGACTACCTGTGAAACTAACAACAGTGTTCCAATCAAGGGCAAATGCACCAATACCAAGACCCTTCATTCCTGAACCAATTTGCTGAGCAGTGACTGAGTTTTTCCATATCAAGCAAACAACAGATATGGTTGATATTGTTTGGAAAAAGTAGCCTGGAACAATGTAGTAAGCAAAGCTAGCCACAAAGGTTAGGAAAAAGAATTGTAGCCTAGTGGTTCCTCCTTTAAGCCTCTTTTCTTTTTCATGAAATGCCCTGTGTCATTCAAGGTTGATCATTTATCAATGAGAAGATAAAAATTAAGATCATAATCCTAAATAGTAAATATATGTAGCAGGGGCACATATATGGTAGATACATGCGATACCAAACAGTGACACATCGATACCGATAATAAATTGTGAAAATTGATTAATTTAATCTAACCAAATGTGTCGGTGTCCGACAATAACATGTGTTGGCACTTGCAATCATAATAGTAGGTTTTACATATACAAAATTCATTCCACATATCGATAAAATTATACTCTTTCCGTCTCAAAATAATTGAGTTATTTGGTCATTTAACATATATTAAGAAAAGTATATAAGTGAAAAAGATGGAAACAAATTGTTTTAAGCACCATTGTCAAGTATGAGTGCATTTATCATTACCATAAATGTAAAGTGAAAGATATTAATTAGAGTTCTAGTTGGATAAAGTAATTAATATTATATTGAAAGGTGAAATTGATTATTTATTTTAGACAATTTTTTTCTTCAAATGAGTCATTATTTTGAGAGGAAGAGTGTAATGTATTCAAAAGTTAAATGTGTTACTAAATCCGTCCTTAAATATAGGACTTCATTGAGTAAATCACAGGAATTAGAAAAGTTTGTTTTTTTTAGGGGAAGAATTAGAAAAGTTTGGTTGTAGTATAAATTTTATTGATAATTTAATGGATCATATAAAAAAGGACAGAAAAAACTCACGGGGGTCCAATATTAATTAAGAGACAAAGAATTACTCCACTCACATGAAAGAAAAGCAAGAATTTACAAACACAATCATGATGGAAAAATAAATAAAGAAATACCTGAATAGAGACACTTGGACAAGATTTGAAGGCCACCACATGTAGGGAGAGTCCACAAGGAACCTTCTGAACATACCAGCCCATCCATAACCAAGCATCTAAAAAATTCAAGGACAAAAAAATATCACATTTTTTACTATCATTTTTTTTTTGTTGGTTAAAATAAATTGAAGAAATTCAAATGTTGAACATTTAACAAAACAAAAATATTCACCTGTGTTGTTATTGCTAGCAAAAAAGCAGCAATTGGATTGATATTCCTGTGGTAGAAAGCCTTAACAATAGTGATAATGTTAATGGCATAAACACCACCAGCTCCAGCACTAGCAAAGATTGTAATGAGGGCATGTTCCTTCAAATTGAATGGTCCAGGATTCAGTGTGAAAGACCATTTAGTGAATGGAACTTTATATATTGTAGTTGGAAGTGTTGCAGCCATCAGTTTCCCAATTGGGAGAGAAACAATCTGTGCTGAGACAGAAGAGATAGATAAAGGGTTGGTTCTATACCCAAAAAATTGGTTTACAAAGGCAAGGACAATGCAACATGCCAAACCAATAACCCATGTCCTAAATGTCAGTGCTGGTTGTGTAGGGTCATCTGTTATTGGCACAGTTAGCCTGACCTGCTCTATAGGAGAATCATCCACTTCTGTGTCATCATCTGCATCCACACAATCTATATCTTTAGATTCACACACATATATAACAATAAGAACAACTATGAAGTATTGACACAAGCACAAACACGGCTCGAAACCAGTATGTGCCATTTGGATACTAGACATGCCCTTAATCCGAAGTGTTCATTTTAGGTGAATTCACATATCTAGGCCGATATACAAAGACTAATCTCTCTCTCTCAAGATAATAACATCTATTTGACGGGTTAACGTTTTCCAACAAATGTTCTTACACGTACACATTACTCTGATATCAAACATCTAACCATATACTTATATCTGGATTCACGGTGAGATAGGCACAATCACGAGGAGTCAACGATTTTAACAAAAGCTACATTTTAGAACCATGAATTTGTGAAACTTGTACCGCTCATCCAAACATCTAAGCATCTAAAAGTTCACACCATGATAAAGAAAGTAATGAAATCAAAGTTGCTTCACATAACATATTAATATAAATTTGCATTTAATCATTCAAAAGCCATGTGAAAACTATGTCAAAAAAGTATTTAAGACAATGTATGAGCATTTGAACATATATTATATTTATGAATCTTATTCCATATAGAAAGACAACAATTATATTTATGAATCAAAAGTTTTAATTTGATCTACTGTAAATTACTATTAAAAGAGGGAGGTCAATAAACAAGAGAGATGTTACTTAAATCAAATATCCAACTGATCACCACGTCGGTATTGTAAATATGCCGTTACAAATGATCCAGCCAAAGTAATAGGAATTAGACCTAACACGATTCCAAATAGAGAAACTTCAATCATTTGAGTTTAGTTGAAAGGAAAAAAAGTGGGGGTAATATCTATCCTTAAATAGGAATATGTATTGACCGTGAATCTCAATGAACAAGAATTGGCAATTGACATGATAAGGAACTATAGAATATCTCAAAAATTCCAAAATTTAAAATTCATATCAAAACTTCAAATCAAATAAGTCGTATCTTATTCAGACTAATAAATACAAGAAAATGATAACCTGCAACGGCAAGTTTGGATTCATCATGGTCATGGGAAGGAAATGTATCTTGGACGACCCCTGCCATTGGAGAGACAGGAATGTCCTCGAAGAAACTGAAACCAAATGTGTGTGTTGGATATTTTTTCCCTCCCCTCTATATGTTCTCTCACAAGAATGTCTCTTGTTTGAACCTTTTTATATAAGGATAATGTGGTACACAGATACCAACTGTCATGAAGTCAAGAAAAAAAAATACCAACTGTCACATTTTTTTATTGAATTAACTGTCACAATTGTTATCTATATGGTAAAAAGTATTTAACTTGTTTTATGGTGTTTATTCAATTTTTTTTAGTAAGATTGAATATGACACGTGAGAAGAGAAAAGTAAGGCGATTTTGAAGGTGTTTGTTTATTATAGAAAACTTTGATTTACATGACTTGGATTGACTATGAATATTAAGATTCTTTGCGGTGAAGAGGTAGTTAGTTACTGACTTTTTGTGGAACTTTTGGATACATACATGAGAAAATTATGCCAAAATTAATTATCGCAACTACAATACTCCTTTGCTTTTCTATAAAAAAAAAAAAAATTCATTATCACCACCAAAGGCAGAGCACCGTATTTAATTTCATGTTTTAATCGTTGGCCAAATACCATTTGCTGTCATTTTAAGTTAATTTTTTTTTTTTTAATAAATTTGTCCTTTACGTCATAAAATATTCCTATCATTATCTTAATTTCATCAAACTCAGTCAAGAAGTGTTTATGTTGATGTTTAATGTTAAATTGATTTGTCCAAATTCATCGCTCTTTAAACTAGAGCTCATAAGTGTGTTATTCGGTCTTGATTCAAAACGAAATTGACCGATTACTTTTTTTGAATGAAAATTTGACCAATTACTTGATTTATAACATTGTTGATTAAGGATTTATCTGTAAAATTAGTCTTGAATTTGAAAACAAGAAGAAAAAAATGTGTGCGTAAGTAATCATGTTTGATATTACAGGCATTTTTAGACCTACCATCTTAATGTTAAACGACTCATAAACACTTTTTAACGAAGTTTGCTGAAAAGATAGATGACAGTGTAAACATTCTATATCTTAAAAAATCAATTTATAACAAAAAAATAATAATTTAAAGGACCAATTCATAATAAAAATAATACTGCAATAACTAATATATTTTATACATGTAACTTATACGATTGCGAGAGGTATTTAGCTTTAATTGTTTACTGATGTTTTCACATTCACTTTTATGGAAAATTAACACTCACTGTATCCTCATTATAAGAGGTGTAGTGTATTAAGATTCTTTTTAAAAAAGGTAAAAAATAGTTTTAAAATTAATATTCAATAAAAGGTCAATGTAAGTTGGTCCAATTGGTACATAGTTAAGTCATATTCATTAATGTGACTAGTTCCACTCATGTGTCCATTGTTAAGATCTAGGTTTTTTTTAATAAACATTTTGTGACTAAGTGTTTATATTTTTTTCTTAATTTATATAAAATGTCTAAATGTGATCATTTGTGTAGAACAAGGGAGGGAGTATATATTTCTAAATAGAAATAAACTCAATTCATTTCATCAAAGAATCAACTAGTATAAAAATGAGAAAACATCATGGAAATTTAAATTGAAAATCACCTAAAATAAAATAAATGCATTTCAAAAATTAAATTATTCATCAAAGAACTAATTTTAATAAAATTTCTCTTTTCGCTAAATTCAAGCCGGAGAACTTCAAGGTTGAAGAACAAATTTCAAACCATAAAACATCTTGAAGAACCTGAGTGTAGCGTAACACGAGGAAGAAAACAACAGAGATGAAGAACGATGGATGTATATTTGGGATTTAGGGTTCTAATATATCTTAATCTGATTTATTTTTTTTATTTTATTTTGGTAATTTAAATTTGTTATTTTAATTTTGGTTTATTTTTTAATTTCTAAACTAAAAATGATGACATGGCATGTAATTACACATGTAGATTAAGACACATCAACAACATATACGCCACATCATTATAAAAGTGACACATAATCTAATTCATGGACATATTTTTTATCGAGGGATCAAAACTGAGTGATTTTAAAATTGATAACTAATTATGTATACATACCAAAATAGAGGATCAATTTATAATTAAACAATTTATAAAAAATATTTTAATATTAATTGATAACTAAATTTATTTGATGAAAATATTTTAATATTAATTGATAACTAAATTTATTTGATTAAAATATTTAATCTAATTTAATTTTTAGCAAAAAACTTTTGATTGAATTAACCATCTAATTAAATCAATAAACTATTTGCCACCCCCACTCTACAGTCCCTCCATCCGGCGATTCGATGTAACCTTCCAACTAGTATCTATCTTCCACAAAAATCATTTCAAAATCATTACAATATATCACATTCAATTAGCATTTTGGGCACACCAGATATTTAGAATCATGAAGCCAAAGAAAAAGATGTTGCAATTTGGATGAGAGAACCTAGCACAAAGTAGTGTTCATGGTCGATGATGAGTTCAAACAAGGTCACCACATCCCCTATGATTTTGTATGTATGTTCAATTGAGTATGTATTGGCCGCTAGCAATTTGGATGAGAGAACCTAGCACACAACTGGTGGTTCTAGTATAAAACAAATCGAAAGAAAGAAAGTACAAAGTAGTCTTCATGGCCGATGATGAGTTCAAACTCGGTCACCACATCCCCTATGATTGTGTATGTGTGTTCAATTAAGTATGTGTTGGCCGCTAGCAATTTGGATGAGAGAAACTAGTGTTAAGAGTCCCACATCAGATAAGTGATGACCTGACAATGTGTTTATAAGTGGGACAATCCTCACCTCACAAGTCGGTTTTGTGGAGTTGTGTTAGGCCCAACCACGATTTCTAAAATAGTATCAAAACCTCTCCAAGATCCATTGGCCACCTACTATCAGGTTTCCGTTATCGACCCACCCATCATTTATATCCACAAACCAAGCTCAATAGTGTTGGTCGTGAGGGAGTGTGTTAAGAGTCCCACATCGGATAGATGATGGCCTGACAATGTGTTTATAAGTGGGGGCAATCCTCACCTCACAAGCAGGTTTTGTGGGGTTGTGTTAGGCCCAACCACGATTTCTAAGACCCACCACAATTGGTGGTTCTAGTATAAAACAAAATTTAGTATGTTCAATTGAGTATGTATTGGCCGTTAGACCAAATATACAAAATAAAAAATAGTTTATTGTAATAATATAAAAATTAATGACTGATGAAAATCTCTTTAGCAATCTCAAAATTTTGTATCATACGAAGAGATGTTTTAGAATTTTTTGCAACAAAGATTGAGATAATCGTTCAGCCTCTTCAATAAGAAAAATCTTTCAAGTTCATCTTCTGATTGAACCTTAACATTTTCAAAATAATATAATGATATGTTAATACTAATATTAGCTAATGTGATGAGCTGGTATTTGGCCTGTCAAGTTACCAACGGCTCTATTAGTTAGGCCATATAAACAGAAGGTATTCTTCCTCTCAATGGACAGAAACACATTTATCATATTAATACAATATACAATATGTATGTTATTCATTGATTTTTCTCTTTGGCTTGGTAACATCAATACATGTATTTACAATCTCAACTGTATATGTTGGAATATACCACTTGGAAGTGGGGGAGTTGGAGCTTGGTTTATTTGAATGGTAGACTTGTCACTCTTGTCATCAAGATGTGCCAGTGTATTCACTGCATAAAGGGAATGAAAAGTATTTTAAAATATATATATATATATATATATATATATATACATATATTTAAATTAAAATAGATTTTAAGACTAATCCAATTTATTTTTTTTCATTTAATAATTTTTCAAGAATAATAAATAGTTAATTTTATTTCTCTTTTTATTAAATAAACGATTTCTACGAATTTTTAGTCCTCTTTCATTTGTTTAAGGTGGTTTTGTTGTCTTGGGACGATTCTGTTTATTTTGATTTTTTCGTCTTAATGCGGTGTTTTTTCTCGTCTTAGTGAGATGTTTATTTGATTCAGGTTGAAAGATTAGTCTTGATCAAGTATAAATCAAATCAATGACTTTGGTGTCGTCAATGTTGCAGATTTGGAAACATGAGTATTCTTGAGACTTGAATATAGTTGTATGCATGTGTATTCTTTCATTTTATCTATTACCATGGATGCATAGAGTTTGTTTGCATATTCATCCCTTTTGATTTTAGTGATTTCGAATTTGCATTGTATTGATGTACTCTATCAAATTGAATGAATAAATATAGTTTATTTTTGTAAAAAAAAAAAATCATCAGTTATCTTATTAGGAAATAATGGAAACCCTTCAAAGTTAACTCAAAGTAAGAAGTTCTAAATTACAAAATCCATGAAAGTCTTTATCTCAAATTTTGTATCTCATACTGTTGGGTCCAACCCAACATATATGAAGAAGGACTAAGGTCCCATCATGCCCTACGAAGAAGGGCTCAGGTTAGGTATGTCAACGACATAGAGTGTGGATAGATTTTACCTTCTCCGTATTTAAATCTGAATCTTTGATAAATACATGTTCCCCTACCCGATGCTTGATAGGGATGAATAATGGAACCCTAATGTCGTATCTAACAAGTTTGGATAGGATCCAAGTATCCCAGTACGTTGTATAAAAAAACAAGATGGTGATGGCTTCCTTGTGATACCGAAGGCATCCCCGTACCCCGTACCATAAGGTTAAATAAATTTTTATAAGGAAGTCGAATTGCATATTTAAAAGGAACGTTTGTACTAAATATATGTGTGAAATATATTCCGTAAAGTGCAAATAATGGTTTGTCTATTCAATATTCCGTCAAAAAAGTATGAATTTTAAGTTTATTTATCTTCTTTCAAAAAAGTTTATTCATTTGTCTATATAGAAAAAAAGTATAAGTTTACTTGAACAACATATCCCGTCCAAAAATTGTTACCAATTTCAATGAATGAATGCCCTATATTTTTTTTACTCAAACAAATTCATAACATTTCATTCATTATAATGTTTCAAAAACAATGAGGAATACTTGTAAAAACATTGTGAATAACGTAATTAGTAGACGCTTGTGCAAGAAAATGAACTCTACCTTTGCTGGTCGTCTTATTTTTAATCAAATAAATATTCAAGGGCCTCTCTCTCACACTCACTTGAATGATTTTTTTAGAAATTTTATTTAGAGAATTACTTTTCCCACCCTATGCATTTCTATCGCACCCTATTTTTTCCGAAAATACCATTGTCCGGATTATGTTTTCCGAACTGCATTGTTAGTATTTTTCAGATGTTTTCGGATTTTAAAATCCGTACTAACATTTTCCAGGTTTTTATTTATTTTAAGCTTTCAAATTCGTAAAATAATTGCAAATAGAAATATAAAACAGAAATAAAAAGACAAAAAGATTAAAATAACTCATTTTATTGATATATGAATAATACATTACAATAATGTTAAAACTTTTTAAGCTTATTACATAAGAACCTAAAATCATTTCTAATCTTATTACATAAGAAAGAGGAGGGAGGGGAAGAAGAAACAAATGCTGCCTGATAGGACATACCAGTAGCTTTGGTGTTGGAGGGGAAGCTGAGGGGGCACAGGGGACTCTAGGGAGTAAGAGACCATGATGGTTAAACTTACACCCACACAGACCAACCTCACACCCATATTGACCCCTTCCCTGTTGACCGATCATATAACCCCTGATAGATTTTCAAAGAGGTCTCTTTCTATGAAAGGTCAATGATGGAAACACATCGTTGTAGAAGGAAGAGGAGAATAGGAGAAAATGGTGTGAGAAATTGTGAACTTTTGAAGCATATTTATAGGGAGGGAGGGACCAAAAACATGTTTGAAGACCATAATTACAGTCAAATCAACTTGACCACCGCCCAAAACGTTTGAAAAACGTTTTCTTTGTGGTTCAGGCCACCGGTCAAAAGCTTCTGGTGCAGTCTGGATTACACGTGGATTTCAGATTATATATTCCGGAAAAATACGATATTAGGTGAAACTTGGTTCTTTCTGTAGGGTGATGGATGGTTCGGATTTTGAAATTCGGAAAGCTTCAGCATTAAATTCTTTTGTGTGATCCACAATGCGCCAAGAGTTTATGTGGTCCACAACATCCAAGGACCTCTATAAATAAGTGATCTCTGCTTTTCAGCTTCAATACCAGCAAAATACACAAACAAACACACCAAAGAAAATCATGCAAATTTTTGTCATTAAGCTGATGATCTTTTTTGGGCTGTCGCAAATAGGACTAAGCTCTCTATTTGACGGCCTGATGAAGATCTTCAACATGTTGTCAAAAATATATAGATACAAAGTGGTTGCTCTATATCTTGAATACCAAGAGGTTTACTATTAGCTAGATCTTGATGTCTTGGCGGATAGAAATATCTCAGTTGATAAGGTAGCAGAATCTAACTCAAAACAATTCTCTTCAAACACCTTCTCTTTTATTGTTATGTTGCAGATCTGAATCCGAAAAGGTTTTTATGAGCTCGATCCAGTTGGACTTCTGATATTATATTTTGACTCCAAGAGTAAGTGTAATAACTTACTCCAAATCTTGACCTTTCATTCCAATTTTGATTAATGGCTTAGATTAATTGATATAATAGGCTTTAATTCCATTTTCTATTGTAGTCAACACTTATCACCACAAAATAAGAAAACAATAAATGTCTTTTAATTGATTGATTTTTTTTATTTCTTCTCTCTTGCTTATTTTTTCATTTTCAGGCAAAAAAATCATTTCCTTGAAATCCTTTCCTTTAACAGCAAAACTAAAACAGGTGTTTTTGTCAATTCAAGAGACCTCATACGACGTTAGTGTAATTTCCTTGTTTATTGAGATTGAACAGGATACCATAAACAATTTAAAATCAAACAAAAGCAAAACCAAGGAAGCAAATATGCTAGGAATGCAGTAGTGGCGTGTTGCACATAATTCACATGCATATTGAATATGTTCACAATGCCACTTTGAAATGACCATTAAAACCAGAGAATAGATTAGAAAATACACTATCCAAAAAAATTTAAGTTTTTGCTGTTAATCCTAAAAATTCTTTTAACGTGAAACGAAAAAAAAAACCAAGGGAGAAGAAATAAAAAAAATCAATCAATTAAAAGAAATTTATTGTTTTCTTATTTTGTGATGATAAGTGTTGACTACAATAGAAAATGGAATTAAAACCTACCATATCAATTAATCTAAACCATCAATCAAAATTGAAATTAAAGGTCAAGATTTGGAGTAAGTTATTACACTTACTATTAGAGTCAAAATATCTCCCCTCATATATATATATATATATATGTATGTCAGTTGGCAGGCCAGCTGGATCGAGTTCAAAAGCACCTCTTCGAACACCATCTTTTAATATATTGCTGTTTATGCTTGGTTTATGCTACTTACTTGATTTTTTTATGCATTTATTACTTATTTTTCATGAAATCTCTTAAAAAACCCCCTAAAAAAATAGGCTTTCTGGTGTAATTCAGATTATATAATCCGGAATGTTTTTGTCATTTCCGGACTATATAATCCGGAAGCCCTCAGTTTCATTTGGCTGGTGGCGTTTTACCAAATGTTTGACCGGTTAGTGGAGTTTTAATGCATTTTTAGACGATTTTGAGTGTGGAACACGTTTTATTTGACTGTACTTATGACTTAGGAATGGTTTAAGGCTATAAATAGGCTTGCATGTTCAACAAATCCCATCATTCTTCACTTCATCTCTTTTCTTTCATTTTCTTCAATTTTTTTAAGTTTTGTAAGAGTGTTTGTGGTGTCATGGTCATTGTTGACTGTTAATACGACCCAAGCAATTGCATTGCAGCTTATGCGGGGGTTATATAACGGTCAACAGAGACCCTTGACATCAAAAAACGACACTAAAATTTGATATTGAATGTGTCCGAATTTTAAAATAAAATCCAGACCAGGAGTATTTTTGGAATTTTTGCAAGGCGCCCGAGAAGGCAGCAAGGTGGAAAAAGTAATACTCTTTTATTTATTTGAAATATTTCCCAAAAAGTCTAAGCAATAACCCAATCAAAAAGTTGGGCTTAAAAGGAAATATTGGGCCTATTGCAAAAGTCCATCAAACAAAAAATATGAAAATTGCTTTTCTCACGTCAAGTTTTGCTTAAAAACACGTAGAAAATATCATTTTACATCCACCTGCACTTAATTATAGTTTAGTAAGCGAGATGTAGGTAACCAGCGTTAAGCCATCTCTAGTTGGCTCAGCTGGACATAAGTGCAGCTCATAGTAGAGCATCAATTGGGATTTTGCGCATTCCGATCAAAAAATCAAAATAAATCGAGGTTTATTAGGAATGCTATGAAACTTTACAGGTCCATTATAAGTATTTTTATAGAGGTTTCTGCGGAATTTCATATAATTCCGATTAAGTCTCAATTTATTTTGATTTTTTTTTTATCAAAACGCGTAAAATCACAATTTTTTCCTAAGTGTGCGTTTGAAAAAGTGACCTATAGGTTGAATTTTTTCACGATTTTTCGCACACTTGTTTAAGACATAAAAACCATCTATCACAAAAAATTTGAATTTTTCGACAAGGGACATATTAAATATGAATTTTTATCGCACCTAAAACTCAAGAAATCAAAATATTAAAACATCGATCTATAAATCGAATTTTGAACTTTTTTTTTTGCAGACACCTCTATAAAAATACATATAGAGAATATGCAAAGTTCTTTAGTATTCTTACTAAGCCTTGATTTATATTGATTTTTCGACCGAAACACACAAACTCGCAATTTTCTTCCAACATGTCTGGAAAAGTGACATATAGGTTGGATTTTTTCATTTTTTTTTCACGCATATTTAAGACATAAAAAATTATAATTTTTCAACAAGGGATGAATTAAATATGGAATTTTAATGCGCCAAATACTCAAGAAACCAAAACATCAAACCATTGGCATAGAAATCGAATTTTGAGTTGGTTTTTTTGCAGACTCCACCATAAAAATACATATAGAGGATATATAAAATTTCGTAACATTTTCAAATTTATTTGATTTTTCGATCGAAACGCGTAATATCACAATTAATGCTTTGCGAGAACTGCACTTAGGTACAGCTGGCTCATCTTTAGTTAACTACAACTCGTATATCGAACGGTAGTTAACTAAAAATGATATATTTTTTCTTGTGTTTTTAAGCAAAACTTGATGTGAGAAAAATAATTTAAAAAAGAAACATTATTGTGGACGAAAACAAAAGAACACAAAAAGAAGCAAAACAAAAAAGTACAAAGTCATAAACATTTGTCTTGGTTACACAATGGTAGTGATGATCTGTGGCCATTTCCAACATTCATCACTTTCCATCTTATCTTCTTCTTCTTCTTCAAGGTTTCATCTCTCTACTTCTCGTTCTTCTGTTTCTTGTTCTATAATGGATACCCAGAAGCAAGGTCGTAGCAAATTTTTGGAATTTCCATTTGTTTCAGCACCCCACAAGAATCTCATGCTTGATCTTGTTTCAACAGTTGAAGACCGCTTTGAATCTCATCTTCTTCCTTGTTCACTTCCACCTGATGTTCAATACTATAAGAGCAAGAATGGTACTTCTCAAGTTTCATTGCATATTAGACCAAGCAACACTGATTCCCCTGTAATTTCCTTTCTACTTTTTGATCTCAAAATTCCATATTTTCAATACTTGTACTAGTTGATCAAGTTAGAGTATATATTTGGTTGAGAACTAGGTACTTAATCAATAAAATTAAGAGTAGTTAGTAAGATTAGAAAATTAAGAGTTTTGATTTCAATCACTTAATTTAGTTATGTATTTGGTTATTTGCATAATACATTAATTTCTAAAATTAGTTGCTTACTTTAGAGAATGAAGGACCACTAAATCAAATTGGCATTTTCTGTATGTTGTTGAGATTATGTTATTTTCTTATTAAAGACATCATTAATTTAAGTATCTATCTATCTACAAATAGTCATTGTTGAAGTCTCTGACAGCTATCTTTCTTTATAAAATATTTGTTATTTCAGTTAATTTCTTTATGTTTGGATTAACTTATTTTAGCTTATCTACTCACATAACACATGTGAGACTGTGATAGAGCTTATGAACCAACCTATGACATGTCTATAAGTTGTTTTTAGCTTATTTCTATAAGTTCTCTAGGATAGCTTTATGAAAATAGCTTGACTTTAGTGTATGTTAAGTTATTGAAATAGGATAACTTATGTTTAAGGACTTATATGATAAGCGCTTATGCTATAAGCATTTATTTATGTTGTTTATCCAAACAGGTCCTTGTAATTGTTTTATGCTGAATGTGTTGTTTCTTCATTTCTTGTGTGTAAATCTCAGATAGATTTTGTAATGGGAAGCTGGGTGCATGCTGAGCTACCAACAGGAGGATCATTAAATATAACATCTCTTTCAGCCTATCTTAACAGTTCAAATGATGCACCAAATTTTGTGTTCGAGCTGATCCGAAGCAGTCCAACAATGCTAATTCTTGTTCTTGATTTGCCACCTCGAAAAGACCTTGTTCTTTGGCCAGATTACCTTAAAACTTTCTATGAGGACACTAAACTCGATACACATAGGCAGGCTTTGGAAAAAATTCCAGAGGTTCAACCTTATGTCACTTCTTCGCTTTTCATCCGCAGCGTTGCATCTCCGACCGCTATATTTGTTCGCATTCAGACAGAAAATGATGAAGGAGAGCGGATAGACGAGATCATCAAGAACCAAATTGACTCGATTTCAAAGCAAGTGTTGGGGATATGGTTGGATCATTGTGCCTGTGCCGAGAGAGACGTAGGAGAGGAAGATAAAGTTTATCTGATAAAAAGAGATAGTGTTATAAGAAACAAGACTATTGAGGTTGATCTTGGTTCAAGCTTTCCAAGGTTGTTTGGTCCAGAAGCTGCAAAACAGATACTGGAAGCCATCAAGGAGTATTTTACTATTTGAAGATGCAAGTTTATTTGGAAATGTAAATGATAGTTTGTACTTTGAAAGAGTTGTGTGCTTTTGTGACTTTGAAAGAGTTTGTAGTATGAATTAGATATCTGTAAGTAATTTATTAGCATTACTGAAGGTTATTAACCGTTATTTACACTTGAATAGAAGGTAAACGGGCAACAAGCTGCGCCGCTAGACCTTTTTGGATGGCAAAATCAATCCTCGTAAACACAACATTCATGAACCTAGGAGACATGACATTGCTATGCATGACCTTTTGAACTCTATGTAGAAGGCCAACAGCCTCTGGTGCTAGGAAATCGAAAGTGTCAAAAGCAAATGGTATAAAAGCATGTTGATTGTCAGAACACGCTTTCTCGGGTTTGACCACTTTACTTGACGCAGCTTTTAAGGCTGCCTGTCCTACGGTAAAAGGTCTGACACCTAATCCCACAAGCGGTGAAACCTCAGTCAAGTCTACACATGCATGTTAACCTCCTACCCATCCATACACCATAACATCCGCAGGTCTGAGTGTTCATCTTCTTTCTAGCGGATCGGTCAGGAAGTTCACAAGCGCCTCCTTCTTCACTGATACTTCTGCCCGTCTGAATATATCAAAAAATACATCCCTAACAAAGTCGTGTCTGTACTTAAAGCCGGGAAGTTCCTTACAATGAACGGCATGCTCCTCAAAAGTATCCAGACACGCCTTACAACAAACAGGGCACACCTCATCAATAAGAAATAGTGGAATCATAAGGCGATATCTAAGGATAGTACGATACTCCACTGGTGACATATGCTGACCTAACCCATCAATCGGGATAGCTAGAAGCTTATTAATTAAGTGAGTGATATATTAATTTCATATGTTTGTCATGTGATAATTGTTTTGTGCGTTTGTTGGTGGTGTTAGAATGGTTAAAATCTTTTTGATTTTCAGTTCAAGCATCTATCCCCTACTTGAAAGTTATAGCAAGGAAGACCTTGTATATCAAAATCTATGTTAAGCCTCGCTTACTTTTGAAGATTATTGGACCGACTCTAACCAATCATCATCGTCCAAGCCAAAGGAATCACTATATCATGGTCACTGTCGCCCGAGCCAAAGGAAAAAGCTGACCAAGAACTAGAAGAGTCAAAAATATTATCACCGCCATAAATTACCTCAACATCATCACTACATAGACCCAGCTCCTCCACCAAATGCATACCATACAACACCCGGTCGACCATAATATCTTTAACATCGTTAAATAACATCCAAATATTGTGAACCCACATGTGTTGGTATGGTGGTGTTGGTTTGCGATATTTGAGTGTCATCTCTTTGATTCTCATAAGTACCAATTTTAGTATGTTAGTTTGATTTCTTAAAAAAACATCTAAAGATTGTCCTTTATGTAGAAATACAAAAACAATTTATTTTGTTCAAAATGTTTTTAAGGTCTTTTTTAGATCTTCGAATACATTAGTGTTTTGGTCTCTTAATTATTTATTTGATTTCACATTGCTCCCTTAACTAGTTTTTATTTCGGCTGAGTCCCTTGAATATATTTCCGTCAATCAATTTAGTTCATTCCATTATTTTCTCCAAATGTCTATGATGCACCAACTTTATAGGTAGTCTACCAAAAACCTCATTAAATTTTTTAATGTAAACCATTTGATCTTTTTGTTAAATATGAAATCTTCATCTTGCATGTTACTATATCTTACGGTGCATCATGACCAACGGTTTTTTCCCCTCTTTTCTCCATCCCCGTCTTCTCTATCTCCATCCCATCTTCATAGACCTTCATCACATTTATAAAATTAACCCAAAAAAATTAAAAAATCCGGAAGAATCAAAAACTCAAATTCATTCTAATGTTCTTTATTTCTTTGTCATTCTAGAAAGAAAAATAATAATTTTCTTAAATTGGGTACATATCATATATTTGCGTGGCTTGGGGTGACAATGATACTCCCGTCGGATTTTTTTTGTTGAATGTGCACGTTAGTCTTATTTGTTAACCTTCATTCTCACTTCTATTAAGATTAAAAGAGCATATAACTACTACTCAACCATTTATTTATTTTCGACAAAACTACTACTCAATCATATTTAACGTGGAATACAATTTACTTGTTAATTTATGAAATATCAATGGAATAAAAAATTGAATTAAACTCAAAATCTATTTTACTTCAAAATATGGTTTAATTTGACTCAACTTATGCAAATTTGATTTCTTTGTTTAAATTTTAAAATTAAAGTTAGTTTGTTTATTCTCTTGATGCAGCAAGGGGCACTAGCATATCTTCCTAGAAGAAGAAGATCAAGTGTGATAAGTCTAGTATGAAGAAAATTGAGGTCCCAAACCGTCTAGATTTTGAAATGTTGGTTCGATACAAGTGGTTATGCGGAGTTTGTCAAAGATAAGTGGATGTCCTTTCAGATCGATGGTTGGGGTGGTTATGTGCTAAAAGAAAAATTTAAATTGATGAAAGCAGCTCTTTAGGAGTGGCATGTTGCTCATTCTCAAAATCGTCCGGGGAAGATTGCTTCTCTGAAAGATCGCTTGGCGGTGTTAGATGGTAAAGGGAAAATTAGGGCGTTGATGGACGCTAAATGTGATGAAATGCATGGTGTGACAGCAGACATTCACTCGTTATCCAGGTTGCATACTAGTATTTCGTGGCAGCAATCTAGAAATCAGTGGCTTCCTGAAGGTGATGCGAATTCGAAGTTTTTTCATTTTGTTATGTCCTCTCGTCGGCGTCGTAATGCGTTGAGCTCGGTTTTGGTGGAGGGTGTCGAGATTGAGGGCGTGCAACTAGTTAGGCATGCAATCTTTTCTCATTTTGCGAGTCACTTCCAGACGCAAAATGTTGATCGTCCGAGTGTGGAAAATCTTACGTTTCGATCTTTGTCTGTGGTGGAAGGAGGAAGTCTCATTACGCCCTTTTCGGTTGAGGAAGTGAAGGCGACTGTCTTGGATTGTGATAGCTTTAAAAGTCCGGGCTCATATGGAGTTAATTTTGGTTTCATTAAGGAGTTCTGGTTGATTCTAAAAGATGATATCATGCAGTTTGTTTCTGAGTTCCACCGTAATGGCAAATTGACTAAAGGTATTAATTCTACGTTCATTGCTCTTATTCCAAAAGTTGATTGTCTGTGCCGTCTAAATGAGTTCCGACCCATCTCTTTGGTGGGGAGTTTCTATAAAATTTTGGCAAAAGTGTTGGCAAATCGCTTGAAAGTGGTGATTGGCAGTGTCGTTTCTGAATCTCAAACAGCTTTTGTGCAAAATAGACAGATTCTTGATGGTATTTTGATAGCTAATGAGGTGGTGGATGAGGCTCGCCGTTGTAAGAAGGATCTTCTGTTGTTTAAGGTCGATTTTGAGAAGGCGTATGATTTTGTTGACTAGGGTTATTTGGATGCAGTTATGGAACATATGTCTTTTTCGTCGTTATGGAGAAAATGGATTAGAGAGTGTGTTAGTACAGCCACCGCATCTGTGCTAGTGAATGCCAATCCTACAAATGAGTTTCAGTTGTCAAGGGGTCTTCGACAAAGGGATCCTCTATCTCCTTTCTTGTTTTTGTTAGCGGCTGAGGGTCTTAACATATTGATGAAAGCAATGGTTGATTCTCATATGTTTCAAGGTTATAGTGTGGGGGCGGCCAACCCTATTGTTTTGTCCTATCTTCAATTCGCGGATGATACATTGTTACTTGGTGTCAAAAGTTGGGCAAATGTTCGAACTCTCTGTGCTACTCTTCTTATTTTTGAAGCTATGTCGGGGTTGAAAGTGAATTTTAATAAAAGTATGTTGGTGGGGATTAATATTTCAGATTCTTGGCTTTGTGAGGCAGCTTCGGTGTTGCGGTGTAAAGTGGTTAAAGTTCCTTTTGTGTACTTGGGCTTGCCTATTGGGGGTAATTCGCGTCGTCTTAGTTTTTGGGATCCTATTGTGAAGCGTATTAAAGCTAGACTTACGAGTTGGAATAGCCGGTTTCTTTCTTTTGGCAGACGTTTGGTACTTTTAAAATCTGTCTTGACTTCTCTGCCTGTATATGCTCTTTCTTTTTTCAAAGCTCGATCAGATATAATCTCTTCTATTGAATCTTTGTTTAATAATTTCTTTTGGGGGAGTAGTGAGGATCATAGAAAAATTACTTAGATAGGCCGGA
Organism: Medicago arabica; assembly: GCA_946800305.1. Classification (NCBI taxonomy): domain Eukaryota; kingdom Viridiplantae; phylum Streptophyta; class Magnoliopsida; order Fabales; family Fabaceae; genus Medicago; species Medicago arabica. The sequence goes on from OX326970.1 coordinate 2,118,407, forward strand.
AAACTGTTTGTTCGAAAAAGGAGTACGGAGGTTTGGGGGTGAGGCAGTTGAAGAAGTTTAATAGTGCTTTGTTAGGCTAATGGTGTTGGCGGATATTGGTGGACAGAGGTGGTTTGTGGTATAGGGTTTTAGTTGCCAGGTATGGCGAATTAGGTGGCAGGTTAGAGGTTGGGAGCCGGAGTGTTTCTTGTTGGTGGAGGGAGGTGAGTCGATTTAGGGACAGGGGCGGTGTTGGGGAGGGTTGCTGGTTCGATGGTCACGTGTTGCGGAGGGTTGGAGATGGGGCTGATACGTCGTTTTGGTATGATAGATGGTTAGGGGATGTTCCTTTATGTGATCGTTTTCGTCGACTGTTTGACTTAACAGAGAATAAGTTCTTGACTGTGGCAAACTTGTTCTCTGTTGATGCGGAGCAGTGGAGAAAGGTGTGAAGAAGGAGGCGTAGGCTGTGGCAGTGGGAGGAGGAGATGTTAACAGAGTGTAGGACTTTACTTCGTGATGTTCTCTTGTTTCCTAATGTTTCAGATAGATGGGTTTGGCTTCCTGCGCCGTCAGATGGATACACAGTTCGTGGTGCAAATAATTTGTTAACCTCTCTGGATCATACTGGTGAGGCTTCTGCTTCGGAGCTGGTGTGGCATAAACAGGTTTCCTTGAAGGTTTCAGTTTTTGCGTGGAGACTCTTCCGTGACTGTCTTCCAACAAAGTCTAATTTGATTGCTCGGCGGGTTCTGTCGACTGATATGTCCTTATGTGTCGCTGGTTGCGGTCATCCTGAATTGGCACAACATCTATTTTTATTGTGCAACATTTTTGGTTCCCTTTGGCATTTTGTGCGTGATTGGATTGGTTGTTATGGGATGGATGTTGATAATATTTCCGACCATTTTCTTCAATTTACTTATTTGACAGGTGATGTTAAATCTAGACGTTCGTTTATGCAACTTATATGGCTTCTTTGTGTCTGGGTTGTGTGGAACGAGCGAAATAATCGCCTGTTTAATAATGTAATGTAGTTACTCTCATTCCCCGTTTACTAAATAAGGTTAAGATTCTGTCTTTAAGGTGGTTGAAAGCTAAAAAAACTATCTTTGTGTTTGATACTCAGAAGTGGTGGTCTTGCCCTCTTGTTTGTTTGGGTATAGGCTAGTGTTCGGCTGTTGTGTTGTGTTTATAATTGATGTAACTTTTGGTTCCTTTTGTAGTCTCTAAGGCACACCTTATGCTTTTGGGACTGCTTTGTTTTTAATTCTATTTTACCCTGTTAAAAAAAAAGAAGTCTATTATTCAAATAAATCATGCTCAAAACAGTTGAGATCGTTAATACATGTCTCAGTCGTTGCAACATCTCCAACATTCATATTGACTGTGGCAAGTTATGTTCTGCACGTCTTATAAATCCTACAATATTCAAGCGTCTCAATTGTAGTAATTGTTTGGTTAATAGTGGCAAACCATTTCCTAATGGGAAGGTTACTTCCTTTTCATATGCCAATACTTATCCTTATCCACTCTCAGTTTCTTCTGTTGTATTTAGTTTAATATATTTTGAATTTAACGTAAGATATTTTGATTGGAAAGGATTCGTGTTTATCCAAGTTTCAAAACCATGGTCGCAATTTTTAAGTTACCATTTTTTTTTTATCTTCATTATGAACAATCACAAACAATTGATGTTGCAGATTCTTTTTAAATAGGAATTGAGGCTGCAGATTACAATTTGAATGTTGTATGTATTAATTCCATACATGGAAAACAATAGTAAGTTAAAAGATTTCTTCAAAAAAAATAGAAAGTTAAAAGATGAAAATCAAAGGCTTATATTTTATTAATCAACAATATTTTAATAATGAAAAACAGTTACATTATACTCAATGATCCCATCACCCGTTGTAGCGTTAAGAAAATGAGCCCTAATCTGAGCAAAACCAGTGGCCATCCTAAACTTTCCTCTTCCTCCGACCACCGCGAGTTCCCTCGTCGGTTCCCTCACCGGATTCCTCGAAAGAACACTAAAGGAGCAACCATTTAAATCACCAGAGGTGAAAGCATAATCAACATACACAGTAAGTGTCACATCTTCACTTTGGCTAGATGCCACATAAAGACCTTGTGCATTTCCAACCACATTTGATGTTTCTTCAGGACCTTCCCTACGAGGATTGTCAATGGCAAAAACAGTACCAAACAATGAAGGTTTCTTAGGAATGTCACTTGTTTGGTTGGCACGTGCCACAACAACTGCACTTGGGTTATTGCCTGTATGAATGTCAAAGTAGTAGAAGTGAAGGTGAGTTACCTTATTTGGTAGTTCATGTGGAACAATATTCTCAGAATGAAAGAATTCACAATGGATCAATTTGATACTAAAGTAGAAGAATAGGACCAAAAATGGGGTGAATTTGTTTTTCATATTTCTTCTTCTTTTTGCTAATATTTGGTTTGATGCTTTTTTATTTGTGTGGTGATAGTGCAAGGGTATGTGTGCATATATACTAGTATTAACAGTTTTTTAATAAAAAGAACATTAATATGACTATTACTAAGCAGAAATGTAAATTAATACTCCATATATATAACTATAAAAGGAAAACTTATTTTTTAGCACGATACATTAGAATTATGTTTGGTATGCAAACAACAAAAAATGTATTTTTAGTCTCTTCTTAAATAATATAATATCTAATTACAACAAAGACAATAAATAATTGTTCTTCAAGTTCGTTAACCATCGAAACTCAACTACTATTGGCTAATAAATAATAGTATCAGAAATCTACACGATGATCCGTTGATAAAAATATAGTATAAACATATTGCCCAATATCCCTTTGAAAAGGCCAAAAAAATTGTACTCGTAAGCTGTAACCCATATTCTTAGATGTCATTTTTGAACAATTATTTTTATTCATTTTCAGTTGCTACTTTTACAGTTTAATGCTATATTTTATCAATTCTACCCTTATCTCATTAATTATATTAAAAAATTTCTATTAACTGATGAAGATTAAAAAAAAATTGAAAAGTCTCAGTACCCTTATCACTCACAAAATAGCAAGTCATATTAAATGTAAGGTGTTATCCATGAAACATGAACACTCCTTGGATTAGGTATCAGTGTCGGACACACTCCGACACGACATTTATGAATACACTAAATTATATCATTTTTTTTAAATTATTATCCATGCCGGTGTTCGCGTCCATATCCGTGCTTTATAGGGCGTTGCTCTATTCTAAATTAAGTGGTCCTTTAACCAAATAAAAATATTTGAGAAACCAAAACTGCATCTAAGAAACCAAAAGAAAAATCTTAGATTTTTTGTTTATGTACTCGAAGATCTCTTTGAAGATGACATTCAGTGATACGTGATGTGGATGGACATCTTCCAAGAGTCGATGTCTTAGGCGTGGTTGATGGTCACATGTCTCATCTTTCCTAACATTAGGTTGTTTGTCACCACCCAATCATGCAAGGTTCCTTCCTCTGTATTGTTTTATGAATAAGGTTCTTCCTTCTATGGGTGATACTTGAGAATCAAATGTATCTATTTGTTGATGGTTGTGAACCAGTCAAGTTGCTGGAGTCTTTTTTTACCATTTAGAACAACCATATGTTGGTATCAAAGTGCTTGTTTGACTGTGTCGCGACATTTTATGTTTTGAAAAATCTCCTGTAAGAATGTTCAAGCTACCTTTTTCAAGTAAATTAAATCACTATTTGTCAATATTAATTGAAAAACATCTTTAAAGATTAAAAAAAATGTTTGATAAACTTACTTTGACATGTTTTAAAGGGATGTATGCTGACAACAATGGTTAAAAAAAAAAAGACTCAGACAACGATTATGAAGGATGGCATGTGGGAATATGTTGGTGAAAGTTTTCTGGGTGACGATATGGGGGAGAATTATTTTGACGATCATATGTTGAAACCGTCTACTAGGCTTACGCTGTAAGAGGAGAAGTTACAGACTTGCAGTTACCGTGATGCACACGGTGCCAGTGTGGCAGGAGCTGAACTTCTGGTGTCATTACAAGGGAGACGACCACTGCAGTCGCCCTTAGTGCAGGTGAAGCAGTTGCCAATGGCACATTGAGTGCAGAGTTGACGCTGGATCACATAGGAATGGTGGTTATTGGCAATATGACACTAGAGATTCTTTTAGAAGCACTGCAAGGGACTCTTTGAACATGCTGTGTGCACCTCAAATCTTTGATTAATTAGCAAGTTTGAGGAACCCGAAAGCTTTACAATAAATTGAAAAAGGTTACAAATCAAATTCTGCCTAAACAAACTTATAAATACTCCATATTCCGAGGCTAAGGTTTCTTATATGTACAGGTTAATAGGCAGATTATAAATGCCACAGCCAATAATAATATTCCACAATCAGTAAAGCACACAAATTCACATTAACGATTGAGCTCCCACTCGTTCCCTGCATGCCCAATAAATATTGATCTAAATAACAGCAGAAGTATCAAAAAAACATGAAGCTGATATAAATGTAAATATGTTAAAGTTAAAAAGCAAACTGACCTAAATAATTATAACACTGACAAAGTTGATTCCTCCTATGTCAATTGTTTGTAGCAGTTATAGGCGATAGTGACTGATACAGCAGCACAGACAACAGCAAGAGCAGCATAAGTATCTTCTTGTTCCCAGCCGTCAAGCCATGATGTCATAGAACGAGACCTGCATGAAGCTCCTTTTCCACTGTTGATTCGAGAAACTGCCACCTTGCTGCTCTTATTATTATCAGCTGAAAGCTTTGCTTCAGTCTCGATGACATCGGAGCTCATTCTCTTATCCACTGACACCTGACTCTGACAAAACGAAGAGTTTCCATTTTCTTGGCAGCAGCTCACTCCATTTGGTTGGCAGCAGCTCGTGAAATTGTCTAGAGATCCATTCAGTTCAGGGTTTTCTTCAAAATCTCCTATGCAACTCAGCAGAAGCCTCTGTTCTTGCTTTTGTATTTGTTCATCTTCTGATAACCCCATCTGACCCCTGATGGAAATATTCAAAGAAGTGAACAATGAATACAAGTCAGAATATGGTCCAGGGACATGATCGACAGTGTCTTTAATCATCAGCCAGATACATATTAAGCAGTATATTGGTTATCAGTATCTCACATTCCTGCGAGTTGTATCTCAATTCAATATAAAACTGAACTCAATCGATATGAAATTCTTGTGTATGTCTAATTTCATCTTATATCTGATTCGTTATGATGGAATCCCAATCCCAATTCATTATGCTATATCTCAATTCACTATGAAGAACCCTGGTACACTCTAATTAATCATTAGCTAAACTTAGTGTAGCCAGCCACTTTTTTGAAAACTGTCTAGTCGGCCACTTTATTTTTTTGACATTTGATTTATATCTTGAATTATTTTAAGGTAAGTAGATGGCATATGGGCCTATAATTGGACACACCTATGTCATTTTTTTACTTAAAAGTGTCGTATTTTTATTGTTAATGTGTCTTGCGATTCCTAATAGGATTCAATTTATGATTCGGAAAATAGGTATTCTGAATCACGATTGGAGTCTTGATCTCATGGCCATAAGTAATACCGTGGTAATTGAATTACCCATCATAAGTACTTTGCTTTAGTAGCAACTTAAGTTAATCCCTCAGAGAGGATAACGTGTAATAGAAAATATAAACAGTCAACAAAAGTGTTCGCAGGTCTAAGTTGCCACTTACTTAAATGCAGACGGAGCAAAGCTGTCATATCATATCATCAGATAAAGGGTATGAACATATCAGTTGATGTCTGAACACAATTTCAATTTGAAAATATGGAAACCAGAGTTGACTTAAGGATGTTTTATTCCAATTCAGATTAAAAAAACATATATCAAAGAAGTAACAGTAAAACGGCATATAGGCCTATAAGCAAAGAGACCATTTTTTAAATACAAAGCCCTGCCTAATAAAATGAATTATGAACCCTTGAGGATCGAGAGAATCTTGATTGTGTTAAACTTAAAATTTTCTGAGAAAACTTTGAATCTTGCTAGTTAACTCTTCTGCAGCATTAACCTTTAACATCCTTCTGAACTTCAAATTTTTTGACTTGAAAATGACAATAAGCCATATTAATATAGCTAAAATTGCACCTCTCTAAGCCTACTCTTACAAACTTATTTAAAACTAACTTCTTATCCCGCAAATAAGCAAAAAGCCAGCAGCAGAGAGCGACCAGGTATTGTCATTTAGAGGATGAAAGGCCTAATGACATAAATAATTATGAAAAATAATCACCTCCATAATGAGTCTATAATCTCCCCTTTCATGATATGTTGTTGAAGCAATAAAGGTACATCCTCCGGGGCAACATATCCATACCTGGTTATATCAGTTGAATAGAATATAGGTCAGATAAATAATCAATATGGCAAACAACGGTATTTCAACATTTAAACTAATAAATAGAAAGTTCTTGAGAAAAAAGAATTTTGATAACCGAGCAGGTCTTCTCCTTACCAGTGTCCAGTGACTTCTCCATTCATGCTTGATCCAAATATAATGACATTTCCTGCATACTTATGTCCCCCAATGTGCGAGCACGGGCTAACAAATACTTTACCTTGTAGACCATGATACTCTATCTCTTCCCTGAATCTATTAACCAAAACAGGTCCACAAACCCCACATCTGCGATCACGTGATCCATGTGAACACACAAAAACATATGAACCTTTCAAAGTTTCGGGTGTTCCAGGTAGCCACTCTCCATTCTTCACAAGAACTTCTTCAACAAAAGTTTCAACATCAAAATGTGTCAATCTCCTGCAATATTAACACAATATTTTGTAGTCAACAAAAGAAAAACCTTCACAAGGGAATCAAATATTGCAAAACAAAGCTCACACTAACCTGTATCTGATCATGTCAGGAAAGATTAACACATCCCCATTAGATGTTTCAGTCCCATCATGACCCTCACATATCGTTAACCGGGTCTAACAAAGAAACAAACAAGTCACGAATTTCATAACCAAAATCAATTGGCACATTTTCACAATGCAATCAATTAGCACTAAACAGATCATACAGCTAACTTAAAAAGGTATAACCTCGCTATCAAAAAAAAATCATGACACCAACGATTTAAGTGGATCATTCATGATTCATCACCCCACAAAATATAACCCAAACGCTTAAATTTTAGAAGTTCATACCTGACAAATCACCATAACGACATAACTTTGTAAAAAAATCAATTAGCACATGTTCACAGCACATCTAATTAGTACTAAAGAGATTATACAGTTAAATAGAAAAGTTAAAACCTCACTAATTTCGAGCAGACCATTCATTCATGATTCATCACCCCAGAAAGAAAAAAAACTACCCAAAAGCTTAATGTTTTACAAGCTTATAACTAATCAATAGCCATAATAAAACCACAATAAAACACATTCAATTCAGCACTTTACAGATCATATGGTTCTTAACTTTAGGGTGTGTTTGGATTGAGGGTTTAGGAGGGGAAGGGAGGGGAGGACTCACTTTTATTTTTTAAATTACGAACAATGTGAAATGTCTTTTTAAAATAAATTAAGTGTTTTTGAAGTATTATATGATCATTTATCATGTTGTTAATTCAATTTTTTAAAAATTATTTTATAATGCCCGTAAATTAAAAAAGAAAAGTAAGCCCTCCCCTCCCTTCCCCTCCTAAACCCTCTTTCCAAACACACCCTAAAGTTTTTTTTTTAAAGAGAAACTTAAAAGTTAAAACCTCACAAATTTTAAGTGGATTATTCATTCATAATTCATTACCCAAAAGCGTAAATTTTTACATGTTTATAACCAATGTAACCAATAAATCATAAATAAATCACAAAACCAATTAGCACATTTTCACAACACATTCAATTAAGCACTAAACAGATCATACAATTAACTTAAAAAGTCAAGTATTCACTAATTCCAAGTGTATCATTCATTCATAATTCAGGACCCTGCAAAACAAACAACCCAAAAGCTTAAATTTTTACAACTTACAAAATCACAAAATCAATTCACACAATTTTACAAACACATCCAATTAAGCACTTAACAGATCATATAGTTCTTAACTTAAAAGTTAAAACGTCGATAATTTCAAGTGGATTATTCATTCATAATTCATCACCCCAAAAAATCAACCCAAAAGCTTAGTTTTTTTACAAGTTAATAACCAATCAATCACCACAAACTCAGAAAGAAAAATCACAAAATCAATTAGCCCATTTTCACAACACATCATCCAAGTATCCAACTAGCATTAATTTCACATCATAGATTTAACTTGTTAAAACCTCACTAATATCATTCATTTATAATTCATCACCCCACAAAACTAACAACCCAAAAGCCTAAATTTTTACAACTTAAAAACCAAGCAATCACCGTAAACACCCAAAAAATCACATAACAATCAGCACATTTTCACAATACATTCAATTAAACACTAAACAGATCATACAATTACCTTAAAATTAAAAAGTTAAAACCTCACCAACTTCAAACCTATCATTCTTCCATTCATTCATGATTCATCACCCAACAAAACCAACAACCCAAAAGCTTAAATTTTTACAACTTAAAAACCAATCAACCACAAAATCAACACAGTTTAACAGTAAATCAAAAGCACAAATGTTTCAAAAATAAAAAAGGGGTTGAAAGCAAAAGCAAAAAAAAGCAAAGTTTCACCTCCTTCTTCATATGATTCTTCCTAGCTTTAACAGCAGCATAAAGCAACCTAGGCAACCGATCAAACTCAGCAGCTTCAATCCTAGGAGGCCAAAACCTGGGGTTCTTGTAACAAAGAAACACGTGTCGTTCGTACAACTCAACAGTACCAACAAGCGAACTTTGTCGAAAATCAGGTCTTGAGAATCCAAACTCAACATCAGCAACATCACCAGATGAAAGAACACCGTCGTTCTGGAAACTTCCAGAAGCGCTTCTTGGGTCGGTGAGGTAACTATCGAGTGTGTCAGAGACGGTGATTGGTGAGGAATGAGAGGAAGATGATGGGATTGTGAATGTTAAGGGTTCTTCTCTTTCTCTGTTGTTGTTACCCATCATTGTTTGTTTGAGAGTGAAAATGAAGAAGAACAAAATGAATGAAAGTGAGTGTGTGAGTGTGTTTTTTTCTGTTACTGTTTCGAGGGGTTTGATGATGTTGTTGGAAGAAGAGAGACTGTGTTCCTGTGCTATAGAGACTACGATATTGTATTGTGAGAGTTGTAAGAACTAATCTATATGATTTGATAAATCTCACGATAATATTTAGGTGATTTTAAATTTGGATAACTTTCATGATTTTAATGTATTAATTAAGTGATATATAGATGATTAGAATAAAATATTTTTATTGGAGAATGATTGGTTTAGATAGAGATTGAGATAAAGTCATCAAACTTAAAGTTATTCAAGATAAAACTTCGGTCCACCCATAATTGAATACAGGTTCTCTAGAATAATTTATTTTTTGTGAAATTCATTAATCGTTTGAATTCAATTGTTCTTGTTAGTCTCGTATTCAAACTAAATCAAATAAGCGTATATTTGGCTGAAATTGATTTTAAAAATGTGTGATTGATTTTGACATGTTTGATTATTTTTCGATATAATTTATTTTCGTCAAGAATAGAATAAATTTGAAGCTCTTGATTGTAAAAGACTAAAAATTGTTCAATGTCATGAAAGTTTATCTTACGTTATATTGTGATGTTATGTCTTACATTGTTTTGCTCAGTATTTACTTTTTAGCGGATCTAACACACATATTGTGTTTGAAAAAATTTATTTGTTATTTAGACTTTTTAATATAAGTTTGTTAAAAGAAAAACATAAGGGTTGGTTCGATAATGTATGTTTCGGGTATAAGAATGTGCCGTCTAAAAGCTTTAGTTTCAATTGTTTGAGTTGAGATGCTAACCATTTATATGTTGGATTAGTGATATGTTCTAGATTCAAATGCCCTCTCATTGATCTAGATATCAAGTTTAAAAAAATTGTTAAAATTTAAAATATTGTACCGATTGATCAAATCAACAATATCAATTTTTTTATCCTTTTCTTTTTGTCCAGTTTACCAAAATCATTTTCTTCCCAAAAAAAATCAACATGCCAAGTATTGGGACGGTTATGGGTCAAATGACACGTGTCATTCAAATATTACCTAATTTACCGACCAAAGAAGTTTTTTTCATAATTTTCCTGCTTTGCTTTATTATGATTAATTTAAGAATTAAATTTATATTATTTAACTTTTTTTAACAATATTATTTGACTGTTTGTCTAAAAAACAGTATTATTTTACTGAAATTCTTTTTAATGTTGGACTGAGTTTCTTTTTTTATTCTTTCTAACATTATTTTTAATTCATTGTTTTAGTGGGCCTTGTTAATATTATTTATTTTCTTATAAAATAATGCAAGACACCTAGATCCTAATAGATGTTAGATGATATTGTTTTGTACTATCCAACATGCTAGCCAACTTCTTTAAAAAAAATGCTAGCCAACTAAAATCCCTTGGATTCCATTTGTTCAATCACCCAAAACTTTTTGGGGGAATATAAATGAATGCTTCTCCAACACTCTTGAAATAAAAAGTTCAATAAAATCGTAATTTAGAATATTTAAAAAGTGTTTTTGAGGTAGTCGTTACTAAAACCCTTGTTTCTATTTACCATCTCATAAGTATAAAGTTTCAACCGTTGTTTTATGATGATTATCTCTATCAAGAAATTTATTGCATATATAAAATTAAATGGGTTCTCGTTTTCAATTGATTTTTTTTAATATTTAAAAGTTGCGAAAAACTCATGACCACTTTTTTTTTGAAGGAACTCATGACCACTTGTTCAAGCGTTCAAATCCCTAAAACTTGAATTAATATATTATTGGTATACTTCGGGTGGTGAAAATGATTTGGAATAAGTTGGGAATTGTACTCCTGCAAAGCGTTCGTCCGATGAGAAATACCAAGATGACATTGCATTTGATGCCTATAATCCAACGCAATTGTCTTCACTAAGTTGGCCAAACACATCAAGAACGAGTGATTGACCTTTCTTTGTCTGCTTTTTTTAAAACATGTCATAGACTCTTGCGAAGTTATTTGACTTGCATGTGTAATTAGGTTCTGAGATGTTAGTCAGGATCTCTAACTACAAAATAATGGTTGTTTCTAAAATCTAATATGATAAAGAAATCATGTATGTAGTTGAACAACATTTCTTGAATTTGAAAGTTTTTTAGCATGTGCAACACATAGGATTGGTCATAATTTATGATTTCTATTTCTGTCTCTTAAAAAAAATGGTTGAATATAGTCACCAATAAACAAGAAAAGTTAAACTCTTATAATTTGTTGCATAGGACTGATAATATTAACTTTATCAATGCATTTTGTCACCCAATTGTTTCGCCTATGATCTTAACCTATATTCTTAGAAAAAATGCATCAACATTGTTGAAACAAATGGAAATTAACATCTCTGTAAAAAAATTGCTGATACAAGATGCATACATTTAAAGATAAATTTTATAGCATTTCATGGAAACACATTTGTAGAAACAATGATGTTACAAACTACATAATATAACTTTCATGCAATGGCGCCTAATCTTAATCATTGAAAAACATGAGAATGTTTACTATGTAGTTGCACCAGTTTCTTTTGATCAAAATGAAAGAGGCATTTTTTATGCAGCAAAACTTTATAATGCTTTGTGTCAGCCCTTTAAAGAGTAGAATAGAAAGGTGCTACATTGACGTCGAGGGCAATTTCAGAACATGTCTTAGGTAAAATTGGAAGTTTAGAATTCAAGCAATTATGAGTTTATAAGATATAGCGCACTGCGTCTAAAAAAATCATATTCATAAACATACATTTGAATTAATTGATTGACAACATATTAACTTATTCAAACATATAACAAAGATTTTCAAAATAATAATGTTCAACCCGTGCGAAGAACGTGTTTTTAACCAGTTCTAATTAAAAATCAGCCTTATAATAATATTTTAGATGATACTAGAAAATTGGCAATATGAGGATTACCTTTTTTTTGTAGGGAAGGATGGCCATATTTATTTAACTTTTAAATTTCAGGGACTAAAATCACCATCATCATCATCATTAACAAAAAAAGAGACTAAAATTATTAATAAAATCATTGAGAGATCAAAATCATAAATTATTGAGAATCTTGTTTACATAACGCAAACTATCTTTACATTAAATTAAAATTATCATAAACCTGAACCATGTTTAATAACCTCACTTGGAGAAAAGTATCTTTACATTAAATTATCAAATTATCTTTCTCTTGATTTTCTTAATGTGAAATATATTTTTAATTTGATAATTTATAGCCTTTTTTTTCTTATTTGCAACATGTTTTATTACCATTAGAAATTACTTTAAGCAATGTCTCTCCTTATCTTTATCAGGAATTTAGGAGTAAAGCATCAAGAAATTATATGAATGATACATTAGATAGAATAAGATAAAAAGGGTACATTTTTCCAAATGCTTATTATCATCATAATGCTTGTTGCAAAAAGTTTATCAAACTACAAAACATGTAGCCTCAAAATTCAGCAACAATAATCTACTCCAACATTTAACCTGAATTTATGACCAAACTACTGATATTTCAAAATTCATTTCCTTCATATACTATATGATAAAGATAAAAACCTAATAGCATAGGCCTCAACTCTCAGATAAATCAATATGCTACTCTCACATTCAAGAGCTGCAAAAAATTAGAATAAATTTCACAAAGGACTCTCACCTGGAAGGTAAGAAGGTAGTCCTCTCTCAACCTGCAGGCTTTTTTTCCTAGGAAAAAGGCTACTCATACTAGGCAATAGAATTTTCTTCCCTTTATCCAACTTCCTCGCCTCCATGTTTTGTGGAAGTGAATTCTGCTTTTGAATCTTGTAAAGCCAAGGAGATAAACGTGATGAAGATGATGATGATGACGGCATTGGTGTTTCAGCCAATACTCGAGCCACAGTTTCTGCTGCTTTCTTATGATCTCGCTCGCGCCACCTTCTAAGTTCCCTCTCCACCGCATTCTTTGCTTTTTCAGACATCTCGGCCTTTTTCAAGGCCTCATGTGTTGCTTTCTTTATATCCTCAATTTCCATCTTAGTTGCCTCTAACTTTATGAGAGCTTCATTTTCACTGAGCTTTGCAGCTTCAACATGTGCTGTCGCAGCAGCCACTTTTGCACTCGCTAGTTTATCACACTCCTCAGCTCTGCGGTTTAAGGACTCAAACTCTTCCCTCGAGATAGTAATTCTAGCAGCGGATTCAGTCGTTGAAGCGTGAGCAGTATTATTCCTTTCAGATAAGTCTCTGATCTGATCAACAATACACACCTCTGCTGCTTTTGCCGCTTCAGCTTCTTCTAATGCTAGTTTAAGCTTCATTTCTGCATCTTTCAATGCACGTTTGGTGACTTCAGCCTCCACCTTCAATTCGATTGCATTGATCTTCATATCTTCTGCTTCTCGCTGTGCATTTTCAGATTCATCGGACAACTGGTTCAATGTCAAGATCATTTGCTCAGATGCACCTCTAACTTTAGATTCTTCTGCCAAGTAGACATCAAGCTCTGACTCACATCTCTGAAGCTCTGCACGCATATTCTTAACAATGGATTCAGTTTCGCATTCTGTCTCCTTCAATTCTGAGTGCTCTCTTTTTACATACTCCAAATCCATCCGAAGAGCTTCCACCAAGCTTCTAAGAGAGCTTTCTTCTTCTGATACTTTCTGCAGTAATTCCTTAGCACCATCAAGCTCCAAAGTGACACTTTTCACTTGTTCAAAGTCCGCCATCTTTTTATTTTCCATTTCCTTCTGAATAGCCGATATTTCACTCATTGTCTCGGTAAGCTTCACTTCAAGATTTTCAATGAGTTCCGGATTAAAATATTTCTTTAAAGCGAGCAATTTCTTTTCTGATTCTTCGAGGGCTGCTTTATTTGATTGCCTCTGAACAGCAGCTTCGAACTCTTCTTTCGAAGCACCATTGATTACATCAAGAATGCCACATTGTTCTTCTTTAAGCTGTTTCGCAGCCTGGCTCTTTGAAGCTTTTGTTGCATGAATTGTGAATTCTCTTGATTCATTGATAACCTTAAACTTTTGTTTTAGATCAATAACAGTTGTTTTGGACTTTTTGAGCTCCATTAGGACTTGCGCCGTGGTAGTTTCGGCATTTTTCAGCTGCTCCTTTAATTTGTTCAGCTCTTCCTGTGCTAAGTGAAGTTGTGACTCCTTTGCCCAAACACGCTAATAAAATAATAAAGCTTGCAAGTCATAAGATGCAGTATTAAACACGCAAAGTAAATTTACGTTACAGTCAATGCTGTTAAATAGCAGTTATTTATAGTGACACAATACACTATCTAGTATAAAATGTTACCAAATAACGGCGATATAGAGGAATTTGAATGAGGAACCACTATTTTCCACGATTGATAACACTCACTACAGCTTACATTGGAAAGGAGAAACATGAAAATTATAACCAAATAACTTAGTTAAGTGATGACCACAGCTTGTCTAATTAGAACAACCTCACCAAATTTCTCCAAAAATTCATCATCCAATTTGAAAATGTGATAGTTTTACATAGCACAATATGTTTTGAAAACATGTGGAAGCCCCTAAAAATCGACTTAAATTTCAATCTAAAAATATAAACAAATGTTACCTAGTGAGGTACATGAGGGGAAGTATTTGATGCAACTTATAAATGTGAACAAGTATTTTTCATTAGCTACCGATTGAAATACAAAGACCGGATATTGTTGATCGAATTGTCGAAATTCAATGAACTAATTCGTATATAGAAGATTTTGAACTAATAACAACATATATGTCGTTCAATTTTCTTCATATTTCACGAAACTCCATTCATTTACTTCTAGACCAATTCTAAAAAAGAATATTACACTAAAGTCACTACACTACTCCACTATCATATGATCATAATTATTGACATACATACAAAACAAGAATTACCTCAACAGAATAAGCTTTTGATTTTGCCTTCTTAATGGTAACATTCCCAGCAGACAAAGAAGCTTCACCAAATAGAGAAACAGCATCTTTAACAGATTGAATAGGTGAATTAGTGTCAATCTCTCCAACAACTGGTTTTGTTGATTTACGAGACTCAGTAACACTTTGCTTGATTCTAGCTACCATTATGCCTTTTTTACAAAATCAAATAAATAGCCTTTGAACTTTGAAAACCTGCTAAATTACAATTTACAAGATGTTACATTATCATCATCAAACACATTAAAATATCAAACCCTAAGTTATGGATCCCACATTTCAGATATAACATCTCAAATTTCAAAGTAAAAAAATAAAATAATAACATAACAAAAAAAATAAATACATAATCATCATCAAACACATCATAATATCAAATTCAAAACTTTCACATATTTCATATATCTAATTTAATATTTCATATCAAGAAAAAAACGATCATAATGAAGCTTACTTATACATTATTAACAATGAACAAAACCATAATCATAAACCCTAAAAGGATAATAACAAATCCTAGGTTTAAAAATCTAAAGATTGAAATATGAAAACCATTGGTAATTACCGTGATCCTCGAAAATTCAAATATTTCAAAACCTAAAAGTCTTACGGCAACAAAATACAAGAAAGTTTCAACTTTTGAATGAATTGGCAATAAAAATAATGAAAAAAAATACCAAAAAAATAAAGGACCTTTAAAGTCTTGGAAGTGGTAAAGATGAATGATGAAAATTTTCAGGAGATTAGAGAATTAATGGCATTAAATTGTGGAATAAAATCACGGCGAAGAATAGCGATATTACTTGAAGAGAGGGAAGAGAAAATGAAAATCTGAAAAGATTGTTTGGTTTGGAAGACAAAGATTGCATCAGCAAGTAAAGTGACACAGTTTCGGAGTGTAAACTAGAAAGGCTGTAATCATGCACGCCAGTCAACCCTATTCCAATGATTTTACTCCCAATATTTATATCAATTTAATATGTATCCATTTTTTTTTTCTTTCCAAATTTGTATCCATAATTATTTTTTTATTTTGAAGGATGGTGATTTGTATCCATTTATAAAAAATATTATGTGTACAACTATATAATTTTCTTCCCTTTGTATTAAAATAATAATAATTTTCTTCCCTAAAAAAAAATTATAAAATTTTCTATCAACTATGTTATTGGTGCGGATCGCTATGCAGATGTGTATCTGTAATTGGGGATTTTCTATAAAGCTTCGGATTGTTGGCGGGAAATTTTTCTTATAGTCTAGGATGATAGTTTGGGAATTGGAATAAGGATCATACTCTTGTGTCCCATTCACAATATGTATAAATTTATCCCTACAAAAATTATATAATTTTATAGTAACTTTGTTATTGGTGCGGATCGAGAATGCAAAAATTTGTACAAGTAAGTAGGGGATTCTCTATAATCTTTGGAGGCGGGAAATTTTTCTCTACCGAGATGACATAGTCGTGGATGATGGTTTGAGAATTTGGATGAGGATCATACCCATATGTCCCACCTACAATATGTATAAATTTATATTATAAAATTTTCTAGCAACTATGTTATTGGTGTGGATCGTTAATGCAGATTTGCATCTGTAATTAGGAATTTTCTATAGGCTTCAGATTGTTGGCGGGAAATTTTTCTTTGTGGATATAGACGAGATAGTCTTGGATGATGGTTTGGGAATTGGAATAGGATCATATCCTTGTGTCCCACTTACAATATGTATAAATTTATCCCTAAAGAAAGTAAGTAATTTTCTTGTAACTTTGTTATTGGTGCGGATCCAAAATGCAAATTTGTATACGTAAGTAGGGGATTCTCTATAATCTTTGGAGGCGGGAAATTTTTCTCTACCGAGATGACATAGTTGTGGATGAGGATCATACCCATATGTCCCACCTACAATATGTATAAATTTATATTATAAGTGATGTTGTCTTTTATGTTAACCCCCGATTATCGAATATGGATTGTCTACCTTTGAAAATGGAAAGACACTTACATTTTTTTCTTTCTCTCTCGTCTTTCATTTTCTCTTTCATCAGTTCTCTCCATATTTTTCCAAACTATTTCAAATTATCTCTCTCTCTCTCTCTCTTTTGTTGCCTAAAGTCACCCAAAAGTAGAGAAAGCAAAAGTAGATAATCCAAATCCTAGGTTCTTAGGGAAAAAAAGGTTCTAATAATCTGTAGTTCAATCATGAGATAAGTAAAGTCTGACTAAAAATTGTTCTGCCTAATAAAACTCAGGTTTTACTAAACAATTCATCATTTGGTGGAGTTCATTAACCAACCAAACCCAATTGCTTAGTTTATAAGTGATGGTCGTTGTTGTCAAAATTTTTACAATAATGTATTAGTTTTTATTTGTTTGGGATCTGAGAGTGTGCTTTTCTTGAGATTTTAGGTTCGAAACCCTACAAATTAGGAAACCCTAAACATCAAAAGTTTGAATGTATATATAAAAAAAAAAAAAATTAAACCGTAAATCATGAAGTTTTGGAAAGATACCAGCTAGATATAGTTCTTTAAGTTAGAAAGATACAAGTTAGATAACATGCTTCTAGTAGTTAGATCCAACAATGAGAGAGTCGACCATGAAAAAAATAACAATGCGTGAAAGAAACGCTACGCATCTACGTAAATCTGCTCAAGAATTCAGAATGCTACTCGTTATTTATTTTTCATTTGCATTATATTAATTCTAAACTTTTTTGAGAAAAATAAAAAGTTAGAATGAGATGGCTAAACCATGGTTAAAACATATGATTAATTTTTTATTTTTTTGTCAAAATTTTTTAGTCCAATGAATTCCTTCTATGACATTATTTTTACATAAAATAAATTTCACTCGTTGAAATGCTAAAACAAGCAAAATACAATCAAAAATATAATGAGTTCGGACATTCTTCATTCACATTTTGAGATCATATTCATAACTAATGATTAGGTAGACAAACATTCGATAATACTACATATCAAATTTGCAAAAGTCAATATGGCATATACAAGCCAAAATCTTATAATCCTTAACAACCAAACTAATTTTTTCTACGTATGGTTGAATGTCAATCATGATGTGAGATCCACAATCTTTAATACCTCCCAACTACGAACAAAGATATTGGCCCGTGTTTGCTCAATTCGATAATAAGTGATTTTCAATTCCACCCACATGCTGAAAAATAATTTGTGAGGTTGGAAGGATACTAAAATTAATGATATCCGTCATAAGCCTCCTAATCAAAACACAAACCCAATTCTTCTCCAACATTTCAACAAACTTAACACAAACAAAAAGTAACAAATTAAAACACGGCAAAACATGACAAAGAAATCATAAAAACACCAACATGATCAGTAAACCTCAAAATGTGTACTGATGGAGTAGCCAAATCCTGGTTTTCGAGGGGGCGGTCGGAGGACGTTTCAGCATATGATGTGGCAGCTATTAAGCAGAAACAAAGAGGCGGTGGTTGAGGTGGGGGACAATCCATGGAAGAATGACTTGTAACAACCATGATATGTTTTGGAAAGAGCTTTTGACTACAGAAGAATGCAATACCATGCATGTAGATATTAGTGATTGAAGAAAAACATTGAAATCAATTCTTATTTTCCTAACTGGCCGGTTGAAGCTCCCTAAAAAAACTACATTATTTTTTTATTTTCAAGGGAAAAAATTACATTGTTATACTTATATTTCCTTTATTGGTTGTGTATATATAAAATAGAAGCAAATTTAATTGGTGGTGTATATATAAAATACAAACAAATTTAATTTTAAAAAATAAATAAGAACTTATAAAAAAACAAACTAAAGAGAAACCTTGTTCTCTGTTAAGGAATAGGGTTTGTTTTAAAAAATAAATATATCAAAAACCTTGGTTTTTTTCTTTAAACATATATTGGCCTTTGCTTCAATGATCAATCCAAACTTTGGTTTTTTTTCTTTAAATATATCACTGTCAACTGCATCATCAAATGTTCAGGTTAGCAATTATATATCCGATGAGGTTAGCAATTCTGTATCCAATGATATTACTTTCTCTATTCTCTCCAAACTTCCTCTCAAATCTTTGATTTGAATGCGCGTGCAAATCTTGATCCCTCCTTTTTGATAACCCTTATTTCATGACTATGTGCCGCAACTATTTATTGACGAAGGATTGTTCTTATTATGATAATATGTCTCTCTCTCCTCTTACTTTTAAGAAACAAAGGCTATTGGGAAAAACTCAAGTCCCACATCGGATGGATAAGACTCTTATAATCGTTTATATAGAGGAGGCAATCCTCACCTTACAAGTCAGTTTTGTAAGGATGAGTTAGGCTCAAAATTTCAACATGGTATCAGACCTTGTCGAATTTAAGGGCCACCTACCGATCCCTACATTTCGCATTTCAATTTTGGGTGAATTTGGTGTAATGGAACTTGGACTTAACTCATGATTGATGAGATTGGTGTTACAAGATAGTATTCCACAAAGAAAGCTATCTTCCAATTGGAGAAATATATAGTCATTTTTCTTCTTTTCTTTACCCACGAGCTACATGATTATGGAAGTTTTAATTTTACCTGTACCCAAAGTGGCTTATCAAATGCCTATATCATAATTATTTTCAATTGATTGATCTTTTGCTTTTACTCATCTTTGTTTAAATTTCATTACATTCTATTCAAATGCTTAATTTTGTCCTTAGTTTTTTCTTTTATGTTCCAAATTAGCTAATAAATTCAAAACATACTTAACAAAAGGTAGAATTTGATATGCAAAAAAAAACTATGTGAAAGTATAAGTGGATCTTCTGTTTAGATGACGATTAATGGCAATGAGCCCTTTCTGAGTTGACGGTTAATTTTCTGGAGTGACCAAATGCACTTGGATTAGAAGAGTCTTGAAGCTCACGGTTTGTGGATTAAGATCATTTTTGGTTATGCTAAGTCACCAATTTAATTTTTGGTATTTGCATTCAGTTGCATCATGCCTCGAGGGTTACATTCCTTTCTCTATTGGCACTAGTGAACTTAAAATGTTGTATATATATATATATATATATATATATATATATATATATATATATGCACTGTGATTGGAAAAGGAAGGTTAAGAAGAGAATATTAAAAAAAATAAATTGTATTCATTTTTATTCTCAGAATTCCCTTTTTCTATTTGCTACCTTTAGCTTCTTCTTTATTGAGTTGATATCCTTACAAACATGTCAATGTCTTAATCAGAAGTTTTATCTATCGCCTAAGTGCATGTTTGGTATCACAGTGAGTTTTAATCACACTGAGCCACAATGTATTTTGTCACTTCATTTGGATTTTTCTCTATTATCCTATCATTACTTTGAGTTTACTAAGCTTCACAATTTCTTCTGGAAAATTGAGAAGTCACAATTTTGTTAGCTCATAATATGGTGCAGCTGTCTTCACTCCAATTTGTTTTCACCATGTGTGCGCTCGCATGCGTGTGGATACAGTCGACTTTTAAGTCAGTACACTATGTTAAAGGAGGTGGAGAAGTCAAGAGTATACAAATATTTATCCAATTTAAGTTATAGATGGTTCATCACAATATGTTCGAATGTTTGATCCGTGAACTATTATATTAGATGCGAATTGTTTTTTCCAGTACAATCGGTAAGCGTACAATGTTTACAATAGCAGTTCAATTCGTTGGTAGAACGCCATCAGCAGGAGATAATCTGTTCTCATGTATCTAATCGGAACTAGAATACATTTGAAAACATTTTTTTTGTAAAATGAAGAGCATAGTTATGGAAATTGATCTCTCTGGTTTTTTTGGCTTATTTATGACATATTTGTATGATTACCATAAACTTTGTTATTGTTTTCTAGACTATATATCCCCAAAAAAAATGTTAAAACAATATCTGTTAATAAATATTACTAGCTACTTTAATCATTGATAGTGAGTTTGAATCGAGTAAAGGAGATTAGTCTCCTACAACATGACAAATCAATGTTTAAATAGTGATTAAGAGAGGTATGCATGTTTAATGTCCAAGTTTCTTACAATGTCTCAAATGTGATTATCTCAAATAAAGAGAGTTTAATCATTGATAGTGAGTTTGAATCGAGTAAACGAGATTAGTCTCCTACAACATGACAAATCAATGTTTAAATAGTGATTAAGAGAGGTATGCATGTTTAATGTCCAAGTTTCTTACAATGTATATCGTATTTTTTTTTATTTTGAAGGAATGTATACCGTATATTTCAATGTTTAAAACTAGCCAATTTAATTTATTAAAAATATAGTGAAAAATATAATTTATCCTATTAAAATTGTCTAATCCAAATATTCATGAATTATATTTTTGTAAATAAAATAACAAAATACAGAGAAGAAAATTATTTACAATTACATAATATAGTATATACAAAATGAAAAAATTATATACAAAATTGAATTTTTTTTTTCTTTCTTAATTCATGATTCTTTTTATTTTGGCCCACCACAAGTATAATTTCTGGATCCATCCATGCACACATGGCTTTGAACCTTGAACAGCCAAGCATTGGTTCGTAAAAGGAATAATGTTGAAGTTCTCTAAACACAAACAATATAAATGGCAACTGAATTGAGTATGCTAATTGCTAAGATCATTTAGTCAATAGCTGCAGAAAGGATACATACCATTGAATGAGTTTGAAATACTAATATTTAGCTGCAGAAAAAAGTGACATATTTCTTTGTTTAATAATGCAACCATGATTGAATAAAACAGTTATTGTTACATTTCAAAACTGAGGGCTCAAAGTTAAACATGAATTTACAAGATAATATCATTACATGGCCTCCATACCCTGACAAGTTTGTCATAGAAAGAGCAAGTAGCCACTACTGGTTTACTGCTCCCTTCCATGTGATTTACTTCTCCTTTCTGCCAGTCTGCTCCATATGCAAGGGAATCATGCTTCTTGTACGTTTCCAACACTTCAGCTTTGTTGCCTTTAATAGCGACAATTGCAAAACCATTATGCATACAAGCAGCCAAAACAAGACCTTGAATGAAGGGATGGTGCTTCACCCTCCAAACTCCTCCACCTAAGCTAATTGAAGTCTCATTAACAGGTTTTGAGATTGATCTTAAATCCCACACCCTCAAGAATTCATCATAGCTTCCAGTCAATAAGCTATTTGGGTCATGAGGACTCTTCTCAATGCATGTAACACCCATTTTGTGGACCTTAGAGTTCTTAAATACAAGATTGGAAGGACTATCCCTCAAATCCCAACAACAAAACTTGCAATCGTCGGAGCCAGTATATACCAAATTTGGCTGGTGGATATCAAAAGAGGTTGTCCAAAGTTCAAAATCATGTGCCTTCCACTCTTCTTGTATTTCCAGCTTGGATTCATGAAGAGAAACAATAGAAACACTGCCATCAGAAAGCCCTACTGTGATGGATGTGGATGAAGGATTCCAATCCAGGTACAAGCACATAGAGTTACTGATTTTTTCACTTGTAATCTCTTTTAGATAAGCCCCTGTCATCAAATCAAGAACAATTTTGTTTTAATAAAAATGTAACTAAGCAAAGAATGCAATATTTCCATGGCAAGGCACATGTCACTACTTTTATCTACAAAGAAGAAACTTCGATAAGTGGAAGGTAATGCTTAAAGTTTAACAATAATGTAGAAGGTAGTATTTTGTAATGGATATTTGAATAAACAACCAATCCTCCTGAAAAAAGTGCCCAAGTGCATATCCGACTAGCTATAAGATAAATATCCTTTGCATGTAGAGAAACCAAATCTTTGATATAATTAAAAATATTAGGCACTAAAACAAATTAGGAGGTAGTTATAAATTTTATAGGGTCAATTTATTTTTTTTGTTGAAGAAGCTAAACTAGCCCACCTAAATTGGCACCGGAGGGAATCGAACTTGAGAACTCGAGGAGGAGCACACTCCTAGATCCCAAGCCAATTAACATCGGTAAGCAGTACTTAAATATTCATACAGTACTATATTAGGTAATTAGGGGAAAAAACCTTTCAATTATAAAGAGATGGTAAAGGTAAAAAACAGAAACTGGTTGGTTATATCCCTAGAAGAGTTATGCTATATATTACAAAGAAATTTGTCTATGAAGTGCAAGAATGCATACATGACAGTTTTCCAAAAAAAAAAAAACTAGAAACGGTTCAGTATGTGTTTGGCAGAAATCATGGGTGAATAGCCAATTAAATTCTTCCGTTATTCATTCTTGCCATCACTATTCGTAATGTTCAGCATCTTCCTTCCAAGAAATAGGCAAAAATAGGAACAAATCTTATAAAAGGATGTCATAATTCATACATATCAGCAAGATGATGGGTTTTTGGGACTGTGTTAAAAATGTATAAATGTTAAGTTTGCCATTTCCTACTTTCACAGCGAAGCAGTTAGCTATTATTGAATATATGTCTTTTGGTGCTCTGTGGTGCTTTCCACTAACAATTTATCAAGGGTAAGCAGTATTGTCAATCACGGATCGCAGGAAATGGCTGCTTGTTTGACTTCCGTTTGGCTACAATGCTATAGTGCCACAATAGCTGCTCTTAAACAATACATTTTACTAAATTGTGTATTGCAGAACAATATTAATTTGCTTGAATTCCTCTATGCTACAGTGCCGCTATTTGACAACACTGAGGGTAAGTACTGTATAATTTATTTCTAGACTTCTGCTATCATGCTTGTAGTTGTACTCAGCAGTGAAAATAGTATTATAGAAATGAAATCAAGGGATAAAAATCCATACCTTGTATTCCATCAGAACAGCCATCCAGCATCTTGATTCTCAAGTATCCATCAGCATCTGCTTGACCTAAAAAAGGACTTATGTTCCCTGCAGGTGGATTCCACTTTATGTCGAAAATTCCACTAGTCTCCTCACTATAAACTGTGTCAAGCTTGCCTGTGTCCGCATCAATATTAAAGAGTGAAATGCTTCCAGATCTACTAGGTTGGTCACCTTCTTGTAGTGTGTAAGTGGATGCAGCTAAAACATCGTGGTGCCCATTATGTGGACAAAACTCCACAGCATCTGCGTTACCTTCTAAATAGCAATGTGCTACATCCATTCTGACCAAAAAGTTGCCTGTTATGAATCCACAAGCAAGAATTAAGAACAACATGCGAGATAGAACAAACAGGAATGAGTTTCTTAATGGTGAACAAATGTTGAACATAAAAAACTAAAGAGGCGATTTTTTTTCACGGGTTTCATTTTTCACATTAAAACTTTCAAACCCCTCCCGATTCCAGTTAGAATCTCGATTTTCACAACATTGCTTAGACCTACATAATTGACAATCGGGCCTACATATTTTGCACTTAGCCCCTTTGTTGGCACTTAGGCATATATAACTGTCAAAACTCGTTGTGCTTTCTGACACATTAAGCGTGAACATGAATTTAAACGACGCTTTCTTGCCTTAAACATCTTAACTAAGATGCTACATCCCATGGTTCATATATGGTATTCTTACGAATCTAATATACTAACATCATAGTTAGGTTCTTATCTCATTCACAACTGCGGAGACCAATCCACTCGAGGTATCTGAGATACAATAAAGGGGTTGGTCTATCACAAATTTAACAAACAAACAGTTTATATACTCATGGCCCATGATGAAAACATGAGAATAGGACACATTTCTAGAGGCACTGTTTATTTCTAAAATGAAAATCCACACAGAACATTTCACAAACAGCTTATATGCACAAAAAGAGTGGAAAATGTGGGAAAGCTCACCTTGAAGAAAGTAGGAAGGAATGATTCAGTGTTGAGAGAGGAAATGATGGTGGGTAAGAGCTGTGAAGGAGAAGTGTAAATGATGATGGATAGAGAGCTGAAGGTTTAATTATGTTTTAGTCACGCAAACACATCACTTGTTCAGTTTTATAGTCTCGTGGACAAACATTAGTGCTTTTGATTTTGACTAATGTAAATATAAACATTTTTATCTTTTTTATTTTAGACTGATGTCTCATTCTCTCATTAAATTTATGTAATAAAGAAAAATTATATTGAAACACACGTGCAAGACTTTTTATATTCACAACGTACATGCTTTATTTCAAATTATAAGTAAAAATGACAAACTTTTACCATATTTTAATTATTTTGTTTCAAAAAATCATCTATTACAAATAAAACTTTTATTTATTCTCATAAAAATAAATCTAAAATTCGATAATTTTGTTTTTCCTTCCATTTCCTCTATAATCAAATCAAACCTACTCATTACACCCTATCAATTCTATCCCTCTAAAAGTAATTTTAGTTAGGAGTATAAGTTAAATTTTAGAATCATTTTTAACTAGATGAATAATAAATAGACAACAAAAATTGTCAACCATCGTATTTGTCACTTATATCGTGAAGCAAATACTTGTGTTCATGCTTTAGCTAATAGGGAATGTGATTCTCGTAATGTTTATGCTGTTCATTGGTGGTGATGGCCAATTTCCCAGTCTATTTGACATTTTCATCCATGATGATAAAAGTTGCATACCATCCTCAATAATGATCATTGTTGAGTTTGTACCAAAAAATATGATCATTGTTCAGGGCTCCAGGCAATCAAAACAAAGTTTTAATAAACCAGCTCATGAAATAAGATATGTATTGTTGTAATACATGAAATATAATGAAACAAGCCTGTAGAGCAAGAAAGGGAAAAAAAGGGAGCAACCTTTGCCAATAACAATAAACATTCATAAATAGATACATGCAAAAAATAGTTTGTAATCTTTACTCTCCCCCCCACTGTTACCCACTTTTACATAACAAAAACTGAATCTAAGTAGAACTCAGTATGCTCAACAGTTTATATCCTTGAGAAAACATTGGCAGCAAGTTACACATAAGCACAGCTTCCATTTAATCATATACATAGGACCACATTGTTATGATTCCGCTGGAGGATTGTGTAGGCAGCAAAACCAACTTTTCTGAAAATCAAACAAGTTTTTCATGAGGAAAGGTATATACATAAGTCTGGAAAGAAAGATACATCACCCAGAGTTATTTTTTCAAAACAAAATTCATTCACCGTAAGTTCAACAAAAGAACCTAGAGCTAGATCAACTAACTATACAAAATGCAAATGGATCATTAACCACCAATAAAAATGCAAAGTTGTAGTTATTGAATGAAAGACTATATAAATAATGCATACATTTAATTAATTTTAAATGCAAAAGACTATGCCAATCCTCAAAAGATTAACAAGAGTATCAAATATTCAAATGTGATTGCCATCAATGCCATACAGAAAAGAGGAGGTGGGAGTCAACTAAATCATTGTTTCAAATTTCAAAGGGTCCTAGATCCAGTGGCATTTTTAACAAAGGCCTACAACGACATCATATATATTCAGGTCACTCTATCCTCAAACTTTCGGCCAACTGTTTCTCAATTCTTTTCTAAAATATATAATGAAACCAAAAAAGGTTACACCAAAACAAACATGTACACATGCAGAAAGATGTATTACATCACAATTAACATGTATTCAAAAGACAAATATGTTCAATAAAGAGAAGAGGTCTTACACCATGAGTTTTGGCATGTTCTAATGGAGGCCTGGTTTGAGGGTTTGCCTTTGCAGGTGACTCAGGTTTGCCACCTGTCTTTTTCTCATCCCTAGCTTTGTTAAAAATCACTGTGTAACCTTCAGCTGAAGCTGGATCGTTGACATCCCATTCGCCAAACTTTGGTAGTGGCCTACCCTTGTCCTGTGGGATAATCAGATTAATCGCCAAACTATGAGCTTAATAGTACAAACTTAGACATCAGTTATAATAGCAAACAAAAATGACTTAGTTTGTGGACTTCCCGAGCAAATCCAGAATCACGTAGAGCTAAAAACACTACACCAACTACAACTAAAAACTATCTTGTAAATATTTATTCATGGACGCTTAAGGTAAAACACCCAATTGACAACAACTACTTACCTATCCTAGAAACACTTACCTCTAACTTATTTATTAAGCAGAAGACAGAACCAAAGTTACCTTATTCTTTCACATCAAATTTTAGGATTGAGCTACAGGATATCCAAACATAACAATTTATTGCATAATGAAGTAATGAACCTCCACAAACAATTACATCTCCTAAGTGATATATATTATTATTAATATACTAGTTAACCAAACCATCAGGGATTCAAGGATCAAGTTGATCGACATAATCATAATTCAAAATCGGAGGACCAACCCCTGCAATTTTAGGAGGCGAATTGCCAATTCACTCGGCTTAAAATTATTGCAATAATAATAATAATAAACCTAAATATTGAGACCATAATTATGGTTGCAGATAACAATTTAAACTCAATCAAAGGCGTTTTGAACCTAAAATTCAAGCAACAGAATAAATATATAACAAAACTATGGAAAAGAAAATTGAAATAACAATGAATGAATTAGGGGGATACCATCGAGATGGATATTGGATGATGATGATTTTCTGGGAAAAGAAAATGGGACGGAAAAATGTGGTGTTATAAAAAAAGAAAAGAAATAGGTTGAGGATTTTTATTTTTATTTTTATTTTTGTTGGGGAATGTGGAAAATTATAACGGCGTTTACGTGTTAAAGGGGAACCCGGAGAATGCGTTGAGAATGAGATGTTATTGTTATGTTAGAAACAAACAGTAACGGTGTTGAATTGAGAAGGAATAATCAAAGACTAGACTAGAACCGTGTTTATTGCTGTGTGTGTGTGTGCCCACCTTCTTTGCAATATGCGAATCTTTCACATTACAACATCCAACTCAACTCTTTTTTTCCTTTTCTTTATTCAAACCTATTCAGCAAGTTACTTTCAAATTAGTCTTTCATTATTAATATTTCAAACTATTATATATCTTTGTTAAAAGTTTTTAAAATAGATCCATAGTCATGTGATATGATTTTTTTTATTTTTTATAAAGATATGGACTAGTTTGAAATATTAATTGAAATTTGAGAGTGTTTTACAAAGACAATGGCTAATTTAATGATTTACTCAATAATTATTGCATTCAAGAATCATATTTAAATTTCCCTCAACAATTCGTCTTTGTGAAACTCTTTAACCATTTGAGTTTAGTATTCTCAACTTTTTTTTTCTAGTAAATTCTAGACATTGTTGTGCAACAATAAATGAATAAATGGTCCATATTTCAATTTATCCTCTCATCAATTTAGTCTCTATGTATTATTTAAATCAACTAAAAGTCTATAAATTATTTTCTCATCTAACTATATAGTCGTTAACAAAATTGGGTTTTTACATGATTGTTTAACTAGTAAAGTAACCTATTTTCCGTAGTTTAAGAACTAAATTGACGAGACTTTTAAAAAAAAAATTGATGAGAAAATTATAGTTTATAGATCAAATTAATTGTTAATTCGATAGTAAAATATTCACACTTTTCACAATTGGTATTTAAAGATTAGCTCAAGATATTGGTTAGACACTATATATATGTTTTTTTTTCTAAGGATTAGACACTAAAAGTGTTTTTCATTTTCAATTTTCGAACATTATTTGACTACGATATCAAAGACCGTTTCATTTTACTAGACTCAACTCTAAATTGTTATCAGGATCAATCTCTCTTAAATAAACA
Organism: Medicago arabica; assembly: GCA_946800305.1. Classification (NCBI taxonomy): domain Eukaryota; kingdom Viridiplantae; phylum Streptophyta; class Magnoliopsida; order Fabales; family Fabaceae; genus Medicago; species Medicago arabica. The sequence continues at coordinate 2,147,188 of OX326970.1, forward strand.
ATTCAATTCAATTTAAACTTTAGAGTTTGACTTAGTAACTTGAATGAATAGAGTCTGAATTATACTTCATCTGGTCGTAATTTCACCATTAGTGTCACTTCGAAAAATAGACAATTACCTTCCTGAAATTGTAAATTTCGTCAATTATCCTTCTAACGTTAACAAAACTTCAATTACCCTGTGAAATTACACAACGTTAATCAATTTACCCCCTCCGTCAAATTTTTCTGTTAGTTAACATCACGTTTTGCAAATACCTCCTAAAGTTGTGTACTTGTGCAAAATACTTCCCGAATTTGAAAATTTATATATATTTTTTCTTATAATTGACTCAAAAAAATATTAAAGGCAAACAATTACAGTTAGCTTTAATGAAAAATCTTTTAGAATCTTAGAATCTTCACTTGATACTTGGTTCTTTATGTTATATGGACTATTTGGTTGTCTCTTTAGATTATGTTTGAAACTGAATAGCTATTTCTTCTTCTGCACCTATCTTTTCTATTTCATTCCTATGTTTTAACATTGTCATGATCTAGTACTTAATAGGCTCAACTTCAGTCTCATCACATTTACTTATCTATTGTCATGTTAAAAAAGAAAACTATAAATTTTCAAGTTTGGAGGGCATTTTGCAACTTTAGGGGTATTTGCAAAACGTGATGTAGATTAACGGAATTTGACGGAAGGGGTAAATTGATCAACATTGCGTAGTTTCAGAGGATAATTAAAGTTCTGTTAACGTCATGTGGTAATTGATGGCCTATTTACTCGTGTCAGTTTTGTTAATAAAGAAAATTGCACATTTTTTAAATTAGATTTTCGAGTAAAACGAAATAAATTTAAAGATTAATTGAATATAGTGACAGTTTAGAGAGAAAAATGAGTTGATTTGTTTTTTAATTGAACAGAGTAAATGAATGTTTTTCCTATGATGAACCGTACTTACCCGTTAAACCCCCAAAGGTACCATATCCAAACAGTTTACAAAGGTTCAAACATGGCGAAAGTGGTGTACATGGGAGTTCATTTCCTCACACAACCCCACAAAACCACTATAACTTCTTCATCATCATCTTCAAAACCATTCAAGCTTCCCCACAGAACTCACAACACCAATATATCCATTCTCTCATCCACCAACAATGGTAATTGGTAACAAACTATACTAACTTTACTTCAATTACAATGCTACTGTTCTTATTTTTATTTTTAATCATGCACTTTCATTCACATTAACCAAAAAAACTCAAACTTTCAGGTTCTGCTCACCGTTCTGTTAGACCCCAGAAGCTTAATTCAGATATTTCTCCTCACAGAGCTGGTATATCTATCCATTTATCTTCTGCTTCCACATCAATAAGACCCTGTTTGGATAAACAACTTATAAGCGTTTATGTCTAGCTTATTTCTATAGCAGCAAAATATAATAAAGCTAAAATGTTTTAGTATTAAACTGTTTTCATAAACTATTTTTGAGAACTTGCGAAAATAAGCTAAAAGCAGCTTATGAATAATGTCATGTTGTTTTCATAAGATAAGCGCTTATGCTATAAGTTATTTCTATATTAAAAGATGAAATAAAGTTAATATGTTTACGTATAAGTTATGATCTGTTTTCATAAACTATATCTTGGAGAACTTGTGAAAATATGCTAAAAACAGCTTATGAACAATCTTGTACTGTTTTCAAAACCTATGCCAGTAGTTAAACTCAAATAAGTCAATCTAAACAGAACCTTGTGTTTAAGGGGTTTTCTCATTTTTTATAATTCAATTGTTTTTTTTATTTTTTATAATTCAATCGTTGAATGTTTTTGTAGTGTCAGCTGTGAGGTTGATGAGGATTGAACTTGGTGGTGCTTTTGCGGACCTTCTCAATGAGAAAGGGAAAGGTTCTGGTGAAAATGAGATGGGTTATGTTCAAAGAACACTTGGATTTCGCACCCGAGAATTAAATCATCAAGACCTTAGATTGGTTATCCATTTCAACCCATTTTCAGAGTTTTACATGATACAGATTTATGTTTTATATCAAATAACTTTAAAATTTTATGTTTTGGTCTATGGAGTTTCGCAGACAAAATAAAACAGAACTCGTTGTCCACTATGAAACACCAACACAGGCACAAACAGATGACACGGACACAACACATAACACGACACTAGCACTGACACACCCATTTTGAAAGTGCCACTTGTATTAGTGTTGGACACCAAACACACCTTCAATCTGAAGTGTCGGTGCTCCATATGTTGTCCTTAATGATTAAGTGAGTCACCTATCTTTGTCCCAAATTAAGCAAAATAATGTTAAATTTACTGTTCTACTGGAACTTTGATGATTCCCCCGTTTCCCTTATTTTTTCCTGTTTGTCTATGCCTTGTAAAGTTCAGATTGTTATCATTCTTAACTAGGGCGAAATTTTGAAGTGCTTTTACTTTTGAAACTACCTTTCATGTCATTTAAGATTCATGAGTAAATTTATTGATTACTTTATTGTTTCATACTGCAAATTAAATAGGTTACAGAGATTGTTGGGGGCACAATTCGTTGGAGGAGATACCTTGATCATTTAATCAGTTCATTGTGTCATGATAAAGATATATCCAGTATGGAACCTCTTCTCTTACAGGTAATTCTAGGTTTTATATTTCTTCTGAGCATGTTTACATGAACTATCAGCCAAATAATTACTATGTACATAGTACAAACTAATTGAAAAGCTAAAGATTTTGTGGCGAACTTTGTGAAATAGATATACCTTGTGTAATTATGAGTTCATTGTTCTGACTTCTGAGGCCTTATACTTGACATTTGATTACTGATCTTAGTACTTTGTTTGTGTCAGATTCTACGAATTGGCTTCTATGAGATCGTCAAATTAGATATGCCACCTTATGCTGTTGTAGATGAGGTATTTCATTAACCCAAATATGCTTTTGTTGTTCCCTTGTTGAATAGATTGGGTTGAACTTTCTTTGCCCGGATGATATTGCTTGCAATGGATTCTCATTTGTTGAATCTACATTTTTTTTAATGCTGTCTAATTTCCACTGCCATAAGGGATTATTTTCTTTGATAATCTGTTGATTATCGGTTTGAATTCAACTTATATTTTATGAAGAATTATTTTTTAAAAAGTAAAATCTGATGTCATTTTATGGTGATTGTAAATTTGATTGGTTAATTTTGTGATTTTGGTTGTGTCTATGTGTGTGAAAGTGTGTTTGTATAAGGTGTTAGAGATTACTCATTTTTGTGTAAATGTTGGGTAACTGTTGAGTAATTGAAAGTTTTGAATATTACTATGATTTGGCAATAAATATTTTTCAAACTCCAATATTCTCTTCATTGTTTTGGTCATCTCCTATGTGAAATACAGAATGTGCAGCTTGCCAAAGTTGCTCTCAGGCCGGGTGCTGGAAACATGGTCAATGGAGTCCTCCGAAAGCTAGTTGTGCTCAAGGTTTACTTTTTGCATATTACATATCCCTTAACTGCATGAGCGTGATATTGCAAAGAATTTCTCATGTCCGTTGATGTCTTGCTTCCAGGAAAATGAAACTCTTCCTTTGCCCAAAGTGGAGGGTGATGACCGTTCTCAAGCACGTGCGCTGGCAACTCTCTACTCACATCCAGTTGTGAGTGTGTATCTATTGCTACTATTTCTGCACCACTGTTAACTTTTAATATCGGATAGTTCAGATTCACAACTAAAATTCAATGGCTAATAAGGAAAAACATTTAATGTACAAAATTATGCACCCCAGTAGTTTATATAATTCTTATGGTTTTCGGATATTCACCTTGTGATGGATAACTTAGTGTCAAACAAAAAAATATATTAATTAAACCAACGTAGTTAGTAACAGAAACTTTGCTATTCGCCAGACTTGTTAGCATCAAATTAAGGAAGGCTAAATTTGGGAACACTTTGTCATCACTTCTTTTGCAGTGGATCGTAAGGAGGTGGACAAAGTATTTTGGCCAGGAAGAAGCCATTAAATTGATGATATGGAACAACAGTGAACCGAGTTATAGCTTAAGGCTAGTAAATGCTTCTTCCATTTTTTTGTGCCTCTCCCCAAAGTAGCATGTTGACACAAACAACGAAGAACTCAAGCTATATTTTTTTTGTCTAATTTCAGAGCAAATCGGGCAAAGGGTTTTTCAAGAGATGACCTTGTGACAGAGCTTAATGCATTGAAGGTGCTACACTTCCATTACTACATGTTGCATTATCTTCTGCTTATAATTTTTTGTTTTTTTAATCTATTTATTGATTATTTTAATAGTGTTTCGAAATTCCTGCTTCTTACAATTTCTTTCGAATGAATTCGTCTCTTTCTCTACAGTTCAGAGCAGAAGTTTATGTAACGTGTGCAAATAACAGTTATATTTACCTCTTGTTCCTTGTATTATCGGTTACTCTCTACTAGGTTTAATTCCCTTTTATTAAACATCAGGTCCCACACAAGCTTTCATTGCATTTGGATGACTTTGTTCGTATCAAGACCGGGTTGCAGGTATGATATTGAGGAGATGAGTTGATGATAAGGCTATTTTATCTTTTTGTCGAAAAAAAGGCTATTTTATTTAGAATTTCCAAACTAGGATAATGAATTTCTTTGGAGTTACTGATAAGAAGTAAAATCTGTGAGGACTGAATTGTGTAGCATAATAGGCTAGCTAGTGTGAAATTGTGTTTTAGCTGGTTATTGACCTGCTGTCTGTATATCCTTTTATCAGTTTTTTCCACTGGGAAGTGTCGAAACATGTTTTTCTTGCTGTTATTTCAGTTATGAGAATAGGCGCGACTTTCTCTTTTGAATCATTAACTTTTGTAGTTTCACATTTCAGATTATCATTCATGCCGGCCTCTTCAAAGAGGGATTATGTTCAGTTCAGGATGAGAGTGCAGGTGAATCATCTTTTCTCATAGAAGGAATAACTGTAAGACTATGAAATCTTAGGGTTCGTTTACTATGTTAAAATATTTTCTGTTTTCATTTCCTAATATTTGTGTTGTTTTTACTTGTTAACAAGAAGAAAAGAGGCTCTTGAAGTGAACAATTGTTTTGCATTTCCGGGAACAATGAAAATGTCAAAAGAACTATTTTCATTATTTCTTAAAATGCATCATCCCTAACTAGCATGTTATCTTCTCTACATCACAATGATTCTCTTTAAAAATATATTTCTCCTTCTTAACAAATAAAACTAACACAGTTTAGAAAATGAAAATGAAAAATGTTTGCACAAAGTAAACAAGTCCTAAGTTTCTTTATCTTGTTTCTCCTGTTTTACCTGGAACATTAGCCGATGCTTTGCCAAGATTATCTGCGAGAACTAATGCGCTATGTATTACATTCAAGTTCATGTATTAGTAGGAGTTTAGTTTCTTTCCAATATTCTCCTGTGCGTGATACAATATACAAGCCACCAACTAGATTCACTTAGATAATTGGCCTGGCAACCATTACAAAGAAGTCATATGGTCAAAGGCCTTGCATGTGGTGTATGCTATGTTTTTCCCCCAATATATTAATTAAATAAAAACATTTTAAGCTGTGCCTTTATTTCCCTTAAATCATAAGAAATTCTTATGTTAAGAGGTTTGCTCTTGTAAAATGCATCACACATTCTCCGTTGCAGGTCTGATAGTTTCAATTGTGGATCCTCAACCTGGTGAGACTATTGTTGATTGTTGTGCTGCTCCTGGTGGAAAGACCCTCTACATGGCCGCTCATTTAAGTGGACAAGGTACTAATTGGTTGGAGAATATTTATTAAAAGAGAGTTGCTATATTTTACGAAAGGATTTGAGCAGGAAAGGCAAAAACACGTTGAATGTATCATTTAAAAAAAGCTAAAACTGTTATTTCCATCTTTAGTGAAAATCATAGGTAGCTCATTGTGTAAATCTATGACATGGATTATTCGTGCGTTTCTTCACTATGCATTTTTGTAAGAATAAGCATTTTCCTTATTAAAATCATGTTGGACCTTCTTTTAAATTGTCAGACAATATTTTTGCTCTGCAACGGTCTAACTCGCTGATATGTTGATATACTAGCTTCTTGTTTCATTTGTGCATAGACAAATTGAATATTAAGAAGAAAAGCTTGCGTTTTCAGGTATGGTATATGCAGTTGATGTAAATAGTGGTAGGTTGAGAATTCTTAAGGAGACAGCAAAGTTACACCATGTAGATGGTGTTGTTACCACTGTCCATGCCGATCTTCGTACATTAACTGTATGTTATATCATTCCCCATTCTATGTAGTATTAAACTTAACAATTGTTTATTTCTTATAAGTTTCTTTTTTCTTTTTTTAATTTGTTTATTTCCCAGGACGGCGAACCACTTAAGAGTAACAAAGTTTTGTTGGACGCACCATGCTCAGGACTTGGTGTTCTTTCAAAGGTAGCTGTGTTAAATATTTTGTTTACTCACTGTCATCGTTTACACACAAACATATTTATGTATTTCTTTTTTCTTGTTTTTTAATCTGTTCTTATTCCCTGGCTTTTGAAGAGAGCGGACTTACGTTGGAACAGGAATTTGGTGGATATGGAACAATTGAAGAAATTACAGGATGAGCTTCTGGATGCAGCATCCACGTAAAGCCAGAAATTCTCTAATTCTCTTTGATTTTTCCTCTCTGTTTGTGTGCATTGATTGTTATGAGGCGTATTAGCTACCATGAAGAACTTTTTTTATGTTATCTCACCCACTTAAAACGTGTAATTTCTTTTTTTTTTTTTTGGGATAGGTAAATGTTAGCAAGTTAGTGGTTATGTTAGTTTCTAGGGCTGAACCCTGGACTTTCTTCTTAAAACTCCATTGTTGTCCGTTAGCTCACCAACTGAACTACTTAAGTGGGACACGTGTAGTTTTTAAAAGTTTTTTTTTTTAAAGAAATTCATGAGTCCAGGAGATGAATGTGAGTTATGACTTAAAATTTGGTTTAGAAAATCAGTTCCTCCTACAATGCTTTGCTCAAAGTCAGTTTGGCTATAAAGATAGTTTTCAGCTATTTATGATTGGCCAAGTGTGAATACATTAAAAGAAGTGAATAAGAGCTTTACATGATGTTTGCTAATTATGAAACTGATCATGGCTTGTTGTATGCTTGGATGACAACTAGTTTCCAAAAAAATTAAGTTTTTATAAAAAAGTAGCTGAAAAACGGGGTATGTTGTTTCTCCCTCATGGAGTTTTTTTTCCCTGTGCATTTGTAGATTGGTAAAACCCGGAGGAGTATTAGTTTACAGTACATGCTCCATAGATCCTGAAGAGAATGATGATAGGGTAGCTGCATTTCTAGTAAGACATCCGGTAAGTATTGTTTTATCACAGGAAATTTTTGAATAGCATTAGAAGTTACATGTAAGTTTAAATTTAAATATGGAAAATCAATTGCTCTGTGTCTACCATTTTCTGTGCTGTTCAATACTCCACTTCATTTTTCAAGTGCTAATTTATCCTTTCCGAGTTTCAGGATTTTCACATTGATCCTGTAGACAGATATGTTCCACCTGATTTTGTGACGCCGAAAGGTTTCTATTCATCCAACCCGGTAAAACATTCACTGGACGGCTCCTTTGCAGCCCGTTTGGTACGCACATTGTAAAATGAATTTCAGTGAAACCCTTTGCCACTATCTCAAGTTGGATGACATTCGATGAAATTCGAAAGAAGCTGCGAACGAGTTGCTTCTGCATTGATTTCTCTATCTCTACAATTCTCAATCCTTTGAAATCAAGCATTTACCTTTAGTGGGATACCTCACTTCCTAGAAAAGGTTTTTAGATATGATGAGATTGTCAACAAGTCCTCTTTCATCAGGCACTTCCAGAGGATGATGAGTTAGTGATCCTATAACACATGATTCTGCGGCTTCAACAAATTCCTTGAAATATAATTTTCAGCAGCTGTTAATAAGGTCATGTTGTTTTTATTGTTGTGCTGCTAATTACAAATTAACAGCACATGACCATTTATTTTATTGAATGTCAATAATAGACATGTATAAGGGACGTATTACTGGAGTAGTAGAGCTTGTTGATGACAATTAATACGAAGACACTGAGACCTTGTATTTGAGAGTTAAAAGCTAATTGTGGAAATTCAAGCTCAGTCTGTTATCATTGTCAATACAAGAAACTGCTTAGCATAAGTTTATTCTTAATGTAAATTAAAAATTACTTTATGGATTGTAACTAAATGAGTAATGCACCAACTTTTGTGCTGTTCATGTGCACAACATGTCCAAAAAGAATCAATTTGGAACATCAAACCTGCAAGGCAGGTCCATAGTTTTTTTGGCTCCAACTTGGCCCTATTTACAAAATGAACAATTTCGATATTTTTTTTTTATAGATTCTACATAAAATGTCCATACGGTCAAATCACTAGGCTACAACATGGACAATTTCGATAAATTAATATGTAGTAAATTTTTTAAAGACGCTTCTGTAAATTTATATAACCCCGTCAATATTGTTTTCACATAATCACACGTTGAATGTGTATTTAAGTAGTACAAAACAAACCTTATATGTAAATGATTGGTGTTGTATATTAATTAGTCAATACATTACATATTTTTAAATTAGCTTAAATAAGTTTTTCGTCTCTAATAAATTATCAAATTTTGCATTAATATGCTTAATATAATCTCGTAAAAAATGTATTATTAGTGTTTTCTTGGTTCTGCTTTGCTGCTTTGGATTGGCAGCTTTGTTCCTGGCTTCTGCCTACTTTGGATGTCTTGTCTGGCTTAATATAGTAGTATCCTGAAAAGGTTTTCTTTTCGTGGCCGCTATCTTTGTCGTGTGTCCGTCTGGCTTTGGCTTCCGTGTGTTGTTTTGCTGTTATTTTGGATGTTTTAGCTTAGCTGGCAGTACTGAATATACAACTTAATGCCAGGTCTATTCAATGTGTGCATTTAATTGCCAATTATCATAAAATCACTTGACTGAAATTTCATACTTTGAAACACAAAAGAGTGCATTCAGTTTTCCTTCAAAATAAAAAACAAAAAAGGATTCCATCTAGAACTTAGAATGACAACAGTGAGCAAAGGAGATGACAACACCTCTTTCATATGTAACTTTCACACACCACCGTTGCCAGCTCTTCTATTCGAGCTCACAGGAGAGATACTTTGTAGGTTACTTACTTGTGACGCTTCTCCTTCAACTTCGATGCGTGAGCAAGTCCTCAAATTCCCTAATTTCTAATCCCAATGTCGCCAAAAAGCACATTCGCTTGTCAACTATACGCGTCACATTCACACCTTAAGTTTCTCCAATCTCTAATGCAAATTTGTTCTCACATCTTGTGAACTCCACTCGATTTTCACCAATGTAACTACTAATGCCACACGATTTGAATATCTTACAAATAACTATGACGAACAACACCCTCAAAACAATTTACGTTACATTGTTGGCTCTTGCGACGACATCCTTTGTCTTGCTGACAAATATAGAAATTTTATTCTATTGTGGAACCCTTCCACTAGAAAATTCAAGGAATTACCCCCTTATCAAAGGCCACATCCTTTGTCTTGATGACGTATGACTTTGGCTATGACCATGTTACTGATAATGACAAGATGGTTTTTGTTTTACAATACTATGTAAGTTGGTTTGAAATGGTTGAAAAAACCGAAGTGAAGATTCATACTTTAGGTACCAATTTTTGAAAAGCATTCAAGAATTCTCTTTTGGTGGCGTTCTTGTCCAGCGGTCAGGGATAAATGTGAGTGGCACGATAAATTGGTTGGCTTGCAAAGATCGAACTAGGCAAAATAGTCCATGTTTTATTGTTTGTCTTAATTTAGGGAACATGTCTTATCAAGAGGTTTTGCAGCCTGATTATGGAGAGGTTTTGCAGCCTGATTATGGAGAGGTAGATTCTAGTAACTTCTTGACCTTGGGTGTTTATGGGATTGCTTGTGCATGATTTCCGATCATGATGCTTGGGTTATGAAGAAATATGGAAATAAAGAGTGACTAAACTGTTTACTATTTCTTACATGCGAGATCCTAGTAAATGTTATTATTTTGACAAGGCCGTTTATATTTTTGGGGATAACCAAGTGTTGCTGAATTCTAATGGGGATTGGAAATCAATGCATTACGATTCAAGGAATGGTGCTTTTAAGTTTATTATATTTTTAAGCAATAATCTAACTGATTTATGTCCTTAATTGGTAACCTAATTGTATCAATATCCCAAAAATCTGTGTCGAGAGTATGATATGTCCTTAGTCTTAACACTAGGATGTAGATGTGGTGCTATGTCACAACGAGGATTCAATTGCAATGTTATTTCTTTTGTACTTGTTTTGATTACTAATGATCAAAAAGTCTTCAATTTGAGAATTATTTTGACAAGGAACTTGAGAAATTGTTGTCTACAACTAATGACACCAACAATATTACTATATTGTTGGCAGTGGCGTATCCAGGACCCAGGGGTTGCAAAAAATTTCAACTCCATTAATAATTATATAATTTGTATGATAAAAACATAATATTTGGATTTCCAGATTTAAAATATACATGTAAGTGAATTAAAATCACTTTATATATTTATGATTCATATGCTGCTAATTTTCATTAGTGTTTAGAGGATACACAATTTTTCAAAGGATAACTCACGCGTCACAAAAAGTTTAAGCATACTATATGTTATATTAATTGTTTGCGAGGTATCTAAGCAAGTTTTAGTTTGGTGCAGTGGCAATACTTATTTCACCAGAAGCTGAGGTCTTGGGATGGAGACTTTTATCGATAGTCATAGCAACAAACAATGAATATTGTCTTCCTACAAATCAATAGTGTTTCAAGTTACACAATAAATTAATCAAGAAAATAGATTGACGACGCAAATATATTGTATGATCAGTTAGTTTGAGAAGAAAAATGTTATTAACAAATAAGGTTAGTAATAGAAAACGCTGCTGCCAAGAAAATCAAATAAGGAAAATTACAATCATGATTAAACAAAAATATACAACCACTTGATTGTTGGTTATGGTGACGAAAATCCACCAACTCTCAGTTAAAATTGCAAATAAAAAACAACAAAGGCCTTGCCAAAGTACAACGGAGCCTGGATGCAAGTAACATGCTTCAATAAACCAAAGCTAAAAACCCATGTGTAAAAAAGCTTTAGGTATAAAATTGATAATATGAAAGTTAAAAAAATGTATATAGCTCATAATTAAAAAACCAGAAAAAATAATTAAGAATGCTAAATTGGGCAATGAGAGAAGGAATCGATGCAGATATCAATAAACAAATAGTAGTGAAATGGTACATTGATAACAAATTGAATATTCTTCTTTTTAGTGTTTTTGGCCATAAAAGATGATTTCACTTCTCATCCCAAGTAATATGAGGAAGAAATCCAAATTTAGTGTTCAACTTGATGGTGACGAAGCTTCTGGTAATGTCAATTTGAATTGGATTTACTAATATCATTCGTAGATGTCACTATTAAAGAAGGAAAAAGGAGATCTAGGATATACTAATATCATTAACAAAAGATGAAGGAATGAAAGAGGGAATAGATGAAGGAATGCACAATCTAATGAGATGCCATAATTAGGATTAGTTGAGGTTTAATTAAGAATGATGTGGGCCAGAGTTAAAGCAAAATGGCGGGTTAGGGTTGCCTAATCTTTTAATTAAGTATGATACACAGAGTACTAAACACATAAATAGTTAGCAAATGTCAGTTTAAATATCTACTCCGGTCCTATTTACTATAAACATTTTACTTTTTTGATTCATTGCATAAATAACATATTTGGTCTATATTCTAAACCAAATACATTAATTACTCAATAAATCTAAAAAATCAATTTTTTTTTATATATATGACCGGAGGGAGTAAAAGGCAAGTAGTACAACTCCTAAAACTTCCCCTAAAATAAAATAAAAAGAAACTACTGAAACTTGTTTTGCGTCAGCCTTAAAATGAGAAAGTCTTTGGATCGGTGCAACAATCAAAATTCAGGGTGTGCAAATGGAAATAAAGCATGATGGCAAGGGTAAATTTGGAAATTCCAGGGTGTACAGATGCACACCCTCAGCCCTAAGTGGTTTCGCCCCTGATTGTTGGTGTCATTGAAAGAGATAAATTTAGTTTGTTTTTCTTTAGTTACATCGGCTAGGATCCGATGTGAAATGTCGTTTTCCATCGATGTAAAATATTTATCCATATACTTTTAATCAAAATCAAAATTTCATAAAAACTAATATTAAAAATTTACATGTATTTCTTAAAAGAAAAAAACAATTTTCATATGTTAGCACGATAAAAAGATTATGTTAGAAAAGATAAATATGTACAGAAAAAAAAAGACTTTGAAACAAAACAGATCAACTTACTTTCTTTTTATTTTAATCAAATATACAGGTTTAATAGCTCTATTCTGTTAAAAAATATAAAGATTACCCATCTAGTACTATGAAACAAAACAGATCAAAATAACTAATTAATTTCAAATTTGAAAAACTACAATAACTCACCTAACTAGACTATGAATAAGACTAGCCCAATTTTGTAGGTAAACAGTTTTTTTGTAACAAATTATTAAAAAAACAAACAAACAAAGAACAAGTAACCAAAAAAACAAACAAAGAAACTGATATATTATATAATAGTGGACTCAACTTAAACCTTCACTTGTTTGATTCTAGTTTTGTTTTGCACATGCTCTTTCTCTTTGGTACGTAAACCATCCCTATATTTCTTTTTGCTAAGCACTTCACATCAATTTTGCTCTCAAATTCCCTTTCCCTTTGCATGATTTACTTGCTTTTGTTTTTTCTCTATGATGTTAATTTACTTTTTTTTTCACGAATCTTGATCAAACAATGGCATGAGTTTCAAGGCCAAAGAGTTACTATACCACAACATTATTAAATTTTTCATGCACAACATATACTAGATTTTAAACCACTTTCTGTCTATTTGTAGCCATCCATAACTTTCATAAAAAAATTGATTTCTGATCACTTTTAGAGTTTATGAAAGTTTTGGTAAATTTGTTTCGAAGTTGGTTTGGATTGAGTCTGTTTAACTCTTTTTACCTTGAAGGTAGCTTTTGTTTTAAGGAACATACGTAAATACAAATTAAGAAAAGGTTTTGGTTGATTTCAATATTCTCAAAAATAGGATTAGGATTAGGATTTGATAAAACCATGAAAATAGAAAAGTATATAATGCAAAAACGTAAGAATTTTTTTTATGTCTGCTCTAAGAATATATTAAGTTATGAAGTGAAGTTTTAGGAATACATACTAAATTTGTTCAAGTTGTTTATTTTCTCAAAGAAAAAAAAAAAACTTAGCTGTTCATTATTATAAAATAAAAATACGTGACAGCATACTTCTAAACTCTTTTATTTTTTTTATGTATTTTAAGTTTTCTAAACTCTTAACTTTCTTTGTCATTTGAAAGAACACAATGGGTGGAGGTTACATAGCACATGGCTCTGGAAAAGAATATCCGGGAAAACTCACCTTTAGGGTGTTCATAGCTTGCATGACTGCAGCATTTGGAGGCTTAATCTTCGGTTATGATCTTGGCATTTCAGGTACAATATTCTCATTTTCCAATTAAGTGTTTGACAAAATATGTCTCAAGAATTAATTGTTCATATGACAATAATTTTCTGATTAATAACATAATAAACAATTAATGTATAGGTGGAGTTACGGCAATGGATCCATTCTTGCTGAAGTTCTTTCCAGATGTTTACGCTAAGGAGCTAAACATTAAGCCTACAGATAATCAATACTGCAAATTCGACAGTCAGACACTAACGTTGTTTACATCCTCTTTGTATTTGGCCGCTCTTGTGGCTTCTCTTGAAGCATCCACCGTAACTAGAATCTTTGGAAGACGTCTTACCATGCTCTCTGGTGGTGTTCTTTTTCTCGCTGGAGCTGCTATGAATGGATTCGCTGAAAAAGTGTGGATGCTTTATGTTGGCCGCATGTTGCTTGGTTTTGGAATAGGATGTGCTAACCAGGTAACTCTTAGATTAATGTACATGTGGTTAATTCTTAATGAATAAACTCTTAGATTAATGTACATCAACCATGAGTGTGTTTTGATTCCAGTTAGATTAAAAAAACATGAAAAAAAAATGGAAGCATATCCTAATGCTCCCTGGTTGGATGATTAATTAGTCCTCAAGTTATGCTTTTGTTTATGTTTTTAGGAGTAAATTAAAGTGACAAGATGGAAGGATTTTAATAGTTTTAATGGGTACTACTTTACTGATTGAAATAAAATATCTCATGATATTAAGTTGTGCCCATAAATTGTTAAGTACTTTTTTGTGTGTGACAAATGTTAATTACTTATATTGTTATTTATAGTTCAACTGATTTATTATTTAAGTAGTTTACTAATGTTGCATGTTTTTTTTAACAGTCTGTGCCAATCTATCTGTCTGAGGTTGCTCCCTACAAGTATAGAGGAGCTCTTAACATGATGTTCCAATTGGCTATAACTATAGGCATTTTTGTGGCCAACATCCTCAATTATTTTTTTGCAAACATGAAGAACGGGGAAGGATGGCGATACAGTTTGGGATTTGCTGGAGTTCCCGCGATAATGATCATTATCGGTGCAATCTTTCTTCCCGATTCGCCAAGTTCATTGATTGAAAGAGGTCATGATGACAAAGCTAAAAAGGAGTTGATTAAGATTCGGGGAACATCAGACGTTGATGATGAGTTTAACGATTTACTTGCAGCAAGTCAAGCCTCTAAAGCCATCAAATACCCTTGGGCTTGTTTGTTGACGAGGCAGTATAGGCCTCAACTTACCATGGCCATAGCTATTCCACTCTTCCAGCAACTCACTGGCATGAATGTCATCACATTTTATGCTCCAGTTTTGTTTAAAACTATCGGATTTGGAGCTAATGCTTCCCTCATGTCAGCTATGATCACCGGAGGCTGTAATGCATTAGCAACACTTGTTTCAATTGCCACTGTTGATAAGTTTGGTAGACGTACTCTGTTCTTACAAGGAGGAGCTCAAATGTTTATTTGTCAGGTACATTGATTAAATAACTTCCTTTATTTAATTTTTGAAATATTTAATCTGCATTAAATATAATTAGATTTGACTATTTTGGTATTTCCAATCTTGAGAAACATACTAGTTTTTTGTTTATCAAATTAGAAAGCACACTAGTTTTGACACACTTTTTGTCAAATAGCCGAGAGTGATGAGAATCACACGCCCTAAGTGTGTATAAGTAGAGAATCTCTAATTAGAATATGCGCCGCAACACATCATATGTTTATGCTATTGTCAACTGAACACTTATAAATATATGCATAAATGATTCATCTATCAACCACAATATACTTTCAAAGAAAATTATTGGTTGTCTACTTTCATCTTTTAAAAGGCAAATATCATATCAACTTGAAATTCACAACACATAATATGTACACAAATCATTTGCACTAGAGCTAGTGGTTAGGCAAAATAACACATACCACAATAATATGTTGGTCATCTTTCTTTGCTAATACAAATTTGTTTTGACACAGATTATTGTAGCAGCGGCCATTGCATTTAAATTTGGAGTTGATGGAAATCCAGGCGAGCTTCCAAAGTGGTATGCATTGCTTGTTGTGGTAGGCATATGCGTGTATGTGATGGGATTCGCATGGTCTTGGGGTCCTCTTGGATGGTTGGTGCCAAGTGAAATTTTTCCACTTGAGGTGCGATCAGCGGCTCAAAGTGTCAATGTTTCGGTTAACATGATTTTCACATTTGCCATTGCTCAAGTTTTCACCGCCATGTTGTGCCATATGAAGTTTGGACTCTTCATCTTCTTTGCATTTTTTGTGGTGGTGATGAGCTTGTTTATTTACAAGTTTTTGCCGGAGACCAAAGGTGTTCCTATTGAAGAAATGTCTGTGGTGTGGCAAAATCATTCTTATTGGAGGAAGTTTGTGAAACCAGCGGAACAACATGGCGGTGGACAGGCCTAGTTTTACCTTCACTGTTAGTTTTCTTAAGTCATTTTTAATAGAAATCTACATTACACTTACCTTAGCAGCTCTATTTAATCAGAGCACCTTTTGGTATTTTTCGTAGTTTCTCATATAGACTTATTGAAAGTAAAAATATTTATTAAAATTAATAATCGGATTGTTATGTCGTTTCTGTTTTCAAAGTACTTATTTTTTAATTTATCAGGCTTGCTTACTTTTCTATGTTTGATACAAACCTATTGAACTTGAATGACATTTAAAGAGATAATACATGCCACTAAGGGCAATGATGTTATTATGATTCAAATTTGCAATGGAAAATTGTATTCAAGGCCAAATCTAATAATTGATCACTTTACAATGTTATTCAAAGACTTGATATCATTCAGGCTAACCTTTAGACAATGCAACCTTCTATGGCTGCTACTTTTCAATTGACTTTTGGTATACGCACCAAACCAGTTTCGACATTCAAGTTTCTGCTGCTGCGTTCCAAGTTCAGCGTGACTTCTCATATTTAATCTGCTGGTCTAACTACCTAACGGCTAAAGCAATGGAATGTTACTTAAAAAATTCGGGCAGCACTATTTGTATATTTAATCAGTTTTGCTTTATTACGCTGAAATTGGTGTCACTAATAGAAAAACAATGCTTGCAAGTCAGTTCTATGCATTATGTGAGGGTTACAAGAACTCACCATCATATGGAATAGTTTTATAGGCTTAAATCACAATTTCAGGGTGTTGCTTTGAGAATTCATGTTTGTTTTGCAAAACAAAATTGTGTTTTCTTTGCAGGTCACACAACTTAGAAATTTTCTTCATGCTTACTGAGCTCATAAGAAACTAGCAGATAAGTTAAGATTATACATTATACTAATCCGATGCATTTATAGAACGAACCTAGCAGATAAGTTAAGATTATGGTACCTACGAATACAAGAATCTTGTTTTCTATTTATCAGATCAATTTAATTCAACCTACTTTATCCTAGTGCTATCAATTTCAGATCGTAGAAAATAGCGCCTTGTTCAAATTCTGCTAAGCAACAATGCTATAGCACCATTATTTCACAATATTTTGTACTAAAAAGCATATATATAAAGGGATTTTTCATTTTTGTAAATCTATAAGGTTTTCATTCATATTATGTATTGCAACTAAATGAGTAATAAGGCACCAATTTTTGTGATGTGCATGTCCACAACATGTCCAAAGAATCAATTTGAAACATCAAAACTGCAAGTCAGGTACATAGCTGTGGTTGTTTGACTCTAGAAAACCCCCCAAGACCATCCTTAAAAATGTCTTGTAGTTGAAATATATGAAAAAACTATCTCTAGTAATTGGACGAAATTGTGAATTTTAAAATTCTAAATTAATAACTCATAATCGATAACCTCCCCTTTTTTCGCTCCAACTTGGCCCTATTTACAAAATTAACAATTTTGATAACATTTTTGCTTACTTTGCTCTTGGTTTAGTGACCACACATACTCAAATAAACGGACATGAGAGGAAAAAGTATGGTGACCAAGAATCAAACATAAGATTCTACATTCCCGGCTGCGGAACCATAAAATAGTAACAAAAAAAACATAAGGTTCTACATAAAATATCATCACATTTAAACCACTAGGTTTGAACAAGTTCAATAAATTAATAAATTTTTGAATGACCATTCTATAAATTCGAAAATACCGTAAGCACTATTATTTACCTCCTTTAATTTTTGATGGAATACCTCCCTTAATATAGACCTTCTTTAATTTTTGATGGAACACCTCCATTAATTTTCGAATGCTATTGTTGAATTAATCAAATTATTGTTAGATCAAATTCTCTAAGTCAACCCTTAGAGTAAGTCCAACCGTATATTGAGCTAAAGTTGGCGCTAGGTGGATCTTTCATCACTAAAAATGAGCCACCTTTCATAGATTCAGTTCAAGTAGAATTGATATAAATACGTAAATCAACGTTTCTTCATAATCACAATTCACATTAACTTTTTTTGCGTTTCGTAAAGCTTTGAGTAATGGCAAAAAATTATAACATCAATATGCTCTTCTTAGTTGTGTTTCTTCTTGTACAAAGCAAGGTAAATTGACATACTTCTCTCATTATTATGCTATGCATATTTATCATTTTTTTTGAAGAGATGCATATTGTTTACCTTCGTCCATATTTTTATTTTTGGATAAAGGTTTTTTCCTTTAAATATGTGAATCATAAGTATAATATTTATTAACTTGATCAAGTTTTAAATAGCAATCGCGGTCCTGTTAGGTTTTTGGCGATTTCGACTGTAGAGTGTGTGTTGCAGGTGCTGTCAAAATGACCATTTCCTCTCACCCACTTCACTTTCTTCTTTATAGCTTCTTTCTCACATCTTTTTTCGTGTCACTGTACCTAAGCATGGAACCACAAATTCATAAACATAAAAAATCTCATCTCTAAAGTCCAAACTCACACAAAGACAAAAAAAAAAATTCTCTCTAAAATCTCATTTACATGACAACACCAAAATTAAGAGAGTCCATGGAGGATGAAAGATCTAGGAATCGAAGAGTAATACTGTATTCTTATTTATTTTTTATTTTTTTTATGACCGGCAGTAACTGTGCATCGTCGCTCACCTATACCATTTTGTAATGGCTGCGATGACCTTGAACTAGATGTTGCATGCATTTGAACAAATTATTTACATGATTTATTATCATTGTACAAAAGGGATCATTAATTCTTTATATCCTTTTTAATGTTACATGAATGATTTTGTTTCAGGCTCATATAATTGGAGCTACCATTGAGGCTCCAACTCCGGCTCCATCACCATCGCCATCTCCAGCTCCAACTCCGGCTCCAACTTCAACTATAGCTTCAGATTCGACTCCATCAACTCCAGAAACCCCTGTAACTCCGACAACACCAGAAACTCCAGCAACTCCTACAACTCCACCAGCTCCGGTGACCCCAACGCCTCCTACAACTCCACCAGCTCCAGTGACTCCGGACCCAACGGTATGGTTTATCACATTTTGTATTTTTTGTTTTAATTGGACAATTTTGCTTGAAGACATTTTTGTATTTACGACATTTTTTCTCATGTTAATTTCGTTTTTGTTTAATTGAATTTCAGGATGGCACCACTGAAGGCAGTCTTAAACCAGAAGGTATTGATTTAATGAAGGATATAGCTTCACTCATAAATAAATTTTACAAAAGATATATTGTTGATATAAAACTTATAAAAAAATATTTCTTTACTTTTTATTTATTGTTAAAATTAAAATGATGTACTAATTAATATTGCATGGTTGAAATTGTAGAATGTGCTCCTCGATGTGAAGATAGATGCTCAAAAACACATCACAAAAAGCCATGTTTGTTCTATTGCAAGTATTGTTGTGCCAAATGCTTGTGTGTACCTCCAGGAACTTATGGAAACAAGGAAGTTTGTCCGTGCTATAACGACTGGAAGACTCAAGAAGGAGGACCAAAATGTCCTTGAATTATGTTTTTTTCATTTCTCATCATGTACTATACCACAACATTCATTGTGTCGTTTAGTTATTTTTTCCATTTTTGTTCTTGGTCAAGAAATAAAAGAAAATTATATTTAAATGCTCTAGACAATTATTTTTTTCCTTCTAAGTTTTTTTTAAGAGTTTAAGGTTTAGAATACCAAAGGAAGCTAAAGTATTCAAAAGTTACAATAAAATGACCCACATACTACCGCAAAGTAGCTAAAAAAAAATAAAATTACATTACAAGCTAAAAACATTTAACCTTAAAACAAAAAAAAAGAACACTAGTCTCGTGTTGAAAAAAGTTGAGAACTCAATAAGAAACAAAAAATCATCATTTGAGTGTTTAACTATAGCAGCAATGATACATATCGGACAAAAATGTTGCATCATATGCATGAACCATGCATACAAGCAAGCAAACCGAAATTGGAAACAGAAAGTGACAAAAAACAATACTATTGTAACAACATAGTGAACATTTTATATTTATTTTAGAGGATTTTTTTCCTCGTAAATGAGGTAAGAACAAGAATATATAATAAAATGACTAAATGAGTTAAGGACTAATTGTAAAAAAAACGAGTTAAGGACTTTGTAGAAAACTATCAAGGAGTTTGCTTAATGGTTAAGACTTAGGTTTGGGTCTTTGTTTTGGTCAAAACTTTGAGCCTTTTGTGAACCATCGAGTCAAACAATGTATATATCATTTACATTATATGTTTTGGTTAAGACTATTTGGATTATTAACGTTTAATTATGGATGGAAAACATTGATTTTTAAAGTTATTATAACGCTCACACTGCTCACACTACTAAACGTATTTAGAAAGTTTAGTATGCACATTAACATTAGTACTGGATACATTAAAATTTACAACTTTATTGCTTCGAATGAATATTTTATACAACAATACACGTTCGTACGAACAATGATACAATACAACTCGTCCAAAACATATATAATGCATCCTTAAAGTACACAACATCTTGCAGCGGTTACGAACGAGCACTTGCTGAATATCCATCCGGCTACTAGCTTGTTAAATCCTGCCAACCAACCTGCTTATCTGAAACAAAAAGGATTGGGATGAGACATAATGTCTGTCGTAACCTAATTTTTGACCGATTTACTTTATTTTTATTCGTACATTGTTTGTTTGCCAGTCGTCTGTTCGCGCGCGAATTCCCGTATTAATCTGTTTTTGTTCGTGCTTGTGGTCGCATTTACGTTTCGTTCGTTGTTTATTTTTAATATCGCGCGCGAATTCCCGTAATATTTGCGTTTGATTCGTATTTTGCGGTCGCGATTATTTTTTCGTCGTTTATGTTTTAATGTTGCTCGCGTTTTAATTTCGTAATTTTTACTCGCGTTTTGTGCGTTTTTTAGCGTAGCGTAGCGTTAGCGTTCGTAAAGTTTATTCCATTCACATCGTTGATTTATCGTTTTATTTAGTGTAATTAAGCCGCGTAATCTCAGTCGTATCAGACGAAATTTCGGCAGAGAGGTATTTTAAAATACCTCATTTTTTTTGGTTCCGACGGGACATTTTTTATTTTATTATTTGATTTTTCGTTTTCATTATTAGTTATTTATTTAATCATTTATTTTTCCATTTTATTTAATGTGTTGTTATTTATTTATATGTCTTTTTATTTTATTTATTTATTTTAAGTCCTGGTCCACATGTCACTTTACTATTGGTCCAATCCAACTTTTCCTCCAAGAAAGAGCAAGGGTATTCTGGTCTTTTCCGTGCGTCAGGTAATTAAGGGAGTGTATCAGAGTTAGTCATCAGTCACAGTTTTCAAGGAAAAGAAACAGATTTGGAAAATCAAAACAAAGAAAAACAGATCAAAACTTTCTTTTTCACCAAGAACACCAAGAAGACCAAGAACAAAAAATTTTAAAATGATTCTCAGTGGTTCATTGCAGAACCATCATCATTGAACCATTTCCTCTGCAATACAAGTGCGAGTTTGTCACCGTTTGGTGACAAACTCAAGCACGATCACAGAAGATCAGTGAGAGAAGAAGAAATTTCAAAACCCTAACCCACAAAATCAGATTCGGCCAGAACTATACAAACAAACACCAAATCCGCAAAAAAATACACCACAAATCTAAGTCCGAAAACAAAAGGCAACACAAATCCATCAAATCCGAAAAAATATACCACAAATCCACACAAACATATCCATCAACCAAAAACCGAAATCATAACCAAACATATCCATCAACCAAACCGAAACGTGATCTAAACTGTGAGAAAATACATAGGCCGAACCGAAACGCAAGGAATAAGAGGAAATATTCATAACAGATCCGGCCGAAACGCAAGTGAACCAAACGGTTAAAAAGAAAACGTGAAACGGCAGCAGTGGAAGGTAAAGGAATCGAATCGAAACTGAAAGAAGGGAAGGGAGTTCAAACCGAAGCAACATCAAGAAGTAAGGAGGTAACTTTTTCAAATTTGAATTCTAGATCTAGGTTCGTGTGTTTGGATTTCGAAATTTTTGAGTTGATATTTGAGTAGAGGAAAGAAAAAGGTATGCAAAGATGTAATTTTTTTTTGAAACGGAGAACTTTGATTTCTCCGGCACGGTGGCGCCGCCCTGTTGGGCCGGCCACCACCGCACCGGAGCGGGAGGGTTAAGTGGAGAGGATGAAGGTGGCTGGGTTTTAGAGAGAGGTTGCTCTCTCTCTCTCTCTAAAACCGAATTTTGAAGGGGAGAAGTTTTTTTTTTTTTGTTTGTTTTTTTTGGGAAAACCCTTATATATCCACTGGAGCTGGGCGGGTCACCCATGGGTGACCCAGTACCCGCCCCGGCTCCATTTCCTTGCACCCATGACCCAGCCCAAGTTTTGCTTCTGCTTGCTATTTTCACCCCCATTCTGGTTGTCTGCACCCCCTGCTTTGTGTAGTAATTTGTGTTTTGTTAATTTCATGTGTTTATCTTCTTTAATTATTTCATGTAAGTGTTATATTGTATTTTTATGCATCTTCATTAGTATTTTAATTTCCACATCATGCATTTTATTTTATTCTATCACTTATGTTTAGTGCATTTTAGGTTATGAAGTAACATTTCATTTTTTTATTTTGGCCTATTGTTTTAATCATTATGCATGCATTATCTTTTAATTGTTTAATCACCATCTCATGCATATTTTATTGTTATTTTTTGATTGTCTTTATTTTTGTAGTAAGCGTAATAGAATATGTTATAATTTCATGCGTTTATTTTAATTAGTTAATTCATATGATTTTAAACCATAATTCATGCATTTTTTTTATGTCTTAATTTTAACGTCATGCATATTTTTTGCTTAGTTCATAGTTAATTTTCCCAGTCATATAAATTTTATTCATTTAAATATGCTAAGCAAATTTTTATGTACTTTTGTTTCTTTTAATTTTGTTATTCGGCATTTAGGGTTATTTCATATATTTGCATTTTAGGGTCTTGTTGTTTTTAATGTGTTTAAAATTGCATTTTAGTTCATAGGAATATTTCTCATATTAGATATCATATGCATATTTCAATTTCTTGTCATTTATTTTGTTTTATTATCGGCTTAGTGTGTATAATTAGGGATTTGATGTAATTTATTTTCGCGTTTTTTTTTCTCTTTCAAGACCATAGAATGTATCTAGGATATGTAATATGTAATCGGCACACGCACTGACACGCGCACCGACACACCACTTTATTTATCGCTTTACGCTATTTTATTTTTTTTCCGTCGTTACGCGATTTCGTCGTTAGTTTAGAAAAATATTTTCTTCAAAAAAAAAGTCAATCAAGTCAAATTCAAATTTCTTTCAAGTAAACCTTGGTATGTAATCCAAGTGATTTTCTTTTTGTTTTCCTTAATCAAATGTTAATTAATTTAATATCCACATTAGACATGGATTTCGTATAATTAAAATTAACCAACTTCATCGTATTTTCTTCTCATGCCTTGAGGCCTCTCATCTCTTTTTAAACCCTTTTCAAAAATGTTAAAATCAATTCAACTCATCAAATAAGTTCTTTAGCCGAACTACTTGATTTTGATCCCGATTTATTTGGGTAAGTAGGCAAAGGGTTTCGACCCTTCCAAATCAATAAAAATAACCAAAAACATTCTTCTTCTTTCTCCCTTCTTTCACTTTAACTCTTAACTTTTTAATATAAGTAAAATCAGTTTAGCGCAAGATTAGAGAATAGGTAGAAGGTTCATATGGGATACCATAGTCGGTTCGGGTGCTTAACACCTTCCCCAATCGAAACCAACCTCCGAATCCAAGGTCTTAAGGGTTTTTACTCACTTTTTCCCTTCCCGCGAATAAAAGTTGAGAGTTCAATGATTCAAGGTTCGAATCTAATCAATGATTTTGATACCCGAAAATCACGAGCACAGAAATGGCGACTTCACTGGGGACCTTTTTGAGGGTTAAGCCTATTTTATCTTTCTTTACTTTTGCGCTTTATTATTTGCTTATACCTTTGTAAATACGTGTTTATTTGTTTACTTTCTTACGTGAGTGACGAGATAAGTCCCCCTACCCGGACTTGAGAGGAAATTAGGATAGGATAGTGGTATAATCATAGTACCTTACCAAGAGTGATTTTTGGTTGTGGTACATGTGATAACCCCACTCAACTAAGGAATCTTGGAAGTATAATTTGTTGACATGAGTATTCGTGTTTGGCATGTTATTTTCAAGTGACCGTCGAAGTTGAGAACCTAGAGTTACATTTAACCCATCTCAGCCTTTTAGGATGTAGTGCGGTGGCTAAAATCATGAGTCAGTCTTGGTTTAGTCGTTACGCGATACTACGCTCAAACTAGACTTCCTTGTGAATGTTATGGGACTAGGAGTATTCCTAAGCTCCAATATATTCAAAAGGGGGTTGTAATTTGGGAACTTGGTAGAACCCGTAATACAAGTGTATTTGAAACCATAGTCCTTACCAAATGGCGTGTTTATCCTAAGCTCCAACATTGTGTACTTAACCTCACCATGTTTTCTATGTTCTTTAGCATAATCATGCATACATGCATTCATTCATAAACCTTTTTCTCATCAAAAAAATCGAAGGACTTAAACAAGTTTTTGTAAACATCACAAAGGTATGGACCTTGTAAGAATGAACACCAAGAAATACAACTTCAAAAATCTTAACTAAGCTTTTGCTTTTATTAAGAAATTCTCCCTTGGTTACACTCTTACCTTTTGAAAAGGAACTGATTGCAATATCTTTACGAGTTTTCAACTGAAACCATGTTCCTCTGCGATGTTTACAATTCACTTTGACAAATCCTTCGATAACAAAGATTGTATATTTTTGCATAAGCATATCATGCATCATTTGACATTCATAGTTTCTGGTCGGTGTCTCACACTTTGTCTTCTCCATAAAGGGTCAACCCATCAGTCTACTCGCATCTGCAACACTCGGGCAAATCAGAATGGATCACCTTGAACAAGAGAACCACAAGCTTCGTGAAGAGGTGACAACCCTCCGGGCCGAAAATGAGATTTTGAGGAACTTAGTATCTTTGATGACGGTTGCACAAAGTCAGCCATTAACTCTTCCTATTGTCAGCACTCAAGCTCAGCCGGTTGCTTCCACTACCCCGATTTCAACGGTGTTCGCTAGTACTCCTCAAAATGCTATGCTGGAAGGTTATCTCTGGAGCACACCTTTAAGTTCTGATGAAGTATTCCGTCCTGTTGTCTCCGAGGTTCAAGCTCCTTTTGTGCAAATGACAACGCCTATTCCTCAATCGGGCCCTTTGTTCCCTCAAGCTGCTATGACCTACTCATCTCCTTTGGTCAACACTGTTAAGCAAAACCACGAACCCATCCATCACTCAGAAGGTGTGGCTGCATGTGACCGGATAGATGAACTGGAAGAAAAGTTTGATAAAATACGGCTGGAATTGAAATCTCTCCGTGGGACAGAACTGTTTGGCCAGGATGCTTATGACCTTTGCTTGGTTCCCAATGTTGTGATACCACCCAAATTCAAGATCCCTGATTTTGAGAAGTACAAAGGAAATACTTGCCCTAAGGATCATCTAGTGATGTATGTGAGAAAGATGTCTGCTCATATCAAGGATGACGAACTTCTTATCCATTGTTTCCAAGAGAGTTTGATTGGTGCCGCACTGATATGGTACATGGGTCTGAACAGGGATGACATCAAAACTTTCAATGATTTGTGTGAAGCTTTCGTCCAACGATACAACTACAACTTAAACTTGGCCCCAAGAAGAGGTGAATTGCAGGCCATGACCCAAGATGATAATGAGTCCTTCAAAGCTTATGCCCAACGCTGGAGAGATTTCGCCGCACAAGTCCGTCCACCCTTGGAAGAGAAAGAGTTGCCCGAGATTTTCCTTGATACTCTGGATCAGTTCTATTATGAGCGTATGTTGACAAGTGCATCCGGCAGCTTCGCAGAGATGATAACTGTGGGTATACGCATTGAAGAATTGGTCCGAAAAGGACGTTTGGTCAAAGGAAGTTTTCCCACTGATGGATCAGAAGATGAATACCAGGAAGCGAGTA
Organism: Medicago arabica; assembly: GCA_946800305.1. Taxonomy (NCBI): domain Eukaryota; kingdom Viridiplantae; phylum Streptophyta; class Magnoliopsida; order Fabales; family Fabaceae; genus Medicago; species Medicago arabica. Next base: position 2,173,340 of record OX326970.1, read on the forward strand.
TGGTGGAAGGTTGGCCTCAACAACAGTATTTGGCTTATCACCCTGTTGCCTCTATTATGCCAATCACAAACGCTGTTTCAAATCCAGTGTGTCAACCCCAGTTTCAACAACAGCCTCGACAACAGGCTCCAAGAACACAGATTGATCCTATTCCCATGAAATATGCAGATTTGTTTCCAATATTGCTTGAAAGGAATTTGGTCTACACCAAGGCACCTCTTCCGTTGCCAGCAAAATTGCCAGCCCGGTACAGGCCCGATCGTTTTTGTGCCTTCCATCAAGGGGCACCAGGTCACGATATTGAAGACTGTTTTGCTTTAAAGAAGATAGTTCAGAAGTTGGTCCAAAAGAACCTCTGGTCATTCTAAAGTTTGAACTCTGACATGCAAGTTAACCTACTACTGGATCATGATATTTGTTGACACGTGGAATGTCTAGCTGCACTTGGGTCGTTGCCGATGTTTATTTCTACTACTCATTTGTTCAATTAATATGTTTGTTTGTTGTTTTATGTTTTTCAAAAAAAAAAATCCTTTCGTCCCACCCGAGGCGAAAGTGAATTTGTTTAGGGCTTTTTGCTTTATGTATTTTCATCATTAATTAAAAAAGTCGCTTTGATCCCGACTTTGTTTCATTTTGTGCTTTTTCTGGAAAAAATGGTAATACAAAAAACCAATTTATTTTCTTTAATCATATATGCATAATCATAACTTTCCATTATTTGTCAAAATCAATAATCAAAGCATGCATTAATAAACCCGTTGAACACTTTAATCTTGTACTCTCTCTCGACTTCGAGTTCCTTGTGTCTGAAACTGAAGAAAAGGAGGTTGAATTCCCAATGAGAACTCTTGCCTACTGGGGCATCCTAGCCATTGAAGCTACAAAGAAATATCAAGAAAGACTGTCCAAAAGATGACATTCAATTGCAAAAATTGGCAATGAGATGTTATCATTTGCCTTGTATAAGAATTGTACTCCAGTACACACTTCAACAGGGGCAATCCCTCCCACCATCCCTCAGTATACAACATGAATTTCAGAGTCCCGTCAATGGAAGTTCTGATGAAGGTTAAGCTTGTTGCACTTAAATGCATCGTGGTCTTATGTCATGGACGGTTATATCAAAAGGATGCAGCAAGTTTCGACAAAGAAGGCTCGTCGCCATGAATGTCAAAAAGTGGCCTTGTGCTCAAACATTTGTTATCTGATTTTTACCAGACTCCAGGGGCAAAAGAATGCCTAATTGTAAAGAATGGTGATGAACTTGTATGTCTTGTGAATACCGATGCAGTCAAGAAATACTTTGTTAAAGTGAAAAAGCTCGATAAGTCGCAAACCTGAAAAGGCGGCTTAGGCAAAAAAGAGCGTCTCGGTGGACTGAAAACCCGAAAGGGCGGTCCACGCAAAAGTTAGAGACATGTAAAAAAAGAGAGAATGATGAAAAATGAAAAATGTTTATCCTGATAGGTTGAAACCCGCAAGGGCGATCTATGCAAAAGTTAAGGATTGTGACAAAGTAACTGCATCTGGTTGGACATGACTCACTTGGGTCATTTCAGCCGTCAAAAGATCTTCAACTTATGGCAAAGTAACGACATCTGGTTGGACAGGATTCACTTGGGGCATGTTAGCCATCAAAAGATCTCCAACTTGTGGCAAAACAACTGCATCAAATCAGATATAGTTCACTTGGGGCATCTTAACTGTCAGAAGACCTTCGATATGGAGCGTCCACAAATCAAAACTTGGAACAGTGAAATTCAAAGTTGTTAGGGAGAACCGTGGTTATTGTGTTCAATGTACCTTTCCCATATAATTACCATTTTCCAAAATTTTCAAAATCTGTGGAGCCACGCTTTTGGCAGGCCACCACTCCATTTACATTAATTTGAGCCTGTGCTAATTTATTTGAAATTCTCATTTATTCTTTATTTGCGAAATTTTCTTTCATTTTTTATGTTAATCTTTAAAGCAAAAAAATTCAAAAAAATATAGTTTTTCCATGTCTTTTGAAATGCATAAACAACAGGTACATCTTCTTTGAACTTATGAGTAGTTGAAGCATACATCAACATCCGTCTCAAGGACAGTTAAACTCTGCAAGTTAAGTGGGACCAAAGGCTATGAGATGACCTCTGTCAAAAAAAAAGAGAAAAAGTGAAAAAAGAAAAAGCTCGCTAAGTCGAAAACCCGAAAGGGCGGCTTAAGCCAAGAATGAGCGTCCCGGTGGATTGAAAACCCGAAAGGGCGATCCAGGCAAAAATTAGGGACATGCAAAAAAAAAAGAATATATTCCCGGTGGATTGAAAACCCGAAAGGGCGGTCCAGGCAAAAGTTAGGGATTCAAAAGAAAGAACAATACAAAAAAAAAGTGATAAAAAGAAAACAAAGACAGAGGCATCACAATTCAAGTAGGCCAAATGGAAGAATGCACTTCATGCTGGTTTACAAATGGCGACTTCTGCCAAATTGTTGTTCGATGGACTTGGTTCCTAGTGAATGGCGACTTCTGCCGATCTGTTTGATTGATGGATTTTGTTCCCAGTAAATGACGACTTCTGCCAGAATGATTGGTTAATGGGTTGTCACCCTTCAGTGGTTTGATTAACGGGTTGTTACCTTTTAGTGGTTTGATTATTGGGTCTTTCCCTATCAATGAGTTGATTATGGAGCTTTATCCCATCAGTGGTTCAGTTAGCGGGCCGTACCCCGATAGTGTTTTGATTCATCCCCAGTATTGATATCCCCATTAAAGATTGCCGAGTGTTTGTACTACGATGTCGGTTCACCTCTTATCTTAGTTTCCCAGTCTTGTTTCATCAAGTTATATACAGTCATATGGTCGTACAAGTTTCCTGCATATATTCATACATTCATTCATATACATATTCATGCATATAAACATTCATGCATGTAACATGCACAATATCATTTATACATTATTGCTTTGACCCTCTTGTGTCTTATTTCAAATGTATCGCATAAAAGCGTCATCCCCAATGTGTCTGATCAGGGTTGTCACCCTTAGTCTTGATGGGTCGTATCCCTTCAGTTTGGTCCTTTTTCATCCGTGTGCGTCAAGCGAATAGCTTGCAAACCTCTTTTGTTACCTGTGTGTCAAGCGGATAGCTTGCAACCTTCTCTGTTCCATGTGCGTCAAGCGATTAGCTTGCAAACATCTTCTGTTACCTGTGTGTCAAGCGAATAGCTTGCAACCTTTTTGTTCCATGTGCGTCAAGCGAATAGCTTGCAAACACCTTTTGCTCCGTGTGTGTCAAGCGAATAGCTTGCAAACCTCTTTTGTCATGTGTGTGTCAAGCGAATAGCTTGCAAACCTCTTTTGTTACCTGTGTGTCAAGCGAATAGCTTGCAGACCTCTTTTGGTTACCGTGCGCATGCGAATAGCGTGCAAGTATCTGTTATTACGTGTGTGTCAAGCGAATAGCTTGCAATACCTTTGGAGTCGGGTTTGATATCCCGCCTAATGCCTTTGAATCAGGTTAATACCCTGCAAATGCTCTGAATCAGGATAATAGCCCGCAATTACTTGTGTGTCAAGCAACCATTTACCAATGTCTTTTCAATCTACCCGATAATTATTCCAAAAGTGTCCTTTGTTAAACGCTTGAATGTTCGTCGTTACCTCAGTAAAGGTAATTGACCGTTTTACCCTTTCGTATGTTCGTCATTACCCCAGTAAAGGTAATTGACCGTTTTACCCTTTCGTATGTTCGTCATTACCTCAGTAAAGGTAATTGACCGTTTTACCCTTTCGTATGTTCGTCATTACCCCAGTAAAGGTAATTGACCGTTTTACCCTTTCGTATGTTCGTCATTACCCCAGTGAAGGTAATTGACCGTTTTACCCTTTCGTATGTTCGTCATTACCCCAGTAAAGGTAATTGACCGTTTTACCCTTTTGTATGTTCGTCATTACCCTAGTAAAGGTAATTGACCGTTTTACCCTTTCGTATGTTTGTCGTTACCCCAGTAAAGGTAATGACCAGTATTTCCTTTCGTATGTTCGTCGTTACCCCAGTAAAGGTAATGACCAGTATTTCCTTTCGTATGTTCGTCGTTACCCCAGTAAAGGTAATGACCAGTATTTCCTTTCGTATGTTCGTTGTTACCCCAGTAAAGGTAATGACCAGTATTTCATTTCGTATGTTCGTCATTACCCCAGTAAAGGTAATTGACAGTTTTACCCTTCATATGTTCGTCATTACCTCAGTAAAGGTAATTGACATCTTTTTCTCCCCAGTAACATTTTATTTGGTCTTTAAGTTTAGTGTTTTTAATCGTCATTGCATTCGTACTTGCATAATCGACAACTCATGTCTTTACATCCATAGAGCTTTCTCGATTTCTGAGTAGGTCAAAAATTGGTGTACTTGATATTTAAGTCTCTCTGACCCGTTGTTTCAAAAATATTCGTCTTTTTAAACCCTCGTGACGGAGAAACTTAAATAGGGGCATCTGTCGTACCCTAATTTTTGACCGATTTACTTTATTTTTATTCGTACATTGTTTGTTTGCCAGTCGTCTGTTCGCGCGCGAATTCCCGTATTAATCTGTTTTTGTTCGTGCTTGTGGTCGCATTTACGTTTCGTTCGTTGTTTATTTTTAATATCGCGCGCGAATTCCCGTAATATTTGCGTTTGATTCGTATTTTGCGGTCGCGATTATTTTTTCGTCGTTTATGTTTTAATGTTGCTCGCGTTTTAATTTCGTAATTTTTACTCGCGTTTTGTGCGTTTTTTAGCGTAGCGTAGCGTTAGCGTTCGTAAAGTTTATTCCATTCACATCGTTGATTTATCGTTTTATTTAGTGTAATTAAGCCGCGTAATCTCAGTCGTATCAGACGAAATTTCGGCAGAGAGGTATTTTAAAATACCTCATTTTTTTGCTTCCGACGGGACATTTTTTATTTTATTATTTGATTTTTCGTTTTCATTATTAGTTATTTATTTAATCATTTATTTTTCCATTTTATTTAATGTGTTGTTATTTATTTATATGTCTTTTTATTTTATTTATTTATTTTAAGTCCTGGTCCACATGTCACTTTACTATTGGTCCAATCCAACTTTTCCTCCAAGAAAGAGCAAGGGTATTCTGGTCTTTTCCGTGCGTCAGGTAATTAAGGGAGTGTATCAGAGTTAGTCATCAGTCACAGTTTTCAAGGAAAAGAAACAGATTTGGAAAATCAAAACAAAGAAAAACAGATCAAAACTTTCTTTTTCACCAAGAACACCAAGAACACCAAGAAGACCAAGAACAAAAATTTTTAAAATGATTCTCAGTGGTTCATTGCAGAACCATCATCATTGAACCATTTCCTCTGCAATACAAGTGCGAGTTCGTCACCGTTTGGTGACAAACTCAAGCACGATCACAGAAGATCAGTGAGAGAAGAAGAAATTTCAAAACCCTAACCCACAAAATCAGATTCGGCCAGAACTATACCAACAAACACCAAATCCGCAAAAAAATACACCACAAATCTAAGTCCGAAAACAAAAGGCAACACAAATCCATCAAATCCGAAAAAATATACCACAAATCCACACAAACATATCCATCAACCAAAAACCGAAATCATAACCAAACATATCCATCAACCAAACCGAAACGTGATCTAAACTGTGAGAAAATACATAGGCCGAACCGAAACGCAAGGAATAAGAGGAAATATTCATAACAGATCCGGCCGAAACGCAAGTGAACCAAACGGTTAAAAAGAAAACGTGAAACGGCAGCAGTGGAAGGTAAAGGAATCGAATCGAAACTGAAAGAAGGGAAGGGAGTTCAAACCGAAGCAACATCAAGAAGTAAGGAGGTAACTTTTTCAAATTTGAATTCTAGATCTAGGTTCGTGTGTTTGGATTTCGAAATTTTTGAGTTGATATTTGAGTAGAGGAAAGAAAAAGGTATGCAAAGATGTAATTTTTTTTTGAAACGGAGAACTTTGATTTCTCCGGCACGGTGGCGCCGCCCTGTTGGGCCGGCCACCACCGCACCGGAGCGGGAGGGTTAAGTGGAGAGGATGAAGGTGGCTGGGTTTTAGAGAGAGGTTGCTCTCTCTCTCTCTCTAAAACCGAATTTTGAAGGGGAGAAGTTTTTTTTTTTTTGTTTGTTTTTTTTGGGAAAACCCTTATATATCCACTGGAGCTGGGCGGGTCACCCATGGGTGACCCAGTACCCGCCCCGGCTCCATTTCCTTGCACCCATGACCCAGCCCAAGTTTTGCTTCTGCTTGCTATTTTCACCCCCATTCTGGCTGTCTGCACCCCCTGCTTTGTGTAGTAATTTGTGTTTTGTTAATTTCATGTGTTTATCTTCTTTAATTATTTCATGTAAGTGTTATATTGTATTTTTATGCATCTTCATTAGTATTTTAATTTCCACATCATGCATTTTATTTTATTCTATCACTTATGTTTAGTGCATTTTAGGTTATGAAGTAACATTTCATTTTTTTATTTTGGCCTATTGTTTTAATCATTATGCATGCATTATCTTTTAATTGTTTAATCACCATCTCATGCATATTTTATTGTTATTTTTTGATTGTCTTTATTTTTGTAGTAAGCGTAATAGAATATGTTATAATTTCATGCGTTTATTTTAATTAGTTAATTCATATGATTTTAAACCATAATTCATGCATTTTTTTTATGTCTTAATTTTAACGTCATGCATATTTTTTGCGTAGTTCATAGTTAATTTTCCCAGTCATATAAATTTTATTCATTTAAATATGCTAAGCAAATTTTTATGTACTTTTGTTTCTTTTAATTTTGTTATTCGGCATTTAGGGTTATTTCATATATTTGCATTTTAGGGTCTTGTTGTTTTTAATGTGTTTAAAATTGCATTTTAGTTCATAGGAATATTTCTCATATTAGATATCATATGCATATTTCAATTTCTTGTCATTTATTTTGTTTTATTATCGGCTTAGTGTGTATAATTAGGGATTTGATGTAATTTATTTTCGCGTTTTTTTTTCTCTTTCAAGACCATAGAATGTATCTAGGATATGTAATATGTAATCGGCACACGCACTGACACGCGCACCGACACACCACTTTATTTATCGCTTTACGCTATTTTATTTTTTTTCCGTCGTTACGCGATTTCGTCGTTAGTTTAGAAAAATATTTTCTTCAAAAAAAAAGTCAATCAAGTCAAATTCAAATTTCTTTCAAGTAAACCTTGGTATGTAATCCAAGTGATTTTCTTTTTGTTTTCCTTAATCAAATGTTAATTAATTTAATATCCACATTAGACATGGATTTCGTATAATTAAAATTAACCAACTTCATCGTATTTTCTTCTCATGCCTTGAGGCCTCTCATCTCTTCTTAAACCCTTTTCAAAAATGTTAAAATCAATTCAACTCATCAAATAAGTTCTTTAGCCGAACTACTTGATTTTGATCCCGATTTATTTGGGTAAGTAGGCAAAGGGTTTCGACCCTTCCAAATCAATAAAAATAACCAAAAACATTCTTCTTCTTTCTCCCTTCTTTCACTTTAACTCTTAACTTTTTAATATAAGTAAAATCAGTTTAGCGCAAGATTAGAGAATAGGTAGAAGGTTCATATGGGATACCATAGTCGGTTCGGGTGCTTAACACCTTCCCCAATCGAAACCAACCTCTGAATCCAAGGTCTTAAGGGTTTTTACTCACTTTTTCCCTTCCCGCGAATAAAAGTTGAGAGTTCAATGATTCAAGGTTCGAATCTAATCAATGATTTTGATACCCGAAAATCACGAGCACAATGTTTTAGTGAGTTCTACCTAATCCTAGACTGTAGGTAACCTCGGGGAAAACCTAGGGTTATCACGTGTCTACAATGCAACCTGCCAGTTGTCTATACGTGTGTGGGTGATGTTTATCTAGACGGTCGTGCATGCTAGATCCATCGTAGATTCTTCTTAACTTAGGTCATATGTCTTCTCATACTTATATGTGTCATGGCGGTTAAGGGTACCTAAGACTGCTATAGTAAGATACGGCAACCGCATCATAGTTTGAACATAACTCATTCATGACACGATCCTAAACCGGACGATCGGGAAATCCTAAAATCGTCAACGGTGTACTTCAAGCTGTTGTCTTGCTACTTAACTTATACAGGTAATGCAATATCTCATGATCGTATCATATTTCTATAACTCGTTATATTACATAGGCTAGCACATCTTGTGACATAACATAACTCATAAAACTTGATGCATGATTCATTCATATTAAGTTAGAGGTTAGCGTTGAACAAACATAATTATCTTGGTTCATTTTACGGAGTGTATCGGGTGGAGTAACCCCGAGTACAATCCCTTACATGACCGATGAAAATCTAGCTGAGGCACATCAGACTCCCTCAGTGTCGTGTGGGCCTACCTTGTGGAGCATGTCCCGTCCCCCTGGCGTGAACCTCTCGTATCCCCCTAGCATGGATAACGAAGAGACACGACACCTACATCTTGTTTATAGTCTTAAACATACATGATAACTTAACTTACTTAATATTACCACGAGTCCGTGATCTACTCGTATAACGGTAATATAACATGCTTGGTCTGAACATACATGAAAGGTATAACTTATAACTTGCTACTCATTCACCACGGGTCCATGACCTACCCAATTGACGGTAAACATACTTGTATAATCTTCTTGTTCGTGTGAAACGATTATGTATCGATTCACGGCTTAAACATTCTTGTTCATAAGAGAAGGGCTTATACTTGTACCTCTAAGTTTTTCTATACTTAGGGTTCATGTTACATGCTAGTTCTCGATGGACTATGTCGAGGTTCTATATTTCTTTCCCTTCCTTAATTTCATCGCTACCTGAATAATGCGATTAAACTCTCTTGTGCCATTCTTATTATCTACGTTAAGATTGCCATGATTTATAATTCAAGAATCGGTCGATGTAGTGTGCAATGATTTGATGATGTTTAGGGATTTTATCGTTGAAAAACATTGCGAGAAAAAGTATCGGACAACACTACGGGTCCCCATACGAGCCAACAAGCCAATTAACAAAATGGGAGGTCAGACCCATTTCTCTAATGGCGAATTCACTCTGGAAGAATTTCGCTATGAGCCAAATTTTGGCTCATAGCGAATTTATTCGGGCCTGTAGTGCAGATTTTGCATTTTCACCCCAAGATTCATCAATTCTTGATCTTGCAATGCACACTACATGTTCATCAACACATATAAACATTATTTAACATATTGCATGGCAATTTTTAACATATAACAACAAGAATGGCATTTGGGTACAAAGATCGTATCATATAAATTATGGCATAATTCATAATTTCTTGCTAGAATCACACAACCCCAAAGGTGGTGAACTAATCTAAGAACTCACCTTAACATGATTTTTGCAATTCTTCTAACTTCACTTCATCTTTGATCAAATCCAAACCCCAACTCTTGATACTCTTGTTCAATATGTTCCAATGCAATACCATTCTAATTCTTCATGTTTTCTTGCTTGATAAAACACCATGATTCATGCTTGATTACCATACGTTGATCTTGGAAAAGTTTGATGGATTGGAGAGGGAAAGGGGGCGACATTCTTAGAGAGAGGGAGGAGAAAATCTTCAACACAAAACCTAGAGAGAGAAAGTGTGGTGCATAATGAACATTTGGTCCCCAAAGCCATTTATATACTCCTCTGGTGCAATTACACAAATGTCCTCTGTCTTAATCGTTTAATACCGACACTGATGATTTAACATGTACTCCACTAACACTGCTTCGTGAAACATTTCTCATCGTAAGGAATTCCATGAACATTATTCTCTGACACACGTTCGACTGATATAATACCAATACTGACGAGTGGGATACTACAGTGATTTATCCAAGAGGGAGACTAAAATATGCACTCTTGAAAATTGAATCCTGTTCAAGATCTTTGAACTAAAAATTAAAAGCATCATTTCCTTTGAAACTTTGAGAAAATGAGAGGGTGAAATAGTAAACTTAAAAAAATGATGGTATACCAAAGTATTTGTAACCATTTTTTAAATAATACTCCCTCCATTTTAAAATACATGTCCATTTTAGAGAAATTGTAGTAACCAAAAAACCAAATAAATTTTGTTATTTTTGATAAAATTATGTATGTGTTTTCTATAATACCCTTAACCATTTATTATTTCATTCTATTTTTTCTCTCTTTACAATAAATATGTAAGGGTATTATTGACAAGACAATAATTAATGTTGCATTGAAACTGAAAGTGACAAGTATTAAACAAAATTATTCTTTAAAATGGACAAACATTATGAAACGGATGGTATAATAAATTTGATAGAGAAAATTTAATTAATTATTTTATTAAAATTAAATTATTTATTTAGGCTTACAAAATCTATAAGGAAACAAATCTTACATGTGCTTATTCTATTCAATATAAGCACATATTCTTCGATTATTATTTCGGCTTACACAATTATGATTTATTTATTTTATATTTTAGGTAGATATTAATGGTTCATTTAACAAACTGTGAGTTATAATATAAGTAATTATTTTTCTTTTATTATTTTAAGGATATATGATTTTAATAGATATTATACATATAATCCAAACACTAAAATAAGCTAGTAGTAGTTCTCCAAAAAAAATAAAAAATAATAAGCTAGTAGTAGTAAAAAAATATTCTACAAGACACAAAAATAAACGTAAAACAAAGAAGGGATAGACAAGCACTCAAGTTAACAATATTAATAATAATGAAGATAAATTTTTTATTTCTTAGCATACACTAATACTAAAAGACCAGATGCCAATTCCATAAATGACTTTTTTTTTATTTTGAGGATTTATATAAATGACTTTTTTTTATTTTGAGGATTTATATAAATGACTTTTTATGTCATATCATGGCATAGTTCATATATTCATAATAATGTCTTGGAGACAATTTAAATGTATGAATCTGTTTGCTATAGTTATTGTTATTTCTGGAAGGTTTAACTTCAACCCCTTTTTGGTAACAATGACTCCATTTTCTTAGCTGCATGTTCAAAAGGCTTCTCATCTTGATGCACATGGGTGTGATATAATATGATATTAGGATTTACATCAAAGTCGGTAGTAAAAGAATGATCCTTGCCTTCATCTAATGCTTTAGGAACTTGAATAAGGTTTTTAATTGCTTCAGGCATAGGTTGCTCATTCATCTTATTCTTCCAATAATCTCCTAGATCTTTTCTTGCATAGCTTAGGTTAGCAACCTATTAATTTCAACAGAAATAAAATTGAAAAGAAAGGCAACATCACAAATGTATTCAAATTTCAAAAAATAAATAAAAGAGTTGATTTTAACATATTTTATTGTGTTCGCGTATAATTGAATTGATTATAACTCGAACACAAAATTTAAAGATAAAATGAATTGAACTTACCAGGAGAAGAGAGAAGACAAGGAATAAGGCTTGAATGGACTTCATTCCTTTTGCTAAGATGTGGTGTGGAATCCTTAATATCTTGATTATAATTTTGTTTGAAGGACAAAAGAGAGATGGTTTGTCTATATATACACATAATAGTCAGGTGCATTAATACATGATGTCAAAATAAAAATACTTGTTGTCAAAGTTGGTACACGTGCACCATCAACTTAACCAATTCAAATAGAGTTCTCATTTATTGGATTATAGTACCAAGTGAAGTAATCTTTTGTAAATTGGAGATTATTCTTAAATTTATGCCCACCATCTGCATGTGGGCAAAACAAAATGACACCGACAAAGTAAAATAAATTTTATTCTATTTCATTCTTTCAGAGTCCATCCTTTTAATATAATCAAAATCAAAACACCTCAATTTTAAATTATATGTTGAGTGCATTTAATATAAAAATAACTTCATACATTGTGTTCTTTATTTTTATTTTAATGCATTACCTAGCTAGGTACTACCCATTCCTTGGAGCCGTGTACATCATCAATTGCGGTTCTTATATGCATTTCTTATGTTTTACGTACTTCATTGGAGGAGATCACATGGTTTCCATCATTTTATGTGTAAGAACCACCTTTCTCTATTTAAAAATCTTATGATGCATTTAATTGTGCATCTCCCATTCAAAGTAAAGAACCTATGTATGTTGAGTTCTACTACCATTTTAGGAGAAATGTAGTGAAAATCTATTAAATTCTTAATATGTGACATGCTATATATGATGACATCTTTGGACTTTCATTATCTCTTTTTAAATGCCAGAAATGATGATACATACATCATACCTGTTTTTTTGTGAACTCCATACATCATACATGCACATGCAGCATGTGACATGCGTACAATAGTTAGGTAACCTTATTATTTTGATCTGAACAATTCAATAGAGTTCAATTAGATCAAGATTTCATCTTCTTGTTCTTTTGTAAAAATGATTTACTAAGATACTCTATACATTCCTTTTGGTTTTGAAGAGTAATAAAATCTTGTCTGAAACACTTTAGGACTGTCACACTACAATAAAATTGTATACAAGGTCAAATACTCCATCCCTTATTTTCCTTTTCAAATGGAGTCAATCTTAAGTCTAACCACACTAAGCAAGTGTGTTACACATTGTTTGGACATTCTTTGCAGACCCAACAAATTCAAAATATGAAAACCCAATTGCAAATATTTTTAATGAAAAGGATCAAGGCTTATATTATTAACATCCTGATTTGAAATTAAGCTGATTGTTACTGGAATGAAACTTGAGAAAGAGATCATATGACCAAAAAAATAGTCAATTTCTGTATATACCAAAACTACAACATATGTACCTGAAATACAACCTAGCCTGACCTTATACCATGAAATTCAATAGATTTGCACTAAACTACTACTGTCAGTGAACTATATACTGTCAATGAACTACGACTACTTTTCTGAGTGATTACTCAGACTACAGAACAGAAAATTTACAAGTAGCAAAATCCACCCCCAAGGGGAAACAAAAAGGAATAAAAGAATGAAATGAATAAGTTCAAAAACTTTTCAGTGAATTTTAATCTCACACATAGACTGGCTAGTATTGAACTCTTCATAATCAACATCATCATCAGAAACAATCTCATGAATACTCAATGGCAAATCAGATGAGAAAGTTAAGGTTGGCTTTACTTTTGGAACAGCAAATTGCATAGCTTCATTGTTGAGAATCTGCAAAACCCTTCTCATTGTAGGCCTTGCAGCACTATCAGGATTAGCACAACTCAACCCTAACATCAAAAGCTTCCTCATTTCCTCTTCCTCAAATTCACCATTCAACCTCTTATCAGCAGCCTCAATTATCTTCCCTTCAGAATACAACCCCCAAACCCAATCCACCAAATTAATCATCTTTGGACCCTCTCTTTCAATAGGCCTTTTCCCACAAGCCACTTCAAGCACAACCACACCAAAGCTGAAAACATCAGTCTTATCAGTAGCTTTACCATATTGAAGATATTCAGGTGCAAGGTATCCCATTGTTCCAGCAGTCAAAGTTGAAACAGGACTCTTATCATGATCCATGAGTTTAGCCAATCCAAAATCCCCTAACCTAGCATTGAAATTCCCATCCAGCAAAACATTCCCGGTTTTAATATCTCTATGAACCACTCTTTGCTCACATTCTTGATGAAGATAAACCAATACAGATGCCAAACCAACAACGATATTAAACCTAACAGACCAAGTCAACAATTTCCCTCTCTCAGGTTCTTTGTAAAGCATCTTGTCTAAGCTTCCATTAGGCATGAAATCATAGACAAGAAGCAACTCACCTTTCTCAACACACCACCCCAACAACTGAACCAAATTCTTGTGCCTTAAACCAGCAATGATGTTCAATTCAGAGAGAAACTCGGTCTTTCCTTCATGCGAATGCCTTGATCTTTTCACTGCAGCAATGGTTCCAGACGATATAAAGAACGCTTTGTACACAGTACCAAACGAACCGTGACCAACAATCCTACTCGGATGAAACTCTCTTGTAGCAGATTTCAATTCTCTGTAATTAAACTCCCTAGGACAAGCAATAAACCCGGTTTGAAAATTCTTCGACACACCTTTTCTCACCCCTTTCCATTTCATAAAAGAATAATACCCCAACAAAGAAAAGACAATACAGAAAAAAACAGGACCTGCAACAGCAAAACCAAAACCAAACTTGTTCTTCGAAGAATGCGAAAAAGACGAACGCAACCCATGAACTTTTACCTCATTCCCGGAACTTACACCAACAGAATTATCCGAAACATTGTGACTACGCAACCTAGGTCTTGCAGGCTCAAACCCAACAGTGTAAAAACTCCATCTTTCTACTTGATGAAGCTCAGTACTTTTTTCAGCAGAAGCTGAAAAACCAACATAAACAGCTTCATTATCGCGAAAATACTCCGAAAGATCAACGGTAGCCGAAAGAATAGGATCATGTGGCTTATTAGTAGAATAGCTCAAGAAAACAGAAAGCAAATTCTGATCAGTCTTGTAATCAATCCAAGAAGTGATAGTGTTACCACTCTTGAGATCAATTCCATTGAAAATAGGATCAACAATTTTAAGAGAGTTCAATGTATCAATATCAAAACCTATATGATTTTCATTTGGGTCATTGAAATGTGGGTTGAATCGCGTATCAAATTCAACAGCAATGAAATTTGTAGGAAGACCAAATGGGCTTGGTGATGATGTTGATGAGAGATTGTTGGGGGAAAGGAAGAAAGCAATGCCATCACCAAAGGAAGTGGGGTTTGAATTTGTAATAGAGAAAGAAAACGTTGTTGAGAATGAAGACGTGGTGTTTGTTGAAATGTCAAAGAGAGAAATGGGGTGTTTGTAGATGATAGTACCGGTGGAGAAAGTGGTGGGTTGTGTTAAGGAAACAACGCCGTTGGAGAGGGAGGAATCGCCGAGGAAGGTGAGGTTGGTGGCGGTGTTTTCGGTGGTGAAGTAAGGGAAGTCGAGCTGGATGTTACCGGAAGCGGAGGCGGTGAGGATGAAGGTGGAGAAGAGAGTGAAGAGGGTTAAGGAATGCATTGTGGTGGTTGCTTCAAGAAGAAGAAACAAGAAATGCCAAATGGAAGGATGAAGAAGAGTGTGTTGAAGCGGGAATAGTTAGTTAAAGTTTGTTTGGTTTAATTCGGCTCAACATAAATTACTCCGGTTCATAGGAACGAGTTGCTCAATTCCATTATATTTTTCAAAGGAACTTCTACAGTACACCTACAAATTAATATGTACCGATACCTCTACTTCAAAAATCTTTAAACTAACTATTATTTTTATGGAATAAAACGTTATTTATATTTTAGAAAATATGATTTCATAAGAAAAAATATTATTTCATAGTTTATAAAAATCATACTTATTTTTTTATATTTTGGTATAAAAAATAATCAAAATCTCTACTATGAGTACTAAAAATTCAAAAAAAAAAAAAATTATTTCATTGACGTTTTTAGTAAATGAGATTTAATTATTATAATTATAAGTGATAGAAAATAAGTTTTTTCTTAAAAAAAAATAACGCATTTAACTATTAATTTATTGATTTGGTATACCAATACACTCAAATTCTTTGGTGTACCATAAAATTTGCCATTTTTTAATTCTAAGTCAAACTTTTTAATTGCATTTTGTGTCCTCCTGTTTTCTCACCGACACAAAAATAGTCTTCTTATTTTAAAATGAAACTTTGGTCTACCAATTCTCACATTTTCTCCTATTTTGTCCTAGTTATCTTACTAACCCCTAAAGCAATTGTTGCCCTAATTTTTCCCCCTATTTTTCCCTCCGCTTTGCAAGCATTTATTTCTTCTAAGTGCTTATCCTACTCAGCATTCCACTATGTATTTCAACTTTCCCTCCCACACTTTTGTATGTTTCCAAAGCCAATACCATAATTGTTTCAACTATCTGATTACCAATGCATATCATTTTCAAAGTTATTCATCCTCAATTCATTCTCCAATTCCAACATATTGATACCACTAATTCACATTTGTTCATTTTCAAGGTTAAGAAGTTATCTTACTCACTTTCCTACGACATAGGCACCACCAATACATCTGTGTCTTTTCCACTTTCACTGTTGTCTTTCTCCTCTCATCACTCCCCTTCATCGATGCTCTCGGTTCCGGCACCACCCTCGCCGTCGACTCCACCGCCACCGTCTACGGTGTCATATCATCACAACAAACTCATAACATCAGTCGCTACCGCTAAGGTCAGTTCCTTCTCTATCTCTTTCTGCACGATCTGCACAGCCTTTCGAACACTAGATTCTGATTCGTTTCAATCATCATATTATAATTTTATTGTAGGCCGTATTGGTCCTAAATTCGTCAGTTGTGGTGGATTGTGAACAGTTCAGATCGCAAATAAAGGTCTTCTTTGGCTGTATTGTTGGACACTTTTTTTTACGCATCCTTTCTCACTTCAAAATGATTGAAACTTACGTGGTGAATTTACACTGATATTTCTTCTTTGTACTGGCTGATTTATTTAACTGACGCAATTTAAACTATGATTAAAGGTGATGCGCATTCAAATAAGATGTAATAACATACAATAATCCATCACAACATGGGAATATTGTGAATTTCAAATCCTGTTTGGGAATCGTTAATCACGTCATGACCTGCGTTACTACTTAACGCCGCGTCTTTCAGTAAGTTGCAGCGTACATTGTCGCCCTCTTTAAAGTAGTTTCATGGTTATAACTGACATGTAGGGGATTAACTTACATGGTATATATGATAATGCAGCGTATTTCGACATTGGGGAGCCACAATTTGTTTGCCGATTTTGCAAGGTTTTGATGTGGTACGAAGAAAGGGCAGACAAGCACCGTAATACATCTAATCCAGAATTTTCTATGTGTTGCATGCAAGGAAGGATATAAATTGCTCTATTTGGTCGTCTCCTGCAGACTTTGCATGACTTATAGCAACGTTTTACCAATAATTACAGTTAGTTACTTTTCAAATATATAATATTTGACTTATATGATTTGCTTCTATCGAATTTGTGCATGCTGGTTGATACACAAATGTCATTTATTTTTCTATTTGTCACTTATTTTACCCTTAGGTGCATACACTACCATCATGCTGGATTTTCCAAATCTAAATATTCTTTAGTGAAACAATTATATAAGTCCTATTCGTCATTCTATAAACATTTATTGTCTTTCTTTTAATTATTAGTAATCGTGCTTATCCAATTATGTGATCAATTTTTGAGGGTTTTTTGAGTGGCATTAATAATATATTTTTTATGTGTCCACCACTCAATAATTTTTTCTTTATTTTTTGTAGGATGGAAGATGATAGAAATTCTTTAAAGGCAACTATTGTTGATGAATCACGGAATGTTCTCGACGTTTCTAATTCGTACATCGAATCTTATAGATTAGTTCGAGACAAACTACTTCAAACGGAGACTTTAACGATTAAGCTTCGTTTATTAGGCAGAAGAAGTTATGATGGTAGACAGTATAACTTGCCTTCTGCTTCTGAGGATGCAGAATTGATCATCAGCGATTAAGATGTAGCTAATTTCGATAGAGACATTGTTGTTGAATACCATTTTGGAACGCTGAAGCGCATTTCAGTTTTCAAGCTATCCTACCTACCACTGCAATATCCCTTAATATTTTGTCACTGTGAAGACGGTTTTCGAAGGGATATTAGATTTTCTGATAGATCGACAAAGGCTCCTATACAGAGAATTTTTGTTTCAATGAAAGGGTAGATAAGTACTTGAAGGAAGGGTGATTTCATGAGGCAAGATTGGCGAGATGGTATATATATATATATATATACCAAAGTTATCATTGACACCATCGGATAATATAATTCCTTTCAAATTCCAACGTTGTCAGTTTCCTATTATAGTTTACTTTGCTATGACCATAAACAAAAGTCAAGGGCAATCACTCAAGCATGTTGGCATACATCTACCACAATTTGTCTTCTCACATGGCCAACTATACGTCACAGTTTTCAGGGTGACTTCAAGGGAAGGTTTGAAAATTTTGATCACCGATGAAAATGAGGATTGCTTGAACAATACAACTAATATTGTATACAAAGAGGTTTTCAACAATGTATGAAGATTCAAATTTGGGCTTCATGTAAAACTCAAATTTGGGCTTCATGTAAAACAATTAATATTGTACTTTTCAATATTTGACGTTTATCACTCTTATATATCATATTCTGTTTTTGTTATTTATTAAACGTATATGACACGTGCTCCGCACGGGTTAAAGATCTAGTTATGGCATAAATTTTACCTTAGAAAGGGTGATATATAACCTAAAAAATTTGAGTTTTTGCACTAAAAGTAATATTTTCTCTTTACATTGACAAATTGGGGAATAAATAACCTCTTTTGGGAAGAAAAAAAACTACAATTTTTTGGGTAAAAAATTGTGATTAAGATAAGTTGAACAACCGTTTTGAGACAATTTTTGCACCAACTTCATTTTACTCTCTTTTCATTAGCCAAAAACATTAGAGAGGGAAAATTGTCACACATATTAGTTGTACAAATGTCATTTCTTAATATAATATTTGAGAAACAAAAAAAGTTTTTTTTAAAATAGTATAACTATTTTCGAGAGTGTAATAAAATGGAGGGATCGTTGTTATTACCAAGCCAATAACGATGTTGTGAAAAGGGGAATCGATTTTGCCCAAATGCAAAAGCTACAAAAATACCTGCTTCATGTGAAAGTGATTTTGCCCAAACACAAGTTTTTATAGAATTGAGTTTGAGAGAATTGATTTTGGTTAAAAGTAGGTTCGATGTGAATTTATTTATGTTTAGATACACTTGCTTAAAAATGATTTTTATGAGCTGATGTTGTTTGGATGATTTAAATCAATATTGCTTTTAAAGTGTAAATTATCAAGAAAGTCACTCTTCACCTAGCAAGATACACTCCCGCCCAGCCAAACTTACCAAAATGCCCCTGCGCATGTTAAGTCACGCAGCGTGACTTAACATGCGCACGTTATGCGCCCTGCGCAAGTTAACTCACGCACCTCTGGCACGTGTGCAAGTTAACTTGCGCACGTTGGCCGGTGGTCAAAACTGATGAACAAACGTTTTTGGGCGGTGGTCGGTTGTTCAACATTCAATCTACACGTTTTTAACACCATTTACACGTTTTTTTTACCACATTTATGTTTTTTATAACTTATAATACCATTCTCACCTATAAATACCCCTACATACTTCCCTATTCCCTCACACCATCTCACTTTCTCACCCTCATCACTCTCTCCCTCTATGATCCTTGAGACCTCTTAACGTTACACCAAGGCACCGAACCTTCAACCTCTGAGGTTCTCTGCCGTTGAATTGTGCACGAACGTCGATCCACCCGGCCGTTGTTTTAAATCTACACAATAAGAAATTAAAAATAATCAATGAAAATTCTCTAAAACAAACCCTAAATCTAAAAAAATATCTCTAAAACTCGAAACCTACAACATAAACATGCAAACATCTAAACACTTAAGCAACACAGGTCATTTTCATGTAAACATTGTATGATTTCTTGACAAAAAAACAAAAATTTAAACAAACCCTAAATCTTAAAAATTTCTAATTTAAGAGAAAAAATCTAACATAAAGGTTGATTGTGTTTGATTATGAAAACTTACTTGTTATTGAAGTGTTGTTTGATTTGAACTTGAAGGAATTTTGGATTTGGTGATTTTAGAGAGATTTTGGAGAATTTTAGAGATTTAGGTGATGAATGAGGCGTTCTGCCTTGTATAAGATATATTGCTGCGTGAGTTAACTAGCGCTGCGCTAGTTAAGTCACGCAGCGCATGTTAACTAGTGCACACTTTTACACGTGCGTTAGTTAACATGCGCAGGGGCAAAATCGTCCTGTCTGCAAGGCGGGAGTGTATTTTGCAGGAGGAGAGCATGATTCATTATCAAAAGGATCTTGACATATATGGGTGGACAAAAAAGCAGTAACCGGCCCAAACCGTCCTGATTGTATGGCCCGATACATGTCGGTTCGGGTTTCGCGGGTGAACCGGGTTGGGGTGCAAATAAATGGGTTCATGTGGATTGTGGTGGTCGGTTGCGGATTGGCTGAACCGGTCCAGCGAAATCCGAATCCACCCGAACTATACATACACATGTATCTATCACGTGGCTCAGCATGTCACATGGCACAGCAGTCTAAGATTCCCACTCTCTTTACCCAATAAGTCTGTCAAACTCTCTCTTTTACTGATATAATTATCATGAGTTTTAAATTGTATCCAACTCTCTCTCTCTCTTCTATTCCAACCATGAACCTTCATTGATATTTCTCTCTCCCTCATCATCTTTCCTGCAACTCATGTTCTCTCATATTAGATATACCTCTCTTCAACATTCATGTAGCTTTCTAAGAAAATCTATAGTTGTTCATCTTTGTTTTCTTTCATCTCTGTTTTTTGATTTCTTCTTGTGAGGTTGTTGTAGCTATGAAGATGGATTATGTAGCATTTGTATTTCAAATCAATTATTCATTTTATCTCAGTTTACAAAACACTAGTTTATTTTAAGATGTTGTTTTTCTGTTCTGTGTCTGTGGAACAAGTGAAAAACTTGATTTTTTAAAACTTTAGTTACCCTTGGTACCCAATTCACAAACCGTCTAATCCGCTCGCACCAACCGACAATCCGCTTTAACCGAAACCGATCAAACCGAGATGGCCAACGGACGGAATTGGGGGATGAATTCTCATCCACGGTTAACCGATTTTGATTATTTTTTGGTCCGCCTCCGACCATTGTCCAACCCTATTATAAAAGAGAAATGCTACCATCAAACTCTCAAACACACTCCCTTCATCACACTCCTTTTAATCGGACCACGTCATCCACATTTTAAGCCTTTTATTTGGCCACCGGTTTATTAGGTTACTGAAACATTTTTTTTCTATTTTTTTTACCTTTTTTTGGGTTTCTTTTTGTCCTTTAACGAAGTATCACACCGAAAAATTATACAGCAATTCAAATGTCACTTCTTCATTGTTCTTAACTATGGACTATGGAGTATATCAATCCAACTTCGTTTTTTTTTTGTTAATCTCAGCAGAATCACCTCTGAATCCTACATAAATCATCTTCCATTATAATTCATTCAATATCAGATCCACCAAATACTCTCCTTTCATTCTCATTGAGGGATGCGATTGACCCACCACACCACCTTACAACATACCATCATAGCCGACAAACGTCACCTTGCAGAGTGATGGTGGTGATAATGGAAGTTTGTAAACGACTAAACAGAGTACAATAAAAAATTAATAAAAGAGAAGAAACACGTTAACTTGTTGACCCGGTTAACAAGTATTTAATTTGTTTTTATGATGTGGCATAATATAGCAACGTGTGTTGGTAGGCGAGTGTGTGAACGTTTGTGCTTAGTTCTCTATATAAAATCATGAGCAAGTCTTCCATAGTCACAAAATTATGGGCATAAGTTTAGAAGCAAATATAAAATTAACTTTATTATTACTTTTGAAATAATTAAAAATATAAGATGTGAAATTTATATTTTACAATTGTGCCTAAAAATTTTGTATTTGGTGTTGTGGCCATGTAAGAATAATTCATAAAATCATATGTATACATGAAATAAAACCACACACCCTCTTTTTTGTGTCGAGAGTCAATTACCCCTTTGAAAATGTAACTTTCGTCAAAAACTCCTTTGAATTTTGCAAAACTTCAAAAAAACCCCTGAAATTGTCAAGCGTCTATCAATTACCCTCCTCCGTTAATTTTCTCTATCCAACATGCTGATGTGGCCGTTAACTGCCCACGTGGCACTGCCGCATGGTCAGAAAAGTCATGCCACGTCAGGGGGGGGGGGGGGGGTAATTGACTATATTTTATTTTTTCTCTTCAAAATTAACATTTGTGTCACCCACTGACCTTGCAAATACCCCCAAAATTTAACATTTATGTACAAATACCCTCTAAAATTTAAAATTTATGTAGCAAATACCCCATAAAATTTATAACTTATATGCAAGTTACACCTTGAATCATGGTAAAGTAAAACTTATTCATAATTTATAATTTACTATATCTCTAATAACAATAAAAAAGAAAAAAATTACAACTTTAATATAAAACAAACATGTGGATCATAGCAGATCACCTATTAGGATTCTGGAGGCTAAGCACAACGTTTACTCTGTAATCATTGGGGAGAAAGTGTGCATGAAGATTGGAGATGGTTCATGGAGCCCATCTGGGAGGGAATGGACACTCAACCAGTGGCCATAACTATGTTGTATGGCACAAGTAGTGTTCATGTAGCTTGACCCTTCCTCTCCAATGGTTGTGTACTGAAATGATGAGGAATTATGTGCTGCTTAATAATATGCTTTTAATTATAATTCTAACTCTAATACATGATGAAAATGCAGCTCTTTTATTTTAGTGGGCTTTGTGGAAATAGAGAAAGTCTTGGTTGGGCACAAACCTAACACCTTAATTTTGAGGCACACACAAAAGCAAGAAAAAATTAAAAGAAAAAAAACTATAATATATCAATTGATATGACTAAATACTTTTTATTTAAATTGTTAATTTTATGTGAGTATGTGCCCAAGATTGAGGTGTTGGGTATGTGTTCAACCAAGACTTTCTTGTGGAAATAATAGCTGCGTTTATGTAATGTATAACAATTTATTTTAAAGTAGTGATTTTTTTTCTTTTTTATTGTAATTAGAGATATAGTAAATTATAGATTATGAATAAGCTTTACTTTACCACCAAAGTTTTATGATTCAAGGTGTAACTTGCATATAAGTTTTATGTTTGGAGAGGATATTTGCATATAAATTATAAATTTTAGAGGGTATTTGCTACATAACATTTAAATTTGAGGGGGTATTTGCACATAAATGTTAAATTTTAGGGGGTATTTGCAAGGTCAGTGAGTGCACAAATGTTAATTTTGAAAAGAAAAAAAATTAAAAAAAAAATATAGTCAATTACCCTCTTTGACATGGCATGACTTTTCTGACCATGTAGCAGTGCCACATGGACCGTTAACGGTCACATCAGCATGTTGGATGGAGGAAATTAAGGGAGGGGGTAATTGACAAACACTTGACAATTTCAAAGGAGATTTTAAAGTTTTGCAAAATTCAGAGAAAAGTTTTTAACGAAAGTTACAATTTAGGGGTGTAATTGACTATTTACTCATAAACCCAAATCGCGTTTGGGCACTTGCCGTACGATCTACAGAATCACTTTTGAATTTGTCCAAACACCAACTCGCGTTTGGAGAAGAAAACGTGCGTTTGGGAGTGGCAAATCGCATGTTACAAATGAATCTAAAGCGAGAATCGATCCTTAAAAGTTTTTTTTTTTTTGACAAATTGATTCACTGAAAACTGAAAAGCTACACGAATTCTAGCTTCAGCGAAACGCGCGGTTGAATTGATAGAGCAGGAATGCGCTTTGGGTGATTCCACCTCGCATTTTCTTAACCGCGGATTTTTCTTTCTCTCTCGGATTTGCGTTGCAGCAGCGGTGAGTATCTATCAATCTCTTGTTTAACACTTTCACAGTGATCTAAATATCACTATCATTTTTCAATTATAATCATCTTTCTTGCTTTCATTCACTCTCACAGTGATCCTGTACTTAGCTGCTGCTTACAGCGTAAACACTTATCATATAAATGCTTATGTATAAGCTTATTTTATAACAAAAGAAGACGAAGTTAAATTGTTTTCATATAAGTTATAAGCTGTTTTCATAAGCTATCCTGGAGAACTTATGAAAATAAGATGAAAACATGTCATAAGCTGTTTCCAGAAGCTCTTCCAAATAGTTTGACTTATAATACGTTGTTTTTTTTGTGTTGAGATTGTGATCTTTATTGTTTGCTTGTGAATGATTTCAGGTTATGGATGTTCGGTTGCCGTTGAATAAATTAGCTTTACAACTTATTAATAATGAACCTTCCTCTGGAAACACAAGCGAGTATGTTTCCTTTATTATTTAGTTTGGGTAATTGTGTAAGGTTTTTTTTATCGAACTTATTATGAATTATGTAACACTGTTTTCTGCAGTGGCAAGATATATGTAATTCTGGTGGCAACTGGAAGCTTTAATCCACCTACTTTTATGCATTTACGTATGTTCGGTGAGTTTCATTTCAAGCTTTCATTCATTCATTTGTTTTCGTTTCTTTAAGCTTGCTTTGGGTACATCCATGATTGTTTTAGTAGTCAAATCTAAATGATTTTAATCATTTCTAACAAAAAAATAAACTGCATTTTGATTTTTTAGGTTCATTTTTCAATATATTGATTATTGAATGATTTGAGATTTTTCTTTTTCTACCTTTATGTGTTGTGGAATTAAGGGGGAAAACTAGCATTTCAGATTCATCATGTGAAAACATATTAAGAGTGAAATTGTTGTTGGATTAGTATAGATACATGACATGATAATCATTTACCATTTACAGTGGTTTTCGAGGTAGAAGTATGTGAAAATTCCAATACTCGAATTCTTGCTTAAACACATTTTACAACTACTACCACTACGTCTTATCCCACCAAGTAGGGACGACAACTGGTTGCTTAAACACATGTTGTCCATGAATTAAATATACTCTATGCAGGCTTTCCTTGTATACTAAAATCAATGTGTTATACCATACAGATAAAATACATACAGTAATTGTTATTCAAATGAACTTGCCAACAACGTTCTAATCAGTTGAACAGTTATTTTTGCATGGGATCTGTGGTAACTTCCTTTATTACTAACTTCATTAAGTTATGGTCTTTGAGTTTGTACTGTGTAAACAAAGGTAAAGAGGAGATATATATATATATATATATATATACGTGTAGAATATTCATTCTAATTGCTTTAAGTAACACTTGATGGAATGCCATTGCCACAATTTCTTGTATTCCGAGTGCTTCAATATTCAATTTCATTCATTTTCAGTTTTTTTCTTTCTTTCTTTCCAATAGAGCTTGCAAGAGATGCATTGAATTCCAAAGGCTACTGTGTAATTGGAGGATACATGTCACCTGTGAATGATGCATACAAGAAAAAGGTATGCAGCTTTCTAACAAAGAGGGTAATCCTTACTCTATCATATCCATACCTGTATCCGGAAAACTTGTAAGAACATCAAATAATTATGGGAAAATACATGCTTGGCATGTGTGGAACACTGAAGTTATACAGGAGTCAATGAGCAATCTATTGCAAGGATTAAAACATTCCTTAAATTATATTTTTCTGCTAGGCGTTTAGACAAGGAGATCAAATTCTAAGATGTCATTTGTTATGAACCAACTATCAAAAGAGTTAGGTTATTGGGTGAAAGTGCATGAGTGGTTTATATCTAAAACATGTTCTCACACAAGAGTGGTTTGGACTTGAAGCATGGACAAGCATGGACAAGCATTATCCATTGAACTCTAGACCACTTAAAGACTCTGATACCATCGCCATGAACCAACTATCCCAAAAAATTAAGTTATTAAGTGGTAGCACACAATTGGTTTTATATCTAATAACACTATTCAAGTAATGATAATTTCTAGTCTATCTGCCTAGTGCCTATATCAAGCAATACTATAAATTTCACAGCTTCCGTTTTTTTCTAATCAACTTTCACTTATATGTTGATTCAGAATCTAATATCTGCTGACCATCGAATACAATTGTGTCATTTGGCCTGCAAAAGTTCAGAATTTGTAATGGTTGATCCATGGGAGGTACATTACTCTTTCTATCTGCTAGATTGCACATTTTTTTCCCATTCTTTTCGCATGTAAAAAACTTCAATATTGAAACAATCGAGTTTTTTTAGAACGTTTGATATCACATGTATCACGATAACTATATCTGTCTTGCCTGATTTTTTACCTTTCATTTTTATATGGTTATAAACTACTACAGGCAAATCAAAACACATATCAACGCACTTTGACTGTCCTATCCAGAGTCCACACTTCTATTTGTGAGACAGGGTTGATATCTAGAGGTATGCCTAACAGACAAGTCTTCAACAAAATCACATTTGTCTAATTACCTTTTCAGAATGCTCCTCCTCCCCATCCTAATTTAAAAACCAGGGAAAGAAGAAACACCGGCTTTCTTAATCTCTTTTTAATATTGAAATACTCATCACATTGATGACATTTGAAGGAGATGGGGTGTAGCACTTGCTTGTGATTAGTTGTTTGTTTATAAATGTTTTGTTTCTGAAATGACTAGAACTGAATCCATCCTTAAATATAGGAACCCCCCTGATATATTTCCTTGCCCCTTTTTATAAGACATCTTTCAAATTTTTAACTGCATTATTTACTTCTTCCGCTCCAAATTATATGTCATTCTACCAAAATTTATTTGTCCAAATTATATGTCATTTGCAATATCAAGGAATCATTAATATTTATTTTTCTATTATGCCCCTTACTATTTATTACTTTATCTTTTTCCAATTCTTTTAATTTATGTTTTCCCTACCATTAGTAAAGGATATTTTTGTAAAATAACTCACAATTACTCTTTTCTATACAACATTAATTACATTTCTTAATCTATGTGAAATTGCTAAAGTGACATATAATTTGGAACGGATGGAGTATTTCTTTACTAACAACTCTTAATTATGTTACATCTTTTTCTACAAAATATAATTTCAGGGCATATAATTGGTTGTATATTGAACTTGATTATTATTTTTCAATATATATTTAGGGAGGGGGTAGTATGTGTGTTTTAATTTCAGGGTGTAATTTTCCTGCCTCTGATTTTAGATGGTCTATTGGCTTTAGTATTATCTGTATAATTTCTTAGTTTTATGGGGGCACATAATTGGCCGGTCTATTTGGTTCTGTATGGTACTAAAGCCTTCAGAAGTGGTCCGTATGTTCAGTGTCAGAAGATGCGACGGTAGTTTGAAAGATGCAGACATAGTTTCTTTCGTTAGATTTAAATTTTGTGCTAAGCTTTGATTTCTTTCTACAGAAGTGGTCCGTATGTTCAGTGTCAGAAGATGCGACGGTAGTTTGAAAGATGCAGACATAGTTTCTTTCGTTAAATTTAAATTTTGTGCTAAGCTTTGATTTCTTTCTACACATGATTCGGATGATGATGTAAAAGCATAAAATAACTTGCTTTTGTATTCATTAGTGTAGAATCTCTGAAGGTCATGCTTGTTTGTGGCTCTGATCTCCTCCATTCCTTTGGAATTCCTGGATTTTGGATTCCTGACCAGGTACTAATGCATTATGTAGAAGGCTTAATAGCAGTTTTAGCCCCCTAACTTTCCCAAAGTTGCGATTTTGGCCCCCTAAAAAAAAAACTACAAAACCGCCCCTTAAGTTTTGCACCTGTGGTAGTTTTGGCCCCCAAGGCCAATTTTGACTCAGTCTACGCTGACGTGGCACCCCAAGTGAGGTGCCACATGTTATTTTTTTTTGGCCTTGGGGGGCCAAAACTGCTACAGTTGCAAAACTTAGGGGGCGGTTTTGTAGTTTTTTTTCTTAGGGGACCAAAATCGCAACTTCGTAAAAGTTAGGGGGCGAAAACTGCTATTAAGCCTATGTAGAAATCTAATATTTTTTTTTATTAATAAAAAGGCAATAAAACTTTTATATTTAAAAAAATAAAAATATCGTTTATATTTAGATCCAAGGTTACTGTTTCTCTACACAAAAACTCTACCTGACGAATTGAACTGATTATGTCATGATGTTATTGTTAGAATTGGCATGGTTAATTTGTTAGGATGTTTTTCTTCTTCCAAGTTCCAACATAGATGAGGCATGGATCGAGTATAAATCTATTTTCTGTATGTTAAGTGATTTGCCTTTGGTTGTGGAAAAAATGGACTAGAATTTTGTCATTGGTTGTGGAAAAAATGGACTATAATTTTGTCATTTTATATTTTTACTCTAGGTTAAGAGTATATGCAGAGATTATGGAGTAGTCTGCATACGCAGAGAAGGACAAAATGTTGAGAAGACTATATCTGATGATAATATTCTGAATGAGAATCAGGTGCATCACCTTCAAGAATTGCCATATCTTCTGACATACGTTAAAACGAAACATGGACATTCTTTTTTTTTTGACGAATGAAATGTGGAAGTTTTCAAATTTCAATTTCATGTTTTTGACCACATTAAGGTCAAACTATAGGCTGATGAGATCTTTGTCATGGCAACATGTGCAAAGGCATGGGAATTTCAAATCAAAGGATTAAAATTGATGGTTAAAAAACTTTGAAATTGATCAATTCTTCTCAGCCGAGATTGGTTATGAAATATGGTTTGCTTTGTCTACATTTCATAGCATTTTTCCATGCTTTTATGTGAATTTAAATTTTGCACTACATTTTTTTAGGCTAATATTGAAGTTGTAGACGAACTTGTACCAAATCAAATCAGCTCAACAAGAGTAAGGTAAAAATACTATCACCTTGTTTTGTTTACTTTAACAGAAGGGAGACATTTTTAAATTTTATTGTTTGTTTTTATTACTAATTTCAGGGAATGCATTGCAAGAGGATTATCAATAAAATACCTTACCGCAGATGAAGTGATTGATTATACCAGAGAACATAAATTATACTTGAAATCAGATGATAAATAATTCCTACAAATTGGATAGCATATGCTTCATTCGCTATGCAAGAGTCGTTAGTTACATAGTTGCATATTAGATTAGTGTTTAATAAACAGTTGATTTGGTGTTGTAAAACTAGCAGGTAAATAAATATTCATAATTCACAAGCTAAACGCAAAATTTAAGAGAATTGTTTAAGTTGTACGTTTTCAGTTGTTAACCTAGTAATTTGCGGCTGTTCAATCCTGTTTATTATTTGAATTCGATATGTGTTGGAACACTAGAGAGTTTACTAGTGAGTTTGTGAAGTTTGAAATGTAAACACAAGTGGAGAAACTAGTGTTAAGTGTGAATTGAAAAATCCTATGTCCCACATTGGATAGATCACACACTCTAGTAGTGTTTATATATGTGGGGTATCACCTCCAAGGGTGTGCCCTTGGGGTACACACTTTTGTGAATGGAGTGAGCTAATGCCAAAAAAATATTAACTCGCGCGCGACGCCGACCGGGCCGGGCTTGGGCCTGGGCCGTAAAAGAATATTTTTTGGTGCTCAGAAAATAAATATTATTTTCTTTTTTGCTCCGAGAATCCTGCAAGCTTAGACCGAGTCCGGCACACGCCTCCACGTTCTCCACATGCGCATCCACGTTTCGGCACGTTTCCGCCTCGTGGGTTACCGTTACTGGAGCGTGGGCTTGCGCGAGCGGGTCGTGAACCGGGTCGGCGAGGTCAAATCCCCTCTATAAATAGAGAGCTCGGGATCCTCATTCTTCACATCAAAACCGAGAATCGAACGCTCTTCTCTGGTTTTCTCCCCTTCTCATCTCCCGCGATTTGTGTTGACGAATCGTTCTTTTCCTCTTTTGTTTTCTCGAGTGGTTTTTTCTAAAACCATATTCTTCTCAGAGGTGTTATTCTCGACCGATTCTGGGCAGTGCAGCCTTTAATCGTACAGAAAAAGAATCTGGGCTGTTTTATCCTGGAGACGCACGGTTGATAGTCTACCTTGCACATTTCAGGTAGTGCCGTGAAACGTCTTAAAGAAAGCGACCTGGTCGTGACTCGCCCCAGTAATCATTTCAAAGCTCTGTCGTAATTTTCAAAAACAACAATATGTTAGTTGAGGATTTGGCTAATAGCTTTCAACAATGTTTCACTTTTTTTCAAGCGATAACGCCAAGGAAGAAACCATGCCCCTCGGTTGTGGATTCCTCGGCTCTTTCAAGTAATGTTAAATCTGGATTTTTTGGGTTTTTGAGAACCGCTACTCTAAGAAAAACATAAGTGATAAACAAAGGTATATTGCGAGCAAAATAACATGGTTTTAGTAGACATGAACATGCCCTTCAAATCTTAGCCCTCATTGACTGCTGCAGTATTGCATGTTTTTTTATTCGTGTTGCTCGATGGGTGTATATGGGTAAGCTCACTCGATCGAAAGTATTTTCATTATTCTGAGCTGAAAACGTAGAACAAGGGTCTTTCACACCAAATTATTAGTTTAATGTAATCATGTTCCTTTGACAATTCAATAATTTTATTTTATTTTTGGGTAGCCATTGTACCCCTTTGTTTAAACAAGCATTCGTCCCCGCACAGAAGAAAATGCAATTTGCTAAAGGGAGACAACTTTTGGATGGTAAGAATCGTTTACATTTGTAATTTGTCTTCTCATTGCTTCAATTCTTCCAAGAACTCCCTTAACAGCTATATCAAAAGCATCTTCAATTGTCTCTAATCTAGAACCAGGATAACGATACACAATCCTCGGAATGAGTCTTATAACCTCTTCTCTCATTGCCAACACTTCATTTTTTGAAATATTGAACAATGTCTAGTTAATCATCATTTTTCCTTCTTTGACATCGATTTCAGGTATGAACACCGAGTAACTAGAACCGTTTTTAGGAAAATGCCACAAATATTGCTTGTATGCTGATAGTGGATGAAAGAAAACTGGAATGCAACCCGCCACAATTGAATCAAAAATTGATCTTCTAGTAAAACAATCCCCTGGCGGTTGTAAACAAAAAACCGAATTCTGAAAACTTGAACAGGATCACGACAACTTTTTTTCTTACTAGAACCATGATAACATCCAACACGTTTGCAACTCTTAGAAGATTCGCAATGTTCGATTAACTCATTTCTAATAGAAGATGGTGAATCAGGCCTTGGAGCACCGACAAATGCAAACAAATAATCCCTTTTCTTATTTCTCATTTTCCTTTGCCAATTAAAAATCTCATCATCTTTTGTAGGATGAAAATAAGTTGGATATGGAATTGGAAATTCGTTGTCATATAAACCCTTACATGATTCTATTAACAAAAATGACATGTTACTTACTTCTGGCAAGAACATTAGTTTTGTTCCCCAATTATGATCAAAATCACCTTCTCTCCTAAAATCACAACCAATTCTTCCACCAACCACGAAATGATCTTTACCATGCATTCTTTTCCACTGAGATTGTTGTGCTAACCATTTCATTAACTCATTTGGTGATTTATCTCTCATGGAAATATTAAATTCCCAAAGATATTGGCCTGCATCAAGATCAGCATAGAATGGTACATATATAGCTGAAGCCAAGGATGAATGATTGGTTAAACACTTGTAATGTTTCATTATACTGTGGAAAATTACTTCAAGTGAATATTGATTTGTTGCATACCAACTCTTATTTGATAGCACTTTTTTCTTTGTTTTCTCAATAATCTTAGGTCCTACACCTAAGTTTGATAAGAAAACACACATATTTTCCCACTTTTGTAGAGAGCGGCATCCTTTCAACAAATCCTCATTGAATCTAGCAGGAAGATCATAAACATAGATATATTGGCCTAAACAAGGATCCACAATTTTTTGTGGCAACTTTTTAAATAGTTCATCAACATTGTCTTTAATCAATGAGGGTGTAGTGGCTATCACTTCTTGCTTTGCATTGTTCATGTTAGAAAGCAAGAATGCCATTCCACTATTATTGCTAGCCAAATAATAATCTAGAGAAAGTAGAGAGCCAAAAAAAATAGAGGCTGTGATGAGAAACACAAACCAGAATTGAACCAAGTACTTCCTTACGCATTCGTTTAAAAAATTAAATTTTTTAGAAAAAGTTGTTTTGCTATTAAATTGAATTCATCAAAATTCTTATATAATTCCTCTTTTATTTATTTTTCTTTTTATATTCAAATAAGAAAATATTAAATAAAATAGAGAAAATATTACTTTAGCAAATTTTTATTTGGAAAATATATTCACGGAATTTTCGAAATTAATACGGTCAAATTACATATAATAAAAAACTAATAAATATAAAAAAAAACTAATAAATAAAAAAACTAATAAATTATTACAGACATGTAAACATTCCTTAGGTATCAATTAATATGATCAAATTTCCTACTATAAATATTTATATTATTTTATTTTATATTTGGGTTAATTAAGTTTTTGGTCCCTATAAATATATGCAGTTTCGTTTTTAATTCCTATAAAACAAAATCACACTTTTTAATCCCTGTGACATTTTCCTTTAGTATTTTAGGGACCAAAAATGGTGACGTAAAATTTTACAAGGACTAAAAATGTTGATGGAAAATTTTATAGGGACTAAAAATGCTGACGGAAAATTTTACAGGGACTAAAAAGTATGATTTTATTTTATAAGGACTAAAAACAAAACTGCAGATATTTATAGGAATCAAAAACTTAATTAACCCTTTATATTTTTATCTATTTTGGGTTGGTCTGGTGGTTGATTTGAGATTTTAGAGTTTGCTACTCTTAAGGTTTCAAATTCGATTTCCCTTATGTCAATTTTGGTGGACAAGGCCATTCAAAATTTTGCTTTGACTTTAAATGGGGCTCCCGCAATTGGGTGGTATTTTTTTTTTTTAGGCAAAAGAGAAAATAAAATAAATAAGAGAAAGATATATATAGACTGGGGGGACATGGACCTGACCCAGGAATAACACAGACATGAATACATCGTAATAAAACAGTCCAGGTGATCAACTCTAATTTATCCAAGCTAAAATTCATTAATCACATGCGCAACCCAGCAAACCCGCGTACGGGCGCGAAACCAAGTTACAAAAAAAGTATGAAAAGTGAACATTTGTAGAGAACAATTAGAGTATAATAGAGGCGAATGGATCGACCGCCAACACGGTACAAAATCCAAGTGCCAACAGCTCCTTGATCAACAACAAGAATAAAAAGCTCTTTCGAGCGGTACCAGAGTGAATGTAGACATAACCCCTCGAAACCTGCAGATCTCAACAGATCTGGAATTCCAGCGAATAGAAAAATCATACCACCAAACACAATAGTTTCAAACACGCGTAAGAACTCAGATCGAGGGATGAGTCCAATACGTCAAAGGCCAGACCTTTTCGGGTTAAACGAACCAGACCCTTTCAGGCACACCGACCCTTTTGGGTTTTTGAATCCAACCACGGTAAAGTAGGTATCCATAGCCACGCCCAATCTCTAATCTCTTAAGCACCAACAACAGAACAAAAACAAAAAACACAAAACCGAAGTCGGTGACCCACAAAAACAAACCTCCCGCTGACGGTGAAATCGGCGAACCACGAACAAACACAACCGGCGACCCTGCAACACAAACAAACACAAACACCGGACCAGCAACGGGATCAAACGAGCAAAAGGCGAGGCCGAACAGAGCCCCACCACACAAAACCACCAACCACCTCTGAAAACGACGACGTAAGGACGACGATGGCAGAGGAGCGGCGACTACAAGAGGTCGACACAACCACCACCTCCAAACAGAGGACAACGACTGCAACAACCTCAAAAAGCGCAAAACCGCCGACGAACAGGCCCCAAAAGTCGAGAAAAACTCAGATCCAAAACACAAATCACAACCCATGTCACCAGAAACAGTAACCAAGATGAATCTATGTTGGTTTGAGCATCCACGGACAAGAAGGGACGACGGCCGAGAGGGTGGCGCCTCAGTGACGAGCGCACCACCACAAAGAAGGCTACATCGCGACCAAAAGGTTTGGATTGGAGGAGATAAGCTGAATTAGGTGGTCTGGGTAGTTTCACAAATGGGTGGTATTGATGACATTATGTCATTACAAGTTTTGTAGATATTTTTCATATAATTTTTAGGGTAATTCTTCAAGATTATGAAGTTGAAAACACAAAAATTATGAAGATTCTGGATTGCTAGCAAAAAACAATTCGGGCGCCGAACTCAAGCTACCAGCAACCATATAGCTGCGTGAAAAATCGGACCCCGAATTGGAGCATTCGGGCGCCGATTTCCAGAGTTAGGAGCATGGGTTTTGGGCCTTCGGACACCAATTTTGTGGGCTCGAGGGCCGATTTTCAGATGCCTATTTATAGAAAAATGCGTTTTTGACCTAAGGGTTGACGAATTTTGAGATCTAAAGTATATTTTGGAGCAGAAACTTTGAAGAACTGGTGGCAACCATCACAATTCATAGTCAATCATCCATCACATGTATGAATCATTTTTCTTATGTTATCTAGCTTATACTTTAGCTATGAGTAACTAATTCTTTTGTGGTTAAGCTTGAGATGAATCCAATGTAATCCTACTGGAACCCTAATTTGTTGAATTCATTTGAATTTCAATGAAAGTTTAGTTTTTATTCATATTACTTCTTGCTTAATTCTTTTTGTATGTTTATCATCGACCACTGACCCTGGCTTTTGACTCTGAACTAGGTAATAGGTTTAACCTAAGTAATCAAGTTAGAGATAGATCATTATTAGGTTATGACATAGGGATTAACGTTCTTTTAATACCTCCAACGGTTTCGAATTCCCTTAAGAGATTAAGGGGTTGTCACTTGCGTGGAGAACTCTAGGTCAAGGGATTGTGTAGAGTTACTAAGTTAATCTGTCGTGAAACTAAATAATCATTGATTGAACTAGGAGTGCAAATTACCGTAGGAGAGGTTCGGAGGATTCGAAGGTCTTAACCATACTTCTCTCATATTTTCTATTTTCTAAACCAATCTTTTATTTTTAATCCGTTTATGTTACAAAAACAACTCAACTGCCTTGGGCATCAATATAAATTTATACATCCTTTTTAATAATGAAATTGCTAAGTAGAAATTAAATACAGTCCTCGTGGATACGAATTTTTATTACTTCGATTGAATTTGGTTCACTTGTCAAATATCCATCAGATATGATTGATCCCCTCGAATTAGTTGATTATTGGATCAGATACCAAATTTTCAAAAAAAAAATATACCTACAATAAAAAAACTAATAAAATAAAAAAATTATAATTCTTTTAAAAAATTAATAAATTAATACGTACACATATACCTTCCTTACATATCAATTATAAAAACTAATAACTTTAAATAAAGTCTTTTTGTTTTTCTGATAAACTAAATATATCCAAATTCTTGCCTATTATACTTATTTTATATGGTACACATCTCCTAGTTCGACGGAAAAAAAATATCGAAATTGTTATGTTGGACATGTGGTCGACCCTAAAAAAAAAATGTTGGACATGTGGTTGGAGTTCGAATAAAAAAGTTTTCAACGAACGCTTGCCATTTCATATATCAATAAAAAAGATATAAATTAAAATTAAATCCAATTCAAGAGAACTTGGAATCAAAAGTTACAAGTTCAAAATCCGCTAGTAGAGAGGTAAATATAAATACTAATATAAACACTTTGAATCTGAAAGTCTTTCTCGTCCTAGACTATGATACCATACGCTCATTAATTTTTTTTTATTGGCATAAAATAAACAATTGAAATCAAATTCATCGAAGAACATTTGAATAAGATGATAATGACTCATTTTTCACTTAACTAGAGTGTCATACCCCAATTTTTGACCCAAGATCCCACCGACACGTGTCATTTGACCCTAATCAGTCTCTGATATTTCAGTGAAAAGTTCGGCAGAAAGGTATTTTAAAATACCTCATTTTTGTTCTGATTCAGACCGTTTTCTCACTTTTATTATTATTAGTCCTTTTTATTTTAATTCATTTCCATCTTTTTTTTATTATTCATTATCTTTATTTTATTTCACCCTTTTTTAATTTAATTTTAGCTTATTCGTATTTATCTTTTTATTTATTTTTTATTTATATTATTAGATGATAAGTCCAAAAAGAGTACAAATCCAAAATATACAATCTGTAACAAACACGTTTTTGCTTCTCCCAAGCCACATTTTTTTTGCTTCTTTTTAACAAACCCTAACCCTAGTCCAAATACTATAAAAGAAACAGTGAACACACACAATGAGGAGGCAGCCAATTTTCACACGACAAAATCTTCCAAAAGATCTTTGAAATTTTTTAGAACCCTAGTATTTCAGTTTCAGTTTTATTTTGTTATTTCATTTGCACCTTTAGCTGCCGTAATTGACAATTGAGTTCTGAAGCATATTTCCTTTTCAATTAAATTGCAAATTTCAGTTTTATTCATCATTCGGTTGATTCCAATTCTTGTTATTATCACTGCCTGTGCTCTTTGTTTTCTTTTAAT
Source organism: Medicago arabica (assembly GCA_946800305.1). NCBI lineage: Eukaryota > Viridiplantae > Streptophyta > Magnoliopsida > Fabales > Fabaceae > Medicago > Medicago arabica. Next base: position 2,209,577 of record OX326970.1, read on the forward strand.
ATTGTTTAGTGTTTTTTTTGCATCTCGTTCCTATTCCTTCACATGTTTAGTGTTATTTCTGCTACTGCATATTTCACAACGAGGTATGTTTTAAGTTCCAATTCCTATATTCACGTTGTTCCAATTTGTTTCTTTTAGATCCATTAATGTTGCACCTCTATATTTTATTATGATTCCAATTCATGTTAGTATATATAGAAGTACATCTTATGCATTCATGCTAGTGTTTTATTATCTTCTCTTAGAGAATTCATATTAGTGTTATGCGGGTCAATATTTAAGTTCTATTTTAATTTGAATTCAAAACCTCTTTATCATTACTGCTGCCACTTGCTGACCATAGGTACAGAACACCCTACCGTGTTGCTTTCATGCTATTATTTCTTTAGTTTGTTTTTTTCAGTACGTTTCCTAAATTTGCAGCATCAAATTGTTCGAGGAGTGAATTTTACTCAATTAAAGTGGCCAGATTTTTACAGTTGCTGACCTCTTTGCTGTGCTTCGATGTTCTTCTCCTGTCAGTCTATTCCGTTCGTTGAATTCTATGGTTGCTCTCCAAGGTTAAAGAGATTCCATCATAAAGAGAATTGGTGGCCCCTTTGCATTTCTTTTTTTAATTTCTCTCATGCATTTTCATTAGATTAGATTTATTATTCTGCATTTATTTCTTGCATACTTATTTTTTGTTTTTTTATTTTATTGCTCAAATTTTAGAATGTAAATATAGGTTTAATGTAAATCATGCATATTTATTTTTTCTGCAGACTTTAGAATGTATTAATAGGTTTTTCATGTAATAGTTTTAGGTGCATGTGTGCGTGTGTGAGTGTATGTTTACTTCTTATGCTTGATAGTTTAGGTAAAAGGTCTTTGTGGTGGTCCAACACCACCATAACGTACCAATGCGCTTTTATTTTTATGCTCCGTTAGTTTAATTTTAACTACTCATTCAAAACAACAAAAACATGCGAATAATCCAAAAATCACAAAAAACATTTTCTCAATAAACCTTGGTTCAAAATCAAGTGATCCTTTTATTTTCTTTTTCTTTCTTAATCAAATTTCAATCAACTTAATTTCACTTTGATTTATTTTCTTTTAATATCAAAAAACACAAACAAATTCATATTTGCCACTTGGCTTTTCATTTTAAAAACTTTTTTCAAAACTAATAAAAAACACAAAACCAATCAAACGAAATTTCTACCCCGAACTACGAGGTTTTGATCCCTCACGGGTACGTAGGCAAAGGACATTGTCCTCTCAAATCAATAAAAAATGTAGATAATTAGGTCTTTGTTTTCTTAAGCACTTTAAATCCATTTTCAAAAGCAAACAAGTTTATAGCACAAAAATTAAATAAAACCAAGAGGTTCTCGTAGAGTACTACGAACATAAAGGGTGCTAATACCTTCCCTTTATGTAACCAACCCCCGAACCCTAAATCTTTTAAAGTGGTATTTGAACCTTTTTCCACTTTCTTTTAAAAAAATTAAATGTTCGTTCGGGAAATAAAATAGTGAGTCAAACGCTAATCAAATAGCCTTTGATCTCCGAAAAATGATGCGACATAGAGGTATTGTGTTCGAATCTAACAATTAAAATTAAATCTTGTAACATGTAGTAATACCATGTACTCATATGTTTAACGTGTTACGTTACCTTAAAGTTGAAGGTGGAAAAAAAAAGACAAGAAGGTTGGTTGAAATGTGTTGACTTTTTCAAAGTATTTGGTAAAACGGTTCAGAGTTTGAAGCAGAAATAGAGTTCAGTTCAGAATTTGAAAGAGTTTAAGTGCATTAGATAAAATCAAACACAGAGAAGGTGAGAAAGAAGAAAGAGACGACACAAAGTAATTAATAGTAGTTCCCCTTACAAATCGAGAGTAGTCTAGCCCCCTCGCACTTCCAATGAATTTTCACTATAATCACTCATATTAAAAAAATGCTCAAACACAATAGCAAAAGACTTCATTTGCTCAATCACACAAGAAAGATAATTCTAATGCTCAATCACAACTGAAAGAGACTTCTTAGGATCTAACTTAATCAAATAAAAGATTGTTTAGTTTACACTTGATATACAATCAGATGTGTAATATTGTAAAGATTAGATGGACTTTTGAGACTTGAGAATTTCTAAGATATGAAAGTTTATGTAAAAGTTCTCTAAGTATTTGTGCTCTATAGAGCTTGATAGAGTAAGGACACTTGTAAAAATTAAGAGGTTTGTTATTGTTCTTCAAGTCTTCAGCTCTTTATATAGGGGAAATTTTGAGACATTAGAGAGTATCATCGCATAAATTTGAGTCCTTGAAAAGCTGGATCTAAGACGTTGGGATATTGGTTGATTTGGTTATGTCGTTGAATGACCATTCAATTTTTTTTCTTCTTTTAGAATGATCTGTTTAATTTTATTTGTCCTTGAATTACTGTTTGTTTCTGCACATGGTCAGAAGACGACAAATTGTACTATCTAGAGTCTGATAGTGACCTGCCTTCAGAAGAAGACAAAATTGATTGGAGTCTTCTGATGCTTACGTGGCTTCAGAGACTTGAAACCTTCAGAGTCTTCAATTATTCAAATGCTTCTGACCTTCAGAGTCTTGACCACTTTAGATGTTTGACTACTTCAGAGTCTGATCCAAATCTTCATCTTCTCACGTGATATAAATGCTCTTATATGTTCTCATAATCTTGTTTTTCCATGACCATAAGTCGATTAACAATTTGAATTTAATTCTACGATCTTGCACACTTGAATACATATTACTATATCCAATTGTTCTTTTTATATTTTGTTATCTTCAAAACTTTAAAGGCATTATACAAAACCTATTTTGGTTCAACAAAAGTTTTTTAAACTTTTACCACTGAACTAAAATTTGTCATTAACAACGGTTTCAATTAGGATTTAAATCAACATCTATTGAATTTACAAAGTTAAAGAGACACCTCTTGGACTCAAATATAAGATGATTATCGTATAATAACAATTGGCAAAGAAATATTATCTCTTGTGTTGAGTCACTAGAAATAATTTGTTACAATTATAAAGTCAAGTTTAAAATCTTATATTTTGATTACAAAATATTTTTCATATTTTGTCTAAAAAACTCTTATATTTTGATAAAGGGAAATGTTAACGAGTGCCCCCGAGGCACTCTTTAAGGACCTTAAATAGTAAATATATTATGAAAATGCATGTAATGAATGTCTTGGAAATCGAAATATTTGACTTTTCTAAATAATAATTTCTTATTTTGGATAGTTTAAAGAGTGCTCCGGGGACACTCGTTAACAAGATCCTTTGATAAATTTATGTAGTAGGAGTACATTTTTAGACCACGAGTTTATAAAATTACGCATTTTTAGACCACTCGTTGACTAATAAGCTAATATTTAATCGGCCATGCTTATCTGGCATTGAGATAATGACGTGTTCCATATAGTCAGGGAAAATTCGATGGTACACCTTATATTTTTGAGAACTTCTACGGTACATCCGTAAATTAAGGTGGACCGGAACTCTCGTTTAAAATTTTTATAAATTAATTATCATTTTTTATGAAGAAAATAGTTGTTTGTTGACATTTATATTTTAGAAAATATTATTTTATAAGAAAAAACATCATTTCTTTTTTTATAAAAATCATACTAATCTTTTTTACATTTTATTGTAAAAAATAATCAAAATTCTCGATTATGAGTAATAAAAATTCAGAAAAATTAAATTTTATTGCGTTGACATTTTGGGTAAATAAGATTTAGTTATTATAATTATAGGCGATAGAAAATAATTTTTTCCTACAAAAAATAACTCATTTAAATATTAATTTAAAGATTTGATGTACCAATACAATTAAATTGTTGGATGTACCATAAAATTTGCCTATATTTTTACTCCGAAGGTATGCAGAGATTATGGAGTAGTCTGCATACGCAGAGAAAGACAAGATGCTCAGAAGACTATATCTGATGATAATATTCTGAATGGAAATTAGGTGCATCAAGCATTGCTGTATTTTTCTGATATTCATTTAAATTGAAACGTGGACATTATTTTTTGACGAATGAAATGTGGAAGTTTTCAAATTTGAATTACTTGTTTTTTCACTTGTATTATTTGACCACATTAAGAGTTGATGAAACATGTGCACAGGCATGTTAATAATACTATCACCTTGTTTTGTTTACTTTAACAGAAGGGAGACATTTTTAAATTTTATTGTTTGTTTTTATTACTAATTTCAGGGAATGCATTGCAAGAGGATTATCAATAAAATACCTCACTGCAGATGAGTGATTGATTATACCAGAGAACATTAATTATACTTAAAATCAGATGATAAATAATTCCTACAAATTGGATATCATATATGCTTTATTCCTACAGATTTGTTGTAAAAGTATCATGAGGGGTCGAAGGAGCATCGACCGAAAAAACAACAGTATGCCAATAACTAACACTACCAGTACCAAGAGATCTGGATATATATATATATATATATATATATATATATATATATATATATATATATATATATGCAAAATCTTAAAATGTTGAGTATATGAGTCATCCCTCTTATGTAGTTTTCACTTATAGTTGATGTAAGACTAACCACGTAAGATCAAAACTCAAATAAAATCGAAGATAAGAATCTTAAGTAAACAAGTAAAATTGTTTGGGGAAATACAAACAGAATATGCCTAATCTCAAATCAAATTGCACAAGAAAATGCAAATGGTTAAAGGGTGACAACTTTTGCATTGTAAGAATCGTTTACATTTGTAATTTGTCTTCTCATTGCTTCCATTCTTCCAAGAACTCCCTTAACAGCTATATCAAAAGCATCTTCAATTGTCTCTAATCTAGAACCTGGATAACGATACACAATCCTCGGAATAAGTCTTATAACCTCTTCTCTCATTGCCAACACTTCATTTTTTGAAATATTGAACAATGTCTTATTAATCATCACTTTTCCTTCTTTGACATCAATTTCAGGTATGAACACAGAGTAACTAGAACCGTTTCTAGGAAAATGCCACAAATATTGCTTGTATGCTGATAGTGGATGCAAGAAAACAGGAATACAACCTGCCAAAATCGAATCAAATATTGATCTTCTAGTAAAAGAATCCCCTGGCGGTTGTAAACAAAAAACCGAATTCTGAAAATTATCCATAACTTGAACAGGATCGCGACAACTTTTTCTCTTACTAGAACCATGATAACATCTAACAAATTTGCAACTCTTAGAAGATTCACAATGTTTGATTAACTCATTTCTAATAGAAGATGTTGAATTAGGTCTTGGAGCACCGACAAATGTAAACAAATAATCCCTTTTCCTATCTCTCATTTTCCTTTGCCAATTAAAAATCTCATCATCATTTGTAGGATGAAAATAAGTTGGATATGGAATTGGAAATTCATTGTCATATAAACCTTTACACGATTCTATTAACAAAAATGACACGTTACTTAATTCTGGCAAGGACGTTAGTTTTGTTCCAAAATCATCATCCAAATCACCTTCTCTCCTAAAATCACAACCAATTCTTCCACCAACCATGAAATGATCTTTACCATGCATTCTTTTCCACTGAGATTGTTGTGTTAACCATTTCACAAATTCATTTGGTGTTTTATCTCTCATGGAAATATTAAATTTCCAAAGATATTTACCTGCATCAAGACCAGCATAGAATGGTACATATATAGCTGAAGCCAAGGATGAATCATTGGTTAAACACTTGTAATGTTTCATTGTGTTGTGGAAAATTACTTCAAGGGAAAATTGATTTGTTGCATACCAACTCTTATTTGATAGCACTTTTTTCTTTGATTTCTCAATAATCTTAGGTCCTATACCTAAGTTTGATAGGTAAACACACATATTTTCCCACTTTGCGAGAGAGTGGCATCCTTTCAACAAATCCTCATTGAATCTAGCGGGAAGATCATAAACATAGATATATTGGCCTAAACAAGGATCCATCATTTTTGGTGGTAACTTTTTAAATACTTCATCAACATTATTGTCTTTAATCAAAGAAAGGGAATTAATACTTTCTGTTCTCATATTCCCTTCATCATTTGATGTGGCCTCATTGGTTACATTATTTTGGTTATTAGTACCGCAACAAATAGTTTCACCAAGATTAATGGTAGAAAAAGTTGAGGGTGCAGTGAATAACTCTTGATAATAATCTAGAAAAAGTAGAGAGACAAAAAATATAGAGGCTGTGATGAGAAACACATACCGAAATTGAACCAAATACTTCATCAACATTGGCATGTCCATCTTCTCTTTTCAGTCGATTTCAGATTGTATATAGTTAAGAGTGTTTTTTTTTTCTTCTGGTGATTTTGGAATGGGGGGAGATCAGAGAGAGGGGGGGATTATTATTGTATAAGAAAATAAACAATGGTAAGAAAATAACAAAAATTGAGTCAATATATTATTTTACTGATTTTGTGTTAAATGAATGATCTCATTAAAGGAAAGTTATAAAAACAAAAAAGGGAAAATGTTTTTACCCTTAAAAATATTACTAAATCTTAAAAAGAATTTGACTAATGGATATTCTTTTTTGTTTAAAAGTAAAAGAGAATAAGAATTTGTTGTTGGCTCAATAAAAAAAAAATTAGTCTTTGACAAAATTATTAGAAGATGAATGTTCTTTTAAGTTGAGATCAGAATTGAAATAAATATAAGGGTTAAATGTGTTTTTAATTCTTCTAAATATATCAACTTTCAGTTTTAATCTCTTTATTTTTTCTTATATTTTTTGTCTCTCTAAATTTTCTCTTTTCAATTCAACTCCATGTTTTTTTTACATAAGTTCACATTTCATGTTCCAAACGATTTTTTTATGGCACGTAATTGCTAACAACTTTTGTTCAAGGTAGATAAATCTTTGACGATATTCTTATTGCTCGCAGGTTAAAGAAAGAATTAATTATGTTCAAGGTTGATATTAAAAAGCATACGATTGAGTTGATTTGAGGTATTTAGAGGAGGTCATGGGTAAAATGAATTTTCCATTTGCTTGGCGTACGTGGATGATGAAATGTGTTACTTCAGCTTCAACATTGGTTCTTGTCAATGGAAGTCTGACTAATGAGTTTTTTTTTTTTTTTTTGTGGAGAGAGGGCTTCATCAAGATGATCCTCTTTCTCCTTTCCTTTTTCTGTTAGATGTTGAAGGCAATAATGTTATGACGAATGCAAAGGTGGATAATGGATTATTTAGTGGGTACAATTTTGAGGCGCAAAATGCTTTGTCCATAACTCATTACAGTTTGCTGATGATACCCTTTTGTTTGGTGGGAAAAGTTGGCTGAATGTTCGCACTTTAAAGAATCTTTTGCTTTTGTTTAAGAAAATATATGGGTTAAAAGTAAATTTTCATAAAAGCATGTTGTTTGGTATTAATGTAGCGGGTTCTTGACTTCATGAGGGCAGTTGTTATGAGTTTAAAACATGGCTATTTACCTTTTGTGTACTTGGGGCTGCCTATTGGCGGTGATCCGAGAAAGCTTCAGTTATGGAACTTTTTGGTTGATCGAATTAGAAGTAGATTGTCTGGTTGGAAAAGCAAAAACCTTTCGTTAGGGGCCGACTGATTCTCCTTAAGTCTGTACTATCATTCATTTCGGTTTATTTACATTCCTTCTTCAAAGCTCACTCATGTATTATTACTATCCTTGACTCTATTTTGTTAGGAAATTGTCTTGGTAAAATGAGATACTTTATGTTTGCATATGGAGAATGGAGGTTTGGGGTCACGAGGTTGAAGGAGTTTAATTTTTCTCTTCTTGGTAAATGGGTGTAGAGGATGTAAGAGGAAAGGGGAAGCTTGTGGTATAATGTGTTGTGTGCGAAGTATAGTGAGGAGGGTCGGCGGTTATGTGTTGGTGGTGGAAGGATTTCTGTGTGGTGGAAAAACGTGAACTATATTACGAGGGGGGTTTGTTAGATGATCAGTGATTGTTGGATAATATTTATGGACATGTGGTAGATGAGGTTTCTTCGTTGTTTTTGAAGGATCCTTGGTTGGATGGTGTTTCTTTAGATGTTAGATAATCTAGATTGTTTTATCTTGCTATTAACAAATATGTCACTGTTGCATAGTTGTTCTCTTTGGGTTGGGAGGTTAACGGTGATGCGTGGAAGTGGAGAAGGAGACTGTTTATGAGGGAGGAGAGGTTGGGGAGTCACTGAGAGTCAATTAGAATATACAAATCAAACAAAAAAGTCATTCTCACACAAATTATGCCTGAGAAGAGAAGCATTTAAGAGAGTTTACAAAGTCACATTACAACGAAAATAAATAAGAACAAACAAATAGAAATAAAGAACAAAGTTAAGAAACAACCGAAAAACAATGTTGAGTATTGAGCCAAAAAAAAAGATTAAAGCTTAATTTTTTCCACTTAAATTATAAAGTTAATGACATTTTGCGCTCTTATCAATGATATATCATAAAAAAATTCGTTTGAAATAAGAAATGTGAACTTTTGTAAAAAAATAAAAATAAAAAAAAGAAAAGAAGAAGAAGAAGAAACCGATCCTAAAATTGAACACAAAAAATTTAGGTCTAAAAGTGAAAGTTGATCTATTTAGAGAGACTTAACTCATACCCTAAACATAATAATACTTGAGAAACAAAAAGTTTAATTTCAAAATGGAAGGATTGTTTTAGTGGGTGTAGAAAATAAAGGGATCAAAAATAAAATTAAGCCTAATTAAAATTATATTTTTTTAGGAGAAATCAAAAGATATATATATATATATATATATATATATATATATATATATTTATAAGATACATTAGTTATTCAATGAATTTAAAAAAATCTTTACTATTATATATGTGATAGATGCATTATTTATAAAGTAATTCTAAATAAAGTTCTTCTTAAAAAAACTATCTAAAGTCAGTTTTTTTGCTAATAAATCAAATTCATTTTTAAAGGGCTTCTTTAAATTCATAAGTTTATTTTAAAAGGTCAATGAATTTATCAAAATTCTTGTTTAATTCCTCTTTATTTATTTTGCAGTTTTGCCAAAATAGTAAATATGATTAAGTAATATAGAAAAAAATATTTTAGCAAATTTTTTTATTGAAAATTATATTCACGAAATTATCCAAATTAATACGGTGAAATTACCTACATTTTTTTAATAGTGGATGCAGTTGACACATAAACCTCCCTTTACTTATCAATTAAGAAAAACTAGCAGTGGATGTTGTCCAAAAATACTAACTCAATTCATAAAATATATCGAAATTGTTAAGTTAAAAACTATGTTGGATTTCGAATATCGAAAAATGATAGGTTAAAAATATATCATATCAAGAGCAAAATATTAAATGCAACATAAATGAAAGATAAAAAAATTTCTTTTATGTGTCACTCTAAGACAAACAAAGAAAGAGTGAAAGAGATAGAGAGATCAAAAGTTTCAAACTAAAATTTCAAGATTCTCTTCCCAAATTTGGATGCGCTCCTTACTTTGTCTTGATGTGTCTCTCCGCATCTCTATCTCTAACAACAATTTTCGTTACTTTGAATTGTAAAAATAAAAACACATTATATTTTTCATAAAAAAACACATTATGTTTTACAAGTTTAAATCTTTGAAAGTGAAATGCTTACTTGAACTTGACTCTAGTCCAATATATTTAGAGTTAGGAAATGATGTTTGTACAATCATTTTAAAAAACATATTGCTTTTAAACATAGCATTTGGATAAAATGTTAAAAGATCTCTTTCAATTTAATAAGAGGTTCTGTATTCGAATAATGTGAACTACGAAAGTAGAAATACCAATTAATGCAAGTTATTTTTTCTTAGCTGGGAACCCACGGTTTTCAATTTCCTCCTCCACTTCTGCATTGCTATAAATTTTTAATCTTCGGAGATCTTTCAATAGACATGTATATTAAATTTAATGACATTAAAATCTAATTTAAATTTTCTACTTGTTACCTAATGTAAGTTCCAGGAAGTGGTGGATCATTGTATAAACTCATGATCCAGATCTTAATGCAACGCTTATAGCATAAACACTTTTAACATATATAAGTGCTTATGTTTAGGTTATGAAAAAGAAAAGATGAAAACAACTTATAAACTGTTTCTGTAAACTCCTTCAAGTAATTTCACAAGTGCTTATGCTAGTAAATAAAATTATGTAAGCAAATAAAAACGACCTAGGTGCATGAACTAATCCAGGAAAAACTCAAAAGAATTTTTTTTTTTTTAAAGGAGGAAAAAACTCAATAGATGTTTATAGAGAAACTTACATTTTGATTGGGAGACATTAATTCAACAATATCGAAGACATGAAAACCTAGCAAACTCGCAATAATACTCTTATTACAACATTTGTACTTTATTAGTACTATTTAAACTTCATGCAAATCTCACAACTCTAGCATTCTCTTTCCAATACTGCCATGTACATCACTTAAGGAAATGATATTAGTCATCACTATTAAGAAAAGCCATAACATCAAAGCTTCCATCGCTTGAGTTGCCATCACCATCACCACCAAGTTCTCTATCCTCCTCCTCCTCATCATCTCCTAAAATTGCACCCATTTCTGTTGGGTCGGCAAACACAAAGTTTGGATCCAATGAAAAATCATGAGCTTGAAAAGCCTGTGGTGGTGATGGTGATGGTGATGGTGGTGGAGGTGGAGGTGGGGGAGCGTATTGACCTACACGAGCACAATCATGATCACGAAAAAGTTGGATGTAGCGGAGGGAATACTCAGCATAGTCATCAAAACCCAATTTGTGCATACTAATTAACAAATCTTCAGCAGTAATTGTTGTCCTATAATCTAACTTGCAATGATGGTTGGCCTCAGCAGTAACAAAGCTAATGAATTCAGCTGCATATTTCACCATAATTTCCTTGCATTCATCGGTTATCTTTGCATTTATTGGAAGAGCTTTTTTCATCAATCTATGCACATTCGCAATGGGAAAGGCTCTTGAAAATTCTTCTTGCACCTTCGAACTAGCTGGTTGCACTCCATTCTCTAACATCACCACAATAGTAGTTATATAATTTTTTTCAAAAAATAAAAATATTAATTGTTTGTAACTTACTCCTATTTCATTAGCTATCCAGGGGAGAAACATGCAAACATAAATGCTTGCTAGCTATAGTAGCACTCTTTATTTTACTAATATGTTTCTTATCATGATCTTCATTAAACAGTTTGAGTATCAATGAGAGTGAGAGAAAATTAAACACTTAGTCATAAATAAGTGTTTTTAAAAGGTATATATGCATGGTAATGCAAAAAGAAACCCCACTTATGCAAAGTCTAAAACTCACACACTAGCTTGTGGACAAAAAGAGCTTGAGGACAAAAAATGACCTCGCATACATTGGGAAAAGAAAATGTGCATGGCAGATACGTACAACAATCCTAATTATCCCATAGAAAAAATAAAGTATATTATGCTTTTTTCATGTGTAACGTAAAACTCTTCTAAGAAAACTCATTGAAATTGAATCGTGATCGGTGCAACACATCTCTATTGTATAGTGGTTTACATTAGAAAGGAGAAATGACTTGCAAGAAAATAAATATCAAAAGTAAAATATTATTATGCATGAGTATATTATATTGCATGACAACAAGAAAAAACAGTTAAAAAGGTACAATTTCATCTTGGTAAAAAGATAGTATCATTTCTGGGTGAAAGATAAAAAATATATCATATCAAGAGCAAAATATTAAATCTAACATAAATGAAAGATAAAAAAATAGTCACTCCGAGACAAACAAACAAAGAGTAAAAGAGATAGAGAGATCAATAGTTTCAAACTAAAATTTCAAGATTCTCTCCCCAGATTTGAAGGTGCTTCTTACTTTGTCTCGATCTGCCTCTCCACTTCTGTTTCTCTTACCACAATTTTCGTATTCTCTCTATCTCTCTCATGAAGCAGAAGATCCATACATACATATGTAGGGGATATGTGATATCACTTTAATTTTTCATTAATCAAACATAAGTAGTTAAAAACCCAACAATGACTATTGTTCCTAGAATAAAATTAAAAAAACACATACATGCTTGGGAGAGAGGGGGAGGGAGGAAGATAGAATTAAGACCATAGTCATCAGATGAAGATAGAGCAAATGACTTACATTTGAAGCTTGTTTTTCAATCCAATTTTTAAATTCAAAATGTGAATCATCTAGTCTTTATCCAATGACTTTTATATCCTGACTAGATTTAATTTGTTTGAGGAGGGGAAGGGTTTTAAGAGAACGGAATCGAAATTCAATTTCAAAGAAAGTTAGCAAAAACAATTATCATAGTAAAAGTAAGAATTTAATTTTTTTTTGAAAGAACGTTGTAGAAAATTATCTTAACCATTACAAGTATCAATATAATCAATACATACACACATAATGGGGTGAAGAAACGTTGTAAATCATATCATCTTTATTCAATGATTTTTTAGCACTGAATTGTAAAAATGAAAACACATAAAAAATTTCATACAAAAACACATTGTGTATAACAAGTTTAAATCTTTGAAAGTGAAGTGCTTACTTGAACTTGACTCTCCAGGATGATCTGGACCACCAGAAGCCATGATATTCGTTCTTGAACAGAAGACTCAAAGATTAAAATCTATTATTTGCTTCTTGAATGGACAATGGTTTTAGTCAACTCGACTTAAATATAGAATGAGTAAATATCAAAGTTGGTTCTTTGAAAATATAGTTATATCAATACAGCCCCTAGTTATCAATATTCCAAAATATGACCTCAAAATAATTATATTCAATATTAAATATTTCAAAACGCTAATGTCAACTTTACATTTATGACCTCAAAAAAAACTTTACATTTATGACATACAAATGGTTAATAAAAATAGTTTACTCAAAAGATTATTCTCTTTTCTTCACTATGCATATAACGACTTATTTAAGGACATCTTAAAATTTGATTATTTTTATTCAACGATTAGACAGTCAATAATTACTATAAAAATAGCCTCTAAAAAATATCACTATAAAGATATAAAATCATATTTGGCTTCAAAAAAATAATATTTGGTACAAATTTCTTTAAAATTATATATTCTGAGATAAAGTATAACAAAACAAATGCATGCAGGGGCAGTTCTAATGCCCCACAAGCCTGGGCAGTTGCCAGGTCTCTTGTCCAAAGTTTTTGCAATTTTTTTTATGTGAATCCCTCTGAATTTCTTATATAAACCCTTACAAATTGAGCAATTTCTTTAGAGTTTTTAATTATTTGCTTGCAATTTCTTATGTAAACCCTTATAAATGTGTTGCAATTTTTTTTACCCAAGCTTTGTAATAATCCTGACTCTGCCACTGAATACATGCATGTATTTAATTGAAAATTGGACCAAATATATATATATATATATATATATATATATTTAATTTTTGTTTATATTTCATTTTAAAGAGATTATAATACTACTTTTTTTCCTTCTTAAAAAAAAACTACTTTTTTCCATTCACCCTACCAAAACAATCTTAATCATGGATATGAGTCTAAGCATTTCAAGTCACAAAATCATTATCTGTTGAAGTTTTTGGATGATATAATACCATACATACTAACAAGATGTATGATTAGTGGGAAATTTGGCTTGAGTTGTTGGGTTGGAGACATTCAATGTTTATTAGATAGTAATATTAAAAACTTATTAATGGATAGCCTGACAACAATACCGATAACCGCAGATACTCACCCGAACCAAACTCATTTTGACGGGTTTTCTCCGCTTTGATTGAGTTTGGGTACATGTTTGAGTTTTCCTCGATTTCAAACAGGTACCGGACGGGTAACAGGGATATAGGTACCCATACCCAAACCCGTCTTGAATGTAGAAAATAAATATATTACCCCTATTATATAAATAGAAACCGAAACCCTAAATCATTTCACTCACACAGTTAAGTCTCAATTTTCCAGATGACACTCACTTATGATAGTTATCTCTTATCTCCTTCCATATCTCACACTTTCGGTCTCTCTCTTTCTTTTATTTTTAGTAAAAAAATTATCCATTTTAGAAATGGAGATGAGGCGGATATACCCAAACCCGTTGGAGACAGGGATGCGATTCGATTTCTCATCTATGTTGGATATGAATAGGGTAAGGGGTAAGTATTTGAGAGTGGGGTATGGGAACGAGGAAGGTAAAACCCGTCCCCATCCCCGCCGCATTGCCTGGTCTAGTGATATGTACATGTGAGACCCGTTAAAATTTCAAAAACATAGATTTCTTTATTGTGGATGTTCTAAATAATCTTCGTTGTCCGAGACAGAAACATGCAACACTGGTTTGACCATATCAACCTCATTATTTTTCCGCATTTTGCTGCAATATAAAAGTTTGCACGTAGAAACTTAAAAAATTATGTTCATTGGTGTAAATATTGAAAAATCTGGTGCTTATTTTGCTCATACACTCACTAGCATCTCTCCTCTCCTATTTTTTATTACAAAGAGACAGAAGCCCAATTGGCATCTCTCCTCTGTTTAATTTAGAAGCTTCATGTAAATTATTTCATTAATTATACCTTAAAGCAATGATCAAATACCTTGTATACTTGAAGCAAATCAACGTGAAACCGGCATAATGTATTGTGGTCTACACGCATATGGTAAAAAAAAGACATAAATTTAAAAAGGACATATTACTATAATACAATCTTGCATTCACATTAGTTCCAAATATGTGAACAATTAGTTTAGATAGAAAAGTACTAGGAGAACATATAATCCAAGATGCAAATTTTCAAAGAAAATTTAGTGTAAGATTAAAACTTTAATGAAAGGAAAATGCTATTTATCTAGAAAAATAGCATCAAGAATTTTTCAAAACACAGTTGACAAGTTTTAATTGCATGATTTATCTGTTCACTTCCTATTTTTTAGCTACACCTCCTTAAATTGTGGCAAATAGTGCATTGTGATTGGTTACTCTCTATTCTTGAAGAATTCTTGATGTTATTTTTCTTAAAGACAAGAAGGTAAGGAAAATGAATAATTTTAAATCTACTCCATAAGATATAAATCTCAAAATGGTTTAAAAGGTGAATAATTTTAAATTTACTCCATCTTGATATAGACATTAGTTAACCTCAAAATCAATAACCAAAGTAGTACAATCTCATTGGATTAGTGCTATACATCGCGAGAAAAGCCTCGCGAATGTAATTTGATGACTTCTATTTGATTTTTTGATTCTAGTTCATAGATCCAAATTTCGTGTAATTGGCAGTCAGTATATTTAAAGTGTTGAATAGAAATCAGATGACTTCGAAAGTCAGTTAACTAATTTATCACTTGTATGCATATATGCTTGCAGTGGCAATAGGAAATGGATGAATAACAATTCCCCTAGCATAGAACTTGTGTAGAAATGGCGGATTGGCCATTTGCTTCGGTGCTTGTGAAGATTGTCAGATGACTGCCGATACAGATCTGTGCAGGCTTTTGGAGGAAAAGAGATGAACGGTGTTATGACCTATCTTTTAACAAATATAATCAGAGAACATTCTGGAATTACATATGACGGTTTGCTAGAGGAAATTGGAATGATGTACCGAAGCAAACACTTCAATAGGATCTTGAAACATATTTTTCACCGTAGAATTGAGCAGGTAATTGTAGCTATCCTAACACTATTTTAATCTGATATAAATGAATTCATTTTTCCCCTTACCTAATCATTTCAAAGATTTTAGTGAAAATGTAAAACATCTAACATGATCTTCATAAGTCCTGTTGTGCAAGCTTAGCTAGACTTCATACTTTCATCAGATATAGCGCTTTGAAAATAGAAAAGAATTTAGTACCTGTGTATGTTTCTGCACACAGCAACAGGGGCGTACTAATATTAATATTAATATTGTGAATTCGATGAAAAATCACACCAATAAATATTTGATGTGTGGAGTAAGAAATAATCAAGCAACCAAAACAAGTGGGTAACGGTTATAATCACAAACAAAAGTAGTAAACAGCGAGAGAAAAGAAGAGAGAACACAAAATAATTTGTTTACCAGTTCAGTCAAAAAATGACCTAACCTGGAGAGAGAGAGCAGCCCTTCTGTTCAACTATAACGATGAGTAACTTTACAAAAGAGATATCAATGAGTTACAAGAATAAGTCTCCTGCTTAATTCTACCCAACGTCACAATCTCTTCCCGTAACCAAGAGACTCAATCATAATAGTGTTTCCCAAGGTGAATCAACCCTCAAACCCTAGTGTTTGTTGCCAAGAGACAAACTCTATACAAACCCTAGTTTTGTTGTTGCCTTTCTAAACCCTTGTTTCATCCTCCTCTATCTCAAGGTTTACTCTTATACAAAACATATATTTATAGTAAAAGAATCCCTCATAAATTGGAACAAAATCAGACCCAAAAATACGTTTTATTTTTATGCATATGCGCAAAACCGTGCTCCGATTTTAACAGATCGTGCTCCGATTTTTTATGAATGGAAGTGTCAATTCTGGTCCAAAAATCGTGCTCCGATTTCTCAACTCGTACTCCGATTTTGACAGCTTCAGAACTTCAATTTCTCCTATTTTGAGTCACTTTCACACCAATTAACAATTATCATAGCTTGTTTTACATTAATATCCAATTTTTATTTTTTTTCAATTTCTAAAGCATAATCAAACTTTGTTATACTGCTTCTATTTTGTATCTCAGTTTGGAACATTCTTTACATTCTCCACTTATACTGCTAAGTAAAGTGTCATCTATCTTTTTCTGATACATTGACATGGGTTTCAGGCCATGAACAATAAAAATACCAAAATATGAGTTAGGTGTTAGGATACCAACGAAATTGATTTAAGATTAGAACAAATTTTGAACATATACTTGTGTGGAGCAGGTTTTAGGATATATAATTATCAGCAAAAGAAGAATATTAAATAATGAAGGAGTGCAAGAAGTAGTTATGTACTTGTTCCCTCGTGTAAATTCCAGGCAGTGGCAGATCATTGTGTTAACACATGAGCCAGATCTTAATGCAGTGCTTATAGCATAAACACTTAACATTTAAGTGCTTATGTTTAGGCTATTTCTAATCTATAACAAAAGATAACATGGAATCAAACTTATAAGTTGTTTTCATAAACTATCATGGAGAGCTTATGAAAAAGAAAAGTTTAAAACAACTTATGGACATGTTATATACTGTTTCTATAAACTCCTTCAAATAATTTCACAAGTGCTTATGCTAGTAAATAAAATTATGTAAGCGAATAGATGTCTATAGAGAAACTTACATTTTGTTTGGGAGACATTAATTCAACAATTTCAAAGACTTGAAAACCTAGCAAACTCGCAATAATACTCTCATCACAACATTTTGTACTTTATTAGTACTATTTAAACTTCATGCAAATCTCACAACTCTAGCATTCTCTTTCCAATACTGCCATGTACATCACTTAAGGAAATGATATTAGTCATCACTATTAAGAAAAGCCATAACATCAAAGCTTCCATCACTTGAGTTGCCATCACCATCACCACCAAGTTCTCTATCCTCCTCCTCCTCATCATCTCCTAAAATTGCACCCATTTCTGTTGGGTCGGCAAACACAAAGTTTGGATCCAATGAAAAATCATGAGCTTGAAAAGCCTGTGGTGGTGATGGCGGTGGAGGAGGAGGTGAGGGAGCACGAGCACCATGACGAAAAAGTTGGATGTAGCGGAAGGAATACTCGGCATAGTCATCAAAACCCAATTTGTGCATAGTAGTTAACAAATCTTCAGCAGTAATTGTTGTCCTATAATCTAACTTGCAATAATGGTTGGCCTCAGAAGTAACAAAGCTAATGAATTCAGCTGCATATTTCACCATAATTTCCTTGCTTTCATCAGTTATCTTTGCATGTTCTGGCAGAGCTTTTTTCATCAATCTATGCACATTCGCAATGGTAAAGGCTCCTGAAAGTTCTTCTTGCTCCCTCGAACTAGCTGGTTGAACTCCATCCTCTACCATCACCACAATAGTAGTTATATATAATTGGCGTGAAGTAATAGTTATATAGTTCTTTTAAAAAAAATATATAGTAACATAATCAATCAATATCCAAACTAACTTTAATTGTTTGTAACTTACTCCTATTTCATTAGTTATCCGGGGGAGAAACATGCACACGTAAATGCTTGCTATCTATAGTAGCATACAACTCTTTGTTTCACTAATATAATTCTTATCATGAAGTTCATTAATTAGTTTGAGTCTAGTATGTGTATAATCAATGTGAGAGAAAATTAAACACTTAATCAGAAAGAAATGTTTTTAAAAGGTATATATGCATGGTAATGCAAAAAGAAACTCCAACTATGCAAAGTCTAAAACTCACACACTAGCTTGTGGACAAAAAGAGCTCGAGGACAAAAAATGACCTCGCATACATTGGGAAAAGAAATTGTGCATGGCAGATACGTACAACAATCCCAATTATCGCATCAAAAAAATAAATTGCATTATGCTTTTTGTTCATGTGTAACTTAAAACTCTTCTAACAAAACTCATTGAAATTGAATCATGATCGGTGCAACGCATCTATGTTGTATAATGGTTTACATTAAAAAGGAGATATGACTTGCAAGAAAATATCAAAAGTTAAACATTATTATGCATGACTATATTATATTGCATGATAACAAGAAAAAACAGTTAAAAAGGTACAATTCCATCTTGGTAAAAAGTTGGTATAATTTCTGAGTGAATTTAACTTTATATTTACGAAAAATTAAAAATATATCATATCAAGAGCAAAATATTAAATGTAACATAAATGAAAGATAAAAAAATTTCTTCTAGCAGTCACTCCGAGACAAACAAACAAAGAGCAAATGAGATAGAGAGATCAATAGTTTCAAACTAAAATGTCAAGATTCTCTCCTCGGAATTGGATGCGCTCCTTACTTTGTCTCAATCTGCCTCTCCACATCTTTTTCTCTTACAACAATTTTCGTTATCCCTCTATCTCTCTCTCATGAAGAAGGTTTCAAACTAAAATTTCAAGATTCTCTCTCCAAATTTGGATGCGCTCCTTACTTTGTCTCAATCTACCTCTCCACATCTCTTTCTCTTACAACAATTTTTGTTATCTCTCTCATGAAATAGAAGATTCACATATATACATATGTAGGGATAGGTGATATCACTTTAATTTTTCATTAATCAATTTCTCAAAAATATAATTAGTAGTTAAAACCCAACAATGACATAGAGGACCATAGGTGGACCATAGTCGTCGGATGAAGATAGAGCAAATGACTTACATTTGAAGCTTGTTTTTCAATCCAATTTTTAATTTCAAAATTTGAATGATCTAGTCTTTATCCAATGACTTTTATATCCTGACTAAATTTACTTTGTGATTATTAACGAAATTTGAGAAAGGGAAGGATGTTAAGAGAACATAATCAAAATTCAAAACTCAAAGAAAGTTAGCAAAATAAATTATCATAGCTAGTAAGACTAAGAATATATTTTTTAAGGAACGTTGTAGAAAATTATCTAAACAAGTACAAGTATCAATATATTCAATACATACACTCATAATGGGGTGAAGGAACGTTGTAAATCATCAGATCTTTATTCAATGACTTTTTATACTAAATTGTAAAAATGAAAACACATTATATTTTACAAGTTTAAGTCTTTTGAAGTGAAGTGCTTACTTGAACTTGACTCTCCAGGATGATCTGGACTACCGGAAGCCATGATATTCGTCCTTGAACAGAAGACTCAAAGATTGAAATATATAATTTGCTTTTTGAATGGACAATGGTTTTAGTGAACTCGACACATATATAGAATGAGTAAATATCTAAGTTGGTTCTTGAAAATATAATTATATCAATACAGTCCCCCAATTATCAATATTCCAAAATATGACCTCAAAAAAATTATATTCAATATTAAATATTTCAAAATACTATATTCAACTTTCCATTTATGACCTCTAAAAAAAAAACTTTACATTTATGATAGTGAAAACATACAAATAGTTAATAAAAATAGTTTACTCAAAAGATTATTCTCTTTTCTTCTAATTTTTTTTTTTTAAATATCTGTATTTTTATTTTAAATGACATTAATTTTAAAATGGATGAATTAAGAAGAAAAATATCGTCACTATGCATTAAACGACTTAGGCTTTGTTTGGATTAACTTATTTTAGAGCTTATATATGCAAAACAACTTATACAAATAAATATGTTTTTATGTATTATTTTTAAGCTTGTTAATGTAGTTTATGAAAAAACTATTTGTAAAGGTCTAATTTTCGTTAGCGAGAACTTATGATTTAAGAAAAAAAAAACTTATTTATTTGCATAAGCTCTTTTTAATAAGCTCAAAATAAGTTCAATCCAAACGGGGCCTTATTTTCGGACATCTAAGAATATGCTTATTTTTATTTAAGGATTAGACAGTCAATAATCTATACTATATAAAGAAAATTACCACTTTCAGCACTTTTGGGTTGGATTTTTCTTTCCAAAAATACCCTTAATTTTCAATACAAATAACACATGTAACAAATATATAAGAATAAATTTAAATATTAAAACAATTGTAACAAACACGATATTAATATATGTATAACTGTTTTTTTTCCTTTATCATTTAAAAAGTATAACAAACTAGATGAGTATATTTTATACTTACTTTTTTTTTTATTATTCCAATTATACTCTTAAACAACTTTTTCTATAAAAAAGATTGATGTTCGTGTCATTAAAAAAAACATTTATATTTTTACTTTTAATCAAAACTAAAATTTCATAAAAAAAATATTGTTCATAATTTTCAAATGTTTGCGCAGTAAAAAAAACAGAAAGACGGGCACGGTGCCCGTCTTTTCGTTAGTTACTATAAAGATAGCCTCCGAAAAAAAAATCACTATAAAGATATAACATCATATTTGGTATAAATTTCTTTAAAATTATATCCTCTGAGATAAAGTATAAGCAAAACAAATGCATGCATGTATTTAATTGAAAATTGAACCAAATACATATATTTAATTTTTGTTTATATTTCATTTCAAAGAGAGTATAATACTACTCTTTTCCCTTCTTAAGAAAAAAAAACTACTTTTTTCCATTCACCCTACCAAATAAATCTTAATCATGGATATGAGTCTAAGCTTAATATCAAGTAACAAAATCTTTGAATAATATAATACCATACATACTAACAAGATGTATGATTAGTATATCTCATTATAAGAAATTTGGTTCGAGTGGTTAGGTTGGAGAGATTCAATGTTAATTAAATAGTATTATTAAAAAATTATTAATGAATGATGTGTACACGTGAAATCCGTTAACATTTCAAAACATAAATTTCTTTATTATGGATGTTTTTAACACTCTTGGTTGTCCGAGACAGAAACATGCAACACCGGTTCGACCACATCAACCTCATTATTTTTCCATTTTTTGCTGCAATATAAAGGTTTGCAACGTAGAAATTTAAAAATTATGTTCATTAGTGTAAATATTGAAAAATCTAGTGCTTATTTTACTCATACTCACTAGCATCTCTCCTCACCTTCTATTACAAAGAGTGCAGAAGCCCAACTAGCATCTCTCCTATGTTTAACTTAGAATCTTCACATAAGATGCATACTTGAATTAAATCAACATGAGACCGGCGTAATGTATTGTGATATACACGAATATGGTACAAAAAGACATAATTTCAAAAAGCACATGTTACTATAATACAATCTTTCATTATCAACGATACTATCCTCTTTATAAGCATTTACATTCCAAATCTATAGAAATTAAGCACATAAATGAAGATAAAAAAAATGAATAATTTTATGTCTACTTCATAAGATATAAACCTTAAAATTCATGAAGTCTAAAAGGTGAATAATTTTAAATTACTCCATCTTGATATAGACATTAGTTAAACTCAAAATCATTAACCAAATTATTACAATTTCATTGGGACTATATAAATCAAGTTAATACCATAATTAAGAAGTTTATAAATTCCTTAAAAAAAAGTTGATATAAATATTCACCAGTAAACACCACTAGATCCTTATTCTTCAACTAGAAAAGTAATGACACAATCAATATGGTAGATTAGTTAAACATAAAATTATATTACAAGGAAATTTTGAACTTTCAACGTTAATTATCAGTTATTTGTTTCAATGTAGTGGTCATTCATAGACCAAGTCATACATAACAAAGCAAACAAATACACTTACTTGAGGCCAAACATAATTAGATACCAATTATAGTTTTTTTTTTTTTTTGACAAAACCAATTATAGTTATAAATACCAAAACTTTATTGCCACGCATAATTTTGGATGTCACAAAACTGTATCACTGTAGTGAGTGTATCCCATGGCTACATCAAGTGCAAATATGAACAAAGCAACGAAAGAAGCATCAAGAGAAAATATTTACATAGTAAAAGAATGGATATACATGATGCTCATCATGTATATGATTGAAGAATCATAATATTATGTGCTTGCATGAATCACTTATAACTCATTTGGCATCACATTTTGTTTCTTCCCAAGTCTGTCCGCTGTGTTGCGATGCAATATAGATGAAATAGGTTTTGGAGCTCCTGTTTTTGTATCAATTGCTCTCACACAAATGAACCCTATAAAACATAAATGAACATTACATATTGTGTTCTTACCATCAAGCAAAATTATACATTAATCAAGTGACATTTTGTTTCCGTACCTTTGCAAAAGAAGTCTTTAATTTCTTCCATTGACAAACCTGCATCGGTATTTGGTAGAAGATATGTGTTATTTGAACAATAGAGAGAAAGTAAAAACATAATGTGAGTATGAGAGAAAAATTATCACAAAAATTGTCATAAGATGGTTGTACAAATATCATTTCTCTTGATTTCTAGTACATTATTTGCACTATTTTTTTTTTTTGAACTATGGTAAAGTAAAACAATTCTTGCCGTTTCTTTTTAATATTGGTTTTTTAGGAAAGTGCTGAAAAGTTCCCCAAGGGTGGTCAATTTTAAAAGTTAAGATAAAGTTACTTTCAATACAAAATTTCTTAGGTTAGGTTCCTTAACAAATATCAAATATCAGTAGGACATTCGATAATAGAGCTATAAAAAAATGAATCGGTCTGATGGTCTGGTACATTATCCCATATTTTTCGGTTGGGCTGGGTTTTAATAAAGCTTACCCAAATATAATCGGGCTTTTTCGGTCCCATTTGACCGCTCTACTTATTAACAAGATTTTTTATTTATTTTAATACTGCTTTTTTAATATTAGTTATTAGAACTGATTTTCAAAGTTGAAAGTGACAATGATTCTTGTTTTGTCAAAAGTACTTTTAACTATACATTGCATAGAGAAAAATAAATAAAATGAAAGAATGTTATACGGTAAAAGGTATCACATGATAAAGACAAATAATTTTATCAAAAACAACAAAGTTTATTAATAGATAAAAACTTTGGTGTATTTTCTTAGATGTTTTGTATGATTCTTAACAAAATTAACCATAGTTTTTTCAAATTCATATTTTTCCTAAAATTTGTTATAACAAAAAAGTGTTTTTAGTTAATAACCATAAAAAAAGGTAGCTAAGAAAATACACCAAGTTTTTCTCTTTCCTTATGTTACTCCAATTCCAAAGTGTATCATGTTCATTTACCTCTCGTTATTGATGATGTCCCAGTACCAAAATATGCTATCTGTTTCTTTAGACTCCATATCCATTTTCTAGGAACATTAATTGGTTGTATCATTGAAGAATAATCAGCAAAAACCTACAAAAGAAAAAGATATTACAGTAACTATCTTTCAAGACATTATGTACTTTATGAGCCAATAGAAGTTTTATTTATTCACCTCATTAACTTGAAAGTATGTTCCATTCAGAAGAAAACGGGCTCTCATTGTAGCTCGGCATGGTATCTGTTACATAAAATGTTAAATCTTGTAGCCCTTCTTTTTGTAAAAAACTGGGATTCAAAAATACTAGTTTCTTATTTTCACTCACCAGAAGTGTTCCAAAAACTGTTTCAGTCTGACTACTCTCTTCCTCATGCAAGTCAGTCTTGCTTGATTCGCCCGACCTTTCTAATTCGGCTTTTTAAGAATACACAAAAAATAGGTATTTGAGTTTAATACTTTCTTAAAACAAAGAATACTATATAATCTCTTTGTTCCTAATCATCATTACCTTTTAGAAGGAAAAATGTGTCAGCTCTCTTTCAAATAACCCTTTTTTTCTCAACATAAACATAACTAACTCTACTAATTAATGATTATAAACACAAAAGGAGTACCTGGTAGCCATACAACCAGAAGATAAGGGGATGGATCATCATGTTCTCGTGGAGGATACTATAAACAAAAGTTAGAAATATGAACATATATGACTTTCATGTGTGTATAAAAAAGCTTACTTTGTGATTATTTTGACACCTACCTCAGCTAGGAGAGGGTGATTATCCGTGAGGACATAACTGAACAGATAAAGGAAAAATGCATAAGTCTTGGCATATAAATAGTAAGTAATTTCTCTAAATTTCAAACACCTAAAAGCTAAAACTTCATTTCCAAACACATCCACTTAAAGCACTTGAAGTAGTGAATTTGTTCTAGTATCGTTATTGCATAAATAAATACAATAAACAAGGGAATATTTCACAAAATAATAGCATGCATTGTCAGGAAACTCTACAAATTTTGAAATTAAAATAGTTTAAGTGAAAGCAGAAAAGTCATACTTGATGATACTTATACAAAACTAGTTTGTAAGGTTAGGATTCCCGTCAATTATAAAAACATGTTCAGACCATATCTCATTTGATATGAGAGTCTTAACTTAACAATATTAAGAAATGCATGGTAACTTAATAGAGACAATAAAACTACTAATAATTTAGGAATATTGAAAGATCTAAATAAAGAATAACATCAGAATATAGGAAAGTGATAAACGTACACTGTGCGCTCAGTTTTCAGGCGACTAGCATTTTTCATTTTTGATAAATGATTGTTTGTAGCATTTGGATGAAATGCAACTAAAGATGTTGAAGCATTCATGCCATGGTCAAACTTTTCAAAAGAATTACCATACATTGGCAAGCATGATGATTCTTGACTACTGAGGTTTAATGTTGGAATATCCTCAATATCTTCATCACTCTCATTGGTATAATCATGGTAAATCTCTTCATCATCAATCAATGATGTGCTTTCAAGTTCAGGTGATGCGGGCATCTCAACTATAGGTTCACATTCTTTACTCTCTTTAGTAAATAATGTTGATGTAGAATTGCTACAATCAAAGTATGGGAAAGAATATGCATTGGCATGATCCATTTGGGTTACTACAATTGATTGATCTGTGGTTGATTTTGGTGGTAAGGCAAATTTTGTCCTGCATATACATATTAGCACATTTTGATATTGCATAGTCTAATTATACCAAAGTCAATATTAGGGAGTAAATGGAAACAATGCATATGTGTATGCGGAAATAGTAATCTTACAATTAGGTGTGAAGAGGTAATTATCTCCATAAAATATAATGGACACAACCAAATGGATTGTGGCTGAAGCATGGCTTCAAAACAAATATCACAATTCTCAAATTTTATTGTTTTGAGATAATAAGATTTGTAGATTACAACAAATTAAAAAAGAAATTTGAGATATTTATATAGAAAATTTTTTACAACAAAGTACAAAAGAAAATTACATATTACAATTAACAAGGTAGTGCTTTTAATTAGAGATAAAGTTGATGTCTAAAATTGTCTCATAAAGCTTTTTGCGGTAGGTTTAGACGGTATACAATTTAATCACTGAGGCAAATAAATCTACATTCAACAACAACAAAAAATCAAGAAAATTATGTGTGTATTAGGGGTGGCAATATGATCCACCAATCCACCATCCAATCTATCCATTAATTAATTCATCCACCAAATAAAAAAAACTTGTCAATGGATTGTTTTAAATTCCTCCATTTAAAACAATGGATGGATTGGATCCATCCATCTTATTTTCTAAGTGCAATGGATCACCTCAAATAATAATACACATTTATTTGATAAAATAAAAATAATTTATTTATAAAAAAACTATATTAATAAAATATTTAATTATTGTATGTCGTGGTCAACACGTCGACCATCGGATCACCGTGAAGGTCACCATGGAACCTCTAGAGGGTCGTCGAGTTCAACACTGGAGGACCACCGCTTTTAATATATATATACACACACATACATAATTTTTTTTACGGAAATATATGTATGTGTGTATAATTTTAGTTATTAATATAAATAAAATATATTTAGGCTAAATTTATACTATTTGTGCAATTGGGCTAAATAAAAAAAATAAACTAGTTTAAGCTGAATATTTTTTGCACCAATATTGATGTAAAAAAAATATGTTTAAAAAATAAAAAAAAAACACACATAAATAAATGGACTAATAGATTGTTATGATATATCCGTTATGATCCACATACATCCATTTTGCCACCTCTAATGTATATGCATTGTCAAAGTTGTTGATTTTCCTCTTGCAATAAGTCATTGCATATTCTCCAAATTTAATAAATAAATAAATGCAACATCTGCATCTGTCACTTGCTTCCCAATCAACGGAGTCCGCATGATCAATATGTTGATCACTTTTATAGTTCTTAATGTTTCCCAATGTTGCATTTTCTTCTCCAGTATATTCTTTTCCAGTATATATATTTTTTTCCTCCTGTTTCTTACTCTTCTTATTGTCTGTTTGTTTCCTTTTATTAGGAGAATCTGGGTTCCTCTCTATGGAACACGATTTATTTTCAATTTCTTTGTCATCAACTTTGGAGCTTTCAATTTCTATGGAACACAATTTAATTGCATGGATTAAATACATATATAAGCCTTGATTAAAATATGTGGAAGTATATTTGTCCACCACCAGTCGAACAGAGCGTAGCATACAATGTGGAGTATAAGACTTTTCTAAAAATAATCCAATATAAAGTTTCACATTTTCTCAAATTTGTCCATTGGTCCTGCTAGCAATGCTAATAATACAATATGAAGTCAATTCAGATGAAAATATACATTTGAACATTATGCACTTGATCTAAGAATGATAAAACCATTTCATGATAGAGTTTTCTTATCATCTCCCAATACCTCCTCTTATGTTCATCATTCTCTTCATGTTTGTTTCCAACAACGAGCAAATTCCATACTCGTAATGTCTTCTCGTCAAACATTACTTCAACTTCTGACGATGGTCGATTATAAAGAACTAATTCCCCTGACTTTTTGCGGACATCTCTTATTTTTCTTTCGATGCATTTTCTTCTTCAAGAAAATAATTTTCTTGATTAAAGATCTCATTTTTCGGCTGGTTGTAGAATTTCCTTCTGTGCAGAATTGTGTCCAACATCTTCTCTTCGTAACAACACTTGTTGATCTCTGGCCCTTTGCAAAAGGAGGCAAGAGTTTTACCAAACTTATTCTTTCTCTTCTAACTCTTTTCCTTTTACACATTATTGGAAAATTTTGTCCAACTCTCCTACTCTCAACTAGACATAAACTTGACAATAAAGTCATTTTTTGATAACTTTGTACCGAATTGTATACGATGGCAGATTCATTAGTTATAGTTGAATTTTCATCGTCAACAAATAATGGCTTTTGACACTCAGGAATCTTGGCAGTCTTTCTAACATAACTTTTCCTCTGCTTCAGAGTTGAAGGTTTTAGAGTGTTGTTGTCAGGAGTCTTGGCAATCTTTCAAACATAACTTTTCCTTTTCCTCTGCTTCAGAGTTGAAGGTTTTGGAGTGTCGTTGGTTGCGGCATGGAATGGAGACACCACTTTAGGTAGATATTTCTTCCTTTTAGCTATTTTTTGCGGATGATCGTTAACATCATTTTGGCTATTTTTCCTTTTATTTAAAGACCCTGGTGGTGGACATAATTCAACAACCAGATATTATAATTATAAACAAAGATTATCGATAGTTTATGTATTCTCATTTCTCAATGATTCATTTAAAAATATTTAGAGTTGCAAAGTATAGCTACTAACATTACTAACATATAAAACATAAGAATAAAAAACTAAACCAATTGCAAATGGAATCGAACCACAAAAACTGATCGAAGCTGAGCTGATTTTTAGCAAATAATTTTCTGTATTTCGTTCAAAATCCAAACATCTTACTTATTAAAGCTTATCCCCTAAAACTATCCTTAACCCTAATCTTTTCCCCCTAATTTTTCCCTCCACTTTTCTAAGTCATTGGATGCTGATCATTTAGGCGCCATTCATTGTGAGTCATTGATCATCTACACTTAATGCTCTTCTCTTTGATATCACACAACACATCACACGATGCATTTTCAAAATTCCTCCATTAAACTTACTGCCTTTTCCCAACGTGACTTTTGTGTTCTCCAAGTATATTCAAAGGTTCTCTCTTTCCCATAACCCCTAAACTATGATGCTAGCAATAAATATGAGATCCACTTCCAATAAAATCCACTTATTTTCGATATATAGCATGTTTAAAAGCTATAATTTTGAATTCATTCTCCAATTCAAGAGTGTCACGGATGCCACTTCCCTGTTTCCTTATTCTTTGCTGTCAACCACAAGCAATCAGACATGAATGTCACTCCTCCCTCTCTGGTCAGCACCTACATCTCATCCCTCCTCTACCACCGCCAAAGACAACTCCGCCGTCTTCTTCTGTTCTATGTCACCGCAAAAACCTTTATCCCTTGCTTAGTAGTTCGAGATCCAACGATCACCGTAGCACGCCTCCTGCTTTTTACATCTCCCACCAGCCTCAGTTGTTGATTGAGGTAGTATCCCCTCTCAATCTTCATGTTTAACACATATAGATTTCTTGATATTCGTTTATTGTTTGTTTGCGATGGTATACGCTTCTTTCTTACACTTTCGTTTTTTATTTTCTTTCATAAAATATGATTAATTGTTGGGGTTTAGTTTGTTCTTGATATTCGTTTTTAATTTTCTTCAATTTGGTTGTTGCTGAATGTGTTTATCAAAGACCAAAATGATGAATTTTTGGCGGTTATCAATTTCATTTTTTAATAGGGTCACTGTGAACTTTTTCAACTCAAAATCCTTGGTTTTTCTTTTCATTTTTGAATTTTCGAACCAATCCATTTGCTCGATTGGTCGATTGTTAATTTTTGTTTTGAGAAATTTTGAGCTTTAGTTAAAAATAGTTAAAGAATTAAATGAGGTTGTTAATTTCTGTTTTATAGAATTTGGAACAAGAGACAATGCTTTGTGTATTTTTCATGTTATTAAGCTTTGTATTTCACTTTTTTTTGGTTACTTGTGCTGGTTATTCTAATTTATGCTCTAATAAAGCTTATCCCCCAAAGCTATCCTTAACCCTAATCTTTTCCCCTTAATTTTTCCCTCCACTTTTTTAAGCCATTGGATGCTCATCATTTAGGCGCCACTCATTGTGAGCCATTGATCATCTACACTTAATGCTCTTCTCTTTGCTATCACACAACACATCACACGATGCATTTTCAAAATTCCCCCATTAAACTTAATGCCTTTTCCCAACGTGACTTTTGTGTTCTCCAAGTATATTCAAAGTTTCTCTCTTTCCCATAACACCTAAAATATGATACTAGCAATAAATATGAGATCCACTTCCAATAAAATCCACTTATTTTCGAATAGTTGAATAAGGATAAAAGTTATGTCATTTAGAATAGTTATAATGATACATAATTTATCTTAACTATTCAGGAATGCCATTACTTTGAGTCGGCGAAATTGTAGAAACTCATAATAAGTCGGCGAAATTGTAGAAACTCATATTTCTTCGGCAAACCGTGACTCTTTTATTTTTTCATTTGGTAAAAGTATCTAATTTGGAACTTTATGTAATTAAACCCGGGTATAATTCTATTGAGTTAAATATTCTAAGTCTATCCAGTTTTTGTTGTTGTTATTAATAGGCATGATGGGTCATATTTTATAATTTATGTTTCAAATAATGTACTTAATTTAATCTAACACCAACTATTTTATCTTATATACTTTATTTTTATTCTTATATATTATTGTCAGTATGACCCGTGCAAAAGCACGGGTCGACAATCTAGTTAATTGTAAATTTATGGATCCTGAATCCGATCTAATTGAGAATTCATCAATTTTTAACAATTTTAATAAAATATTAATTTTGCTCTCCACTTTTTATTAATTTTTGCTAAAGATAAGCTATATTTAAACTATTTTTGAGAGGTTCATATTAAATACACCAAACAAATCCGACCTTAGAAATCGATTCACTTCCATTCCATTAATTTTTATTGTTCGGATTCAACCTTAGAAAAATCTTGAAACTGTACCTTCATGTGGCTATGTGGAAAGAGGAAATCACTTGAAACAAATGATAAATTAACCATAGCAATAGCATGTTCATATGTTCGTTCTAAAGCGAGATTCATGAATTGGTTCTTAGTTTCAACAAATATTTCAAGGTTCACAGTTGATACAAGGTTAAAACAAAAAAAATATCACCCTATACATTACTCTAGTATACTTTCTCTAGTATACTTTCTAACACAGATGTGAGAATAAGGAGGAGGAAAAAACGAAAAAATTCAAGTTACCTTGAGAAGGAAAGTCAGGCATTTGATCTTCATTGTTGAACAAGTTGTCTGAGCAATCTTTTAATTCATCATTTTCACTTCTATCTTAAAATTGGAACTGTGAGAAAGAAATGAACCTAGGTTTGTATGTAGAAAGGAAACGTTAATGAAATAGGTTTTGTTGTAAAACCCTAAACGCGGCGGCGTGAATTTTTTGAGGGACCTCAGGCTAGTTTGTTGCAACTTGCAATTGCTTCTTTTTTTTTTTGGTTGCGGCGGCGTGAATTTTTTGAGGGACTTCACGCACGCTAGTTTGCTGTCCTTCTTTTTATTTTTTTGTTGGAAAGAGGCTAAAAAAGAGAATAAAAAATAAAAGCTAAAATCATAGTCTCTGTGATACATCTCTCACCGGTAGCAACTCACGTTTGTAGTAGCGGAAGCAAACCCTCCGATCACCATCTCGCTGGGCTGTAGCAGCGGAAGCAAACCCTCTGTTGGTTCCAAAAAACTCACATAAACCACTGTAGTAGCGGAAGCAAATCCTCCGATCATTATTAAAACAAACTGTACCCGTTGCAGGTATTATTTGTTTGTATATGTGAAAACAAATTTTTATGTACTAATATAAGATATTCTCTCAAAATAATGTACTAATATAAGATATGTAAAAAATAAAATATTTTGAAATCTCATGACTATATTCAAAATATTAACATTAATGTAGTATTTTTATTTAAATATTTTGTTAATTTATATGCAAAATACCGTGATATATTTTGACCGAATTTGATGCAGATTTTATGTGTTTATATCTATGGCCAAGAATGTTGATGTACCAATATGAGTATAAAATTTTGAATTCATGACTATTTTCAAAATATTCAAAATACCAACATTAATATAGTATTTTTAATAAATATTTTCTTATTTTATATGCAAAAGACCGTTAAATATTTGCACCACGATTGTTACGGATTTTATGTGCTTATATATTGCGGAAGCAATATTTTTTATGTATCGATATAAGAAAGTTTTGAAAACGTGTAAGAAAATTGATATGATAAAATTTTGAAAATTCGTGGTTATTTTCAAAATATCAACATAACTATAGTGTTTATGTTAAATATCTTTTTATTTTAAACGTAAAATATTTGTGCTGTACTTGTTGCAACTTTTATGTGGTTACATCCGCGGAAGAAAATATTTATGTACATGTTAGCCTATATTTTAAGTGCTTGTTTTCGATAGGAGGTTTGTTGAGTCGAATAATGATTTCTTCAAGTGTAAACTGAATATAAATGTGATTCGACAAGATACAATGGATGTTGGCATTTTCAAAATTTATGGATCCGATGGAATTCAAATCCTCTTTGAAGAGGCAAAATCAATAGTCTAAGACACGTGGAAGTTGAATAAAGTGTGTCGAAGATTTATTGTTGAGGACCGTTGTTTTTCAGTTATTTTACTTATATATGTGTGTGTGTGTGTGTGTGTGTGTGTGAGAGTTTTGCATAGGAAACAACGGTCACAAACCATATTATCCAAGTTACAAAGAGAATAGAGCAACCAAGACAATGTATGTTTGATTTGATGAACCAACTTTCATTTAATGCAAATTACTTTCTTTTAAAAGTTTCATCACTTTATCTTTAAAGTTCTTGTTTAATTAGATTCTCAAAATCTTGTTGATCATGTCGAATAAGGCAATTTTCTTCATCTTTTTATATTAAAGTTCATGAACATAATGAACAGTCAAACATTTTCTGGAAAAACATTGCACAACATGTCATAGAATTTTAAAACTAACACTTTTGTTTACCAAAAATATAAGTAAATAAATTGGCACGCCCGATAGGATCCTGTTTGTGCAATCTTTTGTTGAGAAAATCTCATTGTTTCAAAAAAATTCTAAAGAGTGTTGATAACAGTTCTTGCATAAACTTATTTTTGAGAAAGTTTTTCCAAGTGTGATGATAAATTTTTCTACGAAGGTTTTCATTTGTGTATAGGTTTAAGAAGTGACAAAAACATTTCACATCGACCCGTGCGATACACGGGTCATATCAACTATAATATATAGAAATAAGAATAAAGTATATCACATTATAAATTTGATCCGTAAACACAAATAATTTGATGGAGATAAAATATTATATACTTAGAATAACTGGACATTTTTTTCTTAAGTCATGCTATAATAACGTAAACAACTAAATACACATTCATCTTTAAAAAAAAAAACTGGATACACATTCAATTCGTGCATGTATACAGGTAAACATGAGTTTTATTTAAAATAATACAAGTACAAAATTTTATTTTAAAAGCAAAAATGTGACAAGAAAAAAAATATATAAGTCGTGTATATTGAAGACAAAAAAATCATATGCCACTTCCATATGGAAATGTCATATGTACCCGGGCGTAGAAGAGAAGCATTAAAAACAACAAATTTGTTTTAAGGGTGATGTTAACTTGTGCCCTTAGGACACAAGATAAGGAACCAAAAGTAGAAATGTTCCTTCAAATTTTGTGCATTTTATTTATCATAAAGTCAAAAATTAAAATAAATGCACACATTCCAACAAAAAGTTACTATGTTAGGTTCTTTATAAAGGGGTAAAAATGGATTTTAGATAAAACAATAAAAGTGGAAACAAATACGATAAACTATAAGCTTAAACGCTACTTAGAATAGCGTCTGAAAAATAGTTTATAAGCTCGTGAAATAAACTATAAACTCGTTGTAAAAAATTGTTACCAAACAAAGCTTTTTTTTTTATCAAACGGGCTTATAAGTTATCCGATATAAGCTCATTTTTTGAGACCAACATGTGAGTTTAATAGTGTCAATAACTTTTTTAAAATATTTCTAATCTCAAACTCTATTTGAGAGCGTCCTACTAAAAATACAAAGTACAAATACAAAATACAAGAGTTATATATTTATGATGAAAAAGCAGTTTTAAGTGGAAAAGAAATGTTGAAATTTCTTTAAACGATTTTTTTAGACATATACATGCAAAGTAATTTGCATGTGAATGAGTTGAATTTAAATATAATTTATAATAGAATATTACGACGTAATTTGATTTATATAGTTGATCTTGGTTAGTATAATAAGGTTTGGTTTTCGTTGTTGACACATGCAAAATGATCCATATGTGGTGCTTCAGTATAAATGTGACAAATGTTGTGGCATGTGGCACCGAATCCTTCTAAGCAGAACAAGAAGCGGCGAATGATCCAAGACCATATTAGCCAGGTGCTGATTACACATCAAAAACAGAAACTTCTACAACACTCTTTTCCTATAAAGTTTGGTCAGATATGCTAAAATGATTGAAATTGAAACCTTCATCTTAAAAAAATGTTTCAAACAAAGTCACTGAAACTTGTAGGTTTGACCCTTTTGTTAGTAGTACCTTATTTTACTTTTGAAGCTTATGGGAATGCATTAGGGGACCCCAAATGTGATCCACCATGTCAACAATTATCTCCACCAATTTCTGGTTACCCTTCT
This sequence comes from Medicago arabica, assembly GCA_946800305.1. Lineage (NCBI taxonomy): Eukaryota > Viridiplantae > Streptophyta > Magnoliopsida > Fabales > Fabaceae > Medicago > Medicago arabica. Next base: position 2,243,843 of record OX326970.1, read on the forward strand.
TATGGTGCTCCACCTCCACCGTCTGGCTACTCTACATATGTACCACCACCACCACCACCACATCATCATGAGAAAGGGCAGAGTAAGTGTCCTCCAGCTGGTGGTGTTCAGTGTTGTACACCTCCTGCTCCTTACATTTATGGACCTCCTACTAATCCCTATAATACTTATGGACCACCTAGTACTTATGCTCCTCCTAATACTTACACTTATGTGCCTTATGATGGAAGTGAACGTTCAGCTTATGTGGTTATGCAATTTCTAGTCCCAATTTTGATGTTATTTTCCTCTTTTATTCTCTTTTGATTTTGGATATGGTTTGTAATTTTAGTGATCATTTTAAATTGGTTATCTTATGTACTAATAAGATTAGTTGTCCATACTAAAATGTTGTTGTAGTATATAGATATTTCATATTTAGATAGTTTGTTGCTCCATGTTGTATATAATATGGTAAAATCATCTACCAAGTTCAATTTTACTATGTTGCTTTCTAATATGCACTCTTCAACGTGTAAGAAGAGGGTAACATGATAAAAATACGAATCCTAATGCATGCTTACCTATTGACAACAGCCACCGATTCATTCTTTAACATTAGACAAAAAGATTCTTTTAGTGAGTTAGACAAAAAAACAAAGGCTAAAAACCTTGTTGAAAATAATGCAATGAACCTTATTATAAAGAGAAGAGTCCGAGGTCCGGAAGAGAAAAAATTAACATAACAACTAATTAATCACATTTTTTGCATTAAAAAAGAAAATGCAATGAACCTTATTAAAAACTAATGCAACGAACTCCAGAGATGACAATTAAGTGATCAACATGAATCAATGTTATCAAATATTTTCCCTTCTAAGAAAAATGAATCAATGCTTTTCTTTTTTTAAAGAAAAAATAATCAAAGCTATCACTAGCAAAACTTCAACAATCCACGTTTTTTTAGACTTGACCGATCAAGATGTTTTATTTTTTTAAGAAACTAAAATGGGATATATTAATAACAACTGATGCGCCTTTTAAGTACAAGGTGTATTAAAAAGGCGCTCAAAAAACAAGGTGTCTGACAAATATATACAAGGCCTAGTAGTGGCTGATACCCAAACAACACAAAGGGTTCAACCGCCATTGCTCGCAACCATACACAAAAGAGGCGTTATTCGACTTTAACCACCAATATGCGTGGAACTTAGCTTTTTCCAAAAGCTCTATAATGGAAGAATGAACATTATTAAAAATTCTATTATTACGTTCTTTCCATATGAGCCACACACAAAGAAGCCACAAAAGCTGGAGGAAAGATCTACAACTCCTCCTACCACCCAAGTAATTTGTGAATTGATGGAAGTGGGTGCTTGGGACGTTGTGATCAACACCTGAAAAACCAAGCCAAAATCTGACATGTTGCCACGAAGAGCCAAAAAAACTGCAATTAATAAACAAATGTTGCGCGCTTTCAATTTGACTGCAGCCCGTCACACAGAGAGAATCATCCACATGTATAATGCCGTGGTTCATGAGATTGGATTTTGTTGGTAATCTGTCTCGAAGCAGCCGCCAAGCTAAGATAGAGACCTTTAATGGAACCTGAGAGTGCCCTAAAAGTTTCTCTGAGTCATCTAACACCGGAGGTGTCTGAGCAGTAAGGGTGTGGTAACTTGAGCGAACTGAATAGCCTCCTGTAGTATCTGGGTGCCAAAGCCAAGTATCTGAAACATTTAACTGACGGAGCTTTGAAGAAAGAAAGAGCATAGACAGGCAATGAGGTCAGAACAGATTTTAGCAGAGTCAATCGACCACCAAAAGACAAAAAACGGCTTTTCCACACAGACAGTCTAGATTTTATATAGTATCTCATAGATAGGGATAAATGAATTAACTCGTCTTATTTGAAATATTAATCAGGTGGAAATAATTTTCGATAGAACTGTCACTTGAACAAAGGTTGCTAGAATTTTGACCTTGAATTTGTCATGAATCATATTTTAAAAGGATAGACTTACAGGATTTTAAAACGATTAGTAAATCACTTTTTTTTTTACAAGAAAATTAGTACTAAATGACATTATTATATGAAATGCTTTATTATTGTGTCTCGAATCAATCAATCTAAATGTTTGAACTGTTCAAAGGGAATGTACTAAAACTATTCTTTTCCAAGGCTTTAGATGAAATAACAAGGTAAGTATGAGTAATTTGGACCTCCACACTCTACTGCACATACGATCAGACTTTTAAAAAAAAAACCAATCTCCTACAGAAAACTCCCGGTCAGTCCTATGATGGTCAGCTTAGCTTTTCATATTAGTTCGAGCATGATTCATGTGATGCTTTAGTGGATGCAAACACTCATCCCAGATAAGAAAATCACTTCTCACCTCCCGCCACACAGAGAGAATTATCCACATGTATAATACCGCGGTTCATGAGATTGAATTTTGTTGGTAATCTGTCTCGAAGCAGCCGCCAAGTTAAAACGATTAGTAAATCACTTTTTTTTTTACAAGAAAATTAGTACTAAATGACATTATTATATGAAATGCTTTATTATTGTGTCTCGAATCAATCAATCTAAATGTTTGAACTGTTCAAAGGGAATGTACTAAAACTATTCTTTTCCAAGGCTTTAGATGAAATAACAAGGTAAGTATGAGTAATTTGGACCTCCACACTCTACTGCACATACGATCAGACTTTTAAAAAAAAAACCAATCTCCTACAGAAAACTCCCGGTCAGTCCTATGATGGTCAACTTAGCTTTTCATATTAGTTCGAGCATGATTCATGTGATGCTTTAGTGGATGCAAACACTCATCCCAGATAAGAAAATCACTTCTCACCTCCCGCCACACAGAGAGAATTATCCACATGTATAATACCGCGGTTCATGAGATTGAATTTTGTTGGTAATCTGTCTCGAAGCAGCCGCCAAGTTAAGATAGAGACCTTTAATGGAACCGTGCCATAAAAATTTCTCTGAGTCATCTAACACCGTAGGTGTCTGAGCAGTAAGGGTGTGGTAACCTGAGCGAACTGAATAGCCTCCAGTAGTATCTGGGTGCCAAAGCCAAGTATCTGAAACATTTAACTGACGGAGCTTTGAAGAAAGAAAGAGCATAGACAGGCAATGAGGTCAGAACAGATTTTAGCAGAGTCAATCGACCACCAAAAGACAAAAACGGCTTTTCCACACAGACAGTCTAGATTTTATATAGTATCTCATAGATAGAGATAAATGAATTAACTCGTTTTATTTGAAAAATTAATCAAGTGGAAATAATTTTCTATAGAACTGTCACTTGAACAAAGGTTGCTAGAATTTTGACCTTGAATTTGTCATGAATCATATTTTAAAAGGATAGACTTGCAGGATTTTAAAACGATTAGTAAATCACTTTTTTTACAAGAAAATTAGTACTAAATGACATTATTATATGAAAGGCTTTATTATTGTGTCTCGAATCAATCAGTCTAAATGTTTGAACTGTTCAAAGGGAATTTACTAAAACTATTCTTTTCCAAGGCTTTAGATGAAACAACAAGGTAAGTATGAGTAATTTGGACCTCCACACTCTACTGCACATGTGATCAGACTTTTAAAAAAAAAAAAAAACCAATCTCCTACAAAAAAACTCCTGGTCAGTCCTATGACGGTCAGCTTAGCTTTTCCTATAAGTTCGAGCATGATTCCTGATTCCTGTGATGCTTCAGTGGATGCAAACACTCATCCCTGTCAAGAAAATCACTTCTCACAGCCTACACTTTAGTCTCTCCGGGAAAAAATCTAGACAAAAGTGGAGCAACTATACCATACACGGCCTCAAATGGCGTTGTCCCGGTCAATGAATGATATGTCATGTTGTACCAATGCTCTTCCTACAGTATCCACAACACCCATGTCTTCAGTTGTAAACAACGCTACAGTACCCACAACACCCATGTCTTCAGTTGTAAACAACGCAAAAAAGTCTCCAAACAATGGTTCAACACTTTGGTTTGTCCGTCCGTAGGATGGCAGATAGTAGCTTAAAAATCTCAAAAATTGCTCACAAATATCACAACTAATACCGGAACACGCCATTAGCAAGTGTTTTGGCCGTATAAGGAATGCTTCAAAGGCACAAAGTGTGCATACTTGGAAAGTCTATCCACCATCACTGCCTCATAGCACTAAGCCTTTGGTAATCTGGTGATGAAATCCATTGACACATCCTCCTAGATTTGAGATGGAACCGGAAGTAGTTGCGAAAGTCCTCTGGGTGCAGCAGCCGCATATTTATGCCTTTGAAATATATCATATGCCTGAACAAACTTTTGGACATGTTTCTTCATGTCAAACCGAAACAGATTAGAGGAAACCCGCTGATATGTGCAATAAAACCCCGAGTGACCACCCTGTAGAGATGAATGAAATTCCAACAACAGTTTCGAGATCCACTTAGAATTTGCAGCCAGCACCATTCTGTCCTCATAAAACAGAGCTCTCGGAGATACGCAAAGCCGGGCCTAGTCAATTTTCCTTTTTGCAGGGCAGCTATGATGCCCCTTTAAGACTTCATCCTAGTGCACATCTTCCAGTATTTCCTTACCCTCAAACCACTCGAGATAATGCACTGCACTAAAGAGTGCAGTTCAGGGCTATCATGCAAGCACAACAGGGCATTTGCTCTTTTATTTTCCAAAACCGGTTTGTACACTATCTCAAATTGGTAACCTAATAGTTTCAATGCCCATTTCTACTGATCCATAGTAGTAGTTTGTTGCTGCAATAGCTGCCTTAAACTCTTCTGATCAGTACAGACAGTGAATTTTCGCCCCATTAAATATGGACGCCAATGCTGGATGGACAAAGCAACTGTCATTAACTTTTTCTCATAAGCCGCCTTTGTTAAATTTCAGTCCCCGAGTGTTTTGCTGAAATATTAAATTTCGCACCCTTTCTGCAAAAGAATTACCCACAGTCCGTTCACGGATGCATCACTCAATGTAAAACTCTAGGCTAAAATCAGAAAGAGCTAAAACAGGTGATGTTGTCACCTTGTGCTTCAGCACCTCAAATGCTACTTGCTCTTGAGCTCCCCGCTTAAATTTCCTTTTTGTGAGGTCTGTTAAAGGCTTGGCTAACTTACTATAGCCTTCCATAAACTTCCTATAATAGCCGGTAAGGCCGAGAAAACCACTTATTCCCTTTACATTCTTTGGTACCGGCCATTGTAGAACACATTTGATTTTAACCGGATCCATAGCCACACCATGAGAAATGATGTGCCCCAAAGATTCCACCAAGCAGGCAAAATAGCATTTCTTTCGGTTTGCAACCAACTTGTTATCCAAGAGGATTTGAAGGACTTGACTCAAGTGCTGCAAAAAAGAAGTAAAACAGAGAAGTTGTTTTACTACATCTCTCTCACTGCATCTCTATCAGAATGGCCCACAAGACAAGGCTAAGTATGACTTGTTACTACTTTGGATCAACAAAAAATAGCCCTGTCATACATATTTCAAGAACACTCCATCTCCATATAATGACATACTTATCGAGCTATACAAAAAAAGAAAGAAAAAAAATCATTTTTTGCAGGCATTGATACAAAATTTGAATTTGTCACATTTATTATCCTTAATCAAAAAGTTATGATTTCTCTGCTACTACGTAAACGCACATTCACGCAGCATGTGAACTTACACCATTAGACTTCACACAAATCTCTGATTTCAAGAGAAAGGTTTAACCAAAGGATTAATCTGACAGTATAAATTACCTAACTGCAAGAAAGTGTGGTTTCGTGACTGCTGAGAATCCAAAACTGATATAAGAAAGTGACTAAATGCATTGAGATCTAATTTTCAAAGGTCCATTTGTTTCAAGGTTATTGAATATGAATTTTCCCTTGTACAATAACTAACCAACATAACATTTTGGTTTCGGGCTTCCAGAAAATGAAATAGAAAATTTATAATTAATATTATCCGCAACTTCTTACCGAAGACACATTGAAAACAACCAAAGACATACTAAAAAGAAATATAATTATGTAATTTCAAGATCCTTGCATATGCATGCAATGTAATTGGTGGAGAACAATATATTTTGTTTGGTTTGTTTTCAAGGAAATACATTGTTTATGTATGCAACCATTGATTTCCTTTGGGTCAACGGGTCTCCATAACAAGTAAAACAGTGTAACAACCCATCAAAACTATGAGGAAAAATAGACGTAGAGAAAAAGATTAAAACATTCGCAAATTAACTTTGTTTCCTTATCTTATTCATAACCGGTGGTTTTAAATTGTGGACTGCAACAAAAAATGGTTCTCGAAAGTTGATATGCACATGGATGCTCAGAAAGAAAAAAAAAAGTGTGCTATATATCAAGAATGCAAAACCCTTGCTGCAATAACTATGACACCGGAATCTTATTCAAGTAAAGTAACACAATTAAAGGCAAAAGCAAAACTAAGAAAAGCAATACAATTTAAAACTGCATATACCATCCAACTGCTTTTGTTACATTGTGCGTTATATAAAAATGAAAAGCCAATTACCAAGAACAGAAGCAAATGCACATGCACATCTGTAAGTTGACAATAAATGAAGAGAAGTTAAATACTTGAAACTCACAAAGGTGGATCTGAAATGTGAAGTAATGTAAGTTGAAAACGATAAAGACCTCAATGTTGGTGTATCGCAGAGAGCAGAAGCAAGACCCTCAACAGGAAAATTAATTTGTCAACATGATAATGACCAGAGAGATTAACCTTACGGAGTTCCAATAAAGGGAAACAATCAGAGATAAGTAAAAGATCGGTGCTAGTGATATAATGCACTTGGGAACAAGTGAGAGAGGTCAAAGTTGTAATCTTTTTGAGGTTACCGTAGATGCGCGAGAGATTGATGAATCTATGAAAGGGATAGTTGGATCACATATTGCGAGAGAGAATCGAAGAGTGTTGGTGATGGAGAGAAACTGTTGCTTTGTTGAAAATTTATAAAGCTAGGCACAAAAGAAACCTAAGGAGAATAGTATTGAAGCGTGTTCTTGGTAAAGTGTTGAACAGAAGCAGCTGCTGCTTCTGTTTCATTGTAATGGTTGACAATAATAGCTTAGTGCAAGGTGAGGATTTTTAGTTAGAGCTAAATTTATAGATGATGATTTTTAGAGGTGACATGTAGGCATGATTCAAGCCTAAGAATAACTTATGATTCTACATGTTATTTTGTTACTTTAACTTGTGTAAAAATAAAACTAGTCATTTTTATATTTAAGGGTTATATTTTGTCAATTTTACCCTTCTCATGTTATCTTACACATTTTCAATAAAATGATTTTTAAACATTTGGAAGTTTGTACCGTATGTACAATGAATCCTGCTCTCCCCCTGCAAAATACACTCCCGTCCTGCAAACAGGACGATTTTGCCCATGCGCATGTTAACTCACGCACGTGTAAAAGTGTGCGCTAGTCAACATGTGCTGCGTGACTTAAACCAGACACTGCGCAAGTTAACTCACGCACAGATTTAACACGTGCGTGAGTTAACTAGCGCACAGAGGAGGTTTTGTTTTTTGTTTTGGTTTGACATTTTTGCTAGCATGTATGCAATGTTTGCTCTCTTTGATCCCTTCTAGACACACCTTGTGCTTAGAAGCGAGTTTTTAAATATATTTTGTTTTTGGCCTTTTAAATGTAATTTTGATCCCTCTATTTACATATTCTTTAAATTATAATCCTTATATTTCTAAAACCGGTTTTTTGATCCCTATGTTAATAATCAAGATTTTTTTTTCATTATATTTCATTTTTCGTTATTCATTCAAGCACGTGTTAACTCATAAACAAATTACGAAGAAAAAAAAAATAAAGCACCAAGATAAGGGAAAATGTCATAAAAATGCTAAAAAAGCGCAAATGTAATATACATCCAAATCCGACAAAATATCATAAACAAAACTACACAAGTCATAATGCCTAAACCCTACTGCTGTGGACTTCTGCTCCGTCTTCGTGGAACTTGCATCTGCTCCAGCATGCTCCACTCAGACTGTATACCCTGCATCATGCGAAGTACCTCTGGATTACCAAACACATCAGGATGCCACATAGCACTATCCACTCTGACTCTAATCTTGGCGATGATCTGGTATGGGTCGGGAGGATGTCTGGCCCAATGTTGGTCAACAATAACCTCCTCGTAAGGAGGGACAGGACGAGGAGGTGTCTGAGCTGCGTAGTCAGGAATGGCCGCAGGGGGGTTCACAATAGGATGTGACACTCTAAAGAACCATCTCATGTACCCCCTACTATGAGCCCACGATTCGTCCACTAGCACCGGATCACCCTGTTGTTGCTGGTTTAGGACATGTAGAGCAAACTCCGTGAAGGCCTGGGTCGCGTCATCTGCCGCAGTAAGCTCAACATCTGTAGGAGACCTGGGCCGTGTATGGACATATCTGTACTGCATAAGAACCCGCTCAAGCAAGTGACGGACCATCCTGTCTCTGCCGGCCATGATCCATCTGCAGTACCAACATACGTCATGAAAGGGCGTGATGTGTCGCCGTCTCTCGTACGGCCTCCAGATGACATGAGAGTGATACATCGCATCAATGGCATCTCTGTAGTGTCCAGGGTCCGTAAAGTCCCTAGGAGATCTCCACCAGCTCACAAGCGGGGCTACTGTCGGGTCGTACGCATCACTAAGAACCCTCGGAATGAGGTTCGTGAAGTGCGCCAAAGTGCATCCATACAAACACAAAGCACCAAATATATATATCAACACAAGTATTATACAAACAAGATAAAAAAAAACAAGTTAAACAACGCACAAATTTACGATCCAATAAGTTAAAAAGAAGAAAAACAAATCTTACCACAAGCAGGGTCATGTAATCACCACAAGAGGCCACTGATGAATCGGAGGTCAGAGAGAGTTGCTCGTACAGGAATGATAGCCTCATCCCACCCCATGATCAGTCGTTCATATCTTGCAGCGGAAGCAGCCACAACATATTAATGTTTTTGTTGTTCGTGCGGGAGAAAATGGTCCATCCAAGCAAGAGCAACATAAACGCCTTAACGCAGGCCAACCTAACTTGAACTCGCTCGATATCCTCCTGCTCTGTGTCAATCTATACCAGCTGATTACACATATTCATGAGCTCCTCGTAGCGCCTCTTCAGTACACCAAAACTGATATACGGACCACCCTGCCTGTTCAGCTCCCTAGCGGCATCCTCCTCGGAAATAAGCAGGTCCACTTGCATCATCTCCATCGCCTCGGCACAGGTTACCTCTCTATCAGAGAGGAGCTTCCCAGTGATGGGGATGCCTAGGAGACACGCAACATCATCTAGTGTGATGGTCATCTCCCCAACGGGTAGATGGAAGCTGTTGGTATCCTCATGTCATCTCTCTGACATCGCACAAACGAGCTCGTGAGAGATGTTCTCGTACCCACTATTCAGGAGGGGAGTTATGCCGGACTCATTTAGTACATCCCAAAACCAATTATTTTATGCTCCCGGCTGAGGCACCGTCAAGTTTTTCAGGCTCAGCTTCTTCCCGTGGGAGATACCTCTCACCCTATGCTTTCTCCGAAACTGAAATACAAAAACAACAAACAACACCGTTAAATAAATAAGTTGTAAAATTACCATTAAAAAAGTAAAAAAAAAAAGTAAAATAAACATTAAAATATACTTGCATCGGCATCGACCCATATCCTGCATGCCACATGTCCACCAAAGCGAGGTAAAACTGAGAGGTTAGAAGGCCCCCCTGCATAGTCGTTCGGTCCGGCCTCGTACACCACCCTCGGCACCCCCTGAAAACGAGCTCCAATATCATCATCCTGATGAGGATGAGCCTGAGGTTGCGCAATATCTTCCTGCTGCTCATGCTCCTCAATATGAGGCTGCTCCTCCTGCTCAACAACAGGCTGCGTATGATGATGTTGTTGATGCTGATACGCCTCAAACTGATACTGGTGAGGCTGAGGCTCCTCAAAATGATAACGGTGAGGCTGAGGCTCCTCAAACTGATATTGCGTCGTGTCCATCGCCTGGGATGGACCAGTCTGTGATGAAGAGGGCCCAGGCCCAGCATCATCATCACTGCAAGTCTCGTGCCCCCCACTCTCACTCGACCTCGGCCATGTAAAGGAGGGACTACTGCTTGCTTCTCCCTCCGTGCACTACTAGTAGAGGTAGGCCTCCCTAACCTAAGTCTGTCAGTCCTCTCCCTCTGAGACATATCTGCACAACACAACATTTTAAAAAGAACAAAATCAATGACACATTTTCACACGGACATTGTGTCATTTCTAACAATTCAAGAACAACACGAAAGTTTCGACAGTGTCATTTCAATCCATAATTTACCAAATTGTTGTCAAACATATTATATTCTAACTAATATCATCATAAACAATCCAAAAAACACAAATTTTTCATTGACACATTTTATCAAACACCTAGAGTGCAATTTTCAATCAACATAAAATCTAACAATTTCTAAACCCTAAATTACCACAATGCACTATAAACAACATCTAAACAACAATTCCTAAGTTAAATCATCACTAACAATCATAAAAACCAACATGCAAGACAAATTTTTAAAAACCTAAAAATGTCAATTTTCTTCAAAAAAAATCTAAAATTTCAACCCAAAAATGCAAAAAAGTGGGATAATCATCACTTACTTGATATTGTGGAAGAAATTGGTTTTGTATGACGCAAGATTGATGAAATTCGGATTTGGGGTGAAAAATTCGAAGTTTGGAAGTTTGAGAAATGAGGGAGTTAGGTCTCTGTTTTGCTGTTATATGACTTAAGTCACGCTGCGCAGCGCAACTTAAATTGCGCAGAACACATAATGTGCGCAAGTTTAGTCACGCAACGTGACTTAATTTGCGCAAGGGCATTTTTGTTATTTTAGCTAGGCTGAAGTATATGTTGCTGGGTGAAGAGTGGCTTTCATGTACAATTCAGTTGTAGCTACAAAATTTGGTGTGTTGGAGTGAGTTTAAATCCACGATTTTCTACTTCTCACTTGACGTATAATATTTTTTTATAAACATGTTTGTGATTTTTGGCACTAAATATTTGAAGAAAAAAAATTGAGAAGTTTAAAAATAAATTTATCATACCAATTCACTCCCAAAAAAACTATTTTTATTCCAAAGCATAATTAATAATTAATTGTAAACATTCATATTTTGAGAACTTTAATAGAAGAGAGATTAAATGGATGAGGTAGGAGAGGTGAAAGATAAGGGTATAACATAACAATTTTGCAGTTGCAAAAATTAGGTCTAATTTGATTGACTTCATGTCAGATTGCCACATCACACAATTCTCAAGAACAAAAAGCTAATAAAACACGATTAAGAAGCATTATTTTGATACATAAAATGCAATGTTGTCAAATAACAAATTGCAGAAAATAGCGATATGTTCAAATTCCGCTACACGACAATGATATAGCGTCACTCTAGCCGCTATTTGACAATATTTTATACTAAATTAACATATCATGGAATAACAACAATTTGTTCAAATTCCTCTACGTTGTAGGCATTATAGCACCATTATAGCCGCTGTTTAACAACGGTGATAAACTATTACAACATCCTTACGACCTACTTGATGTCAAAAATAGGTTTCAGAAGCACTGCTTATAGATATTTGAAACAGAAAGTTCTCCTAAAACAAAAATGATCAGTGCCTGAAGTGCCTCACATTGGTAAAGAGTAGTGAAACACCATACTTATTGCAACAGTCTACAGCATCCTGATCTCTTATACTACCACCTGGTTCTGCAATAACTCCAATCCCACTTTCACATGCTTCTTCCACAGCATCTTTCCAAGCTGTTCATAAATAGTCAAGACACATTCTGGTTAAAACAAAAGAAAAACGAGTATTTTGTATCTATCTAGTTCTAATTTAATAAAGTTTCATTGAAGAGGACTTGAGGATTACAATTATTTATGATAGGCTTAAATGTATTTATCCCTGTGATATAATATATTTCATTTTTTCATTTTAGTCCTATAATATATTTTTTTAGGTTTTAGTCACTAATATTTGGCTCATAATCAATTAGTCCCTGCACGATACAAGACTCCAACGAAAAAACTATTATACAACAGTAAAGCAAGTAAAAAAAATCATATTAGGGACTAAACCAAACAAGGACCAAAAAAATAGGGACTAAAACAGAAGAAGAGTTTATTACAAGGACCAAAAATATGTAAGCCTTTTCTGATATAGCAATTTATTGTTACCCAATGTTACTCTCAATATATGCACCAAAAAGAATCATTAATCCATCCACAACCAACTTACCGTTACTCAATATTATCTTCTCGGTTGCACGGAGAAGAATCATTACTCTATCCACAACCAAGTCGTCTTTACAACATAGAATAAAAAATGAATTACGGTATCGTTATTAACACTTACCAAAGGGGAAGAAAGCATCACTAGCCAAGGCTGCGCCTTTAACATCAGCTCCAGCTTTCCTCATTGCTATTCTTAAACTCTCCACACGATTCGGTTGGCCGCTTCCCATACCTAACATACAATTGTCCTGCAAAAAGAAAACAAAAGAAGCGATCAGATTCTTCAACCACCTCCGTTGATTCATAAAAAAGTTTCATAATGCATATAAGATAGTACCTTAGCTATCACAATAGCATTGCTTTTGACATGCTTCACACACAACCATGCAAACTCTGCATCGCGAAGCTCGCCATCTTGAGGAGTCTTCTCCGACACGACATTAAACTTGATGTCGGATGGAGTCAAGTCATCTGAATCCTGAGCTAGCATGCCTCCACCAACTTGTCTGAGTGATAGCTTTCCTGCTTCATTCTCTTTTGCTTCGAGAATCCTTAGAGTCTTCGACTTTCCACGAAGAATCTCAAGTCCCTTCCCTGTATAGCTGGGTGCAACCACTATTTCATAGAACATCCTTGTCTCCCCATCGGTTGGGCTTCTAAATTCTCTTATTTCCTTAGCAAGAACCTAAACATAGAAAAAACAAACATAAAAGAAATGTCATTTGTTCATCCTCGCCAAGATCGAAATTTAAAATGTTACCTAGGGAAAGAGCCTCAATCTTCATAAACACTATAATCTTACTTACTAGGCCTAACTCATTTTCACTGGCTTGTAAGGTGAAGGGTGTCATTACATATAAACTCTTCTCAGGTCTTATCCCTTTTTAATGTAGGACTCGAGTTTTTTCAATTGACTTGGGATATTTACCTCATCAACTTCCACATTGAAAGCCACAATTCCGCCAAATGCACTGACAGGATCAGCTTTAACAGCTAGTCTGTAGGCTTCCAGAATATCATCGCGTGAAGCTACGCCGCAAGGATTAGTATGCTTCACAACTACACACGTGGGGCTTCGAAACTCGCACACACAGTTCCAAGCAGCATCAGCATCCAAGTAGTTATTATATGACATTTCCTGCATTCATGTTATAGCATTAACTTAAACAAATATTAATCGAAAATTATACAACTTTTCAGTCAAAAGCTCTCAACTCCAAACATGATATAATATCTATTAAAATATACAAGAAAAAAAAAAAAAAAACATCACCAGTAATTTTATATTTTTAGATGAAAGTATTTAGTAGCCAATTCGCACCTTTCCATGGTGTTGGATAGCTGTAGCAATCCCACCAGCGTTGACCTCTGCAAGTCTTTTGTCAACATAGAATGCAGCTTTTTGATGAGGATTTTCACCATAACGGAGAGAACTTTTCAGTGAAAGAGGCACTGTCAAACTAGGAGGAAATTTATCTGTCATTCAAATGAGAACAAAAGTCACTCTATAGAACCCACATTACATTATTGATAGTTCTTGAAAATTTAAATATTTCAATTAGAAAACCATATTTCTAAAGTATTCAGTAGTACCTCCATAATAAAGATATGTTGAATGAGAGAAAAATAGAAAGACATATTGTGAAAATGTGTATTTTCAACTACACAACAGAGACTCTTTAAGTAGGCTTAAAGCAATAAATAAGATAATTGCACAATATTCTATCTCTATTTAAAAGATATGATAACCCTATTACATGGATAATAATCTTATTTTTGGTGGTCTTGCTTATTTTTTGGAATCAAATGTCATTTCAAACAAGTTCGTTGATTTCTCAATCATCTAAACTAGAAACAAATGAAATTTAAAGTCTGCCATTTAATCTTTTTTTTTTTTTTGTCAAAAGTCTGCCATTTAATCTGCTAGGAGTAGAACATGCTTTTCCATTCTAGGATTATATTCTAGTAACTGTTGCATGTATAATAATTCAACACAAACATGTACAGTACCTCCTACACTTTGCTTCCACAGCCACTCAGATACTGCAGAATCATATGAAGCAACATGCTGAAAAGCTTTCCAGGCAAGCTTGAGCTTGAACTGTTCGTCTTGGTTTCCTTTAAGAAATTCCAAAAGGGCGGGGTAATCTTCTGAATCAACCACTACCAAAACATCTTTGTGATTCTGCGCAAATACAAATTAATCATCATATATTTAAACGAAATTTCAATAGAAAAGAAAAAAAAAATCAGCTCATATACATTAAGCATGAATGGTCTTTTTTTTAGGGTCTTGTTAACTTGTGCCCATAGGGCACAAGATAAGAAACTAAATGTAGAAATTTCACCTTGGAAATTGTGTATTCATAACCTTAAAATCTTAAAAACTCATTTTTTCAATGCAATATTTATTTTTTAAGATCTTTATCTTGTGCCCTTACATTTCCCTTTTTTTATTATTCTTTTTCAGTGTTTAATGGTATTTAACCAACAATGATGTTTTTTCAGTGAAATAACTTTTCAAGAAATACCAGAAGGGCAGGGTAATCTTCTGAACCATTTTAGCAACTTTTTAATGAAAAATAATATTTCAAATTATACAAATTTGCATTTTTCAAATAAACAACCTTTGCAGCAGCTCGAATCATGGCTGGACCACCGATGTCAATGTTTTCGATTCCATCCTCAAATTCAATGCCTCCAGTTGATGTAACTTTATCATAAAATGGATACAAGTTCACCACCACAACATCAAAAGTACCTGAGATGGAAAACTTTTAGCAACGCAGTAGAACAACACTTTAATCTCACAAACTAAAACAACACTTCAAATTCATAATTTATAGCACAGTGCACTTGTTATAACCAGTGTTATCCATCGGATAATATATCACAAAAAATAGCAATTTGTATAAATTTTTGCTACACTACGGTGCCGCTATGCTGCTATTTGACAACACTTTGTAGTAAATAGCGTATCACAGAACAAGGACAATTCGTTCAAATTCTGCTGGGCTAAAGTTGCTATTTGACAACATTGGTTATAACAGGGTTGATAACATACAACAAAAACAATCAAGTCTTATCCCACTAAGTGGGGTTGGCTACATGGATCAAATTACACCATAATGTTATATCATAATTCATAAACTATATTTGGATCCAACTCATTAATCACTAAATCTTTCCTAACAGAGCTGATAACATAACTTACCAATTCCATGTGTACTGAGAGCTTCAATATGATGTTTTTGGTCTCTTCGAGCAAGGATACCTCCATGTATGTTAGGGTGCAGAGTTTTGACACGACCATCAAGCTGTGTAGAAAAGCCATTACAGTCATTGTTAGTAATTGGGTTAAAAAGTACACAGGCCGAATTTGTACAAGATTTCAACATCAAAACGCAAGGCTTATTATGGTCTTTAAATTTATGATTCGTAATGATAAAACTCGATCAGAATCAGTGTTTTCAACGGTGGATAACAGAATATGGCAAAAGGCCAAAAAAATCGTCATAGAAACACACCATTGCGGCCAATGGCAGGAATCACTTTACAAATTGGCTATGGCCATTCTCAAAAAATCTTCCACGCCGTGGCTGCCATTTAATAACACTGATTGAAATACACAAAGAAAAGCAATGTTCATTGACAGAAAATATCTCTAGATTTGTACCGATAGTATACAAAATCCGAGATGAGACTTCGAGAAGGAGAACTGAGGCTACAAGTAAACTCACCATTTCAGGGAACTGCGTAAGTTGTTCAACTTTAGTAACAGCGACTCCAGCACTCTCCAATGCAGAAGCTGTTCCTCCAGTTGAAACAATAGTGAATCTAACATTAAAATAAAGGATCTATCATTGTAATGAAAAAACACGAATGCAAGAAAATAATAATATTCCAACATGTTAAAAGATGAACGAAAAATCCATTAATTGTAATAACTACCCTAATTCCTGGAGTCCGTTTCCAACAAATGCGAGATCCTTCTTGTCTGACAACGATATCAAGGCTTGCTTGCTGCCTGTTTCATAGCAACAGAACACCAAATGTCAATAACTGTTATTCTTAAATTTATTTTATAAAATAGAAAACATCATAATTGTAAACATCGTATTGTCTAAAATCATTAAAATAAGGGTCATGTTAACCGGTGCCCCCGGGGCACTGGTTAAGGAAACCAAAAAAAGAAAGTTTTAAATTAAAAGTGATACTTTTTAGACATTTAATGAGTTGACTGCACAAGTTCCAAGATGATATTGCTATATTTGCTTCCTTAACTAGTGCCCCGGGGGCACCGGTTAACATTACCCTTTAAAGTAAATCTGGAGAGTCCTAGTCACCCTGGAACTACAATTTTCTACAGATGAAAGGTGGTGTAAATGACTCTATTGCTAACATAATTTTCTACAATTTGGAGTTCATATTGATTCATTACCAAACAACCTTAAGACTAAATATGAAGAGAGTTTTGGTGCATTGATAGATTTGATAAAAACACTTATTTTAGTTGCAAATTGGTCACAGTAAATTGTGCGAACTATGATGTAAAGAATTGAATTACTTATTTCTACTGGTCCTTTGAGAAAAAACAGTACTAAGTGTCTGTTTGGCAAGACACATATTTGAGTTTATGGCTTATAAGCTCCTATGACTAAAAAATATCCATTTGGTAACCATCATTTTCTCACAAAGCTTATAGTCTATTTTTACTAGCTTATGGCGTGTTTTGATAAGCTAATTCAAGTAGCTTATAGCTTATCATTTCCTCTCTCTCAATTTTACCCCTGTAATCTTAATTGAAAAAAATTAAATATTAATTAAAATATCTTTTTTATGTTATTAAAATATATTTTATGTTATTTCATATTTATAAGCCAGTTTAACCGTTAATTATACCAAACACTACAAATTCAATAGCTATTCACTATTTTTTACCAAATAAGCACTACAAAGTTATCCTCTATAAGCTAACTCATCAGCTATTCACTATTTTTTACCAAACAGAATCTAAGAATCGCTAAGTAAGCTAGTTATAATAAGTTGAAGTCCGTAATACAAGTTGATCGACATAAAACCATTACACTTTGTACTAAAAGAGGCCTAATCAGTTAAATGAACAAAATCCTAGTCTTCTAGATGGTTATGAATTTCCTATATCTTATATATGAACAAATATATGAATCAGTTATATATATATATATATATATATATATATATATATATGTGCGCGCGCGCCCCTAATCAGTTTTTTTTTTTTTTATATTTAATTTAAGGGTATGGTGCACTAAAAAATCACCGCATTTGAATAAAAATTTGAATTTTTATTTAATTTAATTTAGGGTAAAAAGCAATAGAAACTAAAAACCGTAAACGAAATTTATGAAAGAAAAAAAAAAAAAAAAGGGTTTAAGCAAAAAATTACCATGAGTAGATGAAGCAGACATTGTATCAGTCTGGCCTATAGCTTTGATAGGAATACACCTGAAACGCTCTGAAGATGAAGAAACCTGAAGATACCCATTTCAAAATGAATAGCATTGAACAAAAACAAAGTAAAAAGTAGTAAAAATGAATAAGAAGAAAAATACGTACCCAAGTTGTTGGAAGATGATGAGAAGAAAAGTGATGTTTAGTAGTGAGAGAAGAAGAAGGAGAGTAAAGGGTTGCACAGAGAACACGGGTGGAGGAGGTGGCGGCGGCGAGACCAAACATTCTCTGCTCTGTTTCTCCTAGTCACCGTTATTGAAGATTCCTGTAATTGTTGTTTGCACAGATTAGGGAAATATTTGGAAACAAATCTTGTAGAATATGTGCAAAGTTAGAGAGGGATAGGAACGGCGGAAAACCGTTCAAACGGGGTAGAGGGGGAGAAGTGCTTTCACTTTTTTATTTTGAAATTACTTTAAATATAAATATGTCATTGGTCCTTAGTTTTTGCATTTTTCTTTTGCATTCATCCTTGCATTTTATAAAAAGAATTGCAATCGTTCCCGACTTCCCAAGTGACAGTTCATGTTAAAAAGGAATGATTTAATATGTGTTTCATCCTGTAATTAAGGGTTGTTTAAAATATGGTTCTTGTATTCGTTAATCCTAACATTTTGCTCTTTCAAAATTTAATTACTTAAAATTTCATCCTTCAACCAAGACGCTAATCACTGTCACGTCATTAATCTGATAAGGTGGCAATGCTAATTAATTCATATGCACGTGAAATGACCAAAATACCCTTAGTTGTTCCGGTTAAACAGGAAAGGACCAAAATACCCTCCTCTTTCATCTTCTTCCATTGAAGAAGAACAATCTCCACCGCAAAAATTCTTTAAAACTTCTTCCTCTGTATATTTTAAGGCCCCAAAAAACAACATAACAGCTTAACTTCATAATCGATTTTCTTCACAAAAAACCCACCTTATTCCTCAATTCAAACAATAATCAATTTTCATTTTCCAAAATTCCAACATCAAAACAAAACAACCATTGTGTTCAAAGAAGCAGGTTCATCGTCCTACTCTCTCCCACCCTACCCACGCGAAGACACCCCCCTTCTTACTAACTCACCCCCTCTCTTCCCAATTCAAAACCTTCGCCAACATCTTCATCTCCATCGTCGGCACCGCCGTTCTCATACTCCTTCAAACGCACCGGCTACCTCACTGGTCTCATCAACCTCTTCACCAATGCTTGCCTCACCTACCACTGCATGCTCCTCCTCGTCAACACTCGCCGGAAACTCGAATCCATCACCGGTTTCTCCAAAATAAAATATTTCGACGATTTGGGTTTCACCATGTGTGTAATTTCTACAACAAATTTGTATGTAGTTTTTTCAATAACCATAAGATTGAATTTGATTTGTATGATGTTTCCATTTTCTCTAATCAAAGTGAAGCACATGGTTATTGGAAAAAAATCAAATCGATTTGTATGATGTTTCCAATAACCATACGGTTGAATTTGATTTCTTTGTTGTTTTCATGTAGTTTCTCTTTTCCATTTGAATTTGATTTGATTAAAAGAGAAAATGGTTATTGAAAAATAAAAGAAAATGGTTATTTGATTAGAAGGGCAACAAATTCTGGATTCTGGATTGTTTCTATCTTTGTAGTTTTCTCGGTGGAGAAGAGAAGAGGAGAGAAAAATAAGAGAAAATTGTATAAGGGGTAAATTTGTCATTTCGATGTCCTCTGATAGAAGGAGTGGTATTTTTGGCACTTCAAGTCAAACTTTGTTAACTAATGTGCCACGTCAGCTGTTTAGTGACGTGGCAGTGATTAATTGGGATGATGGATTAAATTTTAAATGAATAAATTTTGGGAGGTAAATTGCGAGGATTAACGAATACAGAGACCATTTTTTAAATTACCCCTATTTATAGGAACTAAACATATATAAAAGCCTTAAAAAAAAGGCTAAATGCAATGTGTCATGTGGACAAATTATCACATGCCATGTGGCATAGACAAAAAATTTAAAATTAAAATATTTGGTATTAGTTTCTACTTTCTACACATTCAACACCTTGTTAGGTTGGTTTTTGCACTTTGTTATTGGTCCGTTAGAATTTTAACTATATTGATTTTGTTATGAACCATATTTTGAAAGGACAGATTCATTGGATTTTAAAACACTAGATCTCATTATTTTAAATGTTTAAAATGTTGAAAGGGAAGGTGTTAGAATTATTCTTTTAGTGAGAGCTGAGATATAACCAACCAAGATTTGAATTAGCAGAAGGATATTATCTCTTATGATGAATCATTAGAGATCAACTAGCTTATCTAACTAGTATCAGTATTAGATTAATTAAGAGTTAGTTGATTTAATTTACTTAGGGGTTGGGTAGCTCAGTTAATTTGAAGAGTTAATTTACTTAGGGGTTTAAGTTCATGAAATACCTACATTCAGTGATTAGTACTAATTATGCTTTAATCGGGACATTTAGTATTATTTTTAGAAAAAGATAAAAAAAAAATGTATTTAACTTTTTACACACCTTTTATATATCAAGATTACTGTTTTAAAAAACTTGGCTATTGAAGAAAGGCTCGTGCCTGCAGGAATAGCCAAGTTTTGACTTTATTAAAAAACCAACTCAATTTGGTTGGACTAACAAAATAAAAAACCTAATACTTTGTTTGGTCAAAAAGACAAAGCTAAGTAAGAATTCTTTTTCACAGCTTTAATTGATTGCTCTTATTGACCTTTAAAGAAAACGGCATGTGTTTAAATTTTGCTTTGCTTAATTTTCATTGCATTGCTTCATAACCCTAGTTTAATTTCTTCCAACATGTTACCATATTTACAACGAAACCATAGACATGTACGTCCCAACATGGCAACATCCCAATGTAGACAATTAAACACCTCTAAGTATCACAATATTAACATCCCAATATTACACTTTCATGAACACTTTTCACTACCACTTAATCGAGTTATACAGAGAAGGAGAAAATTCATTTTTAGCAGGCGACGGCATTCACATAAAATCTAAAACTGTCACATATATTATCCTTGATCAAAAGATGTGATTTCTCTACTGCTAAGTTATGTTAAATTCACTCAGCATGTGAACTTTCACCATTAGATTTCATACAACTCATTGATTTCAAGAGAAAGATGTAACATAAGGAGTAATCTGAAGGTGTAATATTGTTATCAACTGTTTTATGACTCGTAATTTTCAATTTTTTTTATTCTTTAACGTATACTAGTACAAGTGACCCATGTTGTTAGAGGGTGTTAAAGTCATGTTGAGATGAATATTTTGTGCGCCAAAAGATTGTTTGTGGTCAGCTTTTCGTTTTCCATGCACAATTTGGTTATAGGATTGCAGAAAATGGCAGAGGAAATTAATATCAATACTATCCACAATTTCTTATCAAAGAGATAAAGAAACCGATCAAAAGGCATAATCAAAAGCAATATAAATTAATGGATATGATTTACAAGATCCTCGCATATGCTTCTTGCAATGTTGGAGAACAATATGTTTCCCAAATTACCTCTATGTCTCCTCCTCTCCCTAATGCATAACAGGTGTTTTTAAATTGTGGAATGCGTCAAAATGAATCGATGCTGCTGCAATATAGTTGGCATCGCATGGCAATTGCGGTGGCCGGGTTTAAAAACAAGCATAAAATCTACAAACAAAGCTGCATTGATTGCAAAATAACATATGTAATAACCACATTGAACTTCAATAGGCCTAGTGCTCTAAAAATGAACACTTTGATCCCAGAGTATAGCTCAAAGTTTGAGGTTCAAACTAAAAACCAACAATGTAATAAGAAATAAAGGCATAAGTTCAATTCCATTAGAAACAATATAAAAAGAGAAATTTCTTAGTTTTACAAATTCATGGAATCTAAATCCAGACTAAGAAATTCCTGATTTTGGAAGTCATATAAGGACACAGCAATATATGAAACAAATCAAATATGTTTCCTTACAACATTCTTGCTATTAAGGAAGTGAAAAATCCGGAACAAAAAGTATGTAGATTAATGATTGTAAGTTTTGTCCAAAAAGAAATAACATAAGTAGGTTCTGGAAAATTCTTAATGAGTGCAAAGAAGGCTGATTGTGTGAGCATCCTACACGGTTTGAACTTTGAAGTTAATAAATACCAATTCACCGAGAAACAAAGACAATTCCACAACTCAGCATTTTGAAGATCCAAATGTTAGAAATGTTGACACTTGCCAAACGAAAGATTCCGGAATATTCAAAAGATAAAAGCAACTCATTCAAGATATTCAAAAACCACAAATCAAGACAAGTCAAGTACTTTCAAACTTACCAAGCCGTCAATAAAATGTGAAGTAACATGTATTAGATTTCTAGTGTGAGGATTGGAAATGGATAAAGACCTCAATGTTGGTCTTTCGCGGAGAGCAGAAACAATACCAACCTCCGTTATGCCATAACAGTCACGCAAGATGACCTCTTCCAGAAACTCTCTTTTCTTAAACAAGTCGAAAAGCAATTTATCGTTGATGTAGTGATGTCGAGAGAGATTAATCCTTCGTAGTTTGAAAAGTGCCAATGAAAGAGGCTCTACCTCATCATAGTGTACACAATGTATTGGGTCACTGAGGTCGAGGTCTTCCAGGAAAGGGAAACAATCAGAGATGAGGAATAACTTGTTGATTTGAGAGACTGAGTGATGTGAGTTTCAATGGAAAACTAGAGATTTGGCCGAGAAGTTTGCTGAGATTACCGCGGAAGGTGAGATTGATGAATCTACGGAGTAGACGAGGAGGAAAAGGGAGGGTTTGAGTTTGATCACAGATTGTGAGAGAGAGTGAGACTCTGATGCGGTTGGTGATGGACAAGAATTGTTTCGAGACAACTGATAAAGATGTCATGCAACTGTGGTTGTCGTTGAGGAATTTGAAGACACATTCCCAACACTCATCAGGCAAATAGAAACCATCAACCATTGTTTTTCTTTTGCTTCTTGTTGCTTTGAAAGATCTTCTTTTCCTTTTCATAATGGACTTCCAGTCAAATAATATTATGTTAGAGGTCAAGTACTTGGGTAATGTTGTGTTACATACAACTAACTCCTCTTTTTTACTCAATTTTTTTATTAAAAGCAATGTTAGAGGAGAAATCATTTTTGTTAAGGGATAGAGGAGAAATCATATGTTTTCCAATTAAATATCCAAAAAATTACTTAGTAGTTTAAATATATAGTTTTTATCGAGAAAAATATATAGTTATTATTACTTTTTTTAGTAGATAGACGCAATGATAACCATTATAAATTTATTTATACTAGTATAGGTGTCGGGGTTTGAAACCCGATCATCACGTTCAACCTAACAATTTCGATATTTTTATCGGTTGATCTAAAGTTTGTAAACAATTAATTAAAATATTTTTATGTACATAGTTAATTATATTTAGTAAATGATTTGAAAATATAATAATACAACTC
Organism: Medicago arabica; assembly: GCA_946800305.1. Taxonomy (NCBI): domain Eukaryota; kingdom Viridiplantae; phylum Streptophyta; class Magnoliopsida; order Fabales; family Fabaceae; genus Medicago; species Medicago arabica. The sequence continues at coordinate 2,267,145 of OX326970.1, forward strand.
ATTTGGCATCTATAGAACACAATTAATCATAACTTTAAATGTCATTAACCATACTTTTTGAGGTATCTATTTGAATAAAAATTGTAGTTAAAAAGCATGGATATTTGAACATAATTTTAAAATTTGAATGATTATAATAGATAAGATTAAATATATTTTTTGTTTTTATAAAATTGCGAACTTTCAAGTTTATTTTCAACTTAATTTTAATAGGTTTTATTCCTTGATATATTTGTTGTTTGCAACTTTAGTCCTTACCGGTAATTTTATGTTAATTTGAGAGTATTACCCATCCTTGCAGATAGACAATTTAATTGATGTTGTGTGACAAGTGACTCAACAATAATCAATTTTAATTAATTGAAAATTTGAAACAAATCTTTTATGAAACCAATTAAGAAAAACTTGTTATTAATAAATAAACTCAGCTTATGTGATTCTACAAATTAATGCAATGAACTATGGAACTATGAATTAGGGAGCTAAACCACAAAGGAAAAGCTCCTTTAAAATATTGATGTATGCCGGTTTGATGCGGCATAATTCTTTAGTGAAAGACGAAAGAATTATTCGCAATGTACTTACCACACAAGCAAGGAACACAACTCTGCAACCTTTCTCTTAAAAAAAACAACTATGCAGCATTTTTCATTTTCTTCATTGAATGCAATACAACAATTTGATCTGTACGCCTCGGTATTTTGATTTATACAATCAAAATTAAAATCCACATTTTTTAGACGAACTGATCAAGATGTTTGTGTCCCTAATGCATGAATGTGGGATGACCTTTAGTTGCTATTATTATTTACAGAACAACTTAGTTTATATCACAAAGATAGGGAGGGATAAATGGATTAACTTATTTGCAATTCATAAAGTGGAATTTTTGTTTATAGAACTGTCACTTAACCAAAGGATGCGAGAATCTTGACCTTGAAATTGTCATGAACAATGTTTTAAAAGGATAGATTCATAGGATATTAAAACACTAAGGATTTGTTTGGTTGCACGAATGATTTCCACGTTCACACCAAAATCGCTGTAAACTCCTATGTCAAAGCAGAAGCTTGTAATCCTAGCTTAACATATCCTGCTTCACAATGTACTTCTCAACTTAGACAATGTAGATCAATTACATACCTCTAGAATTATCCTAGGCAAACCTCTGACAAATTCTTGTATTAGCTTGCTAACATACATGTTTCAAGAATTCCTGTCATAAATATTTCAAGAACACTTCCCACTACCACTTTCAACTAAGGCTCACACTCCATCTCCATCATTGAGCTATACAAAGAAGAAGAAAAATCATTTTTTCGCAGGTGTTCTTAAAAAATCTAGTGTCGCATATTATCCTTGATCAAAAGCTACATAACCTGCGGTTTTAAATTGCCAACTGCATCAAAATCAACTGATGCAGCCGCAACATTGTAGGCAACTGTATCACATGACAATTGCAGCGGCTTTGAAAATTAGCAGAAAATACATATACCACCGCATTGATTGCAAAATGACATATGTAATTATGACCATATCAAACCTCAATAGGCCTCAAGATCATCAGCACTCTCAAAAATCAACAATCTGATCCTAGAGTATATATACAGGTTAATGATTCTAAATTTTGTCCAAAAAGAGATAACATAAGTTGGTTCTTAAGAGAAGTAAATTTGAAAACAAAAACATCATACATTTCAGAGCTCAAACTCAGCAGAATATTTTAAGAATACTAGAAAACAAGGCATCCATGGCGCTAGAAGTGTTTGTTCGTTCAGTCATCGAACAAAATATGACTTGTTATCTTTCTCAATGATAGCCTTGAAAATACCCATTGAGGCAACATCATTAGCATACACTTGAACACAACCATCCAAACAGATCTCTCTGAGTTGCATCCAGTTTTCTACCACTTGCTTCACTCCATTCTGTAACATAATTACAGTTTTCAAGTAACAGTTGCAAAAAGCCCAAGACAACTCTTTGAGATCACATAGAGTGTTTCATCATCAACGCTTGTACATGATAGGTTCAACACCTCCAACTAGGGAACTTCAAAGTTCATTCCAAGTAGCACCCACATCCCTTCATTACAGCCGGCTAAGTTCAAACAACTAAGTTTGCAACATCTCTTTAAAACTTGACAAATACCTTTAGATATGTGATAAAAAGAATTCAAATCAAGCAACTACAAATAGGGGAATAAAGAAACTAACATTATTATGTTTTCATCTCTTAACCATGAATTGCAAGCCAAGTGGAGAGACTTTACTTGAGGGCTTACAACAATATAAATCTCAAAGAATTAGAATTGTCTAGACTCTTGTTCCCAATACCTGTCTATTCCATTTTGATCAAGTGATTGACAGTTCCTAAGGAGTGCAAAGAAGGCTTATTATATGAGCATCAAACACCTGGTGAAGTTATTAGATACCAAATCATCAACAAACAAAGATAACTCCGTAATATGTTGATCATTCAGAAACTTAGCATTTTGGAGATCCAAACTGTTGACACTTGGATAACAGAGAAAAGATTCCGGCACAATGGCGGTTACTTGGACCAACCCATATTCAAATCATTTGTGCTTTGTTCAAAACTGAAAAACAATTACACTAACTTCCCTAATTGTCAACTACCTAACTAACTCATAAGTCATAACTAACTTAGTTTCCACAACCAATGACAGTTACATGTGTTGCAAGTTATTTAACTAACTAAACATGAATTACTCTATATTAGAATATAAAATATTCGTTGTATAAATTACTAGATATTATTATAATATAATATCTAATAATTTATACAATGAATATTTTATATTCTAATACTCTATTCTAACATTTTTGTCATCTTTTATTGTGTTCTGATTTAGATTGGATTTTAATTTTAGTCATCATTTTGAATTGGACAACATATGTAAGTACTAGATAAAAAAAAAATCTCAGAGCTTTCTGCTTGTTATTTTTAAGTACTAGACTGGTTTTTTTTATCTCTGCTGCTAAATTATCGCACATTCACACTTCATGTGAACTTACATCATTTAGATTTCACACCAATCTTTGATTTCAAGAGAAATATGTAACTAAAAACTAATATGAACGTGTAAATAAACTGATTGCGTGAATGTTAGTCAAAGAAATGAGAAAGTAACGAAAGTCATTGAGATCTAATTTTCAAGGGTCATTTTGCTTCAATGTTACATTGAATATGAATTTTCCTTTGTACAATAACTAACCAACATAACATTTTGGTTTTCAGGCTTCCAGAAAATGGAATAGAAAATTGATAATTAATACTATTACACAAATTGTTACTAAAGAAACGTCCAAAACAATCAAAAGACATACTCAAAAGCAATATAATTACTTGATGTAATTTACAAGATCCTTGCATATGCATGCAAGCAATGTGATTGGAGGAGAAAAATATATATTTTTTTGGTTTGGTTTGGTTTGAGGGACACACTGTTTATGTATGCAACCCTTGATTTCCTTTGGGTCAATGGGTTACCTCCATAACAAGTAAAAGTATAACAACCCATGAAACTATATGGATATAAAAACATTGGAAAAAAATACTCTAACCTTTTCAAATCACCTTTGTTTCCTTATCTACTCATGCATAATAAGTGGTTTTAAACTGTGCATTGCATCAAAGTTAACTGATGCAGCTACAATATTGTTGTCAACTCCATCACATGGCAATTGCAGCGGGTTTGTAAATTCGAGAAAATTCCAAAATTGACACAACATTGCTTGCGAAATAACACATGTAATAACCACATCGAACTGCAATGGGCCTCAAGATCTTCAGTGTTCTCAAAAAACAACACTCTTATCCCAGTGTACAACTACAAACCAACAATGTAATAAGAACTAAAGACATAAGTTCTATTCAATTCGATTCACAACTGTATAAAAAGGGAAGTTTCTCAGTATCTCAAATTCAGCAAAACTAAAGCCAGGCTAAGAAATTCCTGATTTTGGAAGTCATATCATATAAGAGCACATCAAAATATGAAACATATAAAATTAAGGAAGTTGAAAAGCAGGAAAAAAAAGTATACACAGATTAAGTTCAAAGTTTGGGAACTTCATCACAACTCCAGTTTGGGAACTTCAAAGTTCATTTCTAGTTTCACTATTGAACACTGGGATAAGTTCAAATGTCTAATGTTAGAACATATCCTTAAAACTTGAGCAATACCTTTTTCACATATGCGACAAAAGTTGCTCAAATCAAGCAGCTGCAAATTAGGGAAGATGGAAGCAAACTTTATGATGTCTTCATCTAATAACCATGGATTGTGAGCCAAACGAAGATACTTTAATTGAGGGCATACAACAAAATCCATCAAAGTTTTAGAACTCTCTAGACTCTTTTTCCAAATACATGTGTGTTCCATTTTGATATCACAAAGTGAAGGTCAATTCGTAAGGAGTGCAAAGAAAGGTGATTCTGTGAGCATCGAACAATGAGTCAAGTTTATAGATACCAAATCACCAAGAAACGAAGACATCTCGACAACATGTTCATCATTCAAATAAACAGCATTGTGAAGATCCGAATGTTGGAAATGTTGACACTTGGATATGCATGCAACCGATGGTTCTTTGGTCAATGGATTGCCAAAATAACAAGTAAAACAATGTTTTGCAATCCAGAAAAACTATATGGATAGCCAAAACATAGAGAAAAAGATTATAACATTTGCAAATTACATATATTTGTTTCTCCTCTTCTCTCAAACAAATAAACTGTGGTTTAAAATTGTGGTGATCCAGTCGCAATATTGTCGGCAACTGCATCACATGGCAAATGCAATAAGTTTGAAAATTTGCAGAAAAATCTGAATATTAACACTGCAGTGATTGTTATATAGCATATGTAATGACAGCATTGAGCCGCATCGGACCACAATTGGCCATAAGATCCTTAGTGTTCTCAAAAGACAACACTCCAGAGTATAGCTCAAACTAAAAACCAGTGTAATAAGAACTAAAGACATAAGTTCTATTTATTTCATAAGAATATAAAAGGGAAGTTTGTCAGTATCTCAAATTCACTAAAACAAAAGCCAGACTAATAAATTCCTGAATTTGAAAGCCATATAACAACACAGAAATATATGAGACAAATAAAATCTGTTTCCTTGCAACATTCTAAGACTGCTATTTATCCGATAAGTTTGTTGTACAAGTAAAATGCCAATGAACTGCTTTCAAAGACTCCTGACAGACTCCTAACCATTTTTTCCTAATTTTTTCTCCTCTCAATTATTTTTGCATTAAGATTCTAACTTCCTACCAAAATCATGCCTAAGATACATTGCCATATCCTTAGCACTCATTTTTGTCTCCTAAGATTCTAACTTCCTACCAAAATGAGTGCTAACCATTTCCTGTAGCTGTTTTCGTGTCATTGCCATATCCTTAGCACTCATTTTGTCTAGCTGATTTTCTGCCATTTTCCTATCCATACACTTCAAGCAAAGAGAGTGGATCAACTTGTGATGTTCATCAAGATTGGTGTAGGAGACACCAAAATTCTTCATCCGAATCAATAGCTTGAGCCTTATCATCTGAATTAATTAGCCTGTACTATCCAACAATGAGAGAATAGTACAGAAGATCAATGATTAATTTTGAATCCTTCTTTTTGGCCTTTTCCAAGATCTTTCCAGCCTCTTTCATGCCGTATGGAGGTGAAAAATGAATCCAAAGAGATTCACTAGTGTATAAACCTATACTTTCCATTAGCATCAGCATCTCCAAAGCTTGTCCGATTCCCCCAGCTTTAACATAGGAACTAATAATTGTATCGAAAACAGATTCTGAAGGACGCAGTAGCGGACCATCTGCAATCATTTTAAAAATCAATTGCTTGGCTGCATCGAAATCTTCAAACTGACACAAGGCTTTGACAACTACTATACAGGTCCTACTTTTCCACCCTTCTTCCCAGATCTCTACCTCCTCAAGGATATCAATATCAGTCAACATCTCCAAAGCCAGATGTACAGTTTCTTTTTTGGACAAATTTTACTGATCATCCTACGAGATAACAACATATCTAAATCTAGAGAGCATAGGCTTCTTTAATCATATTATTTTCAGAAAACCAAGTTAACAAGACACCAATTATTTCACCATCATCAGGAAGGAGGGTTTCTGGATGAAGCAAAATCTTTTGACAGATAGAAGTCGCTTGCTGGAGCATATCAGCACTACAACTTGTGCTAAAAAGGGCTTGCAAAGTAAAAACATATGTATCTTGATCTGGAACACATTGAAAGACCTCAAATTTACGAAAAGCATCGAGTGCAGTCTTTCCTTGGCCCTGCATACATCCAAATAAATTTAGGATTTGATTGAGAATCTTGATCTTAAGAAGGCCAGTCTCATAGTTGCCAATATGTTTAAGCTAGTCCCACAGAAAAAGTATGTCATTCTGCCTTAGTTGAACATCAAATTCAGTGAGAACATCGCATATTGCTGAAACAAGGGATTCCAAAACAGCAGTAGTGACAAGATCATTATAAAGTGATTTATTATCACTCCTCCTCCTCCAAACCCACTTCATAAAGTGGATAAGATTATGAAGCGAAACCAATAATTTTGACAAGAGGTTTCAATAATTTTGAGTAGAAAATGTTTTTGATGTTTACTCTGAGTGTCCAAGTGCGAGAAACCAAGATGTCTATTAATCATGTAGTACCTACTGTCATGGAGAGGAGTATCACTAAGAAAGCTCAGCACTTTCTGGAAATATTTGGATGTGGTGACGTCCTCTTCGCAGTCTAGACTATAGACTAGGAGGAAGGTGGTTGTAGTCCTGGGAAGAAGAGTTTCCACCATCATCAGCAGCATCCCAAGGAAGTAGTAACATCATCTTTTGACAGATAGAAGCGGCTTGGTGGATCATATCAGCACTACACCTTGTACTCAAAAGAGCTTGTAGTGTAAAGTAATATGTATCTTGATTCGGCACACTGCACACATTGAAAAGCCTCAAATTTATGAAAAACATCAAGTGCATCCTTCCCTTCTCGCCCCATAATTGATAAGAATTCTATTAGTTTATTGAGAACCCGGGCGTTAAGAAGGTCGGTCTGATAATGGCCAATATTCTTAAGCAAATCCCGCGGAAAAAGTATATCATTCTTGCATAGTTTAACATGAGATTGAGAGTGTGAACATTAGAGCATATTGATGAAACAAGTGATTCCAAAACAGGTGTAGTAATGAGGTACTTCTTTTTCTTCCAAGCACATCTTACAAAGTGAATAAGATTATGAGGTGGAACATTTGGGGTTTGAACTAATTTAGTTTGACAAGAAGTTTTAATAACTTTGAGTGGAAAATGTTGTTGATGTTGTTGAAGTAGAGTGGTTAAGTCTAGGGTATTAAGAGCTGAAATAATTGTGTGGCCCTGGCCAGAATACTCGTCACTTTCTCGAAATCTTTGGAAGTATGGACATTGTGGTGGTCATGTGAAAAGAGGGATTGCATGAAGTGGATGATGATTGACGTAGAAAGTTAGAGATAGAGAAAATGACCTTAGGGCTTAGGATTATGGTAAGGAATTATTCTTCTGGTAGAGAAGGAGGAAGAAGAACAGGTGATGTAGTTGATGCCATGTCTTGCAGCAAATGGCAACAACCTCTGGTGTAGAATGAAGTGATGTAGTTTATACTGTCGTGCTTTGTTTAAGGGTCACTTCGGGTGAAACTAAGAAGCTAACAGACTTAAAGCAAATCTTATGGTATGTGTTTGTTTCCATTGTGTACTTGCAAAAAGTACGAGTAGTGAATACTAGGGTTTGTGTCTGTTTATTAGGGTTTAGACTGATTATTGGATGCCTTGAGAATACTCTCAAGGGTTGTATTTATAGCCTGCTGTGGGCTTGGGTTTCGGTGGCTTGGAGTATTTCAGTATTTTAGGCGAGTTCCAGACGTTTCTAGAAGCCACTTGAGGCGCCGCCCTGGAAAGGACGCGCCTTGGGCCTTAGAACTCTTATGGATGGCGCTAAGGCCTCTTGAGGGGGTCTACAGGCCCTTCTGGGGGTCTTTAAGACTTCTAGGAATATTATGACGGTCCACATTGTGTGGAAAGAAATTTGATTTCATTTATTCATTAGAAAGAAGAAAGAAAGAAAAAGGGTTAAAGGGTCAATATTATTTGAGGATTGTTGCTTAAACAACTAAAAAATGAGATCATATACAATACCGTACAAAAATACATCATTTATTATTATTTATTTAACTTGAGAAGAAGAAAAACTAATAAAAAACGAAATTGTATCTGAAAAGTATATAAAAAACTATTTAGTTGTTTAAATAACATTTATGTATCATTTTTTTTAAAATGGGAAAAGTGATAAAAAAAATATTAATTAAAGTGAGATTATGCATTTCTCTATTAACCAAATTTCACAAGTTTCTTCCAACTTGTAACTGTGATGCATGTATTATGTAAACGATGAAACCATCGTTAAAATGGGTGGTCGATCCCTGCTTGCCCCATGATACATAGACATGAACATCCCAACATCAATGAAGACTATCCCGCTGCCAAGTTATCATACATACATGCATTATGTGAACTTACACTAGTTCACACAGTTGGATTTCATACAAGTCTTTTAGGGTGCATTTGTTTTAGCTTGAAAGAAAAAGATGTAAGCAATGGAATAATCTGACAGTGTAAATCAACTGACTAAATGCATGGAGATCAAAGTTTTAATGATCCTCTGACCTCAAGGTTATTTAGTAGTATTATAAATTTTCCCATGGACAATAACTAACAGCATAAACATTTTGGTTTCAAACTTTCAGGAAATAATAGAAAAATCATGGCAATACTATCAACAACTTCTTACTAAAGAGACATCACAACCAATCAAAAGGCATGCTCAAAAGGAATATAATTAACCGATGTAATTAACAAGATCCTTGCATATGCATGCAATGTATTTGGAGGAGAACAATATGGTTTGTTCACTCTGTTAATATATGAAGTGGTTAGTTTTCCAAGGCAATAGGTTTCATCCATAACAAGAAAAATAATGTTGCAACCCAGAAAAATCATATTAACGTATATGGGTGTATGGTTTTTGTAACAAAACATAGAGAGAAAAGATTATAACATATTAACATTTGCAAATTATCTCTAGCGATGTCTCTTTTTCTACCTAATAATAAATAACCTATGGTTATAATATCACAGCAGGTTTAAAAATTACAGGAAAACCTGCATAATAACACTGCAATGATAGCAAAATAACATATGTAATGACCCGTAGAACCACAATCGGCCTCAAGATCCTTAGTGTGCTGAAAAATTAACCCTTTGATTCCAGAGTATAGATCAAACTAAAAAACTGACAATCTACTAAGAACTAGAAGCATAGTTCTATTCGATTAACAACAATATAGTAAAGGAAGTTTCGCAGTGTCACAAATTCACCAAAAACTATAGCCAAACTAAGAAATTCCTGAACGTGAAATTCATACAAGGAAACAGCAAAATACGAAACAAATGAAATCTGTTTCATTGAACTATGTCTCCTTCTCTCCCTGTCCCTGACAAATAGCCTATGGGTTTAAATTGTGGCTACACCAAATAATCAGAGTATAGATCCAACTAAAATCTGTTTGCCGTAGTGTTCTCAAAGGATAACACTATAGCTTAAACTAAAAATCAACAATGTAATAAGAACTAAAGACGTTCATAAGTTCTACTCAATTAACAATATACTAGTATTGAAGTTCATCAATGTCTCAAATTCATCAAAACTAAAGCCAGACTAATAAATTCCTGAATTTGAAAATCATATAACAATACAGCAAAATGAGAAACAAATAAAATATATTTCCTTACAACATTCTAGGATATTGATATTAACTAAGTGAAAAATCAATATTTTTCTCCACTATCAAATAAGCTGAATTTAAACAATAAGTTTCTATACAATTAGAAATGAACTACATTCACATAACTTGCCTATCAGCAGCATCAGCAACAATAGGCAATCTAGGTAGCTGACCCAAAATGCAAGAAGAAGAACCATAAATCAAACACACCAACAAGAACAAAAACACAGTGCTATCCAAACTCATCAACAAATCCAATCCAAACCCACCTCTTGGATTAAACCCTCTTTCCAAAAGATCAGGAAAAATCAACAGCACATCAAGAACAATAGCTTGCATTGTGTTGAACCTGACATATTTACTGAAATTAGGGTTTCTGACAACAAAAAAGTAAAGTGTCAAAAACACAAGAAACCCATTAAAGGGAAAGCTTTTAAAAACCCTAATTGCAGGAATCAATGGTTGAACAATGGCTTGAATTGGGTAAAATTGAGTGATTACAAATTTTCCATATTGAATGCCATCAAAAAAGGGGTAGAAGTAACAAAGAGCTGAAATTAAACGGTCACTAGCATCAGCTGAATCACTGTTATTGGATTTGGATACAATTAGGGTTCTTAGCTTCTTAGATTTTGTGAATTTCATAGGAAGAGTGTTTAGTGTGAAAAGAGAAGAAGGGTTTGGTGAAGAAAGGAGAAAGGTTGATTGAAGTGGTTTTCGTGAGTGACTGAGAGATGCTATGGATACAGAAGAGAAGAGGGTGGAGCTTGCCATGGTTAAAGCTTGAAACTTGAAACTTGAAACTTGAAAATGAATGAATGGTAGTTTGGGAGGGTAAGGTTAAGGTACAGAGAAGAAGGATATGGTAGAACGTGTTTCTCTTTCAAACTAGTATTCTTTATTCATTAACTTAAATAACATTTTCTGGAATTTACTTTTCTTTTCTAAATTTACGGACACTTTTCTAAATTACGGACACTATAGAATGTTTTTTAAAAAGTTAAAATAATAACATGAAAAACAATCATATAATAAATAATTCAATCACACTTGATTTATTTTAAAAAACCATGTTATATAGACCGTGATTTAGAAAAGAATAATAAATCCTCCTATCTCTTCCCCTCCTAAACCCTCAATCCAAACACACGGTTCATAAAACGGTAAAAGAGATGCGCATACAAATTACTTATCAACGAAATCTTCACGTTGTTAGAGGGAGTAGAACTCATGCACATGCATAATTGTCCTCGAACAATTTCAGACTAATTGAACAAACATCTGCCGGCAATATTATATAGGTTTTTGCTCCCTATAAAATTGGAAACTTTTAAGTTTAGTCCTCACTTAAATTTAATAACTTTTTTAGTCCCTACAACAAAAATTTACTTATAATTTTAGTCCCTGTTAAAACAAAGTTTCTTAAAATTTTCTAAAATCTTTTTCAACGATCTTTTTTAGGCACGTTTAGAACACTATGAAAGGTTCATTTGCTAAAATTTATAATTTTTTTAACTAGAAATTAATTAAATATGAATGTTTTAAAATGACATAGATCAAGATAAAAAGTAACAAAAATTTGGATGTAGAAATTAAATTTTGCAATAATTATTTACGGAGGAACTTTTGGTAATGTTCTTAACATATCTACAAAAGAATGTTAAAAAAACATAAGAGTTTAAGCATAATTAAACAAATTTGAATTGAGATACTGTAGTGCATAATTTTTTTATAAGGACTAAAAAATCTATTAAAATTAAGTAAGGAAGACCATAAACATATTTAACACTATTATGTTTATATTAAGTATAAGGATTCATAGAAAGTGACATTATTCTTGTCTTAATTTTTTTTCTCTTATTTGGGAGAATCATTGAAGCTGTATTTGGATTGGATAAATGAGATGGATTGTGATCGATAAAGTTGAATGGAATGGACTAGCTTCTATTAATTGGATAATTTTAAAAATGGAATTTAATATAATTCAAAGTATTTATTTCATCTCATTCCATTCTTTATCTATTTTTCCCAACCAAAATTGGAGGAAAATGTGGTGGAATCACTTGGTAATTACTCATCTATAATTTTCTTGAGTGATGCTATTTATCTTGAAAACTTTTATTCTGAGAGGATCACAAAAAAAGTTTTAGCCAATCAAAAGCCTTTTTATCCAGAAATCATGAAAGATGATGGGTATGCAAAATTTGATTTTTATTTTCACTTTTATTTTATTAACCGGTGTCCCAAAAGCAAAGGTTAACAATGCTTTTTTATTATCAGCAAAGGGAGCTAAACTCATGCTAGTTTATCTCATGCTAGATTTATCCCTAGAAATAATGTATGTACAACAATGTGGGGGCATGTACCTCTCCTATGTTTTTAATAATGTAACTTCCTTAGTACCATATATACTGATATACATACTTATCTACCAATGTATACATTTATTGAAATAATATTTTATTAATATGTAGCAACCTCTTCTTTTTTACAACCTATTTTTAAGAAACAAAATAAACCATGAAAAAAATGTACACAACATCTTGATTGGTATTAGCTTTTTTAAAAAGTCTAAGGATAAAATTCAAACATACGTTACATATTAAAAAGTGAAGAACGGTGATTTCAAATTCATACTCTAACATATCAAATAGTATATAAGTAATTATCACGAGTTGTATTTATAGGATTGGTTGGTGTTTATTTTATTCCCTTTTATACGATAGTTCAATATTATATTATTGTAAAGCTTGCAAGTTTAGAATTAGATATGATTAGTGATCTTCTATAAAGGTTATAGAGACCAAAATTTATGTGTTTTTTAAATGTTTTTAATCAATAAACAAATATAATGTCTCATAAGATGTCCATGTTTTAATATTTAAATAACACTACTCGTAACTTTATGCTTGCATTATGCGATGAACACTTAGATATCAGTTCTGTATGATTAGGTTATCTATGTATAGTGTGTCTCTGCAGATATTCAAAGAAAGGAACTGCCCGGGCCCAATCTTATAAGTATTTCAAGCAACATGACCTGAATATAGTCCTTTTCCTAACAAAGAAAACCAACTTTGAATATGTTCCCCGTATGCATGGTCGAGGAGCATCCTTTTTTCCTATACCTAATCATGTTTGAGTACTACATTTTTCTCCAACAAAAATGTTTTAGCATAGTGAAACAACATCATAGCTAAATAAGTTGACTTTATTATTGTTTTTCACTTATTTATTTAAGGATGAATTTCTAACCACTCAGTTATTAAAAAGCCAGCACCATACTTGATAGGATATATATAATTCATTGATATACAATTAACATTAACTTTTGTTACTGGGACATATGATTTCTCTATTTGGTAAAAAGAAGTTATAAGCTAGTTGATAGCTGAAAAACTAGCTTATAGCTGATGAGTGAAAGCTGATAGCTTATAGCTGAAAAGCTCGCTTATTAAAAATAATGTGTTTGGTAAAATTAGTTGTTGAAGTGGCTGATAAGTATAAAAGAACATAAAAGGACATTATTATTTTTTATAAAATATATACATAAAAAAATTACTTAATTTATTTCTTTTTAAATATTTAAATTTATTTCAAATTACTTTCATCCCGAAAATGATAAATGTGTTTTATGAATTCAATTAACATTATTTTTACTAAACATTTGCTTCACTATTTATTGTATATTTTATTTTAAATTATAATTATATTGCATGAATTAAGAGCAAGGTAATCAGAAAAATATAAAAAACTACAACATGAGGTAATAAGGAAAATAGAACAAGGTAATAATAACGTGCAACATGCTGGTTGCACCTAAATATAAAAAGTGGGTAGTTATATTTTTTTTCTCACTAAAAGTGGGTAGTTATATATGATTGTGGGTTGTTTTTTATTAAAAATATAATAAAATTAAATTAATAAGGTTAAAAATGGAAGAAAATATAAAAAGCTACCAGCTATAAATTAAAAAGCTACTTGAAATAGCTTTTCACAAAAAGTTATAAGCTCATGAGAAAAGCTTGTTACCAAACACGTCATGTTTTCATCCAACGAGCTTATATGTTAATCCAACAAGCTATAAGCTAACTTATTTGTGTTACCAAACACAACCTATATCTTGATCAGAGCCGTTCCAATAAAATTTGAGGCTCGGCTCTAATATTAAAAATATTCCTAATAAAAAAATAATGATAATTAAACAATTACAAATTAACAATAAGCATTATTTTGGTTTTAATTTGTTTTGTTGATAGATATGTGGGTTTGGCCTAACTTGTCCATTTACTCTTTAATTTTGTCAAATAATAAGTGTTTGATTTAGACCTACATAATATTATCATATATCTCAACAATTATATTCATACCCCTACAAATAATTGAGACCCACATAAATTAGAGGTTCAACTCCATAGAACTCTTTACACTCGCCTAATAACGGATCGACATAGTATATTATTAAGTGTGGATATTGGACTCGAGATGCCGGAACAAACACCTAGAGTGAGAGAGAGAGAACAATAAAATTTGTGTTTGAAAAACATTTTTCATTAACATTTAACAACAAAACAAAAAGAAATATAACATAACAAGTACAAAAAGCAAATAAAGCACTATTAATTTATAATGTACAACAACATTTGCAATACAACTACTAACCCACTTTCTGATTCAGCACTGAGTTAGTGTGTTTCACAATCACTAATAAGCAAAAAAATTAGAATCTCCACTTTGGCTTAATAATGCTCCACAATTAAATTAAAACCCTTAAATTAGTCCCACAATTATGAGTCCAAGACTCTTCATTAACACTAACAAGCTTGTCCACACCATATCTACCTGGGTCTACCCGCATTAGATCCAGCATTAGGATAACCGGGCCCACCAGGCACTTGATGAAAACCACCAGAACCGTACACGTGTCCCTGATGCTGATGATGCATGATCATTCCAACTTGAGGAGGAGCTCCATAATCAAAAACCGAAGACGAAGAAGAAGAAGGAGCGACACCGTCTTTATCACGTGCAGCAACGGTTTTCTCACCTTCGATCTCTCTGAAACGTTGAAGATAAATCTTCAACGGTTCAACGTACTCTTCAAATCCTAACGTAGTCATCGCCCAAAGTAGATCGTCGCCGTTGATCGTCTTTCGTTTCTCTCTCTGACACTTATCGGAAGCTTCACCGGTGATGAAGCTGATGAACTCGGAAACACATTCCTGAACTGTTTCCTTCGCGTCTTTCGAGATCTTCGCGTTTGCCGGTAAAGCTTTTTTCATTATTCTGCTCACGTTTGCAATCGGTAGGAATCGGTCTTGTTCTCGCGGTGATAACTCGCTGTTCCCGGCGTTCGGTGCTCCTCCGGATTCATTGTCTGAATCAGCCATCGCCGTCAGAAACTTCTCCGGCGAGTGACGATTGAGGCTTGACGGTGGTCGGAGAGGTTTGACGGTGATTGCTCCGGTGAGGAGTTGAGAGTGGAGGGAAATTATGGAATGAGCGTGATGTCCGTTGGATTGGGTTGGTTAATAAGGCTTTATCTGGTGGACACGTGGCATGTTATTGGCCGTTGTTAGTAGATAAGTGTTTCTTTGGGTGGAGGGGTTTTGAGCCATTGGATTGGATGAGGGTGTGATGATCTGGATCGTTATTTTGGTATCTGCTGTGTCGTCTAGTCTGACTTGACTCTCTTATCACCCTCTCTTGTTTTATTTCTTTCCATTTATATCTTATATATATACTAGCGAAAAAACGAGCACCTGAAAATCACCCTCACTTATCACTCTTTTTATTAAAACTAAAAAAAATATAAATGTTTTTTTGCTTTCAAATTATAAAAAATCAAATTAATCATGATTATCTCTTTCAACGACACTAACAATAATACAATATAACAAAAAAAATATAATCTAAATTCTTTTTATAATGACACCAACATTATATTGACACCAATTGACAAGCTCAACCTCAATATTATAACTGAGAGCTTGAGCTTGTCATCCTCGACCTCATCATTATAGGTGAGAGCTTGAACTTGTCATCCTCGACTTCAGCATTATAGCTAAGAGCTTGAGCGTTTAACTTTTTTCTAAAAAACGGATACCATCGCCCAAGTGCAAGTCCGTCTCTTTTTAAGCAAACTCTTTCGTCGAAGCGAGACCAAACCATTTTCATAAATAAAATCAACCAACAAACAAACATTTTCTACCCAGAACTACGTAGCTTTGAATTCTCCATCGCACCTGGAGATACGTAGGAGCAAGATCAAACTTTTGTCAAGCACATTAATAAAAAACCCATTTTTGGTCTTTTCCAAAAGTAATAAAAAATATTTTCTTTCTTCTTTTTACTCACCATTTTTATCCTTTTTTAAGATAGCAAGTAATAGCACAAAAGTAAATAAAATCAAGAGGTTCCCGTAGGATACTACAGACGTATAGGGTGCTAATACCTTCCCTAAACGTAACTAACCCCCGAATCCTAAATCTTTAAAAATGTGGTTTATTCGAACTTTTTTCCCTTTCTTTTGAAAAATTAAAAGTTCAGTCGTGGATAAAAATAGTGAGTCAAATGCTAATCAAATAGTCTTGATCTCCGAAAAATGACGCGACAGAAATGACGACTTCACTGGGGAGAGAGCCCATTGTTGACCGAAAAGTTTGGGAAGAAGTCGCCATTTGTGTACCGGCGTAGAGTATTCTGATAAATGTCATTGTTGACCAAAAGTCTAGAATTCGCAATTTGCATAGAGTGTCAATCCATTGGTATGCCCCAGCAGTCACGCTCCTTCTTGTTGTTTTTTTTTTGTTTTTTTTTTTTAAATCCCTAACTTTTGCATGGACTGCCCTTTCGGGTTTTCAGTCCACCGGGAGTATATTCCTTTTTTGTGCCCCTAATTTTTGTCTGGACTGCCCTTTCGGGTTTTCAGTCCACCGGGACGCTCTCTATTGCCTAAGTTGCCTTTTCAGGTTTTCAACTTAGCGAGCTTTCATTTTTTGTTCTTGTTTTTGGATTGTGACTGCATTTTGCTCAAAGTAGAGGTCCTCTTCATAGTGCTTAGTCATGTTTCTCTTTCGGAGTGTAGCCGTTCTCGAGGCGAATGTTGATGTGCACTTCTCCTGCTCACGAGTTCGAAGGGAGTCTGTTTGTTGTTCGCTTTTTTTTAAAAGATGTAAAAAAATGTTTTGTATTTTGAAAAATTTTGCTTCCAGTATTGTCATCAAAAATAGAAGAAATTTTGTAAATTGAATAAATGAGAGTTCCAAATAAATGGGTAAAGGCTCAAACTTGATTAATTGAGTGGTGGCCTGCCAATGGTATGGCTCCACGGATCTTTAAAATATTTTGGAAAAATGGTAAATGTAATGGGAAGGGTACATTGAACACGATAACCGCTATTCTCCCTAACAACTTTGAATTGCCCCTGTCTCGAGTCTTTGATTTGTAGGTGCTTTAATCGGAGATCTTTTAATAGTTTGATGCCCCAAGTGGACTATGTATGACCGATGCAGTTGCTTTATCATGATCCTTAACTTTTGCATAGATCGCCCTTTCGGGTTTTCGATCTATCAGGATAATCATTTTGTTTATGTCTCTAATTTTTGCCTGGACCGTCCTTTCGGGTTTTCAGTCCACCGAGACGCTCATTTTTTGCCTAATCCCCCTTTTCAGGTTGGTGTCTTATCGAGCTTTTATTTTTTGACAAAGTATTTATTGACTGCACCGGCATTATGTGACGTGCGAGTTCGTCACGATCCTTAGTTGTGAGAGTCATTGCACACGAGCTTTCTTAGTTAGGCGTCCACTTGCCCCTGGAGTTTGGTTTGAAAGATAATACCTTTTCTAGCACAAAGTCTCCTTCTTGAAATTCATGAGGACGAACCTTCTTGTTGGAAGTTTGCTTCAACTTCTTTTGATATAGTTGTACAAGGTCGTCATGTATTGTAAGTTCAATCAAACTTGAGATTTCAGCAGAACTCCCGTTGACGGGGCTTTGACCTCCATGAGAAGTACAACCTTCATGTCATATACTGAGGGAAGGAAGGGGTTTCCCCTGTTGAAATGTTTACTGAAACACGATGCCCATGTGAGGTAAGGGTGTCATCTCATGCTGGTATTTGTAAGTGACTGCCATCTTCTGGATAATTTTCTTAATTTCTGTTTGCAGCTTTGATGGCTAAGATGCCCCAGTAGGCGAGAGATCTTGTCGGGAATCTCTTCATTCTTCTTCATCTTCGGACACAGGGAATTCAAAGTCGAGAAAGAGTATAGGGTTAATGTGTTCAACGAGCTTGCTTATGTTTAATCTGCATTTACGTTTGATTTTAGAAACTGAATGATTGTATGCAGACATTTGAAAATGATTAAAGAAAAGGATTTTTTTTGGTTTTTTGTGTTACCATTTTTCCAGAAAAAGCACAAAATAAAAACAAAGTCGGGATCAAAACAACCTTTTTGTTAATGACGAAAAATACATGAAGCAAAAAGCCCTGCTCAAGTTCCCTTTCGTCTCAGGCGGGACGAAAGGTTTTTTCTTTTGAAAAAGCATAAGAACAACAAACAAACACATTCTTTGAGCAAATAAGTAGTGGAAAGAACATCAACAGCGAACCAATTGCGGCTAACATTCCATGTGCCACAAACACTAGGTGTTATGATTTGGTAGCGGATTGACTTGTACGCTTGGGTTCAAATCTTTTTGGCTTGAACCAGCTTCTGAACTTCGGCTTTCAAATCATAGCAGTGCTCGATGTCATGAACGGGTGCCCCTTGATGGAAGGCATAGGAGAAATCAGATCTATACCAAGCTGGCAACTTGTTAGGCATCCGAGGAGGCGCTCTGGTTTGGACAAGGTTCTCCTTAAGTAAGGTGGGAAACAGCTCCGCGTATTTCACTGGAATTGGATCAAACTGCCGTGCTCTCCAAGCCTGATTCTGTGGATTGGGTCGTTGAGGAACATGTTGTTGAGGCTGTTGTATACACAGCGGCTGACATAGTGGCTGGGGGCCTCGCTGGAATTGTGGCGAATCTTTTGTAACCGTCAGTGAATATACCATGTTAGTTAACTTCTCTACTTCGGCTCGAAGTGTTGTCACCTCTTCACGAAGCTCGTGGACCTCTTGTTCAAGCTGGTCCGTTTTTTGTGTTTGTACGAGTGTTTGTATGTGCGAGTTGAAGTTGAACGAAGACACCAGACCACCTTACTGATGGGTTGACCTTTTATTGAAAAGACACAGTGTGAGACTCAGACTTGATACTATGAATGCAGAATGATGCATGGTATGTTTATGCGAAAATAGACTTCTTTTTTTTATTTTATCGAAGGACATATCAAAGTAATTGTAAACATCATAAGGACCATGATTTTGTTTGTAAAGATATTGCCAATGGTTCTATTTTCAAAAGCAAGAAAGAAGCCACATAAGAAGTCCTAACAAAAGCAAAAGCTTAGTTTCGATTTTTTGAAATTTTATTTCTTGATGTTCTTTCTTGCAAGGTCTATGCCTTTGATGTTTACAAGAACTTATCTTGTCCTTCGATATTTAATGAGAAAAAGTTTATGAATGAATGCATGTATGCATGATTATGCTAAAGAACATAGAAAACATGGTGAGGTTAAGTTCATGATGTTGGAGTCAAAGGTGAACGTGCCCTTTGGTAGGGACTATGGTTTCATTTGTACATGTATCACGCGTTCTACCAAGTTCTCAAGGTCTACAACCCCTTCCGAAGATTATTGGACTGCGGAATTTACTTCTGATCCAAAGAATATTCGTACGAGAGTCTCGCTCAAGTGTAGTATCGCGTTTCAACTAGATCAAGATTTACTCATGAATAGCCACCGCACTACGCCCTAAAAAGGCTAGGATGGATTAAAGGTAACTAAAGGTCCTCAACTTTGACGGTCACTCGAAAATAGTATGCCAAACACGAATACTCATGTCAACATGGTATACTTCCAAGATTCCTCCATTGAGTGGGGTTATCACATGTACCACAACTAAAAATCACTCTTGGTAAGGAACTATGATTATACCACCGTCCTATCTTATGTTTCCCTCAAGTCCGGATGGGGGACTTATCTCGCCACACACGTTAAGAAAGGAGAAAGAAGAAGGAAGAACATATATACACATATTTCCATCTTTTGTTTTTGTTTTTGAAGCAAGTTATAGCACAAAAAATTAGATAAAGCCAAGTTAGGCTCAACCCTCTTAGGGGTATCCCCAGTGAAGTCACCATTTCTATCGCGTCATTTTTCGGATATCAAGCTATTGATTAGCGTTGACTCACGATTTTTATTCACGACTGAACTTTTATTTTTTTTCAAAAGAATGGGAAAAAAGATCGAATAAACCACATTTTTAAAGATTTAGGGTTCGGGGGTTAGTTACATTTAGGGAAGGTATTAGCACCCTATATGTCCGTAGTATCTTACGGGAACCTCTTGATTTTATTTACTTTTGTGCTATTACTTGCTTGCTTAAAAGGATTAAAATGGTGAGTAAAAAGAAGAAAGAAAATATTTTTTATTACTTTTGGAAAAGACCAAAAGTGGGTTTTTTATTAGTGTGATTGACAAGAGTTTGATCTTGCTCCTACGTATCTCCAGGTGCGATGGAGAATTCAAAGCTACGTAGTTCTGGGTAGAAAATGTTTGTTTGTTGGTTAATTTTATCTATGAAAATGGTTTGGTCGGCGAAAAAGTTTGCTTAAAAAGAGACGGACTCGCGCTTAGGCGATGGTATCTGATTTTTAGAAGAAAAAAAAAGTTAAACGCTCAAACTCTCAGTTATAATGCTGAAGTCGAGGATGACAACATCAAGCTCTCAGTTATAATGTTGAGGTCGAGGATGACAAGCTCAAGCTCAGTTATAATGCTTAGGTAGAGGATGACAAGCTCAAGCTCAGCACAACACGTGAATGAAAGAAAGAAAAGGGAAAGAAGAAAAAGAGAAAGAGAACATACCTTTGAAGGGGGAGAATAGGAGGAAAAAGATAAGGAAACGGGGTTGTTTTAGCTTTTCCTTTTTGTGGTTGTGATGTGGTGGTTGGTGTTGATTTGTGATGGTTTCTTGTGGTTTTATGTTGTTTTGTGTTGTGGTTCAAGTGGTGGTTGTGTTGTTTAGTGTTGTTGATGATGAAAAAAAAAACTAAGACTTAAAATAGTAATAGTGTTGTTTCTTCCCCTTCACCAAGCTTTCCTCTTTAAACTCTCTCCTTCCCATTCCTTTTTTCCCTCCCCTATTGAATGGCAAGTACTCCTCTATTTATAGATGAGATGAAACTTGGAGCTCAAGCCAAAATTGTTGCTTGGAGCTCAAGTTTGAAACTATTGGAAGAAAGTTGACATGTGATGTCACATTGATGATGTCATCTTAGATAGCCTCGATAATGTCACATTATTTGTTTAAAATAAAAAAAATAGCAAAAATAAAAAGAAAATAAAGAATAAATAGAAATAATAATAATAATTTTGATAATAATAATAATGAAAAAATGAAAAATAATTGAAATCAGGAAAATGGTTAGATGAAGACAAATAAAAAATAAAAGATGGAAATAAAGATTAAAAGAATAATAAAAAAAAAAGAGGACCCGACTCGGAACGAAAAATGAGGTATTTTAAAATGTCTTTTTGCCGAATTTTTCACTAAAAAGTCAAAGACTGATTAAGGTCAAATGACACGTGTCAGTGGGATCTTGGGTCAAAAATTGGGGTATGACACTTATATATATATATATATATATATATATATATATATATATATATATATTCAATAAGTTTTCTCACATGTCATCCAACAAGAACCTAACATCTTCCTCTCAAAAAAAGAACCTAACATCTTGCCATAAAAGTAAAGAATTTAAATTTAATTATTATGTTTTGTCAATGTAAAATGTTTTACATATACACCTAATATGTTTAAAAACAAATCAATTGTTAAATTTATTAATTGATATGATAATACATTATTAAATGTATTTGTGAAATAATTTTACACAATAATTTTACATATAATGCAGTTTATTGTAAGGAATTTTTGGACTTTAAATACTGACATGATTTGTTAGAGATGTCGTTTTTGCTAAATTCAGGCGGACGAGAGTATTAGTGAAGAAGGAGATCCATGTAAACTTCTTGATTGATTCACTCAATAGAAGAAAAATATGCATGTGTGGACTTAGGTCTGCCGATTTTATGTTGTACAGGCGGGTAGAAGGAAAATATGCATGTGTGGACTTGATCAAGGTTTCACCACCCGTAGGATTAGGGGTCATAGCTTTTACAGTATAACATACAATCCTAAAAGTTGTGTAAGTAAAGTGACCAAACATGAGAAAACGTATTCTCACAATCAACATGTTTTTATACCATTTGGTTTTGACACTTTTGGCTTCCTAGCACCATAGGTTGTTGACCTTCTACATAGAATTCAAAGGGTCATACACAACAATGTCATGACTTGGTGATCCATGAATGTTGTGTTTACAAAGATTGATTTTGTCATCTAATAAGGTCTAGTGACGAAGCTTATTGCTTATTTGTCTTTCATTCATGTGTAATTAATGTTTGATATATATGAATACATTAAAAATAATCATCATATTATCAATTCTTACTGGATTGTCGGTGTAAAACTAACTTACACTTGAAGATAAGTAATATCACAATAAAGGGGGGTTTGAATTGTAGTGTAATAAAAATTACCTATTAAAATTTTCTCAAGTAAATACGTTGGTAAATTAATAGAAAATTAAAATAGTGATTGTGTGTGTATATGAACAATATAAATATAAAAGAGATAAGGAAGAAAGATCACACAAAAGAGTTATACTGGCTCCCCCAACGTGGGTTATTCCAGTCCCCACAATACTTGTGAGATTTTTCACTAGGTAGTTGAGTTATGACTTAATCTCAACTCCTTCTTTCTTTTAGATCTTTTTGATCTTTACAACAACCTTTTTCAACCTTCATTTGGTCAAGTCACTTGCCGTTACGAGCAAGAATTTTTAGAACCTTTGTGTTTTCTGCACAACTTCAATTTCTTTTACAATAGTAAGTGATTTGAAAAGTATTAATATTCTTGAAAGATTTAATACATAAAAAGACCAGCTTGCTCAAAACAAAGATATAGTTTCTTGATTGATCTCTAAATAAAGAGGTTCTTAATGAATATACATTTTTGTTCTTTTGCTCAAAGGTTATCTTTTTCTCTTGTTGTAGTCTTCTATTTATAGGAGAGGAACTCTTGATAACTTCTTTCTTCCTTGCAGCGCAAGACTCAAGTGAGTCCATGAGATGAAACTGATTTCTAGAAGTTGAGATCGATCTCTAAAATTGCTGAAGCTTTCCTTTGTACTTTATTGCTTGCTACGTGAGACATGAGCCTTGTACATCTCATTTCTTTTTCATTCTTGTTGTGGCTTTCCGTCTTGAGCCCAAAGAAAAGGCTTTTGTTGTACTAGGTGGTTTTCCTTGTCATGTTGTGAGGTGACCATAAAGAGAATTATCCAAAGGTTCATAGTTTTGTATTTGTCTTGCACTCTTGATGTGTTGTCGAATTTATAGTGGTCTTTCTCATGCTAACCTTTTTGCACATGATATTAAATATGTTC
Organism: Medicago arabica; assembly: GCA_946800305.1. Classification (NCBI taxonomy): domain Eukaryota; kingdom Viridiplantae; phylum Streptophyta; class Magnoliopsida; order Fabales; family Fabaceae; genus Medicago; species Medicago arabica. Next base: position 2,290,646 of record OX326970.1, read on the forward strand.
TTTTTGTGCATATGCTTATTTGTGGTAAACTCTTATGATAAAATATTTCTTGCCAAGACATATCTTATGCTTCACATAATTATTGCTTCCTTAATTGTGGCATTCTCAATACTTCCATTTGCCATGTACGTTCTTGGCTCTTATTGAACTTAAGTCCACATTTGAGACCAATGTTTGAGATCAATCTCTTTGTCATAACTTGGTGCTTTCCTTGAATTCGTATAATGCTTTTATACCTTTAGCTTAAAAAAAAACACTCAAGAGCATAAGTTATATCTCAATTAAAATCAGAATTAATAAAGTTTAATTTAATCAGTTTATTATCTTTAAAACAAAAATAGACATTTAAATTTTAATCAACAACACTAACATATAAAATTTGTTGTTGGCATGCCTCATTTTCTCTTTTTTAATTAGTTTCTTTCTCTAAAAGAAACTTATGTTATATCATGAGCAATAGTTTGTTAATACATTCATGAATGAAGTCAAAATCATGAGTAATGGCCACATATGTATCCGTCGAACCGGCTGATGAGTTGTTACATTAGTTTGTATCATATGACAAACTCTACCAAGGAATTTGGACTAAAAATAGACAAAGAACGAATACAATCAAGATTAATAAAACCAAAATGAGAAATAGTTTTTATTCAAATATAACAAACTGTTCTTCATCAACCTTGCTCGTCACCGTTTTCTTGCAGCCGCCGCCGTGATAGGGGCTATGGTTTGAAGATTTGTTGCATCTTGTTTGCGCTTGAGGGTTTTGTCTCCAGATCTGATCACGGTGATGGTGGCCTAATTTCCGGCGCTCGTGGGTGGCGTTGTTGTTTCGTGTTAGCTTCGTTGCCGCTGTGTTACCGGTTGTGTGTTGTTGCTCGTCGGTTATGTTTTGTTATTTGGTGGCCGGTTTCGACGATTTGGTTATGGCTTTCTTTCTGTTTTGTTGCTTTTGTCACAAAGATTGGATGGACTATAACTTGCCTTTATTGTGGTTTGGTTTCATAAACCCGAAAGGGTACAGTTCCGTTAAACCCGAAAGGGTCTGTTTGGTTACTAACGTATTGGACTCATCCCACGATATGAGTTCTAAGGCGTCAGATTGTAACTTGTTGTGTTTGGTGGCATGTACGCTTGACTCTCTAATGATTCCAGATATGTTGAGATCTGCAGGCTTCAAGGAAACTTGTCCGCTTACACTCTGGTTCGTCGAGCTCGAAAGAGCTATATGCTTGCTGCTTGTGCAGGGAGTTGTTGGCACTTTGATTTGTTACCGTGTTGGCGGTCAATCTATTCGCTAAAATTAAATCCTAATTGTTTTTGACGAATGTTCACTTTTCATTTTTTTTTGTAATCTGGTTTCGTCCTCGTACGCGGGTTCGCTGGGTTATGCTCATGATTAGTGAATTTTTGTTAGGATATTTTAGGACTGTTTCACTTGGTCTGATTTATAACGATGTATCCCCGTTTTAGGTTTTACTTGGGTTAGGTTTTATGCGCCCCCAGTCTCTGTATCTCTTTTTATTTTAATATATTTTTCTTTTTGCCTAAAAAATAAATAAATAAACTGACTACCACGACCTTGTTCGTTTTTTAGGAATATCTACCACCACCTTAGAGTCCAACCCATAATTTATATTGTCCAAACCGAATTCACCAATTCAATAAATAGCTTGACAAAGGTCGAAAGAAAGTTATTGTTCTTACACGAACAAAACACTTGTCGTCTAATAGGATAGTTGACCTAAACTATCAGCATAGCTATTCACTTCTTCAAAAAAATAATTAGTTTCTTTTATGAATTTCAATATGTACATATTTATTTGAGTATGTTATTTATATTAGAAGTATAAATAAAAATGTATTGCACTTGACTCAAGCTAAAATGTAGTAATATAAATTGAAAACTGTCAATTTTCAATTAAAAAATAATATTTTACCAATATGTTTAATATACTTACATACATAATGAAAGACTATTTTATTTATACACATCAGACAAATCTTGTATTACATGGTCAGGTTTATGCTACATATGCATTATACATTTTATATTGTACACAGGTTTATTTTTATCATTAGATCAATATAACTCATCATTATATCAAATGAAATATGTTAGGACTTACCGACTTAATGATAAAAAAAAAAAACAATTTCATATATGGTGCAACACTTATATTTAGCCTATAATACCAATCAAGAATTTTGTCTAATGTACGCTGGTAAAATGGTTTTGACTATATACGCACGTACGCACGTGCTTGTTTCTATCATTAAATCAATATGACACATCATATTTTATTTTGATCCAATAGTTAGATTGACTAATCTAATATAATACAAGACATATCTTGTCTGTGAATCATATAATTGAATTCTTTAGGTGTTAATAAGCAATTTCTTAAGTTAGAAGAACAATTTTCTTGACCAACTGACCTCAAACAAGAGCTCCCAATCCAATATTATGTTTGCATTTGAAACAAGTAGTCCACTAGTACTTTAGATACATGAATTAGATTACATGTGTCGGTGTTGGCAGTGGCATTCTCATATATGGGGTCCTTTCATTGCAATGTTCGACTCTTTAATTTTAAGGGTTAAATATTTTCTTTTTTAAAAAAGGATTAAATATGTTTTTATTCATTACATTTTGCATTCAGAAAAGTTTCTACATTTTATTAAATGTTTTTAAAATCCTTACATTTTACCTCTGTTATCAAAATTAGTCTCTGCTGTTAATTCGCTAACGGAATATTAATGTGACAGTTAGTGAGTCTCAATTATTTTAGGGTTAAATATGTTTTTGGTCCCAACATTTTGTGTGACTTTGAAGAATAGTCCTTATTATTTTAGAGATTTTAAAAACATTTATTGAAATGCAAGGACTATTTTTCAAAGTCACGCAAAATGCAGGGACCAAAAACATATTTAACCGTAAAATTATTAGGACCCGCTGACTGTCACATCAGCATTTCGTTAAAGAATTAACAGGATGGACTAATTTTGATAACGGATATAAAATGTGAGGATTTTAAAAACATTTAATGAAATGTAAGGACTATTCTTCGAAGGAGCGTAAAATGTAAGGACTAAAAACATATTTAACCCTAAAATACAAACAAATCCACATTTTTTTTTTGTTAATTCCTTAATTCTTAGAAAAAGAGATTACGGACTTGAATTCTTCCAAATTGTTCATCTTAGGGTAAGCTCATCAACCATTTAAGCACGATTACTTGTTTACAAATTATCTATTTGAAATATAAATCTTAACGAAATATTACCTTTATATAAGAATTAAATGTATTCATGCTTCTATATTATATATAAAGAAAATAAACGGTTTTAGGCTGGATTTTTCTCCTTCAAGTTGTAACCTTAAGCAAATTTGATTATAAAAATGATACACGTTGCGGTCAACCACTTCACACATGTCAATGCACAACTTTGAAAGTTAATATTTTTAGCTATCTAAAGTAAAAAATTATAAAAATCAATATTTTGGAAATATTTATCGAAATAAACCGAACAACATCTTACATGCTAACATTTGTATTTATATGTTAGTTCAAAAGTATGGTCAAAGTAAATCATGTAAATATTGCACATTTCAAAAATACGACAAGTATTTTAAAACGGAAGGAGTAGTTTGTTACAATATGAAAATGCAAAATATCTAGAGTATCTATACTATAATTTTAATAAAAATCAAAATAATTTTAATCAAAACTTTATAAAACTATTGTTCGTAATTTTATGCATTTGCGCAATATAAAAAAAGAACCGAAGGGCACGGAGTGCCCGTCCAAACGCTAGTATTATATAGGGTTAAATAAGTTTTTCGTCTCTATAAATATATCAAAATTATATTTTAGTCCATATAAAATAAAATTAGATGTTTTCATCCTCTCAAAAAAAAAATTGTTTTGTTTTATTTTTGTCCCTAATGAATATAATTTTGACATGTTCTTTACATTTTTTGGACATAATATGAGTATACAAGAGTCGAACATAATAAATAGACATATCATGGAGACATCTTGAACGTAAGAGTCATAATTTTGACATTCCTATATATGAACAATAATTTGACATTAAGGGCCGAAAAAAAAATGAATTTTTTTGCACCACATCTTTTTAATTGAGCGATTTTGCACCCTCTCTTTTATATTAAAAAAGATAAATATAGTTTGTTACAATATGAAAATGCAAAATATCTATTATCCATCTATACCTATAATTTTAATCAAAATAACTTTGACATTCCTATGAACAAAAATTTGACATTAGGGGACAAAAACAAAATGAATATTTTGCACTACATCCTTTTAATTGAGCGATTTTGTACCCTCTCTTTTGCTTTGAAAAAGATAAGAATAGTTTGTTACAATATGAAAATGCAAAATATCTATTATCCATCCATACCTATAATTTTGATCAAAATATCATAGAAACTATTATTTATAATTTATACGTGTTAGCACATTAAGAAAGTGTGGACAGGCGATCATGAAGTGTCCGTCTAAATGTTAATAATGAATAGTAATAGTAATAAAATTATTTAATATATTTGAATTTAAAAAAGGAAAAAAAATAAAGATTCAATTTGATCCATCGCAAATCTCTCTTAACATGATGAGCAATTCGAGAATAAGGTCAAATTAGATTGGCCAAATTCATATGATGAGCAATTTGATTTTAATGTACATTGTTATGCTAGTGTTAATGGTATTCTTTGTATTCAAGATGTTGGGAGAGCTAGCGGTATTTCGTTGCATAGAAGAACTTGGGAGAGTTGTATTGTGGAACCCAACTACCGATGAATTCAAAGTCACTCCAACTAGTCCTTATCCATTTGAATCTCCTTATTGGGATCCACAAATTCGTGTCCATGGATTTGGTTACGACGAAGTTGGAGATGATTATAAGGTGATTCGGCATGTAATGTTTCATCGTAGAACTGAAGAAGATGACATCCTAGAACTCATGAAGATGCAAAAAAGATGTGGAAAGATGGATATAGTTGCTCCTTGTGGGAGATATATTGTCTAAAAAGTAACTCTTGGAGAAAATTTGATATAGACATGCCTCCACAATATTATAGTTTGGGTGCTAAAGTGTACGCAAATGGAGTGTGTCACCGGTGGGGTGATACCGAAACACGTGATAATGTTTATTTGGTGTCATTTGACTTGAGGAATGAGACATTTTTTGAAACATCCATACCCTCAAACATGAAGGTGTATGTTGAAACATCTATACCTTCAAACTCGGATAATATTGTTTCTGAGAGTCATATTTAGACATTTAATTGTGTTAAATGGATCAATTGCATGCATTTCAAATTATGCAAACATGACTACTTTTCATATATCGGTTTTGGGTGAAGTTGGAATTAAAGTGTCATGGATCAAACTCTTCATTGTGGGTCCGTTGCCCGGCGTTGAATGTCCTATTGGAGTTGATAAGAAGGGCGATATGATTTTCAAGAAAGAAGATAATGACCTAGTTTTGTTTAATTTAAGCACCCAAAAATCGAAGACCTTGGTATTAAAGGTGGACATGGTTGCCGTATAATAGTTTATAAAGAATAAAAAAAAAAAAGTTATATTGTTTTCACAATAGAGATACTACTACATGACTATGATGATTATTACGATTTTAAAAGAATTATTTATAATTATGTTATAGATACAAGTGCTATTTTATTTTATTTTTACTTTTTGAGCATATTGGTATGGCAATGGCAGTACACCACTGTTGACATTGCTTCTCTGTACTTCTATGATGTAATGAACAAGAAGCAATTCTTGAAAAAATTGAACCAGAAGCAACAATTGAGATACTATGTATAGTGAAGAGGAAACAAAATGAAAAGACAAAATAACAGAAAATAGTTTATTTATTTATGGTTCAATGGTTTTTAACTTTAATTTGTGTTATATTTGCAAGGCATTGATATCTGGTGCATCAACTAGTAAAGTATTTGATATTAGCTTGGAGAAGGAAAGTGGTTCACTACTTACGGTTTCAATTTGAAAAAGAAAAAAAAGATAAAACTTTGACTTGACATTGTTTTGCACACACTCACTCAATCTTCATATCATGTATTTAGAATCCAGGTTTGAAGATTTGTACTGTCAGCTCAGTTTTAAGATAGTTACTCTAGAACCTCATACAACAAATTGAACAAGCCAAACACATGATCAAATGATTAAAAAGAAATAGACTTGAACTGGACAGATAGTTGAAACTGAAACTAGTACTGATCAGTTATATTCATTTGTAATCTGACAATTGCAACTCAAAAAGATATCATTATTAAACTTAAACCAAGAACAAAAAAGGCAATAATACAGAATGGCACATACCGAGTAGCTTCAAAATGTCGGCAAATGTAGCCTGCAAAAATGTTATAAATTTGAATGAACAACAGAAAACCTTCACCAGAGGCATAATTTATTAAGATTAAAATCAAGACATTAAGAGGCAGGATCGACACAACAGCAATGCAAATCTAGTTCTATAAATTCCACTAGTTATATATTGATGAAGGAATCAAACAACTTTCAAAGATAATGAAACTTCTTACAGTATTGAAGTCGAGTTCATTACTGATCATCACTGGCGTTTGACTTCTCTGTGTTTTCGCTCTTACTTTCAGTAACCTTTTCTTCTGGACAAATAGAAAGAAAAGTAAAAATATTTTAATGCATGTATTAAGCTAAAAATAGTAGTTTATTTCGCTAATCACTAGAACACGAAAGGTGTGCTAAACATAATATCTGTAGATCAAATTATCAAAACCAGGATAGAGTGAAGTGTCTACCTGTTGAGGTCTTCTGCCTTCCTTGTTTTTCTTTATTCTTCTTCCTTTGAAAGACCATTGGACTTACCTCACTATCTTCATTTTTCCTAGGACTCTGAAAAATATACCATAATGATTAGAAAGCCAAATATATTGGTTTTAAAGCATTTTATCACTTACATTTCAAATTTCAGCAATTAAAACGATGAAATCTCACCTTAGCAGAACGTGTTGACATCGCTGTTCCAGATCACGAAGAACCTTGTTTTATTATACACTTGCGCTTTTTTCCTCTAATAGACTGATAAAAGGAGAAGCATAGATAATATGAATAGTTGCACCAGAAACACTGGTCTATACTAAAAACGGTAAAAAGAATAATACACCATGGGAAAAGTTTGAAAAGAAAAGAAGTAATAATAGACCTTTTCATCTTCAGATTTTTCAGAAACAACATTTTCATTTTCTTCTTTCTCAGACTCACTTTGTGGTAGTAATCAACTCAACCATTTCATTCACAGCCCAAAAACGACAATTAAAATGAAATAGAGGGAATATTTATAAATCAAACATTTGAAAAAAATGCACATATTTATAGTAATAAGAGATAAATATAGAATTTTCATACCTGATGATGATTCATGTTGAGCATCCATGCTCCATTTTTCCTTCAACTTTCTCAGCTCACCAACGATGTCCCCTTCAGCTAAACTAGTTTTCTTGACTTCCTCCAACAATGTTTCATAATTACTTTGTGCCCTTTTCCATTTTTCGCATAGTTCCTCTCTCTCCATCTCAAACTTGTGTTGGATCTTTTAACCTCTGTTTGAAGTTTCTCATATCTACTCACTAAAACTTTTTTAACTTCATCAACCTGTTCTGTCCGTAACGCTGTACGCAACAACGAAACAATTTCCTGAATATTTATGTATAGAAGCAGAGGGAAGTGAACTAGTAAAGTGGAAGTAGTTGGGATTGTATTCCCAATATCAACTTTATGTTTTGTGTTTCCAAGGCTCATATTGATATCAAGTGCCAGAACTTATTTTGCTAATGCCTTTTTATTTTATTTTTCTTCTTTTTAATGGTTTATTTTAGTGCATATGACAATTTAATGTGTTTTGAGTGTAAAACACTTGACAAATTTGACAAAAGTTGAGAGCCACAACATAACTTTTTGTTTAAAGTATAAATTATTTAAAATATCAAAATAGTTTTTTCTCGTCATATTTCGTATAATATAAAAGTTGTTCAATACATTCAAAGTCTGTTATGTGTGTCAGAACAAAATTGGATTTGTACAATGCCTCGAAAGTTTTTGTAATAACAAAGTATTGAAAAACAATTGGATATGTTGATATTCTCTCCGTTTTAAAATACATGTTGCAGTCAATCATTACGCACACGTCAATACATAACTTTGAACATTAATATCTTTAATTATATATAGTAAAAAAATTATAAAAATTTGATATTTTAAAAATAATCACCGAGACAAATCAAACATCGTACATGCTAACATTTGTATTTATATACTAGTTAATAAATATTGTCTAAGTAAACTATGTGAATAATGCACATTGTATAATTGTGATATGTTTAAGTGTGCAAGTCATAGATTAAAATTTATCAAGGTCTGGACATATATGAGAGCATTTGAAGCACTAGTGAAGCTAAAGACATTATAAAAGATCTGAAGAAATATCAATCAAAAATCACAAGTGAGTAGAGGTGGAGAATTCACCTATAAGTTACCGAAGATCATAAGTAAAGAATTCACTCAAAAGCTACCGAAGACCAGACTCTGGATCATCAGACTCCGAGTCATCCTTACTATGTGGTATCCAGACTCTGAGGACCTAAATGTCACATCATCTTTATATTCTTCTTAGAAGGTCGCTTTCAAGATCTGACCAAATACAATTTATCTTCTTCTAAATCACGTCTTAAATCAAATTCAAGGACAAAAGAAATAAAATGGATAATTCTATTTGCAACAATGAATTTCAAATATTTTTTCAAACCACATCACCAACCTTTAAAAATAATGTCTCTTTGTAGTTAACAATTATTGATGTCTTTTTATTTCATCGTTTTTTTTAATTAATGGTTGATTTAAGTAAGTTTAGTTGATTAAGGATTCGACTTAGAGCACATAAGCTTTAAAATTCAATAGGGTTTCGACAGTGAAATTGAGATACTTCAATTATGAAGACGTATTTGTATCAAATATCGATACCGTTCAAATATTCGCGGATACGTATTTAAGAAGTATTTGAATTAATTTTAAAAATATTTTATTAAATAGTATTTTGTAGGAAATTTTAGAATTGGTCCTAAGCTCGGTTTTTGATGGGGTTATGGGTGTTTAGACTTGTTTCTAAGCTCGGTCTTTGGTGTGGTTAGGGGAGTTTCAATGTTAGTAACACAAGGTGGTGGTTGTTGGGGTTAAGTTGGAAGTTAGAATGTTAACTGAATTTTTTGTGTGGTGGTGATTTTTTGGTTGTGGTGTTGATGATGAGGAGCTTATGGGGTTTTGGCGTGAGTTTCTTTGTTTTGTTTTTCGTGTTTAATTTTCGTTTTGTGCTCGTGGTGACCTTAAATCTTGAGCCATCTTTGCCACTATTACACCGCGTTGATTTAGGGTTTTGTTTTCCTTTTATGGGCCAACTTTCGTGTTAGATCGGATTTTGATTTTGGGTTGTTCAAGTTGGACCATTTCCCACTATGGTTCCGTTTGCACTACCATTCCACTCTTTGATTGCCTTCGGGATTTGTCTTATAGATTCTAGTAGATCGATCGCTTTTGATTTGAGATTGAAAGTTAGCGTGTTCAAGTTTGTAGACTGCTATGGTGTCATCTCTAATGGATCGTGAGTTGAAGGGTATCTTAGTGATTTGTTTCTGAAGTATGATGGATCGATCACTTTTTATTCGAGATTGGGAGTCAATTTTCTTGACTCAAGTTTTTTTGGTTCGTTATAGTGTCTTCTCCGATGGATTGGGGTCATTTGGTGGTAGAATCTGAATGAATGTTGAAATAAGTCATTTTCAAAAGTTTAAATCAGGGCTCAGTTGTGGTGAATGGAAGTAGAGGGGTTATTTATAAGGGTGTCTTCTTGATTTGCATGTAAGCTAGCTTTCGCTAATATAATAAATGATATTTGTACAATCATTTTGTGACAACTTTTTGACAATTCTATTTATACTCACATGTTCTTACACTCTCTTTACTTCTCTCTCTATTGTTTTTGACAATATAAAGAAGAAGAAAAAATGTCACAAATAGTTGTTTAAATATCCCCACTCAATTGAGTCACTTATGCATCATCGTTTTGATTTATTATCTCTGATGTGATGTCCTTTCCCTTTTGTTTTCTTTTTTTATGCATACTCTTGTTATGGAATTCAGTGGAGTTACGAAATTACGATATGAAGATAGAAAATCCTTTCAAAGGGTTGAGACAGAAAAAATAAATCAATTTTTTACCCTGCTTAATTTATGAGTTAGCGAATTTAAAATTTACTTTTAACAGCAATTTTGACAATCTTGTAATACTATTTTTTTTTTGGTACACAATCTTGTAATACTTTAATACTCTCTGATGCCAGACTATGGAGCTAAATGATTTTAACCAATCAAAATATGTTGTCTACAACCCATAAACAAGTAAAGTAATTTAGTTAAAAGCTTATTCAAGTTTATCATATAAAATACTATGACATTGCTGTTGAACAAGTCAAACACATGATTTTGCAACAAACTATGAAGATTAAAAAGAAATATAAATATGCACAAATAAAAAAGTGACTAACTTCAAATATTCATTAAACTGGACAGATAATTTAAAGTAGCATTGATCAGTCACATTCACACCAAAAGCCTCCATAAAAGCTTCTTTACATATTGTGTTTATGTGTAAGCAAGAGACTGCATAATTACTGGTAGCACAACAAAAACCACCACAAAAAATTGAAACTACTGGCTTGTTTCCCTCAGATTCTATGGATGCTAAGATTTACAAGTTATAGCAACTTTTGCTCTACAAAATGTACCCAAAATGCATAACTAGTCAAAAAGTATATAACCTATGTAATCCTCGGTCAGGCATCACCCCGCCGTTCTCTTTCTTCATCTTCTTCAGCTAGTTTTGCCAGCTCTTGCTGAATAATAGTCTTTACAGAAGCCTTTCTTGGGGTGAGATCCACGTTGAATTGCTTACCTGAACAATGGTCAGCAATTTTATTAGTCATACAAAATAAAATTAAGCAAAACTCTATTATTATTTTCATGAATATTGTGCAAATTCCTTCTATCTTCAAAATTCCCAGTCATTGATAAATAAAGAAACTTTGCTCTTAAAGCCATAAAAGTTACACTCATTTGTAATCTGAAAGTTGCAACTAAAAAAGATACCATTATTAAACTTAAACCAAGGACAAAAAGGTAACAATACAGAATGGCACATACCGAGTAGCTTCAAAATGTCGGCAAATGTAGCCTGCAAAAGCAGGAAAAAATGTTATAAATTTGAATGAACATCAGCAAATCTTCACTAGAGGCATAATTTATTAAAATTAAAATCAACATTAAGAGGTAGGATCAACAAAAAAGCAATGCTAATCTAGCTCTATAAATACCACTAGTTATTGAGGAAGTAATCAAACAACTTTCAAAGATAATGAAACTTACAGTATTGAAGTCGACTTTTTTAAAAATAACACATATTGCTTTGCGCAACTGATCATCACTCGGGTCTGACTTCTCTTTGTTCTTGATCTTTCTTTCGGTAACCTTTTCTTCTGGACAAATACAGAAAGAAGATTTATATACATAAGAGGAAGAAGTTAAGCTAATGGGAAAAGTGAAAATATTTTAATTCATGTATTAAGCTAAAAATGGTAGTTAATTTCACTAATCACTACAACACGAAAGGTGTGCTAAACATAATATCTGTTGATGAAGTCTACAACAATATATAAAGGGAATACATCTACTTGGGCTGGATGTTTTTTGCTATACTTTTACCCTTCATTTAAAATATTTTATTTACTATTCATCCTTTTTATAATACTTTTTAGATTATCAACTAAAAAATATTGTAAAATCCAAATAAAATAGGAACCGTGCTTCAGAGCTTACAATAGGAACAATATTAAACCTCAAAAAAAAAAAAAATAGGAACAATATTAAACATTAATAAGGACCTTTTTTTAAGCAAATTTTTTTTATTATAAAGGACCTTATTTTAATCTTTGCCAAAAATATTTAATCATAAAATTAAGCGTATTAGAAAACGTAGAAAAGCGGACGGGCAAGTTAGTGTCCGTCTATCCACTAGTAATATCATAATATTTGTAGGTGAAATAATCAAAACCAGGATAGAGAGTTCACAGTGTATACCTGCTTTGTCTTTGGAAGAAGACTTGGTGAGAGTTGAGGTCTTCTGCTTTCCTTGTTTCTCATTTTTCGTCTTCCTTGAAAAGACCTTGGGACTTCCATCACTATCACCATGATCAGATGCAGAGTGTGTAGACAATGGTTTCTTAGAAATTTTCTTTCGAGCCGAGCGAGGTTTTGTTTTAACTGTTGTTTTCTTCGCTTTACTTTGTGCAGCAGATTCTTTCTTTCTGGAAGATGTTTTACTCCTTTCACTCACTTTCTTCTCATCTTCAGATTTCTCTGTCTTTTCATACTTGGATTTGTCAGGAACAGTGTTTTCATTGTCTTCTACATTTTTTTCATCCTTCTGTTCTTCCTCAGACTCATCTTCTGTGTCGGTCGATCCTTTTCTCTCCTCTGCTACGGAAGAATCTTCATTTTTCTTCCGACTCTGAAAAACATACCTTAAAGATTAGAAAGCCAAATTTATCGGTTTTAAAGCATTTTATCACTTCCATCATATATCTAGTTACATTTTCAAATTTCAGTAATAAAAACAAAGAAATCTCACCTTAGCAGAACGTCTTGATGTGGCTATTCCAGATCTCGACGAACCTTGTTTTGCCATGAGCTTGCGCTTTTTTCCTTTAATCGACTGATAAAAGGAGAAGCATAAATAATATGAATACTTGCACCAGAAACACTTGTCTCAAGTAAAAACAGAATAAAATAACACGCTAGGGGAAAAGTTTGAAAAGAAAAGGGAAGTATGATAGACCTTTTCATCTTCAGATTTTTCAGAAACATTGTTTTCATTTTCTTCTTTATTGTCAGTTGTAGTCTTTCTCTTCTCTGCTACGAAAGAATCTTCGTTTTTCTTCCGACTCTGAAAAATGTACCATAAAGGTTAGAAAGCCAAATTTATTAGTTTTAAAGCATTTTACCACTTTCTCTAAAAAAAACAGTTTATCACTTCTAGCGTATATCTAAAGTTACATTTCAAATTTCAACAATTAAATCTCACCTTAGCAGAACGCCTTGACAATGCTGATCCAGATCTCAATGAACCTTGTTTTGCTATGCGCTTGCGCTTATTTCCTTTAATCGACTGATAAAAGGAAAAGCGTAAATAATATGAATAGTTGCGCCAGAAACACTCGTCTCAAATTAAAGCAGAATATAATAACACACTAGGGGAAAAGGTTGAAAAGAAAAGGGAAGTATAATAGACCTTTTCATCTTCAGAAGAAACATCGATTTCATTTTCCTCTTTGTTTTCTTCATCTTTCTCAGACTCACTTTCTGTGTCAGATGCAGTCTTTCGCTTCTCTGCTACTGAAGAATCTTCATTTTTCTTCGGACTCTGAAAAATATACCATAAAGGTTAGAAAGCCAAATTTATTGGTAATCACTTTACCACTTATGGTATATATCTAAATTTACATGACAAATTTCTGCAATTTAAACCATGAAATCTCACCTTAGCAGAACGTCTTGACGTTGGTGTTACAGATCCTGTTGAGCCTTGTTTTGCTATGCGCTTTTTTCCTATAGTTGACTGAAAATAGGGAAAGCATAAATAGTATGAATAGTTGAACCAGATACACTTGTCTTGAGTAAGAACAGAATAAAGTAACACACTAGGTTAGGGGAAAAAACTGAAAAGAAAGGTAAGTATAATAAACCTTTTCTTGTTCAGTAAGTAATACACTTGTTGTGACTTGAGGAGCAACCAGAAAGTCTATTAGCTTTGCAATAATATCTTCCTGCATATGTAGAAGATTAATAATTGATAATAATAGCACAAGAAACAACAGAGATGTTAAGTCAACAAAAAGAGGCATCAAGGACTGCATTGGAAATTCCTTGACGGATGCATCGTACTCAAGCACAACACGAGTATAATATTGTGGTAATACTACAACTCTTAAGATTTACAAGACATGACGCGAGTATAATGGTAATATAAAATTAATATGAAAAGAGGTAATCAATATGTTAAAAGCATGAGTAATTCATTATAGACAACAGCGTAATAAATTGCAAGGGTTTATCTAATTAATGTGTATTCCGGCCTGTATTGTTACAAAAATTCAAAAAATAGAAGTAAAATATTTATATTTATGAAATACAGTTAGTAGTGTCCAAAGTGTACAGCATGAATACAACTATTATTAGCACTGCCATGCTGCCACAACAACAAATGTGTCAACAGGGTTTAAACCAACAAACCTTCCTTGTATTTGCATTGCCAACTGGTACGTCAAGCAGATCGGAGAATTCCAGCAACTTCTCTTTGTTACATTTGTCAAATTTTTCTTTTACTTTAATCATTTGTTTTTCCTGCAGTAACAATATTTGGTTTTAGAAGCTTAAATTAAATACTTTATTATGAATAAAAGCAAGCATTCATTCATTTTGTTATATAAGACCTGGTTGCAAGTAATAAACATACCTCATTTTCATGCCACACAAAACCAGAAAACCTTAATATATTTTTCTTAATCACAGCTGCCTGCGAATTACATAGTAAAAAATTAGTTAAATAGAAGCATAATAACATCTGTTTGATCCATTAATTTCATTATTCAAGGTAAGGGTAACCTTTCAACAGTCTAAAGATGAACTCTCCTATATCCTTAACTATGGAGGTGGGGTGATGTATATTTTAACAGATAACAAGTGGTAGAAAATGACTGAAATGAAAAAAATTAGATTGTTCATGAAGTAGGATATACCTTTCCTCTCCTACAAAAGAGGATTGTGTGGAGGAATTTGAGAGTATCATCAACCTTCCTTCTAGATAATTTAAATGCCACTGAAGCATAAAACGCAAGAGTCGTAAAGTTATTAGCTGTTAAGAAGAAGAAACAGAAACATGTATCTAGGGCATAAAGTGCATTGTAGACATGAAAAAGTAATAAAAGAGAATACAGAGACCATAATGGAAAGAAGAATTCAAACAAATGGAACACTATACCATTGGGTATATTTTCTAAAGGTGTGCCACGACCCTGCAAAGTAAAAGAAAAACTGTAAGAAAAACATGTTTCAATATAACACACAATTAAGGCTAACTATGAATTTGAAATGAATACCTCTTCAATTTGAAATTCTTTGGATGCATCTCTGTCATACGATTCTACCAACCTCTCAACTGATTTCCTTTCACGTACAGGACGGTTGGTTGTAGGAGTTGTTGGCTCTGCCTCCTTCAGTTCCTTCATTTTCTTTTTCACCTTCTCCTTATCGCCCACCTTCTCATCTCGACTTTTCTCCTTTTCACTGCTCTCATCTTTGGCTTCAGGGACATCCTCTATCTTTTTCAGTTCCTTCATTTTCTTTTTCACATTCTCCCCATCAACCTTTCCTTTCCCACGTTTTTTCAATCTCTTCTCAACTTTGATATCTTCTTCATTTGACTTATCATCTACCTTATCCTTATCATCCTTTCTGTCTTCGTGATTTTTCTCCTTTTCACTGCCCTCATCTTTGCTTTCAAGGCTCTCTTCATCCATGGCATCTAATTCAGGCTTCTTAGCTTCAACGCTTTCTCTCTCTTCTTTACTAAGCTCGGTTTCCTCACTCATTTTGTCATCCTCATCTTTCTTATCCTCTTTAATTTCATCCCCAGCATCAACTTTCTTATCCTCTTTTAATTCTTCCCCTTTATCAGCTTTCTTCTCCTCTTTTAATTCTTCCCCTTCATTGACTTTCTTATCCTCTTTTATTTCTACCCCTGCATCGTCTTTCTTATCCTCTTTTAATTTTCCCCCTTCATCAGCTTTCTTCTCCTCTTTTACCTCTCCCCCTTCATTGACTTTCTTATCCTCTTTTAACTCATGCCTGACATCAACTTTCTTATCCTCTTTTCTTTCTTCCCCTCCGTTGTCTTTCTTATCCTCTTTTAGTTCTCCTTCATCAGCTTGCTTATCCTCTTCTATTTCCTTCCCTTCGTTAACTTTCTCATCCTCTTTTACTCCTTCCCCATCCCCAGCTTTGTTATCTTTTTCTGTTGCAACGTCACCATCATCAGCTTGCTTATCCATTTCTAGTTCTTCCTCCCCATCAGCTTTCTTATCAACTTCCATTGCTTTTATACCATCCTCTTTCAAATCTTTGACAGCATTATCCTCAAAGATTTTTCCTCCCTTAGGTTCCTGGTCCTTCTTTTCACTCGAGTCATCTAGGTGGTTCCCTAGCATTTTAATGTCAGTCTTGGAAGCTGTATTAACTGGTTCTTCCTCACCCATACCAATGTTATCTAAGCACTTCAGTGGTTTCGTTGAATTCAACAACTTAAGCCTGTCAGTGTAAAAAAAAAACATAGAACAACTAGTTTAAGAACATCATCAATGTCAACATGCAAAAAAAGTAAGAGGCAAAATTCTTGTGAGCATCAATAAGCTTTTGGTATTTCCAATCCTAGAATACACAATATCAATACAAATTAACATTTTTTCTAAAATGTAAGATTGTTTCAAAGTGTTGTTAAATAGTGTTGGCGTTGCTATAGTTCTATTGCTCTATGATACACCATTTAGTACAAAATATTGTGAAATGGTGACTATAGCGGCGCTATAGCACTGTTGCATAGCAGAATTAGAGCAATCCACTGTTTTTTGCTATGCACAATTTACATCGCTGTTTCAAATAGGTCATCAAAATAAAAATAAAAAACAATTGCTATCTCAACTGAAATTACTAAATACCAATGCCATAACAAGTTGCAATAAAAGCTTGAAAATTGATCCCATCACTAATCACTAAATCAATGAAAAAATGCAGTTTATAAACAATAATAACATGTTAGAACAACAATCCAGTTCAAAAGAGTAGAGGAAAAATAAATAACACATGGTATTTGTTAACGAAGTTCGGCCAATGTCGTCTGCATCTTTGACTGCAGATCAACTTCAGTTCCTTTGTATTATAAGTGAAAGTTTGATTAGGGTTTACAGTGTACTAGTGTTTAAATACTACGATCCAGATTCCAGACTACCAACATTACCCTTGAACCCTACTGGGGCAATCACAGTCCCCACAACAAACTTTTGGACCAAGTTAAACGAGCAGAAAGATCTCACTCGTTCAACCCTGTCCACTTGTTAGTAACTACGAGCGATACTCAACAAAACAAGATAAAGAACATTACCCAGCTAGGGTACATGAATGATTGAGCTATGAAAAAGAAAGAAAAAAAACTAAAAATTCCAATTTTCCACTAGTTTCAAACAGAATAAAAAAAAAAATCAAATTCATGCAAAACAAGGGCAACCATAGTTGAACTAAAAAAACTCAACAACACAACACATTTATGCTTAATAATCAATTTCTATGCATCATTGTACCCTTTTTCACCATAGTAGCAAAACAAAAAAATGGGGTTGAATAATATCACAAATCATCAAATAAAAACCATAAAAGCTATAATTTTTCCTAAAAAAAACATCAAAGTTATAAATGATCATTTTCAAACCCATTAACTTCAAACAAAAATGAAACATGCAAACATTGAACTAAAGAGAAAGCTAAAACAGTACAGAAAAATAGAAAAATGAAGATCAGAAACTTACAAATTGTGAGAAGTTGAAAGAGAACATTGAAAAAGCTTTGGAATTTCTTACTAAGATTAAGATGTTTGGTTTTTGTCCATGAGTGACACAGTGGGGTTGTTGTTTCTGACAATTTATATAATCCGGACTTCAAATACGGATTTCAAATTAATAAATTAAAATGAAATATAGCGTGCCGCTTCAATTCTGAATGGACAGTTATCTAACGATGGAGATTTCGTATCCTTGGGTACGTGTAATATTAACCGTTCTGATGGAGAGTACTATGGATGTACCCTTGACCCCACTAGACCACAATTATGTTGTGTGCACATTCCTTCATTTATGTGTTATTAAATCTGCTTCCAAAAAAACTACTTCAATAAACAAAAAACCGTATGTTGTTAACCACTTTTGAAATAAAAAAATGGAATAAAATAAGATAAAACTCATTTGGTTTCATCCATTTTCCAAACAATCAAATGAGAAATTAGTTATATAGTTCATTCATGATTTTTTTTTAATGGCAAAGATATATATATAGTTTTACTAGAAGATATCATTTAGTTTATATGAAGGTGTCTTTTTAGCAATCCACACCTCAAGGTGTGATTATCAATTTTTTAGTTATAACTTGCTAAAAGACACCTCCATAAAAATTAATTGGTGTCTTTTAATAAATGTCTATAGGATAAATTGTTAAAAGACACATTCATAAAGAGTGTCTTCTAGCAAACTTCATATATATATATATATATATATATATATATATATATATATATAATAATTATACAAGATACACCAAAAGAGCCGTCTTTGGTCCCGAAACCACCAAGGGACAACCCCCGGGACAAACAATGGAATGAGAACTAATTATGATACTTTTCCCCTTAAATGAAAATATCTCTAGAGAAACTTTGTCCGTCTCTCATAATAAACATCTTTGATCAATTTCTTCGTCTTTGATCCTGCAACTGTAGAAGTCGCACGACTCCATCGTTGGTTTCAGCGCCTTCTATCTCACTCTCCGATACAACCTCTGTTTTGCACTATTTCTTTGAAAGTAAGCATATATTCTATCGACAAATTGTAGATTTGAAATTTGCTACCATTTTTAATTAAATTTATCATACCAAACAAATAATTCACCTTTCCTAACATGGCCCTAATATTTCCACTGCCTTTACAATAGCACTCTAAATACAGGAATCTCCCGGCTTAAAAGAAGTATGCATAATATGGGTATCAGACATGTATTTGTTCCTCAACATTTGAACCCAAAGCTTACGTGATTGGTGTAAAATGTCCAAATGTGTTTACCAAGAAGAGTAATGTTCGAGTTTCTAGTTGTACGAATGGCTAAACCACCATGAAATTTAAGCTTAGTCAAGTTTTTCAAATTCACCCAATGGCAAGATTTTCTACCCTAAAGGAACGAACAATGTCGTCAATATTGTCACAGATACCATATGGAAGTCAAAGGTTCTGCATTGTATAAATAAGCATGGCAATCATAACACTTTGGACTAAAGTGACTCGACCTGGTCTACTCTTCAAATTTATTTTCCAACCCACTAACCTGCCATTTATCTTATCTAGGATATAATGAAAATCAGAATACTTCACTTTACCAAACAACGAAGGAAATCCAAGATACTACAACATAGGAAATTCAAGATACCTAGTAAGCTCTGAAGTATAGTTAAACTGAAGAAGAGACTCAAATCTGTCGTTTTTTGGGCGAGACACGTTCGAGGATGTCATTAACTTTGACTTTTGAATATTAATCATCAAACCCGAAGCCGAACAAAATCTTTGAAGCACATCTCAAACCAATTTAACATGTGAGCTCTTCCTTGTAAAAAAAAAACATGTGAGCTCTTGGCTTCAGTAAAGAGAAGGCGGTCATCAGCAAAAACTTTTGAATATTAATATTTTTCCAACATTTATGAATATTTGTATATTAACTACTTAAATAATTTAAGAATTTAAATAAGGTTAAATATATATATATATATATATATATATATATATATATATATTTTATATGTTTTTACTTTTAGACCCCCTAAAGTTTTTTATCATGCTTTTAAGTCAATTGATCAGTTGTATCATTCAAAATTTTGATTTTTGTTAATCATGTTTAGTATATTATAGAATTCTCTCTTGTCAAAGTTTACATTTTTTAACAAGGGATGAATTAAATATGAATTCTTATGTTTTTTATGCTTAAAAATCCAAATTTAATAATGTTTTGTTAAACAATTTTTACTTTTTTGGGAGGTATTGTTATACTATTCTAAACATTTCTTAAAGAACTCATTCATAAATATGAAAGGTACACATGATGACCTGACTTAAAAACAAAGATCAAAATTGTGGACGACTAAAAGTTGAATAAAAAATTTAGAGACTAAAACGAAAAGTGAGATTTATTTTATTTTATAAATAGACGAAATGACAAATAATCATTGATGCTTACACACACAAGTGGATGGGTCGTGTTTCGAATCCCAGTGACGATGTCAGGCATATCAATTTTGACATTTTGTCAATTGAACTAGACTTGTGGACAAAAGTTAAAATATTTATAGGAACAAAAAACATATATTACCAATTTAAAATTCGTTTAATATATACACCAAATATTTGTAAAAAAAAAAATTCTTTATACGTATCAATAATGACTTGTAAAGACATAAATACTCCGCTGCAAATATTTGGTTATATCAAAGATATATTTAACCAAAATAGATCTAAAAGTAAATATACCTCAAAAAAAAAATCTAAAAGTAAATATTTATATATAAAATGACTCTTATTATTTGGAAACAATAAAATTATCGACACACGAAAGTTTTAGAATGGTTGGAATAATATAGGTGCTATTGCGGCTTGTAATTCAAACACACAAAACACACCATACCGATATTGGTTTGTAATTTCCTAGCTAGGTCAAATATGCATTCAAGAAACGATGACATCGCTGTCCTTAAGGTTTTGATGAAAATCAATCTGCTCTTCACAATCGTAACATCAATTGTCATCTACTTGTGGTTGGCAAACTTGGCAGATTCGTGTTGGCCAATGATTTCCTTGTCGGAGTGCGCTCCCACAACAAAGATGAACACATACTTTAGGTTGTTCACAACGTTATCATCAATTTGTTTCTTTCTCACAAATCTCTTCACCTTCATCCTCAAGACACTCATCCACCTATTTAACCTCAATGACGCTACCTTAGAGCTTTTCGCTTTAATCTCTGCCGTTGGATTAATCTCTGACGTCTCTCTACTTTCTTATCTCTTTTCTTTCTATTTGAAGAGCATGTTTACTTGCTTCTGTCTCATTAATATCATACTTTGCAACTTATAATGTGGCATCTTAGAGTATTTATTTTGGGTACACGTGACATCTCAGAGTTAGTTACAGATCATCCATGATAGTTGAAGTTAATTAGGATTAGTAAAGATTACTATAAAAAGTGTTTACCCTCGTTATAATTAAACTTCTTTTTATTTTATCAATTTCAAATTATCAAATTTTCTCATTCTCCTCGTTATTATTAGCCTTGCAGATTTATGTTTCATCCACTTGTATTAAACCCTAGGTTTGTTGGTTATGTTCATTAGTTGTTGAATTTTTTCTGAGGGAATTAGTTGTTGAAATTATATGTTAATTTTAAATATGAATTATTATTTTTTTACATGTCAATTTGAAATATGTTTGCACTTTAACTTGAAATATGTTCTTAAAAAAAACTTGAAATATGTTGCTAGGGATAACATATGACATTGACATTCCTTCAAAAAAAAAAATCATATTGCATTGACATAAAAGGACCAACCTGCCCATGCCATAACTTGTAACACCCCAATTTTTAATATTAGTTTATTAGATAATATAGTATTATGTTTACCAAAAAAAAAAGATAATATAGTATTATTATTTTTAGTAGTAGTGTTGATTGTGTGACATTATTTTTATTTGAATTAAATTAGTTTTTGGCATGTTTAGAAGATTTTTTCTAGTTAATTGGGATAGAGACATTGGACTAATAAGAGTCGTATATATAAAATAGAGCTTTAATTAATTATAATAGTTTAATTAAAAAGAGATTGAGAGAAAATAATTTTTAAGAAGAAAGTAACATTTTTGGTGAGAATAGGGAAGTGAGGGTGCATATAGTTAATGTGTCTAAAGTTTTTTTGTGAAAATAAAAATAAATAAAATCTGAATTTGTTAAAAAGATTAAGTGAGAAACAAACTCAATTGGTGGTTATAAATAGAGGAGAGCGTTAGAGAATTAGGGTTACAACAAACAAAGAAATCAAAGAAAATTAGGGTTATGAAGAAAAGAGGCAAAGAGAGAAGAACTTAGGGAGAGATTCAACTGTCAAAATTCATCTATTCGACAAACTAGAGGTATGGAGGGAGTCTCTATTTACCATAAGTGTTGTATGATTATATGGATAGTAAAAGTTGTATGATT
This sequence comes from Medicago arabica, assembly GCA_946800305.1. Taxonomy (NCBI): domain Eukaryota; kingdom Viridiplantae; phylum Streptophyta; class Magnoliopsida; order Fabales; family Fabaceae; genus Medicago; species Medicago arabica. The sequence continues at coordinate 2,312,887 of OX326970.1, forward strand.
ATTTACCATAAGGGTTGTATGATTAAAGGGAGTCTCTAATTAAGGGTTGTATGATTAAAGGGAGTCTCTAATTTATTGTTGTAATTATATGTTTGAATAGTTGATGATTTTGGTTGGTCTCCCTAATATACTAATTGTACGACTTAATAGTTAATAATACTTGATGTTTTACTCATTCATATGTCGACTATTAGTTTTATAAATTTATATTATTTGGGTCTGTACTGTGTATGCATGCATTCATCAATGTTGTTACTAATCACTAATATTAATTGAATACATTATGAAAAGTCCTAAGATTCTAAACAGTAGGAGCTGTGGACTCAATCTTATAATCTGCTAAAATAAGTTTATGCATGCCCTGATGACAGAGGTTCATCGTTAGACCAAGTTTTAAGCACCTAAAATGTACAAATTGCAAAATAATTTATTTAGTAATTAATATGAAGTTAACTTTAAAATAAATTACTTGTGAGGGAATGAGTAATAAAAAAAGGGTTAATTAAGTTTTTTATCCCTATAAATATTTGCAGTTTTGTTTTTTAGTTCCTATAAAAATAAATCACACTTTTTAGTCCACACTTTTTAGTCCCTATAAATTTTTCGTTAGTGTTTTTAGTTTCAGTTAAATTAAAATTTGTTTAACTATGTTGAAACTTCTAAATTTTTGAAAAGAATTTTTATAAATATTTTCATAACATCGTAAAACACTCTTTTATAAAATCTTTTAGTTTTTTTAACATGTAATGCATTAAATAAAAAAATTTAAAAACCAAATTTTCAAGATTGTATTACTGAAAACTTGGACCTAATAATAAAATTTTGAGCTATTTTTTACGGAGGAACTTTGTATAATGTTCTAAATAAGTATGTAAAAAATATGTTAAAAATTTAAAAGTTTAAGCACAATTAAGCAAATTTTAATTTTATTTTAATTTTACAAGGACTAAAAGTATGTTTTGGTCCATGTTAAATTAAAATTCGATTAATTATACTTAAACTTTTATAATTTTAAATGATTTTTAACAGACATATTAAGAACATTATAATAATCTCTTTTATAAAAAAAATAGAATTTTTTAACATGTAATGAATTAAATATAATTTTTTTAAATGCCAAAAATTCAAGATAAACCTAACGAAAATTTGGACCTAAAAATAAAATTTTGAGCTAATTTATTGTGGAGGAACGTTTTATAATGTTTTAAACAGATATGTAAAAAACCATTAAAAAATTTAAAATTTTAAGCATAATTAAACAAATTTTAATTTAATAGGGACCAATAACACTAACGAAATTTTTTGTAGGGACTAAAAAGTGTGATTTATTTTTATAGGGACTAAAAACAAAACTGCATATATTTATAGGGACTAAAAACTTAATTAACCCTAAAAAAAGACTTAATTTTTATTATATTAATTGTTGATGTGTATTAGTGAGTTATTTAATGTTATAATTGATGTGTTATTTAACGAAGAGTAATTGATGAATTATTTGATTAAGTGTAATTGTCAATTATTTGATGACGAGAAAAAGATGTGTTATATAAATATGTGTTATTTGAAGATATGTGATTTAAAGATGTGTTATATAAAGATGTGCTATTTGAAGATGTGTGATTTAAAGATGTGTTATATAAAGATGTGCTATTTAAAGATGTGTTATATAAAGATGTGATTTAAAGATGTGTTTTATACAGACGTGCTATTTGAAGATGTTTGATTTAAAGATGTGTTATACAAAATGTGTTATCTTAAGATGTGTAATTGTCGAGTCATATAAAGATGTGCATTGTTGAGTCATTACTTGATGTTCATACATTCACGGTCAGTCTGATTTAAAGATGTGATTTAAAGATGGGGGATAAATCAGTAACATAACTCTAATATCCAAAACCGGTATCACATGCATATAGAGTCGAGTTTGGGACATTGCATTCATTGTCAAACATATTTGATGATGTAGTATATTTAAAGATGTAGTGAATTTGATTATATATTTAATAATGTGTAATTTGTGAATTATTTGATGTTGTGTCATTTAACGATGTGTAATTGATGTGCTATTTAAAGATATGAAATTAATATATGTGCTATTTAAATAAGTGTAATTATTTTAAGATGTGACATTCAATGATGTGCTTATATATGATTATGTGCTTAGATAAGTGTGATATTTAAATACGCGTCATACACATACTTCCGCAACTGAGACACATGAAACACATCATGAAGATTCGACAAAGATGATGGTAACGCAATCCGATACGCGACAACCCCAACCTTCTCAACAATCTCAAATGGCCCAACAAAACGAGGAGTCAACATCCTACACTTCAAATCACGTCCAATACCAGCTACAAGATTCACTCTCAAGAACACATGATCACCAACCTGAAACTCAATATCCTTTCTCCTCTTATCATGATAACTATTCTGCCTACTCTGAGATGCTTTCATCTTCTCTTGAATCATCTTAACCTTTTCCTTAGTCTCTTGCACAACTTTTGGTCCTAACAAAGCATTTTCACCTGACTCATACCAACACAACGGAGTTTTACACCTCCTACCATACAAAGCCTTAAACGGTGCCATACTGATACTAGAATGAAAACTGTTGTTGTAAGTAAACTCAATCAACGATAAGCATTCGACCAAACTGACACCTTGCTTCAAAACACAAGCTCTTAAGAAATCTTTCAAACTTTGAATAGTCCTCTCAGTTTGTCCATCTGTCTGCAGATGATAAGCAGAACTCAACCTTAACTTAGTTCCCAAAGAAGCTTGCAAACTCTCACAAAACTTAGAAGTAAACCTCGGATCCCAATCCGACACAATGCTAGAAGGAATACCAAAATGTCGTCTATAAACACCACCATAAAACGGTCCAGATAAGGATGAAACTTCATATTCATATACTCCATGAAGACACCTGGGGCATTAGACACTTCAAATGGCATCGCAGAATACTCATAGTGTCCATACCTCGTTCGGAACGCGGTTTTGGATATATCTTCTGCCTTCACTCTAATCTGGTGATATCCTGACCTCAAATCAATCTTACTGAACACTTCCGAACCAATCAACTGATCTATCAAATCATCAATCCTCGGAAGTGGATACCGATTCTTAATCGTCAACTTGTTAAACTGCTGATAATCCATACATAACCTCATACTGCCGTCTTTCTTCTTAACCAACAACACTGGAGCACCCCACAGAGAAACACTCGGCCTAATGAACTGTTTCACAAGCAAGTCTTCCAACTGCTTCTTCAACTCACTCAACTCAGATGCAGACATCCGATACGGCGCAATCGAAATAGGACTCGTTCCTGGTACCAATTCAATTGCAAACTCCACCTCACGCTCCGGTGGTAATTCGGTAATGTCGTCCGGAAAGACTTCTGGAAACTCTTGCACTACTGGCAAATCACCACTTCTCTTCTCACTACTTTCCTTCAACGATGCAAATATCATGAACACACTAGCTTTACCATCCAAGGACTTATTCACTTGCTCTGTAGTTAGGAAACCTCCACTTACCTCAGCTACCGGCTTCAAAAATGTTACACTCTTGGTTAAACAATTAATGCTAACACCAAAAGATAACATCCAATCCATACCAAAAATCACATCCATATGCTTCAACGAAAGACACACAAGATCCAACTTGAAATCAACATCACCAAAATTAACGAAACACTTAGCACAAACCAAAGAAGTAGTCACCGAGCCATTAGTCGGGGTGTCGATGACCATTCCACGCGACAACAGAGTTACAACTAAACCCAAACGCTCAACACAACTAGCCGAGATAAAAGAATGAGTAGCACCGGTATCAATTATTGCAATCAAAGGAGTACTATTGATAAAACACATACCTCAGATAAGATTATCTGGTTGTTCCACTTCCTCCACATTCAAAGCAAACACCTTTCTAGCCGCCTTCTTTGGCTTGGTACACTTAGTACTGATATGACATTTCTCTCCACAGTTGAAACAAGTAATATCATTCTTGCACTCAGACGACCTGTGACCCTTCTGACCACACTTGAAGCAACTATCACCTTTCCTACAATCACTAGCAAAATGACCCAAAGCTCCACACTCAATAACTTAGTAAAATATTTATTTATCACCAATTCAAATTAATTACTAATAAGTGCCTTTAGCCTTAACAAAAGAACTATTCCCCTCAAATACTAACATAATACTAATTCTAAGTTAACTAGAACTTATTCTCTTAATAAATAACCAAAATACCCCTTAGCCTAAAATGACTAAAATACCCTTCCAACACCAAATTCCGATAATCCCAACCAAAATGCACACAGAGACAAATAATCACACATAAGCACAATTAAAACAATTAAAATAATACTAGCGAAAATTGGGCTGTTACAACTTTGAAGTCTACTCGTAGTCTTTATTGAGTCGATGCTCTGATCTGTGACACTAGGGATTGAGAATTTATTTTATTTTAGACTAGACTCTAGAATTCTTTTGGATTCAGTTTTGATGTGGAACTATAAATGTGAATATTTTCTTTGATATTTTGAAAATTATTCTGCTGCGACGTTTAAAATTTAAATGAAGTATTTTTGAATTGAAGAAGATGTGTGACACCTTTGTTTGATTTATTATTGTTTGTATTTTATTTTAGAAAATATATTTTGAAGTTTTAGGGTGTTTCACCCACTTGTATTAAACCCTAGGTTTGTTGGTTATGTTCATTAGTTGTTGAATTTTTTTGAGGGAATTAGTTGTTGAAATTATATGTTAATTTTAAATATGAATTATATTTTTTTTACATGTCAATTTGAAATATGTTTGCACTTTGACTTGAAATATGTTCTTAAAAAAAAAACATGAAATATGTTGCTAGAGATAACATATGGCATAGACATTCCTTAAAAAAAAAAATCATATTGCATTGACATAAAAGGACCAACCTGCCATGCCACAACTCACCTTGCCACTAACTCAGTTTAAAATCGTGCGTGGGCAGCTCAACCCTAGGCGAGGGGTTGAAAATCTCACATGCCTCGTTTCATATCAAGCCGATAGGCTACACATCAGTTTTTAAATAAAAATTATTTTTAAAAAATTTCACAAAAATAAAGAAAAAAGTGTAAAATAAAAAAGTTAAATTAAAGAGCTTCTTAGGTGATCAAAATACGTAAATAATCAGTCTATAATAACATAAAAGTTGTCATTCAAAAGATCACTGTTCATTATAACTAGGTATATAACCCGTGCGTTGCACGAGTTTGATCAAAATATTGCTTGCAATTTGTCCAAGAACCATACCCAAGCAATATTTTTAATTTGATCCACCAATCTTCCCACATTATCCACCCCACCTTGAAATATAATATTGTTTCTAATATTTTAAATTCATAATATTGTTTTCAATAAAATCAATTGCTTAAATTTCTTTATGTGACTTTGCTATAAAAAAGCTCTAAAATGTTCTCTCTAATTGTTATGCATAGAACCTGAAAACAAAATTAAAAGAAAAACAATATCAATCTTGTTAAAAAAATAATGTGCTCTCTCTAAAAATAAAACATATCATCAAACTTGTTAAGAAAATAACGTGCTCTTTCAATATATAATGATACAAAATTGAAGAGAAGCATCCAAGAGTTGATTGACGAAAGTGATAATGATGATCCAAAATCAAAATAATACCACCGAAATTTAAACACATAAGGATAGGACAATAGCACTTAATTAATAATATAATCAACCAATTTTCAACAAAAGTGTAGAATTTTTTTTTTTGTGAAATTGATATCAATAGAAGGCATGGTGGAAACATTTCGGAATTGAGTGAAAATAAATGTGGTGTAAGTTGTGGTTATAAAGGGTGAGTGAGAATTAAAAACAAAGTACACTTTCAATTTTTCCATTTTGTAGGTTATTATAGAAGGTATGTTAAGACATACATCCAATGATGATGGCGGAAGAAATTATGTAATGTTTGAATAGTTTGTTAGGTGCATTAACCTTGATTATTAGATTCTTAAAACATGGTTGTAGAAAAACAATGACGTTTCTGTTCATTAACGTAACATCTTTGTTATTTTTTGTCTAGAGTGAGATCATAACCCATTGTATTCTAATGCATTGTATGATTGAGTTAGCATTATTGTGAAGAAAAAAAGAAGTTAAAAGTTACGTATTAGATTAGTTTATTAGATAAAATAATTAAAGAGTAGAAATTAAGCCTTTTTTAGAGGTGTCATATAGGCACAATCCCATCATTAGAGTGAGTCAAAATTAGTTTACAAAGAGAAGAAGATATAGATAATATAGATATATGCTCCAAAGATTCGACACCCATCTTGTTCCTCAACTTCTCAAATTTGTCATGCTTCACAATTTTTGTTGGAATGTCTACTTCATATATAGCAGTAGAACAATGTAGCGGTTTCAGTCTCCCTTTATTTACTTGATCTCTAATCCAATGATTCCTTGTCTCAATGTGTTTATGGTAAAATGTCACAATATTTGTTTAGATAAGTAAAGTTTCGTAGTGTTTAATTTAAGTTTAACAATCAGATTGGAGAAAAATATGACAACTTATAATTTTTTTCTTCATTTACATTGTATTTCAAATGGTTAAAGTAAAAAAAAATTATTTAATATCGTTCCTAATCTTCACATATTCTTTTCTCATAACTTATAATATATTAAAATAGACCTCCAAATTGTTTACAACTCATCAATTATTCGCTACATAATTACCTCACATCCTCCTCTAATCCAACATTGCACTCCAAAAAATCATTCCCAACACTTCTTTTAATTTATTTCTCATTCTCTTTTTCTTTCTTTTTTTACTAATTCTTTCTCACATTTTGTACTCTCTACGCCTTTTTTAATGGAGGATAAATAATAACTACAAATATATTAAGAAAGGATGATAAGTTTTGTAACTTAAAATTACTTGCATTGTTGTAATTATTAGATTAGATAGATTAGATAAAATAAGAAAGGGCGAGAAGTTATACTATATGAGAGAATATTTTTTAGAGGTGACACATATGCATAGTCATAACTTTAAGAATAATAAGTCAAATTTAATTTATGGGAAGGTCTTTGAGGTATCATATCATCACAATGCTAGATCAAGAGTAACTCGAACTTACTTTGCAATATTAATATAGAAGACAAATATATAATTGATATAAACACTTATACATTCAACCTTAACCTTTTTTTTTTGGAAGGAACATCCAATCTTAACTTCATACTTTCAAATCTATAAAATCCATATAAACTTTATTAATTAAATCTAAAAATATTTCTAATAAATTTATTAAACCTTAATTAAAAGAAAACAACTAAATGACAATAAAGTCATTTAATTATCCTTAAAATAAAGTAATAATAAAACTGGATATAAAAAAAAGTAATAATAAAACTTCCCCAAAAAAATGTGAGTATAGTTAAACAATTTCATAAGCTGCACCTAAATTTACTCTTAATTGTAGGAAACTCAATTGATGGAAAGTATGAAGGTCGGCCAATTCCATGGTCAAAGGTTAAATTTCCATGTAAATCATCAAAAAATGATTTTGTCTCTCCAATTTTACGAAGATAAAAAATATTCCATTAGAATTTTGAATAGATGTGTGCTTCTACAATCAGTTACCTAGGCCTTGAATAAATGTGTGCTTCTACAACATAGTAAGAGTATTTTCTCTTATTACAAAGACACATATACTTGATCAAATTAAACTAATACCTATGGATAAAGATTCTTACTTTCTCTTGTTCAACCCTTTATGACTTTTGGTGTTGAGAGTTTTGAGTTTCTTGTAAGATCCATCCAAATCTTCCTCCATCTTATGACAATTAGTTGAGAAGTAAAAATCTCTAATAGTTATAGCAACAACCACACGTTGGCTTAGAATAAAAATAAATAAAAGAATATTCATTTTTTATGCATTTTTAATATGTTTCCTTCCACATGTTTAGAGAACTCTTGATCTCATAACAATGTTAAATAAAAAATAATAATGAAAAAATACTTTAATTTCAATAAAAAAAATATGACCACCATTTCATATATGAAGTGTCCTTTCAACAAAACTCTCCCTTTTCCCAAAACTTGTTATGTGAAATCAAAGAAAAATATTCACTAGAGAATAAAAAATATTATAGAAATAGAAACACACAATACTTTAAGAGAAAATCAAAACTATAAAAAAATAAAATGGAAGAAGAAATGAAAAGGATAACATAAGCAACATATATATAAGCTTAGAAAAAATGAGGAGCTTTATAGTAAACTTATGTGTGTAAGAGGATTAGTTATGAATATGAATAATTTTAAAATGTAACCCCTCAATATTAATAAAATGGATTATAATGCATTCATTGTGTAACTTGCATGAAGTGAAGTAAACAAAGTGTTTTTGCAACTGATGGGAAATGAAAGATAGATAGTAAGGAATGACTAGTAAATAATCAAGAACAAAAGAGAGCCGCATGACATAAGTATGAAAGATTAGTTACAAAAGGGGGACATTTGTGAAGTGACACATAAGCAAAGTGTAGTTTAGAATACATATGCAAAAGAGTTTGAAAGAAAACAAAAGTGACCATATAAAATTTATAAGTATCATCTAAAAAAAAATTGTTGAGAAAATGCAAAACACACATTTATACACACAAAGACTATGGATTGGAGAGTTGTAATCAATACAAATTATAACTTACCAAATTTATGAGTTATGGAATAGAAAAAAAATAGTAGTTTAAAGGTTAATGATATAAAGTTTGACTTAACAAAATATAGGTAATTAATGTGTAACTTTTGGTAAAATTTTCTACATGTTTAAAAAGAAAACTATTGTATAACATGCGCCTTTGAAGTGACATTGTTTTTCTTTTCTTCTTGAGTAACATGCATAGCCCGTTTTAGAAAATACATATATTTATGCATAAGTCAAAAGAAGGGCAATGAGTTTTATAATAAAAGTTGAGTGCATTGATCAAAATCTCCTATATGCATACATTAAATTGATTTAGTGGAATTGATCTAGTGGAAAATAATAAATAATAGTGAATAAGAGTGATAGTTAAGAAGAGAGGGTAGCAAGGTTTCAATCGAGAATGAGCAATTGGAGCTCATATAGATATGTCACGTGATCACAACTCTTGTATAAAAATAGTTCAAGTTTCCTTTACAAATATATATAGATAGATAGATATAGATAAAAGTCTAAAATATGCCAACAAGATAACAAAATAAAAAATTGATGAGTTTATTGATTAAAAAAAAATTAGGAAGATGAGTCTAAATCATACATCAAAGAGATTTAATTAAATGAGTTTTCTCTCTCTACTATCGAAGTGATATGTATTAGAAAATTAGAAAACTGATTGACTCATAAATAAAGAATAACTTAGAAAATTAGAAAATTAATTCTAACCTATAAATAAAGAGTAGTAGAGAAATGGATTTTTTTTACTTTAGATCGGGTCATCATGTTCCGTATTTTTAACGGGTTTTGCGTAGACATGGCAATGGGACGGGGAGGGGGCATATTTAAGCATCCCTGTCCCCGTCCCCGCTTGCATGCACCCGCCCCGCCCCCGTCCTCAAACATATCGGGTGTGAAAATTGAACACCCAACCCCGCTCCTAATGGGGACAGGTCTCCCGCCCCCACCCATGAAAACTCTATTTTTTTATATAAAATATTTAAAAATGCATATTTTTCATTTTTTCATGGCAATAAAATACAATAATCATATTAATATTTAAATATCCAATAATTTTTTTTAAAAGAGTAAAATAAATATAATAAATATGTTTCTAAAGAGTAATAATATATTAATATAGTTTGGTGTTTATGGAAATAAGATTAAAAAATTTAATACAGTAAATTTCAAAAAGCGGGTGCGGGGCGGGGGTAAGCATCCCCCGGCCCCGCCCCGTACTAAAAACTCAGATTTCCCCCACACCCTCACCCAGTTAAATCGGCTTTTCCTCGTTAAATTCGGGGAGGAGGTGGTCGGGGCTGGTGGGGTGGGTTTAGTTGTCATGTCTAGTTTTGCGAGGTGACTCAACTAACAGTTACGGGTTCAAAATTCCAACTCGCCCCACAAAAAATAACATGTTAAACCAACCACCTTGACGGGTCCAACCCGTTTTGCCGTCCTTGCTTACTCTTTAGGCTATGTTTGGATTGATGGGATGAAGTGGAATGAGATGGAATAAAGTTATGTTCCATTGTTTGGATTGTAAAAAAAATGATGAAATATAATGGTATCCAATGGAATCTATTCCATCCTATTCCATTACTTATTTCAATATTTCTTACCCTTCAATTTGGATGAAATAGGATGGAATCATTAATTATTCATTTCTTATAAATTGTTCTTTTGTTATTCTTCTGCTCATTTTCATTTCGGTTGGTTGTTTTGTCGTCATATGTCTGGATGCTGGATATAAGTCGGGATGTTTTATCCTCCTATATATAGCTTCTGCGTCCATTGTTATGAAGTTCACTGTATTTTATTGGTAACATCATGACGTTCACTGTATGACATTATGGCTAGTATTATAACTATAATCATAATTGAGCCAAGTCTACTGATGACACCATATATGTGGGTTGGAAACAATTTAAATTTATTTACGTTTATTATTAAGTAAGTTAAATTCTTTTTCGATACTCTATTTTATAAAATATTTATGTTTAATTTGATGTCATATTTATGTATTCAAAATAAGAGTAAAATAAAGAATAAATAGGCATAATCCACCATATTCACTCAATTTCCATGTTAATAATTGAAAGGTAAATAAATTTAATACAAGCTAAAAAAATTATTTAAATAAAAGATAATATGATTTAAATCTACATAAATTGTTTTTTTTAACAAGGGTAAAAATAGGATAAAAAAATTATAACTCATTACATTCTGTTTATTTTTCAAACAATGGCACTAGTAATTTGTTCCGCTCCGTGGTATAATACCCAAACAATGGAATAAAATATCTATTCCATTCCGCTCTGTTCCGTTCCATACCGCTCTATTATATTCCATTCCGCTCTATTACATTCCATCAATCCAAAGAGAGCATTAGAGTGTACCCATTTATTTATCTTACAATGTTTCTTAAGATTTTGAGTCAACCCTGGCATTTGATTGTTAGTCTCAAAGAACAGCACTCGGTCATTCTGAAACATAGCATTGAAGTTTAATAAAATTTCCCATATACGAGAGGGACCAAAAGATTTTGAAAGTGAAAAGGAGAAAACAACAAAATTAGTTGATGATGACAAACACTTGAAAAAGTTCATTTATGGATTGCAGGAGGAACCAAAATTTCATCACATGTTGTGTAATGTGTCCAAACTTATCATATCAAGAAGCTTAATTAAAAATTAAAACTAGAACACTAAGAAAAAGCAGCTAAGATTAAAATGTCATGTTAATATAAGAGACCAAAATTTCCAGCAAAAGAATTACATGAGAACAAAATTTGACTAAGAACCAAGAAAGAAAATTGTTAATGACTGAAATTTAACCTAAAATAAGAGTTTAAGATAAAATAAAAATAGGGATCAATCAGTAAGAACACGTTGATCTCCTATACATGTCAACTCCTTAAATCTGAAATCTTCATATTTGGTGCATCCCTTGAAAATATCAATCTCAATTAAATTTTCATCCTCATTCATTTCATTAATTTCTGCTAAGAGATCCATTAGACCCTGCTGCTTGAAAATGAAGTCCAAATTCTGTTTAGAGTCTTCATTTAAATTAGAGAAGTGGCTGCTTGGAAGCTTGATTTCAATAAGGCCATCCTCGTCGTCCTCCTCCTCCTCCTCATCGTCGTCGTCATCATTGTTAGAGTCCAAATTGTCACATATACTCACCATGTCTTGATTTCTTCTTAGATCAATCTCAAAACTTTCATCAATAGTTGAGCTAATACTACTTTCACTATCTGATGGAAGTGAAGAATCTGAATGTGGATCAGCTTGTAGCTCATATTTTTGAGCAGTGAGTTCAAAACTTTTATCAATGATACTGTTGCTATCTACTGGAGATGAAGGATGTGACTGTGCTTCAGCTTGCTTCTCTTGCCTCTGAGTAACATCTTCTAATGAAGACTGTAACTTTGATTTGTGCATGTTATCTTGGACTAAATGTTCACATAGAGATCCTTTTTTCTTTGTCAGTGTGAAAAGAAACATAATACTAGATAGAAGAGGAAATAGAAGTGTGAAAAGGTAAGGAAAAGATTTAAAAACTGAAAAGAGAACAAGTAGTACTAGAATGATAGATAGGAAAGTGGTGAAAATAGAACCAAACTTGTGATAGATTTGTTGCTTGGTTACTTTCTCCATGATTATGACTTTTGTCTCTCTCTCTCTTGGAATACAGAATGTATAGAGCAAAGACTTGAGTGAAATTTCAATTTGCTAAAAAGGGTTACAAAAGATCATAGCATGAAGAACTTCCAAAGGAAACATTTTCTTCTTCACTAAACCTGAAAATTTTGAGATTTGGTCAAACTATTTTCCACTGCTGAGTAACTGTACTATACCAAGAAGGTAGCAAATGAAAAACTTGAGATTTGGTCAAACTCTTTTCCTATTTGCTCTGACATGAAACCTTTTGTTACTCATTAATCTGCAATGAAACTGATTCTCTTGGAGATAGGAAAGGTGTTTGTTTTTTGCATAAATTTTTACAATATCAAAGCCTTGGAATCATCGAAAGCATGTGCAATCTGACTCCTCCCCTACACATGCCACGATACTTGGGTTGACCCTTCAAAATAATGTTTCTCATCAGATTTATCACAAGCTTGATTTATGATCCAAATTATTTTTTTAGTCTATTTTTATGATCCAAGTTGTGAAGTAATATTGGCAATATAGCATATGTTACAGATGAGTAGACCACATTAACTAGCAAAAATACAAGAGGTGGGATGTGGGCACATAATTATTTGTCATGTTTATGTTTGATTATTCAAGTTGTGAAAAAATCAGTGTTGTTAAAACTGTAATCATTTGCTCGTGCCCACGAAGAAATGATGTTAAAGAAAAATGATAAGAGAGAGTAAGAGACAGGGAAATCTTTGGTAGATATGTCTTTGCTTTGGTTGAAATTCTTGTGGATTGCGACTGCTCTTTTATAATTGCTCAAGAGTTTACTACTTACTACAATAATTTTGCTTATGAACTTAATAATTTTATACTAATAATAATATAAATAAATCTTTTTCTCTACATTTTGTAGGTGGGAATACCGACTAGCAAAGTGGTTTCCTTGTCTCTGAACTCACGTGGGTTAGTTTGGTGGTGCATATTTGAGATCATGATGTGTTCATTTGTGTCTACTACATAACAAGTTATGATTTTAATTGAGATTTTCGTTAGTAGACTCTTGAGATGATCTCTCAAATTAGTCAATCATTGAATCAATTTAAAACTAAAAATTGGCAAAAATCACTTTTATGTCTATTTGAATTAACTTGCTTATATGTTATTTTCAACTTATTTCTATAAACTCCTAAACATAACTTATAATATATATTATATATAAAGAAAACTACCTCTTCCAACACGTTTTTGGGTTGAACTTTTCTTTCCAAAAACACCCTTAATTTTTAATTTTAATTTTAAATACAAATAACACATGTAACAAATAGATAATAATAAATTTAATTTAAGGAGAAAATACACACACAATTCCTTATGAATTGTTCTTATTGTTAGTCAATTATAAAATAACACGTGGATTACTAATACATGTCACTAATCGTCCTCGTTAACCCTCTTTTACCTCCGTTAACCACATATCAAACTCACAAAAAACTAGCACAAAACAAAAACTCATGTTACTTTTTTATCAGCCGATTTTATGTTGTACATCTGTGTTGTTCCCCTCAATACAACCGAAAAAGATTGCCAAGTATTTTCATATCCAATCCACAAAAAACAGTATTTCCATATTATTTTATACTTCCACAAAAATCAGTATTTCCATATTATTTTATTAATCATAACCAGTATTTCCATATTATTTTACTCTTCCTTAACCTTTGATCAATTGTAACAAACGTGAGCAAAAAACAATGGTAAAGATTGAACTTGAAATCATCTAAAAAATATATTAGTTACAACCGTGAGCAAAAAACATATTACTAAAGATTGAATTTTAAATCCTCTAAAAAAATATTAGTAACAAACGTGAGCAAAAAGTAATGTTAAAGATTGGACTTTAAATCCTCTAAAAAAAAATTAGTAACAAACGTGAGCAAAAAATAATAATGTTAAAGATTGAACTTTATATACTCTAAAAAAAAATTAGTAACAAATGTGAGCAAAAATAATGTTAAAGATTGGACTTTAAATAATCTAAAAAATAGATTAGTAACAATTGTGGACAAAAAAATATTACTAAAGATTGAATTTTAAATCCTCTAAAAAAATATTAGTAACAAACGTGAACAACAAAAAGTAATGTTAAAAATTGAACTTTAAATCCTCTAAAAAAATATTAGTAACAAACGTGAGCAAAAAATAATAATGTTAAAGATTGAACTTTAAATATTCTAAAAAAAAGATTAGTAACTAACGTGAGCAAAAAATAATGTTAAAGATTTGACTTTAAATCTTCTGAAAAAAAGATTAGTAACAAACGTGAGTAAAATATAACGTAAATATTGAACTTTAAATCCTCTAAAAAATATTAGTAACAAACATGAGCAAAACACAATGTTAAAGATTGGACTTTAAATCATCTAAAAAAAGATTAGGACTCAAAATATTTTAGAAAAAAGATTTGTTAATTAGCACTATATTAAATATTAATTATCAATCAGTTTTCAGGAGAAGAACATAATTTGTTGTCATTTGACGAGGTTGAAGGGGAAACTCATAACTTATTTCAACAGAAATTCCTAAACTCAATTGCTCAAGGAAGTATCCCACCACATATTTTAAAGGTAAAAAAAGGTGAACCTTTGATGTTGTTGCGAAACATAGACCTTAGATATGACCCGTGTAATGGGACATGACTATTATGTTGTGGTTTATTTAAGAATATGTTGGATGTGGAAATCCTAACATGAAGCAATACTGGAAAAAGAGTATTCTTGCCTAGAATTAAATTAAAAACAAATGTGATTTCAGGACTTCCCTTTGTGTTTAATAGAAAATAGTTTCCCGTTAGACTAAGTTTTGCTATTACCATAAATAAGTCACAAGGCAGATCATTCCCAATGTCGAAATCTATCTTCCACAACATGTTTTCAGCCATGGTCAATTATATGTAGCTTTATCAAGAGGAGTTTCTTAAAATTCAACAAAAGTTCTTATTATAGAAGGGAAAATAGAAGGAGAATATGAAGACTTTACGAAAAATGTAGTTTTTAAAGATATTCTTTTATCGTAATCATAACAATGTTTCTTTTACGTAACATGTCATTTTTACATTTGTGTTATGATGTTACTAATTACTATTAAAATAAACAATAAATGATCATTATTTTATCTTAATTTTATATGCAGACAAACTAAAATATGTTGAGTTCAAAAATAATTTTGTCATATGCCTTGACAATATTTTGTTTATAAATCAATATATCAATAATTTTCATTAATATTTTAAAAGTTTTAGTCAAAAATATATAAACAAACATGATAAAATAATCGTATATGTTGGCACAGTGGAAAGAGCGGACAAACGGTCCCCTAGTTTAACATAATGATAACAAGTTCTCTAAAAACAATGCTTAAATTTTGAAAATATAAGTGAAACATATATAAAAACATTGAATACATATTCTATGCAAAAAAAATTTACGATTTTTGATTCTTTAAAAAATGTAAAGGATGTTGGTTAGCATTTTTCTACTGTATATATTACTTTTTTACTTTATTTTACATTTTGTTATAAAAATAACTTGTACCTAAGCACTTCAATGTTATAAACACTAAATTAAACTGTTTATTAAAACAAGGTCTTACATGAATCATTTTTCAACATCTAAACATAAAACATGGTCTTATACGGAATCACTTTTCAACATCTAAACAAAAAAACAACGGCTGAGAACAAAATTAAATAAAAATGATACTTTTTGATTGGCTTCCAGTTTCTGTTTCACTAGACAAGAATCTAATCAGAAGATGAAAAGAAAAGTTAAGGGAATATAAATAAAGTCTTTAGTAAAATAACGGGGATAATAAATTCAAAAGAAAATATCGGCCATTTTCAAAATTTATACTAAGTAAAAATGAATAATTTTATTAATTGATTTATAAAAAACACGATAGTACAATAATTTAATGTATGATATTTAAACCAAGATAACTCATCACAACTCTGCACCGTTGGTTCCCTAAAAAAAAAAAAAACTCTGCACCGTTGGTTAAAATAGTTCTAAATAAGTTTACTTTTTCGTTTGTTTGAAAGACTAGATAAGTTTACAATAATTTTATGAATGACAAATCGTGATAGCTTATATAGAAGAAGCTAAAACGGATAATACCTAAAATATATGGCTCTAAGAGTGTAGACCTCGAAAGAGCCTACCCTTTACTCTTGATTGATGCCATTGTTTCTGATGCTATTGTTTCGTAACACTAAAAACATCTTATATTAATTGAGAATTGAGACTAAAACTACAAAAATTAAGTTTCCTTCAACAAAAAAAATATTAAATTGTTATATTGCTAATTTAATTAATTTATTTTTTTGAGGGGATATTGCTAATTTAATTAAAAAATTCTTACCACAAAAATAATAATTCAATGAAATAAAAAAAGATGACGAATCCTTATCTTATCATAAACAATTAATTAATTTTTGTTTGGAATAATCAATTTATAAAAAAATGAAGAATAATATGATATGACGTGAAGAATCCCATTTAAAAAACGAGAACGACAAAAGTACCCTGGTGTGGTGGTTCAATTCAATACTCGAACAATTTCCCCCCAAACCCTAAAATTAAATTAGGGTTTATTTTAATTTCTCTATCAATTTGATTTGATTCGTTCTGTTTTTGCATTTGGTGCGTTTCTTTGCTTTTTGTTCCTTCAATCGGGCTTTATCGCCCATTTCGCATTGAAATCCATGGTCATCGCTTTACCATGGAGCCCTCTTCACTGCAATCCACTTCTCCCATTCAACAACAAGATGATGACGAGTGGGGTATGCAATTTTCGCTTCAATTTCATTTTTTTATTTTCTTTTTGAACCAGAATCAATAGATCATTGAAGAAAAAAGGGATCTTTTGTGCGTTTCCCTCAATAATTGGGATATTAGTTTTGAATTTCGTTGATTGGTATAATTAACTTATTAGAGGTTTTGATTCTTATTGATTTATTGAATTTAGGTGGCAATCGATTGAATCACAATACCATATAGTATTTGCCAATTGGATTAGTTTTGTTGAGTTATTAATTTTCATGCCTTCTTAATTTTATTTTCTGGGGTAATTGATTGATGAACCTGTACTTTATTTAATTTAATCATTAAGATAACATCCTTGCTGAATGTGTGTAGTTCTAGCTTGGTTTATGCTGTTTGATTGATTTTTTTTTTTTTTTTTTTTATTTATGCAAATTATAGTATTTTGATATGGTTGTCTTTGTTATATATTCCATAGAGATGATATCTGGACCGATATAAAGGTTTTTTTTATTAAGCTTAGCAGAGATGAGGATGTTGCGTTGGGTGTGTGGTAAGACTATATGGGATAGGATTAGGAATGTTAATATTAGAGAGAGTTGGGGTAGCACCTATCATATAGAAAATATGGTGGAAAATATGCTTAGGTGGTTTGGGCATGTAGAGACAAGACCTGTAGGTTCTGTATTAAGGAAAACAGATGAGATGATTATTGAGTTGGAAGAAAATATGGTTTATGATATAACATTTTGGCGTAATTTAATCCATGTAGCCAACCCCGCTTAGTGGGATAAGGCTTGGTTATTGTTGTTCTTGTCAATATTTATGCTTATTATGTTTAAGATTGCAATTTACTATGTTGTTTGTTTGATATCAGAATTAACATGTCATTGTTGGGACTTATCACCCTGACTAGAAAGTAGTTAGTTTTGCATTGGATGTGTGAGATGAGGATGGGGTGGTGGCACCTATTGTAGAAAAGATGGTGGAAAATGGGCTTAGGTGGTTTGGACATGCAGAGAGAGGACAATTTTGTATTAAGGAGAGTAGATCAGATGATTATTGAGCTGGACCGACATATGGTTTATGATAGAACATTATGACGTAATTTTATCCATATAGCCGACCTCACGTAGTGGGTTAAGACTTGTTTGTTGTTGCATATGTCAATATTCATGTTTATTATGTTTCATATTGCAGTTTACTATGTTGTTTGTTGCCTATCAAAATTAACATGTCTGTTGGGACTTATCAACTCTGACTAGAAAGTAGTTAGTCGTGCTTGTTTGATTTTGCTATGTCCTGTGAGATACATGCTTCTTAATACATATGCATCTTGATAGCATTTTACTATTGTTCTTAAACGAATGTTCTTTGGACTTTTGTTGGTTGTAGACACCGATGGATATGTGATTCCGAGTTTGGGAATTGAAGACTCTGATCAAAGTAAAAAAAATGCTGCAAGCGTAGAATCGCCAAATTCTGCTCCAAAGGTCAGTTGAAAGAATTGTTTCTTCTTAGGACGACTGGATAATATGTAGGCTTTAGATATTGGAACTTGTTGTGTTGACATTGTCTATGCTTACTGTATTGGTTTTTTGTAGACTAAGAAGGAAGAGAACATCTATCTTGGCCCACACGGAGCGCCTCCTTCGCAATCAAAACAACAAGAGGTAACTCCATCAAACCGGAAGCAGCGGTTCAAGCAAAAGCTGAAAGAAGCTGATAAGAGAATTAGTGGGACAGGTAGGGAAAATAAAGTGGATAACCTGAGGGAGCTTGTAGGTGGGAGTAAAGCAAGTGTTGGCATGGCAAAAGGATCCTCCCCTAAGGACTGGTTAGATCCACATTGCCATGAAGCTGAGTTTGAGAGGCGGTGATTCACACATTGAAGATTTAGTTTCTTTAAGTTATTTATTCTTGGAGAACATCCAATTTTGCACCTTTTGTTATAGTTTGATTTGATGCATCATTCAAGACACGGGTTACAGAGGTTTTGTACTCTCGTCTTTTGATAATAAAGTTATTATGTTCTGTAGTCCGTAATTATACTATAGTTCCTTGTGGAAATTATGGGCTTGAAACGTTGAATTCTGTCGACTACTAATCGACACAGAAAAAAATGTTCAGAAGCTAAGCAAATGAAACAGGAAGATACAGAGTGGCCGAAGAATAATGAAAGAAATAAAAACCTTTTTCTTGTTCAGAATTCTCTTCCAGGCTTATATATTAGCACGGATGTTTTCTGAAGGAAGATAACTGTACTTTAGTAATGTGGTAAGAACAGTTTACTCAATTGTCTTGTTTCATGCAGTAATGCTCATGTACTATTTATATGAATGAGCACATGTTTGCACACAAAAATATCAAAACCGGTCAACTTATATGCTACACCTTCATGAAGTCTTGCCACTATTGTCCTTCATGAAGTCTTGCCACTTTATTGTTTTGCTTTTTGTTGTTCCATTTCATTGCATTGCTCAAATCAACTGCAGTATTTGAGCAATATGGCTATGACTGAGATGAGATAACACTGCCACTGGTTATGCGAGTATGTGTAAAAACAAATGAGACTCGTGTGACAGTACGAGTGAGTAACTAGTTGTAGAGAATGTCAAGCAAGGGAATTTCGAAGTATGAACACATGAAACATAGAAGAAAAGGACAAATATTGTTCCCATATATGAACCTACGTTCTTCCGTTAAAGGACTGGCTGTTACTTTCACTACTTATCTTCATGTTTAACTTTGTGATCAACAGACAAGATCGAAAAATTGGGACTAAAATCACAAATTTTAAAATGAGAGATCAACATTTTGAATTTTGAACTGAATAAGAGATCGAAATCTGCCCTTGTACCTTAAATTATTATTTTTTGATTATTTTTTACAAGCTTATTGTAATTTTTTAATGATAATTTATAACTATGGGTAAGTTCTCAATTAAACTTTTCAATAGAGATGTACTATCAATGTAAAATAAATATCGTATTTTTATCGTATATCAGATGCGAATGCAAACATGATGATATTCACACAACTAACACCGATAAAAGTTTGCGAAAATGAATTAATTGAATGTAATCATAGGTGTTGGTGTTAGCCTATAAAATTGTATTTTTTAATATTGCATTGACAAATGCAATACCTACATCATACATGCCTTAGGTGTTTAGTGGGAGATAGTTTATAAATGATGCTTCATATTGACAACAATTAAACTATTAGCATGCAAGATTGACTCATGTATATTTTTGGTTCACTCCAACATATAACATACGATGAAACATGATTAGTAGGACTCTAGTTCGTGACAGTACAAAACTGTCACAACTACTTCATCACTCTCGCAATATCCACCATCAACACCAACCATGTCTTCCTGCTTTGGATTCACACTCATACGCCCACATGCTCCAACAAATTATTCGAAACGGCGCCGACCCGAACGCAGGAAAACATCTCCATTGCCACATTCTCAAGCGTGGCACTTCTCTTGACTTGTTTGCTCAAAACATTCTTCTTAACTTTTACGTTCAATCCAATTCCTTGCAAGATGCTTTCAAACTGTTTGATAAAATGCCCCAAACAAACACCATTTCTTTTGTTACCTTAGCTCAAGGTTACTCACGTTCTGGTCAATTTCATCAAGCCCTTCACTTCATTCTCAGGTAAGATTCTACGAATGTGGCAAAAAATAGTAGAAAAAGAAAGATGTGAAATTTTCCCGTGTTTCGTTAGACCAAAAGCTTTTCTTAGATTACTGGCCTATTTGGATTGACTTATTTGAGCTTATTTACTGTTTGGGAGAACTTATGACATATTCATAACTTGTTTTCAGCTTATGAAAACAACTTACAGCTTATACGACAACAATTTGATATGATTGTCTTTTGTTATGAAAATAGCTTATAATAAGTGCTTATGCTATAAACTGCAAAATAAATTGTGTATCGAAACCAAACCTATATAGAGATATATAAACATACTAGTAAAGATACCGTATAAATGTGGTGGGTGGGGGATAGTTGAAAGACTTTCTAGGAATTGATAGAGATAGATTGTATAAATGCACATGTCATATTCTAAAGGTGTGTGTGCTTCTTCAACGCAGGATATTCAACGAAGGGCATGAGGTGAACCCTTTTGTTTTTACTACTCTTCTCAAGTTGCTGGTGAGCATGGATTTGGCTCACTTGTGTTGGACTCTTCATGCTTGTGTTTATAAGCTTGGGCATCATGCTGATGCATTTGTTGGGACTGCCCTTATTGATGCTTATTCTGTTCGTGGGAATGTTGATGTTGCTCGCCATGTTTTCGATGACATTTGTTGCAAGGACATGGTGTCTTGGACTGGGATGGTAGCTTGTTATGCTGAGAATTGTTTCTATGAGGAGTCATTGCAACTTTTCAACCAGATGAGGATTATGGGGTACAAGCCCAATAATTTCACCATTTCAGGTGCGCTTAAGTCCTGTCTCGGTCTAGAGGCGTTTAATGTTGGGAAAAGTGTTCATGGTTGTGCTTTGAAAGGTTGTTATGATCATGATCTGTATGTTGGCATTGCATTGCTTGAGCTGTATGCAAAGTCTGGGGAGATTGTTGGTGCGCAACGGCTTTTTGAGGAAATGCCGAAAAATGATCTTATTCCTTGGAGTCTGATGATAGCGCGCTACGCTCAGAGTGACAAAAGCAAGGAGGCTTTGGATTTGTTTCTTCGGATGAGGCAAACATCTATTGTCCCTAATAATTTTACATTTGCTAGTGTGTTGCAAGCTTGTGCCTCTTCAGTTTCGCTGGATTTGGGAAAGCAGATTCATTCTTGTGTGCTGAAATTCGGTCTGAACTCAAATGTGTTTGTGTCGAATGCCATCATGGATGTTTATGCCAAGTGTGGTGAAATTGAGAACTCCATGAAGTTGTTTGAGGAATTGCCAGATCGGAATGATGTGACTTGGAACACTCTAATTGTTGGTTATGTTCAGTTAGGGGATGGGGAGAGAGCAATGAATTTATTTACAGATATGCTTGGAAATGACATGCAGCCAACTGAAGTGACATTCTCAAGTGTTCTCCGTGCCTCTGCTAGTATAGCGGCACTAGAACCGGGGCTTCAGATTCATTCTTTAGCCATCAAAACCATGTATTACAAGGACACTGTAGTTGCAAATTCTTTGATAGATATGTACGCTAAATGTGGAAGAATCAATGATTCCCGACTAACATTTGATAAGATGAACAAAAGGGATGAAGTTTCATGGAATGCTATGATCTGTGGATATTCTATGCATGGCATGAGTATGGAGGCACTAAATTTATTTGACATGATGCAACATACCGATTGCAAACCAAATAAACTGACTTTTGTTGGTGTCCTGTCTGCATGTAGCAATGCTGGATTGTTATACAAAGGACAAGCTCACTTTGAATCAATGTCAAAGGATTACGACATTAAACCATGTATAGAGCACTATACTTGCATGGTTTGGCTTCTTGGACGATTGGGCCGTTTTGATGAAGCAATGAAACTCATTGGAGAAATTCCATATCAGCCAAGTGTTATGGTGTGGCGTGCATTGCTTGGTGCGTGCGTTATTCACAAGAAAGTTGATCTAGGAAGGGTTTGTGCCCAACATGTACTTGAGATGGAGCCGCATGATGATGCAACCCATGTACTTCTGTCAAACATGTACGCCACTGCAGGGAGATGGGACAATGTTGCTTTTGTTAGAAAATATATGCAAAAGAAAAAAGTTAAGAAAGAACCTGGCTTAAGCTGGGTTGAGAACCAAGGTGTTGTTCACTATTTTTCTGTGGGTGACACTTCTCATCCTGACATTAAACTTATATGTGCAATGCTTGAATGGTTAAACAAGAAAACCAGAGATGCAGGATATGTTCCTGATTGCAATGCTGTTTTGCTTGACGTGGAAGATGATGAAAAAGAGAGACACTTGTGGGTACATAGTGAAAGACTAGCATTGGCTTATGGACTAATTCGGACTCCGCTATCATGTTCTATTCGCATTATTAAAAATCTTCGTATATGTGTAGATTGTCATACAGTTATGAAGCTGATCTCGAAAGTTGTGCAGCGAGAAATTGTTATCAGAGATATAAATCGGTTTCATCATTTTCGTCATGGGGTTTGCTCATGTGGTGATTACTGGTAACTGATAATGTAGTAAAAAAAAAGGATATAACTTGTTTAGTTTAGTGGGGAGGTGGGTGTCATTCATTATGAAGCAAGTTCAACAGTATTTTGAGCAATTCAATATATATGCAACCTTGGATGAATGGCTTAAATCGTGAGGTACATTTTTATCTCATCAACCATTCCCATGTTTTTTCTCCATTTGAGGTTTGATCCATTTCCAAAACATGATCTGTTGAGGACAATAAGATATTGACCTATTATGTTGTTACTTGTGGATATGTAGCATTGCTTTCATGAATAGGTTAAGCATCATTGTTTTTTTTCTTATGGAAGGTTAAGGAGATTATTATTAATTGTTATTATGATTGCTCTAAAGAAATAAAAATCATTTATATAGTGTTATTACTTTTATTAACTGCAGATTTGCTCCCTGTTTTCCCTGAAAATTTTGGTGATAAAATTTGTCTTATTCTCATGACAAACTAAAAAGGTATGCCACTGAGATTTAAATTCCCAGTAGTTAAAGGAAAGACATGCATGTTTTGATTAAATCATTTGTGTTGAGCAATTTTTACCAGTTATTTTGATTTTCATAGATGTTGGGAATCTTTTGAACTAAAGTCAGCATATTCGTAGTTTGGGTACTTTAGAGACATAACTACAAAGATGAGTTTTGAATAAAAACATATCACTAACGAAACTAAAGCAAAACCATATCTCTAAGATGGGATACAATGGGGGTGGGGGAGGGGCACAAAACCAGTTTGCTGCAGTCACGTATATCCCATCTAGCTCAAGGGTGTCCTTTATAGGTTGGGTTATTCTGTCTTTAAACACCTCAAATGCCTCATCAATGTTCTGAGTAGGGTTGCTTTGAAACAGATCCTTAAAGTGATCAATAAAAATGTTTTACATTCTTTCAGGCTCAGAGTTGATCTTACCACTATCATCCTTAATAGTGTGAGTCCAGTTTCTTTTTTTCCTCTGACTGACTTTAAGGTGGAAGAACTTAGTGTTTTTTCCACATCCAATCGAATCATGCAAATAGATATTCGTAAATATATTTTTAGAGCTGAATTAAAAAGGTGACATCATATGAGTGATTTTTTTGAGTCATAATGAGGGATTTGATTGGATGCATCGTAAAAAGTAGTTTACATTGTCAATTTATATAAATTAAATTCGTTGTGGAATACTTAACATTTAATTTTTGTAATTTCAAATATTAATTTCTTGATAGGAACTAGGACTATTGAACCGTAAATTTTTAATGTTTCTCTATCCCTAATGATGTATTCGAGTCCAACACTTTTGATTAAATTGGAAGAAATCAGAGTCATCACACCCAAGCATTGTTGAGTATCTTCACTCTTAGTTATCAACACCTTTTTTTAGATTTACCACACCTTTTCCCGTCAAAAAAAGATTTATCACACCTTTATATATTAATAACCACTTTTACGAATTAGACATTGACTGTCAAAAACAAAGTGATGTAAACATTTCACTACTTTCAAAATGCTATCTCCTCACCATAAAATTTCCAGAGCCAAACAAAAAACGATATCAATGTTTTTTCTTGTAAACTATGCTATGTATTCAATATCTTTATGACATATCTGTATTGGAATTTTTAATAATTATTTTTATTGAAAAATAAATATCAATACATTTTCATGTAGATAGTAACATGCTTTCACATAAAATATATGTTGAAGTTTTTTTGAACCCCACATTGCTAAGAATTCCGAACTGTTGGATGTATAAATATGGTTAAGAACCATCATCCTTTGAGTTAGCTTTTAGAGCTTTTAGGATGAGATTCAAGTCCAGTTAACAATATACCAGTGTGGTTTATTGGCATAGCAAATTTTCATATATCTATCACCTTTCATTTTCTTTTGAAAAGCATATATCTATGACATTTAATCTCAGTTTATTATACTTCAATTCATAATTACTTTTATTCACCCTAAAAAGATATATTCACCAAAAATTAAATACAATTATCTTAAGAATGAGTGAGAATATGACATAGACTAATCCCTTGAGCTTGATAAGATCACAATGAGTGATAAAACACTGTTGTATTTTCAAGGCTGAATTTGAATCCTAGACCTCTAGTTAAACTATGAGAGATCTTTTATAATCTCATCCAACTTTTCTTGGTTGCCATAGTTACTCTTAGTAGAGATTAGTGAAATCAGTATTATTAAATAAAAACCATCTTCAGTGTGTCAATTTTGCAAACCATTACATGATCTTGATAAAGCGTTAAATATATTTTTATCTTGCTGAACAAATTAACTATTATTACGTGAATGAACCGAAGCTTTTACTTGAAATTCTGGGTGAACATTCTGATGTTCATCATGTTGTTGTGTTCTTCATAGAGACCCAGAAATATTGTTGTGTTCTTGATGATCTTCATCTGGGTTCATCATGATGAATGAACACATGAGTTTATGGGAAAATCATATGCGTCTCATATGATCTTCTGGGCAATAACCAGCTGCAGT
Organism: Medicago arabica; assembly: GCA_946800305.1. Taxonomy (NCBI): domain Eukaryota; kingdom Viridiplantae; phylum Streptophyta; class Magnoliopsida; order Fabales; family Fabaceae; genus Medicago; species Medicago arabica. The sequence goes on from OX326970.1 coordinate 2,338,752, forward strand.
ACCTTTTCAACATTCATCAGAATGTTGTCTTCCCAGATTTTGCCTTGGAAACTGTGCAGGACTGTTAAAGTGGATTCTGCTTCTTCATGCCCATGCTTTGAGGGATTGTGTGGTCCATGTACTGTACCAAATCTCATGCGTGTCTATCTCTGATTGAGCAAGACAGATTTCCATTTGCTTTTTGCTTTTCAGCAACTTTACTGTTCATAAAGTAAGCATGTGCAGAGCTGAACATTCTGATCATCAGAATGTTCTTTTTGTTCCACTTAAGGTGATTTGTAAGACTACCATTTGATGTAATCAAATCCTAATAGTGAAACAACAATGAAGAGTAGTTATTATACTTATTTAGGATCATATTCTCTTGGAATATTCCTAATACTTCAATGTTCATAGTCTTAAATGAACATTGAGTATCCTTTTTGACATTTCCTTTGTAAATGCCTTTATTGCTTGATTGATCCATGCAAGTGTACTTTCGTGGACATATCTTTATGTCACGTGTGCCTTGTATACTCTTGATAATGTTCTTGAGTTCCTGGGCTTGTGTAAGAACAACCTTTTGAACTCTGCTTGAACATTCTGATCAACTTTCTGAGCAATATTCTGATCTAACATTCTGAACTCAGAATTAGATCATGAATTCAAATGTTCTTTGATTTCTTGTATCTTGGTATGAATTAAGCTTTGTACCTGTCTTAGTTAACCACTCAAGAGCACAAGTTAAATACCAAGAAACTAATCAAAGTCCATTAATTCCTTAATCATCATGGTTTATTATCTTTAAAATTAATTAGGGATTTTGCCTCAACTGAAACATGATTAGAAGCATAGTTTGTGACAGTACAAAATTGTCACTACAACTACTTCATCACTGTCGCCATATTCATCACCAACCATTCTTACTGCTTTGGATTCTCATTCCTACGCCACATGCTCCAGCGAATTATTCGAAACGGTGCCGACCTGAACACCGGAAAGCATCTCCACTGTCACATTCTCAAGCGTGTCACTTCTCTTGACTTGGTCACTCAAAACATTCTTCTTAACTTTTACATTCAATCCAATTCCTTGCAAACTGCTTTGACATTATTTGATGAAATGCCTCTTACTGGCACTATCACTTTCATCACTTCCCTTCACATCATTCTCAGGTAAAGTAGAAATTAAAGATGTGAATTTTTCCGTGTGTCAATAGAACAAAAGCTTTTCTTAGATTATGAGCCTGCTTTAATTGACTTATTTAAGTTTATCTAGTGTCATAAGTACTTGTGAGACTGTTTGGGATAATTTATGAAAACAACCTATGTTGTGTTCTGTTCGTACACTATTTTAAATTTATTTTCATAAGTTGTTCAAGATAGCTTATACTCCCTCCGTTTCAAAATACATGTCCAATTTTTACAATGTGCACTATTCACTTGACTTACTTTGATCATACTTTTTAACTAATGTATAAATACAAATATTTAGCATGTAAGATGTTGTTTGATTTGTCTCGACAAATATTTTCAAAATATTAATTTTTTATAATTTTTTACTTTAGATAATTAAAGATATTAACGGTCAAAATTGTGCATTGGCATATGTGAAGTGGTTGACTTGGACATGTATTTTGAAACGGAGGGAGTACAAAATAAGAAAAATTTATTTTATCTTCTGTTATAGAGATAGCTAAATTAAGTTGTTTATCCAAACAGGGCTAGATAATAGAGAATAGAGATAGATAAATAGATAAACATTCTAGTAAAGATCCCGTGCAAGATAGATAAATTTGTCACCTGTTATTAGTTGAAAGACTTTTTTTAGAATAGATAATTGTATAAATGCATGTGTCATAGTCTAAGACGTGTGTTTCTTTAACAGAGGTTATTCAGTGAAGGACATGTGCTGAACCATTTTGTCTTTACTACTCTTCTCAAGTTGCTGGTGAGCATCAATTTGGCTCACTTATGTTGATGCCTTCGATGACATCTGTGGCGTGGATATGGTGTCCTGGACTGAGATGGTAACTTGTTATGCTGAGAATTATTTCTACGAGGAGCCATTGCAACTTTTCCACCAGATGCGGATTTTGGGGTACAGGCCCAACATATTCACCATTACAGTTGCGCTTAAGTCCTGCCTTGGTGTAGAGGCGTTTGGTGCTGGAAAAAGTTTTCATGGACATGCTTTGAAATCTAGTTATGATCATGGTATTTATGCTGGCAATGCATTGCTTGAGTTGTATACGAAGTCTGGGGAGACTGTTGATGTGCAACGGCTTTTTGAGGAAACACCGAAAAATGATATTATTCCTTGGAGTCTGATGATAGCGTGGTACGATCAGAGTGACAGAAGTACGGAGGCTTTGGGTTTGTTTCTTCAAATGAGGCAAACATCCGTTGTCCCTAATAAGTTTACATTTGCTAGTGTGCTGCAAGCTTGTGTCTCTTCAGTTTCGCTGGATTTGGGAAAGCAGATTCATTCTTGTGTGCTGAAATTTGGTCTGAACTCAAATGTGTTTGTGTCGAATGCCATCATGGATGTTTATGCCAAGTGTGGTGAAATTGAGAACTCCATGACATTGTTTAAGGAGTTGCTAGATCGTAATGATGTGACTTGGAACACTATAATTGTTGGTTATGTTCAGTTAGGGTATGGGGAGAGAGCAATGCATTTATTTACACACATGCTTGGACATGACATGCAGCCAGCTGAAGTGACATACTTAAGTGTTCTCCGTGCCTGTGCGAGCTTAGTGGCACTAGAACCGGGGCTTCAGATTCATTCCTTAACCATCAACAATGTATAACAGGTACACCGGGGTTGCAAATTAGGCATGTACACTAAATGTGGCAGAATCAATGATGCCCGACGAACATTTGATAAGATGAACAAACAGGACGAAGTTTCATGGAATACTGTGATCTTTGGATATTCTATGCATGGCATGAGTATGGAGGCTCTAAGTATATTTGACATGATGCAACACACATATTGCAGACCTAATAAACTGACTTTTGTTGGTGTCCTGTCTGCGTGTAGCAATGCAGGATTGTTGTACAAAGAACAAACTCACTTTGAATCGATGTCACGAGACTACGACATTAAGCCATGTACTGAACATTATACTTGCATGGTTTGTCTTCTTGGATGATTGGGCCGTTTTGATGAAGCAGTGAATTTCATTGGAGAAATTCCACATCAGCCAAGTGTTATGGTGTGGCGTGCATTGCGTGGTGCATGCGTTATTAACAAGAACATTGATCTAGGAAGGGTTTGTGCCCAACATGTACTTGAGATGGATACGCATGTTGATGGAACCCATGTACTTCTGTCAAACGTGTATGCCACTTCAGGGAGATGTGGCTTTTGTTAGGAAAAATATACAAAAGAAAAAGTGAAGAAGGAACCTGGCTTAAGCTGGGTTCAGAACTGTTGATATATAAATATATAGTAAATAATTATATTTATGCTCTAAATATATTTTAGCTTACTCTCTAAGTTACTTAGGATATAATATTTTGATGAATATTAAAAATCTCCGTATATGTATAGATTGTCATACTGTTTTTTTTTTAAGAAAGTCATACTGTTATAAAGTTGATATTAAAAGTCATACTGTTATAAAGTTGATATTAAAAGTTGTACAACAAGAAATTGTTATCAGAGAATAAATCCGTTTGATCATTTCCATCAAGGGGCTTGCTCATGTGGTGATTACTGGTAACTGATAATTTAGTAAAAAAATAGGATATTGTTTTGGTTGGTGGGGAAGATGTATGCCATTCATTGTGAAGCAAGTTCAAGAATCTTTTAGGTAGTTCAATATATATGCCTTAAATTTTGAGATACATTTTATCAGTTCTATCCATTCTCATTTTTTTTCTCCTTCATTTGTGGAATGATCCGTTTAACAACTTATGTTGAGGACAAAACATTAATTACTATTATTATTTTGACACCAGGTTGATGATTATTCATGAGGCTCAATTAGAGTTTTCTTATTTTTGTTCTTTCAGTCTCCTCTGTCTCTCTTTCTCTCTTTCTCCTCGCCCTCTCCCTTTCTCACAGTAAGCACTTTATCTTCACTCTTGCGGATTTGTGTTACCTTTGGCCGTCACACAACCCACCGCCAAATCACTTCTCAAAATTCCCTGATTTCTTCCCAACGTGTTGTTTTTCCTGCGCCTCAAATTTTTTCTTGCTGATTATTTTGTATATAATTCTTTTTTTGGTGATTTCAGTTGTTCATCTGGACTGTTTTGACTGTGGGTTCTATGATAAATCATATTTCCTTTGTTTCTTATCTGGAATGAACAAGAATATATTAATACTTTTGCAAGTTCACGATCAATTTTAAGCTTACATTTGGAATTCAATAGCAACTTTGGTCTAGATTTTAGATGTTTTTATTTCAATGGCTTATATGTCTTGTGGAATGAACCAAATCTGCTGTGAACATTTGGATTTCAATCTGGTGTGACATTTCAAACGTGCATCGTTTTCTATAGTATAGGTAGGTAATAGGGACATAATATTGGTAACTCAAATGTCCATGACAACTAGTATTGTGTATAAAAAAAAAGCAGTGATGATCACCGACTGAGTAAAACTTGATAATCATATCATTAAATTAATGTGAATCTTATTAGTAGTTTTTATCTCTTTGATCATTGTAAGTTGTAATATTAATAGCACTGGAAAATTGTTCAGCCGTGGTAAGTGTTCAAAACACAAGGATCGATGAAAGAATAAAAATACTAGACTAATTTTTTTTTTTGAGGGATCTAGACTAATAAACTTGTAAATTAAATTTTATTGAATTATTATATGTCTGATATTATTTTCCATGCTTAATATGAAAGGATGCATTCTTAAAAAAATAGTTGTTAATTTTTCCTCAAGTTTTTTTTTTTCATTCGTTCCTCAAATTACTACTATATTTTCAAGAATGCATCCATTCATTGTAAATGTGGATTAAATAATATGAAAAATATAATAATTTATCAATATTTATTTTACAAGTTTAAGTTTAATAGTTTGATATTTATTCTCCGATAACATTTTTACTAATTGACAAAATATTGAAAATTAAAACTTGTTTGAAACATTTTAAAGTGACTAAAAACGAAATTTAAGATTTTTTATATTGACCAAACACTTTTTTCGAAAAGGAATGCACCAAACACTTATTTAACCTTAATTGATTGATATAATAAATTACTCTTTAATTCAATACGGCTCGGATCAAACAAATCAGAGATACTTTTTTTATGTAGATAGACGTAATGACAAATAACCATTATAATTCTCAAACAAGTGATGGGGCTTGAGTTCAAACTCCATCACAATTTCGATATTTTTGTCATTGAAATTAGGATTTATGGACGAGATACTTTCTTTTTTATGCTTCAAGATAGAATACCAACAAGAACAAATCTGGTGCGTCGCCATGTTATTCAACCAACTGACAACTTTTGTGTTAGCGGTTGCGGTTCCTCTGAGATGGTGGATCATCTTTTCATTACGTGCGACCTTTTTGGGAGAGTTTGATATCTAGTGTGTTTGTGGCTTGGCGTCCTTTGTGTTTTTTCAGGTTCGGTATCAGATCATTTCTCTCAGTTTATTCATTTGGCGGGTATGCCACGACCTTCTCATGGTTATTTAAAGGTTATTTGGCTGACTTGCATTTGGACAATATGGAAGGAGAGAAATAACTGTGTCTTTAATAATGTGGTTATTGATCCTCTCGGTATTGCTGAAAAAGTGAAGTTGAATTCTTTTTTGTGGCTGTCGTCAAATGTTGTTCCTATTTAGTTTGGTTTTCACGATTGGTGGAGATATCCACTACCTTGTATGGGTATCATGTAATTTTTTTAGTTTTCTCTTATTTGGAACGGGCATTATTATGTGCCTGTTGTTTTGTATCAGACTATGGGTGATTCACCATTTTAGCACACCTTGTGTAGGATGAATCACTTCTCTTTTGAGCAATATATTCCATTTTAATTTGTTAAAAAAAATAATATTAATTTTGTATATTCCCTCAAAAAAATAATATTAATTTTGTGTTTCCTTTTATATCTGGATAATGCTTGTTGGTTGTAATTCCTTATTGTTACATTTTTGTCACTTAATATTTGACATATTTTTGTCATTTCAATTAGGACTTATAGAGTATGTTACCTTTTTGCTATATAAACCATGAAGGAATGGTTGTAAGAAATCATCACTAAAATAGAAAAGAAAAGAAAATACAATACAATATGGTTCGTTTCTTTTCTCATGTGGTGGTGTTTCTTTTATGTGCTTCAAACAAAATTGTAGATGTGGATACCATATGTAAAGATGCAGGGGATCCTAAATTTTGCTCCACATTGATCAAATCAAAGCCTGGTGCAGAAAGAGACCTATGGTTAACCTTGAATCATAGACACTTGATGTAGCTCACAGAAATGCGTCCAACATTCTCAAAAGAATGAAAAAGCTTATGGCACAAAGTGGTAGCAATCGCCACCAAGTATTCCTTTACAAACGTTGTTTGCATTATTTTGGGAGGAGTGAAGGAGTTCTTTATGTGATTGGACAAGTTAGACAAATCTTGAAGCGCAAGATTACTATGATGTGCGTTCATATGGGAGTTCTATTATAGCTTATGTTGAATATTGTGTTTCTGGCGAGGATTCAACTGAAGTAGTTCATTTTGATGTCCCTTCATTCCCAAAATACGCTAGGGTTGTTGAAAAGGTTGTTGATGCTCTTATTCTTATATCAGTTTATTTGCAAAAATAGAATATGCTTAGTTTACTATTTAAGGTTTATTGTTGTGATTAATGAGTCAATATATTTTGACATTATTGAATAAAACTTGATGAATATTATTTATATAAATATAAATATTTTAGACAGTTTGAATTGCATGACTTGTGATTTATGTACTGTGCTCTCTAGTTTTTACTTGGTGTGATTTTGATCTTTCAATATAATTAAATATGCTGATTATGACTGTGTGATTGTGTATTTGGTTTTCTAGTTTTGACGGGTTGGAAGACCAATTAGAATGTTGGCTTTGATGCATTTATTACACATTGGTATTTTGAGCTTATTTGCCAACATGTGAGGAGGAAGGGGAGACTGAAGGAAGGGTTGAATTGATTTTAGTTTGTTTTTGACTGTATAGAATTAGATTTTTTTCGAGAAAAAAATAATTAGAATCTTATTAAATTAGTTTAGCAAGATTTTTTTTTCATTCCCAAAAAGAATTTTATTTTGAAAAAATAAAATATGATAAAAATTGACAAGACACTTGCAATGTGACATCCACGTCATTTAAAATGTACATGAGATTGTACACGCCATCATTTCATTTTCCGATTTAGCAAAAATTTAACTGTGACCAACATTGTGAATGGCTCAAAATCAAAAACCACTGAAAATTCAATAGGTACGAAATATAGATCTCAAGAAATCAAAGATTGGAGACTGAAGGAGTAACAAATAAACATGTGATTCTTTCACTAATTGAATTGAATAAAGAGTGATGCTAACAAGTTTCCCATGTGCACTATTTAAGGGGGAAAAAAAAGTTTTGCAATGGAAAACAATTTTTTCAACTTTTAAAAAGTTGATTATACCTTGTTCAAAAAAACAATTGATTATAACATTTATATATGTTTTTTTAACCAATGTTCTAAGGAGACTCATTAGCATTTTACTTGAATTGAATAGTAGTCTAATCTGACCACGAATCAACCATATTGTACCCCTAAGAATATTTCAATCATAACACCATAAATGCGATGGACTTGTTGGCTTGTCGCATGAACTTCCCAGGCTTGGTCGAGTCAAATTTCACTCAGCTGATGCAGAAAAAAAGCCATACGCATTATCTGAGGCAAGCATTGAACACTTGGGTAATGAAGTAGGAGCTATTGGCATTCAGTGAAGGATACTCATTTGATACCCAAGAACTCTAATCCAGTTGCTTTAGGTGTCAAACCAAGCTGAGACAAGTATTCAGCATTATAAAACTTGCTCAAATGTCTCATTCCACTATCACAAAGAATGGTTACAATTGTGTGACCAGGGCCAATTGAGTGCGCTATTCTAACTGCTCCAACACAGTTCATCGCAGAAGAACTCCCAAGGAAAAGCCCATCATTCTTCACGAGAAACCTAATACGCAAAAAAAAAAAAAATGACAACGTGGAATCATTAAATCAACAGTCCATTTATCGTTTCTTCCAGTTGCCAAGCACAAAAAGTGAACAAGAAACAAACAAAAAAGATGGCGAAGCAAAGAGTAAGGAATGACCTGGCCATTTCAACAGCCTCCATATCCGTGCCTCTAAAGGCCCCATCAAGTTTTGCCTCTGCAAAATTCTTCGTTACCCTGTTAATTCCAATTCCTTCTGTTATAGTGTCAAATGGATTCTTAAGTCTTCGTCCTTCTGCCTCCTGTTTGGTGTACATTACCCCCCTCGTTACCTTATTAAACAAGCCAGAACCCGGAGGATCTATGAGGTAACACTTGATGTTTGGATTCTTTTCCTGTTGAGTATTAGACAAGAAAGTCAGGCAATTTATACAATCAAAATGACAATATTTAAAACAAGAAGAAAAGAGAAGATGAACCTGAAGAAACTTGGAAACACCAGCCACAGTACCACCAGTGCCTGCTGCTGCAACAAATGCATCTAAATTTCCATGTGTCTGTTCCCAAATCTCAGGTCCTGTACCTTCGTAATGGGCCCTGAAGTTTGCAAGGTTCTCAAACTGATCAGCAAAGAAACCGCCTTGACAATCATTAGGAAAGAGTGTGCTGCGCTCATGTTCGTCAGATTTACAATCATTTATTTGCTGCGAGTCCGTGCCATTCGGTTGTGATTTTCTATGCTTAAATGCAAACTCATTTGCTTCAGATGCCCGTCTTCTTGCAATATTGACAAAATGGTCTTTGTGTGTAATTGACACTGGCCGTACTCTTTCAACAGTTGCTCCAAGTGCTTCAATTATTTGAGACTGATGGATGGTCGCAATAGAATAAACGAAATGCCTCAATGTACAAGGAAATAAAGTGGAAAGACTAAGACGGAAATATGATAAATTTCAATTAAATTGATAGACAAACACAAAATAGAAGGTAAATTAGAAACCGTAACTAACATGAATTTTTCAGGTCTGACAAATAATGTAATATCCGGACAACCGATAATCACAAGTCCACAACAATAAATGTTTTCAAAGTTAGTACATGAGACAGTTGTGTAAACCCTCTCTTGATCAGTTCAATCATTTTCTTCCACAAACAAATTACCAAGTAGGAAAAAAAAGGAGAAAGAAAATGCTCAGTAGGTGAGGAAGCAAAAAATGATAAGGGAGTTTTTGGTTTGTCTTAAATTTAGATAAATTTCAAGTTCATTTTTGTTGAAAATATTTCTAGTCTCCTCGCGAAACGCAACTATATACAAAAGTTAGAGGCTACGGCTAGACTGAAAGCAAAGCATAGTTACTTGATTACAATCTTTGAACATATATAGACCTTCTCAATGGCAGCATCATCTGGAATAACCACATGACATTTGCATCCATAAGCAGGAGCAACAGTAGCAATGCTAATTGCCGTGCTTCCGGCACTCCCTTCAGTAACTATTCCACCTCGCTGTAGCTGCCCAGATTCCAAAGCCTGCTCAATCAAATACAGGAAACATGAAACAAAAGACATTACCAATAAATAAAGAGCAATGACTATGAAGAAAAACAAAATGACCCAAAACATCAATAATCCTCTTTTGGCAAGAAGATTGTAAGGAAACAATTCTCCCAAATGGCAGAGCTAAATTAGAGTTTGTTTGAATTAAATTCTAATATATACAATTAAGAACTTATAGGCTAAAATCTAATTACAACTTACAACTTTCCCTTGCAAAAAATCCTTTGTAAACAAAGGGCTTGTTTGAATTGGCTTATTTGAGCTTATCCACGGGTATAAGCACTTGTGAGACAGTTTAGGAACATTTATGATGTGTTCATCAGCTGTTTTTAGCTTACTTTCGTGTATGATTGATTGTTTGGTTCCAATTTGGAGTAAGCTAAATTGATTTGAGCATGTATGAGTAGAATTGATTTTGCATCTAAAATTGATTTTGGCTAAAAGTGGAACCAAACAATCAAACATACATGCACACTGATTTTGCCACTAAAATTGATTTTGGCTACTCCAAAAGTGGAACCAAATAAACAAACATACTCGCACGCTCAATTCTCTTTTACATAAATGTTCCAAACATAAGTCGCTGTTTCTTGAACAAGAATTTGGAGGCTTTCGATTCTAGAATAGAGTTTTAGATTCAAATTTATCATTCAATTCACTTTTACAACAGTCCAAACATAAGCAACTTACCATCAAGTCACTTTTAGCCATAATCAACTTTTAGCCAAAATCAAATTTACGAAATCATTTTTTACCACCACAGAACCAAACACGCACTCTCAAAGATAGCTTATACAAAAACAATTTAACTTTATTTTATCTTCAATTATAGAAATAGCATGTGCAAAACCACTTATCATATTAAGTGTTAATGGTATAAGCTGTAAATTAAGTTGCTTACCCAAACATGGTCAAATAATAAGTGATTATGCAGAAATAGATAAGAAAACATACAGAAAAAATAGGTAAAAAAATAGAATTTCAAAACTATAATGTAATTAGCATCAAAAACTGAAAGAGGGGTTTAGTTAAGTTACCTCTTGAATAATTTGAACTGCAACACGATCTTTAACACTCCCTCCAGGATTCAAAAATTCACACTTACCAAGAATCTAAAAAATAAAAAGCAGAGTATAAAAAATACTATAAAATTAGTGTAACAGAAAAAAAATTGAAAATTTGAAAAAAGGGATTAATTACTTCGCAACCAGTGGCATCAGAGAGACTATTGATTCTAATCAAAGGAGTGTTACCAATGGCGTCAATGATTCCATTTTTTGATTTCTTCTTTTTCTTCGATGGATTGCAGCGACGGTCGTAGAAGAAAAGTGCGACGACGAGGGAGATGAAGATGGCGGTTCCGACACCAACAGCGCCGGCGTTTCTCGCTGCCACAGGCGCCATTTTTCGAGCTTTCATGCTTTGGGCTTGGTTGTTAATAATAAACAAATGGAAAGTTTCTATTTGCACCTCTGTTTTTCTTCTTATATACTTCTCCTACGAATTTTCAAAATACTACCATTTTTTCTATGAGTATAATTTTGAAATTAATTTTTTTTTAACAAGATATAATTTTTAAATTAGTTTCTTGAAGATCTTCCAGCATTGGAAGTGTATAATTTTGGGATGCTTTTGAGATTCCTAATCCCTAATCCTTGTTCTCTCGTCCTAAATTTTTGTTATCAAAGGAAGGATGTGTTAGTTACTTCTCATATATTAGAATTTCTTTCATCACTTCGATTTGTCTATGTATTTATGAACGTTTCAGATATAGACACACATCTAATCGCATTAGAGGAAACACGTTGAGCATGAATATATCAGTTGGATAAGAGTATACAAGGAAGACTAGACGTGCAAGATTCAGAGTGTCTTAGGAGCTCGAGCCTCGTCATGTCCCCGAGGTTGAGCCTGAGGCAGCCGAGTTACTACATGAGACCCAACATAAAGAGGCTGGACAACATGAAGTGTCAGCACATCCTCATAAGTCATATCATGGGGCCCCAGATGACATGTTAGTCCTAATCTTGTATTCTCATCAGGTGACCAATAAAAGAAAAGATTGTTTTGACTTGTAACTTGTGATTAGGGGTGTTCACGTACTCAGATGACCTGTATAACCTAATAACCTAAATCAATCGGTAATTGATTCGAACTCGTTTATGTATAGGTCAAACTCGAACTAACCCCCTCAAACCTTAAGTGTTTTGATTTGGATAACGAACTTATGATTCAAAACTCGAAAACCTACGGATCCACTCGGTTAAAAAAATGTGAATTTTTATATATCTTTTAATATAGTTAAAGAAAAAAGTATGTGTTGATCTAGAAGTATTTCAATTAAATTCAAGAAATTCTAAATTATAGAATTTAGTATATCTCTTTGATTTTTCATGAAAAAAAATCATTTAAATATATAATTTATTTTTATTTTTTAAAAAAGTTATATCTTCTGACTCGATCCAACTCAAACCAACTTTTTCATCATTTGATGGAATTGTTAACTTTGTAACATTTTGATCCTCGCATTCCTATTAATTTGATCACATGTTTTTAATATATATATATAAAATCTTTTGGCCTTTAAAAAAATGGATTGATTCAAGTAATGTGTTTGGTCAAAACCAATCATGACCGTGAACATCCCTATCATTGATCAAATTTAAGTGTTCTTGATTATTCCTTAAAATTCGATAACTTTAAAACAACAATATTTAGACATATTTTATTTTTCTTACACTCAAGCGCACCACATTTTATCTCTATTTTTTTCTATCATATTATCGATCTATTACATTTGCCATATCATTCTTTTCTCTCTCTTTGTCTTAAGGTGAAAACACCCCACCCCAATGATATTTGGTGTACATATGACATTTTCATTAATTTTAAATTAGTTTCAATTTTTTTTTAGTGTTGAGACTGATTCGTTGGGAAAAAGGACTTTGATAATCTAATAATTTAGAGTTCAATTTAGAGGTAAGTAAAATCAATAAAAAAATAATTAGAAATGTTAACTTATGCCTTTAAGGCACAAGTTTAAAAGCTAAATGTAGAAATGATGTATTGGAATCCGTGCATTAAAATTAATCTTTAATGTTTTAATGAATTGAATACATAAAGTTTAAATGAATATTTCTTTTCTTAAATTCTTTAACACGTGCCCTAAAGACACAAGTTAACACTACCTAAAAATAATTTATCCATGAACCAAATTTTAATTTTTCTAAAGAATTCGTTGTTGGGTGAAGTTCATTAAACACAACCTAATCATTTGGTTCGTTCAACATCATTATTATTTAAACACCAAACTGTATTATTTTATAGAAACTCTACGGTAAAGTACTTTAGACACGTGAATCCAAAGCAAAATGCTATTTTAATTTTGAACCATTTGAGATAATAATAAAATAGAGAAAACGGTGGAAATGGAAAGTTGAAAGTGGAAAAAATCTAAAGAAAAGAAGAGTTAGTGAGTGAGTGAGAATCTAATCTAGTAAATCTAACAGAAAAACACAAGTGACACAAGAACCTCAACTCACACTCACTCTCACTTTCACTAATGAAGATCCCAGAAAAGCTTCTAAAACTAAGATACCATTTCATAGCAGCAATACTATTATGCATAACCCTATTTTCTCTCATAGCTATGGCTCCAAAATTGGTGACCCTTTTCACCTATTTTTGGCCACTCTTTCTCTCCACAGCACTTGTTCTTGCCCTTGTCTTTGTCTTTGCAAAAACTTCTCCTTTACCTCAAACTGATGCTTCAATTCATAAGGGTCTTCTTGATTACGTTGCTGGTGATCATGAATCACAGTTGGATCTTCACAATCACAACAAGTCCGATTAGAACACCGTTGTTCCTCTCTGGTGGCAAGGTTAGCGTACTAAGAAGATACAGATCAGAAACACCATCTTCTCTTATGTAGTATTAATCAAATTCTATAATTATTTCCTTAGTTTATCATTATCTTAGTAGTTTAGTTTTATTTATCTTGTAATTTTGATGATTGACTTGTGAATTTGTATTAACTAGTGTTGTGGGATTGAAATTATTAATTACATCTTTCTTTCCTTTCTATTATTTTTTTCTTAACAAAAAACTTTATTTTGGGTAGAGACTAGAGATGATAGCTTTTGATTTGAGGATTTTTTTTTCATCGAAAGAATGCTTAAGGGAAATAGAAAATAAAATAAAATAGAGATGGCCATTTTATCATCTATTTATGTAGACTTAGCTTTATTTTTTATTTTTGGTTAAAAAAGTCTAACGAATTAACTCAAACATTAAACTAAGAGGATGTTGGTGCTTCAATCACTCACACTCATGTTGTGAAATAATAAATTTTGGATTTTAGGCCCCAACACAAAGTTTGTGACATATTTTTTATGATATGTCATTTTCATCAATGTAAAATTAGATTGGATGATGTAATATTGCTAATTTTGACTAAGAGCATAGCTCTTCATCGCAAAGAGGTTCTTCGCGAAATTTGGTCCGACATGTTTAATTTTTGTTTTTGAAGAAGTTAAATTAGTATATCTAAATTGACATGCGGAAAATTGAACATAAAACCTTAAAGAAGAGCACACTCGCATGTCATAAGCTAATACCATCGAACCAACACAAGTGAGTTAACATGTTCAATTTCTAAATAAAGAGGAAGCTTAAATGTGCGGTCTTCATAGAAAACATAGGGTTGAGGTTTGACTAATCAATGAAAAAGATTCACGAGGCATTTGGTATGCATCTTTTCTCGCGACAATAAGCATTAATTTTTGGACTAAAGATCCTATTGCAACTTTTTGTTCAGATTAATTGAAAGTATAAACTTATTCCACTCAATCTCGTTGGTGTTTGTCCAAATTAACAATTTCATCTATCGAGTGTAATTTCACAACATTAATAAATGCGACATATCATAAAAAATTAGTTTCAAACTGAGTTGCGGAAAAAATCATGAAATTTATGAAACCAACGACTAAAATCTCGGATTTTGACATGGAAGTGCTAAATTTATGTTATAGTAAAGTACTAAAATACGAGACGAAGACTAAATTTAAGTTGAATATTTACTCTAAAATGATTTATTAAAAGTTTGGATTTTTTTTGTTGAAAATAGATTCGAAGTTTATAATCGTGGATTTAAAATCAACACTCTTGGAACTAGTTTTTCATATGGCGTTGCGGGTGTGGCAGGGTGTCCTTCTCATCCATTTGTAGACTGTGGCAGGGTATTTTTTATTCTTTTTTTTTTTTTGTATCAGGTGAACTTTTTAAGTAGATTAATTTTTTTTTTGAGGGAAACTTTTTAAATAGGTAAATGGTCAGTGCGTAATAGGAATTTGATACTAGTAGAGATTGAAGATTGACAGCTACAAATTGTGCAATTTGTCTTCAAAAGATGCAATGTGGTTCGTTATTGATGAATAATTGAACATTATATTCGTGAAAATAATCCATAGCAAGTGACTATTAAGGTATATGATAGGATGATCATATAACAATCAGCGTTGAATCCATTGATCCTACAAATAAAATCTCAGGATATTACTCTTCGTTACCATTATAGTCAAGATGATATACGATAGGATGATCACAATGCAGTTTGAATCGGTATTTTGATAACATGTCAGTAGTTTGATGTTTTGACCATTTGAGATAGTATATGATAATATGTTTGCGGTGTAATTTAGATCGGTTTTAAGATTATCTCATTGTAGTTGATTTTGTGAACAATTATCAATTATGCACTTCAATAGTACACCACATGTGACACTCCCTCAGTTACAAATATAGTAACCGACACTTTCTCATATTCGTGTTTTTTTTTACTCAACTTTCACTATATTGGTTGCCAAGTCCAAGTGCTCGTTTAGTTTTGGACAAAACAATCAATGTGGTAACCATTAACTGTTTGTCCTCTTGCGAAATAAGTCAAATTTAATCAAAGCATAGGTTAAAATAATGCAATTTTTAATTGAAAACAATAAGACTTATGGGAACCATCGTACACTAATATTCTTTTGGGTCAAGATCGTACAAGCATCATGTGACATCCATATTCAGTGTTGGGTGGGTGGCATCTATCCGTTACTTACTCTATTATTGTTTAGGGGACCGATACCCATGTATCTAAGCCGGCCAATCTATTGTCTATTTGTCCTAGATTCATCCATACAAATAAACTAAAAAAAAATTGTTGGCAATGTAATATAAAGAGAGATGAAAAGAAAATTAAGTGTTAAACGAGTGTAGGAAACTTAATGTTTGTTTGCTTCTGCGTTTTGCAAACCACGTTTTTCATAAAGTCACGACAACTCATCATGTTAACCCAAAAGCTTTAAATGCTAGTTTTTTAAAATCACGGTAATTTTGCTTTGAAAATTCCGCAAACGTGCGTTTGTGGTTGCAAACTACAAACCAAACTGGCACTAAAATGGAGTTGAAATTTTTATCACCAAGAATGTGTGTTTGTTAGGTAACCAATGCGTTTGTTAGGTAGCTTGTAGAAACAAACAAACTAGTAATCAACTATGTTTTTGACAAAATAACTTAATTAAGTAATCAACCATTTATTTCAATTAAATAGGTTGTTTCTCAATAGTTAAAATAGAAGATAAACCGACAATGTAAACTAATTTCTCATTTATATCCAACAAGTATCTTATATTTCGTCAAATCACAGAAATATTTTGAAATTGGTTGTATGATATGGTTAATCGATGATTTTTTTATTGGATGATAATGTAAAATAATTTTACATTATCTATGTACGTCCAT
The DNA here is from genome assembly GCA_946800305.1 of Medicago arabica. Classification (NCBI taxonomy): domain Eukaryota; kingdom Viridiplantae; phylum Streptophyta; class Magnoliopsida; order Fabales; family Fabaceae; genus Medicago; species Medicago arabica. Next base: position 2,355,236 of record OX326970.1, read on the forward strand.
CAAACTCTTCTCAATAGCTCAATTCCTGCCAAATTGGCAATATAAAATATCATTGGTAAAAAATTACCATTGGAATGGTTAGTTTCATCGGGGGTACTTCAAAACCACTCAAACTTATAGTGATTTCTTGCAGAAAAATGATTTGGATCTTCACATGCTTGAATCAAATATGTAATGGTTATGGACTTATGGTGATCAGCTCACTAATAAAAATGGATCAAACTTGGAAATAAATAATAAAAAAATATAGTTAATATTGCATCTTAATATATCATGTGGTGGTTTAGACTTTAGAGTTCGGACCAAGAAATTACTCAGTGAGATTCTGAAATAGAATCAAAGGGAATCACAGGAGCCTTACTTTGAGCTCGATTCCATGAACAATAACAACAAAAGGGATGAATTTAATATTATTCCGATTGAGTAATTTTTATATTATGTCCAATGCTGATTATTTACACACAATTAACCACAAATTTGGTATGTAAAGTAAGTTGTGCTAGCTTGATTTAAAACAAGCATTGAAACTCAAACAACTTCATAGTTTGTTATACACATGTATGCGTATGTGTGTGGCCAGGCCAAAATCAGTAACTCACCCGCTTTAACGTCATCACACTGATATAAGGTTTCAAATTGTGAGCATCAAATTGCAAGAATCCCAGACTGTCAGGTGTGCACCTTTTCTACAAATTTCAGACTTTTCATCCTCATTGTGCATTTCGTCGTTGGAGTCCAAAACTAGAACCACTCTAAAAGAATTTGGCGTGTATAATGTTGGTTTAAGATGATTGTGCAAGTGTTATATCAGAAACTGACAGTGTACCAGACTGATCAATGTCAAGCTCTTCAAACTCCTTCAGCACAAGTGTTATATCTTCTTGACTAATCTTCCCCATTTCTTTGAGCTTATAAATAACGAATTCAGCAGCCCTATGAACAATAAAACCAAAGATATTCAAATAATGAAAACATATATGTAAACCATTAATACTCCCTCTATCTCATTTTATCTTCACTGTTCTGCATATTGGTTTGTGTAAATTATTTATCACATTAGAATATCAAGAGTGTTAATTACATTTCTTTCAATGATACCCTTATAAATTTGTATCTCAACGTATTCTCTACCAACTAGTCATTCTACCCAACTCAATAGAATAAAGGGTATTCAAGTTAGAAAAATATTAGTACTATTTTAATATGAAAAGGAGTATAACCATTAAAAATAGAAGTCACACATCGGATAAAATAGTGAGACTAAAAGGGTTTATAAGCAAGGTGAGGTGAATGTCCATTAGGCTTTGACCATTTGGATCATGAATCCCCAAGATGCTAAACACTTCTCTAATCGGGTTTGTGCTAAATATTGTAACAAGCTATCAAAGTCCACTATGATCTAACAGTCCGTACCGATTCTTAACTGTCTAATCAGGTTTGTGCTAAATATTGTAACATGGTATCAAAGTCCAACATGATCTAACAGTCTGTGCCAATTCTTAACAGGTAGGCACACTGCCTAACTCTGTCAAGGACAAGCCCCGAAGAAAAAAACTAGAGCAACATGAGATGAAAGACCATTAGGTTTAGACCTTTGACATTAACTTAAACGAAAAATAAAATGAGATGAGGGAGTAGTTATAATAAACTGCTAACAATAAATAAGAGCATAAAACTTTGAAAGAATGATGAACTAACCCAACAGTCCCATCCTCATCAAGATCCGCAGCTTCCAAATCATAATTGGTCATTTTCCTTGTAAGAACCCAATTGACAAGTGCCTTTTGTCTGCTTTCGGTGTTTAGTTCAGCCATGTAGAGGAAAAACTGAGCTAAACAAACAGTACCTGTTAGTATCCAAAACACTGCAAATATTCTTCCAGCTTGAGTAGAGAAACTTTTATCTCCATAACCAAGAGTTGTAATTGTTGAACAAACACAGTAAAAGGCATCAATAACATCCAATTTCTCTACATTGACTAAGAAGATTGTCCCTGCAATAACAAGAATCAAAAGAAGGAAAAAGACGAGAAAAAATTTGTATCTTGTTTTATTGATCTCAAGCTCCTTTAAAATTTCACTTGGACCAACTTTTTGGCGCATGTGCATGGCTTTAATTAACAAAACTTCTTGCTTCTCAACCAAGTAATCTGCTGCTTTGCTTAGGATAAGTCCCATCAATGCCATTCCGGAGAAAACAAAAGCACAAGCAAGTAGTTTTGTAAGGTCACTATTGGGAACAAGATCACCATATCCAACCGTGGTCATTGTCACAATTGTAAAATATAAGGCATCGAGGAACCTGTGTGTTTTCATTCCCTTGATTTGGTTCCTGACAAGGTAAAAGATTAAAGTTCCTACACTTAAATAGACCATAAGGATTATAGCCACTTTTTTAAAGCTTGGATGTACATTCCCAAATATGGCCTCAGAAAGGGGAATTGTTTCTTTGTCGTTTATCACCAAAGGAGCATGATCTGTGTGAGGAGCACTTCTAGAACGGAGGAGCCTTCTTTGGTTTAATCGTCCTTTAGCCTTTTGAGCCACAGTGTCCTGAGATCTCAATAGTAAGGGCTCATTTGTATCATTGCTGTCCATGAAGATAAATTTAGAAAGCAAGAATCTGTGACCTGATTCAAATGCAAAGCAGTCCAAACTAGCTGTGTCAGCAAAATAATAATGGAAAGTATATGCATAGCATATTCCAAGTTTCCAACACATACACAAAAGACTTCAACGTATTGAAATTAAGGAGCATATACTAGGCACAAGTGATGAATCCTCGTTCTACTTCAAATTGAATATACCAAACACAAAATAAATTCCTTTGAATTATGTAAGCCATCTGGATATCCTTAATTCCATGCCTTGAATTGAAAAAAAAGGAATAGTAACTGCATCTATTTCTTTAAGCTATAAAGCAGAACAGTGATTTTGTAAGTACAATAACTAATAAACATTAAAAGTAGCATGAGCATTGAAGCACCGTCAAGCTCTAGATACCATAAAAGATCAAAACCATATAGATCATACATCAAACAGACTAATTAACAAGGACTTCCTATTTGCAAATCACCGCTTGATTTCCTTGCCTCAACTCCATAGTACTTCTATTTCTAATGAAAATTACATCAATATAGCTTTGAACAAACATCTACTCTGATTTTGAACAAACAATATAGCTTTAAAGTAGAATCCATTTTCTTTGCCCTTCCAGTTCAATTTGTTCATTCATTTGAATTGATGCTAATTAGTGATAAGTATTCTCTCCAATCATGGGCACCCCTCCAAAGGAAAACTATAAGTCAAGATCACAACAACAACACAACAACCAAGTTTTATCCTCCTAAGTCGGATCGGCTACATGGATCAAACGATGCCATACTGTTCTATCATATACCATATTTTTATCCAACTCATTAATCTCTAGATCTTTCTTAACAGTTTCTTTTATAGTTTTTCTTCGTCTTCCTCTTCCTCTTCCTCTAGTAATTTGACTACCATCTATCTAATTTAGTTTCTTTACCATAGAACCTACGAGTCTTCTCTCTACACGCTCATACCACATAAGCTTAGTTTCCACTTTCCACAATTTTTTCTACCAGAGGTGCTACCCCAACCCTCTCTAATGTCATGTCTAATCATATCCCGGTTAGTCTTATAAGATCATATGATATTAGTGATGCATTAATTTAGTGATAAACTAAATAAATAAGGTGGATCTTAGTTAAACAAGATATATCATCATATGTAAATAACTACAGTTCATTTAGATACAGCATAAAGTAGCATACAGAAACAGAATCAACCATAAAGGAAAATAGAAACAACCCATTTTACAAAAACTGGAAAAGAACAAAAATTTACAAAATTAAGTGATGAATCACTCACTAACGACCAAAAAGGGAAATCAAAAGTAACAATTCCAATTGAACTAACAGTGAATGTGATTCGTGTTGTAGGATTGAAGTTTTCACCTTTGAAGATGAATGTTGTTGTTGAGTCTTCGAAAAGCTTCTGATTCAGTTGAAATTTTCGATCATATGTTTATAATTTAATTTATAGTTAATTAATTATTATGAATTTAATTTCCAAGTAAAAGAGAATTTGTTTCTTTCTATTTTCAACTATATTTCAGACTTTTTCCTACTAAAAGAAAAACTATATTTCGACCTTTTCAGAGTTGTTGTTACCAGAAAGTGAAAAGGACCTGGTTTCCAACATAGTGTTTTATTTTATATTATATTTTTCATTGAAACTGAAATACACATAATAAAAAAGTACTTACCTAAAATTTGTTGATCGAAAAATACCCAAGCTACATCACAACATGTGACCATAGGATCACCCAAGGGTTAAATAATACCATGACAAAATTAATTATAGATGTTTGACCGATTCAATTGGTCAATAAGAAAATATCGAATCCTCGTACGTTTTTATAAAAGATAGAAATCTTAAGTTCTCCATTTCACGACAAAAATAACGCATCGAGATGCAGTTTTGAGGTGCCATGGTTATAAACTGAAATACACATAATAAAATTACTTTAAAATTTAAACATTTTGTAACAATTGATACCTAAAATGTCCCTAAAAAAATTGATACCTGAAATGTGAAGTGAATTTGTTGATTGAAAAAAAACCCAAGCTACATGACAACTTGTGACCATAGGGTCCCCCAATGGTTAAATAATATGACAAAGTAACTATAGATGTTTGACTAATCTAATTGGTCAATAAGAAAATATCGAATTCTCATATGCTTTTTCTGAAATCGTCTCAAGAAGCTCTATGGTGCGTCTATACAAAAAATATAAATATTAGATTTTCCATTTCATGATAAAATGTTCAACACTTGAACTCAACAAACATTGTCAATACTCAACAAAAAAGCGTAGTATGAAAATCAGGTTAACCGTTAGATGAAATGATGAATATACTTTTATTATAGACGCATAACACTATAAAGCTGGAAAAAAAATGGTACGTCCCCAATCTTCTTTTTCCAGTTGCATTCAACATGAAAAACAAGCATCACCAGATCTGCAAAATAATCCATATCTCTCCCAATTCTGGACATAATTTCGGTGCATTAAATCTGGGCATTTTCTGTCAAAAAAAACTCTTGGCATTAACTTAGCCATGATTTTAAGCATTAATTTACCTTCTTCATTTAAATTTTTATTCAGCCATTACATCACCTATTAACTATTTGATATTACGAGAAATTAACCCAGAAATTGCTAGCTCCTGAGCCTTCTTTAACAACCCAGTGTTTTCTTTGAAAATATATCTTGGCTCTTATTAGAATCTTCAACACTTTATCTCAATCTTTCCCATACCCATTTTTTATTTCTCAAAATTCACCAACCCAGTTAATAAAAAATGAATTTCGGATTCAATGTTTCAACTATTTAAGGTGGGTTTACCGTATGCATATCCTCCGTCTCCATAAAAGCTGCAAAACTGGGTTTACGGTGGCAAATAAAAATGGATGCGTTACAGTTTCTCTCATTCTGATTCAAATGTAAAAATTTAACAAACATATGAAAACATGAATTTGGAAGAGTGGAGATTTAATTAATTGAAGATTTTTTTTTTATTTTCTTATGATTGGCAATGGGGGATAACGATGCAAAGAAGAAGAAGAAAGTAATGGATACTCTGATGGGTTTTAGATTTGGTGTTGAGAGAGTAGGATAAGAATGTGCTCTTCACTTGATCTAATGGTAAAAAGGTAAAACAAACTTACTCATTTTTTAAGATAAAAATAAATCTGACCTTAATTTAATTAAATAAAACATGAAATATTTTGTAATTAATTTATGAAAGCATGCGAGAACGTTGACACACATTTATGAAATTGACACTACTATCATAACTCACCAATATTGATCATAATTAATTATAATGAATGATACGACAAAATCATGCTATACGAGTATGAAATTAAAATATAAGATTATATCACAGCTCATATCATTTTCATTCCTTTCATCTCTGATTTTTGTCTAGAGGTTTTAGCTTTTCAGATAGAACATAAATATTGAAATTTCTGGGATTTAACGAAATTGTACTTGGGAGGAGCCAAATTTCTGAAGAACTTACACAATGGAGCACTCTTATGCTGAAACTGTGAAGTCAAAATATATATTCCTAATTTTTTTATTTTTTTTTATCATTTTTCCATCTAATATATAATGTATGCTTTATCTTTTATTTTCAGATATGTGTTATAAAAATAAATAGCCAATGTGAGGCATGTAAAATAAAGGTGATGCGGGTCTTGGAAAAAATTCGTGGTATTTTTCTTTCTTCAAAATGTGAATTCAAAACATGAATTGTGTTTTTCTATTGGAAATTGAAGCAAACTATGCAGAGTATATCATGTTACATACATTGGATTTTAAATTGGAAATGCATATATATTTGATTTTGATTTTTTTACCATGCACTTAATTTCAGGGGTCTACAATATAACAATTGATGCAGAAGAAGGGACCATGAAATTTACTGGCAGAGTGAACCCAAATACTTTATTGAAGGTACTAGAAAAATATGGAAAACATGCAGAAGTTAAGTATATAAAGTTTGAAGGTGAAGTCGTTGAAAGAAAACCTAATCATTATGAGGAATATGGATATAACCCCTATGTTGGCATGCATCAATATTGCTCATATCCACCACCATTGCCATTTCATCATCATCATCATTATCCACGTTATTCTCAACCACCACCACCTCCTCCGTCACAAGGACCAGTACCATGCCAATTTTCACCACATTCTCCGTCAGGATCATTCAGGAAGCCGCCACAATCTAAGCCGCCACCGCCACCTCCTGTTAATGGGGATGGACCTCCTTCCACATCAGTTTGTCCACCTCAGCAATCTCCCATGGAAGTGACATCATCAAGACAAAATAAACAAAGTAATTGTGCAATGATGTAGAAAAGGATTGTTGCAAGTCTTGCACAATGCAATCATAAAGATTATGTTTTAAAAACACTTTTTACACCGATAAATTTTACGCTTAAATATGTAAAAGGTCCATGTAATTTAGCGCGTTTTTGGTTTTCGTCCCTGTAAGTTTTTTTGTTCGAAAACAACCCTTGTATTTTCGATTCCTTTTGAAAATCGTCATTGCCGTCAGGTTCCGTCAACAAAAACGCTTTGTGGGTATCAGAGGCACGTGTGGCAGGTATGAGTTGGCAAATTTTTCTCACATGGCAAGAGAGATGATAAGTAGTGTTAGTGCAAGGACTAAAACCAAAAACGCAAATTCACATAGGGATGAAATTAAAAAACGTAAACATCAAATTTTGAATTTCAAAAACCAAACTTTCCATCTTCTTCCTCTCACTATTCTTTGTTTCTTCTTCCTCTCAAATTTTCCCCAATCTCCCATAACAATAACAACAAATATTCAATATGTTACGATTTTAAATTTAACCTGAATGTTATGGTATTACTATCTATGTGCTCTTGATCCATGATATTCAATGTTCCATCCAGTACCTTGAAAACTTTTTGCATATGAGCTCCGTTATTGATTTAAATTAAGAACAAAACTTATATAGTGGGTTGAAAACGCTTCAGAAGGGAGTTCTTTATGGTAATTCGATCATGATTCAAAACACAAGTCTCCCACCATTGATGTGAAGGGCAACACATTCCCTTCAAGAGACAAATAGCCCACTCTTACCATGAGCTTAAACTTATCCATAAATATGAAGTAGCAACGTGATCAATCTCAACAAAATGTATATAGCTGAGGTAATGGTTGAACCTGATTCTAAAACAATAACAACATACCATAACAAAATCCAAATAATTTAATTAGTACATGTTAAATTATATAAATTACAAAAATGAAACATAATGATTATGCATAAAACAGATTTTACCTTTGCAAACAATTCAATCCATGAACTACTATCTCATGCTTGATAGTGAAAATTTGCGAAAAATGGATTATAGAAGAGTTATGTGCCAAAACTGGTCTTGATCCACCTCCTTCTGTTTTTGGTTACAACGCACTTCCAACCTCTGCTGATGGTGTTGGATTCCATATGAGTTTGATGTTCCAAAGGGAATTTATATGATATTTTGATGGCTTTTATTAGGTCAAATGATGTTTCTTTTTAATTATTATATGTTATGTTTGGGCTATTACCTTTTTAATTCTGTTTATGTTATGGCTATGACCTTGTCATTGTTTATGTCTTTAAATAAGGATCTTTGTTTAAGTATTTTATCTATATTGAACCATTAAAATGCCAATGGTCAAAAATCATTATGTAAGGCATCAACTTTTGATGAATGAAATTATTTGGTTCGAAGAGAAAAATGGTGTAATTGTTATGGGAGATTGGGGAAAGTTTGAGAGGAAGAAGAAACAAAGAACAATGATAGGAAGAAGATGAAAAGTTTGGTTTTTAAAATTCAAAATTTGATGTTTACCTTTTTAAATTTCATCCCTATGTGAATTTGCGTTTTTGGTTTTAGTCCCTGGACTAACACTACTTATCATCTCTCATGCCATCTCAGCAAATTTTGCCAACTCATAACCTGCCATGCGTGCCTCTGTTACCCACCAAAGCGTTTTTGTTGATGGAACCTGACGATAGGGACGATTTCCAAAAGGAATTGAAAATACAAGGGTTGTTTTAGAACAAAAAAACTTACAGGGACGAAAACCAAAAATGCATTAAATTACATGAACTTTTTACATATTTAAGTCTAAATTTTATGATTGCATAAAATATTTTATGTTTTTATCACAATCTAAAATATTGGTTTGAAATAACCTTTTCCTGGAAAACATAAAATTATTGTATAAAAAATTGAAGAAATTGAATAGAGATTGAGTTTGGTCTTCTTTTAATTTAATCAACATATGCTCATATTTGTCATAGAAAAAAAAATCAAACGCTTGTCCAGTAATAATTGGATCTTGAATATGTTCATAATAATCAAAGTATGAACGATCAAGGACCTTTAGGCTGGCGTGATAAGTGATTAGTATAAAATCTATCAATTAAGGTGTACAATGTGCAGTGATTATTAAAATACTTTAAAATTTTCTTAAGTTTATAGTTTATCAAATTATGAATTTCTCCAATTGCTTCTCATCCTCAATCTCTTTATAATGAATTTAGTTTTTTAAACTATGATTTTCTTTCTTCCAGCAGATGATCATTTCATTACACACCAATACTTCAAATATCATACAAAATACCATATTAACTAATGTTACGCAACCATCACATTTATGGTGTATCATTGTAGTGTTATGTTCAAGCAGGACCATGTAATTGTTCCTCTTTTAAAACAAAATAGTTGAGGATCATTTATTCACCTACTATGCATTATTATGATAACTATTTTTACCCTGCTATTATTTTGGATTGACCAATCTGAATGGAAAAAAATATTGTTTTTCTCACGTTCAGATTGGTAAATCCGAAAACATCGTATTTTTTCTTACTCCGGATTGGATAATTCAGATGGAAGTGTTTTTATCAACTATAGAGGGAGAAATGAAGCTCCTAAACATTATGACACCTTTTTCTCTACTGTATTTAATTTCTCACTTGCCCTTTGTAGTTTGGATTTTAAAATTCGAACGGCAAAAAAAGTATTTAATTTCTCGCTCGTCCTATGTAGTTTGGATTATAAAATTCGAACGGCAAATTTTTTTCTACAAAACCCTCCAAATCATATTCAACTTTTCAGATTTATGAATCTAAACAAGGTACGTGAGAAACTCATGGGGTAGAAAAAGTGAGTGTAAAACATTATTGGTATGAGACCACAATTTAGGATGAGATCATGTTTTGTTTCTCTGGCCCTAAAAAAATTTGGCCCGGCCCAATAAATATGTAAGTTTAAAGGAAAATTTAAAATGAGATTTTGTTTAGAATAAAACGAGACATATTTAAAACTGACAGTAAAATTAGAAAATTCTCCTAAAAAATTAGAAATGTTTTAGGCATGACTTTCTTTCATTAAGTCTTTTAGGCACGATAGGTTTATAAATACAAAACATATTTAATGAATTCGGTTAATTATTAATACTTTGGCTAAATTGGTCTAATGGTTCCCTAACTAATATTTTGTTTTTATTTTGGTCTCATAACTCGTATAATCAACATTTTGGTCCCTTATGTTTGTCTCCGTTATTCAAATAAATTCATGTATGTTAACTTTAACTCCATATGTCTAAAATGGAACGCAAACAATGTTGGTCCACCATAGACCTTATTAATTCTTTTAATTTTAATTGTTAGATCTTTTATTATCAAAAAGTGATTGTTGGATCGTGAAGCTCCATCTTATCTTATGGTATATCATCAATAGCTAATTTTTTTTTACCCATTTCTTCATCTTCTATCTCACCTTCATACCATCTTCATCATCAACCTTCGTAAAAAAAATCCAATAAAAAAATCCAAAAAAACAGAATGGAACCATCACTTATGGTGAAGAATGAACCCTTACTAGAGTCAAATGGTAAAATATTTATAAGACTTGCAAAGAGAGTGGTAGAATGTTTATGATTTAGCCATAATATATAACATCTCATAATTTTTTTACTGGCCACACCTTCGTCCTGATATTGAATTTCCATGTATGTGATTTGTTTTATTATTATGGTAGGGAGGATAGACGGTGCTTATGTTTGACATGCATATATAAGATCTATGTGGTGTTGTTTGTTTCAATTAGTGCAATTCTAAAAATTGTATTACGAGTTTTGTTGAAAATGTATTAGAAATTGGAATCTTAAATTTACTGCATAGGATTGCGTAAAGACATATTTCTCATATTTATTTCCTACCACTCTATGTATTGCCTTGAGTCTATATAAAACTTGCACAATTTCACAATATTATGTCTCTGTATTCTCTCATTCAACTAGCTTCATTTCTCACTTTTGTGAGCAACATGATTGCTTATCTTGACAATGTATGATGCTATATAAATTGTTAGGACAATATTTGCTTGACATGAAGTACGTATATATAGTAATATATTATAACTTTAGGCGCTAGTTTGGAGTGACTCCTCTGTTGGTGTTGGATAATTGTTGAAATTGTATGGTTCTGTATAACAGAAGTTCAATCGACTTTTAATTTTACATTAGGAACAATTATATATTTTCTTGGTGAAATTATCTTTTAGAATATGACTCAGATTCAGAATTAGTTTACCATGAGAGTTAATATTAGCATCAAAAGATATTGGTTTTGAAGTTGCAAATTTATCATCAGTAGAATTTGCTCAAAGGATTGAAGATCAAAAATCTCAATGGAGTCATTCAATGTACTTAATAAAACATCCCTTACTTATATTTATAACCATAATAACATGACATCATTACCATAATACAAAGTTCGTAGAACAAACATAAAATTTATTTATCCTTCAAAGACATATACCTAAGAATAACACATACCATACCCATAAAGATTATTTAGCTACAACTTTTTATGTTGCATGTTACTCTCTTACTCACACAACATTGTTTTATTTAGATACATATAAACATATTGATATAACACACAACATAAGTCATTGTCACATAATTGATCATTGATCATGGAAGATCACTTACAACTTGAGGAGCATCTCTGCCGCTAGATGCAATCTTGTTACTTGTGTGATCGTTAGAAGGACAAAACTTGTCATGCAAAGCCCAAAGGTAAGGATTAACCAAACACATATTATATAAAATCATACAATCTATACATTGCCCAAACTTTTGAGATTTGTAAATACCATCACCTTTCTTTGGTTGATTACCTCTTCCTCCATCTTCAGCATTATAACCATTCAAAACTATTGCCACAACAACGGAAACTAGAACAAGTGAAGCAATGACTTTTCCCATAGTTGTATGTATAAGGTTTTTTATTTTCTTATTGATATTGTTTTGCATGAGATGAAATTGGTTTCAATCCTCTCCAATATATAGAACTGTTGATTTTCTTTAATGGAACATAAATGGATTAAATTTGGCTTTGGTTGAGGAAAATTATTTGTTTGGTACCCGGATGTTTTGTTGGGTACCTACATATCATCCAATCATTTAATTACATGTCATGTCATTTTTTTAATAATTAATTGTATTAAAGTTAAGTTTAAATTTTGTATAGATTTATCTTATAGTGTACCGGTATCCAACAAAACTTCAAGTACTACATTATTTCTACAAAATTATAAGTTAAGTAAAAACCATGTGATGTGGAACCATTCTTTTTACGACTATGGCTAAATTAAAGTTGACCGACTAATTAATCGATCAAATCAAAGGAATAAATAGTACCCTCTATGATCCTATTTATAAGAAATAATTGACATTTTAGATTCATTGAATAGTTGATGTATTTGATATATATTCCAACTCGGATACATCAATTAAATAATGAATGTAAAAATAGAACCGGAAGGAGTATTAATTAACGTAAATAATAAATGGTCTTTTTTAAAAGAGTGTTATAACTTCTAAGGACACTTTTTTAAGGATACTCAATTACAAAATTATTCATTAGAAAAATTAATGTTTCAATTTTTGATATATTAAATGCACAAATTCTCATAAAAACTTATCTAAAATCATTAAGAAGTATTTTAAGACATCCATTAGCATTTCTCGTAATGATATAGCATAAGTGGTTAACTAATGGAAATTTATGATGAGACTTTCAAGTCATTAATTAAGCACTTGTCATATGTGTCATATGAATAAAGGTTTGCATGTCTTCAAGATACCACACCCCACCCACATGGTTTCTTTTTTATTTCATGTGGTAGTGTGATAGAGATGGATGTGGAACTTGTATCGAGGACTATGTAACTAGTAACATGCAAAGATGAATTCGTCAAAAGGGATCCAAACAACTATGGAGCTTTCAATCAAATTCTAATTGATGATGAAGCTTCCAAAGCAAAATCTAATTAATGATGAAGTTTCCAATTAAAATGAACTACTTGATGTGCATAAGTGGTTAACGAGTACCCTTCGGGCACTAGTTAAAAACCTTAAATTGTAAACTTTTATGAAAGTTTGTGTACTCAGTGCATTAGAAATTGAAAAGTTTGACATTTAAAAATAAATAATTACTTAATTTATAATGTTTAAAGTGTGCCACATGACACTGGTTAACAAGACCCAACAAATAAATCGTCATTTTATTTCCTATACTATCACTCTCTAAAAAAAATTCGATAATATATATGAAAGTTTATCAATTTATTCACTTATATTTTATTAGCGGAAACTAAATTGATGAATTTTATATAATTTAAGAATAATTTATTGTATTTACCTAGGTTTAGGATTAAAATGGAGAGAGTATGTAACACCCACAGCTGACGAGAGCAGAGGAGTGGTCGCCGGTGCACAAGGCATGACATTGGGCGGCTCCCGACAGCTTTTAGAGGAACCAAATCACATCAGAATGAGAGGGATTATGAGGCCGTGTAGGTATGAGACTATATGGTTGAAGGAAGGCTTATAAGAATTGTTTGGTACTACCTATACCAACAAGGCGCATCTTCTTTTTGGTAGCTCATTCCATAAGAACTCCATAGTTAAGCGTGCTTGACTTGGAGTAGTCTTTGGATGGGTGACCTACCGGGAAGTTTCCCGATAAGCGTGCGAGTGAGGACAAAACACGCTTAAAAGACCGTGTTGGTTTGTAGGGTCAGTCGACAATGATTAAAGTCGTCTGTGATGTTATGAATGGTATCAGAGCAGACCTCTCCCAGTACGATGTGGTTCGGGGACGAACCAAGCGGAAGTTGGTGAGCATGTAACACCCACAATTGACGAGAGCAGGGGAGTGGTCGCCGGTGCACAAAGCATGACAATGAGCGGCTCCCGACAACTTCTAGAGGAACCGAATCACATCAGAATGAGAGGGATCCTGAGGCCGTGTAGGTATGAGACTACATGGTTGAAGGAAGACTTATAAGAATTGCTTGGTACTACCTATATCAACAAGATGCATTTTATTTTTGGTAGCTCATTTCATAAGAACTCCACAGTTAAGCGTGCTTGACTTAGAGTAGTCTTTGGATGGGTGACCTACTGGGAAGTTTCCCGGTAAGCGTGCGAGTGAGGACAAAACACGCTGAAAAGACCCGTGTTGGTTTGTAGGGCCAGTCGACAATGCTTAAAGTCGTCTGGGATTTATATAACCCAAAGTCTGCATCTGGATGTCTTCGTCTTATATCTATTTGATTGCACCCTCACATATGGTTGATGAAGGAATCTTGTGGTTCAATTATCACTCATGCAAGTTTTAGTTTGTGTGGCTATATTTACCGAAGAGAAATGTTATCTTGACAACTTTTTAGTTGTCCAACATCGTATTGCATATGCATTATTTCATTTTTTTAATTAGTTATTTATCTCTTTTATAATCACATCAGTAGTTACAAATTTTGTTTTTATACAAATTGTTCAGTAGTTGTTGATTTTTAGATGTTCAAATGAAATTACTCGCCGGTGAAACCCAATACATATCTTTCCCTACTTCATTCAGGAACTTGAAAAATATTATTTCTGCCACCTATATTTTGTGAAAAATTATGTTAAGTTTGACTTCAAGATATACCTTTTCTTAATGGTTGTTGTTAGTTGTGTTAATTTGTAAGCAACTTGCACAAATTTTAGAGGGATGAATTAAACGAGACTAAATTTTTAGATCATAATATAATCTCATATTTGGGACTTAATCTTACAATGGTTTTGATTAAAAATTCTATATACACTGAAAATTAAAAAAAAATTGCCCAATCTTATATGCGAAGCTTCATGGCTTGTGAAAGAGATAAGGAAATTTGATTGAGGGAAACAAACTCCTAAGAGGTGTGGTAAAAGCACACTTCAAACTCCTAAACGATAATTTATTTGAGTTTTTTATTTTTAAAACTAATTCATTCAATCAAAAAATAAAAATTAGTTCACGTGACAGATAGCCTATACTTTTTCTTTCTTGTTTGGTTACTGTCTACATTAAATTTTGAGGCATAGGAGAAATAAATGAAAACAAATTTTTTGAAGACAATAGCACACACATTTCTTTCTTGTTCGGTTATCGTTAAAATCAAAATGAAAAATAAACAAATACATGTTCTATCTCAATTTTTTTATTTAGTTGATTGTTTCACTTATGTTAATGTATAATTTTGATTTGAAGTTTTTCTAATTATCTGTTAGTAAAAATTATAAAAGTTACCATTTTACAAATATTCATCAAGATGAACCTATTAGATTTGTCTTTTTTTTCTTTTCTAAAAAAATGTTAGATTCATCTTGATGATACAAAGTGATAGCATATTAGGTTCATCTTGTTGTATACGTTTAATTACACTATTGGTATATTTATATTCAGTGTTTCACGAAATTGGTTCGTCTATATTCGAAAAATGGTGTTGCGACATGTTTTAAATGATTACAATCTCATGATACAAATTGATCAACTGCCAAGATATTACAAGAAACGCCTTAGAAATATCTGTTTAAACTTAAAATATTATTCATAATTATAATTGCATTAATGATACGTAAATAATTAATACATTGAGGGATATTTATGGTTTGTCTTTTGAAAGGGCTAAAATTTATTTTAAACTATATTTTGCTCCGTGCAACGTGCAGATATCTTGAATATTTAGTTTGTGAAAAATTTAGAGAAGAAGTAATTACTAATTATTCCGGGTGATGTTGTTGATAACATATAAAATGGAAGATAAGTAAGAATAAAAAGTATATGTTGACATTGATTAAAATGACTGCAAGTAATTAAGTTTTTGTAGTTTAGTATAAATTATCTAGAAAAGAAAGATAGTGAGATCAATGCCGAAGTAAAAGATGAGTTATTATGCTGATAATAGAAGATATAAACAACTAATGCTCTCCAAATTCTCGAAATACATAGATAAACAAAGTTATATATACGATGTCTTCTACAAAACAAATAATCTCATCTCATTTGATGAATTATAATAATGGATTTGCATATAAAAGATAAATGAATTTTTGATAAGAATTGTTTCATACGTCATATAAGATGAGAATGTTAACCACCCATCGATTAAGAACATGAAATAATGACCAAATTAACATTTTGGATAAAAAAAAATGAGACATTAAGCCCAAAAGATACATATATCAATAACCAAAATAAGAAATTATACGTCAAGATATATCAATATCAATATGCCAAAATGTTCATAGAAATATAATATAAAGACTAAAATTGATATAATTGCACATATTTCTAAAATATGTGACATTAACTAGACATTTATACATCAAAACTACAATAATGGATTTTGCCATTTATGATAGAAATTGGAGAGGATCTCTACTCGAAAATGAGATGACCCCATTAGAAAGGATTTACCTTCAATAAAATACCTGATGACTTTTATCTGGGAAATCTAGTTGTCATTGACTTGAAATGTAGAATTAAAAACAAGTTTAGAAGGAAACCAAGGTATAACAAAACAATGTTTATAACATGGCCTTTTTAATTGTAAGCATAAATATTGGATGTGGTATAAAAGCTGGTGTTCCATACCATTTGAAATCATTTCAACCAGATCATCCATTTTATTACATAGGTTACTCTTCACAACTAAAAAAACACGATCAACACTTGTAGTTGCTACCGGCAAGAGCAAAGTCAACTTCAAAAGTTTATCAATCATAGCAAATGTGTTGCATTTATTTGTTTCCACATGTTTTGCACAAAGATCTGAAATCCATTTCAACTTAGCAAATTTTCGGTCATATCAAACATTTTGTAATATAATTCTTAAGTAGATGACGTAACGCCACTTCCGACACATCTACAAAATCATTAGGATAAAACCTAGCTATCCTCAATAATTTGTTCATATGAAAAACTGCAAATGTCTTTGCAGAACTCAAACATGAAACACACTGTAAAAGAGATAGTTTCCTCATTTACTAACTTGTTCTTTTGTGATATATCTATTATTTAAAAAAAAAGGGAAGAGTGGGGCTTTAGCCACACATTGCCCATATGTGTATCCGCCCCTGAAAAGCTCAATATTAGAATAGGAGGAACATTACAAGGCAAATTACTCTTCATGGAAATTTCAACTATATTGAGATTTTTTTTTTTGGTGTTACATACAGTCATACAAATCTAAAATTGATTCAACATATGCTACCAGTGGTAAACCAAATAAAAAATAAAAACCACAAAAAGAAGGAAACACAAACATGAAGAAATGGAATAATCTTGGTGATAAATCAATAATTAGTGTTTCTAAGTGTCTATTTTATTTAGATTTTATGTGTTTTTATTCACTTTCCATAGCTTTGGTACTTCAATTTGTTGTTATTTAATTTTAGTAACAAATCTGATGAAAGATTGAGTCCTGGAGCAAAAGAAAGGGTTTTGAAGCATGGTTAAGGAATGGAAGGATCTAGAACATGATTTGGGACTGATTGAAGCCAAAAAAATAAAGATTCTATGCAAAAATATCAGGCATGACCGTGCCTGATAAGAACCAAACCGCACCTCCAAAGTTGTGCAAACATGCCATTACCATAAGGACAGGCACGGTCCGTGCGTGTAACGTCCACTTTATTTATTTAATTATTTTATTAGAATATATAGTATATTATTATATATTATATGATTTTAATGATGTTTGTGACGTATGAGATGATGTTGTGGTGTGACGTTTATTTTATTGTTTAATAAAATAAAATATGTGACGTTAATATATATATATATATATATATATATTTATATTAAAGTTAAGATGTGATATAATAACAAATATTTTGAGAGATGGGGTTGTTTTCATAAATAAGATAGAGTTGTGGGGATAAGTGAGAATAGAAAGAATTATATAAGGGAGTTAGGGTTAGAAAGAAACAGTCAGTACGTTACAGACTTTTGCAAAAAGAAGAGAAAAGTGGCCGGAGAAGAGAGAACCTCAATTCTGCACACATACCAGGTAAGGGTGAGCCTAGCTTCAATTATATTACTGTAATTCATCTATTTATGATTAACGAAGGAATTAGGAGGTAATTTGAGGGATTTCATAAACTAGGGTTTAGGGGATTTTTGGGATGAATTGATGTTAGAATGATGTGAATTGGTGTAGAAACTTGTTACAGAACCTAGATTAATCACTAGGACCATAATTCTGATAGATTAGAAGCATAAAACGAAGAATTGGACGAGTTTTGGCGAGGTTTCGAGCGAACCCGTAACCCCTCTGCGATAGCTCGCCGTGGCGAGCAGACCCGCTCGCTGTGGCGAGCAGTTAGGTATTCACTCGCGAGGCGAGCAGCTGAGCTTGCTGTGGCGAGCAACCCTTTAGTGCGCGCGAGGCGAGAAACATCACTCGCCGTAGCGAGCAAGTGGCAGAATGTAATTTAAGTAGCTCGCCGTGGCGAGCAGTCCCACTCGCCACAGCGAGCAATGTGGTCTCAGACCACTATAACTTGAGTAATAGAACTCTGTTTTGAGCGAGGCTTTGAGGGTAGACTTTTGGATAGCATTAGAGATGTTTAAGACCTAAATTAGAACCTGTAATGACGCTGTAAGATGATTTTAAGACGTTGGCGTTAATCTATGATTAAAATGATTATTAAGTGAGGTTTGTGATCGAAGTACAAATGATGTTTGTGATGATAACTATGTGCTGTAAATATATATGTTAAGTGTGCTGAGCTGCTGCCATGTATTGTATAATTGCATGTGTCGATAAAGAGTCGTATTTGATGTTAAGACGTTGTAATATCTTGTTTAAGAATTAAAGAGTCGAGTCCATGCATTTGCATATTTTGAGACGGTGGAGCTTATGCTCAAAGCGACGGTGGAGCATTTGCTCAAAGCGACGGTGAAGCTTATTAAAGCTAAATTATTGGTACCACATGCATGATGTTAAGATGTTAGAGTTGCATTTGTCGAGTCCTGTGTCTGAGATGTTTTGAGACGGTTGTATTGTGAAGATGTTTTAAGATGATTTATTATACGTAGATGTTTGAGATGTTTTCAGTTATATGTGACGAATACTGTTGTTATTGTTAAGCAT
This sequence comes from Medicago arabica, assembly GCA_946800305.1. Taxonomy (NCBI): domain Eukaryota; kingdom Viridiplantae; phylum Streptophyta; class Magnoliopsida; order Fabales; family Fabaceae; genus Medicago; species Medicago arabica. Next base: position 2,374,337 of record OX326970.1, read on the forward strand.
GATTATTTGAATTATATGTTAATATAATTGTTGTGAATCTCACCCCTTCTGTTGGAATTGCCGCCTTGTGGGCAAGTGCAGGTGACCAAGCTTAGGTTCGTCGATGTGAGAGGTTCTTGTGGAGTCTTAGGAGCTCTGATACGTAACGGGATGGGGATTATTACTATTTCTATTCCTTTTATGTATCATGTTGATTAATTATGATGTTTGCGACGTAACTTGATTTGAGGTGTTTTATGAGGCTTTTGTGCCGAGAATAATTTATTTAAGATTTTGAGAAGTTTATGAATTCCGCTGCTATGTTTGAATATTGTTTAAGAATAATTTATTATTCGATTTGATTTAAAAGATTTTATGAAGTGTGGCATCCTGATTTATTGTGATATACTCTGATTAAATGTATGAAAATTTTTAAGTCGGGATTTCGGGGTGTTACAGTGCGCGATGTTTTGTTCTTTTGTTGTTGTTTTGTTTCAAGAGTTGGCACGACCCATGCTAAGTTGAGCATTACCGTGCCAAGGTTCCAGGATGCTATTTTGTTATGTTTTCATACCTAAAAGCCAATGGGTTGCTTGCTATGTAATTTTTATGCCTTTTCTTAGGGCTTAAGTTAGCTTTTAGGCTATAAATAGAGCAGCCACCAGACATAATTCTGGATCTTTTGTTCTTGGGAATTCTTTGTGACAATTATTTCCATTAATCAAAGTTCTTATTTCCTTTCTTTTTATTATTCTTGTTCTTTTACTTTCATGTTCTTCTTCTTAATCTCTATGTCTACGATGAACATGAGTGAGTAGACTTATTTCTCTTGGGATTGTTGGATGAGTCTAATGACCTAATCCTATCAAAACAAGCCTAGAACCCTAATTTTATGTAACTCTACTTTCTAATCTAATCTCACCGTTTTTAACTCTTATTTCAAATACTAACTGAAGTATCAACAGAAGAAGGTTAGTATTGGACATGTGAGATTAAACAATGTTTTTGAAACATGAGAATAGTCTAGAAAACCTTGATACCTTAAAGTTTCGTTCTTAATGGGTTGCAACAACGATCAACCATGAGAATAGGCGTGGTTGTTGTTGAAACACACTCATCGATTTCGAGAGAAACCTTGATATGCTTTAGAGAAATTGGTTTAACATTAAATTAGTAATCAGGTTTGGATTGTGAAAAATCTGTCGTTAAGATGAACCAATAATCCCGAGGCGCTTTTTACTATTAATTTTCAATCAATCAAAATCCCAACTTTTAAAACCCTAATATCTTACTTATCATTTATTTCTAAAGCTTATTAGGTCATGCAAGACTTAAACCTACATTTTCTCTCTAATTGTATCTAATAAATGCTAATCCTATAACCCTAAAATTTCCCTCCTAATGTAGATTCAAAATTCCCTTGCTGGTTGTTAAAACTCTTCCAATTGAATTTCAAACTTATGATTTCTATGCAGATTGAATTTCAAACTTTTTGAGATACAAAACACATTAAATAGTGGTTATTGGAATTATACTAAAAAACAAATAAAAAAAATTAAATTTAACACTTCTTCCAAGTTTGACTCATCACATTAACAATGAATCCCTTCATTTCCCAATACTAAGTTTTTTTTCTTTTTCCAAACGTTGATTACAACTCAAAGGTCAAATTAATTGAAGCATATAAATTGGAGAGTATCCATTCATCTTTATTTTCTCAGCTACCGTCCAATTCAAGTTCAAATTATTTTTCTTTTTATTTTTGTAATAATGTGGAGGGCACGATCACCTTAAACAAACTACAGAGAGCAACCCAACAATGTTTCTTCAACATTACAATTTACCTATATTTCAAAATGTTATCTTTTCTCCCACAAATAGGCGTCGTTCCACATATTCACAATTGCCTCCCCCATTGCACCCATATTATTCTGTGCAAAGTGCAGAGGGTCCGTCCCCATGGCTTGGTTCTCCTTCCCCTATAATTTTGTTCATACATTGATGGTTATAAAAGTAAGGAAGAGGTGAGGTGCTGAGTGGACAACTAAATGATGTTGTTTAGTAGTATGATCTCAATTGGGTACGTAGCATTTACTGGTTTCATAATTTATGTAATTAATTAAAGCTAGAAATCTACTGGTATTGTATTTGAGTTCAAAGGAAATTGAAATTCATGGTGGTGATATTTATAAGGAAGACTACTTACAGGTTCACAGGTTCCCGACGCTCTTCCCCGAAGTAAATTAAGGGAGGCGGCGAAAAGTGTTTTGCATAGTTTTTTTTCTTCATAATTTTGCAGAGTTTTAATATGCAAAAAATGAAGGAAAAATTTAAATGTTACACAATCAGCTTAAACAGTAGGTAACCCGGTAGCAAATTTTAAATAAACGGTGATGTGGATCAATGGAAGAGCTTGTGTGAAAGCAATCTCACTCAAAATTTATTTTTATGGATTCTTTCGTTTTATAGCTTCTCTTCTCTGAATTTCAATCTCACTCAAAATTTGTTCCTAGAATATATGTCAGCATGTTCAATAGAGATGAAAATTGGAACTAATGAAAGCAATGTAAAAAGCTAAGAATACAAGAGGGGGGATGAAAGTTGGAACAATTTTGTACTCTCATTTTCAATTAAAAAAGTTGTTTATGTTGATACTCATTATTGGTGCACATAAGTTTTTAGTCATCTATTTCATTTTATTTTATCAGGGTCGTCTCCATACCTAATTAATTTTGTAAGCAAACAAGAAAAAACTAAATACATCTTTAACAATTAACAACAAGGAAGAGATATAAGGGAAGTATACTATTACTTGACTTTAGAAAAAGAGTGAAGAAAAAAAGAAGTAATTTTCACTTGGATAATAATGTCCTTGGACATTTGTTAAAGAATTCAAAAAGAAAATACCGTCTTAAAATTATATATTATACTTTTTAAAAGTTGAAAAAGAATTCTTTTTATTATAAAATTTGTATATTTTTTTTCTCTCTGTGTAATTCCCTAACAAATATCCTAGAAATACTTATCAATATGACCCATGTTAAAATATGGGATCAAAGCGAAAATAAGGTGGCCATTTTTGTAACTATAATAAAAATAGAAACCATTTTCCAAAACTAAAATATGTGTCAAAATATCCGTTCAAATTTTTCTTTCAATTCCATTATTGACATAAAATCGGTGATACATTATACATCTCGTTTTCTTTCTACATGAAAACTCTCTACCTCTATTTCAGGGGGCTAAGCCACCGAGTTATTAGACCCACTTCATTATTGAGTATATAATGCATTATTGATATGATCAAATGAAAAATGAATATCAATTATCTTCATCAATGCGATTCCTACATACACGTTCATGTGTTTAGTTTTACACATCAGAAAATGACTTCTTCTAAACCAAACCAATCAATAATTTATTTATAATTATAAGAGCCACCCTTGCCACATGATACAACAACACGTGGACTCATAACATTACAACGTAGCTTTCATTATTCTTCATTCCTCTCCGGTTTGTTTTCTTTGTATTATTGCTTTACTTATGCATGATGCATGCATGAATCAGTACTTTTAAGGACACAAAGGACGGTCGTTTCTTCTAGAAGACATATATTTCCAAGTTTAGAGTTCAGATAGGTAAACCCCACATTTAGGGATGATAATTGGACTCAAATTCAATGGACACCCATAAAAGGGTATTATAGTACTTTGTCCAAAGAATACTATAGTGGTATCAGTGCCTACATTCATATAGTTGCTACTTGATAATTGATATACATATACATTAAGTGTTGGGAATCCTTACATTCACGTTGTTGCTATATAAGTTGTCCTTGAATTGAGATGAGATCGTCTATATTTCAATCTTTATATTTTAATTTAAAAAAAATAAAATCAAAATCTACGTTGAAGTCTAAATTATCTGATTTTGATCCAAAACTTATCGATGTGTCAACTGAGTAAATTTAGAGATTTCAAATTCTAGAGTTTACTACTGTCATGTAGCTTTTGTCTTTTGAGTTAGTCCTACCAAATTTGAAAGTATCCTCAAAGATCTCACCCACATTGATGTTGCTCTCTCCAAAAGGGATATATCAAGCTAAAGTCCCTTTCAATGTCCAAAAGAATTGACTTCACTTTAGTTTAGAGGATTACTTGGGATTAATCTTCTAAGAGTTTGAAAATGAAAGGTTCATAATTTTCTACCATATCGATGTCAAGGCATTAATGGATTATCGGCCATTTATATCAAGTAGATGACAAAATCTTGGGTCTCTGTCAGAAATAAAAGTCTTCATTCTTTTTGTTGGTACTAACTTACCATTTGGTCTCACCAATTATTTTCTACCATATCTATGTCCATAGTTTTATACAATATTTCTCTGTTAAGATCCTCTATTTCAGTGTAAGATTTCTATATACCCCCGTTGGCTTTACAAGGACATATGGTACCACTTCCAAGTTCCATCCCAGTTATAAATATCATTTCAAAATTTTACACACACACACAAACACATTTTATATATATAGTTTATGAAATTTGTCAACTTTGTGTACTGATATTCTGAATTTGCTCATAAATCAATTAATATTTTAGTTAAACCCATGCTACAAAAATAGTTAGCCAATTAGAGGTATCTTTGTAAAATAAACTATTTCATACCTCTAGAAATTTAAAATAGAAATTATATTTAGAGACAATTGTATTTTTAAATAGAACTTATACTTATAAGGTAGTATAAATTTGATTGAGCCTTAGGTTGGTGGCTGTTTTAGGACCATATCTCCTGGTACAATACAACATATGACATGGACAATATGAAATCCAATCCAACAGTAGTAACTTGGTTCAATGAAAAGGTTCTAGACAATCGGTAGAGCTCAGTAATTTTTTTATCGATTCAACTCAAATATAGGTATATGAATATATAACTGTAACCCTTTATAAACATGTCTATAAGAAGTTAAGAACCACTCAATTATTTAAAAACATAATCGTGTGTCATAGGCTAATCTCAAGCAAGAATGAGAGATGGAACCTCTATAACTTCTTGCTTAAGTTACTCATGTAAATTACCACTCAAACTAATCTCATATTAGCATATTCCATTTTTCCCCCATATAAATGTCATCTTGTTAATCATACTATTATCATTATTATTTACTCCAATAACATAGTAACGGTACGTAATCAAATGCTTAGAGTAAGTTGGTTGATACAAAAATAGTTAGAGCAATGCAATTACTTGTTAAAAAAGAAATTTGGCATGGAAACTTGCTCTTTGTTAATATGGGGAAACCTTTGCAAAATTTAATGGATGCATACATCTAAAATACAAGAAGCATGATCAATAGAAAGAAGATCATGGTTGATGTTGCTTAAATCAAACCATGATTAAATGCCGTCTAGCATCAATTCTTAGATCTTCTTTCATCTTTCTAATAAAATCTTCAAATTTTTTGTTTAACTCTTCTGTACTTAACACACAACTTTCTTCTTCTTCTTCATGCTCCTCCTCTTCTATGTTGTTTTCTTCAATTAGAATGTAATCAATTTCCGACACTTTATCTCCCTCTTCATCATCTGCATCAAATAGTTCAACTTCTTCTTTTACCTCCTTCATCTCCTCTTCTTGTTCTTCCTCTATAAATATTATCTTTTCAATTTTTCCTTGTACATTGTGTTCATCTGATTCATCAGTTCTCTTCTCAGCTTCTCTCTCCAACACTGGTTCATTCACCTCAACATCAAGAACATGAGATTGTGAACAAATTTCTTCTTCATTTTCTTCAATATACTGTGGTGATGTTAAATCTTCTGAGTTATTGGAAGGTTTATCATCATCATCATCATCACTAGAAGACTTGGAGAAAGATTTAGTTAAACCAACAAAAACAAGGAGACCATTGCAAAGGAGGAACATGCTGTTCTTGTCTATATTGTGAGTGTAGAGTTGAAAAGGGAGAGTAGAGAAATATAATTTGAAGTAATGAAGGAAAACAAACAAGGAAGAAGGTGAAATGATGAAGGAAAACACTGATACTGAAATGAATAATTGTGTAAATTTCATTAGATTTGAATGAGTTTTCATCCCTTGAGTCAGTGTTGCTATATTTTGGAAATTTAGTTGACACATATTGTCCATATTGTTCACTCTGTAAAGAAAGAGAATGAAACTAGAGAGAAGTTGGTAAATGGAGATATGATGGTTTGGTGAATTAAAGGCATGAATGACTCATTATATATAGTGCTGATTGGTGTGTACTTGAGAGGGTGATTCATTCTATAGTCAATTATTTTTGTTGGTTTCTGAAATTATTTAAACAACTTTCTTGTTCTTGTAAACATCACAATAGAAAAAGAAAAGAAAGAAAAAATAACAAAAGTTGTTTCTTTGTTTTTAGTTAAAAACACTACACTTTTTTACCACCTACATATGAGGTTATTTTTGTGAGAGACGAAAACGAGACTTCACCTAATTATTACGATAAATACCCAGTTAGGCACTATGACAAAGCTTATATCTATTCAGGAATGTATTTTGTCATGAACGATTGATAGGTACTTGGAGTGTACCGTAAGTAGTAGCATCAGTATTATTTGTCAAGGAAATTTGCAACTGTTATCTTCATCTTCATGTTGAACAAATTGAGGTTTGCTTTGTCAAGTAGCATTCATAGCATTAGATTGGGAACTTATGTGTTTATTTGAGATTTAATTGTTATTGGCATTAGTATATGATTTGGTCATACTTGTTCTGCTAGAGCCAAGACCAACCTGCTAGCTATAACAAATTATTTCCAATTTCATGCTGAACAAATTCTCTATTTCCAATAGGAACTGTTATTTTTTTCTTTCAATTCTCTATTTGTATGTATAATGATTGTCTGGGAGAGTTGATTGTGATTATTTTGAATTGTGAACTGATTGGAATGTTGAATGCTTGAGGGAATGGCAGAATAGGTGATTGAGGTTATATATATATAGTACTGATTAAAAAAAAAAGGTTATATAGGAGTATTTGATTTTTTTGCAAAACTGTTAGACCCACTTCATTATTGAGTATAAAATGCATTATTGGTACGATCAAATGAAAAATAATATCAATTGCATGTCTTCATCAATATGCAATTCATGCATACACGTTCATGTGCTTAGTTTTATACTACATCAGAAAAAGACTTTTCTAAACCATGACAATCAATAATTTATACTATAAGAGCAACCCTTGCCATATGATACAACCATACGTGGACTCATAACATACTATGCAGCTTTCATTATTCTTCATTCATCTCTGATTTGTTTTATTGTATTATTGCTTTAGTTATCCATGCATGGATGATGAATCTGTACTTTCAAGGACACAAGGACGGTCGTTTCTGCTGGAAGTAATATATCTTCAAGTTTAGAGTTTACATTTTTGATTGGTTGTCGTTAGTAATCACTGCATTACCGCAATCACCACATTAGTGGACATTTGATCGAGATCGGACAATCCAAATTTAAATATGTGCGTTAGTTTTTAAAAACAAAATCAAAATACATTGAAATTAGAATTGTCTGATTTTGATCCATTGATGCATCGACTGCATGAATATAGAGGTTTGCCCGATTGAAGACAATTTTAGAACTAGAGTTTACTATCATGTAGTTTTTGCCTTGTGACTTGTGAGTAAGTCGAACCCTCAAATATCTCACCCACATTGATGTTGCTCTCAACAAAAGGGATAGATCAAACTAAGCCCTTTCAATTTCTACATGACTTGACTTCACTTTTGTTTAGAGGAACACTTGGGTTAATTTATCCTCTATATGATGAAAATTCATTTAAGAGTATGAAAATGAAATACGTATAGTTTTCTATCATATCTATGTCAAGGCATTTATCAAGTAATTGAGAAATTCTTGGATCTTTTATTCTAATCAGGGGTTTTCTAGTAGAAGGACGATTTATGGACTTTGTTGTTGTAATTAAACATAGTTTTAACTCATGAATCTACTTTGATTGGTTTGGAGGTGTTAATTTAAATCTTAGAGTGTAATCATCTTAAGGTCTCTCCGATGCCAATTTAAAAGAGTTAGTTTGACTTCTTAAAAAAAAAAAATTTTAACCCATGAAAACATTTATCGTTATGTTTTCTTTTAAGAAGCCAAAATCTTGCCCAACAATTATTGCTGTGATGTTTTTATTGTATATTGAATAACTATAACGTGTTATATTATATAACAAAACTCACATTTTTTTTAATGACCTACTTGTTAGAGATATAAAACGTATTTACAATTAGTTAGAAGTTAGTAGATCAATTTGGCTATATAAACTTAAATATACTTGATCTAAGAATTCTTTCATAAGCAATATAATTTGAGTAAGGATAGATAGACATCCTTAATGTGTACATACTTTTGTTCTACTCTGAAAAATTTCAGTTAACTAAATATATGGTCTATGTGACCACATTTTTTTAGTTACGTGACCACTAATTTTCTAGAATTTATTTGGTTAACTAAGTGAAAAAATAGTGATCACACGCATTTTATTGCGTGACCATATTTTTTAGCTTATAAATAGTGGTGACGCAACTGAAAAAATGTGGTCACACAGACCATATATTTGATTAACTGAAATTTTACGGTACAAAGAAATGGACAGATTAAAGGTGTCTACCAATCTTTATTAATGTAATATACTCCTGTATAAAGAAAAGTAATATACCCATACCTTGACTTCAAAAACCACTCTTACTGGACTACGTTTACACAATTAGGATTTTTTTTTTTTATAGAATTTTTTTCCTAAATTCAGAGCAAAATGGGATTAGAGAGAATAGAGGACCAATCAATTATAACAAAGGAAGACCAATAACTAAGTGCACGTTTGAGAGTATCAAACGAGTCTATAATTTGACGAATGAACCGACCTTCAACACATAAATATACCACATATCATCAACTTCCCATGAAGACGTAAACAAGTATTAACGACTCTTTTAAATCCTAAGCAGTCTCGTATATCAAACAAAATGAATGACTAGGATATCACAATTGCCTAAATTTAGTCACAAGACTGAGACAAATATTAAGAAACTAGAGATGAGTCCATACAAACTTGAACATTTGGACATGGTAGTTAGTATGATCGCCAACGTGATATCAAATCCACAAACGAAGAACTTAGTTAACAATCCGCAAGCTAACAAGTCATTTTTGCCAAGCAATCCGAGTCCACCAGTGTGCTGGAGGCAACTAGAACCTATACTAAACTAATTCAAGAACATATAGCCACCACCTAAACCACACTATCAATCAACATGAAGGGGTGAGGGGAAACTTAGGAGAAATAAATCAACATGGAATATGAAGCGGGAACAACTCAAACAAGCCGAGATGAAATCCAATAAGCAGCACATAATCATGAACAACAAGGTTAAGCAAGTGCAGGGCGAGTCCACCTTACGTCTCGTCGACGGCAAACTTTGTAGGTCCAATCCTAACAAGTTTAGAGGGTGGTGCCGTCTTTGAGCGGCGCGACAATCTCCATATTGCATAGGCTACATCTCTTTACTGATTACACAATAATAAGTTTTGATTCTATATATTTTCTATAATTCTTTGGTATTTCCGTTGTTAACTATTGTCTATTTTCTATAATCTCTATGATCAATTTGCATATTCATAAAGTTAGGGTCAGTAGTGATGATAAACATACAAAAAACATTAAACAAAAAGTGATATGAATAAAGACTAAACTTTCATTGAAATTCAAAGGAGTTCAATAAATTAGGGTTCCATGAAATTACATCATATTCATCTAAGTCTCGACCACTTGAAAAATTAGCTATTCATACTTAGAAAATTAAACAACAAGGATAAAAGAAATCACAAACATATGTTATGCTTGGGAAGTTTTCTCCAATCATCAATCTCTTTGCATGTTGTAGCTTTTTCTCCCAATTCCTTCTCGTGTTGTGATGTGATACTTTCTTTTCTGCCAAAACCGTGATAGCACTGGTGTGCGTGTTACTTCTCTATATATATAGTTAGAATCCTGCTCTCCCCCCTGCAAAATCCACTCCCGCCCTGCAGGCAGGACGAAAATACTCATGCGCAAGTTAACTAGCGCAAGTGTAAAATTGTGCGTTAGTTATAATGCGCTGCGTGACTTAAGTCACACATGTGTTAACGCTGCGTGACTTAAGCCAGACACTACGCAAGTTAACTTGCGCACAGATTTAACACATGCGCAAGTTAACTTGTGCAGTATCTGAGCGGGAGTGTATTTTGCTGAGTGAGGAGTGACATTCATATAGTTATGTGACCCTAGTTTTTCTTCTTTCTCCAATTCACCGATGCATGTTCGTTTCTCTTGAATCCACATAAGCCATATTGATTTTCTATTGGCCCATCAATTAATATGAATGTTAAAATCATTTCTTTTTGTACTTCTTGTTTTGCTCTTGTTTGATCACATAACCAATAATCATGATAATAATCCATTAATTCCAATCATTTCCTTGCTTGACTTAATAGACCAAAAAACAATACTTTATTCAAATTGACTTTAAATTAAATCCTAAACTAATAAAAATAAATTGAAAACTTATTTAAAAGGACTCTAAAAATGTGATATGACGGAATGTCATCAAGATCTTTCATTCATGACATAATTTATTAATATTTCATAAGTTTCAGGTATCTGATCAGTTCTTCTGGAACTGAAAAAATCAATTATGTCATAAAACTCTTTTGAATTTTCTGTATCCTTGTTTGGGATATCTTTCCTTTAAGCTTCATTTCTTATTCAAGGGTTTTTATATTTGGAACCGATTGATCTATCATATTTTAGGCACGATTGAAACTCATTTGTAGTATTAGGTTATCCGACATGGACATCTATTTTGTTTGGAGCATTAACAACTGATATTTGATTTATTTACCTTTGCAAATGAGTTATATATTGAGGATCAAAACGAGACAATGATATATTTTTTCAAATAATTTAAATACTTTCTGAAAAGTTCAGAAAATAAACTTTTAGTCAAATTGTTGACATAATAATCTCACAAACTTCTGGTTGTGGATATACATGTGATCATTTAGTTTATGCATCGATTCAAATCATAAAATATCCAAATGATTCATATGATCAGTGTATTAATTTAAATATCACCTTATATAAGTTAGAGACTCATTCTTTTAAATTGTCAACTTTCTCTTCTAGTAATACACAATAGTTACTAGATTGAAGAATCCTATTGCTCTTTAATATATATCCATTTTTTCAACTAGTTTCTGCATCATAATAGATCCGGGATAACCCAACCGGTCTTGCCAACGATTTGTAAACTTCTGATTTACAATAATATGTACTTCGGTTGCACTAATAATATAATATGTAAACTTAAGATTTACGATAATATGTACATCAGTTTCACTAATATATGTGTAGTCAATATAGATGAAAAGACAAGTATCTTTTTCACTACACTTATTTATCCAAAAATTGTCTCATAATATAGTGATATTCTACATTTCTTTCATTTATTATTTTAAGAGGACATTCATTAGGAGGAAGTCCATGAAACATAATAAATTATTATGACACTTAGATTCGTATAATATATTTTTATATTATTATGACACTAAGATTAGTGTAACTCTATTCTTTCATGTAATGATATATTTGCTCGTCTGGAGTCTTCAATACTTTTGTTAGTGTCAAATGTAATACCAAAGCTAGTTTCATAAAAGACAATATATTTTGCTCTTCTAGAGCCTTTAATAATTATAACATCATTTTTAGTCTTTTACAAAAGACATCTTTCATTCACAAACAAAATCCAACAAACAAAATATATATAAAATTAATGTGGTCCTTAGCGAGGCAAAGTTCTAAGAGCAATACTTGAGACCTCAAAATATCATAGACATATATTTTTTCTAGAATGAATCAATAATACAAAATTCATTTTAGTTCTTTTGTCAACTAACAAGGTTCCCAATTCAAAACAATATTATTCTTAAACTTAATCTTTTCAAAAGAAGTAATAACATCACATTCACAACCGCAAAAATTACATTTTCATTAGCAAAACAATTATGTGGTGCATTCTACCAAAAAACAATGCGGAGCACAAATTATAAGTATCAAATATGTAAAGAGATGACATTACTTCTAATTTTTATGTCTTGTGGAAACTCATAAATAGTAAAGTTCATAATCATAAAACATAATAATAGAATTTTACTAACTTCTTGTACCAAAAAAAAAAAAGAATTTTACTAACTTCACATGTTTAAAGCCTAGATGGATGAAAATCTCTACTATATCATTTACCATAAACACAACGTCGATTATACGAAACAAATAGTACGGACGATTCAATCTAAATATAATGTTTAATTTATGAGACGAGACTTCATCATTTCAATCAATGACTACTCTTTTGTTCAATCACAAATGTGATTTATGTTTCAAAAATTTCTTAATATTATTTTCTCAATTTTGCTACTTCAGGTGCATAATATTAAAATTTAGTTCATAATAAACATCAAGATAAATCTTCATCATTCCAACTGTTTAACACTTAAGTCAGTAACTAACATTTCTGAGTCTAAGGTATAAACATGACCAACCTGCTGTTTTTTTTCCTTTCAATCTCAGTTATTTGAATTGTAAACTGATTGGGAAACTTTTATAGGTTGTCACTCCAAAAAAAAGTTTAATGCTTCAAGGATGGTGAATATGAATAATGATTCAGGTTATATAGGAGTACTTTATTTTGTTGACAAACTGTCAGACCCGCTTCATTATTGAGTATATAATTCATTATTGGTATGATCAAATGTAAAAACCTATCAATTATATTGTCTTCATCAATAAAATCCATGGATGCACATTCATTTGCTTAGTTTTACACATCAGAAAATGACTTCTCTAAACCATACCGATCAATAATTTATCTATCTATAATTAGAAAAGCCACCCTTGCCACATGATACAACCACACGTGGACTCATAACATTACAACGTAGCTTTCATTTTTGTTTGCATTATTGCTTTAGTCATGCATGATGCATGCATTAAACAGTACTTTTAAGGACACAAGGACGGTCGTCTCTTCTAGAAGACATATTTCCAAGTTTAGAGTTCAGATCGGTAAACCCCACATTTAGGGATAACAATTGGACCAAGTCCAATGGACACCCGTTGTTGCTACATGAGTTGTCTTTGGATTGAGATGAGACGTCTATATTTCAATCTCCATATTTTAATTAAAAAAAATAAAATCAAAATCTACATTAAAGTTTAAATGGTTTGATTTTGATCCAACACTTATTGATGTGTCAACTGCGTGAATCTAGGGATTTTGAATTCTAGAGTTTACTACTGTCATGTAGCATTTGTGTTGTGAGTTAGTCCTACCAAATTTGGAAGTGTCCTCAAAGATCTCACCCACATTGGTGTTGCTCTCTGCAAAAGGGATTTATCAAACCAAGTCCTTTTTCAATGTCCAAATGAATTGACTTCACTTTAATTTAGAGGATCACTTGGGATTCATTTTCTAAATGATGAAAATTCATTTAAGAGTTTGAAAATGAAAGGTTCATAATTTTCTACCATATCGATGTCAAGGCATTAATGGATTATCGGCCATTTATATCAAGTAGATGACAAAATCTTGGGTCTCTGTCAGAAATAAAAGTCTTCATTCTTTTTGTTGGTACTAACTTACCAATTGGTCTCACCAATTTTTTTCTACCATATCTATGCATTGACAATATGAAATCCAATCCAACAGTAGTAACTTGGTTCAATGAAAAGGTTCTAGACGATCGGTAGAGCTCAGTAATTTTTTTATCGATTCAACTCAAATATAGGTATATGAATATATAACTGTAACACTTTATAAACATGTCTATAAGAAGTTAAGAACCACTCAATTATTTAAAAACAATAATCGTGTGTCATAGGCTAATCGTTGCAGATGCATTCAACTTCATGTGGTTTATGTAATTATGTTACAAGCTAACAATCAGTTGTTTTATGCAGAAATAACATAGTTTTAACTTAGAGTTTGAAATGACTCCGAACTTTCTGGACCCAGGAAACCAGTTGACCTATATGGTTGAATATATCTGTGTAAATTGTAATTACACAGTAGTATACCAAAAAGTTCTATATGGACACAGTAGTATATGGTTAAATACCAAATCATATTGTCGAATATCATCTAATCGGTGATATTAATAATGACAGCTAAGAATGAGAGATGGAACCTCTGTAACTTCTTGCTTAAGGTACTCATGTAAATTACCACTCAGACTAATCCCATATTAGCATATTCCATTGTTTTTCCACATAAATGGCATCTTGTTAATCATACTATTATATTATCGTTTTTATTTATTCCAATAACATAGTAACGGTACGTTATCAAATGCTTGGAGTAAGTTGGTTGATAAAAAATAGTTAGAGCAATGCAATTACTTATTAAAAAAGAAATTTGGCATGGAAACTTGCTCTTTGTTAATATGGGGAAATCTTTGCAAAATTTAATGGATGCATACATCTAAAATACAAGCAGCATGATCAAAAGAAAGAAAATCATGGTTTTGTTTCTTAAATCAAACCATGATTAAATGCCGTCTAGCATCAATTCTTATATCTTCTTTCATCTTTCTAATAAAATCTTCAAATTTTTTGTTTAACTCTTCTGTACTTAACACACTACTTTCTTCTTCTTCTTCTACATAATCTTCTTCCATATCGTCCTCTACTAGGTTGTTTTCCTCGATTAGAATGTAATCAATTTCCGACCCTTTATCTCCGTCTTCATCATCTGCATCAAATAGTTCAACTTCTTTTTCTACCTCCTTAATGATCTCTTCTTCTTGTTCTTCCTCTATAAATATTATCTTTTCAACTTTTTCTTTTACTTCTTTTTCCTCTGCTGCAGCATTGTGTTCATCTGATTCATCACTTCTCTTCTCAGCTCCTCTCTCCAACATTGGCTCATTGATCTCGACATCAAGAACATGAGACTGTGAACGAATTTCTTCTTCTTTTTCTTCAATATACTGTGATGATGATAAATCTTCTGAGTTATTGGAAGATTTATCATCATCATCACTAGAAGACTTGGAGAAAGATTTAGTTAAACCAACAAAAACAAGGAGACCATTACAAAGGAGGAACATGCTATTCTTATCTATGTTGTGAGTGTAGAGTTGAAAAGGAAAAGTGGAGAAATATAATTTAAAGTAATGAAGGAAAACAAACAAGGAAGAAGGTGAAATGATGAAGGAAAACACTGATACTGAAATGAATAATTGTGTAAATTTCGTTAGATTTGAATGCGTTTTCATCCCTTGAGTTAGTGTTGATATATTTTGGAAATTTAGTTGACACATATTGTCCATATTGTTCACTCTGGTGAAGAAATGAAAAGAAACTAGAGAGAAGTTGGTAAATGGAGATATGATGGTTTAGTGAATTAAAGCCAGGAAGGTCTCATTATATAAGGTGGTGAATGGTGTGTACTTGATAGGGTGATTCATTCTATTGTCAATTACTTTTGTTGGTTTCTGAAATAATTTAAAGACTGTGCATCATAATCTAGACTCTAGATTATGATTGTTTTATTTTTTATCTTTAAAATAAAATAAGGTGAAATTGATTGTGACACTAAAGAAAGTAGTCCACTTTCTTATTCTTGTAAGCATCACTATATGAAAAGAAAGAAAAAACAACAAAAGTTGTTTTTTTGTTTTTAAAAAAACACTACACTTTTTTACCACCTATACATATGTGGTTAGAAAAATGGGAACTGATCTTATAAGTGGTCCATCTAAGATTATTTGTACTCATGATATCTAAAAATGAAACAGACCATAAAATTATTAGTTAGAAACGCATCCAATCAGATCTCATCATATAGATATTAGAGATCAAATTATGTATATAGTAGTCATTGTTAGAGATTTAATTTTGTTGTTTGTTGGTACAAAAAATACGTGTTAGTGTGACTTCACCTAGTTATTAGTTTGTAACAAAATTCACCAAAAAAAAAAGGATTAACTAGTTTGTTCCGATATATGTAGCATGGACACAGACACTTGTACCGAATAGGACATGAACACTTATACCGAATAAGACACGAACACTGACACGTCAACACCGTTAATAATTAAAAAACACATAATTCAGTGTAATCATATGTGTCGGTGTCGGACATCGACGTATGTCCGACACAAAAACACGCCTAATCCAAGTAGTATTCGTACTTCATTGGTTCCGATTTATTTCTGTGAGAGACGGAAAGGAGACTTCACCTAATTATTTCGATAAATACCCATGGCTGCAAAATAATTTTTAGGCAGATGGCATGTTAGGCACTATGAACTATGAAGCTTACATCTAGTCAGGAATTTTGTCATGAACGATTGATAGGTACTTGGAGTGTAAGTAGTAGCCAGTTGTCAGATCAGTATTATTTGTCATGGATATTTGCATCTGTTATCTTTCATGTTGAACAAATTGATGTTTGCTTTGTCAAGTAGCATTCATAGCATTAGATTGGGAACTTATGTGTTTATTTGAGATTTAATTGTTATTGGCATTAGTATATGATTTGGTCATACTTGTTCTGCTAGAGCCAAGACCAACCTGCTAGCTATAACAAATTATTTCCAATTTCATGCTGAACAAATTCTCTATTTCCAATAGGAACTGTTATTTTTTTCTTTCAATTCTCTATTTGTATGTATAATGATTGTCTGGGAGAGTTGATTGTGATTATTTTGAATTGTGAACTGATTGGAATGTTGAATGCTTGAGGGAATGGCAGAATAGGTGATTGAGGTTATATATATATAGTACTGATTAAAAAAAAAAGGTTATATAGGAGTATTTGATTTTTTTGCAAAACTGTTATTAGACCCACTTCATTATTGAGTATAAAATGCATTATTGGTACGATCAAATGAAAAATAATATCAATTGCATGTCTTCATCAATATGCAATTCATGCATACACGTTCATGTGCTTAGTTTTATACTACATCAGAAAAAGACTTTTCTAAACCATGACAATCAATAATTTATACTATAAGAGCAACCCTTGCCATACGATACAACCATACGTGGACTCATAACAGACTATGCAGCTTTCATTATTCTTCATTCATCTCTGATTTGCTTTCTTTGTTTTTATTGTATTATTGCTTTAGTTATCCATGCATATGAATGATGAAGCTGTACTTTCAAGGACGGTCGTTTCTTCTGGAAGAAATGTATCTTCAAGTTTAGAGTTTAAATTTCGGATTGACTGTCGTCGGTAATCATTCGTCCATGCAATCGCCACACCAGTGGACAATTGATCTGAGATCGTACAATTTAAATTTAAATATATGTGTTAGTTTTTAAAAACAAAATTAAAATCTACATTAAAATTATAATCGTTTGATTTTAATACAAAGACCATTGATGTGCCGACTGCATGAATATAGGGGCTTGCCGATTGCAGACAATTCGAAAACTAGAGTTTACTACTATTATGTAGTTTTTGCCATATGACTTGTGAGTAAATCACACCTAATTTGGAAGTATCCTCAAAGATCACACCCACATGGATGTGTTGCTCTCTACAAAAGGGATATATAAAACTAAGTCCCTTTCAATTTCTAAATGATTTGACTTTAATTTTGTTTAGAGGATCACTTGGGGTTAATTTATCCTCTATATGATGAAAATTCATTTAAGAGTATACTTTTCTACCATATCTATGTCAAGGCATTTATTATTGTATCAAATAATTGAGAAATTCTTGGATCTTTATCAAAAATAAAACTAAAAGTCTTCCATTCTTAGGAGTTCTTCCATATAAGGATGATTTATCTACTTTGGTGTTGTAATTAAACACAGTTTTAATTCATGAACCCATTTAGGTTGAAATAATGGTGTTAATTTGGATCTTAGAGCGTGTTCATCTTGAAGTCTCTTTGATGCCAATTTCAAAGAATTAGTTTGATTTCATAGAAAAAAAGTTTTAACTCATGAAAACATTTATCGTGATGTTTTTTTTAAAAAGCCAACCCCAATCAATTATAACAAAAGAAGACCAATAACAGAGTGGGCGTTTGAGAGCATCAACCAAATCTATAATTTGGTGAATGAACCGACCGTTAACACAGAAGTATATCACATGCCATCAACTTCCTACAACGACCGAAGCAAGCATTAACGACTCTTACGAGCATTTATAATTTTGTAGAGACATTGCAGTTTTCCTTAACTTTTATAGAACTCAGCAAAGCTTCTAACACTATTAGATGTCATTAAAAGGTAAGAGAAATATAAATTGAAGAGTTTGAAAATGATAAGTATAATAATAGTATGACATGAAAATAAAAATAGGATTTAAAGTAAGATAAAAAAAAAAAACATTTTCGACCTAACTATCAAAGTCATTCCAATAGGTTGTTGACTGAAAATAAGGTGTGATATTTCTCAATTGGATGCCATCGTGATACTCTTAAAATTAGAAGAGAAGAAGGAAATATAAATAATACTCGTTGTTGTCTTATCATCACTTTAAAGTACATAATCATAAATGAAAGGTTCAAGTTAGGAAAAGAAAAAATAATAACTTTTTTGGGTGCTCATACAATATTTAAATGACATTTTTGGAATATTCTATTAAGGTATATTTCACATTTATTTTTCTAGCTTCTTGGACAATAACTCATTCTCCTTCGTAGGGCATTTTTGTACTCTCTAGGATTTGGGACGCAAAATCAGGGAGATTACCAACATATTGACATACCTGATCAATGCACTTGATAACTAATAATTTGTTCAAAGATTTTGGACAATCATCATCCGTTACACATTGAAAATGTTCTGTAATATATGAAAAGAGATGATAACATAATGTTACTAAAACATTATAAAAGATTGTGTACGATCTATGAAGTAAAGAAGAAAATTAGAAAAGGATAAAAAAAAGGCTTACCACCACAGATTTTCGCTGGTAAAATAATTAAGAAAATAAATAAATTCATAGTATAAAAATACTTGAGAATTTGAGCCATAGTTGTTTCCACTTTGCTTGTATAAAATAGAATATGGTTTGATATTTATATAGTATAAAGTTCATCCTCTTCTATAATTTATAAATAATAAAATTCATTTTTTTTGGTATCCTTCTAATTTCCGTGGAAAGGGGTCATAGTAATTTAGAGTTCGATCGTAAGATACATATAGTCTAATCAAGAATTATTGCACATAAAAATCTAACTTGCATTTTCTTGAACGATTCGTTATTTGGCGAAGTACATTAATCACGTGAGTCCAATCACTTCATTAATAAAATACTTTCTTAACCTTTCATGATAGTAAAGTCTCTTAACCTTTCAATCTACCAAAAAAAAAGTCTCTTAACCTTTCATGATGTAAAATAGATTTTTTTCTTTTTACTTTTCATTAATTACTCATAACTTTTGATTACTTTTTAACCGTTTATGATAGTAAAGGGATTTTCTTTTTGACCATGTTAAAGTTATTTGTTAGAATAATTCACCATTGTATACTGAGAATATGTTTATGCACAAAGTATAACGTTTTGTGCAATTTTTTATTTTTTTTGACAAAACCATTGAATAAAATAAAACAGCTATGATATATGTCGTGAGAGATTTTCACTCGAATTTTCACGAATATAGTTTTTAGCATTAGTCTTTTAAATATTTGTTTTCCTTCTATAATTACTACAGTTAAATAGAAAGAAAGGACCAAGCGTTTTATCAGTGAAAAAAGAGAAAACCATGTTGCTAAACCACCACAAAGCTCCCTCCAATTACTGATATATTATGTAGTTTTTGCTTTGTTACTTGTGAGTAAGTCCCACGAAAATTTGGATGTATCCTCTAAGATCTCACCCACATTGACGTTGTTCTCTACAAAAGGGAAATATCAAACTAAGTCATTTTCAATTTCAAAATGATGATAATTCATTTAAGAGTGTGAAAATGAAATGTCCATAGTTTTTAGATAAAAGTAAAAGTCTTCATTCTTTTTGATGGTACTGATTACGTACCAATTGTTAACTTTAAAGCCGCAACGTTAGACCATTCTCTAATTATTTAAAATCCTTTGTTCTATTGTAAGATTTCAATATACCCTCGTTGCTATGCAAAAACATATACCACCACTTCCGTCCCTTATTATTGTTGGTATATCAAGTGAGAGTATAGTCTCACTCTCCCATTAGATAGAAAAATAGATGCCAGGTATTATATAAAAAAGTTTGTCAAACATATGCAATATTGTATACGATAAGACAACTATATAAATGAGATGATTTATATAATTTAATGTTTGGAGTATGTTGAGGTAATTGAAAATTTTAAAGAATCTAGGGAACATAATCTGATTATAGTCCTTACTAGACAAAAGTATAATTAAGTCAAAAATAATAATAACATGCAATTATATGTTTCTAATTGAGTCATATCACAACCAATGTATTTTATATATATATATATATATATATATATATATATATATATATATATATATATATTACTCCGGTCGTAAACACAATTATAAGGTGACTTAAGAGTATGGATATGGGTATGATAATGCATGATCTATTGTTCCGGACTGGTCATAGAACCACTTTCCTTTAGTCAAAAAAAAAAGAGAACCACTTTCCAAGAATGGATAAGATCATGAAGGCACATGTTATGGATCTGCATTGACGGCGTATCTAGTGAACCAACCAATCTTTACATCACCACATGATTGATATCTGACGATAATTAGAGAATTATGCGAATTTCGTTAAACTGGATCAACGGGTTTTCACCTTGTATTTTTTAAACTTGTCCAATATAAGGTCATGTTTATTCTGCTAGGGCCAAGAGGGAGGGAGACCTCAAAGATCAACATGTTAGCTATAAGAATCATTTATGAGTCTAAGGTATAAACATGACCAACCTGCTGTTTTTTCTTCTTCTTTCAACTATGATGTTTTTATTGTCTTTTTATAGTTAAAGTGTGGGTAATAAGTGCAGGCATGGGTGCTTAGATACTCATATGACATGAGAAATGACACTAAAGTTGTTGCCCACATAAGTACGGCCACGAGTACAATTATTTTTTACAAATGCTAGTATGAGGAAAGACAATTTAGTACCGTACCTATAGAGTACTCATTGTCATCCATAGATGTGATATTCCTCAATTGGATGTCATCGTGATACTCTTAAAATTAAGAGAGAAGAAGGAAATATAAATAATACTCTTTGGTTGTCTTATCATCACTTTAAAGTACATAATCATAAATCAAAGGTTCCAGAAGTTAGGAAAAGAAAAATTAATAACTTTTTGGGGTACCTATACAATATTTAAATGACATCTTTTGAAATATTCTATCATAAAGTATATTTCACATTTATTTTTCTAGCTTCTTGGATAATAACTCATTCTCCTTTGCATGGCATTTTTGTACTCTCTTGGATCTGGGACGCAAAATCAGGAAGATTACGAGCATATTGACATATGTGATCAATGCACTTGATAACTCTTAACTTGTTCACAGGTTTTGGACAATCGTCATCAGTTACACATAGAAAAGGTTCTGTAATGAAAAGAGATGATAATATAATGTTACTAAAACATTATAAAAGATTGTGTACAAACTAAGAAGAAAATGTGAAAAGGATAAAAAAAAAAAAAAAAAGCTTACCACCACGAATTTTTGCTGGTAAAATAATTAAGAAAATAAATAAATTCATAGCATAAAAATACTTTAGAATTTCAGCCATATTTGTTTCCACTTTGCTTGTATAAAATAGAATATGATTTGATAGTTATAGTGTATAAAGTTTATGCACTTCTATAATTTATAAATAATGAAATTGATTTTTTTTTGGTTATCCGTGGGAAGGGGTCATAGTAATTCAGAGTTCGACCGTAAGATAAATATGGTCTGATCAAGAATTATTGCACATAAAATTTAAACTCGCATTCTCTTAAACGATTCTTTCTTTGGTGAAGTTCATTAACCATATGAGTCCAATCACATCATTAATGAAATAGTTTCTTAACCTTTCAGGATAGTAAAGTCTCTTAACCTTTCATGATGTAAAATAGATATATTATTTTTACCTTTCATTAATCATTCATAACTTTTCATTACTTTTTAACCGTTCATGATAGTAAAGGGATTTTTTTTTACCATGTTAAAGTTATGGGTCATGTTAACTAATACCCCTGTGGTACTAGTTAAAGATGTAAAAATAGATTTTTTTTATTAAATACTACAACTTTTTTAACTTTCATAAAGTTGAACATTCACCCCTTCTCAATGCAAAGTTTCTACATTAGTTTTTCTTAAATAGTATCCAGGAGCGCTAGTTAACATTTCCATAAGGTTTTGTTTGCGAGTTTGGAGGGGAAGAGAAGGAAATACTTAGAAAAAAAGGAATGAGTAAGTGGAAGAAATAGAAGACATTGGAAGGAGGGGCTTTGTGGAGCTTATTTTTTTTCAAAATATAAAACCCTTCTCATGTTGGGGAACAAAAATTTTGTATTGGATGAGGGTTTTGGGGGAGTTTGAGAGGGTTTATATGAATTCTTCAAATTTAATATATCTTGTTATAATATTCTTAAAATTAAAAATATATTAATCATAAATATTAATTTATCACTCTTTAAAAAAAATACTCTTTCATAAAATGTGAAAGATTTCTCAATTTCTCCTATATTTCTCCCCCTCCAAAGCATTTCCTCCCCCTCCCCTCCAAATTTCCAAACAAAGCCTTAAAGGTATTTGATGGAATAATTCACCATTGTATAGTGAGAATATGTTTATGCACAAAGTGTAACGTTTTGTGTCATATTTTTTTTTTGACAAAACCATTGAATAAAAAAAACCATGATAGATGGGTGTGTTTATTTCAAGTTTATCAAATTTGTTCCTACGAATAACATTCTTTGGAATTGCTCTATAAAAAAAATCTTTGGAATATACATATGTAAATTTTATTCCAAGGTATTTTGAAAAAAGATATTTATTTTACATTATAATATTCCAAAGAACCATAAAAATAGTGATTATAATTGGTAATTACACATGAATTTGTTCCCATCTTCATGGGAACTTTATTCCCACCATTTTCTTTGAGAAAATTTTCCTATTCCCAAGAACATTTTATATCCGGAAATAAAATTTAGTAAACTTATAACAAACATAGACATATACATTGTTATGATTTTATTCTTAAGAATCTATAAATATAACTTGAATCAAACACACTCTATATCGTGAGAGATTTTCACTCAAATTTTCAAGAATATAGTTTTTAGCATTAGTCTTTTAAATATTTGTTTCCCCTTTATAATTACTACAGTTAAATAGAAAGAAAGGAGTTATATAGAAAGAAAGGATCACGCGTTTTATCAATGAAAAAAGAGAAAACCACTTTGCTAAACAACCACAAAGCTCCCTCCAATTACTGATATATTATGTAGTTTTTGCTTTGTTACTTGTGAGTAAGTCCCACGAAAATTTGGATGTATCCTCTAAGATCTCACCCACATTGACGTTGTTCTTTACAAAAGGGAAAGATCAAACTGTTGGTATGTGACTCAAAAATTGAGTTTGGAGAAAGTGAAGAAATGTGATACGTTTTGGCAACCGTGTCACGATTTCTGATGCCGAATGCATGGTTGGTGCTGGAGTCAAATTGTGACACGATTTTGGGAAAACGTAACACGAATTTTGGCTTGCTGGGCACGTTTTCAGGATAAGGTTGGTCGTACCTTGGGTCGTACGGACCAACCGTGTCACGATTTTGACAGTTGCAGAGGACTATTTAAGTGTTTCAGCTCATTTTTTGAGAGAAAAGTGAAGAGAGCTTCAAGAGAGGAAAACTTGGGAAATCAAAGGAGGTAATTTTAGGGTTGAGGGTCTTTGATTAGGGTTCTCTTGGGGTGGGAAACATTGTAAACACCTTGGGTGAGTGAAAATCATTGAGTGTCTTGTTCATTTGTGAGATTGGAAAAAATGGGTAGAAATTAAGTTTGTTCTTTGTGAGCTTGTTTAAGATAATTTCTTGTAACCCATTTGTATCACTTTGTAAGAACTCTTTGATAGTGGATTGGAGAGATAAATCTCTCCCCCATAGTAGGTCAAGTTGGACCGAACTGGATCGACAATCTTTGGTGTGTTTGTTTCTCTTCTCCCTTTATCTTTTGCTTGTAGTTTTATATTTTTCACTTTGATTACTAGATTAGATCAAAATGAACACAAGCAACAACAATAATAACAACACAAACTAAGTCGTTTTCAATTTCAAAATGATGATATTTCATTTAAGAGTGTGTAAATTAATTATATTCAGACAAAAGGAATCATTTCTTTGGTGGTCAAAAGGAAGGAAAACGGGATGAAGAATAAGGTGGCTTAGGTTTGAATCAATCTTTGACATTACTAATATATGCTCATAAAAAAGAAGTATATATATGCTCTCAAAAAATATATATGCTTGTACTTTGGAGGCAGCATGCCGATGGGGAATAATATCTGTAATATTCTTAGTTATCATATTTTTTAACGACAAATATGTTAGGATATTAATTATTATATAGTTTTTTTTCTCTTTCTTATGACTTGAACCCTAGACTTTCATCTATTTAACACTTAAGTTAGTAACTATATCATAAAAAAGACTCATGATGGTATAGTTACTAACTTTTTTTCGAAGTAAGGTGACTTAAGAGAATGGATATGGGTACGACAATTATCTATTGTTCCGGACTAGTTTGAGAACCACTCTCCACGAATGGATAGGATCACGAAGGCACATGTTATGGGGCTGCATTGACGGCATATCTAGGGAACCCACCAATCTTTACATCACCACACACTACTACAAAATTGGGAAAATATAGCGCCCCATAAATAGCGCTTTTAACACTAAAGTGCTATAAATCAAAACACGGAGACTTTAGCTAGCACTCCTTTGAAAAAGCGCTATCTATACTTCTAAGTCTCTATAGCGTTTTGTTTTGAAAGCGTCAGTATAGGTTCAATAAAAATAATAAATATTTTAGAAAAATAGGATTAATCGTATATGGCGCTTTTGATGGAAAGCGCTATAAATAAATCAACCTTAAATAGCGCTTAATAAGCGCTACTGTATGCTTGTGAATGATAAAGCTGATAGGTTAAAAAAAGCTCTATTATATAAAGTAAGCATTAACGCTATGACCTTCAAACCCCTTGTTCGATTCCATGTGCTAATATTTTGTTTTTATTTTATTTTATAAAAAACGCTTTGAACTAATTGGTCCCTTGTTTGATCCCTCCATAACTCATATTTCGAAAAAAAATTCAATTTTTATGGATAATCGATTGCTGTAACAATACACACATTTTTTTTCATATATATCCCTTTAAATTTCTGACTTTATATACATATTTTACGTTAAATTAATAAAAAACGCTATTGGTAAAAAAAAAACTGACAAAAAAATTAAATGTTTTTTCTAGCCTTTTTTTTTCTTTATAAAGCGCTATTTAAGCGTTTTAAAACAAAAACGCTGTTTTATATAAGCAAATAAAGATGGAAGCGTTATTTTAAACCTCTTTTAGATGACGGTTATTTTTGTAAGCGCTGTCTAAGGACCACCTTTGCTAGCACTTTTTGATATAAAGCGCTATATAAACCCTGTTTTAGATAGCGCTTTATGCAAAAAAAACGCTATATTACCTTTACCAGCGCCATTTACAATAACGCTTTAAAAGAGCTATAAATCATCTCAAAAAAGCGCTATCTATGACCATTTTTTGTAGTAGTGACATGTTTGATATCAGACGATAATTCGAGAATTATGCCAAATTTCGTTCAACTGGATCAACCGGGTTTCACCTTGTATTCTTGAAAGTCATCCAGTCCAAGGTCATGCTTATTCTGCTAGGGCCAAGAGGGGGACCTCAAAGACCAACATCTTAGCTATAACAATCATTTCCGAGTCTAACAATCATCAATGTGTCGATTATGTGAATGCAAGGTTGTGAATTCTACAATTTACTACTTTAATGTAGTTATGTCTTGTGAGTCCGACAAATTTGGAAGTTTCCTCTAAGATCACACCCACATTGATGTTGCTATCTACAAAAGGGAAAGATCAAACTAAGTCCCTTTCAATTTCAAAATAAATTGACTTCACTTTAGTTTAGAAGATCACTTGGGTTTTTTTCCTCTAAATTATGAAAATTCATTTAATAGTATGAAAGTGAAAGGTCCATAGTTTTCTACCATATCTATGTCAAAGTGTTTATGGATTTTGGACATTTGTATCAAGTAATTGACACACTCTTGGGTCTCTTTCAGAAATAAAAGTAAAAGTCTTTATTCTTTTTGTTATCACTAACTTACGAATTGTTTCTTCAAAAAAAAAAAAAAACTTACCAATTGTTTCAACTTTCAAGCACCTAACTCCTATGTTGTTGAACTATTCTTTGTTAATACTTACAAGGATTTTAGGTGAAATAACGAAAAGCTATATAAGTAGATAGACCAAAATGAAATTGTAAGTGAATTGAGAACAAGAGAGACCAAAATACATATAGTCCTAACTAATTAGAGAGGTCAAAAGTATAATTAAGTAAAACAAAATATTAAGATGAAACTAATATGTTTGTTTGAAACTAGCTATGTCATAAAGCACCATTTTATTGAATACTATTAGAAGAACTATATTGTTAATTATATTCGAACAAGAATAGTACTAAAATCAGTAACCTCGGATTAAATCCTTATCTTGCATCTCTTCAAAGAGTATGATAAGGTGGAGGAAAACACAGGATAGATAGATAAGATGACTTAGGTTTGAATCAATCTTTGACATTACTAATAGCTAGTTCCAAATATTTGCTAAAAAATAAAGTTTATATGTTTGTACTTTGCAGGAAGCAGGCTGATGGGGATCATATATGTAAGATTCTTAACCATTTTTCCTTTTGAAATATGGTACACTGTGCAATTATACGGATATATTCAACCATATAGGTCAATGGATTTTCTTCAAGAGTCAAAACACCATTGTCAGACATGATAGCTGCTTATGAAATGATACAGTCTTTTTTAGTTTAAAGTGGATCCTCTAATGAATCATATGATTAGAAGTAAGTTGGTTAATTCTCTCCTAATAAGACCATGTCATTTAAGGACATAAAAAAGATCCAAATCTTTCTGTTGCTGTGCATGTATCATGTTAATCAAGTTATTATTATTTACTCTAATATCATAGTGATCAAATCAAATGCTTAGACTGTCACAAAAAAAGTAATAAAATACTTAAGAGTAATTGGCTCAAAAATACTTAGTAAGTTGGTTCATATCCATGATGTGTTAACTCAGTAATAAGAATATGATTTTGTAACCTCAAATGAGGTGAGTTCAATTCTAGAGTCTAAAATGATTATCAGTGACACTCTAATTAATAATAATTTTTCCTTTTCCTATAAGTTGGTTCATAAAAAATGCTTTGAGTAAGGCTATAACTTGATTAAAAAGCAACTTGGCATGTAAACTTGCTCTTTGTTAATATGGGGAAATCTTTGCAAAATTTTATAGAAGCATACGACTAAAATATACAAGAAGCATGATAAATAAAAAAATATAAAATAAATCATGGGTTGCTGTTTCTTAAATTAAACCATGATTAAATGCCGTCTCGCGTCTATTCTTAGATCTTCTTTCATCTTTCTAATAAAATCTTCAATTTTTTTGTTCAACTCTTCCGTACTTAACACATAACTTTCTTTTTCTTCTTCTTCTTCTTCCTCCTCGATGTTGTTTTCCTCGATTAGAATGTAATCAATTTGCGACACTTTATCTCCGTCTTCATCATCTGCATCAAATAGTTCAACTTCTTCTTCTACCTCCTTAATGATCTCTTCTTCTTGTTCTTCCTCTATAAATATTATCTTTTCAACTTTTTCTTTTACTTCTTTTTCCTCTGCTGCAGCATTGTGTTCATCTGATTCATCACTTCTCTTCTCAGTTTCTCTCTCCAACACTGGTTCATTCACCTCAACATCAAGAATATGAGACTGTGAACAAATTTCTCTTACTTCTTCTTGAATATACTGTGATGATGATAAATCTTCCGAGTTATTGGAAGGTTTATCATCATCACTAGAAGAGGCAGAGAAAGATTTAGTTAAACGAACGAAAACAAGGAGACCATTGCAAAGGAGGAATATGCTATTCTTGTCTATGTTGTGAGTGTAGAGTTGGAAAGGGAGAGTAGAGAAATATAATTTGAAGTAATGAAGGAAAACAAACAAGGAAGAAGGTGAAATGATGAAGGAAAACACTGATACTGAAATGAATAATTGTGTAAATTTCGTTAGATTTGAATGCGTTTTCATCCCTTGAGTTAGTGTTGATATATTTTGGAAATTTAGTTGACACATATTGTCCATATTGTTCACTCTGGTGAAGAAATGAAAAGAAACTAGAGAGAAGTTGGTAAATGGAGATATGATGGTTTAGTGAATTAAAGCCAGGAAGGTCTCATTATATATAGTGGTGAATGGTGATTGATGAGTGGAGAGGATGGTCCCATTTTTGTTGGTTTGTGAAAATAATTTGAAGACGCGTCATAATCTCAAGCCCCTATTTATTTTAATTACCTATTTGGATTGGTGGTGGGAGAGGGCCAAACATACCGTTTTCTAATGCTTCTTTTTCCACGTTGGGAGAGGCTGAAACGTGAGTTTTTGGTGGTAGAAAGCTACCCCAAACACATATTTTATGGGTTTTTTTTTCTTCAAGTAGTCAAGTAGTTAGACTCTCGTACCGTAAATGTCGATGAGTGGAGAATTCAATATTCGAACCTCAATCTTTACATAACGATTACTATAAAGCTTACCAACCAAGCTGCATTTACGATAAAATAAGGTCAAATTGATTGTTACACTTCAAAATAATAGTTCAATTTCTTATTCATGTAAGCATCACAATGATCACCCATATGAAAAATGAAGAAATAAAAAGTGACTAAAATGTCGTTTCATTGTTTTCAAAGCACCGCACTTTTTCACCGGCAAAATGAGGTCTAAAAATAAAAATTGAACATATGGTGGTCCATAGAAGACTACTTTTACTCGTAAAATCTAAAAGTGTAAACAGGAAACAATATTTCAAAGTAAACAGACCCTAGAATATTTGTTAAAGAGTGGATTTTGTTGTTTATTGGTACAAAAAAGAATGCGTTATTATGAGTTTCTTATGTTGGATGATGAATTTATTTGGTCACAAGCTATAATAGCTCGTTTTTAGGAAGCCAAAGTTAATTTGTTGAAGAAGGATATGAAATTGATGAAAATTCAATTAAAGAGAGATGCATAAGTTTATGGAAACATGTGAATGTTCAATGTTCATCGCATTATTTTCACGTCGTCACATTAACAAGTAAAGCTCATAACAAGTTATAGATGAAACTTGGTTCATTGACTAATTTGTTCCAAGTTATTTTTGTTAGAGATGAGAATGAGAATTCCTGAATTGTTTCCATAAATAAACGTCGCTTGATCATTTATGGAAACAATTAAGGAATTATGTCGAATTTCATTCAACTAGTTCAATGGGTTTTCACCTGGTATTCTTGAAACGAGTCCAATATAAGGACCCCTGAAGAAAAAAAAATCGCTCACTTATAAACCTCTCACTCACTCGATTAACTTGAATGTCAAAGTGTTTACAAATACAACACCCTTACCAGAAAACCAATCATTGTCATCCACCGCACTTTATCAACTCCGACAATCGATCTAGTTTCATCTCGAATCACACACACATTTAATGAATGTGGATTCGAATAGAAACTTTGGGTGTGTTTGTTTCAAGTTATATTTGTTGATTCTCGGGAATAAAATGATAGAAATATATATGCTTATGTTTGGTACAAGTTTAGTAAATTTTATTCCCGAATATAAAATGTTCCTCGGAATAGAACAATTTTCCCATGGAAAAGGGTGGGAATAAAGTTCACATGGAGATGAGAATAAAATCATAAATAGTTACCTATTATAATCCCTATTTTTATTGTTCCTGAAACTATTATAAAGTTAATCAAATATATTTTTCCTAAATACCTTGAAATAAAATTCCCAACTTTATATTTCAATGAATGTTAATTTTAGAAATAAATTTGGTAAACTTGAAACAAACACATCTTTTAGTTTATGATTGATATATGTTCAAACTAAGCGTCAAAAATTCAAATTTGAAGTTGATGCTGGAAGATTATTTGTATTTCAAGAATTTGTATGTCATTTACCAATATGAACAAGCTAAGTGGAGAGTTCGAAAATGATTAGGAGCTCCTAATTAAGAACATGGATTCAAAAGCACATTGACCAAGGCTTAAGTTTTGTTTTTTTGTTTTTTTGATGGTGTTATAAAGTAACAAAGCAAAAAGCTTAAGTTTAATTTAATTGTTAAAGGTATCAGTATGATTAATTTTGCTTAAGTTTAATTTAATTGTTAAAGGTATTAGTATGATTAATTTGGCCATGCTTGTTCTGCTAGGGCGAAGAGGGGGACCTCATAGACCAACATGTTAGCTATAAGCCTATAACAATTATTTGTGAGCCTAAGGTGAACATGACCAACCTACTCGTTTTTTTCTTCTTCTTTGAATTCTCTATTTGTATGTATATTGGTAGTCGAGGAGAGTTGATTGTGATTGTTTGAAGGCACTGTCTAGGGTGGGAGACTTTGATAGGTCTCTAATGTGCATGACTTTTTAGAGCCGTTGGATTGAATGAGCACACAATAAATGAAGTACACTTGATTATTTCTCATTTGTTTATCATCCTCTCGTATTTCTCTTCGGTATGCTTCCTCTATAATCTCATCCTACCACCATTTGTTTCTTCCTCACAATACCAACACTTCTAAGTGCAAAATTTCCCAGGCATGTAAACTCAATAATAGCTCCAAATCTCTGATATAGATCCAATAAATTCAAATATTCATATTAACACTTATAAGTGCAAATTTATCGGAAAAATCCAATAAATTCATACATTGATAATCAATGAAGAAAACCGATAAAGTTGTGAAATTTAAGCTTCAACTCATCACCATCAATATTCAAACTTTCATATTCATTAATTAAAGAGGGGAGAACAAATCTGCAAAGACCAACACACCTTCAACCAAGAATACAATCCATAAAAATTACAAAAAGTTTCGAACCTTTTCAACATCAATGGTGTTGTGTGTTTATGTCCCAAAATCATGACCCAGTAAAAAAAACGCAGCCCCTTCAATAGTTATCACATTCAAAGAAGTATGGAAATAGAGAATAGAAAAAAGAAGGGTGTTCCATGTCAATGGTTGCTGCGAATCTGTGAAAGTGAAAATGAAAGTAAAAGTATTGGGTGTTGGCACTGTAAGATAAGATCTATAAAATAATTTAAATCATTGAATATCATAAGTATATAAGCGCATCTGCATAATACAACTTAATGTCCATTGGCATCCAAACATATTATCATGGATATCACGAACACATATCAATTTTAGATCTAAATTTAAAATTGAAAATGAGTTTGGCTTGCTATTATGTCATGTGCTATTCTCCGGTGAGAGTTCATGTTATGAATTTGTTTCTTTTTTTCAAAGGATTAATCGAAAATTAATTAAAAATGGATTTAGTTTGTTATATGATTTGAATATTGAAAATCTGATATAAAGAACGAAGAAAATGAAAAATCAAAACCACAATTGCTGCATATTTGTGTTGATAATTGAAAGCGATGATGTTGCAAATTTGGTTTATTACACGAGAAAGAAGAATCCCGATGGAGATGAGAGAGAACAGATAAAGGGAGAATGAAATTAAAAAATTTGGTATTGCCAGCGTATGTTAAGAACTCTAAAACTTTAATATCCAACCATTAAACATTATTTTTCTTGGTCTCTCACATCCCACCCTAGACCAAGCCTTCAAACAATCACAATCAACTCTTATTTGGCATTATTTGAATTGTAACTGATTGGGAAAGTTTCACATATTTTTTAAATAAAAAAAGTTACGGTATTCTTTCAAGAACTTATTTGGCATAATATACTTGGTTTTTGATGAAAATATAGGTTGTTACTCCAAAAAAAGTTGAATGCATGAGGGATGGTGAATAATGATTCATGTTATATAAGAGTACTTTATTTTGTTGCAAAACTGATCCGCAATTCATTTATTAAGTATATAGTGCATTATAGGTATTATCAAATTAAATGCAATTCATGCATGCACATTCATGTGCTTAGTTTTACACATCTGCAAAAAGACTTCTTCTCATGCCAATCAATAATTTATCTAAAATTATAAGAGACGCCCTTGCCACATGATACAACCACCACACGTGGAGTAATAACATTGCTATGTAGCATTCATTATTCTTCATTCATCTCTGATTTGCTTTATTTGTATTATTGCTTTAGTTTTGCATGTTGCATCAATCGGTACTTTCAAGGACACATGGTCGTTTCTTCAAAAAAAAAAAAGACACCTTGCATTCACATAGCGGACACATATGTCATATGTGATTGTTAGATCGAAATCGAAAGGTTTAGAATTCAATCTCTATATTTTTGTTTTTAAGAATTCAAAATTTGTATTCAAATATAAATCATTTAATTTTGATCTAACAATAATCAATGCATCAATTATGTGAGTGTAGGATTGTAAATTCTAGAATTTAACAATGTAGTTCTATCTTGTGAGTTAGTCCTACCAAATTTGGATGTTTCCTCTAATATCTCACCCACATTGATGTTGCTATCTACAAAAGGGAAAGATCAAAACTAAGTCCCTTTCAATTTCAAAATAAATTGACTTCACTTTAGTTTGTAGGATCACTTGGGATTTATCCTTTAAATGATGAAAATTCATTTAAGAGTATGAAAATGAAAGGTCCATAGTTTTCTACCATCTATGTCAATGTATTTATGGATTTCGGCCATTTGTATCAAACAATTGACAAACTCTTGGGTCTCTTTCTGAAATAAAAGTAAAAGTCTTTATTCTTTTTGTTGGTACAAACTTAGCAATTGTTTCAACTTTCAAGCCCCTAATCAAATGAAAAATCCTATCATTTGTCTTCATCAATATAAAATCCATGCATGCCCATTCATTTGCTTAGTTTTTACACATTACTTCTTCTCTAAACCAGACCAATCAATAAATTAACTAAAAGTATAAGAGACACACTTGCCACATGATACAACCACGCATAACATTATTATGTACAGCTTTCATTATTCTCAATTCATCTCCGATTTGCTTTCTCCGTATTATTGCTTTAGTTTTGCAAGATGCATCAATCTGTACTTTCAAGGACACACAGTCGTTTCTTCAAGAAGAATGATACCTTCAAGCAATTAGAATTTGGATAGCCTCCAATCGATAATCCTCGCATTCACGTGGTTGATACATCAATGGTTGTTGCCTTATGGATAATCCCCACGTTCACGTGGTGTGCACATTAATGATTGTTGGTAATTCCAACATTTGTCCGATGGATATATCGATGGTTGTTTGGATCAATATCGATGGTTGTTTGGATCAAAATCAAATGGTCTAGATTCCAGAATTCAGTTTCCTTATTTTTGGTTTTAAAAATTCAAATCTTCATTGAAATCCAAACTGTCCATTTCCAAATTCTAGAATTTACTATTATCACTAAGCTTGTGTCTTATGAGTTAGTCCCACCAAATTTGGAAGTATCCTTTAAGATCTCACCCACATTGATGTTGCTATCTACAAAAGGGAAAGATCAAACTAAGTAAGTCCCTTTCAATTTCGAAATAAATTGACTTCACTTTAGAGGATCAATTGGGATTTATCTTCTAAATAATGAAAATTCATTTAAGAATATGAAAATGAAAGGTCCCAAATTTTCTACCATATCAATGTCAATATTTATGGATATTGACCATTTGTATCAAACAATTGATAAGCCCCGGCTCATTGGATGTTATTAGAGAGTGAATTATATCCGAATAAGAGTAGTACTAAAATGAGCGGCCGGTTAAATCTTTATTTTGCATCTCTCCAAAGAGTGTGATAAGGTTATAAAAAATAAAAAATAATAATAATAAAACAAAAACAAACAAAAAGTGTGATAATTAAGGCGATTTGGTGGTTTTGTTTGGATGAGGAACACACATGATGGAGATATAAGATGACTTAGGTTTGAATCAATCTTTGCTAAAAAAAGATTTATACGTTTTGTACTTTGCAGGGGAAGCAGGCTGATGGGGATAACATATATAAGCAATAATCTTAGCTATTAGTAACATCACCAACTGGCTGATTGATGACAATTTGATATGGTATTTAACCATTTTCTCCTTTTGACTTATGCATGGTAGACTGCAATTATACGGATATATTCAACCATATCAACTGAGGAAAGAGAATAAAGTTAGGTAAGAAGAATAATTGATAATAGTGCTGATCTTCTAAATTAAAGTAGCAAATCAATATGGCACTCTCAAATAGATTTAAGAGTTTGTCAATGTTTCAAAAGGTTATCGATTCTCAAATTTAACTCACTAATCATCATTCTAAGGATATGATAGGTGATAGTAAATAGTTGAATAAAAGGATAAAAAAAGATTCTCTAATGAATCATATGATTAGAAGCAAAACCATATCATTTAAAGGACATAAAAAGATTCAAATCTTTATGTCCCTATGCATGGATCGTCTTAATCATTTTATTATTATTTACTCCAATAACATAGTGATCAAATCAAATGCTTCGAGTGTCAAATGAGGTGAGTTCTACCGGTGTAAAATGATTATTGGCGACAATTTAAATTAATAATAATTTTTCCTTTTCCTATTTATTTTTTAATTTGGTTCATAAAAAATGCTTAGAGTAAGACTATAACTTAATTAAGGGAAACGTTAATGACTGTCTCCGGGGCACTCTTTCAGGACCTTAAATAGTAAGGTTTTTATGAAAAGTTGTGTATTTAATGCATATGAAATTGTAATAGTTGACATTTTTTAAAAATAATTCCTAAATTTAGGGTCTTAAAAAGTGTCTTAGGGCACTCGTTAGCAAGACCACTTGATTAAAAAGAAATTTGGCATGTAAACTTGCTCTTTGTTAATATGGGGAAATTTTGCAAAATTTAATGGATGCATTATGCATACATCTAAAATACAAGAAGAAAGAAGATCATGGTTGCTGTTGCTTAAATTAAACCATGATTAAATGCCGTCTAGCATCAATTCTTAGATCTTCTTTCATCTTTCTAATAAAATCTTCAAATTTTTTGTTTAACTCTTCTGTACTTAATACACAACTTTCTTCTTCTTCTTCTTCTTCTACATAATCTTCTTCATACTCCTCCTCTTCTATGTTGTTTTCTTCAGTTAGAATGTAATCAATTTCCGACACTTTATCTCCCTCTTCATCATCTGCATCAAATAGTTCTACTTCTACTTCTCCTTGTTCTTCTTCATCTATAAAAATTATCTGTTCAATATTTTCTTCAACTTCTGTAGAATATGCTTTCATTTCGATTTCTTCAGCATTTTTTTCGTTAGGCTTACTAGTTATCTTCTCAGCTTCTCTCTCCAACATTGGCTCATTAGCCTCAACGTCAAGAACATGATATTGTGAACCATCTTCTTCTACTAATTCTTCTTGAATATACTGTGATGATGATGAATGTTCTGAGTTATTGGAAGGTTTATCATCATCGTCGTCACTAGAAGACTTGGAGAAAGATTTAGTTAAACCAACAAAAACAAGGAGACCATTACAAAGGAGGAACATGCTATTCTTATCTATGTTGTGAGTGTAGAGTTGAAAAGGGAGAGTTGAGAAATATAATTTGAAGTAATGAAGGAAAACAAACAAGGAAGAAGGTGAAATGATGAAGGAAAGCACTAATACTGATATGAATACTTGTGTAAATTTCATTAGATGGGAATGAGTTTTCATCCCTTGAGTCAGGGTTGATATATTTTGGAAATTTAGATGGAGATATGATGGTTTGGTGAATTAAAGCCAGGAAGGCCTCATTATATACAGTAGTGAATGGTGATCGATGAGTGGAGAGGGTGGTCCTATTTTTGTTGGTTTGTGAAAATAATTTAAAGACTTTTCAATTGATAATACCATGTGCTTGCTAAGATCGGGTCGTGTTTAAGTGGAAAAGGTTAGACTTCAAAATGTGACGAATATGGTTCGAATAAAAAAAAAAACTATGTTTTCTATTATTAGGAATGTTATGCTAGCTAAGTTATTTTCACACACACTAAAGAAAAGTTATAAATTGAAGAAAAAACAATAATTTTATCAAATTGATTTTATTAAACAATTGTATCCATTATTATCATCAATACAAAATCAATGATAGAACTAGTCATCTAATTAATCAAATCTTAGTGCATAAATATTTGTTGAAATGTTTTAAAGAATAATATCATAAATAAATTTGACGGATAACTGTATTTGTTATATGCGTAAAAAAACATGTATTTGTTGTATATATTTTATTAGGCTACTGTATATGTATTTGTTATATTGTTTGAACACCCTCGGTCTTTTTCAGAAAAGTCAATAGTTGGAGAATTAATATGAAGCAGATGGTATATATGTTAGGCACTGTGACTATGCCAAGGCATACCTGCTATTCAGGAATGCATTTTGTCATGAACGATGATAGGTACTTGAAAGTAGTAGCCAGTTGTCAGTTGGATCGATCAGTATTATTGATCATAGAAATTTGCAGCTGTTATCTTCATGCTGAACAAATTGAGGTTTGATTGTCAAGTTGCATTCATACCATTCATGGTTTGGGGCCAAAACCCCCGGGTGATGCGGTACAGAAGAGCAAAGGCAGTCAATGAACCACCTTCAAACACACACGCCCACATTATTAAAAAAATTAATAATAGCCTCCATGCATAGTGATTTTGGTGGATAATAATAATAATGCATCACCCAAAAAATTACTCATAATTGATGGTATAGTTACTGAAAAAAGAGCAGGGTATGAGAATGATAATTACCTATTAATTGTTCGGATTGGGCCGTGGCTCATTCCGCTTATAGATTGGCATTGACGATGTATCCTAGCGTACCTGTCAATTATATTGTCGCCACATGATCATGATTGGACATGATATGAGAATCATGCCGAATTTCGTTCAACTAACTCAACGAATTTTCACTCTACATTTGTGAAATCCGATACATGGAAAAAAAAAATGTTCACTTGT
This sequence comes from Medicago arabica, assembly GCA_946800305.1. Taxonomy (NCBI): domain Eukaryota; kingdom Viridiplantae; phylum Streptophyta; class Magnoliopsida; order Fabales; family Fabaceae; genus Medicago; species Medicago arabica. The sequence continues at coordinate 2,411,664 of OX326970.1, forward strand.
AATCAAAAACCAATCACCCATTCGATCATAGACTAACGTGATCGCTGAAGTGTTCACACGTACAAAACTTTGTTGAGGAACCAATGACCATCCTTCACTGCGCTTCATCACCTGATCGACAATCGTAGATCCACCTCATGTTACCTACATGTTTTAATGAATTTGAATGTTAATTGCTAACACAAGCTTTCATTTAGGATTGAAATATGTTCAAGATAAGTGTAAAAAATTATTCACTACATTACATCATGTGCGCGCTGTTTTACCACTGTATTACATGCAAACAATTGAGATGTAAATGTTAATATATATATATATGCTATTTCTTTAGAAAAATAACATCAAGAATTTTTCAAGAATAAAGAGCAATCAATCACAATTCACTATTTGCCACAATTCAAGGAGGTGTGGCTGAAAAATAGGAAGTGAACAAATAAATCATGCAATTAAAACTTGCCAACTATTTCTTGAAAAATTCTTGATGCTATTTTTCTAGAGAAATAACATTTTCCTATATATATATATATATATATATATATATATATATATATATATATATATATATATATATATATAACATATCATTTAGGTGAAAATGTATATATACCTATTAAAAATGAAAATTTTGGAACTTTGGGGAGGCCATGGCCCTCCCTCGTCCCTAGCTGGCTCCGCCACTGTCATATTCGAAGTCGATAAATGAGTGAAGATCATTGATTATATTGCAATAATTACTATGAGTCAATTACCAATATGAACAAGCCAAAGATGGAAGTTCGATAATGATTAGAGCTCCAAATTAAGAACTTGGAAATATAGTTGACTTAAAACAAACATGAGAGGATCAAGCAATTGTTTTAGGTCTCCTAAAAAAATACTCATTTTTCTAAAGGTTATTAAGCTTTGATTTTAAGGTCTCAAGTTTGAATCCTTCAATAAGTAATTATATGGTTTTTTTCCTCCTTGTTTTATATGACAAAGCCAATATTTTTTTTTTTAGATTGAAAAGTCAAAAACTATATTATTTTGTAGATCGAAAAGTCAAAAACTATACTATGTTAATTGACTCACACATAAGACAGATCAAACAATTTATTTAAGTCTTCTAAAAAATACTTGTTTTTCTAAAGGCTATTAGGCCACGAAAGCTCCAAACATAGAATTAATGTTGTTTATTTGGATCGATTGTGAGAGTAAGCCTTGATTTTAAGGTCTTATGTTTGAATCTTTCAAAAAATAATTATATGATTTTTTTCCTCCTTGTTTAAATGATGGAATGTTTTTTTTTTCATGGACCGAAAAGTCAAAAACTATACGATATTTTTTTTTAGGGAAAAAACTATACTAAATATATAGTGATTGTTTTTTTAGAAAATTAATTAGTGATTGTTATTTGTTTATATTAGTAAAAAATTACATATTCTGCCCATAAATTAAGCAAAAGCAAAACATATGTTTTTTTAATATAAATTTACCCTTAAAAGCATAATTATTTTCTAAATTTAAATACACATATATACTCACACTAAAAATTTTATAAGGTTAAAGAATATGAAGTTCTCCTTCGAACAAAAAGGATATAAAGTTCAAAAGTTATACCTCAACAGACTAAAATATAAAAATTAAAATAAAATATTAGGTCGCACAATGTGACTTGAGCTTGAACCCACAACAAATCTATTTATCTGCGTAAATTTTTAAGTGATTATTATCATTTTATCTATCTAAAAAAAATCAAACTAAACATGTAAGTTAAATTGAAACGTATATAATACAATGAAACATATTTACAATAAAGTGCAATTGTGTATATCTTTTTGCTACTTCATTTTATAGCATTGCTTTGTGTTATTATGCTCAATTTTCTAAATCCAATTAATTGAACTGTTAATTTATTTGATTAAACATACGTAATCAATACATTTTGATTTCCTTACTCAAAAATACATTTGATTTTGTACAATTTAATTTACATATTATTCTTTCCTTGCATCAGATTTTTTATTTTAATGTTCACTTTAAGGCCGGTAGTACGTTGGATCGGCCATATGCATAAGCTATAACTTGAAGTAACTTTTTTTTAAAAATAATTAATCTAAGACATATATGTCAACGGCTTCTCAGATAATAAAAAATGTTCTACTTCATATTTAGTTGAGTCTTGAGATCTTGTTCATTGTTTGAAAACGATTACTATATTTAGTTTATCTTCCATCATTTATCTCTAAAAGCTCAAAGCTCATGACCTTGATTCGTCCCCTCCTTTAAGAAGCTTGATCTCTCGTATGCAAGAAGTTAATCACTGTGATAACCGTCTTACTAATCTTGATTATGATGGAGAGCTTAATTTGATAGAGTTTCCATCTCCACACCCTTCCTTATTTTTATTGCTTTATGATTATTGCATAGGGACCTCCTTTTCTCGTCTTGTTCCTTATTTTTCATTGTAATTTTTTTTATTTATCAAAAAATATTTTTTTCTTAAAAAAGAAGACCAACGTTCACACATATTAATAAAAAATATATATAATAATTTTTAAATTTTTTACAACAAATAAAAAATCTTTTTCTTGTGGGAGAAGAAATAAATAATCTACCCAAAATACGTTGAGTCATTGATGTATCTTGTTTAGAATAGAGACCAAATATATCTTTTATACAATGAATCAAGAAAGTTAAATTTCTTATAAATAGAACCGAGGAAATATTAATTACCTGGGCTCTTTAGAAACAACGTTAGCTACACTAACGGCGTCAAAGTCCAACAAGTAAAAAAAAAGCTAAAGAGAGTTGATCCGCCGTCTCCACCAAGCCAAGCCAAAACCCTACCTGAACCTCTTTCATTTCATTCTCATCACCATAACAACAATGTCTCTCCAAATTCTCCGATCTCGATTCTTCTCCGTCACATCATCATCGTCATCGAAGCCATTCCGCTTCCCCAAACTCACTCCTTCACGTTTCTCATCCACCGCCGCTCCTGCTACTCCTCATCCTTCCGCCACTCCTTCTCCACCTCCTCCCTCTTCCGCTACTCCTCCACCTTCTTCCGCCACTCCTCCTCCACCTCCTCCTTTTCCTTCCACCGCTTCCCCTAACCGCTGGAACTTCCTCAAATACGCCGCCATCGGTGCTTTAACCGGAACCACCGCCGTTGCCGGTTACGCCTCTTACGGTTCGTATTTTTCTCTTTCATCTTCATTTCCGTTTTCACTGTAGTTAATCATTCTTGAATCCTATTGATCTGGAAAACGAAATGATGATTGATTGATTTTAGTTTTCTTTCTTGTTTGTTGAGTGTAATGTGCAGCTTATAGTTCGGACGAAATTGAAGAGAAAACGAAGTTGTTTCGTGATTCGGCTAAGTACACTCCACCTGATGGAGCTACTTCTCTCGATGTTAGTAGCGGGTTTCCGAATCTTTCTTTGCAATTAATCTTCTTTGCTAATTTAACATTTGAAATTACTTTTATAGCATGAATTGTTGTGTTTAAAGTTCAATTTCTTAATAATTGACAAATTTTTGTTTGATGAAATGGTTCTTCGAATATCTGAAGTACTTAAACATGTGATTAGTAATTAAGTTCAATTTCAATTATGTCATTTTCTTACATTACTACCGGGGAGTGTGATAGATTATAATTGTTTGAATTATGACAAAACTCAGCATGGTTTGAATGTGATAGATTAATTGTTTCAAGTTACTGCTCTCAATTTGAGTGCTGCTAATTGCTTCTCTGTCTTCTTTACTAATTTTACATTTGAAGTTATTTTTCTAGCGTGAATTGTTGTGTTTAGACCTATGAAGCACAAACATGAACATTGAACACAGCACTGACGCACTGACACTGACACATCAACACTGATAGCAAATGACGTAATTCACTGTAATCACATATGTGCGTGTCATGTCGGTATTGGACGTTGACATGTGTTGGACATGTCGGTATTGGACGTTGACATGTGTTGGACATCAGACACGCCTTTAATTAGAAGTGTCAGTGCTACAAAGGTTTAGACTCTAAATATTTAATGATTATTTATTTGTTTGATGAAGTGGCTCTTCGAATATGAACTGAAATTAGTTGCAAAATTTGTGTGTGGATTTTACATTTTTCCCACATTTTGTCAGTTTATTGGTGCCGTGGTTTCTTTGGATGTAACACTTTGATATGGCGGCTTTCAATTGCTTGCATAAGTGAATTTTAGTGATATCAGTGTCAGATTGAAAATTTTACTGTTTTGTTTCTTAGAAACGCACTTTGTTGACCTTACTATTGCTTAGTTTTAGAACTCTGCATTGTTTGAATGTGATAGATTTTCTTTGTTCCTTTAGTCATTTTAATACGTTAATAGGCCTCGACATTAGTAGATTGACATTTTTCTAGCATGAATTGTTGTGTTTGGACTCTCAACATTTAACAAATTTTTGTTTGATGAAATGACTCTTCGAATGTTTTTATAAATCTGCTAAATTTTATGCAAATCACAAACCAAGCATAAGACGAGCAAGGCATGAAACAAAACTGAAGTGCAAAAGAAATCGTCCACAAACCACATCACCAACATAAGGGAACAACTGACTAAACAGGAAACAGAAAGCCTAAAAACAGGGAACAACTGACTAAAAACAGGAAACAAAAGGCCTATAAACAGGGAACAACATACTCTTTGAATGTTGTTCTCTTGTTATTTGGAATGCCTCTTATGCAAGATGAACTTAAATGAGATGCAAAATGTTACTGTTTTGTTTATTGGAAATCCCTTTGTGAACAGCACTATTGCTTAGTTTTGGAGCTTTGCATGGTTATGAAGGATGTAATAAATTATCATTGTTCCTTTAGTCAATTTAATATGTTAATAGGCCCTAACATTAGTAGGTTGATATTTTTTGATTTTATGCTTGCAGAAATTTCAAGGGATGGTATACTCAACTGCAGTGACAGGTGGGTTTCCCTAGCTTTATTCTGTACGCCACTTATCTTATATCAGTATTGTTCTGATCCTTTAAATATATAATTAATTTTGAGGTTCTTCATGTGAGTGTCTCTTCCCTTGGACTTCGGGAGTGTTGCTGTTACATGAACATTGGACCATCATATGCCATTTTGTTCCATACCCTTGACCTAAATAAGGGAAGTCCTTAGGCGACTTGGAGAAAGCATGTGCCTGGCGTGGGGCGAGTCTAGAGGCGGGAAAGTTAAAGTGAGAGGGCCCAAGCAGTTATCCTGAGAGGAGGTGAGAAGGGAGTTAGGGAAAAGAACCTCCCACTAGGTGGTTTGAGGAAGGGGCAGTTCCTGCTTTGCATGAATGGGGGACTTGGTCTCAGAAAGAAGGATCACTTTTACAAACACCCAAAACATACCGCCCTTGACTGGAACAACGCTGCCAAGGGTAGGAATGATCGTACTTCCTGCAAGTACAAACATGAATCGAATGGATGAGTTAACCACTACATCTCTTTTGTGATTTTGTGAAGTTATCTTGGCTATGGATAATCATAATTTATATTAGATTAATTTATCAATTAATCATAACAATATGTAGTAGGGGTCCCATGGATAAATTGCTGCTTGCATATGCGCATTAGGCACAACAAAGCTTGTATGATATGATAATTAACGGTAATGTTCAGTGTTGTGAAATAGCAGCTGCGTTGATGTTATGCCGCGATGTCGTAACGGAAATTAGACATACTTCTGTTGTTCATTCATATCCTATTTAATGCAAAATGTTGTCAAACAGTGACGCTAATTTTATCAATCCACAAATTTCCGCTATCTGTGATTGAAACCGCTGGTAATTTTAATGTCTGTACAATCACAGAAATATCTATTATATGTCCTCCTCTGTAGCATTTGATCAGGGTGTAGTAACTAGCAAAGAAGTCAAGTGGGCATTGGTTTAGTTGTATTGTTGAGGAGGACTGGTACAGACAAAATGATGTTGTATACTTCTAAAATATTTATTTATTTGTTTTGAAACAAATCCAAAAATCGAACGTGGCATAATTCTTGGGATATATCTTTTCCAATTTAATTCTAATGCACCGGTTTTGATTTTGAGGAAACTTGCCTTTTAAAATCATTAGACGGCATATTTTAGGAGATATATCATATTTTCAATAATATAATAATAAAACGAAATCTCCTAAAAGTATGGCATATCACATAGATTAAATCAATATTTTTTTAAGTACTTTATTATAATAGATTGACACGGGGTTTTAAACTCCAAATTAGTTTGTACATGTGTGTGTTTTTCATATTAATAGCTTGCTGATTTTCCTGCATGTAATATTTTAGTGCCTGCTAAAGCAGTAGAGCTTTATTTGGATGCAAGAAGGTTTATTGAAGAACACGTTAGGGTATGTGCATCCTTTTACTTCTCTAACTTTGGTTTTTAAGTTTGCCTTTCTTTTCATGTTTTTCCACCTTGTGTTAAACTTTTAATGCTTTGGCCATGCTTCCTTCCAGGGTTATACAGAACCATACACAGACAAGCTCCTTCCAGATTTGCTTCCTCAGGAGCAACATGTGTTCACACTAGTTCTAGATCTCAATGAAACATTGATTCACTACATTTGGACGGTAAGACTTCAACCGCACATGCACCATTTTGGGGATATAAAAATATCAAATATCTTTGAATGGGCTATATGATTATTAATGCTTTGAAAATTTATGGACAATTTCATTTCTATAATGTATGTCACACAAAAGAACGAGTTGGATCTCTTACATGCTGCAGACATCTGACTTATATAATATTGATTTTTCCTTTTATTTGGAATGTGAAGCGAGATACAAGCTGGCAGACTTTTAAAAGACCCGGAGTTGATGCCTTCTTGGAACATCTAGCTCAGTTCTATGAAATAGTGGTGTATACAGATGAACAGAATATGGTGATCTGATTTTGTTTCTCTGTATTCTGAATGGATAATTTATCATTGTTTTGACTTATGAGTATTCATATTCATGCTTTTGTTGATTTGTGCAGTTTGTAGACCCTGTTATAGAAAGACTGGATCCTAAGCACTGTATTAGGTACAGGCTCTCGAGACCTGCTACTAAGTATCAGGATGGGAAACACTATAGAGTACGTCTGAGTTTATATTCTTGTATTGTTCTTTCTCAAATTTTGTATATACACTCTAGCGATAAGCTTACGACTGACTGTTGATTATAATAGAAAACACATGTCTTGATTAAAACTATTATTCGTAATGCAACTTACACCTGAAGAACATACTAACAACATGCAATTATCACGCCCTTTGCTTTTTCCTGTCATTTTATTTTGATACTGCACAAATGTGGTGTCTTGAATTTGCTATAATGAAATGTTTTTCCCCTTGCCTTTCATTGGCAGGATCTTTCAAAACTAAACAGGAATCCTGCAAAAGTTATGTACTTAAGTGGCCATGCTTTAGAAAGTTGCCTACAACCTGAGAACTGTGTCCCTATTAAGCCATGGGTGCAGACTGATAAAGATGATACAGCTCTTGTGGATTTCATACCATTCCTTGAGTGTAAGTGCATTCCTTTTGAGATTTTTTTAAATGAGTTCATTTTGAAAGTATTGTTGTGACATTTTATGGCTGTAGATATTGCATTACCTTCTCCATTATCCATATGCAGTTGTTGCCCGTACTAGCCCGGCTGATATAAGACCAGTGCTACAGTCTTACCAAGGATCAGATATTCCGAGTGAATTCCTCAGGCGTTTCAAATTACATAAGGAGTAATACTCTATCTGCTTTTATTTTCTCAACTGATTTCAAAATTTTGGGAACTATATTGCAACCAAGGTTTTGTTCTTTTGTTATAAAAACTTTGAAAACAAGAAATGAAACTAGAATCACGATAGTAACTATTATTGAAAATATATCAACTAAAACTGAAGACAGAACAAACTACGCCCACCCTTGTCTGGTTAATTACATTTTATAGTTCACAGGTAAAAAATAGTTTTTCCATTACAAATCTGTGAGGTTTGCTTCTATTCTTGCTGTATGGTGGTGTGGGACAAGGGACAGTCTGGAAATTTGATGCAAAAGTTAAGTAGAGGTGCATTTTTGGCTTTTTTTCGGATAAAAAAATGAGATACAAAAATGGGGTTATGAGAATGCAGTGCCAATCATTTAATATCAGGATGTTTTATATAGATGAAGTTATCTGCTCTAAAGTGAAGTTAATTTTCTTGTGGTAATTTGTATTTTTTCGCAAGACCCACCGTGTCACTCCTAATTCACCTTACCTATGATATAAATTGATTTTGGGTTGGTTGTTGAAGGTTTTCTATTGTTACACATAAATAGTTGATGCTAAACAGGAAGTTTTTGTAGGTTATTATTGCTAAACATGATTTACCCTGTCTTATTTCCGCTAACATTTTTACTCTGGTGTTTTCCAAATGATGCAGGAAAACCGGAGGACAGAAACGCCTCTGGAAGTAACAATACTGAGTTGAATGATACAAGTTTGTCGTCAAGAGATTTTCAGTTTCATGATAATTGATTAGTCAGTCAACAAAAGATTTTTGAAGCCGCTGCAAAATTGAGGAGTGATTAAGCCAAATAGATAAGTGTAGATTTTTGTTCGTGCCCTGAACCCGAGTCTTGAACCATCATTTTTTGGCCTACATGGTTCCGTTGCCGGTATTGATTTTGAAGATATTTATTGTTTTTTGTATGATAGAAAAGTTAGTTCTTAATGCTGAATGCTTAAATTTCCGTTAAGGACTCCTCAAATTACAGAAGTTTGCACACTCATGTTCAAGTTTCAAATTCAACTTTTGTCTACATACCCAGTTTGAAATGAAAGTGAACAGTGGAATTTGCTTTTGCAAAATGAAGTTGGTAATTCAAATATATTTGATTTCTAAAATGGCAAAATAGAACACTAATTTAGATATGGAGTAAAACCTAAATTTTAGGATTTTATTGCTACATGAGTCAAAGCATAATGTAGATATGTTCTACAACGCAAAATTGTACCAAGGACTTGTATAATTTTTAAGGGATTTGTTTCTAGGATTTTGAGCAACAGTTTTTTTTATTAACTTTATTGCCACACGAGTCAAAGCATAATTTAGATATGTGCTACATCAAATGACCTCGATAGTATAGAAATTATATGATTTTACTGCTACGGATGTCAGTTGGGCATCTCTGATGACTTACCAGTCTAAGGTACTACAAAACTTACTGTTAGGGGAAAACCACTCTTTCTCTTCACTAGTTCCATTTAAATCAAGGGTGAAAAATAAAGCTGTTATGTAATATCAAGGGAGACTTTCATTGTTGAAGTAAGGGTTTATTTTTTAGCTTAAATGAAGGAACATAAAGAGACAATAGAGCGATACTTCTTCACTCAAATTAAGAGTACATAACATACAATAATATGTTCAACAATATGTTCTAACATCGTTAAAAATTTAAGAGTAAATTTGTGAATAAACTCACAACACTCAAGTTAATTGCATACAACGACATGTCCACACGTAATATGTTCAATGCATGCTTCTGAATCTAGAATGTTGACGTCTAAATCATTGAATGAATCTGTAATTGATTGAAGTTGGTCTCTCAATAGGAATCAAACGAACACCGCAACAAGATGTGAAATCAAACAATGCACCATAAGACGGAGAACAACATAATGTCGCACTCAAACGATAAAATCATGAAAAAGTGCAAAAATAAAAAATTTGATATATGTGAAAACCACTTATTTAGAGTAAAAGAAATGGAAAAAAAAGAAGAAGATGCGTATGAGTGAGTTGAGGTCAAAAAAATAATTTAAAACCACCCATCGTTGATGAGAGCAAAGGGGAAAGAGAACTTAGATGGAAGATAGAGTTTCTCTCACTAAAAAACTAAGGCCGACAAAAAATTGAAGAGATTATTTTATGTAGCGTTTTGTTTTACACTCGGTCACACACGAGGAAACAATGCTCACAATTCGGCTATAAAAGTATAGTCGAATTTTGGGTCGATACACAATAATTTCAAGAAATTAATAATTCATTTGTTAATTATAAAAACATATGTCTATATATTTATGCTACAAATCTCTTTGCACATATTCGAATAAGAATCATTAAATTGGACAAATTGTTATGCAAATGCTCAATATGTTTGTCCAACCAAATTAATGGATTCTCATTCAAATATGTTAAGAGAGAGCCTCTTAAAAAAAAATGTTAGAGATTTGTAACATAAAAAATACACGGAAGAATGTTTTTATAATTCGCAAATGAATTATTATTTCTTTAAAGGAAAATGTTAACGAGACCCTTCTTTAAATTATTGTGTACCGATGGTCACAAATTTTTTCCAAGAAAATAAAGTAGTACAATTATTTCTATCAATTTTTTTTCTTCTTCTGATTTTTGGATTTTAGGTTCGACTAGTTCCTTCCTTGCCTTCAATCAAATAGTTGAACAAACAAACATGACACTCAGTCAGCCACGAACGAGATGATCAAACTGAACTTCGAAAAATGGTATATTTACTTCTTTGACTGACTCTCCCTTGTCAAAAAAATCTCTTTGCCCTCTATTCAGTTCACAAATGTTGTGATCATATGTGCTCTGAAAATTAAGTAGCAAGGGAGCATTGTTTACGGAGTGGGAGGATGATGGTCAAGGGAGAGTCCAAGATAACGAATTCCTGGTGCTTGCAAATCCACAAGAAGAAAACTTCAGAGGAAAACAAAAACGTTAGAAATTTCAAAGTCTACAATTATGACAACCTCTCATGTCTCCAACTTCATTCTCTTGTTTCAATCTTATTCCTATTCATAAAATGGAACAGAAGATAAATATATTGAGGTTCAAGGATTTAATGTTAATGTTGATCATATTGTTTCGTCTTCGTTGGTGATTAGAACGAACCTTAATGTGTGTTTGTTGTAGGAAACCGGTGATGTTATTCACAAAAGAAATTACAAGACTTGTTGTTTTGAAATTGAAGCCACCACCGTGGTCTCATAAAGTTGAAGCCTTCAAAATGTTGATGATTATGACACGATTTCAATAGAAGGAAGATGATTGATTTGGAAATTAGAGTTTCTTCATGATTTCGGGGTCATAGGCCAAGATTTCTTTTATTGTTTATCTGATTTTTATATTCAATAAACAATTTATTTATGATTTTATATGAGAAATAATGTGATGTAGCATACCACATGGATGCCATGTCATTTAAAATATCAACGTGGCATGCTAAGTTAATTTTCCTTTTGCAACATGGGTCTTGTTAACGAGAACCCCTGGGGCACTCTTTAACCTTACTAAATTAAGTCATATTTCTTTAAAAATGTCAAAGTGTTTAATTTCCAATGCACTTTATTACACAAATTTTTATAAAAAATTACCATTTAAAGTGTTTAACCAGTAGTTTAAGAGTGAACTAAAATAAAAACTATTAAAATTATGCAGTGACTTAAAATATATTCAACCCACTTTTGCAAAAAGAAAAAAATTCAACCCAATAACAATTCAATCACATTTCATCCAAAATAAAAGAACAAGTTATTCAATCACATTTATTTTTAAAAATGGCTCGCTTAATGTAGAAAATAAAAGAACAAGTTATTTCATCCAAAATCCCTCTCCTCCCAAAGACCCAAACAAAGACTAATAGGACACAGTAGCAAACCCAAAATCCAGGATAATATAGCAGCAACTAAAACTCAAGCAAGCACATCGAGACTTTATCTACGCACTTGGAGATGATGTTGTCAAATGACAGCTAACATACCACCCCAAAACTTGCACACTATAAATTAGACACAAGAAACATATATAATATACCACCCCAAAACTTGCACACTATAAATTAGACACAAGAATATACCACCCCAAAACTTGCACACTATAAATTAGACACAAGAAACATATATAATGCACCTCAATACCAAAGCCTCGCAAAATGCACCAAGAACCTGAAGATGAACACCGAGGCGCAAAAGGAAAAAGCGCGAAAGAAAAACGGATCAAAACCCATCAGGCAAAACAGATCAAGACCCATTGGGAATCACTATCATACTCTTAATGCTTCAGCAAACACAGCTTCAACTGTCATAAGCTCCCAATGGGGTTAGCTAATAGGTGATTGAAGACAACACAATTCCTAGCTCTCCACAATTTCCACAAGATTATGCAGAATAGGTGAGTACACTCGGATGTTATACAGTTCATTGCAGTAAACAAAAGTTCAAATACGTGAAATGGGGTACATGGCGATCCAACACCGTAATTCTATTCAAAATAATGCCAGAAACACACTCCACTTATATAAATATAGTAGCTATTTAACTGATACGAGCTTGATACAATTACTAAGATATGATTACCACCAAGTAGTTGTAGTAAAAAATCAACATTGGAGTAAGTAACTAATTATACAGTAATCTTAACCTAAACCAAGCATTGCTGGATATATTATGAAATTCCTAAGTAACCACCATGAATAGCTATATAGCTATATACTAAAGTAAAACTTCCAAACAGAGGTAATACCATAAGAATAATAGCCACTCATGAATGGGCTAAACTCATATTAACAAAACCTTTGGAGGATATAAATAAGGGTTCCAGCAATATGATTAGAGATTGTTTTCCTGGAACATCCAAACTCTTCGACAGTGACAGAATATATGTGTCTTGATCACAACCAAGTTATGACAAGAATCTTTAAGGGTTAAATATGGTTTAGTCCCAATAAATATATTTCTATCAAGTTTAGTCCTATAAGAATTTTCATTTGAGAAATGCTAGGAACATTCTCTCTCTAACACTCACTCTTTTATTGGGTGAAATTCATATGGTCTTACACATGGGAAATGTATCCCACATAAAGTGGTGAGACCCATATGGGGTTTCACCTAATAATAGAGTGGATGTAAGAGAGAGTGTTAGAAAGAGTGTCCATAGCACTCCTCTTTTCATTTATATTTAGTCTCTCATCCATGTTTAGTAGCTAAAATCATCAAATAAGAGACTAGACATGAATGAATTTCTTTTCCTAAAGACCACACTTGATAGAATAGTATTTTGTAGAGTTTAAAAATATATTTAATGGAATCCATTAAATTTAAGAATCTAATTCATGGGTGAAGGGGGGGGGGGGGGGGGGGGATATATTGGAAGAAAACATCACTCCCAATGCAAACAGCTATTCACATGGCCACACGGATCAGCGAAGTTGTTACCAACATTTTGATATTATCAATACATATAGCATTCACGATACATCTGTAAGATTGTTACTAAAATGCAGGCTCTCAATGTTGAAAATGAAAATGTTGATAACCAATACAATACAAACACAATTTGGCATTCTACTATTTAACGTTTTTTCTATCAGATTGAACTGGTCAGAAAATTCAATTGAAAGCTATATGGTGTAATTGTTAAACTACTTGAATAGATAGAAGACTGAAACGAAACTATGCATAATATTCATAAAATAAAATTTTATATAATTAACCAAAATGATAACATAAAATTTCAATACATCTTTAAACAAATCAGAGTATACGTAAAGGATAACAAAAAATTAAAATAAACAAGGAAAGGTGTTGTAATACTTTGCTGGGAATACACTGAAAGTAAAACAAAAATCCAAAATCAATGAGAAAGAGGAGGAAAGGAATACAAAATGAAGAAAAGGTAACATTTGATCAGAGAAATTGAAGAAAAAAAGATACAACTTCATTTAGTTCATTGTGTTTTCCATTTGTCACGAGCCAAAACCATAAAGGCTACTCAAACACTCCTCCACCATGAAGGCTTTTCATTGAAGTAAAACATGAAAGAATAAACCAAGACCATAAGTAATATAGCTCAACATATGACAGGAAAGCAAATTAATTATAATGATGAACCAATAAAACCATAACCATTTGCATATCCTTGTGTTGGATTGGATGACAGAAACCCAAAAATGACAACAGGATGCATTTTAATTTCCTCAATGATAATACATCAACCAGAACAATTCACAACTATAAATCATGAATTATCATACTTGTTTCAATTCTCATCTATGAAGCACGGACAATCTTTGGATTAGCCGTGTCCGACACGATACCGACACATATAATTACACTGAATTATGCGATTTTCTCAAATTATCGTGTCGGCGTGTCAGTGTCTGGTGTCCATGTTCGCAACCGTTTCCGTGCTTCATAGATTCTCATTCATTATTTGCCCAGAAATTAACCAGCACTCAAACAAACCAAAGATTACACGGTAAAAGCAACTCATCTATTTATTCTAAGTTCTAACTTTCATAGTGCAGAACAAACAAACACCAAATCAAATTACCACATCAAAAAACAGAATCCAATTTAACTGTAAAAGAAGTCAAACACAGGTTATAAGCACGGAATCCCAACGTAACACAAATGATACTTAAACTCGTAGCTAAAGCCTCATAATTTTTGCTGGATAAAATGTGTTGATTGAACTATGTCTAAAGACATCATTCAATGCAATTTACAACAACTATAGTCAGATCATACAAAATCATTCAAACATAGTAGCAACAAATTGCTTGAATCTAAACTAAATCAACTGCAACATGTAAGTAAGCAAACAGTTCCAATTCATAGCAGAACACAAAAAACACCAACCTAACTAACGATGAATGTTAAGCAAATCCTTAGCTTCAGTCTGCTCCTCCATAAGCACATCACTAACATACCGATTCAACAAATCTGCTTTCTTCTTCTGCAACACCATCTTCTCAATCTCCTTCTCATCCGGCAATGGCACATGCACAATAAATTCTCTCTCTTTCTCATCCAATCTCTCCCTCATCTCCCTCTCCTTCATCCTCTCTTCCTCCACCACATCCTCCTCTTCCTCATGAAGAATCTCCCTCGTAGCCGCCGTAACCTCAACAACCTCCCCACTCCTTACAGCCTTCCTAGCTTCCTTCCTTATCCTATCCAACCTCTCCCACTCCTCAACCGCCTCGCGTCTAATACATTCCTCAGCTGGCGCCTCAACCCGCTCCAATATCCCATCTTCATCATCCCTATAACCATAATAAGCAGCATTAATCCTCTTATAAATATCATATCTCGTCCTCCTTTTCCTCAACTCCGGCGGCTTCTCAAATAGCTCCCTAACCCCAGGCAATTTCTTAGCAGCACCGAAGTATCTATACCCCGGTCCCCTTCCACTAGGATTAGGTACATCAACAATATTCCCATCCAAATCAGTCATTTTTGCAGAATGCCTCGCGTAATTTGGTCCTCCAAGTTCAACAATTCTCCTCTCCCAATGCGATTTCTCACGAATCAGTTTGTTGATTTCATCGTTGAGATCACGAAGACGGTGTTCGCCGAGACCTTCGTTTTGAATCTCGGCGACTTTGCGACCGATTTCACGCATGATTTGCTGACGCCATTTGTCGGCTTCGTTGAGGTCACGGCATTCGGAAGCGAGAAAAGGACGGCGTTCTTTTGGTTTCTTCTTTTCTTCTGCTTTCATGGTGATGAATCGATTCAGCATCGATTGAGCTTTCTCTTCGTTACGAGCCATCTTTGCTTGATGCTGATGAAATCGGTTACTTCTTCTTTGTTATAGATGAATGAGAACGAGAACGATCACGATAATGAATCGGTTTTGTTGAGTTTTTTTTTCAAGTAGTAGCGTGAATAGAACCCTAACCCCTCTTCTCAGAAGCAAGAAGTGAAGGTGGTAATATATACCAGATTTTTTTTTTGTTTATTTGGTAAGAAAATAAACTTATCTTTTTGAATGAATATTTTTATTTTTGACAAATTGAAAAGAAACTTCTTTATTTGAAAACAATATCATTATTAGGCATCGCAATGGCAATTGGGCGGGGTGGAAGCGGATTTTACATTTCTCTTCCTCATGCACGATTTTCGTATACTTACATGTTACCCTACCGTACTAAGTGGGGATGAGAAATTGAATCTCATCCCCGTCGCCAACGGTTTCGGGTATCCCCGCACCATACCCGTTCTTGCATTGAATAATTTTTTTAATCAAAAATAAAAGTTTTTAGAGAAATGTTCAATATGCTCACTTTAACGTTTGGTAGACAGATTGATTTAATCGCTTCTTTAAATATCAATGTTAGTTTTTATAACACGACAATTATCAAACAAAATAACATGTTATATCAAGTAATTTTATGCATTTGGGACGGATTTGGGTATGAGTTCAGTGTGGGTACCTATATACCCATTACCCGTGTTTTGAAATCGGAGAAAATCCAAACTCATGCCCAAACCCAGTCAAAACGGGAAAAACTCGTCAAATTGAGTTTGGTTTGGGCGGGTAACCACGAGTATGAGTTTTCTTGCCATGCCTAATCATTATATCGAACCAAACCAATTGGAAAATGACAAATACGACTCACACCCCAACAAATCCAAGTTATGCGCCAGAAATGACCGATATACCTTTTACATAGTTAATGTAAACTGAGTTTACATAAGTTAAGTAAACTCAGATTACGTAGTTAATGTAAACTAAGTTTACGTTTGTGTATGTATAAATCTGTTCACGCTTACTCTATATAAGTTGTACATATGTAAACTTAATTTACAAGAGTAATTGTACATACGTAAACTGAATTTACATTAACCTCTCATAGTATAATTGTACATACGTAAACTAAATTTATACTAATCTCTAATAGTGAGTAATTGTACATACGTAAACTTAATTTACATTAACCTCTCATGGTGAGTAATTGTATATACGT
This sequence comes from Medicago arabica, assembly GCA_946800305.1. NCBI lineage: Eukaryota > Viridiplantae > Streptophyta > Magnoliopsida > Fabales > Fabaceae > Medicago > Medicago arabica. The sequence continues at coordinate 2,428,423 of OX326970.1, forward strand.
AAACTGAATTTACAATAACCTCTCATAGCGAGTATTGTGTCTACGTAAAATCAAATTACATTTACCTTAATAATTGATACGTAATCTTAAATAACGTAAATTCACGTCTACCGAAACAAAAACACTTAATCAAAATTCATTTTTTGAAGGAACTTAATCTAAATTCATGTCTACCTTATATGCCGCTCTTTGATAATGAAATTCATTAACCTTTATGAATAGAGTACCGATCAATAAAAAAGATGTTGATTCATATTTGATCTTGATTTCACATCTATGGTGGTTTATGGGTGAAAAGGGGCGAAGGTTCAGAATGATCATGAAAAAGGGGTCTTTAGAATTTTACATGGAGAGGATAATTTTTGTATTATCGTAAAATGTTAAGTAAATTTATGTGTAATTAGAATTTTATGGGGTGAGAGTAGAAAAAGTGTTGGAAAATTCAGACAAAAATTAACCAACAAATTTTTACTGGTTCATATTTTTGAATCCTGCTCTTCACCCAGCAAGATACACCCCCGCCTAGTCAAACTCACCAAAATGCCCCTGCGCATGTTAAGTCACGCTGCGTGACTTAACTTGCGCACGTTATGCGCCCTGCGCAAGTTAACTCACGCACCACTGGCACGTGCGCAAGTTAACTCGTGCACGTTGGCCGGTGGTCAAAACTGAAGAACAAACGTTTTTTGGACGGTGGTCAGTTGTTCAACATTCAATCTACACGTTTTTTACACCATTTACACGTTTTTTTTACCACATTTATGTTTTTTATAACTTATACTATCATTCTCACCTATAAATACCCTTCCATACTTCCATATTCCCTCACACCATCCCACTTTCTCTCCCTCCTCACTCTCTCCCTCTCTTTCTCTTCTTCTTTTTTGCTTCTATAGTATCTAGACTCTTTACACCCCTTTAGGTATATACCAGTAGTTTTTGAGGGAAGTAGTGGTTCGCCGGGTTGGGGAAAAGGGCATCATCCCTTGAGGTAAAATTAAGTTTGCTTCCTTTTACTCCCAATTTTTTTTTTCCGTGGGTAAAAAGAATCATCATGGGGGTATAAAAGGAACCAAATTTAAATTTACCTCAAAGGATCTTGATGTCTTTTTCCCCAACAGGACGAATCACTATTTTCCCCAAGAGCTATTGGTGTATACCGAAAAAAGTGAAAATAACTTTATACCCCATACCGAAGAAGGTGAAAATAACATTTTACCCCAAGAGGGTAAAATATATGTATTAATTCTTATAATGTTTGAATGATATTAATAAAATCAGAGTTATATTTACTAATTTTGTTTTTAATTTGTATTTATTTTTGCATTTATTTTATGTTTATGATTATGTATTGAATAAAAAAATATTCTATTTAATGGTATCGAATTTATTTGTATCGAATTTATTTATATCGGATTTATTTTCTAATTTTGTATTTATTTGCATATTGAATAAATAAATTCAAATAAAAAGTTTAATTAAACTCAGCGTGAAATCGAATAAAGAATTCTAATAAATAAAATCGAATAAAGTTGCGTATTGAATAAATTCAAATAAAAAGTCTAATTAAACTCAGCGTGGAATCGAATAAAGAATTCTAATAAATAAAATCGAATAAAGTTGCGTATTGAATAAATTCGAATAAAAAGTCGTTGCGTAATAAATTCGAATAAAAGTTACATTTAAATTACATTACATAAAGTTCCTAAATATAGTCTATCGTTACATGACATTACATTCGAAATTGCATCTTTCAACTACAACAATTGTGTTACCTCTGAATGGTGCAAATTCAAAGTTGCTAAGCAGCAAGACTCCAGCGTCCGTCCCGAAAGTGCTTCTGTTCCATTCAAAATGTTAAATTCTCGTTGGTCTTGGTTTTAAATGATAGTATTCAAGTGCCAACGGAATGAGGTTCATACCTTGACACTTCAATACCATCATTTAAACGAAGCCAACAAGAATTTAACATTTTGAATGGAACAAAAGCACTTCTGGACGAATGTTGGAGTCCTGCCGTTTAACAAGTTTGAATTGCTCCATCCAGAGTAAGACAATTGTTGTAGTTTGAAGGTGCATTCCCTACCTAATTATGACCGTCACCTAATCAAGATCTTTTGACGGAATTAGACTTTTGATGATATCTTCAGTTGATCTCACCAACGTTGCTTGCATATCGATCCACTGGAACATGCTGTGCTCCCAAAACATGGTCGTCACGTTTTCGTCGTTCGTCAATTCTACCCAAGTGAATGATACTCTTCCATCGTCGAGCGTTGGACGTTTATACCGAACGTATTCCACCTTCCTTGTGTCTCGGGGGTTGAATCCTTTGTTGAATTCATCCAGCTGATCCTTGAGACCTCTTAGCGTTATACCAAGACACCGAACCTTCAACCTCTGAGGTTCTCCACCGTTGAATTGTGCACGAACGTCGATCCACCCGGCCATTGTTTCAAATCTACACAATAAGAAATTAAAAATAATCAATGAAAATTCTCTAAAACAAACCCTAAATCTAAAAAAATCTCTAAAACTCAAAACCTACAACATAAACATGCAAACATCTAAACATTTAAGCAACACAGGTCATTTTCATGTAAACATTGTATGATTTCTTGACAAAAAAACAAAAATTTAAACAACTCTAAATCTTAAAAATTTCTAATTTAAGAGAAAAAATCTAACATAAAGGTTGATTGTGTTTGATTATGAAAACTTACTTATTATTGAAGTGTTGTTTGATTTGAACTTGAAGGAATTTTGGATTTGATGATTTTAGAGAGATTTTGGAGAATTTTTTAGATTTAGGTGATGAATGAGGCGTTATGCCTTGCATAAGACAGATTGTTGCGTGAGTTAACTAGTGTTGCGCTAGTTAACTCACGCAGCGCATGTTAACTAACGCACAATTTTACACGTGTGTTAGTTAACATGCGCAGGGACAAAATCGTCCTACCTACAGAACGGGAATGTATTTTGCAGAGGGAGAGCAAGATTCCATATTTTTTTTTTCCATTGAATCTCATGAGTATGGAGCATATAGCTCTCTGTCATTTTAGATTTTATATTTAGTGTAGGTTTTGAGAACGAAATTTTTATATGACATAGAGAAATACAACATCTTGGATAATTAACGATTAAATAGTGGTACTTTTTACCTTAATAACTTTGCAAAGATGAGTTTGGTCCAATATGAAAACTACTGATAAAGTTGTAAAATATAAATTAGGCTTAAAATAATTATATAATAATACCAAACTGCAATTTAGTCCTTTAATTATATAAATAATTAATGTTAGGACATTCTCCTATTATATATGTTTACACATATCATTTGCTAGTCATAACTGATTTGTGCTATAACTTATAATTACTATTACGATTACTATTACTATTAGTTCAAGCATCAATTTCATTTTCAGTTGCATAAATGATAAATATAGCATAGGGTATCTCTTCAAAAATAAATAGCATAGGGTATCTCTATGTATATGGGTGTTTTTTTGGTGTGAGACATATTCATGTAAACTCTATGTATCAACTTGATTTTGTTCTTCCCTCCTCGTAGTGAATAGTGATCATTTTTGCAACCATTGATTTCTCACTTTACTAATACTAACTACTCACTTTAGAGGAATCAAATCTCGTTTATATCTACAAACTGTCAAACTCCCTTTTCATTCTCTTCTTTTAATTTCCTGCATTTTCTACTTTAGTTATGTGTGGTGTAACATTCGTTATGTGTGGCGTAACATTCGTTCTTCTCAAATTTTGATGGAGAAAGGCTATATATGAAAAATTAGAGATGGTTCTCTAGTGAACATTGGTCATACTCCATCGCTCAGGTGTAAGGTTGATCCTAGGGCCACCATACCATCAACTCAGTTTGGCTCGAACATGTAGATTAGAGCTCTTATAGATCAATATAATGGAAGATGGAAAGAGGATTTAATTCGTGAAGTTTTTTCACCTCGAGATGTTATGGAAATTTTAAAAATCCCCTTGCCTCGCCTAGATGAAAATGATGATATCATTCGGAGGTTTATGACAAATGGTGATTACAAAGTTAAAAGTGCATTCGATTATGTGTTGACCAACTGGTGAATCGAGAGAAATGTAAGGTAAATGGGGACTGGAATCATGTCTGGTCCACAAAAGCTCCTTATTTACACTGGCATCTACGAATAAATTAGGCCTGATCGTCAGCTTGTGTGGTAAGCATTACTGAAACAGAAACGTATTTGCCCCTTTCCTTGAGTGGGCAGACAGCATTGCGTGTTGGAAGCATGTGAATTTATGGGACATTCCAGAGCATTTCATGGCTTTCTCATATGGTTTTGCAGATTGTTTATTTTTAAGGCTTTTATCTGGTCTAACATCAGATCAGCTAAGGATATGTTCTGATATGTCTTGGATCATTTGGAAACTGAGAAGCAAGAAGCTACGAGACACAATGCAAGAAACAGTTAATCAAACTGTGCAGCATGCTTGCTCAGTTATCTAGTCCTGGCAGCATGCTAACTCGGCTGTCATAGCATATTCTGCACCACAGTGAAGATAGCTCTAGGGTAAGGCAACTCAGATGGAATGCAACTCGGTTGGCACTGGCCCCTGGTTGTTGTGTCCGAGACAGTTCAGGGGATTTTGTAATGGCCCATTCAGATTGATGTTGACAGAGATGTCACCATTAGAGGATGAGGCTTGGGGCCTTCTTAGAGCTATACACTCGACAAGATCCGTTAGACTGCAGTATGCCATTTTTTAGTTGGATTGAAAATAGATAGTAGACGACGTGCACAAGGATAAATTCAATTGTCAAAAATATGATTACCTTATTAATGAGTGCAAAACTTTAATTCTCAGTGATTCATTTTGCTCCCTCTTCTATCAAATTTCGGCACTTTTACATTTTGTAGTTTGGAATTTTGATTTGATCTTGCTACTGTATTTCTGATTTTGTGGTTATTCTTAACAGAGTTTTCAATTCCACAACATTTACACCTATAATACAGATTCAACATCTAGTACCCCATACTAATCACTTATCACATAAACAAAGAAAAATCATAACTTAGAAGACCATGTTTCAGTGGGAAGATATAAACATAAGATATTTTTTTCCCATTTGTTGATGTGCAAGTTCATAAACAAGGATATAATTAATGAAGTAATATATGTCATTTGATTGGTGCATTGCTACACTACAGTCTAAGCCACTGGTTTCCATTTATGAAGTTAATGTCCAAGAAAGGCTTTGCTTCTCCATAGCTGAATTGTTTTGACCAAGGCACCCTCTTTTTTATATTTGCTCCTATTCCATGGCACTTAAACTCACCAAACACTGCAGTCCTGAAACACAAAATGCTTATGTCAAATCAATTGCAGAACAAATTACGAAGCACTAACGTAGACATGCACACCGCACACGACACTAACACGTCATCACCAATATTAATTTGTCAAAAAAGAATAATTGAATATAACCACTATGTTGGTGTCATGCCGCTGGTTGGTGTCATACACTACAACGAAGTGTCGGTGGTACATATAAAACGAGTAAAGTTGCACTTACTTATTTCTTTCTGGATGATTCCATGACGACCATCCTTCTGGAGTAATAATATCATCCATATGACAATTCGAGTAAATTACTCTTGAGTAGTCTCCCCAAGCTCTTCCAAGGTACACACTTCCTGTTCCTCTAATACTGCATCCTACAAAAGAAAAGCCTGTATCTTGAAGTGGTGAATCCCTATGATGTGCTGCAATTGCTCCATAGTTCTCAGCTATTGATTGAAGCCTACACTTCTGATAAGTATACAAACAGAATCATTCAATGTTCCAAAGATGAAACTAGTTTGTAGTTTAGTGGAAAAAAAACATAGAAAATGATCATTTTACTTTACCTCATAGAGTGATTTTGCATTGCCAAAGATGAAATCAACTTTTCCTTGGATGATACACTTGTAGAAGTAATGAGTTCCTGTGTTGTCCAAGAGAGTGTCTTGTGTTCCTTTAATCTTAACTTTATAGAACATTGCTTTATCACTGTCTACCCTTAGCGCCACTGCTTGCATTCCTCGTCCACCTGGTGCTGCAACCACTGTATTCTGCATCCACCATACAAAGATCATCAACTTCTAAAATTACACCTGCTTATATATTAATGTTAAATTTTGTGACAAAAAATTATTTTAAATTATAGTCTGCAAGCATATAACGACTGAAGGTCTTCGTTCTAGTTGTATCGCTACATTTGTCCGCAATAACAAGGATCACAACATAACCGTAGTAGCAATTTAGAACTATGCAAAAAATCGTGTCTTTACTTACCTCAAAAGTAACCTCAGTTGCACAGAAAAAATCTGATTCAACTGCTACAGTTGCTGAACCATATGTCCCCAATTCTTGACCATTTGGACCTCTGTCTGATGATTTACTGTTCCAAGTAATCACAGGACTACTTGTGAGATTTCTTCTACCTATAAATGATAGGTAAGGCTTTGATTTTGGCACAAATACTCTTTCTCTGCACAAATTGTACACAAAGCAATGGTTATAAAGAAAGAAAAAAAGAACAGATCATGTTTTTACCTTTTCATCAAATGTGTCCAGTGTTGGTGTCCGACACATACAATCACATTCGGTTAATTCATTTTCTCAAATTATGAAAGGTGTCAACGTGTCACTGTCGTGTCCCGTGTCTGTGTTGGTGCTTCATAATTTTCTACAAATAAAAACATGAGTATGTAATAACAAACCTGTAAATTCCTGGGAAAATGTAGATTTTGACTCTTAGTTTGTTTCCATTAGGAACCAAATCAACTGCTCCTTGAACAGTTTTAGAATCTCCCTTTCCATTTTGATCAACCACAATTACTCTAACCTCATTGCTTTGAACATTATTGCTTTTCTTCACAACCAACCTTTGTTCATTCACAATCAAATCTTCCCAACTAATGTAATTCCTTACACCCCCTTTAACACATTCTGCTAAATCCACCTCAACCATCATCATAACAAAAACCATAAAAAACAAAACAACAACAACTCTACAAGACAGCATCATTGTTAGTTTGTTTGTCACATAAGAAAAATGTTACACTTTCTAATGTGTTGTTACGTTTCAATATGAATATGAATATATATTATGTTATGCGTATGAAATGAAACTTCAACATGAGATACATAGAAAGATTGTGTAACGGTTTTATTTTTATTAGAGTTGAAGCATGAAGTAGCTGATTGTAATAAATAAATAACCAAGAGAGCGTTATGGTGGTGTGATAATGTGATACCGTCAGTTACAATCTTTCTAAGCCTTTCATAATAATAACTCTACTTTGGTAATGAAAATTAAATAAACTTGGGTTTAGCTTATGAGTTTAATTCAAGTAACATAAAGAGAACTTTGTCTCTTCAATTTGAACTTTTTTGTTTTTAAAAGATGAAACATTAAATAGATAAAAATGGGACTATGTCTAAATTGTGTGATTTATTTTTAAACGGTTGATGGTATATGGCAACAAGAGCGGTTGTATTATTCATGGGGTTTAGGCATATTGGGTGCAACTGCTTCCCACTATGTTATTGAAATTGAAATTGAAATTGCATTTTAAAAACTTTTGTTTTTCCCTCCTTTCAAATTTGATGAACCACCAAATGTTGCTACTTGCTTAGCTTTTTTATATAGCAAATAAAATAATTAATTTGACTTGGTTGAATTATTCATATGAATTTGTGATGAATATTTTGATACTATGTTTTTTTTTTGAACGGTTATTTCTTATTTAGGTGTCTTAAGATGAGAATCATGAGTACACAAATGATAAGTAAGAATAATGTTGGTCCCACCTTAACTCTTTTTTAGGACAGTGACAACACACCACTTATTATTACATACTGGTATGCCACGAGATGAAATCAAATACGTAAAATGTAAGTGTAATTATTGTATCAATATAACAAATCACCCACACATACATGTCAATTTGGGCTTGACATAATAGATTCTGGTAATAGCTTATCATTAATGAGAAGTTTTTTTGGGTACAAAGGACTAATGAGAAGGTTTTAAGTACATAGCAGTTAAGAAAGCTGGATAAATAAAAAATAATAAGTACATGAATGTAGCTATCAAATAATCATAGATTGTAGTAGTTATTGCAACAAAAGAAAAAGATTGTAGCAGTTACGAAATCAATAATTCGTCAAAGAATAACTGGAGTCAATTGATTATTACGTACCATTCCATATTCTTGCAGTTTTTACAATACCAAACTACTAATTCTTCCTTCTCCACAATCACTTGTACATTTACGGTAAAAACAATTAATAGGATAGGATGCACTCATGAATCATGAGTCATGAGGATGCTTCAAAGTCTTGGAGGGGATATGGCGTGATGAGTACCATGACCTTATGTCTATGCAATTATAACATACACATGCTTCCATCACTCTAATATGGCATAATTGGTAGGCATTCGCTTAATTTAGTTTTATATGTTTTTCTTAAAAGTCACCTTCAAGATACTTATATCAAGATTACTTTTATTTTAATCAATAACAAATGAAAGTTATATTAGAGATGAAAAGGTTATGAATGAACCTTTCGGATATGCTAGCGATATAATATGAGTGTGTAATTTCTTTTTTGAAGAGGGTGTATTTTTTTTTGTTCTGGACAACTCAACATATCTCTTTTGACAAAAAGTGTACAAACTCAATGTTGAGTGCTTGGTGCAGCTAAAAAACATGCAGTCATATTTTCCATGAGAAACTTAGGAATAATATACCTCAATACAGCTCGGTTTTCACAAGTTTCCTAAACTTACCAAATTAGATACACAAGCTGGCCGGAAAAGTGTAGGTTGAGTTTCTTGAAATTTCGACAAGCTCAAATCTTTATATTGTTGGGAAAAAGGTATTTACAAAAATATTGAAGTTGACTTGGTCAAAATTAAAAACTTGTATTTTCTTTCGACAAACTCAAATGTTAAATTTGCCAAAATCTAGATGTTTGTTTGGGTTGAAGTTTGCAAGCAAAAAAGCAAGTTTGGGGAATTTCCAAAGCAAAACTATCCTGATTTCTAAAAGCCTGCAATTGAAGCTTATGGGTTAACGTGGGTTGCTGCCGTGTTTTATAGAAAACATGGGTAGAAAAACTCCGAAGCAAACATGCTATAAATGTGTTTTGATAAACACAAATTTTGACTTTGTTGGGACGGCTTCTCAATTCCGAATCTTGACAAAACAAAATAGAACCTATTTGGTCTTAAATATAAGCAATTTTTTACTTTTTAGATTAATTTAAGAGGAATGCTAGCAACACATTCTAACACACACTTTCGAACACACTCTCTTTGATTGGTTAAAATTCACATGGGTCCTACCAAATCATGTAGGTCCCATATAAATTTGGTGGGTCTCATGTGAATTTTAATCAATCAAAGAGAGTGTGTTGAAAAATATGTGTTAGAATGTGTGTTGTTAGTATTTATCTTCATTTAATAAATGATGTATCTGATCTATATTATAAACAACATACATCATTTATTGAATCAACATAAAAATAAATTTTTTTGTTTGTATTCAACACCAAAGAGAGTATATTATTTTCTTAGGATCTTACTTAACTCACTAATGATAGGTTTTGTATAAAGAAAACAATAATGATAAATTTTTGCCTCAAAGAAAATAACACTGATGATGATAGGAAATGCTGTTCAAAATACATTTTAAAGTTTATTTAATAATATTTGTGTGTCTGTAGAAGTAGATTGTAAGCTGGTCGTTGACATGTCTAGTAGATTGAGTCATAGGACGGAGCTTAGCAATTTATTGTATGTTAGTAAAATTATTATGCACTTTTTATCAAACTTTAGCGTAAGTTTCATTGAGAGTTAACCCAAAAATGTAGCTCACTTACTCACTCGAGTGGCCCTGTCTTATGTCAATCACCAAAATTTTGACTACATTCCATCATGTATTATGACTATTTTTAAAAAAAAAAAAAAAACAAAGCTATTACTAATTAACACAAAACCTCATATCTTTTTCAAAAAATGTTGTATACATATGAAGTTTGGCTGAAAAACACCAGTAATTTATCAATATAACCTCATCGGCAGTTAACTGCTGATAGATTTTTAACCGGCAGCAGTTAACTGCCGAAGAGCATTTTTGTATTTTACTTGTGTTTTTTCAGCTAAACACAATGTGTATACAGCATTTTTCATCTTTTTTGATATGGGCAAAAATGGAAGTAGGGATATTACAAGTCCAAATCTTATTGGACTCAATCTTAGCCCGCTTGGTTATAAGTGGGTTGCCCAATTCCATGATCTCTTAGAAAATTGTTGTATACACTTCTAACAAGGCTGAAACACACCAGAAAAAGACGTAAATGTCCATCGCCAGTTAACTGTCGTCGGTTAAAATTCATTGGCAGTTAACTGCCGATAATGTTATATTGGTAAATTACTAGTGTTTCCTAACATTGAGTGAAGCGTGAACAACATTTCTCGGTCTCTTAACCCAACTAACATATATCCTATGGAGTCTTATCATCTTATCCAAGCATATTCTCCCAATAGTACCCCTAATACACCCTTGAAAATTATCCCTCGATGATTGTATCCACAATATTCTACTTTTTTGAATCAAATAAGTTAAGTTTGTGAAAGTCTTATATAATAGTAATCATGAAGCACAAATGACTCTTCTCCTTTTCTATGCTACTAGTTTTGTTTTTTAAAAGATAAACTTAATTTCTTTAATGAAAGTTTAGCAATAAATCAAAGGTTAGGACGATAAAAATACAATGTAGAAACACTATTATATTACTAGTTTTTTTGACAATAAAAAACTCATCATTTCATTCATCGTAATGTTTATAATACAAGATAAAATCAAATCAAAAAGTTGATGACGAGCATGCAATCTTGACACCCTTGTTAAGCTATGAGCAACAACATTAATTTGTCTCCAAACTTTTTTTTTTTTGAACAAGCAAAAATGAATTATATTAACACTGTTGTAGTAGTCTCCTCGGCACAAGATGTGCCGAAGAAACTCCTAAAAAAAACAAGCAGTTCACACAAGATACAAACAATATATATATTCAATACCTAAACACGACAAAGGACTCGACCACCACAAATGTTCACCAAATACAAAGCTAGCCTTTTTGGCTTTCAACCACCACAAAGAATAATATTTTACTTTGTATAGTAGTTGATCTATATAACATTCTTTTTGTTTAAATAATATATTATTTCGTTCATTCCATAAAATCCAAGTAATAAGAAGCCAAATCAGCTGAAGAAAAGACCTCCGCGATTTCAAACCACCTGCATAATTAGTAAACTGAATAATGTGATCTAAAATATTTTGATGGTCGACACCATCGAAACCAATCCAAAATGACCCAAAGCAAGTACACGACAAAAAAAAGTGACGGGCATCCTCCACCACGCGCCAACAAATTAAATTTAGTAGGAAGGAGATCACGAAGCAGCCGCCACGCAAAAATAGACACTTTTAGGGAACCTGTTTGTGCCAAATTAAATCAACATCATGCAAACCCTGTGGATTATCCTGAGCTGTGAGCATAGCATACACACCATGAACAGAGTAACCTCTAGAAGGGTCTGGAAGCCACTACCACACATCATAAGAAATAGGCTGCAAAGAAACATCAAGAAGTAATAATATACACTCCTTCAGTAACTCTTCCTCCCACACCTATAACCTCCTACACCACTGCCAAGCCTCACCATCTTCCCTCAACCTTGTAAAAACATGTATTCTACCGTTATTGATTTATTCACAGCTAAAACAAATAACCCGCTAAAGCACGCCCTACTCCCTAAAAGAAACATCACCACATCAACGATCATGCCAAAAAGAGTGGCCTCTCCATCACCCACCCGCCGCACCACACAATCATGAAAGATAAAATGATTACATAGTTTTGTAGTGACCTTTTCACTTCCAATTATACTTCTAATCAAATTTATCCATAAAAGTGTAATATTTGTGGTGTCATTTAAAAAGATAAAAATTTATATTATATTCGTTATTTTTTTTTTGAAGGAAAATTATATTCGCTATATTGAAAAAAATATGTATGATTTATTACAACATAAAAAATACAAAATATTTAAAGTTATAATTTAAATCAAAATTTTTATAAAACTATCGTGTATTATTTTTACGCGTTAACATATTAAAAGGAATGACTGATGAACACAAACTAATGTCGCAACGATAGGAATATATAAAGAAACTTGTCTATAACTACCGTTTGGAGAATATTTTGAGATGTGCAAAGAATATTTTTTTTTATTGAAAAAAGATGGGCAAAGAATATATTAAATATTAAATATCAAATATTATATTAAATTATTGAAATTGAAATGATGTCATCGGTTACATGGAGTGAAGTAGTATCGACGCCGACGGACAATTGACTCAATGATGCAAAAGCTGGACTTTTCTTTTTACAAACAAATATAAAACCTTTTTTTTTTTTTTTTGTTTTTTATAATTATGACATTTTTTTGAATGAGATAATTATGGACATTATTAGTAGAGATGATATATGCCCATATAATATATTTTTTAACAAACTAAAATGAGATATATTATAAACAAAATTGATTTATCCTACACAAGACATGAAAAAGGCAAACCAACAAAAAATATTTACAACAATCAGGTGCTGGAATTCTGAAAGCACCAGCAAAATGGTAAAGCAAATTACACATGAACGCCCATACAAAGAAATAGATGTTTCCGTCAATCATGATAACTATAGCTAAAAGTTGTCTATTTAGATTTCACCCACAAGAACGAATTCAGTTTAACTTTTTCAGATAGAATAGAAGAATCGAAAACTGTATTTTGAAATACATGGTTATTTCTTTCCTTCCATATATGGAAGCCCAATCAGAAGCAAACCAAATAATTCTCAAGAATGAGTGAGTAAATCTAGGCAAACCTGCCATATTAGTAAATTGAATGAAATGATGTCGAATGTCACCTGAATGAACCAAAGAAATACCCAATCAATGCAACACATGAGTCCAAAGCGAACCAAATATGTCACGTCCTAAAAACAGATGAGTAACAATTTTCTGATTCACCACAACCAGACACACAAGCCGAATCATGTAATTGAAGAACACGCCGCCATACCAATTTGTCTTTAGTAGGATGTCTATTGCGAAGGAGGCGCCACACGAACAGAGATACCTTCTTCGATGGGATATGCTTATACCAGACGTCATCAACGAGAGACCTATCCACATGATTACCGTTGTTAGTGAGAAACCGGTAAGCTTCCCACACCGTATAACCATCAGAGGATCTAACAACCATCTCCAAGTATCATGAACAATATCCCAATATAATATTAATTATATAAATTTCTTTCTATTGTTAAAAAAAATAAATCAATATCAATATATTATTAATAAACCAAAATCATACGTATAGTTATATTTATAAGCTAATTATATAATTTTCTTTCATTGGGTACAGTATAAAAGTCTTTCTATAAAATAAGATTTTATTGTTTTTTACTAGAATATACGATACTTTTTTAGAAAAGAAAATAAGATTTTATTGTGCCTTTTACAAGAATAAGATTTTATTGTTAAGAACAATATTTTCGACACATATATTCACTAATATATGAATGATTAAAATCAAATTATTTTGATGAAAGATAAATATTAATGAAGAGAGATAAATATCAAAATCATCAAACTCATTTTCAACGTACTTGCACTGCAAAGTGAAATAAAAAGTGCCATATTCAACTATTCCTTTGACCACCAACAATCACTTTCATTTTTCTTTTAATTTTCTTTTTTAAATAGTTTAGTGGTTAGATTAAAAAAATATTAATAGAATATTTGGGGTTCAAATAGTAAACCTTTAAATATAATATTAATTATAGCTATCAATTGAGTTGTCTTACAAGACCTTTTTCATTTCTTTTTAACGCAACCAAATTCAAAAATATAACCAATATACCTTACCTTTATCAAAATTATTATTTAATTTATTAATCAATACATTCTCCATTTTTGAAAAAACATTGTTTTGCCTGATGCAATTTTATTACTAATCATCAATTCAAAAACAATAATTGAATCCACAAATACATATTGTGCATATAATTTTTTTTTTTGAGATATCATATTGTGCATATAATGTGAGGTTCAATAAAAAAATGGATTGATATTTCATTCCATCCAAGGTCTTATATTATACTATATCTAATCTTTTTTGATAACTAAGGATATTATTCTTATTTTTTTGAAAGATAAGGATATTATACTATATATAATGAAATGAAACACTATAGGACTATAATGTGCTTTCTACTGAGTGTTAACCTTTGACTAATTTTCTAGATCTTCAATAATCAAACAAAGTTACCATGATGAGAGGACGATTCCTCAATTTCTTTGCAAATCCAACACCAAAAAAATGGTCCCTTCTTTCTCTTAGCCACCACAAATCTCAATCTCAACACTTCATGTCTGTTTCTTCTTCTGTTGATACTAATTCAAAGAATCTTTTACCTCATGATGATCATTCATGTGAAAAATTCTTCACACCAAGTTCCAGATATGGGATCAACACCTTGCATACAAGTTCAGTTGTGGAACAATCTGAAAAGGTTGAGGATGAAGATTATGTGTGGATGAAGATGCAACAAGAAGCTAAAGTTGATGTCACTGTGGAACCAATTTTGTCTAGTTACTATTATGTTTCAATTTTGTCACAGAAATCATTGGAAACTGCTTTGGCTAATCACCTTGCTGTCAAATTAAGCAGTGTAAGTCTTCCTAGTACAACACTTTCTGATCTCTTTGTTAGAATTTTGGAATCTGATAAAGAAATTATGTATGCTATGAAAAATGATCTAAAAGCAGTTAATGAAAGAGACCCTGCTTGTATAAGTCATGTTCATTGTTTCTTAAATTTCAAAGGCTTTTTAGCATGTCAAGCTCATAGGGTAGCTCATAATTTGTGGTCAAATGGAAGGAAGATTTTGGCGGTTATGATTCAGAATCGCGTTTCGGAAGTTTTTGGAGTTGATATTCATCCTGGAGCTAAGATTGGAAGTGGGATTTTGCTTGATCATGCAACGGGGATTGTGGTTGGTGAAACTGCTGTTATTGGAAATGATGTGTCAATTTTGCACGGTGTGACGTTGGGAGGGACCGGTAAGGCTCATGGCGATAGGCATCCAAAGATTGGTGACGGGGTGCTTATAGGTGCCGGAACTTGTATTTTGGGGAATATTAAGATTGGTGATGGTGCTAAAATTGGTGCTGGTTCAGTTGTGATCAAGGAAGTTCCACCAAGGACTACGGTTGTTGGAAATCCGGCTAAATTGATTGGAGGAAAGAATAATCCTATTAAACTTGATAAGATTCCTAGCCACACTATGGATCATGTTTCACATATTTCTGAGTTTTATGATTATGTTATCTAGAGTATAGGCTTGAAAAAGTTATTTGCAGTTTTATGTTTGGAAATTCAGAATTGAGTTATTTAAATGTGGTGGTCCTTGTTTATTATGTAAGAGAGAATCTTGGTTCTCCTGCTATGTTAACAATGATAAAAATGAAAATAATAAGCGCTGTTGGAATGTAAGATATATTGGTTGTATCTTTATTGTTTTATGCCATTTCTTGCTGTAAATTTTGTAGTTTTCTAGCTTCAAGTGATTGCAAGAGTTGTTCTAACTCGTTCACAAACTCTATGGCACCACCCACAAACAATTGCATATTAATTGAACCTATAGTTATAGTTGTATCTCAGAACATGTAAAAAAAATATTTGTACATGAACCTTTTCAAATGACTAGTATGCTGGTATAAAACATCCATGTAGAAAAGAATCTTCGATCATGACTTGGACCACGACAGTCATGTTTTTGATATCTCTGAGACCACCTATCTTCGTTGCTATTATGCTTTTGAGTGTATTGGAGAGATGGAAGCGGCGCTAGGGTTTCAAACAAGGAATTGAAGTGAAATGAAATGAAATGTGTCTACAACTTTAACCCCCTATATGTGCTATATCATAGCTTTAAGTGACGTCGATTTGAGAGGTGTTTCTTGTGGGCCTTTTGGCTGTGGGTAAGAGATAAAAGCCCATCTACTTAGAACATCAATAATTTGTCCACTCATATATCATTTTCTCTTAAATTTAAATTTAAGGCTATTACATTTTCCACTTTATGGTATTCTCGCACACCTTATTTTTTTCTTATAAAATTACAATTTATTTGGATCTTAAATCCGAACGCTTTTTGGATTATACATTCAAGCTCTCTACACCATCCTCCCTTCAGCCTTAGCAGACATCATCAACAACAATCATTTAAGCTTCAATCCTTCAATTGCGGATGCCTTCATTTGACCGCTAAGTAAAAATGGAATTTATAATACAAAAAGTGGTTATAATTGGTTGCTCTCCCTTCATGATGTTGACAATCAAGCTAGTGTTTCTTGAAATTGGATTTGGAGATTAAAAGTCCCTGAAATATTAAGTTTTTCATTTGGCTGGCTTGCCATAATGCTGCCCCCACTTTAGCATTGCTTAATCACACAAACAAGGTAATCTCGGCTATTTGTTCAAGATGCGGTGACTAAGATGAATTTTTCTTTCATTGTGTGCGGGATTGTAGATTTTCAATTAATATATGGCAGAGAATCGGCTTTTCTTCCCAGCCTTTCTTCTTCTCCAATTTGGTTTCTAAATGGATTTAAGAGGGTGCTAAATGTGCTTGCTCAACTGTTTTCTTTGCAGCTTTGGAAACATCGTAACCAGATGTGTCTAAGTAATGAAACCACGTCTGTTACTCACCTCTGTTGCCATATTTTCAGTTTGGCTAAAACCATTAACACTAGTCTTCGCAATGCTACAAGTGCCTTAGCTCCTGCAAGAGTTATTCGCTGGAACAGTAGCAACCACACCACATGTGTACAATTTTGAATGTGGATGGAAATTGCAATGGTGATCCTATCCGCATAGGATTTGAAGGAGTTCTTCGTAACAGTATAGGAAACTATATATCTGGTTTTTCAGGCTTCATCAACAACTCTTAAGATATCATGTACGTTGAACTTACCACACTCTATCAAGGTCTAATTTTGGCAATTAGCTTAAATTGCGGTGATTTGGCTTGCTATCCTGACTCTTTGCTCACGGTCAACCTCATTAAGGATGATATTCCTCAGTACCATGTTTATGTTGTTCTTATTCAGAACATTAAAGACCTTCTGAACACTAGAAATTTCTCTTTTCAGCATTCGCTCAGAGAAGGTAATCAATGTGCGGACTTCATGGCCAAACTTGAAGCTTCGAATGATGTTGTACTGTCTATCCATTCTACCCCTCCGGAGGACTTGCTATCTTTGCTAAGGATGGATGAATTAGGAACTCATTTTGTTAGGCACTAGTTGCCTTTTTTTTTCCTTCTGTTTTTTGTTTCTTTTTCTGGTTTCTTTGTTAGCCTTGTAGCCAAAAAAAAAATCCGAACATCATAAAAACTATAGGTCAACAAATCTCATACTCATCTTTACCTAGAGTTGGTGAAAAACTTATTCGGAAAGTATAATCCAATTTTTTTTTTTTATATTTCAGATAGTATAATCCGAAACATGACCTGAAAACCTACTTTTTAAAAAGTGGGAAACCTTTCGAATTATAGAATCTGAAACCTTCGAATATATAAGGATTACTCAGAACTTAACAGAAGTTCACCACCTTTATCACTAAACACTTCTTATAGCACAAAAAACACATAATTTTGGGCAAAAAACGTGATTCGGAGTAGCGATTTGGTCATCAAGGGGCGTTTACAACATCATTTTCCCATGAATGCAAAGGTAATGTTCATATAAAACATTCCTCATTCGATTTCTAAGTGCTTTCATTTTGATCACGTCAATCAAACTATATTGGCATCGTTCGTATCCTATAATCCGAAACCTAGCAATGTGTTTCAGATTCTATAATTCGAATGGTATCAGTACAAACTACCCAATTTTTCTGACCATGATCTTGCACTGTTTAGTAATGGATGTTCCCATTGATGCCTCCTATGACTTGGTACCTGAAATTGAACCTCATATTGTGTTGCCAAATGTTTCACCTGAAGTTATGGATGATTCCAACAATGCCAAAGTCGAGGACACCCCCGCCGAAAGTTGTATTCCTTTTGACAATGCGAAAGTAGAGGACGCTCCTTCGCTTATTGTACCTTCGGCTCATGCTCATCCAGTTGTTGGACACATTGTTCCGGTTAAAGTCAACATACCACACAAAGACAAAATCCTACCTTTGATGCATGAATATGTTGAGAAGGTGGTGGATGTAGCTTGTGAAGGTCATTGTGGGTTTGTGCAGTTGCGAGCCTACGTGACATGTTTGTTGATGATTACCATATGATATGTTATCAACTTCAAAAAGATCTTAACAGTGAAGAAAATGAGCGTTATCAACGGTTGATTGGGTCAGATAATCGATACAACCAGATGTTATACGCTATAACTGGTGATAGTATTGGTCATGCAAATAAAGCAATTTTACCACGTTTCTTGTTAATCAAGTGATTTATTGTAACATGGTTTATAGCTTTTTCTATCCGTTATAGGAATTGATGTGAATATATGATATTGCCTCCATCCCAAAAATAGTGACCTTGTCGGCGGTTACACCAAGGCCGGCCCTAGGCATAGGCCGAGGGTGTGATGGCCTAAGGCCCAGGTCCCAAGGGGGCCCTAATTTTTTTTATAAGGGGGTGTATAAAGAAAAGTTAAGGTTATAGATCAGGTGTATATAACAAATCGTATTAAAAGGTCCCAAATCAAAATCCTTATCTAGGCCCATTTCTTAATATGAGTAAAATAAGGTTTTTTTCTATATTATCTTTGAAAAATGGTGGGTAATTTATCCATCAACTAATGAAAATGAGCAATTTATTGGTGGAGTCAAGATAGTTTATGGATACCACCTAAAAAAGTGAATGTTCATTGGTTGAGATAAACTATCCACCATTCTTTCATGGGTATTCTAGTTGTCACCGTAAAATAAAACCTTTAGTGAATGCATCAATTAGCAGTTGTTAAGAAACAAGAAATTTAAGGCTATTTATCACCCATAATGCCATAATTATATTTGCATTATGAAAGAAAGAAATTGTGGGCTCTAGTATTATCTAAGACGTTTGCCTCATCTAGTCCTTAATGAATAAATAATTATATTTTTCATTTTTACTACTATGCTGAATTTTTACTGTCACTTTTAATGTGGAATTTAATAGAATCATGAATGCATATTATTCCATTCATTTTAATTGACCAAGACCATAGTCTTTCTTCCCTTTGTCACGACAATACTTGTCTCTCTCACACATTTGTTATTCCAATTTAATTACCTCAAAAGCGTTACACATTTGTTGACCTAATTTAGCATTAATTTCATTCACTCCATTCTATATTAACTTGTTATTCATTTTAATTGACCAAGACCATAGTCTTTCTTTCCCTCTGTCACGAAAATACTTGTCTCTCTCACACACTTGTTATTCCAATTTAATTACCTCAAAAATGTTACACATTTGTGATAAGTGCTAGAAAGTAGTACCTCAATGATATAATTTAGGCGCTTTTGTTACTTGTTTTGCAAGTTATTCAGGGAAAAGCCGAGAGATAAGTGATTATTGCCCCATTACGCTTTATTTTTCTTACTCTACCTCTTTTGTGCAGGAATTGAACTCAAGACACCAAACAAAGAAGGAAAACCAAGAAAACAGTACAAGAGGCAAAAGTCAAGTCACTCGCCCCCAACTCGCAATGGCGAACAGTGAAAGACAAGCAACCAACAAACTCGCAATCAACTCACAACGGCGAGCTTAAGGCGAGCATTTGGCAGAGAGGTCATCATCCGTCGCCTCCAACTCGCCATGGCGAACACAAGGCGAGAAGAAGCTCGCAATGACGAGTGAATTTACTCACGAGGTGAGTGAGGGCGGTCAAAACTCCTCAGAAGTGACGTGACACAAACCCATTGGTGAAGAAACATCAACTCGCCATGGCGAATGCATCTACTCGCGAGGCAAGTTGAGTCAGATCAGAATCTTATAAATAGTCCTTCAGTCATTTCAGCAAGGGGATTATCATACCATATGCCACTTTAGGAAGAGAGAAAATAGTGGAAACACAGAGAGACCCTTAAGGAGCAAGGAGCACAAGGATTGAAGGGATACACAAGATCATTGAGACATCATGGCTTGCTTCCATTCCATCTCTTCTTTTCTCCTTGTAATGTTACCATGACAATGAGTAGCTAGACTCTTTTTGTTGGGATTAAATGTAATCAACTCTATTAATATGTATTCCCTTTGATTATGATGTTGTTTGATTTTAATTATCTTATGAAATTGAAGTTATTCTTGTTTCCATTACAATCTTATGAAATTGAATTGTTATTGAAAAATACCTTTTTGAATCTACGTTAGAGTAATTCTCTATCAAAGCTTTTGTTCTTGACATGGAATTTAGGTTTTGATAATCACTTTGAATATTGGAACCCAACACTTTTGTATCGTTTGATAGTTTGGGAAATCAACTATACAACGATACAATCGACTATTGGAAAGTTTAATAGTTTGAGAAATCGACGATTAAACGACTCAATAAAAATTAAATCACGACATCATTTGGACACGAATGATGTTGTTGAGCAATATGTGATAATATCAATTGATAATTAGAATCCGCAGCACTAATCCGAGAATACATATACGTAGGTTGATGAAGTTTAATCCCAGCATAATCATTTCCCTGTTAACTCTCAAATCTTTTATAATTTCATAGTCTTCTAGTTTATGAAACAAAACTTTTTTTTTTTGAAGAAATCAAAATGGGATTATATTACTAAACCATAGCACTTGCAAGCACAAAGTGTGCCTGCAACTACTATCAAAAATACAGAATAGTCAACCACAAGGTAATAACAAAAACTGTGGTTTAGCCAATACCTAAACAAAACTTATTACCACTCCATTACTCAGAATGATATAGATTGTTGAACGACTTAGAATATCGCACCAGTCTATGTGAAGACGATAACAAAAATACTTACTTTTGATACTACATCAATTTGTTGACTCAATTTAACATTAATTTCATTCACTCCAGTCTATTTTAACTTGTTATATAATACTGCAAGTTAATTGGAATTAAAAGCGTTACTCCATGCTAAATTACTGGAAATGAGTTCATATTATTCCATTCATTGGTTTAAAATGATTTGAATTTACAATTGGAATGTGGTTATTGTATGTAAACCCTGTTCTATATTAATTAAACCATGACTATAGTGAAGTTCTACTTCATTTACGATGTTTAGTTTCTTTTTATTTTTATTTTAAAAATATATGTAAAAAAAAAACAAGGAATGAAGGTAATGGTTTATTTTTCTAAATTAATTTAAAAATATGAGTTCTTAAAAAAAAAAAAAGTCTATTGTTCACATAAAATGAATTTTTAATGCATATGATGAGGTGTATTTGAGACCTCCAACTTTATGGTTCGAACCAATTAGTTCTTTAGAAAAAAGTATATTAACTTGTTATAGCTCCAACTTTTTTGTTTTGTTTTTCCTTTTTATTAATAACATATATGATGATGTGTATTTTACACACGGTGTTTTGAGTTTCAACATATATAACTGTGATGTCAAAACATCGTATTATGGTGATTTAATATGGGTGCTAGTATAACTGAGATTTCAATCGCCATAACTAATGTATGTCTCATTCATCATTTATCAAAAGAAAAAAAAACTATGATTTATTATACAAGGGGACCTTTTTTCATACCATGTCCAAGGCCCGTAAATCTCTAGAAACGGTCCTGGGTTGCACACATTTAACCTTTAATACATTTAATCATGTATAAGCGAAAATTGTAAAAATTTAATATTTTAAAATTATTTGTCGGAAGAAATCTAATAATATTTTATATGCTACCATTTGTTATAATATGATAGTAGAGAAATATAATTCTATTTTCGATTTTTAAGATAAGATGTTATTAGGTATTTGGTTGTATATAGGCACACTTAAACTAATTTGTTGAACTAGGCAAATATATATCATGGAAAAGATGATGATGGACATGATGATGGAATCTACTATTAATAATATAAAAAATTTAATGTCAATCATTTTTTCTAAAATGTTTTCGGTTAGACTCTTAATCTCAATAATTTGGTCGATTTGATAGTCAATTTGTTATTAAATAATTAAAAAACAATGTAATATGACACACACATATATATCTAAAGATATAAATAAATATATATATATATATATATATATATATATATATATATATATATCTAATGCAATCACTACTGGACCCTACGTCCACCTAAACCGGAAGCCGTTATAGATGCTATAACAAAACTTCGTAAGAAAATATCTCGAGAAATCTATGAAGATCCAATTGGTTATCAACGAGAGAATAGGTGTTTTACTACGAACCACAAATTTCATCTTCGACGCAGTACTCATACCGGCAATTATAATCAAGGATTATTTTATCAACCATCATCTACTTCAGAGATAACCTCTGACACATTTTTCAAATATAAAAAAGTTAAGTATCCTCCGACAAACGAAAAAGTGAATTAAACAGGATCCTTTTGTACAAAATACAATAAGAAATAGCAAGCAAGTCAATCTTCTAAAATTTCATTCTAATACTTGTTAGATAAGGTCAAATTGTTATCTTTAGGGTGGCTGAAGGTTAAGAAGGCTTTGTTTGTCTATGGCACACAGAGGTGGTGGTCTAGTCCTTTAGAGCGTCTAGGCATTGGCTAAGTTTTTGGTCTTTTGATTCTGGTGTAACAAAACTGTTGTATTTTTTTAGTGGTTTCTAGGCATACCTTGTGCTTGGGACTGCTATAGTGTTATGGTATATAATTCATTTTGATCTCTTCAATATATATATATACACACACGCGCGCAAACAATTTATAAGATTTAACGTATTATTCTCCTCTATTTTAGCCGTGAGTGCAAAAATTTTATGAAGACTATTGTACATCGAAATGTTAAAACACCTTAAATCTAAGAATTAACATCGGTCTCGTAATCTCTTTCTAAATGCAAAGTGACAAAGATTTGAAATACTTATATGACTTTTTAAAAAATTTACCAATCTCTCTGCCTTTTTTAATTTTTTTTTAAGCACCAATTCATCATTACCACGAAAAGCCAATCTCAAATCCCTTAGATAGTAATAAATGCAAAGGGACACAAGTTTGACACATGCGATTTTTTTTTTTTTTTTTTACCAATCTCTCTGCCTTTTTACCAATCTCATTTCTTTGGTATTCGGTGGGTAAACAAAGGTATGGTTTGTGGATGTGAAAAGTTATTTTTTATTTTTTTTTGCCGTGTAAGACATAAATGCAATATTTATTTTATGTTTATATAGCTTTTGTTCAAGGCATTGAGACACTAACTCAATCACAAGTCCTTTTTATATGTATTAGTTTTATGTTACGTAAACAAATACAACACAATACATTTCTTGTGGTTGTTCTCTAGCTACCTTAACTTCCTTATATTCATTCCCACCATTTTCCGCTAAATCTCTTTTCTTTCAAAGCGACCATATGAACTTGGAAGGCATGAACGTTCAGGAACTGGTGGCGGTGTTGCGAACAGCATTTCTGACAGAAGAATTTGATAGAATTGAAGGGATTTTAGTGAGTAGATATAAGAGACTAGAAAATGAGATTAGAGATCTTCAAAAGAAGGTTGAAATGGAGGAAAAAACGAGGCTTCAAGCCGAGGAAGATTCGAGAAAAAGAGAGGAACTATGTGAAAGAGGAAAAAAAGCTCAGAATAATTATGAGAAGTTGTTGAAGAAAGTCAAGAAAACTAACTTAGACATAGGAGAGTTAAGAAAGAGGAACAATGAATTGGTGTTGGAAGTTTGTGAACTGAGAAAGTTGAAGGAGAAATGGATGAAAGATAGCAAAAATGCATATGGGGTGAGAAAAAGTGAGTTGTTGGAGAAATCAATGAAGAAGAATATTGAGGCTCTTGGTATTCCTTTGATTACTAATTTTGAAATCAGAGATGAAGAGAGTGAATATGATATTGACAATGACATTGTGGAGCCTAATACTCTGCAAACAAGTGAACCACCCAACAAAAGGAGGAAGAATGCTCAAGGTGCATCATCAAATATAAAAATCACTCCTTAATGTTTTTTTTTTTTTTTTTTTTTGGGTTAGCATCATCAAAGTTTAAGTTAACAAGCGTATACATTTTTATTTAGACAAAAAAACATCCCATAAATTGTTTCCTAAATTTACAATAATAGCATTTTGTTTAATAAAATTTGGTGTTGGTTAAAATGGGGCGATCCTTCGTGATTAAGTTATTCCCTAAAAAAAACATTAATACATAAGGTTTCCATCTTTATATCTTGATCCTTTTATAATCTAAACTAAAAAATTATTGTTGTTGGTTTCCTTAATTTTTTAATAGACTTATTTGTGCAATTTTACTTTTATTATCATAATTATAGTTAATAGTTTCTTATCAGTTATGACACAAACTAGAGGAGCAACAATTGATGCTTCCCATTCTAGACATGGACATCCGATTACATGTAGGGAGCGCGCAGCAGCAGCTAGACATGCACCTATAGTAGAGGAACGACGAGAGAATGACAATATTCATACGTCAGAGGAGGTCATTGTGACGGACTATGTTGTTGTCCCTCAATCATATGTGCAGGTATGAATAATCTTAATTACATTTTGAATTATGGGTGTTAATTTAAATAATAGCTTACTGTATTTAAAGCCATGGTTGTTTGTTGCAATGTGGAGTTGTGATTTGTTTTAATGTCATATGATTTGAGTGGACAAACATTGAAGAGGAGCCTAAAACAAAGATTTTGAAGTGTTTTTCTTGCACCAAGTTAGTAACATATTTTCTAAAAAATGGGTAGGGTGGGTGCTTCTTAAATGTGTATAAGGGATTATTGTTACTTATTGTTGGGTTAAAATAAAATAGTAAAAACTATGTGATTGTTTTAAGATTATTGTTCTTGATTCATGAGTGTGATGAAATTATATATATCTTTAATTCGTGATAGTGGATACTATGCATGGTTCAATTTGTTGTTGATTGTTTTATAGGAACAAATGGCAACACAAAACAAAGCAAAGAGGAATGAGTTTGCCACCAACACATCATCTAGCGACTTTGACAGCTTCCACTTCACATCATTGGTTCATCAAAAGCGCTATTCCGAGTTTCTGGCCAATAAAAAGTTTGTGGGAGAAAAAAATTTCCGGTTGGAAGGGAGCAAATTCTCGTGTATTCATAAAATGATAGAGGCCAGAGGATGGGTGGAATTGACATCGTTTGCAAAAGATGCTAGCATGACAATAGCTAAAGAGTTCTTTGCAAATGCATATCAGGTTCCTGCTAAGAATGATCGAATGAAATTCAGTAGTTTTGTGAGAGGGAAGAAGGTTCCATTTCATGATAAAATTATCAATCAAATGTTTAGGCTTGAGAACTATGAGACGTGTTCATTTGAAGCAAGAAAAGCGAAGGGTTCTAACGTTGATCATCAGGAGATTCGTAGTACTCTGTGTAGGCCCGAGGCTGATTGGGTTAGGAACAAAGATGGAACACCAACAAAACTCCGAACATGTGACCTCACACCCTTTGCTAAAGTATGGGCAATGTTTGTTTTGCGGACCTTGCTCCCGTGTTCAAATGTGTCAGACTTGACCATTCTAAAAGCTAACTTACTGACTGCAATCCTCAAGGGTGAGCCAGTCAATGTTGGTCGTCTTCTAGCAAATGACCTTTGGGTCACAGCAAATTGTACTTCTACCTCGAGTTGGATCAACCATGCATCATTGATACAAAAACTTTGTGAAAGGGAGAGGGTGTACCCTAAAGAGAATGAGGAAATGGTGAATCCATTTGGGGCGATCAACGCAAAATGGATAGAAACACATTGCAACCTGTAAAATTGTATTGCATCCACAATGGTAGCGAAACCTTGGTTACAATATTTGATGTATTATTATAGAATATTAATCTTTAAAGTTTTTATAAAAAAAATAAATAAGTGAAATTATTGGAATTTTAAAATTGATTGGACACACATGAACCTAAACAATACTGAACGTGGAATTGCACTCGCGACGGAGTAAAAAAATGATCTAATTGCAGATGACTCTTGTTGGTGTATACACCCTGATTAGAGTTGAGTCTTGTATTTAACTGAGGGATATTTTGGTTCAACTACTGATATAAATTGTCTGGGCTACTTTGCTGCAACATGGTTCTACATCCCTTCGCATTTTTTCTTTGTAGTCAAGTCATTTGTTTCAAACATGCTTTTGATGTATTATCCTTCATCATGTTTTGTTGACTTTCCATTGCCTGTAGTAAAAAATACAAACAAACACCATAAGTAGTTGATTAGTCAATATTTTCATTGTACCTGAACCTGAGGCAGGAACTGACTGTATATATATGATGCATAACAACCATCTACAATTTAACTAAAAAGCAGAATTAAATAGGCAATGCATTTGCACAAGAAGAAATAATATTTAAGGTACTTGACCATTTCAATATTTAAGGTTTCTACAGAAACAGTAAAGTTATGTAGTACCTAATAGAAGAATATGTATTTTTAATTTAAGACAATCCTATTGGCATGGTAAAATTGAATGGCATAATGTGGTTGGAATATTTAAGTTATTATTAGATTAAAATTTAAGGGCTCCACTGTGGCATTAGTTCACAACATTGAACTGATATATGATTTCTTATAACAGATGTTTGTTTTTCAACCACATTTCACATTGTCATTAAACTAATGATAACTTAAATATTGCCTATTAGATGGTTCTCTTTGTTATTGTTCAAGTAACTCAAATACAAACCTAAATGTGTAATTATCAATGAAGAGAAAAGGGGAAAAGAACTACTCTCTGATAACTTCATATAATTTTATCAAGTTACAAACTATGGCACTTATAAGACAGAAGTGCAGTAATCTTGTTCCTCCAAGATAGGGCTGCAGCAAGCTTCTATTATGGGCATATTCCAATAAGCTATTTCCTTCTGCTCTCTCTTTATTCCCTCTTTTTCCATTTAATAGATATCCACAGAGCCTAAGTATTAATCTTGCTATGCAATCATGGTAGCAGATCAATCAGAAAAGGGGAATCAAGGCCTTGCTCTCATTAGGGGAGGTGGTTGGTCCTTTAACGGAATGGCACTTCAACTGGCGTCGGGACTTTTTCGATTGGGAAAAACAACTTTTTGCGAATCTTCTTGAAGATTTGAAAGGTGTGATTTGGTCGAATGCGGATGATAGGTGGAAGTGATGTTTGGAGGAGTCGGGAAGGTTTTCCGTGCGGTCGGCATACCGGAAGTTAGAGGGCCTTGTGTTGAGGGAGGATTTGTGGAGTGGGGCGGAAAAAGGTGTCTTTAGCAAAATATGGAAAAGCCCGACACCATCAAAAGTTGTTGCTTTTTCATGGAAGCTTCTCTATGATAGAATACCGACGAGAGTTAATCTTGCTGTTAGGAATGTTTTACCGGTGGAGGCTTCTCGTTTTTGTGCTCTTTGTGAAAGGGTGGACGAATTGTCTACACATCTTTTCCTCCATTGTGATGTTGCGGCTAGAGTGTGGCAAGGAATTATGCGTTGGTGGGAGAGGGTGTTGATAATTCCACCTTCTCTTTTTATTCTTTGGGACTGTTGGTGCGAGGGTGAGAGGAATAAGCGAATCCGGAAGGGTTTAAGACTTATTTGGCACACGACGGTTTGGGTGTTATGGAAAGCGAGGAATAATAGGGTCTTTAACAGCCGGAACTCGGAGGTGGGAGAAATAGTGGAGGAAATCAAGGTCTTATCGTGGAGATGGTTTTTGGATAGAGCTGATATGTCACCATGTATGTATTATGAATGGTGCTGGTGCCCAAATGAAGCTCTTTTGCGGGTAGCTTGATGGAGACGATTTGTTTATAGGCTGAAGGTGGCTGTTTCTGTTCTTGAAATTGGAGTTCCGGTTTTGTTTGCTTGCTGGGTGTCTGTGGGATACTTCCTACTGCTGTTATGCAGGTTTAGGTGCTTCTGCTGTTTCCTGCCTATGTGTGTTTTCTGTTGCCTGGGCAGTTTTTTGGATAGTTTGAGTTTTGGGCCTGTATTCTGGTGTTAATACGGCTGGATTACAGTAACAAAACTTGTTACTGTCATCGTTTTTTTAGGGGTCTTTTTTGGGCGGTTTAGTTTCTGTTTTTGTTTTCAGTTTCAGTAGTGTTTGTGCGGCTACCTGTTGCAATTCTCTTCCGTCCTCTCCTCGCGTCTTGCGGGGTAGGCGCTAATAATATTTTGCTGATTCAAAAAAAAAAAAAGGGCCTTGCTCTCATTTCTCTTCAAGTTGAAAGATAAAATGCAGAAATGCTCTTGTTGCTGCCTGCTAGTTCTGGTCAAATATTAATTGATAATGTCTTCTTGAGCCTTTCTTGTTTATTTATTTAACACATTTTATGTCACATAAGTAATTTTAATGGTTAGAATATGTTGGCTAACAACAAAGGTGGTTTTGCAAGTTTTTGATAAGGCTCATGAGACCAACTGCAACTGCAACTAGATCTAATAACTCAAATTAAGTACTGTCCATTTACAGTCCAAATTTAAAACCACAGTAAAACTAGATCAAATACAAGTGACAAGATTATCACACTCAAATCAAGCTTATTTTAAACACAAGGAACTAACACAGTAGAGGAAATGATCACAATTCTAAAACTACGACATTTGCACCATTTGATTCATGGTTGAACCATGGGTCCTCCTCATTCTTGTTCTCCTTGTAACTCTTCTCTTAGGCTGACCACCAAATATAATCACAAGCCATCTAGGCTTTCCAATCAAAAACATGTAATATCCAATGCCTGTTCCAATCACAAATCCACATCCATATCCAATTGCGTCCAAATCCAAATTTCTCTTCACTCCAAAAGCTGTTGTCGAGTGAAGGCGGAGAATGATGTTCAGGTCCACAATTCTTGGACAAGGGGAATCCACATAACCCCATGTTTCCTTCATAGGAATCATTTGTAAATGTATTGAACTGCTTTCCTTGAGGTATTTCTCCCACAAGATGGTTATTGGAAAGATCCAAGACTTCAAGAAAGTCCAAATCGGTTAACTCTACAGGAATCCGACCAGTGAGCATATTTGACGAGAGATCCAATGATTCCAAGTTTCCCATGGATTGGGGAATAGGACCAATGAGTTTGTTATATGAAAGGTTAAGCCCTTTGAGATCATGAAGCTCTCCAATAACATTTGGAATCTCCCCATCAAATTTATTTCTTGACAAATCAATACTTGCAAAGGTTTTTGGAATTTTCACAAATGAGATTTTGTTTCCTCTTGTCGCCACAGTTACATAATCATAGTACTGTCGACCGACTACATCTATTTCCATATATTGATAAAATCCATCCTCTTCTGCTTTAGTAACATTCTTCATGGTTTGATAATTTTTTAAATAAGCTTTTGGTAGCGGACCACTAAAGTCATTGCCCGAGATATAAAAAATTAGTAAACTGGGAAATGGATGTTTGATCTTTAAATTGGAAATAGGACCATGCAACTTGTTGTTATCAAAACCAACACTTTCAAATAAGACAGAGTTGGAAGCCAGTCAGGAAAATTGCCTTCTATTTTATTGTTGCCAAGATTTAGAACATTCAGGTGCATGCAGTTGGACAAAGAATTAGGCAAATGTCCTTCTAATTGGTTGCCATAGAGATTTAGAGTCTGAAGCTCACTGTCCTTTGAAAAGTTACTTGGCAAAGTGCCATAACATTTGTTCATAAGTTGACCTGGTTAAATATTCTCATAATTTACCAATCTCTCGATGTCTTTTTCAAAAATATATATCTCTTCTTTTTGAAAGCACCCATTTACCATCACCACAAAATGCCAATCTCTTATCTCATAGATAATAACATAAACAAAACATATCACCCTCTGATACATTATGTTCCAATCAATTACGTATACCAAATTCAAGAAACCAATCATTATTAAACTTATGGAATAAGTCCTTTAAGGTTGATTTGGTTGCATATGAGAAAAAAAATAAGCCTAAGAAAGAGACATAGAGATGAGACAATAAAATTAGAAAAGAAAAATAATATTTTACAAATTTTGATAACAAATACGATGTCGTTTGATTTATGTATTTATGAAATACACGTAACCAATACAAATTAAAGAAGAGGTAGTGATAAATATATAGATTTTTTTTGGTACACGAAATGACAACCATTGAAACTCACAAAGTGGAAGTGCTGAACTCCCTGTCACGACGTCCGACCTAACCATTTAACCATTTTAATATTTTTATCAGTTAAGCTAGAAGTTATATAAGGTTTAAATAACGGTCGTGGTAGCATATAGGATTTCGCTATTTCGGCCGTTACGGATGTTGTGATACAGATTGCGGTTGTCGCGGTGTGAATTAATCACAACATTGCACAACTCTTAAATAATGATGCTAGAGATAGATTTTGAGTTCTAAGCTAGATAACGAAATAAAATTATGTAATTTATAATCAAATATGTACTAAAAATATGATTTTCATCTATCTCAATTGAAAAGATATCCGGATTCTATGTCTATTGTCATGAACGATATTTTTTCGGCCGCAACGGTGTTTCGTCGCGGCTGTAACGGTGTTTCGTCGTGATTTTTGTTCACTCAGTAAAAACGGTAACGTTGACTACCTATACCATTTTGTCGCGACTTTTTTCTCGGCAATGGACCATTTTTTAAAACCACACACACACTATTTATATCTTGTTTTAGGTTGATGTTAAAACCATAAAGTTGGTTAAATGCGTGTAGTATGCGCGCAATGTTACTTTTGTTTGAGGAAGTTTCAGGATTGAAGGTGAATTTTCAAAAGAATATGCTGGTGTCAATATTTCTGATTCTTGGTTAGCGGAGGCTGCCTCGGTTATGAATTGTCGTCGTGGAACCATTCCTTTTGTTTACTTGGGGCTCCCTATTGGCGGTGATTCTACTAAGTTATCTTTTAGGAAACCTGTTGTCTATCGCATTGTTACTCGTCTGTCGTCGTGAAATAACAAGTTCCTTTCCTTTGGTGGCCGCTTGATTCTCCTGAAGGTTGTTCTGCCTTCTCT
Organism: Medicago arabica; assembly: GCA_946800305.1. Lineage (NCBI taxonomy): Eukaryota > Viridiplantae > Streptophyta > Magnoliopsida > Fabales > Fabaceae > Medicago > Medicago arabica. The sequence continues at coordinate 2,459,759 of OX326970.1, forward strand.
TCCGATTTACTTTCTTTCCTTTTTCAAAGCCCCTGCAGGTATAATTTCTTCTATTGAATCTATTTTTAATTTTTTTTTGGGGGGATGTGAGAATAATAGGAAATTAGCCTGGATTAACTAGGAGTCTGTATGTACTCCAAAGGAGGATGGCGGTTTGGGGGTGAGGAGGATGGAGGCTTTTAATTTTGCGTTGTTGGGAAAATGGTGTTGGAGATCGTTGACTAATAAGGGGGGTTATGGTATAGAGTGTTGAAAACTCGATACGGTGAGGCGGAGGGGAGGTTGAAGGATGGGGTGGGGGGGAGGGGGGCGGTGTTCGAGTTGGTGGGGGACTCTCTGCAGGGTTCGTGATGGGGTGGGTGAGGGTGTTGGAAGGTGGTTTGACGACAACGTTAGGCGGGTAGTGGGTGATGGTAATGATACTTTTTTCTGGCATGATATTTGGATGGGGGATACTCCTTTGAATCTAAAATTCCCTCGTCTATTTGACTTGTCAATGAATAAAGAGGTTACGGTGGAGGAGATGAATGGGTTAGGTTGGCATGTTGGGGGCAGGGCTTGGGAGTGGAGGCGTCGATTATTGGCATGGGAGGAGGAGAGCGTGGGAGAGTGCTCTGTTTTGTTACACAAAATTGTTTTGCAGAACACAATGCATGATACATGGCAGTGGATACTAGACTCTATACATGGTTTCTCGGTTCGAGGAACATATCATCTTATCACTTCTTCAGGTACTGTTGCTGACCGCCATTTGGTGGATGATGTGTGGCATAAGCTTATTCCCTCAAAGGTGTCTGTGTTTGTGTGGCGTCTCCTTCGCGATAGATTATCTACTAAAGACAATTTGACAACGCGGAGGACCATTCAAGAAACTGACACGGAGTGTTTGGCAGCATGCGGTATACAGGAAACAACAAAGCATTTGTTTTTTGGAATGTGTTACTTTCAGTTCTCTTTGGTCACTTGTTTTTCATTGGTTAGGTATCTCGTCGATTTTAGGTGGCGAGCTTCGACATCATTTTCTACAGTTTATTCATATGACTGGTTTGCCCAAATTTACACAACTTCATCTGAGGGTGATTTGATTTGCTTCTCTTTGGGAGATATGGAAGGAGCGGAATAACCATGTTTTTAACAACATGACTTCACCTCTTCTACTCTTCTAGAAAAAGTTAAATTGAATTCTTTTCTTTGGTTGAAATCTAAACAGGTAGCTTTCAGTTATAGTTACCATGACTGGTGGAAACATCCTCTCTTGTGTATGAATGTTCCCTAGCTTCACTGTTTTGTTGGTTCTTTTCGTTGAGGATCATCTATTTGTAAATACTCTTGGTTGATTCACCTTTTACACACCTTGTGCGGGATGTATCACTTTTGGTTATATATATATATATATATATATATTAGTTTGTTAAAAAAAAAATACCATTCATTAAAAATAATTTTTTTTCCTTTGATATTCGGTGGATATACAAGGGTATAGTTTGTAGATGTGAAATGTCATTTTTATCTTCTTTTTTTTTTTTGTGCCGTGTAAGAGATAAAAACAATATTTATTTTATGTTTATAGCTTTTGTTCAAGGCATTGAGGCACCAACTCAATATTTTATGTTTATAACTTTTGTTCAAGGCATTGAGGCACCAACTCAATCATAACTCCTTTTATATATTTAGTTTTATGTACTGGAAACAAATACAGCACAATACATTAATTCTGTGTGGTCGTTCTCTAGCTACCTTAGCTTCCTTATATTCATTTCCACCATTTTCCACTAAAGCATGAGTGACCATACGAACTTGGAAGACATGAACATTCAGGAACTGGTGTCGGTGTTGCGAACAACATTTCTGACAGAACAGTTTGATAGAATTGAAGATGTTTTAGTGAGTAGATATAAGAGACTAGATAATGAGATTATAGATCTTCAAGAGAAGGTTGAAATGGAGAAAATAACGAGGTTTCAAGCCGAGGAAGATTTGAGAAAAAGAGAGGAACTGTGTGAAAAAGGGAAAAGAGCACAAAATAATTATGAAAAGTTGTTGAAGGAAGTTAAGAAAACGAACTTAGCTGAGAAAAACACCATTGGAGAGCTAAGAAAGAAGAACAATGAATTGGAGTTAGAAGTTTGTGAACTAAGAAAGTTGAAGGAGAAATGGGTGGGTGATAGCAAAAATGCATATGGGGTGAGAAAAAGTGAGTTAGTTGGAAAAATCAATGAAGAAGAATATTGAGGCTCTTGGTATTCCTTTGATTACTAATTTTGAAATCAGATATGAAGAGAGTGAATATGAAATTGACAATGACACTGTGGAGCCTAATACATTGGAAACAAATGAACCACCTAACAAAAGGAGCAAGAATGCTCAAGGTGCATCATCAGGTATGACAATTATGCCTGCATCTATTGTTTCTTACTTCCTCCCTACTTATTTTCTTTACAAACATTGACATTTTTACACAAATTAAAAAAAAAAAAAAAGGTATGATAAGAGTTTTGACTTTCAAGTCGTTATTGTCAGGACTACTAAGTCGTTAATGACTTGACTATCAAGATGTTACTAAATATATATGATACATACTAAATATAAATGATATTTGCATATTCTAATATTACCCTTTGGGTATTAGGATTATGTCTGGACTCCTAGTTATGTCATCAACCACTTTTTTGCAATCAAGTTCGATAGACACCTTAGATAGACCTATACTGCCAAACCATTTTACTGCTTCCTTTAAGCCCCTTGCCTTCACTTTGTGTGGCTGTGGTAATTCAAAGAAGCAAGTTGTTTTTGCCTTTATATATGAACTCTCCTCGGCTTCCTCCGATGCACATGCCTATTCTATAACAACTTTGTTCCTTGAAGATTGCTGCATCGATATTGCACTTGACCTCTCCCACCCCCGGTTTGCAACAATTGTCATGATTAGGGCTTATTGTTCTGTTAGAGTTGCTTTCTCCATCCTCCCTGCAGTATGAAGGTTCACGGGCTTGCTGCCATTCCAACAAAGGTTTGTGCGCCATGTGCACTAACATACGCGGATTCATATCTATATCACTCCAAAGCTTCTCATTTCTTCTCTTCCGTATGCACCACAAAGTCATTACAAAAATAAGATGTTGTTGATGAGGTACCACTTGAAAATTTGATGGATAAACCCTCACATTTCCATGCTTTCCCTCATTTAAAATTTAAATCTGTGTTACATTTCCTCCTATTCCTTCCTCATCCATGTAACTTGTTGGGTTAAATTAAAGGGAAATGCTTATTATCGCGACAAATTTTATCCCGAAAAGTTCACGAGCGTGTATGGCATGGTTAACAGTAACTGTTTATTTAATTCCAACCGCACATGTATGGGTTAGTGGGTGCTTGATAACAGGCTACTACCTTTATCGTGAATTTTTCGCTTGAATTTTTTTCGCTATATATAGCGTTGTTCTAAATTAAAATAGTAAAAACTCGGTGTTATTTTAAGATTATTGTTCTTGATTCATGAGTGTGATGTTCTAACTTAGGATAGTGGATACTATACATGGTTCAATTTGTTGTTGATTGTTTTTATAGGAACAAATGGCAACACAAAACAAAGCAAAGAGAAAAAAGTTTGACAACTTCCACTTCACATCTTGGATTCATCAAGAGCGATATTCTAAGTTTTTGGCCAACAAAAAGTTTGTGGAAGAAAAAAATTTCCGGTTGGAAGGGAACAAATTCTTAGATATTCAAGTAATGATAGTTTCCAGAGGATGGGTGGAATTGACATCCTTTGCAAAAGATGCTAGTACAACATTAGCTAAAGAGTTCTTTGCAAATGCATATCTGGGTCCTGCTAAGAATGATCGAATGAAATTCACTAGTTTTGTCAGAGGGAAGAAGGTTCCATTTCATTATAATATTATCAATGAATTGTTTGGGCTTGAGAACTATGAGCAGTGTTCCTTTGAAGCAAGAAAGGCCAAGGGTTCTAATATTGATCATCAGGAGATTCGTAGTACTCTGTGTAGACCCGAGGCCGATTGGGTTAGGAACAAAGATGGAACACCAACAAAACTTCGCACTTCTGACCTCACACCCGTTGCTAAAGTATGGGCAATGTTTGTTTTATGTACCTTGCTCCCGTGTTCAAATGTTTCAGACTTGACCATTCCAAAAGCAAACTTGCTGACTGCAATCCTTAAGGGTGAACCAGTCAATGTTGGTCGTCTCCTAGCAGATGACCTTTGGATCACGGCAAATTGTTCTTCTCTGTCGAGTTACATCAACCATGCATCATTGATATGCAAGCTTTGTGAAAGGGTGAAGGTGTACTCTAAAAAGAATGAGGAAATGGTGAAGCCATCTGGGGCGATCACTGCAAAATGGATAGAATCTCACTGTAACTTGTAAAATAGCATTGCATCCACTCGGGCAGCGCAACCTTGGTTACAATATTTGATGTATAATTATAGAATATTAATCTTTACAGTTTTTATAAAAAAATAAAAAGAAATAAGTGAAATTATTGGAAATTTACAATTAATTGGACATACATGAATCAAAATTATACTGAACGAGGAATATTGTGCTCACGACGTAGTAAAAAAAAAAGATCTAATTGCAGATGACTCTTGGCAGCGTATACCATGATTAGAGTTGAATCATGTATTTTACTGAGGGCTATTTTGGTTCCTCTACCTGTGTACCTACTACTGATATCAATTGTTTGGGCTATTTTGCTGCAACATGGTTCCGCTAGAACTTCTGCATCCATTTGCATTCTTTTCTTATAGTCAAGTCATTTGTCTCAATTCTCAAACATGCTTTTGTTGCATTATCTTTCATCATACTTTGTTGAATATCCATTGCTTGTCATAAAAAACAAAAAGAAACGCCATAAGTAGTTGATTTGTCAATATTTTCCTTGTATCTAAGGCAGGAACTAACTGTGTATGATGCATAACGACCATTTACAACTTAACTAAAATGCTGAATTAAATAGGCAAGGGATTTAAACATGAAGAAATGATATGTAAGGTACTCAACCATTTCAATATTTAAGACTTCTAATGAAATACAAAAGGTGTGAAGTACCTAATAGAAGAAAATGAAAATGCAGTTTGAATTTAAGTCAATCCCACTGTCAAATTTGAATGAAATAATGCGGTGTTAATTCACAACATTGAATTAATATAATTGCTTATAACCAATGTTTATCTTGTGAAAGTGACTCAAATTTGGGGAAATTGAGGTTTCTGGAAACTGCCAATTCAGGACCCGAATGGTGTTGTTCGGGACCCGAATTTGCAATGTTGTTTCGGTAAAAATCGGTGGCAGAATGGAGGAATTCGGGGCTCGAATTTGCCAGCAGAAAATATAATAGAAACGTATTTTTGGGCTGGATTTGTTACAATTTTATGAGAGTTACTTTTACTATAAATATAGACTTTGTATTAGAGTATAAATATAGAGGGGGCTGAGACAAGGGTTTAGAAAGACAACAACAAAACTAGGGTTTGTATAGAGTCTGTCTCTTGAGAACAAATATTAGGGTTCGAAGATTGATTCACCTTGGGAAACACGATTAAGATTGAGTCTCTTGGTTACGGGAAGAGATTGTGACTTTGGGTAGAATTAGGCCGGAGACTTATTCTTGTAACCCATTCATATCTCTTTTGTAAAGTTACTCATCGTTATAGTGAAACAGAGGGATGCTCTCTCCTCCAGATTAGGTCAATTTTGGACTGAACTGGGTAAACAAATTCTTTTGTGTTCTCTCTTCTTTTCCATCTCACTGTTTTCTACCTTTGCTTGTGTTTTATTGCTATCCACTTTGTTATTGGTTGTTTGATTAACTTGCTCCACACATCAAGTTGTTATTGGTGTGATTTTTCACCGAATTCACAACAGTTTATAGTTATCAATATGTTTCAGCTGGTAGATTCTCTTTGTGTTCTGAACACCTTTTTACTAAACAAACCATGCCGATCAGGCTTTAAGTAGGCCAAACCATTGGCCAATGTTAGATGGTTTGGTCTATTCATACCCCTCAGTCGATCGTGCTCGGCCTTTGTGATTGCAGCGATGCATGACATGTGTCACTCAGACACATGCACCATGCATACTTCGCCCTTACGCACATTCCTGCTAGTCCTCGTGCAAACATGTTTTCATCCCCAAATGTTTATCTCAGGGTCCTATATAAGGCCGTACATATTTGTTGTGCATATTTGCAATCCAAATCTTAGTCTTTTTGCCTCCAAAACACATCTGATTTCATTGACTGCAGTATTTTCTATGTCCGAAACAACTATGAATATATTATTTGATTTTTTAATAGTAACACCTATGAAAATATTGCATTGCAAGGACTATCTACGTGAATCTATTTGAACTAAAGAATGTGCGAGTTAATGCTTACGTTATCTTAAATCACATATGCCTACGATATTGAGAAGTTTTTTCCCACCCCCACATCTCCCACGTCCCTTGTGAAAACTAAAAATTACCCTTTTTTACGCGTTTGGATTTTATAATTCGTCGGATTTTAGAATTCGAAAATATTAGCCACGGTTGCTTTAAAACGATTTCCACTTTCTATCATTGCTCAGTAAATTTATTCATTAAATTTTACCCATATTCAAGCTTAACCAAATATAAAGGACGTCCTAGACATTTGAGTAGTCTGCTATAGGATCACGTTGTTTCATCTTCGGTCTCCTAAAAAAATGTCTCGCTTTACATATCAGGGAGAGCAACTACTCTAGGTTTCTTATGCTATCTTGGGATGATGACATTTGCTAAATATGAGACTTGCATCATTTCTGCACTCCCTATCTCAAATTAGAACTAGTCTTTCCTAATTTTTTGTATCAAATTATTTGTTCATTTTATAATATCAATACAACACTTATAATTTTTTCTATTAACATACATTTATTTGTTGCATTTCAATCATCAATAACTATTTCAGTAACTATAATCAATAAAGGTGTTTTAGCAAATTAGCTCTAATTCGATCTTTGATAGAAATATGACCTAGGACTAAATTTCCATCTTTTAATAGGACAATGTTCTACTACCAACATACCCCATGAATTTATGACATATACATAATTGTACGGAATAACACTCTTACCTCTAAGTGCCTTCCTTTCGACGGTTTTGCTTTTAGGGATCAAACGTCCAAATGCACACACAAAGAGAGTACGGTGAAAATGGGTTTTTTGTGACACTTTTAAAATGATGAATATATTCTTCAAACAAAGAGAGTATTAGTAACACAGAATCGAAAGTATGAAAGGAAAGATAATAATAGAATAATTCTTACCTCAAACTTGCATTAGGATGAGGTGTATGAATGAGAGAGATTTGATAATTATGAAGAAGTGGTGTGCATAATGTGAACTTTTAGTTATCATGTATCAACTACGCTTTGTAAAAAAATAAAAAATATATCAACTACGCATAATGATCTTAATTCCACATTTAGCTTTGTAGCTTGTTTTTTAAAACAAATCCAGAACATGGGTTCGAAACAATCTTCTTTTATTAGCACTTCTCTTGTGGGAAAGATTAAAAGTAAGCAAAACTACGTGTAAGAAAGGAAACGACAAAAATAATTAAAAATCTAGTTAGTCTATGCATGGTTGTTCATTCTCTAGCATTAAAAAAAGTGGAGTCCTAAGAGGTAAGATATAGAATTTAGATTAGGGATGCAAATTGAAAAGAGTATTGATATTTGATCAATAAAATTGGACAACTTATGGGACAATTTATATGAAATTGGACAACTTATGGAACAACTATTAAAGTTACATTAAAAACAAGTGTTAATTTAGTAGAGATACTTACTCCTACTTTCGTCCCTATATATAAGACCCTTTTGCTAAAATTACGGAAATTAAGAAAGTGAATATTTCTATTAAAGTTGTTTGTAATCACTATTGTTTTTACAATTTTATCCTTAAGAGAGAGAGTTATTTTATGTTTTCCATATGTTATTTACTGCTGATTGAAGAAAAAGATGTATAATAAATAGGAGGATGTATGTAAAGAAATAATTAATGTAGTTAGAAATAAAAAATGGTCTTATAAAACAGGACAAATATTTTTTCTTCAAAACTAATTAAGGACGGAAGTAATTAATGTGGTTTTATAAGTTGTTCCATAGATTGTTCGATTTTTTATTTTCAAATACCAATACTTTTAATAAGTCATATTCTCATCAACGATCTTTACTTTTATTAATGCCCTTAGGCCTTACCTTAAAACATTTGTTGTCAGTATCCAAAATACTCTTCATTTTTAACAAATTAAAACATTTTTTAAGGGAAATTAAAACAATATTTATTTTCTTTCAAGAAACACTTGCCCCAAATTACCAAAGATCTTAAATCTAACACTCTTTAGATAACCTAAAATTAACGGAGCGGAATGAAACAGAATAAAAATTACATTCTATTGTTTGGATACTATATGATTTAATGGTATTAATTTTTCACTCCATTGTTTAGAATTTTGACGGAATGGAATAAGTTATAATTTTTTTTTATTTCAATTTTACCCTTTATTTAAAATAACATCAATATGTTGAATTCTCAACTCAATTCAATCAATATGTTTATTTTGGCTAATATTAGTATCTTTCTTTTTTGAACGACTAATATTAATGACATACTTATTTTGGCTAATACTCCCTCCGTCCTAAATTGTATGAGATTTTAGGCATTTAACACATTAAGAAATGCAATTAATATTGTGTGGAAAAGAGATATTATGAGTTGTTTTACAAAATTGTCCTTAATAAATAATATGGAAAAGATAAATAAAAGAATTGAAAGAAAAGAGAGTAATAAATAGTTAAGATTATAATAGGAAAAATATCATTAATGTTGCATTGATATTGTAAAGCGACATATAAGACAATTTTCCCCCCTAAAACGACATACAATTTAGGACGGAGGGAGTATTATTAATGTTCCTAAACCATCAGAAGGGATTAAGCAAAACAACAAACTCATGTAAAAAACACAAGGAACACCAAGAGGGAGAGGTAACAAACACATTGTCCACGAAAAGAAAAACACCAAACGGCCATGCCTATTCCAGAAACAAAGTACTCATTAAAACATATACAAAATGAACACCAAATCAGCACCCATGCATAGGTAGCCCTAAGCCAAACCTATGCAGCAGCAAGCTGTTGAAGACAACAGATGCCCGTGTAGCAAAAAAAAAAGGAAATGATCGAGCCTGAATAAAAATGGGAATGAAAAGTAGGGACAAAAAGGTAATTGTATTAATAATGTGTTTCATTCCATTGGATACACCCTAAATTAGGCGGAATGGAAAATTGACTAAATGAGTGGTATTGGATGGAATAGGTTCCATCACACTTCATTCCATTCCATTGTTTTTTTACAAAACCAAACAATGGAATGTGGATCTATCCCACCCCATTCCACCACTCTCCACCAATCCAAACATAGTCCTTAGTGTGTGATTATTTTCAAGCTTTGAATAACTTACACACTCTCTCGTAGAAATACACGAACCTTTGGTGTAAGTTGCTCTTATATCTAACCCATATTTGAACCTTGCCAAGTGGCAAGTGTGAGGTGAATTAAGTCACACATTGGATGAAAAAATGAGTATTAAGCAATGTATAAGTAAAAGGACTAAAAAAATTCAGTTTTTTAAGATTTTGGGTAAACATGTGGTATCAAAAAGTCTTGTGTTATGTTTTAGGCAAAAAAAAAAAACTCTTCATGTCCATTAACTTAACTTAACTTCATATAATATAATGATATCATACTTTATCTTTTTATTTGGGTCATTTTTGTCCTTTTGATTCATTAGTTTATAGACTTTCAAAGATTAAATTTAAAATTCATGTGAAAACATAAAGGAAAACATATTTGAACACTAAGACTTCACATGGAAATAAAATTATAGATTTATGTTCGTATTCAAGATTCCTATAAAAAATGCATCCAGACAAAAAGAACATTCCATGTTGCTGTTAATTTGGACCCATTGTTAAATTCTTTTTGGCTTTAAAAAAAATCATAGTACTCTAAATATTAGATATAATAATTAAACAAAATATATATATATATATATATATATATATTATGAACACCTAATATTAATCATTAGATCAAATATATATGCATCAATAATACCACTATGGAAAATACCCACATAAAAGAAATTAGGGTTAGTCAGGTAAATAGTCTCAATAAATATTAAAAAAAATGTTTTTTGTTCCTAAAAAGAATCGTATTTTTTAGCCTCAAAATTCTGACAGAAAATTTCACAGGAACTAAAAAGTGAAACAAAAAATATGGATTAAAAACAAAATTCTATATATTTACTGAACCATTTACTTAATTAATCCAAGAAATTAATCACCATGTTACTAATATAACAAGTTAATTATAAAATAAAATATATAATAAGCATATGAAACTAGAGTAATTAAATATATTTTCAATCACGCACATATTTTTTATCCAAGGCACGCAAAATAAGACAATCGTTACTAGCGCGAAAATAAAAGGCTTTAAATTTTTTTTACAAACACAAAAACGATATTCGTTCATTTAAATTAACAGAGTACACCACATACAATAACATTCAATATCGATATCGTTAAAAATATTTTCTAATAAAAATATCTCTAAATTACGAGCAACAATATTGAATTTTTACTAGGACAAATGTATTTTTCCCGCATTACAAGGTAACACATACTCCCTCCTGTCACTGTTATAAGCAAAAGTTGACCTGTTAGGTTCATTCAATAAATGATGTATGTAGTCTATATATAGACCACATACATCATTTATTAAATGAATCTAAAAATTGAACTTTTGCTTATATAATACTCCATCCGTTTCAAAATACATGTCAATTTTGGAGAAATTGCACTAACCAAGAAACTAAATAAATTTTGTTATTTTTGATGAAATTATGTGTCTGTTTTCTATAATACCCTTAACCATTTATTATTTCATTCTATTTTTTCTCTCTCTACAATAAATATATAACGGTATTATTGACAAGACAATAATTAATTTTGCATTTAAACTTGAAAGTGACAAGTATTGTAAAACAAAATTATTCTCCAAAATGGACAAGTATTATGAAACGGATGGAGTGGTAACACGAGGGAGTACAAGACTACTATTTGTGTGAAACAATGCTATATCATAATGTCACAGTCTATATATATGCAAGAATGGTTACAAATGTAATAATTACTCGATCCCTTCTACCAATGATGAATTGATGATTGCATAAGGTTTATTAGATGTGATCATGGGTAATCGAAAATGTTGATCCAAGCAGTCTTGAATGATCTTTAGTCTTCAAATTTCAATCATTGCCCATCAAATGCCAAATTTGGTTAACATACTATCATATGGTAAAAGTACAGAGAGAATGAAAAATGTTAAACTACCATATACTAGAAGCATACAAGAAGGGTAAAAGAGAGAGAGAACAAAAGAAAGGTAACTTAGGTAAGATTTTATTGTTTAACCTCTTTTGAAAACTTGAATGTGCAATTCTCAATGAAAAGATAGGGAAAAAGAACTACTCTCTGACGGAGAAATTCAACATACCACAGTCATACTAACTTCATATAATTTAATTATGTTACAAACTATGACAAAAGTTAAGTAATCTTCTTGTTAATTCATTCCTCCAAAATAGTGTTGCAACAAACTTCTATTTTTGAGCATCTTCTAGTAAGTTCCTATTTCACAGCTTATTAACTACTATCATTCTATTTGTGACTTACTTTTATTAATGCAATATTTGATGTGACCGATATTAGATTCTTTATGCAGGTTACAAATTTGAAAAAACAATATTTGTCTCTATCTTCCAGCAATTAAGATGTCTTTTTTAAAAAAAAAAAAAAAAGGAGACTTGCCAAAGAAGCAAGCTCCAAAAAGATATATAAAAGCAAAACAAGATACAAAAGAGAGGGGGGACATACTTGAACTTATAAATGACGAGGTATGCATGTAAAACAAACTTGAATGTGTAAAAGGTCGTTTGGGATCTTTAGTTCAGAGCATTAAAAGTTTCTATATGTCAAATTCATATACAATTGAAGCATAGTATTAAATACTCCCTCCATTTCAAAATACATGTCCAATTTTTGCAATGTGCACTATTTACTTGACTTACTTTGATCATACTTTTTAACTAATGTATAAATACAAATATTAGCATGTAAGATGTTGTTTGATTCGTCTCAACAAATATTTTTAAAATATTAAATTTTTATAATTTTTTTACTTTTGATAATTAAAGATATTAACGGTCAAAATTGTGCATTGGCATATGTGAAGTGATTGACTTGAACATGTATTTTGAAACGGAGAGAGTATTGATTATTAAACACCGTATGTCACCTGAATCAATGAAATTTCCAATAATATTTTAATTAATATCGAAAGAGTATCCCATGTTATAGGATGGAGCTACTATTTTTTTTTTTTGAGAGAATAGGATGGAGCTATCTACCATAATTCTGAGGTAATTAAATATTGAAGGTAGCTCCCATAATACATGACATAGTTGACCATATTACGCATGTCAATGCATAATTTTGAGCTTAAATATTTTAAATAATATATTAAATAATATGAAAATTTGATATTTCGAAAATACTCATCGAAACGAATCTAACAACATATTATATGATATTATATATCTTTATATAATTGTAGAAAATATGGTTAAAGTAAGTTAGATTAAAATTGCACATTTTCAAATAAGTATCTATTGCAAGATAGAGAGAGCAAGAAACTTTCACTTCTAGATAAATAATCATTGCTGACTAGCTAGTGGGGCTCACTGGATCAGCTGGAGTGAGAGCTATTAGAGGTAATCAAATTTTGTTGTTGGAGCTAATACATCAGTTGCAATTGTAAATTGGGCCATTTCAGATGACCTTTTAATAAGTAAATAATTCTGTTCCATTTAAGATTTCCAGTTCAAAACCTTTTATAAATCAGTCTCAAGTTTCAACACTTATCACAGGATTGTCAAAATCGGGATTTTGCTTTAAGTTGAAATAGAAGAGGAAAATTGACAATAGTAAAATCACAATCACAATGGAAGGATTTTACTCAATTACTTTTGTAGAATCGATATAAAAAATTATAAAATCACAATCAAAATTGATGGCTATTATCAAAAAAAATAATAATACTAAATATGGGTTATAAATGGTATATAGTCATGAATGACCTAGTATATAAGAAATCATAAAATTGCAATCAAAATCGATATTGATGGATTTTGCCTATTTTAGGATTCTATTATGGATTTGAGTTGTTGAACGTGAAAAAAGTCACAAAAATCCTGGATTTTAGGATTTAAGTTGGGATTTTGACAACAATGCTTATTTCTCTAATTTATTGAAAACTCTAATTTATTAAAACCTGTTTGATTTTATTTTTTTTGCAATTACAAAAGTATTCAAGTTTCTATATGTGCATATATACACTACGCCTGATCAAACAAACATAATAGATAGCAGGTAGATTTTTAGTTCAATAAAGTAGGCCTAGATACAAATGTACTATATGGCCCCCATGTCCATAATATACAATCTAACATTTGTATATACTTTCAAAACTAAGAACTAATAACATGAGTTAGTTACGTTGTTCATTAAAACCTAACAAAAGGTCATGGCTAACAAGGATACTACAATGTTATAGCCCATTTACCTTAGTTAATAGTTCAATCCTGCACTTTCTGGCCTACATCTTTTTCTTTTTTGCATCATACCTTATTGTAAGATTATCGAAAAAAGATGAATCATAGGAGGAAGTAGAAGTGGAGGTTTTACGGTCGCTGAAAGAAAATTTTCTTTTGACCATGTCAGATGCATTGGCAAATTTGCTATTTTGTTGTGTTGCCAGTGCCACTGATGAACTTGGCTCTTCACTCTTCACGGTGATTCCAAAACATGCTTTCTTTTCATTTACTCCTCGAGACATACATTGATCATAGTCGTCATGGTTTATGATCTCAATCTCATTTTCCAGTTTCAGACTTCCACCAGCTGGTTCAAAAAGAGATATGTTTAAGCTTACATAACATAACATTTGCCAAACATGATAATACTCAAACAAAAACTTGAAAAGGCATGGTCGATGCTAGTAGCCTCAGCATTTCTTGGAAAATCCAGCCTCTGGATGTTCGAGTAATTGACTATATATGATTCATCAAATTCAGAGAATATCAGACGACATATACAGCAGGCATTCTGTAAACATGTTTATCTTGGAAAATCAAAATGAGTTTTCTTACCTGACTTTGTTTGTTTTTTGGAAAGAAAACTTCCTCAAGGGATGAGGAAGAAATCACATAAAAGATGATGACAATTTTTTAAGAGACCAAAAATATGAAAGAGAAGAAATCAAAAGAAAAAATATGGTATCAATGGAATTTGTTTAAGAGACCGTATCAAGTGTTGGGCTAGGTAACATGGAATAAAGATGAACCTTAAGAGAGGAAGGAAGAAGCTTCAAAAGTCACAATTCAACTTCCATCCAGAGGGGACCAAATTACCATAATATCCCGGTGCTAATTGAGTTTATCTAAGTCAACTAAATTATATATGATAGCCAGAGAGGCCCATAATAATATAACATCCTGGTGCTAATTAATTGAATATGTGCTAGTTATGTCAAACTCTAATTGCAAATTATGATGACTTGCTAATGGTATTTCAACGTGATCTGTTTCAATCACTAGATGAACATATCGAATTTAATATTTATAAAGTAATATTGAAAAATGCATATCTATATAGGAATAATAGATGCATGCATAATTTCCATATACCTGACGATGATGCAAATTGAGCATCCTTGCTCCCTTTGCTCTGTGGCTGAGTACTAGCAGCAACTCCAAGAGTGTGATCATGGGAGTCTTCATTTCTTGGTAAAGGATCAGCCTCCTCAACAATGCCATTCCTGAACTCGTCGTCACCAACATTCTCTTCAAAATGATCAACTTCCTCTTCTAAGCCTGTCAAAAGTATGATATCTTCCTCCAACGATGCTGCTCTTTCACGCAGTCGAATAAACTTCCTCTTCAAAGCCTTAAGCAATGTCTCCACTTTGCACTTCTCCTCTGTCAATTTCCTGCTTTCATACCTCAAGTCACTCATCGTTGCCAAATTCTTCTTTACTATTTCCTCCAATTCTCCAATTTTAATCTTAAGTCCAACCATAGCATTTTCCTTTGACTTTGTCAATTCCAAAACTTTACTCTGTAATTCACCAATTATTTTTCTTAACACACTTAATTCAATGTCATCTTCCTCCCATTTTTTCTTTAACTTCTTCAACTCCAAAACTTCATCCTCTAATTCAACAATCTTTGTTCTTAACACATCAACTTTATTGCTACCATCAACAAGTTTCTCCTTCAAATTCTTAATTTCATCCTCCAATTCATTGTTCTTCTTTTCTAACTCTTCATTAGTTTTTCTATCTGCTAATCTATTTACCTTAACTTCTTTCAAAAGAGCTTCATAACTTTCTTGCACTTTCTTCCCTTTCAAACATATTTTTTCTCTTTTCCTAAACTCAAACTCAGCATGCAACCTTGAAAGTATCTCCATGTCAAGCTGCTCTTTAAGCTTTAGTCTCTCCATTTCAAAGTCTTGTTGCAACTTTTGATTCTCTTCTCTGAGTCTTATATCCCTACTCTCCAAAACAGCTACAACCCTGTCAAAAGTTTCCCATTGACAAGTTCCACGCAGTACCATAACAAGATCATGAACAGACTTATCTTCAAGGTTATTGTTAGGGTTTGTGGAATGGAAATCTAGTGGTGACCCAGGTTCGGTTTTGGGTTGCATGTTCATGATATGGTGAAAAGGTGGAAACTTTAGTAGAAAAAAGTGATAATGGGATTTGCTAAAAATGAGAAGAAACTCAGAAAGTGATTTTAGTTTATGAAAAAGTGATAATTGAAAGCGATAATAAAAAAGAGTACTTGTCTGAAGTGAAGTGAAGTACAACAACTATCAATCCCAAAAAGAAGCATGTTTTTTGTTTGTAGTGTTGTCAAAAGCATGTAACGACAAGTGAAGTGAAGCATGTTTTTGTTTGCTGTGTTGTCAAAAACACATTCTAATCATGCCACGTGCATTACCTTCTTTCATAATTAGCTTTAGTGAATCTAATCTTTTCTACGATGGAATTTATGTTCCCATCCTTTATGAATGGATAAAATGTAAGTAGGTTAAGAATGAAAAACAGGCCAATGAAACCCAGTTTTGAGAAAAAACACGAAAGGTTGGGAGAAACACGAAAGGTGTATATAATTTTTTTGCTTATAATAGTGTTTTTCCCTTAAATTGGGAAAGAGGTTAAAAAGTAAAAGTAGTAACAAAATTACCTCAAATCTTCCTCAAGGAGGTTGGAAGCTACCAATTCTTGGAAGCTACCAAAATCTTCCTCTTATGTTCTGTACTATAGAAATTTAGATAGCATTAGCAACACTTAAATCATTGCTCCAGTGTAGATAGAATTAAAGTGAAAAAAATGCTGAAAAAAAAAATACAAAATTTAAGAGAAAAAACCAAACATTTCGAGAACAACGGATGAAGTTTCCGTACCTGAATTAGAGACGACTTAAGATGAAGAAGCAACTCACACGAGTACCGTGAATGTAACCGTAATCGGGTATTATGGAGCAACCGTAACCGTAAACGTAACCTTCACTAGAGTCGATGATTACAATTATGATCATGTTTGATGCATAACACTTGATTACGGTTACATTCACCGCACCCATGTGGTGTGGATTGTTTCTTAATCTCTTGTAGAGTTGTGGAGAAACCGTAACCAGGTATTATGGAGCAATTGTAACCGTAAAGGTAACCTTCACTAGAGTCGACGATTTTGATGCATAACACCTGATACGGTTACATTCACCGCAAAATTGGAGTTTGGAGACAAAAATGATGTTTGATGGAAAAGGCAAAATCGGGGCCCGAATGGATCTGTCCGGGGCCCGAATTTGGCTGTTGTTGGACGCTTTTCTTGCGGCAAAAATCGGCGCCCGAATTTGCGCGCAGTGGATATTTCATAAACGTATTTTTTGGCCAGATTTGTTAAAATTTTATGGGAGTTACTTTTACTATAAATATAGGCTTTGTATCAGAGCAAACTTGAGATAGAGGGGGCTGAAACAAGGTTTAGAAAGACAACAACAAAACTAGGGTTTGTATAGAGTTTGTCTCTTTGGAACAAATAGTAGGGTTTGAGGGTTGATTCACCTTGGAAAACACTATTAGGATTGAGTCTCTTGGTTACGGGAAGAGATTGAGACTTTGGGTAGAATTAGGCGGGAGACTTATTCTTGTAACTCATTGACATCTCTTTTGTAACGTTACTCATCATATAGTGAAACGGAGGCTGCTTTCTCCCCCAGATTAGGTCAATTTGGACTGAACTGGGCAAACAAATTATTTTGTGTTCTCTCTTCTTTTCTCTCGCTATTTTTTCTACTTTTGCTTGTGATTATAATTGTTGCCCACTTGTATTGGTTGCTTGATTATTCCTTGCTCCACACATCAAGTATTTATTAGTGTGATTTTTCATCGAATTAGCAACAATTTGCGCCCACCGTGGGGCAAGGATCAAAGGATAATTAAGTATCATGGGTTCGAAATGGGATATTGAGAAGTTTACCGGAGATAACGATTTTGGGTTATGGAAGGTAAAGATGGAAGCGGTGTTAATACAACAAAAGTGTGAGAAAACTTTGAAGGGTGAAGGTGTGTTACCGTACACCATGTCACGAGCGGAGAAGACCGAGATGGTGGACAGGGCCAGGAGTGCCAATGTCTTGTGCCTCCGATGGCTGAAGGGATTAGGGTGTAAACTTGTGGAGCTACTTGGTGTAGTGGGAAGCAAGGGAAAGAGCAGCATGGTGGTTGATGGTTTGGCATCATCACTAATTTGGAGTCAAGGTGGAGATTGTTGTGAAAGTGACACAAAATTGGAGTTTGGAGGCAAAAATGATGTTTGCTGGAAAAGGCAAAATCGGGGGCCGAATGGATCTGTCCGGGGCCCGAATCTGTTGTTGGACGCTTTTCTTGCGGCAAAAATCAGCGTCCGAATGGTAAAATCGGGACCCGAATTTGCGCGCAGTGGATATTTCAGAAACGTATTTTTTGGTCAGATTTGTTACAATTTTATAGGAGTTACTTTTATTATAAATATAGGCTTTGTATCAGAGCAAACTTGAGATAGAGGGGGCTGAAACAAGGTTTAGAAAGACAACAACAAAACTTGGGTTTGTATAGAGTTTGTCTCTTTGGAACAAACAGTAGGGTTTGAGGGTTGATTCACCTTGGGAAACACTATTAGGATTGAGTCTCTTGGTTACGCGAAGAGATTGAGACTTTGGGTAGAATTAGGCGGGAGACTTATTCTTGTAACTCATTGACATCTCTTTTGTAACGTTACTCATCATATAGTGAAACGGAGGGCTGCTCTCTCCCCAGATTAGGTCAATTTGGACTGAACTGGGTAAACAAATTATTTTGTGTTCTCTCTTCTTTTCTCTCGCTGTTTTTTCTACATTTGCTTGTGATTATAACTGTTGCCCACTTGTATTGGTTGCTTGATTATTCCTTGCTCCACACATCAAGTATTTATTGGTGTGATTTTTCATCGAATTAGCAACATTTTGGTATGGTTTTATAAGTTATCCAATAGGTTATCTAATTTTTTATGTTCAAATATCCATACTCATATAGTATAGCAAAGAATAACTAGTGCAAATTTGGATAATTCATGGTGTGCATGCACACCCTCGTACTTAAATAGATCTGCCCCTAACCAAGATATGTTGAAGAGGAAGGAAGTTTGCATTTGTCATCAGTGGCTTCAATGGGAAGAGGAAGATTAAACAGCACAGTTGATTGAGAATGAAGTTGAGTTGTATGATACACATTTAATGCAGCTTGGTGTTTGGAAGATGTAGTGATATGTACATAGCACGATACGAAATGCAACGAAGTTGAAATCGTCGAAATCAGACGGTAGAACACAATGCATGGGAGAGTGAAAAGAATTGGTCAATGAAAACAAAACAAAACGAGAGAGAGAGTTACGTTTGAGAGGTTTATGGAACAGTCATGAGATTTAAATGTGTGTTGAGGAGAATATAGTGCCGCGATAAGGAGTAAGGAATTAATCAAAAATGCATTCAGATAATAATAACATACTCTATGTAACAAAAAACAAAATTATGTTAAAGAAGAATATAAAATGTTTTTCAAAAAATGTATTTGGAAAATAGTTTCAAACAAAAATACATTAATAAACATGGCAGCAGATATGTTATCGCCTGCAACCAATGATTAACAAAATTTAATTTATAATCTTCCATTAATAGCTTAGTACGAGAACAAAGAAAACTACATAAATTTAAAACTTGTACTTTGTACAAAAACATTTCATTAATTGTTCCTCGATAGTTTGTTTAGCTTTGAAAAATTTAGAACTAGCCAAATTGTAAGGTAGCTTTCCATTTTAACTATATATGCATGAAGACCGGCAACTTTGCATTTTAACTCCGTTGTTTTTTGTTGAAACATGTTTTTGTTTCATATGTTTGAATGCATGGAGATGATTAAGGCAATTCTTTTTTCTTTCAAATTGAGCACAAATACTTGACTAAATATAGTATGCTCTTTGAGAAAGTGAGTTTATAATAGTCCCTATAAGCTAAAATGACAAAACAGTCTTGTTTTCCAAATTTAGTTCAAACTTGAACCACCATGCAAGTGATTGGATTAATGCTTTGGTACGTAGATCTCTGAGTAGCTTGGCCTGGGAATGGACATGGTCAAGACTCAAGAGCAATGTTTATAATTTCTTTGAACAAGTGAGGTATTATTTCTTTGTTGTTAGTAATTATAATTCAAGCACCTCTAGAATTTTAGGATCCTTCATGATTAAGTTATAATTTGCATTGTTCCTATAAAAGGGGCTGTAGATGTAGCACGAATTTATACATAAAATTGAGTTGAGTATATAGTATAGTCTGTTGTGTTAAAACTCTTTTTGTGTGTATGTTAGTATGTATATGGTGAATAGTCATTGATGCTTTAGTAGGAGGAGAAAGTCTTGCTTGTAGAGCTATCTATCTATCTTCGAGGTGAACGTTTAGAATTAGAAAAAAAAATTAAGAAGCACCAATTCACTTGCCTTAACAATAACATTGATATAGGTTTTTTTATAAACTGGATAATTTCATCCTGAATCAAATGTTTATTCGTCAAAAAAATGTTTAAACGTTTTTATTTAGGTCATCAATATCTCTAAAGCTTCCTAACTATACATCTAGTCATCCATCAGATATAAATTTGACATAAAAACGTACATTTGATAGATAATTACAAAATATGAATTTAGAGGATCTTAGATATATCTAAGGCATAAAAATAAACGTCCAAAATGTTGCCATAACAAAAAAAAAGTTATGTGTTCTTAGTCTAATCCTTAATCAACTACACTAGCCTATGTTGTCATAACAAAAAAAAAGTTCCAAAAAAAATCACGATTAATTAAAAAGAAGAATAATGAAATAAAAAGGCATTAGCAATTGGTAAGTATCATCATACACATCGTCTGCGAGGATGAAGGTTTGACAATTTCCCCACTTTTTGAGATGTCAAACCAAGTAATTCTTACATGGACACAAACTCAAATCAAACTTATTTAGGAATACACACAAATATAAAAAATTAAAAGATAAATTATTTAGTCGTATTATTTAATTCTTTTCTCTTTTAATTCTATTTTTATTTGTGAGTGTGTGTCCAAATAAAATTGATTTGGGGTTGTGCCCATGTTAGAATTTCTCGTCAAAAAAATAAGACTTAAATAAGTAAAAGGTCCCTGTAAGTTTGCAATTTTTTTTATTTTAGTCCCTGTATATTTTTTGTTGTGAAACACCCTGTAAATTATAAACGTTTTGGCTTTGGCCTCTGCCGTCATCATCTGTTACAAAAACGTCTGTGTGGCAAACAGAGGATGAGGTGACAACGTGTGAGGTGGCAGACGCCGCTGATGTGTCGTTTCATATGCTGAGTCACAAAATTGGAGAGGCCAAAATTAAAAATCAAAATTTGCAGAGGAACGGAATCCAAAAGTTTATAGAAAACTTCATCTTCTTCCTTCCTTTCCTCTTCTTCATCACTTCAACGCATCTTCATCAAATTTCATGAAAAACCCATAAATTCATCAAAAAAACATTAACATCATCATTGACATCACTACACAAAAAATCCATCAAAAATCTATGAAAACCCCATTTAGCTTATTTAAATTCTTGCTCTTGTTGTTCATCTATAAGATTATATTCCTTTTAAACCTCCTAATAAAAACATCAGCAACTCCATCAATATCATCCTTAAGTTTAAAAAAATTCTTGCTTCTTCCTTACAATTCTTCACCTTATCAATCAATGACCCAGCAAAATCCAATCCTTCAGAATCAAAAAGTGTGTGTCAAATCTGGGTACCTTGTCTTCATCATCTTCAACACATCTTCATCGAACTTCATAGAAAACTAAAAAAAATAAAAAAAAACCAAAAATAGATATAACTTCATAGAAAACGCTAGCAAGTGGATAGATATAAATGTAAGGATGAATAGATATAAGATTAGCATTCAAATATGTGAAGAAGATATAACTTTTCACAAAATGACACCTTCGTTTCATAATTAAGAAGAAAGAAAAGGAGACCGATCTCTTTCCCTACAAGGGGCCGTAGAAGGACCACAAATAAATACATGCCTTCAATCAGAATTTAAGCTTTATGCATGCTATCAACACTTCTCAGCCATTCTATACTTCCATAGTTGTCTGCAAAAAAACCAGCATATGAAGATTTAGAATTCTTAATACTCGACATCGGTTTTTTTCCTTTCAATTACCATATTCTTAGCAATAACATTCTATGTTCTCAACTTTGTTTTTTTTCTTTCCAACTCAGTACTTTCCTTTTGCGCAACAAAAACTCTAATATTTTTATTAGGAGGTTTAAAAGGAATATAATCTTGTAGATGAACAAGAAGACCAAGAATTTAAATAAGCTAAATGGGTTTTTCATAGATTTTTTTGTGCAGTGGTGTCAATGATGATGTTAATGTTTGTTGATGAATTTCCGAGTTTTTTTTTTTTTGAGGTTTTCTATGAAGTTTGATGAAGAAGAGGAAAGGAAGGAGGAAGATGAAGTTTTCTATGAATTTTGGTTTAGTCCCTCTGCGAATTTTGTTTTTTATTTTTTATTTTGGTCCTTTTAACTTTGTAACTCGGTATATGGAACGACATATCAACATCGTCTGCTACGTCATCCTCTGTTTGCCACATAGACGTTTTTTTAACAAATCATGACAGCAGAAACCAAAAACAAGTTTATAACTTATCGGGGTTGTTTTGCAACAAAAAAGATACATTGACTAAGACCAAAAACGTGCTAACTTATCGGGACATATTTTTTTTTTTAGGGAAAGGGACATTTTACTTATTTAAGTCAAAAAATAATTTAACCACTATAGATGTCCTCTTTCCCATATTATTATTTTGTGGTGGTCAGGATTTAAATCCTAAAACTTACATATATTATCCATTGTTTATATCAACTAAACTAAGTTCACGACGACTTTGTCTCCATAATATACTACCAATAAAACATTTATTATCTTTTTCTTCTAACATTCCTTTATTTATTATTTTTTGATCATCTATAAATAAGGATATTTTAATAAAAAAAAGACATATTTTGCAATTAAAATCGACTCTGTTAATGCTTCTTCTTCTTTTTCTTTTGGTTGCCAAATATATCTTCATGATCTTCGTCTTTCTTTCTTGATTCCCTTTCTGTCTCATTTCCTTTCACATATGCATTCATACCCACCACCATTTTCAGCAAAACCCACCAACTTTTGGTGAAACCCATTTTCTACTAAACCCCATTTCCCTCAAAGTTTGCATCTTTTTGACTTTTCATGGAACATCGACCTAAAATCGAACCTGGGTTGGGTTTGAATGACCATAGGAACTTGGAAGACATGAGCATTCAGCAACTTGTTTACGTGTTGCGTATCACGTTTTTGACATAAGACTTTGATGAGGTTGAAGAAATTTTAGTGAGTAGATATAAGAAACTGCAAACAGAAATTCTACATCTTCAAGAAAAGTTTGAATTGGAGAGACTAACGAGGTTTCAAGCTGAGGAAGATTTGAGAAAAAGAGAGGAACTTTGTGAAAGAGGGATAAGAGCACAAAATAATTATGAAAAATTGTTGAAGGAAATTAAGAGAAAAACTAATTTTGCCGACAGAGACATCATTGGAGAGCTAAGAAAAAAGAACAGTGAATTGGAGTTAGAAGTTCTTGAGCTGAGAAAGTTGAAGGATGCTCAAGATGAATCATCATCAGGTATAAAAATTCTGCATGTATCTCTTATGATTCCTGTAAACTATACATTATTTCCAATGCTGTTTGATAAATATTGGATTCAATACAAGTGAAGATTGGATAAATGTTTATGTAGATTTCTAGATAGCTTAACATGGGTGATTTCCTTTGTTATTAAGTTGTAGTATTTTGCGTATAAAAGGGGATGTAGTTGTACCATAAATTTGTATATCAAGTTGATTTGAATGGAGTTTAGTGTGTGAATATTTGTGTGTAATAATGTCTCACTAATACCATTGGTTCAACTTGTTCTATATTGGCGATTGAACCAGTTCACATTTAAATCCTATTACTTAAAATCATAATTTGTGATTGTAGTATGACATAACTCAAGAGTCAAGAACATAAACCCCATCCTGCGTGGGTAGCTCGGTCGGTGATCTAAGGGACGTCAAAGGAGATTTGAGAAGGAGGTCCCGGGTTCCATCCCGGAAACTAACATTCTCCCCTCTAACATTTGACTAACAACTAACATTTGTCTATCAAACCAAAAAAAAAGAACATAAATTCATTTAGCAGTGGGTTATTATGGTCCTATGGAAGATAGCCTTTAATCTGAAATGAATTAAATCCCCAACTACAAATCATAAATCATCCTAAGAGTGATGAGTCCTAGAAAATATTAAAAGAAGAGATAAAAAGACGAACTTGTGAAAATTAACTCATATAAAAGAGATTCAAATCAAATACATAAGGTCTGCATCACTATTCACCCATCCGCAACACTAATCAATTCTTTATTTAAATCGTGAGTTGATTGCTGACACCCATTTAAAATTTCTGATCTTAATGTTTGTTCTTATTTTAGGCCACCTAAGGAATTAAGAACTTAATCAAAGATCAAAGGTTATCTTATCAAAGGAATTACAATTTTGAATAGGACTAGACAATTCAGTATTATTATATTATAATTATAATTAATCATTATTTATTTATCAATTAATATATTTCTTATCAGTGACGGCACAAACTAGAGGAGCTACGGTTGGGGTTGCCCTTTTTGGACGTGGACACTCTATCACCTCTTTATGTAGGGAGTGTGCAGCTAGACATGTACCTGTAGTAGATGAATGGCGAGAGATTGACAACGTTCATATCTCAAAGGATCTCATTGTGGCAGACAGTGTTGTTGCCCCTCCATCAGACTTGCAGGTATGACGAGTCTCAATTACATCTAGAATTATGGGTGTTAATTTGAATACTTACCTGTAAAATGTAATTAAACGCATGGTTGTCTGTTGCATTGTGAAGTTATGAACTGTTTTAATGTCTTATGATTTTTGAGTGCACAAACATTTAAGAGAAGCTTAAAAAATTATTTTTAAAGAATATAAAGAAGTTTGAAATTCATCCTGAGCTGGGGCTGCCACCTGTGCGCTTAGACCACGTTCCAGACGGCATCGGGGTTCATTCTGGAGCACCGTATTTTTTACTTGCTCCCTACTGACTTCGCCGCATTGGAGTGCTTCTTTGCACGCCTGGCGCACATGCTGGATGAGCTGAGTGCAGTAGTTGGTGATTGAGTGCTTTTTTTTTTGTTTCTCAGTTTATGTTTTTCGCGCTGGAGCTTAGGAGGGATATGCTGGGGTTCTGCTGCGTGATCTCAGTTTTTTAAGTTCATTCTTTTTAAGTTTTAACTCTTTTCTCCCCCCTCTCTTAAGCAAACCCTTGTCCCTCCTCAACCCAGGCAAACATTCGGGCCACCTCATGCCCAATGTCACACAACCATGCTCTTTTCCTCTCTTCTATCAGATTTCTCTCTCTTAAAGTTTATTCCAATTTCTATGGATTTATTACCTTTTTTCCTAATGATTCGAGAGCTGAAGGATGTTTCTTTATTGTTTTGCTTTCCTTCCCACAATTTGGATGAGATTTTGATGTTGGATGTCATGATTGTGGTACTGGTTTTTGCACTGTTTTCAAAAAGAATAGTATATGAGGCATTTGTGTTATGCATCCAACTGTTTCAGGAAAGGTCACAACCTAGTTAGTAACTTATGTTTTAAAAAATGGGTAGGGTGAATGGTTCTTAAATGTTAATCATTGTTGAATGTATTGGGTCAAAATAGCAAAAAGTCAGTATTATTATTCATGGTGCAATCCCAACCTCCATATAAAGTTGCTTGTGTGAAGGGGATGGTTACTTGTTCATAGGTCCGTGTTCTAACTTTGGATACTATGCATGTTTGTTGTTGATTGTTTTGGTAGGAACAAATGGCAACACAAAACAAAGCAAAGAGAAAAAAGGTTGCCACCAGCACCTTTTTTAGCTCCTTTGACAACTTTCATTTCATATCATTGGTCCATCAAGAGCGCTATTGGAAGTTTCTGGCCAACAAAAAGTTCTTTGCAAATGCATATATGGGTCCTGATGAAGAAGATGGGAACTATAAGAATGATCTGATGAAATTCACTAGTTTTGTCAGAGGGAAGAAGGTGCCATTTCATGAGAAAATTATCAATCGATTGTTTGGGCTTGAGAACTATGAGCAGTGTTCGTTTGAAGCAAGAAAGACCAAGGGATCTAACATTGATCATCAGGAGATTCGTATCACTTTGTGCAAGCCCGAGGCTGATTGGGTTAGGAGCAAAGATGGGACACCATCAAGACTCCACACCTCTGACCTCACACCCATTGCTAAAGCATGGCCAACATTTATTTCGCGAACCTTGCTCCCGTGTTCAAATGAGTCAGACTTGACCATTCCGAAAGCAACATTGCTAACAGCAATCCTTAAGGGTGAACCAATCAATGTTGGCCGTCTCCTAGCAAATAACCTTTGGACCACAGCAAACTGTTCTTCTCCCAAAAGCTACATAAACCATGCATCATTGATCAACAAGCTTTGTGAAAGGGTGAGGATTTACCCTGAAAAGAATGAGGAAATTGTGAAGCCATCTGTGTCAATGGTTGCGAAAAGGATAGAAGAAAAGAAATCAATTTTAACTTGAATGGCATAATGTAGCTGAAGTACTAAAGTTATTATTAGATTAAATTTAATGACTCTAATGTGGTGTTAGTTCACAATATTGAACTGATATAGTTGCTTATAATAGATGTTTATGTTATCGGTATGTTTCAACTGATAGATTCTCTTAATTAGTGGATGATTCCAACCAAGTTTACTTATATGGCATTAAGTGAATAAGTGAAGATGTGTTAGTTTGTAACTTCAATGCTGGAGAAGAACAAATCTGGTGTTAAAAAGGAATGTTGAAGTGTAGCAATTCTTTCTGGGAGCATAGTTGAAATCCCACACTTGCACTCTTTTTGCGTATTACATGGGAAACCTTCGTTATTTGGAGACCCTTTGAGGATCACATGCAGGCTCACCCTTTCCAGAACATATCATTTTATATGGGCTACCTTTGTTGGTGTAACACGACAATACCATACTTGTCGAAAGGGGTCGACAGTTTTGAATATTTAGCATCCGGTCCTCCTTGCAGTGCAGACACGGCATGAAATACATCATTGTATTATAGCATTTGCAGGGACATCAGATGCTCCAATTGTTGTTGCTTCGCCAGACCCTTCTGATGTTGGTCCGTCATTTGTTGAGCGGGGTGTTTATGAATTACTCTTAACTCTAACATGTCTCAAGTCTCAAGAAAATACATAGAAGTAACGTCAAACACACTCTGCTTATAACTAAGTCAAGCATTTCCTTAAATTATTCTTCCAAATTTTTTCCTTATCAACTTTCGTTAAGTAAAAAAGGTCACGTCAATTTTCTTTTCTAAATTATTATTGTTCAAAATTCTTCCATATCGATTTTTACTAAAAAAAAAACCTCATAAGCCTATGAAAAAAGAAATCAATTATAAACAAATCATTTTTAACTCAAAATGGAAAGCTATTAGGATTTTCTTTTTCAAAAATCTGTTTTTTTTCCTTAAAAAAATAAAGGAAGTAACACGTATGTTTGGTTGTGCAGTGAGATAATTGATTTTGGTTAAAAGTAATTATGATTAAAAGTGGTTTGTGTTTGGATACATTCATGTAAAGTGAATTGAACTATAGATATGTATGTGAAAATCAATTCTATAAACAAACTACAAATCATAGCTTCAAGCATAATCAATTCTAGAGCCTAGATCGATTCTACTTGACATCAACCAAACATGTCAGAATCAATTCTGCTCTTGCATAATTAATTCTAGTCCTTAGAAGTGGAAACAAACATAGTATGTGTTTGGTTCTGCGGTGGATATAATTGATTTGGACATAATTGATTTTATTAGAATTTATTGTGGTTAAAAGTGAGTTGAATGTTAATTGATTTATGTTTGGATGTCGTAAAGTAAAAATGATTCTTATAAATTCATGTTGTTTGGATAACTTAGATCAAAATTGATTTTGAATGCATAATTACCAAAATAGGTATTAATATTTTTTGAAGATTAGATTTCATTTCTATTTTATATAGTTTTTAAATTTTTATTGCATTATTAAATGTATAATTACCAAAATGGGTTTTAATAGATGTATTTAAAACTAGATTTTATTCAATTTTTATAATTATTTAAATTCAATTCGTATCATTAATTTTTATGGTTATTTATAGAATTGTTTTGACAAAATTTTACATAATAAAAAGTCAATGAAAATGTGAATTCAAACTATTCAAAAATACATGATAAATAGACTTTTACCATGTACACTGTCAAAATAAATAGGACTGAAGCTTAATCACACAAAAAAATTAACAATTTTTCTACCAATAAATAAATCAGCAATTCATGATTTGTCAGAGAAAACTATTGCAGCTTCAAAATAATTTGTTGAGTGAAAAGGATAAGTATGTAAAATAGAGAGCACCCAGTTATAAAAACAACGAATTAATTGTGATGAATTCCAACAATGAACGCAAAAGCTACCCATAGCCGCTTCGACTGGAATCACTTTTAGGTGTCAAACTCAATTTTAAAAATAGCTACCCAAACAACATTTTTTTAGCAGATTCACTTTTAGGATGACTAGACTCACGTTTGCAGCTCCCCACCGCATAACCAAACGAGTACATAATCTTTTTCGGTGTAATTCACTCATGTATCATAACATTGTCTGGGCAGACCCTTAATCACTTCTAGTGGACTATGCATAGGACTACCCACGGAGCGGTGAAAAGACAGAAAGTATTCCTATTGATTCTAAGGGAGAACGAAGGACGGAGTGGAGGATGGAGGCGGATCGGTTGGAACGCGGGCTAGCCGGCCGGGAGGTTCGATTCCTCCCCGATTCCTATTTACTCGATCCATTGTTCGTGCAATCTTAAGGTTCATAGTCCTTTAGCTCTTATTACAGTGGTTGACAGTGGCTTATGAAAGTGGTACCCCTTTCTTTACTTTAAACAGTGGTTTACTCGATCCATTCTTCCAACTCTTAGTGAGGTTTTCATTTCACTTTTATCACCTAACATTCAGTTTTAGATAGCATTATGTTTGATACATATGTCCTAAAAAAATTTACTTTTATCTTAGAAACACTTAAATCATTGCTCCAACTTAGACATGATTAAAGTGAAAGAAACTTGAAATAAAAAAAACAATAAAAAATTAAAAGGAAAAAAACAAACATGTCGGGAACAACGGATGAAGCCCTCGTACCGGAGCTAGGGACAACTTCCAATGATGAAACAATTTGCACTTCACGAGGAGCGGTGATTATAACCGTAATCGAATATTAGGGAACAACTGTAACGGTAAACATAACCTTCATTAGAGCTGATGGCTACGTTTACGATTGCATTTGATCCCCAAAATCAAATTAATGTTGTAGTCAACTCCCCACATATGGTGCGGGTTGTTTCTTCATCTATAGAGTCGTCTCTAGCTGTAGTACGGTTACGGAGGCTTCATCCGTTGTGCCGGAAATGTTTGTTTTTCACTTTAATTTAATCTTTTTTCCAGTATTTTTTATTTCTATGCCGAAGTAATGATTTAAGTGTCTCTAAGATCAAATAAATTTTTTAGCACACACATACAACAGATAATATGATATCTAAAACTGAATGCCAGGTGATAAAAGAGAAATGAGTGTTGGAAAAATGACAATGTTATGATACATGAATGGTTACACTGAAAAAAGATTGAGGCAACATGTATTAATTTGCATTTTTTTGACAAATTGTAAAATTTAGTATTTATCACTTATATCTTGTTCAAAAAAGTATTTATCACTTATAATTGGAAGATAATGTATATTATGAGTATTAAAAAAGTAGTCATAGATGTAGTATCTAGCAACAAAGGAATAATTTAAAGAAAAATGTAAAAGAAATAAAAAAAATAATCATGATTTATTCTATATTAATGTACATATTAGATCATCAAGGAACATACAAAATCAGCAGTTTAGCTTAGTATTTTGTTTTTAAAACTAAATTGAGAACAAAAGTTCGAGACAATCTTGTTTTATTAGCACTTCTCTTGTGGAAAAGATTAAAAGTAAGCAAAACTTAGAAAAATAAAAGGAAATGACATAAATCATTTTTTTTTGGGAAAGAAAATGCCATGAATCATTGAAAAGCTAGTTAGTCTATGCATAATTGCTCAGTCTGTAGCATTA
The DNA here is from genome assembly GCA_946800305.1 of Medicago arabica. Classification (NCBI taxonomy): domain Eukaryota; kingdom Viridiplantae; phylum Streptophyta; class Magnoliopsida; order Fabales; family Fabaceae; genus Medicago; species Medicago arabica. Next base: position 2,489,862 of record OX326970.1, read on the forward strand.
AAAAAAGTTGAGCCCTATGAGGAGAGAGATACACTTTGGATAAGGGATGCAAATCGAAAAGAGTATTGATATTTGAAAAATAAAATTGGACAACTTATAAAATCACACCAAAAACATCTTTTATAAAAAAAATAACACCAAAAATATGTGTTAATTAGTTAAGAGAGAGGGAGAGAGATTATAAATTTTGGTATGGTTTTATAAGTTGCTCGATAGATTGTCCAATTTTCTTTGTTCAAATATCAATACTCATATAGTAATAACAAAAAATAACTAATGTAAATTTGGATAATTCATGGTTGGGTTGCCGTTTGAAAAGATATTTGAAATTCATTGATGTAAATAGAATTATCTGTTTTATTCATTTTGTCTTTGAATTAGACTTAACACGTGATTCAGAAGAAGACAAATTGTATTTGGTTAGACCCTCAAAGTAATCTTCTAAAAGGAGACAAAGTTGACGTGACTTCTAGGAGTTTGGATACTACAAAGTCTTGATGACTCAAGGTCTGATGATCGAGAGTCTTGTCTTCGGTAGTTTCTAGGTGAATTCTTCACTTCCGATCTTTATTAGCTTATGGGTGAACTCTTCACTTCTAATCTCCTGTTGACTTCTGATCAACATTTCTTTAAATCTTTTATAAAGTTTTTAACTTCTCTTGTGCTTCGAATGTTCTTATATATGTTCAGACCTTGATAAATCTTAATCTATGACTATGCACACTTAAACATATATTTATATATCCAATTGTTTTTCAATATTTTGTTATCACTAAAACTTTAGAGCATTGTACAAATTCAATTTTTCTCCTACACACATGTCAAACTTTAAATGTATTGAACAACTTTCTATCTTATACTATATTTGATAAATAAAAAAGGATTTTGGTATTTTAAACGATTTGTACAAGTTATAGTGTGACTCAATGAAAGACAAATATTTCAACTTTTGTGCAGTCCATTGAGCCCAAATTTCTCAAGTCTTTTAAACTCAAAACACATTAAAAGTGAAGTTACCATGTCAAAGTTTTTATTATTTTCTAGTAGATCAAACACATCCTTAATCTCATGCACTAAAATAAACCATTAAAAAGAAGAAAAATAAAATAAAAAAGCATTAGGAAAATAAGTTTTTGCACTTGATATTAACATGAGCGTTGGAAACACACAACATAAAGTTGATATTGGGAATACAATCCCAACGACTTCCACTTTACTAGTTCACTTCCCTCTGTTGCTACTTTCTATACTACGTTGTGGTTGCTTCTTCTTCTTCAGCAAAACCCTTTATCTTTCGATGCTTCTCATGGAACATCAACCCAAAACCGAACCTGGGTTGGGTTTGAATGACCATAGAAACTTGGAAGACATGAGCATTCAAGAACTTGTTTCCGTGTTGCGAATTGCGTTTTGGACAGAACAGTTTGATAGAGTTGAAGAGGTTTTAGTGAGTAGATATGAGAGACTACAGACAGAGATTCTACATCTTCAAGAGAAGTTTGACTTGGAGAGACTAATGAGGTTTCAAGCTGAGGAAGATTTGAGAAAGAGAGAGGAACTATGCGAAAGAGGGAAAAGGGCACATAGTAATTATGAATCATTGTTGGAGGAAGTTAAGAAAACTAGTTTAGCTGAAGGAGACATCGTTGGTGAGCTAAGAAAGAAGAACAATGAATTGGAGTTGGAAGTTTGTGAGCTGAGAAAGTTGAAGGAAAAATGGAGCAAAGATGCTTAACGTGAATCATCATCAGGTACGAAGATCATGCATGTATCTCTTATTCCTATAAACATTAATTATTTCCAATCAGCAATAAATAGCATCTTGAAAACAATAAATTGCCCATTTGAAAGGTAGTCTAGTTCTTCCGGTAAATAAATAATCAGATATCACTCTACTGATTCGAGGATTAGTAATGGCCAAAACGACCTAAACCGTGGTGATACCTCGGGGGAGCTAAAAAGCGAATGGTTGTCAAAGTTCCAAATTTAAAAGGAAAATAAAAGAGAAACAAAGTCGAATTTGCGCACTTTCCCTTATTTATGCAAATTTTACTTTTACTATTACAATTATAGGTAATAATCCAAAAAAATATATATTTATTTATCAATGAATATAATTTCTTATTAGTGATGACACAAACTAGAGGAGCTACAGTTGAAGCTGCCCATTCTAGACATCGGATTTGTCACGATCCAAAATCTAAAATCGTGACCGACGCACAAACTAGAACATTCTAGTCCTGCAAGCCTAGTGACGACACTTACAAACTATAGTTTTAGCAATTTCCAAATTTGACTTTCATCAAAACAAATATTCACTGAAATTTTGACAGAGTTTCCTCATTATTTCCATCATTTCCAAGATTTGAATCCTGTTTAAAAACCTGTTTCACCAACCAGAATCTCAAAATGACATTTTTGCATACTTGTACAGTTCAAAATAAAACATCCAGTCTTCCAAATAGTTGCAGATACATCAATTCACACTAAAATATACATATACAAAGAGACGTCAACCAAGGAACCTACCAAAAGTGACACAGCGAAAATTCTGAATCTGTTAGCAGCTTTCTACTTGCTGCTTGGGAATCTGAAGAAAAAAAAAATAGAAAACAAAAGAGTAAGTCACAAGGACTTAGTGAGAGACAACAATCATTACCAACTAGAAGGGAAACACACAAGGGCACGATTATTTACTTTTCTCAAATCTCATTTTAATTTACAAAGCTAGTAACCGTATAAAATATAATAAACTCATAATCAAATGTACCATGAGAATTCAAAAAACTTTGTAAATTTATTAATCCAAATAAAAGTATATCAAAATTCCAATGTCGTATGTCGTAAGGAGATGAAACTAATTCAACATCTTTAAAGAAAATATAGAACTTGGTTATAATGAAAAGGAATCAAAATAATCCAACTTCAAATAGAATATAAAATCATATTTCATTTAATAATACCAAAATAATTAACTTTAAAGAAAGTATAAAAATCTAACTTTAGTGAAAATAAAATAATCAAATGGGTGAATCGAGAACTAGCTTCATCTCGTTGATAGCCCTCTCCTCCTAATGGTGGCCTTTCCATTGAGGCGGCTCCATCTAACGGATAGCTCTTTTCTCTCGACTCAAAACAAAGTGTAAAACATTTTCAATTAGGTAGTTTACCTCTCATTGATAGCACTCTCCTTCTAATGGCGGCCTTTCCATAGGGGCGGCTCCATCTAACGGGGTAACTCTACCTAACCGAAATCACATACTAGGTGCACCTAGGTCTTCGTCCTTATAACCGTAATTTTCAAAACACCATTCTTAAAACACCGTGCTAAAACCATATTTCACAACATAACGAAATTTATTTCAAAATATCTATCATCAAACTCAATCGAAAATATACTACTTATAATCATAAGTAAATCCAAATCGCGTACAAATTAATATCACACCTTTCAAAAACGCATATTTCAAAACCTCGTTTTACAACATATCAAAACAACTACGAAAATACATACAATCAAATTCTCCGTTTGCATTTCTCTACTTTATAAATCACATGTAAATTCCAAATCCAAATGGAGCGCCTATTAATATCGAAAATCCCAAGAACATATATCTCAAAACCGTATTTCTTCATATCTCAAAACTCATGTAATAGTATATGCAACCAAACCTCAATTTCAAATATAGTTAAATTCAACGACTTTCAAATTATTTAACAATGACGAGAAAAAATGTTCAAAGGGTGTGTTCCCTAATTTGATATATACTTTAACATATAAAATGATTGTCATCAACTCACCGATACGACGAATCGATTAAATTTGCTCTCCAACCACTCTAGCAGAAATATTCCAAGAAGCTGTCCACACATCCATTTCCATAAAAGTCAAAGTGAAAGAACTAATTCCAACTTCTTATTTATTTCCAACGTAGTAACAAGGTTAACCATCATTTTGAATTCTTTTAAGCACAACCCGTGGCACAAGATTACAATCTCCTTGGTTCCAGAATCTTGCAATATCCCACTAATTTTTCATTGTACTTGTTGGGTACTATGACTCTAACTTTCTCAAAACATCAAAGAATCTAAATGAACAACTTTCAATGAATGGGTACTCTTATCTTTCTTTGAAGCACCTAACCAAATCCCAAAACTTTGCCTAAGTGTAATTGTAGAATTAGGGAAAATCTTTCTTAGGTATGAAATTCTTCTCATGAGTGTTTGAATTTTTGAAAGGTTTTGTGATTGAAAGATAGAAGAAGAAGATTAGATCATGGGTGAAGGATGGAATAAAAGTAGAAGGTGAAAGAGGGAACTAGAAAGTTCTCGTGAAAAGAAGGTGGGGTGGGGTTAAGTGGTTCCTCTATTTTATATATATATATATATATATATATATATATATACATATATATATATATATATATATATATTATACATGCTGCCCTCTTATTTTTTTAATAAAAAAAATAAGGAAAATAAATTTGTTGAAACGGTGCGTTTCATTCTTCCCCTCTTAGAAAAATTCGTCCTCAAATTTTAACCACTACTATTGTTGGTTTTAACTAAACGCGGTTACTTTTCACACATCACTTCTTCGGATTACCAAGTTGTTTCTTCACCGAAAGGTCCATGCCATACAACCTTTACCAAAATGGTATTCTTTGAACATAAAGATCCCACTTTCTTATCTATTATAGTTGTCTTATGGTCCTTGTAAGACAAACTCTCATCTAACTGCACATCTTCATGATTAATTCCTTGAGAAGGGTTATAAAGTTACTTCTAAAGCACATATATATAAAAGAGCATATGCGCTCTCGAGAAATCCATTAGAAGTGCAGGGTGATAAGCTACAAGTTCGAACTACTGCCAAATCTCAAACATTTCAATAAACCTTGAACTAGCTTGCTCAAGTTTTCAAACACCCTACATTGGTGAAACTTGTAAGAGTACATGTTCTCACACTATGAACTCTAAGGGACGACGCCTCTCGTCATAATAAGATTTTCCCTATTTCGAGTTGTCACAAAATGATCTTAGATCAACCAACATTTTCAATGACATCTTGAATAAATTCCGGACCCACTACTTTAGACTCTCAACTTCAAACAATCTTATATGAGACAGACATCACCGGTTATACAATGTATCAAAAGGTATCACTTTACTACTAGATTGGTAGCTACTTATATTCAAATTCCATCATAGGCAAACATAGGTCCCAACTCCCCCTAAGATCAAGAAACAGAAGCACATAGCATATCCTCTATATTTTGTATAGTTTTCACAAATTGACCATCAATCCTAAGTTGTACTAAGATTCAAATGGGTTTTCAATTCATATTTGAAAGACTTCCAAGGTTGAACAATAAATTCAGTTTCGCGGTCAAAGATAATGGGCAACATCACACCATGCAAGGTGACAATCTCATCTAAATAATTTCTAGCATATTGAGATGCAATACTAGTAGTTTTTAAAGATAATAAATGTGCGGACTTGGTCAACTAGCCTATAATCACCCACACCGAGTCTTAACTTCTTTGAGTTAGCGGTAAACCTGTAATAAAATCCATAGCAATGCATTCTCACTTCAGTTCACCTATTTCAACAAATTAAAGTATACTTGCAGGCTTTTGGTGCTCACCTCTATTTACTAGCACATCGAGCACTTAGAGACAAAACATGCTACATCCCTCTTCATCCCTTCCCACAAGGCAATTCTCGTAAGTCTTGATACATCTTAATAAAATCTAGATGGATGATATAACACGAATGATGAAATTCCTATAATATTGTTCTCCTTAAATCACTAACATTTGGAATACACAATTGAGGATTTAACCGTAACACCACCACCAAAATCAGCTAAGAGATCTTATTGTTCCACACATTATCTACTAGTTTTACCAAGTCTAAATCTTGACTAAGTTTCCCTGATATCATAAACTATGGCGTAACAATTTACACATGACCAATAATATCCTTGTATAATCAAGCTCAAATTTAATCCCACTTCCAACAAGTTCTTGTAATCCTTTAATTATAAGTCTCTTTATTTCGACTAAATGAGTGAGAGTACCCATGTACTTCCTACTTAAAGCATCTACAACAACATATTTCTTCCCAAGGTGATCCAAGTTCTTGCAATAAAAAATTTAGAAAGAAATCCATCCACCTTATTTGTCTTAAATTTAAGCTATACCAAAACTTTTGTCATCCGTATAAATCTAACAAATTCTTTTCATACAGATGATACTTCAAAATCTTAAGAGGAAAATCATTGTTGTCATGTTTAGGGTATTTTGGATCATCCCTTTATTTACTCTTAGAATAAACAAAAATGTCATCAATGAATAATATCGCAAACTGATCTAAAAATGATTTAAAACTCAACTAATCAAATCCATAAAGATGTTGGAGCATTAGCAAACCAAAAATGGTGTAACCAGAATTTCAAATGCTCGCAACGTGTGCAAGAAATTTTCTTTGATATATGTTCCCGCTTAATATCTAGCTAATGATACCCAGCCCGCAAATCAATCTTGAAAAAAAAAACGAGTTCGTAGAAATTGATCCAACAACTCGTCAATACAAAGCACACAATATTTACTCTTTATTACCACCTTTGTGAATTTTCTATAACTCACACATGACCGCATTGATCCATCCTTCTTCCTTACAAACAATATCAGTGCTCCGCAATGAAAATAATTTTGGCAAATAAAGCTCTGATTGAGAAAGTCTTGTAGCTACTCCACTAACACCTAATGTTTTGTTAGGTCAAACCTAAATAGGTCTAGATATGGGCTGAGTGTTATGAACCAAGTCTATAGAGAATTCAATCTCACTACCAAGTGGAAATCTAGGAAATTCTTCAAGAAAAACATTAGAAAATCCACACACTTTTGTAACTCAATAATTCTTCCCAACTCACTTGTATATCCTGGATCAAGATCAATTATCTGGACAACCTCTATTCGTTAACTTTTTAGCTCCTAAACATGAGGCCCAATTATATAGCACCAAACAACATTTTCTTAAAAATGAGAAAAGTGATTATCTAATATCTCAACTTACACTACCTTATTATAACAATCTAAGGTGGCATGATGGAAGGACAACCAATTCATCCTCAAAATCATATCAAACTTTATACTAAAGCTACTGATGTTAATATGTGACTAGAAAATGGTTGTGTCGTAGTTGCCGAGGATGGTTCCTCCTATTATGACCTACTTGAACATATTGAAAGCATACTCTACCATCTTTGAAAACATTACCTTAGTGGAATCACCCGCTATAGAGTCAAAATTACTCTGGGAGGAAGTGCATAATCTACGTGCTCCATGATCTTATCTACGACTCTGCACTATGCCTAAAAATGTCTACTAGAACCATCCTTCCGTCATATTGCTATTTGCTGTCATTAATAACCAAATATAACTTCCCATCATAATAAGTATAGTTACTGTATTATCATTCAACTCGTTTCTAGTGAGAGTCATGTCTCCTATGCCTCCCTTAAAATTTTGTTGCATAATCTAAAGTGTTAAGCACAAAAACCTTCACAAAGTAGCACAACTAGATTTAACCACCAATCCACTTAAGTATTCTTTTAAATATCTAATGTATCGCACGAATCTATTTTATGATAGGGTGAAAAGAGTTCATTGAAAGCTCGATGACACGGGTTTTGCACTCTAAAACTGACATGGACTCAATTTGTTCTGATCTTTCAAACTCTTGAGGGAATACATCTCCAACACTTCCTAAAAGAAAACGAGCCATAAACAATCATGTGGTCTCACTTCATTCAACAACGGTGATTCCTCTTGTTATCTACATGTAAGTGTATCATACCAGTCATATACTACACCCTCCAACTTATTTGAAATCAAGTCTCACATCCTTATATTTGACCATCCTAATGCCCTTCATACCCTCTCGACACCGTCAGTGAATTGCAGCGGATCCTCAAGCATGCTTGACAAAAAAGTAAGGGTTTAAGTCCATATAGATAGTTTCATCGCATGCTGCTCATCCTAATTAACTTTGTGTAGACCGTCCAGATTTGTTTGTCTTACTGCTTCCCAACAACAAACCCCAAGAAGTTGTTGCAATACTTGATACGACTCTCGCTTTCCTATTGACACTTCGACACTAGCTACTCATGTAGCAAGCCACATTCGTCGACATGAACGCACATTTTCCATCATTTGATTTACATTGACCACCAGTACAGACCAAACCACGAGCTCTTTGACTAAGGTCTTAAGGTTGGGTAGTAAAACCATAAGGAACTAACTTCCCTTCTAGTGGATATTTTAGTAATGGTTGAAACCCTCACTAAATGACATAATTGACCGAATATAAGACAAGACGAAAACACAGAGTGAGACCAACAAAGACCAAAGGAACTCACATGATTGGACAACAAGTGACACTACCATAGAATGATAATAGATTTTTGAAAGTAAATGGTGCCGCGGTTCACAATTTACTAGCAAGAATCTATTTTCATTCTATGTTTGCAGCTATTAGGACCTACAACCGGGCTCTGATACCAACTTTGTCACGATCCAAAATCTAAAATCGTGACCGACGCACAAACTAGAACATCCTAGTCCTGCAAGCCTAGTGACGACACTTACAAACTATAGTTTTAGCAATTTCCAAATTTAACTTTCATCAAAACAAATATTCACTGAAATTTTGACAGAGTTTCCTCTGTATTTTCATCATTTCCAAGATTTGAATTATATTTAAAAACCTGTTTCACCAACCAAGAATTGGAAGACAAGATGTTTTATTTTGAGATTCTGGTTGGTGAAACAGGTTTTTAAACAGGATTCAAATCTTGGAAATGATGAAAATACAGAGGAAACTCTGTCAAAATTTCAGTGAATATTTGTTTTGATGAAAGTCAAATTTGGAAATTGCTAAAACTATAGTTTGTAAGTGTCGTCACTAGGCTTGCAGGACTAGGATGTTCTAGTTTGTGCGTCGGTCACGATTTTAGATTTTGGATCGTGACAAAGTTGGTATCAGAGCCCAGTTGTAGGTCCTAATAGCTGCAAACATAGAATGAAAATAGATTCTTGCTAGTAAATTGTGAACCGCGGCACCATTTACTTTCAAAAATCTATTATCATTCTATGGTAGTGTCACTTGTTGTCCAATCATGTGAGTTCCTTTGGTCTTTGGTTGGTCTCACTGTGTTTTCGTCTTGTCTTATATTCGGTCAATTATGGCATTTAGTGAGGGTTTCAACCATTACTAAAATATCTACTAGAAGGGAAGTTAGTTCCTTATGGTTTTACTACCCAACCTTAAGACCTTAATCAAAGAGCTCGTGGTTTGGTCTGTACTGGTGGTCAATGTAAATCAAATGATGGAAAATGTGCGTTCATGTCGACGAATGTGGCTTGCTACATGTGTAGCTAGTGTCGAAGTGTCAATAGGAAAGCGAGAGTCGTATCAAGTATTGCAACAACTTCTTGGGGTTTGTTGTTGGGAAGCAGTAAGACAAACATATCTGGACGGTCTACACAAAGTTAATTAGGATGAGCATCATGCGATGAATCTATCTATATGGACTTAAACCCTTACTTTTTTTGTCAAGCATGCTTGAGGATCCGTTGCAATTCACTGACGGTGTCGAGAGGGTATGAAGGGCATTAGGATGGTCAAATATAAGGATTTGAGACTTGATTTCAAACAAGTTGGAGGGTGTAGTATATGACTGGTATGATACACTTACATGTAGATAACAAGAGGAATCACCGTTGTTGAATGAAGTGAGACCACATGATTTTTTATGGCTCGTTTTCTTTTAGGAAGTGTTGGAGATATATTCCCTCAAGAGTTTGAAAGATCAGAACAAATTGAGTCCATGTCAGTTTTAGAGTACAAAACCTGTGTTATCGAGCTTTCAATGAACTCTCTTCACCCTATCATAAAAGATATTCGTGCTATACATTAGATATTAAAGAGGAACTGCTAGACATGTACCTATTAAAGAGGAACTGCAACGGAACGATAATGCTCATATCTCAGAGGAGGTCATTGTGATGGACAATGGTTTTGTCTCTCCATCAGACCTGCAGGTATGACAAATCTTAATTTCATCTAGAAATATGGGTGTTAATTTGAATAACTTCTTAGTGAATTGAAGAAATTTATATGGAGTTGATCCCTGTAAAATGTATTTAAATCATGGTTGTCTATTTCAATGTCAAGTTATTATAATGTCTAATGATAATGTCCACAAACATTGAAGAGGAGATCAAACAAAAGACTTTGAAGTGTTTTTCTAGTACACGTGCGCTCAAGTACCAATCCTTGTTCCCAAGCACATTTTCAAAATCCAAAGCAGAAGTCTTCAGGTCATCTTGCACTGGAGCGCAACTCAGATGCGCTGAGGAACCTTCTTGTGCACTTGTTTGGGGTGGGTTCCAGATGCTATGGGGCTCATTTTTTTGTGCTTAAGCGCATTTTTATTTGTTCCCTATTGATCTGGCCGCTCTGGAATGCCTCTATGCGCGCTTGGAGCGCATGATGGACACACTGGGCACAGTGGTTTGGATTGAAGCACACTTTTTCCTTTCTCGGTTTTTGTTTAAGAAAATCCTACGCCCTTCTTGCCACCACAAGCTTGCTTTGCCGTCACACCACCATTCCCTTTTCCTCTCTTTTATCACATTTCTCCCTCTTTCTTTGAGTAGGGTATTTTTGAATCTCTATGGATTTTGCCTTTTCCTTCTTATGATTTGAGAACTGAAGGATATTTCTTGGTATTTTTAAAAAAAAAAAAATTCCTTCTCACGATTTGGATGAGATTTTGATGTTGGATGTTATGATTACGGTAAATGTGTATAAGGGTGTGTATTGTTGTTACTTATTGTTGATTTTGTTGGGTTAAAAATTGCGAAAGCTCAGTCTTATTGTTTTAAGATTATTGTTCATGTTGCATGAGTGTTATGAAATTGTTTTTATTTTATTTTTGACTAAGTATGCTTGTGTGAAGGGGATGATTACTTGTTCTAACTTTGGATTGTATGGATATTTCAATTCATTGTCGATTATTTTTGTAGGGACAAATGACAACTCAAAACAAAGCAAGAGAAAAAAGGTTGCCGCTGACACCTCATCTAGCTCCTTTGACAACTTCCATTTCATATCATTAGTCCACCAAGATCGCTATTCTAAGTTTCTGGCCAGTAAAAAGTTTGTGCAAGAACAAAAATTCTGTTTGGAAGGGGAAGAATTCTCGGATATTCAAGCAATGATAGTGGCCAGAGGATGGGTGGAATTGACATCATTTGCAAAAGAGGCTAGTAAAACATTAGCTAAAGGATTCTTTGCAAATGCATATCAGGGTCCTACTAAAGAAGATGGGAATAATAAGAATGATCTAATGCAATTCACTAGTTTTGTGAGAGGGAAGAAGGTTCCATTTCATGATAAAATTATCAATCAATTGTTTGGGCATGAGAACTATGAGTAGTGTTCCTTTGAAGCAAGAAAGGCCAAGGGCTCTAACATTGATCATCAAGAGATTCACAGTACTTTGTACAGGCCCTAGGTCGATTGGGTTAGGAACAATGATGGAACACCATCAATATTCCACACTTCTAGCCTCACACCCATTGCTAAAGCATGGACAACATTTGTTTTGCATACATTACTCCCATGTTCAGATGCGTCAGACTTGACCATTCCAAAACCGACCTTGCTGACTGCAATCATGAAGGGTGAACCAGTCAATGTTGGTCGTCTCCTAGCAGAAGACCTTTTGGTCACGGCAAACTGTTCTTCTTCCTCGAGTTGGATCAACCATGCATCATTGATCAACAAGCTCTGTGAAAGGGTGGGGGTGTACCCTAGAAAGTATGAGGAAATGGTGAAACCATCTTTGCCAATCACTGCGAAATGGATAAAAAGAGTAGCGCAGTGTTGGTTATGATACTGAACATGGAACTGTACTCAGAGTAAAAAAAATGATCCAGTTGTACCACTAAAATAACATTCCTTTTGAATTGAGACCAAACACATTGCTAGAATTACTTTTAGAATCACTTAATTAGCCATATGATTTTTATGTATCTGGACTTAAGGATGGGGCCTTGTGGTTAAATTATATATATTTTGGTTTGACGAAGACGATGTTTCAATTTTTTTTTTAAATATCAGAAGACTTGCTCGTTAGATTGACACCCAAGGAGTTACACCCATGACTCTTTCTTTGAAATGGTTTCTTGTAAACACTTGGTTGAGTATATTTTCCTTGATTAGAGTTGAATTTGGTATTTCACTGAGAGTTATTCTGGTTTCCCTAACTCAGTACTCTACAACTGATATCAGATAGTGGTGTTTTATTTATTTATTGTTATTTCCTGTATTTGAATTTGATATAAATTTTTACTGATAGAATTTTGCTGCACTATGATTCTAAATCTATTTGCATTCTTTTCTTGTAGCAAACTAATTTGTCTTAAACATGATTTTGCTGCATTATCCTTCATGTTTTGTTGATTATCCATTGGTTGTAGTAAAAAACAAAAAAGAAAAGGAATCCATGACTAGTTTGATTAGTCAATATTTTCATTTGTATCTATGGCTAAAAACAACCTTGAAAGATAGATCATTTACAACTTAACTAAAATGCTGAATTGAACAGACAATGGATTTGCATATGAAGAAATGATACAAGGGACACAACCATTTCTTTATCGATACCATTTCATCTACAAAATAAAAGTAACACGATTAATAAAGTATATCTGAAATACACAGTATCATGACTAAACTTGGACGAGTTTAGGTTAATTTTCAACTTTTCCAATCCAACAGAAAATCACATACACCACAATACATATACAATAATATTCTAGTTTGCAAGCGAGGGATAGATCTATTTACTACTAGAAATCATGCGACAATGTCTGGTTGGACGACCCACCAGATAGAATTGTAGTGGATTATGTCTATAGTGCATGTTCAAATTGTATTCCTTATTTTGTTTCTTAAAGTTTCCATTCCACAAAATGCAAATTTCTTCCACCTTTGACATATAAATAACCTAGAAAGCCTCACACATAGCAAATTTTGTCACCACATTTTCTCCCTTGGTGCATACTCAAGGATTATAAGGAATTGGAATTACAAATAGATCACTTTTTCTTTTCACCGTAGCGCCAAAGGATTCAGTCATGTCAAAATTTTCATGAGAGGTTCCAGAGGGAAGTTTCCAATCAAAATAATACAGCAACTGTGCAAGAGGAAGTTCTATACTAGATGCAGCAAAAGAGATTCCAGGACACATTCTCTTTCCTGCACCAAAAGGTATGAACTCAAAATTTGATCCTCTGAAATCAATTGGAGAATCCAAGAACCTCTCTGGATAAAACTTTTCTCCTTCAATCCAATATTTTTGGTCTCTTCCAATTGCCCATGCATTCACAAACACCTGTGTTCCAGCTGGTATTGTGTATCCATTTATCTCACAAGTTTCAATACACTCTCTAGGAAAGATAGGATTAGGAGAATGCAATCTTAAGGTTTCTTTAATAACTGCTTTTAGAAATTTCAGTTCTTGAAGATCTTTTTCATCAACATATCCTCTACTACCAAAAGCTTGTCTAACTTCTTCTTGAGCCCTTTTTAGTACTCTTGGATTTTTCATCATTTCTGAGAAAGTCCATTGTATAGTTATGGATGATGTCTCACTTCCACCAATAAGCATAGTCTGCACTAGGAGAGCGAGATCTCATAAAACAAGAGTCAAGTAAAATACCAATATTTGTCATTCAAGATTCTTTTAAAATACATATTATATTAATTTGTCTTAAATTAATTGTCACGTTTTGAATATTTCACAGCCTCAGGTTATTTGTTATTGCTGAAAGTGACTCAAAATTGAAGTTTGGGAATCTGCCAAAATCGTAGCACGATTTTTGGACCATAATTGGCACTTCCCATTCGAAAAAAATTGTAGCACGATCTGGCAAAATCTTAGTACGACTTTACGCTGATGCAGAAAAACAAAAACGTATTTTTCAGCGAGTAGAAAACAGGGTTTCGAAACAAACAATAAACTAGGGTTTATAGAGATTTCTCTTGACAACAAACACTAGGGTACACTATTAGCATTGGGTCTCTTGGTCACGAGAAGAGATTGCGACTTTGGGTAGAATTAGGTTTGAAGACTAATTCTTGTAACATTTTGATATCTCTTTGTTAAGTTACTCATCATTATAGTGAAACGGAGGGCTGCTCTCTCCCCCAGACTATGTCAGTATTGGACCGAACTGAATTGGGTAAACGAATTCCGTGTGTTCTCTCTTATTTTCTCTTTGTTTTCTACTTTTACTTGTGTTTATAACTGTCACCCACATTATTTTGGTTGCTTGATTACTTTGCTCCACACATCAAGTATTATTATCGGTGTGATTTTTAACGAATTCACAATGGTTATATTAAATAAAATACCAATATAGCACTTGTTACTTTTTTTTCTAATATTATCCATATTTATTGAAGTTGTTGCAAGTATACCATAAGTTAATAATCACCCCCATTCATCAAGTTCATTAAAGGGTAACTTAGAAAAAACTCAAAAAATATCATTATAAAAAATAACCTGAATAACGGCTTTAATGTTGTCGATTGTCAAATGAAATCCATCCGGATTAGAAGATCCATCATGTTTGAGATTCAAAAGATAGGACAAAAGACTTCCATCTTCACTCGTCTTTTTTGTTGCTTTGTTGATGATATTTTGAAGAAACGTATCACCACTTCTATGCAATCTCTTCAATTTATGCACCATTCCACTAATCACATGTAACCAATGCTGGGAGGGAAACAAATTATGAATACTGAAACTCTCGGCCACCGACATAGACTCCTTCATGAACAAGATATATGATTCATTGTCCTTACAATTGTCACCAAAACATGCCCTTGAAGTGATGTTATATGTCATAGATAAAATTTCATCTGTGAGGTTGATTGTTGATCCCTTGTTTATAGAAATATATCTAATTAATTTTGACACCTCTTCCTCTCGAATTGATTGGAATGATCTCACACGTTTAGCACTCAACAGCTCCAATGTGCATATTTTTCGTACCTGCCTCCAATACTCTCCATAGGGTGAAAAAGCAATGTCGGTGCAACCATAAGAAACAATTTCTAGACCAAGAGAACGAGGTCTTTGTGGAAATGTGACTTCATTTGTTTTCAACACCTCTTTGGCAATTTCTTTGGAAGAGACCACGATGACTGAAGTCTCTCCAAGTTTTAGGTGCATGAGAGGGCCATATTTTTGGGACAATTCTCTCATTCTGTGGTGGGGTAGGGAGCCAATCAGGTGATGTATGCTTCCAAAAATTGGTAGCTTCCAAGGACCTGGAGGAAGATTTGAGGTTATATTATTGTCACTGCTTTTACTTTTGATTAGCTTTCCTACATTTAGGATCAAAAACTTTAAGACTATAAGACTCAAAAGGATGGAGAGCCATAAGAAAATATTCTCCATTTGGAAAGGTAAGGGTTGTTGGAATAATTAGGGCCAGTCCAAATTTATACATGTTGAGTGTCTAACAAGTTGCCTTATTTTTGGGTCCACACATTACTCTCTATATTGATTATTGATGATTGGAAATGCATATTAATTATGCTACACGTTGATTGCATGTTAGCATTCTCCCTTTTAATTTGAGTCACTAATTGCAATACAGTTTAAACTTCCTTAGCATGAATATTTTTATATTCCTTAAATAAAATGAATATTTTTATATTTTATGCTTCACGGGGTATGATTTAATTAATACTGTTGGTGAATAGTGTGTGTTGTTCAATCATAGTAAATGCACCGGAAGATTTTCTCAACCAATTTGATTTACTAGCATGCTATATGAATAGTAGCATATGGTGGTAATTGTTAGTGATTTTCAAAATAATTGAATTACTTTGGAACCAAAAGTTGTAACTCTTCACCAAAAGTTGCATTCTTCATAGGAACCATTCATATGTATTGGAATATTATTATTTACCAATAGATAATGAACCATAACATTGTTTCAAGTGTATATGATCATAATATTTGGCAAATAAGTGCTTAATGAACCATAACATTGTTACAAGTCAAAAGGGTGTTTTCTCTCATGTGAAGGGTCGTATAATGCACTATAAATGTTTGATATTTGGGCATTAGTTTGGACACACAAAACAGGAATTTTGTTACATTAACAACATAATTTTCCCTAATTCTCTTACTCTAAATCAACCATCAATTCTCTAATGCATGAGTGAATTGTTGGAACCATAAATCTGTAAAATATTGTTAGGAGATACGCTTGGTGTGGTTGTGCAATACACATCAAGAAACTCATAGTATCCTGAAAGGGATTTGCTGGTCATTCATATTGCATCCAATATACAGTTATTGGTGGGACGAATCGAACCTAAATGTTAATATGACAACTCCATACGCTTTAAGTTTTACATGCATAACCATTAATTTTTTCAAGTTTCAAGTACGACGGCCTATTTACAACAATCAAAATATTTAACATATGTTAGAATATAATAATTTATTAATTTAGTTGATTCTTGGATCTCAACAAGATCACAACCCAGGAAGCAAACATAAATTATATCATCATACACGGACGGATGATTGTGGGAAAATTGCTCTTCTCTCATCAAAATTTGCCTACTCCCAACTAAACTTCTAAAAATACTCGTTGACTTAAATCGTGTATTTGTTAAACTCAACGTGACTTAAATCACGTTGAAATACTACCTACGTATCTTAAGTCACGTTGAAAACTCACACTGAACTTTCAGCGTGAGTCACGTCGGTTTTCTTTCTGAAAAAACACCCAAATTCAAGCCTTCATTTTCTTTCTGACTTTCTCTAATGAATAATGTTATATCTTTAGAAAAATAACATCAAGAATTCTTCAAAAATAAAGAGCAGTCAATCACAATATACTATTTGGCTGAAAATAGGAAGTAAATAAATAAATCATGCAATTAAAATTTGCCAACTGTATCGTTGATTCTATTTTTCTAGAGAAATAGCTTTTTCCCACTCTAATAGCATAGTTAAGCCTACATCACTGAATCACATCCCTGTACTTCCTGTCCTCTCTTGCCGTCATTTTGGACCACAGTTATCTCAGCCGTAACTCCTTCAACTTCAACCTGCTCTGATCGCTACCTCTTGTATATATCAAGTTTATAAAACTTAATTGTTCTAGATACTAAAAATAAGTGAAATAACGGCACCAAACAAAGTAGCTGCAATGATAATAATGAAAGACAATCTGAAACAACTTGCTCCTACACAATTCAATTCCGGACACAATTTCCTTTCTACTCCTTTTTCAATCAATTGCCTCTCAGCTTCTTTGTCATATAAATAACCATTGACCATAACATTAAGAAAATATAATCCAATTAATTTTGCTAAAAAATTGAAATTTGGGTGCTTTTGCATAGAGAAAGTAAAAAAGAGAACTGGGCGTGAGTTAAGTGTAAATTCATCGTGATTAAGGCCGTTTGTTATAGATTCTAAAAAAATGGATTTTCCTTTATATTTCTAAGAATAGATATTTTGGAAATTTACTCGAAAATAATATAAGTTATTTCAAACTCGTTTGTTATAAGTTAAAAAAGATATTTTGACATTCACTAACCTAAATATTCATTGTTCGAGATTTTACATAATAAAAATCGTATATTTTTTCAAAATGATATATTTCAAAAATGATTTTTATGAAAAGCTATTTGAAATAGCTTTTTTTTTTTAGAGATTTTTTCAAAATTTTAGTATCCAAAAAAATTATAACAAAATGATGAAATATTTAGAATAACATTTTAAGATAAGCTATTCAAACCGATTTTTTATTTAAAGCTTTCCTTAAAAATTTCTTTGTTAATTTTTTTTTAACTAAAATATGTTACACTACAAGAATCTATTTTATAAAAAGTTATAACAAACGGGCCCTTAAGTTATGTTGGAGGTGTTTTTAAAAGTTTGGTTGGAAATGAGCAAATTTTGATAGGAGACGAGCAATTTTCTAAATGTAGTTATCTATTTTATCAATATTATAAAATGATCTTTAAATTGCAAAATTTTAACCAAATTTCCCTCCCTGTCACATTTTGTTATCATAGCCATCCACTATTACTTTTCCCAACCTATAACCTTCTCGCGCGTCCTGTGATTTTTACGAAAATACTCATATGATTTTCAGATTTTAAAATCCGAACTGATTTTATCCTTTGTTATGGGGTGAAAAAATGAGTCTTTCACAAATTCGGATTTTATAATCCAAAAACTTTAAAACAAACAGGGCGTGTTCAGTGCTTTTTCGGATTATAGAATCTGAACTCTCATAAACACCATTTTTCAGAGAAAAAACAATTCGGATTATATAATCCAGATTGTATCAGTACAAATTCTGAGTTTGTTTGTAACATGAATAACCATTTTAAGGACAATATAAATCTTCATAACTCTCATCCTTCTGTTTTAGGTCATTGTTGTTTGTTCTTAGTCAAAAACCTGGTTTTCAGGCTACTTGATCAGATTGCTCTGAAACTTTTCCAGAAAATCAGAACAAAATCAAGGATCAAGACTCCCGTAGAAGAGTCTTCTTACGGGACTCCTCCATTCAAAATCCAAAATTTCATCGTTTAGACCCATTTTTTATTTTTTTTTATTTTTCTTATTCTCAGAAAAATCTAGGAAAAAATTTGTATTGGTTTTATTTGATTTTTAGAATTTTTATATTTTATTTGACATGTTTTTAGTTTTTTTTTTTTACTGTCTTTTGGCTGTTTTTAAAAGCAAAATTCAAAACTGCTGAAATGAAAGAAATTCTAATTGCTGATTATATATAAGCATACTTGGGATCATAAAATTTGAATTAGTGAAAAAAAAACATTTTGGATTGTAAAATCCGAAAACCTCATAGGCATTTTTGTAAAAAAAATAGTGTGCGCGAGAATAGCATAGGGTGAGAAAAGTAATAGTCTTAATATTATTACTGTAGTCTATATCAGGCCGGGCCCAAGCCCAAAGCAAGTGAAGCAAGAGCTTTAGGCTCCAAATTTTTGTGCCTTAAAAATAGGCCTCGAATTTAAATAATATATAGACTCGAAAAATTGCTCTTCTCCCATCATGTGTTGCTTGCTTCCAACCAAACTTCCAAAAGTACTCATGCGTGAGCTAACTCACATAGATGTTAAACGCTACATCACTTAACTTATGTTGCGTGAGTTAACTCGCGTTGATTTTCTTTCACCTAAATTCCAAATGTTCAAGTATAAAGGCATGAATAAAGCATGTTTTTCTTTTAAGTGTAAGTGACATTAATGGATAAAACATGTTTTTCTTTTAGGTATAAGTGACATTAATGGATAAGTGAGTGGTTGGCAGGCCAATTTAATGCCTACCGGTATCATCTCAATACAAAACTTATGGTCTTATGGGTGAAAGAAAATCAGTGTGGGTTATCTCACGTTGGAAAACAGTGTGAGTATTTAGCGTAACTTAACTCACGTAGTGTTTAACACATGCGTAAGTTAACTCACAGATAAGTATTTTTGGAAGTTTGGTTGGGAGCGAGCAAAATGTGATGAGAGAAGAGCAATTCTCATAGACTCGTTCCATGTCATTGTGAGATTATAGTCAATAGTACAATGGTAGAAAGCCTCTTTTTTGTATTGTTGGTCACATGATCGACACTCACACTTAAGTCGTTACAAACTAAAAAGTAAACTTCTTTTTGACAGAAATGCTTCATTTTTATTGACAATATTCATTATACGTACTTAATTAGTCAAGATTCATTATATTTTTTTTTTATAATCATCATAATAATTTATAGTTATTGTAATTCATCTTCATCATCATAATTGCTTCAAAAAATAAAATTAAATAACTCGATCAAAAAAAATCTTTAATATTAATTTTAAAAGGCCTTATCTGAATTTTCGCTTTAGACCTCAACATACGTTGGGCTCGCCATGAGTCTACTATCCTTGCAAATTGTAAAGAATATATATGAGGCTGGTTTCATTTAAATTTTCAAAAAAATTAGAATCCAAATGTTACTTTTAAGAATATATAGTGAAATATAAATAGATTAAACTACCATTAGCTCAATTATAACAAAAGATGCATATATTATATATTCCATCCGTTCCTTTTTAAGTGTTTTTTTAGGTAAATTTTTTATTTCAATTTAACAGTCATTTTGATATTTTAAGGATACAATTTGTCAATTATATCATTTGTCAATTACTATTTTTTCAATAAAACTAATTAATGCTATATATTTGGAAAACTAAAGTTTGTTTTTTTAAACAAAGTTTTGTTTTGTTTTAAAACAAAATTTGTTTCTTGATTTAAACAAATATAGGTTGGATTGTTAATGATGTTTCTCAACATTCAAATCTATGACACACGGTTGTAACAAAAAAATTATTTGTCACACGGTGTGAATCTAACATTGGTTGAAACCATAGTTGAAGCCTTAATTTTGATTAAAGGAAAGTTAATTTTTTTCTTAACTTTTGATTAATGTGAAGTTGGAAAATTTTTGATATAGACTTTTTTCTTGTGGTGGTCGGGGTTCGAATCTGAACCTTGCATATATTATGTTTTGTCCATACCAACTGAGTTAAGCTCACGAGGACATACTTAAAATAATTAAAGAGATATGCACACTATTTATACAATTGAAAATTATTTGTTATGAGAAAATGATAAAGCGCGCAAAAAAATAGGAATTAGTTGGAGAAAGAGAATAGTAACTAACAATTGTTTGTTACTCTATATTAAATTTATGGCTTAATAACTGTTTTGCCCCCCTAACTTTCACGAAGTTGCGATTTTGGCTCCTAAGAAAAAACTACAAAACCGCCCTCTAAGTTTTGCAATTGTAGCAGTTTTGGCCCCCCAAGGCAAAAATAAAAATAAAAAATAACACATGGCACCTCACTTAGGGTGCCACGTCAGTGTAGACCGAGTCAAAATTGGCCTTGGGGACCAAAACTGCCACAGGTGCAAAACTTAAGGGACGGTTTTGTAGTTTTTTTTAGGGGACCAAAATCGCAACTTCATGAAAGTTATGGGCCAAAACTGCTATTAAACCTAAATTTATTGAAAAGATAAAGTGTGTGCAAAACAATAGGAAATTATTAGTGGATTAAAATGAGCGTATAATAGGAAAATGTGCAAAAATACATTTTGCTATTTTTGTGTTAAAATTCTAAAATGACACTTAAAAAGGAACGAAGAGAGTAATTGTTAAAAATTTCAAGTGCAAAGTAAAAGAACATACACGAGAGAAAAATAAAATATAATAAAGGCTTAATAGCAGTTTTGGCCCTATGTTTTAAGAGTTACGATTTTGACCCCCTAACAAAATAAAATGCAAAACCTCCCCTTAAGTATCACCCCTTTTGCAGTTTTTGCCCCCTAACAATGCAAAACCAAGTAAATGCACACGTGGACGCCACCACGTGTGTAATTATTATTATTTTTTAATGTAAAATATTTTTTTTAATTAAGAAATAATAATAAAAAATTTTAATTAAAAAAAAATAATTTTTTCAATAATTAAAAAAAAAAAATACACACGTGGCGTCCACGTCAGCTTTGACTTGGTCAAAATTGGCCTGGGGTCAAAACTGCAAAATGAGCTGTTTTGTATTTTAATTTGTTAGGGGCCAAAATCGCAACTTCATAATACTTATGGGACCAAAACTGCTACTAAGCCTATAATAAAAGAGGGAGGAATAGTTGAAGACTCATTGGAACGGTCGATGAGAGGTGAAGAGGGATGAATAGTTGAAGACTCGTTTGATAAGATAGAAGAACAATATTTAGAAAATTGACAATTATTTTTTTTATGGTGTCCAGGATTCGAACCCTGGACCTTGCATATATTATGCATTGTCATTATCAGCTGAGCTAAGTTCACGGGGATTAATTTTTTTTTACCATTGTTTGTTATGAGAGAGTGTGCAAACAAAAAGGAATTTGATGGAGAAAAATATAGTAATTAACAAATGTTTGTTACGAGATAAATACAACATATTAAATTTATTGAAAAAAGAAAGTGTGTGAAAAAAAAATTAGAAATATATTGGTGGATTAAAATGAGAGTATAATAGAAAAAAATATAAAAAAAATATTTTGTTATTTTTTTGTATTAATATTCGAAAACAACACTTAAAAAAACCGATGGTGATGGAGTATTATTGAACACAAATATCAATAGATGAACAAATATAATTATCATTTTCCAATGTCATAAATCATGTTAGAAACTTAGAATACCTCGTAGACGGCAAACTTTGATATTTCGTGCAAGCAGACAATATACCACCAGTAAAAATCATTTTCCGGACGTGAACCTTCGGCCGCATTCAATTTCCAATTGACCTATAACTAATTTACACCGGCCAGTGTGAGAGCAAAACGTGGGTTATTCTATCAGTACAGGATTAATTAGGGGTTGTTGTTCGGTTGATTCGATTAATTGGCCCTTTGTTCCTAGAGGCTACTTTCATTTCCACCTATTTCCAGCAGTTCTATGAATGTTATGGATAATAAAATTGGGGTCTAACTCATCCTTAAAAATCGGTTCATAAAGTGAGTTTTGTCTCCTTTATATAAACTCTTATCAAGGATATTATCTATCCGATGTGGGACGTATATTTTTCCCAATACACCCGCGTCATGCCCAACACTCTTTGGGATTTGGTGCGTGAATCGGCCGGATCTTAGTATGAACCGGTTTTTAAGGATGAGTTAGGCCTCCAATTTCATTATGGTATCAGAACCTGTCGAATTCAAGGGCCACCTACTGATTCACGCACCAAAGCCCAAAGAGTGTTGCTGGACGTGACAGCCGATTCATGCACCAAAGCCCAAAGAGTGCTGGACGTGACGGGAGTGTATTGGGAAAAACTCATGTCCCACATCCGATAGATAAGACTCTTGATAAGAGTTTATATAGAGGAGACAATCCTCACCTTATGAGCCGGTTTTTAAAGATGAGTTAGGCCCCCAATTTCATTAATGGTCTCTTCTCAGATTGTCACGGTACCTCACAAGTCCTTTGCGGTGGCGTTAGGGGGCAGTGGGTCCTCTCCATCGGATGATACTCCTTTTCTGGTTCCCTGCATTAAGGGAAGACGATGAGAGATTTAGCTGCAATGGAAAATGGTTTCACTTGCATTAAGGGAAGACGATGAGAGATTTAGCTGCAATGGAAAATGGTTTCACTTAGCAGGGGCAATTATGATTTCCTTTTTGAGCATGTTGTTGACTTACGCAGAGTTTGGACGGCTGATATCATTGCTCTTAATATGGGTCTCCTTCGTCTTTCTCAATGGGCGGAGGACTTTAATCATTATTCTCAGAAGCAAACTCATGCCTCCGTTTGGATCTGATTGGTTGAATTGCCACAAGAGTATTGGTGGGAACAGACTTTGAAGGAAATCGCGAGTGATGTTGGTACTCCGATAGTTTTGGATGCCCAGACATAAAATAGGGATTTTGGACACTATGCGAAAATTTTGATGGACGTTGACTTATCTAAAAGAGTCTATGATGAAATTCATTATATGTTTGAATATATATATATTTTTTTATCATTTTAATTGTGACCAAATAGTTTTATAATGCCAACACTATGTTTGTTTAGAGTGGAGCGTCTAAACTTACATTTCTAAAGTTCGAGTCTTGTGTATTATACACAGGTAATTTTGTCATCATTGATATAATAATATTAAATAATTTAATGGTTATTGTTGAAACACTCGAATCTTAACGTAGTATTGGAACTTGGAAGAGTTAGAGGCCATTTCAGTGTTTTCTTTAATCTTGAGTTGAGAGGCTATATTTCTTTTGGAAAAGAGAAAACTTTTGGATGCTTCACCATTTATCTAAAAAAACTTGTGCTCTTCTTCAATACATACTTGGAAGGAATCAAATTCATGACCCCTCCTCGACTCAGTTTGTTGGGGTTTTCTGCGAGTATTTCCTAGGACCTATCTCCTTTCAATAAGACATATAATTGTTTTTTTATCCTGAGCTGAGAATTCCCATAGATTTAAACATGGAATTAATCATGTAATATTCAACTAAGATTATGATTCACTTCCACTAAGAACAACTACTATTGATTCTAAGAATGCTATAGCATGGATAAAAATGAAATATAAGTTCCCGTGGGACAGACTTCCTTTTCTACAATATCATACTAAGAAATGTGTTTCTATACGAGGACTCATATGAGTCGAGTTAGGGATATACAAAACAAGTTTACTTAAACTCCCATTTTTACAACCTTACATGTGGTGCTCAAATGGATGGAAATTGTTTGTTGTTGATTTCCCATTGCTTTGATTTGGCTGCATCTTGCTTGTCATATTTATAGTTTGGAATCATGGTGTGGTCTTTTTCACGGTGTAATTTCATCCTCATCCAAGAAGTGCAAATTTATGTACCATGTGATGGTTACGGCTGTTGGATGATTATTTTGAATTTCCACTAATGGCGATGCCTATGCAGTTTGATAAGTATGGGTGTCGGCTCTGATTCAAGCTCTATAGACTTTATTCTAACTTCTAAAGAGTAGTGCTCTTCATTTCTCTTGAGTTTGATGAGGCCTCCAAGAGTGTTGTGGTATTGCCTCTTCATGAGTATGGTGTTCTGCTATGTTAAAATCAGATTTTGTATGGGTTGATTGCATGAAGGTTCTTTATGGATAGTGTGTGCACTGGTTAATTATGGGGATGATTCATATCAAATTTTTTGGAAGCTAAGGAAGATTTGGATTAACCACCAAATTAGTCTCTGTCTTTGTAAGTCATTTTAAAATTAGTCCATGACTATGAATATTTCAAATTAGTCCTTGTATTTGTCAAAACTCAAAAGTTTCTCAATAGGACTTGTAAGATTGGTTTCTCTCAAGGGTCTTGGTGGTGGATCAAGGACCTAAAGGAAAAGAAGGCTCTTTTCACCTCCAAAAGAAATTGTGGGGGTTCTTTCTCATCAATTCAATGTTCAAGGTGATCGAAGCGGAGGCATAGCAAAGACGAATTATCCGAGTAGAAGTTCAAGGGATTTGTTGTTTTGTCAAATAAGATTCATTAGTGAATTTCTTATTCATTATTGAAATGTTATTTCTCTATATTGTTTTAATCATATCATCATATTCAAAGCCAATTCCAATATTCATCTTGATATTTCAATAATTTCAACCACATGCTTTCACAAATGTTTTTAATCCAAAAAAGTGAATGAAGATAAAGAGATTGATAAAAAAAATCTTCTAATCCAATCAGTAGTAATGCATTTGAATAGTTTGAGGAAGTTTATGCCATAGTTTATTAAACAATGTATGTTTTACAAGTGAGTGAAATTGTTAATGTAAGAGATGAGATGATTAAATGATAGCCTTTGGATTCAAATAAATGGTTCAATTTGCACTTAAAGTTCGATTTGAGTGTTTTCAATGTCCCTATGTTTTATTTTACCACACCTGTTGATGAGATTCTTTTTTCCTTCCTTCCGTCTCACTCTACATTCAAAAAGCTGCTATTGAAGGAGTTTCATTCCTCAACGCTAGGGGGTCACAGCAGAATTCACAAGACACTGGGTCATCTTCGTGATAATGTGTATTGGGACGAAATGCTGAAAGATGTAACAGAATTTGTGAGATCATGCGTCATCTGCCAGCAAACAAAAAACACCCGCACATCTTCACAAAGTAGTAGAACTGTTTGCTCAAATGGTGTTTAAACATCATGGGATGCCCTGCAGCATGGTGTCTGATAGAGACACTATTTTTTTGAGCCATTTCTGGCCGCAGTTGTTCAAAAATTGTGGCACCAAATTGAGGATGTCTTCAGCTTCCCATCCTCAAAGTGATGGACAAACGGAAGTGGTTAACAAAGAGTTGCAGCAATGTCTTTACTGTTTTGTCAATACAAAACCCAACCTATAAGGAAAGTACTTGCATTTGGCCGAATGGTAATACAACACCTCAAACTAATTCATCCCATATTAAATCTCCTATATCCCGACATAACAAGACCAAATGTTACCTTAATAACCCAACAATTAAGTCAATTTATCAGCAGTCCAACTACATCTCATTATAATGCTTCCATGAGAGTCTAGAAATATCTTAAAGGCTTCCCAGGTTGTGGTATATTTTTTTCCCTGAGATTCTCATCTTCAAATTCAAGAATTCTCTGATGCAGACTAAGCAGGATGTAGAGACACCAGAAGATCTATATTAGTACAATGCTTCTTCATTGAAAAATCACTCATATCATGGAGAACAAAGAAGCAACTTGCAATCTCAAAATCATCATCAGAAGTCGAGTATCTTGCTTTAACAAAGCATCTTGTGAGCTTCAATGGTTACACTAGTTGTCACAATAAATTATATGAACCTTTTACAAGTCAATTGTGCAAAGGTCCATATAATTATTGTGACAACTAATGTTATTCACATAGCTGCTAATGAAAGAACCAAACTTCTAGAAATTGACTGTCGTATAGTTAGGGAAAAGATGGAAGCTGAAATCATGAAATTGTTACTAGTTTCCTCTAAAGATCAAGTAGCAAATTTCTTTACAAAATCCTCGCTTCCTCAACCATTCAACATCTTATTATCCAAGTTGGGAATGGAATGGTAGACACTACCAACCTCCAACTTGTTGGAGGATACTCCAACTGATTTTTTTAAGCTACCAATTTTTTGAAGCATACTCCAAAATTTCCTCTAATCTTCCCACAGGGTCTTAGAAGCTACCAACTTTTTGAAGCATACTCCAACTGCTTGGCTCCCTACCCTACCATAGAATGAGAGAACTGTCCCTACAATATGGTCCACTCATGCACCTACACCTTGGAGAGATTTTAGCAGCCATAGTGGTTTCTTCTAAAGAAATTGCCAAAGCTGCACGTTGGAGCTAACGAGGGCTAAACGAGAGCTAAGAAGTGTCAAATTTAGTAAGATATATTTCTATAAACACTAAATCTACTATCAACCTCACATATGCAAATTTATCTATGTCATATAACATCGACGCAAATGGCAGTTTTTGGTGATAAATGTAAGGACCAGGAAGCATATATCTTGTCCATCAAGGAAACTTATGAGGTTGACTGAGAGTTTCTGTGTCACTAATTTGTTTCCCTCCAAACGTTGGCTACATGTGATTAGTGGAATGGTGCATAAATTGAAGACATTGCATAGAAGTGATGATATACTTATTGAAAACGTCATCAACAAAGCAACAACAAAGACCGGTGGAGAAGGAAGTCTTCTATGCTATCCTATCCTATCTTTTGAATCTCAAAGATGATGGCTCTCCTAACCCTGAATGGATTTCATTTGACAATCACTAATATTAAAGCAGGTTATTCAGGATAATTAGTATATTTTTAATAAGATTTTTTTTTTGCTCAAAAAAAAATAAGAATAATCTTTTTGGGTACTATCCTAGTACTCTCTTGTCTCTTCTTGTTTTGACAGTCTTTTAAAGCAATAGAAACATCTAGAGAAAAAAAAAAAAAAGATTACTTACATTGTTTTTTAATGCAAAATACAGTAGAATCTTTAAATTAATACTCGATAAATTAATAAACTCTTTAAAATAATAAATTTGTCCGGTCCCGACTTGGGCCAATGTAAAAAATTGAAAAACTCGATAAAATAATAAGATAATAATTTTTCGGGAGATCCCTTTATAATTTTCGGTCCCAAGAAAATCATAAATTAATAATTCATGGAAACTGAAAAAAATATATTACACTCTATTGAAATATGATTCAATAGTTGTCTGTTTTCCAATGCATATGAACACAATAGTTACTAATTTACGTTGAGTCTCAAGGTTCGCTGCAACGTAATTCTAAAAGGCATAGACTAATTTGCCTTTTTGTTTGGTATGTACAGTATAATTACTTAAAAACTCTTTAAATTAATAATTATTAATTTATCGATAAATTAATAACTCTCTAAATTAATAAATTTCTCCGGTCCTCACATTATTAATTTATAGAGTTTTAGCTGTAGTATATTATTGACTAAAATATATTTGTACTAAAAATTAGTCCTTAAATACAAGGGGAACATTAGAAGCAAAAGGCAAAAATAAAATTATGTATTAAAAATTGTGTCTATCTATTTATCAAAATTTTAAAAATAACTTTTTTCAATAAATACTCTTTTTGTTTCTAAATACATGTTATGGTCAACAACTTCACAAATACTAATACGTAACTTTTAACTATTAATATATGAGTCTTGTTAACGACTGCCCTTGAGGCACTCTTTAAACATTCCAAAATAAGTAATTATTTTTAGGGTTAATATGTCTTTACCACCTTGTAATTTGGGCGAGTTCCGGTTTACCCCCTGTAAAAAACAAGTTTAGATTCCAACCCTGTAATTTAAGATTCTTTCGTTTTAGACCTGAGGCCGTATGACTGGACAAAATGCTGGAATGACATGCTGAGTGGCGCCCCGACTGTGCATATCTGATTATTTGTTTTTTATTTTTTTAAGGGCACGCGTGGCATTTTGCCTATTTTTTTCAAATAAAAAATAATTTTTAAAATCTGAAAATTATTTTTCGAAAAAAAAATCATCAAAAACAATATATTTTTGAAAAAAAAACGAATTTTCTAAAAAAAAAAATCTGGAATTTAATTTTTAAAATAATAAAACAAAATTAAGAATAACAAATTTGAAATTAAAAAAAAGTTCAGAATTTTTTCGGAAAAAAAAAAAGTTTTTTTAAATTTTTTCTACCAAAAATAAAAATTCTGGAATTTTTTTTATTTTTTAAAATCTGAATATAATTTTTTTATAATTCAAATTAACATTTTGAAAATTATATAATCTTAAAAAAAAATCTGATAAATAAATTTTTCAAAGAACTATTCCTGAAATAAATGAAATGATCGATCTTAAAGAACTTGTTTGTGAAATAAAAATAAAAAGTTTAATATATTCTTCTAATTTGTATGTCTAGGAAACTACGATAGGATCATATTTTCATTTTCTATTTTACTTTAATTTCTTTTACTGTCCTCTTTAGTTTTATTTTTCTTTCATTCAGATTAAAAAAATTACAAAGTATACCTTTTTTTGCAGATTGAGGTAAGAAAATCGAAAAATGTATTTTATTTTAAATTTCAAAATCTTAATTTCAGATTTTATTTTATCTTTTGAAAATAAATCTGAATTTTTTTTAATTTTTCGAATTTTTTAAATTTCAAAAAAAATAAATATGATTTTTTTTTCTTCTGATTTTTACAATTTTGAAAAAAATAATCTGAATTTTTTTCTATTTTTAAAATTAATTTTCAGTTTTTTTATTTTATTTTATATTTTTAAATTAATATAAATGAAAATAAAAAAATTAAAACAAAAATAATTATACAGTCATCGCGCCACATCATCAAAAAATGCTTACTCAGCGTGCCATGTCATCATGTTTGCATGGTCAGATTGCCTCATGGTTTAAAACGAAAAAATCTTCAAATTACAACGTCTATTTCGAAAGAATCTTCAAATTACAGGGTTAGAATTTAACCTTTTTTTTTTTAACATGGGGTAAACCGGAACTCGCCCAAATTACAGAGGTAAAGACATATTAACCCTTATTTTAAAAAAAAAAAGTCAAATATTTCGATTTTCAAAACAATTATTACATCTATTTTCATAAATATTTACTACTTATTGTCCTCAAAGAGTGTCCGGGGACACTCGTTAACATTTCCCTTTATACATTTAGTTATCTCTTAAAAAATTATAAAAATTTAATATTTCAAAAATATTCATTGAGACAAATTGAAAACATCTTACATATTAAGAGTTGTATTTATATATTAATTAAAAAAAATATGATCAAATAAATTATTTAAACAGTTTAAATCGTAAAAATGTAACATGTATTTAAAAATTGGATCCTAAAGATTACATGCAAAATTTGGAGAAAGCACAAGATATAGGGTTTATGAACAAAATCTTCATGTTGAAAAACCTAAGAATCCTAGATACATAGTAGGAGTGGGATAAAATACATATATGAGAAATTAAAACTTAAGATATGATATACCAAAGACATGTTAACAAATTTTTGATAAATAAAAGTTACATGCATCTAAATACGAGAAGAGAAATGATATTTGCGTAAACATTGTAGAATAAATTTTAAACAACTTTCTCTTTTATATTCTCATTGCATTCATACCTTTTCAGCGTTCTTACTCTCCCTGTGTCAGTAGTATATATAATGGTTAATTAAGCAAGTTGTCTTAATAAATATTTTTTTATATTCTAAATCATGTTTTTTGATTTAGGGGTTCATATATGATTATCTTGTCCGCTCCTTTGTTTGGGCATATGATAGCTACCCCGTTGTATTTTATTTACTGTTTCATTATGGTTGAACATTTGTTGTAATTATTGTCATTTCTTTTAGCACACCTTGTGCGGAAGAAGCGGCGCTCTTGGTGTTAATATAAATCTCATTTTTGCCTGTTAAAAAAAAAACTGAATTTCTTTATTAATTTATACAAAAATAAATTGTACTTTTTAGTCTTGTAAAAAATTTTGTGAACATTTTTTTGTCTTTGTTGAATTTTTCATTAGCATTTTTAAATTGTGTAAAATTTTCCGTCATTTTTTGTCTTTAAAAATGTTAAAGAAAAATATTAGCGCTTAAAATATGCATTGTTTTTTAGGAACAAGAATGAAATTCTCGATCGATATTTATTTGTTGGAAAGACACTTTACTCTTCCCTCTGTTTCTATTCGTTGACGGTGGTCGCTTCTTTTTCTATTTTCATGATTTTGTTTCTGTCTTCTTTCCTAACTCGTATTCTTTCATACCCACCATTTTCCACTAAACCCCATTTCCCTTAAAGTTTGCATCTTTAAGGCTTCTCATGGAACATAAACCCAAAATCGAACCTGGGTTATGTTCGAATGACCATAGAAACTTGGAAGACATGAGCATTCATGAACTTGTTTCCATGTTGCGTACAGCGTTTCGGACAGAACAGTTTGATAGAGTTGAAGAGGTTTTAGTGAGTAGATATGAGAGACTACAGATAGAGATTCTACATCTTCAAGAGAAGTTTGAATTGGAGAGACTAACGAGGTTTCAAGCAGAGGAAGATTTGAGAAAGTGAGAGGAACTATGTGAAAGAGGGAAAAGGGCACAGAGTAATTATGAATCATTGTTGGAGGAAGTTAAGAAAACTAGTTTAAGTGAAAGATACATCATTGCAGATCTAAGGAAGAAAACAATGAATTGGAGTTGTAAGTTTGTGAGCTGAGAAAGTTGAAGAGAAAGTGGGTGGATGATAACAATGCCGCTCAAGGTGAATCATCATCAGGTATGAAAATTCTGCATGTATCTCCTATGATTCCTATAAACTATGCATTTTTTCACAATGCTGCTTTATAAATATTGAATTCAATACAAGTGATCATCGGATAAATGCTCATGTAGATTTTTAGATAACTTGGCATGGAAATATAATTTTTGGACCAATGAGGGTATTTGTTCTTGGTTGTTAGTAAATTATATCAAGGACCTGCTGGATTTTTAGGATCTTTTCTGATTAAGTTGTCGTAGTATTTTGCCTATAAAAGGGGATGTAGTTGTACATATATCAAGTTGATTTGAATGAAGTATAACGTGTCGTTGGTATTTAAACCTTCCTTTCAAATTCTATCTGTAGTATGTGTGTGGCAAGTGAATATTTGTGCGTAATTATGTCCCATGGGTCCGACTTGTTCGATTGGCGATTGAACTAGTTCACATTTAAATCCGATTACCCAAAATCATAATTTGTAATTGTAGTATGACATAACTCAAGAACATAAACTCCTCCCCGCCTAGGAAGCTCGGTTGGTGAGCTAAGGGACATCAAAGGCGATTTAAGAAGGAGGTCCCGAATTTGATTCCCGGAAACTAACATTCTCCCCTCTTACAATTGACTAACAACTAACATTTTCCTATCAAACAAAACAAAGAACATAAATTCATTTAGCATTAGGTTATTATGGTCCTAGACAAGATAGCCTTTAATCTGAATTAAATCCCCAACTACAAATCATAAATCATCCTAAGAGTGAAGAGTCCTAGAAAATATTAAAAGTAGAGATAAAAAGACGAACTCGTGAAAATTAACTCATATAAAAGAGATTGAAATCAAATACATAATGTTTACATCAATATTCACCCATCCCCAACACTTATCAATTCTTTATGGATCTTGTTAACCGGTGCCCGCGAGGCACTGGTTAAGAAACTAAATGTAGAAAGAAAAGACAAGATTTGCATTGAAAAAAACACTTTTTTAACTTTCAAAAAGTATAATACACAATTTCCTTTTATAATTCCTTAACAAGTGCTCCGGGGGCACTTGTTAACATTTCCCATTCTTTTATAATTCCTTAACAAGTGCTCCGGGGGCACTTGTTAACATTTCCCATTCTTTATTTGATTCATGTGTTGATTGCTTGAGTATGAAAATCCATGCTTATGCAGTCTAGAAATAAGCATTGATTCTTTGACACCCATTTAAAATCTCTGATCTTAATGCTTGTTCTTATTTTAGGGTCACCTAAGGAATTAAGGACTTAATTAAGATCAAAGGTTATCTTACCGAAGAAAATTACAATTTTGAGTAGGAATAGACAATTCAGTATTATTATAATTATAATTAGCAATTATTTGTTTATCAATATAATTAATATATTTCTTATCAGTGGCAGCAGGAACTAGAGGAGCTAGGGCTGGGGTTGCCCATTTTGGATGTGGACACTCTATTACTTCTTTATGTCGGGAGCATGCAGCTAGACATGCACCTATAGTAGATGAGCAGCAAGAGAATGACAACTCTCATATCTCAGAGGAGGTCAATGTGACAGACGATGTTGTTGTCCCTTCATCCGACGTGCAGGTATGACGAATCTCAATTACATCTAGAATTATGAGTGTTAATTTGGATACTTCCCTAGTGAATTGAAGGAATTTAAATGGGGTTACCCCGTATATGTAATTAAACTCATGGTTGTCTGTGCAATGTGAAGTTATGAACTGTTTTAATGTCCTGTGATTTTTGAGTACACATACATTGAAGAGGAGCTCAAAAGAGTTTTTTTTTTAAGTCTATACAAACGTTTGCAAGTCATCCTGAGTTGGGGCAACCACCTGTGTGCTTAGTGCACATTTCAGACGCATTGGGGCTCATGCTAGAGCGCTTAAGCACATTTTTACCTGCTCTCTACTGACCGGGGCATTGGAGAGCCTCTTTGAATGCTTGGTGCACTTGTTGGATGTGCTGAGCACAGTAGTTGGTGATTAAGGCGGGTTTTTTTTTTTCAGTTTTTCTTTCGCGCGCTGGAGGGCAGGAGGGACGCGCTGGGGTTCTGCTGTGTGGCCTCAGTTTTTTAAGTTCATTCTTTTTAAGTTTTAACTCTTTTTTCTTCCCTCTCTTAAGCAAACCCTTGTCTCTCCTCAACCCAGGCAAACATTCTGCCCACATGCCGAATGTCGCATAACCATTATCCCTTCCTCTCTTCTATCACATTTCTCTCTCTTTAAGTTTATTCCAATTTCTATGGATTTATTACCATTTTTCCTAATGGTTTGAGAGCTGAAGGATGTTTCTTTATTGTTTTTCTTTCCTTCCCACAGTTTGGATGGGATTTTGATGTTGGTTGTCATGATTATGGTACTGGTGTTTGCAATGTTTTCAATTGAATAGTATACGAGGCATTTGTGTTGTGCATCCAACTATTTCAGGAAAAGTCACAACTCACAACCAAGTTTGTAACTTATGTTTTGAAAAAAGGGTAGGGTGACTGCTTCTTAAATGTTAATCATTGTTGAATTTGTTGGGTCAAAATAGGGGAGCCCCTAATATGGACCCCAATATTAAAGGATCATTGGTGGACCTAATAATAATACATGCTACAGCCGGTAACCTCGGTCTCACTAAAAAAACAACCTTTTGTCCTTCTTCCACACACATCTCATATCTACAATTGAGTTTCTCTTCCAACAAATGGTTTGCTTTTATACACTGAAGCATGTGGTGATTCGTAACAACTAGATCTTGTCTTGAGACAATGCAAAATCTGTGAAGTGATTAGTATTTCATACAGTGTAGAAGTTTGAGCTGGGAAAGATCGGAACTTGTTTATCTCTCACATTAGTTGTTTCCCAATTCCCATAAATTTTATTCACCTACAATTACACGGATCTGATAAGATATTACTCTCATATGATGGTCATGGTTTGTCCTTAAATGTTTGACTTTATTGCTATCCAATTTGAACGAAGACACAAAAAGTATGTGAGTAGGAATTTGCATGGTGAAAACATTTTTCTTGCACGTAATTAGAATGCAAACTAAGCTAAATGAATGTGGAAGGAAAAAAAACTAATTGTTTTTTAATTCGATAAAAGAAATTCATAGTGGTTACTGAATATACTTTTTGCTTGAACTGCAGTATAGCAGAAAATCCACGACTAATTGCAAAAATGTTCCAAGAACTCGTAGGAACGGAACTTCATTGTTCTAAAAAAATGGCACAGACATCAATGAAAATGACATAGGAGAAAAAAGTAAAAAAAAGCTAATAGCTTCATCGATTAACATATGTATATACATGCTATAGCCGGTCATTTAATGAGGTCCACCATTGGACCCTTATTTTTGGGTCCATATTAGGGGCTCCCGTCAAAATAGCAAAAACTCAGTATTAT
This sequence comes from Medicago arabica, assembly GCA_946800305.1. Lineage (NCBI taxonomy): Eukaryota > Viridiplantae > Streptophyta > Magnoliopsida > Fabales > Fabaceae > Medicago > Medicago arabica. The sequence continues at coordinate 2,524,717 of OX326970.1, forward strand.
TGTTCATGATGCATGAGTATGATGAAATGGTTTGTTATTTTATTTGTTACTGAGCATACTTTGTCAAGGGGATGGTTACTTGTTCATAGGTCCTTGTGTTAACTTTGGATGATATGCATGTTTGTTCTTCACTGTTTTTGTAGGAACAAATGGCAACCCAAAACAAAGCAAAGAGAAAAAAGGTTGCCACCAACGTTTCATCTAGCTCCTTTGACAATTTTCACTTCATATCATTGATCCATCAAAAGCACTATTCGAAGTTTCTGGTCAACAAAAAGTTTGCGTTAGAAATTTTTTTCCAGTTGGAAGGGTACAAATTCTCAGATATTCAGGCACTGAAAGTCACCAGATGATGGGGGGATCTGACAACATTTGCAAAAGAGGCTAGTGCGACATTAGCTAAAGATTTCTTTGCAAATGCATATCTGGGTCCTGCTAAAGAAGATGGGAACTATAAGAATGATTTGATGAAATTCACTAGTTTTGTCAGAGGGAAGATGGTGCCATTTCATGAGAAAATTATCAATCGATTGTTTGGGCTAGAGAACTATGAGCAATGTTCATTTGAAGCAAGAAAGGCCAAGGGATCTAACATTGATCATCAGGAGATTCTTAGTACTCTGTGCAGGCCGGGGGCCGACTGGGTTAGGAACAAAGATGGAACACCAAGAAAACTTCACTCTTCTGACCTGACACCCATTGCTAAACATTTATTTTGCATACCTTGCTCTCGTGTTCAAATGTGTCAGACTTGACCCTTCATAAAGCAACCTTGCTAACTGCAATCCTTAAGGGTGAACCAGTTAATGTTGGCCGTCTCCTAGCAAATGACCTTTGGGCCACAGCGAACTCTTCCTCTCCCAAGAGCTACATCAACCATGCATCATTGATCAACAAGCTTTGTGAAAGGGTGAGGGTGTACCCTGAAAAGAATGACGAAATTGTGAAGCCATCTAGGCCAGTCACCATGAAATGGATAGAAAAAACATCTATTATAACTTAAGTGGCAAATGTAGTTGAAGTTATTAAGTTGTTATTATTAGATTAAAATTTATTGAATCCAAGGAGTGTTAGTTCACAATATTGAACTGATATAATTGCTTACTTATAGGGCATTAAGTGACAGAGTGATCATGTGTTAGTTTGTATCAACTTATAAGTGAATTAGTGGAGACTTCTCATTAAATTTGAAAGGGGATATGACTTTGTTTCAGAGGAATGTATTCAATAAAGAACCATTTACAGAGACAATAATTTGACAGTGAAGTTGTGGTGTGAACACCTTCCATAATGTATCATAAAAGTCTTCAGTTTGGAACCATGCTATTGTAACTTCAATGCTGGAGAATAACGAATCTGGTGTTAAATATTTGGAGACCCTCCAAGGATCACATGAACACTTTTTTATTAGTAGATGTGAAATATAAAGTAGTTTAACCGACAACAACCCCTCTAAAACAAAACAACAAACACTGACCACAACCAACCAATTAAGTTATTTTAAATATAATTTTTTCTCGCTCAATGTACTTTTTTATTATGAATATAAATGTAATTTCTGCAAGATACTCGCTAGTATATGCCCTTTATTCCTTAAAAAAAAAAAGTATGTTCCCTTTATAAATTATTTGTTTGAGGTACACAAATTTAACCATTTGTGTTGTGCACACGAAAGCCACCGTCCTTACAGGCTGTGTATGACTTATAGTACCCAATATGTAATATGTTTTTTGTTTGTTACCAATACCACTGATAAATTTATATTTATAGGCAGGGTTTTCAATATTGATTTGATTCAAGACAAAATGAATGATTGAATAATACGAAGCGTTGTTGGCAATATGGTTATTACGTGATTATTTTTTTTGGAATATTACACGTAATCTTTTGTAGTATGTAAGTGTTTTTTTGTTTTGTTTTGGTACAATGTAGTATGTAAGTTAAAGTATCTGTTGTATTTTTGTATGTTATGATTATGATATATATGACTCTTTTTTAATCAAGAATCAATATATGACAAAAGTCATATAGTATGCTATATGAGCATCTTAATAAACGGCATCTTAAGCATTTTCACTGGTATTAAAGTAAATTCATAAACGGCATCTTAATACAATTAGAGATATAGCAAGTTTTGTCAACAACAAAAAGAAGACAAATAGCTAGTAAAACGAGCATGGGCAATCCACTAAACCTCACTTCCAACTCATTCATGTTCATCTTCACATTGATCATCCTCTATGTGGCCTACACTTTTCCCAAACTCCAAGTCGAACCAAAACAAACCAACCTCCTATTCTACGTCCACGACCACTTCACCGGCGAACACACCACAGCAGTCACCGTAGCCGGTGTAAATGGACACACCTCCAACATGCTACACTTTGGCACCATGGCAATCGTTGATGATCCTATAACAGAAGGGCCGTCAAGGGATTCGACATTGATTGGTAGGGCTCAGGGCATGTACGTAAATTCGCAACTTGATGGAAAAGCCGTGTTCATGACTTTCTCAGTGGTATTCACCACTGGTGAGTACAAAGGAAGCACATTGGAGATTCAGGGATATGATTTATATAGCGCGAAGGAACGAGAATTTGGAGTTGTTTCTGGCACTGGTTATTTTCGGTTTGTTAAAGGGCATGGGTTTATAGAAACTGAGTTCATGGATTTAGTTACACTCCGAGCCATTCTTAAACTCAATGTAACAGTCAGACATTATTAGAAAGCTTTGTGATATGATTTGCTCCTTTACTGCTGCATTATATGAAGGTCGAATGTAAGTTTACTTCTATTATGTTTTCGAAGAACAGAAGTGAATTTCTTTGTAGTGATGTGTTTAGCTTGATTCCAACTTGTATTGTCAATACTGTTTCTTGTCTTTATTGTCTTTTGTAAGCTTCCGGACACAATTTCTAATGAAATCAAATCAAATAAAAGTCACCTTTTGTTTCTTGGTTAGCATGACCTTATAGTTTTATGGTATACGATAAATTCTATAAATAGTAATTTTTATTTTTTTTAAGTTTTGGTTCCCTATTTTAAAATTTGGTCCCCTTATTATTTTTTTTTTTATAACTTTTGATCCCCCAGCCCCATTTTGATGATGTATCCAAGTCAACTATGGTGTGGAATATCACATGTGGACACATTGATTATTCATGTCAATTTTTATTTTTTTTACGTTAAAAGACAATTTCATTAACGAAAGTCTGACAATAAATCAAATGTTGAGACTGCGGAAATACAAGGCGGAGTCTCGTCAATCCATATGCAATATAACTTAGGAAGAACATATTTAACTAAATAATGAGCAGTTTGGTTGACTTCAGGTCTAACGTGCAAAAAATTTATACTATGAAAACAAACATCAAAACTAATACAATCTCCAATAATAGAGCCGGCATAGGTAGGAGATTGTTGATGAATATTCAATGCCAAGACCACATTAGAAGCATCTGAGTCTCCTATAAGATTCAGAAAAGACATGCGTTTCGCAAATTTCAAACATTTCCACAGAACTAAAACTTCTGCAACCTCTGAATCTGGTAATGAAAAGATTTTCCAGCAGCTAGCAGCAGCAACAATACCTTCATTATCTCTCACGATAACACTAATACCGCGTTTACCCCCCCCCCTCTCTATCGAACCCGTTGCATCAACAATAAGTTTATAGAAACCGCTAAAAGGTGGTGTCCAGTGAACATCGATATTGACAAAATTGAACCTCCACTTAGTGTCTCCAACAACACCGTACTAGCACTCTGAAAATTTACAATATATCTTTGTGTCTTTTGAAAGTGGCAGTCACATCAATATCAGTCCCCTCAAAACATTACTTATTTCTAGCACACCATATTTCATAACACAAAGCCAAAACATTGACTATAATATCCTCATCAACATCAATAATACTTCTCTCCGACAAGGTATATATGTATTTAGAATCATGTGAATTAAATATCATGCCTAAAGAGGAAGCAAACCATATATGCTTTGACCAAAGACACTCCATAGAGAGTGTAAAATTATCTCATTATGTTGCCCACAAAAAAACTTAATGGATCGCTGCTTATTCCTTTTTTAAAAAGATCATTTTTTACTTATAGTTTTATGTAACACCCTAGATTTTGATACAAGGTATTACGCGTATTTTTTTCATATTAGAAAAAACACTATTGTTTATTTCAATAATAAATTCTTACCAAAAACCTACACAAAAATTCTTAACATAGTTTAATTAAAATTATTAAAATAAATAGCCTTCATTATTTTTGAAAAAATTTACAACTCAATCAAAACCCTAATTTTGTCCTTGTATGTGTAACACCCCGTTTTCCCAACATAAAAATTTCTCGATTAAATCAGAGTATCACGTAAACGGAATGCTACATCTCTTAAAATCTCAAAAACGGAATAAATAATAATTTATTCTAGTCAAAATTATTTAAACTTCGCAGCGGATAAAATTCAAGTTAACATAATAGTTCTGGCTCGCAGGCCCTATCAAAAGTCTAACATAATTCAAAACTACTCTTATTCATGTCAGTTCAAGGTAATACGTAAGGAATAGAAAATACATAAAAGTCCCCATCCCGTTACGTATCAGAGCACCTAAGGACACAGTGAGGGTAGCCACTCACAACAGCAACATCAACTAAAGCTTAATTACCTGCACTTGCCCACAAGGCGGCAATTCCAACAGAAGGGGTGAGATTCACAAAACAAAAACATTAAACATATAATTCAACAATTATATTCAACAGTATAACTTCATCATAATAATATCAAAACAACAGCCAAGTAACATCTTAATCAACATCATAAATCAACATCTTAATCAACATCTTAAATCAACATCATAATCAACATCTTAAATCAACATCATAATCAAAATCTTAAATCAACTTAATAGTTCGACTCGACAATGCAACTTAGACTCGACAATGCAACTTAGACATCTTAATCATGCATGTGGTACCATATTGAGTATAAATATACTCCTAGGGCATAAGCCCTCGTCGCTATTGAGCATAAAAATACTCCTAGAGCATAAGCTCTCGTCGCTATTGAGCATAAAAATACTCCTAGAACATAAGCTCTCGTCGCTATTGAGCAAAAGCTCCTAGGGCATGAGCCCTCGTCTCTGGATGCATATGCATGGACTCAACTTCTTAACTCTTAGACATCTCAAACGAACTCCAATAGTTTGGACCATAACATCATAAATCTTTAACGACACATGCAGCCTTTATTTATTAACAACATAGCAGCATGGCAGCAATGAATCATCACAAACATAGTAGAATCACAAACATTCACATACATCATCTCTTATATTTCAAAGAAAGCATATACTAATGTATAGGTCACTATAACAAATCAACATCAACTAGCAGCTCTACGGGTCGTCTTAATATTTCAGCACTTAATCTAATCCAGGGGTATTCTCACAACCAATTGTGCGACAAGGGTCGCATTATTCAAAAAGGTAGTCTGATACAGGACTACTTGCTATGGCGAGTGGGAACCCTCGCCTCGCGAACCATCAGGGGTAACTCGCTATGGCGAGTTGGGTTGCTCGCCTTGCGAGCTTCAGGGGTACTACTCGCTATGGCGAGTAGGGTTGCTCGCCTGTCGAGCCATCACGGGTAGCTCGCTATGGCGAGTGGGGTTGCTCGCTTCGCGAGCCTTCTCAAAGGTTGCTCGCTATGGCGAGTGGTTTGCTCGCCTCGCGAGCCTACTAGGGGTAACTCGCTATGGCGAGTGGGTTGCTCGCCTCGCGAGCTGGTGAAGAGCACTCGCCGTGGCAAGTTGATTGCTCGCTGTGGCGAGCTGCGACAGAACAGTTACGGGGTTACAAGGGTTTGCACCCAAAACCCCAAATTTCATCCTAAACCTTCCAAATTTCGACTATAATGATGTATAAGGGTTATTCTAAGGTCTGTAAACAGTTTCCTACGTCATCGGTACAATTTCTCATCATCTAATCATCAATTCATCACTTTTTAACCTAATTCTTAGTTCTTAAATTCTCATGAACAATTCCTAAACATGTTAACTATAATCATGAATCATAAACTTAATGAATTGCAATGCTAGGCTCACCCTTACCTTAGAAAATTGAGCAGCAGCCTCTCTTGTTCTTCTCTCCTGTTTTCTCCATTTTTCTCCCAAAACTGATTGTACGTACTGTCTGTTTCTAAACCTAGGGTTTTTTTTTTACCTTTTATACCTCTTCTATTTGTTTTATCTTATTTCACTTAATCCCTCAAAACTCTAACTAATTCGAAAACAGCCCCACAACTTAATATTTATTTTATTTTCAAACCTTATTCTATTAAATAATAAAATAGACCACCTAATACGATCACAACATAACACATAAATCATGTAATATATTCTAACTCGACAAATTAATTAAATAATCGAAACGGGCGTTACAGTATGCACTTCAAGCAAAAACATCAAATCATACATCTTCTTTTCTTCGGTACCGAAAATTTTGGTTGTAAGAGTTAGTCTTCAAAACTCATGAAATAGAATCAATAATAAATATATTATAACACCAATTACGAGTATACAACCATCACCAAAGAATCATGCTAAGACATTTATTTTTAGTTTAAAATATTCATCACTGATCTAAGACATAAAAATAACTGTAAGGCAAATGCTTGAGGTGCAACTCGACCACAATCCAGCTATTGCCCAATTGGTATAATAACTTTTATCGCTCCATTTGCCACTTGATAATAATCGTCCCATTTACCACTTGAAAATCACCAATTTGTTACATAAAAATGAATTGCCACATTTGGTGTCTAGAATACAACTATATGCCATGCATGCTATGCACTCCTTTTTTTTTATTTTTTTTATTTTACTCTTAAACGACTTAAAATTAACAAGCTTTCACACGACATTTAAGTCTCATACATAGCGAAAATCACTTTAATTCAGCAAAGTAACATTTCCCACTTCACAAAGGGGGGTTTGAGGTTATAAAGAGAATGTACCTTTGGGGACTACTATGAGTCCCCTATTTATAGTGTGGAGGTGAAGGTTCTGGTGTAGGGCACACATGTGGAATCGATGGTTACATATTGGTGGTAATCAAAATCGTCGAACGAGATTAGTAGGGCACGTTTTGGGAGATGTTACCAGTCGTTTGAACTGGTCTCCCATAATGCTATGAGCACCTCCCTTGCAAGGGGGAGTGGTGTTCCGCGAGTAATGGCCCAAGTGCAGAACTTGGGTCTTTTTGACTGAGACTATAAATATGGACCTTAGAGCGTTTTGCTCGGTCCAGAACACAAGGTAATGATGATTGGTGTTTAGTTTGTCTATCAATTTAAGAATTTTCATATAAAGTCTGACTAACTTATTTGTAACCATCCTTCCTATTGATTTTGTTTTAATTTATTCAGTGATTTGTTGTATATATATGGTGTAATTTGTTGGTTCAGTCTTGAATTCCTATGGTTTGCTTATCCTATTATCTTCCATGATTTTTTTCCATAATCTATATTCATCTCTTTTATAGGACTAATATATGCTATGGCTTTATTTGGTTTTTACTTCACTTCTTATTTTGCAGGAATGTTGGAATCAATAAGTATTTATACTGCTTAATACTCTCTAACCATGAAGAATGGTGAAATAACTTCTTATTTGTTGGGAGATCATATTAATTAGGATAGTAAAAACTGACAGGAGTATTTGTTAGATCTTTTCAGATGAATTTGTAAATGTAATTTACTAGTGATCGACAATTGATCTAAGTAAAAATTAATTAGTGTTCTTTAAAAAATATTTAACAAATATTTACAAAATTGTAGAGTTTCTGGAATTTGATCAACATATATCATGATATTGAAAATGGCAAGTCTTCTAAAAGTGAACAATTATAGATTAAAATTCAGTTGATTCTTACAAAATTATCAAAAAAATGGTGGTGTTTGTAAGACCCGTGCATCGCAATGGGTCGGAGATCTAGTGTTATATAGTCATATTTTCATTTCAACCAAAAACAGGTCATGTTTTGATATTTGATATTTAAATATGAAGATAACAAGGAGGCCAATTTTTATTCATTAATGAAACATAAAGAAATTCAAAATGTATTTTCAAATTAGTTCATTCAACTAGTCATGGGATTCCTTTCCTGACTCTTTTTGTCTCATTTCAAACTATAATAATGCACGAGACTAATGGTGATGCAATGTGATGTAACTGATGATATTTGTTCATGTATGGTCTTATTTTAAGATAATTCTTTTAATGCATGAGTTCAAGATACGAGTTTTAGATGCTATAATACCTTCTTTTGGAATCAATGTTATGAGAACAAGTTTCCATTTTTTATAACTAATAATGGAAACATATATAAAATCTCAAACTCCTTCCAAAAAAAACATATAAAATCACAAACAACAAACGATGAAGTTAAATTAGCCAACACTATAATTTGAATTTTGAACGGAATCTTTACACGGTAATCAAATATTTAAAGGAAATAATATTTTATGTCATTTGTTCATCCATAATTGTTGTTATGCTGCTGTCCTTTTGGTTTATATATCTATCTTTTGGGACCATCCATCCATCAACAGAAGAAAAAAGAAAGAAGAAGCGATAGGTAAAGGATGGAGGAGACTATTCCAGTGGTTGACCTAGAGAAGATTTCAGAGGAACTTGAATGCAAGAAGCTAAGAGAGGCATGTGAAAAATGGGGTTGTTTTAGGATCATTAACCACTCTATTCCTTTGACCCTTTTGGCTGCAATGGAGAAGGTTATTAAGGCTTTTCATGACCTTCCTGTAGAGATCAAGAAGAACAACAAACAGGTTTTTGCTGGCTGTGGTTATGTGATGCCAAGTCCTCTCAATCCTCTCTATGAAGGTTTAGGCCTCTATGATTTAGGTTCTTCACAGGTTGTGCAGAATTTCTGTTCTCAATTGAATGCCACACCCCATCAAAGGTTTGTTAATTTTCTTCACTCTCTATGTCTCTATCTTCTCCCTTTTGGAATGAGAGTAACCAATGATTTTCTATATTTAACCATTAAGTTCTTATTAATTTCTTATAAAAAAAAGGTAAATAGGTAATACTGGTTTTTGGCATTATGACTTTGTTTGGGAGGGAAAATGCCCCCCTCTTCACGAAGTCTTCCCCTCTTCTCCCGTTGTCCTCCATTTCTTCTATTTGTTCATTCCTTTTATCCAAAGTTTTCCACTCCAAACTCACAAGCAAAACCTAAACGGTTAAAAAGTTAAAGATCCAAAATTCGATTCAAGGAAAATATATTAATATTTGTCATTTAAAAAAATATCATTCATTTCTCTATCCATAATGGTGGGTATATATACCTCACATTTACCTCTCCCCACACTCTCTTCCACATGTCATTTGGTTATTTGCTACATACTTATTGTATCATATTCCTTTCGTCCTAAAATGGTTAACTTGATTGTTTGTCTATTTTATGTATACCTATGCATAATTTTGATCTTTAATATATTTAATGGTAATGCTAACAAATATCTTTAGGATATTTTTTATACTACTAAAAGTGGTAAATTTTGGATAAAAAGTTTTGTAATTATTATTTTTATATGTATTTGACTTATATTTTTCAGATAAAGTTTCTTATATTAGATTCCTTAAACAATGTCCTTAAGGCATTTGTTAGTAAGATCCTATCTTTAATCATCTATTAACATAGATTAAAAAAAATTATGACACAAATTTAATATCTTGTATACTATAATTTATTTTTATATATTAGTAGAAAATATGGTCAAAATATATTATCTAATTATTGAGTTTTTTTATTTATTTAGTGGGACAATTGATTTTGTTTGATTATTACAGGGAAATAATGGAGGCATATGGAAAAGCAATTCATGATTTGGTAGTATCAATAGGACAAAAGATGGCTGAATCACTAGGCATATTTGGTGCTGATTTTGGAGACTGGCCATGCCAGTTAAGAATTAACAAATATAACTTTAGCCCAGAAGTTATTGGGTCTCTTGGAGCTCAATTACACACAGATTCAGGGTTCTTAACAATTCTTCAAGTTGATGAAAATGTTAGTGGTCTTGAAGTTATGGACGTTTCTGGCTCATTTGTCTCAGTGCCTCCAATTCATGGAACCATCCTTGCCAATATCGGAGATCTTGCTCAAGTAAGTACTTTGTACTTCCTCTGTCTCTAATTATAAACATTTTTTTTTTTGAAAAAATTATCCCTTAGTACCAGTTCATATATAAATTAGGATAAATTACATCAGAGGTCCTGTAAGTTTGAGGTTTGTAACAGATTGGTCTTTTAAGTTATTTTGGTCACACATAAGTCCTTTAATTTTGTAAACGTTTTCAATTTAGTCTTTACGTTAACCAAACATTATAAAAATGATGGCGAAGACTAAATCGAAAACGTTTACAAACTCAAAGGACTATATGTGTGACCTTAAACCTCAAATTACTAGACAATTTTATTATTTTTTCCTAAACATGTCCCTAATTAATATTTAATAATAATAAATTGTCTTAAAATATAAAAAATCAAATTTAATACACATACAAACAAATGACAATTTAGTATATTCACATCCAAAATAAACACATTAATTGCATTAACATTTTTTTTAAGAAATGTGAAAAATACAAAGAAAGCTTATATATAAGGACAAAGGGAGTACAAGTCAGGGCCGGCCCTAGGCATAGGCCGGGGGTGCGGCGGCCTAGGGCCCATAGCCGTAGGGTGAATAATTTTTTTTATTTTTATAGAGGGGGACATATATAGCAATACTTGGTTTAAAGAGGGTTTATATAGCAATAAGAGCAAAAAGGGCTCAAACATTTGCTAGAATTCAGCCCATCAACCGTTTCATCTTTTTTCTTACAACCTAGCAACGTTTTATTTTCACACCTATAATCATTTTGACCCCCCACATTTCATTAGTCAAAACACAAAACTTAGAAATAAAACATATATCGTAGAAGCAACACGTAAAACGTAAAATATCTACTCCTTCCCATAAATCAAATTTGTTTTTTATTTGAGGATGTTTATCGATGTTTCAGATTGAAGCTAACCTCCATTTGTAGTTTGATTTCATAATATAATATGACATTCAACATAAATATTTCATGTTTGTGATATCAAAATTGGTCTTGTTTGATTTTTATAAGTAACATATCATATTCTATTGATAAATGATAAAAGGTTTTCATGTAATTGAGTATGTAGGAAGTGTAATTTATACTATTATGAATTTATGGTGACGCATGATAATGAAGCTATTTGAGAAATTTTGGAGCTTGTAACTCAATTGAATTATCAAATCAGATAATAAAACTTATAAAACTTGGTATGTTTACTACCGTTCTACTTAGTTTTGTTGGGTTTGGATCGACTCCTTCAATTTGTATTTTTGTTATTCTTTTCTATTGATAATATATAGGACGAGATACATTTTGACACACGATGTTTTGGAGTGTCTGCATAGTTGAGATTTTAAAACTTCATATTATGGTGACACCATGATTAATGCATATCTCATTCACCGTTTATCCAAAAAATTATGATCTATTATATATAGGGGCCCTTTTTCAAACCTGGCATAAGATCCATAAAATACTAGGAAAGGGTCTAGTACAATACATAGTAATTCAACAGTCCTGTCACTATACATACATCTTTTCTACGTCGTCTTCAAGTAAATGAAAATATTGATCACTGCATGTGCCTCATACTAGTATTTCCACCCGTGCAACGCACGGGCGAACACGTATCACCAAAATAAAAACATATAATGCACTTGTTAGACAAATAGATTATGTTGTCATCATCAAAATAAAGATGTCATCATTTGACATATAGTTCAATTTAATTTAAAGTAATTACATAACCATGACCAATAATGATTAATGACTACATAGGTTATAAGCGTCACAAAAAAGCAGTCGACACTTGAAAGAGCAATTCCACCCGAAAAAAAAAATTCTTCTTTAAGATAGATGCATCATCGTTTGATACCTGATAAGTTATTTTCTACAAATTGTCAAACACATCCGGATAAACAACATTGATAGTTTAGGTGCATGGATTGTCATCTTCATCAAAAATCAACATTTTCAACCTTGAGTGGAGTTTGTCTTGTAATTTAATTGAGTGGAGTTTGTGATTATAACATTTTAACAATTGTTAATCACAACAATATTTATACCTACAATATAAAAAGTAACATAAACTAAATACCTATGGCCCCCCATGTTTGAAGAATATGAAATTTTGGACTTAAATAAAATACTTATAGCCTCCCATATATATTGAAATATAAAATTTTGAACTACCATGAAATACTATAACCCCCCATGTATACGAAATACTGATTTGTTTGAGGTTAGCATTAAAATATATGTTTAGGGAATATTCAATATGATTTATGGCATACAGGGAGAGAAGAAAAGAAGAAAGAAAGTGTGAGAGATTGAAAGTGTAAATGTTTAAATTGAGTTTGAACTGCGGGTGAAGTTTGTCATGTAATTTAATTGAATTTTGAACTAATTTAATTCAAACTTAATAAACAAAACACTAAAAGAAATATAAAAAAAAATAAAAAATGTTACACAATTCAAAAGGAAAATTAGTAAAAAGTCATTGTCAATAATAGTTTCAACATCTACTTCACAAATAAGTAAGCATACGTTATGCTTCCCAGAAATCATACATCATTTATATCAATTTAATCAGTTTGAGTTACAAATTTGATAAAGAACTTAATATACACAATTGTATAATATTTTTTTCCTTTCAACCAATCTATATATTTTTTTAAAAATAATTGTCTATTGTTTTTGTATGTAACACACTATTGAAGAACTTGATAGACAGTTGTATTCACTCTTATATTTGTTGCATAAGCTTATAGCAACACCTTCCTATCCATGTAAAATTAGTCACATGCTAGTCCCCCATTGCTCCAATATTGCCTATACCAGCAAATTTATAAGTCAATGATACAGAAAGTAGGGAGATTGTTTTATTAGTCTTCAAATGAGTGCAAGTGAAAACTGTTTACTCTATAATCATTTTATCATTAAATTCTTCATCGTCATTCCAAAAGGGAAAAGGAATTCGAATAAAACTTGAATGAACATTGCATTTAACACAGACAATATCAATTTTAATGTGTTCTTGTCATTCAAAACAGAAACGTAACTTGGTTTATTGCAGTCTGTTGGTAAAAAAATGACTATGCCTCTTTAGTATCAATTTTCCAACAATCATTGATTTATGATCATTTATGTAAAAATCTTAATTCAACAGTCAACACTATGAAATGGCTCTGCAAATTCAATAATGAATTTTGTAACAGACAAAAATTCTTATTCTTTAAAGGAACTACAATAGGGAGATTGAAATTAAATAGGAAGGTGATAAAAGCAAATGCAACCTAGCTGAGAAAACATAGTCTAACACATGGCTGAAGATAGGAAGGGTAGAATTAATTAGATACCTTGAATGAGAAACTCTCAAATGTGTAATTGGTTGTGATATCTTCCACACTAAGATTAAGAAGAGGTAAGCCTATTTAAAATAAATTAAAATAAAAAGTCAATCTCAGGGTAAATCTAATATTGTTAAATTGCATACCTATTTAATCTTAATCATCAAATGCAGGAAAGGATTAAAAAAAGGTTCTTATCCATGTACCCCATCATAACTGTTCCAGTTTTGTATCATAGTGAACTCAAATCCACCCTTATATATTGTTTCATCTTTGTAACCTTCCATTGATCCTAACATATCGTTCTCTCTCATCGATTATAAGTTTAAAAATGACGATAATCTACTAAAAGTATTTAATTACTTAAATGTATCATCCTAAAATATTTCATTGATCATAAAGCATAAACAAGACAGTTAATTAAGGATGATACTATAATATCCATGTTTGGGTACAATAGTTTGCGAACTAAAATTTAGGATCTTACCTTAGTCCATAGAACCGCAACAACCAAATAGCAAGGGCATCATGAAATTATTCAAAACAGGTTCTTGTTCAATAGATAAATGAACCTATAAGTTAGAACACTAACAATTAGATTTCCAAACAGTGCCAAAAGAAGTCAAAAGACTTTTACGATTTACAAAGGCCTTCAATATAAATCTATATGTTAACTTGTTAAGTGAATTATAGTAAAGAAATTGCCATGGGAAAAAATGCCAAGCATTTCAAAACTCCATTTAGATTCGTTAACTATTTGGAAATTAGATACCATGGCATATTCATAAAACTTAGTGTCAACTTAACACTACATGCAAGCTGGCAAAATAATAAAGTAAAGGTTAAAAGCTCAATGATATGAACAACAAATTGATATACCTCCTGGCAGGAATTTTGTCTTGTGGCCCATCAACTCAAAATGATAGAGTAAATCTGTACAAAACATTTCAGCTAACAAACAATTAGTATATTCAAAGACATGGACTTTTCACAAAATTTCATATAGAAGAATATGATAGCTAGTTTAAGACTATGATCAGAAAAAGATGATAATCGTTTTACTCCTAGAATTGAAATCCCACAAATTTTTTTGCCATAGGGGGTATGGAAAGAGCATTAGGATCAACAATTGGGTTTATAGTAAAAACCCAGAATAGCAAAGGATCAACCTAATAGGTAAAAAATATTTACCATATTGACACCAAGGAGCAACCAGTGAGGCTAGATCCATAGACATTGCAAAAGGTTGATTGAAAAATTAATCCAACACTGCTAGCCACAAATATAGGGATCATAAAATATTTTGGAGGGATTTGAATTTGAAAACTTGATTGAAAAAGGAGAAAATTGTAGATGGAATATGGGATTGGTCATGTGTACAACAAATCATCTTTTTCTAGGGGACCAACAAAGCATCTTGTGTTTAAAGAAAATTGCAGATGGAATGGGACTGGTCATTTGTAGAAAAAGCTTTCAACATCATAACCTATTACTTCTATAACAAAAATTATAATTCATAACCAAAACATGAATATGTTTGAAATATGTGATGAATTTTGTGAACACGGAGAATATTACATCTTTAAAATAATTGTATTAATTTATAAAGATACCTGCAAAATAACTTTCATGTGCCATTTCAGTTGAACAAATAATCAAACACCTATTCTTCACACCATGTATTTTCCTTCAAACCTGCAATTGAAAGGAAAAGGAAAATGAAGTTGGTGTCAATTCAAAATGTCAACAGAAAGTCACTAATAAATCATGTCTCAAACAACATGTATCTAATGTGTTTACAAACATTTGAATAACCAAAAAGATAGAATGAAATCCACTATTAAAATCATGAATGATTGAAAAAAATAAAATTAATTAATAGAAGTAACAAAAATAAGTAATAATCAGAGATTTGCCTTTAAATGACTCAAGCTAGGTCGTCCAATCATTCAAGCAC
Source organism: Medicago arabica (assembly GCA_946800305.1). Lineage (NCBI taxonomy): Eukaryota > Viridiplantae > Streptophyta > Magnoliopsida > Fabales > Fabaceae > Medicago > Medicago arabica. The sequence continues at coordinate 2,540,196 of OX326970.1, forward strand.
ATTGAAAGGTAACTAAATTGAAATCACTAAATTTATTTTATCACAATCACTTCAAGTCCAATCAATAGTAGTGGCATGAGCAAATCAAAACATAAACAGGCCATATTCAATTCTAAATTTGCATTAAAAACTTATATATTCAATCGACAGCCACATCAAATTCAATTTCCCGTTGATTGTATACTTGCAAATAGATAAAAAAAAATTGTAAAAAGAAAAGACTTCTAAAAAATCAAAGACCAATTGAAAGAAAGGAGAATCACTAATAACAAAAAAATAAACCTAAACTAAGAAATGAAGTTACCTCATGGTCATTAATCTCAAATACAGATCTTGATCTCTCATGTAACGCTTCAAAATCTGCCAAAACATTGAAATATGAGTGCACTGAATGAATAACTAATAAGACCTGATTAAGTATGTAACTATAAAGTTAAGATTGATCTTACTTGCTTAAGAGCATCAAGAACGACCCTTCTCTCTATCTTGATTATATATGGATGTGGAATTTCTTCAAAAACCTTCAATCAAGCAACATGTAGACATATATGAGCATTAAAAGAAAACACAAAAATCTTAACAGAGGTCTTCTATTGGAGCTCAAACAACCAAACATAAACAGAGTGTGAAAGAAAAAAACCTAAAAAAAGAGATGTGTCATATTCAGATTGAAATTTTGAACTTGACCAATATGTAAATATTTAAATATGATTCTCAATCTCAATCTCATGAAAATGGTAAAAGATTCCAAACCCCAAAAATAAAGGAATTATTTTTTTCTACCTAGATAAATAGGTCATGATTTAAGCTTGCATAAAAGAAACAAAAATGTGGTACTTTTATACTCATTATAGGAAACACTCTTATGCTTAGAAATCATTGAAGTTTTAATGACAAAACCAAGTTTAAGGAAAATCAAAGAATATATCTTTTTGATGTTTGACGAATTTGGCATGTGTGATGTAAGCCTTGTGAATGTGTGTAAGCATGTTTTTTTAGTGGATATATGTTTGAATTTCAAAATGACAGAAATTTGAATGTGTGTTAGATGCAAGAATTATTTTCTAATAATAATAAAAACTAAAAAAATAAGAACCAACACAAATAATAGCATCAAAAGATGACAGCACTTGTTAAAAGTGAAAAAACCTCCACAACATGTAAACAATATATTTAAATTCTCATTTTAGATGGCATATGACTTGGATTTTTTGCTGCACAATAGTTTAATTGAATGATCTAAAAATTATAAAATTACACATTCAACAAAACCTTAATCTAAAGGAAATATAAAAATAAGTTTTTTGTTAAAACTATAAACTGGTCAGAGAACCACTAACCAAGGAAAACAAAGATATGGATCACAACATGTTGCAGTTGTTCAAATTCCTCTAATTTTTCTCCACCAATTGCTACACAAAAAAAATAAAAACAGAAAATCAGTTATCATTATTGCAAGTGGGTGAATGAGAAATAGAAAATGTATCGAAAAAGAGAAAAAAAACAAACAAAATTAACAAAAAGAGGAAAAAACAAACAAAATTAACAAATAACCTTTGAAGAGAACTGGATGAAAATAAAAGAAGCTTCTGATTGTAACTCCGGTGCGGCGGAAGTGAATTCCGGTGCGGTGGTCACCGGTGAAGTTTCTCTGATGAAAATAATTTTTTGTGCGTTTTACTGTAACATTCATGGTGAAGGAGATATTCTGATTAATTTCTCTATAGGCAGTCCACGGTGGTCGGAAAACAACAATTTTAGAAATCACCTCATGAGTGAACTTGATAGATCTATAAATTAATTAGTGGGTTTTGAAGAGGATGTAGAGAGGAAGAATATGGTGGTTTTATTTTGTGTGAGGCGGCCGAAGTTGATTGGAAATGAAGAAAGAAGGTAGAGGAAAAAGGGTTTCATGGAGGGAGAGTGAGGTTTACGTGAGAGAGTTGTGAGGAAGAAAAAGAAATAAGTTTAGAATGAATGAGAGAGAAAGTAATGTTTGTTGGGATAAGAGAAAAAGTAGGAGGGAAAGAAGGATTTGAAATTTTTTGAAATTTGAATCTTGAATTGAAGAGGGAAAATGTGTGATAATGATATTTTATTGTTTCTATGGTATGAATGCTTAAAATGGCAAAAATAAAATTAGTTTTTAATGATGATGTGACATCAAGGGGCTTGAGAATTTGACACATTGGATTGGTGCAATTTTTTTTGCTATTTGTTGTTCCATGCTTGTATATTATTAAGATTAAGATATAAGTATAGGACATCCTTGACAAAATTAAGAAAGTAATTTGCTAACGATTGATATTAATTTTATAAATTTGACCAAGATAAAAATAGTTGGCTTATAACCCATTTGAATTGGTCTGATGGTGTTAGTTTGAAACATTGGAGTTTGTTTATATTAAGGTTTTAAATTTGATTTTTTTTAATGCCAATTTTTACGGGTCAGTTTAGTTTTTTAATTAAAAAAAGAGTTGGCTTATTTTTTAAAAAAGGAAAAAAAGTTGGTCCTTTTCTATTTCATTATTTTGAGTTTTTACTATTTTGGTCTTTCATTAGTCCAATCACACATGATGGGTTGTCGTGGTAAGATAATCTTATGACATGTGTTTTTGTGAAGTAGCAAATTTGCTTTGTTTTCTCACAATTTTTTTTCTAAAATTATTTGAGGGGTTGAAATAAAGAAAAAATAAACATTTTTCTTATGTAGACATAAAGTCTATAAAAGTGACTTAGAGATCAAATGTTTTAAGAAATTCATTATTATGAGAAGTCAAAATTCATAATTAATTTATCTCTCGTTGAAAAACTCAAAAATTTAGAGGTGGAGGTTCTTATGTTATTATAAATTTGCCTGCGAAATCGGAAAACAAAATTTACCAATGAATGTATGCTTACTCAAAACCAAATTGCTATTTGCATGTTTTGGTTGAAAAATTAAGAAAAATCGAGATATCTTCAAAATGCTATGAAACTTTGAATATACTTTCTATGCACTTTTACATAAGTCTCTGCAAAATATCATTTCAAATTTTGAGGTTTTCGTTGTTTTGATTTTCGAGTTTTTTTGCTGTTTAAAATATCATAATTAATTTGTCATTTGTCGAAAAATTCTTATTTTATTTGTGAGACCTAATTTTAACGTTTTTAATATGCTTGCGAAAAATCATGAAAAAAAAATCAATCTCTCTTTCACTTTTCTAGATTTTATACCTCAAAAATATTGATGTAATTTTTTTTATTTCAACCCCTCAATTAATGTTAAGAAAAAACTGAGGTAAAAAGAAATTGCAAGCAATAAAAAATTTGAGGCAAAATTAAAAATCATGTTAGCGTCTCGTATGCAACTGAGCTTATGGACGACCAAAATAAAAAGAATATCACATTATAGTAGTAAAATGTGTTTTTTTATTTTGTTTTTCATATGGATAACATTAATTAGTTGTGTCCATGTGAACTTAGTTCACATGTTAAGGGATAATGCATAATATAAGTAGGGGTTAGGGTTCAAACCTCAGACATCCAATTATTTACCTAGCCAATACAAGCAGTAAGCGACTTGTGTCATTTAAGCATGTGGTTAAAGGTTCGATTTGTGCTTCATGCGAATGAAAATAATTCAGTTGGGAATGGAAAACCCACCCTACATGCTCCACAAGTTTCTCGACAAAGATTAGTTATTATAAAATGATGGTGAAATCTTCGTACCGATATCATGGTAATAAAAAAGAAATATTATCTCCATTTCATAATACTTGTCACTTTTGAGGAATTTAAACATATAAGAAATGAGATAATTAATGTTACATTAGAGCTTGTAAATGACAAATAAAGTGGAAAAAAATTGCTCTAAAAACGACAAGTGATGTAATAAACAAATCATGAACGAGAGAGTGCCAGTGTTCAAAAACTAAATCAGTGACTAGTCACCGCCTTAACTTAGTTTTTTTTTGTTTTTTTATTTATTTTGAGGAGGAGGACCTTAGCTAGGTTAAACCTTAGGAAATCTGATTATGGTATTTGATAGGGCGTTTAAAATCGATTCAATCTAGTAGTCGAACTAATTTAAATCGAAAATTACAAAAAACGTATTTGGTTTGAATGTATTTGAATCATTTTTTTGACTCAACTGCATGATTCAATTCATTTTGTGGTTTTTATTTTAGCAATCGAACTAAACTATCATAAGATAAACACTAATTAAATTTATGTCTTCCAACCCAGTACTCATAAAAATTCAATGGAAATTTTTATAAAATGCAATGTTTTTTCTCTATCTTTTCTTACTAAGACATCTTTTTTCACTTGTTAAGTTTCAATTAAGCTTTTGATTTTAAAATTGTATTTATGTGATTTGATTTAATCCTAATTATATTTGCACTTTTGCGCGCGCGCGCGCACACACATATATATATCTTGAATCATAGAATCTCGATGGGAACTTAGTCATTTTCATTTCTTATCGAAGAGAATTGTTGTTTGGTCCATGTTTTTAATTGGTCTATGTTGATAGGAACTTTTAATTTGATTTTAATGTTAGAAAAAAAAGTGTATTGTCTCACAAAAAAACGTAACAACTCAAACCGCATTGATTTGATTTAGTTTGGTTCAATTTTCATTTTAAAAGTCAATCAAACCTAACTGCACCGCAAACATCCATAATATTTGATAACCGTGTGCAAGTCCTTAATATATATGAAATGAATGCAGGCATGGAGCAATGGAAGATTTTGCAATGTGAAGCATAGTGTACAATGCAAGGAACCGATGACACGTTATTCCATTGCTACAATTATGCTAGGACCGAGGAAGGGAAATGTTGAAGCACCAACGGAAGTGGTGGACCATGATCACCCACGTCTTTATCAACCTTTTACTTATGAAGATTATATCAAGCTTAGAAATTCCAACAAAATGATCAATGGTGAAGCCCTTGAACTATTACGTTTGGTCTAGTGATTTGGGACAATTAATGTCCTGCTTTCTAGAAATTTATCCATGTCTATTTCTTTGTTTGCGAGTGAAAATAAAAATTTGTGTTGCAAGTGGCCGAGTGCTAAATGGTTATAGATGTTTTTATCCAAATAAGTGTATTATGGGGTAGTGACCTTTCTCTCATGAATGATAGAAGGGAATTTGTAGCCGCAAAATTATCGTGTTTTCAGCCGCTACAAGCTAGTATGAGTGAGAAATCAGTGTTTCGGAAGTAGATCTTACTCATGTTATCTTTGAGCTTGATTCTAAAATATCAATGATTAACATTTAGACCATTGTTTTTGGCTCCATTATCATTGGAGTTTGTATAACTCATTTGCTGTCTTTTCTTAACAACTATATGGTTGAATTTTTCAAAAGACAAACAAATGGTAATAATCATTTTAGTCCCCCAAATGTATAACAAGTAATCACAAATAAAATGTTGTCATATTGACTACCACCTTAAATGATAATACAACCCATTGGATAAAATATATAAATAGTTTATTTTTAACATTAATTTAAATTAATTATATATAAAAACAGAAATAAAAACTTCCTCTAAAGAAACAGAAATAAAGCTGAATATTCAAATCAATTTTATATTTAATAATATATTAAAATTGGAAGGAAAATGTAATAAATAATAATTGAGGCTGGTGTTTGATTCAAAATAAAAATAAAAAATTGAGGCTGGTGTTACAAATAAATTGTAATTGATAAAGCACTCTCTGAGCGAGTGCCCAACTCCAATGAGAAACTCAACTATATTCATCATAATCTCTTCTCATGACAAGCCCCTCTTATATAGGTGGCCATTGTTCAATAACAGAAAAATAAGCAAAGTAAGATAAGTTCGAAACAGCTAATAAAATTCTCTTTCTCTCGATTTTCACTGATGCCACATAATGACCTATTTTTGGTAAGCAACTTCTTACGTAGAAAAAGCAATGTTCAACATTCAAACCAACCTTATGCGCAAATTTTATTGGGTTAAATATCTATTTGGTCTTTGTAAATATATCAAATTTTTGTTTTAATCCCTGTAAAAAAATTCTTTGACTGTTTGTTATAGGGGCTAAGAATATATTTAACCCTTTTTTTTTAAGTGTGGTTCGGACAAAACCAATGAAACAAAAAAAAACTAAATTAAACAAACAATTATATGATATTTTCTAGTTCAGTTTAAAACTCTTGTGTGATACCACGGGGGGGAGCTGGGGAGCCAATGGTTGTCAAAGTCCCAAATTTAAAAGGAAAAATAAAAGAAGAAAAAGAGAAATAAAGTCAATCTCTTAACTTTCCCCATTGAGGGGAACAATTTGGAATTTTGTTTAAAGATTATTGTATGAGTGTTATGAAATTGTTTTTGTTCATAGAAAAGCAATGATAGTGGCCAGAGGATGGGTGGAATCGTCATCGTTTGTAGAAGAGGCTAGTACAACATTAGCTAAAGAATTCTTTGCAAATGCATATCATGGTCGTGCTAAGAATGATCTAATGCAATTCACTAGTTTTGTGAGAGGGAAGAAGGTTCCATTTCATGATAAAATTATCAATCAATTGTTTGGGCTTGAGAACTATGAGTAGTGTTCCTTTGAAGCAAGAAAGGCCAAGGGCTCTAATATTGATCATCAAGAGATTCACAGTACTTTGTGCAGGCCCGAGGTCGATTGGGTTAGGAACAATGATGGAACACCATCAAGACTCCACACTTCTAGCCTCACACCCATTGCTAAAGCATGGACAACATTTGTTTTGCATACATTACTCCCATGTTCAAATGTGTCAGACTCGACCATTCTGAAAGCCACCTTGCTGACTGCAATCTTGAAGGGTGAACCAGTCAACGTTGGCCGTCTCCTAGCAGATAGCCTTTGGGGTACATCAAACTGTTCTTATCCAACGAGCTACATCAACCATGCATCATTGATCAACAAGCTCTGTGAAAGGGTGGGAGTGTACCCTATAAAGAATGAGGAAATGGTGATGCCATCTTCGCCAATCACTGTGAAATAATGGATAAAAAGGTATTCTTGTAACTAGTAAAATAGTAGCACAACGTTGGTTATGATACTGAACATGGAATTGTACTCAAGAGTTAAAAAAAATGATCTGGTAGTGCAACTAAAATAACATTCCTTTTGAATCGATACCAAACACATTGCTAGAATTACTTTTAGAATCACTTAATGACGAAGACGATGTTTCAATTTTTTTTTATAAATATCAGAAAACTTGCTCGTTAGATTGACACCCAAGGAATCACGCCCATGACTCTTTCTTTAAAATGGTTTCTTGTAAACACTTGGTTGAGTATATTTTCCCTGATTAGAGTTGAATCTGGTATTTCACCGAGGATTATTCTGGTTTCCTTAACTCAATACTCTCCAAATGATATCAGATAGTGGTGTTTTATTTATTTAATTATTGTACTTTGCTGTATTTGAATTCGATATAGATTTTTACCATAAATAAATGTGTTTTTCACCTTTGATATGCGGTATAGTTATGGAACACCGAAGAATTGTATGCGGTATGGTTATGTTCATGTCTTTGATACACATTTATGTGTGGCTGAACAATATAGTTATGTTAACATAACTATCACACTGAATGTCACATTTGTAGGTGTTTTGCCCTTTTGGTGTGTACTTAGCTGCTCTTTCCTAATCAGTTGTGTATTAGGAATTTTAGGAGGTTTTTTAGCTAGTTTGTTTGGTGGTGAGGTGCTTTTATCCTTTATTGTACTCTTTTTTCTTCTTGTAGGGGTAGTGCATCTTGTATCAGCTGTGCTTAATAATATTTACGGTTTCAAAAAAAAAAAAAAATTAGATTAGTAGTGCCCCAGATATAATTGAACCTATGTGAATTATGTTCATGTCTTTGATAACAGGTTCTAACAGAGCCATACCCAATCAACATTTTTCAATTCCAAAAATTATCTTAGAATAAATAATAAAAATATAAATGACTTGATTGATACACTCCTGTAATTAATTTAGGAACCTAACATCTTTAAATTCAGCCTAGATACAATATTTTAAATTCGTCTATGTATATCATGATATGATAGTATATATAGTTGCTTCCGGCTTTGTATAATTGAGATCAAAATTAAGTCAACTAAATTATACACTACTACTAAATACTTATAGTAATTAAACCGTAACTCATCCATGAAGTTCATGTTAAATAAGCAGGGTTGGACCTAGGATCGAGTGATAGGAGGGGACATGATAAATTAAAGTATTTGATTCATTTTTTAACCATGTCACTGGTGTGTACTCCCTCCGTCCCTATATCTAAGTACATATTTGATTTTATTTTTGTCCATAAATCTAAACCCTTTTTCAAATTACTAGATTGCATTTATTATTTTTTTCCTATACATACCCTAATTAATACTATTAATTTGTCTTGAAATATGAAAAGTCAAATTTAATGCACATACAAATAAAGGATAATTTGGTAATATTAACACACAAAACAGACACATTAATTACATTGACAACTTTTCTTAAGAAATGTGAAAAATGCAAAAGGGGTTACATATAGGGACGGATGGAGTAGTTAGTATCCATCGATTTTGCTTAAAACTGATTGTTGTGAAATAGATCGGTTCGAAATCACACCAATACTTGTAAAGATGTGTGGAGCAAAAGGTAGTGGTAATCCTAGGTCTAAGTGCCTTCAAGCAACAATAACAAAAAACAGATCTAAAATCTAAATGTAGAGCTTAAACAATGACACTAACAAAGCATAAAGATAAGAAAGCTTAAGAAAAAACAAACACACACGAGATGGTAACCCAGTTCAGTCAATATGACCTACTCTGGGGGAGATAGCAGCTCTCCAATCCACTATGATAAGATGTTACAAAAGGTTACAAGAAATCAGCCTTCAATCCTAATCTCTACCCTTTGTCTTGACTCACCTCACTCACATGAACTTACAAGAGATTACACTAAAGGAAGCTTATGATCCTTCTAATGGTGTAATCTCACTACCCAAGGTGATTACAATGTTTATCCCAACCCAAGAGACTATTCCTACAAAGGTACTCAACCCTCAAGTTCCCCCATTTGTGAACCTTAGACCTCTTGCTTCAGCTCTCCTTCAAAGAATGCAGAAAACCACTTAAATACTAGTCACAAACTTCCAAAATCGTGTCACGATTTGGTCCAATCGTGTCACGATTCTACTAATACAACCATTGTGACCAGTCCCTTACAGGTAAAATTGCTGAGGAAGTTGTTAAATCGTGTCACGATTTCCTATCTCCAAAAGACATGCTCCTTGCCAAGCAAATCGTGTCACGATGCCCAAATTGTGTCACGATTTCTGGGTTGCTTCTGCTTTCACAATTTGAAGCCAATATACAACATTCTCCACCTTGACTTCTAATTGGTGATGATGCCAGTTTAACCATCAACCACCATCATGCTCTCTCCAAAACAGAATTACTCTTCAACAAACTTGATCAACTCCAAGCAATGTTTGAACCTGGATATAGGTAATGACTTGGTAAACACATCCGCCGGATTCTCTTCCGATGCCACTTTTTCCACCACAATCTCTTTTGATTCAATCATGTCTCTAACAAAGTGGAGGCGAATGTCAATGTGCTTTGTCCTTTTATGATACACTTGATGATTTGCCAAATGAATCACGCTTTGGCTATCACAATGTATCTTCACACATTCTTGAGTAATTCCTAACTCACCAATCATCCATTTCAGCCACATGGCCTCTTTCACCCCTTCAACAAGGGCAATGTATTTCGTTTGAGTTGTAGATAATGCCACCATGGATTGTTGATTTGTCTTCCAACTAATAGTCGTGCCATAGAGAGTAAACACAAAATCCGATAGGGATTTTCTTGTGTCTACATCGCCCGCATAATCCGAATCCACATGCCCCTCCAAAGCGTCTTTCCCTTGAGTTTCTCTTGTGTTTTTCAAACCGCCCTTCAAAGACCCATTCAAATACCTCAACACCCACTTCAAAGCTTGCCAATGCACAATACCCGGATTTGCCATAAACCGACTCACAATGCTAACCACATAAGCTAAGTCCGATCTACTATAAATCATTCCATACATGATGGTTTCAACCCCACTAGCATAGGGAGTACTAACCATCGCTTGTTTCCCATCCTCGGATTGAGGACATTGTTTTATGGACAACTTCGTGTGGTGACCCAAGGGAGTGCTCACAATTTTAGAGTTAGTCATTCTAAAACGCTCCACCACCTTCTTCAAGTAACTAAGTTGAGATAAGAAAAATTCACATTTGTCACGATTCCTCAAGATATCAATTCCAAGAACTCGCTTTGCTGGACCAAGATCTTTCATCTCAAATTCTTCATTTAATCTCTCTTTGAGCCTCATAATCTCATCCTTGCTAGAACTTGCCATCAAGATATTATCCACATATAGAAGAAGATAGAGAATGACTTTCTCACCATTCTTCAACATGTACACACATGAATCACACCGCTTCTCACAAAACCGGTCTTCAAAAGAAATTCAAAGATTTGCTTCAAAAGACATACCTTAGACTTGTCCTCCACAAAACCTTCCGGTGCTCCATGTAGATTGTCTCTTCAAGGTCACCATGTAAGAAAGCGGTCTTTACATCCATTTGCTCCAACTCAAGATTGAAATAATTCACAATAGCCATAAGAATCCTTATGGAACAATGTTTCACCACCGGTGAGAAGATCTCATTATAGTCAATCCCCTCCACTTGAGTGAAACCCTTTGCCACAAGTCTTGCTTTGTACCTTGGACCTCAACTCCCAGAATACCTTCCTTTTTCTTGAAGATCCACTTGCATCCAAAAACCCTTTGGTGTTTAGGTAGCTTCACAAGTTTCCAAGTTTAGTTCTTTTCCAATGAATCCATTTCTTCATTCACCGCCTTCAACCAATACTTGCTTTCTTTGCTCTCAAATGCCTCATTGAAGTTTCTAGGCTCCGAGTCTTGCACACCTTCAGCCGCATTTAGAGCAAAACACACCAAGTCCGCATAACCATATCTACTAGGTGTCGTAATGGTCCTCCTTTCTCTATCTCTAGCCAAAAGATAATCAGGATCCACTACCGGTTGAGTTCCACTTGGCTTCGATGTTGAATCTTCCTCTTCCACATCGTCTTCTTCTTCACTTGGAATCTCCACCTCAAACTGAGTTTCCTCCACTCTTGTTTCCGGTACTAAAGTCTCTAGGTCTTTACACTTCATCCCCATACGAGTCTCATCAAAGGTAACATCCCTACTAATCAAGACTTTTGATCCTCCACCAAATTCTAATTTCCACAACTTGTAGCCCTTCACACCTTCCGGATAACCAATGAAGACACATTTAAAAGCTCTAGGTTCAACCTGTCCTCCTTGATATGCGCATATGCCAAAGCTCCGAAAACCTTCAAAGTTGAGTAGTTTGCCGGTTTCCTACTCCATACTTCCATAGGTGTCTTGAAGTCGATTGTCGTTGATGGACATATGTTGATCAAATAAGCAGCAATCGTCACTACTTCACTCCATAAACTCTTAGGTAACCCAGCTCCTAGTATCATACACCTCACACACTCCAAAAGAGTCATATTCATGCGTTCAACAAGACCATTTTGTTGCGGTGTTCTCGGTACGGTCCTATGCCTCTTGATTCCTTTTAACCTGCAAAACTCATTAAACTGCTCTGAAACAAACTCCAGGCCATTGTCAGTTCTTAAACCTTTTAGTTTAGTTTCCATTTGATTTTCTATGAGAGTGTGCCATTCCTTAAACTTTTCAAAGGTGTCACTTTTGTTTTTCAAAACAAAGACCCACACTCTCCTAGAATAATCATCGATAATGGAAAGAAAATAGGATCCTCCCCCATGAGTAAGAGTCTTGGAAGGACCCCAAAGATCCGAATGTACATACTCAGAAGGTCTACTAGAATTATGCATGCCACTACCAAACTTTACTCTATGTTGTTTTCCTAGTATGCATTGTTCACAAAATTCTAGCTTATCCAATTTCTCTTTACCTAGCAAACCTTGTTTGGCTAGTTCAACTAAACCTCTTTCACTAACATGCCCTAATCTCATATGCCACAATTCAGAATTATTATGATGTACTACACTAGCTACCGATGTATTACCAATTACTATGGAACCATCTAAAATGTATAAACCATTCATTTTAGACCCCTTAACCATAATCAATGCACCATCCGAAATTTTACAAACCCCATGCTCAATTCTAGTGCAATAACCTAGACTATCAAACATGCTTATGGAAATTAAATTTCGCTTAAGTTCGGGAACATACCTCACCTCCTTTAAAAGGAATTCACGGCCATCAAACATCTTTAGACGGACGTTTCCCATGTCTTGGACTTTGCACGCTTTGTCATTTCCGAGTCGAACAACTCCTCCTTCTTTTAGAGCCAAAGTCTCAAAATATTCCTTTCTAGGACACATGTGATAAGAGCATCCCAAGTCCAAAACCCAGCTCTTCTCCGGTTCCCAACTTGTGACCACTAGTGCACCCGCACTTTCATAACCATCTTCATCGGACGCCACCGCAACTTGAACGGAAGAACTACCATTGCTCTCCTTATCCTGACAATCCTTCTTGAAGTGACTTGTTTGTGACAAAGGAAGCATTTATACTTTGATTTGTAAAAAACCTTGGACCTTGACTTTCCCTTGCCTTTTCCTCTATGCTCATTCCTCCCTCTTGAAACATTCAAGCCTTCACCGCTATCATCAACCTTTAAGTCCTTGAACTTGGTTAATTCCTTGGTTCTCAAAGCCGCTTGGACTTCCTCCAAAGTAGTGGTGCCCTCCTTACCATAAAGGATGATATCCTTGAAATGCTCAAAAGACTTTGGTAATGAACAAAGTAACAACAATGCCTTGTCCTCATCCTCCACATTAACTTCAATGTTGGCCAAATCATCAAGAATCTTGTTAAATTCCGCAAATTGCTCCGAGATCGATTTAGACTCCACCATCTTGAATGAATAGAGTTGTTGCTTTAAGAGTTGCCTATGAGCCAACGATTTCGTCATGTACAATGACTCCATCTTAGCCCACATCGATGGTGCTGTTGGTTCCCTCGCGACATCCCTTAAAACCTTATCTCCGAGACATAAAACAATGACACTCTTTGCCTTGTCTATCATCTCACGCTTCTCCGCTTGTGTCAAATGTGCCGGCATCATCGCTCCACCCTTCAATGCTTCTACACACTTTTGTTATGTCAAAACCGCTCGCGTCTTAACCTTCCACAACCCGAAATCATTACTTCTGGTGAACTTCTCGATGTCCCACTTTGACCCCATGATACCAACTATACCACTTTACGCCTTAGCCCCACGGTGGGCGCCAATTGTTGTGAAATAGATCGTTTCAAAATCACACTAATACTTGTAAAGATGTGTGGAGCAAAAGGTAGTGGTAATCCTAGGTCTAAGTGCCTTCAAGCAACAACAACAAAAAACAGATCTAAAATCTAAATGTAGAGCTTAAACAATGACACTAACAAAGCATAAAGATAAGAAAGCTTAAGAAAAAACAAACACACACGAGATGGTAACCCAGTTCAGTCAATATGACATACTCTGGAGGAGATAGCAGCTCTCCAATCCACTATGATAAGATGCTACAAAAGGTTACAAGAAATCAGCCTTCAATCCTAATCTCTACCCTTTGTCTTGACTCACCTCACTCACATGAACTTACAAGAGATTACACTAAAGGAAGCTTATGATCCTTCCAATGGTGTAATCTCACTACCCAAGGTGATTACAATGTTTATCCCAACCCAAGAGACTATTCCTACAAAGATACTCAACCCTCAAGTTTCCTCCTTTGTGAACCCTAGACCTCTTGCTTCAGCTCTCCTTCAAAGAATGCAGAAAACCACTTAAATACTAGTCACAAACTACCAAAATGGTGTCACGATTTGGTCCAATCGTGTCACGGTTCTGCTTATACAACCGTTGTGACCAGTCCCTTTTAGGTAAACTTGCTGAGGAAGTTGTTGAATCGTGTCACGATTTCCTATCTCCAAAAGACATGCTCCCTGCCAAGCAAATCGTGTCACGATTTCTGGGCTGCTTCTGCTTTCACAATTTGAAGCCAATATACAACAATAATCTTCATATAGGAACTAGGAACCGGTCTGACAACCTCGTAAAGTCTCTTCTCTCAAACATGGTTTTACCTATATCAATAAGGCTTGAACTTGAGGCTTTATGTTACCGTCGCACATTAAATAAAACATGGTTTAAACATATATTTATATATAAGTGGAGGTAATCCTCAACTTACGAGTTGGTATTCTAAAGTCTCTCAATTTTTTTTTCCTTTAAAAAAAAAAGTCGGTATTCTAAAGTTGAGAGACTCAACTCAAGTTTTAAGATGGACGTGTTAAAAAACTATTGGTCGCAGTTAAAAAATAAAAAACATTAAAACATATAGCGAATGAAGTGGACAAATAATCAAATTATTAAGATCAACTTGCAACAATTATAAATCGATACTGTAGTGGTTAAGAGCATCACATTTTTAAAAATATATACATAATTCTACAAAATATTTGGTTTACCTCTATTTGGATTATTTGAAAGGAAAGGAATGACCGTGTGTTTAAAAACACGGCTTCTACATCTTCCACTCTCATAGAAAAGGTTAAACTGACATATTTTTTCTGGTTAAAGTCAAAACAGGCAGCTTTTACATACATCTATCATGACTGGTGGAATCAACCGCTCTTTTGTATGAACGTCCACTTGTAATCTATTATTTTTTTGTGCTTTTTGTTGTTTCGGTGGTGCTCTGTTTTGGGCTAGCACCTTGATTTTGCAAATACTTTTGTGCGGTTTTCTTTTTGCATGCCTTGTATGAAGTAAACTACATTTGTTATTATATATCATTTTTGTTTGTCAAAAAAAATTCTACAAAAACTCCAAATATGCCTGTCTCACTGAACCTCACAGTAATCAATAGAGTCCTTTCTAACGGTGTGTGTTTGAATTTGGTGCATAGCAACGGTTGAAAACCACTGATATTGATGCACTTAAACTCTCTTTTTTTAAAGACCAAACAAAATTAACCATTAAAATAACACAAGAGATGCCTGAAATAAATAATACATGAGTATATTTATACAAGTCCATCCAAAACTATGACACACCCAAAAAAATAAATACTTTGTAGACTTAAACTCTTAAATTCAGTCTAGATGGAACGATTTAAAATCATCCATGTATATATCAATATATGATAATATATATTTGCTTTCTGGCTTGGATAATTGAGATCCAAAAGTCAACTAAATTTTAGACTAAAAAATAAATACTTTATAGTTATTAAACCGTATCAAGTTCATGTTATATAAGCAGATTTCACCTGGGTGTTATTAACTTTTAGTATCATTAGCACCTTTCTATTTTAGATGAGAGGGTTAAAGTAAATTATTTAGATAAGAGAGAATAAATGGTTAAGAGAGAAATGAAAAAAGACACTAAAAACCAATAATACCCAAATAAAACCCTAAGTAAGCAGGGGTGGATCCAGATCAAGTTTTTTTCTATATAGTTTAATGACTAACCCTATGAGAGGGTTAATGTGATGCTCTTAGAATCTTAACCTCCGATGTGAACTCTTAACCACCGATATTGATGCTCTTAAACTCTAATAAAATTGATAGTTTATTCCAAATTATTTGTTGGCTGACGCCATACTAAATTATAGATTAATAATCTCCGTGAGTATAGCTCAGTTGGTAGGGATATTGCATTTTATATGTAGGCATCGGGGTTCGAACCCTGGACACTCCACAATTGAATTGTGCGAGCTCGCCAGTAAACTACTTAACAAAAAAAACATAGACTAATAAAGAGTAGTTAAACCGTAGCAAACTCATGTTACGTAAGCAAGAGTGGGCCTTGTATCAATTTTCGTTTTAGTTTAAGAACTGCTATTTTTTTTTAATTAAAAGTTTAGGGACAACTTATTATATTTACATAGTTTTTTTATTTAAGAAGTTAAATCGATCAACCTAAATTGGTATAGAGGAGTGTGCTCGTGATTTTCGGGTATCAAAATCATTGATTAGATTCGAACCTTGAATCATTGAACTCTCAACTTTTATTCGCGGGAAGGGAAAAAGTGAGTGAAAACCCTTAAGACCTTGGATTCGGAGGTTGGTTTCGATTGGGGAAGGTGTTAAGCACCCTAACCGACTATGGTATCCCATAGGAACCTTCTACCTATTCTCTAATCTTGCGCTAAATTGATTTTACTTATTAAAAAGTTTAAGAGTTTAAAGTGAAAGAAGGGAGAAAGAAGAAGCATGTTTTTGGTTATTTTTATTGATTTGGAAGAGTCGAAACCCTTTGCCTACTTACCCAAATAAATCGGGATCAAAATCAAGTAGTTCGGCTAAAGAACTTATTTGATGAGTTGAATTGATTTTAGCATTTTTGAAAAGATTTTAAGAAGAGATGAGAGGCCTCAAGGCATGAGAAGAAAATACGATGAAGTTGGTTAATTTTAATTGTACGAAATCCATGTCTAAGGTGGATATTAAATTAATTAGCATTTGATTAAGGAAAATAAAAGAAAAGACACTTGGATTACATACCAAGGTTTACTTAAAAGAAATTTGAATTTGACTTTTTGATTTTTTTGAAGAAAAATATTTTTTCTAAACTAACGATGAAATCGCGTAACGGCAGAAAAATAAATAAGCGTAAAGCGATAAATAAAGTGGTGTGTCGGTGCGCGTGTCAGTGCGTGTGCCGGTTACATATTACATACCCTAAATACATTCTATGGTCTTAAAAGAAAAAAACATAAAATAAATTACATTCATTCCCTAATCACATACTAAATATAATACATAACAAAAAAATAAACGATGCATGGGATTATACTAGAGATGATACAAAATGAGATATAATGAAACATTAAGCATAAAAAAGAACATCACATATAAAAAATAACTACCAACTAAAATGCATGATATCCAACGTATTTTATTTTTTTTTAAAAAGTATGAAACGCAAGTGTTCGAGAAAAAGAAAATATTAGTTAGAAAAATGCATGAGATTGAAATTAAATTAATAAGTAGATTATACTATGCATGATATGAGATGCTAATTAAACACAATGCATAAAAATAGGAATTCAACTATTAAAAAGTAATATATGCATAAAATTAAAATATTAATCAAAACTAGGAAAAATATAAAATGTTACTTCATAACTTAAAATGAACTAAACATAAGAGATAAAAAAATAAAAGTGCATGATATGAAGATTAAGATACTACTGAAAATGCATGAAAATATAATATAACATTTAAATGAAATAATTAAGAAGATAAACACATGAAATTAAAAAAAGAACAAAAATACTACACAAGGCAGGGGGGTGCAGACAGCATTAATGGAGGTGAAAACAGCAAACAGGTAGAAACAATGGGCTGGGTACTGGGTCATGGAGCTGGGGCGGGTACTGGGTCAACCCATGGGTGACCCGCCCAGCTCCAATAAGTGAGTATATAAGGGTTTCTCTCATATTTTCCTTCATTTCATCACTTCACTTCTCTCACTAAAAACACAAACAAAAATTGCTCTCTCCTCTCTCTACCATCAAAACCGAAAAAAACATAAGAACATGAAGATGATCTTCATCTTCTCCGGCAAGCCTTGCCGGCTCCGGCGCGGTGGCCGGCCACCCTAGGGTGGTGGCGCCGCCGCCGGAAACCTCTTTTATTGCCTTTTTTCAAAAAAAATTTTACTACCCTACCCCTATTTCCTCTTCTCTTCTCAAATATCAACTCAAAAAAACCAAATACCAAACACAAAGTCCTAGATCTAGAAACCAAAAATCATCACAAAAACATCAAAAAAACAAAAGGGGTACCTTGCTTTCACGTTCTGAAATTTTCTTTCTTCTTTGGGTTATGGTTCGATTTCCTTCTTTGTCTTTTGTTTTTGCTTCGGTTCCATTTTTTTACTCCTTCCTTCTTTTCTTCCGATTCGGCCTTATAGCCTCTTGGTTCTTCTTTGTTCCTTTTGGATTCGGCCGTGTAGCCTTGTGTTCCTTTTGGGTTCGGATTTGATGCTATGTATTTTCGGATTTGGTGTTTTTCTTGTTGTTTTTTCGGATTTGTGGTATTAAGTTGTTTTTTGGCCGAAAAATGATGTTATGGTGGTTATGAGTTATGGATTTGAGGTTATGGGTTATGGATTTGTGATTTTTGAAGGTTTGGGTTTGTGGTGTTCATGAATATTCATGAGTGTTCTTGAGGATTTTTGATGAAAGAGGGTTTTTGATCCTCTTTTTTGTGATTGTGAATTTTTTTCTGTTTGTACTCGAAAACTGTGCCTGGCCTGACTGACTGACTCTGACACACTATGTACCTGATGCATGGAATGGACCAAAATGCCCTTGGCTGAAATTTGGGGAAAAAGTTGAACATGACCAATAACAAAGTGACATGTGTACAAGGACTTAAAAATAAATAAATAAATAAAAGACTGATAAATAAATAACAACACATTAAATAAATGGAAAAATAAATGACTAAATAAATAATTAATAATTAAAAACGAAAATTTAAATAATAAAAATAAAAAATGTCCCGTCGGAACCAAAAAATGAGGTATTTTAAAATACCTCTCTGCCGAAATTTCGTCTGATACGACTGAGATTACACGGCTTTTTATGCTAATTAAAACGATAAATCAACGACGTGAATAAAATGAACTTTACGAACGCAAACGTTACGCTACACTAAAAACGCACAAAACGCGAGTAAAAATTACGAAATTAATACGCGGGCGACATTAAAAAAATGAACGACGAACGAAAAATAAATGCGACCACAAATACGAACAAAAGCAGATATTACGGGAATTAGCGCGCAATCAAACGACTGAAAAACGATCAACGTATGAATAAAACTAAAATAATAATAATAATAAAAAAAATAAATTGGTCAAAAATTAGGGTACGACAGATGCCCCTATTTAAGTTTCTCCGTCGCGAGGATTTAAAAAAGACGAAGATTTTTGAAACAACGGGTCGGAGAGACTTAAATATCAAGTACACCAATTTTTGACCAACTCAGAAATCGAGAAAACTCTATGGATGTAATGATATGAGTTGTCTGTTATGCAAGTACGCATGCAATGACGACGAAAATACTAACTCGAGAACCAAATAAAGTGTTACTGGGGAGAAAAAGATGTCAATTACCTTTACTGAGGTAATGACGAACATACGAAATGAAATACAGTCTATTACCTTTACTGGGGTAAAGACAAACATACGAAGGGTAAAACTGTCAATTACCTTTACTGGGGTAACGACGAACATACGAAGGGTAAAACTGTCAATTACCTTTACTGGGGTAATGACGAACATACGAAAGGGTAAAACTGTCAATTACCTTTACTGAGGTAATGACGAACATACGAAAGGGTAAAACTGTCAATTACCTTTACTGGGGTAACGACGAACATTCAAGCATTTAACAAAGGACACTTTTGGAATAGTCATTCGGGAAGATTGAAAAGACATTGGTAAAATGGTTGTTTGACACACAAGTAATTGCGAGCTATTATCCTGATTCAGAGCATTTGCAGGGTATTAACCTGATTCAAAAGCATTAGGCAGGATATCAAACCCGACTTCAAAGGTATTGCAAACTATTCGCTTGACACATGTAACAAAAGTGGTCTGCAAGCTATTCGCTTGACACACACGGAACCAAAAGAGGTTTGCAAGCTATTCGCTTGACGCACACATAACAAAAGTGATTTGCAAGCTATTCGCTTGACATACACGTACCAAAAGAGGTTTGCAAGCTATTCGCTTGACGCACACATGACAAAAGGTGTTTGCAAGCTATTCGCTTGACATACACGTACCAAAAGAGGTTTGCAAGCTATTCGCTTGACGCACATGGAACAAAAGGTGTTTGCAAGCTATTCGCTTGACATACAGGTAGCAAAGGAGGTTTGCAAGCTATTCGCTTGACACACAAGGATGAAAAAGGACCAAACTGAAGGATACAACCCATCAAGACTAGGGGTGACATCACTGATCAGACACATCGGGGATGACACTTTTCTGCGATGCACTTGAAATAAGACACAAGATGGTCAATGCAATAATGTATAAATGATATTGTGCATGAAAGTTTATATGCATGAATATGTATATGAATGAAGGTATGAATATATGCAGGAAACTTGTACGACCATATGATTGTATATAACTTGATGAAACAAGACTGGACAAGTAAGATAAGAGGTGGACCGACATCGCAGTACAAACACTCGGCAATCTTCAATGGGGATATCATTACTGGGGATGAATCAAAACATTATCGGGGTACAGCCCGCTAACCGAACCACTGATGGGGTAAAGCTCCATAATCAAATCATTGAAAGGGGAAGACCCAATAATCAAACCACTAAAAGGTAACAACCCGTTAATCAAACCACTGAAGGGTGACAACCCATTAACCAATCATTCTGGCAGAAGTCGTCATTCACTGGGAACAAAATCCATCAATCAAACAAATCGGCAGAAGTCGCCATTCACTGGGAACAAAAATCCATCAATCAACAAATTGGCAGAAGTCGCCATTTGTAAACCAGCATGAAGTGCATTCTTCCATTTGGCCCACTTGAATTGTGATGCCTCTGTCTTTGTTTTCTTTTCATCATTTTTTGTATTGTTGTTTTTTTTTTTGAATCCCTAACTTTTGCCTGGACCGCCCTTTCGGGTTTTCAATCCAACAGGAATATTTTTTGCATGTCCCTAATTTTTGCCTGGATCGCCCTTTCGGGTTTTCAATCCACCGGGACGCTCATTTTTGGCTTAAGCCGCCCTTTCGGGTTTTCGACTTAGCGAGCTTTTCTTTTTTTCACTTTTTTTTTTTGTTGACAGAGGTCATCTCATAGCCTTTGGTCACACTTAACTTGCAGAGTTTAACTGTTCTTGAGACGGATATTGATGTATGCTTCAACTACTCATAAGTTCAAAGAAGATGTACCTGTTGTTTATGCATTTCAAAAGACATGGAAAATATATTTTTTGAATTTTTTGCTTTAAATATTAACATCAAAAATGAAAGAAAATTTCGCAAATAAAGAATAAATGAGAATTTCAAATAAATTAGCACAGACTCAAATTAATGTAAATGGAGTGGTGGCCCGCCAAAAGCGTGGCTCCACAGATTTTGAAAATTTTGGAAAATGGTAATTATATGGGAAAGGTACATTGAACACAATAACCACGGTTCTCCCTAACAACTTTGAATTTCACTGTTCCAAGTTTTGATTTGTGGACACTCCATATCGAAAGTCTTCTGACAGTTAAGATGCCTCAAGTGAACTATATATGATTTGATGCAGTTGCTTTGCCACAAGTTGGAGATCTTTTGATGGCTAACATGCCCCAAGTGAAACCTGTCTAACCAGATGTCGTTACTTTGCCATAAGTTGAAGATCTTTTGACGGCTGAAATGCCCCAAGTGAGTCATGTCCAACCAGATGCAGTTACTTTGTCACAATCCTTAACTTTTGCATAGATCTCCCTTGCGGGTTTCAACCTATCAGGATAAACATTTTTCATTTTTCATCATTCTCTTTTTTTTTTTACATGTCTCTAACTTTTGCGTGGCCCGCCCTTTCGGGTTTTCAGTCCACCGAGACGCTCTTCTTTTGCCTAAGCCGCCTTTTCAGTTTTGCGACTTATCGAGCTTTTTCACTTTAACAAAGTATTTCTTGACTGCATCAGTATTCAATGGACGTACAAGTTCATCACCATTCTTTACAATTAGGCATTCTTTTGCCCCTAGAGTCTGGTAAAAATCAGATAACATATGTTTGAGCACAAGGCCACTTTTTGACATTCATGGCGACGAGCCTTCTTTGTCGAAACTTGCTTCATCCTTTTGATATAACCGTCCATGACATAAGACCACAATGTATTTAAGTGCAACAAGCTTAACCTTCATCAGAACTTCCATTGACGGGACTCTAAACTTCACGTTGTATACTGAGGGATGGTGGGAGGGGTTGCCCCTGTTGAAGTGTGTACTGGAGTACAATTCTTTTATACAAGGCAAATGCTAACATCTCATTGCCAATTTTTGCAACTGAATGTCATCTTTTGGACAGTCTTTCTTGATACTTCTTTGTAGCTTCAATGGCTGAGATACCCCAGTAGGCAAGATTTCTCATTGGGAATCCATCCTCCTTTTCTTCAGTTTCAGACACAAGGAATTCAAAGTCGAGAGAGAATACAAGATTAAGGTGTTCAACGGGCTTATTAATGCATGCTTTGATTATTGATTTTGACAAATAATGGAAAGTTATGATTATGCAGATATGATTAAAGAATTTTTTTGGTTTTTTTTTTTGTATTACCATTTTTCCAGAAAAAGCACAAAATAAAACAAAGTCGGGATCAAAGCGACTTTTTAATTAATGATGAAAAATACATAAAGCAAAAAGCCCTAAACAAGTTCACTTTCGCCTCGGGTGGGACGAAAGGATTTTTTTGAACAACATAAAACAGCAAACAAACATATTAATTGAACAAATGAGTAGTAGAAAGAAACATCAGCAACGACCCAAGTGCAACTAAACATTCCACGTGTCAACGAATATCATGATCCGGTTAACTTCCATGTCAGAGTTCAAACTTTAGAATGACCAGAGGTTCTTTTGGACCAGCTTCTGCACTATCTTCTTCAAAGCAAAGCAGTCTTCAATATCGTGACCTGGTGCTCCTTGATGGAAGGCACAAAAGCGATCGGGTCTGTATCGGGCTGGCAACGGAAGAGGTGCCTTGGTGTAGACCAAATTCCTTTCAAGCAATATTGGAAACAAATCTGCATATTTCATGGGAATAGGATCAATCTGTGTTCTTAGAGCCTGTTGTCGAAACTGTTGTTGAAACTGGGGTCGACACACTGGATTTGAAACAGCGTTTGTGATTGGCATAATAGAGGCAACAGGGTGATAAGCCAAATACTGTTGTTGAGACCAACCTTCCACCATACTCGCTTCCTGGTCTTCATCCTCTGATCCATCAGTGGGAACACTTCCTTTGATCAAACGTCCTTTTCAGACCAATTCTTCAATGCGCATACCCACGGTTATCATCTCTGCGAAGCTGCCGGATGCACTTGTCAACATACGCTCATAATAGAACTGATCCAGAGTATCAAGGAAAATCTCGGGCAACTCTTTCTCTTCCAGAGATGGACGGACTTGTGCGGCGAAATCTCTCCAACGTTGGGCATAAGCTTTGAAGGACTCATTATCATCTTGGGTCATGGCCTGCAATTCACCTCTTCTTGGGGCCGAGTTCAAGTTGTAGTTGTATCGCTGGACGAAAGCCTCGCACAAATCATTAAAAGTTTTGATATCAACCTTGTTCAGACCCATGTACCATATCAGTGCGGTATCAATCAAACTCTCTTAGAAACAATGGATAAGAAGTTCATCATCCTTGATATGAGCAGACATCTTCCTCACATACATCACTAGATGATCCTTAGGGCAAGTGTTCCCTTTGTACTTCTCAAAACCAGGGACCTTAAATTTGGGTGGTATCACGACATTGGGAACCAAGCAAAGGTCATAAGCATCCTGGCCAAATAGTTCTGTCCCACGGAGAGCTTTCAATTCCAGCCGTATTTTATCAAACTTTTCTTCCAGTTCATCTATCCGGTTACATGCAACCACACCTTCTGAGTGATGAATGGGTTCGTGGTTTTGCTTAACAGTGTTGACCAAAGGAGATGAGTAGGTCATAGCAGCTTGAGGGAACAAAGGGCCCGATTGAGGGATAGGCGTTGTCATTTGCACAAAAGGAGCTTGAACCTCAGAGACAACAGGACGGAATACTTCATCAGAACTTAAAGGTGTGCTCCAGAGATAACCTTCCAGCATAGCATTTTGAGGAGTACTAGCGAACACCGTTGAAATCGGGGTAGTGGAAGCAACCGGCTGAGCTTGAGTGCTGACAATAGGAAGAGTTAATGGCTGATTTTGTGCAACCGTCATCAAAGATACTAAGTTCCTCAAAATCTCATTTTCGGCCCGGAGGGTTGTCACGTCTTCATGAAGCTTGTGGTTCTCTTGTTCAAGATGATCCATTCTGATTTGCCCGAGTGTTGTAGATGCGAGTAGACTGATGGATTGACCTTTTATTGAGAAGACACCAAGTGAGACACGGACTAGAAACTATGAATGCCGAATGATGCATGATATGCTTATGCAAAAATATACAATTTTTGTTATCGAAGGATTTATCAAAGTGAATTGTAAACAACGTAGAGGAACATGGTTTCAGTTGAAAACTCATAAAGATATTGCAATCAGTTCCTTTTCAAAAGGTAAGAACGAAATTAAGGAAGAAGTTCTTATCAAAAGCAAAAGCTTAGTTAAGATTTTTGAATGTTGGATTTCTTATTGTTCGTTCTTACAAGGTCATACCTTTGATGTTTACAAGAAGACTTGTCTAAATCCTTTGATTTTTGGATGAAAAAGAAGTTTATGGATGAATGCATGTATGCATGATTATGCTAAAGAACATAGAAAACATGGTGAGGTTAAGTACACAAAGTTGGAGCTGAGGGTAAACACGCCATTTGGTAAGGACTATGGTTTCGAATGTACCTGTATCACGGGTTCTACCAAGTTCCCAAATTACAACCCCCTTTCGAATATATTGGGGCCCAAGAATACTCCTAGTCCCATAACATTCACAAGGAAGTCTAGTTTGAGTGTAGTATCGCGTAACGACTAAACCAAGACTGACTCATGATTTTAGCCACCGCACTACATCCTAAAAGGCTGAGATGGGTTAAATGTAACTCTAGGTTCTCAACTTCGACGGTCACTTGAAAATAGCATGCCAAACATGAATACTCATGTTAACAAATTATACTTCCAAGATTCCTTAGTTGAGTGGGGTTATCACATGTACCACAACCAAAAATCACTCTTGGTAAAGTACTATGATTATACCACCATCCTATCCTAATTTCCTCTCAAGTCCGGGTAGGGGGACTTATCTCGCTACTCACGAAAAAGGTAAACAATTAGGCACGTATTTACAAAAGTATAAGCAAATAAAGCGCAAAAGTAAAGAAAGATAAAATAGGCTTAACCCTCAAAAAGATCCCCAGTGAAGTCGCCATTTCTGTGCTCGTGATTTTCGGGTATCAAAATCATTGATTAGATTCGAACCTTGAATCATTGAACTCTCAACTTTTATTCGCGGGAAGGGAAAAAGTGAGTGAAAACCCTTAAGACCTTGGATTCGGAGGTTGGTTTCGATTGGGGAAGGTGTTAAGCACCCTAACCGACTATGGTATCCCATAGGAACCTTCTACCTATTCTCTAATCTTGCGCTAAATTGATTTTACTTATTAAAAAGTTTAAGAGTTTAAAGTGAAAGAAGGGAGAAAGAAGAAGCATGTTTTTGGTTATTTTTATTGATTTGGAAGAGTCGAAACCCTTTGCCTACTTACCCAAATAAATCGGGATCAAAATCAAGTAGTTCGGCTAAAGAACTTATTTGATGAGTTGAATTGATTTTAGCATTTTTGAAAAGATTTTAAGAAGAGATGAGAGGCCTCAAGGCATGAGAAGAAAATACGATGAAGTTGGTTAATTTTAATTGTACGAAATCCATGTCTAAGGTGGATATTAAATTAATTAGCATTTGATTAAGGAAAATAAAAGAAAAGACACTTGGATTACATACCAAGGTTTACTTAAAAGAAATTTGAATTTGACTTTTTGATTTTTTTGAAGAAAAATATTTTTTCTAAACTAACGATGAAATCGCGTAACGGCAGAAAAATAAATAAGCGTAAAGCGATAAATAAAGTGGTGTGTCGGTGCGCGTGTCAGTGCGTGTGCCGGTTACATATTACATACCCTAAATACATTCTATGGTCTTAAAAGAAAAAAACATAAAATAAATTACATTCATTCCCTAATCACATACTAAATATAATACATAACAAAAAAATAAACGATGCATGGGATTATACTAGAGATGATACAAAATGAGATATAATGAAACATTAAGCATAAAAAAGAACATCACATATAAAAAATAACTACCAACTAAAATGCATGATATCCAACGTATTTTATTTTTTTTTAAAAAGTATGAAACGCAAGTGTTCGAGAAAAAGAAAATATTAGTTAGAAAAATGCATGAGTTTGAAATTAAATTAATAAGTAGATTATAATATGCATGATATGAGATGCTAATTAAACACAATGCATAAAAATAGGAATTCAACTATTAAAAAGTAATATATGCATAAAATTAAAATATTAATCAAAACTAGGAAAAATATAAAATGTTACTTCATAACTTAAAATGAACTAAACATAAGAGATAAAAAAATAAAAGTGCATGATATGAAGATTAAGATACTACTGAAAATGCATGAAAATATAATATAACATTTAAATGAAATAATTAAGAACAAAAATACTACACAAGGCAGGGGGGTGCAGACAGCATTAATGGAGGTGAAAACAGCAAACAGGTAGAAACAATGGGCTGGGTACTGGGTCATGGAGCTGGGGCGGGTACTGGGTCAACCCATGGGTGACCCGCCCAGCTCCAATAAGTGAGTATATAAGGGTTTCTCTCATATTTTCCTTCATTTCATCACTTCACTTCTCTCACTAAAAACACAAACAAAAATTGCTCTCTCCTCTCTCTACCATCAAAACCGAAAAAAACATAAGAACATGAAGATGATCTTCATCTTCTCCGGCAAGCCTTGCCGGCTCCGGCGCGGTGGCCGGCCACCCTAGGGTGGTGGCGCTGCCGCCGGAAACCTCTTTTATTGCCTTTTTTCAAAAAAAAATTTACTACCCTACCCCTATTTCCTCTTCTCTTCTCAAATATCAACTCAAAAAAACCAAATACCAAACACAAAGTCCTAGATCTAGAAACCAAAAATCATCACAAAAACATCAAAAAAACAAAAGGGGTACCTTGCTTTCACGTTCTGAAATTTTCTTTCTTCTTTGGGTTATGGTTCGATTTCCTTCTTTGTCTTTTGTTTTTGCTTCGGTTCCATTTTTTTACTCCTTCCTTCTTTTCTTCCGATTCGGCCTTATAGCCTCTTGGTTCTTCTTTGTTTCTTTTGGATTCGGCCGTGTAGCCTTGTGTTCCTTTTGGGTTCGGATTTGATGCTATGTATTTTTGGATTTGGTGTTTTTCTTGTTGTTTTTTCGGATTTGTGGTATTAAGTTGTTTTTTGGCCGAAAAATGATGTTATGGTGGTTATGAGTTATGGATTTGAGGTTATGGGTTATGGATTTGTGATTTTTGAAGGTTTGGGTTTGTGGTGTTCATGAATATTCATGAGTGTTCTTGAGGATTTTTGATGAAAGAGGGTTTTTGAAAGAGGACTTTTTTGGCTGAAATTTGGGGAAAAAGTTGAACATGACCAATAACAAAGTGACATGTGTACAAGGACTTAAAAATAAATAAATAAATAAAAGACTGATAAATAAATAACAACACATTAAATAAATGGAAAAATAAATGACTAAATAAATAATTAATAATTAAAAACGAAAATTTAAATAATAAAAATAAAAAATGTCCCGTCGGAACCAAAAAATGAGGTATTTTAAAATACCTCTCTGCCGAAATTTCGTCTGATACGACTGAGATTACACGGCTTTTTATGCTAATTAAAACGATAAATCAACGACGTGAATAAAATGAACTTTACGAACGCAAACGTTACGCTACACTAAAAACGCACAAAACGCGAGTAAAAATTACGAAATTAATACGCGAGCGACATTAAAAAAATGAACGACGAACGAAAAATAAATGCGACCACAAATACGAACAAAAGCAGATATTACGGGAATTAGCGCGCAATCAAACGACTGAAAAACGATCAACGTATGAATAAAACTAAAATAATAATAATAAAAAAAATAAATTGGTCAAAAATTAGGGTACGACAAGGAGAATGGTATATTTACATAGTTTAATATATAAATTAAAGAGAGATAGATAGTTTAAGCATTAAATTTATAGTTTATGGACCTTGGCCCCTTAGAACCACACCTATACCGCCCCTGTTAATATAAATTTAAGCTGAATTGAAATCAATGACTCAAATAAAAAAACAAAATTACTGTGTAGTATAATTAATTACTACATGCATTTCCATAATCAATAGGTAGAATAATGGAGAAAATAATTCAACTTGTTAGACACTGCCTATATAAATTTGGACTGAGATGTGTCCTCATTAATCCAACAACCCTTACCTTTTCAAATGGAGGATAATTTCTTATGGTTCTCCATCCTTTTTAGTCTCATCCTTTCAGTGTTTTTAATCCTAAAAGTGGGAAAGAGATTTAAAAGTAAGAGTAATGAAAAAATTACCTCAAATCTTCCTCCAGGGCCTTGGAAGCTACCAATTTTTGGAAGCATGCATCACCTGGTTGGCTCTCTACCCCACCAGAAAATGAGAGAATTGTCCCAAAAATATGGCCCTCTCATGCACCTAAAACTCGGAGAGACCTCAACCATAGTGGTCTCTTCTAAAGAAATTACCATAGAGTTGTTGAAAACTAATGATGTCACATTTTCTCAAAGACCTCGCTTTCGTGGCGCAGAGATTACAACTTATGGTTGCACTAACCTTGCCTTTTCACCTCATGGAGACTATTGGAGGCGGATAAGAAAAATATGCACATTGGAGTTGTTGTCTGTTAAACGTGTAAAATCATTCCAATCAATTCGAGAGGAAGAGGTGTCAAATTTAATTAGATATATTTCTATGAACACCGGATCTACTATCAACCTCTCAGTTGAAGTTTCATCTATGACATATTAGAATCACTTCAAGGGCATCTCTTGGTGATGAATATTGCAGTGATCAAGAAGCATTTATCTTGTTCATCAAGAAATTTATTAGTGTCGCTGAGAGTTTCAATGTTCCTAATTTATTTCCCTCCCAAAATTGGCTACATGTGATTAGTGGAATGGTGCATACATATAAGAAATTGCATAGAAGTGGCGATATGATTCTTGAAAAGATCATCAACAAAGCATCAACAAAGACCGGTGGAGATGGAAGTCTTTTGTACTACCTTTTAAAACTTAAAGATGATGGCTCTCCTAACCCCACTGAATTTCATTTGACAATCAACAATATCAAAGCCATTATTCAGGTTAATTATTTTTATATAAGTACATTTTTTGGGTAACAAAGCTGGTAATCCCTCCTAGTATTCATTGTCTTTTAAAGTAAAGCACACATCTAAAGAAAATTATTATTTATACCAATTTTCAAACAAAAAGAACATGTTATGACTAAAGAGCGTTGCTATTTTTTACGGAAAAAAAACAACATGAAACACTTAAATTCAGGCTTTAACCGAAATCATGGAATGTAGTTTGGGTAATTCTTGTGTTTCGTGGGTTGAGTTGAGGGTTCGTAAAACTCAGTATATCCCTATGTCTCCAATCCTAATTAAATGATAGTATTATTTGAGTCTTTCTTCATGAGATCTCACTCTCCTTATGCAGGATATGATTCTTGGTGGAAGTGATACATCATTAACAACTATAGAATGGGCCTTCTCAGAAATGCTGAAAAACCCAAGAGTAATGAAAAAGGCTCAAGAAGAAGTTAGACAGGCTTTCGGTAGTAGAGGATATGTTGATGAAACAGACCTTCAAGAACTGAAATATCTAAATGCAATGATTAAAGAAACCTTGAGACTGCACCCTCCACTTCCTCTACTTCTAAGAGAGTGTGCTGAAACTTGTGAGATAAATGGATACACAATACCTGCTGGAACACAAGTGTTTGTGAATGTATGGGCGATCGGAAGAGACCAAAAGTATTGGAATGAAGCAGACAAGTTTTCTCCTGAGAGGTTCCTGGATTCTCCAATCGATTACCAAGGGTCCAATTTTGATTACATACCTTTTGGTGCAGGAAGGAGAATGTGCCCTGGCATCTTGTTTGCCACACCAACTATAGTACTTCCTCTTGCAAATTTTCTATACTATTTTGATTGGCAACTTCCATTGGGAACCAGTCATGAAAATTTGGACATGACTGAAGCCTTTGGCGGTGCAGCAAAAAGGAAAAGTGCGCTATTTGTAGTTCCAATTCCATACAATTCTTAAGTAAGACTGGATTTTCATTAGCTGATGTGTATGTGATTGTATATTAGCGCTTGCATCTTGTATTGGAATCATCATCTTCATCATCAATAAATTTACTTCATTTACCTTTTAAGTATTGTCTTTTGAATGTTTCAATGGATTAAACTATTTCACTCAGCTCTTTTTATTGTTTGGTGACATAACATTCTTACTGACTTTTCATCTATGTAGTAATATATAGGTCAAATTACACCGTAGGTCCTTTAAATTTGAGGTTTGTAACACATAGATTTTAAGATATTTGTTTCCCACATCAATCTTTAAGTGTATAAAAGTTTGCAGCGTCACCCTTCAGTTAACTTGCCATTACAAAAAATCTGAATTGGCTGTCAAGTTAGTGACATGACATGACAAGGCAGTTATAGTGTAGATGTGGCTGTGCAAATCATCAAATTGATTTTTTTTTAATTAAAAAAAATTAGAATAATCTTTCTTCATGATCTTGTTCATAACTTCATCGTCTTCATTTTCATGTTCATATGAATCCAAAAAAAGGAACAAAAAACACAAATTCATCACAAAAGATATAGAGATACTATCAATCTCAAATTTGAAAACCCAATAACGTTGATAGTCGACAAAACAACTAGATGGACAACCTACACAAACTCAGAAAATACAAAGCATTACATTACATTACCGGTAACACCTCCTTCATGTAAAGATTTAAGAGGCAAAACATTACCAACAACAAGAGTAGTTTTCGGAAAATAAAAAAGCAAAGCTTTCTTGCAGATTCATTGGTGGTGGTGTGATAATGTTTTTTTTTTTATTTTTAAATCAAGACATTTTCATATCTATATAGAATTGTTTTTACTATTTTTTTTCTCTATTTTGTAACCATATGAAATGAAGGGAAGAAGTGGAAGGAATTCCTCTGTTTGAATCTAATTAATTAGTAAACCCTTTCTTTGGATTTTATTAGGAAAGGAAAGAAGGGATAGGAAGATGCCCAACTTATAATTAGAATTAGTTCTCTAAAGGTTTATATCCCCATCAAAAATTGTGTTTTCTTGAAATTGGTCGAGGGCTTCTCTGAATCGATGTCTAATGATCTTATATCCTAAAAATCTCTGTAAAAGATCTTATATCATAAAAATCTCAGTAAAATTTTGCATGTACAAAGAGATCGAGTTGGGTCGCAATCCGGGTCGTAAGACCAATTTGCAGTGTGCGCGCGAAGATGAATCTTCTTTTATTTACAGTTTTGTAGTGCCACATCAGCACTATAACTGCCATGTCACCAACTTAACGGCCAAGTCAGCTTTTTTGTAACGTCAAGTTAACGGAAGGGTAACAATGCAAACGTTTATACACTTAAAAGGATTGATGTGAAGCAAAAATAACTTAAAGGACTTATGTGTTACAAACCTCACACTTCTTAGAAGTTCTTATGGGACGGGGGGGCTATTTTGGCCAAAATTCTTAGCCATAGATGGGTTGCTGAAGTGTTTTCTATCCCTTTGATCAATGAGTCTCCTTCCATAATGTTGGACCTAATCCAAGGTCCTAGGGGGGAGGCTTCCCCAACCTCCAGCCTAGGATTCTTGCAGAATTTCTCTAGTGTCCTACTAATCCACAGTTAAAGCACATTTCGGGTAGATTTTCATAACGAAAATCTATCCAAGTAGTTCCATCAATAGTATTTTCAATATGAGCTCCACCTTAATTTTTACAATCACATTCTTTCATGGGTGTTCATAGATCTCAGATTCCATTACTGTACCCAAAAGGCTGCCTATGCTTCTAAAGGAAAATATATTTGAACACTAAGAGTCATATATATAATGCCTTCCACTTCAGAAATAGAACTTTTTTTATCAAGTTAAGGATGATTACAGTATAATGTTACTCACTATTTCTTTAGTTTAGAAGACAAATGAGAAAGGATTAAGATGTATATATGTTTAGAATTTGTTCCAACTAGAAATAAATTACTTTTCCATACATTCTAGCTCAACTGCAATTTTTTACTAAGTTTCGGAAATCATCGTGGAATATACGTGTAGATTTCTTCGAAAATAATTTCAACAACAATTTGTTTCAAACATACGTACATATATAATATATTTTCTCGTTAGTTGTTTGTCTTTGCATTTGTAACCATGTGTTCCTTGCAAATGCAAGGGATTGTAATTTTCAAATCAGGCGCAGGGGCCTTGGCTATTACATTGATGGACAGATTGTATTTGTCTTTAAAAAAAGGCGAGCAAATTAAATTAATTAACAAAAATGAATACATTGAAAGTAAATACAAATTAAAGAGAAATAGAAATTAAAATTTAAAAGACCAAAATATAATGACTTGAACGAAATTATATGACTAAAATATATCGGAAACAAATGTCTCAAGGAAAAATTTTATGGTGAAGTCATGAGGATGACTTTTTTGGTGAAGTTAACACTATAGCATCAAAAGTTTAGTGAATAACACCCCACTGTTTGTACAGTGACATCAAAAGTTCAATCCATATAGTATCACCAATTCATCAGATTAACAAGACTACACTTAATCTAATTTTATCCTACCTTGTTTTAGGTGTAACACCTCATAAAGTGTAACACTTAAGACTATCACATAATATCATTAACTCTGTTTGCATGTTAAAGACGCCAACAATAAAATAGTACTCGTAAGTCCAAGATGTTGCAAGCATTACTAGATGAATTACTGTTAGCTCGTAAATTTTCTTAGTTGCATCGAAGAAAGTCAAAAGGAATTTGACCACGTTATTAAAGAGGACGGTTCATCTTGCTGATGGTTCGATTGGAGTGTTTCTTTGTCCAATGAATAAGGCTTTCTCATCGAAAGACAGTTACACACAGTTATTTATCGAAAGGAAGTTGTGGCAAGGACAACCAGAAAGAAGCAGTTTTCGGATCGAACAGATGGATAAGGACTGTTCGATTATAGCAGTTGTAGTTTTTGAATTCGAATTTAGGTAGTTATGTTTATTTAGTATAAATAGTAGTTTTTCATAGGAAAAACAGGTCACAATCCAATCATACAAAAACTTACACTCAAATTATCCGCATGGAAGAGAGAAACGAGTCACAAGTTGCAATGTATGAATCTGTGTACCAATTTACATTCAAGCAATGCAATTTAAGTTCATTTTCTTAAGTATATTTGCAGTTCGTTTTATTTTAGTCGAAGCAATTCATTTTAGTTTGTCTGGAAGTAATTTTGACGAGTTTAACTGGGTTAAATTCGATAAACATTACTCTTGAGTTTTACTTTACATTCTTGAAAAATCATTACCAAATCCAAAGAATATCAAAGAAACTAAACACAAATATGTCCTTAAGATTTACTGGTTGATCTTGCAAGTAATTAATTTAAACCAGCGATTGTTTACCAAATTTCAACGTAAACAAATTGGCACGCCGAGTGGGACAGTTTTGTGTCTAGTTTGAATTTGGTTTTGTTGAGAAATCTGTTGGTTTCGATTCAAAATTTACATGATATGTGTGTGTATGCGTTTGAGAAGTAAAAAACAACTTCCTGAGATGGTACGTCCTTCAAATCAAACTGCGGCGGCATCGCAAAATGCCGACGCAAAGGAAGCAGGAACTATTCCAACAAGTTCTCAAAGTAATGCACAAGCAAGCGCTTCTAATGTTGCAGACACGATAATAACGCCAGTGGGATCGACGGATCCCGCGCATGTGGCGTCACCTATGGACACAGCGGCCACAATGACCGCACCTGTCTCACAGTCTATCCCGTCGACCCAAGGGTTTTGGCACCCTGCAGGGGCAGGCTATATGTCCATGTCGTATGGAATGCCTACCAATTTGATGCAGGGATTACATACGAACCCATCCACGTTTTCAGAAAGTTTGAATGCGCCCATACCAACACCATTTGGTGATCCTGGGACAAGTATGCCCGGTCGAATGGCGCAACAATCATTAACATAACGCCTCTTTGAATGCCTTAAGGCAGCAAATGGAAGAAAGTAACCATGAAATGGTTAATATGGTTACCCAACATATTGGTACCATCATCAACCCGTTAATACGGGATACCAATAATAGTTACCAAGCCCTGTCCACCCAGATGGAGAGAATAGCCAACTTCTTTGGCGCTCCTCCGGCACGCACTACACCAGCGCCCCAAAATTCGAATACAGGGGTAGTAGAAAATCTGGTAGAAGAGTCAAATAACCAAGGGTTAGGGAATCAGGTGCAACCACCAAGTGCACAACAACAAGCCCTAGAGGAACCCGAAAGGATCCCAATATTGGTGAATAGGCACCAAAATGCGGACCAAGTGGTCATGCAAGCCTGTCGAAATAATTATGAAAACCAAAATAACTTAGCAGATATGGTCGAAACTTTGTTGGCCCAGAACGGTTTTAACATGGGTTTGCATAGGCCAAATTTTGTATCAGTCTTATCTGAATACGTCCTAATGACCGACTTACCAAGAAATTGGAAAGTCCCCAAATTCACTAAATTTGCAGGGGAAACCAATGAGTCGACTGTAGAGCACATTGCTCGATATTTAATGGAGGCTGGTGATATAGCAAATAACGAGAACTTGAAGATGAAATATTTTCCAAGTTCCTTAACAAAGAATGCCTTTACATGGTTTACAACGCTGCCGTCACATTCCATCTTTAGTTGGAATCAATTAGAGAAGGCTTTTCATGAGCAATTCTATATGGGCCAATCCAAAATTAGTTTGAAGGAATTGGCCAGTGTCCGACGTAGAACGCATGAATCAATAGATGACTATCTAAATAGATTCTGTCTCCTTAAGGCTATATGTTTTACCACAGTGCCAAAGCACGAATTAGTCGAAATGGCTGCTGGTGGCCTTGACTATTCCGTCCGTAAGAAATTAGATACCCAATATCTTAGGGATATGGCACAATTGGCTGATAGAGTCCGTCAAGTCGAAAGACTCAAGGCTGAGAAAGCCAGGACAAACAAGTTAGTCAAAAAGGAGAAAATAGCTTACGTAGATACGTATGATAGTGATCCAGATTTTGATTGGGGATCAGACATTGTCGAAGTTAATGTGGCAGAACTGAAAGATGGGCCACCTTATACTTGTAAGCTTTTAAGGCCTTCGAGCGAGAAAAATCCAGAAGAACCTAAAAATGACAAATACCCTCCTAAAACATACATTTTTGATATTTCCAAATGTGACGAAATTTTTGACCTCCTGGTTTCAGACGGCATAATTTTAGTACCTAAAAATATGAGGTTGCCGCCCCTAGAACAAAAGGAAAAAGAGGGGTTTTTGCAAATTCCATGGTTTTTTAGGCCATAATTTGTCTCGTTGTACTCGTTTCAGGGATTCTGTACAAAAGGCCCTCGATGAAGGAAGACTGAAGTTTGGAGACAAAGCCAAACAACAAGTGCAGAATGAGGTTGAATCCTCAAAGAAGGTCGATTCAATGTATGCTGAAGTGGTAGACATCAACATGGTAGACATTGTCGAAAACTTTAATGAAAAGACCACCACTGAAGCATGGGTGCCAGAGGAGAAACCGCCAGAGGATACAGAGATGGTTGCTGAGAACCATCAACACAGTTTTGCAGAGGTCACTGAAGATCAGTTCACTGAAAATATGAAAATAGCATATCCACAGGCTGAAGAGGATTTGATAGATTTCCTCAACAGGTGCAAAATATCTAACACGGAGAATATGCTTTGTCCCAGGTGCAGTGCAGTTTTCGACAAGGAAGCCGCGAAGTCTGTAGAAGGATTCCAGCCTCGCCCCAAATGGAACAATAGGTGGGTGGATAAACGCCCAAAGTTTAGCTTCAACAAAAGAGGTGTTCCTTATAAGACCAATTTGTTTGATCGAGGTCTAAACAGGAATCAAAAGCAGACGTTCAGCCCACCTGCCAGAGCTCCTATAGATTCATGGGTTTTTTCTGGAGGCAAAAGGACTGGTTACCCGACCCAACCAACTAAATGGGTGAAAAGGGTAGCCCCAGCAACTGAGCAGAAGAAGGCGTTAAATCCTAAGCAGTATGCTTATAACAATAATTACAAAGGGAAGAATCCCATGACCAAAACACAATGGCGTAGGTACCAGCGCCATAAAAAATCAGGTGTTTTGAAGGATACAACTAACACCGGCAGGGAAGCTAAAAAACAGAGATCGTTTGAAATGGTCAGACGACCAGCCACTGACAGAATTTTCCCACCTTTACCTGTTTTGAAGGATGAGGTCCCAAAGGAAGATGACGAAATGACTTTAAATTTCTCCGGATCTGATCCTAGCCTTGACATAGTATGCAATGCGGTGTCAATGCTCCATGTTGAATATGATGTTCCCTCAGAAGTTAATGAGATCGAAAGTCATTTCACGGAGGAAATGGCTAATCACAAGCCATTATGTTACTATGTGCTGAATAATGGTTGTGTAGAGAACCAACATGCAATGTTTTGAAAGGCTGGACTTCCCAATGAAACATCACCTGAAGCCTTTGTTCATCCAGGCTAAGATCAATGGTGTTGGGGTAAACAAAGTCTTGGTTGATGGGGAAGCTACAGTGAATTTGATACCACAATCTTTTCTTAGCAAGATTGGCGTTCTCGATTCAGACTTGAAGCCTCACAACGTGGTCCTTACCAATTATGAGGGAAAGACCAGAAGTTCCCTTGGGGCAGTCGAATTGGAATTAATAGTAGGGAGTGTTAACAGAACCACCATGTTTTTGGTGGTGCCATCCAAGGCTAACTTCAATGTGCTGCTGGGGAGAGAATGGATACATTGCGTGGGGGCATTGCCTTCAACCTTACACCAGAGGTTGGCCATTTGGCGAAGTGATGGCCTAGTTGAGAACATCAAAGCCGACCAAA
The DNA here is from genome assembly GCA_946800305.1 of Medicago arabica. Classification (NCBI taxonomy): domain Eukaryota; kingdom Viridiplantae; phylum Streptophyta; class Magnoliopsida; order Fabales; family Fabaceae; genus Medicago; species Medicago arabica. The sequence continues at coordinate 2,577,290 of OX326970.1, forward strand.
GTTTTTCTCTAGCTGAGGTAAATAATATTACCAGGAGTAACTTCGACAAGCAACTAGCTGTGATCCCACCTTGCATGTCCCTCGGCCCAACCTACGAGGTTCAGGAGAACGAAATGTTTTCTATGAAATTAGATTCAGAGGCTGGTTTTATCTGGGAAAGGGAAGTTTTCGATCAGGATTATGTGGTTGTGAACCATGAGGAAGCGTCCCCGCCCAAAGGCATGACAACAAGGTCGAGGACCTCAGCTTATATAGACGGAGGATTGATCCCAAGAGGCCTTCCCCGTACCATCCCACTGGAGGAGTGGGATAAGGATGACTGAATCATGTCTGAGCCCAGTGTCTAGGATAAAATTACGGCCTATGTGGCCGAAACCAAAAGAAAAACGGCCATCAGGGCCGAGACCCCAAATGAAGAAACGTTAGAAGGTTTAGCTGAGGATTCTGAGGAAGAATTTTGTGATGACCACCACAAAAATGAACCTTTAGGTTTCGAAGAAGATCCAGCAGGAGCCACCACTAAAATGAGGGCGCAGGATCCTCTCGAAGAAATAGACCTGGGAGACGGCCAAAGCAAAAGACCTACGTACGTTAGTATAAAAATCAGCAAAGGGTTCAAAGAACGAATCGTGGAACTTTTGAAAGAGTTCAAAGACTGTTTTGCTTGGGATTACAATGAAATGCCCGGCTTGAGTCGAGAAATGGTGGAATTAAAGTTGCCTATCAGACCGGACAAGAGGCCGGTAAAACAAATTCCCAGGAGATTTGCACCTCAAATACTATCGAAGATCAAAGAAGAGATCGAAAGACTTCTAAAGAGCAAGTTCATCAGAACTGCGAGGTATGTATATTGGTTGGCAAACATAGTCCCTGTTAAAAAGAAAAATGGGACCATTATAGTATGTATTGATTTTAGAGATTTAAATAATGCCACACCTAAAGATGAGTATCCCATGCCGGTGGCGGAAATATTGATTGACTCGGCAGCATGATTTGAATATTTGAGTATGCTTGATGGTTACTCAGGACATAATCAAATTTTTATTGCTGAGGAAGATGTATCAAAAACTGCATTTCGATGCCCTGGCGCATTGGGATGTTACGAGTGGTTAGTTATGCCGTTCGGTCTAAAAAATGTTGGTGCCACATACCAGCGAGCTATGAATTCGATGTTCCATGATTTCATAGAAAAATTTATGCAAGTCTATATTGATGACATTGTGGTAAAATCGTCTTCACAAGATGATCACTTAAGTCACCTTCGCCAATCTTTTAAAAGGATGAGGCAACATGGTTTAAAAATGAACCCTCTCAAATGTGCATTTGGTGTTCTCACAAGTGATTTTTTAGGTTTTGTGGTGCACAAAAAAGGAATAGAAATCAATCAGAACAAAACCAAAGCTATTATGGAGACGAAAGCCCCTTCGACAAAGAAGGAGTTACAATCCTTACTAGGAAAGATCAACTTTCTCAGAAGATTTATATCAAATCTAAGTGGCAGAGCACATGCTTTTTCGCCACTACTCTGTCTGGAGAAAGAAGATATTTTTAAATGGGAACTAGAGCACCAAACGGCTTTTAATGAGATTAAATCTTATCTGACCAAACCTCCTACGCTTGCACCTTTGTCTAAGGACAGAGAGATGAAATTATATATAGCGGCGTCTGAATGTACTATAGGAAGTATGTTAGTCAAAGTGGACGAAGAAGGCGTTGAAAGGGCCATTTATTATCTTAGTAGGGTGTTGAATGATGCCGAAACAAGGTATCATCCTAGTGAAAAATTGTGTCTTTGTTTGTATTTCTCTTGTACTAAACTTAAGCATTATATAAAGCCGTTTGACGTTTATGTTTACTCTCATTTCGATATAATTAAACATATGTTGTCTAAACCGATCTTACACAGTAGAGTTGTCTCCCCAGAAATTGTTAACAACAAAACTTGGGGGATCAGAGTGTGCTGCAGAAAATACACAAGGTACGAATATAATCGATATTTTTGTTATTAACAATTTAGATGATAATGACTGGCGGAAACCAATAGTGGATTATTTAGAAAGTCCAGACGGGGCAACCCATCGAAGAGTGAAGTATAGAGCTTTAAGTTACGTTATCATAGGGGACGAACTATTCAAAAAGACTCCTGAAGGAGTGTTGCTTAAGTGTCTCGGAGAAACAAAAGCTTATATGGCGGTGTCTAATACGCACAGTGGAGCATGTGGAACACACCAGGCAGGCCATAAAATAAAGTGGTTGCTATTTCGACAAGGAGTTTACTGGCCAACTATGTTGAAAGATTGTATAAATTTTGCTAAGGGTTGCCAGGAATGCCAAAAACATGCTGGAATCCAGCGCGTTCCAGCCAGTGAACTACATTCGATAGTTAAACCCTGGCCATTTAGGGGTTGGGCCTTAGATGTGATAGGGGAAATCAAGCCCAAATCATCTAAAGGTCATAGATATATCTTGGTTGGAATGGACTATTTCATCAAGTGGGTGGAAGCAGTACCACTACCTAACGTCTCTCAAGATGCAGTGATAGAATTTATTCAACATAATATCATTTATAGATTTGGTATTCCAGAGACCATTACTACGGATCAAGGATATGTATTTACGGGTAGAAGAATGGTAAAGTTTGCTGAAGAAACAGGATATAAACTGTTAACTTCGACACCATATTATGCTCAAGCAAATGGCCAAGTCGAAGCAGCAAATAAAAGTATTATTTCCATAATTAAAAGGAAAATCGAGAGGAAGCCTAAACAATGGCACAAATTCCTCAACGAAGCCTTATGGGCGTGTAGAACATCTCCTAAAGAATCTACTAACACTGCCCCTTTTAGGCTAACGTTTGGTCACGACGCCGTGTTACCAATCGAAATATATCTCCAGTCAACTAGAATACAGAGACAATGTGAGATTCCAACGAATCACTATTGGAACATGTTAGTGGACGAATTAGTTGATTTGGACGAAGAAAGAATATTGGCGTTAGAAACCCTCATAAGGCAAAAAGAAAGGGTAGAAAAGGCCTATAATAAAAAATTAAAAGTAAAATTGTTTGCCCAGGGAGAGTTGGTTTGGAAAGTTATCCTACCTATAGACAAGAAAAATAAAGTTTTGGAAAAATGGTCACCAAATTGGGAAGGACCATGGAGGATTTTGCGCGTTTTTTTTCTTTCTAATAATGCATATGAGATCGAAGAACTAAATGACGATCAAAGGGTTTTGCGCATAAATGGAAGGTACTTGAAAAAGTATAGACCAACATTGCAGGAAATTAAAATTACACAAGAATAATTCGAGAAGACAGAATAAGACATGGCATTAGAAAAAGTGCCAACTAATGGGCAGGTTACATTAAAAACAAAAGTCCCAAAATGGATAAAAACTTTAACCATTGCAAAATAAAAACTAGAAATCTAGAAAAAAAAACATAAATTCCTAGAACGATTATTAATGATAGCCGAAACCAAAGGTATCATATAGCCATCAGAGTTCAGTATCAAGACGGAACCAGAGGCAGAAGTTGTTGAGCACATATTGCCGGTCGTCAGCAGGCAAAAAGCCTCGAAAGGTGTCTACTCTCGCATCTCCCGCGCAGTTGTCTTGATTGATGCAAAAACGGCGATGAACCAAGCTTACGGGAAGCCATCTTTTGTACCAAGGACAGCGAAAATCGAAAGGGGTGTCCCACCCCTTGATATCAGCACGGTATTGTGCCAAGTTCCTGGTCATCACTAGATCCCAGAACTCATTTAAAAGTTTTGTTACATCGTTAAGCGGATAGCTTAATGCTTTCAACAGAACACGAAAGTACTTAGCGCTCATGGAACCAGCAGCCTCAGCGTTTGCCAGCAAACGCCCAATAGTGCCAAAATGCGGTCGAGCGTGCATTATTTGTTGAGTGCACCTTAAGAGGGAGAACGTAGGATGACCGGCATCCCACAAACGGTTCATGAAATCGAGACTCTCGTGGTTTACGTTCAGGTCAGCAAGCAGTTCGAGGAAGTCATGCCCAACAAACCTAAGGACTTGGATAGACCGAAAAAGATTTGCATGCCTTTTGTTAGTCCTCATGAAACTGAACAAGTCATACATACTGTCAGCAGCAACTCTTGAAGCAATGTCAAGAAGAAGATCATCAGATAATAAGTCCATTTTTGATAAAACGGAAAACAAGAAGGAAAGAAATACAAGTTGTTTGAAGAGAGGTAAAAGAAAAAATGAGAACTTGTTCATAGAAGATATGAGAACTGAAGAAGGGAAAAAGTGCTATTTATAATGGCTAAAGAGGTTAAGGGAAGTTCAACTGTTCATTTCCCATACTTGAAAGAAAAAGGGAACGTGGCAAAAAACGAATGGCTTTTATCGTATTCCAAGAAAGTCGAAGAAGTCTAAAGGTTTGGTTCTTTTTAATTTTATTTTCATGATAAATTTTATTGAAAATAGAAGAAAACTTTACAGTTTCCTAGACGGTTTTCGCCTTGAGCAGATAAAGTAACTGACAACTTTTTGGACTCTCATCAATACAAATCCATTTTGCCTTTTCATATTTTTGTTATTTAATATGGATAATAAAGGTTTTTTTTTTTTAAAAAAAAAGGAAGATAAGAAACTCGGAAATGGGTTTTTATCCATGAAGACTTATTTAAAAAGTCAAGGGTTACATAATAAAAGGCCAAAGTTCCAGACTTAAATGTAATATCGGGAATAAGAATTAATTAAATTACAAAGTTGGACTTGAGTTTTTCAAGTTTCATTTTGGTTTCAGCCTTCTTCACATCGAAGGCAGCCTGAACATCAGCCAACAAAGAAATTTCTTGCTCAAGTTCTTGAGATTTCTCTAACTTTTGAATGGCAAGGCTAGTCTCCTGCTTCATGAGAGCTTCTTCTTCTAATATTTTGGCACAACGTTGCTTCAAGACTTGAATTGCCTTTTCATGTTCAGCAATAGTAGTCTTGATCTCTGCGACCGTCTGTTTGACATCAGGAAGTTTTTGTCTAAAGTTGTTCAGCTTTTCTTGAAATGAAGCCACTTCAGCCACGATTTGGTCGTGTACTTTGGTGGTGTCATCGAGCTTAATTCGATCAGCCTCCTTTTGCTGAATAGTCACAAGAAGTTCCTCTACAAGGACCTCAAGGTTGGCAGAGAACTGTTGAAATTTTGAACCCAACGAGGATAGGTTCACTCTTTGGAGTAAATTCTTTACTTGGGGTACAATGGTGATATCTTGTTCGATAGAGTGATAGAGATCCACATCTAGAATTTTAGCCCGGAATTCTTCCAATAAACTATCATTTGATAACCCAGAAGGGTCATCCGAAGACTGGTTCGATGAGCCACCAGTGGTCTTAGAGAATAAAGCTTTCTTCTTAACCAGAACATCAAAAGCCTCGAAGGGGTTTGTTTCTTTTAGTCTACCAAATTCTTCTGAATTGATTGGTAGAATTGTAGGAGTTGGAGTCTTGGCCGAATCTTCGGGCAGCCCAGTAGAGCAAATGAGGTTTCGATCAGTTGGAATTTCCGCCTCCAGAGGTTTTTCAATGAATTCAGAAATCTTGGATGGAGGGCTAGATTCTACTGCCTCCTCTTCATCTTCCATGATGGGTGATGGCACCACAATATCAGGAGAGTGAAGCGTGGCTTGGTTCGAATCATCAAGGTTGCTGGGTTCAGAATCCTAACAACCAGCACATGCAACGATTAGATCATCGAAATAAAGCAACGAAAGGACAAAGAGAATTTCACTCTAAGAAGTACCTTCGAGACGTTGTCACCCACACAAGATTGGGCACTATTAGGGTTAGAATCTTTATGACCCATTTTTTTCTTCCTGCCTTTTGATTTGCTGGGTGACTCCTCCAAGTTAGGCGCTTGAGTCTCAGGTATCGAAGTCTCCTGTTTTCTCTTTTTCCTTCGTTCTATTTTTAGGACTTCTGGGGCAGGATCAGCTTCGACAGCGTCAGATGAATTACGTGGCTAGAAAAAATATGAAACACAGGTTAAAAGATTACCAATGCCAGCATTATGATTGTAAGACTAATCCAAAAAAGAAAAACTCACATAATCTTTGGCTTCTATAACTTTAGCCTTCTTTGAAGATGGCTCAATAGTGGAAGGAGTTTTTCTTTTGTGACCCTAAAGAATAATCCCGTCAAGGCTTAGTCAGTAACGGCAGGTCTAAAAAGAAGATAAAGCGGAGATAAAGGGTTATTACCTGATCCTTCCCTGATTTGGAGGATTTCTTTGAGGAAGTCTTTGTTTTCGACTTTGATTGGGTTTTAGCACTGACATCATCCTCTTCGATATCTTCCGAGGTTAAAGGGATAGCTGTGAATGAAAAAGGTAATTGAAAGTGAACATTCATAACATTCACATATCCGTTTTAAAAGAGCTATCAGAAAAATCTTACCCATTTCCATAGGAGAAATGATGTGAATATGAGGGAGATTTAGGTGTAGATGGCCTCTAAATGTATTGTACTTGCAAAAAGTACGAGTAGTGAATACTAGGGTTTGTGTCTGTCTATTAGGGTTTAGACTGATTATTGGATGCCTTGAGAATGCTCTCAAGGGTTGTATTTATAGCCTGCTGTGGGCTTGGGTTTTGGTGGCTTGGTCTCCAAGCCACGGGGGTATTTTAGTATATTTGGCGGGTTCTAAATGTTTCTAGAAACTACCTGAGGCGGCGCCCTAGGAAGGACGCGCCTTGGGCCTTAGGACTCTTCTGGAGGGCGCTAAGGCCTCCTGAGGGGGTCTACAGGCCCTTCTGGAGGTCCTTAAGACTCCTAGGAATATTACGACGCTCCATAGCGAGCTTTTAATCGAGCAATCCATTCGTTTTGAGTTCAAAGCAAGTAACAATCAGGCAGAGTACGAAGCACTCATCGCCGGAATGATCTTGCCGAGAGAGATGAGAGCTGAGAACCTGAGGGCAAAGAGCGATTCTCAGTTAGTAACTAGCCAAATCTCAGGAGAGTATCAAACAAAAGACGCCCAGCTTATCAAATATTTAGCCAAGGTTCAGAGTTTAGCAGCAGCTTTTAAATTCTTTGAAGCCATTCACGTCCCAAGAGAGCAAAACTCTCGAGCAGACTTGCTCGCCAAGCTCGCCAGCACCAAGAGACCAGGCAACAACAGAACTGTCATCCAAGAGGTGATCACGGCCCCTTGCACGGAAATTTTAGAGGTAAATTCGGTAACAGAAGAGAGCGAAGGGTGAATGACGCCCCTACTGAAGTACTTAACAGGATCTTTCAAAGGAAATGATGAGGATGAGGAGCAGGTTGTTCGGAAAAGGGCTTCCAAATTCACCATTATATCAGGGAAGCTTTATAAAATGGGAAAGGCTACCCCAATGCTACGCTGCCTGGCAGAGAGCGAAATAGAGTTAGTTCTTTTAGAGGTTCACGAAGGAGTTTGTGAAGTCACATCGGAGGACGAGCTCTTGCTGCAAAGCTGCTCCGTGCAGGATATTACTGGCCTACTATGCTTCATGACAGCTGTGAGTATGTTCGAAAGTGTGATAAGTGTCAAAGGTTCTCCGACAAGAAGTACGCCCCAGCACATGAATTGACTTCAGTATATTCGCCTTGGCCTTTCCACAAGTGGGCGGTTGACATTGTAGGACCTTTTCCGCTAGCACCAGGTCAGTTGAAATTCCTTATTGTAGGAGTGGACTACTTCACCAAGTGGATCGAAGCAGAAGCAGTCGCCAAAATCACAGCTGAAAGGGTAAAAAAGTTTTACTGGAAGAAGATCATATGCCGTTTTGGCCTTCCTAAATTCATAGTATCAGACAATGGAACTCAGTTCGCTAGTGCTACAGTGGTGGATTTTTGCAAACAGCTGGGAATACAAACAAAATTCGTCTCAGTGGTCCACCCCCAGGCTAACGGACAGGCAGAATCAGCAAACAAAGTAATCCTAAATGGAATCAAGAAAAAGTTGGAAGTCGCCAAAAGCCTTTGGGCGGAACATCTTCATGAGGTAATTTTCACACCTATTTCTTTTCCTTTATACAAATCCTCCACTAGTAAAGATCACATAATGACAGCATGACAAGTGCAAATTATTCGGCATGATAAGTACAGGTACTATGGTCTTATCATACAACGCCACATTCTACAACCAAGGAAGCACCGTTCACAATGGTTTATGGCACCGATGCAATGCTTCCGGTCGAAATAGACACTCCTACATGGAGGCGCGATAATTTTTCTAATGAAGGTAACTTTAAGAATAGTCTAAGGAAATTAACAAGTGATTTTGCAGGTGTTCGTCAATTTCTGTTTTTTCTGTTTAAACTTATAAACCGCATTTCTTGTAAGAAGGAAACGAAGTAGGCATCAGATGTAGCTTGGACATGATCAATGAAGTCAGAGAGCAAGCTCACATCAGAGAGTTCGCTGCCAAGCAGAGAGCAGCTCGCCGATACAACTCTAGAGTCATTCCCAGAGGAATGAAGGTAGGCGATCTCGTGCTGAAGAAAGTTGTCGCCCCAACCAGAATTGGGAAACTACTTCCAAACTGGGAGGGTCCTTATAAGATCAGAGAAAAGTTCCCTCACGGAGCCTATAAATTAGAAGAGATGAACGGGGAAGCAGTGCCACGCACCTGGAATGTGGTCAATCTACGACTATTATAGTTAGAGCCTTATAGGCCAGCTGTTTTTTGTTTTCTTTTCATATTGTTATTTCTTTTTTAACTGGACCAGCTATATGCTTTTCTTTCTGTTATTCGTTTAATAAAAAGGGACAGGGCAACACTCTTTTCCCCTGCAAGGGCGGGGGTTTTTAACGAGGCACCCTATCTCCTTCAAAAAAGATGCGTGCTGATTTATCTCTTTTGCTTAATTGTCTGCTGCTTACACTATTTTATATTTTAGCAAGGTGAACAAAGCACCACGACAATACTGTAAGACGCCTTGTAGCGCAATCCTGTAAGACGCCATGCACCACGACAATCCTGTAAGACGCCTTGTAGCGCAATCCTGTAAGACGCCTTGTAGTGCAATCTTGTAAGACGCCTTGTAGCGCAATCCTGTAAGACGCCTCGTAGCGCAAATCCGACAACCCACGAAGGTTCACCGTACTTTGCCAGGCTGCGAAGTTTTAAAAGGAAGAAAGCCCACGATGCTAAAGTACAAGCATCATGACTAATCACGTTTAAGATAGGCAAGCGAAGCCTACAAAGTAGCTTCAACACTTAGTTGAACACTGCTAAATAAATTATTTAGGAAACACAGAAAAAGCACGTAAAAACAAACACCATTAACACAGCTAAAGGCGAGATAGAAAAAATGCAGCAAAACGGTATTTTAGAATTCAAAGCATTCAGTAAGGATCACTTTTAGTGAAAAGTCAGTTGGGCACCATAAGAGGTCGCCCTCAATACAAGCAAAGTAAGGCGCCACGCAGGGTCGCCATAAAAAAAAGAGAGAAAGAACATCAAAGCGCGAAAAGAAAACTTTAAGTTTGGAGTCATTCCTCGTCTACGAGCTGTCCGTCAACGATAACTTTTGCCGCGTCCATATCAGCAAAATTCCCTTCAGGATAAAAGTGTGCGGCTTGCGCACGAGCTCTCTCGAAACCATCGTCGAAATACTCCATAAGTGCGCTCTTGCACTCTTCAACTTCTCTTTCCAACTTAAGGTTCCTTTCCTTGAACGCATCTCGCTCCAGTTTGACAGCTTCAAGCTCAGCAATGGCGTCGGCAGCTTTAACTTCAAAAGTCCTCGCCGAGTTCTCCGCCATTTGTTTTGACTCCAACGCTTCGGCAAGGCGGGTCTGCAACCCAGTAGCCTGATGTTTCCACTTCTTCGCGTCCTCGTCAGCTTCCTTACACTTTCTCTCCAGGTCACCATATTTCCTCTCCATAGTATGATTCAGCATCAAGATTCTCAAAGCGGATTCCCCTGCATCCATCACCAAGTCGCCGAATTTGCTCTTCAAGCCGGCGTCCACATCAACTTCACAAAAGGGCACATTCTCGCCCATATACCTGATAATACCAAAAGAAGATATTTTCGTCAGCTTTGTACATCAAGCAATAAAGAAGAGGATAGCAAGCAGACCACCAAGAAATACTTACTTCCGGAAATTAAAGTCCTTATGCCAGAAGGACTCTACCACCTTTTCGTTCAGAGAGGTAGTTGCCGGCGTTCTTCTCTCCGTCCCTTCCACGATCATGTGAAGTTTCTGACTATCGCCCTTTCCATTTTTTCCTTTCTTTCGCGGAGGAGAATCGGCGGTCTCAACAACCGTGCCTTCAGCAGCAGGCATCTCCGCTTGCTCCGCCTCTGCTGAGGACGAACCCACAGAAGTCTTCGAGGGAGGATCTTTCCTTTTCACCCGCCGATGCTGCACGCCAGCAAGATCACTGGTTGTATAACCTTTAGAAGTTCTCTTCGCCTTCAACTCGGCGAGATACTTTTTCCTCTCCGCATGAGTAAGTGGCGGCATTTTCGATTCTGCAAAAGAAGAAAAATTAAGGAAGAAATCAACAACCAAGTTTTCATAAGATAATCGCATGATAATAACAAAACTTGGAGCTTTTAGAAAGCCACTCACGCAGGTAGTTATCTAGGTCTCCTGTATCGCCCTCTTTATTCAATAGGTCATGGATATAGGAGTGTAGCATCTTCTCTAAGAAACAAACAATCCCTTGTTCATAGGGTGTCATCCTTTCAAAGTTGTAGCCCATTACAGCAGCTGGCGACGCAGTCCAGACCAGTGGAAATTTTGGTTTTCCCTCCAACAGAACAGAAGCCACAGAACAATGAGGCGCCCCCTTTACCTTGATGAAAGTATCTTTTCAATCTTTTTTGAAGTTAGAAGCGTAAGGCGGGAACAATTTCTTACCAGGATGAACACATATCGTCACCCATGTCCCTCTGTTAACATCTTTAGTCCCATAGAAATATAAAAAAGGACCGACTAATGGTTCAAAACCCAACGCTTTACATAGAATCTCAAAGCCTCGGATAAATGCCCAGCTATTCGGGCGAATTTGAGAGGGTGCTACGTTCACAAGTTTCAGTACGTCCATCTCAAAAGAACTAAGGGGGAGCTTCACGCCAAATTCTTCAAGAACCGCCGCATACATGAAATACTCCTCACCCACCAAAGATTGTGAGCACACCCTCTCGCCCTCGTCGCACTACAGCAGTTCAACATCTTCTTCATGACCCGTTGATGAGATATCCATCTCACTCCTTATGAAGTTGATCGCCGCATCTCCTGTATACAGCGAGGCCACACTTGTTACTTCTTGAGCAAAAAACATCATCGTCACACCCGTTTTGATCGCGTCTTTTCTTTCTATCAAAGGAGGCCTAAATAAGCAAATCTCTTGGCTCCGATTCAAACCTGAAGTAGAACAGAGCAAAACGCAGTCACTATCCGAACTGTTGTCGCTACTACTATCGCTATCAGACGAGTCATCTGTGGTTGTTTCATTCGGAAGACTACGAAAGTAGGCATCCCAATCTATGAGGCCATTGGGACGGGTCGCATGTTTCAAACAGGCCATTCGTAACTTGTTAAGTTCCCTAGGATCAGAGGGAACGATCTCTCTGCCTTGTTCATCGCATTCCTTAATAAGTACCATCGCTAAAAAGCCTAAAACGACTAGTTCAAAAAACAGTAAAGGAGAGAGGATTAGGGTTTACCTGGAAGGAGTCGGAGAGTTGATGAAGGGAAAATCAGAGTAAACGGCTGCGCAAAAATCAGAGGAAAACGGAAGCAGAGAGAATAGAAGAAGCGAAAGGATGAAATGAGGTTTTGAAGAGGAAATGAAGCGCTAATGTATAGGAACAGAAGAGTTAGAGTTGCCTCGAAAAGCGCGCTTTCTCCATAAAAAAGCGGAAACACGTGCGTGGCAGGCCGAGATGTTAACATGTCACGACTACTGAAGAGTCAAGAAATCTACACCGTCCGATCTATTTCGCAAGTGCGGAGTCCTCGCCAACATTCAAAGGAACGTCTGTCTCGCCCCTCCAGAGGACGAGGCGAGAAGTATCACGCCGTAGCTTAAGAACCTGTACTAAAGAAACTAGGCGATCAGTCCTGTATGAGGCAAACTTCTTTCAGTAATGGAGGGATCTATGACGTAAGGGTAATACAACCACCCTCAAAAGCTATCAAACAAATGTCAAGAGAACATAAACCACTTCTCCTTGTCCCAAGACTCGTGCTTGTTGGGCTATGGACCGTCATAATATTCCTAGGAGTCTTAAGGACCTCCAGAAGGGCCTGTAGACCCCCCCCCCAAGAGGCCTTAGCGCCCTCCAGAAGAGTCCTAAGGCCCAAGGCGCGTCCTTCCAAGGGCGCCGCCTCAGGTAGTTTCTAGAAACATCTAGAACCCGCCAAATATACTAAAACACCCCCGTGGCTTGGAGACCAAGCCACCAAAACCCAAGCCCACAGCAGGCTATAAATACAACCCTTGAGAGCATTCTCAAGGCATCCAATAATCAGTCTAAACCCTAATAGACAGACACAAACCCTAGTATTCACTACTCGTACTTTTTGCAAGTACATGTCTATAAATCCCAATCAGCCCAAATAATTTTATTTTTCTCTCTAGTTAAAAATCTTTGTTTCATGCCCAAGGATGATTCACAATGGAACCATTTTGGATATGGTGGCCTAAAGGCCAACGCCAACTTTCTGGTTGGCAAGGCAGGAAACTTGATTTTAAAATGTAGAGCGAAAAGATATTTGCTGAGAGTAAAAGGAGGAAAATGCATTGAAGGAATTTTTTCATGAATTTTGTCTTTCAAAGTTTGTGCAGCATAGTTAATGGTTCGGCTAAGATGCAGTGGATCATACACAGTTTGAAAATATTTTTGGAAAGCTTGGATTTCCCGAATATACGTACCTTTGTTCTTCTTGGAATGTTTCTGCACAATTTGAAAAGCAGATATCAGTTGAGGAAGTAGTGTGGTTGGGTCTACTTGATCAGTTTGATGCTTATAATATCCTTGCCACCATTTAAAAAATTCTTTAGTACATGCATAAGATACTTCGAATGCAATGGGTTTAAATTTAGGGGCTTGCTGCTCGGCCTGTCGAAGGAGCGCTTTCCAGGTATTTTCTTTTTCTGGCTTCTTTAAGTCATTTAAGCACTTGTATAAAGAGCAGGGTTTGGGTTGAACCAGGCCAAATTGGCGTGCAATCAGATTAGGTTGATAGCTATATAATCCAAATGGGTCAGTGGACCTAACTCTACTTGTTAGAAAGGTAGGAGTCAGGTAAGCTTTCCAGATCGAATCAATTTATGTTTTGTTCCCATCATCTTCTACGGGAAACGCTTTGGTGAACCATTCTGGCCCATGGGACCTAGTTGCAAAGGGAGCTAACGAAAGGGTAAAAATGTCACATTCTGAAAAGGCTCTATAAGCAATGGTGAAAAGATCTTTGGGATTTTTATGTGCACAGCAAAGCATAGCTAAACTTATGCCTTCGATGGATCTCTCAGCATACGCTTTTTCGAAATCAGTGGGTAGAAATACTTCCAACTTTGGTCTAAATGTGGCTAAGAGCCACAACTGAAATAGCCAGATAGGCCCAGGTATGATGAAACTCCCACCACTCGATTCGTAATCTCTGATGGAAGCTACTCCTAAATCTAAACTTTCATACAAGGACCCTATGATAAGCTTGCTTAAACAGACGTTATGGTCATTATGTAGTTGGATAGCTAGAGCTTTGTAGCCTTTAGCTACTTGTAAGGACCTAGTACAGAAAATGTACATGGACAGCCAATAGGTTAAGAAAGCTATATGCTCGACATCGGAAACCTCCTCACTTAGAGTGTTATGATGGTCTTTGATAAAGATATTGTAAGCGTATTTACTGAAATCAAAAGAGATGTTTGATTCACATTGGTCAGGATTGAAAGTTTGATCTAGAGGTTTTAAACCTGTCAAGGCGGCAACATCTAATAAAATGGGTGTGAGCATTCCATATTTCAAATGGAGACTGTTGGTTGAGAGATCCCAGAAATGAAAAGCAGCAACTAACATTTCATTGTAGTACTTTGGACCTTGTCTAGACAATTGAACGAGATCAAAAATACCAATATCCTTCCAGAATTGGCCTTTCTTAAGTTCAACTTTATTCAACCAACAGATATAATCATCATTGTTTTCATGTTTGGGTTCAGTTATAAACTTAGACTTGATAAAACTTAAGCTATAAGGTCCTTTTGAAAAGATTAAAGGGGATTTTTCCTTGAGGCAAGGAAAAACAGCGTTGAGATCGTCGTTAAAGTCTTTTTCATCGGGGATTGGCCCTAAGAATGCATGTGTTGCGTTAGGGCATGGAATGAGTACCTGAGATTTTAAAATACGATTCTCGGCTTCTGTTATATCCAAATCCGCAATGAACTGAAGTTTTCCGGTGGAAGTTTCGTTGGATTGATAACTTACGTCATCACCGGCGGGAATGTGAGAAGAAACGCCTTGTGAAGTCGTCATTGTTGTTTGACTGAAATTTTTTGTGAAAGATTCAAAAAAAATTACAGGCTATGGAGTTCTGAAATGTCAGAGTTTGGATGAAGAAGAAAGGTGAATAGTAGAAATCTCAGTTAAAAAATGGAAAATGAAAAGGTAAAGTGAAACCCTAGAACTTTATAACTTCCTGATTTGAGACAGATGTCATGCATCCTGTATTGGTAGTTTCGGTGTGTCCCAATGAACTGGAACGTGGCCCACTTACTTTGGTGGGGACACTGTAAAAACAATTTAAAAGGTCGTTTCAAAGGTTATTGACATCAAAACCATTACTTCGAAGCACAATGGTTCAAAAACTTCTTTTTTCTCCTTGTTGAGAAAGGTCAGTCGAACAAAGATGTTTTTGGGGGGCAATTTGTTAGCTCGTAAATTTTCTTAGTTGCATCGAAGAAAGTCAAAAGGAATTTGACCACGTTATTAAAGAGGAAGGTCCATCTTGCTGATGGTTCGATTGGAGTGTTTCTTTGGCCAATGAATAAGGCTTTCTCATCGAAAGACAGTTACACACAGTTATTTATCGAAAGGAAGTTGTGGCAAGGACAACCAGAAAGAATCAGTTTTCGGATCGAACAGATGGATAAGGACTGTTCGATTATAGCAGTTGTAGTTTTTGAATTCGAATTTAGGTAGTTATGTTTATTTAGTATAAATAGTAGTTTTTCATATGAAAAACAGGTCACAATTCAATCATACAAAAACTTACACTCAAATTATCCGCATGGAAGAGAGAAACGAGTCACAAGTTGCAATGTATGAATCTGTGTACCAATTTACATTCAAGCAATGCAATTTAAGTTAATTTTCTTAAGTATATTTACAGTTCGTGTTATTTTAGTCGAAGCAATTCATTTTAGTTTGTCTGAAAGTAATTTTGACGAGTTTAACTGGGTTAAATTCGATAAACATTACTCTTGAGTTTTACTTTACATTCTTGAAAAATCATTACCAAATCCAAAGAATATCAAAGAAACTAAACACAAATATGTCCTTAAGATTTACTGGTTGATCTTGCAAGTAATTAATTTAAACCAGGGATTGTTTACCAAATTTCAACGTAAACAATTACTATTGATCATTATTCAGTAATCAACAATTTAAAAATGAATCAAACATTAAGATCAAAATTAACTTTTTCAAAAAAGTCAATTTCCTAACTGCACCGTAGAAGCTTCCATGTCTCAATTGTCATGTATATCTTGAGCAAACTTTGACTAAAAAAAATCATTTATAATTAATATAATTAAAAGAAATATTTAAGAATTAAGAATAAATCTTGCATGTTTTAATTTCAAATCAATCACAATGCTTATTGAAGAACTTTAATTCACACCCACACTTTACATACATGGACCAACATTTAAAGAAGTTGAGAGTTCAAGAATGGAGCACACAATCATCATTTCGAACATTGTTTGGATTAAGAGAGGCATATTGAAGAAGCTCAAAATCATGTTCAAATTTAGCCATATATTTCTCTTCCATGTTCACAACAGCTTCAATGCCATCTCCATTTTTTGTATCCATTAGACCAATATTATTCTTTGAAGAACAACCAGTAGTGGTGATCCATGTTGGTTTTCCCCATCCAAAATCTGCTTCATACATTGGAAACCTACACCAACTACTAAAACCAAACACATTTGAATTCTCGGGTTGGGGCACCGTAGCTTGCTTCAAGCACTCAGATATCAACAAATTGTTTTTCCCTATCTCACTGAACATTTTAGGATAAACGTCACAACATTCAGATAACCCTTCTTTTATTTTGCAGACCAACTCCTCTAGTTCCATTTCCTTTTTATTTGTCATCATAGACGAAAACCAAAGTATGTTCCCTACACATTTTTCAGATAATGGAGGAACCATTCTTTTGCGAAGATTCACAGCCATACAAAATGACGCTGTCTGAAAATTTAACCCCATTATTGAAACTGCATGCTTGTAAATCCATGCAATTACAACTTGGACACGTGTGGGAGAAGGCATGGAACTAGAAGTTACCATTGCCTTAAGAGACTTAATCATTTCAGGTTTAAAAACAAACCTTTTAAACTCCACATTGCTTTCTCTCTTTAACACATTTTCTGGGAAAATAGGCAAATCCCTTTGTGGAAAAATTGTTGCTCCTGCATCAAGTAAACTTAAGGGTGATACTAATGACTCTTTTTCATCTTCCTCAAACTTTTGGTTGATAATGGCCCAATCATTCATGAAGTTAAAAATGGTTGAAGCATCACCAATTTTGTGACTAATGCAAATACTTATTACCATTCCTCCACATGTAAACCAATTTATTTGAATGGCTATAAAACTTGCACTCCAATCCATTTCTTTCCATTGTAATTCATCAGGGAACAGGGAGTTCAACAATTTTTCTGTGGGATTTTGGTGAATCTCAGAAAGTTTGTTTTTTATCTTTGTGACCAAAAACGACACGCCTTGGTCATTACATTCAATGGTAATTTTATCTTTAATCCTACCAGCAAAATGATAGTATTTAGATAAAATTTGAGATAAGGATTTTCGAAGTTGTGATGTTTTTGAATTTTGATCTCTACTGCCGTTTGGGTTGTAAAAGTAAAGTAATGGCAGATAGTTACGACAAATAATGTTGTCTATGAAAGAAAGTGGATAAAGTTTGAGATGAGAAGGAGTTGGTGATGCAGGTTTGATTGTTTCTCTTGAATGTAATTCTATTTCCATGCTAATTAATTCCCTCTCCAACCGATGATTTACTTCAATATTATGACTAGTGCAATTTATGCTATGACTCGTATATTGATTGAATGTATTGACATAACTATATCACAGTGGTTATATAATGCATGAATTATAAGATCAAGACTAGTATGAAGTATCAAAACATATGGAACTTTGTCTTTTAGTTACCCTAGTTGTGATATCAATAATGCCAATTATAGAGAGGGTTTGTCTAATTTTGGCCAATTAATTAAAGACCCTTTAACTTCTTCTTTCATTAATTTATTCTAAATAATGCTTGAAACTAACTATCAAGAGTTTAAAGTATCCTCAATAATGGGTATGAGTTCATAATGGTACAGACTGTTGGAGGGGACCAACGACAATATATAATTACAAGTCAAATTTCACAAAGTTCATTTTAAACCGTTAATCTTGCAACTGGGTTTAGTTTATAGGTTACAATAATATGCAAATAAGATTACTTTTGTATATATAAAAACAAAGTTTCTGTCTCCGTGAGCTTAGTTCAGTTGGTAGAGACATTAGTAAGGGTTCGATCCTCTGACACCTCATTTGAGCTCTAACCACCAGCTACTTGAAAAAAAAAAAAAAAAACAAGGATTCCAATGATCAAATTTTATATTATATTTGAGCAAATGGCCACAAATAAAGAATAGACTGAAAGCCGTCCTTCGTTTATGAGCAAAGCAATAATATGCTATAAGAATTTAACTAGTATGCTGCATCGATCACCGTTGACCAAAGTGTTATTATTTTAGGAAAATATAAACGATTAGTCACGTTAAAAAGAATACATTGATGGATATATGATTCCCTTCAACAAAAAAGAATGGATATATGATAAATCACGAAAATAACCAACCACGTTATTCAGATTTACTCCCTCAAACTCGATTTATAAGAAATAGTTAGGTCAATAAAAATTTATATACCGTGGTTCAAGTTTTTTTGAAGAAGCACTGTGGTTCAAATTTTAAATAAGATATATCAATTTTTGTTGATTAAAATGTCTTGGTTAAATAAAAACATATGGAGTATTATACTCCCTATCATCCTTTTTTATAGCAATAAATAATGCCAACTGTTCCTTAAAAAAATTAATGCGATGCCAACTGTCATATCTTAATGTTTAGGTTAATTTTATGCAATTGTTTATTCTTTAGAGGGTATGCACTTGATTCTCCTCCCGTACAGCAAATGTGTTGTTATATATAGGTGTATTAATTCTTTGTAAAGTAGATCAATAAACCATTCAACTCTATATCTTATACTATTTTCTTTGGGTAAAAAAACAAACAAGAGTTGACTTACAAATAAAGTCGTGAATTCAATTTCTAGTATTAATTGGAAAATCTCTTTGGTGAATGATTTGTAAGTATTATAGTAAGCATTTTTAGTATATGATAACTTGTATAACTTGGCCAAAGATTAAATGAATTAATGAACTACCATCTTAACCCTATTTTGATTACATGTTTTTTTATATAAAAAATGGTCACTAGAGTGACTTGATTTAAATATAACTTGATTTGAATATATCAATTAATAGTGCCAACTGTACTTAAAAAAATAATGTCAATTGTCATTGTTAATGATTAGATAAAATGACGTGAGTCTCTTATAGTTTAACCAAAAATCTTATGTTTGAATTCAGTTTTGAACATGCAATTGTAATTGTATATTAGTGTTTGCATTGTATTGGAATCATCATCAATAAATTTACTTCATTTACCTTTTAAGTATTGTCTTTTGAATGTTTCAATGGATTACACCATTTCACTCAGCTCTTTTTATTGTTTGGTGGACATAACATTCTTACTGGCTTTTCATCTTACTGGTGTTGACATAAAAATTCATAATATGCAATGGATCAGATGTAAGCAAAATATATGTTGATGTTATTTATCTTGTAATGTCTTATTTAAAATCATATAAATATGTAAGTATGCTTCGGTAAAAACTGAATAACTGGTGCACTATCTACAGAGCAGCACCAAATAAATAAAAAATGCATTTTGTGCACAATATTATGAAACCAAATTGATACTACTGATTATCAATTTATTCCAATTGCATGGGGATATTATTTCATTTTCGTTTTAGGAATACTCTTTCATTATTCTTATAATAATAAAAGGCTGCACAATCTCAAAGCAAAACTCCTCGCTAAAGTATTAGGTTTGAATTATTTGCCTCTCTTTGGTCTTTAATTTGTTTTGCTTGATAAAATTTATATTAGTTTTTTAAAAGGAAAATGGTAAACAATATGATATTGTTTAAACACATAAATAAAAATTGTGTTAGGATACTTTTTAAAAATCAACTATTGTTGTTTCCAATGCAAAATATCTACATTTAACTTTTTAACGAATGTCATAAGGACACTTGTTACGATTATCATTTCTAAAATTTCGATGTTAGTAGTAGGAAGTTTCCATCTCTAAACATTCACCACTTTTTTGCACTTAATTAAACATGTTAAAGTCTCACACGTACAATTTAAAAACATTAAGTTTCGCATAGTTAACGAGGACGAAGGAGATGCAATTGGTAAGTCAACCTTGAATCTCACCTACTCTATTTGGTCACATTTATAAGTAAATATTGTTTTTTCAAGTTCATTGAATGATTTATGTATTTGAACTATATTATAGTCCAAATATGTAAGTTATTCAATGAACCTAAAAAGATAATATTTACTCACAAATGTGACAAAAGATAGTACCTTCGAGCCTTAGTATCGTACCGGCCAACACAGGCGATCGTATTAACTTCTTAATGATTAATTATGGTTTCAACCGATTTTATAGACTCAATTGCCATAAAGTCATAAACTTCTCAATACATGTACAGTATTTTGTTTTTTTTTTTTTGGGTCAAGAATGCATGTATAGTATTATTTTTCAAATGCAATAATTTTCTTTTATAAATGCAATTCCATTATTGTTTGAACACCCTATTTACAAATCCCTACAATAGAACACTAAAGCTACTACACAAGTACTCTTTCTTCAAACTTAACTATTCAATTGTTTAATACTATATCAATGTGGAAAAATATATGTGATTGGAACACAACACTCGAACTTGAGACTTTACATAAGAGATTTAAATTTTGACGTTGCAGTCTGAATAAAACATAATGTCCGCATTAAAAAGCTATTTGGTCACAATTAAAAAGATAAAAAGAAATTCAAAGATATAATGAATAAAAAAGACAAATGATAGCTTAATCAAATAATTAACATCAACTTGAAGTAATTATAAATGATAATATAGATGACTTGATTGATACACTCCTGTAATTTTACATATAGATGATTTGATAGTTTGATTGATACACTCCTATAATTTTCGGAACCAGCATCTTTAAACTCGTAAATTCAGCCTAGATAGAATACATTATAATCATCATCCATGTACATGTCATTCTATGGTATATTCCTTCTTTTTGACAACGATGATGGTATATTCCTGGTTTGTACATATTGAGATCAAAAGTCAACTAAATTATTGACTAATAAATACTTACAGTAATTAAATAATAGTACTACGTACGTGAAGCTAGCTCATGTTAAATAGACATTGGTTGACCCAGGATCGAGAGATAGGGAGGGACATCAAAAACTATTTTATTTGATTCTATTTTTGTTAATCCATGTCAAATGTGTGTAGTATCCACCAATGTTATTGTTGACTAATTTTCATCTAGGAGATAGGAATTAGTCTGGCAACCGCTATTAGATACTCTCGATTTTCCATAGTCTGGCAACCGCTAATAGTGTGTTTTAATGTTGACTAATTCCATAGTTAACAATTTGGCAACAATTTTAAAAAAACATTAAAACACACTATTAGATGCTCTCGATTTTCCTGCGGAAATAACTGCGGATTTTGGGACAACCCGCATGAAAACCATTTCCTGCGGAATTTGCTAAGGAATAAGGTTCCCAGCTAATACCTTCGTGGGTAACTGTTTTCTCAGGATTTTAGGAACAGTAGGAAACTTTTGGGCAGCGTTTAATGGTATACCCTGCCCTTGATCCTGTTTTCTGAACCATATCCGCAGGAACTTCCGCGGAAAATTATGCAAAAATACAAAATAATCCGTATGTAAATCCGCAGGAAATGGATTTAATTATTAAAAAAAGTATTGCACTTAAATGCATTCCATATTTAAATTCCTTTTATTTTTTTACAGTAGATACAATTTTTAAACATTGCAGCAACTACGAAAAATTAGAGTGTAGGAGCAGAAACATAAACTATTTGTACTATATACCTTATCATAGGCATAGGCATAGCCTTTAAAAACACTGAAATTTCAAAAGAATGTTTACTCTAACACCACCTTAGTGGCATACAGATTTAGAGCAACTCAACTTACCATTTAAACCGTTCACGTACTTAGCGGCCTATTGCCTAAACTGCAGATCCAGGATCAATAAAAGAAAAATCCTTGGATATTTTACCTTTTCCATTATTGCCAAAGGACATTAACCAAATGAATTAGAAACTACTTACACAAATGCTCACACATGTCGGACACCGGACACTCCATACAATACATACAATAAAATTAAATTAAAAACACTGATATACCATCTCCAAACAACTTACTTCACTAGTTTCTGAGAAAGCAAAAGTAACAAATGAAAATTATTATCATCAAGCCTACCCCAACTACAATGGATGTAATAATCCATATTTTGCTTGAATTATCTGCATAAAAGATCAATGAAAACCAGGTTTCAATGGTTGTGACTAGTAATAATATTAATATTTTAGACTATTGTTTTGACAAAATGTTAAGAACAATATTGAATGAGAAATGCTTACTTTTCCCTCCTTGGTTGGTTGAGGAACTTGTGGATTCTGTTTCACCAAGATAAAAGGGATTAAATTCATATCTCAAATACTCATAACTCTCGCACCAATGGAGGCATAACAGCAACTTGGTATATCTCCAATAGCATTTAGTAGACACCTACTGCAATCATTAGCTGATAGATCTCTGGTACACTGACACCAACACTGCCTAAATTGAAACTACATCAGCTAATTTGCATCAATTGAAGCTGCTACTATCATATGTCTTTATAACAGCCACAGCAGACAAACATCAAAACAAGCAAATCTTGAACGCAGCTCACTAATAAACATGCAGCATATCAGAATGCTTTTTTTGTTTACTACCGAGTAACCTATACAGGTATCGGAATGTGAATATGACACAACTATATGAATGCATACGGTAAATTCAGTTTGGTTAAGTTTTGCTTTGGATCATCTTTTTAAGAAGTCGTTCAGAATGAGTATGTGATGTGTGTCAAGTAATAATTGATACTTCTCTGATATGGTTTTGGAGCTTGTCTTGCCAAATAATAAAAACTGCCTGCAAGAGAACTGAGGCTAATAACAAGGATCGCCACTATATGCAAATTTTAAAAATTCAGTTATCTTGTTACTAGAAAGATAAATTCTAATTCTTTGGAATGGGTTCCAATGAATTCAACAAAGGCCTGAAAATCACCCCATATTGTGAATATATAACAATTTTTTGGATGAAAATCCATTCAATTGAGACCTTGAAATCCAAACATGTGACTCAACGGCATGTGTATTCACAATGACAAAATTGATATCAGACAACTCAGCATAACAATGTACTACATGAGACAGACAAGAAGCTTAAAAAAATTTGTTTAGACTAGAAATTACAGTCAGTCAGTCATCAAAATGCAGAAGCCAAGAACCTGAAGAGCCCTAATGGAGGCAAGCCTTTTTTAGGGGTACAATGATAAATTCATTATGACTATTATATAAAATTATATATTTCAATACCCAAATAAAAAAGATATATTCAGAACATGTTACTGCACTGATAAGTAAGAAAATCAAATAATGCAAACTTACCTATGAAAGACAAAAGAGAAACTCACATAACAAGGAAACCATAGTCAAAGTACATGAGAGGCATATCCTGCAAAGAGAGTACCAAGTGAAAATGAACACATCAAATTGAAAACTAAACTCAAAGCAAATCCAATATCAGTTAACCGTTCCTAAAATTCAGAGCAAAAAAAGAAGTGCACAAATGATTCCAATCCAAAATTCCTGCCAATACCAATCACACATTCAAAAAATTCACTCTCACTCTCACTACAGTGATCTACACACTTCATAGTTGCTACACGATTCAAAATTTATACCTGGAACTATTTCCATAAAAGTTTGACATTGCTATTCTCTAACACGATGGAAACCAAGTTTCTTTTATAAAAGTTTGTAGGTATATGTGTTAAAGAAAATCCATTCCAATATATATAACAAAATGAAACACTAATACCTGAAATATTTGATAGATTATTTTGTCCTAAACGATGCAGTTTGAAAAGGATAGATTTGAAATCCATGCTTGCGATATTGAGCATATACAAAAATATCATCAAATAGACAAAAAAAATAGTTCATTAGACCGAACATAAAAAACAAAAACCCTAGCATGATCAATGAATTGGGACCCTAGTAGAGTTCATCATTAAATTATAAGTCATCGGCTAACTTATTATTAGTTATCCGCTATTTTTATCAAACAAAGTTTATATTATTATAAGGAACTTGATTGTCTTTTTTTAGTTATTTAATAATCTAATTGTCTATTTTTAGATGAACAAGAGAAAATAATTAAATTGACTTTGCACATACACAATAATTGTGAAGGTGTTCTATTTGACATACGATTTTTAAGTCTTTCGGTTCAATATTTCTAATGTTATGTTAATTCTCAAAATATTTCACCATTGAATATAAAAAAAAAATTAATTACAATCCAGTTTGACATTTTATTTGGATATATGTTGATCTGGACTTAAATTTAAAATTATTTCGGTATCTAAAATTAAGAAATTCAATATCTTATAAATTTCAACGAAATAAACAAACCGCTGGAAAGGATATATGAAAAATCGCAGGAAAATCCCCAGCAATTCCTGAAGAATTTCCTAAAGAATCGAAGAAATAATATTGGATAATAATCCCCTAGGAAATTCCTCATCAAAATAATAGTTACATGAGAATATTCATGCGATATATGCATCCTAAATTAAGTAATTATTCTTTTAGCAATATTAAAGTTTTTAATTTCCATAGCATTTTATTACACAAACTTTCATTAAAAGTTACTGTTTAAAGTCATTAACCAATATCGGGACACTAGTTAGCATTTCTCTAATTTAAAGACATCCATGTATATGTCATGATATGATCGAGATCCAATAGTCAACTAAATTATAGACTAATAAAGAGTAGTTAAACCGTAGCAAGCTCATGTTACGTAAGTAAGGGTGGGCCTTGTATCAATTTTCGTTATAGTTTAAGGACTGCTATTTTTTTTATTAAAAGTTTAAGAACTACTTATTTTATTTATATTTTTTTTAAGAAATTAAATTAGTCCACTAAATTGATACCGAGGAGAATCATTATATGTACATAGTTTAATATATAAATTAAAGAGAGATAGTTTAAGGATTAAATTTATAGTTTATGGACCTTGGTCCCTTAGAACTACACCTATTACCGCCCCTGTTAATATAAGTTTAAGCTGAATTGAAATCAATGACTCAAATAAAAATATAAAAAAAATTACAACCAATGTGTAGTATAATTAATTACTACATGCATTTCCATAATCAATATTTAGAATAATGGGAAAAATAATTCAACTTGTTAGACACTCTACCTGTATAAATTTGGACTGAGATATGTCCACATTAATTCAACAACCCTTCCCTTTCCAAATGGAGGATAATTTCTTATGGTTCTCCATCGTTTTTAGTCTCATCCTTTCAGTGTTTTTTATCCTTCAAGTGGGAAAGAGATTCAAACGTAAAAGCTGTGAAAAAATTACCTCAAATCTTCCTCCAGGGCCTTGGAAGCTACCAATTTTTGGAAGCATACATCACCTGGTTGGCTCTCTACCCCACCAGAGAATGAGAGAATTGTCCCAAAAATATGGCCCTTTCATGCACTTAAAACTCGGAGAAACTTCAACCATAGTGGTCTCTTCTAAAGAAATTGCCATAGAGGTGTTGAAAACAAATGGTGACGTATTTGCTCAGAGACCTCGCTTTCTTGGTGCAGAAATTATAGCTTATGGCTGTACTAACATTTTCTTTTCACCCCATGGAGACTATTGGAGGCAGCTACGAAAAATATGCACATTGGAGCTGTTGAGTGCTAAACGTGTGAAATCATTCCAATCAATTCGAGAGGAAGAGGTGTCGAAATTAATTAGATATATTTCTATGAACACCGGATCTACTATCAACCTCACAGATGAAGTTTCATCTATGACATATAGCATCATTTCAAAGGCATCTTTTGGTGATAAATGCAATGACCAAGAAGCATTTATCTTGTTCATCAAGAAATTAATGAGGGTTGTTGAGAGTTTCAATGTCCCTAATTTGTTTCCCTCCCAACATTGGCTACATGTGATTAGTGGAATGGTGCATACATATAAGAAATTGCATAGAAGTGGCGATATGATTCTTGAAAAGATCATTAAGAAAGAAACAACAAAGATTGATGGAAGTCTTCTATCCTACCTTTTGAGTCTCAGAGATGATGGCTCTCCTAGCCCGATTGGAATTCCTTTGACAACCGACAACATCAAAGCCATTCTTCAGGTTAATTATTATTTCATTTTTTTGGCACAAAATTAGTACTCACTCTGTCTTATATCAATTTCTTTTGAAGTAATTCAGACATTTAAAGAAAATAATTATATATACCAATTTTTAGTGAAAAATAACTTGTTACGACTAAAATATCATTGTAATCTCATTTATCATTAAGACTTTGTTTAGTAAAAAATATTGAATAGCTAATAAGATAGCTTATAGCGGATGAGCTTATAGCATATATCTGATAAGCTAGCTTATAACTGATAGTAAATAAGCTAGTTGATTGAATTTGTAGTGTTTGGTGAAATTAGTGGTTGAACTAACTTATAAATATGAAAAAACAAAAAAGTATCTAATTTTTTTCAATTAAGACTGCAAGGGTAAAATTGAGATAAAAAATTGATAAGTTACTTGAATTAGCTTATTATAAGTTAGTAAAAATAAGCTATAAACTCGTGAGAAAGTGACAGTTATCAAAGGAGTCTTTTTTTAGTCAACATAACGTGGCATTTGACTGTTTGCGTGGCACTGCCACGTGTCTGACGTGTTATGCCACGTCACATGGTCAACACATAAGGATTTACTACTGTGATGTGGCATGACACGTCAGACACGTGGCAGTGTTGCGTAGACAGTCAAATGTCACGTCATATTGACTAACGAAGGAAATTGACTAACATTTGACAATTTCACGGGGTTTTTTTTAAGTTTCACAAAATTCAGGGGAATTTTTTACAAACGTTGCAATTTCGAGGGAGGGGGGGGTTGACGAATGTATTTGAGTCTTTCCTCATGAGATCTCGCTCTCCTTATGCAGGATATGATTCTTGGTGGAAGTGATACATCATTAACTAGTATAGAATGGGCCTTCTCAGAAATGCTGAAAAACCCAAGAGTAATGAAAAAGGCTCAAGAAGAAGTTAGACAAGCTTTTGGTAGCAGAGGATATGTTGATGAAAAAGATCTTCAAGAACTGAAATATCTAAAAGCAGTGATTAAAGAAACCTTTAGATTGCATCCTCCACTTCCTCTACTTCTAAGAGAGTGTGCTGAAACTTGTGAGATAAATGGATACACAATACCAGCAGGAACGCAAGTGTTTGTGAATGTATGGGCGATCGGAAGAGACCAAAAGAATTGGAATGATGCAGACAAGTTTTCTCCTGAGAGGTTCCTAGATTCTACAATTGATTATAAAGGAACCAATTTTGATTTCATACCTTTTGGTGCAGGAAAGAGAATGTGTCCTGGTTCCTTGTTTGCTATACCTACTATAGAACTTCCTCTTGCACAGTTGTTGTACTATTTTGATTGGCAATTTCCTTCTGGAACAAGTCATGAAAATTTTGACATGACTGAAGCCTTTGGTAATGCAGCAAAAAGGAAAAGTGAGTTACTTATAATTCCAATTCCATACAATCCATGAGTAAGAGTGAAGTTTCATCAAGCTGGTCTGTATGTGATTCTATATGTTGTAAATTATAGTGTAAATAGTAATATGTTTAATTAGTTTTATTAATGTAATGTGTGGCACGTTAAGTAAGTCGTCTAGAACTTCTTCTATTTAAGCGGAGTAGCATTGTATTGTATAATATTATTGAAATAAATTGAAACCTTCTTCTACATGGTATCACGACTCGAGCTCCCAATTTTAGGGGTCTTGGCTTCGCGGTCACTTAGTTTTTCCTTCTTAGTTGCGGTTTATTTTCTGGTTTCATTGCTCTGCCTCCTCGCAGCTTTTATTTTGGTGCAGGAAAGAGAATGTGTCCTAGTGTCTTGTTTCCATCTGGAACAAGTCATGAAAATTGGTAAGTTGAAGCCAACCCTCCACTTCACTTGTCCACAACAGAGTTATATCTCTTGTGCAAATTGGCTATAATTTGTACCTATGATTATTTTGTTGAATCCTTCACAAAGTTGACAACAAATGGGATACAAATAGAGAGAAAATAATAATCTCTTTGATTGATTCAAGCTCATACATCTCTTACATATAAATACAAGCTTCAGCAACTGGTCTAACCAACCAAATAGAACAAAATAACCTTACAACTAACTAATGCAATCATGCAAGTAACTCAAATACAAAATTGAATGTGCAATAATCAATGAAGAGAAAGGGGAATGTAACTACTATCTGATAGAAGTGCAGTCATCTTGTTGTTAATCCATTCCTCCAAAACAGTGCTGCAGTAAGCCTCTATTTTTAGAGCATATTTGAATAACATCTTTCCTTCTGCTCTCTCTTTATTCTCTATTTTTCCAATGCACAGGACATGTTGTGTTGAGCATATTGCTTCTAATTTGTCATCTAATTCATAAAGGGATATATAGTACATATTTAATTATTTAACTGATATACCCAGTGCCTACCATTTAAGCTTGGTATGCAATTATGGCAGCAGATCAATAATCAAGACCTTGCTCTCAGTTCTGTTCAAGTTGAAAGAGAATGCAGAAATGCTTTATGAGCATTTTTGTTTATTTATTTTACAGATATTATGTCACTATAGCAAATTTATTGATTAGAATGTGTTGGCTAACAAAAAAGGTGGTTTGGGATCTTCTGAACATAAGGAGTTTATTGAAGTATACTATTAATTAGGAGTCAATGAAAATTAATAGAGCTCTACTCTTTCTAGGCTTGTAAATACACTTAAAATCTGTTTTTTCTTAGTTCTTTAATTAGTATATGCATGAAAGTATGCATATTGAATCTTTGATTCTTTTAGAATGAGTTGGAAAAGGATATATACAATATAAGAGGAATCATGTTTACTATTTGCTGTGATTGATTCTTCGTGCTCGTGACATGACAGGTTTGGAACAAAAACATTTTATCTGAATCTTCCAGCAACTAAGGTGTCGATGCTGAGTACTGAACTTAAAAATGATGCTGGTGTTAAACCATGATGGTATACATTCTGCAATCCCCGAAAACCAAGAATACATAAATAAGGATAAAATGAAAGTTTGATAAAAATATGCAAATTAGATATAAAATACTTGTTTGGAAGAAAATATAAATCACAATTACAATGATATCAGCTAATTAGAAATTCAGAAAAGACATGATTTTCCTACATCACTTCACTGTTGTCCTTTCTTTCTATACACTTGTGTCCTTCTCCCCATATGCTTATATATGGATCACATATTCAATGAAAATATTGAAACATTTTTCAAATTAGATACACTCTAACAAGAGATTGTATCTTAACCAAAGCTTTGAGTGTGCTATGATCCTTCAGCGCCTGAATGAAACATTTGATATGAAACTTGAAAATGAAGTGCTGAAAGAACATCCAACAAACTATATAGTATAATAGAACTTTTGAATCCTAATACAAAGTATGCAACTATGTATGACAATGGTTAAGTAGTAAAGAATTTAGCCTTAAGAGAAATGAATGAAAGGTTCAAGATTATCTAAATGATAAGTAGAAAATGATGTGAAAGAGGCACTGTTTCATTGAGAATCTAAAACAACTTTTCTGACTTTTAAGAGAAGACAAAGGAACAAGAAAAAAGGAAAGCACATAATCATTCATTCATTTGTAGCAAAACCAAGTATATTTATCAAGAGACAAAGCAACAAGCATCATCATAATTCACAAAACAATACAATTCATCAAATGGCATTAGCAGAAACAGAAAACAAAAATTCTCATGTAATAAAACCACTACTAAAACTAATTTGATTTGTGAACTTTCATAGTAAACAATATAAGTCAGTGGCATTCCATTAACCTCTGAAACAGATGGATTATTCACAGAAATTCGCATTTCGTTTAGCTGCCACTTTGCCATTGCTTCTTAGCTTCACAATCACAACTGCAGCTTGTGGTCGTCTTCTGCCACTTTGTCATTTCCCAATCCAAATCCTTCAAGCGAAGAAAATGGTTCAACTAGTGTTATTCTTCAAAATTGGCGTGGGAGACACCAAAGTCCTTCATTGAGTCAATTTTTCGAAAGCCTGATCCAACTGTTATAATAGTTTGCAATATCAAAAAAATTAGTGTATGGTACAGCAGATGATGATTAACTTAAAATTCTTGGCTTCTTCCAAGATATTCCTAACCTCTTTCATACCATCTGAATATGAATAACCACAAGTAAGAGCACCAAATTTGTAGTAGGTAACAATATATGTAACTGCAGCGACCAGTTTGATTTTCTTTTCAGTTTCTCATTTACAGCCAGATAGAGAGTAGATTTCCTTTCCCACACAGTTATTGATCTTACTTTCCCTATAATCAATTTTCTGTAATACATTCATACAACACGCTTGCAACCCAAAATCAAGCATACAAGATAGCAAATACAAAAATAAAACAACATGTTTACATGCATATGACTTGAATCTATTAAATTTCAAATGAACATTTTAACCTACTATTCTGACTAAAACGCCAAACAATGATGACATTTAGCTCACAACTGTCTATTCAACTGGTCAAGTTAGGAGTCAATGACATTGGCTATCAAATGACATTGCAGCAGCTAATGTCATCAGTTGATTTGGTTCTTAAAGTTCTAAAACTTATCTGAGTTTCTTCTATTTGAAATTAACCAATTCCAAATCCTATCCAGCGTAAGTCTGACACTAGCTAAATATTGTGTGAAAAAATAAATATTGCATCTTGTGACTTTGTGGTTTAATGAACTTCTGTGGTTTGAGTGATTCTCCTTGCTCATGAACGACAAGCTACAATGTAGTAATCAAATGAATATAAGTTGTGCAGAATAATTTATTTAAAATTCTTCATTTTGGCTTTTTCCAAGAATTTCCTAGCCTCTTTCATACCATCTGAATTGGTGAATGCAAATAACCACGCACAAGAGCATCACAATTGTTGCAAGTAACGTAACGATATATGTATATGTTGAAACCACTGTGTTTATTTTCCATTTCTCATTTGCAACCATTTGGTCTTATTTTCCTACAATCAATTCTCTCTAATACATTCATACAACATTGCTGCAACCCAAAATCATCATACAAGATAGAAACAAGCATGCACTTTTATTTGATAATAAATAATATTGCATAAATAAAGCATAATACATTCACTATACAAGCTTGCAACGCAAAATCAAACTAGATCAAATAAAAATGACCAATTTACACACCTAATTTTTTTTTTATTCACAATAGGAAAAACTAACACAGAAGAGAAAATAATCAGAACAATAAAAATATCACATCTGCACGATCTAATTCATGGTTGAGCCATGAATTCTCCTCACTCTTGTCCTCCTTGTCACTCTTTGCTTAGGTTGACTGCCAACCATCATCACAAGCCATCTAGGCTTTCCGATTAACAACACAAAACATCCAAGGCCTATTCCAATCACCATTCCACATCTATATCCAACAGCCACTGGTTTCCATCCAAATCCAAATTTCTCTTAACTCCAAAGGTTGTTGGGTGAAGGCGGAGAATGTTGTCCAGGTTCACATTTCTTTGACAAGGGAAATCCGCATAATCCCAAGTTTCCCAAGTTTCTCCCACTAGATGGTTATGGGAAAGATTCAAGACTTCAAGAAAGTCCAAATTGGTTAACTCTACCGGAATCAGACCAGCGAGTGTATTTGACGAGAGATCCAATGATTCCATGTTTGGCAAGTTTCCTATGGATTGAGGAATAGGACCGGTGAGTCTGTTATGGGAAAGGTTAAGCCCTTTGAGTGAGTGAAGCTCTCCAATAACATTTGGAATCTCTCCTTCAAACATGTTTTGAGAAAAATCAATGTTCACAAAGACTATTGGAATTTTCACCATCACAATGCTGTTCCCTTTCACTGTCATAGTCACAGAATCATAGTATGTCATATCCCCTACTTCCATCCTTTCCATGTATTGAGAGCTACTACCTTCTCCAACTTGAATAACATTTTTCATGGCCTCAAAGTTTTGTATGTAGGCTTTTGGTAGTGGGCCACTGAAGTTATTGGATGAAATATAAAAAATAATTAAACTAGGAAATGGATGCTTGATATTTATACCGGCAATAGGACCATACAAAGTATTCTCTCGCAAAACCAGTACTTCCAAATATTGCATAGTTTCAAGCCAGGATGGAAAATAGTCTTCAATTCTGTTGCCTCCAAGACTTAAAGCCTCTAGGTATTCGCAGTTCGACAAAGATTTAGGCAAACTGCCTTCTAATAGGTTTCCATTGAAATTCAAAGTACGGAGGTCACAGTACTTTGAAAAGTTACTTGGTAAAGTGCCATAGAATTTGTTCATTTGTAAATCCAAAACTTGAAGGGATGATAAGTTTGCAAGACAATGTGGAATGGTACCTCTCAATTTGTTGTGTGCCAGGTTGAGCAATCCAAGTGTAGTTCTATTGCAAATGGACGAAGATATGTCACCGGCTAATAGATTAAAACTAAGATCAAGACCATATAGGCCGTGCCAGTGATTCCTTGAGAATTGGTCCATTGATGTGAACAAGTTATGAGACAGGCCTAAAAATTGTAATGAATCTATTTCAAGCAACCAATTCGGCACTCTTCCATAAAGTTTGTTGTTGGACAAATCAAGATATCTCAAACCAGGAAATTTTCCTGATGATAATTTTGAAAATCCAATCAAACCGACAGAAGACAATTCCAATATTGATAGGATAGAAAAATTGTAATTGACATTGGATTCAAAGTTTAGTGATAGTTGACTATTATGTGAAAGGGACAGAGAATTCAAATTTTGAAGTTTGGAGAAGTGTTGAAAATTGACAACACCACTGAAGTTGTTTGATGACTGGCATAGTGTAGTTAGGTTTACAAGGTTGAAAATAAATTCTGGAATATCGCCTAGTAGCTTGTTACTGCATAGTTTTAGATACCACAAAGAATATGATGAGACTGCACTTACATCTCCAGTAAACTGATTATTTGATAGATCCAACATTGTCAAAGATGGTATGGATAAAGACCATGAAGAAATTTTTCCACTTAGTAAATTGTTATTTAATAGTAAATAACCTATGTTTTGAAATCCTGTTATTTTGTTGGGTAGAGGACCCTTTAATTTATTATAAGAACAATCAAAGTAATCAAGTTGAGACAAGTTAAACAATGATGGCGGGATTTGTCCAGTTCTTGTAATTTGGTTAGTTTGTAAAACACATCTGGAATTTGACCACTAAATGAATTGGATGAAAGGTCTAAATTAATGAGATGTTGAAGGTTTGAAGTGATGTTGGAAGATCGCCTCCAATTTTGTTACCGCTCAAATCTAGTTCTTGAAAACTATTTGATTGGGGAAATACATTCGGAATTTGACCACTTATGAGTGAATTATCTTTGAGAGAAAAAAATGTTAGATTTGGAAGGGTTAAAAGTGAGGATGGGATTGAACCATTAAGGTTGTTGTTCTCTATGAGACTTAGGGAAGTAAGATGTGTGAGATTAGAGAAAGAAAGAGGAATTGATCCTTTGAATAGACAATATGAAAGATCCAAGATTCTAAGAGAAGTGCTACAGCTCAAATCTGGAAGTTGACCTTCAAGGTTATCATTAATTGACATATCTAGCTCTTGAATATTTGGTATGTTTTTCCAATTTCCACTTAATCCTGTTCTTTGAAGAATCAAAGAGGAAGATTTATTGAAAGATCAAATTCAACAAGTTTGGATTGATTGAAGACATATATGTTTCATCCAAATATAACTCTTTCAAAATTGTTGCGTTTTGCACAAGGCTCTTCAAAGAGAACAACCTTAAGAGGAATGTTGATTGATCTGAGGACTGGACTTATAAATGATGAAAGTGTTAAACCATAAATGAAAGTTTGATATAAAATATGCAAATTACGTTTTTGATACTACTAATAAATTAAATTAAATTAAATTAAACTAAGTTAAGTCGTCTTTATCTTCTTGTACTTCACCCCCAAACGAAGAAGTTTGATAATAGCTTCAAATCTGGGAAGCTTCTTCTTCTTCTTCTTCACAGGTTGTATCTTAGCAGCAGCAGCAGTAGAGGTGGAACACTTAACCAGATTAGCAGGCCTGAGATCCAACACAGTAGCAGTAGCCTTGGAGGAAGATGAATCGGCCGCCGCCGAAGAAGGAGGTTGAGATGCGGTGGTTGATTTGTTGAGATCTGGATCTAGAAGGGGGCGAGATCGAACGATTCGGGCTTTCACTCGTCGTCGATACCCAATACCGTCTAACCATCCCACACGACCTTGACCATAAATTTTATTCCGTGGATCAACACCCACATATCGTCCCCTCATACACACCATTTTTTGTTTTCGTTTTCGTTTTCGTTTTTCAGCTCCCTCACACTCTTCCTTCCATATGCTTAAGTGTTTGTATATATATATAGTATGCTTCTTAGGGTTCGATGAATGAATTTATAATATAGTTTTAAAAATATCATAGATTATTCTTCAAAAATAACTCAATTTCTTTATATATTAGCTCACTCCAAATTATGAACTTTATGAATTTTGGTTTTGATTAAAAGTAAAAATATAAATGTTTGTTATTTTTTGTTAATGACACGAACAACAATCTTTAATATAGAAAAATGTGTTTAAGAGTATAATATAATGAAAAAGTAACTATATATATATATATATATATATATATATATATATATATATATATATATATATATTCATCTAGTTTCTTATACTTTTTAAATGATAAAGAAAAAAACACATATACATATATTCATATCGTGTTTGTTACATTTGTTTTAATATTTGAATTTATTCTTATATATTTGTTACGTGTGTTATTTGTATTGTATTGAAAATCAAGGGTACTTTTGAAAAGAAAAATCCAACCCAAAAGAAATGTTGAAAGGGTTAGTTTTCTTTATAGGCTTATTCAATTGGTCGGTCCCTTAACTTAATTGATTGTCTCAATTTGGTCCTCTAACTATAATTTGTACCAATTTGGTCCCTTATGTTTTGCTTTGTTACTAGTTTTAGTCCTTCCCGTTAGTTTCTCTTAGAAAAACGTTATCTTATATACCAATGTGGTTATCTATGTTTTGCTCTGTTACTATTTTTAGTCCTTTATGTTAACGTTTTTTTGAGAGAAACTAACAGAAATGACTAAAACTAGTAACAGAGCAAAACATAGGGGACCAAATTGGTACAAATTATAGTTAATGAACCAAATTGAAACAATCAATTAAGTTAAGGGACCGGGTGATTGAATAAACCTTCTTTATATATAGTATAGACATAGATAAGGGTCAAATACCACTTTTGGTCCTTTTAGTTAGCAGAATTCTCAAGTTAATCCTTTAACTTTCGAAAGTTTCAATTATAATATTTTAGTTTAACAGAATTCCCAAGTTAGTCATTTTGGACCAAAGTGGAGCGCAAATTTGAATTTGAATGGAGCTTCAACAACTCTTTTTTGGCTTGCTCTCCAAGGATACTTCTCCTATAAATAGAGGACGGCTATGAAGGTTAAGTGCAAGAGTTTGAAATACAAAAGCTTTATATCTATCTCTAAAGCTAAAGAAATCATTCTCTCAATCATTCTCTTCAACAAAGCAAGCTCCATAATCTCTTACACTATATTTTGTTTCTCTTAGTCTCTTGAGTTTGTATTTGTAAGAATCCCTTTTGTGTGATACTGTATTCTACCAAATTCCATCATCATGCAAAGTGTAAAAGCTAGATCTCGAGTCTATTGGGCTTAATAGTTTGAGATATGAAAGTTCCAACCTTTCTTGTGCGAAAGCAAAGAATTGTAGAAGCCTGCTGAGGTCGATAATACAGAGGTTACAGACTGATTTGGTGTGATCAAAGCCTTATAGTGTTGGTTAGAAGTTTCTACCAACTGAATACAATAGTGGATAATCTCACACGAAGTGTGGGGACTGGAAGTAGTCGGGTTTGGTGAACCAGGATAACTCTCATGTGTTATTCTTCTTTCTCTCTCTTTTATTCTTTAGACAATCACACGCATTAATTTGTCTCCAGATCATTCTGGTCCTAATTAAATAACCATACTAATCCAGAGTTCTCTGGTCCTAATTAATCATTTACTTTATTAACTGACTCAAGAACATTTTGGTCCAAGATAAAACAACTGTCTAAATATTTAACTAAAGTTTACATTCATTTTATAATATTGTTTTATCATTCTGCTTTTATATTCCTCCAGAACATTCTGGTCCTTGTTTTAGAATAACTTTATATTCTAGTTTAATATCATTTTTCTCATTCTGCTTACATAATCATTCTTCAGAATATTCTGGTCCTACATACATATTAATTATTATTTATTAAACTAACATTAACCAAGAATTTTCTTGAGTATACACACTTAATTTAAGTGTCAAGAATAATTTAAAAAGGTCGCAATTTCTTGAGTATACAAACTTAATAAATATCAAAAATAGAACATGAATTTACATGGTTGATGTGGTGTTAAACTTTTTCGGCATTCAATGGAAACATGATTAAAATATTCCTAATATAAAATAGGGTTAAATATGTTTTTGGTCCCCATAAATATACCAACTTTTTGTTTTAGTCCCTCTAAAATTTTCCTTCAACTTTTAGTTCCTATAAATTTTTTGCTTAAATATGTCTTTCGTCCCTGCAAATATAGGTCAATTGAATTTTCGTCCATGAAGTTACTAAACCTTCCATTTTGCCATTGCAAATATTAATCATTTGAAAATGGTCATAATTACATCTGATTAGTAACTTCATGGACGAAAATTCAAATGACCTATATTTGCAGGGACGAAAGATCTATTTAAGCCAACCACCTCGCTCAATCATCACTTGCCACACGGGCACCACGTCGCTAATGACAGTCCACCTCAGCAAAAAAACCTAATTAGGGCCAAAAGTCAAATGATTAAATTTTGCAATGGCAGATTGGAATGATTAATAACTTCAGGGATGAAAATTCAAATGACTATATTCGCAAGGACGAAAGACCTATTTAAGCCTATTTTTTTACACAATTGGTTGTTTAATCCTGTGTTTTTTTTAAATATAATGTTCTTTTATTTAAAGTTAAAAAATAGAGATTAATATCATCATTATTTTTTTTGTTACGCAGTTGGTTGTTTAATACCCGTTAAACATAAAAAAAACACATAAACTTTCAATACAATTTATAAAATATACAATATTCAATATATCTGAAGGAAAAAAAACAGTCTACAATGTTTAGATAAAAAGTCACATTTTTTTACAAGAGAAAAAAGTCACATATTAGTGTATAATTTTTTTTAGGGATTTAGGGATTTGAGATTCAAGTTGAAAATATTGATTTTTGGTACATGGACTAAAGTGACCATTTTCTACTTTCACTTTAGTCCTTATGACACACTTAACGGAATTATTTAACGCGCCAGGGACTAAAGTGATAATAGAAGTGCAGAGTCAGGAACTTCTTTACATTTAATCCTGAGTCATGGACCTATATGACAGTGAGGTGCAGAGTCAGAGACTAAAAGTGATGGACATAATGCAAAAATGATATTCTTAATGCAAAAATTATACAGTCTTCCAAATTAATAGATTAACTGAAGATATTATAGAAGAAAAAAAATGATGGACATTAATTTTATTATATTATTAGTAGTATAATGGATACACTTTCTCTGAGAAAAAAAGTAGTATAGTGGATACACTTCTAGACGTGTCTTTTTCTTTCCGCTGATATATACGAGTAGGTGATAAAACCAAAGAAAAAGAAAAACATATGACAAAAGAGATACTCATATTAGAATCATTGCTTCATATCGGACCAATATCCCAAAGTTGTTCCGATTAAAAATGGAGTAAACATCGTATCAAACTGGTTCATGTTAGAAACATTAATTCATAAAATTTCCCAATTTAAGGAGGCACATCTTTAATCTCCTACATAAAGGTATATCGTGTTTTTTTTTTTGTGAAGGAAAAGATATATAATGTACTTCTCAACCCAATTTATCAATAGAGATGAAACCTGCAAAAAAGTGAAACCACTAATTGATTAGAATTTAGAAACCATAATCAAGGTCTTAAATAGATATTTGGAAAAAGAAAAAAAAAATAGGGTCACTCATATACTCACAACCAATTATCTTCGCAATCAAAAACACATATGATGTAGAATGAGTAAATCATCAACTTCGTTCCTGAATTTATACAAATCGGTCAAATTCGTCCCTTAATTTAACGAAATATCAAAATAGTTCCTGAATTTGTCAGACGTCCATCAAAGTGTTCTATTACATGTTGTGTTGTCTTGTACACGTGTCAACAAGGAAGCCACGTGTACAAGGACCAATTTGATGGAAACAATGAAAATTTTAGTTTTCACTCTTCAACTTCAATTTTGTCTGTTTTTCCAGTTTTACCCCTCTTTTACCCTTACCTTCCACCCTCGGATTTCACTCTCTTCACATCAAACACGTCCCTAACCTTTCTCCTTCCCGCTAAAACCTTCACCATCTTCACCTCTCCAAAATCATCATCATCTCCGGCGATCAACGTTGGATTTTTGAAGGAAAAATTCGTATGTGGTTAAGGTAACGTCGTTCCTCTTCTTTTTCTTTTTCTTCGTTTTCACTCATTTTTTGTCCATTTTTTTATTTTCGTTTTCAGCATTTATCATTTCGTTTTCAACTTTAAACTTCATTGGATGCATTCTTTGTTGTTTGTTTGTTTGTGAGTGTTGTGTTTTTGAGACAACTGTTTAGATTATTCATTTTAGGGTTTTCAGTTGCCAAAATCTGTAGGATGGAAGACAATATCACGCTAATCCTGCCTCATGGTGGTGAATTATGTGTTTGGGAAAAAATGGATGCTGATGAGTTATGTTTGTGGGACAATGCAAAGGCTACTTCAAGGATCAAATTGATTTCTGTTTAATTATAAGTCAGAGACTTATTGGAAGAAATTTTAGAGTGTAGATTAAATATTGTAAAATTAGGGGTCCAATTTTATATATTTGGGGAAGAAAGAGCCGTGGCGGAAGAAAGAAAGAGTCGTTGGGGAGGAAAGAACATTTTATGCAAATCAATCAATTTCGACCTTGGAAATTTTGATCATTATCGGCCAAATTAGTCCCTACTTATGTGACATCTGACATGTGAGAGGTTAACGACCACGTCAACACCGTTAACTTCAATCTTCGATTAAACACCAACTTATTGTTAGGTCCCCAACTGTGCATACTTACTATCAGTTTGGTCCTGATAGTAAACATGCACTCTCACTAAGGTCCCTGAGAGTACATGTTTACTGTCAGAGACCTAACTGATAGTAAGTATGCAAAGTCAAGGGTCTAACAGTAAGTTTGTATTTAATGGAATATTGATTTTGAACAAAAGAGAGAATTATATAACATTTAGGAATTTGAGATTCATTCTAGATATATTGATTTTTGGTTCAGGGACCAAAGCGACAATTTTCCACTTTCACTTCAGTCCATGTCACATGTCATGTCATCGTAAAACATGTGCCACATTATCACTTAACATAATTACTTAACGCTATGGACTAAAGTGATAACGAAAGTGCATAGTCAGAAACTTCTTTGTAGAAGATAAACAAATGGCAAAGAAAGAAGAAAACCCAAAAACTATAACAAAAAAAAAAACTCAAAATAGGAGAAATTGAATACTGTAGAAGTTAGTATTGAATGAAAAGGATTGTGAGAAGAAGGGATATGAAATCGGTGTTAGGCGAATAGGACCGAAATCAATAAGAAGGAGGACCGAAGGAATAATGAGAAAAACAAAATTGGTATTTAAGGAAAAAGGCACATGTAGTATTGAGGGAGTAAAGTAATGGAAAAGAAAAACAAAAGGTGTACTGGCCGAATGAAAATACATTGAAAAAATGAAAGAACATTAACTAACCCGAAAAGGAGGTGCCAAATATGATTTGTGGAATAAAATGACAATTTAGTTTTATTAAGGTACTTTGGTGGTAATTAGTGTTCTTAAGATAGTACTAGTAGATAGATATGGGTGTGGACCCCTAAAGTGATCTTTCCTTCATTCATACATGTAATCCAAAAGTAGGAAGCACACGTCCCAAAATCTTTTATTCGTAGGCTTTCTTTCCCTCTTCTACTTTCATCGATTCGGAAAGGCTCGGATGTGCACTTAAGTACAGGTATAAGTATTTGATGCCCTAAAAAATTATGACGTTTGCATTCAATTTTCTCGGTTCCTTCTTGATACAACTTCTATGCTTCTCCAAATAACAACAATGTTACCAAAATAAAATCCAATAGGATAAACAAATGATTTGTTAAACACTTTTAAGAACCCACTATTAGAAATTATTGATTAAAAAAGTGCATTACTGTAATTTTCAATTCATTGAATAGATACATTTTCATAAACATTTACTATTTGGGCGTTGCTATATGTCGCGAGAGGCTTGCTCCCGAAAATTTCATGATATATCATTTTGTCATATTTCAATCCATTTTCTTCTAAGCTTTTGAATTAGTTATATTTCTTTCTTTCTTTGCTATACTACAATTGAGAATAGATAGAGAGAAAAAGGACCACGTATGCCTCAAAAAAGAAAAATCCACCGCCACCGTCACTTTTGCATGCAATGCCAGCTGCCATGAATATACTAAGTTGAAGTGGTGGTGGTCTCATGGAACTAAGGTGAGAAATAACATTGGAGACCAAACTCATCATTTAAAGAGATAAATAAAATTAATTAAAGAATAAAAATTGGTGCAAGGTAATTTCGTGATGTACTGGTGATATATGGTTTCGGGATATTTAGCATTATTCTTACTATATATTTAAGGTCATTAAAAATTACCTCAACACATTTTAGCATTTCTCATAAACAAGAATTTAATTTCCTTGGATGCAAATAGTAAAATTCAGAAAATGCAATCATACATGACAAAAAACAAGTCCACACGCGTACAAAACTAACATGTTATTGTTCACGTCTAATGTTAGTGTTCCAACCTTAATATTCATCAACTCATCACCCTCACATAAACATACCCATCACCAATAGTTCGGATTCTCCTCATCCTCAGGATCCTCCTCATTCTCATCTTTATAAGGTGAATCATCAACCTCTGGAAATTTTTCAGAACTCCAAATATTTACCTTCAATCGCCTACACTTGCCAGAGGACTTTTTGAAGTATTTTCTATAGAATCTCATAAGATCATCCTTAGTTATTTGTTTCAACCTCTCAGCTACCTTTTGTCTGATGTTGAAATTGCAGCTGAAAAGAATAAAAAGTTCCAAGTGTAGAATAGATGGCCCACTCACACTAACATGTGCATCAAAAGAACAACTACAATCACAAGAATAATATTTTTGAGTTGAATGTAAAGTTATTTGTGTTTGAATTTATTTATGTAAAAGTGAATCTGATCATAAATTTAAGGTTAAAATTAATTGTAGAAGTCAAAAGCTATAAATTCTAGCTTAAAGTAGAATCAATTATACAATCTCTAGAATCACTTTTGATCCTCTAAAATTGAAACCAAACACGAGATGTCAATTTTATCATATGATTCTTTTGCACCCTATTTTTGTTTAAAAAGAAAAAACTACAACAACGAGAAAACAGTTGAAAAGAGAATCCAAAAAAAGATGTTGCTAAGATTAGATTGTCACCTGATCCGATCATAAAATGGCTTTTCTACAATAACATCAAAAAGATCAAGCAAAGCCATCCTCTTGATTGAGTTAAAGAGATTAGGTCCAATTTGGATATAAAGCTGCATAAATAGCAAAACAAAACAAGTGGTAGCTAAGATAAGATTATTATTGAAGATTTTTTTTTTTATCTGAAGCAATATTGTGATCGATGGAATACAAAAAACAACTGACCCAACTAAAATTAAAATTACCTGAGCTGTAGTGATGACACTAGAAATGCCCGAGTAATTCACAACAAAGTTTGTCTTGGGAGTGAGGCACATGACTCTCTCAAAATGCCTTGGCACAATAGGCAGTGATTTATTTGGAAAAGTCTGCTTAACTATCTTGTATATGTTATTTGCATCATCTTCTGACAAATTTCCATGAACGAGTCCCTCAACGAATGTCTATAAAACGTTAAAATTTAAATAAATAAATCTCTAACAAAGGCAACAATAAATTAAAGACAACCAATTAAATAAAAGTTTATGATTATCCTTCGTTGACTTGTCCAATTCATCATGTTTACAAATTAACTATAGAATTTGTCATTTCTCTGTGTATAAAACAGATCACATAGTTTCATACTTATATGTTTGTCCATCTGCTAGAGGATGCATATTGTACTAAACTTGAGTTGCGTTCCTAACTCTAAACCATAAACCATATAAATTTGTAATTTTTAAGATAAATACAATTTAATGTGAATGCTAATTCTAACCCTAGTACAGCTAATTCACATGTGGCTACACAATTAATCTAGGTGTGTTTATTTTCTTCCGATTGTTAGCAATAATATAGGCATGGCGCTTCAAACATATGCACAACAACAGTATGTAAATTTGGAGATTGGAAATAAGAAAAAATGTACAAATAAAAAATGTACAAATTCTCAAACATGTGTAAATTTGGCATAACACCAATAGTTTTGACAATATCTATGTTACCATTAAAGATCGTAATTTGTAAATAATATAGCAGTCAAATGCCAATATTTAATATTTCATTCAAACCTGTGAGCGAATTTCTTCAATAAACTTTTTCACATCATCAAGCGACAAATCACGTAGAAAATTCACCAATTCATTATTCGCATAGACGTGCTCACGTAGAAGTATTTGAAGAAACTCATTGCCATTGTCATCATCATCTTCCATTAAAGAACTCTCTGCGTTTTCTTTCACAAACTGTTAAAATAAGCATAACAACAAACATCTGAGACAGAGGCATTGAAGAGGGTTAAAAGGAAAATCAAGGTTAACAATAACAATGAAAAATAATCCACACAAGCATGTTACTCACCTCATACCGACTATCATCAGTTGGCACAAAAGAGTTAACTTCTGACAAAACCTTTGACAAGAGACTAGGAATCATCTCTTTGAGACCAAAAACCTTCACCTCAAGCATACCATCAATAAAACGGAGTTCGGTTTTCAACATGGCCATTTGAGCCTGCACACATAGACAAAACTTCATATACATACATGTACACACACACACACACACACAAGAAAAAAACCAGAACAGAGGCACTCTTTTAGGCTCACTTTTTGCATATAGGAAGCATTTCATCATGGATAAATTGCAAGGTGATGAGAATCTGATTATAAGATTAATTTAAGAAGAGATCTAGAAACAATTGAAATTTTATTTTCATACATTACACGTCCTTCATAGAAAAACTATATGCAGGCACAAGTTTTCTTTTGTCCCTATGGTTTTTATTGTCACATTCCATTTCTTAAAAACAAGATAGATAGTTCACCTTAGATATGACTTCATGCAACTTGTCACGAAGAAGCGCAATGAGCAATTCAGACAATGCACAAGTTTTAGCATCGTCCCACACTCCCTTGGAGTACTTTATATGAATATACATACAAGCAAAAGGAGCTTTGGAAGTACAATCCCGCTTGTACCACAACTTCATCGACTCTTCATCAAATATACACTTTGGAGGAGTCATATTTAAAAAATCTTCATCAACTTTGTCTCCAACGTGTATTGAAGTGTTATGGGGAATAAACTCGTTCTTGGATGGCAACCGCAGTGGTTCATGGGCTTCTTTAGTTTCTTTCCAACACTTCATTAAACTTTCTTCAATATCTTGTACAGAATATGGTATTCCATACCAAGGTACAAGTTTGGACACTGACAAAAAAGCAACAAGAAATATGTCAATAATAATTATGAATAAATAACTTGCTACTCTAATTTTTAAAACAACAATAGCACATAAGTAGGGCGTATTTTCTTATCACATATCAAATCAGTAGATATATATTGTTTAGGCTTTCCTCCATCTGCTCAATGGTATCATAAGTGTTCTCCACACAAGTCCAAACCAATTAAGATGCGATTTTACCATTTAAGTCCAAACCAATTTGAGCTATCACAATATATCTTGTATGATTATAACTCTAAAGAATTTTTGAATAAAAAGGAATTGATCATATGAGGTAACAAACCCTTACACACCACAATATGTAAAAGAAGAAGAAAGGAGAACATATTGGTCATAGATCAGAATCAAGACCCGCGATACCGGTCAGATGGGGAAAATCAGAGTTACAGAAATGCACATACACACTTTGTAGGGAAGAGAGGGATAGATATTATGAATAATGTTCAAATTTTATATTTAACTGTTACTATACATGTAACACTTCACAGGATTTAAACATCAAGGTTTACACAGTTAATCACTATTCAATTGTACTAATTGCTTAGTAACATTCTAACTGCAAGTCTTAACCCACTAACTGATTTAGATTAATGAGTTATATAACAACAAACAGGCTGTGTGTTTTTGTGTTAGGGGTTTGTTCATTGTGCACTTCTTGTGCTGATGTTCCGGTTAGTTTAAAATTGTTTTGCTACTTGACATTTTTTGATAAAAAAAGTTAAAGAGTGGGGGATAATGCTTCAGTCCAAGGTAGGGAAATACACGTGGGAAAACCTTTTTTCGAAACAATTGCAATCCGTAGGGAAGACTTTAGGCTCTAAGAAAACTTTGGGTTTGGATTTACATAGCGGTCTCAAATACGGAACCTTTGGATCCAAAACTTATCTTTTTACCACAATACCAAACCCTTGGAGTTTCAATACTATTCTAGATAATACTATTTAAGAAGGACATTATCGAGCAATTTCATTTTTATTTTAAACTAGGTTGCTTTAACGCCGTTACTCTCTCTCTCTCTC
This sequence comes from Medicago arabica, assembly GCA_946800305.1. NCBI lineage: Eukaryota > Viridiplantae > Streptophyta > Magnoliopsida > Fabales > Fabaceae > Medicago > Medicago arabica. Next base: position 2,622,069 of record OX326970.1, read on the forward strand.
TCTGGGTACAAATATATATTTTTTTTAATCTCAGTACTGTTATTCATAGCTCATGCTGCAAAATGTTTTTGAACTCATCTCATGTTATGCTTTATCATATAAATTATAATCCTATACATGCTGAAAATCGGTTTTTCACTGCATTTTGTGCTGCAACACAACATTAAGACTAGTAAGTAATAAAAAAATAACTCACACCTGCGACAAAACAATATCAAGATTAAATATAAATAAAACCAACAGCTTGAAAGGTTCAGAACCAGCTTTTGCACTTCTAAAAGTTGCTTATTCAAGTTAGTACTGTATCATGATAAAGATGCTTAAAAAAATATTACCATTATTTAGGTTTGATTTTGATCCTTCCACTTGCATATCATCATCACTAACTCTTTCGACTTGCTCATCATCTTCAACAAATCTTTCTACTTCATCAACATCTTCAACAATGGAATCACCAAATTAGTTGAGCATGAAACATATTGGTATATAATTTGGAAAACCAATTAAGATGAGATTTTACCATCTTCTCTACAATTTGAGCTATCACAATATATCTTGTATGATTATAACTCTAAAGAATTTTTGAATAAAAAGGAATTGATCATATGAGGTAACAAACCCTTACACACCACAATATGTAAAAGAAGAAGAAAGGAGAACATATTGGTCATAGATCAGAATCAAGACCCGCGATACCGGTCAGATGGGGAAAATCAGAGTTACAGAAATGCACATACACACTTTGTAGGGAAGAGAGGGATAGATATTATGAATAATGTTCAAATTTTATATTTATCTGTTACTATACATGTAAAACTTCACAGGATTTAAACATCAAGGTTTACACAGTTAATCACTATTCAATTGTACTAATTGCTTAGTAACATTCTAACTGCAAGTCTTAATCCACTAACTGATTTAGATTAATGAGTTATATAACAACAAACAGGCTGTGTGTTTTTGTGTTAGGGGTTTGTTCATTGTGCACTTCTTGTGCTGATGTTCCGGTTAGTTTAAAATTGTTTTGCTACTTGACATTTTTTGATAAAAAAAGTTAAAGAGTGGGGGATAATGCTTCAGTCAAGGTAGGGAAATACACGTGGGAAAACCTTTTTTCGAAACAATTGCAATCCGTAGGGAAGACTTTAGGCTCTAAGAACACTTTGGGTTTGGATTTACATAGCGGTCTCAAATCCGGAACCTTTGGATCCAAGACTTATCTTTTTACCACAATACCAAACCCTTGGAGTTTCAATACTACTCTAGATAATATTATTTAAAAAGGACATTATCGAGCAATTTCATTTTTATTTTAAACTAGGTTGCTTTAACGCCGTTACTCTCTCTCTCTCTCTCTCTCTCTCTGGGTACAAATATATATTTTTTTTAATCTCAGTACTGTTATTCATAGCTCATGCTGCAAAATGTTTTTGAACTCATCTCATGTTATGCTTTATCATATAAATTATAATCCTATACATGCTGAAAATCGGTTTTTCACTGCATTTCATGCTGCAACACAACATTAAGACTAGTAAGTATATAAAAAAATAACTCACACCTGCGACAAAACAATATCAAGATTAAATATAAATAAAACCAACAGCTTGAAAGGTTCAGAACCAGCTCTTGCACTTCTAAAAGTTGCTTATTCAAGTTAGTACTGTATCATGATAAAGATGCTTAAAAAATATTACCATTATTTAGGTTTGATTTTGATCCTTCCACTTGCAGATCATCATCACTAACTCTTTTGACTTGCTCATCATCTTCAACAAGTCTTTCTACTTCATCAACATCTTTAACAATGGAATCACCAAATTAGTTGAGCATGAAACATATTGGTATATAATTTGGAAAACCAATTAAGATGAGATTTTACAATCTTCTCTACAATTTGAGCTATCACAATATATCTTGTATGATTATAACTCTAAATAATTTTTGAATAAAAAGGAATTGATCATATGAGGTAACAAACCCTTACACACCACAATATGTAAAAGAAGAAGAAAGGAGAACATATTGGTCATAGATCAGAATCAAGACCCGCGATACCGGTCAGATGGGGAAAATCAGAGTTACAGAAATGCACATACACATTTTGTACGGAAAAAGGTTTTGCTACTTGACATTTTTTGATAAAAAAAGTTAAAGAGTGGGGGGTAATGCTTCAGTCCAAGGTAGGGAAATACACGTGGGAAAACCTTTTTCCGGAACAATTGCAATCCGTAGGGAAGACTTTAGGCTCTAAGAACACTTTGGGTTTGGATTTACATAGCGGTCTCAAATCCGGAACCTTTGGATCCAAGACTTATCTTTTTACCACAATACCAAACCCTTGGAGTTTCAATACTACTCTAGATAATACTATTTAAAAAGGACATTATCGAGCAATTTCATTTTTATTTTAAACTAGGTTGCTTTAACGCCGTTACTCTCTCTCTCTGGGTACAGATCTTTTTTTTTTTTTTATTCTCAGTACTGTTATTCATAGCTCATGCTGCAAAATGTTTTGAACTCATCTCATGTTATGCTTTATTATATAAATTATAATCCTATACATGCTGAAAATCAGTTTTTCACTGCACTTCATGCTGCAACTAAACATTAAGACTACTAAAAATATACAAAAAAATAACTCACACCTGCGACAAAACAATATCAAGATTAAATATAAATAAAACCAACAGCTTGAAAGGTTCAGAACCAGCTCTTGCACTTCTAAAAGTTGCTTATTCAAGTTAGTACTGTATCATGATAAAGATGCTTAAAAAATATTACCATTATTTAGGTTTGATTTTGATCCTTCCACTTGCATATCATCATCACTAACTCTTTCGAATTGCTCATCATCTTCAACAAATCTTTCTACTTCATCATCATCTTCAACAATGGAATCACCAAATTAGTTGAGCATGAAACTTATTGGTATATAATTTGGAAAACCAATGAAACATAACTTTAACTGTTGAAGGATAATTACTCTTTATAAAAAGATGAATACCATTAAGATAAGGAAAAGGCACTGACGTAGTGGTGGAAAGTGGAAGGAGATTTTATGACATGTTATAAATGTTGATGAGATGGCAGTAACAAGATTCATGATTATGTTTTAATAAATTACAAATAGATGAGTTCTATTATTTCTGCAATATTTGAAAAGAGAGAAACAAATCTTGATCGATACTATATTTGTCCAATGTATACAATATGCTAATGGTAACTTCTTCAATGAAGTTACTATATGAAGTTTATCTGATTTATAAAAATGACAAGTTTAACTAACTGATAGTGACTATATAGTATACTTGTTATTGAGAGCTATAAGAACAGGTACGCTATCATACTCTCCCGCAAGCTTAGCTGGGTGTGGTAGACAGTAGAGAAGAGAAGCACAAAGTGAGCTTGGACCTAATTAGAAACCTGCGGCTGTTTCTGCAGTAACTTTTTCCTTAATGAGAATAAGTCTAATTCTATGTGCTTTGTCTTAACATGGAGGACAGGTTTTGAACAAGAGTAACAGTGCATGCTCATATTATCAAAGAGAACAACAGACACCAATTAAAATAAAAAACACCCAATTCAGTGAGCAAATATTGAAGCCAAAATTATTTTGCAGTATGCAAAAGGAACAAAGTCTATAGGCAATTTTCAATTATGCGCAGGAGAAAAAAGGGAGAAAAAAGAGCACACCTTCCATTTCAAAGCCACATGTGAAAACATATATCCTCATGTTTTCAGGTTTGAAATAATCAAGAACTTGTTTTATTAGAGGCTCATTCCATTTTTCGTACAAATGGTCAGCATAAATAACATGCTTTGGAGGATATTGGAGCAAATTGTCTGCAAAATAAAATAACTATAATAAGCCAATAATGATTTTGAATATGTATAAGAATTTTTAAATAACAATCTCTGCCACCAAGGAAACAGAAAGGCCAACATATTAGAAACCTGAAAGCTTAACAACATATTCACGTTGATCATTCTCCTCTCCAAAATTAAATGCTAGTTCTCCCACACACTGAATTTCCTTAAACATCCATTCTGGTGGAGAATCACGCAGCAATGTAAGATATTCATATATGAATCCAATTATCTTGTTGATCTGTAAGTGGGCAGATAAAAGTTAGGCTATATTGAAGAAAAGAAATCATGTTTAAACTTCACTTTTTTACCAAATAATGTTTAAACTTGAAAGCACACATACAACAACCAAGCCTTATTCTATATATAATGTTCATTCATCTCTGTAGCACCAAGTGAGTCCGATGTCCGACAGGTGACAGTGTCAGACACCTACACGACATAGTCACATATACATTGAATTGTGTAATTTTCTCAAATTATTATCAATGTTGACGTGCCAATGTTCGTATTGTATCCACTGTCTGTGTTTGTCTACATACGTCACAGTCATTAATCATATTTCTTTCTTGCCAAAACTTTGGGGGTGAGGAGATGACACTCCAATCAAAATGTGAAACCAAATAGTCAATAGTGCTTCCACCGACCTCACGTTTTTTCTCAACTACAAAATTTATTAATAAATATCCATCTAAATACTAGAAGTATCCAAAAACATCATATTGAAGGCCCTATACAAAACTCCCCTAAAAAACATCATATCGAAGGCCCTACACAAATTAAAAATAAAATGTAATTACCTCAAGTATACCAGAGTTGGTGAGACCTATTCTAATGGAAAAGATGTTAGCTGTATGACATATTCCATCACCAATTTCAGCAGTTAAAGATTTGGCCAACCCTTTATCCTTGAGTAAGGAAATCAAGCTTCCCGTTCCCTCTGAATCATTAATTAAAACATTGTTAACGAAGTCACACCATAAATTGTTTAAATAAACAAGCACTAGTTGAATAACTATGAAATATCAAATGAAGAAAAAAGTAGAAATCAATTGCTAAAGAAAGAGAAGCTCTTACCCTGATTGAGGAAATAAGATATATATCGGTCAGGTTTATGTTCATACACATTGCGTAGAGACAATAAGGTCCATGAAACAACAAGAATATTAGTATTGAGTGTCCCAAAATCTAAATGGAATTGTTCTCCAGACTTCCAAACAGGTCTTTTTGGGAGTTCTTTTTCTTTTTCTTTTTCTTTTTCTTGATTCAACCTTTTTTATGGAATTGAAAAGTTTTTCAACCCAACCTTGAAGCATGTCAAGAGTCTCTGCATGGAATATCAAGATGTAAATAAAATATATATTATTTGATGAGATTTGCGCATCAAAAAACTTTAAATAAGTTCTCTTAACTTTGACATGTACTGTAGAGGTTAGATGTTGAATCTCCTAAAAATCAATACATTTGGCTAATTATTGTCCTATTATTTCTTTAATGAATACTACTAAGAACCCACTCTCTAACACACACATATCTAAGAACCCACTCTCTTAACATAAATATATTTGAAATCACAAATTCCTTAATATTTCACCTCACAATATGTCCGCAGATACACCAAATTTGATGCCAGAGATAACACTAGCATGGATAAATTTAAATAAACTAGATAAAAGAACTTCACCTTCACTAATAATGACTAATTTCATGTTCTTCGCATGATTTTTTTTTTTGGTGAAATTTTAGCACTTCCCTGTGAAGATCATCATAGTCATCCTTTTCACCCATCAGACTTTCTCTGTTACCTTTATGTTCATGAAAAATAAATGCATAGTGCAGAATATCAATTAATTATACATTATATAATCTAAATATTATAACAGACCAATAAATAGGAGAAGAATATAATACAACTTACCACACAAGAATACATTATTATATGGATGACCTTTTCTTGATGTGTGGCAAAGAAGACCATCATGGACATGCTTCCATTCTTCCTTCTTTTCATTAAATTCTGCTCATAGTAAATTTTAGATAAATATTTTAACTTTTCACCTTCAAAAAGAAAAAATAAATCTATTTCATATAATTAAAATGAAACATACCACTCTCTACTGCATTTACTTCGGCCTCTAAGATTTCCTTTGATAGCAGGGGTTCAATGAAGATATGAGCAAATCTAATATAGATATCAATAGAAAAAAGTTAAGTAAAATTCTATCACATGATACAAACTGAATAATAACACTTACTAAAGGTAGATTTAGTGTAATAACACTTACTAAAGGAAAGAACAACTACACATCACCAACAATACAGTCACAAACTCTACAAATAAACACAGTTACAGACTCATGATATCTACTATACTAATGAATAATGATCCTCCTAACCTTACTCCCACCACTTATCATCTACACTTGAATTTTTGATTATGGAACAAAAATTAAGAACACCAAACCCTTGCTAAAATTAAAACTACAATACCTAAGTCTCCCACTCTGCAGGAAAGCGAAGCCATCTTAAATCAAGATTTTACGCAAAATCGAAAAAGGGAAGTAAAATCGTACAATTGTAACACTAATCGTAAACAAAATGCATAAAACTCAAATAAATGCAAATAAATTCATATATATGCATATACAATTGCATAAATAAGACACCGTACCTTCTTAAGGCACCCTTTAAAAAATTTCCATTTACTTGAAAACTAAAGTTGCAGTGTTCGGTGTCTGTAAATTCATCTGTCGATCCACCATGCTCGGAGATGTAAGTAAGATACTGAAATTGAAAATATTATCAAATTAAATTTTAATTGTAGTACAATATATTAAGTACAATATATTTAAGAAATTAAAAGTGGAAATTTGTGAGAAAAAAAATTAACATACGTCTTTCTTTTCAGAAAACTTTTTGCTCCCCTCGACGAGCATGTGTTCTGCAACCAAATGACATTGTATTAAACTGATGATAAATTATAAAAATAAAAATTCAAAGTAATATAATCATTCAAACCTAACAAATGTGGTAATCCTTGCACACGTTTTGGGGTATGAAGACCACCAACACTGATGCTCATAGCTGCAGCACACTGAAAACGAACAAAACACTGTGAATGTAACAATCAATATCAATGTCTTTTGAAAACAAAATTGAAGTTGACAATATAGATACCATCTTTACTTGTCCGCCTTCTTTTTTGTGGCCATCTCTAGTAGTAACCCGAGGATCGTGTACAATAAGTGCTTCAACACCATTTTCTAACTTAATCACTCTGTAATCCCTAATGTCATGCTTTGACTTGATAACAGTGTCTTCCATTGGATCTGAAATACAACATATCACACAGTTATTTTTAATATATGATTTAAAGTTTTGTTTGTTCATATATTCACATACAAAAATATAACCTAAACAAAATTGAAACTATGTTATTTAATAAGACTCAAACATTTATATCAAAACAAAAAAAAAAACTCAAACAAACACAGAAATGCCTCTGGTGATTCAAAACGTGCATTGAGTCTAGGTCCCTGTGGTTTTTTTATATATATTTTGTTGAAAAAAATGAAAACCAATCACCAATATTGAATAATAGTTACTCAACAAATTATCAATATTAAATACAAAACAAAAGTCAGTAGCTAAAAGCAACAAGATATGATTGCCAGTTTGATGTGAGAGAGGCATAGGAGGTGCAAGATCACAAATTCAGAGTGTGCAAACTTATAAACAGATCATATTAGTGAAACTGAATTTAGAAACCCACTCACACAAACGTGGCTCCGCCACGGCTCGCACTGCAAACATTGATGATAAACAAGTCAAAACGATGCAAATAGCTAAGCATTATAGGATAAGAAAAAACTAAAAAAACAACTAGGCTCAATGCACAATGGAGACAATACAATTGCGTTTAGGCTCTGGTCCTTCAATATATCAAGTGTACAAGTCCTTCAAAAACTACGTTAGGCTCTGTTCATGTTATTTGTATTTCTATTACATGAGCTTAAAGAACTCTCCCTATGTGAATCCCAACACCAATACTTTGGCGTGAAACCATGCTTATACAAAACAACAATGCTTTCAAGTAGCAATATTAAAATCTGAAATTTTTTCATAACAGGCTCAATCTAAAAAATTAATACGAACATTTCTATCAAGCATCAACCAAATAAACCACAAAGTTCAAGTGAGATACTAACCTATCTGTTCAAAATAACACCAATCAAAAAAGTATAAAAAGAAATGTTACAAAAGGCTTAATTAGCAATAGTTTATTGACTATAATTATAGATATAACCACATAAGTTAAAAAGTACCAACAATATCTAAGGTTGAAAGAAAACTACACACCTTAAAGCAGGTAATATAACAAATTATCTTGCTAGATAGAAGGGGTGGCTCAATGCTGAAATCTACGTAGCAGACATCCTGGAAGAAAAAAAACAAAGAAGTAAGCCTCATATTTAAGTTGCAGGTGTGTACAAGTGTCTGACCTGTGTCCATGTATGATACTCATTAGGCGCTGAGACATGTGTCTATGTGTTTGTGTTGGTTTTGTGTATGTGTGTGTGTCATTGTTCTATAAATGTCTGCAAGATTGTGTCTAGTCCATGTACAATTACAAGTAAAAAGGAAAACATTCAATATATCATGAAAATGCATGCAGTAACCAGAACACACACACACACTTCAGGAAGATTCATGTATCTTTCTATACAGGGTAATGCAATAAAGTAGCACAATCATTGATTTGAAATAATGACGGTCTTCAACAAAAAGAAGCAATTAAATTGAAATTCAGAATCTTAGCATAATAGCATGTTTTATTACTATAAGACGTAGGAACAATGTCATTGGGATAATTGCAGACACTATCATGCAACAACAATGTTATATCAAACGAATTTCTATTCATGAACTGAATCGTGAAGCACATGTTCTGGTCATATAAAAATCCAAAACCAATTTACCTTGATGTTCTGGTCAGATAACTATATATTGTTAGTCATTGATTTTGACAACTATTAGTATCATGGCTTAGCATAAGCAGATAATGAACTTATTTAAACTATATGGATTTACAACTAATAATTTCCAAAGTTACTTTTATGTTTGTACATATCTAGAGAAAAATAAAAGAATGCAAACAACTAAATATAAAAAATCCAAAACTTAAACTAGTTTTCATATAAATCAAATCAACATAAACCACTAGCAGGTCTATGAGTGATGTCTCACTAGCAGGTTTACAGTTAATGTCATTCAAACATCGTTTGAGCAAATTTAGCATAAAACACTTTATAGTGCAATTGCAAAATCAGCAGAAAACAACTCTTATCAGCAGTGTTTTACTGTAACAGGTTACCCAATAATGAATCTTTCTTACATGCACAGCCTTGAAGATCTTTTCCTTCTTTTTTTTTTATATAAGAGACAATAACAGTGTCCCTGTCCTGTGTAGAACAAACACACTACCACAACAATATGAACACTTCCTATCCTTTAATCAATTGTTTTTTTAAAGACAAAGTTACACTAAAGACTCTAGACCGAGCACATATATTGCACAGGAAACACCAATCCAACAATAACAAACGATAAGCAGATACATCACTAACAGAAATTGGCATAACACCAATGTACACCAAAATCCCAAGAAATGGACACCCTTGACTAACTAGATGACATTAATTCTTGAAACTTTATGCTGATATGTGATACATATCAGTTGCTCCTCTTAAAGACTTGAAGACTCCATAATTTGATAGATACACATAAGTTATTGTCTAATAACAATATCAATAAGTTATTAGAAGACGTATCAATCACATATTAGACAATGTCAATCACAAAGATACTGGAATTGCATCGCTACGAGAACTTCTCATCTTGTTCCTCTAACTTATATTGGATTCCATGATTTAATAAGTTATTATAAGCAATCAGCAACCAAATTGAATAGGACCATATTTAGAGAATCAAGACACTTAAAACCTATCAAGATTCTGGTAACAACAAAATGAAGAAACCTTAAGACACTCAAGAGTTTAGATCGCAAGACCACTGAGACTGGAAGACAACAGAGTCGCCACCAATTGTTCGTCGCTTAGTTCGCCTTTCTTCACTGTTGACTTCGAATATGGATTCAAATAAACCTAAACACAGAATAGAAACAAGGGTAAAAACATGAGAACAGAAAAAGGATTTTGTATTCAAAGAACAAAAAAGATGATCATATGCAGAGAATACAAAAACAACCCAATTCTTACTTGAAATGGAGGAGAAGAAACAAGAGGAAGAGGCGAGGGAGATGTGTTGGCGTGAAAGTTGGGAAAAAATGAGTGTTAGTTAGTTAGAGTGTGGTGGTGTGATATTGTTTGTGAGAGTTGGGAAAAATGGGTGAAAAATCAAAGTATGAGGAGAGAGAGAAAATGATTTTGATTTTGTTAGAGTGTGATTTTGTGTGTGAAGAGTTGGAGCTGCTCTGCTTGCTTGCTTGCTAAATAACCATACTTGCTCTCTCTCGCCGTTTCCTTTCCACTAAGATTCTTTCCAATGCATTTTAAACATCACCTCCACGTCAACTCATCAAACTATAAATTATGTCAAAGTAAACTAATTAATTACTCTTTCCCGTCCCACAATAAATATTAATTACTCTTTTTTAATTAATATTCCTTTCACCATTCACTTTTTTAATCACTTTGCATTTATGATAATGGTGTATTTTTCACTTATACATTTTTCTTAATATGTATGAAATGAACAAATAGTTCATAACCTAGGACGGAGGAGAGTAATATATTATGTCAATGTATGATTATTTTACATACTTTGTGTCTATTGATTTATTGTCACGTCAATCAATGAACATAAAAATACATCAGTTGTCATATTAATGACCAATGATACGGGAACACGTCATTAGATGAATTTGTAAAATAATTATACACTATAGTTAAACTCTTAATTCAAATGGTAAAGATTTTGACCCCGCTATCAATAGATGACCAAGCAAAAACATATAATAACCGAAGAGATCAATCTCTTAAATAAATTTGAGTTACCTCAATTAATTAGTTAACTATTTATGGAGATACATTAGTTCATCGAAATTATTAGAATTTAAATTTTAGAGTTTATCATGTAAAATGATATCTCAAAATGATGTAACTTACTTAGGGATTTTTTGTATATACATTTTTCTTTAAAAAATAGCTTGGAATTCAATCTTATGAACTACGACTGACTAATCTAAGAGACATCAATCCCAGAGTCTAGTATAGCCCCTATTTGAAGCCATAAATTTTGGTATGTATGGACCGACACAACATATAAAGTAGCATCACGAGTATTCAAATTGAAACCAACCCATATGTGCGTTTTTTTTAATAGGCATATGTGTATCCATAAAAATAGATGAAGTTGTATTTGCATGGATAACTAATCTTTGCATGTAAAGGAAGTCTCATTAAAGCTTGAAATTTCACTTTTAAGTTGTCTATAAAAAGAGTACAGACACCAAAATGGAATAAGAGTGTTAAAAAAAAATTGCATGCTTTTTTTGTTTGATGAAAATGGAGATTTCAACTTTTGAAAGCTTAAAAAGGAAATAGATGTAGGGTAAATGGACATGAATAAATAATCATTTTTGAAGAAAATGAATAAATAATCGTAACTAGCTACTTTTACCTTATTGGCATCAACTTACTAAAAAATCGTATTAGTTCTTACGCAAGGATGAATTTGACATGACATTTTTTTTTCTTAATTAATGTGTATGCTTTATTTCGTTTTCAATCAGTTTTTTCGGACCAGAATAATTTTTTCCTAACTAATTTCCAGGACCAAAGTTATTCATGTCAAATGAAAATGAATCGTAACAATTTAGTTGGATATATATTTGTATCATATGATCATATCAGGTGGCTCATTCAATATTATACACATGCAGTAATTCATCTTATCAGTGTATTTTTTTATATATTTAAATCATACCCATAAAAAGGGATCATTTTACATAATCACACATTTGGAAAATTTTACGAATTCTCAAGATTTAAGATGTTTCACACAAAGAATCAAGAAATTGTAAAAAGACTCATTGGTTGATGGTGACTCTAGTGTGAGAAGAGACATCGATTCCTTTGCACTCCACTACTCCAACAAAATAGGATGTAAAAAGATTCCTTCTCTTTCCTTCTTTCATATGCTAGCTGTGTCTAGACTGTAATTACACGACCACGTATAGTATTTTTCAAATGGATGGAAGCATAATATACCTTGAATTATAATAATAATAATATAAAAATCGTCCAATAGCAAATTTTCATAATTGTTATCTTTTTAAATTCATGATCACCTTAATTTTATGTTTCATGATAATTTTACAAAATATAAATTCAGTTTGTTTATTTTTTCTTCTCCTTAGATGCTTTTATAAAATAAATGTACACTCCAATAGCATTCTAGTTAAACTCTTAATTCAAATAGGAAAGATTTGGACCACTAAATCAAGATGTTAATCGATTACTGACCAAGAAAAAGACATATATCAACGGGAGAGATCAATCTCTAAAATAGATTTGAGTTACCTCAATTTCTTTTAAAGAATTGAGTTACCTCAATTGATTAGTCAACTATGCACGCATGAGGATATATACATCAGTCCAGCCAAAAAAATTATTAAAATTTGAATTTGAGAATTTAAATTTCAAAATGATGCAACTTAATTAAGGATTTTATAAGTATGTTTTTTTTAAAGCTCTTTATCCAATCTAATAACCGACCCATATGAATGACATCAATCTCAAAGTCCACTAGTATGAGACCCATTTAAAGTCATAGATTTGGGTATGTATTGACTTACCCAACACAAAAAGTAGCATCGAAATTATTTAAATTAAAGACATTAAAAAGAGTATACTCTGACGTTCCAAACCTTCCGCATCATACAACCCATATGGATTATTTTTTAATAGGTGGTATCTATGTTTTTTTTCTTTGGAAAGAAGGTGGTATCTATGTATTTATCAATATAGATGAAGTTGTAAATGCATGGGGAACAAATCTTTACATCGAAAGGAAGTCTCATGTTAAAATTTCACTTTTAAATCGACTAAAAAAGGAAAACAAACATCAAAATATGAATAGGAATTAAAAATTCTGCATTCTTTTTTCCTTGTTGTAAAGTAGAAAGAATGGAATGAGTGCATGGGAAGGATACACATTTCAATTTTTGGAAGCTTAAAAAGGAAATGGATGTATGCCAAGTTACTTTTACCATATTATCATCAACTTACTAAAGAACAGTAAATGTTAAGTACTATAGTTTTGGTGTAAATATATGATATAAATGCACGTATTTCAAAAATTGAAGATATTAATTGTACATTTATACACCAAAACTATAGTAATTGACATTTTTCATTTATATAGGAAATGAAGAGGATCTTCACCCATAATCGTAACCAGACACCCAAGGGTGGATTTGACATGAATAGTTTTTTCTTATTAATGTGTATGCTTTTCTAGGACCAAAATTATTCATGTCAAATGAATCTTAACTAATTCATACACAAGGATGAATTTAATAAAAAAAAATCTAAAATACAATTACAACCAAAACTTATACATCAAATTCACTTACGTTGATCAAACAACACCAATATATCAATCAAAACTTAACATATCTCTATCTGACTCATTATTCCTTTGATCTTTTTAAATTTCTCTTATTGTTTTTCAAAATATTCCTACGTTTTTAGCAATTTGGCTGCATACTCTCCATTTGGTCGAGTCAACTTACTACAGAATGTGCAGGTCTCCTCTTTCACATGATCAAATAATAATCTCACTTGAGTTTTCACCATCTTTTCTAGCTACGTTATATACGTGTACCCTCTCTCTTATGTTATTCATAATCATATCTCATCTAGTATTTTTGTATCATGTAAAACATTGAGGCCAAATATAAGCCATTAGCACACTTTAATTAATTAATAATAATTCCCCACAAATAATTCCCCATTTCTAATTCTAAATTAGAAAGAAAGTCACATAAACATAATATCTCTTACACGACCGAAGAACCTTCAAGAGGCAAGCAGTTGGAGACAAAGCTAACAATAATTATATTAGGTGCTTACACCACATTATTTTCATGTTTTCCATGGAAAGTTTATCTACATTCGTCATTATTTTGATAATAAAAAAATGAGTTTAAAAACAAGAATGAACCATTTTGGTCCCTCGATCACAAAAATCACAGGATAATTTAGTCTCTGATGGAAAAAAAGACCATTTTTAGTCCTTTATCTGAGTAAATCGAATTTATTCTAAATGTTAAAAAAATCTAACAGGATTTTTGTGTTTTTGAACCGTTATTCAATTATGTTACAGTTATTTTTTTAACAAACAAAAATGGATTATATTAACACTGATATAACAATCCTCTCAGTATAAGGTGTATCGAAAAGACTGCATAAAAAGGACAAACAGTTCACACGGATTACAACAAGTGGTTAGCCAATGCATAAACACGACAATGGACTCAACCACCACAAATGATCACCAAATACAAATACAGTCTTTTTGGCTTTCAACCACCACAAAGAATAATATTTTACTTCGTCTAGTAGCTGAGCTATAGAACATTCTTTCTGTTTAAATAATCTATTATTTCTTTCATTCCATAAAACCTAAATAGTAAGGAGCCAAACAAACTGAAGAAAGGACCTCCGCGATTTCAAACCACACATGTAATAAGTAAACTGAGCAAAATGATTTGAAATATGACAATGGTCGACGCCATCACAACCAATCCAAGTACGCAATAGAGGCCACAATGAACCAAAACAGCTGCACGACAAGAACAAGTGGCGGGCATCCTCCAAAAGACCGCACCCTGACACACACAGGCACGCCTCTGAATCAAGGACACCGCGAGTCGCCAAATTAGATTTAGTAGGAAGTCGATCACAAAGCAAACGCCAAGCAAAAACAGACACCTTAAGCGGAACCTGTTTATGCCAAATCAAGTCAACATTAGTTAGCATAGCATACACACCACAAATAGAGTAACCTTCGGAGAGATCCGACAGCCACTGCCACACATCATAAAAGAGTCTGCAAAGAAACATCAACAAGTAATAGCTTATACTCTTCCAATAACTCTTCCTCCCACACCCACAAACCCCTACGCCACTGTTGGTACAAGCCTTATTGGTATAAGCCCTAGAGGCCAATAGTTTATGTGAAACTTATCTTATGTATCATGACTTTTATTATTAAATAATATATGACACTCTTTGTTATATATTTATAGTAATGTTAATAAAGTCCTTAGAATAGATAGTTCATGTAATAATATATTAAGTGTGACTTAATCATGAGATTACATTATCATAAAGAACGCTATTCTTAAATGTATCCGTAGTCAAGCTTTAATATGAATTAGGATAATAATAAAGCGTCGAGACTATTATGTATGAAGACTGATGACCGCATCTCATGGGTCATAGATATGAGATATCAAGTCTATACATAGGTATAAATGTTAGGAGTAATATTTATACTGGATAGACCCATCGTGAGAATACTACATAGTAAGTTATGAGATTGTCATAAGATATTCTCACAATGATAATAGTGTACATCGCTCTTTGACCTGAAACCACTATGATCCCTAGATGTGGACTCAAGTGCTTTGTTGCCATTCTAACGTTGTCTGTAAAAGGATAACCATAATGTTGGTTGATGGGTATTTGATGAATCATGCTGAGGGACATGAGTGTCCTAGATGGGATTTGTCCCTCCTCATAAACAGGAGATATATCTATAGGCCTCTTGATGAAATATGACTGTAAAACTGCATGGCCATGCCGAACTAAGTCGATATAGGATATTGGACTTATTCGTTATTCAGTATATTTTGGAATCAAGAAATATAAATATTGATTTACACAATGGTGACAAAATCTATGCATTGAGATCAATAAAGATATTAGGACAAAGGAGTAATCGTATACATAAGTATTATCATGGAAAAAGGTTTCGTCAGATCACTTGACATTCTTGTCACTTGGGTAGCAATGATGTGTTGATAGATACCGCTCATTGTTTATAGTATTAAATATTAGATTTAATATTATTGCCAACGTGACTAGAACCTATAGGGTCACACACAAAGAACAGTCAAAAGAGAAATATATAAGTATGACTTATATAAGGGGTGCGTTTAGTAAATAACGCTAATTAGTTAGCAGAATTACTAAACTCGTTATTGGTCTTACAGAAGCCCAATAGTGACTTCTAAACTTGCAAAGCACACTAAGAGTTCTATAAATAGAAGCCTAGTGCTGAAGTTTGAGGTTGCACGTTTTGAAACCCTAAACTCTCTGAAACTTCTGATTCGTTGGCTAGCACCAAGTTTTGGAGGAGCACTGTTTGTGCGGACTTGCTAGAGGCTTTGCTGCTTGCTGCTTGCTTTGTTGTGATCGTGTTTCCAGTTTCCAGCTTTCAGATTCCACACTTCGAGGTAACAATCGAATCACTGATTCATGTGTAATTCGTAATGATCCAAGGAAAGAAAATCGAATTTTTTTTTATCCGCTGCTTATTCTGTTTATGAAATCAATTTTCCTTCAGCCACTACCAAGCTTTACCCCCCAATTTTATTTTGTCAATTTTAGATTCCCTGCATGACACATTTCAATTTTCAGCTAAAATTTCATCAACAAATTAAAAACAAGGGAATTCCTAAAATTGAGAAACACCAAACCAGGAACTCCACTCTGACTAGTTAATATATAATGTTGTGAAATTGATCGCGATCGGTTCGAAATCACACCAATATTTGTATAGATGTGTGAAGCAAAAGGTAGTGGTAATCCTAGGTCTAGGTGCCTTCAAGCAACAACAACAATAACAGAGCTAAAGCCTAAGTGTAGAGCTTAAAACAATGACACTAGCAAACATGAAGATAAGAAAGCTTAAGGAAAACAAACACACACAAAATGGTAACCTAGTTCAGTCAATATGACCTAATCTGGGGAGAGAGCAACTCTCCAGTCCACTATGATAAGATGTTACAAAAGGTTACAAGAAATCAGCCTTCAATCCTAATCTCTACCATTTGCCTTGACCCACCTCACCATATGAACCTACAAGAGATTATACTAGAGGAAGCTTATGATCCTTCCAATGATGTAATCTCACTACCCAAGGTGTTTACAATGTTTAACCCAACCCAAGAGACTATCCCTACAAAGGTACTCAACCCTCAAGTTCCCCCCTTTGTGAACCCTAGACCTCTTGCTTCAGCTCCTCTTCAAAGAATGCAGAAAAACCACTTAAATATTTAACACATAAGTGTAAAATCGCGCCACGATTTCCACTACCGTGCCACGATTTCCTCTTTTCCAGCCGTTGTGAATAGTCACTTTCAAAACAACTTGCTCAAGAAGTTGTCTAATCGTGTCACGATTTCCTAAATCGTGTCACAATTTCCCTATGACAAAAACACCCGTTCTGCCAACACAAATTGCGTTGCGGCTCTCCAAATCGTACCACGATTTGATGCATTCTCAGAATCACAATTCTAAAGCAATATACAACATATAAGCCATACATACACCAGGAATCCCAAAGTATGTACCTCTAGTAGAATTTGCTGAGAATGATATTATGCAAGGACAAGAGGAAAATGGGTTGTAGCTACCGTCTTTATTACTTGAATGCCAAATACCTTGTTTGCATGTAACAGTAACACCTGATTGAATATATAATTCTCAAACCACAAACAAAATTAAAAATCAACATGGAAATCAGATAGATGTCTAATTGTTTTTATAAGAAAAGGATTGACAAAGTATCTTAATTTTAAGAAATACATTCCATCTTCAAATCACTTACATAACCATTGCACAGAAGCAGGGCATGGTCTTTTTCACTTTTGTGAATTAATCACCATCACTAGATAATGAACATCTACACATCTTATATTTACAATAAAATATGATCAGTTCTATTTTATTTGTTGTTTCAAGAGCATGTGTCCCAAATCTAAGGTCGTCATTCAATTTGGCTTTAATATTAGAAAGAGATTGCAAATACATCCTCAACATTTTTAATTGAGACCTCTAAGAGCTTTCATTGTGTTCGAGATACCGATGTTTTAAATAAAAACAATTATGAATACTTTAACTAGTGAAATCATTTTCATAACTTATGAAGTAAAATAAGCATAAAAATATCAATGCTCTTCTAGGCACCAAATGCTCAAAAGAACACTTAAAAAATAGCATTCCTGTTGGTAAGGGGCACAACCCTTAATATTACTATTTAATAACAGTGTTATATTTCATTAAGATAATAACCTCCCATCAAAATGATGTCCTGATATTACGATTCATTTTATCTCTCATCTCTTCTGCCATTTCTCTATCCATAAGCTCCATTTTCCTATCCATAACCTGCAAGCGAAGAGAGTTTGAAGGTAGTAAGAAAAATACTTGTGAGAAATACCAAAAGAAAAGGTAGTGTTAGGGTGACTAAAGATGGTATCATAGCTCACACCAAGCTATGAGTCGCAATTTGTCGCACCTTTCCAATTTAGGTCCTTCTTGTCACTCTAAATCCTATGTCCCTCCCTTAAATTACCAAGCCACCATATCACTCTGGCGGTAACTTTATACAAAAAGCATGCAACTGGAGTTCAAAATATATGTCAATGAATTTAATATTTATGTCTTGGAGTCCTAATTCTTGATCTAATCATCAATCAAGCAGCAGAGCCTTAAAATCCCCATTTCCTTGTTCTGATTTTGTTTGGAATAGTTCTTTTACCAAGTGGAATTTTACATTATAAGCTTGATTTATGGCTGAACTATTATTACATGGATTTTATACGGGTAAAGTATGTTCAAAGAGCTGAATAATTAGGAGTTCAACAAACAAATCAACTTCCAATACGTCTTTTACTCTATCAGCACCATTAGTACGACTCTAGTACAGGATCTGTAATTCTGGTATAAAATTGCAGTGATAGATTCAGTTAGTGCGACAAATAATGTTTAATTATGTTCCATAGTAATTTGAAAGGGGTTCTACAGATCATATAGATGTCTACAGTTTCTGGTGAAAAAATTTACTTGCTCTCATTTCTCAAAACTATTTAAAGAAAATACATAACCGAGAGTCTCAGAAAATAACTATCTTTATTAATAAAAAGACCAACAAATATGAGTAGAATTTAAATACCTTACTGCGACCTTCACAATCTGTATTTGCTATTTTTCGTCTTAATTCATTTGTTTTACAACAATCGCCTATCCTTAATTTTATTGTTCTTACGATCATGTTGAAATCCATATCCATTTTAAGCCTGTTTCCAACAGGAAGAACACATAACCATAACCAAGTGGTTTATTATTGTTGCAAGTGTTTCTTAAATCCCATTAGGAAACAATTTCCTCTTGTAGCCGTGAATATTGGTACCGATGATCATAAAATTAGAGCATCCTTCACATAAATAATCACACAAATTTCTCAGACACATGCATGATCATAATAATTGTTAATTCAACAAATCACAATTTCAAAATATTCGTAAGAATTTGAATCATGAATACATCACAAGTGTTTCCAATTGGTTGGTTAAACATCTAATTATTCCTATTTTTCATCAAATGTTTGACTAGCCAAGTAGAAACAATCATGGATTTATGATGCAAACTTTCGTGAGCTTGAAATTACATATATCCTTAAATTGAGATTTGTGTGATTATTTATGTGAAGGCTGCTCTAATTTATAATGCATATGCCTAGGAAACTTGTGTGATTATTTATGTGAAAGCAGGGCTAATTTTAGGATCAATGGTACCAGTACCAGAGGAATACAAGATAACGTTGTTTTATAATGGGAGTTAAGATACACTTGCAACAATAACATAATTTGGTTATGTATACTTCCTGTTCGAAGTAGGCGTATCTCTTCAAATATGTCATGAGTGTGAAAAATCATTAAATAAATATATATTTCCACCATATTCATTTCATATATGATTATATGAACTTCCAATAAAATGATAATATTTAGTCAACTCAAATTGAAAACAATAAGCACCTTTATATGAACAATGTTTCCCCTCTCTCTGCACACACACAAAACCATACACACCACAAAAAGTTGAAACTTAAGAGAATTTTTATATGACATGTTAAGGTTAGCGCTAATTCAAGAACAAAGACTTTCAAAAATCACTCTAAGCAAAAGCGTAAACATCATATCAAAAATTCAACCAACCCGAACATAATTATGTTGGTGATTTCAAAAATCATGGAATCACTTTAGATCAAAAGTTGTAATTCTTCGTGAGAACCTTTCATATACATTATAACATTTGGTAGTATAATACATCTTTATATATGCTTCAAAGCAAGATTAATAACTCCACCAGGAACGATTCATCATAATTTCAAAAGTCTTATACCAACAGAGTTTATACTCTTCATTTAGGTGACATATCGTACCAAAAATCAAGATAAAATGGATACAATCATCCAAAGAGCACCGACCGAATATTAAAGATATTATCGAAACATTTATAGAAGTTCAAACAAAACTTGTACATGTCAACATGTAATCACAAAGTAATGTCTAAGAAGATAATGAATAGTTCTTTTCATATAAACCAAAATATATATATGCCTAAGTTTATATTCCATGAAAACGTAAAAAATGGCACACAAATTTCCAACTTTAATTTTTTATTACATTTTTACCTACCAGTAACATCGGCAAACTATTTGACGTAGTGAAACCATTGAACTTGTTGCCATTGTCAGGTGTCTCCGGCCATAATTCTTTAGATTAATGCTGCGGATCACTGGACTAGAAAATAATTGGAACCAAAGAAAATAATTAGAGTAATTTTCCTTCAAAAAAAATAATTAGAGTAATTTTGGGAACACTATTTTTCTTGTGAACTACTTACTTCTTGTTCAGTACCACTTACACCACTCATGAATTAGATTTATATATGATGAAGGTAGTGAAAATAATAATAAATAATTTTTTAATGAAAATAAATTCACGTCTTTTTTGTTTTTTCAAACACGCACGTTTTCACTGCAAGGTCCCGAGTTCAACTCCAATAAAGCTGACCAACCTAACGTCGTTTACGGACTAATTTTCTTGTATTTAAATCATACATTTTATCAAACGTTGAACTCGTATATAATATTTTGTTGGTTTTTTTCCCATCTAAAGTAGTAATTTTTTAGTCCCCTCATGTTTCGATAAATATTTATTGTTTTCATCTAAAGTAGTAAATTTTTAGTTCCCTCATGTTTTAATAAATATTTGGAGATTTAAAAATGACAAAAAAATCAAAGAGAAATTAACACAAGTATATTTAACAACTAAAAATATATTTAAATATTTGTTCTATTATAAAACACCTTTATAATCTGAGTTTTTTTTTTCTGACCCTGACACAAAAAAAAATGTCGTATATCCCTTGTTGAGTTTTTATTTCATAGATATGTTGAGGAAACAAAAACATAACTAGGGCAAAGACTTTTTTTGGTGTCACCTCTTGTAATCTCCCAACCAAAATCTTTGTAATTTTTTCTTGTAAGGAAAAAGAATTGTAAGTTTGAAATGATTCATATTTCTTTGATAAAAATTGTATTAAATTTTACTTTTAAATAAATTTCATTTTATTAAAATTGAATAAACAGTTAATTAAATCTCTAATCTTTTTGGTAGAATCCTACATGTCTCTTTTTGGTAGAATTAAGTCTCTAATCTATTACACTAACTTCAATTTAATTCTTAAACTATATAAATATAATAAGCAACATCTAGAGTATATAAAAACCGTTAATGTAGTCCTTACTATAGCTTAGTAACGAGTAGTAAATTGATGGGTTTAGAAAATTTTAATACTAACTATATTGTTGTGTTTTCAATGCATTGCAGCATCAAGGAGGAATAAAGCAGTATTGAATGGCTTGGAGAAATTGACAAAGTGGCTTCATTCTCTGCAATAAAACATAATGTAGCACCGACGTTTTCGATGAACGGCATTTTCTATGTCCAGCAAGACACCAACATATGTCGTTACATTCAATTAATTCATTTTTTTAATTATTTTTATCGGTATCGACATGTCAATGTCACATCCGTGTCTATGCAAGTGCTTCATAGATATGATCTCAATAATAGTTATAAATTATAATGGTGGTTTACTTTCGAATAACATTTTCAACTTTCAGTATTTCACACTCATTTCATGATCCTCATTTCATATCTCTCAAACATAGCACCAACCCACTTGGGTTGGCATGAAGGTTTCAAGTTTGATTCTTCTCGGTCTTATTTTCAATAGACTAGTTTGAATTCTTAAAATAAAATCCATCAAACATAGCTGCACATAATACACCATGTGGTTTCAACAGATGATCCAAGGAAGTCTCCTTTTGTGGAACTGGCTAATGAGAACATCAATGAAATTGGTCGAAAATAAAACAACACCAACAGCTCAGTCCAAAATGGACAGTGCATTTGTCTCATAAAGTCCCTATTATGATCAGTATCATCATATGACTCAATTATGATATAACAAAAAGTAAACTGATAAAAACAGGACAAACATTATGTTACAAACTAGTAATTTATGCTATCAAAGCCGGATAGTGTGTTGGCTATTTTTGTTATAAGAGTAAAGAGAACAGTATATGAAATACTCCTTAAAAAAAATGAATTGTTGCATAGAGGAGAATACTTGATGCTTGACCTAGGGCTCGTGTGTAACACAAAATTCAAATAAAATTTCAAATACATCCCTTTTTTAGAAACTACAACGAGATCAAATGCCGAGCTTCACCAATAAAAGACTCAATTGAGCAGGAATTTGCTCATAAAAAGTCACCATGGAACCTTGATCACAACCGATATTCACCAATGCATTTGCACAAAAATTACATTTACGTTAAGAGTGACAAACTTTAATTTCCCAATCCATCCGAAGTAATCGCCTAATCTTCGCCAAAATTCTCATATCCGAAGTAATCGCCTAATCTTCGCCAAAATTCTCATATCCGAAGTAATCCCACATATTTGTAACTCCTATCCAAAGCCAATTCTAATTCTTCCGAAACACCCCACAACTTTGTTATGTAAGCATTACAGGCAGCCAAAAATTTGGAGAAACCACATAACCACTCTCCGTCAGCTCCTCTCATCAAAATGCCATAACCCGCCTTCAAACCACCTTTACTAGCATCATCCGTATTCAACTTAACCCAGCTTTGCACCAGACGAACCCAACCGACCTGAACTTCCACTCTTTCACACTTGTTAATTGCAATATGTAGCAGCATCACAGCTGCTACATATTGGTTCACTTACCGCCTCACCTTGTTCCACTGCCAAGGAGTTCTATTAAAATCTTCATCGTGCAATTCTTTGTTTCGCCAAAACCACAAAGAATGACAAGTTGTGGACCACATCACAGACCAATCCACACCATTAATATAATTTCCCATGAAAAGATTCAATTGAATCCAATCAAACAAGCTGCTATGAAATAAATTGTCTTCATCCTCCAAGAAGAACATGAGTTGCTGATTCCTCTTCATCTCTGTAAAACTTACAATAAGCTTCCGTAGCTGCATGTTATACTTCTTCTAATTTGTGAGCATACTATCCAAACGAAAGTTCTAATTCTCTGCCACTGTGTACTCACCATGACTGTCACTCGGCCAGCATCGCACGTCTGCACCACTAACCAGGTCCTAAATGCATCCTTTATTCTTAGCATAACAAACATCGTCCGAAATTTTAAAAAAAAAATAAAAAAAATAAAACAGAAATCATTTAGGCATATTTTAAGCAGTGTCAATTTTTTTTTTTTTAAATTGACTGGGGAAAATTATATTAAAGTAGGAGAGGTGAAATATATCCATTAAAAATATAAAAGGAGGTAAAAACCAAGTTTTCTATAAATCATGCGAATTAGATACAAAACTGTTCTATTGCAGAATTCTTTCCCTTGTGTACTAATTTTGCATATTGGAAATGAACTATCCATTTAGTAATGCCTTTGAGTTACAGTGATTGAAAAGAGATGGTGTGAAAGCTAATCAATAGTTCGGTACCCTTTTCTGTATATCTAATCAGTACAAAATTGAGTTTTATAAAAGGTCTCAATTTTCTGTTCACTACTTGAATAGGCCTGGTTTTATGTGGTGGTTGGATTCACTTCGGAGAGAAGGATGAAAGTGTATCAACTTGAAATCCATCCACGTTCTTTTACAACTATTTTTTCCATGATCTCAAATTACATTACACTTGTAAAATACTTAATTGTGTGTTTCTATGTATTTAATTTCTAATGTCAAATGCACGGTGTCGCACATCATCCAATTGAAGAACTACGAAAATACTGATTTCATGTGAATTCACTTGTCAAGAAAGAGTAGAGCTCTGTCAAATTTCAATGACATATGGTGTCTATGAATTAATTAATAGTATGATTCCATGATACATGGACGATTATAAACCACCTTTGTTGTTGGCCAACACATTCTAATTCTGGTCAATAAATTTGCTTCTATGGCATAAAATTTGTACAATAAATCACTACAAGAAATTCTTGATTTTCCTAGAAATATTTTCCTCGGAAAACATCCCAAATTCGTCGGAAACATTGTTTTCCGAGGAAAGCAGTCATAGGAAATTTTGGATCTGTTCCTACGACTTTCCTAGGAATTTCCGAGGAAATTATGTGTCAAAGAATTTCCGAGGAAATTACCTAGGAATATTTGGCAGGAAAACAATTTGCAGACTGTTGCCTGACACATGCTTTCCGACGAAATGTTCCTAGGAAATAATTATATTTAAAATTAAAAATAAATCCAATTTTTGATTTTGAAAAAGGCGCCAAATTATTCAAAAAGGCGCCAAAATATTTGAAATTGTTTCCGACGAAATTTTCGTCAGTAAATTAATTAATTAAAATAAAAAAAATTGGGGCAAAAATGTGTCAAAATTTCAGAAAAAACGAAAAATAAAAATTATGCGAAAATTTCAAAAAAAAAGTTGTTTCCGATAAAAGACATCAAGTTGATAAATAATTACATAAAACAATATTCATAAATGCAAGGAGCATTTTCTTTGACGGTGGAACATAACCACTGCAAACCACCTAAAACACCCAAAAAGTGCCCGCCCCAAACTAGTCCCTAACCAAAAAGCAGCAACTGAAACCTGCTAAAAACAACAACGGAATATACAAGAATAAAAATTACTCGCTATCATCATCATCCCTCACCTCGTCCTCCTCATCATCAACGCTGTCGTCGTTGTCGTCATGTGTCTGGTCTTCTTGAACCGACGGTGATAATTGACTCGATGGCGACGATGATTCAGATGTCTTCCTACTCTTCATGCCACCCATCCTTTTTGTATCCATCCTTTGTAATTTTATCATTTCCTCTGCCTGTTTGGCCAACAATTCCCTTAACTCATTCTCTAATTCTTCTTTCCTTGCCAACGCCTCCTTTTGAGATTGCAACTCTTGGTTCATTCGATGTATCATTGATTGCATCTCAAGAGGCAACTCTCTAGAACGAGATGAGGACTCTGGTCGAGGAGGAACATAAAACAAATTTCCATGTACCACATTGCCGGCTAACGGCCCAAAACCGTATATTCTACCCGGTCTTCCTTTTTCTGCAGCCTTTGCCCATAATTGAAGTTTAATGGGGTCGGGAATTTCTGGATATGATGGAATCCCAGAATTCTCCGCCAAATACTTCGCTACATTCGTGCCATAATCGTCCTATAAATAAAAGTAATAAATAATAAAGTCAAAATCGATACAAAACAAACACACAGCAGCAAGCTATTTGTAGAGCATAATTTCTAGCTATTTGAGGATGTGCAGCAGCAAAACACCAAAACAAATGCCCGAATGTTTCCTGCTAGTGTTCTTAGAGCTGTGTTGTTAGCTCAACACCAAAACAGATGCAAAACAAACAAACAAACACACACAGCAGCAAGCTATTTGTAGCTATTTGAGGATGTGCAGCAGCAACAACATAGTTTCTTCTTACTAAAGTCTAAACTACTAGAAATTCAATGTTTCTTGCTAGTGCTAGTGTTCATAGAGTTGTGTTGTTAGCTCAACACAAAAACAGATGCAAAACAAACAAACACACAGCAGCAACAAGCTATTCAGTCATCCAACCATAAACACAATCCATTAAAATGAATAGTTCATCATTTGAACACAATAGAGAACAGAAAATGATTACAAATTTACCCGGGTATTGCTAGCTCGAGCATCGATATACCGACCCTTACGCTGACTGAAACGAGTCTCTTCATGGATCTCTTCCGGATAAGGATCTCTTTGCAAAGTTTTTTTTCTAATTGCACACAAAAATATTAACCAATTAGAACATTTGGCAAATTTAATATATACATATATAGGAATATAAATAGTTAAATATAAACAGTTAAAAAAAATTTTACCAAATTTCTAGCATGGGTAACGGTACTGACACAGCCTTGTGCGTGCAACTGCCCTCCTACAATAGATGCCCTGTTCACCTTGTTAGCTTTGGACCGGTTGTTAAAATGTGGATCTTCCTTCCAATACTTGTTTAATAACTCCCAGCTTTTTTCTCAGATCCAAAACGGACGATAAATGCCCTTGCGTTTTTTCAATTCTTGTCGTTCATCATAATAAAAATCAGATAAACGTTTTGCAGCTACCTTATGAAAGTTTTTCTCTACAAGAGCGTGATGATGAGGTTGCCATACACAAAATTCCTGCAGTAAAAAAAATTAATAGACATTCAATAATTTAAAAAATAAACCATATTATAAAACTTAGAAACACTCTGCACCTTCTTCGGCTACACTCCAATCTGACGCGGCAGCTATAAGCCTCGCACTCATGGATAACTTAGAATCAGACGACCCTTCAAACAACGGCTTGTTTACTTCTTTCATCATTTTGTAAAACTTCAACGCTTTCTCATTCAGGATTGTTTCCTCTTCACCACCCTCGTTGTAAGACAGGTTCACCCCAAGAGCATCACTGACCATATCTTCCATCACGCCAAAGTTTTCACACTCCATACGCATCCCACTGCTTGAAGCGTGCATATTAACATCCGACTCGGTATTATTTGTCGGCTCTTGTTCACCATGATAAATTCACACATAATAATTCTCCATAAAACCAAGGTCCTTTAAATGGTTTAGAACATCTTTTGGGCTCCGAATTAACCTACACGTACATTTAACACACGGACATCTTATCCCTCCCTCCAATTGAAAGGCATCTTGCGACATGGCGTAAGCAACAAAATCACGAACTCCATCCATAAAAGCCGCCTTAAGTGTTATTTTCCCTGGATATTTTCTATCGTACATCCAACTACGATGAAAAATATGCTAATCCATTTTTCGCGTCGCTGCAATTGACTCAAATTAGTTCCATTTTCTAATAACCTAAATATTTAGAAATTTGTACATAATAAACATGCTATTGCATAAAAATTATATAATATTTTATATTTTATGACTAAAATATATAACATTTTCTAACTACAGTAACATTTTTCCTAACTTAACCTTTTAAAAATATAACATATATAAAATATATAATCACATTTATTATACATTTTTCTATACTAACTTAACCTTTTTTTTTAAATAACTACAATAACATTTTTACTAACTACATTTTTATTAAGTAAAACAAATTTTATCTAAATAACATATTTAGTACAATTTAATTTTAGTAACTATGTTTCTAATAACTAATATTTTTATTACTAATCATACCATTGACGTAATTTTAAATAAATAAAAGATATTACTAACCTCAAATAAGCCAATTGAACAAAGTGGATGCAAAAAAAGAAAAAAAAAAAGCAGCCAGCAGCAACACCAACCTCAAAATGGATCAAAAGCAACGAAACTACAAAAAATAATGCAACATATTTTAATAATTAAATTAACAATATATAAATAATATAATTTTATTACAATATAATTTTAAATAACCATTTTAACTAATTAAACTACAAGTTTTTCTACAAGCTAACACTTTTTTTATTATACTCTCTAACACTAATAAGTTTTTATTTTTATTTTTAAAAGCAACACTAATAAGTTGAAATTTAATTTAACCCCACTAAATATTTTTTTGAAGAAGTTAATCCGACTAGCATTTTTTTAGAAAAATCCCAATAACATGTTTATTTACAATATAATTTTACTAACTATCTTTCTAATAACTAATATTTATTATTAATCATACCATTGTAGCAATTATTTAAACTAAGTTAGAAATATATCAACCTCAAATAATAAGTCGACGAACTAAGCGGAGGCAGCAAAATCAATGGCAATGAACAACAACACCAACCTCAAAATGGATCGAAACCAACAAAACTATATAAAAAAAAAATGTAACTTATTTTAATAACTACATTAAAAATATATGAATTCAAACACATAAAATTGAAATCAATTATAAAAAAATAACAATAATAACATGTGCCAGCAACCTTAACAATGATAATAAAATGATGAAGAATAGTGTAAATAATGAAGAATAAAATTTGAGTGATATTAAGAAAATTTGATTGAGAATTAAGTGAAGAAAATGGTAAGGAAAATATTTGGAATTGATATGTGAATTAGAATGTAGAAGCATATATATATATATATATATATATATATATATATACACACACACACACACAAGCTGCCAACGGTAACACCAACGGATCTCTGCGCTTTGCTATGTGGGACCGGTGATTTCCGACGAAATATTTCCTCGGTAAATACAGCCAATTACATGTGGGGCCAGCGTTTTCCGACGAAACGGTTCCTCGGTAAACACAACCATTCACAAGCTGCCACGCACGACTTTTCTGTATATATGGGACCCCCTTTGACCGACAAATGATTTCCGACGAAATTTTCGTCGGTAATTCGTCGGAAAACATTTCCTCGAAAATTTCCTAGGTAACTTTCGTAGGAAAATCCAGAATTTCTTGTAGTGAATAAACAAGAAATGCTCATAAAGACCTAGTGAAATAATCCTAGTATGCAATCAGCAGTGTTAGCGGCCAACACTCGGTGGGATTTATTCCCACATCGGATAGATAGGATTCTTGAGAAGAGTTTATAAAGAGGAGGCACTCCTCAGCGTACAAGCCGGTTTTGTAAGGATGAGTTAGGTCTCATAATTGCCGACAAGCAGCAAGAGCATTTTTGCATTTTATCTTTCAACTTGAAGTAGATGACAAATTAATTAGAGGACGCGACAAACTTTTGTTTCTCCTTCATTTTTAAAGCATTTCAAATAAATATGTGGAAAAGAACTATTTTAGTCCAAGCCTTCTATTTCTTTATCGCTACTCATTTAATTTACGTGGGTTTTGGCTTTGGCTACTGTATCATCTTTTGTAGCAGTTTCAATTGTGTCAGATTAAGATTACAATTGTTCAATTTATTTCGTGCTATAATTGCAATTATATGAATAATCGCAGAATTCATAAATAAATTGAGCACTAGTAAGTAACCGGGCAACTTTGGGTTAAGTACTAGTAGACAATAACTAGATTTAAAACTTTCTCATTGTAGATTGACTTTAGGGGCTTTGATGCTTTGGACAGATCCAACAGAAATCCTATCCTTCAAGTGGTTGTAAACAACAACTCATATGCAATTTTGATATCTGTTTGGTTTTCCTTGACAGTGGTCAGATGCCTTGCTATTGGAGTCAGGGGTTGAGATCTAGAGAATGTGAAAACCATATAAACAATGGAAAACCAAAGAAGTTTCTATAATATTACAAAATCATTGGCAAAAGTACTTTGACAAGTCTTTTATTAGCACACAAAGTCCATCAGTATTCAGTGGTGCAACTATAAGAATATATTTCACAGCATAATGCTTGATAACTACGGCAAGTAATTAGTAACAAGATTCTCTCAACCATCTTGTATATTAGAAGGTTGTGAACGAACATCAAGACAGAACCCTTAAACAACCATCTTGTATAGTAAAAAACTACTAATACATCCTCAACATTTTTGGTTGAGTCCTCAAAGGGCTTTCATTGTGTTCGAGATACCGATGTTTCAAATAAAAACAATTATGAATACTTTAACTACTTAAATCATTTTCATAACTTGTGAGAAAAAATAAACATAAAAATATCAATATTCTACTAGGCACCAAATGCTTAGAAAAACCTACAAAATAGCATTCCTTTTGGGATAGAATTATCTAATTTTTAGGGATGGGTATGATTTGGTTTTACATACAAAAAACTATAATAAAGCCAACTTTAAACAAATAATATAGATGGTTATTATAACTGGACCAAAACTTAAATTTAGGTTTAGACAGATGATATCAAGTGGCAGAGTTTGATGGTTAAATTTTCATAATATTTATTATTTAGGAGACTTTTTGCATTTCTGTGGTGCATGTAAGCTCTGGAATATCATGAAGGTATTCAACTACTATCCTTTTGGCAATACTATTGTAGGTTTCTATTTTAACTACAGAAGAATATTGATATCCAGAGCAATTCAACTGAGATCTTTGGTTTACACTAGTTAAGAGTGATAACACTCTGGAATTTAGTTTACAAGGCTTGGACAAATAGGAAAAGGTGAGGGGGGAAAGGGTAATCATCAAAGTTTCAGTAGAATTGTAAATTAAACATTGTTGAGCTTAATTTGAGACATTTTTGAAAGGGGTTCTTCTAGTTACATCTATAGAGTCGGGGTTCTATAGATCATGTAGAGGTCTCCAATATCTGATTAGACATTTGTGAACACCTCTTTCTAATTTCTAATTACTGCACTTGGTGAAAACTTTTCTGCACTGTCGTTTCTCAGCTATTTAAAGACCGAGATTCTTAGAAAATATTTGTCTTAACATATAGAAAGAGAAGCAAATATGAGTAGAATTCTGATACCTTACTGGAGCATTATCAATGGTCATTGCCTCTCCAAAAAAAAATGTGGTTCATCCAACGCTCCGGTCTTCACAATCATGTGGAACAACTGAGCTACTCCTACGAACAGAAGCCAATTTGTGGATTGTAAAGTAAAGAAATTTAGACGAAAAATATGCAATATAGAGGTTAATAATACGAACTAGTGACCATAAATTGGAGATCAGAACCAGATTGTATGAAAAACAGATGATCATATTAAAGCAAAATGGAAGGTAGCAAGCGAGACTTCCGGGATCTTTTGGGAGCTCTAATGGCAGTCTGTTATTATGCATTTCAAAGAATGACCCCAGATACTCAATTGAAGAAACCATAAATTAATTATGATGCTGAAAATCAATTCAAAAATGACGAATAAGAAAGCACAAGAACACTGAAGCACATTAACCTAATTTGGGATACATCCACGGGTAGTAACAAGTTTTCAGTACATAGAAAAAAGGTAATATTGAGAATTGAGATCACACACCTATGAGAATTAAAAAGCTTATTCCCTCACCAAGACTGTTGTTCACACAACACTATACTTTCATCTGGCTTAAGATTCATATTTATAGCAATCCTTAAACCATAAAAATATATGCCAACATTACAGAAGAAAATAGCAGAGGAGAAAATTGATATGCTGAACAAGAACACTAAGATCGTTTTCTGCAAAGCATGTATGTTTTATTGAATACAGCTTGTATGCATATGTGCGCGCGCGCGTGTGTGTGTGTGTCCGTCTCTTTGAGATCTATTTTCCAAATTTTAGTTTTTCGTGTCTAAGCAATGCACTTCAAAGAGAAAGCGTAGACTGGCTTTTGACTACAATAATAATCAGATATTAAAAAAAAACATAAAATGTTAACCTGACTCCTAACTACTTTTCCTAACCTTTTCTCCACTCAATTAATTTTGCATTAAGATTCTAACATATTATCAAAATGATGCCCTAATATTAAGATTCATTTCCTTTAGCTTCATGTTTGCCAAGTGCCTATCCATAGACTCCATTTCGGCTAGCTGCTCTTCTGCCATTTCCCTATTCAAAGACTTCATTGCCTCTAGCTTGCTTTCTTGACATTTTCCTATCCATAGCCTTCAAGTGAAGAGAGTAGAACCACTTATGATATTCATCAAGATTAGTGAAGGAGACACCAAAGTCCTTCATCTGGCTCAATAACTTGAGAGCCTCATCAAATTTCTGTAGCCTGCAATATCCATCAACGAGCGTATGGTACAGCAGAGCAATGATTAACTTTTTTTTTAGTACGTCACGAGTGGCCAGGCCGTCCCCGTAAATTTGAGTATGGTACAGCAGAGCAACAATTTCAATAAATTTGAGTACGTCACGTGTGGTCAGGCCGTCCCCGTAAATATTTCCTCCCCATCCATTTCTTAGGATTCATCAAAATAAGTTGCTAGATCTGTTTCCAAAAGTTGTAAAAGAAGATAGTGTGGAAAATATTCTTTGTTTGCTAATAGTTGATGTGAAAATGAAAACAGGAAACCTTGGATATCATAGTTTTACAGCTATTCCTTCTATGAGAAGAGATGATAAGTTGACCTGTACTCTCATCCTGAACTGAACATAAACCCTTTTTTAGTAGGCCTTCATGAATGATAAATGCTAACGAGTGTCCCGAGGGCATTCTTTAAGAATCTTCAATAGTAAGTTTTTATTAAAATCCATGTATTCAATGCATTGGAATTTGTAATATTTAACTTTTTGAAGGAATAATTTCTAAATTTGGGATCCTTAAAGAGTGACCCGGGGGCACTCGTTAGCAAGATCCTTCATATGATACTATTAACAGT
Source organism: Medicago arabica (assembly GCA_946800305.1). Taxonomy (NCBI): domain Eukaryota; kingdom Viridiplantae; phylum Streptophyta; class Magnoliopsida; order Fabales; family Fabaceae; genus Medicago; species Medicago arabica. The sequence goes on from OX326970.1 coordinate 2,654,816, forward strand.
TAATGACTCAAACGAGAAAGTCGTGCCTACTCTCATAAGTCATAACTGAAATAACAGAATGATAGACGCGACTTCAACACCTCGCATGTAAAAAAAAAATCAACTAAAAAGATATAGACAGCAGGTCATAACCAGCTAAAACACAATTTCACACTAGCTAACCTAATACGATTCTCTTACATAAGGTATAGAAAAAAATACTATACAATGCAGTCCTCACAGACTTTCTTACCATGTCACACTGACTCCAAAGAAATTCATTATCCAAGTTAAATTATTAGATGATATAGCATTATAATCAACTCATTGCCTCGATATCATACCTGTAACCCAGCTTTCATGCGAACAAAGTCATCCAATGAAATGAAAGCTTGTATGGTACATGATGTTTGATAAAAGGGAATTAAACCTGGAAGTGTGTAACAGATAATACAAGGAACAAGACGTAAAATACAACTGTTATTATTAGCGCACGTTACATGAACTTCTACTTTGACCCGTACAAGGAGAGGAATCCATTCATAAGAAATTGCAAGAAGCAAGAATTATTTCAAAAACATTAAATAAGTAGAAGATAATACAACATTTAATCATGGATAGAACCTTCGATGCATTAAGCTGTGTCACAACATAGGTCATCTCTTGAAAAACCAATTGCCCAATTTGCTCTGAAATTAGAAAAATATATTGTTTGACTTCTTCATTGTCTTAGGGATGGGCACAAACAATGGAAGAATCATTTACTAGCCTTAAGCTATAACTCGGTTCACTGTTGTTCCAAATCGTCAAATTAACGGTTTCTTCCTGTCCAAGATACTTTGTCCATCTCCTTACCACCCACTACAAAAGAAGTAATAACATCCTTAACTTGATGCTAACAAGTCTGGTAAATAGGAAAGTTTCTGTTACTCACTACATTGTCAATTTAATGAAATGAAGAAAGTATTTTTTGCCGTGCCTGCCCTTCTGGGATCTCAACTATGGAACAGAAGTACTGTGAACAAAATGTCCATATTCTAAAAACAATTGATATTATATAAACTACTGAGGTGTAGGATTTTGTACATAGAATTTTGAAATTTAAGCCAGTCATAGTTTTCTGTTAGCATGCTACTGATGTAGACCACAATAATAAAAAAGTGCCTTTTCTTATTTGCCACTGGTTTTTAGTTCTGAGTTATCCTATATTAAAATTTAAAAGTTGTGCAGAAAAAGCAGCAGTAAATACACACTCACAGCTGGATGTGAGTAGAGTTGCCGGAGCATGTACTTGAGTACGATCATCACCCTCCACTTTGGGCAAAGGAAACATTTCATTTTCCTGCAAACCAGACATCAATGGATTTCGGAAATTTGTCGCAGTATCACACTCATGATGCAGTTACGGGCTATGTAATATGCAAAAAGTAAAACCTTTGCCCAAATAGCTTTTGGATGATTCCATTAACCATGTGGTCAGCACCCAGCCTGAGAGCAGCTTTGGCAAGCTGCACATTCGCCATTTCATGCAGCAGATTTGCGAAACAATGAAGAGAATATTAGAGTTAAAAAAATATGTAGTGTCAAATCATAGTAATATTCAAAACTCTCAATTTACTCAATAATCACCAAACAGTTACAAAAGAAGAAGTGATCTCTAACACCCTTTTCACACACGCACACGCACGCACACACGCACACACAACCAAAATCACAAAATCAACCAATCAAACTTACAATCACAATAAGATGACATCAGATTTTTTTTGAAAAATATTTCTTCTTAAAATATAACTTGAATTAAAACAAATAATCAACAGAAACTCATAAAAAGAATCCCGAACAGCAGTAGACATTAGACAACATTAAAGAAGAAATGTAAATTAAAAAAAAAAAAAAAAAAAAAAGTGAGTCGTTTGCAAGCAATATCATTGGGCCGAAGAAAGTTCATTCCAATTTATTCAGCAAAGAAACAGCAAAAGCATATTTTGGACAATGAAATTCCTCATCTACAACAGCATAAGGTGGATATCTAATTTGACAATCTTAGAAGCCAAATCATAGAATCTGACACAAACAAAGTATTAAGTTTAGTAATCAGATGTCAAATTCATAATTACACTAGGTATCTCTATTTCACAAAGTTTGTCACAATCTTTATCGACCATTGGCATGCTTTATTAGAATCAGAATAACAGGCAAAAAAAAAAATTCTCTTCTCAGTCAGTTTGTACTATGCATGAAATATTGTTTTGGTTGATAGCTCATGCAAACATGCTCAAAAGAAGTATAGAGCCCAAAATCACCTGTATGAGAAGAGGTTCAACATTAGATATATTGTTATCATGACACAGTGAACTGATCAAATGATCTACGTATCTCCTCCAACGAATTCTACCCACAACAATGTCTGTAACCTATGTAATTTGCAGTACGAAACAATAAAATAATCAACAAATTTTCTCATGAATGCTAAATGACATGAAAGGGAGTTCCAAAAGTAAAAGCGCTTCAAAAATTCATCCTAGTTAAGAGTGATAACAATCCAGACTTTACAAAGCGTGGACAAATAGGCTTATTCTCCATCAGGACACAAGGTTAGAATAACAATAAAAAGATCCAAGTGTAAAAATTTAGTGTCGTTGCTTCAAACATTTTTTTAAATTACGGACACTATAAAATGTTTTTTAAAAAGTTAACATATTAACATGACAAATGATCATATAATACTTCAATCACACTTAATTTATCTTAGAAAAACATGTTATATAGTCCATAATTAAAAAATGAAAAGTAAACCCTCCCCTCCCTTCCCCTCCTAAACCCTCAATCCAAACACACCCTCACACTTTGTTTTAAGAAGGATCTCACCATGACAGTTGTTCATACACTCTACTTAGTCCTTTCATTTGGGTTAAGATTCACATTTATAGGAATCCTTAACCATAAAAAGATCCTTAGCCTCTAGCTACTCTCTTTCTATTTCCTATCCATAGCCTTCAAGCAAAGAGAGTGGATCAACTTGTGATGTTCATCATGATTGGTGCAGGAGACACCAAAATCCTTCATTTGTCTCAATAACGTGAGAGCGTTATCAAAATTATCGAGCCTGCAAAACCCAACAACGAGCGAATGGTACAGCAGAGCAATAATTAACTTAGTATCTTTTTTTTTTGGCTTCTTCCAAGATCTTCCAAGCACCTCCCATGTAATATGAAAAAGTGCAGGTAGTGTACAAACTCATGCTTTCCAATATCTTCACCATCTCCAAAGCTTGTCCAATTTCCCCATATTTAACGTACTTAGGCTCCGATAATTATATAGAAATCAGATACTGTAGGATGTGATAGCCAACCGTCTGCAATCATTTTAAAGATCAATTGCTTGGCTACATCTCGTTCTTCAAACCGACACAAAGTTGTGAGAACTTCGACCCAAATCAATCATTCCCCCATATTAGACCCGCACTCGTGAAAATTGATATAAAAAAAATCAGTCAACATCTCTAAAGCCAAATGTACATGTACAGCTTCTTTATTTTAGCAAAGTTTTGTGATCATTATACATGGTAACATATCTAAATCTAGCAACCAATTTGGGTTTATTTTCCATTTCTCAATAGCAAATAGATAAAGAGTGATGTTTTCAGAGTTCAAAAATCAGTTTTACTACCAAAGGAATTACCGGGTTGAGTCACGACCAATCGCTCTCTTTAAGACGTTTTGCGGCACTACCCAAACTTGTGCAAGGTAGACTAACAACCGCGCCGTCTCCAGGATAAAACAGCTCAGATCACTGTTCAATTACGTACTAGTTAACACAAGTCAAGGGGAGAAGAGAAGAAACGTTTATAGGGAGAGCCAAAGGAATTACCGGGTTGAGTCACGACCAGTCGCTCTCTTTAAGACGTTTTGCGGCACTACCCAAACTTAACAGCCCAGATCACTGTTCAATTACGTACTAGTTAACACAAGTCAAGGGGAGAAGAGAAGAAACGTTTATAGGGAGAGCCAAAGGAATTACCGGGTTGAGTCACGACCAGTCGCTCTCTTTAAGAAAGCGGCACTACCCAAACTTGTGCAAGGGTGCAAGGTAGACTAACAACCGCGCAGTCTCCAGGATAAAACAGCTCAGATCACTGTTCAATTACGTACTAGTTAACACAAGTCAAAGGGAGAAGAGAAGAAACGTTTATAGGGAGAGATAATATCTTTTGACCCAGACTCAACCCATCTTTTGACACAAAAGTGGGTACCTCGAGGGCACACCCTTGGAGGTCCCCCTTCTCTATATAAACACTTGCTAGTTGGGATGACTCTCCAATGTGAGACATTTTTAAGTCACACTCCTACACACTAGTTCTTTTCACATTGTGTATTTTCTATCCAACTTCTCACTAGATTTTAACTAGTGTTCCAACAAAGAGCATAGGCTTCTTTAATCACATCTTTCTTAGAAAACTACGGTCTATATGTATCTTGATTTGCATATAAGCTGTTTGTGTTAATGTCAAAATGAGTGAGTTAGAAAGTTGTTGCTGCAGAATGGAATGGAACAGGCTAGGTTTGACTACTTTCACCTTCAACGACTAATTTTACTTACTTCTATCTTAACAGAAAGTGAAAAACAATAAAAGGTTTCAATTTCACCTTAGGAAATTCATCAAGGACTGGAATAAAAATTGGTCATTAGTGTTGGCATGGAAAACTGAAAGTGAAAAGCAATGATGTGATGTCTATGTGGAAAGTGGCTCAACAATTATAATAATTTTTTATTTTTAATTTTCAATTAGATTAGATCGTTTCTTTTTTGGTTGTGGATTAGATTGTTTCTGGTTACACCTCAAAAATTTCAGGTTATATGCAAATTTAATTTAAATTTAGTGAAAATATAGAAATTGTCATTGTTTATATAAAAAAAATTAAAAACTTTTTTTTCATGTCTCACTCTAAAATTTGTGTGCCACTACAAAATTTTATATTCACATCCGTTTCAAAACTGAAATAACTCACTTATAGTAACCTTAGGTGAAATAAGACAACATATAAGCTGAGCTCAAATAACTTACATAAATTTAGTTTAGATAGGCCATTAAAATGAGTTTACCTATAATATTTCGACGTGATTAAAATAGAGCATTGCTAAACATAGAGACTCATGTTGTCTCAAATGGTTCACGATTATCAACGAATTATAATCTTGTATTGTCCAAAAAAACATGGTGGAAAATAGCAATGGTATTGTGCCGACCAAAATAACTTGATAATCTTGTATTGTCCATTAAAATAACTTGATACATAAACTGAATTCACTCAGCTTATATAAAATAGGTTTACATAAGCTACGTAAATTTAGTTTATATAGATTTTGTAAACTAACTCTATTTGAATTAAGATAGTTTAACACGTAAATTGAATTCACATAACTTGATGATGATTGTCATAGGGAGATGATAATATGGAGTAATCAACCATTATGTGATCCAAGAATGTCATATACGCGTTTGAATTAGCATGACTCTTTCCTGGAACAAACTGACAAGCGCATGGAAGTTCCTCGGTATACATCATGTCAAAATCCCTTTAGACAAATGGTTTCAGAGTGTCCTATCCTATGACACAAGTATGAAAACAAACAAAAATAAAACATAACATTGCCTAAAAAAAAATACATGTCATAACACATAAACTAATCTTATAAGAGACCGTGGGTTCTAGGACGAGGGATCAATTAAGTCCCTCACCGGTAATGCACATAGCAAATGCAGTTGGATTTAATTAAGAGACCATATTAATTAGAAATAAAAATAAGAGCATGTATATTTTATCACACACAATCCGTCCCACCTATTCCTCTCTTCTTCCTCCTTTTACATTTCATCACCCACGCCCTTCATTTTTTTTCCTTCTCAAAATAGGATCTCTTGGTAATACTAGTAACTAAGAAAATCAACGGTAAATACCACAATTTTTGTAAGAAAAAACAATCACAATTTTTTGGAGAAAATAACAATCACACTTATTGCAGGTATGATTCAAGGGAACAAAATTCACCTTGACCAAAACCTTTCCAATCTGAATTGTATCATAAATTAGATTAATCGAATGAAACATGCTTAGATTCTATTGTTTTGCCTTGTTTCATAATTTATTTTGTTAGACCATGCTTACTCACTCAAAAGTGTTGGTAGTTGGTTCAGCGTTGCTATGAATTTCAATCCTATAATTTTAAGATAGAGGAAAAATTGGATTGAGAGGGAGAGGAAAAGGGAAATAGGCAGTAGAACTAATGGTGGCGGAAGAACACAGGTTGATAAAATTGAAGGATGGTGTGATGGAACCTGGCGAGAGGGAGAGGAAGAGGTGAGATAAGATTGTGTGTGGAAAGGTGCATATGTTTTCATTTTTATTTCTAATAAATCTCATCAATTCTTTAAATCTAACCGTAATTACTTCGTACTTCACCGGTGAGGGATTTAATTGATCCTTCACCCTAGAATCCACCATATAAGATTTATGCTAAAATTAATAATAAGAATATACAACAATCATTTACAAAAAAATAAAAAATTAGTATACTAATAAATATGAAAACGTATGATTTGTCATATCTATTAATTGATGTGAAAACACATTATTAGATGTATGTGTAAAATAATTTTGCACGTGATTGTGTAAGAATTAAACTCAAAGAATATAGGGTTAACTTTTAATTGATGTGAAAACATACTATTGGATACATATGTAAAATAATTTTACCATGTCATTGTGTAAGAATTAAACTTAAAGAATATAATGTTAAATGTGTTTTTGGTCCCCTATAAATATATCAACTTTTCATTTTAGTCCCTCTAAAAAATTTGTTAGACTTTTAGTCTCAAGTTTTCCATAAGAATTTTTGGTCTCTGCTTTTTAATCAACTCATGACTCATGTCAAACCTTTATATTTTTAAATAAATTTTGCATAAATGTGTTAAATATTATAACAAAATCTCCCAGAAATAATTAGAATTTTTTAACAAACTCCCAAAAATAATTAGAATTTTGTTAATAAAACGTGAATTTAACATGAATATTTTAGCACCAACAACATAAAAATTTATATTTAATTCACATTATGTTAAAAAAAAAAAATCTTTTAGAGATTGTCATAATATTATACCCATTTTTCGAAAAATTCATTAAAAAAATATTAAGAATATACAAGAGTTGACTAAAATATAAGGATTAAAAGTGTCAATAAAAAACATTTGAGAATTAAAACAAAAGAGTTAATATATAAGTTTTTCTAATTACACCCTGTATACTTCTGATTACACTCCAAAATGACAAAACCATCATGATTTCAAAGATTTTTCCTATTCCAAAACCATACTTCTTCATGCAGATTTTTCCCTTCTATGATTTCAAAGAAAATTAGAAGCAAATAAGGCTAGCATGTTGTGTTCTTGAACCGATTATGTTTATTTTGTCATGGGTTCCCTAATTCTAAGCAAATAAGGATTTGCTTTAACAATGGAGAAGACTTGATTCTACTATAATTTAATCTTAAACTCAATTTAAGTAGGTCATGTAAACATAATTTAAGTAGGTCATGTAAACTTGGTTTAAGTGTACATAGAGTTTAAGTATGTCATGTAAACTTAGTTTAAATAGGTTATGTAAATTGAGTTTAAGTTTACATCTAAAGGTTTAACCTTGTTCAATGATTCTACGTAATCTCAGTTTACAAAATCTACTTAAACTGAATTTAAGTAACCTCAACAATGTAAATTGAAACTATCATATAGTGCAATTGAACAAGCCGAAAAAAATAAAACTAGCATTATTGAAAAAGAAGAAAAAAATCATTTATATGCAATCGAGTATGGATGAAAGATGTTTTGATTCACTCTTTAATCATCCATAGAGATTGATCGAACATCAGGATTGTTTGATCATTTGTGGGTGAAAGAGGGAAATTTACATAAAAGAGCAATTTTTGTATTATTATAATCTTTTAAAAAAATTGGATGTAACCAGAAATACATGGAGTGTGAATAGAATTTTTTTAATATATTTATAAGAACAAAAGATATTTAACACAAAATATACAACAATTAGATTTCTGCTCTTCCCCTGCACAAAACACTCGTGCCCTGCAGCCATGTCAAAAATGCTCTTGCGTTAGTTAAGTAATACAAGTGTTAAACTCGGCGTTACTTAACTCACACCGTGTGAGTTAACTAGCGCAATGTTAGTTAACTCACATTACGTGCTGTCTTAAACAAGGAAGAACACCTCATTTCTAATTTATTTACTTTATTCTAATTTATTTGTTCACTTTATTCTAATTTATTTACTTATTCAAATTAATGTATTTACGTTATTCTAAATTATTAATTTACTTTATTCTAATTTATTTATTCACATAAAATAAACATTTATTTGAATTTACTCACTAAATAAATACAAATATAAATAAAAAGAAATGAACTAAATTAATATTTATTCGAATTTATACAAAATCAGAAAATAAAAGCAAATATAAAAAAAACGAACAAAATTAATACATATAACAACATATCATTTTATTAATAGAATTCATACAATAATTGATACATTTATTCGAATTCATTACATCTACTTATTTTCTTTTTACCCTCTTGAGGTAAAAAGTGATCAACTTTGGGTAAATAGTGAGCAAACTTCTTGGGGAAAATAGATCATCAACCATTGGGCTAAATCTAAATCTGGTTATTTTTATACCCCAAGAAGATTCTTTTTACCTACAGTAAAAACTTTTTGAGGTAAAAAGAAGAAAATTTAATTTTATCTCAAGGGTCGATCACTTCCTCAAGTTGGCTACTCACTATTTACCTCAAAACTGACCACTTTATACCTTAAAGGGGTAAAAAGCGACTATAAACTATTGAAGAAAAAAAGAATAAGAGAAATAGAGAGAGTGAGAAGAGAGAGAAAGTGATATGGTGTGAGGAAGTATGGAAGTTTGGAGGAGTATTTATAGGTGGGAATAGTAGTATAGGTTATAACTACCATAAACTTGGTAAAAAAAACGTGTAAACTTGGTAAAAAAACATGTAAATTGAAGGTTGAAAATCCACCACTGTCCAAAAAATGTGTGTTCTTGAGCTCAAACCACCGACCAACTTGCTTGAGTTAACTCGCGCATAGGACAGTGGTGTGTGACTTAAGTCACGCAGAGATTATAAGGAGCGTGAGTTAAGTCACGCAGCGTGACTTAACTCACACAAGGATATATTTGGAAATCATGTTGGACGCGAGTGTTTTGTGCAGGGGGAAGAGCATAAATCCAACAATTATGATTCCTTAAAAGAAAGAAAAATTGTTTAAGGTAAGTGTATATTAAAAAAAAAGAAGCTAAAATGCACTTTTCACCCCTTAAGTTTTAAAAAGTTACAATTTTGGCCCCCTTTGAAAGAAAATGACAAAAGTGACCCCTATGTTTAGGGAAATATGGTCTTTTGACCCCAACATAAGGGGGATATGATCTTTTGACCCCTTATCTTCTCAAAAAGTTGCGATTATGACCCCTTTTTTGGGACACTTGGCGTCTTCCTAGTAATTTTGGAAGGAAAGGGACTAAAATTATAATTTTTTTAAATAGGGGGCCAAAATCACAACTTTTTAAAACTTAAGGGGTGAAAAGTGCACCTTAGTAAAAAAAAAAATTGTTTGGTTCTTTAAAAAAAAATGTTTTTTTTTGGTAGTGGAAAAAACAAATGTTTGGTCTAACTATACATATTGTCCAATTTATAGTTTAAAAATTGTTCTTTCTTATTCTTAGCTGCGTCTTCTTGCTCCACTCTGTTTTTCATTCTTCACATTGTTCTTTTTCTCCATCGATTTTCCTTAATCAATCACTACATGAAGATTCTTTCAAGGACGCAAGGTTTGTTCCCTTACCTTCATTCTCCTTTTGTGCAATGTGTTGGTTTCGCCCTTTTTATAATTCACTCGTCACAACTTTACAATCTGAAATCTGATTCTTATTTTCATTCTCATTGTTGTTGCAGTTCTAAAGTTTCGATTTTTACTTCAATGTGGTGAAATTGGCCCTTTATCTAATAGGTTTTCATCGTCATTTTCAAATGGGTGTTCGTTTTCATCTTCAGAAACTTATGGGAATGGTAAAGTTAATCCTTTTATGAATGATAATTACGAAAAAAATGAAGCAAAAGTTGAGGGTATGAGGAAGACAGTGTATGATGTATGTGGGGTGTTGGAAAATGGGTTGTGGGGGCCGGATGTTGAGGATGCACTCAACGTGTTCGATGAAATGTCTCAACCAGAAGTGATTGTTGGAGTGATGAAGAGGTTGAAGGATGTGCAAGTGGCGTTTCAGTATTTTAGATGGGTGGAGCGGAAAACTCAACAAGCGCATTGCCCGGAAGTTTATAATGCGTTTCTTATGGTTATGGCCAGGACTAGAAACTTGGATTACTTAGACCAGATTCTTGAGGAAATGAGTGTGGCTGGATTTGGACTCTCCAATCATGTTTCTGTAGAATTGGTAGCTAGTTTTGTTAAATCGCATAAGCTAAAAGAAGCTTTTGGTGTTATTGAAATGATGAGGAAGTTCAAGTTTCGCCCTGCGTTTTCGGCTTATACGACATTGATTGGTGCTCTATCTGCGGCAAACAGACCTGATCCCATGCTTACTCTTTTTCACCAAATGCAGGAAATAGGTTATGAAGCGAATGTGCATCTTTTTACCACGCTTGTTCGCGTGTTTGCTAGGGAGGGTCGCATCGATGCTGCTCTTTCTTTGTTGGATGAGATGAAGAGCAACTCATTCACTGCTGATCTTGTCCTCTATAATGTATGTATAGATTGTTTTGGTAAAGTTGGTAAGGTGGATATGGCGTGGAAATTCTTTCATGAGATGAAGGCACAAGGGTTGGTTCCTGACGATGTCACATATACTACTTTGATTGGAGTTCTTTGCAAAGCTTGGAGATTGGATGAAGCTGTTGAATTGTTTGAAGAACTGGATCTCAACAGGAGTGTCCCTTGTGTCTATGCTTATAATACCATGATTATGGGTTATGGTTCAGCTGGGAAGTTTGATGAAGCATACAGTTTGCTTGAGAGACAAAAGAGAAAGGGGTGCATACCTAGTGTCATTGCATACAATTGCATTCTAACCTGCTTAGGAAGAAAGGGTAAAGTAGAGGAAGCATTGAGGATCCATGATGAAATGAGACAAGATGCTGCACCCAATCTTACAACCTACAACATTTTAATTGACATGCTTTGCAAAGCAGGAGAACTTGAAGCTGCCCTGAAAGTTCAGGATACCATGAAAGAGGCTGGCTTATTCCCAAATATCATGACTGTAAACATAATGATTGATAGATTATGTAAAGCTCAAAAACTTGATGAAGCTTGCTCCATATTTTTAGGATTAGATCATAAAGTATGCAGTCCTGACTCAAGAACATTTTGTTCACTTATTGATGGCTTGGGCAGACGTGGCAGGGTAGATGATGCTTATAGTCTTTATGAAAAGATGTTAGATTCTGATCAAATTCCAAACGTCGTAGTGTATACATCTCTTATTCAGAACTTTTTTAAGTGTGGTAGGAAGGAGGATGGTCACAAAATTTACAAAGAGATGGTGCATAGGGGTTCTTCTCCTGATCTGATGCTTCTTAATTCTTACATGGATTGTGTTTTCAAAGCTGGTGAAGTTGAGAAAGGCAGGGCTTTATTTGAAGAAATAAAGGCTCAGGGTTTAGTTCCTGATGTTCGGAGCTACTCAATTTTAATTCATGGTCTCGTGAAAGCAGGTTTTTCTAGAGAAACATATAAGTTATTCTACGAGATGAAGGAACAAGGACTGCATTTGGATGTCCTTGCTTACAACACTGTTATTGACGGATTTTGCAAGTCTGGTAAGGTCGATAAAGCATACCAATTACTGGAGGAAATGAAGACAAAGGGTCTACAACCTACTGTTGTAACTTATGGTTCTGTTGTTGATGGACTAGCTAAAATTGACAGGCTTGACGAAGCATATATGTTATTTGAAGAAGCAAAATCAATAGGAGTTGATTTAAATGTAGTTATTTACAGTAGTCTTATTGATGGGTTTGGCAAGGTGGGAAGGATTGATGAAGCATACTTAATTTTGGAGGAGTTAATGCAAAAAGGTCTGACTCCAAACACATACACGTGGAATTGCTTACTCGATGCATTGGTGAAAGCTGAGGAAATTGACGAAGCTCAAGTCTGCTTTCAGAACATGAAAAACCTAAAATGTTCTCCAAATGCAATGACTTACAGCATTATGATAAATGGTCTTTGTATGATTAGAAAGTTTAATAAGGCCTTTGTATTTTGGCAAGAAATGCAGAAACAAGGGTTAAAGCCCAATAATATCACCTACACCACAATGATTGCGGGACTTGCGAAGGCCGGAAATGTTATGGAGGCAAGAGGCTTATTTGATAGATTTAAGGCGAGTGGTGGAGTACCTGATTCTGCTTGTTATAATGCCATGATAGAAGGATTAAGCAGCGCCAATAAAGCAATGGATGCATATACAGTTTTTGAGGAAACTCGATTGAAAGGTTGTCGTGTAAATAGCAAAACATGTGTTGTTCTTTTAGATGCATTGCATAAGGCTGATTGCCTTGAGCAGGCAGCAATTGTTGGTGCTGTCTTAAGGGAAATGGCAAAGTCGCAACACGCAACAAGATTACCCTGAAAACTGATTGTATATATTGTACCGATACTGGAATAGAAGTTTGGCTTCTTCTCAGTAAATGCGTGCCTTCCAAGTTCCAGTTGTTTGATCAGGCGATTTGTAAGACAAAGCCAGAGATTTCCAATGTCACAGCTCTTCAAGAAGGTTACTGGTCCTAGCCTCAATAGGTAATTCTTACAAATTGCAATAGTTTGCAAGGTTCCATATAGCCAATATGTGTGATGAGCCTCCTACTCGATGAATTGCCATGTGATTCTGATAGAACAAGCTTCTCAGCTTGAAAACGGCCTTCTTGATGACTTCTATTATGCCCATTTGGCATTCAATAATCTTTCTAGATGTGCCTATTCATTCTTTTCCTTCTATTTTTTTTTTATATGTTTTGTTGCAGCAACTTTTACTATAGTAAATCAAACTTTCACCTTACAGTGACTTTTGATTGGACTATGTGTTGACCTTTATCCGCTTAGTAGCAATTTCTTGGCTAATAAGTCTGGTTTGCATAGAAATCTTAAACTAAAATTCAAGTTTCGTGTTAAGTGAAGGTCTACCAAACTTGTATTATTTATTGTGTTCCTGGTTTACAATAACTAATGGTTTAACTTCATCTCAATTTCACTTCATCGTCTCGTGAGCTGTGATTTTTTTTTACCTGATAATTGTCATCCTCTTACATACTCTAAACTTTAAACATGATGAATGAAAAGCATCTCAAAAAGAGAATGGGAGATGTTCTGTATTTGTGAAATAACATACTAGTGTTTGCTTGTTAGCTTTTCAAATATTATAGCATTCTCTTCTTTGTCGGCATCACTAAGTGCTTAGTAGTTAGTAAAAGTTTTGGCATGCTTTCTGGTAGGACCCATAAAGAGAATAGCCCAATGCATAGTAGAGGTGAGGTGGCTTGTTAGTTAGAGGGAAAAATGGGAAACACACGTGGCAGAAAGTGATTGGTGAGGTGTGTGATCTATTTTGTTATAAGAATACATGAAGGTAGAGAGGGAAGCATCTTGAGATCATTATTCAGTTAGAACCTTAAGGGTTTAGGCAGATGAGAAATGTCTCTTCTCTGATGAGCTTTTGCTCTGGGATTACAGGGTTTATCTTCTGTAATACATTTATTTTCAATTCAATAATACAGTTGTTTCTTTTCTTTGAATTTGGTTTCCTATCACTTTCAGATTATGTGTTATTACCCATGGTTTTACAATTTGGCTGAACTTCCTGTACAGATTATGTTTCCCTCTAATCTGTTAGGTCCCAACTATATGCTTGCCAATGCGAGTGGACTTTTCTTCATGAAAATTCAGTTAGTGATATTAACATTGCATCTTTCTAGTAACATTTTTAATATTTTGCTCTGCACATATAGTTATGTACTTTCAGATTATAACTTTACTTGAGAATGCAAAATATTTTCTTGAAAATGGTAAATAAAATTAGCATCGGTATTAACTAAAGTAAAATTTTAAATGCCTTTTGAATTTAACAATGATTAAGGAGCGTAGACAACAAAATTTTATTCTTGCAAAACAATGTGTAGATTATAAATTCTATTTAACACTATGGAAACCAGTAACGAGATAAAGTCCAAAATATTGCATATCGCTGTTGCAACATGTATACATTTTGGGACAAGAATTTATCCTCCAGTACACTGGTTTAATATTGACCAAAGAAACTGACGTGTCTCTAGTTCATAAAAGCATTTTGTTTTGATACTCAGAACTTTTGGCAAGAAGCTTTCAGATCAAAGGAATTTTGGTTAAGAGGACTAAAGTTACCAATCCTTTCTCGTATACTTGCTCGAGGGGACGACAGGTACAACAATGAAACTTTGCTGATTCTTTCTTGTTTCAGAGGTTTTAAAATATCTCTACTAATTTCACTGCATTCAATTTTTCATAATTAATTGATTTCGCAGATGGCTCCCAATTAAATATGACATCTACTTATGGAAGATATTGTTTGCTTATAATTACGTTAAAAACGCTTGTCTCCTCTGCTTTAGTTTATTATTCATCAAATTATTATATAGCCATGACCATTGTAGCTCTGTAACCTATAGAACTCTTTTTGTAAATAGGAAGTAGTTGACAGAAAATGATTTTCATCCCTTATGAGGGGAATCAGTTTTGAGGGATTATTATATAGTTTGACCTTGTTATAAGAATTCTATAACAAAGATTGAAAATATCAACTACTGCTAGAACTTTCTACTTGGTTGTTTAAACTTGCATGGCTGTTGTAGTTAAGTTACTTTATGCTGAAAACATGAATTGAGGAGATTATCTTGTCGCTTTACTGTTAAATTAGTCTAGCCATAAAGCTTTATGAATTTATCAAGTTTTTATGGTTGCAGGAGCTTAGTATCCAGTATTCCAGTATAATCTTGTACCCTTATATCATATCATTTATTACATTCTCATGTGAATCAAAACATACACAATAAACCCTCTGGTCACTGTTATAAGCTTTACATTTTAGATTCATTCAATTAATGATGCACATATAATTTTTATTATAGACCACATGCATAATTTAATGAATGAATCTAAAATACAAAGTTTTGCTTATAACAGTGACCAGATGATATATTAGTTTAATTTTTATTTTTTGAGGAGTCAAAATTGATTATAGTGATGTAGAATTGATTTTGATGTATTTAATTACTCTCGGTAAAATTAGAAGATATAAAAAATGAATGTTAAAAAATAACCACTTGATTTCTCAAAAAAAACAAAAAATTACCACTTGATTGATAAATTTATTAATTTTGTTTTGACAGTTTTAGTCTCCACAATAATTTTAAAGATGTTTTGTTAAGCATAAAAATTGAAAAAACAAACTCAAATGAATTGATGGTGATTTTTTTTTTTTTTGCAAATAACTTAATTGTTTACTAGAAAAATATATTGTTATTCTACTTAGAACACTAATTAACAATTATTGATGATTTGGCTATTTGAAGTCTCGCGGAACTCAACTCTCTTAAATTATTGCAAAAGTTTGGGAGGCTCCATAATAATTTGCAGCTTCTTGGAAGTGTCATGCTACATTTCTTTCGACTCTTGATGAGCTTCAGTGAGCGTTTGAGTAGTGACTTTTTTCATGTCTAATGGTTTTCCTGGGAATGAATGTTTATATGTGAGCCACTATTTGAAAAAAATAATGCAGATTGTAATATTGTGGATTGTGTCTACTGCTAGATTTGTAGGCAATATCTTTTATTTTTATGACAAAACAACAAGATATTCATATGTCAACATGCTAACTGAATTGAGTTATTATATATTTGAATAACTGTTTGACGTACTTAGTGTGATGAGAGTTTGAAGTGAAATGTCCACTCATCAACTTTTAACCGGGTTGTTTTTACCAGCAACTATTCACCTCCATCAACATCTCCAAACTATGCACTGCCACTAAGTGTATCTTAGCCTAAGGATATGAAGATGTGTGGGTCACAAGAGATACAAGTTTATCTATGTGCAAGTTTTAGAAATGCAACAATTGGTAAATCCGAATTCTACGATGAAGATCTCTTTAGATCATGAGAAAATTTCGCAAACGAATCAGGAAGATATTTCATCGGATTATGATCTCTGAATGTTGTTTTAGTCTAATTTTCCTTTTATTTTTCTCGTCTTTTTGGTTCTACTAGATTACTTTTTTCTTTTCTTTTCTTCAAAACTTTTGTTTTTCTTAAATGAATTTGCGCACTTGTAGAATTGATTTTGGTGTGTTTGAAGCGGTGTGTTTGATTGCTTCAAAGTAAAACAGATCGAGATTGAAGTTTTTTATTGTATAAAGAATTTTTACTTTAAAATTTATTGTTCAATTCACTAAACTTAAATCACCTTAAAATCAATTTACTTTTAATCAAAATCAGTTTTACAAAATCAATTTTTGTCTAAGACACAACAAACACACATTAATCCTTTATTCTCCTAGTTTGAGGCATGAGCACAGATATTCCATACTAACGACTATAAAGAAATTGCCTAGAGAAAACGAGTATAACTAAATGGACATTGCTGTGAGCTTTCATTATTTATTTATTTATTTTGAATGTATAATCCTGATTAATTTTGAAAGGAAATCTTATAATGAGTTATAAATTTTGTTGCAGGGAGTATGGCCCAGGATGATTTCCTTCCTTGTATTTTTTTCATTCTTGAAGGATATTTACTCACTTCTTATTGCCAATGGACTTTGTCCCATGCTCTCTGCATATTAAGTTAATTCTATTTTTGATATCATATTTTTCACTATTCTAACTATCATTTGTCAGTTGCTTTTGAGTACTCCATCTGCATGCCCTCTTAATTTTTTTATTTATTTTTTAAATGTAATTGAAATTATCGAAAAACAATGTACCATGTTAAGGTCAAAGCTATTTTGGATAGATCGTTTGGTTTTGTCTTTTATGTGCACCAAACTTTGAAGGAAGCTAGAGATGTTTTTTTTAAGCCATTCGTTTCCAGCATGTCGGTTTCTTTGTTGTGCTTTATCATGGCAAAACTAGAGCTCTATGTACACCAGAATTTGGTGCCTTGCTTCTTTGTTGATGTCCAGCCTTCTATTGAGCAGATGATTAGACTTATTGTAGTTCTGCCCTGTCTTGTGCATGCTGTGTTTGGTTGATTTCCGATTGATTAGCTGGTTTTTTATGTGTTATTTCATCTTGAGCATAAATTGAGTATTGCTAGATGACTCTCTAGTCTTCAGTGTTCACTCATGCTACTTGACGGTGTTCTAGTTTCAATTGTTGGTTCATTTTCTATCGATCAAACCTTTTGACATTCACTATCTCGAGTGTTTCTACTCTTGATGGTTTAGTTTAATTGCCTTCATTGGCTTTGTTGCCGTAATGGGCTTTGATTTTTGCAGATGCAGGCTTCCCTCATTGCATTTTCTTTCTATTCGATGTTCATTTGTCGTGAACTTCCTAAGCTAAAAATGTTGTGAACACTTTCTAGCTTGCGGGGGGATGATTGACGATATAGATTATTTACAAGTTAGTGTTAGTTAGATAG
The DNA here is from genome assembly GCA_946800305.1 of Medicago arabica. NCBI lineage: Eukaryota > Viridiplantae > Streptophyta > Magnoliopsida > Fabales > Fabaceae > Medicago > Medicago arabica. The sequence continues at coordinate 2,672,566 of OX326970.1, forward strand.
TAGTAGTTGGTACTTATTGATGGTTATATATAGATGTAACTATCTCTAATGTAACATTTCTCATTTGTAATACTCTACATTGATCAATACAAATAGTTTTAAATTTTTTCCCATTTCTTTCGTGGATCTCATGTTTCATAACACTACTACACTAACAAATATGTTAAATTTGGACCTAAATATTAACTTAATTGATTTGAACAAGTACTTCATAAAAATAAGGTATCATTATGACTGATTGTTTGTTCAAAAACACGTACATGTTGCTGTTTATGGTAGTAAATGGTTAAGATTTGGGTGGGGAAAAAATAGTTTAATAAGCTTCTTTTTTTGACAAAATAGTTTAATAAGCTATCTATTTGTTTATGTGTATTTAAAAACAGAACGATTACCATTATAGCTATGTATGCCATCAGATAATTGTCAATCCAAAATCACCTATATGATGTACAATTTTAACACAACTATGATGTTCAAAACGGATTCCTTACAAAATTATAAAACTGACCGATACTTAATTCTGTATTCACCCTAATCCACTATGAGACATCATAATTGGTGTACTCTAAACCATCTTATCTTTAGAGTGTACAACTTATGACGTGCTAATAGTAGGGTTTGGGTGAATTAATCAAGGAATATGATTAAAAATTGAACATTTATTTAGAAAATGTTAAAAATTAGACGGTAATAATAATTCCAGCCAAATTTAGCAAATACCACACTTTACAACGAATGCAAATATCAGAGTTAATAATGCGGTGATCATTACAGTTTTAAATTGTTTCTTCAACATGTAAATGTTGCTGTTTACGGCACTAAATTGGTTGGAAAAAAATAATAATATTAAGATGAGATGAGAGTTTCATAACTTTATCTATTTAATTTTGTTTGTGTGTATTTTAAACCATGGATACAATTATAGTTATGTATGTCAGCAGATAATTGGCAACAAAAACAAAACATATCACCATCTATGATTTTAACATGACTATGATGTTCAAAACGAATTTCATTAAAAAAATTCACTAACCAATACTTAATTTTGTCTTCACTCTACCCACTATGAAAACGTCGTAAATGGTTTACTCTGAACCATGGTGTACTTTGAACATCGTCCGAATACGCAACTTATGACGTGTTCATTGTGAAGGAAAATTAAACATATGTTTTGAAAATGTTAAAAATTAGGACAACAGCCAAATTTAGCAAATACAACGATTTATATAACAAATGCAAAGATCATAGAGTTACTAATGTGTTGATCATTAAAAGTTGAAAGTTTGAAAAAAGAAAAAAAGAAAAAAAAAAAGGATATATGCTTAAAAGAAATTCCATAAACTCTAAAATTTAAATGAAAAGGAAAGTTCTCGTTTAAGGAGGATGATACTGTCTTGGCTTGAACTTCTTGAAAACATGGCCACATGCAAAGCCAGCCACAACTTCATATGGTTTAGGTTTAAGTTTGGTGTAGGTTGATGTTGATTTTGGGATGGTGAAGATGAAGATGGTTTTGTAAAAGTGGTGATGAAGGTTGGAATGAGAAGGGCACTGTTGCTTATGGTTTGATGAAAATGAGGTGAAGTGGGAGGTAATATGGTGTTTGTTTATGAAGAGATGGAGAGTGAGTGTGTGTCGGTGGGTGGGTGAAAGATTAAAATATTTGGTGGTGAGGTTCTAATGAGAAGGGGTGCGTGGAGAGTGTTATATAGTTTCATGCTGGTTGTTTTTGAGAAGATGGTGAGTGACTGAAAGTGTGTGGATGAAAGTGGTGTTTAAATAAGCTGTGCTTTGATTGTTTTTGGTATTTTTTTTATAACAAAATAAAAATAAAGAATTATTCATTTTGGTTATAAGTTATAACATACATAGTACACTCACATGGTCTCTCCACAAGCAAAATAATAAAAACACAAGAGAACGTAAGGAATTGATAAGAGATCAACACAAGATCAAAATTTACAAAACAAAAGTAGCGATGATAATGGAAATATGATGGAGACATCTCAATGATCATTAGCTGGCCTTTAAACTCTCTCACCATGGTTTCCCTTGCATTCTTTGCTAGAAAAGATGTATAATAGTAATAAGAGGGATAAAATGTTGTGTAAGTCAAAATGATTTTGGGTGTTGTGAATACTATACCTACTTCTCATAAATTCAAGATCATAGGGGAAATAAATATGTTTTATGGAAAGCTTGTGTATTAACATCTGTGTATATATGACAAATGTTAATTTGTGCCCTCAAGGGCGCATGTTAAGAAATTCATTATAGAAATATATGTATGAGAAGTCGTACAGTCAACTTCTTAAAAGTTAAATTGTCGTGTTTTTCAATGCAAAATTGCTCATTTTAGGTTCCTTAACATGTGCCCTTAGGGTACAAGTTAACATGACCATATATATATATATATATATATATATATATATATATATATATATATATATATATACACTAGACGCCGACCCGTGCGATGCACGGGTTTGTTTCGATTTTCATATATAAGCATCATGTTGACTATATTATTAGTTGTCGACATGTTTAAATGTATTATGTATAACATTTCAAAAAAGACTACAATAGCAAAATGCACCGAAGTTGGAACTCGTCATACAAAATCTAAACAATGAGCAAAATTTAAACAATGAACAAATTAAATAGTTCAAAATACACATCAAAGGAAAAAAGCTACTGCGTAAAGTTAGTATAAGAAACATATTAAGTGATTCAATCATCAACCATAAAAGCCTATAAGGTCACCTACATTTTCATTTTTCAAGACATGTTGAAGGAAAAAGGGGAAGAAATGGACGAAAAACGCAGACTTTTGGGTTTAGATTGTGAAGGAGAAAGGAGAAAAAAGAGTTCGAAACCGTTTGGAAAGAAAGGAAAAGGAATTAATTGGTTTTTTGAAAATGGAGTTTAATATTGAATATCATGTAATGGAAGCAAATAAAATTAATAAATGAGCTATGCATATGATTCTTTCTCCTATTCCCTTCTCCTTCCTCTCTTTCTCCGACTCTTTCATTTCTTTTCCTGCCATCGTCCAAAATCATCTTCTCCTTCCTCTGAAGCCTATTCTAACTCTTATCCAATTGATCTACCTCTTAAATTCTCCTTTTTCATCTCTTTTTAGCACTTCGTTTATATATTTATTTGTGCACTCATCATAACAAGTGATAAAATTAGTTTGGATTATTCATAGAAAGAAGAACTTTTCTTATTCCTAAAAAAATTGAACCAGTCAACAAACAATAATCCAAAGAAAACGCCGATTGATTCTTGTTTTTTTCTTACATGATTGTGAATTAATTTGTATTAGGAGCAATGAATCAATTTCTGGTTTTTAAAAAAAAAAAATCAATTTCTGGGTATTAGGAGCAGTGAGTTCAATCAATTTCTGTTTTTTTCTATCAAACGAATCGAATTATACATAGCTCAAGGTCAATTTATTTATTTAACGAACTTAATTTTTAAGTAAAGTTAGACTAATTTGATCCATAAACCAAGTTCGAAGAATTAATTATCAAATTGGACCTCAAACTATTTTCGAGTTATTCTTTAATAGAGTTCTCTCTTAAACGAAACCTTTAAATTAGTTTTAATTATCAACTATATCAAATTAAGGTGCGAAACATAACAAAAAATACTATGCGCGGTACTCAAGTCAATGTATATAGGATTCAGTAATTATCGCATGCAAAGGACGATATCCAAGAGTGAACGTGTTCAAGAAATTTATAAACAATTTCTTTCAAAAAAAAAAAAAACAAAGAAATTTATAAACAAAACAAGTAAAAGAAAAAGAGGATGAAAGACATAGATATACTTGGGTAAACAAATTTAGGAAACAGAGAATGTTTGGAAAAATCCTCCTTCAAAAAAAGAAGAAAAAGGAATGTTTGGCAAAATCTTAACAATAAATAAATATTCCTAATTTAAATGCATGCATGTATCATACGTGAATAATTTTCATTTTGAATATGTTTTCTTTTAGATAAAAAAAATAAACAATCAAGAAACTAAGAAAATATTGTTAGATGTCAAATTAATCATGAAAGGTAGTGAACTGTTAAAGAAACTTGCTGGAAAATAAGACTTAAATGTCTATAAATTCAAAATTCTAAGATTTCAAGCCAACTACTAAGTCAACCCTAAATGAGTTTCAAACTCAAGATTTTATAATTGTGTTTGTGATCACCTTAGTAGGAGAAAAAATATCCTTGTCTGACACTAATTGAACTTAGGTTTGTAAAGAAGAAGCTGATTAGAACTCTGTCGAACTAACCGGAAACCTTCAAGAACTAACTAACCGGATCAACTTCACCATAATTAGGCTTGAATTGTCAAAGACATGCATGAATTGGACAAAAATAACTTTTTCCTACTCGAAACAATTTGAGTATCAACTTCACCACTATATGTATTCTGATTAAATAAAAGATTCTAACTTTTTTTTTCATCAAGCTGAGAAATAAAATGATAGATATTTAATTGATGTCATTTTTTCGATAATTTAGCATTTAAGTACTTCTTCACACACACACAAAAAATAAATAGTTGAAATACTTCATTTCATTTTTGATGATTTCACATTTGAGGTGTTAATTCAGTGGTAATATATTAGTCTTGCTCGTTCCTAGTAAATGGGAGTCAAACAAACAAATTTTTGTTTGAAGGGGATTAATTGAGGCAAGGTGATATTCTTTTTCCTTTTCTTTTTTTATTGGCAATCGAGGGTTGGAATATTATGATGAGTGCTTCCGTAGAGGCAGGGTTGTTCTCCGGTTACAAAGTTGGAAATGGTGAGGTTGTAAGTATTTCTCACCTTCATAGGCGTGTATATGGGTAGAATTAACCCAGAAAATTCGATCAAACCCATCCAAAAAAGCTAAAAAAGTGAATTGGGTAATTCAGTGAGTATGGTTTTAAAAACAAACTGAAAAACTCATAAAAAAATAACAGGTTTAAGGTAAAATCAGACTCATACCTAATAAATCCACTTACCCAATAATGACAACATTTTTATTTTTAATTTTTTTATTTTCACATGGAAGAAGGAGACTATCAAATGTTTTAATCATAAATCAAGTCTAACTTCTAAAATTGACACAATCTATCCTTTATATTGAAAATTAAAACACGCTAGAGTTTTTTTTTTAATAGTAAAAACATGCTAGAGTTATAAATTAGGATGTTGCACTTTTTGGTTGTTTTGATGCTAATGCAATTTTATGTCAAACAACTTTGATTTGTTGCAAGTGTTTCATGATGAAATTTATTATTTGATATTATCATTTATTATTCTACAACGCTAAAGTATAGTGAAAATAAGATACACAATTTTTTTAAGAAAATAAAAGAGTTGAGTAACTTTTTTAAAAAATACGAAGACTCGTCATTAATTAGTCATTTAATATTAGCAAAAAAGCAGAAAAATAATTAATGAGTTTGCCCAAACCAACCCAATAGTGTAACAGATGGTTATTTTACTTCGTCTAAATTGAAGTGCCCTATATGATTTGGTCAAACCAATCCAAACCGACCCACATACATCTCTAACCTTTAGTTTGTTGATGACACTAGGGGAAAGAGAGTTGGGCTAATATGGAGCATTGAAGACAAACCTTATTCTAATTGAAGTGATTTTTGAGTTGAAGGTTAATTCGAAGAAGGGCATGTTAATCGGGGTTAATGTTCCTGGTTGGTGGTTGACATAGGCTTCAGCAGTATTGAAGTTTAAAATTAGCCATGTTCCTTTTGTGTATCTTCGATTGCCAGTAGGTTATGACCACAAGCGTATTTGTTTTAGGCAGCCTCTAGTAGATAGAATTAAAAAAAGATTGATTGGGTGGAAGAGTAGAGGATGATCGTTTGGTTCTTATCAAATTTGTCATGTCTTGTTAAATTTGATCTAAATGCATACATGTAAAAGGGAGACGTACATGAGGAATAAGAGTTATTTTGGTTGACCGATCCTTTTCTTTAGATAGAAAGAAATTAAAAAAAAAAAAAAAATAGTCGTTTCATATTCGATTTTTACAAAAAAATTACCAGTACAATCCAAACTATACAAAACAAGTCCAAACCCAATATTATGACATAACTGATATATTTTTGCGGCATATTCTTATTACAAAATCCAACGTTGGATTGAAACTATTATTATATAGATAGATAGGTCTACCTGACATGATATTAATATGAAATTATTGATATATCAATGACATACATTAAAATTTGTGTCTAATCAACATTTTATCAAACGACAAAGACATTCAAGCCATATTCACGAACAATGATCCGTGGACACCTAATTTCATCTGATTTGAGCCACCACCACCATTGTTGTGGTTATCATCATCATCATCATTAGAGGGATCATCATAGCTCTTACGACCACCACATTCCTTACACGATTGATTAATATCAAAAGCATTCCCCAAAACACTTTCAGCTAACTTCCTTTCTGCAAATTCATCCATTTTGCTACTATAAGCTATAGCAGCGTCTATATCATCATCAAAAGTACCAAGCCACTCCTTTTTTTTTGTAAATGGATCACAAATTTCAGCAGAATACCTTCCCCATTGTCTAAGCCATACACCCTTGAACTTACTAGTTTGAGTCTTCTTTGGATTATTGTCCTTCACATACAGCTTTCTGGTCACCTTGTCCTTTGAATTTACTATTATTATAAATTTTGAATTATCGTCTTTTTTGCATGATGCTTCAATCTTTTTGTTTTTGTTGATAGATGTTTTCTTAACCATATTCGATATCTGAAAGAAAAAAAAAAGATTAGATCGTCAAAATCAATCAAATCAACAGACAAAATCAAAATCTCATTATTTTCCTTACCCTAAATAATAATAATAATAATACAACATTTATATTATTTTTATCTTGTACTATCTCTAGAATGAAAACATATATATATATATATATATATATATGTATGTAAATGATATTTTATTTGAAATTGTGTCTTTTCGAAAGAAAATATAGATAAAACTACCGAAAAAACCAAAAGAAAAATTATTAGATATTAAATAACGAAAGATATGAATCGTGAATCTTACTGAGAAGAAAGACTTGGCTAAATTTTCTGACTGGTCTTTCTTTTCTTTTGCAAAATTCTAACACTCAGACTTTGTATTGATTTTGCACTTCTTACGCTTGCAATGGAGTGCCTTTTATAGTCTCTTCATGGTAGACTCTTAATTTGGAGATACGAGGGAGGCAAGACTCAATTAAATTCCGGTCAATAAAAGTCATATTTTTATTTTCACACATATGAAGAAAAGGTAAATTAAGAAATATAATGATTTTTTTAAGGAAGAAATATAATGATAAAAGTCATATTTTTGACCAAGGAATATATTATATCAGAAATATAATATTTTCCTATTCTTTGTATCACAATAATTGTCTTATTTACCAAAAGTATTTTAAATTTATATTATTTGCATTGCTTTCGAGTCAATGCAGGACCAAAAATTACTTTTGGTATATTTATACACCTGTAACTCTAAAACTACAGAAAAAATCAAAAGCAAATTTATTAGAGATTAGATAACGAAAAATATGAATCGTAAATCTTACTGAGAAACAAGACTTGGCTAAATTTTCTGACTGGTCTTTTTTTTCTCTTGCAAAATTCTCACACTCAGACTTTGTTTTGATTTTGCTCTTCTTATGCTTGCAATGGAGTGCCTTTTAATAGCACTCTTCATGGTAGACTCTTAATTTGGAGATATGAGGGAGGCAAGACTCAATTAAATTCCGGTCAATAAAAATCATTTTTTTATTTTCACACATATGAAGAAAAGGTAAATTAATTAAAAAATATAATGATAAAAGTCATATTTTTGACCAAGGAATATATTATATCAGAAAAATAATGTTTTCCTATTCGTTGTATCACAATAATTGTCTTATTTAACAAAAGTATTTTAAAATGGATATCATTTTTAATATAATATTTATTATCTTTTTCTAACTACACCTTTTAAATTTATATTATTTGCATTACTTTCGAGTCAATACAAGACCAAAAATTACTTTTGGTATATTTATACACATGTAACTCTAAAATTTTAATTCAACACCTCATTTTTTTTTATTGGTCTCGATCTTCATATCACATCGTAGATCTATCATATCACTTTTTCTATTTCTTTCTCTTTTATAAAATACAAATTGAATGTACGAGTGTCTAAAGACTATTGTCCATTATATTATATTCGTTCAAGAATTAGGTAAGTATTTTAATTGTTTAATTGCATGCGTTGGCCTCTAATGTTTATTTTAGGTTTGAAGTTGGTCTCGTATGTTTTGAACGTTTTAAGGAATGTAGAAGATGTATTATTGATAGTTATGAAAATTGTACAAAGAATGAGCTTATATACAAGCAAGTGTTATGTTACTTGAAGCACACAAGTAAGTAACAACTCTAACTCTTATTTTCCTAAAACTTCTAACCAACTTGTAACAAATTTCAAAACAAACTAAATCAAAGTTTGATCAATCAACTAATCATGATTATCACTAAACTAAACTTGAATTATCAACTAAACTAACAAATAGCAGGTTTAGGTGAATTAATCAAGTAATATGATTACAAATTGAACATTTGTTTAAAAAATGTTAAAAATCAGACGGTAATAATAATTCCAGCCAAATTTAGCAAATACCACGCTTTATAACGAATGCAAATATCAGAGTTAATAATGTGGTGATCATTACAGTTTTAAATTGTTTCTTCAACATGTAAATATTGCTGTTTACGGCAGTAAATTGGTTAAAATTTGGTTGGAAAAACTAATATTAAGATGAGACGAGAGTTTCATAACCTATCTATTTAATTTTGTTTGTGTGTATTTTAAACTATGGTTACGATTATAGTTATGTATGTCAGCAGATAATTGGCAACAACAAAAAACATGTCACCATCTATAATTTTAACACGACTATGATGTTCATGACAAATTTCATTCAAATTTTTCACTAACCAATACTTAATTTTGTCTTCACTCTAACCCACTATGAAAATGTCGTAAATGGTTTACTCTGAACCATAGTCCGAGTACGCAACTTATGACATGTTCATTGTGAGTTTCACTAAACTATTCAAGTATTATGATTAAAGATTAAACGTATGTTTTCTGAAGGAAAATTAAACATATATTTTGAAAATGTTAAAAATTAGGACATAGTGATAATAATTCTAGCCAAATTTAGCAAATACAACGATTTATATAACAAATGCAAAGATCATAGAGTTACTAATGTGTTGTTCATTAAAAGTTGAAAGTTTGAAGGAAAAAAAAGGATACATGCTTAAAAAAATTCCATAAACTCTAAATTTTAAATGAAAAATGACAAAAGAAATAAATAAATAAACAAGAATGATCTTCTTAAATGAATAATGAAAATGAAAATTCTCGTTTAAGGAGGGTGATATTGTCCGGGCTTGAACTTCTTGGCCACATGCAAAGCCAGCCACAACTTCGTGTGATTTAGGTTTAGGTTTGGTGTAGGTTGATGTTGATTTTGGGATGGTGAAGATGAAGATGGTTTTATAAAAGTGGTGATTGGAATGAGAAGGGCACTGTTGCTTATGGTTTGATGAAAATGAGGTGAAGTGGGAGGTCATATGTTGTTTGTTTATGAAGAGATGGTGAGTGAGTGTGTGTCGGTGGGTGGGTGAAAGATTAAAATATTATGGATGTTGTGATTGGAATTGGATATAGTTTTTATAGATTTGGTGGTGAGGTTCTAATGAGAAGGGGTGTGTGGAGAGTGTTATATAGTTTCACGCTGGTTGTTTTGGAGAAGATGGTGAGTGACTGAGTGTGTGTGGGTGAAAGTGGTATTTAAATAAGTTGTGCTCTGATTGATTGGGTTGGTTAACACAATGTCATTTTACAAGGCTAACACAATTTCTGGTTGTTTTTTTTTATAAAATAATAAAAATAAATAATCATTCATTTTGGTTATAAGTTATAACATACATGGTACACTCACATGCTTATTATGCAAAATGAGTCAGCACACAAACAAACTGTACCCATGAGGAGGCAACAATCACATGGTCTCTCCATAAGCAAAATAATAAATAGACAAGAAAATGTAAGGAATAGATAAAAGAGATTAACACACAAGATCAAAATTTACAAAACAAAAGTAGTGATGATAATGGAAATATGATGGAGACATTTCAATGGTCATTAGTTGGCCTTTAAACTCTCTCACCATGGTTTCCCATGCATTCCTTGCTAGAATAGATGTATAATAGTAAGAGGGATAAAATGTTGTGCAAGTCAAAATGAATTTGGGTGTTGTGAATACTATACCCACTTCTCATAAATTCAAGATCGCAGGGGAAAAAAATGTTTTATGAAAAGCTTGTGGATTAACATCAAGAATCTTTAACTCGTAAATCACGTGTTAAAAATATTAAACTCACTTGGATTGATTTGGTGGTATTAGCTTGGGACCTGGGAGTCTGTTCCTCCGTACCAATTTAGGTGGGTTAGTTTAACTTCTTCAAAAAAAAAAAAATATTATTTCTGCATAAAATTATTTATTTAAAAGTTAAGTGGAATGCTAACCAGTATCCTAAGGGTGTGTGTATAATCAAACGAATCGAATTATACATTTTAAGTAAAGTTAGGCTAATTTGATCCATAAACCAAGTTCGAGGAATTAATTATCAAATTGGACCTCAAACTATTTTCGAGTTATTTTTTAATAGAGTTCTCTCTTAAACGAAACCTCTAAATTGGTTTTAATTATCAACGATAGCAAATTAAGGTGCGAAATATAACCAAAAAAAAATACTATGTGCGGTACTCACAATCAATGTGTATAGGATTCAGTAATTATCGCATGCAAAGGACGATATCCAAGAGTGAACGTGTTCAAGAAATTTATAAACAAAACAAGTAAAAGAAAGAGAGGATGAAAGACATAGATATACTTGGGTAAACAAATTTAGCAAACAAAGAATGTTTGGAAGAATCCTCCTTCAGAAAAAAAAGAAGAAGGAATGTTTGACAAAATCTTAACAATAAATAAATACTCCTAATTTAAATGCATGCATGTCAGCATGTATCATATGTGAATAATTTTCATTTTGAATATGTTTTCTTTTAGATAAAAAAAATAAACAATCAAGAAACTAAGAAAATATTGTTAGATGTCAAATTAATCATGAAAAGTAGTGAACTCTTAAAGAAACTTGCTGGAAAATAAGGCTTGAATGAATTATCTATCTAACTGATCTTCTTGCACTGCTATCTCGATCACTTTGGATGGGTTGCAGTGGGTTTTGATCTTCTTGTTCTTGGAAACTGAAAGTCTTATAGATAAATTAGAACAAAACTGATATTGTTAGAGATTGAACACTTTCACCTAGGTTCAAACTCAAGATTTTGTAATTGTGTTTGTGAAGTTTAGTAGTTTTTAACATTTTATAATGGTGAGGCCTAGGCTACCTTAGAAAATTGGTGGGTAATTTACCCAACCCAATAAAAAACAGCCACGTGTACTCTATTATAAAAATAACATTTATTATTTTATTTTGCAATTTTAGCATCTATTTTATTATTTGCATAGCAAAAATGATTAAAAATAAAAAATGGAATTGAACCAGGGCACACCCACTCTTATTCATTTAACTTAACCACTTGAACAATACATCTTTTATGATAAGAATCGGAAAGCAAAATATATGATATTAGTCAGATATTTTTTTTTAGGGATTATATGCATTTATATTAAAATAATAAATAATTCTAAAATAAAACAGTATGAATTCATTCATTTGATTTTTTTTATATTTTAAATATTATTTTCTTATATAAATGCATATTATTTATCTAGATTCAATAAACTACAACAATGTTTCAATTGTGATCAATGAAATTGTGATTTATTTTAGGTCCGATATTTCTTTTGAATTAGATGAACTATTTAAAAGTATTAGATGAAAATTGTCAAGGATAAATGTAATGTTTCTATTAAATATTTTTGTCTTTTATATGTAAAAAATTAGTTAAATATTTGCATTACGCTCGATGAGGATTGTATTTCCTTGTATCTCGATGTAAATTTTTATGTATTCATACGAGAAAGTTAATATGACAACATTTTGAAAACTAATAACTATTTTTAAAATATCAATGTTAATGTAGTGTTTTTATTAAATATTTGTTTATTTTATTTGCAAAACATTGTTAAATAATTGGACTACACTCGTCGCAAAATATATGTGCTTATATTGCGGAAGCAATTCTTTTACCGGTATGAAAAAGTCAATTTCATATCTTCCATCAAGACATTCATTGGGGAAGTAGGAGCCCTTTTGAAGAAAGTTATTCAAGAGAAAATGAATTTTTTTTAACTTCCGGAACAAGTAGCAAAAAATTGATTAATAGTTTTATATCTTTATTATTTTTACTACCGAACCCGTCTGTTCGCTCTTTTTGGGTCATTGAAAGTTAAAAGTAATTTTGAAAGAAGAAGAAAAAGTCAGCTCAGCAGAGCCAAAAAGAGGCAATATTTTGGTCCATACTATTTGAACCAGAAAAAATGGACAAATCTCATTGACCAAAATAGTATGAACCGGATATTATATATTTAAAACAAATACGAATGATTCCATAATAATTCCAAAATAAAATAAATTTTTGTTTTTTGAGATTTTATGATTACTGTGTGATTGAGAGAACGTGAATCAATGAAAAGATAAACAAATATTTGTTTTGGCAACTTGATTAATCAATGATCCAAGAATAAATATTTTATCTCACATAAGTTAAGAGAACTCACATATGATAAGAGTCACACTTTTACTTTCTAATTGCACTTTTGCAAATATTTTATCTTAGTGTATCGATGATAATTTTCCTTTTATTATTCCTTAAGATCTCGGGTCCGACTCTTTTTTATACCAAATCGAGTGACATATAGTTTAGATTCTACAAAAAAATGGGTCATGCTAACCGGTGCCCCCGAACACCGGTTAAGGATGCCAAAAAAGGATGTTATTGCTAAAAAAAGGAATTTTAATTATTACTTTTTATGGATTAATTACACAATTTTTAATGCAATAACTACTATATATTTTCCTTTTTTAATATCTTTAACCTTTGTCCGGGGCACCAGTTAGCATTTCCCAAAAAAATTTCCATTATATTATTGATTACTAGTGTAACACCCGACGTTCCCCGGGTTAAACAATATAATTAGAGGATGACAAAAATTAAGTATGCGTGGTATATGGAAGTAAAGTTCACCATGGACCGGTACAAAATGAATATCTTAATGGGTACGCACGAATAAAATAAAATAAACCATATATTAAGTACCTGCAAATTAACAGATGCACATGCGGATAAAATTTAGTGCACTTAGTACAAAGAAATAATATCAAAGAATAACACAAGCCTCACGATAATTAGGTTTCTACTTGGATAGTTTGTCAGATCGACTTACACCGAAGATTTTAATTTCCGAAATTATTTTTCTTGCTTCGTTCTTATTCCGATGAGGTCATATTCAACAGTCCGATTGATTATATTTGATTCCGTTAGTCAGCTGGGTCCGTTTTAATCATCGGAGTAATGTCCTTCCATGTTGACTAGGTTTCTAATGAGATAGTTTGTCAGATCGACTTACACCGAATATTCTGATATTTGAAGTTCCAATTCTTGCTTTTTTCTTATTTCAACAAGGTCATATTCAAAGGTCTGATTGATCATATTTGATAGTGTTAGTCGGTTGGATTCATTTTGATCGTCAGTGTAATGTTCTTCCATGTTCACTAGGTTTTTAATGAGATAGGTTGTCAGATCGACTTCACTAAAGATTCCGATTTTTGAAATACTTGTTTCTGCTTTGTTCTTATTCAAATAAGGTCATATTCAATGGTGTGATTGATTATATTTGATACCGTTAGTCGACTAAGTTTGTTTTGATCGTCGAAGTAATGTCCTTCCATGTTGACTAGATTTTTAATGGGATAGTTTATCATATCAACTTACACCGAAGATTCCGATTTTCTAAATTCTCGTTCCTGCTTATTTCTTATTCCAATAAGGTCAAATTCCACAGTCTGATTGATTATATTTGATACCGTTAGTCAGTTGGGTCCGTTTTGATCGTCAGAGTAATGTCATTCTATGTTGACTAGGTTTCCAATGAGATAGTTTGTCAGAGCAACTTACACCAAATATTTTGATTACCTAAATTCCTGTTCATGCTTCTTTCTTATTCCAATAAGGTCATATTCAATGGCCTTATTGATTATATTTGATACCGTAGTCAATTGAGTCTGTTTCGATCGTAGAGTAATGTCATTCCATGTTGACTAGGTTTTCAATGGGATAGTTTGTCAGATTGCTTACACCGTAGATTTTGATTTTTTGAAATTACAGTTTCTGCTTCGTTCTTATTTTAATAAGGTCATATTCAATGATATGATTGATTATATTTGATACTATTAGTTGGTTGAGTCTGTTTTGTTCGTCAGAGTAATGTTCTTCAATGTTGATTAGGTTTCTAATGAGACAGATTGTGAGATTGACTTGTATTGAAGACTGTTAAGATAAATGTAATGTTTAATACCTTTAAACAGTTCATCTAATACAAAAGAAATGTCGAACCTAAAATAGATCACAATTCGGTTGATCACAAATGAAACATTGTTGACTCTTCAAAAAAAAATGAAACATTGTTGTAGTTTATCGAATCTAGATAAATAGTATGAATTTATATAAAAGAATAATATTTAAAATATAAAAAATAAATAAATGAATGAATGTATATTGTCTATTTTAGAAATATTTAGTATTTCACACACACATATATATATATTCCCTAAAAAAAATGGCTCACTGATAACATATATTTTTGCATTCCAATTCATTTCACAAGAGATGTATCAGTTTAGTGATTAAGTTATATGACGATGAGTGAGTGTACCTTGGTTCGATTCCCTGCATTGGTATTTTTAATTTTGAATGATTTTTCAAGATAGAAAGGGAAATCTAATTAATTTGATGATTTAAATTGTAAAATGTCATTAATTTTAAAATGGATACATGCAAAATAAAATAATAAATATTATTTTTATAATGAAGTACACATGGATGTTTTTTATTGGTTTGGGTAAATTACCCACCAATTTTCCAAGGCAATTTAGAAAAAACCTTTTATAATTGTGTTTGTGATCGCCTATCCTTGTCAGACTCTAATTGAACTTAGGTTAGAAAAGAAGAAGCTGATTAGAATTCATAATCATTCGAACTAACCGGAAACCTTCAATGTAAACTAATTAACCTTCAAGAACTAACTAACCGGATCCAAGACATGCATGAATTGGACAAAAATAACTTTTTCCTACTCGAAACAATTCGAGTATCAACTTCACCACTATATGTATTCTGATTAAATAAAAGATTCCAACTTTTTTTTCATCAAGCCGAGAAATAAAATGATAGATATTTAATTGATGTCTTTTTTTCGTTAATTTAACATTTAAGTACTTCTTCACACACCCAAAAAGTAAATAGTTGAAATACTTCATTCCATTTTTGATGATTTTACTTTGGGAGTGGTACATTTGAGGTGTTTATTCAGTAGTAAGATATTAGTCTTGCTCGGTCCTACTAAACGGGAGTCAAGACGACCAATTTAAGATACTAGTCACAAACTTATTCATACAATAACATATAATCCAAATAATACTAATCTGACTTACATTGGAATGGTGAGGTTTCTGGCATTACACCCATCTACAAAGGCATGGACAGACACGAAGTACCAACAAATAAAACACATTGCCAAAAATCTTTACATTTTGTACCGAGTTCTCTCACTACATCCTTGCTAATATTTGACTTATAGAATCTTAAATTGTTAAATAAAAATTGATCAAAGATCCTAAACTGACCCCCCCTGCTACTATACAATATCAATGGAACCATTATGTAATGTGTGCAAGCCCAGCTGTGTGTATAGGGCTTAAGACACAAATGTCCAACGAGCTAGATTTGAATTTTACCATGAATTTTGGATGGTATATAAGACTCTGTCAAGAATGAAAGTGTATGAACAGATAACGCTTCAATCTCAAACTTCACTCCATTCTGCAACATCATTTTGAGCTCCAACCTTCATAACAAAACATAAACAAAAGACGCACGCTATAGAATCTCAAACCAGTTGAACAAAAAGACAGATGTAATGTATATAAATGTTACCTCCATTGTGGCACCTCCCTTTGCAGGTAGCACCTAAGCAACATGGCTTCAATTTTTCTCTTGTCTAATAAGAATATTGAAGTCACCATATTGGTTAGAGCAAATATGCAAATCTGAAGCTCACAAGTAATATCAGTAGGTACCTTCAGCAGACAAAGGAAGGAGGCACTGCTTTGGAACAAAGTATCTCTCAGAATCCGAAGGAAAAGCTCCAAGCCAGTGTATCTCTGGGACACGAAGATGTTTCGTGTCATAAGCCATTTGCTAAAAGAACAGTGGGAAATGGATTAGTGAAAAAGACAACAAAGATGAAACTCAGCATTAGACAGAGATTTGATCCACTCAACAATCATGTATATTTCATGTTAAGAACACTGTAACTAATGATATGCATGTTGAAGTACTTCTGAACTGATAAACTTACAATTTACAAATACTAACCATTGAGCCAAATCTATAAGTGGTTAAGATATCAAATCCATAGGGATCACAGTCTACCAGGCAATAAGCAGGTATGTGCAAATTCTCAACAAGAAGCCGCAAAAACCTGTTAGGATACAATATGCATAAAATCAAAAAATAACTAGATACATTTGCAACAGTGATAAATTAGACACGTTCAAATGGTGCAGTACAAAAGGTAAGCTAGCATATAGCTTGGAAGCATATTATCTTAGGAAACTGGCAGAGATTTTTCACACCTTCTTGTAGGAATATCTGGGTAGCCTCTTCCCTGCAAAAGGATAGTATTCAATCAAAGAAGTATTGAAGCAAAAGAGGCCAAGGTCTTCAGGAAATTGCTTACAGAGATGACAATGCAATGGTTTGATTTGCAGAACTGGTCATTTGCTAATCTCTGGAAAACTGCAAGTTCAACATCGACTCTTTTCAATAGGAAGTCTCAAGAAAAAAACTTTATGTTTCTCATTGTTTTACCCCTAAAAAATACAGCATTTGCTTGCCTGATTCTTTCTCGACAACTAATATGTAACGAGCCGCGCTTACAATATCTATGGGCAAAAGTAAAGCAATGTTAATTCTCAGCACTTCTAACTTTTTATTTAATATGAAGTAGACAATAGTATTAGAAGAAGGAAACTAAAAAAATGTAGTGTATTCATCCAGAAAATAGGATACCTTTAATTTCTTCAACATAAACAGGAATAGGGTGGGCCTGCAGAAAAGCTAAACGTTAGTATGTAATTTAAATGATAAAAATTAATTACTACTTTAAGATTAGTTCTTACGGTGTTGGGAGAACTGATGCAGTCAAATATCTTTTTTCCTTCGATAAATCTTATCCAGCCCATAACTAACCTATAGTAGAAACAAATTTGATCCATAGGTCTTATTAGCTGTGAACATATTTGAACACAAAATAGAATATGAAGAATATTTAGCAGCCAAGCAACATCAGCCATGAAAAAAGTGATTAATAATTGTCAATGCAGCAGAGATAGAAACTTAAATAACTGAATGGCACATATGGTAGCCCCATTAATGTTCCAAGCACATACTAGGAAGAATCATAATGGAATCATATTTTATCATTGACATCATTTTGATATCAATGAAATTTGTGAAAACAACAGAAGGTCTCAGAATTCCAAAAAACAAATATGTACTATCCTTTGAAGTTCATAACTTTTAGATGCATCAGGGCCAGGGATTCACAGCGTGAGTGGCGATAATTTGTTTTATACAAATGTACACACCATAAAATAGTATCATATGTGAAAATAAAACTATCACGATTATTCATGTAAAATTAATTCCGACAGAAAAGTGCATTTTCCATGATTGAGTGTGATCTCATCACGTACCCATTCCCCGCAGAAACCTACAAAAAAATAAAATGAAAGTAATGACGAAACATGGTTAACTTCCTATTTGAAATGAGTATGCAGCAAGAGAAACATACTATAAAAATCAGATGATGCTTTTATTCACCAAAATCCACCAAATTAAGAGATCCAAACGAAAATAAAAAGAGAAATAAATCAATGAAGTGGAGAAAACCTACCACATTGAGGTTATGGCGGCTGCACTGCATCAAGACACATATATCATTAATAGCATGGTCCACAACTGACTGGTCTGCAATGTGAAAAGAAATAGAAAAATACACAGAAAAGAAGTCAGTATCTGTCAAGGGTGGGGAGATAGACCTTTACCCTAAAAATAAATATTTTAAGAATTAGCAATATAGCAGTCATGGTACTAGCATTTAAACAATCTCATCTATAAGATTGACGCAAACTAAACCTGAGTACAATGAAGAATCTTAGTAAGTTCCTACAAAGGCTTCTGAATAATTCTTTATTAAAAAATGAATGAATTGAATGTTATCACACACGTCGATGTCTAACACCGACATTTGCACACCAGACACGACTTCTATCAGAAGCCATGAAGCACAAACACAGACACGGACACTGACACAAATAATAATTTGAGAAAATGACATAATTCAATGTACATTTGAGAGAATGACATAATTCAATATAATTAAATGTGTCAGTGTCGTGTCAGACACAGATGCGTGACCGACACTAGGACACACCTAATTTGAAGAGTGTCAGTGCTTCATAGATCAGAAGTGTCGGTGCTACAGAGATATTTCATGACAGTCATAATTAGATATTGAAAACCAATACAAGATCAACTATACTAAAAGAGTATTACTATCCATATGATCCATCATGTTGCGAAATTCTTCGGACTCACCCAAAAAGACAGATGGATGCATGTAATAAATGTCTCTTTTTGAACTATGTTTGTTCTCTTGTAAAAGCTTCTGAACAATCACCAGAACTCTCAACATCACATCTAAAAGCAAAATAACAACAACAACAAAAAAAACTCAAAACCTAGAGAACAGAAATACAATGAGTAAACTACTAAATTAGTCCCTTACTTCGTACGGCGATTTCAAATAGGTCCCTGAGATTATGAATATTTCAAAAAGGTTTGTTACACTATTAAACTGTCAAGATGATCCCTATATCAATTTGGTCCTTATATTTAACCACTTACCACTAATTTAGTCCCTAGCATACTGAAGTTCTAAGATATGTAAAATTTGACAGAGTCACACACCTTTTTAAAATATTCATAATCTCAATCACCTATTTGAGAGCACCCTACAAAGTCAAGGACGAATTTGATGGTTTAATCGTAACATTACACGTTGATGAAAGTAAAAGATGGAGTGAGTGACCTAATCTGCGAACATGCGTTTCCTTGCAAAGTGTTAGAACTTCCTTTCCGACCGGCAAATCGGAGCCACAGAAGCTGCATAATTGCATTGAAGAACATAGAAATTAATAAAAAAATAAATAATAACGATAAAGCATGAATGTAAGATTTGAGATTAGAATGAATACGAACCAGTTGGAATCTGAAAGAGTACAGTGATTTTTGAAACGATTGATGAGAATGATCGGTGAGTTTCCGTTGGTTAGGTTAACGAGGAAATTTCGAGTGAATTCTGAACTCAAAGACGAATGAATTGAATAATTAGGTTTAGGGAAATTGGATATGTGAAGAGGAAGAGGAAGAGGAAGAGGAAGAAGAAGAACCTTTGATTTTGGTGAGTAGAAGAATCGCGTTTTCTGCTTTTTGTGATTCCAATTTCATTCTTTTTCCCTCCATTATTCCAGAATCTTCTTCAGCTTTCAGTTTCATTTTCAGGGATTATGAACTTGAACGTTTATGCAAACGCGCGCTAAAAATTACGGTTACTTGTTATATAGAAAATGGATTTGAATCTTATCAGCACTAGACCTCGGTAAAAAATGTGTTTGGGTGACTAGACCTCGGTAAAAATAGTGTCTCTTAGGTCAGCAGCTACAAATGAATTGGAAAATAATAAGGGAAATATGTGATATTTTTAAAGAATAATTTTTTATTTTGGATAGCTTAAAGAGTTTTTCTGGGGGCACTCGTTAACAAGACCCAAATAATAAATTGACAAATTCTGACAATATTCGATGTGTTTTGGTTACGCCGTTACAAAAACTAATTTTTGAATGAGTTAATTTTGTAAATTGATTCTCGTTAAAAGTGACTCAAATGTAAAATGATTTTATGTTTGAAAAAATTCAGTGTGAGTGAATAGTAATTTTAAGTTTAAAAATACATTCTAAAATAAAAATATATATATATCTAAATTTTATATATGTTTGTTACGATTTATAAAAAAAAGTGATTTTAATATTAAATAATTTAGAGATTAATTTTTAAATATTTTTAAACTAAGGAGAAGCTATTTTGTGTATTTATTATAATGAAAATTACTTTTACAAAAATATTAGTTATCAAAATTGATTTTATGGATTTGTCAAAAAAAAAATTGATTTTATGGAGAAGATGCTAAAACTAGTTTCTCATATGAAAGAAAATTTATGATTTTTTTTAAGACGTTTGTTACACATTTTCTAAAAAAATGTGTAACAAATGAGCTATTGAGTTTAAGTTAGAATCAATTTTAGAGGTAAAATTAAGTCTACTCGAGAATAATCAAACTTGTTAAATTTGTGTAAGTAGCAATAGGACAAAGTCTGACTTAGTCGACTGTCGGCCATATATTGTGTAAGGCAAAGGAAGCTATTGGATTTCTTGTATGTCCTCTTTCTCAATAGAGAGAATGCGACCATTGTAAGATCACTATAACCATTAACCTTCAACAACCTTATATTGACCCTCCAATGGCCGCCTTCCTGTGTCAAGAAAGAAGATGCACAAAACCGCCAATAACCGCTTTTACCTTAATGTATTTGGCCGTCAATCGACCAAGGTTGGGCTTTGACCTACTGCTACGTAAACTCATTTCCTATTTGGATTGACTTATTTGAGTTTATACGTTGACATATGCACTAGGAGAACTTATGACATGTTCATAAATTGTTTTCAACTTATTTTCATAAGCTCACCATCCCCAAGATAAGTGTTAACCATGATAGGAACCTATGTTATAAGTTGCATATTAAGTTGTTTATCCAAACATGAGATGCCAAAACTTTCATTCAATACAATTCAAAGTAATGATGAACTAAGCATGTAAAAAAATCGATGCAACAAAAGCAAATCAAAATTAATCGAAAATTGAAACGATATCGGAAAAATACAAGGGTAAATCGAAGAAAATGAATTGCGACAAAAATGGATTCAACGAAAGGGGAGAGATATCGAAGAATTTTAGTTGGATGTGAGAAGGGATCGAATGGAAGAGAAGGCACATAAGCTTGGGAATGACAGAAGAGAAAACCCTAAAAATTGTAAAGAACCAAAAAGAAAATTAATTTGTTATCGAGGTTATGTTAGTAGATAAGTTGAATTACAGGGGTAAGTTGAAAGATGTTCTATACGAAAGGAGCAAAAGACACTTGTATTGGTTTTATTCGTTAATTATACAACTCATGATTCCTAGCAGTTTCTTGATAATAATAACTATCGTATAAAAAAAATAACTATCGTACAATGTTCTTCGTTAAAATCAATCTCTTCAAGAACCAAAATACAAATTTAAATTATTGGCCAACTATCCTTACCTCACAGCCGGACTCCGAAATACTAGAACCTCTTTTCCCTGGAGATCAAAGGGTTAATGCCAAAAAGTTACAAATTTAAATTTATACCCAAAATATATATTACACAATTTCATAGGAGAATAGTATAGAACTATAAGATTTTGCTAAGGTGTCCTTTACTTTCTAGAAACGATTATTTTGTATCGTATGTTAGGTAATAGGCAAATAAATAAGGTTGCTTAATCTTTATCTGATTTTAACCTTCATATTTTCGTAATGTACCAACTACTCTATCTGTTTATTCTAAATAAAATAAATTAACTTTACTTTTACTAAAAAAAAAGCTTTTGTTAACATCACGGCCTTTTTGGGTTTAAATCGGGTTCAAATCAGCAAAGCTCTCAATCTTTGTAAGTAAGAAGGTTTCTTTTTTGTTTTGTAAAAGAGGGGTCGGGCAGGGTGATCCTTTTGTGGCAAAATTGATCTGATCAAGGGTTCCTAGTCCTTTCATGTCCCCTCCCTCATTTTATGTTGATGATATAATAGCTTGTAAAGGGAAGGCTTTTAACATCTACGCCCTTGCTACCTCACCATTTTAGATCTCCTTCATTTGAAAAGATAAAGACACAATAAAATTTTAAAATAATTAATGATGGTAGGACCAATTTATGGGTAGGACCCATAATTTATATTTTGTGTATATCTCTTTTTAAATGACATTCGTCATTTATTTTTATAGATGAATAAGATTTCTAACTCCTTGCTAACCTCTTTATAAGATATATGCCAATAGTTATAATGAAGTGTTGAACCCTTAAAAATCAATTATCTTCTCAGGATGTATTCCCCAGCATAGAATTACCCAAATTTTTCAGAGGCTTATTTTTTGATATTGGCATATTAACTTTCACATACCTAGGTGTTCCCATCCTCAAAGGGGAACCCAAGGTCATACACCTCCAACTCATTGTTGATAGAAACTAAAATAATATTGCATGAAAGGCTCCCTTATTTCAATTTCAAGGAGAGGTCATTGTGTGAAGCTTGTCATCCATAGAATGCTGCTTCAGACTTTCTCAATCTATTCTTGGTATGTCAGCTTAATCAACGACATAAAGAAATGTTTAAGAAATTTCATATGGAGTGGTGTCATCAACCGGAGGAAGCTCATCGCTATTCTTTGAAAGAAGGTTTGTAAACGACTTTGGAGGGTTTGGGGGTAGGAAGGATTAGTCTCAAGGAATTTGACACAGTTCAAATTGTATAACCTAAAACGCATATGAACGTTGAATATTTATTGTTTGAACATCTCAAGTTCTTCGTTAATTTCAAATACCTAATCTTGTTCATTCTTCTTACTCCTAATCTCATTGAATCTTTCATTTAAGTTAATTGAATCACATGAGGTTAGGTGGTAAGGGAGATGAGAAGTTGGTGTCTATAGGGAGAGTGTGAAGGAACCTTTGGTTTCTAATAAAGTAACATGTTAATATAGTCCTGATGTCACCTCACCTTCTACTTGTCTAAAATAAAAAATGTTAATTAAACTTTTTTTTTAATACTTAACGCCTAAAACTATTCAGAGACAAAAATAACTAATTAACGAAATCTAAAGTGAAAGATTGTGTCGTGTTTTTATCATAAATCAGTGATTACTATTACAACGAGCTGCAAATCTAGAGACCAAAATTATTGTTTTCCCTTCAAATTTAACTCTAAAAATTTTGTTTGAGAGGGGAGACCTAAGTAAAAAATAAAAATGGTCAATTAGGTCGGCTAGATTCTCTACTGAAATAAATAGTGTGTGTTTGATTTTAAATAAAAGTGAAAAAAATAAAATAATTTATGTTTGAGTAAACTCGTGTAAAAGTATGTGAACATTAAAGTTGAGTTTAAAAATAAATTTTAGAATCAATAGTTCTAAATTTTAGCATCAAGTTAAAATCAATTTTAAATTTTCAAAAGTGAAACCATAAATACAACCTACATTTATAGAGATATTCAATCATCTTAATCAGAAGATGATGGTATTTTTATTGATTCACGAAGAAACTTCACTTTTAGTTTAGTTAACCATAATCTGAAAAAAAAATATGCTAGATCTTGTATTTATTTATCTATTTATTTGAAAAATGGTCTAGTTGAAGCTACATTAATGAAAAGCATGAGTTTATTAATTATTAGTACGTAGATCTCTATTGGTTTACAACTCTAAAGCTCGGATACGAGATACGATACTGCATCAATACGCTGATATAGAAAAATTTCAAAAATTAAGATACGATACAGCTAGAATACGTTAATAAAAAAAATTATATAACTAAATGTACAATACTCCCTTCGTCTCACAATAATTGTCTCTTTACCCTTCTTCTTTTTTTTCAAAATAATTGTCACTTTAGAAGAATACCAATGCAGCATTTATTTATTTATTTTCCATTATAATACCCTTATTTATTAAACTTTATCCAACTTAACTACTCCACTAATTACAATTAATAAGGATATTTTAGTAAATGATACTAATTTTACCATCAAAATCAACACAATTAATCATTTTCTTAATATTCGCGCATTAACCTTAAACGACTATTATTTAGAGACGGAGGGAGTATGATTATAACCATTTTTTTAATATGCAAATATATTAACAAACAAAAGAAATCAGTCATAGGCTCGTAGCACATCAACATAAATATAAATAATATTGACGATTAAGAGAGTGATGATTAATCAATTACATACACAATATATCCCAAAAAGAGCACCATCAGTGCTATACTATATCCAAAAAGAACATTGTTAATGCTATACTATATCATCCAAAAAAGAAACACTATATCCAAAAAAGAACACATCAGTACTCAAGAGTTAAGTAATTTTAGTTATCATTAATTGGAAACTATCGAGGCAGACAGCGGTGCAGGATAATTATCGGATACTCTCCTGATACGTATCGGATAATTTTTTTAAAATTTAATTCAATTTAATCTTCGGATACTCTCCTGATACGTATCGAGAAATATTAGACAGGTATCGGTGCATGATACACAGAGAATACAGTACGTCATCCATTTTGAAGTATCGGGGCTTCACAAGGTTTACACAAGATATCAACTTGTTTATTACTCACAACACAACCTCTTGAAATTGGAGGTTATAAATTTAAAATAAAAATGAAATTAAAGGCTAATCTATAAGACAAGTCAAGATGTGTAAGATGGAAAAGGTTGGAGTGAAGGATGAGTATTTTTTTTTTATAACAATGAAGGCCTAAGCCCAAGAAGAAAGAGATTACAACGATATCACACGTGGGGTAGAATTCCCCATCAAATCAGAAAGCAACAGAAGACTAATATTGCTAGGACATACATCAAAGAAATAGATCCTTGAATCCATCGAACAACCATAGTTAGCTAAAGCGTATGCGCATTTGTTTGTTTCACGGTAAGAGTGTTGAACAACAACTTCCCAATCAAGTGCAAGAAAGCGATGAATCTTGTCAACTAGTGACCTCCCTCTCCAACTACCATGCCCATGTGAAGTGATAGCTTTCACAACAACTAAAGAGTCAACATGCAACTCAATAAATTGAAATTGCAACCGTCTGGCATACATGATTCCTTCCAACACTCCCCATAATTCTGCCAAATAAGCACTTCCTATTCCAATATACTTGGAGAAACCTCCCAACCACTCACCATCGCTTCCTCTAATGATGCCACCACAACCAATATGACCCCCATCTCTACAAGATCCATCTGTATTCAATCTCACCCATCCCACTGGTGGAGGACTCCACCGAAGTAACACCACACGAGACTGACAAGCCACTATAACTATCACACTAGCTGGGTTATAAGGTCTACTATAACTATCATTATGTTTCTCTTTATTTTTCCAATTCCAAATAGAGTGACAAGCCATAGCCCAGTAATTCCTCCAACCTTCCTCAATATTCCAACCCACTTCCAAACATAAATTCATTGTAATCCACTGCTGAAAATAACAGGAAAATAACTTACTTCTAGCATTATTATGAACCACAATCAACCACAACGGCATAACTAAAGGACAATCACGCATCACATGCAATATAGTTTCCGGTAAATCTCCACAAAAATCACACATAGCTGAACATAAACCCATCATATTCTTATGAGAATTTGTTAAAAGCCTTTCATGTTTCATAAACCAAATTAAGCATCTCACCCTCTCGGGCACCTGCAACTTCCAGATCTTCTTCCAACGCAAATCATAACCAAAATCATCATCAAAACCACATAAATTGTTGTACACTTCTTTTATCACTATTTCGCCCACTGAATTCTCCATACAATAACTCACATCTGCACCAGCACTATCATTAGGAGGAGGCAGCGCTGCAATTTTGTTGATAATGTATGTTGGCAACCATCCATGTAACAACTCCATATTCCACATACCAAACTCATCCAGAAGAGCAACAACCTTAGCATCTTGCAGTTGTTCGGGAACATCCAACTCAAGATCTTTGATCCGAAAACCTTTATCTATCCATGCATCACTACAAATATTCACACTCATGCCATTACCTACTGACCAAAAACTGTACTCCTCAAGCATTGGCCACAACTTCACAATAGCCTTCCATAGATGTGAATCAGTACTTCTAGCAATAACGCTATTTTGATCTGCTTCTCTACGATATTTACCCCACAAAACCGAACACCAAAGGTCTTGAGAACCAGTTTGTAACTTCCTCCCCAACTTCAGAATGCAAGCCTTATTCATCACATTTAGTCTTCTGAACCCCAATCCTCCACTAATTTTCGGCTTGGTCAACGTATCTCACCCAACAGCATGATATCGTCTCTTCTCATCGGTATCTCCCCATATAAACCTCTGTTGCATTCGTTGAATCTCATCAACACAAGCTCTTGGAATAATTGTAGTCATCATTGGGTATATCGGGATGGCCTCCATCACACTTTTAGCCAAAGTCACCCTTCCTGCAAAGGAGAGATGATTCACTTTCCAACTCGTCAACTTCATGCTCACTTGATCAATAATATAACTATAATCCTCTTTTTTTGGAGCTTTACCAAGTAATGGAACACCAAGGTACTTTCCAAGAGAGTTTGTTTCACGAAATCCCGACAATTGTACCAATTTATCTTTAACACATCTACTAGTATTTTTTGAAAAGAAAATACTAGTTTTCTCTTGACTAACCTCTTGTCCCGATAAGCTACAAAACTTCTCCAGAATACCAATAACACACCGCATTTGAACCTCAGTAGCCTCGCTGAATAATAACAAATCATCGACAAACATAAGATGCGACACAATCGGCCCTCTCCTTCCGGCTCTGAGCGCCTTCCATTCTCTAGTTTCCACAACATGAGAAATAAGGTGAGATAATTTATCGATACACATGACAAAAAGATACGGCGAGATGGGATCACCTTGTCGAATACCTTTTTGTGGACGAAAATATTCAGTTCTTGCACCATTCCACTTCACATTTCTTTCCACACTAGTCACTGAATGCATAATAATATTCACAATATTATCCGGAAGCTTCAGCTCCGTAAGAATACGCCAAATAAACTCCCAACTCAACTTGTCGTAAGCTTTGGATAAATCAACTTTAATAGCGAAGAATCCTTTACGACCTTTCATTTTGGTCATACTATGTATCATTTCCTGAGCCACCACAATATTTTCATGAATATTTCGCCCCAGTACAAAACCAGTTTGAAATGGAGATATAATAAAAGGAATGGCTTCTTTTAGACGTTCAACGATAATTTTGCTTACCACCTTGTAGATGGTATTGCACAAGGAGATAGGCTTGAATTGATTCACAAACTCCGGTTGCTGGACTTTAGGAATTAAGCATATATCTGTTTGGTTAACTATGGCAATATGACTCAGATTCAACCAAACTTCTCTAACAAAATCACAAACATTCTTTCCAACTACCTCCCATGATTTTTGAAAGAAATCGGCAGGGAAACCATCCGGCCCCGACGCCTTCCAAGGATTCATATTAAACATGGCTCTCTTAATCTCTTCATCACTAACAGGAGCACCCAACTTAACAATATAATCATTTGCCAACTCAGGAAAGGTTACTTCTAACTGCTGCCAACCACATTGAGCATTCTCCAAAGCAAACAAATTCTTATAAAAGTCATTAACCATGACTTTCACGTGATCAACATCCTCCACCCATTGACCAGCTGCATCTCTAAGCATTATAACATTATTCTTCCTCCTTCTAGCAATTGTTTTCACATGATAATATTTTGTATTTCTATCACCATCTGTAAGCCAACGCGCACGAGACCTTTGGAACCACATCAACTCTTCCTTTTTCAAAATAATGTTCAATTCATGCTGCAACTTATTCTCTAAGACAATCAATCCTCTCGAATGATTGCCAAGATGTATCCGTTGTTGAATACCACCCAATCTTGCCTCAAGTTCTCTCTTTTTATGACGAACTTTATCAAAATGTGAAAACTTCCAGCTCTTGATACCTCGTTCAACACTCTTCAAATTATTCACTATCGAGCTATTAGTTTCCCAACTATCTTTCAGCATATCGTAATAAGAATTTTCCATAAGCCAAGCACTCTCAAAACGAAATTGTTTTGGAACCATAACATGCAAAGCTTCAATAGGACACACTAAAATTGGATGGTGGTCTGAGAAATCCAATCTTGGAAGTGTTCTGACAAAACCATCAGGAAACTCCACACGCCACAAATCATTACTCAATGCTCGATCAAGTCTTTCATAAATATGTTGCCCTCCATGATATTGAGGACCACGCCAAGTAAATTTTGAACCAACAGCCCTGAGATCCATCAACTTACAATCATCAATGTGTTCTTTGAATTTAATGCACTTCCTCGTACAAACCGAAGCTCCTCCTTTCTTCTCATGAGGTCCCAAAATATCATTAAAATCACCTGCTAACAACCAAGGCTCATTCATACCTGCTGCAATAATCTTTAAGTCATGCCACAATGCACTTCTATTTACTTCTTGAGGGCTGGCATAAACAGCAGAAAAATACCAAACACGACTATTTGGTAAGTTAACCTTCAAATGCAAAAATTGGAATTTTTTATCAACCAATTGCACCATGAATTTGTTAACCTTCCAAACCACCACAATACCTCCTGAATATCCATCTGTATCAGTCACCGGAAAACCATCATATCCTAGTAAATTGAAGGTTCTCTTCAATTTTTTAGGATCACATCTAGTTTCCATAATAACTATCATTACAGGATTCCAAGTAATCACATACTGTTTGCAATATCGAAAGAAAGATATGCTGGCTGCACCTCTGCAGTTCCACACAAAAATTCTACTTTGTAAATTCATAATAACAATTATAGTAGAAAGAAACATAACCTGCCAACACAAGTTTCAACTCATTGGCCCCCCTCTGGAGTTTCATGAACTGTTTCCATCTGAGTCAGAAGACCCAGCAATTCCTTGGTCATTAGCATCTAGAAATTCTTCCCCTCCTTCTTGCTCTTTATTCCCAACGTGTTGCATAAGAGAGTTACTACTAGGAGGAAATGTATTTTCACCATCTGGGGGACTAGGCACATTAGGCATAGTAAAGCTTTTCAATCCCATTTGAGGGCCCACGCCATCATTTTTAATTAAGCTTCCATTGCTATTCACCTTTTTTAAAAGTGGCCTCAAAAATTCTTCAAGTTGATGTGTTTCTTGTAAATTCTCCAATTTCTCCCCAGTTGATCTCATAGAATTACTTAATTTTCCACTTGTTTTTCCTTTGAACGTACCACGAGCAGCAAGCCTGGTGGTCTTCACACCTCTTTCCTGATTAGTTGTCCCATTTAAATTCTGACTCATATTGATCCCACTTTCTCCATTTAATTCTAGCATATCCTTCCTAGGCACAATGATTTTGTCGTTATTGTGTCCCACATTCTTAACCGCTACATTCCTTACTCCTTCCACATGTCCACTTGTTGTTGGCTCATGTGCCTTCCCATTAAATTCACCATTCAATACTTCCACATCTGCATGCCATCACGCAAAGAATCAAAACGGGATCCCGTATTCTGTGCTGAAGAATTAATTCTCGCCGGAACTTTGTTTCCACTCCCTGCTGCTGTCTTCCTAACCCTTTTTTGTTTTTGCACCACCATCCATGGCCCGTCAACATTACTTCCATCAAGCCTACGCTCCCATCTCCCTTTCCTCCGCCTTGCACCTCTTCCACAACTATAGATTTATCCGGACAATGAAGGTTGAATATTTAATTATGAGCAAGATGGAAAAGGGTACTGTTAGAATTAATTTCACCATGAAGAGCTTCCCAGCCTAGATGCATGGATAGACATTTTGAGATGAATTCCTTTAAAAAAAAAAAACAGCTTTAAGTGTTGAGATGAATGACATTTTGGAGCATTGAGATGTCTCCATCATCTTTCCTTTCTAATCACAATTTTTGCTCTGCAAATTTTGATCTCTTTTATCAATTGCTTGCATTTTCTTGTCTTTTCCTTGAATCCAACTTGTGAGAGTGTACTGTACATAATCAAAATGAATAGTTATTGATAGATAGATAGATGAAAAAATAAATAAAAGTTTAATTTAGAAATCTAAACGAAATGCTTTATTTATTAGTCAGATCCACCTTGTTAAGGTTTGGTTATGATAAGCTAAATACTACTTCCAATTATGCACTTACAATAAATGATGTGGTGTTAAAATTGTGCTCTATGAGACACAATTGAACATGAACGTATGGATTTCAAATCAAAGAAAACAACCTATGTTTGGGTCCAATTTGTTATTTTAAAAGTGGAAAAAACATAACTTTAGAAACAAGTATCTTGTTGGTATGATTGTTGATATATCTCTTTAAATATTGCATATTCAACAATGGTTGACAAAAAATTACATGACTGGACCACTTGTCAGTTATAAATTCACTGAGAAAATACCATTACCTGAAGTTAGCAAGAGTCACAGGTATCCAATGTGAGAAGAAGTAAAATGATATGTGCACATAATACTAAACTTGGTTACAAAACTCCATCTATATATAACCATGTACTATATGTACTATAAACATTTTCCAATTTGGTGCTTCCACACTTCAAATTACTATTATTGCCCAGCTGCAAAATGAATGCAGTTATAGATTCGTCAAGTTAAAAAATTTAGTATTTTATTGACCACATTTTAAATGGACTAGTGTAGATTAATTTATTGACCACATGTTAAATGAAGTGTAGAATTTTCTCAATAGGAAATCAAAATTTTGCATTACAACATAAGCATTTATAGTCATATATATAAAGTTTAGGCTTAATTACTCTTTTGGTCCCTTAACTTATTTTTTGGTTTCGTTTTGGTCCCTTAACTATTAAAAGTTTCGTTTTGGTCCCTTAACTTACTTTTGGTTTTGTTTTGGTCCCTTAACTATTAAAAGTTTCGTTTTGGTCCCTTAACTTATTTTTTGGTTTCGTTTTGGTCCCTTAACTCTTCCTCCGTCAACCACATTGATCCTTTATGTTAGGATGAATGTATTAGAGTTAATGAACCAAAACGAAACCAAAAAATAAGTTAAGGGACCAAAACGAAACCAAAAAATAAGTTAAGGGACCAAAACGAAACTTTTAATAGTTAAGGGACCAAAACGAAACCAGAAAATAAGTTAAGGAACCAAAACGAAACTTTTAATAGTTAAGGGACCAAAACGAAACCAAAAAATAAGCAGCTTAGCTTGGTTTGAGTCACACACAAAAAAGGAGAACCCTTGGATGCCTAGGCAATAGAATTGCCTCAACCAAAAAAAGACTTGCCCAACAACTAGTATATCCTCAGATGTTTTTTCTGTGATTTTAAAAGCCAAGTCCACTGCTGCATTGTTGACAAAAGAGTAATTTGATAGAGGTTGTGAAGTACAACATTAGTAGTCACCACACACATTATGCTTCTTTTCATCCTTCTTAAGATCTTGAGTGCTCTTCTGTTCATCGTCAATTATCATTGCTTCTTTGTTTTTTTCCTTTATTTTCCTGCTTTCCTCTACATATGGCTACATGAAAAGCAATTAGAAGTTGCAAATTTCAAATAAACCAACTATAGGCTAATTGCAAAACTAAAAATCTTTTAACTTTTAATAGATATTATTATGTCAATTTCATTATATTGTACCTTTTTATCAATGTCTGACATCTTCTTCCAAGCATCAATAGCTATTTGTTTTCTGACACTTATGTCGCGATGATCAGCTTTCAGTCGAGCACATTCCTTCTTGAGGAATATTTGGTAACCACTTTGGTTCCTTGGAGCACCTCTCTGTTTCTTCTTTTCTTTGTTATTTGAGGGTGCTTGTGGAAACACTTGAGATTCTTGATATCCATCTCCTGGTTTAAGTAAGAATCCAATGTATTGCAGCATAAGCACATCTGAATTAACATGAGCTGCCTTTAAACTGAATTTGGGTTGTGTGAAGTCACAATCCCGTGACTATACGTGTTGTAAAAGTAACTCCCATATTGTAACAAATTGTAACAAATCTGACCCATAAAATACGTAACAAATTTATATTGTTACGACACATCGGGCCCCGAATTTGCTCTTCCAGAAATCCAATTTCTCCAATTTTGAGTCACTTTCACAACAATCTCCACCTTGACTCCAAATTAGTGATGATGTCAATTTAACATCAACCACCATGTTGTTCTTTCCCTTGCTTCCCACTACACCAAGTAGCTCCACAAGTTTACACCCTAACTCCTTCAGCCATCGGAATGTCTTCCACCTTCTCGAAGGTCCTTGCAGTCCAACTACATTAGGAATTTTAGGTATTTCCACAAGCATTTACCTTAACCTCTTCAGCCATCGGAACGTCTTCCGTCTTCTCGAAGAGTCCTTGCAGTCCAACTACACTAGAAGTTTTAGGTAGTTCCACAAGCATTCACCATGACATCTTTAACACAGGACATCTCCCGTTTCCTTGAAGGTCTCCTTGCATCCAATCACCTTTGGCCTTTTTTAGAGTAATCCCGCAAACTGTGCTATACATTCTTCAACCTCATAAAAAAATCCCTTGCTCACCATAGAGCATAGCACCCAAGGTCCTCCATAGTCGTACCATTACCGGTGTGTTCAACTCCACCTCAAGCTGAGCGTACTCTACCTCAACTAACAAATGCGTACATCCCACTATGTCTTCAACCTTGAAACTCCACCTCAACAGGTAGATCATGAGTATTGTTGCATCCGTCTCTCCAGACTGATCATGAGTATTCTTACCACCGCCTCTCCAAGCTGATGTTGAGTGTTTAACGTCTCTCCAGACGACCACCGCTCCACTAGGCATCGTTCCCAAGGTGACCAACATCACCTTCTTCATCCTCCAAACAACACCACACCATCAAAGCACCTGCATCCTCATAACCCTCAGAGACAATTTGTGCAGAGTTACCATTAATCTCTGGACAATCCTTCATGAAGTGACCCATCTTGTGACAGTTAAAGCATTCAGACTTTGACTTTTTACCACTCTTTCTTCGGTTACCTCTACCTCCACCATTCCTTCTTGAGACACTTAGGTCTTCACCGTTTTCATGAATTCTCAAGTCCTTGGACTTGGTCAACTCCTTGGTTCTCAAAGCCGCTTGAACTTCTTCCAAGGTAACAGTGCCTTCTTTGCCATAGAGCATGGTATCTTTGAACGATTCATAAGATTTCGGTAGAGCACACAACAAGAGTATAACTTTATCTTCATCCTCAAGTTGCACCTCAATATTCTCCAAGTCATCAAGGATTTTGTTGAACTCCGTAAGTTGCTCCATGATGGCCTTTGACTCTACCATCCTGAATGAGTAGAGTTGTTGCTTAAGGAATTGCCGATGAGCCAAAGACTTTGTCATATACAAAGATTCCAACTTTGCTCACATTGATGTCGCGGTTGGTTCCTTTGCTACTTCTCTCAAGACTTTATCCCCTAGACACAAGATAATGACACTCCTGGCCTTGTCCACCATCTCGGTCTTCTCTGCTCGTGACATGGTGACCGGTAACGCACCTTCACCCTTCAAAGCTTTCTCACATTTTTGTTGTATTAACACCGCTTCCATCTTTACCTTCCATAACCCAAAATCGTTATCTCCGGTAAATTTCTCAATATCCCACTTCGAACCCATGGTACTTAATTATCCTTTGATCCTTGCCCCACGGTGGGCGCCAATTGTTGCGAATTCGATGAAAAATCACACCAATAAATACTTGATGTGTGGAGCAAGGAATAATCAAGCAACCAATACAAGTGGGTAACAGTTATAATCACAAGAAAAGGTAGAAAACAGCAAGAGAAAAAGAAGAGAGAACACAAAAAAATTTGTTTACCCAGTTCAGTCCAAATTGACATAATATGGGGGAGAGAGCAGCCCTCCGTTTCACTATATGATGAGTAACGTTACAAAAGAGATGTCAATGAGTTACAAGAATAAGTTTCCCGCCTAATTCTACCCAAAGTCTCAATCTCTTCCCGTAACCAAGAGACTCAATCCTAATAGTGTTTCCCAAGGTGAATCAACCCTCAAACCCTAGTGTTTGTTTCAAAGAGACAAACTCTATACAAACTCTAGTTTTGTTGTTACCTTTCTAAACCTTGTTTCAGCCCCCTCTATCTCTCTCAAGGTTTGCTCTTCCAGAAATTGGATTTCTGGAAGAGCAAATTCGGGGTTCGATGTGTCGTAACAATACGCATTCAAGCACATCCTCGTTCAATCAAGGTCGCCTGGTCCATATTTCAAGCTCGTATTTTAGATTTATAAAACAAAATATCAAAATCTACATTAAAATCTGAAGCGCAGATCTTGTTCAAACCAAACCACCGATGTTCACTGATATGGTATGGTTGATTGCACAGGATTGTCGCTTCACACAATCCAAATCCCTCTAAACTCATCCAAATAACCATTGAGTTACTAAAGTAAACTCATGTACACAGTGCAGCTAATAAATACAAAAAGTAGCAAAACCGGTTTTGGAACTTTCGTAAATTCAGTTTCCACAGTGAATTGATGAGTAGTGTTCATTTACCAAAGTTAGTTGTATTCAGTTGTGATAGTTATTTTGAATCAGGGATAGTTAGCTAGTTACTAATTAATTAGCATATAAAACACTTGAGTGCATACTTTTTCATCCAATCAATGAATTCAATTTTCCAATCTTTAATATTCTAGATCCTTATTACCTGTAATTTGACTAGAGTAGTCGTTGGATAACTTTGCCGCCATAGGATAATCTTCATCGTCCGTCAATTGAGATAAACTAGGGCTTGAGTTCCGCTTCCTTTTAACTGGACGTATTTAAGGTTAAACAGAACATACTCAACTTAATACCAAAATGCAACAAAATCATAATACATCGAAGTTTCTGAAATGAAAGTCTTCTGCTCAGTCCAATCAGTCAAGTAAAATTGTAAACTGAAACATATGTTGAAACCGACAATTAACATCCTTATATATCAAGCAAATATGTGAAGTCCAACAAATTGAAACAAGAAAAATCTGCTTAAGATAACCATAGATTGGTCACAACGATTAACCTTTTGCGCTGCCAGTTGGGGCTGACCTGTAGAAGTACAATTTCTCAAATTCGTAAAGTAGATAAGGTTGCATTGTTTCCTTCCAGTTTTAGTGCAGAAACAACTTCACCCCATTTCTTTTCATGGCCAACATGTAGGAAACATTCAAGAGAATCCATAACAACGTTTCAAATTGAACATCTAAGAAAATTGTTATAGAGAAGCTACAGTTTGTTTAAGCGATATCAAAAACTCTATGAAGCACCGACACGGACACCACGTCATATTGACACCGATGATAATTTGATGATGTCGACACCAATAATAATTTGATGACGTAATTCAATATGAGAAATGTATGTGCTTCATAAAAATGTGGACATCTCTCGAGATTGGAACTTTGGTTTGTCAACAATACCATGTGATCATATGAGGTAACTGAACAATATACCTGGTGATAACCTCCTCTTTTGGTGACCTCCAAGTAAAAGACGTACAAGTCTAGGGATGTTTCTCGGACATTGAAACTGCCAAATAGAATTAGAACAGAGGTCATTTATATATCCATCATAAATATAAATGAAAAAGACTCTCTAAATCAAAATGCCTTGAATATGAATACATGAAATTTTTTAGCAACCAAAGAAAGCAGTAAACACACATGCAAACGGAAAATGAGAAGGAGATTGAGATTGAAGAAAGTAACTTACATGAGAGTGAATCCAAACAAGTACAAAAGCTGAGTAAGTTTGACATAGAAGGTCTCCAAGTCATTAGGAGAAGAATACTGTTTCCCGCCGGACACTTGTGTGTATTGAACCGTCGTCTTCACCGTTTCCTTGTGTTGTTAGAATGGAGAGCATAGCATTTTCCTTGTATGTATGGGACTTTAATACCATCAATGAAATGAATACCCTTCCTATTCATTGTTCTCCACCAACAGTCGTCCAACAATTATATGTGTAGTATTAATTATCAAAACTAACATTCAACCAAGATTAAATTACATGCACGCTATATTAAAGGCATTTTCTTCCTAAGTGATTTCCTTTATCAAATGCAAAGAAGATATTTCATCAATAATAGTCAAAGTAGAGAATATATATATCTTATTGAGAAATAAGAGAACTCACGACAAATTGTGAATATGTATTGTTTAAAATTTATATATACATACTGCCCCACTATTAAAATTTTCTGGATTTGCCTTTGGTTCTAGTCGGTGCTCTTTGAGCATTAATGTCTTCAATGACTTGGTATTTGTTTGAATTGGTGTTTTCTCGTCTAATCCTTGTTAAGTCTTCCCACCTTTAAAATCATAAGCTTGTATTTGAAAATTCTACATAACGTGGTTTGTCGTTGTAGTTTTGTTTTTCTAAATGTTCGTCCAAACACATGCTTTAGACTAGGACACAGGTTTAAAGGCAAAATAAAAAAAATATTAAAAATCAATTTTTGTATTGAAGAAAAGATAAAACTTTAAAAATTTGAATTTCCAAGAAAAAAAAACTTATGTTTGGTTTCTACTAGGGGATAAAAAGAGAAAAAGATGACCAAAAACACTCCAGCTCATTCATACGTCACTCACTATTCAGATTCACTCACTCATGAGAGAGACAAAGGAATAGACACATTCACTCACTGAACCAGATAGAACAAAAATTGGTAAAAGATTGATGAAACATGCTAACTTGTGTCTTTAAAGCATAACTTAATGATTTAAATATAGAAATAATTTATTGAAATATGTGCATTGTATCTAATCTTTAACCTTTTAATGAATTGAATGCACAAAATTTCAGAGAATATTTCTTCTTTTGAATTTCTTAACATTTGGTCTAAAGACACAAGTTAATACTACCTAATATTTATAGGTTAAGGTTGTTTGTTTTCTCCAATAATCGCTTTTCTCTTCTCCTTTCATCGTCATATCAACCAAACATATTATTCCATCCTCCTTTCCTTACTCGAAAAGCAGTCACAAATAGCTTTATTTTCAACCAAAACCCACTCACTCATTTCATCTTCCTCACCAAGCTTCTTCTTTTGTCCTCTTTTTCTTTACTTACAGTCACATACGTATATCTACTTTCCAAAGAAAAGTCACTTGCTTTAGCAAAACTCATTTTCAGCTAAACTCACTTTCTTCCACTAAAGTTTGCATCTTTCTGCCATACCATGAACCTTGAACCAAAAATCGAACCTGGGTCACCTTCCTCCAACCACGTGATTCTTGATAGAGATGAATATGATGATATTGGTGCGTATCCTATGGAAACTCTTGACTTAGAAGGAATGTCTATCCCAGATCTTGTTCAAGTATTGCTTGGTTCTTTACAGATGGAAACTTATGAAAGAGTTGAAGGTGTTTTGGTGAGGAGGGATTTGGGACTGAGAGACCAGATTCAACTCTTAGGGCGGAATGTTGAAATGGAAAGACAACAACTTCAAATGGAGAAAGTCTTAAGGTTAAAGGCTGAGGAAGAGTTAAAGAAAAGAGAGGAACTTTGTCAGAAAATGAAGAAAGTACAAGAAATTCATAATGCTCTCTTGAAGGAAGCCAAGATGGCTGAAAAAACTCATAATAAGTTGAAACAAGAAAGTCAAGAAACTATTGATTATCTAAGAAAGAGAAATGTTAAGTTGAAGTGTGAGGTTGACAAGTTGAACGAAAAAAGGGTGGAGGAAGGCCATGAACTTGAAGTGTTGACAAAAAAGAATGATGAGTTGGAGTGTGAGGTTAATAAGTTGAAAGAAGAAAGGGTGGAGGATGGCCGTGAACTTGGTGTGCAAATAAAAATGATTGGTGAGATGGAGAATAAAGTTTCGGAGTTGACAAAGTTGAAGGAAAAATGGGAGGAAGATTGCAATGCGTGGGCTGGAATTGAGATTAAAAATGGTGAATTGAATGAAACAGTAAACAAGAATTTGGTGACTATAAGAGAATTGAGGAACGAAAATAGAAAATTAGCAAATGATAAGCGCAATGTTGACATATTACTCGAGTCTTGGATCACAAGTTTAGAGAATTGCATGAAAAAGTTTTAAGGCTGGAGGATGATTCCAAACTTTTGATGAGCTTAAATGTCTCTGGTGGTGGAAACAATGAGGGTCCTCCAGTTGATTTTATGGCTGCTGATTCTGAAGAGAAAGACAAAGAGAAAGAGGCGTCATCAGAGTCTGAAGTTAAAGATGCGTCATCAGGTATG
This sequence comes from Medicago arabica, assembly GCA_946800305.1. Classification (NCBI taxonomy): domain Eukaryota; kingdom Viridiplantae; phylum Streptophyta; class Magnoliopsida; order Fabales; family Fabaceae; genus Medicago; species Medicago arabica. The sequence continues at coordinate 2,711,171 of OX326970.1, forward strand.
GAATTGAATTCAATATGTGTGATCAAATAAATATTTGGTTAGATTGCTAGGTAGCTTGGCCTGGAACTGTGATTTTCCTGCTTTATTGAAGCAAGTAGTAGGCAATATTTTATAATTTCTTTGAACTTGTGAGTCTACTAGTAATTGAACAAGACCTCATTGATGAAATCATATATATTCAAAGGTTAAATTAGTAAGTTGTCCCTATATTTTCTTTACACTATATTGATATTGTTTGTAACTTTGTATACTTTAAGCACACCTTATGTATAATGTTTGTATTTTGTATATATTATGTATATTTTATTGTATTTCTAATGGGTATTGTATTTCTATTAGGGGTTGTATCATATTATGTAGGTGTGTATTTATTTACACTGTTTTTATACATTATTTTAGACTAGGGTGTTATTTAGTTGACCCAAATATCTTAGCTGATGTTATGTTTGAAGATGATGTGTTTGAAATGTATTCTCAAAAACTGCATTGTTCTGCAGCAGTTGGTCATGTCAAAGTATCTACACCAGTTGCAGTACCTTCTGCAAGTCAGGTTGATCCCGTTGCAATACCTTATGTGCCTGATTCTACAAATGTAAGTGTCTGAGCATTTGCCTGTGTGAGTGTGAGTGAATTGTTGCAAGTAACTGATTGTGTAAGTTATGTATTTTACAGGGAAATAAAAGGAAGTCAAAATCATTACATGTTAAGGATGTCAAGAAAGCCAAAGTCAGGTCTAGTCATGTTAAGGATGTCACGAAAGCCAAAGTCAGGTCTAGTGATAGACTTAGAAAATTGAAAACCAAGATGATTGATGGTCCAGGCAAAGATGCAAGCAGCCCATTTGTAATTGAAGATAGTGATGAGTGTTATGGTATTGATGAAGGTGATGGATGGTATTGATGAGGAACCAGAGAAAGACCAAAAGATTGGTCCATGCATGAAGGCAATTAGGACACCGAAGACTTCATATGACATTAGAAGGAGGCTCACACAATGATTGGTGTCTTCTTGTTATCTAGTTTTTTTTAAGTAATCAGTAACTTAGTAACTTCATTTTGGATGACACACGAAAGTGTTAATGAACCATTTATTGTGATATTGGTATCTTTTTTATGGATGGTTAGTAACTTTATTTTGGATGTAAATACAAAAGTGTTATGAACCACTTAGAGTGATCTTGGTAATCTTTTGATGAATCTTTAGTAACTTTGTTTTGGATGTAAACACAAAAGTGTTATGAATGACTAATGAAGGAAATTTGACGGCTCATTTTGATCTTAATATGTACCAATTATTTTCTACCTTGGATTAGTTTAATTTGTTAGCCTAATGACTAATACTGTTATAAGTTAAAGGCAACTAAAATATCATGTAAGAAATAGATATCCATCTATTCAAGAAAGGCATATACAAAAGCTCTACGAAGGGATATTTTAAGGTAAAAGAGAAAACTGTAACCGGTGGAACAGAAGAACCAACTTGGGAAGAGACGATGTATAAATGTCTTGGTAACTTTTTTAAGATTTGCAGCCCACAGTAGAATTTGAAGTTTTAGGCTCAATTTTTATGAATTTATTATGTAGAATTTTAAAGAGCCTGAATTTATTCTTCAAGTTGTATATATACCATTCATCATAGATAAAATCTTAGCCCGTGATCACTAAGTCATTTGTAACGCACAAACTTACTCTTACAAGAACATATAATCCAATTAATACTACCCTGTCCTACACTAGAATCGTGAAGTTTCTGGCATTACACCCATCGGCCAAAGCACAGACAGACACAGTACCAGCAAACAAAACACATTGCCAAAAAATTAAACATTCCTTACTGCTTAAAGTATAATTACAGCCTTACGGGTTCTCTCACTACATCCTTGCTAATATTGGTTTATACAATCTTTAATTGTAAGACAAAAATTGATCAAAAGATCCTATACTTACCTCCTGCTACTCTAAAATACCAACCAAACCATTCTGTAACCGACGAGTAACTTACATTCCAAAAGGATAACAAATGGTACATTATGAAATAAACGTGAGCTCAATTGCTTGTTTTGTGCTTTAACAAGCTATATTTTAACTTTACCATGAATTTTGGATGGTATATAAGACTCTGTCAAGAATGAAAGTGTATGAACAGATAGTGCTTCAATTTCAAACTTCACTCCTTTCTGCAACATCATTTTAAGCTCCAACCTTCATAAAAAAACATTAACATAACACACATGCTATAAAATCTCAAACCAGTTGAACAAAAAGACAGATGGAATGTATATAATATTACCTCCATTCTGGGACCTCCCTTTGCAGGTAGCACCTAAGCAACATGGCTTCAATTTTTCTCTTGTCTGATAAAGAAAATATTGAAGTCACCATATCCATTAGATCAAATATGCAACTATGCAAATCTGAAGCCGAACAACTAATATCAGCAGCTACCTTCAACAGTCAAAGGAAGGAGGCACTGCTTTGGAACAAAGTATCTATCAGAATCTGAAGGAAAAGCTCCAAGCCAGATGATGGTTTTATTCACCAAAATCCACCGAATTAAGAGATCCAAAAGAAAATAAAAACAGAAATAAATCGATGAGGTGCAGAAAATCTACCACATTGAGGTTATGTCGACTGCACTGCATCAGGACACATGTATCATTAATAGCATGATCCACAACTGACTGGTCTGCATTGTTTAAACAGTCCCACATCTATATGATTGTGACAAACTAAACCAAAGTACAATGAAGAATCTTATATGATTCTGACCAAAGGCTTCTGAATAATTCTCAATTAGGCCTCGATACAGATACAGACTCGACATTGATACAGCATGTCAACACGGTAAAATTTGAAGGAAAAAAAAAATGAATGGTTGAATGTAATCACATGTCGGTGTCCAACACCGAGAGGTGCCAAACACCAGACACGGCTTCTACCGGAAGCTATGAAGCACAAACACAGAAACCGGATACAACATGGAAACTGACACATCGTGATCGATAATAATTTGAGAAAATAGCATAATTGAATGTACTCAAATGTGTGTCATGTTGGACACAAACGCGTAACCAATACCGGGACACACCTAATTCAAAGAGTGTTAATGCTTCATTGATCAGAAGTGTCGGTTCTAAGAAGATAATTCTAACAATCATTGCCTATTTAAAATCAATAATCATATGATCCATCATATTGCGAAATTCTTTGGACTTACCCAAAAAGACAGATGGATGCATGTAATAAATGTCTCTTTTGGAACTATGCTTGTTTTCTTGTAAAAGCTTCTGAACAATCAGCAAGACTCTCAACATCACATCTAAAACCAAAATTGGAAAGAAACTCAAAACCATTTCAACAGTAATAATATAATTAAAAAACAAGCACACATTGATGAAAGTAAAAGATAGAGTGAGGGACCTAATCTATGAACATGTGTTTCCTTGCAAAGTGTTAGAACTTCCTTTCCACACGGAAAATCTGAACCACAGAAGCTGCATATTTGCATTAAAAACATAGAAATTAATAAATAAAAAATGATGAATGTAGTAAAATACGATATGATATATCGAGAATGTGATATTTGAGATTAGAATGAATGCGAACCAGTTGGAATCTGAAAGAGTACAGTGATTTCTAAATCGATTGATGAGAATGATCGGTGAGTTTCCGTTGGTGAGATTCACGAGTAAACTTCGATTGAATTCTGAATTGAAAAAACGAATGAGATTGAATAGTTAGGGTTAGGGAAATTCAGAATCTGGTGTTTGTGAAGAGGAAGAAGAAGAAGAAGAACCTTTGATTTTGGTGAGTAGAAGAATCGCATTCTCTGCTTTTTGTGATCCCAATTTCATTCTCTTTCCCTCCATTTTCCGCCACTCTTCTTCTTCTTCTTCTTCTTCTTCAAGTTTCAATTTCATTTTCAGATTCAGGGATTTATGAATTTGAATATTCTTGTGAACACACGCGCAAAATTACCGTTATTTGTAGGAAGTGGAAAACTATGTTTTTAGGTGACTAAATTCTGAAGGAAAAAAAATAACTAATTTTAAATGAATTGATTTTGTAATTTGATTGAAGTAAGGTGAATGTAAAATAATTTGGGTTTGGTAACAATTCGTGTAAGTGTGAGTGAACAATAAATTTGAGTTTAAAAGTCGATTCTAAAATCAAAAGTTATATTCCTTACGTTTTTAAATATAAACAAAATTGATTTTTTAGGTTCATTCATTTAACGACGTGTGTGGTCTATATTATAAACCACATAAATCATTAAATGAATGAACCTACAAAGTGAATTTTGTTTATATGTAGAAACGAATGGAGTACTATTCTATGTATGTTTGTTACATGTTATAAAAAAAAGTGACTTTAATATATAATAATTATTTTTTAGAATTTTAAAAGAGCGATCAAACTTGTTAAAATCAATCATATATCTCTAAAATCAATTCCATAACAAAATTAGTAATCGGCAAATTCGATATTTAGTAAGATAAATTCTATAGCAAAGTTAGTAATAGGCAAATTCGATATAACAAAAAAAGAGTGAAACTTGTGGTGATTATCTCGATCAGAAGTTGATTCGGTCCTTTTTATTGAAAAGCTATATGCTCCATCTTGTATTTATTTGTTTTTTTTTTTAGTTAAAGCTAAATGAAAAGTATACGTTTATTAGTAAATGTCTAATGTTTAACAAAGGATAACAATCTGTTTATTACTCACAACAAAGTCACTTGAAATTGGAGTTACAATGACAAATCTGTATGGAATGGAATTTAGCTAATCTGTTTATTCATCAGCAACTAAAACAACTTGTTTGCCAGCACTTTTGCCTGTGAACATTGCTTCTAAGGCTGCTGGCCCACTCTCAATGCCTTTAGCTATATCTTCAACATATGTTATCTTCCCTTCCCTAACATAAGGCAAAAGTATGTCCAAAAACTTTGGATATAAATGATAGGAATCATATACAGTGAATGCATCTACATGAATCTGCTTGTATATGATGTTGATTAAGTTTTTTATGCCCTGAGGTTCATCAAGTTCATACTGTGAGATCATTCCAGCCACCGCAATTCTACCGCGGCGTCTCATGTTAAGAAGGGCTGCTTCAAGCATGTCTCCACCAACATTGTCAAAGTATATGTCAATTCCTTCAGGAAAGTACCTATCAACAATTGAAACAGAACAAAAGATGTTTAGCATTCATTAAAAAGTTGATTGTCGACTACGATACCAAATTCAGAAACCTAAGCGAAAAACTTTACTAGTCGGTCCCTTGGATCGCCCTGTTAATTTTGCAAGTTAATTTAGTTCAAGATAAGCTAAATGTCAATTATGCACTTACTTCTTCAAAGTTGCATCTAGGTCTTGTTCCTCCTTGTAATTAAAGGCCTCATCAAACCCAAACTTGCTCTTCAAAATATCAACCTTATTTATTGACATGAAAACAAAACAATATCAATTAGGCTTGCTCTTCATACAAGATATTATATTCATTGACATCATTATTATATTCATTGACATCATTGTGAATATTAGCCGCAAAAAATATAAAACATTAATATTTTGGTTTAATTTGGATTTGGATTGGATTCGGATTTAGATTAGATTTGTCATATGGTTGTTGCACACATGCGTCACACTTCACTAATAATCAAAACAAAACAAAAAATACATATATTAAGAACTTCTAAATCAGCTAGCAAATTACACGCACACTTTCTATAGGCCAGAGAGTACAGCATAGCTCACACCTGGGCATAGGGTTTATTCCTTGACAATGACAAGAAATAATCATGTAGAAACTAACATAGCCTCAACAACTAAGTGTATGATAATCATAAACTAACATATTATCACCAACTAGTTGTAAGATAAGCATATCTACCCTATGAAGTGGACAAAACGAGGTTCAATTTTATTAAATTTTTTAGAATATTAACTACTTTTTATTTTTATTTTTAAATGTACTCTTGAATTAATATTACGTACCTTACTCAGAATGAACTCACATTCAACTTTAATATAATATGAATTGTTCTTTAAAAAAACTTCAATACAATATGAATTACCTTTTCCAAGAGCACTTGTTAACATTTCCCATTTTTTATTTATAAAATTATATTCTCTAATTAATATTATGTTCACTGAAAAATATTTGAATGAACATAAGATTTTGGACACAAGATTTAAACACATACATCAAATTACATGATATTTAATTATTTGAAAAATACATATTATTTAATTCTTTTCTTTTTCTATCTTTTTTATTTTAGTGAGAGTGTCTAAATTGTGTGTCCAAAGTATTGCAACCTCGCAAGAGTTTTCCATGTTCAACACCCTCAAATTATTATATTTTTACTTTCTTAGTGAACGTATCATATTTAATAAGGATAATTTAGTAAAGATGTTATTCTATTTTTATTATCGTCTTTATATGAGCTAAGCACCGACTCTTTTGAACAAAGGCAGTACCTTAAAGTTGGGAGGCCGCAAAAACTAAGGAGTTAATTAAGCTTGATGAGGTGAATGAAAGAGTGAAGGAGTGGTTTGGCAACGAGATTAAGAATATATTTTCGCCCACAACATCTTAATATTTGTAGTACACAAAAAGAAATTGTCTCCTGCTCCAGTGATTATTCTTGCCGATCGAAAGGAGTTTTTGCCTCGTAACAGGTTTCATAATAATTACCAAACCAATTGAAAGGAAAACAAAAATTTGAGAGGGAAAGGAATCTTTTATTTAGGCTACATATTTTTACCAAATTGGATCGTCGTATGTGCAATATAGCAAGCTTGAAATATTCAATATTGCAAATAAATGTAATTTTGGCAAAAATACTTTTTTGATAATAATTAACGCAAAAATGATGCTCACAACCGAACCCAATACCAGAAATAAGATCTCCCCTTGTATGGTTAGAATTTGAATGTCTTTGTTGTTGTCAAATGAAACAATTACAACATGTCTCAGTAAATGAAACTGAGAACAATGACGGAGAGGGAGGGACGAAACATACTCCACAAAGCAGTTAGGCGAATGAATCTAAGAATCAAAGTGACGAGGAGTGTGAAGGATGATTTATCTTGATTTATGGAAACTCTCAAACAACTCTGTTGAAAATCGAAGGGTAGAACATAACATTACAGGAACATCTCTGTATTTCAGTGTTATATAAGGAGCATAGTTCCTTCGGTCGACAACAATAGAGCACCCAATATTCTAAGCCGAAGATTTATTTACAACGCAAAATAGGCATAAGCAGCACCTCCAACTATGTAAACTTAGGTTACTCAACCACTTGAAGATTGGGGTTTGATCCAATAAGAACAATTACACCAGAAAAAACTTAGGTTCATTCTGTGACTCACCAGAAAAATTACACCAGAGAAGAAACAAAAGTCAACTAAGAACTGAGAACCACAAAGAAAGTCAAATCCAAGAGATACATCACAGGAATTTCATGGTGAGGAGATACTGGACCATAAGTAGTAGTATAACAGTGAGTGCTAAAACAATGATGTTAATGTTAAAATAACAAAGGATTCCTAAAAAAATCTTGGGGGTTAAATAAAAAAAAAAAAAAGGGTATATATAGCACCAAACAGAGATTCATGTAATTGGCAAAATATCGTACACTGCCACCGAGGAACCAATTCATTCTATGACTCCTAAATTCTTTAGCATTAAAGGTGACACAACATTATGGGTATTAAATCAAACACCAAATACTATAAAGACCAGTATGTGTCACTAGACATCTCTAAGCAAAAGCTGGAATCGTTCACTGTTGCTTTGCTCGCTTACGTGCCAGAAAACGTTCTTTTGCTGCAGCCACAGCATCTTGACTTCTTTTGTGATGCTCGGGATTTGGTTGTGAAGCTGGTGGCTGCTCAACTGGACTCTTTTCCTCTGTAGAAGCATCGGGATTTGGCTTCATAGCCAAGGGACTGGCACTTCTATTAGAAAGATTTGATGTTTCATCCTGATCACCGATCTTTTTCCCTGGAGACTCTTCTGGTGAACTTGTCTTAGCCAACAAATGTTGCTCATCATCTGTATTACCATCCTGGTGCTGATTTGATGCATCAGGGCTCATTCCCTCACGTTTCTCTGGAACTCTATTCTCGGCCCGATTGTCTTGTTTTCTCCCCTGAGCATCTTTTGCACCAAAAGCAACGTTTTTATCAAGGTTTGTATAAAAATCAAGCAAAAAGTCCTTCTTCATCGTAACCTATGCAAATAATTAAAAACAAATTATGTCAGCAATTTAAAATATAGATATAGGAATTAAACCATAAACAGGCATATCAAATTAACTGAAAAAGTTAAGGGAGAAAGAACATAATGATTAATGAAAAAGGCAGGAACATACATCCTCTCTTTCCTCTTGAAGTTCGCGTATACGTTCTAGTTCCATCTGTTTCTCTCGTTCAGCAAGTTTTCTTCTATATGCTTCTGTAATATATTTGTCTTTGTCAGCAAAGAGGTGGTCGTCTTTGCTTCTCTCCTTGGCAATCTTTTTCTCATATACAATCTCGCGGTACTGCTCTCGCTCTTTTGCTTTCTGAATCAGGTTTTGGATATATTTTGGCTGCATCAATGATTAAAAGTTTATGAGTACCGATGTTATTTGCCAAATTACCCAAAATGAACACATTTCAGCATTAGGCCCCAAGAAAGTAAAATAAAAAACAAATTAAACAACAATTGGAAAGGAATAGACACGTGACTATTTTCACTACTTTCAAGCTTCAACCTTCTCTAAACCAATGAAAACACTATTTTAAATTAAAAGAAAACAAAACAGCAAAACAAAAAAAGATACAGTCAATTTTTACTAGGATCCATCATGTAAGTATGTGAATAAGCACTTTCATATTGCAAAGGTCGTAACTCATAATTATGTATGAGAATTGGCATAGATTTTCCGTATGATTCTCTACTGAGCTAAACAAAATGCAGTGTTGTTTGATTGAAATTTTAAGAAAATTGTAAAATCTGCAACCATACCTTTCTCTCTTCACGATCTTGTATCAATGGACGAGCAACTTTCTCTTTCATTTTATCATAGACTCCGTCATAATCAAATATGGTTGGATCTTCTTCCAAGGCTTTTCTTTGCTGCTCCTCAACCTTAAAAAGGGGGAAAAAAAGAAACGGAAAGTTAGATCATAATCTATACAAACAAATACAACGTTCATAATAACAGCCACCAGATTAAAATGCAAGGTTGACGTACTTCCTTGAGACTTTTACTCTTGCTGGCCTGGATAGCAATTTCTTTTTCAACATCATTATCATCATCTTCATTAAAGCCGAGGGCAATGGACGGCCTTGGTGGTTGCTTCTTCGGCTTCGCAGGCCTAAGGTTCAAGCCATACTTGTTCATTTGAAGCGGCTTCTTTTTTTCTACACTTTGAACACAATGAAAAATTCATTGCTTGTTTCCAATTATATTTGTAAATTGTAAGAAAGCAGCTATAGCTTTAATCATTGAAGAAATATATTCACACTAAAAAACAAGAAACCAGCAACAAGCAGTAGATGTGCATTCAAACATCAGATTATAAGTAGCTACATAGCATGTGGCCAAAATTTTCAAGTAGCCTGAACAGCTTAACAAATATGAAAACGATAGTAAAAAAAAATATTCCATCAGTGTGTAATAAATAAAATTCCTAAAGTTGATAGCATAGGCAACAGCTTTGAAACCTTCAGGAATGCAAGAAACTTAAAAAAACACAAATGCACAAGACTTTGCGGATTGGACATATGATTAGCACAAATTCACAAGACTTTGAAAGACCAAATGACTATTGGCCAGGTCGGATTGGCTTATTTAAGCTTATCTTCTTATATCAGTTTTGTGAAACAGTTTGGGAGAACATATGAAAACAACTTATGACATTGTTCGCACGCTGTTTTCAGCTTATATTCATAAGTTCTCCAAGATAGCTTATGAAAACAGCTTGTAGCTTATACGAAAACAGTTTAACTTATTGAAATATATTCAGAATAAAATACCACCAAGAAGCCAGCAACAAGCCAGCAACTGGCAGTAGATGTGCATTCAAGCTTCGTATTAAAAGTAGCAACCTCCCCTGTTTGGATAAACATCTTATTTTGCAGCTTATAGCATAAGTGTTTATCATATAAGTGTAGAATAAGCTATTTCTATAACAGAAGGTAATATAAATTCAAACTGCTTGTGTATAATGCATAAGCTATCCTTGACAGCTTATAGAAATACGCTAAAAAAACTTTTGAACATATCATAAGCTCTTTTCACAAGTTAACCCAAACAGTGTCACAAGTGCTTATGACAGTAGATGAGCTCAACCAATTCAAACAGGCCCATGGTAATTGCATAGGCCAAAATTTTCAAGTAGCTCGAACAGCATAACAAATATGAAAACAATAGTAAAAATTATTCCATTATTGTGCAATAGATAAAATTCCTAAAGTTGATAGTATAGGGGAACAGCCAACAAAGCTTTGAAACCTTAGGGAACTCAAGTAAGTTCAATAAACACAAACGCACAAGACATTGTGATACCAAATGACTAAGGGTCCATTTGGATTGGCTTATTTTTGAGCTTATAAATAATAGTTTATGTAAATAAGTTTTTTATGTTAATTCATATGCTCACTAACGAAAATTGTATCTTCATAAAAAGTTTTTTCATAAACTACCTTGACAAGCTTATGAATAATACATAAAAGCTTATTTATTTGCATAATCTCAAAAATAAGCCAATCCAAACAGTCCCTAAGTGGCTATTTGAATTGACTTATTTGAGCTAATCTACTGACATAAATTTTGTGAGATTGTTTGGGATAACTTGTGAAAACAGTTTATGACATTGTTCATAAGCTGTTTTCAGATTATTTCATTAAGTTCTCAAAAATAGCTTATGAAAACAACTTATAGCTTACATGAAACAATTTAGCTTTATTTTATTTTTTGTTACATAAATAGCCTGTATAATGTAAATTAAGCTGCAGATTAAGCTGTTTATCCAAACAGAGTCTTTGTGATGTGCGCATGTGATTAGTATGTAAAGAAATAACTAACAGGGAGAGACCAAAATCAGTATATAGAATTCAAACTGATGATGAACTAAACTAAACAAGTTCAAACTAATTGATTCAATATATCAAAATTAAATTTTGAATAAAAGAAAGGATAATGCTCAAAAGAATGTGGCATATGGAAAGATGACGCAAAAATAAAAGAAAATTACCTTGAACAGCGACAAAAACGGATTCAGCGAAAGAGGAGAGAAATCGAGGAACTTATAGAGATCTCTCTTGTCAATAGCGGCCGCTCCCGGCGCTATCGCGGAGCGGAGCGGCCAAAACTGGACTGCCGCGTCACAACGCCACCGCGCAGCGCGTTAGGAGAAAGCGGGTTTTGCGGCCGCGAAACAGTGGAGCGGGGCGGCCAATATCGGGTCAAAGCGGCCGCTATTTGGGTTGGAGCACAAAACTGCTGTGTTTTGAGCTTTTCGAGGGTTTTCCGGCGAGTTTTGCGGGTTTCCCGGCAAGTTTCGAGTGTTTTCCGGCAATTTGAGGAGAGAGAAAGGGGAGGAAGAGGAAAGACAGGGGAAGAAGAGGAAAGAGAATTTTTTAGATTGAAATCTAACGGTTTATAGTACTTTGCCTTCAGTTTTTTTCTTTTTTTACAATTCTTTTGTGGCTTTTACGGTACTTGCCTTACAATACTTTCTGTTTTTAATCTTTTTTTTTAGGGTACTTGCTTACGGTTCTTTTATTCAATTTTATTAAGACTTGTAGCTTTTATTTCCAAATATGAATACTTCATAAATCTAGAGTAAAATAACAATCGTATTAATACTAAATATTAATACAAAATAAATTTTCATTTAGATTAATAAGTATATGCTTCATTGATATTAATATTAATTATTAAATACATTTTATAATACTATTTAATAAAAAAAATTAATCATCTTTAATTTTTCATTTATATTAATACTAAATATATTTTTTTCATACTTTTTTAATCCTTAATTAATAATATAATTTTTAGGTTTAGTGTCCGCGTCATGAAATAGCGGCCGCTACGCGTCCGCATACCGCGCCGCGTCAATTTTTAGGGTGGCCGCGCCACGCCGCGAAAATGGACCTACTTAGATGGTCCGCACACGCCCGTGGTTTGACTTAGATAGTTCCATCATCGAAAGACCATTATTTATCGAAAGGGATTTTGTTTTGGATAAGTATAAACAAATTAGACGGTTTGGATCGAATAAATGAGAATTGTCCGTTTATAACAGTTGTAGTTTTAAATTCAAATAATAGGTAGTTATTTCTATTAGTATAAATAGTAGTTTCTCGCAAGAGAAAGGGGTCACAATCCAATCATACATAATTTACACTCAAATTATCCACATGGAAGAGAGAAACGAGTCACAAGTTGCAATGTATGAATCTGTGTACCAATTTACATTTAATCAATGCAATTTATGTTTATTTTCTTAAGCATCTTTACAATTTACTCGTTTTTATTCAAGCAATTTCTTTATTTCGTTTGAACGTGACTTTAACGAATTTAACTGGGTTAAATTCGATAAGTTTTTATCTTAAAGTTTGTTTTATGTTCTTGAGGAACAGCTACAAGGTCTAGAAAAATATAGAAACTAAAACACAAATATGTCCTTAAGATTTACTAGTTGATCTTGCAAGTAATTAATTTTAAATCAGCGGTTGTTTACCAAAAATCAGTGTAAACAAATTGGTACGCCCAGTGGGACTGTTTTGTGTTTAGTTTAAGTTTTTCTTTAGAAATTTGTTGATTTCGATTCAAAATTATATGGTATGTATTGTGTATGCGTTTGAGTAGTAAAAAACAACTTCCTGAAATGGTACGTCATTCGAGTCAAATTGCGGCGGCATCGCAAAATGCCAACGCAAAAGAAACAGGAACTAACCCACCAAACTCTCAAAATAATGCACAAACAAATACACCTGATGTTACGGACGTAGTGACAACAACATCAGGTTCGACAACTCTTGCACATGTGTCTTCACCTGTGCATGCACCGGCCAAGACAACCATTCCAATATCACAGTCCGTTCTATCAACCCAAGGGTTTTGGTACCCTGCAGGGACAGGTTATAGGACCATGTCATATGGAATGCCTACTACCCTAATGCAAGGTTTACACACAAACCCATCCACGTTTTCAGAAAATTTAAATGTGTCTATGCCAACATCATTTGATGATCCTGAGACAAACGTTTCTGGTCGAATAGCCCAACAATCGCTGACCACTGCTACTTTAAATGCCCTAAGGCTTTAAAGTATACTTTTTCTCAAAGTAACAAGTCGTTGTAATTTTATTATTCTAAAAAGTTTTTTTTTTCTAATTACACCTTAAGTATTTTTTTGTTACACCCCAATTTGATAAAAGTACCCTTAACCTATTATCAAATTTTCACTCATGTTTCTTTTTTGTTCTCTTCCTCTTCCTTTCATATTTTTTCTATCTCTCTCTCCCGTCGGTTTTCAATTCTTTTCCGTCCAATCTGTGGTGTTCAATTTTTTTTGACATGTTAGAGACATGAATTGTGAATTTTCGTTTTAGAGATCGGTTTACATTAATTGTTGATCTATTCTTCCCAAAGACCTAAAATTGAAGGACATCACAAAGTGAGTACATGAGAAATAAAAAGAACCAAACATGAGAAAAAAAACACAAGGGAACCAAGGATAATTGTTTAAGTACAAATTCAATCCAAAACATACCAAACAGCTAAACATTTTTTTAATGGTTGCCAATGGCTAAGTATATTAATTCAAGTATTACTCAAATTGAATTCACTTAGTATAATCCAATCCCACAAATTGAATAAACAAACGTTAATTCGATTTACTTACACATTCACGTCTAACATCATCGTAAAATTCATATTTATAGAGGCTACGTTAAATGAGTTAACCTATAGTATCAGTGTTATTTTGGTATTATTATAAAATGTTAATAAAATTTTGATGTAACTAGATATTTTAAGGGTGTAACTAGAAAAAATCTTCTAAAAATCAATGTTTGAAATTCAAAATTTTAACAAGAAAAAGTCTTCTAAATTTTAACTAGAAACATTCTTGTAGAAAAATGTCTGGCCTTGACATGTTAAGCTCCGACGTTGACCACCACCTGTAATAAAATAATATTAAATATTTCATTCGGTGTTATTTATAAGAAAAATTTGACTTTTTATATTTATTGAGTAATTGATGTATCTTGTCTAGAATATAGACCAAATACATCATTTATGCAATGAATCAAAAAAGTTAAATGTTTCTTATAAATAGGACAGGAGATATTTTTATAATATATTATTAAAAAATATATTTTTTCTGTCAGTTTTTTTATTAAATTAATTTTGTAATTTTTTATTTTTATTTTTATTTTATCAAATATATATTTATTTAAATAAAAAAGATTAAATATTATTTGAAGTTATCCATTGGATATTTTTTTTTAAAGTGGTGATCCATTGTATCTTTAAAATAAGGGGGATCTACTCAATGCGTCCATAGTTTTTAATGGATAGATCCAAACCAAATTATTAACAAATCTTTTGTTTGAATGAATTTTTTAGTGCATAAATTAGATGGATATGAATCTCATGGATCATATTGCCACCCTGATCATGATCAAACTAGGTGATCACATTTAATTTAATTTAAGACTTAAATAGGTCTTTTGTGCATGCAAATATAAGTCATTTGAATTTTCGTCCTTGAAGTTACTAATCCTTCCATTTTGCCATTGCAAATATTGATCATTTGAAAAATGGTCCTAATTACATCTCATTAGTAACTTCAGGGACGGAAATTCAAATGGTCTATACTTGCAGGGATGAAAAACCTATTTAAGTCAACCACTTCGCCCTATCATCACATGCCACATGGGCACCACGTCGCTAATGACAGCCCACCTCAGAAAAAAAATCTTAATTAGGACCAAAAATCAAATTATTAAATTTTACAGTGACAAATTTAAAGAATTAGCAACTTCATGAACGAATATTCAAATGACAAATATTTGCAGAAATGAAATACCTATTTAAACCTTAATTACCTAAGAGCGCTTAGATGAGATGGAACGGGTCTCTTCTAACTTAACCAAGGTCCTGGGTTCGAATCCAGCCTTGAGCATGCAGCATCGTTAAAACTCTTAGGGAGAGCATGCCGCTCATTTGGGTCCAACAATACTCGAAGGATTAGTCTCCGCAAGTTGCGCTCGGAGGATACCCAGTTTATCCAAAAAAAAAAAAAAACCTTGATTTAATTATCTAATGCAAAGGAACATGTGAAAAACCAAAGAGAGAAACGAGGAAAATATTTATTTTTTTACCAATCTCACTACATACGGAAAAAAACACTTTTTGTAGGAATTGATAGTGGTTGGGTTGTAGTTTTGTTCACACTTATTATTCTATAATAATCACTTTTTTTTCACCCATTTCCTTTGGTTTTAAACACCACCTTCATAATCGCTTTTTCTGGTTTTTAAGCACCATCTTCATCTTCCTCACCCATTTCATTCCACACCAACCCTCTTTCTTTCTTTCTTCATCATTCACTTACTCACAGTCACATATAGCTACACTAACACCATTCACAAAGAAAAGCCACTTCCTTCACCAAAACCCATTTTTCATCTAAAGCTTTCACCTTTCTGCTTTATCATGAACATTCAACCCAAAGCTGAACCTAGGTCACCACCAGGTTTCCATTCCACAAACCCTAACAAACTTGAAGATAAGTCTATTCATGATCTTGTTATGGTACTACGTGGAACTTGTCAATGGGAAACTTTTGACAAGGTTGAAACTGTTTTGGAGAATAGGTATATGAGACTCAGAGAGGAGCTTCACTTGGAGAAACTCTCAAGGTTATATGCTGAATCCGAGTTTAAGAAAAGAGAAGAGATTTGTGAAAAAGGGAAAAAAGTTCAAGAGAGTTATGAAGCACTTTTGAAAGAAGTTAAGGTGAATGGATTAGCTAATAGTAATACTATTGAAGAGTTAAGTAAGAAGAAAAATGAATTAGAGGGGGAAGTTGAGAAGTTGAAGAAAAAGTGTGTTGATGATAGCAATGAAATTTATGTGTTAAAAAGAAAGAATGGTGAATTAGAGTCTAAAATTTTGGAGTTGAGGAAGTTGAATGAAAAGAGGATGGGGGATAATAATGAACTTGGTGTGTTGAGGAAAATGATTGGTAAATTTGAGCATGAAGTTTCGGAGCTGAGGAAATCGAAGAAGAAATGGTTAGATGATAGTGATGCTTTTGATGCGCTTAGGAATAAGGTTCGTGTATTGGAGGGCGATAAAAATGCTTTGGCTGGGGTTGAGGTTACAAATGGCGAGTTGAAGGAAACTATAAGTAGGTTGACGAAAGAAAAGAGCACGTTGGCTGATGAGAAACATAAGATTGAGATATTGCTTGGGTCTATGTACAAGAAGTTTAGAGGACTGGTTGGAAGAATTTCGAGGTTGGAGGATGATACCAATCTTTTGAAGAGTAGTGCAAGTGCCTCTGGTGGTGGTAATAATGAGGGGAAGTCACCTGTTGATCCTATGGCTGCTAATATTGAAGACAGAGATGAAGAGGATTTTCTTGACGATGAGTTCGGAAATGACACTGCTGTGGAGGCTGCTCCTTTACAGACAAATGAAGATGCTAATCACACTCTTGGAGTTGCTGCTAGTACTCAACCGCAGAGCAAAGGGAACAAGGATGTGCAAGGTGCATCATCAGGTATATGGAAATTATGCATGCATTTCTTATTCCTTTAAAGATATGCATTTTTTAATGTTACTTGATAAATATTGAATTTATGTGTGATCTGTTAAATGTTAGATCACACTGCTGGGTGGATTTTCTTGTTTTATAAATTGACTATTGAAACACCATTAACTAGTCATCATAATTTGAAATTAGAGTACGATTGTGACATAACTAAGATAAACTCAATTAAAACCGGGATATTATGGTAATTTGGGTCTCTAGAATATAGATGGAAAATGAATTGTGACTTTTGATGCTTGGTTCTTCCTCTCTAAGGTTCATTCATCTTTATTCCATGTTACTCAACCCAAGCAAGCTATTGACTCTTTTATTTTAGCTGAAACTGATTTTCCTATGGAAATGGAAGTAGCGTTGACATGAACTGTAAAACCTCAAATAAATTTTGGTTCTAGGGAGGTTTTTCTTCGCCATATGCAATTGACAAGACATGTATTGACTCAGTTACAGAAATAAACATGCTGAGAAAGCTACTTTGGAAGATAAATTAAATGAGGTGAAGCCCTAATTTCAGCCTTGAGACAGGGCTGTGCTTCAGGAGCCCAAAAACATTAGTAACTTTACTAGAATAGGAGAGATGATCCTAGAGAACTGAGTGTAGACCAATTGTATCATGATTGTTGGTCAAGGCTAGAAAGCTCCAGAAAGTGGTTGAGAAGGCATGGTCTTGTGGGAGCTAGTTTTTCAGTTGGGTCGCGAAAGAGTAGTAAATGAGAGTGGTAATGTAGGGGAGGTTACTTCTAACCTAGAAAGAGATGGTGTGATGAATGATCATTCTTTTGACCTCTTTAGGAACTCATCTCTTGGAAAGTGTTTTAAGTATACTTGCTCTTTTCTATTATGTTGTTTTTTCATCCTTCTGAAACCATTTATTGTTTATACTTTGAAGCTTACTTTGAGTCTTGCTTCTTACCTAGAAAGTTTATTACTATTATTTTACACTCGACGTTTCCTAAAAACGATTTCCAACCAAGATGTTCTCACTTGGTGAAGTAGCAAAACCAGCAAGGGCATTAGCGAAAAGGGGACTTAATTGTTGTAGCGCTAGTGTGAAAATCACTGCTGTCATAAGTGTTGTTGAAAAGGAAGTCAGGAAGGTGTGATTCAGATTCTAAAAAGCACTCTGCTAAGAAAACATAAGAAAGAAACAAGAGTGGTAGGTAGTCATGGTTAAATGGTCTCTGTGTCAAAGTCAGCTATGAAATCAACCAAAGATGAACATTCAGATGAGACTCCTATTAGAAATTGGAAGAGAAAACACCTTCCACGAAAAGAAAATGAGTTTAATACAAAGAAATATAGTGAAAATCTTGTTGGATTATGGGTTGAGGTTTGGTAGGCCATGGATAAAATGTTTTAAGAAGTTGTTATTGATTCTTTTAGCCGAACCTAGAGTGTCTCATCTGAGGTTTTCTTTTGATTTGTTCTCTTTATATTTTTGTTCTCTTCAAAAATTGCAAATTATCCTTATTTTCCAAGTTTCTGCTTGAGTATTATCATGTCTGGCTAATGTTATGTTGTGTAAGCTACTAAGCTTAAAGACATCTCTTTTTGTATCAGCTAGTGGAAGAGTGAAACTGGATAAGAATATTGAGATCATATACCTTGATGATGACGACGACGACAATGATGATGGCGGGTCTATGTCTCGAGGAGTACATGAAAAGAAAGCTGTTTTTGGAATTGCTGTGAAGAACGAGGTTCCAAGTCCATCCGTGGCAACACAACAAAAAAGCAAATTTCCCAATGCCGTTGACACTGTTAAAAGAAAATTTTCTTTGAGCGATATTGAAACCTTCACTAACTCTTTTTCATCCTCCGACGATTCGTCATTTCTCGATGATCTTCCAATAAGGTTTGTGGTATCACTTGAAAGAAGAAAAAAATGTAGGCAGACGGAGCAGGACTGAACTATTAGCCAAAGTAATTGGGCTATAACATGATATTTATATCCTTGTGAGCCACATGACCTTTTGATAGGTTTTATGGGTTGACTCATCCTTTTGTTAGGTCTTGGTTTTGAAAATATATAACAATGTTTGGTTTTTGTTAGCTATTGTTAGGTTTTATTGAACAATTAACTCATCAGAGCCATGGTACATTTATACTCTAGAGTTAAAATTCTTCAGTTACTCTAGAGTTAAAATTCTTCAGTTGAATGTGTGATCCCATTACAAATATTTTTATAAAAATAGATTTTCTATAGATTTTACGTTTTTCAACGCCTATCGATTGCTAACCTTCCAATGAAAGAATTGGCTTATATAAATGTGTAACTCATTTTTTTTTTACGAAGTAGAGCAACTTTTCTTCTTTCTTTAACAAAAATAACAATTATACGAGTTATTTATACAATATATAATATAGTTATTATTTTTTTTATATTATTATTAGTTTGTTAATCTAGTGACCAACACATATTCAAATAAGGGTTAAATATGTTTTTATCCCTATAAATATACAAATTTTTTGTTTTAGTCCCTCTAAAAATTTCCTTCAACTTTTTGTCCTTCAAAAATTTCTCATCTTCACTTTTGGTCCCTCTTTTAAAGTATACTCATATGTAGAATTCATATTTTTGAATAAAATTTTGCAGAAAAATTCATAATATTATAAGAATCTCTCCCAAAAAAAATTAGAATTTTTTAACAAAACATGAATTTAATATGAATTTTTATATTTTTTACGGTTAAAACTTCATAATTAATTTATATTTTGTTAAAAAAAAATCTAATTTTTTGGGAATTTTTTTTCCAATATTATTCATATTTCTGCACAATTTCATTAAAAAAATACAAAAATTAACTCGAAGATAAAGACCAAAAGTAGTGATTGAAAATTTTATAAGAACTAAAAATTGAAGAAATTTTTTAGAAGGGTTAAAACGAAATGTTGATATATTTATAAGGATCAAAAACATATTTAACCCTTCAAATAAACACAAAAAAATGAAAAAACATGATACGGTTTCGAACAAGATTCTGCATAAAATATCATTAGAACTAAATTGCACTTGCACTTGCACTTATACTTCTTATCAATTGGAGGAAGTCAATTATACTTTGGAGTAAGTCAAGTACTTTGAGAAATAAATCGATTGAAATGAAATGCTTACTTTTTTTGTTTTGTTTTTATGCTAATACCTATCCTTATCTATAAATTTAAATTCCTCTAAAAAATGAAAAATTCAATTGAGAATTTATAGCCTTAGGATAGGTAATTTACCTCTGAATTCTTGGGGGTAAAAACGAGGAAACATCAACCCATTAATTTTTGCAAAATAAACTTCTTCATCTTCTTTCGGCTACAACATTCACATATAGTAACAAAACCCATTTTCACATTTTCACCTAAACTCATTTTTTCTACCAAAGTTTTCACCTTTCACCTTTATCATGAACATTCAACCCAAAATCGAACCTGGGTCATCATCTTCAACCAACCACTTGATTCTTGTTGAAGGTGTGGAAAATGATAACTTACAAGATAAGTCTATCACTGATCTTGTTGAAGTGTTGTGTGGAGCTTATCTCACTGAAGTTTTTGACAGAGTTGAAGGTGTTTTGGTGAGTAGTGATGTTGGACTCAGAGACCAGATTCAGCACTTGCAACAGAATGTTGAAATGGAGAGACCAAAGCTTCAAGATGAGCTTGAAATGGAGAAACTTGCAAGGGTACATGCTGAGGAAGAGTTTAAGAAAAGAGAGGAAATTTGTCAGAAAGGGAAAGAACTGTGATCTAGAATCTAAAGTTTTGGAGTTGGAAAAGTTGAAGGAAAAGTGGCTAGATGATAGTAATGCTCTTGATGTCCTTCGAAGCAAGGTTGGTGTATTGGAGGATGAAAAGAATGCTTTGGCTGGAATTGAGATTAAAAATGGCGAATTATAGGAAACAGGGAACATGAATTTGGCTATTATAAGCGAGCTGAGGAGCGAAAACAGAAATTTAGCGGATGAGAAATGTAAGGGTGATATCTTATTCGAGTCCTTGAACACAAAGTTCAGAGCATTACATGAAAGAGTTGCAAGGTTGGAGGATGATTCCAACCTTTCAGTGAGTGTAGATGCCTCTGATGGTGGAAACAATGAGGGGGATGGAGAGGATGTTGGTGACAATGAGGCCGGAAATGACATGGTGGAGAAGTCTGCTCCTTTGCAAAGAAACAAAGATGTTCATTACTCTCATGGAGTAGTTGCACTTGCTAGTACTCAGCTGCTGAACAAAAGGAGCAAAGATGCATCTTCAGAGTCTGAAGTTAAAGGTGCATCATCAGGTATATAAATTATGCTTACATTTCTTAATTCCTATAAAGATATGCATGTTCTGATCTGAATACTACTTTAGGAACATTGAATTCAATATGGGTGATCGGATAAATGTTTGGTTTGATGGTAGGGTCTAGTTGACGTAAGTTATTCATTAAAAACCAAAAGGCATAGCAGAATTAACATAGTTATTTAGGGGAGGTTAGTCAGAGTAGATACCGTATGAATGATTTTTCTCTTGTTCGGCAGTAAACATGTACTCTTATCGAGCTTTTATATTCATGTTTTTATTTTTGTTCTTCTGAAACCATTTATAGTTCTATGCATTGAATCTTATCTAGAATTTGATAGAATAATCTTGTTTTATACTCCACATTTTTTCCTTAAATGATTTTCATCGTGGATGCTCTCACTTGGTGAAGAAGCAAAACCAATAAGGCCATTTGCAAAAAGGTGACTTAGTTGTAGCTCTAATGTGAAAATCACACTACTGTCATAGTGCAAAGAAATTTTCTTTCCAGAAAACAAAAATGATAAATGAATAAAATCAGGTAAGGAAACTCATAATATTTCACTCGGTAAACATGATTACAGGACGCTGCTGTATATCTTATCTGTAATTCTGAATTTGATGAAATCATATTTATTCAATTACTTGAAGAGCTTGTGGCTGGATTTTTGTTGAACTGCTGAGGCTACTAGCACTTTTTCTTTGGAATAAAGATTCTACCATTCCTTATTTTCCAAGTTCCAAGTTCCAAGTTCTTGCTTTAGTATTATCATAACGGCAAATGTTGTGTTATGTAAGCTTAAACATATCTCTGTTTGTACCAGCCAGGGGAAGATTGAAAATGGAAATTTTAAGAGATCTAGATCATTAATTAGATCTAATGGTAATTTTTTTATGCTTCATCGGTGAGGGACTTAATTGGACCCTCACCCTAGAATTCACCAATTTGTGGGGTTCATTTTTTTTTTTTGACATGTTAGAGATAAACATGAATTGTGAATTTTCGTTGTAGACATCGGTTTACATTAATTGTTGATCTATTCTTCCCAAAGACCTAAAATTGAAGGACATCACAAAGTGAGTACATGAGAAATAATAATAACCAAACATGGGACAAAAAAACACAAGGGAACCAAGGATAATTGTTTAAGTACAAATTCAATCCAAAACATGAACCAAACAGCTGAACTTTTTTTTAATGGTCGCCAATGGCTAAGCATATTAATTCAAGTGTTACTCAAATTGAATTCACTTGGTACAAATTCAATTCCACAAATTGAATAAACAAATGTTAATTCAATTTACTTACACATTCACGTCAAACGTCATCGTAAAATTCATATTTATAAAGGCTACGTTAAACGAGTTTACATATGATGTTAGGGTTATTTTGATATGATTATAAAATTTTATTAACCGAATGTTTTAAGGGTGTAACTCAAAAAAGTCTTCTAAAAATCAATGTTTGAATAGGTGGCCACATTTAATTTAAGCTGATTTAATTTAATTATCTTATGCAAAGGAACATGTGAAAAACCAAAGCGAGAAATGAAAAAAATGTTTTTTACCAACTTCACTACATTAAAAAAAACACTTTTTTTGTAGGAATTGATAGTGGTTGTAGTTTTGTTCACACTCTTATTTTCTATAATCACTTTTTTTTTTTCACTCATTTCCTTTGGTTTTAAGCACCACTTTCATAATCGCTTTTTGCCCCAATTTCTTCTGGTTTTTAAGCACCGTCTTCATCTTCCTCACCCATTTCATTCCACACCAACCCTCTTTCTTTCTTTCTTTCTTCATCATTCACTTACTCACAGTCACATATAGCTACACTAACACCATTCACAAAGAAAAGCCACTTCCTTCACCAAAACCCATTTTTCATCTAAAGCTTTCACCTTTCTGCTTTATCATGAACATTCAACCCAAAGCTGAACCTGGGTCACCACCAGGTTTCCATTCCACAAACCCTAACAATCTTGAAGATAAGTCTATTCATGATCTTGTCATGGTACTACGTGGAACTTGTCAATGGGACACTTTTGACAGGGTTGAAGCTGTTTTGGAGAATAGGTATATGAGACTCAGAGAAGAGCTTCACTTGGAGAAACTCTCAAGGTTATACGCTGAATCCGAGTATAAAAAAATAAAAGAGATTTGTGAAAAAGGGAAAAAAGTTCAAGAGAGTTATGAAGCACTTTTGAAAGAAGTTAAGGTGAATGGATTAGCTAATAGTAATACTATTGAAGAGTTAAGTAAGAAGAAAATTGAATTAGAGGGGGAAGTTGAGAAGTTGAAGAAAAAGTGTGTTGATAATAGCATTGAAATTTATGTGTTAAAAAGAAAGAATGGTGAATTAGAGTCTAAAATTTTGGAGTTGAGGAAGTTGAATGAAAAGAGGATGGGGGATAATAATGAACTTGGTGTATTGAGGAAAATGATTGGTAAATTGGAGCCTGAAGTTTCGGAGCTGAGGAAATCGAAGAAGAAATGGTTAGATGATAGTGATGCTTTTGATGCGCTTAGGAATAAGGTTCGTGTATTGGAGGGCGATAAAAATGCTTTGGCTGGGGTTGAGGTTACAAATGGCGAGTTGAAGGAAACTATAAGTAGGTTGACGAAAGAAAAGAGCAAGTTGGCTGCTGAGAAACATAAGATTGAGATATTGCTTGGGTCTATGTACAAAAAGTATAAAGGACTGATTGGAAGACTTTCGATGTTGGAGGATGATACTAATCTTTTGAAGAGGGTAGGTGCCTCTGGTGGTGGTCGTAATGAGGGGGAGTCACCTGTTGATCCTATGGCTGCTAATATTGAAGACAGAGATGAAGAGGATTTTCTTGACGATGAGTTCGGAAATGACACTGTTGAGGAGGCTGCTCCTTTACAGACAAATGAAGATGCTAATCACACTCTTGGAGTTGCTGCTAGTACTCAACCACGGAGCAAAGGGAAGAAGGATGTGCAAGGTTCATTGTCAGGTATATGGAAATTATGAATGCATCTCTTATTCCTTTAAAGATATGCATTTTTTAATGTTACTTGATAAATATCGAATTTATGCGTGATCGGATAAATGTTGGATCAGATTGCTAGGTAGATTGGCCTGGTACATGATTTTCTTGTTTCTATAGATTGACTATTGAAACACATTGAAACACCATTAACTAGTCATCATAATTTGAAATTAGAGTATGATTGTGACATAACTAAGATAAACTCAATTAAAACCGGGATATTATGGTAATTTGGGTCTCTAGATGGAAAACGAATTGTGACTTTTGATGCTTGGTTCTTCCTTTCTAAGGTTATTGACTCAACCCAAGCAAGCTATTGACTCTTTCATTTAAGCTGAAACTGATTTTCCTATGGAAATGGAAGTAGCGTTGACATGAACTGTAAAACCTCAAATAAATTTTGGTTCTAGGGAGGTTTTTCTTCGCCATATGCAATTGACAAGACATGTATTGACTCAGTTGCAGAAATAAACATGCTGAGAAAGCTACTTTGGAAGATAAATTAATGAGGCGAAGCCCTAATTTCAGCCTTGAGACAGGGCTGTGCTTCAGGAGCCCAAAAACATTAGTAACTTTACCAGAATAGGCGAGATGATCCTAGAGAACTGATTGTAGACCAATTGTGTCATGATTGTTGGTCAAGGCTAGAAGGCTCATGATTGCTGGTCAAGGCTAGAAGGCTCCAGAAAGTGGTTGAGATGGCAGGGTCTTGTGGGAGCTAGTTTTTCAGTTGGGTCGCGAAAGAGTAGTAAACGAGAGTGGTAATGTAGGGGAGGTTACTTCTAACCTAGAA
Organism: Medicago arabica; assembly: GCA_946800305.1. Taxonomy (NCBI): domain Eukaryota; kingdom Viridiplantae; phylum Streptophyta; class Magnoliopsida; order Fabales; family Fabaceae; genus Medicago; species Medicago arabica. Next base: position 2,736,111 of record OX326970.1, read on the forward strand.
AGAGATGGTGTGCTGAATGATTATTCTTTTGACCTCTTTAGGAACTCATCTCTTGGAAAGTGTTTAAGTATACTTGCTCTTTTCTATTATGTTGTTTTTTCATCTTTCTGAAACCATTTATTGTTTATACTTTGAAGCTTACTTTGAGTCTTGCTTCTTACTTTGAGTCTTGTTTTTTCCCAATGCAGTTGACACCGTTAAAAGAAAATTTTCATTGAGCGACATTGAAACCTCCAGTGCCACTTCTTCATCCTTCGACGATTCGTCATTTCTCGATGATCTTCCAATAAGGTCTGTGGTATCACTTGAAACAAGAAAAAAATGCAGGCAGACGAAGCAGGACTGAACTATTAGCCAAAGTATTTGGGCTATATATATATATATATATATATATATATATATATATATATCATTGTTAGCCACATGACCTTTTGTGAGGTTTTATTGAAGAGTTGACTCATCCTTTTGTTAGGTCTTGGTTTTGAAAATATATAACATTGTTTGGTTTTTGTTTGCTATGACCTTTGTTAGGTTTTATTGAACAATTAACTCATCAGAGCCATGGTACATTTATTATTCTCTGAGTTAATATTCTTCAGTTGAATGTGTGATCCCATTACAAATATTTTCATAAAAATAGATTTTCTATAGATTTTATGTTTTTCAACGCCTATTGATTGCTCACCTTCCAATAATTAAATTGGCATTAAATAAATGTGTAGCTAAATTTTTACTATGCCACATTCCTAATTATTCTATTTGATTACTCACTCCGTCTCACGATAATTGTCACTTTAACATACCAACGCGACATTTTTATTTTTCTTTCCATTATTATATCCTTATTTATTTAATTTCATCTAACTTAACTACTCCACTAACTACAATTAATAATGATATTTTAGTAAATGATATTAATTTTACCATTGAAATCAACACAATCAATCATTTTCTTAATAGTCGTGCACAAACTTTAAACGATTATAATTTAGAGACTGAGAGAGTATTTATCGTTTTCATGTGGTCACGTACATGAAGTGGTTGAAAACTTGCTAAACGACCACCTTTGTTCTTTTACTGCAACTACATTATACCATTACTAGAGTAATATGTACTAATCATATAATCACGATAACACATATCCTAATTTAGTCATTAAAGATGATTAAACATGCGAATTAGGAATAATAGCAAAATTTGAACTGTTGCTTGGATCATTGAAGGCCGAGTGACGTGGGAAAGAATTTGGAATTTGGACACCAATTTTTAACACGAAATGCTTGATATTCTCTAAATCAAACATTTGAGAGCACCAAATACTCCACAGGAACACGGTGATGGGAATGATCAAGTTCAGCTTGGTTGATTAAAAATTATATTCTTTTCTTTTGTGCAGAGATAAATGCTAGCAACATTCTTTTTTCAACATTTTTTTTAATACTTACTTTTTAATTGACTTAAATCATGGCAGATCTCACACTTTAGAAATGAGTTCTACTTAAAACGGTGAATCATACATTAGTTTTATTCAATAAAAGGTGAATGTTGAAAAGAGAGTGTCCATACCGTTCATCTTATGTGGATTTCATGTTCTACTTAAAACCAAGAGTCTTTCTTTTTAACTATTTTTTTCTTTCATAATAACAATGTTTTTTCCTTAAAAAAAATAATTATTTTATATATAAATCACAATTCCCACACTAATTTTAAATTTAGAAAGGTGAAAAAACAAGATGATTCGGGTTCAAACCTAAGATTCTACGTAAAACATCATCACAACTAAATCGCTAAGGTGTAACAAGCGAGGACAATTCATAATATATTTTGATTTTTGTGTCCTCTTTATGAATTTGTTGACTCCGTTATGGAATCACATCTCATCGTCTAGATTTTTGTTTTTGTATTCAATACATTTAATGCTTATATACTCCCTCAAATAATATTTTTTTTTGGTAGATAGACGAAATGACAAGGCCATTATAAACTCTCACACTCACAAGTGGAGGTACTGGGGTTCGAATCCTGGTCATGACATTCGACCTAACAATTTCGGCATTTTGCCAGTTGAGCTAGACTCCCTCAAATAATATTTATAAGAGCAAAAGGAGCAAATGAAAGGTGATGGATATGGTATAAAATTTAGATCAAATACATTAATTTTTGTTGACTCAATTATTTCTTATAAATATGGCGAGATGAATTACTACTATATACCAACCATTTGCGCTGGCCCATGATGATAATTTAACGAATTTCAATCATAGTGTATTATTTTTTTTGTATAAGGGCGAAATTCTAGTTTGATTGAAAACATTTTTTTTAAAGGAATTTGATTGAAAACATATCTCTTTTTTCCTTAGTGTATTTCTACCATAGTGTATTTGTATCATACTTATGATTTTTTACTTGATGTAAGTTTTTATTTGCTATAAGTTTAATAAAACTACAATGACACAGTGATTTTGTTAAAAATTAAGAGTGTAGTTTTTGTAAAAACAATGAATCACAATTTATTAGTTATGTTGAGATTGATAACACAAAGACATGCAAACAAAAAACTTGAGAGTAAAACCATTCCCAAATCTTCATATTCTAAACTCATTCCCCCATTCATTCACAGTGTTTTAAGTCCATTACTTGCTCCTTTCTATGAGATTAGAGTTCCAAACTTGACCACAAAAATGCTTCATGGGATTTGGGGGTAAAAAGGAGAAAACATAACCTAAAACCCTCTACCTTAGTCTCTACTCTACGAAAGAAAACAGACATCATTAATTTTTGCAAAAGAAACATCTTCATCTTCTTCCTCTTTTTTCTGTCTCACACTCATTTTCAGCTACAACCTTCACATATAGCAAAACCCATTTTCACATTTTCACCTAAACTCATTTTTTCTTCCAAAGTTTGAACCTTTAACCTTTATCATGAACATTCAACCCAAAATCGAACCTGGGTCATCATCTTCAACCAACCACTTGATTCTTGTTGAAGGTGTGGAAAATGATAACTTACAAGATAAGTCTATCACTGATCTTGTTGAAGTGTTGTGTGGAGCTTATCTCACTGAAGTTTTTGACAGAGTTGAAGGTGTTTTGGTGAGTAGTGATGTTGGACTCAGAGACCAGATTCAGCACTTGCAACAGAATGTTGAAATGGAGAGACTAAAGCTTCAAGATGAGCTTGAAATGGAGAAACTTGCAAGGGTACATGCTGAGGAAGAGTTTAAGAAAAGAGGGGAAATTTGTCAGAAAGCGAAGAAAGTACAAGAACGTTATGAAGCTCTTTTGAAGAAAGTGAAAACTGATTTAGCTGATAAAGATAGTGTTGTAGTTTTAAGAAAGAGGAATATTGAGTTGAGGGAATTGTTTGAGGAAGGTAAGATAAGTATTGGAGAGTTAACAAAGAAGAATAATGAGTTGGAGTGTGAGGTGAAGAAGTTGAAAGAAAAAAGTGTGGAAGATGGCAATGCAACTGATATGCTAAAAACAAACAGTGGTGAGTTGGAGTGTGAGGTTGAGAAATTGAAGGAAAAAATGGCGGAAGATGGAAATGCACTTGATGTGCTAAAAAGAAAGAACTTTGACCTAGAATCTAAAGTTTTGGAGCTGGAGAAGTTGAAGGAAAAGTGGCTAGATGATAGTAATACTCTTGATGAGCTTCGAAGCAAGGCTGGTGTATTGGAGGATGAAAAGAATGATTTGGCTGGAATTGAGATTAAAAATGGCGAATTGAAGGAAACAGTGAACACGAATTTGGCAATTATAAGCGAGCTGAGGAACGAAAACAGAAAATTAGTGGGTGAGAAAGGCAAGGGTGAGATCTTACTCGAGTCTTTGAACACAAAGTTTAGTGCATTGCATGAAAGAGTTGCAAGGTTGGAGGATGATTCCAACCTTTCAATGAGTGTAGATGCCTCTGGTGGTGGGAACAATGAGGGGGATGAAGAGGATGTTGGTGACAATGAGGCCAAAAATGACATTGTGGAGAAGTCGGCTCCTTTGCAAAGAAACAAAGATGTTCATCACTCTCATGGAGTAGTTGCTAGTACTCAGCCGCTGAACAAAGGGAGCAAAGATGCATCTTCAGAGTCTGAAGTTAAAGGTGCATCATCAGGTATATAACTTATGCTTACATTTCTTAATTCCTATAAAGACATGCATGGTCTGAATACTACTTTAGGAACATTTAATTCAATATGTGTGATCGGATAAATGTTTGGTTGGACGGCAGGGTCAATTGACATAAGTTATTCATTAGCAACCAAAATGCATAGTAGAATTAGCATAGTTATTTAGGGGAGGTTAGTCAGAGTAGTAAATATGTAAATACTGTGAATGATTTTTATATTCATGTTCAGCAGTAAATTTGTACTCTTTTCGAGCTTCTATATTCATGTTCGTTTTGTTCTTCTGAAACCATTTATAGCTCTATGCATTGAATCTTATCTAGAATTTGATAAAAATATTATTGTTTTATACTCCACATTTTTTCCTTAAACGATTTTCATCGTGGATGCTCTCATTTGGTGAAGAAGCAAAATCACCAAGGCAATTATCAAAAGGGGGGCTTAGTTGTAGCTCTAATGTGAAAATCACTTTATTGTCATAGTGCAAAGAAATTTTCTTCCCAGAAAACAAAAATGATAAATGAATAAAATCAGGTAAGGAAACTCATAATATTTCACTCGGTAAACATGATTACAGGACGCTGCTGTATATCTTATCTGTAATTCTGAATTTGATGAAATCATATTTATTCAATTACTTGAAGAGCTTGTGGCTGGATTTTTGTTGAACTGCTGAGGCTACTAGCACTTTTTCTTTGGAATAAAGATTCTACCGTTCCTTATTTTCCAAGTTCCAAGTTCTTGCTTTAGTATTATCATAATGGCAAATGTTGTGTTATGTAAGCTTAAAACATATCTCTGTTTGTACCAGCCAGGGGAAGATTGAAAATGGAAAAAAATACCGGGATCATAGACATTGACGACGAAGACGATGATCAATGTACGTCTCGAGGAGAACAAGAAAAGAAGGCTATTTCTGGAATTGCCGTGAAGAGTGAGCATCCAGCTCCAAGTTCATCAATAGCAGTTCAACAGAAAACCAAGTTTGCAAATGCCGTTGACACGGTCAAAAGAAAATATTTTCTCTCGGATAGTGAAATCTCCACTTCTATTTCTACTTCTACATCCTCCGATGATTTATCGTATCTCGATATTCTTAAACTAAGGTCTGTGGAATCACAAGGAAAAAAGAAAACAATGTAGTCTGACATTTCTAGGATTGAATTATTAGCCAAGGTAAACAGACTGTAACATTATATATAGTATATCCTTGTTAGCAACAATTAACTCATCCTTATGTTAGTTCTTAGTTTTTAAAATATACAAATGTTAGATTGTAATATATTATAGATTTGTGAGCGATGGTACATTTGTATCTAGGCGTACTTTATTTAACTAAAAAAATTCACTGTTATCTAGTATTATGTTTGTTTGATTATGGCATTATGTGTATAGTTTAAATATCATGAATGCATGAGTTAAATATACATATATAGAAACTTGTCTACTGTCGTAATTGTACTATAATCCTACAGGGACTCGATAAATAAAAGTGATTAGGGTTGAAACTTCAAAATGCTTTATTTAAGGTGTGAAACTTGAAACTGTTTCGAGGCCGGTTTTTCTTCTTGTTTGGAAGCATTTCTTTGTTGGTACCTGACTGTTTTTGTGGTTCTGGTCTTTCGCTGCAGTAGGTCTGCACTTCCTGCGGCTGTGTGGTGTCTACTTTTGAGCATTATAGTCATTTTTCTGTTTTTGCTGCAGTTATAACTTATAAGGATTAACTTTCTGTTGTTTTTTTTTTGCTGGTTCTGTTTTATGTATTTCTGTTTACTTGATATTCATCACAGTGATGAAGGTGTGTAGCATTTCTGTTTACTAGGTCAAATTGATTTGAAGTAAAATGAAAATGTTTATTTTGTATAAATCACAATTGAGTTTACTCTCATAAGAAAGCTGGACTGGTAATGATAATTGGTTATCACTCATAAGAATTTACTGTTATGTTCTGTTAACTCACTCTACACAGTATATAGTTTATTAATACTTCTAATCAAATTTGCTTTTGAAATGAAACTTGTTTTTGATAAAATGTAAGTAAACACTGAAATTTAATAAAACCATTGAGAGGTAAGTTTGGCTATTCTACAACCATGATGTCCTTAGTCATAGTGACTCAAATTTATGGTCTTATTAAAATGGTACGGAAATGTAAGAATTGGGAACTAAATCAAAATCTATTTTTCTTTCTACTGTCATTCCAAAAGGTTTAACCATTTGTTCATCCGCATGACATTGTTTACTTGCATTATTGATTATAGTATAAGGAAGCATTTTGAATTAACATGATTTTGTATTGAGTTTTGACTGATCTTGTGAACATTTTGGTTATGTGTGCAGATGAATGCTCTTTTGTGTTGAGTTGATTTGGTGTTTGATTGGTAAAGACAATGACAGATAAGAAGAGATGGTTATGGAAGCGAAAGTCTTCCGAGAAGAGTCCAGGCGAAGCTGAGAGTTCAGGATCAGTTTCCTCTCATTCTGAGAAGTATTCTGATGAACAGGTATAGAGATTATCTGTGTTCTTTGTACATCTCATAAGTGTTAGTCACGAGATTTGAATTTGAATTTGAATTTGAATTTCATTTATTTCATGTATGGAAAACACAAGGTTACTCACTTATTGGCAAGTTACTAAGTTAGTATTGTTTTCTCAAATCTGATGATATCGTAATTATCATTTTGTATATTATATAACAAATGGTTTTTTTGTATGCTGACAAATGGGTTCTATATCTCTTGGTCAATTATTTTTTCTCAATTTTAATCATTAATATCTCACTAGTCGTAGGACTAGAATGCATTTTGCAAACCAAGGAAACAGAAAGGAAGAAATACATGTTGCATGACAGGAAACATGTTTTTTGGATTGATAATAGTTGTACTTCACTGAACAAGTACTCTATTATAACCAATTTTTCTTTCTTTCTGCTTTTAAGCTCCATCTCCCTCACTCACTTCACAATAGCTATTACATTCCCAAAGAAAGAAAAGCCACTTGCTTTATCAGAAACCCATTTTCGTTTTTTCACTTTTACTCTTTTATTTTTAGAAGCACTTAACTCATTTTTTTACTTCTAAAGTTTGCACTTTTCCACCATATCATGAACATTCAACCCAAAATCGAACTTGGGTCATCACCCACCAACTCTAACAACAATCTTGAAGATAAGTCTATTCATGATCTTGTTATGGTATTGCGTGGAACATGTCAATGGGACACTTTTGATAGTGTTGAAGCTGTTTTGGAGAGGAGGGATATGAGACTCAGAGAGGACTTTCACATGGAGAGACTCTTAAGGTTACATTCTGAGTCTGAGTTTAGGAAAAGAGAGGAAATTGTTGAGAAAGAAAAGATAATACATGAAAGTTATGAAGCTTTGTTAAAGGAAGTCAAGGAAGTTGGATTAGCTGATCCAAAAACAATTGAAGAGTTACAAAAGAAGAACAGTGAATTGGAGCTAGAAGTTGAAAATTTGAAGGAGAAATGTGTTGATGGTAGGAATGAATTTGATGTGTTAAAACATGAAATTTTGGATTTGAAAAAGTTGAAGAGAAAATGGTTTGATGATAGAAATGCTCTTGATGAGCTTCAAAGGAAGGTTGGTGTATTGGAGGATGAAAAAAATGATTTGGCTCAAATTAAGAGTGAAAATAGTGAATTGAAGGAATCTGTGACAAAGTATTTGGCAACTATAAGTAAGTTGAGGAAAGAAAACAGAAAATTGGATGATGGTAACAATGAAATTGATGTGTTACGAAGAAAGAATGGTGAACTAGAGTCTGAAGTATTGGAGTTGAGGAAATTAAATGAAAAGACGGTGGAGGATAATAATGAACTTGTTGTGCTAAGAGAAATGATTGGTAAATTAGAGCATGAAGTTTTGGTGTTGAGGAAGTCCATGAAAAAATGGTTTGATGATAGCAATGCTCATGGTGAGGTACGAAGCAAGGTTCATGTAATGGAGGGTGATAAGAATGATATGGCTGAACTTAAGATTAAAACTGGTGAATTGAAGGAAATAATGATGAAGACTTTGGATACTATAAGTGAGCTGAGGAAAGAAAACGATAAGCAGACGTTTGAGATATTACTTGGGTCTTTTCACAAAAAGTTCAGAGGACTGACCGGAAGAGTTTCGAGGTTGGAGGATGATACTAATTTTGAAGAGAACGAGGATGTTTGCGACGATGAGTTCAGAACTGACATTGTTGAGGAGGCTGCTCCTTTGCAAAAAAATGAAGATGTTTATCAAACTCTTGGACTTTCTGCCAGTACTCAGCCACAGAGCGAAGGGAGCAACGACGCTCAAGGTGCGTCATCTGATATGGAAATTATGCATGCATCTCTCTTATTATAATAAAGATATGCACTTTTTGAATGCTACTTTAGAAATATTGAATTTAATGTGTCAGACTGCTACATTTTAAAGATATGGAACCGTGATTTTCCTGTTTTATTAAAGCCAAAGAGTAGGAAATGTGTTGTAGTTTCTTTGAGCTGGTGAGGCTACTAGTGATTAAACTGGACCACCTTGAAATACCTATAATTAGTCATCATAATTTGTGCGGTTAGAGTATGCCATAACTAACAAAATTCAAATAGCACCGGGATATTATGGTTATCTCCAGACGGAATCTGAGTTTTTCTGCCATAATGAATTGATTTGACATGTATTGGCTCATTCTTAGAACAGACCTGTTGACGAAGCTACTTGGGAAGATATATTCATGAGCTGTAACCCTAATTTCAGCCTCGAGGACAGGGTCTGTGCTTCAGGAACCTGAAATTTTAGTAACTAGAATAGGAGAGATGATGCTAAAGATCAAAGATTGGAGACCAATTGTGTCGAGAGTATGGTTCAAGGGTTAGATGGTATGAGCACGAAGGCCCAAGAAAGTGGTTGTTATGGCAGGGTCTAGTGGGAGGGAGTTAGTTATGTAGTAGCGTCGAGAAATAGTACTGAATGAGAGTGGTTATGCAGGGGAGGTTACTTAGAACTTAGAAACAGATGTCGTTGATGATTATCCTTTTTTTTTTCTTTCTCTCTAGGAGTTTATTTCTGTGAAAGTATTAGTATTTACTATATAGTAGCTCTTTTTTATTTTAACAGGTGAAAAATGTTGGATGGTATACACAAGAAAACCCAGGAAAACGGTTGTGATTGCAGTGGTTAGATTTTCCTTGAAATGCTGAGACAGTTTGCTATATTTTCATTTGAATAAAGAATCTAACCTACCATTCCTTATTTTCCAAGTTTATGCTTGAGTATTGTCATGCTTGGTAGATGTTATGTTATGTAGCTTAGACATATATCTTTTATGCTATTGCTAGGTATGGGAACAATGAAGGTTAAAAAGGATATTGAGATCATGCACCTTGATGATGATGATTGGTGTATGGCTGAAGGAGTACATGAAAAGAAGGCTATTTATGGACTAGTCGTGAAGAACGAGGATCCAAGTCCAAGTTCATCACTAGTAGTTCAGCAAAAAACCAAGTTTGCAAATGCGGTTGACATGGTCAAAAGAAAATTTTCTTTCAGCGACAGTGAAACCTCCACTTCTTCTTCTTCCTCCTCCGATGATTCGTCGTTTCTTGATAATCTTACAATACGGTCCACGGTATCACTTGCAAAAAAGAAGAAAATGTAGTTAGACAGTCCAGGATTAATTAAACTGTTAGTCAAGGTATCTAGGTTACTTTATTTAATGTTTGTTTGATTATGCTTAGTATCTATGTTTACTTGATATTCATCATAGTGATGAAAGTCATTGGAAATTGATAACATCAGTACTTTAAATGTAGATGAAAACAAAATTGAGTTTATTCTCAAAAACATGCTACACTAGAAATGACAACTAGATGACTAAAAAGCAACTGGTGGTTGTTTTGGATGAGTGCTTGTAAAGTAGTTTTTGATTAGGCAAAAGTAATTTTGGTTAAAATCGAGTTTCAAAAGTGTCATGTATATTTTTATTTTTCTATTTTAAAAACAAGTTTATAGTTAAGTATATCTTTTGCTACCATAAATTTGTTAAGCTATGATTCTACTCATTATCACTCTTTGATTTTTCAGCATTTCTGATAATGCCCAATTTGCAGATGTAGCTGATGTATCAGTTCCAAAAATGAACTTTGATACTTCTAATAGTCCTCATTCCACTTGTGTTGAAAATGTATTCCAAATAGCAGAATTAGTCAGCACTGATTATTTTATCTAGAAGTTAATTAAGTTACTTACCTTATTTGGCTTACCCCACATGTTGCATTCATGCAACAAGCCACACCTACAATAGTTTCTACCCATTTTGTAGAACCCAATTTCTCATTTTATCAACACTTGAAAAATTTCAGAATGAAGTAGAAGAGACTTTCTTATTGTGTTACATTCAACATAGAATATCTTTTATAAATATAAATATAAATAAAATATACACACAGAATATGTAAAATAGTGCAACTACCTGTTAATGTAACATTTAGAGGTAACACATTTGGGTTGGCCTAATGTTATTGGTTTGGGACCGGGAAATATGTCCTCCTTTAGGTCTCAGGTTCGTCTCTATGGTGTCAATTTAGGTAGGTTAATTTAATTTCTTAAAAAAAAATGTAACATTTAGAGGTGTTCACATGTTCAAAGTTCAAACCAAAGTTTTTAGAGGAATTTTATTTTGATTTGATGATCATAAGTCTAAATGATACTTCAAAGTTTACATGGTCAGACATTGAAAATCATAAATACTTTTCAATATTGTTTGTGACCTTCAATAACATGATATCTTTGAATTTGTTTTTGATATCTCATTCAGTAATTGAGTTTAAAAATAAATTATTCAAGAGAACCGAAAAAGTGATTGAGCTTAAGTGGTTAATAAGTTTCCGAAAGGCAAATTATTTGAGAGAATTGAATTCAATTTTCAAGTGAAATAATTATTGGTCAAACTTTACTTATCTCATTATCGAATACTAGATTATCAGGTAGTAGGATTATCAGGTAGTAGGGGTTGAACATATTTCTTATTTTTTTCTCAATTGTAATCACTAATATCTCTCATTAGACTAGAATCCATTTTGGAAACCCATTTTCAAGAAAATCTTTTTTCGGCAACTTCACTACAAACAATTACAAAAAACATGCTTTACGGAATAATAATAAGCTGTTTTGTACTCCACTTCACTGAGCTCTATCTTCTTCATACTCTGCTATAAAAATTGCTTAAAGGCACTGAAGTGCCATCCCTTCGTTTTCTGATATCAAAACCCATTTTCACTTTTTTCACCAAAACTCATTTTTTCTGCTAAAGTTTCCACCTTTTTACCATATCATGAACATTCAACCCAAAATCGAACCTGGGTCATCACCCATCAACCCTAACAACAACCTTGAAGATAATCCTATTCATGATCTTGTTAAGATTTTGTATGTTTTGGAGAGTAGGGATTTGAGACTCAGAGAGGAGTTTCACTTGGAGAGACTCTCAAGGTTACATGCTGAGTTTGAGTCTAAGAAAAGAGGAGAAATGTTTGTGAATGGTAATGGAAATGCTATTGAAGAGTTACAAAAGAAGAACAATGAATTGGAGGTTGAAGTTAAGAATTTGAAGGAGAAATGTGTTGATGGTAACAATGAAATTGATATGCTAAGAAGAAAGAATGGTGAACTAGAGTCTCAAGTTTTGGAGTTGAGGAAATTAAATGAAAAGATGGTGGAGGATAATAATGAACTTGTTGTGCTAAGAGAAATGATTGGTAAATTAGAGCATGAAGTTTTAGAGCTGAGGAAGTCAGAGAAAAAATGGTATGATGATAGCAATGCTCGTGTAATGGAGGGTGATAAGAATGATTTGGCTGAACTTAAAACTGGTGAATTGAAGGAAACAATGAAGAAGAATTTGGAAACTATAAGTGAGTTGAGGAAAGAAAACGATAAGCGGACGGTTGAGATATTCCTTGGGTCTTTTTACAGAAAGTTCAAAGGATTGACCGGAGGAGTTTCGAGGTTGGATGATGATACTAATTTTGAAGAGAACCAGGAAGAGGATGTTTCTGACAATGAGTTCAGAAATGTAGATGTTCATCGCACTCTTGGAGTTTCTGACGCTCAAGGTGCATCATCAGGTATAGAAATTATGCATGCATATCTTATTCCTAGAAATATATGAAATTTTTCAATACTACTTTAGAAATATTGAATTTAATATATGTCAGATAAACGTTTGGTCAGATTGCGAAGGTAGCTTGGCTGGAACCATGATTTTCCTGTTTTATTAATGCCAAACAGTGATCGAACCAACCACATTGAAAAACCTATAATTAGTAATCGTAATTTCCACTGGAATATTATGGTTCTCTCAATTTTGACTTTCGAAGCTTGTTCATTCCTCTCCCGGCTTCACCTTTATTCCATGTTACCTAGGACAAACAAGCCATTGGCTCTTTTATTTGTATACAATTTTCTTATGGAAATAGAAGTAGCACCGTCAGGAACTATGGAACCTCAAAAAATCTTGGTTCTAGGGAGTTTTTTCCCCACCATAATGAATTGATTTGACATGTATTGGCTCAGTTGTAGAACAAACTTGTTGAGGAAGCTACGTGGAAAGATATATTCATGAGCTGCAATGTTAGTAACTTGAATAGGAGAGATGATGTGATAGAATGATTGTAGCCCAGTTATGTCATGAGTGTGGTTCAAAGGTTGGATGGTATGAGCAAGAAGGCCAAAGAAAGTGGTTGTTATGGCAGGGTCTAGTGGGAGTGAGTTAGTTATTTTGTAGTGTCGAGAAAGAGTACTGAATGAGAGTGGTTAAGTAGGGAAAGTTAAACGGTGTCTGCACCAAAGTAAGCCATGCAATCAACCCATGATGAACATTCAAAGGATAGGTTACTCCTATGATAAATTTGAATAGAAAACACCTTCCATTAAAACAAAATGAGTCTAATACCAAGAAATATAGTGAAAATCTTGTTACATTATGGGTTGAGGTTTGGTTAGCCGGTGGATAAAATGTTTTAGGAAGTTGTTATTGATTCTTTTAGCTTAAAGTGTCTACTTTAGATGTTTTCTTTTGATTTCTTCTCTTTGAAAACATCAAACCATCTTTTGAGTTATTTCTTCTTCATCCCCTGACCAAGTTTTTTTCTTCCCAAAACGAACAAAAGCAGGTAAGAAAACTCATTTTGATTTTTCTTAGGTAAACATGATCACAGGTTTTTCTGAGTTTGACGAAATCATATATAGTCAATTACTTGAAGAGCCAATGGCTGGATTTTCCTTGAAATGTTGTGGCAACCAACTATATTTTCATTTGAATAAAGAATGTACCGTTCCTTATTTTCCAAATTTTTGCTTGAGTGTAATCATGTTTGGAAAATGTTATGTGTAGCTTAAATATATCTCTTTTATGCTAGGTAAGGGAACAATGAAAGTGAAAAAGGATATTGAGATCATGCACCTTGATGACGACAACGACGATGATGAATGGTGTATGTCTCAAGGAGTACATGAAATGAATGCTATTTATGGAATTGCCGGGAAGAATGAGGATCCAACTCCAAGTTCATCACTAGCAGTTCAACTAGGAACCAAGTTTGCAAATGCGGTTAACACAGTCAAAAGAAAATTTTCTTTCAGCGACAGTGAAACCTCCACTTCTTCCACTGATGATTCATCGTTTCTTGATAATCTTACAAGAAGGTCCGAGGTATCACTTGCAAAAAAGAAAAAGTTGTAGTCCGACAATCCAGGATTAATTAAACTGTTATATTTCAATTGATAATCTTACAAGAGGTCCGCGGTATAATCAATGAATTTAATGTGCTAAGAGAAAAAATTAATGGTGAATTAGGAACAAAAGTTTTGGGTTTGATGGAAATGTGAGTTGATGATATCATTGCTCTTGTTGAGCTGAGACCCTAATCTAGCATTGAAAAGTCGAGTTTATTCTATAAAGGAAGATTGACTAGAAATGATAATTGGTTCGCTCTGACGCAATTGATGAATGTTTTGTAACAACTAATCCAGTCTCATTCTATCAAAAAAAAAAAAAAACTAATCCAGTCTTATGAGAATGGTTTTCATGCTTTTGTGTTAATTTATAGAATTGTACTAGTTTATAAAATCAATAGTTAACATGTTAAGTGATGAATTTCTCTGTTTCTATGTCTTATAAGTTATGTTTCTATGTCTTATAAGTTTATGTTTGATTGTTGATAACTTAACTGTGGTTTATGTTCTTTGGTTAATTGATAAAATTTATGTGGTATCACTTACTCAACTTGACATGAAATGTAGTTGACAACTCTTTATAGCATGGCGTTTCTTCATAATGTTTCTCTTTTTTAGGAATCTATTTTGGGACCACGTAGTCCCCCTTGTCACGAATATTGGCTTGATGCCTTTCTCATTGTTATTCTTTTGTATATATACAAGTTACAAGGCTATACATGTAATTACAGTAAATAATAATTACAATTAATGAGACAAATCAATATATGATTTGTGTCCTTATTTCTAGGAACAAACTAATAAATATAAACAAGGAGAACAAGTCAACTTCTTATTCACATCCCCTCTCAAATTGATGCGGCTGGTCAATGAGCATACTGACATGAGGAAGGGATATTAGTTGGTCATCATAAACGTCACCAACGTCCAGATTGAATGACAATCAACTTCGATATGCTTGGTGCGTTCAAGAAAAACGGGATTCACAACAATTTGAATAGCACTTGTATTGTCAGCATAAACTGATGTTGGCTCTGTTTGAGGAAATCCAAGTTCAGCCAAAAGACCACGAAGCCAAATTATTTCTCAACAAGCAGCAGACATGGCATCTAAAAGCATGCATCTCTGGATTGCCTAAGAATGAATATGAAGCCAACGTTACCAATTGGCCTGCACGTTTGCAAACCCCACCTAATAGGCTTCAAAGTATAAAACTTGATGCTTTCATATCCAGAAAAGAGCTTTTTAAGGCAGAAGCAAAATACTGGAATGAGATAATAGAATTATAGAAGCTTATGTTCGTGCTTTGCACTGGAAGAAAATAAGATTAAGAAATGTTATGGACATGCGAGCAGGTTTTGGAGGGTATTGCATATGTCTTATTTGCTTCCTTGTTGTTAATATACATCAGGGATTTTCTAATAACTATTTTCAAATATACTTGTTAAAAAAAAAAAACTATTTTAAAATATAGATGTGTGTTTTGCAGATTTGCAGCAGCATTGATTGAGCAGAAACTTGACAGCTGGTCATGAATGTTGTTCCTGTTAGTGGTCCAAACACCTTGCCTGTCATATATGACCGTGGATTGATTGGAGTTATGCATGTCTGGTACGTTACTAACCTTATTCAAGATATTTAAAACACACTAGTGTTCTCAATGTGGTAATGTATCCTCCGCTTTACTTTTGTGTCGGCATGTATAATATTTCGTGATTTACGCTATAGGTGTGAACCATTTGACACCTATCCGAGAACCTATGATTTTCTGCATGCAGCAAAACCTGCTCTCTGTTAAGAGGAAAGGTACCCTTTTCTCCACTTTTTTTTTTTTTTGAAAGAACCCTTTTCTCCACTTGTTAGCTCTGTTATCTCCTTAACTGCCTATGATTTGATTTATTTGTTTTGTGATGTTGAAAAGAAATTGGTTGCTGGAAATATGTAGGGGACAATAGTTTTGCAGAAATTTATGTATGGATTAAAAACGAAAGTTGGGATATTTATAGAGACAAATCATATCTAACTCTAAGGGGTGTATTGGATTGGGATTTCAAGGGATTTTAAAATACTTTTTTATTATAAAAAAGTCTTGTGTTATTCAATCAAGACTTTTATAAAATATAAATAAATCTTATGGTATTCAATCAAAACAATCAAGACTTTTTTTACAATGCAACCAAATCCGTTGGTATTCAATTAAGATTTCTCACAACTTATAAAATGTCTTTTGATGGATGAATTTTTTATGGAAAGGATTTTGAGAGACTTTTTAGTTAAAAATGTGAACACACAAATCATTCAACAATCTCATAAAAATGTGTGAGACTTTGTGAGACTCTCACAATTTTCTTTTTCTTTCCGGGTTGTCCAAGGAGATTTCAGGTTCAACGAGGAAGGTCGTTTGTTACCAACGGTGGATTGTGAGACTTCCTGTAATTTCATTCTCGTCAAATTAAAATCCTATCAGTTCTACTTTTCTTTTTAAGGATTTATTAGTTCTACTTTAAACTAAAATTCTATTTGTTCAATTTATCAGTTCTACTTTTCTTGTTAAGGATTTATTAGTTCTACTTCAAACAACTTGCCATAAGTTTATTATACTGAAATACGAAGGGTTCGAAATAGCCGTTGAGATAAAGAATGATTTGACTTCAATTCTGTGATCAGAGGTGTTCTACACATAGAGTCGTCTTAACAAAAAATTGGCAGTAATTGTTAGTAACATAATAGTGTAGTACAGTGTTGGAGAAAATAATAATAGTGTAGTACAGTGTTGGAAAGAATAAAAACATCCATAAGCATCTAGGAAAAACACAATTAATTTTTTGATATAATCCATTGAAATCTTGATTGTCTTATAAAATCTTAAGATATAAATCCCTCGAAATCCTTGAGAATCTTTTAAAATTCTAAAAGTCATTAAAATCTTGCATAATCTTTTAAAATCCACTAGACTTTTTCATATAAAAATTGTCTTTTCCTCTCTCTCTCTCTCTCTATTCTCTCTTCCCCTCTCTCCTTCTTTCTCTTTCTCTCTCACTTTCTCTCTAGCTTTCCCCGTAAAAAAATAAAGTAAAATAAATAAAAGAGTCTTTATTGAGATTTTGTGAATGAGAGTGTGTTATGATCATTTTTTTTTCAATTATTTCTTAAAATTCAAAAAATCTGTTGAAATCTCTTGAAATTCATAAAATCATTTCAAATCCTTTTAAATCTTATGAATTAAACCGTTGAAATCCTTAAAAGTCTTTTAAAATTATCAAAGTCATCAAAATCCTGCAAAGTCTTTTGAAATCCTCAAGACTTTTTTAAACAAAAATTGTCCTTTAAAATCCTAATTCAATACACCCTCCTAAGTCTAATCCATCATTACTAAACTGATTGATTTGTAAGGTGATAAATGTCTCTCTGTAAACTTTTATGACGAATGGTTAAAAGTGTTGGAAAATGAGAAGGTTATAGTGAGAACTTTGTGTAATTTAGGAGGAGATATGAAACGCACCGTTTCCTTGTTAAAAAAACAAATAAATAAATAAATAAAATAAAAATATAAACTAGATCCTACCCCACCTCTGTAACGCCCGTTTTAATTATTTAAATTATTTTATATAGTATAGATAATGGTTATATGATTTTGTGTGAATTAAGTGAAGTATATGATTTATGCGATTTTTTAAGAGGTGTTGTGACTTATTTTATTGTTTAATAAAATAAGATTTGAAAATAAAATAAATGTTAAGTTGTGGGTTGTTTTAGAATTAGATAAAGTTGTGAGGAAATAAGATAAAATAAAACAAAAAGAGGTTTAAAAGGGAGAATTAGGTTTAGAATTGTACAGAACGTACAATTCTGAGTTTTGGGAGAAAAAGGGAGAAAACAGAAGAGAAGAACCAGAGAGGTTGCTGCTCAATTTTCTTAAGGTAAGGGTGAGCCTAGCATTGCAATTACATTAAGCTTATGATTCATGACTATAGTTAACATGTTTAGAAGTTTTCATGAGAAATTAAGAATTAAGAGTTAGGTCAAAAAGTGATGAATTGATGATTAGATGATGAGAAACTGTACCAATGTTGTAGAAAACTGTTTACAGACCATATGATAACCCTTAAACATCATTATAGTCGAAAATTTGAAGGATTAGGATGAAATTTGGGGTTTTGGGTGAAAACCTCGTAACCCCGTAACTGTTCTGTCGTCGCTCGCCACAGCGAGCAGCCAGCTCGCCATGGCGAGTATTCATCAGCTCGCGAGGCGAGCCAAACAGCTCGCCATAGCGAGCAACCCCTAGAAGGTTCGCGAGGCGAACAATCTTACTCGCCATAGCGAGCAACACCCAGGAGCTCGCCAGGCGAGCAACCCAACTCGCCATAGTGAGTTACCCTTGATGGTACGCGAGGCGAGCAGTTCCACTCGCCGTAGCAAGTGACCTCTGCTAGCTCGCAAGGCGAGAGATCCCACTCGCCATAGCGAGTAGTCCTGTAGCAGGCTGCCTCTAGAATAATGCGACCTTCGTCGCACGATTAATTATGAGACTACCCCTGGATTAGAGTTAGGCGTTACTGCATTTTTAAAAATGACTGGTGAAACGATTAATTAATGTTTGCTTTTGTTAATAGTGACGTATACAAGTGTGTATGCTTTCTTTGAATTATAAGAGATGATGTATTTGAATGGTTACGATTTTACTATGTTTGAGATGTTGAGGTACTGCCATGCTGCCATGTTGTTATTGATTAAAAGCTGCATGTGTTGTTATAAGATTTATGATGTTATTATTGGAGTTCATTGAGATGTCTAAGATTTAAGAAGTTGAGTCCATGCATATTCATCCAGAGACGAGGGCTCATGCCCTAGGAGCTTTTGCTCAATAGCGACGAGAGCTTATGCTCTAAGAGTATTTTTATGCTCAATAGCGACGAGGGCTTATGCCGTAGGAGTATATTTATACTCAATATGGTACCACATGCATGATTATGATGTCTAAGTTGCATAAGTCGAGTCGAAGTTGCATTGTCGAGTCAAACTATTAAGTTGAACTATGATGTTGATTAAGATGTTACTTGACTGTTGTTGTGATATTATGATGATGAAGTTATGCTGTTAAATATAATTGTTGAATTATATGTTTAATGTTTTTGTTTTGTGAATCTCACCCCTTCTGTTGGAATTGCCGCCTTGTGGGAAAGTGCAGGTGACCAAGCATAGGTTCGATGTGTGAGGATTTTCTTGTGTGATGTCATAGGAGCTCTGATACGTAACGGGATGGGGACCTTACTATTTGTTTCTATTCCTTTATGTATCATTTTGGACTAATTATGATATTTGTGACTTGACTATGAATTTTAAGGAGTTTTGAATTATGATTCCGCTGCTACGTTTGAACATCGACGAGGAATAAATTATTATTCATTTTGTTTAAAGTTTTTATGAAATGTGACATCCTGAATATGCGATATACTTTGATTAAATGCATGAATTTTTATGTTGGGATTTCAGGGTGTTACAATTGGTATCAGAGCAGGTCGGTCCATCCGGCCAAGTAGATCGAGTCCTCCGTGTCGAGTGTTAGTTTAATTCTGTTTGAATTTCCCTAACCCGTTCTCGTTATGTAGTGAACTTAGATGGCTGGAAGAAATGATGCTGCTCTTGCTGCTGCATTACAAGCGATGGCTCAAGCTGTGGGCCAACAACAGAATGCTGGTGGAAATGATGGAGTGAGGATGTTGGAGACTTTTCTGAGGAATCATCCACCTACGTTCAAGGGAAGATACGACCCCGACGGAGCTCAGACATGGATCAAGGAGGTCGAAAGGATTTTCAGAGTGATGCAGTGTACGGACGTCCAGATGGTGCGCTTTGGCACACACATGTGAGATGAGGAAGCGGATGACTGGTGGGTGAGTGTCCAACCGGTCTTAGAGAATGAGGGTGATGCTATTACTTGGGCCGTATTTAGGAGGGAGTTCCTGAACCGTTACTTTCCGGAAGATGTTCGCGGGAAGAAGGAGATTGAGTTCCTTGAGCTGAAACAAGGGAACATGTCGGTGACTGAGTATGCTGCCAAGTTTGTGGAGTTGGCTAAGTTCTATCCACACTATACTGCTGAGACTGCTGAGTTTTCTAAGTGCATCAAGTTCGAGAATGGCTTACGTGCTGATATCAAGAGGGCAATTGGTTACCAGAAGATTCGTAATTTTTCCGAGCTGGTGAGCAGTTGCAGGATTTATGAGGAGGACACTAAAGCTCACTACAAGGTAGTGAATGAGAGGAAGAGTAAAGGACAGCAGAGTCGTCCGAAGCCCTATAGTGCCCCTGCTGATAAGGGCAAGAAGAGTTAATAATGAGAGGAGACCTCAGAAGAAAGATGCTCCTGTTGAGATTGTCTGCTATAATTGTGGTGAAAAAGGCCACAAGAGTAATGCTTATACTGGAGATGTGAAGCGGTGCTACCGCTGTGGTAAGAAAGGACATGCTACTTCGGCATAGAAATATGATGATGTTGTGTGTTTTAACTGTAATGAAGAAGGTCATATTGGTTCGCAATGCAAGAAGCCTAAGAAGGCTCAGACTACTGGGAGAGTTTTTGCTTTGACTGGCACACAGATAGAGAATGAGGATCGTTTGATCAGAGGTACTTGTTATTTTGATAGTACACCTTTAATTGCTATTATTGACACTGGTGCAACACATTGTTTTATTGCCATTGATTGTGTTGCTAAGTTGGGTCTTACTATGTCTAATATGAATGAGGAAATGGTTGTCGAAACTCCAGCTAAGGGTTCGGTGACCACTTCTCTTGTGTGTTTAAGATGTCCTTTGTCGATGTATGATCGTGATTTTGAAATTGATTTAGTTTGTCTACCCTTGAGTGGTATGGATGTAATTCTGGGTATGAATTGGTTAGAGTACAATCATGTACATATTAATTGTTTTCGCAAGTCGGTGTATTTCTCTTGTGATGAAGAAGAAAGTGGAGCAGAGTTTTTATCTACTAAACAGCTGAAGCAGTTAGAATGTGAAGGAATGTTGATGTTTTCTTTGATGGCATCTTTATCTACTGAGAACCAAACGTTGATTGATAAGCAGAAAGTGGTATGCGATTTTCCAGAAGTCTTTCCCGATGAAATTCCTGATGTGCCTCCAAAAAGAGAAGTTGAATTTTCGATCGACCTTATTCCGGGAACGAAGCCTGCGTCTATGACACCTTATCGCATGTCAGCTTCCAAGTTGGCTGAGTTGAAGAAACAGTTAGAAGATTTGCTTGACAAGAAGTTTGTTAGACCGAGTGTTTCTCCTTGGGGAGCGCCAGTATTACTAGTAAAGAAGAAGGACGGTAGCATGAGGTTGTGTATTGATTACCGACAGCTAAATAAAGTAACTATAAAGAATAGGTATCCACTTTCGAGAATTGACGATTTAATGGATCAGTTATTGGGTGCACGAGTGTTTAGCAAGATTGATTTGAGGTCGGGTTATCACCAGATTAAAGTGAAAGATGAAGATATGCAGAAGACAGCCTTCAGGACGCGTTATGGGTATTATGAATACAAAGTGATGTCTTTCGGTGTTACGAATGCACCTGGTGTGTTTATGGAGTACATGAACCGAATTTTTCATGCATTCTTGGATCAATTCGTGGTTGTGTTCATCGATGATATTTTGATTTACTCCAAGACTGAAGAAGAGCATGCGGGACATTTGAAGATAGTCTTGCAAGTGTTGAAGGAGAAGAAGCTTTATGCTAAATTGTCGAAGTGCGAATTCTGGTTGAACGAGGTGAGTTTTCTTGGCCATGTTATTTCTGGTAATGGTATTGCAGTTGATCCGTCTAAAGTTGAAGCAGTATCGCAATGAGAGACTCCTAAGTCGGTTACAGAGATTAGAAGCTTTTTGGGATTAGCTGGGTACTACAGAAGATTTAGAGAAGGATTTTCGAAGTTGGCACTTCCGTTAACGCAGTTGACCTGCAAAGGTAAAGCTTTCGTGTGGGATGTTCATTGTGAGAACAGTTTTAATGAATTGAAGAAGCGTCTGACGACGGCTCCAGTTTTGATTTTGCTTAAGTCCGATGAACCTTTTGTTGTGTATTGTGATGCGTCCAAGTTGGGTTTAGGTGGTGTGCTTATGCAAGATGGTAAAGTGGTTGCTTATGCATCAAGACAGTTGAGAATCCATGAACGAAATTACCCTACTCACGATCTTGAATTAGCTGCAGTGGTATTTGTGCTTAAGATTTGGAGACATTACTTATATGGTTCGAGATTTGAAGTGTTCAGTGATCACAAGAGCTTGAAGTATTTGTTTGATCAGAAGGAATTGAATATGAGACAGCGAAGGTGGCTTGAGTTGTTGAAAGATTATGAATTTGGTTTGAATTATCATCCGGGTAAAGCTAATGTTGTTGCAGATGCCTTAAGTAGGAAGACTTTACATATGTCCGCTTTGATGGCTAAAGAGTTTGAGTTGCTGGAACAGTTTAGAGATTTGACTTTAGTTTGTGAATGGTCACCTCAGAGTGTAAAGCTGGGAATGCTAAAGATTGATAATGAATTTTTGAAAAGTATTAAAGAAGCGCAGTAATTGGATGTTAAGTTTATGGATGGTTGCTAGTAATCAGATTGAAGACGGTGACTTTAAGGTCGATGATCAAGGTGTGTTGAGGTTCCGAGGTAGAATTTGCATTCCAGATGATGACGAGATGAAGAAAATGATTCTTGAAAAGAGTCATAGAAGTAGCTTGAGTATTCACCCGGGAGCTACGAAAATGTATCATGATTTGAAGAAGTTGTTTTGGTGGTCTGGATTGAAACGTGATGTGGCACAGTTTGTGTATTCATGTTTGGTTTGTCAGAAGTCGAAAGTGGAACATCAGAAACCGGCTGGGATGATGATACCTTTAGATGTGCCAGAGTGGAAATGGGATAGTATATCCATGGATTTTGTGACGAGCTTGCCGAATACGCCTAAAGGGAACGACACCATTTGGGTGATTGTTGATAGATTGACGAAGTCGGCTCATTTTATTCCGATTAACATCAGTTTTCCTATAGCTCAGTTGGCGGAGATTTATATTCGAGAAATAGTGAAGCTGCATGGTGTTCCTTCGAGCATCGTATCAGACAGAGACCCGAGGTTTACTTCTAGATTTTGGAAGAGTTTGCAAGAGGCTTTAGGTTCTAAGTTGAAGTTGAGTTCGGCGTATCATCCGCAGACAGATGGTCAGTCGGAAAGAACGATTCAGTCGTTGGAAGATTTGTTGAGAGTTTGTGTACTTGAGCAAGGAGGAATTTGGGATAGTCATCTTCCGTTGATAGAGTTCACGTACAATAACAGTTATCATTCTAGTATCGGAATGACACCTTTCGAGGCTTTGTATGGTCGGAGATGCAGAAATCCGTTGTGTTGGTTTGAGTCAGGTGAGAATGTGGTTTAAGGACCAAAGATTGTTCGACAGACTACAGAGAAGGTAAAAATGATTCAAGAAAAGATGAAAACGTCGCAGAGTCGGCAAAAGAGTTATCATGATAAGCGTAGGAAAGACCTTGAGTTCCAAGAGGGAGATCACGTATTCCTAAGAGTTACTTCCATGACCGGTGGGGTTGTGCATTGAAGTCGAAGAAGTTAACCCCGAAGTTTATTTGTCCGTATCAGATATCAGAGAGAATTGGGACGGTGGCGTATCGAGTAGGTTTACCGCCGCACCTTTCGAATTTGCATGACGTGTTTCACGTGTCGCAACTTCGGAAGTATGTTCCAGATCTATCCCATGTGATTCAAAGGGATGATGTGCAAGTTAGAGATAACCTGACGGTTGAGACCTTACCAGTGAGGATCGAAGGCCGTGAAGTGAAGAGGTTGAGAGCCAAGGAGATACCTCTTGTGAAAGTCGTTTGGGACGGAGCGACTGGTGAAAGCTTGACATGGGAGCTAGAGAGTAAGATGCTGGAGTCTTATCCAGAGTTGTTTGCTTAAGGTAAATTTTCGAGGACGAAAATCTTATAAGTTGGGGAGAGTTGTAACGCCCGTTTTAATTATTTAAATTATTTTATATAGTATAGATAATGGTTATATGATTTTGTGTGAATTAAGTGAAGTATATGATTTATGCGATTTTTTATGAGGTGTTGTGACTTATTTTATTGTTTAATAAAATAAGATTTGAAAATAAAATAAATGTTAAGTTGTGGGTTGTTTTAGAATTAGATAAAGTTGTGAGGAAATAAGATAAAATAAAACAAAAAGAGGTTTAAAAGGGAGAATTAGGTTTAGAATTGTACAGAACGTACAATTCAGAGTTTTGGGAGAAAAAGGGAGAAAACAGAAGAGAAGAACCAGAGAGGTTGCTGCTCAATTTTCTTAAGGTAAGGGTGAGCCTAGCATTGCAATTACATTAAGCTTATGATTCATGATTATAGTTAACATGTTTAGGAGTTTTTCATGAGAAATTAAGAATTAAGAGTTAGGTCAAAAAGTGATGAATTAATGATTAGATGATGAGAAACTGTACCAATGTTGTAGAAAACTGTTTACAGACCATAGGATAACCCTTAAACATCATTATAGTCGAAAATTTGAAGGATTAGGATGAAAACCCTTGTAACCCCGTAACTGTTCTGTCGTCGTTCGCCACAGCGAGCAGCCAGCTCGCCATGGCGAGTATTCATCAACTCGCGAGGCGAGCCAAACAGCTCGCCATAGCGAGCAACCCCTAGAAGGTTCGCGAGGCGAACAACCTTACTCTCCATAGCGAGTAACACCCAGGAGCTCGCCAGGCGAGCAACCCAACTCGCCATAGCGAGTAGTACCCCTGATGCTCGCAAGACGAGCAACCCAACTCGCCATAGCGAGTTACCCTTGATGGTACGCGAGGCGAGCAGTTCCACTCGCCGTAGCAAGTGACCTCTGCTAGCTCGCAAGGCGAGAGATCCCACTCGCCATAGCGAGTAGTCCGGTAGCAGGCTGCCTCTAGAATAATGCGACCTTCGTCGCACGATTAATTATGAGACTACCCCTGGATTAGAGTTAGGTGTTACTGCATTTTTAAAAATGACTGGTGAAACGATTAATTAATGTTTGCTTTTGTTAATAGTGACGTATACAAGTGTGTATGCTTTCTTTGAATTATAAGAGATGATGTATTTGAATGGTTACGATTTTACTATGTTTGAGATGTTGAGGTACTGCCATGCTGCCATGTTGTTATTGATTAAAAGCTGCATGTGTTGTTATAAGATTTATGACGTTATTATTGGAGTTCATTGAGATGTCTAAGATTTAAGAAGTTGAGTCCATGCATATTCATCCAGAGACGAGGGCTCATGCCCTAGGAGCTTTTGCTAGCGACGAGAGCTTATGCTCTAGGAGTATTTTTATGCTCAATAGCGACGAGGGCTTATGCCCTAGGAGTATATTTATACTCAATATGGTACCACATGCATGATTAAGATGTCTAAGTTGCATAAGTCGAGTCGAAGTTGCATTGTCGAGTCAAACTATTAAGTTGAACTATGATGTTGATTAAGATGTTACTTGACTGTTGTTGTGATATTATGATGATGAAGTTATGCTGTTAAATATAATTGTTGAATTATATGTTTAATGTTTTTGTTTTGTGAATCTCACCCCTTCTGTTGGAATTGCCGCCTTGTGGGCAAGTGCAGGTGACCAAGCATAGGTTCGATGTGTGAGGATTTTCCTGTGTGATGTCATAGGAGCTCTGATACGTAACGGGATGAGGACCTTACTATTTGTTTCTATTTCTTTATGTATCATTTTGGACTAATTATGATATTTGTGACTTGACTATGAATTTTAAGGAGTTTTGAATTATGATTCCGCTGCTACGTTTGAACATCGATGAGGAATAAATTAGTATTCATTTTGTTTAAAGTTTTTATGAAATGTGACATCCTGAATATGCGATATACTCTGATTAAATGCATGAATTTTTATGTTGGGATTTCGAGGTGTTACAACCTCACCCCTCATTTTTCATGACAACTTTCTAGTTCTCTCTTTCACCTTCTACTTCCATCTCCACCCTTCACCTATGATCCATTCTTCTTCTTCCCTCTTTCAATCACCAAATTCCTTTCAAAAATTCAAACACTCATGAGAAGAATTTCATATCTAGGAAAACTTTTCCCTAATTCTACAAATACACTTGGGTAAAATTTTGGGATTTGGTTAGGTGCTCTAGAGAAAGAAGAGAGAACCCATTCATTGAAATATTTAGATTCTTTGAAGTTTTGAGAAACATAAAGTCATAATACCCATCAAGTACTATGGTGAAAAAAAATTAGTGGGTATATTACAATATTATGGGACCAAGGAAATTGCAATCCTATGCTACGGTTTTGCTCCTCAAGAATCCAAAACCATGTTGCTGCAATGGAAAAAAATAAATAAAATGAAGAAGCTTGAATCAGTTTTGTGTGCTTCGGTTTTTCTTGAAATGGGTATTTGGGGGCAGCTGCTTTCAATGTTTCTCCTAGGATGCTTGGAGAATAAATTTAGTTGATTTGTACTATCGGTGAGTTGATAATGATCAATATCGCATATTTTCATTGTTAATATTATTGATATTTTGATAATTTTCTATGTTAAAGTGTTTATAAAAATGGGGAACACACCCTTTGAACATTTTTCTTCTCATTGATACTTATGTTTAAAGCCATCGATATTATTATGGTCTCTATTTGGATTTATCTATGATTTATTGGGCAAATGGTTGAAAATGAGTTTTGGATGCATATATATGACATGTGTTTTGAGATATGAGAAATACAGTTTTGAAACATGCGTTTTTCAAAGGTTTGATATTAATTTATACGTGATTTGGATTTTTATTTGGATTTGAATTTGGATTTACATACGATTATAAGTACTAGATTTTCGATTGAGTTTTGATGATACATATTTTGGAATAAGTTTCGTTATGCTGTGAAATATTTTGAAATAAATTTCGTTATGATGTGAAATATAGTTTTAGAATTGTGTTTTAAGAATGGTGTTATGAAAATTACGGTTATAATGACGACGACCTAGGTGCACCTAGTATGTGATTTCAATAAGGTAGAGTTACTCTATTAGATGGAGCCGCCCCGATGGAAAGGCCGCCATTAAGAGGAGAGGGCTATCAATGAGATGTAAACTCCCTAATTAAATATGTTTACACTTTATTTTGAGTCGAGAGAAAAGAGCTATCCGTTAGATGGAGCCGCCCCATAGAAAGACCACCATTAGGAGAAGAGGGCTATCAACGAGATGGAGCTAGTTCTCGATTCACCCATTTGGTTATTTTCATTAATGTTGGATTTATATACTTTCTTTAAAAGTTGATTATTTTGGTGTTATTAAATAAAATCCTATTTTTTATATTTTATTTGAAGTTGATTATTTTGATCCCTTTGCATTACATCCGATTCTTATATTCTATTTGAATTTGATATTTTGATTCCTTTCCATTTTACCCTATATAAAGATCAATATCATTATGCTAATAAACAATAATAAGACATTATATATATTACAATACGCTTAAAGTTTCTAGGTGGAAGGCAAGTAAAAGCTTGACAGAGTTATATTTCTTTCCCTTTCCGTCACACAAAGCAACAGATCAAAATCCACATCTTAACTCTGATACAGGCAAACAAGTCTGTCCAGCAAAATCATCTGATGCCTTAGAGCAATACCAGCTCCGGAACAGTCAACCGGAAATCAAACCCTTCGTCCCAAATAGGATGCCAATTGTCCATCTTTACACTTGTTTTCTTCTTGGCACAGTCAGCTCTCACTCCAACAATAGAAACCTGTCACATAGTTTTATATGATCAGGCAGTAACACAAGTGCACATGATCTTCCAAATGAATTTATAGTTCTGTAACTTTGGATGTGTCACATATTAAATCTCTACCGTGATTATGGTTTATTATAAGGGGTTAAAGATTCATGTAGTCTGCTATCAACTTGGTGTATTTTAATCTTAATGTGGTATAATGAGTCCATATCGAATTCTAGTTTGATTATCTCTTTGTAATTGTGTTTGAGTACTTTTTTTTAATACCTTTGTGTAAAAGTCTGGTGGAGAGAATCGATCAAAGTGCGTTGGATTGAAATAAAACAACTTTTTTTTCTAGGTTTTTTGTTATGAAAAAAAAATTATCTTGGCTCTTTCATGATATCAAATTTATCTTTTACTATATATATTTTTCTTTTAGTTACCGCGATACTGGTATGAAGTTTCCACCACGACTTAATAATGATTAATCTCCGCCCAAAAAACAGTGTGTGGGGTACATGGAAATTGATTTGGAAAATTGATGGGGTACATGGAAAATGGTTTCGAAAATTGGTTCATGAAGTACCAATTGACCAATCACAATTCTCACACTTTGGTGGGATACATGGAAGTTGTTAGAGAAAAAAAAATGAAACAAAGAAGTTCATCCATTATGGCAAGAGAATCACGGATGTATACACGTCCATCAGGTCTTAGTATCCGATCCAACTCAACCATAATCAATGACACATTGCATCTAGTAGAGAGAAATGTAACATAAGTAAAAATTACACATACCCAGAATGTTACACGTTTCTTATTTGCAATTAGCACTGAAGTACTTGTAAAGACATAATAACAGCACTTGCTCTAAATATGGGAATAACAAATTGAGTTGTTTCAAGATGCACAAATATGTTGATTGGAAGATTCTCAAAACAGTCTTAAAATTTAGAGTTAAATCTGTTGTTTGTCTCAATAAATATCCTAACTTCCGTTTTAATTCCCTACATAAATTTCTGTCAAACTATTGTCCACTACATATTTCCAGCAACCAATTTATTTTCAACATCACGAACAAATATATCAAATCTTAGGCATTTAAGGAGATAATAGAGCTAACAAGTGGAGAAAAGGGTTCTTTCAAAACAAAAACAAAAAAAAAGTGGAGAAAAGGGTACCTTTTCCTCTCAACAGAGAGCAGGTTTGCTGCATGCAGGAAATCATAGGTTCTCGGATAGGTGTCAAATGGTTCACACCTATAGCGTAAATAATGAAATATTATTACATGCCGACACAAAAGTAATATGGAGGATACATTACCACATTGAGAACACTAGTGTGTTTTAAATATCTTGAATAAGGTTAGTACGTACCAGTCATGCATAACTCCAATCAATCCACGGTCATATATGACAGGCAAGGTGTTTGGACATAACCCAGCTCTCAAGTTTCTGCTCAATCAGTGCTGCTGCAAATCTGCAAAACACAAATATATTTGAATTTTTTTTCTTTTCTTTGAACAAGTATATTTGAAAATAGTTATCAGAAAATCCCTGATTAATATTAACAAACAAGGAAGAAAATAAGACATATGCAGTAACCTCCAAAACCTGCTCGCATGTCCATAACATTTCTAAATCTTATTTTCTTCCAATGCAAAGCATGAACATAAGCTTCTATTATCTCATTCCAGTATTTTGATTCTGCCTTAAAAAGCTCTTTTCTGGATATGAAAGCATCAAGTTTTATACTTTGAAGCCTATTAGGTGGGGTTTGCAAACGTGCAGGCCAATCGGTAACGTTGGCTTCATATTCATTCTTAGGCAATCAAGAGATGCACGCTTTTAGATCAATATACCTAGATAAATAAAGAAAATAATAAAATCATCAAAATGAGCCATTAAATTTTAAAATAACAGTAAGATGAATGAGAAGCTTGAAACAGCTCATTATCAGTTTTCTTTCTCATGAGCAGTATAAATGTCAAGAGTGTAACCAGAATGAAGAAAGGAACTAGTTTTACTTGTTTAGGGTGTTTTAACATAGCAAGAATGGGCCTACTTTTAACTCTGATTTTATCATGGAATAATCTATGATCTACAACATAACATAAAAGAATGATAGTAAATTTACATATAATTTTTTATGATACTCAAATGGATGAAAATTGACAGACTTGAACTTGACTATGGATCTCCTATAAAAAAATGTGTATAATTATAATCATGACAAGATATGAGGCTTGAAAACAATACCAAACGTTGTCAGGGTCATCACTTGGGTCGCATAGAGGAGGTTTAGTTCCTGCCTCACGGTTTAAATAGCAGCTATTGTCAAAAGGTTTCTGCCATACTGCAATGTAGCCATCTTTTTTCAAAAACTTCCAGCAGAGTCGAGTGGTAAGATTAAGCATCTCTGCAGACAACAAAACCCAGAGTTACATTGACTCGTCATGGAACAGACGGCATATTTCTTAATAATAAAAAGTTAGGCAAATCCCAATAACTAATTGACTGTTCAAGTCAGTTCGAGAAAAGTAGGAAAGGCATTGTCTAAGAATAAAAAATGTGAACCTATTTGGCACTACAGTTTAAGATGCCTCTTCTCAAGTCATAGCATATAAGACACGGAACGGAAAAAAAGTAAATTATAATAAATAAACATTATAGGGGAACACAAAAGATCAAAGTTTTGCTTTGAATAACAATCAAATTGTTGAGAGAGGTCTAGGTAAAAGATGTATCATAGAAGAATACTGAAATTCAATAATACCATAGCTAAAATGCTTCAACAAATTCAATCTAAATGGAAACTTGTATCAATAATACCTTCCCATTGTTCTTCTAAAACTTCTTCGTGCGTATAAACTGGCTGGGCAGCCCAAACAAAATACCCTCCTGCTCTAAGCATTCTATTAACTTCAAGCAGCAATATCCCATCTTCATCACAAGTAAACAAGTATTAACTTTTAAGTATCATAATGCATATAACAAAATTGAGATTAACAAGAACTATTGCTCGTTATACAAGAGAGAAAAACACATACCATCTCGAGACCAATTAATTCTACAGCGAGAACAGTTTATCAAGTCAAAAGCCTGACTTGGATATAATAAACGTCTAATCGCAAATGCTGCCACCATGGCCGGTACCCCACGCTCAAGAGCAAACTGAATCTGATTCTCATCAACATCCTTGGGAGCTACAAAGTTCCGAACATGCCCTCGTTAAATACATGAAAAGTACTATCTTGAGTAGCTTTTCAGTAAGGGCAAAAGTGGCATTTAATCAATAATATGCACTCAAAACTATACCTTTTTCTTATATTTTTTTTTTAAAAGTTTGTTATATTAAGGACCGGAGGGATTGGAAGATTCTCATAACAGTCTTAAAAATATCAACTTCAATATATATGAACAATAACTACATAGTTACGTAAATGATTTGGGCATGTAAGTCTTAGAAATGTCATTAAAAATAACTAGTGCAGAAAAAAATAATTTGAAGTATCGCATATATTAAATGTAACAAATATTCACTTATATCCTTTTCGTACTATTAGGATATTTGCAGTTATTAAGATCATAATTTTATTTTATTTCCTTATTTACTGACGATCCTATCATTCCTTAATCTAAGGAATAGAGACATTAGGTGTAATTCTCTCCTATATAAGGATTGTATTCTCTGCTGAAATAATAGAACAGCTTTTGCCATATTAATGTCAACTATAGCTTAAGAATGCTTCAGGTATGCACTGTGCAGAAGCTTCAAGCTCATCTCCTCTCTTCTTGTGAAATTTATTTTCCTCTTGATTGGTTTTCTGGTGTAATACCAAAGTTGTCTTCTCCATCATCAGCATACCACTCACAACATTCACTACTCTGAATGATTTTGCCCATTGTTCCTCCTATAAGACTTTCATATACCTGCCAGACACATCCCATTAGGCCTACTTCTCTTAATTTGCATGCAAGTTCAACCAAAGTAAGCACGACTGACAGACACCTTCAACCGCTGTAACAGCATACCTGTCATTTGTGACCTGTCTGATGCACACTTCAACCAATAGACGTTTCTTGCAATCATTTTCAGTTTCTATTAACAGCTTTGTTTTAATTCTGGAATCAATGTAGTGTCTCTGCTACCATCAATATAGTGTTTTGCTGCTCATGCTCACATCAATAATTATATATGACCTTTCTGTCCGCATCGGTAACACCTCTTCACATCAACATGGCACACATTACTCTTGTGGCCTTTCTGCCCGCAATTATAATAAGTAATCTCAGCAGGAGCATCCTTCTTCTGTGGTCGCCTCTCATCATTCACTCTTTACTTACCCTTATCTCTGGGAGCATCATAAGGTTTGGGACGACTCTGCTGACCCTTAGCTTTTCTATCATTCACTACCTTGTAGTGGGCCTTGGTATCCTCCTCATAAATCCTGCAACTACTCACCAGCTCGGAGAAATTTCGAATCTTCTGATAACCAATCGCCCTCTTAATCTCAGGACGCAAGTCATTCTCAAATTTGATGCACTTGGAAAACTCAGCATTCTCAGCTGTATAATGGGGGAAGAACTTTGTCAGTTCCACAAACTTCGAAGCATACTCAATCACAGACATATTTCCTTGCTTCAACTCAAGGAACTCGATCTCCTTCTTTCCCCGGACATTCTCAGGAAAGTAACGGTTCAGGAATTCCCTCCTAAACACCGCCCAAGTCACAACAGCACCTCCTTCTTCAAGGATAGGTCGAATACCAACCCACCAGTCATCAGCCTCCTCTGCCAACATATGGGTACCAAACTGTACCATCTGACCATCTTCGCACTGCATCACCCTAAAGATCCGCTCAACTTCCTTGAGCCACGTCTGAGCCCCGTCAGGATCATATCGCCCTTTGAAAGTAGGCGGGTGGTTCCTCAGAAAAGTTTCCAACATTCTCGTCCCATCGTTTCCACCAGCATTATTCTGATTACCCACAGCTTGGGCCATTGCTTGCAAAGCAGCAGCAAGAGCAGCATCATTTCTTCCAGCCATCTTATTTCTCTACAAAGCAAACATAAGTTAGAATAATATAACGATAATATTCTAACTCTAAGACACCGTCACTCGACTCTCTAATTGGCCGGACGGACCGACCTGCTCTGATACCAATTGTAACACCCCGAAATCCCGACTTTAAAATTTCATTCAAGTAATCAGAGTATAACACATGAAATCAGGATGTCACATTTCATTAAATCTTTAAAATCAAATTGAATAATAATTTATTCTTAAACAATATTCAAACATAGCAGCGGAATTCATAAACTTCTCAAAATCTTAAATAAATAATGTCTCGGCACAGAAGCCTCATAAAACATCTCAAATCAAGTTACGTCGCAAACATCATAATAAATCAACATGATACATAAAAGGAATAGAAATAATAATAATCTCCATCTCGTTACGTATCAGAGCTCCTAAGACTCCACAAGAACCTCTCACATCGACGAACCTAAGCTTGGTCACCTGCACTTGCCCACAAGGCGGCAATTCCAACAGAAGGGGTGAGATTCACAACAATTATATTAACATATAATTCAAATAATTATGCTTAACATCAACAACAATAATAATCGTCACATATAACTAAGAACATCTCAGACATCTGCGTATAATAAAATCATCTCAGGACATCTTCACATAACAAACGTCTCATAACATCTCATACACTGGACTCGACTAAATGCAACTCTAACATCTTAACATCATGCATGTGGTACCAATATTTTAGCTTTAATAAGCTTCACCATCGCTTTGAGCAAATGTTCCACCGTCGCTTTGAGCATAGGCTCCACCGTCTCAAAATATGCAAATGCATGGACTCGACTCTTTAATTCTTAAACAAGATATTACAACGTCTTAACCTCAAATACGACTCTTTATCGACACATGCAAATATACAATACATGGCAGCAGCTCAGTACACTTAACATATATATTCACAGCACATAGTTATCATCACAAACATCATTTGTACTTCGTTCATAAACCTCACTTAATAATCATTTTAATCATAGATTAACGCCAACGTCTTAAAACCATCTTACAGCGTCATTACAGGTTCTAATTTAGGTCTTAAACATCTCTAATGCTATCCAAAAGTCTACCCTCAAAGCCTCGCTCAAAACAGAGTTCTAAAACTCAAGTTATAGTGGTCTGAGACCACATTGCTCGCTGTGGCGAGTGGGACTGCTTGTAACGCCCGTCTCGATTATTTAATTAATTTGCCAAGTTAGAATATATATTTACTTGATTTATATGATTTATGTGTTATATTGTGATTGCATTAGGTGGTCTATTTTATTATTTAATAGAATAGGGGTTGGAAATAAAATAAATAATATGCTGAAGGGTTGTTTTGTGAATTTAGAGAGTTTTGTGGAATTAAGAGAAATAAATAAGTTAAGGGGGAAAGAGTAAGTTTTGGTGTGAGAAGAGAAATTAGGTTAAGATATAAAAAGGAAAAACTAGGTTAGAATTGTACAGTACGTACAATTCAGTTTTTGGGAGAAAAAGGAGAGGAAAGTGGCCGGAGAAGAGAGAACCTCAATTCTGCGAACATATCAGGTAAGGGTGAGACTAACATTCAATCTTATTAAGTCTGTAATTCTGATGGTTAGGTTTAACAAGAGTAGGAAGAGTTTTGGAGGATTTGAGAGTTAGGTTAAAAGTGATGAATTGAGGATTAGATGATGAGAAGTTGTTAGATTGATGTAGAAACTGTGTACAGACCTTAGATAATCCATAGGATGATTATAGAAATCAGTTTTGAGGTTTTAACCAAGTGATTAGGTGAATTTTCGTGAAAAAAAACACTGTTTTATTTTTCTGAGTCTGCGACAATTCGGGCGCCGATTTTTAGACTTCGGGCGCCGATTTTTGTCGCGACTGCTGCCTCCAAAACAGGCAGAATTCGGGCCCCGATTTTGCCAGTTCGGGCCCCGATTTTGGTTTTCCAGCGCTGAATTTTGGAAACTTCAAAAATCTGTAACTTGAGTTCCGGGAGTCTGATTTATACGCCGTTCGAAGCGTTGGAAAGATAACGAGATGAACTACCATATAATAAAAGTCTCTGACCCAAAATGCAAGTTATATTAATGTAGAATAACTTAAGAATGGAACTGCACAGTAACAACATACCCTGTTTTGCGTTCTTGCGTCCTTTAAACACGTTTCTGTTTGGAGTTGGCCTTAGGCTTAAATATAAAAATTATTGATGTATATGACCTATACCCAGTAGCTTTGAAATGATGTGAAAATATTGTATGGAAGAATTGATATGGCTTAATTGAAGTTGTTGTTGATTATCATTTGATTACTGTTATGATTAAGCTGCTGAATTCTGTTGTTAGCTGATTTAATGAGTCGGTCTAAGATTTTAGAAGTTGAGTCCATGCATATTCATCCAGAGACGAGGGCTCATGCCCTAGGAGCTTTTGCTCAATAGCGACGAGAGCTTATGCTCTAGGAGTATTGTTATACTCAATAGCGACGAGAGCTTATGCTCTAGGAGTATTTTTATGCTCAATAGCGACGAGGGCTTATGCCCTAGGAGTATATTTATACTCAATATGGTACCACATGCATGATTAAGATGTCTAAGTTGCATTGTCGAGTCGAGGTCGCATTACCGAGTCGTACTAAGATTGTTGATTAAGATGTTGAACATGATGTTGATTATGATTATGATGTGGATTTATGACGTTGATTTATGATTAAGATGTTACTTGACTGTTGTTGTGATATTATGATAATGAAGTTATGTTGTTAAATATCATTGTTGAATTATATGCTTAATGTTTTGTTTTGTGAATCTCACCCCTTCTGTTGGAATTGCCGCCTCGTGGGCAAGTGCAAGTAACCAAGCGTTGGATTGACGATGTGAGAGGTCCTTGTGGAGTCTTAGGAGCTCTGATACGTAACGGGATGGGGATTATCATTTGTTTCTATTCCTTTATGTATCGTTTTTGAATTAATTATGACATTGGTGCGAAGAACTAATCTTTTTAAAGAGTTTGAATTATGATTCCGCTGCTACATTTTGAATAAAGATGAGGAATAAATTATTATTCATTTTGTTTAAAGTTGTTTTGAAATGTGACATCCTGATTATGTGTTATACTCTGATTATATAAAAGAATTTTTAAAACTGGGATTTCAGGGTGTTACACTGCTCGCCACGGCGAGCTACTTAAATTGCGTTCTGCCACTTGCTCGCTACGGCGAGTGATGTTGCTCGCCTCGCGCGCACTAAGGGTTGCTCGCCTCGCGAGTATATACCTAACGGCTCGCCACGGCGAGCGGGTCTGCTCGCCACGGCGAGCTATCGCAGAGGGGTTACGGGTTCGCTTGAAACCTCGCCAAAACTCGTCCAATTCTTCGTTTTATGCTTCTAATCTATCAGAATTATGGTCCTAGTGATTAATCTAGGTTCTGTAACAGGTTTCTACACTAATTCACATCATTCTCTCATCAATTCATCACAAAATTCATTAAACCCTAACTTTGGAATTCTCTCAAAATTCTCTCCAATCCTTAGGTTAATCATAACAGATGAATTACAACATAATATAATTGAGTTAGGCTCACCCTTACCTGGTAATATTGCAGAATTGGGGTTCCCTCTTCTCTAGCCACTTTTCTCCCTTCTTGCCAAAAGTCTGTAACGTACTGACTGTTTCTTTCTAAACCTAACTCCCTTATATAATTCTTTCTATTCTCACTTATCCCCACAACTCTATCTTATTTATGAAAACAACCCCATCTCTCAAAATATTTGTTATTATATCACATCTTAATTTTCATCACATATTTTATATTAACGTCACATATTTTATTTTATTAAACAATAAAATAAACATCACACCACAACATCATCTCATACATCGCAAACATCATTAAAATCACATAATATATAATAATATACTATATACTCTAATAAAATAATTAAATAAATAAAGTGGGCGTTACACAAGTGTTACGAATTCTGGAGAGAGAAAGTGTGATTTGCAGACGTGGAGACTGAAGAACGGAGCGATTTACTCCATTCTTTACCAGTTTATGTATGTTTTAATTCTTTCGTTGATTATGCTATTTGTAAACTCAATTATGAGTAGCTAAATCTCTTAGAGATTAGGTCTAAGATGATTATGTGTAACCCTAATTGAACCATGTTGCTGTGACTGACAATTTAGTTTTTATTCAATTCAATTGTTGTTAATGCTTTTTATATATTGACACCATATAAACGTGATTTCGTGAGAATGAATGACTACTGACCATAACTTTCAACTTAGACCTAATTGAATTGTTCAAATAAACAGGGTTAGTTTAGGAATAAATAATCGTTTGTTTGTGATATTAAGTCAACGTTCTTAAAACCTTCAAAGAGTATTAGACCACCTAAGGAATTAGGGATTGTACTCTGAGAAGAGGGTCCTAAGTCAAGGGATTGATTGAGACTATTTTTCTAACCATCGTGAAACTAGAGAATCATTCGTAAGAAATAGGTGCAGTATATCAATTAGGGGAACTCAGAGGATTCGAAAGATCTGATCTCATCTCTCTCCTTATCTTTTGCAAAACTATCTTTATTCTCTATTTATTTAATTTTATGCAATCAAAACTACTGCCTGGGGCACTAAAATATCTTTATTCTCTATTAACCTTATTGTCATTTTTATATATTGACATCATATGACGAACTTATAAATTTTATTACTTCGATTCATTTTTAGTACACTTGCTAAAATTGTTATCAAGTTTTTGACGCTGCTGCCGAGGACTGTTGAATCATTTCAATTTGGTAATTTTGTTATTATTTAGGATTTCTGTCATTTATATTTTTGTTTATATATTATAAAAAAAAAAATCTTATTGCTTTTATTTTATGTTGTGCGGTGCTATAACGGTATCTTTTTCTTTTTGTTGTTTCTATGAGGTCAAGCAAAATACTCGTTGATTTCGGATGAGAGATATTCCGTCTAGACGCACCATGGGGGACTTTGGTATAGGAACACACCAATGTCTTATCACTCATGGGTTTCAACCGGCGAACCCAGTTGCCTTCAACATAAAAAATTCAATTCTTGTGGGTCTTAGAGAAAATCAATATGATGATCACTTCAAGACCCATACAAACACTTGAGTATATTTTATGAAGCTTGTTTGTTCTGCTGCCTAGATGGAGTGACCGAAGATCAAAAGAAGTTGCAGTTGTTCGCTTTAACATTAACTGGAAGAGCAAAAGTTGGTTGCATGCTCTGCCCAATGGTACAATTTAAAAATGGGATGAGTTAGAAGAGAAGTTTTGAAGCGGTTTTTTCCATTATCGAAGTTGTTGAAGAAGAAAGCAGAAATTAGTGGTTTCAAACAAGGTAATACATAATCTCTATATGATGCTTGGGAGAGGTTCAGATTGTTATTGAAGAGGTGTCCACCACATGGTTTTGATACAATGGATCAGATGCAAATGTTTGCACACGGGATGAATGTTCAAACTAGGATGCTCCTTGATGCCTCAGCTGGGGGTAGTATAAGAGTGAAAACAGACCTTGAGGTTCAAAACCTAATTGAGATCATGGCTCAGAATGAGTATTGTGTTGATATTGAGCAAGGTGAGATAGGAGTGCTTAGAGTGAATGAGAATAGTATTATCATGGCTAGTCAGACCTTGATGAGTAAACAAATGAAAGCACTTTCTAAACAGGTACAAGCCATAAGAATAAGACAAGTTCAAGTTCAACAAATTCAACAAGCACAAGTTTTGAGGTGCAAATTTTGTGGTGAAGGACATGCTAATGGTGAGTGTGTACTTGAGGGAGTGTTTGAGGAAGCCAGTTATATGAGAAATTATCAAAAAGAGAACTATTACTCAAACACATATAATATGGGGTGGACACAAAATCCTAACCTCAAATATTCAAACAACAACACCTTAAACAAATTTATTAAAGAAAACTTCAAATAAAAAATTAGTTTAGACAACTTATCATAGAAATTCATTTTATGTATTTCATCCTTTTGTTACGATTTTATTTATAATAAGATTTCAAAGGAAAAAAAGCTTAAAATGAGAAAGCTATTTTGGATAACTTATCAAAAATATTTGTTTTTGAGATATATGTTTTGAAATAACTTCTATTATTTTTGCCTTGTTCAAAAAAGAAAAGGAAAAAAACTTTTATCATTTTTGAGTAAATTTTTCGAAAGCTTATTTTTATAAATATAAAGTACGAATCCCTTATTTTTAATCTATACCCTTAATTTTTACTTGATTAAGGGTTCAAGTAATGCAAGTTTGTTGAGTGTATGTTTGATTACACTTCTAGAGAGATCAAAATTGATTGAGATATGTTTGGTTGTTTTCGTGTGATTTTGTCTTCAGAGTTGATTTTACTTGAAGATAAGACTTGCAGTTTTTGATTGAATAATTGATTTTTACATGCAAATTTACAGTTCAACTCTCTTTTACCCAAACACAGATCATTTTACCTTCAACTCACTTTTTGTCAGAATCAATTTTACAAAATTCATTCGCTCAATATCAATTATGATCACCGCATAACCAAACATATTTTGACTCTATTTTTAGATTTCAAAACTCCGTACCTAATTTCCTAGTCCATAAAGATGATAAGTATTTTGTGAAATATTACAATCAACCAATTTTTTTTTAAGAAGCTAAATACAACCAACCACCTTGTTATGGATTTTTATTAGTGTTATGAATACATCTTAAGATTTTGTGTATGTTTGGTCCCATTTTTAGAGGAACCAAAGTTGCTTTTAAAAATATAAAATTGATTTTGACATATAGTTGATTTATTTAGATTAAAGTTGATATTGCTTTTAAAATTGATTATATTTTAAGATAGAAATTATAGATTCAAATTCTAAAATTAATTTTTGATTATGTACATGCTCTGTACTCTTTAATTATTACTGAAATGGCCTAAACTTGCCTTTGAAAAACAAAACAAAAAAGGAAAAACCTAGAATTAATTTTTACAATCAAATATTGACCAAATTTGAATGAATCTATTTGAAGAAGAGTATTGATTGATAAGCACATTTGTCGTAGATTGCGAATTGGCAACAATGGACGTATTGTTGTATAAAGTGATCAATCTTGTTGGCTACCCAATTCATAAAAGCAAAATAGTGTTTGAGAATTGTCTTCTTTGAAACGTATTTGATGGGGCAGAGAGAAATGAGAATATAGATATGACAACAACATTCTGATTTTCAAATTTATTTAATACATTCTTCGTAAATATATTTGATAATCTTTGTCCCATAAGTCTTAGTTCAATTGGTAAAAATGTCACAATTGTTAGGTCGGACGGCATGATCGAAGTTCGAATCCCGATACATCCATTTTGTGTGTGAATTCATGATGACTTTGTCATCTTGTCTATTTATAAAAAAAATTGATAATCATTTTAGTTTTGAAAAAAAAAAAAACTTTTGATAATCATTTATATAATATATTATATTTACTTCAAAACTATAGTAATTGACATTTCCATTTTATTTAGAAAATGAAGAGGATCCTAACTCAGTTTTATAGTTGTGTGATGAGAAGTTTAATAATATATTCAAGTTTACGCGTCCAAAAAAATATATTGAAGTGTGGTGTAAACTCTTAAATCACTACTTTGTAAAATGAGGTTGAGTCAAATTATTAAATTTTAATAACTACTTGCAAATTGCTACATTTATTTATTTTGCTAGATATGTTTGACATAGCTACCTTAGTTGCTTACAGTGCATACTCGTAAGTCGTAAAATGTCTAAAATGAGACTTTTGTTCACTCCTCTAATAAATTGCATGACCTTTTTAGTTTAATTGGTAGGGATATTGCATTTTATATGCAGAGGTTGGGGTTCGAACCCCGAACACTCCACTTCTCCACAATTAAATTGTGTAAACTTTAACCATTAGACTATTTGACAAAAAAATTTGCATCACCCTCTATGAGTCTATAAAATGGACCCCAAGTTTTCGTTAATTTAGCTTATATACCTACCAACCTAAAATACAGTTAAGAGACATATTCAATTAGCTTCTACGTGCCCCTTTTGTTCTCTCTATTGACAAAGATGTTTCCGTCCAGGACATCATTATTATATTCATTGACATCATTGTGAATATTAGCCGCAAAAAATATAAAACATTAATATTTTGGTTTAATATGGATTTGGATTGGATTCGGATTTAGATTAGATTTGTCATATGGTTGTTGCACACATGCGTCACACTTCACTAATAATCAAAACAAAACAAAAAATACATATATTAAGAACTTCTAAATCAGCTAGCAAATTACACGCACACTTTCTATAGGCCAGAGAGTACAGCATAGCTCACACCTGGGCATAGGGTTTATTCCTTGACAATGACAAGAAATAATCATGTAGAAACTAACATAGCCTCAACAACTAAGTGTATGATAATCATAAACTAACATATTATCACCAACTAGTTGTAAGATAAGCATATCTACCCTATGAAGTGGACAAAACGAGGTTCAATTTTATTAAATTTTTTAGAATATTAACTACTTTTTATTTTTATTTTTAAATGTACTCTTGAATTAATATTACGTACCTTACTCAGAATGAACTCACATTCAACTTTAATATAATATGAATTGTTCTTTAAAAAAACTTCAATACAATATGAATTACCTTTTCCAAGAGCACTTGTTAACATTTCCCATTTTTTATTTATAAAATTATATTCTCTAATTAATATTATGTTCACTGAAAAATATTTGAATGAACATAAGATTTTGGACACAAGATTTAAACACATACATCAAATTACATGATATTTAATTATTTGAAAAATACATATTATTTAATTCTTTTCTTTTTCTATCTTTTTTATTTTAGTGAGAGTGTCTAAATTGTGTGTCCAAAGTATTGCAACCTCGCAAGAGTTTTCCATGTTCAACACCCTCAAATTATTATATTTTTACTTTCTTAGTGAATGTATCATATTTAATAAGGATAATTTAGTAAAGATGTTATTCTATTTTTATTATCGTCTTTATATGAGCTAAGCACCGACTCTTTGGAACAAAGGCAGTACCTTAGAGTTGGGAGGCCGCAAAAACTAAGGAGTTAATTAAGCTTGATGAGGTGAATGAAAGAGTGAAGGAGTGGTTTGGCAACGAGATTAAGAATATATTTTCGCCCACAACATCTTAATATTTGTAGTACACAAAAAGAAATTGTCTCCTGCTCCAGTGATTATTCTTGCCGATCGAAAGGAGTTTTTGCCTCGTAACAGGTTTCATAATAATTACCAAACCAATTGAAAGGAAAACAAAAATTTGAGAGGGAAA
Organism: Medicago arabica; assembly: GCA_946800305.1. Lineage (NCBI taxonomy): Eukaryota > Viridiplantae > Streptophyta > Magnoliopsida > Fabales > Fabaceae > Medicago > Medicago arabica. The sequence goes on from OX326970.1 coordinate 2,778,160, forward strand.
GGAATCTTTTATTTAGGCTACATATTTTTACCAAATTGGATCGTCGTATGTGCAATATAGCAAGCTTGAAATATTGCAAATAAATGTAATTTTGGCAAAAACACTTTTTTGATAATAATTAAGGCAAAAATGATGCTCACAACCGAACCCAATACCAGAAATAAGATCTCCCCTTGTATGGTTAGAATTTGAATGTCTTTGTTGTTGTCAAATGAAACAATTACAACATGTCTCAGTAAATGAAACTGAGAACAATGACGGAGAGGGAGGGACGAAACATACTCCACAAAGCAGTTAGGCGAATGAATCTAAGAATCAAAGTGACGAGGAGTGTGAAGGATGATTTATCTTGATTTATGGAAACTCTCAAACAACTCTCTATTGAAAATCGAAGGGTTGAACATAACATTACAGGAACATCTCTGTATTTCAGTGTTATATAAGGAGCATAGTTCCTTCGGTCGACAACAATAGAGCACTCAATATTCTAAGCCGAAGATTTATTTACAAAGCAAAATAGACATAAGCAGCACCTCCAACTATGTAAACTTAGGTTACTCAACCACTTGAAGATTGGGGTTTGATCCAATAAGAACAATTACACCAGAAAAAACTTAGGTTCATTCTGTGACTCACCAGAAAAATTACACCAGAGAAGAAACAAAAGTCAACTAAGAACTGAGAACCACAAAGAAAGTCAAATCCAAGAGATACATCACAGGAATTTCATGGTGAGGAGATACTGGACCATAAGTAGTAGTATAACAGTGAGTGCTAAAACAATGATGTTAATGTTAAAATAACAAAGGATTCCTAAAAAAATCTTGGGGGTTAAATAAAAAAAAAAGGGTATATATAGCACCAAACAGAGATTCATGTAATTGGCAAAATATCGTACACTGCCACCGAGGAACCAATTCATTCTATGACTCCTAAATTCTTTAGCATTGAAGGTGACACAACATTATGGGTATTAAATCAAACACCAAATACTATAAAGACCAGTATGTGTCACTAGACATCTCTAAGCAAAAGCTGGAATCGTTCACTGTTGCTTTGCTCGCTTACGTGCCAGAAAACGTTCTTTTGCTGCAGCCACAGCATCTTGATTTCTTTTGTGATGCTCGGGATTTGGTTGTGAAGCTGGTGGCTGCTCAACTGGACTCTTTTCCTCTGTAGAAGCATCAGGATTTGGCTTCATAGCCAAGGGACTGGCACTTCTATTAGAAAGATTTGATGTTTCATCCTGATCACCGATCTTTTTCCCTGGAGACTCTTCTGGTGAACTTGTCTTAGCCAACAAATGGTGCTCATCATCTGTATTACCATCCTGGTGCTGATTTGATGCATCAGGGCTCATTCCCTCACGTTTCTCTGGAACTCTATTCTCGGCCCGATTGTCTTGTTTTCTCCCCTGAGCATCTTTTGCACCAAAAGCAACGTTTTTATCAAGGTTTGTATAAAAATCAAGCAAAAAGTCCTTCTTCTTCGTAACCTATGCAAATAATTAAAAACAAATTATGTCAGCAATTTAAAATATAGATATAGGAATTAAACCATAAACAGGCATATCAAATTAACTGAAAAAGTTAAGGGAGAAAGAACATAATGATTAATGAAAAAGGCAGGAACATACATCCTCTCTTTCCTCTTGAAGTTCGCGTATACGTTCTAGTTCCATCTGTTTCTCTCGTTCAGCAAGTTTTCTTCTATATGCTTCTGTAATATATTTGTCTTTGTCAGCAAAGAGGTGGTCGTCTTTGCTTCTCTCCTTGGCAATCTTTTTCTCATATACAATCTCGCGGTACTGCTCTCGCTCTTTTGCTTTCTGAATCAGGTTTTGGATATATTTTGGCTGCATCAATGATTAAAAGTTTATGCGTACCAATGTTATTTGCCAAATTACCCAAAATGAACACATTTCAGCATTAGGCCCCAAGAAAGTAAAATAAAAAACAAATTAAAAAACAATTGGAAAGGAATAGACACGTGACTATTTTCACTACTTTCAAGTTTCAACCTTCTCTAAACCAATGAAAACACTATTTTAAATTAAAAGAAAACAAAACAGCAAAACAAAAAAAGATACAGTCAATTTTTACTAGGATCCATCATGTAAGTATGTGAATAAGCACTTTCATATTGCAAAGGTCGTAACTCATAATTATGTATGAGAATTGGCATAGATTTTCCGTTATGATTCTCTACTGAGCTAAACAAAATGCAGTGTTGTTTGATTGAAATTTTAAGAAAATTGTAAAATCTGCAACCATACCTTTCTCTCTTCACGATCTTGTATCAATGGACGAGCAACTTTCTCTTTCATTTTATCATAGACTCCGTCATAATCAAATATGGTTGGATCTTCTTCCAAGGCTTTTCTTTGCTGCTCCTCAACCTTAAAAAGGGGGAAAAAAAGAAATGGAAAGTTAGATCATAATCTATACAAACAAATACAATGTTCATAATAACAGCCACCAGATTAAAATGCAAGGTTGACGTACTTCCTTGAGACTTTTACTCTTGCTGGCCTGGATAGCAATTTCTTTTTCAACATCATTATCATCATCTTCATTAAAGCCGAGGGCAATGGACGGCCTTGGTGGTTGCTTCTTCGGCTTCGCAGGCCTAAGGTTCAAGCCATACTTGTTCATTTGAAGCGGCTTCTTTTTTTCTACACTTTGAACACAATGAAAAATTCATTGCTTGTTTCCAATTATATTTGTAAATTGTAAGAAAGCAGCTATAGCTTTAATCATTGAAGAAATATATTCACACTAAAAAACAAGAAACCAGCAACAAGCAGTAGATGTGCATTCAAACATCAGATTATAAGTAGCTACTTAGCATGTGGCCAAAATTTTCAAGTAGCCTGAACAGCTTAACAAATATGAAAACGATAGTAAAAAAAAAAATTCCATCAGTGTGTAATAAATAAAATTCCTAAAGTTGATAGCATAGGCAACAGCTTTGAAACCTTCAGGAATGCAAGAAACTTAAAAAAACACAAATGCACAAGACTTTGCGGATTGGACAACATAATTTTCAAAACACCATTCTTAAAACACAATGCTAAAATCATATTTCAAAACATAGCGAAACCTATTTCAAATACGTATCATCAAAACTCAATCGAAAATATACTACTTATAAACATAAATAAATCCAAATTCAAATCCAATTCAAAATCCAAATCACGTACAGATTAATATCAAACCTTTCGAAAACGCAAAAGATATATTTGCCAACTATGAACTTTGTCACAATACATCAAGCTAAAAGATAAACAATACTTTGTAGGAACACACTTTTATAAAGATTCAACACACTTTTATACAAGATTCAATACTCCATTTCACTCATTGGTCTTCCTAAGCTGTTCAGCTTTATCAGCTTAAAGAAAGGAAATAAAGAAGCAACTGGAAGAAGCAAACAACTTAAGCTGTTGAGCTTTATCATCATCAACCACACAGAAAATCTACACTAAGTATACCAAATATTGCAACCAATTAACTTTATCAATTAAGTAGCTAGCGTCTTCTAATTAAGTAAATAGAACTTATAAAACTTGTGTAATGAATGCAACTCCATGGATGGACGTGAAGGTGACCATAAATAGACTATATTGCACCTAAGCTCCAACATCATTTTCATCAAAATCATATTAAAATCTACTCTCAAAAATCTTTTTGACAGTGTAGAGATTGAATATTTTTGGATATAGTTATTTTTTTGTATATTTGAATTCCTGTATTTTTTTCCTTTACAAGATATTCTCTCTTCAAACACAATTTTACTAGAAAACCATAATAACTGCTCAGCTATAACTACAAATATTAAAGAGAAATTCGAATTTGCTTCTCTAAATAAAATTAAACTTCTGATAAGAATTAAAATAAATAGACAGAATGATGAAGGGAAAGTAAAAGAGGTGGATAGAAACAGATGATGTGAAGAATTTTACCTTGATTAATATTTTTGGCCATACCACGGTGGTGGCTGCAATTTCCGGCGCGGTGGTCGCCGATGAAGGTATTTTGATTCATGATTTTCTTTGTGCGTTCTGTAGGATGATAGATGGTGATGATTTTTCAAAATATTGTCTATGTTGGTTTAGATCTAGCCGAGAAAGTGGTGTTTAAAAATCTATCCGATCTAAAAATAAACTTAATAGGATGATAGATGAGAAGAAATGGATGAAGATTGTGAACAGTGTTGCGGCGGCGGCGGCGGCTAGGGTTTGGCTGAGGAGGAGGGCTTCTCAAAATTCGCAGAGAGAAACAAATTATCAAATTATAAGAGTGAGAGAGATAAAATTAAAAAGTAAAAAACGGAGGTTATTCAAAACAAGAACATTAGAGTAATGTAAGTCTATAACAATTAAATTAAATTACGGTCCATATTATGTTTTTTTAATGGCTTAATTTTATATTCTCATGTCACTATAAAAAAACATCAAAAATCTATTTTAGTTATGAAAAAATAATGTTATATAATATTATACAATTTTGACCAGATTTATTTTTACTTCTTTTCACATTTATATAATTTAATGTACGAGATAAGTTATCACTAACTAAACTAACTTTTATACAAGTGACAAATTGTTATTTATATAAAAAAAGTTCTTGCTAAAAAGTTTATACTATTTAGAATATTATATCACTTTAATTCTACAATAATATTGAACTCATCAACTAAAATGCACGGAATAAGTGGACATTATCTAAAATTTTCTAAATAACTAAAATGCTTGGAGAAAGTGGCCATTGATCAAAATTTCAAAAGTAACTCAAATGCACGAGATAAGTTGTCATTCACTAAACTAACTTTGATACACATGGTTAGTTGTTATTTATAAAATAAAATAAAAAACTTGCGAAAAGGTTTACACTATTTAGAATATCACATCACTTTACATCTATAATTATATTAAGGGTTTGTCTAACATGTGCAATATTGCAAATGTTAAGACAATTAAAAGTAGTAACTTTTCATTGAAACCAACAACTATTTATTAAAAGCTACATATTTAATATAAAAAAACACAAGTTTCAAGTCAAAGTTACTACTTTAAACTTCTTATAATTTGCAAATTTGCACATGATAGAAAAACCCTTATATTAAACCTTCATCAACTAAAATGCACGGGATAAATGGACATTGTCAATTATATCATAAATAAATAAAATGCACGGGAGAGGTTGGCAATGACTAAAGTTTCAAAATTAACTCTAATTCATGGGATAAGTTGTCACTAATTAAACTAACCTTAATATACGGGACTAACTGCTATTTATAAAATAAAATAAAATCTGCTAAAACATTTCTATTATTTAAAATATCACCTCACTTTAGTTCTACAATGATATTGAATCTTCATCGACTAAAATACATGGGATAAGTGACTATGGACTAAAATTTCATAAATAACCAAAATACATACGTGAAGTTAACATTGATTAAATATTACAATCATACATGAGACAAGTTGTGATTAATAAAATGCACCGCTGAAGTTGACATTGAATAAATTAAACTATCATGCACTTGACAATTTTTCATTAACAAATATTCAGAATTAACTCCAATAAACGGGATAAGTTTTCACTGATAAAAAATGGTTCTTGCAAAAACGTTTATAAAGTATATACCTACTTATCATACACATTCTAGTTGTTATCACTTTAATTCGATACACGAGAGAAATTGTTTTTTTAGGGAATACATGAGAGAAGTTGTTATTTATAAAAAAATGTCCTTGCTAAAATGTTTGTATTGTTTATAATATCTCATCACCTTAATTCTACAATAATATTGAACTATCATCAACTAAAATTCATGGGTTAAGTGAACATTGAATGAAATTTCGTAAATAACACAAATGCATGAGAGAAGTTGACATTTACTAAAATTTCATAATTAACTCAAATGTATGAGATAAGTTTTTAGTGACTAAACTAACTTGGATCCAAGATACAAGTTGTTATTTATAAAAAAAATTGTTCTTGCTAAAACGTTTCTACAATTTAAAATATCACATAAGTTCAACAATAATACTGAGCTCTCATCAACTAGAATGCACAGGATAAGTATGCATTGATTAGTTAATGATAGACATGGGAGAAGTATGATTGACTAAATATTTAACAATTAAATCAAATGATCAAGATAAGTTGTCTCTTAGTAAACCAATTTTGAATGACGGAACAAGTTGTCATTTATAAAAAAAAAAACCGTTCCTTCTAAAGCATTGATATTATTTATATAAATATTATTGTTATAAATTTAAACAGGTTGTCATTTATAATAATAACTGTTTCTGCTAAAACCTTTTTATAGTATTTAAAATATCGTCCTACTTCAATTCTATAATGATATTGAACCCTTATCAACTAAAATGTGTATGATAAGTAGGTATATACTAAAATTTTAGAAAATACTAAAATGCATGAAAGAAGTTGACATCAATTAAATAGATCTATCATGCATGAGACAAACTGTTAATAATAAAATACACAAAAACATTGACATTGATTAAACTAAATTTTCACGCACTTGAAAAGTTTTCAGATATCCTATTTCAAAATTAATTTAAATGCACGGGTTAAGTTGTCGCTAACTAACTAATATTGGTGATTTATATATATATATATATATATATATATATATATATATATATATATTACATATTCGATTTATTCTAATTAATATATTCATAAAAAATTAGATGATTAATCTATTCACTGGACCCATGCGTCAGCACAGGTATTTTTACTAGTTTTATTAAAAAATAATTACCATGGGTTGGGCCAATGTTTTTTCGTTAATGGTAGTGTTAATTTACTCTTCTGTTTTTTTACATATGCTGCAATTTTTTTACACCCTTTGATTTTTTTTAAGGAACCCCTTGATTCTTATATTATGTTAAAAATCACTCAATTGATAAAAATAATATTAAAAATAACTCTTATAAATTAATTATTTTAAAATGAATTTGTGAAGCAATAAAAATCCAAATATGATAAATTCAAATAATTTTTTAAAATGATAATGAAATATTTATTTTTAATAACATTAGAAGGATAATTTGGTCATTATACATTCAAAATCAATTTTAATTCAAACTATCCAAACAACTTTAACCCATAAGAATCACTTTTAATGAGCGTATTGAAACATAAATCAATTCATGTCTAACTCACTTTTAACCAAACTTAATCATCTCAAACTCAACTCAATTCTCTCAAAATCAATTCTCACCACCGCCAAACCAAACACATATTTCATCTTCATTCCAGAAACCCATTTTCACTTTTTCATACAAACCCATTCTTTCTTCATAAGTTTCCACCTTTCCACTATATCATCAACATGCAACCCAAAACCGAACCTGGGTCATCACCAGATTTCCATTCCGCAAACCCGTACAACAATCTTGAAGATAAGTCTATTCATGATCTTGTTATGGTGTTGCGTGGAACTTGTCAATGGGAAACTTTTGATAGTGTTGAAGTTGTTTTGGAGAAGAGGGATATGAGACTCAGGGAAGAGATTCAAAAGTTGCAACAAAGCTTTGAAATGGAGAGACTTAAGCTTAGAGAGGAGTTTCACTTGGAGAGACTTTCAAGGGTATATGCTGAGTCTGAGTTTAAGAAAAGAGAGGAAATTTGTGATAAAGGTAAGAAAGTAAAAGAAAGTTATGAAACTCTTTTGAAAGAAGTTAAATTAAATAGATTAGCTGATAGAAAAACTTATGAAGAGTTAGAAAAGAAGGACAGTGAATTGGAGGTTGAGATTAAGAATTTGAAGGAGAAATGTGTTGATAGTAGCAATGAAGTTGATGTATTAAGAACAAAGATTGTTGAATTAGAGGATGAAATTTTAGAGTTAAAGAAGATTAAGAAAAAATGGGAGGAAGATGACATTGAATTGGGTGTATTAAGAAAAATGACCAGTGAATTAGAGAGTAAAGTTTTGGAGTTGACAAAGTCAAAGGAAAAGTGGCTAGATGATAAAAATGATTTGGATGGACTTAAGGTTAAAAATGATGAATTGAAGGAAACAGCAAAGAGCAATTTGGCAACCATGAGTGACTTGAGGAATGAAAGCAGGAAATTGGCAGAGGAGAAGCGCGAAGCCGAGACATTACTTGAGGCTTTGAAGAGGAAGTTTATTCGACTGCGTGAAAGAGTAGCAACGTTGGAGGAAGATCTCATTCTTTTGTCAGGCATAGATGCTTCTATTGGTGGCAACAATGAGGGGGAGCCTTCTGCTGATCCAATGGTTCCTAGTTCTGAAGAGAGCGAGGAAGAGCGTGTTCCTATGGTTGATCCTTTTGAAGATAACGAGGACGAGAATGCTGGTGAAGATGAGTTCATAAATGACATTGTTGATGAGGCTGCTCCTTTACCAATAAATCGAGATGATCATTACACTCTTGGAGTTGCTGCTAGTACTCAGCCACCGAGCAAAGGGAGCAAGGATGCTCAAGGTTCATCATCAGGTATATGGAAATTATGCATGCATCTCTTATTCCTATATAGATATGCATTTCTGAATATTACTTTATATATATTGAATTCATTATGCGTGATTGGATAAATGTTTGGTCGGATTGCTAGGTAGCGGATTGGATAAATATAATTTCTCTGAACTGGTGAGGCTACTAGCCTACTAGTGTTTGGTCCAGCATGTTCAACTAGTGGTTGAAACAGATCACATTGAAATACCATTAGCTAGTCATCATAATTTGCAATTACAGTATGACATAACTGGCACATACCCAATTAGCACCAGGATATTATAGTATTAGGGGCCTCTCTGGATATTATATAATTTAGTTAACTTAGATAAACTCAATTAGCACCGGGATATTAGGTTAATTTGGTCCTCTCTTGATAGAAGTTTAATTGTGATTTTTGAAGCTTCTTCCTTCCTCTCTAAGGTTCATCTTTATTCCATGTTACCTAGCCCAAGCTAACTCTTGACTCTCATTTAGCCGAATCTGATTTTCCTAAGAAAATGGAAGTAGCATTGGCAGGAACTGTGGAACCTCAAACAAATCTTACTTAAAACTTATAATGAGATGGTGTGATATATAGTAGCTATTTTCTGTTTCTGTTTTTTTTATCTTCTGAAACCATTTATTGTTTGTACTTTGAAGCTTGTTTAGAATACAATAGAATGTTCTTCTGTTTTGCACTTCCTCTTGTAGAGATATAGTCCAACACTTGATATGGGATAATTGAGTGATTCTAAACATGCATTATTTCTTCATATCACATGTTCCTTCAGACAGTTTTTAAGAACATTTTCTGCAGGTGAAGAGTGTTGGATGGTATACGCTAGAAAGCCCAGGAAAACGGTTGAGATGACAGGGTCTTGTAGAGGTTAGTTATTCAGTAGCATGCAGAAGGCGTAGTGGAATAATTCATAGTTATTAAGGGGAGGTTTATCAGAGAATAGAGGATGTGAATGATTATTCACTTGTTCACGAAAAGGAATATAGTGAAAATGTTTTTGGATTATCTGTTGAGGTTTGGTAGCAAGTGGATAAACTGTTTTTTGGATTATCTGTTGCGTTTTTCTTTTGATTTTCCCTTTCATATGTTTGATCTCTTCAAAAACTGTCAATCATCTTTTATGTGATTTCTTCCTCATCCCTTGAGGAAGTTTTCTTTCCAAAAAAAACAAAAATGAAAAACAAACAAAATCAAGTAAACATATTTTGTTTTCCTAGGTAATCATGATTACAGAATGCCTGCCTGCTGTATATATTATCTGATATGCTGAATTTGATGAATCATATATAGTCAATTACTTGAAGATCCGGTGGCTGGATTTTCCTTGAAATGCCGAGGCTACTAGAATCGTTTTCATTGAAATAAAGAATCTACCATACCTTATTTTTCAAGTTTTTATTTGACTATTATCATGTTTAGCAAATGTTATATTATGTAAGCTTAAACATATCTCTTTTCGGACCAGCTGGTGGAAAAGTGAAATTGGAAAATGAGATTGAGGTCATAAACCTTGATGACGACGACGATGATCAATATTTGTCTCATGGAATACATGAAAAGAAAGCTAGTTTTGGAATCAGCGTGAAGATTGAAGAGCCAAGTTCATCAAGGCCCTTGGCAACCCAACAAAAAAGCAAATTTGGCGATGCAGCTGACACGGTCAAAAGAAATATTTCTTTCAGCGACAGCGAAACCTCCACTTCTACTTCCTCCGATGGTTCATTTCTCGATAATCTTACAATAAGGTCTGATGCAAAAAAGAAAAAGATGTAGGCAGACAGTGCAGGATTGAACTATTATCTAAGGCAAATGGGCTATAACATTATAGTATCCTTGTTAGCCATGATCTTTTGTTAGGTTTTAATGAACATTTAACTCATGTTAGTTCTTAGTTTTGAAAGTATATACAAATGTTAGATTGTATATTATGGACATGGGGGCCATATAGTACATCTGTATCTAGGCCTACTTTATTTAACTAAAAGTTCACTTGCTATCTATTATGTTTGTTTGATCATGCGTATAGTGTATATATCACGAATGCAGCCATGAGTTATATATGCATATCTAAAAAGGGTAAAATTACACCAGGTTCTTTAAGTTTGAGGTTTGTAACAGATTGATTCTTTAAGTTATTTTTGTCACACATAAGTCCTTTAAGTTTGAAGTCTGTAACATATTGGTCTTTAAGTTATTTTGGTTACAAATAAGTCCTTTAAGTTTGTAAACGTTTTCGATTTAGTCATTCTACCACATCATTGTTTGGTTATTAGAAGGACTAAATCGAAAAAGTTTACAAACTTAAAGGACTTATGTGTGACCAAAATAACTTAAAGGACCAATATGTTACAAACCTCAAACTTAAAGGACTTATTTGTGACCAAAATAACTTAAATGACCAATCTGTTACAAACATCAAACTTAAAAGACTGATGGTGTAATTTACCCTATATAAAAACTTGTATACTTCCGTAATTGCAAAAAAAACTTAAATGGAACAGATGTTATCATGTTTGAGAACCATTATTTATCTGTTTACTTGATATTTATCACAATGACTGGAAATGATAATTGGTTAGCTGAAAAGCAATTGATGGATGTTCTGGAAGAGTGTATGTAAAGCTGATTTTGATATGGCTAAAGTAATTTTGGTGACAATTGAGTATTGAGTTTGAACTGAAGTGTTATGTTTGGTTTAACTTTTCTATTTTAAAAACAAGTCTATAGATAAACTTACTGTTAAATTCTTAACTCACTACTAAATCTCTAGTTCATTACTTCTAATCACATTTGTTTTTGGAATGAAACTTGATTTTGATAAAATGCAAACAAACATGCTGAAATTTAATAAAATCATTGAGAGGCAAGTTTGGCTACCCTACAACCATAATATATTTCAAGAATTGTTTGGCTAGTAGATTTCTTGCTACTAAAAATTTACTTAATAATCTTAGATTTTTCAGCATTTCTGAGATGGCCTAGTTTCTCATTTTATCAAAACTTGAAAGATTTGAGAATGAAGTAGAAAGACTTTCTCATTGTACAACAATGTATGCGGAATATCTTTTATATATAATTTATAATGAACACATATATAACATCACAATCTCAGTCTAACACAAGTAGTTGGTGCTCTATACAAACATGATTAATTACTCAGTCATAGTGACTCAAATTCTCATCTTTCACACAATAATTAATTCTTCACATGCATTTTTTTTTTCCTATATCTTTGTAAACCAAAGTAAATCAACAACCATGATTGTATCCAGCATATCCAATGGTTCACATTAATAGTGTCCGTCGAAAACCGCGACTACAGTCCATCCAAATCCCTTACAAAGCAGGTACAAGATTGTAACAAGAAACAGGAACTAGTATCAAATCAGTTTTCCTTCTTGATGATGAACTCAATGCTTCAGACATTTCTAGATTTTCTTTAGTTAATCCACTAGGAAGTTCCCAGTTAAAATTGTAAAGAAGTTGTGCAAGAGATAGTTCAATACTAGATATTCCAAACAAAATACCGGGACAAATTCTCCTTCCAGCACCGAACGGTATGTATTCAATAGTAGAACCTTTATAATCAATTGAACTCTCCAAAAATCTCTCCGGAATAAACATGTCCGGTTCACTCCAGTACTTTGGATCTCTTCCAATCGCCCATGCATTTACTATCACTTTGTTTCCGGCATGTATTGTGTAGCCTTTAATCTCGCAAGTTTCTCTGCATTCTCTTGGGAGAAGAAGAGGGAAAGGAGGGTGCAATCTTAGTGTTTCTTTGATGACTGCTTTCAAATATTTCAGTCCTTGAAGAGATGTTTCATCAGTGTATCCTTTGCTGCCAAAATGTTCTCTTACTTCTTGTTGGGCTTTGATCATTGCTGTTGGGTATTTCAGCATTTCTGAAATGGCCCATTCTATAATTGCTAATGATGTATCACTTCCAGCAACAAACATGTCCTATAGCATGAAAATTAATTAACTAACTTTTCATTTTTTAGGGTGATTAAATTAACTGCATATGTGTTATGGATATATGCATAACCTTCTGGTTATAACAAAAGCAGCACAACAATTCCATTTGTTTTATCCATATGTTTTGGAATTAATAGGACCAAATCAAACTTTGGGCAAGATCAATAGAACCTATTATTTGAAAGAATATTCCTCTTAAAAAAATGACTTCATTAATACCAGCCAACTTTTCAGGACAAAACACTATCTTCTCTAAAGAGACGTCTCTAAAGTTCATAAGCTTTGTAAAAGAGACAGAATCATTCCAACGATTAATATTACCTCATTATAAATACTCTTGTAAATACTATTAAGAGTACTCCTCTAATGACTATTATAACCAAAAACTAGACATCAAATTTGGTCACTATTATAACCAGTTTTTTAGATAGACAAAATGACATTCATTGAAAATTTAGACACAAAAGTGAAGGAATCAGGGGGTTTGAACCTCAGTCGTAACGTCTGACGTAACAATTTTGACATTTTTGTTCTAACTTCTAATTGATGCTAGTATTTTCAATAGTGACCCTATATTTAGAAAAAATAGTCAAGTATATTTCTTGGAAATAAAAAAGAACACAATATTTTGAAACGAATTTTTAGTGCTAAAAATAAAAATGTTTTGGAATGGAGGGAGTATTATTATTATTATTATGTACTTCTTCCTGTTAAACAAAAATAATCATAATTTCTAAGAAAATATATATTTAAGGATGATTTCTCCGATATAGTATAATTTATACAAAGACATATACATGCTCATTTTTATTATATAGTAGTTAACGAGCTTCAACAAAAAAAACGGAGAGAGAAAATGAGTGTTGTTGGTTCTAACTCACACACTCATGTTCTAGTAGTGCTTATTTTACATCCTAATACCATAATGTATATGTAATAAAAGTTTGAATGAAAAACACAATATAACTTACCAAAATTACAGCTTTAATATTGTCGATTGTCAAAGGACACTCAAGGGCCTCATCATGGTCTTTAATTCTAAGAAGGACAGAGAGAAAACCCTCTATTGTTTCTCCTTCAACTTTCTTTGTCATCACAGCCTCCTTGATGATATTTTCAATAATATTATCAAATTTTCTATGTAACTCCTCCAATTTAGGCTTCATTCCACTAATCACATGTAACCACTTTTGAGAAGGAAACAAATCAATAATAATGAACCCTTCAGCAATTTTCACAAGTTTCTTAATCAACAAAATAAACTCTTGTTGGTCTTTGCATATTTTACCAAAAGCTGCCCTTGAAGTAATTGAACTTGTCATGCAAGCAACTTTTTCACTAAGGTTGATACATGATCCAATGTTATTAGAAATATATTTTATTAAATTAGATACCTCTTGTTCTCTAATTGATTGGAATGATCTCACACGTTTTGTACAAAGAAGCTCTTGTGAACATAATCTTCTTAATTGTTTCCAATAGCTACCATAAGGTGCCGTGGCGATGTCGGTGGAACCATAACACATGATGTCTGCACCAATTTGGTGAGGTCTTTGAGCAAAAATGGTATCATAGGTTTTTAAAATCTCTTTGGCAACTTCAGGTGAAGAAATTACTATGGTTGATATTTCACCTAGTTTTAGGTGCATGATAGGGCCATAGATTTTGGATAATGTTCTTAAACTGTGATGAGGTAGAGAGCCAATAAGGTGGTGTATGCTTCCTATGATTGGTAGGTTCCATGGTCCAGGTGGAATTTTTTGTTGTGCTTTGGTTGTGATTCTTAATATTCTCTTTACCAATTTTAGAATTTGTGTGAGGAAAAGAATGAAACTTGTTGAAAATAAAAGGAAGGGTAAGAATGATAAGTTGGGATGTTCCATGAGGAGAATGTGTATAGGAGAGAGCAAATGGTGATATGTGTGTGATTCATTGCAGGCTTTCTATCTATATATAGAGCATATTTAGAGTATATGCATGCATAAAACTATGTCAACTTGTTATTATTTATTTATTAAGATGATTTTTATATGGTACACCGTACACCCGTACATTTGATTTATTCTTTTAAATAACCCGTACATTTGTTTTTAAAATGAGTTTTTTTTATTGGAAAAAACTACTAGTTCCTATGAATTATTTATATAATTATAATAACTAAATGTTATATGCCGAAACCGAAAGTATCTGCGAATTAAAAGAATTTGAATTTTTACTACTCATAATAGTAAATCATGAGTTTTGGATATATTTGGCTGAGTTTTATTCCAATTATACTATTAAACAAATTTGTTTTTAAGGATGTTATGCTATATTGTTGGTGTTATTGAAAACGATAAGAATTTTTATTATATTTATTATATTGTTGGTAAAGAGATAAACAATTTTTTTTGCTATTTATAGTCACAAATATTTATATATAATTTTAATCAAAATTTCATAAAAAAAAAGAGAAGGATTGCTTATAATTTACATGCGATATCGTAGTAAAAAAATGGACGGGCACCAACGTTGGTAGTGTTATAAAAAATATATCAAATTACGTTTTATCTTAAAAAATAATCTTTCCTAAAATACAAAAATCGACAAATGGTTCTTTAATTCATAAAAATATTAGTTAATTTATTGATTTAAACGGAAAATATATCAAAATACTTCAATCAATTTGTCAATAAACCGATGTCTTATCCGACTCGAGGGATCAATCTATGTAGCTCCATGAAAAAGATATTCAGTTAAAAAAAAATTGTGAATGTACCATAAAGACTAACATTTATGGATGGTTCCAAATTTAAGATGGTTTCACGAGCCTCTCAAGAAAGGTCTCGTATTTGGTCTTATGTTTGATTCTCTCTAATGTCAATTTAAATATGTTAACTTTGCTGCTTCAAAATAAAAAGTCTTGTGAGAAAGTTTTATACATGGTCTCAACTATTTACTCACACCATTTATTTTCACATATTTGAACGATAGTATACTCTCTTTTGTCCTTAAAAAGTTGTAGTTTCTTTTTTTTTTTCCTCAAAAAAATAAATAAATAAAACTCGATTGTAGTCCTCTTTTTTGGGGAATAATTTGTAATTTTTAAATACTTAGTCGTATTTTCGTTGGCATAAAGGACACATGTTTTGTTTCCGTGAGCTTAGTTCAATTGGCAGGGAATTGCATAGTATATGTAAGGGTTAGGGTTCGAATCACAGACACTCAACTTCTCCACATTGTGCGAGTTTAGCCACTAAACTACTTAACCAAAAAAACGCCACTTGTTTTTTATTTATTTTTGACAAAAAGGGCACATGTTATGTACGTACAGTCCTATTCAAAAATTGCATCCAAATGAGCAATTAAGTCTTCCTCTAGTTAGGTCTTTCTATTGTAAAAATGGTTTTTTAAACTTTTGTTTGATTAGTTGTTAAGTTAGTATTCTTTTCCTTCACAATGCTGGTTTAAATCTAGGTCTTCCAACTCCTTTAATCCTTAGTTTAAACTAGTAACCCAACTCCCAAATTAACCAAATTATTTTTGAAAAAAAAATAGTTTTCAATTTCAAAAAATAAATAAAACTATTTTCATTAAGTCAAAAAACTCTAAGTCAAGTCTTCCCACTAAGTCTTACTTATTTTGTTGTTTGTTGGTGGATGCTTTTATTCTATCTTCCTCTAGTTAAGTCTACCCCATCAGTGTTTTGTGAGAAGTAATAAGTTGAGTTTTATTACTTAAGCAAAGCAGATCAAGATGAAAAGAGATGAAATCACTTATTCTTAAAGCTTATTAGGTCTAGCTACATCTAAACCTAATTATTTCCCTCTAATTTTATGTCATTTAATGTTAATCCCTAAACCCTAAAATATTCCCCTCCACCCATTTTAAATTTGAATTTGCTATTTTCTCTTCCATCATTTTCTAGGTTTTTAAACGTTTTCAATTTTCAAAAAAATTTCAAACTTTATCTTCTCTCTCATTTTGGCACAAGATTGGTCTATTTAATCAGTACACAACCATTTCTAATTTAATTGACATATGTGTATTCAAGGTTGAAATTTGTCCACATTCAATTTTAATTTCCTAAGGAAGCACTCTTCAGCGTAGTGATTTCTCTTCTTTTTAATCTTCCAATGCCTCATTGCACACCTATTATGCTTCATTTCTTCTTCTCAATAAATTTCTCTTTCATATATACTTTTTTTTAATTGCTCTTTGTTCATCCTTCTTAAATTTTGTAAATGCATAACTTAGTTGTTCTACATTTCTGTTTGTAAATAGACCAATCATGTTTGTTTTCCTAGACTAACACATGTTTCCTTATGTTGGGATTTAATAAATGGAGAGCTCATTTCTCTCTTCTGATGATTGTGATCCTATTAGAACTTTACATCAACGATCTCCTCTAAGCATATGTAGCTGGATTTTTGGAATGATGTTCAGATCATAAAAAGTCTGTCATTTACGGTTTTGTTGAATAGGTACATATGAAGAGATTTTGCAAGGGGTTTTTGCTGGTTTTGTGATATCTTCAAATACTTACATTAGGTTGTTGAGTTATGTCATGTCACAATTAGATAGTTGAATTTTTGTGTGTCAATTTCAATGAATATTTCAGTTGCAGTTTAAATAGTTTCCTCTCCACTTATGAGTTATGTCACAAGTTATGGGAATTAAGTTTTTCCACCTTTGTAATAAAGGTTATCAATATTCCAAAACTCATTTATTTTTTCAGTGCATAGGTTAGTATAGAGGTAAGAATAATTAGCCTTATAATCTCAAGGCAATTTTTTTCCTCAAATCTTATTTTGTGCGTGTGATTTTGTTTGACAAGATTTGTTTGCTGAAAGTTCTTATTCTATGATGTCAAGCTAAATCTATATAATTATTATTCCAAGTGACTTTATAAGGTAGTGATATACTGCTAGCTTTTGTTTAAGAGATAAATCATATACATGAAGGAAGGATGATGTTAAATAAATTATATGACAAGTTCAAAGTAATATACTACATTTGTTTAGTTGAAAATTTGGACTGTTTTTTAATTGCTTGGTTTTTCTTTTATTTGACATATCCTAGGTCATAACTCAATCTATGATTCTCCTCTTTTTTTACCTTCTTATATGTTCCTCCTCTTTAACGATCAAGTAATTTGTGATGTTCAACTAATAGGTAATGTGGTGCTTGGTGCAGATCAACCTTTGTTATATGTGCAATAAAAGACAATATAGTGGAGAACGATGCAATCTTTCAAATAATGCATTGAAGAGTTAAATCGAATATTTTTTTTGGTGTCTCTTAGATTATTATTACTATTATGTACTCCCTCTGTCCAAAATTGTAAGCAAAAAAATAAAAATCACATTTATTAAAATAACTAAAACATAAGAATTTAGAGTATACTCTTTCAAAATAAAATAAAATTTAGAGTATAATTTTTTGTGTTTTATTTGAAATAAGTTTTATAGGAAGATTTAAAAACAATTTTTATTGGCTGTTGGTTATGGAGAAAATGAAAGAGATAGAAAACTGAATTTAATTTGCATTTAATTTCATGTGAATAAATAAAAGTTTTTCTTGAAAAATATAATTTTTTTTTAAAAACAATATTAAATAAATTTTTGTTTGCTTATATTTTAAGATGGAGGGAGTATTAAAAAGTGAAAGTTCAGAAGAATGTATGCAGCATAGATGAAGCTGCTATAAAACGCTTTCTGTTTACAATAATACAGAGGCGGATGGCTCAAATTGTTTTGGTTGGTTGGATTGTGGTGTTAAGTTCAATTATTTGAACTAATTATGTTATGGTTATTGAAATTTATTCTAGATATAACAATTTAAAAATTCCAAAAATTTATGCCAAATTCAAAACATTTTGAGATATTAGGTATAATTAAAATATTCTGAGATATTACGTCTTAATTATTATTTCCTTTTTTATGTAGTTTAAAAGGTGTTTTACCCGTGCGTTGCACGGGTATACACTCTAGTAATTATAATTTCTCTTATATGATTGAGAGCGAAAATATACAATGTTTAGTCAAAAATAAAACATGTACAGTGGGATTAAGATATATAGGGTTGGAAATTTATTGTTCTACTCTAGGCATGCTAGAGTAGGAATGTATGATGTACTAATACATATCACAAAAATTTAGGCTTGGGTCATATATAGAAATATTTTTCAAAGGTGAAATAAGGATTTTGGTCAACTGATATATCTTTTTTAGCTAAAGCATTTCAAATTGTATAATCCAACATCAATACCAAATTAACACCATATGATGATATGTGTAACGCCCTAGTTGTTATTTATTTAATTTCGGTTGATTTTAATAAGTTTATATGATTTTAAATAATTTATGTTGATTTTATGGTGTGAAGTATTTTATTATATGATTATTTTAATGTTTAAATTAAAATAGGTGAGAAACTATAATTATTAGAAAGTTGGGGATTAAAATGAATTGAATAATATTTTAATATGAGTTAATTAGAAATAAGTGGGAATTAATTAGAATTAATAGGAGTTAGAAGGAAGGGAAAGTCGGAAAACAGTTTTCACGTAGAAACAGAGAGAAACAGAGAAAAGGGAGAAAAACCTAGAACAAGAGAGAAGAAGTAGGAAGAGAGAAGAACGCAGCTTTGAATTCAGGAAGATAATCTAAGGTAAGGGTGAGACTAACTCTCAACTTTAGGTCTTATGATTCGTTGATTAATGTAGGATTGTTAGGGTTGATGAATTGAATTAGGTTAAAGATGAATTGATGTTAAAAACTTGATGAATTCATGAATATGTTGTAGTTTATTGCTGTTCTGATGTTAGATTGTATAGAAGTAATGCAATTCATCAAAATTGAGTTTTTAGGTGTTGAAAATGGGGTTTGGGGTTGAAAAGAAGAAGTCTGTTCGTACAGTTCGTAGTTCTGTCAGTCGCCACTCGCCACGGCAAGCAAACCCACTCGCCAGGCGAGCAATGCCTGTGTAGCTCGCCACAGCGAGCACACCCACTCGCCAGGCGAGTAGTGAACCCTTATAGCTCGCCGCAGCGAGCAAATGCACTCGCCATGACGAGTTGCTTAAATTAAAAAGTGTTAATTGTCTTAATGATGTTTTTAGGCTAATTTTTATATCAACTTGAGTGCCTTAATATATTTAGGAATGAATGACACCTTTTTACATAATCAAATTTGGGTTTTGGGGACTTAAAAATGAAGATTTTAGGTGAAAAATGTCAAAAATGCCGAGAGCACCCAGATTTGCATGCCTTGAGCTCGCCCCCAACTCGCCATAGCGAGTAGCTCATTTTCCTAAACTCGCCACGGCGAGTAAAGTAGCTCGCCACGGCGAGTAGTAATGTAGCTTGCCTAAATGGTTGAGTTTTACTGTGAGACTTTGTTGTACCCTTTTGTTGTGTCCTGTCGATTAAGTTGGAGTCTTATGTCATAGTTGATTATGCATATTGTAGTTGTTGTTGCTGTTGTCGAGTTGTATGCAGATATACACTAGTGAGTCCATTCATACTCATACTTTGTCGAGGGCTCATGCCCTGGAGTGTTTTCACTCAACCGTTGAGGGCTTATGCCCTGGAGTGTTTATCACTCAATCGTTGAGGGCTTATGCCCTGGAATGTTATTTCATTCAAACTGTTGGGGGCTTATGCCCCGGAATGCTTAGCATTCAACGCGCGTAAAATGGTACCACATGCATTTGCATTTAGTCGCATTGTTATCGTTGTTGTTGTTGTTGTTGTTGTCGGTCGGGTCGTCGATGTCGTAGCTTGATGATGATGTTGTTGATGTGTTTTAATTATAAACTAACAGTTGATTATCATTATATTGTTGTTGTTGAATTTAATTGATGAATTATAATATCTACTGTTGTTTGTGAATCTCACCCCTTCTGCTTGGAAATGTTGCATTTCCTATGGGTAACTTGCAGGTAACGAAGATTAGTAGAGATGTCAGCTCAAAGTGTCTTAGGGCTCTGATACGTAACGGGATGAGAATTTTGTTACTTGTTTTCTCTTTCCTTACGTATTTATTTATGAATTATAAAACTTTTGATGAGACATGCGTGCCAAAGTTTAATTTTGTTGATTGAAATGAATTCCGCTGTGAAGTTTGAAAGTTAATTATTATTGACTACTTTTTATGAAGGATAAATAGTTATTTATTCATTTGGAGTTTTTGTTGAAAGAAAATGTAGCATTTCGTTATGTGAATACTCTGATTTTATTTATGAATTTCTATGTTGGGAAAACGGGGTGTTACAATATGCACCGTAATTCGTAAATCTATTTATTTTCGGAGTATTGAAAACTTTGTCTTATATTTTGTTTTGGTCCGGTTGTATAGCACATAGTATAGGCCTTTTAAAGCCCTTTTATAGAAGATGAGTAAAATTTGTCTACATTGATGCTATGTTAGGGCACAAGAAAATCAAGACAAGAACAAGATCTACTCCTCACTTCATATTTTTCCTAATATAAAAGTATATCTCAGTAGAGTTTGTGTGCTTTTCTTTAATCTTTTTCTTTTCCTTATTTATTCCTTCAGCCGCACATGTCTTGTAGCATCTTTGTATAAACAAATATGAGTAAAGTTATGGTGCAACCATGTTTCTAAAGTTTGTACCATTTGGCTAGTTGCTTTGTATAATTTCGTTTTTGGGCTGAACTATTTTGTTATAAAACTTTTAAAGAATTGTTAACACAAAAAAATAATATTTTAGACGATGATGTCAATAAAAAAGCATTCCTAGCTTTTAGAAAAACTACATTAGTTACCTTGTTAGATGACCAATGTTTAGGGGAAAAGATCATCTCTTTCGACGAGAGCGAGAGCGGCTCCATATTACAGAATCATAAGAGAAAGACGCCATATCTTCATCCAAAAACCTTAAAGCATTAGGTTAATGGTTACCTCTCTTATAAGTCTAATATTTTACTCATTCACTAGTATTTAACCACTCACGTTTAAAACCTAACAATCGGCAATATAGCTCACCCTATGAAGGAAAAAAAACTCAAGTTTGATTCCTGAAATCTCTAATTTGGGAGGTGATTTTAGCCCTGATAAAAATAAAAACAATATGTTTCACTGCCGACTAAACAAATCCAAAAGGTCTAAGTTGGAGCCGCTGGAGATAGTTTAGGGCGCTTAATCAAAGAATGTAACGTGGATTAAAGAAAAATAAATTGTACTTAAAAAAATGATATAGTTTATTCCTGAATGTGATTATTTCTATATTTTTTAACTTAGAAAAACAAATTGAGCCTCTTGTAATCCAAAAAGAAAAAAAAAATAGTTTACATCTATTTAAATATATCAATTTTACTTCATTTAATTGGCATCAACAATAAATCATAAGTCCAATTAACTAAGATTTTTTTTTTTTAACAAGATTAACCAAGAAAAGTTACAAATCCAAGCTCCTGGATGATTTTGTTTTACCAAATATAATGGGGTTATTGAAAGCAATTTTCAACATATTGAACCATTGAAGTGGGGTAGTTGAAAATGAGAGAAAAATGAGTTGGAAGAGAGGGAAGTTGAATGAATTCAACATGTTGAAGGCTGACCCCGTAGGGACACTTGGCGCGTTTCTGTTTGTGAAAACTGGCGTGTGTGTCACACTCTCCGACAAGGGCAAGTAGACCGGCAGGCGGAAGAGAGAGAAGATTGAAAAGTGGATACTGAATGACACGTGGCTGATTCTGATTGGCTGTCTGAATTTTTCTCACTTTATAATTTGAACTCAATTATTTCATTGCAAATTATTATTTTTTAAATTATTTTTTTTTACCAAAATTCATGATTTTTTTTTGTCTATAGATAGAGACTTGGTTCATTTGATTTGGACACAGAAAAAAAAACAAGTTTTTCACTATCTTAATTGTAAAAATAAAATAAAAAATCAATTTTTTCACTATCTTAATTGTAAAAAAAATTCATGCATTTTAAGTTAAGAAAATAAAAATAAATTATTTAAATAAATTTTGTTAGAAAACTAAAAAATAAATTGTTAAGTGTTTATTATTTTAATTTAATTATAATTGATAATTGTAATTTTATGTAATAAAAAAACAAAAATATAAAATTAAATAAGAATATGAAATAAAAAGTGGTGGGGTAGAGTGTTGAATGAAAAAATTATTGGAAAGAGTAAAAATTGAATGAGTGTTGAATAAATAGAGAGAAAATGATGTGGAGTGTTGGAAATTGAAAAAGTGGGTGTTGAGTGTTGTTGAATGGTTTTTACCATTGCATTTGGTTTAGACTTTAGTGGGTCCCCACCTATGAATAAACAGAACACCAACTCCAAGTTTCCATATTTGATAGTTTTACTCGATATAGAACATAAAGAAACACTATCCATCTTTTGTATTTATTCAACTTTAAGTAAAGTTAAATAAATTTGATAGAACTATTAGTTTCTAGTAAACTAGTAATATTTTTGGGCAATAAATTAATATTTCATAGAAGCATTTGTAGCTGTAGCCATATGTGTTATTGACATTGTGCCATTGTCTTGATTATTGAGAGAAAATATTTTGAAACGGCTAAAACTTAACTTTGTATGATTGTAATTAAGTGTAATGTTGAATCTTTCATTTTCATCTCATATGTATTACCGTTGCTGAGGCCGGCTCTAACAAACAAGTAAATCAAAATTTCACTTCATATATATTAGCTAGAATCAGATTTATAATAAGTACGTTAATCTTATGGTATATACCATTCTTCTAACATGTTTGACAAACTACAAGATAATAAGTACGTTAATCTTATGGTATATATCAGTTGACAGTATGACAACACTTGTTAGAATGTAGAAATATTAGAAAAACGACATATTGTTAAACGAAGTTTTAGACAGTGATGTTTTTCAAATAGGCCACAAAAGACTCAATCCATACTTTGAAGATTTGCGTCAAATGTTGAACTTTAGACAGTATGTAATTGCTAATGTGCATGTCATGTAGTCAAATGTCACTGCCACGCGAGTCGTTGATAACAATGTTGTTACTGAAAGGGAAATCAAGTGCAATAAACATCCAAGCAACAAAGCAAAACCTATACTCCTCTACACCAACGGTTCTCCTTGGGTTTCTGTGCTAGCCAAACGATCGGAAAATTGTGATTTTAGGGTTTCTAAAAAACGTGTAACTCTAACTTCAACAAATGAGTTCTATTTATAGAACTACTCTGCAAGTCAAGTAATCACTGTTGGACTTCCGTAAGCTTATTACTCTTTAATGATTGCTAACTAATTAACGTTATTTACTAAATACACCCCAACTTATAAGTCTTACTTATATTTCTCTTTTTGATCGTTATATTGTGTGTGATGTAACGCCCTAATTTATTATTTATTTATTTTATTGAGTTTAGATATCTTTTTTATAATTTAGTCGATTTATTTTGATAAGTGATATTTTGTTATGTTATATGTTGGTATTTGTTATAAAAATATATCTGTTATCTGGTGTAGAAAATATATTTGTTATTTGGTGTAGAAATATATATATGTTATTTGGTGTAAAAATATATTTGTTATTTGTTATGGAAATATATTTGTTATAGAAATATACATGTTATTTGGTGTAAAAAAATATACTTGTTATTTGCTATAGAAATATATTTGATATTTGTTATGGAAGTAATTTATATATATTTTTAAATAGAATAATTATTAAGTTGTGGGGCTGTTTTTGAATTAGTTAGAATTATGAGGGAATAAGTGGAATAAGATAAAACAAATAGAAAAGGTATAAAAGGTAAAACCTAGGTTTAGGAACAGACAGTACGTACAATCAGTTTTGGGAGAAAAGTGAGAAGTCAGAGAAAGAGGAGCAATCTCGTAGAGTCCGATAGTCTAATCTAAGGTAAGGGTGGGATTTCCTTCAATAATCATAGTATATAATTATGAAATTTGATGAATTGTTGTGTTCTTGAGTTATGGTTAGAAAGTTTATGTTAATTGATAAAATGATATGAATTGTGTTGTTTGATGCATGTTCCTAAGTTGTTTTGATTTCTATATTGCATATTTGACCTGTAAACATCATTGTAAATCATTTTGGGTGATTAAGGGATCAAAAATTGGGTTTTTGGAGTGAAAACTGTTCTTTCCCGTAAGCGAATTCGGCCACCGATTTTCTGTAAGCCAAAACTTGAAAAACACTCACTTTTCACCCGTTTCTGTTTTGAATTAGCTTTCGGTGTAAACACGAAAGTTGTAGGTATGGATGTTAGCTTTTTAATTCCATTGGTATGACTTATAAATGATTTATAGAACTTGAGTTATGGTCAAATTACTGCACGTATGTCACAGTGAATATTTATGAATTTCAGCACAACCTTTCCCAAATTTGAAATGAAAACTGGTATTGATAAGTATAGAATTGGTCTTAGGTGTAAACACGAAAGTTGTAGGTATGGATGTTAGCTTTTTAATGCCGTTGGTTTTACTTCTAAATGATTTATAGAACTTGAGATATGGTCAAATTACTGCACGTAGGTCATAGTGAATATTTATGAATTTCAGCACAACCTTTCTCGAATTTTAAATGAAAACTGATATTGATAGGTACATAATTGACCTTTGGTGTAAACATGAAAGTTGTAGATAATTGTGTTAGCTTTCCATTGGCTTTGGTTTGACTTGAAAATGATTTTTGGTTTTTGAGTTATGATGAAAATACTCCAAGGAGGTTTTAGTGAATTATTATATGAATGTATATGTTAATGATAATATATGATGTTTTTCCATGATTAATGGATTATTATAAGAATGTGTATGTTGATGAATATGATGTTATATGATGTTGTTCATGGTTGATGAATTATTATATGAATGTGTATGTTGATGAATATGATGTTATATGATGTTGTTCATAGTTAATGAATTATTATATGAATGTATAAGATGTTACATGATGTTGTTCATGGTTGATGAATTATTATATGAGTGTATATGTTGATGAATATGTTGTTTCATGATGTTGTTCATAATTGATGAATTGTTGTTGTTAATACGATGTTATATGATATTGTTTATGACTGATGAATTATGATATTATGATGCGAAGTCGTTGTCGTTGTCATTGCCACTGTTGTCGTCAATGTCGTTAAAGTTGCAAGTGTTGGTCTAAGTTGTCTGAGTTGTAAGTGGTTGTTCCAAAGTATTGGAGTCTTATAAGTTGTTGACGTTGTCTATGTTGTAAGTTGTTGAGTCCATGCATACTCATTTAAGTTGAGG
This sequence comes from Medicago arabica, assembly GCA_946800305.1. Taxonomy (NCBI): domain Eukaryota; kingdom Viridiplantae; phylum Streptophyta; class Magnoliopsida; order Fabales; family Fabaceae; genus Medicago; species Medicago arabica. Next base: position 2,803,911 of record OX326970.1, read on the forward strand.
GCTTATGCCCTGTGAGCTTTTGCTCTTAAAGTTGAGGGCTTATGCCCTGGAGCTTTTGCTCAACCACGTTGAGGGCTTGATGCCCTGGAGCTTTTGCTCAACTAAGTTGAGGGCTTGATGCTCTGTGAGATTTTAGTCTACACGTTGAGGGCTTGATGCCCTGGAGCTTTAGCTCATTTGCGATGAGGGCTTGACGCCCTGGAAGTATATTAATACTTATTACGTTGAGGGCTTGATGCTCTAGATTGGTACCACATGCATGAATAAGATGTCTAAGTTGCATTGTCGAATTGAAGTTGCGTAGTCGATGTCGAAGTTGCCGAGTTGTCTAAAGTTGTCGAGTTGTCTAAGTTGTCGAGTTGATAATTATCAATGAATCGTTAATGAAGAGTTATATGTTGTTGTTTATGTTGTTTATGTGAAGTATTGTTAAAGATGATTTGAAGTTGATTGTTGCTTATGTTGTTTATATTGTTTATATAAAGTATCATTAAAGATGATTTGAAGTTGATTGTCGCTTATGTTGTTTATATTGTTTATATGAAGTATTATTAAAGATGAACTACGTGGTTATTTGTATTACTAATTGATGTTGTTATGATGATTACATAATGTAGCTTATGAGTTGTTAAAGAAGTACTATATGAAGAATTATTATGATTAATTGATGATGTCCATGTTGTTAAATGTATTTGATGGATTATATGCTTATTATTATTGTTTTGTGAAATCTCACCCCTTCTGCTTGAAAATGTTGCCTTCCCTATGAGTAACTTGCAGGTAACCAAGAATAGTTGTGGTCGTGTGAGGTTTCTCTCGCGTGTGTCTTAGGTGCTCTGATACGTAACGGGATGAGAATTTTGTTGTCGTTTTCTATTCCTTACGTATTGTTTTATGAACATGTTGATGAACTAAATTTATGAGATTTTGTGTTGAGGCCCTTGTGCCAAAGATTGTTTTAAAAAGTTGAAATATTTCCGCTGCGATGTATTAAAGGAATTTTATTCTATTTATGATTTTATGAAAAGAAGCGTGACATTCCGTTTACGTTGAAAAACTCTGATTAATCTATGTTATTTTAAAGTTGGGAAAACGGGGTGTTACATGTGACCCTATAGGTTATTGTAACGTTGACAATAATATTAAATCTTGTATTTAATAAAATAAACAGTGAGCGGTATCTAACAACACATCACTGCTACTCAAGTGATAAGAATGTCAAGTGATCTGACGAAATCTTTTCTATGATAATGTTCATGTGTACAATTACTCATTTATCCTCATATCTATATTGAACACAAGACATAGATTTTGTCACCCTTGTATAGATCAATATCTATATTTCTTGATCCCGAAATATATTGAGTAACAAATATGCTCAATATCTCATATTGACTTAACTTAGCATGATCATGCACTTTTACAACATATTCCATCAAGAGACCTAAAGATATATCTCTTGTTATGAAGGAGGGGCAAATCTCATCTAGGACACTCATGTCCCTCAACATGATTTATCAAGTGCCCATTAACCAACGTTATGTTACAGACACAACGTTTGAATGACAATAAAACACTTGAGTCCACATTTAGGGATCATAGTGGTTTCAGATTTAAGAGTGGTATACACCATTATCATTGTGAGAATATCTTACGACACTTTCATAACATACTAGGTAGTATTCTTACGGTGGATTAATCCAGTATAAATATTATTTCCAATATTTATACCTATGTATAGACTTAATATCTCATATTCATGACTCATGCGACGTAGTCATCAATACACATACATAATAATATTTACACTTTATTATTATCACAAATTAAAGCTCGACTACGGATATATTTAAGAATAACGTTCTTTTCGTTAATGTAATCTCATGATTAAGTCACACTTAATATTCCATCACATTTAAGTCACACTTAATATTCTATCACATGAACTATCTATTCTAGGGACTTTATCAATCTTACAACAATTATAATAAAGAATATCATATTTTATTTAATAATAAAAGTCATGATACATAGCATAGGGCTTGCACCAACAAAGTTGACACCATTTTTTTCTCCTACCCCCATTATACACCCCATGTGAAAGGACATTTCAGTAGTTTCACCCCATGTAAAAAAAAATAGAGTGTTAGGTGGGGTGGTGAAGACCACATGACCACGTGTCACATTTGTGTGTGGTGATAGAAGAGTTGTGTGCCATCTATGATGGACAACATATCACCACTCGATTGATAAATAGACATTTCTCATTTAGTGTACGTAGAGTTGCACCAAGTTTTTCACATACACAACCTCAAATCAAAAATATTTTGGTACACTAAAAAATTAAAACATGTTAAAGTTTAAATCACTTTTATTTTTAATTTTTGACTTTTATATGAGCGGGTCCAAATATTTTTGATTTGGAGGGTTGTCCTCTTGCCGGTTAAGTTGTTAAATTTTTATCAAAATCAAACTATTTTGCAAGTGAGGAGAGAGAAATAAACAATAATAAATGAAGAACTGATGAGAGAGATAGATGCATAACACAGCAGATGATCCAAATTCCTATTTTTTTCTCTATGTTACCATTAATGTTGTTTGACGACGACAACAACAACAAACATAGAAAGGATCTTATATGGTCATATGATTTAGACAGCCATATAGACACACACATCAAATGAATAAAATAAAAAAAATAAAAAAAATTATAATATATATTTAAAATAATTGAATGATGTTTACTTTTATTTATGTGTGTCCAAATAATTATTATTTGGGATCGTGATAAACGTATTTGTCAAAAATATATGCAAACACTTATCAAGTTTTCTTTTTATAGAATGACAGGGGAAAAACAAAAGAAAAGAAAAATACTATGAACAAGAAAAACACTTTCAATAATGTTTTTCTTTGTTGGTTGTAGTCATCTGTTAGCCAATTATAACAAGGGAATTAAAAAATACTAATTTTTGGTAAAACTTTTTCTTTCAATTTTACTTTTTGTTTACTTTATTTTACCATTTTATCCTTTTTTATAAATCAAATAACTTACGTCAATGCTTGTATATGGACGAGACAATTTTCTAAATATATCCAAATAATTGCAGCAACTCAAAGCTTTAGATGTGAAAGTTTAAAAATGAGTGTTTTATTAATCATATAAGACACACTCCTTTAACGATCAGGTGCATGGCTGGGTAAATTTTGATACTAGATAAAATCATTTTTAACTATAAATGAATATAAATATATATTATCAAAAGATTTATTTATGTTTAAATTTTTTTTTAGCAAACCAAAACGGAATATAATATATCAAAATGAATGGTTCATCCTTCACAAAAAACGTGCAAAAGAGAATCACCCCAAAGTTTGTACAAAGTCACATAAGTGTTGTCTCATGAATTTGTACAAAGAGAACCATTAATTAATTCAATGCAAAGGTTATACTAAATTATTTTATTTGAAATCGCATTTATAATCTCTCAGAAACATTGCTCACCCTAGATAATGTTTTCAAGGGTAAAATTTTATCAGAAGTGTGTCCCAACGCCCTATTTTTCAAGTGTTTTTAACCCCACGAAAATTTTGTATTTCCTAAGTAACAACCTACTTTCTTGCAGTGATAGACAGTGAGTTATATGGATAGCTTGATGAATAAATTATGTGAGATATATGAATTGTGAGTCGTAAAAAGAACCAAGTTTGAATTTCATGGGGCATAGCCCTTCCTTTGCATCAAAACAAAAGTTTGAAACACACTCCCTAATTGTTTGAAAGTTGGTTTGTCTCGTCTAATAATTTATTGTTTGGTTTGTCTTAAAGTGATTATCATTATTTACGTTCTTTTTCAATTGTTAGTTTTTTTTAAAGTGTCGAGTTTTCATTAAAAGAGAATATGAAATTGAACATGGAGTTCTTTAATATAATAACAGACAAATACCAATTTTTATGGACCACAATCCTCCATAGTTGATTTTGAACAACTACTTTTCATCTATATCTTAATCTCACGGTTGACATTTTTTTATAAGGTTTTATAATTTTCTTTTTCTATAACCCAAAACGTGTGTATATATAAGTACCTTCATCTAAACATTCTTCTTCAGTTCCTCTTGGATCTAGCTACCATAGTCCATATTGGAGCTTCATAACCCTTTCTCTAGCTACCATTGTGGATTCTTCTTTTGCATATATTGTGAATCAACATTTTTTTGAGGAAAAATCGTCTTAGAAATTAGAATATTTTGTTCTTTCTACTCTAAATATAGGAGCTTCTGCTCTTACTTTAAGTATAAAAGAAATAATAATATTGATCTTGTCATTTTTGGCAACGATATTAAATAGATATTGACGATCAAGTTCTTCATTCTTCATTCCATTGTGAAGATTTTTTCATCACTTTTGGGTTCTTTACCAATTGAGACATCCCCCATAATACTTGTGTATTTATCGTTGCTGAAGTGAAAAACATAGTCATCATATTCATTGCAATTTCATGGTCCACGGTAGTTAACTATCATTGGAGTTTATTTTTTTAAGTTCTATATGTAGATCGGCAATTAACTACTATTAGAAAGACCGAACGGTAGTTAACTATCGTTGCAGACAAAAACATATTTTCAATATGTTTTTAAATAATTTCTAATATGAGAAAAACAATTTTCTTATGAATGGTACAGGTCAACAAAGTATTATTCCACTACAAAGAGCATCTCTCAAGTATTTTTCTTTATACATGTGAAGTTTGTAATATTTTTCTTTTTTTTTGTTAAAAAAATCTTAGGGTGAGGAAAAGATGTTCTAGTTCAAGGGAAGGAAAATATTTGAATTTAAAAAACGCTTGCAAATGTATTCTCATTTACTTTCTTTAAAGGGCACTCTTTACATTTACTTCAAAGAACATTAGCGAAACTCGAATTTCGGATACAAAACCTATCTTTTTATCACTAAACCAAATCATGGTATTTAGTTCATTTTTTTGCCTATTAGTAATTATTTAAGGATATCTACAGATTTCAATTAAGAAATAAAAAGTAGTAGTTTAGTTGATGTGTTTTATCATTCTCATTGTAAAAACGATTCATAGATATATCCATTTAGAGTTGTATTTGAGAACAACGTTAATATTTGAAATAAGTTAGTATCATCCCATATTTACAACTAATTTAATTCATAGAAATATCCATTTAACATAATATTTGAATATAATCTTATTTTGAAGCACTCTCAAACACAAATTATCCAACACTAAATATAAATTCTTTCAAATAAAACCCTAAATATAAGTACTTCTTTGTCATATTGTAGCCCCTTCTACTAAACTTCACTTCCACCGGTTCGAACATAAACTAATTTAATAATACATTTGTGTGTATGTATTAGAAATATACTATTTTGTTTTTGATAGAAATTAAGTGTTAGATTTTTCTTTTGAATAAAGTGTAGAGAACTCAACCATTAAACTCAATTTTTTTTTTCATTTTTTAATTTAAATCTTTATCTCCTTTTTTTCTCAACCTTAACAAATCAAGGGTTAAGATTGAACTAATTGACCCCATGTGACGTGACATAATCCGTATATTCCAAGATATTTTGAGATTGCGTGGACTAAAATTGCAAACTTCCAAAGTACAAACACAATTATGGATGCCATGCAAGTCAACTAGTCAAGTGAGCAATAGTGTTCTGCAAGTATCAATTGGGTTGAGACGTTGGAGTTGCATTATTTGTAGTATATGATATTGAAAATTCTACAATTTCAAGTCACATTGAACAGAAGTACATAACATGACACGCATACAGTCAATATTGTGCACGGTTGAAAAAGGTGCATTGTGCCAATTTCGTACTGTTTTTACGTGGGATGAGGAGCCTTGTTGGTTGTGTCCATTCACGACGTTTTCTAAAGTTTTACATATATATTTTTATTTGATGGATATATGTGATTATTATATTTTAAGAAGAAAAAAAAAAGAAACACTTTTTTTTTTTGTTAAACTTGAAAATTAGTGGATAACTTGACTAATATATCTTAAAAGTGAATTAAGGAAGGAATTATGTCCCTTAGTTGTTGGTTTATTAACTCTTTTAAAGAGTGGGAAGTGTCATCGTCAGTTGATAGGACAATGCATAATATATATAAAGTTCGGGGTTTAAACCCTGACCACCACAAAAAAAAATGTGCAGTTTGGATTGTTTGGTTTTTGGTGAATTATTAAACTAAGAAAACATAAGTCAATGTAAAGTATAAAGATAAAGGTAAAAGATAAATGCAAGTAAATTAAAGATGAAACTTTTATTGTGTGTTTTTACAGGCAAAGCTCGAATTTATAGACCAAATATAATGAGTGTTGAAGGAAAAATCCTCTTTTAATGTTTTAAAGATATCAAACATATTTCAATTATTTATCTTGTTGTCAACTAATGAATTTTATGAGAAATGGTTCATGAGAATGTTCTTGGCAAGTTGAGAGAATGTTTCGGCCTCACAAAACATGACAAAACATCTTCAAACAAATCAATTGACAAATATGAGCTTTTTGAGTAAATATCAAGATATGCATAATTAAAGATCAAGAACAAGTAATATTCTTTTTGTCTCACCAAAATAATGAATAAAGGTTGTAGGAATCAAGATCTTTAAAAGATATTAAAAGGCAAATCATCAAGATAAATCAAGGCATTTTCTCTTACACATGGGCTATGAAACTTAAAAGGAATGAAATCAGCAATTGGGCCCTCATGTATTTTGATTCATTAAGGAAATATCCATAAGAGAATAAACTCAAAAGTTGGTCCTTCTGATCAAAACATATGACATATCAAGATGAAATCAACAAAGCTTACCAAGTGGGTAGCAAGTTTCAGCAAAAGAAGATTATAGCTCATTACAAGCTTGCAAAAACGTGTGCTTTATTTACTCAAGAATGGTTGGAACTGAAAGAATGTTCTGGGCAGTGAGGAGAACGTTAACGTTCTCTGTGAACAGAAAACATACTTACCTCCGAGCATCTTTAGAGTGCATTTTCTCATTTCAAAATGAGTCTTAACAACTCTTTTTCAGCTTGTCCTCCAAGGCTCATCAAATTCTATAAATAAAGGAAGACATGGAAGGTTTAAGGCCAGAGCTTGAAAAACAAATTAATCATCATTTAAGTAATACATTCTCTACTCTCACAAGCTATTCAACAAACAAACAAGCTCTAACTCTCTCACTATATTTTGGATCATAATCTTCGAAGTTTGTTTAGATAATATCTCAAACATGTGTTGAGTAACCACAATCCAACAAAACCCTTCACCATAAAAATTGTAAATTAGTTCTCAAGTTTATTTGTTCACAATAGTTTGAGAAAGAAATTGTTCCAACCTTTCTTGTGCGAAAGCAAAGAATTGTATAAGCTTGCTGAGGTTGATATTACAAAGTGTGATAGACTGATCTGGTGTGATCATGAACATAGAGTGCTATTATAAGTTTCTGATAACATGATATAATATAGTAAATAATCTCACACGAAGTGTGGGGACTGGAAGTAGCCTGTTTTGGGTGAACCAGGGAAAAATTCCTGTGTGATCTTCTTACTCTTACTCTTTTATCATTTTGCTCTAAGTACTAAACACATTACTGCAATCATAACCTTTTCAATCATTCTCCTTATAATCCTAATATAACTATTCAATATCATTCGAGAGTACTCTAGTCCATAATCAATCATTAACATGTTTTCACTATACTTAGACTATTATGATCTTATTATAAAACTGTTTAAATTTCTTAGATAACCGTGTGAATCAGTTTGCATATAACTTAAACATTCTCTAGAACATTCTACACATAAATTAATCATTCTCCAAAATAAATTCACTTGGGTTGATTCGGTGGTATTGACTTGGGACCTGAAAGTGTGCTCCTTCTCGAGATCTCATGTTTGATTCCCTCTGATGTCAAGTTAGGTGGGCTAGTTTAACTTCTTCAAAAAAAAAAAAATCATTCTCCAAAATATTATGGACATACTTAACAATTGTTTATCGAAGATGATAAAGGTTTGGTTTGGATTTTAAGAGGAAAATTTATGGGTTCTTAAATACTTCAATGTTACCGTTGAAGGAGAAGAACAGCTCGCATGTGCCTTTCCGTCTTTATTTCCAATTTTTTTTAATTCACTCTTTATACGCGCGGAATATCGTTTTTAAAAATAAATAAAATATACGTAGGTGGCGTGACACATAGGATTGACTTGGTCAAAATAGGAGTTTTGCACAAGGGGTTAACAGGGGAGGGGGTCTTTGATATTTTTTTTAATAGGGGGCCAAAATTGCCAATAAAAATGAAAAGTAAAAAGGAATAAATAATGTTAAATGATAGGAAGTTTTATACGATAACAAACATTTGTGGATATTTCTAATTTGATTAAAGGCTTAAATATGTAAAAGGTCCATGTAAGTTCGCGCATTTTTTATTTTCATCCCTTTAAGTTTTTTTTTCTAAAATAAACCCTCTATCTTCTTAACCTTTTGAAAAGGGTCCTTGCCGTAAACTTCTGTCAACAAAAACACCATTGTGGCTAACAGAGCACAGGTGGCAGGTCATGAGTTGGCACATTTGATGAGATGACATGAGAGATGATTAGTTGTATAAAGACAAGGACTAAAATAAAAAACGTAAATTACCACATGGATGAAATTCAAAAACGAAAACATTAAAATTGGAAATTAAAACCAAACTTTCAGTCTTCTTCTTCCTCTCAAATATCAATCTTCTTCTTCCTCTCATACTTTCCCCAATCACTTCCATACCTTACGTCCAACCTATCTCTTTCAACAATGTCTTCTAATTCCATTACTCAATCATCATCAAATGGGTTACCTATGTGTGGTTGCAACAAAATCATGAGAATGTTCATATCCAATTCACTTGACAACTCTAAAAGGAGATATTGGAAATGTCCAACCTATATGGTGAGTTTGTTGTTGTAATACTTTGTTGTTTTTCTTATTTTCACACATTTTAATTTACTGAACATGTTTGTTTTCATCTCAGGCTGATAGTAGCTGTAAGTTGTACATATGGGATGACGAAATTGAAGGACATCCTCCATATGTTCGTCCAGTAATCGTAGCTCAAGCTCAAGCTGCAAGTAGCTCTCCAGTGACTTTCTCTAGCTCCTCTCGTGGCAAGCTTGTCAGTCCAGCCATCATTTGCTCTGTCTGATTTTCTGATGGTTTTCCAACTGTCTTCAACCATTTGCCTTGAACCTTTGCAATATTCTTGTCCCAGTTCAACAGTTCATCAACCATTTGTGTCACTGCTTCATTACTTTGAGCTGGTGGCAATGCCTTCAATCCATTAATTATCATGTCCACACTTCAGATGCGATTACTGAACGAACATATGGAGGATGTCCTTCAATTTTATCATGTCATATGTACAACTTACAACTACTAGCAGCCTGAGACGAAAACAAACATATTCAGCAAATTAAAATGTGCGAAAATTAGAAAAACAACAAAGTATTACAACATCAAACTCACCATATATGTTGGGCATTTCCAATATCTCCTTTTAGGGTTGTCACATGAATTGAATATGAACATTCTCATGATTTTGTTGCAACCACACATAGGTAACACATTTGATGATGATTGAGTAATGAAATTAGAAGACATTGTTGAAAGAGATAGGTTGGGCGCAAGGTATGGCAGAGATTGGGGAAATTATGAGAGGAAGAAGAAGATTGATATTTGCGAAGAAGAAGAAGACTGAAAATTTGGTTTTAATTTCAAAATTTGATGTTTTCGTTTTTGAATTTCGTCCCTGTGGTAATTTACGTTTTTGATTTTAGTCCCTATCTTTACACAACTAATCATCTCTCATGCCATCTCATCAAATGTGCCAACTCATGACCTGCCACCTGTGCTCCGTTAGCCACAATGGCGGTTTTGTTGACAGAAGCTGACGGCGATGACCCTTTTCAAAAGGTTAAGAAGATACAGGGTTTATTTTAGAAAAAAAAAACTTACAGGGACGAAAATAAAAAATGTGCGAACTTATAGGGACCTTTAACATATTTAAGCCATGTTTAATTGTGTCCGCAAATGATTTTTTTTATCAGAAGGAAAACACAAAAAAGCAAAAGACTAAGCAAATATCTTCGGAGGAGTAATCTTACGAGATTAAATTTAGTTGTAAAGGAAGATAAATTCATATCTTTGTGTGTCATTGTTGTCATTCCCATATTTAACAAGTTTTTTTTAAGAATAAAAAATGATATATATTAACAAAACCACAAATGTATCTTCTCAGCACAAGGATTAAGAAAACCCGTCAAACATTACAATATGTCAGACAAAAAACAAAAACATAGGTCAGCCAATACCCAAACAATACAATGAGTTCGACCACATCTCTGACAATCAAACACAAAAGTGACATTATTAACACCACCAATAGGAATGAAACTTAACTTTATCCATCAACTCATGAATAGAGGTATGAGAATTATTAACCCCCCTCTATTTAACAAGTTATAAATATTTATAACAAATCAACTTTATTTTTTACCAAGACATTATAGCAAATATAATATAAATTCTTGCTCTATCAAATAATATTTTAACAAACAATGACACTAACAATATAACAGCATTATAGACAAACTAACTTAAAAGCAGAGTTAAATAAGTTTTCGTCCCTATAAATATAACAAATTATGATTTTAGTCTCTAAAAAATTAAATTGAATGTTTTCCTCTTCACAAAATTATTTATTTTATTTTTGGTCCTTAATAGCCACTTTATGTTTATGTTAATGTCAAGAATATAACTCTTTTATGTTCAAATAATATTCATCTTATGTATGTTTACTATGTTCACCCGTTATATATTTATATTATGTTAAAAAATGTCAAAATTATATCCATTAAGAACAAAAAAAATTGTGAAGATGAAAACATATAAAATTATTTTCTACCGACTGAAAATCAAAATTTGATATATTTACAGAGACAAAAAACTTATTTAGCTCCAAATAGCACTATTTTATTAAATCGAAAGTTTTGTCTCTGTGCTTTTTCCCCAAAATTTTGATCCCTTTTGACCTTCAATTTAGATGTCATGACAAAATAAATGATCTAGTTCTGTCCATTGTAACAATATAGCAGTCTCAACCCACACCATATTCCAATTTGTATTTCAACCTCTTAATTATTTCACATAGAAAAACAAATGTAAAATATATTATGATTTTTAATAATATTTTTAAATTATTCAATATCAAAATTATTTTTATTTTGAATCCGTAACAAATGAATCATACTTTTTTTTAAATAACAAATGAATCATACTTGTCAAACAGATTCTTAAGTATTTTGATAACAAATTATTAGTTTAATAAATTAAATAAGGGAAATACAAAAAATGTCTTAATAATACTTGTTAAAAAGTTTAAAATAAACACTTTGTTTTTAAAAATTGTGGTTCAACACATTGAAACAATAAAAAAAATACTTTTTTCTACATAAAATTCAACAATAAATTTTAATTTTCAAGGTACTTAGGATCTTGTTAACAAGTACCCAGTACACCTATAAACATTCCAAAAGGTTTTTTTTTTTTGAAAGAGAAGTATTTATTCTTTAAAAAGTTATTCCATCCGGTTATTGTTATAAACAAATATTGACTTCTGAAGTTCATTCAACAAATGATGTATGTAATCTATATATAAACTAAATACATCACTACATACATCAATTATTGAATGAATATTTATGTATGATCTTGGATGAGTGCCGCATTCATTAACATTTCCTAAATAAATGTAAGAACAGAATCTCTAGATTGAAGCAAGTATCTTCTCATAGTTCGTGAGCTGCTACCAGTTTCTTTGTTTCATTCGAAACAAAATCAATATTTAATTCACAAGGACAACTTTATTCAATTCAGATCATAAATAATACTCTCATATCAATTATTTTCACTCTTCACACTGGTGAAAAAACACCAACCTTGTTCTCTGTCTCTTTCAATCGTTTTTTTGTCACATTTCCTAGTTTCTTCCTTCAACCACTTAACACTCAAATCTTGGCCACCACGTTAACCTTAATCCCAAGTAATCACATTTTTTAAATTGACTTTCTCTCTCTATCTCTAAATTTTTGACTTTCTCTCACTACTTTTCCGACCTATATAACCTCAAAAATTTCATCTTTCTTACTATCTCACTATACCCTTTTCTTCAAACAACCTCAATATCAGGGCATAACAAACATCCTTATTAAAAATCCATTTTTTAACTAAGATGTTTGTTTTGTCTTCTGTTTCATTCATGAACCTTGGAACTGATTTTGTTCTTAAACCCATTTTCCTTCATGGGTTATCTAGCTTAATTCATATACTGTTGATTCTTGCAGTTTTAGTTTCATGGGTTTGTAGAAAATTTGCAGCTTCTGTTGTGAATGAGTCTAAGGAGAAACCTGATTACACTTTGTTTAAAGTGACAAAGTTTTGTTCTTTTGGTTTTTCTTCTTTCAATTTGGTTCTGTTTCTGTTTAACTACTTTTACTGGTATGCAAGTGGTTGGTCAGAAGAAAAGGTTGTTACACTTTTTGATTTAGCTTTAAAAACAGTTGCTTGGTGTGTTGTTTGTGTTTGTTTCTACAAAGGGTTTATGTTTTTCTTTAGTTCAGGTCAAATAAAAAGAAGGTTTCCATTCTTTTTTAGAGCTTGGTGTGTTTTCTTTTTATTTGTTTCATGTTATTGTTTTGTGGTTGATATTGTTGTTCTTTATGAAAATCACATTGAGTTAACAGTTCAATGCTTGGTTTCTGATGTGGTGTCATTTTGTGTTAGTTTGTTTTTCTGTTATGTGGGGTATTGTGTGAAAAATGAGAGTGAAGAATGTGATAGCACTCTTCAAGAGTCTCTTTTGAATGGTGATACACATATTGGCAATGGTCATGGTAATGGTAATGTTAATCCCTTGGAGTTAAAAGAGACTAAAGGGAGTGACACTGTTACCCCTTTTTCTACTGCTGGAATTTTGAGTCTTCTCACTTTCACTTGGGTGGGACCACTTATAGCATTTGGTTATAAGAAAACCTTAGACCTTGAGGATGTTCCTCAGCTAGATAGTAGAGATAGTGTAGTTGGAGCTTTTCCAACTTTTAGAGAAAAACTTGAAGCTGATTGTGGTGCAGTCAATAGAGTAACCACACTAAAGTTAGTTAAATCATTGATAATCTCAGGGTGGAAAGAGATTCTTTTCACTGCTTTTCTTGCATTGTTAAACACTTTTGCTTCTTATGTTGGTCCTTATTTTATTGACTCATTTGTTCAATACCTTGATGGAAAAAGGCTATACGAGAATCAAGGCTATGTGTTGGTTTCTGCATTTTTCTTTGCAAAGCTTGTAGAGTGCTTAACACAGAGGCATTGGTTCTTTAGGTTGCAGCAACTCGGACTTCGAACCCGAGCATTGCTTGTGACTATGATATACAGTAAAGCATTAACACTCTCAGGTCAATCAAGACAGTGCCATACTTCTGGAGAAATAATCAATTTCATGACCGTTGATGCCGAAAGAGTTGGTATTTTCAGTTGGTACATGCATGATTTGTGGTTAGTAGCTTTGCAAGTTACACTGGCATTGTTGATTTTGTATAAAAATCTTGGACTTGCTTCAATTGCTGCTTTTGTTGCAACTATCATTGTTATGTTAGCAAACGTTCCATTGGGATCATTACAAGAGAAGTTTCAAAATAAGTTGATGGAGTCAAAGGATACAAGAATGAAGACCACATCTGAAATTTTAAGGAACATGAGGATCCTTAAACTGCAAGGATGGGAAATGAAGTTTCTATCTAAAATAACTGCGCTCAGAGACGCCGAACAAGGCTGGTTGAAAAAATTTCTTTACACTTCTGCCATGACTACATTTGTCTTTTGGGGTGCACCTACATTTGTATCTGTGGTTACTTTTGGTACTTGTATGCTCATAGGGATCCCACTTGAATCAGGGAAGATTCTGTCAGCACTTGCAACATTCAGGATTCTTCAAGAGCCTATTTATAATCTTCCAGATGTAATTTCAATGATAGCACAAACTAAAGTTTCTCTTGATAGGATTGCGTCGTTCCTTCGTCTTGATGACTTGCAATCTGATGTTGTCGAAAAGCTTCCTCCTGGTAGTTCTGACACAGCAATTGAAATGGTTGATGGGAATTTTTCTTGGGATTTATCTTTGCCTAGTCCAACTTTGCAGAACATAAATCTCAAAGTTTCTCATGGCATGAAGGTTGCTGTTTGTGGTACTGTTGGATCAGGAAAGTCTACTTTACTTTCTTGTGTATTGGGAGAAGTACCGAAGATATCAGGCGTCCTTAAGGTTTGTGGAACAAAGGCCTATGTTGCTCAATCACCATGGATTCAAAGTGGCAAGATAGAGGATAATATATTGTTTGGTGAAAACATGGTTAGGGAAAGGTATGAAAAGGTACTTGAAGCATGTTCCTTGAAGAAGGATTTGGAAATCTTGTCATTTGGCGATCAGACAGTTATAGGCGAGCGTGGAATAAATTTGAGTGGTGGACAGAAACAAAGAATACAAATAGCTCGTGCTCTTTACCAAGATGCTGATATCTATCTATATGATGATCCTTTTAGCGCTGTGGATGCTCATACAGGATCTCACCTTTTTAAGGTAATTCATTTTCTGTGTTTTGTTTATTATGTGCAATATAATCTGGCTATTCTATTTTCTCTGCGTACTACAAAATGGTTCTCAGGATCTTACATACACAAGAGTTACATCTCGAATCGTTACTTGATTGAACTCAATTGACACAAATCTCTTATGTCATGACCTTTTATTAGGTTTTAACGAACAATTAACTCATGTTAGTTATGAAAGTATATACAAATGTTAGATTGTATATTATGGACATGGCCACATGGGGGCCATGGTACATTTGTATCCAGGCCTACTTTATTTAACTAAAAGTTCACTTGCTATCTATTATGTTTGTTTGATCATGCGTAAATGTATATATCATGAATGCAGCCATGAGTTATATATGCATATATAAAAATTTGTATACTTCCATAATTGCAAAAAAAATCCTACTGGTTTTGAACTGGAAATCTTAAATGCAACAGATGTTGTCATGATGTGTCAGAACCGTTATATATCTGTTTACTTGATATTCATCACAATGATTGATAACTTAAGTTTTTATAAATCAGAGTTGAGTTTATTCTCATAAGCAATATGACTGGAAATGATAATTGGTTAGCTCAAAAGCAATTGATGGATGTTCCGGAAGAGTGTATGTAAAGCTGATTTTGATATGGCAAAAGTAATTTTGGTGACAATTGAGTTTGAAGTGTTATGTTTGGTTTAACTTTTCTATTTTAAAAACAAGTCTATAGATAAACTTACTGTTGAGTTCTTAACTCACTACTAAATCTCTAGTTCATTGAGAGGTAAGTTTGGCTACCCTACAACCATGATATATTTCAAGAATTGTTTGGCTAGTAGATTTTTGCTACTAAAAATTTACTTGTTAATCTTAAGATTTTTCAGCATTTCTGAGATGGCCTTGTCTTTCATTTTATCAACACTTGAAAGATTTGAGAATGAAGTAGAAAGACTTTCTCATTGTACAACAGCGTATACGGAATGTCTTTTATATATAACATATTATAATGAACACATATATAACATCACAATCTCAGTCTAACACAAGTAGTTGGTGCTCTATACAAACGTGATTAATTACTTAGTCATAGTGACTCAAATTTTCATTCTTCACATAGTAGTTACCTCTTCACTTGCATTTTTTCTCCTATCTTTGTAAACCAAGTAAATCAACAACCATGATTGTAAATCCATCATATCCAATGGTTCACATTAAAGTGTCCGTCAAAAACCGCGACTATAGTCAATCCAAATCCCTTACAAAGCAGGTACAAGATTGTAACAAGAAACAGGAACTAGTATCAAATCAGTTTTCCTTCTTGATGAGGAACTCAATGCTTCAGACATTTCTAGATTTTCCTTAGTTAATCCACTAGGAAGTTCCCAGTTAAAATTCTAAAGAAGTTGTGCAAGAGATAGTTCAATGCTAGATATTCCAAACAAAATACCGGGACAAATTCTTCTTCCAGCACCGAACGGTATGTATTCAATAGTAGAACCTTTATAATCAATTGAACTCTCCAAAAAACTCTCCGGAATAAACATTCCGGTTCACTCCAGTACTTTGGATCTCTTCCGATCGCCCATGCATTTACAATCACTTTGTTTCCGGGATGTATTGTGTAGCCTTTAATCTCACAAGTTTCTCTGCATTCTCTTGGGAGAAGAAGAGGGAAAGGAGGGTGCAATCTTAGTGTTTCTTTGATGACTGCTTTCAAATATTTCAGTCCTTGAAGAGATGTTTCATCATTGTATCCTTTGCTGCCAAAATGTTCTCTTACTTCTTGTTGAGCTTTGATCATTGCTGTTGGGTTTTTAAGCATTTCTGAAATGGCCCATTCTATAATTGCTAATGATGTATCACTTCCAGCAACAAACATGTCCTATAGCATGAAAATTATTAACCAACTTTTCATTATTTGGGGTGATTAAATTAAATGCATGTGTTATGGATATATGCATAGCCTTCTGGCCATAACAAAAGCAGCACAACAATTCCATTTGTTTTATCCATATATTTTGGAATTAATAGGACCAAATCAAACTTTGGGCAGGATCAATACAACCTATTATTTGAAAGATTATTCCTCTTAAAAAAATGACTTCATTAATACTAGCCAACTTTTCAGGACAAAACACTATCTTCTTTAAAGAGACGTGAAATTCTAAAGTTCATAAGCTTTGTAAAAGAGACACAGTTCTTCCAATGATGAATATTACCTCATTATAAATACTCTTGTAAAATACAAATGAAGTCGAGTAATTACTATTAAGAGTACTCCTCTAATGACTATTATAAGCAAAAACTAGACATCAAATTTGGTCACTATTATAAGCAGTTATTTCCAATAGCATGACACTTGTATAATTATCTTAGTAAGTGAATTTGTTTGTTTAATTGTGTGGCAGGAATGCTTGCTGGGTGTTTTAAGCTCAAAAACAGTTGTTTATGTTACTCATCAAGTGGAGTTCTTACCTACTGCTGACCTTATATTGGTGAGTATTTATCATAATTATATTGTCATTAATTTATAATGGTGGATTTTCTCTTAACCACTTTTTTGGCCATTGTTATAGGTCATGAAAGACGGGAAAATTACTCAAAGTGGAAAGTATGCCGATCTGCTTAACATTGGGACTGATTTTATGGAACTTGTTGGTGCACACAGAGAAGCTTTGTCCACACTTGAATCATTGGATGGAGGAAAAGAATGTAATGAAATAAGTACATCAGAACCAGAAGTAAAAGAGGCAAACAACGATGAGCAAAATGGTAAAGCAGATGATAAAGGCGAACCGCAAGGCCAACTCGTTCAAGAAGAAGAAAGGGAGAAAGGTAAAGTTGGACTTTCAGTCTATTGGAAGTATATCACAACTGCATATGGAGGATCTCTTGTACCGTTCATATTATTCGCTCAGATTCTTTTTCAAGCTCTTCAAATTGGAAGCAACTATTGGATGGCTTGGGCAACTCCCATCTCAGCCGAAGTCGAGCCACCTGTTGATGGAACAACTCTTATTGAAGTCTATGTTGGTTTTGCCATTGGAAGTTCTTTATGCATTCTTGTTAGAGCATTGTTACTTGTTACAGTTGGTTATAAGACAGCTACTATACTCTTCAATAAAATGCACTTGTGCATTTTCCGTGCCCCGATGTCGTTTTTTGATTCTACTCCAAGTGGTCGAATCCTTAATAGAGTATGTCATACCAACATTTTTTCCATTTCTTGCCCATTTTCTTTTCAGAGATATGATTTTTGCACCTTCAGTTGGTTTATCCTTTAGAATAATTTGTCGGTTGTTTTTTTATCTCTTTATTCATCTATGCTGTCTTCCAGGCTTCTACTGACCAAAGTGCAGTGGATACCGACATTCCTTATCAAATTGGCTCATTTGCCTTCTCCCTGATCCAGCTTCTCGGAATTATAGCAGTGATGTCTCAGGTTGCATGGCAAGTTTTCATTGTCTTTATACCCGTGATAGCCGTTAGCATTTGGTATCAGGTAATGTTTGGACCACCAAGGCTTTACTATCACAGATATTATACCAAATTTTTTTTTTTTTTTTTTGCAAATATGACTCCATTCTATACTTGTAATCTGCAGCGATATTATTTACCATCAGCCCGTGAACTATCGCGTTTAGGTGGAGTATGCAAAGCCCCAATCATTCAACACTTTGCAGAAACAATTTCCGGTACTTCAACCATTAGAAGCTTTGATCAACAATCTAGATTTCATGAAACAAACATGAAACTGACTGATGGGTATTCTCGGCCAAAGTTCAATATTGCTGCTGCGATGGAATGGTTATGCTTCCGCTTAGATATGTTGTCTTCCATCACATTTGCCTTTTCTCTGATATTCTTGATATCAATTCCACCTGGAATCATAAATCCAGGTGCGTAATTCAAATCTGATATTGTGTATAAATCGAAATTTACTCTGCTTGTGTAATGAGGAGTTGAGCATAACCATGTAATTTTTTTTTCCTGATTTTTAAAGGCCTTGCTGGTCTAGCTGTTACCTATGGTCTGAATCTAAACATGATACAAGCTTGGGTGATATGGAATCTTTGCAACTTGGAGAACAAAATTATATCGGTAGAAAGGATACTTCAGTATACAACCATTCCTAGTGAGCCTCCCCTTGTTTTAGAAGAAGAAAATAGGCCAGATCCTTCTTGGCCCGCATACGGCGAGGTTGATATACGAAACTTGCAGGTAGCTGTAATTTTTTCTCCCTGTTGCTTCTTTTTAAATATGTTTTTGGTTCTGTTATCCTTCATTTTTAGGCCAATTGATTTTTGAAATTCATGCTAAGGTTTTCTTTTCTTAAATGGTTAGAAATTGGCTTTTGAATTGTGCTTTGGAAACAACAAACTTTGTACCAATTTTTTTATAAGATGTTTGTGCTCTATTTCACCATTTGTAATGATTTGCTGTCCGGATGAAGGTTCGATATGCGCCACATCTTCCACTTGTGTTGCGTGGCCTGACTTGCACGTTTCGTGGAGGATTGAAAACTGGCATTGTTGGTAGAACAGGTAGTGGAAAATCAACTCTTATACAAACACTTTTCCGACTCGTTGAACCTACTACCGGGGAAGTTATCATCGACACAATCAACATATCTACAATTGGACTGCACGATTTGAGGTCTAGACTAAGCATTATTCCGCAGGATCCAACCATGTTTGAGGGGACTGTGAGAAGTAATCTGGACCCGCTGGAAGAGTACACTGATGAACAAATATGGGAGGTCAGCTGTTTTTTTTTTGGTTGAAAAATAATGCAATGACAGTGGCACTTGGGTTCTGTGCAAAATATTAGACTTGTAATTGTTCTTCAAATACTGATCTACATTTTTTAAAATAGGCTTTGGATAAGTGTCAACTGGGAGAGGAAGTTCGAAAGAAAGAAGGAAAGCTTGACTCTTCAGGTTTGTCTTATAATTTTGTTGAACATAAACAATCCCGTCAGACTTAAATATAAACAAAAAGGTATGTGCATTCGGTCGAAATTTAAACCAAATATAGTATATAGTATTTACGTCCAGAGAGTAAATAGTATATAATAAATTTAGACCAATTGATGTACCTTTTTGCTTAAATTTAAGTCCATATGGAGTATATAGTATTTAACTCTTGAACTTATTGCTAATGTGGAATTTGGTGCTTTTATAGTTAGTGAGAATGGTGAGAACTGGAGCATGGGTCAGAGACAGTTGGTTTGCCTAGGTAGGGTTCTGCTTAAGAAGAGCAAGATTTTGGTGCTTGACGAAGCAACTGCATCAGTTGATACAGCTACAGATAATTTGATTCAGCAAACTCTTAGGCAACATTTCACGGATTCTACTGTCATTACCATTGCACATCGAATAACTTCTGTTCTTGACAGTGATATGGTTCTACTTCTTGATCAAGGTTACGAATACAAACTGTTATTCTTCGTTGAACTTTGATATATTTTTTTCCTTGGTGTTTTGTTTTCTGATGTTGTTGTGTATTGGTGTAGGACTTATTGAGGAGTACGACTCCCCAACGACATTGTTAGAGGATAAGTCATCATCTTTTGCTAAGCTTGTTGCAGAGTATACCATGAGGTCCAAGTCAAATTTTTGAGAAATCTGTTGATCACTGATTGAAGTCTACCGTCCTAAAGAAAAACTTCTTGATGAATACAAATTTTTTGGGGGAGGGGGGCAGTATCTTATTAATAGGGTTTGTAATTCTTCTTCCATTAAACATGTTTGATAGAAATGTAATATATAAGAATAAGGCTTTAGAAGTCCAACTTCAGCTTTTTTTCCAAGGCTGAAGAATTTTGTTGGAGGGAAGAATTACAAAATGAAAAAAAAAAAATCTAATTACTTCAGATGCTTTGATTTTATCATGGTATAGTTACTCAAATAATATGAATAGTTGCATTAATATTGTTCTGCAATGAATTTGTGCAATTATATTCAAGGGAAAAAATATAAATAGGACATATTGGATATTTATTTTTAATATACGATAGATTGGATATTTTTTATCAAAAGTAGTGCCTGAAAAAATTCCACCTTTATTTAGTTCTTAGCATATTCCAAGATATTTTGAGATTGTGTGGACTAAAAGTACAAACACAATTAGTGATGCCATGCAAGTCAACTAGTCAAGTGAGCAATAAAGTTCTGCACGTATCATTTGTGTTTGAGACGTTGGAGTTGCACTGGTTGTAGTATATGATGTTGAAAATTCTACAATTATTTTCACTCTTCATAGTAGTGAAAAAACACCAACCTTGTTCTTGTTGTCTCTTTCAATCGTTTTTGTCACATTTCCTAGTTTCTTCCTTCAACCACTTAACACTCAAATCTTGGCCACCATGTTAACCCCAATCCCAAGTAATCACATTTTTTCCATTGACTTTCTCTCTTCTCTAAACTTTTGACTTTCTCTCACTACTTTTCCGACCTTTATAACCTCAAAAATTTCATCTTTCTTACTATCCCACTATACCCTTTTCTTCAAACAACCTCAACAACAAACATCATTAAAAAAAATCCAATTTTTATAACTATGATGTTTGTTTTGTCTTCTGTTTCATTCATGAACCTTGGAACTGATTTTGCTTTTAGACCCATTTTCCTTCATGGGTTATCTAGCTTAATTCATATACTATTGATTCTTGCAATTTTGGTTTCATGGGTTTGGAGAAAATTTACAACTAGTGCTGTGAATGAGTCTAAGGAGAAACCTAATAACACTTTGTTTAAAGTGACAAAGTTTTGTTCTTTTGGTTTTTCATCTTTCAATTTGATTCTGTTTCTGTTTAACTACTTTTACTGGTATGCAAGTGGTTGGTCAGAAGAAAAGGTTGTTACTCTTTATGATTTAGCTTTAAAAACAGTTGCTTGGTGTGTTGTTTGTGTTTGTTTCCACAAAGGGTTCTTGTTTTTTTTCAGTTCAGGTCAAAGAAGAAGAAGGTTTCCATTCTTTATTAGAGCTTGGTGTGTTTTGTTTTTATTTGTTTCATGTTATTGCTCTGTGGTTGATATTGTTGTTCTTTATGAAAATCACATTGAGTTAACAGTTCAATGCTTGGTTTCTGATGTGGTGTCCTTTTGTGTTGGTTTCTTCTTTTGTTATGTGGGGTATTGTGTGAAAAATGAGTGTGAAGAAAGTGAAACAACACTTCAAGTGCCTCTTTTGAATGGTGATACACATATTGGTAATGGTAATGGTAATGTTAATCCCTTTGAGTTAAAAGAGACTAAAGGGAGTGACACTGTTACCCCTTTTTCTACTGCTGGAATTTTAAGTCTTCTCGCTTTCACTTGGGTGGAACCACTTATAGCATTTGGTTATAAGAAAACCTTAGACCTTGAGGATGTTCCTCAGCTAGATAGTGGAGATAGTGTCGTTGGAGCTTTTCCAACTTTTAGAGAAAAACTTGAAGCTGATTGTGGTGCAGTCAATAGAGTGACCACACTTAAGTTGGTTAAGTCATTGATAATCTCAGGGTGGAAAGAGATTATTTTCACTGCTTTTTTTGCATCGTTGAGAATTTTTGCTTCTTTTGTAGGTCCTTATCTTATTGACTCTTTTGTTCAATACCTTGATGGAAAAAGGCTATATGAGAATCAAGGCTATGTGTTGGTTTCTGCATTTTTCTTTGCAAAGCTTGTAGAGTGCATAACACAAAGGCATTGGTTCTTTAGGTTGCAGCAATTCGGACTTCGAACCCGAGCACTGCTTGTGACTATGATATATGGTAAAGCCTTAACACTTTCAGGTCAATCAAGACAGTGCCATACTTCTGGAGAAATAATCAATTTCATGACTGTTGATGCCGAAAGAGTTGATACTTTCAGTTGGTACATGCATGATTTGTGGCTGGTAGCTTTGCAAGTTACACTGGCATTGTTGATTTTGTATAAAAATCTTGGACTTGCTTCAGTTGCTGCTTTTGTTGCAACTATCATTGTTATGTTAGCAAATGTTCCATTGGGATCATTACAAGAGAAGTTTCAAAAAAAGTTGATGGAGTCAAAGGATACAAGAATGAAGACCACATCTGAAATTTTAAGGAACATGAGGATCCTTAAACTGCAAGGATGGGAAATGAAGTTTCTATCTAAAATAACTGCACTCAGGGACGCTGAACAAGGGTGGTTGAAAAAATTTCTTTACACTTCTGCCATGACTACATTTGTCTTTTGGGGTGCACCTACATTTGTATCTGTGGTTACTTTTGGTACTTGTATGCTCATAGGGATCCCACTTGAATCAGGGAAGATTCTGTCAGCACTTGCAACATTCAGGATTCTTCAAGAGTCTATGTATAATCTTCCAGATGTAATTTCCATGATAGCACAAACTAAAGTTTCTGTTGATAGGATTGCATCGTTCCTTCGTCTTGATGACTTGCAATCTGATGTTGTTGAAAAGCTTCCTCCTGGTAGTTCTGACACAGCAATTGAAGTGGTTGATGGGAATTTTTCTTGGGATTTATCTTTGCCTAGTCCAACTTTGCAGAACATAAATCTCAAAGTTTCTCATGGCATGAAGGTTGCTGTTTGTGGTACTGTTGGATCAGGAAAGTCTACTTTACTTTCTTGTGTATTGGGAGAAGTACCGAAGATATCAGGTGTCCTTAAGGTTTGTGGAACAAAGGCCTATGTTGCTCAATCACCATGGATTCAAAGTGGCAAGATAGAGGATAATATATTGTTTGGTGAAAACATGGTTAGGGAAAGGTATGAAAAGGTACTTGAAGCATGTACCTTGAAGAAGGATTTGGAAATCTTGTCATTTGGCGATCAGACAGTTATAGGCGAGCGTGGAATAAATTTGAGTGGTGGACAGAAACAAAGAATACAAATAGCCCGTGCTCTTTACCAAGATGCTGATATCTATCTATTTGATGATCCTTTTAGTGCTGTGGATGTTCATACAGGATCTCACCTTTTTAAGGTAACTCATTTTCTGTGTTTTGTTTATTATGTGCAATATAATCCGGCTATTCTATTTTTCGTGCATACTGCAAAATAGTTATCAGAATCTTACTTGCACAAGAGTTGCATCTCAAATCGTTACTTAAACTCAATCAATACAAATCTCTTACGTGCATCTCTTTTGACACGAATCTCATCTTGAATCCCAATTCACTATGATGAATCTTGGTTCATTTGATGAACCACCACCTAAACTTATTGTAGCTAACCACATTTTTTTTTGTCAATTTTGTATAGCCAAAGAGTTTTCTTTTGTCATTTAATATATGACTTGAATTATTTTGAGGTTCATATATGATGATATACTAGGTTATAAAATGACATAGTTTTATTGGCAACATATCTTACAGTTCATAGTAAGATTCAAATCATGATATGGAAAAAATGTCTTCCGATTCCTGATTTGAATCTTCAGATGATAACTTAAAATGGTTCTTGGTTTAACTCTTTTGAAATGCAGTTATTTCCAATAGCATGACACTTGTATTATTATTTTAGTAAGTGAAATTGTTTGTTTAATTGTGTGGCAGGAATGCTTGCTGGGCGTTTTAAGCTCAAAAACAGTTGTTTATGTTACTCATCAAGTGGAGTTCTTACCTACTGCTGACCTTATATTGGTGAGTATTTATTTATCATAATTATGTTATATATCTTGTTTGTTGGGAAGATGCTGCTGCACTTGAAACCTGAAATGTTTAATGATTATGCATGTAAAACTCAAAGCGTATGGGGTTGCCACACTAACCTTTAAGTTCGATTCGCCCCCACCAATAACTGTGTATTAGATGCAATAAGGAATGACCGACGAATCCCCTTCAGGATACTATGAGTTCCTTGACGTGTATTGCACAACCACACCAAGCGTATCTCCTAACAGTATTTTACAGATTTATGGTTCCAGCAATTCACTCATGCATTAGAGAATTGATGGATGATTTAGAGTAAGAGAATGATGAAGAATTATGTTGTTAATGTAACAAAATTTTGTTCAAAGTTGTGTGTTGCAATATATCGAACTAATGCCCAAATATCAAGTATTTATAGTGCATTATATGACCCTTCACATGAAAGAAGACACCCCTTTGACTTGAATCAATGTTATGGTTCATTAAATACCCTTTTGCCAAAGGTTATGACCATACACACTTGAATCAATGTCAAGGTTCATTAAGCACCTTTTTACCAAAGGTTATAATGTATATGAAAGGTTCTCATGAAGAGTTACAACTTTTGATCTAAAGTGATTCCATGATTTTGGAAATCACCAACAAATTATATTATCATTAAATTATAATGGTGGATTTTCTCTTGACCTCTTATTTTGGGTCCTTGTTATAGGTCATGAAAGACGGGAAAATTACTCAAAGTGGAAAGTATGGCGATCTGCTTAACATCGGGACTGATTTTATGGAACTTGTTGGTGCACACAGAGAAGCTTTGTCCGCACTTGAATCATTGGATGGAGGAAAATCATATAATGAAATAAGTACATCAAAACAAGAAGTAAAAGAGGCAAACAAAGATGAGCAAAATGGTAAAGCAGATGATAAAGGCCAACCGCAAGGCCAACTCGTTCAAGAAGAAGAAAGGGAGAAAGGTAAAGTTGGATTTTCAGTCTATTGGAAGTATATCACAACTGCATATGGAGGATCTCTTGTACCGTTCATATTATTCGCTCAGATTCTTTTTCAAGCTCTTCAAATTGGAAGCAACTATTGGATGGCTTGGGCAACTCCCATCTCAGCCGAAGTCGAGCCACCAGTTGAAGGAACAACTCTTATTGAAGTCTATGTTGGTTTTGCCATTGGAAGTTCTTTATGCATTCTTGTTAGAGCATTGTTACTTTGTACAGTTGGTTATAAGACAGCTACTATACTCTTCAATAAAATGCACTTGTGCATTTTCCGTGCCCCGATGTCGTTTTTTGATTCTACTCCAAGTGGTCGAATCCTTAATAGAGTGTGTCATACCAACACCTTTTCCATTTCTTGCCCATTTTCTTTTCAGAGATATGATTTTTGCATCTTCAGTTGGTTTATCGTTTAGAATAATTTATCGGTTGTTTTTTCATCTCTTTATTCATCTATGCTGTCTTCCAGGCTTCTACCGACCAAAGTGCAGTCGATACCGACATTCCTTATCAAATTGGCTCATTTGCCTTCTTCATGATCCAGCTTCTCGGAATTATAGCAGTGATGTCTCAGGTTGCATGGCAAGTTTTCATTGTCTTTATACCCGTGATAGCAATTAGCATTTGGTATCAGGTAATGTTTGGACCACCAAGGCTTTACCATCACATATTATATACCAAATTTTTTTATTTTTTTATTTTTTTTCAAATTTGACTCCATTCTATACTTGTAATCTGCAGCAATATTATTTACCATCAGCCCGTGAACTATCACGTTTAGGTGGAGTATGCAAAGCCCCAATCATTCAACACTTTGCAGAAACAATTTCCGGTACTTCAACCATTAGAAGCTTTGATCAACAGTCTAGATTTCATGAAACAAACATGAAACTGACTGATGGGTATTCTCGGCCAAAGTTCAATATTGTTGCTGCTATGGAATGGTTATGCTTCCGCTTAGATATGTTCTCTTCCATCACATTTGCCTCTTCCTTGATATTCTTGATATCAATTCCACCTGGAATCATAAATCCAGGTGTGTAATTCAAATCTGATATTGCGTATAAATTGAAATTTACTCTGCTTGTGTAATGAGGAGTTGAGCATAACCATGTAATTTTTTTTCCTGATTTTTGAAGGCATTGCTGGTCTAGCTGTTACCTATGGTCTAACTTTAAATAGGACACAATCTTGGGTGGTATGGAATCTTTGCAACTTGGAGAACAAAATTATATCGGTAGAAAGGATACTTCAGTATACAACCATTCCTAGTGATCCCCCCCTTGTTTTAGAAGAAGAAAATAGACCAGATCCTTCTTGGCCTGCATACGGCGAGGTTGATATACGGAACTTGCAGGTAGCTGGAATATTTCTCCCTATTGCTTCCTTTTAAATATGTTTTTGGTTCCGTTTTCTTTCATTTTTTGGTGAATTGATTTTTGAAATTCATGCTAAGGTTCTCTTTTCCTAAATGGTTAGAAATTGGCTTTTGAATTGTGCTTTGGATACTACATACTTTGCAGCATTTTTTTAATAAGACGTCTGCTCTATTTCACCATTTGTAATGATTTGCTGTCCATGATGAAGGTTCGATATGCTCCACATCTTCCACTTGTGTTGCGTGGCCTGACTTGCACGTTTCGTGGAGGATCGAAAACTGGCATTGTTGGTAGAACAGGTAGTGGAAAATCAACTCTTATACAAACAATTTTCCGACTCGTTGAACCTACTGCCGGGGAAGTTATCATCGACACAATCAACATATCTACAATTGGACTGCACGATTTGAGGTCTAGACTAAGCATTATTCCGCAGGATCCAACCATGTTTGAGGGGACTGTGAGAAGTAATCTGGACCCGCTGGAAGAGTACACTGATGAACAAATATGGGAGGTCAGCTGTTTTTTTTTTGTTGAAAAATAATGCAATTACAGTGGCACTTGGGTTCTGTGAAAAATATTGGACTTGTAATTGTTCTTCAAATACTGATTTACATTCTTTAAAATAGGCTTTGGATAAGTGTCAATTGGGAGATGAAGTTCGAAAGAAAGAAGGAAAGCTTGACTCTTCAGGTTTGTATTCTAATTTTGTTGAACACAAACACTTCCTTCACACTTTTTTGTAAACAAAATAGTACATGCATTTGGTCGAAATTTAGACCAAATATAGTATATAGTATTTATGTCCAGAGAGAGTATATAGTAAATTTAGACCAAATGATGTACCTTTTTGCTCATACTTAAGTGCTTAAGGAGTATATATAGTATTTCTACTCTTGATTCTATTGCTAATGTGGAAGTTGATTCTTTTATAGTTAGTGAGAATGGTGAGAATTGGAGCATGGGTCAAAGGCAGTTGGTTTGCTTAGGTAGGGTTCTTCTTAAGAAGAGCAACATTTTGGTGCTTGATGAAGCCACTGCATCAGTTGATACAGCTACAGATAATTTGATTCAGCAAACCCTTAGGCAGCATTTCACGGATTCTACTGTCATTACCATTGCACATCGAATAACTTCTGTTCTTGACAGTGATATGGTTCTACTTCTTAATCAAGGTTAGGAATAAAAACTGTTATTCTTCGTTGAACTTCAATATCTTTTGTTCCTTGGGTTTTGTTTTCTGATGTTTTTGTGTATTGATGTAGGACTTATTGAGGAGTACGACTCCCCAACGACATTGTTAGAGAATAAGTCGTCGTCTTTTGCTAAGCTTGTTGCAGAATATACCATGAGGTCCAACTCAAATTTTGAGAAATCTGTCGATCGCTGATTGAAGTCTATCGTCCGAAATAATACCTTCTTGATCAAGACAAAAATTGAGGGAGGGGGGCAGTATCTTATTAATAGGTTTTGTAATTCTTCTTCCATTAAAAGCATGTTTGATAGAAATGTAATATATAAGAATAAGGCTTTAGAAGTCCAACTTCAGCTTTTTTTCCAAGGCTAAAGAATTTTGTTAGAGGGAAGAATTACAAAATGACAAAAAAAATCTAATTACTTCAAATGCTTTGATTTTATCATATGGTATAGTTACTCAAATAATATGAATAGTTGCATTAATATTGTTCTGCAATGAATTTGTACAATTATATTCAAGGGAAATATAATCGGTATCCCTTCAAATCTATATAACATAGGTAGTTAATATAAATGGTGTGTTTGTTTCAAGTCTTTTAAATTTATTTTTAAGAATAATTTTCCATGGAATATAAGAATAATTTTCCATGGAGAACCTGTGTGTAAGAGTGACTACTAGAGTCAAGAAATCTGAATCCCATTGACTATTCTCTGATGAGAATATTGATACACAACAAAAATCACACAGGCGGGTCCGATGGGATCGGTTTTAAAAACAAACAGGCGGGTCTGGTGAGACCTGATCAAAACGACAGACAAGTCTAAAGAGGAAGAGTCAAGAATACTTCGCGTTTCTCTCTCGAGAGAAGAATACGTCAAAGCCTGAATATTTCATCTCCATGTGATCTTGTCACTTGTATGTCTATCAACTAATAAAATTGTCAATCAGTCTTCATATAAGTTTATATACACCTTGTACTTTCCTACTTATTTGCAAGGAAAACTTTGACAGAGAAAGAGTCAAGAGAAAATTAGTAGGTAATTTTATGTACACCACTAGTTAAGTTAAAATCAATTAGGAGTGTCCTAGGGGTTAGAAATTTTTGGCATCAGAATTGACTTATATGCAACAACTTTGTCAATATAGAAATTATTTAGATTTATGATGTATTAGTTGTTGTAGTATTTATAGATTCATTGAATATACAGTGTCCTAATTTTGACTTTTCCATTTCAGAAATTTTGGTCCATTTAGTTTACACTTTAGAGACGTGTGCTGTGCACGATACCAAAGAGTGTTTAGATGAGATTGCACGAGTCTCTTCTAGCATAACCAAAAACCCGGATTCGAACTCGAGTTTGAATATGCAGTAACGTTAAAACTCTTACAGGGAGTTTACTGTTCATTTGGGTCCCACAAGACTCGAGAGATTAATCTCTGCAGTTGCATGCACGCGGATGATACTTCATTTACATCAAAACCTTAATTTTCCTGAAATTGAATACTCCCTTGACATTTTGGTAATGATAAAATCTGGCTATATAATTACATATTCGTCATTGGCAATTCCATGTGCACTTTCTAGCAAATAGTAAACACTTAAGCTCCTCCACAACTAGTCTGATCATACATGGGTTGGTTGCTAATTCCGTGTTTGCAATTTTTCTTGTTGCTCACTCATGTTATATCTTCTTCTCATTTTTTATGCCGCCTCGATGACAGTTCTTCCTTGCTTCAATTCAAAGCCTCTTTCAACATAGATACTACTGATACTAATTGTGGTAAACTAGCTTATGCAGAGGTATCAACATGGCAAAATGGTACAGATTGTTGCTCATGGCTTGGTGTCACCTGTGACACAATTTCTGGTCACGTAATTGGCTTAGACCTCAGCTGCAATGGCCTTCAAGGTATGATTCATCCCAACAGTACACTTTTTCATCTTTCTCATCTCCAAACACTCAACCTTGCTCATAATAGATTATTCCCAACTCAACTTTCATCCCAATTTGGTGCTTTTGTCAATCTTACACACCTCGACTTGTCTGATACCGAGATTCAAGGTGAAGTTTCTTCCTATATCTCACACCTTTCTAAATTGGTCTCACTTGATCTCTCCATGAATGACGATTTAAAGTGGATACAAGAAGTCATTTTGAAGAGGCTGCTGCAAAATGCAACATCTTTGACAGAGCTTGTTTTTGACCATACAAACATGTCCTTCATCGCGCCAAGCTCATTTTTTTCATTTCTTAATCTATCTTCTTTGGTTACTATTAGTCTTAAAGGAATTGGTTTAAGTGGAAACATGATGTCAAATGAAAACACTCTTTGTTTGCCAAAACTTCAAGAGCTATATATGTCAGCTAACTTCGACCTTCGAGGTCAACTTCCAAAGTTGAGTTGCAGCATTTCCCTTACTGTGTTGGATCTTTCACAATGTCAATTCCACGAGTCAGTCCAACAGTTTTTCTCTAACCTCACACAACTTATCTTCTTGAGTCTCTCAGGAAACAATGTAGGAGGTGAGCTACCACCATCATGGCTTTCAAGCCTTAAACAACTCACTCTCATGGATTTTTCAGGGAATAAACTCATCGGTCGAATTCCGGATGTGTTTGGTGGCCTAACCAAATTGAAAACTCTCAATCTTAAGAATAACTATTTAGAAGGACAAATTCCATCTTCACTCTCACTTAACATCGCTTTCTTATTTGGATTGTTCTTCTAATAAGTTAGAAGGTTACCTACCTAACAAAATAACAGGCCTTTCAAACCTAACGGCATTATGGCTCAATAACAACACACTGAACGGGACAATTCCTTCTTGGTCTGTGTCTTTGCCATCTTTGGTAGATTTAGATCTATCAAATAATCAGTTTACAGGGCACATAAGTACTGCAATCTCCTTACATTCCTTAGAGTATATGTTTTTGTGCAACAACATGTTACAAGGAAATATTCCAGAATCACTTTTCAACCTTGTAAACCTTACTAACTTGTGTCTATCTTCAAATAACTTGAGTGGTTTTGTCAATTTTAAACTCTTTTCGAAGTTCCAGAATCTGGAAAGTCTTTCCCTTTCTCAGAATAGTCAACTATCAGTTAACTTTGAATCTGATTCTGAGCTGTTCAATTACAGTTTCCCTAGCTTCAGAGTGTTGGAGTTATCTTCTCTCAGTTTAACTGAATTGCCCAAATCATTTGGAGAAATATTTCCAAGTTTGGTCTATGTGGATCTATCCAATAATAAGTTGAGTGGAAGAGTGCCAAATTGGTTACTAGATATGTTTTTATTACAATCTTTGAACCTCTCTCATAGCATGTTCACATCAATAGACCAATTCTCAAAGCATTACTGGCTGAGATCCCTTGATCTTAGTTTCAACTCACTAGGGGGTGAGATATCTTTGTCAATTTGCAATGCAACTGTACTTCAAATTCTTAACTTGTCCCACAACAAATTAACAGGTATGATCCCACAATGCCTTGCAAACTTACCATTCCTTCAAGTTTTGGACATAGAGATGAATAAACTTTATGGTTCTGTGCCAAATACCTTTTCAAGCATGACTTTCAGCACTCTCAATCTTAATGGCAACCAATTAGAAGGTCCTTTGCCAAAATCTTTGTCCAACTGCACAAACCTGGAGGTTTTAAATCTTGGCAACAACAAAATAGAGGACACGTTTCCCCATTGGCTTCAAACTTTGTCACATTTGAAATTACTGGTTTTGCGAGCCAATAAGTTGCATGGTCCCATTACCAAGTTAAAGATCAACAGAAATCCATTTCCCAATTTAATTATATTTGATATCTCATGCAATGACTTCAGTGGTCCAATACCGAAATTCTACGCAGAAAATTTTGAAGCCATGAAGAATGTTATCCCCGTACAATTTCAATACATGAAAAAGATGGTAACCATTGCTACATATACCCGTACCTACGAGTTTTTCTACGACTATGTGACTGTAACAACAAAAGGGATCGATATCACGTATACAAAAATTCCTACAATCTTTGTAAATATTGATTTGTCAGGAAACAAATTTGAAGGAGACATTCCAAATGTTATTGGTGAGCTTCATGCACTCATAGGACTCAACCTTTCCCACAATAAACTTATTGGTCCAATTCCTCAATCCTTGGGAAATTTGATAAACATTGAATCAATGGATCTCTCCTCAAATATGCTCACTGGTAGGATTCCTACAGAGTTAACCAATCTAAACTATCTTGCAGTCTTGGATGTCTCTCAAAACCATCTTGAAGGACCAATACCTAAAGGAGAACAGTTTGATACATTTTCTAATGATTCCTATGTGGGAAACTATGGATTGTGTGGACTTCCATTGTCAAAAAATTGCAACAAAATTTCTCCACCTTCAACATCTTCTGATGATCATGAACAAAAATTTGGATTTGGTTGGCAACCAGTAGCTATAGGATATGGATGTGGAATGGTATTTGGTGTTGGATTGGGATGCTTTGTGTTGTTAATAGGAAAACCTCTATGGCTTGTGAGTATGGTCGGAGGAAAGCCTAATAGTAGGAGGACAAGAAGAATGAGGCCTCATGAAAGAATTAATCAGAATCAGTTACTGCAAATGTGATATAATTGGTGATTGATGTGCATATTTTATTGTAATTTATTATTTCTGTTTTATTTTATCTCTACTTTTCCTAAAATAAATAAATTTGTCTGCACTAGTCTAGAAACCTTGTCACTCTTACACAAGTTCTCCATGGCTTAAAGGTTGTAGCTTGTGTTACCATCGGTTACATATTATATACCAGGTCAAATACTAAGATATGCTGATATATAATGTTGTCAAATGAGAGTTGTAGCTGTTAGATAGAGCTAAAGCATTATTAGCATGGCAGAATTAAAAAAAAAAATTAAAAAAAATCGCTACTGTTCTACGATACGCTATTTGATACAAAGTGTTGTCAAATTTTGCCTATAGCAGTATTATAGCTGCATAGCAGAATTTGAAAAAACCACTATTTTCTGCTATTGACATCACTGCTCCCAACTTTACAGGATATCACTCTTTGAGCTCTTTATAACAAACAATGATACATACTTGCTAAAGTTGACAATCGATACTTTTATTTGTATAATAACAACCAAGATACCAGATGTTAACACAGCCGCAGAAAAGTTAGTTGTAAACCACATTGTTTGATTTCACAGTACGAAATGCATGTTTGGATTCACGGTAAAACCAAACATGCATGAAAAGTAGCATAAGGAAACTTAAACACTTCGTGAATTTGAATGCTTAAACTTTTTATTCAGCAGATTGTATACTTAAACTAGGCAATGCAGTACATATAAAGGACGACAAATAATAGGAACCAAACATAGGTCATTTTTTCTTCTTAGACTAAACCCAAATGACTCACTCATATCAAGTTCTTCATTCTTCATTCCATTGTGAAGGTTCCAATCAAAGTGGTAAAGTAACATAGCAAGTGGCAACTCGACATTGGGTAAAGCAAATGCTATGCCTGGACACATTCTCCTTCCAGCACCAAATGGAATATATTCAAAGTTTGTACCTTTAAAATCAAGAGGACTATTAATAAACCTTTCAGTGTTTCTTTGATGATAGACTTCAAGTATATCAATTGGTGCAACTCTGTCTCATCCACATACCCTTTCATATCAAACACTCTTCGTACATCAGCTTGTGCTTCTTCCATCATATTTGGGTTCTTTACCATCTCAGACATCGCCCATAAGACAACCTCTGACGATGTTTCGGTACCAGCAGAAAACAAGTCCTGCTTATGAATTATCACTATCTAGTAGTACATGGAAGATAAAACAACAT
The DNA here is from genome assembly GCA_946800305.1 of Medicago arabica. Classification (NCBI taxonomy): domain Eukaryota; kingdom Viridiplantae; phylum Streptophyta; class Magnoliopsida; order Fabales; family Fabaceae; genus Medicago; species Medicago arabica. The sequence continues at coordinate 2,837,658 of OX326970.1, forward strand.
GATCAGTTATATCAATTTCTTTATACGAGCTCCTCCAAACACAAAGGAGGAAAAAGGAAATTCTTTTTGCTAAATTTCGTGACCAAAGAACAAATTCTGCTTTTTTCGAGTCTATACCCTTCTCTAAACATTAAATCTAAAACAATCAAAATATCATCAAACCTATTTTCTAGTTTTAGACAGTCAATCAGGTGCTCAAAAGTCTGCATATTGGGTTTCAGCTTCCAACTCAGCATCTTTAGCAACCATTCCATACCTTGTGCAAAATCTCCTTTTTTACTTAACCCAATTATCATATAATCATGTGTACTAGCAATTGGTTCCAAATGCCTATCATGCATATCTTTCAACAATCTCATTGCTCCCTCAGTGTCTCCAACTTTGCATAAGCGTTTTATTAGAGGAGTAAAAGAAGAAACAGATGGCTCTAAACCCTGCATAAGAAGTTCGTTGAACAGATTTGTAGCCTTAACTAGCTCGCCTTCCTGGCAAAGGCCTTTAATCAGAGAGTTGTAACTGATCAAATCACGAGCAACGCCTTTTCGCGACATTTCATGAAACAAGCTCAGTGCTTCATCCGTCTTTCCATGCAAACACAGACCCGAAATCATTGTGCTGTAGCTAACCACGTTTTCCGCATAACCTCTACCACACATATCATCATAGAGCTTCCTTGCCTCTGCAAAATCACGAACCTTACAATAACCATATATCATTACATTATACGTGTACTCATTCGGCACAAGTCCTTTTTGAATCATCTCAAACCACAACTTCCTGGCCTCAGCAAGCAACCCCATATCACAAAAACCTTTGATAACCGTTGTATACATAACCCTATCTGGAAAATACCCTCTATCCTTAAGATCATTAAAAACCCTAAAAGCCTCATCGTTCTTCTTCCTCTTCAAAAGTCCATTAATAATCTCTTGATAAGTATAGATACTCGGATTACATTTCATAGCAATCATGATATGAAGAATCTCAGAAACTCTATCATATTGTTTCTGCTTACAAAAACCAGTTATAAGCGCGTTAAAAACAGCATTATCAACACACAAACCCTTCTCCAAAACCTGTCTAAGAAGCTCATACCCATTAAAAACTTTATTTTCCGCACAAAAGGCCTTAATCAAACACCCAACAGTTTCAACATCAATACTAACCCCAACCCCAGATTCAATCATATGTTCATACAATTTCCAAACCAAATCAGTCCTCCCAACTTTCAAACAAGCCAATAAACACACATTAAAACTCGACACAGACGGTAAAAATCCAACCTTTTTCAAATTAACAAACACGTCAAACACTTCCTCAACCATCCCATTTTCCCCAAGCAACCTAACATAACCCTCCAAAGAATCACTCTTTGGAACAAAATCAGGATAACCCAGCAATGATTTAGCAGCTTTAACAGCACCAGCATCAACAAGAGCATCAAAAAGAGCATTACATGAAGATTGATCCGGCTTGAAACCGCAATGTGAAGTGAGCCAGTGAAGGAAACGAAGGGATAGGAAGGTGTTGTTCTGATGTTTGAGATAACTAAGAAAGAATTTCGGGTTTGAAAAATTGAAAGACGGGTATTGTGAAAGAAGGGTATTTTCCCAACGTGGTTTAGTTCGGGTTATCGTGCAGATTTCGTTAAGGGTTTGAGTAAAGATTTGATCTTTAGGATCTTGTTTGGTTGTTGTTTCTGTGGTGAGGTTTCGGAAATATGAGGTTGATCTTCTTCTGAGTGACATTGTCATCATGGGATTTGTGTGAATGAAACAGCTTCAAAGGTTGTTGTCGGATTGGAACAACGTAAGTGGCACCAAAGCTTCAATAGGTTATTTTGGCACTGAAGCAACACACAAACTTAGAGTCAATTATCAATCAAGTTTTCAAATAAAATAAAAATTGGTCATACTATAAACTAAAATAAAATAATATTCCATTGCCCTTGCTCTATTTCCATGTGATATTATTTTAATCTTTACAATAATTTTTCTTAGAGGATTATTATCTTAACAAGATGTGTATAGAAAGCTGTGATAATTTGAGATTAAATAACTTTTCTTAAAAAAAAGTTAATGCAAAATTGTAAGAACTCTCATCATTTTCTTCTACTAAGGGATTGTTCCATCCGTAAGAACTCTCAAACAAGAGAATAAATTATTTGAGCTTATCTACAGGCATAACTTATGTAAGACTGCTTGGGAGAACTTATAAAAACAGTTTATGGGCCCGTTTGGATTGACATACTTTTGAGCTTATGCAAATAAATAAGCTTTTATGTCATTTTTGAAAAGCTTATGAAAACAGCTTATAGCTTATACGAAAGATAAGCAGTTGTGATATAAGGTACATATAAGCTGTTTATCCAAAATGAAAGAACAGGGTGATGAGAATTAAGCAGATTGAAAAACTAATAAGAGAATTATATAGATTTAAATGAGATTCTATGAAAAAATCTTACTTTTGTTTGAGAGATGAAAACATAGAGGCAGAACGGAGAGGGATTCCATACGCAGTGTTTAGATTTGAGCAGCGAGAATATTAGATGTTGAAAATGTTAGATTTGGGCCTAAACTTATTTATCAGTTGATAATGTGCTGAATGGATATTTTAATCAAAGGGAACACTATGATATGTTAATCAACATTGATAAAATTGAACTCAATCAAATTAGCGTTGTGCAATTTTAGGGGGTAATTGAAGTTTTGTTAACGTCAGGGGTTAATTGACGAAACTTACAATTTCATGGGGCAATTGCATATTTACTCTATCTTTAGACTACACATATATTATAGGGTGGTCAAAAATAAGAAGAAATTCAATTTACAATGCTAGAATATATGTTTTATGTTCTACATGGTCATTTTTCAAACATAATGTATATTACACGGTCAATTTCAACGATTAACCCTTTAAAATAAGAGAGATGAATCCGTCACTAGTGTGATAAATAAAATTAGGATGTAAATGTCTTTTCCAAGACCTATTTGCGTGTGAGAATTTTTAGATTTTGCTCAAATTTTTCTTTTTTTTAAAAGGGTTAATGGGTTATTAGGTTGTGTCATATATAAAGAAAGTACCGATTGATCCCGGACAAGCGTCTGGGGTCGCCGTGCGGTGAAACCGCTCATACTGGCCATGAAGATCAAACATCAAAGAATTATTTTATATGATCTTAATAAAATCTTTTTTATTTTGTAGAAATTTTCTTATTGGATATAAAATAAAAAACTGTAAATAAATAAATTTAAATTAATGTTAAAATTTAAAGAAAATTAACTACACTAAAACCTAATATGTGTGTATAAGGTTAAACATATTTTTCATCCCTACAAAACTTCTATAATACCATAAACATGTCTGCAAAAAATTATTTAAAATTTTAAAGATAATTAAACAATCTATTTTTGAGTGGAGTTGATGGAATCAAAGGATAATCCATCAATGGAGTTATATATTTTTAATTCAAATGTTCACACATATCTTTCTTTCTTTTTAGGTAGTAGGGAATTTCTGCATAAAGGGTTACCACACTTTCTTCCTCTAAGTAGTTAGTAAGTGTGCTAAGTATAGACATAGTTAGTGCTTAGGGGACGATGATGCTTCTTCTACAGGAAAGAGTCAATTCCATTCATGTATTCCAACCAAACACAGATTGATATTAACCGAACAAATAAACCGCATACTAAATTAGCAACGCATGAATCATAATCCAACTCAATCTCACTTTCATGGTTACTATTTTGGTATATTTTCGGATTTAGACTCTCACGAAGCATCAACCATGTACTAAAAGAAATAACCGGTTAATTGCATGAAAAATGTGCTTTAAGCATTTAACAAATGTACATGTTCCTAGTTAATTCTTTTGAGTAACACTAGTAGTAAATTAAATTCTCTCAAGATAAACATTAAATAAAAAGATCCGTATCACAATTTCACAATATAAACATTTTTCAAAATCATCTTTATAATATCGTATTTGCATCTTTCATGTTTTGACTTGATATAAATTATAATTATGAGAAGTATATAGGAATGATATTTTCATTCTTGAAGCTAGAAAAAAACAAAGCATTTTTCTTTTGAATGAATCTCACTGAGGAAGGAGAATCAAGAATATGGCTGGTGGGTCTTTTACAACAGGTGATGTGGACAGTGAAAGGGCAGAGCTTTATAAAGGGAGAGTCACTCCTTATGTTATCATTGCATGCATTGTTGCTGCTACAGGAGGATCACTTTTTGGTTATGATGTTGGAATTTCAGGTTCTTGCTTAATTCGTTATTTGAATCATAAGTTTTTGTAGTTTTTTATTTTCAATGTTTTTTATGCTATTTCATTTCATTATATTTTTCTTATTAATCTTTCATGAGTTAAATATCCCACAATAGATGTGAAATTGCATATGTTGATCTTTATGTGTTTTTTTAATGAATTTTTAAACTCAATTTGTTGATATTCTACAAATTATCATTCTTAATTATATTCTGAAACATGAAAATTTAAAACTATGGCCTTGTCTTCTAAGAATCTAAAAATTCTAGCTGCATGCAATGGTAAACAACAAGTTTTTACCTCATATTTCAATTTTTTGGTGTAAACCGTGTATAAACAAAATGAACGATAGATCTCTCCCTCAAGAAAGTTACCATTGTGTTTTAATATTTGGAAATGCAATCCCATCCACTAATTGAATCATCCATCATGATAGAATGTTTTATTGAATTATTGACTGTTTCTATTATCTTCTCCCCAAATCTTAATTCACAACATTTTTAATCTCAACTAGGGACTTGAGGGTCAAGAATTGGGCAATAACAAGCCACTCTATTGTCAATTATTGGCGACATGGGGTGTGATTTATATTTCTATCTACAACAAATTGATAATGAAATGACGTTAACACTCACGAGGGAGATATTTATTGGCCATTTTGGTTCCACCCGGCTTTAGGGATTAGTATTTGTAGTTGCATGAGAAGTTGGATCTAATTACTCGGTTTTTCTTATGTAAATTTTAAATTTGAATTTTGCGAGAAGAGAAGAGCTTATTCCCCTAAGTGAATCATCCATCACGGTCAGGTTATGGATTCCTTCAAATTATATATAAACCACTTCATTATCTATAAAGGCTTGGGACTTAAGTGTGTGCTCGTCTCTAGGTCTTAGGTTTGAATCCTTTAGATACTAACAGTTCATGTGTTAGGTTATTCCATAAAAGACTTTGCTCTGGCTTCAATTGAGCCATCAGTTAGTGGATGTTTGATTAGACCTCCAGATTGGTTGGTCATTAGGTCGGATATCAAGTTTAAAAAATCTATATTAAACCATCAACTTAGCACTCTGAATCACAAATAATTAAGAAAATATAGCATCACATAATTGTGTACTCTATCAGGAGGAAAATGCATGTAATTATAGCAATACTACATGCATCCCCAAATTATTTAATTAGTTGTACAATAATCTTCAAAACTCGTATAAAGAAATTAATGATATAATTTGGTTATCTTAGAATATCTTTCTTGATTTGTTTCCTTATTTCAATAACTTTTAGTCTTAATGTTAGTTGGTTAAGATGTTGATGAACCTTACATCCATTTCATTATTTGTTAGAATTTTGTGTTCATGTTTTTTTTCTTCTGATGAATGTTATATGGTTAACAGGTGGGGTGACTTCCATGGATGACTTCCTTAAAGAATTCTTCCCTGCAGTATACAGGCAAAAACAACATGCACATGAAAACAATTACTGCAAGTATGATAACCAGAGCCTTGCGGCATTTACCTCTTCTCTATACATTGCTGGTTTAGTTGCATCCCTATTTGCATCTTACGTTACAAGGAAATATGGACGCCGGGCAAGTATCATCGGTGGTGGTATTAGCTTTCTAATTGGATCAGCTCTAAATGCTTCAGCTGTTAACCTCTTAATGTTGATCTTTGGCCGTATTATGCTCGGCATTGGCATTGGATTTGGAAATCAGGTAATAACAGATTACTCTAATCTATATATGATCAATCCTTAAAAGTGTTAGGCTTTTGTGTCAAGTATCACCTTTTCTACCTATGATGAATTTATGGTCAATACTTAGCAGATAAAACATTTTTTTCCTTTATTGGTTTAGAGTACTGGTAAATTTTTCCTTTGAAAGAACGAAATTATCTTGTTTTCCTACTTAAAACCTGTCTCTAGATTAGCCAAAGTAAAACAAGTATCAAATAGTTTGAAGGGTGTTAGTTGTTAACAATAATAGTGTAAATTTCAATATTAGTTCATAAAAGTTATGGGAAATGAAAGATAATAATGTGATCGAAACAATCTATGTTTCAGTTAAAAGATAAATTGAGTTATACTAGAAAAGTTGACAAATTATTTGAGTTATTCCCCCTCATGCTTTTTTTGAAGGCAATTCCGCTTTATTTGTCAGAGATGGCACCGACTCACCTGCGAGGAGGATTGAACATGATGTTTCAAGTGGCAACAACTTTTGGGATTTTCGTAGCCAATATGGTGAATTTTGGTACACAAAGGATTAAACCTTGGGGATGGAGGTTGTCCTTAGGTTTGGCTGCAATGCCGGCTCTTTTGATGACGATAGGAGGAATATTTCTTCCCGATACTCCAAACAGTTTAATAGAACGAGGATCACAAGAAAGAGGAAGGAAACTCCTAGAGAAAATTAGAGGAACTAGCGATGTTGATGCAGAGTTTGAAGATATGGTTGAAGCAAGCGAGTTGGCGAACTCAATAAAACACCCATTTCGTAACATACTCAAAAGAAGGTACAGGCCAGAGTTGGTGATGGCAATTGTCATGCCAATTTCACAAATCTTAACTGGCATAAATGCCATTCTCTTCTATGCTCCAGTACTGTTTCAAAGCATGGGCTTTGGGGGAGACGCTTCACTCTACTCCTCGGCTTTGACAGGCGGTGTTCTTGCTTGCTCAACATTTATTTCCATTGCAACAGTCGATAAGCTGGGAAGGAGAGTTCTTCTTATCAGTGGCGGAATACAAATGATCACATGTCAGGTATGAAAAAGTCTGCCTCAAACAAATTCTAATCATGTTTTAAAGATCCATTCCGATATTTAGTTGTAACCAAAAATTATGTTCATACATGAAGTAGTCTAATGCAGTAATGCTTGAAACTGAGCAAAAAATTTAGGGCAACTTATTTTGCTTCATTTTTCACATGAGCAGGTTATAGTTGCAATAATTCTTGGAGTCAAGTTTGGGGATAACCAAGAACTGTCCAAAGGATATTCAATATTGGTTGTAGTAGTGGTTTGCCTATTTGTTGTAGCATTTGGATGGTCATGGGGTCCTCTTGGTTGGACAATACCAAGTGAGATATTTCCATTAGAAATTCGTTCAGCAGGACAAAGTATCACAGTATCTGTAAACCTTTTTTTCACTTTCATAATTGCTCAGGCATTTCTTGCTCTTCTATGCTCATTCAAGTTTGGGATCTTTCTCTTTTTTGCTGGATGGATTACCCTCATGACCATATTTGTTTTTCTGTTCTTGCCTGAAACCAAAGGTATTCCCATTGAAGAGATGGCATTTATGTGGAGGAAGCATTGGTTCTGGAAATTGATATTGCCTGAAAACACATCACAATAATGCAAAGAAAGTAGCATGTATGTATTTTTTATTTTTTTTGGTTACAGGTAGCATGTATGTATCTGTTAAAAATGAGAATATTGAGTGAGATAAATTGTAATTATACGGTTATCTGCCATTTTTCTTTAGAAAATATGTTATACTTTAAACAAAGAAGGGTTACCTTCGTCTCTAAATATACGACCTTTTTGAGTTTTTTCTTGTTCCGTTTTATAAGACTCCTTTCAAATTGCAAAGACGTTAATTCTTTTTTACAAATTTGTCATATTTATGTAACATTTGTTTACTTACAAATATGTAATATAAATACTCCATGTAAACATTAACAAATTCTCTAAAAGGTAAATTTGTAAAATAATAACATTTGTAAACAAAATTAATATGATAAAATTTTAAAAACTCACGACTGTTTTTAAAATATCAACATTTTTGGTAGAAAAATATCAACAATAATAGAGTATTTCTATTAAATATATACTTTTTTATTTTATATGCAAAATACGGTTTAATATTTGTACCGTGTCCGTTATGAATTTTACGTGTTTATATCTTTGTAGAGTCCACTTTTTATTTTGAATTTAAAAAATACATACAAAAATTGTTATCAATGCTTAGTGCATAATTGCTCAAAAACAATGTTTAATGCATACCACCACTCTAACTTCCGGCCTACCACCATCTCAACCTCCTTCTCTCTTTTCTCCTTCAACATCCAAACACGTCCGCCGACATGTTGATGTACTCCACGGTGGTGCGATCGGCGGAAGCTCCGTCGTGTCACCACCTCAACACACTCCCTTTTGGGGATGTTTTTGAAACCGCTGGTGGCCCCTTCGCCGGTGGTTTGCTTCGTTCTTTTTCTTAGACCTCTGTGGCTTCTCGGATTTGGGCTTTCAGTTGGTGGTTCCTTCAAACGGCGGTGGTTGGCTGTTCACCGCCATCGTCGTCGGTTTTTGGTTGTTTTTAAAGGGCGGTAGTTTTTAGGCTACCGTCATGGTACTGTTGAAATTACGGATCTGTTGGTGACAGATTTGTGATGCGTTTCATGGTGCTAAATTATGGACCTGTCTGTTTTATTGGGAAATATGTTGTCTTCCTCAACGGATTGTATATTGTCCTGCAGATTGGCTGGATTTTTTTGTTCGAAAGGGTTGTTGAAGCTTGTTGCAGTTGGGGTTTAGATGCAGGAAGTTATGGCTAAACGTGGTTCTGATTCCGTGTTGGCGGACAATCACTTTTCGCCTTTTTGGAAATCATAGTCTGAGGCTAATCACCTTTCATGCTTGGTTTGGACTTGAGAGGGTCGGTATAGCTGTTGCTTTCGTTGCAGGAGCTTTTGGTTCTTAAATCGTTCTGTGTTGATAGTCGATTCATACATCATTCTCGGATATCCCAGTCATCTTGTTGCTTGACATGGGACTGTATGGACTCGAAAGAGTCGTCAATTCTTGTTGTCGTTGTTGCAGGGAGTTGATGGTACGTGATCTGATTCGTGTTGACGATCGATTCATTCGCCAAACTTTAGACCCGCGCTTAATTGTTAGAATGGTTTAGGGTTGGATTCATTTATGGATCGTTTTTTTATTTTACCCATTAGGGTTGTTGACTAGGTCTGATTTTATGTCCCTCTAGTTTTTATGTAATTTTTAATTTTTTTTAATAATATATATGAGCAATTGGCTACATAGAAGAGTAGAGTCACAACCTAGTTGGACACTATTCTTTTTTACGTCATGTTGCTTTTGACTTATAAAAAAATGCATAAATTCTTCATTTACTTATTATAATTAATAAAAAAAATTAGTTGTAAATAATTTTGGTGATCATTAATTTTAATATATTAGTAGTAAATAATCGTAGATATTAAAACTCTTTCAAAAAAAATAGTAGATATTAATAGTCCTTAAAATAATAGTAGATATTAATAGAAAAATAGTTCAATCACTAGTTTTATCAAATAAAATAAATTTAACCAATCATTTTATTTATTATACGTTGGTTTATCAACTATCCGCTATAAACTTATATGTTATCAACTATTGATAAAAAATAAAAATAAAATCAAATAGAGCATGTTGGGATATTTATGGTTTTGTAGTTGTACCTTTCATTCTCACATGAGATTAGTAGATAGTAGACCATAAAACTAGTTCAGCCGTTAATTTTATTAAAAACTATAAAATTCAACCAATCACTTTATCAACTACTCCCTCCGTCCCTATATGTAACCACCTATTTGATTTTATTTTTGTCTCTAAATGTAAACTCTTTTTCAAATTACTAGATGTATTTATTATTTTTTCCTAAACATACCCTTAATTAATACTACTAACTTATCTTGAAATTTAAAAAGTCAAATTTAATACACATACAAACAAAGGACAATTTGGTAATATTAACACACAAAACAGACACATTAATTACACTGACAATTTTTCTTAAGAAATGTGAAAAATGTAAAGGGAGTTTACATTAAGGGACGGAGGGAGTATAAGCTAGTTCATAAATTATTATAAAGTTCTCTAAAAAAAACTACTGTAAAGTCATTCGTTATAAACTAATTTATGAATTATTCATTGTTATTTTGTAGGAAATGTTAAGTAGGGAAATTGATAGTTTTTAAGTGTATCTTTTATTTATTTTTACTAGCGAAAAGACGGATACTCCGTGCCCATTTTCCACTCTTTTTATTGCGCTAAAATTTGAAAAATATGAACGGTATTTTTTTATGAAATTTTGGTTTTGATTAAAAGTAAAAATATAAATATTTTTTTTTTTTAATAACAACAATCTTTATTATAAAAAAGATTGTTTAAGAGTATAATTGAAATAATAAAAAAGTAAGTATAAATACGTTGATTTAGTTATATTTTGTAAATTCGTATTCAAAGTTAAATATATTAGTAAAAGTGTATCCTTTGTTTGCCTCAAACAGAGCCTCTGACAACCAAAGCAAGTGGGGTGGTCAGTCCAAGTCCACCAACTCTCTCCTCCACGGCTTCACACGCTCAATTCCCCCCTTTCTCTTCCTTCTCCAACCCTAATTTCCCAATTTCCATTTTCCCATCAAATTAACCTAAAATTTCACAATTTTTTTCGTGTATATACACTTTCTTCATTGTTTTTCACCTTCCTCGTTTGCATCGCATAACCAATTTCATTAAAATTCAGCAAATTATTCCAACTTCGGTTTTTCCAAATTTTCTTATTTTGCATAAAAATCCGATTTTTAGCTTGTGGGGTGTTATGATTTTAGTGTTTTAGCAATGACACTCGAATCATGGGCTCTGGGTCATCGAGTTTTCACTTCGAGTTCGAAATTGTTTTACCCTGTGCATGAGAATCGTACAAAGAGAATGCCAATGAAGGTTTTGGCCACAAATGGGAGATACCCTTTTCCTGTTGTGTCAAACTGTGTTGGTCCTTTCACTTGTAAAAGCTTTCATCTTTCAAGTTATGGAAAAATTTTGAAGTTAGTTAGTGGAGCTAGCTTGAAGGTGAAGTGTATTGGTAGTGGTAGTGGTAGTGATAGTGATTGTTTACAAGCGAAAACCGATGTTTCCGATGCTAGTTTGAAGTTTATAAATGAAGTTTTGGTGAAGAGAGGAATTATTTTGGCTGCTACTGTTTGTGGGGTGTTGGTGTTTGGATGCCCTAAAGTTTTGGCTGCTGAAGGTGTGGTGAATGCTGGATATGGTGTTATTGGAAAGTGTATACTTTTGCTTAAGAGTACTTGGCCAACGGTGTTGCAAATTCTTCGTTTGTTTAAGGAACAAGGGTTGTTACTGGCTTTGCTTTTGGGTCTTTCGGCTTTTTTCTCTCTGGCAGAGACTTCGATTACTACACTTTGGCCCTGGAAGGTATCATGCATGTTTTTTCCTTTTATGAGTGAGTGACTATTTTTATATGTATCAGTATGGCATTGTTCAATATAGGTCTACTGAATATAGTGTACTTTGTAAAAGGATTGTTACCGGGGTTGGGTTGAGTTTTGGAGGCGAGTTTTGTGGAAATAGGATCATTATTCATGATGACATGGTAACACTTTTGATAGTGAATTTTTTTTTATTGCTGACTGTTGAAAGTTTCTCATTGTTGAAGTAATGAAGTTTGTATTTTAGATGAGATATAGTGACCAGAAACTCATCTGCTATCTAACTGTTTGAGACACCAATTTTTTTGGTTTTGTTGAAGTGATGGGTTTTAACTAAAAGAGAAGAGAAATAATAATAATTTGAATATTGTAGATAATAATAACTGGATACTAACTTGATGGCTTGATGCTGATTTGATACAATAGACTAAAAATCAATTCCTATATATAGGGATGTAACACTCATAATCCTAAACAAATGAGTAAATTAGGGGGGGAAATTATGATTATGACTAAGTAATATGTAAATTAGTTTAAAGAGATAATCTAAGAATAGAAATTGAATGTTATTGAGATATTAAGTTTAGCAATGTTTTTAATAGAACAATATCTGACATATTTTGCCTTATATGCATATGTTTGTGCCATTGTCTTGCTTTAGTAACTTAGCTCATGTCGCCACTGAAGGTGAATGCTAGTTAAACTTAAAATCTAACAAAACATCATGATTTGATTGTAATATTGGTGTGACTGCAGAGTCACAAATTGCTAAAATAGTGCCACTAACAGTTAAGCTTTTAGCAACTCACCTATTTGTTGGCAAGGAAATTAAGTGCAACTGATTGAAGCATCAGTTGCATGCATTTCCGTACATTAGATATGTAACTTCCTATGATTAATATGGTTGACTAAAATTTTAAATCTTTGATGTCTGAACTGTTGATGACAATGTTTTAGGTTCGTGAGTTGGCTGAAAAGGAGTCTGAAAATGGCGTCTTCAGACTACTCCGAAGTGATGTTACTCGGTTCCTCACAACCATACTTATTGGCACAACGTATTCTTCTTTAATTTGTCTTTTAATTGAAGAATATCATTTTGTCAACTTGATTATAGTAGTTTCTCATGTCAATAAGTTGTATGCAGTGTGGTAAATATTGCAGCAACTGCTCTGGTCACAGAAGCTGCAACTGCAGCATTCGGCGAAGCTGGTGTCAGCGCAGCAACAGGAGTGATGACGGTATATTTTCTTTTTCTTGCATGGATATTAATAACAGGTCATCAAAACATGCTTCTATGATTGACACTTATATTTGATCATCTAAAACTCAGATTCACTAGGCTACTTGATTGTTATTTATTTCAAACCTTGAATTTCAGTATATCAACATGCTTCCCATTAAACTTGCAAACTCCTGATGTGATGGGAACCAGAATTTGACATATAAAGCTTCCTAGCTTTATCACCAATTTGTGAAAAAAGGTGCCGGAGCTAATCTTTGAGTGAATAGAAAAAGGGGGCGGTGATATGATGTGTTGTTTGAATTTATACATTTAAAAGCTGTCCACTTGTCCGCAATTTAGGCACCATTATAGGATGTAGAATATTCATAAAGTTATGTATCCTATTTTAAATTTTATTTAGTTTTTTTTCTTCTTATAGTACTTGGTATAAATTATATTCTCAAACTGAATGGTTGCATGATCAGATTGATCACAAAACATTACCCCGAGGGTTTCTTTTTGACCCATAGACTTTTTGTCTGCTACCTCTTATATTATCTTTATTTTTCTTCAAAAATATCATTGCTAGTACCAGTCATCCGAAGCTTGGTTTGATTTATTTAAGCTACAAATTCCTTGGGCTATAAACTGAATCCGTTTATCTTCTTAATTCTCATGGATGCTTCAGCATCTGTTTAATTGTTGTTTCAGATAATGAACTACATGTATTTTAATTTCATAACTTTGTGTGTCTTTTCCCCTCCTGTAAGTATAATATATGTGTGCATGTTGATAAGTATTTCATAGAATTGTTTCTCATAATAACTGATTTCTCTCCTCTCCTTAATCGAACAAGGTTGCCATTTTGCTTCTCACTGAAATCACTCCAAAAAGCATTGCGGTTCATAATGCCACAGAGGTGGCTCGGTTTGTGGTAAGTTGTAAATTTATTGCCTTTTCCTTTTTGATATTTGGAAACAGAAATATGTTGATTAAGCATTTTTGTTTGTTTTGCACACCATGACATTTCTTCTTCAACAAAATGTTGATTAAGCATTTTTGTTTGTTTTGCTCACCATGACATTTCTTCTTCAACTTTGTTTAGTGACAAATATTAATTCTAATGTCTCTAGGTCAGGCCAGTGGCATGGCTTTCTCTGGTACTGTATCCTGCAGGAAGAATTGTTACCTTTCTTTCAATGGGGATGCTTAAATTGCTTGGCTTAAAAGGAAGTAGGTATGCTGAAAAAATAGCCATCCGTTAATGTATTCCTGTACATTTGTTTTTATTTATTTACGTGTGTATCGTGAAATCTGATTCTTATTTGTGATGTAAATCTTAGCCCCTTCATCAAAGTGATGCATTTTTTTTCACCCATGCACCATGATAACTCTGCATTTTCTAAGTTTGTTTTTGTTTAAATGTATGAGAGATTAAATGGGGGAAATGAAGTTACTTAATTGATCGTGAGGATTTTATATGTTGTAGCTGCTAGATGGTTGCTATGGATTTGTAATTTGGTCAAATCATGTGGCACAAGGAAGTGAACTTTGTTTCTTTATGTATTTTCTTATCCTTGGTTATAGAGACTAAACATGGTTTGCCACCTTCTTGTGTTAAGCTCATAGCATAAAGAGTGGATACACAACCTTTTACTATAATTGTTGAAATTTGGGGACTAACTCATCCTTACAAAACCAGCTTGTAAGGTGAGGATCCTCTTTATAAACTCTTCTCAAGAGTAAATCCACCCCCTCAAAGCCAACACAATGAAGGTGTTGGAGGCTGCATTGAAGGGTAACCAAAGGTCGCAATTCAGGCAACTAGGGGCAGACCGCAATTAAGGCGGAATTTCCAACAATAATAGATGGTCTGATATTTTTAAGATGTTCACTCTATGTGACAACACTGTGGATAAGTGATTTCAAAAGACCAGATAGGATTAGAAATGAAATCATTAGAGATAAAATTGGGGTAAATTCCTTTGTAGAAAAGATCGCAGTCTCTCGTCTTGCGTGGTTTAGCATATTGATAGAAGACTTTTAAAAGCAGCGATTAAGAGGGTAGGCCAGATGTAGGAGTAGGATAGTCTGATGCTAGACAGTAGAGCTAAACTAAAGAAAACTAATAGAGACGTGGATTTAAACCGTTTCATGAACATGATTCATTACATATTGTTATGGTGTCATTTGAGCCATATTGCCAACCCCACCTAGTGAAAAAAAGGCTTTTGTTGTTGTTTGAATATTTAGATAATACTTATCTGGGAAGTTGCATCCATATGTTGAAGCAATGACCTTGGGTTATTCTCATTCTTTTATTTTTATTGAATTCAACACTAAAGGCTGTATTTTATTTTAGTGAGCCATATGTAACTGAAGAGGAGCTAAAATTGATGCTAAGGGGTGCAGAGTTAAGTGGAGCAATAGAAGAGGAAGAGCAGGTAATTAATATTGGGTTTAATTCTAATAATATCACTATATTTCTTTTCAAAATTCTTTCAAAAAAAAAAAAAATCTTTTCAAAATGTTCAGCCCTTTCTCTCCTCTAGAGAAAATAAAATTTTATAAATATGTTCCGTTGTAAAAAATTGTCTCTACACTATTGTTTTTAAAAAAATGCAAATTTAATGTGAAAATGTGCTCTTTTTTTAGTAATGACGTATGTTCAGTGTTTATTCTTTACACCACTTACAAAAGCCGTTTGATTATTTTATAGGGTTTAATCTGTTTTCATTTGTTTTATTTCTTTTTTTTTTTCTGATAAGAGTCTTGAATATATTTTATAGGATATGATCGAAAACGTGTTGGAGATAAAAGACACACATGTGAGAGAAGTTATGACGCCTCTTGTTGATGTTGTTGCAATTGATGCAAGTTCAAGCCTTGTAGATTTTCATCACTTGTGGGTTACACATCAATACTCAAGGTATTTAAACGTTTCCCAGTTTAAATTCAGTGATATTTTTTTCCCAGTGTGCTAACTGTATCATGACATGTTTCCTAGGGTTCCTGTTTTTGAGCAACGTGTTGATAATATAATGGGTATAGCATATGCGATGGATCTGCTGGATTATGTCCAAAAGGTTGGGAGATTTTACTACTATTATTGGTTACAGGTTATAAGTTCTTTACCTATTAATCAAACCTCATAGTTTGCAGAATTATATTATGTTTAATTTTGAAGGGTGAAACTCTAGAAAGTATCACAGTTGGAGATTTGGCTCACAAGCCTGCATATTTTGTACCTGGTAACTTGACTATATCTTAACACATCGAAATTGAATTGTTCAGTTTAACTGGTTGAATTGTTTGGGCTATGGGCGCATCAATATCTGCTTAATTTGGTGCGTAATATTGGATGAATAAATTCTTATTATTGCCTTTGCAGATTCAATGTCTGTTTGGAATCTTCTTAGAGAATTTCGAATCAGGAAGGTTCACATGGCTGTCGTTCTTAATGAGTATGGTGGAACTGTTGGGGTATGTGCTTGCCATACCAGAATTCAACCAAACTCAGATCTGTTTGTTTGACATAAATATGAATATATGGAATTTGTGATTCGCTTAAGATGTACTCCCTCCGTCTCACAATAATTGTCTCTTTACCCATTTTTCTTTTTCTCAAAATAATTGTCACTTTAGAATACCACTGCAACATTTATTATTTTTTTCCATTAGTATACCCCTATTTATTGAATTTCATCCAACTTAACCACTCCACTAACTACAATTAATAAGGGTGTTTTAGTAAATGATACTAATTTTACCATCAAAATCAACACAATCAATCATTTCCTTAGTAATCGTGCATAAACCTTAAACGACTATTTTTTAGAGACGGAGGGAGTATAAACTGTGCAAAGTATAACTGTAGGGAAAAAAAGATGCATATTAAAGATATCAATTAGAACATGCTATCACTATGGGTGTATGTTTCTTTCAGCCTCTTTTTTATGTTAATTTTAAATAAAAGCTAACAGAATACATTGAAATCATACCACTCATCAGAAACAATTTCAAGAATATTCATAAATTATCCTGTGCTTAAATTATTGTAGATACATGTTTAGGTATTAGTATGCTGCTTGCCCTGTACTTTAATTTAATAATGTATAAGTTAAAATAGTTTTTTTCTCTACTACTTTCTGATTCCAAAGCAATTCTGATTTACTAAATCTTGATATTTACCTTCTGTTCTCATCTTTCTATTGCCCTAGCTTTCCTAATTTTGGGTGCAATAAATTTTGAATTTGTGATGATTGAATTCATTTTGCCAATGATTTTCTGTGGCATCCTTCCACGTGCTTGTTGTTAAGTAAATGCTTTTTTTAATTGCTAAATGGGGCATGTTTTCTTCTTCTGACACAGTTTATTCGATTGTAATTAAATTCTCTGATTCAACTCCATTCTGTGATCTGCCAATGTAGTCTAACAATTTTGACAAGATAATGGTTTTTGAATCAATGAGTCTTGATGTCTTACGTATTTTTCCATTTAACAGCTTGTAACTCTTGAAGATGTTGTTGAGGAAATTGTTGGTGAAATATTCGATGAAAATGACTCAAAGGTAAATCTCAGTATAAATGCTTCTACTTAATATTTGCATCTGATTTTTGGTGACTGCAAGCCAAATTTTCATTAAAGAACATTCTTTTGTTGCTATTACAGGAGGAAATACAAAAGAAAACTGGCTACATAGTAATGCGAGCTGAGGGCGTGTTTGACGTCGATGCTAACACATCCATTGATCAACTCTCAGAAGACTTGAACATCAAGATGCCAGAGGTTCACCACTTTTTTATTTCATTTTCCATTCATGCATTTACATGTTAGTCTTCTTATACCAGTGCTCGAAATCATGGTTAACATTCTTCTATTAGTTCCCTGGTATTAGTGTGATTTTTCTTTATTACAGCATCCAATCAGGTTTTCCTTTTAAAGGAAAAAAGTGTCGGTGCCACAATTTATTGTTATTTGTAGAACCAATGATTAAGTTGATTTTGAAGTTGCCCTCAGAACCATTGCAGCCTACCCTATATCTTGACAAGATTACCAAGTATGTTCAAGATTTCCGGGCCTATTAATACGGAAGTTACTTTATTATTTCAGGGTCACCAATATGAGACGGTATCGGGCTTTGTATGTGAAGCCTTTGGATACATTCCAAGGACAGGAGAAAGCATCAAGTTAGTTCTTGAAAGGGATGATGAAGATGATGACGATGACACCAATGGTGACCACCAGGAACAGAAAGAGAAGAAACATATTTTCAAACTTGAGGTAATCACTTTGTTGCTATCAATGATATTGTCCCTCATGGTAGTTTATTATTTATAAGCTTTCGAATATTTTTTTACTTCTATTTCCGAATCTATGTGAAGTAACAAAACTGAATCGAGAGCTTCTCTTTGTCTTTGATGCAGATACTAGCAGGAAATGCGAGAAAGGTGAGTGCTGTTCGGTTTGAAAGACTACATAGTGGTAGTAGCGATGAAATGTTGGAAGCGAAAGAAGTAACGCGAATGTTCCCAAAAATTGTGAAAAGAAAATGGAACAGTGGTGAGGAGTCTGAGGATGAAGCAGAGTATGATGGATATACATTTCCAAAGAGACCACATGAAGACATTTCTAATGAATATGTAGTTGATCAGGAAAATTCTCATAGTAATTATTAAGTTATTTTCCTCAATTTTTTATTTTTTTTTATCATTTCTTTCTAATTGGCAAGCTTTTGTGCCATTTTTGTATTAGTTGGAAAACTCGAGATACGTGTACAAATTGAGAACCAATGTTCTTCCACAAAAAGAAGAGAAAACCAGTGAGTTATTTCCTCCGTCCCTATATGTAACCCCCTTTGGTTTTTTTTTCATATTTCTTAAATAAAAGTTGTCAGTGTAATTAATGTGTCTATTTTGTGTGTTAATATTATCAAATTGTCTTTTGCTTGTATGTGTATTAAATTTGACTTTTCAAATTTCAAAGATAAGTTAATAGTATTAATAGGGTATCTTTAGGAAAAAAATAATAAATACTTCTAGTAATTTGAAAAGGGGTTCACAACTAGGGACAAAAATAAAATCAATTGAATATTTAGATATAAGGACGGAGTTACTGTAACATGCAGAACCTTTCCAAGACAAACAGAGGGTTCTATGCAAACAGAAATCGAAATAAAATGTCATATTTACTGTATTATCTATCATCCAAAGAAAGAAAAAACATGAACATTTGGATGAGGAAACTATTCAGAAAGCTAGAAAGGCCTAGAAGTGAAATACTATTTGTTTTTATTTATTTAATGCATTTTTATGGTGCCTTCTGTGAGATAGATACTCCTTTTGGCGTTAAATATAAACGCTCATTTGAACAAAAAAAAATTGAATCTAAATATAAGCCATTTTTTAATTTAATAGATTAGTTCTTTTTTTCTCCATCAAATAAACCTCCAATTAACAACCACTAAGTATCTTGGAATATAAAAAGTTAGGTCGTTAACTAATGTTTTTGGGCATTTGTTAATAAAACAAAATAATTATACCCAAAAATACTAATTGCATACACATGTAAATGATATCTTAGGTACATTTATCCACACATTAACTACATTACTAATTTTTCTTAACAGAGATATAGTAAAATAGGATTTGGCTGTAGTTACATTTGGATTCCAAGTGTTTCATGGTGGTTTGTCCCCCCTCCATTTTCACAGTAAGGTGGTGTTTTGATTGAAGTGGGAATGGTTCAAGCAAATAACTATAAATCCATGTTTCATTATAAAATTGACAATAAGTTCATTATGAATACATTTCTGTGTATAGGATAATTTTCACAAGCAAATAACCACCTTTCTACAGATATTTCAAGCAACATTATACATTGTTATTCATCATTGGTCACACTAACAAGTCTAGCATGCCTGGTCACTTTCTCCCTCAAACGTTCAGTCATTCTTGCTGCATCAACATCTTCTCCTTTAATCACCACTCTATCTTTTCCTTCCCTTTCCAAAGTAACCATTGTAACACCTATATGATTCACAGACGATTAGTTAATTAACCCTAGTAACAATATTACACTAGTTCCTAATATTCATGTTATTGATTTATTGTTGCTGAGTATTCCCAATTTCTTAAGGATGACTAATCATCAGGGAACTTGACGGGCCTTTGTGGAGTCTTTGTTCTCAACCACATTTTTCCCATTCACAAAGTTTGAACCCGAGACCTTGTTTAAGCGATTCGAGTCCAGTTTTATTTGGACCAATGTAATATATATATATATATATATATATATATATATTTGAATAATACATTATTTTTTTTCAATAAAAAACATTTAACTTTTATATGATCAACACATACCATCAGCAATGGTGCATATGGCCAATATCTTCTTCTTGCATTTTGCACAGTGGAGTGGCAACTCAATCACGATCTTTTGCTGCACCATTTATAAGTAAAATAAAAATGCATCATAATTAAGCAATAAACCATATATGCGTGAATATAAATACGTTGATCAAATTATTCAGAAAATATAGTTCTGGAACTATAGGAAAGTCGAGATTTTTAAATAAAAAGAAAGAAAACGAAATTCAATGAAGCAAGTTGGCTTACCATCATAATCTCCACCAAAAGAAATAGATTAGCTTAGCTTAATTAAGTTTACAAGAATCTTCTTGATCTTGAAGAAGAATTAACCATGATCCCATGCATATATACTATAATGGAGAGCATGTATATCTGTCACTAGTGGCGGTATAGATTATTAAATTCAAATAATTAACTTGCAAAGCAAAAGTATATGCAATTAAGTTAACTAAATAATATTAATTTATATCCTAAACTTGGTGATCCACTTTTTATGGATTCAACACGGTTGACACTTGACATAGTCGTATTATCAAATAAACAAACTAAGTCAGCTGCTTATGTTCAAAGTCAATATCATATGAATGACGTGTATGAAAGGAATATGGTGATGTATATATACACGTTCAATTTTAGATTTTTTTTTTCCTTCAAAAATATAATCTCATCTCCTTTCTGCAAAAAGAATGAATTCGTAAAACATTTTTTAGTTTAAATTCTGTGCAAACTGTCTTTAGGAGTAGAATTAATTAATCACAAAAAAAAAAAACTGAGATTTTATCAACAACTAATTTTCAATTATTGATATTTAGGGATTTAAATAAAATAAAATAAAAAATTAGGGATTTAAATAGTTTCACTAGATAGTATGAATCTCATATACACACACGATATCTTTTTATACGTAAGTATATACGAAGCGCTTGTTATGACAACTAGACGCCGACCCGTACGATGCACGGGTTTGTTTCGATTTTCATATATAAGCATCATGTTGATTATATTATTAGTTGTCGACATGTTTAAATGTATTATGTATAACATTTCAAAAAAGACTACAATAGCAAAATGCACCGAAGTTGGAACTCGTCATACAAAATCTAAACAATGAGCAAAATTTAAACAATGAACAAATTAAATAGTTCAAAATACACATCAAAGGAAAAAAGTTACTGCATAAAGTTAGTATAAGAAACATATCAAGTGATTCAACCATAGAAGCCTATAAGGTCACCTACATTTTCATTTTTCAAGACATATGTTGTAGGAAAAAGGGGAAGAAATGGATGAAAAACGCAGACTTTTGGGTTTAGATTGTGAAGGAGAAAGGAGAAAAAAAGATTCAAAACCGTTTGGAAAGAAAGGAAAATGAATTAATTGGTTTTTTGAAAATAGAGTTTAATATTGGATATTATGTAGTGGAAGCAAATTAAATCAGTAAAATAACAACAGGTAAAGTGGTAAAATCGGTTGGATGGAAACAAATAGTCGTGGGTTTGAATCCTCAATAGTTATTTTTAATAAAGATTTTTTAAACCTCTCAACAAAGACTGAATTATGGTTAATCAGTGGTGGAATTAGGGTTAATCAGGACTGTTTAACATTTATATATATATATATATATATATATATATATATATATATTAAGATTATAGTATTAATGAAGATTATTTAGGTAAGTTTCATATTATATAATTTTTTTTTTGACGTGTTGTTGGTATATACAAAGCTTTTTATGACAATTATAGTATGTATGAAGATTATTTAGGCAAGTTTTACATTATATAATTTTTTTTGTGTTGTTCATTGTTTGTCAATTATCAAATATAAACGTGCAAGCTTGACTTTTCTTACTTTGTTCTCTTACCAGCACTATTTCAGTGTTTATCGAACATGTAGTCATTTCACACTTAGGAGCCAGCTCGGTAGCAAGGTTAACCTTCATATATACAAAGTTTAAATCTTTTTAATTAATATTTTTTTTTCCTTTTTCCAATTTTTTCAAAAAATTTATATCATTCTAATAAAAAATCTTTTTTGTTACAATATAAAAAGGAAAGAAATGCACAGGGCAGAAAAAAACAACGAAAAAAAAAAAGACTACTTTCAAGTATAGAAAGTTCTAGTTGTATCTATCCTAAAAAGATAGGAGAGATCTTTTGGGAGGAGAGACATGGTACAATAACTCATTATTCGAAGAGGCTCATAGTTTGACCATAAAATTCATGCAATGATAACCCTCTCTAAGAATATGGAAAACATTGACATTAGCCCCGTCAAATCTTTTACATCTTGAATCAAGACCGCATAGACATGAAACTTCGTTGTTGGACCTTTGAGGAGGTTGATACAGTGCAAAGAGTCGTAGTAGCAAGTAAGCTCAATTTTATTTAAGCTTTTTGCCAACATTAGATCCTGGTAGATAGCATAAAGCTCAATGTACATGATGTCAAAAGAGTCGTGAATATATCTAGAAAAACCTGATAAATAAAAGCTAGCATTATTTTGAATGACTCCTTCAAAGTCAGCTCTCACGAAGTACCCATACAACTATCATCTATATTAATGATGGCTCATTGATGATTACCGTTGTTCCACTTAATGAATTATCAACTGACTCACCAATGAAATTAGGAGCAAAACAAGATGTGAGAGAATCTACCATATTATGAATGTAGTAGGATAAGCGACTAAGCGGTCAATTCTCATTGCTTAAACACATAAGATTTCGATGGTGCCAAGCCCACCAAAAGAGGAACGAATGAAGACCCATAAAATCGTCCTTCAACCAATCTATCACATCCATATTTGAGTAGAAATTCGCATCATGGAAGTCAACATGATGCCAAATGATTCGAGAGAAGTTACAATCACAAACAAAATGGAGGAAAGTCTTATTATTAAAACCACAACGAGAGAAAGTAGTCAATGATGCAATATTTTTATGGTTGAGCAAAAGGAGAGTAAGGGAAGAATTGTGTCAGACCAACAAAAAAAATAAACTTGTGCTTTCCGAAAGCTTTAATTTCCAAATCCAAGACCAAGAATAAATAGAACTAAAACGAGTTACCGTGTTTGTGCGGGACAACAACCAAGTGTAGCTACTCCTAGTAGTGTAGGTGTCATTTTTGTTGGGAGTCCAAATGAAAGCATTTTCTACATATAGATTAAATTTGATGTGCATGTTATTGATAAAATCGGCTATGGAAGGAGGGAGGTGAGAGTACAAAACCTGAGTGGGAAGACCATTGGTGGACAACACATCTCTAACTGTCAAGTGCAAGTCGTGGTTGTCTATGTAAGGAGGAAGGGACCCTATGAAACCAAGGGAGCTCCAAGGAAAAAACCAAAAGGAATAACTACATGGTACCGCACGCCAAGAGAAATAGTCTTTGAGAGCATTTTTAGCATTATGATGGAAGACCAGACAGTTGAATCTTTGGGATGAGTGGTAGCATGGAGGATGTTATGCCTAGAAGCGTACCTATTAGATAGGAGATCCACCCAAAGTGTTGGAGAAGATTGAAGCAGATCTCAAACAAGCTTTCCTAGGAGACAAATATTGGTTTTCCTAGCAGTTCTGATTCTGATTACAAAACCATCTTGATTTTTGGGGCATGCAATTTTCTTCCAATTATTTAGACTCATAACTTTATGTAATGTTATTTATAAAGTTATTTCTAAAATTATTTTTAATAGAATCAAACCTTTACTTGATGGGATAATCTCTCCATACCAGTCTAGTTTTATTCCTGGTAGAAGCATCCATCATAACATCATTGCAACCCAAGAGATGGTCCACTCTATGTCTAGAATGAATGGTGATAAGATGTTTATGCCTGTTAAAATTGATCTGGAAAAAGCCTATGACCGTCTAAACTGGAATTTTGTGGAAAAATGTTTAGAGGAATGTAATTTCCCGCCTAAGCTCATTCAGGTAATTCATCATTGCATTTCTTCTCCCTCCTACAAAATATTGTGGAATGGAGAGAAAATTGACAGTTTTATCCCCACAAGAGGTATTAGGCAAGGTGACCCCCTTTCCCCTTATCTTTTTGTCGTATGCATGGAGAAATTGTCTCATATCATTGCAGATCAGGTGGATGCATGTTACTGGAAACCTATGAGGGCAGGCAGGTATGGACCTCAAATCTCTCATTTGCTTTTTGCCGATGATCTTCTTCTTTTTGCAGAGGCTTATGTTGAGCAAGCTCATTGTGTTTTACATTGTTTGGATATGTTTTGCCAAGCATCGGGACAACGAATAAATTACTAGAAGACCCATGTGTTTTTTTTTCTAAGAATGTTGATAATCAACTCAGAGAGGATATATTACATCATACGGGGTTCTCCGAAGCTAATAGTTTGGGCAAGTATCTTGGAGCAAACATAGCTCCGGGAAGCACGTCGAGAGGACATTATAGTCATATTATCAACAAGATTCAAAACAAACTGAGTGGATGGAAGCATCAATGTTTAAGCTTAGCTGGTAGAATCACCCTTTCTAATTCGGTCCTTAGTTCAATACCCTACTACCATATGCAATATACTAAACTTCCTAGAACCATTTGTGTGGAGATGGAAAAAATTCAAAGGGTTTTATTTGGGGAGATAGTGATCAAGGTCGTAAACCTCATTTAGTTGGGTGGGATGTTGTCTGTTTGCCTAAGATGGATGGTGGGCTAGGCCTTAAGCACCCTCACCTTATAAATGAAGCCTTTTTAATGAAGATGCTTTGGAATCTAAATTCTAAGCCAGATGATCTATGGTGAAAAGTGCTTTATAGTAAGTATGGTCGAAATAATGATTCAAGTATGACCATTCAATCCCAACCTTACGGCTCTTCTTTGTGGAAAGCTCTTGCTGGAAATTGGGGGGAGTTTTAAAGAAATATTGTGTGAAAAATTGGAGATGGTCTTCGTACCAATTTTTGGATGGATAAATGGGGCTCCAACAACATTTCTCTTATTACAGTAGCTACTAAATCTTATATTGATACCACACTTAATGTTAAGGATGTGACGAATGACTCTGGAAATTGGGATACTGATTTCTTGTTTCACAATCTTCCTGAAAACATTACAAATAAAGTAATTGCACTCCCTACGCCTATTGAGGCTGATGGTCGTGACAACATTGGGTGAGGAGGAACTAGTACTCAACAATTCTCTGTTAAAAGTGCGTAAAATTCGCTTCTTCGTAACCAATCCAATGTGGAGGGGGATTGGAAAGTTCTTTGGAGATGGAGGGGTCCTCATCGTATTCAAACTTTCATGTGGTTAGTGGCTGATGACATCTCGTCATTACGTAATTTTTTATGTAATTTGATCACAATTTAGAGTTCACAAGGTAACTTAAGCAGCAAGAAAAGCAGAAAATCTGAAGAAAATACCAAGATGAAAAACGTGTCACGTTTCTGCAAAACGTGACACGATTTTAGAAGACCAAAACATGCTCTCTGTCAAGGCAAAAACGTGTCACGATGACCAAAACGTGACACGATTTGAGGAAACCCTAATTCAAATGTTTGTTATACAAGGCAAATCGTGACACGATTCCACAAAATCGTGACACGATTCCACAAAAACGTGACACGATTTTAGGCGAATTTCTGTGCCTATTTAAGCTGAAGGCTATTCTGAAAACAAGGGTTACGATTTGAGAAGAGAAAAGTGCGATTTTGAGACCTGAAGACGGCTGCAGTGGCGATTTCTTCAGCTTGTTACCAGTTCATGTATGTATTGTTACCTCTAATGATTATGTTATTTATAAACTCGATTATGAGTAGCTAAATCCAATAGAGGTTAGGTCTGAGATGAATCTTTGTAACCCTAATTGATACACGTTGCTGTGAAACTCTATTTATTGTGAATGACAATCTAGTTTTTATTCAATTCAATTGTTCTTAATGCTTTATATATCCTGATCATATATATATATATATATATATATATAAAATTTAGTGAGAACGAATGACTACTGACCCTAGCTTTCGACTTAGATCTAATTGAATTGTTCTAATAATCATAATTAGTCTAGGAATGGATAATTCTTTATTAGTGATATTAGGTTAACGCACGTAAAACCCTCGACGATTATTAGATCACCTAAGGAATTGGGGGCAGTAATCTTAGAGGAGGGTCCTAACTCAAGGGATTGATTAGGACTATTTTGTTAACTATCGTGAAAATAGAAAATCATTCATAAGAATAGGTGCAGTATACCAATTAGGGGAACATCGATGATTCGAAAGACTTAAACTCATCTCTCTCTTATTCTTAACAACCATTTACCTTTCTATTACTAAGTTTTATGTTATAAAACCAATCTACTGCCTAGTGGCAAAACAAAACAACTTTTATTACATCCTAATTTAATAACGTACTTGACTTATTGAGATTAAAACCAGTCCTTGTGGGAACGATATTTTTACTACTTCGATAGCATTTGGTACACTTGCCAAAATTCTATCAGTGGCTCATGGTCGTACTCTTACTAACTACCGTCGAAGTAGGTGGGGGACAGGAATTTCGCCTACTTGTCCTATTCATGTGTTTCGTGATTGCAGACATGCAGCTCAGGTATAGACTAGACTTGTGTCTCCAGATTTTATAACTAATTTTTTTTCCTTTGTTGATTGCAGGGAATGAGTTTTTAAAAACCTCGGTAAAAGATGGAATGGAGTTATCAACTCTAGGTGGCAGACTTTGTAACGCCCTATTTTATTATTTATTTATTTTATTGAGTTTAGATATCTTTTTATAATTTGGTCGATTTATTTTGATAAGTGATATTTTGTTATGTTATATGTTGGTATTTATTAGTATAATATATCTGTTATCTGGTGTAGAATATATATTTGTTATTTGTTGTAGAAAATATATTTGTTATTTGGTGTAGAAATATATATATATGTTATTTGGTGTAAAAATATATATATGTTATTTGGTGTAAAAATATATTTGTTATTTGTTATAGAAATATACATGTTATTTGGTGTAAAAAATATACTTGTTATTTGCTATAGAAATATATTTGATATTTGTTATGGAAGTAATTTATATATATTTTTAAATAGAATATTGAGTTGAGGGGTTGATTTAGGGATTTAAAAGAGTTTAAGAGAATAAGTGAAATGAGATAAATTAGATAGAAGAGATATAAAAAGGAAAACTAGGTTAGAATTGTACAGAGGGTACAATTCAGTTTTTGGAGAAAAAGGGAGAAAAGTGAGAAGTCAGAGAAAGAGGAGAATCTTGTGAGAAGAGGAGCAATCTCGTAGAGTCCGATAGTCTAATCTAAGGTAAGAGTGGGATTTTCTTCAATAATCATAGTATATAATTTTGAAATTTGATGAATTGTTGTGTTCTTGAGTTAGGGTTAGAAAGTTTATCTTAATTGATAAAATGAGATGAATTGTGTTGTTTGATGCATGTTCTGATGTAGTATTTTTGCATCAAACAAAATAAATATTTATAAATCGTCTCCTCAGGGACTAGTGCGATATCATGGACCGTTCGACACGAAATATCATTCTAAGTTAAAAGATTGATTGTTTGTTTGTTTAACTATATAAACTAAAGTGTAAAAGTAAATGTTGAGAGTAACAAGGCGTAGAAACGTTGGAATTAGAGTTCCTTGATTAAGTGTCAAACATAACCTAATAATCACGTATAATGACTCTAGCGTTTTACCGATATTATCACGTATCGTTCAACAAGATTATTCGTGTCCAAATAATCTCGTGAAACCAATTGTATTGTTCAATAGTTGATTTCCCAAACTATCGAACAATCCAATTGTCGATCGTATCGTTTAATCGACGATTTCTCAATCTATTCAACGATCCGAAAGTTTTACGTTCCGATACTTTGTGTGATTATCAAAACATCAATCCTATGTCTAGAATTGTTGTTTTGATAGATGAATATTTTAAACCTAGATTCAAAAGTACTTTTCAATAGCAATTAAATCAAAGATAGGAATTGGATTGCAAGAATAACTTCAATATCATGTAAATTGCTAGAATCATATAATACAAGATCAAAGGATTACATTTTAGGCTCAATCAAGTACCTCTAATCCCAACTAAGAAGAATTAGCTCATCATTGTCATGTGAACTTTACAAAAGTGGAAGAAAAGTTGTGAATCCATGCCAAGACTTTGATTTCTCCAAGGATCTTAATGAATTCCCACTCAATCACTCTTGCTCTATGAAGACCCAAGATTTTTGCCCTATTCTCTCTCTAAAATTGTAACTAACTACTTCTGAAAATGAAAGAGAAGACTTTTATAGATTTTCTGATCTGCATGTACTCGCCTCGCGAGCAGAATCACTCGCCATGGCGAGTTGCGGTTCCTTCGCCTATGGGTTTGTGTCACGTCACCTCTGAAGAGTTTTGGCCGCCCTAACTCGCCTCGCGAGTAAAATCATGCGCCATTGCGAGCTCTTCTCGCCTCTAGTTCGCCATGGTGAGTTGGAGGCGAAGGGAGAAAAAGTCTCTGCCATGTGCTCGCCTTGGTCTCGCCGTTGCGAGTTAGTGGCGAGCTGCTCGCCTTTCCTTGCTCGCCATTGCGAGTTGATGACGAGTTGCCTTAATCTTTGCCTCTTTTTTCTTGGTTCTTTTCCTTCCTTGCTTGGTGCCTTGAGTTCAATTCCTGCACAAAAGGGATAGAGTAAGAGAAATAAAGCGTAATAGGACAATAATCATTTATCTCTTGGCTTTTCCTTAGATTACTTGTATGATAAGTAATAAAAATGCCTTAATTAAAAGATGATTTTTAACTACTTCACGGCACTTATCATGTTCCTAAGTTGTTTTGATTTCTATATTGCCTATTTGACCTGTAAACATCATTGTAAATTATTTTGGGTGATTAAAGGATCAAAAATTGGATTGTTGGAGTGAAAACTGTTCTTTCCCGTAAGCGAATTCGGCCACCGATTTTCTGAAAGCTAAAACTGGAAAAACACTCACTTTTCACCCGTTTCTGTTTTGAAGTAGCTTTTGGTGTAAACACAAAAGTTGTAGGTATGGATGTTAGATTTTTAATGCCGTTGGTTTGACTTCTAAATGATTTATAGAACTTGAGTTATGGTCAAATTACGACACGTAGGCCACAGTGAATATTTATGAATTTCAGCACAACCATTCCCGAATTTGAAATGAAAACTGGTATTGATAGGTACAGAATTGGTATTAGGTGTAAACACAAAAATTGTAGGTATGGATATTAGCTTTTTAATGCCGTTGGTTTGACTTCTAAATGATTTATAGATAATTGTGTTAGCTGTCCGTTGACTTTGGTTTGACTTGAAAATGATTTTTGGTGTTTGAGTTATGATGAAAATACCCCAAGAAGGCTTTAGTGAATTATTATATGAATGTATATGTTGATGATAATATATGATGCTTTTCATGATTGATGAATTAGTATATGAATGTACATGTTGATGAATATGATGTTGTATGATGTGTTCATGATTGATGAATTATTATATGAAGGTATAAGTTGATGAATATGATGTTACATGAAGTTATTTATAATTGTATTGTCTTTCAGTGAGTCTGAATTAATACGAATATTGTTGTTGAATAATTTGAGATACATATATAATTGTATATGCCTTTTGAGAACAATAAGCGATGAACTATGTGATTGTTTATGATATTGTCATATCTTGAAATATTTGATGTGTTGTCATGTTGCTGTTTATTATTGACTAAAAGCCGCATGTGTCAGTCTAAGATTATGAGTTATTGATCCATGTTATTGGAGTCATTTATGATGTCCAAGATATAAGATGTTGAGTCCATGCATACTCATTTAAAGACGAGGGCTTATGCCCTGGAGTATTTTTATGCTCAAATAGCGACGAGGGCTTATGCCCTGGAGTATTTTTATGCTCAAATAGCGACGAAGGCTTATGCCCTGGAGTATATTTATGCTCAAATAGCGACGAGGGCTTATGCCCTGGATTGGTACCACATGCATGAGTAAGATGATAGAGTTGCATAGTCGAGTTACATTGTCGAGTCAAAGATTGTTAAGTCGAAGTTGTTGATGTTGCATAGTCGAGTCGATGTCGAAGTTGTCGAGTTGTCTAAGTTGTCGAGTTGATAATTATCAATGAATCGTTAATGAAGAGTTATATGTTGTTGTTTATGTTGTTTATGTGAAGTATCGTTAAAGATGATTTGAAGTTGATTGTTGCTTATGTTGTTTATATTGTTTATATAAAGTATCATTAAAGATGATTTGAAGTTTATTGTTGTTTATATTGTTATATGAAGTATTATTAAAGATGAACTACGTGGTTATTTGTATTACTAATTGATATTGTTATGATGATTACATAATGTAGCTTATGAGTTGTTAAAGAAGTACTATATGAAGACTTATTATGATTAATTGATGATGTCCATGTTGTTAAATGCATTTGATGAATTGTATGCTTATTATTATTGTTTGTGAAATCTCACCCCTTCTGCTTGAAAATGTTGCCTTCCCTATGGGTAACTTGCAGGTAACCAAGAATAGTTGCGGTCGTGTGAGGTTTCTCTCGCGTGTGTCTTAGGTGCTCTGATACGTAACGGGATGAGAATTTTGTTGTCATTTTCTATTCCTTACGTATTGTTTTATGAACATGTTGATGAACTAAATTTATGAGATTTTGTGTTGAGACCCTTGTGCCGAAGATTATTTTGAAAAGTTGAAATATTTCCGCTGCGATGTATTAAAAGATTTTCTTTATTCCATTTATGATTTTATGAAAAGAAGTGTGACATTCCGCTTACGTTGAAAAACTCTGATTAATCTATGTTATTTTAAAGTTGGGAAAACGGGGTGTTACAAACTTCGTTCATGACTACCTGTTGGCATTTGTGGACATGGAGAAACAAAACTATTTTTGAAGAAGGATTCCAAAGACCGGATAATCCAAGTTATGTAATCCAAAAGTTCATCATGTCCATTGAAGAAGCCTTTCAAGATCAATTGAAGATCAATCATCATCAAAGGGAAACTGTGTATATTGGATGGAAGAAACCTTCAAATGGTTGGGTGAAACTCAATTGTGATGGAGTGTGCAAAGGTAAAGGGGAGCTTGCTGGGTTAGGCGGAATTTTACGTCAATCTGATGGAAGATGGATCAAGGGATTTATTCGCAAAATTGGAGCTTGTGATTCTTTGCATGCTGAGATGTGGGGTCTTTATTTGGAGCTTGATATGGCTTGGAGTGAGAGTTTATCTCACGTGATTGTTGAGAGTGACTCAAAAGTGCTTATTGATATGGTTACTAACAATTGCTAGATCAATGGAACCATCTCTTCTCTAGTTCGACGTATTCAGGAGATATCCTTCAACGAGATTGACATACTCAGGTTATTCACACTTGGCGGCGGAAAGGCAACAAATGTGCTGACTGGTTGGCAAATTTTAGCCTATCCTTGGATTCTTGGAATTTGGTTGTTTTGGAGTCTCCACCAATTGAACTTCAAAGACTCATTTACGATGATACTTCTGGAGCTTGCATGCCTAGAAATCTGCGTGTAATTTAGTTTTCTTTTTGTTCTCTTTCTTTTGGGCCTCAAGCCCTCTTTTGTACACAAAAAAAAAAGTGACATCTTAGCCACAAAGCTACTTAAAAGAAAAGAAAAATTTTAAAAATTAAAATTGGATAATATATTCAATTTTCTAGCTAAGAAAAAAAGGATTACCAACTATCTAAAATGAAGTTATGTCTAAGCTGCATTACCAACTATTATCTTATTATATTTTGTAAAATAAAAATTATTATCTCATTAGTATTTGTTTAACGAAGATCTTATTATATTATAATTATGAAGTTAATGATGATGTGTTGACAATAGAAAACAATTTTGCACACGATCAATCTAAAAATTCAGAATTGCCATATAAATTAAAAATATTAATGGATGTGTCAATTCTAAATATTTTGATTGGTTGTGTGTGTAAAGTTGTTTTAAACTCTAGACCCACCACCATTAAACTCTATAATATTTTTGGGTCAAATAGTCTAGTGGTTGTAGCTCACACATTTTAAACATGGAGAATTGGGGTGTCAGAGATTCAAACCCCTGCCCTAGCATAAATTATGCAATGTCTCGACCCACCATCGTTAAACTCTATAATTATAAAAGTTTAATTAGTACATTCTATCACTGTACAATTAGATTCAAGTGTAAAATAATTGCATGTCGAGATGATATACAAATTAAATTATAATTATAGTTAGGGAATTTGTTAACAGACTTAAAATAAAAATCTTATATATGAAATTGTGTATTCAACTAATTGAAATATTAAAAAAAAAAATTATTTACATAAAATTTAGCAATTATTTCTATTTTTAATTCTTAATACCCGAGGGTAATCGATAGCATCATCCTTATAATTATCTATCGATTAATATAAAACCCTTGGATGTTGCGGGCCCTTCAAGAAATGCAACGGACCCCACAAGGAAGTCATGGAGGGTAAAGAGTGGACCATTGATCAAGTTGGATGAGTGACACTGAATTTATGTAACTTTTGTACATTTTTAATTTTTAAAGATGTTGGCATTGTCCTATTCTATGGTTCCCTCCCAAACAAATTGAAATGTTCCACAACCAAAGCCTTAGCCTCTTTCCAAGGTGTACATTTTCCCTCCTTTCCTTTGGTCCCCGCTCTATAAGATTTGATTTGAGTTTCACAAAATCATATTTAGTGCTCCATATTCACCAAGGGTCCATCTCTTTATTAAATTCCTTTTTATTTTAAATAAATATTATTTCAGTTCCACTTTGTTAAATTATCATTTTGGATAAAAAAATGATCATTTTGATGTTGATTTTTTTTTTGACAATATCATTTTAATATTGATATATGTTATATTATATGTATTTTTAAATTGACCATCATTTTTATATTGGAAAATGGAATTTTTTGCAGATTATCTTTAAATAATTTTCTATTCTGAATATTTTTTTAAAAGAAAACACTAAACTTTAACCTGAATTTTTTAAAAAGAAAACACTAAACTTTAACTATAGTCAAATTTAAAATTTAAAATATTATTTTTGAGGGAATAAAAAATCCTGGATAACTATTTAAAAAAAATACCAAACTTTAACATAAACCTATTTTGGTCAAATATAAAAAACTTAAAAAATACATTCTTCTTTTAAAAAAAAACTTATACATGCATCTTCTTAAAAAAAAAACTGATACATACATCCTGGTCAACAAAATTAACTAATAGTATAGAATAAAATAAAATACTAAACTGTCTTTGATAAACAAATATTAAACTTCAATATAAACATATTTTGGTCAAAAAACTTAAACATACATTATTCTCTTAAAAAAACTTAAAACAAACATGCTTAAGAATTAAGAAAACAAAATATACATAACCTTATTTACCGAAATTGATGTGTCAATTGAAGAGATATTTTTTGAAGAGGTGGTGGCAATCCAAGAGTTGAACCCTTAAATTTAGCACATTGAATTTTCTAAATTATTTAGAAGATTTTTTTTTATTTTAATTTTTGGGTTAATCTAAAATGGGTTTTTAGTAACTACCAAAAAAGGGTTTTTTTATTTTTTGTTGAGTATCTGAGCAGTTCCAAGCGGTTATAAAAATAAAGAGAGAATTTAGGAAATAATTTTGGGTCAAATTTGACACCTCTACTTATAAAGTTTGAATCTTTATAATCAAAACCGAAAATAAATACACTTAACACTCTCAAACTTATCACTCTCTCTACTACTTATACTTACTTCACTCACTCAGTGGGTTTTCTTGGAAAGAGAGAGAAAAAGGGTTGGTTCCTTCTTCAAACATTGTGTTCTGAGGTTGTTTCTTTCTTTAAGGATACATTGTTCTGTTCTTTTTCATCTTTCTGTTTCATGGGTATGTTTCTTTCCAGATTTTGTTTATTTTAATGTTTTTGTGTTTTTGTTTTTTATTGTTATTTGTAAAAGGGTTGTTTTGAATTGAACCAATTTGTATGCATGTTGCAAAAGTTTTGTTCTTTGTTGGGTTTAGTGTTAATTTTTTTGCTTTTTGTGTTTTGAATTGTTATTATGATAATGGGTTGTTTCAAATTAAACATCTTTGTTTGCATGGTGAAAAAGGTTGTATCTTTAGATTTTAATCTTGAAATAAATGATTGTGTTGTTGATTTTGATGTTCTTTTTTCTTTGTTTTTTTTTTTTTTGACTGGTTGATTATTGTTGAGGGTTGTTTTGAAATGAAAATAATTTATCTGCATGTTGCAAAAATTTTGTATCTTTGAATTTCAATCTTGAAATGTTAATGATGATCTAGGTTAGTTGTTTTCTATTGTTGGTTTTTGGAATTGTTTGTCAGAGAAAAAGTGTATGATTTGCTATTTTCACATTATAGCCCTTTTCTGCTCTGCATTAAATTTGCTTCCTTTTGTGTGATGACAGAGAAAATTTAGGAAAATAGTATTTTGCAAAATTCAGTAATTTGTATGTGTCATAAGAATCTATGTTTCTTTCTGTGTCTTTAGGTTATTTACAACTATTGGGGGAATAACTTGTCTTCTTTTGTAGAAAACATCACTTTTATTTTAACTTGTTTCTGTTGGATTCCTTCAATTTATTCCTCAGAATTTGTGTTATTTTTGTTTAGTCATTTTTTTACTCAGTTTAGTCAATTGTTTTATGGTATAATAAGTTCTGCAATTTTCATTCAACAACATTAGTCTCTATTTTTTTTTTCTTATTCCAATATTTTTATGCTAATTCCTTTCGACAGTATTCACTAAATTTTGTTTTTATTTTTAATTTTCAGTGTTAGCAAGATAAGAGCTATGGATATATCAGAGTACACAAGAATTGTATTTGATAAAATTCAGAAATTTGAGCCTGAAAATGCTAGAAAGATTATTGGCTATCTTCTTTTACAAGACAATGGCGAACAAGAAATGGCTAGGTTGGCTTCTTGTCCTGACCACATCATCGGTGAAGTCGTCTTTACTGCCAAAACTGATCTTCAAAGGTTGGCTGTTAATTCAACCATGATGCCAATTCCGCCACCTAATGTCAACCCTCAACAAGGTTTAAGTCACTTTCCGGCATTATCTCCGTCTTCACCGCTGAACTTTCAAGTTCCATCTTCCTATTGGGATCCACAATCGACCAGCAATGCTCATCCTGAATTTACGGGAATGAATTACATGGATTCTATTGTAGAACTTCAAAAACAAACACAATTGCTGAGTTTGGAGAATCATTTGGATCATGTGAATACTGGAACTCGAGGTCTTGTTAATGATTACAACAATGGCTTGGATTCTTCTGCTGTCAATTTTGGTGGAAAAGCTACAAAAAGGTTTTCAAATTCAAACATGACTGAATTTCCACTCAAGATCTGTCATTATTTCAGTAAAGGTTACTGTAGGCATGGAGGTAACTGTAGATATTTTCATGCTCAAGTTCCTCACGAGAGTTTCTCTCATATGCATGGAAATAATGATAATACTAGTAATGAGGATCCGGTGATTTCACCAGGGTCACTAGCTCAGATAGAGTCTGAAATTATCGAGCTTTTAAAGCAGAGAAGAGGAAATCCAATGTCAATTGCTTCGCTGCCGATGGCATACTATGATAAATATAAAAAGGTACTGCAAGCACATGGTTATTTAACTGAGAGCCAGCGACATGGTAAGTCTGGCTATAGTTTGACAAAGCTTCTCGCGCGACTCAATAGCATTCGGCTAATTGATAGGTGAAATTTATATATCTTATGTATCTTTATGTGTATGTATTCAAATGTCTCTTGCTCTAGTTTGAAATTTGTCATGGTTGATTTACAGGCCTCACGGACAACATGCAGTGGTTTTGGCTGAAGATGCTCCAAAATACATTCAAAAGGGAGATTCTGTTCAAAATATCAGTGCATCACGACAAATATATTTGACTTTTCCAGCTGACAGCACTTTCACTGAAGAGGATGTCGCGGAATACTTCAAGTAAATTATTACATTTTTTGGCGTACCTATGCTTATTTACACTTGTTTGTTGCAGCTAATTATACGTATTTGTAAATTTGGTTTCACATATTTTTTCTTTGCAGCGCATTTGGATATGTTGAAGATGTTAGGATTCCGTGCCAGCAGAAAAGAATGTTTGGCTTTGTAACATTTACTGATCCTGAAACCGTGAGAATGATTTTGGACAAGGGAAATCCTCACTATGTTCGTGGCTCTCGTGTGCTTGTGAAACCTTACAGGGAGAAGACAAAGGTTGTTGAAAGGTCAGAATTCCTTGTCTTTTCTTTTGGATAATAAAGGTTTTGTTTTCTAGTTTTATGGCTTCAAATTCTCATTTAATCTTGTAATTATAATTATTTTCTGTTCATGTTGCAAAATGAAAGTTTATGCTTCTGATTTAAACGGGGAAATGTCTGTATTGCCGTCTATATTGTCAATAGTTTTCTAGTATGATGAATGCTTATTCCTCGGTGTTTATTCTCTGGTTCTTAGTTCATCCTCTTGCACTCCATTTTTTGAAGTTGTACAACACACCACATATGGCATGCATTGGCAACACACCACATATGTATCAAAATTATTTTTTCAAAAAACGTTTAAGCTCAGCCGTAAGAGAGCTAAAACTTAGTTTTTAGTTTTTTTACACATACAAATTGTCATCTCTTCTCAATTTTTTTTGAAGGGACTCCCATTCTTGAAGTTGCCGCTGTTTCTCGTGATGAATCAGGGTCTATTCTTTTCATTGATTATTGACAAATGGGATGATAATATTGTCACTGTTCAAGTGTGATTTTTCTTAGTCATGTTTAGGTTTTATGATGTTGGTTGTTGAATGATTTACATATTATTATAGCTCCTTATTATGATGCTTTTTTGTCAATTTGAACAATTTAATGTCCTTTTATGTTATATGTTACGTGTAGTTTCTTTGATTCTTTTTTTTTTTGCAATTTAGCTTGTTTATGCAAAATTCTGTTTTTCATGTATGTTTAGTTTTCGAAAATTTTATTAACATACGTAGGGTCTAGACCATAGAACATGTATCGTGTACCTGCACCTGTTCTATTGTCCAAAATTTATGCTTGTAACGTTATGGTATCTTGGTCACTAAGAAAACTGGAAAGTTAGAATAAGAGGATATTTTCAACTGGAAATATGGAAAGGTTGCTTGTATAGGAGAAATAGGTGAGTTGGAACCCTCTCAATTACTATAGTTTTTAAATGTTGTGAGGCGTATAAAAAAGATTTGGGCCATTGTAGTCAGGATCGTGAGCTGGTTTGTGACTTTACTCAGGTTCGTTTTTGCTTTGTTTACCTCTGTTTTTCGCTGTTTTTCCTCTGGTTTCTCTGTTTTGTTTTGCTTGGTTCCTCGGTTATTCCTCTATTTTTCTCTCAACTCTATCAACAACCTACCAATCCTATTTACGAACCGTGTTACGTTCCTCGTGTTTTCACCAGCTGACCAATCCTACTTAGGATCTCGGTCCTGATTACATTGATTTGGGCTCATTTAATTCATACTTTTGTATTTATATTTCGAGAACTATAGTAATGGAGCAAATGGAGACGATAGAAAATGGAGAGGTTCTTAACTCGAAATAGGGAAAGAGTGCACATTGTATGTAATAAGGAATTTTTTTAAGTATTTTACTAATCGACAAAAGCATTTTTTAAATATGTACATAGTATTATGTTTCCACGAGTACTGGATACAGTTATTGGTATGTTGACTTCAGAGCTACACAACATAGATTATAAAAGTTTGATGGGTATGGCATCTTGGTTTATTTAACATTACATTACAAAGGCTTAAACCTAAAATATGCAAAGTTATGTTTATTTGAAAATAAAAAACTAGTACTCTCTCTCTCTCTCTCACACACACACACTCTCTCTCTCTCTCTCTCTCTCTGTCACACACACACACACAGACAAATAGAATATTTTGGTTCCTATGATGAATGTTTTCTTTCATAATTATTAACTTCAGTATGTATTTCAGGAGGTACCATGATAGAATGGAACATTCTGTTTGTTGTCCACATCACTTTGCAAATATCGACTCCGAACTTGACTCAAGTATGATTTAATCTAGTTTATAACCTAATTGTTTTTCTTTTTCCGGAAACAATGTAGAACAATTTATAGCTTTCCTCTGATTAGATTCTATAAAAAAAAAAAACTTACTGGTTTCCTCTGGGATTGGCTTTCTCAATCAAGTTTACAAAGTTGTTTTGAATCACTTTTTCTGATATATGCAGTTCCAAGAAGTTATGGGAACCATAGATCTCTAAGTAGACAGCTGATGGAAGAGCATGAACAAGCTTTTGAATTGCAAAGGAGACGTCTTGCGCAGCTGCAATTTACCCGACGACCTTTTCCCATTTCACCTCATTTTGGGTTTCCCATGGATGCGTTGAGAGTTCCGGATGGTATGTTATAAGTAGATTTCAATATTACTTAATTTTTATACATGTTTTACTCACCCTTCATTGTCATGCTAATTGAAATAGTTTATCATGCAGATCATTTCAATTTCCAGGCTGCAGAACCTCTAAATCATGCGTTGAATAACAACACCAAGAATACTGACACTGATTCCTCTGGAGGGAATAGGTATACATTAATTTCTACTGAATTTATTCCTCCCATTTTAGCACGAAAACAAATTTCCTTTGGGGAGTCAGGCTAATATAGCACTGTTCTTCCTCTCAAAAGGCAAATTTGATATATTCGTTATAATTTTCTTTTGTTTGTTCACAATTTCACCAGAGGCTAAGATGACAGTATAGTGCTGTTAAATAGCCGATATGGTATTGGTTCAAAATTGTGCGCTAAAGCACTGTTGCATAACAGATTATGTACAATTTTTTGTCATCTGCAACTAGCGAAATTTCAGTGAATGGTGGCATTGTTTGTCTCCTTACATACAATATGATTGCTACACCTTTCGTGGCATAAATCATATTTTCTTAACTATGATGATGACGATAATATTTATTTATTTCTTTATATATTTATGTTTGTAATTTTATGCAGCAACGAAGGACTCAATCTCCCCGACAGTCCATTTGCATTTCCAATGGAAAATGATAAATAGGAAGTGATTTTAGTTTCAGAAACAAATACATGAGAAGTACAGCGTTAGAACAGTGGAGGCCAAAGGCAACAAACTCTTTTTGATACATAATACAATTCTTCTTTTGGAACACAATTTACTCAACTAGCTTGGCAGTATAGTTAAAAATATTCAGCAAATATATACAGGCTGAAGAAGGGATATTTAGACGAATTTCCTTTTAGCAACTGGAACTGGTGGAATTAACAAAAGTTTACTATAGAAATATGGCTGAAGGTTATTGTTTTGTTTTTTAACTATAGAAATATGGCTGAAAGGTTTGGTTTTTAGAGGGAGTTTTTTTGTTGAAGTTTTTAGTGGTTTGAAATAACTAGCTATATTTTTTGGACAACCTTTCAGAATGTGGTTATGGACCAATGAGCTCATTTTCTCTCTATGAGCAGTTTTATTTATAGTTTTAAAACTTTATATGATATAATGTATATTATACATATTTTGAGGTCTTTATATGGTTATATTATATGCCTCTAATATAGCTTTTGAGTCAATAATCAAAATGTTTTAGTCACTGTTATAATGCTCCCCAAAAGGGTAAACAATTTCAGTAGCGATTTCAAAAACAAAAATTGAACTCAAGTCCTTTTTCTTTTTAGAGGAGATTCATGTTACAATTCTTTAATGGTGTGTTTGGATGGAGGGTTTAGGAGGGGAAGAAAGGGGAGTGTTTACTTTTCATTTTTAAATTATGGGCAATATAAAATATTGTTTAAAAAGTTAACATATTGATGTAGCAGGGTTTTATTAGTAATTTAATAGTATTTATTATTTAGCTAAATTTTAGTAATTTTCTAGAACTTTATATTATTATTTCCTTATAAGTAGAATTTATGTAGCGTAAAACTTCTTTAGAAAGAGTTTGTCGCTTACAAACTTGTTCTTTGCAATACTTAGGTAATGAATAAAAGTGTGTCTCTACGTTTTAGAAAATAAAATAAAACGAAATAATAATATAAAGTTTTAGAAAATTACTAAGATTTGGCTAAATAATAAATACTACTAAATTACTAATAAAACCCTCCTGTATCACATATTAACATGATAAACAATCATAAAGGCATAACTTTTCTACCAAATTTTCTCCCGGTTGAGATAATTTTGCATAAATTTTAATTAGTTTATCTTCAACAAATTTCTATAAGAGATCTACCTTGTTAAATAATTTTGGAAAGGAAAAAAAAATACGCAAACAGTTGCACATTATATCACCAAACTCACTGAGATCTACCTAGTTAGAAAGAAAACTATCAACAATCATTTTAGAGTTCAATTCAAATTTCACAGGACTCAAATGTAAATCATGAACCCAAACATAAACACTTTACATATGTTGTAAAATGCTGAATCATTATTAGTAGTAACCGCAATAACGTTCTAGACAACAACGCGGCCATAAAACCAGTAATGAGTTCCAAAATCACCTTCACAACCTGCCTTTCATGGTATTCTCATCAGTTTTTTTCCCTTCTTGATAATCTTTAGGCTTAAACACACTTTTTACCCCTTAATTTTACAAAAGTTGCAATTTTAGCCCCCTATTAAAAAAAATAGCAAAAGTCGCCCCTTATGTTTAACCCCTTTTGCAAAACACCAATTTTGACTTGGTCAACCGTATGTGGCACGACACCTGGCAACTAATTAAAAAAAAAAACAAGAAAGAACTTTCTTCTTCACATTTCCAAACGAAAGAACCATTCCTTACCCACAAATCAAAATCCTAATTAAAAATCACAAACAAACTAATGGGTCAAAATCATAGATTTTGAAACTTTCTCAAACCCCTCCTTTGTACGATAGATCCAGTTGTTGGAGAAAGAGATAGATCCAATTCCGATTCGTTTGGCTGTGGAAACTACATCGGAGCCAGACCAGCGACTGTGCCGAAGACAGTGGAGGAGGAGGACGGTCCTTTAACTTCATCGTCGCTTTCTCTTCTAGGTGTGGATGTTGTGATGCCGATTAGTCCTTCGTCGATGAGTGTTTTAATTGCGAAAGTGGCAAAAGCTTCTGAAGAGGCTGAGATTGGAGTTTACGAAATCTAAATGTTTGAATTCGATTTTTGTAATTTCTGGATTTAATACTATGAGATCTTCATCTTCATGAGCTGATTTGGCTGCAAATTTTCTGAGTTTGTTCATCGTTTACTTCTTGTTGTTGTTATAATAATTGTGCTCAGGCTAATGGAACTAACTAACTAGGCAATTAGGCATTTTTTATTCCTCAATTTGTACTAATAGATCTGCATCTAGGATGTGACTTTTGATTCTCTCAAGTTGTTGTTAATTGTCTTCTTATTGTTAATTTTCGATTCTCTCTATCCGCTAATTATCATCCTTTTCTAGATATGCTTGATGAATGTATGAAAAATGATAATTTTAGTTTAAAAAAAAAAAACTGGGTTTTTCATGATGAATATATGAAGTATGATGAAGATGAAGATGATGATTTTAATTTTTTTTTTTGAGATTACAGACGATGAAGATGATGATTTTTGGCTTTTTATTCAAGTGCCCTTTTTATTTATTTATTCATTTAATTTCATTCATAAATATCTGGCTTTTTTATTTAATTTTTATTTGAAAAAAACACATGTGGCGTGCCATGTGGGCTTGACCAAGTCAAAATTGGTGTTTTGTAAAAGGGGCTAAATATGATGGGTGACTTTTGCCATTTTTTTTAATAGGGGCCAAAATTTCAATTTTTGCAAAGTTAGAGGGTAAAAAGTGTGTTTAAGCCTAATCTTTAATTATTACTCCTCTGTTGTCGTTTTAGAACATTAACACCAATTTACCAAATTGTATTATTACATCTTTATTTCTTAATATACCCTTATTTTAATCCACCAATATATTCATATTTTTTTTTACACCTTTTTTTCCAATAAATTTTATATGTTATATTTATCTCGTAACAAATAATTGTCAATTATTATCTTTTTATTCAACAAATTCCTCTATTTTGCACACTCCGCCTCTTTCATAACAAACAATTGTCAATTTTAAGATAACAAAAACCAAAAGTTGTTTTTAGAAAAAACAAACAAACTATGTTACAAAAAACAAAAAATATAACAAGAAACAAACATTATTTTTATAAAAAACAAACAATGTTAAAAAAAACAAACTTTAGTTTTTCAAATATATAACATTAGTTAGTTTTATTGAAAAGATAAGAGTAATTAATAACCAGTATAATTGACAATCGCACCTTTAAAATATGAAGACAACGGTTAAATATGAACCTTAAATCCGCATTTAACCGACACTTAAAACTGAACAGAGGGAGAAGGAGTATGTTTTTAGGAGTATTTTTTTATTTTTTTTTACATGATTTTTTTGGAGTATTTTTTTAGTGATAGATACCGTTAATAACGACTATTGGATTTTTTCATTAAAAAAAAACGACTATTGGATTTTAAGTTCTTAAATCAACCAATATAAAAAAACCTGCAAAAAAGATAAGATCAAGTTGTTTATTTCTCCATTAAAATCGCCTAAAATCTTGAGTTTTAGTTTTAACTCTGTAAATATAGTGATACGAGACAAACTAAATATAACTCTCCAAAGCTAAACCTAATTAGTTTCTTTTTTCATATCACTCTCCAAAGGGAAAAAAAATACCCGATCACTCATCATGCTTTATAATTTTAACCTGGAAATAAGTTCAATCGAAGATGATCCTTTTACGGTCTCAAAAGATGATCCTTTTAGTAACTACTTTTACATTAATTTCCATTACAACCAAGTTAATTTTCTCTCGCATACCAATGCCTCAAACTCATCCTTTGACTATAAGACCACCATAAATCGAACCTTGTTGATTCCTTCTGATATCTTATGTAATTGTAATGAAACTACAATATTAGATAGAGAACACAACATCTTCTTATATGACTCTTTTTCCTTTGTGCATATTTCTTCTCACATATTAATAGAAATATTGCCCTAAATTGGTGAATATGCTAGGGAGATGGTCGCTAATGATGATGATGATGATGGATGTCGCAATATTTGGGAGATAGGCGTGAACCTTGATGTCACTACATGGTATATTGAAGATAATGATGCTGTGAAAGCCCTACTTGTTGTGGATAGGTTGCAAAAGGTTGGAATGGATGATTCATCTTGTTACTCTACCGATC
The DNA here is from genome assembly GCA_946800305.1 of Medicago arabica. Classification (NCBI taxonomy): domain Eukaryota; kingdom Viridiplantae; phylum Streptophyta; class Magnoliopsida; order Fabales; family Fabaceae; genus Medicago; species Medicago arabica. The sequence goes on from OX326970.1 coordinate 2,881,069, forward strand.
AATGTACAATTTGTTTGGAACTCTTCAATGGATCAAAGTCGGAACATGTTAAGACCAAATGTTTGCATGTTTTTCATAAGGAGTGTATGTTTCAATGGCTCAAAAGATGCATAAGTCGTCAATCATCCCTCTCATGTCCATTGTGTCGCAATAATTAGATATTATAAAGACAAATCATCCAAATCAAGAGTGAACTTTTGAATGAAGTATTTTCTTGTCTATTTTTTTGATTGGATTGTGTATATTCCTAAGTTACATAGTATTATCAATTATGAGGTGGTTTTCTGTATATTCCTCCGTTATGTAGTATTAGCGTCGGACGGGTACTCCGTGCCAATTATATGTTTTTTTTTATTGTGTTAATGTGTAAAAACTATAAACAGTAATTTTAATGCAATTTTGATTTTGAATAAAATTATAGGTATAGACATTTTGCACTTTCATATTATAACAAACTATATTATCTTTTTCAATGACATCAACAATATACTAAATATAATATAAAACCTTATCTTTTTAAATGACACCAACAATATAACATTTTTAGGGCCTCTCCAATGCTGGGAGCTTATATGAGTTCCTATTGACTTAAGTTCCGTGTCTTGGTTTAGTTTGCCATTGAAGTGTGATGACATGAAATATCAAGTTGCTTAAAAATAAGGGATGTAACTTCAAGAAGACACCCTTATGTGAGAGAACTTAACAATAAAAAACCTTATTTTATTGCAAAACTGACTGAACTGAATTAGATGGGGAAAAAATTCAGAATCAATTATAAAAAATTAACTAGAAAAATGCAGTCCCAAATAAAATCATCCAAAAAAAGTTTAAAAATCAAAATAACAATTTATATCCCCAAAAAACATTAAAAAAAAAAATCAAGTACAATAAAAATTGAATCTTTATTAAATGATGGATTGCATGGGAGATCAATTTTTATGAGAAAGACGGAATATAACTGAGATCAATCTTTATTAATTGATGCATTTAATCTTTATTATTTCTTTTCTTTATGTATATCTCGTCGTCATGTATTTCTCGTTTATATGTATTGCTCGTCGGTTTTGTTTGTTATAAAAAAATTAATTTATTCAATTTTTTTATGTACGTATCATTTATTTAATTTTTGTATTTTTAATATTTATGATTTTTTTATCTATTAATAAAGTGAATGAATTAAAATTAAAATTGAATCAAAATTAAGCGAAGATAAAAAAAAAATATAAATTTGTGAGGTCAAGTATGAGTTGCTTATTATAGTTACCATTGGAGTAGAAATCATTGAGATTGCTTAGAGATTGTTTAAATGCAATGTGGCAATTCGGACCCACAAAAAGTAACTCAAGCAACCAAGCTTAGTTCTTTCATTCGAGATGCTCTTATAGACAAATTGGTTTAAGGATATAATTGAATGTAAAAAAGCAATTTCAAAGCAATATATTTTCTTTATATATAATATAGATATAGATGTAGATGTGACAATTCAATCTACCAAGAATACAATAAAATCGTTAATAGTTAGATTCAACCAATCCATTTTATTTGTAAAAAAATAAATAATCCATTTGATAATTAGGATGCTAAGTTTTTATAAGAAGAAAATAATAAGGATGATTAATGATTCATTCAATTATTATTGTTTATAAATTCAATGTATCACTTTTGTATTGAAGCAAATTTATTGGATAAAAACAATAAAAAGTTTTTTTTTTTAAGGAAAGTTGTTATAACATTTCATTCATAATAATATTGTTAATACAACGAGGATATTAAAATGAATAGTGGAACTAGTTGATAATGTGATCTCTCTTGCTCATGTAGCTGGTTTAACTGAAGTGAAAAATGTGATTGATGCTGACTCATTAAATTATATTATTAAAAACATTGAGTAATTTTTTTAACCTATTTTTACTAGAATAATTTTATTAATTGGAAAATCAATAAAATAATAAAACAAAACTTGGGAGTTTAGGGTTTGAAGTTGGGAGACGAACGTAAAAGAAGAACTAGGTTTCACGAGGAAGAATCTTTTTAACCAAGAGTTAAATAAAAAGAGGTTAAGTAATTATTAAATCTAAGGGTTGAAGGAGCTGAAGAATTTCAGGTGAAGGAAAAAGTATTTAGCAAACAATGAATAACTATAATTTATTTATCCAAAATAAGAGAGACAAATCATAAGCTGCAGGTGAACTTTAGTTACAAGTAAGTAACATTATGAAGGGAGTATAATACTTAGGTCAACTCGTGCATCGGTACATGTGATATCTCAAATCAACGGGCAGCTTCATAGTTATGCGGAACAAAGAACAAAACTGTAATTTCTGATTTTCAACCGAAACCGGGGCAACTACTATGGTTCACTGAATTCACAACTACAAGGCTAACCATAGTACTTACCCCACTCTAGTGGAAATCACATGGCAAATTGTGGTTGGAACTATATTGGTAATACTTATCACATCTTGTTGTTTTTACTTCAATCAATGTTTGTCTTTCTAGAAAGAGAATAATATTTGATGTGATTTTTGTTGTGTTTTATTGTTTTGAATTTTGTAGTTGAGATTTTGTGATAGCAAGCATTGAATTTAGCAAGAGACTTGTAAGTCACTTTCTTGGTTAACTGGGATAGAAGTTTTGGAAATTGTTAGCTCATAAATAGGAATCTCATTTTCATGTATTTTTTTTGTCATTTCATTTCGTATATATGGCTAAAAAAAATTTGGAGGGTCAAAATTTGTGTTCATGTACTTTCGTTGTTTAAAATGACGATTCTCTTCATTTCTAATAGACAACATAGTCATTTCCAGTAGTGAGAGATTGATTTTATAATTTGGGTGGCAAAGTTATAAAATGATAATTAATGTCACTTTAATTAAATTTTTCTTCAATTTTTAAAATATAAGCATTTTCATCCTTTTGGTCGCTTTATCAGTGTAAAAAGATATTGTATCTTTGTATTCGAAATACATTATATTTTGATAAACGATTTTGATTAATGCAATTCAACGTAAGTAGAGTTGTTCACCTTTTATTGATGGATAAAAGAATTGCCCTTATATTTTTTTTTCGTGTGACTGACTACCCCAAATGACGACGAATAATAGGAACCAAGCGTAAATCATATTTTCTTCCTGCTGTAATCCCAAATGACTCAGTCATATCCAATTCTTCATTCTTGATTTCATTGGGAAGCTTCCAATCAAAGTGGTAAAGTAAACTAGCAAGTGGCAACTCAACGTTAGGTAAGCCAAACACAATGCCTGGACACATCCTTCTCCCAGCACCAAATGGTATGTATTCAAAGTTTGTACCTTTGAAATCAATTGTGCTATTAAGAAATCTCTCAGGTTTATAACTCTCAGCTTCAACCCAATACTTTGGATCTCTTCCAATTGCTGAAACATTTACAGCAACCCTTGTCTTAGCAGGGATATCATATCCATTAATTTGGCAAGGCTTCATACTTTCTCTTGGAATCAACAATGGTATAGAAGGATGTAATCTCAATGTTTCTTTGATGACAGACTTAAAATATATCAATTGGTGCAACTCTGTCTCATCCACATACCCCTTTTTATCAAACACTCTTCTTACTTCAGCTTGTGCTACTTCCATCACCTTTGAGTTCTTTACCATCTCAGACATCGCCCATAACACAATCCCTGATGATGCTTCACTGCCAGCTGTGAATATGTCCTGCAAAAGGATTGACAATAACACTATTTATTACTCCATCCGTCCTTAAATATAAGACTCTTTTGTAAGTCTTACTTCTAAATATATACACATTTTCAAACCAGTGTTCAAAATTTTTAAATCAACTTTTTAACATCTTTGATTGTAGACTAACCTGAATGACTGCTTTTATACTGTCATCGGTCAAGGGGTGTTCTGAGTGAGCGGTTTCTCGTTGAATCTTTAGAAGAACATCAACCAGATCTTCATCCTTGGTTTCTTCTCTCAGACTACTTTTGTGATCATTGATGATATCTTGCAATATCATATCAGCCTCTCTTTGTAATTTTTCCATTTTGGTCTTTGCCCTACCCACCCTTTGAAGTATTTTAATAGAAGGATACAAATCAGCAATGCAAAAACCTCCCAATAATTTTATTGATTCCTCCATTGCTGATTTGAACTCTAGCATGTGTCTACTCTTTTTCCCAAAAGCTGCACGTGTGGTTATTCCACATGTCATTGAGAAAATCTTATGACTGAGATTAACAACTAATGCTTCACTAGTAGATATTGATTTCACTAGTGATGAAACCTCTTCTTCTCTTATGGACCTAAATGATTGGACACGCTTTGAATTTAATAGCTCTACAACACATATCTTTCGTAGTAGCCTCCAATGTTCTCCATATGCTGAGAAGGAAATATCTGTAGCATTGTAAGTTAGTATTGTGGCCAAAAGAAGTTTTGGTCTATTACAAAAGGTGAGATCATGTGTTTTCATAATCTCTTTAGCCATTTCTGCTGAACTAACTATTATGCATGACACCTCTCCTAGTTTTAGATGCATTAAGGGTCCATATTTCTTTGCCAAATTTTTGAAGCAATGATGGGGGAGTGAGCTACTAAGAATTTGATGTATATTTCCTACGAGGGGTAGTGTCCATGGTCCTGGTGGTAAATTTATGGTGGAATAGTTACACCTCCATCTCTTAACTATTTTGAGTAGCAAAAAGATGAAGAGAAAGGTGGAAATGAATGTAATATTAGAAAAATGGCTCTCAAGATCCATAGTTGTTGCTTAATCTTGGAGTGTGTCTGTTACTTTAGGTTTAGTCATATTATATAGTACTATGATCTAGACTCTAGAGGTTGGCATGGGTCTAATTAGGGGGACCACGGTATGGTTGGTCAATTATTGGCATGATCCGGCGTTAACATAAATGGTAGCTTTCCGAGGTGGCTTTGAAACTTCGATATGAAAAAGAATGGCTGAGTTTGGACCACGTCGGACCAATTAATGTTAGCCATACGTATAATATATATTGAAAAATTTCAAATACTGATATCGATAGAAAGAACATTCATTAAAATCGATTGTCTGCAATCACCATACCATAATATGCATTCACGTAATCAATAAGTTGGAATAACTAGATAAAGATCAAAAGATTCTTACTATATGTTCGATGTGCCAAATTTTATAAGCAACTCAGAATATAAGTCTTGATTCAACGGCGCAACCATATTGAAATTACATCGATGAAGGCAATGACATTTTGGAGCAAAGTAAAACGTACATATATGAAGCAAGAAGCACGGATACCGCTAAGATTATTATGTGTGTTGCGGTATTCGACACACGTCATCGATGTTCGATATTTTTATGACATTCGTACGATACATATCGGATAACTAAGAGTACTAAATAAAATTGTTTATTTTTTACTTCGACACTCTTAGACTGGTATCCGACACACACCCCAACGAGCTATGTTGGACAACTCAGACAAATTTTTGATCTCTCTTTCTCTCTCTCCTATCTCCCTCTCTCTCAAGAGTTACATATGTGTTAAGAAACGTTGATCAATTAGGAGGTTCTAGAAATTAATATTGATTACAATGTTTTTAGCTTTTTTTATAGTAAATGAATAAATAAATGACAAACACCATGATGTCTTGTTTTATAACTTTTTTCGATGAAATAAATTGTTCAAATTAAATTCTTATTTATATATTTTTATTATTTTAGGTCATTTGTAAATAAATTAATATATATTTTGCGGTGTAGGCATCATAAATTTTTTACATTAACGGTGTCGACATGTCCGTGTCATTGTTGTGTCAGGTGTCTCTGTGAAAGTAGGTGCTTCATAAATGTACATACATAATAGCCATGAGAATTTATATAATATACTTCCTCCGTCCTTTTTTATAGGAGTATCTTACAAAATTGATAGATACTAAAAAAAGTTGTTGAAGTAATAAAGTTATCTGATATGTGTGTGACTATTACTAGATTATCCTTAATTAAATATATATTTAATGTTTTTTTCTTCATATGTCAAAACAAATTGGTAGTATTAACAAGGGTATACATGAAAAAAATAGTAATCAATGCATCTGAGAATTTGTATATGATCTTATATTTATGGACACAACTATTTTGTAAACTACTCCTATAAAAAGGGACGGAGGAAGTAATACTATAATGATAAGTGCTAAATAGTGTCATTGAGAGACTTGTTTAGAAGTCCAATAATGAACCATCAACGCATGATTTTTCTATCCTTTTCTTCATCTTCTTCCTTCTATTTCTTCTTCATCTTCATCTTCAATCATCTTCATAGAAATTCAAACCCACAAAAATAAAAAAAACTCAAATTCATTTTTCAATCTTATCTCTTTTTATCCCAAAACTCATAAATTCCCAAATTACTTGATCTATAACGGTAGTAGATTAACGGTAGCCTTGTAATTTTATCCCTTTGCAACAATCGACAATGGAAATGATGCAAGTCATTTTAATCAACAACATGAAAGAATTCCTTATCGTATAACAAAACTCAACACCGTCGTAGCCACTTACGTGAGTGAAGAATATCTTTACTTACATATATAATATAATGGGATATTAATATAGTTTAATTTGAATGAACTTTGTGAGTAATGGAAAGGTATAAGCTGGTTACTCGTGGTCCTGTTGAGAGATTTTTTAACGTGGGAGACGCTTCGAACAAGACTCTGGCTTGAGTCTCTGCACTGCTGCTTTCTCAGAACAAACAACTATATAAACCGGACCAAACAATCGTGCATGAACAGTCTCATGATGTGAAACTTGAAAGGAGGCTTGGTGAAACCATGGCGCCAGAGGAACAGTAACTCATCTCGCTCATTGGTGAGAGATGAATCAATGACCGCCACCAAGCCTATGAGATCTTGAGGCCCGTGCCAATTTTACCGAGGCCCCCACAGTGGGCACCAAATGTATCAAGTACAATCTATAAAAAGCGTTTAGTTTCACGTCATGATTGATGCTTGAGAATGAACTGAATTGAATTGTTTGCATTTCGAAAACTGTTTCAAATCGAACTGAGCTATTTTGAACTGAACTATTTCGAATCGACCTATTTCGAATCGAACTGAACTGTTTCAGTTCAGTTTCAGAACTGTTAAAAATGGTTCAGTTTTTTTTTTGGTTCAGTTCAGTTCACCAATTTAGTTTAGTTTTTGAGTTTTTTTACCCACCCCTACATACACGAACAAACGATAATAAAACATTAAATTAAAATATCATATATGAATAGAGAGACCATATCACGTATGCATTTATATATAAGAACGAATAGAAGTTATCGGATTAAAAGGAAGAGTTGGGATTAAAGTATGACTTAAGAAGCGAGTCAAATGTTATTTTCATTCACATTCAACTTTTATGTTACCAAATGTTACAATGAGAATATTTGTTAGATACCCTCAATAGATTTATACATCTTGTAAAGGATAGAGATCAGGGAGAATGATGTAATATATGAGATTTTGAATGGTTGTAGAAATTTTTTGAGTTGTTCAAATATAATTATTGATATATTTATATCTATGTTAACCTTATGATAATCTCGAATATATGATTTCATAAAAAAAATCTTATATGAACACAAGTATTTGATCTTATAGTTTGGACACACTCACACGTAAATATAAATCATATAATTATTTTTTTTGAGAAAATCGTACAATTATTTTTAAATACACATTCTTTTACTATCTTCTCTCTGTAACTTTTCTCAAGTGTACAAGTGTTTCTAAATATAGAATACCCACCCAAATAGTCCCATATGAAGCGAGTATTTTTAGTCAACAAAATTGTGAACACAATACTTCATCCGTCTCTAAAAAATAGTTGTTTGAAGTTTATGCACGATTACTAAAAAAATGATTAATTATGTTGATTTTAATGGTAAAATTAGTATCATTTACTAATACAGCCTTGTTAATTGTAGTTAGTGGAGTGATTAAGTTGGATGAAATTCAATAAATAGAAGTATACTAATGGAAAATAATAATAAATGATGCATTGATATTATAAAGTGACAATTATTTTAACAAAAAGAAAAATGGATAAAGAGACAATTATTATGAGACGGATAGAGTATAAATAGATAGATTCATGTCGGCCAGTGAAAATTGAGTTTGAATGGTATGCAAATGCATGTCTGGTGAATAGTCACATGTAGTAGCAGACTTGCAGTTAATAGAAAGCAGAAAGTACAATTTGACAATAAAAAATAAAAAATAAATGATACTTGTATAATATTTTTTGGTAACTTCTGTGACGACTTTTTTTTTAGACTCATTATATTTTTTATTTCTCAGGAATGTTTTAGTTTTTCTGTCGATATTTTATTTTCTTTGAAAATCTATAGTTATTATAAATTATAATGCAAATAATTATTCAAATAACACAACTGAAAAATATATGATTTAGCGTGTTACGCGTGCTGTATTTTTTTCTTATGTTGAAAGATAGGCGACATCATCTAACTTATGAGGGTGTAGTTACTAGTTATCCACCATGATATTAAAGAAAGATGCCTGCAAGACTGCAACATAATTATTAAGGGTGTAACGGTAACGGTTTAGTTTGAATTGGTTTTCAGTCAAAAAAAATGTTCGAACCGATGAAACCTTCATCAGATTGGATTTGTTCGATTTTCACTGTTTTTTAAAAAGAAATCAAACCAAACAAATCAATTTGGTTCGGTTGATCAGTTTGTTTAAAAATACAATTAAAAAAATTGATATTCTCACAAAATATATTTCATAGAACTTTGTATAATTGTATTTGATAGTAGAAATGAAAGAGTACTAATGAGATGAGATGAAAATGAGAGAAAGTGAAAGGATTAAAAAATATTTTATGTTGGAATTTAATTTTGGATCTAACCATAAGTTTGTGTGAGGTAGGATAATATATATAATATATATTAGTAAAATAGGAAGTGTGGTTATCATCGGATTGGTTTATCGGTTTCACTGATCTCGAAATGAAAAACCATGAATAATCTCGAAGGCTATTTATTATTATTTAATGGTGCATAAATAAGATCTTTATTGTATCATATATAAATTGGTTTCTACCATTGAAATAATAATTCATACCATTAAATTAATTAAAATATGATGTGATTTATCATAATTCAATGGTGAATAGCACACGTGTGCATGATAATACAATTTTATTTGTGTATATTTTGAATTGCCATCATGTTAGTATAGCATTGGAGATGCTCTAAGACAAGAAGTTTCAATAGTTTTTTTTCTAAGTACGTACGTAGTTAGAAAAACATGCTAAAAATAGTTTAAACAGGATATATGTTCTCTATGTCCGGGAGTTCTCTTTCATTCTATAAACTTTCCTACTAGATTGCATATCCGTTCACATAGGATAATTATCGCATTGGATGTTGATCAAATGCTCTATGTAGGTCATCGTTATCAATAATAAATATCATTTTCTTTCTCTATTGTTATCACTTTTTATGTATTTTCTATGCTTAGTGCAACTTTATTCAACTTACGTAGGTTTCATGCATTGCAATCATAGACTTGAGAAAATAAACCTATCAATTAATTAGAACCCAACAAAGATCTAAATTGAGTCTTATACTGATCATCGAGTTTGTTTGTTGAAGAGATATATTTTCCTATCAACAAATTAGCATGTCGAATGGGACAAGTTTGAGATAGTTTGTATTAGCTTTTCTAAATTTTAAATTTAAAAAACATTAATGGTGTGTTTAGTTTAGAAGAGAAGTTATGAAGAGAGTGTGAAAAGAGAGAAAGAGACGTGAAATAGAATAGATTTAGGCTTGCGGAAGATCAAGAGAAAAATATACATCGAAATATTGATCAAATTTTTCAAGGGGAATTACTATGAGACCCAGCGATTAGTCAAACTAGCACTTCCAATGTGAAAAATTCACCAAATTGAAGGACAAATGCCTTCATGCTCATTTATGGACAATCGCCAAGCTTTGTGGACCACAAAACTTCTAAGGCCATTTAGCATGAGAGTTCGAATGAACCATATAAGTACTAGTAATGATGATTTTCTTCATGGACTAATGGGGAATAACATTTCTTGCCATATTACCAACGCTACTTTGTGGTATTTTAGACAACAAATTGATGGACCACAAAATGATGAATATGAGTGCTCACCAAGTTGTTACCGTGTTTCATCCCGTAATCGAAAATACTATCGCCTCATATCATATTTGGCCAAGCAAATAAGTCAAATAATAGATGTATTTGACACCGAATGAGGGTAGCAATACCCTTTACATAGGTAATAATGTTGATAATCATGAAGTTCCTTAAGGAATTCCAAATGCACAACATGTTTGAATACCACGCGTAGATTCTCCAAGCATGACCACTCTTCTTCGATAATAGCTTGTGTTCTCTATGCCGATTCCTGCTCAACTTTCAGCTTTAGCATGTTAAACTGCTTAACATTTAATTCAAGATCATTTATCACTTCACTTGCTTTTGATAGTTCTGCAGTTGCTGAAAGGCCTGCGTTGTGATATTCCAAACTCCCCTGTTTGAAACATTGTAGAGGTCGCTATATTTCTGATTTTTTTTTGTCATGGAAAATCCTTCCTCTGGTGGCAAAGTTAGTAAGTATTTGAGAGTATCTTTCATAACTACATAACGTCTTATATGAAACATAAGAGAGAAATCCTCGGAGTGTAAATCTTAAAGAGTATGAACTGTTTTTTTTTTTTTGGTTTTTTCAATTGGCCTAGCACTTCTTAGAGAGACATGTGATGGAGAAGTTGTCTCTTATGATCTTGGCCTAGTAAGTTCTTGAAACACAATTATTAAGAAAAAATTACTCAATGGCCTTGTTTTGAAAACACAAGGAAATATATTAAACAGAACAATATTCAAAACACAAGAATCGTTAAGATTGAAATATTACAACGTTCCTTAAACAAAAACAATAATCAAACCAACAAAAACAATAATCAAAATCCAAGAATTGTCACACATAATCATCTAAGCGTTTGAGTACTCCATTTATAGAAATTATAGGAGAAACCATATTTCAAAAAAAGTAGCACTAAATAGTAGACAACTACAATTCCATATTGCAGTTTGTAGATTTACTTAAAGAACTCCATAATCCAAAAATTATAAATACAACATTCATATTTGATGCCACGAAATCCAGCATTAGTTGCCATATCCATGAATTCTTGTTTAGTTCTCTCTTTGCCTTCTGAACAATGAGTCATCATGAGAATATCCATTTGGGAGATAGATTTCCAAGCCACTTCATTCATAGGCATACTAGGTAGAAGTGCCTCCAAAACTATCACCTTTCCATCGTCAGGAATAGCATCATAGCAATTCTTCATAAGTTTTATGCAATTTTCGTGACTCCAATCATCAAGTATCCACTATATAAAATTTAGTCAAAGTATTAATAGTTATATATAAAACATGAAGGATAGTTGCTGAAATTTTAAGAATTGAATTACACAAATATGTATAATTCTAAATATTTTTTCTTCATATTATTATGAGATGGTTGAAAATGAGTCGAGTTAAACTAAGTTCAACATAACATGAGAATGCGAAATTCGACTCAAGTTTATTAAAAACTCTTTTTTTCAAGCTCACAAGCAACTCGGCTCGTTCAATAACTCAAATCAAATATAAAAGAGAGAGAAAAAGACAATTATAGTTTAAATGAGCACAAATATAACTTGTAAACCTTAAAAAAAACCACTTAAAAATAGATAAAACACTATTAATCAATTAGTTAATTAATTACACTTTGATGGGATTTTCATAGTACTATTTTTTCTTCGTAATTTTAACCATTTTTTCCTTAAAATTAAATGTTTATCATTCCATCAAATTAGAGGTTATTTGTTCTCCTAGCTACCTTTCTCCAACCATGAACAACAAACCACATCCACTCACCTTCATAAATATGGCATCATCATTGGGAACACTTTCAAACATATCTCCACCAACATGCTCCACACCTGCCAATAATATTAGATATCTTTTACTTTTTAAATACTTAAAAATGCACAACTGATATAATATTTACTATTAGGTTTAAATGTATATTCAATTCTTACAAATATATCACTTTTTATTTTTATTTCTTGTAATTTATTTTAAAATTATTGCAAATTTTTTGTTTTGTTTTTGTCCTTATTTTGTTTTAACCTCTCAAAATGTATTCATGTTTGAATGAGTACCCGAAATATGTATTCATCTTTCTCTGAACTCTTGTTTTTCTACTCTCGTTTTTCATCTAATACATGATTTGCATTTATAGAAAAATATAACTCGTATATTTGGAACAGATATCACACTGAAAATCGGTTTTTTTTTTTTTCTTTCTCCTTCAGCGCAAAATATAATTGCATCAAATATTCCCTTAAAAAATATATTTGCATCAAATATTCCCTTAAAAAATATATTTGCATCAAATCTTCCTTCATACGGTACAAAAATATATTTACTATCCATAAATATATTTTCAGCAACAATCTTATGGAAGCACACAAAATATATTTAAAACAAGTCTTTTATATTTTTAGCAACAATATTCTTTATCCATCAAATTTTGAGTAAATTTCAACAATATTTTTGGATGCTAATATTATAACAAAATAATTGAGGCTCTTACAATTGCGAGGCCCATCAGTGTAGCTCACCTTACACTTGCTAAGGGTCGAGCGTCGAACCATATCAATATTAAACAATATCAATATTAAACAACCCGATTCATATTATTACTAACATAGAAACTATAAATTTTAAATAAATCATTTTTATATGCATCAAAATACACACACATCTATGTCTATGTGTGAAGGTCATACCAGGATAGGAAGGAGCATGTTGTCTGACATGAGGCAAGTCGAAATTGGTACCCTGAATATGAGTGTATTTTGAAGTGATCATGTTAATGTTCATTCCAATGCCACCACCAACATCCACAAGTCTTTTTACGTCCTTAAAGCCTCCTTTTTCATGACTATAGTTGTATGATTGCTCATCGCCGTATTGAAAATTTGATTGAACCTCGAGTCTAAACTGGGACAATCAAAGAGATGGGTGCCATGAACCTTGTTAAATGGAGTACCTCCTTCCTGAATTGCAACTTTAAGCTGGGACCTAATAAGGATGAATATATTAAACAATAGTTTTCGACTCTTTTTAATTTGTTTCATAAAAAAGTTTCAAAATAATTTAAAAAGATGTGATATTTTGACATGACTAATTTGAAATAAAATTTTGAAAAGAATTTTTTTTTGAACATAATGCTGAAGTTTTGTTATGTATCCGTCATCAAATTTTTCAGTGATATGTCATAGTTTTGTACCCCCTCCATCCTATGATAAGTGATCATTTTATAATAAATTATTGTCCCAAATATATAACTCACTCATTTCACTTTTCAATACAATATTAATCACTATTTTCCAATTATAACTTTCATTAATAAAATTTTCACCACTCACCATTCAACATATTCCTTTTTTCTTGACAAAAACAATACATTTTTTCTTTCTCATTCACTTAAAAAAACACTTATACATTTTTTCTTGACAAAAACACTTAAAACCTTTTTATCTTTCTCATTCACTTATACATTTTTCTTAATACGTGTGAAAAAATCAAATAGCTCATTTAATTTGAGACGGAGGGAGTATTAATTTATTTAAAAATTAAATTAAATTTTAAATGAGTTTTGCATACATGGTACCAACACCTCATCAAACTTCTAGATACCTAAAAATTTACCAAAAAAATAATAAATTGTTAACATAGTTTATATATGTGGCTAATTATGTTTAGTAAATAGTTAAAGAATAGTACAATTATTAAGTATGAATCTTCTATATTTGAAAGAAAATGAAAATTGATAATGAGTCAAACAATGTAATAATATTTATGTACGCAATTATTTGTCTCCGTTTAATTTCATAGTTTTATTTTCTCTTTCAACTTTGTCCTCTTTATACCAAAAAAAAAGGACTCTACAAGACTACAATTAGATTATACCATTTCTCCCACAAATGCAACATTTAAAATAAAACTAGAGTACGTAATCCCCTAATATTTTTTTTAATAATAGTACGTATAACAAGTAGTAGTGTAGGTATTTAAGATATATATGTGAGCAGAAGGAGTAATGACTGACCAGCTAGATAATAAGATCTTATCAGTATTCAAGGCAATCAAGGGTCCTAATGAAACACCATCAGAATTAGGAGGAGCAAAAAACTTTGCAACAGGAGTCATGCTATAGAACAATTAAGCAGTGAGTGAGAGGCAAGAAGAGCAAGAATGCGATCTAACATTTTTAAAGCTTCTGGATTGTTGGTGTTGGAAAGACGGGACACAATGTCGTAGGCGGAGAGTAGAACTAGAGCACCTTTACCAGCTTTCTGCAACACTTCAAAAACACCAACCTCAATTGCAGATTGTAGTGCCATGGGAAGTGCAACAGATATTGCAAGCTGCATAGCATACAAGAAGCTTTCATCATCATCTTTTAATGTTTCTTGCTCTTCTCTCTTCTCTATGTTCTCACTCTCCTCACAAATAAGATTCTTTGATTTAGAAAGGCTGGTCATATTCACTTGAATTAATGTATATTCCTATATCTCCCATGTGGCTTTTATAGATTCCAAATCTGGATTAAATGCACTTTTTGGTCCCCCTTTTTAAAAAGCTTCAAGTTTTAGTTCCTTATTATAAGTCAGGTTTTTGGTCCCCTTGTTTTACATTTGTCTGGATTTTAGTCCCGTGTAATTTGTGCTGACGTGTCGGAATAATTACTGACCTGGTGCACAACATGTAGACAAGTTATATTTGATGTCATAAAAATTTCTTTCATATAATTATAAAATAGTAGACTAATTAATTAAATAATAATAATAACAATTTCTTTTTATTAAAACTGAAAAATAGAGATAAATCAAAAGAACCTTAATTCCTTTCTGTAAAAAGAAAAATCTAATTCCTAAATGAATCTCTATTGTGACCTTCCTTCCGCTATCGCGACTTGCAACCTTCGACCCTCTGTCTGCTGCGACCTTCAAAAGTCTATGGTATATTCATTGAACATAAACTTCGTACTCAACATAATTTTGGTGTTCAATAAAAAAAAATATTTTTGGTGCATTACATCTTTTTGAACTATTACTGCAAATTATGTAATTTTTTTTTGGAATGATTATTGACTCAATGATATTTTATAGAAATTTTGTGTGTAAATTAAAAATTATATTTTATATAAATATTTTGATATAGATTAAAATTAAAAGTATAGATATTTGTGACTTTCAATTTTAACAAATCATATTTATATTCTTCGATGACAACAATAATAAAACAAAAATTCTTATCTTTTTTAATAACACCAACAATCAATGACTACAATAATGTAACAAAAATTCTTATCTTTTTTAGAGAAATACTTACTTAGGGACAAACACAAATGCAAAAGGTTTGAGCACCCTAACACAAACGTTTTTTCTTTTACAGATAAATTGGTTTAATGATGTTGAATGATGTGACTAATTTATTTATTATTTAATTTTCTTTATTGTTGTGTGTGTGTGTGTCCGAATAATTTTATTTGTGTTTGTATATATGTATGACTTTCTCTTTTTTAATAACATCAACGATATAACATTATTATATTATATGAAAATTTGTTTAAAGGTATAATGGAATAACAAAAAAGTCAGCCCAAAATCCCATATTCTCTTAATATATAGTATATATGATTTTTAAAAGATTTATGTTTATTAAAAGAAATGTTTCATGACATGGAATATAATTTTTCCAATTGTACCACACCACGTCATTAATGACACTAACAAGCTGGCAAAAATTAAACTCAAATTATGTGGGGGACTAAAATCCATAAAAATATAAAACATGGGACCAAAAACTTGACTTTTAAAAAAGGGGACCAAAGCTTTAAATTTTTTAAAACAAGGGGACCAAATATTCATTTAAGTCATAATAATATTATCAAGTTAATTTGTTTTTGTCAAAATATTATCAAGTTAATTTATACATTAAGTGATTGTTATGGATACATGTGTTAAATAATCATACACCGGTAGAATATGCTAATTGTTAAAGAGTTGGTTGAAGTCGAAGAGGAGGATTTTCTTCCTGATGGCCATGGTAAAAATATGAATGTAGAGACTACATAACAAACTGAAGTGCACGCTTCTAAAGTGCCTTTAGTTCAAGTTACAGACAGTCCTAAATTTTTTAATCAGGTGGATGCATCTTCAACAAATGATGTTGATATTTCCATCACAATGGTTCAAATATGGCGCCAATTTTTAATGTTCCTAATCAGCCGTATAGAGAAGGAAGTGGGATGTCAACTCAACGACGTTGGATGATGCATGTTAAGGACGGAAAAGGTGATAACGAGAAAGTGGTTTCAAGGAAACGAAGGCTTAAGACAAAGTCGTGTTCAAATGATGACTCATGGTCTTTAAGGGCTGAACCTTGGAGTGTGGAATGACTTCATAATGTTCAAAAAGGTGACGTTGGTCTTATTTCGTCAAAGAAAAAACGCATAAAGAAGGTAGTAACAGAGGATGACAGAATTGGCGGGGAAAACAAGTCTCAGGCAGTAAAGAAGAAAGCAGGAGGAGTTTTTCGACATCCAGTGTTTACCTTAAAGAAGGTTGCAAGGCTGCCAAGTAAAGATCGGGAAGAGGTCATGAAAGTTTTGAAAAATTCTAATGTCATGAAAGTGTTGAAACAAAAAGTTAGACAACGTCAACGTCAAAGAGAGTAACAAAGTCTCTAGAGGTGAATCAAAGTTCAAACAATGAATCTACATCTTTGGCCTCAATAAATAATGACTGGAAACATTGGGTTATTTTACAAGGGAGTGAAAAAGCCGTTGAAGAGGATGTACAGGGTATAGGAAAAGTTGTCGGTGTTTCTTTTCAAGGAGAGTTGCGTTATAGTTTCAGTGTATTGTCTCGTACTAAGAACGTTGATTTAGGGCATGCGTTAATGCTGGTGGGGGAGGGAGAAGATGCGGTTGAGGGGCTTTCTTAGGGGTGGTGGACGGTTGTGGGGTTGGTGGTGTGGGGGTGTTTGAGATGAAGGTGATATCATGGAATGTGAGGAGGTTAGGTGGGTTGGAGAAGAGGACGAAGGTGAGGAGTTGGTGAAGGAGAAACAACCTTTTGTTTTTTGCATTCAAGAAAAAAAATTAATGGCGTCTGACAGAGTTTTGTGTGCTTCTCTGTGTGGTGATTCGAACCATGATTACTCTTATCGTCCCTCAGTGGGGGCATTCGAGGGGTTAATTATAGTGTGGGATACTTCGGAGGTGGAGTTGTGGTCGTTGTTTAGTCAGGATCATGTTCTTCAAATTCATGGCAAATTTATCAAGACAAACTAGGAATTCTATTTATTCAACATTTACGCGCCTTGTGACTCTAGAGCAAAAAAGGAGTTATGGGCATCTTTGTTAGTGAGAATGCAGCAGTTGAGGAGTCGAAAGGCGTGTGTTTGGTGATTTTAATGCAATCAAAAGTGTGGAGGAAAAATGGTCCTTAAGGGGGGATGGTGTAATGCATGATAGACAACTTTTCAACCTTTTTATTGAAGAAACTGGGTTGATAGACATTCCTTTATGTGGTTGTAGATACACGTAGTTTAAGGGAGATGGTTCATCCATGAGTAGAATTGATCGTTTCTTGTTGTCTGAAGAATGGTGTGCTCAATGGCCTAATTGTTTTCAGATAGCCCTTCTTAGGGGTCTCTTTGATCATTGCTCGCTTCAATTATCGGTTGATGAGGAGAATTGGGGACAACTGTAACAGCTAGATTTTCGCTAGTATTATTTTAGTTGTTTTTAATTGTGCTTGTATGTGATTAATTGTCTCTGTGTGCATTTTGGTTGGGATTATCGGAATTCGGTGTTAGAAGGGTATTTTAGTCATTTTAGATTAAGGGGTATTTTGGTCATTTACTAGGAGAACATTTTTAATAAACTTAGAATTAGCATTATTCTAGTGTTTTGAGGTGAATAGTTTCTTTTGTTAAGACTAGAGCCACTTTTAGTAATTATTTGGTTATGATGATAATTAGATATTTTACTAAGTTAATTAAGTAGTAACATTTCTAATTAGTTGAGAGAGTGTTAGGCCCATTAAGAGGAGTTATACCCTAACTCATTTAGAGGGTGACTATATAAGCTTAACTTAGAGAGGCTAGGTTAACTTTTCATTCATTTTCATCTAAGTGGGTAGAGATAGAGAAAAGGGTTAGAGAGAAGATTCAAGGGGAATCAAGTTAGGAGCAAGGGAGAGCGAAAGATTAGCTAACTTTGTGAAGATAAGAGGTAAGGGGGCTAGCCTTCATTCATAAATCAATTGTTTAATCTTTTCTTCTTCTCCATCTCATAAGTGCTTATTGAAATAGGTGATTATTTGAATTTAATTGTTGAAATTCATGCTCTTGTTATGATGATATGTTTGAGTACATGAATTTGATGATAACTGAATTGTTATTGATGAAATTGCATGTTCATGAGATGTATAAATGTGTATATTGTGAATTATGCTCAATTGATGAATATTGATGTGTTGTTGTTGATTCATGGCTGAAATCATGATTAAATGATGTTGTTGTTGTTGTAAGATGTTGTTGTCGATGGTTGAACCTATGGGTGATCAAAACCATGGAGTCTTGTTGTGAATTTTGTGTTGTTCTTGAGATTTTCATGAAAATGGGTCAAATGATTATTTTGTTGAATTGATGTTTTGATTCAAGTTTCATATGGTTTTGGATGTCTTTTTATGTCTAGAAATGTTTATACAAACTTTGGAAACCAATTTGGGTAAAGGGGAACTAAAATTTGGAGTTTTTGGGTGAAAATGGGGTTTTTCCCGTGTACAAAACTGATGCAACTCGCAACGGCGAGTTGATGGTGAGCTGGAGGCGAGTTGCACAGTGTAGTCATCCCCAATCTGTCGTTTTTAGGGCTTTTGGGGCGATCCAAACCATTCCGAACTGATTCTTTTGATGTAGTTAAATGTAATTGAGCTTTTAAACCTCTGTAAACATCAATCGAATGTGAAATAGGACTTGGTTTGGGAATTGTACCTCAAGCTTTAAAAATGTCAAAAACATCGATTGTTCCGAAACTTGTTTCTCTAAAGGTAAATGGGTAAGATTATGTTGTATACTAAGTACATGATTTTCTGAAAATAGTTGTGAATGGATTCAATGGGGTTTAACTTATCTTACTTTGAAAATGGGATTCTTTTGAAAATGATACGAGAAACAAACTTTGTGATTTCGATGCTCTTGTTGTAATTAGCCGATGAAATGCATATGTATGCTCAACTGCACACATATGTGATCTATGAGCATACATAGCCGAGGCATTAGTGTTGGTTACTTTGAGAAGTATATGTTGGTTGTTTTGTTTAACCATAGACGAACTTTGTCAAATTTAATCCTTAAGACCGATTATCTCGGAAACCTTTTGTAAATGACTTTGTATGAATATTTGAGGATACATGAATGATTGCTAGATGTTGAATATGATGATTATCTTGGATTGTTGGATTTTCTCCTTTACTTTAATTGTGAGAAACTATATGAAGTTGTGATGATGTTTGTTGATAGTTGAGATAACAATCATGTTGAATGGTTGATGAATGTATACATATTGATATTGTTGGTGAGTTGTTGTGAACATGTTGAATTGTTGATAAATGAATACATGTTGAATTGTTGGTAAACGTATACATGTTGGTATTGTTGGTGGTGAATTCATATATGCTAATTAATGTTGATTGTTGGGTGATAAATTCTATTTGAATTGTGACTTGTTGATTGTATGGATGTAAATTCTTGATAATGCAATTGTTGTTGAAGTTGTTCAATGTAAATGGAGGTAAACTTTTACATTGTTGTTGTTCAGGTGATTTGCATTGTCGAGTCTTTACTTGTATGTCCATGCATCATAGTCTCATATGTGACGTAAAGGGAGGACCCTTACGTATGTGTTAATGTAAGAGGAGGTGTACTCTTACATATGATGTGCAGTTGGCATCATGGGGCTACGGCCTTGCAGAGACCATTTAGTGGTCTAGTTTCTTGGGAGACGGCCTTTGTTGTTGGTGACGGTACCGCATGCATTTAGGATCATGTCTAGGTGCATAGCATGAATTGGCATGAGTCCTATTTTGTTTATGTGTTGATGATGGTTGTGTTGGTGATAAGTGTGATTGATGCGTTGATGTGTATGTTGAGGTTGAATGCTCTTGTTAATTAATTGAAGTTTACTTGGATTAATTTAGGTTTAGTTGTTCATATTTGATTATATGTTTGGTGACTTTGGTGAATTGTACACTTGGTGATAATTGGTGAATATGTGAAGATGTGTACTTATTGATGTTTGTTGTTAATGGTGATACTTGTAAATTTGATGATCTTAATTGATTATGTCTATTTTGGTGAAAATAATGAAGTGTGAATTATATTAATGTGACGTTATGATCTTCTGGTGATGACGACTTTCTTGCTTATACTTAAAATGAGGAATTGTATTTGTTGTGTTGATTAGGCTAAATGAAATACGGTGAGTAATCCTTTCATTTATTGATGTGGATAAATGATGAGCTTATGTCAATGACGTGATTAGAGTTGAATATGCTTGCTATGCTATGTTAGGATTATGATATTGAATGAGGGGCAATATTCATGTAATGTTAGTATTCTAGGAGGGAAGGTTATGTATATGTGTTATGCATGAATCCTTGATTTCCTATATTTGTTTATTGTTGATTATTATTGATGTAAAGCTAACCCCCAGTGGTTTTGACTGCCTACCTTTCCGTATGGACGGGTAGACGGAGTGCAGAAGTAGGTTGCCTACTTGGTGAGTTGCTTCGAGGATAGCAGATGCTTCCTCTGCTTTTCTGTCGAGTCTAGATTTAGGCTCTGATTAGGACGTTGTCTTTATATTTATTGTTTTGACTTATGTTGTCGATTGTTTCCCATATGTCGGGATTTGG
This sequence comes from Medicago arabica, assembly GCA_946800305.1. Lineage (NCBI taxonomy): Eukaryota > Viridiplantae > Streptophyta > Magnoliopsida > Fabales > Fabaceae > Medicago > Medicago arabica. The sequence goes on from OX326970.1 coordinate 2,902,149, forward strand.
AGACTTTTATATATATATATATATATATATATATATATATATGTTGGAGTATTTGATGTATGATTTATATCTGCTGTGACTGTTGAGAATTTTACATATGCATGCATGTTGATTTTGGAAACTTGTTGAAGACGTAGCGTCTATTTCTTGAATAATTATTATATTCGCGTGTTTTATCGCTTTAATAGAAATATGGCGTTACAACATCGACCAACAAGGATGCTGAAATGTTGGCAAGACATGCCGGAATACAAAAAATTTGTGCAAGATAAATGGAATTCCTATCATGTAGAGGGGTGGGGCGGTTTTGTACTTAAAGAAAAATTGAAATTGATAAAGACCGCTTTGAAGGAGTGGCATTCAGCTCATACTCAAAATATTCCTAGTAGAATCGATATTTTAAAAGCTAGGGTAGCTGACCTTGACATTAAAGGCGCATAGGTGGGGTTGTCATTTGAAGAAGTCGAAGAGTTGAGGGGTACATCACATGACATTCATTCTTTATCTTGTGTCAACACAAGTATCAGCTGACAACAATCTCGGTTATTGTGGTTGAAGGATGGTGATGCGAACTCTAAGTATTTTCATTCGGTTTTGTCTAATCGACGAAGGCGTAATGCCATTCTATCGCTCATGGTGAATGGTTCTCTTGTTGAAGGGGTTCAGCCTATTCGGAATGCAGTCTTTACACATTTCAAACAGCACTTTGCGGTTACAGACATAAGTAGGCCGGGGGTTGATAACTTGAATTTTAAAAATTTATCTCTTGTGGAGGGAAGTGGATTGATAGAACTATTTTCAGTTGCTGAAGTGAAGGCCACAGTTTGGGATTGTGACAGCTACAAAAGTCCAGGACCAGATGGTGTGAATTTTGGCTTCTTAAAAGATTTTTGGGAAGGACCAAATGCGTTTCATAACAGATTTTCACAGGAAGGGCAGGTTAACAAGAGGTATAAACATTACTTTTATAGTTCTTATTCCTAAGGTGGATAGTCCACAACGGTTAAATGATTTTCGTCCTATTTCCCTGGTGGGATGTCTTTACAAAATTTTGTCAAAAGTGTTAGCTAATTGTCTACGAACGATTATGGGGAGTTTAATATCTGAGACACAGACGACATTTGTCAAAAATAGACAGATACTTGATGGAATCCTTATAGCTAATGAGGTGGTAGATGACGCCAGAAAATCCAAGAAGGAATTGATGCTCTTTAAAGTAGATTTTGAAAAAGCTTATGACTCGGTAGATTGGGGGTATCTGGACGCAGTTATGAGTAAAATGTCGTTCCCAGTATTATGGAGAAAATGGATAAAAGAGTGTGTGACAACATTAACTTCTTCGGTTCTAGTTAACGGCAACTTGACAGATGAGTTTCCATTAAAGAGGGGTTTGCGCCAAGGCGACCCTCTCTCGCCGTTCCTTTTTCTGTTGACGGCTGAGGGGCAGAATGTCATGATGAAAGCAATGGTGGAGAATAATTTATTCACATGTTATGGGGTGGGACACGCAAACTCAGCGGTGGTTTACCATCTCCAGTTTGCAGACGACACGTTGCTAGTAGGTGCCAAGAGTTGGGCAAATGTGCAAGCATTACGCGCGGTTTTGTCTGTGGTTGCGGTGATGTCTGGTTTAAAAGTGAATTTTCATAAGAGCTGTCTGGTTGGAGCTAATATTGCGGATTCCTGGTTGAATGAGGCAACTTCTATTCTACATTGTAAGGTTGGTAAGGTTTCGTTCTTGTATATGTGATTATCGATTGGGGGTGACCCTCGGAGACTGGCATTTTGGGACCCTGTTTTGAATACCATTAAAGCTAGATGAAGGGGTTGGCAAAGTCGTTTTCTCTCTTTTGGGGGCCGATTAGTTCTTCTCAAGTCAGTCCTGACCTCTCTGCCTGTCTACGCTATTTCCTTTTCAAAGCTCCGTCAGGTATAATCTCTTCCATTGAATCTATTTTTAAAATAAAATTTTGAGGAGGGAGTGAGGATAACATGAAAATTTTATGGATCGCTTGGAGCTCTATTTCTTTACGAAAGGAGAATGGGGGTTTGGGGGTGAGGCAGTTGAAGGAATTTAATCTTGCTTTGTTAGGAAAATGGTGATGACGGTTGTTGGTAGATATAGGTGGTTTATGGTATAGGGTCTTGGTGGCGAGGTATGGTGAGGAGGCAGGGCGGATTGGGGGCGGAGTGTTTATACTTGGTGGAGGGAGATAGCGAAGATTAAGGATGAAGTAGGGAACGACCGGGGGGGGGGGGGGGGGGGGGGTTGGTTTGCTGACAGGGTTACTAGAAAGGTATGGGAAGGAACTAATACTTTATTTTGGAAGGATAGGTGGTTAGGAGATGTTCCTTTGTGTCGCCGTTTTAGACGCTTATTTGATTTATCGTTGAATAAGTTCAGTATGGTGGCTGAGATGTTCTCTCTTGGCTGGGAGGTTGGGGGAGCAGCGTGGAGGTGGAGGAGACGGTTGTAGGAGTGGGAGGAAGAGTTGTTAGGCGAGTGTCACCATTTACTTTATAATTTTGTTGTGCAGTCTGATATTTCTAACAGGTGGCAGTGCCTCCCTAACGTTGAGGGGGGTTACACCGTGCGCGGAGCATATCAAATTCTCACTACTCAGGTGGATCCTATATGTGCCGACATAGGAGATCTTGTTTGGCATAAGCAGGTCCTTTGAAGGTTTCTATTCTAGCTTGGAGGTTGCTGAGGGACAGGTTGCCAACAAAAAACAACCTGTTACGGCGTGGCATCATTCATTATGTGGCCAATTACTGTGTGGCGGGGTGTGGAAACGAAGAATCAGCTCTTCATCTGTTCTTTCATTGTGATACTTTTGGTGTATTATGGCAGCACGTAAGGAAGTGGCTTTGTGTTTCAGGAGCTGATCCGTATACCGTTCATGATCATTTCTTTCAGTTTACAAATGCTTTAGGAACGTCGAGGACCCGACAATCTTTTATGTAGCTCCTCTAGTTACTGTGTGTGTGGATTTTATGGAATGAACGTAACAACAGGCTCTTCAATAACGTTCATATGTCCATGATAGAATTGTTGAAAAAGGTTAAATTTAATTCTTTGTGGTGGCTAAAGGCTAATAATGCCACTTTTGTTTTTGATACTTAAATATGGTGATCGGACCCGTTACAGTATATGAGTATCTACTGACCTTTGTTTTTTGTTTTATACACTGATAGCTTGTAATTTTGGAGTGACCTCTTGAATACACCTTATACTAAAAAGGACTCACTGCCGTTGTTTATATAATCATTTTTTATTCTTAAAAAAAGATGCAGGATTGAATTAATTGAATGATTTTAAGTATTATTATTAAAAAAATTAAATGTATAACCCATTTAAATAGGAGTACTAAGAAATAATAGTTTGATTGTGAATGCTTTAAATCAGTCGTCATTGATCCATTGTTGTTATAATATAATCTTACTTTTTTGGGTAGGAATACTGTTGATGAAGTCGCCATTGACCCATCATTGTTATAAACTCTATATAGATGATGTTGCTGGTGATGAGATGCAGATATAATAAAACAATAAATTAAAGTATCATATTTCAATAGAGAGACCATATCACGTATATATTTATATATAAGAATGAATAGAAGTTATCGGATTAAAAGGAAGAGTTGAGATTAAAGTTTGACTTAAGCCAGTCGAATGTTATTTTCATTCACATTCAACTTTTATGTTACCAAATGTTGCAGATGAAAATACTTGTTAGATACCCTCAATAGATTTATACACCATGTAAAAGGATAGAGATAATGGAGAATGATATAATAGAGGGGTAATATGTCTTTATCCCCTATAATTTGAGCGAGTTTCGGTTTACCCCCTGTAAAAAAAAAGTTAAGATTTTAACCCTGTAAAATAAGATTTTTTGATTTTAGCCCATGACATATGTGACTGTGCAGAATTGCTGACGTGACGAGCTGAATGGCATGCTGATTGTGCATATCTGATTATGTAGCGTGCTGATTATATAATTAATTTTATTTTTCAATTTTTTTTAAAAATTAAAAAATTAGTAAAAATAAAAAAAATTTAGGATTTTTTTTATTACGAAAAATACAAGCTAAAAATAGTTTAAATATGATATTTGTTCTCTATGTCCAGGAATTCTCTTTCATTCTATAAACTTTCCTACTAAATTGCATATCCGTTCACATAGGATAATTATCACATTGGATGTTGATCAAATGTTGTATGTAGGTCATCGTTATCAATAATAATATCATTTTCTTTCTCTATTGTTATCACTTTTTATGTATTTTCTATGCTTAGTGCAACTTTATTCAACTTACGTAGTTTTCATGCATTGCAATCATAGACTTGAGAAAATAAATCCATCAATTAATTAGAACCCAACAAAGATCTAAATTGAGTCTTATATTGATCATCGAGTTTGTTTGTTGAAGAGATATATTTTCCTATCAACAAATTAGCATGTCCAATGGGACAAGTTTGAGATAGTTTGTGTTAGCTTTTCTAAATTTTAAATTTAAAAAACATTAATGGTGTGTTTAGTTTAGAAGAGAAGTTATGAAGAGAGTGTGAAAAGAGAGAAAATGACGTGAAATAGAATAGATTTAGGCATGCGGAAGATCAAGAGAAAAATATACCTCAAAATGTTGATCAAATTTTTCAAGGAGAATTACTATGAGACCCAACGATTAGTCAAACTAGCACTTCCAATGTGAAAAATCAACCAAATTGAAGGACAAATGTCTTCAGGCTCATTTATGGACAACCGCCAAGCTTTGTAGACCACAAACCTAGCTTTTAGGGCCATTTAGCATGAGAGTTCGAATGAACCATATAAGTACTAGTAATGATGGTTTTCTTCATGGACTGATGGGGAATAACATTTTGAATACCGCTCTCCCTCCTGCACAAAATACTCGTGCCCTGCAGCCTTGTTGAAAATACCACTTCGTTAGTTAATTATTGCAAGTGTAAAATTAACTTAACTTAAAATTTCGTATCTTTTACACATGGGTGACTTAACTCACGCAGGAATTAACACCTGCGTGAGTTAACTCACGCTAGTCTGTTTTAATGCTTATTAGTTATTGTACTTACAAAGTCACTATTCTGCTTTATTACTTAAAGAAATAGATGCAGTTAGTATTTCTTTTTTCCAATTCAAGGTATGGAATTAAGAAGATCCACGTGGCTTACATATGATGGTTCAAAGGAATTTATTGTGTTTGGTATATTCAATTAGAAGTAGAACTAGGATTCATTCATCATCAGTGCCTGGTATATATTTGCACGTGAATATGTAAAAACATTGTGAATATGAAAAGAAAAAAAAATACACGTGTGAGTTAACTCATGCATGTGTTAATTTCTGTGTGAGTTAACTCGCGTTGCGTGACTTAAGTCACGCATATGTAAAAAATACGAAATTTTAAGTTAAATTAATTTTACACTTGCGTTAGTTAACTGACGCATGAGTATTTTCGACAAGGCTGCAGAGCGCGAGTGTTTTGTGCAGAGGTAGAGCAATATTCTAACATTTCTTGCCATATTACCAACGCTACTTTGTGGTATTATAGACAACAAATTGATGGACCACAAAATGATACATATGATTGCTCACCAAGTTGTTACCGTGTTTCATCCAGTAATCGAAAATACTACTGCCTCATATCATATTTGGCCAAGCAAATAAGTCAAATAATAGATGTATTCGGAGCACCAAATGAGGGTAGCAATACACTTTACATAGATAATAATGTTGATAATCATGAAGTTCCTTAAGGAAATCCAAATGCACATGTTTGAATACCACATGTGGATGCTCAAAATGTGACTATGGGTGCAGTTTACGCATTAGGTGTAACAAAATCTTCCAAAATTAAGCCACGAATTGGAGAAATCGAGCCATTATTTTGGGTGCAGTTTTGGGAGTTTTACTTCTGAAAAAATCGAGCCACGATTTGCAAAAATCGAGACTCGATTTTGCGCTGAAGGATAAAAATAAAACGAATTTTCTACTTAAGATTTATTCCTAATTTGGAGGGTTTTATTTCTCTATAAATATAAACTTTGTATCAGAGTAAACCTTAAGAGATAGAGGGGGCTGAAAACAAGGGTTTAGAAACAAACAACAAACTGAGGTTTAGAGAGATTTCTCTAAGCGGGAGACACTAGGGTTGGGATTGATTCACCTTAGGAAACACTATTAGGATTGAGTCTCTTGGTCACGAGAAGAGATTGAGACTTTGGGTAGATTAGGTTTGAAGACTTATTCTTGTAACCCTTTGATATATCTTTTATAAAATTACTCATCATTATAGTGGAACAGAGGGCTGCTCTCTCCACAGACTAGGTCAGTATTGTACCGAACTAGGTAAACAAATTACGCGTGTTCTCAATTTCTTTCTCTCGCTGTTTTTCCTTCTTTTGGTGTTGTTTATAACTGCCACCCACTTGATTTGGTTGCTTGATCATTTTGCTCCACACATCAAGTATTTTATTGGTGTATTTTTTTATCGAATTCAAAACAATTGGCGCTCATCGTGGGGGCAAGGATCAAACAGTAATCACTTACCATGGGTACGAAGTGGGATATTGAGAAATTTACCGGAGATAATGATTTTGGGTTATGGAAGGTAAAGATGGAAGCGGTGTTAATACATCAAAAGTGTGAGAAAATTTTGAAGGGTGAAAGTGTGTTACCGGTCACCATGTCACAAGCGGAAAAGACCAAGATGTCTGCTTTAACACAAATCTTGGGCAGAACCTAAAGTAACACAATATTTCAAAACTATAACGGAAGAATATCCCATTCTGGAAACAGAGAGATGTCTGCTTTATGAGCCTTCGGGTCAACCTCGTACTCGAACCTCAACCTCTTCCAGTGAGTGTGGATTTCATCCAAACGGAGGGAGGTGCCTTTCTTGATCTTCAAAGCAATCGTACACGCACACGGTACAAATGCAGTGCCTCTCAGCCGAAACAGACACTCACATTTAACCGAACCAGCTATCTTGCGTCGAGTCTTTCTATTGTACTCGGTGTATGGACCTCCCCTTTCACATATCAAAGTAACAAATGCGCTTCTTTCATTGCAACCTTTATCGGTTTTACCAATAACAGAGGAAAAACTGAGCTTCCTTGCTTTCTCTCGAACCCACTCCAACAAATCATTCTGTGTTGCAAACTTTTGTGTAATGGCAAAATATCCTCGCTGATCAATACAAACAATAGCATCTGGAGGCACAACAGGAGGAATAGGAGGAGGAGCATCCTCTACTTTCGCATCACCTAAAAATATTTCAATTTTCGGTGGTGGTAGTGGTGGAGGATTCTCGGATTTGGCATATCCGGAATCATGCACATCTTCAAGTAAAAGAACCGGCAACATAATAGGAGGTTCAATCTCAGGTAGATCATCATTTGGGGCATCAACGGGAACAACCATAACTGAAAACAGTGCGAAGCAAAGTAAAAAATGAGCACAGTTTTTGTACTGGTGTTGTATGGATTACAAAATCCGAAATGCATGAATGCAGTCCGGATTTTATGTTCTGTAATGCTCCAATACAGATCATATGACGTGATCAAAAGGAAAGCGCCTAAAAATCAAATGAGGGAAGATTTATATACACATTACATTTGCATTCAGACGAAAATGATGATGTTAACCTCCCTTGATGGCCAGATTGCTGCTCCAAATCCTATTTTCGCCCAAAATGGTGTGTATCTAAGGGTGCAGGGAGTGTTTGTGATAAAGGTGGTGCGCTTCAGCTAGGTTTTGGGGAAGTATATATAACCTAGTCGTTCGGATTTCATTTTCCAGAAAATAACGACACTTTTTCCTGCTCTGTTCAAATACAAGGTGTTCGGATTTCATATTCCGGGAAACATATATATTGTTCGGATTATGATTTCTGAATCGTCTTGTACCCTGATCAAGTCCAAGTTTCAGAAAAGACATGGTGCATCGTGATTTTTTTATCATTTCAGATTATATAATCTAAACTGTGTCTGAATTATATAATCCGAACAAAAGGTATTTTGGTCAAAATCACAAGGCGCACGAGAAGGCAGCAGGGTGGAAAAAGTAATAGTCATGTTTTTTTGGAAAAAGATAAAGACATCAGAAGGACCAATTCAGGACCAATGGTGTAGAAAAAAATTCTAATTTTTATTTTAGAATTTGCTCTTTTGACCCTCCACAATTGCTCAACTGTTCATATTGTAATTTTCGACCAATGCTCTTCGTTATAAAAGCATTTCAGTAGATAACTATCAAATATCATTTTTTAGGATTTGTGAGCAATTTAATTTAGGTGCCAAAAGAATATTTTTTTTTTCTATTTTTACTTATAAAAGTAGAGACAATTTCATTTTTATCTAAATTAACTAAAAAAAACATAACGGTCTTTCAAAGTGAAGAACTCTCGGCCGTGGCATGTTGCTATGTTCATATTTTTAAAGTCAAAAAATCACAGAGTATTTATACCACACAAGTGGGATCTATGTTTTCTCTATTTACGTAGACACTTTATGTAAGATCTATATTTAAAGTGTGTAAATCACAAAAGTTTCACTTAATAAAATAGTAAGTGTTAAAAATTGAGTGTTTATACACTTCTCAAATTTAAATAGCATTTGCATGAATTAGCTAAGATATACATCTTTCTAAATCTTGATCTTTAGGATACTTGAATTGTAACAGAATTGCGAGCTTAATCCCGAAAGTTAGATTAGTTGAGATGTTGCAACTAGTTAACATTGTTTGGACTTTGGAGCACGTGAGTTGTAACAACTTAGTGTATCTAAACTTTCCCTCAAAAAATTTCTTTTAAATCACAAAGACGTAATTAAAATTTAAAAAGATCGAAGAAGGGAAAATTTATTATTAAAGTGACGGTAATATTCATTTTACATAATCCAATTTTTATACTAGTATGTTTTTACTTTAAATAATTCAACAAAAATAGGTTTGAAATGCTATTTATAGTAGTTGAATTTTTGTTTTTTCAAGAAGCAAAATGAAAATTTTACTGATTAGATAAAATACATATCACAAAGCACGTGATATGCTAAAGAGACGACAAATACATGATAATTCTCCTTGAGTCTATAATAGTTGAATTATGTAAAGCAAAAAAACACATGCTACTACGAAAATTGAATTATATATATTAAAAACGAACGTTAGTGTTAATCATATAAATTTGAAATTTACAGCGTCTCACAGTTTTATTTAAGTACATTGACCTCCAGGGGTAGAACAAAACAGTGAAATTTCTTTGCAAATAATTTATCAGTCACAAAATCTTGTTTATCTCAAACTAGGGCACCATTCCCTTACCCTAATTTACTTTATAAAAAAATAAAGAAAATGTTAACTTATGCCCTCAAGGCACAAGTTTAAAAGGCAAATATAAAAATAATGTATTGGAATGCGTGTATTAAATTTAATCTTTAATGTTTTAATGAATTGAATGCACAAAGTTTATGAGAATATTTATTTTTTTGAATTTCTTAACATGTGCCCTTAGCCCTAAAGGCACAGTTAACACTACCCAATAAATAAATAGAAAATTAATACAGTTTACACATTCATCATAATTCTAATCAAGCTCTCATTATCGCTATTACTCATAAGAGCTCTCATGAATTGTTACTTGAATATCTCAATTTTTTAACAACTCTCATTTTTCTATCTTGCTCTGCATCTAATGTCTCTTAGGAGACTCTTATTTCTTATAGATTCACTTCTCTCTCCCAATTCCTTGCCTCTTTTTTAGTTGTTGTAGAGTTAGGAGAGGATCCAATTACAAAGCTTGTTTCTATTAGGCTCTCTTTGGGAGTTTGGAGAGGAGGGAAAGAAAGAGTTTGAAAGAAGAAAAAAGTTGGAAAAAATAGAGCGCTTTGGCTGGGGGGGTGTTAAATTTCTTCATAATACAAAATCCACCTGATTTAGGGGAACTAAAAAATTGTTTTGGATTTGAGAGGCATGGATAAACTTTCGAAATCTATTGTATATTCTTATAATACTCACAAAATTCAGAAAATACATTAATCATAAGTATTCATTTATCATTCATTAGAAAAACACTCAATTTTTTTGAAAGATTTCTCCATTTGTTCCTCTAATCTCATCACTCGAAAACCCTCCACTCCTTTCCCCTCTAAACTCCCAAACAGAGCCCTAAGGAGTTGTGTGACATGAGACTATCCCTTTAATTTTCATATCATAGAGTATAAGCATTTTTCAAGAGTAAGTGGTACCAATCTTAGGGGTATTAGGTATACAACGATTACAAAGAATATTAATGAACAAGTTGCTGAGTTGCAAGTGCGTTAATATAATGTTAATGGCTTGAATCAAAGAAAAAGAAAATGTCAAATGACTCACAATGATAGTGCGTTAAAAGTTGTATTACATTTATAAGAGACCATTCGTCGAATCTGAAACCTCCCGTTTCCTTTCTTCCCAGAGAGTTAAATAAAAAGAGAGAAATCAGAAGCAATGTAGAATTTAGTAGCAAGTCTTTTTCCAAGAGAATAACATTTTTATTTCAACTCGTACATGTGGTACAAATTGTTTCAGGGTAAAACATAATTGTCTATGTATCATGTATGGTCACAAGTGTAACAAAAATGGTCCTATTGAGTTGAGAATTGAGATACACAAAACAATGAATACACCAAAAGAAAGAAAGAATGTATATAGATTATAAATTATAATTATAAATCAAGTTCATCAATGAAGGTAATGGAAAATGAGAATCCATAAGTTGGCTCTTTAGTTTATACAGCTTCTTTCTTCAATCTATATGTTGACCACAACCTGCAACAAGACAGGGATTAATAACAGCTTATTCTATGTATTGATAATAATTGATAACTAAACAAGCTCACCTTTCAGGCCAACAGAAACAGCAATGATTAATTACACAAAACAAGTTGAGCAGCTTCTGCTGAGAATAAGACACTGATATTTATCTGTCATGAAATATTGTGCATATAGAGTAGGCACATCACATGGCTTAATAAACTACAGTGATTGAACATGTTGTATGTCACAAGAGATTGCCGATCATTTTCCAGTACTCGTGCAAGTTGATTGAGACAAACTTGATTCTGATTTTTTCACATTTTTCTGTCATATTTCTCAGCTAATTTTTTGAGCAATAATCTCTGTCGAAATGCAGCATATTCATCAAGAGTAGTTCCAGCCCACCGTTGACAAAAGGATTCATCAGTTGGAACTAAAGATCCAAGAGGAAATGGTCCTTTTGGAGCTTTCTTTAGGAAAACCAAGAACTTATGACGAGGACGAATTCTCTGGTCCAAAGACAAGCTAAGGTACATCGGGTATTTGGTCAAGGTTTGCACCTCATTGTGAAGTTCATTTACCAAGTACAAATACTTTGGCTTTAAATTAGCTTCCAAGGACAGAGATAGCACCTGCAGGCACAGTAGTCAATAAGAACTTTTAACTGTTGGTCACATAAAAATCAAACAAAAGGTGAATTTTTTTTTTTGACCATTGTATAACATCATTTCCTTTTCCTTGTTCCTTTTGTGCAAAGGGAGAATAAAATAACAAAGATTAATGCAAAAATAACCTGTGTAAGGCTAGTCAAGATTTTCAAGATGTCTGCATTTTTCATTCCTATGCTCCTTAGGAAATTTATTCTTGGAAGCAATCCATCATCAATACTGTAATGCAGAAGCTGAGGGTGTTTCGTCACCATCTTCACAATGCTCTCTTTGGGTGCATCCAACTCTTTGTTAAGAAACATCCATCGGGTATTCCATGAAATGTCAATACGTTGGACAAGAATTTGAGGACTCAGTTGAATGACTTTACCCAAATCTTTTTCCTTGATGCCAACTTCCTCAATTAAATATCTTACCTTTGGTTTTAATGATTTCTCAACACTGTAAGACAAAAGGGACGGAGTAGAAGCAATAATTTGCCCTATTTTGGTACTAGGTACGCCCAAGCCCATTAAGAAAGCAACGCGAGTCTTCAAATTGTTCTCCACCGTGTACTCTAGAATTTGTGGTTGCCTCAAAAGGATTCTTCTTATATCTTTATGTTTAACCCCGAGACTCATTAAGTAATCTATCCTTTCCTGTGCAGAACATACATTAATTTGGAATGACGACATGTGCCTCTCATATATTTGGATGAATTGTGATTCCTTAATTCCAAAGGTGCTTAAGTAATCAAGAAGTGGTAACCATTTCTCATCCAAAAGAATATCTTCAGACAACTCCGGATATCTTTTCTCCATCAAATTTCTACGAAACTACAATTACAAATAAAAAAAGCAATTATAAGATTCCATAGCACCACAAGTACATTAATTGGCTGCTAGAAACAGACAATGAGAAAAATCTAAATGCATATAATTACAATGAGTCCCCAAAAAACTCGAGTTGCGGGTCTCTCCCTTTCAAAAATTCGAGAGTTTGGTCTCTCCCAATCAATATTCAGTCCCAAAATAAAATGCCCCTGACTTTTGGGCATTCAACCACTGACTAATACATGCCTGCTGACTAATTACACAATAACTGCAGCCTAATAACATAATATAACTACTAATAAGAGGTCTAACAATGGCATAATTTGATACTTAACACTTAAACAGATTATTGTATCACCATTTAATACCTTTGCACTGTTATTTTCTTGTAAGGATGCTATTCTCTGACTTTTGGGCAATCTTTTGCTTTGTCCATTGTTAAGAGATCTCACACCCTTTTCTTTTTCTTGTTGTCTATCTGTTTCAACACAATTAGCATTATGAAACATTCAACTTTTATGAATCACTAACACACACACACACTGACAATGGACACAAGTCCTATGAAGCACGAACACGGACACTTGACACATGTCCGGCACCGGGACACCCCTAATTTGAGAAGTGTTCGTGCTTCAAAGGACACAACACACGACACCGATAATAATTTGAGAAAATTGACTAATTGAATGTAATCACACGAGTTGGTGTTGTGTCAGACACTAATACATGTTGGACACCAAATACACCTACAATATAAAGTGTCTATGCTACATAGTTCAATTTCACCCCTTAAAATTAAAACTACCAAGCAAAACATTTTCAAGCATATACCTGCAACTGTCTTTGACTTCAATCTCTTGTCTTTAGCATTAAGATCAGTAGGCTCAGCAAATTCGTCCTAGATAAACCACAAGTTCAATAAACAAAACCAAAAATTAAAATTAATCCACTCAAATCACAAATATAACATAAAAATGGAACTATTTATTTCTCCAATTCAAACACAACTTCACAAAAAAATAAAAATAAAAATCAGCAACATTGAATATCGATATATCCCATTTCTTCAATTCAAATATATTATGCAGAAAGATAAAAAAGTTCAAAACTTTTCAACTAAAATAAAAAACCCACTTCAAGTTTTCGACTAAAATTAAAAATTGAATGATTCATGGCAGAATTAAATAAAAAAAATACTGAAATTTCATCATGGTTATTGAAATTACAAAACTCACATCATCGTCATCTTCTTCATCATCATCATCATCTTCATCTTCGTCGTCTTCAAAGAACAAATCTTCATCATCTTCATCAGAGTCATACGGAGAGAGGAATTTTCCATAGGTTGATTTTCTGTTGGTTTTGAGAATTTTGGGATTGGAATGAGCAGAAAGAACAGTGAATTTTCTTCGTTTCAGAAATGAAGAAGGAAAAGCATGATTAGAGGAAGGAATCGGAAGAATGTTGAAAGGATTGTAAGGGTAAAGTGGTAAAAATGTAGTAGCCATGAATATGAATATTCTCAAAAACCCTAAAAATTATCTTAATCCATGAAAGAATCTCGTAACGTTACAGTGTTGAATTGAAGTGGGGTTTCGATAGTGAAACGGTGTCGTTGTGATGCCAAAAAAAACATAAATTGAATTTTTTTTGGCTTTAAGTTAATTTTTGGTCTCATATTTTATGCTGCTAGCTAAAAGATGGATTTTGTAATGTCCAAATTGTTAGTTTGAACTTTGAACGTTGTGGTATTTTTAATTGCTCTTGTCATTTTGTTTATGTAAAAAATGTAGCCATTTCACTAAGAGTTGTTGATCTTTGATGTTTTTTAAGTCTCCAACTTACAAGAAAATGATTGATTAAATTAGTTATATGAATAAAGATTCTAAAAGTTTTTTTTTTCTAAGTTTAAACCCTAAACCCTTGTATATTTTATTTATTTTGTCCCTAAAACACTTGTTACAATTAGGGGTGTCATGTGTTGGGTTGGGTCGTTTTACATTAAACTGGTTACACAGTTCAATCAAATTTAATTTGTTGGGATGGGGTAAAAATTAGTATTTTTAATTTGAAATTTAAATCAACCCAACCCATTAATATACAGATTGGTTTGAATTGGGGTTAGACATGACTTTTTAAAATATTAAAAAAAATGTATTCTATCTCATAAAAATTCCAATATTTAGATTAGTGTTTACAATTTAAAATTTGAACACTTTAATTTACATGATACAATTCAAAGTTAACACATACAATCTTAAACTATATTATAAAAAAATAAAATCCATAATTTTTTTTTTTTGAGGAAATCCATAATTTTTTTTAGTGAGTTGAGTTCAGACATTCCTCAATATGAAATTATAAATATGCTACTCGAATGAAACTCCTTTAAATTTAAACGAGTTATTTGGATTGAATACAAACATAAACGAATTCGGATAAAACAAAAATTAATTTGGTTTGAATCATTGGGTTGAACGGATGAAACCAAAACACTCTAAGTTATAATTTTGATTACCACTTAGATTTTTAACAAGTTTTTGATGCTGAATTAAAGCATCCACTTACTAGCTTATGTTAAAAAAAAAAAAATCAAAATATTTTCATTCCTCCAAGATTCTTCTTCTTCATTTCATTTCGAAAGCATTAAGACTTCTTCAAACTCAAAGAGATTTGAAAATCAGAGTTCAAATTTTCTTATTTTATAGTCTACTTTTTGACACATAGGCATGTTTAATGTCAAGAAATTAAATACTTGCTAGATTTTGGGGCTAATAGTAGGGGTGTTTAAACCCGAATCAACCCAATAGAAAAACTGCAAAAAACCGTATTTGGTTTGGATGTATTCGAATCATTTTCGTGCTCAACCGCATGGTTTGATTTGGTTTACGGTTTTCATTTTACCAACTAAACCAAACCAAACCGCAACATAAGAAAAATGTTGATTAAACATATCTGACCTAGACCAATACTCATAGAAACTCAATGAAAACTTTTATAAAATGTTATATTTTTTCTCTTGTTAGATTGCTTCTTTGTTTTTTATTTAAAAAACATATTTACTGCTACTTGAAATTTTAGAGAACGATAAAATCTTACTCTTTTGCATTTCTTACAAAATAGGATTACATCGTGTCCATGTTTTTAACTTGGTCTATGTTATTGGAAACATTGTAAAATGAAAATGAAATTGTAATATTTGATGAAATTTAAAACATTGCTGATAATATGTTGCGTTTCAGCTTTTTAAGTTGGAAATAAAAAATTGTATCATCTAAAAAAACTGCACCAACCAATCCAACCCAAACCATATTGGTTTGGTTTGATTTGATTCGGATTTTATTTTTAAAGTAAACCGAACCAAACCAAACTGCATGCTTTGGGTTTTTTTTTTAATGCGAAGTGTTTTGTTTAATAGCATGCAAAGCTTATTAGCTACCATCATTAGAGAAGAAATAAGAAGCAGTGATATTTCATAAAATTATGTTTATGAACCATTTTTTATATTTTTACTTAAAAAAACAATTTTTATAACGACTCAAATTAAAAGGTTAAATATGTTTTTGGTCCCTATAAATATACGAAATTTTAATATTAGTCTTTCTAAAAAATTTCTTCAACTTTTAGTCCCTTAAAATTTTCAATCACTACTTTTGGTCCCTATTTTTAAATTAATTTTAGTTTTTTTTAATGAAATTGTGCAGAAATGTGTAAAATATTGTAAAAATCTTTCCCCAAAAAAAAAGTTAATTTTTTTAACAAAACATAAATTTAATATGAATTTTTAACCATAAAAAATATAAAAATTCAAATTAAATTCATGTTTTGTTAAAAATACTAATTATTTTTGGAAGAGATTCTTATAATATTATGAATTTTTCCGCAAAATTTTATTAAAAAAATATGAATTCTACATGTGAGTTTACTTTAAAGGAGGGAGTAAAAGTGAAGATGAAGTTTTTTTGAACGACTAAAAATTGAAGGAAAATTTTAGAGGGACTAAAACGAAAAGTTAGATTATTTATTGGTACCAAAAATATATTTAACTCCAAATTAAAACAATAATGTTTATTTTTTTTTTCAAACTCTATATCCGGTTCAAGGATTGAGTTTTAAAAAAGAAATATAATCATGAATTATCTACCAATAAAATTAAAAGATGAATTTCCAAAAAATGTTAATCAAAACATAAATATTTTATATGGATTAAAGAATATTGGGTTAAATATGTTTTTGGTCCCTACATTTTGCCCTCCTTTGATAAATAGTCCTTACATTTCAATAAATGTTTTTAAAATCGCTACATTTTTCTTCCGTTAGCACAAATAGTCCCTGCTGTCAAATAATTAACGAGAAGCTGACGTGGCAGCTAATGTACCCCATTTTTTAAGGGTTAAATATGTTTTTGGTCCTTATATTTTACATGACTTTGAACAATAGTCCTTACATTTCAATAAATGTTTTTAAAATCCCTACGTTTTTTCACCATTAACAAAATTGGTCCATGTCGTCCATTTTCGTTGACCGGACAAACAGAACATGCCACATAGATGCCACCAAGGATATTTTAGTAATTTACAATAAAGTCAGGGACATAATTGATTTTTCAACCGAACCTTCTCTCTCGTCTTCATCCTCTCTCCGCGTTTTCTCTATTTCTCCCCAACCACCATCAACCTCATACACTCATCCTCAACCACCATCGTCCTCTTCACCATTAATTTGCTCAGATCTGTTCTCTCTCTTGTTGCTGCCGGCGACATCCTCTTCTCTCTCACGCTATCAGGGAACCATTCAAACTGCAAGTGACAACGACTATGAGGACCAGATCGGAGTTAATGTTGGAATTTTTGTGAGTAAAGTTTTGGGTAAAGGTGAATTATGCCTCTGCACTTTATTGGAAATTACTAAAATGTCCTTCGTGGCATCATTGTGGCATGTTCTGTTTGTCCTGTCAGTGAAAATAGACGATAGGGACCAATTTTGTTAACGGTGGAAAAATATAGGGATTTTAAAAACATTTATTGAAATGTAAGGATTATTCTTCAAAGTCACGCAAAATATAAAGACCAAAAACATATTTAACCATTAAAAAATGAGGTCCACTAGCTGTCACGTCAGTTTCTCATTAATTATTTGATAGCATAGACTATTTGTGCTAACCGAGGAAAAATGTATGAATTTTAAAAACATTTATTGAAATGTAAGGACTATTTGTCAAACGAGAGCAAAATGTAGGGATGAAAAACATATTTAACCTAAAAATATTTAATAATATGTACCAACATTTCCCTCAAAAAATATTAATGTGTGGCTGCCTGAGGCCGTGAGCCTGTGAGTTGAAAAAGCCCACGCGGCCTTTGTTCATATAACATATTGTTATTGTTGTTAATTGAAAAAGAGTTGGGATGTTATAGTTAGTTAAGATACACTATGGATGCTTTAGCTTGTTGTTCTCTGCCTCTCTTAACTACTGCCAAAGCTAGGAACATATTTACACATAATTGTTGTTCCTTAACAGTGAGAAAAAGCTCTGATTTTGGGGTTAAAAATGCTAGAACAACAACAAAAAGAAGAACAAGGATAGGTGTTGTGTCTGTGGGTGATGTAACCACAGTACTTGATCCGGCTCCTGTGGAAATCACATGGCAAATTGTGGTTGGAACTATAGGTAATATCTTATTAACCTTTAATGTTTATCTATTTAGAAAGAGAATGACTAGTCTAGTAAATTTAGCTCACATGGTTCTAACTCGTAATTTCTCACTTCTAAGTACTTAGTATGCATAAGTTTTGTAGTTAGGCTATTTGGAAAGGAAAAAAAAGGGCTATTTATCGTGTTATGTGTTATTTGGGTTGTTGATTTTGTGTGTTTCATTGTTTTGAAATTGGTAGCTGGGATTACACCTTTTGTGGTGGCAGGGATTGAATTTAGCAAGAGAATTGTAAGTCACTTTTTTTGCTTGATTATTGCTATCTCCTAAATTATGAATCTCATTCTTGTGTGTTTTTTTGTCTTCAATTTTGAATATTTGGTACAGATTGCTCAAAAAAAATGTGAGATGTGTGGAGGATCAGGACTTGTTTTTAGGGATAAGAACTATTTTCGTTGTCCAGAATGTGGTATGTTTATTGAATTCTCTTAACCTTGATTATAAGAATTAATATCATCATTTTGATCATGCTTTAGTGTAAAAACTTTGTTGCTTTGGGTATCAAACATAGTATCTAGCATACGGGGCTAAGTTACTTGTGTGAAATCGATTGCCTCACAAATCATTTCTTCATATGCTATCTATTTCAGGTGGATTTCTTCCTTGGCAATCCTGGAAAAGATTCTTCTCCAGTTAATGCATTTGTACAACATTATACATCTTTGTTTGTGGCATATAGTAAACTTATTTGTAAATATTGAAAATACAAACTTTATTAGGAACATCATGCTCCTTCATGGGAGGAATGAATGTTATTTGCTTTCATCATCACAATCATTGTCCAGTTGCTAAGTTGTGGTCAACACATGATCCACTGTGTGTATAACATTTCTTCCACCTAAGCACCCAAAGTGGGGTGATTTGTTGTGGATCCACTTAAGTATAAATCAACTATGAATGAAAAAAAAAGAGAGAAATAAATTAGTATGTATAATTTGAAAAATTTAGTTTTTTGTCAGTCAATTATACCAATTTATAGAAAGTATTCAAGATTTGATATATACAGGGGTCAAAATTCGAACTTCAAACACCCTACATATTAACAAAAAAAAAAGACTTGACAAAAAAAGATTTGCGCCGTTAGCATGAGTTTTTTCCTTTGACTAAATGATCATTGACAATTAATCTCCGAAAAAATTAATCACCATATCATATTCTCAACCTTCATATTGAAATTTAACCAAATAAAGTACACCAAATATCACAAAGGACTACATAACGAACATAATATGAATCACAAAGATTACATAACTAACATAACAAGTATCACAATGGAGTACTACATAGTTTGAAAATAGACAAAGTAAAAATAATACAAAGATCACATAATTTCATAACAATTAGAAGACAAACGTGGTTTAACAAGAACCTCAAGAGGATTTGCTTTGGTGTTGGTTATTCCAAAAACTTCAGCCATATCAATAGGTTCAGTTGATGGATTTAAGATTTCAAAGGAATGCAAAAAACTAGCTAAAGCTAAATGCACGATTTGAAGACCAAAAGACATTCCAGGGCAAATCCTTCTACCAGTTCCAAATGGTAATAATTCAAAATGATGACCCTTAAGATCAACATCTTTATGAGTGGTAAGAAACCGTTCTGGTTTGAATTCTAAGGGTTCTGGCCAAACCTTAGGATCAGTGTGGATCTTCCAAAGATTCACGATCAGTCGGGTTCCTTTTTCGACTTCATAACCACCTAAATTGCAATCTTCTGAGAATTCACGAGGTGACGATAGAGGGGCAGCTGGATACAATCTTAGGGTTTCTTTAACTATAGCTTGAACGTACATTAACTTGTCTATATCTGATTCTCTTACACACCTCTCTTTGCCAACATGGATGCCAAGTTCTTCTTTTGCTTTTTCTATTACAAGAGGATTTTTCAGTAACAAACATATTGCCCATGTAAGGGTGACACTAGTTGTGTCAACTCCTCCTCCAATCAACGTCTGTAAAAGAAGTGCAAATTCCATAAGAAGTGTGCTGCAAATTCCTTTTTTTAACATATTCATTAAAGTGTGCATCTAGTGTTAGTCTAAATAAAAATCAATATATCATGTATAAATCAAGAAATAAAGTAAACTAATGTGAAGAAATTTCACTATATAATAGATGCATGAAATATGTAAATGCTAAGGTTTGCTTAAATAAAAGTAAATGCTAAGGTTTTGACTTTGAAACTTGAAAACATGGCATTCATATAAAGAAGGATCTTGAAATGATGAGAATGATAATGTACACTTCATGAATGGAGTCATACTTCATGAATGGAGTCATATTTCTTATATATAAAGGGGGAGTTGACCCATTTAAATAACTTTAAATTACTCATCCGATCTAAATTATAAGTTGTTTTGGATGTAATTAATTTAGTATGGGAAAGAGAAATAATGAATTATTTTACAAAATCGTTCTTCATTAATGGTATGAGAAAGATAGGTTAAATAATTGAAAGATAATAGAGTAATTAAAATCAAGGGTATAATAGAAAAAATAATATTAATGATCCATTGATCTGGTAAAACGACTTATAATTTGAGACAAATTTTTCTCTAAAACAACTTATAATTTGGGACAAAGGAATTATATCTTTAGAGTAAGAGTTAGAAGGTACGCTCGGTGATCATCAAAGGATAGATACATATAATATAAGATAATTAGATAAAGATAAGACATGATATCATGAGATGAAATAATCTCTTTTAGAGCAAGAGTTAGAGAGTTTGTCATGTGCTTGATGCATATTTGATAAATTATGTGTTTGATGTCCACTTGATAAGAAACTAACTAATATCATATATTCTTATTACTTTTTTTAAAAAATTGTTAGAGAAGTGAGACATCTTTTTTATCAATTAAAGTGTCACTAACAACGATTTTACAACCATCATGATGAGATTTGAACTTTGTATCTTAAGGTTCCAAGACTAAGCTTACCACGAGCTAGCACCTCAATTGTAAAATATGATGTATATTTTATTATCATGTTTTTTTAACTAAGTCAAATAACGATACTTCTTCCGGTCCTTATTATAAGAAAATTTTCAAAAAAAAGTTCTATCTATAAGAAAATGTCACAACTTTTAAGATGTAGTTATTGCTTAAATGACTTTTCTATCCCCATCTAATGCTTCTTTTTTTAATATTAGTGGACATATTTAATGTTTCACAATTTTTTATGAGGGTGTATTTGTAAAAATATTCAAAAAAAAAATCATTAATTAATGATTGTATTGGTTTTGATGTTTTTTGGTTTTGTTTCTTACAATAAGGACCGAAGGGAGTATAATATATTACATGTATATGACAAAGTTACCCTTGCGATAAAAAGTATATTAATTTGTTAAAAAAATGAAATATATATTCATATTTTAAAAAAATTAATAATAATTTTAATTTTTTTTAAATACATACCAATATTGTGGCTTTGATGATGGTATCAGAATCAAATCTTTCAATTGTTGTTCCATCAAGCAATGAAAGCATCGCATCCATGAAGTCTCGATGCTCACGATCAACCTCATTCTCATTCAAAGTCCTGTTGTGACGATGTTCCTTCAACATATCACCTAAAATCTTGTCCAATTCTTTAGATGATTTTTTCATTGCCTTCACATGGCCACCAAAATCAAACCATTTTAGAAAAGGAAGAGCATCTCCCACTGTGAACACCCCTAACAAACGTAACATCTCTTCCAAAGCTTTCATACATTTTTCTTCTTCTTCCTTGTCAATAACATTCTTAGCTCCGAAATATCGCTTCCCAATCAACATTGGAAGAACAATGTTTTTACTCAATTGAGTAAAACATTGCTTCAAGTCCACCAACACATAGTTTGATGACTTGTTCTCTTTACTACTCCAAACATTGTAGACCTCCTTAATGGAAGTTTTAACTTCCACGACACGAAAATGTTGAAGTTGCATCACACAGCTATGACTTAGGATCTCGGAGTTTGCAATTTTTCTTATTTGACGCCAATAAAAACCATAGGGTGCTAACACAAACATTGCTCCATTGTAAGCCAAATGTTTAGTTACTTCAAGTTTAGGACGATTGGAAACTGCCAAGTCAACTTTGGTAAAACATTCCTCAGCCATTTCCCAATTGCTAAGTACCAAAGTACGTTTGGAACCAATCTTGATGGTAAATAAGGGTCCATATTTGTCAGCCAATGCACCTAAGATTTTATGGGGTCCTAGTGAAGCCGTCAATAGTGGGAGGTGACCAAGTATTGGCCAAGCCCCTTGAACTATAGGAGCCTCTTTGCTATCGTATACTTTGGAAGAACTATAAAGAAACAAATAGTAAAAGAAGAATATAAAAAATAGTGTTAATGTAATGGCAATAGTTAGGGAATCCATTTAATTAGCTAGCTAGCATATGTCTTGAATGATGGTTAATCATATGCTTATATATCATTGGGTATGGAAAAACTTTGATTAAACTAATGATTTTGAGCAATGGAAACTACATCGTGTAACTCATTGCTATTTTATTTGAATCATAACTGCCGCCTATTTTATTTGAACCGCTGTACGATTAGAACCAAAAATGTATTTTATGACCCACGTGGTACAACTAATTCCTATATATATATATTTTTTTTTTTTCTTCTTCATGTGACCAAATAATCATATATGTTGGCACATCGTCCAAAACGATACAATAAAATTGTTGATGCTTATCGGAGATAGGCATGACAGCGAGGCAGGTCAGGGGCGGGTTTAAGCATCCCCGCCCTCGTTTGCATCATCCGTTTCCAGCTCTGGTCTCAAACTATATTGGAGTAAAAATTAAACATTCAACTCTACTTTTAATGGGGATGGGCCTTCCGGCCCCACCTACATCCTCATCCGCGAAAACTCTGTTTTTTATAAAATATTTTAAATTTTTTTTAATTTTTTTCATAGCAATAAAAAACAATAATTATATTAATAATTAAAAATCTAATAAACTTTTTAAAATGTTTAATATATTTCCATTTTAATACTTTCAAATAAAATAACTTTTATTCTTCAAAAAAAAAAAAAAAATAACTTGCAATATTATATCAGTTTCTCCGTGAAGTTTTTCAATTTTGGTCTTGTCTTTACTCACCCTTTTGAAATATTTTAAGCAATACAAAATACTCCCAACAAACTCACAAGTTCCTTTATTATTGTTAATTCTCTTTACGCTGAAATAAGAGCTGCCATATGAAAGGACCAAATTCTAGTTCGAGGGTACAGGTAAATGTAACCCAGGACTAGAAAGGATTAGTGCGAACCATCATTTGGAACCATGTAATGTAACCACATCTTTACCATGTGCATGCACCTCAACCTGCTCTTGTATTCACCTCACATTCCTTCTACTTATGCTATTTTTTATCCATTTCCAGTGGATTTCTTTCTTGCCAATCCTAAAAATGAAAGATTCTTTTTTTAATACACTACTAGAAACTCTCGATTTTCCTGCGGATTTACATACAATATCCGCAGCAAAGCCATTTGCTGCGGAAGTTTTTGCGGATTCAGATTCCCAGCTAATACCTTCGTGATAATGGTTTCCTGAGAATTTTAGAAACCGCAAGAAACGCTCCTGCGGATATATTCCCACAAATAATCGGCAGGAAACATCCGGGTAGTGTGTCGAGGATTTTCCTGTCCGGATCCTGTTTTCTGAAACATATCCGCAGGTAGTTCCGCAGCAAGTGTTTCAAGTAATAAACAATTCCGTAGGTGAATCCGCAGGAACATTTTTGATTTATTTAAAAAATAGGACAACGCACCTAAATGCATTCCATATTTAAAATCATTTTATTTATTTTACAGTAGATACAAACTTTAAACATTGCAACACTACGCCAAATTATAGCACGTACTTTACAACCTTATCATAGGCATAGCCTTTAAAAACACAGAAATTTCAGAAGTATGTTTACACTAACCCCACCTTAGAATCAACATCCAGGAAAGTACAATTTTGTGCACAAAAGACCTATCTACAAAACCAATAAATAAATTACCAAGTTCCGATTCATTCATTGCTTCCATTGCTCGTTTAGCATCCTCTAGGTTGTCATAGTTCACGAACTCAGTCTTTTTGACAACCCATTCTCATTCTTTTTAATTGCCAAGAAACTAATTTTTCCAAAATCAGCATTAACATTTCTGTATGTGAGAAGAATTTGAATTAGATTAAAACCAATCTTAGGATAAGGTAAACAACACTTAACTAAAGCTACAAAAACATAGACTTCAAATAAAATAAATAAATGGATATGAATGATGGCAAATTTTAACAAATTATATCTGCTTATATCATTTGCAGACTCCTCTGAATCAAACTGGTTATAACCAAAACCTTTGCTCTTCCCATCCTCGGACATGACACTTCTGCTGGATAAAATATTCCCATATTTTTGAAATAGATCATGTAGTTCCACATTATACATTGATTCTGCTAAGTTCTGTAATGATATTGACACTAATAACTTCTCATTAAGAATTCACTTAATAGATAAAAATAAAACAGAATATCATCATTTAACCATTTCACATCAAAACTATAGACTACTTAACATACGTTAACAAACACATGTCCTCTGCCACTTTTCCTTGTAACAGCATCACGACAATTACATATTCCAAGATCAATACAATTACAAACCCGGATCGGTAAAAAGCACCAGCTTCTCATTAAAAATCTTGAAAGCTAACAAACTTGAATCAACTAACATTATTCTTGCAACCAACGAAGACACCCACTCACACAAACTAGTGGTTGACATAACTGTAGCAGAGTAACTTCCCGGTGGCTGAGTCTCTACATACGCGGACAGAAGTGAGGGTTTCGTTCCAGTTAAACAAATCTGCAATCATAAGGAACAATATGATCCAAACAACTAAGAAAATCCTTCTTAAGCATAAATAGTCCAAGTGGTTCATTTGAATAAAAAAACTTGGATTCTATTGAACAATATGAGCCAAACAGTTGAATAACTTCAAATGAGAAACTTATCAAACTTTGTTGTATCTGAACATTGAAATGAAAAGAGAACATTACTATAAAGAAAGAACACCGAGAATAAAATTAGATAAACTTGTGAAAGAATCTATCTGACTGAACTTCAACCTCAATAACAGAAATCTCTCTTTGCAACTAAATTAACATAAAACAAGTCATTAGACATGACACTCATAAAAGATGGTATATATCTCACATTGCATATATACTAATGCACTAAGACTAAGAAATCAAATACAACAAAATTTTCTAAGTTCAAACCACACACCTTTTCTTTTACAATTCACGCCATACGTTTTCTTTCACCAATTTCCCGTCATCACAATCAAATTTCTACATTGCAACCAATTGAGGATGAAAGTGGTTAATAGCCACAAATAACCATAAAAACTGTAATGTTAGGAGCACATGAGATAACCATGCATATGATTAATGGCCACAAGTAGTTATTACCCTTTCATCAAGGCTGTCTATCTAATGCAGAAGTTTCATGCAACAATTTGGCAATGTGGAACCAACCTATAAACTTGGCAATCACAAGTTCGACCAGTTCTTCCACTACTTTGTTTCGCCTACAAGATCATATCAAATGAAACTAATGAAAATGTAAAAACAAAACAAAATATCGAAATAACAAGATCATTTGTACCTGAGGCTTGGAAACTCAAACAAGTGCTGCACAATCCATTTTCTGGGACTTTCCCCAATAGACTTGTGGATCAGGAGTGCTTCAAATGTCCATATGTTCAGAATCCAAAATAATTCTTAAGGTGAAGTATAAATTTAAGACCAATCAATATTATGCAACTAGGATTGTGCTACTATTTAATTAAAAAGAATAAATAAAAAATTATGTTCAGAATCCTTTTTCATCTTGTGTTCTTGCATCGTGCCATACATATAACTTAACTAGTTGTTTTCATAGTATTTTCAACGCAAAAGCATATGATATACAGCTAAGAGTAAAGGTTACAACTAAAATTGATATCTAAAAAACTATAATACTTAGCAATAATCAAGAAAGTTTAAAAGCTATAACTTCAAACAATGGTTTTGCAATCAATAATATATACTAAGCTGAAAACGTATACTATTTCAAGACAGAACAAAATTTTATTATGTTTTCCCTTTAATACTTCAAATAAGAAGAAAAAAAAGGAAAGCTTGATCCTCTTACCTTTCACCACCAACCACACAAACAACACAAGTCCATTTAGTTGTATTTTCATCTTCATAATACTGAACCTAGTTGTTAAACAAGGTTAATTTCAGAAACTGGTTTCTACAGTCCAGTGTAGCAGATTAAAAAAATATGAGAAAAATCTGGATTCTACTTTTTGTGCCTTCTCCAAAATTCAATTTTCAGAGAGTAATGAATGAAATACCTATTTCCTCGCATGAAAAGCACCTTGAATGAAAAACTTGTGACCATATCCAAAGTATTAACTCAAAGGTCTGAAATTACTAACACAACTAACTACCTACACCACCAATAATTTCTCAGGAAAAAAACTCATCCAAACATGTTCCGAAACCTTAAAGATATTAACTCAAAATATAAATTCCCATATTTCACTAAAATCTTAAAACCACAAGCACAACAGTCTTGCATTGTTATTTGATCCAAAAGGCTAGTTAAAAAATCAATTGGCCATAACATGAAGAAAATATTTCTAACAAAATCATTTGCCTAGAAACTCATATATATGTCCTTTTCAGCCAGGATGAAGCCTATTATACATCCATGTCTGATGCAGGGGAACTTCCATCTCCATTGCACCAAAAATGGAGAATACTAAATAGGGTTTCAGAGGCATTGATTAAGCAATCAAAATAAGTAAATTTTTATAAAAAAGTTGTGTAATTATTACTTAATCAAAAGTAAGAAGTTATATTTTCCAAACAAATTTTTTATTTATGAATTCCTTAACCAATATCTCAAGGTGGTCACCGGTTAACAAGAACCCGAAAACATTGTGTGACCATGCTTCAATAGTTTACAGCTTCATTATCACACATGCTATGTTTGTGGTATACCATAATCTATTTGTAAAAATTACAAGTACAAACTCTATTAAAAAACATCATACTCCTTCATGAGAGAAATGAATGTTATTTTCTATCTTTATTACAATCATTCTTCAATTGCTAAAAGCAATACAACAAAAATTAAATACTTTCTGAACTTTGTTTACTTAGGAATACAGATATTAAGGGCGACGAGTAATAGGGATCAAACATACATCATGCTTTTTTCCAACAGTAAGCCCAAATGCTTCTGTCATATCAAGTTCTTCATGGCTCATTCCATTGGGAAGCTTCCAATCAAAGTGATAAAGTAACTTAGCAAGAGGCAGCTCAACATTGGGTAAGGCAAATGCAATACCTGGACACATCCTTCTTCCAGCACCAAATGGTATGTATTCAAAGTCTGTGCCCTTGAAATCAATTGGATTATTAACAAACCTTTCAGGTTTAAAACTCTCAGCTTCAACCCAATACTTTGGATCTCTTCCAATGGCCCAAACATTGACAGCAACCCTTGTCTTAGCTGGGATCTCATAGCCATTGATTTCACATCTCTCTCTACTTTCTCTTGGAACCAATAAAGGTACAGTTGGATGTAGCCTCAATGTTTCTTTGATGACAGACTTTAAGTATGTCAACTGGTGCAACTCTATCTCGTCTACATACCCCTTTATATCAAACACTCTTCTTACCTCAGATTGCGCTTCTTCCATTACTATTGGATTCTTTATCATCTCAGACATCGCCCATAACACAATTCCTGACGATGTTTCGCTACCAGCAATGAACAAGTCCTGCAAATGGATTAATAGTAACAATATTTATGATCTAAACGAGCAAGTATTTTCTTCCATATATTAATTACAACCATAAAATAGGTTATTAATTTGATATTTTCTTCAAAATACTAGTATTTAAATTGTGAAAAAGGAAAGCATATTAACATGTTTGGCAGTAGACTAACCTGAATGACTGATTTTATATTTTCATCAGTTAAAGGTTGTTGTGAGTGAACATTTTCATGTTGAACCTTGAGAAGAACATCAACTAGGTCTTCATCCTTGCTTGTTTTCATGTGATTGCTTCTGTGATCATTGATGATGTTTTGCAATATCTTATCAATCTCTCCTTGTAGTTTCTCAACTCTGGTCTTCACTCTACTCACCTTTTGAAGTACTTTAAAAGAAGGATACAAATCAGCAATACAAAATTCTCCTAATAGGCCTAATGCTTCCTCTATTGTTGATTTGAACACTTGTTGGTGTCTGTTCTTTTTCCCAAACGCTGAACGTGCCACGATCCCATAAGTCATTGCAAAAATCAACTTAGAGAGATTAACAATTGATCCTTCATTTGCAGACATTGATTTAACAACATCTGACACCTCTTCTTCTCTTATAGACCTAAATGATTGGACACGTTTTGCACTTAATAGCTCTACAACACATATCTTTCGTAATTGTCTCCAAAGTTCACCATATGTAGAGAAGGCAATGTCTCTAGCATTGTAAGTAAATACTCTAGGCAAAAGAACGTTTGGCCTATCACAAAATGTAGTGTCATGTGTTTTCATAATCTCTTTGGCCATTTCTGGTGAACTAACTATTACATATGGTACCTCTCCTAGTTTAAGGTGCATCAAAGGTCCATATTTTTCTGCTAAGTTTTTGAAGCGATGATGGGGTGGTGAACTGCCACTAATCTGGTGTATGTTTCCTATGAGGGGTAGTTTCCATGGTCCTGGTGGCAATTTGGTAGTGGAATTGTTACTACTCCTTTTTACTATTTTGAATATCACCAAGAGGAAGAGAAAGGAGAGTATGAAGATAAAATTAGAAAAAGGGTTTTGAAGCTCCATGTAGCTTGATCTAGAGAATCTAAAGAGTGCCCCGAAAAAGAAGGTTTCTATGCAAAACACTCTAAAGATCACTTGCAATTTAAGGACAATGCAGGCATGTTAATTAATATATAGACAAAAAAAAATACTGATATAAAATGAATACATTATTAATTAACATTAAGCAAAGCAATTTAATAAAGACACACATGAATCACAAGGTGTGCTTTGTGTGGTCAAAAATAGGAGTTCCTATCCTCCAATACACCTAAGCACATATAATTAAAAAGCTTAATTACACTTTTGGTCCCCGTGTTTTGACATACTCACGAAAATGGTCAAGCCTTTTTAAAACAGAACAAAATTATCCTTCAATTATCATTTTTGTTGCATTTTTCGTCCTACCCCCCATTTTATCCTCCAAAAACGCTAATGTGTCCGAATTTTAACTGATGTGGCCAAAAGAAGACCTATGTGGCAATTCCAACATGGAAAATGACATTGACATGTCATCAAATCAACTTTTTTAAATTGAAAAATCATTTTAACATTTAAGAAAATTAAAGCTTAAAAAACATGATTAAAACAAGATTTTTATCCTTTTCTGCCCAGATCTAAAAACCTTTAAGATTAAAACTTTGTAAAAACCCATAAGATTATTTTTCTATGCAGGGATATGCTTCAGATTTTTATATTTTGGTTTGTTTTAATATGGGATAGATGTGAGATAAGAGTGAAGAGAGATGTCTTGGTGTGTGATGGTTTTCTATGTATAAAGATCAATGAAGAATCCTGGAAAAAAAACCAATGAAGAAGATGAATAGATTTTGATTTTTAGTTTTATTTTTGGAAACCCAATTTTTTTTTGTATGAAGAAGATGAATATTCTTGGTTTTTAGTTTTATTGTTGGAAACTCAATATTTATTTCATTTTGAACTTTTAATTTTCCATGATTTTTGTTTTAATTTCATAAATGTTTTAATTATTTTTCAATTAAAAAATTATTTGATGACATGTCAATGTCATTTTTTATGTTGGAATTGCCACATAAGAGTTATTTTGGCCACTTCATCAAAAAATTGGACACTTTAGCATTTTTGGAGGAGAAAATGGGGGGTGGGACGAAAAATGCAACAAAAATTATAATTGAAGGACAATTTTGTTCTGTTTTAGAAAGGCAGGACCATTTTCGTGAGTAGACCAAAACACAAGGACCAAAAGTATAATTAAGCCTAATTAAAAATATTGATACCATCCAATCCAAAGCAGTTTAATAAAAAGACACACACAAAGAATTAGGTGTACTTTGTTTGTGGAGTCAAGATAAAACAACCACTACACAAGAATCTCCAATACACCTAAGAAAACAGTACCATATCGCTAAATCTTGTTTTTTTTATTTTTTTATATATGAACATTTTATAAAACTTTGGAAGTCAAGAACAGGCATCATATTTTGTCAAAAAAAAAGAAGAAGAACAGGCATCATATTAATATTAATGATTTTCGATTAAGAGTTAATTAAATTGCAGCACGTCATGTTCGACTCGATTGTCATATTCCCGTCTTCAAGGGCTTATTAAATTGATCCTAACAATTTTAGTCTTACTCATGCAAATTTCATTTATAATATATTTTGCATTTTATTGTGGAATTATATTTTTTGTATTATGCACATGAAAAAATCATCCACTCAGATTTGGAGGAGCTCGGTGTATTATTTTTACTTTGGTCGTTACCTCGGTCTTGTTAAACTTGTAATAATATGTAATGTCATTATCACCAAATCAATTATCCTTACCGGCGGAAGAAAAAAAAAACTGAATTAATTTTGGAGTATGACCACTTTCCAAAACACCTTATGATTATGTTTGTTGAGCTTTCGTTATCAACAAACATTATGAACCACATACATCATTAAATGAATGAACTTAAAAAGTAACTTTTGCTTATATTTTAGAACGGAGGGAGTAATATACAAGACTGTAATATATGTTTTCATGCTCGTACATACAAAAACCGAGAGAGAAATCTTAATCCTTACAATGATGCAAATGCTTTAGCATATGTTGATCTGATGAAAGAGTTGGAACAAACTGATAAACTGAAGAAATCCCGAGATTTTCAAGTTAAATTGAATATCTAATTTCAAACGTAGAATCTTAATAAGAATGTCAACAACGATTCACACACCTTGCAGAAAGTAGTATAAGTAAATTTAACCACATCGTGAACTTGTTTGCTTAGACAATACAAATATTTTCTTTTTGAAAAGCACAATACATTCTTCCGACCGTAAGCCCAAATGACTAAGTCATATCAACTTTTTTCATTATTCATTCCATTGGGAAGCTTTCAATCAAAGTCATAAAGTAATTCAGCAAGAGTTAGTTCAACATTGGCTAAACCAAATGCAATGCTTGGAAACATATTCTATATTTGTGGTACAAATATCATACACAAATTTTATTAGGAACATCGTTTCTGAACTTGTTTGCTTAGATAATACATATTAAAGACGACGAGTAATAGGAATTAAACATAGATCGTGTTTTCGACCTACAGTAATCCCAAATGACTCAGTCATATCTAGTTCTTCATTCTTCATTTTATTGGGAAGCTTCCAATCAAAGTGGTAAAGTAAACTAGCAAGAGGCAACTCAATGTTGGGTAAGGCAAATGCAATTCCGGGACACATCCTCCTTCCAGCTCCAAATGGTATGTATTCAAAGTCTGTGCCTTTGAAATCAATCGGGATATTAACAAACCTCTCAGGTTTAAAACTCTCAGCTTCAACCCAATACCTTGGATCTCTTCCAATAGCCCAAGCATTAACCATGACCCTTGTCTTAGCTTGGATCTCATACCCATTGATTTGGCATCTCTCCCTACTTTCTCTTGGAAGTAACAACGGTGCAACGGGATGCAACCTCAATGTTTCTTTCATGACAGAATTTAAGTATATCAATTGGTGCAGCTCTGTCTCATCCACGCACCCCTTTTTATCAAACACTCTTCTTACTTCAGCTTGTGCTACTTCCATCACCTTTGGGTTCTTTACCATCTCAGACATCGCCCATAACAAAACATCTGATGATGTTTCGGTACCAGCAGCGAACATGTCCTACAAATGGATTAACATTAACATTACATACAACGCTACCCAAAAGTTAAGTCATTAATTTGACGTTCTATCCAAAATAATAATTAATCAAGAAAATTGTGAAATAAACTTGCTAACACTTTTGGTTGTAGACTAACCTGGATGATTGATTTTATATTGTCATCGGTTAAAGGATGTTGTGAGTGATAATTTTCCTGTTGAATCTTGAGAAGAACATCTACTAGATCTTCATCCTTGCCTGCTTCCTTGTGAATGCTTCTGTGATCATCGATGATGTCTTGCGATATCATATCAAGCTCTCTATGAATTTTCTCCATTTTGGTCTTCGCCGTACTCATCCATTGAAGCATTTTAATAGACGGATACAAATCTGCAATTTCAAATCCTCCTAAAAGTATCAATGCTTTCTCCACTGCTGATATGAACACCTCTTGGTGTCTATTCCTTTTCCCAAAAGCTGCCCGCGCTGTTATCCCATATGTCATTGAGAAAATCTTATGAGAGAGATTAACAACTGATCCTTCACTTGCAGTTATTGATTTAACAAGATTTGACACCTCTTCTTCTCTTATAGACCTAAATGATTGAACACGCTTTACACTTAATAGCTCTATAACACATATCTTTCGTAATTGCCTCCAACGTTCACCGTATGTAGAGAAGGCAATGTCTGTAGCATTGCAACCATATATATTGGACAAAAGAAGGTTTGGCCTGTCACAGAAGTTGAGATCATGTGTTTTCATAATCTCTTTGGCCATTTCTGGTGAACTAACTATTACATATGACACCTCTCCTAGTTTAAGGTGCATCAAAGGTCCATATTTTTCTGCTAAGTTTTTGAAGCGATGATGGGGTGGTGAACTGCCACTAATCTGGTGTATGTTTCCTATGAGGGGTAGTTTCCATGGTCCTGGTGGCAATTTGGTAGTGGAATTGTTAAAACTCCATCCTTTAACTATTTTGAATAGCACTAAGAGGATGAAAAAGGAGAGCATGAAGATGATATTCGAAAAAGGGTTGTGAAGCTCCATGATGGTACCTTGATCTAGAGAATCTGTAGAGTGCCTTGACAAAGAAGGTTTCTATGCAAAACACTCAAAATTAGATCACTTGCAATTTCAATACAATGCAGACATGTTAATAAATACACAGCAAATACTAATATAAAATCACTATAGTATTAACATTAAGATACACGTTCTAATGTAAAGAAATATTATAAATAACATTTTCTCCTTGCACCAACCATGTGCTTTGTGTGGTCAAAAATAGAACATATACTTAAAAATATTTATACCATCCAATCCAAAGCAATTTAATAAAAAGTCAGACATGAAGAATAAGGTGTACTTTGTGGAGTCGAAATGAAACATCCAACACCATCATATTAATAATTTGCGATTAAGAGTTAATTAAACTGCAGCACGCCATGTCAGACTCGATTGTCATCTTCCTTCAAGGGCTTATTAAATTGATCCTATCAATTTTTTGTGGAATTATATTTTTTGTATTATGCACATGAAAAAAATCATCCACAAACATTTTGAAGAGCTTAATGCGTTATATTTACTTCGGTCATTATGTCAATTGAAAAAAATATCCGGATTCTATGTCTATTGTTATGATCGACAATTTTTTGCGGCTGTAACGGTGTTTCGTCGCGGCTGTAACGGCGTTTCGTCGTGATTTTTGTTCGCTGAATAAAAACGGTAACGTCCGCTACCTATTCCTTTTTGTCGCAGCCTTTTTCTCGATAACGGACCGTTTTTTAAAACCTTGTTCCTTGTGTAAAACTCATCAGAAAGTTCTCTTCAGACTTGTTTCGAGAAAAGGGGTGTAAAACTCATCAGAAAGTTCTCTTCAGACTTGTTTCGAGAAAAGGGTAAGGTGTTTTTTGTGCTATTGCAAGTACTACATTTTTGTCTTTTAGTGTCATGTGAACGTAAAAGTAAAACAATACCAAAAAGGCTTTCAAATTTGTCGGAACCTTACTCCTTTTGTTACTAATGATTTGTTGAGCTCTCATTGATCTAAATACAAACTTTGATATCCCGGAAAATTCATTGGATTCAACAAGGCACAAGCTTTTAATCTATCCCTTACGCAAAGATTCTTCAAAAATGTTCTTCATATTTATTCTTCAACTCTTTTCAACATTAAACAACTTTAAGGCTAGATTCTTGAAATAACTTCTTCAACAAAGTTTCATTTTGTCTTTAGTTCAATTTACTTTTGTATATAGACTTAAGGGAACTCTTTTATTTATTTATTTTTTATAGAAAATCTAAGAACGGAAACGCCATGGATAAAGCTTAAAGCTATAGAAATGAAGAAAGTGAATCTATTGATTGAATAACTCAAAACGGTTACAAGAGTAGCTTATATAGAAGTTCAGAGTGACACCTCATCACAATCTACTTCTAACAATCTAGCTTATATAGAAGCTCCCTAAGAGTTTCCTTTCGTATTTGTGACCTTGATCCCAAAGGTTAATGCGTCGTCATCTTTGAAGGATTTTCGCCCTATTTATCTTCTTGGATACTTATATAAAATCCTCTTTAAGGTTTTGGCGGCTAAACTTTCTAAGGTAATGAATTCTATCATTTCCGCGTCACAATCGGCATTCTTGAAAGGGAGACATTTGGTGGATGGTGTGTTAGTGGTTGATTTGGCTAAGAGGTCGAAAAGGGAATGCTTGATTCTTAAAGTGGATTTTGAAAAGGCATATGACTCGGTTGATTGGGGATTTTTGGAGTATATGATGAGGAGAGTGGGTATGGCCGAGAAATGGGTTAGATAGATGAAGGCTTGTGTGTTTGGGGGAAATATGTCAATCTTGGTAAACGGGAGTCCGACGGAGGAGATTAATGTTCAAAGAGGTTTGAAGCAAGGAGATCCACTCGCGCCTTTCTTGTTCCTTCTAGTGGCGGAAGGATTTAGTGGTTTAACGTCAAATGCGGTTAATCGGAATTTATTTGAAGGCTTTGAAGTGAAAAGGGGTGGAGCGGTTATTTCTCATTTACAATATGCCGATGATACTCTTTGTATTGGGGCGCCGACGGTGGAAAATTTATGGACTTTGAAGGCTATGTTGAGAGGTTTTGAAATGGCATCCGGGTTGAAGGTGAACTTTCATAAAAACTCTTTGATAGGAGTGAATGTTCCTAGAGACTTTATGGAGGCGGCTTGTCGCTTTTTGCATTGTAGAGAAGGAATTGTTCCCTTTAAATACTTGGGTTTACTGGTGGGAGCCAATCCAAAAAAGGTTTTCACTTGGGAACCAATGTTGGACCAATTGAGATATAGGCTTAATTCTTGGGGCGCCAAATATGTGAGTCTTGGAGGTAAAATTATCCTTCTAAATTCCGTTTTGAATGTCATTCCAATCTTCTTCTTTTCTTTTATGAAAATGCCGGCGAAAGTCGTGAAAATGGTGACCCGAATTCAAAGAGAGTTTCTTTGGGGAGGAGTTGGAGGAGGCCGGAAGATTTGTTGGGTTAAGTGGAAGAAGATTTGTCATCCTAGAAGTAAAGATGGGTTTGGGGTGAGAGATGTCAAGGTTGTGAATATGAGTCTTATGGCAAAATGGAAATGGCGCATTCTTCAAGAGGACCTTCCTCTTTGGAAGGTGGTGTTGCAAGATAAATATGGGGAGAATATTAATAGCTTCCCTCCGGTTGAGGGGGCTCGTTGGCCGCGGTTTACCTCGGCGTGGTGGAAGGACTTATGACCTTGGAAAGTGTTGTGGGGGTGAATTAGTTCACGGAGGGAGTGATCCATAAGGTATCAAATGGGAGGAGAACATATTTTTGGAAAGATAGGTGGCTAGGTGACCAACCTCTAGCTTCTTTAGTCCCTCGCTTATATTCCATTTCGTCACATCAAGAGGCAAAAGTATGAGATTTGTGGAGAGTTCAAGATGGGAAGGTATCTTGGAACCTTGTGTGGAGGCGACAACCTTTTCTTTGGGAAGACAATCT
Source organism: Medicago arabica (assembly GCA_946800305.1). Lineage (NCBI taxonomy): Eukaryota > Viridiplantae > Streptophyta > Magnoliopsida > Fabales > Fabaceae > Medicago > Medicago arabica. The sequence continues at coordinate 2,938,155 of OX326970.1, forward strand.
TGTGCTTAACCTTTTGGCATTCATAGAAGGTGTTACCTTGGAGGAGGAGGAGGATAGGTGGGTGTAGTTACCTTAAGAGATTTTTTTTTTAGATAACGTTATGACAAATTTGAAGAGTCATTTTGATATTTTTATGATAATCATGTAGAGAACTAAAATCAGAATTTCTCTATGATTCAAATACTAAAACACATAGGTTAGATAACAGGAGATAAGAATCTTAAAAATATAATTAACATGTTTATTATCTTTACAACATTAAACATGAATTTTGCATGTTCTTTTCCATATCAAATTTGCATAATGAAAATGCTATTGAGATGAGAATAATATCATTCTAGATTAAATTCATTTGTAGGCAAGGATGCAACCTAACACAAATGATTGTGGATATTATGCGATGAAGAATTTGCTAGACATCATCTCTGCTAATATTACTAACTCTTGGATGAAGGTATACTATATGTTTGCACCATATATATTTCCAAATTAAGATAGACATATCCTTACTTATATTAATTACTTATTTTAATCTATTGTACAAACTGTAGGTATTCAATGACACAACAACGTTAACAGAAGATGAGCTGTATGATTGGGCAACTGGTTTTCTTGACTTGTATGGAACTTAGGATTTATTAAGATATGCTTCAATGTTTAATTAGTATTGTTGGTTTGTTATTTCTAGCTGGGACATCTGTTGGCACTTGAAGAGAGAGACATTTTTTTATGTGTTTTGGTACTGCAGAGAGATATGTTATTTCTAGCATTACTACATATTTATTTTGTGTGTATAAACCTTCTTGTTTGTTGTGGATGTACCCCTTCCTGTGTTTTGGTTGCCGGTGACATTAACTTTTTGAAGGTTTTGTTTGATTTAAAAGTATGGTTGCAGTTATAAGTATTAAATCTTGTCAATTCAAAGAAAAAAAGGCAGATTTTATCTGGTACTGTACCAGGCTAGTAACCAAAAAATTCAAAAAAAATTATAAAAAAAAATGTGGTAATTCACATCGGTGCGTATCCACCTGATGTTAAAGGTGTTTTACCAAACTGAAATTCACATCGGTGCAGATTATTGCCGATGTGAATTATGCCTATGTAACATCTGCTACCTTTGTACAGCCGATGTGAAATCCTATCTCTTCAGACAATTGGCTCACATAGCAAATCAGTGATTTGCTGCCCGATGTAGTTTATGTCATATCACAACAGCTCAATAACCGATGTGACAAGTGACTGACATACAACATCAGCTTTAGTTACATCAGTCGTCACCCGATGTGAAATGTCGATTTCAACCGATGTGAAATGTTATTTCTGTAGTAGTGGATATTGTGAATGCCAATTTGAAGAATGATCACGAGCATGCCAATATGGAGAGTGATCATGATGACAATGATCATGATGAATTGGTGATAATGTTTCTCAAGATACTTTCAAATTATTTGGATGTTGCTCAACTTAAAGATGAAGAGGAAGTAAATACCAATAATGTTATGTTGTAGACTAACCTGGATGACTGGTTGTATATTGTCATCGGTCAAGGGATGTTGTGAATGATCATTTTTCTCTTGAATCTTGACAATAACATCAACTAAATCTTCATCCTTTTGTGATCATCAATGATGTCTTGCAGTAATGTATCAGTTTCTCTATGAAGTTTTTCAATTTTGCACCTTCTCCTTACTCACCCTTTGAAGCATTTTAATAGATGGATATAAATCAGCAATACAATTTACTCCCAACAAACAAGCAAGTTCCTTTATTGCTAATATGAATACTTGTTGGTGTCTGTTCTTTTTTCCAATAGTTGCTCGTGCCACTATTCCATATGTTATTGAGAGAATCTTCTGAGATTAACAACCAACCCTTCACTTTCAGATTCTGATTTAACAAGATCTGACATCTCTTCTTCTTTAATGGACTTGAATGATTCGACACACTTTGCACTTAATAACTCTAAAACACATATCTTTAGTAATTGCCTCCAGAGTTCTTCATATGCAGCGAAGGTAATGTTTGTAGCATTGTAACTAAATATTGTGGACATAAGAAGGTTTGGCCTATCACAAAAGGTGAGGTCATTTGTTTTTAGAATCTCTTTGGCCATTTCTGGTAAACTAATCATAACATATGGTACCTCTCCTATATGCAATTTATAACATATATTTAGCCTTGAAAACTAGGAAAAAATGGAGAAAACACAACTTACATTCATAGAGAAAGAAAAGGCCAAATCATGAATTTATCCTACCAAGTTTCATTTTCCTTTTTCATATGTTAATTTGTTGTATTGGTGTTATTATTGTCTTTCTCTTTTGGGTGTTCCGCCTATATACGGTGCATTTTGCTTTGTAGTTTCTATTCGCAAGTCCTATTCATCTTGTGCAGGGATATGGTTATCAATAATAATCGCCGTTCAAAAAAAAATGTTAATTTGTTGTAAACCCATTTGGGATGGTCTGGTGTTGGTGGTATTAACATGAACTTTGGAGCGTGCTCCTTTCAAAGTTTCCAGTTCGGTTATTTTGATGTCAATTTCGATAAGGTAGTTTGTGTTAAAATAAATGAAATAGCTGAGAAGGTTAAGAAGTTCGATTTAAAAAAGAGAACTATTTTCGTAAGCGTGATAAAATAATATGTCACCAAGTGTAGACAGCTACCACTATTGGGTAAAGTACAAGATTAATGCAAGATTAACAGAGAGGAAGAATTAGATTTCATAACCATAATATGGATTTAGCATTTTTATATATTTATAATTATTATCCTATATCAGCATTGTTACTTCTCTATGATTTCTTGTTTCTCTATATTTTTTAAGGTAAGTTACTTGTGTGATATTGATTGCCTTACAATCCTTCTTCATATGCTATCTATTTTAGGTGGATTTCTTCCTTGGCAGTCCTGGAAAAGATTCTTCTTTGGCTAATGTATTATACTATACTGTACAAATAGTTCGCGACTTCCTTTCAACACAAAATTCTCTATTTGAGGTACCAAATACAAATTATCATACACGAATTTTAGACAACATATAATAAACCTATATCTAAAGATAACCAATTAGGAACATCATCTCTGAACTTGTTTGCTCAGACAATTCATGTTAAAAACGACGAGTAATAGGAATTAAGCATAGATCGTGTTTTCTACCTGCAGTAATCCCAAATGACTCAGTCATATCTAGTTCTTCATTCTCCATTTTATTGGGAAGCTTCCAATCAAAGTGGTAAAGTAAACTAGCAAGAGGCAACTCAATGTTGGGTAAGGCAAATGCAATTCCGGGACACATCCTCCTTCCACCACCAAATGGTATGAGTTCGAAGTCCATGCCTTTGAAATCAATTGGACTATTAACAAACCTCTCAGGTTTAAAACTCTCAGCTTCAACCCAATACTTTGGATCTCTTCCAATGGCCCAAGCATTGACAGCAACCCTTGTCTTAGCTGGAATCTCATAATCATTGATTTGGCATCTCTCCCTACTTTCTCTTGGAATTAACAATGGAACAATAGGATACAACCTCAGTGTTTCTTTGATGACGGACTTTAAGTATATCAACAGGTGCAACTTTGTCTCATCCACATATCCCTTTTTATCAAACACTTTTCTTACTTCAGCTTGTGCTTCTTCCATTACCTTTGGATTCTTTACCATCGCAGACATCGCCCAAATCACAGCCTCCGACGATGTTTCAGTACCTGCACCAAACATGTCCTGCAAATAAATTAACATTAACACTATCTACTCTCTAAACCAACATGCATTTTCTTCCATACAACACTACCCAAAAATTAAGTCATTAATTTGACGTTCTCTCCAAAATACTATTAACAGTCAAGATAATCTTATTTTTTACTTCTAGGAAATCTGACTTGTAAGCATATGCAAATTTTTATAAACTAGTTTTAAAATTTTGAAATAAACTTGCTTACACTTTTGGTTGTAGACTAACCTGGATGATTGATTTCATACTGTCATCGGTTAAAGGATGTTGTGAGTGATAATTTTCCTGTTGAATCTTGAGAAGAACATCTACTAGATCTTCATCATTGCTTGCTTCCTTGTGAATGCTTTTGTGATCGTCGATGATGTCTTGCAATATCATATCAAGCTCTCTGAAATTTTTCCATTTTGGTCTTCACTCTACTCAAGCATTGAAGCAATTTAATAGAAGGATACAAATCAACAATACAAACGCCTCCCAACAAACTTGCTACTTACTCTATTGCTGATCTAAACACTTCTTGGTGTTTGCTCCTTTTTCCAAAAGCCGCTCGCGCTGTTATACCATATGTCGTTGACAAAATCTTCTGAGTGAGATTAACAACTGATCCTTCACTTGCAGTTATTGAGTTAACAAGATTTGATACTTCATCTTCTCTTATAGACCTAAATGATTGGACACGCTTTGCGCTTAATAGCTCTATAACACATATCTTTCGTAGTTGCCTCCACCGTTCTCCAGATTTAGAGAATATAACATCAGTAGCATTGTAACTCCATATTGTAGACAAAAGAAGCTTTGGCCTATCACTAAAGTTGAGATCATGTGTTTTCATAATCTCTTTGGCAATTTCTGGTGAACTAACTATTACGTATGGTACCTCTCCTAATTTCAGATGCATTAAAGATCCATATTTATCGGCTAAAATTTTGAATCGATGATGGGGCAATGATCTGCTGATAATCTGATGCAAGTTTCCTATGAGGGGTAGTCTCCATGGTCCTGGTGGCAAATTAACCGTGGAACTGTTAGAACTCCATATTTTGACTATTTTGAATAACACCAAGAGGAAGATAAAGAAGGAAATGAAGGTGATATTAAAAAAATGGTTGTTGTGAAGCTCCATGAGATAGCTTGACCCAGAAGGAAAAAATGAAATGCCTAGATGATGGTATATGTTCAAAAGATCCAACAAAAAGGCTTCAATACTAATGATAATCCCACACAAAATTAATAAATTATAACATAAAGAGATGATGTACATAAAAAAAATATAAGAAAAAACCTATGGAACTCTAGCAGCATACATGATCATATTTTAGGAGCATTTGTTATAACCTACTGGACCTAAGGACGGATACAGAAACCTATTAAATGGGGGCTGGAAAATATAATATCTCCACCGCCCCTAATATTCGGTCCTTTAATATTTGATAACATACAAGTTAGACAAGTTTTGGTGATAGGGAAGTTGAAACTAAAGTTTTTAATGAGTTATTTTATAATTTCATGAGTGTTGGCCTCTTCACGTTATTAAAATATATTAAATTATCATAAGTATAAAAATTTGATAGCTAGCAGGAACAATATATTCAGGGGTTGGGGTTTGAACCCCAGATTCTCCACTTCTCCAGACATAATGTGTGTGAATCTAGTCATTAAGCTACATGACAAAAAATATATAAAAATCTGTTGGAGGGACTATCAATTCTATTAATGACTGAAAATAAAAATAGAAGAATTAAAATTGTAATTAAGCCTAAAGTTTATTTATTGCATGCTTTTTATTCTTGTAAGCGTAAAAAAACATCATTGATATTTTGAGAACCAAAGTTTTTTAACAAAAACTAAATAGACCAAAGATTAGAGGATGTAATGGTGAATTTACATAAAAATAAACTACTATAGTTTGTTTTTTGAGGAAAACTACTATAGGTATTAACAGAAGATGAGAGAAAGGGAAACTGAAGAGGAAGGATGTACCTGTGGAGATCTCGGAAGTGTTGGAAATGGAGAACCTTGTGATTATTGTTGTTGTTCTGGTTTTGTTTTTCGATTTAGTTTTTTTTTTTTTTTTCTGTAGAAAGAAATAACACGAGTTGGTTGTTTGAACTTTGGCTTTTGTTTAGCACGTTGCATACTAAGGAAAAGAGGTCGTGGAGGTTTAGATTATGAAAGAAACATAAGCTTTTTAATTAGCAACAACAAGCTTGTGTTGACTTATATAATTATAAAGATCATCAATAAACACTTGTCAATTAGCTTCTAATGGACTACATGTGTTAATACATGACCTCATTTTGATTGTCTCTGGTTAAACTAAATCTTAAAGTTGTTAAAAGAAGTGCTAATTACAATGATGAATGTTGCCAAATTCGTTATTATTATTGTTATCACCATTAAAAGTATCAACGACGATCTTCAAATCAAGAGAACAATTCGTGCTATCGGAACCCAAATTAGCTATCCACAACAATGCTTGACAAAGTCTTAGTGCTTCGTCGACATTTAGTTAACATAAAGGGGGAATCGAGTGATTCTAATTCAAACTCTTATTTCGCAAACATGTCTTGTACTTCCATGTTAGTCTCGATAGTTTATATTCATGATAGTAATTCAAATATTTATCAGATGCCAACGAGATCAAAGGTTCCCCATAATAAATATGAGTCACCATTCGAGTAGGATCGTTAGCTAAGTAAAAAAAATGGTTAAGTTGATTCTTCAATCCTCCTAATGTCTTTTTTGAAGATATATACATTTCGAAATGTTTTTCATATGATAGAATTGAACAATAGTATTTACTAGAAGAAAAGGAGAAGACATGATGAAGAAAATGAAAGTAGAGAGAACGATAAGAGAGGAATGTATTGGTGAGTAAGAAAGACTATGGTTTGTGTGATAAATAGATGAAAGATATGTTTATTTAAATTAAAAAAACAAAAATGGTAAAAAAAAGAACAAAAACTGGCATGTTTCCCAATACATCTTATAATATTAAAAAAAATATATAAAAAACTATTAGCCAAATGAATCTTATAACTTGTAAAAAATTGGGCCTAGTCGTATCAAGTTCTTCTTTATTCATTCCATTAGGAAGCTATCAATCAAAGTCATCAACTAATTCAGCAAGAGGTAGTTCAACATTGGCTAAACCAAATGCAATGCTTGGACACATATTCTATATTTGTGGTACAAATATCATACACAAATTTTATTAGGAACATCGTTTCTGAACTTGTTTGCTTAGATAATACATATTAAAGACGACGAGTAATAGGAATTAAACATAGATCGTGTTTTCGACCTACAGTAATCCCAAATGACTCAGTCATATCTAGTTCTTCATTCTTCATTTTATTGGGAAGCTTCCAATCAAAGTGGTAAAGTAAACTAGCAAGAGGCAACTCAATGTTGGGTAAGGCAAATGCAATTCCGGGACACATCCTCCTTCCAGCTCCAAATGGTATGTATTCAAAGTCTGTGCCTTTGAAATCAATCGGGATATTAACAAACCTCTCAGGTTTAAAACTCTCAGCTTCAACCCAATACCTTGGATCTCTTCCAATAGCCCAAGCATTAACCATGACCCTTGTCTTAGCTTGGATCTCATGCCCATTGATTTGGCATCTCTCCCTACTTTCTCTTGGAACTAACAACGGTGCAACGGGATGCAACCTCAATGTTTCAAGAAATTTGACTTGTCATGACATGCGAAAATTGTCACTAAAAATCTCAAATTCGTAGGTAAATTTCCCACTTATTAAATGTTTTGAACCTTTGCCTACGGACAACCATAGGTAATTCCTAGAAGACCTCTACCTACGACTGCAATTGTCTTGCGATTTTGACCCCCCATGTTTTTAAAACTTCCAATTTTGGCAATATTTTATTAAAAAAAATAAAAATAACCACATAAGCTTTGACCATGTTAAAATCAAGGGGGGCTATGATTTTGCAAAAGGGATGAAACTTAGGGGGTCATAATTGCTATTTTCAAACTTCGGGGGTCAAAATCGTAAGTTTTGAAAACTTAAGGGACCAAAAATGCATTTTCGCCTTGTTTTTTTATATGTATTTTTGGTTTTACAATAAATTCTAAAAATAAATAATTCAGAAAATCATTATTAAAATTTGTTTACTCAATATACATAATAAAATATTAGACCATTGAAGTTGGTTACTATAATCAATCTTTAGAATAAATTTTTGAAGTGACTTATTAGAATCAATTTGTTATGATCCAAATATAAGTAGAGCCAAGTCATAAAGCAATTGATTAGAGAAAAATAACATGTGTCAATTGATCCAACTATCAATTTGTTATGATCCAAATATAAGTAGAGCCAAGTCATCAAAGTGGAACTAACAATTGATTAGAGAAAAAGAACATTTGTCACTTCTATTAAGGGATGATTTCAACAAGAAAATATTCTTTTAACTTTCTATAAAAGGGGAGCAATGATTAGCAAGAAGGGTATGAAGAAAAATGACAGAAAATCTCTCCTCTCTTCTTTGGTACTATCTCCTAGAGTAATGGTTTAGTCTTAGGGCTTAGTCTTCTTCTATCTTTTCTTTTCTCTTCAATGTAATAAGAACTCAGATCTAATTGGATGCTAATCTATCAATTTGACATTTAACTTAATAAACATTTGCAATTATCATTTTATAACATTCTCAAATTTAGGAACCTTTGCACAATTCTCCTCAACTATGAACTATTATACCATTCTTCTCACTATTTCACCTTTTTGACGAAATTCTCCACATTATTTTACTTAATAGCTTCTCACAATTTTACTCACATTAGCATTTTTGTCGCTCACTATATCAATGATATGTAATTGAAATACAAAAGGTGACTATCATACTTATTATCAAAGAAATCACAAGTGCATTATTAAAGCAAATTATTTGTAAGTCAGTGGGATAGGGAACATAACTAAGGGTGTTCAAATCCAAACTGATCAAAAATAAATTGATAGAGAATACATTTTTAACAGCATGATGACAAATACTATGAAGTTATAATCACTTCTACAATAAGGCATAACAAAAGTCATGAAACCTTCAAACCACAATATTTAGGAGTGGAAATGTTTGATAAAACAATAGAAATGATAAAACAGAAAATAAAAAGATGTAGGTGTAACATGGAACCACCATATTGTTTTAATAATGTCATAAAGTGGGAATATTGACATTGTTGTTTCAAGAATGATAAATAGACATCATTTATTTTCCTACACTTAATCAATACCTCATTTTCTTTTTATGTCCCTTCTTCTATCACATCACCTTCTTTTTTTTTAAGAAATCGCTCTCTTTTTCTATTTATCTCTCTTTCGTTTAAGGTGTACACACCCTCAAATAATGTACACAAACCATTTTCGTTGTTTTTTTTGGGTGAAATAGTGCATAGTATTTACTTTCATTGAGCAAATTTTTTGACGCTATTATTTTAACTACGTAAAAAAATTAGCCATAGTTCCGCCCCAAAATCCACCATAAATATACCTAATTTATTTGGGTACATATTTTTAATTCATAGATCTATTTTTTTTCGTTTGTGATCCGAGAAATGTGATATGATGGTCAATTCTAGCATTTCCTTGGTGATCCCAGCAATGGAATTACCACCCGCTGGTCTCATTTAACTTTAGTTTCAATTACTCACTTATTTAAGAATTAGCAACAGAAAGAAAGACTATTTCATAAAATTGTATATGATGTATTTAGCAATTTTGTAAATTATGAGCATGATCATAAATACTCTAAGTTGTCACAATACCTTTTTTTCTTAACAAAGTTGTAACAATAACTTGTTTGTTGCTTAATATTTTTTACTGTTTCTCTATATTTTAAGGTAAGTCATTTATGTAAAATTGATTAACTACAATCCTTCTTCATATGTCATCTGTTTCACGTCAATTTCTTCCTAGGCAATTTTGGGAAAGATTCCTCTTTAGTTAAATGTCTTATACAACATGTCATCGTGAGTTTAGTTCGGTTGGCAGAAACAATACATAATATATGTAAGATTCAGGTTCAAACCTCAGTCACAACAAAAAAAAAAAATCTTATACAACATAATACAACTATACTTAATATTTACGACAAAATATTACCAACCACAATCATTATTCCGAACATCATAGACATTATTACTGAAAGTAATATATGGAAATTAAACACTGAACAAGTTTGCTTAGGCAATACGACGTGTAATAGGAATTAAGCATAAATCATGTTTTCTTCCTGCAGTAAGCCCAAATGATTCAGTCATATCAAGTTCTTCACTCTTCACTCCATTGGGAAGCTTCCAATCAAAGTGATAAAGTAATTTAGCAAGAGGCAGCTCAACGTTGGGTATGGCGAAGGCAATGCCGGGGCACATCCTCCTTCCAGCACCAAAAGGTATGTATTTGAAATCTGTGCCTTTGAAATCACTTGGACTATTAACAAACCTATCAGGTTTAAAACTCTCTGCGTCAACCCAATACATTGGATCTCTTCCAATAGCCCAAGCATTAACCATGACCCTTGTCTTAGCTGGGATCTCATACCCATTGATTTGGCATCTCTCCCTGCTTTCTCTTGGAAGTAACAATGGTACAGTAGGATGTAGCCTCATTGTTTCTTTGATCACTGTCTTTAAGTATATCAATTGGTGCAACTCTGTCTCATCCACAATCCCCTTTCTATCAAACACTCTTCTTACCTCAGCTTGTGCTTCTTCCATCACCTTTGGATTCTTTACCATCTCAGACATCGCCCATAACACAGCCCCTGACGATGTTTCGCCACCACCAGTGAACAAACCCTGTAAAATTTGATATTCTCTCTAAAATACAATGACTAGTTAAAATTGTGAAAATAAAATTATTAACATGGTTAGTTTAGTTGTAGACTAACCTGGATGACTGCTTTCAAATTATCATCAGTCCAGTGATGTTGTGAGTGCTCACTTTCCTGTTGAATCTTGAGAAGAACATCAACTAAATCTTCATCTTTGCTTTCTTCCATGTTACTTCTTCTATGATCATCAAGGATGTCTTGCAATATTATATCAAGCTCTCCCACAAGGTTTTCAAGTTTGGTCTTTGCACTACTTATCCATCGTAGAAATTTAATAGAAGGATACAAATCAACAATGCAAAATCCTCCCATCAGGCTCAATACTTCCTCCATTGCTAATTTGAATGCTTCTTGGTGTATGTTCTTTTTCCCAAAAGCAGCACGCGCCGTTATCCCATAGGTCGTTGACAAAATCTTCTGAGTGAGATTAACAACTGATCCTTCACTTGCAGATATACATTTAACAAGATTTGACACCTCTTCTTCTCTTATAAACCTAAATGATTGGACACGCTTTACAGATAATAACTCTATAACACATAGCTTTCGCAGTTGTCTCCAGTGTTCTCCATACATAGAGAAAGCAATATCTGTATTATTGTAAGTAAGTATTGTGGGCAAAAGAAGGTTTGGCCTGTCACTAAAGGTAATGTCATGTGTTTTCATAATCTCTTTGGCCATTTCTGGTGAACTAACTATTATGTAAGGCACCTCTCCTAGTTTTAGGTACATCAAGGGTCCATATTTCTCTGCCAAATTTTTGAAGCAGTGGTGGGGAAGTGAGTTGTTGATAGTTTGATGTATGTTTCCTATGAGGGGCAGTGTCCATGGTCCAGGTGGTAAATTGATATTGGAACGTCTTTTAACTATTTTGAAAAACATCAAGAGGAAAAGAAAGGAGGCCATGACAGTAATATATGAAAAAGGGATGTAAAGCTCCATCATTGTTGTAGCTTTATCTTAGAGGAACAAATTACATGAAGGTATTTGTGCCAAAGACTCATTATATAATCATCTTCATAATTTTCAAGTCAATGAAGACGTGTTAATTGATACTATAAATTTAATGCTAATATAAAATAATAACTTGAAACATGGATCTTATGACGGATGTGCTTCTTTTATTGGTACAGACAGATAGATTGGCATCTTTACATTAATATAATATTAATTTTAAAATAATGCCATATGTTCCTTAAAAAAATAATGATATCTGTATACCTCTAAAAATAAATAATGAATATGTATATCATTAATTTTCTCAACATTCATTCAACATCTCATTTTTGGTCTATCTCTTGTTATATAAATCAATTGAATACCTATTTCAATCGAACGAATCTGCAACTTTGATACCTAAAACACTGATCGAATAGCTGATATTTCAATTAAAATCAAATGAACACTGATAAGACAAAAAAATCAAACAATGTCTCATAATGCGACGAACAAAAGAGAGTTGCACTCAAACAACAATATCATGAAGAAAAAAACCTAGATATATGTTAAAATCACTTATTTAGGTTGAGTAAAAATTATTTCTAAGTATAAAAGTTTTCAGGAAAGAGGTAAGTTTCCGTAACTTTTCTTTCTTATTTTCATGGATTTATTCTCATGTGAGGTGTGAATGTTCTTTCTCATAGAATTCTATATAGATTAAAAAAAAAGTGTAACTTCCTATGTTCCGAGAAATATCAAGTTATGTACCAAACCCTTTTAAAATAAAATATATCAAATAATCAAATTTTCATATTTACATTTTTGTATAAGTTATTTTTTTTTGAAACAAATAAAAATGGAATATATTAACATTGCACTAGTCCGAAAAGACAACTAGAGAAACTTGCATAAGTTATTTCTAAAAAGAGGTCGAAGTAAGTATTGTTATTAATCCCTAAAAAAAAGTATTTTAATTAATTGGATAATATATGTTGACATTGAAAAATATTTTCTATAAATACCAACATCATTGGAATGGTTTCTTTTCAAGATAGATAATCCAGATCCTTTCAAAAACAGCTAGGTGATCCTGATGATGTATAAGGACAACGATTCTTCTAGGTTCTAATGGCCACGTTATTATTGATGTAAGGTACAAATAATTTTTTTTTAAAAAAATCGGATATCCACCGCGCGTAATTACGGAGACCAATCACTTGAATATTGTGGAACTCAAACGGATGACAAGTTCTCCCTAATAATTTTAACGATGTTGTGTGTACAAAGCTGAATTCGAACCCAGGATCTTGATCCAGTTAAAAGAGACATAGATCATCTCATTTAAGCGCTCTTGTGTAGCTATAAATAAATATTAATGTTTGCTTTCTCAACACATTTTCCGATTTCACATTTATGTTTATTTTAAATTTCTGATACGACAATGAAAGGTTCATGTCATGAATATTTTGTTATAGAGAGGTGAAAGGTAAAATCAAAAGAATACATTTAAAAAATTATATAATTGTTAGTATTTTATGGACAATCTTTGAGGACCTTAAATAATAATTTTTCGTGAAAATATGTATCCAATGTATTAGAAATTCAAGTATTGTTTTTCAAGACATCAAAATGGAATATATTAATATTGGCTCTGAAACCACTTTAGTACAAGATGTACTAAAGGGCCACCCCAAAAAAGAAAACAGTCACAATATATTTACAAAAGTACGGTCAGTCGATACCCAGACATAACATATGGTCCGACCACCACATCTGAGTGTCATGCACAAACGAGACATTATTAGCCTTTAACCACCATAACGAATGAAATTTAATCTTTTCTAATAAATGTTCTATAGTGGTTTGGGTATTATTAAATATTTTGTTGTTGCGTTCAATCCAAACCACCCAGACACAGAGTAACCACACTAGCTGAAGGAAAGATTTGTGTTCCCTTGAGTAACCTGTACAATTAATGAATTGAAAGAAATGCTCACATATATCATTAGGTTCGACACCTGAAGCACCAATCCACACTCTGATGTGACCCCATAAAGGGCCGAAACTGTCACAATGGATGAACAGATGTGACGTTGATTCATCATGACCGCATCCAGCAACACACTCCGTTAACTCGGTACGGAGCATACCTCTTATGACAAGATTAGTCTTGGTTGACAACCTGTCTCGAATCAACCTCCACGCAAGAATGGAAACCTTCAAAGGAACCTGCTTATGCTAAACAAGATCATTCATTCCACCCGTTGTAGGATCACTTGAGGTAGTCAGAATGTGATAAACACCACTCACAGTGTAACCCCCATGGATGTCTGGGTTCACTGCCACCTGTCAGCAATGTTAGTCTGCAAAACAATATTATTAAGAAGATGCCTACACTCCTCTACCATCTCCTCCTCCCAAGCCCACAACCTCTCCCCTTTCCTCCCATTCTAGAGAAAACATTTCAACCACTGTACACAATTTATTATTCGATAAATCAAAAATGCGACTAAACCGAGTACGAAGCGGCACATCTCCTAACCACCTATCATGCCAAAAGAATGTACCATTTCCATCCCCCACCCTTTTCGACACCCTCTCTGAAAACCAGCCCCCATCAATGTCGTATATCCCATCCTTAATCTTCGCTATTCCCCTCCACCAAAAAGAACCACTCATGTCCCCAACCTTCAACCTCTCTGCCTCCTCACCATACTGCGCCACCAACACCCTATACCAGAATCCCTCTCTATCCACCAACATCATTTCTCTAATAAAGCACTATTAAATTCCCTTAACTGCCTCACCCTCAACCCTCCAGAAATTGAAGTGTTTACATTATAAATAAATAATTTCTAGTAATTTGAAATGGTTAAAGAGTGATATTTGAATGCTCATTATCAAGATCCTTAAAATAAGAGAAATGTTATGATTGTTCCTATAGTGGTTTGTCTTTAAAGATCATAAAATTAAAAGGGTAAATATTTATGAAAATTTGTATATTTAATGTATTGAAAATTGAAGTATTTAATTTTTTTTAATTTCTTATTTTTTGTTGTTAACCCGCCGATTCGTAGGGGAAATGGGTCATAGTTCAGTCGGAAGACGAGTAAAGTTTGATAAAAATTTATTCCCACCAAAAATCAAAGTCAGATTCTTCCTAATGATTCATCTGACGAAATTCTACACTTGAACCGTCAATATATTCCTAAAGACCTAAGAGACCTTCAGAAGGGCTCTTTGACCCTTCAGAAGGCCTCATCTCTCTTTATAAGGTATTAGACACCCTTCAGATGGGCTTTAAGGTCCAAGACGCGCCTTCCTCAAGACGCCGCCTCAAGCTGCTTCTAGAAGCCGCCTAATTACCTAATTGATCATGTTACTTACTGCCCAAGTAACCTTAAATCAGGCCCATAAAAAGCTATAAATACAACTCTTGAGAGCTTCCTCAAGACATGACCAATACAATACAAATCTTAATACGATTATTATACCTTAGTAAGTATAATACTTAAACTCAATCATTTGAGTAGGATTGTCTTATACTCGGTTAAAGTGAAAATGAAAATAAAAATTATATAAAAAGTAAACAAACATACCGGGCACCGATACTAGATTGTGCAGCTATATATGTTTTGAAATCCATATTAGTCTTCACATTGATGATTCTTTTTGTTGCATTGACTTTGAAGATAATTCAAATAAATCTTGTAGTGAAGCTGCCTTCTTCTTTTTTTTCCAAATAATATAGCGAAAAATTCGGTATTTTAACACTGACATCTTTATATATAATACAATGTTTCTATCAAGTAAGTTATACTTACATAAAGTGAGATGACTTTACTCTTTTTTTTGGTCAAGTATGCTAGCGGTTAGAGAATTTCATCTTATGACTTTGTTTGCAAGTTTGAAAGGGAATAGAGGGGAACGCTTGAGGAAAAAAGGAATAAACAAGTGGAAGAAATAGAGGAAAATGAGGGGGGTGGCTTTGAGAGTTAACTTTTTTTCATAATAGAAAATTCTCCTCATTTTGGGGAACTACAAAATTGTATTAAATGAGGGTTTTGGAGGGTTTGTAAGAATTTTTCAAATTTAATCTATGTTTATTTTAAAAATTAAAAATATAGTAATCATATACATTAATTTATCATTTCCTAAAATACTATTCTTTTAAAAAATTTGAAAGATTTCTCAATTATTTCCCTCATATTTTCCAGCCATCAAAGTCTCCTCCAAACTCCCAAACAAAGCATAAGTGAATTAGTGGAGTGTTCGTGGTTCGAACTTCGACCCCTGCATATATTATGCATTATTCCTGTTCAAATGAGACAAGTTCGCAGAGATGAGATGACTTTACTTTACTAACCAATATCATTATTAAGAAGGAATTGAAAAATGATATTTATATAATCATTTTAGAATAACTTTTAAAATAACTCTCTTACATTTTTTTTTTATTGTGTTATTACTATTATTCTCATTCTTCCTCTAATCCTCTCTGTTGTTTTTCTAACCAAAAAAAATAGTTGTTTTAAAAATAGTTGTTCTTTACTCCACTCTATAGTGCCTTGTTCTTCTCATGGGATTAAATGAATGGTAAAGATATCAATCGAAAAATATAAAATAAAGTAAATTTAAAAAAAAAAAACGTAACGACCCAACAATTTTTCGTTCGTTGCATTACTTCACTTTGCCTTCACATTCGTTGCTACCTCACGCTGCTTTGTCTATTTCTTCTCATTCTCAAATATACAATTTCTTTTTTCGAAGAAACCAAAAAAATCACAAAAACGATTAGTTTGAGTTTTGTGTTAATCAATCTCAAAAGTCAATGCTTTAGAAACGTGACACCAACACACTTGCACTTGTTGCTTCACGTGAAAGACAACTAGTTTTAGAGCAGAATATTATTTCATAGTAATTACCAAGTTTCTCAAATTATTAATCAAGGAGTTTGACTTAGGGGGACGAACTTTTTTTTGTTGTTGACACAGCGTATCTAAAAATTCACACACAAAAAACATCTTGGTTTAAACAAAGATAATCACTAAAAATGTACAGTTAACAATCTCAACATTACTAGTTAAATTATGTTCTAAAGAATGGAGTGTAAACTTTTTGACATCAATTAATAATCATCATAATATATATAAATTAAGACATAAATATTTAAATTATGAAATTTTAGTAAATTTTTATAAAAGTATACAAAATATTTTTAATGTGGGTTCATCCCTATCCGTCATGATCAACAACTCCATCATTGTCTGCTCAGTTTTCCCACTTCACGATGAATAGTCCCTTCATTCCTTCCCAAATCCTAATCAAATATGAGGCTGATGTGCCAATTGGAATAAAGACGAGCTTGACGAAAAATCCAACGAACCCCATCCTCACGAAACCAATTGCAACCTTTGAGAATTCCTCGCAAACAAGTATACGACAATGGTTAACACGTATTTACAAATTCATAGAGTGGAAGAAGATAGTGCCATGATAGTTAATATTAATAAGGGCAAGGAAGGAATAAACTAAATTATTTAAATGCAAACCAGACACAAGTGGTGAGTTGATTTTGGGCTGGACGCAGAAGCTAGGATTTCTGGCTTCTGGTAGAATTGATTCTAGAAGACAAAACCAATTTATTAAGAGGAAGTCAAGCATACATGCAGATGAGAAGAACCGCGTTTAAGGGTCGAAACGCGAGTTTGACGTGTGCAAACGCGTAACCAAACATATGCTTAGAATCACTAAGATGTGAGTTTGAGTCCTCCTTTAAACTTTTGACATTAATTATCTTCAATTAAAACTATGATCATAGCTTCAAAATATGTGTTCTAACTTTATATAGTATCATAATATTTTTTCTTACATGTGGTATTAACGTCCGATATTATTTGATTTATAACTCTATTTTCAATGGTTTTAAAATTTTATTTGATTTTGTAAAATTTAAAAAATTTATATCATGATTTTTACAAAACTGAAACTCCAAATGTTAGGGTTATTTAAAATTATGTTTTCATGATTCAAATTTTGTGGTCCAATCAATTGGGGTTTGTTACAAATGATTAGGAATGTGAAGAAAATTACCTACTTAGGTCAAAGTTCTGAAGAAAAAAAAAAGCAAACACGTTTGTGCTTTTACTTTCATATGATATAACTCGATTTAGGACCCTTTTGTTATAGATTTAAAAAAAAAAAAAAAAATTCTTTGTATTTCTAAAAATGGATTTCGGTAAGTTAATTGTTGTCGGGGTATTTTCGGTAAGTTGAGGTCCCAGGGGCGGACCCACCTCTAAGAATAGTGTGGCAATAACCGTACAAGATTTTTCCCAATTTTTTTACATACACAATACAAGAAATTTGACTTGTCGTGGCATGCAAATATTCTCACTATAAATCCCAAACCATAGGTAAATATCACGATTAAAAAAAGTTTTTAACATTTACCTATAAACAGCCGTAGGTAATTCCTAGAAGACCTTTACCTTCGACTGCAATTGTCGCTGAAAATTATCGCCGTCTTTTAAAATTCATAATAAAATCACTATTAAAATTCGTTTACTCAATAAACATAATAAAATATTAGACCGTTAAAGCTGGTTACTATAATCAATGTTTTGAGTAAATTTTTGAAGTGACTAATTGATATCAATTTTCCTCTACTATGAAATATTATACTATTCTTCTCACTATTTCATCTTTTTGACGAATTCTAGCAATTATTTAGTGATCCCAACAATGGACTTGCAAAACCATCTTGCTGATCTCATTTAACTTTGGTTTCAAATTTCAAACCCTCATTTATTTTGAAATTACTAACCGTGACACAGAGGAAGACTTCCATTTCGTAACTATAATGCATTTGCCAATTTTGTAAATTATGATTATGATCATAAGTATTTTAGGTTGTAACAACAATTTGTTGCTTGTTATTGCTTTATTGTTTCTCCATTTTGTGAGGTGATTTAATTTTCTAAAAGTTTGTTACCTACAATCCTTTTTAGTATACTATTAGTTCGTTAAATTTTCGCTAAAAAGCTTGTTGTTTTCACATTCAGTGTTTTCTAGAAACAGGTGGAAATAACCAAAAAATTCAGCGGTAGTTAACTACCGTTAGTTTTCTAGTTATAGTCCAGTCCAGCGGTACTACCGCTGTGGTGTTTTTTATCATCTCCATGTGTTTCTAGGAAACAATGGTGGTGAGAAAAACAGTTGTCTTTCTTCAATTAGAATTGGGCTTTCAATTCGTTAATGTTAGGCCTTTTTTTTCTTCTAAAGGGTCAAGTAGCTTTTTATACACCCAGCGGGACATTTTTAAAATCAGATAAACCGATTTAAAAAATATCAAACGGTAGTTGATTGCTGATCGGAAGGTGTTTGTGATCAATCACTAGATTAGATGCTCAAAGAGAAATCATCATTTATTTGGGTGCATACATGAGAACAGAGAATTTTTAACAATGCCGATTTCCCTTCACTCTTGTATATTCTCTCATGAAGTTAAACCATGACTCAAGAATATAGGAAAATTAATAAATGAACATATTTCATGTGCGTTAATTTTCAATCAAAGATCCTATTCTGTCTCTGTGAACTAAGAAATGTGATATGATGGCCAATTCTAGCATTTCTTTGGTGATCCCAACAATTGCAATATGGGGAAAGATTGTTAATGTCTTGTACAATGTTCACAATAATTAGTGGAACATGTTCAAGAATTCAATCAACTTAACCCAATATCAAAACCCCAAAAAACTTGTCCAAGAATTCAACCTAGTTACATTCAATTAGGTTAATTTTCTTAAATTATTTGTAATAAAATCCTTAATTAGTCTTCACAAGTATTAATAAAAAAAAAATTAAATGGGCTTTGCCCTCTCTTGTACCAAAAAAAAAAAAGTTAATAGGTTTTTGAATGTCACTCTTCACCCAGCAACATATACTCCCGTCCAGTCAAAATGACGAAAATGCCCTTGCGCAAGTTAAGTCACGCTGCGTGACTTAACTTGCGCATGTTATGTGTTATGCGCAACTTAAGTTGCGTTGCGCATGTTAAGTTGGGCAGCGTGACTTAAGTCATATAACAGCAACACAGAGACGCAAACCCCTCATTTGCTAAACTTCCACAACCCGAAAATTCCTCCCCAAGTGTGATTTTCACCATTCTTGCACCATTCCAAGTCAATTTCGCCCACAATATCAAGTAAGTGATGATTATCCTACTTCATTGCATTTTTTTGGCTGAAATTTACGAATTTTTGAAGAAAATTGACATTTTTAGGTTTTTTAAAATTTGTCTTGCATGTTAGTTTTTATGATTGTTAGTGATGATTTAACTTAGGAATTGTTGTTTAGATGTTGTGTGTAGTGCATTGTGGTAGTTTAGCGTTTAGAAATTGTTAGATTTTATGTTGAATGAAAATGCCCTTGCGCAAGTTATGTGTTCTGCGCAACTTAAGTTGTGCTGCGCATGTTAAGTTGCTCAGCGTGACTTAAGTCATATAACAGCAACACAGAGACACAAACCCCTCATTTTCTAAACTTCCAAAATCCGAAAATTCCCCCCTCCCCCCCCCCCCCCCCAAAGTGTGATTTTCACCATTCTTGCGCCATTCCAAGTCAATTTCACCCACAATATCAAGTAAGTGATGATTATCCTACTTCATTGCATTTTTTTGGTTGAAATTTACGAATTTTTGAAGAAAATTGACATTTTTAGGTTTTTTTAAAATTTGTCTTGCATGTTAGTTTTTATGATTGTTAGTGATGATTTAACTTAGGAATTGTTGTTTAGATGTTTTTTATAGTGCATTGTGGTAGTTTAGGGTTTAGAAATTGTTAGATTTTATGTTGATTGAAAATTACACTCTAAGTGTTTGATAAAATGTATCAATGAAAAATTTGTGTGTTTTTTGGATTGTTAATGATGAAATTAGTTCGAATATAGTATGTTTGACAACAATTTGGTAAATTACGGGTTGAAATGACACTGTCGAAACTTTCGTGTTGTTCTTAAATTGTTAGAAATGACACAATGTCCGTGTGAAAATGTGTCATTGATTTTGTGCTTTTTAAAATGTTGTGTTGTGCAGATATGTCTCAGATGGAGAGGACTGACAGACTTAGGTTAGGGAGGCCTACCTCTACTAGTAGTGCACAGAGGGAGAAGCAAGCAGTAATCCCTCCTTTACATGGCCGAGGTCGAGGGAGAGTTGGGGGCACGAGACTTGCCAGTGATGATGATGTAGGGCCTGAGCCCTCTTCATCACAAACTGGTCCATCCCAGGCGATGGACCCGACGCAGTATCAGTTTGAGAAGCCTCAACCTCACCAGTATCATTTTGAGGAGCCTCAGCCTCACCAGTATCAGTTTGAGGCGTATCAGCATCAACAACATCATCATATGCAGCCTCTTGTTGAGCAGGAGGAGCAACCTCATATTGAGGAGCCTGAGCAGCAGGAAGATATTGCGCAGCCTCAGGCTCAGGCTCAACCTCAGCAGGATGATGATAATGGGGCTCGTTTTCATGGGATGCCGAGGGTGGTGTACGAGGCTGGACCGGACGGCTATGCAGAGGGGCCTTCTAACCTCTCGGTTTTACCTCGCTTTGGTGGACATGTGGCATGCTGGATATGGGTCGATGCCGATGTAAGTATATTTTAATGTTTATTGTACTTCTTTTTTACTATTTTAATGGTAATTTTGCAACTTATTTATTTAACGGTGTTGTTTGTTGTTTTTTGTTTTTGTATTTCAGTTTCGGAGAAAACATAGGGTGAGAGGTATCTCCCACGGGAAGAAGCTGAGCCTGAAAAACTTGACGGTGCCTCAGCCGGAGCACAGAATAATTGGTTTTGGGATGTACTGAATGTGTCCGGTCTAACTCCCCTCCTGAATAGTGGGTACGAGAACATCTCTCACGGGCTCGTTTGTGCTCTGTCAGAGAGATGGCATGAGGAGACCAACAGCTTCCATCTACTCGTTTGGGAGATGACCATCACACTGGGAAGCTCCTTTCTGATAGAGAGCTCACCCGTACCGAGGTGATGGAGATGATGCAGGTGGACCTGCTTATTCCCGAGGAGGATGCCGCTAGGGAGCTGAACAGGCAGGGTGGTCCGTATATCAGTTTTGGTGTACTGAAGAGGCGCTACGAGGAGGAGGAAGACGAGCGTGCTCGAGTTAGGCTGGCCTGCGTTAAAGCGTTTATGTTGCTCTTGCTTGGATGAACCATTTTCTCCCGCAAGAACAGCAAAAACATTAATATGTTGTGGCTGCTTGCGCTGCAAGATATGGACGACTGTCATGGGGTGGGATGGGGCTAGCATTCCTGTACGAGCAACTCTCTTTGACCTCCGATTCATCAGTGGCCATCTGTGGTGGTTACATGACCCTGCTTGTGGTAAGATTTGTTTTTCTTCTTTTTAACTTATTGGATCGTAAATAAAAATCTTGAGTATTAACATAGGGATCAAAAAACCGGTTTTAGAAATATAAGGATTATAATTTAAAGAATATGTAAATAGAGGGATCAAAATTACATTTAAGAGGCCAAAAAAAATAGATTTAAAAACCCGCTTCTAAGCACAAGGTGTGTCTAAAAGGGATCAAAGAGAGCAAACATTACATACATGCAAGCAAAAATGTCAAACCAAAACAAAAAACAAAACCTCCTCTGTGCGCTAGTTAACTCGCGCACGTGTTAAATATGTGCGTGAGTTAACTTGCGCAGTGTCTGGCTTAAGTCACGCAGCGCATGTTAACTAGCGCACACTTTTACACGTGCGTGAGTTAACATACGCAGGGGCAAAATCATCCTGCCTGCAGGGCGGGAGTGTATTTTACAGGGGGAGAGCAGGAATCTAGGTTTTTTTTCTTCTTTACAACCCACCCTAAATAGTCTTTGACATCCAACGTTAGAACATCAAATTGTTTTAAGATGAGGCTGAACTATATCTCCAATAGACAGCTATAAATATCATATTATCAACTTATCTTCAAACATTAATTCCATAAACTTTCAACTGTCTTATTTATCCTGGTAGAAATTGTACTGAAAGGGTTGCGAAAAGCAATTTACCAATAACATGTCTACCTTACCGAAAAACACGGGAGGTAGTTGTTATAGATTAGGAAAAAATATTGAATAAACACTCGCTTGTGAAACTTCACTAGGTAATTGTTCGCTATAAGGAGCATTTCCCATAAATTTTATATGTTTTTGACGTTTTTTTTAAGACATAAAAATGGAATATATTAACACTGGCGGTGGATGCTCCTCAGTACAAGATGTACCGAAAAGACAACCCCAAAAGACACGCTGTCAATACAAAGTATATACAAGACAAAAACAGGTCAGTCGATACCCAAACAAATCAAAGGGTCCGACCACCATCTCTGCAAACCATAAACAAACTTGACATCATTAGCCTTCAGCCACCATAATGAGTGGAATTTTATTTTATCTAGAACCTGTAATATAGGAGTTTCGACGTTTTTAAATACTTTGTTGTTACGTTCACTCCATATATGCCAAACACCAACATGCCACAATAATTGAAGAAAAGAACGGCGAGCCTTTGATGAACCTGTGTAATGAATAAATTGGATAAAATGGTCAGTGATGTTAAGCGGGTCAGTGAAATGTTATATGTTTTTGACTTTGTAGAGTATTTTCAAACATTAATTCAATAAACTTTATATGCTTTTGACTTTGTAGATTATGAGAAATACTTGTATGAACACAACACCAAATCAAAATTACTTAGACACACACTCAATAAAATATATATCATTTAATTATTTCAATATTTTTTATTCATTTCTCTTTCATATTTTTTCTTTTTATGTGTGTGTGACCAAGCAAGTGTTTCTGCTAGATTGTATACATCTTTGTTTATCTACATGGATATTGTGGTAAGATAAGACTTTACTTTACTAATCAACAACTAATACCGCTACTTGATAATGTCGTAAATATTATGATGAACGTTTCCTACTCTGAAATATACTACTATTATTAATGCCTTGTTGCTTTTATGCATAGTTTTAAAACTCGGCTCGGTCATCGACTCGGCAAGGGTACTGGGTCATTGGGTTAATGGTCGGACCACTGAGTCATTGGTTGAACCGCATGACTGAATCGGATTAACTCGAATAACTTGGTTAGATGACCCGGCTTATGATTAAATTTTTATAGGTATATAACTAGATTAAATCGGAATGAACCGATGACTCGGCACTTAAAAACTAAAAAATTATAATTTGTATATTAATACTTGTATACCTGTATATCTTTTAAAAAGATTATAGCTATATTTTATTGACAAAAAATATATTTTGTTTTGTATATTTATTAATACTAATAAGTATATTTATTAAATATAAATATAATATGTAAATTTTGTAAAGAAAACTATGATATGTATATTTTTTTTTTGTAGGAGAGACATACATATGCATTACACTTCAATTGTTGACACAAATATATAGTTGTTGCAGTGGTGAAGTTGCCTTTCATTCACTTATGCGAGTCGATTCTTGTTCTTTTCAAAAAAAAAATCAAATTTTGATATTTTCTAAACAAATCAAAAGTCAAATTAACCATAAAGAACTACGCATTTAATTTGGAATAATACAGCATCAGTGACTATTAATAGTGCATAATGATTTCATTAATGACTAATTATGACTTAAAATATAAAAAAAAAATTATTAAACCGGATTGACCCGAAACCGGCCGAGTCACCGGTTTTAACCGGTTTTCAACGAGTCTGGCCGGTTTGCACCGGTTTAACTACATGACCGATCTGACATAAGGCTCGAACCGGCGTACCCACCGATTCACGGTTGGACCGGTTCGACCGGCCGGTCCGAGACGGTTTTTAAAACTATGCTTTTATGCATCCACAATTTTTAGACTTGAAATGTTCTATGCATTGAAACTTTGTTGCTTAATTTTCTCACTTTACAACGTGGTCATGTTTAGACTATTGTTCTGAAAATCAATGACGCATGACTGACAAAAAAATTATGTCATCCTATATCACGATTTATGACATCAGTAATCAGGGCACGCACAAAGTGGAAATTAAAACACGAGAGTAGGTGTCAAACTTAAATTCCACAATCTTATGTCACAATATGCCAATGCCATGCAGAAAAACTGGGTTTCAATTTTCAACACTCAAGGAACAAGACAAACATTTGTGTTCGCAATGGTACTTACTAGTAGGAATTTGATACCTTGTAGTAACTATGTTCTCTCAACTATCTGATCTAGATCGACAATTGAGATTGTTTCTGTTTGTGATTTGCATATTTTGATCTTAAATCAATAGACGAGATCGGAGATATATTAATGGAACGTGGAGGCCAAATATAACATGTTCTTACCAATATTCATTTGATTTTTGTTGCATTAGTTGAGTTAAATTGAGATCCAAGTAACAAAGTTAAGAACCAAACTAAGATCTACCATGGTATATATGTTCTTAATTTAGTTGGACCCAATGAAATTAATTAAGTGTATTAAAATGTTTCTAAATATTTTTGTCGACAACCGCGTGAGGCAGTGTTAAAACGACAACCGTTTTGCCGACAAAATCCTTTTTGCCTTTTCAAACACCGCAGCATAATACGAACTTTTGACCAAACTAAAATAAAATCTTCATTAATAAAATAAACGTAGTGGAAATAATCTTTTGTTTAGAAATTGTGTATTTCTAATTATGATAATTGTATGATCAATTCAATTAAAGAGTAAAAAAATCCCCAGATCCCCAAGTAAATTTTAGAAAATGTTCTTTAAAAAAAATAAAACGTAGTGGAAATGATAATATTGCATTCGAAGCATGGTAAAATTAGATGAAACGAGATTTGAAATAAAAAGTATTAGAGAGAGTTGGAGTGGAGAAAACATGATAAAAAATAGTCTTAAAATCACTAGAGTTAGAGGAAAACTTAAAAAAATATTGCTGATTAATAATGAGTTATATCAAAATATATTTTATGATTGAAGTTTGGTTGTTGTTTTTGGTTTACTTCAACAATAATTTGAGATAACAATGTTTAATTTAAATCATACGAATCATTAACCTCTTAATTAATGCTATGTCGTCATGCATTCTGAAAATTATATACTTTACTTATTTTTATATTAAAAAAGGACATGTGAGGAAATATTTCCTATTAAAAAACAAACGGACGTGTTCATATTGCTTAGCCAAAAAAGTAGCACACAACTACCTTTTTATTTGGACTTATCCTACAACTTTGAATAGTATCATAAAAACAAAACTTCTATGTAGTAGCTAACTGCATATGAATGCAAACTTCTAATTAGTTTTTTGGTTGCAAGGAAGCTTGGTCACTGCTAGTTTCCATTTTATTTAAGGTGAGAGTCTCTGAAATTATTGAACTCATCTTGTTTACTTGGTGTGAAAGGAAGTGATTTTATATGGTGTTTATGTTTGTTATATCTTGATCTGGAAGAAAGAAAATACTTTTTTTATAAGGCAATTATTGAGTGTGTGAAAATGTTTTCCAGGTTTCAACTTTAACCTCCTTCTGGTTTTTATCAATTGAATTTGTTTTTAATTTTCTGAGGGGAATAAATTCAGTGGATCACTATAGGTATAATTGAGAGCTTTTCATTTATGAACATCTCTTTATGTTTTTTTTTACTTTTTTCATGAAGAAAAATTAAAGCAAAAAAGGAAAAAGAAAAGGTTTTGCAAAATTTGTTATTTGGTTTGATTTGTATGAACCAGTTTACTTTTTTTCATTAGATCAGATTAAAAAGCACAAACAATAACATGTGGAAGAAAGTGAAAGCAGAATTATAATTATTACTGATAAAAGAATTCAAATTTAATGATAAAGATTCTGTTATGTTCAAAGAACTAATATCATGCACATGTAGATTATGAAAATTGGACACTATCACATAAACTTTGGTGTCGGCTAGTTGGTTGAACCTATAATAAATCTGAAAATTACAGATTGTGAATGGTGGATGATTGCTTTTCTTGTTTCAACATGGCTGATTACACTTCAATATAATCTTCTTGCATGTTTACATCTTTTGATTGAGTAATATATTAATCCCATAAACCTTAACTATTCACCTTATACCAATTTTAGTCAACGTTTTCACCTCGACACATGTCAGCGTTCGACATGACACTGACTCTTGTTATATTCAGTTATTTTATTATTACTAGTCTCAACGTGTCAGTGTCAGTCTAGTTTCCGTGCGTGTTAGTGTTATTTTATACAACTATAGCTAAGGTGAATTTCCGCTTTAGTTATCTATCTTTGTTGTTTTAATTTCTGTGCTACCCCTTCTGCAGAATATTTCAGAAATTAGATTAAGATGATCGCAGAGTTTCAAAAGTAGAAGCTACCACAATTATTTCCGGAACAAATAGAGCAATCAGAAAAGTTTAGAGGTTTTTAATATCAGAAAAACACGGCATTCAAAGAAACGGATACTTTTCAATGAAAACATCTCTTGATCACAAAATGTCATATGATTCTAGCATGTTCAGCATTGAGCCTATACAAGATCTAGACTCGTATTGCTTCCTGCAAAATGAGAATCTCGAAAACTACTCATCTTCTGATAACGGTAGCCATTCAACCTACCCTTCATTTCAAGCTTTAGAACAAACCCTTGAATCTTCTAACAATAGTCCGGTCTCGAAGCTACAGTCAAAATCTTACACGTTCACGTCACAAAACTCTCTTGAAATCATCAATGATTCTTTAGAGAACGAATCTTGCTTGACACATAACCAAGACGACTTGTGGCACAAGATAAGAGAGCTTGAAAATGCTATGCTAGGATATGATGCTGCAGATATGCTAGACATATATAATGATACTGTAATGATTCAACAAGAATCTGATCCACTCTTGTTAGAGGCAGAGAAATGGAACAAAATGATTGAGATGATATCTAGAGGGGATTTGAAAGAAATTCTTTTTACATGTGCAAAAGCAATATCAGAAAATGATATGGAAACAGCTGAGTGGTTAATGTCAGAGTTGTCGAAAATGGTTTCAGTTTCGGGAAATCCAATCCAAAGGTTAGGAGCATACATGTTGGAAGCTCTTGTTGCAAGAATAGCTTCTTCAGGAAGCATAATATACCAATCCTTGAAATGCAAAGAGCCTATAACTGCTACTAGTAAAGAACTACTCTCACTCATGCATGTGCTTTATGAAATTTGTCCTTACCTCAAATTTGGATATATGTCAGCAAATGGTGTAATTGCTGAAGCCTTAAAAGATGAAAGTGAAATTCATATAATTGATTTTCAGATTAATCAGGGAATTCAGTGGATGAGTCTAATCCAAGCACTTGCTGGAAAACCTGGAGGACCGCCAAAGATCAGAATTACCGGTTTTGATGACTCAACTTCAGCTTATGCTAGGGGAGGAGGACTTGGTATTGTTGGAGAAAGGTTATCAAAACTTGCACAGTCATATAATGTAGCATTTGAGTTTCATGCTATAGGGGCTAGTCCTTCTGAGGTTAGACTTGAAGACCTTGAACTTCGTCGCGGTGAAGCTATTGCGGTGAATTTTGCCATGATGCTGCACCATGTACCAGATGAAGATCTACATGGTGGTAAGAACCATCGTGATCGATTGGTGAGATTGGCAAAATGTTTGTCTCCTAAGGTAGTGACTCTTGTTGAGCAAGAATCAAATACCAACGAGCTTCCATTCTTTGCACGTTTCGTCGAGACAATGAACTACTACTTCGCAGTTTTTGAATCAATTGATGTTGCTTTGCCAAGGGAGCACAGAGAAAGGATTAATGTGGAACAGCATTGCTTGGCTCGCGAAGTGGTCAATTTAGTAGCATGTGAAGGCGCAGAAAGAGTTGAACGACACGAGGTTCTGAAGAAGTGGAGATCATGTTTCACAATGGCTGGATTCACACCATATCCATTAAGCTCTTATATTAATTGTTCAATACAAAATCTTCTAGAAAATTACCAAGGACATTATACTCTACAAGAGAAAGATGGTGCTCTTTATCTTGGTTGGATGAATCAACCTCTTATTACCTCTAGTGCTTGGAGGTGATACTCAAATGACAACTGGTTCATTTTGTAATGTAAGACTCTATATACGTATTATCCTTAACTTCTTTCCTAGAATAATTTCTTCTAGTAGATGTATGCTTAACTTGGTAGAATAATTTCATAATTTGATAGAAAGCATACTAGATTCGTGTGTTGTTTGGCAAAACAGATTAATTGAATCTGCTTATAGCAGAAGTGCTTATGTAAAAGCTTTTTTTTTTAATCAAAGATAAAATAAAGTCAAACTGTTTTCATGAAAATTAAAAGCTGTTTTCATAAGCTATCCTGTAGACCTTAAAGAAATAAGCTGAAAACAACTGATAAATGTGTCATAAGCTCTCCTAAACAGTCTGACAAGTATTTATGGTAGTACATAAGTTCAAATAAATAAATCCATACAGGCCCTTTATGTTAAAAAATCCAGTGCCATTAAGGAGGATTGTACATTCTTAAATATGGATGCACTTCACCAAAGATAAAAACGTGACAAAATTTACCTACAAAACATGTCAGTTGAAAATTATGACAAAGCAAGGAAGAATAGAACTAGGATTTTTCACTACAAATCTTTCTAAGCTAAATTGCATTTCTCCTAGCCTAGTTGAGTCAGACTCAGAACATTCTTCATAGTTACCATCGACTTCATTCACTGCAGTTCCAGCAATTATCCTGCAAACTATTGAAACTCTTTTCGCATTCTTCACTCTTGCATTGACACTTTTTCTGTTACTTAAATCTTTCTCGCATGTATTCAACAGAATTTCCGTGTGTTCCGCATCAAAATTGAATTGAATTACTTGACAAAATCGACATGATGGATCTTTACAAAGATCATGAACTTTCTTCATAGGTTTCCCTTGGAAACATCTCATTGTAGTGACATAGAATCTCAACAATTCGTTTCCATCTACTGTGCTTCTTGGATGCCTTGGATACTGTTTCTTCACTTTTTCTCTATACTTCTCAAATCTTTCAAGAACTTCTTCTGAGTATCTCACCTTTAGAACTGTTCTAACTTTCCTCAGCGGCTTTGCGGTGTTCATCCATGCTTTCTGAAATATCATCTCAACAATTTTTCTTGATGGATCTCCAATACCAAGTTCTGCCAAAATTTAACAATGTGGATGAACTAATTAGTAGTTACTTCCTACATAAAATAAATAGTAAATAAAATGATAAAAGATTAGAAGTTATACACAAAGTACAATTTAAAAATAGTCATACACTAAATGCACACATTTATTATACTATAAGTTTTTTTTTCGATATATGTAATAAATGTGAAATGTGCTTATAAATAGTGACGGAAGTGAAAAAAATCGCGGTCTAATTCAATGTGGCTGCAGCAGCATCAAAAACTTGACATCTATGGCAGCAGACACTTTGTTAAATCCATGAAAACAAGTTTGACACTGCACATGAACTGCTCTAACTAATATCTTATGTGGACTTGTTATAAACCATAATTCTTGTTACATTTCAATCTTGAAACATATCAATATATGTTATGATGTGTTCATGCAAAGGAGTTCAGTAGTAAGAACTTGACTACATAACTTCTCCAACATGGATTAAATCTTCATATACACGGTTTTAAATGGCCGTTAATATCACTTTAATTAGTAAAGATGTAATTTAAAAGAAGCAACAATCACTTTACCGAAAAGCCGAGCCGGTGTGTTGTTTGGCTTGGAAAAAACTAGTCTAGCTGGAGTTTCCATGAGGGGGGTATTATCATCTTCATCTTCTTTGTTCAATTTATTCTCCTTTTGTAGAACATAGCTACTCCCTCCTTTGCCAAATTTTGGTGGCTGCCTTATTACATCAGTTAGTTTGTTTCCACACTTGACATTGTCTTTCAAAGACAACCATAAGGCTTGCATTTCTTCCTCTTAATTTGTGTGTGTTTGGATGTGTATGTGCTCATGTGGAATGAAACATTTAAAGCAGACAAAAGGGTGTCTTCTTGAATGAAATGATTTGCTGTCTTAGTCCAGTATGGTGCAAGATTTTCTCAGTGACAAAAAATGAGGTGTACAAACAGTAAAGTGTAACATTAGCCTCTTCCTAAATTTACCTCTTATAGGTATATAAGTGTGAGTAAAATCTCGCATCGGATGGAAAAATAGATGTTAAGAACATATAATATAAGCAATCCTTGATTGCAAGCGTTTTGTCTAGTGGTAAAAAGACAGGTCTTGAATCCAAGAAGTCTTGGGTTCGAGTCCGTTAGTATCTTTGGGAGGAGATAAATATAAATATTTTTGTAAGTGTTCTTTGAATTCAAAGGTCTTCCTTACTTTAGACTAAGACATCATCCCTACATCCTAAATTTAATTCTATAAAAAAATTAAGATAAGCAATTCTTACACTTAATTTTTTTAAAACTTGATGAAGATATCGCGTACATTTTAGGTTACTCAAAACTCAATGTGACATCTCGACCTCCTCATGATCCAAGACCTCATAATTTGCAAAAACAAATGTCCCAACCCATATATTTTTTTATCATATATGCGGAGTGTAACAGATAGAAACATATATAAGAGCAGACTCGTGCACAAAGCTTCCGCATACGGATGGTTTGGGAAGGGGTTTCATCATAGATAAAAAAATATATGATAACAAAAAATTAATGTTTGATAACAAAAAATATATGATAAGAAATGGTATGCAAGAGGGCTGGCCTAACTTTGCACAAAGGTAGTAATAAATAATAAAGGGACAAAAATGTATGTTATCTCTTTTTTCTTTTTCTTTTTCTTTCTTAAGGCATATATCTTTGTTTTCTATCTCCGTCTGGAATGCTTGAGAAAGCTAGGGTGATGAAAGACTGTCCGTATTCATTTATATTTCTTTGTCCATTTGGGACCCTATTTATGTGACTTAAATTTAGTCACGATGTCTATTTTTGATTTTTACATGCCTAGCTTATCAACATTTATAGAATCAATACTACTTCTTTACTAAGATGATTCATAGATTGATAAATAAAGTTGATAATTTGGAGGGTCATTTGATGATTAGCACTTCTTATTAATGGCTCGACATTTACTTTATCAACATTCACATTACATGTAGTAAATAAAGTAAATAATATTTTCTTCTTTGATAAAGATATATGGAATTCTCTATAACATCGACATCTTTAATCGAATACATGTCTGATCTTCGACACAAGGATACTCACGAATATAATTACATTTAATTATGTTATTTGGTGTTCACGTGTTGGTAAGAATGTCGTATTTAATGTCTGTGTCCAATGTTTTAAAGATGGAAAAGCATATAGTGGCTTATTGGGCTGGAAAGGATGAAGGGGTGACACATTGTTCTCACGTGAATAAATATGGCATGACGACGTGGCAGCATTGTTCTTCAGTCCTGTCTTTTTTGATGCCAAAGACAAAAACACCAATTAAAAAAAGTTGTACTTTACTTGCAATGCAATTAAAGACCAACGTGACACTATCAGAACACTTCAAAAAGATAAAGCCAACGGACAAATCAAATAATAATACTACTCAAGTTCAACCATGTAACCCATCAATTTTTCTAAGTACAACACAGTAGTACACATTATGCAAATTCCATTTGGTCATGGATTAATGAAATGTATATATTCATTCTAAATCTAAGGTATCTCACCCAAAAACGTGTATAAATGTTGTAGTTAAGATTAATCATCATCATCATTAGTAGTAATAATGTTAATGTAAATGTACTAGGAATATCCAAAAAATCTCCATTCTCTGTTTTGTTTTCTAGAAACAACAAACAGTACAATTTGTCAAATGTCCAAGGCAGAGGTCCAGTGTGGCAGTTTCTATCTATTTTGCTGCTACGTCCTGTAGGGATTTTAGTTGTTACTTGTGGAAATGAGGATAAGAAAGAAGTGTACACATGACATCCAACTATTTACACAGTCATATTTTCATAACAATAAATACATTTTTCAGAACAAAAATTGATATGATAAAATATTGGTATTTTTCATTTCTTACTTTATTACTGAGAACTTTCACACTCCTTTTAGCCTTGAATTGGACAAAAAGGTAATCAAATATCAGAATGTGTATAGGGTAATGACCAAGAATTGGAAAGTGACACTATACAAAAGTTTTACATCAACACCTAGTGTAAGAGACAAATATAGTTGAAAAATCCAACAGGAAAAAGTTGATGGTATGTCACATGCATTCTATCCAATTTCACTATAGCCAAAAACAAGCCATCAATCACTGGTGAAATCAATGCAGTGGGGACTGAGAACTGAGAACTGAGAACTGAGGTAATTAACCAAAGGTGAAATTGTGAACAAACAATAGTATCATTCAACCACTTATACAAAATTTCTGTAGTATAGTAGCTTTGATATCAGCTTCGTAATTAATTTATACAGAAGAATTTGGATAGAATAATAATGATGATGATGATAATTATAATTATACAATTACAAACAACAATTAGATTGAAAGTCAACCTGGAGCCACTATCAATACTACTACTATACAGCAGCTCTCAAATAGTGATAGTGATATAAACATACAAGAACTATCTACATTTCCTTACAGAAAATGAGATATTTTTACCTTTGGAGCTATATACCCGCCAAAAAACAACAAAATGTTACTCATAATTTTTACTTTTATTTAGTACTGTAATAATAAACTTCATGGCCCCATTAGTATTCTACCCATGGTTTGTGAGCAAGGATACGCAGAATGGTTTAAAGACGAACCATCATTTCTATTTTCTCTAGAACCAAACGGATTTGAACCGTTATTTAGAACACCGTAGTATACCGGAGCTGAGGTAGTATTATGAACAAACTTGAAATTGGGATTGCTTGTGTGAGCTTGACTGCTATTCCCCAATTCGGATAGAAACATTTTCTCTTGCCCATTCGATCTATTTCCAGCCGTGGAGCTGATTCCCATCCCAAGGTCAAGACTAATAGTATCATTTTCTTCCAATTTTATTCTTGTCTGTCGAATTGAAGTGGCATGTCCTGCCATGTCATGGCTACTGCTTCTTGCGGCAGGTACATCATGATTGTGTTTGCCTTCATATGTTGTAATTACAGCTTTCGGATCATGTGATGCTCTTTCCACGTGTTTCCTAACGGGGCAACCAGCATTTGTACATTTGTAATAACTCCTGCAAAATAAGAATGATAATAAGATACACGATAAACAAGAAATATGTAGCCAAGTGCCATATGTTAGTGTATGTTTATAATCATTGATGGGTTTGACAAAATTAAGGTGGCACCACGATTTTGTTGAAGCTTCAAACATGCACTCGGTCAGCAGCAGGAAATTAAAATCGTAAACACATATCATTCACATATAACATGTCATGTCCATCAACGTCACAATCAAAAGCAAGAGATTGTAACGCAAATTGATTGAGAAGTGATTGTGTGAGTTCCAATAAACACTGCAAATTAAGAAAAATAAATTCTTTGACAAAGGACTTTTTTTAAGAAGGACAAAGGACATATGTTAAAATTGGAATTTATTACTTTGACTTCTATTTCCTAATTTCATGCGAGGATATACCTTGGGTTAGGATTACCCCTGACAACCTTCTGCCCATATTTACGCCAGCGGTATCCATCATCCAATATATCAACTTCGCTCATAGTCTGAACCACAACCCGTGGCTCTCGGATAGGCTTAACTACAGGAATGATGTCAGCATTTCCGAGTTCCATTTTTCTGCTCAATAAAAAAAACAATTGTCAGAAAGCAAGCACACATGCAGAAGAAAACCTAGACATTTGGCCTTAATTATCATACCTTTGCTTTGAGAAGGGATCATCATCATCAACCCCATCGTTTGTCCTGGTCGACACAAATCCAGCACCCTCTGGACTAAGATCATTTGTTGCCACAACTGATTGCTCTGGACTATTGGATGCTTTGTCTACAATTCAAAAATCAGAAGAAAAAGAAAGCCAAATTATTTTCTTTGAAATAAGTTATATTAAAATGGAATCAAAGAGAAACATCTAGCCAGTATTACCATCTCGACCAGCCAAAGAAGATGCCCTATTATCGGATCTCTCTCCTTGTGTAGACGTAATAGAACCAGCAGAGTATCGGTTGCTTGGTTGAGGTTTAGGATGATCATGTGTTCCCTTATAAATTATCTCAGTGATTTGACCATCATGAGAGCGTTCAAAAAGTTTTTTCACTTCACAGTTAGGATGCGTACATTTGTAATAGCTGCGCGGAAACTCACTCCCTTTAACATGTTTTTGCCCATACTTTCGCCAATTGTATCCATCATTTGATGATTGAGGCCCATTAGCAGTGTTGCCTTTGTGGTTAGGTTCATCCGAATTGACATCGACGGGAGCGCTAGCGCCGGAACTAACCATTTGAACAGGTGAGGATGATAGGCTTAATTCATTAGATTGATCTGCTATCTCATTTTCATTTAATGGTGAGGATCGAAATGATTGACCGTTTCCTGAACCTTCCACTTGAGTAGATTTTTCACTTACATGGTTGTTGAAGTCTGCAGGAACCTTAAAATGAGTGAATAGCATTGGATAAGTGCTAAGCAGTTAGTAAACTTCAAAATAATATTAAGTTAAACATAACAACCAATTTATTTTCATCAAAGTGTTACGAACATCAATTACCATGTTTCTATCTTGTGGTTTAAACTCAAAGAAACTTGGTTTTCTGCCATTAACAGTGCTGGTATTGAAGCATGCAGAGGTTACAGGAAATGTAGCAGAACCAGCAGAAGCCATAGAACAGTGTAAAGCTTGAAGAAGGGAACCTGTAGTCGGTGAAGGCTCCACCTACAAAGCAATGAAACAAATAATATTAAACTACAATTCTCGGCGTAACTACATACAACAATGGCTGAATCAAAAGAAAAATTATAAATTCAAATACACACCCTAAACCCCTGAACAAACAGCAATCAATTGACCTTTGAAATCAGCAATAACTATGGAAACAGAGCATATACAAAATCATCTGAGAAAACCAAAAACAACCTAGCAGATTTATCAGCACAATTGAGCATAAACAAAGTTCTTTATTTCTCCTGAAAATATTTCCTTTATGATTTGAAGTCAGTATGACAAAGATAGCATAGTACACTATAATACGTTTAAGTTACTTATATAATCAATCAATCAAATCTTAGAAAAGCTTGTAACCAAAAAAAATCTTAGAAAAGTTGTTCCAATTTGAATATAGCACAGAATTCTAAACAGATTAAGACCGTTATTCAGGCCATTAACATCTGGATTCTTCTAGAAAATCATGTCCTTTTCACATATCTTTATGACATTCCTTATACTATATTCTCTCAGCACACACAACAAAAATCAATCCACTAATCATTGGCAAAGCATTGATTCGTTTGTTCCACTTAGTGCAGTACAAAACAATCACACTTTTCTTAGCACTCAGCTACACCGTTAAAACAAAATCAAACAAATAGTACAAGAAGCCAAAAACCAATCAAAAGGAAGATTCATTATGTGAAAAAACAACACTGGCACCAAAATATTAAAAGAAGAATGTCATATTCCAACATAATACAGTGTTTAAGCATAAAGCAGCCAATACAAAATTCTTAAGCACAAGCATCATAACCTAACCATTCATACATAAAGGATCAAACAAGGAAAAAGCTATCTCTAAAAAATGAAACAATTCGACACAAGACTAAACAGGAAGCATATAAGAATTTATAACTTTATAGGTTTTGGCATTTTCAGCTCATCAGCATTCAAATCAAGCAATCTTATGTCATCAAATATTCCTTCCAAAAGATAACATTTGATGCCACTCACACCACCCCATTGGCCATTTATACAATTTTAGCTGCTGAGAATTTCCAAGTAAAAAAACAGTGAAAAGAACAAATTTTTAATATGCCAATCAAAAAAAGTGATTATTAACTCTAATAGGTTAAGTAAAAGAACCAATTTTGACCAAAATTAATAACAAAAAACAACAACATTCTACTAATGGAATCACAATCCACTCACTAACCCATTTTTTATTTTCTACTTTTTCCCTCAAAGTACAATCTTTTTATGACTAGCATTCAAATCAAGTAATCTTAAGTCATCAAACCACCCCATATTGCAAGTATAAAAAAACAGTGAAAAAGAACAAATTTTTAACATGCCAATTATAAAAAGTGATTATTAACTCTATTGGGTCAAGTAAAAGCACAAATTTTGACCAAAATTAGCAATAAAAACAACAGCATTCTTCAAAAATTCTCCTTCAAACTACAATTTTTTAACTATTTTACCCTTACCAAACACTTAAATTTGCAAAAGAGAAAACTAACCTTCATGTTAGAAAGAAGAACCGGAGAGTCCAACATCGACGTCGGACTATACCCGGCAGGTATTGTGATGCACGGCGACCTCGAGATCGGAAGCTTCGCCGGCGACATCAGCTTGTATCTTGCCATCGAATTTTGACCCGACCCAGTTCGATTCGAATCAGTGTGTGTCCCTTCGCCGGAGTTGGTGGTGGTTGCGTCCATTGTGACGGCGGTGTTATCGAGAATTATGATAGAGAGAGGGGTATAATGGTCATTTCATTTTGATTGTTTTGTCAGAGATGTTGAGAGAGTGGAACGTAGTTGACTCTTGAAACATTTGTAGGAATATATCTCTCTCTCTCTCTCCCTATGGAATATCTATATCTATCTCTCTTCAGATTTTTTTACTTCATTCATTCATGTGTGTGACTCAATGTTAAGTTATGGTCATTCCTTTGTCAATTTAAACCATCTTGTTCTCACCTTTTGTTGTTGCTTCTCATTAACTCTCCCAGATTGGGAAAAAATATCATCAAAGTGTAATAATTGAAATTTTGATTTTCTTTTACTAATCAAAATAATTTAGGGTCTTGTTAGGCACTTCTTAAGCATCTAAATAAAGTAGTTATTCTTTTAAAATTGAAATTTTCAATACACTGATTACACAAAACTTTTATGAAAAGTTATTATTTAAGATCTTTAACCGGTGATCTCGGGGCACTCGTTAACATTTCCCAATAATTTACTACCACTATCCAAAATAATTGACACCTTTCATCATGTAAATTATTCATGTATTTTTGCCGTCTTGGGATAATAGTCACTTTGGTCCTTATGTGTAGCAAATAGTCATAATAGTCCTTCAATGTATCAAAATTTAAAAATAGTCCCTGATTATCCACTTTGTTAGTCAAAATAGTCTCTAACGTTTAAATAATTCATTAATACTATAGATAACTCTTTTGATATAGGGACTAAAATGACGATAAGTAAGTATGTATAAAGACTAATATGATAATAATTAAGTCTATTGAAAGACTAATATGACAATATAAAAGAAATATTTTAATAATCAATGACTATTTTGACTAATAAATTGCACAATTGGTTAAGGGACTATTGTGACTACTCGTTACTCATTCACGAACCAAAGTGAGTATTCCCCCCTCATAATAAGTGAACATTTTGTTCATTTGACATATTAAGAAAATGTGTACATTCTTCGGTCACTATTATAAGTATTAGTTTACATTTTGGATTCGTTCGATTAATGATATATATGATCTTTATTATAGACCACATACATCATTTAATGAATGAATCTAAAATGTTAATTTTTTCTTATATTAGTGACCAGATGGTGTATAAGTGAAAAGAGAAAAAAATGGGTTTGAATGTTACGTCAAGTATTGCTGTATTTCTCATCATAATTAATGCAAAGT
Source organism: Medicago arabica (assembly GCA_946800305.1). NCBI lineage: Eukaryota > Viridiplantae > Streptophyta > Magnoliopsida > Fabales > Fabaceae > Medicago > Medicago arabica. Next base: position 2,976,550 of record OX326970.1, read on the forward strand.
AACATATATTGAATTAAGGTGATAAAGTAATATTAATTAAAATTATAATTGAAAAAGGAAATACATCAATTATTTTGGGACGGAGGAAGCAACATATTTTAATCACACTTTATTAATATTATATAATTACAAATTGTAGCATATAAAATGTTGTAGAATTGTTCCATGAATATAGTTTAGTTGCAATATGCAGGGGCTGAGGTTCGAATTCTAAATTTTCTATTTATTCATTGTTAGGGTTGAATTTCTAACCATTGGGTTATTTTATCAAATTTTTAAAAAAATTTGTTGGATTTGCCTCGATGAATATTTTAAAAATACTAACTTTTTTTTTTAAAATTTTGCTAATATATAATTAAAGATATTAAAAATAAAAAATTTAATTTAATATGTGAGAGTCAACTAAGTCAATTACTTTAGATGTTGGAAGTATTCAAAATGTTTTTTACTATGAATCCACTTTAGATTAGTCTAATGATGTTGGTTTGGGACTGTACTTCTCAGAAAGGTCTTATGTTCAATCAAGTCGACATTCATTGTTTGTTTTTATTAGAGATTGAGCTACCTCACAAATGAATTACTTTTTTAAGGAAAATGGATATCTTCATAAAGCGATAGAAATTATAATCTCTGAATTTTAAACTTCTTTCTTTTCATATTAAGTTTCTTAAAGTTTAAGGTTATCTACATTTCTTCAAAAATTATAGTGTACACATTTTAATGAAACTTATAGCCACAATAGATGTTAAATTTGCTATAACTTTTTTAGTGTAATATTATTTCATGATAATAATGATTATAAAAATATTTACAAAAACACAAACAAAGTGAAAATTTCTATAAACACTCATAGCCACGATACAAGATTGAAGTGGTCATGCTAGAAAACGCACTTAGATTTTATAGATTTTAGTAAGCAATAATAGATAATATGTGGTAGATGGTTAAAGTTTATTATCATCAAATTAAATTATTGCACAAAACAAAATTAAAAGTTAGAGAGGAACGAGATGGGACGGAGAGAGAAGAAAATTGGTTGCAGATTGAACTTTTAGACTTTTTAAAGTTGTGAGTGTGAGGTTGATGATTTTGTCACTAAATTATTCACTATTGGACAAAGATTTAGTAACAAAATGATTATTCTAATATTTGTTTGTTAATTAAAAGAAGAATTATTATGATAACTTTGCCATCTATTTTTAAGCTGGGTAAGATTTGAAAGTGAAAAGTGGTGTAACAAGTACCAACTCAATGTTACTCTTCACCATACAAAATCAACATGAGTGATGGGTAAAAAACTGCAAATCCCTTTCCACATGTTAAAATTGAAAATTAAAGCTAAACCAAAATTTGTTCCCTAAAGGGTTAGATTCAAATAATTTAATCGTTTGGATAGGAGAGTCAAGCTCAAGCAAATGATGTGTAGTTTGTTGGCTATATTATTTGAACTTTGATCATTGATTCAAATCAAGGAACACATATACTGTCGGCAAATGCATGTGGGATATGTATGTAGTAAACAAGTGATAAGTGATGTTGATCCACTTGCAAAACCAATAATGTGATGCAAAATCAAGTGATAAGTGAATTAAATCAAGTGATATGTGAAATAAGCAGCAAGTTGTAGATACGGATTAAATTTAACCCGAATAGATTCATAAAAATCGTCTTGCTAATTGCCAATTAATTTATGTGGCAATTGTTTACTTACCTCTCTTATTTTATTACGCAAAGTAGCTAGTGTTTACCTTTTTGTTACTTCAACTTGATTACTTTTTTTTAGAGGCTTCAATTGATTGCTTACTTCTCTCAACAAAAACAAAAAAAAAACTTGATTACTATGACACTCTCTTTATACGATAAAGAGTAACGATAAAGTGTATATACGATAAAGAGTGATGATAACAACACTCTCTTTATGATACTATCTCTAACACTCAATCTTTTATTTGATGATATCAAGATAGAATATCAACATAATATCATATTATTAATGTAAATATCGTTAGTCTTTATTATTATTATTATTGATGTAAATATCATTACTGTTTATTAGGTAGCACTAGTCAATGGTTAGTTACTATTTACTAACCTACCAATACTTGTATATAAGGACTCAATCATATCAATAACAGACATCGAACATTTTCTTATAGCTTATCTCTCTGTTAGCCTATTTCTTATATGGTATCAGTTAGGGTTCGATCCAAAATCCCTAATTAGCCGCTGCAAAATACCTCTCTTTCTCCTCTCTCAATGGCTACTCAATCTTCCAGCTCCACAAATTCTTCTGCCTCCACCAATTCTGACACCGGCTCTCCTCAATCTCAAAACCAAACTGAGGCATCCAACAAATTTCACACAGCTTTTTCCATTAATAATGTCAAATCAATCATCCCAGTGACATTATACAATGACTCCAATCTCTATCTCTCATGGTCAGTCCTCTTCATGATTCAAGCACGTGTTCACAATTTGATTGATCACATAATTCCACCGACAGATGAGAAAGATGTCGCCGTTGCCGCAACTGTCAAAAACAATGACATCAACCTGTGGAACCGCCTTGATGCAGTCGTATTGCAATGAATGTATGCTACTGTTACACAAGATATTCTCAATTCTATTCTTGTGGTTAATGACACAGTTGAACAATGTTGGAAACGTATTGCGGCGTTATTTCATGACAACAAACATTTGAGAGTTGTCCAACTCGAGAACTAGTTCAGCAACACCAACTTGGAAGACTTTCCTTCAACAAAGGCTTATTGCAATCGCCTCAAACTATTGGCCGATCAATTGTCGAATGTCGACTCTCAGGTCACTAATACACGGTTAGTATTGAAAATGATTTCTGGCCTCACTGATGCATACTCCGGTTTTGTGACATACATTCAACAACATGATCCACTGCCAACTTTTGCAACTGCAAAATCAAGACTCGAACTCGAGGAATCCACTATGATTCAACGCGCTACCCGTGAATCCAATTCCCTTTCATCCTCGGCAGCACTCCTCACCAAATCCTCAACCCCTGATGTTGCTTCAATCACTCCAAATTCCTCTTTGGGAAACTCATAAGCTCGAAACAGCAACAATAATTACCGTGGAAACCACGACAAGAAAAACCGTGGCAGGGGCGGCCGGAACAACAACGGCGGTCGTGGACAGCCATGGCAACAATACTATCCTTGGCAACAGTGGGCTCCATGGTCAGCTCCGCCTTGCCCATATCCCTCATACAATTATGCTAGGCCGAATGGTGCTGCTAGGCCACAACAACCAGGAATTTTGGGACCAAAGCCGCAACCTGCGAGTTTCAATGCAAACGGACCCAGTCCAACAGACATAGAAGCTACTTTACATACTCTCAGCCTTTCTCAGCCTGATCCAGTGTGGTACATGGACACTAAAGCAACATCTCATATGACATCAGGATCAGGTAATCTCTCGTCTTATTTTAATTTGAGCAAACCTAATGGTATCATTGTAGGAAATGGACATTCTATTCCAATTTGTGGTCTTGGCAGTACAAAACTATCACCACCTCACCCTCCTTTAGTGTTAGAAAATGTACTTCATGCCCCAAAATTAATCAAAAACTTAGTGTTTGTTCGTAAATTTACTACCGATAACCAAGTCACTGTTGAATTTGATCCTTTTGGTTTCTTTGTGAAGGATTTTCAGACGGGGACGACACTAATGAGATGTGAGAGCCGAGGAGAACTCTATCCAATCACCACCACAAATAATCCAGTCAAGTCATCCATTTCCCTTGCAGCATTATCATCCTCACTTTGGCATGACCGCCTAGGACACCCCGGAGCACCAGTTTTAGACTCCTTAGTGAAAAATAAATTGATTGAATGTAATAGAATTAGGTTCAATTCAAACTTTTGTCCTTCGTGTCTTCTCGGTAAACATGTTAAATTACCTTTTGTTGAATCTCATAATTCTACTTATACGCCTTTTGATATCTTACATAGTGACGTATGGACATCTCCTGTATTGAGTTCGTTAGGTCACAAATATTATGTGCTTTTTTTGGATAATTATTCAAATTACTTGTGGACTTTTCCGATCTCACAAAAATCTCAAGTTTATTCCTCCTTTCAAAAATTAAAAGCATATATCAACACTCAATTTCAACGGGAAATTAAAAACATAGAGTGTGACAATGGTAAAGAATATGTAAATGGTCAGTTTCAAAACCTTTGTGAAACAAACAACATTTCTTTTCGTCTATCGTGCCGTTACACATCATCTCAAAATGGCACTGCCGAAAGAAAAATCTGTTCCATAAACAACATCATTCAAACACTATTAGTCCATGCTTCACTACCACCCTCCTTTTGGCACCATGCCCTTCAAATGTCCACATATCTCCTAAACATCCTACCAAACAAAAATCTTAATTTTCAATCACCTCTTCAAATACTTTACAAAAAATACCCATCTTACTCTCACCTCCGCGTTTTTGGCTGCTTATGTTATCCCTTTTTCCCTTCAACTACGATACATAAGCTCCAACCTCGCTCCACACCATGCGTATTCTTAGGTTATCCATCACATCATCGTGGTTACAAATGTTATGATTTATCTTCCAATAAAATTATCATTTGCCGCTATGTAATATTTGATGAAACCCAATTCCCATTTTCTCAAATACACAACCTCGAATCCACAACATACGAGTTTTTAGATAATGAAATCTCACCTTACCTCATTCACCATTTACTAGATAACTCCAACTCACAAAATCTGGGCTTGACACAATCGACATCTCCTCCCTCTCCAACTTCCTCTCCCACTCGGCCTCCCTCCCCCATTCGGCCTCCCTCTCATTCTCCACAACTGAGCACTCCTCCATCCACATCTCCATCACAATTGCCGACTACATTCAACCCACATACAACACAAACACAATATCTCCATCCCATTTACCAACCTATATTGAGTTCAGTAACTAACCCTGTCACAAGAAGCCAACATGGTATATATAAACCAAACCAAAAATACTATGGCCTTCACACAAATTTCACCAAATCTCCCCTCCCTCGTAACCCAGTTTCTGCACTCAAAGATCCGAATTGGAAAATGGCTATGGATGATGAATATAATGCTCTTATTCAAAATAAGACGTGAGATTTAGTGCCCCGTCCTCCTGATGTTAATGTTATTAGATCTATGTGGATTTTTAAACATAAGGAAAAATCTGACGGTTCTTTTGAGAGGCATAAAGCCCAACTTGTAGGTGATGGTTGATAAGTGATCAAAGATACTATATTTTCTGTGTTAATCTAGGCATTTTGATGACTTGCCTTGCAAGTTATTTGAGGAAGCAATCATTTGTTGTAATTTTACCATTTATGCTTTGTATGCCTTACTTTATTCTACTGGTGCAGGAAATGACAAGCAAGGACCAAGAAAAGTGCCCAAGTTCTCAAGAATTTCGCTATTAGCGACGATTTCGCTGATAGCGAAAATGCTCCAGGAAGACCTCGCCAATGGCGAAGTTTGGGATGCAGAAGTGAAGAAATTCGCTATTAGCGAAATTACTCCAGGGAGATTTCGCCATTAGCGAAGTTATGGCGAGATCAAGGAAATTCAACAGGATAAGGGCCACGTGGAACCACCCCATTGGGGCAGAGGCAGATTTTCATGATTTCGCTGATAGCGAAATATTTGGCTATCAGCGAAATTTCGCAGAGGCAGCCAATATAAATAGTTTTCTCTTCTCTTCCAACATTATTATTCCACTGTTTTATTGAGTTTTCTGGTTTTAGAGAGAGATTAGGGCATTTTCTAGAGAGAGAAACACAAAGCAAGGTAGTTAGGAGTAGATTCAAGCCAAGATTTGTTGAGACATCATGGATCTTGTCGTAGAATCTTCATCTTTTCTTCATTCCTTGCAAAGCTATCATAGACATATGTAGCTACATCTACCCTTGTGGGTCTTGAGGTATTCAAACAAGTTATTATGTAATTTTTTGATCATTTAATATATGGTTCTAGCTTATTTATTCAATATTGTTGTTATTCTTGTGTTTAATGTTTTATTGAGATTCAAAATGTATTGACAAATGCTTTTGGATTTGAGAACTAGAATAACAATCTATCTTAAGTTATCATGCTAGACATAGATGTTAATATTTGATAATCACTTTTAATCTAGAACTTAATGCTTTTGGGTCATTTAATCGGGCGAGAAATCGTCGATTAAACGATCCACATGACTTTATGATTGTTTAAACGTGCGGGAAATCGACATTTAAACAATCCCCTAAAACTAACGGTATCATTTGGACACGAATGATATTGTCGAGTGATTATGATAATATTGTTTAAAAAGCTAGAATCTGTTATTTGATCGAGAGATTGCAGCTGTTACGCTTGGTTGATATCTCTGACCCCAAGCGAAATAGCCCTATCTCTACTCGTTTTACTTTTATGTCGAATAGTGAAAATAGTTTTACACAAACAAACAATTTTTACCCAAACACTTAAAATGATATTTGACGTTAAAATGCTTATGAGGCACACCAATCCCTGCGGAAACGAACCTATTATACTCACGTGTAAATAGTTATACGACATTTAAAAATCTTACATCAATGGTGTAGATTGCGGAGCAACTTTCAGCCCAGTTGTTAAACCGGCGACTATAAGAACTGTTCTCAGTCTTGCTCTCTCGAAAGCATGGCCTATACATCAATTAGATGTAAAAAATGCTTTCCTACACGGTGAACTCAAAGAAACGGTCTATATGTACCAACCGTTGGGGTTTAAGGATCCAAATCATCCCAATCATGTCTGTCTATTGCGCAAATCATTGTATGGCCTCAAACAAGCCCCTAGAGCCTAGTACAAACGATTTGCTGATTATGTTTCATCTATTGGTTTCTCTCATAGCAAGTTAGACAACTCTCTGTTCATATATCGAAGAGACACTACTATAGCCTATCTTCTGCTATATGTCGACGACATCATTCTTACCACTTCTACTGATGTTCTTCGCACATCTATTATATCTCTTCTCAGCTCTAAATTTGCAATGAAAGATTTTGGACCACTTGGTTATTTTTTGGGCATTTTTGTAACTCGTCATTTAGGTGGTATATTCTTATCTCAGGAAAAGTATGCATAAGAGGTCCTTGAACGTGCTGGTATGTCATCTTGTAAGTCATATCCTACCCCGGTTGACACCAAATCAAAACTTAGCACCACCACCGGTACTCAATATGAGGATCCATCCTTATATCGCAGCCTTGCAGGTGCTTTTCAATATCTCACTTTTACAAGACCAGATATTTCATACGCGGTTCAACATATATGCTTATTTATGCATAATCCAATGGAAGTTCGCATGCAGGCTCTTAGGCGCATCTTGCGTTACATCAAAGGCACTAATCAATGTGGACTACACATGTATTCATCGCCTACCACATCATTAATCTCATACACCGATGCTGATTGGGGCGGCTGCCCAGACACTAGACGCTCCACCTCTGGTTGTTGTGTGTTTCTCGGTGACAACTTACTCTCATGGTCCTCGAAACGCCAACCCACGTTATCTCGCTCTAGTGCTAAGGCTGAATATCGTGGTGTTGCAAATGTGGTATCTGAATCTTGTTGGTTACGTAATTTGCTCCTTGAACTACATTACCCGATCCAAAAAGCTACCATAGTTTATTGTGATAATGTCAGTGCAATATATCTATCTGGTAATCCCGTTCAACATCAACGAACCAAACATATTGAAATGGACATTCACTTTGTCCGCGAAAAAGTTGCACGTGGTCAGGTTCGTGTCCTTCATGTCCCTTCGCGTTATCAAATTGCGGATATCTTTACCAAAGGTCTTCCCTTGGCACTCTTCCAAGATTTTAGGGACAGTCTCAGTGTAGGATATCCTCCCGCTAAGACTGCGGGGGTGTGATAGAATATTAACAGAATATCATATTATTAATGTAAATATCATTAGTCTTTATTATTATTGATGTAAATATCATTACTGTTTATTAGGTAGCACTAGTCAATGATTAGTTACTGTTTACTAGCTTACCCATACTTGTATATAAGGACTCAGTCATATCAATAACAGGCATCGAACATTTTCTTATAGTCTATCTCTCTGTTAGCCTATTTCTTATAAATGCGAGTATACACTTTTGACATGAGATCTACATGAAGTGGCGGAACTCACATAAATTTCATCTAATAAAAGTGTTCATTTAATAAAAGTGCAAGTATTGCTAACACTTTTCATACAATGAATGGAGCTTTTACAACCATCTCTTTACAATACTCTCTCTAACACTCTCTCGTACGTGTAACAACAGTTCACAGATAACACGCATAATCTTCCTACCAACAAAAGATGTGGTTCCTCTAAAGTCTAAACTGAAATTAAATCCTAAATAACAACTCAATTTTTATTACTTCTTTTACGATAAACTCATGCTTTGATCAGTTATAACTTATAACTAGACTTTAATAACTTGAATAGTGAGTGCATCTTCAATGACAAAGTTTTAATGAACTCGTGCATTGCATGTAGTGTCAAGTGGCAGTAGAGTAGCATGATACACTTCTTAGAAGTTGGATATGGATAGGAATTGGAGTATCATTTAAAAATCTAGGTTAAAATGGTTTTCTAACTCAACCATTTTGTCGTATTATGTAATGAAATAATATTAAAAAAATAATTTAATATTTACGTAATATGATGGAATATGGTAGTATCAATCAAGTAAAGCTAGCCAAACATTATTATGGAATGAGATGTTCACAACCTAATCACAATAGCAAAAACCAAGTAAGCTGGGAAGTCATATACATATACGACCGATTATTATGGAACACACATGAGAACACATCACAACCATAATTGAATATAAACATTTCCAAACATACAGAAAACGAGGTCTCTTACACGTTACATTATCAAACCATCAACATACAACAAAGATTAGCAAAGGTGAGATAAACAGTCTATACTTTAGCTAAAAATAATATAGACACATCTTTTCATAGGTAATAAATCAATTCATAGGTAAAATAGTTTCAACTTTCTCTCATACATTTATCTTTATTTAACTAGTACACTATTTAAATTCTAAGGTAAAACTCGAGCCAGTGACTAATTATTATTTTTTTGACAAAGACTTTAGTGGTCAGAATTTCATCCCATGAATAATTGACATATCCAATAACTTGCCCTAATGACAGGAGACTTAAAACAAACAAAATTCTATTTTAGTTATGCACAGAACATGTATACAGAAGAAACTCAATAATAATAGTCATAGCTTCACTCGAACAATACAATCAACTTTCCTATATGAAAATGGATTCCAAATAGACAGTCCAAGGTTTTAGTAATTCAGCAATTTGTGACTGAAAAGAGCCTAAATTACTAGTTGCCATTTAGGCTGTTTTCTAGAAAAATGAGAGCCAAACTACTATAGACCAAAGAATGTATACTATAATAACTAAAAAAAACAGAAATATCTCAAAAGTTATTCAATTTGAATTAATTTTTGTTAGAATATATAAAAAAATATCTCATCACATCATATCAATATAATTTTATTATTATTCCAAGTACAACTTTTTTTTTTACAATTATTTTAAGCACGCCTAAAAATTATGAAAGATACATTTCATTTTATCCTCTACTTATTTGTTTTACTTTTTACTTTAATATAAACACATAGGTGATTTATATCTATAGACCTTTTAGATTGCTCAACTTTCAAAATAAGTCGTGAGTAACGTTTCGATCTAAAAAACAATGCACGGATTATATCTCCGGTAGATTTTGTGTGATTAGGGGTTACGATTCGATAAATTTGAGAGCCTTTTGAACAATGTGAGTACGTAAAAACAACAATCAAAACATGATTGTGATATAGGCAAAGTCTAAAAATTGTTCTTCTCCCTTTTAAAATTTACTTGTTCCCTTAACTCAGCGGGAGTTAACTCTCGCTTAACATTTTTCAGCGTGAGATAACTGACACTGACATTTTTAAGATTGGTTGAACTAACTTAAAACGTGATTGAACTTAAACTAACGCTGAAGGTGGCGGTTTTGTAACTTAAAAAATGTCTTCAATCTAAATTAAATTTGAGAGGAGATAGAGAACGAAGAGATAATGAATAATATTTGTTTGGTTTGGCAAAGGGTGGCCGAAAACGCCACGGTAGGTGACCGGAACGGATGACCAAAGAAGTTACTCCAATCAAAATTTTGTTCGGTTCATATGAAAATATGTGTAATGAGGAGCACAAAAATGATTTTTAATTACACAGAATGGTCTACCAGAATGGTTTTAGTTGAAGTTGAAATGTGAGTTTTTGAGGAAAAAAAGGTTTTTTATTTTGTTTTATGAAGATGATGAGGGTTGAATGAAGATAAAGATGAGGAAAGTAAATAAATTTAATGTTGGTGATACACTATATGATTTGGTATATCTCCTTTATCTAACAATCTCTTTTTTGGAAGAGTTAAAATTAACGAAATAGGATTAAATTGATTGACGGAAACAAAGATAAAAGACCAAATTGAAGATTTTAATAGTTATAAGACAAATTTGAAAGAAAAAAAAAGAGAGAATTAAGTTAAGGGACCGTGTGTTCAATTAATCCAATATAATAGTAGCAATTAATTTGGAAGGACATTTGAAAGAAAGTAAACGTAGCAGAGATGAGAATGTTGTGTTAGATCAGTGATAATATTAGACGATATATGATTAAGAATGATATCATTAGAGAGAGTTGTTGTAGCACCTATAGTAAAAAAGATGATGGAAAATATGTTTAGGTGGTTTGGGCATGTAGAGAGAAGACCGATTGATGTTGTAGTCCAAAAAGTAAGAATTCTGCTCTTTAACCAACACAAAACGCTCGCGCCAAACTGAATTGACCACTATACCCCTGCGTGAGTTAACTTACGCACCTTATTATGCCTCTGTGTGACTTAAGTCACACTGCTATATTTACACTTGCGTGACTTAAGTCGCGCGACATGAATTAACTAAGGCAGGATTAACACGTGCATTAGTTAACTCACGCATGAATATTTTGATCATTTTGGCTAGGTGGGAGCAAAACTTGTTGGGGGAAGAGCAGAATTCAAAAAGTAAATCAGATGGAGAAGAGTCATATTATAAGAGGTAGAGGAAAGCCTAGAAAACCTATTGAAAAAGTTTTAAAGATTAATGAGTTGGATTCAAATATGGTTTTGGATTGAACATTATGGCGTAATTTAATCCATGTAGTTGATTTCGCGTAGTGGGATAAAGCTTGGTTGTTGTTGTAATATTTGAAAGTAAAAATACTTATTGTGAAAATCAAGAAATGATAAGCAATTTTAACTACTAGGACGAGAGAAAAAAAAATTATGAAACCGCTTGTTGAATAATTCTAGAGCAACATTATGCCTAAAACAAATGTAGAAAGTTTCTATTCTGGTGAGTATTATTTTCCAAACCCTGTATAAGCTTCATTGCCTGCGAAAATAACGGAGGCTACGCAATTAGGACGAGAAGAGAAAGAGCAAAGTACAAAGAAGATCATGACTATCTAAAATGAACCTTTTCATGCAAAATGGCTCAGGAAATTGAAACCATACTTGTTATTCTTAAATGTTTAATCTAATGTTCTGCTTCTATAACCGAAAGCCAAAAGTGCCAAAAACTATAATATCAACCTAAGCAATTGCTTAACCTATTGAGGATAAGCTGTTCCGTAATTATGTTGTTGCAGACCGTAACCACCGGAGGCAGAGGCACTAGCATAATAACCCGGCATAACTTGTGGCTCAGACGGATTTGGACGAGAACCACCTTGATCAAGGCTGCCACTGGGACCCATTGGGGCATAATAACCAGACATAACTCGCGGCTCTGACGAATTTGGATGAGAACCACCTTGACTGAGGTTGCCATTAGGACCCATTGGGACATAATAACCAGGCATAACCTGTGGCTGGGATGAATTTGGATGAGAAACATCTTGATTGAGGTTGCCACTAGGACCCATTGGGACACCATCAAGACCATACGGCCCAGTTGAAGAACATGTATAGGAGGAAACGGTTGGAGTTGGCGCCTTCATGGCAAATGGCGTGGTTGGCGGCATGCTCATGTATGGATTTGGATGTTCCGGCAACAAACTTTTTGACTGAAAATGAGGTTGTTAGTATTGGTGTATGGTTGAAGAGGTGCTACCAACATTCTTAAGGACAGGTGCTGGACCGAATGGAGCAGATGTTAGAGGACGCTTGGTCCCGCTTAGTTGTTGTTGCGGATGCTGAAGAGGCATTGCAGCAAAAGCTGGCGCAGCGGGTTTTCCACCAACCATGCGCTGCTTTCTCAATTCGTTTATACGCCGTTCAATGCTTGCACGCGGAAACTCAGAATCAAGGTTGTAACTCTCAATAACCTTAATGACTGATTTCAGTGCATGAATTTCTCTAGATTTTATCTCATTCTGCAAATAAAAGGAAGAAAAAAACTAAATAAATATAGTATTGGCAGTTGCATCATGCACCAGGAAATCTATCAGGGCTCCATACTTACCAGTGACTTTCCCTCAGAGGCGAGTCTTTTAGCAAGTTTCTCTGCATCATTCACATAAGCTTTCAAAACAGGAACGGGTGGGATCTTCTCAGTAAGTTTGAAGTGAAAAATAAACTTGACAGCCAAAATATGTTTGCCCCTTTCAATAAGTTTCTGAATAACATCTGCAAGACAAAAAAAAATCAGTCTTTACAGCCTAAAAGCCTTTTGTTGCCATGCCTATTAAAAGGGTGACACTAGAAAAAACTAACAGCAGTGTCAACTGTCAGCATTTTAAATTACAACCTCATACTAGTGTTGTCAATTGCATATCGTTGAAAATAACGGTTTGTTCAAATTATACTACATTGCAATGTTATACCTTATACTGCTACTATAGCCGCTATTTGACAACAATTTATACTAAATGCATATCACGGAACAATAGCGGTTTGTTTAAATTCCACTACGCTATAGCCGCTATTTGACATGACAACACTGCTCCATACCATTAAAAGATTTCAAAACCAAAAATCCAACGAACTCCAAGAACAATGTAACAAAAACAGTATTATCACGGCAACAATCAACATGCTACAAATACAATTGCAGTTGCACTATATCGGCTCCTAATCTTAACAGCTCAAAAAATGAAACCTTAAATCAAATCAAATCAAATTCAATTAAGGATTGTGTCGCAGCAACAATTAACATGCAACAAACACAATTGCACTATACCAGCTCCTAAACTTAAAACCTTAATAATGAAACCTTAATCAAATCAAATTGAATTAAGTGATTGTTACCTTGAACTCTATCTGACAAAGCAATAATCTCATAAAGGTCAGGTTCATCATTAGTAGCAGCAGTAGCAGAATAAGCAGCAAGCTCGCCAACATTCAATTCAGACAAAAAACCATACACAGCAACAAATTGCAAGAAAGCCATAGTCCAAAATGGTTCATGAACATCATTCACCAAGTTAACCTTCCACTCGTTCAACAATCTCTTAGCTTTCTTCCTAACATCAAAACTAACATAAGGAGAAAAAACCCTCAACTGCTGAAACAAAAAATTACAACTTCTCTTCATCAAACGAGGTAATTCCTTTCCATCAACCACTGCATTTGCACCAAAAACACCATCAAGAGCATCAAGAACCATATCTGCAGGATTAGAGGCACATTTGAAAGCAATCTGAAGTTCATCCTTGATTGTTACCTTATCCTTAAAATTCACCCGAATGAAATCCCTTAACCCTTTTCCATCGTTCTTCTTGCACAATGCACTCAACCCTTCCAAATGACTTATAGACCCTGAAACTGCACCGTTTTGAATTGTAGGGTTAGAATTCGAAGATGGGTCATTATTAATTGATGAAAAGTTTTGATTTTTGGGTTTATGGGTGGATAATTTTGAAGAAGAGATTGATGGGTCGTTGTGATTTTGTTGGAATTGTGATTCTAGGGATTGAAGGTGAAGGAAGCGTTGAGAGAGAGTGTTGTGGAGAGTGGTGAAGTGAGAATCAATGTCAGGCCATGAAAGAGGGAAGGAAGAGAGATGAGAAGAGTGTGATTGAAGATCATCGTGTGCTTTTTTGAGGTTTTCTTTCTTGTTGTCGATGAGTTTGAGTGCTGCTGAGATTGTTTTTGAGGTTGTTGTCATTCTTTGTTGTTCTTGTTTAAAAGATTAATCAAAAGGGGTTTGATTTTGATTTTGATTTTGAACATGAAATTGAATGAATATTGTAGTAGTAACTAGTGATTTAGTGCCAAGTTTTTGCAAAATATTGTGCGATTAGGTTGAATTAGTTGATGGAAGAACAGTGGGGAAACGAACAATAACAAACAACAAAAGTACAAATAATAATAATAAATTATTACTTTTCACACTCTACTTATCTCTCGTGCACCATAATTTTATTTTTTTTAAGGGAAAAGTTAAGAAGTCAAATATAGAAGATTTTTCTTGGATCATGTGTATTTAATGTCTAAAAAGTTGCAAAAGTTCCACTTTTAATATAAAATTTATTTTTAATTTCTATTTTAAACTCCTTAACTTGTGCCTTAAGGGCACAAGTTAACATGACCCTTTTTTTAATAAAAATATTCATGTGATTTTAAGATTTTTAATCTGAGATTTTCATTTGTTCTATAGTAAATTCGAGAACCTCAAAAATAGTGCGTGTTACTTACCTTTTTATTTTTGATTATAGAATCTGAACACCTCATAGACACCATTTTTCAAGAGAAAAACAGTTCGAATTATATAATCTAAATTGTATCAACACAAAATCTAGTCTGTTTGTAACATGAATAACCAATTTAAGGATCATATTAATTTTCATAACTCTCATTTTTCTGTTTTAGGTCATTGTTAGCTGTTCTTAATCAAAAATCTGATTTTCGGGTTACTTGATCAAATTGCTCCGAAACTTTCCCAGAAAATCAGAAGAAAAAAAATCAAAGATCAAGACTCTCTTAAAAGAGACTACTTACTAGACTCCGCCGCTCAAAATCTAAAATTCCATTGTCTATACCCAATTTTCATTTTCTTTAATTTTTCATATTCTTAGAAAAATCTGAAAAAATTTGCATTAGTTTTTTTGATTTTAAGAGTTTTTTTTTGTGGTATGTTTATTTTTTTATAATTTTATTTGACATGTTTTTATCATTTTTTTTTACTTTGGTTTTTGGTTGTTTTTAGAAGCAAAATTCAAAACTGTTGAAATGAAAAAGATTATGAATGATGATTATACATAAACATATTTCGGATTATAAAATCCGAACTCAATTTGGATGATTTTGGATTTTATAATAAGAAAACCCAAAAGAATTTTTTAAAAGTTTACTAAGAGTCTCATGATACTCACTTTGGTAGGTCTCATGATACTTTGGGCTTGCCTGCCATGATAACATATTATTGCTTAAAAAACTCCTCAAATTGCTCACATTTTCAAAAAATGTCCAATGAGAATTATGATCCGATCAGAGTTTACTCAAAGAAAATGTCAATTGAGAGTTATGATTCTAACGATTGAGAAATTTGAAGGGCCTATTGAACAAGACCCATGATACAATCATGACCCAATATATATTCAAAATTGTATTCTCTATTTCATTATCAGTTGAAATTGTATTATTTTTTAAAATTAAAAGATATTATTAATAAGCAAAAGCAAAGATAAAGAAAGCATGGTGGGTCTATAACCTAACACCTAACTCTGATTTAAACATTGATTTTCTGATCTATGAGAAGCTTATTTAAAAAATGAATCATTTTCCATATTTCTAGATCAAAAATGCTCTTTAATCGTTTGACACTTCATAACTTCAAAGTTTTCTTACAAATTTGATGATGATGATGCCGATGTGGAGGATTCTATTAATACAAAGATATAGACTGTGTGAATACTAACTTCAAATTTTTTAAATGTAAGAGTTCAACTTAAAACCTAAAATAAATGTAAGGTATCAAACATGCAATTGAGGTAAAAATATAGGCCGCATTCCCAACACTTCTCTCCAACCCTATATTATATCGGATTTTAGATTCCAAATGGAGAAAATTGTATGATTTTTCTTCCGAGTTAATAGTAAAAAAATTGTGTTTCTAACGAATCATGCATTTGTTTCGTTATCTAATTTCTAAGATTATTTTAAGTGTTCCTTTTAAAAAAAGAAAAAAAAAAGTTAATTGTAAGTTCAAGTATTAAATATATCGGATTAGTCGATCCTTGGATCCGATACCAAATTTTCAATAAAAAAAAAAGCATTTTGAGAAATAACAAGCCAAATTGTAGAATAATATCAAAGTCCGGATAATATCGAACTTTATATTTTCATTAATAGTGATAGAATTTTTTTTTACAAAAGGAGATAATTAGGATTACATTAAATGAAAAATCAAATTTAGTAGGTCCTCAACTAAAAGGAAGTATAATTCTCAAGAAATAAAGGTTTGGTGGAATTTCCTCGAGAAGATTGCTCTTTACACTTGAGAAACCTTGATTTCCTCATTAGAATACGCATGGGCCTACCTAGTTATTATAGGATTCCACTCTATCCCTACACTTTTCGCTCGTACCCAGCTGAAAATACTATAATGGTCCTGCGTTAGTTAAGTCACGCTGCGTGACTTAACTAACGCACGTTGTAAGTTATGCGTGACTTAAGTAGCGTTGCGTGAGGTAACTCACGCAGCGTGACTTAAGTCATTTAACAGCAAAACAGAAACACAAACCCCTGATGTAGTATTTTTGCATCAAACAAGATAAGTATTTATAAATCGTCTCCTCAGGGACTGGTGCGATATCCTAGGCTGTTCAACAATCGATATTATTCTGAGCTAAAAGAGTAGTTTGTTTGTTTTGTTTAACTAATTGAACTAAAGTGCGTAATTAAAAGTTGAGATTGATAAGGCGTAAAACTTGTTAAGATTAGAGTTCCTTAATCAAGCATCACACATAACCTAATGATTGTATATGGATTCTAACTTGTCATTAATATGATCACGTATCCCTCTTCAATACCATTGATTTCCAACTAGTATTGTGACGTCAATTGTATCGTTCAATCGTCGATGTCTCGTACTATTAAACGATTCAAGAATCGGTCTTATCATTGAATCGATGATTTCTCACTCTATTCAATGATAAGAAAGCATTAAGTTTGGATACACAAATGATTATCAAATCCTAGATTCTATGTCTAGCAATTCGGGTTTGATAGAAGATTATTCCAAACAAAGATTCAACGGTATTTCTCAATCACAATCAAATCTAACATATTCAATAAAATGCAAGAATAACCTCAATATTAATTAAAAAGCTAGATCCATATTTTAAACCAATCAAAAGATTACATGTTGACTTTGATCAAGTACCTCTAATCCCAACAATGGAGAAGTTAGCTACTCATTCTCATGGTAGCCTTGCAAGATTGAATTGAAGGATAAGAATTCATTACAAACTTGTGATTTCTCAACAAATGAGGAAGAATCCACCTTCTACCATTCCCACTCTATGAAGAACAAGCCCTATCTCTCTCTAAGATACTATAGAAAAGAAATTTGAAAGTACCAGTCTGCCTTAAATGAATAGGTCAAGTGGCTTTTATAGACATTATGATCTGCCTAAGCTCGCCTCGCGAGTACCATCACTCGCCATGGCGAGCTGATGTTTCTTCACCAGTGGTTTTGTGCCACGTCACTTCTGAAGATTTTGGCCGCCTTAACTCGCCTCGCGAGTAAATATGCTCGCCATGGCGAGTTGTGCTCGCCTTTCATTCGCCATGGCGTACTGGAGGCGAGTGGACTTGAACTCTCTGCCTGAGCTCGCCTTGAGCTCGCCCTGAGCTCGCCGTGGCGAGTTAACCTTTGCATTTCTTCATGATTCCTTGCTTCTAAAGTGTCTAGGCATGCATTTTCCTACACAAAATGTTGGTATTAGATGTAAAAAGCATAATTGGATAATTCTTTAGTATTTGTGAACTTTTTACTCGATAATTTGCAAACCAAGTAATCAAAGTGCCTAAAATGTATATTCTATTCAACTACTTTTTGACACTTATCAACCCCTCATTTTCTAAACTTTCCAAAACACGAAAATTTCCCCTCTAAGTGCGGTTTTCACAATTCTTGCCCCATTCAAAGCCAATTTCTCCCACAATATCAAGTAAGTGATGATTATCCTACTTCATTGCATTTTTTTGGTTGAAATTTTTGAATTTTATAAGAAATTTAACACTTTTAGGTTTATATAATTTTTGCTTGCATGTTAGTTTTTATGGTTGTTAGTGACGAATTAAGTTAGGAATAGTATATTAGATGTTGTTTAGAGTGAAATGTGGTAGTTTTAGGTATTTGAAATTGTTTGATTTTAAGATGATTGAAAGTTGCATTGTAGGTGTTTTATAAAATGTCTCAAAGGAAAAGGAATGTCAGACTTAGGTTATAGAGGCCTACGTCTACTAGTAGTGTCTGAGGGAGAAGCAAGCAGTAGTCCTTCCTTTAGCTGGCCGAGGTAGAGGGAGAGTGGGGGGCACGAGACTTGCTAATGTTGATGCTACTAGGGCCTCATTGTCACAGACTAGTCCATCCTAGACGGTGGACCCGACACAGTATCAGCAGGATTATCAGGTCTATCAGCAGCCGCAAGATCAGGCGTATCATTTTGAGGAGCCTCGACCTCACCAGTATAAGTTTGATGTGTATCAGCATCATCAACATCATCATGAGCAGCCTGTTATTGAGCAGGAGCAGCCTGATATTGAGGAGCCTGAGCAGCAGGAAGATATTGAGCAGCCTAGGAATTCCCATCGTTGGGAGGCTCCTTCCTGATAGAGAGTTAACCCGTGAGGAGGGGATGAAGATGATGCTGGTGGACTTACTTTGTATAGCAGAGTCTGCCTCTAAGGAGGTGACAAGACAGGGTGCTGCTCATATCAGTTTTGGTGTACTGAAGAGGTGCTACGAGGAGCTCTTGAATAGGTGTAATCGGCTACTTGAGATTGACACACAGGAGGAGGAAGACGATCGAGCTCAAGTTAGGTTGGCCTGTATTAAGGCGTTTCTGTTGCTCTTGCTTGGCTGGACCATTTTTGCCGACAAGAACAACAAAAACATTAATCTGATGTGGCTGCTTGCGCTGCAAGATATGGACGAGTTGGACAGCTGGTCATAGGGTGGGATAGAACTTGCTTTCCTATATGATCAGTTATCTCTTACCTCCGACCTTGGTGGTTACATGACCTTGCTTGTGGTAATATTTGTTTTTCTTCTTTTTTACTTTTTGGATCGTAAATGTATAGTTGTTTGTATAATACTTGTGCTGATATAAATTTGTTTCTTTGTGTTTGCAGGGATGGACTTTGGCGCACTTCTCGAACATCATTCCGAGGATTGATGATGAGGGCTAAGACCCTACAGATATGTCATTGATTCGTTGGACCATTCTCATGTCACCTAAAGGCCGTACGAGAGACGACGACACATCACGCCCTTTTAGGACATATGTTGGTACTCTAGATGGATCATGGCCGGCAGAGACAAGATGGTCCGTCACTTGCCAGAGCGGGTTCTTAGGCAGTACGGGTATGTCCAGACACGGCCCAGGTCTCCTACAGATATTGAGCCTCTTGCGGCAGATGACGTAGACCAGACCTTCACGGAGTTTGCTCTACATGTCCTCAGCCAGCAGCAGAGGGGTCATATGGTTCCGGATAACCAATTGTGGGCTCATACTAGGGGGTACATGAGATGGTTCATTAGAGTATCACATCCTATTGTGAACCCTCTTGCGGTCATTCCTGACTACGCAGCTCAGGCTCCTCCTCGTCCTGTCCTTCCTTACGAGGAGGTTCTTGTTGAGCAGCAGTGAGTCAGACATCCTCCCGATCCATTCCAGGTCATCGGCAACATGAGAGCCAGAGTGGAGCATACAATGGAGATTCATGAGGTGGTTTCAAATCCACTCTTTTTCAGGATTTTGGAGGGTCTCCGGTCCGATTATACCGTGTTTGACCAGGTGCCAGCTCTGCGAAGGAGGAGTAGGAGTCCACTGGATGGAGCATTATGACTTTTGTAGTTTTTTTATGACATTTTGTTGGATTTGGTTGTAAATCTATTACATTTGCGCTTTTGGCCGTTTTTATGACATTTTCGTTATTTTATTTCGTTACTTTTCGTAATTTAATTATGAGTTAATGCTTGATTGAATGATGAAAAATCTATGCAAATGGGTGAATGAATGATTGTATGAAAGAAGGACCGAAAAATTTAGGGAATACAGAGGTTCTGCCAGTTCTGGCTTGCTGCACAGACTAGACGTGAGTTAACTCACGCAGGTGTTAATTGGTACGTGAGTTAACTAACACAGTGTTTTACACTTGCGTGACTTAAGTCACGCAGCATTAGTCAACTAATGCATGTGTATTTTAAGCATGGCTGCAGGGCAGGAGTGTTTTGTGCAGGGGGAGAGCATAATTCGTTATTATATGGACCACACCGTTGTTCCTTCTATTTACTTGAAATTTTTTACTATAGTTTCTACTTTCACCCCCAATATTTCTAAAAAGAATGTGGTTTGTTTGAATTACACAATTCGAATGTATTATAAAACAAAATAAAAAGTATTTTAAAGATATTTATTTTAATTATTAGATATGAAAAAAATAAGTAAAGTTTGTAACAATATGAAAGTGCAAAATATTCATTATCTATACCTAAAATTTTAATCAAAATCAAATTAATTTTAATTAAAATTTCATAACAACTATTGTTTGTATTTTATAAGCATTAGTGCAATAAAAAAAAGTGGACAATTTGATTAAATCCTAGTTTTTATTGTCTAAATAACTTATATTAAAGCACTTATATATGCACTATTTCTCGTATCCTATCTTACATTTTTTTATTTCAAATATCTTGTTACCAGGAAGATATACTTTGATAATCCACGTATCAATCAAGAGATAAATAAAATTTAACTAAAAATCGTTTCAAATAATTCGTGTTTAATTGAAACTAAGTATTAAGTTAATTGAGCTCAATCACTGTTTCTGACTTACTTTATCATATAATTTGCTACATCTGTCCATGTTAGCATTCAAATCGTTAAGGAGTCAAGGACTAATTAACAATACCAATCATACAAATCAGGGTTACTAATATAATTTGTTTATTGATCAACAAAGTAGGAGATATATGCTTTCATAAAAAAACGAAGTAGTTCAAAAATGAAATTATATTGGTTTATATTTTTTTATATATTAATAAAATTCAAGTTGTTTATTCAAAAAAAATGGTCAATATTTAGTATTATTAGTTTTTATGCGGTGTAGAAGTTAAATTCAGTAATCATCTTATCACTCTACTCTTTAAGACTTTAACTCTCTCGTTTCAGCTACTAAATCATCGTTGTATCCTTTAATAAAATTCAAGATTAATCTCATCTCACATGCTTAAAAAATCCAAATACATTTCACTTAACATAACATATGCATGCTTGGAAGGATAACTTCGGCCTTAACAACATAGTCGTATTTGAAATAGAGTCTTGAATTGAAAGTGATCCTACACTTTTCTTCTCCTTGGTACCTACGTAATTCATGGCCTCCTCATGCATGTTGAAATGATTCACCATATATAAGGTACATCTAGAAAATATATAATTTTATTAACAGAAAATATGTAGCTTTACTTAATTGAGATTATTATAGACAAAATTATGAATTTAATTAGTATGCACCAACAATATTTTTTTAAAAAAAAATAATACATTGTTAATGCATAATTATTAAAATCTAAATTTATATCACAAGATAGTTTTTTTTTTACTATATCATAAGATAGTTTTCTCTTCCTCTCTTTGCATATATTCACAAAAGTAATTTAAAATCTCATGAAAAGAAATCGATTAGCGTACAATTACAACACAAAAGCGTGAGGCGGTCATATATGACTCAATAATAACTCAAACTAAAAATAGCATTTCCCTTTAAAATATGACATTTTTAAAAGGAAAATCACATTATTCTTACGTGAGAAACCATGAGTCCCATATGGAACAAAAAAGTATTCATATTATTAATATGTCCATATACATGTGATCTATCCTATCTTCACAAGAAACACACACAATTTCTGGTAAGATATATATTTCACTTCATCAAACAAGAACAAAATAAAGTTATAAAAGCTTTATAGGAAATATAGTTGTAAAGCTAGCAACTAATAATTAATGTGTTTTCTTTTTAAGATATTCGATCTAACTACAAAATGCGTATAAAAGGAAAAATGCATAGAGCCAGCAATGATTTTCACATGACTCTAGTATCATAACAAAATACTATGCTTATCGTCAAAAACAAAGTATTATCCTTAGTATAGTTGCAAATTAAAGCCAACTTGTTCTTATCACATGTTCCTTCGTGTATGCATAAATCCATGCAAACCAAAAGATAAGGCCATAATCACAAGAGCCTGCAAACCAAAAATTTGATATATATTTTTTTATAATGAAAGAAAATAAATTAATATTCGTTATTCTTTACATATAAAAAAAACCAAATTATTGTTCTTTACTATAGAATGGGGGATGTACACATGATAGCTCCAGGCCTCTATCTAAAGTACATTTTATGTTACACTTATTTAAACCTTTAATAACATTATCAGGTGATTAATGTATATCCCCTCAAAAGAAAAAAAAAATCATTATCAGGTGATTAACTGACTTAAAACCAAGGACGAAGTACTAATGAATCTTCAAGAAAATGAAAATAGTGTTTATATATACATAAGAACTCCAATTTCAATGTGATAGAATTTAATGTCGATCATGGGGATGCTATAGAATCTATTGGCGATCATGTGAATAATTACCAGATAAATGTGGTAACATTGCCAACCATGAGTAATAATTAAAATTAAAAATGTTTTGACTTTTTACATGTATTAAGACAATCGATAATCTTTTTATTTTTATTATTTCTCTTTATTATTCAAGGCAAGACTAAAAAATAAAATAAACCTGATAATTTCTTTTCTTTCTCTTTTTCAATTTAAACAAGTGATTTTCACATAAATTTAGTTTTTTTTTTCCTCTATATTTGTGATTACTTCGTCTGTGTGCGACGTTGTGTTGTTAATTATCTTGTGCATCATTGTTTGATTTTATGTCTTGTTGTGATGTTATCATTTGGTAAATTAGTTATTTGGTTCCCAACCCATTGAAAGATTCAGACATAACATACTAATTAAACCATTTTTAAATTAGTTATTATAATATTTATACAAATATCTACTTAACATGATTTGATTGAATAATTATGTAAAATGTCCAGGGCCGGCCCATAGCCCGTCGGGGCTGGGCGACGACACCGGACCTCAAATTTTTGGGGGCCATATATTTTTTTTATATGTAAGGTCCTATAGTAAGTGTTATATAGAGGTAAGAGCGAGAACTTAACAAACTGTTAAGAATACTTCAGTGGTAGGTCATTACGTTCATGACCGCATGGCCAGGGGTTCAACTCCTGCTAGGTGTCTTTTTTATATTTTTTTTTCCTTTACACTGCTTCTTTTTCTTGGGGCCTAATATATTTTAATTTTAATCACTTTTTTTCCCCAAACTAATTCCTTTTGTTTAATTGAAGAAGAAAAACCTTTGTTTAATCTATGAATTATCTGTCACAATTAGAATTATTGGGATGTTATTATAATTTACTTTAAAAAATTGTTTTTTTTCTATTTTTATCAGGGGCCAATTTATAAGATTAAACCGGGCCAACAAATTGTTTAAGACGGCCCTGAAAATGTTTTACACTGTCGATTTGTACAAATTACATCCATTATATCAAATTGGCCCCCCTAAAAAATCAAATTGGATTCTCTCCTTCTCTTTTCCCTACCTCTGATGGTTACAAAAATATGTTATTTTCCTTGGCAATTATTGATTTATTTTGAAAGTATCTATATAAAATTGTCAATTTATTGTAAATATACAAATTATCGTGGTTATATTCCGTAATGCTACTACTATCTATTTTTCATTCAATTTTGTAGGATTGAGACATGATTACCACATAACAAAGAATCTTGACATAAGTACTTTCGTTAGGCGAGCCAAGACGAGGTGAGTGCGAGCAATTATACTTGTTGGGTGAGCAACACTTCACCCAACGAAGTAAGACGGTTTAGTGACTATTTGAAGACCACCTTCCTTTTTCCTTCACTTGAAGAAACCTCGATTCGTTGGTGAACACGATTTCACCTAGTGTACCAACACTTTTTGTACTTATATAAATAGAGTTGTAATAAGATTTTTTTTTTTTGATATAGTTTTTAGTCCCTAGTCTCGTTTTAGAGAGAGAAAAATAGTAAGAAGTAGTTCTTCACCATTGGAGGCCATGAGAGATGGATTCAAGCTTGTTGATGCGGCTTCACCGTTCTTCTTTTCTTTGCTAGTTACCTCACTTATGGGTAACTAATCTCTCTTTGTGTTTGGGATTAGATATAGGTGGCTAGGAATTTGATGTATTACTATTAACATGACCGGTTGTATACAATCTTATTCAATATAAGTCGTGGTTTAAGTCTATGTTTGATGTTTTTTTCGATGTGTACTCCAAAAATGATTATTTGATTTAGCAAGTGACAAACATCGTCTTGTTATTCAAGAGATCTATTTTAAGCCATGTATAGATGACAATTCATAGACATATGGTTAGATTTATAATCATATTCAACTATTTGGTCATATGCCATTGGATAAATTAGCTATTTTGCTCAGCATCGAAAGTCGAATGATAAGAAATAGTTTGCGTCGTTAGATATACATGTCAACAGACGATGAGGGATAAGTGATGTTATATCTAAATCTTAGAAAATATGTATTCAGTCAATATGAACCATTTAATGAATAGTTATTGAAACACAACTTTTCTTTATATTTGCAATCCGTTTATTTCAAGTGTTCAGGAAATAACTACCTTTTCAACTTTGATTTAGAATTCTATAAAACTAAAATGGTCTGAGTTGATGGAAGATCTTTGTGGTTCAATACAATTTTATATAAACCAACATAATACTTACCATTGTGATGGAGGATACATGTAAACCTCCGTTTTTCACATTCCCTCTCCTAAATTCATGGCCCCATTATATATACTTTTTAGTGTTAACACTCTGATTCTTAGGAGAAAAAGTCCATGTTAATCCAAAGTTCGACCTAAGGTAAGTAGAATCTGACAAAGAATTGCTTTATCGATGAATCGAACTCAGGTTCGCATGAACAATCCGTTTATATTGAAACTTATTAACAACTTAAACACAATTGTTCGGTTATATCCCCATTATATAGATTTAAATTCATGGATATCTTTTTTCATAATTTCAAATACATCGCCTCTACCCTTAAAAAAAACCGCCTCTTAAATATCTTTTAATCTCTTTAAATTTTCTTTTAAAAAAACATATTTCTTTAAATTTCAAACATACCATACCAAAAAAAGTTAATCACCGTAGATGCTTCTCCCTTAAGCATTTGGTTTAAGGTTCAATCCGTTGCTGATGTATGAGAAAATATTTGGTGAAAAATGCTAACCTCTAAATTTTATCTATCTTGAAAAGATTAATTTGCACAGTTGCACGTGAATGATATTTTTGGTAGGAATGTGTAACTCACTTGATTGAACTACGAGATTAAAGAAGTTAAAAGTCAAGATTTTGGTCATCACATATGAGAAAATACTAACATAACGATTAATATATTGACATATGCCGTTCAGAAAAAAGAAAAGAATGATACCTTTGGTTTAGAAAAAAGGTCTTACTAACAAATGTTTTAGGACATTTAATTTGTCTATGATTAATAAAAGAAAATAATTTCCAAAAAAATTAAATATTTTTTTGAATAAGCTAAATTAGCCAATTCAAATTGACATCGAAGTGAATCGAACTTGAGACCTTAAAGAGAAACAAACTCCCAAAATCCAAAGACTCCTTTTACAAATTCTAGGAAAAAATTATAGAGTCGGAAATTCTTATGCACGCATGTGAAAATATTAAGTTTGCCTAAAAAAAAATATGAGTAGGTTAATGGACTATTGGGTTGGGCGAAATATAAAAAAAGTATGAATTAAACCCGAGCAAGTGTCCGGGCTCGTCGGATGGTGGCTCCGTCCATGAAAGAAATACCACCCGACAAACCCAAACAAGTTTAAAAATGATTATATTTAAAATTTTAATTTGTTGGATACAATATTAATTTCTTCTTTAGACTTTTAAAAGACATTTGTTAACCTTTCTTTCAACGAAAAAAAGTAACCACTTATGTCACCGCAACAAAAAAATGATTCTTGAGCAACAAAATCAAATTGGTTCGCCACCTTTTTTTCTTTCCAATATTTTTCTCTTTCCATGGCTTTATGTTAAAAATAATTATATTTTAAAATTTTAATGCGTTAAATACATTATTTATCTTTTCTTTGAACTTTCAAAAAACACTTAATAACATTTCCTTGAAAAAAAAGACCACTTGATTCGATCATTTCATAACAATAAAAAAGTGATTCTTGAGCAACAAAATTAAATGAGAAATGTTAGAGTTACACCTGCTAACACACTCTTTTAACACACTCATTCATATTTAACCATGTCATCCACTTTTTTAATTCATTTTACCTGATAACCTGTGTTATCATTTTTTTTTTATTATTAATCAAATCAGGTTTTTTCACGTTTCATCTTCTGAGTTGAAGCTCCCACAAATACAGTTTCTCCTTTGCCAATAAATCAGTTTCTTTCAGCCGATTGAAAAAGACAAAATTGTCTATTAATCGACCTTGCGTACTGTATTGAATGGAAACTCTTGCCACTTAATTGAACCAAATTAAAAGAAGGAAAAATCGTTACCTACTGTACGACGACTAAAACCAAAGTAGAAGTATACTAAAATAGTGCTGCAGAAATCTGCAAAAAAACTAACATAATTGCAAAAGAATGTTTCTTTTGATTTTTCGGTTACTACAATCTAAAACAAAACCCATTGGAAATTCCTTGAAAAAACCCATTAGAAATGTATTCTTGGACAATTTTGTTTCCTTAGGATACAAACAGTAGAGAAAATTAAAATGAGAACATATAAAAAAAGGAAACAGATTGACAAAAAGAAATTAAAATAGAGATGGCCAGAACGGAAGAAAACAAAATGTCAGATAGGAAGTAATGAGAATGACAATAAAAGGAGATAAGAGGCTTTTTTGTTTAGCAACTTGTTTTTTTGAACAACTTGTACTTCCCGTTGCCGGTAAAAGAGATAAAATAAGTTAATGATGTGGCTAATTTAGATTAATGTGTGTTAAAAAAGTGTGTTAGTAGGTGTGACCTTAACATTTTTCAAATGGCTAAAATATGGTTTTGGTCCCTGCAAATATGCATAGTTTTGGTTTTAGTCTCTGTAAAAAAAAATTTGTTTTTGGTCCCTGCAAAATATGCCTAGTTTTGGTTTTGGTCCCTGGAGGGACTATTTTCAAAAGTAAAATATTTTGCAGGGACCTTTTTCAAAATCAAAAGATTTTGCAGGGACTATTTATCTAATAAATGGGTTCAATCATCATGTGCCACATGTGCAAATCATCACAAAAATGGGGCCAGAGACCAAAACCAAAACGAGACATATTTGCAGGGACCAAAAACAATTTGTTTTTTACAGGAACTAAAACCAAAACTAGACATATTTGCAGGAACCAAAACCATATTTTAGTCTTTTTAAATCAAATTGGTTCGCCACTTTTTTTTCCCAATATTTTTCTCTTTTGATATTTGGCAAGCACAAACCAGTTGTTGCCTGGTCCCAGGAAGCATGCACTTTCTTCCCTACTAGCTGGAATAAAGGTTGAAGCATCTCTTTCATTTTAAAAAGGTTGAAGCTTCATCATAGACATCAAATTTTGTCCTTTCCTCCACTTTAAGGGTATGTGTCCCACACGCGCTGTCACCAATGGCTGCATACACGTTGACCCACTAAACCCTCCAAGAAAAATAGAATAGCTTTTTAATTTGTTTTTGTAGTATTTGACTTTGCTTTAATTATACATTTATACCCATTCCAAGAAAGTAAAAATAATTCAAAAATATGACATTGTTATGACTAAACGTGTATGCATCAAATTCAATCACTAACCAATTACAACAACCAAAATTCAACAACGTGTGGATCAAATCAAATTCCCATGTAGTACCAAATTACCAACCCAATTTGTTTCTTTCCCTACAATAATGGAATTTTTTTAATTTAAAAATACTAGGAAAAGCAATCTTTTTTATTCTATTTTAGGAAAAAGAACAAATCTCTTTATAAAAATTGTTTTTCATTACTCTGTCGGTCTTTTTAATAAATAAATATCAAACTATAAAAAAAATATCAAACCATACATTGTAAAAAAAACCATATAGAAACCAAATCACTACCTACCCATAAAAGGTTGAGTCTATCTAAAAACCAAATCACGACACGAGAGGTTGAATCTATCAATATGAATTTGACTCCTACAACGTGACAAACAAAAATTCAAAAGACATCACAAATTTATCATCTTAACGGAAGAGAATCAGTGAAAAAAAACAGAAATTGAGATTAATTAATAACAAAAGTTAGTATGTTATGTCAAATAGAAATTGAGATTACTTTAGAGTAAGAATTTATATATGCAATTTGTAAATATTTTTTTAATAATGTCAATCAATTATAATAGTGTTTGATGGTATAACTTATAAGTCTTTTATTTTTTTCAGAAACCTTCCAAAACAAATAATAATATTTTCAAGTGTATAGCAAACAATTCATATATCTTCGGTCAACCAATTTTTTTTATTAGATTGGTCAAACAAAATTAATTAGTATATAAATTTATTTATTTATTCTATTCAAAACAAAAATAATAATAAATACTATAAAAGGAAGTTCCATAAAATGTTGAAAAAAAGATAAGAAAACCGTTGAGATATTATCATAAATATTAAATAAATAGTTTCAACCTTGGCTCCTTTGATTTCATTATAAATACTCACATACATTCACCAACAAATTTCTCTCTCTTTCTTTCTCTCTAAAGAGATTTCTCATCTTCTCTTTACCGCCGAAAGTTCCAGACTTTCATCTTCTGCTTTTCTGGGCCTCATCCTTATTCATGGTAATCATCTTCATCTAGCTCCATTTTTTTCTTCATTATCTTCTATCATAATCTTTTTGTTAATTATATTGTTTCAAATATTCACATAAATCCTTGCTTTTAGATGTTACTTAATTACTTAATTATTCAGTTTCATTATCTTTGCTTCTGAATTTTAATTATATCATAAGTTACTCCATGCTTTTAGGTGTTACTACTTACTAGTACATCACATGCATCAAGTTTTTTTTTTAGTTTATTTTGTTCAAATTTTCATTGATTAATTTTTCCTCTAAAAGGAAAATATTATTTATATCATAAGCTTTACTTGTGTTTCCTTTGTTTTATGATTCCTTTTTCTCCCACAAAATTGAGTAACATGCTGAATTTTTTCTCATAAATGCAAAATCTCTATAACTAGTTTTTCCTCAATGATTTGATTTGATTTTGTTGTTTTTTTTTTTTTTGATGACGATTTCTACATTCAGATCAGCTTAGTGTGTTTATAAGAACCAATATATTAGGATGTTTATAACTAACTTTATATGATCATTGTGGTAATAGATGCCGAGTGTTAACTCCGGTTCATCCGACAAAGACTCCGAGGCATTTGCAGAAACCGATCCAACCGGTCGGTATGGTAGATACCCCGAACTACTAGGATGTGGTGCTGTGAAGAAAGTGTATCGTGCATTCGATCAAGAAGAAGGAATAGAGGTAGCATGGAACCAAGTGAAACTAAGGAACTTCTGTGATGAACCTGCTATGGTAGAGAGGCTTTATTCAGAAGTGAGGTTATTGAGAAGCTTGACAAACAAAAACATCATTGAACTTTATAGTGTTTGGAGCGATGATCGAAACAACACGCTTAATTTCATTACTGAGGTTTGTACAAGTGGGAATTTGAGAGAGTATAGGAAGAAACATAGACATGTTTCTATGAAGGCATTGAAGAAATGGTCTAGGCAGATTTTGAAGGGGTTGAATTATTTGCACACTCATGAGCCTTGCATCATTCATAGAGATCTCAATTGCAGTAATGTGTTTGTTAATGGGAATGTTGGCCAGGTAATTTTCCATTCCAATTCTGTTTTTCTTTCAGTCATATTTTGCTTGATTGATAAGCTGAAAATTGATGTTATTTTAAACTCCTTATAGTTTTTGTTTCTGTGAGATCTAAGTTAGGCAAAATAACCAGATTAACAGATTTACATTATTGTTTATAAAATAAAAAACTAGATAGCTCTATGTTCTTTTTATTTGTCTGTTGTATTACTCTACCAATTTTCAACATCAATGGCCTATTTGATACCAACACTTTAGGTTGAATGCGTGTTTGAGTGTCTGAAACCCCTACTACACACGCACATTCTATTCCAAGATTGAATATAAAAATATGTTTTCGCTCCGCCTACGTGTTGCAATCACAGCTTGGACACCTAACCAAGACTTCCAATCGGCTAGGTATAAAAAGGGACATGCCACAAATTGATTAGATTATTTTCAGCTTTTCGGTTTTAGATAAGAATGTATGAATCCTGATTTTCAATTTTGTCTTGTATAAATGACGTCCTACATTTTGGAAATTACCAATGTGTGTCGTCTTCGTGTTTGTGCTTGTGATTCATCCATCGTGTATAAGTTATGCTTTCCAAAACGGCGTTATTAACAAATTTTGTTTCATTCCATGGCTAACAGGTTAAGATTGGTGACTTGGGTTTAGCAGCAATTGTGGGGAAGAATCACATTGCACACACAATTCTTGGCACTCCAGAGTTTATGGCTCCAGAATTATACGACGAAGACTACACAGAATTGGTGGACATATACTCATTTGGTATGTGTGTATTAGAAATGGTGACATTGGAAATTCCTTATAGTGAGTGTGACAATGTTGCCAAAATATACAAGAAAGTTTCTTCTGGGATAAGACCTGCTGCAATGAACAAAGTCAAAGATTCAGAGGTAAAGGAGTTCATTGAGAGGTGTCTTGCTCAGCCAAGGGCTAGACCTTCTGCTGCTGAGCTTCTTAAAGATCCTTTCTTTGATGAACTTGTTGGTGATGACGAAGATGAAGACGACGAAAATGATTATGTTAATTCATACTAAACTAAAGTACTAAACAGTCCTTTATGTGATGAATTTAATATTTTAATGTCTTAGTTTTTTTAGTTTGGTTTATTTACCTTTTTAGTTTATATGTACATTTGCAATTTGGGGCAGGGCTATATGGTATGCTTTGTTTTGATTTTTTTTTTTCCCATTTGGATATGGCTGAATATTGAAGAGGGCTTAATTGGGGATGTTGTCATTTTGTACATAGGAGATTTTCTTCAACAGTTGTGAAATGTGAAGCATATATATTGAATGATGATTCCATATTAAATGTTCTTATCCTGATACTTCACAATGCATGCATCAAACCACTAACCATTTGATTAGTCGGTGGTTATGTAATAAATGTTTGTAAATTACATATCAAACAATAATGTACTAATGTCTATGTAATTCTTTTTTCAAAATACATATCCAATTTTTACAATATACACTATTCACTTGATTTACTTTGACCATACTTTTTAACTAATGTATAAATACAAATATTAGCATGTAAGATGTTGTTTGATTTGTTTCGACAAATATTTTCAAAATATTAAATTTTTATAATTTTTTACTTTAGATAATTAAAGATATTAACGGTCAAAAATGTACATTGGCACATGTGAAGTGGTTGACTTAGACATGTATTGTATTTTGAAACGGAGGGAGTAAATCTTATGACAAAAGGAAAATTTTGATTACACCTTTGAAAAGTGCAGCTATTAAGTTTTACCAAACCAAACAAAGCTTTTGATTGTCCTGAAAAATAAAATCACAAGGAATGTATTTGGAAATCCAAAGAGTATTTGTTATATGATTTATTTCTGTCATTGTCACCCTCAATTATGAAAATGAGATTTTGAAGCAATGTGAGTGTGAAAAAGGTTTTATTTGTCATTTAATTTGAAGTCAAAGAAATCAAGGAAAGTCAAAGGTTTGAATGCAAATTGAGCAACACAGTACTATATGTTTGGAGGCCAGCCAATAGATGGAAATTTCAATGACCATAATGGTGAATTGGTGATGAGTTGTTCATATTTTTAAAATTTGGATAAACGTCTATTGGAGTAAAGCTAAGGTTAGCTTAATAATGAAGAGAAAAATGTGTGTGAACTAGTACTATAAATAAATAAAGGGCCATATAGACTTGCATCATGCAACCCCACTCCATTTTGTTTGGAAATTAATTATAGTGGTCACCCTTTGATTGTGCCACCTATTTTTTTCCCTTAAAGCAATAGGCAAATTAGACATTGACTTTAATATTTTGCCAATCATGGTTGGTCGGTTGTCAATATGAAGGGAAAAATTGAAAGGAAAAAAAGAAAAGGGGAAAATATTTTATTATAGTAAAAGATAGAAGAAAATAATGGTAAGTTCATGGAATGTAAATTGTTACTTTTAAACAGTTTAATTACTATATTTTTTTTACTCTTTTTAATATATAAATTACTATATTCTTCATGAAATCAAACACGCAAGTGTACAATATAAATTACAATGATTTTATCATAATTTTATTGTGTACTATTTTTATTTGTTAATGATCGGTAGTGGACCTAGATTGGCAACCTTAGAAACGTATAAATGCATGAGGATAGTGATCGTTCAATTGAGGAGATGGTGTACACGCAGACATCCTAACGATCAAGTCATTTAAGAGATGTGGGTGTGAGGTTTCTAGAGTTTAGATAATGTGCTACTAGTTTTAAGTCACGCGTTAACTTGCAAAGGAGAGAGATGAGAGTTTTCCACTAGGTTTTTTTTTTCTCTTGGTGGTGGTGATTGGTATGTTGGATTAAGCTAGGCGCATTCATGAACAATTAATTTTATAATAAAAGTTAAAATTTCTCACAACATATGAATCTGTTTGAATTTAGTTTTTCTCATCAATTTGGTGCATAAATCGAAGGTGGGGTTTAGCATGGAAAATGGTAGTTGTTTTCTATCATGGGAGAGTTTTTTTTGTCCATTATATTAAATAAGAGCACTGATTTTATCATGGACTTCATGCACTATATTGTTTTTTCTTTCTCTTTCACATTTCTGAGTGAGCATGGAACCATGATTGAGGTTACCGAAGACTACCCACTTCCACGAGTTCATCTTTGCTCCATTTACAAAGCCTCAATTTACCTCATTCCACTTCTTGGATGTGTGACATGTGGAAAAAATAAAATCAATGGTTAAGATTAAAAGGTTTGGAAAAGGCAATTCTTTAATTGAAAAAAAAAGAAGCCTACGCGCTTCTGTATGACATAGTTCTCACTCTCCTTCCTTCTCTCATAATCTCACAGCTGCCTTTCCCTTTCCCTCCCATCGGTGCCGCCGCCGCCGCACCTCTCTCTCCATCCACCGGCACACTCTTCCCATTCTGCTCCACCTCACCTCGGCTAAATCATCCCCGATCAAACTTTTCTCTTCATCGCTGCCGCCGCTTCAAACCGCCATTGTTAAGTGGTTGTAAAAAATGGTGATTTTATAGCTCTGAAACCTTAACTGTTTTTGGCTTTGTTCATGTAATAGCCACTAATTTCGAATGAATTCATATGTCACTCACTTAACAAGGAGCTGAAATGGTTGTTTCAAAATTTGAATGGATTAAAATTAAAAAATATTATTTTTTTTAGCTGAGGTTCTGTTGTTACAACGAGGTTCTACTCTATATAAATAAATAAAAACATTCTTTGTTATTAAGCTGAGGTTCTGTTGTTGATGATGATGTTCTACTTTTTATAAATAAAAAAAAATGTTTATGGTAACCATGTTTATGATTTTGAGCTAAAACAATGGTGCTTCATAGTTGAATTTCACACAAAGGTTACCAAGTGGTAAATAACCATATACTTCTGTTGGCAGTAACAATTGAGTTAATTGATTGATTCACACAAACATTAACACTAGAAATTTATTGATTTGAAGTTACGGCGACGACGGTGAAGATCGTGCTTGTGAGATTGAGGGTGGGTTCGGTGAGGTAAGCAGAAGGGGAAGGCACCGCCGTGGATGGAGGGAGACGGAGGGCAGTGGCGGCAACGCCGGCGTTAAGGAGAGGGAGAAATGGTGTAGTGATGAAGGTGAGAGGAAGAAGAAGGGTAGCGTTGATGTTGAAACCAAACAGAAGAGTGAAAGAGCATATGTTTCTTTTATCATTAAAGGATTGCTTTTTTAATTCCTTTTAATCTCAGCCATTAATTTTAATTTTTCCACATGTCACATATCCAAGAAGTGTAATGAGGTAAATTGAGGCTTTGTAAATGGAGCAAAGATGAACTCCACTTCCACAATGCATCCTGCTAATTTTCCTAAATGATCTCAGCTTTAACCCATTTTCCTGAAGAAAACCCATTTTCTTAAATCTCATCATCTTCAATCTTTTTCTTTTTTTTGAAGTTTTCTCGACTATTATTCTGGATTTTAGAGAAATGAGTTATCACGTCTCAAATCTCCATGCCTATTAAATTGTTGACTCAAAATCATGATTTGGACCAAGGGAAAATGCAATTCTATTCCATTTTAGCGAGAACTAATGACTAAAAAATAACTTTCTCATGGTGGGAAACAACTCCTCTTTCCCATGTTAAACCCCACCTAAATCAAATACACATTAGAAATAATGCAAACTTACCAAAATCAACCCCATTTTTTCACATTATTTATCGATTTGAATTTGTGTGACTACCCTACATGGAATCATAAACAGAAAATTTGAAGATAACTAGAACGCCGACTCGTGCGCCGCACGGGTCTTATGAGCCGGAAAAATTTGATACACAATAAAACAAAATTGTATATATTCATCAAAAATAATATCTCATATTTTTTTACTATCCAAAATGAATTAACTTGAAAATGGATCATTTTTAGAATTGAGTTTTTCGGTGACTTTGGGCCATCTTTTAACGGCCACCACCACCAAATGTTGTAACTTCCCTTCTATCTCTTCCTTGTTGTTAATTGTTAAAGATGTATTTAGTTTTTTCTTGTTTGCTTACAAAATAATTGGGTATGGAGACGACCCTGATAAAACAGAATAAAAATAAAATGAAATAGATGACTAAAAACTTATGTGCACCAATAATGAGTATCAACATAAACAACTTTTTTAATTGAAAATGAGAGTACAAAATTGTTCCAACTTTCATCCCCCCTCTTGTATTCTTAGCTTTTTACATTGCTTTCATTAGTTCCAATTTTTATCTCTATTGAACATGCTGACATATATTCTAGGAACAAATTTTGAGTGAGATTGAAATTCAGAGAAGAGAAGCTATAAAACGAAAGAATCCATAAGAATAAATTATCAACTTATGCTTTCACACACGCTCTTCCATTGATCCACATCACCGTTTATTTAAAATTTGTTACCGGGTTACCTACTGTTTAAGCTGATTGTGTAATATTTAAATTTTTCCCTTCATTTTTTGCATATTAAAACTCTGCAAAATTATGAAGAAAAAAAACTATGCAAAACACTTTTCGCCGCCTTCCTTAATTTACTTCGGGGAAGAGCGTCGGGAACCTGTGAACCTGTAAGTAGTCTTCCTTATAAATATCGCCACCATGAATTTCAATTTCATTTGAACTCAAATGCAATACCAGTAGATTTCTAGCTTTAATTAATTACATAAATTATGAAACCAGTAAATGTTACGTACCCAATTGAGATCATAAAACTACTAAACAACACCATTTAGTTGTCCACTCAACACCTCACCTCTTCCTTACTTTTATAACCATCAATGTATGAACAAAATTATAGGGGAAGGAGAACCAAGCCATGGGGACGGACCCTCTGCACTTTGCACATAATAATATGGGTGCAATGGAGGAGGCAATTGTGAATATGTGGAACGACACCTATTTGTGGGAGAAAAGATAACATTTTGAAATATAGGTAAATTGTAATGTTGAAGAAACATTGTTGGGTTGCTCTCTGTAGTTTGTTTAAGGTGATCGAGCCCTCCACATTATTACAAAAATAAAAAGAAAAATAATTTGAACTTGAATTGGACGGTAGCTGAGAAAATAAAGATGAATGGATACTCTCCACTTTATATGCTTCAATTAATTTGACCTTTGAGTTGTAATCAACGTTTGGAAGAAGAAAAAAAAACTTAGTATTGAGAAATGAAGGGATCCGTTGTTAATGCGATGAGTCAAACTTGGAAGAAGTGTTAAATTTAATTTTTTTATTTGTTTTTTAGTATAATTCCAATAGCCACTATTTAATGTGTTTTGTATCTCAAAAAGTTTGAAATTCAATCTGCATAGAAATCATAAGTTTGAAATTCAATTGGAAGAGTTTTAACAACCAGCAAGGGAATTTTGAATCTACATTAGGAGGGAAATTTTAAGGTTATAGGATTAACATTTATTAGATACAATTAGAGGAAAAATTTAGGTTTAAGTGTTGTAAGACCTAATAAGCATTAAAAATAAACGATAAGACAAAGAAGGTTGTTAAACAATTTAACACGTTTGGGCTAACTTCGAAGGCTGCCAATGCCAATAGCATCATGACAGGTAAAAATAATATTTTTTAAAGAAGGTAAAAATAATGTTAAATTTGAGTTTCGTTGAGTTTGATGTGGAAATAGTGTAATTTTTTTATTTTATGGAAAATAGTCTAACATTATGATAATATCGCACGTATATTTATTTAACGTATTCTTGCTTCTATATTCTTCAGCTCATGTTAAAATATAACGACAGATTTGACCCAAAAAAAGAAGAAAAAAAATAAGGTGGAAAAGTCAATGGAAATTTTATCTTCAATGATTGTGTCCATATATATAATAAAATTACATATGGCATGTGGTAGATGGTAACGCTATCACTAGTATTTGAAATTTGGTTGGGTATCAAATACCCTATATGTAGACTTCGTTCAAAAGTTGAGTTTAGTTTAATATAAACTAGTACAAAAATATGATATAACATTGAATGATTAGATGATGAATACATATAAAATCAAATCATAAGGATACTTTGTTTTTTGGCTAAAATTATAAGGATATATTTGAGTGTTCACATTTTTTAAATGCTACCGTGTTTTAGCCGCCCGTTATGGCGATTTAGGTGGGAGGTTGGAGGTTGGAGGCCGGAGTTGTTCTACGTGGTGGAGGGAGGTGGGGAGGTTGTGTAACGCCCTAGTTGTTGATTATTTTATTTCAGTTGATTTTAATAAGTTCTTATGATTTTAAATAATTATGTTGATTTTTGATGTGTTATATATTTTATTATATAGTTATTTTTATTATTTAATTAAAATAGGCAAGAATTATAATTATTAGAAGGTTGGAGATTAAAATGAATTATTTAATAATTTAATAGGAGTTAATTAGAATTAAGGAGAAGTTAATAGGTATTAATAAGGGAAGAAAGAGTTAGAACCAGTTTTACGTAGAAACAGTGAGAAAAACAAGAAAAGGGGGAAAACCTAGAAGAAGAGAGAAGAAGCAAGAGGAGAGAAGAACGCTGCTTTTAATTCAGGAAGACAATCTAAGGTAAGGGTGAGACTAACTCTCAACTTTAGGTTCTTAATTCGTTGATGAATGTAGAATTGTTAGGGTTGATGAATTGAATTAGGTTAAGATGAATTGATGCTAATAACTTAATGAATTCATGTAATTGTTGTTGTTTTATGCTGTTCTGATGTTAGAATGCATATGGATGATGAAATTCATCAAAATTGAGCCTTTGGGTGTTGAATTTGGGGTTTAGGGTTGAAAAGTAGAAGTCTGTTCGTACAGTTCGTAGTTCGGTCAATCGCCACTCGCAACGGCGAGTAAACCCACTCGCCAGGCGATTAGTGCCTGTGTAACTCGCCACAACGAGCAATCCTACTCGCGAGGCGAGCAATGAAACACCCGTAGCTCGCCACAGCGAGCAGATGCACTCGCCACGGCGAGTTGCTTAATTAAAAAGTTGTTAATTGTCTCAATGAGGTTTTTGGGTGAATTTTTATATCAATTTGAGTGCCTTAATATGTTTAGGGATGAATGACACCTTTTTACATAATTAAATTCGGGTTTTGGGAACTTAAAAATGAAGATTTTAGGTGAAAAATGTCAAAAATACCGAGAGCAACCACTTTTGCTCGCCTTGAGCTCGCCCCCAACTCGCCACGGCGAGGAGCTCGATTTTCTGAACTCGCCACGGCGAGTAAAGTAGCTCGCCATGGCGAGTAATACTGTAGGTTACTTAAGTTGTTGAATTTTGTTGTGATGCTTCGCTGTGACCTTTGTTGTGTCTTGTCGAATTAAGTTGGAGTCTTATGCCATAGCTGATTATGCATATAGTAGTTGTTGTTGCTGTCGTTGGGTTGTATGTAGATATACACCATTGAGTCCATTTCATACTCATACCACTGTTGAGGGCTTATGCCCTGGAGTGTTTGCACTCAATCGTTGAGGGCTTATGCCCTGGAGTGTTTATCACTCAACTGTTGAGGGCTTATGCCCTGGAATGTTATTTCATTCAACCGTTGGGGGCTCATGCCCCGGAATGCTTAGCATTCAACGCGCGTAAAATGGTACCACATGCATTTGCATTAGTCGCATTGTTGTCGTTGTAGCCGTTGTCGTTGTTGTTGTTGTTGGTTGAGTTGTCGGTGTCGTTGTTGACCCTGTCGTTGAATTGTTCAAATTATTAATGATAATTGATTATTCATTACACTGTTGTTGAATTAATTGATGAATTATGTTATCTATTGTTGATTGTGAATCTCACCCCTTCTGCTGGAATTGCCGCCTTGTGGGCAAGTGCAGGTAACGAAGATTAGTAGAGATGTCGGCTCAAGTGTCTTAGGGCTCTGATACGTAACGGGACGGGAATTTGTTGCTTGTTTTCTCTTTCCTTACGTATTAATTTTGATTTATGAAACTTTTGTTGAGGTCTGTGTGCCAAAGATTATTTAGTTGCTTTAAAATAATTCCGCTGCGAAGTTTTGAAGTTAATTATTATTGACTATTTTATTTGAGAATATTTATTCATCCGTTAATTTGGAGATTTTATTTGAACGAAAATGTAGCATTCCGTTTTTGGTGAAAAACTCTGATTTAATTTGTTAATTAATACTGTTGGGAGAACGGGGTGTTACATGTTGCGTGAGGGAGGGGGAGATGTAGGGGGTGATTGGTTTGGTGGCAGTGTGTTTAGGCAGGTGGGTGATGGGGTTGGTACTTTGTTCTGGTTACATAGGTGGTGTGGAGATGTCCCCTTCCGAGAGAGGTTTCGTCGGTTGTTTGATCTAACTGTTAATCAAGCTATTTCGGTGGCGGAGCTGTTCTCTCGAGGTGTGGAGGAGGGAGGGGAGGGTTGGGTTTGGAGGCGTAGGTTGTGGGCGTGGGAGGAGGAGCTTTTAGCAGAGCTTTTAGCGGAGCTTAGGACTTTATTGCTTGATGTTTCTTTGTTGCCTGATGTTTCAGATAGATGGATGTGGCTTCCTGATCCAGTAGGAGGTTACACTGTCCGTGGTGCTTATGATCTTTTAGCGGAGGGTAGCAGTCCTCCCGTGGATGAAGCTTCTGAGTTAGTTTGGCATCCCCAGGTTCCTCTGAAGGTCTCTATCTTTGCTTGGCGTCTTCTTAGAAATTGTCTTCCTTCAAAGACAAACTTGGCAGTTCGGCGGGCTCTTTCTCCAGATGTGACTTTATGTGATTTAGGATGTGGCCTTGAGGAAACATCCGAACATTTGTTTTTGACTTGTCCGAA
Organism: Medicago arabica; assembly: GCA_946800305.1. Classification (NCBI taxonomy): domain Eukaryota; kingdom Viridiplantae; phylum Streptophyta; class Magnoliopsida; order Fabales; family Fabaceae; genus Medicago; species Medicago arabica. The sequence continues at coordinate 3,016,604 of OX326970.1, forward strand.
TTCTGTATTGTTGTGGCAGCAGGTGCGTAACTGGATAGGTTGCATGGGAGTGGACTCCACTCATTTGTCCGACCACTTGTTGCAGTTCACTTTTTTGATTGGTGCGGGAAAAGCGAAGCGCTCCTTTTTGCAGTTGATTTGGCTCCTGTGCACGTGGGTCTTGTGGTTAGAACGCAACAATAGAATTTTTAATAATGTTGTATCTGATGTACCCAGATTGTTAGATAAGGTTAAATTGTTATCCTTAGGTTGGCTCAAAGTTAAGAAGCCGTTGTTTATTTTTGGCTCTCAGTTGTGGTGGTCAAGTCCTTTGGCTTGTCTAGGTATTGGCTAAACCACAAATTTTGTTATTACCTTGTGGTTGACTATTCTGTACTTTTGATAGTAGTTGTAGGCACACCTTGTGCTTGCAAGTGCTATGGTTTAGTAATATAATCTCATTTTGATTTTTCAAAAAAAAAAAAAATGCGAAACATTTTATACTATGATGACTAATATAAAAGGTCACTTGATGGAATGCATGGGGGGTTACAAAATAAAGAGGTGGAGGAGAGGTTAGTAAGTTACAAGCATCATGAAGTTGTCGCAATTGGAATTTTTGCTGGATTTAGCAATTCCCTTAATATATACATAATAAAAACTAATTGATTATTAAAAAAAGAAAAGAATTAAGTTATAAAAAGGAACAAGTTCATTATCCTTTTTCTGGAAGAAGAGTCGTCTTTGAGGCTTGTTCTTCAGATGAACATGTTGTGGTTGAGTTTTCGAGAAGACAAAGACAAGACTGTCTTCTTGTACAATTGGAAACTATAAATCCTTTAACGAAGAGGAACAACGACAACAAGTTAAAGAAGAACAAGATGAAAAAGAAGACTACTACTCTTTCTCCTCTCTTTTTGCAAGTTTAGAGGAGGAGGACAACGGTTTAAAGAGTTTAAGGTTATGGGATCAAACTTAAATGAAAGAGTAAAATATTAATTTAACAATTAATTACTAATATTTTTCATTCAAAAATAAATAAAATTGCTATATAGGCCGAGAAAGAGTATGATATATTATAACTGAAATCATTAAGAAATATTAGGTGGTCCATGATGATAAAACTTTTTTTTTTTTTTGAAATATAAAATATTTGTTTTGAGAGGAATAATTATAGAATATTATATAGTAGAATCCCTTAAAAAATTATACAGTAGAATAAATCATCAATTTACAATCTAATATTTGTTTTTGGTGGTGGTCGGGGTTTGAACCCGAACCTTGCATGTATTATGTATTGTCTATACCAACTGAGTTACGCTTACGAGAACTACTATCTAAATTATTATTCTCTCTCATATTTAACCCTTAAACTACAAAATTCATCAATTTAATCGTAAAGTATATTAAAATCCGTCAATTTAGGCCCTCACACATCAATATGATAAGTGGATTTTGTATAGTTTAAAGAATACTTAATATATTTTTATATTTGTAATAAAAAAAATTTAGGGTTAAATATGTTTTTGGTCCCTATAAATATACCAACTTTTTGTTTTAATCCCTTTAAAATTTTCCTTCAATTTGTAGTCCCCTAAAATTTTTCCATCTTCACTTTTGGTCTCTCCTTTAAAGTAAACTCATATGTAGAATTCATATTTTTTAATAAAATTTTGCAGAAAAATTCATAATATTATAAGAATCACTCCCAGAAAAATTTAGAATTTTTAACAAAACATGAATTTAATATGGATATTTATATTTTTTAAGGTTAAAAATTCATATTTAATTTATGTTTTTTTTAAAAATTCTAATTTTCTTTGGGAATATTTTTACAATATTCTACACATATCTCCACAATTTCATTAAAAAAAAATATATACTAAAATGAACTTAAAAATAGGGACCAAAAGTAGTGATTGAATATTTATAGGGACTAAAAGTTGAAGGAAAATTTTAGAGGACTAAAATGAAAAGTTGGTATACTTATAGGGACGAAAATCATATTTAATCCAAAATTCTATAGTTTAGAGATTAAATTGAAGAGAGTGGTAATTTACGGATTAAATTAATGATTTGTTCTATGTCGTATTTTGATGTATGTAACCGATATTCCACCTAATAAATAAGGTAATATTTTTTTTAAAAATTGCTGGATAAGGTAATTGTTTGTTGTTTGTATGATCATGTCATTGTGAGGAACATATATTTTGGTCGCAAAGGATGAAGTTGATCCATCTTATGCTCCACACACGTAATGTCTTAATTTATATTGCATAGAGACATGGAATGATGGAAGCTGCGATGATAACAAGTGTTACAAGGTGATGACAAAAACATTGAGCGTTAAATCCTATAATGACCAGACATGTCCTTATCCTAGTACAGACAATATAGAACCATGATTCATTCAAGGCATCCTTTAACAAAAACAAGGTTAATCAAACAAGTCAAAAGAAAAAAATGCAAGACTCAATAGATTTTGCAATGTTTCAATTTCTAAGGAGGCTATTTCACTTTTCTATTCTAATTTCTTTCTTTATGATCATGTTCTCTTCAGGAGGTGAGTTATTATCATCAGAGTCTCATTCTTTCTTCAGTTTCCTTAAAGCTATTGATTCCAATAATGTACTCAACATTAGCAAGATATCACATCCATGCTTGATCAATGGCGTAAGATGCAACTCAAATGCTACCAATATTGTAGAGATAAGGCTTGATAACATGAACCTTAATGGTATATTTGATGCTGAATCACTATGCAGACTCCAAAAGATTAAAATGGTTAGTTTAGCTAACAATAATATCAAAGGGACTATTTCTACCTCAATTTTGCATTGTACAAGATTGGTATATTTAAATGTATCCAATAATCAATTGAGTGGTAGGTTACCTAACAAGGCTTTAACAAGAATGAAATATCTTAAGGACTTAGATGTATCTATGAATAATTTTTCTACTAGTTACATGGCTCCAACTAGTATTAAGTTAGAGAGCAAAGGTGATATAGATACAATACAACCAACACCTAGTCCTTTAACTAACAACAAAAATGAAAATGCAAATAAACCAGTGTATTCCAAAATGGAAATCATTGTAGGGTTAGTTTTGGGAATTGGATTGCTTTTGTCATCACTATACTTTATGGTAAAGAAATCATCCAAATTAATGGGAGAGAGTGAGGTAAAGAAAAACCATCTTGCTTCTCCTATAAAAAAGGCTACAAGTGAGGGGAGATTAAAAGGAGGAGATAATAATAACTCAGAGCTTGTATTCTTTGTTGAAGATCATGAGAGGTTCAAACTGGAGGATCTACTAAGAGCTAGAGCTGATTTGAGAAGTGAAAACTTTTGGAGTAGTCTTTTCAAGGTAAAATTTGAGAATAATGTTGAATATGCAGTCAAAAGATTGAAGAATTTGCAGGTATCTTGCGATGAATTTCGAGAAATATTGAAGCAGATAAGTAAAGTAAAACATCAAAATATTCTCCCACTTGTTGGTTATCGTTCTACAAAGGAAGAAAAACTTATCATTTACAAATATCAAAGCAATGGAAGTGTGCTCAATCTTTTAAATGGTAAGTTAAGATTGTAAATATTCATTAGTTGCAAGACTCCACATAATAACCTTTTAAGTATTTAATTGATCACAATCACAAACAAGTATTGTATTTGCGCGCACACACGTACACACAATACATCCACCGGACTCAAATTCTTGGTAAAAATCCATGTATTCACCGTGCTCAAGAAATTGGAACCCAATTTTGATGAAGATGAAATGATTCACGTCTTGACTTTAGAAAATTGTATTCAAAATAATAGCTTTGTAATGTGAGTCATTGAACATCTAATAGTTCCAATTTGCTAGCTACAATGAATGCATGAATTATTGATCATAAGGAATCCAAATTCATTTTAAACTTGATCATTTTCACAATACTAGGTGAAACCACACATTTGAACATTATTATAAACAATATTTTCCAGGCTGTTAACATATAGATATTGTATTTGTCCATGAACTATCTTTCAGTTCAACGGTAAAAGTAAGAACCAGTAACCTCAATGGACGAAATTCAAATTCCCTCGGAGATAGATGTAAAATGGTAATTAATGTCACTTTAATGAATGATACATAAATATTATATTTATGCAGATTATATAGCACGAAGAAAAGATTTCTCATGGAAACTTCGTCTCAATATAGCATGTGGAATTGCAAGGGGGTTGGCATTCATTTACAAGAAGTTGGAAGAAGGGGAGGTCAATAGTATTCCTCATGGAAATCTCAAGCTATCAAATATTCTTCTTGGTGACAAAAACCAAGCACTAATAAGTGAACACGGTTTATCAAAATTCTTTGAACCAGATAGAGGTACCTTCTTTTCCTCTGATGGATATACAGCTCCTGAAAAGAGTTTAACAGAAAAAGGAGATGTTTATAGCTTTGGAGTGATTCTACTAGAACTACTAACAGGACAAAGCATAGAAGTTAGTAGAATAGACCTTGTTAGATGGGTGAGGTCAATGGTGAGAGAGGAATGGACAGGAGAGGTATTTGATAAGGAAGTTAGGGAAAATGATCATCAAGGTGCATTTTCATTGTTGAACATAGCTCTTATGTGTGTGTCACGTTCACAAGAAAATAGGCCAAATATTGAAGAAATTTTGGAGACAATAGAGGGAGTTATGAATGCACATGACCAACAACAGATAGAACTTTCTGCTTCAAAATGTTGTTCTAATGGATCCAATCAAGAATGTTGTTCACTTCATCAAATCATACCTGATACATGGGATTCTCCTGGATCAAATTATTGATCTTCATGCATGATCAAAAAGAGATACGTTAAGTTTACTATTGTTTTAGCATAAATATCAAGGTCATTCCTTTGTACAAACCTTATTTAGGTGATCTACGAAATGTTGTTTTTAATAACTTACGATTACTATATGCATGTCGTAATATTTCGCTTCTTTATTACACACAGATAATACTCATCCGCTATGTCCTGTTGCATAAAAACGATATTCACATCTTATCCATATCTATGCGGTAATTTCACTTTCATTATCCGCATGTATATGAATCGGGACGGATGGAGGGGAGGGTAAGGGTAGCTCTAGCCCATCCCTTTCTCAAAACAAATACTAATATCCATTGTTGTTTTATAATATTTATTAGGTAAAATAATTATTTATAATTTTTAATTAATATGCAACTAAATAAAACCTATACATGTAAACTCCACTCACCGATAATTTTTCTATGAATACAACTAATATATAATGGGCAAAATTACACACTTAACTTAATTTTAGGTAACACTTTCGTCCTTTACCTAAATTTAAGTTAAGGGACTAATTGTTATGCAATATTCATTATTAAATTTTTTCAATAAAAATATTGAGCTAGCTTTAGGTTTTTCACTTTGATGCCTTAGTTTTTTTTTGTTCTGTTTTTATTTTTGTTTTTTGGTTTTCTATAAGTTTATATCATTGAAGAAAATTTTATTTGAAACATGTCGGAGATTATTAAATGTAAGTATATCTTTTGGTCAGAATTCAAACTTTAATTCATTACATTGGGGGGTTAAACTTTCATACAATTTTGATCCTTTATATTATAAACATTAGACATTGTTTTTTCTTTTTCCGTCAATTTTTTGTTTATTTCTGAAAAAATACATTATGAATTAAAATATTTTCAGCCTCCGCCTTATTCATTTTTAGATTCGTCCTTGTATATGAAGATATCCACGTATTTCGTAAGCTCTTTTAAAGAATGCATTTTACGAAAAATATTCTGTACAATTTTTTCACCTTTGACAACAAAATTAATATCGAGAGAATATGGAGAGTTTCTTCACCCTGCTTTTACAACAAAATAGTCTTCATGAGAAAAAAAAGTAATATATAGAGAATATGGAGAGCTTTGTATTTAACCAATAGAGTAATATATAGAGAATATGGAGAGCTTTGTATTTAACCAATAGTCTTTATGAGTCTTGTTAACTAGTGTCATCAAGGCAATGATTAAGGAATTTACAAATATAAATTTTGTCTTGGAAATCTAAAATGTTACTTTTGATCAAGTAATGATTACACAATTTTTTCATAAAAACTTACTTGTTTTCGATGCTTAACAATTTTTTCATAAAAACTTATTCTCCTTATTATAAGCAAGTATTTTTTTCCAGGTTTATTAATTGAATAATTGATGTATTTGATTTATAATAGAGTCTAGGTTACATCAATATTCAATAAATCTGAAAAGAATATTTATTTATAATAGTGACCGGAGTGAGTAACTAATATAGATAATTGAAATATCCGTTTATTTATTTGGATACCTGCGCTTATTTTATGGATAGTATCTAGGGAAGTGAATAGACTAGACCACCCTATATGACCTACGACATGTCATACTAGACATTTTTAGAAGCTTATTTAGGTAAAAAGGTTAGGGCACGAGCCATAAAAAGGTCTTTCATGCCTAGGCCGACCTACTTATGTAAATATAAATTAAACATATTAGTATGCATTAATTTTCCGCATATTTAAATAAACTAGAATTGAAATATGATATAATATAATCAATTTAAAAAAAATCATGTTAAATATCAAAAGGGAGTTTGATCTCAATGATCTATTAGCTTGATAGTTAGTTTAAACTTATACTGCATTACATATATAAAGATGTCCAACATACCATCCCAGACTATTATAAGGCGAGATTCAAGCCTAAAAAATCAATCTACGGCAGACCGTATGCCTTACAAATTTTGACAGACCAGACTTAGACCTTGCAAATCCTAGCACATTCTAACCTATTTCCACTCTACTCGTATCCATCCTGGATTGTATTTGCTAATTTGTGCAAGTACATATTTGTTTTTCATCTTTAATCAACACAGTGGCGGAATTGGGGGGTGGCAAGGGGAAGCCACCGCCACCCCATCTTAAAAAAAATAAAATTATACGTTGGAAATTACAATAACGCCCTTCTTTAATCTGCAGAATTCCTATTTAATATCATTTCATCTTTTCCTTTCTCTTTCATCTGAAAACACGATTTTCTTCTCCCAACCAAAGCAAGCGACCGAACATTACATCCACCACTACACCACCGCAGGCGAGCCGCGACCACTCTACTCCTTCTCTAGTCTAAATCGTCGCATCCTCATCCATCTTCTGTTTCGATTTTCCAGTTTAGAGAGATATCTCCATCTCTCTCCACAACAAACCCTAATTGTTGTAACTTGTAAGGTAACATGAAATTAAATGTAATTGCCTGCAATTATGATTCTGATTTGATGATTACATGTTCTTTAGTTGATTGCCACGAGTTTTCCTTCCGTATGTTGTTTTTAGGGTTATTTGTAGTGGGATTGTGTTGTTTTTAGGGTTATTAAAATTAAAATTACTCATTCTTTTCTATCAAATTGATGCCATAAGCTTGTAATATCCAGCGCTGCAAAGACGACATCACCACACCCCCACAAATAAGCATTTGTAAAAGCAGCTGCTACAATATGTAATTTACTGATAAGTGATAACAATACTTCATTGTTTTCTCATCTAAATATGTTAACAACTGAAGACTATTTTATTGTTTCAATTTGTTTTTCATGCGATCTTGAAACAATACTACATTGTTTCAATTTGTTTTTCATGCTAACTGATAAGTGATAACAGTACTACATTGTTTTCTCATCTATGTTGTTTTAAAACAATGAAACAAAGATACCTTAATGTTAATGTACTAACTTTTTTTTCTTTGCATAGTTTACATAATTTTTGATGTAATTAGATGTGTTAGGCTTGTGACAGTAGAACCTGTGATAATATTTTGTTAATTTCTCTTGTAACAGAAAAGTTAAGATGAAGAATCAAAGAATCAATTTTATTTTCAAGAGGAAAAATGTTGATATTGAAAGAGATGAAATTATAATTTCTTCATCCGAACCTGAACAAACATAAATGTGTGTTGTATGTATATTTTAGTTTATTTTGATGGCGGTATGCCGACCACCCTAAACTTTTTTGTTTGCCTCCGCCACTGAATCAACACATCTTTATGAACAAACAACATGCAACCACTTCAAATGGAAGAAATTGTGCAGAAACTACCTCTTACTTGCTATAATGTGTTAGCATTAGAATCATGTGACTACTATAGAATGAAAGACATTTCATTCATGACGAACACACAACAAAACATAATTGATCATACTTCATATTGTAAGCAATATCAATACACATATACTACTTATAAATTCAATATTTTCATGAAAGTATATTAGCATTAAATTTATTTGCTATGCTATCCGCAATATAATTACCTTTTACACTATAAATCAATAAAAATAATATTATGTGTAACTTAGTATTAAAATAAACATTTTTAATATTGTGCACATTTATAATATGTATCATGTATTTACACAATTGGTGCATGTATAAATACTTGCAATAAATGTACATAAATTTTTTTTTTACACAAAAGTTTGTTTAGATACAAGTCACAAAGATACTTATAAATAAAAAAGTTGATGTCTATAGTATGATTATACTATATAGGGGTGTACTTTAGTAAATTTAAAACAAATGTGCTTTACAATACGTACTTTCTCACAAAAACAAATTTCTCTATATAAACATTTTAAAAGTCGACATTTACAAAAGTTTCTATGAGCGAGGAGAAAAAACACTAAAAAAGTTAATTATGGACAACTTATATTTTTCTTGTGTACAAGATGAATAAAATGCTTTGCTACCTATTTATAGCCACATAATTCCAGTATGCTAACAAAATATTTGGTAGGAGTTAGTTTATGCACACTTGTTTCCCTTTCGAAGTAGTTGCATACTTTCATTTTGTTTGTTCACAAAGATGTGTTGATTAGACATGTCAACCCCCTATTGAGTCACATTGTGTAAAAGTGTTACTTTTTTTTATTAACTTTCAATTTATAAGGCTCTTGCTTATTTTAAGATACAAATGAATGTAGCTTAGCTACATTTTTTCTCCACATTTAGAATGTTAAAGAGTCTTCCTTACTACTTTTTTTTGGTTCAGCAGTTTTCCTTACTATCATTCGATTTGGCTATGTGTGGTACAAATGATTACGAACTTCATTTTTTAATTATTGATTTTGAGTGTGTAATTAGAAGTTTGAATTTTCACTATGGCATTAGAGTGATGTGAATGTTACTCCGTAGAGCTTCAATTTAACACGCGATTGATGGTTTACAAATAGGTACAAAATCAAAAGGGTGGTGAGAAATGACCTAAAATTCCGTAGTATAGGTTCCACAATACAATATTAACTTAGAAGCATAAAACAGACAAAAGATTCCATGAACACTACCATAACTTAAAATATCAAAAACCAAAATCATACTAGCATATACACTAAATCTAACTTCACCCTTGGCCAATCTAATTTGATTTTATTCTCGAAACTCTCACCAAAAACAAAATGCAACTCAAATGTTTCTTGGTGACAGTAACCGTCAAAATGAAATTGAAACTCACGAAAACGTACAAGTATTATTTCTAGAGTGAAAGTGAAAAAGTTGCACCCTGTGAATTTATTTATAATAGAAAACAAATTTGATAACCTTCATCATTACATTACTAGGTGAAAACAAAAATAGGAATTACTTATTTATTCCACCAATTGGAAGAAGGTCTTCCTTGTAAACTGCAATATTACAATATTCTCCTTCAAGATCAAGCACCTCAATCATTTGGGTTCTTAAGTCAAACCAATTTATTTCTCTTTCTTTCTTTCCGAAGATTATTTTACCCTTTGCAATTCCAAAAGGTTCTTCAACGCAATGCAACGGCCCAACAATGAAGAGTTTAATCCATGATTCTTTTACACTTAGTTTACCCAAAATTGATATATTACAAGTAGTCATTTGTTCTTCATATGTGATCAAGGCAATGTATCCATTTAACACCACCAATTGTTTCTGTTTCCATGTACATTCTTCTCTAGGAGAGCTATCATCTATGTCTGAGGGTATAGGCGTGGTAAAAAACACCTCTTTGTTCAAATCAAACGACACCAACTTTGATTCAAATTCAGAATCAGAATGCATTATAATACACCGCCAATGACACATTCCATTCATGTGCACCTTGTCCTTAGTTGAGTAAAGTTGTGTTATAGGCATAACAATATCAAGTTCCCTCCAAGAGTTACTTCTTAAACTGTGCATCTTCCAAAAGGGTTCAGGCATATCTCCCAATGGCTTATAACCAATACATCGAGGGAACGGTGCTGAAAACATCACATAATTAATCATCTTATAGTCATCTGTACGAGAATCATTGCCAAATCCACAAACATGACTACTTGAGTGAAAATTAATCACATCATGGCTACCATTTGCACCAAACAGTTGAAACCTATTCGGGCTATGATGAATGACCTTGAATTCGTCGGTAGTTGGATTCCATAGTGCAAATCTTACATCATGTTCGTGGTTACGACGAAGATAACATTTGACACAAATAAAGTCATTCAAACCGCCCAAATTTAAAATATCAAAATGGTGGAAACGATAAGGAGTTTCACTTCCTTCTTGAAATGGATTTGGTAGGTTTAATTTGGCTCTATTTTCAAATTTCTCGCCAGAAAAAGAATACAAAACTCCCATATATATGTCGTTGTCTCGTACACCACGCAGTAGCATGAGAGATACATTATGGTGATAAGAAGGGTCGTCAGATAAGATATTGTTACGGACCATGTTCATGAAAAAAGGATTTTCAAATAGAAGTGACGCATCCAAATCGCTTCAAAGATTTAATCAGTAATTTTGATAGAATTGAGAAGGTAATATCATCATGTATATAGGTACCAATCTTTTGTTGCGTCGCAGTCACATATTTCTTCTCCATCTCAGATGACCTCAAATGGAAGAGACGAGCTTTGATGGCAATTGGTAGCCTGAGTAACTAACCAGCGACAAAAGAATGAGAGTGTGAAAAAGCACACTCAAGCGAAACCTAGAAAAAGATACTAAGAATTTTGGTGTATCCGCTCAAGTTTATATAACCTTCAAATTGAAACAAACATATATAACCGCTTCCGCTATATAAGTGTTTTCTGCGATTAATCTGAAATTTTATTTTTTTTAGCACAAGATGCATGTTATGTATGCCTGTTCACCCACCCACTTTTTCATGATAAAAATAGTAGAAGTTGTGAAATATCATTTGATTATGAAATTGATTTGTAAAGTAAGATAATGTTATAAAACAAGTTTAAGTAAAAGGTAAAATTGAAATAAAAAAATTATACTAAAACTTGATCTTTTTGTAGTATAAATATTTAAAAGATTTAATTTTTTAATTTTTTTGAAAGAAAAAGATTTAATAATTTAATTAAAAATGATTAAATTGTAAATAATATATCTATATATATACAAACACACTCGCGCGCACATAAAGGGTCAAATTGGAAAAGAAAATGTCACACCAAAATTATGTATTGTTTATTTTTTTTGACAAAAATAAATGATATTTATTCATTCAAATTGATAAAGTACATCGATACAATACAAATTCAAAGTCGCTAAAAACAAAAATAATGAATTTGTAAATAAACTGATCACAACATCCATGTTAATAGCATAAAACGATATAGTATATATGCCTACAAATTCATATGACTATATTAAAGTCTCCGGAAGAATATTCATCTCTTCAAATCTGGAACGTTGACGACGCAAAATCATTTATTGGATCTGCACTTGCTCAAAGTTAATCTCTCGATTTGAATCAAATAAACACTACACTAAGACAAGAAAACAAAACCACACCACACAAAGGTGGGAAATCAAAATAAATAGAGTCATACAAAGACGACGAAATCACAAGAACAAACGAAAAAACTGGAAAAAAAACAATTCGGAAGAGTGATTTTGGATTAAAATTGATTATAAATCACCCCTCTTCAGGAGATAAAAAGAAGAAAGGTTCTACGACTAGTTTAAGAAGGGAAGAAGAGAGAGAGAAAGAGCATTGAGGAAGTCAATTAATCTAACTTTTCAAACATGCCAAAATTATGTATTATCTAAATTTTGAGTTAGTCCATAAAAAAAAAGTTTTGAAGTCAGAAACAAAATGCTATTTTATTGTTATCATTGAATAATATAAATTTTGTTACAATTTATAAGTTACAACTCACAAACTTCTATGCCTATGTATCCAAAGCAACTAAATAATTAATTAATTCAAATAAACAATGCTTTTTCGTATAATTTTGGATTTATTTTAAACAAACACCTATAAGTTACAAGTACAAGTATAGTATCTCAATAACATTAATCATACACCCATAAGAAGTAGCCACAACAAAATCAAGTTATAAATCTAAGAGTTACTCCTTAGGTTATATATCTCTTAGAAAGGTTATAAAGATGTTTCGTTCAATAATACATAACCGCTGTCCAGAAAAAATTGGGGGGCTGGAAACTTTACATGATAAAGCATCTTATATAGCCAAATTCATGAAAACAACCGTATGCGTAAAAAATAATCACATCATGACTAGCATTTGCAGCAATTGGTAGAAACCTAACTAGACTTTGAGAAAAGACCTTGAATTCATCTATAATTGGATTCCACAATATAACTCTTACATCAAATTTGAAGGTATGACGAATATGACAATTGACACAAATAAAGTCATTAATACTGCTCAAATTTAAAATATCAAAATGGTAGAGATGATAAAGAGTTTCAGTATCGTCAATTCAATTATTTCTTGGTGTTTCATACAAATTTTTTTTTTTTTTTACCGCTTGTGCTACGTTGTGTGAATGTCATGTATTCAGGTACTGACCTTTTTATTTGCGACACTAATCAACTATAGGCAACATTTTCTGTAAAAGTCGGTAAATATTATCTTAAAATCACGAATGACTCACAATCCAATTGATCAATTATAGGAAAAATTACTCATAATATGAATTTTAGTAACAATTAGTATAAACCCGATATGAGCAAACCCTCTGCCATCTTTCTACTAAGTTTGCATAGACTCATACTTTCTTATTAGCCTCGAGAAAAACTTTTATCGGCTGTGGGGAAACTCATCCATTCTTATATTGTATATTTGTTGATTGGTCAATATGATAATTATTTTTAGGTGTAAGCAAATTCTTAATACCTTTTTAAATGTTTCAATATCCCTTAATTTTATAAAGAAATGCTTACCGGTAAGAAGGTTAAGATAGAAGGTTTTGTGTGGTGGTCCTTTTTTGATTGGTTTGTTGGTTCCGCCGTTGTGGCTCGTTACCGGTGGAGGTTCCTCTTTCCGGATCTGTTCTTGAATCAATGGGTTTCTGAAAAATCCGGTTTCGATCTAGGTTATCTTAGATTCGAACTGGGATTGGTTTTTTAAAATCACTGTTGGCTCCGTCACAGTGGTTAGGTTATGTTATGTTCAACATTGTTGGGGTCGATGCCGTGTGTTGGTCGTATTGTGTGTATCACCCATCATGGTTTGTTTCGGTGGTTTGGCACCCTCAACGTTATATTGCTCCTCCAAGATCATAGATATGCTTCGTAACTGGTCTTCTAGGCTAGAAATAGTCATGCACTTGTTGCCCGTTGTTGCTGCAAATGGTGGATGCGGATGTTACCGTGTTGGCGGTGCCTGTGGTGCTCAGACCCATTGATTGACCATCCCTCGATCTGGCTTCAATTGGTTTAGAGTTGCTTTCTACTGGATTTGGCTAGAAATGGTCGTGAAGCCTTCCGTCGCAACATAGTGGGTTGTAGGCGTGGGGTTTTGTATCTGTGTTGGTGGTAGAATCTCTCACCTTCACGAAGTTTGGCTCTATATAACTTGGATGCGGTTTCAAAATCCTCATCGGCTGTTTGACGTTGGATTGTTTGGCTCGAAAGAGACGTTAGGCTTGTCGTTTTCGCAAGGAGTTGTTGGTTCTTGGATTCATTCCGTGTTGACGGTTTGTCCATACACCATCTGTTAGACATCCACTGGTGTTGTTTTTATTTATTTGTATCACTCATTTGTGTGGATTGACTGGGTTAGGTTTATGTCCCCAAGTTCTTTTTTTATTTATTATATTAAAAAAAGGTTAAGATAGAAGTATTTTCTTTAAAAAATTACATTTTCAATCTTTTAAAAGTTTAAATATTAATTTTTTTCATATACAATTTATTTCTTAATTCCTTTTATCGCTCTTTAACTTATACCTTAGGGAAAACGGTTTTATATGTGAAAATTGAAGTTCCTAATCATTTGTACCACACATAGCCAAATCGAATGAGAGTAAAGAAACCGATGTACCAAAAAGAAGTAGTGAGGAAGACTCTTTAACATTCTAAATGTGTAGAAAAAATGTAGCTAAGTTACATTCATTTGTATCTTAAAATAAGCAAGAGCCTTATAAATTGAAAGTTAAAAAAAAAAAAAGCAACAATTTAACACAATGTGTCTCAGTGGGGGTTGGCATGTATGATCAGCATATCTTTGTGAACAAACAAAACGAAAATATGCAACTACTTCGAAAGGGGAAAAAGTATGCACAAACTAACTCCTACCTAATATTGTGTTAGCATTGGAATCATGTGGCTATAAATAGGAAGCAAAGCATTTTATTCATCTTGCACACAGAAAAAACATAAGTTATCCATAATTAATGTCCTTAGTGTTTTTTTCTCCTCGCTCTCGTACACATTGACATCCTGTACGTTGCCGGCGGCCATTGTATTTGTCTCTGGATTTTGAACATTTTAGTGGCCACTTTATAATATATAATTGTCCCTAGAATGTTTTCGTTATAATGTTACAATGGTCACTGCAACATGCAGGATGGAAAAGTGCATGATCACTATGTCATTTTATTGTTCACAATCTTTGGTCGTCAAGCAACAATGGTCATACTCCCTACAACTGCGATATTAATTTTCAAAAATGAGTGGCAAGTCTATGTTGGCAATGCACAAGACTTCATTTCTGTATATATAGAGAGGAGGGGTTGGGGGTATTTAAAGGTTTAGAGTAGTTCTTTTTTCTTATAATAACTTTATTCTTTATTTTTAAAGTAAATTATTTTAAAAACAAAACAATATGTGTGACTAAGGAGAAAAATGAGTGATAGAATAACAGAGATGTATAAAAATATTACTTAAATTTAACATAGTTCCGACTTACTATAAACAAAGCACAACGCACAACCTGTGCATCCATGCACGGATGTCCCACTAGTTTGTTTTAGAAAAAGGACTTCAAGGTCTTTTATGTTAGCTTGATTAGTAGCATTGTTATTGTGGATGGTTAATGTAATTATCTTTACCATCTGTATGTATCAACTTATATATAAGCATTGTATATTCTTTTCATTCACTTTGTTGCCCTAATCATGAGACATTGAGACTATACTATGCTCATAGAAGTTGATGCATACATATGCTAACATAACTACACCAACCACATTAACAATTAATGTTAACAAAAAAAGTAATCATTATTCTCTTATAAAAAAAATAGTCTCCATAATCATGTAGGAAGCGATGTTCGAACTCCACATGGCATTTACGTTAAGACGTTATTATAGTTATTATAGTTATTTATTGATTTTGAGTGTGTGATTAGAAGTTTGAATTTTCACTATGTCATTGAAGTATGTGAATGTTACTCCTTAGAGCTTCAATTTAACACGCAATTGATGGTTTATAAACAGGTTTGTGAATTGATTAGCCATTTTATGTATTTGATGTATAAACAGGTTTGTGAATTGATTAGCTAATCAATTGATAAGCCCAAGTTTCACTCACGATACAATAATGATAAAAAAATCGAGTACCACGAGTAGCATATATATAGGGGTGTTTGTGGTGCGGTTTGATTCGGTTTTAAGCATAAAAGTCATCCAAACCGCGAGATAAAAAAGCATGCGGTTTGGTTTGGTTCGGTTGATTTTTAGAAAGTCATCTAAACCAATGCGGTTTATCGCGAGATAAAAAAATATTACATTAACTCTAATATTGTCAACTTGTTACAAAATAAACATAGGACATTTTATTTTGTTGTTTACATGATAAAATATGACTATACATGAATTGCATAGATCCTAGACTTTTATTTTCAATACCAACAATATATTCTTCAGCCTTAACATAGTCATGTATTACATGTGTCATAAACTGGCATAACATACCACCAAAGTTATATAGCTGATCAAAATAGGTAAAATTATAACTAACCAGATTAAAACCAAACTAAACTTATATCAAAATATGTAAAATTAAGAAGAAACATAAGCATGAAACAAATTATTATGAAGAAAAGGAAACAAATTCATCATTGAAAATGAATTGAAGGAGATGGAAAGGAATTAGAATCGAATATGTTGGTGCAACAATGGAAAAATCGAGTCAAAGAGAGATTATTCTTAGGTTATGTAATTGGGCTATTACAAGTTTAAGTAATATTGGTTATTTTTGCGGTTTGGTTTGGTTTGGTTCGGTTGCTGAGATACAAACCGCAAACCAAACCGAACCGCGTGGTTCAGTGCAAAAGTCATCCGAATCAAGTGCAGCTTTTTACGGTTTCGGTTTAAATTGGTTTGATTTGCTATTTTTCTATTGGGTTTGTTCGGTTTTGAACCGCCCTACATATATATACTCGACATGGGTAAGTACTCAATGCGGGTATTTCACCGTTTTACAAATCAGTATACACAAAAGTACCCATGCTTCAATTTCGCTTACCTAATTTCTAGTCTAAACAGTTCATGTCATTTCAAGATTGAGGCAATAATAAATTATACACACTAACATACTAGATAACTAGAATCCCCTCTTCTCTTATGATAACTCCTAGAATGGACGAGTGAAGCTGATCTAACAGAAAACTGAACATAAAACCCGTAAAGCTTCCAGAAGGAGCTCCTTCCTGCAAAATTCATACGCTTGTTAACTTTATTGCATCCCTTCAATCATTCCATTATGGAAGATTTTTAAGGAGATGCAGCAGCTTAGACTCAATAAAAAAAAAAGGGGAATTTTAGCAATTTCCTTCTTGAAGTTGCTGGGATGAAAGCTTCCAAGAGAAATATCAAATTGTGGAGAATAATCAAACTTGCATGTGTAAGTATTGAACCATTTTTTAGACTGCAATTTGGAGAATAGTTCTTCCTCGTGAGTCGACTGCCAACTTCTTGTGTCTTTATTTCACTTGGATATGCTTCATCACATTGTCTTTATTTCACTGCCACTCTCGTCGTCCTTGTTTGGATTTGTGCAAGAGTTTTGCAACATAAAGCAACTTGTTTTCAACTATGAGAGCCTTGTGAGGCATCTTTAATTAGCTAATAGCATGTCTATGATAAAACAGTAAAACACCGAAACATTCTTTGTACTACATGATAAGTTTACATCACATATTAAGTTTCCCCGAGATTTTTTATTTTAAAGTTTTCCCCCGCGTTGCACAAGTCAGCATCTAGTTTACATAAATGACAAGCAATGAGACAGGAAGAGAGTCAAATCTTATTGTGAAATATACTCAAAACTCACTTTGAAATTCAGAAAGCACAAATCAGAAGCAACAAAGCAAGATCTGCAATGAAGTGAGAATGGCAAAAGAAAATAATGAAAGAAATACTAGAAGAAGAATAAATTTGTAGGTTATCTTGTGATTTTTTCTGAGAAGATGAATGAATATCAGGATAAAGTCGATGATCAAGGTCAGCTTCGATTTCAAGAGGGCCGAACATTGTAGCAATCGATTGAGAGAGTTCCAATCAACTAGAGCTTCCACTAAGTTCACGAACACCGCTAAGCCATTGTGGTCTAACAGCATCATGTGTCAACAAACCACCTCTAGATCAACAATGCCGATGTAACTTTCAAAGCTACCGACCACAAATCATGCATATACCAATTGAACACAACAACTCATTCACCATCAATAGTCATTAAATTGGTTATTCCCCAAGAAGTGTGGTCCTGCCTCGATTGACATGAAAGTGTTAAGGCTTTTTATATGATAAAACATAGACACAAACAGTGCTGGGATTCAAAGTCGAGGTTCCTGCAACCTAATGAACCAATGTTTCTGAGGTGTATAGTTATTTTGAGTTTTGAAGAACGTGGATGTTTTACTTTTTCATTTTGGACTATCCACATTCATATAACATGTTTCATTCAGAACTATCCTGTTCTTTTCATCAAGGCTAGGTCACCTTGTTATTCTCCTATCTCAGGGTAAATCCTTCCCAAAATACAACACATATGGAAAGCTGACTTATTTTAAATGTGAACCCTGATTTCACAAGACAAAAATTACAATAGAAATCAAGATAAATTGATCAGTCTCTGGCAAGTTTACAGGTAAAAAGAAGAAAGTAAAACTGTAAAGTTATTATGAAGTTACTCTCTCCGTCCCTATATATATCCTCCCTTCTTTTTTTTCACATTTCTTAAGAAAAGTTGTTAATGCAATTAATGTGTTTGTTTTGTGTTGTCCTTTGTTTGTAGGTGTATTAAATTTTACTTTTCATATTTCAACACAAGTTAGTAGTATTAATTAAATGTATGTTTAAGAAAAAAAGATAAATGCATCTAGTAATTTGAAAATGGGTTTATATTTAGGGACAATTTTTTAGTCAAATGGGTGCTTATATATAAGGACAAAAGGAGTATGATTTTGTTGCGGTGTCCCAAAATGTGTTACTACTTGGTACTAATAGTCACATAAATTCATGTTTTTAAATTTTATCTAGGTACAAAGTATGAGTCAGTTTGTGCACGCACACTTTTATCCTTTCTCAAATAGTAGTTGAATGAATGTGTTAACACTTTTTCCTTTCATTGTTTTGTCTATGAAAAGGGCAAGATAATTAATAATTTTACTAAACAAAACTCATAACTTCATAAGGTTATAGAAATGAATGAGTGAAGCTTATCCAACAGAAAACTGAACATAACAAGTAAAGCTTCCATCAGTGTTGACTGGACTTGTACTTGTTATAGAAATGTTCTTGCAAGATCCAAAAGGTGCTCCCTCCTGCAAAACTGATACACTTGATAACTTTATTGCATCCCTTGAGTCATTCCTTTGTGGTAGATTTATAGAAGAGATGCAGCAGTATACAAGCAATCAACTGATTTCACTAGAAGTAGCTAGAAGAAATTTTAAAATATCAGAAAGGAGAAAAAATAAGAGTAGAAGGGAAGTTTAGCAATTTACCGCTTGAAAGCCGAAGTATTAGAATGCATAAGAGTTTGTCTCTCTCTTCAGTGATATCCTTCTCTAAGTTGCTGAGATGAGAGATTCTAAGAGAAATATCAAATTGTGGAGAATAGTCAAACTTGACCGTGAAAGTAATTGATGAAATTTTGAGACTAACTTAGAAGAGTATGAAATGCTCCAATCAAATCAGTAGTTTCCTTTAGAGTTAATTTGAACCCAATGATTGTCATGAACCTCACCAGTGACGCTTGCACTTCTAAAATGCTTTTGATCTCACCGTCCTTGAGATTATTTGCCCTAAATCCTAAAAACAAAAGTTTGATCAAATTTTAGATATTTCTTCCTTGTTAGTAGAAAAAAAATGTTATTGCAGTGAAGAAATTTACCTCTAGTGTTATTGTCTTGTATGATCTATGTCTTTATTTCACTTGGATATGTTTCAGAACCTTGCAGCTGAGAAAACTCTTGCATGCTATCAACCAGGCCGCTTTCATCTTCCATGTTTGGATTTGTGCAAGAGCTCTGCCGCAGAAAGCAACGTGTTTTTGACAATGAGAGCCTTATGAAAATTGATAAATATAACCACAGGCCGCGTCTGTACTTTTTCCTTTCTCAATTAAGTCCTTATTTATTTGAAATAGCTTTCTTGGTAGAGTTAATTTGAACATAGTGATTCTCATGAACCTCTACCAATGATGCTTGCACTCCTAAAATGCTCTTGATCTCACCATCCTTACCATTATTTGGGCTTGTCTCACCATTTTTGCAGTTATTCACATTTAATCATAAAAACAAAAGTTTGTTAAAATCTTAGATAGTTTTTCCTCGTTAGTCGAAAATATCTTATTGTAGTGAAAGACAGAAATTTACATCCAGTTCGACTGTCGTGCGTGATCAATGTCTGCCCTAAACAAATGCCAACTTCTTGTGTCTTTATTTCACTTGGATATGCTTCAGCACATTGCGGCTGAGAAAACTCCTGCATTTTATCAACCAGGCCACTCTCGTCTTCCATGTTTGGATTTGTGCAAGAGCTCTGCGACAGAAAGAGACTTGTTTTCAACTATGAAAGCCTTGTAAGGATAGATAAATATATCTGCAGGCCGCGTCTGTACTTTGTCTTTTCTCAATTAAGTCTATATTTCTTTGAATGCAAGCAGCATCACCGCTAGAGCGATAACTAGGAGCGTTGTTTTTAGCAGCGGCTTTAACCTTAAGCTGTGACTCACTTTCATCTTCGTGACCATTTATGTCACCAGTTGACTGCTGAAAGTCTAAACAAATAATAAACTTAAGTTCAACCAATTTTTTGAATGAAATCAGAGAATTTAAGAGAAATATCAAATAGGAAATGAAAAATGAGAGATCAGAAGTTATACTGATTGTCTTCTACAAACATACTTCATTTATTCGAACCGGTTTAACAAGATAGTCAGCTGCACTTTTCAATATGCATTTGCTTACCGTGCTAACTGAATCTTGCGAAGACATCTCTGGAAAAATAGTCTGATCCATGACTGTGAGGTTTCTCAATCCCAGTCCACCAAGATCTTTAGGCCTCGTAACAACCTCCCAACAACCTGCATGTACCTTACGAAAATGATCTGTATCAACCCAGTTAAAGGCTCTCCCAATTTTTCATTCTCTTCCAAACAACTCTTCGGCATGTTGACAGTCATCATAGGAAATATATGGATAGCTTCAATCACACTTTTTGCCAGTCCCTCTACCGGCAAAAGATAGATTTTTTGCTTTCCAAGCAGTAAGTTTTCTGTTAACTTGATCTATAAATATTGAAAATCTGATTTACGAGGTGCCCTCTCAGTCAAGGGAACACAAAAGATACTTCCCTAGCGACACAGCTTCTCTAAAGTCTGAAATTTACACCAATCTATTCCTCATCTCCCACTACACATTTTTGGAAAACAAAATACTAGTCTTCTCTTGACTTAAATGATAACATATTTTAACTTAATTGACAAGTTATTAGTTACAGTTGGCAAATGATATGGACGAATTCATGGAGATTAGTTAGTAAGCAATCAAATCTTTATGAAAGATACGCAAATAGCAACTAATGAAATTATTCCCATTCTTATACACGATTGGGATCGATATTCATTTCAAAGTTGTTACCATAGAACTGCATACCATTGGAGTAGAGATACAAGAATTAAGATGAATTGTTATTGATAGAATATTATATTTAATAAAATGAATAGAATATATACAACTATTGTGTACCATCTGGTCAACTTACTAATTATGATACAACCTATTTACAGGGAACTAATAATAGCCAATAATGACCGAATATTCTATTCTATTCATTTTATGAAATATAATATTCTATCACTTAATGGTGTTATTTTTTCAGTTGAAACCAGAACAAGGTTCCCATGAGAACAAAAGTTGTAGATGATGGGGTTTTGTAGTAAATTTTGGCTGGAGGATACTATCCAGTGATTTCTGAGGTGTAGTAGTTTTCACATGACAGAATATGCAGTTTAATACGAAGAATTTTTCCAAGAGAAATGTTTACCTAGCTAGATAGCATATTTAAAATTAATTTATTTTCCTGCGACTTGCTAAATTTTCCATTACTATTTTTGTTTCATTATTTTACTTTAAGGGGATTTATATATTTCAACAGTTTTTTTGTCGTGCATTCGATTCCTCTCTTTTAATTTGTAGACCATGTTATTTCCGTAAGTTTGAGGTGCCTTTGAGCGATCACTAGGTGCGTAAAGTGCAATTTTCTAATGGTTTTAATGAGGACGTGAAATGTAATTGGTGAATGGACCATCATGTGATAAATAGCTTAGTACCCTACTCCTATATGACAAGAAATCCTCATACAACCTAAGAGGATTGTGTGTCTCGCACACGGGCGAGAATGCCAGATAAAAGGAGATTCAAATGTCCCGCCTAAAAGGGGAAGTTTGGGAAGGGGGACGTTATGAGGTCACTTTCCGAAGTAACCTCCAGCCGGTTCTTGCGAGATTGTTGAGTTTTGTACATAAAAGGACCATGAGAGCAAGAGAGAGAGGGATGACTTTTACAAAACATAAAAACTACATCGCCCATGCTTTGAGAACAATACCATCAAGGGTAGGACCGATCGTACTTATAACAAGTACGGTGAATTTCGTAACTCTTGAGGATTGAATGTTCAGTATCCATACACTATCCTATTTTCTTTAATCAAAAAGAGTCGTAGTAATATTTCTATGTAGCTATATAGTTTATACAACAATGATATTAAGACATCCTTTATTTTATTTTTATATCTATTCAACATGTTTTATATTTATCTCCATACCCAACTTGGATACAATCCGCAAGTTGCCCTTGAGAGGACACATGGATGGCAAGAAAATCAGCCCATTATCAAGCTTTTCCTTAATGAAGTGTCTATCAACCTCAATATTCTTAGTTCAATCATGTTGAAGTGGATTATTTGATATACTAATAGCTGACTTGTTATCACAGTAGAGCTTCATATGTCCTTCCCATTTGATTTTCAAATCATCTAAAATAATTTAGAGAGTAATGCACAAATGCCTTGTGACATGGCTTGAAATTTGGCTTCAGCATTAGAACGTGCTACTATATTTTGCTTTTTACTCCTCCAAGTCACAAGATTTCCTCTAAAAAGGTGTGGTACCTTGTAGTGGATCTCCTATCAACAATTGGCCCTGCATAGTCTGCATTAGTGTAGGCCTCAAGGGTGGTATTTTCATTTCTCTTAAACGAAATTCCTATTCCTAGAGTTCTCTTGAGATACTGCATATTTCTATGAGCTGTCTGTAAGTGGTTCTCTTTCGGGAGTGCAAGAATTGACTAACCATACTTGCAACATATGCAATATCTGATCTAGTGTGAGATAAGTAAATTAATCTCCCAACTAGGCTATGATACATTTCTTTATCTAATGCAACATCTTCTTATGTATTACCAAATTTAAGATTTAGATTCACAGGAATGCTTGCAGGTTTACACATTGTTTTCGATGTCTCCTTGAGTAAATTTGTAATGTATTTTTGCGTGCTGAGATATAAAAAAAGCCTTTTCAGGAATGTGCCACCTCGATTCCCAGAAAGTACATCAAATTTCCAAGAATTTTTATTTCAAAATTCAAACTCTAACCAAATATTGACTCAAGGTTTATTGCTACTTCCAATCATCTCCGGTCATTATGTTGTCATCAACATATACTAACAAAACTGCTTCTCCCCCTTCTGGCGAGTGTTTGATGAACAAGGTATCATCCCCTTGACGTTGCTTGTAGCCCAAAGATGTCATAACCTTATTGAATCTTCCAAACCATGTCCAATGTGATTATTTTAGACCATATAATGCCCTTTTCAACCTGCAGATAGTATTGACAGGTACATTTTTCTCATAGCTTGGTGGTACCTGCACCTGCATATAAATTTCCTCCTCGAGTTCCCCATGTAAGAAGACATTCTTCGCATAAAATTTTCTTAAATTCCAAACCATAGTTGGCAGAAAGTGACAAAATTATACTAATTGTATTCATCTTCGCAACCGGAGTAAATGTCTCAGAATAGTCGATTCCATAGGTTTGTGTAAACCCTTTTGCCACCAGCCTATATTTATATATTTCAATTGATCCATCAGCCTTGTATTTTACTGTGAAAACTGAACACCCATTTGCATCGGCTTCTTCCCTTCTGATAAAATCAAAATGCAATAATATGTAAGCCCTGGAAAGCTGAATACCATGGAAGGAGCTTGCAAAAAGAAGCACTACAAAAGCTGAACAGCTGTTTCATAAGATGTTAAATTTCTATGGACCAATAGCATGTATTTTCTTCTTTTCTTGGAAATAAATAGTGTTGTACATCTCATAAGATGCAATGCTGTTGATAATAAAGTTGACATCCTATTTTGCACAATAAATTTAGAATGAAATATACAATTGGCTAAGTGATGTATAGGAATCAGAATGCATAAATGGAAGATGTCCAATAAAGAAATATATATGAGGAGTTGAGCTTGCAAGTAGACCTGATGGATCACAGTATACTCGTGCCAAAGACTCGACAATATGAAAACCAAGCATTAAACATTCTGGTTCCTTTTCTTCACCAATAGCTTCACAAATTCCAAAAATAAGGTCTGCCTCCTACAAGAGAGTCAAGAACAAATGTGTTATAAGAGAGCCATAGGCAGTAAACTTGAAACAAATAATTAGGAGTACAAACAAGCTTCATTAAACACAGCTTTGGGATTACAGATTGTAAGTCATACATTGATCATTATATTTTTATTTGGATAAATTCCCCTCTGGTCTTATACTTCATTAATATGCAGAAGTGGAAAGATAAGCTCTTATTTTCAAATACTTCTTAAAAGTCCCTTAATATTTAAGGAATTGCTTTTGGGAATAAGTACATCTGTGCAGCTACGCAGAAGTCAATTGATAACTATGAGATAAAAAAAAGTTTTAAATTAAAAATGACATTTTATAAACTTCTGAGGAGTTGACTGCACAAAAATTCCAATGTCATATTCTTATATTTGCTTCATAACCGGTGCCCCGTAGGCAACAGTTAGCGTTTCCCATAAATTATATATACATGAAGTGGAAGTATGAGGAAAAAAGGATTGGTACTTATTTCCTAAACAAAACACTTATATCCAAAGAAAAAAAGGGATAGTGCCCTATAGGATAAGTGTCAAATGTAATTCTAAAATTAAGAGACACAAAATCATTACAGAATCTCGATCTGCTACATTATTATTTCCCTTGTTCTTGATATCTCAAGACCGTTAGTGTGACCAAATTACACTTTAAAATCGATTATTTAAATCACACTCGCATTTATATGCAAGTTTAAGAACCTTATAAGCATTTCTCATTGTAAATACTCCTAGTACAAAGTAGAATCTTGATTTTGCTCATGTTATTAATTGATAAGGAACTTAATAATTGAACTCTAAATGCATATATATACTAAGTTATCAAATATTTCAAATGATTGATATTGATTCTTAACATACTGGCTGGTCTTACTTTGTACGAGAGAAGAAACTGTCGCCAAAGATTCTGTTGTGTTCATTAAAAACTCTGCCGGAAAGATATTTGTCAGAATTCGCAGGAATACCAAGTTCACTACAGATGAAGTGGGTGAAGAAGGAAGGAATTTAACTGAGATTGCGGTTTTAGATGCAGCGGAACTGGCAGAGAAGAACACAGCGTTTGAAGTTGTATATTATCCAGCAGCTAGTGGTTGGCGTGATTTTGTGGTGGATGCTAAGACTGTTGATGATGCCATGAAGATTGGTTGGAAATATGGAATGAGAGTGAAGCTTCCTTTGAAGAAAGATGAATCTTCAAATTCAAAGAGGACATATTCTCAGCCTAAGGGGACAATCTCTTTTGTCTTTAATGATTCTTCTAATATCCCTAATTGGCGCATGCTTGAGGTACATATACTTTCTTATTTTGGTCTTATTATATTTCAAGTGCATATTCTTATCAAGTTTATAGTTTTTACCAAAGTTGAATCCATAATATGATTATTTGATTGATAAATATGAGTGTTGAAGTTAATACATGATTCATATAGATATCTAAAATTATGAGACTTGGTAGGCTAGCTTTGTGCCCTATTGGATAAGTTCCAAATGTAATTCAAAAATTAAAATTGTTACAGAATCTTGGTCTCCAACATTAATAATTCCCTTGTTCTTGCACTTGATAGATATCTCATGACATTGAATGTATACTTTATGTAATCAGATTACATTTTAGAATCGATTGTTTGTATCACACCCGTTTTTATATGCAACTGCCTACTTGACTTGCTGCAATAGTGAGTGATATTCACTAAAAAATAGTTGTGAAGTTTAAGAACCTTCTAAGCATTTCTCATTGTAAATAGAATCTTGATTTTGGCACATGTTATTAATCGATAAGAAACTTTTGATGTCTAAATACATATATACTATATATAATTTATCAAATATTTCAAATGATTGATATTAATTCTTACAATTTTTTATCCCTTTATCATAGGTTAACTGGGATGGACCTAATATACCACAGAATCCAAACCTAGTCAATACTTGGCAGATTGAAGTTTATAACATACCTGCACCTTCGAGTTCCTTCTCCACCGTCAACTTCCCCCCAACAAAAAATCCTAGACTTGCTCAGAGTTCTTCCCCCCAACAAATTCCACATTCTCTAATGCCAATTATACTGCCTAAATTACCGTCTCCACCGTCAACTTCCTCCTTCATTCCTATGCAGGGAGTCAGGCATGACCATTTATCTGTATCAGATTCATCAAAAGTTTTGAATGATAAGCGTGATGGATTCACTGGGAATAGTTCAATGGCAGGGTTGAGTGGTACTTTGCATGACATAGAGCTAAACCTTGGCAGTCCTAAAGGTGCCGACTCGTTGCCTCATAACCATGATAGGTCCAATGAGACAAGCACCAAGTGAGGTATCTTCATTGGCATATCTGTGCAATATTGGTCTGCAGTCACAATTAGGAACTCAGTGAAGATTAGTTTAACTTCTGTAAAAGTTGTGTCTGACTTCATTGTTTTTACTTACAAGCATTATTTTTCTTTTCAAAATTTAGAGTGAGTATACTGATGCAATTATGTGGTGTAGATACAAATGAAAAGTGATGTGTGCGTGCGTGTACATCCATACGAGATTACTTATTAGATCACTAATTCTGGTGCACTCCCTTTGTTTGTTATTTCAGTTTGCATGGGTTGGTTTTTATCCCTTAGTAAGATAACAACATTATTTTTGCGCCAAAGCTCGCTTTCATGTAAACTTTTACAAATACATGAAACAACAATTAGATTCATTATTTCTCTAACAATCTTGCTTTAAGCGAGGAACATAGAAATGTATTATTAATTAGCCTTTTCTAATATTCAAACTAGTTATCTAGAATTACATATGATAAACAAGAGCTCAAAACTCCAATGTAGACCCTCTGCTTTGAACAACGACGAGCTAGGATCATTGCCATTGCACCTTAAAAGCAGAAACTTTTAGAACTCTGAATAAATACTGCTTGTCAGAGAAATGGGAAGGAAACAATGGCATTTCTAGAGAGAAAAAATTATGAATATTATTTTAATGTTGATTAGAGTGTGTATACTAATCCGTTTATATCGACTGCGTTATACTTAACAAGCCTGATTAATGTCCCGAGTATAATTATTACAAATAATTACAGGTATAAACGGAAAAGAATTTCAAACTCATTTTAATTGCAAACTCTTTTCTACTGGTGTTGCAAAATTGGAATCTGAATTCTATGGTAAAGCTTTCTTTTAAGAATGAAAAATCTCTAAAGAAGACATATTTTCAGCCTCTGGGAACAATCTCTAAGGAAGTTCTATATTACTCCACTAATGTCCTAATTGGAGCATGCTTCAGGTGCATTTGCTCTCTAAGGAAGACATGTTATTTACTACTTTTGTTTGATTATAAATATTATTACAGTTTAAGTTTATAGTTGTGACCTAAGTTGAATCCATAACTAGATTATTTGTTTCATAAATATTACTTTTGAAGTTGATCCATGACTCATTTAGATGTTGAAACCATAATTAGATGATTGATGATGAAATGTAATACTAAAATTGCTGCTATGTATAGCTTTGTACCCTATAAGATATGTTCCAAATGTAATTCTAAAATTAAGAGACAAAACTTCCTTAATAAGTGATGGTATGTATATGCTTCTTTCTTTAGATCACAAAGAAGCTGTTTCTGTTTCACCATTAAATTTTGCAGCTTTGAGGTTCCTAAAAACATCAACTCTGCCTTTCTATCTACCATTAACCTAATGACACTCTTTAAATATTTCAAATAAAGATGTTATCCCATCAACTCTGCATTTCTATCTACCATGAACCTAATGACAATTTTAGTAAAAACATAAATAAATTGATTTTATATCAATCTGATATCACTCCGTAATATGTCGTAGTAAGTAGATCATTTCCATAGCTGACCTCCCACGCGTAAAACCAAAATCGATTATACATATAACTCGAGTATTTTTTTTCTTAGTCTATGTTTGATCACTCTTTTTTATAACTTTATGGTATGACTCATAAGTTTAATTCCAAGATAATTTGCACAATTTTGTATATCCCCTTTAATCTTATCGATCAAGATTAAAGTATTTTTTCTCCACTCACCTGATCTTCGCTTTGACCTCATAATTTCGTTAAAAAATTCGGTGATCCACCTAAAATGCAATGCCTCTTTCTCGAAGGAATATCTGCACTTCAATAGGTATGTTATCAGGTCCAAATAGTTTGGCATTGTAGTTTGTTTTAATATATATTCTCCACTCTAATGTCAATCATGTTAGAGTCTTGTAATATCTCATGAGCTCCATTAAAAAAGTCGTGAAAATACTTCTTCCATTCATCCTTTATATCTCTTTCCTAAACAATAATTTTACCATCTTCAACTTTAATACACTTCACTTGATTTAAATCTCGTCTTTCTTTCCCGTCCCTTAGCAAGACTATATATAGATTTTTCTCCATCCTTGATACCTAAGGATTGATATAACCCATCAAAAGCTTGTGTTCTTGCTTTGTTCAATGCCTTTTTGGTTTGTTTTCTAGCTCTCTTATAATTTTCCCAAATTTATATACTTTTACACCTAAACCACGCTTTAAGACATTCCCTTTTGATTCTAACTTTGCTTCAGGCCACGTGGAGGTGTCATGTGTACGAGGGTTTTGGAAGTTTTGCAAAATTAAAGGGGATTTTGACGAAAGTTGCAATTTTTGAACTAAATCGTGAAAAAAAATTGAAGGACTGCATTGGATATTCACTCTTATTTTTTGTACATATTAAAAAAGTTAGTAATGTAATTATTAGAGATAATATTCAGCCTCCGCAGGGATTGACATACAGAGAATCCAAGACAAAGGATTACAAAGCTCTTTTCTTGATTCAACAGTGTATTGATGTTGCAAACTTTTCTTTGGAGACTAGCCATGCTAAAGATGGAAAATTGAAGAAGAGGTTTGTCTTCAAACCTTGAGCAGGCAAATGGAACTGATGCAAATGGAAGAGGAATAAAAGATTTCTAATTTCTTTACCAGAATATAAACTCTTTCAATTTCTCAACTAACTTTCGAGTTCGACAACACAACCAAAAAACTACTCTTTCTACCATACTTCATAACATCATTTCAATGCTATTTTTAGTCTTCCAAAAGGAAAAAGACTTATAATTTCTTTACTAAAATACAAACTCTTCAAATTTCTCGGCCAACTTTCAAGTTCGACAAACCAAAAAACTACTCTTTCTACCATACTTCATAACATCATTTCAATGCTATTTTTAGTCTTCCAAAAGGAAAAAGACTTATAATTTCTTTACTAAAATACAAACTCTTCAAATTTCTCAGCCAACTTTCAAGTTCGACAAACCAAAAAACTACTCTTTCTACCATACTTCATAACATTTACGAGAGTATTTCAATTTCATTAAAAATAAACATGATTTTTTATTCTACCAGTAAAAAAAACATGATCTTTTTAAAGAAACAATGTATACTTAAGGCCTCTATTTGTGTGTGTTTTGAAAAGTAAACAAAGTATAAGTACATGATGATATTTTATACTCTATAGTAAGATATTGATGAAAAGCAAAATCATGCTAGATGGTATGGCCCAATCAACGTGAATATTCTCCATGTGAATGTTGGACCACTTTATCACTTGGGATCATATCACACACAACACGAACTTTTTTGGTAGATGAAATATGATTTCTCAATTATTGACATCAAGACAGAAGAAAAAAGTTCTTGTAGTAGTTAAGATAGGCCATGTCCATGAAAATACAAAGTTAAGAGATTCCATGTTAACTTCAAAATACTCAAGAAAGAGAGTGCATAAGAGAGAAACCACACTGGATCATGATCATACTACATTATTGAATTTCACTACTAATACTAAAAACTAAGTGACCTTGGCAAAAGGCTCAGAAGAAAGCTCTGCTACCATAAAACACGCGTGAGTTACTACTCTTTGAAGATTGTAGTTTCTGTTCAGAGGTTGAGTTTTCTGAACTAGTTGGTCCACTTTCAAAGTCCATAGGAAGCTTCATTTTTGCTAATGACTCAGTAAATTGCTGCATACTTTTCAAGTACATGTCTACTATATCCTGCTGCACCATCTTTGGCTCTGGCTCAATATTCACACTCACAACATGACTTGGAAATGACTCATTCAGCAACGTGTTCGAGGAATCACTCTTGCCATCTTTGAGATCAACATTTTTCTCTTTTGTACCTGAAATTTGCTCCTGATTGGGAGATTTAGTAGCAGCATGTGGTTCTGATCTTGCAGCCACTGATGGAGAGGAAACAACACCATTTGTTGACACGCTGCTAGGTGGAGATTCAATCTTAGGAGGTTGAACAGATTCAACACTACATGCTGAGAAGCTTTCCACAAGTTGAACACCTTTTTCTGAACTAAGATTTTCAGTATCAGTAGTGGCCAAGCTATCAGTACCAAAGTATTCTGAAACCATTAAGTGGTCTTCATTTACAATTTTTGGATTTGGGAACTCGATTTTATCTAAATCCCTCTTGAGCAACTCGCTTGTTTTGGAGTCCTTCTCAGTGCAGTTTCTGTCCGGTTCAGTATTAGGCATTGAAGAAATTGCCATAACATCGGGTGAAGCGCCGTTGTAAGCAAGCGACAACTGAACAAAACCTGCTGGTGAATGGAATAGATCGGTCGAAGAAAGAGAGAACTCTTTCTCTAGTTTTCCATCTTTCATCAATACATCGGACAAAGGTACCAAAGCAAAACCAAGTAATTGGTCTTCAAGATAATTCTTCACCCTGCTAAGCATCCAAATCTCACATTTGAGAGAAGAATCAACGGTCCTAACACTTAGACGAAGGTTATCGTTAAACACGGGGTTTCTTCCTCCACCGTTGATAATCTTGGTATTGACAGAATTTTCAGGATCACTAGTCAACGAAATCTTAGCATAAACGTCTTGCTTATGGTATATGCAGATGTTATGAATGTCCCTAGCTTGATGTATGTAAACATCAACTACTCCAATGAATTCCTCTAGATTAGACACTGCAAGAGCTTCTTTTCCATTGACCTCAATGTCTTCAGACAAAGGATTAGAGCTTTGTGTTAAAACATCAGACTTATACTTCTCACCATGTCCCAAGATAGAACTCTTGAATGGTGACACAACAGATTGTGGGGATTCCATGCTATCAAAGTCAATAGGAACCTACAAAATCACAAAAAGTCAAAAAGGAAACTTCAAGAATATAAAGTCACCCTATGTTAAGAAAAGTTTCAAACCAACTCTACTAATGATTATAAATTAGAAATTAAATCTAATAACTCAAAAACATAAGTTAGATTGATTGAGGGTCTAATGAGATGAACTTATTGATAAAGTATTTTTGCATCAAATAAGATAAGTATCTATAAATCGTCTCCACAGGGACTGGTGCGATATTCTAAGCCGTTCAACAATCGATATTATTATGAGCTAAGATAGTAGTTTGCTTGTTTGTTTAAACTATATGAACTAAGTTGTAAAAGTAAAAGTCGAGATTAATAGGGCGCGAAACTTGTTAGGATTAAAGTTCCTAGACCAAGCGCCACCTATAACCTAAGAATCCGTATACGATCCTTAGGTTATAGGTGGCGCTTGGTCAAGGAACTTTAATCCTAACAAGTTTCGCGCCCTATTAATCTCGACTTTTACTTTTACAACTTAGTTCATATAGTTTAAACAAACAAGCAAACTACTCTCTTAGCTCAGAATAATATCGATTGTTGAACGGCTTAGAATATCGCACCAGTCCCTGTGGAGACGATTTATAGATACTTATCTTGTTTGATGCAAAAATACTTCATCACTTATTTGAGTTTATGTACACGTAAATACATGTGAGACTGTTTGGGAGAGCTTATGAAATAGTTTGTGACATGTCCATAAGCTGGTTTTAGCTTATTATCATAAACTCTCTAGAATAGCTTAAGAAAACAGCATATATATTATAGTAATAGATTCTACATGATAAGTGCTTATGATAAAAGCACTTAAATAAGTTATTTATCAAAACAGAACTCATTACCAGTTGAAAAAAATCAAGAAGAACTAGAGTTCACTATTCCAGCACCAAATGCAACCAAACACTGCTTGAATAACTTCCCTACAACCTCAGCTTAAGCACAGATCTAAAATAGACAGAAATTTCAGTGTGTGAAGTACATAAAAAGAAATGAAGAAGGTTAAAAAAAGCAGCACAACACAAGCCATCAAATTTGAAATTAGAGTAGGAAACTTCAACTTGAATTCCTCTAGTTCCTAAAGCTTTGTTAAATGTTAACTAACATAAACAAGGGATTTAGAAACAACAATACTAGTTCAAACCTTAAATTAACCTTGTATAAATTAAGAGAAGACAAACACATATTTGAGACCCTAATGGTCCACAAACATAGATTGTGTCAAGTACATGAAAGGAAAGCAAATGCAACACTCACTCCTCAAATGTGAAAGATAAGTAAAAAAGAAGGCAATTCAAAAGCAACAACCTTATCCTTTTAAAGGCAAAAATAGAATTGAGAAACAAGTACCACAAACAAAATCCCAGTCTCAAAATTGAAAATTTCCAGTAAAGTACTCAAATTCCCAGAAAAGTCCAAAACTTATAGAAATTAACAACAAAGGGTAGTGCTAAAATTGATTAAAATCCAAAAAAGCTACCAACTTTGTTTTCCTACGTTGTTCCACCTGGACACTTTCACCGGGATCCTAGGAACGGTGTCAGAGAATCTAAAAACAAAATCACCTAAATTTTGCTCTAAATCACTCAACAGTCAACACAACAACACCACAAACAAAAGAGTGTAAAACAAACAATTAAAAACTGAATTCTTAACCAAAACAAAAGATGAAAATTTAAAACAGGTAACATAACCAAAAACATTAATGAAAAACAAAGACTTGCAAACTCGGATATGAAGTTGTTTTTGGTTTTACCTGTCTTCAATTATCTTCCAGAGTCAGAGTGAAAGTGGTATGTATAATGTTTGTTTTCAATCCCACAATCTACGGCTATGCTAGTGTTGCTGAAATATCTTGAAGTGAATGTTTGCAACTGTTGAAGCTTACGTGAGTATATATACTACTATGTAACATAATGTGACAATATTTATGTATGAGGTATAGTTTCATATATATATGATTGCATTGGTACGGTACAGTAACTACATAGCATAGATTGTAGAATATAATTTAATTTAATTTAAACTAATTTTATTTTTTGTCCCTTAAGTGTTTTTTGGTTGATTTATATAATATTAAACAAGTTGTTCGTTAAATTATAAGTTAAGTGATCAAAATAAAATTATAATAACTTAAAAGACTAAATAGTCTAATGTTGATGTTTGCAACATAAAGAACCAAAATAAAGTCCTTGTTCGGTTGGTATTGACAATGCATACTATATGTAAGGTTTGAGGTTCGAACCCAACAAAAAAAAAGGACCTAGAATTAACTTAAGGACCAAAAACTTTTAATTTACGTGTGTGTATGTGAGAAAGAAGGGATGGGGTGTGTGAAAGGATAGAGAAGTTCGCCAATGAAAATGAATTGGTGTGCATTTTGCAGTTGGAGGTGGGACATTGATGTAGATGACTTTTTCTTATGTTGCAAACTTTTCTTACTTTTTATTTAATTATTTACTACATGTTGTACTAACATTGTCCCTACCTATGACTTTGAGTGAGTGCAATTCTGTCCTTTTCTCTCATTATATTGCCAACACATATCTACACTGATTCCTCCTGAAAAATATCATACCCCAGTAGTAGTACTTTAGCTTCTTGGTCATTTATGGTGATGTTTTTTTCCTTTCATTTCAATCATTGATTTTTTTTTATAGACTCAATCATTGATGTTGTTATCATTTTTATATCTTTTAATTTGAACTCTGTTCCATTTTGATCATTCAACTTTTTAGTTAATCAATTGATTACACTTTTAAAATTAAGTAACTAAAGTTTTTTATATTTATTCTAAATTCACCGTTGTTAAAAAATTTAGACCTCAACGAGTTTATGAAGGTATCTTCATAACTTCGTCCCTTTAGAGAGGTCCGTGAGATTAATCTCTAAATCGTGGGATTGAGCTATATTTTGTTTTCAATTTGTCGTCCTTTGTATGAAGTGATCCTACCAAATTTGAACTCGGGTTTTCCATCAGTTTGTTTTTCTTATGGAGGTAAGTTGTTCCCACTTAACCAATATCATATCAGTCAATTAAAAATAGTTTAGAAATCATTTTCATTTACAATAATCATTAACTAGTGGCGGAGCTAAGAATATTTTTATGAAGTGTCACAATAAATTTACATTAATTGGGAGAGTTTATAAAAATAAATTGAAGTCTATATAAAAATAGTTTAAATATCCTCTCTTCAACAATAGAAACAATATATACATAAGAGGATTGTATGATAAGCACTTAATTAAGATGACTTTCAAACATATACTCAATGGAACATAAGTGGTTCACAGAGTAATAAGGATGTTATAGTCTAGTAATATATTTAGTTTAGATGGATCAAAATTAGGTATAAGATCAACGAGAAAACTGAAAAGTAATCTTTATCTATAACATCTAAATCATTTCATAATGCATATTGATTTTCTTCGGTTCAACTTATCAAGTAGGTTCCACCTCTTTCAATCTAATCAAAGAGCCATGGTCGTGGCTTGCTGGGATGAACAACATAACAATACTCCTTCCAAACTCTTGGTATCTCTATCTCTATATTACACAATGCAGATCAAAAGGAAGAAAAGCATGAAAGAGTTAATAGCTTGTAGTACAAGTCATTGAAGTAGTGTTTGTTTAGTATAGTACAAGTCCAAATGTATAAATACTTAATGTACACTTTGTTACAATCTAATGAAATTTTAAACTCTTTTTCATATTCTTAATAGTATATCAGATATTGAAACAAGCTTGTAGGCATATTAAAAACAATATGAAAAGGGCAAACACGTAGAAACAAGCTTGTTTGAATGTTTTCACTATGTTAAGTCTCACTATCCTTGAATTAATTTGTGCAGATCCATTTAAACAAAAATTATTAGATTGGAATAAGTGTTTTAACATAATTGAAGGATTTTCTCAAGGATTGCTATATCTCATGGATTTTCTCATATCTGCAGTAAACATGTATTATGTATCAACCAAACCAAACAAATATTTCATATTTAAAAATTATATAACTTTATGAATCTTGTCGACTCGAAATACCTTTTGTGGTCATTTTAGATAATTGAGAAACACATCTCCCATTTATTGTCATATCAAAATAATTAATAGTTATTGCATTTGGAAAACCAAGTCCATATAAACTTACCTTAAAAGAAAATGATAATCATTGTGCTTAGGGAGATACTCAC
Organism: Medicago arabica; assembly: GCA_946800305.1. NCBI lineage: Eukaryota > Viridiplantae > Streptophyta > Magnoliopsida > Fabales > Fabaceae > Medicago > Medicago arabica. The sequence goes on from OX326970.1 coordinate 3,052,348, forward strand.
CACAGCAATGGCATCATGAAGGAAGGAATAGTCATTCACCTCTTTCCAAAATAAGAACACGATTGCAAAAAGTCAAATAAAACACCTCATATGCAATACAATAATAACTTGCAAGAGAAAAAGGAAGAAGAATAAGAGAGACTCACGGGAATTTGCAAGGAAAAGAGGATCTAAGGTTGTTTAGTTGATAGTTGTAACTAAAACATCGTGTAATACCTTGTTGAGAAAGTACAGTAACAAGATCAATATAAGAATAAATAAATGTCTTCTTTCAAAACAAAAAATAAATAAATAAATGTTTATAAACAATTTAAAATATTTTCCCTGGTAAAATCTTCAAACATGCAACAACGATCATAATTATATCTGTCATGTTGCACGTATGAAAATTTCAACCAAGAAAGATATTTTGTGCATGTTGCTTTCTTGCGTTTTGCAGGTGGCTAAAGTAAGGCCAAGATCAAATGGTCAAAGATATAAGCACTTGTTATTGTGAGCATGAGAGTGAGAAGAAAAAAATGGTATTGTTAATTTGTTATGAACAAGTTATGATTTTGTTTTGTACATGATGAATGCTTCCTATTAATATCAATAGTCACACGATTCCAATGTAACACGTTGTTAGGTAGGAGGCAGTTTATGCACTTTTTTTTTTCTTCTTTTGTTTGAGGGAGGTAGTTTATACACACTTTTCCCGTTTTCAAAGTAGTTGCACTTGCATGTCATTTCTTCACAGATATGTGCAAGTGCAAGGACAAACCTACCTTAGCGGTTGTGGGCAAAAAAATGTATTTTGAAAAGATGGTCCTTTCAACAATAAAAATTTCACCCCCGATGCCTCTTGTATCAACTCTAAAAAAATACTCCAAACGGATACTCTATCTAATGGTTCCTAAATCATTAAACAATACCACTTTGGCAATTCGGTATCCACTAATTTGTTGAGTATTTCTTTTCTTGTTGATCACGTATTCCCAAAACATCCTCTAAAAAAAATGTATTCCCAAAATATGTATCTTATACTTTTGTGCAATGGATCTGAACCACATTTGAAGGCGTACACATAAATGGCGATGAATGTTTTCGTATTTTTTATCGTGAATAGACTTTGGCATTTATCCAGGCAAATAATGAACATCCATGTTTTAAAATGTCGTGCTTTTAACCTGATCAAAACCGATTGTACAACTATTTTTTAAATAGAGAGTAAAAGCACATTAGAATATGAGAGAGGGTTATCACAAAATAATTGTACAAATATCATTTTTCCTTGTTTTATTTTTCAGGTTTATGAAATATTATATTTCTTCAACTATTGATGCTTAATCAACTTCGACATTTTAAGTAGGCATGTATGATGGTTCAAAAAGAAACCCTAGAAAAAAATGCATATTATCATGTAATTTCCCTGAGAAGGCAAGGAATAGGATAACGGAATTGAATAAAATCATCAAATCAAACATTCATCCACCATGATAAGAGGTGTGATGGCAATTGAGGGTTAAGACTTAAGAGCAATGACGAGTATATATGAGCAAATTATGATTAATTCTAAGTCATCCGATTAAAATAAAACCAAAGGTTGGAAATTGGAGTAACTCTAAAGAGTTAATCTTAGAGTCAATATATTCCTCCTTATGTATAAGTCGATTGGGCAAAAATGCTTGTTATAATGTAAAGCATATATAAGTTCATATGGTTACGTTATTGTTGTTCGGGTAACGGTAAGTTATGTCAGGTAGTATTTAAACTTATGATTTACTCTACTCCATGTCTCAAAATATAAAAGAAGCTTATAAATTCCACAATTTTATGGAATACGAAAATAAGAAGGCAACAATTATCTATCCTACAATAAATTTTGATATGCACCGGAGAGAAGGAAGATAAGAATTCCTAGTTCCAAATCATTTGGTAACTTGCCAAGGACATCAGAGTAAGGGTTTTCCATATTTTTCTTAGCACAAAGGTTCATATTCTCCCACTTGAAAAATGGTCTTGTTGTGTTCTCATACGCCCACATACCATGGATGAACCTGCAAGTGGTTCATAGCTCGAGAACATAGAAGGTTTTGTCGAGGAAAAGGTAAAAGCGCAAGGATAAGGTGGGACTAGACATAGGTGTTACCCTTTTGTTTTCAATAAATTTGAACCCTCAAATTGATTCAATGGTATATCATTAATGGTACGTCCTATAAAGGACTTAATTGCTCCTTTACCTTGAAAGTCACCATAATATATACATTAACATATAAATGTAACCTAGTTAACTGGTTGAACCCATATACCAAGTTTGATTTTAGAGGGTTGTCGTCAATATAAATGTTATCCAGCGTCAGATGAAGCCATACATACAACTGTGCAATTCTCTTTTAACAATATCAATGATTAGAATTTAGAAGGCAATATGCCCTCAACCAAGTTTATATTTCCTTTTCTCCCTTTGTTTGATGGTGACGACAATGTTTTAAAAATCGAGAGTCTACGACAAGATCGTAGCATAGATCGTAATATCCTACTAATAGGAAAAAGTATGTACTAAACAAACAAATTTGCTAGCATGTGTTATAAGGGTATATGTTAAGGAACTCGCAATAGAAATATTGTTTTAAAAAATAAATATACAATTTCTATTTTTGGATTTCTTAACAAAGACGCATGATAGAAAGACCCTAAAAATTATCAAAGATTGAGACAATAACCTCTAAATTAGAAGATTAAACTATTATCAATGGAAAAACATTATCAGCTAATCAGTTGCTATCCATCAATGATGTTACGATGTCAAATTTTGAATTGAAGGCAGATAGTTAGTTTATATTTAAATTAGAAAAATATTGCTCATTTAATGTACTCACGAAAAATATGTGAATTTAAAGATGTGTGCATGGGCCTATGAATGTCAGTCTAATACATAGTATATAAATCTAAAAGTTGAGATGGTTAGTGCTGAATCATGTACAAACCTGCTTGCGTAGGCATGAGGGAAAATATCTTTGCTAGTACAAATTGATAAATTCACTAAAAATGACTTTGACTATTAGCATTCTGGTTGATAGTTAAGGCAAGGGATTTTGTATAGTCTAGAATTTCATCTACAGATTTCAGTGAAAAGCTGCGGTTTTTACGTTGTTGCCATGTGCCATAAATTTATACTAATTTTGCACTAATGTTTATACTAAGATTGTTCTTAATTTTGAACTTCTAAAATCTAAACTAATTTTCTGTTATTTTTTGTTTCAATTTTCTTTAAAATTTTAGGATGCAGTATTATCATATGTAAAGAATGAGATAACAAAACATTTGTTCTACCTTTTGCATAGCAAATGTTCAAAATATTACTTGAAGAATTAAGGTAGACCGTCACCTAAGTTACACACATATACATGTACGTTCAAGTTGCAGTTCTCTCTAGAATATCTATCAAAAAACAAATTTCTCTCAAGAGTCAACCTTGAAGAATGGAAATCTAAGTTCATATCTGATACAATACTATTTAAATAAGAGAGAAATAAATATCCAAAATTTAATATTGCATTGAATTTTAGTTTACCATTTTATACTCAAGCAATCATAAATAATATTTTGAATTGTGACGTTGGCCTCATTGGACTATTACTCTAAACATTATTAACTATTGCAACCAGATGAAAATATCTTTTGGATTATGAGCAAGGAACACTATAAGTTACCGTTGTTTGTTAAATGTATTACAGTGGCAAGAAAAACAAGTGTAATCCTCACATACAAATGACTTTAAATTGAATCTCTTCTGATTCACTTCCAAACATCCATCATTCCAATTATAAAACCAAGAACTCCAATAATATAATAAGATATTTGACAATCTGCTTGATTCAACGAACAAGAAGATAGAACCAAGTTGGTTGTCAAATAACTGATTATATTCTTAGAGTTTTTGGTTTTATATATACTTGGTTTGAAACTTGAAAGTAAATCAGAAGAGATTCAATTAATTGCTCATGTTTATGGGGAATACCCTGGTTATTCTTGCAAGTATACAAACAACATTAATCTATAGAATTCATTACTCACAGTCTAAAAGATACTTTCAACAAGGTTTTAAATCATAATCGTGTAGCAATGTAGTCCAATGAAGCTAACGTAGCCTTAATCTCAGTCGTAGAAACATAAAAAAAAAAAAAAAAACATTAGTGTCTTTGGTTAAATCATAATTGTAAAGTTTTTTCTGCAATCCTGTTTACCTGTTTCTACACCCCTAATAATAGCTAGGGGTGTTTGCGGTGCAGTTTGGATCGATTTTGAGGCAAAATATCTTCCGATCTAAAATAAAATCATGTGTGGTTCGGTTCGGTTTGGATCACTATTCTCAAAAAAATTGAGTGGTAAAATTTGCTCAAAATATTATTAAATGGGAAAATTACACAAGTTGTTTAGGGGTGTTCATATCCAATCCAATCCAAAGCAAACTGTGGTAACCGAACCGAAAAACCAAAATTCGAAAAACAACCGCAATTTTAAATGGATTGGATTGGTTTTCGGTTCCCATAGTATAAACCGATCCAATCCAATCCAAACCGAAGTATTTATACTTGCATATATATTATTATATGACTTTTTTTATAAATGTATATTTAATTTACAATTATGTAACTATTTTCTAGACTTGTTATTAATGTTGAATTTTTTTCATTTTTTTAAGAAATGTTATTAACTTATGATTCTCTAACTATTTTCTTTAACCTACTATTTTATTTGCTTTATGTTACTTTTATTTTCTATTTATTCTTCTTTTTCGCAACCTTACCATTTTATTAAATGTCATAAAATAATATATTTTCTTAAAAGAAAATGAAAAAATATACATCAATGAAAACCAATCCAATCCAAACGAAATTTTTTGGATCGGATTGGATTTGATTTTAAAACCAAACCAATTGGATGAACAAATAAAAAAACCGAAAAGATTGGATCGGATGGTTTTTCCTTCCAAAACCGAACCAATTCAATCCACGAACACCTTTAGTGTTGTTCGTCGTCTTGTGCGGCGTTGTTTGATTTCGTGTCTTGATGCGGTGTCCCTTTGGTTTATATTGAAAGATCAGCTTTAGCCAATAATAGATTTGGACGTCAACTTTGCCGTTCCAAAATCATAAGTATTTTGATGATTTAGATTTTATCATATTAATTATAGACATTTTGTTGTTGTTAGCTATTAACTTAGGTGTTGTAAGTTTGTTTGCAGATTCACTATTTACGTTTTTAGTTTTTATCAAATATATATATATATATATATATATATATATATATATATATACACATATTGAGATTAAATGTATAAGCCTAGAAACGATTCACGTAAATTGGAATTTTATAATGTTAACCTTTTTTGTGTTTTTCTTATCAAGGGTGTTTAGCTTATGTAGAGCTTAAGCTTAGTTTATGACAGAAGCATTAATGCAAACAAACTTGGAGACTTTTTTTATTCATTTTTTTTAAGGTGAATAATTGAATGTCTGAGATTCGAACCTCGACCCCTACATATAATAATGCATGTCCCTGTCTAGTGGCTAGAATTCATTTTTATCAACATGTTTATAAGTTATTTTAATTTTAAGTTAATTTGGATATTCGATCTTTAATTAATTTATGTCTATCATTTTGGTCTCCTAAATCGTTTATATTGGTCTCTGAACTTTACTTCGGTTAGTTTTATTAAAAAGAAAATTGTCTGTATAGGTGGAAACGTGGCATTTTATATGATTTTAAGAAAATGTAGGGAGAGAGAGGACGAAGGTGCGTGAGCGTGAGCGTGACTACAAGCAAGATTCTTTGATCAAATCCCAAATTTGAATTTTTTTACACCTTCTCCTATCCCAAACGCTTCTGAACGAATCGTATACGACAAAACTTTTCTAAATAATCTAAAAAAGTTACTCAAACTAACTGGAGTATAGAGAAAGTTAATTTGATTGCAATCTAATTTATTGAATCAAAGTTTATAGAAAAATATTGTTATTGATTATATGCACGAGTATTCAAAAAAATATTGGTCCAGGCAATTCAACAAACACCTTGTGCGCAATTTGTACCAAGTTTTTATACAATCTTTCCGGCATCAATTTTCTGCAAGTTATAAGTTTGAAAACCTTTTTTTTAGGAAACAAGTTTGAAATACTTGTAACTAAGATTATACAAATTAATTGCAAAAAATAAAATCACGTGAAGATTTAATATTTTTTGTTCATATCACTCAAAAGATTGATTTTGTTGATTGATAAAAACCCATAATTTTTTGTTGCAAAAACAGAAAAATATATGCACAATTATAATAAACACAAAGTAGAAGAGATAGACGGAAGAAGAACACAAAAAAATTGTTTAGGTAGTTCCCCGGTCGTCCTCACTATGGGTGCGTCTGCCCCATTCCAAATAGAATTGAGATATTAATTGCCATACAAAATCATTTATACAAAAAGAAAAACTTACAACAAAATCAAACTCAATTGAAGTTCTTCAACCCTTGATGATGATGAGGAACTTTGTTCTTTTCAAACCCTTCTTCTTCAAATAACAAGATAAAGTCCCAAGATGTCCAATTGATCCTCCGTTTGCTACTCCTTTGCGAGAAATTATAACTCCAAAGTTTTTGCCTCAGCTAAATCCGAATCGCTACGCATTGTGCTAAACCCCGAAATTTATCCCCAATTTGGAGGGAAACCCCTAGTGGTTTTACTAAAAAGAAAATCCCCAAGAATCTCCTACCCGAAACAAGGAATTACAACGCCTATGATTTTGAACGTTATCTTCCTAATTTATGCTAACACCCAATTGAACACCTCATTGTCTTTGAAAATTAGGTGTTTTGTGAAAGAAGGAAGAAGATAGAGATAATGAACTTGTATATTTATTGATTTTATATTCCAGGGATGCATGAATGCTATTTGTATGTGTTAAAAATGAGATAGGAAAGAAAAACTTCATATCTAAAATTTGGCCATGTTTTTAGCAATTTCTGTTGAAAAATGTCAGCATGTATGGATCTATAGAGCTACGTATCGATCCATTAAAGTTGAGTTTTCAGATTTCTCAAAAAGCTTTCGGTATATATTGATCCGTATGAGTATGTATCAAACCATACAAGTAGCTATAAAAAAAATTCTTGGACATGTGCCAATATGCATCGATCTTTAAGCCAAATTTTTCTTTAAAACTTAAAATTATTTTTGCTTTCAATTTTAGTTATTTTTAATCAAGGGTGTTCAGCACTTAATGATGAGGGAGATAAGTTTAATATACATATAATCTAACTTGTCAAATTTGTCTTAGTTTTAACTTCACCCAAAAAACTATAAACGACAAATACATTCATGTCTGTCCTCCCATTCTTTTGTTTGGTGAGTTTCATAAAAGTTGCCAACACATATTTTTTTGTTGGTAAAAGAATTCAAATATTTAAAAGTCAATGTAAATAACACAAATATCTACACTAATACAACTTCCATGAATTTGACGCGGTGGCAATCTATTAAAGTTGTCAACACTTTTAAGTTGATGGTTGACTTCATTATTATTCGGTTCAACAAATGATCTAATGCTCCTTAGCTTTTAGGAATATTAGATCCTCTATTGAATCAAATAATAATGAAACTCAACCCTCAAGTTAAATGTATGAGCGGCTTCAATAAAGCGCTACCGTGCCAAATTCAAGAAATCAGGATTTGTTTCGACGTAGTTGGAACAACTACATAAACTAAAGCAAAATGTGGATTTATTTTAGTGCAGATGTTCGTGTAATTTACGATAACTTTTAAATATTTCAATTCTTTTATTAAAAAAAGATATATTTCAATTCAATGATATCTTGCTAAGTGCAACACATCAAATTTGTGAATAATCTTTATTTCCAAGATACTGATTGACTCGTTTTAAATCATTTAAACCCATCAATTTCGTTATATTTTATCAAAAATTATGTGATACCAATTGATTAAGCATTTTATAATAATCAATTAATTTATGGTTAAATATTATACCAATAAATTGAGGAAGTGATATAGAGAAAGTGATTGAGGAAGGGGAATATTATACCAATAATCAATTAGTTTATGGTTAAATACTATAATTAGAGTGCAGATGTTTTGTTTATAAGCTTCATGTGTTTCTAGGAAACAATCGAAAAGAAAACAACAACTTTCTTATAATTATCACTCAAGACTTGGGCCGAACATTGCTCAAATCATGCTCTCTCTGAAAACACTATTGAAAAAAAGACATTTATTCACCACATGGTGAAGAAATAATAAAATTATTTAAGGTAAACTCTTCGAATCTTAAGAATAAATTTTAAAAATAATAAAAGTTATATATCATCATTTATCAATTTTATATTAATATTCTATTTTTTTAAACTATGAAACCATTTGCAATTTATAAAAAAAAAATATAATATTTAACTTGAAGGTGAGAAAAACACAAGAAGGGAGGGTTGAATTGTGTTAACTTTTTCGCGTCTCTTAAAGAGATTGATTCTGTTTCCAAATTAGAGTCTGATAGAGTTCAGGTTCTGATGGAAGTTCAGTGTCTGTTGCAGCGGAATAAAGTAAAGAGATAAGGGAAAGAGAGAACACAAACAATTATGCAGGTTCCTTCCACAAACCGGAAGTAGTCATGTCCCCTTTGCACTTCCAAGGAGAGTTCACTAAAATGTAATAACAAATTACAAGTTGATCAAGCACACAGCAAGAGACTTCCAATGCTCAAGCGCACAAGCAAGAGACTTCTTTTGCTCAATGACACACCCAAGAGACTTCTATTGTTCAAGCACGCAAGCAAGATACTTCTAACACAATTTACAAAAAATTGAATAAGAGTTTGAACACTTGATATACAATCAGTGGTGTTCCAAATACAAAACAATAAGACTCTGTTTTCTGTGACACTTAGAAATTCTAGGATATGAAATTTGTAAGAATTTCCTAAGTTGTTGATGTGTTTGGTTTGACTCAGGAAGAATAACAAAATAGCGTAATAGCTCAGTTTTTCAGTAGTAGAGTCAGTAACCAATACTCCAAGTCTTCACTCCTTTATATAGAGGTTGTAGAGAGACGTTGAGAAAAGTCAGCACATCACAAAGTCATCTAGAAGCTTGATCAACCACTGTTGATTTGTTGCTTGAGATGGTAATCGTCATTCAAAACAGATTTTGAATTTCATTCCACTCGAAGCGAAAATACCAGTAGACACAGCTGCCAATAGTACAAGTAATGGAGTAGTGGAAACAGGAGTCGTACAGTACTCTGTCCTTTTCCTGCATTCTTTGTCGCAAAGCATCCCATGCTTAAGTTGACTTGAAAATAGTCGTTACTCCATATGAACGTTTCTTCTGCAACGAAATGCATTCAGAGATTCATCTAAACAAATTCTCGAGTTGCAATCTTCAGACTCTCTGTAGAACTCTAGACTCTGTTGAGCTTCAGACTCTCTTGCAATACATAGTATGGCTAATCAATTCATAAAACGTTTGTCATCCATCAAACAAATGTTCACTTGATGATGCTCAAAGGAGTAGCTTTGCATTTTTTTACGGTGCCTTAATAAAAATATATAAATTTCAAAACACATGTTCAATCTATCTTGTAAAATTGATTATTTTAGATAGGATGTCATATATTTTAATATTAATTTTTTCCATCAAAACAACATTTACAAGTATATTGTTAATATAATTTTATAAACAACCCACACATTTGAAAAATGAATCAACTCTCTGCATGATTTGACATTTTAACCTCAAGAGATGGGGTTTAAATCCTCTCGAAGACAATTGTAACATGACTATGGCTACCACTTTAATTAATGACAGTTTAGCATCCACTAAAAAAATTTCATATGAAAAAAAAACAATCAAATATTTTGATATATACATACATATTAAAAATTTAAAAGAAAATAAGCCTTGTATAACGTTAACATAAACTTACCACTTCTTCGAAGTATAACCATTGTTGTTTGACCGCGACAGAGACCGTATCACCGTAATAGTAAAACGAGCTGGTGAGATTTTTGTGCACATTGTTGCTCAACCTTTTGCAGGTGGTCAATGGTCATAGATAGTGACTGATGCTTTGTTTTGTACGTGACTGATGCTTAAGCTTCCTATTAATAGCCATATGATTCCAATGCTAACATATTATTAGGTAGAAGGTAGTTTATGCACACTTTTTTCCTTTCAAAGTATTTGCATGTAGTTTGTTCACAAAGATGTGAAGGAAAAATTCTATCTTGGAGGTTGTGTGCGCTTCCCCCATCCGTTTTGATTTCTTTTTTCCAATACTGTATGTGTATTATATATACGTAAAGTTTGAAATTTGATTTGATTTTCTATTTATTTAGTATTATATATACATAAATGCTACCCAGAATTGAATGCAATGTTACATAAGAGATGAATAGTTAAATAACTATTTAGTCACTTACATAGATAAATATATTTTTATTGAATTTTAAAATTACAAAATCATTAAATGTTTCCAAAATATATTAAAAATTACATATAACAATTATAATGTATGTTGTAAAAAAACAATTACAACGTATGCTTATGTTTAAAATATAAAATGTCTTTTTTTTTAAGAATAAAATGTTATATACAACACAAGTTTTGGCTATGGAAAGTTAAAAGGAAAAAAAACTATTTTTATTAATTGATTTAATTTGTATACACGATCAATTTTAATTGAGTTTACTTTGTATACATTATAAAAAGATTTTATACATTTATCAAATAGTCTGTCATCGCATATATTGATGAAATATGATATCTTAATAATATACAAACATGAAGCTTGTTTTAGACCACCAATCCAATGTGTCAACTTCTTAAGCACCCAATGCCAAATCATCACATTTTGAAATCTCATTTTATCATCAAAAATAGTAACTAGGAGCAGAAAAACATGTAACCCATAATTTTTAATAATTTTAAAATGATCAAATTTCAATTTATGGAACAATAATTTAAATAAGTAGATATCCCTCCAAGAAATGTTGCTATCGGGCCTTTTTTTAGCAAAACAACAAAAATCCAATTCAAAATGTGGCCCAACTCAAACCCGGCCCAGCTGTGTCACCCAACCCATTTCAGCCTTTCACTGTTCCAATTAATGCAATTTCTGAAAAGAGATAGTCTTTCCCTTCATCTCCGCTGATACACAAACCCTAACCCTTCTTTTGAACATTTTCGTTTGCTATCAGACAAACCCCATCAAAACCCCATCTGATCCACCCAGATATAATATTTCCCTATTGATGATGGAATATCCAACCCGTCACCGTCGTTCTTCACCCAAAAACGAGATTTACCATTCAAGGTGTTTTCACCCCAAGTGAAATCTGAACTTTTTCAAAGCAAATCTCATATAATCAGTATTGGATGATGCGATTGAAGATAAGGATGAGTTGAAATTCAAAATTGGAGGTAAATTTTTCAACCCAATCTGATTTCAATTTTTCCCCCCCCAAATTCATCCTCAAATTTTATTGTTTTTTTAATCCTTATCTAACCCTAGATGTTTAGTATAAAATGGGTCATTGTGTGTCTGTCAAATTTGCCCCAGCTTTGCAAATTGTTAAGTTGCATTGCTCTCTTTCTCCCTCCTTTAACTTTTGCATTCAAGTAATTTTGAGTTTGGGGTCTGAATATTCTAGATTTTCAATCATTTTAACATTTTCGAAACAAAACAAATGGCCAATCTTGCTGAGTTTTCTCCAATTTCTGAAATATCTACTGAAAAAAATTTCTGGAATTTGAAGGCTAAGGTCATTCGATTATGGCAAGTCTCTGACTTTAACAGGAACACTTTGCCATTTTCGAGTGAGATGGTATTGATGGATGAAGCTGGTAACAGAATCCATGCTACCATAAAAAAAACCCTTCTGTACAAATTCAAAAACGACATTTTTGAAGGGAAATGCTTTAGCTTTGAGAATATGGGGGTGGCTAACAATGGGGGTAACTATAGGACCACTAGACACCCCTTCAAACTGAACTTTCAGTTTAGCAGTAAGGTTGTTTTTCTCCCAACTCTCTCAATCACCAAGTCTCCATATAATTTTGTGCCAATCCCTGAAATTGTTGGAGGGTCTTATGATACTGATTTCCTGCCTGGTAATAATATGTTTTTTTTTATGTTATTTTGTGGTTTTATAGGATATTTAATCTAATGTATTGTATGTTTCATGTTTATTTAAGTAGTTTTTGTTTGATGTTTATTTCAGACCTTTGTGGATTCTTGACTGGTGTTGGTAGTGAAAGAGAAATACAAAAGGGTGGTAAGACTTACAAGCTGAATGTCATTGAGTTGGAATCACTTGGGTAATGTTCTGACTCATTCTTCTGTTTTTATTTTTATTTTGGAGTTATAGTTATGTTACTTATATAATTTTTATTTTTATTTTAGGCATAAGGTTCAATGTACTCTTTTTGGAACCTATGTGGATGATTTGAATAACTTTATTGCAAGTGGGGATATCCAGAATGCCATTGTTATCATTCAACTTGCTAAGGCAAAACACTTTCAAGGTAAGGTTACCAGTATTAATGTGTTTTGTTTCTTAAAGCCAAAACTGTATTTTTATTACTCTTTTTGTTTTAACTTTTACACATGAACATTTTAAGTTGATATCATTCATATCTTTTTCATTATAGACAAACTTCATGTTCAGAATTGCTTGAATTGTACACGAGTTATTTTCAACCCAACATGTGCTGATGGTCTGACCATGAGGAATAGGTAGTCATATGTTTGACTTTTAACTTTTTTTCCCTTAAATATCTGATTTGTTTGCAATAAAGTACTTTTATTGATGTCTTTTAATAAGTTATAATGTTGTGTCTTAGGCTTCCTGAGACTCCTGATACTCCCTCACCACTATCTCTAACTCAGCTGCTACCTGAACCCAAAGTTGACCCAAAGGATGAGTTTCTGTATAATACTCCTAGAACTACCATGCAAGGCCTTAAGGATGCCTCTGTTGTGAGTTATTAACCTTCTGCTCTCAATCTACTTTTTGAACTTTGAGTTACAGACAATCAAATGTGTCTTAACAATGATATATTCAATTTATTACTGTTTTTTTTTCTTTATGAATAACAATACTTCAAATGAGATTTTTATTGAAGATTTTATCCAAGTTTACTGTTTGGTTGTTGCTAATTGATTTTTCTGTTTTAGTAATATTCAAGTCTCATGAAAAATTATTAACTATTGGATGTTTGTTGGTAGGATTCTGTGTTTGTTGTTCTTGGTACCATCAAGAGAGTTGTGAACAAGGAAAACTTTTGGTACACTGCCTGTGTGTGTTCCAAGGCTGTCATACCTGATTCATCTATGTTTTTCTGTGAAAAGTGCGATAAGCATGTTAAAAAAGTTTTTCCTAGGTAATTTCTTTTACTCATATGGTGTTTGTGAATGAAATTTCACCCATAGGATAAATAAGTCACCACCGGCTAATACTCATTTAAACTAATTTGTGTTAGGTATTGCTTAAGGGTGAGGGCCATTGACCAGACAGATTGTGCAACTCTGGTCATCTTTGACAGAGATTGCTCTGCACTCTTTAACAAGAGTTGTGCTGATCTCTTAGCTGAGCATGAAGTGGTGAGCATTTGGTTTTCAAACTATTATTATATAAAAAAATTTCTATTACATGTTTTTGGGTGCTTCTCTAAATTAAAAAACATGTTTGTGACAGGCTATCCATGAGGGTAAGGTTGCACCTGAGCTTGATGCACTTATTGGAAAGACCTATCTGTTCAAAGTGGAGACCAAGGCAGATTTTAGTCCACGTTTTGAACAGTCATTCCGTGTGCGAAAAATATGTCTTGACCCTGCAATCATCAAGGAGTTTATGTCAAAGTGGGAAAAGGAAGAGGCCTCATTCTCCAAGCTACATAATGTACGATGATATTCGATTACCTTACTTATAATGTTTTGTTTTCATGAGTTTTAGAGTGTAGATGGTAATAAATATTGATATTCTTTGTGCTGATTCTGTTATCCATATTGAGCAGGAGAGTGCTTCTTTAAGTGTCTTGATGGACAAGGGCAAGCACACAATGCACATTGGAGAGTCCAGTCTCTTATCTCAAGTAAAAATAGGACCTTACTTTTCTGGGTTTTTTTAGGTCCACTGAATTAATGGTCTGATATGGCGTGTTTGATATATATTTTAGGATCCAATTTCCCTATCTGATCCAGTGGAGAAGATTCAAGAGAAGCTTTCTAAGGTGCCTATTTCTGCTTCTGGTGTCGTCAAACAGGTTAACATTTATTTTCCACTAATTGAATAATTTGGTTTTTATTGTAGTATTATATCATTAATATACTACCATTCTTATGATCAATTTCAGGATTTGATGACCAAGTTTGGAGGTGCTGATTCAGAGCCGGATTGCCAGGAAATACCCTCCTCAGCTTCTGCATCTTCATCCAGCAAAAGGGTTTCTCCCACCAATGATGATGAAGACATGAATGTTCCTATTAAGAAGCTTACCAGGAGGGCTGTAAAGATTGAGAAGATTTAAACAATCTTCTTGATAGATGTATTTTGATAACCAGAACTATTAGTCATTGATAGATTAAGTGACAAAATTCTTGATGATTATTTGGTTAAGTTGTACTGTTTTGATACTTTTTCAACTATGTCATTTTGGTCATGTAGTGGGGATGTAATATTAATTATGACTATCTGTTTGACTATATCTATTATTATTATCATTTATGTTATTCACTTTTTATGATATTTAGTGCATTCTATTATTGGTATGTTGGTTTTACATATCAGTTGACTAAGGTATTGATTATAACTTTATTTATATTACATATATATATTTTTCTATTTGACTTCTATACTTATACTAACAGAAAATGTCTTTTTCTTTACAGGATTTTCAATCAAAGATTTCTAGAACTTCATGGATCAAACATATAATATGCACATGGTATATATGCTTTGGACTATAATTGTGATTTTTCTTATGTTATGAGATATGATCTTCATTCCATACTCACCAGTAGTTACTTTGCCTTTTGACAGGATTGGACATGGGATTGAATTCAAGAAAGAGAGATCATTTACTAATTAATGTCTATTTTATCAACCTTAATGGCTATAGTATTGTAGTCAAATAGGTTTCATGTCTTGAAGACATAACTGATGTAATGTGACCAAGCTCTATGTAATTATCATATTTTATTTAATAAATAATAGATTTTATTTTGGTATTATTTTATTGATGTCAATAATACTACTTTAACAATTTTCAGAATAAATAAACAAAAAATTCCTATAAATAAAATAAAATTGTTTATTATTTATTTTCGTACTTGATGTCCTCATATTAATTGAATTTCATTTTTTGTTACAAAAAAAAATCGATTTTCATTATTTAGTAGTAAAATTTACATTATAGAAAGGTTAATCACATTTTGTCGCATACCAAGAAGTACTCATCAATTTAATTATTACAATGCAAAAATAATTCATTGTTTGGACTCAATCTTTCTAGATGAATTCAATTTAAAATTGGTTATGAGTTAAAAAACATTAATATATATTTATCTAAGACTCACAATTGGTTGTTGTTTTCTTTATCCAAATACTCAGATAAATTAATTTAGTAATTTATGAGGTGTAAGAGTCATTAAGTTAAGACTGGGCCCAAAGCATGTGTGTTGAATCTTCAGCCCATATATCATTGTTTTTTCCCTAAAAGGAAAATCAGAAGTCAAACTAGGTTTTTGGTAGAAAACCAGTTTCAGATTTACTTAGTTCCCATCATAGGGGAAACAAACACTCTCTTTAACCCTATTACTTAGGAAACGTTGGATCAATCTCTCCTCACCCAACAACTTTCTCAGCGCTATCTAAGAGAGGGACCACTCCAATCATGGAAGGCGATGCATGCAGGTATTTCATACCCCCACATATCACGCTTTTGGTCGGTTTTTTCCATTTTCTTTGCTTCAATTCAGCCGCAAATTTCGATTAATTCACCATTTTCTGTTAATGAAATGATTTTGTCCGGATTAAATCCTTATTAAGAGTATTATTTTATTTAAAACTTGGTTGATTTGTATATAGATAATAGTATAGTTTGTGGTTGACATCAGTTTATATACTTGACAATTGATGTTAAAGAACATCATGCTCATTCCAACTCTTACACATTTGGATTAAGATTTTGTGTTCTAATTACATATTGTAAGTTGTCATTCACGTTAAAGCATGTAATTGGTTGCTTTATTGTGCTATACAATATACATACATAAAGTACAAATGCTTTATATATACTATTTTGGTGTGTGTCTAATTAACAAATTTCATGAAATGACATTTCATTGGTTTGTCTTGGAGCAAATTTTCGTCACTATGTGTGTACTTAAACAAGTGGTCATATTCTCTTAATAAGTAATTTTCACAGCCAAAATCAAAGGGAAGCGACTTTGTGATAATTCCTCTCAATCTCACATTAAGTTTCACCACTACCAAACTCAACAATGGAACCAAATGACCCAAAAAGTGCAAGGAGGAAGAGAAAGTTAGCATCATTAGAAAGGGGTTCAACAAATAATTCCATGAAAAAAGGTAGTTCAATACATTAACATTATTTCCTTTGGTTTATATTATAAAACAAAGATCAAATTTATTATGATAAATCTTATTCTCATTCATTGCAGGTTGTTATATTAATCACACTTATAAACAAGGTCAGAGAAAAATGATATCCAATACATCTGTTAGAATCCCTCTTTCACCATTGATGAATGGTTAGAAGATAAGTTAACTATAATTTTTTTTTATACATATCACAACTGAACATCAATTCATAACATATTAGGTTGATTAATAACAAAAATTCACTAAGTTTATCATTTGTGAAATTATTTAATTGCTATTTTCTTTATTCCGTTTTCTGGTAGTGGTCAATCAAGGTTACTTAGATACAACACATAATTCTGGTGGAAATTCAATTCATCCAACATCAAATGTATCACCAACCAGGCTGATGGAAACACAAACATCAAGAGGGCTATCTATGGTGCAATGTGACTCGAAATTATCAAGGATGAAGAGAAAACATTCATTGTTAGAAAGAGGGTGCACCCAAAAACTTATTGATAAAGGTATTTTATTTTTTACAATGGACATTTTATATATACCATATTACCAAGTTCATTTATCTCATGTTAACTTATTGAACTTTTTTTAATTAGAGAATGAAAATGCGGACTATGCTTTAAGGTATCAGAAAAAGAAAGTTTCAGATGGGGCACGGAGGTTACCTAATCTACCCGGTATAGATGATAATTATTTGACCAGTTTCTATCATAATAAGTGTATACTACCATCCTAATAATAATTGCATTTGGTCTGATAACAAGTGCATTTTACCAAGTCCCTTAACACATATTTATGGAATTTCATTCCATGCCAATTATAAGCATTTACTATCTTATTATACAGATAAAGTCATTGAAGCAAATTTTGCACACAACATAACAAGTGGTACACCACTCATTCCTTCTCAAACAAATATAACATCACGTGAGTAACCTTCAATATATGTTAACATATTTTTAATTTGTTATTGAATCACATTGTATAAATTGTATAGATTCAATTAATATTTACATGTATAAACAGTTGGATCAACCTTAACTCATACAAGTTTGTTAAAGAGGTCAAGAGCAAAATCATCTCATCCACCACCCGAAAAAAGAAGTCCATTATCCAATATTTCCAACATTACATTTGTAAATTCGTCAGGTAAAAATGATATTTTTCAAAAATATTATCACTTTTGGTCATTACCTTTAATGGGTTTTACATAGTGTTTTAATAAAACATAATGTTGTTGATGTTTTATCATGAAAATTTTCAGGATCTCAATCAACTCATATACCCAAGAAGGGTCAAATTACTCGAAGTCAAAGGAGAAGACATTGCAAAGGACTACCTATTGCGCGTTTGGATTTTGAGACTATTTTTGTCGAAGGTGGCTCATCATCGAACTCTACATACGATGGTAATTCGTCTATGACACAATATCAAGTATATTTTATTATAGATAAGGTCGCATAAATTATGCAATGCATTATAAGCAGGTGGAGACAAAGAGAACATTAATATCGATGACTTCAAAAATGATTTATACAGCGATGCTGAGATCAAAGGTATGCATATGATTTTTAATTTATAAGTTGCAAATGGTTATAGGCATCTCAATTGTACATATCTAACGTTACGTACAAAATAAAATACAGGACCTCTTTATTTTGGCTATCCAGATTTCACATGCAAATGGTGCAAAGCTAAACTTTGGATCGAAGAGCGTGCAATAAAGTCTAAACCTCCGAACATTAATTCTGAATTTTCGTTATGCTGTCAAAAGGGACAAGTTGATATTCCTTATGTAGAGAAACCTCCAAAACTACTGTTAGCACTGCTTGATGGAAGTGAACCTCGAAGCATGCATTACCAAGAGAACATCAGAGCATATAACAGTATGTTTGCCTTTACATCCCTTGGAGGCAAAGTTTTTTCAAAGCTCAATAATGGAAGAGGGCCGCCTCAATTTATATTAAGTGGACAAAATTATCATAGGATTGGTAGTCTATTGCCTGAGCCTGGAAGTACTCCAAAGTTTGCCCAACTATACATCTACGACACTCAAAACGAAATTCAAAATAGAACAAAAGTCTTTGAGTATGTATTATGTTTCCTTATCATTTATTTATTCAATTACTTTATAATATGATATAGTAATAAAATTCAATAAGTCTAATAACGTAAATTCGTTCGCAGTTCAACCGATGGTGAGGGTGGATTTGATCTTTCATTGGTTGAAGATCTGAAAAAAATGTTGGACGAGTTTAACCCTCTTTGCAAATCTTTTAGAAAGATCCGTGATATGGTTGAACAGGGATCACCTCCAAAGATGGCATTAAGGTTGTTTAGAAAAAGGGAAGGTGACTCAAGAATGCACAACCTACCTACCGTCGATGAAGTTGCTGGTTTGATAATCGGTGATTATGATGAGACTGAAGAAGGAAGAGATATTATAGTCGATGATGTAGGCAGAGGATTGAGAAGGATACACGAGACACATCCATTGTACATGCCACTTCAGTATCCTTTAGTGTTTCCTTGCGGTGATTATGGCTATGAGGAGGATATACCTTACAGGGAATTTGAAGACGAAGAAAAAAAATCAAAAGGTTCAAGGGAAAGAGTTGCAATTAGAGAATACATTGCTTTTAGAATTCAAGAGAGGGATTGCGAGTTTGGAAACATTTTGTATGCAAGAAGATTGACGCAGCAATTTGTTGTTGATTGTTACACCATGATTGAAGCACAAAGGCTATCTTATATTCGGCATAACCAGGGAAATATTCGTTCCGATATGCTGAGTGGATTACAAGAAGCAGTTGAAATGGGAGACAATGATCCTCGGAAAGCTGGACAACGTGTTATACTTCCAGATTCATTTACAGGTTCACCAAGGTACATGTTCAACAATTGTCAAGATGCAATGGCAATTTGTAAGAGATACGGCTACCCGGATCTTTTCATCACAATAACTTGCAACTCAAATTGGAGGGAAATCAAGAACTTTGTTTCAGATAGAGGACTTAGTGCATCTGACAGACCTGACATCATCTGTAGAGTTTTTAAAATGAAGCTTGACTGAATGATGGCCGACTTTAAGAAAGATAAAATATTTGGCACTGTGACTGCAGGTATGTAGACACTTATGTATGCTAATAATAGTTTTAGTTGTTTTTAATAATCTATTATATAATTTTTAATAATCATATACTTGATAGGTATGTATACCGTTGAGTTTCAGAAGAGAGGGCTCCCACATGCACACATTTTGTTGTGGTTGGAAGGTAATAACAAACTGCACACAACCAAGGAAATTGATACGGTTATATCAGCGGAGATTCCTCATCCACAACTATATCCAAAGTTGCAT
This sequence comes from Medicago arabica, assembly GCA_946800305.1. Lineage (NCBI taxonomy): Eukaryota > Viridiplantae > Streptophyta > Magnoliopsida > Fabales > Fabaceae > Medicago > Medicago arabica. The sequence goes on from OX326970.1 coordinate 3,072,374, forward strand.
TTGGCAGTTTCAACATACATGATGCATGGACCATGCGGAGGGGCAAATTTGAGTTTGCCATGCATGAATGGCAAGAGGTGCACGAAATACTTTCCTAAGAAGTTCACAAATTCCACTTCAATAGATGAGGATGGTTTTCCGGTATATAAAAGAAGGGACAATGGGGTTTGTGTGGACAAAAATGGAACTCCTTTGGACAATAGGTACGTTGTTCCTTACAATCCGTTACTCTTAATGAGATACCAAGGACATGTTAACACTGAGTATTGCAATAAGTCAAATGCAATAAAGTATCTTTTCAAATATGTCAACAAAGGTCCCGATAGAGCAAACCTCCAAATTAAAAAAAAAACAGGAGACAAAGATGAAGAGGGCCCAATTGATGAAATTAAGCGTTACTACGACTGCCGCTATGTCTCACCATGTGAAGCATCTTGGAGAATATTCATGTTTGATATCCATGAAAAATGGCCTACTGTTATGAGATTATCTTTACATCTAGAAGGTCAGCAATGTGTTAGGTTCAAGGAAAATCAAAAGCTACCAAATGTTGTCAGATATCATCAATCAGTCCCTACCATGTTTCTTGCATGGTTTGTTGCAAATCAAAATTATAGTCAGGGTAGAGATCTTACTTATGCCGAATTTCCATCAAAGTTTACTTATCTGCCTGACAAAAGGACATGGCATCCAAGGCAAAATGGTTTTCAGATTGGGAGGTTGTCTTACATTCCTGTAGGCTCAGGTGAACTTTACTATATGCGGATTCTTTTAACCTTTCAAAAGGGTTGCAAGGGGTTTGATTGTATTAAAACTGTGGATGGGAAGCTCTACGACAGCTTTCAAGATGCATGTTATGCTCTTGGTTTACTGTCAGATGACAAAGAGTTTATTGATGGAATTTTCGAGGCTTCTAGATCACAGAGTGGGCAAATGCTTCGTGTTTTGTTTGTTAGACTTTTAATCATGAGTACAATGCACAAGGCTGATAATGTATGGAAAGCTACTTGGAAGTTATTGTCAGATGGAATTCTTTATTCTCGACGACGGATCCTCAATATTCCAGGTATTTTTACCCTTTCTCAACTGTTGCCAACACTCTTTGTCATATACAATATATCCTCAATTTCTGATAATTTCACATGTAAAATTTTCAATGACGTTGAAACACATACGCAGACATTTTATCTGTAACTATCAGGAACATATATTCTATTAAAAACTGAATTACGCTATGCATTCTAAGACCTTCAACTGTATATAAATTATATAATGTTGTTATATTTCCTAAATTAGAGCTTGCCATTTTTTTAGGGACACATATGTACATGAACATCACTTTGGCTACAATTACTAATGTACATCATAACATGTTGCTAAGGTATTGTTGTTTATGTGAATATTGAGGTCCATGATATCTTTTTGTTTTATAACATATGATGCAGATCTTCGCATTCCAGATAGTGATTTGCAAAATCTTTGTCTAATTGAGATAGAAAAGTTGTTGATGTGCAATGGCAAATCATTGAAAGACCACAAATCATTGCCTTACCCAGTTTTTGGCGAGTTAATGGCTCAAACTAATAAGTTCATTGCTGATGAATTGAATTATGACAAAGATAAGCAATGTCAGCTGCATAAATCTCTTCTTCATCAACTTACTGATGAGCAACATGATGTTTATTCTACAATAATGAAATCCGTTGAGGCTCAAGATGGTCAATTCTATTTTTTGTATGGATACGGTGGAACCGGAAAGACCTTTATGTGGAAGACATTATCTGCAGCCATAAGGTCACAAGGCAAGATTGTAATTAATGTTGCTTCAAGCGGAATTGCTTCCTTATTGTTGCCTGGAGGCAAGACAGCTCATTCTACCTTTTGCATACCTTTGAAAATTAATGAAAAATGTATTTGCAATGTTAAACAACAGGATCATAGAGCCAAATTGCTTAGAGAAGCAAGTCTAATTATATGGGATGAGGCACCCATGATGCACAGGCACTGTTTTGAAGCATTTGACAGAACTATGCGAGATGTAATGAGAGTTGTAGATGAAAAAAACTTGAAAAAACCTTTCGGAGGAAAGGTTGTCATTTTGGGCGGAGATTTCAGGCAAATTTTACCCGTCGTTAGAAAAGCCACCAGACATGATATCATCAAGTCATCTGTTAACTCTTCTAATATTTGGCATAGCTGCAAGATCCTAAAGCTGACAAGAAACATGAGGTTAAGTGGGGATTTGGCCGATCATAATGCAACTGAGATTAGAGATTTTGCAAATTGGATTTTGAAGATTGGAAATGGTGATATGGTTGCAGATGAAGATGGAGAGAGCATCATGGATATTCCTGAGGAATTGTGCATTCCTCAATGCGACAATCCTCTCCAGGCGTTGGTTGATTTTGTCTATCCAGATATCGTTAATAACATCGACAATCAAATGATCTTTGAAGAGAAAGCGATACTTGCTCCCACCCTTGATGCTGTTGAACAAGTCAATGAGTATGTTCTTTTGTTGATTGAAGGTGAAGCCAAAGAGTATCTAAGTTCTGATACACCTTGCAAATCTGATGAAGACTATGATATTCAAGGAGATTGGTGTACTACAGAATTCTTAAATGACATCAAATGTTCTGGAATACCAAACCATAGGTTGATATTGAAGACTGGAGTTCCCATCATGTTGCTGAGAAACATTGATCAAGCAAGTGGTTTATGTAATGGAACACGACTACAAGTCAATCACCTTGGGAAAAACATCATAACTGCTACTGTCATTACTGGTAAGGGTATTGGCCAAAAGGTATTGATCCCAAGGATGGATTTGGTTCCCTCTGATTCTGGGTTTCCATTCAAATTTTCAAGACGACAATTCCCCATATCATTGTGCTTTGCTATGACAATAAACAAGAGTCAGGGGCAATCATTGTCAAAGGTTGGTTTGTATCTACCTCGCCCTGTTTTTACACATGGACAATTGTATGTTGCTGTATCAAGGGTAACCACCAAGAAAGGATTGAAAATGCTCATTTTGGATGAAGATGGGAATCCATGCACCTCTACCATCAATGTAGTTTTTCCGGAGGTTTTTGATAACCTTTAGGAATTAGCATCTCAGGTTAGACTTTTATTATTTTAAGTTTCATGTTACATTTATACTATACAACATACATTAATAAAAGGACAAAACCTTTGTTTGTTAATGTAGTTTGCTCTTCTAGCGGTATACCATTGATGCGCCGTTGTGGATGAAAGCTTTTTGGCAGATTTTTGGTGTTTCATAAGATTGGAAATTCGTTGCTGTTATTTTCTATTTATGTTTAAATCCTGACAATGACAATCCATTATGTTTAATTTTTTGTTCTAATTTTAGGAGCATTACCTAAAACTGTGGCAATTGATGAATTACTATTAGTCATGTTCATAACACCTTATTTATCATCATAGTTCATTATATTATTTTTGGATGTGTGTTACATTTGTTTATATCTATTGCCAATGCCACTATATAACTTTTTTGCCCGTGCGTTGCACGGGTGGAAATCCTAGTATCATATATTTTCAAGATTAAATAGTCATTTAGGTCTTTAATTCTGCACCTCGTTGTTACATAGGTACCTGACCCATGATTAAATACAAAATAGTCCCTGAATATTCACTTCTGCTATCAGTTTAGTACCCTGTGTTAAAAAAATTTGTTAACTAACGAGGTGACAAATGTTTTATGTTGACAAGGTGTATGAGGTGTGTGTCAAAGACTAAAGTTAAAGAAGAAAATGGTGTCTTTGGTCCTTGAACCGAAAATCAATATCCCCAAATTGAATCTCAAATTCCTAAATCCCAAATTTAATCCTCAAATCCCTAAATCTCGTGTAATTCTCTCTTTTGTTCAAAATCAAATCTTTCATTAAACACCAAAATTGAATCGCACGATGATATGTGTTGGTGCAAACTCGCCCCAACGAAGTGCTGCTCATTCATCAAGAACCGTGTCATCTTTCGAAATGAAGTTGACCTGAACATATAGAATAAACAAACAAAAAACATTAAAATGGTCATTAAGGTCTCTGGCTGTGCATAACAGTAGACACTTATTGTCACTAAGGTCCTTGACAGTAAACATTTATAGACACAAAGCGGCTTGATGCACATATAAAAATAATCACTACTATAAAAAGTACACACCTTTTGCATCATTGATTTACATTCTTCATCCTTGCATATAGCTTTGCACCTTTGTTTGTAATTTTTTAACCACTTTATATCTCTTTCATGGTATACAGTCTAGTTCCTCAGAGCTTCTTTGAATATATCCACAGTTTCAAATTCCATTCATAACTCCAAGTGAGCTTGACAAACTTTGCATTTGAATTAAACTGAGGGAAAACTTGTCTTCCATTTTCATAACCTTCATCATCCATACTAATAGGATTTTTCAGTTCTTCCGAATGGTAATTCTCATTGTCGTTAGGAAAATCATTCTCAGCAACATTCTTTTCAACATTAATACCCATGGTTTGTCAAGGACCTTAATGACATTAAAAGTTTACTGTCAGGGGCCTAACTGATAGTAAGTATGCATAGTCAGAGACTTTAATGACAATTTTAATGTTTTCTGTTTGTTTATTCTATAAGCTCAAGACATCTTTATTGAGGAAGATGACTCAATTTTTAACGAGTGAGCAACACTTCGTTGAGACGAGTTTGCACCAACACCCATCATCGTGTGATTCGATTTTGGGGTTTAATGGAAGATTTGATTTTGAACAAAAAGAGGGAATTAGTTGAGATTTAGGAATTTAGGGAAATGATGATTAAATTATTTGAGAATTAGGGATTTGAGATTCAATTTGGGGATATTGTTTTTCGGCTCATAGACCAAAGTGACTTTTTTCTACTTTTACTTTAATCCATGGGACATCTCATGCACCTTGTCAGCACAATACATTTGTTACCCGGTCAATTAACAAGAGTTTTTAACGTCGTAGACTAAACTGATAACAGAAGTACACATTCAAAAACTACTTTATATTTAATCATGAGTTAGTGACTTTTGTGTCAACGAGCAATGCAGAGTCGAAAACTAAAGTAACCATTTACACATATTTTTTTATTCAATTAATGTGATAACATATTATTTTATGTATACGTAAAACTTTGTTACACTAACTAGTCTTTCTAATTAATCTCAACTTTAAAAATCAAGGTAAGATAATTAAATAGAAGACATGATGGAATTTAATCATTAACGCACAGTTGCTCCAAAAAAAAAAAATCATTAATGCACAGTCGGTGTAAATTAATTTGACACCAACATCCAATAAAAATTCGTTACACCCCACATAAGCTTACTTTTGGAAAAGGGGACTGTATAGTCATTTCATTTATTACCCTTTATTCTTTTGTAACGGTCATCTCCATTTGAATCCAAGCTTCCTCTCTTATCATCATCCCTTTCTTAACTCAAAAACAACACCATTCTCTGTAATCTTCTCTCTCTAAAATTTCAATTTGAATCCCTAACTCTCTCTCTCTCTCTCTCTCTCTCTCTCTCTAAAATTCTACATTGTTTTCTCTCTCATCTAAACAATGTCTTCTACTTCATCTATCAGAAACCTTCTTCCTAGATCATTCTCTTCCAAGAGAAAATCAACTTCAAACCCTAAATTCCCAAATCCAGATGCAGAAAATACTCCTCCCACAGACCCCAACATCATTCAGATCAACCCTCAAAACTCATTGTCAATCACAACCAAACAATCACACTCCAAAATCCCAATTTCAACCACCCCTCCTGACTCAGACCCATCAGTAAAAGTAAGCACCACTTTTCAATTTCCTTCATTTTTATGCTTAATTTTTGAAAATTTAAGCTTTAATCTGTAATCCCAGAAATGGGTATGTGTAAAAATCACTTTTTTTTCCTTTCTAATTTTGCTCATAATATGGGTATATATAAAAATCACTGCTTTTTGTTTTTTGTTTTTGTTTTTATTTTTTCTTATAATTTAGATTTGAACTTGAAACAGGTTGTAGTACGAATTAGACCTACTGGTAACATTGGAATAGGAGATGAAACTGTTAAGAAGGTTTCTTCTGATACACTGTGTGTTGGGGATAGGCAATTTCAATTTGATTCAGTTTTTGATACCAACACAAGTCAGGTAAAGTACTTTACTTCACTGTTAGCTAAGGTGTTTTTTTCTTTCCATAGTTTTCTATCATAGGATTGATGTACTTGTTTCCTAATTAGAAGCAACTAGTAATTTACCTTCTTTGATTCAATGAATTTGTGATTGGTTTTTTCTTTCCATAATTTTCTCTCATAGGATTGAAGTACTTGTTTCCTAATTAGAAACATTTTGTAGTTTAACTTCGTTGATTCAGTATTGTTGCTTGATAGACACTCATAATTAAGTTGTAAGAGAAGGATGATAAGTGTGATTTATGTTAAGTTTCTGTTGTTTGTTTTGTTCAGGAAGATATTTTTCAGTCAGTTGGTGTTCCTTTGGTTCGAAATGCTTTGGCTGGTTACAACACTTCAATTCTATCATATGGCCAGGTACTACTATTTGATGTTTGCTGTATTGTTTCAACCTTTTAGTATGGAAAAAAATGTTGATATATTTGATGGACTAATGAGATGGAGGGTTTATTCTTTTGTAACTCTTTGCTAGTCTGGAAGTGGAAAGACATATACAATGTGGGGTCCCCCAAGTGCCATGTTTGAGGAGCCCTCACCTCAAAGTCACAAAGGAATTGTACCTCGGATCTTCCAAATGTTGTTTTCTGAGCTTGAAAAGGTATGTTTTATTTCCTACTTAACTTTCTAATGCTTGGAAGTTTGTCTTCTGTTTTTTTAGTGTTGACTGTTTTTCGGATAAATATATTAGGAGCAGGGTATGTCTGAGGGGAAACAGTTCAATTATCAGTGTCGGTGTTGTTTTCTTGAGGTAATTCTTTATGAAATTTCTAAATTGTGGCAAGTTTTGGGTGTTGTTCCCTTGTTCATATGATAATGCCTTTTATTTGTTGTTGTCTGAAACAGATATACAATGGACAAATTGGGGATTTACTTGATCCAACCCAGCGGAACCTTGAGGTAAGCATATATGGTTACCTTTGTGGTACGGTTTTGTCATTAAACCATTATTCACTTCCACTTTTGTTTTCATTGCTGCATTCTTATTATGGCTTGGTCCAAATTATCACAGATGAAGGTTGACTCAAAAAATGCATTGTCCTTAGAGAATCTGAGTGAGGAATATGTCACTAGCTATGATGAAGTCACACAAATTCTGATTAAGGTAGGGACAAGGGAAGTATGAAAGCAAATATTGTTGATAATTGAATATGCAAAATTTTCAGCTTAATTGATTTGATCTTTATATGGTGCAGGGTCTCTCTAGCAGAAAAGTTGGGGCAACAACCTTAAATTCTAAGAGCTCTAGATCGCATATTATTTTCACTTTTGTGATTGAGTCTTGGTGTAAGGTATTGGCAGTGTAATTCGGTTTAACATGATTCTCTATGGATACAGTCATTTCTATTATTCAAGATTGAAGACAACTTTTATTGTTAATTTTCACTACTAGTTATTTACTATTGTCTGATTTTTATTGATTCATGTTGCAGGGAACCTCAACAAATGGTTTCAGTAGTTCAAAAAGTAGCCGAATTAGCCTTATTGATGTTGCTGGGCAAGACAGGAACAAAGTTGATGGCGCAGGCAGACACTGTCTAAGGGAAACAAGAAGTATAAAGAAATCCTTATCACAGCTTGGGTAAGGATACCATTCATTGCTAGATTAGTTTTATATTTTCTACAGTTAAGTTGATGTTTGAAATTAATATCTTGGTCTTATTTTACTTCTTTCATTCTTTTTAACTGTTTCATTTCACTGACGTAGGCACTTAGTAGATGCTTTGACTAAAGAACCTCGCTTGGGAAAAACAAAAGTTCCAAACAGAAACACTTGTTTAACCCGTTTACTACATGAATCACTCGGTGGAAATGCCAAACTCTCAGTAATCTGTTCCATTTACCCAGATAACAGGTATGTATCTAAATTGAACACTATTGATTATCTGTTTGTAAGCCTAATGACATAATGTATATTTCATTTCTAGTTGTAAAGATTGTACTTGTTGCTTGAATTGTAGGAATAATAGTGAAACACTGCGCACACTCAGATTTGGACAGCGAGTAAGATCAATTCAAAATGAGCCTGTTATCAATGAAATAAAGGAGGATGATGTTAATGATTTGAGTGATCAAATCCGACAGCTGAAGGTATTGTTCATCTCCCTAACTTCAATGGAAATAATTTATAAAGGATACATGCAAATCTGAAAATTGTAACTTGTGTTTTGTCTGGTACAGGAAGAACTTATTAGAGCAAAGGCTGATGTTCGAAGCTCAGATGGGAGTAGAAATGGATACTTCCATGTACAGAATGTACGCGAAAGCCTCAATAATTTGAGGGTCAGCTTAAACCGCTCTCTACTCATACCTAACATTGATGATAATGATACTGATGATGAGGTGAATGTGAATGAGGAGGACATAAAGGAATTACGCCAGCAAATTGATGAGTTTTATAGTTCATGTGAAGGAAATCCTATTGATATATCTGTCAGTGAAGATTGTGTTCAGTATTATTCTGTTGAGGAAGGTGATGAAATTGAAAAAGAGGAAGTATGTTTGGGAGAAGCATTTAGCAAGCTTTGTCACGAGGATAGTGTGGCATCAGATAGCACCTTGTATGCATCAGCCAACAACACCTCAAGGGCCATTAGATCTTCATTTAGAGATAGCATTTCAGTCAGCTCATCTATTCGGTCTCCAATGCTTCTTGAGGAACCACAACTTTCCGAGTCTCCAAAAATCAGGAATTTACAGAGGAAGAGTGTGGCCTTTTCAACTAGTTGTCTTGGAAGTTCAAACAAACCGGCGGAGGAGAATTCAAGTTCCAATAAGGATTTGTTGGGGAAGTCATTTACAAAGGATGAACTTATGAGATCCTCATTAAGATCAAGCAATGTTTTTCCAGGTCCGACTGAATCCTTGGCAGCAAGCCTTAAGAGGGGGTTACAGATAATTGATTCTCATCAGCGGAACTCGTTATTGAATAAATCCTCAACTTCATTCTCTTTTGGGCGCTTAAGCTGTGGTGATTCTTCTGATCAAACAATCCAACAGAAGAAATATTCCATTGATGAAAGAACTGCTACATTGCTTTGTGGTTATTGCCGCAAAATAATATCTGATCAGGATTCCAATGAGGTTCCAGGTAGCTTTAAGTCATGCATTGACACAGCCGAAGCAGGAAATCCAGATGGACTGACTGATAAGGCTCCAAAAGTATGTCTTGACTTAATTTCTGTTACATTCTTCAATAGTCTCGTGTTAAACTCATGTAACTATTTTTTTCTTCTTCAAGGGTTTGGAGAGTATTCTGGAAAAAGAAATCACGAGAGAAAAGGAGCTTGAGAATGTTTGCAAGGAGCAAGCAGCTAAAATCGATGAACTAAACCAATTGGTATGAGGATTTTTGACTCATAAATTATGTCTGTAGTTTTTATTTTACACTGCTGACAATTTATTTGAATTTCTTCAGGTGGAGAAACTTAAAGGAGAAAAGGAACTAAACTCCATCGGCGAGTATGGTAAAAAAAGCAGCAAGCAGGCTGAACATACAGAAGAGGACAATAACTCCCTGAAAGATGAATACAAGGTCCATACTTGTTTGTAATCTACAATATAAAGTTATAGCCGTTTAAACTTTAAATCTTTGAAGCTGACGCTTATCATTTACTTTTATGTTATTTGCAGCTTCCGAGGGGCACTTCCTCAGACCGGGATTTAGAAGAAAAATGTGAAATTAAAGAAGTCCGGGAAGAACTAACTCAAAGAAGCATCTCTTTCGATGCTACCGAGAAGGAAGAACTACTCAAGGAAATTCAGAATCTGAGAAGCAAGCTGCAATTATACAGTGATGCACCAGTTAGAATGTCCACTGACAAACTGAGATCTTCGTTAATATCAAGATCCATTCAATTGAGAAAAAGTGGTGTATTTTCTCCTAATAATAATGGTGGGGAAGACCTAGAGAAAGAAAGAGAGAGATGGACAGAAATGGAAAGTGAGTGGATTTGTCTTACTGATGAACTAAGAGTTGATCTCGAGGCAAACCGGCAGAGGGCAGAGAGGGTTGAGCAGGAATTGAGGTTAGAGAAGATGTGCACTGAGGAGTTAGATGATGCACTGAAAAGATCAGTTCTTGGACATGCTAGAATGGTAGAACACTATGTTGACCTCCAGGAAAAGTATAACGATTTGGTTGCAAAACACAATGCTATAATGCATGGCATCGCCGAGGTGAAGAAGGCGGCAGCAAAGGCTGGAAAAAGAGGTCATGCTCGCTTTGCCAAATCGCTCGCTGCTGAGCTATCTGCATTAAGGGTGGAGAGGGAAAGAGAAGCAAAGTTCTTGAAAAAGGAGAACACAATTCTCAAGATTCAACTTAGGGACACTGCAGAAGCTGTTCATGCAGCTGGAGAACTACTTGTCAGACTCAGAGAAGCTGAACATGCAGCTTCTGTTGCAGAGGTAAAATCCCATCTCTTATTTTTCAGTTACAAAAGTGCATGATAACTTCTTAATTTCTTTAGTAACAAAATCTCCGGTTGCAACTTCGGTGGAGGAAAGTTTCATGATTTTATATTTTCTTGTGCAGGATAATTTTACAAAAGTGCAACAAGATAACGAAAAGCTAAAAAAGCAAATGGATAAACTCAAAAGAAAGCACAAGATGGAGCTGATTACCATGAAGCAGTACCTTGCGGAGAGCAAATTACCAGAGTCTGCATTGAAACAGCTATATAGAGAGGATTCTGATGTGGCACAGAACAATACAACTTCTCACAGTCAGGATGATAATCAGGCATGGAGAGCTGAATTTGGAGCAATCTATCAAGAGCATTATTAACAATTTGACAGTTGTTGATTCGATTAGAAGTCGATGAGTTTGAATTTGATCCTACTTGGATCAAAATGTATTCTTTGTATTCGTTTAAATCATTGTATTCTTTAGGCAGTGTGAACAATTGGTTTGCGCAACTTGAATTCTTTAGGCAATAGTAACAGCATTGATGGAATGATTGTTTTTACTGCTTGAATTTTTCTGGTTGTGCAGAAGCTACATGACTTTGAACTTGAAGTGATATATATTATCTAGAAGTATGAAAGAAACTAAAAGTTACACAAGCTTTTGGTTTTTGGGTCGAACAAAAAGGCACAAATGTAGAGAGATTAATTCAGGTGAAAAAACATGTTAACTGTTAAGATGAACCTGTCAAAAAAATTTATCAGAGATACCAAAATGATTCTACATGATGGAAGCCCGTGTGGAAGACACAGAAATTCAAATGGAATCATTGAATTTTGAATGAAAGACAGCTATGAAGCCTGATACTTGACACGATACCGATACGATATGGGAAATTTTTCAAAATTCCTGATACGACACGGCCTCGATACGTTATTAAAAAAATAAATTTAAAATTAAGTAAAAGTGCAAAATGTATAATAAACATAACTAAAAAGGAAAATGCTAACCATTGCCTTAAGAGTACTTATAAGAAACTTAAAGTAGTAACTTATACTTGAAAATTATGTATTCAACTTATTGAAATAGTAAAAAGCAACTTTTTCTGGATGAAATTTCACAATTAAAAATGATAATAAACAAACACTCACATTAATAAACATGATAAAAACAAGTGACAATTACATATTTTTTCCCCCATAAATTAGAATATAGCTAAATATCATCCAAAGAGAACATCGTTAGTACATATTTTTTCCCAATTAGAGAGAATAAGATATTAAAAGGAGAAGAACAGAAGAAACATAGTATCAGAGAGAAGAGAAACAAAGTAGAACACACCGGAGGAGGGGCAATCGGTGATGCAGATGTTGAGATTGAGGCAATCAGTGATAATGGTTAGAAGAGGAAATACGTATAACTCGAAGCTGATGAGAAACACTATTTTTCTTTTTGGGTAAGAGGAGACAATATGCTTTTGAAGGCATCGCCCATCTTTATCTATTTTTTATTTTTTTTAAAGTAGTAAAACCGAAGTATCGATGAGTATAAGTTAGTCGTATTGGAGTATAAGTTAGCCGTATCGGACACGTATTGGTCATTTTTTTCAAAAAAATAAATATTAATTGCCCGATACTTCTCTGATCCGCGTATCGGTATCGGATACGTGTCAGACACGATTCTTCAACATTTTTTGAGTATCAGGGCTTCATAGATAGACATGCTCTTCTTGTGGACTACTTATTTGTTAAAGAAAGGGACCATGAACAATTTATAATGAAGATAACAATGCAAGCATCTTGTACGATAAATTGACTGATTAACCTGTTTTGTTCCTAAACTAGTAGATTTTGGCAATTAGTCCCTAATATTAATGATATTTCAAAATGATCTATATAATAAAAAAAAATCATGATCACATGAGTCCTTTTGAGCTAATTAAGTTGTTCACAAAATTATGAATGTGATAAAAGTTTTTAATTTGGAATTAAATTGAAATTTTGTTAATTTCAGAGATCAATATTAACTGCAAGAACCATTAAATATAATATAATTTAATATATGCGAAAATTGTTCATTGTGCCTTATGGATCTAGATTTTTTTTTTTAGTTTCGAAGGAATTAATATATGTTATACCTAGCATTTTCCATAATTGTATTTCCATTGCATTTTTCATATATACTCATTTATTCACTTTATAAAGGTGAACTTCTAGCTACTATATTATTTTAAAAAAAAAAAAGCAATTTTAAAATATTATGTCCCGTTTACTTTATCATGTTTCATTATTAAAATATCAAAACATTATTTTTAAAAATGCATTACCTCTAAGTTTGCTTTCCACTTTCTCTACCAAAAATATAAACTAAATGAATTTTCCATCAAATGAACATAAATTTTAAAAAACAAAAACTTTAAAATAGGGCAAGTGTGCCATCACATCTAACAAATGAACCTAAGCCACCACATTACATAAGTTGGACCAAGCCTGAAGTTAGTAACAGACAGTTATGGATAAAACTGTAAAAAAAGAAGTAGTTACTGAGAGTGAGGGAGGGAACAAAAACGACGTCGTAGAGAAACTTTGAAAATTGAAAGAGATAACGCATAGGTAACTACTCCACACAACACAACACAACACATCAAAAAACGAAAACCAAAACAGCAACAGTATTAGTAGCAATGGCGACGGCGGATTCCGACGGTTTGACACCGCCTCATGACGAAGATTCCTCCGACTCCTCCGTTCCCAATTCTCCCAACTCCGCCATCATTCCCGTCGCTCCCTCCATTTGTCTTATCCGTTCCGCCGCTGATTCCGCCTCTGGCGCTTTCATGGGTTCCGTTTTAGGATACGGTCTTTCTCTTCTATTCACTAATTAGAGTCTTAATTATTACTAATTCAGTTTTTGTTTTTAATTTTCATGTTTTAATCCGAGGGTTTAGTGTTTATGTTCATTTTTCAATGCTTGAAGTTGTGTTGTTTCACTGATTACTTGCTTAATTATTTATGCCTCTTTTAGTTTGAATTTTCAATTTTCCGTTTTAATTAAGGGTTTAGTGTTTATGTCTTAATAGTCTGTGTAGGTGTGTTACATTCATTTTCAATGCTTGGAATATTGGTTTTGATTTGTTCTTATTATCTATGAAACACGACACACCGGCCACGAAACTGACATGTTTACACCTACAACATGACATTATACAATGAAATCACATATGTCGTGTGTCCGTGTCGGACACCGGCACACACTTTTGATCAGAAGTGTAAGTGCTACAAAGCTTAGTGTTGTTAAAGAAGTGAAACTGCCTCTTATATGGTTTGGTTTTCAATCGTTGATTGGTTCATTTTAGCACTGATATATATATAAATTGTTGTTTATTTGGAATTGGGGTGAAAATCTCTGTTGAGTTTTACATCAATTTTGTTTTTAGAATTAAAAAAGACATCCAAACAAAACTTCACTTCATTTCAAACTCAATTTTACTTGAATCAGTTTAACAAAATAACAAAGCTCCTTTTAGACATAGTTTGTTTTAAAGTGACAAGATGGTATCTGCTTTGTTAAATGTGATTGAGAACAAGGCACTGAGTTTGTCTAGTAAGTTAGTGATCTTAGGTTAAAGTTACAGGAAAAAGCATTTTGGATTAATTCTTCTTATTTTATGACTATGATATATGATAGAACATTATGGCGTCATTTGATCCATGTAGCCTACCCCACTTAGTGGGATAAGGCCTGGTTGTTGCTGCTGCTGCTGTTTGTGTTCCTCTTATTTTCTGACTAAGATGTTATATTCAGTGTGTATCTTTGAGAAGTTTGACTTTTGATACCTCAATTAGCTGGTGTTTTCTGATTATTATGCTTAAGGATGCTTGTAATGGGTGTGTTTTAGGTGCTGGACTGTTCAAGAAGAAAGGTTTTAAAGGATCCTTTGTAGAGGCAGGGTCTTCTGCAAAGGTACATTGAAAATCTAGATAACTTTTTCCGTGATTGCTTGTTGTCTACTCTGTTAATCTTTGTATAGAATCAATATATCCTATGTTGTTACATGCTTCAATTTTGCGCTTAAATAATAGTTTTTCTTTGTTTTATTAGACATTTGCAGTTTTGGCTGGAGTTCATAGTTTGGTCGTTTGCATCTTGAAAAGACTTCGAGGAAAAGATGATGGTATGTAATATTGAACTATAAAAGCACTTTTGCTTTAATAACGGTCTTTTGTCCCCTGATCATGTCTATACTTTCATATATGCAGTCATTAATGCTGGAGTAGCTGGATGTTGCACGGGACTTGTTCTAAGTTTTCCGGGTATTCTTTTAACTTTTAAATAAATTGATTAATTTTCCCTTTCTTTGAAATTTGTTCCACCTTATTGGCGTATGAAGAAAGAAGGGTAAAGGGAATATGACTTCTCATGAACATATACATTTATATATTTCATTCTTGATATCACACACACACACACACATGCACACATGCCTTAAGTAGCTGTAATACAGTCCCTTATTGGTGAGGCTATTTTTGACTTGTATTCCACTGTGGAATCCACCATCCAGTGTTGGTGGAATCTCTAGTTGAAGCCTAGGATCGCCTGATTCTAGGATTCAAGAAGTCCTTAACTTGCTGAAGTGCCTTTGGATCGCAATGGTGGGATCACAAAAATCCCAAATTTTAAAAATTGTAGTCCGGGTCTTGTTTATAAAAAAATCAGGTTTTAAATTTAAAAAGGAGAAATAAAATAAATCAAAATGACACCTCTTCCCTATGCGACAGCGATGCTACCTCTTGACCCTCCTCCACCAGCGGCTGCGACACCGCTTCATTTCTCCACTACCAATGCCACCTCCTCCCACTTTCCCTCGTTTCTTTGTTTCTTGCATGTGGTTCCTCTGTTGTTGTTACTTCATGCTCTGTTTCAGTTCAGTGAATTCAACCTCTGTTCTATAAATGGCTTCAACTTGTGAATTATCCTCTGTTTCTTATAATTTATGAACCAATGAGTAATGGTTATGAACTTGTGGATTTGGCCTATGAACATAGTTTAATCTTCTGATTTAAAGGTTATTGTCTCTATCTACGATAATTTTTAGGGTATTGCCAATGTGTGCCCTTGTTAAGGAATCCAAAAGTAGAAATTGTGCAGTGAAAAAATTAACTTTCTAACTTTAAAAAAATGAAATGCACGAATCTTTAGACAATACTTCTATATTGAGTTCCTTAACATGTACCCTTAGGGCACACATTAGCATTTGTCTAATTTGTATGCTTATGTGTGTGTATATAGTATACCATTTTGTACTAGTGGCATCTTACGATCCTCGAGTTACGATCTTTTAACCCCCTCCCAATCTTGCGTAGACTCTTAATTTTTAGAACTTTGTCGTCACCGTCAAGCAAAGGGAAAAAAGGAAATACAAACTTTGTTGAGTCAATTGCCTTCTAATTTCTAATCATTGATGTTGTTAAAATTCATTTCATTGTTTAACTAAATATATTGCGAGTTTCATTTTTGTACTTGTTTGGTCATCATGACTTATCCTCTAGTATTCTTCAGGTGCACCACAAGCTCTTCTGCAGGGTTGCCTCACTTTTGGGGCATTTTCTTTTATTATGGAAGGGCTAAACAAAGAGCGGCCAGCACTTGCACTGCCCATGTCCTGGAAAACAGGGCTGCAGCACAATGCACGACCTCCCCTTGTACTCCCCCTTCAACTCCCTCTTCCAAATGAATTGAAAGAAGCTTTCTCTTTTTTCTCTGAGTCTTTGAAAAAGCGCAGCAAGGGAGCTTATCCTACATCTCGATAAGACATCTGGGTATCGTAATTTTCTTGCACCATGTAGATAAGATATGCACCCTCCTTCGCTTTTATTTAGGTTCCTTGCAGTTTTTATCAGCATTTCTTTTTGAAGAATTTGATGGTGACGAAACACTGTTATCCTAGGAGATGTGTTGTTGACATGCTATTGAGTTCTAACATATCATTGCTTTTCTCGGCGAATAGTTTGAACTTGAAAGGATTATGTAATGATTGATTGAGCTTGATTAATTTGCTTATCATCCGAAATACACTTATGTGAAGTAGTAGCAGTCGGAATGCCAAACACTGAATAATTTAAGAACAAATATTTAATTTTACTAATTGAATCGGATATCCGTATAGATTTTACTAATTCACTTTTTTTTTTTAATAATCGAATTGCACAGCTGTATGTTGTAACATATACAGCTGTGCTAGGGGTGGACAACGGTTCGGGTCGGCGGGTTCGGGTCCAAAAGCTCCATCCAGCCTAACCCGCGGCTGAAGAAAGCAGACCCTTTTCAACCCAATTTCAAGGTGCGGTTTGTTCGGGTCGTCGGTTTAGCGATTCGGGTAGCACGGTTCAGAAGCTGGAAACTTGATTCTTATCATCCATAGTCTTGACACAAAAGAACATCAACCAAGGAAAAGAAATTAAAAATTGAAACAAAGGAACAAAAAAAACATGAAGATTCTTTATTGTTTTTTAGATTTAAGAAGAAAAATAAATAGATTAGGATGGTGAAGAACATAAATGAAGGTGAAGGTGAAGAACAAATAGCCATTTTCCTTTGTTTTATAACTTCAAATCTTCAATCACTGTTGCAGATGTTTCATCGGCGAAAAAGGAAAGAGACAGTGAGATTGTAATGACCCATCAAAACAAATCAATGTAAATAATAATAATTGATTGAATGCAGCTTTTGTCAAAGAAAAAAAAAGAGAGAAGGAAAACAGCTATATATATGTATTGGAACGTTTCATATCTTAATATATATATATTTTTTTTAAGTAGTCTAGTGGCTAGAGCCCATATAATTTAATTGTGTGAGAAGTGAGATATCTGGGGTTCGCTTCCCAGCCTCTGCATATAATATGATATATATTACTACCGAGCTAAGCTCACGGGGATGTTTTATATCTTAATTTAAATAAAATACAATTAAATTGTATCAGAAAAGTCAGACTCATATAACTTGGGCATTAATTACGCTAATAAAAAATATTAATTACTACATACATTAATACCTAAAATAAGCTGCTGATAGTGGATTTTGATAGATGCGGGTTGGTTCGGATATCCACGGGCCAATTTTTCCAATCCGAATCCGCCCGTTGTAACCTGCTTGAAACTGGAATTACGGGTTCAATGACCTGTGTAACCGACTAAACCCGCCTATTTCCTTATTTTATACTATAAAATAATCTCTCCGTCTCTATATCTAAGCACACGTTTGAATTTATTTTGTCCCTAAATGTAAACCCATTTTCAAATTACTATATGCATTTATTATTTTTTTCCTAAACATGCCCATAAATAATACTACCAACTTATTTTGAAATATGAAAAGTCAAATTTAATACACATACAAACAAAGGATGATTTGATATTATTAACATACAAAACAGACACATTAATTACACTGATAATTTTTTTAAAAAAATGTGAAAAATATAAAAGGGGCTTACATGGAGGGACGGAGGGAGTAAGTAGTATGTAGCATTAAGTTTTTCTGTTCAAAATCACCTTTTCTTTGACAAGTGAACATCTGCTGCCAAGTGGCCCTTTTCATTGACAAGTGAATCATGAAGTGAAAAACTTGAGCAAATGTACATATGTTACATGCTACATAAATTGAATAACATTAACTTTTAGAGTTGTGTTATTTGAACATCCATTTATATAAGAACTTTTGAGATAACCAAAATTTTATAAAGAAAGAATATTGGCACAAAAATTAAAACAATAGAGAGAGAAAATAAAAATATAATGTGAATATGAGAAAGAAATTTATCATAAAAATTTTCAAAAAATAGTTGTTAAAATATCATTTCTATGAGTTGAGTTGTGATATTTGAACATGCATTATCCAATTGTTCTAGTATCCAATTCTTCCTATTCAAGTTGTTCTAGTATCCAATTCTTCCTATTCAAGTTCTCATATATGCAAACGTAATTTTTCTTCTAATATGTTACAAAATCATATACTAATTCGCAACATTGCTACAATAATAAATATGCATGAAGTACCAAGATTCACAAGCTAGTATGCCGTACTCCTGCATGCATTGAGAACGGACAATTGTCCTCACCGATTTCTCCCGAAATAGCTTCGGTGTATGTATCTGTCAATGGAATATTTTTCTTCAAATTAGTGACAAGAAATACCAATCAATAGCAAAAGCAAATTCAAAGTTTATTACCATTTTAAGTTGAACTTAAATCCTTTTAAGAAAAATAAAATGAATCTTCGTTTCAATTGTTGGTACTTAGAAATAAGTAGCCAAAACAAACTTTCTCTCTCTAAAATCTTTTTCTCTAACTTCTCTCTAGACTAAAGCCCCTTTTGCTTCTTCCCTTCATCCAAATCGGTTGCTTAGATGTAGACCACTGTCAGCGGTGGTGCGACGAGACTTAATCTCCGCGCCACCTCTTCTGTTCCCCGGGTTGTTTTCTGTTTGTTTTGTCCGTGTTTTCCAATACAGTTCATTTTGTTGAGTTTCCGTTCTATTTCAGATTTGTCAGCGTTTCTGGTATGGTTCCGGTTTGTTTTCGGTAGGCTTTTGTTCTTTTCTAGATATGTCAGCGTTTCCGGTACGGTTTCGGTCGATTTCCGGTACGTTTTCCATTCTGGTCCAGGTTGTTTTGCTTTTTCGGTGCGGTCCTGGTTTTACAGATACCTCGTCAACCCCTCTTCATCTTGTTTTCACTCATCTATCTCATGGTTTTCCGATCTGGGTGTTTGGTGTTCACCCTCTTGTTGCCATTTGTGTTGGTGGTGATCAGGGGTGGTGGTGAGGAGGTGGTTTCTGGGTGGTTTTATGGTGTTGTTGGGGGTGGTGATGAGGGGGTGTCGATGTCAGACTTGGATGGTGGTCTATGGTGGTGAGGAGGTTGTGAGGCGTAAAGTTTAAAAGAGGTCATACGGTGGTGATTGCTGGTGGTTTCGGTTGGTGTGCAGCTGGTGAGAGTGAGCATCGGTGTTGGTTGGTTTGGTTTGTCCGTGGTGGTGATAGCAATGGTGCGAGATGGATGGGGGAGGAAGTGTAGGTGTTGGTTTGTTTTGTGGTGGTTATGGTGATGTGGTTTGGATGAGGTGTTATAGATAATCTGGATTCGGAACGCTCGTTGGACAAGAAATAACTAAGAGGGGGTTTTGGGAGCTTTTTAGGTAGGGAGTTGGTTGTTAATGTGGGTAGTGCTGAGCTCTTCGGGTGTTTTATTGTTGGCTGCCTCTGTGTAGGGTTCATATTCGCCGTCGCTAGCTCTTGCGTTTTGGGTTGCTTGGAGTTTAGGTTATTCAAAGGTGAGCTGAACCTGTTTTCTTTTCTAGCATGATTTTTGTTTTCACACGGCACATCCTGTTGGAGGCCTTGCAAATTTATGTTCTAGATTCTAGTAGGCCGATTGTTTTTGCTTCGAGATCAGAAGTTAGTATCTAGTTGCAAGATTGTGTGGCTGATTTTGGTGTCTTCCTCGGTGGCTTGGGGATGAGGGGTACCTTACTGATTTGATCCTAGAGTCTGATGGACCGATCGCTTTTGATTCGAGATCGAAAGTCAGTGCTTTGATTCAAGTTTTGTTTGGTTTTATTTGGTGTTTTTTCCTCTGTGGACCGAGGTAGAGAGGTGGTGGAAGCCGAGTGAGTGTTGGAATAGGTCAGGTGTGGCTCAGCTATGGGGAGGTGAAGAGATTGTTTGATTTGGGGAGTTTTTATTTGGATGTGAGTAGTGGCGATGGGTGTGCATGAATTTTGTATATGGTGGTTGCTCGCATTTGGAGTTGGATTTAGGTGGCGAAGTTGGTTTTTGGTGGTGGTAGGTCTTTTGGGTGTTGAAGGTTCAACCATTAGTTAGATGATGATTGTATTGGTGTTTATTTTTGGTGTTCCGCCTACATACGGCGCCTTAGTAGTTTTTGATTTACGGGTCTCGATTCATCTTGAGTAGAGATCTCATTTTTAATAAATTTTGTTGTTCAAATTTTTTTTGTTGGTACTTATTTATTGTTGAATTTGTGCTCTTTTTTTTAATAGTGAATTGCATGGTTGTACGTGTATGTGACTTCATCTGACGCTAGGTTATACATTTATGTTGACGACAACCCTTTAAAATAAAATTTTAGGCTTGTTTGGTAGAACTTTTGAAAACAAGCTACGATAACAATTTTCATCAATTTTTTTCACTAAGTTTCTCAGTATAGCTTATAAAAACAACTTATAACGTATACAAAATCAATTTAGCATTATTTTATCTTATGCTATAAAAATAGTTTACGCAAACTTATACATACACGTTTAATATGATAAGTGCTCGTGTTATAAGTTGCAAATAAATTGCTTATCCAAACAAGTCTTAAGTATGGGTTCATCTAGTAAACTAGGATATATTAACTAAAACCCTTTAAAATTGTTTTCAATTCCAAACTAGAACAAAATCATCTCAATATATGGTTATTTATATTTTTTTTTCTAGACAAGGCAAAAGGGACAAAAATATCAAAGAGAACTCAGACATACTGATTAGATCAGCATCCTAAGAAGCTCTCATCCTCTACCACTCATCATAATATAGATCGTTTATGTTGAGGGATATTTTATTATGTGTGTGTGTTTTTTTGTTGAGGAATTCATATGTATCTATAACAATATATAAAGGGGATACATATAAATGTAATATTGAGAATTTGTTTTTTGACAAAAATGTCAGACAATATTTTCTTTTAGGAAATATTGACAACTTATTCTCATGATTTTACCTCATTCTTATTCCCGTATTTTTTTATCGAGAGGAATTTCTTTTTGTTAGATCTCACCGAATAGCTTTCTTTCCTTCCCCACCACATCATAGAAAAAGACCCTTAGCCGTCTTTCCATGTTAGGCTAAAGGTAGAATAACATAATAAAGTTGTCATCAACTTAAATTATTTTTCAAACTTATTTCAAAAGACATTTAAAAAGGGTGAATTGAATTTATCGAAAAGAAAAGTTGATTTTTTTGAAAGGAAAATAAAATGATTATTACTTTTTCCACCTTCCTATGTTCTCACGCGTCCTGTAAAATACTAAAAATACCCTTCGAATTATGACATAAGAACTCTATTGTTTATAAATTTTCGAATTATATATGCATCTTAACTACGCCGATTTTGGATTTTGGATTGAAATGCATCTTAACTACGCAACAATAAAAATATGATTATGCTTTTGGAATCACGCAAAAATATTTTTAAAAAATTGGTTGGAAGAGAGCAATTTTTGGTTGGAAGAAGAGCAGAATTCACAAAGAAGGGTAACCCAATTTATTGAAAAGAAAAGAAAACCCGTACCCGATTCAGAAACCGGTAAAAATACCCGGGGTACCCAAAGTTAAATCTAAAACCGCAGCTTCTGAAATAGAATAACTGCGCTCATTTCGTGATTTTCTACCCCGTCATAGTCACACCAGTTTTCACCATCTCGTAAGTTTCAACATTCCCTTCCCATTTCTTGAAATCTGCATTTCAAATCAATAAATCAAAGCTTTTTCAAATTTTCAAGTGTGTATACCAACTGTTTGTTCAAATGCCTGAAAGAATATATTGTAAGTATGATTCTGATATGTTTGAAGTTTAGGGTATTTGAAATGGTGGCTTCCAAGGTTAGGGATCAATTAAGTCCCTCATCCGTGTTCCACTCTTTTCAACCATTAGATTAAATAAGTATATATGATATTTGATATTTTCCTCTATGCGTTACACATTTTTCTCTCTCCAAAACTTAAAAGAAGCAAAATCCCATGATAAAAAACACAATAATGAAAGGAGCATAATAATTTGATTTTCGGTTCCATGTAACTCGTGTAGTTGGGATTGGATTCCATTTTAATAAAAATCCTTCACTTTTGTATTGGTGATTTTTGGGTGCTCCAAATGTTTGCAAAATATAAGTTTAACTAGATGGGAGATGGTGGTTACAGATATACTAAGATCTGAAAGGTGGGGGTGGTTGAGCCGCTGAGGACCACCCTATGAAGCACAGATATGGACACGGCACAGGCATTGACACGCTGGCACAACTAATAATTTGAAAAAAATCACATAATTTAGTGTAATTACAAGTGTCGGTGTCGGACACGTGTCCGACACCGGGACACGCCTAATACGAGGAGTGTCCGTGCTTCATAGGGACCACCGTAACAAAGGGAGGGGAGGGTAAGAGGCGATAAGGGGGAGAGAGAAGAAATAATGAAGTTGTTGGGTCCGATCGGGTGTGGATACCCGCGTGATACCATCTTATAAGTTCCTTCATCTAACGGCTTTTAATCACGGTCAACTCATTCTTTGGGTGAGGGACATAGTTGAGCCCTCACCCTAGAAGCCACCATTTGAAATAGTTGAAATGTGTAGCAATATAAGCTGAAAAAAGACTGGTGAGAGTAGAGAATCAGGGGAGAAAGGTTTTGGATTTGTTTGATCAGCGGAGAGGATTTTCTATATGGTAAAAAGTAGCTAAATTCATGATACTCTAGGGATTTACTTTGTTAATATCCCATTTTTATTTTGTTGTGTTTCAATCTTGTTTGTTTTATAGTGAAATCTGTGATCCTGTTATATTTAGAGTTCAGGGTTTCTGTTTGTGTAGTTTAGGGTTTTGATATGTTTGATGACTACAGAAGATTTTCTATATGCCAAAGAAGTTGTCGAGTTTTGTGATTTGAAGAATGGAGTTGAAGTAGAAATTTCCTACATTAGTAAGCACTCTTCGTGTTTCGTAAGTGGAGTTTAGGCTTATGTTGATTCTAAGGGAAATTGCACCTACCTACCCACCTACCTTTAGATATGCTGAATTGAAGTGTTGTCAAATATTGGTTATGGCGCCAGCATGGTGGATTGCGGTGGCGGATTTTCTTATAACCGCCATGGCCACTTTGTGAAGGATGGCGGTGCCATGACGTCTTATGGCATATTTTTGGCTTTCCACCATTGATAACTCTGGAAATTACACCCCTCTATTTTTCGAAAGACATTTATCTCCCTTCAATCACACACACCCTCTACAAGGGTTGCATTCGTGATTTAAGCATATCTTAGGAGACTTGAGTGCAATTTCCCCTTCATCCTAATATTTTTCGATTGTAACATCATAACGAAAAAGACAAAGGTGTATCACACATGATAATATGGTGCCTACAGGATTCACAATGGATCCATTCTTTTCCTGCATCCTATCACTGTGGTAGTTTTACAGTATCAGATTATCCTTCAGTGGTATTAGAAGTATAAAAAACAGTTAGAATTTATTACTAGGTACTTTGTGTGTTAATCCTCCATAAGCTCTATACATAAAACATTCTGTACTCATTTTCCGTATCTTCTAATCAATATGTTGCCTTTGGAGTATACTCTCTACCCTTGGATTCCTTACAAATGATCCTAAACCAACAATGACAACTGACAACTGTTATCAGAAAATACTGTGATTGTGCGTTCTTTCATTTTTTGTACTGGAACTTAATGCGGGGGCTTAATTACTGTCAATGTGAATGCTTCATATATATGCTCTTTTGTGGCTGACATAAGATAGGAAGGGTTAAGCAAGGCAAAACTGCTGAATCTTGTTTTGCATAAAACTAGTAGTTCTTTTGTGGCTACATTCTTGTACCTACTTAATACATTGGTCCACTTTTTGCGTATGTCTCCTCAATCTCTTCTCTACTATGAATTGATGCTACACTAGAGTTTTACTCTGTTAATATTCCTCTTTTGTTTTGTTTCAAGTATTTTTGTTTTGATAGTGAAATCTATGTTCCTGTTAGGTTTAGAGTTTAGGGATTATGTTTTGTGAGTTTAGGGTAATTGAAACAGTTAGTGTGTGTAGTAATATCAGCTGAAAAATGATAGAACGAGGTGGAGAATTGATTAGTGCGATGGGGATGGGGGGGAATAGTTTTAGACATGTTTATGCGTGCATAAGATTTTCTATATGGTAAGGAAGTAGCTGAGTTTTGGGATTTGAAGAAAGGATTGAACTTGAAGGAGAACTCCCCTCCAATAGGAGCTCTCCCTCTTTTGTAAGTAGAACTTAGGCTTATGTTGATTCTAGGGGATAATGCACACACCTACCTTAAGATATGCTTAAATGAAGTTTTGTCAAAAATTGTTCGTGGTGCCACCATGGTGGATTGTGGTGGTGGATTTTTTGACAACCGCCATGACCAATTTGTGAAGGACAGCGGGACCAAGGATGTCTTGTGGTGAATATGATAGGGCCATATGGTGGATTTTTGGCTTTTTGTCATGGTCCGCCATCAATAACTCTGGAAATGACACCCCTCTTTTTTTTTGCCCAATTTATTACCCGGGAACCCAAAGTTAGATCTAACTGCAACTTGTGAAATAGAATCACTGCACTCATTTCGTGATTTATTACTCGGGGCAGATTTTCTTCTCTGTCCTAGTCACAACAATTTGAACAATCTAGTTTTCAGCATCTCGTAAGTTTCTGCTATTGAAATCAATAAATCAAAGCTGTGTAAACTGTTTATTCAAATTTTCAAGCGTGTCTATCAAACTGCTTGAAAGAATGTATTTATATATGTGAGCTTTTGTTATGTGCAAACTTCATTTATTGTTTGTTTATATTCTAATGATCATGACTTTTGATATGTGAAAACTTCATGACTTTTCTATTTATTTTTAATAAAAATATAGGCAAATCCACGTGGCATAATCTGATTTGTTCAAAGGCACATGTCTTTCCCGCTACAAAGGCACTGAAGTGCCTCCCATATTAGGAAATGAGAGTATTCTCTGGGCAAAGTTTTCTTCCTTGGGTGTTCTGTATTGGTGGTTTTTCATCAGTATTCACCTTTCAAATAGAGTGCCCCAGCATAAAAATTAGCAAACAAGATAAACCATATACCTGGAAGTATAATATATATGCATGCATATGTTTCATTATTTATGGCAAAAAGTTAAAATTTAATGGTAAAGTAGAGGACCCTGTTTGATCCTTATAAAGAGAATAGATCAAAAACAAAGATAATATTTTTTCTTACTTTTTTTTTTTTGAAGAAGCTAAACTGGCCAACCTAAATTGACACTAAAGAGTATCGAACCTGAGACCTCAAGGTGGAGCACACTCGCAGATTTCAAGTTACCACTAGGCCAACCCAAGTGGGTTAATATTTTTTCTTATTTATTTTGAGTGAAATACAGAACACTGTTCATGCTAGTTTATGGTTCATTAGCAATAATGAAGGTATGAAACTACAATTATGGGAAATGGAAGATTTTCGGGGAAAAGTTTGTTGGGTTGTTCTGAATTCTGATTGGTTTCTTTTGGGTAACTTGTTTGTTGAATTTTCTATAAAAATGATGGGTTGTTTTTTTCTTCTTGCATCAGAGCATGGGAAAGATTGAGATATCACATGAACTTCTGTTTTCCACTTATGAATCAAAACACTTACTATTTGACAACTTTAGTAATAAAATCATCATGTTGTGCATTGTGATTTGGAAAAAAACAAATTTTACATTGAAGTTTATTTCTCTGTTTATATATTTTTTTTAAATGTTTTAGTTTTGGTATAGGAATTCAATGGATACTGTAAGAAGCCTGAAAATCAAGACGAGTACCTGCAAACGACTTGTGAAGGAGCTGCATTCTTATGAAAAGGAAGTTGAGAGAGAAGCTGCCAAAACAGCTGATATGAAGAACAAAGGAGCTGACCCTTATGATCTCAAGCAGCAGGCATGCCTAAACATTGTGTTTCATGCATTGATTTAACTTCTTAATGTTTTCAAATTGATTACTGTTTTAGATAAGGTTATAAGTTATAATTAAAAAATCTTAATTTTTTTAAAAAAAGTAGACAATTTTTCTCCTAAAAATTTGTCCAATTCAAATTTGTACAGATGGATTTTCATAATTTTAATAAGACATTTTGTGGTGTTTTCCATCAGTTTGTCATTTTCTTTCCTGTGTAAAAAGATAATTATGTATTATGCTGGCCTGATTGATTGGACAGGAAAATGTGCTGGGTGAGTCAAGGATGATGATTCCTGACTGCCGCAAGCGTTTGGAGGCCGCTTTGGAAGACTTGAAAGGAATATTGGTACATATATTTCTTGTTTCTATGGTCACTGTATATTTACGTCTTCTACTTTTCTATCTTATGAAAGAGAGAGAAGAAAGTCACTTGTGACATTGTGGTTGGCCAATGTCACCAACCACAATGCCACCCAAGTGCTACCCTTGTCTTGCCCTCCCCCTCCTATTACAGAACACTGTATTTGCTAATGTGGATTAGTAGAAGCTCGATGTTGATAGTATAACCATAGAAATTACAACTTCTCATACTGCAGTAAATGCTCCTCTAAGCAACACTCTCAGCTACATCCTCACTAAACTAATCATGTTGCTCTCTCAAGTCTCACATAGCCCCCCAATAACACTGTTTGGCCACTAATGTGGCCATGTTAACAAAGCCCTATGACATAAAGCATTATCTTACTACCTAAACAAAGTTGGTCATTCTTTTGTAGAATGTTAAATTTTTGTAGTATTTGGTATAATTGTTTTTTGGGACATTTTGTTCTCATGTTTATGAACCAATTCTTTTTGTAGTATTTGTTATAATTATGTGAAACACGGTAATAAACTAACCAATTATTTTCAGTATGCAACGAAGAAACTTTATTTTCTCGTATGTAAAAATCATAATTAAATTAGTTGTATGCATTTCCTTGAAATCGGATCTGTTAATTTAATTTTATGTGAGAGTATATATTTGTCTGCTTTCAGGCCGAGTTGCTGGAGGAGACAGATAAAAAGGAAAGCCCTGAAATTGATGAAGCTCGAAACACCATTGTGGAAGTTGAAAAGGTATTTGAAACAATAGAAGCTTAGCAAGGCAGTTTCACCAGTTTACGCGGTAGATGATATTTTGCCTGTATTATGTAGTTTCTACCTGATCTTCAAAATTTGAACGATGCTGAAAAAGCTTATGAAACTTGTGACACTTGACCTTATATATACTTAAGTATGACATCGATTTACTTTTCTAAGCTTGACAACACCATATTATTTTAGAAAGTTCTTACGCGTATTGACTATTGAGTAGGCATATCAATCATTCCACTCGAGAGATGGTGGTGAAGATATGAATTCTCCCTTTCTTTTTAAATGAAAACTAATCAAAAGCTTGAATAAACATTGATATTTATTGTATAACACTGACCTATAAAAAAAAAAGTTTTCTTTTAAAAAAACTATTAATTATCCCCCCTTTCCTTTTAAATGAAAAACTAATCAAAAGCTTGAATCAACATGGATCTTAATTATATAACATTGACGTGTAAAAAAAACTATAGCTTCCTTTTTATTTTAATTTTTATATATTATTTTTTTGTCTATTGATATGGTTCTACAAGAATTATTCCTCAGTCCTTAGATACTAGGGTGTGTTTGTTTCAAGTTATATTTGTTGATTCTATTTCTCGGGAATAAAATGATAGAAATATATATGTCTATGTTTGTTACAAGTTTACTAAATTTTATTCCTGGGCATAAAATGTTCAAATAGAAAAAATTTCCCAAGAAAAAGGGTGGGAATAAAGTTCCCATGGAGATGAGAATAAAATCATAAATAGTTGCCTATTATAATCCTTATTTTTATGGTTCTTGAGAATATTATAAAGTTAAACAAACATATTTTTCCTAAATACCTTGGAATAAAATTCCCATCTTTATATTCCAAGGAATGATATTCCTAGGAATAAATTTGGTAAACTTGAAACAAAAACATCCTTAGATATTCACCTTATTAGTTCAAACAATCTCACTTCTGAAACCAAAATAAAAGGAGTGAAACTGAGGAAATGTTGTTGTTGAGATAAGGTTTAGTTGTTCTTAACGAAAAAGGTTTGGTTGTTGTTGATCACTAAGAGGACTAACTCCCAAGAAGGACACAGACTAAAAACCTCCTTTAGATAAAAGTTCCAGCAAAATATGCTCTAAAGACATGTAGAGCAAAAGGAGGAATGCTGCTGGGAAACTTCGTGCAAGAATTTAAACCAAGAATTCAGTTGAGAAACAAAACTACGAATACATGTTTTTTTTCTTCTTTTCTTTTTTCAATCTGGCATTGCAATTTTACTTGATGCAAACGAAATGTTCCACTTGCAACCATAATGTAAAGATTCATCTTTCAAATTAGTTAATAACCATGTAGACTCTCAACACCACTACTAATTAAAGTTCAAAGGTAAGTTTTATATGATTTACTTACAATTGAAAAGCGTTTCATAAGGCATGGTTTTAATTGATTATGCTCTCGATTAATTAGTCAATATCAACATGTTACACTAATAAGAAGAAAGTGGTAATACTAATACTGCCATGTTGCATGTTGAGGATTTTTGTATATCAAGAAACACACTCACTCTCTTAAAATGTGTATGATATCTCAAAATTTTGGTACTAGTGGTTGGAAGTTTGCTCCAAGTTTAAGAGGAAAGACCAAGTACATTGGTGTTTTTCTGATGATGGAGGATCTCATACATATCCTTAGTAGTTTCAACATAATTTTTTTCTCAAAGAAAAACGTAAGGCAAAATAGCTATCAAAACATGGTACAGATTGATACCGAATAGTACCATCATCATCAATAAACACTGTATAAAAAATTCATACCCAGTAATCTTCAAACATAAGTGAGGCCTAAAAA
This sequence comes from Medicago arabica, assembly GCA_946800305.1. NCBI lineage: Eukaryota > Viridiplantae > Streptophyta > Magnoliopsida > Fabales > Fabaceae > Medicago > Medicago arabica. The sequence continues at coordinate 3,101,720 of OX326970.1, forward strand.
CAAATTTTGATATATAAAACATTTTTTTTTATGCATATGAGACATTTTTCTTATAAATTTTTATGAAAAATAATTTTTTTTGTTGGTAAACCTAAAACAAGGGTCTTAGTGGCCTTACCTCAGGCACGGCCCTACTAGTATATCATATTTAAAGCTAACATTTTTTGATAGAAATTTGCACATGCACATGTTAAAAAACAAACGTGAGTTAACTTGAGTAATATTTCAACTCATTTACACTCATGCGAAGGTCGACCGTTTCTGTGAGAAATACATCAGTTTCCTTGAGTCTAGAACCATATATGTGTACAGATAGATTGGTTAAAAAACAAAAACACCACATGTATAGATATGGTTGCGCATATTTTGTTTGGAGCAATTTAATTTTCCAAATTCTATACCTTTTCATTTGAAAATAGTTAAAACTCATAGCCATTTACAACTTGTGAGTGATGAAAAACACACAGGTTGTATGTCTTCGTGCAATTCGGTGTTTTATCTGTTCGTACGAAATAACATTGCTCTTTATATATAGGGTAGAACGAGGACACGACAAATGTAAATTCTAACAACTAAATTATTTGACCAGACAACAAAAGGAATGGAAGTTTGAAGTCCTTGCATATTTATATTTTCCCTAAGGGTCCGTTTGGTTCGAGAGTTTTGGAAGGGAGGGGAGGGGAGATTTTTTAATTTGATGTGTTTGGTTCAATTTGTAGAAGGGGAGGGGAGGGAAGGGGAGAGGAGCAAATCTCTTTAAAATTTTATTGCATTGCCATAATTATCCTTAAATTAATTTCAAATCTCAATATTAACCTTGTAACAACTTTTATTATTATTAGATTATATTATTTTGTAAGAATTATATTATTAGTAGGTTATCTTATTCTTGTAACAAATTTTATTATTTTGTTATATTTTCCTTATAACAACTTTGATTATATATTAAGAGATGTGCTAATTTTTTACAGAAGTAATTGGCAAAAAATGCAAGGATTACAAAGAATTTCTCTTATAAAAAAAATATGATGCAAGGAGTAAAATACATGAGCCAGTTTGATGTCAAATAAACAACTTAGATATGCGTTACTCTTTCGTCAGTTTTTGAAATCGTAAAACTAGCAGTTTCTTTTATTTAATTAAGTTTAAGGCTAAAACGGTAAAATAATCTTAAAATTCTTTCCCTCCCCTCCCCTCCCCTTGCGAACCAAACACGTTTTTAATTAAAAATATCTCCCCTCTCCATCCCTCCGTTAAAATCCCTCCTCTCCCCTCCCCTTCCGTCCCTTCCTAATTCTCGAACCAAACGGACCCTAAAGAGGAATGCTAGTAACACTCTCTTTTGGACAATCTCTCTAACACTCACTCTTTTATTGGATAAAATCAATGTATGTCCTACCACTTTATGTGGGTTCCATTTCCAAAGTGTAGGACCAACATTGATTTAACCCAATAAAAAAGTGAGTGTTTGAGAGAGTGTCCAAAAGAGAGTGTTGCTAGCATTTCTCTTTTCCTAAATTATGTACTGTAATATTTTTTTACCGTAAGATGTTAAACTTGTATTTGAATAAGGAAAGTCCAATCCGAAGATTGAGGATGAAACATCTTCATATTGGGGATTTTACAAAGAGGGTAACGTAAGTCTCACCTAATAAAAAAGACAACGAGATATGAAAGAGGTGAAAATAAGGATAGAGGAACGATGGATCACAAAAGAATTATAGAAGAAAGTTGTATAATTGCATGACCGAGAGAAGAGAGCAAGCAAGGTTTTTTTTAGGAGAAAGGTAAATTAATTAACAGCGAGGAACGATCAAATCAAGGAAGAGAAGACAATATAAGTGGAGGGAGATAGTGTGTAGATGGTGTAGATTATTATTGTGAGGGCTTGATCAATCCAAAGGTAAAAAGTATTGGTCCGCAATGGACCAATCTTTTTATTGGTTCATTTTATATGGAACCAGACTATGGTATTTAAATTTTAAAACACGAGACTTGTGATGTCGTATATTCTCCATTTTTCATCTCCAAGATAGGATTTGTGTATCTCCAACTTTTTATTTATGTCTTCACACAACTTTGCTACAAATTATATCAACGGTAAAAAATTATGCATAATGAACCGTGAGTAATTTTATGAGATACATTCATTAACGTCATTTAAAGTCAAGATAAAAAGATAAGAGCACACCTCCATCCATTTAGCATACCCTTAGATCTCATAACCTCATTTTAAAACATTTTGAACCATCTTATGTTTTGTGCTAACAACACAGGCTTTTATTATAAAAAAAAACCTATCTTGAATTTTCTTTTATTTATAAAAAACTACAACTAATTCAAAATTCTATTGCACTAATATACATGTTGATAAGAGATTTTTCTGATGGACATTGTGCGGACAATGACCAAATGTCACTTTGTAACCTTTGTCCAGGCTTGTTTTGTTTGTGTTTTGTTTTTTTTGTTTTTAAAAATAAGAAAGGAAAAGACCACTTCAGTTGATGGAGTTGAGTTGAAGATTCAATTTGGTGCCCAAACATTTGAACCCTAGCAGCCACACCAAATAAATGATTTATTCCCATTTTCTAAAGTATACACATAAAAGGCTTACAAAGGATGACACTTAACTATAACACAAAGGATGTATGACTCGTCGTTAATGAATATAAGTCAATTAGTTCATCTATCAAAATGTATCTTTTCGGAATATTCATCAAAATCATGGAAAACCTACCTATGCTAATTTTATTTTATTTTATTTTTGAAAGCAAGCATGTAAATTCCACAAACACAAAAAGTTGGACGATGTACGTACAACCTTTTTATGTTTTCAAAATGATCCAATTCTTATTCATCACTATAAAAGGCACAAGGAGTGTTCTCGGTGAAGATGGCTTATGTTAGGTTAATGAGTTTGATGGAAACGGAGGTGGTGTGGGGAGAGGATGAAAAGAGGGTGTTTCAGAATCTTTGGAAGTGTCAGCCTCCATCGAAAGTGGTAGCCTTTGGGTGGAAGGTGTTACTCGACCGTGTTCCAACTAAGGCTAATCTAACTATAAGGAATGTGCTTCATCAGGAGGTGTCTCCGTTTTGTGTGTTTTGCAATGAAGCGGAAGAAACTTCGAATCACCTTTTTTTGCATTGCCATTTTGCGAGCTCAGTTTGGTCTTCTTTGATGCTTTGGTAGAATTGGTATTTTTTAATCCCCCATAATCTTTTTGTACATTGGGAGTGTTGGAGTGGGAGGGGTGGTACCAAAAATCGGTTGAGAGGCTTGGGGTTGATATGGTTAACGACGATTTGGGTGTTGTGGAGAGCGAGGAATGATAAAATCTTTAAAGGAATTATCCGTGTGGCATTGATGAGGTTGTTGAAGAGGTGAAGGTGTTATCGTGGCGGTGGGTGTTGGAGAGAATGAAGATCCCGGTGTGCCTTTTCTATGAATGGAGTTGGGATCCTATCTTTTGCTTAGGTAGGATTACGGTGAATGCCTAGTTGTGGCCGTGGCAGGGTCTGCTACTCGGGGGAGGCAGTTGCGGTGTTCTTTGTTGGTCTCCTGCGTCAGTCTTTTGCTGCTGCTGTTGGTTTCCAGGCGGTGATGTAGCCTTGTATCATTGGTGTTGGTGGCTGGGATTGCTGTTGTAACTTGGGAGCTGCTGGGTTGCGTTTTTAGGCCTTCTGGTGTATCTCTGCAGCAGTTTTTGGTGTTCCTGCTGATGCTTTTTCTCTACATCTGCTGCTGTTTTTTTCTGTTTCGTGTATGGGTGGTGAAGCAGTGCTGCAGTGCTATGCGTGCACTTGTTAGCATATATAGTATTGCTTCATTATTTGGAGTGGTGTGTTGGCCTTTGGGTCAAGGTTTTCCGTATATATGTGGCGCCATATTGTATCTTTTCTCCTTTTTTCCGCGGTTTAATGCCTCTAGCGTTTGTCCGACAAGAATAATATTTGCTATTAAAAAAAAAAAGGAGGACCTAGAAAATTATAAATTTGCTAATTAAACAACCCATGTTTTAAGGGCCGTAAGTGTATTACAGTACTGCTTATCATTCATAGTAATTATAGATGAAAATTACTTCTTAATTAAGAGTTTTCCCAAGTGTATTAAAATTAAGAATAAACAGAGGTTCCGCAACATATTTGCTATTTTGTTTGGTTTATCATGGAAGACTTATGACAAATAGTCGAAAGAGCAAGATGAGACTGTGTTTCATGTACTTCAAGATTGTCCTCCATAAACATATATTTTATATTTTCTTTCCTTCGGTGCTCTTGTGAAACAGACAGTATGCTAAAAGGAACCAAATCCTACTGAGTACAACTAATGTTTATTAGAATGTATCAAAAAGTTTTCGACAAATAATCATTTAATTTCACTTATTGAAGAATATAATACACGGCAATTTTTTTTAGTCCAATAAAAATCAATCGTGTAATAAAAAGCAAGTCATGTAGACATTTATTTATTTTTTTAAGAATGTAGACATTTATTTTTAATCTCCAGATATTGTTTAAAAATGTTTTTGGCCAAATAATCTTCAAGAACCCTAATGAGAGAATGCAAATGTAGAAGTCTACTTATAAACCTTAACCCGTATCGCTGTATTAAACCTAACTTTAACCTAATTTCGTCGCTTAATTTTCCTCCACACTATAGTTAAATTATATTCGTAATTCTTTTGCCAAGGAATATTAAAACGTTACTAAATTGTTTCATGCTTATCAAATATCAAAATCTCCTATTTTTATGGAAAAGAAGAAACAGACTGTCCCTTGCTATGCAATTCTTTCATACTAAAATTTGCTATTTTTTATGGAAGGGATTAAGCATATCGTTTTTGGCAAGGAATATTAAAACGTTACTAAATTGTTCCATGCTTATCGTTTCATGAGTATTTTGCTATTATTTCCTTCTGATGCAGTCCTTTTCCTTCTACTTCATTAGAGTAAAGAAGTCCACAATAAGTTGGCTTGAGCAATTGGAGCAGATAAGTGATTTTTTATTATAATTCTGCCTGATTATTACATCATAGCTGAATTGGTTATATAGCCAATTCATCCCATAGATTTACGAATCTCCACCTAAGTGAAGAATCTAATAACATAATTTAGTTCAATGGTACAATCACTGACTCAACATAGAAAATAAAAAAGCTTATTTGTAATTAGTCCACAAAACAGACTTCTTACCATTGCCCATTCCTTCAGAGACAACATATCCTCAAGATTACCGTTGGGAAAAGTCTTCCACAAAACCTCTTCATCTTCGGCTTCCGACTCATGTTGTCCTTCCCAATGCATTAAAGTTGTGTCTTTTCCCCCTTCAGGCTCTATAGCACGTGTTTTGAATTCAAAACACGAGCTAGAGCTAGTGTTATTCATGTTCAAGTGACGCTGGATCTAGTGGAGAAGTGTCAATTTGAGGCACGCTGATCTATGGTTTAAAAGGGATACCTCTTAAATAAATTTGGGGTCACATATATTTGTAAAGTAGGTATCCAATTCCAACAAAAAGAATTATATTTATGCATCAATTTAAAATTTAGTAAAACAAAAACGTAAAATTCCATTAAGCAAGTATGATGTTATGCAGCAATTGAATGTTCATGTTCTCAAGGATTATGTGATGCATCAATTAAACCTCCACAAACATTTAATTGAATCAAGAATATTTAAAACATGAATATAAAGCCAGAAACAACAAACTTTAATTAATCAAAAAACACATAAACCTCCAAACTAAGATGGGTTGCAATCAATAGGCTCAGAATTGTAGGCCATACTAATTTCTTGTTAGGAAATCACATTAACAAACTCAACCTTTGAAAATGAAAAGCAAAGGGACGTGGAGTTATGTTAAGAGTCCCACATTGGATAGATGATGGCCTGACAATGGGTTTATAAGTGGGGGCAATCCTCACCTTACAAGCCAGTTTTGTGGGGTTGTGTTGGGCCCAACCACCATTTTTAAGATGGTATCAGAGCCTCTCCAAGATCCATTGGGCCACCTGCTATCAGATTTTCGTTATCGGGCCACCCAAGCCCAATAGTGCTGGTCGTGAGGGGGTGTGTTAAGAGTCTCACATCGGATATGTGATGACTTGATAATGTGTTTATAAGTAGGGGCAATCCTCACCTTACAACCCGATGACCATCCTATTATTGTTTCTACTTCAATAAATAGAATCATGGATTTAAGATTGAAGAGAATGGGGTGAGAGAAGTGAAATGCGAGAGAATGTGAAACGTGAGAAAAAAATGTTGAAGAAGCAAAGGATTTATAAGCCAAGAGAAGTCTATGACTATAAGAGCTATGCATAATACTAGTACTAGTACTTATTTGGATTGAGTGCTTAAAAGTTCACATTTCCCTTTTGGATTAAAGAATCTTAAAATGTAATTTTAAAAAAAAAAATATGTATCTAAAACAATTAGACATTGAAGCATTTGACTTTTGTAAACAAAATAATTTCTTAAATTGAAATTTTTAAAAAGTGACAAATGTAAAACTCAAAATAATTAACTTCCCAAATGGGGGTTTGCACGATGCAATTCTAGGTATACCGATATGGAATTGCTTGTGCAAATGTAAAACCAAGAATAAAAGATATAGGAATGAGGAATGAGTCAAGCCTCAACTTGTTTGAAAGCTTTGTCAAGAAAAAAAACTTGTTTGAAAGCGATCAAAAAAATGTAAGATATTCACCTTTTCTAATTTCTATAATTCCAATAGGGTACCTCTTAAATAGTATTTGCAAAGTAGGTGTCCAACAAAAAGGAATTATAATATATTAATGCATCAAAACAAGAACATGAAACCTTGGGACCAAGTATGATTTGATGCATCAATCGAATGTTCTTGTTTTTAAGGATTATGTGATGCATCGATTAAACCTCCACGAACATTTAATTGAACCAAGAATATTTAAAACAGGAGTATAAATTTCCAAATTAAGATCAGTTGCAATCAATAGGCTCAGAATTGTAGGCCATACTATTATAAGCAAATTTTGACTTTTTAGATTCATACAATATAGACCACATACGTCGTTTATTAAATGAATCTAAAAAGTAGAAATTTATTTATAATAGTGATGGGAGGGAGTAATTTATTGTTAGGAAATCACACTAACGAACTCAGCCCTTGAAAGATATGATGCAAATGGGCGTGAAGTTACGTTATCGTGTGTACAACGGCTGGAAAGGATGACATTGTTATCGGAACCAGCGGAGGATGGGTTAGTAGGCATGATTTAGGGGTCCGTCATTACTCATGGTAAGGTTCAATCTTGTATTTCTTTCTAAATTTCAATTTGTTATGTTTTTTTGGTTTCAATCTTCGTGTTTCAGTTTAGGGATTGACCATTCTCATGGTAAACCAATTACTAGTATACAAAGACAACAAAATAGTCAAGAGTCTAAGACCCAGGCAACAAAATAGTATCTCATAACCAAAATAGTGTATATTTGCATCTTAAGAAATCTCTCATCTCAATGTCTAAGGCATCATCATGGAGCAGATTTAAATAAACAGTTATGATTTGTTTAAAATGCATCGATGGCTCAAAATATTTCTGAATAGTTCATATCACTTATGTAATTTATCATACTCTATGATCCACAAAATGCTACAATCAATCCACCATTTATGAAAACAACAAAGCATGGAGGAAAAAATAAACATTTTCATTTTTACCCTAATCCTAAAAACAACAACAATAATCATGAAATAATATATTTAACATTCTCATCCTAATCCTACTCATAAAAATTACAACCTAAGCTCAGATTCGATTTCATTTCATTGGAACATTCATGATTGGAGTTGTGTTTTGTAACTCAAGACTGATAATGGTGTAGGAGCTGTTGCATGTTTATCATAGGAAAAGAGAGAGTTGTTGTGGTTTTGAATAAAAATGAAAACTTTTTAGAATCATGAAAAATAGGTGCTAATTTCTTATGAGGATTATCAAAATAAACAAAAGGGTAAAGATGAAAATGGTAAACGATTCTAATAAATAGTATACTATCACCTGATGGAAATGAAGGAATGGAGGAAGAAGGGGAAGTGTTTCTATTAAATGTTGTGGTTTTGGATTATGATTCATTGTGGGTGAGTTGACTCAATGAGTTGGGCCGAGTCGAGTTGTTGGATTTGGATTTGTTGTGGGTGAGTTGACTCACTGAGTTGGGCTTTGTCGAGTTGTTGTGAGTTGGATAAGCTGTCTCATCTTTTGATGACAACCACCACAGTTGGCCGCGACAAGCACAAGACTATGTATGACGAGTTTGGTGGCGGGTACATAAAGGAGCTTAACTAAAATATGCAAAGAAAAATAAGGTAGTACCTGTGAAGAAACGAAGGAGGAGCTGAATCGTGTGTAGCAAGATATAGATGAAGCTCCACAACAAAGAGCTTAAAATTGTAAAAATGAAATATTGAAATAAAAAATAAAGATTTTGTTTTTTTACACATATATGACTTAAGTCACGCCGCATGAGTTAATTCATGCATGAATTAACACCTACGTGAGTTAACTCACGCTGGTATTGTTTTTCATATTCACAATGTTTTTGCATATTTACGTGCAAGAGTTGTTAACTCATTAAAAAACAATTGGTTTAATTATTTTATCAAAGGTCTCATCCCATGATTTATTGATTCTTTTACTAATAAATGATGAAAAACAACAATGTCAATAACCAACCAATACTCCTCTTTAAATACCCACCTACATCCATTTCATTTCACACTAGTTGGTTAATTTCAAGTAGCTTGCAGGAGAGAGGACAAGACAACACATCACAGTAAAATTCTCATTCCTCTACTTATGTCTTTGTCTTCTTCCCGTTATGATGCACATGAATATGCACAAACATTGTGAATATGAAAAACAATACTAACGTAAGTTAACTCATACAGATGTTAAATTCAGTGTGAGTTAACTCACGCAGCGTGACTTAAGTCACACATGTGTAAAAACTAAGTCACGTATTTTTACACTTGCGTTAGTTAACTAATGCAGTGCTATTTTGATCAGTTTAGCTAGGTGGAAGAGAAATGTGATGGATGAAGAGTAGGATTCTAAAAAAGAGACACTTAAATGTTTGATGAGACAAATTTTTCAGACAGAAAACAATGTATTTTTATCTAAGTCTTACTCACAATACTCTTAGAATTTTACCTCACATGTTATAATTAACTTGTATTTATATACAAGAACAAAATTCACAAGAAAACAAATGTTAACGTTCTCGAAACCCTACTCATAGAAACAACATGAATCATGAAAATTCACAAAAACTGTTAAGACCCAAACCCACAAAAACTCACATTGCCACTAATGCACAAGTCAAAGAAGAGGATAACAAAGGAGAAGAGATGAGAAGAGTCATCAATATAAAGAAGTATTCTTGAGTTAAAGTAGTCTAGCTTCCATTAAATTTGCAAATTAATTGTTAGATGAAATTTTATCAAAAAAGGAAATGGAGATATACCCATACCTTTTCTACATCAAACATATTTCGAATACTTTTGAGGTAGTGTGGTTGGTGAATTTAATGTAGCCAACTATATTTACCTAATTAAATTTATTTGTTAGAAGAGTTATTATAAAGTCTGAATATTCTTTTTGTTGAGGTAATGGCAACTTTATTTTCATTTTCATACTTAAATTTATTTTTTAGAAAATGATAAGTGGTTCACGGTTCATACCAAAACAATAAAATTGGGCACCTTTTCTACGAAATACTGCGCAATATTTTTGTCGAATTTTTCATTCGATTTCTTTACATGAAGAAACAACCTATTACTACCATTGGATTTGGATTTGGATGTGTCCCAACAGAGGAAGAAACAACCCATATGCAATTCTATTACCATTGGATTTGGATGTGTACCACTTCTATTAAAGTGGGTGATTTCTTTGTAGGTCAAACTCAAAATGGATGATTTTATAATCATTTTCATTTTCGGTTAGAAACAAAAGTTAATCTTTTTTTTTCCTTAAAAACAAAAATTTAATCTATTTTTATATTAAATTAATCATTTTTTATATTATGATACTCCCTCCGTCCCAAATTATAAGGAAAAAAAAAACTCATTTTCTTTGTCCCAAATTATAAGCAAAAAAGATCAACTTTTATCTTTTCCAATGAAAAATTAAATGCAAAGTGCATTCAATTTGCTCTCTCTTTCATTTTTTCAATAACCAACAACCAATGAAATTTGTTTTTACATCTTCCTATAAAATTTATTTCAAAGATAAAACAAATTTTTTTGTCACAAACTACTATTGTAGGACAGTCTTTTTTTGTTACAGGCTTTAAATCAGTTTTTTTTGTCAAATAACCTAGTAGCTATCACATATTTTAAATGTGGAGAAGTGAGGTGTTCGGAGTTCGAACTCCGACTTCGGCATATATTATGCGATGTCCCTACCAATTAGGTCAAACTCGGACATGATTTAATTCAATTGATAGTTTTAGTTTTGGTCGAATAGTTTTTTTTAAAAGATATAAAAGTCAACAAATATATATATATATATATATATATATATATATATATATATATATATATATATATATATATATATATATATATATAGGGAGCCCCTAATATGGACCTCTTTTTTTAAGGTCCACCCATGGTCCTTGTTACATGACCTGTAATAGTAGGCAGCTGAACTTTCTTTTCATTTATACTTATTGGGCATGTTGGTTAAATGACAAAATTGACCCAATTTTTCTTATTATTTATACTGTGATTTCATGTTTGGTTCATTTCGACTTCTTCTCTACTCTCTCTACTTCACAAATTCCAGCAGTTGGATTAATCAAAATGACTCAAGAATTAATAAGTAAAATCATGAAAATAAAATTGGTAACTCCAAAGATTATGTGGAGTACAAAGATAAAACTTCAAAGTTTCTGCACTTTTTTTTTATCAATCTGAAAATTGTGTTGAAAGCTAAAAAAATAAAAAATAAGAACCTGTAATTATTAGTAATGTTTATACACTAGAGATTATGCAGGCACTGTTCATCACCGTCACAAGCACCGCCATTTTCATACAACCCCACCATTGTTTAATTTAATTACTAATAAGAACCAGTTATTATTAATGTTTATACAACCAATGTTTTAGATTTGTCTCATTCCCTTGCTCAGATTTGGTCCGTCATCTTTCATCCCCATGCTTTTCTTTCTCTTCTTAAGCTAATTTTCCTCTTTTTTTCTTTGTTAATTTCAGAAACGTTGGATGATAGTGTATAAATCTGAATAAGGCGAAAAAGTGTAGTATCCTCACAATTAATGAATCTTGCTCTTTACCCACAAGCTCTTTAAAAAAGCTATTTTATTGGAAAGGCTATTTTCAATAAATCAAGCTGTACTCATGGATGAATTCTACAATGTTGTTATAAAAAGTATTGAACAAATGATCTCCCTCAAAAAATAAAATATAATCCGAAAGGCTTCATATTCATAAAACAAGACCACCAAAATAGCATAAAAAGTTGCGCATGTTGTTGAGGGTGTTAGGTAAAACCACGAGCAAAATAAACTATTTTGGTTAGTTTTTTCTTTTTAAATAATGTGCCCAATAAATATGAATGAAAAAGAAATGTATTTACCCACTATTGTAGGTTATCTAGCAAGGACCATGGGTGGACCTTAATAAAAGAGGTTCATATCAGGGGTTCCCATATATATATTGTTAAGGAAAAAAATCAATATGTTAGTGTTCAAAGATAAATATGTTAACTCAATTCGTTTTATTCTTTTGAAACATTAGAGTGAAACTTTTTTCTCCATTTAAAATAAAAGAATAAATAGAATGAAACTTTTATTTTATTCAACTTTGTTCCTCTCTATCTAGCTGCATTTTATATTATTATACTATATTCATATTAAAAATATAAACAATACTTTTTTTTTTCTAAAGAAGAAAACATATAAAAAATACTTGATGAAACAAATGTGAAAATATTAACATCTCCATTTTTGTTGCTTAGAAAATATATACTTACTTCAAATCTTCATTTTAAGTGAATAAAAACATTTATACATAATAACGTAAAACATATTCACCATTTATAGAAGGAGCAGATGTGACTACAGTGTTTTTCTATAAATCATTTTAAAGAAGTAAATTTAACCATACTCATCAACTAAAGCACAAACGTCTCACATCCCAAAATGATGTGAGTGTTACGAGATCTTTAAAAGGATCACACAACAGTTTGCATGTTAATACGAAACTTAACCTCTCATCCCTTCATCCCTCCACCCCACGCACACATCTTAAATCTGGACTAATCAAATGTTGTGCATTCTGATCGTTGTAAGGTTGTCCATTGTGAATAAATATTTTTGTAGAGCTTGAGAAAATTATGATTACTGCTACATCATGAAGTACGGTATATTTGTGCAATCAAATGCTAATGTATCTTGATAATTATTTATTTTGAATATCATTGGTAATTATTCTACTAGACATTTTTTTTGGAGGGATATTCTACTAGACCTTTTTATTTATTTACGTATATAACGACATTGAAACAGGATAAAAAAAAAAAACATTGTTTTACCTCTAACTCCTTTTCCTTTATCTCAAATTAGTTTGACCCCCCAATTACTTGAGGAAGTACTACCATTTCATTGAGATATGTGAGACATGTAAATGTTACATGATCTTTACTTAGATTTAGAACACCAAATCACTAACAAAACTATAAAATACTTACCTGAAGCCATGATAGAATTGATTTCTAGTGAAAGAACCTTGATGACACTAGAATTACATACACACATGTATATGTCAAGAACAAGTCTTCCTCTTGATCTCCACACCTTTTAACAGAAAACCATCTTGAATGGGAAAGGAAGAGCTTTTAAAAGGAGCGGATTGTTTTTTTTTATATTGGTGTCAAGAGGGGATCCTGCCTTTTTAAAGAGATTTCTGCTCTTTACCCAACATAAAATACTCGCGCTCAACTGAACTTTGTGACTTAGTTTTAACACGTACGTGACCTAAGTTACGCTGCGTGAGCTAACTCGCGTTGGTTTTCAAAATTCAAAAGTGGATAAGTGCATATATGCATCGACCATGTCCATATCCATTTCAAGGGAATCTTAATTTTCCCTGACCCATCACATTAACTCTATTCGACCCTTTCCTCCACATCCTTATCCACCACGTGAAAGGAAATCATTTCATAATTTCATGCAACAAATTCACCATTGGATTAAGGCTCTCAAAAATAATTAAATACTACTAATTCAAATGTGTGACCAAACCAATGTATGTATGATGTTGTAGTAAAGAGCAGAAATAAAAAAAAAAATAACAGTCATGTAGGAATAAAAAATAACCAGCGTGAGTTAGTTAACTCACGTATGGTGTAACACCTGCGTGAGTTAACTTATGCGGCGTTTAAGTCACGTATGTGTAAAAAAAATGTAATTTTAAATTAAGTTAATTTTACACTTGCGTTAGTTAACTAACGCAAAGATATTTTGGTCAGTTCGACTGGATGAGAGCGAAACTTGCTGAGAGAAAAACAGAAATATTTGAAAATTGTTGTATACACATGTAACAAGGATGAGAAACACCTTTAAAAGACCGAAATACCCCCTCGACAGTTAACTGCAGCTGGTTTTCAAATACCTCAGCAGTTAACCGCCGAGGAGGTATTTTGGTCTTTTAAAGGTGTTTCTCAGCCTTATTACATATGTATACAACAATTTTTGAAATCTTTTAAAGAAAACCAGTAGCCAATATCCACCCATCATAATGTGTGAGTTAGTGGTACATGATGCTAAACTCTTGGTATCCTTATAACTTACAAGACACTAGCCCTATAAGTAGGACATGTATATCATTGTGAATGTGAACATGAAGAGCATAAATGATAAAGAAATTCAAGTGATTGTATCGACTAAGATAATTGGTACAAGGTGCATTATATAGATACAAACAGATAATCACCATGTAGTATGATTGAAAGGAACTTAATAACATAAAATGTTATTTGGTACGACAATTTTGCAACGAAAATTCACAGCCTCGTGAATACATCTATTTTCCACGTTCTGCATTTTCTAATATTTTTTAGTTAAAAAAAATTAGCTTGCATTCATTCTCAACCAAACAAAAAAAAAACTTGTTGTAACCAAAAAACAAAAAACAAAAAAAACGTGTTTCTTCAAAAACCTAAAACTCCTTCCTTGAACGATTTGTATAGAGGAACAACGAACGCTACAAACACTTCAATAACAAATTTCCCAACCTTATTTTCATATTTTCATGCATCTCTTTCATTCTATATTAATTAATTTTCATGCGGGTTGTTTTTCCTGTTAGATTGTGGAGGTAGTTTGTTTGTTACTTATTTATTGTGGTCGTTGGCTTGTTGTAGCACTACACATCTTGGAGGTATTGGTTAAAGGAACAAAAAGAGAAATATCATGTTGGAAAATGATGAATTCAACTTTTTAAAAGTTACAAAATTGTTATTTCCAATGCAAAACTAATATTTTTAGTTTCCTTAACAAGTGCACTTAGGGTACTTTTAGCAAAACCTTTTTTTTACTCAAGTTTTGAGGTGGTTTGTTAATTAGTTATGAATGAATGGAAGCGGTGATGGTAAGAAGAAACAAAATTATGTGAGGATGAATTGGAGACATGATTCACAAAGGCAAGACAATTGAGAATTAATTTGAATCAAAGGTTTGTATCAAAACAATTGCAGATTGCAGATTGCAGCAGGAGTGGTGAACTTAAGGGCGAGTTATGCAGATTTCCACATACGCAATATAGGAAAATAGATGTATTCACGCGGATGTGAAATTGCCGTACCAAAGAGGATTCCTAAATATTTAAACAACATATTTTTAATTATTATATTAGTTAGAAAAACATTATCGAAATGACAAAAATGGAAGATCATATTTATTATTATTATTATGTAATAAACAAATCATGTTCACTAAAATTAATCCTCACAACCACCACCAGGTCCTCCAAATTGAAGGGAATACCCAACATCTCCTCTTTGATCACCATAATATTGAACATCATAGCATTCAGTGCCGGCATCGTTGTATTGGTCTATGTCGTCTGTATTAGGTCCATAATCTTGTCTAGATTCATTTTGAAATGCAACATGAATAAAATAGCATGCATTAGTAAAATCATCATTAGGAAAGCGTCCTGATCCCATTGGAGGACTAGGAGAACCTGCAGGTGTTACTGTTAACCCACCCCATCCCACTTTGTCAGCTGTGGGCAAGTTAGAAAATAAAGCCGCTGGAAAATATCCAATATCCTTGTCTACCACACGTAACCACCAATTGCCCTTTTCATCCTGTACACCATATAACTTCTTTTTTGTGCGTCAAATGATTTTAAAAACTAAAATGCTATGAAAAATACAAGTAAAACTAAAAGGAGACAAATATAGGCAAAATACGCGTTAAATAAGTTGTTTGATTTATTTAAGTGTCTAAAATGAATTTCACAACTAGTATGTATATGCAAGTGCTCGAAGACTAATTCCTAACTATGTTATAGTGACAACTTCCTTACACATTGATAAAAGGTGGGTAACACAACCTATGTTGCCTTGGCATAAAATCAAAATCATTTATTGTTTACTATTATTAGTTAAACTTGCATGCAGTGAGTGAAAATATGACACTTGCATTACTCTCCCATTTTATGCGGCATTTACTAGTTTCCTCTATTGTAGCCGTGTAGTTTATTCCTTTAAAAAACATGAAATGGACTTTAGAGTATGTTCCCTTCCCCTGACTGGTTTTGATGTTCCCACTACCATATCAAGAGCTATGAAGTATGGATATGGACACGAACACCGGACAATAATATACTGACACCGCTAATATTTTAAAAAAATTACATAATTCGGTGTAATTATATGTGTTGGTATCATGTCGGATATGATATGTGTCCAACTTAAGACATGACTAATCCAATGAGTATCAATGCTTTATAGTATAGATAAAGAGACTAACTTATTTACGGTTATTCTTATTTTGAATGGTCACTCATTCGACTAACTAGAGAACAACTTATACATAATTTAGCTATATGTCATTCTCTACTAACAACATATAATATTTTTAGGCGTACGCTAAAGATAGATGAATACTAATGTTAGGTGGGGTATAGTATGGAAAAGGAGAGTTGTTTCTCACCATGAGAAAGTTATTTTAAACCATTGGATCAAATAGAGAACATGGTTTTATCATGGACATTCAACACCAAAAAAATTTCCCACACTCACCCACAAACGGCTTCAACTCTCTTTCTTCCTCTCCTTCAAACCTAGAAAAATTGATATTGTCCCAACTTTTTCCAGAAGAATTAAAAAAACACAAAGAATTAAAAAGATACCACCGTCCTAATTTTAATTCCATCGTACAATACATCAACTGTTTTTAATTTTTTTCGAAATGTTTTTATTGTTTTTTTTGAGGTATTTGATGAATTTAATTGCTTCTGCATTCTTTTCAACACATTTGATGTCTAACCCACCATCACCAGCAATCAAATCGACCATCCCTTTTATCTTTCAGTTTTGCTCTTTAATTTCGACTGAAAGTGGTGACCAAAAACTAGCCGAGCGGTGGTGGGTGGTGTCTTTCTGGCAAAAGTGTTCATAATGCAAGAAGAAGTAGACCAACAGAAATATCTCACGATGAAGAACACATATCTGTTTTTTTTTTCCTTGAAAATGTTAAAGGTGGCCGGAAGTGGTGATTGGAAAGGACAAGGAAGCTGAAAAGGGAGAGATCGGAGAGCATAAAGAGAAAGCATGAGGCAGGAAAGGGGTAATTGCAGGAACCATTTTTAGATGCTACAACAGGGGTAACTACAGGAAATATGTATGTTGATTATTGAAGACAATGGAGGTTGAAGGTCGATGTTAAAGAGAATGAAAGATAAAAAATCTAGTGTGTACAGACCATGCTAAAAGAATTACTCCTCTTTCATCTAACTGTTCAAAAAATCTTTCCCATGGTGGGAAACAACTCTCCTTTTCCATACTAAACCCCACCCTAATGTTATGTTTCTTTTTAGGACGAATATCAATGTTATGTAAAGAGTAAGTTGTATATAGTCTAATATTCCTTATATCATTTCTTTGAGTTGTATCCCTTGATAACACTATAGCATGGAAATTATTTCTTTTCACATTAAATGATATAATATTTTAAATGTAAAGTTTATATAAAGAGATGACCATTTTAAATTTAAAGTTCATATAAATAGATGACCTGGTGAAGAGAAATTGGCAACTCGATCATCACTCCGTCATAGGTAGATGTTTCACCTACACCCATACCGGGGTAATATGATTGGTCTGTCTGAATGAAGCCGGGACACAACAAGTTGTAGCATCCAGTCTTGAAATTATCTGACTGCATTTTTTTTTTTTTGCATCATGTTATATTTTAAAGAAACAAATCTATCATTTTCAATTTAACTATATTAAAAAAAAATATAAACATGATATAAATAGTTGATTTAGTGAGAACAAAATTTATGAACATATTTTCTATATTTTAAGTGAAGACTAAAACAAAAACTAACGTTTACTTACAGTCCATACTGAGTAGACATAAGTTCCACCGTCATTGTATAATAGCGGAGATACCTGCCATCATATATGTGATGAATTAACTATTATTTTCCATACCGTAATATTATAGGCATGATTCTGGTTTTAGGATAAATTCATAAGATTGGAATAGTAGGATAAATTAAAACTCACATGCCATCCAACAACGATTTTATTAGTACCATCTCCTTCTCCATTTTGAACAAACACATGACCTGCGCTTGATTGACCCTTGACAACTTTTGGATTATACATACTAGTAGTTCCTCCAACTCCATAGTAAGGACCACCCTTACTTTTAAGAAACACTTGAGCATACTGTAAATTCAATAGTTTCACGTATTAATAAAACAAAGTTATATTTTTTTTTAATAGAAATATACTAAATAAATTGGAAATTCAGTTAATTATGTGAGAAAAATTACATGACTACTAGAGCCTCCATTTTCAGTTAGGCTATGTTCATTGAATAAAGATTTTCCCTGAATGATATCATCTTTGGTTATCCTTCGAATAGGGACAGTTCCTTTTGGGCATCTAACCTTCTCAAGCCCATATATGTGTTTAGTTGGTGAAGTCGCTACACTTGTTTCATTAATTTTTCTTTCAAAAGTTGGTTTTTTCTGCAACAAAACCAACAAAAATTGAACATCAAAGGAGATTTTATACGTAATAAAAGAAAAATTTGAAAATCAACTACATTAAAAAAAATTACCTGTAACTTATGATTTTTTAGTAAAGGATGACCAAAAGCTGGTTGTTTGTGAATATCAACACAATCAACTATGTACCCTGACTTTGTCTATAGAAACCACAAAAATTATTAAAAAGGGTGATGAAATTAATTAAAACACCAATAAAACGTATGTGTAAATTTATACCTGAATACTCTTACTCTTGACATGAGACATGTTAATGAGGTTAAGTTGTCTCTCGAAATCTTCATTCGAAGTACTATGCCTACCATCAACCATGTAGTCGATACTGCTAGTCATCAAACACAAAACAAAGAACAATGCATGAATAATTTTCACCATTCTCTTGTTAAAAGTCATAATTTGATGATGGATCATAAGAGTTCAGTATATTGTCTATCTTTTTTTTTTATTTTTAGGAATGGTATATTTCATATTTATACACCAATGCTTCAGGAAAATTGAAATAATACAACAATGTAATTTAGGTAAAATATCATAAGTCAATAATATTTTTTGGATTTTAGTCAATAATATGAATTTAATGCAATTTTTTTGTTTAAGTTCAATGCATTTTTTTTATTGAGGTAAAATATTAAAGATTAATAATATACATTGACTTTCAGGACATATGAAATACTGATAAGTTTAATTGAGGTCCAATATCTGAGGTCAATAATTTGAATTGAATACGTTTTTTGACTAAATTTAATACATTGGTCATTTTCTTTATATGTTTTTGGGATAAATAATGCTTACACTAATAATATATGTACATTTCAGTTTTTCTGTAAAAAGTTTATGAGAGGGCCAAGCATAAAAAGTTAGCAAAATGAATGACTTTTTAAAATTATATTAAAGTTAGATTAAATCAACACCAATAAAATAACAACTTCCCATGATCCACTTTTAGATGCAACGAAGTCAACAAATCAGTTAAGGCAGCTACATGAAGAAAATCAACTAACTTAAAATATGAGATACTAGTCCATGTAACTAGAGATAATGACAAACCGTGATTCAAAGAAAATAAAAAGAGATAATAACAATAATAAACATAATATTTCGAGATTACAGTCTATTACCTATTTCATTCCTGGTCATTAATATGAACGTATTATGAATGCTAGCGTCACACATTAGAATGTGTGTTGCTAGCATTTCTTTTGATAATAATAGTAGATATTAAATCATTCAAGATACATACATACCTTTAATTTAAAGCTTCGCTATTGTGGTTCTAAATCTGATTCTCGTTATTCTAAATAAAAAATGGATTTCAGCATAAAGTAGTAAAGGACTTTTGTGTGAAAAGGCTATGTAAATTGTACTACACTCCTAACAAGATAATACTGCACACAACACATGTCTTCCTCTCAATTTTTACTAAGATATATGTGCAATATGTTGAGCTTATATGCATTTATGTCATTAATCACTATCATTAACAAAAGTTCTATATTCGGTATAGTTAGATAGTAGCAAAAATATACTAACCCAGCAATGGCATGATGGTGAAAATTCAAACTCTATGACAGGTAGGAATAGAGGTGGTTGCTTGTCTAAATGAGTAAATGGAATGCAAGGATGATCTTTTTGTTGTGACGGTCTTGGCATTGGTTCTGCAATGGTTTTGTAACTATCTTGTTTTTCAGTCTTGGTTTGCATTAGTGTTGGGATTTGTTTGGCCTATGCCATTTGAACTTAGTACAGGAGGTCTCCAAGAGTTTAAGAATTATTGGCTCATATTACAGATTTAGTGCAGTCTATGATTTTCTGCGCGAGGTCTGCTGTCATATCGAGAAAAATCTGTTTTGCAGTTTTGGTGAGCTGCTAGAGGGACTGTTTAGCCATACTCCATTTACTCCTTTTGAATGCATAGATGTTTGACATGTGGAAAAAATAAATCTAATGGCTGGGGTAGATTTATTTCATTTAGTTGTACTCAATATAAACATGCATAATGGGACTATGACACACACACAGCCAATTCCTCCTTGTTCTCAAGGTTGAATTAAGGGAAGGCCTTAATATCACTATCCTCACGTGGGTTCTCATGGTCCGAAAAATCAGACCGCTTAATTAAACAATAGTGTTATTTAAACAACTAAAATTTGACAGCGGCCGCGACAACTTTTCAGTGGTTAAGACAGTTCAAATATGTGCTTAATTACATATAGTACATGATTAATGGGTATACAAGGTATCAAAACTAATTGACCATTGGTGTAACTTCATTAACCATGAATTTGGACGTGATTCCACAATTTTCAAGTGTTTCAAATATGCGAGTTGAAACTTCACATGAAGGGAGTAATGGGCGGAAATACATGTAAATTTGTTAGAGAATTACACTGATATATGGAAGGAGAGGAACAACAATTCACACATCAGACTTATACAAGTAATTCCGTAATTAATCTTAGCATACCCTTACAAGTAACAATTAGACTGATATTGGTCGAAATTATAGTAAAGGTTTCTGAATTGAATTTAGTAAAGCGGACAAACCAAGAAGATCAAAGTATGCAATGGTCTGAGGAAAGTGCATAATATAAACTGTTAAAATCTATCCCTATGCCATTATATATCCTTCCATATTATTTCCCTAATCAACCATAACTGAACTGAGCTTGGAGACTACATGAGATGATATTTAGCATAAACAAGTAACTTACTACCCAATCATATTGTAGCTTTAATTCACCAGTGTCAAGCAAAATAGGCTTTGACTGCTGACAGGTTGTTCCTTGTCTGGCATTTTCAGCAAGTTGCGGACAAAAAGTAAGCACAAATAAGAATGCTAGTCTAGGATAATGCGTAAGCATATGGTATAGTAACATCTCTTACCTGATATAACCCTGCTTAAAATCAAATCCTGGTTCATCAGTTGTTCCAGCAGCAAATCCAATTCCCATTGCAGCAGGGCATGTCTCTTTACTACCTTAGAAGCTCCAGAGCTATAAACATTTACCTCAAGCTTGGAGAAATCTACTTGACAAGCTTCTTTTAATCATTATCAATAAATAAACACAAGACTATTTCTACTTTATTCTAAAAATAATACAAATATTATTAAATGCCAATTTTTTTATGTAAAAATTGTGTTATTTTAAAGTACATACAAGTTGGCATAAAAAATCGATAAACAAACAAAGCTATAAAATACTGCTCGCTACTACAAACACAGTAATATTAAAAGTGAAGATCCATTTTGGTCGCTAAAAAATAACAATGAGTCCCTACAACAACTTTAGGGGACAATTTCATCCCTGCTTTTTTTTTTTAAAATCAATGAATTCGAATATTGCTCATTTTTTATCCCACTTTCTTCTTCCTTCATGAAAAAAATCAAAATTATGATTATTTTTCAAAGGAAAACTTACAATTTGTTGCTTCTAAAGGATCAAATTGATATTTTTGTTTTTTCGCAATGGACTAAATTGGTACTTTAGTTTTTGTGGGGGATTAAAATAAATAAATTAGTAGTACTCCTATGCAGTGTTTGATTGCGTGCCCATCAAAATTTATGTGTCTTTACAAGTTTCCATTTTAATGCAAATAGTGAATATTTTGTCGCACCCTCCAACCTACTAGCGCGCCCTACTTTTGGATTCTAAAATCCAAAATATAGAGGGGTTTTGAACGTGTTTTACGCTTTTGGAAGATAAAATCTGAAATGCAGCATGGTGTTGAGAAGAGAGTAGGGCGCGATAAAAAATTCACATGTAGATAGGTTTGAAATAACGGCAAGGTCCATGCACCATAAGTGTGAACCACATCACCCCAGAAGGATGATGACCAGACACAAAGATGATTCTCAAAGTGTTCTTCATATATTTCATATCATCCGTTTGAACACTAGATCAACCTCTATATGGTTTGATCGCAAATAAGGGTGGGAAAAAACAGACCTATATATATTGATAAACAAGTTAAATTTACCTATAAGTGACTTAGTCAAATTAAGGATGATTCTTTTCGGATGAAAGTTTCATCACTTTGAAGAGAAAAAATTCACACACACACATGTGGACATAGTAACAACCAAGAACTAATAATAGCCTCACTGTTTCAAAGAAATTATATATAGGCATTCCCTACAACTTGTCTTTATAAAGCAGGAAAATCGCATTCTTGAACCAAGCTACTTAGAAATCTACCAAAGCATTAATCTTATCACTTGTATTGAATTCAATATCTATAAAGCAACATTTAAAAAAACTAAATGCATATCTTAAGAGATGTATGCATAATTTTGATACCTGATGATGATTCACCTTGATCATCATCCTTGCTCCATTTTTATTTCCAGTTAAATACGTAATCCTACTCCTTCTTCTTCCTCCTCATTCCATCCAATCTTCCATTGATCTTAATCTAATCAGTTTCATCTATAAGTTTACCTAACAATACCAACCATCATCATTTGATTCAATTGGATGGAATGAGGGATTTAGAATTGATTAAGGGGGGAATAATTTGGGGTTCTAGAGATTTGAATGAACCCAAATTTTTGTATCTCTAATGCCACATCACACACTCCTTGTCTGGGGAAAAATGTCAGCTCCCCCTATTTTATCGGCCAACGGCCAAATCACGTCGGGGACTAAAGTAATCTGGATTGTAGAGTTAGAGACTTTTTGTGTTTTTTGCCGAGTTAGAGATCCTTATGATAGTGAGGTACACATCCAATAATCAAAATGGTTATTTACCCTAAATTTAATGGAAATTTTTTGAATCGGATTTTGGATTGATTTTTCAAAGCCGAACTAAACTAAACCGAACCACATACACATATTTTATTTTATTTTTCATTTTTATTAGTATATAATATATTTCATTAATCTATTATTCTTTGGTTTTTAATTTTTTTAATACTGCTTAATGGTTTAATTTAATCTTTTTTTAGTATTTCATATATTTCAAAGAAAAATAATCATTGTTTTTTTTGTTAAGTGACTAAAAATAATTGAAAATATAAGGTTCCAATCTCGGATGTCTCTACCAACTAAACTAAGTTCATAAACATAATTGATCATTTATTATTCTGTAATATTAATTTCTAATAAATCTTATGTTATATTCCACATGAAATATCATATTACTTACCGAGTTTATTTTTAATATTTCCCTTTAAAAAAAGTTTTTTTTTTAATATTACTATTCATAAAGAAAATACAATTTACAATTTGAATATTGAAAAACTAATCCAAATTAAACTGTAATAACTTTATCTTTTAATATTGAAAATAGATCGGTTTTAAAATTAATCATTTAAAAACGAAACGACCTTCATATAATTTTATCTTTATTGAGATATATTTTTGCCTCAAAATCAATAAAAAGCGCACGCGAACACACACTTTCATGGTCCCCCGTGTTCCATCCAAAATTTCTCTATTGACACTCTTTTCTCTCTCCCACATCAATTTGAAATCTTGACTATAACCATATCAGATCAAAAAGAGTTATTTTCATGAAAGATTAAAAGCATTTGTATATAAGTCCAATTATCCAGCTCGTTCTACAAATGCATGCCTCATGTCAATTAAAGGTTCAATGGCTTTCACCTTTTATCTAGTATCTGATGAAATTTCTTCAAAGTGAGGCAATCCCCCACATCGTACGTGAGGCTAGCAACATCTCATTGTTAGTCGAATCTCAACTGGCATATGTTGTGCAAGGCACCAAGCAGAAGCCTCGAAATAAGAATCGTTTGACATGTGTTCACTGTGGTGGCTTGAGACACACGAAAAACAAGTATCTGTGGTTTGTCACACCTGGATATTGATTCAGCTTTTTCTGTTGAACATTCTTTTGATTCTTCTAATGTTGTTGCTAATAATTCAGCCAATGTTTGGCACTCTAGACTAGGCCATTTGAGGGATGATGTATAGACAATTTTAAGCAAAAATAAAATCCATTTTAGTTGGCCACGAATTTCAATTCTAATTCATGTCAAATTTGCACTATGACAAAATTTCGTAGAATTCCTTTCATAGCTCATGGTAATAATTGTGAGTCATCTTTTGATCCGGTGCATTGTGATGTTGGGGGTCCTTTCTAACGTGCTACTTTTTTTAATGGCATGTGTTACTTTCTTACTATGGTTGACAATTTTCACTAGGCTTATAAGTTATAACTGAATGTTGATGTAGCAAGAGGATAAAGTGGGGTCTAGCTAAGAGGTAGATAAAATATGATAAGGAAAACAGAGAAGTCTAGCTAAAGTCTGCATATGTAACCATTCTTTATTTTGGTTCATTTCCTTTTGGTTTTTGTCCTTACTATTGTTTTGAGAACTATTTGAATTATTATCATTTTATTGGATGATTGCTTGGCTGGCATTTGATTATTTATTTAGTCATCCAAATAATCAAACCATGTAGAACAAACTTATTTGAAAATAGTGTGTATTGTTACCCAGTCGTGTATATTCATATACTTTTCTATGTATGCACGTATGGTTTTAAGTCATCTATTTCCACTTATTTGAATAGGCACATTGGAGAGGTTCACATTAGAAATGTATTCCCACTTCAAGAAGAAACTTATTATATCTTACTCACATGATTAATAAGATCTATATAGCATCTTCCTTCACAATAAAATAAATAAATAAATAAATCTATATAGCATCGAAATGTAATCCCTTCCCTTCTTTCAAAATATTAGGCAAAAATGTTTGTGGGTTATTATTTGAATTTGAATAGTACTTTTAAAAGAAAACTTTTGATTATTAAATGAATAGTTGAAACTTTCTTATGACATTCAAGCATTTATGAATACAATAATCTTATGCATTGTTAATAAAACAAACAAACTATCAGATCTATAAATGTTTATGTGTGCGTGCGCACACGCGCACATGCGTGTATTACTTAATATTTCATATACTTTCATAATTTTATCCTCCTTCAAACCTAAATTATAAAAACAATTATTTTCTTTGTCTTAAAATTATAAACAAAAAATGTTATATTTGTTGATCTCCTATGTAATAAGATTATTACCTCCAAACTCGTTTTCTTCTTCACAAATTGAAAACCTTTTTACAAAACATATCCATCATCCTCTTAATCCATTAAAACACTCTTCATCTTCATTCTCATCATACCAAAACATTTTCACAGTATAACTCTCTTCTTTCTCTTCCATCACCCTTACTTCCACACACCAAAACCTTGTTCTTTCGCACAAAAACAAACTTAAAATATTAGCAACAACAAAAAGATGAGTTGTTTTAGAGTGTTTAATGAGACGATCTCTGATGATCCGGTTGTTTTGGAGCCAATGAATCTAGTCATTGATGGGAAAGACACTATAGTCACAATTGAGAAGTTTTCTTCTCTACTTAAAGTAATATAATGTAATGTGTTAACTATTTTCTTTCAATGATTTTTCTTTTTGTCATATGAATTTTCGAATTACATACATGTTAGGTAAAACATTTATGTTTTTGTTCATACAAGTTAGATAAACATTTATGTTTTTGTTTTAACATTTATGCAATTTCCATCGTAGGGTAACATTATGAGGGACATAGTGATAAAGAGTCGGTGAATGAACGTAAAAATCAATGTTTTATGAAAAATAAAGAGTCAATATGTGAATGTAAAAATCTATGTTAGACAAATATACATTTCTATAATTTCACTTTTGTGGATGTAAAAATCTATGTTCTATTCAATTTTTACAATTCACACTTCTCTAGTTTCATGAAAAAAACAATGTCAAGAACAACTTTCTCCTCCCTATGTAACTCTTATCTTACGTTGTCATATGATTTTTTTGAATTACAATGAGAAAGTCAAAATTTTAGTGACATGTGTTGGATATATTTACGTAAGCCAACATCACTTATCCAAGTACACGAAGAACCTTTCACCACTAAGCCAAACTATTTTGCTTTTTAGACCAACAAGTATATTGTTATGCACAAGTTTTGTTTAGTCATGCAAAAACTATTTTGGTATTCACATCATACATCTAACACTTGTGTTTTTTAATTTTTGAAAAATGTTATCATAAAATGCTTGAATCTAAGTTATTGTTTTTAATCTTACACTATTAAGATATATATTTGTCGCAAGTTTAGTTTTCACTTAAAACTTATTGTAATTTTTACAGGTCTTAGTTTATGTATCAAAAACATGTTACGTGAGTTAGATGTAGAAAGATTTATGTGCGTAAAATATGTTTAAAAGTGAGTAGAACTAACAAATTTAATGTTCAAAACCAATTCTAGTGACAAAAGTTCTAGAATCAATTTTAGAATCTTCAAAAGTAAAATCAAGAGTAGACTAAATATACCAACTTAAGATCAACTTTTTCTAAAAAATGTTCGTGACCAATATTTGGTTCTTGAGATCAAAGTATTTGATATGTTTGCATCTACAAATCAAACAAAATTGAGATTGTATCAACTACATTGACTACAATTCTTCGCAATAAAAAAGGATCCGATGCATTATATCGGTCACATCGATTGCAACTACCTTATCATTTTTTTAAACTAAATTTATAATATTAAAGTCAATTAGGAATTTTTCCAGGTCTTAAGTTGAGTCTTATATTTAATATAATACTATTGTATTAAAATGTTACGTAAGAATGAAAAAATTGAGACTTAACCTTATCATTTTTTCGCAAAAATATAAATCAAGCAATCTTATGTCATCAAATTAAGAAAATTATGAAACCAATGATCTTTTTAATTTGAAAAAACTCAAACAAGGACAAAATGTGTTATAAAAAAACCCTTCATCCATTTTATTTTACTTTACTTTTTTTTAAAACAAATCATTTAATTAGAAACAACTTAAACAAGGACAAAATGTATATTCAAAAAACCCTTTATCCATTTTACTTAAAAAAAATCAGAGAGAGATATTCTGATTTGAATATGAGTCAAATTGTCTTATAATCTCATTTGAGCGTCTCCCAATTTGTTGCCATTATGGGTGATGCTGCCAACCAACCACTACACATGACACACTATAGTGTCTCCAATTTTGTTGTCATTCTGATATGGGAACTTTTACGGTACACCTGTAAATTAAGGTGTACTGGTACTTATACTTTAAAAATTTTGAAATCAATTATTATTTTTATGGAATAAAGAGCTATTTATTGATATTTATATTTTAAAAAATGTCATTTCATAAGAAAAAAATATCACTTCATTGTTTATAAAATCATACTAATTATTTTTACATTTTATTGTTAAAGATAATCAAAGTTCTCTATTATGACTACAAAAAATTCAGAAAAATTAAATTTTATTTCGTTGATGTTTTTAGTAAATAAGATTTAATTATAGATGATAGAAAACAATTTTTCTCTTCAAAAAATTACATATTTAACTATTAATTTATTGTTTTGGTGTACCAATACACTCAAATTTCTAGGTGTACCATAGAATTTGCCTTCCGATATATTCCTTTGTGAATAAGTATTCCATTTTCATTTTAGCTAGCTCCTGCAGCGCGCAGGCACTACAATATAGTACTGTCTACATCATTTTCTCCTTCAACTAACCTCCTTCCTTCACACGAATTCATTTTCTCTTCCTGCAACCATACTATCTACATCAGTTACTACTTAGACCATATGCAATGGTAGTGTTGAAGTTGCCTTTCAACACATGGTAGGCTTGCAATGGTAGTGTTGAAGTGTGTTGAATGGTGATGTGGATGAGAGAGACGTTGAAAGGATTCAACCTTGTTGAAGCTCAAGCAAGAGGGACGCGTGGCGCGTCCTGATTTGTTCAGCCTGGCGCGGGTGCAACACGCGCCGACAAGAGAGAGTGGCGCGGCTGGAAGCAGGAGAGAGAAGCAGGCGATGAGATAAGTGGGACACTTGGCAGTTACTGATTGGCTGTGTGGATTTTTATCATCTTAATAATTTAAACTCAATTATTTCATTGTAAATTAATTTTTTTAAAAAAATAAAAATACCAAAATTTATGATTTATTTTTCTCTATAAATAGAGACTTGGTTCATTTGATTTGGACACAGAAAAAAAAACCAAAATTTTCACTATCTTAATCTTATTATTATCCTTCTATTAGCTTTTCTTTGAAGTTTTAAACTTCATTTTAGTGAAATGGATCCCAATAATAATCGTTTCAACACCCACAATTCTTTTACTTACCCATTTAACTACCAAAATCCCAACAATTATCAAAATTCAAATCAATTTTCCAACCAACATCCTCAAAACATACCTAATTTTGGTTTTGCACCAAATTTCAACCAGTCATCCTCTGTTTCAAACTTTCCTCCATATTATGGATCTATGATGAGATATCAATCTCAAACACCCCTATTTAATGGTTATATGCCAATGGTGAATGAAAATTTTCCGAATGCATTTGAATATCCCGAATTTTCAACACAAATAACTCTTGGTGGCATGGGAGTTGCTAATGAAGTCACTCCAGATCCAGAGGATTCAACTCCTAAGAGCAAGAAAACCCATCAACCAGCATGGAACACTAAACAAAATTTGGTGCTAATTAGTGGATGGATTAAATATGGAACAAGTAGCGTTGTCGGGAGAAACCAGAAAGGTGACACATATTGGGGTAAAATTGCAGAGTATTGTAATGAGTATTGCTCTTTTGATCCTCCGCGCGATGGAGTTGCATGGCGAAACCGTTTTAATTATATGAGCAAAATACTGAATAAGTGGATTGGCGCTTACGAAGGCGCTAAGCGTTTTCAAAGAAGTGGTTGGTCGGAGAATGATGTTTTGGCAAAAGCGCAGAAATTATATGCATGTGGGAAGAATGTTCAATTTACTTTAATGGAAGAATGACACGCTCTCAGTGATCAACCACGTTATGGTAGTCAAGTAGGAGGAAGTATTAGCTTAGGAAGTAGTGGATCTAAGAGATCTCACGACAGTGATGCCTGTGGCTCAAACTCTGTAGGATCTAGTGCTCGCCCAATGGGTAGGGAGGCAGCTAAAAAAAAGGGCAAAAAGAAAATCAAGGAGGCTGCCTTGGATGAGGTGGAAAAGGAGTGGGTTCAATTCAAAGTAATCAAGGAGCAAGAGATTGAACATTTGAAAGAGTTCACCTTGGTGCAACAGGAGAAAAATAAATTGAAGAAAATGAAAATGTATGTAAAGTTAAGTTCCAAAGAGCATCTCGATGACCGGAAGAAAAAGCTGTTGGAAAAGTTGACGCGTGAGCTGTTTCCAAATTAATTTCAATCAATTGTTAATGTTGTCTAGTCCCCAGTGTTTGCTTTAATAATTTTCAGTGTTGTCTAGTCCCCAGTGTTTGCTTTAATAATTTGCAGCGTTGTCTAGTCCTCAGTGTTTGCTTTAATAATTTTCAGTATTGTCTAGTCCTCCGTGACTTTTGGCTTTAATGTATGGGTTATTGTGTTTGAATATGTACCACCCAATTTGAATGTAGTCCCTATCTGATAATTAAATGTATTCCATAACTTATTTTGAATCCGTCAATGTCCACCACACAATGTACTTATATATAGGGACTCATATCTACTTCCAATATCACAACTCTCTTTCAATCTACTTCCAATTTCACAACTCTCTTTCAATATACTTCTAAATATCACAAAAATCTCTCTAATACTCTACTTCCAAAAAACTATCAATGGATCCTTTTGATATCGAAGCCTACTTCCGAAACCGTGCTATTGAAGACACTTATATCGTCAACCGATGTATTGAGCTTCGAAAAAAAATAGAGGAAGATAATACATCTCCTACTAGAAAATATTTAAAAAGAGATCATGCAGCGGCAAACCAAAGGCTAATTGACGACTACTTTGCCAATGAGCCTACATATGACGATGCCATGTTTCGTCGTCGGTACCGGATGCAAAAACACGTTTCCTTCGAATTGTTGGAGACCTTTCAAGTAGTGATAACTACTTCACCGAACGAGTTGATGCAGCCAATAAAGAAGGTATATCACCCTTATGAAAATGTACGACAACAATGCGAATGTTAGCATATGGTGTGGCAGCAGATGCGGCCGATGAATAAATCAAAATAGGAGGTACTACAGCATTGGAGTGTTTGCGTAGATTCTGTAAAGGAATCATACGATTGTATGAGAAACAATACCTGAGAGCACCAACCCAAGATAACCTGCAAAGAATACTACATGTTAGTGAAATGCGGGGGTTCCCAGGGATGATCGGGAGTATTGATTGCATGCACTGGGAGTGGAAAAATTGTCCTAAAGCATGGGAAGGTCAATTTACCAGGGGGGATAAGGGAACCACCACAGTTATTCTTGAAGCAGTTGCTTCACATGATCTATGGATCTGACATGCCTTTTTTGGATGTCCGGGAACGTTGAACGATATAAACGTTCTAGACCGGTCACTAGTGTTTGATGATGTGGAACAGGGAAGAGCTCCAAGGGTTAATTTCGTTGTGAACCAACGTCCCTATAATATGGCATACTATCTAACAGATGATATCTACCCTTCTTATCCAACTTTCGTCAAATCGATTAGACTTCCTCAAAGTGAACCCGATAAGTTATTCGCACGAGTTTAGGAGGGATGTCGGAAGGACATCGAACGTGCATTTGGAGTGCTTCAAGCTCGATTTAAAATCATCCGTGAACCAGCTCGCTTGTGGGACATAGAAGATTTGGGTATCATCACGAGGCCATGCATCATATTACATAATATGATTGTTGAGGATGAACGAGATACATATTGTAACGCCCCCTTTTTATTTAATTATTTTTAGTTAATATTTGAATACTTTGACATGATTTTATATTTGATAAGTGATAATATGTTTGTTATTTTGTTTAGAAATATATTTGTTATAAATATGTTTGTTATTTGTTATAGAAATATTTGTTAGTTTGTTTAAGAATATATTTGATATTTATTTGATTTATTATTTTTAGCATAAGTATTATTTGGCTTAGTTGCGTATATATATATATTTAAGAAAGGTACGTAGTAATATTATTATAAGAGAGTTTAGTGAGGTAAAATAAAATAGGATATTTTATTAGGAGGAGTTGTTATGTAATTTTAGAGAAGTTGAGGATTTAGTGGAAAAATAAGACAAGTGGAGAAAAGTTATATAAAGAGGGAATTAGGTTAAGAAAAACATAGTAAGCGTTGTCAGAGTTTTGGAGAAAAAGGGAGAAAAGTGGCTAGAGAGGAGAGACTCGCGATTCTGCAATATTACCAGGTAAGGGTGAGCCTAGCTTCGATTATATTAACATGTCATTCATTGATTATGATTAACTAAGGGATTGGGAAGAGTTTTGAGAGAGTTCTTAAGATAGGGTTTGATTAATGATTCTCGAATTGAATTTGTGTAGAAACCAAAGAAATGGTATTAGATTGCGTTCAGGTCGATTTTAGGAGTGTATAACATCATTGTGAATCATTTTGGGTGATTAAGGGATCAAAAATTGGGTTTTTGGAGTGAGAACTGTTCTTTCCCGTAAACGAATTCGGCCACCGATTTTCTGAAAGCCAAAACTGGAAAAACACTCACTTTTCACCCGTTTCTGTTTTGAATTAGCTTTAGGTGTAAACACGTTTCTGTTTTGAATTAGCTTTAGGTGTAAACACGAAAGTTGTAGGTATGAATGTTAGCTTTTTAATGCCGTTGGTTTTACTTCTAAATGATTTATAGAACTTGAGTTATGGTTAAATTACTGCACGTAGGTCATAGTGAATATTTATGAATTTCAGCACAACCATTCCCGAATTTGAAATGAAAACTGGGATTGATAGGTACAGAATTGGTCTTAGGTGTAAACACGAAAGTTGTAGGTATGGATGTTAGATTTTTAATGCCGTTGGTTTGACTTCTAAATGATTTATAGAACTTGAGTTATGGTCATATTACTGCACGTAGGTCACAGTGAATATTTATGAATTTCAGCACAACTTTCTCCGAATTTAAAATGAAAGCTGGTATTGATAGGTACTGAATTGGCCTTTGGTGTAAACATGAGAATTTTAGGCAATTGAGTTAACTTTCTAATGGCTTTTTTTTGACTTGAAAATGATTCTTAGATCTTGAGTTTTGTATTTCTAATTTGGACGAGACTTTGGGGATAGGGTCGTAGATAGTAATAGAGATGCCCTAAAACCTGTAATCGAATTTGGAATGATGTTGTAAGATGTTTTTAATTGTTGGCGTTAATCTATGATTTATATGTTTGTTAAGTGAGTTATATGAATGATGTTTGAATGATATTGCAATGATGATTATGTGCAGTGAATATGTGTTAAATGTGCTAAGCTGCTGCCATGTATTGTTATAATTGCATGTGTCGGTCAAGAGTCGTAAATGATGTTAAGATGTTGTGTGTAA
Source organism: Medicago arabica (assembly GCA_946800305.1). Taxonomy (NCBI): domain Eukaryota; kingdom Viridiplantae; phylum Streptophyta; class Magnoliopsida; order Fabales; family Fabaceae; genus Medicago; species Medicago arabica. The sequence continues at coordinate 3,134,413 of OX326970.1, forward strand.
CTTGTTTAAGTTGCAAAGAGTTGAGTCCATGCATTTGCATAATTTGAGACGGTGGAGCTTTTGCTCAAAGCGACGGTGGAGCATTTGCTCAAAGCGACGGTGAAGCATATTAATGCTTAAAATGGTACCACATGCATGATGTTTAAGATGTTAGAGTTGCATAGTCGAGTTGCATTTGTCGAGTCTTGTGTCTAAGACGTTATGAGATGATTTGTTATGTGAAGATGTTTTGAGATGATTTGTTATATGTAGATGTTTGAGATGTCTCCGTTATATGTGATGATTGTTGTTGTTGTTGTTGTTGTTGTTAAGCATAAATGTTTGAATTATATGTTAATATAATTGTTGTGAATCTCACCCCTTCTGTTGGAATTGCCGCCTTGTGGGCAAGTGCAGGTGACCAAACTTAGGTTCGACGATGTGAGAGGTCCTTGTGGTGTCGTAGGAAATGCTCTGATATGTAACGGGATGTGGTTTTTATTGAATTCTATTCTTTTATGTATCATGTTGAACTAATTATGATGTTTACAACTTATCTTTGAATTTTGAGATGTTTGTGAGGCCTTTGTGCCAAAAACTAAATCCTTTAAGGATTTTTGAATTATGATTCCGCTGCAAAGTTTTTGAAAAGATTTATGTTAATGAATTTTGAAGGATAAAGAATTATTATTCTTTTTATTTTAAGGATTTTTATGATGTGTGACATCCCATTTGTGTTATACTCTGATAATTATGTATGAATTTTTATGTTGGAAATTTGGGGTGTTACACATATGCTCAACGTTTGACTGATTTTGAGCAACTGAGGGAAGTGGATCTAGTACACCGCAACCATACTCGACCGAGGTGTTACCCGCTTTTGCAAATCACGTGCGTACAAGATCCGAGTTGCGTGATACAAATGTTCATCACGAATTGCAAGCAGATCTAGTGAAGCACATATGAACAAAGTTTGGAATGTTTCGTGATTGAAGATGATTTGTATCGTACTAAATAAATTATTTGTGTGTTGTGTGCTTAGTTTATTGTTTTGCATTTTAAGTAATTTATGTGCCGCGTGCTTGGTTTGTTGTTATATTGCATTTTACGTTAAGAAAATAAAAATAAATTATTTAAATACATTTTGTTTTTTACAATTTTTTTTTAAAAATTAAGCGTTTTTTAATTTAATTATAAATGATAATTGTATTTTTATGTAATTATAAAAACAAAAATATAAAATTAAATAAGAATAAGAAATAAAATATGGTGGGGGTAGGGTGTTGAATGTAAAAACCATTGGAGTGGATAAGATTGAATGAATGTTGAATTAAGAGAGAGAAAATGACGTGGAGTGTTGGGAATTGAAAAAGTGGGTGTTGAATGGTGTTGAAAGAAAAAACCATCGTAAATGGTCTTATATGTTAATTAATAATACCAAATTAAAATCATTTAAATTAATTATCTTTGAATTATTTCAAAAATATATATACATTATTTTGTTCTTTTTTCTTTTACTATTTTTTATAAGATACTTATAGGTCTTATATCAATTAATAATTTTTAAAACATTATACATATCTTTTAATCAATTTAAAAATAATATATAATTGTTAAAATAGATAAACTAATTGAAAAACATTTGTCCAAGATTCGATCATTGGTCGGTACGTATGAAAAAACATTTGTTGGGACTTGGGAGAGATCAACCCCTTAAATGTATAACATGAGAGATCTACTTCTTAAATGTATATCATCACTTACCTCTAGAAAATTAGTTTAAGAAAACTAATATACTACTCCCTCCGTTTCAAAATACATGTCCAATTTTTGCAATGTGCATTATTCACTTGACTTATTTCGACCATATTTTTTAACTAATGTATAAATACAAATATTAGCATGTAAGATGTTGTTTGATTCGTCTCAAAAAATATTTTCAAAATATTAAATTTTTATAATTTTTTACATTTGATAATTAAAGATATTAACGGTCAAAATTGTGCATTGACATATGTGAAGTGGTTGACTTGGACATGTATTTTGAAACGGATGGAGTATTAAATAAAAGAAATAATGATAAAACATAATGGTTTTGGTCAAGTAAATTTTGTAAAACTGATACCAGAACCAATATAGAGATCGAGTTTGGTTAGAATGATTAACATGAAAAACAAAACCAAATCAATTTAATTGCTATGATATGAATATTTAGGTTCGTCAGATCATTGATTCAATATTCACACCCATGCATATATACTATATAGTTGCATCCTATACAACCTAACACTTAACATTATCGACTTAATGAATTTGTCCCATAAATATTGACGAAGGTACATACTTCTTCCCATTTATTCAAGCTAACATTGTGCTCTAATCTTAATTGTTGATGATAAATGGAAGATCATGAGTAGTGAGTGGTCCCTAGTAGTTCCCATCATTTTCACTCATACTATGATACTACAATTAAGATATATACCCCAAAAGTTGTACTATGATACTACGTACAATGAAGATCATGACTTATTAATTAATTTGAAATAGAGCATTAAAAAATGTGTTATTAATTCAAAAGAGAGCACTAACAATAGGGCATGTGTAAAGTGTAAAGTGGAGGTGACTAAACTTCCACAACACGTTGAAACAATGTTTGAATATTGGCTAAAAAAAATGTAAGTTTCTTTTAGATATTTTAAAGCGACTGAAATAAATCGGAGCATGATATAAGGGATAGAGTTTATTCTTTTGTTTCGGTGTTTTACGAACGATATTCGCATTTCATTGTTTGAAAAGTGGATAAAAACGAATAAACAGTAAAAAAAATTATTTCATTTTTACTCTTGTTTAAAATGCATTACCACCACCATTTTCATGAGATGTTACTTGATTAAAAGACCACATCTCAACCTTTTGGTATTCTGTTTGAAATTAGTATTCAAGAAGGCCAAGTCCTTAGGTTTGGTACTGACAGGTGGTGAAGGCCGTCTTTAGGTTTGGTACTGACAGGTGGTGCTCAAGTCCTTTTCAATGCTTGTGCATCAATTAATGGTCTGGTTGTTGGTTGTGTAATTGTTACTTTGTTCTTTTGGTAATTCTTTTGGCACATTTTGTGCTAGAGGAGTTGCTTTTATGGTTATTATATATATTCCATTTTTTGCTTGTTAAAAAAAAAAAAAAAGTACATTATTATTTACTTTCATCCCGTAATATAAGATCTTCTTAATTTTCTTCTTCTTATTATAAGACCCGTTTTAAATTTAATATCATAATCAACTTTCTTAATTCACATAGTTTACTTAAAAAAGTCTTATATTTAAGAATACAAGTTGTATTGCTTAGAATTATAATATATTATATTAAAATGTTACGTGAGAATGGAAAAAATTGAGACTTAACACTATCAATCAATTTTTAGTAAAAATAACTCTAAGCCAACTTTGGTTATGACTTGATTTTTTGTTACCAAGTTCTAAATTTAGAAAATTGTTAACTAATGATCTTTTTATTTTGAAAAAAAAAACTTAAACAAGGACAAAATATATTTTCAAATTTTTCTCATCCATTTTAATTTATTTTATTAAAAAAAAAAAAGATATTCTGATTTGAATATGAGTCAAATTGTCTTATTTGAGAGTGTCTCCAAATTTGTTGCCATTTTGGTGATGCTGCCCACAATAGTACCATTCTGATATTCCTCTGTGAATAAGTATTTCTTAGTATTTGTATCAATGGCGGTTAGCTAGCTCCTGCAGGGCGCAGGTACTATGGTATAGTTCTATTGTACCTTTCTTGGCCAAATTCATTTTCTCTCCGTGCAACCGTACTATCTACATCATTCAGTACTTATATGTTAATGATTCCAAATTAAAATCATTTAGGCACACAAATCAAATTACTTAACATTTAATTATTTCAAATTTATATACACATTATTTAATTCTTTTTTCTTTTACAATTTTTATAAGATAGTTATAGGCCTTACATCAATTGATTATTTTTATAACATTATACATATTTTTTAATTATTTAAAGATATATAATTTTTTTGTCCAAGATTCGATTATTGGTCGGTACTTATGAAAAAACATTTGCTAGGAGAGATCAACCCCTTAAATGTATGATAGGACATGTCTATTTCTCAAATTTATATTAGTTACCTCGAGAAAATTAGTCTCTTGAGTTGTGCGTGGATGATACTTTGATACACCAAAATAAATAGTGTACAAAAACTAATATTAGTGTAAAATAAAAGAAATAATGATAAAACATAATGGTTTTGTTCAGATTGCATATGATTAATTTTAAATTTTGTAAAATCGATATCAAAACAAATAGAGATTGAGTTTGGTTAGTATGGTTAACATGAAAAACAAAACCAAATCAATTTAATTGTTATGATATGAATATTAAGGTTCACCGGATCATTGATTTGACTTAATTTTTAATGACAAATGGAAGATCATGAATAGTGGTCCCTAGCAGTACCCATCATTTTCACTCATACTATGATTCAACAATTAAGATATAACGTCCAGAAGTCGTGATTCCATCGATCATGTGTTGTATACTTTTTGGTTTAGACTGGCATGAGTCAATCAATCAATAGATAATGAGTTTTTATAGTTTTTGGTTTGGATATTTTAGTTGTAGCGACTAACAAGAACGATCTAATGGTTAATAGTGTATCACTAACATGACTTTATCATTTCTATCAACACATGTATTCTAAATAATACAAGATCTAATGTCTCTACTTTCTTCATCATGATTCATAAGTTTGTGATTGATTTTTTTGGAACAAATAGCATCCCTCTTTTGGTACAAGAGTATGGTTCCACTAAATTTTTCTCTTGGCGTTTAAAAATTGCTTAGTGCTAACAATATTTTTTTTTCAACATTCTTTTACAATTGTTTTTATCAAATGAAATTCATGTTGATCTATCCATTTTATGTTGAATTCATATTTAAAGTGTGAGAATCATCCGATAAATGTATGATTGTTAAAGAGAGTTGTTAAATCAAATGATTTTTTTTATGGATGTGCATTTTTTTTAGCTAAATGTTTTTAAAAAATACTTAGTCTTATCTTTATTTGCATAGCAGATCAAAATATATCCATTATTAAAAATCTAAATTTGATATATTTCAAAACTTTATTACCATTAGCTAATTCAAGACTCTAAATTTGATATATTTTGATGTATTTTAAAATGAGTAGAGTATAACGAAATGAAATGGAGTAAAATAGAGTTGAACAACATAAGGGTGAGTCTAGCGAAAGTAGCCGGACCTTCTAAACACCACACTCAATTTTTAGATGGTAGAAATATCAATATTTAATGTTTCACCAATCTTAAATAAAATTATCTCCGATAAAAAAACCAACAAAAACTTAAAAAGAGTGAAACAAAGTCAAGTAAAATAAAAAAAATCAGTCTATCATTTTCATATATACTTTTCTTTATTTATCTTAGAATAATATATTTTTTTAGATAGATGAAATAACAAAAATCGTTTATGAGGTCACACACAAAAATGGACATGTATGGGTTGAAACCCTAACGTACGACTAACAATTTTTATATTTTTTCAATTGAGCTAAGAATTATGCTGAGGTTATTTTTATATTTTTAATGGATCAAAACAATGCTTTCATTTTAGTGTTTTGAATGGTAACATTTATCTTTTATTCTTATTTAAAAAACGTCAGTTCAATTTTATTTTTTTTCCTTCTCTTTACCATTAGTTATCATATTGAATTTTATTAAAATCAAAACTATCAAATTGAATAAATCATGTACAATATCATTTTTCAACCCTTATATTTATTCACCCTTAATTTTTCTACATCTTATTTTTTCTCCACTTCCTTTATCTTACCACACATCATTTACTTGACCCGTCACAAGCATTATATCTACCTTCTTCTTAAAATTAAAATGATAAAATAATATGTCACTGCTTGACAGCTCATAGCAAAATATGTGAAAATTACTCAATTTTTTCATTGATTCTAAATTATTTTGGTACATATAAATGGTTCTCCATTAATATTATATATTTATTTCAAAACTATAATAATTGACATTCTCTACGTTAATTTAAAAAACAACGTTAATTTAAGTTCACCGAATAAATCAAAGTGGTACTAGCAATTGAATTGCAATTTGTTGCTATGAGAGAACATCCAATGACCTTCCACCACGTGTACATAAATCGCTACTTAAACTATCAATTTTTCCATTCTACCCACAATTGAATTCGTTTCCTTCTAGAATTTTCCATTTCTCTTCTCTCTTCTCTCTCCTCTAACCGTTTTCATCACCACCATGTCTCCACCGCAACAAACTTCTTTCACCGTTGCAGCACCAACTCTTCCGTCTTCTTCCTCCGCGCATGCATCTCCTCCGGTCACCACTGCTCCATCTTTCTCAATGTCGGTTGTTCCAACGCTTCCTTCTCCGGCGACCGAAGCAATGGCTACCGAAGCTGAACAGAAACTTCCGACTCCGGTGACGGAGACGGTCACCGCTGCTCCTTCTGTTGAAGTTCCCGATGTTCTTCCATCTGTCGTAGCACCAGTTTCTGGCTCAGTTTCAACTGAAGCTCCGGTTATCGAAGTTGAACAGAAACTTACTTCGATCACCTCTACTCCGGTACCGGTCACCGCTGCTCCAGTGACGAACGGGTTAGTGTTTTGCCTATAATTTTTCGTTTGTTCTTATTTTTGTTTTTTGTACAAATAAATAGAAGTTTTCTTGGTTTCTTGTTTTGCCTCAAATAATTTCTGCATTATTTTCTCTGTTTTACGTTTTCTGGACCTGATCTTATGTTCATTTTAGGCCAGATTCTTCAACAATCATCCTAAATATGGCCCTCAATTTTGACAAGCTGTTGTTGTTAAACATGCTGATGATCGCAGCGGTAGCACTACTGGTTCACGTACTCGACTATCTCCCAAAGGCTCCCTCTACTGAAATCATGAATACCATTATCTTTTCCCTCTGCTTTTCATTGATGTGTTTCTCGTCAAGTTCCTGCACCTCTACCATCCTTCTCGTCATGAATCAGAGTAACATCGTGTTCCGATATATCATGATGATTTGGGCTGTTACATTTCTCTTTGGCTTCTGCTTCCTCTTCACTGCGTGCTTTCTCATGTCTATTGCAGCTGCAGCCTAGTTTGGTTAATTCTTGCCCTTATTAGTTAATGAAAAATGAAGCTAGTTAATTTTACGTTATAATGCTCTGTGTGTTTTTCAGTACTGTAGAGATAAGATAACATAGTGTTATAGAGCACTCTGTTATTCTTCTCCTTTTAATTAGTTTAGTTGGGGTATTAGTTACTACTAGTATTGTGTTGTTTATGCAATTTTTCTTGAATGTGGAATAAACAGATGTTATGATCAATGGTGGGTGAATTCCATATTTATTTGGGTTTATTTCATATCTTATTAGAAATTGTCTTCTTTCTGCTAATTTGAGATGATTTTCCCTCAATTTTTCAAGTGCGTCCTAAATAAATAGAAATTGTATTAAAAAATAATAATAATTCGGAAAAAGACTAAAGATGTTGGACTGATAAAGAGTCATATTACTCATGGCTTAATTTTTTCACTACCAAATTCATTTGATTCAAGATTTGTATTCTAGTCAAAATTTGGCATCGTAGTTTCAAGTGACAATATATGGTAATAGTTTTACGTAATTCAAATTATGCATTAGTGTCATCAAAATAATGATTTACATTCATAATGAATAACGAATTGCATGTCTCATCAAAATAGTCACTTTGAATATGTAACATGAACTTTTGTAAAAATGCAAGAATTAAAATTGAAATCAAAAAATTTAGATGGATCAAAATTCGATTGAAAACAAATGAAAGTTGATATATTTTGATGGACTAAAAAAATATTTATCCCAATAACTTATTCCAAACCTTCAAATAATCAATAAATGCCGTGTTAGTTTGAGCGTGGATGGTAGGATGCCAAATTGAAAAGTGAAAAGCCAAAATAAAAAAAATTAATTAGGCATATGGTCACTTGTCTTGGATAAAAAGTTTATCTCTTGGTATATTTTTTCACAATAAAGTATATCACTTGTTTTGAATAGAAGGTTAATCCATTGATCCATTTTATTTTACTATAAAGTATATCAACGAATGTAATAAACTATTTTGGGAGTAGAGGGGCTTGAAGGTGGCAGACAAGGTTTGGATTGGTGCGAAAAAAATTGAGTGTGGTTCGAATTGATAAGGAAGAGAACTAAGCAAAGAAAAAATCTGCATCCAAAAATCGTATATCGTACATCAATACAACATTCAAAGAATGGGACGATGGTGCAAAAAGACGATGACTATGGAAACTTAAAGCAGAATTGGATGATTATTGATGTTGGGTTCTGTTTTTCTGATCTTGGTTGATCCCTTAGGTGGCAAAAATCTATTGTTGTGTGTTTTCGATTTAGCGGATCAACCCATTAAGCTTGATCTAAAGTATTGGCTAATTTCTTCTATAATGTTAGACTGGGAATACCTCTTGTACGTACTCCCTTTAATGGTACTTTGATTTAAAAAAATAAAAAAAAAAGACATAGTTAACTTTAACGCACGACCAACAATGAAACTAATATGAGAATTTAGTTGTTTTTACAGAGTTGAAAATTGTTGGTAGGGATTAATAAAAAACATTAGAAAGTAGAATAAAGACGGATGTGTTTGGATTGAGGGTTTAGGAGAGGAGATTTCAATTTTCTTTTTTAAATTATTAACATTATAAAATGATTTTTAAAAAATTGAATTAACAACATGATAAATAATCATATAATACTTCAAAAACACTTAATTTATTTTAAAAAAAACATTTTATATTGTTCGTAATTTTAAAAATAAAAATGAATCTTCCCCTCATTTTTCCTCTTAAACCCTCGATCCAAACACACCCTTAAAAAAAACTTTTACATTTATAGACTCATCTCCCTTCATTTCCCACGTCTACATCTAGCACCAGACTTGGTTTCTTGTATTTTATTTGATGACCTTAATACCTTATCCATCGTGACAGTGACAAATGACCATTATTGACAATCTGAGTTCATTATAAATGTGGTCTTCTAAAAGTTGTACAAAAACTTAACTTTAAAATTGTTTTATTATGTAGGGATAAAAAAATTCATATAGTCACTCAAATAAGAATTAAAAAAAGATAATAATATCAAAGCTAATTATTAGAGATGTAATAAATAAATCACAAAGTGATACTCTATCTTTTCCAAATCATAAGTTACATTTTTTTTTTATCAAGTTATAAGTCATTTACAATGTTTCTAAAAACAACCATTTACAATGTGTAAAGCGGAAGTGACTAAACTTCCGCAACATATTTAAACATTGTTTGGATATTGGCTAAAGTGTTGTGAGTTGTAATTCAATTTAGCCAGTGGTAATAGGTTACTTGTAGTGAAAGTAAGGAGTGTGAGAGTTCAGAATGTCGAGTTTAGAACGTTCTCTACTGTCAATTAGTTAGTTTTAACTGTTTTGTTAGTTAGTTGACAAATACAGTTGTACACTCTGTGATGTATAAATAAGTGTAGTGTATGTGAAAAATGTATATAGAGAACAACCCATTATTGTGAAAGTGAGAATCACAACTGAAGTGATCAATTCTATTTCACAAGAGTGCTTTCATCTCTCTCTCTCTTTCTCTCTCCAAAAACTTTCACATTTTATGTTATTCTTCTTCGTTTTTAATACTCTGATAACAGTGAGTGCGTGTAAAACTGTAACCGTAAGTGCAAGAGTGAATTGCACAATCAGTGTGTGGAGAGAATATGTAAAGTGAATTACACCATCATCTCCAAGATGCAAAGTGAGACGCACACGAACGGTAACTTCCCTGCAGATCTTCCCATTCTTGATGGGAAGAATTTCAACAATTGGTGTAAACAAATGAAGGTAGTGTTTGGATTCCAAGATGTGTGAGATCTGGTGGAGAATGGGTTAGAACCCATTGGTGCTCGAGCCACAGAGGAAGAAAGATCTGCGTACAAAGAAAAGAAGAAGAAATATTAAAAAGCTCTGTTTATTATCAACATAACAAACTTACAAACATTGAGGGTTTTAAAAAAAATAACAACTTGCATTGTAAGCTAGTTTAGAAATCAAACAGAAAGTGTACGTAATACAAATGTAATGTAACACGTAAAGAAAGATGTACCTGTGCCAGAATATATTATATGTAGAAATCAAGCAGAAATTAATTATTGAAGGGTGGATGAGACTAGAGAAATAATACAACAAAAAATGTACGACGCATACAAAAATGTTATAATCATGCACTTGTATATGAAGAGAAAAATAAATCCGTCATTGCTTATGATGAAATTTTACTAAAAAAATCAATTCAAAGAAGCATGCGAATGAATCCAAGTTATATTTCAAGACATGAACGGAGTAGTACTAGTGGTAGAATCCCTAAAAAAGATACTAGTAGCCTAGTACCTTTTTTTAGCCTTTGTGTGACACTGTTGTATTGCTATCCTTCCCGCAAGCTTTTTAGTGAGCTTGTCGTTAATAAATTTTGTCGATTCAAAAATACAATATTATAGGCAAGTGATGTCGGTGTGTAAAATCTTAGCAATAATGCATAAAATTAGACAGTATTATCGGGGAAAAAGAAAAACTATTAGTACATAATTCCATAGATCATGACATTATGTTGTATGTTTTTGGTTTAGACTCACATGAGTCAGTAGATCATGGGTTTTATAGTTTTTGGTATAGCGCACATGAACCAGACGTGCATGAAAAATTGAGTTAGTATATCATGGCTTTAAAAAATTGAGTCAGTATTAATTTTATAGTTTTTCCTTGATGTTTATGAATAAAATAGTTTTTTTCTTGATGTTTATAAATAAAAAATTGAATGCTAACAACATTCTCTATTCAACACTCTTTAAAGTCACTCGTTTATTAGATTAAATTCATGTGTGTCTAACCATTTATGTGAAATCTATTTCTAAAGTGTGAGAATCACCCAATAAAATATTTGAATTAGCACCAAAATATAGACCTGAGTTTGAGCTTGGATAGTGTTTCTAGTCCATATTTAAAATCGAGTTTTTAAACACGAGTTTTTTTCTTTTAAAACTCAATTTGTAGATGATAGAGAAATACATATTCAATGTTTGCCATGTTTTAAATAAAATTACTTATGATAAGAAGAACCAATGGAAATTAAAAAAGAGTAAAACAAGGTCAAGTAAAATAAAAACTTTTTTTCTAATATTTGTATATATACTTTTCTTTTTTTGCTTTAAAAAATAATATATATATTTTTTAGATAGACAAAACAACAAAAATCACTAGGGAACTCACATAAAAGCAGACAAGGACGGGTTGAAACCCTAGGATATGCCCTAACATTTTGGTATGTTTGCCAATTGCGCTAAGATTTATCCATCGATTATTTGTATTTTTTCAAATGGTGCTTAACAAAGCTTTCATACTTTTTATCGGAAAAAAACACAAAGCTTTCATACCAGTGTTTTAAATGGTAACATTTATCTTTTCATTTTTTTTAGGGAACATTTATCTTTTTATTCGTATTTAGAAAAGCCAGATTGATTTTTTTTCAACAGCTATCATATTGAATTTTAATCAAAACAAAACTATCAAAATTGAATTAAAATTAACATGTATGATATTATTTTTATTTTTTTTGAAGAAATGTATGATATTATTTTTAAAATCTTATATTTGTACACGCTTAATTTGTTTTAAGCAACCCTTAATTTTTCTTCATCTCAAATTTTCTCTATATATTTTCTTTATCAAATTACATCATTTACTTAACATATTACTTTCCGTATTTCTATCTCTTTCTTAGTCTAGAGTGGATAATAGACGATCACATATAATTTTTCAACATTTTTTTATTAACATTTATTCAAAAAATATTTTTTTTGAAGAGGCTAAAATGAATTATATTACTACATCAAAAGGTCTTCCCTAACACAAGGTATCTCAGAGAAAGACACCAGAGTCACATAAGCAAATATTTACTAAGGGAAACAAAAACAGTAACTTATGAAAGCCAATAACTATTAACCTATACTCAACATGGTGAAGGGACTAAGCCACCAACCATAATAATTGAAGAGAAGAGATGGAAACTTCGTTTTCAACCACATGAACGACATCAACTTAATTTTATCAACCACCTGCAGGATAGGGCCACCTTTTGTCATTGAACAACCTATTATTTATTTCTTTCCATATTTCCCACGTAGTGGCATACGAAAAAAAACCTGTAAAATTGAACGACGAGCCTTAAAAACATATGCACTATCATAAATTTATTCTCCATTTTTGTCTTAAGTTAAATGTATTTTTGTACAGATAAATGAAAGTGGCACTAGACAAGTAATAGAATTGCAATTTGTGTGTTTGTGAGAACAAAGCCAATGACCATCCACCACGTGTACATAAAGCGCTACTTAAACTTAAACTATCAATTTTTTCATTCTACCCACAATTGAATTCATTTCCTTCTAGAATTTTCCATTTCTCTTCTCTCTTCTCTCTCCTCTAACCGTTTTCATCATCACCATGTCTCCACCGCAACAAACTTCTTTCACCGTTGCAGCACCAACTCTTCCGTCTTCTTCCTCCGCGCATGCATCTCCTCCGGTCACCACTGCTCCATCTTTCTCAATGTCGGTTGTTCCAATACTTCCTTCTCCGGCGACCGAAGCTGAACAGAAACTTCCGACTCCGGTGACGGAGACGGTCACCTCTTCTCCTTCTGTTGAAATTCCCGATGCTCTTCCATTTTTCGTTGCACCAGTTTCTGGCTCAGTTTCAACTGAAGCTCCAGTTATTGAAGTTGAACAGAAGCTTACTCCGATCACCTCTACTCCGGCACCGGTCACCGCTTCTCCAGTGCCGAAAGGGTTAGTGTTTTTCCTTTAATTCTTTATTTTTGTTTTTTTGTGCAAATAAATAGATTTTTCTTGGTTTCTTGTTTTGCCTCAAATAATTTCTGCATTTGTTTATTGGTTTTACATTTGCTGGATCTGATATTTTCTTACTTATGATTCATTTTAGGTCAACTTCTTCAGCAATGGCCGTCAATTTTGATACCATGATGCGTTTAAGCATGCTTATGATCGCGGCGGAAACACTACTGCATCACGTAGTCAACTATCTTCCAGAGGCTACATCTACCGAAATCATGGATACCATTCTGTTTTCCAGTGTCTTGTCACTCATGTTTTTTATGTTAAGTTTCTGCACCTCTGCTAGCCTTGTAATTCTCACCCTTTGCGGCATCCATCAAAATGACAACGTGTCCCGCTCTTTCATGATGCTTTGGGCTGTTGATTTTCTCTTTGGTTTCTGCTTCCTTTTCACCGAGTGTTATCTTATGTCTATTGCTGCTGCAGCCTAGTTTGGTTAATGGTAGTAGTTAATGAAAAATTAAGCTAGTTAATTTTACGTTTTAATGCTTTGTTGTTTCACTATTATAGAGGTGTGTCCACATTGTTTTTCTTCTCCTTTTAATTTTAGTTTAGTAGCATTTCCAAGTTTAGTTAGTATTGTGTTGTTTATGCAATTTCTCTTAAATGTGGAATAAACACGAGTTATGATCAGTGGTTGTTATTTTCTATATTTCAGTTTATTTAGTAAGTTCTAATTGCTATAACTATAATACAGTTTTTACAAGCTATGATTCTGTTATTATAAATTCTTTCTTTCTTTCAAGCTTGCCCTTCTTTTTCACTAAAATAAACAAGTTAGAGTGATAAAGAATCATTACTCACGAATTAACCTTTTTCGGTAACAGTTTATTTGATTTAAAATTTGTAATTTTAATGTCAAGGGACAGCTATATGTGGTGGACGGTGGTATATCAAAGTGCATACATGTTGTTTGCGAATTCTTTATATGTAGCAATTCGAATAACTTATTAGTGTGCTAACATACGTAAAAAAAAAAAAAAAAAGGCAATTATATGGGTTGGTGCTTATATTGTGATGTTAAAAAAAAATATTTTCCATGTGTAAAATGTTTTATATTACCCTACGTATGACCTAAACGTTTTATGAGATTTTAATTTATTTACTTTTCCAAATTGTACCCTAATACGAACATCAAAAAAGTTTTAAACGTGGACTAGTACATTATTGGATTTTACGACAAAAAAAGGGATTTTATCAAAAGAAAAGAGAAAAAGGAATGTCATATTTTATATATTATTTGATTTGATAATGATTAAACAAATTTTGCATCTTGCTGAAATTTAAATCTCATTGTTGAAGAGAAAAAACCACACTAAGACAAAACTGGTGAACATGGTCAAACTGGTCACAAACCTGTGAGCAATTAATTGGTAGGTTGCAGTTTTTGTGCAAGAAGCTGGATGAGGAACTAAAAGTTCTAAGATTGAAAGACATGTGTGGATAAATAAAAGATTGCAGAAACTATAGATGAACACACAAATTTTTTATCGATGTTCATATCAATTTGAATTTCACATCCTCATTGAGGTATCTCTTAAAAAATCCTTATTGAGTTAAAATCCTATTATTATGACCCTTCTAAATGTGCAACACCAAAGTTACACTAGGATTATACTGCTTTATATAACTAGGAAAGAAAAACACTACCTCACTTGACTTTAACTAGGAAAGTAATGACACTCATGCTTAGACACGTCCAGGTTCAATACTACTCTCAATTTTAAAGTTACAATGAAATTAGTTACGATAAATCACCAACTAACTTAAGGAACGGGCTAACCAGACCCAACTAACTTAACTAATTGAAGACCTACAAAAACTAACAATATTTAACGCTATTATTTCTTAAATAATACAATTCTTTTAGAACATTAAATTAAATTAATTATTTTTTGTTAAAGGATGTGAAATAGTATTTTTTTTATTCTTCTTCTTCTTCTTCTTATATATGAGTTAACTATGTTCTAACCGAAAAACTGTTTTGTTAAATTAATATGTGTATATAATATCAATCATATAATCCACTTATATTTTACTTTACCCAAAACACCCGATTGATTTTTTCTCTCTTCTTTTTTTTCGACAAGACAAAAAAAATTCTCTCTTCTTATCAACATTAGCTATCATATTGAATTTTATAAAAAAAACCTATGAAATTTAATTAAAACTAAATTATGTACTATATCATTTTTTTTTACCAACAATGAAATGCAAAGCAATCATCAGAACACGAATACCAAGAGGGGAAACAAACCAAACCTGCGAGACTAGGGGCAATGCATGAAAATGTGGGAATCCTCCTCCCTTTCCTAGTAGCACAGAGGGCATACAATATCAACCCCCATCTCCTTTTGAGAAGATTGGGGACCTTGTTGGGAAGAGGAAGCTTCAGGTTGATGAAGTATTCTTTGAGTTGTATGCAAATGATAAACTGAGCGGACTGATAAATTACCATATTTTTCGCTATGCCAAAATTGTTTATCTTCAAGGAGGCTCCAAGGGAGAGGAATACCAAGGATTGATCAAGCCCGACTTCCATTTCTTTAAGTCCTCATCTATAAGCTCACTAACTGACGCATCATCTCCCAAAATAGACACTGGACTGTACACTTTCAAACCAACCTGTTGTGGCACCCAGTTTGCTCCCCAAATTTTGATCTTTTTCCCAATACCCACCCTCCACTGCATACCCTCTTGAATTAGAGATCTGACTAAAATGCCTGGACCTGGAGTATAACAAAATGAAATGGAAGTAAGAGCAAGTCTAATATATATATAAGGAGATATACTTCTATAACACAACACTTAACCTTTTTTTTTTTTTTTAAGGAACAACACCCACCTTTTAGATAGTAGAGATATTCATATTTAATATTCAACTTATCTTAAATAAACTTACTTCCAATCAAAAGAAGCAATGAAAACTAAAAGAAGAGTAAAATAAAGTCGAGTAAAACAAAAACTTTCATTCTATTATTTTTAAATATACATATATATTTTTGCTTGGATAGAAGAAATAATAAAAATTGCTTGACTTATGCATCAAATATTTCTTAATTGCGCTATGACTTATGTGTTAAAACTCACATACTGAAGTGGACAAGTATGGGTTAAAACTCTAGCATACGAGTAATAGTTTTAGTATGTTTCTCAATTGCGCTATGACTTATGCATCGAATATTTCTTAATTTTTAAATAGTGCAAAACAAACCTTTCATTTTAGTGTTTAAAATAGGCTTATATATATATGTTTAGTCCCTGCAAATAGGGGTTGTTTGAAATTTGGTCCCTGAACTTATTAATTATTTTAAATAGCCATCGTAAAATTTAATCATTTGAAAATTCGTCCCTCAACCCAGTTAATCACTGACACGTCACTAATTAGCTGATGTGTCACTGCTGACCGGTTAAGTAAGTTGTTGAGTTATCAAAAGATAGGGTGTGCTGACGAAAAATGCCCTCAGGACTTTTAGGCAAGAACAAAATGACTAAAATGCCCTCAAGGTCATCTTCATGAAATCTGACACTTTGCCCAGATTCAGAAGCTTTGGGCGCATGAACGCAAGCCTGTTAGCACTCTCCTAGATTAGGAGAAACGAAATCGAAATCGAAATTCAAAAATCAAGAAAGAAAATCTAAGGAATGTCAAATCTATAACATCAAAATCCATCTCTGATTCATCTTTTTGGATTTCCAATGAGAATATGATATCTCGGCAAAATGAGATTCTTCAATGAATGTTCATCAACTAAAATGAAAATCAGGAGGAAGAGATACAACATGGCGAGAATCCGAATAAAAAACAACGAACAAAGGATAAACAAATTGAGGGACCAAATTTTAAATGAGTCATATTTGCAAGGACTAAACATATATAAAAGTCTTTTAAATATTAACATTTATCTATTTATTCTAATTAAAAAAAGGCAGATTGATTTTTTTTTCTTTAACATTAGCTATATCATATTAAATTTTATATATAAAAAAACTATCAAATTAAACAAAACATGTACTATTGTCAAATTCCCTAAAAAAATGTGCTCTATTATAAATGAATTCCCCAAAATGAAAGTGGTACTAGTAGTAGTAGTAGGAACTGTGATTCAATGCAGTTGAAGGAATCATGCAGTCACGCATTCAACTTACTCTCAACCACTTGATTCATCTAATGGTCCAAATTACCTTTTTCTTTGTTTTCCTAGTTTCACACAATCTGCTCCCAATTCACTGCCAACACCATTTTCTATCTTTTGCAGACATGAACTTCCCACCTACGATTCGGTGGCATGAAGCTTCACCTCTCCATCTCTTTCTTAGTCCATGGTTGCACATCAAAATTATATTCTGACAAAATGATTCATTTTCAACCCTTAAATAATATACAAATTGCCAACAAATTAGCATTAGTTTCAACAATTAAGAACAACCACTAAGCATATTAATGTTTCTCTATTCATTATTTCAGTGAAATTAAGCTTTGCAGAAACAATGAATGAATTAAAAAGAAGTATCGCAAGAAGATCCATAGGGTTGAGTGAAGGAGAGCAAGAATAGAGTTTTGTTTGATTAAATATAGCTAGTAGTCACACAAACACAACTTGCTTGTAAATTTGTGAGCACCGACTTTGCTATCGTTAAGCATAGGAAGAACCGGTAACATTATAAGAAAGAGAAGCCTCTGTTAAATTGAGAAAAGATTTGGTGAAATTGGAAAAACAAAGAAAAAATAATTTGGACCATTGGATGAATCAAGCAGTTGAGAGTGAGTTGAATGCGTGACTGCGTGAATCCTCCGACTGCAGTGAATCATGGTCCGTAGTAATAGAATGCAATATGTCTCTATGAACAAAGCCAATGACCTTCCACCAAGTGTCTTAAACTCTCCAAATTTTATTTCAATCCATTTCTACACAATTGAATTCATTTCCTTCAAATTTTCCATTTCTCTTCTCTCTTCTCTCTCCTCTAACCGTTTTCATCATCACCATGTCTCCACCGCAACAAACTTCTTTCACCGTTGCAGCACCAACTCTTCTGTCTTCTTCCTCCGCGTATGCATCTCCTCCGGTCACCACTGCTCCATCTTTCCCAATGTCTGTTGTTCCAACACTTCCTTCTCCGGCGACTGTAGCAATGACTACCGAAGCTGAACAGAAACTTCCGACTCCGATGACGGAGACAGTCACCGCTGCTCCTTCTGTTGAAATTCTTGTTGTTCTTCCATCTGTTGTAGCACCAGTTGCTGGCTCAGGTTCGACTGAAGTGCTAGTTATCCAGGTTGAACTGAAGCTTACTCCGATCACCGTTACTTGGGCACCGATCAACGCTTCTCTTTATTTTTGTTTTTTATGCAAATAAATGTTGGACCTGATATTTTGATTCTTATGCTTAATTTTAGGTCAGCTTTTGTTGGTGATTTCCAAAATCATGGAATCACTTTAGATCAAAAGTTGTAACTCTTCATGAGAACCTTTCATATACATTATAACCTTTGGTAAAAAGGTGCTTAATGAACCTTGACATTGATTCAAGTGTGTATGGTCATAACCTTTGGCAAAAGGGTGTTTAATGAACCATAACATAGATTCAAGTCAAAGGGGTGTCTTCTTTCATGTGAAGGGTCATATAATGCACTATAAATACTTGATATTTGGGCATTAGTTCGATAGATTGCAACACACAACTTTGGACAAAATTTTGTTACATTAACAACATAATTCTTCATCATTCTCTTACTCTAAATCATCTATCAATTCTCTAATGCATGAGTGAATTGCTGGAACCATAAATCTGTAAAATACTGTTAGGAGATACGCTTTGTGTGGTTGTGCAATACACGTCAAGGAACTCATAGTATCCTGAAGGGGATTCGCCGGTCATTCCTTATTGTATCTAATACACAGTTATTGGTGGGGACGAATCGAACCTAAAGGTTAGTGTGGCAACCTCATATGCTTTGAGTTTTACATGCATAATCATTAAACATTTCAGGTTTCAAGTGCAGCAGCTTCTTCCCAACAAACAAGATATATAACAGCTTTTTCAACACTCCTCTTAACTATGGGTGTCAATGTCGACAAGATGATGTGCTGACTTACGCGGCCGCAACACTATCGGTTTATCTGCTTCACTCTCTCACAAAATTATGGATACCATTGCGTTTGACATCTGCTGTTCAAGGTTGTGTTTTATATCAAGTTACTTCACTATCGTTTGCCTTAAAATAGGGCTCCATCAGAGTAACATTGTGTTCCGCTTTCTCATGATGGATTGGGCTGTTACATTTCCGATGCGTACCTTCTCATGTATATTACAGCTGCAGCTTAATTTACGTTTTAATGAAAACTTTGTTTGTTTCACTATTGTAGAGATATGATAACAGAATGTTAAAGAGCACTCTGTTTTTCTTCTCCTTTTAATTAGTTTAGTGGCGGTTGTTGGAGCACATGTGTTGTTTTTGCAATTTCTCGAGTTATGATCCGTGGTTGTTGTTTTCTATATTTGGGTTTATTTCATAAGTTCTACTGATTGATATAGTAATACATTAAAAGAATTTGACAGTAGCTAAGATTCTCTTATTATAAATTCTTTCTACTATTACCGTAAATTCTTTATATATAATAATACATTAATAAGACTTTAATCTTTAAAATGAAAAGAGAAAATATCAACATGACAACTTACAAACATCGAGAGTTTAGAAATTAAAACGTAATACAAATGTAATACGTAGTGAAAGATGTACCTGTGCTAGAATATATTATACGAAAAAATCAAGCAGGAATTAATTAGTGCAGGGTGGATGAGACTAGAGCAATAATACAATAATACAACACATGCAGCAAATGTTATAATCATGCACTTGTATGTGAAGAGAAAAATAAATTCTTCATTGCTGACATAAAAATATACATCCAATATGATGAAATTTTACTGAAAAAAAATCAACTCAAAGAAGCATGTGATCAATCCAAGTTATATTTCAAGACATACAAGTAGCAGAATCTCTAAAAATAAAAGTACCAATAGCAGAGCTTAATTTTGATAAAGTGATTTTAACTATCAAAAGGCCACTTTTTTTTTTATTATTTTTTTATAGATATTAACCTTCAATGCTCTAAGTCTTTGCCCAAATTTTCTTTTGAATTACATTGTTCAGAGTATATATTAAACTCATCATCTCAACTATGCAGCAGTAAGGTGCACAAGTGATGTGTCATGTGCAGTTACGACGTATCGAATGGAGGCACAGAATCTTAGCAATAATGCATAAAATATAAAATTAGGTCGATGTTAAATCAGGAAAAAGAAAAAAATATCGAATACATAATTCCATCGATCATATGTCGTGTAGTTTTTGGTTTAGACTAGCATGTTACAGAGAGTGTTGCATATTCAAATGTTTTTAATATCGATATGGATTTTTTTTTACCCAAATTTTTGTTTCTTGGTTTTAGGTTACTGGGTCTGATCTTTTCATCCTTATGCTTCATTTTAGGTCAGCTTCTTCAGTCAAGTCCTAACTATTACAGTCAATGTTGATAGGATGATGTGGTTAAGCATGCTTATGATCGCTGCGGTAACACTACCGGTTCACGTACTCGACTATCTCCCAGAAGCTACCTCTCCCAATATCATGCAATAGAGATGTATTCCATATGCTATTCAATGATGTGTTTTATGTCAAGACATCAAGTTACTTCACTATGGCTTGCCTCATATATCTATTGCAACTGCAGCCTAGTTTGGTTAATAGTAGTAGTTAATGAAAGATTAAGCTAGTTAACTTTTCGTCAAGTGACTTCTATATGTGGTGGTATATCAATTAAGTCAAATAATTTGTGAACTATATGGTGAAGGAGAAGGAAGTGTCTCGCAAATTTGCAAAATGCATACGTGCTAGCTGTTTGCAATTCTATATAAGTAGCAATTCGCAAAACTATTAGTGTGGTAACATATATATCAAAAAACAACTATATGGATTGGTAAAATGTTTTATACTAGGTATGACCTAAACGCTTTATGAGATTTTAATTTTTTCTTTTCTTTTCCAAATCGTACCCTAATACACGTAAAAAAAGGTTTAAACGTGGACTAGTATATTGTTGGATTTTACGGACAAAAAAAAAGGATTTTATCAAAAGAAAAGAAAAAAAAGGAATGTCATATTTTATATATTTGTATTGTATTATGATTAAACAAATTTTGCATCTTGCTGAAATTTCAATCTCATTGTTGACGAGAGACAACTACTAAGACAAAACTGGTGAACATGGTCAACTGATCACAAACCGGTGAGCAATTAATTGGTAGACTACAGTTTTTGTGCAAGAAACTGGATGAGGAATTAAAAGTTGCATGCTTTCAAAAACTTGAAATGGAAAGCACAAATATGAGCTTCTTCTCTTTAGCTTCTCTTCTCCTCTACGAAGATAAAGCAAAAATTAAGCTAAAAAGTTGTCACATTTTTTATACTAAAATTAGTCAAAAAATTACACTAATACTGTTTAAAGTAAAAATGATCATGGTAATCCAAAAAAAAAAAATCAACCTTTTGTCAAATTTATTTTAATGTCTGAATGAAACTGAGAATAATAAAATTGAGACTTAAACTTATCGATGTTATTTTCGTATTTAAAAATCAGATTTTACTACCAAAGGAATTACCGGGTTGAGTCACGACCAGGTCTCTATCTTTAAGACGTTTTGAGGCACTACCGAAGTTTGGGCAAGGTAGACTAACAACCGCGCCGCCTCTAGGATAAAACAACTCATATCACTGTTCAATTATGCACTGCACAGTATGTAATTGTTCAAGAATATACACCTCAAAATATGGGTTAATCGTTTGATTAACACCACTCGTTACGGTACGTAGCCGCTCTTATCGAAACCAAAGAAAGGAGTAGAAGCAGAAGAAAATTCGTTAACACAAGTCGAAGGGAGAAGAGAGGAAACACACATGAATCATCGACTATGAATTTCGGTGTGAATAATGTGTGTGGCGAGCTCTCCTTTTATAGGGAGAGTTCGTAACCTAAACCGAGTAGCTTAGGGATTAAGTCAACTTGATCCGCAAGTTTAGGTTTCTTAGTTAGACATATCCGAAAGCTTCTGGATACGCGTTCTGGATCGGATCGGGTCGTAACAAATTAATTTGTTACACGTAGCGCTTTTCGGATAATTAATTAATTAATTAATTATTCATTTTCAAATGATAACAAATAAATATCCTTTTGACCCAAGCCCAAGTCCGGTCCGGTCCGTTCCGACCCGACCGGTTGGACAGACGGCGACGGCGTCATCGTCGCGCGTGTAATATATTTATTTTTCTAAGCGCTCACCCGTTCACAAAAGTGGGTACCCCAAGGGGACACCCTTGAAGGTCCTCCCACCTCTATATAAGCACTTGCTAGTTGGGGTGGCTCACCAATGTAGGATATTTTTAAGTCACACACACTAGTCCTCCACTTGTTCCTGCGCTTTCCCTCTTCGCGGTCTCACGTCAGACCACTCTCCCCTATCCCCCCATATGGTGGCACTCTGCTTGGATCCCATCCCCCCTGTTGTACCTTGCTTCCGATAAAGGTGAATACCGACGCGGTGGCCCATGGTGGAGCCTAGGGTTACCGCTTCTCTGTCTCGACCACGCTCTCTCTCACTCATTCTTTAGACACATGAATTTTAACTAACCCATATGTATTAATGTTTTTATGTGCTGGAGTAATTTGATCCTTTGGTTTATTGTATTGGCAAAGTCGGATAGAAATCAACGATGACTCTTTATTGTCAAGCTAATTTGGTGTTGGTTTGTTTTGGAGTTAAACTGCATTAAGTTTTGGATTTTTTTTACTTATACATTAAGTCTTGTTGCTTCATTTTTTTAGCCATCAAGACCTTCTGATATTCATTAGTTTTGTCTTATTATACCTTATGGTGGTTAAACCTTATGCCCTTTGTTGGCTTTTAATTTTATTGATGTTATGTTATGTTAAGTGGTTAAGCCTTGATTTATGGCTAAGCATTTCACCTTATTGCTTTGATTAATATTTTTGCCAGACGTTGGAAATCGTTTGGATTTAGTTTGGTGGAGATTGCTTACACCTATACTATGTTGAAGGGATTATTTGAGTTTTACTCGCACAAGGTTCTACAATTGTTGCTAACCTTTCTAGTTTATGAGTGGTTCATTGGACTTGCAAAGTTGCATACCATTGGTACTGGCTTTGTTTTAGAATGGTTTGTTGATACTATCTTGCTGACAGTTTGATCTGCTCATATTAGAATTTTTAAAGGAGTTGATTCTTCTATTCGGTTTTGTGGTCTATTGGGATTTGTTGAGCTGTAACGTTTGTTAAGGATGGTTGCAAGGATGTTGTACATAATAATACAAGAATTACTTTGATTGTATTTCTTTTTTGTATTACTCATCTCAATCTGGAGTTGTTGTGAATATATTTGTCAGGGTTATTTAGCCAGTTTGTATACAAGGAAGATCTTGGAGTGTGTTTCGCTTATAATCTCATTTACTATACTCACCCGTGTCAATTCTGTTGGGTTAATTTTACTTCTTCAAACAAAAATATAAAATGAAGATTGTATTTGTAAAAATTAATTCAATTATATTTTTTGTTTGTTATCAATTTGATACAAATCTTTCAAGCTTCTCTCTTTTTCTATCATATCTAAGTGACACTCTCCATCTTTATCGACTTCCATCAAACCATCACCGATCTTCAAAATCTTTTTCTATCATATTTAAGTGACACTCTTCATCTTCATCAACTTTCATCTAACCATCACCGATCTTCAAAATCTAGTTTACAAATTCTTTTAGCACATTTGAACTTCGACTTGTTCCATCACAACTTTATCTCATGTTATTTGTTCATGTTCTTTATAATATTCAAAAATTTAAATGTATTAAGTGTGCTTATTGAATGAAAATGAATGATCATATAATTCATATTGTTTTAAATTTCGAATATATTTCAAAAGTTTTATTCTAAGAAGCTAAATTATTTATTTGAAAAGGAAAAACCTTTTTAATATATTTATTCATAATTTTAACTAAGAAATATGGGAAAAATTCCTTAAAAAAATATGTTTTCTAGATTTTTTTTTTTTGAAGAAACTAAAATGGAATATATTAATAACAACTAAGACGCCTTTTAAGTACAAGGTGTACTAAAAAGGCGCTCTAAAAAACAAGGAAGTCTGACAAATATATACAAGGCCTAGCAGTGGCTGATACCCAAACAACACAAAGGGTTCATCTGTCATTGCTCGCAACCATACACAAAAGAGATGTTATTCGCCTTTAACCACCAATAAGCGTGGAACTTAACTTTTTCCAAAAGCTCTAAAATGGAAGAATGAACATTATTAAAAATTATATTATTACGTTCTTTCCAAATGAACCACACACAAAGAAGAAGCCACAGAAGCTGGAGGAAAGATCTACAACTCCTCCTACCACCCAAGTAATTTGTGAATTGATGGAAGTGGGTGCTTGGGACGTTATGATCAGCACCTGAAAAACCAAGCCAAAATCTGACATGTTGCCACAGAGAGCCAAAAAAACTGCAATTAATAAACAAATGTTGCGCGCTTTCAATTTGACCACAACCCGCCACACAGAGAGAGAATCGTCCACATGAATAATGCCTCGATTCATAAGATTGAATTTTTTTTCTCTTATTTATGAATATTGACTTGGTATTAACCTTCTAAACAAGCAACCTTTTTTCTCTCTTCAAGATATCAGGCTTTGACCACACGTTTTTGTTTACTCAGAACAAGCCTGTATTTTCTCATCAGCAACCAAGCGAAATAGTCATATCTCTACTCGTTTTACTTTTATGTCGAATAGTTCAAATAGTTTTACACAAACAAACAATTTATACCCAAACACTTAAGATGATTTTTGACGTTAAAATGCTTATGAGACACACCAATCCTTGCGGAAACGAACCTATTATACTCACGTGTAAATAGTTATATGAGATGTAAAAATCTTACATCAGTTACTTCTTAATATTTTTAGATCGTAGTAAGTTAGTAGCCCGTATATGTGTTAACTTACTCTTTTGCCTTATAAATCAATGAGAACAATTGCCCTAGGTTTCTCATGCTATCTCAGGGTGGTTACATTTGGATATGGATTAGGTTTCCTCTATGTTTTATTATATTTTCTGTTTGTAGGCTTATGTTGTTTGGTAGCATTATAATATATAAAAAGTTTAATGTTTTCATATACTAAAATGCTAACAAACAACCTAAATCAATGAAGAGATAATATAACAGTGAAGAGAAAACTCAACCCAAGTCCAAATGAAACTATTGGACATGGTTAAGGAATCTATTGTAGTTGTTCTCTTAAATTCATAAACAGAGACATTTTTTTGAGGCAGTTGAAGATGGAGTAACCGACCAAAAGAGAAAGGGTGAAACATTTTTGCAAAACACGATTTTATCCTTAAAAAATGTACTTCTAATATTGTATGCTATATACATGTATATACACAGTTGAACCTCGTAAGAAGTGGAGGAGGATCAGCGATCTCTTAAGAGATTCACTAGATTATCAGTTAAACTTCAAACCTTTTTATATGTTGTTAGTTTATGTTTAGAAAAACTGGATATCTGATATTAATATCGAAAAAGGATTGATGTACAACTATGATTAGTTTCCCTAAAAAAAATATGATCATATTTACTAAAAAAATCAAAAATTAGTAAGGGAAATTTAGAGAGGGAAAACGTGAAATCTCTCTCTACTTTCGTCACTAAATTTTATGACCAAGTAATTTGTGAGAGATTTTATTTTTTCCGTCATTAATTTCTCTTCTTAATTTTGCTTTTCCTAGTCTAATTAGTTTAACATTATGTTCAAGACATCACGCATTGCGCGGATGCATTGAATTATATTTACATTTGTAGTAAGTTATTTAGTCGAATGGACTTCAATATTTACATTTGTAGTAAGTTATTTAGTGGAATGGACTTAAAAAATAGACTTAAAATGTGTATATCTCTGACAACCGGGATTCAAACATTGACCACATTTAAGGTGTGTTTATTTTACCTTTAAAAAATAAATTTTGTGTTAGAAAAATATAGAGATTATTTCTCATAGATGCAAGGGAGAAAAGGGATCGCCTTATCGTAGACCGCAAACACAACTGAAGAACCCAACGGAGTGGCTATTAACAAGAATGGAAAGCTTGGCTGACTGAAGGATTCGGTTATCCAGCCACAAAAAATAGACTTAAAGTCGAATTCAGCAAGCACCTCAAGTAAAAAAAAAAAAAAAAAAAAACCAATCTAAAATATCAAAGGCTTTTCGAATATCAATTTTTAAATCCAAATTACCACCAAAGGACCTTTTATGAAGAACATTAATAGCCTTTGAAGTAACAATAATACAGTCAGAACTTTTCCTTCCTTGAATGAAACCTCTTTGTTAAATAGAAATCAACTTAGAAGCAATAACAGCCAACCTATCCGCAAGCACCTTACTGATAATTTTAAATTGAAAATTAGCTAAAGCAATCGGATGAAAATCTTCAAAGAATCATATCCTGGTTTTTCAGGGATCAACACCAACATGTTGGAATTGATGTTATTAAACAGTTTTCCGTATAAAAAAATAATTCCTACACAGCCAATATATATAACATACGTAGAAAAAATATCCCAAAAAGTTTGGAAAAAGTTACCACTAAAACCATCCGGACCTGGAGCACCATCAACATTAAGAGAAAAAACTGCACCTCTAATTTCCATAGCAGAAGGAAGTGCAGAAAGCATATAGTATTATCTTTCGTAGAGACTAAAGAAGATATAGCAGACTGAATAATGAAATTTTGAAATATCTGTAAAATACTGACGAATGTGAAGCTCAATCTGAGATGGCTCGGTAATAATATCATCCCCATTCCAAAGTAAAGAAAACTGTACCATTCGTTCACCTCCAACCAAAATGAAACTAAGTATCTTAGAAGATTTATTCCATGCCTCTAGACCATCCCCAGACCCTAGAAGGAGAATATGGTGAGAAATTGGGATGAGATTTTTTTTGTTCCCAAAATGTCCTCTTCTTCCAAGGTGTACACAAAAGCATTCCAAGATTTAGATACAAGTTGTTGCAAGTGTGCTCCATGTTTAAGAGTAAAGTCCAAATACATTAATCGGTGACTTTATTCCAGGAGCTTTCCCTGCCATAACTCTAACCATTATACCATATTTCGTAGCTTCTACTATGTCCTTGCTTAAAATTTCTTGAATTTTTTTCTTCTGACCCTAGCACTAAAAAATTGATATCTCTGACCCTAGTTCAAAATTTGTTCTTCATTTCATCTGGCGGAACATACATTTTTTTTCAACTTTTTCTGCATGTTTTTATTTTGAAACGGCGAACATGCAACTTCTGACTACTCCCCAGATGAAACGGCGAACATGCATTTTTTTTTTTATGTTCTATATTTAAAATGGCAAACAAAGCCACTTTTTTGTGTTTTTTTTTCATGTTCTATATTTAAAATGGCGAACAAGTTGTTGTAGAAATTGAGTAATCGCAAAACTTGTGTGAGGAGAAGAAATGGGAAACACATGGTAAGAGAAGAATGGCTACCAATGCCCATAATTTATGTGATTTTTCTCTTTTGTTGACTCGCATTCAAGTTTTCTTTATCTCAAAAAAAAAATTAAATGACTTGTTCGCCATTTGAATTATAGACTTGAAAAAAAAAATGTTTGTTCGCCATTTCATCTGGTGAGCAAATAAAGCTTGCACGTTCGGCACTTTAAAATAAGAACATGCAGAAAAAAATGTATGTTCGTCAAATGAAATGAAGAACAAGGTAGATGCATCAATAATTTTGAATTAGGGGCAGACATATCAATTTTTTTGGTGATAGGATCAAAAGAAAAAAAAAATCAAATTTCTTGGTATCTTGGTTCAATCCTAACATAACACATCATTACAATTTAGCTTCATAATTAAGAAAATAATTTACCAATTTGACTTAAACTTCAAGGTATCTAGATAATTGTTATTAATTTCCTGAAGGGTAACAAGTATTTTATGCATACAGCAATAAAAAAAGTGGACAACAAGACACTTTTGAAAAAGTTAAATAAATGATGTATCTGACTCTAAATAGGATAAAATGTTCATCATCAGCACAGGCACATTCTTTATGCTGCCCATTTCAGGCCCTTTTGAATCTTATTTAAAAAAGCACTTCAAGTTCAAGGATATGGTAAATCATGAAATAAAGTCACATATAAGTGTGAGAGGAATATATCAACTCAAAATATTCTAAAATTTATTTGTCTTTTTCTTTGTAAAGGGTATAATTTCCTTTTTGTCTCAATGATATTATATGGTGGAGCATTATCCCAAAAGATCGTCCAAACAAATAATATGATCTTTCCTTTCAAAAAAAATATAATAATCTTTAGTGACGCAGAAAGCATGTCATCATCTAATCATGGGGCCAATTTTCATTAACGTTCTGATTTGACTTTCGACTATTTTTCTCCAAAAAAGAATTAAAACATGATTACATTAGAAATGATGACCTTTGAATCACATACACTCTGCACCGGATATCGCAATAGCACGTAAACACTTATTATTATTTAAAAATTCAATTAAATGAATGTAATCACACATGTTAATATTATAACATTAAATACCATTTGTATTTGATCATAGCATATGATCAAAAAAGTGAGAAATTTTTACTTAAACACAATCTTAAATTAATTTTATTTGAGCGCACACTCACAAATGAAAAAAATTAAAGGGTAATATATTTAAAAGATGTGACTATTTTCTCTATTAATTTTCTACATTTGTTTGTGTCATTCCAACTAAATTTAATTTAGATTTGTGCCCAAGTAAAAATTCTTCAAAAAAGTGACAAAACATCGCAATGAATTAGAAACTCATAAAATCCAAGACGACAAACCTCTATGTGGATCATCAGGAAATCCAGAAGAAGCTGCAACTGTGGTATTTCACATTCTTAGTATAAAAAACAAAACAAAAACTAAGCAAAGGCTAATCCAAGACAAGGAAAGGATAACATGCTTTTTTGTGTTGGTTGTGAGAACAAGTTAAAATTTTGACTGATCCTTTGGCTCATTGTATTAGCAAAGTCAGGTACAAATCTAGGTGGCATGCATGTTGACAAATAATTTGGTACTCGTTTTCCATTTTTTTTTTAACAAGATAAGATACATGGTGCTGGTTGTCACTATATAAGCCTCATAATGTGATTTTGTTTTTTCCCCTTCATTTAAATACAGCCTATGTCTCCTAATTATAGGATCCTTTACCAAAAAAAAATTGCGCTTCTAAATATAAAACCCTTCACAAATTTTTAGATATATTTATTATTCTTTTTTAAATAAATCCCTTATTAATACTTCAAATTTATCTTAAAAAAAATGCTACAAATTTATCTTGAAATGTGAAAAGTTAAAATTGTGTACAAATGGTAATTTAATAAAACTCACACACATTTTTAACTAATTTATTACTCAAATAACTTTTTTTAATACCGATGATTTTTGTTTTTTTTTTAAGGAACCCATGAGTTTTTGTTAGAAGGTCCTATAAAAAGGAAAGAGTGTGATTTTGATTTTTATGTGTACTATGTCTCTAACAAGAGTGGCTCAAAATGGGGATATTTATTTTTAATAATAAGTTAGTCAATCCACCTGTTATAAAGTAGTAGAATACTAATCATGGATTGAATTTTTCATTAAAAAAAGTACAAGGAGTGGGGATATTTATTTCTCCCTTGCCTTTTTTTTCCTGCTAATCCACCATACAAATGTGACAATAAATGATATCAAAATTCTAAACCAACTGCACTAGACCTCCAATGTTTTGCTTTCTCAAAACCATTGGTATAGTTTTCAAAATCATCAATAGTTTGGTCAATCTCTTCTTGAGTATTCATCACAAAGGGTCCAAATTGTACCACTGGTTCACCTAATGGTTCACCTCCAACCAAAATGAATCTAAGTATCTTAGAAGATTTATTCCATGCCTCTAGACCATCCCCAAACCCTAGAAAGAGAATATGGTGAGAGGTTGTAGGATGAGATTTTTTGTTTCCAAAAATACCCTCTCCTTCCAATATGTACACAAAAGCATTCCAAGATTTAGGTACATGTTGTTGCAAGTATGCTCCAGGTTTAAGAGTAAAGTCCAAATACATTGTTGGTGTCCTTGTGTAAATTGGTGACTTTATTCCAAGAGCTTCCCCTGCAATAACTCTAACCTTGATACCATCTTTTGTAGCTTCTACTATGTCCTTGCTTAAAATTTCTTGATACCTTGGTTCAATCCTAGCATAACAAAACATTATAATTTAGCTTAAACTTCAAGGTAGATAATTGTTATTAATTTCCTAAAGATGATGACAAATATTTCCAATATGGACACAATGGTGTAAAAGGGACAATTTTAGACTAGAAGCCCATTTCATCATCACCACAGGCACGTTCTTTATGCCGGCCATTTTAGACCCTTTTTGAATATTTTAGTGCTGTATTCAAAAGTACTTCAAGGATATGGTACATGATGGAGAATCGTGAAACAAAGTCACGTGTGAAATTGAGAGAGAAATATATCAATTAATGTTTTAAAATATATTTGACTTTTCCTTTGTAAAGACTAGAGTTTCCTTTTTGTCTCATTGACATTAGATGGAACGCATTATCCAAAAAGATCCAAATATAAAAAAAAAGATTGATGATCTTTATTCTTTGATGACGCAAAAGGCACGTCATCATCTAATCATAAATCATGAGACCAATACAAGGGATGGAGGCCTCAGCCCTCATGGCCCACAAAAAAATCTTAGTAGGTATATATACATATGTTGATATTATACGTATTTTTAGATAATTTTGATTATGAATGAATCTTTTGTAACAAAATATATTTCATTCGGCGAAAATCTTAAGACCGACACCGATGTCGGACATACATTCAATCAAAATTGTTAGTCGTATTGTTGACTTACATTTTATGTTGGGAAGCAAGGTTGATCCATAGCTGTAGACCCTTTTGAATTCCTTGAGAAGCAGGCATTTCTGAGTGCACTATCCCTCTACCAGCAGTCATCCACTGCAAGTCACCAGCTTCAATTGTTCCCTTGTGTCCTTCAAAATCTTCATGTGTTACAGCACCCTTAATTTCACAAACAAATACACTAAGATGAAGTTAGCACAAGCATGTAACCAATATTGCATGCAAAAAACTGGAAGTCCACTCAAGCTAGTAGTTGGCCTTCTAGAAAAATAAACAAGACATGATATATGTGACATACCACTAGCACACAGATTAATACCATATTAAGTTGAATATTTAGCTCAATTAACAAACTTTGAGCTAACATAGAATAAAAAATTTAAATCAGAAAACCAAATGTTTAGTTAACTATAGGTTTCTTTTTTTAATAATATTAATTTATTCCCTCTATAATGGCCACTATATTATATTCTATACCTTTGACTTTGTAAATAACGAAAAAGAAATAACCCAAATGTTACCTGTAACATATATGTAACAGTCTCAAAACCTGTGTACAGAAAAGTGAAAAAACATAACCATGAATTAGAAACTCATAATTAAGAGGAGATTAATGTTGATCAGGTATAGATAACACACACAAAAAAAAAAAATCCAACAAGGCAAACCTCTATGTGGATGATCAGGAAATCCAGAAGGAGCAGCAACTGCAATATTTCACGTTATTAGAAAACAAAACAAGATTGTGACTCTAATTTTCTTCTAAAAAAAATAATTTTGACTCTCATTTTGAACTTAGAAAACAGAGCAAAAAACAGAGTATCTCACCTGAGAATTCATCCAAGACAAGGAAAGGATCAAAGTACTTGAGCTCAAATCTAAACAATCAATTCAAAAAGATCAATTCCAAAACATCTAATGCAATTTATATGTAAATTGAACACCTTGCCTTAATGTTCAATGATTGAACAAAAACTATACAAGATTTTCAAAATTAATTTCTTTTCATTTACGTGACACACTCCTAATATATATATATATATATATATATATATATATATATATATATATATATATATATATAAGAAGTATGAAGACATTAAGTCACGTTTTGTAAAACATAATAAGGACAAAATAAAAAGATATAACTTATCAATATATATTTTAATTTGGACTGCACTTTGAATTAATTACCTTCCTATGCTTCTTCTAACAACAGCACCAACACCTTCTCGTTGAGGTTTGGCTAAGAATTTCCTTGTTACAAGACGAGGTTCTTTGAGATTTTCTAGCATTTTATTATGAAAGTGATGACAAGAGGAAACTAAATATTGTATATTGATGAAAATATTTGGGATAAAGTATGTGTGTATATATAGTAAGGTGGGGTATATGGTGGAAGATAGGAATGTCAAACCCAAAGAAAAACGTAAGTGTGGATACCAAGAGTTTGCTTCAGATCAAGGTTGTCTTTATTTATTCCCTTCTTATGAAGATACGTCATCACAACGCACTCATGAATCATATGATTTGTCTTTTTACTTAGTTTAATTTCACGAGGCACTTTCGTTTTTTGTTTTTTATTTTCAATTTAATCAATTATGTTATTATCAACTTATAGTTTTGTCTTTTTTTTATTCAATCATTTATGTTATTATCAGCTCACAATTTTGTCTTTTTTTTTTATTCAATCATTTACGTTATAAAATGTCAATATTGTGTCATAATAGACTTGTAAATCATGGTTATTCATTCGAAAAAGTGGTTGTGATCATCATGGTTGGACAACCAAAAAAAGACGAGGACATCATGGTTGTGCCTTCGGGTAAGTAATGTGAATGTCATGGTCGAATAACGGGGTATTGATGGGGCTAATGGACTTACTGAGATTATTTTTTGTTACATTTTCTGAGATTGATGCTTCATGAAATATTTGGTTTGTTGTCTTGAGCATTGTAGTAAGGTGATTATAATGAAGAAGTCTCTTGATTATTAGCTATCAGAATGATAATGAACCATTATAAATCAACTCTCTCTATATATATGTATAGTTCTTTATGGTTTTACATCACATTGTCTTTCTTATAATTGTCCCTCCAAGTTTATTTGATTTTTTTAAGTTTTGGGCCATAGTTTGTTCTAAATCTTGGTGATTTTTAAATTTTGGGAAGAAAAAAAATTATTGAGGTTTAAATTAGTTGAACCTAACGAGTCGAACTGAGCTTTTTCGAATTTTAAATTAGCCGAATTTGAGCTTAAAAAAAGTCCGGTTTAAACTCTAGTCGAGTTTTGAGCTGAACCAATTCTAATCGAGTCAAGTCGAGCTCAGACGAGTTCGACTCGACTCGACTTATTTCTAACCTTATAATCTAGCCACAATTGAACTTATGCATTACTCAGTGATTACAAGTTTTATGAATGTCATTTACACTTGTTCTTTTTTAGAAAAAATGTCATTTACACAATATCATTCAATTGCTCAAAGAAAAACAACAAAATTGAAGAATATAGATTGTTACGGCTGTAGGCTTACAACTTACCATATAACAACCATAACATTTTTAGTCTTAATCATTTGGATGAAAAAGAAGAGAGATTAGAGAGAATATGAAGCTTCTCTCATTAGCAAAAATAAAACTAGGGCCAAAGAAAAGTGGGTTGTGTGTGAAGGCAAAGAAAAGAATAATTTGGATATCGTAAAAATTTAAATTTCACTTGATTCTTTTTGTGGCCCTTCTCTCTCTCGGCGCACCTTATCGTGTTGCTATCGTGCGCAACCACTACCATGGCTAAGAAGAGAGGTGTGTACTCCACCTAATGCTGAGATTCTGACGGTTGTAACGGCGTCCAAAACATTGCAGAAGTCGGGTTCAATTGGGGGTTCACCGGAGAAGCAACTGACATTGACGTATTCGGCAACTGTTAGGTGATTGGAGATGCCGGCTATGGCAAATCCACCCACGTCTGAATTTGAAGCTAACTGATTGTCGAAGCAAGGTTTGCAACTCTCTTACATTGCCCCTATGCTTAAACAAGGTACGCCAACTGCTTGTTTAAATGTTGCTGACATTGTTTTTGAGGCCAGTAAATGGGAAAGTGCAATCATTATGTACGTCATTGATGACTGCCCATCATTGAAGTTTATCAATACCTTCATTTCAAAGCATTGGCATTGTGCTTCACATCCTGATGTGTTTTATCATAATGAAGGATACTAAGTTGTTCATTTTGCTTCGTTAGATGAAAAGAATGATGTATTGTGTGCTGGTCCTTACACCATATCAAATAGACCTGATATTTTTAAGAGTTGGGCACCTGATTTTAATTTCCATAAGGAGATTCTAAAAGTGGTTCCGCTTTGGATTCAGCTTCCTAACATGTTGGGGACTAGACTCTTTGAGCCGAATTGGTAATACCTTGGGAAATCCTTTGTTTGCTGATGAATGTACTTCAAGACAATCTGGAATATCTTATGCTAGGCTTTTGGTTAAAATTGATGTAACAAGACCACTCTTATATAAAGTTATGGTAGAAAGTCATGATGGAAAATGTTTTGAACAAATGATTGTGTATGACTGGGAACCATTCTTTTGTAAGAAGTGTCAGCAAGTTGGTCATGTGTGTGAAGCAAAGCAATTTGTCCAACCTGTAGAAAGGCCTAAGAAGGATTGGTAGCCAAAGATGCAAGTTCACCTAGAAGATAAGGGGAAGCAACCTGTAAAAATAAATTTTGACACCGAGTGGATCATTCCAAGGAAATCAGCCACCAAGCAGCCTATTATTAATCAAAATTCTACCATGGTACCTACTTTGAACTCTTATCATTGATTACCTGTTGATGATGCATTGCATGTATGTGAAGCTTCTACTTCTGAAAGGGGCGGGGACCCTATCCCCTTTGGTTCCTTATGAAGCTAGTGTGTTGGAATGTGACGGGTTGTAACAAGCCCTTCAAGCAAAAAGAAATCAAAAACTTATTGCTCAAAAATAAGTTTGATATGTGTATTTTAGTAGAAACAAGAGTTAAAGCTGACAAGTTTAATAAAACTTCTAGTACAATCTTTAAGAGTTGGTTGGTGTTTAATAACTATGACAGTACCTCTAATGGAAGAATTTGGGTATCTTGGAATCTAAACGTGTTGGATGTCAAGCCTATTACTTCTAGTGCTCAAGCCATTCATTGTGAAGTGGTCACTCTAGCTTCAAGTGAGAGTTTCAATTTTGTAGTTGTGTATGCTTTTAATACCTTGGAACAAAGGAAGAAGTTATGGAATTTTATTGCTGATGTTAGAGCTCAGAACTCTAATTTGTTGATAAGAGGCGACTTTAATAATGTGTTGTTGGTTGATGATAGGCTTAATGGTAATCCTGTTACTCAACATGAAATTTAGGATTTTGCAGATTGTCTTCTCCGTAATAGTCTCTCGGAAGTGAGAACAATCGGTGATTATTATACCTGGTGTAATAACCAAGATAGTGGAGATAGAATCTATTCTAAGATACACAGATTTATCGCTGATACTAGTTGGCTGCAAAAGTTCAGTAATGTAGTGGGTGAAGTTCTTCCTAAAGGAGTATCTGACCCTTGTCCTATAAGTATGGATATGTCTTGTCCTGCTTCTCAAAAGAATACTCCTTTCAGATTTCTTAATGTTTTGACGAACCACCATCTTTTTCCTACGTTGATACAAGAGAAATGGGGCCAGAATTTGCATACGAATCTTTTGATTAATATCTGGTTCAAGTTGAAAGCCTTGAAAAAATATCTAAAAGAGTTAAATTCTACACATTTTCACGGTGCTGCTAAAAAAGTTGAAGATGCTAGAACCGCTTTAGTTGATGTCCAAAAGCTGATTAGTTCAGATCCTCTGAACCCTCCTCTCATTGAAGCTGAAAAACTTTGTTTGTCCATTCTTGAAAAGTGGAGTACTATAGACGAAAAGATCCGGTCGCAGAAATCTAGAGCTAATTGGATACAACTTGGGGACTCCAACACACAAAATTTCCATGCCTATGCAAAGGAGAGAAGATGTCAGAACAACATTAAGTTCCTCATTACTGAAGATGGCACCAGAATTGACAAGCATCACCTCATTAAGGAGGAGATTAGAGGGTTCTATTTAAAGTTGATGGATAGTTTTGTTGGTTCGTTGCCTATGGTGGACAGAAATATTGTCAAGAGAGGTCCTATGTTATCTCAGCATCAACAAGACTTGTTGTGCGCAGAGTTCACGGGCATGGAAGTCAAAAATGCGTTATTCTCCATGGATTCTTCTAAAGCTCCAGGTATTGATGGTTACAATGTTCGTTTCTTTAAATGCTCTTGGAACATTATTGGTGACAGTATCATTGTTGCTATTTTAGATTTCTTTAAGACTGGTTTCATGCCTAAAATTATCAACTGCACTTTTGTGACTTTGCTCCCCAAAGAAGCTAATGCTTCATCAGTTAAGAATTGTAGGCCCATTGCTTGTTGTACAGTGATTTATAAGATTATTTCTAAAATGTTAACAAGCGGAATGCAAGGAGTCTTAAATAGTGTTGTTTGTGAAAACCAATCTGCTTTTGTCAAAGGTAGGGTGATCTTCGACAATATTATTTTAAGTCATGAACTAGTCAAAAGTTATAGTAGGAAAGGGATTTCTCCAAGGTGCATGGTGAAAATTGACATTCAAAAGGCTTATGATTCAATTGAATGGCCGTTTCTAAAACATTTAATGTTTGAGATGGGTTTTCCCTACAAATTTGTAAATTGGGTGATGGCTTGTCTTACTACTGCCTCATATACATTCAATGTTAATGGAGATTTGACAGGACCTTTTGCGGCCAAGAAGGGTCTTAGGCAAGGAGAATATCTCTTTGTGCTATGTATGGAACATCTTAACAGGTGCCTTTTACAACTCAGGAAAAATGATGTATTCCATTTCCACCCAAGATGTAAAAGGTTGAATTTAATTCACGTGTGTTTTGCTGATGACCTATTACTATTTTCTAGAGGTGATGTGTCTGTCTCACAGCTTTTTAAAGCTTTTAACTTGTTTAGTGTTGCTTCAGGCCTTAAAGCAAATCAAGCTAAGAGCTCAATTTATTTAGGAGGTGTACCTATGAGTGTTCAAGATACTATTGTCACGAAGTTTAATCTCATCAAAGGCGAGCTTCCTTTTAGGTACCTTGGGGTCCCCTTGTCCTCCAAAAAATTATATGTTATTCAATGTCAACCTTTGGTGAAGAAGATCATTTGTAGAATTGAAAATTGGTCCTAAGTTGTTATCTTATGCTGGTAGGTTACAACTTATCAAAACTGTCTTGTTTGATGTTCAAACTTATTGGAGTCAGGTTTTTGTGCTCCCTCAGAAGGTTCTAAAACTCATTCAAACAGTTTGTAGAGTTTTTCTCTGGACTGGAAAATCTGGCACATCAAAAAGAGCTTTTATTGCTTGGGAGCATATTTGTTTACCTAAGACAGCTGGTGGGTGGAATGTAATTGATTTGAAAGTTTGGAATCAAGTTGTAATTTGTAAACTTCTTTAGAACTTGGCCAATAAGAAGGATGTTTTATGGGTAAAATGGGTTCATGAATATTATACCAAGGGGAGGAATGTGCTACTGATGGATGTGCCAGCACAAGCTTCATGGGTAGAAAAAAAAGTCTTTGGTGCAGCAAAGACCCTTTCTAGTGTTAATGACAGTGTGTATTATCAAGCTAATTTCTCTATTAAGAGAATGTATGATGCATTAAGAGGAGAGTTTGCAAAGGTTGGTTGGAGGAAAATGATATGTAATAATCCAGCCCCTCCAAAATGTTTGTTTGTTACCTGGTTAATTATTAATGCTAGACTGCCAACTTGTGATAGGATGCTTAAAGTAGGTATCCATTGTGATCAGGTTGCATTCTGTGTACAAAGGAGAATGAAAGTCATTCTCGTTTATTTTTTACTTGTGAATTTGATGACGCTATGTGGACAGATGCTATGAGATGGATGAATATGAGCATCAATACTAACAATTGGCAGTCTATTTTGCAATATGTTCAGTCTCATTGCAACGGAAGGGGAGGAATGATAGAAGATTTCGGAACCGTTACTTGTCTGGTCAACAACTCCTTAACCAAATCAAATTGATTGTTTACATAAGAGGATTGCAATTCAAGAAGGTGCAACCTCTGGTGATTCGTTTATGAGACTAGTAGCTTTCTTGTTTGTTTGAGCTTGGCTCGTTTCTTTGTTTAGGTGTTCCATGATTCCATGTAGTTTGTAATAACTATTTTCGTTAATGAAAGTTATCTCTATTTACCAAAAATATAAATTAAAATAGCAAATATAAATTAAATTAGTCTTCCATTAAGCAAAGGAGTAGTAATTGTAACATTAAATAAATTTATCGACGTATTGATCGTCAGTTATTTTTTTTGTTAAATCTATACTATATATAAAAAAAAACTACTCATTTCAGTACACTTTTGGGTTGGAATTTTCTTTTTAAAAATAAACCTTAATATTAAATACAAATAACACATATAACAAATAGATAAGAATAAATTTAAATATTAAAACAAATGTAACAAACACAATATGAATATATGTATATCTGTTTTTTTCCTTTATCATTTAAAAAATATAACAAACTGGATGAGTATATTTATACTTACTTTTTCATCATTTCAGTTATACTCTTAAATAATTTTTTCTACAATAAAGATTGTTGGATTGTTGTTCGTGTCATTAAAAAAAAGCAACAACATTTATATTTTTACTTTTAATCAAAACCAAAATTTCATAAAAAAATACCGTTCATATTTTTCAAACTTTAGCGTAATAAAAAGAGTGGAAAGACGGGTACGGAGTG
The DNA here is from genome assembly GCA_946800305.1 of Medicago arabica. Lineage (NCBI taxonomy): Eukaryota > Viridiplantae > Streptophyta > Magnoliopsida > Fabales > Fabaceae > Medicago > Medicago arabica. Next base: position 3,173,324 of record OX326970.1, read on the forward strand.
CCCGTCTTTTCGTTACTAGATATAAGGGCGATCACGATCGGTGATGAACTGTTACCGTAGTTTTTTTTTTTGTTTTGTTGAATAGGACAAAACTAATTCATTTCGTTGCTATTTTATTTTTTGAAACAATCAAATTGATTTGATGATAAAATAAATCCAAAAATTATTATATAATATCAAGACAACAAAACAAAGCACTAACTTCCCTTCACTTTCATCAGTAGCTTCTACATTGTCGTATGATCATATGAGAAATAGAAAAGTTAGAATAATATGAAAGCTACGATTTTGTCTCACACTCTCACTCCATCGTGTGACATGCGTATATCTTTCGTCATTTATATAAATCCATAGTCTACACGCTTTGACACACAACTCTTGGTTACATCAAATAGTACATTTTACTATACAGTAGGTATTATGCAAATTAAAGAGTTTTATTCATAAACTCATTGCACTGATCAGTTTCATCCCAAATAATAAAATCAAGTGAATACGACCAAAACTACACTTTAGAGCTCCAACAAAATACTATATTTAGACGAGTGTGGTGATATGTACACATTGCAACACTTGAATGGCATTTCGTTATTTATTTATTAACCGAATCTTTTTTTCTTTCTAGTTTCTTGGTTTAAATTTAGAATATATTTAGACACAAAAAGTTTACACATTGAATAAAGTTACATTCAATTTAAACGAGACAGAAAGCCAGGAAAAAATCAAAATCGTATAGCATAGGGTATCTGGTGTCAACATAATACTTTTGTTAATTTTACTATTGTTAATTACTAGTAACTATTGAATCTTAGATAAAGTCTAAGTTAAAATAGAGGAATAATAGAATACTTAGTCTCTATTCATCATCTTTGAAAAAAGTTTAGATAATTTTATTGGTGGTTGACGATAAAGGGTCTCTTTGTTTTGGATTTTTTCGAAAAAATATATTTTTTTTTAACTAAAAAATCACTTTTTTAATTTTTGTTGTGTTTGTTTTAGATTTTTTTAAAATCCAATTTGTTAAAAAAATCATTTTTAACTTCAAAATGAAAATCTATTTTAAGTAGTTTTTTCAAAATCTATTTTTTTTTCTAAATGCAAGGAACTCAAGTGTAAGAGTTTCAAATCTTTAAAAAAATGATTTTTATGATAGTAAGCAAACATAAATAGCTTAAGATTCTTTTAACCCAAAATCTGTTTTTTTTTTTTTTAAGCTGAAACAAACGCACCCAATATAATATATGTTAATTTAACTTTCAGTTATCATGATTGATGACTTATTCCTATCTTTTGTTTGAACATTGGCTAACAACTTCTCCTTTTATCTCTTTTAGATTGTTTGTGCTCTATTTATAAAATTATGATGTTTCTCTTTTGTACATTTTGTAATTCTTATGTTTCTCTTTTTTATGGTTAATATATTTCATTTTGATTTGTTAAAAAAACTATTGAATCTTATCACTTAATAATATAATCGTACGTAATTAAAAGATTGGGTACAATTTACTTAGTAATTCATTTTTTTAAATATGCGTTTACTTTAAGTTGTCGAATAAAATGATAGAAGAGTGAGACTATTAGTATTAAAGTGGAGAAAAGATGAATTGCAGGTTAGAGATGATGATTTTTAAAAATAAAAAATAACAATTATTTTGACGTTTTTCATTGTGTAAAAAAATGCACAAACTGTTCACTTTAAGAGTTTTTTTGGGTGAATTCTTCAAGAGATTATTATCTCTTTGTTAAAAAGTAAAATTAAAATAAATTTTAAAATAAAAAAATAGAAAATATTTTCAAAATATAATCATACTTTTTTTAGAAAAAGTAAACATACATATAGAATATGATTATCGATATTCTCCCTTAAAAATAGTGCAAATTACACACTACAAAAACAAACATTAATTAAATCACGAGAACATAATATTTTAGTCATGATGTGATCACTTGAGCGTCATTAACAAGTTTGATGTTCTCGAACATTGTCTAATGTAGGAAGATATTTCCTATCTATCACTAATATAATCCATAGTTCCTTTGAATTTGATTTTAAATTAATGAGACAATTTTTATTTTATTTTTAAATGGAGGAACTAAAAATCTGGAATGGGAGGGTTTAGATAAACTCTTCAAATTCAATCTATGTTATTACAATTTCTGTTGATTTTCACGTGGAATCGATCAAAACAAAAATCTACTTATATTGAAACAATTAACAAAATACACATGCTCTGCATGATTCTCAAAAAAGTTTCATCCGAATCTCAACTTGTTTATCTAATGCCAAATGCACACCAACAAATACAATTATAAATATATAATACAAGATAAACATCTAAGATGAATTCGTAGTTCGTAGATATACACCACTAAGGATTTTGTACTAATAGTACAAACCCAAGAAGCAATTGGAGAACTTAGAATGAACATGCATAGCTACAATGAAATGAATTTGGTCCTAAGTTAAAAATAAATAAAAATTGTGGATTATTCATGCAGTGTGAAGCCAAAAGTGTCATGCCACTATCCTAGCAGAGATCATGAGGAAATAGAGGGTTGAAACCAGCAAAGACACCTTCTCGTTTTTCTTTCTTTTTTCTTCTTTTTGGTTAAGCTTTTTAGCAGTAGGTGAAGAGATGATTTCACTCAAAACAGAAGAATAGAAGCTACAAACACAGAAAGACTGGACAAGAAGAAGCAAGCGGAAACCTTAGGCTGTGCGTTTCCGGGTGGGGACTTGGTTCCGGCAGCAGGGCTAACAGCTGGAGCTATTTTAGCAACCGGAGGCAAAGGTGGCTCTTCCACTTCGTCTTTAGTCAAGGGAGGGAGTGGAGCTATAGCTGGAGGCAATGACGTATTGCTAATGACTGAAAAAAGACTACCTGGTTTAACAGGTTGCATGTAGTTAGGTGTCTTATCACCCAATTTTAGGCATTTGTTTCCTGCAAAAGAATAGAAAACCATTATTATGTCGATAATTTAGAGATAACAAACTTGATCGTTGATAGAGCAGAGATAACAATTGTAAAGTAAAACAAAGCTAATCAAGGAAGTGGATGAATTTATATTATTAAATGAAGGAATGGATGAACAATCTGCAAAATGCAGCCCAGAGCAAAGCTCCTCAGTGAGAAAACTCGCTGCCTAACCATATCAAGTTTAACAAACTCAATCCTACCTACTCCTTCCCCTCACACATCTTTTTATTAGGGGAATCTACTACTATCTGCCAGCTAGTGACTCACGTTTCCCACACCATTTTTCTTCTTTTTCCTAGTGTAAACCCTCCACGCTTTGGGCTTCTCATTTTTAAAGCCCACCAGCACATCACCCTCAATAGTATCCGGCCCAATTAAACTCCTACAGATGGTATAGTATAATTTTCTAGCACTTACTTGAGTATCTGTGAGCAGTTTTAGGGAAGTCTGTAATGACTCCGTCAATTCCTTTACCCTTAATAAACGAGTTGATCTCCACAGTTGAATCTGAGAGGAAATCAAACACCTGAGATACAAACTCGTTGCTGAATGTTTCTACGAAAACTGAGAGGTTAGAAGCACGTAGCTTTTCCACAATGTTTGTCTGGGTGGTTGCAAAGCCGGCATTCTTAGGAAATACTGAATCTTTATTGATTACCACAGAACTAGCAAATGTTTTTATATCCTCAGCAGCTGCATTGGTAGCATCACCGACATTCTCGTCAATCTGGTAGACAAGCTCGTATTTGGTTTTCTCCTTGAACTTCAGTAGTACAGAGCTATTAGTGGATTGGATATAAACTTTTTGGCTCCCTGGTTTGTCATAACCTGCTTTCTTCAAAGCATTAATGACAACATCGATCACACTTAATCCCTGCTTTTCTGCAAGATAGGCTGCATTCTGATAACAGAAGAACGCAACATAATGTTATTCAATAAAAAATTAAAGAAAATAAATTTGAAACAAAAAAAATTTAGGCTTAGAATATGCAATCGTTAGAAATCTCTCCAATGCCCAAATAGAAACCAATTTTTTTTTCTTTGGTTGAAGTAACTCAGCGGGCAGAGTACTTGAAGAAATACTAGAAGTCTAGAACGGAAATTCACAGGAATGTCACTTTTGGCAAGTCAGTCTGTCATTTGCCCTTTTTATAATATCCTACTCACAAGTGTCGTAACAATGCAAAAACAATACACGATAGACTTAATATCTCCTATTCTTATTTTCTGGATCATAACCAGATAATCAGTCATACCAACTATGGAGTAAGTGGCCCTAAACCATTAAATTTGCACTAATCTTATAAACATTGAGTTTGAATAACAGCTGAAAGAATGAATTATATACATGAATAGTAGGGATGATAAAACACACCTCAACATTGATCAAGACGCCTGATAGAGAAGTCTGATTTTTTGTTAAAGACAAGAAATCTGATAATGTTAAAAATGACCCAGCGTTCTTAGCTTTTGGATTTCTGAACAGTGTGTATTTTGAGAAAGGGGCCAATATTGAGGCTGCAGGGAAAATAGGGAACCGAAAAATATGTCAATTTCTTTTTTATAAAATTATAACAAATTATTTCTTCAAAACAATGCAAATCAATATAAGTGCAAAACACCAAAAGCGAAAAAATTTCAATGGAAAACAATCTGTGAATCTTTGATTATCCTATAAATTGAAGTTCTAAGCTAAATTTTTCCTAAAACACAATTTTTTAAGGCGTGTATCTCTACCTGATTCTGAGATTATGGCTTATTGAAGTACCAGTCAATTAGACTTAGAAGAGTCTGGGTTACCACCATGCAAATATGGAAAGTCTGAATAATATTTAACTGCTGGAAAGAAGGAAAAAAAACTATAGAACTTTCTTTGACTTACGGGTCAGTACTTTTATATCGTTCCACGTCAAGTTGAACGAAAATATGCCACGGCCAGATTTGATCTCAGGGACACTCATTGCTAAATCACTGAAGCTAGTTTGAGCAACTGTGGTACTCTCTAGAAGATCAATTGATTTTAAGCAAAATGGTATCCCGTCCTTTGACAATTGAACAGGACAGTCAAGAACATCCACACCATCTTGTATGGCCTTGATATATGCTAAGTTGGTACAAGCTGGATAATCTCCACTTGCTCCATACTGTGAGATAATCAAGGTTTTGTCTGAAAATATAAGTGAGAGCAACAAGTCAACAACGATGAACACTATGTGGCCACAAAATGATGGAAATCGTGCAAAGAAACGACTAGAAATTATTCATCAACAAGATGAGAATACATATTCAAGATCAAGACAAAATGTACCTCTTCTTGTAGCATTGTTGCCTATGTGAGCAAAGCAATCTGCAAAATGAGAAGACAAACTCAACACCTAATTAAATAGAGACAAAAGAATAGCACACACAAGCATACATATATATTCTGAGGCTACGATTTTTAAGTATGTAAAATAATAAGAAATTAATATCAATTGCACACCTTTGTCGTATGTTTAGACTTTAGAGGATGTAAAAGGACTTTAAAATTGAAGAAAATGACAGTATGGATAGTTAATAGGCATGAAAAACCAAGATGACGGAAATCTTTATTTTCTTTGATATAGTAAGGAAATTGAAAATTGAAAGGAAATTTTTATGATAATTTCTTATATGAAAGGGTATATAACTAGATTCACTACCTGTCTAGAGAAGGAGCCTAGTCTAAGATGGAAGCAAGAATGCAGGAGGTCGTGGGTGTTTGGAAAAGATATTATATTTTTAGTAAATTTTGTGCGTGCACCGTCAGCATTAGGACAAGAAATCAGACAAGGTAAACATGATTCCATCAGTGTCCTTTTTTTTTAACAAGATTCCATCAGTTTCCTATTATTGAACAATGATTGTATAGTTTGTTGGAGCACCCGCATGGCAAGAACAAGTACCTCCTTACCAAGATTGTAAAGTGAAACTATTTTTTAGTTATACCAACTTGAAGCACAGGCCAATTCAATTGATAAATCCTTACTTTGAAGAGATTATTCAATGAATATATTCGTATGGAGAAATTTGTAGGGGATGGGATCATGGGAAAATTTTATATAACAGCAAAAAAATGTTTAAAAAAGTAAATAAGCAATGATTGGAACTAGAAGTCTATATGTGATAATATCTTAACTTATTTTACTCCTTACTCAAATAATTAAAATGTTGGCATGTATACGTATATTTTTCCTTCCCATTGAAACTTTTCCATCCAATCATGTTCTTGGTGAATAAGATTTTGATCAAATCAAATGGATTCTATTTGCGGCAAGTCATTAACAAAATGGAGGAAGATAAGTAAATAACTTACCTATTGCTTCGGATGGAGTTATAGGAAAATCAGTCAGCACACCATCAACGGTGAACTCGCCGTTATCAATGAATTGAAGGTATTCAGCAACAGGATCAAAACTGTAATTATAGCTAATAACAATGTCATTAGAAAAATCTGATGCAAAAACTTCCAGCCCCGCTTTATGTGCGTCTGAAACCAAAGAGGTATGTGGTTGTAGATAAAGACTAGCATCTATAGGCCATATGTATCCCTTGGGAACAAGAATTCCAGAAGCAAACGTCTTGATAAACGTAAGATTTTTTAACAATGAACCATAAGTCTGATTGGTTGATGGATCAGTGTCTTCCTGATTGAGAAACCTAAAGACAAGTTTCGTTGTTTTTGGGTTGAAGCGTGTTGTAATACTTCTCAGAAAACCAGCCTCAGGTGATGAAATATAACTGACATGCAGTCTTCTAGAAACTGCAAGTACAAAGCTTCTCATGCTCAAATTGTGTTGCGTGTAGAACGCATCGTGCTGTAAAATATCAGAAAAAGTAAGAGTTAGTTTAAGAACAAACACGGAGACTAAATCATGAAAGTGGATTACACAATCCATTTACCTGAATGTTCAACCACAAACCTGGTGTTGGTGGGGCCACTAATTTGAGTACGTCATCGACAGTATTAATTATATAATTATTGCTATCGAGAAGGGGTGACCTAGTGTATACTCCCTGAGTTACTGTCCCATAACAAAAAGATGTCAGAAACCATAACAATAAATTTGAAAATTCACCAGTAAGCTAAACATGGAAAAGATCTTAAATCGTAAAACAAAATGTGTTACAGAGGAATCAATCAGTCCACAAAATACTGAATCTATAACAACAAAACTAAATATCCGACACGAGTTAAACTTACAAACGACACTGGATAGGTCCTCGAAGCTGTAATCCACAGAAAAATAGCCACCTATGGGTTCACCATTAACCAAATAATTCGTAGTTTTATTTGGGAAAACACCCAAAATGTCAGTAGAGTTTACAAGGTTGATATCTGGAAGGCAAATCCCAACTGCATCTTTCGTCAATTGCACATCACACCATAGAGCGGCATTGGATATGCTGGTTTGTGCGGCCAAAATATAAGCAGAGTCACTAGAATCAGGAAATATGCCCGAAAAACCACCATGTGAGATGACCAGTGGTGGACTTCCTGAAAAACAATCACATAATGTAAGTCGCAAAGCACCTAGCATAGAGTGGAAGCTCCTTCTTTTAAAAAAAACAAAAAAGAAAAAGGAAATATAAATAAAGAATATATGAAAGAAACCGCATGAGTCTTTCAATTAAAGCACGTCTTCTAAAATGGAAAGAGTGATCATGTTTTGAGATTATATTGACAATTATATCAAGGACCAGGTAAGTTAAGTTTTGGGACTACGAGTGTACTCTTATCTAGGATTCGACTCTCGGGTGCTAACAATTTTTTGTGTTGGACTCATCCATACAGAGTTTTGCTCTGACTTCAGTTGGGCCACCCACCTGCTAGTGAAGGTGGGATTGGTCCTCTAGTTTAGTCGGTCCATAGCCGGATACCAAATTTCCAAAAAAAATAAAATTAAGTTTTTAGCTCCATCCTATAAGCTTTTTTTTTTTTTTTGACAGTTAGTTTTTAGCTCATCCTATAAGCTTCTTAATTAACACAAATTTATGATTCTTCCGAAAAGACAAAGTTAAACTAGAAAGCTCCTTAAAAACCTTAAAACACAGAAACTAATGTCAACTTATATGAGAAATTATTGTTTTTACTACAAGATTCTTTCAATTTAAGAAACTTTCTCAAATTAACTTCACTAGGTAAATTGTAAATTATCTAAAGAAGATGCAGAATTAACATGCATCAAAAGAATCTATTAGACCAGAACTGTTTCTAAATTATATTATAACTGAAATAACAACTACTATAAATATCAATAGTTTCATTTTTCAGATAAGATTTTCCATGATTCAGTTCAGCTCAATAAACATTATCAAACTCTTGTTAGCTAGCTCAATTAACTAACATTTATTAGAATTCAAATCTCTAATAAGCTCAAATTAACAAATCAAAGTTTATAAACAAAGATCCTTCAACACATACCTGTGAGTGTGTCCCATTCAGATCTCTTAGTTTGAGCTGAAACAAGAGCTAGGAACAGAAACAGAGAGAGTGAGACGGAGAGGGCGCGTGGTGTACACATTCCGACAGCTATGGTAGTTTCCGATGAAGTGATGAACACAACCACCTCAGTTTCGGAGAGAGGTAGTTTCTGTTCTTTTCTGAATTATGTTAATGAGCTCTTAACTCAGAAACACAACCTTTTTGTTTCTCGTCCTTTTCTTTCTTTCTTTCTTGCATTAATTTTACAATATATATATATATATATATATATATATATATATATATATATATATATATATATATATATAATGTTTATATATTAGATATAGATATTTTAGATATTATTTTATGATTGTAAAGAACCGAAGACTATTCAACAAAAACCTATTGAACATTTGGATTTGGATGCGATGGGAAAAAATCTCTTCAGCCCTATCAAACATATATGTAGATATTGATATCGAATACGGACATGTTGACATTGATAATAATTTAAAAGAATGATGTAATTTAACGTAATTATGTTTCAGTGTTATGTTAGTACTAAATATGATATGCGTTTGGCATCAAAATACACCTAATCGATACAGTTACTACAATGTTAAAATTGTAGCAACTTGAAATTGATACAGTTAGTCTAAAAGTCTTAGTTCAACTCGCAGATACTGAAATTGCAAGATCGGATGCCATGCCCAGGGTTTAAACTCGAGACCTCATAGTTGTGTATGAGTGTAATTTCATAAATATAAAAAAAAATCGATGTTATTGTACTTGACTCGATAAATTAATTTATGCAATTGCGTGCATAAAATATTATATTAAAAAATAGATTATTCAACTCAATAAATTATGAAGTGGACAAGCTGGCTTTGAGCTAAAAGCCGCGGTATTATTGACTGTTGTTGAGATACTGCGTTTTGTGGTGGGGTCCAAACCATGGTTGTTACTCTCTGGCATGTATCCACGTGGCAGATGATTATTGGTGGTATGGTTTGGGTATGAAAATGATCGAAACGCCTGCGTTCCTAGTGGGATTCCAATTTCCACAGCCCCACGTAGAGAGAACGTGCTCAGGCCATTGTGATGTATCCATATGTGGTTCTCTTTTCTTATTTTCTTGATAAGTTTATCTATGTGGTTCACTATCAAAATTAATACATTATATTATGATGATATACGACTGATTGAACAGGTATGTTTGATTCCATATGAAAAGTGGAATAATTCTTGTGTGTGGTTAAATTTGTATTAACATCATAATCAATCGTGGATAGAACCAAGCTTCGATGACTATAATGGTCAACTCTCTTCACATATTTGATTTATGTACTTCGTCCTATTTCAATTATAAGGAAAAAAGTACTGTATGTAACATCATCTAAAGGGACTTCTAATGTCCCAACCTGCATGCATCCGTCCATGGACTAGTTCATAAGTCATGCAAAAAAGATAAAATGGTAGACAATGGATTTAAAATGTATGGTTTACATTTTTCATCATTTTACATGGATTCTCATCAATTTTAATTTAGATGGGTTAAGTTAGCTTATTCAACAAAACAAAAATAGTCTTACATCAACAAGAAAATGAGCTGAATAAATAATATCGTATAAGAAAAGTGGCTCGTATGCTTAATTAGTAACTAAAGTTTCTTACTTGTATACGTGGTTAATTGGCTTAAGTTTAACTTGATGTCAAGTCGAGTTATCTAGTTTTTCCTGGTATAATGTTTTTGCGTACAAACATAAATTCAAATTTTTATTTTTAATTTTAACTTTTTATGATATTATTTTTTTTCTTTGAAGTTTGCCTTGGGCCTCTGTATATGAGAAAGTTCCATGCACATCTCTTTCCAATACAGCATTGTAAAATACAATAAAAAGAACGTATCATGAAAGGATCGTAAATAAAAATTACCAATGAAAAATTAGAGTTTTGTGAAGTTCATGTAAAAGTTGGTGTAAAAGATGGAAGTCAATAATGAATGGCTGGACGAGATGCATTCGCAATGGATTCATGTCATTCTCATTTGCTATAAATAACAGTTTTCTTTTCAATATTTTATTTTTGTAAATAGACGAAATAATAATAATTATTGCAAATTCACACACACAAGTGAATGAGTCCAATTTGATTCCAGGTCACAACTTTAGTCTATCAATTTTGACATTTTTTTTTCCTTTATTTGAGCTAGAAATTGTGGACAATTTATAATTTGAGTTGGTGGTCCAATAAGCAGTCTTGTATAGATAGATAGATAATTGATGACAGTTTATGGTTTCTTCAAGTAGATACACACCATGCAAGTTTGCTGTAACTTTATCATAAACCGTACTAGCTTATAGGTTTATATTTTCTAAAAGATAGTTTAATTCTAACCCCTTTTTCCATTTTTATCATATACCACTTTTAATGATCTTTTTACCTCAAATGCAAATAAAAAATATATACTCGATTGGTTTCACTCACTTTATAAAATGATTATTTTGGTTTCAAACTCGCACATAATTCTACCCAAAAAAAAAAAAGTCACACATAACTCTACCCAAAAACGTGTTTGTGGTCATTTTTCAAATTATGTTGAAGATCCAATTGTATTAATTTATATATGTTGGTTTTATTGAAGAGATAACCGCGTACCGTGACATCTCAAACGTTGAAAAAACTCACCCTGAGGACAAGACAATTTCAAAGACGAGTACATAAAAAACACAAATAACAAACACCAAGTTTTATAATGCCAAGCATCATGAAAGAGCGAAAATGAAATAGCTGGAGGTGCAAGCTAAAATGTATAGTTTGCATTTTTTAATTGGAATTCAAATGCGACTAATTTGTCTTACATGGACAAGAAAATTAAGTAAATAAATAAGCGACTCAAAAAAGTGACTCCTATACTAGGTTATTGCTCTTCACTCGTCTGATTTTGTTCTTTTCCGTCAAAATAGTCAAGTGTAAGTTAACTCAGACATGTGAATTTTTATCGTAAGTTAACTTACGTATATGTATTTTTCAGCGTGAGTTAACTCACGTTGAACGGGAACGAGTGAAAACAGATGGAATATCTCAATATATTAAAGTAGTTAAAATATTGGTGTTGAAATCTATAAATAAAAATTAACTTAATTGGTCTTTTGGTCCCTTAAATAATTTCATGTTTACATTTTGATCTCATATCTCGTAAAATCCACAATTTGGTCCTTCAAGGTTTGCTCCATTAGTCAAAAAAGTCTATAACTGTTAACTTTAACCTCAAATGTTTATGGTAGACCAACCTTAAGAGTGCTCCACCATAGATCATATTAATTGTTTTAACTTAAATCGTTTGATTATTTTTTTAAAAGAGGATCATTGGATTACGCATGTCTATTTTATCTTACCATGAGTCAACAATAACTAATTAATTCTCCCTTTCTTCATCTTCTTCATCACTCTTCTTCATCATCTTCAACATCACATTCATTAACATCATCATCATCTTCATCATTTACCCATAAAAATCCAGAAACATCAACCATCATCAACAACAACAACATCATCACCATTAATTTCTATCGATTCCTCACGTCACTACCGTAAATTATTTCCAAATCTGATTTTTTTCCCAACAACATATGATTCCAAAAGACCAATTAAGCCAAGTATCATCAACATTCATCAAGCTTAAAACTTTAAAACTCAAAAACCCAGAAAAATTGAAAACTCAAATTAGCAGTATGGTTACCAATGGAAACCCCAAAACCATAACCACGCGGATAACCACCAATAAATGCTTCTGGAAACACAACAAGCTGGAACCATAACTAGCAGCTTCAGCCAGCAACCTCTCAGCCTTATCTAAAACAAAATACTGGAAAATTCAACACTGAAAATTCAGTGTTCTAGAAAGCTCAAACTTAAAATCAATCAATTAAGCCAATTATTCATCGACATTCATCAAGCTTCATCAAATGGATTAAATGGGTCAGAAGGTCATGTTGTCCAATTGAAAGAGAAAGTGAAGAAGCCAATTAAGAAAAAAATCAAATGGGTAGCCATGGAAGAGAAGGATGAAGATAAAGGTGATGACTTTAGAGAAATTGGGCAAGTGGGTCGTGGAGTTGAGAAGAAACAACCCTTAAAATAGTGTAACTGTGTTAGTGGTTGGTGCATGAACACAATGTTGAAATGGATAATTCCTCCTAATGTCATCAATAACAAATGAATTGATTCATGCTTAATTGGTCTTTTGATTTTGTTTTGAAAATAGTGTTGCGTTGAGAGAAGAAGAGTGAAGGAAATAATAAAAAATAAAAAATACTGGAGAAGAAGAGTGGAGGAATTCTGGAAAAAGATTGGTATTTTTGTGTTATGTTGTGTTTCTTTGCATTTGTATTCTGGATGCAAAAAAAATCTGTAAAAATGTTTATAGATTGAGGAAGAAGAGAGAAGATGATGAAAAATAAAAAAAATTAGGTGTTGACGGTTCACTATAGCTATAATGGACATGCAATCAAACGGTTAAAATCATATAAAAAATTTAGATATTAAAAAACTAACGGAGGGGATCAATTTGACTAACGGAGTAAAACAAGAGGAACTAAAATGTTGATTTTACGAGTTATAGGACCGAAATGTAAACTGAAAATTAATTAGGGGACCATTGATGCAATTAAGTCATAAAAATTCTGTTGTTTTCGTATTTAAAATTCAGATTTTACTACCAAAGGAATTACCGGGTTGAGTCACGACCAGGTCGCTCTCTTTAAGACGTTTCGCGGCACTACCCAAGTTTGTGCAAGGTAGACTAACAACAACGCCGCCTCCAGGATAAAACAGCACAGATCACTGTTCAATTAGGTACTGCACAGTATGTAATTGTTCGGGAATATACACCTCAAAAATATGGGTTAATCGTTCGATTAACATCATTCGTTACGGTACGCAGCCGCTCTTATCGAAACCAAAGAAAGGAGTAGAAGCATAAGAAACTCGTTAACACAAGTCGAAGGGAAAAGATAGGAAAAGCACAGGAATCATCGACTGTGAATTTCGGTGTGTTTAATGAATGAGGCGAGCTTTCCTTTTATATGGATAGTTCGTAACCTAAAAATCGAGTAGCTTAGGGATTAAGTCAACTTGATCCGCAAGTTGGATCAAGTTTAAGTTTCTTAGTTGGATACGCGTTTTGGATCGGATCGGGTCGCAACAAATTAATTTGTTGCGCGTAGTGTTTTTTCGGATAATGATCATTAATTAATTAATTCTTCATTTTCAAGGATAAAAATAAATATCTTTTTGGCCCAATCCCGGTCTGATCCGACGGACAGCGTCGTCGTCGTCACGCGTGATATATTTATTTTTTTAAGCACTCACCCGTTTGAAAATAGTGTTGCGTTGAGAGAAGAAGAGTGAAGGAAATAGAAAATGGATAATCCCAACACTCCACATCATTTTCTCTCTCTTAATTCAACATTCATTCAATTTTATCCACTCCAATGGTTTTTTCATTCAACACCCTACCCCACCATATTTTATTTCTTATTCTTATTTAATTTTAGATTTTTGTTTTTATAATTACATAAAAATACAATTATCGTTTATAATTAAATTAAAAAACGTTTAATTTTTAAATTAAATTAAAAATACAATTATTTGGTGTTTGAGATGGATATCTCATCATAGATCCATAATATGGAGGAAAGTTTGAAACAGAGGATGACTGGTTGAAATTTGGAGCAAAACCAAAATTAGGTATGTTTTGAGGATGTTGGTTGGAAAATTGATTTGAATTTTGATAATTGTTGGGATTTTGGTAGTTAAATGGGTAAGTAAAAAAATTTGGGTGTTGAAACGATTATTATTGGGATCCATTTCACCAAAATGAAGTTTAAAACTTCAAAGAAAAACTAATAGAAGGATAATAATAAGATTAAGATAGTGAAAAATTTGGTTTTTTTTTCTGTGTCTAAATCAAATGAACCAAGTCTCTATTTATAGAGAAAAATAAATCATGAATTTTGGTATTTTTTATTTTTTTTTAAATTAATTTACAATGAAATAATTGAGTTTAAATTATTAAGATGATAAAAATTCAGAGAGCCAATCAGCAACTGCCAAGTGTCCTCTGGCTTGAGTTTCAACATGGTTGAATCCTTTCAACATCTCTCTCATCCACATCACCATTCAACACTTTCAACACTACCATTGCAAGCCTACCATGTGTTGAAAGGCAACTTCAACACTACCATTGCATATGGTCTAATGTGGGACATTTTTAAGTCACACACACTAGTTTTTCGCATTGTGTTTTTCCATCCAACTTCTCACTAGAATTAAACTAGTGTTCCAACAAATTCCATGTTGGATCATTCAACAAACGCACAATTGTCCACTTATACTTAATGTGTGTATTATTGTCATTAGATCATTTGAAGAAAAATCAAATGTTAATGAAAAAAATTATTCCGTCATTCTCAACATGAATAAGTATGCCACTCCCTTTGGTTGCTTGGACACTATTATCCAATCCATTCGAGCTCCACCGCCTCCGCAATCTTGTGTTCAGTTTTGTTATTTCTCTATTGTTAAAAAAATAAGAAGCTGAACAAAGTGATTCGTATGTTTGCAAAGCAGGCTCATTCAATTAGGTCGAGATCATTTCATTGAATGAACATCTTCATTTGATTAGAGGACTATCCATAGACTATTAAGATTTTCTTCTTAGATTTAAGCCATCACCAAAAGTATGTTCATTGAATGAATATGTTTTTTTTAACTATGTTCATACTTCATAATATAAAGTATTGCAGATGACAGACCTTTTAGGATAATTTGATTGACCATATTTAGTGGAGTCTTCTTTCTCGATCATATTTTATCAAATATAAATTATTCCTATCTAATTTTTTTTTTAAAAGCTAAATAATTATATTAAAAGAGAACTCAAAGACTATTCAAAGCAAAGTGTGTCCATAATAGCTCACTACAAAGTTAAAATACAAACAAAAAGGATCCATAAATCCACCACATATAAACAAAACGCTAGAACCATAGAAAACCAAAAAATGCCACTGAAAAGGAGTATATGAGATAAAATGGAACAACAGTCGCATAGTAGTAGTGGTCGTCATCATGCCATTTATGAACACCGCCAATGATAATCCACCACGTCTACCTCATTGTACATTCTTGCTTGGTTAAGTTGGTTCAATTCATCACCAAATTGAAGAAACATACAAATAGAGCATTACATAGATGTAGAGTACCGTATTTTACTTAAAACTAAAGTGGAAGTTTTGACCTTTTTTGGATTTATTAAAATTAATATTATTCAGCTTATATGTGATGGAAAACAATGCAAAGATTAAAGATAAAGAACGGGAAATATGATGAAGTAAAGCGAAAAGAAAAGAAAACAAGGGAGATTGATATATTATTTTGATGATGTATGTTATTTCAACAACTATTTTTTGGATAATTTATTGGATAAAATTTGTATGCAAAGAAATATAGGTATTGACGTAAAAATCAAAGTAACGGAGAGAGAGAGAAATAACACAATAAGAATATAAAAAAGAGGTTACAATAAAATGGTCTTGCAAATATTATTTCTCTATTTTGATAAACTAAAAGTAGTATGAATTATGATTTCCTATTATTTTTTATTATACAAATATTAATCGTTAATTTGTTAAGGACGTAGATTTTGTTGGAAGCAAGGATCAAATCCTTGGAAAAAACAAAACAATTGAGCTCAAGAGATTAACGAATCACTCAAAGGATGAATTATTCAGAAGAACCTGAGTTCCATTAATGGATGAAACAATTCTGAATCAGATGTTACCTATCACCAAACTAAATTTAGATTACTGGACCCTTTTTCTCTAAGAACCGGAAGTTAACACCACCAACAACAAAAATCAAATACTTTATCCCATTCTTTATGTTTTTTTCAAGTCCAATCAATACCGCGGTTGTTACAGCTTGATATTTTAGTTGACATTTTATTGGGGTGGGGTTCATCTCGGTTCTTCATACATCCTCCTCCTCATTTGTGTGTATATTTGAATATGTGTTGACCAAACAAAAAAGTCAAAATGTTTATTTATTTATTTTTGTTAAAAAAAAATTGTTCAATCCTTTTAGCTAAATTTCATCATTTTGATGGTAATTGGGAGAATTTTAAAAATGATTAAAATTTTAATAATTATTTTGTCAAAGTTAAATTTAAAAAAATTCAAATTACGCCTAAAACTTAAGAATTTTAAATTTCTTCTTGCTTATATATATGTTCAAATTTTGTATCTTTGAACCCCAATTTTTTCAAAATTTTCTAATTGACCCTTAATAATTTAATTGTAAATTGACCTCTCAATGTTTTTAAAATTAAAAACTTGCCTCTCAAAATTTCAAAAAATCGTTAATTGACCCCAATTTTTTTTTTCAATTTTCAAGATTGACCTAATAAAATTATTTATTACTCTATAATAAAAATTAAACAAGTAGTCCATGTGGTAACAAAACAAGCCCATTTAGTCCCTCACCAGATTTGTTAATGGACTATCTTCTTAACCTATAAACTCTAGACAGTATCTTTTCCGAATCCTGCTCTCCCCCCTGCAAAATACACTCCCGCCCTGTAAGCAGGACGATTTACCCATGCGCATGTTAACTAACGCACGTGTAAAACTGTGCGTTAGTTAACATGTGCTGCATGACTTAAGCCAGACACTGTGCAAGTTAACTTGCGCACAGATTTAACACATGCGCAAGTTAACTTGCGCAGTGTCTGTGCAGCAAATATAATGTGCGCAAGTTAAGTCACGCTGCGTGACTTAACTTGCGCAGGGGTATTTTAGTCATTTTGGCTGAATGGGAGTGTATTTTGCTGGGTGAAGAGTGTCATTCATCTTTTCCCATTCTATGAGCTATTCGCGCACCCTATGTAGTTCGAATTTTAGAATCCGAACTACATAAAAACCTCGTAGAACCTTTAAAAATACGTTGAAATATTTTGAATTTTAGAATCGAATAGGACGCGCGAGAACCTCGTAGAATGGGAAAGTAATGACCTAAACTCTATTGTTTTTGATGGGGACTCTCATTTAATTTCTCTGATTCTTCATAAAATAAGGTTTTATTAAAAAAAAAGAATTATTTATGCTATAATTTTCAACTATAAATTATTTATGTTCAATTACTTATATTATACAGATTTTTTACGTTTTTTAATTGTGCAAAGTCATTCAAAAAACTAGATAGG
This sequence comes from Medicago arabica, assembly GCA_946800305.1. Classification (NCBI taxonomy): domain Eukaryota; kingdom Viridiplantae; phylum Streptophyta; class Magnoliopsida; order Fabales; family Fabaceae; genus Medicago; species Medicago arabica. The sequence goes on from OX326970.1 coordinate 3,191,010, forward strand.
AATAATTTATATTTGATAAAATATGATTGTGAGGGAAGACTCCACTAAAGATGGTCAATCGGATTATCATAAAGACGCTAGTCATTTGCAATACTTTGTACTACGAACATAATTAAAAAAAACATATTTAATAATAATAATAATAGTAATACTAATAATAATAATAATAATAATAATAATAATAATAATAATAATAAATGTTACCGAGACATTAATTAGCATTCTCCATTTTTTTAACATTAGAAAACTAACAAAACTGAACACAACATTATAGGGCTTAAATGAATTGGATAATAGTGTCCAAGTAACCAAAGGGAATGGTAGGCTTTTTCACATTAAGAATGACGAAATTATTAATATTCGATTTTTCTTCAAATCTTTATACTAACAATTGAGAGTTTTTAGAAATGCCTATTCCAAGAATCCTCTCCTCTGGTGGACGTGGCGGCACCTGAACATGATGTGCCTTAGCCATGAATCTTGGACTCTCCCTCAGCTGAGCTTTCTAATTCACAACACAGTTGATTCGATAGATACCACTTTTCAATCGACGTCTGTCGCTCTCCAAAACCCCATGGTGAGATGGAACAGTGAGAATTTTAACTGTCATGTGCTCAATGTGGATGGCAGTTGTTTAGGTGTGCCTATTCGTGCTTGATTTGGTGGGGTTATTCGCAATTCTGCAGGATTCTATCTATCGGGGTTCTCCGGATTCATCCCAACTTCAACTGACATCTTGTTTGCCGAGCTCACCACAATTCAACGAGGTCTTCTTTTAGCTGTGGAATTGGGAATAGAAGAACTGGTGTGTTATTCAGATTTTGTGCTCGCCATAAGACTCCTCGCTGGTCATGCCTCCAATTTTCATATTTATGCGGTTTTAATCCACGACATTATAGACATCTTGTCCTCAAGAAGCTTCACCATCCAACATTGTCTCCGTGAAGTAAATCAGTGCGCTGACTACATGGCAAAGTTAGGGGCCAACGCCAATGAAGAACTCACTACTCATGCTACTCCTCCGAGCGATCTCCTTTTGCTGATTAGAAGTGACGCCATGGGAACCTTCTTCCCTAGAGCTTAGGCTTCTCTTTTTTTTTTGTGTTCTTTTTGTCCCTGTTTTTTTTTTCTTTCTCTTAGCTTTGTTACCAAAAAAAAAAAATCTTCTCCTCTAAAGATGTCCACATCATCATAATCTTACTTGGCATTTGTTCCAAAAGTGTCTCCTAATTTTTAATACAAGCTTAATGATAATTATTATTATTATTATTTAAAACCATTTTTTATTTAACATTAAATTGTACATAATATTAAATTCAGTTACATTCATATAATTATTAATATAATAAATGTTTTGATTAAGATTTATAATAATTTGGTAGGTTACAAATTATAATAAATAACTTGAATAAATTATATTTTGAATTTTGGTCTGTTACACTATTACAGTAACCTGCTAATTAAAATTTTAATTATAGTAATTAGTTTTTAAATGTTATATAATTAATTTTTATTCGTTACAAAAATATGTTACTTAATAATTTGTAAGATATTATTAAATTTCTAATGTCATGAAGTTAATATTTTGTAGGTTAGATGAAATATAATCTAATTATTTAATGCACATTTTATAACATTAAAGACGTTGATAATATTAATTTTAAAATGGTCAAATTAATAATTGATAGATATTAACCGTTATGGTACCATTTTTCTATATAAATAGTAGCGCTTTGGATACGAGTGCACAACAATCACAAATTAGTTCTTCTTTTTATGTTCTTTGGTTCTCTGATATCTATATTCTAAGTTGTTTCTGTAATTTTTTCTTTTGCAAAGAAAAATGTTTACGAAACGCGACTTCATCTCTGATGTTTCGTCAAGAAAACAATCGTGGCCATTGGTTGTGAGGGTTTGGTTTGTTCAAGACTACAAAAATACAAAACTACCATTTTCCACAGAGTTGGTTATAATGGATCGAAAGGTACTTTTTTCATATAGTTTTTTTTGTTTGTATTTTTTTGTTAAAAGTATAGTGGTTTAATCTTTGTTATCTAGGGTGACCAAATTGGTATGTCTATACGAAGAACATTGATCTACAAGTTCAAGTAGCAGCTCCAAGAGGGAATGGTGTTCACGATTTCCTCATTTGATGTTGCTTGCAACAGTGGTTCGTATAGACCATCACGCAACAAATACAAATTGAATTTCACAGTCAACACAAAAGTCAAACTAACTAAAACTGCTTTGGTCCCAACAAATATGTATTCATTTACACCTGCACCTGATGTTTTCAATGATTCTTACAACAACAACTATTGGTTGGTAAGTGACTATAAAACTATTTGGGTCCCTACAAACATCAATTCATTTACACCAACATCTGATAATTACAATGATTCTTACGACAACAGCTATTTGGTTGGTAAGTGATACCACTTTTTTCTTACCATTATAATATCTACTTTTTCACTCTAACTTTGTATATTCTATATGACTACATATGTTTTGCTAATTGGACTTAGTGATAAAGTTCTAAAAAACAAGTACTACAACTCCACATGATGTGAGCTCCAAAGAGGCTAAGAATTTGGAGTGTGAATCAATTGTTTCTATTAAAGAGAGACCTACCTACTTCCAATAGACGAGACATGAGGAACATCTAATGCAACTGTTCAATCGGCCAAAAAAATTATCAAGATAGAGAAATAGTGTTTTTGAATGATTTTTTTTTTTCATATCAATTTTTTTTCTTTGTTAACTTTTCTCATTCATATAATTAAATAATCGTTTAGATCTTTTTTTAATGCTAATAAAAGTTTTGTTTAATATGATTCAAGTATACGTTATATTCTTATAGTATTAAATTATAATTTAATCTATATTTTAATTTATGTCATATATGCAGATGTAATTGGAGTCATGAGTGGAGTGTGTGTTGAAAGATAATATGAAAGATACGGTAGAAAAACTAAGATGAATGTCATTGAATTGGATTCAAATAGTTAAGCTTGATTTTTTTATAAGTTTATTTTTTAAAACATATAGTATGGTATTTAATTAATATTTGTATAATCTTTGACAATTTTGAATATATATCGCTTTAAATGTACCCTTTTTGGAGAGTATATTGAAGAGTTGAACTCTTTTCTATCTTCTGGTAAATCTTAAAATGTTGTTATTGCCATTATGTTCGCAAAAGTTAAATAGTTTTAAGGTAATGATTTATAACAAGAAATGTGATATATATATATATATATATATATATATATATATATTTGAATCATATTTTTGTCATCAAACTAATTTCGAGCCCCCATCCTCACCCCTTTTCTAGCCGCATGAAAATTTGAATGTTATGTTACTTAGCATTTAATATAATATGTATTGATGCAGTTGGTGTCTTGACTGGGGTGAATTTTGTTTGTATGAGGACGTCAAATAATTTTATTAAAAACCTTCAAGTACAAGATGTGTCCAACAAAGTAAAATACAAAGTTCAAGATGCATAGATACAAAAGAACCACATCATGAGATAGAATAACCGAGACAATTAGAAGGATTATTCCACCAAAATTTTAACTCAAAATACGAATGTGATTTCTTAGCATTTTGCCATCACTAAACGAGAATTGTAAATTTATTTAACAACACCATAAACGGGTTCTTGACAAAAATGTAAGAATTTATGTCTTTTCAAATGCAAGTCAACAAAATCAACTGAAAACTAAAACGGACTTATTTTTAAGAACAATTAAGAACCACTGAAATGAAGAGTATCCTAGCAGAAATTAATGGTAAGAACAAAATAATTATCCAACCATTTTATAAAATTATGTCAAATTCTACCAAAAAAATTAAAACTAAAAATAAAAATGATTAACATTTTCCTCTTTTTCACACATGCCATATCATAAAAATGAGTCCATATTTAAAATACTTCATCAAGCTAAGTTATCCTTTGTTATAATTTAGTTATTCAAGAGCGCCCACGGAAAGAGAAAGACATTTAGAGGAGCTACTTTTTTCCTAATGAGATTTTTTTGAGTCATAGGTTCATCATGCTACACCTCTGTCAGGGTACTTTTCACCATGATCAACTTTCCATGTCTACTTTATCAAAGACGATAGCCTTAAAAAATATTGTCCATTAAAGAACAACAATATATCCCATGCACCACCTTCCAAGAAAAATTATATGACATCGTCTCCACTCCATCCAACTTTAACCTACTCATATCCTTAAATGACATAGTTATTTTGAGATAACTCAAAAAGTCTTCTAAATATCTTACATAAAGGACCACTCTATAACCACGAATCATGGCAACTCTCATTTCTCTTCACTGTCATCAAGTAGTCATCAAACCAATTTCTAATCCACATCTCAACCCCTATTTTAACACCATGTAAGTATTTCTACAACATATACACCTAACTGTCCCACTCTTCACATGAACTCTCTCCAACCAATTCTAAAAAGCTAAAACTTTAAAATACAAACTAATTTATTCATATTAGCATCCAAAACCATTCCCTTAAAAAGATAACTTCAAATTCTGCACGATATGAACCCCCAAGCAACAACTATATCGACCAAGACACACCTCATCCCACTTAACCCAATTGACTTTCCTAGCTTCCGTACTTCCTCCACACTAAAAACGATAATGATTCAATAAAATAAATTATACTTATGTGAGCCTTGAGGATTGAAAGAAATTAAACCATCTGTGGTGGATATTGAAAGAGAATACAAAGATACATTACTAGAACAAAGATACATTACAAGAACATTGAATTGAATTCGAATGTTGTACTTGATTTTTTTTAATATATAATACATTACTATAGTTAATTATTATTTTAATTATTTGTCAATTAATTTTTAAGAGATATCAGTTTGAATTTACTCTTTTTCTATCTTTCGGTAATTTAAAAAGGCGACTCTCACAATTTTGTTGGCAAAAGTTAAGTTGTTCCTAGATAAGTATTTATAACTATCAACTTGATTATTTAATATCATTGAAAAGTATATAGCTATTCATTTACTTGAACCATTTTATTTGTTTCTTTAATGATTGGAAAACGACGTAACAAAATTCTTTTCAATCAACTAGGATTCAACAGTTAAATTATGGAGACAAAAAGAATTAAAGAAAATGTATGTTTATTTTGATGGAGGATTTTTTTTTCACAATCCTTTTAGTAAATACATTTTCAATAGATGGTAATATTTCTGAACTTTGTTTTTTACCTTTATTTTTAGTTGTCTGATCTATCATGCATTAGCATACTAGAAGAGTTTTTTTTAACATAACTCCTAGCATCATCATTAATGAGTTGAAGAACTTGCATGTAATTGAGAGGGTTGACATAGATCTCCTACTTTTTTCTTCCACACGTTTGGTGGAGATTTTAGTTTGTGGGTTTCGGTTAGGAACTTTAAGAAGGAGGAAATGTTTGCTCGGAAAAAAGGGAAGCAAAGAATTCGAAATCAAAATTACAGTAAAGTATAACAAAATTATGTTAAAATATTTTAATTTGTGACTCATGATCTCCAATTAAAAAAATGATGGGATGAGATTAAATAAAGTTGTTTTCTCAATTTTTTCTCACCGGAGATAATTTGCTTCCGAGAGATATACTCTCTCTAATCTTAAATATAAAAAATAAATAATGACATTTTTTTAATCTTAAATTAAAACAAGTATAACTTACTTTGACTCTATTCAATGTTATATATCCTAATATATATTTTAATTCATGTAAGTTTTATTTTAATAATTTTTTATTCTCATGAAACAAGTTCCAATTGATGGTACTTTTCATAATTTCATATATATTTTTTATCAAATCAAGAAAACTAATTGCATATAAGTGAAATTTTGAAGTTAAATATGTTTTATAATTGAAATCCGAGAGTATTGTGATTAACTAAAAAAAGGAATAATTTTATTCATACTGGTAGATTAAAACGAAGGAAATCATACCTGTTTAATATATTAAATGACTGAGAAAACAAAATTAATTTGAACTCTTATTAATAAGATATACTTTTAATAATATATTGATTATTTATAGTGTTTTTATATTTTAAGTATAGTTGTACTTTTGCCCATTATTTTATGACTCTCATAAAAATATTTTTTAAAACAAATGGGGTGCAGATAGATCAACACCCTAATTATATTAAAATCTTTTTTTTGTCAAAAATATTAATAATTGGGGGACATAGAGATAATACAATACAGTGACAATCCAATGGGTAAAGAAACAAATTCGAATTCAGAACTACACTCACACATCACGTTGCACAATCCAGCGAACCCGTAGTAAGGAACCGACGAGTCCCGAATCCCAATTTTGAAGGCGGTAAGGAACTCATCGCCAACAGGAAAATAGATCCACACGCCACCAACCCATTGCATCTAACACGACAAAAACAAGCTTCAAAGGTCATTTCTAGCCACACAATTCACAATTAACAACGACAACAACGCCCCCATTTCTAATGAGACCAGATTTGAAAAAATGGAACTTCGAAGCAATGTCGAACTCATAATTAGAATCAGACCGTGAAGGAAAAATTCAACCACGATTTGTAGGATAACATAAAATTCGACGGTAATGGCGGCGAAAAGCCCAATCACTACCGTTGAAACACAACCACAATGCTCGCTAACTCAACCACCGCAAAACAAAGGATATTCACGGCGGTTTCAATAAACAAAGGGAAAAAAAAACTGATCCGCAAAACATGAGACAACCGCATCAGACTGTCTCTGTCCAGAAACCTTATTTGAGAGTAACAATCCAAGGCAAGTGCTGACTGGTTTGATGGAACCGATCCTAAAAAGATTTTTTCAGCTGAACTAAAGATTAGGTTTGAGTTTGAGTCTAAAAAAAAAACAATATTAAATCAGTGTTAAAATTTGTAAGGAGAATTTTACCATTCGTTATTAGAGTCGTGTCGAAGAATGAGTTGGACTTGCTAGTAGATGATACCGGATTTAATTAGAAAAAAGATGTTCCTTAATCGTTATATTTAAGGAGTAATTCAAAAAAACGAAATGCACCATGTTATCCCAAGATGAGTGTGAATGAATATAGAGAACGATGATGCGAATATCTATCCTGAAACTCAACCATGGCGAACTCATCTCTTTCTCAAAGCGCATCACAACCCTTCAATCTCTACTCCCATTCCACGCCGTCACAGTCACCACCGGCAACTCCACCAACCCCTTCATCGCCGCCAAACTCATCTCTCTCTACGACAATCTCAACCACCCAACTTCATCTTCCACACTCTTCCATTCCCTTCCTTTCAAAGACACTTTCCTATGGAACTCTTTCCTCAAAACCCTTTTCTCTCGTTCCCTTTATCCTCAATTTCTCTCTTTTTACTCCCTCATGCGCTCTGAAAACGTTTTGCCCAACCATTTCACTTTTCCTATGGTTGCTTCTTCTTATGCCCATTTTATGATGATTCGTTCTGGGATGGCCCTTCATGCATTGGCGTGTAAAATTGGTTTTTTTCCTGAAAATTCAGCTGTTGGGTCGTCTTTTGTGTCATTGTATTCTAGATGTGGTGAAATGAATGATGCAGTTAAGGTGTTTGATGAAATTCCTGTTAGAGATGTTGTTGCTTGGACTGCACTTGTTATTGGGTATGTGCAGAATGGGGAGAGTGAAATGGGTTTGGAGTGTATTAGTGAGATGTATCGGGTTGGTGATGACAGTCAGAAGCCTAATGCAAGAACATTGGAAGGTGGGTTTCTTGCTTGTGGGAATTTTGGTGATTTGGTTAGTGGAAGGTGTTTGCATGGTTTGGTTGTGAAAAATGGGATTGGATGTTTGCTTGATATACAATCTTCCGTTTTGTCTATGTATTGTAAATGCGGGGTGCCTCCAGAAGCTTATCAATCCTTTTCTGAAGTGATCAACAAAGATCTTTTGTCTTGGACATCGATGATTGGTGTTTATGCTAGGTTTGGGATGATGAGTGATTGTGCGAGGTTCTTTTGGGAAATGTTGGAAAATCAAGTGTGCCCGGACGGAATGGTTATTGGTTGTATTCTTTCGGGTTTTGGTAATTCCATGGATGTATATGGAGGTAAAGCCTTTCATGGATTAATCATTAGGAGACATTATATGCCTGATGAGATGGTTGATAATTCATTGTTGTCTATGTACTGCAAATTTGGAATGTTAAGTTTTGCTGAGAGGCTTTTCCAAAGGTCTCAAGGGAGCACAGAGTGCTGGAATTTTATGGTTGTTGGCTATAGTAGAATAGGCAAGAACGTAAAATGTATTGAGCTCTTTCGGGAGATGCAATATTTAGGTATTCGTTCTGAATCAGTCAGCGTAGTTTCAGCAATTGCTTCGTGTGGCCAGTTACGAGAAATCAACTTGGGAAGGTCAATTCATTGCAATGTGATAAAAGGTTTTGAGGATGAGACTATATCGGTAGCTAATTCACTCATAGATATGTATGGAAAATGTGATAAGATGACTGTTTCTTGGAGAATATTTAATAGGTCGGAGAGGGATGTTATCTTGTGGAACACTCTGATTTCAGCACATATTCATGTCAAGCATTATGAAGAGGCTATAAGTTTATTTGATAAAATGATTATGGAAGACCAGAATCCCAACACAGCCACATTGGTGGTAGTGCTTTCAGCTTGTTCTCACCTTGCATTTCTAGAGAAAGGAGAAAAAGTTCACTGCTACATAAACGAAGAAGGTTTCAAGCTTAATTTACCTCTTGGAACAGCTTTGGTTGATATGTATGCCAAGTGTGGGCAACTAGAAAAATCAAAAGAGGTATTTGATTCAATAATGGAGAAGGATGTAATTTGCTGGAATGTAATGATCTCGGGCTATGGAATGAACGGGTATGCAGAATCTGCGATAGAGATATTCAATATTATGGAAGAATCAAATGTTAAGCCAAATGAAATTACTTTTCTTTCTCTTCTCTCAGCGTGTGCCCATGCGGGACTTGTTGAAGAAGGAAAAAATGTGTTCGCTAAAATGCAGAGTTATTCCGTGAAACCCAATTTAAAGCACTACACTTGTATGGTAGATCTTTTGGGAAGGTCGTGTAATCTAGAAGAAGCAGAAGAATTGGTCTTATCCATGCCCATTCCTCCTGATGGTGGCGTGTGGGGAGCGCTGTTAAGTGCTTGTAAAACTCACAATCAAATTGAAATGGGAATAAGAATTGGCAAGAATGCTATTGACTCTGAACCGGAAAATGATGGATACTATATCATGGTAGCCAATATGTATAGCTCTATTGGGAGATGGGATGAAGCAGAAAATGTGAGAAGGACAATGAAAGATAGGTGTTTGATGGGGAAAAAAGCTGGTTGGAGTATGGTCTGAGCTAAAACTTCCTTACGGTCAAACCTGATATTTGGAAGGGACATAGGAAACTCCTGGAAGTTTCCCAAGTGTCTATAAGCTTGATTTTGTAAGTTTGGTCCTTTCGTAAGCCAGTTAATTAGCTCATTACATTGAACATCTGGGCTAAGGAAAAGCTGACACGCTACAAGCATGTAAACCTGTTTGCATCATAGCTTCCATGGGCATTAGATGCCCCTGTGTTGGATGCATATATAATTGAGTTAGCGACCAGATGGCTTTAAAAATCACTTGGGATTTTGAACTTGAAAAAAGCTGGAGGGATGAGGATATTATCTTTGTCAAGATTCTTTATGCCTAGCTTACAGCTGTAGATTGAGTTTATGCATATTATGAGAATTTTGCAGGCTCATACTGTGCATGCTCACTGTCACTGGTATTTATTATTGGGTTTGCTTCATGAGCAAGTGGAACCGCAAAATTTCTTATTGTGGATTATCATTTTTTATCATAGCTAGTTGTTGCTTCTTGGGGCACGCATTTCATACAATCTACAACATTGAATTAAGAATCAAGGAAGTAAGGAACAAACATTTTTATTAAACCAACTACAGGTTGCAGTGGGAAGGAATGATCAATGTCTTCTTGATATTTTTGAGACATGTATTCTTGTACATCAAATACTACAACATCAGACACTGATACACCACATATTTGCTTGCAAACATATGGACAAAACACACTGATAAAAATAAACTACTTTTTTTATTTGGAAAGGCTTCAAATGCTGCTTAAAGCTTCTCTAGTGTTAGCAATACACATGAAGAAGAGTTGCTTTTAATGGAGGAGACCCGCACCTCACTGCAAAAACCAAAGATTAATCATGAATGGTTTATCTTGTCAAATATAATCACAGGTAGTTTATACATTCAAGCTCAAGGTCTATTATGAGTTAAGATGATACCTTAACAGTTGGAAGGTGTTTGCAGACCACATTGACCGGGCAAGGCCAAAGCTTTTTTGGCATTGATTCCATAATAAGTGAGGGCAGACTTGTAACCGCAGAGGCAAGGAAGATTGGCACGGCGCAAAACACCACAGCAAGCCTCGTCTGCCCTTGGCGGGTTTCTACCGGTAACGAACTTACTACACGATTGTTTTAGCTCACTTGTGTCTATGTTACATATTTGAACAGCTAGAGTGCCGGCCAACATGGCAAAGAGCAGTGCTGCCATCATCCACTGCGCCAAAGCTTTGCCCTGAGAATGTGCCATACTCTCCTAATTAATTAACCAAATGCTTAGCTAACTGGTTCTAGTTTACTATATGTTTTGATGTGTTGCCTCTAAGAGTTTATTTATAGTGGTGAAGGATGTTATTGGAATAATTTTTTACATTATTTTAATTTTAATACTGTCATTTTGTAATAGTTGTGTCATGTGAGTACAGTCGGTGTGTGTTCACGAGAAATATTAACATTAGAATAGTGATGGTATTCATAACAAAACAAACTAAAAAGTGGACTATTATTTGCTGAAAAAACAAAAAAGTGGTTCATCGACATCGTGACAGAAGGACCCCTTGTATTTGATTCTTATGACTCTATTTAGACAATAAAAGTCCACATTTTTCCTTGTGAGTGTTTCAGTTTGATAGTGATGCCAAATGATGAATCTAGTGGTTCATTATTGAGATCAGTGGGTTAGGTTATCATTCATTCACCTTAGTTTTTTCTTTGCCAAAAGATGTGGAAGAATTAACATGAAGCCAACCGAAATGGTTTCAATTGTCAAAGCAGCCACGTGAATGTACAGTGGTTTAAGGAAGATGGAGAGGAAATTCCCTTGAGTCCCACATAAAAACCCTTCTTTCAGAATGAGAACTTATCAATGGGGATAGGTTGATTTGAGTAAAATGACATTAATATCCTTGCTTTATATTGTAAACTTTAGTGAAGGTTACTTTAGTCATTTTGAAATATGTTTTTCTCTCACTTTCTACTAAATCAAAGAAAGAGAATTGTTTATCTTTCTTTCTAGAAATGGTTTCTTAGCAATGATCTTAAATTAAAAAAATTTGGACATACTCACACAAATACATTTTTATTTAAAGATTAAATGGTTTGATGATGTTGAATGATAAGACTAATTTAGTTATTTTTTAATTTCTTTTTTTATTGTATATATTTTTTAATTTCTTATTTAAAGATTAAATGTGCTTGTGTAAGATTAGCTCCTTTCTTTCGCTCACTTTTTATCCAACCAAACAATTATGTAAAATAAAATAGAAGTTGATAATGAAACATCTGTGGGCTATAATGAATTTGCACCGAGTCCAAATAATACTTGAATTTCGCTCTTTACCCAACACATTTTGTTCGCACTTAACTGAAATCCTTAAAATACTCTTGCGTTAGCGTTAGTTAAGTAACGCAATGGTTAAAATCTGCGCAACTTAAGATACGCTGCGTGACTTAACTCACGTAGAGTGTTGTTGAAATCAAATTTATTTATTTACGTTATTCTAATTTATTTGTCCACTTTATTCTAATTTATTTGTTTACTTCATCCTAATTTGTATATTCAATTTATTCAAATTTATTTATTCACTTTATTCGAATTTATTTATTTACGTTATTTTAAATTATTTATTTACTTTATTCTAATTTATTTATTCACTTAAAATAAATATTTATTCGAATTTATTCATTAAATAATGCAATATAAATAAAAAGAAAGGAACACAATTAATATTTATTTGAATTTATTCATTAAATACAAAATGAGAAAATCAATGCAATATAAATAAAAAGAAAGGAACAAAATTAATATTTATTCGAATTTATTCATTAAATACAAAATGAGAAAATAAATGCAAATATAAATAAAAAGAAATGAACAAAATTAATACATATAACAACATCTCATTTTATTAATAGAATTCATACAATATTTGATATTTTAATTCGAATTCACTAAATCTACTTATTTTCTTTTTACCATCTTGAGGTAAAAAGTGATCAGCCTTGGGATAAATAGTGACCAACCTTCTTGGAGGAAAAAACATCATCAACCCTTGGGATAAATCTAAATTTGGTTCTTTTAATATCCCAAGAAGATTCTTTTTACGCACGGTAAAAAGTTTTTTGAGGTAAAAAGAAAAAAATTTACTTTTATCCCAAGGGTTGATCTCTTTTTCCCCAAGTCGGCTAGCCACTTTTTACCTTAAACATGACCACTTTATACCTCAAAGGGGTAAAAAGAGACTAGAGAAGCTTGAAGAAAAAAAGAAGAGAAATAGGGGGAAAAAGTGAGGAGAGCTTGAATGTGAGATGATGTGAGGAAATTGGGAAGTTTACCGGGGTATTTATAGGTGAGAATGGTAAAATAGGTTATAACTACCATAAATGTTGTAAAAAAACGTGTAAAGGTTGTAAAAAACATGTAGATTAAAGGTTGAAAGGCTGGTCAAAGACCAAAAAACATGTGTTTTTGAGCTCTGATCAACCGACAAAATTTGCGTGAGTTAACACGCGCACCAGCTAGTGGAGCGTGACTTAAATCACGCAGAGCTATAAGGTGCGTGAGTTAAGTCACGCTGCGTGACTTAACTCACGCAGAGGTATATATGATATTTCAGCTATACTCAAATGTTTTGTGTTAGATAAAGAGCAGGATTCATAATACTCCTTCTATCTAATTCTGAGTGAGTGTCACATTTTGTTGTTTCATACGAATTAAACAGAAGCTAAACAAACTTACTACTACTATATTAACTTTTTGTTTTAAAAAAAAAACTACTATATTAATTTTATCAAGTACTAATATTTTGATCATTATTTAATTGGTTGGTGTTACTTTAAATAAATTTATTGGAAACAAGCTTGGGACTTGATGTGATGGCAATCCATTTAGATTTTAGTGCATGGGTTGAATTATATTTTACTTTAACCATGAGTAATTTTTTGGTAAGTAAAAGTTTTGATGAGTTGGATTTTCAAGGCTCACAAAAGTTAGAAAAGACTTAAGACTCAAATAACTTAAGAGGTATTGGCATATTTATCTACCAACAAAATATTCACTTGGAAATCAAAATTCAAATTAACGTTCTTGTGGGATATGAGCTTAACTATTACCAATTAGATCAACCGTAACCATAAATTGTTGTTGTTGTGTATAGTATTTGTGGTATTTTCCAGCAATATGAATGTGTATAGATCAAAAAATTATAGATCAGAAAATTGTTGTTGTTGTGTATAGATCAAAAAATTAGGTCCTTAGCTATTACCAATTATACCAAAAAATAATGAAAGTGTAGGGACTATTTACACATTTAAGCCAATAATTTATGGTTGTTTTAGAAAGTTGAAATCAAAGGAAGGACCTAATTTTCCCTTCAAAATATTTGGCCAAGCTTTGCCAAATTATCTTTCACAAGTCATGTTGTAGTTTTTGCTTTTGCTTCCTTTTACAAGTGAATTATATAGAAGTATTTATGGCGTATCTATTTTTCAATTGTGTCAATACATTTATACATCATGTTGCAACCATTAGAATTGGTATAATTTTTTAATTTTGTTTTATACCAATCTAACCAGTTGAATGTCACCCAAAACCTCTTACAACCTTCCCGTTATTATTAGCTCAAATTTGAAACGTTTTTTCTTCAGTATTTCAATCCACCCATACATCAATGGCAAAGATTTTTTATGAGTTATTACTGTGAGTTTCGTTCTTTTTTCAACAGAGAGATCCAAACAAATTCGACATATATTAAACAAAACTTTGTTTAGTCCAACATGCTAGTTGTGATTCAGTGGTCAAAATTTATAATTAGATGCTTTACTATTATTTGTCATCACAAATTTCTCCACTGGCGCACTCTCAAACATAATTTCAGAGGTAGACATTCAAAATGTAAATTTAGTACTATATGAAGTGAAAGTAGCCTGATTCAAAAAACCATTGATATGTAATTTTTTAAAAATGTAGGGTGGAGAAAGTAGCATGCTTTATGACTTCAGATTTGAGAATGGTAGTTGACTTTTTTTAGGGGCAAATGTTAGCTGACACCGGTTTATTTTATAGGTTGAGCGATCAACAAAGCATATAGAGCAATTCTTAGAGTTTAATACAAGTCTTCTTGCTAAACTCAGCCCAAAGAAAACAAATAGAAAAACTCATACATCCACAACCTATTTTTTAGATTAGTTTTTTACTCACACTCAAATATATAATACCTATAATAGCATTTTTTTTTATGTTTACTTTTAGGCTTAATTGAATATTTGGCCCTCATGTATCACGATTGTGTGATTTTAACCTATGTCGATTTTGAATGATCTTGACTGATGACAGTCAGTCAATCGTTATTTTTAGCATTATTTTCATGATATTTTGAGTTCACAAGCAAGCTTAAGCAGCAAGAAAAGCGAGAAAAACTAAAGAAACTGAAAAAAGGTAATCGTGTCACGATTACTACAAAACGTGTCACGATTTGGAGCTTTCAGGAAACATGCATTCTGCCAAGGAAAATCGTGCCACGATGACCAAATCGTGCCACGATTTGAAGAAACCCTAATTCAGTTATTTATTTTACAAGACAAAATCGTGCCACGATTACACCAAATTGTGCCACGATTCTAGGCGAGATTCTGTGCCTATTTAAGCTGAAGGCTATTCTGAAAACAATGGTTACGAATTGGAGAGAGCAAAGTGCGATTTTGAGACCTAAAGACGGCTAGAAGGGCGAATTCTTCAACCTTCTATCAGTTCATGTATGTTTTGATTCCATTATTGATTATGCTATTTGTAAACTCGATTATGAGTAGCTAAATCTCTTAGAGATTAGGTCTGAGATGAATCTTTGTAACCCTAATTGACATATGTTGCTGTGAAACTCTATTTATTGTGAATGACAATCTAGTTTTTATTCAATTCAATTGTTCTTAATGCTTTATATATCCTGATCACATATATATATATGATTTGGTGAGAACGAATGACTACTGACCATAGCTTTCGACTTTGACCTAATTGAATTGTTCTAATAATTATAATTAGTCTAGGAATGGATAATTCTTTATTAGTGATATTAGGTTAACGTGCTTCAAACCTTCGAAGATTATTAGACCACCTAAGGGATTAGGGGCTGTAATCTTAGAAGAGGGTCCTAACTCAAGGGATTGATTAGGACTATTTTGTTAACTATCGTGAAACTAGAAAATCATTCATAAGAATAGGTACAATATACCAATTAGGGGAACTTAGATGATTCGAAAGATCTGATCTCATCTCTCTTCATATTTTCTAACCAAATCTATATTTTCTAATAGAATCTTTATTTTATTTTATGTTATTTAATTTTATGCAATCAAATCAAATCTACTGCCTAGGGCAAACAAAATAATTTATACATCCTAAATTTTTACTTTATTTCTAAATTGAGATTAACACAGTCCTCGTGGATACGAACTTATTTTATTACTTCGATAGCTTTTGGTACACTTGCCAAAATTCTATCATTGACCCCTAAAAAATTTCCACTTTTGGAATTTTCGCAGTCCCATACTTCACTCTATCATGTCAAAACACACTTGAGATAATCCATTTCTGTATGGCATGCTTGTATCTTTAGAAGCAAGAAAAATTGGCACGATGAATGAAAACACACCAAATTTGATATAGGGATGGCGGGGTTTTCACCGATAGTTGTTGCACTTGCACGACACAAGTTTAGTTGACTTTTGTCTGTGTTCTATAGTAGTATAGTACAGCAATGTTTTGCCAATAGAGTGTCCCATACTCACCTTAGTTTTTTCTTTGGCCAAGGAAGCTCTCCATAGTTGGATTTTTGTTATAACATATCATCTTGTTATAAGGTCATGTACATATATTTGATTTGATTTCCATCCCCACAAATGCTACGTACAATCCAGCTTGGTATATGCTGCAATAAGGACAAATAAATACATACTTCAAGTGTTACCTTCAATTTGAATAAATGAAATTGGATTCATAAGTAACTAACTAACAATAAACCAGAACCACCTAGTTATCTCTAGGGTTATCATTGTTACCTAAACAAAGCCACCACTGATGATTCAACTTTTCTGCCCTATTCATCATCCCACAACGGTAAGTATCCTCTATTAAACTTTGTTACATATTACAATTTATCTCTAAATCATAGGCATTTCACTCTAAATATTTCTTCTTACACTGAACCTACTCCTTATGAGGACGCCATTGACTAATGAGAATTGAAAAGAGGCAGCACAATCTGAGTTATATGCTCTCATGAAAACTGAGACCTGGACGGTTGTTCCTCTTCCCGCATACAAGAAAGCCTGATCGTTCAATAGCGGGATGCAATGCTAGGCTTGTCGCAAAGGGTTTCACACAAACGGAGGGGCGTAGATAACAACAATGAGAGTTCTCTTGTCTGTCGTTTCCTCTTAAAACTGGCACATTCATCAATTAGTTGTAAATACGTCTTTTCTTCATGATTTGAAAGAAGAATTATATATAAAACCTCCACCTGGTCTTGTTCTGCTCAATGTCAATCTAGTTTGCAAGCTACAAAATGATCTCCATATAGGTTAAATTAGGATGGTAGGCAATGAAAGAATGCGAAATTTAATGAAACTTAAATTGGCATTCATTCCACTTTGAGATGGGGTGTTAAAGTTTAGTATTTGTATCTCTTTAATTTTGTTGTTGTTAAAGTTTAGTATTTGTCGCAACTAGTTTGAAATTATTTTTTGTCGAGAGTGAATTGAGCGGCAAAAAATTACAAGTGACCAAATTTAATCTCCACTCACAAAGTTAAGAATGAAACCTTGAATTTTTTGTAGGATTAATAACAGATTTAGCCTCCTAATTTTTCTAAAGTTGTGATTTTGGCCTCCTAAGAAGAAAAAAACTACAAAAACGTCCCTAAGTTTTGCACCTGTAGCTGTTTTGGCCTCCAAGACCAATTTTGACTCGGTTTACGCTGACGTGGCACCCTAAGTGAGGTGCCACGTGTTATTTTTTTTATTTTTATTTGGCATTGGGACCAAAACTGCTACAGTTGCAAAATTTAAGGGGCAGTTTTGTAGTTTTTTTCTTAGGGGTAAAAATCGCAACTTCGTGAAAGTTAGGAGGCGAAAACTGCTATTATACTTTTTTTATTCCTTCTAAAAAAACAAATTATAATAAAAAATTGTAAAATAAAATAAAGTTGGTGATGAACATATATTATCAGAGGAACCCAAACAGTGTAAGAAACTCACAAATAAATGGTAACAAGTTTCTTTACAATATCGTTTAAAAATTTAAGATAAGTTTCTTTTAAATCAAACTCTTTTAAATAAGTTTCTTTTGAATCAAACTCTTTTAAGGTTTTTTAAATAGTGATTAAGACACCATAGAGGAACATAGCTAAGTTGGCAGGACATGCATTATGATATGCAGGGGTTGGGGTTCGAACTTCGGACACCCCAACTAAGATGTGTTAGAAAAGTTGTATGCAAAGAACAAAACATCAAGAGCAAAATCCCTTGTTTGAAACAGATTGTAAGACTCTTGTTGACGTCCTTGCATCTCTTGTTGTTCTCATTAGTGAGTTTTGTAATCTTCTATCCCAATGTCGTAGGTTGTTGTCTAGTAATCCCGACTATGTAGTGTCGTTTGTTAAGAGGCAAGCTAATAGGGTTGCTCATATTGTAAGACTCTTGTTGACATCTTTGCATCTCTTGTTGTTCCCATTAGTGAGTTTGGTAATCTTCTATCCCAATGTCGTAGGTTGTTGTCTAGTAATCCCGACTATGTAGTGTCGTTTGTTAAGAGGCAAGCTAATAGTTGCTCATATTATTGCTAGAGCATCCTTATCTCACCCTAACCTCTATACTTTCAATGATGTACCATCTACTATGTACTCTTTGTTTATGAATGAAATGCACTAAGTTTGCTTTTGCTAAAGAAAAGAGCAAGGGAGATGCTAACTAGTGAAAATTGTATTGGAAATTGTGGAAAATGGAAATATTTAACTTTTTTTTTTTAAAAAACTAAATACTTCTCTCTAGCACTCCTCGTAAGTAAAGTCGGTTAGTTTATAATTTCAATAAAAATGTCAAAAGCTTGATGTTTTCAATAAATTTATTTAGTTTTTAACTTTCTTAACTAGAATTTCAAGGATACTAGTTAGCATGACATGAATATAATTCAATATAATCATATGTGTACTATTGCACACGATATATATTTTACGAGTATCTATGCTTCATATAATAGAAAATTTTGACCACTTCAATTAAAAAAAATTATAAGAGGAAATTGGATCATATAGAATCAGCCAACCTTCATCGGCTTTAATGAGCATTTACATATGATTATATTATGGGTGCTTCTATGGTGTAGTCAAGAAACTGACTTTTTTGAAAAAGTCATTTTGTTCTTCATCTTTCTCCTTTGCCAAAACATCCAAAACCATTGAACCATTTATCGAATTAGTAAGGTTGCCTTTACCACACTTAGAGCAATTCCCACCAGGTGCAGAAAACACCATGGACATTCCACTAAATATGAACAAATTCCTTGAACTAGCTTATCAAGGTCTTGAAGATGATATAATTGAGATTCTCAAAACATCAAAACCTGATTTGATTTTCTACGATTATGGTACGGTTTAGCACCAATAGCTAAAAGCCTCAACATAGCTTATGTTCATTACAACATAACACCAACTTGGAACATATGATATGACATACATAATTAAAACATAATGAATTTTGGAGAAGATGAATTTTGGAGAGAAATAGATTTGATTAAGCAGATGAATTTTGGAGAGAAAAGGTTGTAGGGTTCGAGAATGTGAATATTGGAAAAGATGAATTTTGATTAAGCAAGTATGCTCAATGATTGGTCATAGGGTTAACTTCACCAAAAAAGTCATTTTTATGACTTCACCATATAATTTTCCTTATATTATATGTAAATCAAGAATCAATGGAAGTTGCATTAGATGTGCCAAAACACCACTCCACCAATACAAAATTGATGCATGTTCTTACGAAGCAAAATATTTGTGAAGATTTTATGTTAAAGGAATGATCACATGCAAGGTGCTCTGCTCACTAGAATTGTTCTCCGTCTGACATAAAATCTTTCATCCTGAGAGATAAGCCATGAACTTAATTTCGACCCTATTATCAATCATTAAACTTGGGTTGAAAAATCAATAAATCCATGTTAGTACTATATGAAGACCCGATTAATTTTTATAATAAGGTTTAAGGAGGTAGCAACTAGTGTGTTTGTGGGAGATTTGATAAACCTTGAGGAAGAGTTGTGCAATTATGTTGTCCTTGTTCCTCTGCAATCCGTAGAAGTTGAAATTGTACATGCTATTGAGCCCTCTCAGAAACAAAGACAAGACCAACAAAGAAAACATTATCTTGATATGCACATAGTTAGTCCATGGAGCGACACCGTGGCAAATCTAGATTATACTCAAGATCCTCAATCTTGGTAGGTGTTCTTCCAATTCTGAAGCTGTTTCAATCCAAACATTGCTCATGGCTTGGAGATTTTGCGGCAACATTGAAAGATAATGAATTAATGATGACATGGGGCCGTGAGTGAATACTGATGAGGAAGAGAGAGAAACAACTATAATTATTTGCAGAACTGTTATGCTGTTAGGGAAAAGCCCTTCACTATGGTGGTATCTAAGTTCAAGAAAGAAAAATATGCAGAAGGGTTTTCAGGTTCATAATACTTATTCTAAGGATATGATACTTGGTTGATTTGAGGTCTTTATAGGTTCGTTTCTTTACTCTTGGTTTGTTATGTTATTTTTTGTTTGTTATTTTCCTTACTTGAGAAGGTTTTGGTCCATGTCCCCCATTCTCCTTTTATTCTTATTTATTTTATGACAAAAACAAACGATATTCATTTATTTAAATTGGTATAGTACATCGATGTAATACAAATTCAAAGTTGTTAAAAACAAAAATGATGAATCTGTAAACAAATTCACAACATTGATGTTAATAACATAAACCGACAGAGTACATATGCCACCAAATATTTAAGTCACTGAAATACTAATGTCTTTTTATCTATATATTTCTAGGGTAAAAATTGTTCATTGTTTCATAGGTAAAAATTGACGAAATTGTAAAATTAATAGGTAAAAATGTTTTTTCTTAATAAATGGTTGTTTCATTGTTTACTAAATACCCCACTTTATCACCAATAACATATGAAATTGAAAAATGGAAAGTAAGTAAATGTGGTCCATAAAATACTATTTTACTCATACAACCTTAATATGTGATCGCCTAAAGAAAACTATGCTATCAACTATCAACACATCTTCGTGAACATATGGCGTGAATTTCATTCTTCACGTATACAAAAAAATGTGTTATCTTATTTGTGAACTTCATTCCTCATAAAATTCTTACTAACAAACGTGAAACTACTTTTGAAAGAGAAAAAAATGTGTAGAAACTACCTCCTACCTAATAATGTGATAGCATTGATCATGTGGCTATTAATAGGATGCAAAATATTTCATTCTTCATGCATAAAAAAAATCATAACTCACCATAATATCTACTATTTTTCATGTCCACAATCACAAGAGCTACTATTGTGAATGAGTATGACCATTTGGTCATGACTTTACAATGGGTACCTACAAAATGCAGGGTTTTCAATTGCAAAAAAAAAAAACCCACCAAGTCGTTTTACTGTTTATGGTCTTTGGTCGTTGAACACTAAAGCATTTTCTTTGTGCAACTGCGACGGCCGTTTTCAATCAAGTGTGATATGTTTTTTGTGACAATATACAATATTTTCTTTTAACCTTTCAAAATATGGGATGTTAACTTAATCCCACTCAAAAACCCAAAAACATTAAGGAATAAGTACTCTCACTTGTTTTTAACTAAAACACAACTATTTATGTTGCAAAATTCTTTATATTGCATTTTTTCACTTCCAATTATACCCTTCTTAACCAAATTTGCCTAGAATGCTAAGATACAAATTTATATTATATATTTGCTAAATTGTTGGTGTCATTGAATAGATAAGTATAACTTGTTACGATATGAACATACAAAATATCTATACTTATAATCTTAATGAAAATCAAAATAATTTTAATCAAAATCAAATTTCATAAAAACTATTGCTTGTAATTTATAGACTTTTGATACACTTTTCATCTGAAGTTTCTGATTCCTTTAGATACATTCTTGTGAGAGTTTTTGTTGATTCCATTGTTCCAGCAAACAATTTTGTAACAAATTTCAACTTTAGAACTACATCAAAATTTGAAGGCTTAACTACGACGGAATCCGATATGCTTGGTTTTGCTAGAGACAATGCTTTTGAAAACAACTGGTTTCTAAATTTTTAAACAAATACAGACTTTTCATCAATGCACTATACACAATGGACTTTTCATCAACTTGAAGAGTTAGCATCAAGTTTTCATCCAAAAAACAAAGGAAAAATCTATAACTAGACAATACTTAATTCATAGGTAACGACTATAATGGTTGTCGTATTCGAACTCTAGTTGATTTCTTCTAATCAGATACGTGCAAAGAGGGCTAGATTGGAATTATGGTGCGGGTTCTCGTAAACCTATGTTACCGTTCAACACTAAATCATTTAATTTACTTCATATTGGCTCATAGATTCTAGTGCCAATGAACATATATGTGGTAATATAGCTTATAGCTTACATGATTGCTTGTAATTCCAAACAAAGCCTTATCGCATTTCAAATTAGGCATGTAAGGCATTTATCTTATCAGAGAATGAACAAGATGTTTGATTTGTATTCCAATATTATTATTAATGGTAATAAATCTGTTTGTGATATATGTCATTTTGCAAAACAGAAACATATTCCTTTTCAACAATATTTCACATGCATCTGCTAATTTTGAGCTTCTCTACTTTGACAATTAGGGTCCTTTATCTGTTGCATCTGATGATGCATTAAATACTTTCTTACCATTATAGATGACCATAATAGGTTTCTTTGGATCATTTTACTCAAATATAAACTGCAGTATCTCAACATGTTAAAAATGTCATTACCATGATCCAAACTCAGTTTCAAATTATACATAAGTATGTTACATTAGATAATGGTCCTGAATTCATACTTCCTGCATTTTATTCTTCTCATGTAATCATTTACCAAAAATCTTGTGTAGAAACTCCCCAACAAAATGGTAGAATAGAGAGAAAACACCAACATATTTTAAATGTTGGAAGAACCCTTCTATTTCAATATAAATTATCTTCTCCCTTTTGGTCCTATGTCATCTTATATGTTTTTCTTATAAATCGTATTACTACTCCCCTACTCAATCATAAATCTCCTTATTAAATATTATATAAGAAGTTACTTGATGTCTCTACTTTTAAAGTGTTTGGTTGTTTGTGTTATGCTTCTTCTTTACAAGCACATAACTAAGCTTCAAACTAGAGCTAGAAAAATTGTTTTCTTGAGATACAAGTCAAGTTACAAAGGGTACACTCTATTTCATCTTCATTTCAGTGAAATATTTGTTTCTAGTCATGTTATTTTTCATAAACATATGCATTTCTCTATTCCTTATCCTAGTAACTCTAACTCTATTATCTCACAATGAGAATATTTTACCACTTACACCAATCCTTTTTCTCCTTCCCTTCTTCTGATATATCATCTACTTCTCCCATCATCACAGATGATACTTATGTTATTCCTGATGTTCATAACCATGATTCATCTTCTCAATTACTTCTTTCCACCAGAAATAAAACTTCCCCAACATACTTACATGATTACATTTGCAATATTATTCATACTTCTATTTATCTCATTTCAAATTATGTATCTCATAATAATTTGTCTAACACTCCTTCTCATTTTGTCATGTCTTTGCATTTCCACACTGAACCCAAAACATATGTTTAGGAAAGTAAACTTGAATGTTGGCAACAAGCTATGCAAATTGAATTAACTGCTCTTGAGACTACTAGTACATGGAAAATCGTGGATTTACCATATCATGTGAAGCATTTAGGCTGCAGATGGATATACAAGGTTAAACATCATGCATATGGCTATATTGAAAGATATAAGGCCAAACTTGTAACCAAAGGGAATCAGGTAGAGGGTCTTGATTATTTTGACATACATTCCTAGTTGCTAAGCTTACCACAAGGAGACTTGTCATTGATTTGACTTCCATTCATCACTGCTATTTGCATCAACTTGATGTAAATAATGCATTCCTTCTTGGATACCTATAGGAAGATGTATACATGCTTATCCCTCCAGGAATCACTCCCACCAAATCCAATCAAGCCTGCAAGCTTATGAAATCTTTGTACGGCCTCAAACAAGCCAACATGAAATGGTATGAGAAAATTATATCCATTATTCTCCAACAACATTATACTCAAGCTACATCAGATCATTCATTTTTCATCAAGAAAACTGATATTTCCTTCATAGTTTTATTGGTGTATGTTGATGACATAATACTGGCTGGTAACACTTTATCTGAGTTTACTCGTATCAAATCCTTACTAGATTCTTCCTTCAAAATCTAGGATTTAGGTCAATTGAACTATTTTGCTGGACTTGAAGTGGCTCACTCTAAACATGGTATTTCATTATGTTAGAGAAAATACTGTCTAGACCTGTTATCTGACTCTAGCAGTATTAAGTCTAAACCAATATCCACCCCATCTGATCCTTCTATGAAACTCCATCATGATTGAGCCAGTTCCTTTCTAATCCATCTTAAGCTCATCAGAATGCAGCATTAAGAGTACCCAGATATCTCAAAGGTTGTCCAGGTAGAGGTCTTTACTTTCCCAGAGATTCTTCCCTTCATTTACAAGGTTTTTCTCATGTCGATTGTGTTGGCTGTGTTGATACTAGACATTCCATCTCTGGTCAATGCTTCTTTATAAAGAATTCTTTAATTTCATGGAGGACCAAGAAGCAAATCACTGTGTCTATATCCTCTTCAGAAGTAGAATATTGTGCCTTAACTTCAGCTGCTTGTGAACTTCAATGGAACCTCTATCTTCTCAAGGGTTTACATGTCCAATGTAACAAGCTCCCAATCTTGTTTTGTGATAATCAAAGTGCTCTCCATATTGCAGCAAACTCAATTTTTCATGAGAGGACAAAGCACTTAGAGATTGATTGTCATATAGTCAGAGAAAAGCTACAATCAGGCATCATAAAGCTTTTTCATGTTTCATCTCAAGATCAATTTACTGATTTTTTTTACAAAGTCATTACTTCGCCATCCATTCAACATTTTGTTATCTAAGTTGGGATTGCTAGACCTTTACCAATCTCCAACTTGTAGGGAGCTATTAGATAACAAGAAGAATAAAGGCAACAATACATTTGACTGAGTTAGCTTAGGTACAACATCAACAATCTATAAATAACAATTGTAGTAATAATTTCTTTACTTCATAATACTCTTCACAACCAACCACATCAATAATGTGTTTAAGGGGCATTTGTTAAAGAGTATTGATAACCAGACACACAAAAAATAGACACATTACAGATACCGTATAGAAATACGGTATTTTTCCTTTTTTTTTCTTCTTTTCTCTCTCTTTACCTCTTCCCCCCTTTTCAGCAACTCTCTCTCTTGCCAAGTCTCTTCATCTCACCGCCATCTCTTCCCTCTCACCACCGCCGCAACACCCGCTCTCTCCTTCTCTGAGATTTGACATCCGCTCTACGCCGTCTCACCACCGTCTCTTGCTTCTCAGATCCGATCTCCACCACCACAACAAACAGCGAGCTCGTCCCTCCCTCCATCCTCGTTGCCTCATGTAGCTGTCGTTGTCTTCTGCGATTCCGACCCCCACCATAACGCCCTCCTCCTACGACCATCATATTTTCTACCTCAGTCACAATTTCCTTCTTCTGCGACCACCAAAGTCAAGGAAGAGAGATAGACGAAGAGAGAAGAGGGAGACTGACGTACATAGATAATTATTCAGCTGAAAACCCAAATTTGCCCTTGTACTTTAATAAAAATTACAAAAAAAGCCACTGTTGTCGTATTTGTGTCTAAATTTGTGTGCCCATTTATCATTTCTATTTGTTGAAAAATAATTGTTGGGTTCGAAATCCAATCCAAGGAGGCCTAGCTGTTGCATGGGCCAGGATTATGATGATGGTGATGAGTGTTTTTTTGGTGAGATCACAAACATTCAATTCAAGTCACAACTCAACATTTCAACCTTTTATAACACAGATCAAACGTAATAAGATATAAGAAATCTTGTCCAAAAAAAAAAAAAGATAAAAGAAATAAAAGTCGGTTGTAGAAAAGAAAAGAACAAAAGTGTTATACACCAAAGAGAATGACGTGTGTGAACCATAAAGCTAGCTAGTTATTCAACATGTCACGCGCGCAACAATAACAACAACGTGGGAAACAAAACAACAAAAAAACAAGTCATAGAATGAGTCCTATCTATGCTTCTTCTCTTCTCTCTCACGTTGCCACCCCATCAAGAAATCTCTCTCTCTCTCTCTCTCTCTCCATGTTCCTTCATTCAATGTACTTACCATAAACGGTTGAGCCTTAAACAACTTATTTCTGATTTTCATGTATCTCGGTATGTTCTCATTTATTACTACTTTAATTCACTCGTGTCTTAGTTCTTACACCAAGATTTCAAATGCATCATACCCTTTTCTTATCAATGAATTTTTGTTCATTTTTAGATCATGATGATGGTGTCTTTTGATATAATAATATGTAACCAATCTAACAAGTAACAAACTCTATGTTTCTTTTTTTGTTGTTGAATATGAAATTCTGTTATTTACATATTCTTTGTTCTGTTTTTTTTCTTTCTTTTTTTAGCTTATGTTTTTGTTTGTGCTTTGTCAGGATAACGTTAGACAGATTGAAGACTTACACGACCTAAAACCACTTCTAGATTTGGTCCTTTTTGTTTCTGGCATTAGTTTGTTAAGTACTTCACATTACCACATTGTTGTTGTTCCTTTTTCTGCAAATACTTTTAAGATTTTTCTTTTTGAAGAGATACTTTTTATACCTGCATTTGGATCTCTTTTTCTCTATCTCTTTTTATGTATTGGTGATTTACCAAGATGTCAAAATTTGAGGGTGTTATTGTATCTGATCAATTGCTTCAAAGCCAGTTTACACAAGTTGAACTTCGAAGCCTTAAATCAAAAGTAAGTTCTTTTCTTCTTTCCTTATACAAAGGACATTTTAGTTCAATTTCATGTCTTGTATGTGTTTTTTGTTTTACCTATGTTGCTTTTCTTTGTGGTGGTGTAGTTTATCTCTTTCAAAAATCAGAATGGTAAAGTTACATACGGAGATTTACCATCTTTAATGATGAAGCTAAAGGCATTCATAGATATGTACAATGAAGACGAGATTAGGGGGATCTTGAATGAATCAAGCAATGATTTTACAACTGATGTTGATTTTGAAGCCTTCTTAATGGTAAGTTTTACGGTTTTCATTTTTATTTTTCAATATTATTAATAGAAACATGTTTTGTTAGAACAAAAAACCCGGCTCTAACTTAAACAGATATGTTAGCGTACACAAGAACACAAACGATTGATCATAGTTCGGTTAATTGTGTCTATGTCTCCGATAGCAGAGTGGTAGTTTTTGTATCATGTGATGCTTAGGGTTCTAGAGTACGAATGTAATGCTATGTTTAAATACTACATTCTAGCGCCTGGTCACTTGTCAACGAAGTAGGATGTGGGAACCTTGAAACCGTAAATCATCTCTTTTTAATTGTCAAATTCTCTCGGTGGTGTAGAGCAAGACTTTGAAATGATTAGGAATTTCGGCAGCTTTGAAATGATTAGTGAATGGTGGCAAAAAATATTAGAGAAAAGATGGTTTTAGTATGGCTTTCTAACATTGCGACATTTTGGAAA
Source organism: Medicago arabica (assembly GCA_946800305.1). Taxonomy (NCBI): domain Eukaryota; kingdom Viridiplantae; phylum Streptophyta; class Magnoliopsida; order Fabales; family Fabaceae; genus Medicago; species Medicago arabica. Next base: position 3,218,370 of record OX326970.1, read on the forward strand.
TACATAAATGCAATGATTTTCACCTGAAAAGAGTTTAATTGAGAGAAGGTAATGAATGAGACCGAAGTTTTATCTTGGAGAATTCTTAGAACCAAGTCAATAGGTTTTAATTTTACACTTATTCAATGGCTTTTGAACCCACTTGGTTGTTTGAGTGTATTACGTGGTGACTAGGATCTGGAATGTAGTTTAATTTAATCATTATTTCCATTGAAAAGAATGGTTTGTAGGATTGTAATGGTTTGTGTTATACAGCATTAAACATAATGCTTGTTACTTAATGTATGTAACCTTTTAATTTATTATTACATTTTTGATGAAGGTATATTTGAATTTGCGAAGCCGAGCTACAACAAAACAAGGAGGACTGAAGCACTCCTCCTCATTCCTTAACGAAAGCATAACTACCCTTCTTCACACGATTAGCGGATCAGAAAAGGGCTTCTATGTTGCTCACATAAACAGCTACCTTGGTGATGATCCATTCTTGAGTCAATATCTTCCTTTGGATCCAGCTACAAGTGATCTATTTGATCTTTCAAAAGATGGCATTCTTCTGTGGTATATAACCAGGGTCTGCTGATTTTCGCATTGTACTTCTGTCTGTACTAGCCTTTAATATAATACCGGGTTTGATTTATGCCATGTTCATTGCAGTAAGCTTATCAATGTTGCTGTGCCTGGGACTATAGACGAGCGAGCCATCAATATAAAACGAAATCTTTCTCTTTGGGAGAGAAATGAGAACCATACTCTATGCCTCAATTCGGCTAAGGCTATTGGATGCACAGTTGTTAACATTGGCGCACAGGACTTGATTGACGGAAGAGTAAGTTTTTTTTTTTTTTTTTGCAAATCTGAGCTCCCTATAATATTTTGTTGACATTAACTTGAGCTTTGTACCGTCTTTGTGACATTATTGTTTGGTTGTTTATGTTGCAGCCTCATCTTGTTCTAGGGTTGATTTCCCAAATCATAAAGGTACACACTTAAATTTTATATTATCATTTACATTTTTTCCTTTACTTAAGTTATTTGAATTTTCTTGTATAATGACATAATGTGTTTTATTAAAGGGCTAATAGATCTTTTGAATTTAGAAATGATTAATTACTCATTGTTTCTCTTTTTCTCCCACTCTACTGGTAATTCAGATCCAACTTCTGGCAGATCTTAGCCTTAAGAAGACACCTCAGCTTGTGGAATTGGTTGATGATAGCCAGGTAGCGAGATACACAAATTTTTTTCTTTTATAACGTTTAGTCTATTATAATTAAATCAATTTTGATGTTTTATTTTTACAATTGTGTTTTAGGATAACTGATTAGTCTTACTTTTTATTCGTCTCAGGATATTGAAGAGCTTCTCAATTTGTCTCCTGACAAGGTTCTACTGAGATGGATGAATTTTCATCTCCAAAGGGGAGGTTACCAGAAAACAGTCAAGAATTTTTCTTCTGATTTGAAGGTATAAATATGAGAATTTCTTTAACAACATTTTATGAGTAGGATTGTTTTATGGCTAATTCTAACATGCACAAGTCATGTAAATTGTGTATGTTGCACAACATTTATTCACTGTTGGTTAAGTTGTCTCACCATATTCGATGCTACACCCTCCACATGGAATCATTTCCTTCCATACCAAAATCACTCTCCAGCCCCTTCCGAACACTCGGCATGTTCCGAATCACAATTGGCCATCATCCTGCGACAGTGGCAATGGTGGGTTGTTTGCAGCATGCAAGGTGAAGCTGCACATGGAGCCTCTCGTTCCGGCTATTATTTCCCTTTTTTTTTTCTTTCTTTTTCCTCATTTGCATCATGATCTGTTTTGTTATATAACCGAATAACTTCATTAGAGTAAAAAGGAGGATATATACAAAGGGGTGGAATACTCGGAAAGGTGATGATAAAACCAATATAATAGCAGAAGTTATTGGCAGGGTTCTTTATTTGACATACACCATGAATCCAACTTGAACTTTGTCCATTATTACTGTTCTAGTATAATTTGTGGATCTCAAATAAAGGTAGATTTTTATTAGGTTGGAAAATGAATCATGTGAAAAAGAAGGGCTGGACGCGAGCCTGCGAGAGCAGCAATTAGCCAAATTCAACTGGAGTAAGAAAGAGTCATCTTTTGGTGGAGAGGTGGAGGGTAGTGAATGGCTTGATTGAAAGAGAGAAGGGAAATGATTCCATATGGTGGGTGTACCATCAAATGTGGTGTTACTATCTAATCTTATGGTGAATAAATGTTGTGTATCATACACAACCTGCATAACTTGTGCATGTTAGGACTTAGAAGTAGCCATGTTTTATACTCTTTTAACTATCTCATAAGTTTTTGGTTTTGTTAGTAATTATTCTTGTTTGCTATCACAACTAGATCAATGTCAATCTAAGAAGCGAGTTTTTCTTTAATTTGTTGGATTTATGAGCATTTTGCCTCTATAATTTGAAATTGAAACTAGATATTATCAATCTACGTCTTTATTGATTTATGCGGGCCGATAAATATTTACAGGATGCAGAGGCTTATGCATATCTTCTCAATGTCCTTGCTCCTGAACATTGCAGTCCAGCCACCTTGGATACTAAAGACGCCAATGAAAGAGCAAATCTTGTGCTTGAGCATGCAGAGAGAATGGGCTGCAAAAGATACTTGAGCACAAGGGACATTACCGAGGGCACCTCAAATCTTAATCTTGCATTTGTCGCTCAATTATTTCATCACAGGTATGAAATCGATTGTGTACCTAATTTTATTACTCGTTCATATTTCTGGATCTGTTTTATTTTTGTAAGTTCATAAGTTATTTAATTAGGGCATTATGCAATGCAGGAGTGGCCTATCGACTGATACTAAAAAGATGTCATATGCTGAGATGATAACAGAAGATGTGCAAACATGTAGAGAAGAGAGATGCTTTAGGATGTGGATCAATAGTCTTGGAATTTCTACTCATGTTAATAATCTATTTGAGGATGTCAGAAATGGGTATGTATCCCGTTCCTTCTCTTAAACTACATCATCAAAATATAAAACCTATCTTCATTTATATTTCCAACTTGTAATTTTCCTGCTACAGATGGTTTTTTAACGTGTTTGATTTCTTTTACATTTTTTCGTGTAGATGGATACTTCTAGAAGTTCTAGACAAGATTTTTCCAGAATCTGTTAACTGGAAACAGGCAACAAGACCTCCAATTAAAATGCCATTTAGAAAAGTAGAGAACTGCAATCAAGTCATAAGAGTTGGTAAACAACTGAAATTCTCACTAGTCAATGTAGCTGGCAATGATATTGTGCAAGGAAATAAGAAGCTCATTCTCGGTAATCTATCATCATGTTATAGCTTCAACACAAATATTATGTACTCAATTTGCTGCTATTTACGTATCTCAGTTTTTTTGCCAAAACCAAAAAATCGGCTAGTATTGCATTGTGTGTGTCGTGGAGACGAACTTGGTTGTCATAATCTAAAAAGATTTGTTCTATTTTTCAGCTTTATTGTGGCAGTTGATGAGATTCACAATGCTTCAACTGTTGAGAAATTTGAGATCACATTCCCAAGGAAAGGAGATAAGTGATGCTGATATTCTTAAATGGGCAAACAGAAAAGTAAATAGCATTGGAAGAACGTCTCGCATTCAGAGTTTCAAGGTTTTTTGAAAAAAAATCATTTATTTCCCATTAAAATGCGTGATAACAGTAGACTGAAAGAACAATTTATTAGTGACACTATTATGGATGCAATTTTGTGTACAGGATAAGAACTTGTCAAGTGGACTCTTTTTCCTAGAGCTTCTCGGTGCAGTAGAGCCAAGGGTTGTCAATTGGAACCTAGTGACCAAGGGTCAAAGTGGTATGTTTCCATACAAATGCAATAGTTACCGTTGAGTTTGTCTTAATTTTTTCGATATAATAGACAACCATGCTCTTTCTTATACTTTTCTATTTTTGTCATCGAATAAACCGTCAATAACTATCACTCTTTCTCCTTAGTTTGGGGACTACTTATAATATATTCTTTAGTTTATGCACTAAATCGACGGATTAATGAAGTTGTTGAAATTATAGATGATGAGAAGAAGTTGAATGCCACTTACATAATCAGTGTCGCACGAAAGCTTGGTTGTTCCATATATTTGTTACCTGAGGATATTATGGAGGTATACTTTCCACCATCAGTGAGATTCATTCATATTTCGTACACAACTTTATACACATAATCTAGCATAACATTATCGATGTTGTGTTAATTTTTTGTTGAACTTATGACAGGTTAATCAGAAGATGATTCTGACTCTTGCAGCCAGTATAATGTATTGGAGTCTCCAACAACAGACCGAAGACAACGATTCATTTCCTTCACCTGCTAGCACTCTCACTACCACAACACCCGAAGCTTCCCCCGCCCCTTCCGTTTGTGGTGAAGATGAAAGTTATTCATCCCTTAATGGTGATTTATCCAACTTGAGTGTTGATGATACCACTTCTGATACAACAGTCTCTTCACAACTTGAATTTGATGGCGTTGCTGTTGGAGATGAGTTGTTTTGAGTTCATTTTCACCATATGCATAAGATAATATTTTTGTTAGAGCCAGAATGGATATATTGCTTGAGAAAAACCTCAAACTACACGCTAAAGATGTCACATGTGTAATGTATAAACCTATATAGAATAGAATAGAATAGATGTGAATAGTATGTAAAAAAATTAATTGTTCTTTGGAGAGGAATGTGCTAAATGAGAGGCAAAAAATAAGGGAAGAAATGAGAGAGGTAAATAAGGGTTTTTAAAGTTTAGACAACAACTCCCATATTGTTGTATTTTTCTTTTTCATGTTGGTTCCAGTTCCACTACTGAATTTCTATTATGTCATTATTAACCAATAATAAGACCTTTAAACTCAAAGTTAATAAGATTTTCTTTTTTGTTTTGAAAATAAAGTTAATAGGATCTTATTCATACCCTTGTAAGATTTGGGTGATAGAAGTGAAATTTTCTAACTAAACTATATTAATTTCGACATCCTTTTTAAATAATTAGATACTCCCTTCAATCTCAATTTAAGCAAAAGTTCGTTTTTTAGATTCATCTAAACTTTGCATATTTTAAATTAAATATTTAAAAATCGATCATGACTTATTACTACAAGTTTCATGTGACACCTTTTACTGCAAAAGATTAGGAGTTTTTTTCCTTTTACTCCAAAAGCATTTAAAAATTAGGAGTTTTTTTTAAGAAGTAAATTAGGAGTGTTTTTTTTAAGTTTACTAAATTTATTTTTCGAAATAATTGCTTGGGAATATAAGGATGAGTTTTATTCTAAGGTATTTTAAACAAATGTTTGGTTAATATTATAATATTCGTAGAAACCTTATAATAGCGATATTAATAGGCATTTATACATAAATTTATTCTCACCGAGAACTTTATTCCTATCATTTTTTAGAGTTCTTTTTCTGTTCCTTGAAATATTTGAAACCCAAAAATAAAATATACTAAATTTGTAACAAACATATGCAACGGACCCTAGAATTTTAAGTAGTGTATGCAACACATATAATTTTGCAAAAAAAAATATATTTATGACTCCAAAATTTATTCTTAAAAGTATAAATATACATTATAATTGTTCACTACAATTTTTTATATTTTAGATATATTGAGTGATTTTTTTCATTTTCGATGTCAATGAAAATCAATGAATTAAGAAGGAAATCAAAACTCGTGACAATGTGACAGTTGCTTCTGTCACAACATGAAAAATTTGGAGTTTCTCATTTTTGTTCTTTACTAAATTTGAGTTCTCGTTCTACAATTTGTTGATTTGTAAAAGTAAAGTATTATTAATTTTGATTTTTTTAGAAAGAAGGAGTGAAATATTCACTTAAAAATTCAAACTCAAATCATCTAATCTAACAATTATTAATTAATTAGATAGATTTCTCAAATAATCTATAGTGTAGACCTTAATAACTTGATTAACTTTCACTATCATTGTCTCTCTTTATTCCACAATACATATGATATTATTTTTCTTTACTTTTTTTCCTAAAGTAATGAAGGCCACGACCAGCAATTCCGAAAACAGATAACCAGCAAAGACGGAAAAAAAAAACTAAACAAAATGTACCTAATGAAATATGAGTAATGCAAATCACTCTTCAATTTCATCACCATTATGTCTTCGATCAAAATTTCAAAATAGTTATTGATTATCCATTTTATTAGTTAAAATAGTCTATAGTATTGATGGACTATTGTAACTACTTGTTACTCATTTAAGGAGACCAGAGTGATTATTTTCCCAAATAAGAATCTATAATTTTTTTTTTTGAAATCGATAATTAAGGAGGAAGAACAATAAAAATAATGATAGTACATAACATGGTACATAGGAGTGAGAGGATATGAGAGATGCGGAGAGGGTAAAATAAGGTGAGACATAGATTACCCTCTCTTGTTTAGAGAGTATTTACCTTTTCAAGATATCAACCAATCAAAATGTAATATACAAATGTAACATTAAATGTCAAATAATGTAGAAAAAACTTCCATAATAAATAATATATCTCACATTTCTTATGAGAGGAAACACTTACTTTCTTTGTTAAATGCCACGTTTGATTGGCTAGTCCCTCCCTAATAAATAGCATATCTCACATATATTCATTTTTCTTCTTTAATTTATATTTATGTTTTTGACCAAGAAAAAAATTTATATTTAAGATTTCGTTCTATTTTGCTTTCTTAAAATAATTTTTTTAGATAATTTAATTATTTGAGTTTTTTTATTCATTTTAGTCTTTAAAATTATAAATATTAAACATTAAATTTAATTTTTTTAGTCAATTTAGTGTCTTGAGTTTTTTTTTATATTCCTTTAAGAGTGTGTTTGGATCAGCGGCGTCGATAATTGATTTTGATAGAATTGAGTTTGAGAGAATTCATTTTGGTTAAAAATGAGTTTGATGTGAATTGATTTATGTTTGGATACACTCATATAAAAGTGACTATCATGACTTGATGTTGTTTGGATAGTTTGAGTCAAAATTGATTTTGAATATATAATGACCGAATTACTCTTTTAATTGCATTTAACACTAGACATCATATTCTCATTTTTTTTAATTATTTGAACTTCTGTTGAAATTATTCATATACTTTTATGCAATTGAATTATTAAATTAAATATAATTATATAAAATTAGTAAAAATAATATTCATACTTGACCAAAAAAAATATTCAAAAAAGATCGATATAATATTATAAACCTTACAGGTTAGCAAATTCATTTTCAAATAATACCATTTTTTTTACCACTGTTAGTCATCGTGTCTGTTAGGGAAAAACAATATGGATTAGGGTTTATGTGAAGGTAACTTGGATATGAAGAAAATAATTATGAGAGAGGAGATAGAATGAGGATTTGAAGGATTAAGGAAAATATGAATTGTGAAAAGTTGTATATTATTCATTGAGGGAAACAATATATATAAAGGTGTTCTTCTAATACTTACACAACAAGTAACAAATGCAAGTATAACTAACTAACTATAAAATAGGTAAATTAGTTAGTTACTTGTGAGACAAGTAACTAACCCTAACAAACTAAACAAAGATGATTAAGGTTTGAATTACAAACTAATATTCATCTTTAATTCAAACTATCAAAGCAAACTATTCCCAATTTTGACAGGTTTAGTGAAAATGACTGTCACTTGATCTAAAGTTGATCAGTATTCAACTTTGATCTTACTTTTGTTCACTTAATCCCTCAAGTAATGGAATCTAGTCTCAATGTGTTTTCTTTTACCATGTGCAATAGGATTTTTAGCTAGATTTATTCCAGACTTGTTATCTATTAGAAGCTTGATAGGTTCCTTAAGCTTGATCATCAACTCTTCTAGCACATTCTGCAACCAGTTGGCTTGTCTCATAAGTAACTAAGTGATTTACCTATTTTCAAGCTAGTTAGTTACACTTGCATTTGTTACCTGTTGTGCAAGTATTAGAGGAACACCTTTGTATATATATAGTGTTTCCCTCAATGAATAATATACAACTTTTCAGAATTCATATTTCCCTTAATCCTTCAAATCATCATTCTCCCTTTTCTCTCATAATTGTTTTCTTCATATCCAAGTTACCTTCACATAAACCTTAATCCATATTCTTTTACCCCTAACAAACAAGATGGCTAACAGTGGTAAAAAAAATGGTACATTGGCTTTGGTAAATTTGATATTATTTGAAAATGAATTTGCTAACCTATACAATTTTCGGTTTTTAATATTATATCGATCTTTTCTGAATATTTTTTTTTGGTCAAGTATGAATATTCTTTTTACTAATTTTATATAATTATATTTAATTTAATAATGCAATTGCATAAAAGTATATGAATAATTTCAACATATGTTCAAATAATTAAAAAAAATGAGAATGTGATATCTAATGTTAAATGCAATTAAAAGGATAATTCGATCATTATATATTCAAAATCAATTTTGACTCAAACTATCCAAACAACATCAAGTCATGATAGTCACTTTTATATGAGTGTATCCAAACATAAATCAATTCACATCAAACTCATTTTTAACCAAAATTAATTCTCTCAAACTCAATTCTATCAAAATCAATTATCGACGCCGCTGATCCAAACACACTCTTAAAGGAATATAAAAAAAACTCAAGACACTAAATTGACTAAAAAAATTAAATTTAATGTTTAATATTTGTAATTTAAAAGACTAAAATGAATTAAAAACACTCAAGTAATTAAATTGTCTAAAATAATTATTTTAAGAAAGCAAAATAGAATGAAACCTTAAATATAAATTTTTTCTTGGTCAAAAACATAAATATAAATTAAAGAAGAAAAATTAATATGTGTGAGATATGCTACTTATTATGGAGGAACTAGCCAATCAAACGTGGCATTTAGCAAAGAAAGTAAGTGTTTTCTCTCATAAGATATGTGAGATATGTTATTTATTATGGAGGTTCTCTCTACATTATTTGACATTTAATGTTACATTTGTATATTACATTTTGGTTGGTTCATATCTTGAAGGGGTAAATTCCTCCTAAACAAGAGATGGTAATATAGAAAAAACCGTAAAATAAGGATTCTTTCCATCAGATTGGATATGTTAGTATTAACTCAACCTAAACATAGAATATAAAGTATAAAGAGTTACTCTTTCCGTCTTATATTAATTGACAGAGTTGACATTGCCATACATATCAATGCATAATTTTGATTTTTTATTTATTTATAAAAATTTGATATTTTGAAATTATTCATCGAGATGAATCCAATGACATCTTGTATGATATTATTTATCTTTGTATATTAGTAGAAAAATACGGTCAAAGTATGTTAGGTCAATATTGCATATTTTCAAATAGGTCATCTATTGTAGGACGAAGGAAGTATATGATAAGATAAATAATAAAAATGGAGTAATGTTATCAACACTCTCTTTTGAACATTCTTTCTAATAGTCACTCTCTTATTAGTTTAAATAATCGTGAGTCTACACTTAGAAAATTGAACCCACACAAAGTGGTAGAACATACATTAATTTCATCCAATAAAAGTGTGAGTGCTAGAGAAAGTGTTGAAAAGTGAGTCTCTTAAAAATAATCTATCATATCTCATTGATGTATCTAACAGAAGATTAAAATAGGATATAATATATTAATCATATTAACTATTCACTGGATTGTTCTATCTTGTATTGTCATGTCTAATACTTACGGTTTAAAACATCGAAAGCATCACAAAGGTACCAATAACAATGTTCTACCCACAAAATTGATAACTAAAAAATTGCGAAGGATAAATCAGACTCTCCACTCTTTAATTTACTTTTGAATAATATCTTTTATTTAATTTTATTATCTTGTGACGACGTGAATTTGCAATAAATTAACCTAACTTTTAGCGGCAAAATATTCGGAGAACGAGTACACAGTCCGCAAAAATATTTCTATAAATTAACAACAACACAAAATTCATCACTCACCTTCTTCACACTCTTTCTCCGATTTCGATTTCGATTTCGATTTCGAAGATCCTTTTTCTCTCTCACAATCCCTAACCCTATTTATTTCAATCCAAGGTAACTTCACTTCTTCGCTCTCTCAATTTCACTTTTCTTTATTCAATTTTATTTCTCTACATTATTCTCCTGTTTCTAATTTTATAAATTAGGGTTCTACTTATCTCCGATTTTAGCAATCAGTGTTTTAATTTTTCCCAATTTGATTACTATTTGTGTAGAGAACAACGCTTTGTTGAGATGAAAAGGAAATCCACGACATTAAGGGATGAAACTGAATCTGAAATCGAGTTTCAGTCTCTGTTTGTAACCAATTACCATCTCGAAGACAATGATGGCGAACCCGTAAGTTTTTCTGTTTTACCGTTTAAATGGAGCGCTTCTAAGGTTTCCAAAGTTGATGATACCGAAAAGGGGTTGAAGATATTTTTGCATGGATCTGCTGATAATGGGTTGCAGACGATTTTCATGGAAGTTACTGCATGGAAGTTTGATCTAACTGGTATTAAACCCGAGGTATCGTTGTTGTCGAAAGATAGAAGGTGGATCAAGCTTCAGAAACCGAGGAAAAGCTTTCAAAAAACTGTGAAAACTGCTTTGATTACACTTTATTTTCTTCGTTGTGCCAAGAAAAATCCTCGATTATCTGTCGAGTCTTTTTGGAGTAACATGTGTAAGGATAAGGATTTGAGGTATTTCTCCGGTTTTTTGATTTTTCTGATGCTAATGATTTAGTCTTTGGGGCCGTTTGGATTGGCTTATTTTTGAGCTTATGAAAAATAGCTTTTGCAAATATATAAGCTTTTATGTTAATGCATAAGTTCTCACAAACTAAAATTGTATCTTTCATAAGCTCTTTTTTCATAAAAGCCTATTTATTTGCAGAAGTTGTTTTGCATAAGCTCAAAAATAAGCCAATCCAAACAGGCCCTTGATACACTCTCGTGGATAAAACTGTTTTTACACTGTCAGTCAATCATCACCAATCACCATTATGATTAAATAATTGAAAATGTTTGGCTTTAACTATAACTGCTTTTAAAGTCACAGTCACACACATCAGCGGTTGTGATTTGTCGATAGTGTATGAAAATTAATCTCTGAAAAGCATCTCTTATGATGTTTTTTTTTATTGAATGTTGTTTGTAGCTCTTATGGGTTTAAGCCTTCACAAAAGGATTTATTGGATCATATGTCCTTGATTGGTGAAGCTACTACAAGAGATATTGGCTTAGCTAATTCTAAGGTTTGTATTATCTTTCTCAAAGATTCTGTGATGTTGAACTAGGAGACTAAAATTTAATCATTCAAAATATGGTTTGACTGAGATTCAAATTGTACTTATGTTTTTCTTTTTGCAATAATTTTTTATTATAGAAGTTAACTTTTGCTATAAGTTTATTAATTGCTATAAATTTGAAATTTTCATTTTCCTTAAGCGGTGTTTGTGTGCGGTTTGAAGCAAAGAAAATTTTGATTATCTGTTTTTGTAAACCATCTGTGTTTGTTTTTGGCTTATTGTCTTCTTGGTTTTCGAGGTACAAAATCAGCAATGATATGGTTCTACTTTATAATATTCTTTGATGAGTTGAAATATATGATTTTAGTTTCATAGGCAAACGAGCATTGCATATTTAAGTAGTTTTTTGAGTTTTGAATGGGGTGGTGTCTGGCAAGACTCAATAGACTTCCGACGGGTCTTTATCGGTAATTTGTGTGTGGTTACTGGTAGTATGTCAAAAGCATTGGTTTACAGTTATTTGAGTGGGAGAGGATGAATGCACGAAACTAAATAACATGGCCTCATTTTTTATTCAATCTGAAGGAGGCTATATGATCCTTATTTGTTCTCTGAGTTAGTCATAGATCTATGAAATTTCTAGCTTAAGAACATCAAGTTCAAGAATTGGATTCCTTACAGGATTGAACTGCATATGGTGTTTGATTTTGGATAGTGCTTTATTGTTAACAGTTTGAATATTGCAAAGTAGTGTTGGTCGGTTAAACTCTTTTTCCTTTAATATAATCTCTTTGTTTTCCTTGAATTAACAAATAGTTTGTTTACTCTTAAATCTTCTTTCATTCAGTTATTTAGATTTGCACACATCTAATTTTTGTATAAGGGTTTAAATATCCTTTTCGTCGTTCTTTTGCACAAGTTTTTTCTTGTTCTAATTAAGGATAATTAAAAAACTTAAAAATATTTGTTCAACTAAAGGCTTTGTTTGATTATGATGCTTGGGTTTTTTTGTTCTCCACATGTGTACTTCATTTTAATGAAAATATTATGATGTAAACAGCTTTTGCTCTCAGTTTTAGGGGACAAGCCCGGGGATCAGAAACCATCTGATGAGGTTTGTTGCATATTTAATTTAACTTTACTTAATTGAAAATGAGTTGTCTGATACATTTTCATGCTTTCATTCTTTTTATTCATGGATATGCATTATTTATGATATATTTAAGGTCTTACGACTTGATTTCAGGAACTTGATACTAACAATGATATCATAGAAGAATCTGATGAAGACTCAAAAGTAGAGGATGATTTGTTTGATTCTTTTTGTGCATTGTGCGACAATGGCGGTAATCTCATTATGTATGAATTCTTCTTCATATCGGCTCGTTTAATTTGATGTTTGTATCTGTGAATACAGAACTTTGTTATGAATAATAGGCGAAGAGATGCCGAATAATGATACTTTTGGTATGGTGTGCAATAATCTGGGTACAAAATGCTAATGCACCGCTAGTGCTATTTAATACTAATACAAGAAATATCTACTAATTTTTATATAAAAAACAAATCAAGAAATTTTTAAAAAATCAGGAAATAATTCTTAAAATTACTTCTAATAAATTCTACTAAATCATGTATGCCCCACGTAAATTTGGTGGGACCCATATGAGTTTTAAGACAATAAAAAGTGCGTTGAAAAGAGTGCGTTTCTAACATAATTCTTCCTAAAGATACAGATGAACAATATCAAAAGTCTGTTGCCACTAATTTGAATTGTCTATATGAATCATACAAAGCCAAATGCCCTACTTTGAATCATCTCTAAAGACAAACCATTTAAATTTATCTCCCATAAACAGTTTTTACCATTTCCAATATATCCTAAAAATATTTTAACATTTCATAAAAAAAATTTTAACAAATTTCTTGCAGGTGTGATGGAGCATGCATGAGGTCATTTCATGCTACTAAGGCGGATGGTAGGGAATCTTTATGTGATTCTCTTTGTTTTACCAAGAAGGAAGTTGATGTATGTTGATGTTCTTGTTTTATACTTATTTTACTTTGTTTTACACCTCAGATAATGATCTAGAAACTTTTCTTGCCTGTTGCAAAATAATTGCAGGATATTGAGACGTTTTATTGTAAGAATTGTGAATATCGTCAGCATCAATGCTTTGCATGTGGCGAGCTGGGTTCTTCTGATAAAGATAAGGATGCTGAGGTATTTCTTTAGAAAATAAAGTAGCTTTCTCTCATTGATTATCATGTATATGTTTTTCATTGCTGAATGATGTAACCCCGTTATCCTAGTTAGTCTTTTTAAAACAATATTTCTTATTCCAAATTTTATATTAAGATGAAAGAGCTTTTAGCATATATGCCTCTGCTTTCATGTGTAATTGAAGATTTTGGTTATGTTTGTGACATCTTTTGGTAAATTTAAACATCAATGAAATAAACCATCCAGTCCAGGGAGGATAGGTGATTGAAGCTGATTTTCTTTGACTTGTTAGGAGCAATACCCTCATCATCATCTAGCCAACCCACTTCCCATTCAACCAACTCAGCGGTGAATACCTTGTATGTTGTAGACCTTGTGAACTCAAATGAGAAGGGGAATCCCATATATCCCAACTATGCACGTCGAATCTTTAATTTGTTCTTTGTCCTTCTTGGCATTGGTCGAGGCTTCAATGTTGCAAAACTAACACAAGATTTCATGTAGCAGTTAGCAGAAGGGGGATAGAAAATTGGGGGGAGGGAGAGGATACCGAGTTGCCATGTAGGTTGTATTTGATTCTGCGATACCTCATTCGGTTAATTTGAATTATGATGATTTAAGCCTTATATAGAAGTATGAGGCAACCTGTTGTAAATGACACATGCCTAAATTTGTGACAAAGTTTTTATCAACTAGTTTACTTACTGTTCCTTGCCGACAGTTTTTGAATAGTTGAGGTTTCGAACCTCGTTAACCTGATTGTGCTTGAAAGAATACCTTGCACATTATGTAGCATACCCATCGTTTTCCTACAATGCACTCCTGTGATGTGTTGATTTTGATGCGTGGTTCTCCTGTTTCATTGTCTTTTTTTTTTATCTGGTATTGATTTTAATTGATTAAGATATTAATGGTTTTTGGAAACAAGAGTTTCTTTTAGAGCTTTGATATGCTTTATGGACCTAAAATTTTGAGAATCCCCCTTTCAGGTCTTTAAATGTGCTTCTGAAACCTGTGACCGTTTCTATCATCCACGTTGCATTGCCCCATTAGTTAAGCATGTTTCCGAGGATCTTGAGAAAAATAATGCTGATGGGCAGACATTTTCTTGTCCAATTCATTTTTGCTGCGTCTGTGAAGGCTTGGAAAATAAAATGGACCCTGAGTTGCAATTTGCAGTTTGTAACCGTTGTCCAAAGTCATATCATCGCAAATGTTTGCCTACGTAAGTTCTATCTTTTTCTTTGTTTCTGCTTTTCTATTTATGACTTAATTCATATTGTTTAGGGGGTTGATTCTGAAGTTGATTTTGGCAGAGAGATTGCTTTTGATGACATTGATGATGTTGCAACAAGGGCTTGGGAAGGTCTTTTGCCAAACAATCGTATCCTTATATATTGCTTGTAAGTGTTATGTGGATTATTTTGTTTTTCAAATTTGTCCTTGTTAATGCCCTGTGTAACTTCATTTATCATTTTTTTGGACTAGAAATCATGAGATCAGTGATGAGCTTGGGACTCCTGTAAGAGATCATATAAAATTCCCCGACACTAGAGCTAGTGTTCGGGACATCAATACTCCTAATAAGAAGATGAAGCCTACATCTACAGAGGGAGTTAAATTGAAGAGCAACGTTGACTTTGTTAAATCATCTGACAAGAGCACTGCAGAAGGATCTAAAGTGACTGGAAAACTGCCTTCTAGTAAAATTGGCTGCAAAAAGTCCTCTGGAGAGACCAGTGATAAGCTTGAGACTCCTGTAAGAGATCATATAAAATTTCCCGACACTAGAGCCACTGTTCCGGAAATCAATACTTCTAATAAGAGGATGAGTCCTACAACTACAGCGAGCGTTGAATTGAAGAACAGCGTAGGCTCTGTTAAATCATCTGGCAAGAGCATTGCAGAAGGATCTAAAGTGACCGGAAAACTGCCTTCTAGTAAAATTGGCAGCAAAAAGTCCTCTGAAGAGGCCAGTGATAAGCTTGAGACTCCTGTAAGAGATCATATAAAATTCCCCGACACTAGAGCCACTGTTCCGGAAATCAATACTTCTAATAAGAGGATGAGGCCTACAACTACAGAGAGAGTTGAATTGAAGAACAATGTTGGCTCTGTTAAATCATCTTGCAAGAGCACTGCAGAAGGATTTAAAGTGACTGGAAAACTGCCTTCTAGTAAAATTGGCAGCAAAAAGTCCTCTGAAGAGGCCAGTGATAAGCTTGAGACTCCCGTAAGAGATCATATAAAATTCCCTGACTCTAGAGCCACTGTTCCGGAAATCAATACTTCTAATAAGAGGATGAGGCCTACAACTACAGAGAGAGTTGAATTGAAGAACAATGTTGGCTCTGTTAAATCCTCTGGCAAGAGCACTGCAGAAGGATCTAAAGTGACCGGAAAACTGCCTTCTAGTAAAATTGGCAGCAAAAGGTCCTCTGAAGAGGCCAGTGATAAGCTTGAGACTCCTGCAAGAGATCATATAAAATTCCCCGACACTAGAGCTACTGTTCTGGAAATCAATACTTCTAATAAGAGGATGATGCCTCCATCTACAGAGAGAGTTGAATTGAAGAACAATGTTGGCTTTGTTAAATCATCTGGCAAGAGCACTGCACATGCATCTAAAGTGACCGGAAAACTGCCTTCTAAAACTGGTAGCAAAAAGACTACTGAAAAGATCGTATCTGGTTCAGATATTTCAAGGACACCGGAATCAAAGGAAATGTCAAGTAAGTGTGTGACTGAATACAAGTCAACCTCAAAGAATTCGTCTGAAAAGGCAATTTCTTGTTCAGATATTTCAAGGAACCCGGAATCAAATAAAATATGTTTGACTGAAGAAAACAAAAAGTCAAATTCAAAGTTGTCTGGGAAGGTGATTTCTGGTTCACATATATTAAGTAAACCAAAATCAAATGAAAGATCTGAAACGGTTTTGACTAAAAACAAGAAGCCAATGCCCAAGTGTGAGGTAAAAAAGCACCCAACTGGTCAGAAATTGTGTGCTTCTATGAATAAAGATTCTGACCAAATAAAGCATGACAATCAGGTTGACGATGCAGATAATCGGACCCTGTCGATCATGCCGGTTAGAAGTGTATTGCCTCCACCAGATGCTGATTCAGAGAAGGGGTATATCTATCTAATCTGATTTCTGAATTACTTATTTTCTCACTGTTCACTATTTTGTTCTTTTGACGTATTTCTTTAATATTTGTCACTACAATGCGGTTATCTTTGGTTCTTTTTTGAATCTTGAAATCTAAATTTGCCATTAGCTTATATGTACTTATTTAGCATGATATTGTCATGTTTGCCATTAGCTTATGTACTTGGGATGTGTTCCTTGTGTGTAGTTTTGTGGATTCGTTTAAAGAAGCTAGATCCTCAATATTGTTGGAGGGTGTGATAAAAAAGCACAAGTTGGGAGATGTTGAGGATAAGGCCATTACAATGAGAAAGCTGGATGACTCAGTTGACTTGACTACTAAACAGAAGGTAGTAGCCCAGGAGCATGGTCACATGTACAGAGACAAGTTGGCTGCTAAAAATATTATGGAGAGTAAGCTGGATGACTCAGTTGACTTGACTACTACTAAACAAAAAGTCATAGCCCAGGAGCATGGTCACATGTACAGTAACAAGTTGGCTGCCGAAAATATTATGGATGGTGATTCTGGGGATAAGCTCATGCTGAGTCATGATCTCTTAAAGTCAACTGATGATCAAGAACCAGCACCTGTAAATGAAAGTAAGAAAAAAAGCTCACATGATGGTAACGCTGATGATCAAGAACCAGCATCTGTAAATGAAAGTAAGAAAAAAAGCTCACATGATGGTAACACTGACCAGGAGAGTCAAGACAAACAGGAATTTAAGACAAGCAAATCTTCAAAGACATCTGGGAAGAGAAAACGAATTGATAAAAATGATAGAAAGGCAATTGAAAAGCATGGTCGCGATTCTTCTCATGTCAACAAGCATTCAGCTCGTTTTGCAGCTGCTCGTAAATCAAAATTTGGAACCGGTCTAAATGTAAAATTTGCACCCATCTATTCAGGTGGTTGGCTGGAAGAGTAGTTTTTAGATGTTTTAATTTATTAACTTAAGAGGGAATTGTTATGTACATTTAGATTTTGGAGTATGGTTCACCTAAATTAGTCAGATATCTTACTTTCTTTGCTATCTTTGACCTGTTCCTTTCAAGCTTTTTTGGTGGGAAAAAAATGGTGGTTTCTCCTAACTGTAGAATTTGGCACTGACTTCTACTGCTATGATTGGATTTTTTTTTTATTTTAACCTGTTGTATTTAAAGGTTTTCTGATATGATTGGATTTTTTTCTTCTTCTTTCTGTCTTGGCTTAAATGATGGGAGCATCTCAACCCATGTCTGATTATGGTAAATTGATCAACAATATTTGAACAAACCTTTGACTTCATTAGGTTAGAAAATAGTCGATTATTTTATTTTTATTTTTATGTCTAGCAGTTCATAATGTCATCGTTCCTTATATTTCGTTGGAAGGAAAATTGAAATATTGTGGTGAATTTTTAACGATCAAGTTACTATTCTTTCTGTCTATACAATTCCTTTGACTAATTCAAAACCAATTTAACTTTAACTAATAATATAATTTAGTTAATGACAATAATTATGTTTTTTTAATTACTTTTAAAAGTGAGATGTATCTTTCCATAACAAACTAATTTATACACTTTTTTTTTTTTTTATAACTGTAAAGCAAAATAAAATTTATTCAAACTTTACATTTATAAAAAATTAACTTTCCTCCAACTCCTTTAATAAAAATTTAAACTTGTCAAGATTTAGACTATTTATTGGTTATATTAGTATTTTCTGTCTTATTAAGATTTAAACTTTACACTCCTTTAATTTATCCCCTAAAATTAATTTTTTTGAACAAATAAAAAAATATTTCATACCTGCGCACTGCACAGGGTGCAATCTATAGTTTGAGTAATGATATTTGTACAACTGTTTGATCACAACTTTTGTGACAATATTTTTCTCTCTCTTATCGGTAAAAAACAATTGAGAAAAAAAAAAAGAAAGATGATAAGCGCATCATGTAAGTTTGATGGAGAGTATTATCGAAAAATTATCACAAAATAGTTAAACATATGTAATTTCTCTTACGGTTTATATGATTGTAGCATAAAAAATAAACTTTTAACTTTTCAATTTTTATTATTCATGTTATCATGTCTCATCTCAAATAATGTGCCTGTGATCGGGAGTATAGTAATTATTCGTCAACTAATTAAATTTAATTCTGTTAAACTGGTGAATTCTTTTAGCATAACTAAGTGAAACAACAATGTCAAATCAGGCCGCCCCTTGCCTTGAAAGAATTCAAAGGCGCTAGAATGCCTCCTTGGTTCTGAACGAAGCCAAACCAATACATACGATAGGCGAAGGAAAGATAACCCCCCTGTTGTGGCGGGACATTTTTTTTTTCTTTTCACAATAAGACCTAGACGATTACCCCTACCGTTTCTTAAAAAAAAAAACTGTACTTTTAATAGTAAAAGCAAATAGCAAATATATCTTACTTGGTAATGGAAAAGATGTGAAAGATAACAAAACGAGCTCTAAGATTGTTTGAGATAATTTATAAAAACAACTTGGTGAAAGGAATGACGTAAAAAAATTAGTTAATGACTAAATTGTTTTTTGAAATTAAGTTAAGTGATCATTGGTGTGATTTTACCTTTTATTTTTAATTATTTGAAGCATGTCTGTTGATTTATATATAAAACTTGAAAATTCATATGTAAATAAACTAACATGTAACCTATATTTTATTTTATTTTCTTGTTGATAATCTTATTTTATTATGTGTGTCCTTTACAATGTAAGATGAACTCTATTTAAAGAAGAAAAAAACTTATAGGTTACAACTTGTTAGTGGATAATCACATTGACATTATTATAGTTAAAACTTAAAACAACTTACAATCAGAATTGTGGAAGATAAAGGGAAGTGGATATCCACACAAATATATGTTCATAACATATTATTGATTATTATTTTACCAAACTCATAACAACTAATTATTGACTTCACAATAAAATGATACAATTTTATTTAAAAAAAATAATGTACAATTTGTCAAAAATAAAATAAGTCTCAATTATTACAACTAGTATTATTTAACCAACACGTCCTCTAAAGAAGTAAAATCAACACGTGATGGGCGTGGAATGCATGTTCTCAACTCAACAAATCATGTCAAAGCTAGATTAATAGAAATGGTCAAAGATACACACACATTGGACTAGTAGTATTTGTGAAGAATCAATTTCCATTGAAGGAATAAATCATGATAAGCCCAAAGTGCAATGAAGTTGAAGTAGAGATCAAGAACTTAATCAAGGTATGGTTCAAAGTCCTAGCCTCACTATCTTACTGTTATTTCATATCCTCAAACATACCAAAAGGCATATTAAGGTTTCTGTCCCTGTCTCCAATTTTGTACCTTTTCACTATCCTACCATTTCAACTCTCTTTTGTTCTCCCAATAGGTATCACTTCCTTCTTCATTACTTGGCTCACAAACTTCAAACTTCTCCTTTTCACCTTTGGTTTGGGTCCTCTCTCTTCCAACCCAAAAATCTCTCTTCCTCTCTTTCTCACCTTTGCTTGTCTCCCAGTTAGAATCACACAAAAGCAAAAACACCAATCAAATTTCACTATTTTGCTACCAATCAAAGCCTTGCTTTTTGGTCTTTTCCTTATAATCCTAAATAACCAAAAAGAGAAACAAATACTATACCCAACAATTATTATTTTGGGCCTCTATTGTAGCCTCATATATTTATTATTAGATCTTGTTTTGGGATTTTTCAACATTTTGATTAATTTTGTATTTGGGATTGAGCTTGAATTACCATCTAATGAGCCTTATTTGTCATCTTCATTGGGTGACTTTTGGGGAAAAAGATGGAACCTCATGGTAACATATATCCTAAGACACGCCGTATACACTCCCATGAGAACATTAATGTCTAGAACTACGTTAGGCCCTCAATGGGCTCCATTGCCTGGAATCATTGCAACTTTCTTAGTGTCTGGATTAATGCATGAGCTTCTATTTTATTATGTCACACATGTTACACCCACGTGGGAAGTAACATGCTTCTTTGTGCTTCATGGGGTGTGTGTAGTTGTGGAGAAGTGGTTGGGTCATAAATGGACAGTACATTGGGCCATATCTGGTCCCACTACGGTGGTGTTTGTGGTGTCCACTGCTGCATGGCTATTCTTTCCTCCGTTGTTACGCGATGGTGCTGATCAGAGATGCATTGAGGAGTTCAAAATTTTTGTTGATTGTGTAATGAGAAAGTTTTAGGGTACAATTTTCTCCACCCCATTGGTTTCCAGGTCCAAATATTTATGCGATCGATTGTTGGCATGAGTTAACAGAAATATACTTTTTAGTTTTCACTTTCTATAAAGAAGTGTATGATATGGTTGTTGATGTTGTAGACTTGAATGTAATTGGGATTATTTGAATAACAGAGAATTTGTCTATTTTCTGTGCTTACTGCATTTGTATGAGCTGTATATGCTTCAGTCTTTGGTGATCAGTTTAGAGGGTTTGAAGGAACTAGGTTTTGGAAATTTTTTCCTAACACTATTTTAAATTTGACACATTAACTGTCATAATCTGAAGTTAGTAACTAGCAGTAGACTGAATAAGTTGAACTTGTTTTGGAGTCTTTAGAGCAGGCAGGGTTTTATTTTTTGGATATATGTTGTCTCATTGGAGCAATTTAAGTCTGCAGAAGCTGTTGATATTTCAGAGGCATTTTCTGGTTCTGTTGTTGTTTCTCTGAGATGCTTCAGTCTCACCATCCTCTGATATGTTCTAGTGCTGTTTTGTCAGATGGTGGAAATTTCCCCAATTTCTGCCCTTTGGAAGATTCTTTTCCTACTGTATCTTGTTAATATGGTGAATTTAGGATGGTTGTTGATGTTATTTTGGTAACATCAGTAATTAATTCTGATGGAGCATTTTGATTGCTGTGGTTGCTTCTATATATTGGTGTTTAGAGTTGCAGCCCAATTTGGCTTAAAGGGATCTCTAATTTTGCTACCATAGCAGTAGTTTGGTTTTAGTTTTGTTTGTCTCAGAAGTGGTCTTTATACCACATATGACTTTCTTTGTCAGTTCTTATCTCCCCTTCCTTCCTTAGAAGTGATCTCTTTTAAGGCTGTTTGAGGAGAATTTTTGCTCTTTTTATTTTGGTTGTTTACTTGTTTAATAGGGTTTTGGCTTAGTCCCCCAATTTTGTATTTTTTTTTCTTATATTCTTTTTGGCTTTTATCAAAAAAGAAAGAAAAAAAACAAAATTCCAATTTTTTAAGAGAAGCAAAAACAAGAAAGAGTTTTAGTTTTTCTTCCTAAGTTAAGCATAGTAGTTTAAAAAGTTATCATAAAATTGTATCACACGATACAACCACTTCCTCTTTTTAAAAGCTTATGATTAGGATTCTTATAACATTATCATCATCAACAAGAAAATGTTCCATGTGATACTAATGAGAAGAGTTTAGCTCAATCTGTTTTGTAGAATTATACAAATAAGAAGATTTGCATGAATGAATTTCACTTCTCATCACTTATTTTCTTCGCATATAATACAAAAACCAAATAACCCCCTTTCATCAACTTATTTCCCTTAAATACATACTCCCACCATTTACCAACTTATGAAATGAATAGAGCTTAAATACATCGATTACAACATGAGTAATGTAGGAAAATTTGCAGACAACTGGTGATTTGTACTCAATGAATTTCATTTGTTTACACAGAACTTTATTCGCCATCACTCAAGATGGGAACTATGAGTGGGTTCATCTGTGCCAGATATACAATCGCCCACCTGATAAAACAAATCAACCACCAAGGTAAGCTTAATGGGGGAGAAGAAAAAAGTACGGTTATGCGCGACAAACAGGACATGACTATTCACAAGCTAGAACTAGTACCAGGACCAAAAGGAAATGTACTATCTCATACATAAAAAAATGAACAAAAGATTATCAACACAAGGCAGACATATTTAGAAACTAAATCACTATGATGTTAAAATGAGTGTTATGGATATAGAAGATTTTTTTAAATATCCCCTCCACCCAAAGCAATGTGTTTGTATCATACCATCTAAAGACCAATTTTCTCCCTACCTTGATTATACTGGACAAGATTTTGGTATAAAATATACCCCAAAAACACCAAGTGCATGTTTAGAAAATGACAGAATCACGTTACATTGGGCTTTCACCAAGAAGCTACAAATTGAAAAAGTGAACTACCGCATTCTCAGCAGCATACTAATGTAATGTCTTTCCAAATGCTAAAATTCAACTAAGCAATGTCTTTGTATTATTCCATCTAAATCCCTTTCTCCATCCCTTGATTGTACTGGACTAAATGTCTGACAGCATATACTCCTTGGGATGAAGAAGAAAAAATCCACTCCACGTGTGTTTGTTCAATTTTATCACAAGTTCCTTACTAGAGCTCAAATAAATAAGTACCTAAACTATTTACAATTTTCTCATGTAAAACAGTGCAGACGGCTAATAAATATGATAGCAAGTTAATTTACATATATTAATGTAAAGCACTTATTGATTCATAGTCCACTCACAGTTTGAAATTTTCCATTTATTAACACACTACAGATATTTTACAGTTAATTTACACATCAAGAACAAGATAAAGTTTCCTCCTCTAAAAAAACAAGATAAAGTTGTGAAATTTGGTGAAAAAATTCCCTACTTGCTCAGGCAAGACTATCTAAACAAATTTCATTTTCACTGTTTATTTGTGCCTATTCAATTACTTTTACTTAGAGCTGCTAAAAAAGATATGTTATTTGACTTGTGCAGCAGTATCATGGTTTTGGTCACAGAGTAAAAGAGCAAGTATTAGAAACAAACAACTTCAAGGGAAACAATTATGAAGTGAATAGATTAAGCTTGGGGAGTAAAGAGCCATGAAGCGCTTACACAAACAAGGACACCAGATAGCACAACGGTAATGACACATGGACATTAGTAATGATAAAAATGGAAGTGAGTGAATGTAACCACATGTGTCAGACTGTCAGTACCGTAAGGAAGTAAGTAAGCCTAGTTGTGAAATTTTTCAGTATTGCAGTGTCTATACAAACATTAGACAAACCAAACTAAGAATGTTAAATCAAACACGGACTTACATCATCCAGCAGCATATTGTTGATGTAAGGACCAAAGTTAGGTGAAATCTGCAACAGAACAATAAGATATTAGAGAACAGAACTTTGAGAGAGGAAGCTTCTCTTTAGAGGGAGAACCGAGACACAACAAGGTGGCATTTTCATAAACAATTCATAACAAAATAAGGTACTAAACAACACAGCCGGCCCAGAAAGACGATGATAAAATCTAAACCAAGCAAAGCAGACAATCATTAGCCTTTTAACAAACATAAAAAGTTGGCACCCAGAGACTTACCCTGCAAAAATTGAATAACATGAAACAACCGATTCACATTCTCCCAATATCTATCAGTTATGTCAAATAACGAATGCACTTAATTTGATTCTCTCAAAGATATTCTTAGATATAATGTGATCTATGGAATTATTTCCTTCCATGAGGCATGAAGTGTAACTAAAGTCTGTAGACAACATTTGAAGAGTTATCTAATCAATTAACATTAATTAGTTAGTCCAACCCTTTTTGTCTTAGACCCTATTGGAATAAACAGCTTATTTTCCAACTTTTAGCATAATTATCATATAAGAGCTTATGAATAAGCTATTTCCATAACTCAAGATAAAATAAAATTGTAATCATATAACTTGTTTTCATAAGAATTCTCGAGAGCTTATGAAAATAAGCCGAAAACAGATTATGAACATGTTAGAAGCTATTTTCATAAGTTCTGCCAAACAATGTCACAAGTGCTTATGCAAGTAGATAAGCTCGAATAAATCAATCTAAACAGACCCCTTAGTTTTGGCACTGGAAAAATGGAAATACATAAATTAAAAAAAAAAAAGATGAAATTTTTAATAGAAAATAAAGACATTATAAGATAATCCAATCCAACTATGACATAAAATAGAATTAGATAAACCAACAATTATTTGGTTACTTGACTTAAACTATAATTTAGTACATAATTGATTGATATAATGTTAATCTAAGAATCAAAAGAAATGAAGAAGGGTTAATGGATAAGAATAAACGTACAGATTAGCAGAAGGTCCTTTGTTGAAGCAAATTCTTGTAGAAAGGGATGCGATGATTCCGATGAGTAGGAAGATTAGCGAGGTAACAACGAAACCCATTTCGATCTGCTCGATTAAACAGATTCAAACTAAATGTTCATGTTCATGTCATAATTCAGATTGTACAGCTACAGTTACATTACACGTGGAAGGTCCAAAGTGCTGTGTTTCTTTTTATCTGGACCGCCAAAAAAAGACCGTCTTTCATGTATCCAAATTTAAGGATAAAAATTCAATTCATCTAGTAATTTAAAAAAGAGATTAGATTTAAGGACAAAAATAAAATCAGATGAGTGTTTGTTTAGATATAAAGACGGAAGAAGTATTTTGGTATTTTTTTTTTAGGAAGTTATTTTTAAATTTTGTTTAGTAAAAAATGGAAAATAAGTGAAACGACATCGTTGTATTATTGAATGACTACTACGAACAGTGACCTTCATCTTGTTTCAATCCAAAAGACACCAACCAAATTGAAAAAAGCTAACAAATTTCAGCTTAAGCTATCAAGCTAAAACCCTAACAAAAAACCAAAAAAGAAAACCCTTTTTCAAGATAACAAAAATGGTTACTACGCTTCTTCCTCCTTCTCTCACAAACCCAAACAAGCTTCTCTCACATTCTTCCCTCTTCCACAATTCATCACTATCCACTTCACCTTCAGTTTCTCTTTACTCCAAAACGCAACGTTTCACTCGTCGTTTTGGGTCTGTTAAATGCTCTTTAGCTTATGTTGATAACGCTAAGATTAAGGTCGTTGGAATTGGGGGTGGTGGTAACAATGCCGTTAATCGCATGATTGGTAGTGGTTTACAGGTGGGGTTTTCATTCCCTTCATTTTTCTTCCATAAAGTTTTCATCTTTACCTTACTCTTCACTTATTTTAGAACCAAATTTAAAGCATTGTTGTTAATGGGTTATTTTCATTTTTTATGTATAAACTCCATGTAGCTGTAAATGTGATAACTTTAGTGATATTCTATTTTTAATTATTGTTGTGGTTCACTTGTTCATTCTAGTGGAACTTCATATAGCATAGTCTTACTCAGAAATTGGACATGCTATGTTGTATGGAACAGAGAGTTGGGCGGTGAATAACCAACACAGGAATACAATTAGCTTAGCAGAGATGAAAATGTTGGGTTGGATGTGTAGTGAGACTAGATGAGATAGGATTAAAAATGACAACACTAGAGAGAGAGAGAGAGAGAGAGTTAGTGCAGCACCTGTAGAGAGTTGGTGCAGCACCTGTAGTAAAAAAGATGGTGGAAACTAGCATTAGGTGGTTTGAGTATGTAGAGAGAAGACCTATAAATTATGTATGTAGTAAGGATAGTAGATCAGATGGAGTATAGTTGATTCACTAGGCAGAGGATGACTTAGAAAAACTATAAGAGAGATTTAGAGTTCAATGAGTTGGATTGAAATCTGGTTCAAGATAGTACATTATGGCTAATTTTATCCATGTAGCCGACCCCACTTAGTGTGGGATAAGACTTGGTTGTTGTTGTTGTATTTGATAACCTTTCATTTGGTCCTATTCATTAAGATAACATTTTTATTGTGTTTTCCTGCAATGCTATGCAACCATGTGAACAAAGTTAAAATTGCTGCCAACCGTGATATAATGTGGAAATTTTGATCAAATACAGCTAATGCGCTCAAAATTGCTGTTGCAGATAGTTAGTTTCTTCAAACCTTGCTTGTGAATGGTAATGTTGATTTCTTCTGCTTCTATTTGTATTCAGGGTGTAGACTTCTATGCAATAAACACCGATGCTCAAGCACTACTGCATTCAGCTGCTGAGAACCCTATTAAAATCGGAGAGCTTCTGACTCGTGGATTAGGTCAAGCACTCTCCTCGCACATGTTTTCACTCCTACAGCCTTCCTAGTTTTTTTGAGAAATTGATTGGTGGTTGGCCTTTTCATTCAAATTGTTTGATGGTGATGCAGGTACGGGTGGAAATCCACTTTTGGGCGAACAAGCTGCGGAGGAATCAAAAGAAGCTATTGCCGATGCCCTTAAAGGATCAGATTTGGTGTTCATAACAGCTGGGATGGGCGGGGGTACAGGGTCCGGTGCTGCCCCAGTTGTGGCCCAAATATCAAAAGAGGCAGGTTATTTGACTGTAGGTGTTGTTACATATCCTTTCAGTTTTGAAGGACGTAAAAGATCCTTGCAGGCAGGTGTCCCTCCTCTCCTTGTTTGAGAACAATCATTACTGAGTTATTTTCTAGTCGGTCTTAATAGCATTGTTAAATAAAATGGTATTCATTTGATATTTTTGTTCAGGCACTTGAAGCCATTGAAAAGCTTCAGAGAAATGTTGATACACTTATTGTAATTCCAAATGATCGTCTGCTTGACATAGCTGACGAGCAGATGCCCCTCCAGGATGCTTTTCGTCTTGCAGATGATGTTTTACGCCAAGGAGTTCAGGGAATTTCAGACATTATAACAGTGAGTTGATTTGCAAACAATCTATTCTATTTTTCTTTTTCATGGTCATTTGAGCATGATTTAAGTCCCTAGTTGGTCCCATTAGACTTGAAAAGATTCTTTTGAGTTGCCACTCTTCATAATTGGACTTGAACTCATGTCAAGGGTTTATCAGTGTAGTCCTATTGTCTAAATTATGTGATCTGCTGTGTGCAAGGTTGTTAAAATCGTGAGTCAACTTTGAAATCGTTAGATTCCTCGAGTTTACATAGCAATTTCGAGTCAATTCACTTGCTAACTCAAAATCTAATAAAATCGGATTTCACTTGTTAACTTGTGCTAGAATCGCAAGTCAACTCGTCGAACTCGTATACCATCGTACATGTTCATAGGGTATGGGAAGCAAAGGTTTATATTTTGAAACAACGCACTAATTTTTCCCTGGTCAAATGAACTTCACGCTGCCATTGTATAGAGTCCTCCTCCCTATTACTTATCAAATTTTCGATGTGGGACAATTTAACATTAGTGTAATTTTTCCCTCTTACAAGGAACTTACACAACTAGAGGGACTACTTATATTACTTACAAGCTTTCCGCTGTAGGAATTTAACGTTAGTGCAATAGCTTAAACTAGAGGGACTACTTATATGCTGTGAATTTTCAATATGCAACTATTCTTATATTTATTTTATTTTATTTTATTTTTTTAAAAATGGGACTATTCTAATGTTACTATTGTTAGTCGCTGGGCTAGTTTCTTTTTAATTTTACCACGTACTTTTTTAATTTAGGATGACACTTTATTATGGTGGTTCAATGTATTTTTGCTTTAGAATTAAGTTAAAAATTTAAATGATTGATGCGTAATGCATTTATGGTATTATGTAAATATATATGTCATGTCGAATAATGCTAGGAACCAACCTAGTCAGGTTTAAGTTTTTAAGTAGGATACATAGGCTGGTGAAAGATCATGGAAATGAGGGCCGTAACATGATTCACAAGTAGGATCGGTAGGTTGTTGATAGAGTTGAGAGAAAGAAACCAAGAAAATAGAGGAACCAAGCAAAACACGGAGAAAATAGAGGGAAAACAGAGGAACCAAGCAAAAAACGGAGAAAGTAGAGGAAAAACAGAGGAAACAAACAAACAGAGGAAAAATAGAGGAACCATAAGAAAAACAGAGCAAAAACGAACCTGAGTAAAGTCTAAGACGATTGAGGTGCCGTAGGACGTAGGATCCTACAGACCAGCACTTGATCCTGACTACAATGCTAGGAACACACTCTCGAACACACATCCCATCACACTCTTTTATTGGTTAAAATTCATATCAGTCCCACCAAATTATGTGGGTCCCACATAAACTTAGTGGAACTCATGAATTTTAACCAATAGGAAAAAGTGTGATGGGATGTGAGTGTTAGAGAGCGATGCTAGAATTCCTCATGTCATGTATATATTATTTTAATGAGGTGAACTGGTCGATTTCACCTATGCAAAACGAGTTAACTTAAACTCTCAAGTTTGACAACCCTGGTTGTTGTGTTCTTTCAGATACCTGGACTTGTGAATGTGGATTTTGCTGATGTAAAAGCTGTGATGAAAGACTCTGGTACTGCAATGCTTGGAGTAGGTGTTTCCTCCGGTAAAAACCGAGCCGAAGAAGCAGCAGAACAGGCTACTTTGGCTCCTTTAATTGGATCATCTATTCAATCAGCCACTGGGGTAGTGTATAATATTACTGGAGGAAAGGACATTACCCTGCAGGAAGTCAACAGGGTATCTCAGGTATATGAAATTTTACTTGTTAAAGAAAAATCTAATTATTACTTATTTCTTTTACACTTTGATTCTGTGAATTTGTCGCTAAAGTGATATATTTTGTTTGAATACTAATCTTTGAGAATTACTTGATTTAGTATTAATGACTTCAGGCAGAGTGCTGTAGTATTTTATTGTGTTGATATTCATTTTAGTTAACTTGTAAAATTGTTAATTATTCTTCTATCTATTCAAAATGACGCAAGCCTCCAATAACTTTCTTGAAGAGAAAAGGAATATATATATACCATCCCTAAAGGATCTATTTTTTCTTCTCGAGTTTGTACTTCATATTACTCTATTATTATACTTTATTTTCCATTTTGCTTTTGAAAGACTACATCCAGTTACCATTGGCTTTGTTTCTGCATTTTCTGGCCTTTCTCTTTATTATGTCAAGTTCTTAATGCGTGTAATTTTTACAGGTTGTGACTAGTTTGGCTGATCCTTCTGCCAATATTATATTTGGAGCTGTTGTTGATGATCGTTACACCGGGGAGATTCACGTGACTATCATTGCCACTGGGTTTTCGCAG
Organism: Medicago arabica; assembly: GCA_946800305.1. Lineage (NCBI taxonomy): Eukaryota > Viridiplantae > Streptophyta > Magnoliopsida > Fabales > Fabaceae > Medicago > Medicago arabica. The sequence goes on from OX326970.1 coordinate 3,248,046, forward strand.
TCTTTTCAGAAGAAGCTGCTAACAGATCCAAGGGCTGCTAAGCTTCTTGACAAAGTGGCCGAGGGAAAAGAAAGCAAGACAGTGCCCGCTCCCCTCAAGTCCTCAAACTTATCTTCCAAAGTTGAATCTAGAGCTCCACCCCCACGAAAGCTCTTTTTTTAGTTGCACAGTTCAATTTTTTTTCTCTCTTTAATTATCATTTTATTGTAGTCATTCAGCTGTTGATGATGTTGAAGCTTATTTGATTTGTTGAGATGCCTTTCTTCATATGGTTTATGTAACCATGTGCATAAGTGTATGTAGCTCACAAACAATTTTTGAGCTTATTTTTAAGTGAGCAAGTGAATATATTTATCATTAAATGAGTTGATAACATAATATAGCTATTGGAGTGAGGATGAATATGTTCTGTTTTTTCCTGGCTACCTTATATTACATGTTAAGCAACCATAATGAAATTCCAACATATAGAATAGAACCATGTGTAGTCATCTTCTGGATCTACTATTAAAGAGTTGTGTTGTTTGAAAGTGCAATTCATCTGGATTTAGTAATGTAAAATTGAGTCTATGATTAGACATAATCTATTGTTTTAGTTGTAGCATGTTAATTAAATTCAAAAATTGTGTCATGAAAAGTTTTTCAATGAAAAATCAAATCCATCTATAAAGGAGAAATTAAAAGAATTTTACGGTAAAAGTTTTGATCAATGTTTTATTCAAAGGATCTGTAAAGAATGATATGATCATAAACATATGATACGAAGTGGGCACAGTCAAGCTCATATTATACAATGAAGTGACTTATTTATAGTCAAATTGCAACAAAAAAAGAAGTCAAATTACATTGCTCCAAAATTCTTCAGAAATTGAATTACAAAACTTGACTAGATAACAATTTTTAAGAGATTAAAAAAAATAACGTGTTATATATTTTTGGGAACAACAAACACAATCTTTAGAATTTCTCAACAACAAAAAAAAAATCTTTAGAAAACTAATAATAACAATAATTCCTGTGATTTCAAACTAACCAATATCATACACCAATCCATTAATCCTATAAAAAAGTCAATATTAAAGTCCAACTTATCTAAACATAAACTAATAAATAAGTCCTAAGTTAGCAAATCCTTAAGAGGCGTCTCATGGCATTATTCAAGTCTTTACGAGATTCATCTCTACAAAACATAAAAAAAATCAACACATAAAAGGGTTCAGAGAATAGTTCATAAACCAATAGAAAAGAAATATATGAAAACATACAATTAAATCATGGCATAATACAATTCAAGCACATATGATTCATGTTTTTTTTTTTTTAAAATAAGCAAAACATATTAAATAAAGACTAAGCCAAGCACAAGATCTCTTGTGCAAGGAATAGATTAAAGTATACACTAATACAAGCAAGACTGCAATGGATCAGAAAATAGAAACTGTACACTTCTAAACAAGCAAAAATCAGAAAATAGTTCATAAAACAATACAGTTCCAAAACCAAGTCTTCTACGCGTCAACAAAAAATCATCATTCTTGCACATTGAGGTCCCATGAATCTTGCAGCTCCAATTCTGATAAGCACGCCTACGCCTAACTAGCATAATACTGTGAATTGGCACAAGACAGAGACTCCACAAATCTCCTTGCCACCGTGATATCCACCGAATAACTCTTCATTGGAACCATCTCCTTGCTCACAATCACTTGACCAAAGAATGAAATGCAAACTGTTACGAATTACAAGCCTAAAAAAATGCTACTTCTTGAAAAAATTTAAGCCTGCACAATACAATTCTAAGACCGGTCCCCATCAGCTCCGGATTAAACATGGGAGCTTGGTGCTTATTATTCTCTTCTGCTACTGTGTCAAAACAGAAGCTGCATTCTGATGGCGCAGCAGCGTCCCCAGCAGAATGCAAAACACTTCATGTCCACATCAACCTGAGAAAAACTCTTGTAGAAAGGAAGCATCAACACCTTCTAAATGCATTTAGATCTCTCATGTTCAAGGCCAATATGCCACCACAATATTGGAGTGAATCTATTTTAACTGACACTTTCTTTATAAACAGAACACCGTCACCTATATTGCAAAATAGATCCCCTTTTGAACCGGTGTTTGACAAGTCAGCTAATTATAGTGGCCTTCGCATTTGGTTGCTTATGTTATGCTTCCAATATTCCATCCCTAAGGAACAAGCTCTTGCATGTGGTCTCTCCATGTGTGTTTTTGGCATATCCTACTGGTTATAAGGGATACAAATTTCAAGACCTCGCATCTCACAAATACTTCATCTCTTGAGATGTCATATCCTACTGCTTCAAGAATCCTGTCAATGGTTTGAAAAATTCTCTTTCACCATAAAAAGTTCTAGTGTATGTTGAAGATTGCCTATTCACTAGAGGGAAAAGAAGTCATTCGGTGGTGTTGCTAGTCTATGTTGACGACATCAACATGGACAGTCCTAATTCTAACCTCATCAGGCAAACACAACAGATGTTGGAAGCGAAATTCAAACTCAAAGTACTCGGTGATCTCAAATATTTCCTTGGCCTACAGATAGCTAACTCTAAGCAAGGTATTCACTTATGCCAACACAAATATAATATGAAATTGTTATCTCACACATTATTCCTCGCAGCCAAACCTAAACTTGTTATTGATCATCAGATTTGGCTTAATGATACGAATGGTGAAGAATTGTCGGAGCTATCTCTTTATCGGAAGACTCATTGGACGGCATATGTATCTCACAATTTCTTGACCGGATATAACCTTCACAGTCAACCGGCTTAGCCAATTCATGGCTCATCCTAGGACCTCTCATTTACAAGCTGTCCACCATCTGTTGCATTACCTGAAAGGTACTCCCGGTCAAGGCATTCTTTTTCCAGCTACCCAATCTCTCAAAGTTGTCTATGTGGACACGGATTGGAGCAGCTGCCAAGTTTCTCGATAATTCACAATCGGTTATTGAATAACTCCACGATCACTTGGAAATCCAAGAAGGAAGATGCTGATGCTCTCTCTTCCGCAGAGGCTGAATACAAGGTCATTGCAACCCTCACATATTCTGACATAGACAATTTCTTAGAGCTTTTGATGTTACTTTTTATTCAAGCATTGTATTTTGTGATAGTCAAAGTAGCACCCAACTTGCAAATAATGTTCCAAACATATCAACGTCAATTGTCATGTTATCCGGGAATTGTGTGTTCTAGTTTCCGCAAACTTGTTCACAATCACATCAGCTACAAACATCAACTAGCTGACCCATTGACAAAAACACTACCTAAAGTCCCTTTTCAGCATCTCATTTCCAAGTTGGGGATATTGAACATATACCTTCCAATTTGAGAGGGGGATATTGAATATAACAAATTTGTTTCATTTACGTTATTACTGTTTTATAGTTAGTTTAATTTAGGCTCTCCTTGTTACATAAGATATACTTCAATACGAAGAAATTTCTATTTTAACTTTTATTCATGGCTCTCTCTCTACATAGGGCTAAATTATAATTCAAAAACATATCTTTATTTTTAAAATAAGACACAAATTAACAAATCCTATAAATACTCTTTCTTCAAAAAAAAAAAACTATAAAGACTCTAACAAATATTCAAATTTAAATCATAATAATATCTTTAAGGATTTAATTTATATACATTGAAAGTGTGAAACATTTTTACACACGCATCTAATAAAATCACACTATGATGCAAATATTTTACTTGTCGGTGCATAGAAATTAATCTCTATCTATAACGATATTTTATTATAAATCTAAACCTAAACCTAAAAAACGATATCTAGGCATAATATCCTCAACACTTCTTTGTAACCAAGTGATTACATGAAATGGATCAATCATCATCGTTTTCACTATGTGTATGCGTTTTGAGTCGATAATATTGATAAAATAGAATAGAATCAACAACATAGAAAGCAAAAGATACAAAACAATAGCTACCTGGTGGTGTCTTCATCTTCCTCGAATGACTTCAAACTGGAAGCATCTGGGCATCATTATCTGGCTCAGGTGCCACTGTTCCCGGTGAGGGTGAACTCCACCGCTCGTGGCACGTCCGGATTATACAGCAGATGAGTTCAAAAACAATGACACAGAAAGCGTATAACGTGATAAACACGAAGAAGTTGCGAAAATCATCGAATGGAGGCGACATTGTTGAATTTCTGTTTGGAAAATGAACGAAGAAAACTTGATGACTGAGTAGTTTGTTTGATAAAAGAGAAGAGAATGAGTGAATATACGTTTTTCTTCTTCTTTTCCATCTTAAGAAAGAAAAGAAATTTTGCCGAGAAAAAAGCGAAGACGCGGGAGATAATTATGCAGTACTACTGTACTGCCAGTCAGTAGAGTAGTTTCCAACGAATAAAATTAAATAAAACAAAAATATATGTCGTATCATCACATTCATAGCTAATTGTTGATAAAAAATAATAAGTTGGAATGCGTTGGCTTTGGCTCAATCCTTGCGAATGCAAACTACATAACCTGTTCCACATACTCGGTGGTTTTGTGTTTCTAAAACACCAAATCATGTCATTTCTTTGCTGCCATATTATAAAATTGATCACATTTCAAATGCACACTGAAAACAACTTTTGTACCAGATCCGCCATATGCATGGCATTTTTTACGTCAACCGACAGCCCTTCATGTTGCCAGCATGTTTTTGTTTATGAAATGGATATATATGTTTGAGCTTATTTTTAAATGAGCAACTGAATATACACAACATATAGCTATTAGAGTAAGGATGAATATGTTCTCTTATTTGCATGCTACCTTGTATTACCATAATGGAAATCCAACATATGGAACCCATGTCTAATCATGTTTTGGATTAACTATTTTATGTTATTTTTTATCTTTTACAATTTACAGACATTGTATATACACATAAAAATCAAAAGACATTGTATTTGATATAAAAATACATGCATATCCAAATAGCATTTCTTTAATTAAGTTCACCACGTTGCGCTTCTATCATTGATGATTTTGACAACTCTACCAATGTATTTGAGGAAACAAGATGTTTGAGGTTTGAAAGTGCAATTGATCTGGTTTTTTTAATGTCACATCTGTATGGTGGATTTTGGAAAAAAGCTAGGGATAAATAAATATTCCCACACCTTGTAAGTTTGTTATGCAAAATGGAATCTATGATTAGTCATGGAATCTATTATTTAGTAGTAGCATGTTAACTAAATACAAAAATTGTGTCCTATGAAAAGTTTTTCAATGAAAAAGTCATCTGTAAAGGAGAAACTATTCGAATTTTACCGTAAAAGTTTTGATTCTTAGTTACTCTCCAACTTGTTGTCTTTTGCCAACTTATTCTTATTTATCTGTCATTCCATAAATTCACTGTTGAATTTATTTATCAAATAAGGATGTATCAAATTACATTAGTCCAAAAATCTTTAGAATTGATTTAGAAAACTTCACCAAATAACGATTTTTTAGGTGATTAAAGAAAATAATGTGCTAAATAGATTTTTGGGGACAACAAACTCAATCTTTAGAACTAGTGATATATACTGTGATGTTAAATAATCAATGTCATACATTAATCCTTTAAAAATGTCAATATTAAAGTTCAACTTATTTAAGCAGTAAGTCTCTAGCTTAGCGAATCTCTAAAGGACGGCTCCTCGTAATCTTCATGAAATTCATCTGCATAAACATAAAAAATTCAAGAAAAGAATAGACACACATACATGTATGTGGCGTAAATACAGTACAAGTATATGAAAATATATCACAATTAAAGCACATATCTCATTTTCTTAATAAGAAAAACATAGTAAATAAACACTAAATCAAGCACAAGATCTCTTGTGCAAGGAATATATCAAAGTATACAAGCAAGACAGCCAATTGTCCTTGCTTGACAGAAAGAGAGACACTACACTTCTAAACAAGCAAAAATCAGAAAATAGTTCATAAACCAATGCATTTCCAAAAGCAAATCTTCTATGCCTCAACAAAAAATTCTCATTCTTGCACAATCAAGTCCCATGAATCTTGCAGCTCCAATTCTGATAAGTATATTACTAACCTCCAATCACTTATTTCTACCAATCCTAAGCAAGACAATATGACATAACTAAGGTCTCAATTTCCTTATTATTCATAGCAAGCTACTATAGATAACGATAGACCAATTCAAAGGTAGTTTCAACATGATGCATGAGCAAAGCCATATACGGATGAGCTATGGTTTTGATTGGTTAAAATGCCATTTCCTTTCAAGAAACTACATCAAACTCCACCATGATATAAAATAGAAGCAGCTGCCTCAAAGCCAAACTAGCATTAAACTGTGAATTGGCACAAGAAAGAGGCTCCACAAATATCCTTGCCAGTTACCCCAATGATATCCTCTGAAGATTCAGACTTCATTGGAACCATCTCCCTTCTCACAATCACTCGACTAAAGATTCAGACTGTATAGTCCTAATTCTGACTTCATCAAGCAAACACAACAGATGTTGGAAGCCAAATTCAAACTGAAAGTACCTGATGGTCTCAAATACTTCCTTGGCCTTCAGATAGCTAAGTCTAAGCAAGGTATTCACTTATGCCAACACAAATATACTCTGAAATTGCTAACTCACACATGATTCCTTGCAGCCAAACCTAAAGTTGTTCCCATTGATCATCAGATTTGGCTTAATGATACAAATGGTGAAGAACTGTCGGAGCCTTCTCTTCATCCAAGACTCATTGGAAGGATTGTGTATCTCACAATTTCTAGACCGAAAATAATCTTCACAGGGCCATTGCTGCCCTCACATCTGAGTTATTGTGACGGACAATTTTACTCAGAGCTTTAGATGTTATTGTTGATTCAAGCATTGTATTTTGTGATAGTCAAAATGGCATCCAAGACCATTCCAAAGTCCAAACATATCAACTTCGATTGTCATTTTATCCGGGAATATGTTTGTTCTGTTTTCCTAAAATTTGTTCACATCAACTTGTTGATCCATTGACAAAAGCACTATCTCAGATCCCTTTTCAACATCTCATTTCCAAGTTGGGGATATTGAATATAACATATAACATATTCAATTATATGAGAGATACTTCCATATGAAGAAAACTCAATTTTTTCTTTTAATCACGGTTCTCTCTCTCCATAGGCTAAACTATAATTCAAAAACATATCTTTATAATAAGAAACAAATTACAAACGCTATTTTAGGCATAATATTCTCAAGTCTCAATATACGAAACAACAGATACAGGTGAAAGTAGCTACCTGGATGGTGTCTTCTTCTTCCTCGGGTTCAAACAGGAAGCATCTGGACCTCATTGACTGGCTGAGGTGCCACTGCCGCCGGTGAGGGTGAACGCCACCACTTGATGAAGATTTTGTAGCAAATCCTGATTATGATGTAGATGAGTTCTAAAAGTAAGACAACGAGTTTTAAAGCTAAGACAACGATAGCGCATATCATAAAAGTCACGAGGATTTTGCAAAAGATATTCCATTTGGACGACATTGTTGGATTTCTTTGGAAAATGAAGAAAACTTGTTACTAAGTAGTTTCTTTGGTAAAAGACGAGAGAAGTAATGAACGAATATACATTTTTCTTGTTTTCCATTTGAAGAAAGAAAAGAGAAATCAAGAGTTTTAGCCAAAAAAAGCAAAAACGCGGAAGATGATGATCAATATTATTGCACTGCCACTCGGTAGTTGTAGTTGCAGTAGAGTAGCTAGCAAGTAGTCTTCCAAGAATAAAGATAAAACAAATTTCCATTCCAATTACTACTACTTTCACATTAATTTTTCTAAAATTATATTGAATAATGACTTTTCTTTGCAATTTTTTTTTTTGAATAAAGACTTTTGTTTACCATTTTGATTGGTATAAATGAAGGAGAGTAAATACTATTTTTTTACAAAAAAATTATTTTACTTACAAAATTTATATGGTCAATACCTTAAAACATTTAGATTTACCTATCTTTAAGGACATCGACTAAGCTCATACTCGAAATCTCAACGTTCAAGACCTATTTACATCTAGATCAAACTATTTAGCGTTAATTGCTTGATACACATGTACGATTGGTATGCGAACTGGCCCGTCTTGTTTAACCCACTTTGCATAAACTTATACATTAAACGAACTAAGCAAACGAAATGTGAAAGATAATGAGTTGGGATGCGTTGACTCAAGCCCTTCTGTGTTTGTCCGTAGTTAAATGGGTTGCTCAACCGACCATAAAAAAATAGTAAAAAACTAAAAGTTTGTATTATGAAAATCCAATTTTTGTTGTAACTTATAAATACGAAGTAAAAACATATCACAAATCATATTTAAAAATAGGCTTAAATATGCATTTCATCCCTGCAATTAGGAGTCGTTTGAAATTTCATCCATGAACTTACTAATCCTCCCATTTTGCCCCTGCAAATATTAATCAGTTGAAAATTCGTCCATTAACCCACTTAATGACTGTCACGTAATCAAATTAGCAAAATGGCATGGGAAAGGACAAAAATACCCTTTTTATAATCAAAAAATCTGATTTTTTTTTTAAATCATAAAAAAAAATTAAAAATCTTAAAAAAATTCCAATTTTTTTTAAAGATGAAGAAAAAAGGTGGAAATTAGTTTTTCGAAAAAAAAAGTAATATATAATTTTCAAATAAACAAAAAAAAAAATCGAAAATTTAATTTTCACTTTTTTTTTCAAATTTTTTAATGTTAACAGTTTTTTTTTAGATTTTTTAATTTAAAAAAGGGTATTTTTGTCCTTTCCCATGCCATTTTGCTAATTTGATGACGTGGCAGTCATTAAGTGGGTTAATGGACGAATTTTCAAATGATTAATATTTGCAGGGGCAAAATTGAAGGATTAGTAAGTTCAGAGATGAAATTTCAAACGACCCCTAATTGCAGGGATGAAATGCATATTTTAACCTTAAAAATAACTTGTAAGTTGTGAAATACACACACTATCACTCAGCTCGACAATAATATCGTTGTCACCAATGTCATTTTTTGTATATCATTGTTAAGATAAGTTCACATTTACACAGAGCATTTCCATTTTTACACATATCTTAAACACATGATCACAATAGTCTAGTCAATTTTCTACGAACACCATTCAAAAAATGAATATCTATAAACAAAGTGGTTATTTGCTAGCTCAACTGGTTTGATCTAAAGGTTAAAGAGGTTCGTGTTCAAACTCAAATAAAAGAAAAAAAACTAATCTAACAATTAATTAAAGAAAAAAAAATCTACAAACAAAATAAGAGTTCATCAAGCAAAAACACAAATTTATTTATAATAAATATTTTTGACATTATTTTAAATTATAACATCATATACTCTCTCCGTTTCAAAATACATGTTCAAGTCAACCACTTCACATATGCCAATGCACAATTTTGAATATTTTGAAAATATTTGTCGAGACAAATCAAACAACATGTTACATACTAATATTTGTATTTATACTTTAGTTAAAAAGTATGGTCAAAGTAAGTCAAGTGAATAGCACACATTGCAAAAATTAGACATGTATTTTAAAACGGAAGGAGTATTCATGTGCACTTACAATAGATCAAAATACTCCTATAAATCGATGCTACAAATAAGAAATATATAACATAAAAAAATATCATGTGATGCGAAAGTAGCCAATGTCATATACTAATCCTATAAAGAGGAAATCAAACTAAAGTCCAAATTTTCTAAACATCAACCGGTAACATAGTCTTTATTTCAAAAACCAAAAAAAACTAGTAATATAGTCTTAGCTTGCGAATAAGAAATCAATATATATCTTTTTCTAAGCATAAACTAATAATATAAAGCTCCTAGCTTAGCAAATCTGTACGAGATGGCTCCTTCACTCTTCATGAGATTCAACTGCATGCACATAAAAACTTTTAAAAAAAAAAAAAACAAGACAGACATAAAAGGGATCAAAACATATTACATTTATGTGGTATAAACAAACGAACAATTAAAGCATATTATTATACAATTCAAGCAGCACATATCTTATGTTATATGAATGACAGACCCTGCAGGCTGCGATGCAATAGCAAGCACCATCCAATGCAACAACACAACACCTATGAAGCCAAATCAAGGAATACAACTAAGGAATACTGAGCACCATAAAGGAGATTGTCAACCAACACGTGTCTTTGTGATAAAATAACGCTTCCTATGATACTGATAAAATAAAATCACAATTTCACAAATCAACATTTACTAGGCACTTCCATGATTTTATTTGTTAACAAACAATACAGGAAAATAAAGGTGAAGTGGTAACACTTATGGTGTTGAAATAAACAACCTAATTAAAAACTTATTTGTAAATTACTTTTTGCAACATCAACGCAAATAGACTCTATCTATTTTTTATGAAGGGTTGCAAAGGGCCTACACTATTATGTGTTAAGCAATCAGACAATACAAAATATAATTGAATCCTGCTCTCCCCCTGCAAAATCCACTCCCATCCTGCAAGCAGGACGAAAATACATCTGCGCAAGTTAACATGCGCAAGTGTAAAACTGTGCGCAAGTTAACTTGCGCAGCGTGGCTTAAGTCACGCAGTGGCACACTAGTGTAACGCACTGCGTGAGTTAACTCATGCAGTGTCACGCTAGTGTAATGCAATGCGCAAGTTAAGCCACGCAGTGCTGATATATCAGTTCAACATTAAATACTGTACTGATATGCATTGAATATCATTAATGACCCGTAATTTTTACACGCTCATAATTGAACCGAATTATGCAGTTTAACAAGATTATCGGATAATACGACATAATCGATCAAAATTACACAAAAACATCGTTTTTATCACAATCATATAATCACACATAACGATCCAAACGGTCCAAATTTCACAAATTCGCCGGTAATGATCCTTAATCACTTAAATACACTTAATGACACGTAAACGATCCAAATTACACCAATTTGTCCATAAATCTTGAAAATCACATTACTTCACATAAACGGTTAAAATTACCGAAATTCATCGTTAAATTACATAAACACAAATTCATTAAAATTCAATAATACAGACACAAGTTCGAACAACTGACGATATTACACGTTAATAAATATTACATTTCAACGGATCGGACATAAAGATTCAAACTCTTGTCCTCCATCGCTTCAAACTCTTGTTTCCTTTTTTGCGGAGTGGGAGTGTTATCACAAAGTATTGGATTGTGCTCATTTGTTGGTTTCTTTGGCAGCTTCGGCTCCTTGGACATGAGCTCATTGAATGCATCTTGTCTATCCAGAAACTCAAAATGTCATTTCTCCACCTCACCGATCTTGTTGGACATCCACTCTGTACAACTCGGTGGTAACAGACACCCTTCCTTCAAAGTAACATGAAGATAGTGGCCGGGAATAAAGCAAAGACACATGATGTTAGCATGTGGATTAAGTGGTGGAGCACTTCAGATTGGGAAATATGTCTCACATACACCACCCATTTCGGGCAATGTCAATAGAACAACGGCTTTATTGTAGCAAGTAGCAACAATGTGACCCATATCCGGAGTGGTCAACCACTTATCTACCGGCGCAATACCAATTGTACATTTTGGAGGGTGTAAACCATTCAAGATTTTGTTATAACGCTCCTCCGTGACATATATCGGCATGTAGTCATTCTTATGAGTTTTCAACTCATGAATAAGTTGGTGACGAACCAATACATGGTCTTCCTCAACCATCCCCAAATGCCTAGCTATGACCCGAAATCCACAATGACCACCCCCTTTAACATTCACAATGTCTTCGACAAAAGGTCTCATGAGATTTGGAATTTGTGAAATGTAAGGGATGCTCTAAAGCGGTTTTGAAGTAGAGGATGAAGCTTGTGAGCGGGAGTACGTGCCAAGGCGTGCATCTTTTCTCTTTGGAAGTGACCTCTTGGGTTGTGAAGGTTGACTATCCGGATTTTGAGAATCAATAGTCTCCCATGTAGAGGGGGTTCGACCCGTTGATGACACTTTGAGTGTAGTCCTCTTCCTTTTAGGCGCTCCCTTGGTTACCGCTTTTTTTGAAGGTGGACACATATTTGTGGTTTCCGGAAAGGCTATTTGACGCATCATCTCTTTGATGTGGAGTTTCATATTGTAAGGGCTTGTCTTGAGACGTTCTTGAATGCCATTCCACTCTTCCACCACGGAAAAATCATCATCAATCTCTTCTCCTTGTACACTTAACCTTCTTCAATGAGGGTATATATCATCAAAGACAAGAGGCAACTTTTGCTTGCACCTCATGGCAATGATACACGCACAAGGTAACCCGTACGATGTCGCTTGGACACAACCACAATCTTCCTTCTCAAAGCCGAATGTCTTGGAGCGTTGCAATTTATCATAGATAAATTTCAATGCGCGTCTAGATACATAACCCTCCAACTCTCTCATCATCTTGATTTCTTTGTATTTGTGTTCAAAGACCGTTTTGTTCCTCCCAAAACTTCCTTGTATCTCACCGAATTGCACGGCCAACATCTTGTCTATTTCATCCCAACATGATGCCAAATCACCCACGCTACTCCTCAAATATTTTTTCAACACTCCATGAGCCGATTCAACGATGTTGGTGGTTCTACACCCTAGATGCAAGACTTTATCCGTCCATGCCCTCACAAATTTTTCCTTAAGGTTCAAAACCGTTTCTTCAACATATTTTATGAATTCTGGAAATGGCATACATACCTCTTTGAATTTCAATAAATTACTTGGATATGATTCCTCCGTATGTGATTCGACCAACTCACTCCAAGCGATCACGACCTTCTCAACAACTTCTTTATTCTTCACCTTGCTCTTCTTCAATTCTTTCTTGTCAACTTTTGCACCCTTAGGAGGCTTTGGGTGAACTTTACAATCCGTGATGCACTTAGACCTTACATTCTTCCCAATATGAAAATAGCAAAGCATGGTGTATGTTTTAGGGAAAACTGTGCCAACGGCATTCATCAAAGCACCATCTCTGTCGGTAACAATCACCTTAGGCATGTTGTCTTTTGAGGAGAAAAGACCTTTCAACATCGTAAGTGCCCAAGCAAAGTTGTCCTCTAGTTCAAAGTGAAGGAATGTGAAACCAACAGAATACGTCATTTTTGTAGAGGTGCAACCAACTATCTCAAACAACAGCATTCAGTAGTTGTTGGTTTTGTAAGTGGAGTCCATGACCAAAACGGTCGGAAAGGTGTTGAGCAATTTAATTGACTCCGGATGAACAAAAAATATGTCTTCAAGAGTGTTTTCCTCACTATTGCATCTTGTGTAATAGACATATTTATGCTTCACCAACTTCGAAATCAAGAATTGCAACTCCGTCATGTTACCTCTTTCCCCCTTTCGCCATCTTGTTTGCACATTGTACACTTGCTTGATAGTTATGTCACTTTCTTTGTTATTTTGCTTCAAATTGGTGAGGATATTTTGAGGCACCGTCAAACTCTTTGTCATGTTTATAACTTTTTTCTTCTCCTCCGTACTAAGCCTTCCCACAATAAGGTGCCCCTTTAACTTATCATCCAAGTCATGGTTGTGCATTCTGCAAAGCATTGCAAGCCACCAATCATTTGTCTCTTTCTCAAAGAAACCTTTCAACCTAAACGGACAATTACATTTCCTTGAACTAATGCCTTCAATGTTCGGTTTCTTCCTCGTCTTAGGTGGCTTGTATATCCCACTCCTTTCACATTGCATCGTCAAGTACGGCCTTTTTAAAACGGATTTATCTATACAAACACTAAATCCGGCCCTTACCCCTTGTCGGCGAACCCAGGCAAGTAACTCTTCTCGCTCTCTCCATCTTGCATTTGTTGTGAAAAAAGAAGCGGTGTCGCGACCTTCGCAAAGAACACCGATAGGTACCGGTTTAGGTTCTTCAATTTGACCAATGTGAGCTTGAAATGGAATGTTGGCTTTAAGCGGCTTCATATTAATGGTCGGTTTGACATCGTCGGAACCTTTGCCGGAAGCATCGTCGAAAACTTCCTTTTTGGCCGGTTTCGGTTCAACGTCATCACCCGCGACATTGTCAACCATCTCCCTATATATCTATTGAATAAAATAATTTACAAAGTGAGAATAAATAGATTACTTGTGTAACAAGCTAACCAAGAGCAAAAAATTAAAAAATCTGGACTGTGTACAGTGGCGTGACTTAAGGTCACACATCACATTAACACATCGCCACTTAACTAGCGCAGGGCGTATGCCGTGCGCACGTTAACTTGCGCAGCACATATGCCTTGCGCAAGTTAACTTGTGCACCATGCCTACTGCCTACGAAAACAGCCTAACCAAGCTCAGAAACCAGCAAAATGAGATGAGTTTTTATGGTACATTACCTGATATTTGGTGCGTGATGAGCGTAGAAACTTGCTTCCTGACGATTTGCAATGATTTGGGATGAGGATTTTGACCCAAAAAATCGCACTTTTTTGGTTTTTGAAGGTGGAGGGAAAGAAAATGATGTTTGGAGTTCGGACTGATGGGTCTTGAACAAAAACGGTAACCCTACGCAAGTTAACTTGCGCAACGCATGTTAACTTGCACAAGGGTAAATTTGAAAAGCTTGCTGGGCGGAAGTGTATTTTGCAGGGGGAGAGTGGCATTCAATAAAATTTACAATAGATCTCAAAATGTCAACACTAAGCACACACCACCAGAATACCAGCTATTGGACCTAACTCCTAACAAGAGTTAAGGTGACACTGAAACTAAGAATGAGACTAACTATCATAAAGTAGAATAGGCTAGCACAGGAATAGCAATCAAAGTATAAATGAGTACCTCACTCATTTATACTCCAAAAAACAACCGATCAATAACCGGATAACAATCAAATTTGCCTTTAGGGTACCACCCTCTTTTACTCCTTGAAAGTAGTAACATAGTGTTAGCCTTTATAATGGCAGCAAACAATAAACACAAAACAGAAATTTGAGGAAAAGAAGTGGAAGAGAAAGGGACAATAACAATGTTTAGTATGCTGCAATTTGATTCATACCATCCATACATCCTTTTTACATATTTATAACCAAATACTTAGTAATGACTCAGCCTATGCTTAGTTGATGTCATATGACATAAACCTACTTAACTTATGCAGCAGAGTTTTACTAACAAAACAAGGTAAAATGATTACATACATAAGCAATAAATGACACACCCTGCAATTCACAGCATTTGCTAGGCATTTGTAAGATTTTCTTTGTTAACAAAAAGTACAGGAAAATCAAGTTGAAGTGGTGACACTTGGAGAGTGTTGAAATAAACAACTTAATTAATTACTCTATCATAAATTAACTTTTCGTGTTCACTCCTGTTTTTCCTGGTAATTAGAGAAATTTTATTAGTAGAAGCCTTTGATGTAGAATCAACGCAGGCAGACTCTACCCACCTTCTGTTAAGGGGTTGCAGACGACCGACTCTATTATGTGTTCGATAATCGGACTATCACAAAATACAGTTACAGCAGATCTCAAAGTGTCAAATCAAGGCACACCACCAGAATACCAACTGTTGGACCAAACTCCCAACAAGACTCAAGCTAATACTGAAATTAAGAATACCAAGAATGAGACTAACTATCATAAAGAAAACAGGGTAGCACCCCAACTAAACACAAAACACACATAAGTATTCCACCACTTACACCATATCCTTACGATAGTCCAAAAAGGAATCAGGAGAACTCTAATACACTAGCATCACCTCCATCATGAATTCACAGGAATACATACCTCACTCATGTATACTCCAAAAAGCAACCAATCAATAACCAGATACCAATCGAATTTGCCTTCATGGTACCAACCTTTGTTACTCCATGAAAGTAGCACATACTTAAAACTACCAAATAAACCAAGCATACAAGCTCTCGTTAAATATAATTCATACTACAATAATCACTCTTCACCAGCACACCAATCACTTCAAGTATTTGCATTAAAACTGCTACTGAACCGTGTCAACTCTGCTGGCAAATCAGAGCATGTACTCTACTGCAAGCACCTCGGAGAATACTATCACCGTATTAACTTCCAGAGTCCCAATCCCCCAAGTAGGGGTGGGAATAGGTCAGACCGTCCGACAGAGGCCTACGGCCCGACCTATTTAAGGCATAGCCTGGCCTGGCCCGTTTAATAAAAAGGTTGAACTCAAGCTTTTTGTAAAGCCTATTTAGTTAAATAGGTCAGGCTTAGGCTTGCAAAAAAGCCTATTAGGCCCGTCAGGCCAGCCTATTTATATATAATATTTTACATTTTTAACCCTGATACATAAAAAGCAATTAACCCCTCAATATTGGGAAACGCAAACGCTTCTTCTCATAGATACATAAAAAGACACAACCCTGATACATAAAAAGCAATTAACTCTAAATGAATTAAGAAACGCAAACGCCTCACAACTTCTGAAGTCAAATTCTCACAACTTCTGAAGATTGAACAGTCGCCGAGAAACCCTAATCCCAAACCATCGGTAACTGATTCTTCAGGTGAATGAACTGTAAACTAATATCTTTTTTTTATGGTTTACTTTTTTCGTTAATGTAACTTTGTCTAGTTATAGCCACATGCATGATTTCAGGGGTGGGAATACCTTTACTTTTCTTTGTCTAGTTACCTTTGCTTTTAATCTTTGTCTTTGACAGTTACAGACATGATTTTTTCCACTTATTTATATAATATAATGGAGGCATGGACAACATGTTCAATATTGGAAGGAATTTTGATTCCAGAAATAGTTTTGTATATTATTTATTCTTTATGCGTACTGTACTTTCTTTATCCTTTATGTTTATTGATTTTTGGACCACTTGTTCATTAGTGTTTCTTTTACTTTTGTAGACTAATAGTAGTGAGTAGTTATTAGTTTATGTATGTGAAGCACGAACCCTTCTTAGATTAGACGTGTTCCGATGTCATACTTGAGCCAACACGACACTGACACACATACTTACATCTGATTATATGATTTATTCAAATTATTATTGATGTTGGAATTTCGGTGTTCGCGTCATATTTGATGTCTGTGTCTATACATGTGCTTCATAGGTTTATGTTTATTGTTATTATTTATTCTAGTTACTATATTCACATTTCAGATTATTAAAATTATTGAAATTATTGTCATGTAGCCACTAATACTATATTTAAATTACTATATTCTAATTACTGTCATGTAGCCGCTATTCAGATTATTCAAATTATTGTCATGTAGCCACAATTATTCTAGGTTTATTTATTCTAATTACTATATTCTAGTTATTATATATTTGTCATGTAGCCACTAAATAATATGTTTATTGTGTTATTAATTTATTGTGTCCTATCTATGTGAACCAGGTCTATCTAATGGCTTCTCCACTTAAAAGTAGTGGAATGACTAGTTCTACTATAGCTCCTCAAAATGAGGTAAATGAACCTGTGCGTGTAGATTCAAGTTAAAATGGAGAAATTCCAGAGAATGAAAAAGGTACAGGTCAAGTAGAAGAGCGTGCCCCCTAGAAGAAAAGGAAAAAAAACCTAAGCTGTTTGGGAGGATTTTGATGAAATTGAACTCGATGACGGTGTAAAGAAAGTTGTATGCAAATATTGTAAAGAGACGTTGTCTACTGGTGGAAAAGGGTCTAGCACTAGCCATCTAAAGAGGCATTCTGAACTTTGTATGCATAAAAAGTTGCATGAACGTGCACAAAAGAAACAACCCACCATTCCATTTAAACCTTCAAGTACATGTAATTCATTTCTTGTTCCTGGTGTTAAATACTCTAATGGCAAGATGAGGGAAATTATTGCCACTTGTATTATGGTGCATGAGTATCCTTTCAACATGGTTGAAGATGATGTTTTAATGTGGGGTTTTCAGTTTGCAAATCCAGATTTTCAAAAAGTTTGTCGTAAAACCATAAGAAGTGATTGTTTGACGTTATATGAGGCTGAGAAGAAATCATTAAAAGCTAAGCTAAAAACTGTAAGCAAGATTAGTTTAACTACTGATATGTGAAAATCAAGTCATCAAGTTGTTGAGTACATGGTGATCACAGGACATTTCATAGATGTGAGGTGGAAACTTCAAAAGAGAGTTTTGAGTTTTGTGAAAGTGCCTGCTCCAAGACGTAAAGTTGATGTGGCTGATGCAATTTTCAAGTGCTTAAAATCTTGGGAGATTGAGAATAAAGTATTTTCAGTGTTTGTTTATAATGCTTCTTACAATGACTCGTGCTTAAGGATTCTCAAGGAAAACTTATCATTGAGCAATAAGTTGGTTTTGAATGGTGCTTTGTTTCATGTGAGATGTTGTGCACACATCCTAAACTTGTTGGTGCAAGATGGTCTTGGCGTGATTAAGAATATTATTTACAATATTCGTGAAAGTGTCAAGTATGTTAATCATAACGATTCAAGGTTGAAAAATTTATGTGACATTGTTGAACAGAAACACTTGAAAGAGAGAAGGCTTGTTCTTGATTGTCCAACAAGGTGGAATTCTACTTTTCACATGTTGTCCACTGCTGCAAAATTCAAGCTTGCATTTTCAGCTTACCAAGAAAGGGAGTCACACTATGGCTTCGAACCTTCACAAGAAGATTGGGAGAAAGTTGAGAAGATTTGTAAGCTTTTAGAGATCTTCAATTCAGCTACTCATATAATCTCATGTAGTGAGTATACCACTGCAAATTTGTACCTTCCGGAAATTTGGAGGGTTAAACAAGTGATTGATAATGCTTATGAGGATGAAAATGTTTTCATCAGAGAAATGGCAGCCCCAATAAAACTAAAGTTTGACAAATATTGGGGGCAATGCAATTTACTAATGGCCATTGCTAGTGTTTTGGATCCAAGGTGCAAATTCCATGCGGTTAGTATATGTTTTCCTTACTTATATAAGTCTGCTGAACTTGCAACAGAGAATATAGAAAAGGTGTGTGTTGCATTGAATAAATTGTATGAAGAGTATGTAGCTCAAAGTCTTGAAGAGTCGACATCTAGTGAAGTGCAAACTAATGCTAGCAATAACTCTTCATCTTCCTCTGCACCTAAACTTGCAATTTCCACAGGATTTGACGACATTATGGTTCTTGTGAGAGAAAAAGAGGCAATCCCTGCAATAAAATATGAATTAGATTCTTATCTTAAGGAAGGTCTATGCATTCTTGATGGTAACAACAACTCTTTTTGTGCTCTAATATGGTGGCGAAACAATAGCTTGAAGTATAAAATTATGTCAAAGATGGATGCTGATATACTAGCAATTCCAATATCAATTGTAGCATCAGAATCAACATTTAGTGCTAGGGGAAGAGTTATCGATGAATTCCGTTCTAGATTGAATGATGAATCTGTTGAGACACTCATTTGCGGAGGGGATTGGCTGCGTCACAAGTATGGTTTGCAGAGAAAGTCAAAGGTAAACAATTAATGTTTTCTTATTTAAACAAATTTTTATATTTCTTAATATGATTATTATTTGTTATCTTGATACATGATGACAAATTATATGTTATTTTTAAGGTGTTGGAACAACAAGAAGAGATCATATTGAAGATTTGATGCGAAAATTGCTAAATTGCTATTAGACAATTATAATTTCTGATGTATTTGAAAGTAAAGGCATGTTATTAGAACATATGTTAATGGCCCCTTTTGTTAACTTGAATGAATTTGAACATTTACTTTTCCTAAATATGTTGTTTTTGGTCGCTGATGTACTCTAAGTCTTCCCACACACATTATTTGGGTGTTTAATTTTGAGTTTCAGCAAACATTTGACTAATAAACATGCAATTTGCTGTTATTTCTGTTATGAGGGCTGGTTTTTCAGTCTCTGTTAGCTGTTATGAGGCAGTCTGCTGTTATTGCTGTTCGGTTTTGGGGAGAAATTGTATATAGTTTTGCTGCTTTGCTGATTTTTTGGGCTCTTCTCCAATTACTATTATGTATTTTTCTGCCTTCTTTCTCTTACTACTCGGTTTACAGGTAGCAGGGGCTTTTGTATCAGCTTGCCTAATTGCACATATTGTGCTAGGCTCATTAATATTATATGATGATTAAAAAAAAAGGGGCTTGTTGGTGTGCTTAGGCCTTTATAAGTTATGGGCATATTTAATAGTAGGTTTGTTGGTGTTCATAGGCCTTTATGTATAATAGGCTTTCAGGCTTTATCAGGCCTTTAAAAAGGTCAGGCCAGACCTTAAAAATAAGTCTATGACGGGTAATAGGTCAGGCTCAGGCCTATAATTTTTAAAGTAGGCCAAGCTTAGGACATATACTCACCATTAGATCCGCAATCATCAAATATGTTTCAGTTTATCGACAACAATCATTCTTCTATTTCTAGCCAAGACCATCAAAGAGCTATAAATGATCTATGACATACAAGATACGAAACAGTTTCACACCTTTTACACAGATAAATTCTGATCAACCAGAAAAACAGATGAAGCTATCCACACTTTAGCAATCCCACACCACTAGGAAAGACTCATAAACTAGAAATGTATTTATGAGATATCATAAGTTATTTCATAAGTGTATTCTAAAAATGGCCACAGTGCATGGTGCCATTGTAATTTTGCCTAGAAGAGGCATTCCTCGTCTATTTCCGAAAGCAAAATATAATAATTCTAGGCAAGTTGTTTTGCTAGTTACAATTCAACAATTTCATAATTAAAATAAGGTCATAGTTTCTGAAATCACACATCATCAAAGTCAAAACCAGATTATGCAGCTAATAAGGAGGATGAAAGTATCTACCTTCAAACAGGAAGCATTTCCAATTCCACCTGATTGACTGGCGAAGGTATGACTTCCGCTAAATGACACCATTCCTTACAAATGAAGAAGATATGAGTAAAAATATTAGAGTCACAGGAATAGTGAAAATATACAATAGTATTCTAACGTCAAACATCCTTCGGATGGATTTCTATCTATCTATTAAATTAAATACATTTTTATTTTTCTTATTTTCCATTTTCATCGGTTTGAATTAAGAGGAATATGATGGTGTTTTTGCCGGAAAAAGGAAGGAAATTAGTCAGGGTTATGAACAAAAAAACACAATTTCTCTATTTTATTTTAGGAATAATTTCTCTAAAATTATTAAATAATACTATATGCTTCTTTTTTTAAAATAATATATACCTGTATATAAAGAAGATACATAATTTTAAGTTGACTTTTTATCTTTCATTTAAATTATAATAATTTCAGTATTATTTTTTGTATAATATCATTTGAATTTTTAATTAAAAAATCAGTTAAATCTCATTATATTAAGAACAATTTTACTAACATCGAAATAATCTAAGTTAAATCTTTTCTTAAATTAATATTCTCGCCATCCTTGTCCATTAGAAGAAAAAAATTATCTTGAAATATAAGTTCTCAATTTCTTAGATGCGCTTATTATATTTTTTCAAACATAGACATAATTATTACGAAAAGTTGTAATATATATGGAGATCAAAAATATATTTAACCTTAAAAATTAAGTTGCGAGCCGTTTTACGCTGAATAATTCTTCGGTGTATCATCCTATATAAGGATAACCATAAGTCTGTTGGACAGTATTCTTCTGTGTATCATCCTATATAAGGATGACCATTATACATTACTCAATAAAGAAATCACAAGTATTATTCAGTTAAAATGAAGAATTCTTCATCCAGGTTCAATATGTCATCATACTTTCCAGTTTCCAGCACCAACCTCTCTTATTTGTTCCTTCAGGTCTGTCTGCTCTTTTCTATATGCCTTGGCATTTATGCATGTCACTAACTAGAGTGTAAAATATTATTATATCCGAAATAATAACTTTTTTCTGATCAAGAATCTTTTCCTAAGTGTTATGTTTTCAACATAGACTCTAAATAAACATGTAATTAAGGCCATGTAAATAAGAGAAAAAACACAATCCTTGCATATATATGCTGATTTTCTAATTCCTAGATGGGTGACATGTTTCCTGCTCTTGTGAAAAGAAAAAACCGTAATTCTAGTATGGCGAGGTAGAAGAGAAAATAAAGGTTTTTCGCATTTTGGTATAAAATGTAAGGGAGATGAAACAACATAAAGCTATCTTGATGGAAACTGCTGGTTTTACTCTGAAGGAAGATTATGATCTTACCTTAGTTCAATTCGCTTGTTCAACGCAGGCCTTAGATGATAGCTTCACTCCCAAGCAACACAATTGCTTGCATATAATTAAGCACAATATTTATTACCATAGAACAACACCTTACACTCCAACCAGTTGTTTTCAGCATTCACATGCAAATTACAATACAAGTACATCTTTCAAATACAGCTATTGCGGTCACTCTTCCTTCATAATTGGGCTTGTATTTATGGCATGGATTTATCTGTTGTATTCTTTTGTCTAGATCATAATATTCACTGTTGTGTGTTCTTCCAGATACCTGGACTTGTAAATGTGGATTTTGTTGATGTAAAAGCTGTGAAGAAAGACTCTAGTAATGCTCGGAGTAGGTGTTTCCTCCGGTAAAAACTGAGCAGAAGAAGCAGCAGAACAGGCTGCTTTGTCTCCTTTAATTGGATCATCTATTCAGTAGTGTATAACATTACTGGAGGGAAGAACATTATCCTGCAGGAAGTCAACAAGGTGTCTCAGGCATATGAAAATTTTATCAGCACTTAAAGAAAAATCTAAAAAAGCAACCGATGATATATCTCGTTTGAAAACTACTCTTCAAATGTTACTTGATTTAGTATCAATGACTCCAAACAGAGGGCTGTAGTATATTCTGTTGTATTTATATTCATTTTAGTTATGTTGTAAAATTGTTAATTATTTGTTCTATCTAATCAGGTATAGGCTAGCCTCTGAATACGGCGCCACAAGGATTTTTTTCTTTTCTTTTGAGTTTGTGCTTCATATTACTCTATTATTATGCTTATATTTTCCATTTTGCTTCTGTAAGACTATATGCAAATATTATAATTGGTTTTGTTTCTGCAATTTATGGCCTTTCTCTTTATACATGCATTGGTCTTAATGTGAGTAATTTTTACAGGTTGTGACTAGTTTGGCTGATCCTTCTGCCAATATTATATTTGCTGATTTGGAGCTGTTGACTATCATCGCTACTGGTTTTTTGGAGTCTTTTCAGAAGAAGCTGATAACAGATCCGAGGGCTGCAAAGCTTCTTGACAAAGAAGTGGCCCCTGGAAAAGAAAGCAAGACACTGCTTCCTCCCCTCAAGTCCTCAAACTTACCTAACAAAGTTTAATCTAGAGCACCGCCCTCACGAAATCTCTTTTTTTAGTTGCATAGTTCTTTTTCCCTATTCAATTTTTGTATATGAAATGGATATATATGTCTGAGCTTACTTTTAAGTGAGCAAGTGAATATATTTATCATTAAATGAGTTGATAACATAATATAGCTATTGGAGTGAGGATGAATATGTTCTGGTTTTTTCCTCGCTGCCTTATATTACATGTTAATCAACCATAATGAAATTCCAACATATAGAGTAGAACAATGTGTAATCATCTTCTGGATCTACTATGAAAGAGTTGTTATTTAAAAGTCCAATTGATCTGAATTTAGTTGTTATGCAAAATGGAATCTATGATTAGACATCGAATCTATTATTTAGTTGTAGCATGTTAACTAAATATAAAAATCACGTCTAATGAAAAGTTTTTCAATGAGAAAATCATCCAACTATAAAGGAGAAATTAATCGAATTTTAAAGTGAAAGTTTGTATTAATGTTTTAATCACAGGATCAATTAAAATGTCAAATTACGTTGGTCCAAAAATCATTAGTAATTGAATGAGAGAACTCGACCAAACAACATTTTTTAAGAGATTAAAGAAAATAATGTGTTTTTTTTTTTTTGAGGGAAAAGAAAATAATGTGTTACATATATGTATATTTCTGGGAACAACAAACTCAATCTTTAGAAAACTAATAATAGCAACCATTCCTGTGAAGTCAAAGTAACTAATGTCATACACCAATCTATTGAACCTATAAAAAAAGAAGTCAATTTTAAACATAAAAAGTTCCTAAATTAGCAAATCTCTAAGAAAGGTCTCCTCGCACTCTTCAAGTCTTCATGAGGATCATCTGTACAAACGTAAAAAAATTCAAGGCATAAAAGGGGTTAGTACATATACATGTATTAGATGAAAACATACTATTAAATCATGGCATAGTATTATTCAAACACATGAGTAATGTTTTTTTTCTTTTTGAATAAACAAAATTTATTAAAAAAACATTAAACCAAGCGTGAAAGGAATAGATCAAAGTATACACCAATACTCTTGATCAAAAAAAAGTATACACCAATACAAGCAAGACTGCCAATATAGTTCCAAAACAAGCAAAAATCAGAAAATAATTCATAAACCAATAGTTCCAAAACCAATCTTCAATGCCTCAACAAAAAGTCTCATTGTTGCACATTGAGGTGCCATGAATCATGCAACTCCAATTCTGATAAGCATATTACTAACCTCCAATCACTTATTTCTACCAATCCTAAGTTAGACAATATGACATAACTAAGGTCTCAATTGCCTAAGCCACCATAGATAACGAAAGACCAATCTAAAGGTAGTTTTAACATTATGCATCAGTAGAACCATATTGGTAAGGGATAAGCTATGGTTTTGATTCGTTCCAATGCCATTTCCTGTCAAGAAACCACATCGGACCCCTACTTATCATACTCCGCCATGATATAAAATAAAAGCAGCTACCTCAAAATATGCAGATTGCACACATCCGCGCGCCTACCCCAAACTAGCATAAATTATCCGCAAATATCCTGTGAATTAGCACAAGAAAGAGACTCCACAAATATCCTTGCCACCATGATATCCTCTGGAACCATTTCCCTGCTCACAATCACTTGACTAAAGAATGAAATACAAACTGCTACGAATTACAAACCTCGCATAAATGCTACTTCTTGAAAAAATTTAAGCCTGCACAATACAACTTTAAGACCGGTCCCCATCAGCTCCGGATTCAGCATGGATGATCGGTGCTCCTTATTCTCTTTTGCTACTGCTTCAAAAACAGAAGCTGCATTCTGACGCTGCAGCCGTGTCCCCTGCAGAATGCAAAACACGTCATGTCCACATCGACCTGAGAAAAACTCAGTTGTCGAAAGGAAGCATCAATACCTTCTAAATGTATCTAGATCTCTCGTGTTCTAGACCAATATGTAACCACAGTATTGAAGTGAAACTGTCTTAACTGAAACTTTCTTTATAAACAAAACGTCATCACCTATATTGCAAAATAGATCCCCTATTGAACTGCTGCTCGACAAGTCACCTAATTATAGTGGCCTTCGCATATTTGGTTGTTTATGTTATGCTTCCAATATTCCATCCCTAAGGAACAAGTTCTTACTTATGGCATCTCCATGTGTTTTTGGGGTATCCTACTGGTGATAAGGGATACAAATTGCTAGATCTCACATCTCACAAATACTTCATCTCTTGAGATATCATATCCTACTGCTTCAAGAATCCTGTCAATGGTTTGAAAAATTCTCTTTCACCGTAAAAAGTTCTAGTTTATCTGCATGTTCAGCAGACAATTCCCTACTCGCTAAAGGGGAAGGAAATCATTTGGTGGTGTTGCTAGTCTATATATGTTGACGACATCAACATAGATAGTCCTAATTCTGACCTCATCAAGCAAACACAACAGATGTTGGAAGCCAAATTCAAACCTGAAGTACTTGGTGATCTCAAATATTCCCTTGGCCTAGAGATAGCCAAGTCTAAGTAAGGTATTCACTTATGCCAACAAAAAAATACTATGAAATAGTTTCCTCGCAGCCAACATAAACTTGTTCCCATTGATCATCATATTTGGCTTAATGATACAAATGGTAAAAAAATGTCGGAGCCATCTCTTTATCAAAGACTCATTGGAAGGCTTATGTATCTCACAATTTCTAGACTGAATATAACCTTCACAGTCAACCGGCTTAGCCAATTCATGGCTCATCCTAGGACCTTTCATTTACAAGCTGTCCACCATCTGTTACAATACCTGAAAGGTACTCCCGGTCAAGGCATTCTTTTTCCAACTTCCCAATCTCTCACAGCTACCGCCTATGTGCACACGGATTGTTGCAACTGCCAAGTTTCCTCGATAATCCACAATTGGTTATTGCATGACTCCATGATAGGTTGGAAATCCAAGAAGCAAGCTACTGATGCTCTCTCCTATGCAGAGGCTGAATACAGGGCCATTGCTGTCATCACATCTGAGTTATTGTGACATAGACAATTACCCAGAGATTTAGATGTTATTGTTGATTCAAGCATTGTATTTTGTAATAGTCAAAGTGTCATCCAACTTGCAAATAACCCCAATTGCCAAGAATGTTGCAAACATATCGACATTGATTGTCATTTTATCCAGAAATATGTTTGTTCTAGTTTCCTCAAATTTGTTCACAGTCACATAAGCTCCAAACATGAACTAGCTGACCCATTGACAAAAGCACTACCTAAAATCCCTTTTCAGCATCGCTTATATGTTTAGTTTAATTTCAGTTTCAGGTTCTCCTCGTCATATAAAAGAAACCTATAGACCTCTTGATGTTTTTTATTTTTATTTTATTGCGAAAATAATGAAATATATTTATCCCTAAAATAAGAAACAAGCAACGAAGTGATTGGACTCATGTGGTTAATGAGCTCCACCAAAGATGAATCATTCAGAAGAAACGAATTTGAATCCTGTGAGGAACAATTCTTAGTTAGACTTTACATACCTCGTGGCAAACTAAAATTCGAATCCTATTGGATGCAAAAAATTTACACCATCAATTCATAGAAATTAATCTCTATCTATAATGATATCTTATTTTAAATCTAAACCTAAACCTAAAAAAAACGATATCTAGGCATAATATTCTCAACACTTCTTTGCAACCAAGTGATTACATGAAATGTATCAATCATCATTTTCTCTGTGTTCTCAATTCATAGTATTGATAGAATAGAATGAACAACATACAAAACAACCTACCTGGATGATGTCTTCAAACTGGAACCATCTCGACCTCATTACCCGTCTCAGGTGCCACTGTCGCCGGTGAGGGTGAACGCCACCACTTGATGAAGATTTCGTAGCACATCCGGATTGCCAAGTAGATGAAATCTAAAACCAAGGCAGTGACAACGGATAACATAAAAACCTGGAAGATTGTGCGAAAGTTATCCGACCAGGACGACATTGTTGGATTGCTGTTGCAGTGTTTGGAAAACGGATGAAGAAAACTTGGTGACAAAGTAGTTTGTTTGTTTGTTTATAAAATAGAGTGAGTTTGATAAAAGAAAAGAGAAGTAAATGAATATACATTTTTGAATCTTGTTTTTGAACTAGTTAGCCCCATCAATATTGATTTTAACTAGGGATTTATGTTGCAATTAGACGCCAATTTCCAATCTTGCCGATTTGTAGGAGCTCTTGTAACTAGTAAACTTTTCTACATACTCGGTGGTTTTATTCTCCCAAATCATGGAATTTCTTTGCTGCCTTATAAAATTGATCACATTTCGTATGCAAACTGAAAATAATTTGTTGTACCAAAATGTGCCATATGCATGGCATTTTGTACGTCAAAAAGTTTTGCTATTAATTTGAGAAATAAAAAAATTTCTAGGTGCCAAGAACTTTCAGGAGTAGAGCCACATCACGCACAAAAAGGATCCCGTTGAATACTTTTTTCTTGTGTTCCCCATCATGACATAAAAAGAGAGATTTTAAAACTAATTTACAATTTTATCTTTAAGGTCCATTTGGTTCGATAGGAGGGAGAGGGAAGGGGAGGGGAGGAGAAAATGAGATATTTTTAATTAAAAATGTGTTTGGTTCGTAAGGGGAAGCATTTTAAAATTATTTTACCGTTTTACCCTTAAACTTAATTAAATATAAAAACTGCTAGTTTTTACGATTTTAAGATTATTTTTTGTGTTGTAAAGTATACTTTCAAAATCTTTTGCAAATTTAAACTAAATTGAGATATAAATTATAAAGTATTTTTTTTTTACAACGGGTGGTTTTTTTTTTGTTACAACAAGGAGTGGTTTGTACATGTAACAAATAAGAGTGAAGATAAAAGTTGTTAAAGGGAAAATATAACAAAATAATAATAAAAATTGTTATAAGAATAAGATAATCTAATAATAATAAGATTGTTACAAATAATATAATCTAATAATAATAAAAGTTGTTACAAGGTTAATATTGAGATTTGAAATTAATTTAAGGATAATTATGGCAATGCAATAAAATTTTAAAAGATTTGCTCCCCTCCTCTTCTACAAATTGAATCAAACAAATCAAATTAAAAATCTCTCCTCCCCTCCAAAACTCTCGAACCAAACGGACCCTTATGATCCGACCAAATAACAATTTTTTTCTTAGTGATTAAGGGTCCGTTTGGTTCGAGAATTAGGAGGGGATGGAAGGGGAGGGGAGGGGAGGGATTTTTAATTAAAAACGTGTTTGGTTCGCAAGGGGAGGGGAAGGGAGAAATTTTAATATTATTTTACCGTTTTACTTTTAAATTTAATTAAATAAAAGAAACTGCTAGTTTTTACGATTTCAGAAACCGACGAAAGAGTAGAGCATATCTAAGTTGTTTATTTTATCTCAAACTGGTTCATGTATTTTGCTTCATGCATCGTATATATATATTTTTTATAAGAGCAATTCTTTATAATCCTTGCATTTTTTGTCAATTACTTACGTAAAAAAATAGCACATCTCTAATTATATAATCAAAGTTGTTATAAGAAAAATATAATAAAATTTGTTACAAGAATAAGATAACCTAATAATAATATGATTGAAACAAAATAATATAATCTAATAATAATAAAAGTTGTTACAAGGTTAATATTGAGATTTGAAATTAATTTAAGGATAATTATGACAATGCAACAAAATTTTAAAGAGATTTGCTTCCATCCCCTTCTATAAATTGAACCAAACACATCAAATTAAAAATCTTCCCTCCTCTCTAAAACTCTCGAACCAAACGGACCCTAAAGGAAATAGTACGTTAAATATAGTTTCGGAGAAACAAATTAAATCTTTGGAACAAATAATAAGATTAATTTATCATGTGAAGTCAAAGTAACCAATGTCGAACATCAATATTCCTATACAAAAATCAATATTACAATCAAACTTTTCTAAGCATAAACTAATAGGATAAAGTCCTAGCTTAATGAATCGCATGGCTCCTCGAATTCTTCATGAGATTCAACTGCATACACATAAAAAGTTCAAAAAAAATAGAAGACATGTAATAAAGGGGTCATATACATCCATGCGGCATATATACAATAGAAGAAGTAGATGAAAACATGGAATCAATTTAAGCAAAGCATAATACAATAAAGACACACATCTCATGATTCACCTATGAAGTAAAACCTGAAATGCAACTAAAGAATACTAAGTTCTAAAAAGATATTGTCACCAGAGCAGCTAAACCGATTCTGCAGCTAAATCCATTATGACTCACTTCTTCTTGGTGGCATCTCTTGAGTTATGAAGAAGTTTTTAGCTTATTTTACTAAAAAATGCAATTGGCAATAAGAAGAACAAGTATTTGTAGCTGAGTGGTATTTTTTTAACTCACCTAAGGGTTTCTGTAAGATGAAAATAGTAGCAGTAGTTTGTTGGAATAAAGGGTGTTTTAACAATACTACTTTTAGTTTGGATGATAATAAGGTATTAAAAATTGTCGATTGAATATGTTAATATTTGTTTAAGTGCGCAGGATCTTAGTCAAAGATTTTTATTTTAGAAAGTATTCTGTAAGAATAAATGAAGAGAAAAATCCTAAAGAAGCTTGTTGCAAGTGATTCTGAAGACTTGGAGAGCCTGAAGAATCATCTAAAGTTGTTTCGAGAGGTTCTGAAGACTAAGAGAGTCTGAAGAAGCTGTTTCGAAGAAGTAGAAGACTCAGAGAGTCTGAAGAAGCTGTTTCGAAGAAGTGCAAAACAAGAGGTTCTGAAGACTCAGAGAATCTGAAGAACAAAGAGAGTCTGAAGGAGCTGAAAAGAGTCTAAAAGTTCTACAGAGAGTCTGAAGATTGCAACTCAAGAATTTGTTTGAATGAATCTCTGAAGGCATTTCGTTGCAGAAGAAACGTTCATATGGAGTAACGGTTATCTTGAAGTCAACTTAAGCATGGGATGTTTTGCAACAAATAATGCAAGAAAAGGACAGAGTACATTGTATGAACCCTGTTTCCACTACTCCACTACTTGTACTATTGACAGCTGTGTCTACTGGTATTTTCGCTTCAAGTGGAATGGAATTTGAAATCTGTTTTAAAGGACGATTACCATTTCAAGCAACAAATCAATAGTGGTTGATCAAGCTTCTAGATGACTCTGTGATGTGCTGGTTTTTCTCAACGTCTCTCTACAACCTCTATATAAAGGAGTGGAGACACGGAGAATTGGTTACTGACTTTGAATGACTTATTGAGCTATTACGCTATTTTGAAATACTCCCTGAGTCATACAAACACATCAACAACTTAGGAAATTCTTACAAACTTCATATCCTAGAATTTCTAAGTGTCACAGAAAACAGAGTCTTATTGTTTTGTATTTGGAACATCACTGATAGTATATCAATTGTTCAAACTCTTATTCAATTTTCTGTAAATTGTGTTAGAAGTCTCTTGCCTGCGTGCTTGAGCAATAGAAGTCTCTTTGGTGTGTCCTTGAGCAAAAGAAGTCTTTTGCTTGTGTGCTTGAGCATTGGAAGTCTCTTGTTTTGTGTTTGAGCAACTTGTAATTGGTTATTACATTTTGTGAACTCTCCTTGGAAGTGCAAGGGGGACAGAACTACTTCCGGTTTATGGAAGGAACCTGTATAATTGCTTGTGTTCTCTCTTTCCCTTATATCTTTATTTTATTCCGCTGCAATAGACTCTGAACTCTTTATCAAAATCTGAACTCTATCAGACTCTGATCTGGAAAACAGAATCAATCTTTTTTAAAAGACGCAAAAAAATCAACATAATTCAAACTCCCCCTGTGTTTTTCTCACCTTCATAGTTTACATCAAACATAACTGATAAGGACTATTATATGTAACATTCGAGAAACGTTGCTATAAATTTACAGTCACAATCAATCGACAATTCGGATCACTAACCATATTAAGCAAAATGCTACAATTCACAGGTGAGAATTTCTTCTTCTCAATTTTAAGTGATAAAATAATTGATGGTGAACTATTTTGACTTGATCAATGGTAATTTTTGGTCTTAGTAACAGGCTTGGAGTCAAACAGCTTAGGACTTGTTGGTCTTATGAGCTAGAATATATCACACAATACCCTTTTCAGACAAGACAAAGCTTTGAGTACTACTTGATGTCACACAGTACCCTATTCTCTTCTGCTATTGCATCAAAAACAGAAGCTGCATTCAATATTCCATCCCTAAGGAACAAGTTCTTACCTTTGGCCTCTGCATGTGTGTTTTTGGGATATCCTACTGGTTACAACTTACAAGGGATACAAATTGTCAGACCTCTCAAATACTTCATCTCTCGAGATGTCATACCCTACTACGTAAAGAATACTGTCAATGGTTTGAAAAATTCTCTTTCACCATAAAAAGTTATAGTTTCTCTACATATTCAGCAGACAATTCCCTATTCACCAAAGGGAAAGGAAGTCATTTGGTGGTGTTGCTAGTCTATATATGTTGACGACATCAACATAGACAGTCCTAATTCTGACCTCATCAAGCAAACAGAACAGATGTTGTAAGCCAAATTCAAACTGAAAGTACTTGGTGATCTCAAATATTTCCTTGGCCTATAGATAGGGATGGCAGTGGATACCCATTAGGCAGGGTGCCATAATCCCCATCCCCATACCCGCGTTTTAAGAAAATCCCCGTACCTGAGCTCATACTCTCGTGGGCAATAAATTTGATACCCGTCTCCATACCCTATGGGTATCTAAGTGTCTGTACCCGCACCCATTACCCGCACTTTCACAACAAAAAGATAATAAATAGCGGAAAAAAATATCACAATATAATTAAAATATGCTATGAAATCTATTAAATCAACATATAAAATATTACGCATCGTATTATTTAGTTAAATAAAAAACATCTAAAATAACTTGACCAAAAAAAAACATCTAAAATATAAAAAAAAAAAATGCATATTACAATTAATATCAAAGACTTAAATTAACTAAATTTATTATAAATAAAATTATTCGTATAGTCTATATAATGTGTGGGCATGGGGCGGCATGGGCACTAGAATGTCCGTACACACATGGGGCGGGAGTGCCCGTACTCGTACCCATACCCGTTCAAATTTGCGGGCAAAACCCATACCCATCAA
Source organism: Medicago arabica (assembly GCA_946800305.1). Classification (NCBI taxonomy): domain Eukaryota; kingdom Viridiplantae; phylum Streptophyta; class Magnoliopsida; order Fabales; family Fabaceae; genus Medicago; species Medicago arabica. Next base: position 3,280,544 of record OX326970.1, read on the forward strand.
TGTGGGCATTTACCCGCTCATCATGGATTTTTTTCGGATGTCCATTAAGTTTGGGTCCAATTGTCATCCCTACCTATAGATAGCCAAGTCTAAGCAAGGTATTCACTTATGCCAACGCAAAAATACAATGAAATTGTTAACTCGCATGATTCCTTGCAGCCAAACATAAACTTGGTCCCATCATTAGATTCGGCTTAACGATACAGATGGTGAAGAACTGTCGGAGCCATCTCTTTATCAAAGACTCTTTGCCAGAGGCATATTTCTTAATACTACAAATAAGAAATGTATAGTATATTCGCACAAAAAAAAAATATAGTAAAAAAAATATTATGTGAAGTCAAAGTAACCAATGTCATATACTAACCCTATAAATAAGAAATCAAAAGTCCAAATTTTCTAAACATAAAGTCATAAACTAGTGTAGTTGTAAAAAGTACGAGTGATCGATATTAGAGTTGCGATGTCTATTAGGGTTTAGACTGAATATTGGATGCCTTGAGAATGCTCTCAGGGTGTTATTTATAACATTCTATGGGCTTGGGCTTCGGTTGCTTGGTTTCTAAGCAACAAGGGTATTTGTGTATTTTAGGCGGCTTCTAGAGGTTTCTAGAAGCCACTTGAGGCGGCGTCCTGGAAAGGACGCGCCTTGGGCCTTAGAGCCCCTCTGGAGGGCGCTAAGGCCTCTTGAAGGGTCTTTAAGACTCTTAAGAATATTATGACGGTCCAACTAATAATATAAAGTTTAATGAATCTCTACAAATAGAGATGTCAAAGTAGCCGGTGTAATAAATTAATTGTATAAATAAGAAATCAATATGAAAGTCTATCTTTTCTAAGCATAATCTAATAACATAAAGCTCCTAGCTTAGCAAATCTGTACGAGATGGCTCCTTCACTCTTCATGAGATTCAACTGCATACACATAAAAACTTCAACAAAGAAAAAAGATAAGACAGACATAAAAGGGGTCAGAACATATTACATTTCTGTGGCATAAACAAACGAACAATTAAAACATATTATTATACAATTCAAGAACATATCTTATGTTATATGAATGACAGACCCTGCAGGCTGCAATGCAACAGCAAGCACCATCGAATGCAACAATACAACACCTATGAAGCCAAACCAAGAAATACAACTATGGGATACTGAGCACAAAGAAGGAGATTCTCATCCAACACCAAGTATCTTTGTTAGGGATAAAATAATGCTGCCTATGATACTGATAAAATAAAATAACAATTTCACAAATCGCTAGGCATTTGTAATATTTTATTTGTTAACAAAAAGTACAGGAAAATAAAGCTGTAGTGGTGACACTTAGAGAGTGTTGAAATAAACAACTTAATATGGACTTATTCGTAAATTAACTTTTTGTGTTTACTCTTTTTCTTTTCCTGATAATTAGAGAATTTTTGTAATTAAAGCGTTTGATCCAACATCTACGCAGACAGACTCTACCTACTTTCTATGAAGGGCTGCAGAGGACCTACACTATCATGTGTTAGACAATCGGACAACACAATAAAATTCTTAAAAAAAAAAAGGGCAAAACTAAGCACACACGACCGAAATACCAACTATGGGACGTAACTCCTAACAAGACTCAAGCTGATACTGAAACTAAGAATGAGACTATCTACCATAAAGAAAAACAGCTAGCACCACAACTAGACAAAATACACACATAAGTATTCCACCACTTACACCAGACCCTTACGATAGTCCAAAAAGGAACCAGGAGAACTCTAATACACTAGCATCACCTCCATCATGAATTCACTCATGAATACTCCAAAAAACAACCGATCAATAACCAGATACCAATCAAATTTGCCTTCATGGTACCAACCTTTGTTACTCCTTGAAAGTAGTAACACAGACATACTTAAAAACCACCAAATAATCCAAGCATACAAACTCTCGTTAAATATAAATATAAATCATACTACAGTGAGCACTGTTCACCAGCAATTTGTGTTCAAACTGCTACTGAAATGTGTCAACACTACTGGCAAATCACAGCGTGTACTCTACTGCAAGCACCTCAGAGAATACCATCATCATATTAAATTCCAGAGTCCCAATCCTCCAAGGTAAATAAACTAGGAACAACTCTCGTCTACAAAATCAGCAACATGCATGGCACAGACAGCAGTACTCCAGAGCAGAAAACTTTCAATGACATAAACTCACCATTAGATCCACAATCATCATTGTTTCAGTTTAGTGACAACAAACATTCTGCTATTTCCAGCAAAAACCATGTCATAAACGATCTGACACACCAGAGATACAAAACAGTTTCTCACCTTTCACACAGATAAATTCTGATCAACCAGAAGAACAGGTGAAGTCATCGACACTTTAGCAATCCCACGCCACTAGTAAAGACTCATAAACTAAAACCGTCTTATGAGATATCATAAGTTATTTTATAAGTGTATTCTATAATTAATTTGGATACTTATGTGATAAGATAAGTCTAAATAAACTCTAAATAAGCTTTTTCAAAATATGGAAACACAACATTTCATGCTGGTCAATGTGTCTAGGGGGTATTCAAGAATACAAGAAAATGTTACTCAACACAACCTTTTATCACAGACTCATAGTCAATAGACAATTCTCAGGGCCAACTCTATATGCAAGAGAGAATGACACTGTAATAGTAAAGTCACTAACCATGTTCAACCCTGTAATGCCTCAATTCACGAGTGAAAATTTCATTTCCTTAATCTTAACTGAGAAAATCATTGGCAGTGAAGTATTTTGACTTGATCAATAATAATTTTTGGACTTAATGTCAAGCATGAAATCAAACAGCTTAGGCAAGTTTAGGCAAGTTTTTTTACTATTTATAATTCAACCATTTCCTAATTAAAATAACATCATAAATTTTCAAATCACACATCAAAGTCAAAACCAGATTATGCAGCTAATGAAAATCAGGAAGGACAACCGGCACCAAGTATCTTTGTCAAAGATAAAGATAATAATCCTTTCTTGCTCTTTCTATCAAATATTGGGACGTTACAACTCTCAATATCACTAATTAGAAAAGGCAAAATTAACGAACAAAATTAGTGACAGGAAAAAATGAAATCCTTCACTAATCTTTTAAACCTATGACCTAGTGATACAAACACCGAAAAACGCCACTGATATGACGACACAAGTAAAATAATGTGAGAAAATAAATGAATTTTATGACATCATCCTCAATATCACTCTTTCTATCAAATTCGAGACATCACAACTCTCAATGTCACCATTAAAAAAAGAAGCAAAATTAGTGATGAATATTTGTGATTGAAAAAATTAAATCTTTCACTAATCTACTACTATTTCACTCTTAATGATGTTTTTATGTGTACCTAAGCAAGCCATGACTAATCTTTTAAACCTATGACCTAGTGACACAATCATGTACACTAAAAAACGACACTCGCCTGACATGACATGAGTAATAATGTGAGAAAATAAATTAATTTGAATGAAATCACGTGTGCACGGAGACACATGTGATTATTCTAAAAATTATTAGGTACCTGAAAGGTGTCTTCTTCTTTCCTCGACTGGCTTCAGACCGGAGGCATCTCTACCTCATTGACTGGCGGAGGTGGCACTTCCGCTAAATGACACAATTCCATGTAAATCAAGACGGTCATTGAAAAAACTAGAGACAGGGGAATAGTGTAAATAAACATTAGTATTATTTTAAAGTCAAACATTCTTCGGATTTCGGTTACACTGCTGATTCAAGTGCAAACCTTTGGTTACATTTACCCTAAACACTCCATTTGGATTTGGATTAAAAAAAAAAAAAAAATTGGACAAATTAATTACAATTAAAAAATTTCTTAATATAGGTGAAATTTGCAAAACAGCTTATTATTTAGAAATGGATGAAGTATTTATGGACTCCACTTCTATACCATTATGGTTGAAATGTTATATATTGGTCAATCCAACTATGACACATAAGCCAATTAAAACTATTTTTTCTTTCTTTTTCACATATTTTTATATTTAAAAATTTGTATTGTTACGTGTCACATTTGAATTGGTAAATGTCATGTAACATTATATCACACAATGCAATCCCCTTCAGACTTTTGTTTACCATTCCCCCCTTTTATATATTGTTACAAATGACTACGGTGAAATATATTGACTTTTATATATTGCTTTTTTTAGAGACGGTTAATTCACCTGACATAGATTTGTTGTTTACAAGTTGGTGTGAATTCTAAAAAATTTACTTTTCCCAACCTATGTAATTCTCGTGCATCCTATGTTTTTTTTTTCGATTTTACCCTTGGTTCGGATTTTATAATATGAACTTGTTTTGGATTATAAAATCTGAAACCACTCAAAACCTGAAGGCCACCATGTCTGCTTTGCATCCTTCACATTAGTAGGGCGTAACAACGTCTGTGATATATAATCCGAAACTTATTTACGTATTTCGGATTATATATTCTGAAAAACCTGCATTTTAAAAAAAAACGGGAAAGTTGCAAAAGTTTTTGGATTGTATAATCCGAAAACTTTGATTATATAAGAAGAACCCATAACCTAGCTGAAGTTCACCACCTTTATCACCAAACACTCCCTACACCTCTAGAAACACACCATTTTGGACGAAAATATGATTTGGAGTAGCAATATGGTCATCAAGATGCGTGAACATCATCATTTTCGTCTGAATGCAAAGGTAATGTGTATATAAACCCTCCCTCATTCGATTTCTATGGGCTTTCCTTTAGATCACGTCAATGAATCTGTACTTGAGCGTTTCAGATTATAAAATCTGAAATCCAACAATCTAGTTCAGATTGTATAATCTGAACAACACTAGTACAAAAATTGCTTGCATTTTCTGACCTTGCTATCGCATTGTTTCAGTAATAAATGTTCTTGTTGATGCCCCCAATGAATTTCCACCTGAAATTGAATCTCCTACTGTGTTGCCTGTTCTTTCACTTGAAGTTGTACGTGATTCTGGAAATGCCGAAACCGAGGATCCCCCTATCACCACCGAAACTTAATATTTCCTTAGATGAGGCGAAAGTAGAGGATGCTCCTCTTCCTAATCCTCTTGTTGTACCTCCAGATGTTGTTGTTTGTATTGATCACCGAGAACATTTTACCACCAAACAAAGGTTTGCTACACGAAACAATTTGTTGGAATGGGTTCGAGAGGAAACAAGGAAGCTTGGATTTTCAACCTTTATTGGTAAATTAGATAAAGGTGGCAACGGAAGAAGTGCATTTGGTACTGTGATATGTGAAAGATGAGGTTCATACACTGAATACAAGAAGTTGACTCGGCGATTTTTTTTGGTTCCATTAAATGTGAGTGTTTGTTTCGGCTGAGAGGTTATCTGTTGATTGTTAGTTATTGGAACCTCGAAGTTCGTGATGGTAGACACAACCATGACATGGCAAAGGTATTGAAAGGTCATAAAACCGTCAGACGTCTAAGCTCAAATAAACGTATACACCTCGATGAGATGGTAGAATCAAACGTTCCTTCGATGCAAATTCTTACTAACTTCCGTTTCAAAAAACAAAAAAAATCATGAGGCTTAGTCGGGGTGATATTTTTAAAATTTAAGTTTCCCCTTGAATAAAATTTTATTCAAATATTATAGAATTTTATACTATTAAAATAGGTAATCAAATTTTAAAAAAATAAATAAAAATACAAAAACAACAATTGTTTGGTGCTGCTAACCTTTCATTTTGGGGGTGAGATAAACTTTCTCTCTCTTTCTTCATCCTAAACTCTAATTGCCATCATTTTAAGATTAATTTTGACCAAAAATCACCCAAAGATTTTTTCTTAGTTAAATAAATTATTTTCACATATTTTCAGTTTTTTTCGTTTGTTTTTGCGATTTTGTCGTCTTTGCACTAGTATGTTTGTTTTGATTTCCCGTCTTTGAGTGGTGTATTTTTTATTTTTCGTCTTAGTGCAGCGATGTTTATTTGATTCAGGTTGAAACATTAGTTTTGAGCAAGTGCAAATTCAATCAATGACTTTGGCGTCACCAACGTTGCAGATCCCGAAACACGAGTATTCTAGAGAGTTGAATATAGTCATATTCGTAGACATAAGTACTTTGTCGTTTTACGTTATTAACATAAATGTTTTTAGTTTGTTCGCAAATTCATCTTTTTTTTAGCGACTTTGAATTTGTATTGTATTGATTTCAATTTGAATGAATGAACATCGTATATTTTTGTCAAAAAAAAACTTTTAATTTATAGGAAAAGGAATGTGAATAAATCCACAATTCGTCTGGGTGGGAGCTCATTAACCATTTGACTTATACGCTAATTACGATGGAAAACATAAAATAACATTACATACGTTTTTTCAAGATAAAAATCTAATTTATTGTGAAAAAAATGGTTTAATTCAAATTTTTAGGATCAATTTTGGATGAGATGAATTAGATAATAAAATTAATAGAGGACTCGAACCCGAAGTGGTTCTTTGTAGTGGTGGGAGGTAGCGAAAATTCATGATGGTGTAGGTGCTAATGGGGAGGGTGGTTTGAGGAGAGTATTGTGAAAATGGTTGGTAATGGTGTAAATACTTTTTTCTGGATGGGCCCGTGGTTAGGAAAAGTTCCTTTTTGTGTGAAGTTTAGCCGCATATTTGACTTTTTAGAGAATAAGTTTAGTACGGTAGCGGATACTTGTGGCAATGGAGGTACGATCATTAGAACGGTTACTCGATTAAGGGTCCGTGTAAATTGCTACTAGCCAAGAATCTTATAATGTTGCAGCTACCTTAAATTTTGTTTGGCACAAACAGTTTTCCCTCAAGGTTTCTATTTTGGCTTGGAGACTTCTTCGGAACAGGCTACCGACTAAAGATAATTTGGTGACACGTGGTATTATTTCTCATGACTCTCAATCATGCGTGACTGGTTGGGAGGCTTAGAGACGACTCACCATTTGTTTCTCCCCTGTCCTAGTTTCACCCCATTTGGAGCTTAGTTAGGTCTTGGATGGGCATCTCATCAGCCGATTCAGACTCTCTTCAAGATCATATTGTTCATTTTGTTGACTCCTCTGATGGTTCGCGAATACGCCGTTCTTTTATGCATATTATTTGGTTATGTCGTGTTTGAGTTTTGTGCAATGAACGAAATAATAGAGTTTTCAAGAATAAAAAAAAAAATACAATTCATCAGTTGTTAGAAAAAAGTCAAGTTACATTCTTTTTGGGGGCTGAAAGCTTATAATGTTAATCTTGATTCAAACTTTCATATATTGTGGTTGAACCCTTTTGTTTGTATGAACATTGACTATCTTGTTTTTGTTTCCTTTAGTTACTACTTTGGTTGTAAACTTTGAGGTTCTTATTTATACACTTTGTGCTACTAAAGACTTTACGTTATCGTTAATATAATCAATTTTTACTTGTTAAAAAATAAATAAATAATTAAATAGAGGACTCGTACAAAAAGAGAAAAGCCAAATGAAGCACTATTTGGTTTGACACTTACATTCAAAATATTTTCAAATAAAAAATGTTACACTCTGAGCTATTATTATAAGAAAAAAATAATTTTTTAAATTTATTGAATAAATAATGTATTTAGTCTATAATATAGATTAAATACATCATTGAGCAAAAAATAATATTTATTTACAAAAGAATTATTTAAAAAACATATTAATTAATAATGTTGTATTTTGACTAAGAAGAATATATCAGTGGTTAGAAATTAATGTGAGGAGAGGAGCTTCCCTTGTTGGTCAGACACACAAAAACCAAGTATAATTGAATGATTTGGAAATATATACGAAAATAAAAGAGGAACTGCGAAAAGCAAAGCAAATTGAAGAAGAAGCAGAGACACTCTCTACAGAGTAGTAGCAGTAGAGAGATGTCAGACCTAGACAGGCAGATAGAGCAACTGAAGAGATGCGAACCATTGAAGGAATCTGAAGTCAAATCTCTCTGTCTCAAAGCCATCGAAATCCTTGTTGAAGAAAGTAATGTTCAAAGGGTCGATGCTCCTGTCACTGTAAGCCACTCTACTATTCGCACCTCTTTTTTTTTTGCTACTTATACCTTCAATTTCCACTTTTCTTCCGTTTTTGCTTTCTGGGTCATGCTCGATTCACTTACTGGGTTTTCACTTGTTACCATTTTTTTATTGCTCAAATTCAATCAAATAGGGTAGTGGAGTTTCATAATTTTTCTTTTGAATTTTTATTTATTTAATATGTTAGGTTTTAAGAATAAGAACTAGTTTCACTTGGAATTTCAATTTATCTAGGGCACACTGCAATAAGTAATAACACTTACGTTACTGTAATGAAAATTGATTTTATTTTTAGGGTCAATCTTTTAAGGAGATTTGGTAGGTTTTTGGAGTGTTTGGATTGACTTATTTGAGCTCATATACTGACATAAGTTTTGTGAGACTGTTTGATAAGAACTTATGAAAACAGCTTATGAGCATGTCATAAGCTGTTTTCAGCTTTTTTCACAAGTTATTCTAGATAGGCTATGAAAATAGCTAATAGTTTATGTAAAAACAACATAATTTGATTTAGGGCCCGTTTGGATTGGCTTAGTTTTTAGCTTATGCAAATTAATAAGCTTTTATGTATTATTCATAAGCTTATCAAGGTTGTTTATGACAAAGTAGCTTATGAAGATTCAATTTTCGGTAGTGAGAACTTATCAATTAACATAAACGCTTATTTGTTTGCATAAGCTGTTTTTCATTAGTGATTATCATGATAAGTGCTTATGATATAAGCTACAAATTAAATTGTTCAGCCAAACAGGGCTTTTTTTTCTGTCATTTTTATCAATTCAGAGTTTATTATTACTTTGATTTTTTTTTTTTTATAATATTGATTGGATTCACGTATTGGGTTATTACTATTCAGAAAGAATTTGCTCATGCTCAGTAAAATGGGGTAGTGGAGTCGTAATTTCCATTTAGATTTTTTTACTATAATATGTTAGGTTAAAAAGAACTACCTTTGCTTGTTTTTTTTTACTATAATATGTTAGGCTAAGAACTACTTTTGCTTGGTGTATTAATTTATATATTTTAGGGCACATCACGTTGTAATAATTATACTTATGTAATGAAATAGATGTTAGGGTCACTTTATCAAAGGGGTCTGTTAGGTTATGTGATTCTGAAAATAAGCAATTTCATGGTGATGGGAGAAGAAGTGATTATTGTGATGTTTTTTCGTTTGATTAATTAGTCGCTTTAATTACATGTTTGTGACTGAGAAGAGTGGGTTTCCCTGTTTTTGCTTTCAGGTTTTAGTCTCATTTTTTTTTTTTTTAATTTAAATGAGAAAGAAATAAGGGGCCAAAATTGGACCTTAACATGGGCCAGCGATAAAACAAATAAAGTGGGGCTGGGACTGGAAAAAAATCAGTTAAGAGCGGGCCAGGAATTATGGAGCTTACTAGGGGGCCAAATAAATGGGGCTTTGCAATTTGGGGCTTTTTTGACAGCTCTACATGCAAAGTGACAGTGTAGTTGGGAATGGGGATACATGTGAAGTGTTGTTTCAAGTTCATAGTATCATATGGGGATACAGGCGATGATGCTAAGTGACAGTGTAGTTGGGATTGGGATTTTATGATCTGCTTGTGATTTTTTATGTTACTGGAATTGATAACTTTGTTTTTATTGTGTTTAGATATGTGGGGATATTCATGGGCAGTTTTATGACATGAAGGAGCTTTTTAAAGTTGGTGGTGATTGCCCTAAAACAAATTATTTGTTCCTCGGAGATTTTGTTGATAGAGGATTTTACTCCGTCGAAACGTTTCTGCTTTTGCTCGCTCTCAAGGTGATAATCTTTTATTATTCTCTGGCAAGATTTCTGTGGCGGAAAAATTTGAAGTTAGATGCATGTTGAGCAGTTACTTTAGAGAATATTCTAGTTTCTTTTGTGTGGTCTTGTGTGATTTGGGTCTGCGTTTGGCTCAATGGTTATTTATCTTAGTATAGAAATATGCTCTTATGGTTTCCAGGTTGCTAGAAGCATGTTCAGTGGTTCTTTTAGAGAATATTGTAGTTTTTGTGTGTTTGTATGTTTTTGGATTCTGGATCTTTTGCCTGCCTTACAACAATTACAAGAATCCTTCAGTGAGTTTGCTCAATTGTTAACATAGGATAGAAATTTGTTCTTGTGATATCTAGGTTGTGGGATTGCTGATAGGATAGTGTAATGTATTTGAGTGAACTCAATGCTTTTTTTTTTTTGGGAACACAATTTGCTATTATTGGAATAAAATTCTACAAGTCTTTGTGTGGGATGGCATGAGTAGCGTAACTTGAAAATCTGTTGGAGGAGGCTTATTGATGGTCTTAGTAATCTAGTATTGTGGTTTTATTGGGTAAAATGAGAGTGAGATGCATTCAAATTTTGTTCTTTTGGCTGGTTGTTGGTGCATTTGGATGGAATGTTATGCATATGTTGGCGTTTTTCACTCGGTAGTTATTTTAAGTTTTAACCCTTAGAAGACAGCATTTTACTTGCAACTTTGCACCCACTTTGTAGGTTTCTGTTCTGCTGTTCATGTATTTTTTAGGGAGTCCTTTCATCCTTTGTCTATAATGAGGGGTGACTAGTGAGAGTATAGTCCGATAGTTAGACAGTGTTGTCAAATAGGTGCTTTATAGTGATATTGCATAGTGGAATTTGAACAGAACATTGTTGTTCCCTGATACGCAATTTAGTACAAGGTGTTATCAAAATGAGAAATGATATTTGTACAGTCATTTTGTGACAACTTTCTCTCTCATACTCACATTATGTTCTTACTCGCTCTCTCTCTCTCTTCTTTTTTCTCTCTATTGTTTTTGACCAATAAAAAGAAAGAAAAATAAGGTTGTCACAAAAGTTGTCACCAAATGGTTGTACAAATATCATTACTCTATCAAAATAGCTTCCCGATAGATATGTAGCATAGCAAAATTTCAACAAACCTCTATTTCGACCATCTGCAATTGAGAACATTGAAGTTGTAGGTGGAGGGAGATTAAGAAAAACTATAGGTCAAACCACAGACTATATAGAGACTTGGAGATAAATGATATATTTCTGAACTTAATACATGAGAAAGTTGTGTTGTTGATTGGTCCATTTAGGCATGTACCACGTGAGATAAGCTTGATTGTTATTGCTGTTGCTTTATCTATAATGCAAATGGACTGTTCACTTTTGGGCTTATGTTTCTCTATTATATTTTCTTTATTTTTTAGGAAAAATGCCTGAAACTTCTTCTTTCTGCTTTATTTATCTCTCAATAATTTATTTGTACCATAAATTTGAATAAGTTTTGAGTTAGCTGTCTTGTTAAATTCTTTTTTTATAATTTCATTAAACAAAAAACAATAGTTAAACAGGTTTTGTGACCACTAGGTTCTAAGAGTTGCTGGATGACTCATATTCCTTTTGAGTCATTATCTGTACTTTCACTTTGTTCATTAATTATGTAACTAATTATTGACATACAATCAGGTGAGATATCCAGATCGGATAACGCTCATTAGGGGAAACCATGAAAGTCGTCAAATCACACAGGTTTGTCTATTAGCTGAAGTGGAATAATGAACGAAAGTGAAAGGGAAAAAGTCACTGGAGTTTTTCTCTAACATTTTTTTTTTTTACTTCGGAATACTTATTCAATATTCATCACTTGACAGGTATACGGTTTCTATGACGAGTGCCTTCGGAAATATGGTTCAGTAAATGTTTGGAGATATTGTACTGACATATTTGATTACTTAAGGTATGCTGCTATCTAGATGTCTAGATTTTATTGGTACATGTATTTCTTTGTAGAGGGTGAATCTTGGCACAACTGTAAAATTGTTTCCTTGTAATCATGGGGTCAAATCCTAGAAACAGTCTTTCCTTTCGCGGAGTAAGGATGTCTACATCTACCCTCCCCAGACCCCAACAACTAGTTGGAGCCTCTTGCAGATTGAGTTATTAATATAAACATTAAATTGATTTAATCTTGCACATGGGAGCTAAGCTACCCCTTCAAAAAAGCAATGCTTGGTTTTCTATTAAATTTCTGAAATGGTCGAATTACCACAAACTGCATTTTTCAGACCATACTGTTGCTGAGATCTCTCTATTTTCCGTCTGTTTTGTGGGTACAGGGGCTGCTTCTTGTGATTCTCTTTGTTATTCTTTCGACTGTCAAATTCATGATTGAAGGGTGTTTATCATTGACACTGTTGCTTGAAAAGTGTATGCATGCATTATCCTTTCTATTTTAGAGGAATGGGGTTTAGGTGGATAGGAGCTAGGCTAAGACTCGAAGGATGCTGTATGTAGCCTGTCTTTGTGTATTTAAGAGGAAAAGGGTTGAGGTGGGTTATTTCAAGAACCATTGGCCAAATATTTTGACAGCCTCATCAAATGATATATAGAAGGAAAAAGCTAACACCGCACTCTTTTAGAGATTGGGCATCCATTTATCGAAGGAGACTGCATGGGAGTTAACATAGTAATAGAGAGAGTGTAGAAAAGATTGTCAAATATTTTGCATTGCCAGCATTTCTTGAGTATAGAAATAACCAAAAAGGAAAATAGTGTTTTAATGGAAACATTATATGTATGTAATTGCTTAATAATATAACTTAGTAAAATTAACTTCATTTACAAACTTATTTGTTTTAACTTGCATTTCTGCTATTGACTTTCCTTCGTTGATAACTATGAACTGCAGCTTGTCTGCTCTAATTGAAAACAAGATTTTTAGTGTTCATGGTGGTCTTTCTCCTGCTATTTCAACATTGGATCAGGTTCGAAATTCTACCCTAATTTATGTGTCTGAAGTTTTAGATCGTAGATCGTATAAAGGCTACATTATATGTGTTAATTTATTATTCATACCCAGATACGAACTATTGATAGAAAGCAAGAGGTACCTCATGACGGTGCCATGTGTGACCTCCTATGGTCAGATCCTGAAGATATTGTGGATGGATGGGGTCTGAGTCCCCGTGGTGCTGGTTTCTTGTTTGGTGGCAGTGTTGTTACTGGTTTTAACCACACCAATAACATTGACTATATATGCCGAGCTCATCAGTTGGTAATGGAAGGATATAAATGGATGTTCAATAACCAGATAGTTACTGTCTGGTCAGCTCCAAATTATTGCTACAGGTACATAGTCAATTCAAATGTCTGTTACTATTAGTGTTCTGGTGTATTAAATAAGAAATTTTCGTCTTTGTTACAGATGTGGTAATGTAGCTGCGATTCTGGAGTTAGATGGTAATCTTAATAAGCAGTTTCGTGTGTTTGATGCTGCCCCACAGGTTTGTTGGCAAAGTCACTTGATATTGATTATTCTTGTTATAAACTCTATACATATATAAGCTATATGGATGATTGTTTCCTCTAAAAGAAGCAATACAAGCGTCAATTCCTTAACGTCAAATCCATTGATTCATGTGGTAAAGAATGTGACGCTAATGCATCATGGTTGCAATATTCTTATCCTACTGAGTACTGAATCTACGTATCAGGGACTTTTCGTTTGAATGTACCATCTTTGCATGTTTGAGTAAACAATTAGTGGTTTATGTTCTTTGCTACATTAGGGTCTCCACTCTCCCCACCAAAGAGGAAATTAATTAGCTGATATTGATTTTTAAATTTTAATGAAACAGGAATCAAGAGGTGCACCTGCCAAGAAACCAGCACCAGACTACTTCTTATAAACCAGATTTCTTTTCTTTCTATATCTGAGTACACGAATTGACAAACGGTGAGGAGATGTCTGTAACGGGAGGAATCAGCGAGGGATAATTGTCAGTTCTGGAGGCAGAAGTCTGTTATACATGCTTGTTCATCGTTATTATTGTAGGAGTGTTGTGAATTAGTTTGTGATTTGCAATATATGGTTCTTACCTTTGTTCATTCATAACATGTGATGGACAGAGGGTTTATTTAGAAGGAAAAATGACATTTGCATGTATGAGAACTTGATTAGAAAGAATTGGATTTGATCAGGGAATATTGGGAGTCCCATATAACCTGTGGAGAAAAACCCACTATTCAAGTTTTGATATTCTTGAGTTACAAAAGTTTGTTATTCAATTTATGTAGCATGTGTGCAGATATGTTATTGCTCTAGTTTTGCGCTTTGTGGTTGGTATTGAAATTATGCATTTCCTGTATTCAGAGGTTCATTAGTCGACAGAAAAGTAATACAAACGCATGGAACTTTCTGATGCCTGTCAAAATCACTTGGAATTTTCTGATTGTTAAAGAGAGTTTCACTCGGTATTGTTTATTACTTGTGCCTCGAAGCACATATGATTTTTTTTACATGCACTTGCACCCAATCTAAAAGACAAACTGGTAGTAAATATTTGATCTCCTTTTATGTCGGATGTTTGATGCAGACAAGCTGCTGCTGCTACAGAAGCATGAATGCAAGTCATAGGATTAGTGACCTTATCCAGTAATCAACATATTATGTTGGGAATCTGGGTTAGAGCATTTTCTAAACTATGTTCTTATTGGCTAAAATTTGGTTTTACCATTGGAGCAAGTTGGTGCAGAGTTTGGTACTAAGAACAAATACTCTTTTAAGAGTTTTTTTTTTGAGGGAACTCTTTAAGAGTTATGTTCTTAGCTTTAATATTTTTTTAGAAGAATCAACAATATTAAATTTAACGTGGGGTAACTTGACTTGAACTTATTTTGAATTTTCAAAGAGCTGCATAATTGGAGTTAAAAATTGCAGGGTTATTAAATCGGATATGTCACAAGTGGACTCACCGACATAAAGTTATTCCAGGTTTAAAGAAAAACATGAAGCTACTCCAATAAATAACAAGTCGTAGCACAAGGATTTAATGAACTTCAGCTAAGGAGTACTTATACGGGACAATTTTAATTCAAATCTGACTAGAACAATCTTTGACAAAGTTCAAAGAACCTTGTAATGATGTTAACACGATGCTCTTGTTAGTGTAAAATAGTAAATAACAAGTAACGTGGGTCTCGAGCTCACGTATAACTATATGTTTTATATTAATAATTGAGTACTACGGTGCCAACTTCAACCCAATATTTATTGAACAAACTTCCAAAATCAACCAACCATCCTCATAGTTCGTTGTTATCAGAAACCGAGTTAGATACATATAAAACAGAAACCAAATTTCATATTTCACATACAAATATTAACATTAAACCTGTCTCAAGATTCAACAACATCTTATACTAGGCTTCATGTTGATGTTTTCTTGATCATAAATTCATCCCTCACAAGGAAAAAACCATGTCGCATAAATTTTTTGTTCTTTTTTTATTCTTATTATTCATCTCAACTAGTGTTTGTGTTCATGAAGAGGGTTTCATCTCTGTGATTATATCTGATAAGGGTCTTGACTTTGCCAAAGATATTCTTATAAACCAATCTATTGCATCTATAGTTCTTTCTCAACTACCACAAATTGAGAAATCTGTTCAAGTACCTCTTGTTGGAAAAGCTCATGTGATTCTTTCTGAGATCACAATCAAGAATATTCAAGTTAGCTCTTCATATGTTGAAACTGGTGATACTGGTATTAATGTTGTTGTTTCAGGAGCTACTGCTAATTTGAGCTTGAATTGGAGGTACACTGTTAGTAGTTGGTTAATCCCAATTGGAATTTCAGATAGTGGAACTGCCACTGCTAAGGTATTGTATTAATCTTTAATATTGTTCACTGTTATTTACTATGCATTTCTCTTTCTAAAGTTGCATTCGATTTGATGGCTTATAAATTATTGTTCATTTGTGCTTTAATTCACTAGGTTTGACCTTGAACAGAATAATAGGAATAAGGGTATGTTTGGATTGACTTAATCAAGTTTATCTATTGGTATAAACACTTGCGAAACTGTTTTGGAGAGCTTATAGAAACAACCTATGACATGTAACATGTTCATAAACTATTTTTAACTTGTGTCCATAAGCTCTCCAAAATAGGTTATGAAACAGTTTAAGTTTCTTCGATCTTTTATTATAGAAAATTCTTATACACAAGCACTTGTCTGATAAGCGTTTATGCTACAAGTGCTTAATTAAATTGTTTATCCAAACAAGAGTTTAGATTGGATCAACTTGATAGAAGATAGGCAATTGAATACAATTGAAACTACAGATATTGAAAATTTAGATGTGGTATCAAGATGAACAATAAAGCACATGTGTTTTTACTATTTGATGGGAAAAAACCTGTTACAATAATGTACTTTTAATGCATGTAGTTTTGTTTTCCCACAACTTGATCATCCAATAATATCCCTCACTTGGTTGTGTACTTATGTTGCGCTGTGCTGTGTTTGGAAGGTTGAAGATTTACAAGTGGGGCTTACTGTAAATTTAAGAAACCAAGAAGGAACTCTTAAGCTGATTCTCTTAGATTACGGATGTGATGTTGGAGAATTATCTATAAAGATGAATGGTGGAGCAGCTTGGCTTTATCAAGTGTAAGCTATATTTCCTAGGCTCACACTGACTTATCTTTCAAAGGAACAAAACTTGGTTCTGACCCCTTGCACACACAAACACATAGATGGACTGATAGATAATGGTTGAAAATGTTATGTGAATAATTATTTTATTTTTGCTGCAGTCTAGTTGATGCTTTTAAAGGAAATATTGGATCGGCAGTTGAAGATGCCGTGTCTAAGAAAATAAGAGAAGGGATACCAACACTTGACAATTTACTGCAAACTCTTCCAAAGACAATTTCAATAGACGAAACAGCTGCTCTTAATGTTTCTTTCGTCAACAAACCTGTGCTGAGTAATTCTTCTATTGAACTTGAAATCAATGGTTTATTCACCCAGAGAAATGATGTTTTAGTACCTCAAGTTTACCACAGAAGATCTGACATTTCTGTTTCCAGTGGTGGTTTACCAAAGATGATAAATATTTCATTACATGAAAATGTTTTCAAATCAGCCTCCGAAGTTTACTTCGCCGTAAGTTTTTGAATTCTGAAGTTTCCAAAGATTTCAATACATGAAAATGTTTGGCATAGTTTAGCTCAATAACTGGAGTTTTCCTTTTTTGTTATGTTTTGCTTAGTTCTACCCTAACATTTCTCATGAAACATTAATACATTATCTTGTTTCTCATTAGGCTATGACAATATCAATAATCTGCGGAACAAAATTTTTCCTTATTGTTCAGTTTGCATGTTTGCCAACATCAATCTATATAATTTTAATGGAGTGAGTTCTTTAATAACCAACCTTGGGTTATGAAACCTTTGGCCGGGCATGGAATTTGGGATAAAAGGATTATTTTGCTGACATCAAATAGACCTTGAGTTCTGCTAACATTAAATATTGGATCGGGTGGTGGGCAATGACAATGAAGAGAATTATTTGAATGGGAAGAGAATCAATTGAAGGAGTGTATTTCGCAGTTAGATAATGTTTCTCTGCATGATAATGTGGTGGATGCATGGGAGTGGAAGAATTTAAGAGGCAACATGTATTCTGGGAAAAGGCTTATAATTATAAAGGTATTGTGGGGCTGGTGGAGATGGCCAATCTGCTCTTAGATCAATTATATGGAACAAATTAATGCCTTCAAAGCTAATTCTTTATTAGCAGTGTATTGACAAATGAAGGATTATCACATATACATCAGTTCGGTGGATTGGTGAATGGAAGAAGGGATTTGAGGCAAAGGTTCGTGATTATATGGTTTATTTGTGTGTGGTTTATTTGAAAATCAAGTTCTGGAGAAGATAAAAATCTTGGTGTTTAGGAGCAACTGAAGAAGCTGATCGATTAGGCGGAAATCATAGTATTGGTGGTAAACGATGTACTGTTTTGTTTCAATATCAGCTGTGTAAAGGAGATTAAAGTTTGTATGCTTTATGAATGGAGATTAAAGTTTTATCTTGGCGGTGGTTGTTGACTCGGATTAAAACTTCGATTTGTATGCTTTATGAATGGAAGTGGAATCCGAAGGCTTGTTTGTTGAGGTAACTTTGGGCTGATGGCCGTAGGGTGGTGGGGAGCGCGGATGGTTCTGTTAGGAAGCATTTTGGTGCAGCTGTTTTGGTCAGTTCAGCTGCTGTTAGCTGCCTGTTATGCGCCTGTACAGCAGCTGTTCTCTGGTCTGCAGGTGTATGTTTTTTCTGCACCTTGTTCTGCAGTTTTTTCGGTTCCAAGCTGCTGGTATGTGATGTAGGGTGCTGTTTTGGGCTTGCTGTGTCAGGATGGGGTTTAGTGGTGCTGTTCTAACTGTGTTGGGTTTAGGGTGCTTTTGCGACACTCTAGCCACCTAGTTGCTTTGGGTAGTGTTTTTTGGTAGAGGTTCCTCATATATACGTTCTTACCTTGTTAGGTGTTCCGCATATATACGGCATCTTTGTACTCTTTTCCTTTGGCCCAAGCTTTTGTGATTCTTTCACCTGCTTGGTGTAATAATATTTGCCGTTTCAAAAACAAACAAAAAAACTGTGTAAAGGAGCTGAGTAAGGTACACTGCTCATTAATTAAAATTTTCTTGTGAATTGTGTCAATCATACGTGGGTACTCAGGCAAATCCTTTGGATAGCTGTGATGTTGGTGTTGATGCTGGAAAATTCTTGAGGCGAATGAGTTGGCATGATAGTGCATGTTGCTGGATTAATGATTGTACTGGGATTGCTTGTGCGAAAAAATAGACCTTGGACTGTTATGCTACATATATCCATAGAATTGAATCCTCTATTCCTTTACCATAGAAATTAGAAACAGCATTGTTCATGCTGATTACAATCTTTTGTGTTAGATTGGGTGTATTTGCATTATTATAGACTCAAATATAGTTTTGATAGTTTATGTTGTTCTTGCCTCAGGCAGATGCTTTGCAATGGATACTTGATAAACTGCCTAATCAGGCCCTTTTGAACACTGCTGACTGGAAAATCCTCATTCCTCAATTATACAAGCAATATCCAAATGATGACATGAATCTTAATGTCTCTGTATCTTCTCCACCGGTTATAAAAGTGTCAGATCAAGATGCAGGTGTTACCATTTCCATAGATTTAATCATTGATGTTTTGGAAGCTGGTGAAGTCATACCGGTTGCATGCATCTCTGTGGTATGCTTAAATAAAGTTAATATATACCTAAGTTCATAGTTAATCATTTTTTAAACTTACACTTTAATGTAACTATTCTCGTAATTTGCTACATTTCTACATTCCAATAACATGATCAATATCTTATATTAACATGTTCCATTAATGTTGCTTGATGGTACAGGATATTAGTGCTTCGTGTGATGCGGAAATTGTACGAAACAGTCTTACTGGTCGGCTTAAATTGAAGAAGTTCTCCACATACTTGAAATGGAGCAAAATAGGGAAACTTCACATGAATGTAATTCAGGTAAATATCAGTAAATGCATTCACCTTTTCAACTCAAAGGTTTGTATTTTGGTATAAACTAGATGAAATTGAACTTTAGAACCAAATAATTCCTTTATTTTGGGGGACTATTCTTGGATAGTTATGCTTTTATCTGTTTTTAAGATGTCATGTGACACTATCTCATTGTGCACACAAATCATTCTAATTTCAACTTTGAAATACATGAATATTGTTAGTTAGTCTATGCTATAATTATATGAATCTTACTCTTTTACTTTGTAAACATTTGCAGTCATTATCATCAACTGCCCTCAAAACCGTCCTCATACCATACCTAAACTCGCAGTTAAAGAGGGGAATTCCATTGCCGATTCTGAATGGTTTTGCCCTTGAGAATGCGCGAATCTTGTACACTCCCCCGTGGATTGCAGTGTGTAGTGATGTTACCTTCTTAGGAGACTACTATCTTAGACATCATCTAGCGTATGTATCATAGAACTACTGTCACAGTACACTTGAGGTAAAAAAGGAATGAGATATACTTGTAATTTGTAAAGAAAGATAGCTGTGAAGAGTGAATGTTACCTTCTTAGGAGACTACTATAATCTTTGGACGTGAAACTTTTTGTAAATTATTCCATCTAAAGGATTGCTTGTTGAAAAAAAATTCCAACAGTCAACATGAAGGCTCTTTATTATTTTGATTAAACATTGATATTTTATTTGTAAATTTATGCAAACAAAATTATTATTATTATTATTATTATTATTATAGTTTTCCCAAATATTAAGAAATACAGTACTGTTTTTGTCAAAAAAAAACTAAAATACAGTACTGTTTTTTTAAACTAAAAATGTTTGGTTCTCTCTGTTACATGATGCACTTCAAGTGTGACTCTATGAGTGATTAAATCTTACATTGCCTAATGAGTAAAATGTAATATATTGAACGTTGGGATCCATATAACTAATGTCTTAATGTCTTTGATATATGGTGATTAATATAAGAGAGAGGATCCATATAGAGTCAAAATAATCAATGGATTGTGATTAATATAAATCATGGTATATACAAGTAAAATTTTATCTAAGACATTAAGATTAGTTATATGGACCCCCTCTCTTATACTAGTCACCAAAATATATATCCATCCAAGACATCAATGATTAAATCTCTTATAAATAATTGATTATTTGAATTCAACCCGCTAAGTTGGTAGTAAATTGTAGGATAAATATCATTGACTTTTTTTTTTAAGATAAGTGTCATTGATTACAAGTGTGGAATATTTTATATATGTTTACGCATATATTTTTTATCTACATTAGACTCTTTGGCTTTGTTTACGAATTTGGAGGGGAAGAGAAATGAGGGTTTGAAAAAGAAGAAGAAAAGGAAGAAGTAAGTGGAAAAAATAGATGGCATTGGGAGGAGAGGGCTTTGGGGGTTTATTTTTCTTCAAAATATAAAATCCTCTCCATTTGAGGGAACTAAAATATTGTATTGGAGGAGGATTTTGGAGGGTCTTAGAGGATTTATATGAATTCTTCAATTAAAATTTATGTTGTTATAATATTATTAAAGTTAAAAATATATTAGTCATAAGCATTAATTTATCATTCTCTACAAAAATACTCTTTCAAAAAATGTAAAACATTTTTCAATTTTCCCATATATTTTGCACTCTCCAAAACGGCCAAACTCGTAAACAAAGCCTTTAAGTTTATCCCTCTCCGTATTTGTATGGAGAGGATCTCAACTCATGATTGATTGTAAAAGTTTTTCTTATATGCACGACCTTGTACACAGTAAAAAAAATATTAATTACTTATTTTTCTTATCGGTTACCAACTTAATTATTTATATGATACAAATTGGCTATGTTTGGTAACACAAATAAGCTAGCTTATAGCTTGTTGGATTAGCTTATAAGCTCGTTGGATGAAAACGTGATGTGTTTGGTAACAAGCTTTTCTCATGAGCTTATAGCTTTTTGTGAAAAGCTATTTCAAGTAGTTTTTTAGCTTATAGCTGGTAGCTTTTTATACTTTCTTCCATTTTTAACCTCATTAATTTAATTTTTATATTTTTAATAAAAAAACAACCCACAATCATATATAACTACCCACTTTTAGTGAGAAAAATAAAACATAACTACCCATTTTTTATATTTAGGTGCAACCAGCATTATTATTACCTTGCTCTATTTTCCTTATTACCTCATGTTGTAGTTTTTTATATTTTCCTGATTACCTTGTTCTTAATTCATGCAATATAATTATAATTTAAAATAAAATATACAATAAATAGTGAAGCAAATGTTTAGTAAAAATAATGTTAATTGAATTCATAAAACACATTTATCATTTTCGGGATGAAAGTAATTTGAAATAAATTTAAATATTAAAAAAGAAATAAATTAAGTAATTTTTTTATGTATATATTTTATAAAAAATAATAATGTCCTTTTATGTCATTTTATACTTATCAACCACTTCAACAACTAATTTTAGGAAATAAAAAAAAACAACTAATTTTACCAAACACGTTATTTTTAATAAACGAGTTTTTCAGCTATAAACTATCAGTTAACTTATAACTTCTTTTTACCAAACATAGCCATAGGAAGATTGCATATAAAGTATATTTAATTAGCCAGCAATGCTCACATTCAAATATATTTTTGTGATAATAAATGAAAAATTTTATGCATTGAATCATCCAACCTAACACTTCCTTGAATTTGAATCTGATCAAATTTTAAGGATAAATTCAAGTCAAACCAAAATTTTTTTACCAAAAACTTACTTTTTGATTTAAAATTGATCCACATTCCTCAACTATGCATGTACTCCCTCTCAGCATTATTATTAGCAAAACTTCACATTTTAGATATATCCTAGAAACTCAAAACCAAACAAAGGGATTTTTCACAAATATATTTTTGTGATAATAAATGAGGTGTAGTTGAATTTGAATCTGATAAATAACATTAATTATATGTTTTTTTTTACCAAAAACATACTTTTTGATTTAAAATTGATCCTCATTCCTCAACTATGTCACTATTATAAAGAAAACTTCATATTTTAGATATATCGAATAATTAATGCATTTAGAAGTGAAATTTTAATTATAAAAGTGACCGGAGAAAGTATTATGCATAAAATAATATGTAAAGATGACGAATAAGAAAAAATGTGAAAAATTAATGTTAATTGTCATGTGCAAAGCCTAGCACACATGTGAGAAAAATTAGTTGATTAACATTTAAGTATCAGTCAAAAAAATATTCTTTAAGTATAATTAGGAAAATTATAAAAAATACAAATTAATAGGATTTGATATTTGACCAAAAAAATAAATAAATTTGTTACTTTTTGATAATCATCAAAAGAAGAGAGAATGAAGAAGTGCTCAAAAATTTTAAGTGTATTTATATACTTGAAGGCAGGATATATTTTTCATAAAATATGAAGAAGTTACTTCCACCAACAATGATGTTCCATTTAGTATTGTATATTAGTTATTTTTATTTTGGTGTAGCTATAGATTGTGGTGGGAATCAAGTAGCAAATACCATCATTGTTGACCAACAAGGAAAAGGAGCATTCCAAACAATTCAAGCTGCCATTGATTCTATAAAGAGTCAAAATAATCAATGGATTATGATTAATATAAACCAAGGCATATACAAGTAAGTTTATGTTTAGTTTATATAGGACACGTACAAGTAATTTGAAATGTTGTTCGTGTTAATTAGTTTAGATTAAATAACTTTATTTTATGGTCTCACACTCTAAAATTGTGTAGGGAAAAAGTTCTTATACCCGTTGGAAAGTCGTGCATTATTTTAAAAGGATCGGGTAGCAATAACACAATCATTACTTACAACGATTCATATCATAAAGTCGGCACATCTATGAGCGCTACATTTCATTCATCTCCACCTAATGTGATTCTGAATGGCATTACATTCAAGGTAAATGCAATAAAGGGATCATTTAACAACATAGTATTTTATAACTCTTCCATTGTTCTATAAGGTATTTTGTATAATTGTAGAACACATATGGATATGACGGACCAGCAGTAGCAGCTTCTATATATGGTGATAAGTCTGCGATTTTTGAATGCAGTTTCATTGGTTATCAAGATACTTTGCTTGCATCAAAGGGGCGTCAATACTTTAAAAATTGTTATATTCAAGGTGAAGATGACTTCATTTTTGGGGAAGGTCAATCTTATTTTGAGGTAAGACTTTTTTTTTTTACCAACATTATCTTAAGGAAAGGAACTCCAAAATGACTAGCCTAATATGTGGTAATTATTAGAAGATAGGTAAAGTTTGAACCAAATTGTTCAATCACCACATATCAAACTCAAATACCTATTGAGATTGTTTATTTAGATTAAAAATACTAACAACTTGTGCACAACCTAGTAGTTATGTAAATTTTCAAAAAAAATTATTGCTCATAATATAATTTTCTAAAAACCATTGGGGATGAAAAATGATTATGAATATCGATGACATCAATGGTTATTTTACAACAGTGTCGCATGGAATTCATACTATCTCCATTGAAGTCATAAAGTCACTCTCATTACTTAGCTAACATATGTTGTTCTTAATCTATTTTATTTGAATGTTAAGGTGAAATAAATAAGTATTTATTTTTCTATGGATTTTCACTTGTTGTAGAATTGTGTAATGAATGCCACTCAAGCAGAATCTAGACCTTCAGGTTTTGTAACATCACAACGTAGGGAATCACCAAATGATCCAAATGGTTTTGTTTTTAGAGGAGGGTACGTTGTTGGAAATGGTAAAGTGAGTCTTGGAAGACCTTGGGGACCTTACTCAAGAGTTATATTTTGGGGAACATATTTTACGTCAGTGGTAACTCCTCAAGGATGGGATGCCCCAGGTTTATATAAAGGCCAAGAGTAAGTTTTTTTGTTGCACAAGAGAAAATCCAAGTTTAAGCTTAATAATTTTGCAAAAATAATAATAAAAATCAATCCTTTCGTGACATATCAATTTGGGTTTTAGGTTTGATCAAGTGTTAAATAAAACAAAAGTGTATATTTAAGAGTGTTATTTGTTAATACTACTATCATATGCAACATATGATATTTTTCTAAATTTATAAACAAAATTGTGCAGGGAAAAGATCACATATGCAGAAGTTAATTGTACAGGACCAGGGGCCAACATTGAGAAACGTGTCAAGTGGGAAAAGAAACCAAATAGCTTAAACTTGAATGAATATACTTTGTCATCTTTCATAAATAATGATGGATGGCTTGCCAGCATACCATCTATTTAGCTATTTGAACACAGGACTTAGATAATTATGATTCGATTGTCTTGTTTATTGATGCACTAATGATCAATAGCTAAATATCCAATAAAAGATGTAGGTTTTTTTTTGTCATAATAGCATTCTTGTATATTTAGAGTAAGTTAAATTTTTTTCTGATACGCACTCGCATGTACTCCTTCTGTTTTTAAATATAAGCAAGATTTACTTTTTAGGTTCATTCATTTAATGATGTATGTGGTTCATATTATGGACCACATACATCATAAAATGAATGAACCTAAAAAGTCAATTTTGCTTATATTTTGATACGGAGGGAGTATTTTTTTAAAATTAAAACATAACAATACATACATTGTTTTGCACAAAATATTAAGGACAATAGGGAAAATCCTGAGTACGTAGTACAAATAGAGTTTACGGTTAAAATATCATAATATTTGTGTGATCGTAAACTTCCAACATTTTAATTGATAAGCTTAGATTGTGACCAATACCGTCATCAAATAAATCCCTTCTAGGGAAACTTTTGACTTTGAGAATGTTATTAAGTAGTAAGGAGCTAGAACCATGGAGGAGTTTTCAACTTTGTTTATCAAGCATAGATAAATTGAATGCTTCAATGTTACGGAAACCTAATCTCCTTAAACTTTTAGAGTAACACTTAGATGACATTGTGGTTGATGATATTGGTGACACTGATCAACCACAATATCATAAGTGTCTTTCTTCTCTTTCTTTCATAAGATTTTTTTGTCATTTTGTACACTTGTGACATTGTGATTGGCCAATGTCACCAACCACAATGTTATCCAAGTATTACCCAAACTTTTATGCCAATTAAGTTTTCCCACCTCAACCAATTGATTCCTCTACAACCATTCTTTTTAAAACCCAATAAAATAAATTCATCATTCATTCGATCTCATCACATAAGGTCGAAGGAATAAGGAAATCACCCATACAATATGAAGGTATAGCTTGCGCAACATATTTGATGAGAACCTCTTTACTTGCCCGTGAAAGAGTGGAAGCTCCAAGATTGACATTTTTTTTCCAAATTTTATCCTTGAGATAAGTAAAAATAGCTTTCTTGCTTCGGCAAACCATATAAGGAAGGCCAAGGTATTTGCCTTTCTCAATTGATTCCATAACAAAGCGGAGGTAAGACCGATTAACACTATAAAAGGCTTTGGAAATGTCGACCTTTAGAGCTACCTCGCCTTTCTTACCTTTATGCTCGCATCTCATAAAATGTAGGATTTCAAACACGAATAGAGCATTATCCATGATAGACAGGGGAGTTACAAAATCATCTTAAATGAAGTTCCCAATCAAAAGACTGCGAAGATAAGCCGGATTTTGAAAATAATTTTGTAAAGGACGTTGCATAAGGAAATAGTACGAAGATCTTTGATAGTTTATGAATGATCACCTTTAGGATCCAAAACAATATTCATGTAATTTAGTCGGGAGGGGAAAGCACTTGGCCAGTATCCAACCAAGAAGAGGTAGATGCAGACAACTCATCTTCTAAATTGTCCCATAGATGTTGATAGAAACTCGGATTAAAGTCGTTAGGACATGGTGACTTGTCTGGATGCATGCTGAAAATTGCCTTCTTAAATTCTTCCCTAGAAAATGGTTGTATGTGAAGCATGTTGTCATTAGTTGTCACACGAGACTGAATGCGGCTAATAATTAGTTGATGGTGTCCTTGAACTGATGGAAAGATTGAAGAGAAATAATCACGAATACGAGCCATTAGGATGGCGCAGCTTAGTGATAGTAATTTTAAGATGGCATGTAGATGCAGAGGTATGAAAGAACTTGGTATTGGTATCATCATATTCCTTCAACCAGAAAACTTTTGAGTGTTGTCTCCAATAACTATCTTCTTGGAGCAGCAAAGTGGCAAGGTTGTTTTGCAATTCAAGAATTTGAAGATCACCCAAATCATCCGTTGATGTAGAAGAATCATCGATGTGAGCTCGTAGTTGGGATAAGCGTTTTTGGAAGTGCGGATGATTAGAATCACTCCAAACTTTCATATCCATTGAAAAAATGATTTTTAGAGAACCATTTAAGTAAAAGAAATCCATGTACATAGTATTGCATCAAAGTGAGTCAACTGTTTTTTAATAAAAAGGTTTAAATAATATAACCGTTTAAATGAATGTATTAGAAGAAAAAATACTACACCAAAAACATGCATCCCCATTATATATATATATATATATATATATATATATATATATATATATATTGTTTGACTCCCTAAAAAAATATATATTGTTGGACATGATATAATATTTATATTATCTATCTGCACAACTACATCAAGCAAAATTTCTTTTCCCAAAATTTTGCTTTTACATTAAAAGAAAGAGTCATGCTATTTCTATCGAGAGAAAATATAGCGAATCCCTTCTACGAATGTTTTGAACCGTTAGATTTTCTTTTCAATGGAATATATTTGAGGCTTTGATTATGAAAAGAATGATGTATGTTGCAGTTATAATTGCTCTCTCGTGAGGTTGTCGTGAACAAGTCTCTCACAACACATAGCAAATCCTATATGTCACATTAATCTCGGATTTAGTTGAGGAAAAAAAGATTCAAACATAAGTCACAATAGAGAAAAACTAATTTTCAACTAAAAGTGCATTACTACAAAATGATGTTTAATTTATTCAAAAATACATTAGCAAACGTTAATCCAAATACACACACAATTTTCAATTTTTTTTAAGCCAACCCTATTTTACATCCCCATACAAAGGCTTCAAACTTTGGGAGGCACTTAAGCCAACTCAAATAACAAACTAAATTGACTAGAGCAAAATAAATGCACCCCTTAAAGGTTAATTACTAGTTAATATGCATTGTTTCATTAGTACAACCGGAATAGCTCTTAAAGATTTATCCAAGTTCATTTTCCTTGGTTCCATATCATTTTCAAGTTTCCAATCAAATGAGTTGATTTGTGATCCCAACATCGAATGCAACATCCTAATAGCCAATGGTGAGCCAGGACATATACGTCTCCCACTACCAAATGGTGTAAGATTAAAGTGTCGACCTTTGATATCAATTTCAGATCCCAAAAATCTTTCTGGTTTAAATAAATCAGCATCATCCCATATATTTGTTCTACCAATAGCCCATTCATTTATCCGAATTTGTGCAACCTTTGGAATAGTGTACCCTGCTATTCAACATCTGCCCTAGCTTTACGTGTAAGCGTAAACTCTCTTTTATCACTGCTTGCAAGTATGGAAGCCTATCAATGTCTGATTCTTCTATTAGATTGCATGATCCAATGGTTTCCCTCAGTTCCTTTTTGGCTTTTAACGTAGCATCTGGATTGTGTATTAATTCACTCATTGCCCTTTCTAATCCATATGCTGTTGTTTCCGTTCACGCCACGAGTAGATCCTATTTTATTATTATATAAAAAAAACAATCACATGTTAACTAAAACAAACAGAAGTAAAAAGATGGTTGAATATATGTTCCTTAAAATTGATTTATATAATTAAGTGGTTGACCTCAAATGGTTAATGAGCTTCACCAAAAGATGAATCGTTTGAGAGAATCAAATTTCAATTATTTGTTGGAACAATTATTGGCTAGGCCATACTTACTTCACGGCTAAACTCCGAATTATTATGACCCATTTTCCTAAGAACCGGATGGTTAATATAAAAGAAAATTGATTGATATGAATTTCTCTCTCTATTATGACCATTAGTGTAATTAGACGAAATCAATTATGTTTCGCTTATAGGTGAAATCAATTTGGTCAATTATGACATCTAGGGCATGGAACACTTTTGTAACATAATAAGAAGTGTTCCTTCTAAGGCCTTGTGGGTCAATGATCTTCAAAACCGGAAAATGATCAAACAAGTTTGGTGTTCCAACAGTTTTCAAGAGAATAGACACTACATCCTTATTCATCATCCAAAGACTCTACAAAATCTTGAGATACAAAAGTATATGACAAAAAATTAATACAAGCCTTGAGAGCAGCTCTTACAATTTCAACAGCTTGACCAGTTAAACTACTTTTATGCATATCATTGAGAAGATCTTTCAATTTCATACGTCTAAGTTCTTGACTTGCATCAAGAGTCTTGTTTGAGAATAGATGATAATGGCATGTTTTTCTAAGGTGTTGCAAAAGAGGTGAAAATGGGAGGAAAACTATGCTAAAATTGTTGTGATCATGAGTTGTTGTGATATCAGGAACAAATCTATCAGAGCACAATGAATCATGAGTATTAAGAATCTCTTTAGCCATATTGATGAAGAGATCATTATGGTAGTCTCTGTGCATAACTTAATACTCATAATAGGACCATAGAATTTAGCAAATTTTGCTAGGGTTTGATGTGGCTTTTTGTATAATTCAATAACGTGTGACATGATAGTAAAAATGGAAGGTCCAGGTGGAAGCTTTGATTTTCTATTTCTTGCATGAAGAAGTGAACCAATAAAGTATGTGACCATGCATGTCAACAAAAGGAGCATTGCACCACTCAAGTAGTCCATATCTGTAAATGGATCAGGAACATATTCAGTATACTCACAAATATCGAAGAGAAATTAAATGGATTATGTAATTTTACCTATTTTTACAAATTAATATATGCATTTTTTTACAATTACAAGAAGTTATTAACACACAAAGGCAGAGAGAATATTGAATAAAGGTTGAAATAATCAGACATAGTAGGTAACTAAAAAAAGGACTTGAGTTTGTACCCCAAAAACAAAGGACTTGAGTACTAAAGGGCACCAAAGAAACTAAGACTTCTTCGAAGAACTTGCCACTTATACTTTCTTGTTCACCCCAATTTCTTAGTTAAGTACATTTCAAACGAATAGACAAAGCTTTTCTAGGTTACATTGAACAACTGTGGTTAGTTTACTCAACTACAAGTACAACCAATTAAAATTAGCCATATAAGCAAATTTATAAATGGAGTAAATATATAATTAGTTTGTGGTTGCCATTGCAAATTTAGTTTATCTTTTTGTTTTGTTAAGACTTTGTTTTGAGCCCTTTCTAGGCACGTCTTGCCTTTAACAAGGTCTTCTCTCTTGTTTATAAATATATATCATTTGACTTAAAAAAAAGTTTTGTGACTAATTTTCATCGATAGTTGGATAAATTACCTACAATTCTTCATGTGTGGTTATGTCCAACCCTAAAAAAGTCCATATTTTTTTGGTTAAAAAAATCACAAGTGAATTACTTGTTACTGGAATATATATTTTTTTTGAAGAGATCAAAATGAAATTATATACCACAACACAACAGCAGTCCCCAAGCACAAGGTATGCCTAGGGACTGGAATATATATTAAAAATGTGTAGAGATTTTTTTTAGGGGAATGTATAGAGATGATTTTTCTAACTGTGGAAGCTATTTTAATTTTTTGTTACAACTGTGGAAGCTTTTTGATGGATGATCTAAATAACAAAAAAAAATTAAAAAAAAATACGTATCTTGAACGTGTAAAATTTGTGCATAAAATATTATAATTTTAATTACAAATATTAAATGGCTGCTCTTTGTTGATATAAGTGTTATTATGATTTTTTTTTTTAAGGCAAATCTTATTTTGATTATTAAGTACTTTTCGTATGTAAAATTTACTCCCGTGACAAGTTTAGCCAGAAGAAGCATCTTGGCCTTTTTATTGTATTTTAATATTTTATTATTGAATTGAAATCTTCTATTATCTAAATATGAAACTTAATGTCTACCAAAAATACAATTTTGTCCCTTCTTAATTTTTTGATACGTCATCAAAATTATATTCTTTTGTGTTTTTTGTTTTAACCCCCCTATAATTTCTCTCCTAAAAACAAATTAAAACAAACTCAGTTGATAAAATACCCTAATTTAATCTTTTTTTAAAGAACAAACAAATTTAATCTTAATCTCAGTCAAAATAAGTTTTCTAATAATTCAACTTCTAAATATTTAAAGAATTAAAAAAAATTACAATCTTCTATTCTCTAATTCTCTAATCATGAAAAAAATTATGAAACTTAATGTCTACAAAAAATACAATCTTACGTTTTCTTAATTTTTTGACACGTCGTCAAAATTATATCTTTTTGTGTCTTTTGCTTCAACTTCCCCCTATTTTTTCTCCTAAAATCAAATTAAAACAAACTCACTCAATATTACACACTAACTTAATCTTTTTTTAAAGAACAAACAAACTTAATCTTAATATCAACCAAAACAAATTTTCCTATAATTCAACTTTAAAATATCTAAAGAGTTAAAAAAAATTACAAAATATTAGTTACAAGGCATATACCTACTTTTCAAAAAATTACACATTTTCAAGATTGCTTTTTTTTTTTCTAAAATTAATTTGCCTTTGTTTTTTCTTTATCTGTTTTTTGGTCAAAAGAAAAAATTTATTAAATAAAAAAATAGATAAAGAGTCTGAGGACATTAGATCTGACTCAGGTACAACAAAAAACGGGGATACAACATAATAAATCAGACCAAGTGGATCGACCACAATCTATCATTACAAAAATTCACTAATCAGCAAGCGAACCCCGTATACAGGCGCGAAACCAAGTTTAAAATAAATATGAAAAGTGAACCTCTACGAAAAACAATTAATGAATCGACCGTCATCACGGTATCAAAATCCAAGTGTCAACAGCTCCCTAAACAAACCAGCAAGCATAAAAGCTCTTTCAAGCTGGAAGAACCGAAGTATAGACAAACGAGAAATATTAAAGCCTGTAGATCTCAACATATTTCGAAAACAACAGAGAATCAAAAAATTCTGGTCACTATGTCATATTATAAAATATTATTTTTATTGTTGTAGATTATTAATTATTATATCTTTTAGAAATATGACTATAAAAAACACTGAAAATGATAAATGAGTCACAAAATAATATTGTTGTACAATTCATACACGGGACTCATAACGGCATCTTTATCAATAATGAAATCTTTACTATTTTTAATATTTCTACGTATTTTTAGCTTACCATTTCATAATATTTAATATTAAATATTTCAATGATTTTATCATAGCAAATTTCATTAACCTCTTAAGGTCTTCTTAAATTACACAAACACTCGCTCTATTTTTTAGCTAAACACTAATCTCCTTCTTCTTTTTTTTATCATACGTGTATAAACTCATTTAATTTTCAACTGTTTTTTCTTTTCATTTTTCACTTAAGTGATTTTTCTCAACTTATTGTTACTCAGTCAAGGTGGTTTAATTTTTAAACTTTAATGTAATAAAACAGATACATCAAAGATTATTTTCTTTTCATTGATTAACCACAATGTCTAGCCACCAAGATTCTTCTCATTTCTATATTCTCTTTTGATCTCTTCTATAATTGCCGATATTTGATTGTTGGTGGTAAAAACAAATGTTATTGTTTTCCATTGTGAAAAAAAAAACTTCATTTAACTTAATTGTGAAAAAAGAAAACAAATACAAATAAATAAATAAAATCTCATTTAACTTATTGTGAAAAGAGAAAACAGATAACAACAAACAAAAATGATTGAAATTAAATTGTATATTATCAAGGTTATTAAAATGGATAAAATAAGAGGAGATTGACGTATTTGAAAATTAGAAGGGGTGTTTGTGTTATTTAAGAAAATCTTAAAGAAATTCAAAGTAAACTGCCCTTTTATTATTAATGTCAGTTTTATCATTAGTTTTTTTTTTCTTATTTCCTCAATTCATATAGCCTTGTTATGCGCCATGATACATATCACCCTTCGAATTTGTCCGTGCGGAGCACGGGTTAAAATGCATCGGCAGAGATACAAGTTTTTTTTATTTTATTTTCCAGAAGCCAACAAGATACAAGTTGTCATGTGCAAATTAAATAAGAAACATACACATGATACACGTTGCCATGCAAACAAACAAATGAAAGAATGCACTAGCCAATAGGCATATGCCACGTGAGATTCTAATTAACTACTATACAAATATATACTATAAATACGTAATTGACGTTAATTTCAATCTTCCTCACATCTGGTTATATACCGTGTAATTTACTTTTAACATTCTATTTTCTTGTACAGTAGGCTATTTGGAGAAGAAGAAAAAAAGGAAAAGGCTTGATTACACTATGAGTAAAGAGAAAAAAGAGTGATGTTATAGATTGAAGATGCAAAAGAAAAAGAGAGATAGAAGTAAAATTAAATGTTAAATGAATGTAGGAAAATGTGAGGTGTTTTAGCTAATATAATGATTGAGAAAAAAATCAACCCGGTCAATGATTATGTTTATGAAGGATGTTATGTTGTCGAAAATGGTAAAGTGAGTCTTGGAAGACTTTGGGACTCTTACTCAAGAGTTATATTTAGATAAACATGTTTTTCGTCGGTGATAACTTCTCAAGGATTGGATGTTAGGGATTTAAAGAACAATTTTGTTAACGAATGTTGGGCGGTGCTCTTTAAAGATTTTAAATTAATAAATTATTGCTTGAAAACGTTAAATATTTTAATTTTTAATACTTTAAATATACAAATTTTCACAAAAACTTATTATTTAAAACCATTGAAAACTTTACCATTTCCCTTTAAAGAATGACCAATAGTAGGGTTTTTTTGTTACATAAAAGAAAAGCCAATATAGTAAGTTTAAATGAAAATTTTTACAAAAATAATACTAATTAAAATCAATAGTATTCATAGCTTTTTGCATGTCTTTGAGTGAATGCTCCTACATTTAGTACAAATTAGACCATCGACCCGTGCTCCGCACGGGTCCTACCAGCTTACACATGTGCGTTTAAAGTTTATTTTTGACCCATGCAATCATATCAGCTGTAATAAAAACCAATTGGTGATCTTTGACATTTGTGATGCACGGGTTTATCAATAAACATAAATGTGAATATTAGAGATGCAATATCACATCCACCAAAAAAGAGATGCAATATCGTAATAAAATAGGTCTTAATATGTCCTTCAACCACATTTGAATCTTACCAAATTTTTAATTTTAGTTTTAGCAAATTAGAAAATGCATATTATTAAACTTATTTGCTTGCATTTGATAAAAAAAGTAAAATAAATATAACTATAACTTATTCCAGAGGAAACCCATTTTATGACCATATAAATAATGAAAAAAGTAAATGAGGACATATTGCATCATAATTATTCAAGTTTGAACTAAAAAAACTAAAGCAAATTGAAAATAAAAACATAGTGGATCAGATGATTTTTTCTTTTAAAAATGATCTCATCCACATTGTGAACATACCTAACCTTCCTTGCACGTTAACTTATACGACATTAGCAGTCTTGAACTTAATTGTATCATATGAAAATGTGCATTTGTCTAAAATCAAAATGGAATTCGAAGATCATTGTTATTTCTCAAGTAACGATAGACTAATGTGATTTCAACGAGATGATTGTAAATTCTCTTTGAAAGTACATGAGATGAGATAATTACTGACTTACAACTAATTTGAAGTAATCATATGCCTGATCGGTCTACTAATCAATAAAACATGTAGTATTCAAAAATAGCACATTATAAAGGATTCAAAAATAACACTGTGACTCAGTACGATTCAAGAATAGCACATCATGTGGTATAATAAACTTCACTGTAATCCTACATTCAAACGCAGACTCTGCTATAAACTTACATAGAACAAATAAAAGAATAAAAATGAAGGTCACACAAAGTTTATGGATGTATTGTAGAAATAAACTTTTTTTCTCGAATTCTTGTTTAAACATTTATAACAAATCCTTTCACCTCAAATATGCAAATTTAAAGTTCAACACTATATTTGTCGTAAGTACAAAGATTAAATCGCAATGTTCACTGCTATTGTCAAAGACGTAATATTCTTGAATGAAAAAGGATAATAAGGTCTATAAACGCAGATATAAAAAACGCAACAAACTAAAGCATCAAAACCACAAATTAATTTTCAACGCTTTCAATCTCAAGAACAACGAACTTAATTGAGGGAACAAAAAATTTCAGTAATCAATTAGAATCTTCGGTCTTCACACACGCCAATTTTGTCAGCTTAGTGGTCGAATAGACTCCTCCTTCAATGTCGCTAACTGAGACTGATTCGACAATATCAGCTTCTCTACCGTCCCCTAATTTGCTTGGTGGAGTTTCTCCTATTTCTGTTTGCTTGGTGAAGATTAGTCCTTTGAATCTATCACATCTATTGGGCTATTGTTGTAGTTGACCTCTTCCTCCTCGTTGCACATTTGAGATTAAAAGAACTAATCACTAATAAATAAAAAAGATACGCTACATCCATATATATATATATATATATATATATATATATATATAAGAAACGGTGTAATAAATAAATAAAGAATCAACCGCTGAGAGATGATCCAACAAAGAATAAACAACATACACCACTATTAAATTCAGTGTGATATATTCTATAATTAATTTTCATGGTATTGATATACTTATGTTGTCGGTATTCACACGTCGATGCTCAACAACGCAGTCAATATCAATTAAAAGAGCGATACAAATAAAAAAAATTGAAGAACAAAAAGTGGTAAGTAAGAAAGAGAGAATTTAGGTAATAATGAATGATGAAGGAAGAGCTGAAGGAACCATTTAGGTTGTTGAAGATGAAAAGAAAATTTTGGTTGTTGAGACATCTCGGTTGAAAAACAGACCATATTCAGCAATTGCTTTTCGAACATGACAATTTGTTATGTTTTGAAATTAGGAGAAAGATTGGGGAAAGATGCATTGGTAACTGTGTGTATTAATTATTGAGTTGGTGGGTGGCTATGAGAAGTGTGAAGCTACTGCAATTCAAAAACCACATTTAATGATGTTAGTTGGCTTGTTGGGTACTATTTTTGCTGATAGCTTACATCGCACGATTTGGATTAGTGTTTGAGAGGGAAATCACAAAAGCAATTAGGGTTATCAATAGCTTGACCTAATAAGCTTTTAGAGTAAGTATAAGTATATAAGCTAGGAGAGAGAATGAGGGTATGACTTTAAGTGTTGTAATTACCAAAAAAACCTTAAAAATAAACTAAATGCAAGGAAAGGTATGATTTATTACTGAGGAGAATCTTGGTCACACTCGTTCAAGGGTATGTTTGATAAAAATAAACTATAAGTTAGCTGATAGTTAAAAATCTAGCTTATAGCGGATGGTTGATAGCTGATAGTTTATAACTGAAAAATTAAATTATTTAAATTAAAGTGTTTGGTAAAATTAGTTGTTGAAGTGGTTGATAAATATAAAATAACATAAAATGATATGTTTTATTTTGTTTTTTTTCTTCATAAATTATACATATAATATTATTTACTTAATGTTTTTTTTTTTCAATTTGACATTTTTTATTGAACAAATTTTTTTAATGAATTTTATTTAACTAAAACTGCTTTACTATTTATTGTAAACCAAAAAAAAGTGAACAACAAAGGTATAAAAAATGTGAGATGACATTAAAAAACGTTCCCTGCAAAAAGTGATATAAACGTCCACTAAAGAAAGTGAAATCATTTCTAAAAAAAATAAAAAATTGAAATCAAACGTGGGTAGAATGTGGGTAGTTTTGTTTATTAAAAAATAATAAAATTAAATTAATAAGGTTAAAATTGGAATAAAATATAAAAAGTTATAGGCTCTGTTTGGTAAAAAGAAGCTATAACCTAGCCGATAGCTGATAGTTGAAAAGCTAGCTTTGAGCTGATGATTGATAGCTGATAGTTGAAAAACTCGCTTATTAAAAATAATGTGTTTGGTAAAATTAGCTGTTGAAGCGGTTGATAAGTATAAAATGACATAAAAGGATATTTTTTTTTTCAAGTATACACATTTTTTTCTAATGTATTCAAT
The DNA here is from genome assembly GCA_946800305.1 of Medicago arabica. Lineage (NCBI taxonomy): Eukaryota > Viridiplantae > Streptophyta > Magnoliopsida > Fabales > Fabaceae > Medicago > Medicago arabica. The sequence continues at coordinate 3,317,213 of OX326970.1, forward strand.
ATTAATATTTTAATTTATGGTTAAATATGTTTTTATGATATCTGCTTTTGGTTTCATAAATGAATCCCAGAAATAAAAATAAGAGTAAGGTGGAAAGACAGTTTTTATGTTTTTAAAACGTACAGTGGGCTAATTATAACAAAATAAAGCATTTCTTTAAAAAAAATATATAAAGCCGTTCATTAAGGCTGTGTTTGGTAACACAAAAAAGCTAGCTTATAGCTTCTTGGATTAGCTTATAAGCTTGTTGGATGAAAACATGACATGTTTGGTAATTAGCTTTTCTCACGAGCTTATAGCGTTTATTGAGAAACTAATTCAAGTAGCTTTTTAGCTTATAGCTTTTAGCTTTTTATATTTTCTTCCAATTTTAACCTTATTAATTTTATTTAATTATTTTTTAATAAGAAAAAATGTAACTACCCATTTTTTGTATATTAGAAAAGAAAAAAAAGAAACTACCCATTATATTTTGATGCACCTAACTACTTGCACGTTACTATCCATATATATATATATATATTTTCTTTTCTTTTCTTTTAACTTGCTTTTAATTCATATAATATAATATAATTTTAAATAAAATCTACAACAAATAGTAAGACCATTTCAGTGAAATAAAAAATATCAATAATTCATAAAAAACATTTCTCATTTTGAAGATGAAAGTGATTCAAAATAAATTCAAATATTTAAAATTAAATAAATAAGTAAAAAAATGTGTATATAATTTATACTTAATAAAAAGCATGTGTTATTATGTCATTTTATATTTATCAGTCACTTCAACAACTAATTTCACCAAACACATTATTTTTAATAAGCGAGCTTTTCAAATTTTCTTGTTCACATTCCTTTTTACATGCTCTTAATTCAATGATAAATAATTTTATATGAAATTTACGATAAATAGTGATGCAAGTTTAATTTAAGTAAAATTCATGAAAAGAAAGTTTTGTTAAATAAAAATTGTCAATTGAATTAATAAGTACATTTATCATCTGGAAGATGAAAATATTTTGAAATAAATTTAAACATTGAAAAAGAAATACATTAAGTAATAAAATTGTATATATGATTTATAATGAAAAACACAAACATGCCCTTTTACGTCATTTTATATTTATCAGCTACTTCAACAGCTAATTTTACCAAACACTTTTTATTTTAATCAGCTAACTTTTCAGCTATAAGCTATCAGCTATCAACCATCAGCTATAAGCTAGCTTTTCAGCTATCAGCTAGCTTATCAGCTATCAGCTAGCTTATAGCTTCTTTTTACCAAACACACCCTAAAGATACAAAGCAATGACAGTTTTTTATTTTTTAAAAGGAAAAACGTGGCAGTTATGAAATATGACATGGGTGGTTAGTTTTATTAAAAAATAATTAAATTATATTAATAAGGTTAAAATTAGAATAAAATATAAAAAACTACAAGCTAAAAGCTCAAAAGCTACTTGAAATAGCTTTTCAAAAAACGCTATAAGCTAGTGGAAAAAGCTTTTTACCGAACACATCTTATTCTATCAAAACAAGCTTATAAGCTAGTCCAACAAGCTATAAGCTAGCTTATTTGTGTTACCAAACACATCCATAAGCTATAAGCTCAAAAGCTACTTGAAATAGTTTTTCAAAAAACGCTATAAGCTAATGAGAAAAGCTTTTTACCAAACACGTCTCATTCTATCAAAATAAACTTATAAGTTACTCCAACAAGCTATAAGTTAGTTTTTTGTGTTACCAAACACAACCTAAGTATCCTAACTCAACCATTTGAACTATGTTTTGGGAACTCGATGTATATAAATTAAAATCTTATATTATTATTCTACTTATTTTCTTATGTAAAACATGATTAGAAAAAATCAATAGAATAATATTAAATGTGGTATATTTTTATAAGTTACAGGTAATCGTCATGATCTTGCGCATGAGAGTCCTAAATGCACTATTTAAGGAGAGAAACTCCTCTATAAACACAATCATAGATGATAAATATTTTGACACACTCGCATCAAATAGAAAAATTTAAAACAAAAATAATTAGATCACATCAATCAACATCGATTAAGGACTCTAAATATTTATAATTTGTGGTTGTGTCTAAAGAAGAGTCTCTCCTTTAAGGACTCTGAATCAAGAAATTATTCACTTAAAATGTTAAAAACTTCGATTTTCAATGCATTGAATTCATAATTTTTTTGGCTTAAACACACTTTTTACCCTTTAAGTTTGTAAAAGTTGCAATTTTGGCCCCCTTTTAAAAAAATGGCAAAAGCGACCCCTTATGTCTACCCTTTTGCAAAAAGTTAATTTTGACTAAGTCAACCATATGTGGCACGCCACCTAACTTCCAAAGATGCCACTGTATAATTTTTTAATTATAAATAAAATGCAAAATCCAACACATCATTAATTAAAATAAAATAATTAAAAAAGGAAATTAAAAGCAAATTTATCTCTCTCATTGCCACCAAACCCAGAAGAACTTCCATCTTCTTCCTCTTCTTCATCAAATACAACTAAAAACTCAGAACCCTTTGAACAAATCCCAAATCGAAGCAAATCAAACAACACTTACACTTTCATCTTCAAAACCAGTCATATTCCAAACCAAATCAGACCAAAACTCACACTTTCCGTCAAACCCAAAAAATCACAACATGTTGAACAGTTGCGCTGCAAAAATCACAAGAACATGTTGGTCAACCCATATTCTGTATCAATAGCGGATCCAATCTCCAAACCTTTGGTCGCATTTTTTTCGCATAGCTTCCTTCTTGCTCTGATCTACAACTCTTCATTCTTTTTTCTTTTCAATTTTTCAATTTCTGATCTCAATTTCCAATTTTCCAACAGGTTCAAATTATTGAACTAGTAATCATATTTTACTGGAATTTGATTTGTAGGGATTTAATTCAATTTTGATGCAACGAAGAAGATCAGAACAAAAAAATCAAGATGGAAATTAACACATTCACTACTTCTTCTCTTCTGCAATTAACACATTCACAACAATGGATCTACTCAACCAATACTAAGACGACAACAACAACAACCCATGCTCTGGTTGTTCTAGTTCGATTTGAAAATTGAATCTTTGAACCACCTTATGTTTTGGGCTTTGTTAGGTTGTTCTGTGTGATGATGATTGAGAAGATGAAGAGGGAATTTGGGGTTTTTGGTTATGGAATACAAAAGAGATGAGATGCGAGTAGAAGGAGAAGTGATGTTAAAAAACATGGGGTGGAGGATTCTGGGTTTATGAAAGAGCAAGAACAAAGGGAAAAAAGGTAAAAGATGGAAGCTGATGATGAAGAAGACGTGTTGTTCTTTCTAATATTTTTAATTTCCTTTTTTTCATTTATTTAATACTTAAAATATTATGTGGTTTTTACAATTTTTTTTAATTTAAAAAATAACATCTTTGGAAGTTAGGTGGCGTGTAGGGATGTCAATGAGTACCCATGGGTACAGATAATATGATACCCATCCTCGCTCCATTGGATAAATATGATACCCGTGCCCGCCCCGTACCCTAGTGGGTACCCATTATGCGGGTACCCGCGGGTATTGAGGAATTCATGGGTACCCATGAATTTATTTATTTTTTGGTATAAATAATAACTCTTTTTTAATTAACAAAAAACTTCAACTTTTAAACATCTATACATAATCCATTCAAAATTTCATAAATCATACATATTACATAGAAAATTCATGATTCTTACGTAATCCATAAGATATGTTTTATGATGTGAATGAAGTGGAAACAATGAACTTAATAAGATGAATTAAAAAAATTAAAAATAAAAATAGGTTATTGATGAGGAATCTTAGGTGGACGGTAATATTTCCTTCAATAAGGTAACAACTTTAAGTAATAAGATAAGATATATAAGGATATTTTAATAGTTTACTTAATTTATTATCGGGTATGGGTACCATCAAATCCATCTTCGTATCCATGTAATAATGGGTAGTCAAATACCCGTTTATTATACCCGTGGATACTCGTTTAGCTACCCGCCCCGTGCCCATGACCATGACGGATTTTACCCATAGGTACCCGTGGGCATGAGTATTTTCGCCACCCCTAATGGCGTAACACGTGAGTTGACTAAGTCAAAATTGACGTTTTGCAAAATTGGGTAGACATGGGGTCACTTTCCCCATTTTTTTAAAAAGGGGGTCAAAATTACAATTTTTGCAAATTTAAGGGTAAAAAATGCGTTTAAATAAAAAAAAAATTAAAAAGTTATTGTACATGGTCTTTAAAGATTGCACTTAGGACATCATTAGCGTTTCTCTTGAAGTTTTATTAAATCGAGATGTTACATTTGTTAGTTTTGAAGATTTAGATATATTGAAGGAAATGAATATTGCTTTTAATCTTATTATTTTCCTTTTTCTATCATATATTAGTTGTTGCAGCTAACTGATAAACTCTTTTGTATTAAATAAATAACTTGAACCTCTTCAACTAGTCATTGTCTTCCATGTCGTCAATTTGAGTTTTTGATGCGATAAAATTTTTGTCCTAAAAAATATCTTTGATTTTTTTGTCCCTTTGGAATATCTTGTTTTCAATTTTATTCTTCTTTTTTTTTTTTTTTTATTACAGAACTTCATGTTTTGTGTTCAAAAAAACTTTTTTTCACGACATGTCGTTTATAAGACCATAAAATACCAATATGTAAAGAATAATAAACCAAAATAGAAATGATATTTGAACAACTATTATTTGACAATTTTTGTGACAACACTCTCATACTCACATTATATTTTTACTGTCTCTCTCTATTGTTTTGGTTTTTGTGCAAATACCTTATTTTCTATGTAAAATTTTGGTTGTTTCAAAAGTTGTCATATAACTGGATGTTCAAATAACACAACTCAAACCAAAACTATGATCATTATCAAACAATATTATCATTATTTAATCTTTAAGTATTACAATATATTTAATGGTTACATCATACCTCCCAATCTTTTGGTGTTTTGCCTCGACTTGTTGACATACCAAATAGTGTGCAACAAATTCTGCACTATCAGACTTCGTCCGTGGCCACGAGGAATCTTTTATTAGATCATGGTTAGGGTTGGATATATTGGGTCGACCCGTCCAAAATTGGTCGCCTCGCGAGCAAATAAAGGGCAACAGGCGGGGCGAACCGGTTCGGTGGGTTCGACGGGTTGTTGGTTCGGATGGGTTTTAATGAACGATCACGACTTTGGATATCCAACCCAACTATAATTTGAAACCGACTACAGTAATACTTTCCTACTTTGTCTCTCCTGTTTTTCTCACTCCACACCACAATAATATACGCACTATCCCAAATTTCATTGTTTATCTCTCCTGCTTTTCTTCTTTCTTTCTTTCTTTCTTCTTCCTTCTAAAAATCTGCAGTATCGAAATTCATAAAAAAAAAAAATTACAGTAATGATCTTCTTCCTTCTTTCTAAGTTTTTAGAGTGTCTCACCCTTTGTTCACTTGTAAATACCATGACTTCTCTATGCTCTTTGTTACCGATCAACATCAATTTCATACTCATTTTAATATTCTTATTGGTTTTGTTTCAATCTTTTATAACAGTCCACACAATAATGTTTTTTTTTTTTTTTTATGGAAAAGAGGAAGTAACATAACCCACCACTCAATCGCAACAATGATATCATCGTCGTCCCAGATTTGTCTAAGCAACCGTACAAGAAGCACTATGAAATCCGACTGGCAATTTCTTTTCTTCTTGAATATGATTTTATTAAATGTTTTTTTTAATCTTCAACCGTCGAAAATCGAGAAACTGAAATCTCGGTTAATCGATTGTGAGATGGACGGAGATGGGGCTTGCAGTGTCAATTGCGGTTTACAGCGAATTGAGGTTTTGGCCCAAACTCGTCTGTTATCCCCCTCTAATCATGGTACATCTTGGTGGATCCCAAATGAATAGCAAAACTACTTATGAGCTTTTTTCTAGAATTAGCTAGCTGCTTCAAACTTGCATTATTAGGCACGTAAACTCTTCCTTCAAAAACAAAAACTCCATCAATAGCCAATGTGTAACCAGGCTTATTTAATTCAGCTTGCAAATCAACGTCTAAAGTTTTAGGTTGACCAACATGCATCCTATGGTCGCACAAAATATCTGGCCAATCAAACAAAACTCCACTTTTTAACCAAGTAAAATTAAAGTTCACCGCGATTTCAAATAAAATATTCCGGGTTTCATACCAATGCTCGAAGCAGCTCCTATATCCGAAAGTTTTGAACTCCTCACACAAAGAACATTTATTCATCCTTAATTCGGACTGGTGTAAATATTTTATGTCCTACGCATCTGCTGTTATGTTTGCATTATATGTATGGTGTTTTAACTAAAAATTGCAGTCCTTAAGAAGTTCGTCCGTGTTTAAGACCATTATAAGAGAAAAATATATTGATAGTCGTACATATTTAAAATAGTTAAAAAAATAAATAAATCTAGACTTGACACCATTACCTTTCTAGGATGGTAGTAACTCCTACCAACGATAATGTAGAGACCACGTTAGTTTGTGAAAATTCTCATATCTCCATTTCTAACCGAACGTTTTTGGGGGATTTAATATGTTTACCTTTGAAGAGTATGGATGTAACACTGGGCACATGAATTGATAATTTCGTAATTCAATCTTATATTAGGTGGACGGACTTCGTTAAAGACTATGATGTTGAGTTAAAATACCATTTATGTAAAGCAAACATGTGTTTAGCAATATTTTTTTACACTGGTTCAAAATAATGATGCATAAATGTCGTCTATATGAGGGTTTTAAAGACCTTAACTTAAATGTTACTTAGTTAAAAATGGGGAAAGGATATACGATTATGACGACATTTATCTATTTGTTGATGTGAGCGCTATTTTCAAGACCAGAGTTCTATTCAAGGGAAAATTCATGCATATGATATGATTGTGTGTCTACTAACAAAAATATATTTATAATTATCGATTAGGCTTGTTGTAAGTGGTGAAATATTGGAAAGTTAAAACATATTTCCATGATACCTGTCACAATGACTGGACTTTAGCAAATGATAGACAAAAATACAAATCTAGTTAAATTTCGTTTGTTGATTTCATTAAAATCATGTCATTGATTTTATGAGAAGAAATTGCAAGAATTTTTTAAGATAATGTAATAAATAGATAAAAATAAGATAAAAAAATCAAAAACAAAATCTCACTATGTACGATAATTTTTGTATAAAAAAGTATAATTATTTGAAAAAATAACTATTTAATTTAATAAATAAAGATTAAACGATATAAAATAGTTCATAATACAAGAATAAATGCAAATATACTCTATAATTTTGAGCTTATATAAAAATTTCTCTTTGACTGGATTACCAAACAAACATAATTACCAAAAGACATTATTTTCCTCTTAAATAAATAAAATCATAAGATAGGAAGTGGAAACACGTGACAAGCCAAAGCCAGCTGATTATAAACGAGCTTACTATAAAACGCACGTTTTATCTTTCTAGCCACACACTGTACACGCACGCGACGCTCTCTTTCACTAACCAAACCAATCCCAAAATCCCAAAACCTAAAAACAATTTACCCCCAAAACCAAACCTTCGTCTCTCCCAAACTCAAAATTATTTCAATTTCACACTAAAATCACTTACCCGCCAAAACACTTAAAAATCTCTCTTACATATTAAAGATAAAATTTCTGGGTCTCCCCTCGCAACCGTAGAGACTAATCACTGGAGCCGGGTCGGGTTAAATTACCGTTCCAAATTTTATTTTTCTTTCAAATCTCTCTTTTCTTCTATCTTCCTCCTCTTCCCTCCATTTCTTTCTCTAGTATTTCTCTCCGATGGACGACGTGCCGGTGTCGGAACCGACGCTGGATCCGCCACAGGAGATTGAAAACGGAGGAGGAGAACAACAAGAGGAGCGGTTGAGCAAGAAGGCGAAGGTGGAGGAGGATGAGAATTCGGAGGCGGAATTGAAACGAGTGGCGGAGATTGTTCTGGTGTTATCGACTATGGCGACGATGCGAAGTGGAAAGAAGCCAACTGATGTGGAGGTTGAGCTCATGAGAGAAGCGAGGACCAAGTTGGCGGTTTTATGTCAGGGGATTGCTCCGAAGGATATTGTTGGCGGTGAAGCTATTGGTAGTGTGATAGAAGATCTTGGATTAAATGCTAAGGCTGTAGATCAGAGGTTAGGGTTTCGAGTTCCGAAGATGTCGATTGCTGAGAAGTATTTGTTCGCAAAATCAAAGGTATTTAATCTCTTAATTCAATTGATTTCAATTTTTTTGAATTATTGATTGTGTAGAATCAGAATTAATTGCATTGTATGAGTTGTTGGTTGTTTTGAATAATTGCTTAGTGTGATATGCATAAGTGACATTATGTATATACAATGTTGTCAATTGCGGATTGCGGAAAATTCAGCTGTGCAAATAGCGGCACTATAGTATAGTCGCCATCCGACAATATTTTTTAGTTAATTAGTGTATATCGTATTGTGGGACAGTAGCGATTTGTTCAAGTTCCGTTATTCTGTTGCGCTATATCCTCTATTTAACAATACTATGTATATCTTCATTTTTGGGAGTATGTGTTCAGAAGACGAGGATAAGCGTGTTAGGTCCTTTGTTACTTCTTATGCAGTTATTTGTATTTTGTTTTAATTGGGGGGCAGTGTTGTCAATTGTGGATGGCGGAAAATAGCGGGTTGTTCAAATTCAGTTATGCAACAGTGGTTCAATCTGCTATAACTGGTATTTCACAATATTTTGTGCTAAATAGGCGGGACAAAATCGATTTCTCAAATTTTGCTATGCAGTAGCCGCTATTTAATAACACTGTTAGGGGGATTATTTAATACTACTTTAATTGCTTACATTAAGTATTGAATTATTTTTCTTTCAGTTTATTTCTTGTTACCACTTGTTTTAATCTTAAATTACCTTAATGGGAATGCACTTTGCGGAGTTTATTGGAAAGATGCTGAACTCTGCTAATGTGAAAAGCTTTTTACTTTTTTTTTTACATATGTAAGAGCATTTGTTTGTTGTTTATAGCATGTGGGTAATGTTGTTAATGTGAAATGTTTGTTGTTTACCGTTTCTTCTGCTATCTTTTTTATTTCTAGATGGAGGAATCAAAGAAATTCACTGCACCTTCTACAACATATACATCTCAACCCTTTCAAACAAACACCGGTGGAATGGTTGACAATCGTCTCCCAACAACTGCTGTTCGAATGTTTGCATCTGATAAATCAAACCACGCATCAATACCTTCTACGGTTTCCATGGTGTCTATGCCTCCCCATCTTGCTGCAGGATCTTCTGCACCATTGCAATATCAATCAACCAGCAATGAAGTGAGACCCCTCATTGTTTCTGGTGTAATGCCTAACAGTCACATGGGGAGAAATCCATCTTCTGTAGCATTGCCTAGAGTTGAAAACCCACAGTTTAAAGTTACTGCAGGATTGAGTGGGGCTCCTTATGTCCTTCAGGTTCAAGGTAATTTCCACCAAGCTTCTCGCCAATCCCATATTCCAAGGGGTGGTGGAAGTACATTTACTATTGACGAATTGACTAATACCGCAATACCAATATGTTCCCACTATATGATGTTTTGAACATGTGGTGTGGACTTGTACTTTTTTTTTTTTTTGCTGTAATTATTTTTTATTTAAACTAAATTTAATATAATGCTTATGTATTGTGGTTATTGAGTTTCTTCGATATAAGACATTGAATGCAATGATGCATGGAGAAACCTGAAAGTTCAATACATTGGTGTATATCTAGGTCCTTTTGAGGTTATTGAGGTGGATATAGTCGCCAAGCGGAAATTGTTCCTTGTTTTTCAAGAGTCTGAAATTGAATGATTGACCCCTCCCTTCAGCTGTCTTTTCTCCTTCATTTTATATTATTTGTAGATGAATGATATGGAAATTGGAAAAAGTATGGTTTTTTAACTTTCAACTGGGATCGTGTGGTTTTTAGTTTTGTCCTCGTAATTTGCAATACTTGTAGTCAATTGTATGTTTTTAATAATATGCATATGATTGTATCTTATGACGTTTCAGTCATAGAAGTGGCAACTGATTTTGAGAAATTTTCTAAACTGTAGCAAATTCATTGGCAAACCAATCATCTGTGAATGCTCCTCCATGGTCAATACAGAGTCAACCTGTGTCATTAGGTAGAAATGTATCAGAAAACAAGGCGCCTGCTCATAACTCTGTCAAGGTTGAAGGAACTGCTGATGCAACCATATCAAGGGCAGGTCCACAAGTAACAGCAGCTCAGAACATTAGACCATTCATTAGTCAAGCGGGACCTGGAAATATGTCTACTATGCACCAGCCGTTGCAGGGTGGGAACATGGTTCGACCTCCTTTGATTCCTAGTCACTCTGATATTGCAAAGGCTGTCCAAAAGTTGTTAATACCAAAGCTTCCTGACCATCCCACATGGACTCCTCCATCAAGGGATTATATGAGCAAGTCTTTCACATGTCAGACATGTGAGCTCACTGTCAGTGAGGTTGATTCTGTTCTTCTCTGTGATGCCTGTGAAAAGGGATTTCACTTGAAGTGCCTGCAGCCATCAGTCATTAGAGGAATTCATAATAGAGTTGATTGGCACTGCATGAGGTGCTTGGGTTTAAGCGGTGGAAAGCCTTTGCCTCCAAAATATGGCCGTGTGATGCGATCTTCAATTACATCACCAAGTTTTCCCTCCAATTCAGCTGGTATTCAACCATCTTCAGAGAAGAAACCAGATAACTTAGATCCGAAGATCAGCCCACAGATGTTAACAACAAATGGAAACTCTGTTCCAACTGATTCCAATAACAATCATAATACTGAACTGTCATTTGACTCAAATACGAGAGATATACAAGGTTCCAACATTTCATCTAGCATTGAAACCATTGATGAAAAGCCTGATCCAAACATATGTGTGAAATCTGCAGCTTGTAGTGCTTCCACTGGCATGCAGGGTGAAGGTTATGCTGAACAAATAGATTCTAAGGCTTTGACCTGTAAAGATACTTCTGAATCTGAAACTCTTCCCAACTTATCCGAGCTGGCTAAATGTGGAAATTCGCAATCATCACCAGATTCTCAAGTTGAGACGGCAGTGTCACAGGACAATGCTGAAATATCATCTGATAGACACGATAGCAGTAGCTTTCTTATTAGTAATCAAAAGGAATCTCATGAAGGAGAAAATACAACTTATGATATCAAGCGTGATGACCTAGATGCTGCACAACCTAATCCTGTCGGAGGTTCTGGAACTAATACTGAAGGTATTCAGCACTGCGCTTTATCTTCAGATAGCTCACATGCTGTAGAATGGATCGGTGAAGTTGTACAACTTGTAGATGAGAAAAAGCATTACCAATCTTGCTGCATTGATGGAGTAACATATAGGCTGCAAGGTCATGCTTTTTTCACGTCCAGCCACGGCAAACTAACACCTTCTAAACTTCAGGCAAGCAAATTATCATGCATTCTTTCGTAATCTAGCAGTTGGTTATATCATACTTGTATAAATTCACCTATGAAATTGCAAAGGGCATATGAATAAAAACAACTTGTGTTTCCTGTTTAGGCGAACCTTACAGTTACTATTGTGATTTAATTAATTAATAATTGGTTTGTACCCTTGTGCAAAATTGTGTTATTATAAAATTTAGAGAACTTTAACAAAGAGACTTGTTCCTATTTAATTTTCAGTCTATGTGGGAAGATTCCAAAACTGGGGTGAAGTGGGTTATGGTGACAACGTGCTACTTTCCTGATGATTTGCCGGGGAATATTGGTCATCCTTGTATATCTGAAGTCAATGAGGTAACTTTTTATTTTATTTGTAAATCTTTTATTTAAAATTGGCATGTCTATTTCTTCTTAAATGGAATACCAATTCATTGTCGCAACTCACAAATGTGAAAATTTGTCATTGGTATCTTATCAATCAGTTTTCCCTAAAATTACATTGATTTTGGTCATACAAACATGTGTACTTCAAACAACTGTTGATTGGTTGAGGTTGTAACTCTGAGATATGATGAGATTTTCTCTCCCTTATTTCATCTATGTTAATAGTCTCAATTTCCTTGTATATAATTCTGATGCCATCAGGAGAGATTATAGAACAAGTTGAATCCCCATAATCAAGGGATTATAATTGTACAACAGCTATTTCTCTATAAGTTCTTATGACTGAGAGTTATTCTCTCAAAGTAATTCAATAACAAATTCCAGTTGGGTTCAACGCTCACATCGGTTGGCCCTGATAAAACCCTAGTGTCCCAAACCAGAAACGACCAAGGTCGGGACGTCAGCACTAGCCCCAAATCATATGATGACATAATCATTTCCTTATTTCTTATACACAAGTAATTCCTAGGGTATAGTTCTGACTTCTGACGTAATTAGAAGAGATTATAGTAAGATTTAATCCCTATAATCAAGGGATTAAAATTGTACAACTTTATATCTATAAATTCTTATGGCTGACGGTTATCTCAAAAGCAAATTCTGTAACAATTAGAGTGTATCATCTACAGTAGTTTGATTGGTGTTCTAATCAAATGATAATGCTACACCTCTTGCTTATCGTTTTAGAACCATATGTTGCTTGATGTTTTCTTATATATGTCTTCTTTTTTCTTTGTTGAAGGTTTATGAATCTAATAGTGATAGAGTTGAAATGGCTAGCTCTATCCGAGGCCCTTGTGTAGTCCTTCCATACGATAAATTTAAACAAGAAAATGACAGAAGATGTCAATTTGGAGTTGAGGCAAGTGCTAGTGTACAGCCCATTTTCCTTTGCAGGTTTGTTTCTTTATCCAGTTTTCTGACCAATATTATTTTTTTTCATTTTGTTTTGTTTTATTTTTTGCCTCTTTCATCTGCTTAACTCTGAAACCCACCCAAAACCTAAACACCCGTATGGAAAAAAGGGACCGGGCGGGTGAAAGTGGGTTGTTGGGTGATTTCTCTCTGTTTGGAATGGTTTGATACGGTCGAGATTGGATATTAAATAAAAGTCAAACCGTAGATGACTGGTAACCGAATGTTTCACTATGCCTTTTGCCATACAATTTATACTAGTCAATTAGCTGCCTATTTGGTGGGAGGTAATATTATATATTTACTAGGATAATTAATACCTATATTATATATAAATATGAGGTTTATGGTACAATTTTTTTATAATATATAATTTCTAATAATAGGTATTTATAATTATAATAAAAATATGAAATGATTTAGAGCTGTATTACATTTAGTTCCTTTGAACCTTTTCTCTTTGAAACCCTAACCACACCATATTACACACTATCTCTTTCCTTCGCCATGTCATAACGCCGCCGTGCTTCTATGTCTCTCACGTTCCCTTGTCTCATGATATTGTTTGCTCTCAAGCCTTGATGTAGCGGGAATCAGGGAACAACCAGACCACAACGGATCTCACAAAGAAGATGATAATAACCCTTTCTCCTCCTTCTTCAATATCATCATCATCAATTTTTGTGCATGTCTTGATACAGATCTGCTTTTGAGGCTGATGATTTGTTTTGAATTTTTTTGTTGGTTGTTTGAGTTCTGATTTGACCCATATCAATCCACCTGAAAATTTGAAAACCAGCCCAACCCGTAACCTTCCCAACCCATAAGACGAAACAGATGAAATTGGGCCTCTATAGCCCACCCACGGTTTTTTTTCTTTTCGACAAATGCCCACCCACGGTTTTGAATGCAGGCATCAAGTAGAAAGAGGGTTACATTTATTACACATGTATTATAAGATTATAACAATAACTTCTTACAGAGGGAAAATGTTAAACCACAATATAGTAATTTCTTGGGACCAAGACATGAAATGATTGTGTTAATACTGTTTAGATACTCTTTTCTATGTATAATTTTGTGCTTTTGTATTTAAGTGATTCAGAATGCCCCATTTGTTGAAAATATGAAGCTGCCTGTTTATCATGGTGTTTTTCATAATGATTTAGTTATTCCTGTGAACTTTTGAAGTTATCTTTCATAGGGATATTGTTCTCTGATACTTGAAGTGCTTCAGATTAAAATTTTAGGCTTATTACTTTTATGTGAATAAGTTTGTATCTGTGGGATTTGAATGCCTTTTGCTGCAACATTGTGCAACCTGATTGTGTGGATGTTAAAACCATGCGAATTTGGGGTTTCTGTCGCATGTTTACTGTGGACGAGCCCAACTAAATAACTAATTGATATTGTAACGGGTAGAAGCATTTATTTGTTATGGCACTTTGTGTATTGTTACTTTATGGTAGCGGGTAATGGTATAACAGAAATAGAGAACACAGATTAGGTGATTTGGATCACTTATTAGATATTATCATGGTCGTGGAAGGTTTGGGAGCTGGTGTTTTGGAACGACTAAAACACTTTGTTGGCTCTCTAGTTTCAAAGTACGATAGGGGAATTAGTTTTGTTGTTATTGGTGCTCAAATCATTCATTGTGCATTCCGCTTTGTTATGGATTTGGGATGCGATTCTAGGAATTAGAAATCTCTTTATTTACTTTGTGGAGTGGATTTGGTAGATGTGAAAAGGCTGTTGTCAGATTTTGCACCTGACATACTTTGATACATGTATTTAGATATTTACATATGGTTGAAGGGGGAAATGAGATCTTATTATGATGACATCTATCTAGCTGTCAATATGAGATCTAGTTTCAAGGTCAGGGTCCTGGTTAAGGGAAACTTTATGCATAGGATTGTGTGCCTACTAACAAGTAACAAAAAGTATATTTATAATTATCAATTAGGCTTGTTATCAGTGGTGAAAAATTGGGAAGTTAAAACATATTTCCAAGCTACCTGCCAATATGACTGAACTTTATTAAGAAAATATATCATGTTTAAGTACTTGATTCTTCTTAGAATTCATGGTTGGGCCTAACACAACCTCACAAAATCGGCTAGTGAGGCGAGGATTGCCCCACTTATAAACACATTGTCAGGCCGTTACTTATCCGATGTGGGACTCTTTAACACGCCCAGGACTGGACATCCGGAGCGTGGATATAAATGGCGGGTGGCCCGATAGTGGAAACCTTATAACAGATAACCCAATGGATCTTAGAGGAGGCTCTAATACAATCTTAGAATTCGTGGTTGGGCCTAACACAACCTCACAAAACCGGCTTGTGAGGCGAGAATTGCCCCCACTTTTAAACACAATGTCATGCCATCACTTATCCGATGTGTGACTCTTTAACAATTCGGCACACTTCATTTTTTATTTATTTAAATTCTTTGGCATTTAATGCAAAAGAAAGCTGTTCTATTTTCATTCACGTCCCTTTGTTTACTGCAGCACATCAGTTTATATGCCTTAGCAGTGTTGTCGATGGCGGAGGGCCAAATATCCGACATACTGGCCTTCATATGGTGGCCATCATTTGCAAAGTTGGCCATAGCAAAATCCCCAAAACCCACCACTGATATCCGCCATGGTCGATGTTTGACAACGGTGTGCCTTAGATGCTCAACTTATCGTGTTTGAAATCAAATATTGAGTTCCTATTTTAAGGTTCCCGGTGTAGCCGTGTAGGGATTGTATTCTGCTTGTATGGCCACCCACTAAAAAGGTTCACGTTTTAGCCGTGCAGGTATTGTATTCTGCTTGTATGGCCACCCACTAAAAAGGTTCACGGTGTAGCCGTGTAGGTATTGTATTCTGCTTGTATGGCCACACTAAATCGGGATATCTTCATATTTGATAGGGTTGATGTTTTAGCTTTTTTTCCGGAAAAACCCAAGCCCCATATTGAAAATAGATAAGGCCTAAAAATTGTTAAAAGAAGGGACATTCTTCATCTTAGAAGCCGTTTTATAGAGACAAGTTAGACCAAATTCAAAACTTGAGATGGTAACATAGCCAGTCTATCAGATTACTAGTAACTATATTAGAAAAAAAACTCAAGTTCCACATTAAAGAGACAAGACACGGAAATAATTTATGATGAGGAGACACCTATACTAGTTGATTTTATTAGAATGAGTTTGGTCAAATACAAAACTTAAGAATATGTAAATAAGTAATATATAATTATTTATTAGCTATGTATTTTTTACTTTTTAGTGATTACTGTATTGTATCCATTAATCAAATCTATTAGGCGTGGAGCAGTCTATATAATCATATGAGTGCTTATAATCTTTTAGTTGTTTAATAATATTCAAATATTTTTCCACAGCTATGTTGTTAGTTCTTGATTTGGGAGGTTCTAAGGGTGATTTGACTTGTTTTGCAGGTGGTTTTATGATGAAATCAAAAAGTCATTTCAACCCGTTATCAGTTGATCTGTGTCGAACATACATGTTTTTGTGATTCCTACACAGCAGTTTTGTGGTGAGTATCTGACCTCTGGCATCTATCCAAATTTTTAACTTAGACTTTCTTTAGTCTAACGTATCTACGGGGCCGGTGAATCTAACCCAGTAAATCACATGTGTGCTGCAATAAATTGTGGAAACATTGGGTGCTAAAGCCTCTGTAAATTTGTAAACTTGCCTTGTATATCCATTGCAGTTTACCCATTTAAAAATGATATTAAAGATTCACCAATTCGAAGCACAATTTAAAAACAGAGAAATATAATGAACCAAGCAACATAAAATTAATTGAGACATGGATGAGAAATTAGTTGGAGATTTGGGATAACGGTTAGAAAATGTAAATAACGAAAAGCATGCAAACATAATTAACCTACTGACTACTGTCCTAATGGTTTCAAGCTTTCACGTGGGGATGAGATAAAAAATATGGTATATGAGAACACCACTAAAGGAACAAAGAGGAGTGCTATGGACACTCGTTCTAACACCACTCTCTTATTGGGTGAAATCTATGTGGGTACCACAGATTGGAAATGGATCCCACATAAAGTGGTGAGACCCACATGGGTTTCACCCAATAGGAGAGTGAGTGTTAGAGAGAGTGCTAGAAAGAGAGTTTTCCTAGCATTTCTCTTTCAAAAAACCCCAACAAGAAAAAACTAGTACTAGTGCTACTTGCATTTTTTGAAACCAAAAGCACAACATAGAAACAGTTAGATTGGGGACATGGATGTAGATAGTGGAAGCAACAAACTTGACTTCACTTGATTCATTTATTACATGTATTTCGCTGCATGTACCCGGGCACTTGTTAAAGATTCAAAAACGGAAACAAATACTAAATTTTATGTTGGAAAAGTTGCTTTTTATTATTTCAATAGGTTGAACACACAATTTCCAAGATAAAGTTTCTACTTTGAACTTCTTAACTAGTGCTCTAAGGGCACTTGTTAGCATTTTCCTTTCTTTATATATTTTCTTCTTTTTCCATCTTTCTCTAATTAATGATAGGCCTAAATATGTTCTTAATCTCCCAAAACAAAACAAGGCAATTATTCCTTTTGTTCCTTCAAAATTTCTTGTTTAGTAGTATCTCTTTTATGAAAATGAAGGACCAAAAGAGTCAATTGATGTCATTTTTTTAGAAAAGCAATCCAAAACTCGACGAAAATTAACAATAATTATTCTATTTTGGGGGACTGAAGCAATATATAAGATTTAATGGTAACATCAGATACGGCAGTGAACCAAACAAACTAAGGCGTGCATAACTGAGTTCTAGATAAACCTTGGACTTGGCTGTTGTAGAATATCTGATTACCTTCTGCGTGGATGCAGGTGCTTGGATGGTTTCAAACAAGTTTTGTATCGAATGGGTAGTTTAACATACAATTCGTGTGAGACCCATTTCAAGGCGCATAGCAGCAATATTGCCTTAGGCAAAAATGTAGCTGGGGAACGTGAATTGCATTTGATGTCATATATGTAGCTGTAGCTGTAGCTGTGACTGCTTAGTTTAAGTTTAAGCTATATTAGTGCTGTTTATTTATTTATTTTTTATAGATTTTCATTTTGTATAATTCTTTTTGGTGTATGTAGGCTCTTTAGCCCTGCTGATCATATTTTTATCTTTTAAAATTAGATAATCATAGTCCTCTTAGTTTGCTGGAGTTGTATAATATTTCGTTTGTACAACACCATTTCTGAAAAAGCATGTCCATGGGAATTTCGTTGATCATTGAACACCTATTCAATGACCAGTAATGATTTTTCTAGCTAGTGCCAGGTATCAAAAGTTTCAACGAATTCTGCTGGCTGAGCTTGAGCATAATATTGGTTCATGAGTTATTTGAGTAATTGTCGTCTTGACTCACGAATGTTATATTCATTTATTTCTGAAGAATATTCTGCTGGATGCACTATGATTATGGAAATTACTTTTTGTATTATGTTCAAGGAGATTATTTTTTGTTTTTATTTTACAAATAACGTATCAGAAAATGCGTTAGTTGGTAAGGTTTAGTTTTAATAATAAACAGAATTGTTTAAATTCCCAACGAGGTAGCTACTTATACAAAAATACTCATCAGTTGTGGCTGTAGAATGATTTTGTGCAACTTGGGTTTCGCATTGCAATTGATCTTCATAAAATGCACTTTAATTTCATTATTTTTCTTCAAAATACCTAAGTGTCTGTTTGGAATGGCGTTGCTTTCTCCAAATGCTTGTATGCACAACACCCAATGTAAATTTGTCGTGAATGCAATCTTTTGCCGTGATTTTAGAAAATAAAAACGTGGATCAAAGATCCAAAGCATACACTACGTCAGCTCTAGAACCATTTAATACCAACGATAGATTGATATCCTTAACTCTTTTTTAAGTTAGATTGATATCCTTAACCTCTTTATACACCACATTGTTACGAAAATGTTGTCTTATCCACTCATCTTTATCCCTTATTTCATTCCATGATCCTTTTATCATATATCCACAAGGCAACAATACATAATTGGAAATGTAGTGAATTGAATAAGCTTGACATTTGACAAGTCTAGGACTAGCGTTGGAAATGTATAGTACTATAGCTAACGCATGCAGATGAAGCATACTTAAATAGTATTTTATCATACGGAGTATTAATTAGCAAAAAATTTCAACTCCTAAATTTCATGCTCATATCTTTCCCAATATCAATATCATTGAATTCCCGATCTTATCAAGAAGGCTTGTGTGGACAGATGATGGTTGCTTCAATTATATCCAACCATGATATTAAAAATTTGAAATCTACTTCTTGACCAGACGAACACCTACATACACCATCATGTGAAATAAGCCTATCAACTTTATAGTTTGATAGACATGTGGATTCGAACCTCAATTTCATCAATACTTGTATTCTTCACTATTTATATATACTCATTTGGTCTGGCACTTAGGGATCAAGCTCAGCATAGTTGGCCAATCAGTTTATTGAAAAATCATCCACTAAATCTGGATGTATAGAGATATACAACTTTATAAATAGGCAAAACCTATGTATGCTATACCTAGCTAATAAATGTTCTTTGTAGAAACAAACTCTTCTTTGTCGTGACAAACCATGCATCTACGGTTTGTTTTGTCTGAAAAGTTTAATACAAATAACTGCCCTACTATAATAATTTTGAGAACGTTGTTCCTTTCTGGAGTTACAGTATACATCAATATTTTAGATTAGTTTTTTTTTTTGGCGGAATATTTTAGATATTTTAGGTCAGTTTTTTTTTTTATAAATATTGTGTAAGTTGTTTTAATGGATAATCAAAACACACACGGATGTGTTTATCTCTACCCCTCTAACTTTTTATTTTCTACAACTTACATACATTTTAAAAATACTCTCAGAAAAATATTTCCCAATTTATACATGCATGCCGTTCCTAAAATTTGAGTGCAATGTATAAACTAAGATAACGACGCTCCATTAATCATTTGAATAGTGTTCTTGCATTTTTTCCTGCATAGAGATAATTAATAATCCGTTCGTAATCTATATTTTCTATATAAAAAAATATATTTTTCTATTAAAATATTTTTCTTATTTTTTAAGGCTTGTGATTTAGAATGCGATTGATATTTGAGATTGAAAATATGTAGTAGTGTGTAATATGGTAGTATACTAGGATAAGAAAATGGTCTTTATTTTTTATTTTTTTATATTCATGTTAAGATTCCAATAAATTGTGAACTTATAAATTTTGGGTCTAGAATTTATGAAAAACATTTAATTCCCGTAAACTTGAGATGATTGTTCTTTTGACCCCATTAAGCTTCTGGTAGTGCATTGACGAGTAAAAAACACTACCAAAAGATGATGGTTTCCAGTAAAATTTGAGGAGTTTCTGAGCAACGGTATTTTGGGAGCTCCTCTCAAACTTATTCGTAGTTGGGAAGGGGGAATGAGTCTAATTCAAGGGACATTAATGAACCATGATTAAGGACATTGCACATGACACGATCAATAAGGTCCGGCATTAATAAAAGTTGCTCAAAGGAAAAATCATTTTCTTAAGCTTTGATACATACTTCCTCCGGTCTCAATTATAAACAAAAATTCATATGGTATACATCACTCGAATTCTTATGTTATTCCTATGATTCTCTCAAATGTTTTTTCTTTATTATTATTAAAAATAAAAGATTGTGGTTGACTTTGTAAAAGGACTGGCAAAGCCAAATATTCCTCTTTAAAGTTAAACAAGCATGTTGTTAGGTTAAAAGATCCACATGTCTCCAAACAACATAGCTAACACATTTCTATTACAAACTTTTGTTACAAAGTAAGAGGGGCCTCATCCACATGTCTCCAAAGTCCAAATATGAACCAGCCGGGACACGCAAGAAAAAAAAAATACACATAGAAGCCATTGCACAAAGCATATATGAAAAAGTGAAAGAATTATTATTTTTTAAACATCTTTTGACCATGCCACCATAAACTTCAACTTTCTTTTAGTGGCTAAAAAGTTCTCTTTTTTGAAAGACTATATTTAGTAACATTATGGTAGTCCACACCAACATAACAATTTTTGTTCCTCCAAAGAAAAATGAGTTTTGTTGATTACTAATTACCCGCTAATTCTTTTTTTTAAAAATTATCCACTAATAAAATGTCAATTGATATTAAGTTGAATTCTAGGATCAAAATATATTAGGAAATCCTTCTTTTTTTTTTCCTGTCGTAGTGGCTAGACTCACACATTCAAGGTTCGAACTCCAACCCGTATATATTTTGTGTCTGATAGCTACCAATTGAACTACACTTATGGGTATTAGGTAATCCATTCTTACATCATACAGTAAAACAAGTTAAGCAAACACAAAAACAAAAATTTACATTTATCAAAATGGACCGGTCAATTTGAACCGGATTTTAGCATGCCTAATCGATAAGAAAGTAAACATAAAAAATCATATCTTTTTATCCAACATAGTAGTCCAAATAAAAAAATTGGCTCGTTGGACTATAATGGACTGAACCGACCTATTTGACAGCTCTAATCATAGAGGCGTGAGTTACTAATAAATAAAACCAACCCCTATAAAAATGAATCATGTTTAAACAATATATATAACATTTTGTTTTGTATGATGAACTCTAGCTAAAACATGCAACAACATTAAAACTCTCAGGAATAGTTTGTCGTCCATTTAAATCTTGTAAGACTCGAAAAAATTAGTCTATATCTTTTTTTTGGTACAAAGAAAGCGCAAAACCTAAATTAGTCTATGTCTTTGCGTACCTCTATTTAAATAAGAAAACATTTTGTATAAGATGGTTTTGGTGATAAATAAATGGTAGCAGAAAGAAAATGTTTCGGCCTAGTTTCACGTGAACCTGCGACTATCACGGTGATTTTTGGAGTATGAATTGAAGGAGCTCAAAAAGGAGGAGGGCCATTTACTAATTGGCTGAAAATCAGATGACATGATTCCGAATTTTTGGATCTTAATGTAAAATTCAGAGGGGTCATCTTGGTTGGTTAGTTGGTTAGTACAGTGTTAATTATTAGGATTTTATTCTTTTTTTTTTCTTTGTTCCGACAAAGACATTAAGAATTGCTTCATCTCTAAAAAAATGATACTTGCACAATTATTTTAGGATAACTTTTTGACAACTCTTATCTCGTATTCATATTATGGTTTTATTTTTTTTAATCTATTTTTTTATTATTTTTAACCAATAAGAAGAGAGAGAGAAAAATTCAACACAAAATTACCACAAATGGTTGGACAAATTTCACAGCTCTTCCTTTTCCACAAACTTTTGGGATTTTGTTAAACTCTAGATCATCATATATAGAGTCAAAATCACATCATTATACTTACTTTTGTCGTTCATATTTTGACCATGGTCTTGTTTCTCATTTTTAATGCTAAATTAAACTGTTTCCAAACTCAGGTTAAGTAATATTAGCAGAAATTAAGTTAATTGTTTCCCAATCAATGCCAGCCATATGACTCATGAGTCATGTCTCAAGTTATTGTATGTTGAGTTTGTTGAATAGGATATTTACATTCAATGATTTCTTAAAAAAAAAAGGATATTCACATTCAAACTAGATCATTTGCTACCTCAAGAGCTTAATCATACGTGTAGGCATTGCAATTTTATGGACTAATTTAATTATTAACTCTCATTGGACTATGATCGTTGTTGAGTTAATGATAACTATGATCTGATTAATGAATATAATTATTGCAATGTATAATCATACTTCAACTTTGGAGGAAAAAATAGTAGTAACTAGTAATAAACAAAGGAAAACTTGTTCTTTCACCTGGTCATCATGTTGAAAACTTTGTCACTTATTTTAACATATACTATGGAACCCATTGTCAATTTAGACACATCATCTTCTTTAATATCCTTTTACCAATTGAACTCTATCTACTCCCACGATCGTAAGATAAACAACATTGTTTGACCATGTCATTATTCGGATAATATATTTTTGTTATACTTTTCTACTAATATATAAAGATAAATTTCTAACCTATTACAAGATCATAATGGATTCATCTCGATGAATATTTTCAAAATATTAAAATTTCATAATTTTTCCTAATGAACAATTAAAGATATTAATGTCAAAATTGTACATTGACATTTATAAAAGGATTAAATATGTTTTTGATCCTTAATAAATTGAGACTTTCTAAGTTTAGTTCTTACTTAATTTTAATTTTTTTTAGTCCTTATAACAAATTTATGCACTCAGTTTTAGTCCCTACTAAATTCAAATTTGTTTGATTATGCTTAAACTCTTAAGTTTTTGAAGAATTTTGTGCATACATGATCAGAACATTACTAAAAGTTCCTCCGCAAAAAATTATCTCAAAATTTGATTTTTACGTCCAAATTTTTGTTGCTTTCATCTCTAACTTTTGTCGTTTAAAAAAATTATATTTAATTCATTTAATGTTAAAATTTTTTAAATTTTAGTAAATTAACCTTTTATAATGTTTTGAACTTGTCTCAGAAAAATCGTTCAAAGATTCAAGAGTTTAAGTATAATTAAACAAACTTTGTTTTAGCAGGGACTAAAATTACATGTAAATATTTTTTGTACGGACTAAAAAAGCTATTAAAATTAAGTAAGGATTAAACTTAAAAGTTTCCAATTTCAAGGCCGGCCCAACATATCAAGAGGCCTAAAGCAAAATTTATAATGAACCCTTTTGAAATTAAAAAAAATATTAACATAGTGCTTATTAAAAGCACAATAAATCAAGTTTTATTGAATTCAAGATTTGAACTTAGGATCAAAAGGATTTGAGGCCTTAAAATTATCAACTAAGTTAGATAGATATTGATTATTAGCATTTTAAATTATATATTTATAACTAAATTGACTTATTTTGAGGCATTTTTTTAACCCAAAATCTTTAGGCCTAAAACCATTGCTTGGGTGGCTTGGTCCTAAGGTCGATCCTGTCCAATTTTATAGGGACCAAAAACATATTTAACCCTTTATAAAATAGCCAACAAAATTATTTAATTTTAGGACAGAGAAAATTTAATCTATCGTCTCAAATGGTTTTAAGACGATAAAAAAACACAAGAAATCATCTACTCTTTTTGTGAGAACATGAGTTTCACTTTTTTTGAGTGCTCTACATCGATGTTGTATTGCCAAGGCTTCCAATCTCTTGGGACTGTCACGTATATATGTGGTTGAACATGCTTATTTTATGGACAAACTTTTTCTCAGACATAGATCACAATGAATTAACATGGGCCAAGTTAAAATCAACAATGTGAAAATTAGACCTACGATTCATGTTAGAGAGCGTGACAATATACATTAAAGTTATATTGAAATCTCATATTGTTAAGGTTTCAAAGCTCTTGTAGATATGTGATTGGTCATGTTCATCTTATGAGTATTTTTGTGTTTGTTTTATATATATAACTATGAGCTAATTTTTTTTAATGATGATCATGAGGAGTTATGATCCACCCATTTTTTGATTACCAATGTTTTAATATATAAATGTTTAATAAATATCTCTAATTTTAAAAATATGCATATTTATATAATCTATTTTGTTCAAAATTATAGTCATTGACATTTCTATTTTATTTAAGAAATGAAGAAGATCTCAACTAGATTATGAGCTACTCCCTTCGTCTTCTATTAAATGTCTCATTTATAATATTTGTTTGTATCAAACTCTACTAATAAAATATGAGTTGTCTCTTTATATATTGCCAATAAAATATTAATTATTTGTTCATTAAGTCTAACTCTACTACAATGTCAATATTCTTAGGCTGAATATCTCCACTTAGGTTCAAACCTAAGATTTTGTATGTGTGTTCATGAGTTTCAAGTAGTCATCGTTATTATTTTTTTTATCATGCAATTACACTAACTACAATTAATACCAATATTTTAATATTTATCGTTGAAATTAATGATTATTTTTTGAAAAAACCCATGCAAACTAAACTACTCCATCCGTTTCACAATACATGTCCATTTTAGAGAAATTACACATATCAAGAAATCAAATAAATTTTGTTATTTTTGATGAAATTTTGTGTTTTTTCTATAATACCCTTACTCATTTATTATTTTATTCTATTATTTTTCTCTCTACAATAAATAATAAGTAAGAGTATTATTGATAAACCAATAATTAATGTTGCATTGAAATTTGAAAGTGACCAGTAAAATAAAACAAAATTATTCTCTAAAATGGACATGTATTGTGAAACAATGGAGTATTAAACACTTATAATGAGATGAAAGAAAATAACTTTTAAGAATGAAATATAAACACATTTAATTTAATGCACCAAGATTCAACAACTAACCTGAAACTCTACGCGGGAGACATAAATGTTTCACTTTCTCATGAAAATGTAAATGATCGTTGATTTAATATTTGACCATAAGAAAACTTTTGACGCATTCCTTTTCCCATTTACCAACCATAAGACTTGTGTGAATATTTCTGAAATCTTTTTTTGAACGCAGTTTTATGAAATCCCATGCTTTACTAAAATCCTCCGTTATAACTTTTTGCTTTTTAAAAAAGCTAAACATCCTTTTTTATAAGTAATAAATTAATGGACTTGAAATATTTTAGCATTTCGGAAAACAATAAGAAAATAATAGTATAGTATATAGCGAAAAAAACTGGCAAAAGAAAAAACAAATGAAAATAAACAGAAACGAATGAAATTGATTGAATATAAATTTCTAACAAAAAAAAATGAAGTGAGTCGTGAAGCAAGTGCCCACACAAGTATGGCAGCATATGTCACACCTGCCCAAACCAGCCAGAACTCGTCCTGATATTTATATAGAAACCTTGTTTTAACCCAATGTGCATGCAAATTTGAGTTTCCATGAAAAGAAAACCAGAGATTGCAATTATTTTTTTAAAACTTGATATTAATATAATGAGAGGAGGATTTCTTTTACTGGCAATTTCTAAACGTCACTTAGTAATGACTACATTTCTAAAATGTGTATATAGGAAAGGGAAGAGTGCATTGGCGCTAGGCTTGACAGAAAAACTCGTGTCCTTGGTTACCCACCTGAACTCACTTGATCTTACGGGTATTTTTTGCTTTGATGGGGTTTAGGTATTATTTTTTTTATTTTTTTTCCGATTTTAAAGCATGGGTGAAGGACGAATAAAGGTGATATAAATATCCATCTCGACTCATATCCAAAATCATTTTGAATGTAGAAAATTGATATTTTGGTTATATGTTGATATGTCATTTTTTTAGGATGGTGGATGTCGTTATAAAAATTGTCATTGATATTTAAAAGAACAACCTAATCATTCGGTCGAGAATATTAAAGTGAGCATATTCCTGATTCTTGGATAATGCATTACAACATTGTTTTGGGATATCTGAACCCGCTGAAAACATTGAAATTCAGTTTTTCATCATTATTAGATATGGATATGGTAACAGATAAATACATGAAAGTCGGAGATTTAAGCAGAAAAGGTAAAACTCATCTCCACCCCACCGCATTACCATACCTTAACCCTACCCAACTAAAAACCACATCTGCTTATCTTAATTTCTATGAATGCAATTAACTATTAAGAGGATTTATCCCACTCATAATATGACAATGACCCTTTTTCTTTTTCTCGACAAGAATCGTATTTATTTGTTACGTATAAACTGATTTCTTTTTACTAATGTTAGCTAGGCACTACAAACCGATGAACCTTAATTTCTGGGATATATAGAGACTTTTTTTTGGAGTCATTCTGCGGTGATGACCTAACAAACCAGAAATAGTTAACCATCATTTGGCTTTTAATGGGTCACTTTGACTCTCTTATTAGTTTATGATAAAGCCCCAAATAGCCGACAAATGTAATTAATCTTCCAACAATAATATACTCCAAAATTTAAAAGTTGCTTACGAAAGAGTAATAAACAAACTTAGGCCAAATGAAAGAAAACTTCCGTATTAAATTGCATGTCACTTTTGTTTTTCAACAATTAATTGACGAGGTAGCTGATTATCTCTTATTACACGTATCATTTCCATACTTTTCAAAACATTTATTACTTCTTTTTGTTATATAATCTACTGCCAAAACATTCATTATTAAACATGAATAAATAAGATGTTTGAAGTTTGAACCTAACATATTCTCTCGATTGAACTAAAACATTTGTTAAACTAATGCTGGTTAGCGTTACACTATTTTAGCATAAACTTATAAAATTAATTGTATTGATCATTAATCTATTGTGCAAATGTTCTTATATTTCCTAGGATGTCATATGTAAGCACACCCTTTTAAAAAAAGTGATTTATATACATTGAGTATAATAATTATAGTAAACTTTTGTTTATATTTGAGACTATAAGATTTTTTATTGTTGCTTACATTTAAGTCTGAAGGGAGTAATATTTAAGCAATCAAAAGCGGTTAAGCAACATCAGTGGTTGACTTTCTTCCACCATCACGTCCGCTCTTTAAAATGACGGATCTAGTTTTGGAGTACGTGAGATCACTGTTGTTTTGCGGCGATGGTAGTTTTGTCTCTGTCGATCCATATATCCGTTGTTGTTGTTGTGTTATACTAAATATCGTGGTTGGTTTTTTCCTTTACAATCTCGATCTGTTTGAGTTTGACATTACTCCGAAGCTGCGTGTTTTTTATTTGGTCTTGCTGAAAATGGGGGTGTTGCGCCACCGCCTTTGTTGTCGACTATGAATTGTATGATTAGAAATGACCTTTGAAGCTCGTCGTTCTCAAGTTAGAAGATGTGGGTTGTTGGCTTATGAACCTGTTTTTGTGTTGACAATAGGGTTTGTTTGCCACTCTCAAAATTTGGATTCCATGCTTGTTTATTCACACACCATGTTTTGTTGCAATTTGGTTTTGTGTCCGTACGCGTTTTTGCTAGATTGTATACGGGATGTGTTTGTGTAACTCTAAATTTGGATATGTTTTTGTTTTTTACCCTTTGGATTGTTTTGTGTTTCAAATTTAGGTTGTTAATTTTTTTTGTTACGATGAGTTAGACACTATGTCCCCACAATCTTTTGTATTATACTTTTTGTTGTTCATGTAGTCTAAAGGTAAAATTCATTTTTTAAGTTAAATAAGTGGGGTTTCTAAAGTTCGAACATCGACGCTTGCATATAATAATGTATTGTTCTGCCAACTGAGCTATGTTTGCGAGACAAAATCATTAAATTATACTCTTTCTTTTTAATTAGTTTTCTTAGGGTGTTGGAGATCAATTTATACACAATTTAATAAAAAAAAATGGAAAAACCTTCGGAAAAAATGGAAAAAGGTTGAGATGGAATTTTTTGTATGCGCACCTACTCACTCATGATATAAGTCTTTCTTTAGGTTAATAGGTCTTTACCTCCTGTAATATATGTCATTTTCGGTTTTCTCCCCTGTAAAATTATTTTTTTGATTTACCCCTTTGTAAAATATTTTTGTTTTGATTTACCTCCCTAATAGGCCAAACAAAAACCAATTTTATTTTATTTTCAATAAATTTTCGTTTTTGTTTGGCCTATTAGGGGGTAAATCAAAACAAAAATATTTTACAGGGGTAAATCAAAAAAATAATTTTACAGGGTGTTAAACTGGAAATAACCCATATTACAGAGGGTAAAGATCTATTAACCTTTTTCTTTTGCACATTGTATAAACAGTGACAGTATGTGACATTTATAGCTTGAATTATGCTTTGATTAAGCCCTACTAATTTATAATTTTGCCTGTTAAACAAAATGTGACATTTTGTTATCAAATTATCATAGTAGATATATTAATGGAGTTCTAGTGAATATTGATTCAACAAGCATTACCAAATTGTTCCTCTAAAAAACAGCATCATCAAATTGTATCGATAATTTTTTTACTAGTTTTTTTTTATGCAATCGGAATCCTTTGAAATTTGAAAAAGTAATTTGTGGAAAAAAACTGCGACAAAATGTTTCGATAAAAAAAGTAAATTGCGATAAAATGTTTCGATAAAAAAGTAAATAAAATACTTCATTATAAAAATATATATTATATGGTGCTAGCCTTGGGCCATTCTGGTTGTATATGAGGCCTAATTTTTGTGCCTTTAACTTTTTTGGAGTTTCCTTGCAATTTTCCTTTGTCCAATTGCAAAGTTAACTAATTAATTTTTAACAATTATTATACGTTGTTAGCCATTTGTGTCTAGAATCCAACTGAGTAAACAAATACCAAACTTTCACAATAATTCTCCATTTTGTGGCCACGGTTTTTCAATCTAACCTAAAGTAGTTTTTCCTCTAACAAAAAAACAAAAGTAGCCTTGTACAATGTCCTCTCACTACTATATATATATCAACTCTTTCTCTCTTGGTTTTCCTATCTTACACATACATATATAATACATTCTCACCTCTTTTTTCATATATTTTTCCATTCATTCTCACTTCCCTAAATATTATTAATACAAATATGGCTCCTATGGAAGAAAATGTTGTTGTGTCCAATTTGGAGCTGGAGAAGTTGTTTAGCATGAAAGGAGGCAAAGGAGAGGCCAGCTATGCCAACAATTCCCAAGCACAGGTACATTAATTTACATATCTTATCTTATTTTGCTAATTCTAATAAATATCTAATATCACTATTAAACAAGGTAAAATTAGGCACAAAAATATGTGACACATGAAAAATGAAACCCTTCTCCAATTTCCTCTTACTAATTTAAGTTTTTTTAGTAGTGATATTCATTTCACATGGTATATACTTACCCTCAAAGTATTTATTTAAGCTTTCTTAATATATAATGCAAATTTTATATTGATATATAGCAGAAAATGTTGCTTAAAAATTCAAGCTAACATACATGCAGGCCATACATGCCAAATCAATGATTCACTTTTTGAGAGAAACCCTAGATAAAGTTAAGCTTGGTGGTGGTGGTGGTGGTGATGGTGACAAGGCTTTTGTAGTTGCTGATTTGGGGTGTTCGTGTGGAAGCAATACCATTAATGTGGTGAATGTGATAATAAATCACATCATTAAGCGCTATGAGGCTTTAGGTTGCAAACCACCTGAATTTTCTGCCTATTTCTCTGACCTTCCTAGCAATGACTTCAACACTCTCTTTCAGCTTCTTCCTCCACTTGCCAATGGTGTTAGCATGGAAGAGTGTTTAGCTGCTGACAACCAAAGGTCCTACTTTGTTGCCGGAGTTCCTGGTTCGTTTTATCGGAGGCTTTTTCCGGCGAGGTCTGTTGATGTTTTTCACTCTGCCTTTTCTTTGCATTGGTTATCCAAGGTAAGTAAGCTTAATTCGTCTTATTATTATTAAGGTTTTTTAATGACGGCTAAATTATTATTTTTTGACAATAGTTGAACTAAAAAGTTTAGATGATATACTCAAACATTATATACTTTAAAGTTTGATTTCATAACTTACTAAAGAAAATTAAATCAACAATGAAAATTTAGAGAAAAACACGAGATTTCTTTGTGAATATGTCACTATAAATTTTGTGAAGAAGAATTTTATTATTTCGTCATTAATTTTATTTTTTCCTTTTCTTAAATATAGAACTAAGATCTTTTTTTCTCCTTTTTAAAAGACCTCCTTAAATTTTGAATCGCTCTGTATTTCTATTTTTTATAAGCATTTTGACCTGCTTTGAAAATTCATTTGTTTTTTTAAGTTGATTAGTGATTATAAAATTCATCTTTTTAAAGGTGAATAAGTAAGTAGAGTGTCTGAAATTTAAATCCAATCTCTACTTATTATTATAGTATAGAACATCTCTATTGATCAAGTTAACCTCACAATAATCTACCTATAGTTTTTTATTTGACACTTAAAAAGAAGTACGGCGTATTTTATGTTCCTTAGATTTCATTAAAAGATTTTTTTGCTTTAATTTCTGTGCAACCT
This sequence comes from Medicago arabica, assembly GCA_946800305.1. Taxonomy (NCBI): domain Eukaryota; kingdom Viridiplantae; phylum Streptophyta; class Magnoliopsida; order Fabales; family Fabaceae; genus Medicago; species Medicago arabica. The sequence continues at coordinate 3,348,120 of OX326970.1, forward strand.
ATAGGCTAAAGGGGTTAAATTATTTTTCAAAAGAATACAATAATTTCGAATCATTCTATATATGCCGTTGTTTTATCATTCATTTGCCCGTGATATTTAATAACCTTTCTCTTGGAATGCCATCTTTAAGGTACCAAATATTGTGTAAATAAAATCTTGAGCGATCACTAATATCCAGACATAATTAATAAAATATATTAAAATTAAAAGAATATCAAAGTTTTAGTGAGAATCTGAGATGAGATTATTTTAATATAACAAACTTTTGATTAGTCGTGTCGTGTATAAACAATGTTTTTAAGTAAAAAAAAAAAACCCTTGAAAACTTTTGATGAATCACGATTATGTACATTTTTAAACACTATAAAGCGATTTCTCTTTGTCTTTTAATTCAAACCTGAACCTACCTATCAATATAATTCAGCATTCAAAGATTCTGTAATTCTAATTCCTACTACAAAATAATATATTTGCTTTTTCTCGAGGACAATATAGTAAAACCATTATTACTTTGAATGCTAATATGTGGTCAAAAAGTGAATGCAACAAATTAACGGTCAGTTGAAAAAAGGAGCATGTTTCATGGAAACAAGAACGTGTTTGAACAGTAGTTTTCAATGCATGCATAGTAACCACATAATATGTGTTCTTAAATTCCTATTCAACTTTCATGCACCTTGGACTTTATAGTGTATATATATATCAGCCGGCATATATCATTTTTTATTGTGATCATACTCCTTATTCAACTTTCATGCACACCTTGGCTTGGAGAACATTTATATGCAGAAATTTCACTAACTTTTCAGAGCCTATGGTCCAAAAGAGTTTTCATACATGATGGACCCAACTTATTCCTTTACAAGATATCAATGATTATTAAAAGTCTATCAACTTTATTTTGAACTTGTATTTGTTTGCAATAAAAAATTGTACTGACTTTATTTTTATACTTTGGGACACTCTGCAGATACCAGAATCAGTGTTGGACAAAAAGTCAGTTGCATACAACAAAGGGAAGGTGTTTATTCATGGTGCTAATGAGAGCACAGCCAATGCCTACAAGAGACAGTTCAAAACAGATTTGGCAAGCTTCTTGAGTGCAAGGTCAGTGGAAATGAAGAGAGAGGGGTCCATGTTCTTAGTTTGCTTAGGCAGAACTTCAGTGGACCCTACAGAACAAGGTGGTGCTGGAGTTCTTTTTGGGACCCACTTTCAGGATGCTTGGGATGACCTTGTACAAGAGGTATAATAATTATAAACATTTTTATGCATGCTTTGTGTTTTTTGAATAGTAGTCACTTCACAATCACATATATAACCTCTATTTACAATTGGCAGACCAAAAAGGAGTTGTAGATAAATATCAATAAAAAAACACAATCACTACAATCATAACAAATTGATCCCAGCCATTGATTAACAACCCTCATATTGTTCTGGCCAACCATATATTTTCATCATAGATCATATGATGTTGGCAGAAATAGGATGTCTTTCAATACTCAATGGAGTGTACTTGCAAGAATTGTCATCTGCCATGTCTTGAGTACAGCAGAGAATGTTGGGTCCTATAAAGACTTCTAGGATCATCACATTAAACTTTAAACAACTATGCAAGTGATACCCTTTACTCACACTTTATATTAATAGGATGTCTTGTCTTGAGTAGGGTTTTAATTAGTGGTCGTGGTAATGGTTGCGGCTACATCGTAATTCTTGATCTTGGAGAGAATTACGGTCAAATACAACTTCAATTGCATATTTATAGAGAAAGATAAAAGAAAATTATAGTTTAAACTAATAAAGATTTGAATTTGAATAGTCTCTTAACATAATATTTATTATGATAAGATGTGATAAATTATTAGTTCGATGCATTTAATATAATAAGCTCAAACTAATTTAGCTTAAAAAAAAAGCCCTAACTAATTTTTATTTTTACATTAAAAGGGAAAACCTTGATTGGTGTATATGCAATTGAGTACTATGAGCAGTAATGTGTTTGCAACTTGTGTTTAGAATGATGATCAATTGCATCCTTCAAGCTTTTCCAACTATTAATCATTGAATTAATTGAGATGTACATAGTAGAATTAATGTAAATTGAATCACATTGTAAAATACAGGGACTAGTTAGCTCTACAAAAAGAGACAATTTTAACATTCCAGTTTATGCACCAAGTATGCAAGACTTCAAGGAGGTAGTTGAAGCAAATGGTTCATTTGTCATAAACAAACTTGAGGTATTCAAAGGAGGAAGTCCCCTTGTTTTGAACAAACCAGATGATCCTAATGAAGTAGGTAGGGCACTAGCCAACAGCTGCAGGACTGTGTGTGGAGTCCTTGTTGATGCTCATATTGGTGATAACCTTAGTGAGGAGCTCTTCCTTAGAGTGGAGCACCGTGCCACTAGTCGTGCCAAAGAGCTTATGGAGAAACTACAGTTCTTTCACATAGTCGCGTCCCTCTCTTTTAGTCAATGAGAACAAGTCTCAATCCATCGCGCATTGATTTCTAATACCATCTGCCTATTTATAATATATAAACCATTGTTAGAAATTGGTTTACAATGGATCAAGAATCGGATGGACGATTCTATACATTTCGTAGAAAAAAGATACTTGAAGACGATAAAGACTTTTCTCTTTCCTCTCACTCTATCATGTTTTGAGAAAGAAAAAAGAGAAAAGAGAGGTTCTCAGTTTGTAGCATCTTGTTTTCAGATCTAGATCCTCTATTGTTGCAGTTGTGGAGGGTCAATATATTGCTGATTGTAATTATTTTCAAAACATGATGTCCGTTTTTGACTTGTGGTCCCTTGTTTCTCAACTAATTTTTGCTTTCTAAGTAGAGGATACTATTTAACTATTGTGTTCATATATTGTGAAAATTGGAATTGAACTTATGTTATATCTTTTGTGCCTAACAAACTATGATGTTAGATACAACATTTGGTTTTAGTCTCATTGCCCTTTCTTTATTTTCCTCATCAAATCAATTGTACACTTTTTTTCATTGATATGACCAACTGCTAACCTTAAATCAAATCAAAATCATAAATTCAACGAGAGACAACATAAAAATATATAATATACTCAATTCTCACAATAGTTAATCTATTTAAACAAAATCTAAACTAACTTACATTTTTATTTTTTATCGTTCATGTTAATTATAAAGATTGATTTTAACGTGAAATGTAATTCTTTTTACACATACATTCAATCAAATCATATCAGTTAAATATCTTAAAAAATATTTTATGTTGATATTGTGTGATATGATTCAATACATGTGTAAAAAAAATATTTAGATTGTGGGTGTATGCAAACTAAATCCTAATCGACAAATATCACTATTAGGATAAACAAAATGACAATTTAATGTTTATACATGGCTTTTATTTAATTTTTATTGATCTTTTGAACTTGAGTGAACTGAAGCTTATCTCACACATAGGCGCTTGTATGACCTCAATTTTCATTTTTATAAATAATTAGAAAAAAACTAAAATCAAGATAACAGTAAAATTCGTGCAAGAGTTTATGGATGGAATATCCATAATAGTGATCACGATGAATTCATGATTCATGAATATTCAAGTTGGTGACAACATCATAATCAATGTAGTATTGAAGTGAAGACAAGATTGCAAGATCAATAAAAGAGAAACTTCACTCAAATGATGTTGAGCCCTCCACTATCATTAGGCCTTTAACTAAGAGCACCATTTAACTAAATTAGAGAAAATGACATGCATTCTCAAAGACAACATTGTATCAGAGATATGGACTTTGTGTTTTTGATAAATATCAGATGACTTATAGAAATGAATTATACTCTAGAATAAATGTGTTTCACGAAAAAACTAAAAAAATAAAATCTAAAACATCATGCAGCAAACACTAACAGACTACAGTAGAAAACTATTTCTTTTAGTTTATTCAACTTGTCGCGGATTTTATAACGATGATGCCAAGATAACAATTAAAAGAATTTGGTACAAGATCCAGAAGGAAAACAAAGTTTCCACAACATCTAAAATTCATGTAGTCTTTTTTAAAAAGATTTTAGCAATGAATATAAATAGCAAGTGGTATGATTTTTATTTTTTTGTTAAATAGCAAGTATGTATAATTAAACTCGAAGCACCAAATCGCTCCAAACGATTCTAAGACCTGAACACTTTTGTTTGTAAAACATAAGAGTTTGAATTTGTTTGGCTTATTAAAAAACAAAAGTGATTTTTTTATAAAAGAAAATATATATTTTTCTATAACAAAAGAGAGAGAAAAAATAGGATCGTAAATATATTATTTTCTTAAGTTTTTTAAAATGTCTATCTGATTGAACATAGCAAACCAACTCGTTACTTGCCGGTTTGACTTGGTTCAAATTTCACGAAAAAGGGTCATAAGAATCTAGCAGTTTGAACCTCTTCTTGAGTATGAACAGAGCCGGACCTTGGGGTGTGAACAGCTCAATGGAGCTGGGCCTCCCCAAGGTATGGATGTAAATAAAAAATTATAGTCCAATAGTACTAATAAGTACTACCCCACTAGATTTATGAATTTTGTTTTTTGTGATATAACCCTAGGCTTATGAAATTATGATAATCTTGAATGTTAAAATTGTTGAATTAGATGTTTATTTTCTTATTACAATCTATAATTATTGTTGGTTTGAAATTGTACAATATAATTTCTTTTTTCATCTCAAAACGAATACAAACCATTCATTTGTGCTTGTATGTGTATCTTCTTGTAAATTCTTCAAATTTGATTGTATAATTGATATATGTTAATGTTGCTAATTACTAATTATCATTTTATTTTGAGGTTTCTTATGTATACGATAGTGTTTTTCACATTTGGGTGTACCACATATATACCATATCTTGTATTTATCTTTTAAAAAATTTCAATTGAACATTGTTTTTTTAAAAAAAATATATATATTTTTATTTTATTACGAGCCTCTTTTTACTTACAGAGCGAGCCTCCGAATTCGCAGGAACGGCCCCTGAGTATGAACACAATGAGAGTTAAGTCGCAGGACCCATAGGCATTTTTCCAGATTGTCTGAAAGAGCTGCAAAATAGGAGATGGAACATGTTAGAATAAATCAACCTATGAAGGATGGAAAAAATCAATTAAGTTGAGTGAATATGTAGAGTTAGCAGTTTCGTGGACGTAAGGAAAAACATAAGAGATGGTTACAATTGAAGGACAAATTTGCTTCATTTCAACATGATTATTAAAATTTGTCTCATTTTCAATCAAAATAATCCTTGTGAAAATTTCATTTTTCGATCAAATTAGTGAAAAATTAGATTAGATTTGGAGGGTATGAATTTAATTTTGTTGTTATTCAATCTTATCCATATTTCATTCGTGATGTTTTCTTCTTCTTTTCTTTCTTGTTATTAAATTATTTTAACATACATTCCGTAGAATAAACTTCATTTATTTAAATATTAAAATAGTAGAGTGTAATCAAATTCGAAGTTATGGTAACATTCTTCATACATTTTAAAAGTCAAATATATACCATCAATAAACTTAAAAATTTAAAAAGACGAGCACATTATCATACCACTTTGAATTTGACCATTTTTTACATTTTGATCGTTTTGATTAAAGTCGTTGTGGTCGAAGTCGTCAGGGCTAGAATAAATTAGAGACGTTTGGTTGCACCATTTTGCATGAAGAGGATGCCCTCAGCATGCATGCACCAATAATCGTTGTTGTTTGGCAAATTATTATTATAATTTTAGTTGAACAAGTGTGTTGTGTGTGTGTGTGAGTGATTAACTTAGTTGTAATCATTTCTCAAATAGTCAAATCCAATCAATGAGGGATAAATTTATTAATTGAACATGTGTGATTTCCCCCCTTTTTGTTAATTTTGATATCAATGGGACATAGATTCAACACAAACATATGTATGCTTAGCAGCAGGGGAAAAGCTACAAACCAACCACACTAAAATTCATACAACACGAAAACAATCCATATGTCTAGCCAGCCCTTTTATAGGCAACATATACTACAATGTAGTACTTAATTAATGTAACTGACCTTGGAGCCAAATTATTGTGACTAGACCTTGATTAAGAATGCTACTATTTGTTACTATAATTTTTTACCTGTCATTGTTTAATCAGTATTTTGCTTTTTATAACATATGTTTCTGTTAAATGATGATGTTGTTTTGCTTTATCATGAGTGGAAAAAACGCATTTTCACCATTGAGCAGAATTTAGAACATAATACTGTTCTCAACCCTGCTCACATTCAAATCCAAAGAAGCCACACCTTTGTCTTTAGAACATAATACTATTATCGATATGCATGAAAAGTACACTTAATTTGTTAATATTTGACTTATTTTCTCAACTTCAGGCCAATGTCCTTATCATATCCAACCCCAATTCAGAGTATCTTGTTCTGCCATTAGACTTGTGTTTCTCGAAAACATGCAAACATAAATGAAAAAAACACAAACTGCTGGAAAAATTGTACTAAAATTCCTTCAGTTGAGGAGGGAAGGTCTGCTACATCTGATGGAATGCCTTCAGTTGGATCTTTCTATACATGCATTTATGCGAAAGATATGAATATAATGCATTAAAATTTTGACGGTGAAAAGTATGCACCATCATTTAAAACTCATTTCTCATACATTAGAACTCTAGAAGGCAATGCAAGTACTATTCCTAGCAATATAGGTAGTGAACATGACAGTAATACTTGAAAGTTCATATGTCCAAAGTTATAAACAAGCTAGTAGCTACCTCTTACACTCAATCTAAACTAACAGTAAGTCACACCCTTTCCGCTAATAACTTCACCTATGCGGTAGGCTTTCTCTGTATCACTTCCGTTTTCAAGTATTCTATTAGCTGCCTCTGGAGTGACTACAAGGATCATCCCAATGCCCATATTAAAAGTGCGCATCATCTCAGAATCTTCAATCTTCCCAGCCTAATGTGAGAGGTAATTAGCACTGTGCACTTTTGTCTCCAAAAGATTTGAAGATCAAATTTAAGTATATTATTATTGATATAAATAATTTAAAACCAAATTCTAAGAATTTACCTGCTGAAGCCATTTGAAAACTGCAGGCATTTCCCACGAGTCTTTGTATATAGAAGCACCAAAACCTTCTGGAAAAACTCGAGGAATATTGTCTGTGAAACCGCCACCAGTAATATGGGCAATTCCCTTTACCCCTCCTTTGCTGACTATGTCAAGCACCTATTTCAAAAAGACAAGAGACAACTTCAAGATCAAAAGGGTAGTGAGTTTAAAAAAAAAATGAAGAATGTCGCAAAGAATTATAAATAACCTGTTTAACATAGATCTTAGTTGGAGCCATTAAAGCTTCTGCAACTGTAGTGCTAGCGCCAGGGAGTTTATCCTTCAATGAAAGACCGCTTTTCTTAAGCACTCTACCAAAATAAATTGATATATTTCAGTAAGCCAGTAATTTTATAAAATATAATAGATTTCATACTCAAAACCAACCTTCTAACAAGTGAAAAACCATTAGAGTGAACTCCACTTGATGGTAAACCGATAAGAATGTCTCCCGCGGTAATGTTTTTTCCATTGATAACGGAATCTTTCTTTACAATCCCAACCGCACAACCACTAAGATCATACTCACCTTCTTTGTATAGACCAGGCATCTCTGCAGTCTGAAAAGTGTATAAAACTAATTAGAGGAGCAATATAAATAATCATTATCTTCATCGACATTTATAATAGAATGCAGTTGCGCGTGTGTGAGAAAAGGAAGCTATGTATTTAAATAGAGAGATTGGTTGTAATATACTCATGTGCTTAATTTATTTGACAAGAATATAAGATTGCAATAACCTAATGGGGTTTGAATAAAATGTCAATAGAACACTTACAATAAAACAAGAAAATTTAAATTTAACAAGTCTTATTGTAAGAAGCAATTGAACATGTCCTATCCAAATAAGCAATTGAACATGTCTTATCCTAATAAGTAGGATTACGACTTGAATGGATCATAGCATGGATAAACCAAATTCCAATAAAACCATTTAGAATGAGGTCTTCTGTAATAGTTAATTTTTTTTCTGAAAAAATTTCTTAAGTCTTCCTCTACCCCACTCAAGCTTATCTAAATGCAGCCTTTGTTCTACTGTGGTTTTCTCAAATAGCTAAATCACACCTCAATAAGTATACCTCCAACTTTTCCCGCATATACTTCACGCTAAGCCCCCTCAATATCAGATACTAGCAATAAGTTCTTTCAAAAATAGAGATATTTTAAGAATGACTGCTCTAGTTACTTCATTTTGTCTACCCTAAATTTATTATGAATTGGGAAGAATAGACGAGACAGCAAATCCAATTGGCAAGAATAAACCACAAAATATTTCAATACCTCTCCTCCGAGAAGAGCACAATCAGATTGCTTACAACCATCAACAATTCCTTTTATAACCTGAAGAAGAGAAAATCAAATGAGGAATAAGCATTTTTACGAGACTCACAAAGTTCATACCAAACCAGCTAGAAGCAAATCCATTACCTGTTCAGCAACGTCGACATCAAGGTGGCCAGTAGCAAAGTAATCTAGGAAAAACAAAGGCTTTGCCCCCGAAGTAACAATGTCATTGACGCTCATCGCAACCTAGAGAGAAAAACAATCAAAAGTCAATCCCTAAGTAACAGAAACACTTGAAAAAATAAAAAATCAGAATTCCAAAATGTTTACCAGATCAATCCCAATAGTGTCATGAATGGCAGTTTCAAAGGCAAGCATGACCTTCGTCCCAACACCATCAGTACCAGCAACGAGATATGAATCACCTGTGCAAAACAAGTGGAATCAATATCCAATAAAAAGGAACTAAACAAACAAGGCGAATTTCAACCTTGTAATTTAAAGATTCTTTTTTGCTTTTAGACTTTACAGGAAGGTATTCAATTGTAGAGTCAAAAGCTATGAGGTGAAGTTTGTCTCATACAATACAATTACAACCTATAACTATAAGCAATGAAAAAGAAAAATGAGTTACCAAGGGGGAATAAACCACCGAAGCCACCAATCCCGGGAGCCATCTTAGCAATTCTTCGAACAAGCTCAGAACCAGCGTCAATGTCAACTCCAGAGTCCTTGTAAGTAAGACCATGACCTTCAGCTCTAACAGCAACAACTCTGCTGCTATCGTTCTTCTTCTTCTTCATCGATAGTGCTCTGTTGTTACCGCAGATTGCAATGCGCAAAGTGTGGGTGATTGTAGAGGTGCAGGAGGAATTAGGTTTAAGTGATGCAACTGCAAGAAAATGTGATAGCTCTGTGCAAGTAGTTCCGAAAGTCATTGCTAATGGAATTGGAATAAGTATATGAAGAGAGAAGCGAGAGTGTGAGAGACGACGAAACTGATCGTGTGTGTTTTGAAATTCAAATCATGGGCTGGGTTGGAAGAACCGATAATAAAAACTTTTACTTTTTCTACCCTAAAATAAACTTTACAAAAATGTCCATGAGAGTTTAAATGATAGAATTTAAACATATCCATATTCCATATTGTGTTTCAGTTTTATAATTCGAAATATTTTTATGTATAATCTGTAATCTCAATCTCTATCATTTCAGCCGTTTTGAATTTCTCTTCTAAAAACAATCAAAAGACAAAATAACAAATAATAAAAACCTCTCAAATAAAATCATAAAAATACCATCAAAAAGTTATAAAAATCAAATAAAACGAATACAAATTTTTTAGGAGAATATGACAAATTAAAAAAAGAAAACAAAAAAGAATGGGTTTAAACGATATAATTTTGGATTTTGAGGGGCGGACTCCCATGAGAAGTACCTTCTAGCGGAGTCTTAATCCTTGATTTTTATGGAGAAGTTTCAGAGCAATCTGATCAAGTAGCCTGAAAACCGATTTTTTTTACTAAGAACAACTAATAATGACCTAAAACAGAAGGATAAGAGTTAGGAAGAATAATATGATTCTTAAACTAGTTATATATGTTACAAACAGACTCAAAATTTATGTTGATACAGTTCGGAATTATATAATTTGAACCGTTTTTCCCTTGAAAAAAAGGTGTTTATGGGGTGTTTGGATTCTATAATCCAAAAAAAGTAAGGAACACTCCCTATTTCTTGAGGTTTTTGGATTATAAAATATGAATCGGTGAAATAAATCATTTTTTTCTCCCCGTAATAAAAGAAAAATTTATCTTGGATTATAAAATCCAAAAATCACATGGGTATTTTCGTAAAAAAAATGCGCGAGAAGTGAGTATGGTAGAGAAAAAGTAATAGCCAGGTCCGCCCCTTCATATACATGATAAGATGTGATAAATTATGACAGTTCTATTTTATGCATTTCATATAATATGGTCGTGTTAACTTGTGTCATAAGGACACATTTTAAGAATTCCATAAATAAAAGATATTTATTGAGAAAAATTAATTTTCAACCTTTCGAAAGATAAATTGTGCTATGCCGTAAAGACATAGGTTAGCATTTCCCCAATATAATAAACTCAAACTAATTTTTATTTTTACATTAAAAGTGAAAACCTTGATTAGTGTAAATGCAATTGAGTACTATGTGTTGGCAACAACTTATGTTTAGAATGATGATCGATAGCTTCGTTCAAGATTTTCCAACTATTAGAGCATATAGTATCCTTTTTAATTATAGAAATTGAAATGTACATAGTAGCATTAATGCAAAGTGAATCACATTGTAAAATGCATGGACTAATTAGCTCTACAAAAAGAGACAATTTTAATATTCCAGTTTATGCACCAAGTATGCAAGACTTCAAGGAGGTAGTTAGAAGCAAATGGTTCATCTGTCGTAAACAAACTTGAGGTATTCAAAGGAGGAAGTCCCCTTGTTTTGAACAAACCAGATGACGCCAATGAAGTAGGAAGGGCACTAGCCAACAGCTGCAGGACTGTGTGTGGAGGCCTTGTTTATGCTCACATTGTTGAGAACCTTAGCGAGGAGCTTTTTCATAAAGTGGAGAACAAGGAACGTATAATTATATGTTATGGTCCACACAAGTCCCGATCCATCGTGCATTGATTTCTAATACCATATACCAATTTATAAGATATAAACAATTGTTAAAAATTGGTTTACAATGGATCAAGACTCGGGTGGACCATACATATCATAGAAAAAAGACCCTTGAAGACGACAGTTGTAGAGGTTCAAATCATTTGTTTTTCCACCCTTTTGTGTATTGTTTGTGTATTATATATTGATGATTGTAGTTACTTTTACACATTATGTCCATTTTGACTTGTGTTCCTTTGTTTCTGAACTAATTTTTGCTTTCTAAGTAAACTAATTTTTGTTTTCTAAGTAGAGGATATTACTGTGTCCATATATTGTATGAACTGAACTTTTGTTATACATTTTGTACCTAACGAGCTGTGATGTTAGATACACCATTTGGTTTTAGTCCCATTGCCCTTTCTATTTTGTCCTCATCAAATCAATTGTACACTTTGTTTAATTATATGAAATGACCAGTTGCAAACCTTAAAATCAAATCAAAATCACAAAACACAGAGAGACACCGTTACTAAAGTCAGATTTGGATTAGGTGGAGTGTGATTGTACACAATCACGCGCATCTTGGCCGTCCTATTAAGATTGGATGGTCCAAATTTTAAAACCGATTTTGATTTATATTTTTAAACTAAAATACCAACTTTAATATTTGGATAGTACGAACGTACGATCTTCATCACAAAAACTGAGATGTGTATGACTGCATACAATACAGATCAACAAAACTCAAAGTTCATATTAAGTTAGAAGAGAGAAACTAATTAATGTACAAACACTCACTTTTCAAACCGATCTCTGATGGATACTAAATGATAACATCAGACACTTCTGGTAAGCTAAAGCTAACTGTTTTCTTCACCTTACTACTTTGGCTTCTACTCAATGACTTAAACAGCGTCATTTCTTTTACATCAACTTTTTCATCTTTCAAAAATTTCTCTGAAGATAAGCTGTAACACTCTGAGGACAAAGTTCTATAATCATCATAACCATCCAAGACCAAGAGTTGCTCCAAAGATAAACTATATACTCCAGACTCAGAAAAATAAGCATTTTTCGTAGTCAAATTTTGACCACTGAAGTTACCATCTTTTTGCATAATTGGTGAATTAAGAAGCCACTCCTCTAATGTAATTAATTTGAACTTCATTCCCATTTTCTGATGTCTCTCTTTTTTCTTGAGTGAACTGAAGCTTATCTCACACTTGTGTGACCTCAATTTTCATTTCATAAATAAATAATTAGAAAAATATATAAATGGTTAAGAAACCGGTACCGGCCCCTAAAACCAAGATAACAGTAAAATTCGTGCAAGAGTTTATGGAATATCCATAATAGTGACCATGATGAATTCATGATACATGACATGAATATCCAAGTTGGAGACAGCATCATAATCAATGTTGTCGTGAAGTGAAGACAAGATTGGAAGACCAATAAGAGAGAAACTTCATTCAAATGATGTTGAGCCCTCTACTATCATTAGGCCTTTAACTGTTCTTTTACACCGTTGAGCTGAGAAAGTTGTCCGCATACCATATTTCAATTGACTAAAGAAAGCACCCTTTAATTAAAATACAGAAAATGACATGCATTCTCATAGACAACATGAATTATATCTAGAATGAATGTGTTTCACAAAAAAACAAAATCTAGAGCAAATGAGTGGATATGTGATTAGTTTTTATTTTTATTTTTACAGGATGTATGACTATTGTTAGATTTGTTATAAATATTTGGATTTTAAGGTATTCATTAAACATTATGGGTGACCAAATGAGATGCCCTCGGTCAAGTTGACCTATTTAACGTTTTTTTTTTATTCTATGCTTCAATGAAAATTATTTTGATTTTACAGAGAGAACTATCATCCACCTTTCTCTCGATCTCTCTCATCTTACTCCCCTATTTTTTTCTTCTCTTTCTCACTTTCCTATCCGTGGAAATGACAAAAATCACCAAAAGGTAAGGAATACAAAGTTATATAATATAATCCCTTCTCCATCTTTCCTCGCCTCACACAGTATATAATAAAACGGACAATGAGCAGGACACCTACCATAATAATGGTTTTATTTTTATTATTTAACTAGTTAGATGGACTTTAATGTTTTTTTTTAAAAAATATTTATAGACCAGTTATGCAAATTTATCTATCAATTATTTATGATAAAAATCAGATATCTTATACATACAACTGTAGATGCTAATCACTCAAATCCTATGAAATTCAAATGAGTGGTGAACTCTCTTTGAGAAAATTAAAGTTGTTTCACACCCAATTTACCTAACCATGGACTTCTTTCCAAGGAGAGCAATTTGTCCATTTCAAGGAGCAAAAATGTTAAACTCAAAATGCAAAATTTAATAATGGTCCCATAGCCATTCGAATGCATTGAAAATCAACTACGTTATCTTCTCGCACCTAGAGCGGAAGCTGTCTCCAAATAGTGCAAACATTAATCACTTCGAATTATGAAGTTGTTTAACAGGAAGGATTTATTTATTTCCATAAAAGATCCTAAAGCAAGGCAATTACTACGTTTTACACGTCAAGAGAATCAAAATAGGTGACAACGGCTCTCTGATATGACTTGGGAATAAGTTGTTATAAGTGTACAAGTGTTCATGGTTTAGTTAGATAATAAAATAATTTATGAAAAAGTTAAAATGCAGAAGCCAACTCCAACAAATAAATAACATTATTTATTTAGAAGACTTGTTTGCAAGATCATTTTAAGTTTTATTTTTCTGCAAGTGTTTGTTGAAAAACTTATCCAAACTGGCTTTAAGCACAATTTTGCTTCAACTTACCAAACCTGTTCCACTTTAGTTCTCATTGATATATGACAACTCCGGTCAATAAAAATGTGGCTATCCGGCCGTGAAAATATAGTCAGCCTTAACAGCAATGTAGTTATAAACTGTTCTAATCTCTGAATGGAACTTCTTAAGAAAGAAGTTTTTATCGTTCCTAGGAATTATACTGCAGAGATTCAGATTGATTAAGGGTCAAGAAATGAATGAATGTGCACCTAAATTGAGTTTAGAGAAAAGACCCATAAAAAATATTAAAAAAAAAATTGATCCAGACAGACAACTGAAATTCATCAATCAGATATTACATGTCTCGTAACCCCTTGACAAAGAAACCAATCTCAATGACGTCTATATTAACGAGAACTAGACACTCCAGACAGATTTTATGATTTTCATTCAAATCGTGTTTACTGAATTTCTTCACGCTTCAATGCACAACGAAATATAATATATTACAAAACAAGACACCATGCATACCAGTACCAGCTTTTACACAAAATCTTACTGACCAACTGATGGGTTTGTCAGCAACTCGAGTGATTTCTTCAAGTAGTCTACTGCAATTGAGACATCGTCAAATGCCAGTGCCCCAACAGCAAATCTTGCAGCCTTGTGTGCCTCTGCTATTCTTTCAGGTGGTGGCTGGTAGCTACTGTCATACTGATATGTCGGAGTTGTTGGCTTGGGTTCCGGGACAGTTCCATTTCTGCTGCTGGAACTGTTTTGGGTATTTAATGAATGGTTTGTAGTCAGAGGAGCTGACTGGGAAGAATATGAAGCATCGGGCCCTTGATAATAAGTGTGGTTTACTGGTACCGATGGTAGGCTGCTTTCTGTAAAACTTGGGTAAGATTGAAAATGGGGAAGAGAGTAAGGAGAGGGAGTTTCATGAGAAGGGTAATTGGGACCTAAATTCTGTGACTGATCTGTCGAGTATTGTTGGTGGTTGTAGGGCTCGGAATAAGAACTGTCTGATCTTGCAGGTGGAGGATGATGGTAATCTTGGGAAGGTGGAGGGGGTTGATAATTTTGAGAAGGTGGAGGAGGATGGTAATCTTGGGAAGGTGGAGGAGGATGGTAATCTTGGGAAGGTGGTGGGTGATGATAATCCTGGGAAGATGGAGGAGGATGGTAGTCTTGGGAAGGATAAACTCCTGGTGTGTAAGAGTAAGATGATGGAGAAACAACGGAAGAATGCTTATTATCATTTGCCCTGTCATGCAACTGCAAAGATGGTGGAATGTTTGCAGAATTTTGATCATCAAGAGTATCGTTGAATTTAGGTGCAGGAGGAATGCTTGGCAGATTCTGGTAGTTGACGGGGTTATGATAACTATGAGTTGAATCAGATTCTGACCCAGCACCAGAAGCAGAAGCTTCAGTAGTCCCAATATCCTACAAGAATAAACAGCTGAAAGTTAATTGTTTAATATTTATTAATATATCTATTTATTTATATGTACTGATTAAACTCATAACAGACTGAGTTGAGTTTTAAATCGTACATATCTATTAGTAGGAGAACCCGATGGAATGGACAGGTCCTCGTCACCATCAGGTGGGCCAGCCACAGGCTTCCTTCCTTCTTTCAAAGCCTTTCTTATATCAGCTGCTTTCCATGCTGCGTATTTCTGTTTCTGCTCCAGCTGGAAAACAAACTCAAAGAAGTATTAAAAATACAATTACACAAAGGTATATTATTCCCCCAAGTTGTTGCCAAATAAGACAGACTAGCAACATGCAATTGAGACATGGTTAAAAAATGATTCAATGCATTGAAGTACATACATCGGGCGGAACTGCTCCAAATTGATTAAGAATCTCAAAAAAGATGCTAGCAGCGTAAAATGTTTTTGCTGTATTCCTGCAAAAGGTCAGAAATTTATCTTAAAAGAGGTGTGTTATTTGAACATCCATCCCCATGACAACTTATGTGACAACCATAGGTTTACAAAGAAAGGTAGATATTGACACGGAAACCAAATCAATAGAGAGAGAAAGTAAAAACATAGTGAGTATGAGAGAGAAAGTTGTCACAATTTAATTTTACAAATATCATTTCTCATCTTAAAAACTATCACACATGGATGAAATAATTAATATCCAAGAAAGTTATGTTATTTAAGTGCTGTCAGTCTGGGCTAAAATTGCAGATTGTTAAAATTCCGCTAAGCAATAGGACTATAGCGCCACTATACCCGCTATTTGACAACATTTTGTACTAAATAGCGTGTCGCAGAACAATAGCGGTCTGTCATTCCACTACGATCTAGCGCCGCTATAGCTGCTATTTAACAACACTTTTATAGGCATAATAAAGGAACATGAGCATTATAAGAATATAATGATAGTATATCTGCATTAAAAAAAGATGAGATTTAACATACAAATCTGCTCTTCCAGCACGATCTTGCTTGTCTGCTTTCCCAAACACATTCAAAGCAAATCCCTCAAGATATAAATTATCTTCAGGCCCCAACTGGAGTTCCTTTTTATCCTATAATAACGATAATACAAAGATAATTTTATAAACATATTGAGGATACAATTAAATTAAAAACCAACCAAGATGACCAATCAAATTATGCCAACCACTGAAATTAGTTTTCAAATGATAAAGAAAAGAACAGGTTGTCATGAAAAATGTCAGAATATAATCATCAAAATTCAAGCATGAGGCTTATTCACTACAGCTAATAAATGACGCAGTCACTGTAGTTAGTAAATCGGAGGATTCAAACTCTATGCAGTCAAGTCAGTGTAATGAGCCAGGGGATGTAAATCAAACAGCTCAAACTTCAAGTTTCCTTTTTCAACGCGATTTACTTATCTTAAAATGAGTCGTTCGATCTTCATTCAAAAGTCGACTTAGTGACTGCATGAATGTGTGCTTTACCTAGGAAACACTGCATTCAATGGTCACTATAGTCAGTGATCTAACCAGATCCACCTAACTTAAAATGAGTCGTTCGATCTTCATCCAAAAGTTCCAATATAGCAACAACATGAATGTGTGATTTTTTTTGGTAAACGCCGCAGTCAGTAATCACTATAGTCTACACAATCTAGCCGTTGATCAAGATCAGATAGAGATTCATATCTATTGATTTGTCAATGCATGATGTGAGTCGTTTCACCTCTATCTAAGTGTTTAGATGGACTGACTAAACTAACTATACGAAATTTTGACTGCATGGTCTCAGAGTATTTCGATCTTAAATCAGAAGGATCAAACATCCAAAGAATTCAATTCATTCAAATTTCATTCAACATATTTGAGTTACTAACTACGCAACACAATATTTTGATAGCCAGTAACCTGAGTGCATGTTTGGTATCACAGTCATTTTATTTTGTCAGAATCACAATGAGCCACCATCATTTTTCAAAAGCTACGAAGTGTAGCTTTTGTCCAACGAGATTCTGACAAATCCACACACGGTGATACTAAACATGCACTCATTCCATTCATGCACAACAAGTTTGGGATCAATCAAAAAATTTATAAAGTGTCTTGTAGTGATTTTAATTAATTTTGATTAGGACGAATTAAACAGAGTTAGCATAGTTAAACAAAATAAGATTAATTAAATTAAGAACCTTTTCGAGCTGTTTCATGAGAGAAACAAGAAGAGCACTAGTAGTTTTGGTGCGTTCACTTTGTGGAATCCTCAATCCTCTTTCCATCGCATATAATCGACCTAAATTCAAGAAAAAAAAATCGATGATCATAAATATTATTAGGTTATTTTGGATTGAGAATTCAAGAAACTATAATCAAACATATGAATTGATCTTACAGTAATAAGAAACGAGAGGTTCGTGTTTCTGTAATTCATCGGCGCGTTGAAGGTATGGTAACAGAAGCTTCGCGGGTTCGTTCTCGTTCGCCATGGAAAATTCTCAGAGAGAAACTGTTGCACAAAAACGACGTCGTTTATTCGCTTGTTGTGCCTTCGACTAGAAGAAAAAAGCTTCTGGTTTTCGGTAATAAAATACAAATAAATAATGTAGCTGACGTGTTGGGTACTTCTTTTTAGACTGTCTTTGATTTTAAAAGATTTAAATCAAACTAATACTCTTACCGTACTATTTGTAAGAAAAACGTTGACTTATTGGTATAAAATATAGATCAAATACATCATTTATGTAATGAATCAAAAAAGTAAAATGTTTTTTATAAATAAGATTGGAGGGAGTATAAGACATTTTTTTAGCAAAGCAAAACTAATTTCTTTCATTAAAGAATAACGAATACAATGTAGATGGTACGTCGTGAAAAATATAGGAGTTAGGGTGAGATAAGGAACTTTTGGCTATGTTATGAGCCACTTTATTTGCTTGTTTCCTAACATAGCTTACAATAAAATTATTGCGAGATGATAATAGATCCTTACATTTAAAAATAATATATTCGAACTCATTGTTTGGAGTAGAATTAGAGTTAATAGCATCAACAAGTAACCTATAGTCGGACTCAGATAACATATGACATGTGATAATTAATAGCAATGTTTATAGCCTCAAATGAGCTTAGCGTTTCAACTTTTAGGGGAGTAGAATTGAAATAGGAATACTTCAAGAAGCCTAATAATAATTCCCCATAGGAGTCTCTAAAGCATATGCTAAAACCCGTAATAGTGTTGTTGTTAAAGAGTGCACAATCCACATTACATTTCACCATGTGAGGCGAAGATTTTTTCCACAGTTTATTGATGTGTACCTTAACTCGGTTGCCTTGCTTTTTGTATATTCATCCATTCTTGGAATTTCAACTTTTTCATGGACTCTAGAGAATCATGAATGCCAAAACAGGATATGACATTCTTAATTAATATTTTGTTCGAAAAAGTTCTTAATTAATATGCTTAGTTTTGTCCAAAAACGTCAACATGCTTAATCAATGAACATTTTTTTGGTCCAAAAGTGCATACAATAGATCACATATGCGGCTCAACTTAAAAAAAATATCAAAATTGTGAGGTTGAACCCAGTAACCATATTCAAATTTCAACTTCTCTACTTATGTGTGAATTTCAATGATTACTTATCATTTTGCTTATAAAAGAACAAAATAGATATACTCTTCGTGTTGAAAATTGCATGAATAAGTTGGTCGAATTATGTTGATTAAGTTGAAATGATATAGTTTATTTACTTGGAAGACTCACTTGCAAGATCGTTTTAAGTTTTATTTTTCCGCAAGTGTTTGTTGAAAATTTTATACAGTCTAGCTTAAGCACAATTTGGTTTCAACTTTCAACTTACCAAAGCTGTTCCACTTTAGTCCTCATTTGATATATGACAATCCCGATCAATAAAAATGTGGTTAGAGAAAACACCAATAAAAAAAAAATTGATCAATCGGATATCTTATGTCTCATAACCCCATTGACAGAGAAACAAATCGTAATGAAAGCCACTTTTCCCCCTGTAAAATACACTCCCGTCATGCAGGCGGGACGATTTTGCCCTTGCGCATGTTAACTAAACATGCGCTGCGTGAGGTAACTAGCGCAGCCCTAGTTAACTCGCGCATCAATATGTCTTATACAAGGCAGAACGCCTCATTCATCACCTAAACCTCAAAAACTCTCCAAAATCTCTCTAAAATCACCAAATCCAAAATTCCTTCAAGTTCAAATCAAACCACACTTCGATAACAAGTAAGTTTCCATAATCAAACACAATCAACCTTTATGTTAGATTTTTTCTCTTAAATTCCGAATGTAATGTCATGTAACGATAGACCATATTTAAGAACTTTATGTAATGTAATTTAAATGTAACTTTTATTCAAATTTATTCAATACGCAACTTTATTCGATTTTATTTATTAGAATTCTTTATTCTATTTCACGTTGAGTTTAATTAGAATTTTTATCCAAATTTATTTATTCAATACGCAATATTATTCGATTCCACGTTGAGTTTAATTAGACTTTTTATTCGAATTTATTCAATACGGAACTTTATTCGATTTTATTTATTAGAATTCTTTATTCGATTCCACGCTAAATTTAATTAGACTTTTTATTCGAATTTATTTATTCAATATGATAATAAATACAAAATTAGAAAATAAATTCGATACAAATAAATTTGATACCATTAAATAGAATATTTTTTTATTCAATACATAATCAATGAAAATTAAATTAAAAGCAAATATAAATAAAAAGAAATGAACAAAATAAATACATATAACAACATCTCATTTTATTAATAGAATTGGTACAATAATTGATACATTTATTTAATTTCACTAAATAATCTACTTATTTTCTTTTTACCTTCTTGGGGTAAAAAATTATTTTTACCCACTTGGGGTAAATAGTGATCAGTATTGGGGAAGATAGTGAGCAGCCTTCTTGGGGGAATACATCATCAACCCTTGAGCTAAATCTAAATCTGGTTCTTTTTATACCACAAGAAGATTCTTTTTACCCACGGTAAAAAGATTTGGGTAAAAAGAAGCACATTTAATTTTATCTCAAGGGTCGATCACTTCTCCAAGTCGGCTACTCACCATTTTCCTCAAAACTGATCACCATTTACCCGAAATGACTATAGATTATTGAAAGGGAAAAAAAACAGAGGGAGAGAGGGAGGAGGGAGAGAAAGTGAGATGGTGTGAGGGAATAGGGAAGTATGGAGGGGTATTTATAGGTGGGAATAGTAGTATAAGTTATAAAAAAAACATAAATGTGGTCAAAAAAACGTGTAAATGGTGTTAAAAACGTGTAGATTGAATGTTGAACAACTGAACACCGTCCAAAAACGTTTGATCATCTGTTTTGACCACCGGCCAACGTGCGCAAGTTAACTCGCGCACGTGCCAGAGGGTGCGTGAGTTAACTTGCGCATGGCGCATAACGTGCGCAAGTTAAGTCACGCAGCGTGACTTAACTTGCGCAGGGGCATTTTGGGTAGTTTGGTTGGGCGGGAGTGTTTTGTGCTGGGTGAAGAGTGGTTTTCAATCGCAATAACTTCCATATAAATGAAAAGTAGACACTCATGCAGATTTTATCATTTTCATTTAAGTCATGTTTACTAAATTTCTTCTTAAAGAAAATGGTCATGCTAACTTGTGTCTTAAAGCATAAGTTAAGAAGTTAAAAAAAAAAAATTTGAAAGACAAACTTGTAAACTTCCAAGATATTTAATGTACAATTTTCAAAATTGTTTTTCTACTCTAGTAGTATATGGTTTCTTTACTTGTGTCCGATTTAGGATTTTCTTCACGCGAAAAGTTATAACCAAAAAGTTGTAAACATACTCACAAATTCAAGAAGTTATAAATCCAAGTCTTTAGGTTTAAGCAATGATATCAATGTCAAATTCATAAAAGAAAAACAAAATTTTATTTTATATTTATGATCAATGATATCTCAATGAGATAAAATGAATCGATTTTATTATTGATTGAAAATATAAAGTTGATTACAATTATTATGTATTAGCCTTTTTCAAAGTCTATTGTTATTAAATATGAATTAGTTTTGTAGCATTGTTTTCAAGATCTATTGTTATTTAAAATGAATTAGACTTTTTGAATTTATATTTAATTTTCGAGGGAATATTATTTTTTTTGAGGTAATTTTCGAGGGAATTGTTATTAGCCTTCATAAATATCTATTGACATAGATAGAGTTGAATGCAGGGAAGGCTCTTGCTTGCAGCCTACACCCCATGTCATTCTATGTTTTAGGTTTTAAAATTTAAATGCATCAATTGTTTAAGGTGCATGTTTGGTAACGGATGGCGGTGTAGTTTGGATGCTCATTGTGTATCACAGTTGTGGGATCTGTGTTGGTATTATTGTAAATTGTAATAATGGATAGTGGGTGAAAACTTTAATGCTTTGAAGTGTTTTTGGTTAACTAACCTCAGGTTTATTTTGTTTTTTGTAAAATTGAAGTTTTATTTTGTTCAGAAAAGATTTAGATTTATTAATTTCTGTGGTTGAGTAAGACATTATTTCCATATCTTTCAATCAGATTCAGATACGATTATGAAGAGCAAGTTATACCTCCTGAGGCTTGTGTGTTTGGATTCTTAAGTTGTCTTCTATGTGGCATTTACGTTTACTTTTTCACAAAATCTCCAGGTGTTGGTAGGTGAAGCCACATGTTAGGTGAAGCCCTAGATTTGTTATTCTCTTCAATGACCCTCATCTGCGAACTTGGGAAGAGTACTCATTGTGACAGACTGTTAAGTAGTTGTAGATCTCATTAACCATCCTCACATTGCATTCACTGAACTACTCGTTGTAACTCAAACCCTTTGAGCTTTTTTTTACCATGAAAATTAGAACTCAATGCAACAAAATTTGCATTTACCCGTCCTACACCTCAACTACTCGCGTTATACCAAATTAATAAGTTGTGTACATATTTAACCATTAACACGAGCAGTTCAATTCACAACTAGTCCCTAAGTTTATCATCAATCTCTCTAGTTTGTATTGCATCTTTAATTATATTTATGAATGCCATGATTTTCTTGTTTCTAAAAAAGGAGAATGCATTCCATTACACACCTAAACATTAATAAAATTCCACTATATAATTGCATCTATGTCCCTTAAACCCTTCCTGGATCCCAATGTACCTCTAAGGCCTGACGTACCTAAACTTTACTAGTAAGTTCCGTCCCAAGGTATTAAACAAAAAAGGGAATGCGTAACAAAAACAATGAACTTTTTTGAAAAAAGTTTGGTCACAACCAATTAATAGTAGAAACTAAGATTTGGAAGAAGAAAAAATGACAAAACTACTACCGTGTATTTTCCTACTAAAGGGCTTCATGGAATAATCCAACATGTATCGGTAAATCTCCAAATGGAAAATATACCATACACAGCTCAGAACAGTTCCTCTCTAATTACTTGTCACTTACATATTATATTCCTAAAACGGTAACTAGTAATATGACAATGCTACAAAGATGAATAGCGGTTGGAAACTAAGCTCTCATTAGGGTGATGTTGGGATGGGTTCGGTACCAGAAACATGGGAAGCAGCATCTTCTTTCGACATGGCCACATAATTCACAGGAGCAACTGGTCTAGTATTATCCTTTTTTCCATCTTTTGATATGGACCTGCTTCCATTTTGATGAGCATTAAGTGATAGCCGTCGGCTAGGAGTACCGTTGGCCCCTCCATTAGCACGAGGGCCACCTACCTTCTTAGCAGCGCTAACTGGCCTAGCAGGGCTGGGTTTTGAACCAAAGGGGGCTTCTGCTGGTTCCGTGCTTTGCTGCTCCTGAAATTTCTTCTGATCCTATAAAGCGGAAAGTCCAGAGTATACGAGTCAGTAAAACTGTGTAGGGAATGAGTTACGTCAAGTTGACAGTTTACTTTTGCTCAGTCTTATTAGCAAATGCTCCAGTCAATTCAATAATCAGTCACCTTAATCATCATACCAATGAAACTTACCCTCATTCTTCGTTTTTCTTCTTCCCGTTCATGCCTAAGCATGGCATATTCATCTAACATGGCAAGAAGAGGAACGCCGTCATATGTGAATGACATATCATGAGTCTCTTCCCATGCACGTGTTTTGGCAACCAATGTATCAACCAAAGCTGCATATACACCAAAAGAAACAATGTTAATTCTTCCAAAAATGTAGCATCTTTTTTTTTTTTTACACAAAAATAATGTAGCATCTTTTTGTTTTACTTAATATTGACAGCAAATATAATTAAATAATAACAGTATCTGATGGTGGTTGTGGTTTCATTCCATACATACCGGGAATTTTATTTACCAGTATCCGAGCTTTCTCTGCTCGCTTGAGGTTTAAGTGTGCACCTCTGCTTGCATTATACCTGTTGTCATCCTGTTTTGCATTGTTGTGTATGACAAAATTATTAAATTCATAATGATATATTGGACAAACTTATGCAACCATTTAATGCAATGATCAAACTTGAAGTAAAGCTAAAATTTGGTAATTCTGGAAATATGGCAAGGCACTATAAAAAAGCAAATCACTGATACTGATAGGTTATAGAAGAAAGGAAAATGTAAATTGACTCAGTTCAGAGGATTACAAGTTTTGCTAACATGATAGTAAATGTCTTGATTCACCTTTCTCGCCAAAACTGTGCACAACCAACAACACAGGCACAGAGAAAAAATGCACAAGGGAGATATAATTACCCGATTATAGTCCTCAAGCCAGCTCTCTTCTTCACATGCTGACATCCATTTCTCAACCTTGTCCAATATATCTTTTCGGCTTAAAGCTTCTTCTTTGGCTTTCGCTATTTGATTGTCCATGTCAGCCAGTAATTCAGTTGGTTCAATGTCTCCAGAATCAATCAATGCCAAAATCTTCTCTCTTGCAGCATCTGAATCTATTTCTACATGAGCATTAGCAAATATCTCTTCAAGTTCTGATTGCTTCTTGAAAGCAATTTCCTTCATCCTGCTTGCTTTAAGCTGGTCAAGTCTCTCAACTTCCACTTCAGCCTTCATAAAAAGAACAAAATAATATGTTAGAATAAGTTTTGGAGCCCAAAGTATTAAACTTCAGAAGGTTTCTAGTACCTGCTCAATCAGATCCAGAGCAAGGGCGCCAGGAATAGTGACTTCATCGACAGAAGCTGAGATGTTACAGGTAACATGGTCAAACAGTTTCCTTTCCTCTGGAGGAGTATCCATTAGATTCCACAGATCAATTAATTGAGAAGCTAATTCTTGGAGCTGCAATGGTTGAAGTAAAATAAATTATACCATAGACCAAAAGCCAATCAGAAATGAATTCAAAATGATAATGGTAAATTAACTTCCATTCCAAGTGTGATAGGCATGGATATTTTGTGAGACAAAAACAACAGTATGTAAAAATTAGAAACAATTGAAAGCATATAGTTAACAACCTTGTGCAACCTCTGCTTTTTATCTTCTTTCAGTGTTAAAACTGTGTTAGCAAGCCTAGCTAGAGTTTCATTGCTTATGCTTTTGGATTGCACACCAGTAGAATCATTCAGGCTTGGATGGACCTCAGTTACTGTACTAAAGAAGTCCATACCAAGGACAGCACATAGATCATGCACAGTACTCACAAATTCAAAAACCTTTTGCAATCTGTCACTCTGTCAAACAAATCAATTCAATAAAACTGTCAATGTACTGTTAAGTAAATGAAATCAAATGGAGTTTAAAATCTGCGACTAGCGGATATAATATTGGACATGAAAACCAAAATTACCTTTTCCTTTTGAAGTTCTTGAAGCTCAGATTGATATTCTTCAAACTTCTTCAGGGTCAGGTCTGACTCATCAACTGCAGGTACATCATTAAGGTTCAAGCTCCCAGTTATCTCTCCACATATTTTTTGAATCTGTGACTGTACATCAGAGAAATCCTTTATTCTTTCTTCCTTTTGTTGCCATAGCTGTTCCAGTGCTGGTGCTATAGCTGCAAGCTGTTCCTTGATAGTTCCAGAAGTATTATCAGGCTGCGAAAGAATAAAAGAAATGCTTAGTAAATTATTTCATAAGTATATTATTTTAATGCATCATAACGCTATATATGCAGCAATTGTGTTGTTCGCTTCTGATAAAAGGACAAAGCTAAGTGGTTAGTTACGAACAATTCCAGCAAAGCCCTTTTCGCCAAGAGCTGATAGAAGTGTAGAAAGCTCAAGCTTAGCATCAGACAATGCTTGAAGTAGTTGTGCCCTTGACTTTGCAGCATGTTCAACCTTTCTCTTGTATACATCCAAGCACTCCTGCTCTAACTGAAGAAGCATCTTGTCCCGTTCCTCGTCACTTTCACCAACCTCATCCCATATTTCCTACAACAAATAAAGATAACATAAACCTATTAATCCATAGGTCATGTGCATCTAATGTTGCAAAGTTGAATAACTAAATGAAGTTACCTGCAGCTTCTTCAACAAGGAACCACATGTGTTCTCTCCAATAAGAGGGTTTTGAGCTTCAGTTACAGCCATTGAAGTTCTGGAGCAACCTAGCCTGCACACCCCACAAAAAAAAATCAGAAACGCCTTCAACCAAACAGATAGATAAAACTCTTCAGTGAACAAAAACAGCAAGCAAGATTTATCCACTATGTAGGGTTGGCTACATGAATCAAATACTGTCATAAACAAACTCATCTTTGAAAGAAAATATCTAAAAACTGATCTTTATACCAAAACAAAGTTACTGTATAAAACAAAAGAAAAGACAAAAAAGCAAAAGAGGAACAAAAAAACGCTGCATCTCATTCTAGGGACAGAAAACTAGGAACTTTGACTAGTCGAAGACTATATAGGAATAAACTAAACCATAGTATACAATGTGAATTCGGAATCAAGTAAACCACGGTGAAATCAAACTCAAAATTCAAGTTTTTTTTCCGCTGAAATCACAGTGAACCGGGTGATTTTACAAAAAGCTATGCAAAATCATGATGGGTAACCATGATTTCAACAAACCACTGCAAATCCAAAAATGCATTAAAACAAAGCAAAAGACAAAACAGAAAAAGAGGAAAAAATTTCTACATCTGACTCTAGGGAATGAAAATTAGCGACTTTGACTAGTCAAAGACCATGGAAACACACAATTACACAAGAAAACAAGATTAAAAAACCAGAAAATAGTAGACAATGTGAATTCAGAATCAACAAAACCACAGTCAAAGCAAACTCAAAATTCAATGTGAGTAAAAACGTTGAACTCCAGTGCCCTGAATTATCCATATCAATACATAAAACTAAAATTAAACAAAGGATCTTGGAAAATTAAACCAAAAAAAAATTCTAAATTATGACTACTATTACTAATTGTGTTGTTGCATTCCATTAATTGCATATAAAAATCAAATCTTTAAACAAATCAAGCTCCATCAAGCATATATATGCATAATTGAATGCAGTGTTGAAAGGATCACAAGAAAACGAAACGAACTTCACCAAACAAAGAAAAAATAAATGAATCCACTAACAAGTAAGCAAAAACAAAAAGAGTGCATTGCAATAACGATCAAAGAAAGAAAGTTGAAGAAATGCTATAAATGAAGATGAGATTAAAGAGAGCGTGCATTGAGAAAAAGAAGAAGTAGATCTTAGAGGTGTGAGCATAGATCAGAGGAAGAAAAGGAGAGAATGGTTACCGTATGAAGCTGGGTTAGGGCTTGTGAAGTTTCAGATCTGAAATGAAACAGAGTGTGTGTTTGTTTGGGTTTCTGAGAGTGAGTGTGTAATAGTGACAAAGTCTAGTAGTAGTCTATTGTTTATAGTGATGAGTGATTAATAAATAGATTAGATTAGATTAGCACTAGTACTACTACTACTTCACTAGATTTATATAGATATGTGTCTTGTTAAGGAAAAAAAAAGAAAATATTAACATCGAAAACATCATTTCTTTATATTTTTTTAATTTTGACTATATAAATTTCAAAATACTTTTATATTATTTAGTTTCTTAACTAGTGTCCGGGTACTAGTTAACATTTTTACGTGGAAATTAGAAAGAGAGGAACAAGAAGAAGAGAAGACAGAGAGCGTACAGTGCGGGGATGGACCCACACAACACAACAATCTCTATTCTATAGTCTCATTATCATAATTTGTTTTGTTAATTGCCATGCGTTTTCCATCTTATTTACATATATAACATTCTCAATTTCACCACCGTCCACTACTTCTCCCTCGTAATTACCTCCTACTTTTTCCCATAAATAAATAAACAAGGGTCTTGCGAAGGAAAAGTAAATAAATATTTATGCACCGAAAACATTATCTTTTACACTTTTTAAATTATAATTAGATAAGTTTCAATATACTTTTATTATATTTGGCTGAAGCGCTAGTTAACATTTCTTTATAAATAAAAGATCTTGTTAACCCGTATCCGTGCTTCAAAGGCATTAGTTAAGAACATAAAAAGGAAAATATTTGTATTGAAAACACCATTCTTTACATTTTTACTTTTTTAATTTTGACTACACAAGTTAACATTTTCCATAAATAAATACATTAGTAAAAAATACAGTACTAGTACTTTGTTAGTCAAAATGAGGTTTATTTTTTTGGTTAAGTGGTATAGTGATTAGAATTATTTTTTATAAAGTGGATAAATAAAATGTTTGGGTTTGAATTTTGATTTATACATGTAACAATGTATAATATGTTGGTCTCGTTTGAGTTACATTTACGGAGACATGGATTATTTTTTTGTCAAGCAATCTATTAGCTAGAGCTCACACATTACAAATATAGAGAAGTAGGGTGTTAGGGTTCGAACACTTACCCATGTATAAATTATCCAATATCTCTACCAATTGAACTAAATTGACGGTACAAATGAATTTTATTACTACACCTAAAAAATAAAAGTGTTAGGCCAAAGTTATATTACATGTTCTAAATGTCAAAAAAGTACGCTTGCGTTGAAAATCCTAGTGATGCAAGCTTGAAGCTTTAACCATATAACGAAATTACTTTTTTGGAACCTAACAATCTAACATAACTATAACCATTATAAACATTTGACACCATGTGTCAGGTTAACCACGTGTTCGATGAGTCATGAGTTCACACGTTACAGTTTTTTTCTTTTTATAAAAAACGATGTATGAAATTTATAAATGATTTATTTTTAGCAAAAATACACCTTAGATGATATTTCCAACTTTGGTGGCATTTCATATGGAAAAGTTTTTTTTAACTATTAAATTGAAAGAGAACATTGATCTTACTATAGGTTATCCAGACTATATCTTTCTTCTCATTATCTTCAACCTCACCAATGGACCCACCACCACCTCCCCATCACTTTCATTCTTTCTTTTTCAAATGAAAATAAAATTGGCAATAAAAGTTTTATTTTTGGACGGAAACTAAGTTTTTCTTTGATATTGTTAGGCAACAATCATTCACCGTCCTTCTGAAATGAATCCAAGGTATTTATGTGAAGATCTGGGTATTTCTTAATCTTTCAACTTCAAATTAATCCACCTCAACGACAACAAGAAGAAGTGGAAGTGTGTGTTTGAGGGAGAAGGAGAAGAACTGTTAAGATTTGCATTAAAGGAGCGTCCTTGTTGATTTCACTCAAGCAACATATTTAGTTTTACGGTGTACAATTTGGTAAAGAACATGCAAATTGTGAATTTATTCATGAACACAAACGAAAACCAATTTTTAATTTAGAGAAAAAATAGTGACCCATTTGTCATAGAAAGTTGAAGTAAAAAATGAAGGAAGGAAAAATATTTAGAGCAGTTTTTGAAGATTTGTGTGATTAAGTTGTTGGAATGGTAGCCAGCCAAGTGGTGGTGGTGGGTGAGTGGCTCGTGAGAGAGAGATATGATGGTGGTAATTACTTGTTCTAGTAAAGAAGTGTTCTTGTTGATTCCATTAAAACAGAAATGGTTGTGGTAATTTTAAGCAATTACAATGAAGAGTTAATACCAAAATTGGTGTTGACGATTTATTGGTGTGCATCATTCTGTCTTATGACAATTGGCAGAAATGGAAGAAAGATAAGTCTATGAATGACAATAAGAGGTTGATGACAGTGAAAAAAAAATCTAATGTTGGAAGTGTAAGATAAAATTGTGTTCTTTCATTAAATCTAATGGTTAAAATGAACTTTCCCATGGTGAGAAGGTTTTATACCTTCCATGTGAAATGTCACCTCCAACTTTTTGTATATTGAAGAATAATAAAGAGAAGAGCAAAGGAAGATTGTACTCGAATGGAATCAAGGTGGAAAATTCACTCACGTCCTTGCATTTGGTTAATGCTCCAAATTCGAGCTTCTATATTTTCATGTTTTTTAAGTCGGTTACTGCTCTTCCCCTGCACAAAACACTTACATCCTGTAGCCTTTCCAATTTTATCCATGCGCATGTTAAGTTAAGTTGCGCAGGAATTAACATCTGCGTGAGTTAACTCACGCTAGTTTATATTCCAAATTCAAGTGAATTGCTAGCAGCCAAGCAAGGCACATGCGAGACAAGATCCTTTGGTTTGTACTATTATTCTGATGGAAGTGAAGTTAAGAAATCAGATTCTCCTGGTAGTTTTTGGGAAGGATCTCTGGCCGGTGTTATAGGTACAGAGGAATTAAATTGGCCCACTCTAAGTTTTTGAAGTGCTGCAAATGACTCTCTTCATAGAGATGTCCTCAATGTAGTGCTTTTATGCACTTTGTTGCCTTTAAAAACACACTGAAAATATGGTACAAGTAATTCACTTCACATTGGCTCCCATGTGCCTTGCTTGGCTGCTAGCAATTCACTTGAATTTGGAATATAAACTAGCGTGAGTTAACTCACGCAGGTGTAAAAAAACGAAATTTAAAGTCAAGTTAATTTTATACTTGCGTTAGTTAACTAGCGTAGGGGTATTTTGGTCAGTTATGTTGGGTGCGAGCGAAAAGTGCAGGAGGAAGAGTAGTATTCTTTTAAGTCTTGGAACACAAGAAATAATACTCCAAAGCCCAACCAAAATAGCATTGGTGTATGTATTATTTTGGGTTCATAATTTTGAATGAATTGGTTATAGTTTAAAGTGATTTGAAGATAAAATAATTTTTGTTTAGGTAAATTCATTTGAAAGTGAATTCAACTATAAATTTAGAGACAAAAATAATATAAATTTATTTGTTGAAATCTATTCTAGAATCAAAAGTTTTAATTTTTAACTTTAATGGTCTGTTTGGTGCGCAAGATATGATAAAGTCATGATATGATAAGGTGATGGATAAAAATAGGATATGATAGTGACATGATAGATAATTATTCTATCAAGTGTTTGGTGCGCACAAGATAAAAAACAACGGTTAAATTGTATTTTTGGTCCCTTAACTATTCAAGTAGCATCACTTTGGTCCCTTAAATAAAATTTGATTTATTTTGGTCCCTTAACTTCTCTATGTTACACATTTTGGTCCCTTTTTTTAGTTTTAATTCAAAAACGTTAGGTTTTCTTCATTTTCTTCTCCTCTTTTTCATCTTCATATCATCTTCAACAACTTTCAACAACAAGAATCCCATAAAAATTCCAGAAGAAAATGAAGAAAACCTAACGTTTTTGAATTAAAACTGACGGAAAGGATCAAAATGTGTAACAAAGAGAAGTTAAGGGAGCAAAATAAATCGAATTTTAATTAAGGGGCCAAAGCAATACTACCTAAATAGTTAAGGGACCAAAAATACAATTTAGCCAAAAACAAAATAAGATGAAATTGAGAGGCTTTCATGGTTTCATGAATCTAAAAAATAATCAAATTTAAAAAGATGAATTAGAAGCGGTGGCGATGGGAGAGGCATGAATGCGATGAATTTGGAGAGATGGAGAAGAGAGAAACTAAGAATATTCGGTTTGATCGCGACAAAGAAACCAGTGAATAATTCATATTTTTCTTATCACGTTGTTAACTCATCAAAAACTAAGGATAAGAATAGCAAAGAGTCAACATGATATGATAGCTAATAGGTTTATTTTATCCTTTCATATGGATGCACCAAACAAAATATTTAAGTAGGATAGAATAATTTTATTTTATCATATCCGTCTCCCAATCCTGCGCACCAAACGAGCCATAAATGGAATGAACTTTAAAGGCAAGATCAATTATATTTGAGAGAAAATCAACATATTATAATCAATTCTACGTCTTTAATTATAACTAATTTTGACCCAAGCCAAACACAAACTTAGCACCTTGTTAATCAACACTATAGATCATTTGCCACATTGAGGGAGATCAACACTTTCTGCTATAATCGAGCTCAATCGGGAACAATCATAAGCCTAGCTATAAACAATGATTTATGATTTTAGAGTTGAGACAAATTAAGTAGAAAATGTGTTGGACCGGTACATGGGAAAAGCATAAGAACGTGGAGCAGGAGTATCGTTCAAGAATTTTAAAAAGGGCAATACTGTAATAAAACAAAAAGACAGGGGCAAATAAAAAAAATCCTTTTCAAATTTAATATTATTAATTAATTGAGTGAAAAATGGAAATCAAAGAAAAAGGAAAAGCATAAGAAAAGAAAGAAAGACCAGATATGGGGCAAAGACAAAGGTCACGGTCAGGAGTTGGGTGTCATCACGAATCAAACACGTTTATGTCCAAATGAGTGATGACACCATCCTTTGATGCCACCTATATTTTTGTCTCTTAAGCTTCTGCGACATTAACATGTTTACATTTTCATTTTATATCATTTTCCTTTCAACCATACTTGCCTTACGTAAGCATTATAATATTCCATTATTACAGTAATTTTTTTTATATTATATATATGATGATCATGACGGGAAAGACATATATCATGTATCATTGTTCGTGTTGGGATTTATGGCCTACATTTCAGATTTTGTTTTTATTTTTTTACCAAACTTATTATTATATGCATGTATATATATAGTAGACTCACACTTAAGTTAAATAATACTCCTACTTCCTTCATCAATTATTCTTATCATATACATATTTTTATGGTACAAGTTCTTTTCTCAGTTTATTAATATATTGAGAATTACATATACTACAAAGCAGGAAAACAAGATCGGTATGTAACAATTATTGCTTTATTATTATTATTATTATTATTAATGTCCGGTTAAGTGTTGATAATCATGACTATAGTGATTGGATCAAATCATCAAACTAAGATATGTTTATTTTAGATAAAACTGAGATATGCTTTGTTAATATAAAGAATCAATAATGTAAATAAATAAAAGTGCATGCATGCCTACATTTTAGTTAGAAACGTACAAATAATACATAGATCCTTTTATGATCCAACCTCACAATTGGTTAGTGAAATAATAAAAGCCTTCATCTTTTTAAGGTCTCACGAGAAAACCCTTCATCATTGATTAGATCTGCCTTCTTTTCTATATTAATTAATTCAGTAGTGATAACTTAGCTCATAGTATATAAGTGGCGGTATTGAGCATGTTTAAGATATGTTCTTTACAACTATAAAAAATTATATATATGTTTTTACAAGCAAATATTTCAACCCTTAACGATAATCTTAGGTGCATGCATGCAATCGAAGGGATTAAGCCACCAATTAGAAAATACGACAATTACATTTTTCCCCTCATTAAACCATGATCAAGACATAAATTTAATGTTATCCACCAACATTGATTCCTTGAAAATTTCTCCTCTGAAAAATAATGGTATTTCTCACGTTCGTTCCAAATCCCCCTTGTAGCAAACCAAAGAGTATGCCTCAATTGCTACTTTTCTTAATCTGTAACAGTTCTTCAAAGCTAAAAAATGATTAACTCCTACCTCATGTGATATATACAATATACAATCAATGCCCAACTACTTAAAAATAAGAAAATATTGTGTATACACCCCTTATGGACGTTGTAATAAAGAATAAAGTGATATATGATATGTTTGTGATAATGGAAAGAAAGAGATCGAGACAAAATAAACGTTGAATGTATCTATAAAATTTAGAGGTGTTCATATATCATTATTGTTAAGAACACAAGTCTACACCTTGCTAACCGAAAGACAAAAAACAAATGTAGAGCTCTCAACATTATTGAAACAAAATTGAAAAAGAAAAGGATTAAGGGACACATCGAATCAAATGCAATTAATAAAATGCACAACTGTAGTACCTACTTCCTTTAATAATATGATCATTTAGATTGATATTTTTCAATAAATATGTTACTTCATTATGTTATTAAATAATTTTTTTGTACAACTATTAAAAATATATTTTAATTTTATCATAATTTTTTTTTCATATTCAATATTTTTGTCCCTTTTAAACAATATTTATTTTAATTTGATATAAATATACCAATGTACATTTTTTAATGTTTTTATAATATTATGTTTTTTATTTAAATAAATTTATTATTTTTTGAATTTTCTAAATATTTTATTCATTATTTTTTGTGTAGCATAATTATCTCAACAAACTAAAATATAATATATTTTTGTTTTGTTTTTCTTATATCTTATCTTTTAAAACCTAATTTTTATAATTGCTTAAATTATCTTTTACTTCTTTTTATTTGTCTTTTAACATCATATTCCAATTCAAACTTTAACTATAAATCTTTTGTTGCTTAAATTATTTGTTATTTATTTATCTTTTAGCATCATATACAAATTTAAATTTTAACTACTCACATATTTTTAGGACTATAAAATGAAGGGATTTTTGCTAAACAGCTACTCACATGATTTTAGCACAAGTAGAATTACACTTTTGAAATCAACATTTCTCATCCTTTTGACAAATATCAATTCTATAATTTCTTTTTCATACACTTTTTCATATACCATTGACTTTTTTTGCATAAACTTTATTAACATTATTCACACTCAACATAAAATATGGGACTTTCTTCAATATGGGATATTTTTTGTCCCCGTGAGCATTACTCAGTTGGTAAGGACAATACATAATATATGCAAGATCTGGAGTTCAAACCCCGGACACTACCAAAAATCTAAAATATGGGGCTCAAGATTAGGATCATTATAATGTGAAGAATGCCGAATTTTAAAGAGATCACATATACTTAATCGATGTGATTTATATGGATGATAGAGCATGCATCAAATTTTTTTCTCCGTGAACTCTTACTAACATGATTTCACATTAACTTAATTATTTTTCTATGCTAATATTTATTTAATTTTGTTGTTGGTGATATTCTAGAAGATCAAAATTCAATGCACTGTGTGAAGCGGTAATGTTACAAAATATCAATCTATGTTATTATAAAAATATATCAATCTAAGACATTATTTTAATTGTAAATTTAAATAAATTCGATTTAATATACTTACACAATCTATGATATTATTATTCGTCCACACAAACTTATTTTATAGCTAACCCGGACAACGCCAGGGCTCTAAACTAGTAGAATAATAAACTAATACATTAATAAGATTAAATATATAAGTAACAAAAAAATAGCTAATGAGATTAAAAAACTTCATTTTGATATTCAACATGATACTTTAGAAAATTTGACTTTCAATTCTAATTTTTATTAACACATCTAAAATTGCAAAAAAAAAAAAACTAATATAGACTGATTAATAAGTTTAAATTACTATAAAAATTAACAAATTTATAATTTATCTCAACCATCCACTTCCTTTAATAATATCATTTGTCACAATAAAATAAAATAAAAATCCTTATCCTTTCCCAATTTTCTTTTAAAAAAATCTAGTCTAATTTGCGGCTGACATATGATAGACCACTATAAGCCGATCTGACATATTAAAACACCGTTTTTTTCAAAAATAAAATTATGATCTAGTTGGAGTCTGATATATACTATCCGTCTATAGACCGATATGACATATTTACACTGCTTGCCGTATTCAATGTGTGGATCTCTTAACACTACCATCCCATCTTTCTTATTTTGAGATACACACTTACATGTCCTAAACTAATACCATCAGACCAACTCAAATCAGTTCACCATCACATCTAACATTTGACATCTAAGTATTATCTGAATGATTCAATAACGACAATGTGATAACATCGGTTTAATGGGCCGTCGAACCCAAACTTTAAAAAAGTTTAATGCAAAATGCCTATGTAATTTAAGAGATTACCGATGGACAGGGGCAGAGCTAGCTGGTCTTGAGGGTGTGCACCTGCACACCCTGGATTTCTAAATTTTACACCAATTATACTACTGTTATGGCTATTTGCACACCCTGGTACTTTTGCTTTGCACCTCACCAAAAACTAGGCCTGACTGGTGCGAATTTGCTCCGATATTGATTGGCATACTAGTGTGACTTTTAAACTGTTGTTAGTTATTTTAATCTTTGGATGATTTTTATTTTCACTTAAAAGCCAAAAACACATAAAGATGGGGCTGCTACTACAATTAATCATCCATTACATTAGTCAAACATATTTGTTACAACTTCACAAATAAATTATATAATATATATTATTAAAAAAATATCTTTTTATTCTTTTTTTAGAGGAATCTTTTTATTCTATTCTATAGTTCTACTTTTATTCTTTTTCTTATGATATGATTAATTGTATATAATGTAAATGATATTACTTTTGTAAAAAAAATGTACATGATATTACTCTTTTGAATTTTTAGTGATAAATA
Source organism: Medicago arabica (assembly GCA_946800305.1). Taxonomy (NCBI): domain Eukaryota; kingdom Viridiplantae; phylum Streptophyta; class Magnoliopsida; order Fabales; family Fabaceae; genus Medicago; species Medicago arabica. The sequence goes on from OX326970.1 coordinate 3,384,183, forward strand.
CTTGAATTTTCAATTTTTTTATTGGATAAAAGTAGCACAAATTTATGTAAATATAGTAGTTTAAATTATAAATTGATAAGAAAAAGAGTTTAATTTCTATGCACTAACTCTAACGTTATTTTACACATGGATTCAATTATGTGTTTATATGTCAATTAATGAATATAGCAACTAATGTATTTTCGTTAACATTAAAGTTACGTTAAATTAGTATAACTTGCTAATTTACATCTGGTGTTTTTAGGTGAGTGTAAATTAGCAGCCCCTATATATATTAAAATTTTATCATTGATTAATGAAGTTAAAAATTTTGCACCCCCTGATCCAGGGTCCTAGATACGCCACTGCCGATGGAAGAACATATTATTGTCAACAAAAAATCTAGGGTTAATATTATTTTTCACCCTTGTAATATATGCTATTTTTGGTTTGATTTGCACCCTTGTAAAAAAAAATCCAGAAAACATCCTCGTAAAAAAATTTAAAAATGGTCTATTAGAGGTGATTTCCGGAATTTTTTTTATGAGAGTGTAACGGTGAAAAAGACTATTAATCAAAAATCTAAGAAGAGACAATGACCCTCCGCCGATTGATATTCAAGATGCCAAAGGCAACGGACAATGCAGGTAGGTTGAGCCATGCCACGCTACTTGTGGGAATAATAATTTATGTGTTTATTTCGAACTTCAGAATTTGTTGTATAACTGCATTGACCGGCCAATTATGCCCAATTTCTTAGGCAGTCACATGCATCTGTATGTTTCAATTATTTATTTTCCAATCATCGTACAAGCTAAGTGACCATTTTTTTTAGGGGATCGTACAAGTGACCATCTTGGCTAACAAAATCAACAGCAATTTACAATATCCACGAGGGCAGCATGCAGATAATCTACATCTAAATAAAAATAATCATTTAAGTGAGTTGAACACTATTATTAACATAAAACTATAAATATTGGATATGTTTATATCACGGTTTTATTAAATATGTCTATATTCATTTTATGTTTTACGGTCAGCATGCAGATAATCCACATCAAAATAAAAGTAATCATTTAAGTGGGTTGAACACTATAATTAACATAAAACTACAAATATTTCTTAAAAAAAAAAACCATAAAACTACAAATATTGGATATGTTTATATCACAGTTTTTAACTTGTAAATATTCATTAACAATTATTTAGTTACCAAAATATATAGGATCGACAATAGTTGTACATTATCCACAAATCGGAAATCAAATAATTACATTCTTACATGATATCAACTTTTTCGATCCATAAACTCTAACCACCGCCCATATTCATCATCTCCATCTCCATAGCTGGAACCACTTCCCTCACATATAACATTGATGACACTTCGTCCACATCCAGCCATGCCACTCCGACGGCAAAACCCAACTTTCATTGTGATTTCGTCGTAAAACAACATCAAAACCATCATATACGTGACGTTAGACAACGACTCTAACCTCTATCTTTCATGGTCCGCCCTCGTTAAGGTGTGACCATATCATCCCACATTCTGAAGAGCAAACCATCCAAGTGGCTGCCGCTATCATAGCTAGTGATTATGACCTTTGGAAATGTTTAGATGTTGTTGTTTTGCAATGGATGTATGGACCCGTCTCACGAAACATTCACAATTCCATATTTGTGATTGACGACTCTGCCGAAAAGTGTCGGAACCACTTTACCGCTGAAAAGTGTCGGAACCACTTTACCGCTTTGTTCCATATCAATAACTTCCAAAAATTTGTTTATGAAATTAGCTTTCCTAAGAATTCTATCACGAAGAATATTATTTCCACAAATTTGTTAGGTTAAATTTTCATACTCTTAAGAGCATTTTTTAAAAATTAATTTAGTTGAAAATATAAAATAGAAATAGGAAAAATAATAGAAATAGAAAAAAAAAATTAGAAGTTACTTGAAAATTTTAATACCAAAAATAAAAATATTTGAGAACAATTTTTATCAAACATTATAATGTTAAATTCCAAACCTCATTTTCCCATGAATGTTGATGGTAACCTTGAAACAAATACAATGATTGGATTTATGGGTCTTTTCACTTATATATTGCCTAATATTAACTTAGGACTTCTGATTCATATTTACCACACAACAATATTTGCGAAACTTGGATGCAGAGGTTTCAGATTAGAGCCCCACCGGTGCGAGCTCCGCTAGTGCCATTGACGAAAAGTAAATGTATATCTCTTTTGTATGTATTTTCTTTGAACTTGAACTCTAAAGTCTTTTCTAAGATTCGGATTCCCTCGACCAAATCCTCTCTTGTGGTATGTCCTGTTAATCTCAACTGTTGCTATTTTTTCAAGACAATTTTTTTTTTCCCCTATAAACCCATCAGTCGTTGGATTAGGCATGTGACATTGCAAAAGAAACATTTGCCTTACACAATTACACCATCCTCTCATCCTAATTTTTTCCCATAATAAAATGGACGTGATTTAATTTTGTGGTGATATTATATGATTATATTTTATAGTATAAAAATACTAATTTTGCAATTTTTTTTTCTCCTCACGAACAATACACTTATTTGATAAAGACATTGCATTATATATGTAGGAGTAGATGTTTAAACTTTAAATATTCCACGTATTCACTTTTAAAATGGTAAACTTTAAATATTAAGTTATTTGACAAAAAAATAAGCGGCAACTCTAATCAGACAATTAAAATGAGACGGATTATTACTATATACAACAAGAAGAAGAAAAAAACTTTATTATATAGAGTTTGAGTGAGGTGAGGGGCCTTGATTGGTCAATGAAGACTTTCACGTATCTCTCGTAGTTAGTTAAAGTTCTCTCTCATATGTCTTGTTCTTGTCCTTGCATGTTTTCTGTTATTCTTGTTTAGTTTTCCTCAAACATAGCAAATCCACATCCAATTACACAACGTCATCTTCAACATTCCTTCATCTTTTTTCTCATTTTCTATCTCTACACCGTGCTAGATAGCAAGGAATTTCTCCAAGTACGTATACTCTTTTTCATTTCTACAATTTCATTCTTAGGGTTAATTTGGATCCCATTAATTTTTGAGAACATACGCTTTTTTAACACAAGGGAAAAAATGTTATGGTTAATTTTGTACATTTGTGACTCTCAATGATACATTCTAATGTAGATTTAATTATATGTTGCTTACAGTCACAGATGTGTTTAAAGTTTCATAACATTTTGCATCACAAATACTTGTTTTACTAGGTAACTTCTGATCATATTTGATTTTGATGTAATGAGTGTGTGTATGTATATACATATTCGCATCTAAGTATTTAAAATACTAATTTCAAGAGGCATTAGGCAATTCTTTGAGTATATATGTTCAAAAGTTTATTTTGGATATCAATTTAATTTACCAAAGTGATTGAAATATTCATAAGGAGTACCAAGTTCACATGAATGAAGGTAATTCAATATATAATCTTTTTCCATTTGAAGTCTCAGGGGAGTTCTCAGTCTCCATGCATGTATAACACCTCAACAAATATTTGAATTTTATATCATCAATTCAACAATGAGAGATTTGAATGCGGATAATAGATGTAGTTCGCCAAAAACTCCAAATTTTCGGCAAAGAAGACGCTCAAATGAGGTTAGTGTGGTAATATTAACATGTATCCTTCTGTGTTACCAAACATATTCAAATCATATGTACGAGAGATGATTCATATATTGAATATCGTAAGTTAAGATGTTTAATTTTGGTATTTTGACGGTTCTACCTTTTTTTTCTGTATCAGTTTCCTCCTGAAATAAGCAAATCAAATGGAGCCATTTTACTTGTAAATGATAAATATAAATACAGATCAATGTGGATACGTGCATATTCATCTCTATGGATGCTAGCATTTGTCTCACTTATCATATATATGGGTCATCTTTACATCTGGGCCATGGTGGTTGTTATCCAAATATTTATGGCTAGTGAGCTCTTCAATCTATTGAGAATAGCTAGTCAAGATAAACGTCTCCCTAAGTTTAAGCTCTTGAATTGGTAAGCATCATTATTTATTAATCATAAAACAATTTCTAAATATTCAATTCATGATGTTTAGTTCACCAAAGAAAATATAAGATTTGAAAACAACAATGTCTAGGCATTTTTTCTTCACGGCGATGCTATACGTATACGGCCGTATTCTCAGTCAACACCTTGTGAATACAGTGACATCAGATAAATTTTTCTATAGACTTGTCAGCAACCTCATCAAGTATCAGATGGTTATATGTTACTTCTTATATATTGCAGGTTAGTACTTTTAAATGTGTTTTACTTGTATGATTTCAGGTTTTTCCCTATAGTATAATAAATTCATTTCTGAGTAAATCTTTTCATGTATGATTTCAGGTTTTGTATGGTTTATTCTTTCATTAAAGAAGAGATACTACAAATATCAATTTGGCCAGTATGCATGGACACATATGATACTTATTGTTGTGTTTACACAGTCTGCATTCACGGTAGCTAATATATTTCAAGGAATTTTCTGGTAACATGACTTCTGATACATATTAATTCATTCTATTACTGTTAATTTCTTTGTCATTGCTAACCATTATATTCGTCATGTTTTCAATTATGATTATAATAGAAGATGTTAACATTATTTTGAAGGTTTCTTTTCCCTGCATCTCTAATTGCTATGAATGATGTTGCTGCATATTTCTTTGGTTTCTTCTTTGGGAAAACACCTCTGATCAAGTTATCTCCAAAGAAAACATGGGAAGGTTTTATTGGAGCATCTGTTGCAACTATGATTGCGGCATTTACGGTAAGAATCAATCAGTGATACATGATGTACCATGAAAGCAAACTATTTGATAAGATATTGGAATAACAAACTGGAAAAATAATTGATTTCCCATTATTTGTGCAGTTTGCAAACTTTTTGGGACACTTCCATTGGTTAACATGTCCAAGGAAGGTAACAATTTTGATTAAGTGAAGTCACATAAGATTAAGAGGACATATTTGATTTTTGCTCCTAATGTTTGTTTATAATCTATGATGCAATAAATTCAGGATTTATCTACTGGTTGGCTTGAGTGTGAACCTGACCCAATTTTTAAGCCAGAGTACATTCCAATGCCGGAATTTGTTTCTCATTGGGTAAGTGTTGAATCTTTCTGTTGATGCGATTAGCATTCATATTTTGATCTTTATGATAATTTTACAACTTTAAAGTTTAATTTTTTCATCTTGCAACATTTGTAGATTCCTGAGAAAGAGATAGCAGTTTTGCCAGTACAATGGCATGCCTTGTGGCTAGGACTATTTGCATCCATCATAGCACCATTCGGAGGATTTTTCGCTAGCGGTTTCAAAAGAGCTTTTAAAATCAAGGTATGTTCTTGATCTTTATAGTAGGGTTGATTTTGCAATCATATGCTTTTCACCTTTCAGTTCAAAACTCCCAAATATAGCATTGATCTCTCACAATGAATCCAGGACTTTGGTGACAGTATACCTGGACATGGTGGATTTACTGACAGAATGGACTGCCAGGTTTGCACAGATATATTTGTTTTGCACTAGAATAATCCTTGGCTTGTATCTTAACAGGAAATGATTTAATTCAGGACACAGTTCTTTTCATATTTTTATAGTATTTATTAAGAAACGTGTTATGCATATTTTTCAGATGGTGATGGCAGTTTTTGTTTACATTTACCATCAGTCATTTATTATCCCCCATGACTATTCCATTGATGTGCTTTTGGACCAGGTGAGTTTTTTTTGTTTAAACAATTTATTGTAGTTTTCAATCATGTAAAAGTTAAAGGATTTTGTTTCCACATGATACTTTTCATTCACCCTGGACATTTCCCAGAGACCAAACAATCAAATGTTTTGTTGTGAACTCTGAAAGACTAACACATACACGTCGACACTGATAATAATTTAAAAATAGAAGAAATTGAATGTAAACTATATGTGTCAGTCTCGTACACCAAACACACTTTATATCATAAGTGTTTGTGTTACATAGGTCGGGAATCATTTTGTTTTATATTTATCGTGTAGATAATGAGGGACCTTGGTTTTGAGGAGCAGCTGGCTCTTTATACAAGACTTGGGCAGATATTACATGAAAGGCAATTACTTTATACATGACAAGTTCACCATGTACATTCTATCAAGCATGCTTCAATTGGTGTTACAAATGATGGAGATTGATAAAGAATCTCTTTGAGGCCACTCTTTTTTAACTGCTGAGTATATTTAGAAGTGAGTACAGAGATCCTTGAATATCACATTGCTTATTTCCCTTTTGGGATTCACATTGACATTTTAAGCTTGTGTGCAACGAGAAATATTTCGGTGTTTTTCGATGCATACATAGTTGTTGGAAAGATTTGAGGTTTTAAATAGAATTTGTAACTTCTTTCTAGCATGGAATGGGTGGCTGCAAATGGAGCTCTTTGTAGGATTTTCTGTACTATTTCCTACTGTTTTTGTTAGTGCTTTCTACTTTCAAGAAAAGATTTATCATCACTTGTAACACATAAATCTATTCTTAATGTTCTTTCTACAAAATTCAATCAAGAATTGTTTATTTTCTCACAACTTACATTGGCCGAAATAAAACTCTTTAAATGGATCTGCAATCTCACTTTCCTAATCTGTTTGACCGGTGCTTGTCTCTCATTTTGTTATATACTGAACTTCTGCATGTTCTCTCAACCACTCTAGCACCTTAGCTCCTTCTAGTATTTCTTGAACCTTCAGGAAAGTTCAAATAGATCATATCAATCAATCTTTAAATTAGGAACGAGAGAAGTTCAAGACACAGATTTCCACCTTAAAATTGAAAAATGCAACCTAAACTACCATTGCCTACAAAATGAAGTGACTTTTGTTAATCAAGATACCATGCAATCCTTTCGGATTGCCATTGTTCTTAGTTTGTATTTGGGTTTTAGTATCCTTTATATTCCATTATTTAGAATATACATCTCTTTTTGCTGTTTCAAAAGAAAAAAATACAATGCAAGTAGGAAGTGTTTATCCCTACATGGTCCATTTTAAAAACAGTTCATAATATTTTTTATTTTGGATATGCATAAATGCAATGATTAAGCAGCCGAAACAAAAATTTAAAAACAAAATAACAGTAAGCAAATTCAAAAGTAAGGTGCAAACCTGTTCCTTTACACGTTCCTCGTCGTATTCTTGTTTTTGACGTTTGAATTCAGCAATGGAATTCTCAACCTCTTTGACGATGTCTTCAGTAGGAAGCTAGAGAACAACATATAGGAAATAATTATTCTAATAAGTCAAATAATTTACTAAATAGACTAGACAGTTTAATAATAAATAATGTAAAACAAATGTTATTTCTCAATCAGATTAAACTGAGTGGCGCTAATACACTCATATCATCTTTTGGCAATGCGAAATATTTGTTGTCAGTATGACCTGAGTAACTATTTGTATAGAATGCATATCTTAATCAGATAAGCATACCTGCATATTTTCACGCCTATATATGTCACCAACTGCCAGGTTCTGTTTGATCAAATTTGTAATATTTTCCTTATGATGCTGAAGATATTCATTCACGGCCTTTGGACTTGATAGAGAAGCCAGCTGCTCTTCATTTAGTTTTATTTTTGTCTGCATCATCAAAATTGCGCCAAATAAGAACAAATAAATCAATGTGTGCGCTTGGGAGAGATTTTTTTTCCTTTAAATGTTGGAATCCAAGTTTTCTGATTGGCCAAAGAATGTTGCTCCTTGAATTAATACCTGCATTTCTAATAGGCTGGATCCATATAGCTGTCTACCTTGTTCATCAAACAAGGATTGAGGTATCTCAACTTCTACCATCTGAAATGACAATATGAATACTAAGCGAAAAAGTTACAGAAATTGAAGAATGATTATATGAATATATATACCTACCAGAAAAAGAAAGAAAAAAAAAATACTCAAGTGTGTTCATGTCAGAAACACATCATATGCACAAGGTAAAAGAAGCATACATATCGAAGAGATGTTGCAAGGTACATTCTAATCTGGAAGACAAGACAGATTCAATTTAATACTGTTACCTAATGATGAAATGTTACCTTAGAAATCTGATCTAATATAGCATTATCAGTTGCTTGTTCCCTAGCTGTTTGCTCTATCTCTTGGAATCTTTCTAATAATAAGTCTTTGACCTGGAAATTCATGTCGGAGAATTTTACTCACAATTCAACAAATATAATAATTCTTCAGTTTACACTTTACTATGACATTTGCACTTGAGGGAGAAAATGTCACCTGTTGCACTGTGGTACATCCAGGGATAAGTTTATCAGCAATAGAATCATCCAGCTCTGGTAAATCTCTGTAAAAAAGTTCTTTGCACTCAACCTGTTAGAAATGAAAGATAAGCTCGATTAGTTGTTCTGTTAAAGTCCAATGGGCTCGTGTGCATACACAAACACAGATCAAAGGTACAATAAAATTATATGAAAACAAAAATCCGTAAACTATACACGTTGGTGAACAAGTTGGTATCTTATAAAACCAAAAGAAAAACTACTATGCTGGCTCGTGTTTTTAAAATAATTAATCTTTTGATTCGGCATTAGAAACTTACAGTAAACTGAGCATGAACACCTTGGAGATTTTCCTGCTTCCATGTTTCAGGAAAAACAAGGGGGAATGACTTTGTTTCGCCTCGACCAATTCCAATTATAGAATCAAGGAAACCTGGTACTAATATTTCACCATCCTCTGTATCAAAATTGAATCCTGCATATGTAGTATAATGGTTGATGAAAAAATGATCATGATATATCACCCCAAAATAACTGCTATCACAAATCAGTTAAATATCATTTTGCAAGCACATCACCTACCTTTACTTTCAGCAGAAGGAATATTTTTTATATTTGATTCTTGATCAACGGTTGTTGCTGAGATGTCAAGTACAACAACATCACCGACCTGTAAAATTAAATGCGGTCAATAATCATCAAGATGATGTATAAATTATAAAATCCATATAAAAGGGAATGGTAGTCATACGAAAACAGTTTGCTGCAAGCCTGCGACTAAATATAAAACATTCATGAGGAAATATAGATAGATTCTGAACACTTGTTTGGTAAAACTTGAAAACGTTACGAATAAAATGACTCGCAGAGGTTTGAAATGAATAGCACTTTTATTAAGCAACCACATTAAAAATGGAAAAGAAAACCAGTGTCAGTTAGTTGACTGGTACAAATTAAATTCAATCACCTGTAGTCCTCTATCAGTAACAACTTTCAGTACACCGGCTGACTTGTAACGCCGTCTAAATTCCTTTTCAGATGCTACGTGAGCATCTATTTCACCGTCTATTTCAACAACAACCTTCAAGTTTTTGTATGCATCATCAGAAATCCATTTGATTTCTGGTGCAACATCAACAATCACATCATACCTGAAAAAGTGAAATAAGCGTGAGTAATTAATATAATCTGCAATGTAGAAGTCATCGGCTGATAATGTCAGCATTCTTCATTATGATCTTCCTTTTCTCTTTTTTACGAGTATATATAGTTTTGGTATAACAGACTCAAAAAAGGGAGGAAGAAATGAGCGTCACTGAAAATGAATTTCAAACCGTAACCTATTGATTACCTAAGATATCCGAGAGAAGAATAGGTATCCTCCATATCAGAAAATTTAGTAACTATACGTACAGAATCCTGCAAAGCCCTTCCAGTAACCTATAAAACAAAATTGATTATGAGATGTTCAAGTAAAAGATCAAAAATATTACTTGATCCAACAATCCACTTTTTTCAGTAATAACTTTGGACGAAAGATTGGAAAAATTATAATAAATAATTATCATTATTACTAAATCTTTTGATCAGTAAGGCATTTTATTGGCAAATATATCTCACACAAATGTACTGTCATGGAATTTGATAGTGTGGAATGGCTGATTAGCAGTTTGTGTTAGTGCAATGTGCATGGACCAACATACATCTTTCTAGTACGAAACTAGATTTCAGTAATATGATGCATATAACAGTTAGAGAGCTGTTTACTAGCCATGATCAAGGAATCGCTCACGGATATAATTGCAAATAAGCATAGTGAACACAACATTGTCTAAAAAACTAACATCAAGAAAGAACGCAAGGACATCAGAAATGAGAAAACAGAAACCAGATTACAACATACCGCTGCTACAGCGTGTGAAAGTGTCCTCCTCAATATTGATTCGATCGTAGCCTTTTGAACATTTTTACTCCCCACATAACCAACAAGAATACTTTCCGGGACCTTTTTTCCAGGACGAAATCCAGGCACCTGTTGATGTAGATACCAGAAATCATAATCTACTCATTAACTATTCGCAGACAAAAAAGAATTATCTGAATGAATTTTTTTTTGGATTGAATACAAGAAAGATATATTATATAATTCTATAAACATAATGTAAGCATAAATGAATAATACCTTTGCGAACTTTGTAAACTCAGCTAGGACCCTTTCGTAACAGTCCTCGCACACCAGTGATGGCACCTCCACATGCAATCTAACCTGCAAGATAGCATAAATAAATATATATTCAGTAATATGAATACCTTATTTTAAGGGTTTCATTTGTAGTTGATTAATGATACTAGCACAAACATAAACCAATACACTTCCATGGAAGCCATTGAATAACCTAAATAAATGTTATATGTGTACACTATGAATTGTTTAGTAACTTTTTATTATATATTTTGATAAATAATTATAAACATACCAAATTATTTTGAAATCACAAACTGAAAATCAGGAAATAAAATGAAAGTGATACTCATAAAATAATTTCCCTCTAGGACAAGCAACACTAGATGTTTGTTCCATGTATAAATAGATAACATTTTGGTGTATAACTAAAAAAATATCAAAATACATAAACTATAAACTAAATACTGAACACAATTATTTTTGCAAATATATAGTTAAAAGAAAAAAAGTAACACATACTCTGGAATTGGGTTCCTTTGTTTCAGTGACTTTCAATTCAGCTGGAAGACGGTCATTTTCTGGGAAAAGTTCAACTGAAGAAGAAGGAGATTGAGGAGAAGCTGAGACAGTGAAGGGAGAAGAAGTGTGATGATAAAGAGAAGGTTGAATGAAAGAAGATGAAAGGTTGAATTTGAAGGGTTTAAGAATAGTATTGGAATGAAGATGAAGAGAATTTGAAGAAGAAGAAGAAGGAAGAGATAAAGAAGGTTTGAAAAGAATAGAAGTAGTGGTGAAGGTTCGAGTACAGAGTTCCATGGCAGCAATCAACTTCAACAGAAACAGAGTTTACTCACTCTTGCTCGGATAATAAATATAATCCAGATAGATAGTTTCTTTCTTTCTTTCTTTTCAATTATTTTTACTTTTATTTATTTATTTACAACAAAACATAACTTTCATCGGATGACTCGTCTTATACGAAGGAATTCAATGTTATAACATACATACTTCATTCTGCGTAATACATGTTGTTTTCAAAGGAACAATAGAACTTTCATGTGAATGTTTGAAAGTTGTTGTTTAACAAGTTTGAATTTACTCAATTTCAGAGATAAGACATATTTAGGAAGAATATAATTTAATTTGTATTCGAATTCACGCTAAGACATATTTAGGAAGTTTGTATTCCGGGTGAATGATTATGTGTACTTGTGAAGAATTTTTTACATTTATTCAATACACAACTTTAATCGAATTTATTCAATACGCTACTTTATCGAATTTATTTAATACGCATATTTAATTGAATTTATTCAATACACTACTTTATCAAATTTATTTAATACGCAAATTTTATCGAATTTAAATAAAAAGAAAGGAACAAAAATAAATGACAAAATCATAAAATAAATGCAAATATAAATAAAAAGAAAGGAAGAAAGGAACAAAAATAATACATATAACATCTCATTTTATTAATAATTGATACATTTACAATAATTGATACATTTTATTCGAATTTACTAAAACTACTTCTTTGGGGTAAAAAGAGACCAATCTTAGGGCAATAAGAGACCAACCTTGGGGTAATAAGAGACCAATCATCTTGGGGCAAAAAGACATCAACCCTTTGGGTAGATCTAAATCAGATTCTTTTTTATACCCCAAGAAGATTCTTTTTATCCACGGTAAAAAAATTGGGGTAAAAAGAAGCAGATTTAGTTTTACCTTAAAAGATCAACGTCTTTGTGCCCCAAGTCGATTGACCTATTCTTACCCCTCAATTGACCTCTTTTTACCACTCGATTGACCTTTTTTTTAATCCAAAAATGTAAAAAGATAAAAACTAAAAAGAATGAGAATGAGGATCAGAGAATGTGAGATGATGGTGTGAGGAAATTGTGAAGTTTGGAAGTGCATCTATAGGGGAAGATTTTAACATAAGTTATAACTGTTAAACTTGGTAAAAAAACGTGTAAAACCAATTAAAATCACTTGATCAAAGTCCAAAACACGTGTTCTTAAGTTCTGACCACCGACCACAGCAGCGTGAGTTAACTCACGCCACCGACCAGAGGTGCGTGACTTAACTCACGCAAGACATTTTCGTCTTTTCAATTGGGAACAAGCCATTCATGTTGAGTAAAGAGCATAATTTACTCTTAGATTGAGTTCTTCAAGAGAGAAGTTAATATGGACGTTTACAATCTGGCAAAAGTGGCAATATATAACGTTTGTTCTCAACCTTATATTGACATACTCGATTGTCTCGTTGATTTTTAATGAATTAATGCATTAGTTTCCCAGTCAAAAAATATATTTTATTTTTGGGTTAATATATTTTTACCCCCTGTAATTTGGGCGAGTTTCGATTTATCCCCCTATAAAAACAAAAGTTTAGATTCCAACCTTATAATATGAAGATTCTCCACAAAACACCCTTGACCCCATCATGACGTTGACGTGGCATGCCACTGTATAATTATTTTATTTTTTTTAAAACCTGACACGTGTGTAATGGACGCTGACGTGGCACGGCACTATGTAATTATTTTAATTTTAATTTTTTTAAAGCCTGACATGCGTGTAATGGTTTAAAAAATTATATTTAAAAGATAAAAAATAAAAAAAACTGAAAATTAATTTTCAAAAAATTTAAAAATAAGAAAAAAATCTTTTTTATTTTAAAAAACGAAAAAAAATTGGATTTTTTTTCAAAAAATAAAAAAATTCAGAAAAAATAAATATTCAAAAATTAGCTTTTGTTATTTTTTCGAATATTTTTAAAATTTTAATTTAATTTGGATTTTTTTTTTAAATTTCAAAATATAGTAAGTTTAGAAATTTTTGTATTTTTCATACAATTTTTTGGGAAATATATATATATATATATATATATATATATATATATATATAAAACAACCTTTCAGTTATTTTGGACCGGTTGTTTCTTTTCAAAAATGCCATCAATTTTCAATACAAATATCACATGTAACAAATAGATAAGAATAAATTTAAATATTAAAAAAAAATTAGATTTTTTTTATTCTCAATTTTTAAATTTTAAAAAAATTTCTCAAATCTGCAACACATCGTAAAAAAAATATAAAACATCTTTTTCGAAAAAAAATATCTGTTTTAAATTTCGGAAAATATATATTTCCAAATTTTCGAAAATAATTTGAATTTATTTTTTTTTGAAATATATATTTCAAAATTTTCGATTTTTTTTAAAACATTATGGAAAATTAAAAAAAAATTGAAATATATATTTTTCGTGAGTTATAAATTTTGGAAAATATATTTTTCAAAATTTTGGAAAATATTTTTCGTAATAAAAAAAATCCTGATTTTTTTTTATTTTTACAAATTTTTTAATTTTTTTTTAAAAAATAGGCACGAATGCCATGTGTATCTTTAAAAAAATGAAAAACAAAATTAATTATACAGTCAGCATCGTCACGTCAGCAATTCTACACAGTCACATGAGTCAGGGGCTAAAATCGAAGAATCTTATTTTACAGGGTTGGAATCTAAACTTTTTTTTTACATGAGGGTAAACCGGAACTCGCCCAAATTAAGGGGGTAAAGACATATTAACCTATTATTTTTTTTGCAATTGATGCACTTTGTTGGGTTTGTTATTTATACTATTGTAGTTGTCAATGAGGTGAATATTAATAACTAAGGAGTGGGGAAATTGGTTAAATTTAACATAATGTTAAAGACTGATTTTTTTTTAATGGTTTGAAAGATAAGTTTTGACATTCTTACTCTTCCACTCATAACTCATAAGTCATAATATTGTAAAAAATGGTTGTATTCCTTCAAACCGAGTTCAATTGATCCATAGCTTGACTGCTTGAGTATTATTATCAAATCTATTTCATAGCACTGAGATATCACATCATTGAATTACATATCAAAGGGAGAGAGAACATAAATCAGTAATTAAGAAGACGCATGTATGTCATGCTTTTTTTAATTAGAATACATTACATGTTTTATTTTATTTTATTCATGTATATTAGTTGCATGTGCCCAGCCCAATTTTTAGCATCAAGCCTTTGGAGAAGTAGGAGGAGGATTATAACCTGAAAGAGTCACATTTATACTAAACATGATTAGCTTTGTACATAGAAATTAATATATATCGTAAAACTAATAAATTATTCTTTCTTTTGGATTAAAAATCATATAGTTTATAATATTATTCGGTGATAATAGAAAATGAATTTGCCCCGTGAGTACAAATCACGAAAATGTTATTTAGATATTAAAATTTCAGTCGCTACATACTAAAAATCGGTTGCTAAAGACTTTAGCGATCAATTAAGTTAGTTGATCATAAATCATAGTTGCTAATGTTAGTGACCGATTTAGCGACTGGTTTTGAAGGACCGGTTTAATAACCAACTAATTGGTGTGTGCATTTTCTCTATTAAGCTCTTTAAAAAAAATAACTTACTTCCACATTTGCCAGTAGGTATATCTTGCAAATCGCAATTTCGAGCTACATTCAAAGCTTTGTCTATGCTGATATTTTTCATAAGAAGAGGAGTCACATATTGGCAGTAACATGAGACATCAACACCTTTCAATGCATTACAACATAAATCTGATGGTGGCAATGTTGGCCCATCCATTTTGACAAAAGGTTTACAATGGTATACAATACCATTCAAGTCACCACCACATTCAAATTGAGCAGAAATTCCTAACACTAAGATACTTGTAGTAAGAACTAATGTTGCAAAGTCTAAGCATCTGGTTGCCATGATGATCAAATCTTACTCTTTTCTCAAATTTAAAATCAACTTAGTTTGGTCGATAATGAAGAATGTCAACTAGACAACATTTATATAGAAGAATGATGACGTGAAAAGGTGTATAATTTTTTATGGGTGTTGCTAACCGGTGCCATGGACACCGGTTAAGGATATCAAAAAGGTAATTTATGACCATAAAAGGAAACCTTTTTTGACTTGTTGTATATTAATTACACAATTTGAAAGCATTAAATATTATATAACTTCCTTTTTTAGTATTCTTAACCAGTGTTCGGGGTACCGGTTAACATTTTCCATTTTTTATAAAGATATGATTTTTTTGCCACAATAATGATCATTTATAACTTGCCAAAAAATTATAATAAGGAATGTTATTACTAATATTAATTGCAGCACTATACAACAATTTATATAAAAGAATGATGAAAAGGTGTGTAATTTTTTTTTTATAAAAATTACTTATTGTTTGACCAGGATATTTATAATTTATAACTTGCAAAAATAATACAATTCATTAATAGAATTAATTAACAGAGTCATTTATTTAAATATTTAATTATTTTTTATAATATTTTTTAATTTGTTTACCAGAATATTGATAATTTATAACTTGCCAAAAAATATATTATAATAAGGAATGTTTTTTTAAGTAATTATTATAAGGAATTTTATTTTGACCAAATAATAAGGAATGTTTTAACTAATATTAATTGCAGCACTAGAGAACAATTTCTTTAGAAGAATGATGAAAAGGTGTATAACTTTTTATAAAGATTATTTATTTTTAGACCAAATATTTATAATTTATGAGTTTAATTGTTGTTGGTTGACAGTTCAATACAATTTTGCACACACGACCAATCAAAATATTTTAAACTGCCACGTCAATTAAAAATAGAGCAATAATTTAATTGACGCATCAATCTAAAATGTTTTGATTAGCCGTGTGTGCAAAATTATTTTGGACTGTCAACCCAACACAATTAAACTCATAATTTATTTATTTTTTAGGAAAGAATATTGATAATTTATAACTAGCAAAAATAATATTTTAATATAGAATTAATAAATGGTAGAATAATTTATTTAAATATTTAATTAATTTGATCTTATCCCCTGAATATATAACTTTGATCCTTCCCTTCAAAAAAAGTTTACTTTGATCCTACCGTATATATATTCTATTTAAATGTTTAATCAAAGTATAATTATTATTTTATGGTAGAATTAATGCCTAAATGAATTCTAACATATTTTAGAAGGCTTTGTGGCGTTGACTTTGGTCCTTAGAGTGTGTTGCTCTTCAAAGTCTCAAGTTCGATTTTTACAATGTTAATTTTAGTGTGTTGATTTACCTTCTTAAAAAAAAAAAAATTCATAAAAAAAGTACAACATAATTTGTTTATGATGTGGATTAGGGGTGTTCGCGGTGCGGTTTGGTTCGGTTTTAAAACTAAAAATCTTTATAATGACTTGATCCCTCAACCTTCAACTCTTTAACTCTTAGCTTAAACTAGTTAAACTATCCAACCTCCCCATACGCTAATACGACTAACTTAACAACTTAGGTTACTACTAAATACAATTAACCATCAGTAACAACTTAAAATTGATTGTCTTCAAAGGAGATTCTTATGCGAGTGGCAGAGAAAAGAAAAATATTGTGGGTTGACGACTCCTAAAACTCACCACACTAGGTGGGTTATTCTTCTAATCAGTTAAGATCAGTAAGTTTTGATACACAATATGTTGCATGCGTCCAGCCTAAGTTTTTGCATCAAGTCTTCGGAGAAGCAGGAGGAGTATTATATATTGTCTAGTCTTATCACACATTCAATGCAATATCCTCATCTCTGATGCTTAATTTATTTGTGTTGGTTTTTTATCGTCCAACATTTTATCATGTACAACATCACTGATCTTATTGCTATCCGATAAAATTTTCTCTTCAACTTAAGTGATACTTTCACATCATACCACGGTTGTAATATTATGCGGTGTTAATAGAAAATTAATTTATCCCGTAAGTACAACTCATAGGTAAAAGACGGCAGCAACATTGGAAATGATGTGGTGGGTTCAAATTCACACACGGCCATGAAAATGTTATTTAAATATACAAATTTTGGTGACTACATGATAAAAACCGGTCGCTAAACATTATAGTGACCTATTTACTGACCAGATGTTTTTCGTTGATAAAATACTATTGGTAATAGTAGTGATCGATTTAGCGACTAATTTTTAATGACCAATTTGATAACCCATAAATAGGTAGTTTGTGCATGATTTTTGCTGCTAAGCTTTTTAAGAAAATTAACTTACTTCCACACTTGCCCGTATATGAATTTTGCAATTCGCAATTTTGAACTACATTCAAAACTTTGTCTTTGCTGATATTACGCTAAAGACGAGGAGTCACATATTAAAAGTAACATGATACATCTTTCAATGTTGTCCAACATTTATCTGACGGTGGCAACGTTAGCCCATCCTTTAGGACAAAAGGTTTACAATGTCATTCAATCACCACCACATTCAAATTGAGGGGAAATTCCTAACACTAAGATGCTTACACTAAGAGGTAAGGTTGCAAATTCTAGGCATCTACTTGTCAGGGAATCAACTTAGTTTGGACGGCAATAAGGAATGTTAACTTGTAACAATTGTATCACTAGGGAATAACTTATATAGAAGAATATAGAAGAATAATGATGTGAAAAGGTGTCAAACGGTTAATAAAGATTATTATAATTTACTCACTCTGTCCCTATGTCTAAACATCCATTCGATTTTATTTTTTTCCCTAATTGTAAACCCCTTTTCAAATTACTAGAATCATTTATTACTTTTTTTTCCCTAAACATACCCTTAATTAATACTACTAACTAGTCTTGAAATTTGAAAAGTCAAATTTAATACACATACAAACAAAGGACAACTTTTCTTAAGAAATGTGAAAAAAACAAAGGGGTGTTACATATAGGGACGGAGGGAGCATTTTTTTACCAGAATAAAGATATAATGATAAATGCTAATAAGTTAACTTATAATCATTCATTTATTAGTTAAATTTAACATATGCTGGTTATTTTTATTGGTTTGGAAGATAAGTTACTGTTAAAACCAAGTTATGGGATTACAAAAAAAAAACAAGATGAGAGCGTATGGAGAGGTTGTGAGAGGCGGCCAACCTAGGCATAACTTATGGCAACCGCGCCAGAGCTTATCGCCGGCAGAGAGAAACACTGGGGGGATAGGGGTCCAACCAGGGTGGCAGAAAATGGGGTGGGGGGGGATAGGGGAAATTGGATCACGGTTAGGTCGAGAAGAGGAAAGCGACGCAACCGGAAGCTGGAATACTGGATAGGTCAACGATATCGGTTAGGCAAGGAGGAGCAGGTCAGAATAGGGTTAGGGATCATTGAGCAACTGGAGATTTTGACAGATATCTACAGAATCATTCATCACGTAATATTGGCACTACTTTTGATACTAGGGTTTTCAAGCAGAATGATGCAAGCAATCAGGATGGGGTTAGACGCGATGGTGGAAAGAATAAGGAGGGTGATCAGGTTGTAACAGTAGCAGACTCAGGCATTAAAGCTTCGTTTTACTTCACCAATTTTCCAGACTTCATGCCGGTGTTTCGGTTACGACAATTTTCAGAGGCCAGGCTTATGGGTTTTTGCGCTATTTGAACGTGAGGAACAAAGACAAGCTGGCTCTTGCACTAAATAACGTATGGATTGGACAGTGTCGAATTTGGGCGCGTGAAGCGCGTTTTGACAGGTTCACTTCAGAAGATGTTTCCGGTGATAGGAGGTTTTTGGCGGAGGAAGAGAAGGTTGTGGTGAAGGTTAGAGGGGAGGGAGTAGAAAATTTAAGGGTGGGGTCTGTGGTGCATCAAGTCGTTTTTGAGGGTGTTAGAAAAACAGTGAAGGGCAAGGAGGTTATGAGGGAAGGTACCGTTGTGGTTGAAAAGAAAGGGAAGGTGGAGGAGGCAAGTCCGGTGATTGAGGAAGGTTTACGAGGAATAGGAGAGAGGTCAGTGGTGAAGGAAGTCAAGGCGTTAGGAGTTGTTGCTGGTACAAGTAAAAAAACAGAAATTTCAAAGAACAATGTTAAACGTGACAGTAGTACAATTCAACACATTCCACGTTATAATTCCTTGTTACAAGATCGTCAGTGGACAACTTCAGGTATGGTGGCTACAATATTAACGGGTGATTCGACATTATCGCTACAACTACGAGTGGAGGATGCTGGTTTCAATTCCGTCGTTGTTACTCCCATGGGCAGCGATATGGTGTTCTTGTATTGTAAAAATGGATAAGATATTTGGCATGTGTTTAATGAAGCGGTTCACTTTTTTGGCATGTTGTTTGGTAACCTTCATAAGTGGTCGGCATCAGACGTTCGGTATGAGCGGGGGGCATGGTTGAGAGTCTATGGCATCTCCGTTCATGCTTGGAACAACGCTTTTTTCAAGATGTGTGTAATGGATGATGGTAGGCTTGTGCAAATGTATGAGTGTACGGTGGATAAAACTCGGTTGGATTTCGCACGAATTCTAATTTCTACGCCACAAATAGAAATTATTAATATGTTGTCTGATTTTATTATAGATAGAAGTCTATATAGTATTAAAATGGTGGAGGAATGGGGATGGAATATTGGAGAAGATGCTTTTTTGACAGAGGTGGATACCGAATCTAAATCAGAAACTTTGCCTTATTTAAATGAAGGGACTGGTTTGCACGAGGTACAAGGGGAATGGGAGTTAGCCGATTTGGTGAATGATTTGCATAAAGAGTGGAGTGCTCATGAAAAGAAGAGGGAAGGGAAACAAAAAGATGAGTATGAAATTGAGGTTTCTATTGGCAGCAAGGAGGAGGACCAAATTTCTACAAGAAATAGAAAAGTGCAAGCAGCATAGTTTTGGAACCAGTTGTATGTAATGTCAAAAACACTGAGCTCAAAGTGATTGAAGATTAAGTGCAGCTGTCTTGTTCAGCAAATCGGACACAACAATCCGGACCCTGGAGCATTGAATGGTTACCTTTTAACATTGTACAAGGTAACACTTCTAAAACTCATCTTGATGGTACTAGCGCATCATTAATATTGCATGAGGACAACACCAATTCTTTAGAACCGAAAGAGAAGAATAATAATAAAAAAGATGTCAGTAACTTCAAGTATTCGGCTGGTATTGTGAAAAAAGTGGCACGTTTGCCATTGATTGATAGAAAGCAAATTTTAAAAAATTTTAAGCAGCAAGAAAGGAAAAGAAAAATCCTTAAGTCACAAAAAAATTCAAAGACAGTTGTTACTTCTTCTTCAGATTCATCAAAGAATTCTAATTCTTTGGTTAACAATGATTGGGAGAATTGGGTTATGATGCATGGAAAACAAAATGAGGTAAATGAGGATGTTAAGGAGATAGGTAAGGTTCTTGGTGTTACATATAATGGTGATCCGAGTAATAGTTTCAATTTACTCTCGAAGGCGGGGAGGAGAGGTTGGAGTTGATGTGGAGGGAGGGGAGATAGAAGGAGGCATGGGAGATGTAGAAGGTTGTTGAATGGTAGAGGCGATGGAGGGGTTGGGGGAGGAGGGTGGTGGTAATGAAGATACTTTCTTATAATGTGAGGGGGTTAGGAGGTGGTGAGAAGAGGGTGGAGGTCCGTCGTTTAGTACAAGAAAAACGTCCTTTTGTGCTTTGCATTCAATAATCAAAGTTAAGCATTGTCGATGATTTAATGGTTAAGTCTATGTGGGGATACGTTCCTTATGGTTTTTCTTATCAACCATCTTCAGGGGTTTCAGGCGGTTTGTTAACGGTGTGGAATAACTCTCTTATTGAAGTACGGTCTTCTACAAGTTTTGATCACACTTTAATTATTCATGGTCGGGTTATTCTTAATTGTGAAGATATTGTTATTCTTAATGTATATGCGCCATGTGATTCTTTGGGTAAACACGCTATATGGGAGAGATTGAAAGCTTTTGTTACGAGTAAAAATGATTCTTGTGTTTGTTTGTGTGGAGACTTTAATTCTATTTGAAATTTTGAGGAAAGAAAAGGGAGGGGTACGACCTTTAGACAATTGGAAGTAGACGAGTTCAATAAATTCATTGATGAAACTTTATTGGTTGATTTTCCTATTTGTGGACGTTTATTCACTTGGTACTGCGGTGACGGTATTACTACGAGTCGATTAGATCGTTTCTTGCTGTCAGATAGGTGGTGTGAAGTGTGGCCTAATTGTATACAGGTCGCGTATCAACGTGGACTCTCGGATCATGTTCCTTTGGTGCTATCGGTAGATGAAACAAATTGGGGACCACGACCACTTCGATTACTTAAATGTTGGGCTGATTATCCTGGATATGCCGAATTTGTTCGCGACGAATGGAGTTCTTTCAATGTTCATGGGTGGGGCGGTTATGTGTTGCAACAAAATTTTAAATTGATGAAATCTTGTCTAAAAGAATGGCACCAACAACACTCTCAGAACATGGAGGGTAAGATTGCTGATGTTAAAAATAGAATTTCTTATTTTAACTCTAAAGGTGAGGTATCTGAGCGTCTTGAAGAAGAGGTGAGGGAGCTCCATGATTTGTCTGTTAATTTGCACTCTATGTCACGGGCTCATAACATTATTTCATGGCAGACGTCTCGACTTAAATGGTTGCAAGAGGGCGATGAGAATTCCAAATTTTTTCACAGCATTATGTCTAATCATCGACGCCGTAACTCGATCAATATGGTGACTATTGAAGGTGTTAGTGTGGAAGGGGTCCAAGGGGTCAGAGCGGCAGTTTTCACTCACTTCAGTAATCATTACAAACGACATACAACTGATCGGCCAAGTATGGCTGCTTTGCTATTTCGCAAAATAACATATGGTGAAGCAGGAAATCTGACAAAACCATTTACGGTAGAAGAGGTAAAGCAAGCGGTTTGGGATTGTGACAGTTTTAAGACCCCCCCCCCCCCCCCAGATGGTATAAACTTCGGATTCTTAAAACAATTTTGGGATATGCTGAAAGAAGATTTTATGAGGTTTATTGAAGAATTTCATTGCAATGGTAAATTGACGAAAGGAGTCAAGTCCTCAACAACTCAATGACTTCAGGCCTATATCTTTGGTTGGGTGCATGTACAAGGTGCTTGCAAAAGTTTTAGCTAACAGACTTCGTGGTGTTCTAGGAAGTGTGATATCCTATTCTCAATCCGCTTTTGTCAAAGGAAAACAAATATTAGATGGAATTCTGATCGCAAATGAAGTAATGGATAAAGCCAAACGATTGAATAAGGAACTCCTAATGTTTAAAGTTGATTTTGAAAAGGCTTACGATTCCGTGGATTTAAGGTATCTTGATTCAGTCATGAAAAATATGAATTTTCCAACATTATGGCGCAAGTGGATGTCTGAATGTGTAGGAACTGCAAAGGCATCAGTTCTTGTCAATGGCTGCCCGACAGATGATTTTATGATTGAGAGGGGCCTCCGTCAAGGGGATCCTTTATCACCGTTCCTTTTTCTGTTAGCTGTCGAAGTTTTTAATATACTGATGAAGACCATAGAGGAGGCGCAACTTTTTCAGGGATATGGTGTAGGCCGTGGTGAGGTCGAAAGGATCACCCACCTTCAGTTTGCGGATGACAGACTCATCATAGGTGAAAAGAGTTGGCGAAACGTGCGATCTATGCGTGTGATGCTGTTGTTGTTTGAGGAAATTTCGGGGTTAGAGGTGAACTTTAACAAGAGTATGCTTACGAGTGTCAATGTCAATGAAACTTGGTTGGCGGAGGCGTCGTTGGTTATGAATTGTAGAAGGGGGTCTATTCCTTTTGTGTACTTGGGACTGCCCATTGGTGGGGATTCAAGAAAGTTGAGTTTTTGGAAACCTGTGGTCGACCGTATAGTTGCTCGCTTATCTGTGTGAAATAACAAGTTTTTGTCTTTTGGAGGCCGTCTGATATTGTTGAAATTTGTCATGTCTTCGCTTCCGGTTTACTTTCTTTCTTTTTTCAAGGCTCCCGCAGGTATAATTTCTTCTATCGAATCTCTTTTTAAAAATAAATTTTGGGGTGGGGGTGAGGAATCTAGGAAAATAGCTTGGATAAAATGGGACTCTATATGTGTTCCAAAGGAGGATGGAGGTTTGGGGGTTCGGAGGTTGGGTGAGTTTAATATTTCATTGTTAGGAAAATGGTGTTGGAGGATGTTAGTAGATAAGGAGGGGTTATGATATCGTGTGTTAAAAGCACACTACGGAGAGGAAGAGGGGCGGTTGAAGGAGGGGGACATAAATGGCTTAGGTTGGTGGAAGATGTTGTGTAAAGTCCGTAGGGGAGTCGGTGAGGGAGTGGGGAATTGGTTTGAAGGCAATATTCGTCGGGTTGTGGGAGATGGACGTAACACTTTCTTCTGGTTAGATCATTGGGTAGGGGAAATACCTTTGCGATTCAAATTTCCTCGACTTTTTGATTTGGCTGTGAATAAGGAGTGCACTGTGGAGGAGATGGTTAGGGTAGGGTTGAGAGAAGGAGGTGAGGAGGGTGTGTGGAGGCGCCGTCTGTTAGCATGGGAGGAGGAAAGTGTGAGGGAATGTTCGATATTATTACATAACACTGTTTTGTAGGATAAGGTTACTGACAAATGGAGATGGCTTTTGGACCCTATTCATGGATATGTGGTGCGGGATGTCTATCGATATGTTACAAATTCGGTGGAACAAATGGATAGAAATCTTGTCCCTGATGTCTGGTATAGGAATATACCGACGAAGGTCTCGTTGTTTGTCTGGCGTTTACTCCGCAATAGAATTCCGACACGTGACAACTTGGTGAGGCGTAATATCATTCAGCAAACGGATTCATTGTGCTTAGGTGGTTGCGACATTATGGAATCAGCTAGACATCTCTTTCTGGATTGCGGCCCAGCAACCTATTTATGGTCACAGGTTTGTAATTGGTTATGCATATCTATGGTGTTACCTACTGACAACCGAGAACATATGCTTCAGTTCTCTTATTTGGCTGGCCTACCGCGAGGTACTCACTCTTTTCTGAAAGGTATCTAGTTTGTTTCTGTTTGGAATATATGGAAGGATCGGAATGACCGCCTATTTAATAATGCGGATTCAAATCCTTATGCTCTTTTTGAGAAAGTAAAGTTTAATTCGTTTTTATGGGTAAAGGCAAAATACCCTCTTTTCAGTTATTGTTATTACAATTGGTGGACACAACCGTTGCTATGTATGGGTGTTCACCATTAATTATTATGACTTTGTAAACTTGAATCGGTGATTCACTTTTTGCACGCCTTGTGCAGGGTGCATCACCGAAGTTATTAATATACATCATTTTTGTTTGTGCAAAAAAAAAAGTTACTGTTATTAATACTCTTCTGCTCATGATATTCTTAAAATGGTTGTATTCCCTCAATTGATGCATAGTTTGAGTATTATCTAAGCAATTATGTAGCACTGAGATTACATCATTGAACTCATAAAAATACATCAATAAGTAAATTATAAAGACACATGTTTTATTTTATTCATACATATATAAGTTGCATGCGCCCCCAATTTTTTGCATCAAGCCTTTGTAGAAGGAGGATGAGGAATCGTATAACCTGAAAGAGTCACATTTATACTAGACGGTATTAGCAGGTGTACATAGAAAATTAATATATTTGCTCCAAAAATAATAATATATATAGTAAATTTTTGTAAAACAGGTAAATTAGTCTTTCTTTTTTTGATTAAAAATCGTATAGTTATAGTATTATAGTGGATTTAAGGATGATAAATAAAAATTAATTTACCCCCGTAAGTACAACTCATGGTAAAAAAAAGGGCCAAAAACATTGCATATACTGATACGCAGAAAAAATTTCATCTAGAGACCGCAAATTTGATCGCTACATAATAAAAATTGGTTGCTAAACTCCTTAGCGACCAAATCCAAATATTTTTCGTTGATAAATCACTAGTCCAGTTTAGCGACTAATTTTTAATGACCAATTTAAAGACCGATTAATTTGTATGTATAAACTTTGCCGCCAAGCTCTTTAAAAATAATTTAACTTACTTCCACACTTGTCCGTAGGAATATCTTGGCACCTGCAATATCCAGCTATATTTAAAGCTTTTTCAATGCTAATATTACGCTCAAGTTTAGGAGTCACATATTGGCAGTAACATAAGGCATCAGCCCCATTCAATGCTCTACAACAATCATCTGATGGTGGAACATATGGCCCTTCCTTTTTGACAAAAGGTTTACAATGGTATACAATGCCATTCAAGTCACCACCACATTCAAATTGAGCAGAAATTCCTAACACTAAGATGCTTGTAGTAAGAACTAATGTTGCAAAGCTTAAGCATCTAGTTGCCATCGTGATCAAATCTTAGTATTTTCTCAAATTCAAATTTTGGTCACATGTAATGAACCTA
The DNA here is from genome assembly GCA_946800305.1 of Medicago arabica. Classification (NCBI taxonomy): domain Eukaryota; kingdom Viridiplantae; phylum Streptophyta; class Magnoliopsida; order Fabales; family Fabaceae; genus Medicago; species Medicago arabica. Next base: position 3,409,955 of record OX326970.1, read on the forward strand.
CAACACAAGATAACAGTTTATATAGAAAAATGATGACGTGAAAAAGTGTATAACTTTTTATAAAGATTGTTTATAAATTTAAATTGCAATTCAAATCAAAACTATAATTTACTAAATGAGTATTTGATTCCGCAGGAGACGTGCTGCAATATATCTACTCTAATATGAAGTTTTTATTTAAACAAAAACTCAAATTAGTTGATCCTAAAATCATGAAATTCATAAAAAATCCGCAAGCTTAAACAGCTAACATATTGTAGTACTTATATATGGTAAAATCCTTACAAAGGGTTGATCAATCTTTATTGGCTAATATGAATTATTTTTGTTATAGAAGTTAAAGAAAGAGATAATGTATGTCTATATACACACACACAATGAGGTAGTATAAAGGAGATGATATATGCCTATATGTATATTAAAATACGAATTGTCAAATTCTTTTCCTTTAGAAGGTATAATAATTCTTTTGAAATTGCTTTTGTTAATTACAAGTGTTTACGTACGTAACCTTCATACACTATACTAAAGTAATTTTCTATAGGTTTTATTATCTAAACTATTTAAGAATTTTAAATAGATCTTTAAACTAAAAAATATAACCAGATCCTTAAACTAATATACTTTTCATAATAAGGTCATTTCGTTAAACTGCCTTAATCCTTTAATTTTGAATTTGAGAGGATTATAAGGATTTAGCCATTTACCACCACATTTATTTATTTATTTATTTTAAAAAATCTCCATTCAATTACTCAATTAATGTCTTTTGTTGAAATTCAAATTCTTAAGAAAAATTTGTTCAATCTTAAGAAAATTTTGTTAAAAAATGAAAATGAGAGTCATGAGATGGCCCAAGCCGATGTAGGGCAGATTAAATGCAACGTGGACGCAACAATCTTCAAAAATCAAAAGTGCTTTAGAATAGAAATGTGTTTATGCGGCGACAAAGGCGAATATTTAGCTGCTAAAATGGCATGGTTCAAAGGTGGACCGCAACCTCATCATGCAGAGACTTGGGGATTAAATGAGGCCATAAATTGACTTGGTAACATGAGTTTAAACTTAACTGTCTATCGAACTTGATTACGAGTAAATGATTGACGATATTGTTAGAACATCTCCGACAAATGATGTTTTGGCTAATATGTTGTATTAACTAATCTCATTAAAGAAGAATTAAAAAAAAAAAGTAAAAAATAAAACTAGAGTGCATTGAAATTTACATCACCTGTTCTTTAACATGTTTTTGCCTTTTGTTTTTTTCATGTCCGTTTTACCTCTTTTTTAGACATTTTTTGCCTTTTGTTTTTTTCATGTCCGTTTTACCTCTTTTTTAGATTAAGTTTGTTTCCTCTCATACTTTTAGTTACAACTTACAACATATAGCTTCCACTCATTTCTAAAAAAAGAAAATACAGCTTCGACTCCTTTCCAAAATTTTATCAGTTTTATTAAAGTGAAAAACTAAAATAAAACTATGCAAAAAAGAAGCTTAGAACTTGCGTACATGAAATCACTCATGGTCAACATCTCACCACTAAGCTACAGCCACCATCTTAACAAAGAGAGCACCAAATCTGATACACGTAAAGTCATTATACATTTTACTAGCATTCAAACGAACACGACGTATAAACTATGCATACTATTTTTTTTTTTATAAAATTTTGATTAAAATTATTGGTTTGCATTTCCATATTGTATCAAACTATACTTATTTTTTTCAATGATATCAACAATTTATATAAATATATTATAAACTCTTATCTCTTTGAATAACACCAAAAAATATCATTCTTATAGTCAAATTTAGTTAATGGTATAATTAAAAATGAAAATGTCAGCCCAAAATATAGTATAAATATTATACAAATTTTAAGTTCTTATAAATATATTAAATATTGTTTTTAGACTTCGTAAAAAAGTTGTATGTTTTAGTTCCTATAAAATATTTTAGTATGAAGTTTTAGTTCTTGCTAAATTCAAATTTTAATCCCTCCCTAAATTTAAATTTATTTAACTATTCAAATTTGTTTGAGTGGTTTTTCAAGACATATTTAGAACATTACAAGAAATTCCTTTGTATAAAATGAGCTCAAAAAAAAGTTCTAGTCACAAATTTTCATTACTTTCATCTTGAACTTTTGAAAGTTTCAAAAATTCATATTCAAGTTATTTCATCTTAATTTTTTTTAATCTTTTGTGGAAAAACATTTTATATTAAAAAAAAAAAGAAAATATATACAATGAGAGGGGGGACTAGGCCAAAACCCTCGAAGAAAAACAAAAGCAAATATAAAAAAGACTACGGAAATCTATAGTTGGGCAAGCCAAATCTGTCTCGATAGAAATCCATATGCAACTCCGCTAGAAGCGTGTCTAACCAAACAGAACCTTGAACTCAGACATTCCAATATTCATTGGGCAGTTGGAGGATGACCACCCTTTGCACGGGTTTTATAATGCGACTTTCCAAAGACTTGTTTTTTCATAGCTTGCTGCTGCTTCTAAACATGCATGCTAATAGTCATTCAAAATTTTTAAAGATAATTAAGCAAATTTAAATTTAACAAGGATTGCTGAAAAAAAATTGGGACTTAAATATTCCCAATTTTTTTATGAGGACCGATTTATATATATATATATATATATATAATATTTCATCCTTATTTTATTACATTTCACTTCGAGGGAAAAAATTGTGACAAATTCAATGTCACTTTACAATACTAATAAAATATTAACTTTACGTCTCTGTGAACTTAACTCATTTGATAAGGGATAATACATAATATATGCAAAGGTCGGAGTTTAAATCCCGAACACCTCACTTATTTACCTTAAAGGTAAAATTATCTAAGCACTAGACAACTTGACAAAAAAACATTAACTTTTGTTTTCGTTCATAACTTTTATTATTTATTACTTTATGTTCCTCCAATTATTTTAATTTATTTTTACATGCTATTCATGAAGAATTATGTTGTGAAATATCCATTATGTTCCTCCAAGTATTTTTACATGCTATTGTATGTATTCAACACATGCTAGCGTGAATGGTTAGTAAGGGCTTTTAACAACTTATCTTCTCCTCTTGTTTGTGAAAATTTTGTAGGATTTTTTTGGCTATATATTACATTACCCTTTTGAATTAGATTTAGTCCAATGTTTCAATTGACCAAAACTTTCAGTTGACCAAAGAGATTATACAAGATAACTGGAATCTTTTAGTTGTAGGGTGTCCAATGTTTGTCTTGACCAAAAAACTTCAATATCGTAAATCAAAGTTGAAAGAATGAAAGCCTGGAACAAAGATGTCCTTGGCAATTTTCACGATCTTGTCAAAAATTCTGAAACCTCTCTTCAAACCATTCAAGCCCAAATTCAATCCCTTGGCAACACTGAAATACTTGTCCAACAAGAAAAGAAAGCACAATCTGACCTAGACATAGCCCTAAACAAAGAAGAATTATTTTGGATGGAGAAATCTAAGGGCCAGATGGATTTGGAGCTAGCTTCTAACAAAGTTACCGGGATATAATCAAAGTGGATGTTAGCAATGCAGTATTACAGTTCTTCAACATAGGGTGGATTCTTCCAAATTATATTGAAAACACATTGATTCTCATCCCAAAAATCCCAAATGTTGACACAATGGATCAATTTAGACCAATAGCCATGGCAAACTTTAAATTTAAGATTATAACAGATAAATTAGCTCAGATCATGCCGAATATTATTTCAGAAGAGCAAAGGGGATTCATACAAGGAAGGAACATAAAGGATTATGTGTGCTTGGCATCTGAAGTTGTTAATCTAATGGATCAAAGAGCATATGGGGGCAATCTAGCTTTAAAAGTGGACATCAACAAGGCATTTGACACATTGGAGTGGAGTTTCTTGATCAGGGTGCTCAAAAGGTTTGGTATTTGTGATCAATTTTGCAATTGGGTTAAAGCAATACTTCACTCTGCTACTCTATCAATCAAGATCAATGGAAATCAACAAGGTTACTTTAAATGTACTTTGGGGTAAGGCAGGGAGGCCCCCTCCCCCCTCCTATTTTGCATAGCAGAATATGTACTCAGTAGAAGTTTGTCTAAACTTGTACAACAAGGCAACTTGGAGCAGATGTCAGGCACAAGAAACTGTAAGGTACCCTCTCATATATTGTATGTTGATGACATAATAATCTTTTGTAAAGGCAAAAGATCTTGTGTAGATGCCTTAATTGACTTGTTTACTAAATATGCACAAGAATCTGGCCAGATAGTTAATAACAGCAAATCAACAATTTTTTCTGGATCAATCCCCATTCCTAGACTAAATCAACTAATAAATATCATTGGGTTCAATCTTGACACCTTACCACTCACCTATCTGGGAGTTCCAATTTTCAAATGCAGGTGAAAAGCTAGATATTTGCAGCCTATAGCAGACAAGATCAAATCAAAACTCTCAGCTTGGAAAGCCTCTTTGTTGTCCATTGCAGGGAGAGTTCAACTTGTTAAATCAGTTGGTCAAAGTATGATGACTCACTCTATCACTGTTTATAACTGGCCAACATCTTTACTTAAAGAGTTGGAAGGTAGCATTAGGAACTTTATATGGTCTGGGGATATATCAAAAAGAAAGCTGGTTATTGTGGCATGGAAGAAGATATGCAGACCCTATGATCAAGGTGGGCTAAGGATAAGATCTCTCGTCAGTTTGAATTCAACAACAAATTTGAAATTGTGTTGGAATCTTCTGCATTCAAAGGAAAGCTTGTCAGTTCTACTTTCTAGCAGAGTCTTCATAAATGGTAGGGTAATTAATCACCACATTTTCTCTTCTCTTTGGTCAGGCATGAAAAATGAATATAATGTAATTCTTGAAAACTCTTCTTGGTTGATTGGAGATGGGGAAGGCATTAAGTTTTGGACTGATAACTGGTGTGGAACACCTCTCATCAATCATGCGACTAATGGAAAATTTGATATATATATATATATATATATGCAAAAGTATCTGAGTTTATCTATGCATCGCATTGGCATTTTGATCAAGACTTCATCAATAATTTCCCTAATTTGCCTCAGATCATTCAGTAAGTAACTATTGCAGTTCAACATAGACAGGATGAATTAGTATGGAATAACTCAAACACAGGCTTTCTAACATTAAAGGAAGCTTATCAATTTAAAGCTCATCAACATCAACACCTGAACTGGGCGAAACTTATTTGGTCCCAATATATTCCTCCCTCCAAGTCTTTTCTAATTTGGAGGGTGATGCATGACAAATTGCCTTGTGATACAAATCTTAGGGAAATGGGGTTGTTGTCTGGCCTCTATGTGCAATCTCTGTGACAATCAAGAAGAATCAACATTTCACCTATTTTTCTACTGCAGTTACTCAACTCATATTCGGAACTGGTTTACTTCTATCCTCCAAATAACTATTCAGTTTACTTTTATTGAGGATGTTTGGCTTCTATGCAATAGAAACTTGTCCCCTCATTGCCAATTACCAATTAAAGCTGCTATAATTTTCATTTTCAATACCATATGGTACTCAAGAAATTCTGCAAGGTTCAATAACAAGTTCATTCCTTGGAGGTCTGTTGCTTCTACAATTATTTCTGGTGTTTCTTTAACTATTAGCAACTCTAAACTGTCTGCTAATTCATCAATGCTTGAATTCTCTATCTTAAAAGCCCTCAACTGTAAAATAAATGCTTCTATATCTACAATTGTCAAAGAAGTTTTTTGGAATCCCCCAATATTGAACTGGATAAAGGCAAATCGTGATGGTGCAGCTACTCCTGATGCAACTGCTTGTGGTGGAATTTTCAGGAATTGCAATAGCCAATTTTTAGGTTGTTTTGCAGAAAGACTAAGTGTTGGAAACTCTCTGTGCATAGCTATGTGGAATAATGAGAATTTTGGAGATTGCTATTCCCTATAAATTACTCCCACTTATGGCTGGAAACTGACTCCAAGATAGCAGTGTTTGCTTTCAAGAATGCAGACATAGTACCTTGGCAGATAAGAAATAAATGGTTCAATTGCATAGAGTACACTACAAACATCAACTTCATTGTATCTCATATTTATAGGGAGGGGTATGTATGTGCTGATAGACTAGCTAAGATAGGTCTATCATTAACCACTTTTCAGTATTTATAGATGTAAGTGGTTCGGACTAAACCAACGAAACCGATAGTCCAAACCGGACCAAACCGAAAAAATATCCGACCTTGTTTGGTTCGGTTTGAAACTGATCCGAACCAATTGAAACCAATCTAGTTTGGTTTGGTTCATGGTTTTTCATTTTGAGATCCGTGAAACTGATGAACCAATAACCACACTCCTTATATTACTAATATTATCCTACCTCACACAAATTTAAGGTTAGACCCAAAATTAAAGTCCAACATAAAATATTTTTTAATCCATTCATTTTCTCTCATCTTTGTCTGACATCTCATGTCATCAGTCATACTCTTTCATTTCTACTAAAAAAGAAACCATAGTCGTCAACCACACCAAATCCATTGTTCATCGTCACGGCCGAGATCGTTCATCTCTTGGTTAGTTTTATCATGTTTATGCCATTGATTTATATTCATTATATTTCATTGTTTTCCATGTTCATTTTCTATGTCATTGATTTATTTATACACGTTATAACTTATATGTCATTGTTTAGTGAAGATTAGAATAAACCATTCAAAAAAAGAATTGTGATTGACGCACCGTATAGTTAGAACTTAGAACACCGTAAAGCATAGAAAATTTTGTCAACGGTAACAGAAATTGAATGTGTATCCCTAAAGTAACAATTTTTTTATCAAGATAAACAAAACAATAAAATATATATACTAAATAAAAAGTGCATCCCTAGAAAATTTTGATATCGATAAACAAACCGATCAACCGAACCAATCCAAACCAAACCAAATCGATTAGTTTGGTTCGGTTTCTTTTTAAAAAAACAGTGAAAACCGAATCAAACCGAACCGATGAAAGTTTCATCGGTTCGGATATTTTTTGATTGAAAACCAATCCAAACCGAACCGTTACACCCCTACCAGTACTACCATAGTTTGTCTATAGAAGTTAGAGAAGCGTATGTTTATAATAGACTAGGATTACCTAATTTTAGGTTTTCTTTTGCTTGAGAAGGTCTTGGTGTGTTCCCCCTTCTCTTTTTTCTAACAATATTTTTTAATATATATTTTGAGTGTGGTTGCTCCTTGCACCTCACTAGCCTTGAAAAAATATATATAGATTTAGTCAAATTGCTTATTTAAGGAATTTTAAAATATTGGTTTTATGCATTTTTTATTTATTTAAATAGTGTAAAAATGGGAGTGTGAACATGAAATATGGAAGCGAAACAAATGATACAGTATTTGTGAGTTCAGAAACTTTGAATAAAACCTTTCATTGAAGTAAAAATTAGATTAGTAACATAAAATTGAGTTGGCATGCATGAACTATTAAAAAACATAAAGCGAGTTCCTTAAAATTATATCATTGAAGATGCTTGATGTGTACCGCAACAATTTTCAATGAAACATGTGAATAAACTAACAATGATAAATAGACATTTTTGGTTACCCTTCATCCGGGTTCATTTAAAAACAAAAAATGAGTTCCTTAAAATTATACCATTGAAGATGTTTGACGTATACGATAATAATTTTCAATGAAACATGTGAATGAGCTAACAATGGTAAATGGACCTTTTCGGTTATCCTTATCTTCCATTCTACTTCATTTTTCATTTTTTTTATTTAATTTTTTTAATAAGTTAAATTAACTCATCTAAATTGGCATAAAAAAGAATCGAATATGAGATTTTAAAGAGGATCACACTCCAATGTCTCAAGCTAACATCACTAAACCAACCTAAGTGGGTTATCTTTTTTCATTCAGGTGCATTAAAAACTCGTAAATTTTTTTGTCTGAGATTAACATCTTGTCTCACTAGACCAACCCAAATAGGTTATCTTTTTTTCACTCAGTGCATTGAAAACTCATAAAAATATTGCCATCATGGACATCCATTTTTCATCTGTTCTTGTTCCTCATCTTAATTTTTATGTTAAATTTTTGTCTGAGATTAACATATTGTCTCACATTCTAACAATTAATTGGTTCAAGTTGTGAGAGATTTTGGCTCCACTAGCATGCGATCAGAGATTAAATTCATGACTATTGCGTATGAAAAAAAAAAACAAATTAACGCGATTACTTAATATAACCTTGTAACTTTTTAAAATTAATAACACTAAGATCATGTCATTGAACTCATGTTAATACAAATACAAGGAAGGGAGGACATAAATAAATAATTAAAAAGACGCATGTTGTGTTTATTTTATTTTATCCATATACATAAATGGATGTCAAGAATTTGCATGCGCTCAATACTGTCGTTACGCCATTGCAGGAGGATGATGAATAACATAACCTGAAACAATAGTCACATTTATACTTTGTAGTAATAGAATTGTTCATCCGAATATATTTTTCCAAAAAAAAAATATTATATTAATATTATTTTTTAAGATTAATTAAAAAATCATAAGGGCAGAAAGAAAAGAAAATAGAAAGCTAACTTACTTCCACACTTGTCTGTAGGAATATTTTGCAATTGGCAAGTTTTGGCTACGTACAAAGCTTTGTCTATGCTGATTAAACTCTCAATCTTCGGAGTCACATATTTGCAGTAACATGGGACATTAGCACCTTTCAATGCTGCACAACAAGGTTTTGATGGTGGAATCTTTGGCCCATCCTTTTCGACGAAACGTTTACATTGGGATATAATGCTAGGAATATTACCACCACATTCAACTTGAGCATAAATTCCTATAACTAAAATGCTTGCAGTAACCACTACTGTTGCAAAGCCTAAGTATCTAGTTGACATGATCACAAACCTTAGTATTTTCTCAAACTAACAATCAATTCTTAATATATGGTAATAGGATGAAGGATTGTTAACTTCTGACAACTGCAGCACCAGAGAACAGTTTATATAGAATAATTATGACGTGAGAAGTGTTTAACTTGTGACAAAAATAAAGATAATTTATAACCTTTTATCAATAATAAAAAATAGCAAAATGTAATTTATTACCTCAACTAAGTCCAAGTTTTCGTATTATTTTTCCTCATTTTCTGTTTTTCTTTGAACACTCCTCCTTTCCTTTTTGAAATGTCGGTGTTTTTGAATAATCCTTTTTTTTTTTCTTAACCGTCCGATTTTTAAGGGGATGAGAACCCTCATAATTTAGAGTTCGATTATGCGGTACATATATTTTGACCATGATTTGTTTCACACAAGTTAAATCCAGGTTCTCTCAAACAATTCGAATTAAGTGTTATAGGTAAAAGACAAATAATATATAAAAAAAATGTCTTGTTAATTTGTGCTCTAAGGTTAGGGCACAAGATAAAAAACTATGTAGAAATTTAATCTTAAAAATTGTGTCTTCATAACCTTAAGAATTTATCCCTGTAAAAAATAACAACTTTATTAGTTTTATTGATATGTGTAATTAATTAACTTTAAAACAACAATTAAAAGAGTAGTACTCATAGTGCATGCTCCCAATGCAAAACATATTCCCAATGCAACTTTGTCTTTTAGAAACAAATTTGATATCTAGTAACTTTAAGGGCAATACATATTCCCAATGCAACACTTTTTTGTGTGCATTCCCTATAAATAAACTTACATATTTGACAATTTACGTAAAATAAATTGTCTTTAATTTTAGAATTATGCTCTTTACCCAATAATTTTTGTTCATTCCCAATTGAAAATACCAAAATACCCCTGTGTGAGTTAAGTTACGCAAGTGTTAAATTTGTGCGACTTAACACACACTAGTGTTAATCTCTGCGTGACTTAAGTCACGCATGATACATGGCTTACGTGAGTTAACTCACGCCATGTACGAGCTCAGTCCCAGACATGACAGAACCACTTCCCTGATTTAATTCATTTCATCATTCATTCATACATTCATTCGGTCAATTTCATCATTTTTGCATCATCCATTCAAGCATTCACTCATAATTAAAATACAAAGAATAAATGAATAAAATAACGCAAAATATCATAAATAAAACGCAAACGCGCAAATGTAAATATATTACATCAAAATTCAACAAAATTTCATACAAATACTACAAATATAAAAAAGTCATAAAATAATACTCTACTGATACTGCTCCCGTGGACTCCTACTCCTCCTCCGCAGAATCGGCACCTGGTCAAACACGGTTTAATCGGACTGGAGGCCCTCCAAAATGTTGAAAAAGAGTGGATTTGAAACCACCTATGGAATCTCCAATGCATGCTCCACTCTGGCTCTCATGCTGCTGATGATCTGCAATGGATCGGGAGGATGTCTGGCCCACTTCTACTCAACAATAACCTCCTGGTAGACAGGTCTTAGAACTGCACACTCAGGAACGGGAGCATGGTCAGTGAAAATAGGATGTGATACACAGTAGAATCATTTCATGTACCCATCTGAATGCTTCCATCCCTCGTCCTCTGGGACCGACTCACCTCTCTCCTGCTGGCTAAGGACATGCAGAGTAAACTCCAAGAAGGCAGTAGCTACCTCTGCTGGGTCAAGAGGCTCAATCGTCGGAGGAGGTATGGGAACGTTTTGAACATAGTCGTAATGCCTCAGAACCTGCTTCGGCAAGTGACGCACCATCTTTTGTTTGTTGGGCATGATCCATCTGGAGTACCAGCATACGTCCTGAAAAGACGTCACGTCTCGTCGGTGCTCGTACGACCTCCAAGTGACATTATGATGCTCCATCGAATCCATCAAGCCTCTGAAGTGTCCAACATCAGCAAAACCCCTGGGAGGTTTCCATCTACCCACATATCGGTTCTCCCGTTCGTAATGGCTCGGAACGATATGTCTGAAGTGAGCTAGTAACATATCATTAAATTAAATAAAGCAATTATACTTACTACTTTATCAATCCAAAGCTTGCATGCCACGTGTTTACCGAAGTCCGGTAAAATGGACAACTCATCAGGCTCTCCTGGAAAGCCCTCATCCTCATCCTCCATACCAGGCTCAACCTGCTGCTGAGGAGGCTGCTGATACTGATACGCCTAGTGATACTGCGGCTGATACCCCTCGTGATACTGAGGCTGATACCCCTCCTGATATTGAGGTTGATATGTCTGCTCCTGATAATGTTGCTGATACTGTGTCGGGTCCACCGTATGGGATGGACCCGTCTGTGACGATGAGGCCCTTGCAGCATCAACCCTACCAAGTCTCGTGCCCCCTCTCCCTCGACCAGCCAAATGAGGGTGTACTGCTTGATTCTCCCTTATTTCTCTTAAGTAGAATTTTGCTGCCTCCTTAACCTAAGTCTGTCAGGCATCTGAGACGTATTCCTCTGAAACATATCTGCATAATTTTAAAATGAAAAAAATCGATAAGACATTTTGATACGAACAATTCAACAACATTTATAACAATTCAACAACAACACATAAATTTCGGCCGTGTTATTTCAATCCGTAAACTATCGCATTGCAGTCAAACTAACTATAATCAACATTAACAAACATATTTCTAACTATAATCATTGAGACATTTTATCAAACACCTACAGTGCAACTTTCAATCAACTTAAAATCAAACAATTTCAAATACTTAAAACTACCACATTTCACTCTAAACAACATCTAAAATACAATTCCTAACTTAATTCATCACTAACAATCATAAAAACTAACATGCAAAACAAATTTATAAAAATCTAAAAATGTTAAATTTCTTAAAAAAAAAAACTGAAATTTCAACCAAAAAAATACAATGAAGTAGGATAATCATCACTTACTTGATATTGTGAGAGAAATTGGCTTTAAATGGCGTATGAATGATGAGATTCGAATTTGGAGGAGAAAAAATCGAACTTGGGAATTTTAGAAAATGAGGAACTGTGTTTCTGTTTTACTGATATATGACTTAAGTCACGTAGCGTGAGTTAACTCATGCAGCGTGACTTAAGTCACGTAGAGAACACAATTAGCGTGAGTTAACTCATGCATGGGCAATATCGTCTTTTCAGTTGGGAGCGAGCAATTTTTGTTGGGTAAAATGCATAATTCATAATTTTAGTACTTTTTTATTTGTTGGTGTCAACCCAAATGTCAGTTTTAATTATACTAATTTACGAGATAGTAACCAAAGAGTATTTGGTCACACACTTGTAAAAGTATACATTTAATTGTTGTTAAAAAAACATTTTTTATTATTATTTTCTCATGACCATACAAAATTTTCTCTTATTTCAATATTTATTCAATACTCCTACCTTTTAGTATTATTTTCTTCAATCTTTTTCTATTAGTGAGAATGAGTTGTTTTCCCTTGCATTTTGGATTGTCAATATTTAACTTTTGGTTCTATTTTCAAAGAAACATATTTTCTTCAATCATCCATTCAAATGTGTCTTAGAAACATCTTTTAATATAGTAATCAATATGCTCTCTTAATTCCTGTTCAATTGTCGCATTTGTAGACAAATTTTGTTCTTAATGCGACAACAGAAGACATGATAAGCTATAAACATCGTAAAGGAGAATTCAAAATATGGTAACTAATTACCATAAACATTTTTTGGGGGTTAATTTGGTTCATTAAGTTTTCTGATTAAATTTGGTTCATTAAATTAATTACAAAGCAAAAAGAAGGAGAATTGATAAAGGGCAATAAAGGAAAATAATAGGTTGTAATAATCAAAATATAGAATATATTGGATAATTGATTCTAGAAAAGCCAAAAGTTAGGAATTGTAGCTTTAAGAATAATTGCTTTTGGAGGATAGAAGCAATTCTTAAAAGCCAAACCAAACATCATTGAAAACTGAATTTTTCACTTTTGAGAGTTGTAGAAGCACTTCTTAATGCTGAAAAGCTAAAACAAACAGGCTCTAAGTATCTTATCAAAAAAACTCTATAAGCTAGTGAAAAATGATGAAATCCCGATTACCAAACATGTATTTTTTAGTCATATGAGTTTATAAACTATAAGTCATAAGCTAACTTATTTGTCTTGCCAAATAGACCTTTTATGATAGAAATGCAAATTTACGATCAATGACGAATCAAAATTCTGATACCATTACAGTCAACGATGAATTAAAATTCACATGCAATTAAGGTAACAATGAAAATCTGATAGAATTAAATCCATCTTATGTCATCATGTTGCTCTAGACATGAGATTAGTAAAAAAGAATAGTATGTCGCATGCTGGTAAAAGGCATGGAAAATGGAACTAATGCCAAGAAGGGAAGATCGTAATGCTTCTGATACACCTTGAAGGTAAAGTCGCATGATATCCAACAAGATGCCACTCAGGAATCTCTTAATCCTACGAATCCTTGTCAGCTATACTATCTTTTCCATCATTCAGCTGGATTGTTATTTTCTTTTGCTTGGGTTACACCAACTTCCGCTGGCCGAATCACACGATCATGAAGCAAATATCCTACCTGCAAACATAACAGTTTGATAGCATTTTATTCATGTTAGAAGTATAGCTACAATGAGAAAAAGGTAGAAGTATGAATAAAAATGTTGTATTGAATATGAACATGACAGATGCTCTTAAGTTTTGGAATGTTCATGCAACATAGACCAAAATAGCACATGAAGATTTTATTGATTGAAACAAGTTTTAAAATTGGAAGGAAAAAGAACATGTCCTTCCACAAGCAATGATCTAAATTACCTTCAGCACAGCTGCAACAGTGCCTGGGGGCTTGGAACCATCAGGAACTTCGAAGACTGTGTCATGCCTATGTGGATCAAAGGGTTCATTTGTTGATATATAGTTTGAAATACGGGATAAATAATTTCATGATAAGATTATAACTTTGAAACATATTGTTGATATGACAGCACAGGAAGATGCGAAGGTCCTTACACAAATTCCACACAGAACCCATCTAACCAATCAAAATTCAAATGTAAGCAAATCATCATATTTACAACCTTTCCACTCCAATTCTGTTGTGAAATTATCCGTTTGGTGGGGCAAGTGTCAATGGCAACCGATAACTAAATGTAAATTACCACAAGCAACAACAACGTTTTAGATCTAATCTAAAAACTAAGTGCATAGCAAAACCCACTATAGACAAAAGAATAAACAAGCTAAAGAGAGAAGAAGGAAAAAGACAACAAACACACACGAGATTGTTGACCCAGTTCGATTCAAGATGATCTACTCTGGAGGAGAGATTTAACTCTCCAATCCACTATCAATGAGTTCTTACAAAGAGATACAAAATGGGTTACAAAAAATTATCTTAAACAAGTTCACAAAGAACGATCCTAATTTCTACTCATTTTCCCAATCTCATCAATGAACAAGACACTCATGAATATTCACTCTCCCAAGGTGTTTACAAAAGAGACTCTCCACTCATGTGTTTCTCAACCCATGAATCTTCCCAAAAGGCACCAACCCTAATTCTTAGAGCCCCCTCTTTTGGTTCTCCAAGATTCACATCTTGAAGCTTTGAACCTCACCCAAAGACACTCAACATTTAGTATCTAAAACCCTAAATGTTCCCTCCTTTGGTTTCCATGAGATTCACCAAGCCCAGCCTTCAAAGAAAAACACTTATATACTAGTGACTAAATTGCATTTTTGGTCCCTTAACTATTTAGAAAGTATTGCTTTGGTCCCTTAACTAAAATTCGATTTATTTTGGTCCTTTAACTTCTCTCCGTTACACATTTTGGTCCTTTCTGTTAGTTTTAATTCAAAAACATTAGGTTTTCTTCATTTTCATCGGAATTTTTTTTGGGATTCTTGTTGTTGAAGGTTGATGGAGATGATATGAAGATGAAAAAGAGGAGAAGAAAATGAAGAAAACTTGACGTTTTTGAATTAAAACTAACGGAAATGACCAAAATGTGTAACAGAGAGAAGTTAAGGGATCAAAATAAATCGAATTTTAGTTAAGGGACCAAAGCGATACTTCCTAAATAGTTAAGGGACCAAAAATGCAATTTAGCCTATACTAGTCACAAACGTCCCAAATCGTGTCACGATTTGGTCTAATCGTGTCAGGATTCTGCTTATCCAACCGTTGTGACCAGTCCCTTTCAGGTAAACTTGATGAGGAAGTTGTTGAATCGTGTCACGATTTCCCATCTCAAAAACCACGCCGCACCGCATTTCCACATTGACAAGAGAGATCTCCAATATGTTTGTAAGTTTTCAACCAACCATGAACTGAGCTTCAAAATCAAAACTCTGTTCCCGACAGCCCTTATCATCTTCGATCCCTCTCGGTGACCAAACAAAACCATAAATGAGAAACATCGTAGCAATAGCTGAAAGCAGAATGTGAAAGAAAACCTTAAGACGAGTAAAATAAAGACTATATGATAGAATAGCTACGATGATTATATTTAAACATATAGAACACTACCTCTGAAAGTTGTTTCTCAGTCATTTCAACACCTTCCAGAAGTGTCTTCAGCGGAGTCGAGTCACTTGACATATCAATTTTAGAAAAACTTTCTTTTACAACTGATGTATCAAGTAAATTCTATAGCACATTTAAATAAATCAACAAAAAGTTTATAAGTTATTTGGGACAAAAATGTTCAAACTTTGACCTGTATAGCGAATTTCCTTGAATTCTCTGCTTCACGTTTAGTCCTGTCCATGGCATTCTCCATTTCAGCGTAAGTACGGAGAACTTCATCCTGCATTTTCTCAAAAGTTCTTCCTTCTCAGCTACAAGCTTAATCAAATCATCCCTGAATCAGAAAAAGCAGTTCGTTAATACTCATCTCCTTCTTTTGACAGTTTGAGAATGTGAATCTGCTGAAATAGAACCTGATTCTTCTGTTTGATCTGCAGACTTGGCTTGTCCAGGCTGATCATGCTTCTTCACTTGTTTTTGCAGGGTCAGCACTTGTGGAATTGCCATTACGCACATTATTCCCTTCTGTTTCAACTGAGGCTGATGAAGAAAATCCAAATTTTGAAGTTGATGAATTTATAGATGGACATAAGAAATTGACTTGAACTGGAATTAGCTGGAATATTAAGAACTAAATGAGAATTTTAGAATGTATCATCAGTAATTTACTGAATAGAGAATTTTAAGATAATTGGTCTAAAAGTATACAACAGTAGTAACAGTCCTATAAATAATCTCCATAGTATCACAACTTCATATATATAAAGGCCCTAGAAGCTGTTTATCCCTCGAAAACTAATAAACATCAAACACAAAACCCTAAAATAATACATGAAAATAGGGGAGGGAGGAAATCGGTCAGATTACAAATTCGGAGTACAGGGGTACTGTTATGTTCAGACCGGTATGATTCTTCTGCCTCAGCTGCGAGCATACTGGTGTAAAGAAATTCCATAGCAGATGAGCTAGCAAAAGAAGGACCAACTTTCGATGGAAATTCGATTTATTTTCGGTAGTAGATGCAATAGCATTGGCACATTTAGGAGTACTCAATGGGGGGCATTGGAAATTACGGTCTGTTGCAACTTGCAATATAAAGTATTAAAGAAAATAAAAGGATTAGTGAAATGAAGTAAATTCAAGGTTTAGAGAGGATGATGATGTATGTTGCTATTTGCTGGGAAGGATTGATTAGGGTGTGTGGCTGTTAAGGAGCATGTGTATATCTGGAGTGTGGCATTTGTGTTGCGTACATGTATGGAGTTCGCTAAAGAGATGTAGTTGGAGCTTGATGAGCTCATTATTTACTTTGTTTTGGAAAATGAGTTTGGTGTGTATTCTAAGTTAGTGTGTTGGCGAGAAAATGGAACTGTGGAGTTTTGGAAGTGCCCCTGAAGTCAAAGTTTTGATGATGAAGTGGGAGTGGATGTTCTGTGTTTGATGTGTTGCTATGCTTTTATTTGGCCTATATGAGAATTCCTTAGTGTATCCAAGATTGGTGTGTTCGGTCAGGTGTGGTTTTTAGCAAGGATGAGGCTATATTAGCTTTGGTCTAGTGCTTGATGTACGTGGGTGCTACTGCTGCAAACTATGCAGTCTGTGCAAGCTGTGTTTCGGCCAGATTGGAATAATATTGATTGAGTGACTTGGCGAAAGTAGGACCAAACATGGAAAGGATGAGTGACTTGGCAAATAGTATTGAAGGTGTCCTTATTACATGGTAACGTGAGGCTAGTAGTGTTGCGGATGACTTGGCGAAAGTATGATAAAACAAGCTGTCTTTTTTCCAGGGAGGTTGTACTTTGTAATTGAAATGGCAACAATGGATAAGCTGCTGAGGACTATATTCCAGCCTGCATAATTGCTCAAATAACATGCTTACTGGTTGGTTTCAGAATTCAGACTCAACTGGCTAGTGCAGGGAATGCTAATTGTTTGGAGTTCTGCTACTACTGGAATGGAGTTTTAAATGCTGGCTTCTACTACAGACCAGAAGATGCTAAGTTGAGCAAAAGAATGAGCAAATAAATTACATCTTGATTGGTCTTTTAGCAAGGGTAGGAACATAGTTGATAGGCAAAGTGAATTTCAATCATATTTACTGGTGTAGTCATTAATAAGGGAAGGCATGTAGGTGTGGGTCATTGTGTAAAGGGCTTGGTGTAGCTACTTATTGTAAAGTGCAGGCCGTGGTCTAATTCATATCACCTGAATCAATTTATCTCATCTAAGTGGTGTATTATAGGAGTTGTGTCAAAAGAATATTGTATCGAATAGAGTCTTGTGGACATCGCCTTAGTAACTTTTGATTGTCTGGGTGTCTAGCACATGATAATGTAGGCCCTTTGCAACCCTTCATAGAAGATGGGTGGAGAGTGTCTACACTGATGCTGCACCGGGCGTCATTATTTATTAATAAAATTCTTTTACTTATCTATTAAAAAAAACTTTGCTTAATGGACAATCAAAACCAACAGCAGAAAAAGGACCAATGAGATATTATACAACTGCTTTTCTAAACCTGAAAATGACATTAAGATAGTTTTTTTCATTCCTTCTGAACATCAAAATTCAAACGAAATTCTAAAACAGTTTAAAACCCGGAAAAAAGGTGATAAAGCAATAATTAGGTTAGCTAATCTAGAATGCAACATTGAAAAATATGAATAATTGAATATCCAAAACAGAAGCAACCATAACCCTAAATTTTAAAACTTACAACAATAACAAACAAACTAAGGTTTATCGCACTAAGTGGGGTCCAATACATTGATCAAATACGCCATATTATCCAACTCATTAATTTTAGATATTTCTTAATAATTTTTTCTAGGTTTTCCTCTACCTCTAACAATTCGACTATCCTTGGTATCATCTACTCTCTCCTTACTACAGAATCTATGGGTCTTCTCTCTACATGCCTAAACAACATAAGTTTAATTTCCACCATCTTTTCTACGATATGTGCCACCCCAACACTTTTGTCATTTCTAATCGTAAATTTCTAAACTTGTAAAAAAAAAACTATAGCCCTAGATAAATCCTACAGCACGAAAAAAATGCGAAAAAATAAAAATTGATTAGCAAGTGTAGAGATGCAGCTTGTTGGTAGAATGAGGAATGATGAGGGAATGTAACTGGAAGTTGTGGAAGTGTTGTTGAGGAATTCGCGGAGCAGAGAGAAGCGAGGTTCGGGAAATGGTAACTGGAACACGGGAGAAAAGCTTATGTAAGAACATTGATAAGGATTTTTGAAGAAGAAACTGAGGAGAATGATGAATGAAGATTCAATGCGGAAGAAGGGTTTATGAGAAACTGTGTGTTTCAGGGGAAAACGAAACAGAAGGGAAATGAAAACCGTAGAGAAGAAACTATTAATTTGTTTAATGACCAAATTGCCCTTGCGTTTAATATTTTTTTTATAGATATTATTATTACTAGTTGTTTAATATGATTGTTGTCTGATTTTTATTTATTTATTGAGTTCATGCAAATTATAAACGTTGGTTTTTAAGAAGTTTTGATTGAAATTATTTTGATATTGATTCAAATTATAGGAATAGATTTTTGCACTTTTACATGGTAATAAGTATATTTATCTTTTCCTTTAAAAAAAGAGAGTATATTTATCTTTTTTGGAGTGGTTTGAGAGAGATATTATTGATGTTGATGAAGATATTATAGTCCATGTTTTGGCCTTATGTTATGAAATATGATGTGCAAGAAATAATAAATGTGTTGAGGGGACTGATGTTGATGTGACTATCATTGTTCAAAAGTCACAAAGATCTATTATGAATTTTAAAAGTGTTAGTTCGGTGTTGTTAGAGACACTAAATGGAGGTCCAACTTTGTCAATATCTGATGTTCATTGGACCCCTCCTCTTAGTGATTTCTACAAGCTTATTGTTGATGTAGCATGTCCGATTGAGGAGGGTAAGTGGGGTATTGGTGTTGTGGTAAGAGATAATGAAGGTGTTGTTGTTGCTGCTGGCTGTTTGCAAATCTTTTCTTTACCAGACTCAGTTGCAAATAATTTAAATTGCTTATGGATAGAAGAGATTCCACCTTATATTTCTGCAGCCTTGGCATTTGATTTATTGATAGACTTTTGTTAGTGAAATTATTTTAATGTCAATATATATATATCTTTTTAAATAATACTTTTATATACAAATTTGTCTAAGGGTATAATTGAAAGTGAAAAAATCAACCCAATTTTCTCTATAGAATATAGATATACTACATTAATTGCGTAGAAAAGCCAGATGTTTGAACTTCGATCATAACGTTCAGCATATCAATCTTTTTACCTTATATGTGGTGAATCTTGTTTGTCCGTGCTCGTATTCGTAGTGCATATTTTTACCCTTACATGTCATGATTTTTTTTTTGTTGTGTTTTTGCTTATATTCATATGGTACGAGTCCAATTTTTTCATTTCTATGTCCACTTGAAAATTCTAAACGGTGCCTCCTCACGGGCAAATCCATCATATAGGGGTAGATATCATATAGTTAAGTGTGCCTATACGATGGATCCGCCCCTATATGATTATTACCCTATTTTTTACTAGGCCTCTAAATATTGATTATATACTATATATGTTGCACATATATCACATTCCATTCCATGGTCTAACCATAGCGCTCCATCTCTTACAATTCCACGTAATTTGAATATATAGTAGGATTTATATATGTTTACTCCATGATAATATTAGTGATTTTCGATTTATCCTCTATAAAAAAATTGTTTAGATTTCAATTCTGTAATTTGAAGAATTTTGGTTTTGGACCTTCATGAATTTTGACTGTAAAAATCGATGATATGACAGGGGGTAAACCGAAATATTGATGATATGGGAAATTCTCTCAAATTACAGGGGGCAAAAATACCTTAAATTTTGAAATTTAATGCCATGAAGGTCAAAAAAAAAAAATCTTCAAATTACAGGGTTGGAATCTAACCAATTTTTTTACAGGGGGATAAACCGAAAATCGCTAATATTACAGGGGGTAAACATATATTAATCATATATAGTATTATAAACCAACTTAAGGGGTGTATTCAACTGAGGTTTTAAAGAGTTTTAAAAGACTTTTATATGGTGAAAAGTTTTAGGAGTATTCAATCAAAAAAAATTATAACTTACATAAAGTTTTGTGGTATTTAATCGAAACTCTTTTGTCATTTAAAAAAAGTCTTGTGGTATTCAATGAGGGGTGTGAGGAAGTGCCATTGCTATGTCAAGACTAAGGAGAGAAGAGAACTGTCAAATATTCCCTCCGTGAATTTAAACCCCTTGAGTATATATATTAATAGTTGAAAGGCAAAGTGGACAGGTGCATTTGAAACTTTGCAAGGTAAACTAATACTCCTACTTCATTGTTTTCTTCTTAGGGGAAACTGATACTTCAGTTGTGACTTTGTAGCTAGCATTGAATATACAAACAAAACAAAAGATAGCAAAATCCTCTTAATTAATTAGGTTAGGTACTAATTCTTTTTTTTTTTGGTTACTGGTTAGGTACTAATTCAATTGTCCTACATTGATGATGATGATCGAAAAGTATGAGTGGTAACATGTGGGTGGCCCCTTCTTTAGGTCACAGCCTTGAGGGAGAGCTTAATCCATACCAGAACACTAACAAAAAATAACAATACTTAATCTACTTTGAGGTATATTTTCTTTAGTGATAAATAAATAGCACTACTTTAATCCATATAGAATTTCATTTCTTATTATGAGATTCTGATTTATTATATTCAGCTTTTTAGCTTCTTTTGTCACTAAATTTGTTTTTGCATATTTAGGTAATGAAAAACAAAATTAGCCAAGTGACCCATTAAGATTGATCATAGTGGACCGTGTCTTAGTGTTTCAATGAGAAATCAGCTTCAAAGCTGTAAGTTTTAAAAGTATGTATATTAAATACACTTACATTAAGCTGAATGTTAGGTCATTAAAATACAAAAAGAAAATAAAAATAATGTTAGGTCATTGCTTGAAAGTTGTTGCATTGTCATCGGCTCATCGATAGAGTGGAAAATAAACAAAGGTTCTCACATTTTTTTATTAAAGAAGGTAGTTCAAGAGGGTAGAATTCGTTTCAAAACATAAAATATATGCACTCTTACATGAAAATCCAAGGAAGTAGTGGACAATACATATGAAATGAAACATAAATCTGAAATATCATACTCATTAAATTAAAAAATGTAGAAAAATTCGTTAAATCCCTATATTCAACATTATTACATGTTCTAATACCAATAACCAACTTAATTAATCACCAATCGTATGAAATGAAACATAAAAATAAAATATCATACTCATTGAATTAAATAATGTAGCAAAATCCGTTAAATCCGTATATTCAACATTACATGTTTTGATACCGATAGTATGCAACTATGCATTCTTCATTTCATTATAAAATTGTGCACATTGAGATTGAATTTTTTGCATGGCCGAACGAAGAACAATTTGTGTCTTGAATCGTATTTTGAATCAAATTTGTTGATGTCGAAATGTGAACCGTATTATCTTCATTCATTAATTTCAATTCATGATCACTTGCATCTTTCAACTGAAGTGAGTTTGGATCCACTAATATATCTGATAGCCCCACAAAAAATTCCACATCTCTTGCTTTTGAAAATTTGAAGGTGCTACAATAACCAACACCAAACTTTTCATTCCAATTGATTCCAGATCCTCTTTTATTAGCATAACAAGGATAATCTCGCATTTTGAATGGCTCCTTCTTAATCAAGACCAAACCAGCTTTCTCTGCCAATTTCACCACTTCCCATTTATTAAAAGGATATGTACATTTTAGTGTCACATGAACTTCACCATCGCAACTTAGCATCTTCCTTGCACTATGTAGAAAACCCAATACCAATTTCTGGTGATGCCTGGAAATAAAAATATGTTTCTCATCCAGTTTATTATGCATTGCCATGATATAATAAATGGTTAAATATATATTTTTTAAGGGTATTAAATATGTTTTTAATGTTTTTATCATGTGTGTGTGTGTGTATATATATAAATAATGGAATGCTAGAATTCACTCGCTAATTTTATGAAAAGTACTATTTTGGTAGTAACTTGTTAACTCAATCCATCTACTTAATACATGAATGAATGAACGATGAAAATGACGATAAAAGGAACAAATTCCGATGAAATAACTAATATGCACATAATACTTTTTAAGTTTTATAACCATTTTTAATTAGCTTAAATACGACTTTTATTTCTTAATTTATTTTAAAAGTTTAGTTAGGTTCCTTACTTTTAAACTTAATTTTTTTTTGTCAGGTAGTCAAGTGACTGTAATTCACCTTTTTTAAGATGAATAAGTAGGATGTCTGGGGTTTGAACCCCGACCCCTGCATATAACAATGCATGTCCTTGCCAACTCATGAGATGTGCTCACGGGAACTTTAAATTTAATCATTTAACTTAATTTAAAAGTTCAGTTTAGTCTTTTATCTATTAGATCCTTTAACTTGATTCAAAAATAGATAAGTATGTTATTGTATTTTTATAAGTTAAAGGATTCATAAGTTAATGACCAAATTGATCCATAAGATAAAGAACTAAACTGAACATTTAAAATAAATTAAATGATAAATTGATTAATTTTAAAGTTAAGGATACTAAAATTTGAAAATAAGTTGAGAACTAAAATGATTTTTTTACGAATGAAGGATCAACATGATATTTAAGCCAATTTAATAGTAGTATTATGGTTAAATTAATTTGCTAGTGTTGGAGTCTCCTCCTAGTGAGGTCTAAAGAATCATTTTTGATGATTTATCTGGGACGTACATACCTAAGAAGGTTCGATTAATTTTTTAGTTTTTTTTTTTGAGCTTTGCCCTCTCTTGTACCAAGAAAAATAAATAAATAAATAAATTAGTTAATTAGAAGTTTCAAACTCTTGACGACAAGAAACCAATAAAAGACATCATTATCAACTTACCGAATTTTGTAAGGAGTATACTCGGGATAAGGGAATCTAGCATCCTGAGGAAAATTAAAGACTATGCGATCGAAAAATTTGTCATGCAACAACGGGTGTTGGTCCATGCAATGGGCATCCACTTCATGCAAAATGGTGCTCCAACATCTCTAGTTTCATCAGATTTATGTTGGCTCCGGAGTACTTCAACCTCGATGACACTAATAAAAACAGTCACCACGATCAACATATTGAAAATAGTCAAAATCAATTCATAAACATGGATGTGCAATGAGTTTTGATCAATCTAATTAATTGCCATACATATAAAATGAAAACAAAAATACGAAATATTTAGTCATAAATAATGTGACGAATCAGTGCAATTTACACATGGCTTACCATGTTAACGTACAACATCTTCTAACTTTATGAGAAAATGACATTAGAGATTATACCAACAAGTATATTAAGATGTACCTTTGGAATCAAGAGAAGTTGCAACCATGTTGGAACCAGACAAAAATGCTCTAGCTAAACAGAGTGCAAAAGAGAAATCTCCCTCTCCTACCAGCAATATCTTGTGGCAGCTACTATAATGTTTTATCCATCTTTCATTCATTTTTGAATTAATCTTACTAGCCTTTTGAATTTGAGATGCCAACATAATTTTACTCACATAATTTTTCAACTGTACTGAATCTGAGTCTTCTAACAAAACTGGTAGCCCCAAAGAAAGTGGTTTCACATATTTTGGCTTTGAAAGTTTGAAGGTGCTTGAATCACCTATAGGAAAAGTTCCATCACAATTGTCTCCTGATCCTCTCTTATTTACATAACCTGGATAATCACATATATTAAATGGAACCTTCTCAACAAAGACCAAACCAATTTTCTCTCCTAGCTTCACTATTTCCCATTTACTAAAAGGGTTGTTATTTTTGTGTGTAATGTGAACTTCACCATTCTTTGTTAGGATCTTTTTTGCACTCTTCAGAAACCCCAACACCACTTCTTGATGAAGCCTGGAAATAACAACATAAACACCAACCATCTTAATATAATTATGTACATATAATCTAAGATATTTCAACTTTTGTTTAAATAATTTCATGTTCAAATCCTTAAAATAGTCCCTGACATTGTAAGTGAATATCATATTAATCCCAAATAAAAGTCATATTAAAAAATATGTATATCAATATCGTAAATGATCAGCTTAGACCCAATTTTATTTCTTAACAACAACAAATTTTGTAGTAAAATTCCCTCAAAAAACAATTGTAGTAAAATTATTTGGTAAAAATAATTATTTATAAGAAAAAATGAATATCATGAATTTTGAATAATGTATAAACTAAAATGATCAGCCTAAAAAAAATTAAAATGGTCAGCAATTTACTAGTAGTATTTTAGAGAGACTTAATTCATTTTTTAATTTCTTATACTTTCAAGTACAAATCTAACAGTGTCATCTAATTTCAAGACCAAATACATAATTCTTAAAGAGTTAAATTTACCTTATTTGATTCAAGTTATTCTCCGCCAAATCAAATCCAGCGTGAGGGAAATTATAGACTATGCGATCGAAAACTTGATTTTGTAACATTGGATGCTTGTGTGCGCTATGAGCATCCACTTCATGTACAATGCTGCAACCAAGTTTCTCTAGTTCTTCCAAATTTGTTGAAGCTCTTGAATATTTCATTATCAACGACCCTAATAAAACATTAAGAAAAAAATCAAAGAAAAATACTAATGACATTGTCCTAAAGAAAATCAGAGATAGTATATTGCATTGGAGAATCAAACCCTAATGTACCTTTGGAATCACGAGATGTTGCTACTATGTTGGAAGCAAAACCAAATGCATTTGCTAAAGATAGTGCAAAAGAAAAATCACCCTCTCCCACAAGTAGTATCTTATGGTGATTACTGTAGTGCTTTATCCATTTTTCTTCCATTTTGGGATTCATTCTCCAATTTGATTTTGTGTTAATCTTTGCAGTTCAAAAGTAGTAGTACTGCAAAAGGCATCTTCATTAACTGCAGGAAGATCAATGGTTTTCTTTTTAATCTTTTGGAAAATGTGTTAGCCAATTATGAGATACATTTATTCTTGAAAACTGATGAGTCTCAATTACCATCGTGTGCATGCACGATTGAGGTTTCCAATAGATAATTAGATTCAAGACAAGATAGGTGGCTAGGTTAGGACTGCCCTCTTTTCAAGCGTTTCTCCAACACTCTGAAATGGATTATACGTAAAGTGGTGTGATCCTTATAAGTGAGTATATCCAATAAATGAGCGTTGAATAAAAGAAAGTGTTCTTAACACTTCTCTTACTAGAATTTTGATAACGAGATACATATTCATGTAATTATGGACATTAAAGAAAACACTTTGTCTACCCACTTAGATTAGTCGGTTGATTTGGTGATGTTGACTTCAGAGTATGAAGTGTTATTTTTTCAATAGCTCTTCAAATAAATGGTGAGATTGAGCCTTTCAGATTAGTCGCAGTTTACACTAGATACCGAGTTTAAAAAAGAACAAAAATACATTTTATCAAACCATAGGGGGTGTTTGTTGTGGGGAAACACAAATTATTCCTAGAAATAACATACTCGGGAAAGAAAATATGAAAATTTGATTCTTGGGTATTTGTTAAAAAAAGTGTTTGGCAAATAACTTGACATTCATGGGAAAATTGGAAGTTACAATTTTTTTAAATTTTTTTTTATGCATAATATCATGAGAATGCACATTCCCACCTTTTTTCATGGAAAAAATGGAAGTTATAAGAAGTTACTTCATTCCCAAGAACCTTGGTGGATTCTAGGGTGAACCATCAAATAAGTGGTTCACCGGTGAACCATTTTTGTACACCATTTGATTTAAATTAAAGGTTTAGATGTGTTAGACAAAAAATAAAACACAAGTATACTTCTGCACACTAACCTTGTTCTCATTTGATTTAAACTGTTAGACCTCTTAAGGTTTGAAAAATATGAATGAGTCTGAGTTTGTTTTCTCTGCTCAAGGTGAACCAAGCTTGCAACATACCAAAAAACCACCCGACCCACCTAGATCCAAGCCATCCTTTCGTGATAAGCTTTTAGGAACCCACACTGAAATCCCAACACGTGAAAAAGAAGACATGATTGAGAAGAAACTTGTCCGTATTGAGCTAGAAAATGGTAATCGTCTCCTCCCAAAAGTTTACTTGGAACCTTCAATCTTTCAAGAACTGTGCACCCCTTGGAAAGATGCTCTGGTAGTCAAATTGCTAGGGAAAAATCTTGGCTACAACACAATGAAAGACCGTCTCCACAAAGTTTGGAAGCTTTAAGGCGGTTTCGAAATCATGGATAACGACAATGGGTTTTATATGGTCAAATTCGATCAAGAAGCAGACAAAGAAAAGGTAATCACAGGAGGGCCTTGGATGATTTTCGACCACTGCCTGGCGGTCACTCACTGGTCTCTAGAATTCGCATCACTAGAAGCAAAAATTGAACGCACGGTGGTATGGGTACGTTTTCCTGGTCTAAACTTAGTGTATTATGATGAAAGTTTCCTTATGGCTATGGCATCGGTAATTGGTCGACCTATAAAAGTTGATACAAACACACTGAAGGTCGAAAGAGGAAAGTTCGCTCGGGTTTGTGTAGAAGTTGATCTAACAGTGCCAGTTGTCGGGAAAATATGGGTGAATGGACACTGGTACAAAATTCAATATGAAGGTCTCCACTTAATCTGCACTAATTGTGGATGTTATGGCCATTTGGGAAGAAACTGTCCACAAACAGCAAATAAATCGGATAGCCAAACACACCACCACCACCAAGCCACCGCCAACCACCATGGAGGTAGTCAGAAGGACGGCCAACGTGAATCAGCAGCATACTCAAGCCCATCAATGCCTGCAAACAGTAACGGTACGGAATTTATTGCTAATTACAATGATGAATCAAATAATAATGGGGGAATAATTAGCATTCAAGAAGGTACAAAAGATTTGCATGGGGACTGGCTACTAGTCAACAGAAGGAAAAAAACTGCCAATAACAATCACCCAAATGCCACAAAAAACGTTATCCAAAATAAAACCAATAGGTTCACTCTCCTGACACACATGGCCCACCAAAATAACAAATTCCCACCGAAACCCCGTTCTCATGATGTCACGCGGGTGAATAAAAACCCTGCTGAAGCAAAACGGCACCGACAAGATAGTTTCAATGACGACACAATCATCACAAACCTTTCCATCAAACCCAAGCTTCAATCTCAAGGTCCCACACAAAAAGCCAATAATGTTTCTAAACATATCCTCACTCCTGTGAAGGTCACTCCCAACGTGACATCACTTGTCCCCACCAGTATTAGCCAAGCAAAAACAATATTGGCCCCACTTAAAACTAGCCAACCGAATATTAATGCCCCCAATCAAACCAGTAACTACAAAATTGCCACTTCTCACACCAGTACCTTACAAACCACCTCTGAGAAGAACAGTGCCAATAATAACCTGCTCAATCTTGAAAAATTGGATGATGAAACAATGATTGGCCAAGAAAACTTTGGAACAATTCAAGTAAATCTAAGTGAAATTGAAGGGCATCCAGAAACCTCCGGCGACTGCAAGGAGGATATGGTCACTTAACTCGTTTTACTGTGTTACATCCAATCTTCATTATTTAAAATGGAACCTCTTTTAGATACTTCAATCCTCTCTTGGAATATCAGAGGGGCCCATAATAATAATGCAAGAAGGCAGCTGAAAGATTTAATCAGGAAGTATAACCCAACTTACTTAGCCATTTTCGAGACCCACACCCCTTTTGGTAACCTCTCCTCCTTCTGGAACACTAATGGTTACACCCATATTCATGTTATTGAAGCAAACGGCCATTCAAGAGGCATATGGCTCTTGATGCACAATGCTACAACAACAACATCAACGGTCCTCCACCATAACCAATACTCTATAACCTTTACAATAAACCGTGGAAGCGCAACTACAACTTGCACTTGCGTGTACACTAGTCCAAATCCCACCATGCGAACTAGCTTTTGGAACTATCTAGTCGACATCAGTCACAACATTACTGGCTCTTGGATGTTAATTGGTGATTTCAATGAAACTCTTCTTCCTAGTGATCAAAGAGGTGGCGTTTTCCAGCAAAACAGAGCAACTCAATTTTCAAATTTCATGGACAATTGCAACCTTCTTGATATTACTACTACAGGTGCTCGCTTCACTTGGCATCGTAACCACAATGACATTAGAATTCTCTCCAAAAAGCTTGATAGAGGACTAGCAAATGTTGGATGGCGCCTTTCCTTCCCCGAAGCTTTTGTGGAGGTCCTTTGTAGATTACATTCAGATCACAATCCCCTCCTGCTCAGATTTGGTGGCCTTCCCCTAGCTAGAGGACCTAGTCCCTTCTGCTTTGAAGCTGCCTGGATTGACCATAAGGATTATGAGAACTTGGTAAGAAATTCCTGGAACTCTTCCAACCATGATACCATCTCCGCTTTAAATAATGTTAAAGAAAATTCTATCACTTTTAACCATGAAGTTTTCGGTAACATTTTTAAAAAAAAAAAAGAAACATGTGGAGAGCAGGCTCAAAGGTGTCCAAAACTATCTAGAGAGAGTTTATTCTCTTAGACATACTCTCTTAGAAAAGGAACTGCAACAAGAATATAGTCATATCCTCTTTCAAGAAGAAATGTTATGGTACCAAAAATCAAGAGAAAAATGGGTTAAGTTTGGAGACACGAACAATGCTTTCTTCCACACCCAAACCATTATCCGGAGAAAGAAAAATAAAATCCACAGTCTTCACCTCCCAAATGGAAACTGGACCACATACAGTGACACCCTCCAAAATGAAGCCCATAAATTCTTTAAGGATTTCTTTACCAGTAACCAACCTCACCATCACCGCATTTTCAACAATGGTGACCGTCCCCTCATTGACAATCTAGGATCCAATTCCCTCACCAAACCTGTTACCAAAAATGAGGTCCTAGCCGCCCTTAACACCATGAAACCTTTCAAAGCCCCAGGTCCAGATGGCTTCCAATGCATATTTTTTAAACAATATTGGCACATTATTGGAGATGATATTTTTAAGATGGTGCAATCCGCTTTCCAAACAGGTACCTTTGACCCACAAATCTCATATACCCTCATAGCTCTCATACCCAAAATTGACCCGCCCAACACTTTCATAGACTTTAGACCTATCAGCCTTTGCAATATTGCATATAAGATCATCACCAAAGTCTTGGTTCACGCCTCAGACCGATTCTTAATGCTATTATTGGCTCCTATCAAAGCAGTTTTCTGCCTGGTAGGGGCACCACTGACAATTCAATTGTTTTGCAGGAAATTGTCCATTACATGAGAAGATAAAAAAAGAAGAAAGGTTATGTGGCTTTTAAACTGGACTTAGAAAAAGCTTTTGATAATGTCAACTGGGACTTCCTTCATAATTGTCTTAATGATTTCGGCTTCCCTGACATTACCATCAAGCTCATCATGCATTGTGTTTCCTCCTCCACTTTCTCTGTTTTATGGAATGGTAACAAGCTCCCGCATTTTAAGCCTACGCACGGTCTTCGTCAAGGTGATCCGCTCTCGCCGTATCTCTTCATTTTGTGTATGGAGAAACTCTCTATTGCCATCAACAATGCAGTGACTCAAGGAATTTGGGAGCCTATCCAAATCAATAACACAAGTCCTCAACTTTCTCACCTCCTCTTTGCAGATGATGTCCTTCTTTTTATCAAGGCTAAAAGTTCTCAATTCAGATTTGTATCAGAGTTATTTGATGAGTTCAGCAGGGCATCCAGATTAAGGATAAATCTCTCCAAATCTAGAGCTTTTTTTTCGTCAGGCACCCCCCAAGCTAAAATCCAAAAGCTTACAGCCATTTCCGGTATCCGCAGCACATCCTCCCTTGATAAATATCTCGGCTTCCCAATCCTTAAGGGGCGACCAAAGAGAAGTGACTTTTTGTTCATTACTGAAAAAAATGCAAAATAGGTTGGCATCATGGAAGAGTAGACTTCTCAACAAAGCAGGTAGACTGACGCTTGCTTCATCAGTTTTATCATCCATCCCAACTTATTATATGAAACTTAATTGGCTTCCTCAAAATATTTGTGATAGTATCGACCAAACCACTCGTAATTTTATTTGGAGGGGCCACAATAGTAGAGGTGTTCATTAAGTGAATTGGAAAAAAGTTGCAAGACCAAAACAGATGGGGAGTCTAGGAATTAGAACAGCTAGAGAAGCTAATACATGCCTCCTAGGGAAGCTTGTTTGGAATATGGTGCAAAAAACCAACAAACTGTGGGTGAATCTCCTCTCTAGTAATTATTCAAGTGGGTCTCATTTTCTTTTCAATGCAACAACTCACCGTAACAGTTCGCCAACCTGGTCCTCTATAATCCGAGCAAAAAATGTCCTAAATAATGGCTACAATTGGAGAGTAGGCTCGGGTAATTCCTCCTTCTGGTACAACAATTGGAGTCCTCTTGGCATTCTAGGCACTCAGGTTCCCTTTGTGGACATCCATGATATTCATCTCACCGTTAAATATATATTCACAAATGAGGGAACTCACACTCAAGCTATCTACACCATCCTTCCAACTGCCTTGTCTGAAGCTATCAACAATTACCATTTAAGCCTCAATGACTCAGTTGAAGATGCCTACATTTGGCCTCACAATAAATCAGGTGTTTACTTATCAAAAAGTGGCTACAATTGGTTACTTTCTCATCATGATATTGACAACTTTGTGCACGTTTCTTGGAACTGGATTTGGAAATTGAAGGTCCCTGAAAAATACAAACTACTGATTTGGTTAGCATGCCATAATGCAGCCCCCACATTAACATTGCTGAACCACAGGAACATTACTACTTCTGCAACATGTTCAAGATGCGGTGACGAAGACGAATCTTTCATCCATTGTGTGCGGGACTGCCGTTTTTCGAGGAGTATTTGGCATAAGGTTGGTTTTTCTTCACAAACTTTCTCCTCCTCCTTCTCAGCAGCTGAATGGATAAAAGATGGAGCAAATTGCTCCCGTTCGACAACTTTTCTCGCTAGCCTTTGGTGGATTTGGAGGCACCACATTCAAATGTGTTTTAATAATGAAGTTATGTCCACTTTCCGTATCAGTCTCAATATCTTCAACTCGGCTTGCACAATCAGTACCTGCTTTTTGAATCATGACAGCGCCCCCTGTAACACCCCGTTTTCCCAAAATTAAAATTTCAGAGTATCATATAAAACGGAATGCTACATCTCATTAAATTCTCAAAGGAAATAAATAAACATTTATTCTAGTCAAAACTGTTCTAACATCGCAGCGGATAAAATTTAATGTTAATAAATCGTTTTGGCACGCAGGCCTCATAAATAAGTCTCGACATAAATTAACTAAAACTTAAATTATAATCAATACGTAAGGAATAGAAATTAAACATAAAGGTTCCCATCCCGTTACGTATCAGAGCACCTAAGGACACGGTGAGGGTAGCCACTCACAACAGCAACAACAACTAAACTTAATCACCTGCACTTGCCCACAAGGCGGCAATTCCAGCAGAAGGGGTGAGATTCTCATAACAATAACATTACACATATAATTCAGTAATTAAAATTAACAACATAACTTCATCATCATATATCATAACAATAATCAAGTAGCATCTTAAACAACATCATAATTCAACTTAGTAGTTTGACTTGACAATGCAACCTCGACTCAACTTATGCAGCTTAGACATCTTAATCATGCATGTGGTACCATATTGAGTATAAATATACTCCTAGGGCATAAGCCCTCGTCGCTATTGAGCATAAAAATACTCCTAGAGCATAAGCTCTCGTCGCTATTGAGCAAAAGCTCCTAGGGCATGAGCCCTCGTCTCTAGATGAATATGCATGGACTCGACTTCTTAAATCTTAGACATCTCAAATAAATTCCAATAATTTGGATTACAACATCATAAATATTATAACAACACATGCAGCTTTTAATTAATAAAACATGGCAGCATGGCAGCAATCAACATCTCAAACGTAGCAAAATCGTAACCATTCACATACATCATCTCTTATGATTCAGAAAACATATACAAATGTATGGGTCATAATAACGAATCACTTATCAGTTAACAGCTCTGCATTTCTTCTTAATATCTCAGTATTAAATTTCTAAACCAGGGGTAATCTCATAACTAATCGTGCGACAAGAGTCGCATTATTCTAAAAGGTAGTCTGATACAGGACTACTCGCTATGGCGAGTGGGATCTCTCGCCTCGCGAACCATTACAGGGGTTACTCGCTACGGCGAGTTAGGTTACTCGCCTGGCGAGCTCCTGGGTGTTACTCGCTACGGCGAGTAGTTCGTTCGCCTCGCGAGCTGATGAGTACTCGCCGTGGCGAGCTGGCTGCTCGCTGTGGCGAGCGGCGACAGAACAATTACGGGGTTACGAGGGTTTTCACCCAAAACCCCAAATTTCATCCTAATTCTTCCAATTTTCGACTAATACAATGTTTAAGGGTTATTCTATGATCTGTAAACAGTTTCCTACGTCAACGGTACAGTTTTTCATCATCTAATCATCAATTTACTACTTTTTGACCTAACTCTTAATTCCTAATTCTCATGAATTAAACCTAGAATTGTTAACCATAATCATGGACTACATGTTCTAATGAAATTGTAATGATAGGCTCACCCTTACCTTAAGAAATTCGAGCAGCAGCCTCTCCGGTTCCACTCTTCCGTTTCCTCCCTTTTCCTCCCAAAGCTCTGAATTGTACGTTCTGTACAATTCTAACCTAATTCCCCCTTTTTAAACCTCTTTTTGTTTGTTTTATTTTATCTTATTTCCCCACAACTATATCTAATTATAAACAAACCCACAACTTATTATTTGTTTTATTTTCTAATCTTATTTTATTAAACAATAAAATAAGTCACAACACATCACATAAGTCGCATAAATCACATAAATCACATAATATCTCGAATATCACTTAATTCACACAAAATCATATAAATATACTCTATACTATATAAAATAATTTAAATAATTAAAACGGGCGTTACACCCCCCTGCCAGGCTAATTTGTTGGAATAACAACAATCATGTTGGCACCGTACTGAACGTTGATGGTAGCTGTATCGGAGACCCCATTCGAACTGGTTTTGGTGGTGTTCTACGCAATCATTCCGACAACTATATATCAGGTTTTTCAGGTTTCATAAACAACTGTAATGACATTCTGTTCGCGGAACTCACGACTCTTCATCAAGGTTTAATTTTGGCTACGAGCTTAAGCATTGATGAATTGTTTTGCTATTCTGACTCCCTCCTCAGCGTCAATCTCATTAAGGAAGATATCTCTCAATACCATGTTTATGTCGTGCTTATTTAGAACATCAAAGACATCATGAGCTCTAGAAATATCTCTATCAAGCATACGTTTAAAGAAGGCAACCAGTGCGCGGATTATATGGCTAAACTTGGGGCCTCCACTGATGTTGATCTATCAATCCACCCTTCTCCTCCAGAATTGTTGTTTCCGCTGTTAAGGACGGATGAGATAGGAGCTACTTTTATAAGGCGTTAGTGTCTTTTTTCTTTTCTTCTTCTGTTCTGTTGTTTCTGTTTCTTTTTCTTCTGTTTCCTTTCTTTAATTTGCTTTGTAACCCAAAAAAATTTGATTTAAAAACCATGTTTCCTTAAAAAATTCTCCTTTTACTTCACCACTCCAATTCAAAATCTATGAACACCCTTTCTTGGATTTGGTTTTGATTGAAAGAAAAAACTCAATTCATATTTTGAAATGGCAATAAAAAGAATTAGGTTGATGTCATAACTCACGTAAACCCTTCTGAATACAATAAGGAAACAAAAAATGTTGGATACGGGGTGAATAAGAATTCTATTGTCTGGAATTAGAAAATGAAAAAGAAGAAACATTTTTATGTGTGCATTTTTTATTGTTGGGAAACAAGAATGTGAAGAGTTGGTGAGGTACCATTAATAGAAAAGTGGAAGGATGAGACCAGCGAGAGGGAGGAAGAGGGAAAAAATGATCTAGTGTAGGTGGTATATGGTAGGATCTATGAGTTTTATGAATTCAATGGCTCTCAACTATTGTTCAAAATAGTCCACCGGCGAACCATTTATTTGATGGTTCACCCTAGAATCCACCAAGAACCTTTATACCTAGAAATATTTTTTCTCAACCTCATAACAAACATGAGTATAATCATTCCCTAGTCATGTATTCTCGAGAATGTCATTCTTAACCTTGAAACAAACACCCCATAAAAAACATTATAAAAAAAAAAAAAAAAGTTAAAATGTTATACGTGTATATGGAATGATCGTCTTCTAACTCTTTTCCATTCGACTTTGAGCATTCTTAAGGGGCCCTTAAGCATTGTCATGGTGAACATAACATATAACAATTGTAGTTCCGTATAGGTAGTTTAGTTGGTAAATTAATAGACATTGTAATGGAGTTTTAAGCAAGAGTTTTTTTATTTGATCTCAGAAACAAACATTAGTACCCATCCAATAATCACTAATATTTGTTAATAAAAAAACCTATAACAATTGTGAAGGGTCGTTGATTAATATGGTAAGATGAAGACCATTTTTCATATTAGATTCACTTCATTCATCGATGTTTGTGTTTTATGCTTTATCCATTCTCATTCACATCCTTCTCTACATTGTTGTCCTTTTCCTATACACATGACTTTCTTTTTTCCTTCTTGAAATTGCGGTTAAGATTTTGTTTTGAATTTTCTAGAAAATAAAAAAGTAAAACTAAATTTTGAATGGATTCATGTTAAAATCCAAAAGAAATATCAAAACGTGATTTCAAGAAGCACAAAAAGGCACTTAAAAGTATTTTAGCTTATTCTTAGTTTTTGTTCAATTTTTTAAAAAATAATAATAATCTTTAAATCTTTTTTTAACAAAAGTTGAACCATGAGAAGATTGAACTATAGATTTTATCATATTTTATGTCAAGGAGGTTTGATAATGTTTAGGGACTCGCACATTAACTAATGTCTTCGCTATGAGTTCGGTAGAGATCTTCTCCATTTTTTTAAAGAAAATGATATTTTAGTTTCTCCAATTTTAATGTATAAATGTCTAATTAAACTCTTAAATTTTGAAATTTCGAGGCTTTATATTATTATCCATCCAAAATCAGAGATTTTCATTTCTTTTGATAAATAGAGATACTAAAAATCTCTCATTGGTGGACAACTTTACCAATGAGGAAAATCAAAATATTTTGGCAGGGCACTCGACTCGCATCTCCAATAAGTCGTTGGAATTTCTTTTCCCACTCTATTTTTTCTCGCGCGACCTATTCTGATTATAAAATTAAAAAAATGGAGAGTGTTTGAACGTGTTTTGGAGAGTTTTGTAGGGTGTTTACATTGTTCGGATTATAATTCATAAGGCACATGAGGCACATGAGAAGTTAATAAGCATTATAATATCTATTACTTGATTCGAATAGCATTATAGACGGTGCCTCTTCTTATAACCACCATTTCTTCAAAGAACTAATACGATTTTGAATTGGAAATTGGAAGTAGTAAGATAAAGACAATACATTAGTTCTAGACTAGTCTATAGTCTACTTAAAATTAAAATAGGTAAGGTGGTATAAGTACTCTCAACAATATTATTTATAACCATTTTTCCTTAAAAACACGCAAGAACAAAATCATATGAATTCCACTTAGCTAGTAGTCATACCATGAGAAATGAATGGGAGGTAAAATATCTTGGAATTTCAACAAAAAATAAAACGAAATATCATACAACTCTATGGAATGGAAATCCTAATTTTGATTAGTCAATTTATAATTTTGAAATTTATTTTCTTTCTCTTAGTAATATTAAGGGTATGTGTAAGAGTTTGGAGGAGAAAGCAGGGGAGGGGTATGTGCGAGAGTTTAGAGTTTTTATTTTCTTCATATTTTAATATCCTTTTTTTTTAAACTCCAAAGTTAAATTGGAGGAGAATTTTGGAGGGTTTTAAATAACTTATATAAATTCTTCAAATCCAATATATTATTATAACACCTTCCAAATTAAAAACAATTAATTATAAGTATTTATATTTTCTACAACAACAAAAAACTCTCTAAAATAAGGTGTAGAAAGTTCAAATATTCTTATAAATTAATTAATTGTAAAATTTATTAACAAATAAATAAATTAATTATAAATTAAACAATTAAAAACCAATCATCCAAAATTAATTATACGTATTCTTAAAAATTAAAAACAATTAAATATTAGTATTCATGTGTTTTTATAAATTTATATACCATTCTCTAAAAATGTATAGGTCAATTGGAAAAAGTTCAACTATATTTGAATTTATGTTAGAAAAGGAATATCAACATCAAAACCCACAATTCATTAACAATATTACAATGGTCCAAAGGAATTAGATAGCATTAAACAATATTACATAGCTCTTTCCACACATAAAATGAGTTAATACTAAATAATTCAATAAATGAATAAATAAATAAATAGGGAATTGTTGTAGTAGACCAAGAGTAATTAATATCAGTTTGTTTCATTGTGCAAAAATAGTAGTAAGAGAGCATGTGAACTCCATCCAAAATTAAGCTAAAGTCAGTACAAATGTTGTATTGATTGTATTATTTGTATAACGTTATATGCTCGTATACTGTAAAATTACAATCATACACTCTTGTACTTGTCCATCACATTACACAATGAAGTCTTTAAAATAGAGAACAACAGAATACTTTGGAGCGTGTCCTATCTTAGTACCAAAACTTGTATCAAATGCTAGATACATTAGAGATTAACACCACCCTTGTTTCTAAACTCTACACATTAAAAATACTAACAGCAAAGTGAACCAAACCCCAGAATCAATGGCAAACTCATATTATGTCCTTACATGCCTTTTTGGAGCTATTGGCGGTTCCCTTTTTGGCTATGATCTCGGTGTTTTTGGGGGCGTAACTTCGATGGATAGTTTCTTGAAGAAATTCTTCCAGGAAGTGTTCAAAAGGAAGCTTATGCCTCATGCAGATAGATATGGTTATTGTAAGTATGATAACCAAATGCTTACACTTTTTACCTCATCCCTCTATTTCACCGTAATGGTTGTGACTTTTCTTGCTTCCTACGTAACGAAAAAGAAGGGGAGAAAGGCTAGTATTATAGTAGGAGCCATCAGCTTTCTTCTTGAGGCAATTCTCAATGCTTCTGCCCAAGACATTACTCCAACAACGTCGGGTGAACCGCCGATGATTTCCATAGAGGGTGAACCGCCGGTTAGTGTTCTACCCAGTTATACTTTTGACGATTCAGACCACCCCAGCCCCAGCCACGAATCTCCACGGCTGCCTCTTATAGTACTTGCTTCCATTGTTGTGGTTGCTATTGCAGCAATATTAATCTTGGCATACGGTCGAACGTTCTTAAAATGGCTTTGTTCACCTCCCCACCTACCACGGGCGACCGTGGCACCTTTGCCCCTCACTGAGCTAAACGCCGTGCAGGCACCACCGCCGGAGCAAGATTGAGTCCCATGAAGATACAATAGAGTAGTCACATATGTAGTACTATATTACTAAACATTGTTCAGTGCATTTCATAATTAATTTTTTTCACCATCTATATATAGTGCAATACTTGGTATGAGTGATTCTAATTCAGTCATTGATTTCAAAAAGTAGCAGATCTAAGTCTCATGATAAAATATCAAACATTGTTCAGTTCAGTTATTAATTAGGAGTGCCAATTTGATGTGGCATACGATTAAAACGGAGAACAAAGAAATACTAAACCACCTAAAAGTAAAGCCAAAACCATATTATAAAAAGCTAGGGAAATCAACGTCAGAAATTGGCCGTATTTGGACCTTAAAGTTAGACCATGGCTGCTGACATATGATTTGGACCTCTTGTCTTCCTTCATAGATATGCTTTGGTATATTCAGATTTTCGTTTGAAATCATACGTGTACTAAATAGTTCTGCACATGTTAATGGTTCAGTTTCAAATCACTATTTGAATTAAGAAATCAAATTTTGTTGTAAAAAAATAAACACTTATTTTAATAATGCTTCCGACTTGATTTGAGAACCGGTACTGATTTGAAGTCAATTTCAAGTTCAGTTTTAATTTTTTTTTCCTTACCTTTTTTTGACAAAGTTCCTTTTATCCATGCAACAAAGTTGTTTTATTTTGATGAAAGTTTGCATGCATATATGATTTTTTTTGGTAGAGGCATGCATATATGATTTGAATTAGTTACCAAGAGAAAATTGCTAATTTATTAAAAATAATTAGGGCTTAAATCCACCGCTTTAAACTATCACGTTCTCAAATTCTCTACCTAGTTAAGCAATTAAAATAGAAATGATTGGGAGAGTGTTTAAAAGAGTTTGTATAAGAGTTTATACTTAGCATTTCTCCAATTAAAAATAGGGTTTTTCTAACCTATGCATAGGATAAGGTGCAATAAATATACCACTTTTTTCAACAAAAAGTATCACATTAATCATCCTTTTCTTGAAAAATGGTTTTTTTTTCTCTATCCTATCAGTTATTTTATTTTATTTTTATAACTTCATAGTACCACAACAATAAATATGTACTTTTAGTGATAAATGCATGGAAGTTTTTTTTTTTTGAAGAAAAATGCATGGAAAATTATCCATGGATCAAATGCAACGGCATTTCTTTTTTAGATAAGGATGTCACAAAATTTATGTCGATTTAATCTTTACTCAATTGTCTTGAAACGTTATTTTCTTTTCATTTCCCCAACACAAGAGAGACTTATTTGCAGCTTAAAATATGCATTTCCGAAAAGGTTAGGTTTCTGTCCATTGATTCTACTTCGAGTGTGATTATTTTTAATCATGTGCTTTTGTGTGCCACCACAAGAGATGGTGTATTTGCAGCTTAAAAAATACATCGTCACAATGGTATTTTTTTTTAGGCATTGGCTCATTAATTTTCTGGACATTTAGCTCACTATATGATAGCGGTGGAGCTTGAAAGATGGACCGGTTTGGTTCATCTTGTTGTGTCTTTGGAAGAAGATGAAGAAGTAAGGGAAGTAGAAAAGTAGGAATTGTGTTTTTTAATATTAAAAATCTAAATAAATTTTGTGACACCCTTGTCTATAGAAATGTCACTGTATTGGATAAAATGATAATTTTCCAAGCATTTATCACTAAAAGTAATATTTATTGTTGTAGTATGAAGTTATGAAAATAAAATAAAATGATTAATACGATAGAGAAAAAAATCAATTTTCAAGTAAAAGTATAATTAAAGTGATATTTTTGGTGAAGAAAATGATACATTTATTGTATCTTGTTCTATGCAATGTTGCATATGTTAGAAAAACCCTTAAAAATAAGATCAAATTCACAACGAAGATTTTCACCCATTCTTTGGCTCAAAGCCCCCTCTTCCTAATAATAGCCCCCACCTCCTTAGGTGATAAATTATTAGTCAAAGCTTCGAGCAACAACAGTTTATAATTTATAATGAACATATAAGTAAATTATATCATGATCAAATATTCTAGTTCATGTTATCACTTTCTACTTTTCATTATCGAAGTAATCCTATAGACTTTGTAGTGATGAAGTTACAAAAGCATTAAAATAATAATCAATGATTAAAAACATTAATTTATAAATATGATGAGATATTTATAAGAATTCAATAATAAGACGGAACAATGTACTCAACAAGAGATGAGGTAAACTTAATTAAGTTTTGCAAATAGCTAAATCTAAATTTTTCTGGTTAACTCGCCAAATCAGCTTGCAAAAAAGAACCCTACAATTTAAATCTCCAATCATCAAGATGCACTACTACAACAACCAAACCTTATCGGTTATCCCATTAAGTGAGGTCGGCTACATTGATCAAATTACGATATAGTGTTCTATCATACACCATATTTGGATCCAACTCGTTGACCTCTAAATCATTTCTAATGGTTTCTCTAATAGTTTTTTTAAGTCTCCCTCTACCTCTCTTAACCCGACTCTCCTCCATTTGATCTACTCTTCTTACGACGGCATCTACAAGTCTTCTCTCTACATATCCAAACTAGGGGTGAAGATCCTCTCCATTTTCTAAATAAATGGAGAATGTCAATTACTATAGTTTTGAAGTAAATATATGATATAAATACACACATTTCAAAAATTGAAAACATTAATATCGTACATTTACTTCAAAACTATAATAATTGACATTCTCCATTTATTTAGGAAATGGAGAGGATCATCACCCCCAACTCCAAACCATTTAAGCCTATTTTCTACAAACTTTTCTACTATAAGGTGCTACCTCCACTCTCTCTCTAATGGTGTCATTTCTAATCTTATCTTGTCTATTCTTACCACTCATCCAGCGCAACATCCTCATCTCCGTTAGACTTACTTGATTCTCATGTTGGCTCTTAACCGCCCAACACTTTGTACCATACAAAATTGATGGCCTGACTGCTGTCTGATAGAACTTTACTTTCAACTTAAGTGGTACTTTCTTATCGCATAAAACCCTCGATGCTTTTCTCCATTTCAATCATTCAGCTTGAATACGATGAGCCACATCTGCTTCTATTTCTCTGTCATTTTATACTTTAGACCCAAGATATTTAAACCGTGTAACTTGGGGTTGGTATGATCTCCAACTTTCACCTCCAAGGTAAACCTACTTCTCCTTTTGCTGAAGTTACATTCTATATACTCCGTCTTACTTCTGCTCAGGCAGAAACCATACGTTTCTAAGACTTGCCTCCAAATTTCTAGCCTCCCATTCAATTCCTCCCTCGACTCACCTAACAAGACTACATCATCTGCAAAAGGCATACATCTCAGTGCTAACTCTTGGATGTGTTCCGCCAGTACATCCAAAACTAAAGTAAAAAAGATAAGAACTTAGGGTTGACCCTTGGTGCAATCGTATGGTTATGGGAAAATCTTCGGTAGCCCCATCTTGCGTCCTCACACTAGTCGAAGCTCCCTCACACATATCCTTGATAGCTCTATTATAGGCAATCTTAACTCTTTTCTTCTCTAGAACTTTCCACAAAATCTCTCTAGGCACTCTATCACACGCCTTCCTCAAACCAATGAAAACTAAGTGTAAGTCTTTTTTATCTGTCCGATAACGCTCCATCACACCTCGAAGTAAGTAGATGACTTCTATAGTCGACCTCCCATGCATAAAACCAAATTGGTTATTCGTAACTCGAGTCTCTTTTCTGAGTCTTCGTTCAATCATCATTTCCCATAACTTCATGGTATGATTCATTAGCTTAATTCTCATATAATTCGCACAATTCTGTATATCTCCCTTGTTCTTATAGATTAGAATTAGAGTGCTTCTTCTCCACTCGTCCGACATTTTCTTCGTCTTCCTAATCTCGTTAAAAAGGTTTGTGAGTCATACAATTCCTCTATCGCCAAGGTTTTTCCACACTTCGATAGGTATGTTGTCCGGCCCAAGATGCACTATCAATATTTTTTTAACTTCCGAAACAATATTCTACTTCAAAATGAAGGTCCTGGAAAATAAAAAAAAATTGGGGTTTTGAATTGTCTTGATAGTTTTAAAATCTTTTTATTTTACTAAGTTCTTTATCAAATAGTTTTTCTTCATTTTAATTAAGTTGTTTAGCTAAAAGGTTAATAAAGAGCATTTATATATGGGTTTTGCTAGAAGACACCTTTTATGAAGGTGTTTTTTGTAACGCCCTAATTGTTATTATTTATTTTTTTGGCTGAATTTTAATAGTTTATATGATTTTAAATGATTTATGTTGATTTTATGGTGTGATGATTTTATTATATGATTATTTTAATGTTTAAATTAAAATAGGTGAGAAACTATAATTATTAGAAAGTTGGGGATTAAAATGAATTGACTAATATTTTAATAGAAGTTAATTAGAATAAGTAGGAATTAATTAGAATTAATAGGAGTTAGAGAAGGGAGAAAGTCAGAAAAACAGTTTCACGTGGAAACAGAGAGAAACAGAGAAAAGGGATAAAAACCAAGAACTAAGGGAGAAGAGTCAAGTGGGGAGAAGAGTAGAGTTTTGTTCATCAAATTCAGGTAAGGGTGAGACTAGCTCTCAACTCTAGGTCTTATGATTTGTTGATTAATGTTGTGTTGTTAGGGTTGATGAATTGAATTAGGTTAAAGATGAATTGATGTTAATAAATTGATGAATTCATGAAAATGTTGTTGTTTATTGCTGTTCTGATGATAGTTTGTATAGGAGTAGTGCAATTCATCAAAATTGGGTTTTTAGGTGTTGAAATTGGGGTTTGGGGTTGAAAAGGAGAAGTATGTTCGTACAGTTTGTAGTTCTACCAGTCGCCACTCGCCACGGCGAGCAAACCCACTCGCCAGGCGAGTAAGCCTGTGTAGCCCGCCACAACGAGCTGACCCACCCGTCAGGCGAGTAGTGAACCCTTATAGCTCGCCACAGCGAGCAAATGCACTCGCCACGGCGAGTTGCTTAAATTAAAAAGTGTTAATTGTCTTAATGAGGTTTTTGGGCCAATTTTTATATCAACTTGAGTGCCTTAATATATTTAGGAATGAATGACACCTTTTTACATAATCAAATTTGGGTTTTGGGGACTTAAAAATGAAGATTTTAGGTGAAAAATGTCAAAAATGCAGAGAGCACCCAGTTTTGCTCGCCTTGAGCTCGCCCCCAACTCGCCATAGCGAGTAGCTCATTTTCCTGAGCTCGCCACGGCGAGTAGTACTGTAGCTTGCCAAAATTGTTGAATTTTGCTGTGAGACCTTGTTGTACCCTGTTGTTGTGTCATGTCGATTAAGTTGGAGTCTTATGTCATAGTTGATTATGCATATTGTAGTTGTCGTTGCTGTTGTCGAGTTGTATGCAGATATACACTATTGAGTCCATTTCATACTCATACTTTATTGAGGGCTCATGCCCTGGAGTGTTTTCACTCAACCGTTGAGGGCTTATGCCCTGGAGTGTTTATCACTCAATCGTTGAGGGCTTATGCCCTGGAATGTTATTTCATTCAAACTATTGGGGGCTTATGCCCCGGAATGCTTAGCATTCAACGCGCGTAAAATGGTACCACATGCATTTGCATTAGTCACATTGTTGTCGTTGTCGTTGTTGTTGTTGTTGTTGTCGGTCGGGTCGTTGATGTCGTAACTTGATGGTGATATTGTTGATTTGTCTTAATTATAAACTGGCAGTTGATTATTGTTATATTGTTGTTGTTGAATTTAATTGATGAATTATAATATCTATTGTTGTTTGTGAATCTCACCCCTTCTGCTTGGAAATGTTGCCTTCCCTATGGGTAACTTGCAGGTAACGAAGATTAGTAGAGATGTCGGCTCAAAGTGTCTTAGGGCTCTGATACGTAACGGGATGAGAATTTTATTACTTGTTTTCTCTTTCCTTACGTATTATTTTTGAATTATGAAACTTTTGATGAGGTCTGCGTGCCAAAGTTTAATTTTGTTGGTTGAAATGAATTCCGCTGCGAAGTTTGAAAGTTAATTATTATTGACTACTTTTTATGAAGGATAAATAGTTATTTATTCATTTGGAGTTTTTGTTGAAAGAAAATGTGGCATTCCGTTATGTGAATACTCTGATTTTATTTATGAATTTCTATGTTGGGAAAACGGGGTGTTACATTTTTTAGCAAGTTATTCTATGAGCATATTTGCTAAAAGACACCAACTAATTTTTATGAAGGTGTCTTTTAGCAAAGTTATAACTAAAAAATGGAAATCACACCTTGAGGTGTGGATTGCTAAAAAACACCTTCATGGATGGCTTCTAGCATAACCATTTATATATATATATATATATATATATATATATATATATATATATATATATATATATATATATATATAAGACATAAGAGAATGCATAGAGAAAGTGACACAAGGATTTGAAAACTAGTTCAAAAGTTGCTACATCTAATCAAATTAAAGGTTTTTGTCACTATTGAGCCAATTACAACTGTTTGTATTTGTGTGATACAAAGAATGCTAACTCTCATTAAAGAGGATATTATATCAACTAAAGTACTCTAAACTGAGAATATTACATTTTCATTCAAGATGAATGTTCAAGGCTTTTTAAGATATTTCCTTTTCTTTGAACGTGCATTTTTCTTTTTCTACAGGCTCCCTTGATCTTCAGGATTTGAGCTTCATCCATTTAGTAAATTAGGGGATTGTAGATTAAAAGGATCTTCATTCTCTCTCTATCCTAAAGATTTTTATCTTTTCATGATTTGAGCTTTCGTCCATTTCATCTAAATTTTAAAATGTTAATAAATTAGGGGATCGTAGATGTTAACTCAATATATAAGGGG
The DNA here is from genome assembly GCA_946800305.1 of Medicago arabica. Lineage (NCBI taxonomy): Eukaryota > Viridiplantae > Streptophyta > Magnoliopsida > Fabales > Fabaceae > Medicago > Medicago arabica. The sequence goes on from OX326970.1 coordinate 3,454,941, forward strand.
AATATATTTCAATAATCTTTCAAAGAATAACAATTCAATTTTTTCCTAATATTTTGCATTAAAGCAAATGTTAGATATATTTTAACATAAAAGATAAAAGCTTATAATTTATAAAAATTGGAAAGAGAAGATCCAATTTGTTAATTTTGATATCTCTTAACATGTACAACAGTCAACAGGTACAAAATGTACTTTTTCTCATAAAAAAAGGTACCACTGGGCCCTAGCCTTTACAAAATTCTGAAAAATTATGCAGATAATACTCGAAGTATCTATCCGTCAATTCAATCATTTTTACCGTTTTGGTTTTATATTTCAATAATCTTCCAAATAAAAACTAAAAGCCAACCCAGCACCCCTCTATTTTTAAGTGTTGAAGCAAATGAAAGCATATATAAGTTTGTGTATGTTGGGTTCACTTCTAAAGTGTCAAAATTGATTTCATACTTTAGAATGCAACCAAAATACCGATTAAATAAATATTACATAAACTTGTACAAGAAAACATTAATAGAATAAAAAATGGGGTAAAGATCCTCTCAATTTCTTAAATAAAATGGAAATGTCAATTACTATAGTTTTGAAATAAATATATGATATAAATGCACACATTTTAAGAATTGAACATTAATTATACATTTATATACCAAAATTTTAGTAATGGAACCAATAGAAAGGACTTAAAATGGAGAGGATCTTCACCCTTAAAATGGAGTATAGATCAATTGCAAAAAGTTCAAACATATTTCAATTTATATTTGAAAAGGAATATCAATATCAAAATTCAAAACCCACAATTCATTAACAATATTACAATGGTCCAAAGGAATTAGATAGCTTCAAACAATATTATACATAGCTCTTTCCACAAATAAAATGAGTTAATACTAAATAATTCAATAAATGAATAAATAAATAAACAGGGAGTTGTTGTAGTAGACCCAGATTAATTATTAATTAATATAAGTTTTGTTTCATTGTGCAAAAATAGTAGCTAAAGAGTATGTCAATTCCCTCCATAATTAAGTTAAAGTCGGTACAAATGTTGTATTGATTGTATTATTTGTATAACGTTATATGCTCGTACACTGCAAAATTACAATCATACACTCTTGTACTTGTCCATCACATCACATTACCAAAACTTGTATCAAATGCTAGATACATTAGAGATTAACACCACCATTGTTTCTAAACTAGATATTTTCTCTACACATTAATAATACTAACAACAAAGTGAACCAAACCCTAGAATCAATGACAAACTCATATTATGTCCTTACATGCCTTTTTGGAGCTATTGGCGGTTCCCTTTTTGGCTACGATCTCGGTGTTTCTGGGGGAGTAACTTCAATGGATGATTTCTTGGAGAAATTCTTCCCGGAAGTGTTGAGAAAGAAGCAAATGCCTCATGCAGAGACGGATGGTTATTGTAAGTATGATAACCAAATGCTTACACTTTTTACCTCATCCCTTTATTTCTCTGCAATGGTTGTGACTTTTCTTGCTTCCTACGTAACGAAAAAGAAGGGGAGAAAGGCTAGTATTATAGTAGGAGCCATCAGCTTTCTTCTTGGGGCAATTCTCAATGCTTCTGCCCAAAACATTCCAATGCTAATCATTGGAAGAGTCTTTCTTGGTGGAGGCATTGGGTTTGGAAACCAAGCTGTTCCATTGTATCTCTCTGAAATGGCTCCAGCTAAAAGCCGTGGAAAAGTTAACCAACTGTTTCGATTGGCAGTCTGTGTTGGAATCTTATTTGCAAACCTGCTGAACTACTTAACTGACAAAGTGCATCCCAATGGTTGGAGGATATCACTCGGTGTGGCAGGCGTTCCAGCAGTTCTAATGCTTTTGGGAGGTATATTTTTCTGCCCCGAGACGCCTAACAGCCTTGTGGAACAAGGAAAGTTGGATGAGGCAAGAAGAGTGTTAGAGAAAATTAGAGGTACAGATAATGTTGAAGCTGAATTTGAAGAATTAATAGATGCTAGTAAACTAGCACAAGCAGTGAAGAGTCCATATAAGATTCTTCTCAAGAGGAAGTATTTGCCTCAACTTGTCATAGGGGCAATAGGGATTCCGGTATTCCAGCAGTTAACAGACTGTAACTCCATCCTCTTCTATGCCCCTGTCATCTTCCAGAGTTTAGGGTTTGGAGCTAACGCATCTATGTTGTCATCATTTATTACCAATGGAGCTCTCCTTGTGGCCACTGTCATTTCAATGTTCTTAGTTGACAAGTTTGGTAGAAGAAAATTCTTCTTAGAATCTGGTTTGCAAATGATATGTTGTATGATTGTTACTGGGGTGGTTTTGGCACTGAAGTTTGGTCATGGGAAAGACCTATCTGAAGGCTCAAGTATAGTTCTAGTTATTGCCATTTTCTTGTATCTCTTGGCTTTTGGAAGATCTTGGGGTCCTTTGGGATGGTTAGTTCCAAGTGAGATCTTCCCCTTGGAAATTAGATCAGCTGGACAGAGTGTAGTTGTTTGTGTCAACATGATGTGCACTGCCCTTGTGGCACAACTATTTCTCTTGTCCCTTTGCCACTTAAGATATGGAATCTTCTTTCTATTCGCCGGCTTAATTGTTATCATGACTTGCTTTATATATTTCCTTTTGCCGGAAACGATGAAAGTTTCAATTGAGGATGTTCATCGCCTTTTTGAAACTCATCCGTTCTGGAGAAGATTTATGAGACAAGCTGGGAAGGACCAAGAACAAGGCATGTCGTCACTGGGAAGCTAGCTAGCTGTTGCTGATTTAAATTGGAGGGTTTTGAATAATGCATGGTCGGAATGAAGTTTTCTGTGGAGCACTTGCTAGTATTTTTATGCTATTTTATTATTATTTTATGTTTTCTGGTTTGCAATGCTACCTTGTTGTTTCAAGAATTATCATCTTCATATAGGACACTTCAGTTAATATTTCTGTTAATTTTGTTGAAGTTCTGATAATTACTTAGTATTTGGTTTAATCATTGTTATTGACTGGTTCTTGATAAAACATTATTATTATTTTGTTGAAGCTCTGGAGTATTTCATTATTATTGACCTTAATAAAACATTCAACATATTCAAAAAAAAAAAAAAAAAAAAAAGTCAGAATCAATGGATCTTTTTTCCTGAACCAGAATCAATGAATAAACACTGCAAATATGTGACTGCGGATCTATGTTAGATTTTGAGTTGATTGACAAAAAATTATATTAGCATGCTAGGTGTTAGTTAACAAGTAATATTTGAGGGATACGTTGATACTTGTCACTTCCATATATGGGACAATCTTCTTCTAACTCTTTTTCATTCAGCCTTAACATTCTCAATGGTCCCTCAGCTCTGCCATCGTCATTGGTCAAGGTAACCTACAACAACTGTGAAGGATTTGTTAGTTTCTTAGATGAAGATCACAAAGTATGATACCAAATCTCATTTTCCATACTAGATTCACTTCATTCACTGGCGTTTGTGTTTTATGCTTCACTTGTTTTCACCCATTTCTATCTCATTGCACTCTCTTGATCTCTTCTTACATTCTCACTCACATCCTTCTCTATATTGTTGTCCTTTCTCACATTTATGTTATTTTACGCAATTTCGTAGTGTGCAGTTATATCTTGAAGTAACCAAAGCAATAACAATGCGTATTAATGTTTTTTGTGAAAGAATTGTGATCAACAATAAAGAAGTTTCAACCCTAAGTCATTTAAGTGTGGCTCCACATGTTCTATATGTTTAGTTGAGAAAGGTTTAGACTGTGTTTATAAAATTGAGAAAAAAATGATAACTAAGAAGAAACAAAGGATGATGGTGGGGATGTATATTTCTACCGATCAACCCATACTTCAACAGTTAGGGATTCATTTTTAGTTTTGGAACTTCGTTGCCAATGACAGTGATAAAGAATTCAAAGTTCATATTTGAAGTTTGAACATTAAAACTCTATTACAGAAGAATGAGCTCGGGGTGTAATACATAAAGATCCAATATGAACTTGCACTAATTACATCAATAACCCATCATATATTTATTTGACAGGATATAACCTTTGATATTAGCATGCTATAAATGTCACTCTCATCTCATCACTGGATCAAGTGCTAATAAATTTAATCATAGGGATTCTTAAAATTCTTTAAGAGGTTAGGAATGTCATAGGCAAGCATGTCATCAACTACTTGTAACATTTTCGGCTTCAATTTCTCAAACTTGTCAATATTATAACCACTCAAGCTTTCTCTGAAATGCTCAACATTTGGAAAGTCACCAGGAGGTAAATGGAACTCCCTTTGTACCTGTTTTGAATTTTACAGGTCATATATACACGCAATTTAATTAACTAGACTGTCATAGAATTCGATTCATCATACCTTTCCAAATTCACCTGCCAAATTATCAATTAGTTTTTGCTGAGCTTTAGCTTTTCCCATCATTGCAGGCATCTCCTTTTTAAGATGACTGATAATGTAAGCATGTATCTTGGCTGCTCGGGCTCGTTTTACAAATTCATTGATCTACAATAGTCAATAAATTAAATATGTAAGATAAAATTACGCAAACCAGCAACTTCAGTAAATAACATACAAACAGTAATTAACTGGATTATGATTTTCAGCAAAAGTATAGATATCAAATTTCTCCAGAGAAAATGACCCAAGAAGATCCACAAAATTAATTATTTCTAAAAGATATAATCCCCAAAAGAATAAACCAAATCAAAAGGCTGACTTCCTAGTAATTTAATCATGTCAATCTTCACAATTTATTTGCTAGCTATTATTAGTAAAAACAAAATAAAATCACTCTTCAATAAACAAAAATAAAAATAAATCAATCAATAAACTCACTCTTCGATCACAAGCCGCCTTTGGTATATCTTTAAGATCTAAAAGAAGGTCTTCCTGTTCTTTTTCAAACAGTTCCTTTCCAATTGGACCACTGACAGCATCATTTACAGGCTTGTCGTTAAAGGAGCTGCAAAAGAAAGATGAGATAAAATACATTTTCCACGATTCCACCACAAAAATAACATTGATGCAAAACTTTATGATACTAAATAAAGAGAAACTTGAAATAACTAGCGATTCTGGAAACACATTGGTCTCTTTCCAACACTCCATGTCAAAGAGAACATTTTAACATTGACAGTGAAATGTATATACGAAGCGACATACCCAATATACACACGAGTAACTTCGGGTGTGTTCAGCACCTTCCCGAGTGACCACATTAAGGCTCCATAAACCCTCATCAGCTGCAACATCAGGCCAAATAGAGGTCAGCATTCCCTAATCATGTACTAAAACACCCATTATAAAAACAATTAGTAGTTTGACTACACAAGCACTTACTTGCTGAGTATCAACTTGATCTGCCTTGTTCAAAACCACTCGAATTTTGTCATCATGTCCCCGTAAGGATGATATCACGCGATTGAACTCATCGCTGATATCAAGCTTGTGAGGATCAAACAATAGGAGTATCAAATCACACTTAGCAGCAAACCATGATGTTACACCCGTAAAATCATATGCTCGTTGCGTTCGTTGCTTTTCACCAGATAAAACTCCAGGACTGTCCACAAATGTAATGTGCTCCAGTAGCTTCGACCATAAAAAACAGGTTATGTCCAAATATACACAAGGAAAATCGACACACTTATTCAATGGAGCTAGAGCAACTTACAGGATGAGGCATTTGTGAACACTCAAATTTTGACAAAAAAGCTGTGCCAAAAGTTGTTAGTCCACTAAACGGCATGTCTGCTTGCACAGCAACAGTATTTCCAGGAATGCTTCTCTCGTCAGGTCCAGACTGTACACCAACACCATTTGCTAGTTAAAACTAATGCAATAATTCGTTTTCCAAGATGACTTGGAAGATATATTACACTAATTAAAATTGTCAAAACCAGGCACTATGGAAAAAAAAAATGAAAACTAAGAAAATCTTCAGATATAAGAGTGTTTTGGGAGAGAGACTAGTTTTCTGGCACATACCATGACAACAACAAACCTATCAGTTGTAGGCTCAGGTCCAATATGTGCACCTATTGACAGTTATTTGAAAACAAGACAAACTTCAGTAACTTATGTCTACAAAAAAGATATGAGAGGTGTCGCACTTAGACATTGACATGGATATAGAGAAAGCAGAATTACTTACCTGGATAGCTACATTTAAGCAGATGTTTGATAAATGTTGTTTTACCAGTTGAGTATTGACCCAAAAGCATAACCATAGGTTTGGCATCAAAATCACTATTTGTCTGCAGTAAATAAAGAGTTGCAATCAATAAAGATGCCGATTTGTGTGTTTAAAACATAGCAACGATGTATCCAAGTAAAGAAATGCGACACTAAATATATAAAAACCAGTCATTTCTAAAGATAGTAACTTACTGACCAATAATGGGGAGACAAAGTCATTAAAGCGGTAAGTAACTTCTAAAGGCTTCAACTTCTGGATGTAGAGTCTCTTCAAGCCATCAATTATTGATGTCACAGAGGAAAGTGGCACCTGAGGAAATATGCCCCAAAATACAAGTGAAGTAGCACACACAGATTAAAGGTTCTAGAGAACAAATCTACAAGACAAAATGGTTAGCCTATATACTAAAAACTCGAAACTGGCACATTAATATTCAACTGTTGAGTATCACTGTCAGGCAGATTATTATTTATGAGTATCTATCGACTTGCATGACTAAGACACTTACATAAAAGCCAACAGATAATGTTGGTTTCAAGCCCCTAATAACACTCTATTCAGACATTAACCGACCAAACGTTCCTGGGGATACTTTCATTCTTCAAGATTATAATGACACAAAATAAACCTAAGCTGGTAAAGAATGCAAATCAAGCCTTTTACTTTTACTAACTGAAAACTTGACATGAATATTCGGTGTGTTCTCTCTAGAGGCAGATAAGGATAATGCACACAGAAAGGAACACAAAAAAAAAAAACCGAAGTCACAGTAGCAGAATGCTTGCCTTTTTTGTGGACTTCGAAGAAAACCAACTACTTGATGGTGATGGCTGTAATTGAGAACTACCTGCATTATCGCTAATTACTGAACTGGGATTCCAAATGACAAACAAGGAAGCTTATATCAATATGAATGCCCACATTCACTAAAATGGGAAATATATTACCATTTACATCCAGGTCACTTTGTTTATGCTTTTTTTTCTGGATAAACAAAGCCAAGCAGTAAGTACTTTCACTAAATAAACATGAATAAGTTAATACCTTAAACAAATAAATCATAAAAATAATTACTTACAGCTAGTAATACGTCCAAACCTTCCAATATGGGAGGTTTCATATTTTTCAAATCAACTGCAATAAATGATAAGCTCTTTTAGCTAGAAAAAAAACATATAAGATAGAAATTCACAATAAACATGTGCAGACAGTACCTACCAAGTGCATTTTAATATTTGACCAATACAGTTACAAAAATTTATTCAAATAAAACAACAGAAGAAAAACCTAAACACACATAACTTACCATCACTATTCAGCAGATCATGTGTTATTGGGTGCCCAGATTGTGCCAAAGAAACTAGCTACATTTGAAATGAGTAAGATTCTGGAAATCCATCAGCATTAAACTTCCACAAAGCGCAACATATTTTTACCTGCATAGCAATGATAAACTCTTGGAAACCTAGATAACCTTGTCGCTTTGAATCTGCAATAGCCCACACCTTAATTTGGTAAGGAGCAAAGAAAGAAACAATTTAGTTCACGTGGTATAAAGAAATAAATTAAAAGTGATACTTATCAACAAGTTTAATTTACATCAAAAACTCAAATACCACATGTCAATACCATTCCAATTGATGGAGAAAAACGTCAAAAGAGTATCAAAGTGAAATAAATAAAAAGTGTAGGAGTTAAAAATCAATCAACAATTAGTCTAGTAGAAAACATTATCATAAAATAAAGGTAAAATTTAAAACAATATGGTTCACTGACAACATAAAACTCTTGATACCGACAGCTTTAAATCTAAAAGGCAAAGGGTCAAAACAAAAGGAGGTCCAATGAATATCAGTGTTTGTAATTGCAGATCGTGGAAAACAACAGTTGGTTCAAATTCCGCTGTGCAACAGTCTATAGTGCCGCTATAGCTGCTATTTCACAATTGTTGTAATAAATAGTGTATCGTGGAACAATAGTGATTTGTTCAAAGCAATAGCGCTATAGCCACTATATAACAACAATGCGGAATAATCTATGATGCATTTCCACAAATAAAAGTTCAAACCCAATTCAAGAGCAACCACTATATTTGATTTGTGGCAAAGTGAAATTAAAGAGGAATTTAATATAGGAAGGGCAGTGGAAGAAGAAGTTCAAATTTGACCAATGCATACTTGACAGCATAGGTAGATGGTAGTTATAAAAGTGAAAATCAACAATATCATGCTCTATATTGTTTGATATGAATAAAATGAGATTAATATCTATGCACTGACGGTGTAAAGATATTTTGCACATGTATCCAATCAAATTATGTCAAATAAATATTTTTAGAGATATTTTAGAAACTAACCTAAAAAAGTGGCATTGTGAAGTGATTTGATTGGATGCGTGTGTAAAAAATTTGAAGTTGTACACCGTCGGTGTATACAAATTAAATCCATAAAAAATGTTACTATATATACAATGGTCAAATAGTTTTACAATGATATCCAATTAGAGGCTACCATTTTTCCATGTCACACTGTCGGATTAAAAAATAACCATACAAAAGTGGAGTGACATGGCAAAGTAGTGAATTCTCATTGGATGTCAGTGTAAAACGGATTTACACTGACAATGCAAAATACTTTGCAACATAAGTAGATAAATATATAGAGTTATAAAAATAGAAAATCAACTTTCTCAATTCCTAAAATTGACCAACTCCAATTTAATAACTTTTTTCCTAACTTTCCAATCAATCAATTATTTACGAAAAAAGAAGGAAAAAAAAATAGAAAACCTGTTTCAGATGTTGACGAGACAAATTAGACATAGCGAAAAACTTGGTGGCATCGTTTCCAGTTATGCGACCATCACCATCTGAAAATCAAAGTATCGAATATCATTCATGTAACAGAATAAAAAAATAAAAAATAAAAAGGAAAAATTGGAGGAAGAAAAAACCTGAATCAGCGTAATTGAACCATTGCTGATAAATGTTTTGGTGATCTTTGGAGCACGAACCGATTGGGATCGGATCGAACTCCATTGATAGAATACTCTGTTGCAGTTGCAGTTGCAGCTTCTTCCAAAACGCGGATTTCTTATGTCGTTCGTGAAAAGCAAACTTTAATTTTGTTTGTTAAGTTGAAATATATTCTTTTGAGCAATTACCCAACTTCGTCCTTGAATTTTCACAAATCAGCCAAATCCGTCCAAGAATTTTTCGAAATATCTATTTAGTATCTGAATTTTACAGACGTTCATCAAAATACCCTTCCGTCCGAAAGGTTCGTTAATTAATGATGATGTGTCTCCGTTAGTGATGTGTGTCATCTTGCATGTTGTGTTGTCATGTACACGTGTCAACAAGCAGCCACATGCACAACAACTAATTTGATGGAATAGTTAAAATTGCAAGTTTAACTTTTCAGTTTCATTTGTTCAGTGCTTCCAATTATACCTTATATATAAGGATCGATTTGATACTTATTATGATAATTTAGGGACTGATTTGATGGATAATGTTATAATTTAAGATCTGGTTTGATTGATTTTATTTCAGGAAATAAATACAAGGAGATATGGTATGAGAGGACCTGTGATTTCAAATGACAGGCATAAACAAACACCAATGAGGGGATCATGCTCCACAAAACCAACTGCTCCTGAAGTTATATCCAAATTACGAGTCATCCGCTTCTACTTAACCCCAATACATGGAGTTTATCCCAACCCCATGATTTCCAAATCAGTTATCCATGTTCAAATTATGCTTTTGGACTAGTTTAATTAATGTTTTTTGGACTTGTTTAATTAATGCTTTTTGGACATGTAATTACTTAAAAACATCAAATGACTTGATGACTTGATGACTATGTAATGTTCTTTTTTTGGCTATGTAATGACTTTTGATGGTATTTTCAACAATATTAGTGTATGTCTTTTTACCTTTTACATTGTTCAGCAAATATATGCACCAAGGATCACAGTGATCTCTGTTGTGAAAATTCAATGACTTATTTGATGGTATTTTTACTAATTTAGGGATCGATATGATGGATAGACAAATAATATAATGACCAATTTGATGGAAATATTTTGACAGAAAGGATGATTTCATTCATTGACAACCTCTTTTCATTACAACATTACACAGACTTGACACAATACAATAACATTTTAAACAACTCAATCAAACACATTACTCCTATCAATATCTTAATCAACCTAAGCTCACTTCCTATACAATCAACTTTTATTAATCAAACTTGCCCTCCACAACTCCTCTCTGCCACTATCCTTAGGTTTCTCCATCAACCTTGCATTTCTTCCATGACTAGCACCTTGCATTTCTAAACACCAAAGCTTGAACAATAACCACCGATTTTTGAATTTCAAATTCAATAAAAAAAATTAGGGTTTTAAGTTTTTTAAATTGGGGAAGAACTTTGTCATCAATTTATGAAAGAAATTTTAGGGATTTTGAACTCTAGATGACAAATTATAACATTAGGGTTCCAAATTTATATATTTGGGGAAGAAAGAGTTGTTCATGAGAAAGAGACGTTGGGGAAAAAGATACGTTGGACATTTTGCAATTTTCTGAAGATCCATCAATTTGATCCTTTGTAGTTTCATCATTTTCAGCCAAATTAGTCCTTGCTTGCGTGACATCTGACGTGGTATGCCTCGTAAGAGGTTAACTGTACACGCCACCTTCGTCAACAAGCCAACTTAACAGACAGACCATTTTGATTTGACATATTGAAAATTCAAGGTCTAAATAGATATTTCGAAAAATTCGGGGACGAATTTGGCTGATTTGTGAAAATTCAAGGACGAAGTTGGATAATTACTCATATTCTTTTAGTTAGATTTGCACACTACACGCACTTGCTTTGCTTTTAATCATGCCAAGTATCCAAACATAACGTTAATGGAACTCGTGCCACCAAGTTATCTACCGACTATATATAAAAATAAATGTCTTATGAATTACATTTTTGCCTTTCGAAATGGCAATTTGGTCATTCAATACGTCCTAACTTTGGTTGAGTGTCACCTCGCCAATATTTTTTTAACTATTTTCCATTTTTTATATTTTTAACTATTTTCCAAGTTTTTCTTTCAAATTCAGTTGCGTAGACTCTGTTTGGCAAGCCCAAAAAATTAGCTTATAGTTTATAGCGGATAGCTTATAAGCTCGTTTAACCAAAAAAGCTCTGTTTGGTAATAGTTTTTCACCACGAGCTTATAGCTTATTTCACAAGCTTATAAGCTATTTTTCAGACACTATTCCAAGCAGCGTTTGAGCTTATAGGTTATAGCTTATCATTATTTCTTCCAATTTTACCTTTATTATTTAATCTAAAATCCTGATTTACCCTTTTTAAGTTCAAGTAAGATGTATATGTTTTTAATGCAGGCAAATTTAAGAGCTACTTTTTTTCTTCTTCATTTTGTATTCTTTTGAAGGGCATTTAATTGTATATGGTTTCTTAATTTTTTTTGGTTCCGTTAAATTCTTTGCCTTTTATATTAAACTCGTCTCACGTCTAGGTTTAATTTTTTTTCAAAGGCTCACGTTTAGTTTTACTGTTTCGTCTTTTTTAAATTTGTGTCCATTCAGCTCTTCCATCGTTAATAATTTATATAATATCCAATAAAAAATTATTTGATATTTTTATTTAAGAAAATATTATTCAATGTAACATACATTATTGTTAATAACATATTATTATTATTATAATAATAATAATAATAATAATAATAATAATAATAATAATAATATAGATAATAAATTTCGGTAACTGTCATTTGTTACCTTTAATTGTTTTATAAAGTATAAACACTTAAATCAAAATAAATATAAAATAAAATTTTGGTGAGTAAAATTTAATTTATAATATAAAGATATATTATATTAATAAATTTAAATAATTTAAAAAAATACTTAAATATGTAAATGATATAAATTTTATTATGAATTAAGAATACCTTTTTATCCTTAAAAAAAAATACCCTTTTATGTCATTTTACATTTATCAGCTAGTTGAACCGTTAATTTTACCAAACACTTCAATTAGCTTATCAGCTATAAAATATCAGCTGTAAGCCATCAGCTATCAGCTATCCGCTATTTTTACCAAACAAAGCACATTGTCGTTGTCGTTGTGGGAGATTAAGGAATCATTTCACCCGAATTTCTTTCAACTTCTCTACAAAGGAGAAGTTAGGTCAAACATAATATAAATTAAGTACTTACTAAAAAAAGTACTTTTTTGAATTTTGAATGCATAGAATTGAATGAAATGAGTTTTGGCCAAAAATTGTTGAATGCTAATTAAAAGAACTACTTCTCAATAATTTATTTCACAAGCACCTCTCATCAACTCACGCCGGGAACTTTTTTTTTTTTTTTTTAATATTACATTTCAATATTTTTTTTCTTCCATTTAATTTTTCTTTTTGGAACTGTTCCATTTAATTTTTTTTAAGGAGCTTCCATTTAATTATATTATTTTGTTCAAAGGAATTTTATTATCTTTTTATCACTTATATATTTAATTTCAATATCGTTTAATGAACACAACTATACAAATATTTATTCACGTTGTCATTTAATGATGTCAAATATTTTTATTTCCTTTCTTCAACCTTGCAAATATTTTTTTTTTTTAACAAAGAGTAGTACATAGAGCACTACCCACATTCATTCAAATGAAAATAAAAACATACAAAAAGAAAAGTGGGATATATCCCAAACCTTTTCAAAAGGTGGTGAATCGATAGTTGGGCATTCCCAACATATTTTTAACCACTTCCTGTCTGATGTTGCTAGGAATCTCCTGCCACCAAACAAAACCTTGAGTATTTAAACCTAAATTAGCTAATGCATCAGCACATACATTACCTTCCCTATAAATGTGGGACACCATGAAGTTCATATTCTTTGTTATCTCTATGCAATTAATCCACCTGTTCCTAAGAGACCAAGGTATCATATGATGATTTTTGAAAGCCAACACTAGGAGCATTGAATCTGTTTCTAGCCATATATGCTGCCAGTTGTTACTATGGGCTATTTCGATGGCAAGGATGGCGCCGAATATCTCTGCATTAAAAGCCAAGTCAGTTGTGAGATTCTGAGCAAAACAACCTCTTGTGAAACCTTCAGATGAACGAAAAATTCCCCCACAAGCAGCTTTTACCGGGTTTTTAGTGACCGCTCCGTCTGTATTAACTTTCAGCCAGTTAAAGATGGGAGGGTGCCAGATGACTTCTTTAATGGAGGGAGATTTGGGAGGATGGATATTGATCTTTAGAGATTTTAGGATTGTAAACTCCGTCATGTCAACAGCAGAGGTCTTCTTTGTGAGGTTGCCGGATAGCGCAGTGCTAGAGATAATGAAATTGACAGCAACTTTCCAATCAATGTGTTTATTTTGGAACCTGGCTTGATTTCTAGCATACCAGATATAATTAATTGTATTTACTAAAGAAGCAGTTATGGCTAACTTGCACTGTGGTGTCCATCTTCTGTCGCAAACTTTCCAAAAATCAGAAGTTTCAGTGAAGTTTAGGGGAAAATTTAAAACGGATGACAGCCAATTCCACAATTTAGAGGCATAAACACAATGAATAAATAGATGAGCTGAGGACTCTGTAGAAGATTTACAGTTGCTGCACATTGAAACCATGTTGCTTCCTCTTTCCATCATTTTGTCATCTGTTGGGAGTCTATCTTGCATGAGCCTCCAGACCATCATAGATTTGGAGGGGGGTATGTCTGGACTCCAAATAATCTTGGCCCAATGTATTTTTTGACCAATCTGAACTTTGTGAAGGTAAGCTTCCTTGAGGGACAAGCTTCCTGTGCTGGAAGATTTCCAAACAAGTTTATCTTCCAAAGGGACCTTAGGTATACTTATTTGCTCTAGAATCTGACATAATTGAGGGAATAAAATTTGTAGGGAAGGAGGGATAGCCCACTGGTGATCATTAATGAAATCATTAGCCTTTGATGACAGTTGAGACGCTATAGAAGGAGGGATGTTGAGATGATCCCCAATAGTTAAACCACACCAACTGTCAGACCAGAATTTTATGTTGTTACCATTGCCTAGCAGCCAGCTGGAGTTATCAATGATCAAAGAATACTCACTCTTCATACTGCTCCACAGCGAGGAAAAAATATGATATGCAACAGGTTTTCTATTAGAAAGAGCTCGGCCCCTCAAAGCAATTGCCCAGGGTTCCATTGAGTTGAGCATATCCCAACACAATTTTAAGTTAGCAGCTTCATTTAAAGATATCAGAGATCTGAGACCAATACCACCTTCATCCATTGGTCTGCAGAGTTTTTTCCAAGCAACAGTCACCAGTTTTCTTCTCTCTATGTCTCCACTCCAAATGAAGTTTCTGCACCATTTATCAATTTCCTTCAATAAAGAAATAGGCCAGGAATAAACAGACATGCTGTGAACAAGCATAGCATGAGTGACTGATTTCACAAGAAGCACTCTCCCTGCCATAGATAACATTCCAGCTTTCCAAGAAGTAAATTTGATTTTGATTCTGTCAGCAATACATTGCAAATGAGATTTTTTAGGCTTACCTTTGAATATAGGGACACCCAGATAGTTGAATGGAAACTCACCAACCTGGAATCCTAAATGATTTGCCAAATAGTTTAATCTTCCTGGGGATATAGAACCTGCATAAATGGAGGATTTTGCAGGGCTAACGTGTTGGCCAGAAGCACTAGCATAAGTGATGAATAGATCCTTCAGTGCATTTACAGAGACAATGTTACCTTTACAGAAGATCATGACATCGTCGGCATATAACACATGAGAAGGGAAGTTGTGATGTCTGGAGCTGTTAATTAATTTAACTTTCCCTTGTTCTACCAAACTGGTAATTGATCTGCTCAAAACATCTTCTGCTATGCAAAATAAAAGGGGGGACAGTGGATCTCCTTGTCTGACCCCTCTTCTACATTTAAAGTATCCATTCTGAGATCCATTGACAGAGATTGACATAGTTGCTGATTCAAGAATCACTTTGATCCAGTTACAAAAAGTATTGTTGAAGCCATAAGCATGCAAAACTTTGAGGAGAAATGGCCATTCTAGAGTATCAAACGCTTTGGCAATGTCAACTTTGAACGCAAGACTTCCCCCATGAGTCTTTTTGTCCAGTTGATTGATAACTTCAGATGTGAGACAGATGCAATCTTTGATTTGTCTGCCTTGGATGAACCCTTTTTGTTCTGGAGAGATAATAGAGGGCATTATGGAAGCAAGTCTGTCTGCTAATATTTTAGAAACAATCTTGTATTTGAAGTTTGCGAGAGCTATGGGCCTGTATTGAGATACTGAATTAGCATTGGGAGATTTTGGAATGAGGATGAGAGTATTAGCATTGTAGTTTGGCAACAACCAGCTTGTAGTGAAAAATTCAATGACCGCATTGTGAACATCTTTTTTGATCACGTCCCAGTAAGATTGAAAGAATATTGCTCCAAAGCCGTCAGGTCCTGGCGCACCATCCTTATTAAGACTGAAAACTGCATTATGCGTTTCTTCCATAGAAGGAATCAAAGAAATCATGTTGTTGATTGGATCAGTAACTAATTTAGGGATCACATCTTCCACCAGATTACTATCCTGCAAAACAGAAGAAAAACAAAACAAGTTCATAAAATGGTTAGTAATATGATTTTTTATCTGCTCTGGTTCAGTAAGCATGTGTTCACCATCCTTCATGAAAGTGATTTTATTTGTTTTGGCTTTGATTGTGGCTGTTGTGTGGAAAAATTTTGTGTTTCGGTCACCTTCTTCGTGCCATTTGACATTGGCCTTCTCCTTCCAAAAACATTCTTCTTTGGCTAAAGCAGTATCAAGGTTTAATTGAGCAATTTTGTGTTGTTCAAGAAGGTTATCAGAGAGCCCTATGGAATCTATTTGGTTTTGTATAAAGTGAAGGTGAGTTTCAGCATTTCTAACTAACTCATGAACATTTCCAAAGACATCCCTATTCCAAGTTTTGAGTTTATATTTGAGGGATTTTAATTTTTGAGAAAGCACGAACATGGCGCACCCCACATATCTTTCATTCCAGCAAGATTCAACCACATGTCTACATTGTTCATGCAATGTCCACATTTTTAAGAATTTGAATTGGTGAGGATGAGAATCAGCATTCATTTGCAGCTCTAACAAGATGGGGAAATGATCTGATCTTTGCTTGTTTAAAGTGGAAACAGAAACAGAGGAGCAAATATCTAACATTTGAGTGTTACATAAAGCTCTATCTAACCTTCTCTCTGTGTACCTTCTACCTTGCCTGTTGTTTGCCCAAGTAAAAAGCGCGCCTCTAGTAGGGAGGTGTATGAATTTATCAATATTGGACCAATTTAAGAATTCATTCATAGAGAGTGCAGAAGGAGGGATTGCTCCTCTATGTTCATGTGCTCCTATAATTGCGTTGAAGTCACCCAAAGTGCACCAGGGAATGGGAAAATTGTTGTGGCAATTAATTAAATCATTCCAAAGCAAACGTCTCTGTAGGTAACAAGTTGATGCGTATACAGCAGATATACCAAAAATCGAGGAATTTGAGGTGTAGGTTAATGAAACATGTTGATCAGAGGAGGCAACAATAGTGGGGTTTAGGTTAAAAGTACAAAAGCACCAAAGGTTGGGGTGGTTGTTCTGTCTGATATTGCAAGCAAAAAGTTTGAAACCAAGTCTGCGAAACCAGGTTTGAGGGAATCTTTCATAGCTAATCCAGGGTTCAGCTAAAAAAATAAAATCAGGTTTATTTACTAATAAGAGTCTTTTGAGTGCCAATCTTGTAGGGGTGTTGGCAATACCCCTGATGTTCCAGAATAAAATCTTCATAGGAAAGGTCTGGGGTTACTAGATTTTGATCTAGTTCCATGACTACTTTTTGTTGGGATGTTTTTGGTTTTTTGAGCTTTTCTCCTTGCTTTTGTGGTGACTAATTGGAAGCCTGAATCTGCTAAATTCTGCTGATCCTCTCTCAGTAAAGCCTCGTCAATTTCTTTCTCAATGTTTCTTTGGTCCTCATCATCTTCTTCTATATCAGAGTTCGCTCTTGAGGCGTGGTTTTCCCCATCAGCTACCTTTTCCGCAAGATTAGCCCAGGATGCGTTAAGGAACACCATATCATTTTGGATTCTAACAGGAGTGGGAATGTTGTGGGTAGGGCTTTGTGAAGGTTCCGTTTGAGTTCTAACAGGCGAAGGGTCAATTTGGCTAAGATTATTAGGTTGAACATGTGTAACTGTGACCGGAGAGGGTGTGTTTTGGCTAGGGCTATGTGTACGTGGCCTAACACCATCATTAGCAATTAACTGTGTTGCATCAACGAATTCCGAGTCTTCTGAGCTTGAAACATCCAAATCATTGTGATGATCTATTCTAACACCAGCAGTTCTGTTGTTGTCATTAATTACAATTGTCCTGCTGTCAAGTGTAACAAGAGGCGCTGTGTTTTCCTTCCTCACCCATCTAGGAATGTCTGGCTTATTAGTTGTCTGCATAGGAGCACGTGCAGGGGCCTCCTTTTCTAAATCAATAACAATATTCTCTTCATTAACAGTTTCCTGATTTGTGGCAACACCATCCTCCTTTGACATACCTTTATCCTTATTATTCTCATGTGGTTGTTCCTTATTCAAATTATCATTCCTAGAGTTTTTCCTACAGTTGTTCAGTTGATGACCTATCAATCTACAACTTGTACAAAATTCAGGGATCTGTTCATAATCAAGATCAACAAACATTGCAAAACCCTTTCTTTCAACTAACACTCTATACAAGCGTTCCTTTTCCAAATCAATATCTATCAAGACTCTAGCGAATAAGCCAAAGGTACGGTCAAACAAGCTCTTACCTGTGTTAGCATCAGTACAAATCGGACTACCCGCGCTACTAGCAATAGCGAAGAGAATCTTGGGCCTCCAATACTCCTGAGGGAGTCCATAAATGCGAAGCCATACCTGAGCTGATGAGTTAACCTGTGTACTGGGGTTGAAATCCTTGGTCCACGTGAAAAATTTCAATAATCCTGGGTTGAGATTGAAGGAACCGATCGATCTGGCTCTTCTTGCATCTTCAATGGAGGAGAAACAAAGCTCATAATATCCCTTTCCAATAAAAGAGATTCCCCAACGCCCAAATGATTTCCAGATGGCTTTTAACTTCTCACGCAAGGCAAAAGTGGTTAAGGGGGAAGATCCCTTTGGCCATATGACTCTAGCATGTAAGTTGAACTTGCATGTCTCAATCCCTAATTCATATTCATCCTCAGGGATTGTGATTGCATGATTATTACCTTTGACACTGATTTTGGGAAGTTGACTTAAGGGAATGTCACAGACATTTTTTAGGGCTTGTGCGAAGGTCTTGTTTGTGGTTTGAGTGGATTTAGGTGCGATCTTTGCTGGAGGGTCATCAGGTAGGCAAAGCCAAGGAATGAGGACCGGTTTAGAGGACATCGGTTGAGGTTTGGCGAAGGCGGTGGAAAGATTAAAGGTGAACGAAGGTGATGATGAACAGTGATGATGAACAGTGTATTAGCATCGGTTCATCTTCCTCTAAGTAGACATCTCAACCTTGCAAATATACATACACACATTAGCGTTTAGAGTAATACTTTATGTTCGTCTGTTTGTTTTTTTGTTACGCTAATGAGTATAATTTTTTTTTAGTGTTCCATAATGCGTATGATTCTTTTTATAAAATTTTGATTTTGATTAAAAGTACAAGTATATATGCCTAAAAAAACTATACTTATATATTTTGCACCTTTATATTGTAACAAACTATGAATATCTTTTTATTATTCAAAAAGAACTAAACATATTTGTGTCAATGACACCAACAATGTAGCAAATATAATATCATATATATAAATTCTTATCTTTTTGAAAGATACCAACAATATGGTATTCTTATAACAAAATTAGTTAGAGAGTATAATTGAAAAAGAAAAAATCAACTAATTTGATATTATTTATGTTATTATTTCAGCCTCCTTAAATTATTTCTCCTATTCAAATATTTAACAAGTCCTTTATATGATGATACGAATTTGTATTTATGTTACACAAAATAAACGTCATTGAGTAAATATGGTATTTGTAAAAAAAAACATCTTTTATATTTTAATCATTTTTACCTTTCATAAAATATTTTAAACATTTTTTATTTATTAGGTTAATTCATAATAAATTCAAAGTTTTGTCCTTGTAAGCTTAACTCAGTTGATAGGGAAAATGCATAAATATATGCAAGGTCCGGGGTTCGAACCCCGCACACCATCAAAAGAATAATAAATTCAAAGTTTTGTACAATATTTTGCCAAACAACTTTTATTCTAAAAATAGCTTTAAAACTAAAAAAAAAACAAAGAAAACGAAACAACTTTAGCTTCTTTATGAAATGCCTTTATTTTAAATTGTTTTTGAAATAGCTTTTAGACCGTAAAAAAGCTTGGACAAACGGTATCTAAGCTGGGAGTGTTTCACTTTCTTCTTCGTAAGAGGTTATTTTCTTCCTTTTTTCATGGTTCTAAGGCCATGCATGACTTGAGTTGACTGATTTTTATGCATTTTTTGTTGTTTATTTTGTTTCACATTTGTATTTCATTTTGAGGGGATCGTTTTTCAACACTGTTTTAGTTTCTACTTCATCATATGTGGTTTTCTTCCTTTTTTCATGATTTTGCATTTTAATTTGCTGTTTTTTTACCGATTGTTAGTGGATTATGTACCAGATATTGTTATATTGTATGGCTGTAGAAAAATCTTCCTTTGATCTCAGGTGTTTTGTTCTTCGTTTTGGGTTTGTTTTCAAGAAAGATGGTTTTTTTAGTTGAGGTTGTCATGTTTGTTGTTGCGATCTTGTTTTTGCATTTGATGCATTTTTTTCATAGTCTAGATAAATGCATGCATGTGAATTATAGTAGAGATCATGATGATTGAATTTTATCTCATGGTAAGGTTTTGACACAATTGTTATTTTAGTTTATGGTACTATAGTTGAAAAAAATTGATGCATGTGAGTTATCATGATGGATGTTATTATTTTGGTGATTCAATTTAGGGTGGTGCTAAAAATCTAATACAACTAATATTTTAACTTGTGGTATTAAATTTCCAAATTGATGTTAAAGAACCTTGATTAGTTGTTTGATTTTGTGAGTATTTCTATAGGTTTGACAATTTTCATATTTGATTTATTATTTCTTATATCATTGTGCCGTATGAAAGTTGATTGGTGTAAATTTGTTTTGGTCATATCATTGAGGTCCATAAAGTTAATGATACATAAATTTGTTCATTTAAGATTAGGTTGATTTGATGATACAAAAATTGATCACCCTGAAATATGTTAGCTTCTTTCGATATCAGAGTGAACAAAGGGAATAAAATTAAAGGCTTTAATATATTATTCGTCCTTGCAATTAGAGGTCGTTGAAAAATGTGTCCATGTATTCGTCAATCCTGACAAATTGTCTTTGCATTGTTTAATCATTTAAAAATTGGTCCCTTGACCCACTTAATTACTACCACATCACTGATTAGCTGACGTGACAGTTTTGATTGACTTATTTCATATGAATGGACCAAAATACTCCTATACAATTTTTTTCCTTCTTCTCCTCTACACATAAGAAACCACCGACCCACCACTAGCTAGCCACCGTCACCATCTTCCTCTCCTAAAATCACTACCACCATCAATTTATACAACAATTCACCGGAGCATCACCGTCTCTTGCTTCTCTGTTCCTTAACAAATCCAAAAATGGTGAGAAACCCATTATCCAAAACCGTAGACAAATAATGGGTTTCAACAATCCAATTTATGTGAACAAAACATCCAAATTCTCAATAGGTGTCATCCAAATTCCTCACAAAACATCATAACATCACAATTTCGGTGAACAACAATCCATACAAATTCTAAAAAACGCAACAACACAACCCAAAACGTAAAACAACAACAACCATTTTCTTCTTTCAACTCTTATTCACTCTTTTAAAGCTTATCACACTGACCCATCTCCAAAAGCTTACTTTTTTCTCATCAAAACCATAACCAACAACAACACTTCACATTTACATGAAATTCCTCATATTTTAAACCAACTTGAATACAATGAGAAATTTGAAACACTTGAGTTTATTTTTATGTATCTGATTACATTCTATGGTTTTAATGATAAGGTATTACAATTCAAGATGTTGTTGAATTGTTTTTTAGAATTCTGAGGTTTAGATCCACACCAACTGTTTGTAGTTTGAATTTGTAATAAGAGGAGGATATTTTCGAGAGTGGATGCACACCAACTGTTTGAGTTTAAATTTGTATCGTAGAAGAAGGAATAAGAAGGATTACGTGGGAGAGAGGAGAGAAAATGAAAGACGAGGGTATTTTCGTCCTTTCATGTTTAACTGGAACAACTAAGGGCATTTTGGTCATTTAGCATGCATATGAATCAATTAGCAGTGCCACCTCATTAGATTAGTGATGTGGCAGTGATTAAGTTGGTCAAAGGACGAAATTTTAAATGATTAAACAATGCAAGGTTAATTTGCAAGGATTAACGATTACATAGACCAATTTTTAAATGACCCCTAATTACAGGGACGAAATACATATTAAAGACAAAATTAAATGATGTATTGTTGTATTTCTATATAGGGCTTTCAATGTCAAGGGATTATGACTACATTAAGGATCTTAAAATGGATTTGGACATTTGGAAAATAGGATTGATTTAGAGTGCTTGAGGATTGTGACTGGTAGCAATGAGAATCAATATATGGAGCTCATTATTTGTGAAGCAAAGGTTAGAGGAGTTAGTTAAGATTTGTTGTAATTTCCATTATGATTTATCAATGTTACTTATTAGTGTACATTTTGATTTATTTCTGTTTTTTTGTTTCTTTCTCGGATTTAGGATGATAGAGTTCATGAAATAACTCGGTATAGAGAATTGGAAGGATTTGATTGAGAAAAGCAAGACTTATACTTTGTATGATTGTCATGTGTTTGATAATGACATTGCATTTAAGCCCGTTGACCATCCCTTTAAGGTTGTTTTTGGTTATGGTACAAAGGTGTAGAAGGATGACAAATTAACTAACATTCCTACTCATGAATTTCGGTTTAAGTCCTTTAAGGAAATTCAAGATGGAAAATTCAAAACTGACGTTTTATATGGTATATTTATGTGCTTTAATTTATTTTTGTGTTTTCTCCGATTATAAGGTTCTTATAGATGTAATTTTTTAATATGAAATCATCGGGCTTCTTGATTGTCAAGACAACGCCAATTGGAACTGGAAAGAAACCATGTACGAACATTGTGTTGAGAGATGAAAGATATTATTTTCTAATTTGTTAGCATCAGATGATAGGATTTTGTATAGGTTTGATAATGACCTGAAAGATGTCTTTCCATATGCAGCGGGAATATGGTTGATGTAACACTATGGGAAAAATACTCCGTAGCTTTGATGAATTTTCTTGCTAATCGAAAGGATGTAGAGCCTGTTGTTTTAATATTGACTCATGTTCAATGCAAGCTTGGAGGTCAATGTGATATATATTTATTATTTTTGTCAATAGCTTTATCATGTACTATCTATTTACCTTGAGTTCTTTGCTTCCATTTTGTAGACAATGGCAAGCCAAATATATGTAACAATTGGTCAGGTTTGAGGCTGCTCATCAACCTACATCACCCGATTGTTGAGAAGCTTAAGACTTAGTAAGTTTACATTATGATTTCACAATACAGTGTTAGAGTAACTTATTATTTCACAATCTGATTTGGTTGTTTTTTGACCATGTTTTTTGAATAGTTGTCATGACGTTAAGACTTCTCAAGCTCAGAGTCAAAGCTTCAGCCAAAACTTAAGTTAGGGTTCAGCTTCTTCTCAACGTACTTTGTACAACGATTTTTTCAACCTGTCTCAAGTTAGACCAATTGCTAAACTTAGAGACTAAGTCAAGGTCTATTTTTTATGCACAAACATGCTTTAAGTTTTTTTAAGCACAAATTAAAAATACATTTATTCTTTATTTCATTTGCATAATTTGTGTTAGGATACATACTGCATCACTATTGGAAAAACAAATAAATTCAATCCTAACCAGTTTGGATGGTGTTATGAGAGTTGCACCAAATGGCCAAAGACATCAAAGTCAAATGGTGCTAGTTATAGATGTACATGCGGACATGATGTTGATGCTCCGTTGACTATGTTACATATTTAAAATTTCATGTGGTGGATTAGTGCTTTTTTGTTAGGCACATTTCTGATATGTTTTTGAATCTATCCATTTTATCAGATACAAGGAAGTTGTGCAAGTTGTTCATGATGGTCGCAAGGCTGGATTTGTGTTTTGAAATAGTGAATGTTTTCAGGTTATTGGTATTACTGCCCAAGCTCTTAGGAAGACTATGCAAGATGTATCCATAATTTAGTTTTCATCTTATTTTCCGCATGGTTGATAGGTATTATAACTTATGTAATTGTATTTATTTATGAAGGTCGGTGCGGATAATCCTAAAATATATCCAAAACATCTAGATAAACTACCCGACCTTGAGTTTGCGTTACGTGTCAAGTATCGGTCATACTATCATCATTCATCCATTTTAGGTGTTTCCCGTGATCATGCTGTCTTCATGAAAATTAAGTCTCATCTTTATCCCGATGAAATTAAGCCAGAGGAGCAACAACTTCATGAGGTTCGTATGTCCTGTTCTTTTTTTTTTTAATTATATATATATATATATATATAATTGATTTGATTATTTCTTTTTTCTGTCACTTATATTTGGCTTTCAATTTTATTATTGTAGAATTTTATCTATGATAAACCAACCCAGTCATTCATTCTTGAGAAGAACAATGTTTCTGCTGAGTGCTCATATTTCCTTAACATTCCCACAGTATAATAAACGCATTGAATTTCTACGTGATTTAATGAATGACAGCGTTATTGTAATTATTAATATTATCTTCATTTTAAATATGAAAATTTTATCCTTATTGTGACAACAATCCTTCTTTGCTTGTGGTGAAACGATTTGGAACAAGTTGGGAATTGTACTCGTGCAAAGTGTTCGTCAAACGTAATTGTCTTCCACAAAGTTTGTCAAACACATCAAGAAGGAGTGATTGACCTTTTCTTTGTCCGCTTTTTTGAAAATATGTCATCGACCCTTACAAAGTTATTTGACTTGCATATGTAATTAGGTTCTGAGATGTTAGTCAGGATCTCTAACCAAAAAACAATGTTTGTTTTCAAAATCAATTCTGATAAAGAAATCATGTATGTAAGTTGACAACATTTCTTGAATTTTAATGTTTTTTAGCATATGCAACACATATGATTGGTCATAATTTATGATTTCTATTTCTGCCTCTTTAAAAAAAAATTGGTTGAATATGGTCACCAATTAACAAGAAAAATTAAACTCTTATAATTTGTGGCATATGACTGATAATATTAACTTTATCGGTGCATTATGTCACCCAATTGATTCGCATGTGATCTTAACCTATATTCTTAGAAAAAAGCATCAACATTGTTGAAACAAGATGCATACATTTAAAGATAAAAATGTTTATAGCATTCTATGGAAGCACATTTGTAGAAACAATGATGTTACAAACTACATCATATAACTTTCATTCAGTGACACTTAATCTTAATCATTGAAAAACATGAGAATATTTACTATATAGCTGCACCAGTTTCTCTTGATCAGAATGAAAAAGACACTTTTTATGCAACAAAGCTTTATAATGCTTTGTCGCCGAGGGTAGTTTCAGAACATGTCTTTGACAAATTCGAAAGTTTTGAATTCAAGCAATTATGCATTAATAAGATATAGCACATTTCGCCTAAAAAAATCACATTAGTAAACACAATATATGCAGTTTTCAAATTAGTCATCGACAAATAAAAAGATCTTATTTAATTTAGTCCCTTACAAAATTAAACCGAGACAAGTTAATCACTCTATCAATATTTTTCGTCAACCGATTTTTTGCTTATCTTTGAACCGTGACTGTACGCATGTCTAGGTGTATTACTGATTGCCATGTCTATTGTTTATAAAAATAAGAGATATCTAGGTCCTTACTTAATTCATTGGGGACAATTTGGTCCTTCTAACTTTTTTGAAAAAAAAAAGTCGAATATTTTCAATTTCTTCATAAAAAAATTAAATGCAAATTGGGGACTATTTACGGTTTGTTTTATTAGGGCTGAATATGAACTTCCATGCATGGGGGAGTCAGGAATTTTATCGGGCCTAGGCAAAAAAAATTGATCGCGGTGCCAAATATTTTCAAAATATATATGAAACAGTTTTAGGAAAATAATAAAATTATGGACTGGTGCAGTGGTTTAGTTTCTTTAATCTAGCATTAAGAATGACAGTTCAAGTCTCTCAGTGACCTCTATTTTTTAAAAATAAAATGTCACTAATACAATAGAAATATAATAAAAGGACGATACCCACCAATGTAATATATGTAATAAAATGCATGATATGATAATTATAGGAAACTTGAGATTATCAAATCAATTGAACAATGTAATCTATGATGTTTTTTTTGAGCAACGGCAAAACTAGTTCATATCATTCAATAATAATCTGTGATGTTTTAACTTTGAACAATGTAATCTATGATGTTTTATATTAATACAATCTGAACTATGTTTATTCATTATACCTAGTGCTTAATCCTTTTTGCAGCTTGATTTACTTTGGAATTGATTCTAAGTTATAATTCGTTATTAACACGGGATTTTGTAACTTAAACTAGGTATAGTGTTCTCTAATTCATTTATCAAGACATAGAATTAATTAGTATGATGATTGTTTAATCAATGACCGTTAAAACTTTTGATAGAATGAATTTCAACTAATACATTAGTGTTCTATAGTACTCCCTCCGTTTGTTTTTAAGTGTCTTTTTAAAAAATTAATACAAAAATAACGATGTGTATTTTTGCACATTTTCTTCCTATTATACCCGCATTTTAATTCACCAATAAATTCATATTTTTTTGCACACACTTTATCTTTCCAATAAATTTAATATATTATCTTTCTTTCGTAACAAACAATTGTCTCAGTTATTATCTTTTTCTCCCTCAAATTCCTTTTTTTTTGCCCACTCTCTCTATCATAACAAACAATTGTTAATTTTCTAAATATTGTGCACATCTTTTTAATTATTTTAAATCAATATAAAAATTATTGCAACTTCACATTAATCAAAAGTAAGAAAAAAAATTAACTTTCTTCCAACTCCTTTAATCAAAGTTAAGGCTTCAACCAATGTTAAAGTCACACTTGAAATTTTTAACAATTGCTGCTCATCTTATTTATAGAATTTTAACTCTTCTTGAAACTATTGTTTGGAAAAAATTATTTAAATTTTAAGATAACAAGAATCAAACTTTGTTTAAAAAAAACAAACTTTAGTTTTCCAAATAGATAACATTAATAGTTTTATTGAAAAAGATAAAATAATTGACAAAGGAAATAATTGACAAATCATACCCTTAAAACACCAAAAAGACAGTTAAATTGGAACGAAAAAATCCTCCTAAAAAGACACTTAAAAAGGACCGTAGGAAGTATTAGATAAACGGGATCTTGAGTCAAGAAAATGACGTTGGTCTATTTTGTTAAACGTCATAATTGTCTTTTATCATCTTAATAAAGTCTTATTTAATTTTCAATTGCATCCTACCCTTGAACCCAAAGTATTTATTGCAGCAGCTAAACGTGTGGAGTGAGATGATAAATAAAATTATTTCAAAGGAAAACAATTAATTTCGGTAAAAATAAAAAGTAAGTATTTATTTTATTTTTATTCAAAAAAAGTATTTATTTTATTTGTACGTGTTGAAAAAAAAAACCAGTTTTTGTCAAAAACATATAAGGAATGTATTGAATTTAGTCAACATATAATAAATTCATATTATTGACCTGAAATATTCCATTTTTCCGGGAGCATTGATATATAAATAGACAATATACTAAAATATGATTCATCATCAAACACGAGATTTGTGAAAATGATGAATACATTGTTATTTGTTCTGTGTTTGGTGACTAGTAGTATTGATCACACAGCTGATGGTATGCATATTACGTTAAAAGAAGATTTGGAATTGGAGAGACAATTAAACGTCATTAATAAGTCTCCTATCAAGAGCATACATGTATTTAGACACATATCAATTATTGGTAGCTTATAATTTTATCTTCCAATTTAATATTTTTGATTTTGATTGATTTTGGTGGTTGTATAGACAAAATGGGGATACATAATTGATTGTGTCGATATTAACAAGCAACCTGCTTTCGATCATCCTTTACTAAAGAATCATAAATTGCAGGTAAAATATTTTATTATGGTTAATTAAAAAAAGAAAAAAAATTGTTACTTCCTTCTCTTTCATTGTTGATGTTTTTTTCCCTCTTTTGTGTGTAGACAAAACCAAGTTTTGAAAGAAGTTCTCCAACCAAGCCCATTTACGCACTTGAGAAAGTTAATTGTCCAAAAGGAACTGTTCCTATCCGAAGGACAACCAAAAATGATTTAATTCGAGACAAATCCCTATTCAATGATCATAACCTAACTCAGAATAGTGGTCATAGTTATGTAAGTTATTTCATATACAACTGAAAAATCCAATTTTATAGTTTGTTTGTATCAATAAAATACAATGATTCATTATTGAATTCATATGTGAATGCATTGATTTTGTAGTCTGCTGAAGTGTTTCTTGTAAGTAAGGCTGGTCCGTTCTATGGAGTAAGTGGAACTACTAGTGTTTATAAACCAGAAGTGTTTTTGGGCCAAGATAGCTCAAGTCATTTATATGTTGAGAATGGTATTAATAAAATTTCCGTCGGATGGCATGTGAGTTTTAATTTATTTTCTTTTATCCTAAAAACATGCATATAAATATAGATTTATAATTTTAAATAAATTTCACATTACATAAAATACTAGCCAATCTTCGTTAAAAAAATTAAAATACTAACCAATCATTCCCTTACATGATGACAGGCATCTCCAGAGCTATACAACAATGATGCAACACATATATACTCATTTTGGCGGGTAAGTAATGTTTATTTTTTAATCTTTACTTACTTATATTCAATGTAGGAAATACTTCATATATTCGTAAAATTTGTTCTTACTACGTCAAAATATTACAGTCAGATAATGTAAAGGCTGGATGCTTCAACACACGTTGTTCGGGATTTGTTCAGACCAGCCGTGCATTTTTCGTAGGTTCACGTGTAGCAAATACATCAACCTATGGTGGAACGATGATTGATTTGAAAATTTCTCTATTACAGGTAATTTATTTACGTAGAGTTTTAACTTATATAATCGTGTTGTATGTGTTGTCTTGAGATGATCTTGAAGTATGCTTCTAGAGGATCTCATTTCAATTTTCTTTGATATTAATTTTGATGGATTGATTTGACTTTAAAAAAAAAATGTTATAAGATTAATATTCATTCAACTCCTTGATCTTAAACTTTTAAGTAGCTATAGAGACAAAATATTCTTATTGACATATTAATGATAGAAATAATATATTCGTAAAATGTTATTGATATGTATTCAGGATCCAAAAAGCCAAAATTGGTGGTTGAGTTTGGTAGATCATCCTATAGGATATTTTCCGGCACGTTTATTCTCCAACATGGACAAAGCTGATCAAGTGGGATGGGGTGGATCAACAGTAACTTCTGGAAATGCTGCCGCTCCTCCAATGGGATCAGGGAATTTTCCAGATGGCGATTACACACATGCTTGTTATTTTAAATTTGTTTCATATCAGACTGCATCTAGAAAAGATATTGGTCCTCAAATATATAACACACGAACACTCAACACTGCCCCTAAATGCTATAATGTTGAATACTATGGAGATCAAAGTGGTCATGTAGGAAATGTTCTTCAATTTGGAGGACCTGGTGGTGATTGTGGTGATTAATTGTAGTGAAAAGTTTAGTTATTGTATTCAAATAACAAAATAATATTTCAACCCTTATTGAGAATATATATAACTTCTTTTTCTAATGATCTGTATGATTATGATTTGTCTTGTTTTTTGCGATTATGGTCATGTTTTTATTAAAACTAGATTTAGAAATCTGAAATTTTCAAAACCACTGATAAATTTCTGCATGCTTACATCAAATTGGAGTTTAGTTTGGAGACCATAATACCCCCAATGGCCATTGTCCTTGATTCACTACCATGTAACGTGAAAAAAAAAAATACTAAAACTAAAGGAGCTCTATGTAGTTGTACCATCACAAGTATTTGGTTAACACTTGCACCTGTCATAGACTCGGTAACAGCCATCGTTTCTCTTAATACCTACAAATTTAAGTTGAGTTGGGCAAAATTTTAAAAAAGGTGATAGAACCACCACTCACAAATGCATCATTAACAATTATAGGATAACATGTATCATAAAGTTTATTCTCAATTTGAACTATCAATTAAGGTTCATAAATCCTAAAAATTCAAGAGTCGTACTTTGGTGTTTGCACCAGGGCCGTCCTTATGAAAGTGGAGACTAGGTTCTCATAGTAAAAATCCCTAATTAAAAAAATGGTCTTGTTAACAAGTGCCCTAAGAGCATTGTTTAAGGAATCCATAAAAAGAAATTATGCCTTGAAAATATAAGTCAAACACTTGTTGAAGTTATAACCGTACAATTTCCAATGCAAAAGTTGCTACTTTTAGATGCTTAAACAATGTCCTTAAGGCACTTGTTAACATTTTCCTTAAAAAAAACGCTCAATTTTTTTAAAAGATTAATCTTCTATTTAAATTGAAAATAACACTCATATAATTATTATTAGCCACTGAAATTAAAATTAGCAATTATTTTTACTAAAGACGTGTTTTTTAACTTAGAAATAGAAACATGGAAAATATTTTTTACTTAAATTGAAACATGAAACATGTTTATTTCTCTTTTTTGAGTGGGCGGGAGGATATTGAACAATAATTTTTTCTTGAGGCCCATTACTTTTGGGAGGCCCAGTTCGATTGAGCTCTTTGCACTCCCCAAAAAACGGCCTTGGTTTGCACTTCTCGAACATGATATAATGGAGGAATCATTATAAAAAATGTTAAGAAAAACAAAGTAAATATTCCAAGAATAAAAAATGTTAAAAAAAAAAACAAAGTAAATATTCCAAGAATAAAATTTAGCGAGCCATGCTAGCGCAATACTTATTTTAGAGTAATTATAAAATTGATAGATTTGTTGAGGAGTAACAAAACTTCAATTACCCTCAGTGATAATGCAGTCACTTTTAAGGATAAGAATTTTTTTTATAAATTTTCAAGCTCATGGGGCATTTTGCACATAAGTGCAAAACTTCAGGGGGTATTTGCAAAACGTCATGTTGACTAATAAAAAAATTTGACGGAGAGGGTAAATTGAAGTTTTGTTAATCTCAAGGGGGTAATTGACGAAACTTACAATTTCAGGGGTAATTGCCTATTTACTCATTTGTTGAGACATGTTTGCTTTTAAAAGGTTTATTAAATTCGTTCAGTAAGTGTAGATCAGCTGGTAACCAGGGATAATTTGTGCACGGGTCGAGGTTTGATCCTCAAATTCTCCATTTCTCCACACATAATGTCTGTAAATCTAACCACTAGACTTGATAATTTTTTTTATTTATTAAATTTCATGTAAAGCAAACTATGTGATACACATTAGCATAACACAGTTACATATATTGACACAAGTTTGCTTCAAAAGGTTTGTTAAATTCAAAAATTGAGTAGAAAAATATGGTGAATTAACCATTCGGGTAGAGCATATGGAAACGTAAATATAGGTGGTAATTATCATGAAGAGCAAACCCGAAAGTAACCAAAAAAAAAAGAGCAAACCCGAAAACAAATAGGTAAAACAAACTACGTGATACACATTAAGATAACACAATTACATATACGTAGTAAAAAAATATGTTGTAGTCATTTTTAGGCGCTTGTTCCATTATTTTGTGTAGGTCATCCGTGCCCTCTACTTAGAAGAAGCTTTAACTGTGTTATGAAGTTAATTGCGCTTCTAACTATAAAAATTGTTCTTCTCCTTTTTGTTTTTGCTCATTCATCGGTTTTAAAAGTGTTTGTGTTGGTTAACTCACACTAAAAAATGTTCAGCGTGAATTAACTCGTGTTGAAAAAAGTCGAGCGTAAGTTAACTCACGCTGAACATTTTTAAATGTATGAGCAATTTTGAAAGGAAGAAGAGCAATTTTCCCCAACTATTGATGGTGTATCCCGCTTATTTCTGAATCATAATTCATAAAAATTAAGTTATGATGACATAAATTTGGAAAACAAAATTTGAAAATACAAAAGCTGTGTGGTGGCATGATTGAACCATCTACAATAGCATTGTCCAGGAAATTCAACCAAAACGAGATATGACAATATATGCTGGGTTTACACCCTCGAATGGACCAAGAATACATAATAAGAATGAAACAATGGAGCTACAATAGAAATGAAACATAACAATTATCCATCAAAGAAATGAAACATATACGCATATTGAAAATCACAATCCCAACTTAAAGATCATTATCACATGTAGATATCTCACCACTCTCAAGTCTATGCAAAATATCTTTGTGTTGTGCCTCCGTCAAAACATCACTTCTCTTCCAAGATGTGCTAGATGTTGTTACAATCAAGGAATGTACTCAAAGAAATCATTAATAGATGAACAACTACTAGCAACGGACACAATTACCAATTGCAAGCGGTGAGCATAACAATGGACATAGAAAGCATAAGGGTTTTCATCTAGGATCTTTCTTTGCAAACCATTAAATTCACCTCTCATATTTGAAGCTCCATCATATCCTTGCCCTCGTATCCTTAAAATAGATAACTTGTAACGATCAAGAATATCATAAAGAGCATTCTTTAGTGCCTCGGAAGTAGTATCTTTGACATGATGTAGAGCAATAAATCGTTCCACAACTTCCCCTTTATCATTCAAGAACCTAGAAAACAATAGATATTATTGATATTGGTTGCAATTATTTATTGTCAAAGAGCATTTATTCTATTGCAGATTCACTAAGCTTATATCCATCAAAGTGCATTTGTTCTTCGTGGTTGCAATAGCTACTGTCAATAGATATAAAGTGCATTTATATTGCAGATTCACTGAGTATTTAAAAACTTGTATTTTTGACATCAACTCAAAACAATAGATATTAAATTGTGCAGCTCATTAAGTATTCACTAAGTACTGTCAATAGCTTCTATTTCACTACATGTTAGAAAAGCTTCTATTTTAAAAGCCTCTATTTCAGATCACTAAGAATGTGTCATAATAAAACAATACATATTAAATTGTGCAGCTCAAAAGTAAAGGACTACTAACCTCAATATCACCGCCATTTGCTCTTTGACGGATATACCTCGTGACTCATCAATAAGCACATAGAATTGTCTATCACCAAGCTCTTCTATAATCACCTACATAACTTCATGTGCAAAACACATTGCAAGCTCCTTTTGAATGTCACCGGAAATCATTTTACAATTTTTTCCACCACGGTCAAAAGCATCTCTCACTTGTTCATTATTTGATTTTACCCAATCTATCATCTCTCTAAAATTGCCCTTGTTTAGAGAATTAGACTTTTCGTCATGGCCACGGAAAGCAATGCCTTGTGATACGAGATATCTAGTACAATCTACAGCATAAGTCAAACGGATCTTATACAATTCTTCTGATTCCAAAGATGCTCTAGCAAACTTACTTGTCACACTTTGTCTTTGATTCTTATAATCATCATAGTGCTTGATACATCTGTTGTGCATACTATCATGACCACCAATACGATCTTTCAAGGCTTTATATGCATGCTTCCAATCTTTAAATCCGTCTTTGGTGAAAACTTGATAACCAAAGTGCTCTGCCCTCCCGGGTTGCTTAAAGAGAAAACAATAAGCTGCATCCTTTAACTCAATATATTCAATCCATGTATACTTGTTATACCATGATTTAGAAAATGCTCTTCTATCACTCCCAAATGGAGTACGAGGAAAACTTGTTAAATTTGGTTGCATTGGACCCTTCAATACATATGCCTTCCTTACAATGTCTTGAATATCCGGGGCATACAAATCAATTTGTTTCCTAAGACCTGGATCACGCACAATCTCATTTGAATTAAACTCATTGCCCACATTAGGCGGTGGTTCTTCTACTTTGGCTTCCAGTTGGACAACATTCACATTCTCAATATGAAAATTTTAGTACATTGGCATGTAGTTTCATCACACATTGCGAAATACTTCCTCATATACGACGTTAGACGTCACATTGGTATCTTCACCATCTTCATCAATGATCAACATCTTTAATCATTCTTTGGATGTAACTCTTAAAACAACAACATACAACTGTTTGTGAGAAAATACAAGTGTTGGTAGATATACACCAACATGTTTAAGCGACTGCCCTTGACTTTTGTCTCCGAAATCAGCTGCAAACATGTTTGGTACGTAACTTGACAGTACACTAAAATAAAACAGAAATGACAACTTAGGAAGGAAAACGACAACTTAACATGTTTTGTGTCCTAAAAAATAACATGTTAGGAAGAAGTTAGGAAGACTTCACCCTAAAAAGACATGTTACGACAACACCTTAAAATGATAGTTTTCCTAAAAAATAAAAAATAAAAGCAAGAAGTTAGGAAGGAAAACGACAAATTACATCTCCTGTGTCGTACTCAACTATGTATGTTCTGTACTTCAATTGAAGATTGGTGACAGTCTTGTCCATCTCAGTAACAGGATGAGTCATCAAAGGACCTACCAAAACACTGGAAAATAACATGTTATAAAAAGTATGACAAAAAAGTTGTAGGGTGACAACATGTTATGCAAGCACTTGAGCAATAGGGTGTTCATAAGTTGCAAATCGAAAGAGTGGTGTCAAAGGATAATTAGCAAAATACAGTGGGACTTAAATTGTACAATTCAAAAACACTATTGATATATGCTTCAGTATGTTGTATGCTTCAAAAAACACTACTAATAACAATCCAAAAACCATTACTTAAGTTATATGCTTCGAAAAACATGTTTTTGTAGGTGTCTATCTAATAAAACAACACCTAAAAACAAAAAACGCAAAAAGGATATTCCAATTCTCAAAAAATATGCATATCGATAAAATGCATGTTAAATTAGAATATCAATTAAGCAGTGGTATGAGAGGAAGGTTGTAAGGTCACGTCCTTCTATTTGCAAAAATCAAAATATCAAAATATATGATTCTTCTGTTGTCTGTGTAATTTACCACGGTTTAGGTTTTTTTTAGAGAAACACGGTTTAGGATTTGCTATATATAGCCGAGTTTGCATGGAAATCAGGGTAGCTGGAAATCAGGGTAGCAGAGTTTGCATTGAAATTAGGATATTCTGTTTGTAAACGTATTAAATAAGTGTACAACAATTTGTCAAAAAAATAAATTCTAAAGAAACAATAAATATATACAAACGATGACACAACAAAATAGAAATGAAAAGCTCACAAGTGAGGAGAAATATTATGGATTGCTGCATTTTAGAGGGAATTTGTTAGGTTAAATTGGTGCGCTGTATTTTAGATGGAATTTGTTAGGTTAAATTGCTGCTAACTTAATGTAACATTTTAGAGGAAATCATTAAGTTAAGTTGCTGCAGACCTAATAAAATTAATAAATAAGGAGAAGGGATCCATTGACTCAAGAGTAAGTCTAATGACTTGCTCCAAATCATGAACCTTCATTTTAATTAATGGCCGTGGTTAATTCATAATAACTGTGAAGGTGGGGTGTTTTCCTTTTTCAAGTCCACGCATTACATTTACTCCACAACAATCGTTCTTTGTTTCTTCTTCTTCTTCTTCTTCTCTCTCAATTTTCATAATCCGTCCTTTTCTTCTCAATTTTCATAATTGTTCCTTTTCTTGTTCTCTCTCTCAATTTGCAAAATCCTCCATAGTTCTATTTTAGGGTTCATAATCGTTCCTTTTTTTCTCAATTTTCATAATTGTTCCTTTTCTTCTTCTTCTTCTTCTCTCTCTCTCTCTCTCTCTCTCTCTCTCTCTCTCTCTCTCTCTCTCTCTCTCTCTCTCTCTCTCTCTCAATCTGCAAAAGCCTCCATACTTCTATTTAGGGTTTTTTTTACAATGAAAATTCTGTGTTTTTTTTTACTCCAACAATCTAGTTAGGGTTTATATGATACACAACCTTTGATTGTTATTTTATAAGAAATCTAGTTAGGGTTTATCTGATACTTAACCTTTGAGTTTAAGTATGAATAGCCACAGGTTTATGGAAACAGGGAAATAACGTTCAAACGCTTGCGTATGAATACACAGTGAGAAAATTGATAAAGCAAAATAGAAGCTTCTCTGAAGAGAATTTACAAGGAGAGAGGGAGAAAATACAACACAATTTTTTTTTATCAATTGATTAATACAACTGTGTTCACCAAAAAAATTGATTAATGCTACTTTGTAATGACAGACAACACCATATATGAGAGAATACAAAGGCATGTTTTCTTGTGAATACCAAAAGGTTATTAAACGGTATGAGAAAATTATTTGAAATACCAAAAGAAGTCTTGTTGAACAAAGTTGTCATATGGCTATTGAAAAACTAACAAATTATTCACAAGAAAACAAAGAGCAAACATAAAATCAGTTGAAAAAAATATGGATAGAGGCTGCGAGCAAGGTGAAGCAAGGATTGGAACTGTTGATATGTGAATATTGTTTCAATCTGGACAGTGCTTGAACGCAATAACAAGCCGTCGAGTGGAGACATGAAAGAAATCTGAATAGTAGCGGTGAGCAAGGCGAAGTCAAATAAATTGGTTAGGATTGGAACTGTCACATATTAATGAAAAAACAAATTTTATAACTAGCCACCTCTAATTTGTAAACTGAGATGAAAAGACCATAGAAACCAAATAATTGATTCTTTTTCTTATAATAACAATAATAATGACATATTAAAATAACCAACTCCATTTCCTTTATTTGCTATGGCCTATGGGTGTAGAGTGAGAGTTTGACAAGAGCTAAAGAAATCAAATTCAAACTGGAAACATTATTACTAAAATATTCAAAAGCATAACCAGAGTTAAAATATTAAAAAACAAAGCTGTAAAAAAATCCAACAATACAAAGGGGATAATTTCTTAACACACCATGCCACTAACTAATAGTATTAATCATTTTGATTTCTTTTCTTGCAAGTTGACCAAATTCACCACACTCATGACATGCTTTTCTTTTGACTGCTACTTGTTGAGCGGAAGAAAGTTCAATTCCACTCTTGAATCTACAATTTTGAGTGCTTTTCTGCTCATCCTTCTTTCTCCCTTTTGTTTGTGCATTGCGTGGATTTTGAAGAGTCAATTCCGCTGGATCACTTTTTTCCTCCGACAAGCAATTTTGGTTTAAATTTTGGCTAGATTCCAAAGGAGAAATTCCATCACTGACAGCTAAATTTGATTTCTTCATTGTAATGGCTGACATACGAGTATGCCTCAAATCAGATATAATGAATTTGTATATCTCATGAGACTCTTTAGCCAATTCAACTAATACTTTTGCTTCTTGTTGAGCATGCATCTTTCTTAAAATCTTTGACGTGCTATTTTGACCATCAAAATTACTCTGTATAACAAACTTCAATGCCTTTGTTAACATTTTTAGTCCAACGCTGCAAAATAAAATGGTCAGGAATTTGATGACACCTTCTGCTTGAAAAATTACTAGTATATGCCTGCACAATATCCCCAAAAACTCATAATTGGCATCCACATTTAGCAATCTTTGTGTCCAAATTTACATCAACAATAAACATATCTCGAGCATCGTAGGTACTAGACACATGATAGACATAGGTAGGTCCATCTCTTCTAATCTTCTTTTTTTGTAAATTTGTAGATCTTCCCAAATCTTGAACTTTACCAAAAATGTTTCTTGTATAAATAGACGCAGCGTGCTCCTCAAGTTTTGACCCTGTAGTTAACATGCGGTTTTTACGCCTACTTTCATAATCCTCTTTTTTTTTTCCGCTTCTAAGCGGCTACCAACTACCTTTTCAAATTTCAACACAAATTCTTGCAATGTTGTTACTGCATTCACAAAAGAATTAAAAAATGCATTGATGCTCTCACTTCTTTGACTTGTATTCATCCCAACAAATAAAGAGCTTCTGTTATAAACTGATATCCAAGATTCTCTAATTTTATATAACCCTTGAAGCCATTCATTGTTGTCCAGTGTATATTCAATCATTAATCGGCTCCAGTCTTCTTCAAAACTTTCTATACTTGGTGAAAAATGAATGCATTTTTTCAATTCTCGCTTGAAAGTGGAATTTTTATGGTAAACATGAGCTAACTTTTCAGATTTTTTTTCTTCTAATATGCCATAAGCAGAGGCGATGTCTAGTTTTTGGAAAAACTTTGGCTAAAGCAGCTTTCATAGCCAAATCCTGGTCAGTTATGACAGATTTAGGCTTTTTACCATCCATTGCCTTAAGAAAAGTTTCAAACAACCATATAAACGAGCGTTCTGACTCGTCTTGTAGTAAAGCACAACCAAATAAAATTGATTGATAATGATTATTCAATCCAACAAACGGGGAAAATGGCATACTATACTTGTTAGTCTTATATGTGGTGTCAAAACTTATTACATCTCCATATTGTTGGTAAGCTAATCTTGATCTAGCATCAACCCAAAAAAAGTTTATCATCCGAGACTCTTCATCACATTGGATTTCATAGAAAAAGTTTGAATTTTCTACCTGTTTCTGTTTGCAATAATTGAAAACAGCTTGAGCATCTCCAACGTCTAATTTCTTTCTTTGAAGACTTATGACATGATTCCAACAATCCCTTTCAGAGAAAGCCAAGTCCCCTTCACTAAACATTGTAGCAACCTTTCCTGTCGGCATACCTTCTTCCTTAAAATGTTCAACAAGACTTTTTGCAGCACCATTCATGCTTTTGTGACACCGCATATAAGACACACTTTCATGGGATGGTTATGATCATTCTTAAATGAACATATGATCCAATTTCCTTCTATTGTACCTCTTGAAACTATAAGTGCGGCTAGACAACCGGTTCGAGAAGTTGAACACTTTCTTTTAGTTTGATTTGTGCCATCTTGGATATCTTTATTTATTAAACTTTTCACTATATGATGACCTTCATTACAACATACCAAGACAACTCTCTTTGGTTTAGTTGAGCGAACACGTACTCCAAAACACATCCTTTTTGCAAATGAATTGTAAAATTCTCTAACATTTTCCACAGATTTGAATTCATCCCCTCACGAGGTTCACTGTTTAATTCCTCACCAACATCAAGAGCACCAGCTAAAATATCTTCTTCAGATATTTCCACATTTGTTGACTGTGTGGCTTCTTCAATAACATTACCATCCATTATTGACTAATGCACCTGTTTTTATTTTTTATAAAAGGCATCGATTTATCAAAAATTGGCACCACAGATTAGAAAGAAAAAAAAGGCTAAATTAGAAAGGCATCCATTTATCAAAAATAAATAAATTAGAAAAGCTTCTATCAAAAAATTAAATGGAAAGGCATTGGAAAAAAAAAGGATGCATCAAACCCTGATGATTAGAAAAGCTTCTATCAAAGAATTAAATGGAATGGCATTGGAAAAAAAAGAGTGCATCGAACCCTAATTAGATAAAAAAATTGGCATCACATATAAAATAACTTAGGAAGTCGATTACCTCTATATTGAAAAGAAAGGCATGTGCTTAAAAATGGATGTAGGAGGTGGAAGTTATAAAGCACATGGACAATTGACGTGAACTGATAGATGTGAATTGTGAATTGTTGTGTTTTGGAAGATAGATGTGTGCTACTATGGAGAGAGGAAAACACCGCAACCTTAACAATCTTATCTTAATCTTTATATATCTAAATGTTAAACAGTGTTGCAAGCAACCCGATTAACCCTAATCCTGCCCTTTTTTTAGGCTTCCACTATGTGATATCCAATATTAAACTCCCTTTTTATAAAACAATTAATTCTTTTTCCTTTTTTTCCAAACGGTTTCGAACTCTTTTTTCTCCTTTCTCCTTCACAATCTAAACCCAAAAGTCTGCGTTTTTCATCCATTTCTTCCCCTTTTTCCTACGACATATATCTTGAAAAATGAAAATATAGGTGACCTTATCCGCTTCCATGGTTGAATCACTTGATATGTCTCTCATACTAACTTTATGCAGTAAATTGTTTCCTTTGATGTGTATTTTGAACTATTTAATTAGTTCATTGTTTAAATTTTACTCATTGATTAGATTTTGTATGACGAGTTCCAACTTCGGTGCAACTCGTGCGAGGCGTCTAATATATATAAATGTTAAACAGTCCTGATTAACCCTAATCCCACCACTCATTAACCCTAATTCAGCCTTTTTTGAGAGGTTTAAAAAATCTTTATTAAAAATAACTATTGAGGGATTCGAGCCCACAACCATTTGCTTCTATCCAACCGATTTTGCCACTTCACCAGTAGCTATTTTAATGATTTAATTTGCTTCCACTACATAATATCCAATATTAAACTCTATTTTCAAAAAACCAATTAATTCCTTTTCCTTTCTTTCCAAACGGTTTCGAACCCTTTTTTCTCCTTTCTCCTTCACAATCTAAACCCAAAAGTCTGCGTTTTTCATCCATTTCTTCCCCTTTTTCCTACAACATATGTCTTGAAAAATGAAAATGTAGGTGACCTTATAGGCTTCTATGGTTGAATCACTTGACATGTTTCTTATACTAACTTTATGCAGTAATTTTTTTTCCTTTGACGTGTATTTTGAACTATTTAATTTGTTCATTGTTTAAATTTTGCTCATTGTTTAGATTTTGTACGACGAGTTCCAACTTCGGTGCATTTTGCTATTGTAGTCTTTTTTGAAATGTTATACATAATACATTTAAACATGTCGACAACTAATAATACAGTCAACATGATGCTTATATATGAAAATCGAAACAAACCCGTGCATCGCACGGGTCGGCGTCTAGTTATTATGAATTAATTACAGCCATTAATTATTATTAAAATGAAGGGTCATGATTTGGAGTAGGTAATTAGACTTACTCTTGGAGTCAACTTTCTCTTGTAAATAGGACCGGAGGGAGTATATTATATGAATTAAAAGCAATGTAAAAAACAAGTGAGCAAAGAAAATATATAAAAAAAAAACACACAACATGAGTGGTATATATGGATAGTGCAAGGAGCTAGTTGCCCAAAATATAAGATTCTAATAACGATATTTGTATGTAGATAATAAGTTTTAGTGCATATAGTTGAATTAACGTAGAATACGTTATATATAAAAAAATTAAAATAAGAGTTCAAAATCCGAAAAAAAAAGTATGTACAAAGTCTGCACAAAAAAACAAAATTTCGAAAAAAAATGAGTAAATAGATAATTACCCCCTTGAAATTGTAAGTTTCGTCAATTACTTCTTTGAAATTAACAAAACTTCAATTACACCCTAAAATTGCACAACGTTAATCGATTTACCCTGAAATTGCGAACAAATTAGCAGAAGTACCACAAACAAATACACAAGTACCGATTCACATCATGTTAAGAGAATTATGAGACTATGGTTTAGTATTGTTATTTTGATTGAGCTCCGTATGGATTATTTGATAATAACTAACCAATCACTAATAGCATGTATTTTTGGAAAAACAATAGATTGGATCATATAACTATGTTTAGAAATATTTTATATATTTTTATACAGATATTCAATTTTTTTCTCTCAGACATCTATGAGGAGAATTTTCCTACTCAGCATCCTAAAGATTGGACTGAAGAAATCCAAAAACAACGGAACACTTTAAAGAAATATATGCCGAGTGAGTTAGTTTTGTGCCCTATTATAACTTTTGAGTTACTTTTTATCATTTTATGTTTAGGACACAATTAGATAATTCACGTTGGTACAGGTTTGCAGTATGCAACATAACATGAATTCGGTAGGTATGTGGGTATATATATTATGTATGCATCGGTTCGTAATGCTAGTACTATTTAATTAATTATAGTGAACTGTCTTAATATTGCAAACAAGTAGAATGATTATAGTTTCAAGTTGTAATTAATAATCTGGTGCTCACTTTCCAAAAACTTTTTTTTATTTTTTATATCCACTTTGCTTTTTTTTTTCTTTCTCGTTTTTAACACTCTTATTGTGTAAGAGACACTCTCTTTCTCTAAGTTTCAAAAAGGTTATCCTGCTAACTTTGTTTCCTCCTTGAAGAATTCCCTTTCTCTTTTATCTGCAACTGAACCTCTTCTTCTTCTTTTTTCCGATCTTCACTCACTTGTTTCGGTTCGTCAGTTTCTACAAATTAAAGGGGTTTCTACTTATTATAGCAGAAGTGCCACAAACAAGTATGAAAGTATCGATTCGCGGTTCACATCATGTTAAGAGAATTTTGTGACCATGGTTTAGGATTGTTATTTTGACTGTGTTCTGGAACGATTATTTATAATAACTAACCAATCACTAATAGCATGTATTTTTGGAAAAACAATAGATTGGATCATATAACCATGTTTAGAAATAGTTTATATAATTTTATACTGGTTAATTTTTTTTTTCTCTCAGACATCTATGAGCAGAATGTTCCTCCGGTGCTTCCTAAAGAATGGACTTAAGAAATCCAAAAAGAATGGAAGACTTTGAAGGAATATACGTCGGGTGAGTTATTTATGTGTTCTATTAACTTTTGAGTTGGTCTTTGAGTTAGTTTTTATCATTCTATGTTTAGGACACAATCACATAATTCACGTCGGTACATGTCTGCAGTACGTAACTTAAGAAGAATTCGGTAAGTATGAGGGTATAGAGTATCGGTATACGTCAGCTCATAGTACTATTTAATTAAGTATTGTAAGTTATCTTAATATTGCAAACAAGTAGAAGGATTATAGTAGCAAATTGTAATTAACAAACCGATGCCCATTTTCCAAATCTTTTATTTATAACCACTTTGGTTTCGCTTTTCTTTTTCCTTTTTATCACTCTTATTGTGCAAGAGGCACTCTCTTTCTCTAAGCTTCAAAAATTAGCAGAAGTACCACAAACAAATACGTAAGTACCGATTCACGATTCACATCATGTTAAGAGAATTATGCGACCATTGTTTATGATTGTTATTTTGATTGTGCTCTGAAAGGATTATTTATAATAACTAACCAATCACTAATAGCATGTATTTTTGGAAACAATAGATTAGATCATATAACCATGTTAAGAAATAGTTTATATTTGATATTCAATGTTTTTTTTTTTTCTTTCAGAAATCGTTGAGCATAATTTCCCTCCTCCACACTATAATGTTTTTCCTTATGTCTTTCCTCTTCGGCATAATATGGAGAAACAACCATATTATTAATGTTTATGTTCTGAACGTACATGGTGTGATGGCAATAGGCTGCTATGCTTTTGTTTTCTATCCTAGGTCAAGAAACAATTATTTTTTTATTATATTATGCTATGCTTGTTAATGAACAAATGAATTGACTGTTTTTCAATTTGTGTGCGCTTTAATCTTTCTAATTTTGTGGGCTTAATGATAAATTACAATTAAAACTTTATCAATTATAAATGAAATATTCATGCCTTAAAAATAAATAACAAATTTTGTTTGTATTTTATATAATTTAAAAGAGAGAAAAATGTATTCCACATTCTCCTAAAAAAAATGTTAATCTAGGTTCAATTGGTTAATGAGTTTCACCAAATGATGAAAAGAACCACTACAAGAAAATATGTGATTTGCTACGCCCATTATCACAGCTAATTCACAACTAATTCCTAGCAAACGAGTTTAGCTAGAGATAAGCTACGAAATACCTATTGATTCGGCCGTAGCATGGATTGAGAGACAAATTTGTTAGGGAAATATTTCTTTGTAAATCCATAGTAAAAAGAAATAAATTCCTAGCAAATATTTAGTTGATCTATGGCAAATAAATATTGATAATGTATTTTCCATAGCAACATAACTATGACATATCGTAGCAATTTCGCAACAAATCCATAGCAAAAAACTATGACTTGTCATAGCAAATTTGCAACAAATCCATAGCAACATAACACTTATCGTAGCAAATCTACAACAACTCTATAGTATAATTTATTTTTGTTGTTTCTTTTTTACTATAGTATAATTTATTACTATATTAATTTAACTAATTTATTACAATAATAATGTATATACATAGCTAAACATAATAAGCCAAATTTGCAGAAAATGCAAAGCTAAAGTATCACTCTGATTTTAAATCTATATTTTTAATATATTAAAAAAATACTAAATCCAACATTCCTAGTAATAGAAGATCCTCTAGCATCCATGAATGAATTAGGCTCCCAGGGAAGATCATTTTCTATCATACATATGTAGATAGACATGAAAAGAACAAAAAATGGACTTGTTTGTAGACTGTGTTATAAAGATCTTCTAGGGAAAACTCCACCCCTGCATAAGCTGGTTAAACACACCATCACAAGATTTTGAAATTTATGCCATATTCCCTCCTTTATGAACCCTGTGAACACATAATGTTAAGAGATTACCATTACCCTACGT
Organism: Medicago arabica; assembly: GCA_946800305.1. NCBI lineage: Eukaryota > Viridiplantae > Streptophyta > Magnoliopsida > Fabales > Fabaceae > Medicago > Medicago arabica. The sequence continues at coordinate 3,498,999 of OX326970.1, forward strand.
AGGCCCTGTTTGGATAAACAACTTAATTACCTAGAGTGTAAGCATATAGTGTGTCTTGATTCACGAGAGAGAAACCTGAAATCATCTGAAAATTCATTCAAGAGAGCAAGAACATCTTCCTGGTTGAATGAAAGGATAGCTAAGAAACATGCAAACCGAAAAACCATTGTTAGCTGACATATACTTTAAGAGAACACTTACATGAACATCAAAATGCCATGATTCAGGCCGATGAGTTGACCATTCTGAAAAAATATATATAATAAATGAGAAAGAAGGTCAAACAAATTCTGCTATCGAAATGAGATCAAAGACATGCTTGCCTCTGAGAAAGTCTTATCTCTTTTTGACCATCGCCATAACACTTAACACCATTGGGTTTCTTTATGGCTTGGTTACTTGTTAACAATTTGCTCCACTTTGATAACAAAACCCTTGCCCTGTTAGAAATGTATGATCCTCAAATCAGTGAGACTATAGTTCATAAAGTTTATCAAGATGGTATAACTTAAAGAGTTTTTAGTGATATCAAACAGAAGCCCTTAAATTAAGACTTGAAAGTTGAATGAAAGGATAGTTAAGAAATATGAAAATATCTCAAACAATACTCTCCTAACCAACATCACAGAGAAATATATAAATATGAAACTCAAAGAAACAAGCATAACTGACAACTTTGAATTAGCCATGTTAATGTAAGACATTTTCCCAGGGTAAACAAGCTACAAGCTAAAGACATGTTAAAACACTTCCTACCGTAAGAAAATATTATACATCCATAAACTGTAGTCATTATCTATTTAACACTTGCCATTAAGGTACAATCTAAGGTTAATATACATAATACACCCAAACTGAGCGACACTAGATATGTGATATTATAAGGAACAATCGGTGTCAAGTTTGATGGGCAATGGGCCAGGAATAGAAAAAACACACCTGATATCCGGTAGAACCATAGTCTATCAACACTCTGCAATAAAGTTGATATGTGTGCAAGAATTGCTTTATGTAAAGGAAAATGACAAAGAACCTGCAAAACAGTTAAGCGGTAAGTCTATTCATTTTAACACCAGTGAAACAACACAATACAAAGCAAAACAACTAATTTTACAAAACCAGTAAGAGAAAGTGGCAGAAACTAAAGAGACGAGGATCATTTTAATTTTACAAATCCAACAATTTTGTGTTGCACCTTAAACTTCAAATAGTCTTTATTTCAATCTCAAGGAACCAGCAATTCTAAAAGATTAAACTACGAAATTATATAAAAACAGAATTAAATAAAAAGATTTCATTAAAAACATTCTTTTCTTTTTTGAATAGCAAACCAAAGCATATTTTTTATAATATCTGTCTATATTAATATACTAGTTACCTGTGATTGAAGAACTTTTAATTCTATTAGCATAACTACAGATGATATTGTGCCTGAACCACTTTGCGGTAGCAGATGAGGGACAATTATTCTCAGCAGTGCGTGAAACATAATGAAAGAAACAAGGCACATAAATACACTATAAGTAGTGGGTAACTTCTCATAATGAGAGGCTCGATATGTATAGAGAAAAAACCAAGGTTAAGAACGATAAATACTGGTAGATAAAAACAACATAAGAAATCTGGTTTATCCCACGAGAATGAAAATTTTCAGATCTATCTATGGAAAAGATGATACTTAGAATTTGTCAACTAGACATAGGAAAGAGAGGTGGTCAGGGTGTTGTTTTTGAGGGGTTGGGAGGTATAAGGATTCAAACCATACCCATTCTAACAAAGTTAACAATATTGAGTTTGGTCCATTAAAAAAAAAAGTAACCTCAAAAGCTGGTTCAAAATGGGATCTCAATACCCCCACAAAAAGCGACAACCTGATCCAGTTACTTCTACAGTTGTCCGTAGACCGGAAATAGATGATTTAGAAGTCCGTATCAATAACATGTTGCTATAAACAACAAAAGGAAAAATAACTTTGGTGATCTGAAAACAAAAAATTACATACCTCTACTAAAGACTCTGTAATATTAATGTTCAGCTGAGTAGTTGATTCGAGAATGATATCAGTTGAAAAGGACCTGTTAGGAAGAACCAAATTTATTTCTATTTTATTTTATCATATCAGCTTATCTATACACATATATAGAATCAACTTATCTTTACACATACATAGAATTTGAAAATCAACTTATCTATACATAGAATCTGAAAAATTACAAATATGTGTTAATCAATAAGAAAAAGTGTGTATGCATAGGCATAGGCATAGGTGAAGTCCAAAGCTCAATTATCATGAATAGGCATTGGTGAAGAATCACATGGCCGAAACAGGGTGAAATCACTGTGAACACATTACACAGACTAATTTGACCAACAAAATCAACATTTCAATTTAGCCATCATCTTCATTATTTTAAGTAATTTGTCGGAGATAGTTTTTGAAAGTAACTTATAGCTTTTCTCAACATTTCGATAGGAGTTTATCGATTGTTATCTAAATATACATAAACACCATCACTTATGTGATATGATTTTACACTTAATTAAGTTGTTTATCCAAACATTGATTTATTCAATTATTTATTCTAAATCATCATCAAACAATAATAATCAACGAGAATAAAAACGAATAGAAATGTAAAATTAAACCAAGAGTTATACGAGGAACCTTGTTGTTCTAGCTCCAGACGGAGCCGGTCTCCGTCGCTGACGCATCCAACTAGTTGCAGCAGCATGAATCACAATTTCTCTCTGCAGAGCTCGACAATTAATTCATGATTAAACTAAGAATTCAATTTTTAGTACATAAATTGGTGAGATTAGGGTTTTGGATTGAAATTGCATACCTGATGTGGTTCTTCGTTGAAAGAGGAGGAAGATGAGAATCGAGATGGCGTTTCCAAATCAACGAGAACAATTTAGTTCGATCAGAATTGACTTCTCCTACGCTTCGAAGAAGAATTTATGATGGATATGATATGATGGCGAAAGTACAGATCGAACAACGATGCACCAAGGTCTGAACGCACAGAGAGAGCAATCGAGTTAGACTCAGATCTGAACAATCTGGTGGTGCGATGACCCGAAACGGTGGCGCGTTGGGATGAACGGTGGCGGTGTTGAACTATTTTGCTTGTGAAGAGGATGGAATCACAAACGAGAGAGAGTAAAGGGAAATGAATTGTTTTTTTTTTCGTTAAAAAAATGAATTGTTTTTTTTTTTAAAATAAACGAATCGAACGAATGTTGTGATAATATTATTTTTTTGGTACAGTAACAAACAAATGTAAGCATCAGCTAGGCAAACTTCATTTGTGGTAAGAGCAAAGCTAATTAAAGACAAATTAACTAAGGAAAAGGACTGTAGCAATATTTTGGTAGCTAATATGATATTTTCTTGTAGTGAACCCAAGTTTGATCCATGTAGAACAATTAACTAAGGAAAAGGACTGTAGTGAACTCCAAATTTCAATGGGGTCATTCTGTTAGGAACTGAATGGTTAACAAGAAAAAACAGTCATGAAAATCTATGCCTTGAAAATTGATATTCACTACTAATATAGTAACAATCTTTTTTTTCCTTTTAAAATAGTACAATAAAGTAAAACTCATCGATTTTAAAATAAACCAATAAATAAGTTTTTCTCTTAAAATAAAACCAATAAATTGTTGAATTCCATTATACCAAATTCTTAGAAATAATGGTCCCAAAAGCATAAAATGTTGAATTCATATTCCCATATTTTGCATACATATCAACAAGCAAGGTCAACTAGATAACATCATTTGCTATGCCGGACTTGATGATGATTCAAAAGAGAGGAATAACCTGCAAATGCATCCAATACGCTTAAAAATGTTTTGATTGGAACGAGTTTCAATATCAAACATAAGAAGAAAAATCTCCAATGCAGGTATAAATCTCTTGTTTTGTACATGCTCACTATCCAAGAAACCACATTTCTAGATCGCGTGCTTTGTTTTGTAGGTTGTTTTGCAAATAAACGTTCACATCAAGCAAATTATGTTTCGCTTTAGGCATTAGATCAAAGGTTGTTTGAGCATCAATCATTCTTCCCAATTTCATATAACTAGAAACCAAAGTATTCCTAGATTTAACATCTTTCATCGGTATATCATCAAATGCTCGATCTAAAGCTTTTTCCACCCTCAAATCTGCATAAGCTTTGATCGAAGAAGACCTGACAAACACATTCAAGTTGTGTGTCAAATGAAAGGCCACAACATGAACTTGATGGATCAAAACATCCAACTGTGTACTAATAATTTCTCTGAGCAATACGGATATGGCGTATTCATTGGATACTATACTCCAGCTCTTCCCATATGCAAGAAGTGGTTGTAGAGTCCCTCTGAGTTTCTGGTTCTCTGAAAACATGTTCTAGGAATCAGCATCTTTGACGGACATTGAATCTATTGGTCATGAGCGAGTCTAATTTGATGGTATTGCACTTAGAAAAATTTAAGCAGTCATGAGTTATGGGTCAATTTTAAATCCAAGTTACTTAAGCGATTATGGATCCTCTTATTTTCTCTTACCTAAGTTACCTTCGTTGATGAAATGTATTTATAATTACTAGATCGACCACCCGTGCGAGCACGGGTCATATACAATATACATTGTAAATGTAGTAGACAAAAGCAAAATTTAATAGCACAATCCCAACTTATAATTTTAATGTCATAATTTTGAATACAACTATAAATTGATTGTGATATATATACACAAGCATGTTTAAACGATTACCCCTATATTTTATTGATAGCCATTCCGAATGAAACAACCAATAGAGATTATTGTAGTTGACATTTGAAAGATATTTTTTTATCATAAGGAGTCAATTATAATCTTTGGAATATTTAATGTTGCAAGTCAATACTAATTCTTAGTTATTTATGATCTTGGAGCTTTACTTAGGTTACCATGAGTATTGCACCGTCTTTATGGCCTTAAAGAAATTTCTTTGGTTACCAGATTCTTTGTGCTCTATGAAAACATTAGTGTGTAGCTAGGATTTTGAGCTCCATGAAGAAAAGAATAAGGAGATAGGATGTATGTTATCTATTAGAAGTGATGATGACATAAATATACTATTGAGTTGAAGGATTTTTTTTAGTGAAACTTTTCAAGTAAATATCATTATCTGATAGAAGCAAATAGATCCTCACTGTTTTCTATCAAATTTATATTTGCATATAATGAGGTCAAATTTTGACAAAGTATCAATCATAAAAAATATGCATGACAAACTGAATAATAAGTTAAATCTTAGATGTATGTAACAAAGAGTAAATATAACTAAATATAAACTATTAAAAAAAAAAGATTAGACAGTAGCAAATAGTACACTGTTGGAATATCAAAATATAATTCCAAAAATAATACATAACCATCTAATATAACTTGATTCTGATAAGTGGCAAGGCATGCCAATGATAGTGATTGTGATTTGAAACATTAGAAATATAAACGATTAGTCCAATAGTTATTGGCTAATCGCAGTTGCAACAAAAAAACACTTTCAATGTTGAGAGATTTAACTCATGGTATACAAAAGCAAAACTAATTACACCTGTAGTGTCATTGATTCAGATAAAAATAAAAAGGCAATAGTTTGATTAACTTATTAAGACATTCCAAAGTCCAAACACCAACAAAACACTAAGACAAATTTGGTTAAGTGGTTGAAAAAGGATAATGGTATAACAACTAAAGGAGGACCACAGCGTGTGTGCAACAAATGTGATTCATAAAATGAGATTTTTTCAAAAAAACAAACAATGTGCATATGGGTTGACCTCGACAATATAAATTAGGACCGGTTTGATAATCACATATATCAAAGTTAATTCTGTTTATTTATAAAGTACGTATTCAAATAAGTTACATGAAGCATAAAAATTATATAAAAGGTTGTTATATGTTACCTTGAACACGATGCAGCTGTCTTTGTGTGCTTAAAACATCGTCACTTAAATTCCGCCAAGTCTTTTCCCAAATCTTTTCCCAAACAACCTCTAGTGAACTGACTGCACACCAGCAAAGCAACAAACATTCTACGCATGTATCTGGCAGTTCCCCACACCGATGCTTGGTTAATTGCATCATCGATAAACTCTTTATCGTCCTCCAACAATCCCAAAGCAAAGCAAGCTTCTTTAAAACTGTTGTATTTTACACCCCCCACAATTTTAATGTCATCATATGATGCAGTTAGAGCTGTCAAAACGGGTCGGGCCGTACTGGTCGACCCGTTTAATCCGATTAATTATAAGGTTTGAGCCTTAAATATTGATCCCGAATTTTAATAGGGCTTTTTAGCCCGGCCCTAAAAATCCTGGTACCCGTTAGGGCTAGCCCGAACGGGCCGCAGGTAGCCCGCATAACAAAAAAAAAAAAAAAATTCAAATAATTCTTTACTTAGTTGATTATCAAAGTAAAAAATAAAAGGGAAAATTCAATGAATTAACACAAATATAAATGTAATATAAAATTATATTTACTCGTTACGTTATTTATAATTTTAAAGATCGAATATATAAATATTTATAACCATAACATATCTAATTTATTTAAAATTGTTTTCCTCGCCGTTTTAGCTTACGACATGTGTACGAAAATGTTTACAATTTTTTTTGTGCTAGACATTATTTAAACATGTTAAAAATATTATTTATAAAAAAATTTATAGGAGTATTTGATAGTACTTTTTAAATAAAAAAATGTAATTTTTAATACGGGCCGACCCATTAGCCCGCGGCCCGTGTAGGGCTGGGCTCGAGTAATATTTCAAGCCCGTTTTCCAACCGAGCTTTTTGGCTCTGGCCAGATAAAGCCTGTAGCCCGCTAGGGCCGGCCCTAAACGGGTCGGGCCGACCGTTTTGACGGCTCTAGATGCAGGACCCTTGACATAGTTGAGTAAGGTTCTCAAGTAGAATTTTTCACCAGAACCTGGGGGGACAAAGTGAATCTTGCCTATCGATATACCTTGTTTTCTTGGAGACCATTTGTGATCAGCTGCCTTCACACGAAATTTATAGGAAATCCTGAATAAGTAAGATCTCTTGCTTCAGGATATAACTTATTTGCATCCATCCATGCCGCAAATTTGGTATCACGGATATGTGGTCTTTGGATGACATCTTCAAGGTCCTCATGATCTTCAAAAGTGATAGGCTCCCCACCCTCTAAATGAAAGTTTAACCGTTCAACAGAGGGTTCCCTGTAATTAATATCAAATGAAAATATCCTCCATACAACTTCGCATGAGGAAAGATATCTGCAATCGTAGTGCATTTGATTTCATCGTAAGTGTCATCGGCGACATTGTGAAAGGAAACAGTCACACGATCGTGTCCTTTATTGACGTACTTGAAAAGATATTTTATGGAACTTGATTGATTACACCATTCGATGTTGATATGTGCATTGTACTTTAGCAGTAGAGTTCGGTTATATGGCACAACATATCTATTATCAGCAAAGGCCTCACCTTAACAAAAACACCGTTGTCTCTTCTTCTACAAACTGGATAGCCCTCTGGATCAATCACCGTTGACTCCACAAACTTCTTTGGAAAGTATTTGGTGCATTTGCCATTTAGCATACATGGTGAACCATCATTTTGTATTCCGCAAGAACCATGGATCTTAAGAGAAGACACAATATTATATAACCGAGGCTCACAGTCTTTATCTGGTATCTCTGCGCATATAATGTCGTCAATTTTGTTGGGATGAGAACATCAAAATTCTGGTTGTAAAAAGACTAGTATATGAGCATGTGGAAGACCCCTCTTTTGAAATTCAATGGTATATATTACTGCAAATATAGTAATGATGTAAAATATTTTAATATTAAACACTATAAATAAAAAAATAAAAATGTGAACCTAACAATGCTTAAAAATTTAGAAATAGAATGATAATTACATGCTCTCACTTTCCCAAAAAGTTTGCCTTTTTTAATATCCTTTATAACATGTTCAACTTTATCTTGAAAATCCGACTAACCAAATTTGGTCCATCTTCAGGCTTTAAACCGTGTTTTTTCAAATAATCAACAAATTCCGGCCATTTGTGATTACATGTAAATGTTATGAAAAGATCAGGATATCCCACCCATGCACAAATTGCTATGGCATTTTGGTAATTCTGTATCATGTATCGAGCTCCTCCAACAAACCTTGACGGGAGAACAACTCTTTTACCTGCAGTGGCTGGACATGTGTCTCCCCTCAGTACTGCTTCATACAAACCCTTGTACATATCAGCCCTCACTTCTTTTTGGTGATCTCTGTACCACTTCAATCGCCAAGACTCTATCATACTATAGGCATCAACCAAAAATTGTTGGAAAAGCTGCCTACAAAACACTAATGCTGAAAAAGCTATATCTCTCTGCTGTATTTTATAAGCAAACCACTCTTTCATAGAAACAAAGGGTCGTTTTATAGATGACTTTGTATGAGTATCACTGAATTTTATGTCCCTTCGAAAGCCATCTTCTCCCCTTGAAAATATCAAGGGATATTGCAATGGCAAGTATGATGTTTCAAATACAGATATGCATTTTTATAGACCGGATTGTTCATCGACTATAATATCTATGTCGAAATCGGCTACATCATAATCACCAACAACCAACGCTGCAACTTCGGATGCAGAAGGCAAGTTGTATCTCCGCCAATCATAACCTCTTTTCCCTAAAATCCGCAATTTAATTTTAGGGGCATTGTGTTGCACTAATGTGTCTCGAACTAGTCTATATGATTTGGCATACGAATTGCAGCTGTCAAACATGCTCCTTAATTCTTCCACAATGGTTGACTTTAGCGAGTGCCTGTCATTCTCCATCCTAAAAAAGAAGAATATATTATAAAACAATCAGAGCTAAACAATTATTGGCGAAGACTTGACTGCATGACACATTAGATAGATTCATTAAAAAGTAACTTAATTGGTATTATACAAACAATTACCCAACAACAGCCATCAGGTTTTTTAACTCGTTATCTGTGTCGTATATATAGAGCTGTGCAAACTTGGGGCCGTTACCAGGTGTTCGGAGTAGACTCCCTATTTGATTATAATTTTCTCCGTTTAACACACATATATTGGTGGAGCCTTGCCATCATTATTTGTCTTGTCTATTTTCCCCCCAATAGATGTGAATGAAAACATATTGTTGAAAGATCAAATGTTTTCAAAAAAGAATTTGTTTTTTTTTTGTCTTTCTTGTGATACAAATCATACAATGCTTTAGGCGGTCGCTTGAAAGGTGCAATTTCTACCCTCCCTTGCATACAACACATTGAAAATTCAGGATTTGAAGTGTGCCGTGATTTACAAACCCTTTCGTCGTACCACATCAACGCCTTGCATTTGGGACATTTAATAATTGGCTGGCCAATGTCTAAATATTTTGCATTGTGTTTATACATGATATTAGTTACTAAGGTTATACGTAATGTTAATATTAAGACATAGAGATAATTCATAATGGAGGCAATTAACTACCAGTTGTCTCAAAATCTTCTTCATCCTCCACTTCCATTACAACGGCTTGGCATTCTGCGTATCAGATATAAAGTTATGAGATAAGGCACGATAAATCGTACATTATTATTAGTATAAATGAAAAACATGGTAATTTGTAAATAATATATGATAATTATACTAACCAACAAAATTATCTGGAACTTCGTCACTTTCACCATTCTCGTTGCAGTGCATTGATAAGTGTTGGTTTCTACAGCTTGTTTGAGAGCCGTCTGTAGTATAATTTGGCAAATCTCCCTCAAGTTCTGTCAGATTTCATGAAATGTATGATATATGTTAATCAAGAATATAAACATTCAGTCAGGCACATCATTTTTCAATTCATTTCATTGAATACTGATAATTAAACTAACCATCAGAATTATCTGGAACCTCTTCAATTTCGCCATTCTCATTGCATTGCATTGTTATGTCTTGTATTCTACAGCTTGTTTGAGAGTCTACTGTACAATTTTTCGACAAATCTTCTTCAAGTTCATTCGGATTATCTGAAATTTATCATAAGCGTAAATCAAGAATATAAACATTCAGTCAGGCACAACACTTTTTAAATGTTAACGACATACTTACATATATTATTATTTTAACTCTATGAGACACCTGAAAAACCTTGCCTAAGTTATGTTATAATATCAGATAAGGATTGGTTCAGCTCGAAACTCGGCTTGTGTTCGACACGAACACTTTTTTCAGCTCGAGTTTGGCTCGTTTAAAGTTCATGAACAGTACGGATCGACTCGTTAGGTGCAGTTCATGTACTCGAATCACATAACTCAAAAAACATTCTTTTTATCAAAAAAAGGTAAAATCTACAGATCTTTGACGGAACAGGTTTCATACCAACGCAACATTTTGAGAGAACACACAACAATATTACATATATTTAGAAAAAAGGAGTTCAGCTAACAACCATATTATGATATAAAAAAAACCTTCATTATTTCCATTAATATTGATTCCTACCTTCTTTTGATCTAACATTATTGATTATCCTTGATTATTCAAAACAAGATGAAGAACTTAACGAAATGAAGAGCAAACAATATGAAGAGATTATAAATTATAAGTACATAAAAACTTTAAAATAAGCTGCTACCGTTCCACGCCAATTGTTGCTGCTCTGAACGTTGTTGTTTGGTTTAGTTCCAATTGCTTGTGATTACTGTTGCTGCTGATCTTCATTCAATTCCACTTCAATTTATTCGACTGCTGCTGTTATTGCTATGATTAATGTTTCGCTTGCTGCTGCCATTAATTTTGGTGATTGCTGTGCTGTTTTGTGACCATTGTGCTGTTCCACCAATTTAATTACAGTAGCTTGCTATTTTAAATTAAAGATTCCAACTATAGCAGGTTTCATTTCTTTTCCTTTTACCTTTAATATGAGTTCATTAGAATTAAATTTAGATTATAATTTAGCAATGTCTGAGTAGAATTTTATAGAGTTCGAAATGTGATGAATGTCGTACCAATGATGCTCTGTAAGTTGTATGATTAGAAATTTTAACATGATTTATTTTTAAGTCTGAAAATTCTGATTTTTAACGATAAATATTTACAGCGAAAGCTGAAATAAAGTGATATCGGTTTCATATCAAAAGAGTGAAACCTGTATCTGACCGTAGAAATTCAGAAATTGATTTTTAAATTCATCGAAAGCGTTTTCTTTAATTGATTTAGAAATTTCTAATTTTCAAAAAGGTATCTTAAACTTGTAGTCGGATGCGCGAAAGCGAGCGTCTGTGAGTTTAAAATACGGTAATGGACGCGCGAAAGCCGATGGTACCTTTAAATTAAAATTTCTACTAAAAATAACTTTTCAAACGTAAATTGATTATTTTTCAAGTGAAGTTTTGAAGTTGTAAGGCGTACGCGCGAAAGCGGTCGATTAGATTGCAAAGTCAAATACTCGGTGTCGTACATGCGAAAGCTGGCGACCCCTTTAATTTAATCATTTTAACGCGCGATGATATTTTCCTGTTATAGTTGATAAAATATAACTTAACAAGTACTCATGGTCGACACGAATTATATTTCGGGCTCTCGTCATTAAAGTAATTAAAAACAAAGTTATTTTCCAATTTTGCAACCAAACTAATTAGCATCGCCTTAGATAAACAACGTGACAATAAATAACGATACTTGACATTGGTCTTTGTGGGATTCGACATCTTTTATACTAAAACCGATATTTCCGTGCACTTGCGGACCTATCGTGTGTGTGTATATATATGTGTCAGTAAGATAAAATCCATCTGCTATAGAATTTGGATACCCAAACTTCATAATAAATGATAACTATGTTTGAATATCCCAACTTTGAGAAATCATGGATATGTCCTTGAATATTCTAATGATTCATATTCATTCTCATCATTTTCATATAACAAAATCATTCTCATAGTATACATCATATATATATATATATATATACATCATATATATATATATATATATATATATATATATATATATAAAATGGTGTGGTTATAAAAAAGTGGAATTGAACACAAAGATAGGGGTGAAAGTGCAATTGAACACAAAGATGAGGTGCAAAATCAGAAAGAGGACAAAAAGATGGGGTGCAAAATCGCTTAAAAAAAAGTGGGTGCAAAATCGCACAATTAGCAAAAGATAAGGGAAAAAGTGCAATTAAGCCAATAAATAAATAAAACAGCAAAAGACAATTAAAATGAAATGGAAGAAAAAATATATACTATGAGAAAATAAAACTTTATTATAGGCTTAATAGCAGTTTTAACCCTATAACTTTATCAAAGTTGCGATTTTGGTCCCTAAGAAAAAAACTACAAAACCGCCCCCTAAGTTTTGCATATGTGGCAGTTTTGACCCCCAAGATCAATTTTGACTCGGTCTACGCTGACGTGGCACCCTAAGTAAGGTGTCACGTGTTATTTTTTTTGCTTTTGGGGGCCAAAACTTCTACAGTTGCAAAACTTAGGGGACTCTTCTGTAGTTTTTTTTCCTAGGGGGTCAAAATCGCAACTTTAGAAAAGTTAGGGGTATGTAATAGAGTTTGAGTGAGGTGAGGAGCCTTGATTGGTCAAGGAAGACTTTCACGTATCTCTCGTAGTTAGTTAAAGTTCTCTCTCATATGTCTTGTTCTTGTCCTTGCATGTTTTCTGTTATTCTTGTTTAGTTTTCCTCAAACATAGCAAATCCACATCCAATTACACAACGTCATCTTCAACATTCCTTCATCTGTTTTTTCTCATTTTCTATCTCGACACCGTGCTAGCTAACAAGGAATTTCTCCAAGTACGTATACTCCTTTTCATTTCTACCATTTCATTCTTAGGGTTAATTTGGATCCCATTAATTTTTGAGCACATACGCTTTTTTAACACAAGGGAAAAAATGTTATGGTTAATTTTGTACATTTGTGACTCTCAATGATACATTCTAATGTAGATTTAATTATATGTTGCTTACAGTCACAGATGTGTTTAAAGTTTCATAACATTTTGCATCACAAATACTTGTTACTAGGTAACTTCTGATCATATTTGATTTTGATGTAATGAGTGTGTGTATGTATATACATATTCGCATCTAAGTATTTAAAATACTAATTTCAAGAGGCATTGGGCAATTCTTTGAGTATATATGTTCAAAAGTTTATTTTGGATATCAATTTAATTTACCAAAGTGATTGAAATATTCATAAGGAGTACCAAGTTCACATGAATGAAGGTAATTCAATATATAATCTTTTTCCATTTGAAGTCTCAGGGGAGTTCTCAGTCTCCATGCATGTATAACACCTCAACAAATATTTGAATTTTATATCATCAATTCAACAATGAGAGATTTGAATGCGGATAATAGCTGTAGTTCACCAAAAACTCCAAATTTTCGGCAAAGAAGACGCTCAAATGAGGTTAGTGTGGTAATGTTAACATGTATCCGTCTGTGTTACCAAACATATTCAAATCATATGTACGAGAGATGATTCATATATTGAATATCATAAGTTAAGATGTTTAATTTTGGTATTTTGACGGTTCTACCTTTTTTTTTCTGTATCAGTTTCCTCCTGAAATAAGCAAATCAAATGGAGCCATTTTACTTGTAAATGATAAATATAAATACAGATCAATGTGGATACGTGCATATTCATCTCTATGGATGCTAGCATTTGTCTCACTTATCATATATATGGGTCATCTTTACATCTGGGCCATGGTGGTTGTTATCCAAATATTTATGGCTAGTGAGCTCTTCAATCTATTGAGAATAGCTAGTCAAGATAAACGTCTCCCTAAGTTTAAGCTCTTGAATTGGTAAGCATCATTATTTATTAATCATAAAACAATTTCTAAATATTCAATTCATGATGTTTAGTTCACCAAAGAAAATATAAGATTTGAAAACAACAATGTCTAGGCATTTTTTCTTCACGGCGATGCTATACGTATACGGCCGTATTCTCAGTCAACACCTTGTGAATACAGTGACATCAGATAAATTTTTCTATAGACTTGTCAGCAACCTCATCAAGTATCAGATGGTTATATGTTACTTCTTATATATTGCAGGTTAGTACTTTTAAATGTGTTTTACTTGTATGATTTCAGGTTTTTCCCTATAGTATAATAAATTCATTTCTGAGTAAATCTTTTCATGTATGATTTCAGGTTTTGTATGGTTTATTCTTTCATTAAAGAAGAGATACTACAAATATCAATTTGGCCAGTATGCATGGACACATATGATACTTATTGTTGTGTTTACACAGTCTGCATTCACGGTAGCTAATATATTTCAAGGAATTTTCTGGTAACATGACTTCTGATACATATTAATTCATTCTATTACTGTTAATTTCTTTGTCATTGCTAACCATTATATTCGTCATGTTTTCAATTATGATTATAATAGAAGATGTTAACATTATTTTGAAGGTTTCTTTTCCCTGCATCTCTAATTGCTATGAATGATGTTGCTGCATATTTCTTTGGTTTCTTCTTTGGGAAAACACCTCTTATATATTTCTTTTCCTTTAGATAATATGGAAAAAACATTTGAATCCATGTCCATTGTGATTGCCTTTCTCTTAGAAGGTACCAATCTTTCACCCCTACCTAGGCCAGCATTGTTACCGACCAAGTCCTCATCATCTAATACAGAATTTCGTGACGCTAATGTTGACAATGTCTCCTCCCCGCAGCAATCAGGCTGCACTCTTCTGGCTACCACACTAGTCTCATAAGTTGGGGTGTTAGATGGTATAAATGAACCGGGAGTCGCACAATTTTCTGCTAGATCTGTCATATATCCGCTCAACCTAGAGTCAACTCTGGTCTCGTTTGCTTTGGCATCTTCAGATGTCTGTGTACCATTCTTTGAAACATCTTTATTATCTGAACAACTTCCTTTCGATAACTCATCAATCTTGGCTCCACTACTATTGTCAGCTTTGCTTTGGCATCTTTTCTCATCAATCCTAGAGTCAACTGTGGTCTCTTTATTATCTGAACAACTTCCTTTAGTTAATTCATCGATCTTGGCTCCACTATTGTCGTCACCTTCCTGATTTGACTTGCTATTATTATCCAAATTCCCAAGGCAATCTGAAAATCGAGCAATCAAAAAATGAATAATTTATATAATATCTAACAGTAATTAGCATGCCTTGCTAACAAAAAACGTCCACTTATAAAAAGTTTGATGTGGAAATAAAAACAACCCAACCAGTTAGGAGAAACCCCTGCTACTGCTAGCTTCATTTAACTACTTTCTTCTAACATGATAATGCACTTAACGTTAAACATCAAATTAACATTGCATTGTAATAAATTTGGTTAAGTAACAAAACTCATGCCTGAGTAAACAAAAAGAAAATTGGCAAAAAAGAATGACATTATACATTAAAAGCTTATTATATAAAAATGAAAAAAATTACTAATTAGCTTATTATAGCAACAAGATGCAGCAAAAATGAAAATAATTACTAATTAGCTTAATTCAAAATTTCTCCAATTTCATCACCAAATAAATCAAACAAACACATCGACTAGAGTCAAAAAGCACATGCAACAAGAGATGCGAAGGGAAGAGAAAGAGCAAACCTGAGATTTGTTGACGTAGTGCAGCGACGACAACAGAACACAATTCATATTTTATGTGAAAGAGAATGCAGCCACAACATGTTCATATTTTATATGATAGAGAGTGCAGGCACAACAGTCTTAATGTTATGTTCATAAATATACATGTCAATGTATATCCTATACATTCTGATATCTAAACTCAAAAATGGAAGGTAAAGTACTACAGACTCATGCTAGAATCACAAATGACATAGAAGATATTATTATGAAATATCTATTCTTATATCCTGCCAAAGCAAATAACTTCTATACTTTTTATTCGGAATAAAGTAATCATAACTCAGCGACATGATTAAACTTTGTCATATTTTCTTTCACTTTTCTATCATGACATAACCATTTAACAGATTCTTAAGCACATATTTGTTAATATTGATTAATAAAAGGTTTCCTTTCCATAAGTAAAGAAACCTTCACATTGATTTGATGGCTATAAGAGAGCATGTGATAATGTCAGTTTGTTACTCCTTCCAAATAATCTGAAAAGAGCTAAAATTAAAGCTATATATGTAATCTTAAAACTAAGCATCAAGCACCATTCATAAACATACATAAAGGTACAAACTACGCGTTACGCCACAAGAAGCGACACTGATCAATAAAAAAAGATACCTCTTCAAAAAAATCAATAAATAAGATACGTTTAGACTCAAAATTACAGAATAGAAAATGGGTAGGTGTTAAACTAAGAGAAACCAAGAGCAATGAGGGATGTTAAACTCAGAGAGACTAAGAGAAATCAGGGTCAAAACTATATGCCTCTTCATTCTGATTTCTCATATAAATACAATGTATTTACAAGCTGTCAAGTTGACTTTCAACCCACTAAATTAGCTAAACTGACATATGTATATTTACAGCTAATTATGCTAATTGAAAGAATGATTATTTGACTATTACATATAAATGTGCAATCTAATAGAATCTGATTTGCCATTAATTCCATTGACATCTCCCCTCAAATTGATGCTGGTAAATCTACAAGCATCAATTTGCTAAGTAGAAAATTGTGCCGCTGACGTGTCAAACTTTTAGTGAAAATGTCAGTTGTTTGAACAGATGTTGAGACATGTGGTAGATTGATGATTCTTCGATCATAGGCTTCTCGAATAGAGTGACAATCAACCTCGATGTGTTTCGTCCGTTCATGGTAAACTGGATTTGCTGCAATCTAAATGGCACTGGTGTTGTCAGCATGCAGTGGAGTCGGTTGTTCTTGAGAGAATTCAAGCTTTGCTAGAAGTCCACGCAACCATATTATTTCAGAACAAGCAGCAGACATTGCGCGGTATTCTGCTTCAGTGGATGACTTTGAGACTGAATCTTGTTTCTTACATTTCCATGAAATAAGAGCATTTCCTAGAAACATACACCAGCCAGTAGTAGATTTTCTTGTGTCTGGACAACCAGCCCAATCGGCATCACTATATGCTTGGAGTTTGAGTGATGAACCAACGGGAAAAAATAAACCACACTTTAGGGTGCCAAGGAGGTATCTAATGATTCGTTGTACTGCTGACAGATGAAAATGTCGTGGAGCTTGCATAACTTACTAACTGTGTGTACAGCAAAAGAAATATCTGGGCGAGTGATAGTTACATAGATGAGACTTCCCATCAGTTTGCGATATTGAGTGGGATCATCAAGGGGGTCACCTTCATCTCTTCTATATTTAACATTAACTTCCATGGGAGTGTCAACGGGGGTTGCATTTGTGAGTCCAGCTAGCTGGACCAAGTCTTGAATATACTTTTGTTGATTTAAAAAAGCACCTTCATGATGAGAATGCACCTCTAAACCCAAGAAATAAGTGAGACGGCCCAACTCTTTCATATGAAAAGTTGAATGCAACAGGTTTTTGATCCTAGAAATAGCATCTTGATCAGAACCAGTCACAACAATGTCATCCACGTAAACAAGAAGCACCACCATGCCTTTAGGAGTTCTTTGTAGGAAAAGAGATGAATCATACTGACTTTGACTGAATTCAAAACCAAGTAGTGTCGATCGAAACTTTTCAAACCATACTCTTGGGGCCTGTTTCAATCCATACAAAGATCGTTTTAGTTTGCAAACAGTATTAGGTGAAGGTGTAGGCATACCATTAGGAAGTTTGATGTAAACTTCCTCCTGAAGATCACCGTGGAGGAATGCGTTTTTGACATCCATTTGATGTAACGGCCAAGCTTGTGACGCAGCAATAGCAAGAATAGTGCGCGCGGTTGTCATCTTGGCAACCGGAGCAAACGTCTCATCATAGTCTAGTCCATATTCTTGCTTATTTCCAAGCACAACTAAACGAGCCTTGTAACGATCTATAGATCCATCCGAGCGCAGCTTTATAGAGAACACAAACTTGCTGCCTAAAGGTTTAACAGATGAGGGACATGGCACTATATCCCATGTTTGATTTTCTTCTAAGGCAAGAAGTTCATATTCTATAGCTCTCTTCCAGCAATCATTCTCCATGGCCTGTTTATAAGATGAAGGAATAGGGATAGAAGATAATGATGTTGTCATGCAATTGATATACCTTTCTGGGGGCTAACTTTCGCGTGAGCTGCGTCGTAGAGGAGCTGGTTCTAGTTCATCTACTGGACTAGCAACCAAGGAATTATCTTGAGGGGGTCCATGAGTGGCAGTGCTACGTCTTTTGTAGGTCAAGAGAGGTTTAGAAGGTTGTTGCCTTGAATGAGAGTTAGAAAACAATGGCAAAATAGAAACTGGAGAAGAGACAAGGTCATTATGTGATACAAAAAAATATTTATTTTCTTGGAATATGACATTTCTAGATACCCGAATCCTACGAAAGTTATGATCACAACACAGAAAACCCTTTTGATGAGGAGAATATCCAAGAAAAGCACATTCAACAGATTGTGCAGTGAGCTTGGTGCGTCCTTGTGGAGGAAGATGAACATAAGAGACACAACCGAAGACACGTAGAGTGGAGTAATTTGGTGGGTGACCATATAATCGAGTGAAAGGGGATTCATTACCTATTGATGGAGATGGCATTCTGTTTATAAGATGGACACAGTGGAAAGAGCTTCACACCAAAATCGTGAAGGCACATGAGACTCTAACAAAAGGGTGCAAACAACATCAAGCAAATGACGATTTTTTCTTTCCGCTACCCCATTTTGTTGTGGAGATAAGGGGCATGACCTTTGAGATATAATGCCATTAGATTGCAAAAATTCCTGAAATGAGTGTGACATGTATTCCCCCCCCCCCCCCCCCCCCCCCCCCCCCCCCCCCTCCCATTGTCAGAGCAAAATATTTTGATTTTTGAAGAAAATTGAGTCTGAACATACGCATGAAAAAATTTGAAAGTGGAAAAGACTTCATCTTTTGATCGTAGAAAATAGACCCATGTGAAACGACTATAACCATCAATAAAAAGTTACAAAATATTTGTAATGAGCATGAGATATAACTGGTGACACGCCCCAAACATCACTATGGATTATATCAAAAGGTTGTGTTACATTTGACTGATGTGTTGGAAATGGTAAAATTTTACTTTTACCAAGCTTACAAGGAATACAATCAAAATGAACAGAATTAAGTGATGGAGTGTGTTTATTTCCAAGAAAATTAGATTTTAGCAACTCATGAAGTGCATTTGCGTTTGGATGTCCAAGACGCTTATGCCACGCTTGGTAATCAACAATAGCAGAATTACAAGAAAGTAAAGGCAACGAAAGACTTTGAGGAAATGAAAACTGGATTGGGAAAAGACGTCCAACTTTAGGCCCCTTCGCGATTATCTTCCCTGATTGTTGATCCTGCACAAGACAACCAGATTGTGAGAATTGTACTTGACAATCATTCTCGACTAATTGACCAACCGAAATGAGATTGCTAGTGAGACCAGGAGAGACAAAAACATTTGTTAGAGATGAAGAAATATCATCGGTGGCTGTGATAGGTAATTGATTTCCATCAGCAGTATGTATCTTGAGATTTCCAAAATATTTTTTGATATTAGTAAGAAATTCAGCATTGCCGGTCATGTGGTTGGAAGCCCCTGAATCAAAGTACCAAGAGGAAGAGGATTTACCTGTGATTCCTAGAGCAGAGAAGGCATAAATGATTATCTGTTGAACCATTTCAGGGGTCACCGTTGAAGTAGTAGGAGCATTTTGCTGAACCGGTGCTGGATTGACTGAGTTGCTAGGAATAAATGAATCAACCGAGGTTGTAAAAGCTGTGACATTTCTCTTTGGTGGCCTTATTGGGCATTCCTTAAGAATATGTCCATCTTGTTTGCAGTAGTTGCAGACTTTGTTTGGACAGTTTGAAGCATAATGTCCCAATTTCTTGCAACAAAAACATTGAACAGCACTCATGTCATGACCTCTTGTCTTTCCTCGTGCCACAAAAGCCACTGGAACAGTAGATAATTTTTTATCTTCAATGATGGACTGTGTCAGCAGACATTGTTCTTCACGTAACAGATCATTGAAACATGCATCCAGTGATGGTACAGGGTTTCTGTGCATGAGATTGGACCGAATACCTTCAAATTCAGATCTCAATTTCATAAGAAATTGATCTCGCTTAGTAGTTTCATGGACAGATTGTACATAACTTAGACCTTCAGAAGTCAAGTCTGCATAAACTATCTCAGTATATTCAGCCCAAAGATTCATGAATTGAGAGTAAAATTCAGAGATGGAGAGACTATCCTGTATAAATAAAGTTATGTCGTGTTCAAGCTGGAATCTTCGAGCGGCGTTGTTCTGATTGTAGACTTTCTTCAAGTAATTCCACATTGTGGCTGCTGTTTTGTAAGGTCGGAGATTCAGGACAATGTTTGGATCAACAGAACCTAGGACCCAAGACATGACTTGAGCATCTTTGACTACCCATTTGGCATGTGCAACCTTATCTTTCTCTTTGTCAGGAACTGGACAAATATCTCGAAATGGAATGCCCAAGTTGAATAGTTTTTGCCATTAAGGCGAACCACCAAGATTTCATGCTTTTCGGTAGACATGTGACTATGGAAATAGGTATTGAACAAGAATGCGAGGTTTAATAATCTGGATAGGGAAACGAATAACCGAGAAACAGAAGTGAAAAGGAAAAAAAACAGACTAGGTTCCTGGATTGTAAACTAGTGGAATTAATGGCAAATCAGATTCTATAAGATTGCACATTTATTTGTAATAGTCAAATAATCATTCTTTCAATTAGCATAATTAGCTGTAAATATACATATGTCAGTTTAGCTAATTTAGTGGGTTGAAAGTCAACTTGACACCTTGTAAATACATTGAATTTATATGAGAAATCAGAATGAAGAGGCATATAGTTTTGACCTTCATTTCTCTTAGTCTCTGTGAGTTTAACATCCCTCATTGCTCTTAGTTTCTCTTAGTTTAACAGTAGGTTGGTTACTAGGACGAAGGAGCAAAATGGAAACAGTGAATGGAATAGAGGGACACACACAAGCTCTTGCATATCGAGAGGTATGAGCCAATGATCAACTTGTAAAAGAGGCTTTAGAGTATAGCCAAATACTTGACATAGAGCAAAAAGTTCAAAGCTATAAAGTAGTTGATTTAGAACACAAAACACTAAACCAGAATCAGAAACATACATAAAAATTAATAAAGCAGTTGATTTTGATTTCTTCGTACTTCTGGAATTAACGCTCCACAACCAGCCTTATCCGTTGGATTGATTTCTCTCATCATATGTTGCTTTATCTCCTCATAATCTCAAACCATCCGGAGCATGTACTACTATTATGCATCCACCATACACTTCTTCAGTACCATATTTGCAATACACTACACATTCTGCAAAAGTGTTTCAAGAGTTGTGACTAGAACAACATCAAATCTACTTTCCTTTTTTAAAGGGGGAGGAAATAGAAAAAATAACAAGGGCTGGGAATTGAAATTATTTACTCACCTTTTTTCAGAGGCTGAAACTAAGTGCCACTCATCTTTAGCTATTGTTTGACTATCATTCCTCTGAAGCTCTTCCTTTACATTCCTAACATTATTATGTGAGCCATTGTGGTCTGCCAAAGAGCTAAAAAGAAGAAAAGGTGAATAAATAAGTAATCTTTCATTCATTTGGATATAATCACTATATAAATCTGAAAGAGAGTCAAATGTTTGTCTTAGTACCTGAAGTATATGGTGATTGTGACAGAATGAGAAAACTGAGAAAGCAGAAAAGCTCAAAACTCCTTCAGAAGAGCATGACCAAATAGAACCATAATTGGACTCTGCATACCAATATTCAATATTATAAATGTATACTTAACAAAAATAGGATATTTATAGAGAAAGAAAAAACACAAGGCTGATATATATATATATATATATATATATATATATATATATATATATATATATGATTGAACTCACAAGATAGAAAACAAAATGTTTTATACCAAACTCACTTGTTTGCTTCCTCATTCTAGGAAATTTCAAGCCATGAAGTGTTGTTCCATGATGCATTTGTTCCTCCACTATACAATGTACCCTTTTTTATTCAATTACCTAATAAAAGAAGATCTACCATTGAGCCACACACATAACAAAATCAAACAAATAAAAACCACACAAAAATATCTTTAAAATCAACCAAGAACACATAGAAAGGCCATGTATCCATCAAAGATTGATGCATAGGTAGCTCCTTCTGCAAGTAGAGTTTCTTTTTCTAGATATCCTATAAAATAAAATATTAAAATCATGATAATTTTGATTTTCCCGATCACAAAGTACATCAACTACAAATGAAGACAACTTAAGAGAAACACATGAAGTACACAAACGCCAACTTTAGTACATACCGTTGAGTACTTATAATAAAATATCAGCAAAGTGCTTCTTTCATGCGAGCTTCTTGTCCAAGCCTTAGAAAACCTGCCAAGGAGCAAATGACCATCATGGCTAATGCTATAGTTTTGGACCAATATGAGTTTTTGTTATAATAGGTATGCATTACACATGTAGCCAACTTGACAGTTGTTCCTATGCGCAAACTTTCGTAGTTATAAACAAATAAGAACAAATGCCACTTAATCGATTAAGAACAGCTACAACAAATATGTGACAAACAAATACCCCTTGATAGAACTACACTAGTACAACTTGTCAAAACAGAACTACACCAGTGCAGAAATCCCAAAATCATGTGCATAAATTCTTCACAACTCAGCTCAGCGCTATTCCTGGACCGGAATATTCAACTCAGCATCATAAATTTACTAGTTACATGTACTTAACAAAAGCTACAAACGCTGGAAGTCCAAAACACTTACTGTAATGTGACATGAAAGAGGTATGCATGTACTAACTAACATTTAAAAGCTCACTATACCATAGTTTGGAGCCAGAGACGATTAACACTAATTAACTTTTGGAGATGTCAAGAAATCATATAAATCAAACCATATCTAGACTGAGTCCAAACTCAGTCTTGCTGGCTCGAAATGGTGTGCCAAAACACGCACCTTGTTGTTGGATACGTATTGCAGCATATTAATTATAGATAATGTTGTATAACGAAATACTACCAATAAAGTTGTACAATGATTACAAGTAACCAATAAAGAAATTAAGCTCTATCAAGGGCCTTTTATGAGTTATCACAATTGTTAGCACCAACTTCATATGAATGGAATCAAAGGACATATACATTTGATTGAAAATAGTTTCTTCTACTTAAAAAAAATAGCACCAACTATATGATTATTTTGTTCCTTCACCGCCGTCATCGATTAAAAACACAATCATTAAATTTAAAAAACTCCCAATCAACAAAACTTCTTCTACCATCTTTCAAAAAAAAAAAAAAAAAACTTCTTCTACCTCAATTTTGTCAACAAAAAAAAAACTTCTACCGCAACACTACAATCATACATATTTTCACTACCATTGTGAAATAAAAATCAACCAATGATTTAGCAACATTAAAAGGTAATTTTTTTTTCAAATACCCATAATTTGAAAGGCAAAAACCCTATCGGAAATCAACAAAAAAGTCACTACATAAACTCGATGAAGACCCAACTAATCAAAACAACAAAAACTCAAGGGTTAATAGTGCTTTTAGCCCTTGTAATATAGTGCACTTTTAGTTTTAGCCTTGTAAAATTATTTTTTTAATTTACCCCCCGTAAAATATTTTTATTTTGATTTACCCCCCTAATAGACCAAACAAAAACGAAAATTTCTTGAAAAAAAAATAAAATTAGTTTTTGTTTGGCCTATTAGGGGGTAAATCAAAACAAAAATATTTTACAGAGGGTAAATCAAAAAAATAATTTTACAGGGAGGAAACCGGAAATAACCTATATTACAGGGGGTAAAGACCTATTAACCCAAAACTTAATATAGACCTAAAAAATCACTACGAAAATAGAGATCTTCAAAGAATACCCAAAAATAAGAATAAAATGGGAATTCCAAAAAAATTGTATATGAAACTAATGAAGTTGATTCAAATGTGAAACAACGGCAGAAATGTTAAAATTTAGAGACGAAATTTACCCCAGTTATCACTTCCAAGGGACAAAATCCTCAATTGTGAGCTGTCAATTGTGAGAAGGATTTACGAACCAAATATTAGGGATTTGAGAAAGGGGTTTGCGATTTGTGAGCAAATTTGGAATATTGAGGGAAAATGTTTTGGAGCCAAATCGAAAATTTATTGTTTGAACATTTTAGGATGGAATAGGACATTTTTTTTTTGGAGTTAAACAAGTTTTTCGTCCCTATAAATATAACATATTTTGATTTTAATCCTTATAAAATTAAACAAATTATTTTCATCTTCACAATTTTTTTTGTTTTGTTTTTGGTCCCTAGTAAAAATAATTTTGCATGTTCTTAACATTTTTTTAACATAACATGAATGTACAAAGTTGAACATAATAATCTGACATAACATGAACACATTTTGAACATAAAAGATCCATAATTTTCATATTTATATTAACTTAGGGACAAAAAACAAAATAATTTTTTTTTTGTGAAGATGAAAACATTCTGTTTAATTTTATATGGACTAAAATCAAATTTCGCCATATTTTTAGGGACAAAAAACTTATTTAATCATGTGTATCTTCCACAGTTTGAAAAATAAATGAAATAGAACGCACTATAACATTTCCATTCCTTTTTTAAAAAAGATATACACATAGAATTTAGAATCATATTAAAGTAATAAATTTTTGTGTTTGGAATGCAAGTGAAGGATTCCATTTTGGACCGTTCATATATATTTGGCTTCATGATACACAAAAGCCTCCTCATTATCAAAAAATGAAAAGAATAAAAAATTCCACTCTTGTTAATAAGCATCACTCTATAGTTATACTTTAATTTCATCTCCCTCCTATCTTTCTTTTTCTGTTAAAGAAAACCCTCCGTCCTCTTCTCTTTTTGAAACCGATTAATATGGAAAATTATCTATCATATTCATCTACCACATTTCTTCTTCTCAACCACAGAAATTCATTATCATCATCATCTAACAATGTCTCCATTTCCGTCCCCGGCTCCAACCAGCGATTCCTCATGGGGTCTAGTTCACGCCATCTTGTTTGCATTAGGCTTAATGTTTCTCGCAATGTTGGTGTCTGCAGCTGGTCAATTACTAATTTTATACTGCATTGTCTCTGGATCGCGGCGTTCACCAACAGTAGCTCCTTCTCCAATGAATGAGCTGGAGATGCTACCGGCTTGATATTTTCATATTCGGAATGGTTGGTTGCATGCTTCTTTGTTTCTAAGCTAGCAACTATTTTTGTATTTGTATAATATTAAAGAATTTGGATTCCTTTATATATTTTACAATGTATTTCTTTATGAGATGAACCAATGTGGGTACGTATATCCTAGACAGTGTAGTATTGAAACAATTTGGGTATCTTTTATTAATTTGTATATTGATTGCTTTCATTACAGTTTCAGTTATGCGTAATCCATTTAAATTATTGCAAGTTTTGAGAGCTATAGTTAAGACACCTTTCAACATTGGCTGTCAGAAATCAGGTTGCATGTGAGATACGGATTTGGGGGTTTGCTCTGAATACAGTGTTTTTAATTTTCAATTTATATGTTTGAGTGTGAGATAAAGAGAGGCCTAGTAGGGAGGATTTGTCATTTTTGTTGATAATTTTTGATTTTTTCTTCTTCTTTCAGTTTTTGGTAGCTGATGTAGAACATTGTTTGTTAACAGATCGATTTTTCATTTTATTCATGCAATATGCAGTTTTATCTTGATTCTAACAATGAAATGGAATTTTTGTACTTTGAGTACTTTTCATCAAGTCAACTTTCTATATTTCCCGCAAAGTTACCTCAATCATTGATTTTTTTATGGTGACAATGTTCCTTGCTAGACAAACTTGGATAGAGAGGAACATGATCATGTATCCTTGGAAGTTTCAGGCTTTGAATCAAATTTTATTGGTCTTTTCTTTTTCTCAATGTATTTTTGAGTTGTTTTGCACACAAGTATTAAAACTGTCGTTGGCAATGACAGCTTAAAGAAGGTAATGTAGTGTATAATTAATGTGTTTCCAGTATTAAAACTGTTGTTCTCAGATGGTTGAGGTAGTTTTCTGCAACCGTCTTTTCGTTTTGGTTTTGGGGCAGGGTATTCCAGTGTTTTGAGAGGTATTGGCGGAAGGAAGGAGAGGTATTGGTGGTGGAGTTTGCGGCAAACGGGTGTGTCATAGGTTAAATTGGGAAGTGTTTGCTTTTTGAGTCCTTGGTGGTTAGGGTGGAGTGTGAGTTTGGCTCGTTTGAGTGTCTCAAGTTTTTTGTGCAGTTTGATCATTCATTTTCGCCGTTGTGTGGCTGGTAGCTTGTCATTTGCAGCTGCAGTGCTAAATTTGTTTGGAGTTCGAGACATGTAGGAGTTGCAGTGTTCACTCGTTGCTATTTCATAGGCAGGTTGCATGAGTGATTTTGTTAGAGGTTGGGAGGTTCAGGAGGGTGGTAAGGAGCTAGTTTTGTCGCTTTTTCTTATGGCAGCATCGGTTAAAGAGGTGTAGGTTGGTTTAGTGTGGATTCGGAATAGTATCTAGGGCGGGTCGGTCTCAAAATGGCTCAGGATGGTATCATTTTGTCGGCAGTTTTTTGCGGTCTGTCTGTTACTGTGTTTCTGCTGTGTTCTTGACTGGTGTGCAGCCTTCTGATGCTAGTTTGAAGTTCAGTTCTGTGGTTCTGCTAAGTTTGCTAGGTGCTCATGGCTGTTGTGTTTCATCCGGGTCTGGTGGATTGACAGAGCTTCCTTCGTTAGAATCATGAAATCTAATAGAAAGACACTCATAGAGATTCACATTGAATTAATATAGATTGATAAAAGAATGAATAAATGCTTATTTACGTGGTCTAACTAACTTCCTAATCTCTCCAACCAACTTTACTGATCACTCTAACTAACTATCCTGTATTGTGTTTATTTTGTTATGTGGCATATCGTGTATTATCTTATATGGTGTATCTTGTCTTGGTTAGTACATCTTATATTTAATCTTTTGGTTTTAAATTCTTTTTTCATTTATGTGAGTGTGTCAAATATTTTTTATTTATATTTATGTTGAAGTAAGATTTGCTCACAATATAATGTTGATCGAACCCTTTTAGAGGAAGTTGACCCTGATCAACTCTTCAAAAATAATCTTTCAACTAAAAGTCAACACTACCAGCACTTGCACATGCATAAAGTATACCTACAATACAAATAAATACAATTATAGACCTTCATGAAAATGAATTTATGAGAACAACAAGGCGGCGTTTTGTATACCCAAAGGTTAAAATTGTGCAGGATACACAGGTTGTGCAAATTGGTGTTGTCAATCATTTTCAACCGTTGATGTATTATCATTATAGTCCAATGGTTCAGATTTGTTATGATAAAAGCAAGGTGACCTGTTGTTGGTTTTGTTTGAACAGTGCACTCGGGTCCCAACAGGTGAATAATTCGGAATATTTTAATGGTTTTTTTTTTGCAATTGTTGTATTGGGCTTATGACACAAAATGAGGCCCAGGTTGTGGTTAGAAGGAAATGAGGCCCAAGCTCTGGTCGAAGGAAATTTATCAAGAATACTGCTCTCCGCCCTGCACAAAATACTCCTACCCTGCAGCCATGCCAATTTTACCTCTGCGCTAGTTAACTAACGCAAGTGTAAAACTGTGCGTTAGTTAACTTGCGTTGCGTGACTTAAGTCACGCAAGTGTAAAGCACTGCGTGAGTTAACTCACGCCCAGTCACGCAAGTGTAAAGCACTGCATGAATTAACTCACGCCCAGAAGAGGCAGAAACCTCTTTTTTCCCTGTTTTTTTCATTCCTTCTTTCATACATTCATTCATTCACTCATTTGCATACATTTTTCATCATTCATTCAAGCATTAACTCATAATCAAATTACGAAAATAAAGGACCAAAATAACAGAAATTGTCATAAAAACGCTCAAAAGCGCAAATGTAATATGATTAAATCCAAATCCAACAAAATGTCATAAAAACACTACACAAAAGTCATAATGCCTAAACCACCCTACTGTTGTGGACTTATACTCCTCGTCCGTGGAACCGACATCTGCTCCAGCATGCTCCACTCAGACTGTATATCCTGCATCATGCGAAGAACCTATGGATTATCAAACACATCAGGATGCCCCATAGCACTATCCACTCTGGCTCTGATGTTGCCGATGATCTAGTATGGGTCGGGATGATGTATGGCCCACTGCTGGTCAACAATAACCTCCTCGTAAGGAGGGACAAGACGAGGTGGGGCCTGAGCTGCGTAGTCAGGAATGGCCGCAGGGGTGTTCACAATAGGATGTGATACTCTAAAGAACCATCTCATGTACCCCCTACTATGAGCCCACGGCTCGTCCTCTGGCACCAGATCACCCTTTTGCTGCTGGTTTAGGACATGTAGAGCAAACTCCGTGAAGGCATGTGCCGCGTCTTCGGCCGCAATAAGCTCAACATCTGTAGGAGACCTAGGCCGTGTCTGGACATACCCGTACTGTCTAAGAACCCGCTCTGGAAAATGACGGACCATCCTGTCTCTGCCGATCATGATCCATCCGGAGTACCAGCATATATCATGAAAGGGCGTGATGTGTCGTCGGCTCTCGTACGGCCTCCAGATGACTTGAGAATGATCCAACGCATCAATGACATCTCTATAGTGTCCAGATCTGTAAAGCCCCTAGGAGGTTTCCACCGACTCACAAGCGGGATAAATGTCGGGTCGTACACATCATTAAGAACCCTCAGAATGAGATTCCTGAAGTGCGCCAAAGTCCATCCCTGCAAACATAAAGAACCAAATATATATCACCACAAGTATTATACAAACAAGGTAAAAAAGAAGAAAAACAAGGTAAACAAGGCACAAATTTACGATCCAATAAGTAAAAAAGAAGAAAAACAAATATTACCACAAGCAGGGTCATGTGACCACCACAGGAGGCAACAGATGAGTCGGAGGTTAGAGATAGCTGCTTGTACAGGAATGCAAGTCTCATCCCACCCCATGACCAGTTGTCCAACTCGTCCATATCTTGCAGCGTAAGCAGCCACATCAAATTAATGTTTTTGCTGTTCTTGCGGGAAAAAATGGTCCATCCAAGCAAGAGCAACAGAAACGCCTTAATGCAAGCCAACCTAACTTGAGCTCGCTCGTCTTCCTCCTCCTCTGTGTCAACCTCAACCAGCTGATTACACCTATTTAAGAGCTCCTCGTACCACCTCTTCAATACACCAAAACTGATATAAACACCACCCTGTCTGGTCATCTCCTTAGCGGCATCCTCTGCGGAAAAAATTAGGTTCACCTGCATCATCTCCATCGCCTCGTCACGGGTTACCTCTCTATCAGGGAGGAGCCTCCCAGTGACGGGGATGGACTAGTATGTGACGAAGAGGTCCCAGCAACATCAACATTGGCAAGTCTCGTGCCCCCCACTCTCCCTTGACCTCGGCCATGTAAAGGAGGGACTACCACTTACTTCTCCCTCTGTGCACTACTAGTAGACGTAGGCCTCCTTAGCCTAAGTCTGTCACTCCTATCCTGAGGCGGCTGAGGCGGTCTCTCTGATGTATTCCTCCGAGACATATATGCACAACAATTCCAACATTAACAATTCAATCCGTAAACGACCACATTGTCCCTAAATATACTATAACCAACATTAACAAACTATATTCTAACTAATTTCATCATTAGCAATAAAATAAAAACAAATATAACCATTGTGACATTTTACTAAACACATAGAGTGCAATTTTTAAACAACTAAGAAATCTAACATTTTCTAAACCCTAAACTACCACATTGCACCCTAAACAACATCTAAACAACAATTCCTAAGTTAAATCATCACTAACAATCATAATCTTTAACATGCAAGACAATTTTATAAAAACCTAAAAATGTAAATTTTCTTCAAAAAATCAAAAATTTCAACCAAAAAATGCAAACAAGTGGGATAATAATCACTTACTTGATATTGTAGGCGAAATTTGCTTTGAATGGCGCAAAAATGATGAAAATCGGATTTGGGGTGAAAATATTCGAAGTTTGGAAATGAGGGGTATGTGTGTTATGTTTTGCTGATAGATGACTTAAGTAACGCTGCGTGACTTAACATGCGCATCGCTGCTTAAGTTGCGCACAAACTGTAACATGCGCAAGTTAAGTCACGCAGCGTGACTTAACTTGCGCAAGGGCATTATCGTCTCTTCAGCTGGGTCAGAGCGAAATGTGCAGGGGGGAGAGCAGTATTCATTTATCAATTTTCCCTAATTCATAATATAGGGCCCGTTTGTTACGGATTAAAATAAAATTGATTTTGACATGAAATAATTTAGAGATTTTATTTTAGAAATTTTATGAAAAATCATAATCTATTTTGCGTTTGTTTAGCATAATAAAAATCACTTTTTTTAAACAAATAATCTAGTTTGTTTGGATACAACTATATAAAAAGGATTTTTTGTTGCAAAATTAGTTCAATCTTTTAAAAAAGATTTTCTCTTTCCTCTAAAAAAAATCTATTTTTTGAGAAGCTGGTCTTAACAGCTTCTCATTTGAAGCTTTTTTTAGATTTTTTAGATTCTGATTTTCTTAAAAAGTTATAACAAACGAATGCAAACGGGTTCATAATAATTTTTTCGAATACAATTGAGTAGAAAATGAATAAAATTGTTGAATACAGTTTTCCCTAATTCCCTATTCCCTAATAATTTTCCCTAATTCATAATATAATACAAAAAGTCGAAAATGAATAAAAATTGAGTAGAAGTTGTGGAAATTAAGTTTTTTCGAAAATTTATAATATGAATAAATTGGGTGTAATAATTGGGTGATAAATGGATAGTTTAGTCACTATTATAAACAAAATATAACCTTTACGTTTACTTAATAAATCGTGTGTGTGGTGTATATTAAAGACCACATAGATTAATTATTGAATAAATCTAAAATGTCAAGTTTTGCTTAATTTGATGACCAAAGTGTGTACATTGTTGTTGAATGGGTCAAGGTAAATGGACATTAAAATACGCAAAACATTTATTCATTAGCAAGTTTGATTTTTTGTATTTATAAGAGAAAAAAAATTGTATATTTATTCTCGAGTTTGTTTAATTAATGTAATCTTATGTTATTTTCATTTGAATGTGTTTAAAATATAGTTGTAAATTTTTTATGTATATTGAATTTGATGAGTCATCTTGACATCTTGTAAGTTGTTTAGGTCGAAGAATCTTGTCATCAGGGTTACAGTTGCAGGCTTGATTAGTCGATAAAGAGTTTGATTAGTCGTTGAACATCCATCCAACTACTTTGACTATAAGATTCTTTCGGTTAGGGTAAGAGTTGTGAGTTTGATCAGTCGTTCCGACAACTTGAAAGTAGTTTAGGTCGAATAATCTTGTCATTAGGGTGAGAGTTTTGATTAGGGTGATAGTTGTAAGCTTGATTAGTCGATAACAAGAGTTTGATTAGTCAGTGATCGTTCATCCAAGTACTCTAACTCCAAGATTCTTTTAGTTAGGATAAGAGTTGTGAGTTTGATCAGTCGTTTTGAAATCTTTGAATTAGTTTAGGTCTAAGAAACTTGTCATTAGGGTTATGGTTGTAAGCTTGGTTAGTCGATAACAAGAGTTTGATTAGTCAGTGATCGTTCATCAGTTAGGGTAAGAGTTGTGAGTTTGATCAGTCGTTTTTAAATCTTTGAAGTAGTTTAGGTGAAAGATTCTTGTCATTAGGGTTAGAGTTTTCATTATGGTGATAGTTGTAAGATTGATTAGTCCATAAAGACTTTGATTAAGAGTTGACCATTCATCAAAGTACTTTGACTGCAAGATTCTTTCAGTTAGGGTAAAAGATGTGAGTTTGATCAGTCGTTCTGACATCTTGGAAGTAGTTTAGGTCGAATAATCATGTCATTAGGGTGAGAGTTGTCATTAGGGTTATAGTTGTAAGCCTGGTTAATCGATAGATAGTTTGATTAGTCATTTAACGTTCATCCAGGTACTTTGACTCCAAGATTCTTTCAGGTAGGGCAAGAATTTTGAGTTTGATTAGTCGTTTTGAAATCTTGGAAGTAGTTTAAGTGGAAGAATATTGTCATTAGGGTTAGAGTTGTCATTAGGGTCTTAGTTGTAAACTTGGTTAATAGATATAAAAAATTGATTAGTCATTGAACGTTCATCCAAGTACTTTCAATACAAGATTCTTTCAGTTATGGTAAGAGTTGTGAGTTTGATCAGTCGTTCTGACGTCTTTGTAGTAGTTTAGGTCAAACAAACTTGTCATCAGGGTGAGAGTTAGAAACTTCATTAGTCGATAACAAGAATTTGATTATTCATTGCACGTTAATCCAAGTACTTTGACTCCAAGACTCTTTCAGTTAGGGTAAGAGTTGTGAGTTTGATTAGTCGTTTTGAAATCTTTGAATTAGGTTAGGTCAAAGGAATCTCGTCATTAGGGTGAGAGTTGTCATTAGGGTTAGGGTAGTAAGCTTGGTTAGTCGATAGATAGTTGGATTAGTTGATTAAAGAGTTTGATTAGTCATCGATCATTGATCCAACTACTTTGACTCCAAGATTCTTTCAGTTAGGGTAAGAGTTGGGAGTTTGATAAGTCGTTATGACATATTTGAATTAGTTTAGGTCTAAGAAACCTGTCATTAGGGTGAGAGTTGTCGTTAGGGTTAGAGTTGTCTTTATGGTTTGGATTTCGTTACAAGACTTTATTATTAGAGACTAGGTTAACCTTTTATGACACTGTTCATGTATCTCCAAAATAGTATTGATAGTTGATTATGGTTTGTACGGAGTTCTCTTTTGGTTGTTGTTATGCTTTTTAATGAACAATGTTTCACATTTGTTATGGTGATAGTGTCTTTCAAGTTTCAGGTATGCTAAGGAGGTTCCATTTTTTGTTTGAAATAGAACTTTGCTTATTTAAATTCGTGTTATCTCAGCTATTGGATCAGAAAGAATGCTTTTGTAGTATTTATACTTGCTTCTTTATCTTTATTATTATTATTATTATTATTATTATTATTATTATTATTATTATTGAGTGGTACTTAATATAAATTTTTGTTTCTATGAACTTACAGGTTCTGTTGGAGATATATAGAATGGTAAAGATATATTCGGGATCTGTTGAAGATATATAAGATGGAATCTTATGTTATTTTCTTCTATATTGTGTTTTGTAGAAGTAGTTTAAACACCGAAAGAATTATAATAATTTATGAATAGAACTTTTTGACAATAATCTATCTATTTAGGCTGGTTGTGGAGGATGTGCGATAACCTCTTCAAAAAACTATCCAGGTGTACTCAGGGGGAATAAAAATAGTATAATGAACTTGTTCTTATAAATGTTATTTACGTTACCCATTTTTGAATTTGTGAAAGGTTGTCATATTAAAAAGCCAAATAACCAAAGATATTTAAAATCAAATCTTCTAATGATAGTTCAATGCGATTAAGGAACATCAAATCAAATCGGGTTGCTAAAGACGAGAAATATCATTCGACTTTGCAACTTAGACATCAGATCTGGAAACACTTCATTTCATAATTTCCTAATTCACTTACTATACTCGACTCTTTTAATTTGTTGGGTGGTTTTAGGTAGTGTGCGTGACTATTGTGCTCATCATGCTCATTGTACTGTGATGATTATGAAGAAGCCAAAACCAAGCATTAATCTATATTGGCATATCCTACAAGATTAAATATACAATCCTTTCAGCTAAAGTGAAATAACAATGTTC
This sequence comes from Medicago arabica, assembly GCA_946800305.1. Lineage (NCBI taxonomy): Eukaryota > Viridiplantae > Streptophyta > Magnoliopsida > Fabales > Fabaceae > Medicago > Medicago arabica. The sequence continues at coordinate 3,533,022 of OX326970.1, forward strand.
TCAGAAAGTTTGTGACTTAGTTTATCCTATGGCATGTTTGCTTTGTAGTTTATGATAGAAAATATGCAATTCTGTGGATTGTTGTTGCCTCCTACCCGGGGGCTTTATTTTATTTTGTATATGAAAATTTCTTAGATTAATGAGTTTCTAATAACTATTTTTCCTGAAAAATTATTTTCTTCCTTGATGCTTTATGAAAATGCTAATAGATTTCTCATGTTTATTCTGTTTGAAAAATAATTATTGTTAATGGTTGAATAAAACAAATTGAAGGAAAAGATAATACTCTATCCAGCCTTAAATATAAGCACATGTTTAAAGCGAGACGCATTTTGTTGCTAATCTCTCTTTTAGTTCTAATTGAATAAATTTAGTGCTGAAATGTTTTTGTAAAACACAAGGAAATTTAAGAGAGAGGTAAGCAACATTTGTCTGGCATTAACAATGGTATCTAGTTTTTGTAAAAGATTGCATACACGGATGTAATAGTGGTTTTAGATAGATTAACTAAATAATAGATTCTTTTGATGCATGTGAATTCTTTCTTATTTATTGTCTCAAATACACCTGTCTAATCCGACCATCACTAGGTATTGGCCTTGTGGTGGCAAAGATTGAAAATACACGTAGATACAAATGAAAAAGAGCTAGAAACACCAAAACCACAAAAGCAACAAAAGAAAAGGATGCACCCAACAATTTTGTTAAAAATTACTCATTAACCAAAAATGAAATAAACACGCACGCACCAACAATTTTTCATTTTTTGTTTCCTTCAGTTTCACCTATGTTGAAGGATCTCTGTTTATGCCTTTCTTTCTTCTACATTGCTTTTTATGTTTTGTTCTGTTATTTTATTCCTCCTAAAGTAATTTGAATAATGAAACATCTTTATGAGGTTTACTCACCTCTCATATCATGTTTTCCTATGTCTCATTCATACACAAACTCAAAGTTTTTTTTCTTTCTAATATATAGTATAATGGATGGATCTATGCATATAAAAACATATTAAGTGATTTTCTCAAACTAAATTTTCTAGTGCTACCTAAATTTTCTCTTCAATGCTTTTTACCTAATCTTGTCTGATGTGATCGCTTATTCGTAATATTATCACCCAACAATACCAAGTTTACTTTCTTGTTAGCTCTTATCATATTCAACGTTCATTCATATTTCAAATCATATATATGTGCAGTAAATTTTTTACTTAAGCTATATGACAAAATTATAAGCAATCACAAATTTTACTCCAAATCATCTTTTTGTTATGGGATAGTAACCGTAGCTCATGTTGCTTTTCCACGCTCCGTTCTAGCTCCGATCAATAAAAATCCCCCAACCAAAACCTTCCCTTCAAGGAATTACGAAGATCCCATCGCACATCATCATCACAATAAGACTTCCCCATGGAAGATAGCGGGGCCACTTTTGGTCGTTGGACTCCTTATCTTGGCCGCGGCGGTAGCTTATTATGGAGCGAGGTGAGGAAACCCCGTTGTAGCTACATTGATGCTAACTGAGGTGAAGAGAACTACGACCATGATGAAAAATTTCATTATACTTGAAAATGAAAATTAACATGAATTAGAATCATTGTTTTTTTATAACAGCAAAATATTATTATAACTCCATCATCAGCACGGTACAAAAAAGGCTTCAAACTTATGAAATGCCAAGTGCAAGTGACTAGTATAAGAACCAAAATGAACCTAATTACCCAATCAAATAAACTAGTTTCCGCGTTATAGAAACCTAAGAAACATGACTTCCAAATAACAACTAATAACAGAACAATGGTAGTAAGTACAAAATGCAGTTCACAGATTTAGTAACTCTATGGCAATAGAAATCTCAGTGCCGAAATACCACTTAGCTACTAAGACATAATAGAAATGATCATATCAAAGATGTGTGGGGAAATAAATAAGCATTAAGTCCCCCTTTTCCACTAGTCCATTTGAATCCTTTTGGTCAAATAACAACAAGGGACAGCTAAGATGAGACATGATTAATTGCAAAAAAATATTGACAATGTAACAAACAAAATAGTTTAATGCGGTAAAAATAGATTATTTTGGTCTAATAGATTCTTTTGATGCATGCGAATTCTTTCTTATTTATTGTCTCAAATACACTTGTCTAATCCGACCATCACTAGGTATTGGCCTTGTGGTGGTAAAGATTGAAAATACATGTAGATACAAATGAAAAATAACTAGAAACACCAAAACCACAAAAGCAACAGAAGAAAAGGATGCACCCAACAATTTTGTCAAAGATTACTCATTAACCAAAAATGAAATAAACACGCACGCACGCACCAACAATTTTTCATTTTTTGTTTCCTTCAGTTTCACCTATGTTGAAACAATGGTATAATGACAAATTGACAACAGAAGAAAGAGTAAGCAAAATTTAAAACAACAAAGTTTTATAAGCCTAAACAAAATGCTCTACATGGATCTTTATGTTGGAGAAAAGAGAAAAACTTGTCAAAAGTTTAATAAGTAAAATAACCCATGTTTTATATAGCTCAATGATGATGTTGATAACACTATGTCCCAAAAAATTAGATAGTTGTAGTTTTCTAATTTCTAATTTCTTGCTTAGATGTATTAACGATTTCTAATTTCATTCACTCAATAATTGTAGTTTTCTTGAATAAGAGCAAACTTGAGAAAGAAGGCATTAGATAGTTGAAATTATCAAGAGAATGTGCAATTAACATGAAGGCGAACACATGGTTAGGGATATAGGCTTAGAAGTGATGGGATGAATTATGATATAATCTGATGCAGTGTCAAATATTGAAAGTGTTGATTAATCGCAATATGTGGTTTCCATTGTCAAAAATATTTGGCGAACACGATTATTATTAGTTTTCATTAATCAAAATTCAACGGTGGATTACTAAAACGTATGAGAAGTGGACATGTACGTATAATCTTGAGTTTTTTCTATCAAATTTGATTTTTTATATCAAATACATGTACCATCTTCCTTTTAATTCTAATTTTTTTTTCCCCAACATATACCAAGAAAAACTAAACCAATATTAAACAAAAACAAAATGTTTGAGTTACATACATTAATACAATCGAATAATCGGACAGACGAATACTAGTTTAAAATAAGAAAACTCAAATAAATCAAGTTTGTTTCTACTTGTTCATATTAAAAAAAGAAGAATATTTACCAGTCAACTTACTCAACAAATAGAGACAAAAACACAAAACAATGACTAATCCAAAACACTTTTGACAAGGACAAAGAATAGTTTGAATATTTTTTTTTTTTTTGAGGGAATAAGAGGATTATGTGAGTATAAGAGATATAGTTGTCAAATCAAAAGGTTGTCACAAAAAGGTTGTTTAAGAGAGAATAAGAGGATTGCATACAGGTTATAGAAAAAGATGAAGATTAATCATTTAATGCATTAGGTATTTATGGCTTATTGCATGTACATGTACTCATGTATTGGCTAGTAAAAAAAAAATAATGCTAACAATGTCCGATGAATGCTTTTTCCTGCAAAAGTTGTATCAAGCACGCAAAAATTATACATGAATTATAGGCTGAATTATTAGGGGCTTCTAAGGGAAATGGCATAAGGTTTATGGCTAAAAATTATTATTAATTGATTTTGTCACAGAACTTCATGGTTTGATCTAATGATGCCGCAGAGGAAGTTATTGTTTATTTATTTAAGAGGCAGTTATGCTTTCATGTGCCAGTTATTGTTTGTACTAATAGGGTGTATGTTGTGCAGAAGTCATACTGATTATTGTTTTGTGATTTTGTCATATTAAGGAATAGAGTCCTTGTTAGTAGAAAACCATGTCTTTTTTGGTGTTGTACTTGGATCTGGACTATAAGGAAGATTAAAACCACTAATACATTTCTTGTCTACTCTTCTGTGTTTAATTCTTGAGTTAACATTGAATTGCTCTTTAATTGTCTAAATTTATGTTTTTCTTATATAGTTATTATTTCATCTGCCAAGCACTTCCTCTACAAAACTCTTTTTATTTCCAGTCCTTGCTAAATTTTAACATTAGAGAAATTTATATTTAACCCTTGTTTAATTGTCTTTCACTGTTGGATGTTAGTTTGTTGAAGGTCAACATATATCTTTACCATCATAAAATTATCATTTATTTTTATTCTTAGTTCCCGTTTTATGTTTGTATAGACTTGGATGTATAATGATCACTAGTGCCACTTTGGTTAATAATTCTTTTTATAAAATGTTTGTATAGACTTGAGTGGTATTTTTCTCTGAACAATTTATGGATCTATTTATAAATATTGTAAACAATAGGTAAAGGTGAAAAGGCACGTGAAGGAGCTTACCCTAGCAAAACTGAGATCAGAAAAAGCATCAGAAGAGCGTGAAATGGACCTGGTAGAAATCAAAAGGTTTTAAACCTGACAGTTTTGGTAGAATTCTTCTTGATGCTCCCTGTTATGCCCTTGGTTTAAGGCCTCGGTTATTTGCTGTAGAGGTAGAAGATCTTTCATTGAAATTTTCCCTGCATTTACTTGAACTTTATATCACACGCTAAGATCAATATGCATGTACTGATGCAAATATAGATAGCAGATAGGGACCTGCATATTTCAGGTAGGAGTTGACTCTTTTTTCACTTCTGGATTTAAGTACATGTAATTGTCAACAACGAAACCCTGTTCCATAACGTTTATATCTTCACATATAACTAGAATATTCTATAGGATGTAGAAGTAATGGATCAATATTTCTGAAGCCAGTGTAATGTGTAGTCTTCATCTCTGGTTGGTTGATTAAGTTTGTTATTGTTTTTTTTTCCTGATATATAGAGATAGAAATTTAAGAACTGAAAAGAAAAACAGATTTTCTTTTCTTCGGAAAATGTAAGTGACCATGCAATGCCGTGTTTTTTGGTAGAACACAATCGAATCTTTAAGAAGCCATGCAGAATACCAGAGAAGGATGTTTGACCAGGCTGTTCAATTGGTAGGACACAATTGATTCTTTCACATTTTGTTGATCACTTTGCTTTATGCATGCTTAACCTTATTATTACAAGATTTCTATCAACAGTAGTTTTATTGGATTCGCATGCACTCTCTTTGGGTTTCTAAATTCTTGTTTCTTAGGGCATATGATGTAGGATAAGTAATCGTGATATCTACTTTTCCTGTTTTACCGTCAGGATTTACACTTGCATTGGCTTCCTGCTGAATGGAGTCTCATAACTAGAATAAATACGTTTAAGCACACACTGCTGCTAAATGCTAATTGTTTGAAATATATTCTATTGTTTGGAATCTGTTCCAGGCTTGCAACCAAACTGTAGGCACAGCATCATACATCATACAAGATATAATTTTTATTTGTTTTTTAATTATCTCGGGGTTTGTTGTGTGTCAAAATGCTGCACTCAAACCGACATGTTATGTATGGGTGGATACTTTATAAGTTTTGTTTCCCTTTTTTATTTTTGCGATGTTTATGTAAAATTAGGACGGGGAGCCTTGGCGCAACGGTAAAGTTGTTGTCATGTGACTGAAAAGTCACGGGTTCAAGTCCTGGAAACAACCTCTTGTGTAAAAACAGGGTATGACTGCATACAATACACCAAATGGCGGGATCCCTCCCTAGACCCAGCATATGCAGGAGCTTTGTGCACCTGGCTGCCCTTTGCAAAACTTATCTGTTGATGCTATCTTGAATAGCTGTGTGATTAATCCTGGTGACAATGAAGCATTAGTTCGTTAGTTCGATATGCTTTGGATAAATACAAATATTTGTCTTTGGCACCACTGGTTTCATGCTAATTTTTTTACCACCTAGCTTTTCCATTTTGTTTTTTCAATTGATTAGGCTTCGAAGGCTGAATTGTTGTCTTATAAAAATGGATTGATATGTTCCCGTGACTCGGTGAGCATAACTCACTTGGCAGTAGGACATTGCATTACATCTGGAGGAGTTGGAGTTCCGGAGTTCTCACTTATTCACTTAAAAAGTGAATTTGTAGCCATTAGGCCACTTAACCAAAAAAAAAAAAAAAAGGATTGATAGACATAACTGCAAACAACTTTTTAATGTTTGGTTTTCCTGTAATTACTTGATAGCTAACACTCACAGAACTTGCTTGTTCATTTATTCCAGCACCCAAAAATTGGAGGACCCGGTCTTGTTGGTAGCTGTGAGTTTCCTGATGGATATGTAGAGTAAGCACCTTCTTCCATTTTTCCATCAATCTCTCACATTCACACACATCTGTGATGATGCTGTGTTGCTTGAAATTTGACTGACAATATTTTCTGCAGTTTTGAAGTATATAACTTTTATTTTGTCTTGATTTACAAGGAATGGTTGTGACCTGGTGAGGAAAACCTTGTTCAGAGATCCGACCCATCATTGCTTAGTTTGCTGTAGGGTATAAAGATACCTGATAACTACAAAGATATGATTGGATCCATGTTGGCTTTGTGAATTTCCGCCGAAAGACAAAATAGTTGGCGATGTGACAGTTAAGCACATTTAGACTTTTAATATTGGGAATTGTACATTCCCAAAACTAACTAAATTATTATATTCAACAATTTATCATTCAAAACCATTCGACTTGCTTCAAATTTTCTAATAATACATGTGTGCCTAACCAAAAATGTTTTGAATTTTTTTTGAGATGTTTTTAGAATTTCTTTATATACTGTGATTAAATTAAACTGGAATATAAATATACTTACAATATGGTCAACACGTGGTTATTAACATTACTAAAGATTAAGACACAATTTGGTGGAAAATAAAAGCTAATTATGCTCTTTTGAAGATTCCGACGGGTATGTACTATGAATGGAGGTGGCATCCGAAATATTGCCTTGATAGGAGGTGAGTGGGTAGCAGCAGCTTAGCAGTAGCAGGAGGAGTTTTCTGTTGTTTGTGGTGCTGGTGTGGTGTGTGCGGTCCTTGCGTTGGGGCTGCGCTGTGCCGTGAGTTTTTGGTTGACTGCAGGCTCGGGTTGGAGGTTCAAGGTGCTGGTGTGAGCCTGTGCAGGTGGCGGTGCTGGTTTCCTCTGCGGTTTTGCTGCTGTTTTCACTTTGGCTCAGGCATGGCAGTCCCCCCTTTTTGGACCTTCGTTTTGGTGGTTCTTTCAGGCTGTGCCTGTTTTATCGTATTCCTTTCTGTTGATCTGTTGTTTTGATAGGAATTTAGGAGGTTTTTTTTTTGGTCATGTAGCCTAGTGGTTAGAACTCACACAATTAAATTGTGGAGAAATGGAGTGTCCAGGGTTCGAACCTCGGCCCATGCATATAATATGCAACATTCCCTACCAACTGAGCTACGCTCACGGGGATTTATGAGGTTTTTTATTGAGGTGGTTTATTATCCTCAGGTGCCCCATTTATTGGCACTTTGTACTCTTTTTCCTCCTATTCGGGTTTGTGCATCTTGCGCTCCTCGTCATTAATAATAATATTTGCTGATTAAAAAAAAAATTATGCTCTTTTACTTGCCATCTAGACTACTTTTGCTATTGTCCCTTCCCCTCCCCTCCCCCCTCTGCCTCTCATTCTTGATATTACTAGTTATGTGAGATACATGTATGATATCAATCAATTACTACTGATCCATAATTGTAAGATTAAGGAGAGCCTATTAAATACCGGGATGTTACATAAGGTTAAAATGGTATCACACAATTTAATTAGATACTATCTTCATTTAAAAACTTAAGATATTGTGTATATGAATAGGGAAATGCTTAATGTTGTGAGAGCGCATATTCTCGAAAAATCCACAAATTGACGTGTTTAATAGAAAATATATAGAGCCTATCTTTTTATTTTTCTCTTGCTCTAAGTAGTTACTTCAATCTGTCTATACGTACACTCTTTGTAGCAATAACACTAATTTCAAAGCATCACTACAACAACATCACAATGTTGTTGCTGCCTCTTCATCTTTTCCCTCTGTTATTTCTTACCAAACTTGTATGAACACCTCTAGGACTTTGTACTGAACATTCTTATTATTGATAGGCCCTTTTCTTGTTCTAGATTTCTCTGTTTCGTTTCATTTATGATTTCTACTTCATCTTCCTATAATTTACAAAATACATGAGATATTTAAATATCAAATAATAAATATGAAACAATTCATAGGGGGTTGAATTAACATCGAAATTTATCAAATACAGGAAGTGCTAACATTGTTTCCTGTACATGTCATTTGATCCTTCTTTTTGGTTTCTTCTATAGGCAAATTATCATCCAAATTTTCAAAATTTCCATTTGGAGCTACAATTTCTATAATTTCAAAAATAATGGTGCCTATATTTGAAACAACAATATTTTGATGCACTGATTCAAGTCCTTATAAACAAAGTGGAGAAAATGTTCCAAGAAAAAAGAATGAATGAAATTGTGATTGTGATTGTAAAAGAAAAAAAATATATGATGAAATAGTCACTTCGTGATAAATTCGCGAGAATGTTAATCACGATATATATCACTACTGATATGAATATTTCCTCTTATACATTGATCAACACACATATTTTTATCCAAAATGTAACTTCTTTACTCAAACTTTACACATCAACAAAGTATTTTTCCTTCTTTTTTTGAAGAAGAAACAAAGTATTTTTCGTAACCTAGAAAGAGAGAATAAACTATTTTATTGTGTTGTTCCTACAACTAACTTTGATATTTTGATTTTTTTTCTTCTTAGTTTTGTGTTCTCTTTATATCAAGTTATACCACTTTCGTTGAGTTGCTCTTCTATTATTTAGTTTCCATTATTGGTCGAAGATTATTTGATGCTTGTTATTTCTTAGTATACTTTGAAATTCTCTATGGGTGTTTGGGTTTAGACCGCCATTGGAGGATGACTTTGATGGTCCTCCATTTTCTTACCATTTTGCTTACTCTTATATTCTCTTCACTTCCTTTCATTTTCTCAGCAACTTTATGCCCATCTGCATCTTCAATGACAATAACATATGATATTACTTGGCTAAATATATCCTTCACAAACCTTGATGGGAAACTCAACAATTAGTAACATTTGCAACTTATTGTGAATTAAACCAACTTATGAAGTAGACAATCTCTTAAGGGCTTAAAATCAAGCACAACAAGCCATTAAATTAAATTTGTGCAATCCATAAACATAATTTTTCTATATTCAGGCACCACGTGTCAAAGTATAAATGAACTTGGTTTAATTCAAGGTTGTGAGGAAGGTCGGGAAAGGGAGGACTACGAGTTTTTGGAAGGTCCCTTGGAGGGGGGATACACCTTTTTTGTCGTAAATAACCAAGACTCTTATCTATCTCCACCCTTAAGGACGGTTGTGTGGGTATTTTTTAAGGTCGGTGGAGGTGGGAGGGGGTTTGATGTTTTCTTGGCGTAGGAATCTTTTTGTGTGGAAGGAGGAACTCCTAATTAGTTTATTGGAGGATTTGGAGGGGCATAATGGGTCTCTAGATTTTGATATGTGGGAGTGTGTTGCGAATTCGATGAAAAATCACACCAATAAATACTTGATGTGTGGAGCAAGGAATAATCAAGCAACCAATACAAGTGTGTAACAGTTATAATCACAAGCAAAAGTAGAAAACAGCGAGAGAAAAGAAAAAAGAACACAAAAGAGTTTGTTTACCCAGTTCAGTCCAAATTGACCTAATTTGGGAGAGAGAGCAGCCCTCTGTTCCACTATAATGATGAGTAACTTTACAAAAGAGATATCAATGAGTTACAAGAATAAGTCTCCCGCCTAATTCTACCTAAAATCTCAATCTCTTCCCGTAACCAAGAGACTCAATCCTAATAGTGTTTCCCAAGGTGAATCAACCCTCAAACCCTAGTGTTTGTTCCAAAGAGACAAACTCTATACAAACCCTAATTTTGTTGTTGCCTTTCTAAACCCTTGTTTCAGCCCCCTCTATCTCAAGGTTTGCTCTGATACAAAGCCTATATTTATAGTAAAAGTAACTCCCATAAAAATGTAACAAATCTGGCCCAAAAATACGTTTCTGTTTTTTCACTACGCGTAAAATCGGGCCTCGATTTTACCATTCGGGCGCCGATTTTTGCCGCGAGAAAAGCGTCCAACAGGCAGCCAAATTCGGGCCCCGGACTCCACAGTTCGGGAGCCAATTTTAGCCTTTCTAGCAAACATCAATTTTGGCTTCCAAACTCCAATTTTGAGTCACTTTCACAACAATCTCCACTTTGACTCTAAATTAGTGATGATGTCAATTTAACATCAACCACCATGTTGCTCGTTCCCTTGCTTCCCACTACACCAATTAGCTCCACAAGTTTACACCTTAACCTCTTCAGCCATCGGAATGTCTTCCGCCTTCTCGAAGATCCTTGTATCAAACTACACTAGGAATTTCAGGTAGTTCTACAAGACTATACCATACTTCTTCAACACAAGACATCTCCCGCTTCCTTGAAGATCTACTTGTGCCCAATCACCCTTGGCTTTTAGAGTAATCCACAAGTACACACCTTAATCCCTTCAGCCATCGGAATGTCTTCCGCCTTCTCGAAGGTCCTTGCAGTCCAACTACGCTAGGAATTTTAGGTAGTTCCACAAGCATTCACCATAACCTCTTCAACACAGGACATCTCCCGCTTCCTTGAAGATCTTCTTGGAGTTTGCTTTCCATGTCCTTAGCCAGCATTAGAGGGGTGACTCGTTCCCGGAGGACGACGAGCGGGCGCATTCAGTAGGGTACATGAAATGGTTCTACCGTGTATCCCATCCTCTTATGATCGGCCATGAGTACAAAGCTCCGAGACTTGTCTACAATAAGGTTTTTGTTGAGAAGCAGTGGGCCAGACATCCTCTTGACCCATTCCAGATCATCGGCATCATCAGATCCAAAGTGGAGATTGCAATGAGGATTCCTGATGTGACTTCATACCCACTCTTTTGTAGCATTTTGGAGGGCATCCGATCCGATTATACTGTGTATAATGAGGTGTCGGCTCCGCCGAGAAGGAGTAGGAGTCCACGAGAGCAGCAGTAGGGTCTTTTTTTATGACTTTTGTACCTTTGTAATTATTTTATGACATTTTCGTTGTAATATATTTACATTTGCGCTTATTTATGACATTTTAGTTCATTTTCGTTACTATTGCATATGTAAATTATGAATGAATGGTTGTACCTATGTATGAATGAAGAAAATCAGGGAATAAGACAGTAACTACTTCCTGTTCTGGTACTACAAAAGCTACGTGAGTTAACTCACGCAGACCTGTAATCAACGTGAGTTACTCACGTTGAGATTAACACTTGCGTGACTTAACTCACGCAGCGTGCACACAAATTTAACACTAACGTGAGTTAAATCACGCAAGGATATTTTGGTCATTTCAGTTGGGAACGAGCAAATTAATCAAATTAATTTCTCTCAAAAAAAAAAATTAATCATATTAATTGATCACACCATGCCTAATATAAATTATAATAAAATGAGCAAATTAATTAGTTGGAAGAAAAAGCAGCCTTTTCTTAAAATAAAATAAAAACAAACTATTTTAGTCCTTAAGTGTATGAGTTGTTGTTGAATGCATCGAAATTGTAAATATATCATCAAATATCTTTTTAGTTAGTCATTTTGATCATTAAATATTATTTTTTAAGTTGGCCAATTTAATTCATAAAATTACAAACAAAAAACACTTGCAATTTTAATACATTGAGAATATAATGACAATGCTTCTCATATTCAAAAAAGAAAAACAATTTTTTTTTTTTGATAATCTAAAAGAAAAACGACTTTAATTGTAAAAAAATATGACACTTGAATTTTAACGAAATATTTAATATCTAAATAGCTAGGCCTTACTCTTTTGATGAGAGGAATCAAAAATAATGTTATGCCAGGTTTGGATTTTTTTTTTTGGGTGCATGTTTTGTCATTTGGATTCTATTTCTAGTAGAGTATGGAAGAGTACTACTGGCAAGATGAATAATTAAACATAAGATTTTACATGTTGGTTGATAATTAAATGTAATGGTTCTCAAAATTGAGAGTGAAATAACATAAATAATTGCAATTTGATTATTAAAATGAAAGGTAAAATTGATAGTTGAGAACTCAATAAAAATTGATGTTCTTGGTACATAGAAACATTAAAGAAAAGATAGAAGATTAAGTTATTACTATTAGTCTTATTGTTAACCAAAAGGAGAGAGAGACGTTGATCATTTTTCTTGATGGCCTTTATGTTAACCATTGTTGATTCCACTTTAATGACTTGTTTTTGCTTATATTTGAATCATAACATTAAACTTAAGATTTTATGACTGGTATGTATGAATGAATCATAGAGTTGGATAGTGATCCATTATATGACTCATATGCAAAACTGTACCACTACGAACAATTAAGCTGAATCTGAATTGTTGGTTGGTATATCCAAAAGGGTGAGAGATTTCTCTTCCAATCACGACACTGTACGGTAAATAAAACTATTTCGGGTCTAATAAATTTATTTTTTGTACTTTGATTTAATAAATATTTTATCCTAATCAAACTTTCATAATCTGCACTACATAGCCAACAGAAATAAAGCGTAAGAAAGATTAACCTTAAAGGCTTATGACATTCATCTACTGCATTTTTCAGCGGTTCACAACTTAGACTTGAGGCTGAAATTCGAGATTAGGATTCATGGTTAGAGTTTCTTGAATCAATATTACAACAAGCTGCAAGTTCACATAATAGCACATTGTAAGACATTTAAACAAGGAAGGTGTCAAGATGAATTCATGTAATTTAATAATCCTTTACCCCTCCCTTCTGATTGAATATATGGCCTATGACAAAAGCCACATGAATATATTTGGATACTAATTTTAATTTATTTTCTTTTAGGAAAAATAAATTAAAATTAGTATCAGAATATATTTTAGCTGATTTATGCATATAAAAAAAGATTGATTGTCTCGTGGTATTGCTTGAAAAGTGTGGTTCGGTTTAAAGTTTGAAGGTTGATTCTATTGGGTCAATCACCAAAATATTTTTGAATGATTGGAGTTCTATGGGCAATATTGAAGTCTCAATGAACAACATTTCGTGTAAACGTTGCATCAAACTCTTGATGTTCAATATTAAACAAAATTTCATAGGCTTTGTCTTTGGGAATTATTTTTACAAAAACCTAATTTTTGATAGACTTGATAGAAATCAAATTGATGGTTAAGTCTTATCAAAGATTCAATTTTGTAAAAACAGGTTATAAGAATCCACCTGTTTTTTTTTTCTATCACTAAATTGAATCAATTGCATATATTATTGTTTGTTTGTTTGTTAAGTAATTAAAACTTAGGTTGATAATATAGGCTTCAACAAGTTTATAGCTTAAAATAATTGATTTTATCTTTTTAGCTTATCTTGCAATATGATCAAGTTGAGCGATTATCATAATTCTTTTACTTTATGGAATCATTAGATTATCTTTTATTTGACATTTGTGTTTTTGCATAGATCTTCTTATCAGTAAATTTTCTATAGTGTTCCAATAATCTATTTCGCACATTTTAAAGTTTCTGCTATGCAAAACATTTTTTGAAAAAATTTATTTTATTTTGGGGTATGTATTTATCCCCCTGTAGATACTATCTCGACCATTTGTCATGATCGAACAATAGACGCTTTAAATAGTTGAAAAAATATTAGCAAAATAACATAGAAAGAAAAGACAAACGATATTCTTGCATAGATCATTAGATTAGAAATTATTTTTCAAAAGAGTTGTAATATTATTTATTTATTAAGATATTATGATTCACTACAATTAAATGTTGCAGTCACCCCCAGGTCCTCCAAATTGAAGAGCGAACCCAGCTTCTTTTCCATCAAAACCATAGTAATCCACATCATAGCATTTAGAGGGGGCATGAAGGAACTTTTCAGTGACAGATTTTAGAGGTCCAATATTTTTTCTAAATTTGTCCTGAAATGAAACATGTATAAAATAACAAGCATGAATGTAGTTTTCATCTGGAAAATGTCCTGATCCCATTGGAGGACTAGAAGCGCCTGTGGGAGTCACGGTTAGCCCACCCCATCCCACAGTATTAGCCGTGGCCAAGTTGGAGAATAAATGTGCTGGAAAATATCCAATTGGTGTGTTTGCAATGGACAACCACCAATTTTTGCTTGTTTGATCCTAGATACATATCCATTACACTTTGTAAATATATTATTATCATGCTTAATATGTCATGAAAAACGTTTGATATTATATATATTTTTACTTGACAATTATGAAGTTAGAAAGAATTTTAATTTTATATATAAGTTTGACGTAGAGAGATTACCTTTAAAAGAGAAAGTGGCAACTCAACCATCGTTCCACCATAGGTTGATGTATTTTGTATACGTGAACCAAGGAAATATGCACGATTCGTCTAAACGAAACCTGGGCATAACATATTGTAGCATCCATTCTTGAAATTGTGTGACTGTAATATTTTTAACATTATGTTATATTTCAAACGAATGAAACTGTATTTTTCAATTAAGCTCAAATTTTAAAGAAATAAAACTTTTGTTTTCAACTTACTTTTACTGTAAATTATGAATGAAAGAAAATTAAAATCATTGACAAAATTAGTGATTTAATCAATAACTTTTATGAACGTATGAAATATTATGTACGTTGTAATATGAAACAATTCTATGGGACACAAGTGAGATAAGTCTTGTTTTATGCTCAAGTTTGTTTTCACCGATGGATCAAATGGAACATGATTAGATTTTTTGATCCAATGGTAGAAAACAACAGTGTACATTAGACAAAACATGTATTACAAGATAGTAAAGATTAAAAATAATAAACCTTCTACATACCGTCCATGTTGAGTAGATATGAGTGGCATCATCTTTGTATAATTGTGGAGACACCTGACATCATGTATGTGATAGATTAGGTTGTGTTTTATATACCTTAACATTTATTTAAATTAAACCAAAATATACATGCATGACTTTAGGATAAAGTAAAACTGGTATAATAATAGGATAAACTAAAACTCACATGTCATCCGACAACGATTTTATTATTACCGTCTCCTTTTCCATTTTCAACATATAGATGACTTGCACTTATTTGGCCGTTGGAAACTTTTGGATTCCAAACACTAGTTGTTCCACTGACTCCATAGTAAGGACCACGTGGAGCTATTGCAAACACTTCAGCATACTAAAAAATCAATACATTCACATGTTAATTAAATATTGAACTTATATATGTAATTTATACAAATAAACTAAGAATTTGAAAGAAATAAAAATAGTTAAGGGGAAACTTACAAAACTACGAATGCTATTTTGAGTTAGGATATGAGCATCAAATAAAGATTTTCCTCGATTAAGATCATCTTTGGTTATCCTTCGAATAGGGACAGTTTCTTTTGGACAACTAACTTTCTCAAGAGTGTCAATGAGTTTGGTTTGTGAAATATTCAAATTTGTTTCACTAATTTGTTTTTTAAAACTTGGTTTTCTCTGCCACATACAATAAGAAGAAAAGGAAAATTGAAAAGAGTGTATATGTAATAAAATAAATATTGAAGAATGACCACAAAAAAAAATATTACCTGTAATTTATGATTCTTCATCAATGGATGACCAAAAGCTGGTTGATTATTAATATTAATACAATCAACTATGTATCCTGACGTTGTCTATAGAAATCACCAAAATCAAAAAAATAAAACTTTATTAATTATGAAAATCAAATTAAACTACCAATAATCAATATGTGGGTAAGTAAGTACATGAATACTCTTGATAGGAGGTTTGTTAATGAGGTTTAGTTGTCTCTCCAACTCCAAATCATCTTTCAACGTACTTTGTGTCTCGTCAGCCGTGTGGCTAGTACTACTAGTTATTAAACAGATGAAAAAGAACAATGTAATCGCCATTTTCACAATTCTTTTGTTTTGATGATGTATCATCGGTTAGTACATTGCCTATTTATATATCAACGCTTGAGAAAAAAATGAAACAATAAATTAATTTTAATAAGATAAAATAGTTGTGAGTTGAATACATTATTTTGATGGAATTAAATGCGTTCAATCTTTATTTTGACCGAATTCTAGACGTCTTACTTCAAAAATACACTCGCATTTTACACACATATTTTTATTCATAATTTTATCCACACTCGCATATAGTCCATTTTCGCATATATTTATTAATTCCGTCAAGATATATTATAAGAAAGAGTTTTATCTAGTGTTAAATGCATATATTTTATCTAGTCCAAACACTCGCATATAGTCCATAAACGTTGTGGTTAACATTTTCGTAAAGATAGAAATTAAGAAAGAGTTTATATGAAAGTAGAAAGAAAAAAAACATATTGTAAATGGGCTCAAAGGCCCAACCCACACATAATAAACCAACATCATCTTATTCCTAAGAGAGGATTGTCTCCTGCGGGTTTTTGTCCGGTGAACTAATCTCAACCCGTCATTCAATTTAATGACAAATCAATGGCTAGAAGTAAGAACTTTTAAATGATGTTTCATTTTGGCTATTTCCTCTCATTCCCTTTTCACGTCTTTTCTTAAATAACAACAACTAAACTAGTGAGCTTCATGTATGTTGCTTCATTAGTCGTCATTGTGTGGTATTCGTTGACGTAGATTTCTTGTGCTCTTATTCTATGTTAGAATAACGCCATATGTGGAAATCATACTTTTCCCCCATATGTGTTATTCTAACCTTTCTCCACACTATTAAGTAGTAAGGATGCTAGAGGTATGATCAACTCTGAGCCTGAAAGAATTGAAAACATTTCTGTTGATCACTTTAAGTATCTGTTACATTTCAAGTCTACCCTACTCAGAACAATGGTTATTGAGGAGTTAAAAGACTATATAACCCAACCTATATGCTGACTTTAGTTCAAAAGATTCCCATCCATCCATGAAAATCAAAATATCTTATAAAAATTGCTCAACACAAATTATTTAATCAACAAATCTTGTTTTGGAAATGGATCAAACCTCAAATGGAGAAAAAACATGGGAATGGTTGGTGAACTGATAAAAATGTTCGTCACGATTTAAGCCATTCATCCAAGGTTTTATGTATATTGAATTGCTCAAAATAAGTTTGCTTCACATTGAATGACACCCATATCCCCACTAAACTAAACAAGTTACCAGTAATCACAACATGAGCAAACCCCATGACGAAATAGACGAAACCAATTTATATCTCTAATAACAATTTCTCGCTGCACAACTTTTGAGATCAGTTTCATAACTGTATGACAATCCACACATATATGGAGATTTTAATAATGAGAATATAACATGATAGCGGAGTCCGAATTAGTCCATAAGCCTGTGCTAGTCTTTCACTGTGTAGCACGTCAAGCAAAACAACATTGCAATCAGGAACATATCCTGAATCTCTGGTTTTCTTGTTTAACCATTCAAGCATTGCACATATAAGTATAATTTCAGGATGAGAAGTGTCACCCATAGAAAAATAGTGAACAACACCTTGGTTCTCAACCCAGCTTAAGCAGGTTCCTTCTTCACTTTTTTCTTTTGCATATATTTTCTAATAAAAGCGACATTGTCCCATCTCCCTGCAGTGGCCACACACCCTTTTTGATCTAAGAAAGTTCGACAGAAGTACATGGGTTGCATCATCATGCGGCTCCATCTCAAGTACATGTTGGGCACACACCCTTCCTAGATCAACTTTCTTGTGAATAACGCACGGACCAAACAATGCACGCCACACCCTAACACTTGACTGATATGGAATTTCTCCAATGTGTTTCATTGCTTCGTCAAAACGGCCCAATCGTCCAAGAAGCATAACCATGCAAGTATAGTGTTCTATACGGCGACTTAATGTCGTAATCCTTTAACATGGATTCAAAGTGAGTTTGTCATTTGTATAACAACAATCCTGCATTGCTACATGCAGACAGGACACCAATTAAGGTCAATTTATTAGGTTTGCAATCGGTACGTTGCATCATGTCAAATAAATTTAGAGCCTCCATACTCATGTCATGCATAGAATATCTACAGATCATAGCATTCCATGAAGAGAAGGAATTGATTATTAAAAAAATTAAACTTTATGAATGGAGATTAAAAAAAGTAAGCATTCCACAAATCCTGCTTTCTTCTATTTTATGCTAGTGTTATTAAAAAAAGTAAACTTTTATCTGAGAATGAAGTGAAGGGCTTGTTGGAATTGATGAGAACGGGAGTAACCTTGAGCTAAGGTAACAAAAGAGATGATGAAGTGAAGGGCTTGTTGGAAGCATCGTGCAAGGAATTGGATTGAAGCGTAATCAAGTCAAGAGAATTGCCTCGCTTGAGAATGTGGCAATGGAGATGCTTTCTGGCATTCGGGTCGGCGCCATTTTGAATAATTTGTTGGATCATGTGGGCGTATGAATGTGAATCCAAAGCAGGAAGATATGGTTGGTGTTGGTGATGGATATTGCGACAGTGATGAAGTAGTTGTGACAGTTTTGTACTGTCACGAACTATAGTCCTACTAATTATATTTCATCATATGAATGAATTACTTGAAGCAATGAATTTTCTCTACGCTGGTAAATATTTATGGAGGCAGTATGAATCTTCTTTAAAGGACGTATGTGAGAACTCAAAATAGTTGTTGGGATGTGAAGTCAGAAACAAATTCTAAATTGAAATCAACTATGGTATGCTACTTTTAAGTTTTAACTTTTTTTTTTTTTAGGTTTTCCAGAAGTCTGGATTTGGATCCTTCAAAAAAAACCATGCAACGGCCATAGATGATATCTACATGGACAATTTTTTTAGAGATGTACAAAAATTATCTAAAATAAAAACACAGATACATAGTTCTGATCTTATTTCAAACAAGCATGCTAACTTTATTCATAGCTGGTCAGGTCTTATGTAAAACAAAATTATCAAAACTACAAAAAACAGATTCCCCCCACTCACTTTTTAATAGGAACATAATCTTGAGAGAGAATAGGAAGATTAAAGGCATAACTGGGATACCAAAGTAAAATGTAATGACAATAGCACTGTTATCCAAGGGAATCAAACCAAAGTAAAACTTCAAACCTAAAATGGTAACACTACTGAAATTGACATGTATTTGCTGAAGGAACTAGAGATATACTACTGAATTTGATGGTTGTAGTGTTGCAATGCACTCAATTTCAATCTTGGCATCCAATGGTAATGCAGCTACTTGATAAGTTGAATGAGCAGGAAAAGGTGCAGGGAAATCTGAAACCATTGAAACAGAAGGTAAATTGAAGTAAATTAGAAGTTCTAAAGGCAATAGTGAAAAACATAGAATAAGAACTCAAGGGGGAAAAGTATGATTTCCACATAGCACTACTAGAACCTCTTGCCCCGATTTAGTGTTCTTGGTATATGATAAATATTACTACTACATAACCGATTTACTTACAACAACCTAATATATGAATCTTCAAAACTCAAACCACATAAAAGGTATAAAGTGGCCAGCCAAGGTAAATTCATATTCTCAGTCCCTAAATGAAGTATACTCAAATTTTAAAGCACAACACACATTATTATTGGAATTTGAAATTCGCTGGTAACACACAATTCAGCAGTTAATTTTAATCAGAATATACTAATAAAAAATGTGCAGAAGCTTAGGATGGTGAATAATCTTTTCACTCTAAACATGTTGTTGTCAGCTTCATATTCGTTAAATAACGTAAATTGTGTCAAGAAAACATTAAGATCCCAGCTACAGAAACTTAGATTTAGCATATATTTCGTTGACTTTCTTAAAATCCTTCAAGTCAGCCAATCTGCATGAAAAAAATATTCAAAAACTAATTATCTTACATTCTCTCAAGGACTCGATAAAACCCAACTATAAAAGGTAGAGGAGTCCATACATAATTGTTGTCTTAACATCTGATGAGTAGCTGGCACCACCAGCTTTAAGAATTTCCCCCATGTTTTTGAGAAGCTACAAGGCCAAAAAATTAACGTCAATAAATAAATAAATAAAATGCATGAGTTCATCACACTAGGTATTGGGATAAAAAATAATCAAGTTCAATAGTGTTGGAAATAGTGTTGGAAATGAGAACAGAAAGGTTCAGTTACAAGGAATTGACAAAACTTGAGAACATATAGAACATCATCAAATATCTAACCTGGCCGTACAAATGACATCGTGTTGTCTGGATATCATAGGCTGCGATTTCACGTCCATAATAATCTGCTAATATTGAGAGTTCAATTGCACCTTCACAGCAGAATATAGCTTCATTAGCACATCAAAGTCCAAACTATTGAAAAACTAATGGTGTTTTACTGCCAAATTTGCAAACAGAAGAGTTTAAAATGCCCTTTGAAACTCATTTTTATGTTCATCAACCACAAAATCAGGACCGACAAAACTTATAGTGCTTAATTGCAAGAACCACAATAACTGATTGTTGCAGAACATTGTCTAGTTACCTCCTAGATGTTAAAATATGACTTTCTTAATTTAATCTTTATACATCTTAAAATCGCATTAAAATAATCTAATGTACTCCTATGTACTTGGTATATATTTATGTTGGCAAAGTTTATCAAAAGCCAAAGTGTAAGGATTCTCATAGATTCTAAATCAACCTAAAATTTAGTAAGTTTTTGCCCATATCATGGTAGTGTTAGAACACCGAAAGTAGCAGTCTAATTTGCGAAACAAAAATTAATAACTATTACCTATAAACAAGGTTTTAAACAACGGTAGTGGTTTTGATCGCGGTCGCGTTAAGGTTGTCGCGATTTCGGCCACTACAGATGTTGCGTTATAGATTGCGGTCATCGCGGTGTGAATTAATCACAACAATTCACAAATATTATTAAATTATTTATTATATCATTGCGGTATCGGTTTTTTGTCACGGTTGAAACGGACGTTTCGGTGTGATTTTTCATCTCACCCTGAAAACAGGTAAAAACGGTACCGGTGACTACCTTTACCTTTTTGTCGCGGCCGTTTTTGCGGTAACGGACCCGTATTTAAAACCTTACCTATAAACAATTTTATAATTTAAAACAGTCATGATTCGGAAGACATAGTTTACGAAAATGACTGGACTTTATCATTTGTTATAGAAATAACTTGTACATAAGCACTTATATCATAAGCGCTTAATTAAGTTGTTTATCCAAACTAATGATTTTAGAGTCCAGCCAAACATACATATCAACGTATTTCTGTACTGAATCTTTTATTTCGGAAATTAGTTCAAATTGAAACAAGCAAAGTGACATGCAAGCCCAAGTCGGATACAAAATCTGAATTGTTTTGTGTAGCATATTGAACACCTTGTTTAGGGACGACAGACAAAACTTAACAAGCCATAAATGAAGGTTACATACCGAACACCTTGTATCTAGTTTTCTACTAAAGAAAACACCAAATTGACATAACATGCATTGAGATGAAGCAATCAGATAAAGATAAACTTGTATCATGCATTCACTTTAAATATCCATAGCAAATTAAATACAAAAAACAAAGAAAAAATCACATATCTCAATAACATCCCTCCTAAAAATAGCAACCCAAAAATGACATACCAACCAACAATTCAGATTCAGCTTAATTGTAGTACAGTTCTGCACGTGAATAGATCACTAGCTACCCAACTCTATGCTTCATTCATATATACATACCAATCATAAATATAAAATAATAAATTATCAACCAACATCTAAAATCTTGATTTTAAATATTCATCTTACCAGTACCACTCTTCCATACTATACTAGAAATAGAATCCAAATAACAAAACATGCATCTAAAAACAATCCAAATATGGCCAACATTTTCTTTTGATCCCCTAGCTTAGTAAGGCCTAGCTATTTAGATGGTAAATATTTGGTTAAAATTATAGTAAATATTTCGTTAAAATTCAAGTATCATATTCATTTACAATTAAAGTCGTTTTTCTTTTTAGAATATGAGAAGCATTGTCATTATATTCTCAGTGTATTAAAATTGCTAGTGTTTTTTGTTTGTATTTAATGATCATTTGAATCATGATATACACGATGGATTCAAATCCCCTACAATCAAAATTGTTTGCATTTGGGATATCAGTGACTGTCCAATCAAGATTGACGGTCTAAATTGAAGTTCAGTAATTTAAATTATAAATAAAAATTAACACCGACTTCTTATCCGTTTGGTTTTGATCAGATGACCATAAACAAATAAAACCCTAAATCCTAAAAAAAAAAAAAAAACATTTGTCCTATATTAAATCATTTTTGCTTCGTGCTTAAATAAAAATTGAAAATTATCATCAAAATCATATATTTTTCTATTGCTCACTAGGAACAAAAAATACAATGTAGTCAATTATTCTAACAACAGGTTGAAAAAAACATTATCCTGAAAACTAAAACCTTATGAAACATGGTTCTAACTTGATCAACCACAAGCACCACCAGGCCCTCCAAAGTGAACAGAAAATCCAAATCCTTTTCTCGTACTTTTAAAGTAGTCAATTCCAAAGCATTTAGGGGCGTCAGTGAACTTTTCTACAAGTAACTCTTCTGGTTCAATTTCTTTTCTAACATCATTACGGTATGAAACTTTCCTAAAATAACATGCATGAATGAAGTTGTCATCAGGAAAGCTTCCAGATCCCATTGGAGGACTACGAGTATTCGCAGGGGTTGTTGTACTCCCACCCCATCCCACTTGATCAGCAATATTATTCAAGTTAGAGAATAATTTTGCAGGAAAGTATCCAACAAATTCGTTTCCTATAGTCACTAACCAATTTTTGGTTATTGAGTCCTGGACACATCCATAAACATTGTGAATATTATTTTGCAATACTTCATAAATAACAAGTAAAATATATCATTGGGTTATCAAGAATTTTTATTGTCAAGGACGGTGTTAATATTATTTTGCAATACTTCATAAATAACAAGTAAAATATATCATTGGGTTATCAAGAATTTTTATTGTCAAGGACGGTGTTATAAAAGTTGTATATAGTCCATGATTCTCCGAGTCTTGTTTTAAGTTTAATTTTTTGTTAAATATGGACTGCTCATGTGGAGTCTTTATGTATTAGGCTTAAATGCATTTTTAACCCATTGACTTTTAAAAAGTTACGATTTTGACCCCTAACAAAAAATAACAATTTTGACTCCTTAACTTTATGATATTTATCAAAGATGCAACATTGATGTTTGTGAGCTTGCTGATTTGAAGAAACAAAACTTGATAAAAATTGGATGGTTGCAATGAAGAATGAGTTACACATGATTGAGAAAAAGAGGATACACGACAGTTTATTTAAGGACCTCATGATAGGAAATTAATTGGTGTCAATTGGTTTTCAAAACTAAGCTCATTGTCGATGGCTCTATCTACAAGTTCAAAGGCAAGGCTAGTGGCAATAAGCTATACCCACGAACATAAATTTGAGTAAGAATTTTATTTGGAACTCTTTGATAATCATGCTTGTCACCGCATTCAAGGTATAATCAGTTAAATCAACCTGCTGGCTGCTAGTTGACTAGAAATCAGAACAGAGTCGATAAATTCATGGAAATAAATGTCATTATTAAAATCAAATGATGCTAATTTCTATGAAAACAACTTTTCACATGGTTTTTCCCATAAAGACCAAAGCTGCTTGTCACGTCCTTTTATTCAATGGCCGATGCACCAGCTATTGAACTTCCTCGCATTATATTTGAACACCCGGGGAACTACAAACAACGTACTCCTGTTTGGATGAAACCAACTATAATTGTGTCAATGTTAGTAGCAATGATGCTACTCATTCTATTCGTTTACTAGAAAAAGTCTCGCAGCATACGCAGAACTGCCACAGCCCCTGACTCCAACACCGGCAACACATGAAGATCAATGAAAGAGCAGTCATATATTAACCATTTCTTCATGGAGTTTAACAAACCACAGCTATGATATTCAATATTAATTAGTAGCATCATTGCTACTAATAGTTGGTTTCATTGCTGGAGTCGGAGGCTGTGGACAGTGGCGTTGCTAGGACCCCGGGTCAGGGGGGTTCAACATGTGTTTGATACTGAGACAGCAAAAAATAATTAATGCGGTTGAAAATTTGAAATGTGGATTATAAAAAAAGATAAAGAAAAATCTTAAAAGAGTCATATATTTAGAGACAGTGATATTAAATTATAAATTTTAATATATAGTTAAATACTTTACATTTTTTGTTATATAATCTTTTTCTTTAAATAAAAAATTTAGAGTGAGAAGATGACGTCCTGTTGTAAAATCTTATATCAATTATAATTTCTAAATACCAATTATAATTTGTTATAAAATGCTATAAATACCATACTAAACATCCTAATACAATTCAAATGCTATAAATATATATTCATGTATAGAACTGACATATAACAAACAAATTGATTGATCTCAAATGATTAATGAACTTCACTTAAGAGAAAATAGCTAGGAAAAACTCAAATTCAATTTTTGAATGAAACAATTCTTCATCAAACTTTTCATATCGTTTGATCGAACTCGAAATTTCTTCGTCCCCATTTCCATAGGAGCCATAACGTTAACACTAAAATAGTTATGTGATTTTATGTATACTATTTTCATAATAATATAATACATGTGTTTGAGTCAAGCTTTACAGGTTGGACACCTAGCATGCAGTGTCACAATGACTTAATTTAACTTATTATCGATATTTGAGAGAAAAGATAGAGTTTGTGCATGAGCCAATAAGGTACAAGATAGAATTTTGAGGGGGTTCAAAACAACAAAACATAAAAAAATTGGTATAAATTTCTAGAGTTTAGGGGGTTCACTTGCATCTCCTGGGAAGGTAGCTCCGCCCCTGGCTATGGAGGTTCTGCGTTTGATGCGAGACTGTTTCCAGTGAACGAACAAAATCAATAGCATCATTGCTACTAACAAGAACACGACTATAGTTGGTTTCACCCAACTAGGAGTAAGTTGTTTGTAGATCTTGAGTGCTCAAATATTATGCTTGGAAATTCAATAGCTGGTGCATCGGCCATTGAATAAAAGTATATATTGAAAGAGAGTAAGAAGAGAAAAATAGCTTAAGTGTTGGTGGCGTTGGTAGTGATGGTGAGTGGTTTCTAGGAATTTTTTTTTTCCTACCCTACTTTATTACCAAAAATCCAAAATTACCCTACTTTTTCAAGAAATTGCAAAAGTACCATACTTTTTCTCTCACTTCTGGTCAAGTTAAAAAAAAAATTGTCCTTATTATACCCCACAACTTGGAGTTGCGGGGTACTTTGCAATTTTTTTCGAAAAACTAACATAGGAAGCAACTCCAAGTTGCTTGGTAGTTTTGGTTTTTTTTTTTTTAAATTTAAATACCCCACAACTTGGAGTTGTGTGGTACCTTTGTTTTCCGTGTCATGCATTACCTGGTGAACCATTTTCAGAAAACATCATAAAATTTCTGAAGGCTGAGGTTATTAAATCCAACAGTCATGATGTCACTCAGTTTGACCGAGATCGATATACCTTCTCCGTTCGTGAAACCATCGACCATAAAGAAGGATTACCAAAGGGCAAATACAAGGTGGACCTGCAAAATAAATTGTGTGACTGTGGACGGTTCAGAGCGTTGCATCTACCATGCTCACATGTCATTGCCACATGTTCTAGCTTTTGTCACGACTACAAGACTTTTGTCAATAGCAAGTTCACAAATGAGTGTGTATACGCCGTATATAACATCCACTTTGACGTGGTTCACCACCAGACATATTGGCCTGATTATGTAGGACTAAAGGTGGTTCCTAACAAGTCCATGCGGAGGGCAAAGAAAGGTCGTCCACCAATTACTCGCATTAGGACCGAGATGGACGATGTGGAAACTGAGAGAAGATGCGGCGTGTGTAGGATGTCTGGTCATTCCCGCAAAGATTACATTAATATTACACATCAGTAGCAATCTAGACTTTATTTCATAATTATTGTATTTGGTATGTTCTTTATTTGTAATAATTGTAGATTTTATGGTTTTTTTTTCGTTATATAATTTTTAATTTTAATAATTTTTTTTCTATTTTTGTAATGCATGGCACGGAAAACAAAGGTACCACACAACTCCAAGTTGTGGGGTATTTAAATTTTTTTTTAAAAAAACCCAAAACTACCAAGCAACTTGGAGTTGCTTCCTATGTTAGTTTTTCGAAAAAAATTGCAACTTGACCAGAAGTGAGATTTTGCAATTTTTTAAAAAAGTAGGGTAGTTTTGGATTTTTGGCAATAAAGTATGGTAGGAAAAAAAAAATTCTGGTTTCTATTTTCCACTTTATATAACGTCTTAGTTGTAGAACACTGAACATGATCAATTAATATAATTTCCATTTTTGAGACCTGCACTATAAATACGGCAGACCACCAGCATACTAGTAAATTGCCCTTTAGAAATCAAGACATTGAATTTAAAACTTTAAATCAATGGTAAAAAGAACATTTTGGTATGATACACAGAAACATTCACCTGTATATCTTAAATGCCATTAACTGGCCCGTTTGGCAACCCCCTCCCCTATCCTATTGTTACTCAATTCATGGCTGACATGAGATTTCTTCTTGTCTAATCAATTTTGTTTTTCTTTTCCTTTCTTGTAGACTAATAAAAAAACATCACTTAAAACTTATACACATGAGATGTCTTTGGTTCAAACTCAAATAAAGGTGTTCAATCTAACAATATTAGTGTGTATACCCGTGCGGTGCACGAGGAAAATCATTTTATAATTTAAATTTAAAATAAAATATGAAAACTAAAAAATGTGATGGAAAAAAACATGAAAATAAAAGAATATTTAACCATGAAAAAAACATGAAAATATGAAAACTAAAGAATATATAAATATAATAGATTTCAATAATCTCATAGCATGATGTCTAATAATAAAACTAACAAAAATAGTTAATGCACTCTTATGTCAAGAGGAATGAATGTTATGGATACTCTCTTTCGAACACTTTATATAACATGATTCTTTTACTGGTGAAATTCATATGAGTATCACACATTAAAATGGATCTCACATAAAGTTGTGAGACTCGCATGGATTTCACCCAAAAGAAAAGGAAGAGTAGTTCTCTATTGCATATTGGCTTCAAAATTGTAAACTTGTAAAAATTCATAATCGTGACACAAATATGGAGGTGTGTCACAATTTTCGAAGCAGGGAGCATGATCTTGTTGAAGGTAAATCGTGACGCAATTTGTAACAGACATTATCAATTTCACAATTTGTGACAGGTACTGAAAATACTAAACTTGTTTTGATATTATCGATAGATTCATCGAAGGGGCTTTGCAATTTTAATGGCTTATGACCTCTAAATGTTACAAAATCATTTAAAATAATAATTGAAGTAAATAGGTGGAAATGAAAAAACACGTGCAATCAATCTTTTTTTTTTCTTGAGGTAGAAGAAAAAAAGAAAAAAAACGTGGAATCAATCTTCATATGTATCTCTCCGGCTTGTACTTAAAAAAGTTGCTGAAAATTAAATGGTGAAAATGTCTTTCATGAGTAGTGACCAAGTTAAGAGTACATTTACATTGACTTTTAAGAATGAAGCTCAGTTTACTAAAATCAAAATGGCAGTTAGTAAAGCGCAGCTTATTGAAATCAAAATGGAGAGCAAGACCAATTACGCTGGATAATTGATACTTACCCTTTGAATACATTGGAAATGTTATTCCAATTTCACGGGTTACATAATCTTTGAATAGCAACAACAATGCAAAAACTATTCCAACTCCAATTGCAGCCAGTGATTACATAACACAATTAGAATAATCAATGAGAATTTACATAAAAGATGAGAAAATGAAAAGGCTACTTTAATGGTCTCCCAACTTATTTCCTAAAAACAACCATCTATTAAAAATTTGAAATACTAATTTCAGAAAGTTGCAAAGTCCTTAAACATGTGAATCCCACATTTTAGCTCTAGATCAAGATCCATGCTAGGGAGCTTCTCAAATACCTGGTTTCAATTAGGAATGGAACCAACATGATCAAATCAAATTAGACAAAAAAACCACTTGTTTTCATGCATCTCAAAGTCAAGCACATTCTCGATGATAACAAAAAGAAGAAAAACACAACATCGTAACCAAATAAATCAACCCCAAACTAATAGATATCACATCCTAAGTATAATCTAAACAAAAACAAATGACAAAGCCCAATGGAACAATAATAACTTCATTCAAGAATTGAACGAATCAAATTCAACCAAGGCAAGGAGAAAAATAACTCGAAGGATAAAGGAGAAAGGAAGGAGAGGTCTTCAAACATTAATCGAAGGTTTTCAAATTTCAACAAAACAATTAGCAAAGTTTTAAGTCAGCAGAGAGAAGAGTGAAATAACAGAATATTGTAACCAAAAAGGAAGATAGAAATATTAAGCAATTAAATAGGAAATAGACCAGAAAATGGTGCAACTCCAAATCACATTGACTTCAAGTCAGTGAGCTTTCCTCTCTATCCAACTTGTTAAATTGTTCCAAATTTTCATAGGCTGAACCAGAAAATCACCCAATATATAAAAAAAATGTAAAAAATAACATCTCGTAATTAAAAAGATTGACACCTATTTGGAAATTGAATAATTTGGCAAAATAAGATAAATACGGCTCCCTAAAATTATAAACCAAAATTGATTTAAACTTAAGTTAAAAACTACAATTATAACAAAATCAATTGCCATAAATTTGTGTCAAAACAATAAATTGTGCTCACAGCCATGCTGGCAACTTGAAGATGTTAAAACCCAGTACTTGTAAAATGCAGCAAGTAATGTGACCAACAACGATAAATCATTATGACGAGGGTTCTGAGTCTAAATTATGAAATATATAATTAAAATGCATGATAAAATTATTAGATGAGAAATGTATAGAAGCGTGTACAAATTTTCCAAGCAACTTCTAATGTGTAGGCATGCTTTCAGAATTGAATACATGACATAGAAATTCTTCTTGTTTTTTATTTTTCCTTCAAATTGACTTCACATAGTCTTATCGGATAAAACAAAGATTATTTCCACTTCTAAGATAGTTAATAGAACATCAAGTAAAGAAGAATACATACAGAAAAACTACACTAATAACACTATTGCTTGCCTTTTTTTTAATCAGATGCATAAATATTAAGAATGAGGAAAAGAATAAATGTAGTACACAAAATGTCTCCATCATGAAGTACAAAAGTATGAGTGACAAGGTAAGTAAAGAGAGCAAACACACCAGTTCCATTCTCACAGGTTAAGCATACAAACATGAACTTAAATCCATTCAGTTTGATTATAAAGGTGCTTCAGAACATTTTGGATTCCAGCAATTGTTGCATATTCATCATCCCTCCTGCACTACAAACAAACTAACGATGTGCATTAAACAATAAAAAATAAGAAGCACTAACTAACTGATTAATATCTTGAAGACACTAAACCGTAATTATCAAGTATATTAATACTAACAATTAAATAAAAAACAATAAATTGAACAAAATTGTTGTTCTCTAACTCAATATTTCTAAGTTTGACATTCAGATGTGAAACATCATTTTCCATCCAAATAGTGTAATACAAATAAACATAATTGACAACAAAACATGGACCCAAAGACAATGAAACAAACATGAAAACTACTTCAAATTGAATGTTTAAGAAATTACTATAAGAAATAGAAAAATTTAAGAAGAAAATTAAAATCAAAATAGAACAAATAGTCCCTGTTTGCAAGAAGTAATATTAGGATATAGAATCAGGGTTCCAGCAATTTGAAATATCAATATCAAAAAATAAGAAGGGAATCGGGTAAAGAAAAGAGATGACAAATGAGTCCCGTGAGAATAGAAACAATGAAACTGAGGAGATGAATCAAGAATATATATAGTATGCAATAACATAGAAAATCAAAATTTGTGGTTAACTAAACCTGGAAAGCTGAATCGGTTGAACAGAATCCATGAGAAACGGTGGAGATGAAGCAGTGGGAATTGATGAGCTTGATAAAGGAAATGTTGGGAACTGATGAGAAAGAAAAGAAAGAGTGGAAAGAAGTCGTGAATCTGTACTTCTGTACATTGAAAACACGCGCTTCTTTTTGCCGTTCCAAAGTATATTTAATTAACAAATTAAATAATTAAAAAAATGAAATAAAAGATATTTAGGGAAATATTACTACTAATAAAAAAATTTAAATTAGTAATCACTCTCATTGCATGACAAATGTCATACTTGCCAAGATACTATCCTTGCTTTATTATTATCTATAAATTCACATTGTTTAAGTTAAGATTTATGAACAATCAATTTTGATTTTTATTCAATCAATAAATAAATAAATATCTTGGCTGATTTATTCCTCATTTGGAAGAAAATTAATATAAACAATGTTATTAGATGAGGTGGTAGAATGTTGAGGTTACAATTGTTTGATTGTGGTTGATGTTCTTGTCTGTGACACTCGAATGATTTTTCGATTAAGGTCCTAATGACATACACTTTCATCTAACACTACTCTCATATGCAAGGCAATCTCATATGGCCCAAAAAACCAAATGCACCATGAACTTTAACAAAAACAAACTAACCAACCAAAATACATATAAAAAAAAAAAAACAAAAATGAAAGGAGGGTTGTCACTAACCAAGTGGCACATAAATTACTAACCAAATCACTTCCTAGTGCTGTTTACAGAAGCTTAATGTGAAAGGATTAAGAAGAATATATACCAATCTCCTAGACATCTATAACCATTGTTAGGGACAATTTTACGAGACAATTAAAGATATATAAAAAAATGTAGGTACTAACACGTAGACAAAACAATAAATAGAGAGTAAGAACACAATGATAATATGATCGAGAAAGAGTTATTTTAAAAGTTATCATAAAATAATCGTACAAAAATCATTTCACAAAAATCATTATAGCTTTTGATAAGTTTTGCACTGCCACTACTTCAAAGTTAATAATTGGATTTTTTTACGTATATATGATAATAAGAATGAGCAATCAGAATGAAAGAAAATTTACCATGCGATGGAGATAAGGTACAACGATGTTTGAAGGTATGGTGTACTGCTCCTAAATTCTTAAACAAATATGAACCTATCTCGGTATTAATATAATCTATGATTAATTAAGTAAATAGTCCCTATGCGGTGTTGGTTTATAGTTCTTTTCTTGTGCAAGTTTCGTCGGCTTCTTGCCACAACTTTGCTTAATAAATATGCAGATTCAAAAAAAAAAAAAAATAGTCCCTATAAATATTCATAATTTTATTTTTCATCCCTATAAATAAAAATCACACTTTTTAGTCCTAGCAACAATTTCCTTTGTCATTTTAAGGACTTGAAATGTTGACATGATTTTTTTACAAGGACTAAAAATGATGACGACGACAAATTTTATAGGGATTAAAAATATTGACGAAAATTTTCCTAAAACTAAAAAATGCGATTTTATTTTCTAAAGACCGAAAACAAAAATCTGAATATTTATTAAGACCATTTAAAAATGTAATAAAATAAACAAAAAAAAACAAAAACAATATTGAAACCGGTAAACTTAAACTACGTTGAAATAGACATTGGAATACGAATGAAACATTAGGGGCTATTTACTTTGGTCATTTCTGTTTTCATTTTTACTAAAAACAGAATATAAATTAGTAACTATGTTTGTTTGAAATTTTGAAAACATTTTTTTATAGAAACATTTAAAAAAAAATGGAAAACTGGAATTTTTTATTAAGTCATGCATTTTTTTATTATGTACCACACATTGCACATACGTTATGCACTTCCCCTCAAGTACTCGAGGCACTCGTTAATTTCTTAGTTTCATATTGTACTCAATTTCTTAGTTTCTTTCTTTGGTATTTTTCATCTCACAAAATTTTCTTCAATTAATGCCAGACGACTCTAAGAGTGTTGGAAGGTAATGATGAGCTGTTGTTAGATGCCATTCTTATCCTTCTTGGTAAGAACAGTGCAATGCAGGGGGGATTTTATATAGTTCATGCTTCATTGGATGAATCTTGTAGTCGTTTTAGAATGTAATTGAAATTGTGTTGTATAACTCGTTTCCATCATGAATTCCAGTTTCAAATGTCTATATCATAACATATTTGGAGTTTTGAATCTAAATAAAGTTTAATCTTCAATTGCAGTCTACTTTAAATTAGGGTTTTTCAACAAATCTGAATGAAGTCTAAGCAAAACTTATAAATATACGATATGTTGCAAAATTTATTAGTAGGTGACATTTTTTATTGTTACTAATGAAGATAAAAAATGTTACAAAAAATAGAAATATGTAACATTGCTTAAGTTTTACTAAAAAATGCTACTGACATTCTTTAGTAAAGCTATACCTCACAATTATCCAAATATTACTAGATATAATAAGTAATATATTTCGTGATATAATAATATTTGAAAAATGTTACTGGATCTCAATTATGTTGTAGTGCCAAACACTCCGATAAATCATAGACATCAGTTAAAGTTTAAGAAAGTAGAAACATTTTAATTAAACCACATGTGTTGATGTCGTTTTGATGTTCTATAGTTACTACTATATCATGCATCACTAACAAGTATAGGATAAAAGATAACAATGTGAACATGGTGTTATAAGCATGATTCCCCATATCCTAAGCTAATATCATCAGGTCAACTCAAGTGGGTTAGAAAATGTTGCAACATAATAATCAATTTAATTCTAGGCTAGCTCATATGGGCTGAAATAAAATTAATTTCTCTTCATGTTCATCCAGAAAACCTATAATTATACAAAGAAGAATTTAGTTCTCATTATGTTCTGGGAAAAATAAGAGTACATTGAAATGAACAAATATCTAAAGTTTTTTTTTTAAATCGGCAAAAATTTATTAAAAATCCGATCCCTGCACAAGTCGAACAGAGACCGATGAAGTACAAACAAAAGGCGCCGTATATAGGCGGAACACATGAATACAAAAACCACACTCCTGCGATCAACACCCAAAAGGACAACCCCCAACAAAATAAACAACCCCCACTTAAAAATGACTCCTAGTCAACCAAGCACAGACAATTCATAATACCCATCGTCACTACTCACCCCTAAAAGAACACATTTGAAAAGAAAACCCAGTCATCAACACCCAAACTGAGCCACTTCCACCTTTTCTAAAGATCAATCAGCCTCCACCACCGCACAATCTCCAGTCCACCGAAAGAACACCTAAAAAAGCCAAAACCAAACTTGAACCAAATAACTGACTCCCGATCTCGAATTAGAAGCCATCGGTCCACCAGACTTCATGACCAAATTAGAAGGCCACCTCACCCCCGGTCCACTTGAGAAACACCAAAGTCAGACAAAACAAAATTGCAGTAAAACACTAGCTCCCGATCTCGAAGCAAAATAACCGGCCCAGCAGCATCCAACACACAAAAAGTAAGACAATCAACATGATTTGCGGTTGTGTCAAACGTCAATCAAATTAAAAAAAGGAAGTTGCTCAGCTCGAAGGACACCCATCTTCAAAACACCCTAAACACAAACAAGAGTAAGCGACAACAGATATGAACCCGAATAACAATGGTGGCCTCCACAAGGAATTATCCACAACAACCACCAGAAAAACACCCACCTCCTAACCACCCCCGAAAAAGCTCCCGTCCGCAAAGCATTTCAACACCAGATCTGCGACCACCCATCCAACTCACACATCACCGCCACCACCACCCCCTCAAAACGAACCACCTCCACCACCAAAAACTAACCCGCCAAACTGCCTCACCAAGAAAACGGACGGCCACACAAACACAGATCCAGAGGAAGACAAAGACCAACAACAATGGCGTGCGGCCACCCTAAAATACCTAAAGTGAAGTATCTGCGTTCAAGAGTAAATTTAGTTGTAAATGTGAAAACAAAGTTTCTACCTTTTGCTACTACATTAATACACATAGGCTAAACCAAGAGATAAACAAACGTTAAATGGAATCACAAATAACCAAGAAGTTTACTCAAGTCTGTTCTTAAACCTTGACTCTGAGTGGTACAAATTGCGTGCACTATGTTTTGATAAGGAGGTGAATATAGTTGTGTATTTTAACGTAGTTTTGACTTTGTAGTGCTATACATATTCCTTCACATTTTTTCTATTTTGACTCATTAACTTTTGGTTTTATTATTTTAATTTGTTTTAGCTGATGGTCAAATGTGCTCAAGTGTATGGTTTGGTTTGATTCGCGGTTTTATTTTAAAAGTCAACCGAACCAAATCAATCCGCATACTTATTTATCTTACCGCTCGAATGACTTTTAATCTCGAAACCAAACCAAACCGTACCGCGAACACCTCCATTAAAAATTCTTATTTTCATTGGAAACCAATTTTGGGTGGGTGAAATAAATGGTACCTCTACTCCAATGTGTGATAATATCCCATGTTGTAAGCTTGTGGCAGTCCATATTAAAATCCTCCTGATTCCTGTATTTCAATTAAAAAAATTTAAACATCTATTAAATGAAAAGTAGTATGGTTTGATTGCATTTTTTTTACTTTTCAACTTTTTCAATTTGGCAATTTTGGACCAGAATCGTTTCGAGCTATTTTGATCCCTCACATATACCCCTTTCTGATTTTGAGTTTTCAAAGATTTTTCTTTGATTTTTCGTCAATGAGTCCAATTTTAATAACATGCGATGTCTATGTGTTTTCCAACGTGTATTAGCATATTTAAAATTTAAACATTAAAATTGTTCATTAAAAACTAAAAAATCACAAAAAACAACTTTAACAACATATACTCCCTCCGTCTCACAATAATTGTCACTTTAGAATTTTTTTTTTTCTCAAAGTAATAGTCACTTTAGAATACCAATACATCATTTATTATTTTTTTCCACTATCATACCCTTATTTATTGAATTTCATTTAACTTAATTACTCCATTAACTACAATTAAAAATGATATATTAGTAAATAATATTGATTTTACCATTGAAATCAACACAATTAATCATTTTCTTAATTACCGCGTACAAACCTTAAACGAATATTATTGTGAGACGGAGGAGAATAGTTTTTTTTGGTTGAGGAAGGGTTTTTTATTGCATGTTTAATTCATAATCAATTGTACAATACAAGTTGGTTACATCAATAAATTTTTTGGAATTAGTTAAAGATATGGTTACCTTTTCCAAAGCATGAATGATCACGTAGACTTGTTTTCGATTAATCTCTACACACGAGTTTTCAAAATAAAAAGTAAAATCATGCTTATTGAAATTTGAAAGAGCAAACAACCTTTTTCGAGTCAAGAACAGAATCAACTTCTTTTTTTTTAGTCAGAGACAAAATCAACTTTCATTTAGCCAATTGCAACCATTTATGATAGATATTTGCGCTACGAACATTCCAAAAATTGACCTTCCTAATTCTTAAATACCTAACAAAGTTTATCATAAAATAGTTTAAAAGCCTAACTAATCCATAAACACTAACTTGTGAATACACATAACTAAGAGACAAACATCACAAACACATAGATAGAGCAACAATATAGTTGCATTAATTCACAACACCCATAACTATTTCTGGTAAACATTATTTTGACTTGAATAAATAACTTTTTGGTGAGATCGTTCAAAGGTCAACTAAGTAGCATTGAGATATCTCCATCAACTTTCCATTCTTATCACTAATTTTATTCTGCAAATTTTGATCTTGTATTGATCTCCTTTATCAATTGCTTGCATTTGTTTGTCTTTTCCTTGAAACCAACTTATGATAGACATGTGAGAGACTGAGAGTGTACTACTACTTATAGTACATAATAAAAATGAATGAAAAAAGAGTACAAAAAAGGATGTGGATTTGATATTTTTCATCTATTCAAGTTTAAGAATTTAAACCACACCTTCATCTAAATGAATTTAACAAAGAACTGTTTTGTTAAGTTAAGGTTTAATATGTATAATTTTATTATGTTTGCCATATATACACCTTCATTTCTGTTTTTTAATCTATAACTAAAAAAATACAAAATCACAACTTGTAATAAAAAAAAAAGTGATAGAAAACACAGCAAATGTCTCAGAAAACAAGATATGCATGCCAAAGAAAAAGTAGCACACATTCAACGGTTGTTAACAATTTCAGAATCATTCACCTTAATCTTTCACACTTGTTTTTTACCTTTTTCCATTTTGTGCTGCAAACATGACAGCTGTGAGACATTTATTTTCTATAGATACGCCTCTTCACAACTCAAGCTGTGAGTATAAATATGAACGCAAATCATAGCAAAACCATACCTTACCATTCAGTTCACCACCATCTACCTTCACCCACACAAACTCACCATATTATATGTTTCATATGATTTGGTACCAATTTGCTATGCCCAAAGCATTACCACGATGTATAAATTTGATGTAACCTTAATCTCCTAACATCTGTTCCCATGAGTGTTTAAATGGACAATTGGTTAATTTCATTTAGTTTCTCAACAGAGAACAAGATGAGTTTAACGATTGGTAATTACTCGTGGGATATAAGTTGGGAGATCAGGGTTATGTCAATCATTATAGGCAAAGGAGAAGAATATAGGGTTGGCTATTTGTTTTTCATGTTTCATTTTATTCTCAAATACATTTTAATAGGATTTATTAGATGAACTCGTACTCAAAATGTTACCTTACAAAGCACACCCAACCATTTGCATTATACAATGCATTTGTCATAATAAGAATTTACTTGTCTAAAACCACTTATGTATTTGTCACTCATAAGCCCTCCCAAATAGAATGAAGTTTTTGGGTTATTCTATATCCTTTATAATGATTTTCAACACTTCTCATTTGAAATATTAACAAAACATTTCTTATTTTTCTTCTGCCATTTGGTATTTTTTATGATTTAGAATGTGATATTAACAACATATGGCAAAAAAATTACAAAATATTTTCAACATATAAGCAAGACGATTTTGTTTCTTTGTGTTTCTCCTTTGTAGCCAATTTTGTTTCTTTTCTGTTTCTCCTTTGTAGCCATATAAGCAAGACGATTTTTTTCTTCCACATGATTATTGGTCTTATTTCCCTAACATCAATTTTCTTTAATACATTCACACAATACAATTGCAACCAAAGTCAACTATACAGGATAGCAACAAAAATGAAAACGGAAACATGTAATTTTATTTAACAATACTTTCCCAAATGGAGCATAATACACTCACATTAAGCTTATTTTAAACACAAGGTATATAAACTTAACAAACAATTAAGAAAATAACCTCAACAATAAAACTATGACATTTGCACCATCTAACTCATGGTTGAATCATTGGTCCTCCACACTTTAGTTCTCATTTTCACTCTTCTCTTAGTCTGACCACCAAATATTCATCACAAGCCATCTAGGCTTTCCAGTTGAAAAGCCTATTCAAAGCACATAGTATTGCAAGTTCATTCACATCCATTTGAGAATTTTGTCCAGGTTCACATTTCGTTGAAAAGAGAAATCCACATAACCCAAATAAATTAAAAAATGCATTTTTGTAGTTTGGGAATAAACAGGATCTTGAAAAAAATTAAATGATTTGGCAGCAATGTTAAATAGGTTCATAAGTAAACATGTTCCTTAACTATTTTTCCTTTCAATTGGGTTCCTCCGTTAAACAAATATTAGACAATAGTTAATATCATCATCCACCTGATTTAATTAAGTCCATAAACTAACTTAAGTTTGTAAATATAT
Source organism: Medicago arabica (assembly GCA_946800305.1). Classification (NCBI taxonomy): domain Eukaryota; kingdom Viridiplantae; phylum Streptophyta; class Magnoliopsida; order Fabales; family Fabaceae; genus Medicago; species Medicago arabica. The sequence continues at coordinate 3,570,906 of OX326970.1, forward strand.
CTCGAATTAGCACTAATAGAAATCAATGTTTGAGACTGAATATTTAGTTGCTACATCATCAAAATCGGTCACGGATAGATTTAGTGACTGTAACAGCGACCAAAAATAAGAGTTGCTAATTTGTTTGTAGCTAATCCTTTTTGATCGAAATAGCAACTGATATTTAGCTACCGTATTTGTGATGAATATCAAAGACCGAATTAGACACGGATTTGGAACCTCCATAAATAGTGAATGATTTTGTACCTGAATTTAGTGACCGTATATTGTGACCAATTTTGGTAAATGTTTATAAGGCCCGACCTTGAGGGAGTGCAAGGTGCTCAATCAAGCCGGGCCTCCAAAAGCTATCGGCATAAAAAAAAATTAACTCTAATACCCACCCTCACTTAAATAAAAAAATATATATGTTACTTCTTTACACGTTTGAGTTTTGTCTAGACTTTAGTTTTCCTATTTAGACATAAATCTGGTACTATCAAACCACCCATAATTTGTATAATCACTTAATCGGTCAATTTGAAAAGCTATTTCATTGAAAGAATCACAACAATCATTTCTTTTTCACATAAACCATTCGTTTTCCCCTTTCCCACAACGGATACGTGACAAATCCAATAGAAACTCTTTTGATTCTGATTTTTTAATATAGCTTAGCTACACACAAAAATTAAGTTTTTATTTTATTGGGTACTAATTTTAAATAGAGAACCGAGTCTCCTATTACATAGGAACGGCCCTCTTATATGATCCACTTTATCAAACTGTCACTAATTATATTTTGGCAAAAATAAAATATAATTCAACCCATTAAAATTTGATTATACTTTTAAATGGATATTAATATAATACACAAAAGAATATACATTTATATATTAAACTCAATACCAACAATATATATACACAAACAAGTTAGCCTTAGGAGAGTTCTCTTTGTGTAGAGAGTACTCATACTCAATTGTGGGCGACCGTTTTATCCGAAGGAAGCAATAACAGTTAATATAACTCCTATCGAAATTGTGCCGATCGTCCAACATCCTCGGTTTGTGAGTTACATGTATAATTAAAGTTAACACCCAATTTACTCAGGCGGCCAATGAAGATACCGCTAAGCAGCGAAAACATGACTAATGTATCTTTAAAGAATACAAATCTATTTTTGATTTTCGAAGTTGGTGGAAATTTGATTAAGACTATATTTCGGTTTTTGGTCAGCGGTATATTCGTTGGCCGCCTGAAAAAACTGGGATGTAACTTTGTAAGGAACGGTCTTGAAATTCTTTATTGCATCAACACATGTTTCAAAATTTTCTTGTTTGAATTAAAAATCAGAACCATCAATAGAATCATATTTCAAGATAATTTGATCTCATGGTTCTCTAAACGACAACTAACTTTGTCTCGGTTCTGAATCTTGTTGGATTCGTAATCTGCTTCTACTCCGACAATGTGAGTGCCATATATCTCTTCGGTAATCTCGTTCAATATGGATCATTGGGCCATTTCTATTCAAGAAATTTCTTATTGCAGCCCCTGCATGTCTTCCCACCATATAGAAATTTCGGATTCTATTTTGCGAATGGGTAAATAAAAACAAACAAAAACTTCATATTTTTGTTTTGTTTTTAGAATCCAAAAAAATAGAACGCGCAAATAATTGGAGATTGCGATAAAAAAATTCCCCTTTAATTATTATCGGTGTTGGACCTTGTCCACGATGCCTACAAATTCTAAGAAACTCATAAGAATAGGAAAACAACGTGGGCTAATATAATCAAGGATCTTTAACAAATGTAGCTTCAAAGCTAATGTTGGTTATGTGAACTGAGGGAGGGGATCCTAGTATTAACTCCATATGAAAAATAGAGCTTTTGAAGCTTCGATGATAAAAGAATATCTAAGTATTGATGAATTGTGGTGGAATATTTGTTAAAGGTGTAGACTCTATCAAAGTGGTATTATGATTAGATAGTCTATAAAATTGGTTTTGACTTTATGAGCTGATGATACTGTTGTTGTAAATAGATCGAAAAATATATTTGAGACTAAAAATAATTTTTAAGGTATTTTTTTAACAAAAGGAAATCAAGACATTTAAGTTTAACAGAAAGTTAGGATCAATTCTAACGCAAAAAATAATTCTACTACATAATTCTCAAATATTTAAAAGAAATTATATGCTTTTGTCTCACACTTTCCTAAAATAAATTCATACACACTACTATTAATCTTCTTTGTTGATTACACCCATACAATTGGATTATGGATTTGTGGCAATGGCATCATCACTCTGCATATCTTTACTCTTTCTATAATAATAGGAAACATGAAATAAGTGGGCACTTGATTGAAGAATAGGATTGGACCTGGATACCAAGCTTGTGAGCATGATCTGAAATAAAAAAAAGAACTAGTGCTAAAATACTCTTATTGATAGAGGTCTATGATATGAAATAACATACAAAAAATGCACACAAAAAAAAAAAATCCATAAACTAATTAATGATAAAAATTAGGACATGACACAAAAGAGTTTAATGATGAAAATTTAAACTTTTTCACAATACCTTGCAGCCAACATGCACCGATTGTAGTTTACTTGATCATTGCACTTATTGAACAATAAAAGAATTTGAGTCTTATTTTCATTAACTTCGGTAACAAGAACGTATTAATGAAACCGTTTTTTCTTAGATTTAAAAATAATTCACGTAACTCTATCACAAAACATCATTATTATGGACAAAACACAAGGCTCAATATGACCTAAGTAAAATTTAAATATTCTTGTCTTGAGTTTAAGATGTTATTGAAGCCCTATTTTAAACATGTTCCGTGATCAAATCAATACCTGAAGTGACGTGAGGGTGTGAATTTCAATCAAGAAGGTTCGGCATTGGTGTACAAAAGTTAAAAAAGATAAATAATGGTCATTCAAGAAATACAAACAAGGAAAAAATTACCTCATAAGAAAAATATGATTGAGGATGAAAAAAAAGATGTTGCTTTTCTTGAATGAAACTAGTCTCACTCTTGGAAGTGTTATGATCCCAACTCCATGGAGTAAGAAAAGAATTATCTTTCTCAAGAAAGGATGTGAGTCTTGCATCAACAATAGGGAACTCACTAATTACCACCATATCGATGAAATTACTTTTTTTTCAACACAAATTATTCGCACTTCTTGATTCTATGTTGGCTAAGACACCAAAATTAGGATTAATGAGACATGATTAAACTAAGGAGTTGTATTTATAATAACTATATGTAGGCTTTCACTTCTTAATTCCTTGTGGGCCAAGGCATCAGTATTATGTTTTATTTGATTGAATAGAACTAAAGATATGTATTTTTTTAATAGTGTTGTCCAATAAAAAACCGTTAATATCTGAAAAGATTTGGTTTCTCAATCCAAAAATTAAAAAAATATTTGGTTTTGGTTTTGACTGTAAAAAAGATTTTGTAAATATCTTCCGAAAAGATTCATTTGATAGTATCATAATAATTATATCTATATTATATATCTTATGAAAAATTAATTTTTATAGTATTATAATTTTATATCTTTTTTAGGGGTATATTTATACAGTATATAATTTTTATACTATTCTATTTCAATATTGTATATTTATACAGTATATATAAAACAAATGAGATTTTGAGCAGCCTTTTTTATTATTCAAATTATACTTTTAAACAAATTTTTCTATTATATTGTTTGTGTTCTTAAAAAAACAACAATAATTTATAGAGTTTTTCTATTCACACCCCATATATTTTTTGTTACACCCAAAATTTCTTAAATTTTTTTAATAATACCGAAATTGCCCTTTTATATAAATTCTCTTAAAACCTTGATTCCATTTTTTGTCACCGTAAAAATTCACTTGGTCTTATTTCCCGAACATCAATTTTCTCTAATACATCCACGCAACATACTTGCAACCAAAGTCACGTATACAAGATAGCAACAAAAAAGAAAAAGGAAACATGTAATTTTATTTAATAATTCTTTCCCAAAAAAAGCATAATTCACTCACACTACATATCTAAAACCCAAAATCAAACTAGATAAAATTAAAGTGCCAAACATTCACATTGATGTTTGCTGGAAGACCAAAATCGGCGCCCGATTTGTGGTGTCTTAGGCCCGATTTTGGCTGCCTTTTGGAGGTGTTTTGTTCGTAAAAAAGCGGCGTCTGAATGGTGAAAATCAGGACCCGATTTTGCTAACAATATTTTTCAGAAACGTATTTTTAGGCCAAATTTGTTACAATTTTATGGGGGTTACTTTTACTATAAATATAGGCTTTGTATTAGAGCAAACCTTGAGATAGAGGGGGCTGAAACAAGGGTTTAGAAAGACAACAACAAAACTAGGGTTTGTATAGAGTTTGTCTCTTGAGAACAAACACTAGGGTTTGAGGGTTGATTCACCTTGAAAAACATTATTAGGATTAAGTCTCTTGGTTACGAGAAGAGATTGAGACTTTGGGTAAGATTAAGCAGGAGACTTATTCTTGTAACTCATTGATATCTCTTTTGTAGAGTTACTCATCATTATAGTGGAACGAATGGCTGTTCTCTCCCCCATATTAGGTCAATTTGGACTGAACTGAGTAAATAAATTCTTTTGTGTTATCTCTTCTTCTCTCTCGTTGTTTTCTACTTTTGCTTGTGATTATAATTTTTACCCACTTATATTGGTTGCTTGATTATTCCTTACTCCACACATTAAGTTTTTATTAATGTGATTTTTTTCATCAAATTCACAACACATATTATTTTAACCAAAAGGTATAAGTTATAACCAGTCACATTGTGAAATGGTACCGGTCAATTTTTCTGGGCCAAGTTGAGCATTTGAAGTGAACTCATATTATATTGACATAGAGAGGTCGCTATCCAATAAGTTTAAAGTTTAACTAAGATCAAGGCCATCAAGTTGGTCAATATTCAGTAAAATTGAAGATTTGACCGTGAAGGTTGAAATTTTGTGACATATCTAGTTCTCGAATACCTAGTAAGCATAGAATCCTCTTTTTGAATTTTCTATTAATTTTGTATCGTTTTAGTTCATACTCTATTCTATAAACTATAGAATCAAACTCAAGTTTATTTCTATTCCACAAAACTACTTCTGCTAGATAAATACATCCACCAACATGATTTTCTTTGATTGATTGCCCTTTCAAACCAAGGTGATTTTGTTGTTGCTATCACTAGGTTCTTGTCTTTTCGATTGTAGCTAGATGAACTGCGAAAACTCTATTCGCCCCTTTAATTGGTCACAGGCACAATGCCCAAAAATGTCCCTGTTATTGAAAGTTACAAACTGATCACATGCGAAGATAAATTTCGATGCTTTTCAGAAGTTAAATTCCAATGCTCTACATTCTGCAAAGTCTCATGATAAATAATGGTTCTAAAGTATATGTTTGACAAAATATCATTTCCTCTAGAATTGATAGAATCTTATTCAAAGCTTAAACAAGTGAAAACAGCTTTATAAAGGAAATTATATACAATTGCAATATCTTTAACCAACTTGTTATTCAAAATATCTACTTGATCTTCATCAAACTGTTCTTTGTAAGAAACATTCTTGAAATTCTTTGCTGCATCAACACATGTTTCAAAATTTTCTTGTTTGAATTAAAACTATCAATAGAATCATATTTCAAGAAGAAAAAAAATTAAAGAGAAGAATGAAATGAATATTAGTTAAAGAAGTTACACTATAGTGATAGAAAGTTCAAAAAACGTGTATTTATGCAAACTCTTGATTTGCTTGTACTTTGAATTTTCATGAAGAGTTTGGAACTTCTAAATGTAAACACAGTTAGGAAGTATATTTAGAAAATCTTAAGATGGTAACATGAATGGAGAAACAGGAAAATTTTAATGAAAGGTAGAACTAAGGGAATGAAACAACGTGAGTTAAGTACTTTGCATGAAAAAAAAATGCATGCAAATAATTCTGCATTTCCTTTTTCGGGAATTAGTGATAGGTTCACGTTTCATGATTAAAAGTAGGCAAATGTTAACTTGTGCCCTCAATGGTACACTTGTGCCTTCAATGACACATGTTAAGGTACTTATTATAGAAATAAACGTATCAAAAGTCGTGTAGTCAACTTCTAAAAAGTTAAAACATTACATTTTTCAATGTAAAATTTCTCATTTTATGTTCCTTAACATGTGCTCTTAAGGCACAAGTTAACATGACCCTTAAAAGTATTGCTCAAAGTAAAGCACTAAAGTTATCTTCAGATGTGATTGGTTCATAACTTCCTATCGTATAGAATAGGGCCATTTTTGGTATTTTTTGTGGCATGTGAGTATTAAAGTGGGCATATATCAATTTCCAAATACAAGTAAAAGAAAGAGATGACACATAAAATCTATCCATATATCTCAACTGTCAAAAAACGGTATGGGTCATTGGGGCATCTCTAATCATGTAATTTCTAATTATGTCCCCTACACTTTTCCCTCACTATATAGATGTTTCGAGTTCTATTTTTTTAAGGGGTAAAATTGGCAAAACACCCAATATATTTGGAGTTTAGAATCCGAAATTGGAGCATGCGATAAGAATTTCCTTCCTAATTATTGTGGGAGTTGGACCGTCCACACATGCATGTGCTTGCAAAACTAATGCTAGTTATGTAAACTAAGTGAGGGGATACTAGAAGCTTAACTCCATGTCAAAAATAGGGCTTTTAAATCTTCCATGATAAAAGAATATCCAAGTAGGTATACTAGATGAATATGGGTAACTATTTTTCAAGGCGTCCGATCTATCAAAGTGGTATTATGATTAGATATTTCATAAAATTTAATTTGACTTTATGAGTTGATAATTGTACTTGCAAAAAGCACAATAAGGGATACTAGAGTTAAGTATCGTATTCTAGGGTTTAGACTGATTATTGGATGTTTTGAGAGTGTTCTCAAAGGTGGTATTTATAGCCTTCTATGGGTTTAAGTTTCGGTTGCTTGGTCTTCAAGCAATAGGGGTATTTGTGTATTTAGACGTGTTCTATAGGCTTCTAGAAGCGAATAGAGGTTGTCTCCTAGGAGGAACACGCCTTTGAGCCTTAAGGCCCTTCTGGAGGGCGCTGAGGCCTCTGGGAGGGTCTAAAAGCTCTTTTGGAGGTCTTTTATGCTCTTAGGAATATTATGACGGTCCAATAATATTGTTGTAAATAAATTGAATAATATTTTTTAGACTAAAAATCAAATTTTGAGGCAAAAGCTTTAAATTACGGTTTAAGGTGTTTTTAACCAAAGAAAACCAAGACATTTAACAGAAACTTAGGATCAATTCTAACGCAAAAAATAATTCAAAACTCAAATATTTAAAAGAAATTATATGGTTATAGAATCGTTTTTGTCTCTCCCTCTCCTAAAATTAAATTCATACACACTACTATTAATCTTCTTTCTTGATCACACCCATACAACGGGATTTTGGATTTGTGACAATGACATCATCACTCTGCAAATCTGACCGCCTCTTGTGTTTATTCTTGCTATGATGATAGGAAAGATGAAATAAGTGGGCACTTGATTGAAGAATAAGACTGGAACTGGATACCAAGCTTGTGAGCATGATCTGAAATAAAAAAAGAATTAGGGCTACAACACTCCTATTGATAGAGTTCTATGATATGAAATAACATACAAAAATGCAACAAAAAAAAAAATCAATAAACTAATGATAAAAAAACTAAAATTCAGATAATTAGGAAAGAATAGTATCAAGAAAAATTTAAACTGTTTCACGTTACCTTGCAGCCGACATGCACCGGTTGTAGTTTACATGATCATTGCACTTATTCTTCCCATCAATAATCTGAAACGAATAATGAAAGAACTTGAGTCTTGTTTTCATTAACTTGGTAATAAGCATGTATTAATGAAAACAGGTTTTTTTTCCCTTGACCAAAAAAAAAAAAAAAGAAAACCGGTTTTTTTTTTTTTTTTAGATTTAAGAATTATGCATGGAAAAAGTACTTGGACAAGACAGAAGGCTCAATATGACCTAAGTAAAATTTAAACATTCTTGTCCTAAGTTTAAGATGTTATTGAAACCCTGTTTTAAACATGTTTCAGGATCAAATCAATACATGTCGTAAGGGTGTGAATTTCAATCAAGAAGGTTATGCATTGGTGTACAAAAATTGAAAAAGATAAATAATGGTCATTGAAGAAATACAAACAAGGAAAAATTACCTCATAAGAAAAATATGATTGAGGATGAAAAAAAAGATGTTGCTTTTCTTGAGTGAGACTAGTCTCACTCTTGGAAGTGTTATGATCCCAACTCCATGGAGTAAGAAAAGAATTATCTTTCTCAAGAAAGGATGTGAGTCTTGCATCAACGATAGGGAACTCACTAATCACCACCATATCGATGAAATTACTTTTTCTTTTTTTTTTTCAACACAAATTATTTGCACTTTTTGATTCTTTGTTGGCTAAGACACCAAAACTAGGATTTATGAGACATGATTGAACTAAGGAGTTGTATTTATAATAACTATATGTAGGCTTTCGCTTCTTAATTCCTTGTGGGCCAAGTCATCAGTATTATGTTTTATTTTATTTGATTGAATGGAACCAAAGATATGTATTTTTAACAGTGTTGTCCAATAAAAAAGCCGGTAATATCTGGAAAGATTTGATTTCTCAACCCAAAAATAAAAAAATATTTGGTTTTGACTGTAAAAAAGATTTGGTAAATATCTTTCGAAAAGATTCATAATATCTACATCTATATTATATATCTTATGAAAAGATTAATTTTTATACTACTATAATTTTACATCTTTTTTTAAGGGTATAATATTTATATCTATATCTAGACTGTTCTATATTTATTTCGTATACAAAGAGAATATGAGATTTTAAGCAACCTTTTTCATTATTCAATTTATACTCTTAAACAAATTTTTCTATAATAATGTTATATTATTCGTGTTATTAAAAACGACAATAATTTATATTATATTTGCTACATTGTTGGTGTCATTGAAAAAGATAAATATGGTTTGTTGGTTTTTAATAATTTGAAATTTACGAAAAATGCTTTTGACTAGGGCTCTAAACAGTCAAATTATGTTTCCAGTGGAGTCAGTGGCAACAATGAGATTGTATTCAGGACCGTATATGAGGCATGACGAGGCTCGAGGGGGGCGACCGTCCTATGCCCCAAAAAATAAGTAGGAATTTGGGCCCCAATAAATAAGTATGAATGTTTCTTGTTTGGATACATTCTTATAGTTAAGAAAATTTAAACATAAGAATATTATTTTGTTGGTGTCATTCAAAAAGATAAGAGTTTATATTATATTTATTATATTTATTGTATTGTTGGTATCATTGAAAAGGATAAGTATAATTTGTTACAATATGAGAAATATACATTATATATTCCTATAACTATAACTTTAATCAAAATCAAATTAATTTAATTATAATTTCATAAAAAAATATTCGTAACTTATACGATTTACCACAATAAGAAGAATAAACCGACAACATTTTTACCTTAAATAAGATATTTTGTAACAAAATTACAAAGTAGGAGTTTTTTCTTTCATTTTTCGGTGTTGTGTTGTGTTATAGTGTTCAAAATTAAAGATTAAGCTTTATTAAACAGAAAATAAATAAACGAACGATACGCTTAAAAAAGGTACAAAATTAAGACACTTTCTATGATACATTTGAAAATTTAATATGTACCGATGCACTCGGTCTTTAATTTAATAGTTCAATGATTTTTTATTTTGAAAAAAAAAAACTTTTCTATCATCTAAATATCATTTAACAAAACTGTAAAAGATTTTTAATTTTTTTGACAAAAAAAAAAAGATTAATCATAATGGCGAATATTGATTATTTTTTTACGATAAAATGTAAAAGATATAGTATGATTCTTATAAACAATGAAAACATGTCTTTTTTTCCTACTAACACACAACCGCCGTGGTTCTCCTTTCCTCCTGTCCCTTTTTAGTTTTTAAATTGCTCCGGCGAGATGTAGATTCAGTTGCGGTGGTGCGATAAGTACCTTTGTCCTCCGCACCGCCTTTTAGTCGCCAGATCTGCCGGCAGTGCCACTTGTTTTCATCTTTTTTGGCAGTCTGGCATACGGGTTTCTATAATGCGTTGGTGTGTGCTTCGACCACCATCATGTATGTTCTGATCGGCAGACATTTTGTTCTTCGTGGTATGTTTTTTGTTGGTTTCATGATTCTGATCTTTGAAAGTGTGTTATCGATTCGAGGTAGGCGTTCTGATGTGTTGACTCTCTGATCATTATCCAAGTCTGTTGAGATATGCAGGTGTCAAGATTAAGGTTTGCCTACTCTGAACAGTTGCCGCCTTAATATCTGTATCGATTTTCAAAATTGATTTCGGACTGTTTTAAAATCCTTATCATTCTACATGTCTGATGTTGGACTCATGGATTCGAATGAGTCGTGTAGAGCTTGTTGCTGTTTTTGAAAGCTTGGCATATCAAGCTTGTCCTTAACAAAAAAAGAAGAAAGAGGAGCAGGAAGGGTCGTTTAACTTGCTGCCATAGTTGCAGGGAGCTGATGGTACATGAACCACCTTTGTGCTGACTGAGGGTTCAATCACCGCATCAAAGACCTTTAATTAGTTTTAGGATTAATTAGAGGTTGATACACTTGTGTGTTGTTTTTATTTTTGTATCACCTGTTTAGGGTTGACTTACACTCTTGTGTGGTTTTACTAGGTTAGATTTATGTCCCCCAGTTTTTTATGTTTTTTTTTCCTTTTTTTTAAGAAAATTTATGAGCATTTGACAAAGATTAGAATAAAGTACCGACTTAGTTGAAAATCTCTCTATCTGATGTCATTTTGCTTTGGCCTTATAAAAAAAATCATGTTTTTTTTACCAAATAATGATATTTTCTAAAATATAAACTAAATGTTTGACAAATAATAATTTTATTTCTGAAAAATATCATTAAACATAGTAACATATACTCGTGTTGCTTTAACAAATAATAGTTTTCGGCACCACACCACCATGGTGACATTGAGCTGTGGCACCATGCCAGACCATGACAATAACTTCCAATGATGAGAAATACAAGTATAGTAAAAAAAAGTATATTGTTATATGAATTTAAAATGTATATGTACTATTTATTGCAGCGGCAGTGGAAACAAATTAAATTTAGTAGGGGACCGCATGTGACAAGAGCGCCATAACCTAATATATTTAGCTGAAAAATTCAAGGAAATTGGACTTGATTTGATTAGGCACAAAGACATAAAAGAAGCTTCATTGGTCAAAATATGGACAATTGTAGAGTGTGTTCGATGTGTCACCCATAATAATCAATTAATGAATAAATTGATAAGCTAAGTACAACAAAGTACCTTGCTGGGGAATTTTATAGTCTGCTAATCTTAGTCATATATCTGAAACTAACTATTTTATGTAAATCTCTTGTACTTCAATGATCAATGAACGAATTCATGTCAAGGCTTAGTCATATAACTTTTCGTCTGAATGATCATAATAAATGAATAATTTGCAAGATTCAATTTTCAATTCAATTAATTGTTGTATTTAGCTAGTACTAGTTCTATAATCCTAGTAACCGGTGTGCTTGAAATTTGTTTCATGATTCATTTTAACTATACACAAATATAAGGAACAACTAATAGTATTACGTACAGTTACATAATGTATTCAATTTGTAGGTATGACCAACTTTCTTTAAAAAAAATATACTCAACTTCTTTCTATGATGTGGTCTTAAATTTTTCATGGGAAGTGGTATTATAGTTACATAATGCCTTTTTTTTAGGAAAGTTGCAATTAGATCAAAGGAAGAGTAAATTTTAAAGGAAAAAACGTTAGACCAAAATTCACAATCCTCCTTATATATTGTTATAGATCCAAGAAATTTGTCTCTCAACAAAAAAAAAAATTGTTATAGATTCAAGAAATTTGTCTTGTAAACAACTCAATTGTTAGTTGTTGGGATATTTAATGTGTTGGAACACATCTTTAAACTCGCAACTTCATATTGAAGGTGTATGATTCTCCTCGTTAAACTATTTAACCAAAAAATATTTGATTCCAGTAGATTCTTTGTTGTTGAATCTAAATAATCTGATTCTAATGGATGAGTCAACATTGTTTTGAATGCGAGAAAATGGAAAATTCCTAATACATGAGAGCCATATCTTTAGATAGCATGCCTCTACTACAAAATAGTCTTTGACAACATACAAGCTAATCAATTTCATCCCTTCCTCGGTTTTAATGACCTAAAAAAAGTACATTTTTTTTAAGGACATCACTCTTTCTTTGGCCAAATGGTGGGAGACTTTTTTGAAACATTTTAAATAAATATTTTGAAAACATGGTTTACAAGTTTTTTTTCTTCTTTCAAATGCAAATTGAAATTCACATGAGACTTAAAAGGCATAAGTTACTCATAAAATAGTAAACGAGCTCAACTAATATAAACCGTAAGCAGAATTATGTTTTCTGCGATGTTGAAATTAGGAGCAGCCGTATAGTTGCATTATTTTGACTTGAATAAATAAACTTTTTGGAGCATTGAGATGTCCCCATCATCTTTCCATTATCATCACTATTTTCGTTGTTTGAATTTTGACCTGTGTTGATATCAATTGCTTTCATGTGTTTGTCTTTTCCTTGAAACAAACTTATGATAGAGCATGTGAGATTGTACTTCTAGTAGTACATAATCAAAATGAAAGAAAACAGTACAAAAAATGTTGATTTGATTTTTTTTTTTCATCTATTCAAGTTTAGGAATTTAAACCACGCCTTCATATAAATGAGTTTAACAAAGCACTAGTATATATGTTTCATGATTAGTTACCAGTTTGATATGCGGAACCACGATGTATAAATTTGACATAACGCTAAATCTCGAAGATTTTCCACCCATGATGAGTTCTTAACTAGACAATTAGTCAATTTCATTTAGTTTCTCTACAGAGAACAAGATGAGTTTGCCAATTGCTAATTACATGAGGGGTGAATTTTAGAGATCACGTTATGTCAATCAACACAGGCAAAGGACAAGAATATATGAGGTTGACTATTTGTTTTTCATCTTTCTTTTTATTCTAAAAATATTTTGATGGGGTGGATTAGATGAACCAGTATATTATATTATGGTTGTAAATGTTTATTAGGTATCTCAAAGGAACAACTATATATGATGGGAATCCTATATAAGAGAAATTCTAGTTCTAATCTTCAAAGTTGGTTTGATTCTGATTATGCAGGAGATGTGGATGACATGAAAAGTAATACAGGAAATATGTGTTTATGTTGAGTTCAGGAGTTGTGTTGTGTCATGGTCCTCTAAGAAACAACGTCCTATTGTTACTTTGTCCACCACAGAAGATGAGTTTGTAGCAGCATCTTCTTGTGCCTATCAAACTATATATCTAAAAATTTAGTGATACATGAGAGATGCAGACACATAGATGTAATATATCACTTTCTCAAAGGTCTTACAAAGGAAGGAGTGGTGGAACTGGCTCATTGTAGTACTCAAGATCAGATTGCTGACATTATTACCAAGCCTCTGAAACCGGAAGCCTTTTGCAAGTTGAGGGAGAAGCTAGGCATTTGTGAAATGTCTATTTAGACAATTCTTTAATGCATCTATTTCTTTAATATGCGTTGTAAACTGACTTATGTTTGTCATAAGTTTAAGTTTAGGGGAGTAATTGTTAGGATTTTCTAGTTATTAGTTAGTTGGAAGTTAGTTTTTTGAGGTAACTTGCTTCCCAAGTAAACCAGTTAGTTGAGCCAATTTGTGCAAGTTAGTTGCTATATATACAGCTTTGTACCAACACTTATTGAGACTGCAATTTACCTCACATAAACTAGCCCATTCAAATTAACATTAGAGAGAATTGAATCTGAGACCTTGAGGGAAAACACACTCGAAGGTTCCAAACCAACACCACAAATTTAACTAGAGTAGATTAATCTTAAGAGATTTTTAAATACATAGTCAAGTTCCACAATGATCTATGACACATGTAATATTGTTTTTTAATTACCTAACTAAAATAGTTCCACATATAAAGAATTCATTTTGTTGATAATTTGGTTTTAAATATTGGCCAAGTTGTTTGAGCAACAAATATCCATCCAAACAAAATGTCCATTTCGTGTGCGTCTTCTCTCTATAAGATTTCAATTTGATATTCCTCCTACCAAGTCAGTTTATGTATACTTTTTTAACAACATGAAATTCTTCTCTGATGAATAGTTTTATGAATGTTGGATTCACAAACTTTATGCCAAAGGACATACATATTTTATGCTGTGGTTAAAATTTTAGAGGCATTTGACCGTTTCAAAAAAATTGTGGTAAAGTTACAAATCACCATTTTTAGATTTTTTTTTTCCTAAAATTCAAATCAATTTTAATTGGAAATATTGGAATGCTATTTTGTTATGGCATATGGGACCACTTACATGTGATTCATATATGTATGTTAAGGTAGGTGCTACTAGTCTACTATAAAGACTCCAAGGCCATTGTTTTAATGCTCGTGCAATTGCCAGCAGTAAATAAAATATACTCAACAACTCTCTGCCAATTTATTTTCACTCTCAAACACAAATTTTTTCATTTCTCTAGGGATTATTTCAATGTTTGTTGTGGAAGAACGATTATTTAATACATGATTACTTCAGAGCTTGATAGAAATTTCTCTTATTGTCTTGCGTCAAATAAAGTACAATTATAAGATTTTTTTTGTAAAAAAAAAATATGGGCCCGTTTGTTATAGCTTTTTTAAGAAAATAATCACTTTTTTAAAGAAAATAATCATTTTTAAGAGTTTTGCATCTGTTTGTTACAGATTTTTTTAAAAATCAGAATCTAAAAATAATCTAAAAACAGCTTCTCATTAGAAGCTGTTAAGAGCAGCTTCTCAAAAAATAGATTTTTTTTAGAGGAGAGAGAAAATATGATTTAAAAAATTAAACTAATTTTGTAACAAAAAATCCCTTTTATATAGTGTATCCAAACAAACTAAATTATTTGTTTTAAAAAAAGTGATTTTTATCGTGGTAAACAAACGAAAAATAGATTTTGATTTTTCATAAAATCTCTAAATTATTTTACGTGAAAATCACTTTTATTTTAATCTGTAATAAACAGGCCCAAATATTTCATTTCATTAGGTAAACTAATTAATACAACATTATTTGATTATCACTAGCGAATGTTAGAAGTGTATTTCATCAAGTAGACAATTACTATGCATTTAAAAATTTGATAGAGACAACCATCAACATAAATTATTGGGATTGATTTAACAAGAATAAAGAGATATACTCCTTCAAAAAAAACAAGAATAAAGAGATATGCTTGCCATCTTATCTCTTCCTATTTGTCCCTCAAGTTGATGTTAAGGATGTAACCCTAACGTTTTTATTTGCTCTTGATACCCTTCAAGCTGAGTAGCCCATCTCATTGCAGCAATAGAGTATGTTAGATGGTTGTTTTTCTACATTCAATGGTTCCTAATAATAATAATAATAATAATAATAATAATGGTGCTATAGACATAGGAGAAAGTTTTCTATAGACACAACCACAAATCATAAAAATTTAGACACACTCACATTAAATCCAAAAATTAAAAGAGAATAAAATTAAATGATGTTGATTGATGTGATCTAATTATTTTTGTTTTAAATTTTTTAATTTGATGTGAGTGTGCCCAAATATTTATCATTTGTGTTTGTGTTCATATAAGAGTTTCTCATAGACATAATGAAAAACTAGGGCATTTGTGTATTTTATTTTCAATGTAGGGAATTTTGTTTTCTTTTCCTTCAAAATTGGATATTAAAAAAAGTAAAAAAATAGTATAACCAGAAACTAGAATATTTTTCTGTGATGCACTTATATTTATTGTTTGATTCTTATGGCACCCTTAATAAATCTATGATTTGTGCTATCTTAAAAGATCAAAAAAGTTCATTTACTTTTGTATACTTGATAAAATAGTCATCAAAATAATTGACTTCAAAGATGCAGCATAACCCCTTAAGAAATAATTATTTTTTTAAAAGAAGGTACCCATGTAAAATCGGTGTAAGAATTAATCAAAGGCAATACCAGATTTACCCAACGGGATTACAATGTGTGTTTTTAGAATCGACACACAGAAACATTCTAACTTATATTTTGTGATGGAAAATGAAATGGCTCGAAATTATTTCTAAAGAAACTTTTTATGGACAACAAATATTTTATGATAGAAACATATCATAGGTTTCCTACCTTGCCAAAATCAGAGAGACAGAGTCTATGGATTTTTTCAAACAACCCTCATAGATAAAACAACGACGAAACTAAAGTTTTAAGTTGAATCATTACACAAACAATACAAAATCTTCATGAAAATTATAAGTGAAACAAACTTTGGATACTAAATATTTCTAATCCAATTAATTTTTTTTATAGAAACCAATTCAATAAAGTTAAGTTCTCCCAGCAAAATTCAATTTCAAAGTAACTCTAGAAACTACAAACCAATTCATTTTTTTTATGAAAGATTTTCGCAGAAAATTAAATGAAAGAGGTGGGAGAAGACAAATTTGTATTGGATTTATTGGGCTTTAAACCCATAAACCATATTTTGGGTTTTGGGCTGTCAAGACTGATAGAGGGAACACAAATTCCATTCATGTAAATTAAA
The DNA here is from genome assembly GCA_946800305.1 of Medicago arabica. Lineage (NCBI taxonomy): Eukaryota > Viridiplantae > Streptophyta > Magnoliopsida > Fabales > Fabaceae > Medicago > Medicago arabica. The sequence continues at coordinate 3,587,676 of OX326970.1, forward strand.
AAATACTATTGACAGGCCACATTCATTCATCCAAAATCATATAGCAACATAGTCCAACCAAAAACATTCAGTAAAATTCCGTATTATTTATCCAGCAATACCAATGATTTTTTTCCTCCATCAACTTGCAAATGGATACATAAATTTTTAAATGAAATGGATCAAACCACCCTTATAAGGTATCACCTATCAATAATCATATCATACACGTGTGTTGTAATCAAGGGAGTTAATCCCATCAAGCAAATAATCAAACATCTGGAATCCTTAATTTGCACCTAAGTTTATATTTAGAACATCGGCATATAAAAAGGTAAGCAAATCAATTTACCACAATGACACAAAGCATACCAACGTTTATCAACATGATTACACCCAACAACCTTAGCACACAAGACAAGTAAACTTTCCTCAGCGGTGTTAAGCAACCCCTCTAATATTTTTCTTGGAACAATATGGTTGAACTGTGAAGACTCGGATACATTCACGGTGGAAGTAACCTGAACACGATCAATGATATATCTCTTCCCTGACAACACCAACCTATCCATATAAAATGGATATCATAAAAAAAACTAAAACTTTCAATAAGAATATTAAAAAACAAAATAGTTGTTTCACAAATACGACTCAGTTTGTCCAACTAACTCATTCTTTAACTTAAGAACTTCAGCAACGGCTGAATCAAGGATAATACGTATAATATCCCTAACACTCCTAACAACAACACAACCTGATGAAGAAAAACAAAAGGAGATTATTGTTGACGTGTAAGTTAAGCATGCATAACAGCTAAAAATTTCAAGCTATCAAGCAATAATCTTTATCACCTTCTTCCCTACAAATTTTGCCAAATTGCATAACAACCATAGGAAGACCGGATCCAAAACCACACAACAAATCATTGAATACGCCAACATATTTTCCATACAACGCACACTCAATCCTTCCCTTGTAAGATAAAAAAAAAAAACAAAGTGTATAAACAATTCAACCAAAAACACACAAAGATGAAAAGGAAACCTGTCACGCTTATATAGCACACCTCTCATTAGTCAACTCCAACCTAACAACAGTGGCTTGGTTATCAACAGCATCAACGATGTTGGTGAAGAAAAGGAAATTAGCCCGTTACTACAGGTCACGTTTCTTGTAGTGCAAGTATATATAGTATAGTACTATCAAAATTAATCTTTTCGGAAGATATATAATATAGATATAGATCCTTCAAAAAATATAGAGATAGATATTATAATACTATCAAAATTGATCTTTTGAGAAGATATTTACCAAATCTTTTTTACCATCAAAACCAAAACCTAATCTTTTTTAATTTCTCGACTGAGATACGAAATCTTTTAAGATATTATTATACAATGGCTTTTTATTGGACAACATTGTTAAAAGTACATCTCTTTGGCTCTATTAATTCAATCAAATAAACCGTAGTACCGGTGTCTTGGCCAACAAGGAAGTAAGAAGCGAAAGCCTACATATAGTTATTAGAAATATTAAACACAACTCCTTAGTTCAATCATATCTCATAATTAAATCCTAGTTTTGGTGTCTTAGCCAACAAAGAACCAAGAAGTGCAAATAATTTGTGTTGAAAGAAAAGTGATTTCATCGATATGGTGGTGATTAGTGAGTTCCCTATTGTTGATGCAAGACTCGCATCCTTTCTTGAGAAAGATAATTCTTTTCTTACTCCATGGAATTGGGATCATAACACTTCCAAGAGTGAGACTAGTTTCACTAAAGAAAAGAGACATTTTTTTTTGGTACAAGCAACATATTTTTTATTCATCCTAGATCATATTTTTCTTATGAGGTAATTTTTCCTTGTTTATATTTCTTGAATGACCCTTATTTATCTTTTTGAATTTTTGTACACCAATGCTCAATCTTCTTGATTGAAATTCACACCCTCGCGTCAGGTATTTATTGATGCCGGAACATGCTTAAAATAGGGTTTTAAGATCATCTTAAATTTAGGGCAAAAATGTTTAAATTTTATAAATTTTATTTAGGTCATATTGAGCCTTGTGTTTTGTCCAAATATTTGTTTTATTCACAATAAATTTGTTTTTTTTGTTGAGTTGTTTTTAAAATTAAAATGATTAGGTTAAAATATGTTTTTGATTCCCGTAAATATGATGTATTTGATTTTGGTCCATGCAAAAAAACTTATGAAATATCCCTTTGCAAATTTTTGTTTTTTTAAAATATCCATGGACCCACTTTCTTCTTGATTAGGCCCATTTTTACCTATGTGAAAGGTTCTGAATGTACCATCATGTACACATGGCACACAAATGACATTTACATTATTTTAAATATTTAAAAATCATTTTAATTTATGGAAAATTGAAACCATATTCATCATTCTTGCTAAAATTCATCATTCATCCCCAATATTAAATGGAAATGGAAACGGGACTTCATTAATTTGAATGTTGAAGGATACTGATGGAGATGCTTCGTGATAGAGGTTTTGGTGAATTTCTCAAACCTCAAAACCTTGGTGTATGTATTTAGCTTCGATCAAATTTGACCCCTCCAACAAGGTTATTAACATTTAACGCAACCAATCTTTCAAATCTTTGACCTCTATTCATGTTTCTATATAGATAAATGATATTGAACATATATTTAGTAACAACCATTTTGACATCCTTCTATATATATATATATATATATATATATATATATATATATATATAGGAGTATTTTTGTAAAAGTAAAAGAAAAAGAAGGTCCAAAACACTATACCAATATATCATAGAGGTATGTATTACTAGGTTGTTAGTAAAGTTGTCAGATAAGTGATGTCAATATATCATAATCTTCTACAAATATCTATCTACGATTTTCAGTTCTAGCTACTTTATTTTGATTATTATGTGATGTTCAGTTCAGTGTGTATTTATTTTTGGTTTAGTTTTCATTTATTTTTTTGGAGAGCCAAATTATTATTTTTTATGTTACATTAGGGCATGTTTTAAAAAGAACATTTTTTGGGGAGAACCAAAATATACTATGCAGTAGACTAACATATGTGATTTCTCGAAATTTCGCTGCAAAAGTCGTTCTCTGCTTTTGGCTAATAATAATTGATGAAAAATACAACTAACGACTTGAGCTTATGCTTTGATCATGTTGGTGCAATATGTCACAAATTTTATTTTAGATGAAGAAAATACTGAAAGGGTCTAAAGTAATTATTCATTGCTTCAAAATAAGTTCCATATATGTTTGCTATCAAGAACTTTATATTGATTTATTCATTGCTTCAAGAAGTAAATATCATTTTAGATGCAGAATATACGTTTGCTTCAAAAAAAGTTCCATTTATGAGGTACTGACTGCTGATGAGAAGCAAAAACTGCTCAAGAAGTATATTGATTTATTCTTTTAGACTATAAAGTTTACTAGAAAAGTTTCCCTAAGATTTTCTTCATTTTCTTGACTGCAAAAAGGTGATTGATAGTGTTGTTTTCCATTGTTGATTAAGAGACCGAGTTCAATTTCTCAGATTTGATTATGTTATCATTTTAATTGACACTTATGAAGCACAGACACTTCTCGAGTTAGGCGTGTCCTAGTGTTGGACACGTGTCATGTCTGACACCGACACGACACTGAGACGTATAATTACACTGAAATGGTATATTAAGTGGTAAAAGAGAAAATCCTATTAATTAGGATTGACCGAGTAAATACCAATGGTCTAATTTAACAAGCAAGCACAAACACGTGCATCCAAAAATTTATATTCATTATTTTTCAAAAAAAAAAAAAATTCATTCACAATGATATTACTTAAAATGTATTCATAACCACTAAACTGTCGGACAAAAAAATATTCCATGAAAAAAAATATTTTTGAAACCACCAACATCATTTCGTTGCTGATTTTATATGTGTAAAAGAACAATGATCTTGGTCAAAATGATATTAATAACAATTATACTAGTTTATTCACACAAAAAAAAAAAAAAACAATGGTGCTAGTAACAATTCCCTTAAGCAAAACAATGATCCCCTCAAAACAAAGAACAACGATATTAGTTCTTTTCCCTGAAATTATAGAATAATAAAGACTATTTCTAATTGCACTCTAAAAAATCTTTGTTACATCCCAAAATGACATAAATACCCTTAAGTAAATGACATAAATACCCTTCAAACCACATCAATCACAACTGAAAACCCTAGTAACCGAATTAAAACTGTGTTTTCTGTGGAATTCGTTTTGTCGATCGAAACCCAGAAAACATTCATCATCTCCATCTACTTGCTATGTTTCTTCAAGTGCATCTCTTTGTTCCAGTTTGAACCGCATAATCAATTAATTGTGTGTTTTCAGATTCCACTCTATCGATAACTGTGTCATTATGCGTTGAAAGTATGTATATTATGCGTTCAAGTCCTATATATTTAACAACATATAAATTATACGATTTCTACTGAACCTTAAAATCATCTAATATAGTTTTTCTTATTCTACAAGTTATAAAATCAAATTTGGAAAATTTTAGATCTTTCTTTTTTAAACCTCTTTAGCATAGAGTTAAGTCTTAGTTATCTTACCTTAACCGCTGCCTATTTCACGAGTTCGAGGACTTACACAATATAGATTTCACTTGTTGCCAAGAATGTATACTAGGACTTAGGCAGATAAGGGAGATCGAAGAAGTTTATGCTAATAAAATCAATTGGAAAAAAAATGATTATATTGTATAGTAACATTTTTCTTTTCTAGTATGACTCCATGATCGTGGCCATTCTCACTAAGTCATACAACAAAATGAAAGTGCTATTATACCATAGAATTACAAACTGACTCTCTAACTGGATCACATCTAGACACGACTCACAGACTAGAATGAAACGACCTGCTCTGAGACCAAATATAACGTCCTCATTTGAAATGAAAGTGTCTTAAATTTTAAATACACAAATTAGGACGTTACATATCTTCAGATATGATGGGTTTGTAAATCTTTTAAAAAAACATATGAAAATAATACAAGTCATTTGGACATCTCTAATAACGTAATTTCTTATTCCGCTCCCATTCACACTTCTCCACCACCATATAAATATTTAGGATTCTAGTTTTGGACGTCCTTAAAATAAGCAAAAACGCCCTGTTAGAATCCAAAAAGTAGGGTGTGTGAACAATTGGAGGTTGTGATAAGAAATTTGCCTCTGATTATTGTGAGAGTTAAACCCTGTACATGATGCTTACAAGTCCTAAGAAACTCAATAGCATAGAAAAGACTGTTACTTTTTCCATCCTAACAATTTCTCGTTCGTCCTGTAAATTTTACAAAAATGCTCATGAAGTTTTTGGATTTTAAAATCAGAAATAATTTTTCACTAATTCGGATTTTATAATCTGAAATACGCTTATAGATAATCAGCAATCAGAATCTGTCTCATTTAATCAGATTTAAATTTTGCTTTTAAAAACAATTAAAAAACAAAGTAAAAATGTTAAATACCTGTCAAATAAAATCATAAAAATACCAAAAAAAATTGTAAAAATCAAATAAAACTAAATGTTAATGTTAGTAATGTCATTTGTGGGAGCCGGGAGGGGATCATATTAGATTAATTTCATATGAAAAATATGGCATTTGAATCATCGATGATAAAAGAATATCCAAATGAAAGTGGATTTGATTTTTCAAGGTCTATAATTTGATTTTTTTTTTATCATCGAAGATTAACACGATATACAGTTTCAAGGTAACTATATATCGTTGAAAATCAAATTATACACCTTGGAACTATATATCGTGTATAATTTGATTTTTAAACATGGGTTGGCATGGTTTAAGCTTGGAGTGTTGGTGTGTACTCATCTCGAGTTTGAATCCTACCAATTACAACTTTTGTGTGCTAATTAATGTAGAGTTTTGTTATTTAAATAAGTCATCCGTAATGAAAATTGGTCTCTCCTAGGCCGGATAACGAAAAGAAAGAAAGGAATTAAGATAATATTTTGGTTTATATTACAAACATTATTAGGAAACTTGATAAGTCACATAGGACAGGAGTTGTCGTAGGAAACTTGGTAATATTTTGTCTTAATGTTACAAAAATGAACCGAGTTCTGAAATAAGTAAGTGATTGTAGAGTCAATAGGATTACCACCCACTTTCTCTTACTTGGGAAAAAAACAATGTTGAGTAAAGTAATATTCTTCTTTTGTTTATATTTTTTGTTTTACTTTTTTATTTGCTAGGTTAATAGTTTCATTTGGTTTGATAATTTTATGAAGGTTTTTGCCAAGTTTGACAATATGAGTCCTTGGGGCATCTCCTCACCATATAGATATTTTGGACTATATTTTTCGAAGAGGTAAAAACAAACAAATAATAGAATCCAAATAATAGAACCCATGGACAATTAGAGAGTGCAATATAAAATTCCCCTCAAATAATTTTGGGAGTTGGACCTTGTACAAAGTCTAAAAAACTCATAAGCATAGGATAATAATGTGGACCAAATACTAATATAACCAAGAATCTTAACGCATGTAGCAAAACTAATGTTAGTCATCTCAACTGAGGAAGGGGGTCCTAGAACTAGAAGATTAACGGTGGCATTTAACATGGGAAAAGGTAAAAATTTCCCATCTTGGGAAAGTTAATTTTAACCATTAGATAAAGTAAAGAACATTATTTGATCGTAAACTCTCAACACCGGATCATTTTGTCAACAATCTTCCACCATCTATCCATCATCTTTCTCCTTCAATATCATATTCAATCTTAAACACAGAAAATAAAACTTTACATTCAGAAATGGTAAAATAGTCACTTTGGTCCCTGGATGAGTAACGAGTAGTCACAATAGTCCCTCAATGTATCAAAATTTCAAAATAGTTCGTGATTATGCACTTTGTTAGTCAAAATAGTCTTTGATATTAAAATATTTCGTTAATATTGTCATTTTAGTCTTTCAATAGATGTGCGTGACTGGATCGGTGCGTCTGGGGCGGATTCTAATGTCATTGCAGATCACCTTGTTCAGTTCACTCATTTGACAGGGGTTGGTAAAGCAAAAAGGTCTTTCATGCAACTCATTTGGCTTTTATGTACCTGGGTCTTGTGGAATGAACGCAACAACCGTTTGTTCAATAGTTTTGTTACTAGTATGCCTAGCCTGTTAGACAAAGTTAAATTACTATCTTTAGGTTGGCTGAAAGCTTTTAAGTCTGTGTTTGTTTATGGCACGCAAAGGTGGTGGTCTAGCCCTTTAGATTGTCTGGGGTTTGGCTAAGTTTTTCTACCTTGTTTTTGGTGTATTTGATTTGTTGTAAACCTTGTGTGGTTTCTTAGGCACACCTTGTGCTTGGGGACTGCTGTTTTGTTGTGATATCTAATTTCATTTTGATTTCTTCAAAAAAAAAAAAAATAGATTTACTTATTGTCATATTAGTCTTTATATGTACTAATTGTCATTTTAGTCCCTATAACAACTGAGTTATTGTGAGTATTAAAGGATTATTTAAACGTTATAGACTATTTTGACTAACAAAGTGGACAATCGGGTATTATTTTTGAATTTTGATATATTGAGGAACTATTGTGACTACTTGCTACGCATTCATGGACGAAAGTGACTATTACCCCATTCAGAAATTGAAAACTCTTCCTCACTTGGGACCCATAAATCAAATTAAAATCATGTTACTCATACAAATGAAACAAATCTTAGAAAGGAATATGTTCAGAAAATGGAAGGATTTAATTTCTTTTATTCTAAATCAAATTAAATTAAATGAAGAAACACGTTTTCACCAAATCAGATATGGATGGAAGTATTTGATTTTTTAGATCACTATTATAGGCCCCATATCCAGCCACCTTGAACATGATGAACAAAAACATATCTCGATTTGTGTTCTTTGTCATGATATTTCTATTGTTCTGCTTCTTCTTCTTGCATTATGGGTACCTTCGCCGGAGAGCCACCGCACACCATCGTGGGCGAGTTTCCAGTAACCACTTATGGTCGGAATTAAAAAGCGAAATTAAAACCCAAAAGGGACAGTGGATTTGATAGGCGGTGGTGGTGGATTAACATCAAATTCGTCAAAAGCATAAATTATACAATCGGAATAAAATTTGGACGTTGGTGTCCTTTTTGTTTAGATTACATGGCTTAACAGAACAAAATCCTTTTAAGTTTGTCTGTGTCTTTTTTATTTTTCTGGAAAAAAAAATGGGAGCATAGATTTGATGTTGGTGGTGGTGGATTACATGAAGGAGAAAGAACCCGTGTTTAAAAATGGTGTGGAATAATAATATGGTGTTGAGAGACTATAATAAATGTGTGTTCTTAACTTGATCTAATGATTAAAACTTTTGCCTTTCCTATGTTAAGTGCCACCAAAGATTAACTCCCTATGGAAAATAGGGTTTATGAATCTTCGATGATAAAAGAAGATCCAAGTAAGTATAGATGAATTTTGGGGGAATATTTTTTTAAGTAAGGCTTAGGATCTATAAAATCAAATCAAAGTAATCTTAATGATTAGATAGTCCATAAAATTGGTTATGACCATATGAGTTGATGATAGTGTTGTTGTAAATAAATTGAATAATATAGGCTTAAATAGGTCTTTCGTTCCTGCAAATATATATTATTTGAATTTTTGTTTCTGAAGTTACTAATTCTTCCATTTTGCCATTGCAAATATTAATCATTTGAAAAATAGTTCTAATTACTTCTGATTAGTAACTTCAAGGACGAAAATTCAAATGACCTATATTTACAGGGACGAAATACCTATTTAAGTCAACCACCTCGCTCAATCATCACTTTCCACATGGGCACCACGTCACTAATGACAGCCTACCTCAGCAAAAAAAACCTAATTATGACCAAAAGTCAAATGATTAAATTTTGCAGTGGCAAAAATGGGAGGAATAGTAACTTCAAGGATGAAATTTCAAATGATCTATATTTGCAAGGACAAAATGCCTATTTTAGCCAATAATATATTTGAGACTAAAAATCAATTTCTGAAGAGGATTGACTTATGGTTTTTAAGTTTTTTTTTTTGCCAATTTAATTTATATTGCTATAATACTATAGAGTTATGATACATTGACACCCTTAGGTAGCAATACACCCTTTGACACCCACACAAAAATCTGACACGTGGTCACGTGGACCCCGCACAAGCACACTTTCTCTTTCCTCTTCTCTTCCCTCTTCTTAATGCATGACGTGTAGAAGGGTGTATGAGAATAAAATGTGTCTATGTAACATTTTCTAATACTATAATATAAAATAATAAACACAAGTAATATTGACAAATAAAATAATTTACAGTTTTGGTACGAAATTGTGTTTGAATTCAGGTCAAACATTTGTCTATTTGGTGTAGTTATCCCGCTGGAGCGGTCTTTTGAGTTGTGATTTCAATGAATTTAACATGATTTATTGTTGTTAAAATTAACATGGAGTTATCTTAAAATAAATGAACAACATATAAAAATTAGCTTAATAAGTATTAACGAGAATCAAATAATTAAAGAGAGATTCCATTGTATTTTGAAAAATGCGAAGTAAACAACCACAAACAATTGATACCCTATAAAACAGTAAACATGTGATAAACTTGAAGTGTGATTTACCCGTCACTCATATGCACAAACTCCGATTAAACAAGTTTTTTTTTTTAGAGTGATTGTTTGGAAACGATATACCTTATTCTCAATGTGACAAATATAAGTTTGCACGTGTATGTCTTTGTGTTGCTGCTAGAAATCTCAGATGTCTTGCACCATGGGACTATCAATTTAATTCATATTCCAAGGGAGCAAAATATATGTGATGATTTTATGACTAAGAAGAGTGTTCATTCCGCTTCTTCAGCTCAGTGGGATCGTCCTCCTCCAGATGGCTTAGAGTCTCTCCTTCTAAAAGACAAACTAGCTATGTAGAGTCTGTTTGATTGTGTTTTGTTTTTTAGTTTTTGAAAATTATTTTACAAACTTGTTCTTTAAAACTGTTTTAAGAAGTAAATTAAGAAAAAAAATCTGTTTGGGAATTACGCTTTTAAAAACTGTTTTAAAGATGAAAGAGTGAAAATTTGTTTGGTAATACATGTTTTGCTCTTTTTTGTCTGAAGGCTTTACGTTAGCTAGTGTAAAATCAAGCACAAATTAAAAATAACAAAATGTTATTATAATTACACAAATGCCATTAATGAAAATATGTTAAAGGTCCGCCTTTCTTGAACTCTAAAAGGAAAACTAAAACTGAAAACCAAAACTACTTTTGACAGTTCTGCCTTTTTAGTTTTCAAAACTTAAAAAATCAAACTAATTTTCAAAATTACAATTTTCAAAATAGTTTACCAAACAAATTTTGTAGTTTTTAATTTTTAAAAACTTAAAAATTGTTTTTGAGAAGTGAATCAAACAAGCCCCTAGTGTTTAGTTTTATCCTTTTTTTCTTTTTCTTTTTGCTTTGTTATTTCGTAATACCACAAAAAAAAAAACAAGTATTTTTTTTATATGAATCATTATGCTTTCTTTGATATGAATCATTTCACTGCTCGAATCTGAAACGAGAATCAATTTTATGATGAAGAGGATTTTTTTTCAATTTTATGATGAACAGGAAAATTTCCTCGATCGCTTGGAGCTCTATTTCTTTACGTAAGGAGTATGGTGGATTGGGGGTGAGACAGTTGAAGGAGTTTAATATTGCTTTATTAGGTAAATGGTGCTGGCGGATATTGGTGGATATAGATGGGATGTGGTGCAGGGTGCTGGTGGCGAGATATGGTGAGGAGGCAGGGAGGTTGAAGGTAGGGGGTCAGAGTGTTTCTTGTTGGTGGAGGGAGATAGCAAAGATTAGGGATGGGGTAGGAGAGGATGAGGGGGGCTAGTTTGCAGAGAGGGTGTCGAAGAAGGTGGGGGATGGTTCTCAAGCTTTCTTTTGGTATGATAGGTGGGTCGGTGATGCTCCTTTGTGTAAGCGTTTCCCCCGTTTATTTGATTTATCCACCAATAAATTGAGCACAGTAGAGGAAATGTTTAAACTTGGTTGGGAGGCTGGAGGTGAGGCGTGGAGTTAGAGGAGGAGATTGAGGGTGTGGGAGGAGGACATGGTAGAGGAGTGTAGGCTTTTATTTGACGGTTTTGTTTTGCTTCATGATAGTCTTGACAGGTGGCAGTGGGAGCCAGACATCCATGATGGCTACACTGTGAGTGAAGCGTATCAACTTCTGACTTCTCAGAACGATGTTCACTCAGATGCGGTGAAAGATCTTGTTTGGCACAAGCAGGTTCCTCTGAAAGTGTCGATTTTGGTGTGGAGATTATTGCAAGATAGGCTTCCTACTAAGTCAAACCTTGTTAGGCGCGGTGTCATTCAGCAGGTAGCGGCTAAGTGTGTGGCGGGGTGTGATCATGATGAAACAGTATCCCACTTGTTCCTTAATTGCGATGTTTTTAGCTCTTTATGGCAACACATCAGGCTTTTATTGGGTGTTGCAGGGGCTGATCCTAGCTTTATAAATGATCATTTTAATCAATTCATTCATTGCACAGGTCATTCCAAGAAGCGAAAATCTTTTCTTCAGCTAGTATGATTGTTATGTGTCTGGGTGGTTTGGAATGAGCGAAATAAGAGACTCTTTAATAACATCCAAACTCCCATTATGCAACTTTTAGACAAAGTTAAATATCATTCTTATTGGTGGCTAAAGGCTAATAAAGCCACATTTGTGTAAGGATCTCAGAGCTGGTGGTCGGACCCTATGTTATGTCTAGGTATTGACTGACCTTTGTTTTGTAATATTTGTAGTAACTCTTGGTTCTGTGGAGCGGCTTCTTTGGTACACCTTGTGCTAAAGGGGTAACACTCTTGTTGTTAATATAATTCATTTTTACTTCTAAAAATAAAAATTGTTTAGCATACTTGTCAGAAAAATAAAATTACCATTTTCACATATAGACACTGAAGGAATAAATATAAGTCAAATATCACTTGGGGTTGAGCAAAATTAGTTCTGACTAAGCGAAAAATAAGAAAGTCCTTGTTTCTATTTGACCAAGCAACAAAATCACAAACACGTGTAAAATTAACATTGAGTTTTATGTTTGTTCAACATGTATCGATAATTATTTGTAACTATTTTTATACATATATTAGGAATTGATGGAACCCATTGATGAAAATGAAGAGCATATGTTATCAATGAGACCGTCAATAACGAGTGTGGAGATTTAGAGGCTAACAATTTTCAACAACCTTTACTTGGAATGGAATTTGAGTCACAAAAAGAGGCTTCTTTTCTTGGAATTCATGCATATACAAGTCTCCATCAATACAAAAATTAAACGGGAAGAAATGGTGGGGAAATTTCAACTATGAATGGATGGGTGGATTCAGTCTTTATATGGAGAACGTAAACATTGGGTTCATGTCTACATGAAAGATACCATTTTCGGTGGCATGTCAGCAACTCAAAGATCAGAGAGCATTAACTCTTTTTTGTACAAATTTGTAAGCAAGGAAACTACATTGAAAGAATTTGTTGAAAAATATAAAGTTACTTTGCAAGATAGAGAAGAAGCAGAAATACATGTCAATAATTTATACACGAGAGGTATTCAAAAAAATCCAAGTTGAAGTTATGGGATTATCTCGATGTTATCTTATGACAAGGAACAAAGATAGTTAGCTTAGCTCACCTCTTTTACAATATCCGACTTTCAAAAGAGAGAAGAATTTTTTTTTTGGACAGAAAAAGAGAGAAGAATTTGTTGTAGAGTGGAATGCATCGAAAGAGGGAAATTTGTTTATATATGAGCATGTTTATGTTTCATTTGAGACTAAAAGATGTTTTCATTCGTTTAACTTTAAAGTTTTGTTGTGTTAAAGGATTGAATCCCACAATATATTTGTTATCCTATGATCATGAGTATTTTTGTTGTGCATATTTATCACGTTAAAAATAAATTGAAAGCATATTTATCCTTTGTCCATCGAACTCTTGAATTTTTTAATTTTGTTGTAGCAAGTCAGTCAAAAATCAAAATACACTAGAGTGACTCCAATTTTCGTTTGGTGCAGTATGGAGTATAATGTTAAATTAAATGCATCTGCTATACGTCAAAAGGGTGTGTTTGTTGTTATTTTAATTGATGGTATCGAGTCCCCTGTTAAATCTTATTTTAATAATATTAGATTATGAAAGTTAAGAGGTGAAAAATAAAAATAAAAGTGGTCGGGTCTAATTTGTTTTAAGTACTGATTATGAGTGTGAAGAATGATTGTTTTGTCTTATATGAGATGAGAAGAAATAAAATGGTAATAACCTATAGTAGGTGTTTCAATGTTTTTTTTTCTCATTAAGGGTAAGATAGATAGGTAAGATTTAAAATGATTGTTTTGTCTTTATATGAGATGAGAAGTGGTGTTGATTGAATTTTCAACGAAAAAGAGATACTAAAGAAATTTATATGAACAAAAGACAAAACGTGAGTTGCGTTATATGAACAACATCTTTAAATATAGCACCATTAATTAAAACATGATATAAAGTTGATCTATTATTTCTGATCGACAAATGAACTTTTATTCAAACCAAATCGGATAAGTGGAAACACATGCAAAGATGGAAAAAACAACCAAAGCGGAAAGAACAAAAAGAAAATAACATAAACTGATGAAAACTTGCAATCCATAACTCAAACTGAAGCTCGCACCGAAAATCTCTCAATCATAGGCATAGGTGGCAACACTGGTGGCTGACGAGTTTAACGTTGTCTCTGTAAGAGAGTCGTAAAAATCCCACAGACGACCACTGCAGCAATCACCACCCCGAAGATAATTAAGAACCAAACCATCCATGTTGGAGCTCGATAGAGGTTGGAGTCGGAGTTGGCAAAAGTTCTGGTGGGTAATACGCTAACGGGCGGCTCAGTGAAGGTAAAGGTGGTGGGTGGTACAGTAACCAGCAGCTCAATGAACAACATTGCGGAAGTTGCGGAAGGCGGTGGGTTGAGGTAAGAGAGAAATGAAGAAAGACCTATGTTTAAGAGAGAAATCAAGAAAGACTTATATTTAAGTGTAAATCCTCCAGGCCTTGGTCGATATTTTTTGCTTCTTTCTTTCATCATTTTCCAATTTTCAAAACTTGTCCAATACATACCTATGTCTTATAGTAGATGTAATCAAAATGTACTATTTTATAATTCTATAGCTTGCATATGACATTCAATCCTCATTCAGCTAAAATACCAACATCTTACAAACACTCTCATGTCCTTCCTTTCAAATTTCAATATTCTTTTACGATTTATTTTATTGAATAATGCTATCAATAATTGGTTTCATGGTTGTACTTGTATGCTAATCTTTTTAAATTAAAATAATAGATTTAGATTTTAGAAAGAAAAAGAAACGTTTCAACATAGTAATTTTTAACTTTTTTCTTACACATGTTTTTATAACCAACCAATGCCTCTAATTATTTTTTTATTCTAAAAATAATTTAGCGGCAAAATTCATACATATTAAATATTGTTGAGAAGTGAAAAACCTTTAAATTGGTTCCGGACCTTGCAACTATCATATGAGTTTTACTTTAAAATTATTATTCATATTACTATTATTATTTGATGAAATACCTCTAAACTTTTAACAACACCATTTTTAGTTTATTATCACTCTTAAGGTTGACAATTCAGGTTATTCTTTGGCTTAAAGCAATTCCTCTCAAGGTTAATCTTTTTGTTTGGCGACATTTCTCAATTCAATTGTATTTCTACTAAAGATAATTTATTCAAATTAAAAGGGGGTTGCTTCATAATAACGATCAACAATGTATCAGTGGTTGCGGCATGTATGAAGATGTCGATCACTTCTTCGTTAGGTGTGAGTTCATTGACAGAATTTGGTACTTAATTACTGATTGGTTTGGCTTTGTTACGGAAACCTCTGGCAGTATAGTGGATCATCATATGCTTTCTGAATGTCTGGGTGGCTTTTCTAAGCATGTTTGTTTGACTCTGAACATCATTTGGCTCTCTTGTGTATGAGTCATTTGAAAGAAAAAAAACATGCACATTTTTCAACACAAGACAGAAAATTTGAAATCGTTATGTTACAACTTACAAAATTAAGCTTCAGTCTTAGTGGTGGTTGAGAACGAAATACGTAATTTTGTTTTTACTATAATTATTGACAGCTCAATCCTCTTCAATGTTTGACTGTAATTGACATTTGAATAATTATAGTAAAAACAAAATTACGTATTTTGTTTTTACTATAAGTCTTCATATACGTTATACGTGTCATGGCGGTTAAGGGAACCTAAAACCGCTATACTAAGATACAGTAAACGCATCATAGCCTGAACATAACTCATTCATGACACGATCCTAAACCAGACGATCGGGGAGATCCTAAGATTGTCAACGACATAACCTCATTGTCTTATCTTGATACATATCGTACACATGTCACATAACATATGACAATCGTAATCATATCATAATCATGTTCATTCATTAGGTTAGAAGTTAGCGTGTAACAAACAACATTATCTTGGTTCATTTTACGGAATTGTAACCCCGAGTACAATCCCTTACATGACAGATGAAAACCTAGCTAAGGTATATCGGACTCCCTCAGTGTCGTGCGGACCTACCTTGCAGAGCGTATCCCGTCCCCCTCGCGTGAACCTCTTGTATCCCCCTAGCATGGATAACAGAGAGACACGACACTTACATCTTGCTTAGTCTTAAACGTACGTTAAAGGTTTATACCTAACTTACTTAATTGATTATCACGAGTCCATGGTCTACTCGTATAATGGTAATACAACATGCTTGATCTTGTACATACATGGAGGGTTTGACTTAACCCACTTGCTTGCTTAATACGGGTTCGTGACCTACCCGATTGATGGTAAGGTACTTGCATATTCGTTCTTAATCACGTGCGAATTGATTATAAACCAATTCACGACTTAAACATTCTATGGTTCTTGCTATCATCTAGTTCTCGATAGTCTATATCGAGGCTCTATGATTTCCCCATTCTTAGTTTGTTTCTAACCACATATCATACTTGATCTTCCTTGTGTTATTCTTGCCATACATGCTAAGATTGCCATGATTTCAATTTCAAGAATCGATCGATGTATATCGTGTTGATTGAATGATGTTTGGGGGTTTTATAGTTGAAAAACATTACGAGAAAAAGCTCCGGACGACACTACAGGTCCCCGTACGAATCCACAAGCCAATTGGTGAAATGGGGAGTCGGACCATTTCGCCAATGGCGCGTTTCTTCTGGGGAATTTCGCTACTAGCGAAATATTTTGCTAATAGCGGATTTCTTCAGGTCTGTAGTGCAGATTTTGCATCTTTGACCTCCAAACTCATCCAATTCGATCCTGCAAGGCACTATAAACAGCAACATATACAGACTAAAATCATCATATGGCATGGCAATTTTAACATATATACACAAGATTTGCTTTGGGGTACTAAAATCATTAAACATAGGAATTAGCTATATTTCACAATTTCTCACTAGGATCACACAACCCAAAGGTAGTAAGCTAGTCTAAGAACTCACCAGTGATTCTTGAAGCATGCATAACTTAAACATCAACTCAAATCAATCCAAAACCCTAGCTCTTTGAGTCTCTTGCATCAACATTGTCCCTAAAAACTCCAATTGTAACACTAATTCAAACCATCTCTTGATTCTTGCTCATGAGTTAACCATGCATCATGTTTGATTATCAAGGAACAAAGCTTGGAAGGATTTGGTGGGTTAGAGAGGAAGAGGAGGGCGATGGTGTGAGAGAAGGAGGAGAAACTCTTGTTCTTTGAAAGTTAAAGAGAGAAAGCTTAAAGAATAATGAAGCAATTGGCACCAACATTCCTTATATATCCTTTTGGTGCAATTACCATATTACCCTTTTTGTCTTGATCGTGTTTATCCCGACACTGATAATTCGACCCTTGGTTAACTGATAATACCTGATAAACGTTCTCCGTAGTACAAGATTTTCATGAATATTTGTTCTCTGGCACATTGGCTGGTTATATTTCAATAACTGACGAGTGAGATATTACACCTCATATTGTGCTCTCAGGACATAAGTTAACATTTATCTTTAAAAAATAAATATGAGACGAAGAAAATTGTGAAAAAATTAAACTATTTATTGCGTGTTTCTCAATCATTTTAATGATGTTGATCAATCTTTTGCTATGCCTCTATAATGGCATTACTTTTGATTTACTGCTAAATTCTAATACGGACCGGTGATTCAAATGGTCCATATGGTGAATCATGGTTTTTTTTTATGGTTAGATTAACTAAGACTTATGAATCTTATAATATTCCCTCGACACCTAATCTCAATCCCTTACACTCTTCAATTGTTCTACGCTAAATTGTATTTTTGGTCCCTTAACTATTTTGCTAGTATCGTTTTGGTCCCTTAATTAAAATTTGATTTAATTTGCTGTTGTTACACATTTTGGTCCTTTCTGTTAGTTTTGATTTAAAAATGCTAGGGCTTCTTCATTTTCTTCTGAAATTTTTCTGAGATTTTTGTTGTTGGAAGTTGATGGAGATGATATAAAGATGAAGAAGAGGGAAAGAAGATAAAGAAACCCTAAATTTTTTAAATTAAAACTAACGTAAATACAATTTTAGCCATTGTTCTACTATGATAATAACAGGTCCCTCTCTTACAACAACTACCAACGAGTTAACTCAATGTTTGTTTATAAGCCGAGTTGACTCAAAGTAAAATCTAGACACGTGAATAAATTTTGTAAGTGGAGTAGAAATTATCTTATGACATGCTTATGAATTACATATAGCTAATTTTCATTTGTATTAATTGAGTAGAATATTCACAATTCTTCAAAGGACACTCTAAGCATCAACTTCAAATTTTTATCTTTATCTTTTAAATCTTGTTAGGTTATGTTGTTGTTTTTGCCTAACCCCTACTTTCACTTAAGTTGTTTTCCCTCCAATTGCCCTTAATTACGATACAAGGTGAAAACTAAACCCCTAACCCACTTAATATTGTGTCTTGAAATTATACAGCCACACTTAATATTGTGCAGTTTACCAATGAAATATGAAAACACTAACTATATTCAGTGCTCTTTCAAACTAGAAAGTTGATATTCCTACTTCACATTTCCAATGAAACACCATAAAATTACAACTTTATCTCTTATTGGCAATTAATTGCCGCCTGATTTACGCTTAAAAAAATGTCACTTCAGCAGTTAACTGCTGCGGAATAAGGCATATCGGCAATTAACTATCGTCGGGTAAGTTTTTTAGCAATCTTAAAAGTGGGAATAACAACTTTCTTCAAACCATGGGTGTGTTTTAGAAGGCCCATTCCATCGTTGTGAATATACTATTGGAAGATTTTGTTTTCTTTTTTCATACCCTCATTTATGATGTCATACTCTATTTGCAAAACTTATAGTACTATTTTAAGTTAGGCTGAGTTATCTTGCACTTTGAACAAATTGCTATTTACAGGGATCAAGATATCTAAAGTTTGTGACAATGAATATTCACATGAAAAGATTGTTCATGTCCATAATCAATGGATGAATTCTAAAATAAGAAATATGACACACGAATATTTTCGTAGGCAACAAGATATTGGGATGCACTCATGCAATTGTCTTTATGTATGGAAGCTATTTCTTCGATTATTAATTTAGTTTATATTTTTTTGTGTTAGTTTCTCAATTTTTTCAAAATAATATTGTTTAAATTTCAATTTTTCCACTTTTCAAATTCATCGGTTGATGTATTTAGATAAGATTTTGAATCAAATATATCAATTTTTACTTACTTAATTTTTTCTTACATGTATAAAAGGAGATTGTACTACTCATCACAACTAATGATCAACCATCTTATTAAAAATAAATAAAAAATTGACGATCAATCGTATCTTCTTAGTCCCTTTTCAACAACTCATCAAATTGATGATTAATGAATTAGAGATGTAGAAAGAAAGTGAGAACTAATTATTAAGGTTTTAAAAATAAAGTGGAGAAGAAGAAAAGTGTTTGAAGGAAGAAAATGGAACTAATTATTTTCTTTTCACCTCATCAAAAAATATATAAATCATATCCATGTATAGATCATTACAAAAAGAGTTGTAATACTTTTTATTTATGATGATATACTATAACGTTCACTACTAACTAGTTGCCACAATCACAACCAGGTCCTCCAAATTGAAGAGAATACCCAAAATCTCCTCCTTTATCTCCATAGTAGAGAACATTATAGCAATTAGGACAGTTGTTAAATGTGCTTGTCAATTCTTTTGCAGGTCCAATGAATTTTCTAGATACAGTCTGATATGCAACATTTATAAAATAACAACCTTTAGCAAAATCACCGTTTCCGTAAACTCCAGATCCCATTGCAGGACTACTAGTACCTGCAGGAGTTACTGTTAATCCACCCCATCCCACTTTATCAGCTGTGTTCATGTTGGAGAACAAACGTGCTGGAAAATATCCAATCTTCTTATATGCCACAGATAACCACCAATTTTTACTTACTTGATCCTGAATAAATATCCATAATTAACACCCTTATTGATTATATCTACTTTACAATTTAATGGTACCAAGATGAATGAATGAATGTTAATATTATACAAGTTGTATATAGTTAAGTATTCCTTCGATCATGTCTTTGAGTTGTTTCACCATGATAATATTATTACTTCAAAAATTATTTTCTTTTCACATTAAATAATCTAAATATTTTTTATTTAAATTTTCAGTAAAAAAATCACCTGAACAAGAGAAATCGGCATCTCAACCATCTTTCCCCGATAAATTGATGTAGGTTGTATGCGTGAACCGATGTAATATATGTGGGAGGTCTGAACGAAACCACTACATAATATATTGTAGCATCCATTCTTAGAAATACCTGACTGTGATATTTAAACATCATATTAAATTTTAAAGTAATTAGAATGTGTTTTTAAATAAAATTTTAAAAAATAAAACTATGTTTTTTAAATAACCTCAAATGCAAATTAAGATTTTATTTTTATTTTTGAAAGATTGACAAAACTTGTTATATAAGTAAAGATAAGAAGTATATGAAGATTGACAAAATTTGTCATATTAAATTTTAATTTTTATTATTTTTTTACGTTGTAATTTAAGTAAAGATTAAAAAATTAACCTTTACTTACCCTCCAATATGAGTATAAATGTGTTGCATTATTATTGTATAACTGCGGATCTACCTGATTTCATACATCCAAAAGATTAGTTAGTCTCTTCAATACCATAAAATTAATTTAAATTACAGAGTTATAAATACATGAATGCTTTTAGGATAAAAGAAGAACAACTTTATATGATAAATTAAAACTCACATGCCATCCGACAATGATTTTACTTATACCATCTCCCTTTCCAGATTGAACAAACACATGCCCTGCACTTTCTTGACCCTTAACAACTACTGGATTCCAAACACTAGTAGTTCCATTAACTCCATAGTAAGGACCACCCGAAGGTAAAAGAGATACATGAGCATACTGCAAATTCAATACATTCAAATTTAATGAAATATCAAACCATTATATGTTATTGATAATCATAAACTAATAAATTGGAAACTAAGTTGTATAGGAGAAAAATTACATGTATGCGAGAGCTTGTTTGCGTGAAGATGTGATCATTAAATAAATATTTTCCTCGAATAAGATCATCTTTAGTGATTCTCCGAATAGGAACATATCCTTTTGGACAACTAATTTTCTCCAACTCAAAAATGGGTTTGGTTGGCGAACTCTTCACACGTGTTTCATTAAACTTTCTTTCAAAACTTGGTTTTCTCTACCACAAATGAACATTGAAAATGTGAGCATGAGTAATAAAATAAAATTTAAAATTAACCTAGTAAAATAATTTACCTGCAATTTATGATTTTGTAGCAAGGGATGATCAAAAGCCGGTTGCTTGTTAATATCCACACAATCGACTATATACCCAGACTTTGTCTACGGAAAAAAAAATCATAATAATCAAAAATTAATTTTAATAAATAGGAAGATCAAATTAAACTATAAATAATTGATTTTTTGTATAAATACATGAATACTCTTAGTAGGATACTTATTAATGAGTTTTAGTTCTCTCTCCAACTCTGAATCTTCTTTTGACATACTATAGAAACCATCAACTGCGTAACTAGTACTGATCGCCACAAAATATAAAACAAAGAATAACGCATTCATCATTTTTACCATTATCAAGTTATGATGATGGATCATAGTTGACTATATATATATGTATGTATGTATGTATGTATGTATGTATGTATGTACACGCGAGGTCAATAATATGAACGTATTACGTCTTTGACTGAATTTAATACAATTTTGACCGAATGTAATACATTAATTTAATTTGATATATGAATTCTCGTACAAAGACACGTGATCACTGAGTTGATGATGTCATCTCAACTCCTATTTTCGTTTGCTTATTCTCTAAATGATAATGTTTACCTACATAAATATTTTGATGTTAGATGAATAATTTAGTAAGTGTACTAAACTTGTTGTTATGTAATAATATTTGTAACAAGTTTGTTTTCATAAGGAATTGAAATTCCTACGTAACGACTGCATGCGAGATTAGAATTAAGTAACAATTTGGGCGTTGCACTGTAACTGAATTTATTAACGCAATTAAATAGAAAAAATGATTAGGTCACGTTTGATTCCCCTGTCTTTCATTGCTTGGTAACTAAGTCCTCCTCCTACAATCCTCTAATTGATTTCAAGACATTTGAACAACATAGCTAGTCCTGTAATTAGGTTGCTATCACTCTTCTCTAGTTAGAACACCCTGATTCCTTGAGTATGCATATAACCTTTTATGGGTATGAATGAGCCTCAAACTATTGTCAATAGTTTGGAGTAGGTTATTTCTAAAGACTACAGCTTGAACAATTATAATTAGTGAAAATCCCATAATAAGCGATATAAGATCATGATATGAACATTCTTAAACGCATAATAAGCATTAAAAACAAGTTATAATTGAATGAAACCAAAAGGAATAATTATTACATATCAAACAATTATAGTTCGTTTGATAGTCTGGATAAAGAGACAAAATATGATAAATCTATCACATCCTACTCATATCTTTCGCTTGATGCAACAATCGAAAATGATACATTAACTTTTTTACTAATCTTGTCATTAACGACCTTTATATTTTTTATCCTGGGTATAGGAAGGCTGGGTTAAAATTATCCTTTCCCGAGATTAGAAACCTTTTTCTTATTTTTTTTCCACTATACCCATGACAATCATCTATTCTCCTCTTCTTTAATCATTGCCCAATCTCTCTCTCTCTCCCCCCCTCTCTCTTTGTCTTCTACCTCCATCTCTTGTTCGTCTCTCTCTACATCTTATGTCCTTTGTCATTCTCCAACCCTCACCACTTGTATTCATGTTCTTTTTCATATTGTTCCATTATATTTGTTTCCAGAGATAAATTATCATTGTTGTTTGATGGACGAAATTGGCAAGTGCATCAAATCGTAAGAAGTAATAAAGTAGTAAGTTTATCATTCTCCATAGGGATTGTCGTTCAACTGAGTAATTAATAAAGCTTATTTTAAATGGTAAAAGTTACTTAAATTTGAATAAGTTTGCAGGGTTGAACTACCCTGCTAAGTGCAAAATTAGGGTTTTGATTCATATGATTAACAACGATTAGGGAATGCTTTGAATCCTCTTTGGTCATCGTGGGATAAAAACTAAAGGTGTTAAACAATTATGTATGCTACTTATGATTTAATGAAATAATCGGATAACCTCACACAAAGCTACATCTATTGCAAGATCAACCTAAATTAAGTACTATATTGTCCAAATAAGGGAGTAATTAAACGACATAAATTCAAACTTTTACTTCTTAGGGCGTTAAAAATGGTGGTAATTAGAAAAGCCAATGGAACTGAAAAATTTTGGGTTGTCAGTGCCTACTTTAATTCTACGGATCATTCTTCAAGATTACTCATGTAGTCAACCAATTAAAAAAAAACATTAAAGAACGGGAAAATCTAATTTAAATTGGAACATTGTAAGACATAAACCGAATAAAAGACTATATTAATAATATCCAACAAATAAGAAGGGGTTCATCATGGAACCCTAATCAATAGGTTTAGTTGCTCATGACAACATACATCATAATAAAACAATAGAAAAACATGTCCTAGAGAGAACAAGAGAAGGAAGAATCATGTCTTGAAGCTCTAATGTTTGACCCTTGACCCTTGCCTCCAACTGCCAAGTGTTTATGAATGAAAAATAATGAAAGCAATGATATCTATTTATAGCCAATGATTGGGTAGGGTTTAAGAGAACAAAAATGGGCTTTTTGTGCCGATCCGACTTAAAAAACAAGTTGCAGGCAAAATTTTCCCACAACCGGGCAATAGCCACACTGCCTCAGGCGTGAGTCATGCCCAACCAGGTGTGAGTCACACCCAAAACAGCTCTGGATGTGCGAATTATTGCATTTTTATCCCGTTTCGATCGTTTTTCCGTCTGGAAACTCCTAGAAACTTGAAATGAATTTTCTTCACTTTGTATTGTCTTTAAAAACCTTCTAAGAACCATTGACTTCAATCTTCATATCCTCGATCCTTCACGTGATACCTTGATTTGTCGATTTACATTATTTCTCACTACAAAACCGTCAATACACTTATGGAGTTGCATGATGTAGGATGAAAGTGAATTACAATGACTCGATAGAAAACAATACAATATGTTCCTCAAACCATCAAGAGATCCTCTATCTCTCAACTTATTTGTCTTCAAATGTAAAAAAAAAAAAAAAATACTAAAAACAAAGCCAAAAATGACATATGATTCTATGTCATTATTGTTTAATATTGACATTTTTGAAGATAAGCGGGCATTATTTTATATCGATATCATGTTGTTCTTATTAGTGTGTTTTGCTACATATCATTACCAAGATTTTTTTCCTTGTCTCTTATGATTTTTTTATATTGTTACATTTTTTTGTCATTTAATTATAATTGAAAAAACATGTTAAAATATGTCATTGATTACAAGAGTAATTTTATCATTTTAACTATGATATATATCATATCAACGTGTGTCAAACGTTGGATATGATAAAATAATATAGTCATATTTGTTATCATATATGTATCAAACACATGATATGATAATTGTTTATTATGTTCATATCATATCTTGCCTGTACTCAGCTCCAAATCATATACTGACTCTATTTTATCCTGACCATCAAACGTGGCCTTAATAACTAGTGTGAATCCCATGGTTAGGGTTAATAGTTAGTGAGATTGGATCATTTTATGAACATTTATAAATGCATAAAAAAACATTAAGAATTTTTACTAAACTAACCCAACACAAAGTTGTTAAACTCAATTAATAATTTTTACTTTATAACACTTTAAGGAAACACTTTGAGTCGCCAATAGTTTTTCACATTAACTTAAGACTTTAAGGAAAACAAAATTTTCTAAATACTCCTCTATAAAATTTTAATTTAAAACCTATTATTTTCAAGTCCCAAAATAAAAACCTCATGACTTAGACGTTTTCTTGAAAAAAAATTCTAGTACCCGTGGAATTTATATTCAAGAATTAGGCTTTGTTGAAGAAAGTCAAAGCTTGCATCGGTTAGTACTTAGTGTAGGCTTTGTTCAACCATGATATATTAACATTTTTCTATATTCATTTAATATCTTTTTTTTTATTTGTAATATGAAAATTGGTTTAGTCGGTAATGAGTTGACTCACCAGCAACAACAAGGCCATGAATTCAACTCTCGTTGTCAATGTGATGACCTCTTTGATGTATATGTAAGCGTTCTTTGAGCTTTATGGTATGTGACCAGTGCATTTTTATTGTCGATGTGATGATCTCTTTGGTGTGTGTGTCTATATATATATATATATATATATATACATATATGTAAGCGTTCTTTGAGCTTTATGGTTTGTGATCAGTGCATTTTTGCACATATTTTATAGCATTGCATTTGATATTTTGAGAGATTTTTATGCTCAACATTATAATTTTACCATGTTTTTGTATTTTGGGTCTAATTTAAGCATTAATCTAATTTGTGGATTAATTTCTGTTTTTTTATGTCTTTTTATCGTTGTTCACCGTACATGCCATAACTTTGGTTGCGGTTACCCAAACGAGGCATACAAATAAGCGTTGGAAAGCTAAGGAAAAGAGCTACACTTTCATGTTGAGAATGAAGCCCAGTTTAGACGTCCTCCAGGTAGAAAAATTCCATTCTCTAAAGCATTTGTGTTGACCACGAATTTGGGTCAATTGTTTTTTACCATAAATGGGTCGATTAGCTGACTTTTAGCTCAACTATTGTTGTAGATCGTTTTAGAAATTTAGGTTAATGTCTATTCATATAAATAAAGCTGAAAACAGCCAAAAACTCTCTTCTTATTCAGTCAGCTGTTTTATTAAACTTTTATGCAAATTTATTGTGATGGAAACCTAAACCCTAAATTGATCCATTAGTGTAAGGGTGCTTTATTTATGAACTCTTGAGGTTTGGATTCTAATAATAATTTCGTTTACATGTCACTTGCTTCTTGTTTCAATTTCAAGTCTCTTTAATTCGATTGGATGCGTACTCAATTTCGATTCTATTGATGCAAATTCGATTATGTTGATGCTTACCCAATTTGTTTCGGTTTTGCACCATTGATACTATTCGAGTTGTTTTATCTCTTGTTTAAATCAGTTCGAATAGAAATTGATATAGGCTATGACACTTAGCATATAAGATTGATTGAATTCTATTATGTGCTCGTGATTTTCGGGTATCAAAATCATTAATCGGATTTGAACCTTGAATCATTGAACTCTCAACTTTTATTCGCGGGAAGGGAAAAAGTGAGTAAAAACCCTTATAAGACCTTGGATTCGGAGGTTGGTTTCGATTGGGGAAGGTGTTAAGCACCCGAACCGACTATGGTATCCCATAGGAACCTTCTACCTATTCTCTAATCTTGCGCTAAATTAATTTTACTTATTAAAAAAAAGTTTAAGAGTTAAAGTGAAAGAAAGGAGAAAGATGAAGCATGTTTTTGGTTATTTTTATTGATTTGGAAGGGTCGAAACCCTTTGCCTACTTACCCAAATAAATCGGGATCAAAATCAAGTAGTTCGGCTAAAGAACTTATTTGATGAGTTGAATTGATTTTAATATTTGTTGAAAAAAAAGATTTTAAGAAGAGATGAGAGGCCTCAAGGCATAAGAAGAAAATACGATGAAGTTGGTTAATTTTAATTGCACGAAATTCATGTCTAATGTGGATATTAAATTGATTAACATTTGATTAAGGAAAATAAAAAGAAAAACACTTGGATTACAAACCAAGGTTTACTTAAAAGAAATTTGAATTTGATTTTTTTGATGAAAATATTTTCTAAGCTAACGATGAATTCGCGTAACGGCGGAAAAAATAAATAAGCGTAAAGCGATAAATAAAGTGGAGTGTCGGTGTGCGTGTCAGTGCGTGTGCCAGTTACATATTACATACCCTAAATACATTCTATGGTCTCAAAAGAAAAAATGCGTAAAAATAAATTACATCATTTCCTAATTGTACACACTAAGTATGACAAATAAATACATAACAAAAAAATTAAAAGATGCATGAGATTATACTAGAGATAATGCAAAACGAAATATACCGAAACATTAAGCATAAAAATAATATCACATACTAGAATAACTACCAAATAAAATGCATGACATTAAGTACGTTTAAAAAGTATGAAACACAAGTTTTCGAAAATCAACATTAAACAAAATTAACTAGGAGACTAGAAGATGCATGAGGACCAAGACGTTTAAGAATGCTTGACACATAGTTAAAGGAAAATATTTAAAAAAATGCATGAGTTTGAAATTAAATCATTGAGTAAACTATACAATGCATGGTATTTAAAATGCTAACTAAATAAAAAATGCAATAAGATAGGAATTAAACTGTTAAATAAACTAAAAGATAATAAATGTATGATAATTAAAACATTAGACAAAATGGAATAGCGTGAAATGTTACTTCAAAGCCTAAAATGAACTAAAAATATATGAGATAAAATTTAAATAGACCAAATAAAAATGCATGACATGAAAATTAAGACACTAATAAAAAAATGCATGAAACATAGTTCAAATGTCATATGAATAATAAAAAAATGCATGAAATGATAAAGAAATACTACAAAAATATGTGCAGGGAAGGGGGTGCAGGCAGCAAGCTGGGAGGTGCATGCAGTAAGCAGAAAGACAAAAATAAACACAGCTGGGCTTAGTTAGCGGTTCGGGTTAATGGGTACCGGTTCGGTTCAACCCGAACCGGTTTGAGAAGATAGTATATAAGCTTCTTATGCCTTTTTTTACTCATTTTCTTACCTTCTTCCTCTCTCTAAAAAACATGAAGCCAAGCTTCTCTCCCTTCTCTCTAAAAAGCTGTCCGCCGGAGAAGGAGAAGGAGGGTGGTCGGAGGAGCTCCGGCGCGGTGGTCGGCCGGAGGGCCGCCGCGCCGGAGCGGTTTTCTTACTTTTTTTTAAAAAAAATTTTTTACATCATCCTCTTCATCTCCTTCTTCTCTACTCAAATCCGGCATTAGTTTTCAAAGGAACACACTACAACAACCTAGATCTAACATTTAAAGTTCATCACAAAACACAAAAAACATGAAAACTACCTTATTTTCCTCTTTCTTCTTCTACTGAGTTTCGGTTCTGTTGTTGTTAGCCTTGCCTCGGTTTTTCCTTGTTGTTGTTCGATGCTTTGAGTTTTTTCTTCTTTGGTTCGGATTTGTGTTTTTAGCCTCTTGGATGAGTTCGGTTTTGTTGCGTTTTGCCTTGTTCTTGCGTTTTGATTCGGTATCTTAAGTTTTGGTCCTTTGCATGTTGTTATTTAGATGGATCCGAAAATACATGTTATTGTGTGTATGGTTGGATTTCGAAATCTTGTTGTTGATTCGGATTTTGGCCGAATTTGTGTTTGGTTGTTGTTTGGATTTGGCCGAATTTGGACTATTGGTGTTGGTGTTGGTGATTTGGATTTCAAAGGTTCATGAAGTTCATGTGATGTTCTTCATGTTCTTGAGTATTTTGATGATTTGATCTTGAATTTCGGAGAGAGAAAATGGTTTTGTGTTTTTTGAGGATTTTTGACTGATTGTGACTTGATTCTGACACCTCTGACCCTTGGGGACCAATCTGACGCGTGAACAGTACTTTTATAGTACCGAGTCTCTGATACACTGAAAATGACAAAAATACCCCTGCTGTTTCTTGGAGAAAAAGTTGGACAGGACCAATGACAAATTGACAAGTGTACTAAATGACTTAAAATAAATAATTAAATACAAACAGATAAATAAACAACAACAAATAAATAATGAAAAAAGAAATAACTAAATAAATAAATAAAAAGCAAAAACGAAAATTAAATAATAAATAAAAAAAATGTCCCGTCGGAACCAAAAAAATGAGGTATTTTAAAATACCTCTCTGCCGAAATTTCGTCTGATACGACTGAAATACGCGGCTTTTTTTAACGCTAATAAAATAATAAATCAACGACGTGAATAAAATGAACTTTAAAAACGCAAACGTTATGCTACACTAAAATACGCACAAAACGCGAGTAAAAATTACGAAATTAATACGCGAGCGACATTAAAATATAAACGACGAATGAAAAATAAATGCAACCATAAATACGAATAAAAACAGATATTACAGGAATTAGCGCGCGAACGACCGACTGAAGACGATCAACGTACGAATAAAATAAAAAATAAATAAAATAAATTGGTCAAAATTTGGGGTATGACATATTATGATATTAATTGTGTTCTCTGTGACGCTTGTTCAGTGTCATGGTTAGTTGAACATATTTTGATGCTTAATCGATTGAAATTTGTATAAAATTAATTATTGCTTGTTTAGTTACTTTTATAATCAATTAGGCCGTAGACATGTGAATGAATGTTTATCAAGAATCCATGATAATGTTTACCGGTGTTTTTGGTAAACAATAAGACTAGTTTTAATTAATTACTTGCAGGATTAAACTAGAAATCCTAGGGCATGTTATGCAATCTTTTACCAGAAAATGTTTGAATGTTCATCATATTCATAGTTTGTTTTATGAACAAGATGAATAAAATTGCTTTTTGTATGAAGATAACTGTCTTTCGACAAAAATCGGTGAATAAACGCAAGTAAAAGTTAAAAATTAAGAAAGTAAAGAAACTTAAAAAAGAGTAAATTGCATTGTTTTGAAATAAAGATAGTTCACAAGATCATTACATACATTATGACACTCGTTTCTCTCTGACGTTGGGTACTTTGAGTTTAAAGAAATTATACTAAATGATTTGTGACCCGTTTTTCCTATGAAAAACTACTATATATACATAGAGAAAATAACTGCAAAACTAAATCTCTTTGACAAGAACTGCATGCTTTCCACGTGTTTGGACATTTAAAACTTGTTTCTCCGCAAACCAACTATCTGTCGATTTACATCTTTTTGTCGAAAGCTCTCGATTTTCGTCGAACTCAACAACTTCAGTTAAGAACTTAGAGGATTTTGCAGCTTAAAGCCTTCTTTTACCTGTCGAATATGAACAAGATAAAATATTGGCTAACATATAGAAAGAATAAACGTAGTATGCCTAAAGCCGGTGGATTGATTGCCTTTTATTAGCTGAATATCTTTTAATTTGCAAATTGTTCTCTGAAGCAAACAAAAACCCCAATTTATATTTTGAATTCGTAGCTGCTGTTCTTGTTATTGAAAATCGTTAAATCAGAAATCTTTGAGAGACAACCAATGTTAACTTCCTTGTTCTTGTTATTTTTGATCGCACAAGATAGTGATCGGTCTGCCATAATCCGGATATCTCTGTTGTCCAACTCACATAAATTTTTTATAACAAAAAAATAGCTTGTTTTATCTATATTTCTTTCTTCATATCACACTTTCTCTTTCTCTTTAAGGTGTGCACACACATAGAACACGAAAAATTCCCCCTTTTATTTTTTATTTTTTTTATAACATGGGACTCCATCTCCATTCTATATAGTGCATACTTTATTATACAATATAGCCATAATTTTTTATTTTTTTTTAGAGAATTTCTACAATTCAGCTATGAAAAACATTGAAGCGTTCATTTTTTTAAAAATAAAATAGTGGAAAATTACCTTTTCAATTTATATTTTTTAAAGGATAAATTAAAGTAACACTAACTATCTACTTCAGTACTTCGTAGTTCATTTTTTGTGTGTTGAAATTGCGGGGTGTCAAACCCAGGTTTGTTTTATGTTGGGGGAGGTTGAATCTCCAACCCAACTTGTACTTTGTAGTTCTTGAAAATACTCAACAATTTTTTCATGCTTTGTCGGCTAACTACTTGGAGGGAAACTGTTTGCACCAGACCAATGCTCACTCCCTCAACAAATCATGTCACCTTAGAGCATGATTATCGGTGGTTTTTCTACCACTCCTACACCAAAACCAAGGAACAATGTCAAAGTCTCATTGATAATTTGCTTTGAAGCTAGTTCCAATTTTTGCTACCTGCATTACCACGGTTACTTAGGCTTTTTTTTCATTAAAAAATAAAATCAAAAGGAGTATTGACAAAGCAACCAAAGACTATTTTGATATATTGTGGGGTTTAATGGGATCCATTTTAGAGTTTTAGAGGAGTGGTATGAATATTTAGAAAATGTAGTTGAATGGTTTAAATAATTGAAAAGTGTGAAGTAATATAATATATTCCATGAGTCCCATTTATACCATCCATTTGAGTGGCATAGATGTGGTTGCTCTTAAGACACTGACACACTCGTCGATCAAGGCCGCATGAGCTGAAATGAGATGTTCATACCAGATCCAAGGCCATCTTTTCCTAATCCACTCTAGGTGTCCTTGATGATGAACATTTGTCCAGACAAAGGTAAAAGACTCATAAACCTTAATCCTTCACTATAAAGGCTAACTTATGACCTCGTTCCATGTACACACTTTCTATCCTAAATATCTTTCTTATTTAAGGTATCTTTATCTTATTGTCAGAGTGTTTGTAGACAACCGCACCCTCTTTCAAAAAAGAAGGAAGTCACTGGTAGAAGTCCGACGACTCAGACCTCATAAATCATAGATCTCATATCCTGACGGATCACCTATTAAATTGAGATCAAGGAAGTAATAATAACCTTGCAAGCTTTTTTACATGAGCTTTGATTTGTCAACCAAATTTAAAAAGAGGACAAAATTTCACATTCTTGTACTTATAAAAACATATTGGAACAAGCATCCGCTGCTAAACAAATGAACTACTCTAATAATTGATGGTTAGAAACTTAAAAGTTCATGTTGTTTATATGTTTAATATGAATAAGGACCTTTAACTATGATTATTTATGGAGAGAATTTTCCGTGCTCAGCACACCGGCATGGCTGAAAACATCTTTAACTGTTTTATTTATTATATGTTACTGAATTTTGTACTCACTCTGTTGAGGTGATGTTTACTGGTAGCATTGTACGTCGGGAGTCTCAGGAGTATTCAGATTACTTACTAGGCCTTTAATGCCTTTAAATCGAAGCCAGATCACGTCAAATGTCTATAATATAATTTATTTTCTTTTATGCTTATTCCAAGTTGTAAATGTGTTTATCATTAAAAGTTATTAAAGTGAAATTTTAAAGAAAGTACGTTACTTAAAAAATGTTCGAAGCGATGAAATCTTCATCGGTTTGATTTGGTTCGGTTTTCATTCATTTTCAAAAAAGGAACAGAACCAAACTAATCGGTTTAATTCAATTTGAATTGGTTCGAATGATTGATTTATTTGAAAATACTATTAAAAAAAATTATATTCTCACGAATTTGTATTTCATGTATAAAACATACATGTC
Organism: Medicago arabica; assembly: GCA_946800305.1. Taxonomy (NCBI): domain Eukaryota; kingdom Viridiplantae; phylum Streptophyta; class Magnoliopsida; order Fabales; family Fabaceae; genus Medicago; species Medicago arabica. Next base: position 3,619,791 of record OX326970.1, read on the forward strand.
ATACTAAAATATTTCATTGAACTTTGCATTTCATATTTTGTTTTTTTATGTTCTCTATTTTTCTAACAACTTTTTATAACTAGCCTTATTCAATATTTTAAAGGCATAGAAAACGAGCATAGAAAATAATATATTTTCAAAAGTTTGAAGGCATAAATATGATAAAACTAACCAAACATATGGACGATCTCAGCGGTGATGTGGAACGTATGGCTAGGTCACATGTGTGGTTGACGGCTAGAATTTATTTTTTTAGTAGAAATTAAATAGAGTCTGAGTGATGAGATGAGATGATGACGGTAGAAAAAGAATGAATTAAGTAGTATTTTATATTGTACTTTAATTTTAGGCCTAATCATAAGTGTGTGAGGAGAGATAATATTAGTAAAATGGAAAGTGAGATTAACATCGGTTTCTTGGATCTCAAGATAAAAAACTGAGAACCGAACCAAATAAGATCGACTACATTTTCGATTTAGTTTGCGGTTTTGTCTGCACTGCTTACACCCCTCGTAAATTTCAAAACTATAAATATTCATTGTCTCGGTCATTCACTTCACATAATTATGCAAAGTATAAACTTTTTCTATATAAACTATTTTTTTATATATAAAAAATGGAAAAATAACTTTTATGAAAAATTATATGTAATTTAAGGCTAGATGTTGAAGGTTGGATAATTTATATAGAAACAGAAAGAAAGGAATTGTATAATGTAATTGGTAATTACATATAATGAATAGTAGAGATAACGCTAACTATAGTAAAACCCACTAACTATTGGTGCAAGAAATACTAACACACAAGGCTTTTATTTATATGACCAAGCCTTTGCATATTTCTTCATATTATCTGATGTTCAACATTTTCTCATTATTATTGATATCCTCCCGCAACATTTTCTCATTATTATTGACATCCTCCCGCAAGTTGTATGGTCGGAAAGAGAGATGCAACTTGGACAATAAGTAATCGAACCTAGGACGAAGCAGGGGTTTGGTTAAAATATCAGCAACTTGATCATCGATAGAAACAAAGGATACTCGAAACTTGCCATGTTGAACATTTTATCGGACAAAATGATAGGCTAGGGCTATAACGGTCCAGCCCCCTCTTCCTTTAAATCAGGATGTCGTTCCTAACCCCAGCTGCCACCTTCGCCGCCATTGCCACCGACAGCTATACCTCAATCACCAACCCCTATGAATCATCCAAACCATTCGCCTGCATCACCCTTGGCAGTGTACCCAAACTTTTTCCCATTAATTACCTTAATTGGCAACTCCATGTTTAAGCTTTCCTTGATGGCTATGATCTCCTCAAATACCCAGATGGATCGTTACTGGTGCCGTCCAATACGATCACCACCACTGCCGAGACTCCAGTGACAACAGAAAATCCTGCCTATCAAACATGACGGCGACAGGAACGCCTCATCTTTGGCGCCCTCCTCACCATCCTCTCAAATAAGGTCACCTCCCTGGTATCCCAAACACAGACCTCACACGGTCTTTGGACCCTCCTCAAGAACACCTATGCCAAGGTTTCTCGCAGCCATCTCAAGCAACTAAATGAGCGCCTCCGGACAATATCCAATGGTACTCAATCCATCACCACCTATATGCACTCCCTGAAGCAAACAAGTGATCTCCTTGCCTCGCTTGGATCACCTGTCTCCATTGAAGACATGGTTGATTATATCCTACGCGGCCTCGACCACGGCTATCGCGCTGTCATTGACGGAGTGAATGCAAGGGATAACTCAATTACCTTTGACGACCTTCTTGAGAAGCTTCTCATCTAGGAACTCTTAATCGCCGCTGCTCAACAACAGACCTCTGCCCCACTCACCACCTTGAATGCTCAGGCGAGACCCAAATACAACAACAACAAACCGCGTCATGGAAATCGCAAACCCTTCCTCGACAAATGTCAGTGGTGTAATGTCAAAGGACATGTTCTATCCCAATGCCACACCTTTAGACAACAACATCTTGGTATCCCTCCACCTCCTCGTGACTCGCCCCAGCTCAACACTGCAACTACTGGTCCCCCACAAATTGATTTTTTGGGGTTGATAGTGGAGCAACACATCACATAACAAATGACCTTGCAAATATGGCAATCCTTCATCCCTACACGGGTCCTGACTCACTATTCATGGGCAACGGTTCAGGTTTAAACATCTCTCATTCTGGAACACTTTTAATTAATGATTTATCCTTGCCTAATGTTTTGTGCGTTCCCTCCATGAAACAACATATTATTTCTATCTCCCAACTTACCAAACAAACAAACAAACTTTGTTGTTCTTTTTCTGCCACATTCTTTTTATGTGAAGGACTTACAGACTGGTCAAACAACTCATAAATGTTCATGTGTCGATGGACTTTATCGATGGCATGCCCCCACACCATCTGTTCACACTGTTCGCAAGGACTCACCCACATCATGGCACCATAAGCTTGGGCACCCATCATTCTTTATTTTCAAATTTATTTCCATCATTTTTCTTTATGCACAAATAATTCCAATTGTAATTCATGCCAAATTAGTAAAAGTCACAAACTTCCTTTCCATGAATCCACTCTTATATTGTCTTATCCATTAGAAATAATTTTTTTCAGATGTATGGACTTCGCCCATTTTATATATTGATGGTCTTCGCTGATATTGCATGTTTGTTGATCACTTCACTCGTTATATTTGGCTCTGATACCATATAGAAACAGAAAGAAATGAATTGTATAATGTAATTGATAATTACAGATACTGAATAGTAGAGGTAACGCTAGCTATAGCAAAACCCACTAACTATTGGTGCAAGAAATACTAACACATAAGACTTTTATTTATATGATCAAACATTTGCATATTTCTCCATATTATCCGATGTGACACATTTTTTTCATTATCATTGATAGTTTAAACTGAGAGTTGTAGGTATTGATGAAGTCAAATCAAATGTCTTGAGTTGGATCGAAACTGGGATAAGAAAAAAGTACTAACAAACTGATTACTAACATTTTGTTTATAAAAAAAATTAATTTAAGGCTAGATGGATAAAATGGACGTGTTTGGGGGCTTTGCCTTTTAGATCATGAAAAAAAAGTTGAAATGGCCCGAGGTTTTGAAGTGTTAATCTAACAAGATAACTACCAATTTTTATCATTAAAAAAAACACGAGTCTTTGCGATTTTAAAATATTAAGAATTTCAATTTATTGCTTCAGTGGCGTAAAGCTTGATCATGATGTTTAAGTTATCTGGCAATCTTCCCTAACAAAAAAAGTTATCTGGCAATCCAATAGTGGGGGACCATTGTTCACTTAGTCTAGTGTAAAAATTCTCGTATATTTTTGGAATAATATTAGGTGAATTAAAATGTTTTTAAAAAATCATTATTACTACGAAAAAATATGTTATCTGCTACCTTAATTTTTCTAAAAAATGTGTTACTAGTTAGAAGAATAGTTGCTGTAGATATTTATAATTTTTAATGATTATAGATGATGATGTTGATAAATTCAAATTTATGAGCAAAAATTATAGGTTTGCCGGGATTTAATTTAGAAGGATAATATAACAGTGTTGTTAAATTTTTAGAGGTATTGGCCCGTAAGTCTTATGATAACTATAAAAACATTTGATATGTTGGGTCCGAAATCGAATTTGAATTTTTTAACTTCTCAACATTTTGAACTTTGTTGCTAGATTCTCTTTAGAATAAACAAAATTAGAAGCATTTGGTTAAAAAAACATGTAAGAAAAAAGATTAAAAATCAATATGTTGAAATGAAACATTTTTTTCTTTCTTTATTTCTAAAATCCAAATCTTTTATTTTAATTTGAAAATATTAGAATACAACTATATATGAAGCCGGTTGATAGCATTATTCGAAAGAATATTGAAAATTTGAAAGGAAGCACAAGAGAGTGTTTGTATATAAGATTTTGGTGTTTTATCTGAATGAGGAATGAATGTCACATCTACCAAAAGAAAGAAACCAAAGATTTCAAAAGAAAGAAGCTAAGAGGATTTAGTTTTGAATAGTGGAAAATGACGAAAAGAATGAATGTCACAACTTCTGCTTCATATCACAATGGCTTTCACCAAAAGCAAGTATGAGAGTGAACCTCCCACATTCACCTTCACCGAGCCACCTGATAGTGTCTTTTTCACCAAACATTTTGACAACTCTGACTACACCCCCTACCAAGCTCCAACATGGGTGATTTGGCTCCTGAGTATCACCGGGATTGTGATTATTGCAGTCATCATCTTTGCGATAGTTTTGACTATCTTACTGAGGCGGCACTCAACTCCTCAGCCATCATGGTTGAGGTCCAGGACTTGCCCGTGCCCCAGTTACGAGCTTGAACGTGAATATATTGGAAGGTGAGTGTTGTTATTATTGTCTATGCAGAGTTCTATTTTGCAATATTGTAGTTGTAGGATAGTTTCATTTCCATGCATTGAACATGAGATATTATATGCTTTTATTGATTATATTGTCATCAACTTCTACTGTTATATTCCACATACGTGTTGTATGCACTAACTCCTATGTGTGTTATATCTTTTTTGAACTTTTATGTGTGATGCAGTTGAATTGATAATTAGGGAGAAGAGGAGGAGGAGCCATGTCTTCGAGATTCACTTAGTTAAGAACTTTGCCTTATCTTTATGTTTTATGCTTAGAAAAGCTGGATTTTGATATTGATTTTATGATGGTAATTATTATTGTTGTTGTTCCTCCAAAAACCTATTTAACATAGTATTTTGTTATCGCCTTTTACAATTGCAAAATGATGGTATTTTTATTGCCTTGATGCTTAACATAATTTTATTGATGTTCATGGATCTTGCTTGCGTTATAATCTATATTATAGCTGCAATGATATTATGCTTTTTTGGAGGATTTAAATTCTTTGGAGAAAAACAAAATTTCATTGCTTAACAAGCCAAGGCACTATGAAGTATAACCAAAATGCAACCCTTTCGCTTTAAGACACTCTCCCGTAGATTTAATGTCTTGACGAAGGAGGGTAGGCGGTCCTTGCGACCGGAAGTGGGGAGGATTTTGGCGAAAGGGGAGTCAGGAGGGAGTGGGGGAGTTTGTTAGTTGGGTTTGGTGTGTGTTCGTCGGTGTTGGGGTGGATTGTTGTTTCAATGAATATTATTTCTTATAATGTTAGGGGTTTAGGCGGTGTAGAGAAGAGGAGAGAGGTTAAGAGGTTGGTGGAAGTCAAGAAACCTTATTTGTTATGTATACAAGAATCAAAGTTGAGTAGGGTGGATGATTTTGTGATTAATTCGATTTGGGGGAGCTCAACGGTGGGGTTTTCTTTTCAATCTTCGAATGGAGCGGCGGGGGGCGTAATGTCAGTATGGGATCCTAATTATGTTGATGTTTGGTCTACTGCTAGTTTCCCTCATGCTTTAATTATTAGAGGTCGAGTTATTCAATCCGGACAGGAGTTTGTCATCGTTAATGTGTATGCTCCTTGTGATACGACTGCGAAACGAGTTTTATGGGATCAATTGTTGACTTTTGTGGCTGCTAATAGTGATGTTAAATTGTGCTTATGCGGTGATTTTAATTTTGTTCGTTCACCTGAAGAAAGAAGGGGCCGTGGTTATTTTTTCCGTCAGCATGATTCAAATATTTTTAACAAATTTATTGAAGATGGATCTTTGATCGATTTGCCGATTTGTGGTAGACTTTTTACATGGTATCGTGGTGATGGGTGTTCGATGAGTCGTTTGGATCGATTTCTGCTGTCTGTTAGCTGGTGTAATGTGTGGCCAGATTGTATGCAGGTGGCTAACCAAAGGGGTCTTTCTGATCATGTCCCTTTGGTCTTGACTGTCACCGAAGATAATTGGGCAGCTTGACCGTTACGAATGTTGAAATGTTGGGCGGATCTTCCTGGATATGAGCAATTTGTAATTGAAAAATGGAGGTCCGACAATATTGAAAGGTGGGGCGCATATGTGCTAAAAGAGAAACTGAAATTGATCAAAGGGAATCTTAAAGAGTGGCATCAACGCCATTCTAAGAACCTGGATGGCAGATGCCGCATGGTGAAGGAGAGAATGGAGATACTGGATGTTAAAGGGAAAACTTATGTTCTAGTGGATGAAGAGATGGAAGAACTTCATGACCTATCAGCGAATTTACATTCTTTGTCACGGATCCAGACAAGTATTTGTTGGCAACAGGCATGACTGAAATGGTTACAAAAAGGAGTTGCTAACACTAAATTTTTTAATGGTATCATGTCTTCTAGGCGTCGTCGCAATGTTATTATGATGTTACAGGCGAATGGGGTTCAAATTGAAGGGGTGCAAAATATTCGACAAGAGGTTTTTAATCATTTTTCTTCTCATTTCCGTCGCATAGAAGTGGAAAGACCAGGGGTTGACAATTTACACTTTTGTCATCTACCTATGGCGGAGTCGGGTAACATTATTTGGCCTTTTACGTTGGATGAGGTGAAACAAGCGATTTGGAATTGTGATAGCTACAAGAGTCTGAGGCCGGATGGTATAAACTTCGGGTTTCTGAAGCAATTTTGGAACGTATTGAAGGATGATTTTTGGTGTTTTGTAACGGACTTTCATCGCAACGGGCGGTTGCCAAAAGGAATTAATACAACATTTATTGATTTAATTCCAAAGGTGGATAGTCCTCAACGGCTTCATGATTGTCGACCTATATCCTTGGCTGGTTGTATGTATAAGGTGCTGGCCAAGATTCTTGCAAATAGATTACGTGCTGTTATTGGTAGTGTGATATCAGATTCTCAGTCAGCGTTTGTTAAAGGCAAACAGATTTTGGATGGTATCCTGGTGGCTAATGAGGCGGTAGACATGGCTCGCCGCCTTAAGAAGGAAATGTTGTTGTTTAAGGTGGACTTCGAGAAGGCTTATGACTCGGTGGACTTTAATTACCTGGACATGGTTATGAAGAGAATGAATTTCCCTACGCTTTGGAGGAAATGGATGTCTACGTGTGTCAGATCTGTTATGGCTTCAGTGTTGGTTAACGGGTGCCCTACAGATGAATTTCCTATGGAAAGAGGTCTTTGTCAGGGTGACCCTCTTTCTCCGTTCCTCTTTTTGCTGGCGGCCGAGGGGTTTAATGTCCTTATGATGGCGTTGTTGGATGCGGGCATGTTTCATGGTTATTATGTGGGGCGTGACACTCCCCTGACTCTGTCTCACCTTCAGTTCGTTGATGATACGTTGATTATTGTTCAAAAGAGCTGGTTGAATGTGCGATCAATACGGGCTGTTTTGTTGATTTTAGAACAAATGTCTGGGCTGAAGGTTAATTTCTACAAAAGTATGCTTACGGGAGTAGGAGTTTGGCGGTTAAGGGAGTTTAATGTTGCTTTATTGGGGAAGTGGTGCTGGCGTATGTTGGTGGATAAGGAGGGGTTATGGTATCGAGTCTTAAAGGCTAGGTACGGAGAGGAGGGAGGGTGGTTGAAGGAGGGCGGGAGAGATAGTTCGGTGTGGTGGAGGATGTTGTCTGATATTCGTGGTGGTGTAGGTTTGGGGGAGGGGAGGTGGTTTGAGGAGAATGTTCGCAGGGTGGTTGGCGGAGGGAATAGTACATATTTTTGGCTCGACAATTGGGTGGGGGGCGCTCCTTTAAGTGTGCGTTTTCTTCGCTTATTTGATTTGGCTGAAAATAAAGGGGTGACGGTGAGAGAGATGGCTAGAAGAGTGTGGGAGGATGACGGTGAGGCTTAGGAGTGGCGGAGGCGTCTGTTGGCGTGGGAAGAGGAGTTGGTTACAAAGTGCTCTTCCTTGCTGTGTTCTATTGTTTTGCAGGAACATGTTACTGACAGATGGTGATGGGCTCTGGATCCTATTAACGGTTACTCCGTCAAGGGGACTTATCAGTTTCTTACGCTAACTGACACATCAACGGAGCGTGATCTTTATGTTGCATCATGGTTGAAGCAGGTTCCGTTAAAGGTTTCTGTATTTGTTTGGCGGCTTCTCCGCAATAGACTCCCTACCAAAGACAATTTTCTTCGTAGGAGGACTCTTCATCAGGACGACGTTTATTGCATAGGTGGTTATGGCTCCATGGAATCGACATGTCACCTTATAATTCGATGTGACATCTTGGGCAGTGTTTGACACATGGTTTATCGGTGGCTTGGTATTTATTTCATTTCTCCGGGCACTGTCAGTGATCATTTACATCAGTTTGGTCACATGGCGGGGTTACCGCGATTTACTCATTCTTTTTTCAAAGTAATCTGGCACGCTTGCGTTTGGATTGTTTGGAAGGAAAGAAACAATAGGATCTTCAAAGACAAAGCATAAGACTTGGAACAACTATTTAACAATGTAAAACTTGTGTCTTTTTCTTGGTTAAAGGCTCATAGGCTAACTTCAACTTTAAGTTATAATGACTGGTGGCAGCACCTTTTAATTTGTATGGGTGTTATGGAGTAATGTTCATTTTCTTCTTTTTTTGTGTGTTTTTTGGCAAGAGACAATTGAACTTTGTATTTTTTTGAGGAGCGTTTTTCTTTGCACGTCTTATTCGAGATGAATTGCTCTTGGAGGTTATAATGTTTTATTTTGGCTTGTTAAAAAAAAAGACACTCTCCCGTACAAACCACCACGTGACGTTACTTTGGAAAGCATTTACTTCTTTTTTTTGAAAGCATTTACTCTTTTTTTTTTGAGAACTTTTGAAAGCATTTACTTGTTACTTCAAATGCATTTGTTTATTATTTTATTTAAGCATCTCTATTTTGTTTTGTTCGTTGAAAATTCAATCAACACAACTTCTCATCTCATATAAAGACAAAACAATCATTTTAAATCTTACATATCTATCTTACCCTTAATTTATTTCATCTCATATAAGACAAAACAATCATTCTCCACACTCATAATCAGTACTTAAAACAAATTAGACCCAACCACTTTCTTTTAATTTTTTACCTCTTAACTTTCACAATCTAATACTGTTAAAATAAGATTTAATAAGGGACTCGATTCTATCAATTAAAATAACAACAAACACACCCTTCTATCATAATATAGCACATGTATTTAACAGTATACTCTATGTTGCACCAAACGAAAATTGGAGCCACTGTGGTGTATTTTGACTGACCTGTTACAACAAAATTAAAAATTTCAACAAGAGTGTTCGATGAACAAAGGATAAATATGTTTTCACGTTACGACACAATTAATATCAAAAATAATTACACTAAGGTGATAGTTTGCCTTGTAGAAAAATTAACAAGAAATCATGCGGGGTTACTCGTGTTTGTGCTGTGTATTGTATGGTTTCTCTTTTACTAGATTTAATTTGCTGCGACAATTAATTTTGAGACTTGCTTCATTCCTTCATGATGTTTGGTTTAGGAATAGGCAGGCTTGTCGAAAACTCCACCGTTTGTGCAGTTTTTTGTGTAATTTTTGTCTCTTATTCGAGTATGTCTTTTGCTTGGATTTGAATGGTATTTGATCTCTACACGATAGGAGGAGATGACTGCAGGAATAAATATTGTATGATGGTATCCGGTCGTCTTTGGTTGGAGCAAGGTGGTGTATTTGCAAAGTTAATTCAACACTTAAGTTTTATACTCAAAAGGCTGAGGTTATCTCAGAATAAGAGTGTCTTGCAGTCGGCTTCAATGATCCATATCTAAATCGGCGTCTTGTTGGACATTGAAGTCGTAAGATTGAACATCGGTCTAGTACTCTAGTATGAAACAATATTTATTTATATTTAACCATTAAAAAAATTACAAACTTTTACATTCTTGGAATAAAAACAGGATTGTGATTCTCATTTTTTTTTTTTACTTCAAAAGCATAGCGGAATACATATACAAACTTCTAAAAAATATTATTCATCTCTCATTTGTCACACTCCTAATATACATAAGGACTAGTGTCCATAAGAGAAGAAAAAAAAAAGGAATACTAATGCATAAAGAAATCACGTTTTGAAAATAGTAATAATAATACGTTATTGCATTGTATATGACTTAAGTGTTAAAAAAGAAAAACTTAATTACCTCCATATGCTTCTTCTTACAATAGCATCAACACCTTCTCATTTATGTATGACATTTTATGAAACAAGTGTGTGAGAAAGGAGAGAAAATATTGTGAATCGGCGAAAATGTAAGGAGTAAAATGATGGTGCTTTGAAATTGAAGTATATATAAGAAAGGTGGGTGTAGGAAGCAAACTATACTATGGTCTGTAACTCAATTAAAAATCTTCAACAATATTAATTCAAATGAGTGATATGTGATATAGTACTCTGAAGTTTTAGAATTCAGCTCTTTATCCGACAAGTTTTGCTCGCGTCCAACTGAAATACCTAAAATACTCTTGCGTTAGTTAAATAACGCAAAGATAAAATTATGCGCAGCTCACGCAGCGTGTTGTTAAAATCAAATTTATGTTTTACGTTATTCTAATTTATTTGTTCACTTTATTCTAATTTATTTGTTTACTTTATTCGAATTTATTTATTTACGTTATTATGAATTATTTATTTACTTTATTCTGATTTATTTATTCACTTAAAATAAATATTAATTCAAATTTATTCATTAAATAAATGCAATATAAATAAAAAGAAAGGAACAAAATTAATATTTATTCGAATTTAGTCATTAAATAAAAAATGAGAAAATAAATGCAATATAAATATAAAAAAAAGAACAAAATTAATATTCATTCGAATTTATTCATTAAATACAAAATGAGAAAATAAATACAAATATAAATAAAAAGAAATGAATAAAATAAATACATATAGCAATATCTCATTTTATTAATAGAATTTATACAATATTTGATACATTTATTCGAATTCACTAAATCTACTTATTTTCTTTTTACCCTCTTGGGATAAAAAGTGATCAGCCTTGGGGTAAATAGTGACCAGCCTTCTTGGGGGAAAATACATCATCATCCTTTGGGCTAAATTTAAATTTGGTTCTTTTTATACCCAAGAAGATTCTTTTTACCCACGGTAAAAAGTTTTTTGGGGTAAAAAAGATGAAAATTTACTTTTATCCTAAGTGTTGATATCTTTTTCCACAAGCCGGCTAGCCACTTTTTACCACTTTATACTTCAAAGGGAGTAAAAAGAGACTAGAGAAGCTTGAAGAAAAAAAGAAGAGAAATAGGGGGAGAGAGCGAGGAGAGCTTGAATGTGGGATGATGTGAGAAAATGAGGAAGTTTGGAGGGATATTTATAGGTGGAAATGTAAACATAGGTTATAAATACAATAAATGCAGTCAAAAGAACGTGTCAAACTTGTAAAAAAAAATGTGTAGAATCAAGATTGAAAAGCTGACCACCGTCCAAAAAACGTGTGTTCTTGAGCTCATACCCACCGAACAACGTGCGTGAGTTAACGCGTGCACCGACCAGTGGTGCGTGACTTAAGTCACGCAGAGTCTTTTAAGATGCGTGAGTTAAGTCACACTGCGTGACTTAACTCACGTAGATATATATATATATATATATATATATATATATATATATATATATATATATATATATGGTATTTCAGTTGGACGCGAGTGTTTTGTGTTGGGTAAAGAGCAGAATTCAAAGTTTTATTAAGTATTCGAGCATGGTATTCAACATTTATTCAATTCAATGTTAGGTCTTTTTTATAGTATTTAATAATTTTGAAATAAATGTTACTAATTGTTGATTAATTTTACCTAGAGCCAGGTATCTGGTCATTAATAAATAAAGAGAATGCTAACGAATATTCTAAATGTATTGATTAAGCAACTAAAAACTTTTTTTTTAAGATAAACGAGATAAAAATATTTGGTGCTTCATTCTCGTTTAGCATTATTTATCTATATCTATCATATTTGCCATTAAAAAAATATTATGAGTGAATAGTACTATTATGTTTTTAATAGCATAGTGTTTAAATTATGTGTCATCATGATATGGGATCCTTCTTCATGGGGACCAGCCATTAATGTGCTTAATTATTCTTTCGATTAGTACTTCATGCTGATCTTTCGTCTATTTTTTGTTTTTACCTATTTTTTAACTAATCAAAGCAAAAAGAAAGGGGAAGATAAATTCTTCAACAACCTTTTCAGTTTCAGGGTAAAGGGCCTGCAAGCCACAACTTTCATTGAGTTTCAGATGTGTGATAGTAAAAAAAAATTGTCAACACACATGATATATAGAGGAAAAAAACTTAGAAAGTAGACAATTATCAATTGAGAGGATTAATTAAAAATGCTGATGCATGCCATCAAAAGTATTCACGGGGTCCATATAATTTACAAGGACATTGTGTGCTTCAACACGTATAATATTAGCAAGAAAATTGATGATTAGAATGTTTTAAAAAATTGACTTTTAGTTTAGGGCAGAAATAAATTTCAAATATTAGAACAATCCGTTAAGTATGTGAAATTAAAATAAATAAAGGGCAAACAATCATTTTAGTCTATGAATGTACACGTTATTGTAGTAGTCCCTAACTTAGAAGAAAAACATGAGACCACTTAAAAATGAATCATGTCACATGTTGGCTAAATTAAGTTAGACAAGAGTGGAAGTACACTGAAGTTTTTTTTTTTGGGTTATATATAGTATATTGAAGTATGCTTTAATGATGTAATATTGGTATCCAATATACGGAACCAAAGCATCCTTTGCTTGTAAGATATTCAGATTAAAAGGTATTGAGAATCAATAGATCAAGATTCAGATATTGAAATTGAGAGAGAAGGTTCACATGTACTGTATTCATTTTTGGAATCATCCTCTTTTGAGATTTACAAGTATACAAGCATCACTTATATAATATCATAGTAGCAAGCTTGTTAGTTTACTATATATAGTCCTACTTGCATACTTATATTTCCACATTTATAACTAACTTGCAACTACCAATCACTCTTTAACTAATTACATTTCTGCACCATACTCTTAATCTTGAGACTTAACTTGCTTTAATAAAAGGCATCCCAACCCAATAACATTTGACTCTATACATCCTTGTAGAATATGGCATCCCAAAACAATAAGTTTTCATCCAAGCCAATAACACTTGCGATGTTTCCTTGTAGGATGGCATCCCAAAAACAATAAATAAAAGGAAAAGGGATGGAGCACGACATCTATCCAAGGTGGTGTACCTCACCTTCGTTATAGGCTAGCTCCCCCATAGTGCAATTTTTTCCTTTTAATTCATCAATACCAGGACAAAACAATGAGAGACACTTATTTTAAGAGAGGGTAGAAAGTACTAGTAGCTAGCCTCTTGCTACTTCACCTCAAGAGTTTACAAACTCTACGAAACCAAAGCCAACAATGCGGAGATTCGTGCATAGTTCAATAGAAAAATATCTAAACTTTAACTTTGGTGCCTGAAGAACCAAGAGAGGAATCTCAAGAGTGTGTTTTACTCTATTTGGATATATTTGACTCATTCGGTGTCCCATGAATCTGACACATCTTAGTTTTAACTAATACAAAAAACATTTCTTAAGTCGGTTTCGAGCTTGACTTAATAGTTGACGACATAAGAAGTATTGATTTCTTAAGTCAAATTTGGATTCGACTTATGAGAATGATTTTTTAAGCCGAGTAATCATCACTCCACCTAACAAATATGATAATAAACTTGTTCTTCATCCCTACCCAACTAGAATTTTATGCCAATCTAAATTTAAATTTCCTACACATACATATTTTTTTTGTACGCAACCTCTTCACAATCAAAATATTATCATAAAGTCTTTAATAATATTAAAGAATCTCAATAATCTCATTTAGATAACAATTACACTTCAGATGAGAGATTATCTATTGAAAGAGCCCCTAGTAAAAATTATGGCTATTAACCTAACAATGCCACAAATATAATTACAAAAAATTATACCACACCAATTAGACATCCAACTTAAACAATAGCTTTAGCAGCAATCGCAAACCTATAAATCTTATTATCAACACATTCCTTCCCAATTAGACCAGTAATTATAGTATAAGAAAATATTGTTCTTTTGTCGTCCTTTTGATGATTTATATGAGTGGGAAGTGACTCATGTCCTCTGTTAGAGTTGATACCTGTGGGAGGGGGCGTTCATGGATCGACCTATCTCTGTTAGTGGAACATTTTCCTAGTCGCCCACACCCTATCAGAGTGTTCACCTTTCTTTCTTAGACAGGTTGACATGATCTTCTCAACTTTGGTGTTTCTTGAGGTAGTAGTTTGATCTTGACTCAGCAGGTCGTGCTTGATGTATTTGTGTGTTTCTAATTTTTCTCTTGCTTGTATTTGGTGGCTAGTTGTTTTTGGGTGTTTATCCGTTATAGGGTTGTGCTGGTATGTTCTTTTCAACGATTTTCTTTTTCCTAAGTACGACTAGTGCTTTATTGTTTTGTTGCTTTACCAACTTGAATTTGAGGCTTATCTCTATGTATTATGGCAGAGCATAAATCTTCCACCCGCCTGAAACCCAAGCAAACCGCAAGAGAAATATTGAAACGGGCGGTTTGAAACGGAATAACGGATCATTTGGTTCATGTTTCACGGCTTCCTATGGGTATCAATGGGCGGCTGCGGGTGTGAAGAATTCAATCCGCCAATACCCAGCCCGACTGACTATATGCCACTATCACATGTTATATAGTCTTGTTTCTTGACAACAAAAAAGTACGCCGTCCATTAAAGCACTATCACGTGCTGATTCATTCTTATTTTGAAGTCAAAGTTTCAACTTCTTAGAACTTGAATACTGCTAGATACTACTACTAGTAATAATAATTACTTGTAATTAATATCTTTTAGTATATAAAGAATATTTTTACTTAAATAAAAAAAACAACTTGACATTCTTCTTCTTCGAGTTATTTTGGGACTTCACTATATACTTTTCTCTCTTTTCTACCTACAACATTTTTGCAGAGCATCACCATCAAAATTCACCACCTCCATTGTAGAACCTCTTCCATTCAACATTGTTCTTTGTCCTTACCTTGAAACTCATCATATATTGCAATGGAGTTACTCTCCACACCAGATTTTCATTTACTGTAATTTCCTCAAGCTGGAACATGTCTCTCCCATTTTTTTATTTCTTTGAAACATCGATAGATCTAGTCTTACCCGACCAAATCTGTCCGATCTAACCGCCACCCGATCAATCCACCACCCGACCAAACCGTTAATGTATATGGGCGGAGATGGGTGGCCTTTTTTCTTCATTGGGTACTATCGGTTTTGTCTATTTTGGCCCGAACCCAGCCGAAACCGACCGATGCTCTGCCCTACTATGTATCTCTTTCCCCTTTTATTTATACATTCATCTTTGTCATTCAACAAATAAAAAAGTGATAAGTTCTTCAACCTTCCCTTGACACATTTCACCAAAACGATGTAAAATAAGTAAAACCATCAAATTGATCGATGTCTTTGTAAATCAATCTCAAATTAGTCACTGACTATATTAATATTTGTACTTGCAAAAAGTACGAGTAATGAATAATAGGGGTTTCTCTGTCTATTAGGGTTTAGACTGATTATTGGATGCCTTGAGAATGCTCTCAAGGGTTGTATTTATAGCCTGCTGTGGGCTTGGGTTTCGGTGGCTTGGTCTCCAAGCCATGGGGGTATTTTAGCATATTCGGCGGGTTCTAGACGTTTCTAGAAGCCACTTGAGGCGGCGCCCTGGAAAGGACGCGCCCTGGGCCTTAGAACTCTTCTGGAGGGCGCTAAGGCCTCTTGGAGGGTCTACAGGCCCTTCTGGGGGTCTTTAAGACTCCTAGGAATATTATGACGGTCCATAGCCCAACAAGCACGAGTTTTGGGACAAGGCGAAGTGATTTATATCTTGGTAAGCGTAGGAGTCCTTAGGAAGGACCCTCCTAGCTAATTAGGAAATTATTATGACGGTCCAAAGCCCAACAAGCACGAGTCTTGGGACAAGGCGAAGTGATTTATATTACATCGACATCCCCTTATGATATTTCTGATTTGTTTGATATCTTTTGAGGGTATATGTATTACCCTTAAGTCGTAGATCCCTTCTGTATTGGAAAAAGTTTGCTTCGTATGGGATTGTCCGCCTAGTTTCTTCAGTATAGGTTTTAGGATAAGGCCTGATGCTTCTCGCCTCGCCCTCCTGAGGGGCGGGATAGATGTTTCTTTAAAGATTGGCGAGGACTCTTGAAGTTAAAGCTATCGTTGATGGTACGCTCATAGATGAGGAATGACTCCAAACTTAACGTCTCTTTCCATCACTTTAATGATTTCTTTTCCGATGGCGACCCTGCGTGGCGCCTTATTTTGCTTGTATTGAGGGCGACCTCTTATGGTGCCCTGCTGACTTTTACTAAAAGTGCTTCTTCCGGATGTTACGAATCCTAATGTTGTCTTTAGATGTGTTAATGATTTTTTAGTTTACGAGCTTTCACGATGTTTCTTTAACTAGTTTTGACTTAGCAAGTGTTCAATAAAAGTATTGAATCTACTTATAGGTGGCGCCTTATTTATCATAACGTGATCTTTCTTCTAACACTTTATAGCTTGGCGAAATTCGGTGAGACTTCATGGTTTGTTGGATTTGCGATACGAGACTTCTTATGAGAATGCGCTACAAAGCATCTTATAAAATTGCGCTACAAGGCGTCTTACATGGTTGCGCTACTTGGCGTCTTACAGGGCTGCGCTACGTGGCGTCTTACAGGGCTGCGCTACGTGGCGACTTACAGGGCTGCGCTACGTGGCGTCTTACAGGGCTACGCTACTTGGCGACTTACAGGGCTGCGCTACGTGGCGACTTACAGAGCTGCGCTACTTGGCGACTTACAGAGGCTGCGCTACTTGGCGACTTACAGGGCTGCGCTACTTGGCGACTTACAGGGCTGCGCTACGTGGCGACTTACAGGGCTGCGCTACTTGGCGACTTACAGGAGCTGCGCTACTTGGCGTCTTACAGGGCTGCGCTACGTGGCGACTTACAGGGCTGCGCTACGTGGCGACTTACAGGGGCTGCGCTACTTGGCGTCTTACAGAGCTGCGCTACGTGGCGTCTTACAGCTTCTATCTCAGAGCCCTCTTGGGGTTGAGTTTTCACTGCCCAGTTGGGTCTTACGGCTTCTAGTCGATTTGTAGATTCATGCGGATATTGTAGTAGTAGCACCTAAACAAAATAACAAACAGAAATAGCAAAATATTTGTAGAAATTAAGTTGCCTCGTTAAAAACCTGCAAAACAAAACTCAAAGGTTGAGAACTGTTAGAATAACTTCGTGTTTCATTTTCAAACTTGTAATGACGGGACGTTGCTTCTATAATACAATTTGGCGTGCTGTTTGGCGAGCTCTTATTTCTGTTAACCTCGCCCTTGACGGGTTTGTTTGTCTTCCAAACTTGATTTGTCTGAAATACAACAATTCTTCTTCCAAACTTGATTTGTCTGAAATATAACAATTCTTCCACGCTTCCAAAGTAATCAGTATCATGAATAAAGGAGTCTTTAATTATATGCAATTATATTCAGCGGGAACTAAGTGTTCTTTGTCTTCCTTATTTAGCTCGCTTATACTTTGTACTCCTCTTAAATATCTCGCCCATTAACTTATCGTTCTCCTATTAAATCTGAACTAACTCGCTCATTGCATTATTTTCTACGTCTTCACTTTCTCCTATGTATTAGGACTGAGTTTGCTACTCAACTTTATTCTTCTACATGGCTCTATTAATCCATTATTTATATTTACTAAGCAGTTAGTTCAGGCACTTAGTTCAGTTTGCAAAGTAAATGGTGCATGAAAGGGTTCCCAGGAAAGAGAGGTGGGTCACCTGGACCACTTAAATACCAAGGCTTTCCTTGACAGAATCCCTTCTATGTGACCCTTTATCAATACTACACTTCACTTGTGCCACTGGGTACCTAGAGTAGTCTTGCTTTAGTCCTATGTCTTGTGTTTTACTTATCACTCTTTCTTCATTACATTGTAATTGAATCGCCCAACGAAAATTAATATCAAGTGAAACAAATTAAGTTAAAGTTAATTTGTCTATAAGACTTATTGTCCACACATGATGTATATGCACCAACCAATAATTGCAAAATAAACAAAATCGATTAGAGCCTTCGAAATTCAGGTTGTAAAAATATATTTTCTCAAAATATATTGGGCAAGAGTTTTTCTTTGAATCACAGAGTGAAAATATATTGTCTCAAAATATATTGATCATAAAATTTCTTCCAAACTAAATATATTTTCTCAAAATATTTTCAACGATAAACTCTCTTTAAATATAAACAATATATTTTCTAAAAATATAGTTGTCAATAAATTTTCTTCAAATCGAACAGTGTAAATATATTTTGTTAAAGTATATTGAACATAAATTTTCTTCAAATCGATCAAATAGTATATTTTCACAAAATATTTTCAACGATAAACTCTCTTCAAATATAAACAATATATTTTCTAAAAATATATTTGTCAATAAATTTTCTTCAAATCGAACAGTGTAAATATATTTTGTTAAAGTATATCGAACATAAATTTTCTTCAAATCAAAGAATATATTTTCTCAAAATATATTCGGCAATAAATTCTCTTCAAATCAAGTAATATATATTGTCTCAAGATATACTATTCGATTAAATAATTGTTGAGCAAAAAAAATAATATTTTTATCTGAAACTGATGGTACCTCACCAAGTCAACTGCTCATCTAAACCAGATCTGAAAGTGATGGGGCGAGTACTACCTCGCCAAGGAACTAGCTTGTCCTACCTTCGTCATTTTCGTTGAAGTCTTCGTCCGACCTTGTTTTGTGGAATTCTCCAGACAAAAGTATACATACATACAAGTCATGTTAGCCACTTTTTAATCAATTATCAAAACCCTATAATATCGTAAATCTACTTCAAGTCCAGGTATTTTCAGCTATAATTTTTAGGAAAATTCATTCTAAAGCACCATATATAAGAAAATTATGGGCACTGATGAGAAGCTAAATATTTCTATACCTCCGTCCCTTGTTTTGTTATGAAAAACCAATTGCTACTTGACCATTCTTTTATTAAATAACTAATAAATCAGACAACTTCTAGTTTTCTTCGTACTAGCCGCTTAAATAACTAGCTAGTAAATTAAATAAGATACACCTTATACGCATATGTTAATTTAATTATTCCTTTATGAATATTACGCTAAAACCTTCGATTATAAAAAACCAAGAATTCAAAACCAGAAATAAAAACAGGATAAATATAATTTTGAAATCTGGCATCGTGGATCATATATGTGCTCTTTTAAACAAACATAATCTTGTAGCCATCAATTAAGAAACAGAGAAGTGCATATGAATACTAGCGTGCTAATTCATTGAACATAACTAAAGATAAAGATATGGTAGGAATACACTCAATACCCAAAAAACTCAACACACCCGATTTGACTTTGGAAAACAATACTGATTCACGCTTTGAATTACATAATTTCGATCATATTGACGATTACGTGTTGAAAAAATATGAGAATCGCTGACTTCTTTTTTTTTTTATTTATTTTTTTAACAATGATACAAAGCCATCAACGAAAACCCGGTTTACAAAATCAAACTACCATTAATTCGCACAGACATGAGGCATATTCATATTCATATAATAAAAAAGAAAGATAACACCTGATAGTCGGTGGTCCTGTTGAGAGATTTTATAATATGGGAAAACACTTCCATCACGGTGTTTAAGAGAAACAACGATTGATTCATTCTCGGCTTTTGCATAGTGATGGTGGTATAAGGAGGATGGAGGCTGACGGTTTGTTTCTAAATCGGCGATGAAGGATGCAATTTAGAGGTTGCAGTTTGGTTTAGGGTTTCCAAGTCACAAGATGTGACTCAGAAAACGTGGTCGAGGCTAGTTTTACCTTTTCCCACAGACGGCGCCAACTGTACTTGCAAAAAGTACGAGTAGTGAATACTAGGGTTTTCTCTGTCTATTAGGGTTTAGACTGATTATTGGATGCCTTGAGAATGCTCTCAAGGGTTGTATTTATAGCCTGCTGTGGGCTTGGGTTTCGGTGGCTTGGTCTCCAAGCCATGAGGGTATTTTAGCATATTCGGCGGGTTCTAGACGTTTCAAGAAGCCACTTGAGGCGGCGCCCTGGAAAGGACGCGCCCTGGGCCTTAAAACTCTTCTGGAGGGCGCTAAGGCCTCTTGGAGGGTCTACATGCCCTTGGGGGTCTTTAAGACTCCTGAAAATATTATGACGGTCTAATATTTTAAACTAATATCTGCCTTTATCAATACTTTCACAATTAAGTTCTTTATAATGTGACAAAAACATAAGGAGGGTGATCTAACACATCCGCTCACAAGTCACGGTCACGTCACGAGACACAATACTCGGTTCGGTTGTGTCATTTGGTATCCATTTCCCCAAACCGAACCGGTCTAACCACCCGGTCCAATCAACCTTCTCTAATTCGGTCCACTTCATTGTTCATTCTCTCAATGAAACTGATACGTTGCGTGAATCAGTGAGATCTCTCTCCGACAATGGCTTCAACTTACCGCGATCGCACGTCGGAGTTCCGATCACTGACGGAGACTCTCAAGAAAATCGGAGGCGGAGGCGGAGCCTCTGCACCGCCGAATCAACAACCGTCTACCTCTCAAAGTTCCTATTCAAGATCCGAATTCAACCGAAAAGCATCACAAATCGGATTAGGAATCCATGAAACCTCTCAGAAAATCGCCAGGCTCGCCAAGTGTAAGCAATTTCATCATACACAGACACCGAACACGACACTGGCACTTTGGATGGAACTAATAATTTGAGAAACTAAATTAATTTAATATAATCACATTTGTCGGTATGCGACATGCCTTAAATCAAAAGCGTGGGTGCTTCACAGATCATATTCATTTTTTAATCATATATTGAATTGTTTCTTGTTTTTGGATTATTTGTTATTGTAGTGGCGAAGAAATCGTCGATGTTTAATGATCCAATAATGGAAATTCAAGAGCTAACTGCATTGATTAAGACTGATATAACGACGTTGAATTCGGCTGTTTTGGATTTGCAAAATATTCGAAAGATTGATTTGGCTGATGAGAATTACTCGGAAGATAGAGTTGTGCATTCCAATGCTGTTTGTGATGACTTGAAGAACAGGCTCATGGGTGCCACAAAACATCTTCAAGATGTTTTGACTACTAGGACGGAGGTAAATATGTTAATCACAGACTTTGTAGCACCGTTATTTCTGATAGAAGGTGTCAACGTTGACGCATGTGATTGTTGTAGAAGTGTCCGGTATATGTGATTGTCGTGTCCAAATGTTTCTGTTTGTGTCAGTGATTCATAGGTCACAAACTTTACAAACTAATCGCACCAAAGTAACATAGGATATTTATAATTGTATACGTCAAATGATTATAATCATATGACGATTAAGATTGAGTGTAAAAAATCTTTATTTGTATGTTTGTCAATTAATCAATTGTTTATGCATACCACATGTCACACAATTTATATATGTCAAACAATATTGTCAAATAGCGGATATAGTGACCCTATAACATAGGAGAGTTTTAACAAATTGCTATTTTTCTCTATAGACGGTTTAATACAAAAAGTTGTCAAATAGTGGCTATATCAGTGCTCATAGGAACCCGAATTAAGAGAAAAGAAAATTAGTACGAAGTATTATTAATTGAAATGGAAAATATTATAGACGATTAACCCCTGTAATCCCAGAGCTGCAGAGAAGTAATAATTCTTTCTCTGCCCATACCCTAAGGTTCTAACTGAACAATTGATCAAAGATACCCTCTCTCTGCCTTTACATCCTCTTATGGTCTTTTAAAAGAATTGATCACACACCTCACCCCTCACTCTTTGCCATGAGTGTTTTCTCTTTTTCCCTCTAACCAACTTGCCTACTCACCTCTCACTATCCATTGGAATATTCTCTTTATGGGTCCTATCAAGCTCTATAACACTATAGCATAGCAGAATTTGAACAATTCGCTATTTTCTACGATCCTAGGTTGACTAGACTGATTTCAAATGATTTTAATCATCTGTCGATTAAAAAATATTTACATTGATTGTGTGTATGAATTAAATCTATATTTGTATGTTTATCATTGAATCAATTATTTATGCATATCACATGTCTCACCCAATTTATTTATGTAATCAATTGTTTATTTATCAAACAGTGTTGTCAAATAGCATACATAGCGGCGCTATAACATAGGGGGGTTTTAAGAAATTGCTATTGTTCTCTGATATGCGGTTTAGTACAAAGTGTTGTTAAGTAGTGGCTATAGCATAGCAGAATTTGAACAAACTGCTAGTTTCTGCAATCCTTGATTGACTATATGGATCTCAAATGATTTTAATAATCTGACGATTAAAAATATTTACATTCACCGTGTGTATGAATTAAATCTATATTTGTATGTTTATCAATCAATCAATCAATTGATTGATTATGCATATCACATGTCACACAATTTTTCTCCTGCCATGTAATTTATATTGTGAATGTATGTCATGTACCCTAGAACATCAAGGCTCACGAGAATAGGAAGCAAATATTTTCCAAGAACCCTTTACAGCATCAGCCAAAGCCAACTACTGAACCACCACCATGGTCTAATTCAACAAATGCATTTGAAACTGAGAGTTTGCAACAAACATCAGGGTAAGTAATTTTAATATCAGGTTAAAGGTTCACTTTGCTTTATGCCTTTGCAAACATTTGAAAGTTGTTGTCACTTTCTAGTTCTACTTGGTGCATCTGAATTTTAAAATTTTAAAACTCTTATTCTTCAGTACTCTTATCATATCATGGGATGGTCAATGGTTCAATCTGACCATATGTATGTGATTGTGCGTTGGTCTTAATGTCTTGCCTAGCTAAACTTTATTGTTTCCTTTTACCCCTGACATGATATATAATTCATTTTTTGAGTCTCAGGTATCAATACTTCATTTCTTTCCTAATTTCTTGTACCAGAAAGAAAAATACTTTATTTTCAACTTTGATATTGTACTTAATTAAACAAGTAATAGTCGTGGTGATAGTCGTCTAAGAGAAGTAGAGCATGCATATTCTGTGTTGACAGGTGATTCTTGTTTGTAGTATTCAAAAATTTAAATGTCAGACTTGACAAATGACTCCCAAATAATGCAAGGCTAGGCCTACACTATGTATAAAAGATCTATGTTTACTCTTCTGAAATTTGGTATGACCATGCAACTAAATTATTTAAACCCAAACTTTAGAACTGTAAACTGTTTGAAGGGAATCACCCTCGTTATCGTTTGAATCCCCTTTCAGATATTTACTTCTTGTTAGTTGCTTCATTAAATATCAGTGAATCATTGCAAAACATTGTTAAAAGCTCTTGGTCTTAACTACTTATTTTTCTATTTCCTTATTTCTTTTCTACTGCTAACAAATATCTGACATTGTTGGTATGCGATTATTGTTATTTATGTTGGAAATGATAAGCCTCTGAAGTTTAATTCCTCAAAGATTATTGTTTTTTGTAGATTACCATCAAATGGAATCCCAGCTGGCAATCAGCTAAGGTTTGTTTACATTTTCTTTTAAAGCTATTAGATCAAATTGTCCCCTATACATTTTCATATAACATGATTATATGTTGATCTAAAAACTCCAAATTTTACTTTTAAGCTAGCATTTTATGTAAATATAAAAACAAGTGGCTTTCATTTGGTTCTCATGGATGATAAATCTCTTGTTGTATGTGAACTTACAACAGCCTGTTCTAAGGAAAAGAGAAATCAGCACTGAAATTTCTGAATGGAACAGAGGAGTGACATTCTTACAAGCAGAGAATCATCTTAGAGACGTATCCACAAGATGGTAGGGCAACAAACATAATGAAAAAACAGAGGATGCTCTGAAAAGTCAGAGTTGCACTTCTTACATACAGAAAATCCTCTACCCTAATTGGTCATGCCAAAAAAGCCTCCCCTCTTTCTCTCATTTGAATCCCCACCACTAACCTCATTCACACAAAGTAACATCTGGTTCCGAATGACGATCCAGCCAAGCCAACCCTCCTCCTCATGTTCGTCAAACTTTCAGTTAACTCAGAATCAACTAGTTTCTGATTTTAGATATCAAAATATAGTTAACTTGCTTACAAAATCATTTTTGTATAACATTGGGAGTTTGATGGCAATTAGACGAGTGTAGAATAAATGGTTAGTAGTTTAGTGTTTTTTCAAAAACTCAAATTCAACAGCTGAACGATACAACAAGATAGACTTTAGCCTTGGAGTTATAGCACTTTGACTCCACAAATTGCTTTGGTATCCTGACACAAACCCATATGCAAAAAAGCTGAACGATGTTGTATTGAGTATTAACCCCATAGCTCTGAGCACAAATGAAGTCACCCTCTCGAAAACATGAATAAACACATCGTTGCAAGTTTGCAATGAAGCCAAAAGGCCACCATGGCGAATGAACCCAACTCTAATGTGTTGAAACCTAGTTCAGAATCCTGCTCAATTGAGGGGAATGTAGTCCCACTGTCCTCTACCCTTCAGTATTTTTGAACTCTTTGATTTGTCAATTTGTCCATCAGTAATGGTATGGTTTTGTCCGGTGTCAGTTATTTTCAATGATTGCTATTTTCATGAAATTTAATTACAAACTAGATAGTGTATCTCACTTACTGTCTCTTGAATCCTTTGGATCATCTTATCAATGATTTCATTAGTATCATTAGTAAGTTTATTAGCGAAGTAAATTTAGGTCTATAAGGCGCCTAAATATTAGGACTGTCTCTTATATTTTTGTTTTGGCGCTTAACACCAGTTTTTAATATCTTACTTTGACACCAGTCATGTTAATTATGTAGTAACTTCCTTGCCATAATGCCCGTCATTTTTCTACAAATTAAGCTCCGAACATCTTGATATTTATATACTTTCTGATTATATTATTTGCGTTAATTGAGTGGGCGGTTACTAGAATATCACACAAGATGGTTGTTCAATGCGGTTTTTCAATTTGGAGCTTGTCATATCTCAATTATTTGGCTAATGCCTAAACAAGCTTACAAATGCTCTTATAAAAGTTTATCATTAGGTTCTTGTTATCTGTTTCATTTTATGTATCAATTTCTTAATTTTTTTACTTATGCTTAGGATGTGTATATTTTCTAACTTAACCGGCTATATGCCCACGTGTGGTAAATTTGCTTTCATTGCTGATACAGACGGAGATTAGCTGTGGAAAACACTCCATCCCAGCAAACGGAGATGTCTCTGGTACAACAGGTTGTTCCTCGACATGAAGACTATGCTCAAAGTCGGGCAAGTGCTCTGCACAATGTGGAATCTACTATTACCGAACTTAGTGGAATCTTCACACATTTGGCTACAATGGTTGCCCATCAAGGAGAGCTAGCTATCAGGTTTTTCACTTTTTTCTTATTTGACTATTAAAGATTCATATTGTTGCTGTGCACTACTTTTTTCTCCTCTTAAAGACCTTGGAGTATGTTATATAAAATAGTATCAAAATATATTATTTTATGTGAAGCTATTATTGAAATTGTGGCCTAACTCAATATCACAAAACCGGCTTGTGAAGTGAGGAGTGCCCCCAATTTATAAAGTCTCATCATGAGTCTCATCTATTCGATGTGGGACTTGGGTTTTTCCCAATACACCCCTCTCACGCCCAACACTCATTGGGCTTGGTGCGTGAATAGGTAGGTGCCCCCATTATTAAAGATTCAGATTGTTGTGGTGCGCTCCTTTTTTCTCCTCTTAATTAAGACCTTGGAGTATGTTATATAAAATAGTATCAAAATATATTATTTTATGTGAAGCTATTGTTGAAATTGTGGCCTAACTCAATATCACAAAACCGGCTTGTGAAGTGAGGAGTGCCCCCACTTTATAAAGTCTCATCAAGAGTCTCATCTATTCGATGCGGGACTTGGGTTTTTCCCAATACACCCCCCTCACGCCCAACACTCATTGGGCTTGGTGCGTGAATAGGTTGGTGCCCCCACTATTAAAGATTCAGATTGTTGTGGTGCACTACTTTTTTCTCCTCTTAATTAAGACCTTGGAGTATGTTATATAAAATAGTATCAAAATATATTATTTTATGTGAAGCTATTGTTGAAATTGTGGCCTAACTCAACATCACAAAACCAGCCTTTGAAGTGAGGAGTGCCCCCACTTTATAAAGTCTCATCTATTCAATGTGGGACTTGGGTTTTTCCCAATACACCCCCCTCACGCCCAGCACTCATTAGGCTTGGTGCGGCCCTTGAATTCGACAAGCTCGAATACCATGTTGAATTTTGGGGCGTAACTCATCCTTATAAAACCGGCTTGTAAGGTGAGGATTGTCTCCTCTATATAAACTCTTATCAATAGTCTTATCTATCCGATGTGGGACTTGGGTTTTTCCCAATAGCTATATTTGTTATCATGTTCTAGCAATTATAATTAAACACGTAAATTGTAATTTACTCGGGCAGGATTGATGACAACATGGATGAGTCGTTGGCAAATGTTGAAGGAGCTCACAGTTCTTTATTGAGGCATCTCAACCGAATATCATCAAATAGGTGGCTTATGATCAAAATATTTGCCATTTTGATATTTTTTCTGATGATCTTCATATTCTTTGTGGCCTAATGTACCAATCATGGAAGTATTTCTTCGCGACTTATTTGGATTCGTCTTTATCCTTCTGTGGAAACAAAATTGCCAAAGCAACTAAGTGAAGAGGCATACGAATGAGATATGTATCCTATTTACATGTAGACGGGGTTCTATGAGCTGTAAACTTTTTGGTTTATTTATTTTGTTGTTTGGCAATCACTATAGGTGTTATTAAAAATGTGGCTCCATGTTAAGCCCCCAAGACCTTTTTGGAGTTTGAATCCAGATTTGGTAAAGAAATGGCAATTTAGATATAAATCATCACGATACCGTTGTGGAGCTGAGGGAACATCTTAGATGCAAAGAGCCAAAGAGGAGGGATAATGCAATAGGCAATGTTTCTAGTTATCGTGGGGCACGTATTTCCACATTCTTTGTAAGT
Source organism: Medicago arabica (assembly GCA_946800305.1). Taxonomy (NCBI): domain Eukaryota; kingdom Viridiplantae; phylum Streptophyta; class Magnoliopsida; order Fabales; family Fabaceae; genus Medicago; species Medicago arabica. The sequence continues at coordinate 3,646,948 of OX326970.1, forward strand.
TACCGAATTGATGGGTAACACACTTGTATTTCTTTGTTTAGCTGTGTGTATAATATAATAAGCTTGCGAATATTGTAATATCAAAATTGATTTCTTTGTCTAAGTATTGATGTATACAAATTTTTATAGACCATTCTTTTGGTTAATGATAACTATTTGTTAAAGAGTGTTCATATCACACTTCTTGAAGATATTCAATGTTTATCTATTGCATTTGTTGGGGAACTGAGAAGTTTAATAAATTCCCTTAATCGTTTTGAGGAACTAAGTCAGTGTCCTATAGAGAATGCAATTACATGTCGAAATATGGGTATTGGCCTTAAGTGTGAGAAGTTTAGGAGTATGACTTTGTTTCATTTACTTTGCTCAATTTATTCTCCACTAGACCATCGACCCGTGCATCCGCACGGGTTTCATCGACCGTAATAATGATCAATAAGTTATATTGTATATTTATATTGATGTTAAAATATAATCTCACATCAAATTGTATAAAAGATAATCCATGTATGAAGATCTTGTCACCAATATTACTTCTTGACATAACTTTTACTTCAACATCATAACTTTGACCAAATACATATATGAACATCAAGAAGCAGGGGCGAATTTATTATTCACCAGATTTCAAACTTCTTGAAAATCTTGTGGGACTTTCCGGATCATATTTGCTATAAGTTCATATATATATATAGTTGCTTCAATTACCCTTATTCTAGCAATTACATGGGGTACCATGAACAACTTGCAAATTGTTCCATTCATCACATAAATACCTCTTACTTTATTTACATATATTAAAGGAATAATTGTTGAATTTAATAGGTCTATTTTGCACATAGATTTTCCTAAAATGCTATTTGGCTATTAATGTGTTTAAAGATAAATTTTTATTACTATCGAGAGGTATGTTTGAAGGATTTTTTTTTTAATATGCATAGTACCTAAAATAAATCAGGGACTTATATTTAATATGCATAGTACCTAATTTTTATACGATTTATCATCAAAAGTTTTGCATTTAGTTATGTTGGTTTAATGTGTTCACTGTTTAGCTATCTATTTTTTTTACGTTGCTAATTGCTATCTAATTATAATGAAATGCAAAAAAAAAATATGTCAGAATTCTTGCTTCAATCTGATTATTTAATTCATTACTTTAAATATCATGATACCGCCATATATATTTTAGTTACAGATTATCACATAACTAATGGATTTCAAGTGAGTTATTAACTTGTACAATCAAAGTGATTGCTATTACTATTCTCGAACTCAACATCAAAATTGTACTTCTTTCCCTGAAGTACAAATTTTGTTATGAAGTAATTTGAGCATATAGTCAATGGCATAAATAATTGGAATACAATAGTGCTTTTACCTTTAGAACTTCTAATTCAATTTAATGAGTGTACCATTTTGTCAAGATAAAAAGAAGTGATGTTATATATAGCTTGTAAAATTCAACATCATCACCTTGGTTTTCCTTCAAAGGAATCATCAATTCCATCCACAGTAGGCCTTACACGAAAGGCACACATAAGTAAGTGCAAGTAGCTACATTGCCATGAACTTAAAATGATGGACCATGACAAAAAATGAGGAGCTTAACTGTGAATAACACATGAGAGTCAATCAAAGAAAAAGAAGGTTTTGTTGGACCATGTCTATTCTACTTGCATAAATTGCTAAAAATTACAAAAAAAAATGTCTTCTATTAAAGATTGAGTCGATAAAATTCATTGATTGGAAACACACCGAAGTTCAACACACAATCACCTACATTAATAAAAAATGGTTGCATATAGTTTGATTGGAAAAAAGTTTTAAAAAGGAGAAAAAATGAAAAAGAAAGGATAAAGGACAACAACCTACTTGATTTTGCACTTGTAAATAAAAATAAAGACCTTATGTTTATATTTGACTAAAGAAAACTATCCAGCTTCTTTTGAATGTGAAAATACCTAGTTTTTCATCATATTTAATGTTATACAAAACTTTTTAAAAAACAGCATTGCATGATTACCTTACAAAGCCATGTTGGCCTTACTCACACAAAATGATTAACACTCAAATCCTATGAACTGAAACCAACAACGACTGAAAATGAAGAAAACAAAGAGATTAAAAAATAAGAAGAATGATTGAGAGAAGACAAAGAAAACATAAAGACATGATGACTATAACAAAACGTTGACTGACTGATAAAACAATTCAAGAGCTAATGCCTATGATAAATTCATTTCATTGAAAGAGACTTACCTGATACAACACAAATGCATAAGGAGATGATTTATTTAGATGAAGTGAGGCTTGTTATGTAAGCTTGAGAAGTCTCTCAAATGCACAAATGTAGAGATTACCCAATATGCATTTAATGCTGGCGTGAGGCTTGTTATGTAAGCTTGAGAAGTATGTCAAGTAGTTGGCAACTCAATTAAGGCTTGTAAAACCAAAACTTTTAAATAGTTGGCATTATATGATGCGTCATTAGCTTGCCTCACACACTTTTAAGGAATGCTTAGGAGGGAATACCAAAACCCATTAGTGTTTAGTTAAAGCTTGACCTACTCCCTCCGTCTCACAATTATTGTCTCTTTAGTATTTTTTCTTTTTCTCAAAATAATTGTCACTTTACAATACCAATGCAGCATTTATTATTTTTTCTCACTATTATACCCTTATTTATTGAATTTCATCCAACTTAACTACTCCACTAGCTGCAATTAATAAGGGTGTTTTAGTAAATACTACTAATTTTACTATTGAAATCAACACAATTAATCATTTTCTTAATAACCGTGCACAAACCTTAAACGACTAATATTGTAAGACGGGGGGAGTAATAAGCTTTTAATGAGGCATAAAGTGATGCATTTATTGAAGTAGTTGGAATAACAAAAGTCACATGTGTCCATTAGGAGGGAAATTCGAAATTCAAACCATGCACTATCAATTAATGAGTCCCCATTAGCTTGCAAAGCACTCTTTTGTTAAGTACTTTGGAGGGAAATTAGCAAAGAAAATTAGGGTTAAGCAATAGCTTGACCTAACTGGCTTTTAGAGTAAGTAAGATATATGAGAGAGATAAAATGGTAGATTAGTGGGGTCCATTCTAATAAGTGAACTCCATTCATGAGACCTAATAATCAATCATTTATGTTATTTCTCTCATGAATAAAAAAAAGAGTCTAAAGTGCATTTTTCTTCCCTTAACTTTCAAAAACTTGCAATTTTGACCCCTTAAGTACAAAAACTACAATTTTGGCCCCCTATGATTGAGCCCATTTGCATCTTTGGTCCTTTTGGTCAATTTTGACCAAGTCAACGCTGATTGGACATGCCACGCGTGTAATTACTTATTTAAAAAAAAAACCACGTGTATAAATGTCAAATTAAAAAAATAAAAAAATTAACAATTATTTATGAAATTAAATAAATAAATAAATAAAAAGTCCAATTATTTATGAAATAAAAAAAATGAACAAAAATCATAAATTTTCATCATCTCTACACATGATTCAACCCTAAGCCTTCATCTTCTTCAACACTTAACTCATAGACTCAATCATTAAACTTCAAAATTCATTCCTAACAAAAAAACTTCAAAATTATCTCTCTTATTCCACCGCACCACCCTCAAATTCATTTAACTCAATTTAACTTCAATCATTAAAATGCAGCAAAGATCTCTTTCTCAGCAAATCCAGAATCATTAAAACTTTATCAGATTCCACCACACAACTCTCAATTTAATTCCAATCCTCTCCTCCATCACTATCCCTACCCCCACCTTATTTTTCCAATTAGATCTAAAACAAAACCAAACACATAACAAGTTCCAGCTGTAACCGTACTTTTCCTGCGTTTGCTACTACAATCGGAAACAAATCTGACCATGGTTAGTTTGAATCTGTTGCCGTGCTTAACCGTGTGTATGCCACGATCTGTTACCGTGCTTAAATGTGTGTTTGTTGCGTTTGTTTACGAGGGTTTGTTTGAGGTATACATGGAAAAGGAATTTAGATAAGGATCGTGCTTTTGTTTTGGGGAAAACTTCATGGGATTTTAGAAGGACTGACGATTCTCCTTGGGGAACTAGATTGTTAAAACTTGAAAAATTGCAAAATCCCATTGAATTATTGATTGAACAGTAACCATGGCATGTAATCCCATTTTGCTTGGTTTCTTGGTTCATGTGTAGTTATGGGTTCATGAATATTAGAGTTATTAATTTCCGAATTTTTGAATTTGTAATATTAAAGTTTGTTGACATGAACTTTGTTTGTGCTTAAAAATGATTTAGTGGGCTTGTGCTTGAAGTTGAGTTTGTGGGTGTTGGATGGATTGAATCATGTGTAGAGATAATGAAGATTTATGATTTTATTTATTTATTTAATTTCATAAATAATTGTTAATTCTCTTCACAACAAAAATTAAATAATTGTTAATTCTTTTTTATTTTTTTAATTTGACATTTATACACGTGGTTTTTTTTAAAAATAAATAATTACACGCGTGTCTATGTTCAATCAGCGTTGACTTGGTCAAAATTGACCAAAAGGACCAAAGATGCAAATTGGCTAAATCATAGGGGGCCAAAATTGTAGTTTTTGTACTTAGGGGGTCAAAATTACAAGTTTTAAAAGTTAAGGGGGAAAAAGTGCACTTTAGCCAAAAAAAAATGATGCAAAGCTGAACTTCTTGAAGTTTAGCAGAACAATTGTTTCATATCACACTATATATTGGCAACCTTGTAGAAATTAGGCGGACTATATTTGCAGATTAGGCGGGACATTAGCCGCCAAAACCTTGTTGACAAATTATTTTGCTTTGATAAATAAAAATAAAAAAAAGATGAGGGCTAGAAACACTTTCTTTTTAACACATTCTGCAACACTCATTATTTTACCGGGTGAAATCATTGAGAATTCTAATGAGTAAATAGTCAATTACCCCCCTGAAATTGTAACGTTCGTCAAAAAACCCTTGAAATTTTTGAAACTTCAAAAACCCCTTGAAATTGTCAAATGTCTGTCAAATACCCCCCTCCGTTAGTTTTCTCTGTTTAACATGTTTCAATGTTTTGTGTGTATCATCCTATTACAAAATGTTGATAATGTGATGCTGCTGCTGATCAATAGACACTTCTTAGTTAAAGCTAGGGACATATTTCTTTAAAGAGTTAAACTTGACATTTTTGTTTATACCAATTTTATGTACTGGTTCAATGATGTCACTTCAATTAACTGCTTTTGTTCTTTATATGCATGTTTCAGTGTATTCATTGTGGTCAAAACTAATTAGGATTAAGCTTTACATGAACATTGTTGGCTCTAGATGGAAGATATTAGTATAACTAGATAAAGTATTAGAAAGTAAGGTAGGGAACATCATGCTTTAGAGTATTTAACTTTCACATTTTTGTTTTCAAATGTCATACTAATTTTCCACACTAGTTCAATGATATCACTTCAATTCATCGATTTTGTTCTTCCTTATGCATTTATCGTTGTTCGCATTATGGACATACAATTTATTCTTTGGGTTTTGATATTTAGTAGTAGTCATTAGAAGAGGATGTCTAATATTCCTTGGGTTTTTGTGATTTTTCCTTTTCCTTTTCCTTTTCCTTCACGTTGACAGTTAACAATCACGTCAGTATGTTAAACAGAGAAAACTAATTGACAATTTCAGAGGGATTTTTGAAGTTTCAAACATTCCATGGGGTTTTTTGACGAACGTTGCAATTTCAGATGAGTAATTGACTATTTACTCGAATTCTAATATGTCTCTCACATAAAGTGATTAGATTCATATGGATTTTATCCAATAAATAAATGAATGTTAGGGAAGGTGCTGAAAAGATAGTATTCTTAGCATTTAAAAAAAATATATTTAAAGGAAACCGGAAAAGACAAATAGAGAAGTGTAACCAAACAAAAGGAGAAGGAAAAACGAGGCATAAGGAAAAGAAAAACGAGGCATAAGTAAAATGAGAGTATATGCATGTTATGCGAAGAGGTGTGGAAAAGATATTGAAATGAAAAGTTTAGTAAATTTACTTCTTTTGTTTCAAATGATAAGTCGTTTTGGTTATTTCATACATATTAATTATTAAGAAATATAATTAATATTGTATGGAAAATATATATTATTAGTTGTCTTACAAAATTATCCTTAATAAAATGTATGTGAAAAATAAATTAGAGAATTAAAAGAAGAGAGTAATTAAGGGTATAATAAAAAAAGTAACATTAATATTTCATTGATTTTTTTTCAAAGCGATTTATAATTTGGGACCGAGATTAATTGGTTGTGAGAAGTTTACGTCTGCGGTTGTTTTTTAGCACACTATTATCACATTAGCAATTAGGCGAGCACAATTGTCAAGTTAGGCGGGAGAAATTTTCTATGAATTTATGGGTTTACAGCCGCAATTCTTTTTTAGCATGAGTTTTTTATGAAGATTGATGTTGAAGAAGAGGAAGGAAGAATATCAAGAAAGAGAAAAAATTGATGTTGATGGTTCTATGTAAGATACAATAGATCTATGTGAAACAATGACTCTCTTTTAAAAATAAAAACAAATGGTTAAAATTAAAAATAAAATAAAATAAATAATGATGGATCATCTTTAATATTGGTTTATTATAAACATTTAAAGTTAAAATTGACAGAATATGACCAATTTAATTGATGAAGCGAAGATAAAAGACCAAATTAAAACGATTTATAATTATGAAACCGTCTAAAAACAAAAAAAATTAAGTTAAAAGATTGAGTTGTTAATTAATCCGAAAAGTTTCTATTGTCCTTGTTAGTAACTTTTATCTATTGGTAGGATTTTATATCAAACAGTATCAATTAGTTTTCTCTGTCCAATCGTGCATACTTATGCAAATCAAATGTATTCTTACAATATATTTATTTTGTTTTAATATAAAATATAAAGCATGCAATAAGAACTCAAAAATATTGAAAAAAATATTTATACTAATTCAAAAGTATTAAAACAGTAGTTATATTTTACGTCAAAAATAAAATAAAATAATAAAACAATCAAATCAACTGATTATATAAGTATTATTCGGTTCAAACCCCGACCACCATGAGAGAAAAATCGACTCTATAAGCATTATTCAAAATGTGTCAAACAATATACATATAGGTATCAATTTACTAGAACTCAAACACGTTTGAACCATGTTTATTGGAATCTAACTCATTGTAGTAGACCAAAATCTTGTTGGTATATAAACTTCTTTTTTTCACACAGTGACAATATAATAATTTTTTACTACCTCTGGTTGTTATTATATGAAAAACTTTGTTGATTATTTTGGTTTTATTTATTAGAAAATTTCACAATTTGTAAAATATATTTATTGTTTAAAAGACTATCTACCTTAGTGTAAAATGTTTGTCATTAAATATTATTAGATATATTTAATGTTTTGCAATTTCCCATAAAAATATATTTGTAAGTATATTCAAAAAATAACAAAAATTAAAAGTTACATTGACTTTGATAATTTTTCATTTTTCTCTTTATAATAAGATCATAAAGTGACAATATAATCTTATAATAATAAAACGAGTCAAAAGTATGGGTAACACTTGGGTGACATTGTGTTGGTGATATTGGCCAACCATAATATTATAAGTGTCTTTTTCCTCTCTCTATCATAAAAATCATACTAATTTTTTACATTTTATTGTAAAAAAATAATCAAAAATTTCTATTATGAGTAATTAAAATTTAGAAAAATTAAACTTTATTGCGTTGACGTTTTTGGTAAATAAGATTTAACTATTATAATTATAGGTGATAGAAAATAATTTTTTCCTACAAAAAATAATTCATTTAACTATTAATTTAAGAATTTGGTGTACCAATACACTCAAATTATTGAGTGTACCATAGAATTTGCCTTTTCTTTTACTTGTTGTATTTTGATTTGTCACACATATCAAGACAATCAATAAATGTTATTTCTTTTGATATCGTCATTTATCTTTTTCCTATAATATCCTTAATAATTTATTATGTCATTTAATTTATTTATCTCTTTATAATAAATTAATACTATTGACAAAACAATAGTTGATGTTGAATTGAACTTTGAAAATGACAAATAAATATAAACAAAAAATTTGTCAATGTGACAAGTAAAAAATAACAGAGAAAGTATTGGATATATTATTTCGGTTGGGGCCGGGGTTTGAACTTCAGACCTTATATATATTATGTATTGTTCTTTTTTTTTTTGCACAAGCCAAAATGGTGATATATATATGAGTTTTGCTAGAAGACACCTTTTATGAAGTTGTCTTTTAGCAAGTTATTCTATGAGCATTTGTTAAAAGACACCAACTAAATTTTATGAAGGTGTCTTTTAGCAAAGTTATAACTAAAAAGTGGAAATCACACCTTGAGGTGTGAGTTGCTAAAAGACACCTTCATGGGTGACTTCTAGCATAACCATATATATATATATAAGGGAAATACTAATCATTGCCTTAAGGGCACTTGATAAGAAACTTAAAGTAGTAACTTTATCTTGGGAATTGTGTATTCAACTTATTGAAATAGTAAAAAACAACTTTTAATTCCTTTTTTATTTCCTCTTTTAGACTATATATATATATATATATATATATATATATAATAATAACAAACAACGGTATAGACCCACGCACAAGGTGTGCAAAGGAAAAACACTGCAAAAAGGAAACATCCAGAGATACCTGTAAGTTCGAGACACCTCTAACACCAAAAATTATTTACAAACAGACACCCTAATAATGTAACGGGTGTTGCCACCAATCGTGATAACATAAATTGAAGGATGGCCTATTAGCTTTCAACCATAAATAAGAATTTAATTTGATTTTCTCTATAATAACGGAAGAATTTGACCCCTGATTTTTGAAGATTCAGTCATTGCGATCCTTCCAAATCAACCAAACACAAGCAAACCAAATTACTTTGAAGACAAAATGAGAACGACGCGTATCCCTGCCATTAAAGTGAATTTAGTGTAATGTTCTCGCATCTGACAAGGATACACCGTAGGTACGCCTATCCAATTTCGCACATGGAGCCAAACCAACTTGGGAATCTCGCACTCCAAGAAGAGGTGATTAGCTGATTCCGAGTCACCGCACCCATAAGCACATGCGGTGTCTGTAGCCTGAATAACCCTTCGACGCATCAAATTGTCATTTGTGGAAAGGCGATTGCGGAGCAGACGCCACACAAACAAAGACACTTTTGCTTAAATGTATCTATGCCAAACATCATCAACAAGAGTTCTATCCACCTGCTCATCGGAGGAAGAAAGCGGTATGCTTCCCGAACTGAATAACCACCTACAGGGTCTAGAAGCCCATGTCATGTGTCGGAAACATTAACCTGCAAAACAACGTTATGTAATAATAAAGTGCACTCCCTCATACTATCCTCCTCCCACGCTAACAAACCCACGCTCTACCACCAACCGCCCAACTTAAACTCGCCATCTCTTCCACCAAACACTCCTTATTCACTGCAAGATCAAAGAGTCGAGGAAATTTAAGGCTTAATGGCCATTCCCCTACCTAATTATCGTACCTGAACAAGGTATTATGACCATCACCTACAACTCGCACGCGTGTTCTCTTCAAACCAACTACCCACTCCCTCACCTGCCCCACTTTGGATTTGACATATAGTCCTCCACCACCACGACCCCCCATCTACCACCCTCCTGCAGCCGCCCCCTACCTCACCATACCTAGCCTTTAAGACTCTATACCATAAGCCCTCTTTATCTATCAACATCCTTCAACACCACTTTCCTAACAATGATAAATTAAAAACACCTAACCTCTGAACCCCCAAACCTCCATCCTCTTTTGGAACACAAATAGAGTCCCATTTTATCCAAGCAATTTTCTATTATCCTCCCCCCTCCCCCCCAAAAAAAATCTTTTAAAAATAGATTTGATATAAGAGATTATACATGTGGGAGCCTTGAAGAAGGAAAGAAAGTAAACCGGGAGCAAAGATAGGACATATTTCAGTAATATTAGGCGACCTCCATAAGATAAAAATTTGTTATTCCACAAAGACAGTCGAGCAGTAATATTATCAACCACTGGTTTCCAAAAACTCAATTTTCTTTGATTACCACTAATAGGTAAACCCAAATACACAAATGGAATGGATCCCCTTCGACAGTTCATCACCATAGCCGCCTCTGCCAGCCAAGAATCAAATATATTAACTCCTGTCAGCATACTCTTATTGAAATTCACTTTTAACCCTGATATCTCCTTAAATAACAACAAACATGCCCGCATAAATCTGACATTCCGCCAACTCTTTTCACCAATAATAAGAGTATCGTATGCAAACTGCAGGTGAGTTAACTTCACCTCACCCACGCGACCAACACCATAACCCTTAAACAAATTTGCCTCCACCATAGAATTCATCAGAACATTAAACCCTTCTGCAGCCCACAAAAATAAGAATGGCGATAAAGGGTCCCCTTGGAGAAGGCCCCGCTCTATGTGAAACTCTTTAGTTGGACTACCATTAACAAGAACCGAGGCCATCACAGTTCCCACACATTCTGACATCCACTTCCGCCAAAGAGTTGAAAAGTTCGTTTGCGCCATTTTCGAATCTAGATAAAGAAGATCAACCGAATCATAAGCCTTTTCGAAGTCGACTTTGAACATGAGAAGTTCCCTTTTCAAACGCTTAGCTTCGTCAACAACCTCATTTGCTATCAGAATACCATCTAAAATTTGCTTCCCTTTTACAAACGCCGATTGAGAATTTGAAATGACAATACCCATAACACCACAAAGTCTATTGGCTAGGACCTTCGCAAGCACCTTATACATACACCCCACCAGGGAGATAAGACGGTAGTCATTAAACCTTTGCGGGCTGTTTACCTTTGGAATCAGTGCTATGAACGTGGAGTTGACACCTTTCGACGGTTTACCATTCTGATGAAATTCCACCATAAATCTCATAAAATCTTCTTTAATCAAATCCCAATTTTTTTTTAAAAACCGAAATTAATGTCATCCGGTCCCGAACTTTTGTAACTATCACAATCCTACACCGCTTGTTTCACCTCCTCCATTACGAACGGTTTTGTCAGATTGCCACCCTCACCAAAAGTTAGTTTTCGATAATTAAGACCATCCACCCCTGGCCGAGCAGCATTCATAGATTTAAAGTGGGTAGAAAAATAATTAAAGACTGCCATTCTTATGTTCTGCACTCGTTCGACTGTATCCCCATCAACATTTACCAAATTAATTGTGTTACGGCGACGGCAGTAAGACATAACTCCGTGAAAAAATTTAGAATAAGTATTGAAATTTTTTAAAATTTATCAACATTTACCATTCTTATATATTGTTTGTATCAACTGAGTTAAACTCACGAGAATTAAGTATTGGATATATTTTATATCATGTATAATTTAATAAAGCTTGATATAATATTTAATAGTATACGACAAACATACCTGTTTTTACAACATACTCTCACACCGTAAATAATTATAAGTTCTTGTTGTAAATTTTAAATACATCAAAATAGCTTATAACGTGGTTAAATTTTCTACTTAATCTAGGAATATTTTTTTTTAAAGAATATATGAATATTATTAAATCGTTTCTTGTGCATAGATGTATAATCATGCTCGAAATCAAATTAATAGTATTACAACAACATCATCCAAACCTTATCCCATTAAATGGGGTAGGTTACGTGGATCAAATGCTTATAATAATTTGAAATAAAGTTTATATTTATATATAAGGTTTTTTTTCTTCCATGGATGCTTATAGTTATGGTGAGTATGTGGAAAATACTTACTTTCTCTGGTTTTTATTATAAGATTCATTGATTAACAAATGTATATGGACTATATTATAAACCAAATACATCAATTATTCAATAAAGAAAGAAAAATTGTTTGTAACAGTGACAAGATGGATTATTGGTTAAGGGAAAACAATTTTTCTTAACATTTGTATATCGTTGTTAAAAAAATTAACATTTGTGTATCATTTAATAATAAAATTTCCAATAAATTGAATAGTTTATTTGTTAAACAAGTCAAAAAGCTTGAACTTCATAAATAAGTTTTATGATAACTATTCAAAGCACAAGTGTGCCAATAATAGGGAAAAAAAATACAAAAGTCAAAACGTTTTTTATACTATATGGGATCGAAGGGAACTCGATTATACAGCAAGCAAATTTTACATCCTTCTCTCAAATTTTTTTACATCCTAATATGCTTTTCGAATGTAACCAAACAATTGATCAGACCATATGCCCTTCTAAAGTGAACCAATATGAACACGATCCCAGAAACAAATCCAATAAATCTCCCTAGTTTCTACCATAAATAAATTTGATCGTTATATTGAGATCAGACCGTTCAAACATAACCTTCTAGAAATCTTATTAGAAAAAAAAAACCTTCTAGAAATCAATTTTTTTTATTTTTACAAAACTCTATAAATCAATGTTAAACATCCTTTATCATCATTAGTTTCGATCAAACAATCGAAATCAATAATTAAATTACATTACATGATAAACACTCATATATAGCTAGAGAAGAAGAGATAAAGAGAGAGAGCTAGGGAGAAATGAAGGCAAGCAAAGTTGAAAAGAATACATGGTCTTTGACACTATGCCTTGTCTTATATTCTCTTGTTACAATCTTTCTTCCTTTTTGTGAATCCTTCAACTATGGCCAAGCCTTGTCACAAACCCTTCTGTACTTTGAGGCACAGCGTTCAGGTCACTTACCTCACAATCAAAGGGTTAATTGGCGTCACCATTCTGGTCTCATTGATGGCCTAGAACAAGGGGTAGATTACATATATATTTTACTATCTACTATGGCTATGATATTTTTGTTGCATATACACCCAATTTGAATATATACCCAATTTGATCAATGAATTTTGAGATTTAGTCAACAATTTTTTTTTTATGAAATTTTAGGATCGTATCAACTTAGTATTCAACATTATTAAAATTCTAAAATGATCATTAGAGTTGTAGCATGTTTATTAAGTTCATATATTTCTCTCTGAATTTGTTGATTTAATTTCAAATGTATTTGTGGTATTCATCAACTAAATGTTAAAATGTTGTTGATGTAAGAAACTAGGTAGATATAATCCTACAATTTCAAAGATTAAATTGGATATTTATTCAATATTTTGTTATGCCTATGTTCACTTCGGCATCAATGTCAACAATTTTATTTTTGGGGGCACATTATAGGTGGACTTGGTGGGAGGCTACTATGATGCAGGGGACAACGTGAAATTTGGGCTACCGATGGCATTCACCGTAACTCTCCTTTCTTGGGCTGCTATAGAGTACGGCGAACAAATCGCCGCGGCCGGAGAGTATGTCCATGCAATGGAGGCTATCAAGTGGGGGACTGACTATTTCATCAAGGCTCACACACAACCAAATGTTCTATGGGTAGAGGTATTTCAGCTCACTTCATTCAATTATAGTGATTTTTTATTCAATTTCAAATTTTAAGAGATTGTTAATCCACGAGCCGTGGTTGCAATTGAGATAAATAGTCCCTCTAAGCTAGTAGGAAAAATAGCACTACATGAGGTATTCAAATGTCGATACGAGTTTCAATCATATTTCATATTAACATAAAACTTTTGTTAAAATTATAATTAATTTGTGTAGCTTAAGGTAATGGAATTTTTAATCTACATGCCATGGTTGTGATTGGGATAAATACTCCTTCCGAGCTCGTTAGAAAATTAGAATGAAGTTTTTAATTGTCGAAAGAGTTTTAAAGTTAACTCGTCCCGATTGACACATAATATCATTTGTGGCTCAAACATATAACATATTAACATAAAACTTATGATAAAATTATAATTAATCTGTGTAGCTCATGTTAATGACATTTTTAATCTCATTAGAAAAGCATTATGAAGTATTCAAATGCCATACACTTTCAAATTAAAATTAAACTTTGGATAAATAGTAGTTAATTTGTGTAGCTTATGTTAGTGGCATTTTCCAGGTGGGGGATGGAGAGACTGATCATTATTGTTGGCAGCGACCGGAGGACATGACAACGCCACGAAGAGCATATAAAGTGGATGAAAACAACCCCGGCTCTGAAGTCGCCGGCGAGACGGCCGCAGCTTTGGCAGCTGCGTCTATTTTGTTTAAGAAAACAAATCCACATTACTCACAACTACTTTTGCAACATGCACAACAGGTATACATGTCAATTAGTTAGTAATTAAATATATTTATTTACATTCCATAACATAGTTAGGTTATTTGACTTGATTTAATTGAAATTAAATTTTAATTTGATTCATATAATTGGTTATGATAGATTGTTATAGCTAACAAAAGGGTTGTGACAATGTTGCAGTTGTTTGAGTTTGGTGACAAGTTCAAGGGGAAGTATGATGAGAGTGTTGAAGTGGCTAAAGGGTACTATACTTCAGTTAGTGGGTACATGGATGAGTTGCTATGGGCAGCAATTTGGTTATATAAGGCCACAGAAAAGGATGAATATTTGAAGTATGTTTTGGAGAATGCTTATGATTTTGGTGGGACCACTTGGGCTATGACAGAATTTAGTTGGGATGTTAAGTATTCAGGTGTTCAAGCCATTGCTTCAATGGTAAATTCTTCTTTCTCACACTTTCTAATTAAAAGATTTTCAAACACACCAAGTGCATGTATGAAATTACAACGGATTTGACAAAATCATGGTTATCAGACTCACCGTGAATCTAAACATGCACTAAATATAAAAATATAAGATAACCTTTTAAATAGTGATAACCATGAATTTCATGTGGTCGATTCATAGACAAATGAAAATTTATTATGCATATTTCCTTTATAATTATTTATTTTTTCAGACATATATCCTAACATTTTCTTTTAACAGCTTCTTATGGAAGAAAAACACAAGAAACATGAAGTGATACTCAAACAATATCGTTCAAAAGCAGATCATTATTTTTGTGCATGTCTTAATCTCAACAATGCAAGCAAAGATAACGTGGATCGCACCCCAGGAGGGTTACTATACATCCGCCAATGGAACAATATGCAATATGTTGCAAATGCAGCATTTCTTCTCACCATTTATTCTGATCACCTCTTAGCTACAAATCAAAAGTTGCATTGCCAAAAAGGTGAGGTGGGTCCTAATGAACTCTTTGCCTTTGCAAAATCACAAGTTGATTACATCTTAGGTTCTAATCCAATGGGTATGAGCTATTTGGTTGGTTATGGTTCTAATTTCCCAAAAAGGGTGCACCATAGGGGTGCATCCACTGAATCATACAAAGGGAACATGGGTTTTATTGGGTGTACTCAAGGCTATGATAATTGGTATGAAAGTCCTGAGCCTAACCCTAACATTCTCATTGGTGCCCTTGTTGGTGGACCTGATAATAATGACCAATTTAGAGATGAAAGAAGAAATTTTGAACAGTTGGAGGCTTGTACCTACAATACTGCTGCACTTGTAGGAGTTTTTGCTAGGTTGTACAATTTAGAGTCATAAGGTGATGTTTAATGTATTTGTTGATGAACCACTTTGATAGTTCTAGCTAAATGACATTCTATGATAAAAAAATAATAATAACTAAATGAGAAGGAGGAGTTCATGCAAAAAGGTTTATTTTATTTTTATTTTTAACATAATTTAGCTCTCGTGGAAATCAAATCACTGTTGGAATAGGAGATTCACATGTGTTGATTTGGGCTCAGCTGTGAAAGAGAATGTGGGGTGTTGTTAGAAGGTTTGGATCGATTTGATGTTTTTTTAGGGTTTTCGTGCAACTAGCAGAAGTTAGGTGTTTGGGGACTTATTTTTGTAGTCATTCACAATGGAGGTTGATCATTTGGCTCGCAATTGGGTTACGTTGTTATATGGAGGTTTAACTTTGATTTTGGTGTTGACTTTTGATGGTTGAGTATTTGTATTGGATTTTGGTGGTAGCCCTCGATTGGGTGCCGTTTTTATTAGTGTTTTGATATTAAGGTATGCGTTTTCGTTTGGGTGTTCCGCCTGTATACGGCGCCCTTTGGTTGTTGTTCTGTCTTATCGGTCCATGTTCGTATTATGCAGAGACCTGATTATTAATAAACTTTGCTCTTCAATTTTTTTTTAGCTCTCGTGGAGATCAAGGTTGGAGATCTCCACCAAGATGGTTGGTGCTTAAGTTTAAAGATATGTTAGTTAAGAATAATGCGTTTATGAAACGATAAAAATAACTCTTTGACATTTTTCAAAAAATATTCACATCAAGAGTCTATTATTTCTTTATTATCAATTGAAATTAACACTAATATTATAAAATGAAAATTGAAAATGCTTTTACAAAATAAACAAGACTTTAATCTTGTCGTAGAAAAATGGTCTACAAGGCTTTTATCAAAGAGGATTGTGAAGTGGAATTGAGTAGACAGTAGAGTGAGGAACTGAGCACCATCAATGAATCTTTCTTCGTTGTTGGAAAAGTTTGGATGGGTTTGTCCAATTGGTTAATATCATGAATGTTTTGAATGCTAAAGAAGAAAAGGAATAAAAGTAAATAAATTTTTTAAGAAAAAAAAATATTATGGACATTTTCTACTATAGAGATTAAATTATCTCTATCTAATTATTGTTATTAGGACCTAACTATCCCATTTTTTTATGGTGGTTTAGACAAGTACTAAATTGTTCCATTTTTTCCTCAAAGATGAAATGGTGCTTTTATTTTTCTAAGAGATCAAAGTAGATTCAATAATTCTTTTCATTAACTAAATTGAATATATACACTTAAAAAAACAATAAATAGAAAACGAGTAAATGATCACTTTAATCCCTGACTCTGCACCTCGCTGTCACACAGGTCCTTGACTCAAGATTAAATACAAAGAAGTCTCTGACTCTACACTTTCGTTATCACTTTAGTCAATGACGTTAAATAATTTTGTTAAGTGTGTCACATAGACTAAAGTGAAAGTAGAAAATGGTCACTTTAGACCTGAACCAAAAATCAATATTCCCAACTTGAATCTCAAATTTCTAAATCCCTAAATCTCAAATCCTTAAATGTCATTCCTAAATCTTAAAAAAAAAAATACACTAATATGTGACTTTTTTCTTTTGAAAAGAAAAAAGTGACTTTTTTCTAAACATCGTAGACTTTATTTTTTTTTTCCAGATATATTGATTTTTTTTTGAAGGATTCAAATATATTGAATATTGTATGTTTTATAAATTGTATTGAAAGTTTTATGTGTTTTTTTATGCTTAAGGGTAAAACTTTGTCCAATCTATTAAACAACCAATTGTGTAACAAAAAAATGTTGATATCATTAATCTCTATTTTTTAATTTTGAATAAAAGAACGCTATATTTTGAAAAAAAAATGTTATATTAATATTGTCAATTTAACGGATTTAAGGATGACATTTAGGGATTTAAAACTCAAGTTTGAGATATTGATTTTTGGTTCAGGGACTAAAATGATCATTTTTTACTTTCACTTTAGTATTTTAGTCTCTATGACATACTTAATAGAATTATATTTAACGTCAAAGACTACGATGATAACAGACATATAGAGTACTTCTTTGCATTTAATAATAAGTGGGTCAAACACCTATGTCACAGCGAGGGGAGAGTCACGAACTAAATAGACAATTTGAGAAAACCTTTTTCCCCACAAAAAACAGTAACATATTAGAATAGAAAACCCTGATTTTGTTGAGTGTTGTGTTGGTGCGTTAACGCAGAAACAAAGTCAACAAGTTCAACACTGAAACTGAATCAATGTCTTCTTCGGCTTCAGAGATTCTTCAAGAACTTGAATCATTGAAGAACGAAAAATCCAAAATCGATCAAAAAATATCACAGTTAGAATCTCAATTGAAAGATATTAATCTCCCAAAACACGCTTCTGCTGCATCCTCTAATGGTTCTTCTTCACCATACCCCACAAATGGATTGGAACCTCACATGATCCACAGATACAGTCGCCACCTTGTTCTTCCTTCCTTTGGTGTTCAAGGTACTACACATTCATTCATTCCACTTGCAAATTACTCTATCAAATATAAAAGGAACTGGAAAGTTGCATATATTTTATTGTTCCTAATAACCGAGTTAGATTTTAGTTTATGGTTATTATCTAATTAATGACTTAAGGGCACATATTATGAAGACTTAGGCCATGTTTCGATAAATTGTTTAATTAAGCTATATAAGTGCTTTGTATAAGCTATTTCTGTAACAAAGGATTAAGGCCCTGTTTTGATAAACCATTTAATTTGAAGCTTCTTAGTATAAACACTTATCATGATAAGCGCTTATGTATAAGCTATTTCTATGACAAAAGATAAAACGAAGTTAAGTTATTTTCATATAAACTATAAGTTGTTTTCGTGTATGTTTGGTTTTGCGGTTGACAAAAATTGATTTTGAGTGAACTGATTCTAGCTAAAAGTGAGTTGAAGTGAAAGTGATTTATGTTTGGATACATTTATGTAAATGTGAGTTGAACAATAAATTTGAGTGTTAAAATCAATGCTAGAATCAAAAGCTTTAATTTCTAGCTTCAAATAGGATCAATTATGCCCGAGAGCAGCCAAACATGTCAGAATTGATTCTACACCTCTAGAATCAATTTTGGCCCCTGTAGAAGTGAAACCAAACACTCACTTCATAAGTTATCCTGGAGAGCATATGAAAATAAGTTGAAAACAACTTATGAACATGTCCTAAGTTGTTTCCATAAGTTCGTCGAAACAATGTTACAAGTGTGTGTTTATGTCGGTAGATAAGCTCAAAGTAGTCTATCAAAATAGGTCCTAAATAAAGTCAAATTGTTTTCATATAAGCTATAAGTTGTTTTTATCTGCTATCCTGGAGAGCTTATGAAAATAACCTGAAAACAATTTACGTACATATCATAAACTGTTTCTATAAGCTCTCTCAAACAATCTCACAAGTGTTTGTGCCAGTAGATAAATTAAATTAAGTCCCTGAAGTCATTAGTAGCAAAGACTTAAGGGCACTCATTAGCAAGACTTAGGTCAGTTTGGGCAAACCACTTGATTAAGTGTTTATATCATAAACGCTTATTATATAAGTACTTTTCTGTCAGATATTTCTATAGTAAATTATTAAATAAAATTGAACTGTTTAATATAAGTTGTTTCCATTAGCTATCTTTAAGAGCTTATGAAAATAAGTTGGAAATAAATAACTTATAAGTTGTTTCCACAATCTCTTCCAAACAGTCTCACAAGTGTTTATGTCAGTATATAAATTAAAATTAGCCGAACCAAACAGACCCTTAGAATATAGTAGTTGATTTGGTTTGCAATTGCTTTATAGAAATTATAAACCTTTAAGTCTTAACACTTCACAATCTTTGAAAATTGTTTTGAATTGCATTTTATTTACTTCCATGGTGTGCAGGGCAGGCAAATCTGTTGAAGTCATCGATTTTAGTTGTGGGAGCTGGAGGGTTGGGTGCTCCTGCGTTGTTATATTTTGCAGCTTCTGGTGTTGGTAAAATACGACCCTTTTCTTATGATTGTTGCCTTATGATATACTCTTGTTAAGGCTTACATTTTGAAAATTGTACTTAGGTAAATTGGGAATTGTTGATCACGACAAAGTTGAGCTGAGTAATATGCATAGACAGGTATATACGAAGTGGCTTGTTTATTGTTCATGTGTGTCGTTTGGTATTTTTTTCTCTTCTGTGAGTACAAGTTGTAGTTAACATGCATCTTGTTTGTTTTTTATTTCCTTTTTGTAACTTTGATCTTATTCACTTCAACTCATTCATCTGTGTTTCAGATTATACACACTGAAGCATATATTGGTCAGCCAAAAGTGAAATCTGCTGCTGCTGCTTGTCGAGCGTATGTTGCTCTTTTTTATCTCACCTACAATTCATGTCGGTTTTGGATAAAATGTTTGTAACAAATTTGTATCATTATTGTTTGATCCAAGTTTTTGTGAATATTTAGGGTCAACTCATCTGTTGAAGTCGTGGAACACGAAGAAGCTCTGCGAACTTCCAATGCTTTGGAAATTTTCAGCAAGTATGTTTCCTTTCTATAATAAGATCGGTCTTTCTTGTTTCTTAAGGCCTACTTCAATCCTTACTTTTTTTGTTTCCCTTTTGAATGTAACCGCTGAATCCGTGTGATTTTTTTTTTATCATGTGAATTTGCTAGATACGATATAATAGTGGATGCAACAGATAATGCTCCAACCCGGTATCTGATCAGTGACTGCTGTGTGGTACTAGGAAAGGTAAATCTTACCATTTCAATATAAGATTAAGAACAAATTGCGACTGTCTGAATTGATGTCAAACAAGGCTTTTCCTTTGTTACTATAATTTTTTAGGTTCATTAATGAATGCACTCTGCAAGTCATTTGATTCGTTGATGCACATGATATCTCGATTAATTCAGAAAAAAGGAAGTTATGACACAGATGAAAGTTGAATTCAACAAATAATATTTAGATTTCTGAGCTGGGTTGGATGCATGCTATTGATTATGGGTAAAATGCATTTAGTAATTTCAATGGTATTCAAAATCTGTGCTATATGAGTTATTGCCCCTAAAATCCTTGTGCAATTTTCCCACTAAGCGGCAAATCAAGATTTTGAATTCATTGTAAATTTGCAATTTTTTAGCTCTCTCATACACCAGAATTAAAGCTATCTCATACACCAGAATTAAATATAAATAAAAAGATCCAAAAAGTGAAATTTTGGACCAAATACATTTCACTTTTTTAATCTTTTTTTTCTTATTTTCACTCCATTAACGTTTCCCCAACCATATTTTTAGCTTATTTCGTCGCATATGTAGACAACATGATTTATAGGAAAAGTTAAGTTACTTCTATTGCAACTTCTTTAAATAATTGCTTTCGTTGTACACATGCAGCCCCTCGTATCAGGCGCCGCTGTGGGATTGGAAGGGCAGGTATATGTCTAATTATTTTGTTGAATCCCTTTATGTCTTTGATTATATCACATTATTTTGAGGTATACTCATGGAAAACGTATGATGCAGCTCACTATCTACAATCACAACGGCGGTCCTTGCTATCGATGCCTCTTTCCAACTCCACCACCTAGATCAGCATGCCAAAGCTGCGCCGACAATGGAGTACTAGGAGTAGGTATGCTGTCTTCTTTGGTGATAAACAAAAAAAAAGTGTCTGATTGTTTAGTTCTTGTACATGACTCTATTAGCCAAGCTCTGATTACTAGATGCAGGGTTTTTATCATTTTAAATATTTATCATTCATGATTTAAATTACATTGCATCTCATTCGGACCATTTTTCCCCTGCTGTTGCGATTTGTTCTGAATTTCTGATATTTGGTCTGTTCATTTCAGTTCCTGGCATAATTGGCTGTCTCCAAGCTCTCGAGGCAATTAAGATTGCTGCTGCAGTTGGTGAACCACTCTCCGGAAGGATGCTTCTTTTTGATGCATTGTCTGCACGGATCCGTATTGTATGTTAATAACTTCACAACCTTGCTTATGGTTATTATTTTACGCATTGCCCACCAACATGGAATTAAGATGTACAGTTCTAATGATAGAAATGGATGCTTATTGCACAAGAAAAAAAAATTAAGATTGTGTATTAAGATTGTCTATAGCAAGTTCTTATATATAATATATTAGCTAACAATCATATAATCTTATTGCACAGGTGAAAATCAGAGGAAGGTCTATACATTGTGAAGCTTGTGGAGAAAATGCAACATTTAATAAGCAGTACTTCCGAGAATTTGATTATGAGAAGTTCACTCAGACTCCCCTGCGTGTGGTATGATTTCTTCTTACTTAAAACAATTATACACTTTACTAATTCCCCGTCACAAACCCTTTTTATTAGGGTTGACATTAGATTGACCCAAATGAAATTACTTATGCTAAATATTAAACATTAGTTTTGGTATTAAGGAAACTTGAAACCTGCTATCCAACACAGGGTATCAATCCAACTCATCAATGATTAAAGTTTTATTTTGGTTGTTTTACTTGTTTTCTATTGCCCAAGTGTATTATTATCTAACTTTTGCTAATGGAATCCATGTACTTGATCCCAAAACTTACTAATTTTGAAAAGTAGTAATAATATTTGAGAAAAGGAGACATGCACTATCACATAAATTAGTTTTACACCGAGGTCTAATGAAAATTCAATATTTTGTAGTTATTTTTAAAATACACTTTACAAATGAGCCTATGTGACAATATGATGAGTTTTTTCATTGGATGTCATTGTAAAACTAGTTTTTGCGATACTGCATCTTCATTAAACTAATAATATTTTTCATATCACTAATGGATTCCAATTTCAATGAAATGCAGCCTCCTTTGAAGTTAGATTTACTTCCTAGTGAATCAAGAATCAGCAGCACGGAGTACAAAGAAATAACTCTCAACAAGGAACCACATGTACTTGTTGATGTTAGACCAGCTCACCATTTCAAGATTGTGTCACTTCCAAATTCCTTGAACATTCCATTCTCAACTTTAGAGTCTAGGTTGCCGGAAATATCGTCAATTTTGAAGAAAGATGATGAAGAGGAAAAAGGCGCGGTTTCTGAATCAAGTGCACAATTATATGTAGTATGCAGAAGAGGAAATGATTCTCAAAGGGCTGTTCAATACCTTCACAAAATGGGTTTTACTTCTGCTAAGGATATTGTTGGAGGTTTGGAGTCTTGGGCTCAAAATGTTGATCCTAACTTCCCCACTTATTAGCTATGTAGTTAAACTTTATTTTTTGTTTTGAAGGAATCTAGTTAAACTTTCATCAAGTTATACTTCTAACTTGAAATTATTATATTATTTTTATATTTTATTAGGGATGTTGTTCTCATTTTCCTTTTATTTTTCACCTTTTAATATGTTATAGAATCCTTAGAAAAACATTTCTGCATTGGTTAGAGTACAATTTTCACCTTATTTTTCCAATTGATTGCATTATACTACAGTTTAATCTTTATTGCTTATTTTTGACAGAATCTTCTTTTTTTGACATAATCTTTATTGTTTCTACTTACTCCTTTTAATGGAGTTTTTTATAAATTAAAATATTGTCGAATGGGTCCACACCTCTTGAGGGAATGATTTGGAAATTTAAAAAAAAAAATGACAGTCAATCAAAATAGAGAGATTGATCATGATTTAAAAGGTGTGAGTTATGTGTAGATATCTTATAATTCAAGGATGATTGATATGAAAAGTATGAAGCAAGAAGATTAAAAAAAGATATCTCATCCCCTTTGATATCAGGATAGTTCCACCAACCCCATGAGTCCAAGAAAGTTACTTCAAAATGCATGACGTATCGGTATCCGAAGATAGGCAATGGAAAACTGATATGCGTCAGATACATGATATTTCTATTATTTTTTGGATATATATAATGGACTAAGTAATGGTGTTGTCTTTTTGGGAGATATCATATATTTAATTGACTAATTGTCACTTTCATTATTATCAATATTACTTATTATATTTATATTTTTGTTGTTTGTCATTATATGTTTTGTCTCTTGTTGTTTTGAGAACGCTGGTATTGTTGATTGTCACGTGAAGACAATTTCATTGTACTTTATTGTTGTTCTATGTATGTTTGATTAACAAAATGACAAGGTACTGAATTTCCTTTACTTTAATTCCTCCTGGTTTCTCACCAGCTTCCTCATTGCCTTGTGCAATAAAAAATCAAACATCTTAAAGTTTTCATACTGAAGGACGTGGATTTTATTTCACTTGGGGAATAACCTCTTCTTTACCAAGGCTTTGTAGTCTTGAATCTAGTAGAATGGTTTATGCACAAGGGAAATTCTACTGCATGCATTGTAGTCGTTTTAGTGTTTGAGCTTATGATATAACCAAATTCAAAAGCTATTCACCAAAGAATCATCATAGAAACTCTAAGGATTGGGAATATGGCATGGGAGAAGTGGCAGCATTCTAACGAGGCCAGACACTCGCAGCTTTGAGGGTATGACTTTAGGTTTTATGTCAAATTGGTCCTTGAATACATCAGCACCGTCCATGTGTACTTCTTGGTTGTCTATGTCATCGTTTTCACTGAATTAACATCACTGGTTAACATCAAAAACTAAATTAGCAGGTGTCCTTGATTGTCAATGCCATCATTTTTCACTGACTTAACATCATTGGTTAACATCAAAGACTAAACTGACTAACAGAAATAATCGAGAATTTAATTTTGTTTTCATTTAAGTCTGGGTTCAGCGTGACAAGTTCTTCTTCAGAAGACCAAAATTGCCGTTTGTCCGTTTGATCATGTTACTTGGACATATTTCATCATAATCAATGGATGTTAAAAGAGAATGGAAATTGAACGATGAAATAATATTTGAGATATACATTTATACCCTATAAATATACTAAGTATCAAGTTTGGTGATTCTTACAAATTTTTCAATATTTAGTCTCTAGCTATGTTCAGAGTAGAGCTAATAAAACACCGGTTCTTTGAAAAATAGTACATTGTGATGATCACGTTAACATGCTTAAGCGTTCATAAATCTTAACAACACACAATGTAGCAATACATCACTGGTTAATAAGGTAAGAAACAGAGAAATAAAATGAGCCAATATATGTACTTAGGTCATGCACTTTGGTAAGTAAACAAAATTTGCATATCAAAAGTCAATACTAATGTCTAAAAATTATTTTTCTTCCTCTTTCTCTTTCTCACTGTATACGTGAGACTCTCATGTCAACATAGGCGACAAAAAACAAGTAAACTAAGATAACAACTGAAACAATTCATCATCTTGATCACTTGGAAAGTGAATGCATCTTTTACCAACCAAGAAGCAAAACCTTTAATAGAGCCATCCGAATATACAGACCATTTTTCGCCTGCCTAAAGTAAGCCGCTCTTGGATCACTATCGACTTCTACTTCGATCTGCACCAAATTAAAGCAACCAATTTAGTTTATATTTCATCTTAACAAAGCTTATGTTCATAATGACTATGAAAGTAGATAAATCACATTATATAGTCACAAGTGCTTACTTCGTCGAGTCTTGGAAGAGGGTGCATTACAACAGCATGATTTTGCATCACCTTCAGAACATCTTGATTCACAATATACTTGCCTCTTGCCTCTTCATAAAGGTTAATTTTGTCTCCAAATCTTTCCTTCTGAATGCGAGTTTGATAAACTACATCACACTTTGAAGCCACTTCCATCAAATCAGAACTTTCTTCCCACTCCACTCCTTGTGATGTCAGATACTCTTTTATGTCATCCTATAAAAGAAAATTTCATAGCTCATCATGTCATGTTATGTCCTTTGACATTTTATATCATAGTCATGAGATCATAATAGTATTTATAACAATTACCTTCATTTTGACCACATTAGGAGAGACCAAATATATTTTCACGTCACGGTACTTGGCAAGTAAGTATGCAAGGGAGCGAACCGTTCTCCCATTAGCAAGGTCTCCGACAAGCCCAACTTTAATTCCGTCCAGTTTTCCAATCTCTCTTTCAATGGTATAAATGTCTAACAGTGCCTGAGAAATTTGAAAAGGCAAGAATTTTAAAATTATAGTACCATCCATTTACTTTTTAAAAGGTAGAAATGATAATAAAGCACTTGGTAGAAAATGTATGACCGTCCATTTCACATTCATTTACCATTCAAATCATTATAAATTAAGCAGCATGCACAAAAAAACTGAAAACGAAATTCGCACAGTTTGTATTCTCTTGCTCTAGAAGAGAAGTAAAGTAACTT
The DNA here is from genome assembly GCA_946800305.1 of Medicago arabica. NCBI lineage: Eukaryota > Viridiplantae > Streptophyta > Magnoliopsida > Fabales > Fabaceae > Medicago > Medicago arabica. The sequence continues at coordinate 3,672,848 of OX326970.1, forward strand.
GAAATCACCATCTTGTCAATTAGAATAAAAGATCAAGAGAGATCACCAAAAAAATCAATCAAGAGAGCTTCTAAAGATAAAGTTATAGGGTTTAATGTGGCCTTAATTAAATAGACATAACTTATAGGAGATTTTATCTTAAAAGTTTGTATCTATATATCTATATATAGTAGATAGCTAGAATCTGATATATACATAATAAATATGAGACAAAATATATACATAATGAACATGAGACAAAATAATAACGATAATTACAGCAAGCCCTAGTGACAAAATTATAATGATAATTACAGTGAGCCCTGGCAATTTGCCTGTTGATAGTAATGCATAAAAAAGAAAAGTATATTTGAAGGTACTTTTAGGTTTTAGCTTCTGTTTTAAAACCCTTATGACTGCATCAGCAAAATAAGGGATTCTGCCTTGAATTTTCTGAGTAATATACCACACTAGAAAAAAGATTGTAACAAAAGGTAGCTTGTAAAGCAATGTTACAAATGAAGATGAAGTGATGCAAGCTCTCTGCAGTCTAATAATTCATTATCCAATATCTTTGGTAATAGATACATGACTAGATGGAAAAACGTATCATCCTAGACTCTTATCTGATTGACTTGCTTGGTGCATTGAATTTTGCAGCACTAATCTATATCACGACAAATTCGCTCATACCTGAGTGGGATGCTGTCCTGGGCCATCCCCTGCATTGATTACTGGAATGCTAGCAGTTGTTGCAGCTCTTCTTGCTGCGCCACTTTCAAAGTGCCGCAATACAATTATATCGGTGTAGCCTTCAACCGTTCTTATAGTATCTGCAATAAGTAAAGTCACATGAAAATTCAATTTCATACGGAATAAAATGAAATGAATCCACAAATGAACTTTGTTTTTGTCAAAAATAAAAGGGGCGCACCTTCGAGGGTCTCTCCTTTAGCCGCAGACGAAAACTCCCTAGCATTTTCAGTTGTGAGAACATCACCACCTAATCTTTTCATAGCAGACTCAAATGAAAGCCTAGTTCTAGTGGAAGGCTCATAAAACAAAGTAGCCATGAGGTAACCCTTAAGCATTTGGCTCCCAGATGAGTTGTTCGTAATATTCTCCATACTCCTTGCAACTTCAAATATAGCATTGAGAGTTTCTCTATCAAATTGTTGAGCTTCAATCACATCATCAAATTGAAACTTTTGCCCAACCGAAAATGAAGGTGCACTTTCAACTTGAAGAGCACTTGCCCGACACAAAAGTTTTGATTTTCCCGAAACTCCAAACTGCCCACATGATGAAATTGACTTTGAATGACTCGATGGCCGGTTTGATAAACAACACGCAGATGATTTTGAAGCCATCTTTGGATTAGAAACTCCGACATGCATAGAGCATGAGAATAACATAGAAGCAGCAGTCATTGTGATTTTTGTTCTATACAGTTAGCTACAAAAACACAACACAAAGTCACGTTAGCTTACAAAGTCCTTCATAAACAAATTACATAGAAGTATACCAAAAACATTGATTTTAATATTCAAAAGCAAAAGGCATGAAAGTAACATTATATACTTTAAAAAAAAGAAGTTAATGTAAAATAAACAACTTTGAGTGGAATCATTTTTTTCCTATACCAAGAGACAAAAGAGACGGCAGCAGAATCTATAGTCAAAAAACCAACAAGCTAGTGAAGTTAATAAGAAAGGAAAGTGACATAGAGAAAAATAGAAAACAAAAAGAGAAAAAGCAAGGTGAGTTTGATCAATAAAACAAAGATATTTGATGAAATGAGAATCAAAAGTTGAGAGAAATATAGTGTACCACCAAAAAATTATTGATCCCATAAACTCAATCCAAAGGACCAACGCCTTTCAATTTATCACCAAACTCGTTTTTAGTTTTTCTGGAATGGCGAAAGAGTCGATGTTAACATAAAATCCAAGGCATGAGGTATACTCTCTCCAAACAAGAAACAAAATTACAGTGTTTCAACATAACAGTAACAACCCACTAAACCCTAAACCCCAAAACAATGCAACCTGTGACATGCAATTTCCTTCACCAAGAACTCCCACCTATGGCAAACTAAGCAAGCCAATATATTGAATTTACTCTTAACTTTTTTTTTCTTTCAGTTATTCGCGCCTGATGGCCAACACATACTCAAATAAACACAACGAGGCAAATGGCGGTGTCGGTGACTTGAGTTCAAATTCAAGATTACACATAAAGTGTCCTCTCAGACAAACCACTAGATTGTAACAACGAGAAATTGACTCAAAAAAACAGAACCAAAAAACCAAATACAGCACAAAAAACAGAAGACAAATACATAAGCTTAACCAGAGACTAAATATTCACAGTATTATAACAACTTCTGAAACAGCAAGATGAAGAACTATTTTGTTAACAAATGAAAGAACTTTATAAAGCTCACACGTGTGTCTTTTTCGAAGTTGAAACAAAGGTATTTCGTAAAAGGGTATATAGAAAACGGTACCTCAGAGCAACTGAGCGTGGATGCGGCGGATCACGCGGAGGCGCGTGCTGTGTGAAGACCGCGAAGGTGGAATTTTGAAGACAAAGGCAAAAGCAACGGCTTGAAAACAAAGATGCCACTAGAGATGTTGTAAGAGAAGGCGGCTTTGTTGATTGAAACTAAACCTTTCTTTTACTTAAAGAGGAAAACCAATTTTGGGCCTATTTTTGTAGGATATTTTGAGTGGGTTACATCATCATTGCTCACTAAGCCCCTCAAAATTGTTCACATTTTTTTAAAAAAGTCGATAGAGAGTTACGAAATGATCAAAGCTTACACATTAAAAAAAAGTCGATCAGAAGTTATGACCAGATCGGTTGACCAAATTTAGGGGATCTTTTAGCAACTATCTTGTTTTATAAGTCTTTGAGATTGTTCAATCTTTAAAATATGTCGATCAAAAGTTACACTATGAACAAAAATATAGCAATTGAGTCGTAATTTTGGATCATGAATTACAATCAGATATATTTGAGGAGCTTTTGGGCAACATGAGAGGCCTATAAAATTACCCAAAACAAGCTCCCCAAATTCTTTTTTATCTTCTCATTTTACCCTTATAAAGATTTTGAAATTTATGCGGCAAATGTATGAGGTTTGTGTAACTTAACTTGTTTGAGTTAAGAGTAAATAAGTTGAAGGTCATGAGTTCAAATCCAAACGAATAATTAAATATTAATCTAACAACAAATTGTAATTCACTCTAGACTATTATGAGAAGTGTGACATTTAGAAAGGAGGACAAAAATTAGTCACGGTGCGTTTAATCATTTTTTCTCATTTGAATTTATATATTTATCAAATAGTCAATTGGTTAGAATTTCACCATAACAAGAGTGGAATTCGAAGTTTAAACTATGACTCTTACATATATAAGACAAAGTTTCTGCTAACCGAGTTGAACTCACTCCTCGTCTGAAATTTTAAAGCACGGGTGTCTAAAATTTACTTCTTAATTAAAAGTGTGGTCCATGGTAGTGTTGGAGTTTGAAGTAAAAGTGTGGTCCAGGGTTCAAATTATAATCGGTTATCAATTAGTTAAATTATGCTTTCCTGTCCAAAAGATGCAAACTTGCAGAGCTACTAGTAGCAATGTGTTCCATATGGTGATGTTTAGAATACACAAATGAATCTATACATTCTAGTAGCAGTTTTTTTACTGAGTTAACGAATAAATTTTAGGTAGAGGTCAAAGAGTGCCAACATAGTACCACTACCAAACAATTGTGCTCCATACTTTGCACCTTATCTATTTATTCATTACGTATTTTTTTGATCGGTGGGAAAAAAAGACTCCAAAATCCAAATGACAAGAAATAGTTCTTGGGAATTGGATTCTCTTCTGCTGAAAAAATGTTATCAAACAAATAAGGACAAGCATAAAACTCACTCCTGTAAAATCAAAGATCGAACATGATATACTAGAGACGTATAGAGGAGTACGTAGCACACCCTCTTGAATAAACTCCAAAGTCATTTGAAAATCAGACTCAAATCACATTTTCAAAGTGAAACCTCGATGATAAATAATTTATTACATGTTTACTTATAATTGTCATTATAATATTTTTTTTCAAGATTCGAACCCGGACTTTGTATATATTATCATTATAATGTTATCTGTAATGAAATTCTTTAAAAAAGAAAAATGAAATGAAATTTTAACCATTACTCGAAAACTCATTAAGTTTTTTCTTATCTTTTTCTGAACAAACTCTACAAGATGAAAAAAAGAAATGGGTTCAAACAATTATCTTTATCGTGTTTCCTTCTATTAAAATAAATTACCACATTTCGTTTTTGCTAACAAGGATAAGATAGATAAAAATAAATAAATAAGAGACTATATTCAGCTGTCAGAAGGTAAATTCAAAAGAAAATAATTACTTACCTCATATATTTATTTTTTGACAAAATCTACTCAGTATTTATTAGATTTTGTAATAAGTAAAAAAAAGATATGATTGATACGCAAAATTCATCAGCTAGCTGCCTGGATCTTTTCAATTTGCTGTGTTAGGTAAGGTCAAACAAAGGACTAGATAACTACAAACCAGTAAATAATAAAAGCCAAATGATTTATGCCTGATGGAACAGTAGAAATATGATCTAACGAGGATTAAAAATACATTAGGAGCCTAATTTTGCTTTTACAAATTTTCCATCAACATGGCTCTAATTTTGGCTCTAAGCTCATCAGAAACATTAGTTACTTCAGGTGACTGAGATGGTGCCCTTGTAGACTTAAATAATTCAGCAGAAGCCTCCCTGCTAGCCCGCCCAACATCACTTACTTGTGACTTGTCTGATTTCACTATCTCCCCCTCCTCCAACTCTGCCTCTCTTTCAGCATGAGCCCTGCTTTTATGCTTTGTCTTTCTGCTCCGGTGACTATGCTCATCATCAGATGAACTATAATGTTTACGCGAATGTCTATGCTCATCATCAGATGAACTATAACGTTTACGTGAATGTCTATGCTCATCATCAGAGGAACTATAACGTTTACGCGAATGTCTATGCTCATGGTCTGACAACTTGCTCCCTCCACAATGACGTCGAGAAGAGCGGTATTTTTCATCAGAGGAACTTTCATATTTACAATGATTCCTCAAGTGTCGATGCTCACCCTCCTCAGAGGAGCTGTCATGCCTACTCTCCCTACGAGAATACTTGTCTTTGGAGGAGGAATCTCTTCTCTTGTGCTTCCGCCTGTTTCTGTCCCTGTCTACATCCCTGTCCCGACTTCTGTGTGAAGATCGATGTGATCGATGCTTTTTTCTGGATCGTTTGTGATCCCTTGTATCTTCTTTATTTTCTTCTTCTTTATCATCCTCGTCCTCTTCTTCCTCCTCTTCATATTTACTGGATCTTGACCGGTACTTCCTTTTTGATCGCCTTTCATTATTATCAACAGTAAGTTTCTCTTCAGACTTGTGACTTTTATCTGAATTATCATCAGAAAGCTTTTCCTCAGACTTGGGACTTTTATCTGAGTTATCAGTATTGAATGGAACAGAACTTCCTTCCCTTTCTTTACCAGCAAGATTTCTAATCTCAGCATCTGAACCTGAAAGTCCAGAGCCCGGTGGCTCAACAGATAAAGCTCTTTGCAGTTCACTTTTAAATGGCCCAGCTCCACTTTTTATCATGGCTGCGAACATCTTTGCTCGTTTCAATCTCTCTGCTTTAAGCTTTTGCTCTTTAGTCATATGTGCTTCAGAGGAGTCCGCCTCACCTGCTGCTGCAATAGCCACTTTTTCTGCAATAGCCTTGGCAACTGGAACAGAAGCACCAGACTCTGCATTCAAATTGCAATGCGGAACAAGACCCTGCAGTTGCAATGACGGCATACTCCGAGAGCTAGATAAATTCCCATCATCACTTCCAAGGCCTTGACCATTACCACTTGACGCCTTACTTAAAATTTCTAAATTGGGCCTTTTAATACCCCTAGTAGCTGCCTGAAGAATAGCCGCGGCTGCCGCCGCATGAATGCTAACTGTAGTTTGAGATTGGCTATCTTTGGGAGTTGGATCTTGACCATCCTTCCTTAAATTGCCAATAGTCATCTTGAATTTCTCTTTCCGGTCCATGTCGTTTGGTAGGTCAGAACTCATAGACAGATCCGCTGGAGTGTGCTTCTGGCAGCCCTTACCTTGTAACTTAGACTGTAAACAATTGAAAAGATCATTAAATCAAAATCAAATTTAACAAACCTTGAAATTAATCAAATTACACGAAATTCTTAAGATGCACTAATTGCACAAAAAGCATCTTGAACCCAAATAAAATAATTACCAGTATTTGATTTAGCCAGAAGGAATATTTTATAAAGCAAAGATCAATAAAAATAACCACTATTGCCTTGAATATTCATATACATAATTTTTTTTTTAAAACCATGTACTACGTAGCCAGACAATGTTTTATATACTGTGATTTGTGAAGTATTGAATGAATTATATAGAAGCATGCATTTCATCCACAGATTAATCAACACATAATATGAACATAAAATAATGTCAAATGAGAATAACCAACATAATAATAAGAGGGAATGCGTAGCGTGCGAAGCATTCAATCATAGTGACCTTGAATCATGTTCTACATTGTAGTAAAAATGCAACTAATTTCTCACTTCACATAATTTGAACCACACAAACAGATGAATTGCAAGGGTAAAATTTAATGATTATGAGAAACACACCTCTTCAGCAGTTTGAAGAACTTTCAGATAGTAAGTATGATATCGATTAGAAGGCAGAAGAAATGGGAACCTTCCATGAGGACGATCCTGTTCAGCAAGAACAGACTCAAATTGCCTTCCATTTTTTACGATGAACTCAACTATTTTCTCAATAACTATCTTTAAGTCAGATGGAGGTTCAACAACAGGTAGTTCAATCTTAGATGTACTGGGCACAGAAGTCCGTGATTTATTTGCACCATTAGACCCCGAATCTGGGGCATCTCCTGTTTTTGTCCTAGCCGAAGTTGCTGTCTTAACAATACTGATAGACTGATTCCGCTTTATAACAGGAACTTTTTCTTTCAAAGGTATTTTATTTTTAGAAATGCTTCCATCCTTCTTGGCTGCATCTGAAGATGATTGTACTTGCTCTACCCCTGATGATGCAGAAGTAGCAGCATCAACAGCTCCCACATGCGTGTTTCTCTCCCGGTCACTAGTATTTTCAGTTGTACCGTCCTCGTCCTCTCCATTTCCATAGACAGATCCAAGCAAAGACAATGCACCTCCTGTTTGATCCAGCCCCTGACTTCTATTCTTGTCCAAAGTTGAGCCTCCATCATTTTTGTCATCTTTCAGTAGTTCCTGATGATCAACAAGAAACCTAAAATATGGATGAAGATGATGATCAGGCATCAGGAACCCAAATGTTGGATTATCTCCTTGTTTCACCCTCAGAATAATTTCCGATTGGCTTCCATGTTTGCTGACAAACATTGCAGTCCTTGAAATAATCTGATGTAGCTTCTCGTTTGGAGGCTGGAAAAGAAAAGCAAAAAGGTTTATTGTCAATAAATGTGAATTTAATTCAAATTAGCATGACATTAATTTTAAAAAGGGTCTTGCCAGGCGGTATATATGAATACATGAAGATCTTATTAAACCAACACAAGACAACCTCATGTCTACTTGAATAATCATAAAGATCAAGAAATAGACTTTATGAAGAAATGTTTCATCCCATTTTCTCACAAGAGGTATAGAATCAACAATTTCTACCATCCTAATCCCACCTGCACAGCCCCTTCTCATGATATCAAAAGGAAAAAAGGTGCCTATGAATGGCTACCTTGAGTCACAAGAACTTCTTTAAGCTCCAAGCATCTGAAACTTAGACATCATAAGCCTTAGAATAACATATGTACCCTAGACAATTATCACCTAGTCACATTGGTTAAACAATGAGAGGGTCAATTAAAACATATGAAAATCACATGATCGGAGTATATTTTAAGAAAGATGTTACTCACCAGATTATGAACTAAGCTTTCTGGTACTGGAAAGTTGGGACGAAAACCAGAGTCGGTATCATTGTCCTTTGTCTCAGTGGACACGCTAGAATTTTCATATGAAAATGCAACAGCACGATAGCCTGATGAATTCACTGCACCTGAATCATTATCTAAACAAACATAGAAAGGTGACATTTCATCAGAATCACATATAATTCTTAACTGCAATTATATCATACACCTACAAAAGTTATAACACTAACACCAAATAAACTAAAACAAAAAGGAAGCCAGTTGTAAACATCCTTACTTGTAGTCTGACACATGAACCGTAGCATATTAGATTGCATCCTGCAAATGTAGAGATTGTTGTTGTACAAACAAAACAAAAAAAAACTAAACATTGCCTTGGGCGGAAGTTGTCCAAAATGTATCAATTAGTCCAAATGATGAGAACCAGTTGAAAAGACTTGTTCGTGCTCGTTTTGCAAGCCTCGTCATGGTTCAGTTTATATGGAAAACCAAACTGAACCCAAAAAATAGGTTTGATGAACTGAACTAAAATATTTTAAATTTACAAGAAACAAACTAAACTGATTTTGAGGTTCAGGGCACTGCTGAACTTTAATTTAAACACTGATTTATTTTTTCTTCCAGAATTTGTACTCTTAAAATGAAATTGCAAATGCAAGATGCTTCTTTATTTTTACCAGCTTTACTTCCTTCTAAATTCTCTCTACGAAACTGAACCTTAAATCACTGAGTCACGATCATTAGAGATCTTGCGATGGAGAAATACGCGAGAAAGTGATTGCTCTCTCAATTCTAGAGTTGAAACTCAGGGATCTTGTGGTATGACTCGGGTTTTGAACTGCAACTTCGCAAGGTGGAATCGGTTAAAAATTTGAACTTGTTTGTTGGAACAGAAAAGTGTGTGGCACCTGAAACTGTATATGGAAAAGGTACCAAAACCCAACTAAATTATTCAACTCAGGGATCTCGTCGTGTGACTCAAGTTTGAGCCGCCACATGGCTTCAACTTTGTACAGCGGTATGAGGCGTAGTCGGTTGAAAAATTTGAACTTGTTCATTGGAAAGGAAGAGAGCGTGGCACCTGAAACTGTATGCAGAAAAGGTACCAAGTCCCAACTAATTATTCAACACACACAGGGAACCCCTCAAGCTTGCATTTTAATGTGTCGCAACATGTTATACGGCAGCGATTCAGTTACCAAACAGAACAGTTATGAGGGTGTGGTTACTGAACCATCATTAACATATCAGTTCCATTTGATAAACTTCATCAAAAGTTTGGTTATTTTCAGTTTGGTTCAAGTGCAGTTCATAGTTTGGTTCAGTTTTTTGTGAACCATGCACAGGCCTTCTCGTTTGTTTTGAAAACAAGTATTAGAGAATCACTCATGATTCATTAAAATAATATGCTCCAAACACATAAAAGTCATCAATATAACGAAAATGAGGATAAATCTCAAATCCAAAATCAAAATTTCATCTACATATCAGAATATGTGCATGCTTCCTTTCATCGAATAAAAAACATTCAACTATTCCATCTACAGAACTACAATTACAACAAAGCCTTAATGCCCTTATTCACTAGGTAAATGCTATCAAAAACCAATATTTCAGTAAAACTGTCTAATAGGGTTTCCTAAGGGTGTGTTTGTTTTGAAGGTTGATAATTTTATCCCCGGGAATATGAGATTAGGAATGTACTCCCTCCATCCCTAATTATAAGACCATTTACAAAAAAAATAAAAAAGTTGTCTCTAAATATAAGACTCACTATAAATTACTGGATGCATTTTCTTACTCTTCTTCCAAATATAGCCCTCGTTAATACTATCAATTTATCTTGGAATATGAAAAGTAATATGGTATGCATTTATATACAAAGGTTAATTCAGTAATAGCCACACACAATTTAGACAAAATTATTACTCCAACAACTTTTCTTACTACCCGTGATTTTTGTAAAGTGTTCTTACAAAAAGGGACGGAGGGAGTAACATCTCCATGTTTGTTTCAAGTTTTGAAAATTCGTTCCTAGAAATCTTAAATTTTTTATTCACAGGAATGTTAACTACGATGATTTCTACACTTGTTATTCCCATGCTAATAGGGTGGGAATCTAACATTCCCATGAGAATAAAATTCAACTTACTATAACATCCCACTACTAATCACATTTATTTGCATTTATATTTTTAAATTGTGTTTTATTTTAAATAAATTTTAAAACTATTCCCAGGAAATCTAAAATTCAACGAATGTAATTTTCATAGCTTGAAACAAACACACCCTACATTTTCCTCTATCTTCCCCTACCCTTAGACTATCTTCCATTTAATCAATTAAGGTCCTGTTTGGATTGGCTTAATTGAACTTATCCAATGACATAAATTTTACAAGTCTATCTGGGAGAACCTAGGAAAACAGCTTATGACATTGTTCATAAGTTGTTTTCACCTTATTTTCTCCAAGAGATGGCCATAACTTCTACGAAAACAATTTAACTTCATTTCATCTTTTGCTATAGAAATAGCTTATACATAAATGCTTATCATTAAAAGCACTTGCACTATAAGTTGCAAATTAACTGTTTATCCAAACAAGGCCTAATTAATCTCAACTAGTTATCCATCAATCAAGCTTCCCATCTAATCTCAACTAAAAAACATAACATCTATCAACTCAAAACAACGAAACCTAACCTCGCGAAAATCAACCATAACAGAATCGAAAAACGAATAAACGAAATAGAAAATAACGAATTAAAATACTAGAAGAACGAATGAATTAGTAGGTTACCTTCTTGTGGTTGTTCTTCATGAATCGGAGAAGATGAAGGAAGATCGAGATAACGTTGATGATCAAGGTCAGCGTCAACGGAAGATTGCGGCGGATGATGAGTGCGGCGTTTGAGGCGAGGCGGAATTGGACCGGAGAGAAGATGACGAACATCGTAACGATCGATTGAGAGAGAATTCCAATCAACAAGAGCTTCCGGTGAGTTGACGAACGCCGCCATGCCGTCGTCGTCGAACAGCATCACGTGACGGCCAACGACTTCGAGATCCATTGAGATTCTAGAATCTTCTTCGATTAAGCGAAATGATAATTTGATGAATAAACGCGCGCGTGCACACGAGATTGAGAAATGGAAACTGAAATTGAAATTGTGATGATTATAATTGAATTTTTTTCGATTATTGAATGTGCATAGGAATAGGAAAGGAATGAATGAAGTTTTGGGACGAAGCTATCGATGTGTACTGTTGCGTGTCCTACATGTAAGGGCTTGGGCCTATTCAAAATGAACCAGGCCTTTTGTTTCTTTGGCAAACCATATTATATTAAAATGATTAGAAGATTGCTTTTTAGGCCCCCCAATATCTCTTTAGGCCTCCTAAAAATCCAAAATTACCCTTTTATAAAATGTCCGGTACCTTTCCATATTTTACACCTCCGGAATGTCCATACCGGATGCATATTTACAAATTGCTCATTTATCATATCCGGTAGTTAGAGTCCGGATGACATTTACCCCTTATATTGATATACGTTCTTTGTTTTAAATCACACCCGATTTCTACTTTATCAAACACCTTTTTCCATTAATTTGTGACGGCTAAGAGAAGCTTGTTGGCATGTTCAATTTAAACTAATTGTTATGCACTTTCAACCCAGTTTGCCTACAATAACACAAGCATATACTAACAATAATGCTTATTTTAATGTTAGCAACCCATTTTATATTTTATTTTTTTTACTTTTTAGTCATTTATTTATGCATTAGTTAGTATTCTAATGCTTTTTTTTTTTACACTTTTTTTAAACAATAATGCTTTTGTTTACATTTTAATAATTTTATAATTCTAATGCATTTGTTTACACCATATAATGAGTTTTTGAAACACAGTTTATTATTTAAATGCACTGGTTTATACATTTTTTTGCTATTTAAAAGTAATTGTTTACACAATAATGAGTTCTTTGCATCACGGATGGGACATAGTTCACCAATAAGCATGAGATAAAATTCATTCAGGTCCTGAGACAAAAGCAACAACACCATTACTTTGAGGTCCTCTTAATACTTTTTTTGGGATCAATCAGAACTAGACTTAATGGTACAAAATACATTCATAATTCATTCAGTTTGACATGACTCAGTGTATCTTTGGCTCGACTTTACGATGAGCCAAAATTCATTCACAATTACAGCAGCATAAAGAATTGCAAAGTATAACAACTCAATGACTAATTGAACTGTTTCAATACCTGCACATAAGTTCATAACAAACTACAATTCCCAACTACATAGGTTCATAAATTGATTCAATTACTAAATAGGTTCATAACAAAGTACAATGCCAACAACATTGGTTCATTTCCAAAGGAGTCTAAGATGCTGTGATATGCCATCTCTAATTCTCTACCTACCTTTCTCTATTAAATAACGAAAGAGTAACTTGAGAAAAGGAGTATGGTACATGAGTTATTTATAAGGAGCAATGACTAGGGGTGACAAAACGGATCCGGTCCATCGGGCCAACCCGTTTAACCCGCCATTTTAGATGGGTTGAGGTGAGATTTTGAGCCCATCTCTATAGTTGGCCCGTCCCTGTTAAGCCCGCTGAAAATACGAGTCAAAGCGGGGTGGGATAGGCTGGCCCGCGGGTTTATTAAACTTTATTTTTTCACTATTGGCGACCGAATTTTTAATTTACACACCCCATAAACAATTTGATCAAATGATACCAACCCAACCTCAAATTGTCCCACTCTCTCTATAGTGAAAAGTGATAACTGATTCACCACTAGTCCACTACCTCTACAAAAAAATTGATTCACCACTGCATTATATTGAGACTTATTTCATGTTGTTGGATTTATTTTTTAATTTATTTTATGTTGGATGTATGGTGGATTTATTTTGAGATTTGTTTAATGTTAAAGTCTTTATATTGAATTTATAATAGCAGCGTATTTGTTAATAACAATTAACAATCGACAAAAAAATTATTTAAAAAAATAGACGGGCCAACCCGCCAGCCCGCTAGTCCGCCTCTAGGCAGGGCGGGGTGTGAGTTTGAGCCCACCCCCTCAAGTTGGCCCGCCCCGCCCCGCCCCGTTTTTGGCGGGCTAATAGCGGGTTGGGCCTAAACGGGGCGGACTGACCCGTATTGCCATCCCTAGCAATGACACATACGAGTCTACATCATGTTAAAAGAATATGTGGAAAAATATCAAGCTCAAAAAAAGATTTAAGTTCTTTTGACGTTTTTGGTAAATAAGATTTAATTTTAGGTGATAGAAAAAAAATTATCTTCAAATAATAACACATTTAACTATTAATTTATTGATTTGGTGTAGCAATACACTTAATTTTTTGGGTTTACCATAGAATTTGCCCCATAATTAGGAATATTACATATTATATTATTTTATTAACAAAAGATTAGGAAATAAAAATATGATATAATCTTTCAAGTATTAGGAAGTTTTTCAACCAAAACAAACAAATTGAACTTTCAATGAAACATAATTAGTGACTGCCTCATAAAGTAAGGAATATGAATGAGAGAAAATGATAAGTAGAATCAAACGGTTAGGCCCTCAAGCATAAAGGTGAAAGGGATTTCCTACATCTCACGTAAGCAATCTAAGCATATACTTCGTACTACTCGTATACATTAAATACCTTTTCAAAAGCAATTCAACAATGATGCTGCATGATACACGATTTCTCTTCAAAACTAGATTTGGTTTCTACACTTTAGATAGCTTCTAAAGAAATACAGATCAAATTTATAATAGAATTTTGTAACACAACATTTTTTAGCAAATGTCATTGTGAAGGGTCTAAAATTCTTACCCTCTCAAAGAAGTATAAGACAGTCTCATATGATAAAAGAGAAACAACAATAGCAACAAAACATAGCATGATTAGCTTTTTAATGTACGATGACAAACACTTTAGTATCCAACCAGAACAAAAGACTGAACTATGTTCTTTATTATTCTCTATATAACATATTCCTTACCATAAATAAGCTAAACAAGAAAAATAAAACATGAAGAGCAAAAAAATCATGTCATCTTCTACCTTAGTAACCATTATGATATTATCCTTTCTCTTCTTTACAAATATTGGTGTCAAAGCTCAACCATGCAGCGATCAATTCGCGAATCTCATCAAAACAAGAAACATAACAAAATGCAAAGCATTACGAACTCTAGGAGCCGAATTCGGTTGGAGTTACCACAACGGCACTAATTCAAGCACAATACTTGAAATCTTATTTGGTGCAAATATAGATCAAGGGGATGGGTGGATAGCATGGGGTGTGAATCCAGGGAAAATTGCTGAAATGATTGGAACAAAGGCAATCATAGGGATCAAAAACCAAGGTACATCTTTGATAGTTCATACCTATGATGTTACTAAAGGAACCAAAAAGGGTTGTAGTCTTGTACCTGCCAAAGATATTGGCCTTAATGTGTCAGATATGTCGATTCAAAATGATAAAGGGTCAAATTTTTATACTATATATGCTAGATTAGTTCTTCCTTCTGATAAATATAACATAACAAGGTTGAACCATGTTTGGCAAGTTGGGAACAATGTTAGGGATGATAGACCTTTGGGCCATCCTAAAAATGTTCACAATATAGATAGCACTGAGACTATAGACTTGACTTCTCCCGATGGTCGCAGCAGAGGACAGAAACTGAGTTTCCTTCGATCGGTAACAATCCTTTTTCTGTTTGCTACTATGTCAATTACTCGATTATGGTTTTAAATTGTGGTTCAGGTGTGATTGTTGTTATGTTGCGAATCTTTATTTTGCGGAAAAATGCAGTAAAAACTGCAATTGCGGAGCGTAATTTAAAACCACGGACTCAATAGATATGAATCCAAAATGTTAATTTTTTTTTTTTCACTATGCATAAATTTCTATAAGAAAATGAAAACAAAAATCATGTATAATATTAACTGATCAATCTTGCACTACTTCTATAATTGATTGTGAATGTGATTTATTGACAAAATCTTACTATGTATTGAAATTTAGGTACATGGAGTTCTAAACATTATAGGGTGGGGAACATTATTACCTATGGGTGTAATAATTCCAAGATACTTTCGAGTGTATCCTTTTAAAAAGGATCCATTGTGGTTTTACTTACACATTGGTTGCCAAACAACTGGTTTTCTCATTGGTACTGCTGGTTGGGTTATTGGATTGGTTCTTGGACATTCTTCTAGATACTATACCTTCCACACTCATCGAGACTTTGGCATTCTCATTTTCACTTTTAGTACTATCCAGGTACTATTTTAATGTTCCTCTTTTCTCTTTATAAATCATCTCCTATGTACAACTTTAATGCTTAAAACTCTAGCGAGGCCAAGCATGCAAAAGGAAATAGGTAGTGTGGTAGGATAAGAGCATCTACAACAACAATTTTAAGGACTCGTTTTCTATTGCATAGCCACTAGCAAGTGGTCTCCATTCCCTATTTTGCTTAAGCAACTCACTTTTATAAAAAATAAAAAATTACTGTGTTAAATAAGTTTTTGGTCTCGATAAATTTTTTAAATTTTAAGTTTTGGTTCCTTTAAAAAAATTATCATTTTTTTGTCCCTTAAAAAAAATTCATCATCATATATAGTTCTCGACGTTAACTAGCTTAAGTTAACAAAATATGACATGACAGTGCCACATGTACTCTTTAGCCATATAGCATTGCATTGACGTGTTAACTAAGTTAACATTAGGAACCCATAAGTGGAGATGAGATGGGAAATTTTTAAAAACAAAAAATTGTTGAAATTTTTTAGAGGAATTAAAAGCAAAATTTTAAAATTTTATGTATATTGTATGATACCGTATTTAAGATACACAAGAAAAAATATACTATAGAACTCAAGTACGTGTCATCTTAGATTGCTTGGAAGAAAGAAAAAAATTGTTATGAAATATATGAATGAAAGATTGGAATTTTGCTATTTTCAGATGTTGGCTTTTCGGTTAAAACCCAATCCAACAGATGATTACCGGAAATATTGGAATATGTATCATCATTTTCTTGGATATGGACTATTGGCTATCATAGTCATAAACATATTTAAAGGAATTAACATTTTGCATGGGGGTGATCATTGGAAGTGGAGTTACATTGGAATTCTTATAGGTTTGGGTGCCATTGCATTTGCTTTTGAGATTTTCACATGGATTAAATTTATCGTGGAGAAATGGAAATATAACCACCATGTCAACGTTCAAAATAAGTCGGAGAATGTCAACGTTCAAAATCAAAAGGAGTAAGTAAACACAATGGCCATGCATATATGAGGATCACACTATATGTTGCTTGAATAAAATGTGTTAGTATTTTTGTGTTGTGTGTTTTTTTAGCATAGTTTATCGGTTTAATATTTTGAAATAATGATGTACCATGAAAACATTTGTTTGTATGATAATCACTAGATCTTTAGGTTTGATATTGATGATCTCTTTCTTATAAAACGGCTAATAAGATGATTGTGTTTGTGCCACTTTTTATAAGCTCGTTTAAAGTCTTTATGTTTATTTTATAGAAAACTTGAGATTTGCTGAATATACACCCTTTACACTCAACAATAACTTTTTATTAGCATGAACCCTCCAGATATGAGAAGCTTATGAACCACATGAATGGATGAAATAGTAAAATTTGCACAATTATATTTAAAACACATGATTTTAACCCAAAGAGCATCAGGTTTAGTCATGAGTTCCCAACCAAACTTCATCAAATAACTAATGTTGACCCTTCTCAAATTGCGGAACCCAAGACCACCACCATCCTCCTCCTTAGACTTGCATATAGTAGTATTTTAGGAGATAAAATGACATTTCTTCACGTTTGATGTATTTTTCCATACAAAGGCTCTCCACTTCATCACAAATAGACTGCATTTTGTTGGGTATATATCTCAATTTAAATGTACTTCATAATATTGACTACAACCTTAAAAAAATAAATAAGGATGACAAATAGACATATGTCATTCAAGTAAGATTCGTAACAAAGTAAAATAGGATTTGAAATTTATGAAACATATATTATGAGCCATAATAAAATATTTGATTTAATATCTTGGTGTGCATGTTTCAACCGTAAAATTATTGCAATATGTAGGGTTTGGAGATCAAACCTCAAATTCTACATTTATTCACATTAAATGGTGAATTTCTAACTATGAAGCAACTTGACCGCATGAGAGAATGTTAGAAAGAGAGTCATCTTGCTTCAATGATTTATTTATTTTTTTGTCAAGTAGTCTAGCGGCTAGAGTTAAAGGTAAATAAGTAGGGTGCCCAAGGTTCGAATCTCGACCCCTGCATATATATGCATTATCCTTTACCAAATGAGGAAATTTTTTTTTCCGACCCTCTTTCCCAAAAAAATTCAACATTTGACCCCCTATGAAAATTATTGACAAAAATGACCCACTTTCAATTTTTTTTGTCGTTTTCCTCATTACCGCCATTTGAAACGGCGGTAATGAGCCACCACCTCTGACACGTGTCAGTGCGTGACAGGCGCAGCAGCTTTTTGATTTTTTTTTTTTGAATTTTTTTTTCAATACCGCCATTTGAAATGGCGGGAATGAATTTATATTTTTTTCGTTTTTTTATTTTTTGGGACAACCTATGTTTATTTAAAACACAAATAATAATAAATAAATAAATATTAATGATGATAATTATTAATTTAAAAACACTAATTATTTTACTCATAAGAAATAGAAGCAAAAACTATGACCTCCCGTGGTACATAATTTATCTTTTTTATTTCGTACGGGTCGTTGATCTTCCTCTTCCTCTCCCTCGTGCTCTTCCTGTTCCACTTCGTCATCGGGAATTTCAGCATCAACATTAGTTTCCATAGTGACTTCATTTTGCACTTGTGAAGCTGAGTTGGTCCAGATTTCATTAACGAAGTTATCGTCATTAAACCCTGCAGCCAGACTTTCTATGGTATTAGTTTGTGAATTTGGCCATTGAGGTGTGTAGTTTGTTTGAGGATAGTTTACAATGTGTGGAGGGGTTGGTAGGTTGAACGAGGAGTATTGTGATTGGTCTGGGTAACTGGATTGTGTGGTGTACTGAGTTGGATTGAAGTCATCAAATGAATAGTTTGATGTTCGGGAGCTTTCTCCTTGATGACTTTGTTGAGAATAGGTTGGATATGGGATTGGGGTGTTATGTAAGTTTTGGTTTGTGGGTTGTGGCGGTGATTGGTAAGTTTGGTTGTAGTTGGTGTATGGGTCAAAGCTTTGTTCAAAATAAGTGGGTGGAGGTGTCATGAATTGGTTGTACGGTGGAGGTGTATTTGACCACATATTTTCATCTGGAACCGTATAGGTTTCTGGCGCTGCAGGATAGTCATGCGACAATCCTGGTAAAAGTCTTGCACATTCTTGCTTTGGGTTTGCCAATAATACTTCTCTAGAAAGCCACAGATGATCTCCGAAAAATTCCCAGTACCATGCAAAATATTGACGATTTGGATAAACCTCATGGATATACGGAACACCGTGAAGTGCTAATTGATGACGTTGGTTCCAGTTTTGGACTTGACGATGATGCTTATCTTTCCACGAGCCTTTAATTTTTATCTTTGACCAATGAAATTTTGTGGAAATCTTTCAAATTATCTGGTAAGGCAGGTGGATGTTGTGGTAAGCCAAATTGAAGCTTTACTCTATCCGTCTGATGCCTCTCGACTATCTAAAAACAGATGAGATATGTGTTTGCAGACCAAATTTGACTTTCTTCTTCGTTAGTGTAATGAAAGTGGAGATAAGGCCTCCAGGAGAACTGTTTAAAAGAATGAATATTAGTCTTTAATTGTTGACTAAAAAGCAATCACAAAAGAAAAATATAATACCTGATCATATGTCATTGTGTCGATTTTTAAACGTGTAGATACGAGATTATGCCGAGGATTTTCCACGAATTTATTACCATGTTCTAGCCATCTATTTAATTTATAGAATGTTATAATTAATATAGGTTGGATAAATGTATTTAAAAATTAATAAAAAATAACATATTTATTTTACTTACATATTTGCCAAAGGAAGTTGTGTATCAGCTTGTGGTGGTTGCCTGGGCACGAGAGCTAAGCATGACATTCTTGACCACGCCCATGCTTGTAAGAGAATTGTACACCCAGGCATGTCGCTAGTGCCATATATTGCGCCGTCACACAAGGATATATATTGCGTAGCTGAACCCCAACTGTACTGTCCAACCTCCTCAGGTGATTTATCCAACAATTGCAAAAACGATAAATGTACAAGGTTACCACTATAATTAGGCATTATTCGAGAGCCTATCAAGTATAAGACATAGGCTCTAAACATATGTAGAGTCGTGGGGGGACCTGCCATACCAACACCGTTGATATAATCTTGAAGCCATGATAATCTTATACTCTTCCCGTCACGTCGAATGTTTGATGGCTTACTTCCTAAAATAGGTTCAACAATCTCCCACCCAACTTCTGTTTTAGCAGTAACCGGTTCACCATTAATCTTTAAAGCAAGAAGCATATGAACGTCTTCCAACGTTATTGTACACTCGCCTGATGGAAAGAGAAATGTGTGTGTCTCTGGCCTCCATCTTTCACATAACGCGACAATTAAACGATTATCAACGTTGTATTTGTTTAATTTAGTAAAGTTTCATAATCCAGCTGACCTTAAGCTATCTTCAATGGCTGGGGGCGTCGGGAAAATCTTACGATGACAGCGAACTCGAAAGTAATGTTGGTCTTCGTTCTACAAATAAATAAATACAATGAAAAATTAATAATAATACATAAATAAAATAATATTAATATAATTGAATTACAAGGAAAGAAAATATTAATAAAGAAATAGTATTAATTATACATAAATAAAATAATATTAATAAAATTAATATTTATACATAAAAGAATACAAGGAAAAATTAATAATTATATATAAATAAACTAAATTAACTTACATTGATAGTTTTTGAAATATGACATGATCTATGTTTGTTGCCTAAATAAAGGATATCTCCCATCTTTAAATTAGAAGGAAAGAAAAGTTTTGCAGTATGTTATTTTTAACAAGGAAAGGAAGGTTTGATTGAGAGCAATTCAATTCACAACCGTGTAAAATGTTCAGCTACAATGCTGATTTTATAGAAGAAAAATTTAAGTCTCATAACAGGTAGTTTCAATTATTCAGTGTGGTCTTTTCAAGCAGGGATGCAGAGTCTCAAGAATATTTTTTACAGGCTTTCAGACTGCATTTCATTACAGCCATTCCAAACGGCGGGAATGCCCAGTCTGCAGACCAACTGACCAATCACAAGCCAGCGTTGCCTGCACACGCGCCTGCCTACACTGTTCACGCGCCAGCTTTACACTGTTCACGCGCCTGCAGGCGCTGACAGACAATGTTCACGCGCCAGCTTTTTGGTCAATACTGTAACGCCCTAGTTGTTATTTATTTAATTTCAGTTGATTTTAATAAGTTTATATGATTTTAAATAATTTATGTTGATTTTTTGGTGTGATGTATTTTATTATATGATTATTTTAATGTTTAAATTAAAATAGGTGAGAAACTATAATTATTAGAAAGTTGGGGATTAAAATGAATTGAATAATATTTTAATAGGAGTTAATTAGAAATAAGTGGGAATTAATTAGAATTAATAGGAGTTAGAAGGAAGGGAAAGTCAGAAAACAGTTTTCACGTAGAAACAGAGAGAAACAGAGAAAAGGGAGAAAAACCTAGAACAAGAGAGAAGAAGCAGGAAGAGAGAAGAACGCAGCTTTGAATTCAGGAAGATAATCTAAGGTAAGGGTGAGACTAACTCTCAACTTTAGGCCTTATGATTCGTTGATTAATGTAGGATTGTTAGGGTTGATGAATTGAATTAGGTTAAAGATGAATTGATGTTAAAAACTTGATGAATTCATGAATATGTTGTAGTTTATTGCTGTTCATACAGTTCGTAGTTCTGTCAGTCGCCACTCGCCACGGCGAGCAGTCGCCACTCGCCACGGCGAGCAGTCCCACTCGCCAGGCGAGCAAGCCTGTGTAGCTCGCCACAGCGAGCAGATCCACTCGCCAGGTGAGCAGTGAACCTATATAGCTCGCCACAGCGAGCAAAAGCACTCGCCACGACGAGTTGCTTAAATTAAAAAGTGTTAATTGTCGTAATGATGTTTTTAGGTCAATTTTTATATCAACTTGAGTGCCTTAATATATTTAGGGATGAATGAAACCTTTTTACAGAATCAAATTTGGGTTTTGGGGACTTAAAAATGAAGATTTTAGGTGATAAATGTCAAAAATGCCGAGAGCACCCAGTTTTGCTCGCCTTGAGCTCGCCCCCAACTCGCCATAGCGAGTAGCTCATTTTCCTGAACTCGCCACGGCGAGTAAAGTAGCTCGCCATGGCGAGTAGTATTGTAGCTTGCCTAAATGGTTGAATTTTGCTGTGAGACCTTGTTGTACCCTTTTGTTGTGTCCTGTCGATTAAGTTGGAGTCTTGTGTCATAGTTGATTATGCATATTGTAGTTGTCGTTGCTGTTGTCGAGTTGTATGCAGATATACACTAGTGAGTCCATTCATACTCATACTTTGTTGAGGGCTCATGCCCTGGAGTGTTTTCACTCAACCGTTGAGGGCTTATGCCCTGGAGTGTTTATCACTCAATCGTTGAGGGCTTATGCCCTGGAATGTTATTTCATTCAAACTGTTGGGGGCTTATGCCCCGGAATGCTTAGCATTCAACGCGCGTAAAATGGTACCACATGCATTTGCATTAGTCGCATTGTTGTCGTTGTTGTTGTTGGTTGGGTCGTCGATGTCGTAGCTTGGTAATGTTGTTGCTGTTTTGTCTTAATTATAAATTGACAGTTGATAACAATGTATTCTTGTTGTTGAATTTAATTGATGAATTATAATATCTATTGTTGTTTGTGAATCTCACCCCTTCTACTTGGAAATGTTGCCTTTCCTATGGGTAACTTGCAGGTAACGAAGATTAGTAGAGATGTCGGCTCACAGTGTCATAGGGCTCTGATACGTAACGGGATGTGGATCTTATTATTTGTTTCTCTTTCCTTACGTATTGTTTTTGGAATTATGAAACTTTTGATGAGGCCTGCGTGCCAAAGTTTAATTTTGTTGATTTGAATTAATTCCGCTGCGAAGTTTGAAGGTTAATTTTTATTGACTACTTTTTATGAAGAATAAATAGTTATTTATTCATTTGGAGATTTTATTGAAAGAAAATGTAGCATTCCGTTATGTGAAAACTCTGATTTTATTTATGAAATTTTTATGTTGGGAAAACGGGGTGTTACAAATACCGCCAATTCAAATGGCGGGAATGAAATGGCCACTCAAATTTGGACACGTGGCAATGTTGGCTAGTGTGGAGCTCATGCATTCACCTATATAGTCTCTTGTTAACACTTAGCATTTGCAAATATTGTCAACACACAACAACAATGACATCCACACCAGAAAATATTTTTCTCATTGTCCATTACAATGGAAAAGTTTCAAGAAATCAGTTTGGTTCATTTTTTGAAAGTGAGCAAAGAAAATGTTTTTACGTTAGTATCAAAAGCACAATTGTTCATTTGAAAAAAAGAATAGAGCAGAAGCTACACCTTGGTGAATCTCAGGTGATATCTAAAATTATATATCGAGCACCACAATGTTTTACTGCAAGTCATATCCAGTATAATGACACAGAAACATGTGACAACGATGACATTGCAGATATGTTCGCCAATCACAAATATTTTAATGCAATCAGTTCCATTGCAGTCAGTTCCATTGAGTTATCAGATACGATTGAAAACCGGAATATTCCACAACCTCGTCAAACACCGCCACCCAATCAAATACCACAACAAAATCAAACACCACGATATGAGTATCAACCCCCATCTTCATCACAACAATTACCATACACCCAATTGTTTTCTCAAACACAATATCAATATGAACCCCCATCTTCATCACAACAATTACCATACACCCAATCGTTCTCTCAAACACAATATGAATTTGAACCCTCTTCTTCACAACCACCGCCGCAAACGCAACCACAAACACAAACCCACCTGGAGGATCTTTTCGTTCATCAGTTTGAAGACTTGCCAGACAACATTCAAGAAGAAGAAGAAGCTAGTAGTGAAAGTGACGAAGAGGAGGCACTTCAGCATGATACAAATGAAGAAGACGAACACCAAAACAGAAATGAAGAGGAAGATATTTGGGGGAACATTATGTCTGGCACACAACCACAACAGGCAGTACCGATCAGAGCCGCTTATTGTCCCTCGTTGCATATGCGTAACGTTGACGTTGCTGCATATGATGCTCTATCTACCGACGATCACTGGAATATGAATGTTCCCGTCGATGGAGCTATAGAGGAAGGAATGACATTTCACAGCAAAGAAGATTGTTTGCATGCCATCAAGTCTTTCCACATCCGACAATCGTTGGATTACGATGTTATACACTCTGATCCAAGAAGATATGTCATTCAATGTACCCAGGAGACTTGTCGATTTAATTTGAGAGCGTCCTTCAGAAAAAGGAGTGGTAGATGGAAGATTGGGACCATGGCGGGCCCACACAACTGCACATCGGCTTTACTGTCACAAGATCATCGCAAGCTCAACTACAAACTTATAAGCCAGAGCATCAAAACACTTGTGCATGCAGATGCCTCAATAAAGCCAAAGCTGATCATTGCGCACATACAACAAAAATTTAACTACATAACCACATATCGAAAGGCGTGGTTGGCAAAGAACGCGGCAATCGAATCTATTTATGGGAAATGGGAGGAATCTTATAATGATCTTCCGCAATGGTTGAATGTGATGAAGGAGACAATGTCAGGGACTATCTTTGATTTAAAAACAAGAATTGGCGACAATGGTGAAACACAGTTTCATCGTCTATTCTGGGCCTTCTATCCATGCATCCATGGGTTTAAGTATTGTAAACCAGTTGTCCATGTCGACGGGACATGGTTGTATGGCAATTACAAAGGGACATTTTTGCTTGCGGTGTCACAAGATGGAAACAACAAAATGATTCCAATCGCCTTTGCGCTTGTCGAAGGTGAGACAAAGGAGGGATGAAGTTTTTTATTGAAAAATCTAAGAAGGCATGTCACACAAGGACGATCCGTCTGCATGGTCTCCGACAGACATGAATCAATTAAAAGCACATTCAATGACCCAAGGAATGGTTGGCAAGAAACTGGTTCAACTCATGTGTACTGCATTCGACACATTAAGCAAAATTTCATGAGCACTATCAAGGATGGAGATCTTAAGGATGTAGTAAATAATATGGGTAAATATATTATCTTACGTCTTTTTTATTTTGTGTTATTATTAAACATGTTCACTTTCTAACTAATTGTCTTTTCTTAACGTGCAGGACATGCCCTTAACGTACCTTTGTTCGATTACTACCGTGGTATAATCCTAAAGGCAAATCAACGTGCATTAGATTGGGTGGACAATATACCAAAGGAAAAATGGACTCAAGCATATGATGAGGGTCGATGATGGGGCCACATGACAAGCAACATCGTTGAGTCGTGGAACTCTGTGTTTAAGGGAACCCGCAACCTACCTGTTACACCTATAGTCCAATCAACCTACTATAGGCTGGCATGTCTCTTTGCTGATAGAGCTTAAAAAGCGTTTGCAAGGGTAGGCTCCGGAGATGTGTTCAGTGAATATTGCCAGAATGCGATTAAGGATGACATTGTTAAGTCCAACACCCATCATGTCGAACAGTTTGACCGAGAAAGATATACCTTCTCAGTCCGTGAGACCGTCAACTACAGGGAGGGAAGACCAATGGGAACTTTCAAGGTGGACCTACAAAAGGGGTGGTGTGATTGTGGGAAATATCAAGCTTTACATTTGCCTTGTTCCCATGTCATAGCCGCGTGTTCTTCATTTCACCATGACTACACAACCATTATTCCAGATGTGTTAAAAAATGAGAGTGTTTACTCGATCTACAACACATCATTCAAAGTAGTCCACGACAAGAGTTATTGGCCCCCATACGACGGTCATGTGCTTTGCTATAATCCAAACATGCGAATACTAAAGAAAGGTCGACCCAATAGTACTCGCATAAGGACTGAAATGGACGAGGAGGTGGTAGAGAGGACTCCGACACCGAGACAGTGTGGGTTGTGTCGGCATACCGGTCATATTAGGAGAAATTGTCCGAGTATAAATAACCGGTAGTTAATAATGTTATGTATTATGTGTTCAAATAAATTAATATTTATTATCATTAATATTTATTTAGTTATTTATATTTATTTATTATTATTTGTGTTTTAAATAAACATAGGTTGTCCCAAAAAAATAAAAAAACGAAAAAAAAAATATAAATTCATTCCCGCCATTTCAAATTGCGGTATTGAAAAAAAAATTAAAAAAATTAAAATCAAAATCTGCTGCGCCTGTCACGCACTGACACATGTTAGAGGTGGTGGCTCATTACCGCCGTTTCAAATGGCGGTAATGAGGAAAACGACAAAAAAAAATTGAAAGTGGGTCATTTTTGTCAATAATTTTCATAGGGGGTCAAATGTTGAATTTTTTTGGGAAAGAGGGTCGGAAAAAAAAATTCCCAAATGAGATAAGCTCACGAGACTGTTTCAATGATTTATATTCAAGGGAAAAACATTAATATTTGATTCAATTTTTTTGTTCTTAAAGAGTCACTACTCAGCATAACAAACTCCGTAAAAAGGTGGAAGTGAAAAAACTAGGTTTTTTCTAAATTACCTTTGAAATGAGTAATTTATTGATGGAGACCAAATAGTTCATGAATACCACCTAAAAAGATGAATGTTCATTGATTGAAGTAAATTACTCATCATTCTTTCATGGGTACTTTAGTTGTCACAAAAAAAAAACTATGGTTTTCTACAAAACAAAAAAATAACAATGGTAACTCTATTGAGTGCGGTAGTAACAAAAAATAGCCATGGTAACTATAGTCACTAATGGTACTAATGGATTGAATCCTATGTCACAGTACTATTCTTTTTTAATCTTGCTGTTGTGCTTATTTGAGAGACTAGCTTGGTGTTGGTATGTCCTGCTCACAATTTTCATTCAAATTTACATTTATGAGACATTATTTATAACTCTCATGGTCAACATGATTTTTCTCTAAAATTAAACATAATCTCACAATTTTCATTCAAATTTACATTTATGAAACATCATTTATAACTCTCACGGTCAACGTGATTTTTCTCTAAAATTAAACATAAGCTCACAATTTTCATTCAAATTTACATTTATGAAACATCATTTATAACTCTCATGGTCAGCGTAATTTTTCTCTAAAATTAAACATAAGCTCCCAATTTTCATTCAAATTTACATTTATGAAACCTCATTTATAACTCTCATGGTCAACGTTCATTCAAAAAAACTTTCATAGTCAACGTGATTTTTCTCTAAAGTTAAACATAAGCTCACAATTTTCATTCAAATTTACATTTATGAAACATCATTTATAACTCTCATGGTCAACGTGATTTTTCTCTAAAATTAAACATAAAAACGCAAAAACAAAAAAAAAAAAACAAAAATAGCAAAATGTTTCCTTATTAAAGATTTCAGTCACTTTTACGTGTAAACAATCCTAATTGAGGGGTTGTGTCTTATTTGAGACACTAACTTGGGTTGATTGTTGACCTATTTTAATTTAGGGTGCTGCTAACCAGTGTTTCCGGCACTCGATAAGGAACATTAAATAGGCAATAAATAAATAAATAGATTTCACTTGATTTACCTCAATTAAAATGGGAAATAAATCAACTAGTTAAAATAGAAAATAGTTGTATTTAATAGTGAAAATTTTTGTTCCATTACAGAGCTAAACAGCAATGCGGCTTCTAATTATTTACCTTGTGATTTCAATTTCAGGAATGTCCCCACTCCCATTGTATTCATGTGGTGCCTTCATTTCTTAATAAAAAAATTTCCTGCAATTTTATTTAAGGCAATTTATTTTACGTGATTTTTCTTTTAATCATTTTTTCTTTGAAACCAATTCATGGTATGCATATTCCTATTAAAAGAACAAACAATATAACCAAATAAATTAATTTTAATTAGTAACAAACACACATAATTATACAAATTAGAAATATAGAGAATTTAATAAATAAAAAGAATAATAAATGTGCACCTAAACTTTTGGAAAGAGAATTGGATTTAATTTGAATTGTCAGAAACACTACTTTTAGAAAGGAAAATTTGTTGAAAGATTCAAGAAATTGAGAAACTAAAAAAGAGAAGGAAGGTTAAAACTTCGTAAAAGGCAACAGTAACATGAGATCCTTAGGCGCGTATGTATTAACTGTGCCTTTTAAAGAGTATTCAATACAGTCATTCCTATTTTCATTAAGTTGACCAACTTTTGACATTAATTGACGTTAATTAAGTGTGACCCATTCATTTTATTGTTCCTTAACCGGTGCTCCGGATAGCATTACCCTTTAATTTATTATAAACTTTTGTAAACAATCACATTAGTTATGATAGTAGAGTGTCGTGTCAATAAATAATTTCTCATCAATGTGGATTTTAGGGGAAAATATTGGGAGAAGACTATCAAATCATAAAGAGAGAAAAACATAAGGGGCCAAAATTAGGCATGACAATGAGGAGGGGTGGAGACGAGTTTTAACTTCTCCGTCTTCATACTTTTATCTCATATACTTACCCGTTACCTTACCCAAATTTAACGGTGATGAAAAATCGAATATCATCCGTTCGAGTATCTCCGCCCCATCCTCATCCTCGTATTGGATAATTTTTTTAATAAATTTTTTTTTTTTCAATCTCAGGCGCGATGTTATTATGCATTTTCGTGCAAAGAGATGATGACAGTTGACGGCTATGATGACGGAGAAGAGAAAGACCGAGAGTGTGAGATATGGAAGGAGATGAGAGAGAACTGTGAGAAGTGAGAGTCATCTGAAAGATTGAGACTCTAACTATGTGAATGAAATGATTTAGGGTAGGGCTGAGCATTAAATCCAGACCCGCCCGAAACCCGTGTAAACCGCCACTCACTTCAATTAAGCGGATAGGTCGGGTCGGTTGTCGGGTTGTGGAAGTGAAGAAAATCGAGTACAAACAGTTTCCAACGGTCGGTTGTGGTTTCCGAATTTATAACCCATCGGTACCACAACCGACCGAGTGAGTATAATAATAACAACCTTCAATATTTATGCATTTTAGCTGGTGTTCAACTCCTTATAGCATAGGTAACTAGTTATAGCTACCTGACAAAGTGAGTTAAAATCTTGAGTTAGCTTTCCACATTATTAGAAAAGACTTTATCCCACTAATCCCTCTCCCAATGTATCTTTCCTTACGTCTAATCCTATCCAACTAATATTCAATAATATATAATCAAATGTATCTCAAAGTCTTGTCATCAGAAGAAAATAAATAAGTTTATCTCAAAACTAACTTTATTTCTTCCAAAAACTAACTTTATTGCTTGCAGATCCGGTACATTGTTTTTCATTATGTGGTTTACTTTGTTGGTCCTTCATTGTTGTTGTTAAGTCTCTCCTTCCTTAATACTTCTTTCCTACAATATTTTTCCTTTGGCCAAACCGTATAAACCGACCCGTACAAACCGTCTTCCGCACAACCCGCCACCCGCCCAAACCGATGCCTTAAGTGGTCGGGAATGGGTGCTTGTTTTCCATCACAGGTTTCATTCAGATGGCCAGTTATCGGACCAAACCCGCCCGAAATTGCCCGATGATCTACCCTAATTTAGGGTTTGATGTTTTATTTATATAAAATGGATAATAAATTGATTTATACATTCGGGACGGATTTGAGTATGGGTTCGAGGTGGGTACTTATATCCTCGTTACTCGCCCCGCACCCATGTTTTATAATCAGAGAAAACCCAAACTCATACCCAAACCCAATCAAAACGGAGAAAATCCATCAAATTAAGTTTGGTTTGAGCCGGCACCCGCAGGTATGAGTTTTGTTGTCATGCCTAGCCGAAATCGCTCAAAAAACAATCAAATTTGCACAATCACGATATTTAAAGGTCAAAAGTACAGTAAAGTCTTAAATGAAGGTAGTATTATTTGAGCATCTAAAAATTAACATTCCGACACCATATAAAATACACTACTTCTAAATGTTACTATTACGGTTTAATAAAGAATGAGAAGATAAAGATGTGGGGCATGTATATTGCTATGGATATGGCTCGGAGACAGGGGATCACACACTTGCAAGTGGAAAGCGACTCATCACTTTTGGTTGACATGGTAACAAGGAAATGTAACATCAATGGAAATGTTCCTACCTTGATTAAGCGTATTCGTGACCTAAAAAACATGAGTTGGCAGGTTCATATCAACCATACATGGCGTGAAGGAAACAGATCAACAGATTGGATAGCTAATTTTAGTATATCTTTGGACACCTTTGATTTACATATGATTGAGACTCCTCCTAGAGAGCTTCAATATCTCCTTTTTGATGACATTTCTGGCGCTTGCATGCCTCGGAATGTTCGATTAATCGCTTAGTTTTCTTTTTCTTGGGCTCTGCCCTCTTTTTTGTACCAAAAAAAAAGAATGAGAAGAAAATGAAAACAAAAATGTATATACACCATACCCGATTAAGATTTCTCAGTTGGCAGGTACATGCATTGTTAAATGCAGGGGTTGGAGTTTGAACCCCGGACACCCCATTTATTCACCTTGAAAAAGGTGAATTCTAGCCACTAGGTTATCTGACCAAAAATTCTAACCAAGTTGTTTGAGCTCCAGTGGCAAGAAGCTCCTTCCAAGGACGTACCCGGGGAATACCGGGTTTGATTCCCAAGGGAAACAACGCTTGATTAGTGCGCATGCTTCTACGCACGAGCCGAATAGTCGTCCACCTTTGGTGAGTCGGAAACCGGTGCGAAAACCAAAAAATAATTCTCATTATTAAATGTTTAAGATGTTTTCAACTATTCTTCTTCAAAGAAAAGATGTTTTCAACTCTTTTTCAATTATTGCAAAAAAATGGAATGGACTAAGATGGGCAATTTCTTTTATTTGATAATTATGTGTGTGGGGGGTGAGGGGTATGAATGGGAAGCATTTTGCGTTAAAAATCTTTTCATAATATTTTTATATTCTAGTTCAATTATTTTGTCCATCTAATCAAATATTTTTTAATATTGTAATAATAAAATACTTAACTGAAGGGGTGGACATAGTTCAGTTCGGGATGAAAACTGAACCGAACGGAACTGAACTATTTGCTAAATTTAAAAAAACTGGACCGAACCAAACGTATTGCATTTTGAATTGATTGAACTATTTCAAACTGAACCGAACTATTCTGAATCAAACAGAGCTGTTATTATTGGTACTGTTGAAAAAAACAAATGAAATCGAATTTTAGAAGTTTTTAAAACCAAACCGAACAGATTCGAATCGAACCGAACTGTTTTGAACTGAACTTAATTGACTATTTCAATTCAGTTCCAAAATTGTTAGTAATGATTAAAATTTTTTTGGTTTAATTTAGTTCAGTTCTTTAGTTTTTTGTTTTTTTACCCACCCCACCTTAATTGAACCTGTAATTTGCAATTTGCTTCGTTTTTGGTATTTCAGTAAAATTGTACACTTACTTCATCAACTGTAGCCATAAATAAAAAATATAGGTATGTTCATAGGCACATACCATTCTGGTTAGAATTTGTCCTCATTATTCTAATTTCACAGATGCATTATGTACTTATATTACTTATTCAAATCAAATTGACCTCATATT
Organism: Medicago arabica; assembly: GCA_946800305.1. NCBI lineage: Eukaryota > Viridiplantae > Streptophyta > Magnoliopsida > Fabales > Fabaceae > Medicago > Medicago arabica. The sequence goes on from OX326970.1 coordinate 3,703,834, forward strand.
GCCTTAACGTGAGAAAAAAATAAATTAAATGTTACATATGTATATATAAATATTTAGTCATATCTCAAAGAGTCATGAACTAGTTTATGATTTGAAAAAGAAGCGTGAATAGAACTTTTGGTTACACATTTGAATAGTTTCTATCTTGCCTTTTTTGTTGAGAATACATTTTCTCAGTTCAAGGAAACCAAACCTCAACTTTACACCATTTTTGAGCAATATGTGATGTGAAAGGCATTAATACGTAGAATGTAACTTATTATCTATGAAGAAAATAGGTGTTAGTTTCCAGAATTAGATCGTTAGAGTGTAGAGCTAGCTGCTACATAAGAAGTATAGCATTAGCAATCATCATCTTCGCATGTAAGGCATTAATATGTGATGTCAAAAGGCATTGTAAAAAAGAAAAATCAAAAAGTTAAATTGAATACAAGAATAAAATAAAGGAATTATAAATATTAAAAAATATTGTAGGTAGCATTTTTCATTTTAACTTAGAACTTGGAGCTCTAGTATAGGCAGCATTTTATTTTAGCTATGGACATGCATCATCATGTACATTGCTCCACGCTTTTGCTTTCTTACTTTTATATAAGTAAGGAAATCATCAATTTAACCTCTAAATTATATCTCTCCAATTTATCTTTAAACTATATAAATAGACTAATGAATCCTTAAACTATATAAAATCCATTAACTTACTATTTAAAAGTACACTAAAATCAATCAATTTATTCATTCACATTTTAATAGTATGTACTAAATTGATGAATTTTGTATATTTAACTTTAAGGACTATATACTATATATTTTTATATTTTAAGGACTAAATTGAAAATTGAATGATAGTTTAGAAAGTAATGTTTTCTTCTCTTCTCTATATAATGGATGTCATTCTCCCTATAATTCTCAAACTAACTATATATTTTCTTCTCTCTCTCTCTCTCATTCACTTTTTAATATCAGTAATTTTCTTCTTCCTCTTTGCTCCACAATGTCTTCCGGTGACTCCTCAATGTCCTCTGAGCCTCCTTCTTTCAACTACCTCGTATGGTCCATGACTGGGTTTATGGTAATAGTAACATTGATCGGATTATTGATCTTCCTTAAAATGGGTACTTCAATGTGCAAATCATGCCGCCCAAAAAATCCAGCACCACCGGCAACTGCGGCGGTGACACCACTTAAAGAGGTGGTGGTTTCAGCTCCTGCAAAGGCATAAGGAGGAAATTAAGATTAGAGATGTTGCCCGCTTCAAGAATATAAAGTAATACAATTTTCATGCTATAGCATGACTATATATATTTAGTTTCTTTCAAAAAAAATATATTTAGTTGTTCATCCTATAATATTATAGTATTTAATAATATTAGCAAGTCATTGTGATTTGTTTGTGTTATTGAGTATGGTTTTATGTGTGTTCGCATGAGTAACGTGTAATATGTGAAATATTGTGAAGTTTGTTTGCGTATGATCCATTTCTACTAAAAATAATATTATTAGCAAGTTGTGATTTATTTGGTATGGTTTTACATGAATATATTGTGTAGTCTTCGTGATGTACTGTGTTTTTTCCTTTTTACGTTCCCAAATGGTGATTACTGATTTCACTGAATTTTTTTGACCAATTTTTTTATTCTAATATTCGGATTATTATTTTTATTAAAATTTGATCTTGAGTGATACTTTGATTTGTATAATTGTAAATTTCAAGAGAAAAACACTTCAAATTTAAAGATGTAAAATTTCTCTATGAATTTAGGTCAAATTAAAGAGATGGTAGTACTCCTCTGATTTGAAATAATCATTCAAAGTAAGCCACCATCTCCAATATTGCCTTTCTACAATCTTTCAAAGTCATCTTGAATCTTTTTTGGTTTGTGCATATTTTCACTCTTTATTATGTTCATAATACTGACTGACCTACCACCCCTTCACCTAAATTCATGGATGAAAAATTAAAGACATTTTTATGTGATTCTCTAAATTTCTGAGTTTGCAGCTTCATCTTCTCTTTTCTATTTCTGAAAAATTCTAATTTCCATCTCTTATTAATCCTAATTTTTATTTTCTTTTTTCTTATTTACAAAAAGAAAATTAAGCAACAAAATAAATATCAACCACGGTTATATGGAGCTTTTTATATGCAACGAGAATGCTTGACCAATTTCAAACAATAAATTTATAAGTGGATGAGTGTACAAACCAATTATATTTTCCATAATGTTTCTCTAAATTTATTTTATGTATTTTGGACTGGCCTATCTTTGATTAATCAGCTTAAATTAACATGATTGAATTAGATATCTATCGTTTTCAAACATGACGATACATGATCATCAATGTAGTCTAGCACATCAACTTTTATGTATTTTTGACAAAAGACGTAGCAAAGAAACTTCATAGTTTATACTCGTAAAATACCCATAAACGGGAATGAGAAGGACCACTAACTCATGCTTAGAAAAGAGAGAATTAGATAGGAGTAATTAGTTTCCATAAACAGAGAAACAGATAAAAAAGTGTTACGAGAGAATTTCTTAGAATAAATGACAAACATAGAAATATAAATGGACGGCCACATTCTATAAACATTTAGTGATTGAAGGAAACAAGCTTAGGAAAAGTAATAATGGATTTTTGTTTTAAAATGAAATGAGAAAGAAAGTGAACACTAGCATATATTGATTAATTTGTTTCATTTCCAACCACCGTTGCTTTATATTTTTTAATTTTTATGCCAATGTTGATAGAAATATGTGAAAGAAAAAAATCCTCTCACATGCCAATATATTGGTTAAAGTGTTCTGAGAAGAATATTCATAGAATAAATGACATACGTAGAAATATAAATGTACTTGAAAATCAGGTAGTGAACTCCTCCCTGGTTTATGCCAATATTTGATAGAAACAAAGAAAAGTTTACAAATCTCAAGGTTAACATGGTCCATTATTTTTGTAACATTAAGTATTTTTATGTTCATCAATCCTTATAGTATAAAAAGACATTATGAAAATTAAGGTGACAATTGATTTGTTGTTGTTAGATCATAGGGGGCCTGTAAATCATCGACATTTGGCCAAGAATAACACGCAAGTAATTTTGATCTTACATTTTAACAAAAATCCTTAAGTCGTTAGATTTATACGTTTTATCACTTATAAAATATTCAACCTCTACTTTTCTAAACAATGTAAATTAGAACACAGAAACTGACGTGGTTTTTGTTATATTTCTTTTTATAGACAAATGTTTGTAGATAGTAATAAGTTGGTTAGTATATTATATTTTCTCCGGGTTTGAATTTGGGATCTTTGTCTCCAAGTTTTATAACACTCTCTAGGGGTTTGCTTGGTTATGAGATGGGCTACTTTATTGTTACAACGCTTAGTATATTGAGTGCTACTGATCTGAAACCATTTTAGGGTTTCTCTACCTTTTTCCCTAATAGGATAGTTCCTTTGTCATTCGTTGATTTCTTTAGTAAGAACTTCATAATCTGAATCGATAATGATCTTCTGAAAACACCATTGTTGTATAAATTTTAGCGCTAGCATCATGGTTTGTGTTTATGTTGTTGTTGCATAGTTGTGGCCTTTTCCATTCCATGTCATTAACAACTACCTTTCCCTTTAAGTCTCAGGTAACAACAGTCATTCCCCAGTAACCTTCCACACCCATGGAACATTAACATTTAATTTAACTAAGTAAGAAGTGCCAACTTCACATATCATTCACATTTAGATCAATCATCGTTAACTCATATAATATTTATCGTTTAATATACATCATAGGAAGGCATCCTATATAAAAGTATACATACAATACAAAACATAATTTTCTCCAAAATCATTTGTCAATAAAGCCATTAAAAATATATACAATGAAGTCATACATCTTGTAAAATTTACTAAAGATAATTCGCATACAAAGAAATACAGTTGGTCCCATATCAAAATTTGAAGTAATCAATTTAGAAAAAAATCATTTCATTTAGGCGTATCAACATAACACTTATGTAGAATTGCAGTTAATTAAACTAAGCATGGATAGTCACATGAAATATGAAAATTTTGAATATTTTGTTGAAGGTAATCAGCTTACAGATGAACATGATGCAAACGATCCCATCGAAAAAATTTAAACCAACAAATTATTTAAAAAAAATGTATTGAACCTATTCTAAGTAGTAGTTTTCAAGAAATTTTAGTTCATCTTGTAAATTTCCTTTTCATATGTGATGGTACCTCATCATATGTGATTATATATGTGTTTTGAAGTCTTTTTCTAAGCATTTGATGACAATATAGAAGGTTTAGAGTGAGTTGCTCAGGGTTTTGAGATTGTTGTGTAATGTTTTGGTTTTAGTCGCTGCAATTCTATTTCTTCCCTAATCAGATGATTATATAGGTGTTTTGAGTTTTTTATGGTTTAAGTTATGTTTGTCAAGTCTTTTTATTGCGCTAATACGTATATATTATGAACAATTCTGTTTTATGAAATTTTGTTTTTCCTCTTAAAAAAATAAAATTTGGATTTTGATTAAAATTATTTTGATTTTAATTAAAAGTATAAGTATATATATTTTGTATTTTGTATTGTAAAATACTATACTTATTTTTTTCAATGACACCAACAATATAGCAAATATATCTTTAAAAAAAACAATATAGCAAATATAAGCTCTTTTTATAATGTATAACATTGTTCTTAATGTAGTGGGGTAGTTCCTATTTTAATAGGTTTAGTTTTTTTAATTAATAATTTAAATATAATTTTAAAAGGATAAAGTAGTGAATAAAATAGTTTAAATGAAGGGTAAACTAGGAAAGGAAAAAGACATCTCAAACTCATGTATTTTATTTATATATAGTATATGATATGTCCAGTGACGATCAAGGATCTTGAACGGTTGTTCACGATTGTCTAGTGTGGTGGAGGTTGGGTTTTCACAGTGGAGGAGAAAGGTGCATCCAGGTATGTTAGCACTTCAATGCTCAGACCGGTATATGAGAGAGGTGATTATGTGTATAATAAGGTAAAAGTGAAGTGTACTTTGAGGGTGACGCTGAGTCACCCATATATAGGTGTGAAGAATGCTAACGACTTCTGTGAAATGTGGTGCCATCTTATAAGGCCGTTGGTGATGACGTGGACAGTGGAGATGGAATTAGGGCATGTTCATGTGCGGTAGTTCGCACAAGGCTTTGCGTGCTCCTCCATTGTATTTGGCCTTGCTTGTCTTAGGCATTGGCTTATTCGGCCTTCTATTATATGGTGACCCGGTTCGGAACAATATATATATGCTCATTGTTACAACCTAATAATTTCGGAGTTCTACTCTTCTCCCAACAAAAATCACTCGTTCCCAACTGAAATATCAATAATGCTCCTTCGTGAGTTAACTCACTCTGCGTGAGTTAACTCACACACCTTTTGCCTGTAGTGTGAGTTAACTCACGCACCTTTGGCCAGTGGTCTAAGCACATAAAACATGTTTTTTGAACGGTGATCAGTTATTCAAACTTGATTTTACACGTTTTTTCACATGTGTTTTGCCTTCATTTAGTGTAGTTAAAACCTATGGAAGCCATTCCTCCTATAAATTTCCTTCCAACCTTCACCATTTCTCACACCATCATCTCATATTCTCTCCTCCTCTTCCTTCTACAACAACAATGTTTTTCCATCCCGGGTCTTTCATAGAAAGAGGTCTCTTTGAAAATTTCAGGGATTGTATGAACGATCAATGGAGATGGCAACACACTGCAAAGAAGGTTGACATTGAAGGTCTTTTTCGAATTATACAAGAAACATACCTTACCCAAGAGGGTTTTGCTTTACCCCAAGAGGGTTTCTTTTTACCCCAAGATGGGTAAAAAGAAGCAGATTTAGTATTACCCCAAGATGGTTTCTTATAATAGAAATTTTTGTTTTACCCCTTCACCTCCATTTTCTTCTGAAGCAGAGTTAGTATTACTTCAATCCCCCTTCCCTAAACAAGAAACATACATTATTGTAAATGTATCAATTATATTAATAAAATGAGATTTTATGTGCTATCTTTTTGTTCCTTTATTTTTGTTTATATTTTCATTTATTTTATGATTTTGGCTTCTAAATAATATAATGTATTCGAAGAATAATTAAACCCAGCGTGAATTCGAATAAAAGTTGCTTATTGAATAAATAAACTCGAATAAAGTGGCACAAGTACACAAAATCAATTAAAAAATACAGAATTTTATTTAGTTTTAATTTCATCTACATTACATTGCATTCTCCCTAAATATATGTGGTATCATCATGATGTTTGATTTAAGTTAATTTTTTGGAGGTTTACTGAAAATCTTGGCATTGAAGTGACATATACTTCGGGTAGAGATTTGCAACCTTCTTTGAAAAGTCAAAAGAATGAAGAGAACACAACACATGTATTCTAGCAAATCAACTTTATAAGTTTTCGCATCAAATTTTCTCGTATAAATTGAGTAATCACACAAATGAATGCATTCCAAGAGGTTGAGTTGAACTTAATCTTACTGCCCTGCCAACTAACAAGTTTCAATTGACAGAGGAGCATGATCAAGCTCAACAGAACCTCTTAGAGGTGCATTCCCGTCATCACATAAAAGAATGCATTCCATGAGGTTGCTTTGAATTGAATCTTACTGCCCTGCCAACTGACAAGTTTCAATTGACAGAGGAGCACGATCCAAATTAAAGAAACCTCTTAGAGGTGCATTCTCTTATGTGACACTCATTCTATACGAAGGAATTCGATGTGAAAACCTTTAAAGTTGATTTCCTACAATACATGTTGTGTTCTCTTCATTCCTTAACTTTTCAAAGAACTGCAAATATCTACCCTAAGTATACGACACTTCAATATCAACATCTTCGACAAACTAACAAGAATTAAACTTAAATTCCAACAAAATAAATACACTACATAATAATGATGCTACCTAAACATAATTTTCTAGCAGAATCAAACTGTCGAGAATATCTCCAAGCAATCTTAACAACGTAGCTTCCAACTCAATTACTGGGAACATGCGTTCCCGATAATATTTGGAGAACATGCTCCTCACGAAGTCATCGTCTATCAGCATTATCTTTTTGGTCTACAAATAACCGAGATGTGCATACTGAAGGTCCTCCACCCTCCTTATGTCTCTGGAGTTGAGTCCTTGATTGATTTCGTTCAGTTGATCCTTCAGATTCTTTAGTGTGATATCGACCAAGACCTTGAACAAATGACGGTTTCCACCGTTGAAACGTACTTGGGCTTTGAAACAATGACATATCATTGTTTCAGATCTACACCATAAGAAATTAAACAATCAATGAAAAACTCATTCAAACATTTCATCAAACACTTGGATGCAAATTATACATAAACCCTAAAAATCATAACTACAACATAAACATGCAAACATCTAAATAATTAAGCAATATAAGTCATTTACATGTAGCATTGTATCATCTTTTGCACAAAAAAAATCAAATTTAAACAAAACCCTAAAACTAAAAAAATCTAATTTAAGAGGAAAAATCTAACATATAAACATAAAAAGGTTAATGATGGTTCATTATGAAAACTTATTTGTTATGGAGTGTTGTTTGATTTGAACTTGAAGGAATTTTGGATTTGGGAGATTTGAGTGAGATTTTGGAGATTTTAGATGGGAAATGAGGAAATGAAGTCCTGTCTGACTTTTAAAACGACACACAGTGTGAGTTAAGTCACGCAGAATCAACACATACGTGAGTTAATTCATGCAGAGTAATTTTGAAAATTTGATTAGGAATGAGCAAAACGTGTCGGAAGAAGAGCAGAATTCATAATTTCGCCATGAGGACATTTTATTGAGTTCGATATTCAAACTCGGGTCACCATATTTTTTCTCGCCGTATATGTGAGTTAAATAAATTAAAGTATCGAATTAGACTCATCAATCGTAACAAAAAAAAACTCACCAATTTTATCATAACAAAAGGAATTATTTATGTCAAAATGGTTTGAAGAAAAGTTATAAAATGAAAAAAATTATAATCAATGAATAATTCACCATGCACGCCAATAAAATAAAAGATTATTTCCTATAATAATTATTTTTTGGCCAACATATAACGTTTCTCAAAAAAATATACTTAAAAGTGCATGTGAGTTTAGTTCAGTTGGTAAGGACAATGCATAATATATGCAAGGTCTGAGACCGGACACCACCAAAAAAATATATATACTTAAAAGAAATATTTAGCAAGTTTGTTTAATTAATAAAAATAAAAATATTTGACAAAAACACTTTTTTTTATTTTAAGAAAACCTTTAAAAAGGGGGCCAATATGGGGTGGATATGGGGCACTTTTGCTATTTTTTCTAAAAGGGGAACAAAATCGCTACTTTTTCAAACTTAGAGGATGAAAGGTACGTTTAAGTCAAAAAACGATTGTCTGTATGAGTAAAAATCACATTCTTATGAGAGATTATTTAAACTTCTTTGTCTGATATATAATTGTCTTTACGAAGGAGAGACAAAAATGTGTTTTGCCCTCTTTTTCTCTTGACCATGGTTTTATCCCATTTTCCTGGTATTATTTTTTAATGAGATATATTATGATATAAAAGGATGTTGTACTCTTTTACCTTCACTAATTTTTTCCATGGGTGTGTTATGAATATCATAAGTGGATGTTCACAAACCCTTTGTACTTATCTCTTATTTTATTTTTTTGAAACAACATATCTCTTAATCAGTGACAATATGTTACTTATCTCCTAAGTGACACATTCTTATACTTATCCTTTAAATACTTAACTCTTAAGTTTTATAACATTCTTATGCTTATCCTTTAAATACTTAACTTTTAAGTTATATAACATATTTGTAACGTCACAAAAGAGTAATAAACTCTTCTCAATTCTTTCCCTTTCTCTCTCCTTCTCTGTTTCTCTTTAATCTTGTTCTTATTCAAAAAGTTTCATAATAATTTTAAACTTTTTTAAATAGTTCCTTCGGTGTTTTTACTTTTTGAAAAATCTACCATTAAAGACTATTGACAACCATAAATTAGAACCTTTAACCAAAAAACTTTTTTTGAACTAAACCTTTAAAAAAAACAATGTAAATAAGAAGTTAATTAAATTTAATGTTCTAATTTTTTTAAGGGAATGCTTTAATTTTTTTTTATTCAAGTATAGTTACATTTTCATTTAGTTTTATAGATGTTCCTTTTAATATTTCCATCATTTTCATTTTGTTCTAATCGGTCAAAGACGTAGGCCCAATCGTTTGGGCCCAACATCAAATCAAGTCTAAATGCTGTATTTGGCTATTTACTCACAACACATCCCTTCCCTGCGAAGGGCGGGTGCTCGGAGCAACTGAGACATGTTCAAACAAACAATAACGTCTTTTTCCTACGTTTCTGCGAATATCTCACTGGCGGTTACACTTCTTCCGATTTTGTAACCGTCGGACACACGTGTGCCTTTACAACGGCTCTGCATTCATCCACCTCTATAAATAGAAGGCTTCTCGCAGCATCCAGGGTAGAATATAGAATATCTTTCACTCTCAAACCCCCTATTTTGAACCTCTACTGGCTTGAGCGTCGGAGTCTCTGCAAGTACACACCCCATTCAGTCCAACGCTCACTGGAGTATTCTTACCATTGTGATTTGTGAACCACCGCATTAAAGAAAGCACCGACAGCCACCTTCTGATCATGTACGATCAACTTTAAATTTTTTATTTATTAATCACTCATTAATTTTATTAAAAAATATATTTTTATTAACAAATAAGATTTCATAAAAATGAGACTAAATATAAAATTGAAAGAGTGGTCATCTTATTATTATTTTTGAAGGGAGAATGATCATGTTACATAATGTTCAAAACATACCAGCAGAAAATAATTCAAAAATATACATTGGCTTAACAACAACCACTAAACGTGTATGTCTGAGAACTTTACAATGACAAAAAAGTGTGAATCCTTTGGGAAGGAGAAACAAAACTTCGCCATTATGCAGAGACGAAAAGCATATTAAATCTATATAACTAGATTGTTTTTTATTTATAAATAGTCAAGTTAAATGTTTCGTAAAGAAAGAAAAACAAAAAAATATAAAAAAAAATGAAGAAGAAAAAATATAAATAATTTAACTTTGGTGATTGAGTGAATGTATCTTTTACCAATTTAAGATAGTACGTCAGAGAGAGAAGTAATTTATTTGAGAAATTTATTATTTTAATATTGAATAATAAAAGATTATATAATTTAATAAACTCTTTACTTCTTGAAGTTTGTGTAAAAATTAGTACTTCCTGAAGTTGTGATTAATATTTGGCATTATAATTTCATATAGAATATCTATTTTATATAACTATTTATGAAATAAAATGATGAATACTTTATAATAATTGTGTCTCACAATCAATCAATGTTTGTGTCCGGTAAATCCATTCTAGATAACACAATGGTAGTGTTCAAGGTTGTTCATTATATAAAAGTGTATAAATGCAAACAGAACAACAATGTGGCATTTAAATTGGACAATAGCAAGATTTATGATCGTATTCATTGGGTGTATCTAAAGGAGGTGATGTTGAAGTTGGGTTTTGCGCCAAAGTGGGTAAGATAAATTCTTATGTGTGGCGAGTCTGTGGATTATTCTATCATTGTTAACAATAATTTGGTTGGCCCCATTATTTCGAGGAGAGTTCTGCACTAAAGCGACCATCTTTCTCTCTATCTTTTTATCTTTTGTGCGGAAGGTTTGTCAACATTAATTCATGGTGCTGAGGGGAGGGGAGATTTACATGGTATCTGTATTTGTGATATTACACCAATGGTGTCTCATCTGTTATTCTCAGATTATTGTTTTTTGTTTTTTAGGGCAACTGAGAATGAGGTACAAGTGCTGAAAAATATTTTGACAACTTATGAAGTAGCGCTAGGCTAGGCTATAAGCCTTCCCAAGTCTGAGATTTATTATAGTTCGACATCAACACATGCATGCTCTGTCATGCAAATCCTTGGCGTTCGAGCTGTCTTGGGCACTGACAAGTACTTGGGTTTGCCTTCTATGATAGGTTGAAATAAAAGCAACATTTGGTTATATCAAGGATAGAATATGACATAAAATTAATTCGTGGAGAAGCAAATGTTTGTCTAAAGTAGGACGCGAGATAATGTTAAAATTTGTGCTAGAAGATATACCTTCAAATGTCATGAGTATTTTTGTTCTACCTAAAACGTTGATCGATGAAATAGAAAAAAAATTATGGATGGTTTCTGGTGGGGTAACGGTGGAGCAGCTACCGGGGCATGTGATGGATGTCTTGGGATAAACTTTCTATTCACAAAATTCATAGAGGAATGGGTTCTAAGGACTTGTTGTTGTGTTAAGTAAACATGGGTGGAAAATTCAAACAGATGTTGATAACCTTGTGGCACGACTATTTAAGGCCAAATATTTCCCACATACTGACTTCTTTAGAGCTAATTTTGGTACCAATCCGAGCTACGTTTGGTGTAGCATTTTTAGTGCAAAAAATGTTGTTCATCATGGAGCTAGGTGGTGTATTGGTACAGGCACAAGGATTCCTTTGATGGGGGCACCCGTGACTACTAAATGGGGAGTGTATCACAACTTCTAGACAGGGAATACACAATTCCATTCAATTTGTGTTAATGAGTTGATTGATCAGAAAACTAAGACTTGGAAAGAGTAGCTAGTTCATTACCTATTTATCTGCATACCGCATGTTAAATTCTCAATGCTCCTCTTTTTCCTCAAGTCACAACAAATGCGTTAGTTTGTAGTGCTTATCGAATTTGCACTGAAAATACCCGAGGCACATCTTACTTACGATGTTTGGGTCATTGGAACTCGCTATGAAACATCAAAGCTCCCCCAAAGGTTAAGAATCTTGTTTGGAGGGTGTGCGGTGGTTTTTTTCTTACAGGTGTGTGCCTTGTTAGTAGAGGAGTTACTTGTCCCACTGAGTGTGTTGTTTGTAGCGAAGATGGCGATGATTCCGTGCATGCGTTGTTTATGTGCTCCTAGGAAACTCATGTGTGGCGTGACACCGGTTTATGGAATGTGATAGAGCACATTATGAGTTTGTATGATGAGCTCGCTGCCGTGGTTTTTTGTATTCTGCAAAATCTCCAACCAACACAATGCTCCCTTTTTTGAACGATCCTTTGGAGTCTTTTGAAGTGTAGAAATTTAAAATTGTGGCAGAGAATCCATGAAACAAATGCCCAAGTAGTTGAACATGATGTGCATATGCTAGAAGATTGGAAGCTCGTGCATAAGATTAGACAAAGTGGTAGCACAACTGAAGCGCAACCTCAACTAAGACGAAGTCGTACACAAGCTCATACATGGTAGAGACATGCACCTGGTAGATATAAATTCAATGTTGGTGTTTCTTTCTCATCTGATCATAATAAAGTTGGTATAGGAATGTGCATCCGTGATTTTGATGGTAGCTTTGTCCTTGCGAGAACAACATGGTTATCTTCATTATGTTAGGTTGAGGTAGGCGAAGCATTGGGTCTTTCTCAAGTGTTGTCGTGGGTAGCTGAGTTGGGCTTTGATGTTATGGATTTCTTGCTTGATTATAAAATAGTGGTAGACGCGTTTAATGGTGGAAACAAACAGAATACTAAGCTTCATATTATTATCCAGCAGTGCTGGCAAGTTTTTAGCAATTCTTTTGACAATTATGTGGTTGAGTTTAGCCGAAGGCAATCAAATGGGGTCGCTCATGAATTAGCCAGGAAGCCCCATTAAATGCTAGCTCCAATTGTTTCTTGATGTCCCGCCATGTATCTATGACTTATTATCTAATGAAATGCTATGAATGTTTTTCCTTAAAATAAAAAAATACTTGATAATGATATTAATAATTTAAGGGTTAATTAAGTAAATGATTTCTATAAATATTCAGAATTTCATATTTAGTACCTACAAAATAAAATCACACTTTTTAGTCCCTGTAAAATTTTCCATCTGCAATTTTAGTCCCTGTAACATTTTTGGTCCTTAAAATGCTAAAGGAAAATGTCATAGGGCTAAAAAGTGTGATTTTATTTTGTAGGGACTAAAAACAAAACTCTGAATATTTATAGGGACCATTTACATAATTAACCATAATTTAATACTGTAATAAAATAAATTGGTGAAAAGTCAATGAATAATTGTAATTTACAAATAAAATAACTTTTTTTTTTCAATATTAAAAATTCAGATTTCTTTGTGTACATATGGATTAACATGTGATAATTTTATATTCAAACTACAATAAAATTATATATATATATATATATATATATTACATCATCATTTAGATAGATAAAACCTCCCCTGGCAAAAAATTGACAGATAAAACCCAAAAATTAAACTGATAAAATTGAATGCTTATCTTGTAATATCACCTACTCCATATACGACAGACTTTTCTACTCAATCGATCTCAATGAAGAACACTGCGTCGTTTGTAAGTCCTCTCCAATCTAGCACCACTGCACAAAGCATGGCATCCATGGAACACCTTGTTATTGAACTCAGCAATCATGATCTCAGGGAAAATGCTCTTCGTGTTCTCTCCAAGGTTTTTACCAATCTACTTTTTTTTTTTGTCCATTTTTAATATCTTTCATGGGATTCTCAAGAAATCCAAATCTTTGGAGAAGTTGTGATACTCCGAAACTGTTATTTAAATTGTTTGTTCGCTCCTTTGTCAACATTGATTCAAATTTTGATACACTGCACTATCACACTAGTTTTGGTAGACTTATTAATATTTTTATTTTGTCATTTTTGGATATTTTTGGGGTATAAGGATGAGATTCAAGTCATAATTGAGTTAAAAGAGTTCATTCTTTAGTGTATCACGGCTGAAAATTTTGATTCTTCTTAAACTAAATAAATAATTTTTCTTATATTTGAAGATTTATTTCAATTTTAACATATGTTAATCATTGTAAATTAGATGAATTGATCTCTTTTAATTTGTTACAGAATTGCATTAGTTGGTGTCATAATTGTCAAAAAAATTAATATTGTTATTGTGTAATTCTTTATTTCGTGGGCAATGTTTATGTTAGACTCTGTGAATCTGTGAAGCATAAAAAGGTGTAAGAAAGAGATGATTAGAAAAGAAATATAGAGAGTGAAAGTAAGAATGTGATATTCAATAGGATTAAATGAAATAGGATAAAAGAAACAGTAAACATAAAATGTTCTATGATATATAAGAAGTAAAAAAATTAACTTGAATAATTGGACTCAAATTCACACAACGTAGCCAAGCTGAGTTTCATGATAGAAATCAAATTATTTATGTTGTAACTTCAACAAATAAAGAACTTGATAGAGTGATTTTTTTTTAACAGTCGAGGTCATTGATTGCAATTATCAATGTTGACAACATCAATTCCATTTGTTATAAAATCTAGATTAACATCTCACATGCATATCACAAGATTTTAGGATCAAGAATCTAGATCTTCGATAAAACGCTTTGCATATTCTCTTAAAGGTTTCTACAATTATTCTTTAAATTTTTTATTCTATTTTTCACGTCTTTCCCTAAAGACGCACATGTAATCCGACTCTTCGAGGAATTGTCTAGCACTAAATTAAATGTGCTAATTTCTCAACATATATTTGAACTATGATACGCTTCATTGTGATACTACCCCCTTTCAGTAGACTTTGTCACATTTGAATGTGATTTTAATGTCTTTATATGATTTTTTGGATAACTTGAGATTTTAGTCATATACTTGAATAAAAAATCTTCATCATTTAGAATAATAATGAGAAAATGAAAATTTTCATTTTATTTTTGTATAAAAAATATGATATGTTTATATAACTTGAAGTATTCTTTCCATTTTAATATATGTTAATATTATGAATTGGTTGAGAATATCTTATTAGGTGTTATGAACTTGCACTACTTGATATCTAAAATTTAGAACTTTTATTCTATTTGAGAATTTTTATATTACAGTTTTCTTAGTTCTCAATAATGTTGCTCGAACTCATGCAATTAATACTTTATTTTTAATTTTTAAGTCTTATAGGACGGGGTTATTTCCAGAACTTGCACCTGTATTATGGAATTCTTATGGCACTATTGCAATATTTTTACAGGTATGTAATATGCGTATGATATTATATTCCATCAACTAGTTGTTGTTCTTTGCTTTAATACCTCTGGCAAACTGTTTCCCTTGTTTGTAATAATTTTAGAGATTGATCATTTGTTACTTAGGAAGATTTTAAAAAAAAAATATTGTGCATGTGTCTCAATTTTAGTGGATAGGAAAAGTTATTATGCATTTGACGAAAAAAATACAACAATAATGGTTGAAAATAATATATGTTGTTCTTTGTCGTATTTAGGAACATAATTTGCTTGTTTTTCTAACTTATGAATATGACTATCTCTGACTATTTGCTTGTTTTCTACCGTTTAATTCTTTTACCAATTTATGTGTATGTTTTCAACTTTTACTATTGAACGTGAAAACAACATTATTTATTTTCACAATTCAAACAAAAGAGACATGATTATAAGGGAGAGTTGGAAAGTAAATAGTGATGTAATAATTCAATTAAAAAGTTATTTTTTTAAAAATTGTTCAAGAGACTATAGCTCAGTGGTAAATGTTTAATATTGTAACATCAATGGAATAAGTTCAAATCTCCTCAAGCGGTTGTAAAATGACAGTAGGTGTGACTCTTATCAATACTTTTTCTTCTTGACTGTTTAAGTTTAATAGTACTTTACAAATGTATTTAGTGATTTCCATACACTTATCAGATAGTGATAATTTTTTTTCAGGAAATAACTTCAATATATCCTACTATTCCGCTGTTGAGTCTTACTCAGGCACAATCAACTCGAGTGTGCAATGTTCTGACACTACTTCAGGTGCGATGAGTTTGTCATGATGAGTGTTGAATATTGTGTTTAACATATGGAAACTTTCATTATACCCACAAAATACCTGAAAATTAATCATGTTAAAAGGATTACATCCACAAATAGCATACCTTCTTTTCCATGTAAAAAAAATGAAACTAATTCCTCTAGCACTTTTCTCTCATGTTTCCTTTACAGTGTGTGGCATCTCACCCTGATACAAAAATGTCATTTCTCAATGGTAATGTCATGTTTCTTCTACCTCTTAATTGTTCTGGATTTCTGTTTACTCTATTACTTAACAAGTTTACAACATTTGATAGTGATATAACTAAATGTTATATTTAGAATAGTTGTTTTATTGTGAGTGTGCTATGGACGTATACAAAATTAATAATTGAACTTTCTTTCATGACATATGAGTAATACTGATGTGAAAGAGTGCTCTGAATAAGAGTGATGGATTTGAATTCTCTACGGCTGGTTAGATGTAGGCAATTAGACTAAAATTAAAAAAATTATACAAGAAAATATTATTCTTTTTTTTATCTGAACTTGCCGTTTCTTAATTATTTGCAGCTAACATGCCTCTATATTTTTATCCATTCCTTCAAACAACAAGCGAGTTAGCCCAATTTGAGCATTTAAGGCTTGCCAGTCTTGGAGTCATCGGTGCATTGGTGAAGGTATTACATTCTTGTTGATCATGTATTTTGATGCACTTGACTTGATGTTAATAATTTTTATGGTGATACCCATAACAAAAAGAAAAAGAATATAGTTATTAAAAATAATATGCAAAAAATCTATTGATGTGAAACTATATTTGGTAGTGTCTTATATATGTTATTAAAGTAAAAGTTTCATAATTAATTATTGATTATATTGACAAAAAACCAATTTATTGGTAACTTTAAAATTTATGGCAAATACCTATTTATTTTAAAAACTATCTACTTTTTGCGAAAATTGAACATGTTTTGACAAATATTTCTTATAATTATTTTTATAATGTTCTCAGGGTTACTTATATATATTGCCTCTAAAAGTAGTTTTTTGTTGCAGTGAATATTTAGTTCACCTGCAATCTTATCGTGCTCTTGATATGTTTTCAACCATATCTATTTATATCTATTTAAGTTTTACATTCAGTTTCTTGAAAATACATATTAGGAATTTGGGACATATAAATCTAATTTGTTAAGACCAGTTTATCTATATTGTGAGGGAATTAAAAATTCTAACCATTTATTTTTTTTAAAGAATCTTATAAATTGATTTTATGTTTTATTTTTTTATTACATACCATATTTATTTTTCCTTTGTTAATTATAATAATTTCCTTCTGTCGTACATGATAGTCACAGGTTAACACCAAAGAAAGCATAGATTTCCTTCTTAAAAGTGGGATAATTCCACTTTGCCTTCGCAATATGGAAGTCGGCAAAGAATTATCCAAAACTGTTAGTTTTTCTATTCTTATTGTTTTATCAATTTATTTTTACAGAGTCTTTTGTTTATATGAATTTGAATTGGTTGTTATTTCCTTCTTAATATTTTTGCCATTTACTTATTTTATTAATATCACCTAATCAAAGTTGTCATCTCTACAGGTTGCAACATTTATAATTCAAAACATTATGTCAGATGACGATGGTTTGATTTATATTTGTGGAACAGCAGAACGTTTTTTTGCAGTAGTTCAAGTTTTGAACATGGTATTGGAAAGTGTTGGCAATCAGCCTTCACATCGATTGATGAAACTTCTAATTTCATGTTATTATCTTTTGTCTCAACATCATAGGTTGGTTAAGAAGTTTCATAATCTTAAGTTCTCTTGAATATTCAATTTTTCTTACAAAGTCTTAGAAAAAGTTTATTTCATATTAACACAGGGCTTGCAATGCATTAAAAAGACAACTTCCGAACATGCTGAAAAATGTCAATTTCATCAATTGCCTTTGCGTAAGTACTTGGATAAATTTCAATTACCTTTATACGGAGGTAATTTACATTTTTTGTTTTGCATTATTTGATATTGGATATTGCTTCGATACATTCAGGAAGATGAAACAAGTTGGAACTGGGTAATGAAGTTGCATGAAAATATTGGGGTGAACCTGGTTCCCTTAGTACCAGGTGGAATCAATGATATTGCAGGGTCATCATTATCTTAAAAATTATATGTCTTGTTCCCTTTATTGAGATTGAAACACCAATACTATATGCCCTGCTTA
The DNA here is from genome assembly GCA_946800305.1 of Medicago arabica. Lineage (NCBI taxonomy): Eukaryota > Viridiplantae > Streptophyta > Magnoliopsida > Fabales > Fabaceae > Medicago > Medicago arabica. The sequence goes on from OX326970.1 coordinate 3,722,037, forward strand.
TCCTTTTTGATTTGAGAACTTGATTTAAGTCAATAATTACTTATGTATTAAGTTGTAATATTTATTTTGCGTTTAAACATGTCGCTAGGTTGTTTTAACAAATTTGAATGAATTATTAAATATGGGATTGTTTTGTTTTAACCTCTTGATGGATGTTTAATCTGATGGTAAAATCTTTAAAAAAAGTGACAGTTACAAACTCTTTAATATAGTTTTTTTTTACTTGATCATGTTAAAATTAAAAAGCACCATGAGATATGAAGGTTCTGTGCAGCTGGTGCAAGAGATAGAATAAAAAATAGGGTCTTCCTCATTGAACATCTTGTGTTGTTTGCAATTGTGAAACTGGATAGCAATGAGGTGATGGAGTATACTAAGGTGTAACCTTGAAAATGGCTTTTTGACTGATCCAAGTCTTAGAGAATGCCTCTAATACTACTATCCCTAGTGGGTGGGTCATATTAAACACATATGGTGCCACTGCCAGTAGAAGTGGTTGTGTGATTCAAGATACAAATGGTGGTTGGTGTGATGGATTTTCTGAAGGTATTAGCTATTGGGACTCTCATGTGGTAGTTTTTGCTCTTACAAAAAAAGATGGTAGGTAGGAGACTAACTCAATGAATACAACAACTCCTTTTGCTTGAATGGGAAGTCAAGATGAGATACCGAAGATTGGTTGCAACAATGGTGATTATTTGATTGTTTTTGAGTCTTTTGTTCGAGTCAAATTAGTTATAGTTGTATTTTGATGACATTTCTGAAGTCTCAACTTCACAATCAATTGATTTTTTATTTATTTCTTTTTTGAGCTTAGTCTCTTAGACACTCTTCCTTTTCAAACAAAAATGCACAAAATTCTAAACCATAAACGAGGTGAGGAACTTAAAAAGTTAAATACCCATAGCATGCATGCATATGCTACCCCGAACTCAAATATAAGTAAAAAAAAAAAAAAACAAAGTAGATATATTGAGTAAAAAATTAAATTAGATACATTTACTTTATTTGACTTTTTGTTTATATTCAAGGTGCGAGGATATAAACCTGTCTCCCCTGCATTCACTTCCCATGCCGAAAGGGTAAAAACATCGTTTTCATTCCTCAAACAGCTCAATCTCAAAGGTCACCTCTTTTTCATTCCTAAATACCTAAATATCAAAGACCACTCGCAAATAGCATGTAACCTATGCTTCAAGCTGCTGCTTCAATCTCAAAGGTACCATCAACGCTTCCACAATAGTCAGTCAAAGAAGGACACCGATGCAACAATAATTTGCTAGTGTCTTTTTAAGTAGCCAGAGGAACCGATGATGAAAATGTTTTTACGGTTTGTTGAATTTTTTTCGTTATGATTATCGTAAATGCGATCCATGAAAAATTGCAATCTAGCCTTACATCGAAGGAACGTTATTTATGTAACACTATTTATACTATAATTAGACATAATGATTAATTTTTTTAAAACCCCCATATATTTGATGGATCGACTAATCCAAAAGTTCCAGTCCTAAAGACCTAATCATTTTAAATGTAATTATGAATCATTCAAATTGATTACAACCAAGCTAATTGAATTTTCTTTCTTTGATAAAATTAATGGTTGAACTACCTTATAAATATGAAATATAGAAACAAGATATGTTTAATTAATATCTATTTTTTTTTCTCAAGATGATAGGGGTAAAATTAGGAGAAAAAATGACATGTTATATGCTAGCTAGTTGAATTAGCTTATCAAACTAAGCTATCATATTGTAAAAATAAGTTATATACTCATAAAAATGTTACTAAATGAGTCTTTTTTGTAATGAGAGATTATAAGTTTTAAGGTCAAAATTTGACAATGGCAAACATATCGCTAATTAAGGATTTACACATCTAAAGTGAGTAATTTACTTCATAGTGTAAATTGAATAATATCAATCATTAATTAATTAATAGAAGGTAAATATTGTAAGTACACTATAAAAAATCATGAGTTTACGCCTAAAAGAAAGAGTCCAACATTGTGTGTGAGTGTGTGTAGCTACAGTTTCATTTTTAATTAGTTGTTTATCTTTCTCATAGTCACGACAATAGTTATAAATTAGGTATTTTTATACGGTTTTCAAATATTTATTGATTTTTAGATGTTCAATGATATTGTGTAAGGGTTGCCTCGGTTTAGAATGCAATAGATGGATAATTTCAAATTAATTATTAAATTAAATGTAAAAGTTATAGATGAGAGTCTAATTAGAGTTGGTGTTCCGTAAATTATAAATCAAAGTGTTTATAACCTGCAACGAGAGAGAAATTGTTCCATTAACGGGAATTGGAAGATTTTGTGGAGTTGGAAAGGGCCTCATAGAATTCAAACTTTCATGTGGATTGCCGCTCATGAGAGGCTTTTAACGAACTATCGCAGAAGTAGGTGGGGAAGTAGAATATCCCCTCTTTATCCAACATGTGGAAATGAAGATGAAACAATCATCCATGTTCTGAGAGATTGTGTGCAATCAACCCGAGTTTGGCTTAGGTTAGTAGCTTCTCATCAAATTACTAATTTCTTTTCTTTGAATTGCAGGGATCTTTAACAATCTCAACAACAAGAAGATGCAAGCACACAAAATTGAGTGGCAAACTATCTTTATGGTAACATGTTGGCACTTGTGGACGATGAGGAATAAGAACATTTTTGAAGAGGAGTTTCATCGACCTTTTAATCCAACTGATGTGATTCTTAAGATGGCTATGGAGATTGATAACTGCGAATAAACACACGTAACTGGATGGCCTCAGTGTACTGACAATATTTTCATTGGATGGAAGACACCCCAAGAGGATTGGGTTAAACTCAACTGTGACGGGCCGTATAAAAGCTCAATTAATCTCTCGGGATGTGGTGGTCTTCTCCGTGATAACAGTGGAAATTGTTTGAATAGATATGCTCGTAAGATAGGTTCATGCGACGCGTTACATGCAGAGATGTGGGGCATGTATATTGGTATGGATATGGCTCGAAGACAGGGGATCATGCACTTGCAAGTGGAAAGCGACTCATCACTTTTAGTTGACATGGTAATAGGGAAATGTAACATCAATGGAAATGTTCCTACCTTGATTAAGCGCATTTGTGACCTAAAAAACATGAGTTGGCAGGTTCATATCAACCATACATGGCGTGAAGGAAACAGATCAGCAAATTGGCTAGCTAATTTTAGTCTATCTTTGGACACCTTTGATTTACATATGATTGAGACTCCTCCTAGAGAGCTTCAACGTCTCCTTTTTGATGACATTTCTGGCGCTTGCATGCCTCAAAATGTTCGATTAATCACTTAGTTTTCTTTTTCTTGGGCTCTGCCCTCTTTTTTGTACCAGAAAAATAATAGTAAAATAAACTATTACTTTACCTAAGAGTACCAAAAGGGAAGAGACGAGAGATTTCATCAATTTTTTTCACATTTGTCAATCATTTGTTCTGCCTCTTATGGAATGGAGAATATTTTATGATAGCATTTGCTCTCATCGCCTCCTCCATTTGTGGATCACATTCCATGTCCCTTAATTCCTCAATAATTTTTTTTATTGGCACCTATGTGTATTCTCCCTTGTGTTATTTTTTTATCAAGTCTCCTTTAAGTTATTTGAGATCATAACACATTGTTGTTAATAATTACCACACAAAATAGGTTATAGCGAGATCTAAGTGCATAGACAAATTCCACTCCACACATGTCCCACACTAATGCCTTCACACAAGGAAGTGCACTACTAGAAATCTACGTTTTGCCTTCGAAATTTCCTGTGGATTTCATCTAAAATTCCACAGGAAACCGGTTTTATGCGGATTTTTCCAAGGATTCAGGTTCTCAGGTAATACCTTCATGGGTAATTGATTCCTGAAGATTTTACGATACGCAGGAAATCTTCCTGCGAATATATCCGCCCGAAATGTCAATAAATCCGCAGCTAAAGTTTGGTCAGTTTTAAAGAGTTTACCTGCATGTAAGCTTGTTTACTGAGAACAATCCGCAGGTACTTCCGCAGCAAATGACGCGGGAAAATCAGCAGAAAATGTATTCATAAGCAAATTAAAAAGCTGGTAATACTGCATCTCAGGCATTTATATTTATTTAATTTAATAAAAGATAATACACTTCAAAGCATTCTATTTATTTAAATAAAAAAAGGTACAATTGCTCTAAACATTTTAGTAATTAGAATGTGTAGTAGCAGGAGACAAAGCAAACTAGTTGCACTACAACTTTACCTAGGGATACATAGCCTTTAAAAACACTTAAATTTCAATAGAATGTTTTACAATTGAACTACGCATACAACAAAATAAAATACCCCGATTGATTATGTCTCATTCTTCTCAAAAGTTTGTTACACTAACACCACCTAACATACTCCCTATAATGGATCACACACATATAGCATCTTCGACATTCTTCACATTTACCTCCAGAGTTCCATTGCCCCCCTCTGCAAATTTCAGCAATAGAATCAATTACTTAACTACATAAGAGAGACAAGATGTAAAAATAAAAAAAATAAAAAGTAGAAGTACACATTCTTCTTACTTTTAGTGAGAAGCTGAAAATCCAGTGAAAAAGACCCTTGTACGTGTGCTATCAACTGTGGAATCAACCCACTTATCCCATGTCTTCCGTGCTTGTTGTAATGCTTCAAAAACTTCTAATCTGTCATAGACATGATTACCTTCCTGAAAGTAGTTTCTACTGCAAGAATGAAAACTGATAGTAGTTAGCCTTTGAACTACTTGTTAATAATAAAAGAATAGTTTCTTAGCAGAATTGTTTTCTTACCCATTTTGTCTTTTCATGATTCCACCAGTGTCCTGTGCTGAAAATGATTATATCAGCATCATAATACTCAGACTTGGAAGCTTGAATCATATCAAGCCGAAGAGGAACAAAAGGTGACCTGTAATACATCATCTGAGGCTGTTGCTGCATAGCATGCCTTGCCAGCATGTTCATCAATGAAGATGGATGGTTATTGAAACCATTCATGTTCATTAACATAGATGATGGATATTGGCCAGTAACAAAACCACCATTTGGAATAGCTGCAGAGGATCCTGCATAAAAAACACAATAAACATAAATCCTAAGTTGTATATTCTCAAATTGCAAATACAAATCGATTAAAAAAAAGTCGACCTCGACAAATTCCCATATACTAAGCTTGGGGTGTGGATAGTATCTGTCTAAATTATTATATGTTCCTTAAACTCTGATTTTTAGTTATTAATGTTATTTAAACTCTCATTTTTAATTAAAAACAATAAGTTAAATTAACTTTTCCCCTCAAAAATAAATATAAATTAACTTTTAGTCCTTTTTTGTGGTGAATTTTTTTTTTAAAATCAAAATAGAATATATTAACTAACAGCTATCTCCGAAGCACAAGGTGTGCCAAAAAAGACAGCAAAATTTACAAGGATGTTTCAACAAAAGAGATGAACGATTCAAAACAATTTAGTTAACTTGTCCAATTTGTTTGAGGTGAATTTTTTTTTTATGTTACATGTCTCCTTGGCTTAGAATTTTACCACTTCAAACTCAAGAAAAAAAAAAAACTAATTCAAAACATGACGAATATCAGATAAAATAATTTGGTTATTTGTTAGTTGAGCTGTAACTTATTACTTACATAATAATTTTACCATGACGAAACTCTCGCATAAATAATTTTACATGATAACTTCTTCTTAAAAAAATATTTCATCTAAAATTAATTAAAACACCCAATTAGGTGTAAAAAATTTACACCATCGATATATAAAAATTAAAATTAAGAAAAAACAAAATTTCAAAACATGGTCTACATTCAATTTTTTCATCTCAATCTATCAAAAAGAAATTCAATTTTTTCATTATAAAAAATAAGAAGCCTAAAATCATACAAATTAAAAAATAAGAAGCCTAAAATCAGACAAATTTCATGAATATAAAAAATGAAAAAAATAATTCATATAATCCACATCTAAATCCACAGGAATATCATTAAAGATCGGAAGTAAAACCCGCAGGAATACCTGCGGAATTTCCCAAGAATTTATGAAGCAGTTAAATTACGCAAGAAGCTGTTTACAAACAATTTCCGCACGTAAATCCGCAGGAGAAGTGTTAGTTACCTTAGGATTTTCCTGCCACCATAGAATCCGCAGGAAATCACCAAGTAGCAAAATCCTCAGGTATTCCTGCGGATATTTAATCGCAGAAAACTACGCAGGAAATGCGCAGAATTCTAGTAGTGGTGGAAGTCCGGGTCCCAAGCCTTTTACACTTTTAATAGTCATATTAAGGGAGAAAAAAGTCATGTTCATATATATATATATATATATATATATATATATATATCACTATAACTGGTGTTATATATTTTCAATTATTTTTAAATGAAAATTGTCAAAATTACAATTGGGTCTCTAAATTGCCGGGAACGTCCCTTCTTGCAACTATTGTCTAGCATGTCTCTCGCCTCATAGTGTAGTCTTAGGTCTCTGGATTAGTTACTAACTTCCCCTAAAAAAAGAACCCTTTAGATTAGTTTCGGACTTCTAAGGGCTTCTTAAATATTTGATTCTAAACTAACAATTTTTTATTAAATTAATAGGTATCCGTGGATAAGTTTAGATGAGATATATTCTGAAAATGTTGAAATGCATGACTCGTTTAACTATATGAGAAGATATAAGTTAGAAAAATTTATAATCATTATATTGTCGGGCTATTTCAATTTTATTTTACGTTTACACACATTGTATTCAAACTGGTTCTAAGACAAGGTTGTATCCAATCCCTAATGAAATCTTCATATTCTTGATAATGCAATCATGAAAGGAAATGGTTACTAAGTACGTGGCTTGATAGTTTATAAAAACTTACTATCTAAAGTTCTTAAAGACTGCTCTTAGCTAATACTAAAAACTCTCGATGTTCCTGCGGAATTTCATACGGCATTTAATCCGCAGGAATACGTGAGGATTTTCCTGCCGATAAGTCAAACGAAGTTTCCTCCGAAATAAAACCGCAGGAAAATCCCCAGGTAATGTTCACTTTGCTGAGGATTTTCCTGCGGAACTATTTTGTGAATATTATTTCGACGTTTCTTTATTAGGAAATACCTGCGATTTCGGATTTTCATATGGCCTTTCCTGCGGATTTTCCTACAGTTTGTTTATTATTTTTTATTCAATTTTGAATTTCTTAATTTTAGATATTGATTATAGACCCTATGATTTTAGAATGTTAAACTATTGTAATCAATATTTTTTTTGTTCATATTCAATTTTAAAATATTTTGATAAATAACAAAACATCAGACCACAAATTTCACTACAATGTTTGGAGGGAAAATCCTTTGATGTGCCTCGCAGCTGTAACCTAATTTTTTCTTTTTGCTCTTTGTTAGGCTCGTTGTTTTTTTCTCTTTTTTTTTTTTTTGGTTTTGTATCATAGATCTTTGATGTCTTCTTAAGCACTTCTTGTGCTGGTGGACACCGATTGTGTTAATATATTTCATTTTAACCTCTTAAAAAAAAAATCAGACCACAAATATTGATAAAAAGGCTTAAAAATTATGTGTGGAATAGAACACCTTCATATTTATTGTGTACGTACAAAGTTAATTTAATTATTTTCTCTCTTTCATTTAAAAATGGACAATTAGATATTCCTGACAATAAAAAAAAAAGACAGTTGATAGTTTATATGACTTATAGTTTATAAAAGATAGTTGATAGTTTACAATTGATGACCGATAATTTATAACTTTTTTTTTAAGCAGATAACTTATAACCGATGGTTGATAAATTATAGTAGATGCAAGATGACTTATAACTGATAAGCTAATTGAAGTGTTTTGTAAAATTAGCGGTTCAATCAGCTGATAAATGTAAAATGACATAAAAGGTATTCATGAAATTTATATATTAATTTGTTTTTGTACAAAAAAGAAATTATATATTAATATTTAAGTATTTAGAATTTACTAATTTAATTTTTTTTAAAAAGGATTTAATTAGTAATTTAAATTTATTAATTTCATATATCTTACAAATATTATTAAATTATTTTTATTTGCAAAATACTAATTTCATTTCAACGTGTATACAATATACATATAACAATACATTATCATTTAAATAAAATATCTTTTCAAAATATCCTTCATTATTTTTATTTTTTTCGACAAAATCCTTCATTCATTTTTTTACAAGAAAATCGATTTTAGAGAGAAGGGAGAGGATTCGGAAAGTTAGAGAGGACCTAAATTATAACTAGACAACGCAATCAACCAAATTTTCACATTGTATCTCCATTAAACTTTTTTTTAATATATTATATTTTTGTTAAAAAATAAATTAAAAAATTTAATAAATAAAATTCATTGAGGAGCCTCGGATACATCCTCATATCATTTGTACGGTTAGAGAAAGAGAACATCTGCCCAGTTTGTTTTCTTTGATTTTTGTTTTGTTGTGTTTCGTACTTTAATCTCTTACCAGGTTCATAATTGATTACATAGTATCTATATTGGTATTGTTGTGTGACTTTTGGTATCTATATTGGTTTGTGTTTGAAGCCAATACTATACAGAGAATTGAGCTAAATACTTAGTACGTTGCAATTTGCCTTTTGCCAATAAGAATATGTATAAATTCTCTTTGGGAACATGCCTTATTATAGAGATCATCGTGAAACCTTTTTGTGTGTGCTAGTTATCTATATCTATTTCCAACTGCAGGTGACTGAGGAGTATAGACTTGTACCAACATATTGTATTTGACAGTAAACTACATCGATTGATATCTTTCTGGGAATCCGATGAACAGGCAACAATTGCAATTACTTGGAGTTGCTTCTTTGATGATTGCCTCGTAAGGACGCATACAACTTCATGTTTTTCTATGTTTTATTTCTAGGCATGAAGTAATAAGAATTCATTTTATTGTTGATGCTAAATATGAGGAGATTTGTGCATCTTTGGTGGAGGAATATTGTTATATAACTAATAACGGAATATTGTTATATAACTAATAACACATACTTCAAGGATGATGTTTATGTTGAATTCTTTGGTTAAACTTGAGGTTATTGTACTATTTGAAGCGAAAGGAGTGGGCAATACTAGCTATTTCCTATGCATTATTTGGACTTTGAAGTTTGAATTGTGTTACTCTTGGTTAGTATAAAATATTTAGCTTACTGTAGTGGACATGTGTCATAAGGGGAGTTAGGGGGAATGTTTCAGTAATCATAGGGAGCATATTAGATAGTGTTAGTGGAATAAATGGAGAGGTATGAGTCATTATGAATTGGGTATTGGAGGTTCAAATATAAAGAGACATTTTTATTTTATTTTTAATTTTATTTTGTTGTATGATTAATGCAATTGTTAAATATTATATTGTTCTACACTTCTAATTTGTTCTAATCACTGAAATCCTTTTGTAATTTTAAATTTTTGTCATTCATGAATGCATTATTTTTGTAAGTTAAATTTTTTTATCATTTTGGAATGCATTGAAATGATACATTTTTTTTAAATAAATTTTTCCATTTCCTGCGGATTTATCAACGGATATCTTTGGGTTATTTACTACGGAAATATCTACGAGTATTTTCGCTGGAAAACTGATTACGGGCAGGAAATTTCCTTAAACAGTGACCGAATGTTACCTGTGGAGTTTTTCGCATTTGCTGTGGATATACCCTGCCTACGAATCCTGAAATCCTCAACAAACAATTACCTATAAAGGTATTACCTGGGAATCTAAATCATTGACAAAATCCGCATGAAATAGGTTTGCTGCTGATGTTTCATCAAACTCCGCAGGTATTTCCGCAGGAAAATCGATAGTTTCTAGTAGTGAATTGAGGCATGATCTTCAAATGTTCTGTATTTAGAAATATTCTTTTCTGATTTATTTGTTTGCACTAATTAGTTGGAAAAAGTTTATGTGAATTTTCTTATTATCTTATTAGTTGAAAAATACACCACTTATTCTTTGTTAAAAATTAAAATTGTAAATGAATGTTGATTCGGTTAGTATAAAGTCCATGTAAGATCGTGGGTTGAATTTCCGTTGTTGATGTAAAAATATTTTTGACGGATGATTTTTAAGTATTTTTTGAGCATTTAGGCTTATCTTGATCCTAGTAGCCTCCAGAACCCAACTCACATAAAAGCAAAGATCCATTTTTATCCCATACGAAATATGGAAGGGTCAAATTAGTCTTTGTCAAATAAAAAGATCATATTTCACCAATACAAAATTAAACGAGAACATGGTTTTCATAAAGTGGAGCTTCATGTTGATTCAAAAACAGTTGTCTCTAACCCGGTGGATGGTAAAGGTGGATCAGCAACGGGGTTGAGTTTGTTGACAAATATTAGAAGCTTGTTGGAATTAAATTGGGAGGTACTCATTTGTCATACCTTTAGAGAAGATAATTCTTGTGTAGATGCTCTAGCTAACTTGGCGTGTGATGGTGGTTCTTCTTGATTATTTATGAACAATATCATGTGCATATGAGATCATGTTTTTTTAGCTAATTATGTTGGTGTTGCAACACATCCTTTAGTTAAGCGTTCAGTTTTCTTTCTTTTGGGCTAAGGTCCTCTTGTCCTCCAAAAAAAAGAAGCGATAATTTAATCCTTGAATCAGTTTTAATCATTAAACTTATAAGCCCAATAAATTTCCTTATAATAGTTATCAAACATATTTTTGTTAAGTTGAGACATTCATTCAAAATTTCAAACAAGCAGAGCTGAAACAGAAACATAATTACAAGCAAGAGAGGGTTAGAAAATGACACGGGGTTTGTAGCCAAGCGACCATCTCTAGATACTTTCAAAGTCATCAATCCTTCTGTACATAATTTCACTCTTTATTATGTTGTTCATGGATGAGTAATGCTTTCCTTTTGACCATTTCTTATTATCTATGAAGCATAAACACTTTTTATATTAGACGTGTTTCAGTGTCGGGCACACGTTGTATCTGACACTGACACTGACACAATATCAACATATATAATTAAAGAGAAATGTTTGTTCTCGCAAAACCATTTCACGCGATATCATCCCGAACGGTTGTATTTGTCCTTTTGCAAAAACTTCCTTTTCAATCACATCGTCTGTTTTTTCCGCCAAACAAGCATCTAACGTGGTTAATTCGTCGGGACGATTTCGCGATGATATAAATCACGAGATATAGCACCGCTGGTAATTAAATTGAATTATGTCTATGTCCGCATCAGTATCCGTACTTTGTATCTTATCATCATAAATCATTGCACCCTCCTTGCATTATGTAATCTATTGCATGAAAATTGACACGCATCACCAGTCATCAAATATTCATCCTCATTCCCGGACCAATCATCTTCACCGGAAAATTCTTCTCTTCCGGTCAACGACCCTTCACCAATTGAATTTTCACAAATACCATCACCAATCTTCTTAAAATAAAAGTGATAAAAAAATAATATTATCATGACTCTTTTTTGGGGACAAATTATCATGACTCTATATATATCAACTACTTTTATTCTTCAGTGGGACTATATTACAGCAAGTCATTTATATAGTAATTAATTTTATTATGATGCCACCTAAATATACTTGTAGCAGCCTTATGGAAGAACAGTGAGTAACATGTTACAACGCATATCATATTATCATATGCCTATTTTAGTTTACAAATCGATCCTAACATAGATGAGAAAGAAGGAATCATCAAGTGTGTATAAAGAAGAAATTAAACACGTTCAGAATAGAGCGGAGGGAAAAAATAGCATCAAGAATTTTTCAAGAAACAGTTGACAAGTTTTAATTGCATGATTTATTTGTTCACTTTCTATTTTTCAGCCACACCTTCTTGAATTGTGGAAAATAGTGCATTGTGATTAGTTGCTCTTTATGAAGAAAAAAAATCCACAGTTATGAAAAAAAATCTACGTTCATCACATGTATAGATCAAATCCATATTAATGTGATAAAATTGAATGTGTATCCTAATATCACCCTATACCGGAGATGAAAAAAAATCCCCGGTCACTCTCAACGTGAAGAACGATGCGTCATTCGTGGCTTCTCTTTGTGCTTTTGGAAGATGGTCAAGCATAAGAAACGTACGAGTTTTGAATTGTGTTGACGATTCTAAAACTTATGTTTAAAATCATGTTATGAAATATCTTTTAGCAAATCTTACTTAACATGTTTTCCTAACACACATCGTTTTTTATCAAATCATTTAACTCGATAGAAAACAAAATAGTTGGAGTTAAACCATACTGAACTTCTAAATAAAGAAAGAGAGAAGGGAAGTGGGAAAAATATGGTATGTTACATCTAGCTAGTCCCATCCGAGGAGACATTTTGCTTCATTACTCTTGAGAACTTCATCCCTTCATAGTCAATCCATTACAATCATCGGAGTATGTTCTGTTGTTTTTGAATTTCCAAACTGTTATATTTGGATTTTCAAATTCTATTATCTACTAGAATATCTACCGAAGTTGTTACTAGGTTGAGTCACGATCATGTCGCTCTCTTTAAGACGTTTCGTGGCACTACCCAAATTTGTGCAAGGCAGACTATGAACCACGCCGCCTCCAGGATAAAACAAGTCCAGCTACAACTGTTCGATTAACTACTGCACTGTAGAAAACTGTTCGAGAATTACACCTTCAATATGGTACTAAGACCACTCTTTTAAGACTAATACCACTTTAATATGGTACTGTTACCACTCTATTATAGTGCTGAGACCACTCAAATATGGTGTTACCACCATTCTAATTATTAACTTCTCCAACTATGATACTATAATCACTCAAATATGGTTTTACACCATTCTAACTTCTAACTTCTTCAAGATTCGAAGAAGAATATATTTTAAGATCATTCATAATTTTGAAGGGACATTATACCGAAAAAAGGTCTATGATCTTAAATTATTATTTATTCCGAAGGACATAAAAATATCATCGAAGAGACTATGAACTTAAGACCGTTCTTAATTCCGAAGGGACATTAACTGAAAAGGGACTATGGTCTTAAGAACACTCTTAATTCCGAAGGGACAGAAAGAAGGAGATGAAGAGAAGAAAGACTTGTCAACACAAGTCAAGAAAGGGAGAAGAGAGAAAGAGTTCTCAACAACTCAATGAAACTCTTTGGTGTGTCTTTTGAACTGAGTAGAGTCCTCTATTTATATAGAGATTTTGTAACTGTTTTAACAAAATTTGCGGTAGCAGTTACTCTAATGGATAAGACCAAAAATGGAACTTATCCATTAATCAATTCAACAAACTTGTGGATAAGATCAAGATGAAACAAATCCACAAAACTGGAGGAAACAAACTCATTGGATTTGAATGAAGGATATTCACGAATAAAAATAATAATAATTATTATTTTTATCATTATCAAGTATTTAATTAAATACCGCAATTTAAACACTACTAATATGTGTGTTCTATTTTATGTGGGACCCCCACACTCTATTTTTTTTAATTCCCACAACATTAAATCAAAGTAAGATTACTTGGTGTTTAATCTTCTAATATCATACCAATGTTCCAACAATCCCCCACTTGAATTTAAAAAATGGTTTCAATATAACGTCAAAACGTTTCTATAAAGTTGCTAATAAACAAAGGTGTCGCCTACAACTTGAACCTTTGCATAGCGGATAATATTCCGATTAACAAGAGTTGCTTACAGCATTGAACTCTATCCAAGACATAGAACCCGCACACAAACCTTTTCCTAAGGTGTATTCTTAAAGCCCGTGCGTTTATGGCCCTGCACGTCTATCCCAGTTTTAACGAACGCTCTAGGTATTCTACCTCGAATCCCATAGGAACCGGCCTCAGTTCCACATTCGTATAGGTGAGTCTATCAAGAGTACTCCTGTAGCTATGTACTCCACTCCACATAGAGTATAGATCTCATTAAGAGTTCTATTATCTCATCTTTCTATCGCTGCAGGATTCATGCTTTCTTAATTTTCTCATAGCATGTTCTATCACTTGTGACTTTTTATTACCCATTGAACCTATTTCTTGGGATCTCCAGTCATGTAGGTCGGGTTACCATCACTTGTGACCTTTGGGCATTAGTCCTATCCTATTGGATGTGTTTAGACTTTCTTTCTAGTAATTCCTTTCGTCAAAGAATTGACTAATTCTTCATAAGTACGTGCACGATATACTTTAACTGTTCCTTTTAGAGCTCTCTAACTATTTTGTGTTCGTGCCTTAATTATCATCGCCTACCATTGTGGTAACGATTCTCAATTTTGTAATAGCTGCAGACTATCACAATAAATTAACACTTTGGACAACGGTTTCATGAACTAAGGGTTCTCAGCTAGCAAGAATCTTATCAACTTGCTTCTTCACTAGTTTTCTCTAGTGTTCTCATCCCAGATACATTTCATTGTGGACTGTGTCAATATCATTTGTTTCAACAAACAACTCCTCCAGTGATGCTCAATGTGTAGCCACTAGTCGCCAAATACTCATATGAAGGATGTTCTATTTGTATCTTGTACCATTCAAGTACAATAATTTACTCCTCATAATTTAATCTTAGAGTCATAGTATTCTTAAGGCACCTCATGACTCTTTCAATAGCATGGCAATGCTTCTCATTCTTCTACTAGTAAACTTACACGAGAGTTTCACGACATCAGCAATGTCGGGTCTAATACATTCAATGCCTTACCTAAGGACTGCCAATGATGCTCGCATATTCTGTTTGTTCAAATCCATCTCAAGTGTTATTACACTTGGATCATAATATATGCTTGCAAGTTTACGCTCAAATAATAAAATTTCCTTAAGATCTTCTCAACTTTGTGAGTTTCATCAAAATGATCTTCCCTTTTGATCTAGTAATCTTGAAACCAAGAATTACTTCACCTTTGTCTAGGTCTTTCTTATCAATGTTGTTGATAAACAATGATTTCACATAATTCATAACATGAATCTTTAAACCAAATATGAGCAAGTCGTCTTCATAGAGACATATGATCGTGCAAATATTATTTGTCACTTTCATTCACTTTATACTCATTCGATAGCATTAGAATGTCAAATTTTTCATGTCATTCCTCAAGAGTTTATTTTAGACCTCACAAAGAATTATCTAACTTACATACCTTGTTTTCTTGTCCATGAATCACAAAATTTTTCAGGTTGTTCCATATAGATTTCTTCTTCTAGTTCACCATAAAAAAGGCAACTTTCATATCCATTTGGAGTACAATCGAGTTATGAACGGCGGCTAAAGGGACTGGTACTCTTATGGATATGATTCTAGTGACTGGTGAATGAGTATCGAAGAAGTCTATATTTTTTTCTGTCTAAAACCTTTGACTACAAGGAGAGCCTTGTATTCATCAACCGTACCATCAAGTTTTAGTTCTTTCCAAAATCTAAATACAACCGATTGTTTGCAACCATGATGCAAGTCAACTAAGATCATGTTTCGTTAGAATTTAGAGAATCCATTTCATCGTTTGTTGCTTCTTTTCAAAAGTTAGCATCCAATGAGGATAAAACTTCTTTAAGGCTTAATGGATCTTCTTCTAATGTATAAACCATAAGGTCCATACTCTTTAGCAATTCTTGCTTTCTTACCTCTTCGAGGCTCTATAACATCTTACATGATGTTTTCATAACTATTTCTGATTCCTGGAATGTGATCAGATATAGTGCCCCCACTAGTTATCAATTTTTAAAAGGGAGTTTATTTTACCCCCACTAGTGCCCCCACTATTCTTCATTTAAAGAGGTAAATATTTACATAGAAATTAGCATCGTTTAATTCTATGATCACTTTAACATTTAGGTCATAAAACCTATATGTTTTGCTATTTATAGCATACCCAATGAATACACATTCATAGGCTCTACTAGTGAGTTCAACTTTCTTGGGGTCCAGAATCCAAATATAGTCCGGACAATCCCAAGTTCAAAAATAAGACAAGTTGGATTGTCCTTTCTTCAAAATTTCTTAAATAGAATTTTTGTTCTTAGACTTGGGTACTCTATCCAACATAATTTTCAATTCTCGTTATTGAAATTGAACATATCAAGTGTATCAATTTTATTTCCAAAATTTACAGTCATCAATAAATATGATAAAATATTATTTTATCATTTCTAATTTATGTGCCACCAAGTTCGCACATGTCATAATTTATTAAGTGTAGGGATTCAAATTCTCTAAGCACTTATTTATATGAACTTTTGGTTCATATATCTTGACTGCAAAAAATAAAAATTCTCTATTCATATAACTTTGGAATTAAGTTCAAGTTACTCAAGTTTAAAATTAAACGCTTGTTCACATGATAAATTTTGATATGTCAAATATTAAAATCACACAACTAATAAATAGAAGGAGAATTTAATTCTGAACATACCATCAAAACGTAGTATTTTTTTACACAAAAATGCATGGTGCACAAGTCTTTCTTTAAGTCTGAGTCAACTCAGTCTTATTCAATAAAAATCTGAAATTCTAATTCTTTCTTATTTTGTATGAAACATTTGGAACAAATCTTTCATATAAATTATAGTTCATCTAAAAAACCTTTTCCAGTTACTCCATTCTTTGATTTTTCAATGTTTTCATTTTTCATATAAACAGTAAAGACCTTTCCTATTTGTTCCACGATACATAACTGTTTAATAAATAGGCTTTGATTATAATCAAACCATTATGTAGCTGCTCCAAGAGGTAACATGAAACAAACCGATTTATATTCCATAACCAAAGTGGTTACTAGTTTCATGGTGTTGATTGCATAAATAACAAGCCGAGGAACAATCCATCCATCTATCAAGTAAAGAGGATTTTAACCAGCATAATTTTTACCAAACTATGTGGATGTGCCAAGAGACAATTTTTCTATTCACAAATAACTCCAAGCTTTACCATTAAAAGCGATATGTGAATTTCTTAGTGTCGTTGTTATAACAACAAACACTTAATTGTTTCAATCGAAAAATGTATTTCTATAACTTGATTTATCCGTCTTGTATTTAGGGGTAACTGAACCTCAATAAGTAACTTCTTCGGTAGACATAACAAATCGAAACGTCTTAAAATTGTTGTTTTTGGATTTCCAAACTGTTATATTTGGATTTCCAAATTCTATTATCTACTAGAATATCTATCGAAGTTGTTACTAGGTTGAGTCACGACCAGGTCGCTCTCTTTAAGACGTTTCGTGGCACTACCCAAAATTGTGCAAGGCAGACTATCAACCACGCCGCCTCCAGGATAAAACAAGTCCATCTACAACTGTTCGATTAACTACTGCACTGTAGAAAACCGTTCGAGAATTACACCTTCAATATGGTACTAAGACCACTCTTTTAATACTAATACCACTTTAATATGGTACTGTTACCACTCTATTATGGTGCTGAGACCACTCAAATATGGTGTTACCACCATTCTAATTATTAACTTCTCCAACTATGATACTATGATCACTCAAATATGGTTTTACACCATTCTAACTTCTTCAAGATTCGAAGAAGAATATATTTTAAGATCATTCATAATTTTGAAGGGACATTATACCGAAAAAAGGTATATGATCTTAAATTATTATTTATTCCGAAGGACATAAAAATATCATCGAAGGGACTATGAACTTAAGACCGTTCTTAATTCCGAAGGGACATTAACCGAAAAGGGACTATGGTCTTAAAAACACTCTTAATTCCGAAGGGACAGAAAGAAGGAGATGAAGAGAAGAAAGACTCGTCAACACAAGTCAAGAAAGGGAGAAGAGAGAAAGAGTTCCCAACAACTCAATGAAACTCTTTGGTGTGTCTTTTGAACTGAGTAGAGTCCTCTATTTATATAGAGATTTTGTAACTGTTTTAACAAAATTTGCGGTAGCAATTACTCTAATGGATAAGACCAAAAATGGAACTTATCCATTAATCAATTCAACACACTTGTGGATAAGATCAAGACGAAACAAATCCACAAAACTGGAGGAAACAAACTCATTGGATTTGAATGAAGGATATTCACGAATAAAAATAATAATTATTATTATTTTTATCATTATCAAGTACTTAATTAAATACCGCAATTTAAACACTACTAATGTGTGTGTTCTATTTTATGTGGGACCCCCACACTCTATTTTTTTTAATTCACACAACATTAAATCAAAGTAAGATTACTTGGTGTTTAATCTTCCAATATCATACCAATGTTGCAACATGTTGTGCCAAACTAGTTATAAACTAAATTTCCCACAAAATATCTAATTCCTAAGTCATTTGCTCTCAAATATCCTGGCTTAAACAAGCTCTTTGAGTCTACCGCAAAGTTTCCCACTTAGTTTGAGTCTACTTTGTCTTCTCAAAGACTTTGGTTTCCTAATTTCTTAAGGTTTGTGAATAGGATATACAAATTTATATTCACACCTATTTCTCTCCCTTTGTCAAGTAGTCATTACTTAAAAGCCTTTGGCTCTTGATATTGATCAGTAGTTCACAATCCAGTTTGTGTTGATCATCCTATAACACAAAGGGTGTTCTTTAAGCTCTACTCACTTTTGTAGCTTTAGCAACTTTGAGTATATACGTTGAAGTTCATACTTTAGCGTTGGCTTCCTAGGATAAAGTATTTGGCATGTTCCAGCAACTCTTTACAAAGAGTGATTTCCATATATATATATATATATATATATATATATATATATATATATATATATACTATTAGAAGAATATAACCATTGAGTGATGTTGAGAGCATCTACAATGTTAGAACAAGATTTATGTTCTTCAAGCATTTTGGTGGGTCCATTATTGCCAAATGGGGATTCAAAAACAACCATGTAGTTTTACTCTAATGCAAAAATACAATGTTTGTTCTTAATTTATTTTAAGCGAGTCCCTCACATCAATGTTCTCCAAGACTCCAACATGGCATCCATGTCATTCCACTCCAATGGGATAGAACATAAAACCAAGTTCTCATGGCCTCAACAAGAACATAGCATAGAACAACATTAGAGTTGCTCTTAGAGATAAGATTCGTACAAAGAGCCGTTGAAGGGTTTGTACGATTCTGCAGACACTGACATGCACAATTGTTTAAATTGATAGATGTCTTGAATTCAAACTTCTGGCTTTAAGACCAATGGAATGTTGTTTACTTTATCTAGTTAGTGCTTAAAGCCTGCATGCTTGAACACACAAGCAATAAATAAATTGTTCCTTTGATTTTTTTATCATCAAAACATCAATTGTGTGATATTGTTTATGAACCAAAGTGGTTCTTGTTCTTGTATCCAATCTAGCACCATTGTGAATATGATGGTGTACCTACTCACGGAAGAAACCTACTTGCGGCATATTGTAAGATTTGTCCATGTATATTCTTAGAAAGCTAGAATACTCGTATCGGGATCATAATTGATTCCTTCTAGTGAATGATTTACATCCATTTATAAAGTCTTACTAATTAGAAGAAAATGCAAAATTATAAGATCAATCAAGGATTCTGAATAACACTAGTCTTGGTAATTTCTAAGTATTAAAAAACTAATAAGAAATTTGATATACCACTAACTATATATACAGGAGATGCAACTATATCAAATGCTTCATTTTCTTCTTTTCTTCTTCGGTATTCTTAATTGTCATAGATGATCTATGCTACCTTGTTCACTATTTCTGAGTGTATTTCTCTCCCATATCTCTAATTATTTTAGTCGTGTAGATATAGTAAAACTAAAGCATCAAATCAACCTGATATTTTAGAAATCTTTTGAAAGAGAAATCTATAGACTATATACCTCTTAATTTATCTAAATCAAATTATTTCTAATCTATATAAAGGAGATACAATGTGCTCTTGTTGTGCTAAAAGTAGAAAGAACGAATGATGTTGTTTTATGGGATGTGCAGCAGCGAGGGTACATAGCTATGGTATTTTGGATGCTATGTTGCGATGAAACAGAAAGTAATGAAGCGATGAATTCCTTTTTTTTTTTGTCAAGTGGCCTGGTGAGTGGAGTGTCTTGGGTTTGAACCCTGACCCCTGCATATAATAATGCATGTCTCTGCCAACTGAACTACGAGGACGAGTATTTCAGCACTATAATTAGATTGTAGTTCAATAATGGGCTAAAATATGCCAAGGTAAAGTTAAATTTAACGTGGATGCAGAAATATTTGCAGCAGAAAATTGCTTTGTTATCGGAGAGCATGTATTAGAAATGCAATAAGAAAATTTATTCAAACTCGGTGTTACTTACCTTTAAATTTTGGTAGACTACTCTAATTTTCACAATCAAATATACAAATTATATAATATACATCAACATATATAGATCAAGTGTAGCTCAGTTAGTATCTATTAGGGATAATGTTTGTAGGTGAACCAAAAAGAAATATATAACCCATTATAACTCGATGTTATTTTAATTGTTGATATTGAAAATACTTACGCAATTTTGGTGTTATTGGTAAGTTTGTGAAAAGATATAAAATACATATAAATACATATATCATAGTAAAACATAAAAAACATAAACTCATGTTAGCATAATAAAAAAGCAGTCACGCAGACTTGAGAGGGTCCATTTATACGCTACGCTAGTAATAATAGTCTCAATATAAGGTGGATAATAATAAGTAATTTGGTGACTATCATACAAACGAGCTATTTTTGCTAATTCATGGTCTACTCTATTGACTTGTCTCAAAATAAAATGAATCTAAAGTTATGTTTCATGCACTTATTTATAATCACCTAAACTAGAGGATGGGTGAAATGCATTAAGTTTGTTTTTACGACAAAAATAAACTTTTTAGAAATGACCTTTAAATTTAGGCTCAAATATGTTAATCGTTCTTATAAGTTTTCGTGTTTTTGGTTTTCATCCTCGTAATTTTTTTTTTCTTTCTAAAATAAATCATGTAAGTTATAAACGTTTTGTTTTTAGTCTCTGTCATCATCATCTGTTACAAAAACACTTATGTGTCTAACGGAAACTGACGTATAACGTGGCAAGTGAGGCTTATGTGTCGTTCCAGATATCCGGTTATAGGAATCAACTGCAAAAACGAAAAATTTACAAAGGGACACAATTCAAAAACACGAATTAACGAAATTTCAAATTAAAACCCTTGTTTTCCTTTCTTCATCTTCTTCCTTCATCATCTTCAACCATTTTTTTCGTAACTCAAAAACACCATTTTTTTTCTTCAAAAATTTCTTCTTTTCCTTCTCTCTTCTCTATTTATTCCTCTTCTCTTCCTCCTTCCTCTACTTTCATGTTCTCTTCTCTCTGATCCTTCTATTCTCTTCCTCCTTCTCTTCTCACCTCTCTTTTTGTTTTTCCTAACAACAGCAACAACAAATCCATCAACCCTACACCACCACCATCAGACATTCATCTCTTCTATCTTTGATGTAGATTTTCAGCAACAATATTCAACACAAAAACAATCGAAACAACACAGTTCAACGCGCTTCAAATTGCAAAACCGAAATTCTAAAATTGCAAAACCGAATTGTTGTAGTCCAAATTTTACACATCAAATTGCAAAAAAATGCTGACTCAACATGCCACATAGCTGTATTTGTCCAGTCATATGGCTTCATGGTTCAAAATCAAAATCTTCATACTACAGAGTTGGAATCTAAACTTTTTTTACAGGGAGTAAACCAGAATTCGCTTATATTACGGGGGTAAACATATATTAACCTAAAAAACAATGCATTATGCAAGCCAGTAAAATAATGACTTCCTCTATATAATTAGTTTTTTTTTTACATATAACTAATTTCTTCTAAAAAAAATACTTAAAGATATTAGCAAAAAAAATACTTCAAAAAAATTGTTAGTTTGTTTAATTAAATAAAAGAGAAAAATACATTTTAAATTTCTTTAAAAAACAGCCTCAATGTTTTCTGACAAAACTGCAAGTTTATGTTTGTGACTACATCTTGTAAAACAAATGTTTCTAACTACTTTAAAAAATTGTCAAAAGAAAAAAAAAACTAATTTAAAAAAAGGTTCTTTACAACTGTAAAGTATATTTAATAAAGATTAATATTTTTAATTTTTAGTATTCATGCATAATAACTTTCTCTTTTATTTTTATAAATATTAGCATAATTTCTTTAAATACTTTATACCTTTTATATAATAATTATTTTTTATTAAATAAATATTTTTTGTTAATAAATATGATAAACAATCATTAAAATGAGAATACATTTAAAATAAAAACATATGTACATTTAACCACTAAAACTATATACATGATAATTTTGAAAGGATAAAAGGTGTAATTTTTTAATGGGAATAAAAAAACTTAGTAATTTGCAGGAAATAAAAACATATTTAATTTTTAGGGGGAAATATTATATATATATATATATATATATATATAGAGAGAGAGAGAGAGAGAGAGAGAGAATATGAGTATTTTATTTGAGAAATTTATTATTTTTATTTTTTTAAAAGGAAAATTTATCGTTTTTATATTGAGTAATAATAGTTTATAGTATAATTTGATGATTTATTGAGTGTTTTTATTAAAGTTTGCATTAAAAAAAAGTATTTTCTAAGTTGTAAAATTTGCTGTTAGCATTATCACCTTATATAGAATATCTAATTCATATAAGTAATTATGAAATAAAATAATAAATAGTTAATAATATTGGTTTTTTTAAGGAAATTAATAATATTGGTTAAAAGTCAATGAAAAGGTGCAACTAAAAAATAATAACAAATATATATATATATATATATATATATATATATATATATATATATCCTATAATATCACCTTACTTAATAGATGAAAAATTCTTCTCCACGATCGATGTCAACAAAGAGCAATGCTTCATTTGTAGCTTCTCTCAGTGATTCTCAACAGTTTAGCACTACTACTCATAGGATGGTGGACATGAAACGCCTCGTTATTGAACTTAGGAATCCAGATCTGAGAGCAAATGCTCTTCGTGTGCTCTCCAAGGTTATTTCTAATCTATATCCTTCAGTTTGTTGTTCATTTGTTTCATGGGATTCACAAGTAAACCAAATTATGAGGAAGTTGTGATACTCTATAATTGTGATTTAAATAGTTTGTGTGCTCCTCTGTCAACATATATTCAAATTGTGATACACTACATTGTGATACTAGATCCTTTTTCTAGATTAAACAACATCTTAGGTTTAATTTTTCGGTATCTTGGAAGAATCAAGATCGATGGGATTATAGTCATAATTGAGTTTAAAAAGTTCACTAACTAGTGTATCATGGGTGAAAACTTTTATTTGTTTTTATGAATAAATAAAAAGTCCCATATAATTTAAAGATTTGTGTTAGCTGGTATTATAATTTGATTATTTTTTATAGTGCTATTATGTAACTGTCTATACTAGTGAGAATGTATATGTCACATTATGTGACTCCAAGAAGCATAAAAATGTGCAAGAAAGAGACAATTAGAAAGGATAGATAGAGAATGAAGATAATAATGTGATAGTTAATAGGATTGGATGAAAGCAACAATGGCCAAAAAAGGTTATCTATAAGGAAGAAAAAAATTACCTTAAAAATAGGACTAGAATTCACTGCATGTAGCCAATCTAAGTTGCATAGTTTAGAATATCGTTAAAAATGTGATACAATTTTTATTCTATTTTGAAACTTTTACATTAAAAATTGGTTACTATCCTATGATGTTTCTCAAACTCATACAATTAATACAAAAATTTCACAATTTTATATTTCAGATGACGTCATTTCAGGAGCTTGCACCTTTATTGTGGAATTCTTTTGGTACTATTACAGTACTTTTGCAAGTAAGTTATGTATTTGACATTATATATTATTTAGCAGTTGGCTTTCTATGCTTTAGTATTTCTTGCAAACTTTTTCCTTTTAAATATTTTATAGATCTTTACTTCTTGTTATGAAACAAGATTTAATGAAAAAATTACTGTGCATGTGTCTTACTTGTATTGGATGAAAAATTGCCATTCCGTAATTGGCAAAAAAACACACTGGTAGTGTGGGTGAAAATTTGCCATTCCGCAATTGGCTTCTTTCACGTAAATTTGTCACCTATTTATATTTATGTGTTTCCAACTTTTACTTTTCAATGCAAAAACATCATTTATTTTCACAATTAAAAAATGGACATGATTATGAGGGAGAGTTAAAAAGTAGACGATATCATTTTAAAATAATTGTCCAAGAGATGCTAGCTCAGTTGTAAAAGTTTAGTTTTGTAAGCTCAAGCGCATAAGTTCAAATCTCCTCGTACAATTGTAAATTGATAAATAGTGTCATTCTTATTAACACTCTTTTTTTTCATTGTTTTAAGATCAAGAGTATTTTACAAAGATGTTTATTGATTTACATACACTTATCGAGTAATGATATTTTTCCAGGAAATAATTTCAATATATCCTACTCTTTCACCACTCAATCTTACTCCAACACAATCAACTCGAATGTGCGATGTTCTTGCGCTACTTCTGGTGAGATGAGCTTGTCATGATAAGTTTTAAATTGCATTTGGCATATTGAAACTTTCATTATAACCCCAAAATACCATAATTTCGATCATATTAATATGATTACGCCATATTTAAAATATGAAATTAATTCCTAACACTCTTCTCTCATATTTTCATTATAGTGTGTAGCATCTCATCCGGATACAAAGATGTCATTTCTAAATGGTAATGTCAATTTTCTTATTCATCTTAATATTTTTGAATTTATATCTACTCTTGTACTTAACAAGTTCACAATATTTAATTTGATAGTGACATAACTAAATATTTGTTTAGAAATTTTTTTAATCGTTAATGATATGTAGGTATAGCCTAATTATTGATTCTTTATAATTAGATTTAGGATGCAGTGAATTGTAGACTATTATATTAAGAATGGGAAAATTATAGAAGAAGAAAAAACATTATCTTTTCATTATTCACACTCATCTTTTCTTAATTATCCGCAGCTAACATGCATTTATATTTATATCCATTCCTTCAAACAACAAGCAAGTTAACACAATATGAATGGTTGAGGCTTGGTAGTCTTGGAGTCATTGGTACTTTGGTGAAGGTATTACATCTTTGCTGGCAATATTTTTTTATGCATAAGACTGTATGTTTAATAAGTTTTAATGGTGACATCCATAATAAAAAGAGAATACAGTTACCGAAAATATTGTCATTAAAATCTAGCAATGTGAAACTAAATTTGACAATGGCTTATATATGTCATTAACATAAAAGTTGCATAGTTAATTATTTATTATATTCACACAAGAAAAAAAAACTAATTATTGACTATTTTAAAGTTTATGGCAAGTAGCTAGTTATTTCAAAAAACTATTTACTACTGTCGGCAATTACACATGCATTTACTATCATTCGTTATAATTTCCATTAAAAAATTTAGTGGTGCTAGATTCACCCACAATCAATTAATTGTTGATAGCAATTTTAATGGTCGGTTGAGTTGCTGCTAAAAGAAGTTTTTGTTAAAGTGAAATATTTAGTTTGATTTCAATCTTATCGTGCTCTTGGTATGTTTGTATTATATCTATATAAATTTCATATTCAACTCTATGAAAATTCATATAAGGTTTTGGTACTTACAAATCCAACTTATTAAGATCAGTTTATATTCATCGTGGGAGAATTAAAATTTTCTAACTATTTCTTCTTTTTAAGTGATTGCAAAAATTTATTTTATGTTTTATTTCTGACATATATACCCTATTTATTTGTAATTTATCAATTATAATAATTTCCTTTTGTTATACTTGATATTCACAGGTTAACACCAAAGAAGTCATGAGTTTCCTTCTTCCAATTGAAATAATTCCACTATGCTTGGGTTGTATGGAAATCGGCAAAGAGCCATCAAAATCTGTTAGTTCCTCTATTGTTGTTGTTTTGCCAATTTAATTTTACAACATTTTGTTTATATGAATTTGACTTGGTTGTTATTTTCTTCTTTGTTTTTTTGTCATCAACTTTTGTTGTCGATATATGCTAATAAAGTTGTATATCAATGCAGGTTGGAACATTTATCATTCAAAAAATGTTGTTAGATTATGATGGTCTGGTTTATGTGTGTGATACAGCAGAGCAATTTTTTGCAGTAGCTCGAGTTTTTGATATGATGTTGTCAAGTCTTCAGATTCAACATTCACCTCGTTTGTTGAAGCTTATAATTCGATGTTATTCTCGTTTGTCGGAACATAGCAGGTTGGTTGAGAAGTTTCATAATCTTAATTACTAATTAATATGAATTTTATCTTCATTCAAAGTTTCATATAAAACTTCTTTCATATTAAAATAGGGCTCGCAATGCATTAACAAGTTGTCTTCCATACATGCTCAAAGATTCCAATTTCATCAATTGTCTTCATGTAAGTACTTCTTGTCATATACTGAATACATATTTCATTTAGGATTGTTTGATAAACATGATACGGCATAATATGTTTTAATATTGCAAGATCTAATCTTTATCAACACAAAAGATATGACGATACCTGCTATATGGTGGCTTTTAGGTACACAACCTAATGGATTTGTGTATCATGCATAAGTGTAAATATGACCACTGATTTTTTATTAAAAAAATTAATGGTAAGAGTTTAGAAGGGATGCCACTTTAGTAAGTTTGGCGTTACACTTGCGGTATTTGTATAGAGGGAGCTCAACAAAAAGGAATATTTTGGAATCCAATAAAAATTTAAAATATAAAAAAATTCTTGAAATAAATATAAACTTAAACGTTTAATTGTTAAAAAGATATATTTGTTATTGTTGAAATAGACCTGCTAGCATAAAATTTATAAATTTTATTATGTTTGGTGTCATATTATACTTATATGAATTTACGTAATGCACACACAAAGAGTCTTGTTTGATTATGAAGAGGGTGTTAAAATTAAAGAAGTGTCACATAGGTGGGTTCAAGGAAAACTAAGGTGTTCATAAAGTGTGGAGTATTTGATTATATTGGTTTGGACTATTTCATATATTTAAATTGATTTTATAAAGAGCTAATTTACATATTTAGTTTGTTTAATATTTGATATTGTTTTGATATTTTCAGGAAGATTCAACAACTTGGAGGTGCATAGAAAAGTTGTATGAAAATCTTGGGCTGAGTCAAGCTTCTTTAGTACCTGGTGGTTGAAGAAACAAAGATATTGAAGGGCTGTCATTATCAAGAAATTGATATGCATTGTTCCCTTTACTAGGCTTGAAACACCAATAATTTATGACCCACTTATCTATCCTCTTAAAAACTTGAGTTGAGTCAATAATTGATTAAGCATTAATGACTAAGTTTAAACATGTTCTTTGATTGTGTTGACAGGTTCAAATATATTACCAATTATGTTTCTCTTTTGTTTTAATCCGTTGATGATGTTCAACTTGATAGTAAGATTATTAGATAAATGGTTTTTTTTTTTTAAAAATAATTGATATAGCTTCTTTTTTTTTTTACATGATCGTGTTAAAATTGAAAAACACCATGAAATATGTAGGTTTTGTTCAACAAGTGCTTGAGGTAGTATTAAAAATGAGGTCTCCCTCATTTGACATCTTGTGTTGTGGGAGATTGGGAAACTAAAATATGGATGTATATTCTCCTATAAGGTTTTAGATAGTGACGAAGTGGTGGAGTATACTAAGGTGTAGGCTTGAAAGTAGTTTTTGAACCAATAAGAGCATCAAAAATTTCTCTACTGCAAATGAACTATGTATTGAATATGTATTTCCAGTAAAAAGAAGTTACTCCGACAGACAAAGTTGATTGAGCAAGCACGAATGATTAAAGCAAAAATTGAAGTGAGGTTTTTTATTAATTTTTTTAGCAATAATAAATTTATAAGCCTTTTGGATTATAATTAGTTTTTACAAAACTAAATATTAGATGAATTCACATATGATTAGTTGTTTAACTATATAAATTAGGCAAATGTTAACTTGTACTCTCAAGGGTATATGTTAAAGAACTTATTATAGAAATATACGTATTAAAAGTCGTGCAGTCAATTTCTTAAAATTTAAATTATCATATTTTCCAATGCAAAGTTACTTTTAGGTTCTTTAATATGTGCCCTTAGGACACAAGTTAACATGACCATATAAATTAATAGCAAAAGCAGTTCTGAAATATATATATTATCATCATCATATATGAATCCTGGATAGTTTTGCTACCACAAACCCTAACATTGATGCTCTCAACCAATTATACATGTTTTCTCAAGTACTTAATTAATTTCTCAATTTTACATAATAACCTCCTTGGCACCATATTTTTATTTTTCATATGATATCATGCTCTACTACGTGACTTGTTTCATCCAATAACATCTATACGCATCAATGTTTGCTCATTCATTACTAATTAATTATTATCGATGGATCAATTATCATTGTTTACTCACTCAGGTACATCTTCTGTTTACTATTATAAGAAAATATCAACATAATAGGTTTATTTATTTAATGATATATATGGTCTTTATTATAAACCACATGCATCATTTAATGAATGAATCTAAAATATTGATTTTTTCTTATAAACAGTAACTGAATGATGTATGTATTTATTGGTATGCATCGAGTCACTCACTAAATGGTGTGTAAATGTGTACCCAAAAAAGTGGTGTGTAAATAAACCAGAGTTGGTTATTTTTCGAGAAAATGATACAAATTAATGTTTCCTTGTTTCCTTTGCAATTGTTATGCATGTGTCAAGGAAATTAAATATATGTGTGTGATATTAGAGTATCGTGAATTAGCCACGGTTAGGTAATAGGCAAACTATGGTTAGTTGGTTGGTAAGGTGGTTAGGAGTTAGTTAGACTAACTCACCCATATAAGTAACTCTCACTATTGTACTCTTTTATTATCTTTTATCAATTTAATTCATTTTCATATGAATCATTTCTATGAGTATCTTCGTCATGAGTGGAACTATGCTTGCTTTCTTGCTGATCATTATGACATTCTTCCATATGCTTCAATGACTCATAATATGATATCAGAGAAATACCATAGGGAGCAAGAAGATGATGATGCTTCTGCTTTCAATTCAACATCTGATGAAGATGAAGAATCCGGTGATGATGAAGTTCTCATAGCTTCTTTACACGTTTAGGAAACTTCAGCTTTTCATCATCACTTCATTTTCGACAGTTTTGTTTCTCTAATCAAACCAGTTTCTAATCCTTCAACCGAACCAAAATTTGATGGATTTTCCATCAAGATTAGTGAGATTTCTCGTGTTATCATTGATATTTGCTGCAACATCGTCGATGAAGAGGATTATGTGTTCGTTGATTCACAAAATAAGAAATTGGAGATTCTTGAACCTCAATTGAAGGATCAGTACTATGATTTCGTTGTTTATAAAGAGCCGGAAACTCCCGTCAAAGTTTTACCAATGAGATTGTGTAGCGATGTTTATGGCGTCGATGCCATAAGGCCTTTCGCCTCTTGGTTCTTTGTCAGAAAACAACCTGAACAAGTTGTTTCCGCTGTCAATATTCAACTTCAAAGTTTTTCAGTTACATGACGAGTCCATTGTTGATTTTGATCCTGGTGGAAGAGTTTTCTTGTGTTTGCTG
This sequence comes from Medicago arabica, assembly GCA_946800305.1. Lineage (NCBI taxonomy): Eukaryota > Viridiplantae > Streptophyta > Magnoliopsida > Fabales > Fabaceae > Medicago > Medicago arabica. The sequence continues at coordinate 3,751,764 of OX326970.1, forward strand.
TTCTCCATTTTCAAAGTTCTCCGACAAATTCAATTCTGTTTGTGGTGGATACCTATGGATAGAGAAAATAAACGTTTTCTTTTGTTCTATTCACACACTTAGACACCATTGAAGCAACTTTGGAATGAAAGTGAAGAGAATTCGTGAATGAATCGATAGGGAAAATCACTTTTCAAATTAATTTACTTTTCTATTGCAAAACTGCGTTAAAAAAAGTAGATTTGGAGATGTGTGTTGTCGAAAAGTTGTTTTGAAAAGGCACATTTTAGATAAGTTGTTTTGAATCAGATGATTTTCATTATATTTGAATCATCACGTTTTGGAAAATTCGATTGCAGTTTTTCAAATTGATATTTTCATTTCGTAGTTTTTACACTATAGTTAATCATTGTATTTTCATTTTATTTCAAACTAAAATTGGTGAGTTTCCCTACTTTGAGTTTGAGGGAGACTATTAGCGTATAGTGAATAACCCATAGTTAGATAATAGGTAAACTATGGTTAGTTTGTTGGTTAGGTAGTTAGGAGTTAGTTAGACTAACTCACCCTTATAAATAACTCTCACTATTGTACTCTCTTATTATATTTTATCAATCTAATTCATTTTTCATACGAATCTCAATGAGAAACTCCCTCATGAGTAGAACTATGCTTGCTATCTTCCTCATCATTATGATAATCCTCCCGGTGATTCCATGATTCATAATATGTGCCAAGGAGAATTGTGAAAAATACAAGAGAATATCATGGGTGGACTGGAACTCTGTTTGCAGGAGTAAGGAGGTTGGTGGTTTTAGGGGTAAGGAGAATTATGGAGTTTAATATTGCTTTGTTAGGGAAGTGGTGTTGGCGGTTGTTGGAGGATAAGGATAGTTTGTGGTTTAGGGTGATGTTGACGCGTTATGGAGTTGAAGGAGGGCGGTTGAAGGGTGGTGGCCGTGAGTCCTCTACTTGGTGGCGTGATGTTCACGCCTTGTGTAGGGAGGAGTGGTTCGGTGATCATGTTAGTCGCTATGTTGGAAACGGGAAGAATACTTTATTTTGGTCGGATGTTTGGCTTGGAGGGGTGTCGTTTATAGTAAGGTTTAACAGATTATTTTACTTGTCAGTGTTTAAGGGGGAGTCTGTGTTTGATATGTGGCAGTTAGGTTGAGGGGAGGGGGAGGCTTGGAGGTGGAGGCGGAGGTTATTCGCATGGGATGAGGAGTTGGTGGGGGAACTCATGTTACTGCTTATTAATGTCACTTTGCAGGTTGATAAGGAAGATCAATGGCTTTGGACATTGGTGCCATCAAATGCTTTTACCGTTCGTAGTCTCTACTACTTTCTCACTATTCAACCTCATATTGATTTACCGGTGGTTGTGTCTTCTCTTTTGCATAAGGATTGCGCGCTCAAGGTGGTTTTGTTTGCTTGGCGATTGTTCTGGGATAGGTTGCTTATAAAGAATAATCTCCTTCAGCGAGGGGTTATTGACCATGACTCCAGGGTGTGTGTGGCAGGGCGCAATTATGTCGAATCGTCTTGTCATTTATTCTTACATTGTAATTTTTTTGGGTCTATCTGCACTTTATTTATAGATGGATTGACATTTCACCGGTTGTCCCTCTTTTTGTGTTGGATCATTTTAATCAATTTAGTTTTGGTGGTGGCAACGAAAAAGAGGCGGCGATCTATTTTAAAGGTTATTTGGTTTGCAACCGTTTGAGAAATCTGGAAGGAAAAAATAACAGGTTGTTCAAAGGCAAAGAATGCTCGGTTTTTCAGGTGGTTGATAAGATTAAGTCACTCACATTTATGTGGTTGAAGGAAAAATATGTTACTCTTCCCTTCAATTTTCATGGTTGGTGGCTTAGTCCGTTCACCATGTTGGACATAGGCTAATAGTTATTTCCATGTTGGACATAGGCTAAAACTTTTATAAGAGTAATTCTTGTTTTTCTTGTCTATTTCATTCGTAAGAAATAACACTATTCTAATATCTATTCTCATGTCTCCCTATTACTCTTTCGATTTTTTTTGGGTACAATTTCTCTTTCGAATTCTAATGATAAAGCTTTTGACATAAACATTCTTAAAAAAATAAAAAATAAAAGCTTTTGACATAAACATGATTATATATATTTTCCTAGATAAAGAGATAATTGTAATTATAAATTAATAGATAGATAAATTGTAAATGAATCGCTATAAAATAGATACTTCATTTTTCTAAAGGAAAAAAATAGAAACCAAAGTGTTCACTCTTCTTCTCTATGTATAAACTCTTCACACCCCTTCTTTGTGGAAAAAATCAAGAGACTTTATCCCATTTGTTCCTTGAATGCAAATTCTCTACAGATATTTGGTCTTGGCTATTTCACCTTTTGAATATCACTTACAATTTAACTAGTTTTGTGGATATCATTCAGATAGCTGATAGAAATTGGTCCCCTCAAGGTAGGACTAGTTGTTTTATCTGCTATTATCCATTGCTTCAACACTATTTGGTTTTGCATAAATCAATATAGATTTAATGATAAAGTCATTAATGTTAGATCAGCCATTAACTTGGTTACTTCACGTGCTTCCCTTTCTGAAAATATTTCTCCTCATGCAACTAACAATTCTATCTCATATTTTTCTATCCTCGAATCTTTTGCTGTTAGAATTAATCCTTCTAAGCCTAGAATCACAAAGAATGTTTTATGGTTGCCTGTTGTTTTGGATTGTGTCAAATGTAACACTGATGGTGCACCAGTTGGTAATCCGGGTCCTGCGGCTTGTGGAGGTATTTATAGAAATGCTAATGTTGATTTTTTGGGTGCGTTCTCTATAAACCTTGGTATTACTTCTGCTTTAAGTTATGAGCTAATTGGAGCAATAATGACTATTGAAATAGCCCATCGGAAAAACTGGCACAACTTTTGGCTTGAAACTGACTCTATGCTAGTTTTTTTGGCCTTCAAATCTGCTAAGGTCGTTCCTTAGCATCTCAGGAACAGGCGGGACAACTATATGCCTTTTACGGCTCTTTAACTTTAATGTTTTTCACATTTATAGAGAAGGAAATCATTGTATTGGTCAACTGGCTAACATTGGTTTATCTATACCATCTTATAGTTGGTTTCATAGTTTACCTCATCAAATTAGTGCTCATTTTAATAGGAACTTCATTAACTCTCCTTGAGGGTTAGGTTTATGCGCCCCTCTATCCTTTTGTAATCATTCCTTTTCTTTATATATATTTGCAGGGGTTGCTTCTGCAACTTCCTTTGTTTTAAAAAAAATAAAAAAAAGTCTTCACAACCTCTTTTAAAATCAGCATACTCAAAATCGTGCACACCTCAAATGCGACAATTAAAATGAAATAGAAGAAATACTATGAGATAAAAGAATGATAAAACTTTGATGTAAGAGTTGCGCCTATGAAAAACTTTCATATTTGTTAATTCTTTTCCTTCCTTTCGGAACAAGTTCTAGTACTTTCTTTGTACTATTGTTTAAGGAGTTTAATTAGATTGCTGATGCTTGAGCTTCTAACCTTTTTTGAAAAAAAGCTACAATTGCGGTTATTAACTTATTCCATTGGATACTTAAGTGATTATTTTAAAATGCCTTTTTAGATTTTTCTGTTTTGTTGTACAGTATGATGTACCACTTAAAGGCACTAACAACCACATAAGATTGAATACATGCATTTAAAAGCATTCACATAGGTTGAGTGTGTACTTGTACTATTGATTCTCTGTATCTTCAAATTGAAATATTTTATTGACATTTTTTTCTAACAACAAAATTTATTAGTAACTAAACCTCTACACAAAAATAACCGAGACCGACAATACGAAACAATATATAACAAAGCGTCGTATATATGCAAAACACCTAAAAAAAATACATACACCATACATCATAAGCACCGATAAAGACACAACTTCACTGATCTCTATCATCAACATCAATAAAAACAAACTTCCAAACCCAAAGCCAACACTAACCCTATGTTTGGTTGAAGAGAAATAAGGAAGAGAGAAAGAGAGGAGAGAGAAAGAGGGAAGAGATGGTACTCTTCTCTTGTTTGGAATGCAGAGAAATAGGGAAGAGAGATTATAAAACTGCAGGGCCCACCACTTTTTATCTTCTCTCCTAAGCAGGGAAGAAAGGGGAGGGAAAGGTTTCTAGTCTTTGTTATTCCTACTTTGCCCTTGCCTTCAAATGTTACACCAATGGTACTTGAACAAGTAGTGGAAAACGCAGCAAAGCTATTGGAGGTTGCAGGCATGCATTGCTAGTGGAGCAACGTTGAAGCAACAAAAGAGAAAAGTAGTAGTAAAAACAATTTGTCGTAAAAATACAAGTAAATATAATATTTATTTCTGTTTAAAAAAAGTATTTTAATTTCTTAATTAAGTTAAATTAAAATAAACTACATTAACTTCATTACAAAATTAAATTGAAATATGATAAATTGTCAAAAAATACTCTTAGTATAAGGATATTTTGGTCTTTTTAAAAAATTAAACACACTTCTTTCTGCTCTATTTCTCTTCTTTCTTCTCTATTTCTCTTCTTTCTCTTGTACCAAACAACTCAACAAATCTACTCTATTTCTAACCTCTTTCTCTCTTCCCATACTCTCTCTCTCACTTGTTTCTCTCTTCACAACTTCTCTTCTAAACCAAACAAACCATAAAATCCAACTAAACCCCCCACAAACCAGCATAAACCAAATAATAAGCTAAAAGCCTCCAACTCCATCGCAAATGATCACTAAATCAAAATCAAAACATCTATCATTTGCTACTCTTACCAAACGCCTCCAAAAAACCACCATACCTGTCAAAACCCCTAACAACAACACCTCACCTCTCATCACCATCAACTGAACTCAATTAAGCACTCGAAAATGAATTGTTCCTACTCTTTTATAATAGTAGAAATTCATGTGAATTTAACTAAATTTATGTGAGACTTGTATCAATAGTGTGTTGAAACAATTGTGTTAACTAATGTTGCTACTAGCTAGTATTTCACCTATATATAATAAAAGAATGCCAACTTGTTTTGAGTGTGCCTTAGGATGCATAGAAGGAAGGGTCAAAATGTAAATATTGGGCATAAAATGATCACTTAATTTGGATAAGAAATTAATCTAGAGGTCCATTTTGGAAATTAATTTCTTTTTCACCATAAAATAGTTGCTTAACTCTAAACTTAGGACCAAGAATGCACTATTATGAAATTTGGCGATCTTTGCATTTTCATGGAGCTGAAGAATATTGGTGGGAACAAAACATTAAAAAGCAAGATATATAAAAATCTTTACAATAAGACATTACATATATGGACCCTCCTCCCCCTCATTTCCCACGTATGGCACGTCCACAAATATATCAAAAAACAAAAATGAAATTTCTACACTAAAGTAAATAAAGAATCTCTTTGTGCTTTGATTTATGACCCCATCCATCGATCATGAGAGATTGATATCATTATCTGGTCTTCACAAAGCTGTACACACTACACAGTCTCAGGTTTAAAATATTTTATTTTATAGGGATATATTTTTTCATTTAGTTTAATTGAAATTAAACTAAATGAATAATATCAAAGTTAATTATTCGAGACATGTAACGAATAAAACACAACATAACATCTGATGACTATTTTTTTACTAACGTGACAATTATATGAAAGTCATCTTGATGAATTTGGTTTAAAGTAACGTCAATAATTTTTTTTATCACATCCACTATTTTTGAATTAAAAAACCAAAATAAGAGACCAAAAACATGATTTGAATTACTCAGGGTATATATGTCAATAGCTCTTCAAAATAAATATGTGTCTAGAATATCTAATATTATCTTAGTAAGTGTCTCATAATGTGTTTACCTCACCTACATCTAATATTTTCAATATGAAATAATCAGAAATCCATATATACTGCTTTTCTCCGATTGAGCAAATCAATGGATATTTTGTGAAAGCCATACAAGGACAAAACAGGGAATCCCATCAGATTAAGACATTGTCCCCTTCTTACTAGTTTGAGCATCGGGATCAAAATGTCATATAATTATCACACATTTGTGCTAAAATTACTATATTTTGACAAGATGGATGTGACAGATACTAGCACATGGGTGATGATGTGTAATATTAACATAGGCTGTGCGCTGTGGTTTCTTCAACACTTCTCATCTTTCTTTTCTTTATGAATATGCAGCTGGCTCTATCAAAAATTATTTGGCACTTATGTGGTTTAATTGACATGGAGCAACACTTTGGACCTCTTTAGATTGACACTTATGATTGACGACGTGTTTTAGTGTCTAACATCAATACGACATAAAAAATTATAATTACATTGAATTATTTTATTTTATTTTTTAAAAAAAAATTGATGTTGCGGTGAACAATTTGAAGCATTCCCACAGTTATGACATCAACAACTATTTGAGGGATCGAACAGTCTAAATTTTAATATATATATATATATATATATATATATATATTCAAAATTGAAATACTGATCTTGAAATCAAAACCGTCCAATGTCAGTTCAACCGTTAGTATTGTTCTTGATCGACCAGAAGGCCAATCATGTGACAACACGTGGACAAAACCTTTCAGGCCAAGGACACAATGTCTTGCATGAGCACGCCAGCAACAGTGTGTTTCCCTGCACCGGATCACGTCCCCACGCTCCCTTTCCACATTTCTACACATTCCACCTCATTTCCTACACTGACTTAAATGTTGGAGTGTTGGCGTGCCTGCAAGCACCCTCCGTTCCACCGCAAAGATCACAAGGCCGCCGTAACGAAACACCGCAGCGTCATTGCTGCCTTCATCTAGCTCTACTGGACATATCAAGTATAAATGTGTGAATTGCTAAAATCCCAACGCTTTCTAGTGCATAATTTGAATGATAATCGTACCCTTCAATTGTAAAAAGAAAGATAGAGCTAGTATTCGAATGCAAAAAAATTGACATTGTATGTTTGACACCGTATAAAATACTTCTCAAACTACTGCCTTTTTCTCATCACCATGAAAGAAAATATTTATAAAATATCAAAATCTTGTCAAAATTTGTATTCAATTAAAAAAATCAATATTCTCTTACTAATGCTCATTGCTCACAAGTTGGTCATTGCATCAGTCATACGTGACGACTTAAGAAAAACAAGAATGCAACAACAAATATTCTTTGTATTTTTAATAGTTTGATCTTTGAGCTAAAATTAGTGACATCAATGTCTTTGATCATAACTTAATAGTTTTAATGTTGATTTTGTGATTCATGTAGTAAGTAAATTGCTTTATCTCAGTAAATTGCTTTATCTCATAACTCATCAATGAACATAACGTTGAAAATTGAAAGGTAAAGTTGAACCAAAGTTTGATCAATTATACATAAATATGGTTAGAAGGGCATTGTGCATGGATATTGAACAAAAATATGTAGACTCCTTTGAAATGTTGATTATATAGTCATGCATGCCGTAACAACTCAGTTATTTTATGAAAATTTATTTGATGTCTTGTAAAAGTAGGACAGCTGTACAGTACACAAAGTAATATTTTAAAAAAGAAAAATATCAAGATAGTTAGTACTTCTGTTTTTCAAACTTAAACATTCTCCCTCCTTATCAATCTAATCCATCAACTAAGTCAAACTTACAAGTTAGTGAAACAAATAAAGATTATGACTTTCACCTAATTAAATAAACAAGTATTTTATATGACAAATCGAGGGATATATCGTAGGATATTTTACAACAACTTTTAATTGTAATTTTTTTTATAAAAAATGATGAATTCAATGCAATGAAAATTGAATTAATTATCTTTTTCAATGACCATTTTTTTAATTAGTGATCTTTAAAAAGCTTCTAACACATCCGTTAACAAGACCATATATTATAGGTGTATATTTTAAACATGGGTCTTGCTAACCAGTGCTCTAGGGCAATGGTTAAGGAATAAAAAAAGGAAATAATTGTGAAATTTCATTTTTATTATTTCAATAAGTTGAATACACAATTTTCAAAATAAAATTACTACTTTAAGTTTCTTATCAAGTGCCCTAGACTTATTAGCATTTCCCTTTAAATATACATCTATAAGAAAGCGAGTCTGATTTTCAAAATTCTTTCTTAACATAAACTTTATTTGATGATAATGATAATTGAATATTGGCAAACTGGACTAACATAACTTCTAATCTGTACAATGGATCCTCACAACTAGTGTTCCAAATTTAGCAAAATGGAAAATTATTTATTCTTAAGAAAGAGCTAATTAAGTCCTAAATTGCTTTTCTAAGAAGCACAAGACTCTTCTCTTTGCATCTTCAATTGCTTGTAGAAGTTTCCAATAAAAGCCTCAGCTTTTGCAAAAAGTTCTTGTCCATTAACACCATAAATCTCATCTTCTACTTCAGCTTCCTCATTCTTCACTTCTAAATCATCTTCTCCACCTTCTATAAAAAAGATACTTGGCATACACTTTTTCACCTTTTCAACTTTTGCAACACCAACAAATACATTCTTCTTCATAGATGCAGATTTTTCAACCACCTTAGACTTCTTTTCCTTTTGTTCTTCTGTGACAGAACATGCATTGTTTATTATGCCACGTGCTTCTTTCTCTTGTGGTTCTAAACTTGCATGTTTTTGTGTAACAGACGTTGAAACATGTTGTTTTCTGTCTTCTGAAGGCTCAGAGAACACTGACAGAAGTCCAGCTTCAGCTCCAAGTGCAATGATAAAGAGGTTGAAGATTAAGTAAAGGTAACTAGGCCTTAGAAAAGATGGTAACAAGGGTGTGATCACAAGGAGAAAAGCTAGGAAAGAGAGAACTATAACTTGAGATTTATCAACTTTGTTCATGGTCATGATTTGAGAGTGAAAAAAGTAGTGAAAGAAACTTTGAATGATAAAAAAAGATGATGGGGAATAAGAGTTAGTAGGAAGAATAAGCATGGGAATGAGTGTGGGGTTCTAGACATATATATAGAGGACATAAAGGTGGAAAGAGAGAGTGAGAGAAGTAGAGAGACAAATAGTGGAACTTTGTTGGTTACATCATTGTTGTTTGAAAATAAGAGATATTTTACTTATTGGTGGGGAGGGCAGAAAATTTCTAAGAAAAAACAATTAATACTCTTGAAATTGTGCTTTTTAAAATGATCTTTAAAAATTGTAAAATTTAAATTTAATTTGTCCATCCGTTGGTATTTACAAGGACTAAAATGACATTAAATTAATAATATTAGAGACAAATTTGAAACTAAGAGCATAAATATCGGGAGTATGGATGTAAATGCTCTACCTAAATATTATTTAAAGATGCATTAGATAACAAATATGGACACAGGGACAATCATGTAATTTCATAGATAGTTTTGCAATATTTATAATGAAGGAAACTAAGTTGATTCATCCTTACAATTTCCAGTACCAACTTAGATATTTACTTTAAGAAACATTATTCTTAACACATTAGAAATATAAGTGACTATCAATAAAAATTCATTAAATCAAGATTGTTACAAGTGGTGTATTCATGTGGAATTGTTAATTGTAGAAATAAAACAGGCTATATATTTTGTCTGTCATGCAATTCTTGAGGTCAATTATGAGGTGCCTACCTGATGACTATGAGCAGGTAGTATGCTAGGCTGTTGATTGGTAGAAATAGTCCTACATATATATACTATTACCAAATTGATGATATAATGATATCACAAAATTTAACTAAATTTGGATAAGAATTGCTACTTGCAAACCAACTTGTTAATTTAGTTTATGATGAATATCAGAAACGTTATCGATAATGTCAGCAAAATTATAAACATTACAGATATTTTTTTTGGCTCAATTAAGGATATTTATTTAAACAATTGAATTAACCATTTCTTCTTCTATACTTCTTCTCTTCATTCTTTTGTGATATTGTTTAGGAACAAAATGTTAAGTTGATTAGTTGAGTTTTGGCCCAAATATTAGGACAATATAACATTATAACAGTTGCAAGTTGAAATTATACTTGTTACAGCATGATTAGACGAGATAACAAGGAAAGGACAAGAATATGTGTGTGTGTGTGTGTATATATATATATATATATATATAAAAGACTTTTCAAAGAAAAAAATTTGAATTTTAGAGAAATTTAAAAAGTTAGAAGAGTAATTTTCTCACTTATTTTTTATAAAAGTCTAAACTATTAGGGTGTGTTTGGTAAAAAGAAGTTATAAGCTAGTTGATGGCTGATAATTGATAGTTTATAGCTGAAAAGTTACCTAATTAAAATAAAAAGTGTTTGGTAAAATTAGTTGTTCAAGTAGCTGATAAATGTAAAATGACGTAAAAGGACGTGTTAGTGTTTTTTATTATAAATCATATATACAATTTTTATTACTCAATGTATTTCTTTTTCAATATTTAAATCTATTTCAAAATATTTTCATCTCCCAGATGATAAATGTATTTATTAATTCAAATTGACAATTTTTATTTAACAAAACTTTCTTTTCATGAATTTTACTTAAACTAAACTTGCATCACTATCACTATTTATTGTAAATTTCATATAAAATTATTTATCATTGAATTAAGAGCATGTAAAAAGGAATGTGAACAAGAAAATTTGAAAAGCCACACCATGATGCTAACGTGATGCAAAAAGTGGATAGTTATGGGTAGTTTTTTTTAATTAAAATTAAATTAAACTAAATTAATAAAAGGTTAAAATTAGAAGAAAATATAAAAAGCTAAAAGTTATAAGATACTTGAATTAGCTTCTCAAAAAACGCTATAAGTTAACGAAAAAAGCTTTTTAACAAATACGACTCATTCTACAAAAACAAATTTATAAGCTAATCCAACAAGTTATAAGCTAGCTTATTTGTGTTACCAAACACAACCTTAGTTTAATAGAGCCCTTCTCATATATAAGGATCTTTACAATATGCCTTTGCATATATATGGACCCTTCTCCCACGTATAGCCACATCCACGTATATATGAAAAAAAACATAAATGGAATTTTTAGCACTAAAGTAAAGAAAGAATCTTTAGTATTTTGATCGATGACCCCATCTATCGATCATGATTCATTGAGATCATTATATGGTCTTCACAAAGTTGTACACAATTTCAAGTTTTAAATTCTTGTATTTTGTAGGGATATAATTTCTTATGAGTCACAAAAATTGGAATTGATCTTTTTCACTTGCTCGTGAAATTTATTATCTCTTTTTTAAAATCAATTATTTTGTCTCTTGTTGAAATCTTTGTTATGAAAGTGACATGTCAAGTTTTTATTGACATGAGATAAAACCTATTGACGTAGAATCGTCCGAGTAGATTAGGTTTTATGCCATGATAAAAGAAAAACTTGTTAACTTACCATTTTTTGTCAAATTTTTTGAATGAGAGACCATGAAATTAATTTTAAAAAAGAACCAATTATATTAGCGAGTAAAACTGAGAATAAAAAATGCAATTAAGTAAATAACAGAGAGACCAAAAAAAAAAACCAAAACAGCTGGTATGAGCAAATGCTTTTCATATTAGACATAGAAATATTTTGAATTATTATTACCTTGTAGCTACTGAGGTCTAGTTGTCACCAGCTTCATATATCCTGTCACAAAATCGACACAAATATTTGGTTTTTGTCAAAAGATAAAAAAGTGAAGGGCACATTAAGAAAAAAGATGAATTAATGAAATTGTTAATTTTCTTTATCTGTGGATTACTTATATATGTAAGCATATCCCTTTCTGCAAATGTTCTCTTTGTCGACCTTAATTTTATGTTGCATATTGTGCTATTTCTATATTTTATGTTAAATATAATTGGATAAATAATCATTTTCGTCTATAAATGTTTAACGACTAACCACAATAGTCTCTTAATGTTTTATCATGCCTTTTATCATGAGAATGTTTTGTATGAGTGACTGCAAAACGGTATTCATGGTGCTCATACTTATACTTTTCTAGCTGCGTGTTGGTGGTTGTGGCGCGCACGGAACAACTTATGCCTTGCAAATGAGATTATTTCTACCTACAACTTAAAACTCATAACTGTGAACTTTGCAAATTTACTAGCTCAATGTTTTTCAAAATCTAATCAGACTCCTCAGCCGTGATTGCTAAAGTGGAATGTCCATAATGAACAAGGTTCAATTTTGAATGTTGATGGCAGTATCCTTGGGAATCCTGGAGTCTCAGGTTTTGGAGGTTTGATTTGAAATGATGATGGGGTGTGGATTTGTGGTTTTGCTGGGAATATTAGTTTTTCTAATGTTCTTCATACCGAATTGCTGGCAGTGTATCTTGGCTTGCAGCTTGCTTGGGAGTTGAAAATTACAAACTTGGTGTGCTATTCAGATTCGAAGACATCCATTAATTTAATCTTTGCGGCGGTAAATGAATGACACCATTTGCCCCGATTATTCGGAATATTCAGGAGCTCCTAGCAAGGGATTGTCAGGTTCGTGTTTTGCATACTCTAAGGGAGGGAAATGCGTGTGCACATTATATAGCTAAGTTTGGTGCTGTCAGCCAAGAGTCCTTCTGATCTATCGAGCACCCCCTACTGGAATCAAATGCTCCTATTAGCTGATGCTAGTGGGACTTTCTTTTCTGGATAATTATTCTTTCTGTTTTTATTTAGTCCTTTTTCTCCGGTTGTACCAAAAAATAGTCTCTTAATATATCGAAATTCTAAAATAGTTCCCGAATGTGTATTACATTAGTCAAAATAGTCTTTAAAGTTAAAACATTTCGTTAATATACCGGCATATTTGTCCCTCAATATACGTACTTACTATCGTATCAACCTCTATAAATACTTACTCACTCTTTAATTACACCATTATATATATATATATATATATATATATATATATACACACACACACACACATATAGCAGGGAGGGCCTTAGCTCGAACTTTTCATTTTTTTTTTTACTGGACTATTCATTTATTGTTGTATGATTAATATTCACATACTAGTGTTTCACTCCTGTGTTAAGATAATACTCTCTCTAAAAAGTTTTGCCAATGTTGTATCAGAATATGATACAAGCATATCAAGTGTCTAACGTATATAATAGTATTTTAATGTCTGATAATGTGTTTACCTAATTAACCTACGTCTAATATTCTTCTAAGTGAAATAATCAATCTGGAATCTATACACTGGTTTTCACAAGACAGTTGGACATAACAAATAGAAACTAATTAAAAATGGTCTTTTGGCAGCAAAAATAAAGCAAATAAGAATAGTGTTTCTCTGATTGTGTAAATTAATGGATTTTTTGTGAAACTCATCATAAAGGGACAAAAGATGGTATCCCATCAGATTAAGGCAATGTCCCCTTTCATCTTACTAGTTTGGGCACGGGGATATAAATGGAAGATCATAGTGTCATTTTATATGTATTTTGGCATTATAGTAGATATGTTAAAATTATGGTGGATCGTTTTGATTATGATATACCCAATATGATATTCAATATAGACTACACTCTGTTTAATCTCTGTTATAAGATAAAGTTCTCTTTAAATTTATTCAATCTAATATAGACTACACTCCGTTCGATCTTTATTATAAAAGAAAGTTATCTTTTTAAATTTATTCAATAAATAATGTATTTAGTCTGTATTAAAGATAGACTATATACAATTCATACTAGTATCATACAATATTTGCGCAAATAGGACTATATTTTGACGTAAATTTGATAAGATAGGATGTAGTTTTTGTGAAATTTAACACTTCTCATCTTTTGGTATGAAGCAGAAGCAATACTTGGGATGTGATGTTGCGAGCAATTTAACACACATACATGGTTAATATCTTGGTGGTGGTCGTTGGATAGAGATTAAATGACTAAACTTTTATGTATATTTTAATTTCTTTTTAAAAATAAAAAATTGATCTTGAAACGTAGATCATTTGATCTCAAATCAGAGGCGGATCTACATCATGTTCATGTGTGGCTATAGCTACACATGAACTTTTTAAAAATAAAATATAAAAAAAAATTAGCGACCGGATTTTCAGTCCCTAAGGCATGCAAATGATCGCCAATAACATTAACGACAGAAATAGTGACTGAAAATTCAATCAAAAAGGTAAAAATTGGTCTCTAATTCGTTTAACGACATAAATAATGACCAAAAATATAGTCACTAAAATATACTCCATCCGTTTCAAAATTAGTGTCGTTTTAGCCAATTGCACACAAATTAAAGAATGAAATGAAATAACCATTAGACATAACACTTTTACTAAAATGCCCAAGAAAAAGACAAACATAAAATTGCATTAAAAATTGTGCGAGAGAAAAGTTGGAGTATTTATTGAGGGTAAAGTTGGGAGAAAAAAATTAAAGTTATATTGAAAATGTAAAATGACATTCATTTTGAAACAAATTATCTTAGCTAAAGCGACACTCATTATGAAACGGAGGGAGTAAAATATTAAAAATCGATCATTATTTCGGTTGTTAATTATTTAACCACCACACTTAAAATGTATTCCTAAATCCGTCCATGCCTCAAACCAGCTGTCATTGACACGTTGGTTGCCTAAATGAGTTGATTTCTGAAAATCCCAACAATTTCTAGTGTACAACAGCTAAAAAATTTTTTTTGACAAACATTTATAACTTATTAGTGGCATCAATGTCTTTCGTGATCATTTTTATAACTTATCTATTTTAAAATGCATGTTGTAAGTAGTTGACTCATCTCTCAAGCCATCAATTAATGAATATAATGTTGAAAAGTTAAATTTAGTCAAAATTTAACTAAATATTAAAAGAAAATGTTAATGGGTGTCTTCGAATATTTTTTAGGAATCAAATATAGGAATTAAAAGTTGTATAATCGATTAAATTGAACAGCCTGCAGTCAAACATTGATGGTCATGCAGGCTAAATATTTATTTGATGTCTTATAAAACTAGGACAGCTGTACAGTACACGAGTAATTGATTTATTTGACGTACTATTATGTAATGTTGCTATATATAGTTGGAAATGGATTGTCTAACCTTGTCCCTCTCCTTATCACTCTAATCCACTAAGTCAAACTTAGAGTGAAACAAATAAACGTGATGAGTTTCACCATATGTATAATAAGTACAATTTTTTCTTATTTTTTTCAATTAACATGGACTTTATATGATGATAATGAGAGAGTTGAATATAATAACATAACCTCCAATTCCAAATCAAAATCTGTACAATGGATCTCTCACAACTAGTGTTCCTAATTTAACAACTTCAAAAATTATTTATTCTTGATACAAAAAATAATAAAAAATACTTCAGTCCGAAATAGGGTTTCTAAGAATCCCAACACTCCTCTCTCTGCATCTTCAATTGCTTGTAGAAATTTCCAATGAAAGCTTCAGCTTTTGCAAAAAGTTCTTGTCCATTAACACCACAAATCTCATCTTCTACTTCAACTTCCTCACCCTTCACTTCCAAATCATCTTCTTCATCTTGTATATAAAAAATACTTGGCATTGAAGGACACTTTTTCACCTTATCAACTTTACTAACAACAACATACACAATCTTCTTCTCAGATGCACATTCTTCAACAACCTTAGACTTCTTTTCATTTTGTTCCTCTGAAACAGAATATGCATTGTTTATTATGTTACATGCATCTTTCTCTTCTTGTTCTAGCATTTCGTGTTTCGGTTGTGTAACAGAAACATATTGCTTTTTGTCTTCAGAAGGTTCAGAGAACACCGACAAAAGTCCGGCTTCAGCTCCGAGTGCAATGATAAGGATGTTGAAGATTAAGTAAAGGTAACTAGGCTTAAGAGAGGAAGGCAATAAGGGTGTGATCACAAGAAGAAGTAAGATAGAGAGAACTATAACTTGAGATTGATTAACTTTGTTCATCCTTTTGATAATAGAGAGGAAACAAGTGAGAATTTTTGATTGACAAAAAAGATGAAAGGAATTAGACTTAGTGGTATAGGAAAAAGTAATAGGAAGAATAAGCATGGGATTCAGTGTGGGGTTCTAGACATATATATAGAGGACATAAAGGTGGAGAGAGAGAGAGAGAGCGAGAGAGAGAGAGAGAGAGAGATAGACTTGTTGGTTACATTATTGTTGTTTGAGAATAAGAGTTATTTTACATATTGTCAGTGTTGGTCTATGAAAGAACAAAAGTATTGGTGAGTGAGGAATGGAAATTTCTAAGAAAAAATTACTCTTATACACAACATTTTAAAAATGGCGGAATAGGTCAGTTCAACCGGATGAATCGAAAATCAGTAAATTCTCACTTGTTTCACTTAGTTGAGTAAAAATTGGTCACTTTTACAGTTGGTATTGTCCAAATTACATTAGAGACCGGTTGAGTTGGATTGAATATGAGCTAAATCAAGCTAAATAACGGTTACGACGTTCAAACACGGTAAATTCAACCATGTAATTTGTCATTATGTATGGTTGAATCAATTGAACTAATTATATCATGATCCATCATTTGTATCTCTGTTTTAAAACATTGCTTATAGTATAAAGGTAAGTGGCAATCAACAAAAAAAAAATCATGGGTTAATTAAGTAAATGGTCCCTACAAATATTTAGAATTTTGTTTCTAATCCTACAAAATAAAATCACATTTTTTAGTCCCTGTGACATTTTACTTTAGTATTTTAGGGACCAAAAATGCTGACGTAAAATTTTTACAGGGACTAAAAATGTTGATGCAAAATTTTATAGGGATTAAAAATAAATAACGGAAAATTTTATAGGGACTAAAAAATGTGATTTTATTTTGTAGGAACTAAAAACAAAATTATGAATATTTATAGGACCATTTACTTAATTAACCTTTGTTAAAAAGATAGTAAAAAGTGGTGTATTCATGTGGAATTGTGGATTGTAAAAGCAAACAAGCTATATTTTGTCTGTCATGCAATACGTTGAGGTCAATTATTTGTGAGTGCCTACCTGATGAGCAGGTATGGATATAGCTAGGCTGTTGATTGATAAAAATAGTTCTACATATATATTTATTTACCAAATTGATCATAATAATATCACAAAATTTAACCCAATTTGGATAAGAGATGCTACTTGCAAACCAACTTGTTAATTTATTTTTATGAAGAATATATCAAAAACGTTATCAATATTGTCAGCAAAATCAATAACATTAGAGATATTTATTTAAACAATTGAATTAAGAATTTTTTTCTTCGCGTCATTCTTTGGTAATATTGCTTAGGAGCTTATTAAGTGTATAATATATCTGTATGACATATTAGAAAGAAATATTAAGTTGATTAGTTGAGTTTGGTTCAAATATTATGGGCGCCATATGACATTATAACATTTACAAGTTGAAATTAAATTTGTTACAACATGATTAAATAAGATAACAAGGAAAGGACAAGAGAATATGCAAGAGGGCAATTGGTTTCAGTGTTATTGGATGTTATTTGATAAGGCCGGTGAAAGGATATATATTCCCCCACCTTTTCACTTTTTTTTTTTTTTTTATAAGGCAAGGAACTTGGAATGTAAACCTGTTTTGAACCCTTCTATTATTTCTATTGTCTTTTTCTCTTAGGTCTTGGCCCTCATTGCAAAGGTTCTTCTCGAAGCAGGTCTCACAATCCATTTCAGTGTGGATACCACAAAAATACATGTTTATATTAAGTTAAATTTGGATTACAGACATGTATGGGTGCCAATGGTATAGGTCAACCCAATCCAACCTAACCTAAATTTTTGGTATAATGTATTTTTCAGTTTGATTTGTGTTAACAATACAAATAAGATAGAGAGAATGAGAACAATAGATGTTAGGGTTTCATTGAATATCAATAATTTAACATAACAAAAGGATATGAGAGAAAATATAAAATACTTAATAAACTATTAACTTAGTAATATAAAGGCTCAATAGCTTAAACTCAATATTGTATTATCTAATATCTACCCTCAAACTCATGATGCATCAACAAGAAGCATTATGAGTTCGTCAAACAAAATATAAAAAACATTCTAAATAATATAAAGTTCTTTATAAACATCTGGTAGTTATCTATCAGATGTACTTTTTTTTTTAAAAACGTACATCCAGTAGATAATTACCGGATATGTATTTAGAGGACCTTGGATATATTAGAGGGTCTAGAAATAAACGTTCCTCTTCTTTTATCCGTTCAAACCCAAATAGCTCTTCTTCTTTTTAATTGCTCATTAGGCGGTCCCTATAATTTATTCTCAAGAACTATGGATTGACGAAATTATCCCCAACGACAATTAATTGTTGTTCCCTAGTAAACAATAGTTAGTTGCCAAAGGTTCAGTGATGGATCCAGAAATTTTAACTTGTGGGGCAAGATTTTATTTGATAAATATTTATACAAAATTTTTAGCTATGCAAAAGTGATAAAATAATAACATTATTATCATTGAGAAAAATACTTGACATTATAAACACTATAATGTTACATATTGGAAAAATTAAAGACTCGTTAACATCTACAACTTAAAATTGTTATTTACATGTCTTTATATTTTAAAAATATGGTAAAAAAAATCATTTAAAATTCATCTTAATTGCACTTACACATTTGATTTTATAAAATTTGAAAGAAACACCTTTTATAGAACAAAATTCTACTTAATGGAGGCAATATATTATTTTAAAAGTGGTCAATAACTAAAATATCAAACATTTAACCCAAAAAAATAGAAAAAGTGATGGGGGCAATTGCCCCTGTAACGCCCACTTTATTTATTTAATTATTTTATTAAAGTATATAGTATATTATTATATATTATATGATTTTTGATGATGTTTGTGACGTATGAGACTATGTTGTGATGTGATGCTTGTTTTATTGTTTAATAAAATAAGATATGTGATGTTAATATATATTTTATATGAAAATAAAGATGTGCTAATAATAATAATAATTTTGAGAGATGGGGTTGTTTTTATAATAAGATAGAGTTTTGGGGATAAGTGAGATTAGAAAGAAGTATAAGAAGGAAATTAGGTTTAGAAAAAGAGTCAGTACGTATTACAGACTTCTGCAAAAAGGGAGAAAAGTGGCCAGAGAAGAGGGAACCCCAATTCTGCAAACTTACCAGGTAAGGGTGAGCCTAGCTTCGATTATATTATTGTAATTCAATTGTTTATGATTAACTAAGGAATTGGGAAAGAGTTTGAGAGAGTTCATAGGTTAGGGTTATTGATGAATTTTGATGAATTGATGATAGAATGATGCAATTTGATGTAGAAACGTGTTACAGAACCTAGGTTAATCACTAGGATCATAATTCTGAAAGATTAGAGCCATAGCATGAGAGATTGGACGAGTTTTGGCGAGAGATTGAGCGAACCCGTACCCTGTTCTGCGATAGTTCGCCGTGGCGAGCAGAACGGCTTCACTCGCGAGGCGAGCAACTTAACTCACCGTGGCGAGCGACCCTTTGATGCGCGCGAGGCGAGCAGAAACCCTCGCCGTAGCGAGTAATGACAGAATGCTAGGTAGTGACTCGCGAGGCGAGCAGAACCACTCGCCATAGCGAGTAATGTGGTCTCAGACCACTATAACTTGGGTTTTATAACTCTGTTTGAGCGAGGCTTTGAGGGTAGATCTTTGGATAGTGTTAGAGATGTTTTATGACCTAAAATACAATCTGTAATGATGCTTTAAGATGATTTTAATTGTTGGCGTTAATCTATGATTTACATGCCTATTAAGTGAGTTATATGAATGATGTTTAAATGGTATTTGCGACGATGATTTTGTGCTGTAAATATGTGATAAATGTGTTGAGCTGCTGCCATGTACTTTTATAATTGCATGTGTCGGTCAAGAGTCGTAAATGATGTTAAGATGTTGTGTTACCTTGTTTAAGTGTAAAGAGTCGAGTTCATGCATTTGCATATTTAGAGACGGTGGAGCATTTGCTCAAAGCGACGGTGGAGCATTTGTTCAAAGCGACGGTGAAGCTTATAAATATTGGTACCACATGCATGATGTTTAAGATGTTAGAGTTGCATTTGTCGAGTCTTGTGTCTAAGACGTTATGAGATGATTTGTTATGTGAAGATGTTTAAGACGATTGGTTATATGTAGATGTTCGAGATGTTTCTGTTATATGTGATGATCGTTGTTGTTGTTAAGCATAAATGTTTGAATTATATGTTAATATAATTGTTGTGAATCTCACCCCTTCTGTTGGAATTGTCGCCTTGTGGGCAAGTGCAGGTGACCAAGCATAGGTTCGACGATGTGAGAGGTCCTTGTGGTGTCATAGGAAATGCTCTGATATGTAACGGGATGGGGTTTTATTGAATTCTATTCCTTTATGTATCATGTTGAACTAATTATGACGTTTACGATCTATCTTGAAATTTTTTGAGATGCTTATGAGGCCTTGTGCCAAGAACTAATTCTTTAAGGATTTTTGAATTATGATTCCGCTACTAAAGTTGAATATTTTTATGATGAAGAATTATTATTCTTTTTATTTTAAAGATTTCTACGAAATGTGACATCTTGAACATGATATACTCTGATTATATTATGAATTTTTATACTTGGGATTTCGGGGTGTTACAATTGGTATCAGAGCAGGTCGGTCCGTCCGGCCAACTAGAGAGTCGAGTGACGATGTCTTAGAGTTAGAATATTATAGTTATATTATTCTAACTTATGTTTGCCTTGTAGAGGAATAAGATGGTTGAAAGAAATGATGTTGCTCTTGCTGCTGCTTTGCAAGCAATGGCCCAAGCTGTGGGTAATCAGAACAACGCTGGTGGGAACGATGGGACGAGAATGTTGGAGACTTTTCTGAGGAACCACCCGCCTACCTTCAAAGGGCGATATGATCCAGATGGGGCTCAGACGTGGCTCAAGGAAGTTGAGAGGATCTTTAGGGTGATGCAGTGTGAAGACGGTCAGATGGTACGGTTTGGTATCCACATGTTAGCTGAGGAGGCTGATGACTGGTGCGTTGGTATTCGACCTACCCTTGAAGAAGGAGATGCTGCTGTGACTTGGGCGGTGTTCAGGAGGGAATTCCTGAACCGTTACTTTCCTGAGGACGTCCGAGGGAAGAAGGAGATCGAGTTTCTTGAGCTGAAGCAAGGGAATATGTCCGTGACTGAGTATGCTTCAAAGTTTGTGGAACTGGCAAAGTTCTACCCACACTATACTGCAGAGAATGTTGAGTTTTCCAAGTGTATCAAATTTGAGAATGACTTGCGTCCTGAGATTAAAAGGGCGATTGGTTACCAGAAGATCCGAAATTTCTCCGAGCTGGTGAGTAGTTGTAGAATCTATGAGGAGGATACCAAGGCTCACTACAAGGTAGTGAATGACAGAAAGGCTAAGGGTCAACTGAGTCGTCCTAAACCTTATGATGCTCCTAGAGATAAGGGTAAACAAAGACTTAACGATGAGAGGCGACCCCAGAAGAAGGATGCTCCTGCGGAGTTTACCTGTTTTAATTGCGGACAGAAAGGCCATAAGAGTAATGTGTGTCCGGTAGATGTGAAAAGGTGTTACCGATGCGGACAGAAAGGGCATATTACCCCAGACTGCAAGTTTGATGATGTTGTGTGTTTCAACTTTGATGAGCAAGGACATATTGGCTCGCAATGCAAGAAGCCAAAGAAAGCTAGGACTACTGGAAGGGTTTTCGCGTTGACCGGCACTCAGACTGAAAATGAGGATCGTTTGATCAGAGGTACTTGCTATATTAATGATATACCTTTAATTGCTATTATTGATACTGGCGCTACGCATTGTTTTGTTGCTTTTGATTGTGTTGTTAAGTTGGGTCTTGCTATGTCTAATATGAATGGAGAGATGGTTGTCGAAACTCCAGCTAAGGGTTCGGTGACTACTTCTCGTGTATGTTTGAGTTGTCCTCTGTCTATGTTTGATCGTAATTTTGAGATGGATTTAGTTTGTTTACCTTTGACTGTTATGGATGTGATTTTTGGGATGAATTGGTTAGAGTACAACCGTGTGCTTTTCAACTGTTTTCGTAAGACGGTGTATTTCTTGTCTGAAGAGGAAGAAAGTGGAGCAGAATTTTTATCTACCAAGCAGCTGAAACAATTAGAACGAGATAGAATTTTGATGTTTTCTCTGATGGCATCCTTATCTATTGAGAATCAAGATAAGATTGACGAATTGCAAGTGGTGTGTGATTTTCCTGAAGTATTTCCTGATGAGATTCCTGATGTGCCTCCTGAAAGAGAGGTTGAATTTGCGATTGATCTTGTTCCTGGAACGAAGCCTGTGTCTATGACACCTTACCGTATGTCAGCTTCTGAGTTAGCTGAGTTAAAGAAGCAATTGGAGGATCTGCTTGAGAAGAAGTTTATAAGACCAAGTGTTTCACCTTGGGGAGCGCCTGTATTGTTAGTGAAGAAGAAAGATGGGAGTATGAGGTTGTGTATTGACTATCGGCAGTTGAACAAGGTAATTATAAAGAATAGGTATCCACTTTCGAGAATTGATGATTTGATGGACCAGTTAGTGGGTGCATGTTTGTTTAGCAAGATTGATTTAAGATCGGGTTATCATCAGATAAAAGTGAAGGATGAAGATATGTAGAAGACGGCCTTTAGAACTCGATATGGTCATTATGAGTATAAAGTGATGCCTTTCGGTGTTACGAACGCGCCGGGAGTATTTATGGAGTATATGAATCGGACCTTTCAGACATTTTTGGATCGTTTTGTGGTTGTGTTTATTGACGACATTCTGATATATTCCAGATCCGAAGAAGAACATGCTGAACATTTGAAGATTGTCTTGCAAGTATTAAAAGAAAATAAGTTGTATGCTAAATTGTCTAAGTGTGAGTTCTGGTTGAAGGAAGTTAGTTTCCTTGGTCATATTATTTCAGGTGATGGTATAGCAGTTGATCCGTCTAAAGTTGAGGCATTGTCGCAATGGGAGACTCCGAGGTCGGTTACTGAGATTAGAAGCTTTTTGGGATTGGCTGGTTAATATAGAAGATTTATAGAAGGGTTTTCTAAGTTGGCACTTCCGTTAACGCGTTTGACGTGTAAAGGTAAATCCTTTGTGTGGGATGCTCAATGTGAGAGTAGCTTCAATGAGTTGAAGAAGCGGTTGACGACGGCTCCAGTTTTAATTTTGCCAAAGCCTGAAGCACCTTTTGTGGTGTATTGTGATGCGTCTAAGTTGGGTTTAGGTGGTGTACTTATGCAAGACGGTAAAGTGGTTGCTTATGCATCCAGGCAGTTGAGGATTCATGAACGAAATTATCCTACCCAGGATCTTGAGTTGGCTGCAGTGGTATTTGTGTTGAAAATTTAGAGACACTACTTGTATGGTTCGAGGTTTGAAGTGTTTAGTGATCACAAGAGCTTGAAGTACTTGTTTGATCAGAAAGAGTTAAATATGAGAAAGAGGAGATGGCTTGAGTTATTGAAAGATTATGATTTTGGTTTGAATTATCATCCGGGTAAGGCTAACGTAGTTGCTGATGCCTTAAGTAGGAAAACGTTACATATGTCTGCTATGATGGCGGAAGAGTTCGAACTATTAGAACAATTCAGAGATTTGAGTTTGGTTTGTGAAAGATCACATCAGAGTGTAAAGCTAGGAATGCTGAGGATTGACAATGACTTTCTGAAAAATATTAAAGAAGCGCAGAAAAAAGATGTTAAGTTTGTAGATTTGCTTGTTGCGAGTAACCAGACTACAGATGGTGACTTTAGAGTCGATGATCACGGTGTGTTGAGGTTCCGAGGTAGAATCTGTATTCCGGACAACGATGAGATGAAGAAGGCAATCCTTGAAGAGAGCCATAGAAGTAGCTTGAGTATTCACCCAGGAGCTACGAAGATGTATCATGATTTGAAGAAGTTGTTTTGGTGGTCTGGATTGAAACGTGATGTGGCACAGTTTGTGTATTCTTGTCTAGTTTGTCAGAAATCAAAGATAGAACATCAGAAACCTACTGGAATGATGATACCATTAGATGTGCCAGAGTGGAAATGGGATAGCATATCCATGGATTTTGTGACGAGTTTTCCAACTACTCCAAGAGGGAACGATGTTATTTGGGTGATTGTTGATAGGTTAACCAAGTCAGTTCATTTTCTACCGATCAATATCACTTTTCCTATGACTCGGTTGGCAGAGATTTACATTCAAGAGATAGTGAGATTACATGGTGTTCCTTCGAGCATTGTGTCGGATAGAGATCCAAGATTTACTTCCAGATTTTGGAAAAGTTTGCAAGAAGCTTTAGGGTCTCAATTGAAGTTGAGCTCAGCGTATCATCCGCAGACAGATGGTCAATCCGAGAGGACGATTCAATCGTTGGAAGATTTGTTGAGGGTGTGTGTACTTGAACAAGGAGGAGCTTGGGATAGTCATCTTCCGTTAATATAGTTCACTTATAATAACAGTTACCATTCTAGTATTGGAATGGCACCTTTCGAGGCTTTGTATGGAAGAAGATGTAGGACTCCGTTGTGTTGGTTTGAGTCGGGTGAAAGTGTGGTTTTAGGACCAGAGATTGTTCAACAAACCACTGAGAAGGTAAGAATGATCCAAGAGAAGATGAAAGCATCGCAGAGTCGACAAAAGAGTTATCATGACAAGCGTAGGAAGGACCTTGAGTTCCAAGAGGAAGATCACGTGTTTTTGCGAGTTACTCCAATGACCGGTGTAGGTCGTGCCTTGAAGTCGAAGAAGTTGACTCCAAAGTTTATTGGTCCGTATCAGATATCAGAGAGGATTGGGACGGTGGCATATCGTGTTGGATTACCACCGCATCTATCGAATTTGCACGATGTTTTTCATGTGTTGCAACTGAGGAAGTACGTTCCGAATCCATCTCATGTGATCCAAAGTGACGATGTACAAGTGAGAGACAACCTTACGGTTGAGACTCTACCCTTGAGGATCGATGATCACAAGGTGAAGTTGTTGAGAGGCAAGGAGATACATCTAGTGAGAGTTGTTTGGAGTGGAGCGACCGGTGAAAGCTTAACTTGGGAGCTTGAAAGTAAGATGCTGGAGTCTTATCCAGAGTTGTTTAATCGAGGTAAGATTTTCGAGGACGAAAATCCTTTAAGTGGGGGAGAGTTGTAACGCCCACTTTATTTATTTAATTATTTTATTAGAGTATATAGTATATTATTATATATTATATGATTTTTGATGATGTTTGTGACGTATGAGACTATGTTGTGATGTGATGCTTGTTTTATTGTTTAATAAAATAAGATATGTGATGTTAATATATATTTTATATGAAAATAAAGATGTGCTAATAATAATAATAATTTTGAGAGATGGGGTTGTTTTTATAATAAGATAGAGTTTTGGGGATAAGTGAGATTAGAAAGAAGTATAAGAAGGAAATTAGGTTTAGAAAAAGAGTCAGTACGTATTACAGACTTCTGCAAAAAGGGAGAAAAGTGGCCAGAGAAGAGGGAACCCCAATTCTGCAAACTTACCAGGTAAGGGTGAGCCTAGCTTTGATTATATTACTGTAATTTAAACATTTATGATTAACTAAGGAATTGGGAAAGAGTTTGAGAGAGTTCATAGGTTAGGGTTATTGATGAATTTTGATGAATTGATGATAGAATGATGCAATTTGATGTAGAAACGTGTTACAGAACCTAGGTTAATCACTAGGATCATAATTCTGAAAGATTAGAGCCATAGCATGAGAGATTGGACGATTTTTGGCGAGAGATTGAGCGAACCCGTACCTTGTTCTGCGATAGTTCGCCGTGGCGAGCAGAACGGCTTCACTCGCGAGGCGAGCAACTTAACTCGCCGTGGCGAGCGACCCTTTGATGCGCGCGAGGCGAGCAGAAACCCTCGTCGTAGCGAGATAGCGAGTAATGTGGTCTCAGACCACTATAACTTGGGTTTTATAACTCTGTTTGAGCGAGGCTTTGAGGGTAGACCTTTGGATAGTGTTAGAGATGTTTTATGACCTAAAATACAATCTGTAATGATGCTTTAAGATGATTTTAATTGTTGGCGTTAATCTATGATTTACATGCCTATTAAGTGAGTTATATGAATGATGTTTAAATGGTATTTGCGACGATGATTTTGTGCTGTAAATATGTGATAAATGTGTTGAGCTGCTGTCATGTACTGTTATAATTGCATGTGTCGCTCAAGAGTCGTAAATGATGTTAAGATGTTGTGTTACCTTGTTTAAGTGTAAAGAGTCGAGTTCATGCATTTGCATATTTAGAGACGGTGGAACATTTGCTCAAAGCGACGGTGAAGCTTATTTAAGCTTATAAATATTGGTACCACATGCACGATGTTTAAGATGTTAGAGTTGCATTTGTCGATTCTTGTGTCTAAGACGTTATGAGATGATTTGTTATGTGAAGATGTTTAAGACGATTGGTTATATGTAGATGTTGGAGATGTTTCTGTTATATGTGATGATCGTTGTTGTTGTTAAGCATAAATGTTTGAATTATATGTTAATATAATTGTTGTGAATCTCACCCCTTCTGTTGGAATTGCCGCCTTGTGGGCAAGTGCAGGTGACCAAGCATAGGTTCGACGATGTGAGAGGTCCTTGTGGTGTCGTAGGAAATGCTCTGATATGTAACGGGATGGGGTTTTATTGAATTATATTCCTTTATATATCATGTTGAACTAATTATGACGTTTACGATCTATCTTGAATTTTTTTGAGATGCTTATGAGGTCTTGTGCCAAGAACTAATTCTTTAAGGATTTTTAAATTATGATTCCGCTGCTAAAGTTGAATATTTTTATGATGAAGAATTATTATTCTTTTTATTTTAAAGATTTCTACGAAATGTGACATCCTGAACATGATATACTCTGATTATATTATGAATTTTTATACTTGGGATTTCGGGGTGTTACAGCCCCAATCTACTATAGGTATATTCGCCCCTCGGAAGGGTGGCCAGGCATGAGTTCCATAGAAAATTGTTGTTTAGGCATGAATGCACAACAAGGCGACGACAACAACAACAACAATAACATACATTAAACATAATTTCAATAACATAGTCCAATAATGTAAAACAACATAATAAAACACATACAATATCTCGGGTCAACCAAACTAACTTCTTCATCTGGTTTATCCATGGAACCCCTGATTTCATCGTAGGTCTTGGGCCGAATTAAACTTTCCTGAATATCATGAAAATATCTGACAAGGAAGTGTCCAACTCGACTGGTCCTTGTACTGACTAAATATATCTGACAAGGAAACGTCCAACTCGACCGGTCCTTATAATGACCAAATATTAAGAACGTGGTTCTCGCGTTGTTCTCATTCTTAAGCTTCAACATGATAAATTGGACGCTTCTATCTAAGTCGATCGACAGACGATGATACCCAACATTATTCACCCTCCTTTTGTCTATGTCATTGAGGTAACGACTAATTTGGTCTAGCTGATCCTTTAAGCCAGACAGTGTCACATCAACTCACACCCTAAACAAATTAGTTCCCCGCGTTGTAGTTAATTGAGACTAACTTAGTGTTCTGATCCACAGGATAAGTGCTCATGGTTGCATGGTGTAGTTTGTAAATGAATCAAATAAATCAATTTATAGAAGTTTTGTGTATCGTAGACCACAAAAACTATTGGTGCAATTTCAACAAGACAAAAAATCCAAGGAACGACCATTAACTATTGTATCGTTAATCGCTATTCGGGTATTTTCGTCAGTACAGAGTGCCTAAAAAGCAATTTTTTTTTTTTTTCTTGTCAAAAAACCCAAATAGCTCTTTTTATTCATGGACTTAACATTGGGCTACTTGTGAAGCCCAACATTGACATTCTATTTATTCTTTAAACACCTACCAATTGCTCACAAACAACTTGAATTTATGAAAATACCTTAAACGGTAGTCAATTACTGTTCGCTAATCGTTTCTATCACCCCATTATAACATTTGCAAGTTGAAATTAAATCTGTATGACATATTAGATAAAAAAAATATTAAGTTGATTAGTTGACTTTGGCACAAATATTAGGGCCATATGACATTATAACATTGGCAAGTTGAAATTAAACTTGTTACAACATAATTAAATGAGATAAGGCCGGTGAAAGGATATATATTCCCCGACCTTTGCACTTTTTTTCATTAGGCAAGGACTTGGAATGTAAACTTGTTTTCCCTTCTATTACTAATTCTATTGCCTTTTTCTCATTGGAAAGGTTCTCCTAGAAGCAGGTCTCACAATCCATTTCAGTGTGGATACCACAAAAACATGTTTATACTAAGTTAAATTTATATTGGAGAAGACATGTATGGGTGCTAATGGTATACGTGAAACCAATCCCACCTAAATTTTTGGTTTAATGTATTTTTAGTTTGACTTGAACCCTAACCAACACGAAGTGATGTTATTTAAACATCTAAAAATCAAAAATTATTTGACAACGCATATAAAATCACACAATTTATAACTATTAACGTAACAATGAGAAAAAAGAAACAACAATTAAAAAATAAAATACCATCTATACGATATATTTATACGAACAATCAAAAGGTTGTCAACATATTCACAATTTTGTTTATCTTTTCTATTCAAACAATTATTATTGTTGTGAAAGTGACTCAAAATTAGAGAAATTGAAGTTTACGATCTGGCAAAATCGGAGCACGATTTTGCGCAGATGCATAAAAATAAAACGTATTTTTGGGGCTGATTTTGTTCCAATTTATGAGAGATTCTTTTACTATAAATATATGCTTTGTATCAGAGTAAACCTGAAGATAGAGGGGGCTGAAACAAGGGTTTAGAAATGCAACAACAAAACTAGGGTTTGTATAGAGTTTGTCTCTTTGGAACAAACACTAGGGTTTGAGGGTTGATTCACCTTGAGAAACACTATTAGGATTGAGTCTCTTGGTTACGAGTCTCTTGGTTACAGGAAGAGATTGGGACTTTGGGTAGAATTAGACGGGAGACTTATTCTTGTAACCTATTGATATCTCTTTTGTAAAGTTATTCATCATTATAGTGAAACAGATGGCTGCTCTCTCCCCATATTAGGTCAATTTTGTGACTGAACTGTGTAAACAAATTCTTTTGTATTCTCTCTTCTTTTCTCTCTCGTTGTTTTCTACTTTTGCTTGTGATTATAACTATTACCCACTTGTATTGATTGCTTGATTATTCCTTGATCCACACATCAAGTATTTATTGGTGTGCTTTTTCATCGAACTCACAACAATTATTATATAAATAAATCATAGTTTCTATGGGGCTCGATAACTTGCAGCTAGGACAAATATTTTCCTTTTAGGTTCTCCTCACTTTTTCTCAATTTTAGAGGGATCAAAATTAATTTTGGAGGTGTAGAATTATTTTCACTTGTTTGATTGTTGTTAATTAGAATTGATTCTGCCCTCCAGAATTGATTCTAAGTGAAGTTAGGATTTGTAGTTTTTAATTCTAGAATTAATTTTCACACACATTTATATTTCAACTCAATTTGACATGAGTGTATCCAAACACAAACTTCTTTTAATCAAAATTATTTTTAACCAAAATCAATTCTACCAAATCAATTCTATCAAAATCAATTGTCCCCATCGCACAACGAAACACACGCTTATATATTTTCATGTTGACTGCTTCGCCTTCTCATCTTTTTTTTTTTTTTCTGTTGACAATAGTGCTATCTGTTCTTTAGTGAAATTTAAGTTTTTGTCAAACTGTTTTTCTTTTCTTATCATCTTCTTTCTCGTTTTCCATGTGACGACTCGATCAAGGTGTCACTTAAATTTGCATGAATCATATTGATAGTAATATTTTTTTCTACTTTTTTTATACAATAATTTTTGTACTTTAAATTCGTGTTACAAGAAACTCGAGATTGTCATATGTTTTTGGTATTTTCGAACTTTTCTTTTCCCATGTATTTAATTAAGTTTAAGGATAAAATAGTAAATTAATTTTAAAATCTCTTCCCTCTCCTTTGAACAAAACACTTTTTTAATTAAAATCTACATTCTCTCATCTTTTAAACAAACATATATTTAAGGCTTAAATATGTAAAACGTCCATGTAAGTTCGCGTGTTTTTTATTTTCGTCCTTGTATCTTTTTTGTTCTAAAACAAACCACGTAAGTTACAAACGTTTTGATTTTCGTCCCTCCCGTTAACATCTGTTACAAAAACGCTGATGTGGCTAACGACGGTTGACGTGGCGTTGTTTGACGTAGCAAAACAGTCTTATGTGGCATTTAAGACAAGATTACAGGGACCAAAATCAAAAACGAAAATTTACATAGGGATGAAATTAAAAATCAAGAAGTTACAAAATTTGAAATTAAAAACCCTTGTTGTTTCCATCTTCTTCCTCTCTTTGTGTGTCTTCTTTGTCTCTCTTCCTTATTCTTCTTTTATGCACCTGAAATTTCATGCCCTGTAACTTCGGCCATATTATTCCTCTCTCTGTTTTAGTTTTCTTTCTTCAATGTGTGATGTGAAGAATGATGCATTGTTTTCCAATTTGAAATTTGAGTTTCAATTGAAAGCTAAGTGCTAATTTCTTTTTGGTTATGACATTTGAAATGTGGAATTACATTTGTGAAAATATTTAAATACTGTTTTGAGGGTATCTGAAAGTATAAAAACTTCTCTTATTTAATTATGTTATGTTTTGATGTAAATTTAATATAGTCTCGTTTTTGAATCATAGTGGACATGTTTCTTCATAAGTAGAGAAAGTCTTTATGATTTCGGTATCTCACTGAGAGTATGTGCTTGCATTTGTATTTGAGTAATATAAATAAATATCAGTTTTTGAATCTAGTAATACGACAACATCTTTTGAAATTTTGAAGCAAAATAAAAACCGATTATTGTCTTCAGGCCAGATTTTGAATCAGATGTTAAGCTTAACAAGGTATTTATATCATTGCTCAAAAATTTATAACATTGCTCTTTATTTGATAATTTTCTATGTTTCATTTTGCATTTTGATACGGCTCACCTATTAATAGTATCATACTATCATTTAGTTCTTTTATTTATGAAAGCAAAAATATTTCAAGGTTATACTGCTATCTCTACACATTGTTTTTTGAATTTTTTTAATGTTAGCTCTTCTTTCTAATTAGCCACTTATCTCATAAAAGTATCTGGTATTCATAGCCCCCTTTTTTTCTACGTTCAAAGCCCAAATAGCTCTTTATTTTTAAATTGCTCTTTTGGCACCCATGATTTATTCTCACGCACTCTAGATTAATGAATTATCCCTAACGACAATTAACTATCACTCGCTAGTAAACATTAGTTAATTGTCGCTTCAAGAACGATAGTTAACTCTTGTTGTCAGGAACAATAGCATGACATCGATTTCAGAGAAAAACGTTGTTCAGACATTAATGCATAACAAGGACGCAACAACAACAATAACATACATTAAACACAATTTCAACTACATAGTTCAATAACGTAAAATAACCTAATAAAACACACACAAGACCACGAGTTAGTCAAACTAACTTCTTCATCTGATTTATTGATGGAAACCATGATTTCATCGCATGTCTTGGATCATATCAAACTTTCCTAATATCATTAAAAAAACTAAGAGCAAACCATGGATAACCATTGTAAAGAGCAATTTTCCTGATTTTATTATTTTTTTCAAAAAACCTAAATATTTCTTTTTATTCAGAAAATTACTCTTCTACCAAATATTTTTGCTCATTCCCACTCAAACTTCCTGAAATAACCCTAATGTAAGTTATCTCATGTTCGATATATCCATCATGAGTTAATACATGCTGATACTTATATTCAACGTGAGTTAACCCACGCCGAATTCCAACGTGAATTAACTCACACTCGAGTGTTTCATATACAAAATCATATCATTTTAGAAGAAAACCAAAGAAAGAAACCATGTTTGTAAGCAAGCTCTGTTGTCTTATTTATTGATGTGTTGGCAAATAGAAAGCTTGTAGTTAATGCTGCGTGTCATATTCTCTTTATCCACCCATGAAAGTTTGGTGCCTAGCTACTTGACAACTGCCACGTGGACTCAACTCATAGTCATCATCATACTTCAAGGTATCCACATCAAATGGTACCCACAGCAAATAGAGCTTTGCTTACAAACATGGTTTCTTTCTTTGGGTTTCTCTTGAAAGAATATGTTTTTTTATATAAAACAACCTAAACTGAGTTAATTTATGTTGGAGTTCGACGTGAGTTAACTCACCTTAGATATCAGTATCAACGTGAGTTAACTTACGTTGGATCTACGGAACGTGAATTAACTTACGTTGAAAATATTTTAAGAAGTTTGAGTGATAATAAGCAAAAACGTTTGGGAGAAGAGCAATTTTCTTTTATTCATGGACTTAACCTCGGGCTACTTGTGAAGCTCGGAATTGACATTTTGTTTAGAGGAGTGATATTTGTACAACCAATTTTGTACAACTTTTGTGACAACTACTTTTCTCCTCTTTTTATTGGACAAAAACAATGGAGAGAGAAAGAAGAAGAGAGAATAAAAACATGGTGGGGTTTAGCATGGGAAAGGGGAGT
This sequence comes from Medicago arabica, assembly GCA_946800305.1. NCBI lineage: Eukaryota > Viridiplantae > Streptophyta > Magnoliopsida > Fabales > Fabaceae > Medicago > Medicago arabica. The sequence continues at coordinate 3,784,385 of OX326970.1, forward strand.
TGTTTTCCACCATGGGAAAGTAATTTTTGACCATTAGATCAAATAGAGAACATGATTTTATCATAAACACTCAACACAAGATTTTTTTTACTCTCCTCCATGTCTCTCTCACTCACCCACCACTTGGAGCAATTTTACAAATCTGAAATTGTTGTTACTTTACCACACCCTTGTCATCCTTCAACGTCCATGGGTAGTGATTCAAATGGTATTGACTTAAAACTCTTAGAAATTGGTTTAGGACATTCATGATAAAATCTTTCAAGAACTTCCTGCTCACTCACTTGTACAACAAACACACTTTCTATTAACCCTTAAATGCTTATTACCATCCTAGTTTTAAGACTTTCAGCAACCAAATCCAAATACAACACTAACCAAAAGCACTTTTCTTCTTAATTTTAAATTTGCAAAAGAGTTAGATTTTGAATCAACGAAACACAATATCCATTGTTCATGAATTTATTTCATGTATTTTATTTTTGGAATTTCATGTTCTGGAAAAAAAATGAAGATACAAAATCTACACCTGCAGATTTGCATTTTCAAGGTTGAAGATGATGTGGGGAAAATATATAATGTAGGCAGACCATCATAAAATTTGTGTGCCTCTTTAATTTAATGGTCAAGAATAACTTTCCTATGATGGGAAACAATTCCCCTTTCCCATGCTAAACCACACCTAAAAACATATGTAAATATGAGAGAGATTGTTGGTCCAAAATTGTCAAAAAGTAGATGTACAAATATCATTTATCTTTTGTTTATCCCTTGACAAAAATTTAAAAATTGCTCTTTAAACACCTAGCAATTGCTCATAAACACCTCAAATTTTAAACAAAAGTCATAAACTGTAGTTAACTACCCCATTAAAAATCTGGTTATATTGATGTGTTAAAAATTGTGTGTATTAACGACTATTTTTCGAAACTACCAAACATAGATGTATTTTTTATTTTTTTTAAAGAAAATAGCTTATAGCTTTTCATTAGATATCAAAGTCGAAATACAAAGAGGTACATCATCAAATATATAGGGACTAGCTAATAAAGTGGCCTCTCTAGCAAGTGTATGAGCAACCACATTTGCTTGTCTCCGATTAAACTCCACCTTAGAGTTTTTAAAATACACACAACATCTTCTCTTACAATCATCAACAATTGCTCCAAACTCAAAAATATTATTTCTTCCTCTATTAAAATAATCCACAACTTTCTTAGCATCCAACTCGAAATCAACATTATGAAGTTGTAGATCATGCACCCACTATATAACATGAGAAAGTCCCAAGACTTCACCAGTATCTGAAGAACAAATAGGATTTGACCATAAACCAAACATAGATGTATTGTTTACGTGTTTTTGGTGTGATTTTTAACTTCTTTTTTTTTTTTGTGGTTATATGAAAATTATGAATTTAAGAAAATAATTGGCAGTTAAGTAAAAAGTCATACATAAAACATCTAAATAAATGCATCTAAGCTTTGCCGAATTCCATTGTCCCAACAACAGTCACATATGATGTGTTTGATAAAAAGAAGCCATAAGCTAGCTGATAAGTTAGTTGATAGCTGAAAAGCTATCTTGAGTGTGTTTGATAAAAAGAAGCTATAAGCTAGCTGATAGCTGAAAAACTAATTTATAGTTGATGGCTGATAACTTATAACTGAAAAGTTAGCTTATTAAAATGTGTTTGGTACAATTAGTTGTTGAAATGACTGATAAATATAAAATGACGTAAAATGACATTTTTTTTATAAATCATTTATACAACTTTTATTACTTAATGTATTTATTTTTAAATGTTAAAATTTATTTCAAAATATTTTCTTATCCCAAATGATAAATGTATTTATGAATTCAATTGACATTTTTTATTTAACAAAACTTTCTTTTTATAAATTTTATTTAACTAAACTTGCTTCACTATTTATTGTAAGTTTTATATAAAATTATTCATTATATAAATTAAGAGCAAGGATTAAAAAAAAAATTAACAAGAAAAATTAAAAAACTATGTCAAGTGGGTAGTTTAAAATAGAACGTGAGCAGTTTAGAAAGTGGGTAGTTTTTTTAATATAAAAAATAAATAAAAGGTTAAAATTGGAATAAAATATAAAAAGCTACTTGAATTAGTTTTTCAAAAAACGCTATAAGCTAATGAGAAAAGCTTTTTACCAAACACATCTCATTCTATATAAACAAGTTTATAAGCTAATCCAACAAGTTATAAGCTAGCTTATTTGTGTTACCAAACACAGCCCTTATAGCTGATAGCTGAAAAGTTAGCTGATTAAAATAAAAAGTGTTTGATAAAATTAGATGTTGAAGTAGCTGATAAATATAAAATGGCGTAAAAGTGCATGTTTGTGTTTTTCATTATAAATCATATATACAATTTTTATTGCTTAATGTATTTCTTTTTCAATGTTTAAATTTATTTCAAAATATTTTCATCTCCCAAATGATAAATGTATTTATTAATTCAATTGACAACTTTTATTTAACAAAACTTTCTTTTCATGAATTTTACTTAAACTAAACTTGCATCACTATTTATTGTAAATTTCATATAAAATTATTTATCATTGAATTAAGAGCATGTAAAAAGGAATGTGAACAAGAAAATTTGAAAAGCCATACCATGATGCAAAACGTGGGCAGTTATGGGTAGTTTTTTTAATTAAAATTAAATTAAACTAAATTGATAAAAGGTTAAAATTGGAAGAAAATATAAAAAGCTAAAAGCTATAAGCTCAAAAGCTACAAACGCTATTAACTAACGAAAAAAACTTTTTACCAAACACGACTCATTCTACAAAAACAAGCTTATAAGCTAGTCCGACAAACTATAAGTTAGTTTATTTGTGTTACCAAATACAGCCACAGTGAATTTATGAATTTATACGTGAAAACTGCAGTTAGGGAGAACTTTTTTATTAAATGAAAATTTAAATTAGAAAAGACACTTATATAAGACTATAAAGAGTGCCAATCTCAAAAGTATTTATGTTAGAATTTATATTTATGTTACGATGTTCAAACTTAGAGCACCACAAAGAACATGTTAAAGGTGGGATTGTGATGTATTTATGATTTTGGAGTTCCAACCCTCTCTGAGCATTTGGGTTCTCACTTCTCACTTTTAGTACATTTCTGGAAAGAAAAAGAAAAAAAACACAAATGCTACGTGGATGACGTAATTTATTTCCAAATTAAAGCAGATACTATGTTAGTGTAGATACTCATTCAGTAAACATTTACTCAAGTGATACAATTAGACTATTTAATTTGAAGCTCTGCATGGCTATTAGAATGGCCAAAATATCTCATAAATGCTAACAGAACCGTGAACATTAGACAAACGTCCCCAAAACCAGCCTTCCCCAGGTTCTTGAATTGCTGCCAACTACATTGAGATTTGAGAATAATTTGATTGTTTTATGTTTTGAACCAAATATAAAGTAACATGTCAAACTCTCCTCCCCACACCCCATCTACATATTAACACCGTCGACTCATTCTCCTTTTGTTTTAAATTCAAAGCCCGAATTCCTCTATTAATGGACTTAACTTTGGCCTAGTTTACTCTTCGGAGATTGAATAAACCTAATATTTTTACCCTAGCTGGCCCTTAACCTTGCATTTCTCTGTGGAAAATTTTTATGTGCATTATTGGTTTTTATTTTTTTAATTTTGAACAAATATTTAAACATTTATAACATTTACAAATTGTGAAAAGAATTCTGTCAATAGAAAAAATGGTGTTTGATTGAACCATGTCCCTATGGTGCAATACCAACTAATGGAGGATATGAGCGACACTTATATTGCTAGCAAAATAAGAACTTGATATTTTCTATGGAACTTGAGCTTATTATTAACTAAATTAATTTTTTTTTTTTTGAACAGGTAAAAATGCATCGTATTTGGTAGAGTTGCACTTCCATACATATGTAAGTAGAGTTTAGGCAAGGCTAACCTAGCTGCAATCAAATTGTAAAACAGTAATAAAAAAAACTAATTGTTACACATTTGGTATCACGTTTTATTATTATATTAAAATTGTTTTTACTCAAGAGTGGAAACTTCCTCCAATATATTTTGTTTTTCAATTTTTCACATGACTTTTTACACTTCAAGTTCAAGCTATTTTACTCCTTTTTTGATTTATTTTTTCTTCTCTTTTCAAGTTACGTACCTGAATGAACTCTCTTCAGTTCATTGGTATTTCATATTTATTTCATAAGTTCAATAAGTTGGAGAACTCCATCTGAAGAGCATCCAAATACAAAAAAAACAACTTGGAAGGGAAGTCAAGTATATGCAATGACCATTTTGTAAGTTCTATAATTTGGTAAGTAAGACATAATTTTGTTCAATATTTAAAACAAACTAGCCTTTAGGAATATTTTAGTGACACACATTAACTCCACATAACTCATCACAATTTGCTACGGATTGCAAAGTTACACAATCATTCTTCGATAATTGTTCGATCAAGATTGAATAGTCATGATTTGAGCTTGGTATTTTAGGAATTAAATACTTAAAATTAAATATACTTTCCTGACATGTCAAATTAAGATCGAAAGGCTAGCAATGTCTTGACTGCATGAATAGAGGAAGAAAAAACCGTAGTGAAACAATTTCATGAGACCCATCCACAATTCAAAAGTGCATCGTGATTTAAAAGGTATGGTATGGGTAATTAGGATAAGTAGGGTCGTTTAAACATCCAAGTAGAGGTAGAGTTAGTACATGTGCTTGTCTTTGTCTAGGCCCCAAGCACAAGAGACAAGCATGAGGGTTTCTTACCTTTAATTTGCCCCTTAGGAATGATCCCTCCCTAGATTCCGAATCTTGCACGTCCTTTCTCTTGCTTTTGATCTTTCTCATTAACATCCCTTCCCCCCTTCATCATCATTTAAATCCGAAAGTAGTATAGTTCTTTTTGTTCAAAATATGGTTTGTGGTATATTCTCAACGACAAATAAAAAAAGGATTATATAAGTATGCCAAAAAAATCAAGTTACATTCATCTATTTGTATATTCTTACTTTATTTTTGTAAAATCTTACACTCCATCATTTATTTGCATCAAATTGATATATTATCAACCTTTAATTCTTTTTGTTCAAATATGTAAAAAAAAAAATCAAATAATATGCGGAACTCCAATTTTAAAGTAAATCTTCTATGAGCACAACTTTTAAATTAAAGATATTTGGAAACATTTACATGAAATAAAAAAATAAATGTTAATATGTGCGCTTAAAGCACGTGATAGTATGATCCAATAAATAAAAATAATTTTATTTTATTCTCTTTTAAATTAATTCTATTTATTTGGGTCTAATGTGAGATTCCAACTTTGAGCTTTTACTTTCAACAATGCATACATCACATGGAATTGAGGACCAGTGGACTATATTTGTGGGGTCAGGAATGACCCATCCCTAGAGACTGATATTTTGGTGGCCATTCATTTCATGAGGAAGTTTCATGGACTAGAATTTTCTGTTTGTGGCTAAAGATAGAGAAAGTGCAAAGCTTTTTCCATGTGTGTTAGGTTGCCACTCATTCCTCATCAAATTTCAAAGGGGAAATGGACAAGCTAGTTCAACCCAACGAGATTTTAAGTCCACAAAAAATTCATACCAAAAACAATTATATTGTTGTGAAAGATAGGATTTACGTGTATTTATTTTAACGCGTCATTTCTTTCTTCTTGTGCAAGTTTAACGTATAATCGGGGATCGGTATGAAAAAATAGTTGCGGACATAAAAGTCCTTGAAAATGTTATGTAGTATGACAATAGTAGAGGATATAAGTGTCCTTCACTCTATCAAAAAAGTTTCATTTTACCAACTTTACGTCTCAGTTTTGTTTTTTTTTTTGGCTCATCCAACTTCACGTATCATATGTAAGAATAGGTACTGAGATCATATAGTCTAGCTTACTTTATGTTCAAACCATATATTTTTTAAATAAAGAATGTTAAGACTTATTTAGACCTTCTTAAACATTGAGCTCATTCAGCTTCTTTCAACTTAGGTGTGATTATTTCTTAGACATTTTCATTTGTAATGATTCTCTTTATGTGAATTTCAAGCGTATTGATATATTAGGGTTTTAGTCTACTAAAACATATGTTATATTACGTATATAAATACACTTATAAGTTATATTAAAGAGGTCTAAACTTGAGTTGTGTATAGCCTAGTGTATTATGATCCCTAGTTGTTAGAATCCCTTTAAATAGTTTAACCTCTATCAATTCCTTGATCAAATTGGATCGAATCGCTATCCATTTAAAAAAAACAATTATGTAAAAAATATGTGTACTTATTTGATTGATCAAACCACCATGATTGGTTTTGAGGTGAGGAGTTTTGAGCAGTTTGAATGATGCCTTGGTTTCAAGGAATTGCTTTCATTTTACACAAGAATTTACTTATTTCATTATTTGATTACATACACCTCAATTAATTGAACTACGATTTAAATATAGAGCAGATATTTAACTTGATCCCTCACAATTTTCTCGCACAATTCAATTTATTAGTTTATGATAAAAGTTAATCTCCTACTCATAATAGCATATGATATGAACAAGTTTGCCCAAATACGAATGCTTCGATGACTAATGTTATTTCTAATCAAAGATTAATTTTTTTAAGATTAAATTGAAACGCAAGAAAAATGCAGAGGACTAATTTGAATCTCACTCTTAAATAGTACTTAAATATCTCACCAATTTCATTTGGTGTCCGCTATTGAAAAGGTTGATATGTACATATTCTCTAGCAAAAGTGGGGGAAAATGAGTTTTGTACGGGTCCACTCATTTTTTTTTCCTTCTCGCTTGTTAATGTTAAAAAACAAATACCACTATTATCAAAGGAAAAAAAAGGAAGAAAACAAATTATGACCGGGGAAAAATGTTGACAACTGCATTTCTTGGCTATTACTTTTGGTGAGGCCTAGGCTACCTTTAAAAATTGGTGGGTAATTTACCAAAACCAATAAAAAACAGCCATGTGTTCTCCGTTATAAAAATAACATTTATTATTTTATTTTGCAATTTTAGCATCTATTTTATTATTTGCATATTCACCCCATTTTAAATTAATGACATTTTACAATTTAAACCACCAGAGCACACCCAGTCTTATTCATTTAACTTAACCACTTGAACAATACATCTTTTATGATAAGAATTGAAAAGCAAAATATATGATATTAGTCAGATATTTTTTTAGGGATTATATGCATTTATATTAAAATAATAAATAATTCTAAAATAAAACGGTATGAATTCATTCATTTGATTTTTTTATATTTTAAATATTATTCTCTTATATAAATGCATATTATTTATCTAGATTCAATGAACTACAACAATGTTTCAATTGTGATCAATCGAATTGTGATTTATTTTAGGCCCGATATTTCTTTTGAATTAGATGAACTATTTAAAGGTATTAGATGAAAATTGTTAAGGATAAATGTAATGTTTCTATTAAATATTTTTGTCTTTTATATGTAAAAAATTGGTTAAATATTTGCATTACGCTCGATGAGGATTTTATTTCCTTGTATCTCGATGTAAATTTTTATGTATTCATACGAGAAAGTTAATATGACAAAATTTTGAAAACTAATAACTATTTTTAAAATATCAATGTTAATGTAGTGTTTTTATTAAATATTTGTTTATTATATTTGCAAAACATTGTTAAATAATTGGACTACACTCGTCGCAAAATATATGTGCTTATATTGCGGAAGCAATTCTTTATGTACCGGTATGAAAAAGTCAATTTCATAAATCTTTCATAACTCGTGATTATTTTCTCGTTGAGATACGGGCGTATTTAAAAACAAATAAACTTGAATTCCACGAAATCGTATCTTCCACCAAGACATTCATTGAGGAAGTAGGAGCCCTTTTGAAGAAATTTATTCAAGAGAAGATGAAAAAAAATTTACTTCCGGAACAAGTAGCAAAAACTTGATTAATAGTTTCGTATCTTTATTATTTTTACTACCGAACCCGTCTGTTCGCTCTTTTTGGGTCATTGAAAGTTAAAAGTAATTTTGAAAGAAGAAAAAGTCAGCTCAGCAGAGCCAAAAAGAGGCAATATTTTGGTCCATAATAATTCCAAAATAAAATAAATTTTTGTTTTTTGAGATTTTATGATTACTATGATTGAGAGAACGTGAATCAGTGAAAAGATAAACAAATATTTGTTTTGGCAACTTGATTTCATAATCAATGATCCAAGAATAAATATTTTATCTCACATAAGTTAAGAGTCACACTTTTACTTTCTAATTGCACCTTTGCAAATATTTTATCTTAGTGTATCGATGATAATTTTCATTTTATTATTCCTTAAGATCTCGGGTCCGATTCTTTTTTATACCAAATCGGGTGACATATAATTTAGATTCTACAAAAAAATGGGTCATGCTAACCGGTGCCCCCGAACACCGGTTAAGGATGCCAAAAAAGGATGTTATTGTTAAAAAAAAAGGAATTTTAATTATTACTTTTTATGGATTAATTACACAATTTTTAATGCAATAACTACTATATAATTTCCTTTTTTAATATCTTTAACCTTTGTCCGGGGCACTAGTTAGCATTTCCCAAAAAAAAATCATTATATTATTGATTACTAGTGTAACACCCGACGTTACCCGGGTTAAACAATATAATTAGAGGATGACAAAAATTAAGTATGCGTGGTATATGGAAGTAAAGTTCACCATGGACCGGTACAGAATGAATATCTTAATGGGTACACACGAATAAAATAAAATAAACCATATATTAAGTACCTGCAAATTAATAGATGCACACGCGGATAAAATTTAGTGCACTTAGTACAAAGAAATAATATCAAAGAATAACACAAGCCTCACGATAATTAGGTTTCTACTTGGATAGTTTGTCAGATCGACTTACACTGAAGATTTTAATTTCCGAAATTATTTTTCTTGCCTCGTTCTTATTTCGATGAGGTTATATTCAACAGTCCGATTAATTATATTTGATTCCGTTAGTCAGTTGGGTCTGTTTTAATCATCGGAGTAATGTCCTTCCATGTTGACTAGGTTTCTAATGAGATAGTTTGTCAGATCGACTTACACTGAAGATTCTGATATTTGAAATTCCAGTTCTTGCTTTGTTATTATTTCAACAAGGTCATATTCAAAGGTCTGATTGATCATATTTGATAGTGTTAGTCAGTTGGATCCATTTTGATCGTCAGTGTAATGTTCTTCCATGTTCACTAGGTTTTTAATGAGATAGTTTGTCAAATCGACTTCACTAAAGATTCCGATTTTTGAAATACTTGTTTCTGCTTTGTTCTTATTCAAATAAGGTCATATTCAATGGTGTGATTGATTATATTTGATACCGTTAGTCGGCTAAGTTTGTTTTGATCGTCGAAGTAATGTCCTTCCATGTTGACTAGGTTTTTAATGGGATAGTTTATCATATCGGCTTACACTGAAGATTCCGATTTTCTAAATTCCCGTTCCTGCTTATTTCTTATTCCAATAAGGTCAAATTCCACGGTCTGATTGATTATATTTGATACCGTTAGTCAGTTGGGTCCGTTTTGATCGTCAAAGTAATGTCATTCTATGTTGACTAGGTTTCCAATGAGATAATTTGTCAGATCAACTTACACCAAATATTTTGATTACCTAAATTCTTGTTCCTGTTTCTTTCTTATTCCAATAAGGTCATATTCAATAGCATGATTGATTATATTTGATACCGTTAGTCAGTTGAGTCCGTTTTGATCGTTAGAGTAATGTCATTCCATGTTGACTAGGTTTTCAATGAGATAGTTTGTCAGATTGACTTACACCGTAGATTCCAATTTTTTGAAATTACAGTTTCTGCTTCGTTCTTATTTCAATAAGGTCATATTCAATGATATGATTGATTATATTTGATACTATTAGTCGGTTGAGCTGTTTTGTTCGTCTGAGTAATGTTCTTCAATGTTGATTAGGTTTCTAATGAGACAGATTGTGAGATTGACTTGTATTGAAGACTGTTAAGATAAATGTAATGTTTAATACCTTTAAACAGTTCATCTGATACAAAAGAAATGTCGAACCTAAAATAGATCACAATTCGGTTGATCACAAATGAAACATTGTTGACTCTTCAAAAAAAAATGAAACATTGTTGTAGTTTATCGAATCTAGATAAATAGTATGAATTTATATAAAAGAATAATATTTAAAATATAAAAAATAAATAAATGAATGAATGTATATTTTTTATTTTAGAAATATTTAGTATTTCACACACACACATATATATATTCCCTCAAAAAAAAAAAAAGGCTCACTGATAACATATATTTTGCATTCCAATTCATTTCACAAAAGATGTATCAGTTAAGTGATTAAGTTATATGATGATGAGTGAGTGTACCTTGGTTCAATTCCCTGCATTGGTATTTTTTATTTTTAATGATTTTTCAAAGTCATTCTTAATTGGAAGAATGAGAATGGTTGATGAATGATGAACATCATTTGAAAGAAAGAAGAAGAGTGATTGGATAGAAAGGGGAATCTAATTTTGTAAAATGTCATTAATTTTAAAATGGGATACATGCAAAATAAAATAATAAATATTATTTTTATAATAAAGTACACATGGATATTTTTTATTGGTTTGGGTGAATTACCCACCAATTTTCCAAGGCAATTTAGAAAAAACCATTACTTTTTGGTTCACAATAAATTAAATTTAGATGTTTTTTTGGTAGAAAATTGAATCAAAAAATTCTATTCTTTTCAATAAAGAAATTTCTATTCTAAATCAATTCTAAATAAAATATATAACAAATAATTGATTAGAATCGGATTCACAATAACTTAATTTAATTTTAAAAATATTTTTCCCTCAAATAAAATATCAGAATTGAACCCAAACATTATCAAGAAAAACAATTTTCAAGATTTTTTTCTTCACGTCGTAACTTTTTTAGATGTAAACACAATCAATTCTAATCAATAACATCTAACTTTGTCAAATCATTTTTATATTTTTTAGATATCATTGGAGAAATAATTAATTCTAAAATATAACATTTATTGTGATATATTTAAATGCTATTGAAAATAATTAATTTTTTCTATAGAAATAATTTTCAAAGTTTTAATTTGAATTTATTTTAGATTATAGGAGAGGAAGTTCTTCTTTATACTAAAAAAAAGTCAATTTTAGTGGTTTCAATTGTGCTTGTTCAAGTCAAATTATTATTTTTTAACAAGTACTCAAATTCATTTTTGAAAAAATGAATTTGGGACACAAATCTAACTCAATGCGAAAAAAAAATTAGTTATTGTTTGGATACTTTGTACTATTAAAAATATGAGAATCTTCCCTAAAAAAATATGAGAATCTAAAAATTTGATTTTAACGAGTGTGATGAAAAAAATAAATATATTACCACTATACGGAAACGCAAATCAGTTTTAGCATGACATAAAAAAAACTCAAAATCTGGCATGACTAATGCTAGTGGCATGACTAGGCTTCGTTTGTAGTTTTCTTTCTTTGTTGTCTGTCTATATTTTCCATCGGATAAACAAACTCAATTATTTTCTCTAACAATCACTTTTAATTAATCTTAAACAAACAAGTCCTAATTCATTCAAAAATCTGTTTTCGCTTCATTAACTCAAAGACTAGTAGTACTACTCATTTACGTACTCTTTTTACCAATTCTAATGAGAAATTCACACGGACAATCCAAAGTCTAATCAAGTAGTATTTCTCTACTCATAATTTAAACTTGATAGTCTAAGTTTTTTTTTTTGTCAAATAGCTTAATGAATAGAACTCACACAATTTAATTGTGGAAAAATGAAGTATTTGGGATTCGAACCCCGATTCGTACATATAAAATGCAATATCTATATCAACTGAGTTAGGCTCACGAGGATCAAAGTTGATTTGACTTAAGTCCATTAATCACTTGAGATTAAACAATTATATATTACTTTTAATAGAGAGAATATTTCTGCTAGCAACGCTACTGGCTAATCCTTAAAAAATAAAATATTCCTGGCTGCTCTATCTAGCTAATTAAAATATGTTATGAGAGATGAACATCTTCTAGCATATGTTTTAGATAGAAATCAACCAATGACGGAGTCACGACTATTATAAAGTCTGGATATAGAAAATTTGCAACACAATTTATAACGGTTTACATAAGAAATTGCAAGCAAATAATCAAAAAGCTAAAGAAATTACTTAATTTATAGAGGTTTATATAAGAAATTCAGAGAGATTTACATAAAAAATTATAAAAATTTTGGGTCAGAATCCGGACAACTGCCCAAACTAGTCGGGTCTTAAAACCGCCCATAAAATCAGTAGTATAATTGAACATTCAATTTAAATGATTCAAATATCTATACTTTTGTCAATCTCTATGTTGTTTTACAAAATTGATTAAAACACTCCTAGTCTAGAAATATGATTTAAAGAAGGAATTAATAATTACTAATAAAAAAAACAAAAAGTGGTTTTCAAGAGTAATTGGGAAGTTGAGAGAGAGAGGGAGAGAAAAAACAATAACCACCCACCAAATGGTCCATCAATGAGAGGTAGCCACTAACAATAGAGTCAAATCTTAAAAAAATGGAAAAGAAGAAGAAGTAGACACACCCCTCTATTTCCTTTCTCATTCAAATCTTTGTCTCTTTCTTTCTCTCTCACTTTCCTCTCTTTGTGAATGTGTAAATGTTACACACACACACACACTATACTAAACTAGGTAGGGGTCGTTACTTAGCCATTCAGTTAACAAACACAAAAAAACAACACCCTCCTCGTGCTTCATTCTAGTACAAGTATACCAAACTCATTCACAACCACATTTCCTTAATCTCTTCTCATTTTCTCTTATCTATATAACACTTTACAATCTCCACCTCATTTTCTTCATCAAAAACCATTCATCTTTCATCTTTCCACTTTCCACAACACTAAATTTTCAAGAATTCATTCATAAAACAAAAGAGTGATATTTGAATGTTTGGGTTGATTCCCTGTATTGACACGTTGTAGACATCACGGCTTTTCTTAGAGTTTATCGGTCACTTTCACATGCCCGAACTGTACGACGTAAGGGTTGTTGTTTAACTCCGACTAACCCTTCGCCGCACGGTGGGCGTGGTGCTCTGCCTTCTGAAGGTGGTAGCCCCTCCGATCTTCTCTTCCTTGCCGGTGGTGGTGTCTTTGCTCCTTCTTCTTCTTCTTTAGTTTAACTTTCTGTTAGATTTTTACGACTGAAAACTATAAGCTAAACCTAGATTTTGTAAGTAAGATTTATTTTCTTCTTCTTGTTGTTCAAAATACAAACAAAAACAAAAAAAAGTGAAAATGATGCTAAAAATTAAGAGGGTTCCCACCGTTGTTTCCAATTATCAAAAAGAGGAGGTTGGAGAGGCTGCTCCTCGTACTGTTGGAGGTTGTGGTCGGAATTGTCTCAAAGCTTGTTGTATTCAAGGTACTATTTGTTTATGTTTTTTTTGTTGTGGTTGCTGCCATGCATGTATTATTATTATTTAATTTAGTTATGGGCTTATAGCTATGTTTTTGTAGATTAATTTATGTGATTTTGGTTTTTGTTTTGTTAATAGATGCAAAGCTACCTTTGTATGCTTTTAAAAAGATTGAGAAAGTAACTGGAAAGGATTTGGCTATCCATGAGTGTCAAGAGGAGCTTCCTATGGCCTTTTTGGACTCACTTGTTCTTGGAGAGGTGATTATTGAATTTTGATTATGGAAAATGATTAAAGATTTTTAATTTTTTTTGATATTTTTGTTAAAAAGGGCTTTTACTCTTTTTATTTCAGTGGGAAGATCGCATGCAAAGAGGACTTTTTCGTTATGATGTTACCGCCTGTGAAACCAAGGTTTGATACTTTGATTCTTTGTTCTTTTTTGGGGGATTTTGTGTGTTTGTGTTGTGTTTTTTGGAGATGCATGGATATACTTTGATTCTTTGTTCTTTTTTGGGAGATTTTGTGTATTTGTATTGTGCCTTTTGCAGATGCGTGGATATACTTTGATTCTTTGTTATTACTTACTGTGATTCTTTGATTCTTATGTTCTTAGTTTTGATGTGTTCTTGTGATAATTTTTGTGTAGGTGATTCCGGGTGAGTGTGGTTTCATTGCTCAGCTTAACGAGGGCCGACACCTCAAGAAGAGACCAACCGAGTTCAGAGTTGATAAGGTTCTTCAGCCCTTTGATGAAAACAAATTCAACTTCACGAAAGTTGGGCAAGAAGAGGTTCTGTTTCAATTTGAAGCTAGTGAAGATGGTGAAGTTCAGTTTTATCCAAATGCCCCAATTGATGTTGACAATTCTCCGAGTTTTGTTGCCATCAATGTATGATTCTTAGCTTTTTTTCATATTCTAACTTTGTTGGTTCATTGAGGTTAGAGTAGGTGTTTTATATGATGTTGCTTGTTTATTTTCTTGATAACAGGTTAGTCCTATTGAGTATGGGCATGTTTTGCTGATTCCGCGCATTTTTGAGTGTTTGCCTCAAAGGATTGATCATGAGAGCTTCTTGCTAGCACTTCACATGGCAGCTGAAGCTGCTAATCCATATTTTCGATTGGGTTACAACAGCCTCGGTGCATTTGCAACTATAAACCATCTTCACTTCCAGGTACTGGACATTGATAGCTTATCATATTATGTCTCTGAATATCTTGAGATTATTGTTACAGTAATGGTCTTGTTGATAATTCCATTGCTTATCATTGTTCTGTTTCGGTAATCCAACTGGAATTTGCTGATTTTGTTGGACATATGCAGGCTTATTATTTGGCTATGCCCTTTCCTATTGAGAAGGCTCCCACCAAGAAAATTGCAACTTCAAATGGTGGTGTGAAGGTATCTGAATTGCTGAAGTATCCGGTTAGAGGCCTTGTTTTCGAAGGTGGCGACACGCTCGAAGATTTATCAAAAATTGTTTCAGATGCTTGTATCTCCCTACAAAACAACAACATACCTTACAATGTTCTTATTTCTGACTGTGGAACACAAGTGTTTCTTTTACCACAGGTAAAACAACTCTCAAACTAATTTCCTGTTTGGATAAATAAGCACTTATCATGTAGCTAATAAGCTATCTTAGAGAGCTTATGGACATGGCATAAGCTGTTTTCGTAAGTTCTCCTAAATAGTCTTATAAATGTTTATGTCTGTAGATAAACTCAAATAAGCCGATCCAAACAGCCCTTGACATAATTTCATAAAGTCCTCTTTCAATTTTCATTTTCTCTTTTGGGTTTTTAACAAATAGTTGAAACAGTGTTATGCAGAGAAACAAGCTCTTGGAGAAGTGGATGCTGAGCTTCTTGACACACAAGTAAATCCCGCGGTGTGGGAGATTAGTGGACACATGGTTTTGAAGAGGAAAAAGGATTTCGACGAAGCGTCTGAAGCCAATGCTTGGAGGCTTCTTGCAGAAGTTTCACTCTCTGAAGAAAGGTTTCAAGAAGTTAATGCTATTATCTTTGAAGCCATTGCCTTAACTGAAGAATTGGATGACAATGTTCAATGTCTTCCAAAAGATGATTCTGTCGACTCGAGCACGTACCCTGCTGTGGTGGCTGGTTCCCAAGAATGTGTTGTTTTACAGTAAACAAATTCAGTGGTTGTGCAGTGTTTAAAAACTTTGCTGAATTATGTCTGGTTGAAATAAGTACCTCTAATGGTAACATTTGCTTAAGTTCTAGAATTATGATGTGCCTAATGTATGTGTTTTGTATTAGAACTCTATTGTAGTTTTTGTCATGGCTTCACCAAGCCTGAAATAACAACTTCATGTATCTGTTTCCTTAGCAAATCAGACTGCACCTTGTTGTTAAGGATAATGTTTTTTACCTTTTGTATTCTGGCTCCACATTTGTAATAAATAAACGTGGCATTCTTCTTTTGTTGATATATTTTCAATGCAATTTGCCATTAAAAAATGTGCAATTTATTATTTTTATACCAGGAAATTGAATGCAAAATTCGTACACCCATTAAAGCATCGTTCGGACTATGAATTTTGTCTTAGTGTGTGTTTGAACATTGTCAGAAAATGGTATAGGGCACTTACTAATAATGAAAAGGAAAGAAACATATTTACCCATACTTCAGGCATTTGCTATGTTTGTTTAATATTACCAAAAAAAATAAAAAATTACATTGGTTTTGTCTCAGATTTTTTTGGGGTCAGTAGTTTCTTTTCATGGATTTTGGGGTGAACGTTAAACTAACAACATATAGAATAATTTCGTATCCACATATATTTCAAAGTTGAATTCAAACATATAGCATAATTTCGTATAGCACATATATCCACAGAAGAGGGGTGGAGAAAAAGCTGAGCTAGCTAAGCATTGCTAAGCTCCCTCCAGGCCTCCACCCCGCCCTTGCGTTTAGGCCAAACGCGTCTTAGATCCAATTGTTATTGGATGGTGCAGGGGACAATATTCTATTACTGTACGATTTAGGGGTAATATTGTAAATTGAACTGTAATATTATAGGTCAAACTACATGAATAAAGATCATTTTGATAAAAACTTAAAGTATGTAACAAAAAAAATGAATTACTCTCATCCAGCCCAACATATTTATGGGTCTAAAACAAACATTTAAGTAAGTCTTTATTTAAGTCGGATTGTTAATTAATGCATCCAAAAAAAGTGAGTGTTAAAAAATTTAGAGTAACTAGACTCTTGACCCGTGCTATCGCACGGGTCTTACTAACCGCAATAGACATCAATGAGTTATATTATATATTTTCATTAAGCATAATACGGTAAACATTCATTTTTTTTTAGACCACTATCTTCGATTTTGTTAAAACAAAAAATGAGAATTTAAACTTCATCAGATTGTGGAGTTTAGAAAATAGAAGGTAGTCATAATTCATAGCATAGCTCAAAAAGGCCGTAGTACATTTCTGTTGGCTTAAAACTGAATCTAAAAGATGCAGACCAACACATTATGTTCCACACATTAGCAGGTTTTAAACTTGATTGGTGTCATGTTAGAGTCATTACGTAGGAATGAAAAGAGTTATTTAAACTATGGGTGTGTATTATCATTCAGGCGGTTTGGATTGTTCATCTAATTTGAGCAAAAAGTTAAAGAACTTTTTTTTTAGAAAAAAGAATTAAAATCTTATTTTTTGGGGGATAAGAATTAAAGTTAAAAAGACCAGAGTTCAAGTCCTAGCTAAAATAAAGAAAAACAAAAATAGCAATTTAATATAAATTAACATTAAAAAAAATAAAATGAGTTGAAAATTGAATTCATCGATTATGGCCATTATTTGATGGTGAAATGTCAAAAATTAAAAATTACAAAACATGTTAACACTATTAAAAATTACAAAAGAAATTAATAGAGATAAATGTTGCAATAAAAATGTTCATAACATTTGAATCTTACCAAAACATCTACTTTACTTTAGCAGATCCAAAAACATAATTTGTTAAACTTATTTGTTTCATAACAAAAGTTAAAAAAAAAAAATTCAAAAGGAAAATGAAGACACATGTTACCATGATCTTGAAAATCAAAATAAGTAGAACTATAACTAATAATTAAGATCGTGCAAGACCCGTTAGCTATAAAATCCACATATTTTACTGATATTAACTAAAATTTGAAGTAAAATTGGTGATCCCTTTTTCCAGTTTACAATAGGATCCCTTTAAACAACCATTTATAGGTGGTACCCATGTACTTTTTTGGATGATGACTAAACCAATTGTTGAGTTTCCACATTGAGGCTTAAAGGAAGTTATTCAATAAATAGCTTAGAACTACTACTACTGAGGGTGATTGATTTTCATACACACACATTTGTAATTGACTTTATAACAAAACATAAACAAAGATTATCATATGAGAACTAATATACTAAAAGAACAAATGAAATACACACTTCACTTTTGGAACAAAAGATATATCCTGCTATGCGATTTGTTCATGAACCTGAGGGAAGAACTATGAATGCTGGAGGATTATGTAATCCAGAAGAATAATTATTTATATATAAGTTTAATATGTATTAAGTATAAAGATATATACAAAGAGTTTCCCATTTTTACTATTAAACAATAGAATTTCCCATTTCAGAATCTCAACAATAACAATGTGGAGTGGCTTAAACTTTCTATTTTTTTGGTCATTGCTACTATCTTCCTTCCATTGAGAATCATCTAATGAGTATTCTATTTCTTTTCTCTTTCTGAAATGCTACAATATTAATCTGTCAATGCGAAAAAAAATTAATACCAGTAAAAAAGAAACAACTTTAACTTATAAGAAACAACCAATACAATGATACATGTAGACATCTCATATTCTGTAACGCTTATTCACTATCCTATTTTATCTTTATAATAAAAAGTTTATGAAGAAAAAAAAAAGATTCATATTCATCCAATAGAACACACTTAAGCTTTTTTTGCAAAAAAAAAAAAGATTCATATATTTAAAATGAGGATTTGTGCTATTACATATAGTTTTTTTGGCACCCCAATTCCATTATAATGGGGAAAAAATAATGTGGAATATATAAAGAACTTAGAGATCAAGGACTAAAACTAATATTATTTCAAAAATAAAAAGGACTAAAACTAATATGAAAAATGGAGTTACATATGCCCTTCACAATGTCAGAGTCATGAGTAATCACTCTATTTATAGGTTGATGGGATAAATTAAAGGTGGAATCCTATTTATAATTTTTTATAGTTCGGATGGCTTCAAATAACACAATATACTCAACTTTTAGTCTCTGCATCAAAAGGTTGCGTGTAGTATTATCCTCCTTCATCAATCATTGTTGAAGAATTTTTTTGGTAATTAATAATCCCAAAAAGAAGATTATCAAACTGTTTCTAATCAAACCCATAAAACAAAAACAAAAATGAAAATGAAAGAAGATTCAACTTACATAATTTGTAGGGGAGGGAATTTGGATGAATATTAAAGACAATACAAACTTGAATCTGCAATAATAAGGAGGGACAACATCAATGTAATTGTAGCCCAAACCATGTTGTCGTTGGAGAACAGTCCTAAATTCGCTATTCCAATTCACATCAAATTAAGAAAACAATTTGTACCTTGAACGAATCAATAATCCATTTTAGCCATTCAAATACACATTATGAAAAAGGTCAGCAAAACCAACTATCCTCAAAAGCAAAGGAATTGCACACTTATAAGAATGATGAGAGAAAGTTACCTCAACGACAAAATATTCAAGACGACGGGAAGGTAAACAGGAGGAGCGGCGCTGGTACAACCTTAAAAAACTGAGTGATATAGAAGACATGAAATTAAAGATCATCCTTGCTGCTCCTTGAGTAGGCCTTCTAGGCCCTGCATAAAAAGAGAATAACAAACTGTTACCACATTGATTCAAGTCCAGCACAGGAAAAAATCGACATTGAAGCATACTTAGATCCCTAACATGAAACTTGTCGCGTCATTTTTCGGAGATCAAGGCTATTTGATTAGCGTTTGGCTCACTATTTATTTCACGACTGAACATTTAATTTTATTTAGAAAAAAGGGAAAAAAGTTCAAATGCCCCATATTTGAAGAGATCTAGGGTTCGGGGGTTGGTTACATAAAGGGAAGGTATTAGCATCCTTTATGTTCGTAGTACTCTACGAGAACCTCTTGATTTTATTTAATTTTTGTGCTATAAACTTGCTTGCTTTTTTTTGAAAATAGATTTAAAGTGATTAAAAGAAAAAGAAAAAGAGAGACCTATTATCTACATTTTTTATTGATTTGAGAGGACGAGTGTCCTTTGCCTACGTACCCGTGAGGGATCAAAACCTCGTAGTTCGGGGTAGAAATTTTGTTTGATTGGTTTTGTGTTTTTTATTAGTTTTTGAAAAAGGTTTTAAAATGAAAAAGCCAAGTGGCAAATAAGAATTTGTTTGTGTTTTTTTATATTAAAAGAAAATAAATCAAAGTAGAATTAAGTTGATTTAAATTTGATTAAGAAAATAAAATAAAAATGGGATCACTCGATTGAAAATCAAGGTTTATTAGAAAAATATTTTTGTGAATTTTTGGTTATTTGCAATGTTTTTGTTCTTTTTGAATATATAAAAGCGGAAAAATAAATAAAATGTAGAGTGATAAAGTTAAACAAACAAATAAATAAAAAATGCAAAAACAAAAGAAAATAACTTACTTTGTATGGTACAAAGACCACTTGAAAACGAAGGGACAGAAAGGAGTAGAAAAAGAAGAAAAACTCGTCAACACAAGTCGAAAGAGAGAGAAGAGAGGAAAAAACACAGGAAGCATCAACTGTGAATTTTCGGGGTCCAGAATGCACTATCTGAGCTCTCTATTTATAGAGAAAATTCATAACTAATAAGTGAGAAGCTTTGGGTACAAGTAATCAGATCTAGCACAAAAATATCTCAATTGAGCACCAAAGTATTATATTGTGTACAAAAATATATTATTCAGTACATAAATATGTTTATTCAGCACATAAATATATATTATTGAGTATCAAAATATTATTTCAGATCAAACACTAAAGTATATCAGATTGAGCACCAAAATATTATATTGAGTACAAAAATATATTATTCAGTACATAAATATGTTTATTCAGCACATAAATATATATTATTGAGTATCAAAATAATATTTCAGATCGAACACTAAAATATATTAGATTGCCTACCAGAATATTTCAGATTGTGTTCTAAAATATTCTAAATTGCATTCTAAAATATTTTAGCAAGACTTGGGGACAAAGAAAGCACTTTTAAAAAAAGATCAAATTAAATATTTAATTTATCATTTCCAAATAATATTTTTCTAGCGCTACTTCGTTCACACAAATACATACCCCCATTAACTAAATGTGCACCCCCACTATATAATCTTAGGTCAAAAATTGGGGTATGACAGATGCCCCTATTTAAGTTTCTTCGTCCGGAGATTTGAAGATGGAATCTTTGATTTGACGGGCCGAAGAGACTTAAATACAAAGTACACCTATTTTTGACCCTAAGATACTGTGTGAATGCATGTGACGCAATTATGAATGCAAGACGGCATGGATGACTCGACTGGGACGAGTAATGAATGCATGTGACCTAGTTATGAATGCAAGACGGCATGGATGACTCGACAAGGACGAGTAATGAATGCATGTGACCTAGTTATGAATGCAAGATGGAATGGATAACTCGACTGGGATGAGTAATGAATGCCTGTGACACAGTTATGAATGCAAGACGGAATGGATGACTCGACTGGGACAAGTGATAACGACAGGATGCCCGAAATTGTTTATAGAAAGGGATCTGACTCTGTTAGGGGAATGTAGTTTCACTGGGGAAATGATTGTCTATTATTGTATTAATTTGGAACGATGGTTTAATGAAGACAAAACTTTTGATGACGCCTCTAGACCAGACACACTGGGGAGACACTTGTGAGAATGACAAGTAGGTGCAGACAGTCCGTTGTTTAGGACTAGCAGCTTGAAACAAGAAAAAAAATGTGAACTTAAGCGGTCCATTGTTTAGGACTGTCGGCTTGAAAGCAGTAAAAATGTAAGCGGTCCATTGTTTAGGACTGTCGGCTTGAAAGCAGTAAAAATGTAAGCGGTCCGTTGTCTGGGACTGTCGGCTTGAAAGCAGTAAAAATGTAAGCGGTCCGTTGTTTAGGACTGTCGGCTTGAAAGCAGTAAAAATGTAAGCGGTCCGTTGTCTGGGACTGTCGGCTTGAAAGTAGTAGAAATGTAAGCGGTCCGTTGTCTAGGACTGTCGGCTTGAAAGCAGTAAAATGTAAGCGGTCCGTTGTCTAGGACTGTCGGCTTGAAAGCAGTAAAATGTAAGCGGTCCGTTGTCTAGGACTGTCGGCTTGAAAGCAGATAAAAGTGTAAGCGGTCCGTTGTGTAGGACTGTCAGCTTGAGAACAGATAAAGTGTAAGCGGTCCGTTGTGTAGGACTGTCGGCTTGAAACGATAAAGGAATTGAAACAAAAGGATGCGGCTAAACAAGACTTTGGGTGACTGATGCAACCATGTGTGAATGATGTTGTGTATATGCTGTGTGTGAGTGAAAGTAATAATGCATGAATGTATGAACGTGTGAATGAATGTATGAGTGTGTAGACTGGGTTGTGATGGGTAAACTCGACGAAACGAGACAAGACAGATGAGAGATAGACTGACATCGTAGTACAAACACTCGGCAAACTTCCTTGAAGATGATATTATTGCGAACAGATCGCGCCACTTTCAAGGTGAAACCTGACACAAGATAGCAACTGATGCTTCCTGGGGGAAAGCTCATTGTTGACCGAACAGTTGGGAAGAGGTCGCCATTTGTGAACCGGCGTAGATTGTTATGATAAATGCCATTGTTTACCAAAAGTCTGGAAGTCGCCATTTTGCATAGAGTGTCAATCTATTGGTATGCCCCAGCAGTCACGCTCCTTTTTGTTTTTTTGTTTTTTTTGAAATCCCTAACTTTTGCCTGGACCGCCCTTTCGGGTTTTCAGTCCACCGGAAGTATATTCTTTTTTGTGCCCCTAATTTTTGCCTGGACCGCCCTTTCGGGTTTTCAGTCCACCGGGACGCTCTCTATTGCCGAAGCCGCCTTTTTAGGTTTTCGACTTAGCGAGCTCTTTTTTTTGTTTTTGTTTTTGGATTGTGACTACATCTTGCTAAAAGTAGATGTCATCTTCATAGCGCTTAGTCATGTTTCTCTTTCGGAGTGTAGCCGTTCTCGAGGCGGATGCTGATGTGCACTTCTCCTGCTCACGAGTTCGAAGAGTGTGTTTGTTGTTCGTGCTTTACAAAAGATGTAAAAAAAAAGGTTTGTATTTTGAAATTTTTTGCTTCTAAGTATTGCCATAAAAATAGAAGAAATTTTGTAAATTGAATAAATGAGAGTTCCAAATAAATGGGTACGGGCTCAAACTTGATTAATTGAGTGGTGGCCTGCCAATGGCATGGCTCCACGGATCTTTGAAATTTTTTGGAAAATGGTAAATGTAATGGGAAGGGTACATTGAACACAATAACCGTTATTCTCCCTAACAACTTTTGAATGCCCCTGTTCTGTGTCTTTGATTTGTAGATGCTTTGAATCGGAGGTCTTTTGATAGCTGGATGCCCCAAATGGACTGTGCTTGACTGATGCAGTTGCTTTGTCATGATCCTTAGCTTTTGCATAGATCTCCCTTTCGGGTTTTCAATCTATCAGGATAATCATTTTTGTTCATGTCTCTAATTTTTGCCTGGACCGCCCTTTCGGGTTTTCAGTCCACCGAGACGCTCATTTTTGCCTAAGTCCCTTTTTCAGGTTTGCGATTTATCGAGCTTTTATTTTTGACAGAGTATTTCTTGACTGCACCGGTGTTCATAGGACGTGTGAGTTTGTCACCATTCATAGTTGTAAGAAGTCATTGCACACGGGCCTTCATAGTTAGGCGTCCACTTGCCCCTGGAGTAAGGTTGGAAAGAGTGCCCTTTTGAGCACAAAGTCTGACGAACCTTCTTGTTGGAAGTTTGCTTCAACTTCTTTTGATATAGTTGTACCAGGTCGTCATGCATTGTAAGTTCAGTCAAACTTGAGATTTCAGCCGAAACCCTATTGGCGGGACTTTGACCTTCATGAGAAGTACGACCTTCATGTCGTATACTGAGGGAAGGAGGGGGGTTGCCCCTGTTGAAATGTTTATTGAAACACGATGCCCATGTGAGGCAACGGTGCCATCTCATGCTGGTCTTTGTAAGTGACTGCCATTCTCTTGGCAATCTTCTTGATTTTGTTTGCAGCTTTGACGGCTAAGATGCCCTAGTATGCGAGAGATCTTGTCGGGAATCACTTCATTCTTCTTTTATTCATCTTTGGACACAGAGAATTCAAAATTGAGAGAGAGTATATGGGTTAATGTGTTCAACGGGCTTGTTTATGTTTAATCTGCATTTATGTTTGACTTTTGAAAATGAATAACTGTATACAGACATTTGGATAAGATTTTTGGTTTTTTGGTGTTACCATTTTCCAGAAAAAGCACAAAATAAAAACAAAGTCGTGATCAAAACGACATTTTTATTAATGATGACAATACTTAAAGCAAAAAGCCCTACACAAGTTCACTTTTGTCTCGGGCAGAACAAAAGGATATTTTTGAAAAGCGGAAAGCAACAAACAAACATTATTTCAACAGATGAGTAGTGGAAGAAAACATCAGCAAAGACCCGATTGCGGCTAGCCCCTTCAGATGTCACAAACACTAAGTATTATGTTCTGGTGGCGGATCGACTTGCACGTTTAGAATCTTAGAAGGTCAAGCAGTTGGTCCGGATCAAGTTCTGGACTGCCTTCTTTAGTGCGTTACAATGTTCGACATCATGTCCAGGTGCCCCTTGATGGAAAGTACAGAAAAGGTCAGGTCTATACCATGCTGGCAATCTTGTTGGTACCGGGGGAGGCGCTTTAGTCTCGACCAGATTCTTTTCTAACAACTGTGGAAGCAAATCTCCGTGTTTCATAGGGATTGGGATAAATTGTTTTCTTGAGACTTGTTGTTGCCGAGGATACTGTTGCTGAGGATACTGTTGTTGAGGATACTGTTGCTGAGGATACTGTTGCTGAGGATACTGTTGGAATTGTGGCTGATAACCTGGTTGTTGAATGGCATTGGGAACGGGAGTGATTGCAGCAATATGTTGATAAGCCGGATATTCTTGTTGAGGCCTCTCATGGGCCGTCATACTTGCTTCTTGTTCGTTCTTTCTCGGAAAGTTGTTCCCGAATTTCTTTGCATTGCTGGTAGGTACACTTTCTCTTACTAACCGTCCTTCTCGGACTCCTTCTTCTAACTGTACACCCGCGTCAACCATCTCTGCGAAGTCCCTTGGCACACTTCCGACCATCTTCTCGTAGTAGAATTGACTGAGAGTTTTTAAGAAGAGTCTGGTCATCTCCTTCTCTTCTATACTCGGGCTGACTTGGGCAGCAACATCCCTCCATCGTTGGGCATACTCTTTGAATGTTTCTTTGTCTCTTTGGCTCATAGCCTGGAGATCGCTTCGGTCTGGAGCCATGTCCACATTGAATTTGTATTGTTGCACAAAGGTTTCACACAGATCATTGAAAGTTCGGACTTCTGTACGGTCCAGATTTATGTACCACTTCAATGCGGCACCGGCTAAGCTGTCTTGAAAGTAATGGATAAGGACCTGATGATCACCGGCATATGTGGACATCTTTCTCATATACATCCTTAGATGCTCTTTAGGACAGGAAGTCCCTTTGTATTTTTCGAAGTCTGGGAGTTTGAACTTGTAGGGTATCTGGACATTTGGTACCAAGCAGAGATCATAAGCATCTTTCCTGAATATCTCTTTCCCACGAAGAGCCTTCATTTCACGGGACATCTCATCATACTTCTTCTGTAAGTCAATCATTTTGTCATAGGCCCCTGTACTTCCTGAAGGGATGATAAGTTCTTCCTTTTGTGGAATAGCATGAACCAGAGGCACTGAGTAGGTCGCGGTTGGAACAGAAAATGCATTTTGAACAATAGACACTTGAGCTTCTGAGGCATAAGGACGGAATACTTCACCAAGGCTAAGAGGTACGCCCCCAGGATGTCCTTCTGGTGTAATTTGCTGTGAAGTATTGGTAGACACTGTCCATCCAAGAGTAGTAGAGGGACCTGCCTCAGCTTGAGTGCTGACCCGGGGAGGAGGTGGTGGTGGCAGTTGATTTTGTGCAGCTGTCAGTGTCTTTACCAGTTCGGCCATTTCGTTCATCCTAGTTTGCATGGTTTCATTTTCCTCCCGGAGTACTTGATTTTCTTGTTCGAGAAAGTCCATCTTCTTTCTTTACGAATGCCCGAGTGTAGTGAGTACGAGTATACTTGTAGAGAGTGCGTCGGGCCACTTTTCAAACGGGCTGACCTTTTATGGAGGAAAAAATTTGTGTGAGACTTGGGATTTGAGACCATGAAATGCAAGACGATGCATGATGTTTATGCAAAAAGACACACATTTTTTTTTATCGAAGGACATATCGAAGTAATTGTGAACATCGTAAGGACCATGGTTTTATTTGTAAAGATATTGCGAAAGCAAAAGCTTAATTTAGATTTTTGAAGTTTTATTTCTTGTTGTTCTTTCTTGCAAGGTCCATACCTTTGATGTTTACAAGAACTTATCTTGTCCTTCGATATTTAATGAGAAAAAGAATTTATGAATGAATGCATGTATGCATGATTATGCTAAAGAACAGAGAAAACATGGATGTTAAGTCCATGATGTGGGAGTCAAGGGTGAGCGCACCACATGGTAGGGACTATGGTTTCACATGTACCTGTATCACGGGTTCTATTGGATCCCCAAAATCACTGACCACTTTCGAACATTGTCGATCAACGGGAGTACTCCCGGTCCAATAACATTCGCAGTAATGTCTCATTTGAGTGTAGTATCGCGTATCAACCAATTCAAGAGTACTCCTGATTAGCCACCGCACTACGTCCTAAAAGGCCAAGATGGGTTAAAGGTAACTAAAGGTTCTCAACTTCGACGGTCACTTGAAAGCAACATGTCAAACATGAGTGTTCACGTTGACAACGCATGCATCCAAGATCCCTCCGTTGAGTGGGGTTGTATCACATGTGCCAAAACCGAAGAGTACTCTTGGCCTGAGACTATGATTATACCACCGTCCTATCTTATGTTTCTCTCAAGTTCGGGTTAGAACTTGTCTCACCACACACGTTAAGAAAGGAGAAAGAGAAAGGAAGAATCATATATGCACGTATTTCCATCTTTTGTTTTTGTTTTTGTCTAAGCAGATTATAGCACAAAATTTGAATAAAGTCAAGTTAGGCTCAACCCTCTTAAGGGGGTTCCCAGTGAAGTCGCCATTTTTGTCGCGTCATTTTTCGGAGATCAAGGCTATTTGATTAGCGTTTGGCTCACTATTTATTTCACGACTGAACATTTAATTTTATTTAGAAAAAAGGGAAAAAAGTTCAAATGCCCCATATTTGAAGAGATCTAGGGTTCGGGGGTTGGTTACATAAAGGGAAGGTATTAGCATCCTTTATGTTCGTAGTACTCTACGAGAACCTCTTGATTTTATTTAATTTTTGTGCTATAAACTTGCTTGCTTTTTTTTGAAAATAGATTTAAAGTGATTAAAAGAAAAAGAAAAAGAGAGACCTATTATCTACATTTTTTATTGATTTGAGAGGACGAGTGTCCTTTGCCTACGTACCCGTGAGGGATCAAAACCTCGTAGTTCGAGGTAGAAATTTAGTTTGATTGGTTTTGTGTTTTTTATTAGTTTTTGAAAAAGGTTTTAAAATGAAAAAGCCAAGTGGCAAATAAGAATTTGTTTGTGTTTTTTTATATTAAAAGAAAATAAATCAAAGTAGAATTAAGTTGATTTAAATTTGATTAAGAAAATAAAATAAAAATGGGATCACTCGATTGAAAATCAAGGTTTATTAGAAAAATATTTTTGTGAATTTTTGGTTATTTGCAATGTTTTTGTTCTTTTTGAATATATAAAAGCGGAAAAATAAATAAAATGTAGAGTGATAAAGTTAAACAAACAAATAAATAAAAAATGCAAAAACAAAAGAAAATAACTTACTTTGTATGGTACAAAGACCACTTGAAAACGAAGGGACAGAAAGGAGTAGAAAAAGAAGAAAAACTCGTCAACACAAGTCGAAAGAGAGAGAAGAGAGGAAAAAACACAGGAAGCATCAACTGTGAATTTTCGGGGTCCAGAATGCACTATCTGAGCTCTCTATTTATAGAGAAAATTCATAACTAATAAGTGAGAAGCTTTGGGTACAAGTAATCAGATCTAGCACAAAAATATCTCAATTGAGCACCAAAGTATTATATTGTGTACAAAAATATATTATTCAGTACATAAATATGTTTATTCAGCACATAAATATATATTATTGAGTATCAAAATATTATTTCAGATCAAACACTAAAATATATCAGATTGAGCACCAAAATATTATATTGAGTACAAAAATATATTATTCAGTACATAAATATGTTTATTCAGCACATAAATATATATTATTGAGTATCAAAATAATATTTCAGATCGAACACTAAAATATATTAGATTGCCTACCAGAATATTTCAGATTGTGTTCTAAAATATTCTAAATTGCATTCTAAAATATTTTAGCAAGACTTGGGGACAAAGAAAGCACTTTTAAAAAAAGATCAAATTAAATATTTAATTTATCATTTCCAAATAATATTTTTCTAGCGCTACTTCGTTCACACAAATACATACCCCCATTAACTAAATGTGCACCCCCACTATATAATCTTAGGTCAAAAATTGGGGTATGACAAAACTCAATGCAAATCCTTCTAGTATTGAAGTTGTAATTCATTCACAATTTTGTCAAAATCAGTGTCTGGATTTAGATCCAAATGAGCTGCACAAAAAATCACCAAGAAACTGATTAGAACCAAATATATTAAATGAAGTATGATTAGATTGATTAGAACATAAGTTGTATGCAAATCCATCAAGATTAACTGTACCACAAAGGTATGTGCACGCCACTATTTAGACAGGGCTCATAGACAAAATGAATTTGAATGATGGTGACATGTGTACACAGTGAAATTGGGGAGTTGGAGAGACTTCTCGTGGAATACAAATGCACTTGCCGCATAGAGAGATATGGAAGGTCACATTAAATGTTTAATGGATCAGTGGGTAGTTGGCGGGAATGACCGAAATTAATGCAAGCTTGGGAGGGAAAAACTTTTGCAATTAGGGTTTAAGGACAGCCTGACAGGACTAACGTTTATAATAAAGGATACTTTTTCCTACCCTATAATTATTGTATGAACAAAGGTGAGCATGGCAGACATGAAGCCACCTTGGGATGCATCAGAGAAAATATAAAAACTATAGACAACACTTTTGTCATTGGATTTATACAAAGAGGTAGGTTAACGCATTAATTTAATACACTTAGGTGGTTGATATGGGTGGTAGCTAGTTTAGTGCATTAATGGTTTGTCATACAATTATGATATGGCGTTGTAAGCAAAAATAACGGAGGGAGGGAAATTTGAATTCGAAAAAGCATTAAATGAGATGACTTTAGTATGTATCAGACACCTTTAATCCATGCTTAGGAGCGAAAAGTCAAAAGATATTAGGGTTTAGCAAAAACTTGACTTAATAAGCTTTTATATTAAGAATGATGATGATGTTGGTTTATTTTTGAATATTTTTAGCACTACTTGGCAGAGGTTTTTTGCAAAAAAATAAATTCTGGTACAAAGTAACCAAACCATAGAATTCTAACAAAATACATGTGGCAAGTCACATTTTACGCAAAAAAAAAATCATTTCAAGTCACATTTTATTGTGAGTGGACATATTTATCATTTTATATTATAAGATTATATTATTAATAATTGTTGTTATGTACTTATGAATAATGTTGTATTCTATGTTGGATTAAAGAAATGAATGATTTCTATGTTATAATTAAAAGAAGCATGTTTATGTCAATGTTATATTAAGTTTATATGTGAAAAATAACAACAAATATAACTATGGTTTTCTCTGTGGCTTACCTCTAGTTCGACATCCCATCTTCATGCCAATCCTCTTCCACTTTTGTGCATCTAAAGAAGTAGTGCAACTCATTCTCGATGTCTTGTCCCCATATAACACTTGTAAACAATCTAAATGATCATCACAAATTTGATCAAATAACTTTGATTCATAATGAGTGGAAGATGGAAAATTAGCCCCATAAATCAACTTGATGAAATCAATTGATGGGATGTGTAGTTCCACTTCATTTTTATATTGTACCCATCTATGGTCATAAATCTATAATGACTCATCTCCTTTCTTTAATCTTTGAAGTCGTTCTTAAATTTTAATTTTAATATCTGTTGTCAAGTATTTCTAATTCTCTAAGCCAAAGATTAAGTTTCTCTAACAACTCAACATTAACATATTTCTTCGATCATCTTAGCACAACATTGTTTATTTTGAGCTTTTCCAACCATGAATTTATTTAACTTGAAAACTCTAGTCTTGGTAGTTGAATTGAATGTACAAACTATATCATGATGGGGAATGGTTTGGTTGATCATCTTATTAGGAAAAACATTCACATCAGATAGATAAAACTCTTGAGAATAACATATAAAGAGGAGACAGTACTCACCTTACAAGCTGGTTTTGTAAGGATGGGTTAGGCCCCAAAATTCAACATGGTATCAGAGCTTGGCGAATTTAAGGACCGCTTAAACATATTCACGCACCAAGCCCAAATAGTGATGGGCATGAGGGGGGTGTATTGAATAAGAAGTTGTTTTGAGTAGCTTCTCTTGAAGTTTTTTCTTTAATCTATTTCTTTCTTTTTTAAAAGTGGTTTTTATAAATCAAAGTATTGAAAGAAATATAAGGAAATAGTTTATAGAGTAATTTACCCATTAGAGATGCTTCTAAGAGATTATGTGCCACTAGAACTTCCTCTGTTGGATTAACCATGCCAGCATCCATTGAACGCTTATGTATTTTGAGTATAGTATATATAGTGGAGCCAAATATAACAAATACAGTGGTTGCTATAGTTTTTATGATTAATGGACCCCTTCCATGCTTCAAAAGGTCCAACACCTTCACCATTAATTTATGTATTGGATTGCAAAAGATATGATTAGAATTATTGTTAATACTATTGACAAAAGTGCAAATAAAAGTTGTAACATTTTGATGGCACTACTTGAATATTGATTTCTATGGTTAAAATGTTAGAAATTAAATCAAACTCTTATTTTGTTTTCTTCTGTACTTTGTTCTTAAAGGTTGCTTATGGAAAGTTAAATGGTTAGGTAAAGAATTATGTTATGCTTTCTGTGCTCGTGATTTTCGGGTATCAAAATCATTGATAGGATTTGAACCTTGAATCATTGAACTCTCAACTTTTATTCGCGAGAAGGGAAAAAGTGAGTAAAAACCCTTATGAGACCTTGGATTCGGAGGTTGGTTTCGATTGGGGAAGATGTTAGGCACCCGAACCGACTATGGTATCCCATAGGAACCTTCTACCTATTCTCTAATCTTGCGCTAAATTGATTTTACTTATCAAAAGAGTTTAAAAATTAAAGTGAAAGAAAGGAGAAAGATGAAGCATGTTTTTGGTTATTTTTATTGATTTGGAAGGGTCGAAACCCTTTGCCTACTTACCCAAATAAATCGGGATCAAAATCAAGTAGTTCGGCTAAAGAACTTATTTGATGAGTTGAATTGATTTTAACATTTTTGAAAAAAAGATTTTAAGAAGAGATGAGAGGCCTCAAGGCATGAGAAGAAAATACGATGAAGTTGGTTAATTTTAATTGCACAAAATCCATGTCTAATGTGGATATTAAATTAATTAACATTTGATTAAGGAAAATAAAAGAAAAGACACTTGGATTACATACCAAGGTTTACTTAAAAGAAATTTGAATTTGATTTTTTTGGATTTTTTGAAGAAAATATTTTTTCTAAACTAACGATGAAATCGCGTAACGGCGGAAAAATAAATAAGCATAAAGCGATAAATAAAGTGGAGTGTCGGTGCGCGTGTCAGTGCGTGTGCCGGTTACATATTACATACCCTAAATACATTCTATGGTCTCAAAAGGAAAAAATGCGCGAAAATAAATTACATCAATTCCCTAATTACACACTAAGTATGATAAATAAATACATAACAAAAAATTAAAAGATGCGTGAGATGCAAAACGAAATATACCGAAACATTAAGCATAAAGAGAACACCACATACTAGAATAACTACCAAATAAAATGCACGACATTAAGCATATTTAAAAAAGTATGAAACGCAAATTTTCGAAAAAAAAGAAATATTAGTTAGAAAAATGCATGAGTTTGAAATTAAATTAATAGGTAATCTATACAATGCATGATACTTGAAATGCTAATTAAACAAAATGCATACGATAGGAATTAAACCAAAATCAAATAATAAATGCATAATAATTAAAACATTAGACCAAAGTAGAAAAAATATGAAATGTTACTTCATGGCCTAAAATGAACTAAAACATAAGAGATAAAATTTAAATAAACAAATAAAAAAATGCATGATATGAAGATTAAGACACTAATAAAAATGCATGAAATATAATCTAAATCTTATATGAATTAATTAAAAAGATAGGTGCATGAAATTGAAAAAAAACACAAGTTACTACAAAGATGCAGGGGGTGCAGACAGCCAAAAAGGGGGTGAAAACAGCAAAACAGAAGCAAAAACTGGGCTGGGTCATGGATTACAAGAGCTGGGGCGGGTACTGGGTCAACCCATGGGTGACCCGCCCCAACTCATATAAGTGAGTATAAAAGGTTTTTAAAGGCTTTTTCTTCACATTTCTCATTTTACTTCTCTCACTAAAAAAACAACACAAACACAATTGCTCTCCCCTCTCTCTAGAGCACTTGGCCGGAGAAGAAAGGAAGGGGCGGCGCACGGTGGCCGGCCGGAGCGCCGCCGCGTCGGAGCGGCGAACTTGGTTTTTTTTAATTTTTTTTTATGCCAATCTCTTCCTTTTCTTCTTCCAAACATGGATTTAGCTTTAGATTCACAAGAACATCACACATAAACCCTAGATCTACAAATATAGTTTACACAAAAAACACCAAAAAAGAGTCAAGAAGTTACCTTGTTCTTCTTCTTCTTCTTGTTCTTTGGTTCGGCTTTCTCTTTCTTCACCTTTGGCCGCGTTTTTTTCTTTCTTTTTCGTGTATGCCTTGCCTTGCTTGGATTTTCGTCCCTCTTGTGAGTTGTGGTTCGGATTTTGGATTTGTGTTGTTTATTGTGTTGGCCGAAAATGATTATGATGGTAATGGGTTTGATGATTTCGGATTTGTTGTTGGTTGTGGATTTGTTGTTGTGTGATTCGAATTTGTGAGTTGTTTGGATGGTTTTGTGTTGATTTGTGTTGGCCGAAAATGATTATGATGGTTTGTATGTGTTTTAGTGATTTTTGGTTCAATGGTGAGTTGAGAAAGTTGCTGGATTTTTTGTGTTCTTGGTGTTCATCATGATGTTCACGTGATGTTCATCATGTTCTTGAGGATTTTTATGAGTTTGATCTTGAATTTCGGAGAGAGAAAATGTTTTTGTGTTTTTTGATGATTTATGACTTTTCTGACTGATCTGACTCTTGGGGGACCATTCTGACGCGTGAACAGTACTCTTATAGTACTGTTCACTGATACACTGACAATGACAAAAATACCCCTGCAGTTTCTTGGAGAAAAAGTTGGACAGGACCAATGACAAAATGACAAGTGTACAATGACTTAAAATAATAATAAAACTAATAAATAAATAACAACAGATTAAATAAATGGAAAAATAAATAACTAAATAAATAATTAAAAATAAAAAACGAAAATTAAATAATAAATAATAAAATAAAATAAAAAGTCCCGTCGGAACCAAAAAAATGAGGTATTCTAAAATACCTCTCTGCCGAAATTTCGTCTGATACGACTGAGATACGCGGCTTTTTTACGCTAATTAAAACAATAAAACGACGACGTGAATAAAATGAACTTTACGAACGCAAACGTTATGCTACACTAAAATACGCACAAGACGCGAGTAAAATTACGAAATTAATACGCGAGCGACATTAAAATATAAACGACGAAAGAAAAATAAACGCGACCACAAATACGAATAAAAACAGATATTACGGGAATTAGCGCGCAATCAAACGACTGAAAAACGATCAACGTACGAATAAAACTAAAATAATAAAAAAATAAATTGGTCAAAAATTAGGGTATGACAGATGCCCCAATTTAAGTTTCTCCGTCGCGAGGATTTAAAAAGACGAAGATTTTTGAAACAACGGGTCGGAGAGACTTAAATATCAAGTACACCAATTTTTGACCAACTCAGAAATCGAGAAAACTCAATGGATGTAATGATATGAGTTGTCTGTTATGCAAGTACGAATGCAATGACGACGAGAACACTAGCTCGAGGACCAAATAAAATGTTACTGGGGAGAAAAAAGATGTCTATTACCTTTACAGGGGTAAAGACGAACAAAACGAAATGAAATACAGTCCATTACCTTTACTGGGGTAACGACGAACAAAACGAAATGAAATACAGTCCATTACCTTTACTGGGGTAACGACGAACATACGAAGGGGTAAATCTGTCAATTACCTTTACTGCGGTAATGACGAACATATGAAGGGTAAAACTGTCAATTACCTTTACTACGATAACGACGAACATACGAAAGGGTAAAACTGTCAATTACCTTTACTGCGGTAATGACGAACATACGAAGGGTAAAACTGTCAATTACCTTTACTGGGGTAACGACGAACATACGAAAGAGTAAAAATTGTCAATTACCTTTACTGGGGTAACGACGAACATACGAAAGAGTAAAATTGTCAATTACCTTTACTGCGGTAATGACGAACATACGAAGGGTAAAACTGTCAATTACCTTTACTGGGGTAACGACGAACATACGAAAGAGTAAAAATTTTCAATTACCTTTACTGGGGTAACGACGAACACACGAAAGAGTAAAAATTGTCAATTACCTTTACTGGGGTAACGACGAACATACGAAAGGGGTAATACTGGTGATGCGTTACTATTACTGAGACAACTTAGCTAAACAAAAACAGGGTACAAACGAATACTCTTCATACGAAATGCAGCTTAAACAAGATACTGGGGAAAATTGAAAGGTGGGACCTGCCACTTGAAATAAACTCGATTGGTAAGCAAACCGAAATGAACACCTTGGTGATGACGAATTTTACTGGATACACATGGAGTAAGACACACAGGTAAAATGCATATGAATGATATCAGTATGCATGATATGTATGCATGAATGAATGAACATGTATGAAAATATATTGGTGAAACTGACGAGACAAGATTGAGCAGGTCGTAAGGATAGTGACCCGGTATTACAGTGCCAACACTTAGCATTCTTCACTGGGGATGATATCACTGGAGATGAATCAAAACACAATCGGGGTACCACCCGTTAACCAAACCAAAGCTGGGTAAGGACCACATAACACAAAACCTGGCTGAGGTCGCCATTTCTGAACTGAACCAAAGTACCTTCTCAAAATCGTGCTTCACATAGTCATTGCTTTTTTTTTTTCTCTTTTTTTTGAATCCCTAACTTTTGCCTGGATCGCCCTTTCGGGTTTTCAATCCACCGGGAATATATTCTTTTTTGTATGTCCCTAATTTTTGCCTGGACCGCCCTTTCGGGTTTTCGATCCACCGGGACGCTCATTTTTGGCTTAAGCCGCCCTTTCGGGTTTTCGACTTAGCGAGATTTTCTTTTTTTTTTTTTTTTTTTTTGCAAGACTATGATCTCCTGTTGAATTCACCTGTGTTTGAATGGATGTTGACATATGTTTCCATGATACATGAATTTACAGATAATATGTTTGTCATTTTTTTGTTTGTTCAAAAGAAAACATAAAAAGTAAAAGAATTTTCAAAGTTTTTACTTCAAGTATTGACATTAAAAATGGAAGAAGAAAAATTTGCATGTAGAATAAACAAGAATTCCAAAAGAGTGCACCGGCTCAAATTAATGTAATAGGGTGGTAACCGGCCAAAGGCATGGCTCCACGCATTACAAAAGTTGGAAAATGGTAATTACATGGGGAGGTACATTGAACACAATAACCACTACATTCCCTAACAACTTTGAACCACTGTTTAGATGCTTTAGTGTCGGAGGGCTTCTGACAGCTAAGGTGCCCCAAATGGGTGATGCTTGATCTGATGCGGTTACTTTGTCATAGTCCTTAACTTTTGCATAGGCCGCCCTTTCGGGTTTTCGACCTATCAGGATAAACTCTTTTTTTTCAATTCTTTTTTTTCTCTTTTTTTTTGTGCCTCTAATTTTTGCCTAAGCCGCCCTTTCGGGTTTTCGACTTACCGAGACGCTCTTTTTTGGTTTAGG
Source organism: Medicago arabica (assembly GCA_946800305.1). Lineage (NCBI taxonomy): Eukaryota > Viridiplantae > Streptophyta > Magnoliopsida > Fabales > Fabaceae > Medicago > Medicago arabica. The sequence continues at coordinate 3,820,559 of OX326970.1, forward strand.
CCGCCCTTTCGGGTTTTCGACCTACCGAGCTGTTCTTTTCATATATCTTTAGACAAAGTATTTCTTGACTGCATCAGAATTCACTGGACGAGGTAAATCTTCTCCATCCATAGTTGTAAGGATTAAAGCACCACCAGAGAAAGCTCTCTTGACCACGTAAGGACCTTCATAATTGGGAGACCACTTGCCCCTGGGGTCCGGTTGAAAAGATTTGATGTAAGTTCAGATTGTAACCTAAGAGGGGGGGTGAATTAGGTTTCTAGCAATATTGGTTAATTTTTCTTAGTTTAGCGTTGTTGATAATTTTTCCGGTAAATAATGATGAAGGTATGAATGCGGAAAAATAAAAGAGTAAGGGAAGAAGAAATAACACAATAGAGTTATAGTGGTTCCCCTCTAAACCTTAGGGTACTCCACTCCCTTCACACCCCGCGAAGGATTTCACTATGTAAAGAATCTTTGTTACAAAACAACCTTAATCCCAAAGGTCCCCTAACAATATTTCTCTACACACCAAGATAGCACCCCACTATCTTTTACAACAAGAATCTTCACCAAACCTATGATGAAATTCTCACAAAGAAACAAGATAGCACTCCACTATCTTTTACAACAATTCTCACCAACAAATGATGAGAAACTTTACAACAATGTAATTGAAGAATATCAAATGTGTATGGCTGTATAATCTTATCAATATCACTCTTAAACAAATGGACTTAGTGCTCAGAAAACCTTTTAATGAATGTTAAAGTGTGGGCAAAGTTTTCCAAACAATTTGAATAAAAGTTTGAAAGCAAGTGATATTGAAAATGTCAATTGAGATAATGAAAGTTGTTGTATATAAAATGTTTTGATTCTCAATTGAATTTATAGAGGCTAAAAAGATGTTTATGAAGCAACACTACTTTTCAAAAAGTTTTGTCAATGAATAGACACATATTTAAAATGACACCTATTCATAAACAATTTGAATGAAAAGACATGGCAGGTACAATTTAAATTCCAATCATAATGCATAGTTAGACCATGCTGAAATTATTCATGCAAAAACCATATTTTTAATGGTACATTTAATAATGCAATTTTCATAATAAATATGGTTTTTCTGGTAAAAAATATTTTCATGCAAAATCACATTTATATTATAATCATTGTGAGTGTGTGATTTATTTTTAAGAGAGCTTTAGGCATTGCTTCATATGCAGACTTAGAAAAATGTTTGTAATTATTTTCTGAGCATTCTAAGTTGTTCCATAATTAAAGAATGATAAATGAAAAGATAAATGTCATACTTACAAAGAGTATAACCAAGAAGTCTAGGCATTAATCTTTATTCATAATCTTCATCTTGTGCCTCCATATAATTTTTCTTCTTTTGTGATGTGAGTTTGTTGTCATCAAAACTCAGCCAAGTCTAAGAAGGAAATCTTCTTCACAATCTCCCCCTTTTTGATGATGACAAATCATATCCTTTTGACAATGTTTGCTCAATGAAACTTCCTCTATCTTGTATGTCTCCCCCTTTGTTTTGCAATTAGATAACCTGAAACAATTTAAGCACAAAACACAAACATACACTTTCTCCCCCTTTTGACATCATCAAAAAGAAGAAAAATAGTAAAATCCAAAGGGTCGTAATATAAGGGAAATAATAAATGTTATATAAAAATAATTTATCTTCTTCACAATGAGTATTTAATCATCCACATTATTTTGCACATATGATATGAGATCATAACTTTAAATACAAAAATTTCTCACACAAAATAACATGCACATTTTTACCAAAACATACAGAAATTCAACTAGAAAATGATTAGGTATAAATCAAAACATATATTTTTATTCATTTCTACAAATGAGTTTCACGTTAAAATTATTCATATATATATGTATATGAATTCCATCATATATTTCTCTACACACCAATCATAATGCATAGTTAGACCATGCTGAAATTATTCATGCAAAAACCATATTTTTAATGGTACATTTAATAATGCAATTTTCATAATAAATATGGTTTTTCTGGTAAAAAATATTTTCATGCAAAATCACATTTATATTATAATCATTGTGAGTGTGTGATTTATTTTTAAGAGAGCTTTAGGCATTGCTTCATATGCAGACTTAGAAAAATGTTTGTAATTATTTTCTGAGCATTCTAAGTTGTTCCATAATTAAAGAATGATAAATGAAAAGATAAATGTCATACTTACAAAGAGTATAACCAAGAAGTCTAGGCATTAATCTTTATTCATAATCTTCATCTTGTGTCTCCATATAATTTTTCTTCTTTTGTGATGTGAGTTTGTTGTCATCAAAACTCAGCCAAGTCTAAGAAGGAAATCTTCTTCACATTTGATACACTTGATCACAAGGTCTCCTTCTTTGAATTCACGGGGATGAACCTTTTTGTCAAACGCCTGTTTCATCCTTGATTGATATAGTTGTCCGTGACACAAAGCGGTCATGCGTTTCTCTTCAATCAAATTCAATTGATCATACCTACTCTGGCACCACTCAGCTTCAGTTAATTCAGCTTCCATCAAGACTCTCAAAGATGGGATTTCCACCTCCACAGGGAGAACTGCTTCCATACCATATACCAAAGAGAACGGGGTTGCCCCTGTTGAAGTACGCACTGAGGTACGATAACCATGTAAAACATTGGGTAACATCTCATGTCAATCTTTGTAGGTAACCACCATCTTTTGCACAATCTTCTTGATATTCTTATTTGCAGCCTCGACCGCACCATTCATCTGAGGTCTGTATGGAGAAGAGTTGTGATGTTCAATCTTGAAGTTATCGCACAATTCTTTCATCATATTGTTGTTCAAATTTGTACCATTATCCGTGATGATCTTGTTAGGAATACCATAATGGCAGATGATGTTATTCTTGATGAACCGAACCACTACTTGCTTGGTCACATTGGCGAAAGATGTCGCTTCAACCCACTTGGTAAAGTAATCAATAGCCACTAGTATGAAACGATGTCCATTAGAAGCTTTTGGCTCAATCCGACCAATCATATCAATGCCCCACATGGAAAAAGGCCACGGAGAAGAGATAACATTGAGCATAGATGGTGGTACATGGCTTTTATCTGCATAAATCTGACATTTGTGGCATTTCTTGGCATGATTATAACAATCAGCTTGCATCGTTATCCAGTAATAACCTGCCCTCAATGCTTTCTTAGCCATTGCATGTCCACTGGAATGAGTGCCAAAGGGCCCTTCATGCATCTCATGCATCAATAAATCTGCTTCATGTTCATCCACACACCTGAGCAACATTGCATCAAAGTTTCTTTTATACAATACATCTTCATTCAGGAAGAAATTACCAGACAGCCTTCTTAAAGTCCTCTTATCTTTGTGAGATGCTCCAAGCGGATACTCTTGAGTTTGAAGGAAAACTTTGATATCATGAAACCATGGCTTACCATCAGCAAGTACTTCAACTGCAAACACATAAGCGGGCGTTTCAAGGAACTGGACACTGATTAATGGCACATCATTGTGACGATTTACTTTGATCATCGAAGACAAAGTAGCCAAAGCATCTGCCATCTGATTCTCATCGTGGGGAATGTGACGCAACTCCACTTTGTTAAAGAAAGTTAACAACCGTCTTGCATAATCTCTGTAAGGAATCAAACCAGCATGGTGAGTTTCCCACTTCCCTTTGATCTGATTAATCACCAAGGCTGAATCTCCACATATATCAATATTTTTAATCCTCATATTGATTGCTTCTTCAATGCCCATGATGCAAGCTTCATATTCTGCAATGTTGTTTGTACAGTCAAATCGTAGCCTTGCAGTAAAAGAGATGTGAGTACCCTCAGGTGTGACAAGGATTGCCCCTACTCCATTGCCATAAGCATTAACGGCCCCATCAAATATCAAACCCCATTTAGATTCAGGATCTGGACCTTCACCAAACAACGGTTCATCACAATCTTTCATCTTCAAATACATGACCTCTTCATCAGGGAAATCAAACTTAACAGGTTGATAATCTTCAACCGGTTGATGAGCCAAGTGATCTGCAAGGATACTCCCTTTGATTGCTTTCTGAGTGTGGTATTCAATATCAAACTCGGCCAATAACATTTGCCAACGAGCAATTCTTCCTGATATCGAAGACTTCTCCAGAAGATACTTGATTGGATCCATTTTGGATATCAACCAAGTGGTATGATTGATCATATAGTGCCGAAGACGTTTGGTAGCCCAGGCTAAAGCACAACAAGTCTTCTCAAGAGCCGAGTATCGGGATTCACAATCTGTGAATTTCTTGCTTAAGTAGTAAATTGCATGCTCTTTTCTACCAGTTTCATCTTGCTGTCCGAGTACACAACCCATGGAATCTTCTAACACAGTCAAGTACATGATCAACGGTCTTCCTTCAACTGGAGGGACAAGAATTGGAGGTTCTAACAAATACTCCTTGATACTGTCGAAGGCTTTCTGACAATCTTCCGTCCAAACGATCCTTTGATCTTTGCGGAGTAACTTGAATATCGGCCCACAAGTAGCAGTCATATTAGAGATAAACCTGGAGATATAATTCAGTCTTCCGAGAAAACCTCTGACTTGTTTCTCTGTTTTTGGAACGGGCATATCCCGGATGGCTCTGACTTTGTCGGGATCTACTTCAATGCCCTTCTGACTAACAATGAAGCCCAAAAGTTTCCCTGATCGGACACCGAAAGTACATTCAAACGGAGCTTGTACTTTCTCAACCGTTGGAACATCTTCAACAGATACTCAACATGTTCTTCTTCAGTACCAGACTTGACAATCATATCATCCACATAAACTTCTATCTCTTTGTGCATCATATCATGGAATATCTTGGTCATACCCCTTTGATAAGTAGCACCAGCATTTATCAAACCAAATGGCATTACTACATAGCAGAAAGCGCCCCACGGCGTGATAAAAGACGTATTTTCTCTATCTTCAGGAGCCATCTTAATCTGATTGTAACCAGAGAACCCATCCATGAAGGAGAAAACTTTGCATTGAGCAGTACTATCAACCAATACATCAATATGAGGTAGAGGGAAATCATCCTTCGGACTTGCCTTGTTCAGATCTCGGTAATCAACACACATTCGGACCTTACCATCTTTCTTTGGAACAGGCACGATGTTGGCCAACCACTGAGGATACTCGGATGTAACTAGGAAACCTGCATCAATCTGCTTCCGCACTTCTTCTTTGATCTTGAGGGCCATATCAGGATGTGATCTTCTGAGCTTCTGTTTGATCGGAGGACACTCAGGTTTCAAAGGCAAGCGATGTTCTACAACTTCATGATCCAATCCTAGCATGTCTTTGTATGACCAAACAAAAATGTCAGCGTACTCTCTGAGAAGTTCAATTACCTTTTCTTTGACGATAATCTCCAATGACGCTCCAATCTTAATCTCTTTTCTATCCTCCTCAGTACCCAGATTGATCAACTCTAACTCTTCCTCATGAAGCTGAATGATCTTTTTCTCTTGCTCTATCATCCATCTGATCTCATCAGGAATCTCATCATCCTCTTCTACCATAGCCTCGTAAACAGGGGATTCAAAGTTGAGCAGAAGCATAGGGTCACTGTGTTCAACGGGCTTATGTATGTTCAGTCTGCACATGATTTATGATTGATTTTAGTAAATGTGTAAATGCAGACTTTTGAATTTGATTGATGTAAAAAGAAAAAGAGAATAAATTTTTTTTGGATTTTTCTATTACCATTTTTCCAGAAAAAGCAGTAAATAAAATAAAACAGTCATGATAGAAACGACGTTTTTTCATTAATAACGACAATACTTGAAGATAAAACCAAAAGCCCTACAAGATTTCATTTCCGTCTGGGGCAGGACGAAAAGAGTTTTTTTAAAAAACAAAAAGTAGACAAACATATTACTTAGACACATGCATCACAGAAGGAATATCCACAGCGATCCAATTACAGCAGGCTCCTCCGGGTGTCACAAAGACAGGTGCAACCTCTTCTAACTGATCCTCAAGGATAACATTGGTTTCCGGTGGGGCATGAATAAACCCAGCACTATGAAAAATGCCCTCAGCTGGCTTGAAAATCGCGCTCGACTGACTGGTAGAGAAACCGAGACCTTCTTTCCGCTTGTTCTCAGGTAGCTGTACCAACTGACCCCAGCCTCCTGCTTTACCATCTTGTACAAGCTTTCGGGCGTCCTTCAAGGAGGCCATACAAGTCTCATTCTTCTTAGCAGCTCCTTCTTCCGCAGAGAACCCCTGAAATGAAGTTCCTTCCACATCATCAGCACCAATATAGGAGAAAACAGACAAATGACTAACCAACAAGGCTGATTCACCAATTACCGTTATTAGCTTTCCACAACTTACAAACTTTAGCCTCTGATGAAGAGTGGAGGTCACTGCTCCAGCCTCATGGATCCACGGTCTTCCAAGTAAGCAACTGTATGAAGCTTGGATGTCCATGACTTGGAATGTGACCTTGAAGGTATGAGGGCCCACCGTGATAGGCAAGTCTATGTCCCCAATCACCGACTTCCTAGATCCATCAAATGCTTTTACCATTACTGCACTCGGCCTCAACTGAGCACCACGGTATGCCAGCCTTTCCAAAGTAGTCTTCGCCATCACATTGAGGGCGGAACCGGTGTCTATCAACACATTCGACAGCGAGTCTGACTTACAAAGGACAAAAATGTGCAAAGCCCAGTTGTGGTTTCTTCCCTCCGCCGGGAGGTCTTCATCACTAAAGCTCAGGTTATTACACGCAGTTACATTCCCAACTATGCTCCCGAATTGCCCCAGGGTAACATCGGGATCCACATATGCTTGAGCCAAAATCTTCATAAGAGTGTCTCTATGAGCTCCAGAGTTCATTAGTAAAGACATTATGGAAATTTTGGACGGGGTTTGCAACAGCTGATCGATTATCTTGTATTCACTCTTTTTAATCAGCTTCAAGATCTCATCACTATCTTCCTGAATGATCCCCTCAGGTTGACTGGCGCCTTTACCTTTATCAAGATTTTGCACTGGCACATTCGGAGCAATATTCTCGTTGCGCACAACAGTGGGGAGAATACGCCCGCTTCTCATTACTTTGCCCACACCTGCTATATTCACGACAGCATCTGCAGAGTGCAGAGGGATCTCTTTACCATTCTCCACAATAGTTGCCTCATACCTGTAGGGTATGGCCTTCTGAGAAGTATAGGGAACAGGTCCTGGCAAGCGGATCACCAGAGGAGTGACGTCTGACTTCACACTATCACGGACTATCTCAAGATTTTTAAACACCGAGGTAATAACACAAACATTCCTGATTTCCTTCTTGACAATCAACTTTCTTCTGTCAATCAGCCCTTGTATATCCTCCTGGACTCGCCCACACCCTCGGGGATCCACAGAACACACTTCACAAGCATCGTGATCGTGGTTAAACATGTTGGCTTCGCACATCCTGGCGTGAATTGGGACCAAAGGAGTTCTGACATCTTGAGCCCTGAGAATTAGACTCAAATCTTGATCCTCTTGAATCATATTAACAGCCGGTCCATGAGGTGGCAAAGGATTATTCTGAGTGTTGGGATTGGTGTCCTCAAAGGACAACTCTTTGCTTTGAATCAACCTCTGAACTTCTTCTTTGAGCGGGTAACAGTGCTCAACATCATGCCCAGGTGCCCCTTGGTGAAAGGCACAGGTAAGGTCGGCACGGTGCCATGGAGGTAACGGATTCTGTAGGCGAGGGGGCTGCCTAGTCTGCACAAGATTCCTTGCTAATAAAGAGGGTAGCAAGTCTGCATACAACATGGGTATGGGGGGAAATTCTTTTCTGGGAAGGCGATTTGGTTGTTGTGGGGCTCGATTACGAGGTTGTTGTTGTTGAGGTGATGGTGGGTAATATGGTTGTTGGTAAAAAGGTTGCGGATACGGTTGTTGGTATAGTGGTGGGTAGAATGGTGGAGGCCTTTGGGGCGTTTGTGGGTGGTAATGTTGATTTTGTGGAGCTGGAAAAGGTGGTGGAATATTGGCAATGAAGGGGTAGTTTGGATATATTGGTTGGGATCCCCCCTGGGCTACCATACTGACTTCCTGAGCACTCTTCTTTGGATAACTGTTTCCAAATTTCTTGGATCCATTAGACGACCCACCTGACGAAGCACTTGACACGCTACCTTCTTTAGCCAAAATTCCTTTACGGACCAAGTCTTCAATGCGAACCCCAGCGTCAACCATCTCAGTAAACTTCTGCGACGCGCAACCAATCATTTTCTCCGAGTAGTAGGGACTCAAAGTTTCAAAGAATAAATCTGCCATTTCTCTTTCCTCCAGAGCAGGGCGGATTTGGGCCGATTTTTGAATAAAGCGGAGAGCATACTCCTTGAAAGACTCTTTATCCTTTTGAGTCATAGCTTGCAGTTCCCTTCGGGTTGGCCCCAGGTGTATGTTATACCGGTATTGCTGTATGAAAGCCCTGGCCAGTTCTTCGAAGGTGGTGATACCCTTCAGATTCATGTACCATATTTGTGCGGGACCAGTCAAACTATCTTGGAAACAATGAATGAGCAAAGGTTCATTGTCTTTGTAGGCTGTCATCTTCCTTACATACATAATCAGATGACTCTGTGGGCAAGTATTCCCTTCATATTTGACGAAATCCGGAGTCTTGAACTTGGGAGGCAGTACCACATTTGGGACCAAACAAAGATTGTGCACATTCTGACCATAGATGTCTTTACCACGAAGGGCCCTCAGTTCTTTCTGCACTACGTCATACTTCTCTTCCAGACTTACCATTCTGTCATCTCCTGCTACACTACCCGAATGATAGATTGGTCCTTCCTCCTGCTGGGCAGTGTGCACAATGGGTGCCGTGTGATTCATGACAGCTTGAGGGAATAATTGTCCATGATGGAAAAGTGGCGTTGCCTGTTGTCCATAAGGAGTTGGCATTTCTGGGCCAGCAAAGCGAACACCTTCATTAGCTGTAAGAGGCATACTCCAAGGATACTCTCTGGACATGTAGTTCTGAGGGTGATAAGCAAATCCAGGAGGACGAAGACCTTCATTGTACATATTTGATGCATCTCCAAAAGAAAAACCAGCCGGGGTGGGCTATGCAGTACCAGCAGACGTAGCAGAAATCATAGCAGTAGCGATCGGTTGGGTAGGACCAGTCTGGGCAGCCGAAACAACCACAGGAGAATTAGGTGTAGTAGATACAACAACAGGAATCGGCTGAGCATCAAGAACCGGTTGGACTGGGATAACATCAAGAACCGGTTGGGCAGCTGCCACTTGTGCTTGATTGGCCATTATAGCTTCCATCATAACCGTTAACTTATCCATCCCTTCTCTGAGTGTAATAACCTGTTCTTTGAGATCCCTGTTCTCTTGTTCCATCAAATCCATCTTCTTTTTAACAATTGCCCGAGTGTTGTGGATGCGAGAAGGCTTGTACTGAATACGCCGGGCCACTTTCCTTGACTGAGGTAGAAAGGAGAGAATTATGAGACTCGGTTTTGACATTTTTATGAGTGCAATATGATGCATGATATGCTAAATGCAAAAACAATGCAAAAAAATTTTAAATCATCGAAGAACTTATAAGAACAATTTTTGTAAACATAACAACCTTAAACATTTATTACACAATAAAAATAAATACAAGATAATTCCCTTTTTAACACACTGAGCCAAGGGATAGACTTCAAAGTACATAACAGAAAACTAGAAAAATACATAAAAGGAAACAAAAGTGAAGATCTCAAGCTCTTGAAGTAGACTACTCCTCCAAATCTGAATGCGGGCCAGCGAAGAAATCCATGCGTTTCTTCTTACTCATGGGAACCTGTTCAAGTATAGCATCCTTCACCCTGATACGCTCTTTCAGCTCAGCAATCTCTTGATCTTTCTTATGATTTTTCCAATTCTCTTCTTCTAAAAGATCCATGAGAGTGTCATTCTCACGCTTAGCTTCATGATATTTCTCTTTCCAATCGGCACTTTCACGCTCTAACTCAACCAAACGCGCCTGATACTCCTCCATGGTCTTAGGAGGTAAAGGCACTGGTATTGTTGGAATAGTTGCAGTTAAAGACCTTAGCAGGGGGTAAGGCATCCCTATCTGAGCAGCTCTATCAATGACCCAATCGACGTAAGATTCATGAGTTACATTTGACTTATACTTCAACTGGCTCTTGTTCAATCTGATAATGGATCACCAAGCTTGCACAAACTGCATTCTCTTATCATTAACATCCTCCTTGTACAAGAAAAACTCGCTGGATAAGAAGAGATAAGCAGGTCTCATCCTCATAGGGTACCCGAACTGACGTCTGGCAAGAAGCGGGTTATAACTGATGCCCCCGTGTATACCAAGGAGAGGCACATTGGAGAACTCCCCACAATGGTCAATGATCACTCCAGTATCATAAGCCGAGTTGTACCACACTATATCATCTGGGGTGAGAGCCATGAGTTTCTCCGACCATGGAATGAATTCAGATCGAATTTTAGGGTGAGGTAAATGTGAGGTAAACCAGGTGTAGAGTAAGGGTGTACAACAAATGATAACTCCACGTCCTTTAGATGTACGGTCATGGATGGACAAGTAGGTATCAGCAAGCAAGGTAGGGACAGGGTTCTGGGTAATGAAAATCTGGATAGCATTCATGTCAATGAAATTGTCAACATTCGGGAAAAGCACAATACCATAGATAAGTAAAGCAAGGATGGCCTCAAAGGCATCGGCATTGGATCTCTCGGAGAAAGTAGTGGCTTTTTGGTATAGGAAATTGAAGGGTAGGCATTGGAGACCTCCTTTAAGGGTGAGATTGGCTTTTATCTCGGAGATTTCAAGATGAAGAGCAGCCGCGATGGTTGAATACTTGGGTGCGGGTTCAAAACCATGGAAAGGTACTTTGTCGAGTATGGGTAAACCGATCCAATAAGAGTACTCCTCAAGTGTGGGCATAAGCTGATAATCCGGGAAAGTAAAACAGTGATAAAGTGGGTCATAGAACTGGACCAAAGTATGGAGGAGTCCTTCATCGACATCCGTCTTGAGAATACTAAGCAAATAACCATACCGCTCACGAAAGTGGTCCGGGCTAGTCAACCTCCTTGCTAGCTTCCTTAAATTCTCCAAATCCGGTTTCTTGAAATCATACTTCTTAGTCCTCTTCACAATTTTCTTCACAACACCCTCCATATCTAATATGTTTACAAAAAAAAGATTACATAAGTCCTTCGATGTTTTAATGGATGCAAAAAAGTATCTATGTATGAATGCATGTATGCATGATTATGCTAAAGAACATAGAAAACATGGTGAGGTTAAGTACATAAAGTTGGAGCTGAGGGTAAACACGCCATTTGGTAAGGACTAAGGTTTCAGATGCACTTGTAACCAGGGTTCTAACACAGTTCCCAAATTACAACCCCCTCCGAACTTTATTGGATTCCCGGGACGACACCCGGTCCAACAGCATCCGTAGGAGAGTCTAGTTTGAGTGTAGCATCGCGTATCGACTAAGATCAAGACAACACTTGGTTAGCCACCGCACTACATCCTAAAGGCCAAGATGAGTTAAAAGGTAACTAAGGTCCTTAGCTTCGACGGAAACTTAAAAGCAATAATGTCTAAGCGCGACAACACACGCCGACGTATATCACTTCAAGATCCTCCGCTAAGTGTGGTTATATCACATGTTCCACCACACGAGAATGCTCTCGGCATGTCACTATGATTCTACCACTCCTATCTTATATTTCACTCAAGCCCGGGTGTAGGACTTATCTTGCCACTCACGTAAAAAGGAAAATAAACAAATAGGCACGTATTTACAAAAGTATAAGCAAATAAAGCGCAAAAGTAAAGAAAGATAAAATAGGCTTAACCCTCTAAAAGATCCCCAGTGAAGTCGCCATTTCTGTGCTCGTGATTTTCGGGTATCAAAATCATTGATAGGATTTGAACCTTGAATCATTGAACTCTCAACTTTTATTCGCGGGAAGGGAAAAGGTGAGTAAAAACCCTTATGAGACCTTGGATTCGGAGGTTGGTTTCGATTGGGGAAGGTGTTAGGCACCCGAACCGACTATGGTATCCCATAGGAACCTTCTACCTATTCTCTAATCTTGCGCTAAATTGATTTTACTTATCAAAAGAGTTTAAAAATTAAAGTGAAAGAAAGGAGAAAGATGAAGCATGTTTTTGGTTATTTTTATTGATTTGGAAGGGTCGAAACCCTTTGCCTACTTACCCAAATAAATCGGGATCAAAATCAAGTAGTTCGGCTAAAGAACTTATTTGATGAGTTGAATTGATTTTAACATTTTTGAAAAAAAGATTTTAAGAAGAGATGAGAGGCCTCAAGGCATGAGAAGAAAATACGATGAAGTTGGTTAATTTTAATTGCACAAAATCCATGTCTAATGTGGATATTAAATTAATTAACATTTGATTAAGGAAAATAAAAGAAAAGACACTTGGATTACATACCAAGGTTTACTTAAAAGAAATTTGAATTTGATTTTTTTGGATTTTTTGAAGAAAATATTTTTTCTAAACTAACGATGAAATCGCGTAACGGCGGAAAAATAAATAAGCATAAAGCGATAAATAAAGTGGAGTGTCGGTGCGCGTGTCAGTGCGTGTGCCGGTTACATATTACATACCCTAAATACATTCTATGGTCTCAAAAGGAAAAAATGCGCGAAAATAAATTACATCAATTCCCTAATTACACACTAAGTATGATAAATAAATACATAACAAAAAATTAAAAGATGCGTGAGATGCAAAACGAAATATACCGAAACATTAAGCATAAAGAGAACACCACATACTAGAATAACTACCAAATAAAATGCACGACATTAAGCATATTTAAAAAAGTATGAAACGCAAATTTTCGAAAAAAAAGAAATATTAGTTAGAAAAATGCATGAGTTTGAAATTAAATTAATAGGTAATCTATACAATGCATGATACTTGAAATGCTAATTAAACAAAATGCATACGATAGGAATTAAACCAAAATCAAATAATAAATGCATAATAATTAAAACATTAGACCAAAGTAGAAAAAATATGAAATGTTACTTCATGGCCTAAAATGAACTAAAACATAAGAGATAAAATTTAAATAAACAAATAAAAAAATGCATGATATGAAGATTAAGACACTAATAAAAATGCATGAAATATAATCTAAATCTTATATGAATTAATTAAAAAGATAGGTGCATGAAATTGAAAAAAAACACAAGTTACTACAAAGATGCAGGGGGTGCAGACAGCCAAAAAGGGGGTGAAAACAGCAAAACAGAAGCAAAAACTGGGCTGGGTCATGGATTACAAGAGCTGGGGCGGGTACTGGGTCAACCCATGGGTGACCCGCCCCAACTCATATAAGTGAGTATAAAAGGTTTTTAAAGGCTTTTTCTTCACATTTCTCATTTTACTTCTCTCACTAAAAAAACAACACAAACACAATTGCTCTCCCCTCTCTCTAGAGCACTTGGCCGGAGAAGAAAGGAAGGGGCGGCGCACGGTGGCCGGCCGGAGCGCCGCCGCGTCGGAGCGGCGAACTTGGTTTTTTTTAATTTTTTTTTATGCCAATCTCTTCCTTTTCTTCTTCCAAACATGGATTTAGCTTTAGATTCACAAGAACATCACACATAAACCCTAGATCTACAAATATAGTTTACACAAAAAACACCAAAAAAGAGTCAAGAAGTTACCTTGTTCTTCTTCTTCTTCTTGTTCTTTGGTTCGGCTTTCTCTTTCTTCACCTTTGGCCGCGTTTTTTTCTTTCTTTTTCGTGTATGCCTTGCCTTGCTTGGATTTTCGTCCCTCTTGTGAGTTGTGGTTCGGATTTTGGATTTGTGTTGTTTATTGTGTTGGCCGAAAATGATTATGATGGTAATGGGTTTGATGATTTCGGATTTGTTGTTGGTTGTGGATTTGTTGTTGTGTGATTCGAATTTGTGAGTTGTTTGGATGGTTTTGTGTTGATTTGTGTTGGCCGAAAATGATTATGATGGTTTGTATGTGTTTTAGTGATTTTTGGTTCAATGGTGAGTTGAGAAAGTTGCTGGATTTTTTGTGTTCTTGGTGTTCATCATGATGTTCACGTGATGTTCATCATGTTCTTGAGGATTTTTATGAGTTTGATCTTGAATTTCGGAGAGAGAAAATGTTTTTGTGTTTTTTGATGATTTATGACTTTTCTGACTGATCTGACTCTTGGGGGACCATTCTGACGCGTGAACAGTACTCTTATAGTACTGTTCACTGATACACTGACAATGACAAAAATACCCCTGCAGTTTCTTGGAGAAAAAGTTGGACAGGACCAATGACAAAATGACAAGTGTACAATGACTTAAAATAATAATAAAACTAATAAATAAATAACAACAGATTAAATAAATGGAAAAATAAATAACTAAATAAATAATTAAAAATAAAAAACGAAAATTAAATAATAAATAATAAAATAAAATAAAAAGTCCCGTCGGAACCAAAAAAATGAGGTATTCTAAAATACCTCTCTGCCGAAATTTCGTCTGATACGACTGAGATACGCGGCTTTTTTACGCTAATTAAAACAATAAAACGACGACGTGAATAAAATGAACTTTACGAACGCAAACGTTATGCTACACTAAAATACGCACAAGACGCGAGTAAAATTACGAAATTAATACGCGAGCGACATTAAAATATAAACGACGAAAGAAAAATAAACGCGACCACAAATACGAATAAAAACAGATATTACGGGAATTAGCGCGCAATCAAACGACTGAAAAACGATCAACGTACGAATAAAACTAAAAAAATAAAAAAATAAATTGGTCAAAAATTAGGGTATGACAGATGCCCCTATTTAAGTTTCTCCGTCGCGAGGATTTAAAAAGACGAAGATTTTTGAAACAACGGGTCGGAGAGACTTAAATATCAAGTACACCAATTTTTGACCAACTCAAAAATCGAGAAAACTCTATGGATGTAATGATATGAGTTGTCTGTTATGCAAGTACGAATGCAATGACGACGAGAACACTAGCTCGAGGACCAAATAAAATGTTACTGGGGAGAAAAAAGATGTCTATTACCTTTACAGGGGTAAAGACGAACAAAACGAAATGAAATACAGTCCATTACCTTTATTGAGGTAACGACGAACAAAACGAAATGAAATACAGTCCATTACCTTTACTGGGGTAACGACGAACATACGAAGGGGTAAATCTGTCAATTACCTTTACTGCGGTAATGACGAACATACGAAGGGTAAAACTGTCAATTACCTTTACTACGGTAACGAAGAACATACGAAAGGGTAAAACTGTCAATTACCTTTACTGTGGTAATGACGAACATACGAAGGGTAAAACTGTCAATTACCTTTACTGGGGTAACGACAAACATACGAAAGAGTAAAAATTGTCAATTACCTTTACTGGGGTAACGACGAACATACGAAAGAGTAAAATTGTCAATTACCTTTACTGCGGTAATGACGAACATACGAAGGGTAAAACTGTCAATTACCTTTACTGCGGTAATGACGAACATACGAAGGGTAAAACTGTCAATTACCTTTACTGGGGTAACGACGAACATACGAAAGAGTAAAAATTTTCAATTACCTTTACTGGGGTAACGACGAACACACGAAAGAGTAAAAATTGTCAATTACCTTTACTGGGGTAACGACGAACATACGAAAGGGGTAATACTGGTGATGCGTTACTATTACTGAGACAACTTAGCTAAACAAAAACAGGGTACAAACGAATACTCTTCGTACGAAATGCAGCTTAAACAAGATACTGGGGAAAATTGAAAGGTGGGACCTGCCACTTGAAATAAACTCGATTGGTAAGCAAACCGAAATGAACACCTTGGTGATGACGAATTTTACTGGATACACATGGAGTAAGACACACAGGTAAAATGCATATGAATGATATCAGTATGCATGATATGTATGCATGAATGAATGAACATGTATGAAAATATATTGGTGAAACTGACGAGACAAGATTGGGCAGGTCGTAAGGATAGTGACCCGGTATTACAGTGCCAACACTTAGCATTCTTCACTGGGGATGATATCACTGGAGATGAATCAAAACACAATCGGGGTACCACCCGTTAACCAAACCAAAGCTGGGTAAGGACCACATAACACAAAACCTGGCTGAGGTCGCCATTTCTGAACTGAACCAAAGTACCTTCTCAAAATCGTGCTTCACATAGTCATTGCTTTTTTTTTTTCTCTTTTTTTTGAATCCCTAACTTTTGCCTGGATCGCCCTTTCGGGTTTTCAATCCACCGAGAATATATTATTTTTTGTATGTCCCTAATTTTTGCCTGGACCGCGCTTTCGGGTTTTCGATCCACCGGGACGCTCATTTTTGGCTTAAGCCGCCCTTTCGGGTTTTCGACTTAGCGAGATTTTCTTTTCTTTTTCTCTTTTTTTTTTTGCAAGACTATGATCTTCTGTTGAATTCACCTGTGTTTGAATGGATGTTGACATATGTTTCCATGATACATGAATCTACAGATAATATGTTTGTCATTTTTTTGTTTGTTCAAAAGAAAACATAAAAAGTAAAAGAATTTTCAAAGTTTTTACTTCAAGTATTGACATTAAAAATGGAAGAAGAAAAATTTGCATGTAGAATAAACAAGAATTCCAAAAGAGTGCACCGGCTCAAATTAATGTAATAGGGTGGTAACCGGCCAAAGGCATGGCTCCACGGATTACAAAAGTTGGAAAATGGTAATTACATGGGGAGGTACATTGAACACAATAACCACTACATTCCCTAACAACTTTGAACCACTGTTTAGATGCTTTAGTGTCGGAGGGCTTCTGACAGCTAAGGTGCCCCAAATGGGTGATGCTTGATCTGATGCAGTTACTTTGTCATAGTCCTTAACTTTTGCATAGGCCGCCCTTTCGGGTTTTCGACCTATCAGGATAAACTCTTTTTTTCAATTCTTTTTTTTCTCTTTTTTTTTTGTGCCTCTAATTTTTGCCTAAGCCGCCCTTTCGGGTTTTCGACTTACTGAGACGCTCTTTTTTGGTTTAGGCCGCCCTTTCGGGTTTTCGACCTACCGAGCTGTTCTTTTCATATATCTTTAGACAAAGTATTTCTTGACTGCATCAGAATTCACTGGACGAGGTAAATCTTCTCCATCCATAGTTGTAAGGATTAAAGCACCACCAGAGAAAGCTCTCTTGACCACGTAAGGACCTTCATAATTGGGAGACCACTTGCCCCTGGGGTCCGGTTGAAAAGATTTGATACACTTGATCACAAGGTCTCCTTCTTTGAATTCACGCAAAAAAAAATTTGACCTTAAAGTGATTTATGTTGGGACGTATTTATGTAAAATCTAAAAGTCTTGAGTTCATATTCGTTTATAGAGAATTTTCTAAAGTAGTTACCGTATTTTCGAAAGACATTTCAATTTTCACTTGAATTAGTATTCCTTACATGTAGTTCAAGATTAAAAAGATCACAACGCCAGCTATACAACCACCTAAAGTACGCTATTTTACTTCTTTATTTATAGGATTCATCATCACTTTAATATTAAGTAACACTAAGAAAAGATCAACATGAAACATTCCACCCAGTGTCTTTGATTTTGTGTGTGTTAAGTTTTAACATAGTACACATTGGAAGTTATCTTTTAAGCAAAAACTTTAATTTCAACGCACATTTTATGCAAAAGCTATGATATTAATCACTTTTTCCCCTAATTTTTTTGTTGTCTCTAGTTAACAATTTTTCCATTAAAAGTTGTTTATTTATGAAGATAAAATCAAGTATGATCATTTAACTTAACATGGGTATAAATGAACCAACAACTATGTTTCATAAACAAAAGTAAATGTCAAATGCATTGAGGTTCATATTAACTTGATTTAAAATTTTCTTGGGTAGTTATCATCTTTCCAAAATATATTACAATTAAATTTAGGTTTAACACAACACACATGGTAAATTACATTTTACGCATAAGGAATAATTTATTGTCGTGACTCCAATTTATCTTTTGGTGTGTTCGGCATTGGGTTGTTATTTTAAGTTGTCACAAAATTTTGTTCTTGAATAAATTAACCGTGTAAATTAAATTTTGGCTAAAAGTAATTTATGTGAAAATGATTTAAAATTGAGTGTATTCATGTAAAGTTAAAAGTCTTGAGTTCATGTTAACTTGACAAAGAATTTTCTAAGGTGGTTACCCTCTTTTTAAAAGACATTGCAATTTTCATGTGAGTTAGTATACTTTTAACGTTATTCCTGATTTTTAAAAAGCACAACACTGATTAATTCTCCATCTAAAGTACGCCATTTCGCTTCTTTAATTTTAGAATTTTATCTTCTCTTCAATATTAAGATATTAAATAAACTCACATTGCAACATTCAAACTAGTGTTTTGTTTTTTGTGGGCTTTATGTTCTAACGCATTACGCATAGCAAGTCACATTTTAACCAAAATATTTCTTTTCAAGTCCTTTTTTCTCCTAATCTTTATTTAACTTATGTCTCAATTTGAATTGTTTTCCCTTTAAAAAGTATATTATTTTTGAAGATAAAGTCATGTATGTGCATTCAGCTTAACGTTGGCTTAAATGAGCAAACAATCATTTTTCGTAAATGAAACATAATCACATATGTTTCAAGGTTTTTAATAATTTAATTTATAATTTTCTAATGTATTTTTCATCTTTTCATAAGATAATGCAATTTTCATGTGACATAAGAGAATCTTTTCCCATTACGCTAGTATTTTATCATATGTTAAGGATTCGTCATCAATTTAACTAAAACAACACACCATAAAGTGATCCAGCTAATCTCTTTGTTTGTGATAAATCACATTTTATGCAAAAGCAATAATTTCTTGTTGTGGAAATGGAATCAGACATATACTAGAGTTAAAGCAAACAAAAATCAAGGTTGTCATCTCTCATATGTAAGGAAAACATGTTCTTCAAGCTTGCTACAAAAGCTAAGTTTATTTTTCTTTAGTTATATATATATGCTTCCTAATCATAGCCTCCTCACTTCAAAATTAAAAAGCATAGCATTCTCACAACTTTTCATAATGAGAACTCTAGCAAAACAGTTAGTGCCAATTGTGATACTTATTGTGCTTTTAATTGAAATAAAGGGAGATCTGATTACAACAATTCCGAATGACAACGCAAACAAAAATTTCACCAACACCACTTTTGAAGTTGAGGCGGTTAGTGAGGATCAAGAATCACCTAACTGTGCTATACAACCATCAATATGTGACACAGAAGAACCTCCACCAAGACGTGTATGTTGTAGAAACCGGTGTGTTGATGTTTTTAGTGATGCAGACAATTGTGGGTTCTGTGGACTTGCTTGCCCAAGGATTGGTAATTGGCAATGTTGTGCGGGTGTGTGTGTAAACATATATATTAACCCTTTAAATTGTGGTGCTTGTGGAAGGCCATGTCCTCTTGTGACTCCATGCTTACTTGGTAGGTGTATTTTTACAATACCAGCACCACCATCACTTCTCTCCGCTGGGTCTCCTGAGGAGAACACACCAAAGATCCCTAATCATTAGAATGATCAATATCCTAAACACCCTCACCCAATATTGCGAGTGGACTTATTTATCATTTTATATTATAAGATTATTATTAATTGTTGCTATGTACTTATGAATGATGTTGTATTCTATGTTGGATTAAAGAAATGAATGATTGCTATGTTATAATTAAAAGAAGCATGTTTATGTCAATGTTATATTAAGTTTATATGTGAAATATAACAACAAATATAACTATGGTTTTGTTCTTAATGTTAATTTATTATAAACCCCAACAATTAATGTTGTTAGATCTTGTTTTGCGGAAAGCTTTAAAAACATGAACAAGATTACGAAAAATTTATGTTAGATTAATTTTTTGGTCCCTATACATTTATGTTGAAACATCAACCTACAAGACTAAATAACATGACTCAGTACGTTCATATTCCTTTTCTTTTTCTCTCTGTGGCTTACCTCTAGTTCCACATCCCATCTTCATGCCAATCCTCTTCCACTTTTGTGCATCTAAAGAAGTAGTGCAACTCATTCTCGATTTCTTGTCCCCATATAACACTTGTAAACAATCTAAATGATCATCACAAATTTGATCAAATAACTTTGATTCATAATGAGTGGAAGATGGAAAATTAGCCCCATAAATCAACTTGATGAAATCAATTGATGGGATGTGTAGTTCCACTTCATTTTTATATTGTACCCATCTATGGTCATAAATCTATAATGACTCATCTCCTTTCTTTAATCTTTGAAGTCGTTCTTAAATTTTAATTTTAATATCTGTTGTCAAGTATTTCTAATTCTCTAAGCCAAAGATTAAGTTTCTCTAACAACTCAACATTAACATATTTCTTCGATCATCTTAGCACAACATTGTTTATTTTGAGCTTTTCCAACCATGAATTTATTTAACTTGAAAACTCTAGTTTTGGAAGTTAAATTGAATGTACAAACTATATCATGACGGGGAATGGTCTGGTTGATCATCTTATTAGGATAAACATTCACATCGGATAGATAAAACTCTTGAGAATAACATATAAAGAGGAGACACTACTCACCTTACAAGCTGGTTTTGTAAGGATGGGTTAGGCCCCAAATTTCAACATGGTATCAGAGCTTGGCGAATTTAAGCGCCGCTTAAACCTATTCACGCACCAAGCCCAAATAGTGATGGGCGTGAGGGGGGTGTATTGAATAAGAAGTTGTTTTGAGTAGCTTCTCTTGAAGTTTTTTTTTAATCTACTTCTTTCTTTTTTAAAAGTGGTTTTTATAAATCAAAGTATTGAAAGAAATATAAGGAAATAGTTTATAGAGTAATTTACCCATTAGAGATGCTTCTAAGAGATTTTGTGCCACTAGAACTTCCTCTGTTGGATTAACAATGCCAGCATCCATTGAACGCTTATGTATTTTGAGTATAGTATATATAGTGGAGCCAAATATAACAAATACAGTGGTTGCTATAGTTTTTATGATTAATGGACCCCTTCCATGCTTCAAAAGGTCCAACACCTTCACCATTAATTTATGTATTGGATTTGCAAAAGATATGATAAGAATTATTGTTAATACTATTGACAAAAGTGCAAATAAAAGTTGTAACTTTTTGATGGCACTACTTGAATATTGATTTCTATGGTTAAAATGTTAGAAGTTAAATCAAACTCTTATTTTGTTTTCTTTTGTACTTTGTTCTTAAAGGTTGCTTATGGAAAGTTAAATGGTTAGGTAAAGAATTATGCTATGCTTTCCTTTTTACATCCAAGGAGGCATATAATAACTTCAATCAATAGCAGCCTTTCCAAAAACAAACAAAAAAAATATGATTCTATTCCTAGCTAATAAAGGAAAAGAAATGTTAGGGTTTTGCAATCGAACTCAGGCAGAAGAATATGGGCAACTAATAAAGGAAAAGAAGAATGAAATAAATAACCTTAACATAAATTACCTTCCCTTGATAAAACATAGAAGCATCATTTTCATTCAAAAAAATTTTGAAGAAGAGAGATGAAATTCAAGAATATGAATTGAAGAAGAAAATTAATGATAGGGGTTAATGCATTAATACTTGAACTCTAATTTAATACACTTAGGTGGCTAATATGGGTGGCAGCTAGTTTAGTGCAATTTAGGCTTACAATGAAATGGGGCATTGAAAACACTTGCATTAATGGTTTGTCATACAATTATGATATGGTGTTGTAAACTAAATTAATGGAGGGAGCAAAATTTGAATTCGAAAAAGTTTTAAATGAGATACCTTTAGTATGTATCACATACCTTTAATCCATGCTTAGGAGCAAAAAGCCAAAAGATATTAGGGTTTAGCAAAAACTTGACTTAATAAGCTTTTATATTAAGAATGATGATGATGTTGGTTTATTTTTTAATATTTTTAGCACTACTTGGCAGAGGTTTTTTGCAACAAAATGAATTCTGGTACAAAGTAACCAAACCTTAGAATTCTAACAAAATACATGTGGCAAGTCATATTTTACGCAAAAAAAAAATCATTTCAGTTACTTTTTTCTACTGATCTTTATTTAACTTCTTTCCCGATTTGAATTGTTTTCTTTTGAAAAGTTGATGATTTATGAAGATAAAGTCATGTATGAACATTAACTAAAATGAAACAACCAATTTTCGTAAACAAAACGAAATTTTCATATTTACGCTAGTACTTTATCTTATTTTTAATTCTCTAAAGTAGTTTTCATCTTTTTAAAAAAAAAAACAATGCAATTTTC
Organism: Medicago arabica; assembly: GCA_946800305.1. NCBI lineage: Eukaryota > Viridiplantae > Streptophyta > Magnoliopsida > Fabales > Fabaceae > Medicago > Medicago arabica. The sequence continues at coordinate 3,842,969 of OX326970.1, forward strand.
TTGTGACAAGAGAGAATATTTTCCCAAATTACGCTAGTACTTTATCTTATTTTTAGGATCCGTCGTCACTTTAATGTAAATAAACTAAATAAAACTCACCATAAAATATTTCACCTAGTTTCTTTATTTGTGTGTTTAAGTTTTAACACAATAGACATGCTAAATCAAATTTTACGCAAAAGCAATAATTTCTTGTTTTGACTATAATTCTTCTTTCATTATGTTCAACATTGTGTTATTATTTTAAATTGTCACAAAATTTGGTTCTTGAATAAACTAACCATATAAAATTAATTCTCGCAAAAAATTTTTTGACCTTAAAGTGATTTATGTTGGGACGTATTTATGTAAAATCTAAAAGTCTTGAGTTCATATTCGTTTATAGAGAATTTTCTAAAGTAGTTACCGTATTTTCGAAAGACATTTCAATTTTCACTTGAATTAGTATTCCTTACATGTAGTTCAAGATTAAAAAGATCACAACGCCAGCTATACAACCACCTAAAGTACGCTATTTTACTTCTTTATTTATAGGATTCATCATCACTTTAATATTAAGTAACACTAAGAAAAGATCAACATGAAACATTCCACCCAGTGTCTTTGATTTTGTGTGTGTTAAGTTTTAACATAGTACACATTGGAAGTTATCTTTTAAGCAAAAACTTTAATTTCAACGCACATTTTATGCAAAAGCTATGATATTAATCACTTTTTCCCCTAATTTTTTTGTTGTCTCTAGTTAACAATTTTTCCATTAAAAGTTGTTTATTTATGAAGATAAAATCAAGTATGATCATTTAACTTAACATGGGTATAAATGAACCAACAACTATGTTTCATAAACAAAAGTAAATGTCAAATGCATTGAGGTTCATATTAACTTGATTTAAAATTTTCTTGGGTAGCTATCATCTTTCCAAAATATATTACAATTAAATTTAGGTTTAACACAACACACATGGTAAATTACATTTTACGCATAAGGAATAATTTATTGTCGTGACTCCAATTTATCTTTTGGTGTGTTCGGCATTGGGTTGTTATTTTAAGTTGTCACAAAATTTTGTTCTTGAATAAATTATCCGTGTAAATTAAATTTTGGCTAAAAGTAATTTATGTGAAAATGATTGAAAATTGAGTGTATCCATGTAAAGTTAAAAGTCTTGAGTTCATATTAACTTGACAAAGAATTTTCTAAGGTGGTTACCCTCTTTTTAAAAGACATTGCAATTTTCATGTGAGTTAGTATACTTTTAACGTTATTCATGATTTTAAAAAAGCACAACACTGATTAACTCTCCATCTAAAGTACGTCATTTCGCTTCTTTAATTTTAGAATTTTATCTTCTCTTCAATATTAAGATATTAAATAAACTCACATTGCAACATTCAAACTAGTGTTTTGTTTTTTGTGGGCTTTATGTTCTAACGCATTACGCATAGCAAGTCACATTTTAACCAAAATATTTCTTTTCAAGTCCTTTTTTCTCCTAATCTTTATTTAACTTATGTCTCAATTTGAATTGTTTTCCCTTTAAAAAGTATATTATTTTTGAAGATAAAGTCATGTATGTGCATTCAGCTTAACGTTGGCTTAAATGAGCAAACAATCATTTTTCGTAAATGAAACATAATCACTTATGTTTCAAGGTTTTTAATAATTTAATTTATAATTTTCTAATGTATTTTTCATCTTTTCATAAGATAATGCAATTTTCATGTGACATAAGAGAATCTTTTCCCATTACGCTAGTATTTTATCATATTTTAAGGATTCGTCATCAATTTAACTAAAACAACACACCATAAAGTGATCCAGCTAATCTCTTTGTTTGTGATAAATCACATTTTATGCAAAAGCAATAATTTCTTGTTGTGGAAATGGAATCAGACATATACTAGAGTTAAAGCAAACAAAAATCAAGGTTGTCATCTCTCATATGTAAGGAAAACATGTTCTTCAAGCTTGCTACAAAAGCTAAGTTTATTTTTCTTTAGTTATATATATATGCTTCCTAATCATAGCCTCCTCACTTCAAAATTAAAAAGCATAGCATTCTCACAACTTTTCATAATGAGAACTCTAGCAAAACAGTTAGTGCCAATTGTGATACTTATTGTGTTTTTAATTGAAATAAAGGGAGATCTGATTACAACAATTCCGAATGACAACGCAAACAAAAATTTCACCAACACCACTTTTGAAGTTGAGGCGGTTAGTGAGGATCAAGAATCACTTAACTGTGCTATACAACCATCAATATGTGACACAGAAGAACCTCCACCAAGACGTGTATGTTGTAGAAACCGGTGTGTTGATGTTTTTAGTGATGCAGACAATTGTGGGTTCTGTGGACTTGCTTGCCCAAGGATTGGTAATTGGCAATGTTGTGCGGGTGTGTGTGTAAACATATATATTAACCCTTTAAATTGTGGTGCTTGTGGAAGGCCATGTCCTCTTGTGACTCCATGCTTACTTGGTAGGTGTCTTTTTACAATACCAGCACCACCATCACTTCTCTCCGCTGGGTCTCCTGAGGAGAACACACCATAGATCCCTAATCATTAGAATGATCAATATCCTAAACACCCTCACCCAATATTGCGAGTTGACTTATTTATCATTTTATATTATAAGATTATTATTAATTGTTGCTATGTACTTATGAATGATGTTGTATTCTATGTTGGATTAAAGAAATGAATGATTCCTATGTTATAATTAAAAGAAGCATGTTTATGTCAATGTTATATTAAGTTTATATGTGAAAGATAACAACAAATATAACTATGGTTTTGTTCTTAATGTTAATTTATTATAAACCCCAACAATTAATGTTGTTAGATCTTGTTTTGCGGAAAGCTTTAAAAACATGAACAAGATTACGAAAAATTTATGTTATATTAATTTTTTGGTCCCTATACATTTATGTTGAAACATCAACCTACAAGACTAAATAACATGACTCAGTACGTTCATATTCCTTTTCTTTTTCTCTCTGTGGCTTACCTCTAGTTCCACATCCCATATTCATGCCAATCCTCTTCCACTTTTGTGCATCTAAAGAAGTAGTGCAACTCATTCTCTGATTTCTTGTCCCCATATAACACTTGTAAACAATCTAAATGATCATCACAAATTTGATCAAATAACTTTGATTCATAATGAGTGGAAGATGGAAAATTAGCCCCATAAATCAACTTGATGTAATCAATAGATGGGATGTGTAGTTCCACTACATTTTTATATTGTACCCATCTATGGTCATAAATCTATAATGACTCATCTCTTTTCTTTAATCTTTGAAGTCGTTCTTAAATTTTAATTTTAATATCTGTTGTCAAGTATTTCTAATTCTCTAAGCCAAAGATTAAGTTTCTCTAACAACTCAACATTAACATATTTCTTCGATCATCTTAGCACAACGTTGTTTATTTTGAGCTTTTCCAACCATGAATTTATTTAACTTGAAAACTCTAGTCTTGGAAGTTAAATTGAATGTACAAACTATATCATGACGGGGAATGGTCTGGTTGATCATCTTATTAGGATAAATGTAACGCCCACTTTATTTATTTAATTATTTTATTAGAGTATATAGTATATTATTATATATTATGTGATTTTAATGATGTTTGCGACGTATGAGATGATGTTGTGGTGTGACGTTTATTTTATTGTTTAATAAAATAAAATATGTGATGAAAATTAAGATGTGATATAATAACAAATATTTTGAGAGATGGGGTTGTTTTCATAAATAAGATAGAGTTGTGGGGATAAGTGAGAATAGAAAGAATTATATAAGGGAGTTAGGTTTAGAAGGAAGCAGTCAGTACGTTACAGACTTTTGCAAAAGGAGAGGAAAGTGGCCGGAGAAGAGAGAACCTCAATTCTGCAATATTACCAGGTAAGGGTGAGCCTAACTCAATTATATTATGCTGTAATTCATCTGTTATGATTAACCTAAGGATTAGAGAGAGTTTTGAGAGAATTCCAAAGTTAGGGTTTAATGATTTTTGTGATGAATTGATGAGAGAATGATGTGAATTGGTGCAGAAACCTGTTACAGAACCTAGATTAATCACTAGGACCTTAATTCTGAATGATTAGAACCTTAGTATGAGAGATTGGACGAGTTTTGGCAGGGTTTCGAGCGAACCCGTAACCCCTCTGCGATAGCTCGCCATGGCGAGCAGACCCGCTCGCCGTGGCGAGCAGTTAGGTATATACTCACGAAGCGAGCAGCTGAGCTCGCCGTGGCGAGCAACCCTTAGTGCACGCGAGGTGAGCAACTTCACTCGCCGTAGCGAGCAAGTGGCAGAATGCAATTTAAGTAGCTCGCCGTGGCGAGCAGTCCCACTCGCCACAGCGAGCAATGTGGTCTCAGACCACTATAACTTGAGTTTTAGAACTCTGTTTTAAGCGAGACTTTGAGGGTAGACCTTTGGATAGTATTAGAGATGTTTAAGACCTAATTAGAACCTGTAATGACGGTGTAAGATGATACTTAAGTGTTGACGTTAATCTATGATTAAATACTTAATAAGCGAAGTTTACGAGTGAAGTATAAATGATGATTGTGATGATAACTATGTGCTGTAAATATATATATAAGTGTGCTGAGCTGCTGCCATGTATTGTATAACTGCATGTGTCGATAAAGAGTCGTATTTGATGTTAAGACGTTGGGATAACTTGTTTAAGAATAAAGAGTCGAGTCCATGCATTTGCATATTTTGAGACGGTGGAGCTTATGCTCAAAGCGACGGTGAAGCTTATTAAAGCTAAGATATTGGTACCACATGCATGATGTTAAGATGTTAGAGTTGCATTTGTCGAGTCATGTGTCTGAGATGTTTTGAGACGGTTGTTTATGAAGATGTTCTAAGATGATTTGTATACGTGGATGTTTGAGACGTTTCTGTTCTATGTGATGAATAATGTTGTTATTGTTAAGCATAATTATTTGAATTATATGTTAATATAATTGTTGTAAATCTCACCCCTTCTGTTGGAATTGCCGCCTTGTGGGCAAGTGCAGGTGACCAAGCTTAGGTTCGTCGATGTGAGAGGTTTTTGTGGAGTCTTAGGAACTCTGATACGTAACGGGATGGGGATTATTATTTGTCGTACCCTAATTTTTGACCGATTTATTTTATTTTATTCGTACGTTGTTTGTTTTCCAGTCGTCTGTTCGCGCGCGAATTCCCGTAATGATCTGTTTTTGTTCGTACTTGTGGTCGCATCTACTTTTCGTTCGTCGTTTATTTTTAATGTCGCTCACATTTTATTTTCGTAATTTTTACTCGCGTTTTGTGCGTTTTTTAGCGTAGCGTATTGTTTGCGTTCGTAAAGTTTATTTCATTCACGTCGTTGATTTATCGTTTTATTTAGCGTAAAAAGCCGCGTAATCTCAGTCGTATCAGACGAAATTTCGGCAGAGAGGTATTTTAAAATACCTCATTTTTTGGTTCCGATGGGACATTTTTTTTATTTATTATGTTAATTTTCGTTTTTATTTAATTATTTATTTTTCTATTTAGTTAATCTGTTTTTTATTTCATTCATTTATCAGATTTATTATTTATTTTAGTCCTTGTACACATGTCACTTTGTTATTGGTCCAATCCAACTTTTCCTCCAAGAAAGAGCAAGGGTAATTTGGTCTTTTCCGGGCATCAGGTACATAGTGTGTCAGAGTCAATCAATCAATCAGACCCACTTTCCAATACAAACAGATTTCAAAAATCACAAACAAAGAAAACAGATCAAAAAACCTTTTTTACCAAGAACACCAAGAACAAATTTTTTTTTTTTAAAATGATTCTCAGTGGTTCATTGCAGAACCATCATCATTGAACCATTTCCTCTGCAATTCAAGTGCGAGTTCATCACCATTCGGTGACAAACTCAAGCACCGATCACAGAGAATCGGTGAGAAAGAAGAAGAGAAAAAACCCCAACAGTACCAAAAAACCATTTTTGAAATCCAACAACAACAGTACCAAAATCATAACACAAACCCATACCAACAAAACCTCAAATCCGAAAAAAGCAACCACAAATCCGAACCAATAACATGAACATAGCAACAGTACCAAAATCATAACACAAATCCATCACCAAAACCATCATCAAATCCGAATCAGATCCAAGATCCAAACTCTAACAAAAAAAATCCAAAACAACCATTTTCGGATCCAAATCACCCCCCTAACATCAACTCATTTTCGGCCAAAAGAAAACACAACAACAAACAACATGAATCCGAACGTGAGAACAAGGCAAGGATAATACACCAAAATACCATCAAATCCGAAACTGAAACCAAGAGGCAAGGTGAATCCGAACGCAAATAACAACATTCAAGAACAGCAAGGCCGAAACCGAAACAAAAGAAGGTGAATCCGAACATGAAGAAGAAAGAAAAAGAAGGAACACGATCGAACCAAACGGAGAGGTACTTTTTTCTTTCTTTCGAAACTTTTCTTTTAGATCTAGAGCTATGTGTTTGTCTTTTGGAATTTTTGAGTTGATATATGTATAGAGGAGGAGGAAATGGTTTAAAAAAGTGAAAAATTTTCAAGAAAAGAGGTGTTTGGGGCTTTTTCCGGCGGCGGCGCACCACCCTGCGGTGGCCGGCCACCGTGCCGGTGCAAGCACTACTCGCCGGAGAAGATGAGTCTTCATCTTCTCCGGCCACCTCCTTCTCTTGTTTTTTTTCGGTTTGGTTTTAGAGAGAGAGGAGGGTTTTTGATTTTTAGAGTGAGAAGGAAATGAAAGAAATGAGGATTTTGTGAACAAGAACCCCTTTTATACTCCCTGGAGCTGGGCGGGTCACCCATTGGGTTGACCCAGTACCCGCCCCAGCTCCATTTCCCTGCACCCAGCCCACTTTGTTTCTACTCTTTTGCTGTTTGCATACCCCCTTATGGCTTTCTGCACCCCCTCTGTTTTGTAGTAACTTTATTTTACATATTTTCATGCATTTCTTTTGTTTTAATTAATTAATTCATATGATGTTTAAACCATATTTCATGCATTTTTTTTAATGTCTTAATTTTAACATCATGCATTTTTTTGCTTAGTTCATAGTTAATTTTCCCTTTCATATAATTTTTATTCACTTAAACCTTTTAAAAAAAACTCATGCATTTTTGTTTCTTTTAATTTTGTTACTTTGCATTTAGGTTTATTTCATATGTTTGCATTTTATAGTCTTGTTGTCTTAATTTGTTTAAAACTGCATTTTAGTTTATAGAAATAATTCTCATTAGAAAAATTGCATGCATATTTAAATTTCTTGACATTTATTTTGTTTTATTTTTTATTTTTGGCTTAGTGTGTATAATTAGGGAATTGATGTAATTTATTTTTCGCGCATTTTTTCTTTCGAGACCATAGAATGTATTTAGGGTATGTAATATGTAACCGGCACACGCACTGACACGCGCACCGACACACCACTTTATTTATCGCTTTGCGCTCTTTTATTTTTTTTATTCCGCCGTTATGCGATTCCGTCGTTAGTTTAGAAAAAAATATTTTCTTCAAAAAAATCAATCAAGTCAAATTCAAATTTCTTTTAAGTAAACCTTGGTATGTAATCCAAGTGATTTTCTTTTTATTTTCCTTAATCAAATGTTAATTAATTTAATATCCACATTAGACATGGATTTCGTATAATTAAAAGTAACCAACTTCATCGTATTTTTCTTCTTATGCCTTGAGGCCTCTCATCTCTTCTTAAAACCTTTCTTTCAAAAAATGTTAAAATCAATTCAACTCATCAAATAAGTTCTTTAGCCGAACTACTTGATTTTGATCCCGATTTATTTGGGTAAGTAGGCAAAGGGTTTCAACCCTTCCAAATCAATAAAAATAACCAAAAACATGCTTCTTCTTTCTCCCTTCTTTCACTTTAACTCTTAACTTTTTAATATAAGTAAAACCAATTTAGCGCAAGATTAGAGAATAGGTAGAAGGTTCCTATGGGATACCATAGTCGGTTCGGGTGCCTAACACCTTCCCCAATCGAAACCAACCTCCGAATCCAAGGTCTTAAGGGTTTTCACTCACTTTTTCCCTTCCCGCGAATAAAAGTTGAGAGTTCAATGATTCAAGGTTCGAATCTAATCAATGATTTTGACACCCGAAAATCACGAGCACATTATTATTTCTATTCCTTTATGTATCATGTTGATTTATTATGATGTTTGCGACGTAACTTGATTTGAGATGTTTTATGAGGCTTTTGTGCCGAGACTTATTTATTTAAGATTTTGAGAAGTTTATGAATTCCGCTGCTATGTTTGAATATTGTTTAAGAATAAATTATTATTCAATTTGATTTTAAAGATTTAATGAAATGTGACATCCTGATTTCATGTGTTATACTCTGATTACTTGAATGAAATTTTAAAGTCGGAATTTCGGGGTGTTACAATAAACATTCACATCGGATAGATAAAACTCTTGAGAATAACATATAAAGAGGAGACACTACCCACCTTACAAGCTGGTTTTGTAAGGATGGGTTAGGCCCCAAATTTCAACATGGTATCAGAGCTTGGCGAATTTAAGCGCCGCTTAAACCTATTCACGCACCAAGCCCGAATAGTGATGGGCGTGAGGGGGGTGTATTGAATAAGAAGTTGTTTTGAGTAGCTTCTCTTGAAGTTTTTTTTTAATCTACTTCTTTCTTTTTTAAAAGTGGTTTTTATAAATCAAAGTATTGAAAGAAATATAAGGAAATAGTTTATAGAGTAATTTACCCATTAGAGATGCTTCTAAGAGATTTTGTGCCACTAAACTTCCTCTGTTGGATTAACAATGCCAGCATCCATTGAACGCTTATGTATTTTGAGTATAGTATATATAGTGGAGCCAAATATAACAAATACAGTGGTTGCTATAGTTTTTATGATTAATGGACCCCTTCCATGCTTCAAAAGGTCCAACACCTTCACCATTAATTTATGTATTGGATTTGCAAAAGATATGATTAGAATTATTGTTAATACTATTGACAAAAGTGCAAATAAAAGTTGTAACATTTTGATGGCACTACTTGAATATTGATTTCTATGGTTAAAATGTTAGAAGTTAAATCAAACTCTTATTTTGTTTTCTTTTGTACTTTGTTCTTAAAGGTTGCTTATGGAAAGTTAAATGGTTAGGTAAAGAATTATGCTATGCTTTCCTTTTTACATCCAAGGAGGCATATAATAACTTCAATCAATAGCAGCCTTTCCAAAAACAAACAAAAAAATATGATTCTATTCCAAGCTAATAAAGGAAAAGAAATGTTAGGGTTTTGCAATCGAACTCAGGCAGAAGAATATGGGCAACTAATAAAGGAAAAGAAGAATGAAATAAATAACCTTAACATAAATTACCTTCCCTTGATAAAACATAGAAGCATCATTTTCATTCAAAAAAATTTTGAAGAAGAGAGATGAAATTCAAGAATATGAATTGAAGAAGAAAATTAATGATAGGGGTTAATGCATTAATACTTGAACTCTAATTTAATACACTTAGGTGGCTAATATGGGTGGCAGCTAGTTTAGTGCAATTTAGGCTTACAATGAAATGGGGCATTGAAAACACTTGCATTAATGGTTTGTCATACAATTATGATATGGTGTTGTAAACTAAATTAATGGAGGGAGCAAAATTTGAATTCGAAAAAGTTTTAAATGAGATACCTTTAGTATGTATCACATACCTTTAATCCATGCTTAGGAGCAAAAAGCCAAAAGATATTAGGGTTTAGCAAAAACTTGACTTAATAAGCTTTTATATTAAGAATGATGATGATGTTGGTTTATTTTTTAATATTTTTAGCACTACTTGGCAGAGGTTTTTTGCAACAAAATGAATTCTGGTACAAAGTAACCAAACCTTAGAATTCTAACAAAATACATGTGGCAAGTCATATTTTACGCAAAAAAAATCATTTCAATTACTTTTTTCTACTGATCTTTATTTAACTTCTTTCCCCATTTGAATTGTTTTCTTTAGAAAAGTTGATGATTTATGAAGATAAAGTCATGTATGAACATTAACTAAAATGAAACAACCAATTTTCGTAAACAAAACGAAATTTTCATATTTACGCTAGTACTTTATCTTATTTTTAATTCTCTAAAGTAGTTTTCATCTTTTAAAAAAAAAACAATGCAATTTTCTTGTGACAAGAGAGAATATTTTCCCAAATTACGCTAGTACTTTATCTTATTTTTAGGATCCGTCGTCACTTTAATGTAAATAAACTAAATAAAACTCACCATAAAATATTTCACCTAGTTTCTTTATTTGTGTGTTTAAGTTTTAACACATTAGACATGCTAAATCAAATTTTACGCAAAAGCAATAATTTCTTGTTTTGACTATAGTTCTTCTTTCATTATGTTCAACATTGTGTTATTATTTTAAATTGTCACAAAATTTGGTTCTTGAATAAACTAACCATATAAAATTAATTCTCGCAAAAAAAAATTTGACCTTAAAGTGATTTATGTTGGGACGTATTTATGTAAAATCTAAAAGTCTTGAGTTCATATTCGTTTATAGAGAATTTTCTAAAGTAGTTACCGTATTTTCGAAAGACATTTCAATTTTCACTTGAATTAGTATTCCTTACATGTAGTTCAAGATTAAAAAGATCACAACGCCAGCTATACAACCACCTAAAGTACGCTATTTTACTTCTTTATTTATAGGATTCATCATCACTTTAATATTAAGTAACACTAAGAAAAGATCAACATGAAACATTCCACCCAGTGTCTTTGATTTTGTGTGTGTTAAGTTTTAACATAGTACACATTGGAAGTTATCTTTTAAGCAAAAACTTTAATTTCAACGCACATTTTATGCAAAAGCAATGATATTAATCACTTTTTCCCCTAATTTTTTTGTTGTCTCTAGTTAACAATTTTTCCATTAAAAGTTTTTTATTTATGAAGATAAAATCAAGTATGATCATTTAACTTAACATGGGTATAAATGAACCAACAACTATGTTTCATAAACAAAAGTAAATGTCAAATGCATTGAGGTTCATATTAACTTGATTTAAAATTTTCTTGGGTAGTTATCATCTTTCCAAAATATATTTCAATTAAATTTAGGTTTAACACAACACACATGGTAAATTGCATTTTACGCATAAGGAATAATTTATTGTCGTGACTCCAATTTATCTTTTGGTGTGTTCGGCATTGGGTTGTTATTTTAAGTTGTCACAAAATTTTGTTCTTAAATTAACCGTGTAAATTAAATTTTGGCTAAAAGTAATTTATGTGAAAATGATTTAAAATGGAGTGTATTCATGTAAAGTTAAAAGTCTTGAGTTCATATTAACTTGACAAAGAATTTTCTAAGGTGGTTACCCTCTTTTTAAAAGACATTGCAATTTTCATGTGAGTTAGTATACTTTTAACGTTATTCATGATTTTTAAAAAGCACAACACTGATTAATTCTCCATCTAAAGTACGTCATTTCGCTTCTTTAATTTTAGAATTTTATCTTCTCTTCAATATTAAGATATTAAATAAACTCACATTGCAACATTCAAACTAGTGTTTTGTTTTTTGTGGGCTTTATGTTCTAATGCATTACGCATAGCAAGTCACATTTTAACCAAAATATTTCTTTTTAAGTCCTTTTTTCTCCTAATCTTTATTTAACTTATGTCTCAATTTGAATTGTTTTCCCTTTAAAAAGTATATTATTTTTGAAGATAAAGTCATGTATGTGCATTCAGCTTAACGTTGGCTTAAATGAGCAAACAATCATTTTTCGTAAATGAAACATAATCACATATGTTTCAAGGTTTTTAATAATTTAATTTATAATTTTCTAATGTATTTTTCATCTTTTCATAAGATAATGCAATTTTCATGTGACATAAGAGAATCTTTTCCCATTACGCTAGTATTTTATCATATTTTAAGGATTCGTCATCAATTTAACTAAAACAACACACCATAAAGTGATCCAGCTAATCTCTTTGTTTGTGATAAATCACATTTTATGCAAAAGCAATAATTTCTTGTTGTGGAAATGGAATCAGACATATACTAGAGTTAAAGCAAACAAAAATCAAGGTTGTCATCTCTCATATGTAAGGAAAACATGTTCTTCAAGCTTGCTACAAAAGCTAAGTTTATTTTTCTTTAGTTATATATATATATGCTTCCTAATCATAGCCTCCTCACTTCAAAATTAAAAAGCATAGCATTCTCACAACTTTTCATAATGAGAACTCTAGCAAAACAGTTAGTGCCAATTGTGATACTTATTGTGCTTTTAATTGAAATAAAGGGAGATCTGATTACAACAATTCCGAATGACAACGCAAACAAAAATTTCACCAACACCACTTTTGAAGTTGAGGCGGTTAGTGAGGATCAAGAATCACCTAACTGTGCTATACAACCATCAATATGTGACACAGAAGAACCTCCACCAAGACGTGTATGTTGTAGAAACCGGTGTGTTGATGTTTTTAGTGATGCAGACAATTGTGGGTTCTGTGGACTTGCTTGCCCAAGGATTGGTAATTGGCAATGTTGTGCGGGTGTGTGTGTAAACATATATATTAACCCTTTAAATTGTGGTGCTTGTGGAAGGCCATGTCCTCTTGTGACTCCATGCTTACTTGGTAGGTGTATTTTTACAATACCAGCACCACCATCACTTCTCTCCGCTGGGTCTCCTGAGGAGAACACACCAAAGATCCCTAATCATTAGAATGATCAATATCCTAAACACCCTCACCCAATATTGCGAGTGGACTTATTTATCATTTTATATTATAAGATTATTATTAATTGTTGCTATGTACTTATGAATGATGTTGTATTCTATGTTGGATTAAAGAAATGAATGATTGCTATGTTATAATTAAAAGAAGCATGTTTATGTCAATGTTATATTAAGTTTATATGTGAAATATAACAACAAATATAACTATGGTTTTGTTCTTAATGTTAATTTATTATAAACCCCAACAATTAATGTTGTTAGATCTTGTTTTGCGGAAAGCTTTAAAAACATGAACAAGATTACGAAAAATTTATGTTAGATTAATTTTTTGGTCCCTATACATTTATGTTGAAACATCAACCTACAAGACTAAATAACATGACTCAGTACGTTCATATTCCTTTTCTTTTTCTCTCTGTGGCTTACCTCTAGTTCCACATCCCATCTTCATGCCAATCCTCTTCCACTTTTGTGCATCTAAAGAAGTAGTGCAACTCATTCTCGATTTCTTGTCCCCATATAACACTTGTAAACAATCTAAATGATCATCACAAATTTGATCAAATAACTTTGATTCATAATGAGTGGAAGATGGAAAATTAGCCCCATAAATCAACTTGATGAAATCAATTGATGGGATGTGTAGTTCCACTTCATTTTTATATTGTACCCATCTATGGTCATAAATCTATAATGACTCATCTCCTTTCTTTAATCTTTGAAGTCGTTCTTAAATTTTAATTTTAATATCTGTTGTCAAGTATTTCTAATTCTCTAAGCCAAAGATTAAGTTTCTCTAACAACTCAACATTAACATATTTCTTCGATCATCTTAGCACAACATTGTTTATTTTGAGCTTTTCCAACCATGAATTTATTTAACTTGAAAACTCTAGTCTTGGAAGTTAAATTGAATGTACAAACTATATCATGACGGGGAATGGTCTGGTTGATCATCTTATTAGGATAAACATTCACATCGGATAGATAAAACTCTTGAGAATAACATATAAAGAGGAGACACTACTCACCTTACAAGCTGGTTTTGTAAGGATGGGTTAGGCCCCAAATTTCAACATGGTATCAGAGCTTGGCGAATTTAAGCGCCGCTTAAACCTATTCACGCACCAAGCCCAAATAGTGATGGGCGTGAGGGGGGTGTATTGAATAAGAAGTTGTTTTGAGTAGCTTCTCTTGAAGTTTTTTTTTAATCTACTTCTTTCTTTTTTAAAAGTGGTTTTTATAAATCAAAGTATTGAAAGAAATATAAGGAAATAGTTTATAGAGTAATTTACCCATTAGAGATGCTTCTAAGAGATTTTGTGCCACTAGAACTTCCTCTGTTGGATTAACAATGCCAGCATCCATTGAACGCTTATGTATTTTGAGTATAGTATATATAGTGGAGCCAAATATAACAAATACAGTGGTTGCTATAGTTTTTATGATTAATGGACCCCTTCCATACTTCAAAAGGTCCAACACCTTCACCATTAATTTATGTATTGGATTTGCAAAAGATATGATAAGAATTATTGTTAATACTATTGACAAAAGTGCAAATAAAAGTTGTAACTTTTTGATGGCACTACTTGAATATTGATTTCTATGGTTAAAATGTTAGAAGTTAAATCAAACTCTTATTTTGTTTTCTTTTGTACTTTGTTCTTAAAGGTTGCTTATGGAAAGTTAAATGGTTAGGTAAAGAATTATGCTATGCTTTCCTTTTTACATCCAAGGAGGCATATAATAACTTCAATCAATAGCAGCCTTTCCAAAAACAAACAAAAAAAATATGATTCTATTCCTAGCTAATAAAGGAAAAGAAATGTTAGGGTTTTGCAATCGAACTCAGGCAGAAGAATATGGGCAACTAATAAAGGAAAAGAAGAATGAAATAAATAACCTTAACATAAATTACCTTCCCTTGATAAAACATAGAAGCATCATTTTCATTCAAAAAAATTTTGAAGAAGAGAGATGAAATTCAAGAATATGAATTGAAGAAGAAAATTAATGATAGGGGTTAATGCATTAATACTTGAACTCTAATTTAATACACTTAGGTGGCTAATATGGGTGGCAGCTAGTTTAGTGCAATTTAGGCTTACAATGAAATGGGGCATTGAAAACACTTGCATTAATGGTTTGTCATACAATTATGATATGGTGTTGTAAACTAAATTAATGGAGGGAGCAAAATTTGAATTCGAAAAAGTTTTAAATGAGATACCTTTAGTATGTATCACATACCTTTAATCCATGCTTAGGAGCAAAAAGCCAAAAGATATTAGGGTTTAGCAAAAACTTGACTTAATAAGCTTTTATATTAAGAATGATGATGATGTTGGTTTATTTTTTAATATTTTTAGCACTACTTGGCAGAGGTTTTTTGCAACAAAATGAATTCTGGTACAAAGTAACCAAACCTTAGAATTCTAACAAAATACATGTGGCAAGTCATATTTTACGCAAAAAAAAATCATTTCAGTTACTTTTTTCTGCTGATCTTTATTTAACTTCTTTCCCGATTTGAATTGTTTTCTTTTGAAAAGTTGATGATTTATGAAGATAAAGTCATGTATGAACATTAACTAAAATGAAACAACCAATTTTCGTAAACAAAACGAAATTTTCATATTTACGCTAGTACTTTATCTTATTTTTAATTCTCTAAAGTAGTTTTCATCTTTTTAAAAAAAAAAAACAATGCAATTTTCTTGTGACAAGAGAGAATATTTTCCCAAATTACGCTAGTACTTTATCTTATTTTTAGGATCCGTCGTCACTTTAATGTAAATAAACTAAATAAAACTCACCATAAAATATTTCACCTAGTTTCTTTATTTGTGTGTTTAAGTTTTAACACAATAGACTTGCTAAATCAAATTTTACGCAAAAGCAATAATTTCTTGTTTTGACTATAGTTCTTCTTTCATTATGTTCAACATTGTGTTATTATTTTAAATTGTCACAAAATTTGGTTCTTGAATAAACTAACCATATAAAATTAATTCTCGCAAAAAAATTTTTGACCTTAAAGTGATTTATGTTGGGACGTATTTATGTAAAATCTAAAAGTCTTGAGTTCATATTCGTTTATAGAGAATTTTCTAAAGTAGTTACCGTATTTTCGAAAGACATTTCAATTTTCACTTGAATTAGTATTCCTTACATGTAGTTCAAGATTAAAAAGATCACAACGCCAGTTATACAACCACCTAAAGTACGCTATTTTACTTCTTTATTTATAGGATTCATCATCACTTTAATATTAAGTAACACTAAGAAAAGATCAACATGAAACATTCCACCCAGTGTCTTTGATTTTGTGTGTGTTAAGTTTTAACATAGTACACATTGGAAGTTATCTTTTAAGCAAAAACTTTAATTTCAACGCACATTTTATGCAAAAGCTATGATATTAATCACTTTTTCCCCTAATTTTTTTGTTGTCTCTAGTTAACAATTTTTCCATTAAAAGTTGTTTATTTATGAAGATAAAATCAAGTATGATCATTTAACTTAACATGGGTATAAATGAACCAACAACTATGTTTCATAAACAAAAGTAAATGTCAAATGCATTGAGGTTCATATTAACTTGATTTAAAATTTTCTTGGGTAGTTATCATCTTTCCAAAATATATTACAATTAAATTTAGGTTTAACACAACACACATGGTAAATTACATTTTACGCATAAGGAATAATTTATTGTCGTGACTCCAATTTATCTTTTGGTGTGTTCGGCATTGGGTTGTTATTTTAAGTTGTCACAAAATTTTGTTCTTGAATAAATTAACCGTGTAAATTAAATTTTGGCTAAAAGTAATTTATGTGAAAATGATTGAAAATTGAGTGTATCCATGTAAAGTTAAAAGTCTTGAGTTCATATTAACTTGACAAAGAATTTTCTAAGGTGGTTACCCTCTTTTTAAAAGACATTGCAATTTTCATGTGAGTTAGTATACTTTTAACGTTATTCATGATTTTAAAAAAGCACAACACTGATTAACTCTCCATCTAAAGTACGTCATTTCGCTTCTTTAATTTTAGAATTTTATCTTCTCTTCAATATTAAGATATTAAATAAACTCACATTGCAACATTCAAACTAGTGTTTTGTTTTTTGTGGGCTTTATGTTCTAACGCATTACGCATAGCAAGTCACATTTTAACCAAAATATTTCTTTTCAAGTCCTTTTTTCTCCTAATCTTTATTTAACTTATGTCTCAATTTGAATTGTTTTCCCTTTAAAAAGTATATTATTTTTGAAGATAAAGTCATGTATGTGCATTCAGCTTAACGTTGGCTTAAATGAGCAAACAATCATTTTTCGTAAATGAAACATAATCACATATGTTTCAAGGTTTTTAATAATTTAATTTATAATTTTCTAATGTATTTTTCATCTTTTCATAAGATAATGCAATTTTCATGTGACATAAGAGAATCTTTTCCCATTACGCTAGTATTTTATCATATGTTAAGGATTCGTCATAAATTTAACTAAAACAACACACCATAAAGTGATCCAGCTAATCTCTTTGTTTGTGATAAATCACATTTTATGCAAAAGCAATAATTTCTTGTTGTGGAAATGGAATCAGACATATACTAGAGTTAAAGCAAACAAAAATCAAGGTTGTCATCTCTCATATGTAAGGAAAACATGTTCTTCAAGCTTGCTACAAAAGCTAAGTTTATTTTTCTTTAGTTATATATATATGCTTCCTAATCATAGCCTTCTCACTTCAAAATTAAAAAGCATAGCATTCTCACAACTTTTCATAATGAGAACTCTAGCAAAACAGTTAGTGCCAATTGTGATACTTATTGTGCTTTTAATTGAAATAAAGGGAGATCTGATTACAACAATTCCGAATGACAACGCAAACAAAAATTTCACCAACACCACTTTTGAAGTTGAGGCGGTTAGTGAGGATCAAGAATCACCTAACTGTGCTATACAACCATCAATATGTGACACAGAAGAACCTCCACCAAGACGTGTATGTTGTAGAAACCGGTGTGTTGATGTTTTTAGTGATGCAGACAATTGTGGGTTATGTGGACTTGCTTGCCCAAGGATTGGTAATTGGCAATGTTGTGCGGGTGTGTGTGTAAACATATATATTAACCCTTTAAATTGTGGTGCTTGTGGAAGGCCATGTCCTCTTGTGACTCCATGCTTACTTGGTAGGTGTATTTTTACAATACCAGCACCACCATCACTTCTCTCCGCTGGGTCTCCTGAGGAGAACACACCAAAGATCCCTAATCATTAGAATGATCAATATCCTAAACACCCTCACCCAATATTGCAAGTGGACTTATTTATCATTTTATATTATAAGATTATTATTAATTGTTGCTATGTACTTATGAATGATGTTGTATTCTATGTTGGATTAAAGAAATGAATGATTGCTATGCTATTTTCCTTTTCTCATTATGTTAGAGAGAGGAGAGAGAGAGAGTCTGGAGATAATTGCAGCGTCTCTTTTACTGTTCATCACCAACCCCAACTTCCTTCACCTTAAAGTAACTAGCCTAATATCACCACCGCTTCCTTCTGCCATCACCGATTCACTATGGATTCCTTCCAAATCCCTTGGAAGTGTCTCGTTTTTTAGCACTCACCGTCCACCGCAACCAAAGCACCGCCGAAAACCCCAAAAACCTTCGCCCAGGTTCTGTCCGATGTTTGTGAAATCCACTCATCCCAGCTGCCTCAACCTTGTGTTAAGGGCAATGATCTTGCAATAATGATTCCAGAAGAGGATTATGTGGCCAACGTTGATGCATGCAAGCTAAATTTGCACGGGAGAGTCATATGGCCAAAGGGTGCAACCCCTTTAACAGTGGTTGCATTGAAAGACAAGCTGGCTGCGTATTGGAAGGATCTGTCAAAGTGGGGCGTTTCCTCACTTGGAAGAGGTTACTACGAGTTCGTTTTCTCTACACTTGAAGATGTCAACAGGGTTAGGTCTGTTGCTGCGTGGAACATCAATCCAGGTATGTTGAAATTGTTTGCGTGGTCTAGAGATTTTAACCCGAAAACTCAGAAAAACTCAAACGCCCAGGTTTGGGTTAGGTTTTACGGCTTGTCGCAAGAATATTGGAGCAAAAACATATTGTTTACAATTGCTGGCAGCCTAGGTTCACCTATATGTACGGATGCCAATACCTCGAAACCTAGAATTGATAGAACATTTGCACAATATCCTAGGGTTTTGATTGATCTTGATGTTTCTCAAGCCATCAGACACAAACTTCTTGTGGAGAGGAAAGGTTTTGCGTTTTTTATTGATGTTGTTTATGAAAATATTCCCGATTATTGCACAAACTGTAAATCCATTGGCCATTATGTGGATATTTGCAAAAGGCTGAATCAATTTGAGCATATAGGGCAGCACCAGGAAACAGTTGAAATGAATAAACAGCAAAACAAAACTGGTAAACTGTATGTGCCAGTAAGAGATGGCAGGGCGAATCAGGGCAAGCATATGCCTGTGATCATTTTAGAAGACAATCTGGGAGATATTCAGCATCAACTGCCCGTGATTAGCCCTGATGCTGAGCTTCAAAAGGAGGTGGATGAAGTTTTGGCAAGGAGAGAGTTGTCAAACCATAGCGCAGACATAGTGCAACAGAGCAATGTTCAGGAACCTATTGTTCAACAAAATAGGTTTGAGTTACTAGTGGCATGTGCTGAACCTGAAATCCTACCCCAGCAAGATCAAATACACAACACACCCAGCCAACAAACCAACAACCAACACAAGAATCCACCAAACATTCTTGGCCCACAGAATGAAAACCTAAGCCAAATAAATAACCCTAACAACACACACAGCCAACAACATTTCAACCAACAAAATAACTCAACAAACACACATAGCCTACAGAACGAAAACTCTAGCCAACATCATAGCCCACATAACACGCACAGTAATCATGATGCTAATAGTGAATCAGAGTCAGAATTCGTGGATGCAACACAAGCAGTAAATGACTACAGAACATCTGAGGATGATAACTACGAGGAGCAGCATGAATCCACAGTGGAAAGAAACAAGAGAATTTCAGAGTTCCTACAGGCGTCATGGGCAAACATAGCTGAAGATGAGGATGCAAATGAGTTACTATTGAGAAGCCTTGAGAAAGAAGGTACGCCTGACCTTAACATGGACAACCCTCCTTTTAAACTTGCCACACACAAAAAGAAAACACCAATAAAAGCCAAGGCCACCACTTCCAAAACCATTTCCAAAACCACTTACCAAACAAGGTCAAGGGTTCCCAACCCCAAACCCTTTAAATGAAGCTCATATATTGGAACATAAGGGGTTTCGCCAATTCCCCTTCAAGACTGGCCCTCCAAAACTTTATTACTAATACTAAACCGAATTTTGTTATTATATCTGAGCCAATGATGAACTTTGATGCTATTCCTAGAAATTGGTTTCAAAGACAGGACCTTAAACCTTTTGCTTTTAACACAAGAAATAATATTCTCCCAAATTTATGGTGTTTTTGCAACACAAACCTAAACCCCGACATCCTTTTCATTGATGACCAAAGTGTTTCTTTTTCCATTTCCGACAATGGCAAAAATCTTGCAATCTCTGCAATCTATGCATCAACATCAAACATAAAAAGGAAACAACTTTGGGAAAACCTCATAAACCTTCAAACACAACATAACCTACCTTGGAATTATATTGGTGACTTTAACACAGTTTTGGGAGCTCATGAACACCTTGGAAATTTCTCACCTGCTAGACCTCCAATGCAAGATTTCATGGATTGGACTGATAATCTGGACCTGATTCACCTTCCAACTAGAGGAGCTTTCTACACATGGAACAATGGAAGGAGAGGCAGGGCACACACTCAAAGAAGATTAGACAGATCTGTTTGTAACCATGCTTGGTTAGACATTTGCCACTCCACATCATGCTCTTCTTTACTCAAAACCACATCTGACCACTACCCATTACTGTTGATGTTTGATACAACTGAAGTTAGATTTGGGTCAAATTTTAAATTTTTAAAAATGTGGGCTCTCCACAATGATTGTAAGAACTTCATAGAAGCTTGTTGGCAGCCCCCAGTCATTGGATGCCCTATGTACATTCTCACAAAGAAGCTAAAAATCCTAAAAGACAAGCTCAAAATTTGGAACAAAGAAGTGTTTGGCAATGTTCATGAATATGTCAAGCAAGCAGAATTAAACCTATCCCTCATACAAGACCAAATTATTTCTGATGGCCCTTCTGACAACCTTCTCAACATTGAAAAAAATGCCCAAGGTGATCTAAACAAAGCCCTTGAAAGACAAGAAAGCTTCTGGCAAGAGAAAGCAAGAACAAACTGGCATATGAATGGAGATAGAAATACTGCATATTTTTACAGACTCTCAAAGATTAAGAACAAGACAAAGATCATTACTAGTTTGAGAGACGGAGAGAATCTTATCACCGAGCCTCAAGATATTTCAAATCATATTGTGAATTATTATAAGAATCTTTTTTGTACTAACCCTTTTTTGCAGGATGAGTTACTTACGGAAGAAGTCATTCCTCAGTTGGTGGGAGACAACACTAATCAAATGCTCACTATTCTACCTACTCATGAAGAAATCAAGGCAGCAGTTTTTAGTCTAAACAAAGATGGCGCACCGGGACCAGATGGCTTTGGAGCATTCTTTTTTCAAACATACTGGGAAATCATTCACAAGGAGCTTATAGATGCAGTCATGCAGTTTTTTGTTTCTGGATGGATTCTCCCCAATTACAATGCTAACACTTTAATTCTCATCCCTAAACATGCCAATGCTGATAGTGTGGATCAATATAGACCAATTGCTATGGCAAACTTCAAATTCAAAGTGATCTCAAAAATTATTGCTGACAGGCTTGCTAGCATTCTTCCAGCTATTGTTTCTTCAAATCAAAAGGGTTTCATCAAAGGTAGAAATATAAAAGATTGTCTTTGTCTGGCTTCAGAAGCAATCAACACTCTTGATAAAAAAACTTTTGGCGGTAACTTGGCTCTCAAGATTGACATCACAAAAGCATTTGACACGTTGGATTGGAAATTTTTATTGAAGGCCCTCAAGTGTTTTGGATTCAGTGACACTTTCTGTAACTGGATTTCTTCAATTCTCTCTTCAGCTACTCTCTCTATCTCTGTCAATGGCAAGCAACAGGGTTATTTCAAATGCTCCAGAGGAGTGAGACAAGGAGACCCTCTATCTCCACTTCTATTTTGTTTAGCGGAGGAAGTATTGAGTAGAGGGATATCCAAACTGGTGAATGAAGGCAAAGTAAAACTGATAATAGGGGCCAGAAACATCCAAATCCCCTCACATTGTTTCTATGCAGATGACATCATGATATATTGCAGAGGTAACTTTGATAGCCTTACATCTTTACATCATCTCTTTACTAGATATGCAAACAGTGCAGGTCAAATCATCAGTGCAAGGAAATCTACAATTTATGCTGGAGGTATCTCACAGACAAGATTGCACAACATTGTTGATCTTTTAGGTTTTGAAATTGGTACATTACCATTCAATTACCTGGGGGTCCCAATCTTTAAAGGGAGACCCAAATCCATATATCTTCAACCAATAGCCGACAAGATAAAGGCTAAACTATCAGCTTGGAAGGCTTCCCTGCTATCCATAGCTGGTAGAGTACAACTGGTCAAATCAGTTATTTTCAGTATGCTCAATCATTCAATGTCTATATATTCCTGGCCAGTTTCTATTTTAAAAGACATTGAGAAATGGATTAGGAATTTTATCTGGAGTGGTGATACAACAAAGAGAAAGTTGGTGACAGTGGCTTGGAAAAAAATGTGTAAACCCTACTTAGAAGGTGGTTTAGGTTTGAGATCTATTGTTTCTCTTAATGAAGCTTTCAACTTGAAACTTTGTTGGGACATGATGCAGTCAAATGAAGATTGGGCAATTTTTTTGAAGAGAAGGGCTATTAGAGGAAACAAGGCCATCAACTATCATATTTTCTCATCTATCTGGTCTAGTATCAAAGCAAACTTCACAAAGGTGATTGAAAACTCTTACTGGTTGCTTGGTAATGGCAAAGACATAAATTTTTGGAAGGATTCTTGGTGTGGCAACCCCATTCAAGAGATTCTGCAGCTAACCAACAATGAGATCCAACATTTCCCCGTGTTTGTTAATGAATATATAAACAACTTTCAGTGGAGCATACCTCAAGACGTCATTTCTCAATACCCTGAAATTAGATTGATTGTTATGCAAGTTACTATCCCTTTTGAAGAATCAGAGGACAGATTAGTTTGGAAACATAACCCTAATGGAGTTCTTAGGCTTTGTGACTCGTATGATTTTCTGAAACAACCCTCAGCTACACTTCATTGGGCTAAGAACATCTGGAATAGAGACATACCTCCATCTAAGTCCTTGCTGACTTGGAGAATTATTCATGACAAGATACCTACGGATGAAAAGCTCCAACAAAGAGGTTGCAGCATCCCATCTATGTGCTCTCTTTGCTCCTCTTGTGCAGAATCATCCTTTCACTTATTTTTTGAATGCAGGTTTGCTTTTATGATTTGGTCCTGGTTTGCATCAATTTTGGAGACATCTCTACACTTTCAGTCTATTGAGGATATTTGGACCATTTGCGATAGAGGCTGGTCACCACAGTGTAAGATAATAATTCAGGCATCCATTGTTAATATCTTTAGCGCAATTTGGTATTCCAGAAACCAATGTAGATTTCAAGATGTAAAGCCCAATTGGAAGCTCGCCATCAATAACATCATTTCAGCAGTCAATCTATCAGGTAGCAACACTTCTAAAAGGTCTAATGCATCTGTCAAGGACCTAATCACTTTGAAGAAGTTTGATGTAACACTTCACTCTCCCAAACCTATGAGCATAAAAGAAATTATCTGGTCTCCACCTTACACGGGATGGATCAAATGCAATACGGATGGAGCAGCTACATCAGCCACCTCATCCTGTGGGGGAATCTTCAGGGACAGTAGCGCAGGATTCCTTGCTGGTTTTGCAGAAAATCTTGGTGGGTGCAGCGCCTATCATGCCGAGCTATCAGCCATAATGAGGTCCACTGAGATTGCTTTCCAAAGAAGATGGACAAATCTCTGGATTGAATCGGATTCCTCTTTGGTGGTCATGGCCTTCAAGAATGATTCGATGATTCCTTGCAACATAAGAAATAGGTGGAAAAACTGTATTCAGATGCTTTATCAAATGAATTTTGTTGTTTCTCATATCTACAGGGAAGGCAATAGATGCGCGGATTTGTTAGCCTCCAAAGGTTTAGAGGTTCAAGGTGTAAAGATTTGGTTAGATTTACCGGATTTTCTTAGTCTTTTTGTTATGCATGACAGGCAAGGAATGCCTATTTTTAGGGTTTCAAATGCCTAGGAGGTTTTGGCTCCTGTCCCCCTCCTTTTTCTTGTATTTTCTTCTTTTTCTATTTAAATTTTGAGGTAGTAGCACTTTGCTACTCCTCCTTTTGGTTAAAAAAAAAAAAAAAAAAAAAGAAGCATGTTTATGTCAATGTTATATTAAGTTTATATGTGAAAGATAACAACAAATATAACTATGGTTTTGTTCTTAATGTTAATTTATTATAAACCCCAACAATTAATGTTGTTAGATCTTGTTTTGCGGAAAGCTTTAAAAACATGAACAAGATTACGAAAAATTTATGTTATATTAATTTTTTGGTCCCTATACATTTATGTTGAAACATCAACCTACAAGACTAAATAACATGACTCAGTACGTTCATATTCCTTTTCTTTTTCTCTCTGTGGCTTACCTCTAGTTCCACATCCCATCTTCAGGCCAATCCTCTTCCACTTTTGTGCATCTAAAGAAGTAGTGCAACTCATTCTCGATTTCTTGTCCCCATATAACACTTGTAAACAATCTAAATGATCATCACAAATTTGATCAAATAACTTTGATTCATAATGAGTGGAAGATGGAAAATTAGCCCCATAAATCAACTTGATGTAATCAATAGATGGGATGTGTAGTTCCACTACATTTTTATATTGTACCCATCTATGGTCATAAATCTATAATGACTCATCTCCTTTCTTTAATCTTTGAAGTCGTTCTTAAATTTTAATTTTAATATCTGTTGTCAAGTATTTCTAATTCTCTAAGCCAAAGATTAAGTTTCTCTAACAACTCAACATTAACATATTTCTTCGATCATCTTAGCACAACATTGTTTATTTTGAGCTTTTCCAACCATGAATTTATTTAACTTGAAAACTCTAGTCTTGGAAGTTAAATTGAATGTACAAACTATATCATGACGGGGAATGGTCTGGTTGATCATCTTATTAGGATAAATGTAACGCCCACTTTATTTATTTAATTATTTTATTAGAGTATATAGTATATTATTATATATTATGTGATTTTAATGATGTTTGCGACGTATGAGATGATGTTGTGGTGTGACGTTTATTTTATTGTTTAATAAAATAAAATATGTGATGAAAATTAAGATGTGATATAATAACAAATATTTTGAGAGATGGGGTTGTTTTCATAAATAAGATAGAGTTGTGGGGATAAGTGAGAATAGAAAGAATTATATAAGGGAGTTAGGTTTAGAAGGAAGCAGTCAGTACGTTACAGACTTTTGCAAAAGGAGAGGAAAGTGGCCGGAGAAGAGAGAACCTCAATTCTGCAATATTACCAGGTAAGGGTGAGCCTAACTCAATTATATTATGTTGTAATTCATCTGTTATGATTAACCTAAGGATTAGAGAGAGTTTTGAGAGAATTCCAAAGTTAGGGTTTAATGATTTTTGTGATGAATTGATGAGAGAATGATGTGAATTGGTGCAGAAACCTGTTACAGAACCTAGATTAATCACTAGGACCTTAATTCTGAATGATTAGAACCTTAGTATGAGAGATTGGACGAGTTTTGGCGGGGTTTCGAGCGAACCCGTAACCTCTCTGCGATAGCTCGCCGTGGCGAGCAGTTAGGTATATACTCACGAGGCGAGCAGCTGAGCTCGCCGTGGCGAGCAACCCTTAGTGCACGCGAGGCGAGCAACTTCACTCGCCGTAGCGAGAAAGTGGCAGAATGCAATTTAAGTAGCTCGCCGTGGCGAGCAGTCCCACTCGCCACAGCGAGCAATGTGGTCTCAGACCACTATAACTTGAGTTTTAGAACTCTGTTTTAAGCGAGACTTTGAGGGTAGACCTTTGGATAGTATTAGAGATGTTTAAGACCTAATTAGAACCTGTAATGACGGTGTAAGATGATACTTAAGTGTTGACGTTAATCTATGATTAAATACTTAATAAGCGAAGTTTACGAGTGAAGTATAAATGATGATTGTGATGATAACTATGTGCTGTAAATATATATATAAGTGTGCTGAGCTGCTGCCATGTATTGTATAATTGCATGTGTCGATAAAGAGTCGTATTTGATGTTAAGACGTTGGGATAACTTGTTTAAGAATAAAGAGTCGAGTCCATGCATTTGCATATTTTGAGACGGTGGAGCTTATGCTCAAAGCGACGGTGGAGCATTTGCTCAAAGCGACGGTGAAGCTTATTAAAGCTAAGATATTGGTACCACATGCATGATGTTAAGATGTTAGAGTTGCATTTGTCGAGTCATGTGTCTGAGATGTTTTGAGACGGTTGTTTATGAAGATGTTCTAAGATGATTTGTATACGTGGATGTTTGAGACGTTTCTGTTCTATGTGATGAATAATGTTGTTATTGTTAAGCATAATTATTTGAATTATATGTTAATATAATTGTTGTAAATCTCACCCCTTCTGTTGGAATTGCCGCCTTGTGGGCAAGTGCAGGTGACCAAGCTTAGGTTCGTCGATGTGAGAGGTTTTTGTGGAGTCTTAGGAGCTCTGATACGTAACGGGATGGGGATTATTATTATTTCTATTCCTTTATGTATCATGTTGATTTATTATGATGTTTGCGACGTAACTTGATTTGAGATGTTTTATGAGGCTTTTGTGCCGAGACTTATTTATTTAAGATTTTGAGAAGTTTATGAATTTCGCTGCTATGTTTGAATATTGTTTAATAATAAATTATTATTCAATTTGATTTTAAAGATTTAATGAAATGTGACATCCTGATTTCATGTGTTATACTCTGATTACTTGAATGAAATTTTAAAGTCGGAATTTCGGGGTGTTACAATAAACATTCACATCGGATAGATAAAACTCTTGAGAATAACATATAAAGAGGAGACACTACCCACCTTACAAGCTGGTTTTGTAAGGATGGGTTAGGCCCCAAATTTCAACATGGTATCAGAGCTTGGCGAATTTAAGCGCCGCTTAAACCTATTCACGCACCAAGCCCAAATAGTGATGGGCGTGAGGGGGGTGTATTGAATAAGAAGTTGTTTTGAGTAGCTTCTCTTGAAGTTTTTTTTTAATCTACTTCTTTCTTTTTTAAAAGTGGTTTTTATAAATCAAAGTATTGAAAGAAATATAAGGAAATAGTTTATAGAGTAATTTACCCATTAGAGATGCTTCTAAGAGATTTTGTGCCACTAATCTTCCTCTGTTGGATTAACAATGCCAGCATCCATTGAACGCTTATGTATTTTGAGTATAGTATATATAGTGGAGCCAAATATAACAAATACAGTGGTTGCTATAGTTTTTATGATTAATGGACCCCTTCCATGCTTCAAAAGGTCCAACACCTTCACCATTAATTTATGTATTGGATTTGCAAAAGATATGATTAGAATTATTGTTAATACTATTGACAAAAGTGCAAATAAAAGTTGTAACATTTTGATGGCACTACTTGAATATTGATTTCTATGGTTAAAATGTTAGAAGTTAAATCAAACTCTTATTTTGTTTTCTTTTGTACTTTGTTCTTAAAGGTTGCTTATGGAAAGTTAAATGGTTAGGTAAAGAATTATGCTATGCTTTCCTTTTTACATCCAAGGAGGCATATAATAACTTCAAT
Source organism: Medicago arabica (assembly GCA_946800305.1). NCBI lineage: Eukaryota > Viridiplantae > Streptophyta > Magnoliopsida > Fabales > Fabaceae > Medicago > Medicago arabica. The sequence goes on from OX326970.1 coordinate 3,870,796, forward strand.
CAATAGCAGCCTTTCCAAAAACAAACAAAAAAATATGATTCTATTCCAAGCTAATAAAGGAAAAGAAATGTTAGGGTTTTGCAATCGAACTCAGGCAGAAGAATATGGGCAACTAATAAAGGAAAAGAAGAATGAAATAAATAACCTTAACATAAATTACCTTCCCTTGATAAAACATAGAAGCATCATTTTCATTCAAAAAAATTTTGAAGAAGAGAGATGAAATTCAAGAATATGAATTGAAGAAGAAAATTAATGATAGGGGTTAATGCATTAATACTTGAACTCTAATTTAATACACTTAGGTGGCTAATATGGGTGGCAGCTAGTTTAGTGCAATTTAGGCTTACAATGAAATGGGGCATTGAAAACACTTGCATTAATGGTTTGTCATACAATTATGATATGGTGTTGTAAACTAAATTAATGGAGGGAGCAAAATTTGAATTCGAAAAAGTTTTAAATGAGATACCTTTAGTATGTATCACATACCTTTAATCCATGCTTAGGAGCAAAAAGCCAAAAGATATTAGGGTTTAGCAAAAACTTGACTTAATAAGCTTTTATATTAAGAATGATGATGATGTTGGTTTATTTTTTAATATTTTTAGCACTACTTGGCAGAGGTTTTTTGCAACAAAATGAATTCTGGTACAAAGTAACCAAACCTTAGAATTCTAACAAAATACATGTGGCAAGTCATATTTTACGCAAAAAAAAATCATTTCAATTACTTTTTTCTACTGATCTTTATTTAACTTCTTTCCCCATTTGAATTGTTTTCTTTAGAAAATTTGATGATTTATGAAGATAAAGTCATGTATGAACATTAACTAAAATGAAACAACCAATTTTCGTAAACAAAACGAAATTTTCATATTTACGCTAGTACTTTATCTTATTTTTAATTCTCTAAAGTAGTTTTCATCTTTTAAAAAAAAACAATGCAATTTTCTTGTGACAAGAGAGAATATTTTCCCTAATTACGCTAGTACTTTATCTTATTTTTAGGATCCGTCGTCACTTTAATGTAAATAAACTAAATAAAACTCACCATAAAATATTTCACCTAGTTTCTTTATTTGTGTGTTTAAGTTTTAACACAATAGACATGCTAAATCAAATTTTACGCAAAAGCAATAATTTCTTGTTTTGACTATAATTCTTCTTTCATTATGTTCAACATTGTGTTATTATTTTAAATTATCACAAAATTTGGTTCTTGAATAAACTAACCATATAAAATTAATTCTCGCAAAAAAAATTTTGACCTTAAAGTGATTTATGTTGGGACGTATTTATGTAAAATCTAAAAGTCTTGAGTTCATATTCGTTTATAGAGAATTTTCTAAAGTAGTTACCGTATTTTCGAAAGACATTTCAATTTTCACTTGAATTAGTATTCCTTACATGTAGTTCAAGATTAAAAAGATCACAACGCCAGTTATACAACCACCTAAAGTACGCTATTTTACTTCTTTATTTATAGGATTCATCATCACTTTAATATTAAGTAACACTAAGAAAAGATCAACATGAAACATTCCACCCAGTGTCTTTGATTTTGTGTGTGTTAAGTTTTAACATAGTACACATTGGAAGTTATCTTTTAAGCAAAAACTTTAATTTCAACGCACATTTTATGCAAAAGCTATGATATTAATCACTTTTTCCCCTAATTTTTTTGTTGTCTCTAGTTAACAATTTTTCCATTAAAAGTTTTTTATTTATGAAGATAAAATCAAGTATGATCATTTAACTTAACATGGGTATAAATGAACCAACAACTATGTTTCATAAACAAAAGTAAATGTCAAATGCATTGAGGTTCATATTAACTTGATTTAAAATTTTCTTGGGTAGTTATCATCTTTCCAAAATATATTACAATTAAATTTAGGTTTAACACAACACACATGGTAAATTACATTTTACGCATAAGGAATAATTTATTGTCGTGACTCCAATTTATCTTTTGGTGTGTTCGGCATTGGGTTGTTATTTTAAGTTGTCACAAAATTTTGTTCTTAAATTAACCGTGTAAATTAAATTTTGGCTAAAAGTAATTTATGTGAAAATGATTTAAAATTGAGTGTATTCATGTAAAGTTAAAAGTCTTGAGTTCATATTAACTTGACAAAGAATTTTCTAAGGTGGTTACCCTCTTTTTAAAAGACATTGCAATTTTCATGTGAGTTAGTATACTTTTAACGTTATTCATGATTTTTAAAAAGCACAACACTGATTAATTCTCCATCTAAAGTACGTCATTTCGCTTCTTTAATTTTAGAATTTTATCTTTTCTTCAATATTAAGATATTAAATAAACTCACATTGCAACATTCAAACTAGTGTTTTGTTTTTTGTGGGCTTTATGTTCTAACGCATTACGCATAGCAAGTCACATTTTAACCAAAATATTTCTTTTCAAGTCCTTTTTTCTCCTAATCTTTATTTAACTTATGTCTCAATTTGAATTGTTTTCCCTTTAAAAAGTATATTATTTTTGAAGATAAAGTCATGTATGTGCATTCAGCTTAACGTTGGCTTAAATGAGCAAACAATCATTTTTCGTAAATGAAACATAATCACATATGTTTCAAGGTTTTTAATAATTTAATTTATAATTTTCTAATGTATTTTTCATCTTTTCATAAGATAATGCAATTTTCATGTGACATAAGAGAATCTTTTCCCATTACGCTAGTATTTTATCATATTTTAAGGATTCGTCATCAATTTAACTAAAACAACACACCATAAAGTGATCCAGCTAATCTCTTTGTTTGTGATAAATCACATTTTATGCAAAAGCAATAATTTCTTGTTGTGGAAATGGAATCAGACATATACTAGAGTTAAAGCAAACAAAAATCAAGGTTGTCATCTCTCATATGTAAGGAAAACATGTTCTTCAAGCTTGCTACAAAAGCTAAGTTTATTTTTCTTTAGTTATATATATATGCTTCCTAATCATAGCCTCCTCACTTCAAAATTAAAAAGCATAGCATTCTCACAACTTTTCATAATGAGAACTCTAGCAAAACAGTTAGTGCCAATTGTGATACTTATTGTGCTTTTAATTGAAATAAAGGGAGATCTGATTACAACAATTCCGAATGACAACGCAAACAAAAATTTCACCAACACCACTTTTGAAGTTGAGGCGGTTAGTGAGGATCAAGAATCACCTAACTGTGCTATACAACCATCAATATGTGACACAGAAGAACCTCCACCAAGACGTGTATGTTGTAGAAACCGGTGTGTTGATGTTTTTAGTGATGCAGACAATTGTGGGTTGTGTGGACTTGCTTGCCCAAGGATTGGTAATTGGCAATGTTGTGCGGGTGTGTGTGTAAACATATATATTAACCCTTTAAATTGTGGTGCTTGTGGAAGGCCATGTCCTCTTGTGACTCCATGCTTACTTGGTAGGTGTATTTTTACAATACCAGCACCACCATCACTTCTCTCCGCTGGGTCTCCTGAGGAGAACACACCAAAGATCCCTAATCATTAGAATGATCAATATCCTAAACACCCTCACCCAATATTGCGAGTGGACTTATTTATCATTTTATATTATAAGATTATTATTAATTGTTGCTATGTACTTATGAATGATGTTGTATTCTATGTTGGATTAAAGAAATGAATGATTGCTATGTTATAATTAAAAGAAGCATGTTTATGTCAATGTTATATTAAGTTTATATATGAAATATAACAACAAATATAACTATGGTTTTGTTCTTAATGTTAATTTATTATAAACCCCAACAATTAATGTTGTTAGATCTTGTTTTGCGGAAAGCTTTAAAAACATGAACAAGATTACGAAAAATTTATGTTAGATTAATTTTTTGGTCCCTATACATTTATGTTGAAACATCAACCTACAAGACTAAATAACATGACTCAGTACGTTCATATTCCTTTTCTTTTTCTCTCTGTGGCTTACCTCTAGTTCCACATCCCATCTTCATGCCAATCCTCTTCCACTTTTGTGCATCTAAAGAAGTAGTGCAACTCATTCTCGATTTCTTGTCCCCATATAACATTTGTAAACAATCTAAATGATCATCACAAATTTGATCAAATAACTTTGATTCATAATGAGTGGAAGATGGAAAATCAGCCCCATAAATCAACTTGATGTAATCAATAGATGGGATGTGTAGTTCCGCTTCATTTTTATATTGTACCCATCTATGGTCATAAATCTATAATGACTCATCTCCTTTCTTTGATATTTGAAGTCGTTCTTAAATTTTAATTTTAATATTTGTTGTCAAGTATTTCTAATTCTCTAAGCCAAAGATTAAGTTTCTCTAACAACTCAACATTAACATATTTCTTCGATCATCTTAGCACAACATTGTTTATTTTCAGATTTACCAACCATGAATTTATTTAACTTGAAAACGCTAGTCTTTGTAGTTGAATTGAATGTACAAACTATATCATGACGGGGAATGGTTTGGTTGATCATCTTATTAGGAAAAACATTCACATCGGATAGATAAAACTCTTGAGAATAACACATAAAGAGGAAACAGTACTCACCTTACAAGCTGGTTTTGTAAGGATGGGTTAGACCCCAAATTTCAACAAGGTATCAGAGCTTGGTGAATTTAAGGGCCACTTAAACCTATTCACGCACCAAGCCCAAATAGTGATGGGCGTGAGGGGGGTGTATTGAATAAGAAGTTGTTTTTAGTAGCTTCTCTTGAAGTTTTTTTTTAATCTATTTCTTTCTTATTAAAAAGTGGTTTTTATAAATCAAAGTATTGAAAGAAATATAAGGAAATAGTTTATAGAGTAATTTACCCATTAGAGATGCTTCTAAGAGATTATGTGCCACTAGAACTTCCTCTGTTGGATTAACCATGCCAGCATCCATTGAACGCTTATGTATTTTGAGTATAGTATATATAGTGGAGCCAAATATAACAAATACAGTGGTTGCTATAGTTTTTATGATTAATGGACCCCTTCCATGCTTCAAAAGGTCCAACACCTTCACTATTAATTTATGTATTGGATTTGCAAAAGATATGATTAGAATTATTGTTAATACTATTGACAAAAGTGCAAATAAAAGTTGTAACATTTTGATGGCACTACTTGAATATTGATTTCTATGGTTAAAATGTTAGAAGTTAAATCAAACTCTTATTTTGTTTTCTTTTGTACTTTGTTCTTAAAGGTTGCTTATGGAAAGTTAAATGGTTAGGTAAAGAATTATGCTATGCTTTCCTTTTTACATCCAAGGAGGCATAGAATAACTTCAATCAATAGCAGCCTTTCCAAAAACAAACAAAGAAAATATGATTCTATTCCTAGCTAATAAAGGAAAAGAAATGTTAGGGTTTTGCAATCGAACTCAGGCAGAAGAATATGAGCAACTAATAAAGGAAAAGAAGAATGAAATAAATAACCTTAACATAAATTACCTTCCCTTGATAAAACATAAAAGCATTATTTTCATTCAAAAAAATTTGAAGAAGAGAGATGAAATTCAAGAATATGAATTGAAGAAGAAAATTAATGATAGGGGTTAATGCATTAATACTTGAACTCTAGTTTAATACACTTAGGTGGCTGATATAGGTGGCAGCTAGTTTAGTGCAATTTAGGCTTACAATGAAATGGGGTATTGAAAACACTTGCATTAATGGTTTGTCATACAATTATGATATGGCGTTGTAAACTAAAATAATGGAGGGAGCAAAATTTGAATTCGAAAAAGCATTAAATGAGATGACTTTAGCATCTATCACATACCTTTAATCCATGCTTAGGAGGGAAAAGCCAAAAGATATTAGGGTTTAGCAAAAACTTAACTTAATAAGCTTTTATAATAAGAATGATGATGATGTTTGTTTATTTTTTAATATTTTTAGCACTACTTGGCAGAGGTTTTTTGCAACAAAATGTATTCTGGTACAAAGTAACCAAACCTTAGAATTCTAACAAAATACATGTGGCAAGTCATATTTTACGCAAAAAAAAATCATTTCAATCACTTTTTTCTACTGATCTTTATTTAACTTCTTTCCAGATTTGAATTGTTTTCTTTAGAAAAGTTGATGATTTATGAAGATAAAGTCATGTATGAACATTAACCAAAATGAAACAACCAATTTTCGTAAACAAAACGAATTTTCATATTTACGCTAGTACTTTATCTTATTTTTAATTCTCTAAAGTAGTTTTCATCTTTATAAAAAAAAAAAAAAACAATGCAATTTTCTTGTGACAAGAGAGAATATTTTCCCAAATTACGCTAGTATTTTATCTTATTTTTAGGATCCGTCGTCACTTTAATGTAAATAAACTAAATAAAACTCACCAAACAATATTTCACCTAGTTTCTTTATTTGTGTGTTTAAGTTTTAACACAATAGACATGCTAAATAAAATTTTACGCAAAAGCAATAATTTCTTGTTGTGACTATAATTCTTCTTTCATTATGTTCAACATTGTGTTATTATTTTAAATTGTCACAAAATTTGGTTCTTGAATAAACTAACCATATAAAATTAATTCTCGCTAAAAATAATTTGACCTTAAAGTGATTTATGTTGGGACGTATTTATGTAAAATCTAAAAGCCTTGAGTTCATATTCGTTTATAGAGAATTTTCTAAAGTAGTTACCGTATTTTCAAAAGACATTTCAATTTTCACTTGAATTAGTATTCCTTACGTGTTGTTCAAGATTAAAAAGATCACAACGCCAGCTATACAACCACCTAAAGTACGCTATTTTACTTCTTTATTTATAGGATTCATCATCACTTTACATTAAGAAAAGATCAACATGCAACATTCCACCCAGTGTCTTTGATTTTGTGTGTGTTAAGTTTTAACATAGTACGCATTGGAAGTTATCTTTTAAGCAAAAACTTTAATTTCAACGCACATTTTATGCAAAAGCTATCATATTAATGACTTTTTCCCCTAATTTTTTTCTTGTCTCTAGTTAACAATTTTTCCATTAAAATTTGTTTATTTATGAAGATAAAATCAAGGATGATCATTTAACTTAACATGGGTATAAATGAACCAACAACTATGTTTCATAAACAAAAGTAAATGTCAAATGCATTGAGTTCATATTAACTTGATTTAGAATTTTCTTTGGTAGTTATCATCTTTCCAAAATATATAACAATTAAATTTAAGTTTAACACAACTCACATGGTAAATTACATTTTACGCATATGGAATAGTTTATTGTCGTGACTCCAATTTATCTTTTGGTGTGTTCTGCATTGGGTTATTATTTTAAGTTGTCACAAAATTTGGTTCTTGAATAAATTAACCGTGTAAATTAAATTTTGGCTAAAAGTAATTTATGTGAAAATGATTTATAATTGAGTGTATTCATGTAAAGTTAAAAGTCTTGAGTTCATATTAACTTGACAAAGAATTTTCTAAGGTGGTTACCCTCTTTTTAAAAGACATTGCAATTTTCATGTGAGTTAGTATACTTTTAACGTTATTCAAGATTTAAAAAAAAGCACAACACTGATTAATTCTCCACCTAAAGTACGCCATTTCGCTTCTTTAATTTTTTAATTTTATCTTCTCTTCAATATTAAGATATTAAATAAACTCACATTGCAGCATTCAAACTAGTGTTTTGTTTTTTGTGGGCTTTATGTTTTAACACATTACGCATAGCAAGTCACATTTTAAGCAAAATATTTCTTTTCAAGTCCTTTTTTCTCCTAATCTTTATTTAACTTATGTCTCAATTTGAATTGTTTTCCCTTTAAAAAGTATATTATTTTTGAAGATAAATTTATGTATGAGCATTCAGCTTAACATTGGCTTAAATGAGCAAACAATCATTTTTCGTAAACGAAACAGAATCACATATGTTTCAAGGTTTTTAATAGCTTAATTTATAATTTTCTAATGTGTTTTTCATCTTTTCATAAGATAATGCAATTTTCATGTGACATAAGAGAATATTTTCCCATTACGCTAGAATTTTATCATATTTTAAGGATTCTTCATCAATTTAACTAAAAAAACACACCATAAAGTGATCCAGCTAATCTCTTTATTTGTGATAAATCACATTTTATGCAAAAGCAATAATTTATTGTTGTGGAAATGGAATCAGACATATACTAGAGTTAAAGCAAACAAAAATCAAGGTTGTCATCTCTCATATGTAAGAAAAAATGTTCTTCAAGCTTGTTACGAAAGCTATGTTTATTTTTCTTTAGTTATATACATAGGCTTCCTAATCATAGCCTCCTCACTTCAAAAATAAAAAAGCATAGCATTCTCACAACTTTTCATAATGAGAACTCTAGCAAAACAGTTAGTGCCAATTGTAATACTTATTGTGCTTTTAATTGAAATAAAGGGAGATCTGATTACAACAATTCCGAATGACAACGCAAACAAAAATTTCACCAACACCACTTTTGAAGTTGAGGCGGTTAGTGAGGATCAAGAATCACCTAACTGTGCTATACAACCATCAATATGTGACACAGAAGAACCTCCACCAAGACGTGTATGTTGTAGAAACCGGTGTGTTGATGTTTTTAGTGATGCAGACAATTGTGGGTTGTGTGGACTTGCTTGCCCAAGGATTGGTAATTGGCAATGTTGTGCGGGTGTGTGTGTCAACATATATATTAACCCTTTAAATTGTGGTGCTTGTGGAAGGCCATGTCCTCTTGTGACTCCATGCTTAGTTGGTAGGTGTCTTTTTACAATACCAACACCACCATCACTTCTCTCCGCTGGGTCTCCTGAGGAGAACACACCAAAGATCCCTAATCATTAGAATGATCAATATCCTAAACACCCTCACCCAATATTGCGAGTGGACTTATTTATCATTTTATATTATAAGATTATTATTAATTGTTGCTATGTACTTATGAATGATGTTGTATTCTATGTTGGATTAAAGAAATGAATGATTGCTATGTTATAATTAAAAGAAGTATGTTTATGTCAATGTTATATTAAGTTTATATGTGAAATATAACAACAAATATAACTATGATTTTGTTCTTAATGTTAACTCAACAAAGACAAAAATCATATGTGTAAATCGAAATAAAAAAACATTCAAGTTTAAGGAAAGTAAAAATTACATACCAATCAAAGAGTTTTGTCATTAGATGGTGGTGGTGGTGGTGGTGCTGATGATGATGATGATGATGATGATGATGATGATGATGATGATGATGATGATGATGATGAAATATGATGAAATATGCATTTCATCTCTGTAATTAGGAGTCGTTTGAAATTTCATCCCTGAACTTACTAATCCTTCCATTTTGCCCCTGCAAATATTAATCATTTGAAAATTCGTTCATTAACTCACTTAATGACTGTCACGTCATCAAATTAGCAAAATGGCATGGGAAAAGACAAAAATACTCTTTTTTTAATTAAAAAATCTGGAAAAAAAAAATTAAAAATCTGAAGAAAAAAAATTTGGAAAAAAACTGTTAAAATTAAAAAATTTGAATAAAAAAGTGAAAATTAAATTTTCAAAAATTATTTTTTTACTAATTTCAAAATTATATATTACTTTTTTTTTCGAAAAACTAATTTCCAATTTTTTCTTCATCTTTAAAAAAATTGGAATTTTTTTATGATTTTTAAAAAAAAAATATGATTTATTATTTTTTTTTCAGATTTTTTAATTAAAAAAGGGTATTTTTTTGTCTTTTCCCATGCCATTTTGCTAATTTGATGACGTGGCAGTCATTAAGTGGGTTGATGGACGAATTTTCAAATGATTAATATTTGCAGGGGCAAAATGGCAGCATTAGTAAGTTCAGGGATGAAATTTCAAACGACCCCTAATTGCAGGGATGAAATGCATATTTAAGCCTAATATTAATAATAAAAATAAATCACACTTCAAGATCTACAATCAAATTAGCTCAGCTCAGTTAGTATGGACATTGCATAATATAATATATGTAAGGTTCGGGGTTCAAACCCCAGTCGCCATCAAAAAAAACTCTCACCGAAAAATACACAACAAATCAAAAACACAAAACAAAAACAAAAAATAATATAGATTGACATATTCCAAACAACCTCAATCAATTGTTACTCATCAAACAAATGTTCTCTATTTCACAAACATAATCAACGAAAGAAGTTCAAAAAACTTAAAATAAAAATTTACCATCTTTTAATTTCAAATCATAACTTGTGAAATGAAGAAATTGAAACAATAAAAAGATACAAATCTCTCTTAAAAATGGTGAACTTTCAAAACAAAAAAAAAAGGTTTAAATAAAAAGTGGGGAAAATCAATTTAAAGGAGAAATTGAAGAAGAAAACTCGCCAGGAGTAAAAAAAGAAGATAACGTAGCTGCTAAAAACAACTCCGACGCAGTGGAGGAAATTTTCTACCAAGTGGTGGAAGGTGAAGTTTCTTTTATCAATAATTAAATTTGGGTGTTTTAATTCAGACCTCATGGGTGAGAAGATGGTCGGTTTAGTTTTTCAATGGCTGAAAATTTGTTGCGAGGGTGGTTATGTAATAAACAAAATTGACAATTCTATAAGATGAATGGATGGTTTTTACAGAGGATGGCATGAGGATTACAACGATGTTTTTGTTTATGTGCGGGGAGTACGGGGTTGGCCATATATGAAGTAAAAAGGTTGACGTAAGGTGGTTTCGTGTTGGGAGGGATGAGTTCTCTAGTTTTATTTTTTAAGTGGAAGAGATAATGGAAAGGAACTTACTTCCGTGAAAGATAGTAGTGAGGAAAGATTTGCAATATGAGTTGAGAAATTAATGGAATTATTATCTTAGACATATTTTGATTAGATTTTTTTTTGTTTTATAAATAAGACATTGTAGTAACTTGATTTATGTAATGATGCGGGCTAAAAGACCCGACCCAATTATTCACCGTGTCATCCAACATCAAAGTGACCACCTTGTCAGTCCTCCTGGTGCTACATAGAGCCCGACCTCTTGCACCACTTCGTAAGAAATATCCCTTCGAGAGGTGCACACGACGTGATAACGATCTATTACGTCATACTAGAACTACCTCAAATATCGCTAGAGCGCATGGGGATAGGAATAGGTCAGGCCGGCCTACATAGGCCTACGACCTAGCCTATTAAAGGTCATGCCAGGTCAGACTTTTTTCTCAAACAAAGAATACCTAGGCTTTTTTAGAAGTCTATTTAGCTTAAAAGGCCAGGTCACATGTCATTCAAAAAGTCTCTTAGGTCTATTAGGCCGATCTATTTAGGTAAATATGAATAATATTATTTATTATTATATTATATTTTGTATTTTAAATTAAAATACATACGCATACTACAGTAAATATGAATTTAGGTAAATATATTATATTTTTTTATAAGCATGTGTATTTAGATAAATATGGATAATATTTTATATTTTAATATTATTATTATATTATCTTTTTACCAATTATATGAATTCTTAGGATCCACGCCTAGAACATAATATATAAGCATATACAATTACTTTCAAATGACTTAAATTTAGTGTCCCTCAAAAAAAATGACTTAAATTTAGTGGTTGAGTATTATTATATTCCTGAAGAAGTTTTATTTTTCTTGTTTGACGTGTGAGTGACATGTCCCATGCATGCAAAGTGTTTTGAAAAATTTAATTTTTGCACACACACTCTTATACTCATTACACACAAGAACTACATCCTATTTCTATAAAGATTTAAACACATTCCAGTCTCTTAAGTTTTTTCCCTTTTCAACTTTCAATTTTGATAAATTAAAATCAACCATTCAAAACAGTAAAGATCAAAAAACCAGTTTTGAGCCATATTCTTTACCCAACTAACGTGTTCGTCTATCTGTTTTATTACTACATTTAATTGTATATAAAAAAAGATATCAACATTTTTAATTATTAATTTAAATAATAAGTAAAAGAGATAAATAAATTGTATACATAATAGTTTAATTGAAGAATAAAGTTGAAAGTAAAAAAAGTTACCCCATAATCATTATGTATAATCTTTATATATGGATATAAATTTAATTTAATTTCAAAAAGTGTACCATTTTCCACTTCTTTTTACTACCAAAAAAACGTACAATTTCCCAGATGTTAATTTTTGAAATAAAATTAAAATTAAAAACATTGATTTAAATATTACATGTGTCACCCTTCATCCTTCTTTCAAAAAAAAAAATGCGTCACCCTTCAAATGTTCCTTCTTTGTTTTTCGTTTAGTATTATAAATTTTTTTAAATAATAAACTAAAACATCATATTAGTACAACTCAAATAATCAAATAATGCAAAAAAAAAAAAAAAAAACGTTTAATAATATGGGAGCAATTATTTGATATGCGATTCTCGATTTGATAGTTTTTTGGCTTCATTCTTTAATTGTTAACTAAAAAGTAGAATAAATAATTTAAATGTACTACACATACAGACATGTTTAGGAGAAGTATACACATATATCTTTCATTCCAATTAATTATCCTTTTTCTTCTCAGTTTCCTCTATCTCTCTTCTCTTTGGAGGGTTCATGATTGTGGATTTGTTTCTTTGATTTTTCCACATTCTTCCTCAGTGAAGTGATCTCTTTAATATAGTAGTGTTGCCTATCGATCATTAATCCAAAGAATAGAGAGAAACCTGTGCAATATATTCCCATAATTTATAAGATATGGAAATTGAAAATAATTATATTCTTCAAACAATACATTAGGAGAAAGTTTAAGGAAATATCTATTATCAAATTAATTCATTTGATGTCTTAGTTTGAATGAGTGAAATGAATTGTCCAACCATGAATATGTCATTTGTAGGAGTTTTCATCTATTTATTATAAATTCTAAAAAAAATAAAAAATAAATAAATAAATAAATATATATATATATATATATATATATATATATATAAGAATATGAAGAAAAAAATAATTTAAAAATTGTATCAAATAAGAAGTTGTTTTGAGTAGCTTCTCTTGAAGTTTATTTTTTTATCTATTTCTTTCTTTTTAAAAAGTGGTTTTTATAAATCAAAGTATTGAAAGAAAAATAAGGAAATAGTTTATAGAGTAATTTACCCATAAGAGATGCTTCTAAGAGATTTTGTGCCATTAGAACTTCCTCTGTTGGATTAACCATGCTAGCATCCATTGAACGCTTATGTATTTTGAGTATAGTATATATAGTGGAGCCAAATACAACAAATACAGTGGTTGCTATAGTTTTTATGATTAATGGACCCCTTCCACGCTTCAAAAGATCTAACACCTTCACCAGTAATTTTCTTATTGGATTTGCAAAAGATAATACTAGAATTACAGTTAATTCTATTGACAAAAGTGCAAATAAAAGTTGTAACATTTTTGAAGAACTACTTGAATATTGGTTTCTGTGGTGAAAATGTAAGAATTGAATCCTCCAAATCAAACTCTTATTTTGTACCTTGTTCTTAATGGCTGCTTATGGAAAGTTAAATGATTGGGTAAAGAATTATGTTATGCTTTCCTTTCTAACACCCAATGAAGCATAGAATAACTTTAATCAATAGCAACCTTTCCAAAAAAAGTGTATGATTCAATTACAAGCTTTTACCGAAATTGATTTTTAACAAACTTTATATGTTTAAAATGAAGATGATTTGATTTTTAATGATGTACTCTAGAAGCAAGCTATACTTAAAATTGTGTGTACCATTTTCAATCTAACCTAAAAGCTATTTTATCACTACTTGGCAGATGCTGCTTTGAAGAGAAAAAAATTAATTCTGATACAAAGTAAACCAAATCTAACAAAATTGGAATTTGATTGTAGGAAAATCACGTTTACATTCTGAATCAAGCATCAACATCAACATGTCCTTGAATCAGAATCAGATTGAAATAAATAATTTGCTCGTTACAAATTATTATGAATCGCGACCAACCATAATTCAAGATTCAAAGTTGTGAGTACTCATTATGTTATTTAACCTAGAAAAATTGATATTCACCTAGAAAAATTGTAGAGTAGAGATGTTGCTATTTTTTTTTGTGCGAACCGGGTATTGTGATTGCAAAGACAGATCTCTCGAGCCGAGTAGGACCTCTATGGGTGGCAAAAGCTCTCCCTCAAGAAAATTTAAGACTACTGCATTCTCGAGCTAGATTCAAACCCAAGAGCTCTGGTTAAGATGAAGACATCTTTTAAAATCTCATTCAAATGCTCTTAGATAGAGATGCATCTATTAATATAAAGGAAAACATATCTTTTAGGAAACTAATTTAAAACAGCTAAACTCCTTTGAGTTATCAAAATAGGAGATATTTTTGTGTACATATAAGTCCAATGGGTGGAACAAGTTTACGTAAAAATAAAGTCCTTATAGAGCAACAATACTAACCCATGTTCCAATCCTTTTCCAATATAATCAATCATGCCTTTAGTTCTTATCTTTTGTCCAAAAAGCACCAAAGGGAAAAGCTATTTCAGGTAATAATATTTATAGCATTATAGGATGAGAAGAAGTCCCCAAAATGGTGCATGCATAATCTTCAACATCCAAAGGATTGTCACAAGTTCCTACATGTTTTTTCCCTTTTCCACTCATGAGCAATACTTCAAAATGTTCAGCATCATTGTTCAATTCACAATTGAAAGATTGTTCATTCTTCTTCAATCTCTTGGTCTCACTCTCACCATCTTTAACAACTAAATCTTTACCTACAAATACAATACTACTATTGCTATCCACCTCCTTATCCCTGCTTTCTTCATTGGTTGATGATTTCCTTTTTAAACTACTTTCAATTGATACATGATTTTCTTCTTCTTCTTCACCATATTGCTTTGCAATCATCACTACATCTAACATACAATTTTTATCACTTAACAAAACAGAATCACCCACCTTTGATTTCTTCCACCAATTGTGATATTCCAATGACAAACAAGGCTTGTAACATCTTGCAGGAACATAAAAGCTAAAATTTCCCTTGTAACTTGGACTCATAACAGTGAACTCACTAGGAGGAACATCTTGATCCATTCCAAACTGCATTCCTACCCTATATGGCATATACTTCTCAACACAATCAAAACCAACAAGCTCATCAGCACACAAACACACTCCAAAACACTTCAACTCTTCTGCTAAATCAGAAGCTGAACCATCAACATATTGTTCATTTTCTTTGTAATGTGACACAAAGCACCAATTTTTCAAATCAACAACATAAGGACGCCACCGAAAATTCTCTCTTGATTCCAAAACAGATAAAATGAATTCATAACTAGCATATTGATGATTAGAGTTTAATTTGTGCCACCTTGCAGCTCTAGGTTCACCCTTCTTTAGTTCATAAGCACAATTAGGTCCAAGAATTGGAAACCTTTCAAATAACCATTGTTGCACAAGTTGAAATAGACCATTAACATTCAAATTCATATCCTTAACAGAAGAAGAAACTAGTTTTTCTTTAAGCAAACTCAAATTATGATAAATACTAGCAAGAACAGAAGGTGCAAGAGCCATTCTTGTACCTTGAGATAAATGAATAGCAATTGGAAAAACACGCGGGTCGATAATAGAATTAGAACATGAAGGAAAAACAAACCTTGATAGCCATAAACAGAGAAAACCCACATGCTCAATTTCAAAAAGTTTGTCACTTTCTGCTTCTAATCCCTCTTTGAAAAACTTTAACCAAGTATTATGATCAGCTTTTTTGGACTTTTCTTTCGACATTCTCCTTCGAATCTCGATCAAGTTAGCTTCTATTGAAAGCAAATCAGAAGAAAGAGAAAGGGTTACCGGTTCACCAAGAACTGAAAATCCACCAAGGATCATAACATCTTCAAGTGTGATAGTTGCTTCACCCCAAGGAAAAACAAAAGTGTTGGTTTTTGGAGACCAATATTGTACTAAAGCAAGAATCAAAGATGGGTTGCGTGGAAAATTGTATAGAGAAGACAAAAGGGCATCACAGAGACCTGTTTGGTTCCATATGAAACCGTGTTTTCCTGTTAATGTTTCAAACCAATCACCCCATTTTGCTGGAGGATTTTTCCAACCTTTGAAGTTAAGTTTCTTAGGATGAAGATGGTTCATTTGAGACACTGTTTCAGAATGATGCAATGTTGGACTGTTGTTGGAACATGGTTTAAGGAACTTTGCTAGTGTTTTTTGTGTGGAAACTAGTTCATGTGAGTTTGGAGAAATCAATGTTGCAATACGAGAATCGTATATGCAGAAGTTGTTTGGTTCTTTTGTTGACATTTTTTTAAGGAACACAAACGGTCAAGCGGGAGAATGAGGTTGAAAAGTGTACCAAAGAAGCTTCTTTCAAGTACGTCACTTTGTATTCTATGTGGTACAAATAGTAGATATTATACTCCCTCCGTATCAAAATATAAACAAAAATGACTTTTTAGGTCCATTCATTTAATGATGTATGTGGTCCATAATATGAACCACATACATCATTAAATGAATGAACCTAAAAAGTAAATTTTGCTTATATTTAAAAACGGAGGGAGTAGTTGATATAAAGTATATGAATTTATAGTGGATGGTGAATAAGATATTTGACATTGGATAAGCTAATGAATTGAGTTTGATTAAACTAATGTTGTATTAATTAATAACTATGAAAAGATTTTGTTCGTTATTGTTTTATTTTTTCGATGAAGAAAATAAGAGTAAAATTAAAAGAAAAACTGACAAGTACCAATAGAGCCTTAGTAAACAGCTTGTCTAAAATCGTGATAAGCTAGTAAAATAAAATTAATTAAAGCAGTTTACACTCTCCGGTCACTAATATAAGCAAAAGTTAACATTTTAGATTCATTCATTAAATAACGTATGTGGTCTATAATAAAGACTATGTACATCATTAATTGAATAAATATAAAATGTAAATTTTTGTTTATATCAGTGACCGAAAGATGTACCAGATAGAGCCGTAGTTTTGATCCCGAATACTAATAAATATTGCAGCAGATTAGCATCCTTAAAGAATAAAGTAGCTCTAGTAATTTGGTAACTTCTATGCCTATATCGGTAAAATAGTTGTAATTTTACCACTTACATGGCCATACATTAGTAGAACCAGTTGAAATATACTCCCTCCGTCCTTATATGTAACCCCCTTTACATTTTTCACATTTCTTAAGAAAAGTTGTCACTGTAATTAATGTGTCTGTTTTTTGTGTTAATATTACCAAATTGTCCTTTGTTTGTATGTGTATTAAATTTGACTTTTCATATTTCAAGACAAGTTAGTAGTATTAATTAGGGGTATGTATAGGAAAAAAAAATAAATGCATCCAGTAATTTGAAAAGAGGTTTAGATGCTTAGATATAGGGACGGAGGGAGGAAAATTTGTGCATTAAATTTGTACCACTATATTATTTTTATTAGAATTTTGTGCAAGAACTTTACTGAAATAAGTACTAAAACATAAAATTTTGAAGTATAGTTTTTTTTTTTGGAATAAATTTCATGAAAAAATGTAAAAATAATTTTCATTGACTATTGATTATGGAGAAAATTAAATGTAAATTGCATTTAATTTTATGAGAATAAGCAAAAACAATCTTGGAAAATGTTTTTTTTTTTAAAACAAGATTAAATAGGATAAAATGTTGTCTTTTTTTCTTACATCTTGGGATCGCAAGTTTTTTTTCTTACATTTGGGAGTACACTTGATAGTTCATTCTCCAAGTCCCAACAAAGAAAGAGGGCTGGGTTCATCATGCACGTCGTAGTATGTCCACAAAATCCAGTCAGTGGAGCTTAATCATCCTTAATAACAGAACTAGAACGCCTTGGAAAAGGAGCATGCAGCATAAAACATACCAACGCAAGAAATTTAAATAAATTTAATTGCAGAAGAGGGTATAAGAATTGAGCTCCATGCCACGGTTTCGTTGCATTAACTCCCCTTACATGAGTACATGAGTCATATCTGATTCAAGATGCTGTTTAAACATGTTGCGAATTTTTTGTTGTGAAAAACTATTTTAGTGAAAAGTACGATGAAATTTAATCCCATTATTACTTCAGGGAGAATCCCATAATAATATATGCATCGTAGTCGTTTCATACAATTTATGAGCCAAAAACTGTGACCCTCTAGTTTGAGAGGGATAGGTGAAAAGGAAGTACAAACATGGTAAGTTTATGTCAAATAAATTGAGATTTGATCCTAAGAGCTTTGCTCAGTAAATACTGAAAATCACGCCGCAAATTCAAGGGCCAAACAAAAGGGTACCCATTATGATACTTAGAATTCTAAGAGGTTTAATTTACTTCGTTAATTTTCAGATTCACTTCATATGTCGAGCAAAAGCCTGCGAGGGTCCTCCACGGTATCTTTGATACGTCTCAAAAAGAACACTGCCTCTCTTCCATCAATGATTCTATGGTCATATGTTAGAGCAATGTACATCAATGGCCTTGGAACAACATTTCCTCCAACAACCGCGGGACGGCTCACAATCGAATGCATACCCAAGATTGCCGACTGCCAAAAACAATAGCTGCATGAGATTCCTTTCAAAAAGAATTGTGTAGAATTTCTAACAATTGGCATCATTTAAAAAGAAAAGAAAAGAAAAGGAATGCAATGCAATTATCCAAATCTTACTACTTGCAAGTAAAAGGGCAGAATATTTGGATAGGCATTTTTAATTTTACTGATTGTAATGAGAAAACAAAATTCATTTTGTTAAGTTACTAGTGGCATGCATCCTGTCACATGATATGATACAAGATGCATGAAATTCCTTATCCTACTTGTCATCAAACATATCTTATGGGGATCATTTGAAGAAGAGAGCAGCCAATAAATATTAAATAAAAACCATAATAAGTGTCTTCTTAGCAGAACATGCAAACCTGAGGTGGGTTGATAATAGGGGTACTCAAAAGACTGCCATAAACACCACCATTTGATATTGTAAGAGTGCCTCCAGCCATCTCATCAATTGATAAAGTTCCAGCATTAGCCTTCTTTGCAAAAACATTGATCTGTTTTTCTATATCCGCAAAGTTCATTTTATCCGCATTACGGATAACAGGCACAACAAGTCCCTGGGTAGGCAAGCAAAAAAAAAAAAGAAAATATATACGTAAGTCAATGACATATGGTTAGGTTTCATCAGAAGTATAATAAACCCAACACCATAGATTTTCTACATAATAAGAACTTACTCCCTCCGGTCACTATTATAAGCAAAAAATTCAGTTTTCAGATTCATTGAATAGCTGATTTATCTCGTCTGCATATAAACTAGATACATCAGTTATTCAATGAATTTGAAAAATGGATTTTTGCTTATAATAGTGATCGGATGGAGTAGTAAATAAGTGAAGGTTGAGGTGACTGATGAAAACCTTCGGAGTTCCAACAGCTATGCTGATATCAATATAATCTCTGTATATAATATCATCCCCGTCAATGACCGCATTTACAATCGGTTGATATTGAAGTGCATTGACAGCAGCCTACCAAAGAGATCAAAGTAAGTACATAGAAAAAATTATAAAAAGAGAGCAAGATCATTTAATATATACGTCCATAATTTGAGAGCATACTTTGATAAACCCAGACATAAGTCCCAATTTGACTCCATGCTTTTCAACGAAAGCATCCTTATAATCGGCACGGAGCTTCATCAAATTAGTCCTATTATAAATTGCAGATCAATCAGGGAGAGAATGATAATAGTAATTCAATATACAAAGCCAGTATAATAAGTATAGCACCAATAAATGATAATAAACAAATGGAGTCACCCCGTGTCTATCATGTTACTCAGACACAAGAACTGGGTTTTCTCTTTCCCTCACCCCGACAAAAAAAACAAAATCAATGGCAAATCCATGATACTGGTTATGGCATAGATACGTGCAGAGTGGCATAATGTAAAAAAGCAGCTAAAGATTGAGTAGAATAAATCTGAAAAGATAAAGTTTCACCCCAAGTGCGTATGTATGCAGATGCCATCCCCACTTTTTCTGAACAAAATAAGGAACATACACCTACTATCACGTGTAGGATTCGGGAGAACGCGTAACAGATTCTGCTGCTGATGTAACATAAATAACAAGAAAATAGACAGATTCCAGACAATAGCAATGCACCATTGATTTGGCAGGCACACCATATGGGTTAAGAACCGTTAAATTTAGACTACCATGTAGTATGTACCACAAGAAACATGCCCGCAGTTTCCAATATTCTAATTCAAAGTAAACATCACAAACAATGCATAATAGGAAATATGTACACACGTGAAAATCCCTAAATGTTGAGGTAACATTCAAAGCTTCTGCTACAATTTGACAATCAACGGAACTTACATATCAACTTCATTGAAGGTTGTCAGCATAGCAAATGTGTTTTGGGAATCCTTCAATCGTTGAGCAACCCGTTTCCGAAGCCTTGTCATAGGAACCTTGAAAATGAAGGCAGACGTTAAAATAAAATAAAAAATAGTAAACATAATTCACGAAGCTATAACAATCACAATGACTCACTCGTCTTTCTCTTTCCTTAGGAGGAAGCTGTGGCTCAGTTGGAGAGCTTTGTGGAGCAGGTGCTTTAGACTTCTCTGTTGTAGTTTCAACTTTACGAGCTTTCTTCTCCTCTGGCTCACTAGCCTTTGGGGTTGGCTTAGGAGCAGGTTTCTCAGGTGCAGTCTCAGATGGTGCAACGTGGGTTGTAGCATCAGCAGACCTTGAAATGATTGCTATCTTGTTGCCTGGCGCAACAGTATCCCCTTCATTGGCTAGAAGCTGCACATCATTGAATATATCACATGAACAAAATTTAATTAAATAAGAGCAATAATTTTAGAATTCATGTGATGGCTTGGGGGAGTAAAAATGTTCTGAACCTATTGAACAGTACCTTCAGGATCACACCTGACTCAGGACTTGGAACATCGATTGTCACCTGATACAGCAGCAAGGAAAACAGTGTTAATGATTATTTAGGAACAAAGAAAACTGGATTCACTCATAACCATCCAAATCCTTCACAGAAACAATTGCATGTTGTTTAAACATAACACCTTATCTGTTTCAATTTGAGCAATTGGTTCATCAACATTAACCTTGTCACCAGGCCCTGCTCCCATACATCAAAACAAAAAATATGACAGTCAGTCACTAATAACCACTAAAAATAACAAGTAACTGTAAACAAAATGCATATAGAGTTGGTTAACATACTCTTCAGAAATTTTGCTAGAGTCCCGTCCTCGATGGATTCAGCCAATGGAGGGACAACAACATCAACATTATCTCCTTTATCACAAATAAAAAAGGATATTTAAAAAGATAAGCAATCAAAAGAGTACTATTGAACAACATAAATGCCAGAAAAAAATTACACTAATCAAATATTAGCAATCAAAGGAAAATTTGGTCCTATGCCCACGACTCTAAACTCTTACTAATAAAATGAAACTGCATTTTAGAAAATTCAAAAAACAACAAAATGCACATACAATAGAACATAACTTCACAAATGTAATATGTAGTTCTGAAAATTCATGATCAGACCAATCACCCAACTCCCAAGGATTGTCATTCTTCTGTACCACGCTGGATAGAAATACACTTTCTTTTCAAGCAAACAATACATCCTAAATTCTATTACAATAAATCAGTTATACAGTAGCTAAATTTCAGAATACACTCTTGCAATACTCTATCATCACTTGTGAAAATATTCCTCTTTCATAAAAGTTAAAATTCTTACAATAGCCATAACACGTGAGAAGTTATCTTTCATGAACACAAGATAAACATGAACTATATAGGTATCTTAAATGACAGAAAAATGACAATCTCGTTAATATCTCACCATTATCTGAAGAAAATGAACGCTTCCATGTTTGAGTGGAAGCCTCTTGATGAAAAACGTCCCTGCATAGCAATAAGGTTATCAGGGCAGTGCCACTGACAATAAGAAACTGCGACTACTCTTTCCATTAAGTTCACTTGCTAATCAATTGGTGGCAATAAGAATAAGGAAAAATTTGTAACCATAGATTTTCAGATTATTACATTAACAGACACACAAAAGAGCGGACGCAGGTTGAAGTAACAAAGTTGCCCTATTACCATTGAAACCCAGACTACATTTGAGAAGTTAATCAACAAAATATGTTTGAGTGTAAATGAAAGTTTATTTCAGGAAATGCATTTTTTGAATTTCCATGCTTTTCCTAATAAAAAAAATGCCATCTAATGTGTTTGTCTACGACACCAATGCCCCTACTAACACTGTAACACTTTCGATATATAATAGTAAAAATTTAGGCGTTTACTCAATTTTGAGAGCAATTCCATATTTTCATTTTCTGATGATTAATTTTAGTGCCATTTTTTCATTTTCTTCCCCTGAATAGTAATAGATCAACAAAGTTGACTTATTACTGTTGCACCCTAAACTACATGTGAGAAGTTAATCAACAAAATATGTTGGGTATAAATGAAAGTATATTGCAGAAAATACATATTTTGAATTTCCATGCATCCTTCCAAAACAAAAGAGCCACTAAATGTAAAAGCTTGGCTATCATCTGACGATAAATGCACGATATGATACGCTAATATGCATAACAAAAAACTATCAATATACAAGAAAAAGTGTAAAAATGGCAGCTAAAAACATAGAAGGCAAAGAAATAGTGCTACACTATGGATCTATAATAGTAAAAATTTAAGAGTTTGCTCAGTTTTGAGTACAATTCCATTATTTCATCTTCTAACAATTAATTTTATTACAATTTTTTCATTTCCTTCCCCTGAATAGCATGTTTGGTTAGGAAATGGGAAATATTCACAAATTATTTTATTTTCATTTGAGAAATCTATTTACATATGTCTGTTGTTGAAGATCCAAAGGCCAAACCTGATTTTAACGTTAGAAGGTTATTGGAGTGCTTGATCTTATTTGTCTTTGCTTCCGCCACTTAAATATTACTATAATTGACTCATTTATCTAGTTATGAGCCAACATGTTTTTATAAATTAAATATCCTACAGTAATACTGTCTATGACTAATAAAGGAACCACTAACCTTATAGGTTTTGAATTAATCCAGCGTCCTGCAAAAGAAAAAGGATTGTTCATGAATTGCACAATTGCATAATCATTTAACTTGTACCAGCTAACAAATTTTGTTTTTTAAAAAAAAAACACAAAAGTACCAGGTGTTATATGACAGAAATTTCGGATATTCCCACATCCTCCTGAGCTTAATGCAATCTCTTAAACAAAATAAAAATAGTTGTAAGAACCCACCAAGGAAATAATTAATAAGTAAATCCTAAACCTGTAAAACATACAAAGTACCCTGACAGTGACAATGAAAATATGAGGACATACACCCTAAGAGGTAAAAAGCCAGAGATAAAACACATTAGCAGGTACGCTAACCATTCCAATAAATGTAATTTTTTTATAGAAGAGAAGTATTCAATATACAGAAAAGAAGCAAGTGTGTGTACGAGAAAATAACGGTAATAGGACATCCTCCACACCGAACAAAATTATCCCAATAAATATGTATTGTGTAGTCTTGTACTCTAAGCAGTGTCTGGTTAGCATGCTTTCATAACTTCAACTAAGTAAAATGGAAATCCTTGGTCTACCATGTTGAAATTGCACAATTACATGCACAAACATCTCACACAAGAGAACCCAAATAAAAGCCAAACACCGGAGTGAACCAGTCACAAACAAAATAAATTTTCACCAATTTCTTTTCAAACCATAGAAAAATCTAGGATCACAGTGAAGACGTTATTTCCAAAGAGTTGTGTTATTTAAACACAATTTTAGACACGGTATAGCTCTATTTCTATCTCACTTTTTCATCCTGTACCGCGCTTACACGGATTACTAAAATACACAAATGGGTGGCATATTTTTGTCAATCATCTGTGTCCATTTAACATCTTTATTTTCAAAAGAAGTTATAAAATGAAAATAACTAGATCAACACAGGATGGGAGTCTTCCATGACTTAAAGTTATGATTCTTTTGTATCAAATACAATCATAAAAGTTTAGCAAGATTAGTAAGTTGCAATTTCACGCAGGACGAACAGTAAACACACATCCCAAAAATAACACTCGTAATAATTTGTGTACGTTTGGAAACACTGTGGGTTTGTCAAAATCACGGTAGCATTGTTATATCAAACATAAACTGCATCTTAGAAAGGAAAAAATAATATTAAGACTTTAGGGTACAGAGAATAATAGCAATAAGACATCCTCCACACAGAACAAGATTATCCCAAACAATTTCTATTGTGTAGTCTGTACTTTAAGCAGCGTCAGATGAGCAAATGTGGGCAGTTCATATAAAAAGCTTTACATCAATTAGCAAATAACATGCTTTAATAACTTCAATTAAGTATAAGGGAAATCCTTACACTACCACGTTGAAATTGTAAAATTAAAATAACAAGATGACCACAGGACATGAGTCTCCCATGACTTAAAGTTAAGATTCCTTATTGACTTATTTAAGTTTGTTTACTGGCATCAGCACTTATTTAAGTTTATTTCCTTGCATCAGCACTTGTGACAATGTTTGGAAGAACTTATTAAAAAAACAGCTTATGACATCTTCTGATGTTCATAAGTTGTTTTCAGCATATTTTCATAAGCTCTCCAGGATAGCTTTTGAAAAAAACTAGTAGATTCTACAAAAGTAATTTAACTTTATTTTATTTTGTTACAAAAACAACTTATTCATAAGCGTTTATATGATAAGCGCTAATACTATAAGCTACACCATAAGTTGTTTATCCAAACAGGGTCACAATCATAAAAGTTCGGCAAGATTAGTGAGTGGCAATTTTAAACACATCTCAAAAATAAAACTCTGGTAATCATCAGCATCCTATAGCAAGGAACAAAACACATTTACACATTTGGGGGCAAGCTGCAAAATAAACACTTTTGCTATAAGCTGCAAAATAATTTGTTTATCCAAACATGGTCACAACAATAAAAGTTTAGCAACATTAGTGAGGTGCAATTTTAAACACACATTCCAAAAATAATAGTCAGGTAAACATTTTCATGTATTTTTTGGTATCAAAGTGGCTTGCCTCACACGGTGTAGTGATTATGACAAAACTCACTCTGATATCAAACATACACTACATGAAAAGAAAAAAAATAATATTAAAACTTCATGGTACAGAAAAAATACCTCTTTTTCCACAGTGGAAGAAACTCTAGTTGTGCCGGACCAAATTTTCAGCAACTGAAGTATATAAAACAAAGGTATCAGCTTTCACTTAAATTTTACAACTTAACAGATTCAAAATCCACAATTTTACAACTTAACAGCTTCAAAATCCAAAAATCAACAAATAAAAATTTAAAAAAATAGAAATTTCATAGTGAAACAGAATTCTTACCGAAGATGTGCCTCCAGAAGCAACCCTTCGTCTAACAACACCAAACATGATTACTTAAGCTCAATTTCAAACCTAATTCAACAAATAAAAATTTCATCAACAACATTATAAATCAATCGATTCTGTTTCAAAACAACATCAATAATAATAACAAAATTAAAATTTATAAGGTTAGAACAACAATGGGTGAATGAAAAACAGGTTAACCTGAGAGGGGAAGGAAGATCGAGTTGAAGAAGGCGGAGGTAGAGATCGGCGCCGATGAGAGAAGAATAATGTGATGCTTACTTTTCTTCTTTGATGATTAACTTCCCTTTCTTTTCGATATTATTGTCTTTGTATATTTCTTTTCTTATTTTCCACAGTCAATATTGTGTGTTTTATTAGTTTTTAAAATATTATTATTAGATATTTTTGAGAGAAAAATGTATTACTAGTAACAACTAGAAAAATATTATTCTACACTAAACCCGTCTCAAAGTGCTCTTTTTGCCGCAATTATGTGGAGCCTTTGGACGAGAAAGAATTAAATTTATGGCAAAGATTTGTGTTGTTTGGTGGCTTGTTTTGATATGTTTAGGTTCCAGCTGGTTAGATTTGTGTTGTTGTTCCGTCTGTTCTCCGTCTTTGGATTTGACATTGGGATTTTGGTGGGCCGAGTTTGGACTGGTTTAGGTGTCTACTCAGGTGGGTCGTGAGTTGAGGGGTACCTTTTGATTTGTGTCGGAAGTCTAGTGGGCCGATCGTTTTTGATTCGAGATCGGGAGCTAGTTTCTTTGACGCATGTTCTCTTAGGCTTTTTAATGTCTTCTCCGGCTTATTGGATGTTGAGTGGTGGGCGTATTTGATCGTTTGAAGCAACTTATTGTCATCGACTGCTTTTTTTTATCTTTGTTGGTGGTGTTGAAAAATTGATTGTTGTTGATTTTTATGGGGTATTTTGGTGTATTTTTATTTTCTTTTTGGTGTAATACTTAGGTTTAATCCCTTTTTATATTAATATATTTTGTCATTCAAAAAAATTATGGCAAAAGAAGGTTGAGACGAGTGTTCAAGTTTTGACTAGGGCGGCGACTCTTTTGGAGGACTAGAGATCCGCACAACTCATCAGAAAAGTAGGTGGCACAATTCCGGCCGCAAGAGCCAAGCCGGCAAGAAGTGATTCGCTGGGAAAACCCAGCGAGAGGTAGGTACAAATGTAATAGTGATGCATCTTTCTCCTCCTCTCTTAACTGAGTTAGTATTGATAGACAACTTTGTGCTTGTGAGAACTAATTGGTTTTCTCCTCTATGTGATGTTACGATAATAGAAGCAGTTGGGTTACGCACGGCGCTGCAATGGATATAAGACCTCTGATTTGATAATGTTGATTTTGTATTAGTTTCACAACAAGTTGTATATTCTTTTCATATATGCGTAGATGATGATAGCGAACTTGGTTGTATTACCACTACAAGTAAACAATTATTTCAAGATAGTTTTCAAAACTCCTACATCGAGTTTAATAAGAGACAGGCTAATGGGGTCACTCACGAATTAGCGAGGGTAGCTTCATTTTGATCCTAGATGATGTACCGTCATGTATTTGAAATCTTTTGGCTAATGAAATGAATTGATTTCCTTCTTTAAAAAAAAAACTAGAAAAGTATTATTATTTAGTATTATAAGTATATTTATTTTATTTTGAAATCTTAGTAAGTTATTTTTAAGTAAATAAATTCTTTGAGACACTCTAGTTTAGATATACCATCATTGTTTGATATCTCGTGAAGGTCGATATTTCTTGGATTATCAACCATAGTCAAACTATCTAATTTTGATTAGATGTTGTGTTTAAAATTGAACCAACTAAATATGAAAATTGCAAATTGAACTAACTCAAACTAACAATCGCAATAAACTTTGTTTGGTTTGGATACGTTTTGGCTAATTTTTCATTCGATTGTGGGGTTCAATTTGATTTGATGTTTTTATTTTTCCACCTAAATCAAACTAAACTCCACCACAACCTCGCTTAATTAGGGGTATCAAATTAGTATTAACTTAACTCAATCAAAAAACTCTTCACCACATGTTCCTTATGACTATGATTTTATTCTTTTTTTGGTTACAGACTATGATTTTATTCATTCAATTATTTGTTTTGTCTAACTTTTATTATTAATATATTTGATACATTCTTAGGACTTGATTTGATCCCACGATTGAATGCAAGGCACGCTGACATTGATTCTAATTAGTAGATGTTCTTAGAAATGAAATGGCATGTTCGTTAGTAGATGTTCATATAAATGAAATGGCATGTTCAATTGTCCATTCATTTTCAAATCTCTTCGTTTATTTTTAAATCAACTAGTATAGTGACCCGTGCCGAGCACGGGAAAATATAAAACATTTTTGATCAAATTTATAGATTTTATATTATGTTATCTTATAATTATAAGTGTAGTTATAATTTAAATTTGAAATGGAATCAGTGACATCATATATTCGTTAACATGCTCAGCTGAATCAAGTGTTGGTGCGAGCATTCTCCTTTCATGGAAAAATAGCGGGTCACTGAGGTTATCATTCAAATCAGGATACATAAAGTCTATAAGTGACATCAACGGGTTTGTTGTGTCCGATATGAGCAAATCTTCGGAAATTTCTACCTTCATTTCACCATTCTCATCCGAAGCATCGTTGATGTCTCCAATTGAGAGTATCCACTTGCTAAAAGTAGCAATTTCTTCCTGCTTTCCAGGTACCGAAGATGCACTCAATCTCATATTAATAGTATGCCTCAACACATTACAATAAGTCCATATCTTTGAACAAAATTTTAATAAAAATATTACTTTAAATTCAATTGAAAATTCACACACAAAAAAATATATATCACACAAAGTTAGTGAATATTTAAGTTATTTGACAAATAAATCAACATAAATTTAAAGTAAACTTAATATATATTATAAAGTTTTTTTGATGAAAAGTATAAATTATAAGTTTAAAAGTAGTTTTTGTAAATAAAAAAAACTATATAGTTCTATTAAGATAAAATATATAAGTAGTTTTGTTTCAAGGGATGGGGTTTGGGTAGCTTAGCTGGTTTGAGTTTAGGAATAAGGAGTTGAAAGGTCATGGTTTCAAACTTTGATGAATTCGTAAATATTAATCCAATAACTAATTGCCAACATCCGTCATTAGAAAAGTATAAAGTATATATAAATTTTTGTTTGGGGGATTGAGGTGTAGAGGTTTTGGGTATCTCGGCTGATTTGGGTTAAAGGATAAGGAGTTGGAGTCATGTCGTGGGTTAAAGCTTGGACGAAGGAGTAGATACCTCTAGCACAACTTATGTCCTTTTATGCTCTTTAGTCGGTTCCACTGGTCTCTCTCTCTCTCTCTCTATATATATATATATATATATATATATATATATATATATATATTCTACTACTAATATTTAGATGGGATTTCCATATAATTATGAATAAGTTAACACCAAATAAGCAAATTATATGTATTCATATAGCCGTACTAAACACATGTAAGAAATTTGTATATTTTTCTCAATTATCGAATTTTAGTGAATTTTTTTTATATCATCCGGTATCGATTCATCGCACATCGTGGTAAGTGGATCACTTTCATAGTTGACCTCCTAAGCACAAAACTAAATTGATTATTAGTAGCTCTAGTCTATTTTCTTAGTCTCCGTTCAATCACTCCCTTCCATAACTTTATGGCATGCCTAATAATTTTAATTCCTTTATAATTTGCACAATTTTGTATATCCTCCTTGTTCTTGTAATTATAACTAAATTGTTTTTCCCCATTTATCCGACATTCGCTTTGATCTTATAATTTCGTTAAATTTTTTGGAGAGTCACTCGTTGTCTCTTTCTCCAAAACTTGCCCACAATTTAACTAGTACGTTTGCAGGCCTAACTTTCTTGCCATTACTCATGTTTTTCAACGTTTCTTTTACCTCATATTCTTGAATACCACAATAGTAGTTATAGTTTCGATCCTCCTATCAAATGTCTAGCATGTTAGAGTCTGGTAAAATCTCATAACCTTCATTAAATCAATTATGGAAATCATTCTTCCATTATCCTTTTATGAAATCTCTTGTCTTTCTTTCTCGTCCCTTAGCAAGACTATATATAGATTTTTTTCCCTCCTTGGTGCCTAAGGATTGGTATAATCCATCAAATTGAGGAAGATGTTAATCTGGATGCTAACATGTGGGCACAGATGATGCAGCAGAACCAGCAATTGATGCAACAACAGATCTAGCAAAATGCTCAGTCTCAACAGCAGTGGGCTGCAGCTATGCAGCAGGGTCAAGATGTTCATCAACAACATCCACCACCACCATTCGTTGGAAATCTGGTGTTTCGGGAGTACAACCGAAACTATCCTCCGGAGTTCGACGGTAGTGGTGAACCTCAGGAAGCTAAGAGATGGATTAAGCATGTTGAAAGGATTTTTCGAATGGTTGAATGTTCTGATGCAGAGAGAGTGATCTTTGCAACAAATCAATTCAGAGGCGCAACGGAAGACTGGTGGGAAACCGCTCAACGCAGGATGGTGACTAATGGCATAGAAATTAACTGGGAAAATTTCAAGCAAGTCATGCTAGATAAGTACCTATCTTTGTCATACAAAGTCAGGAAGGAGCAAAAATTTCTGCATTTGAAGCAAGGCAATATGTCTGTGACGGAGTTCACCAAGAAGTTTGAAGAGTTGTCTCATTACTCTTCTCATAATGAATATGGAGGCAATGAGACACGGAGGCAAGAGTTGTGCACAACAATATAGAAGCTGAAAGAGGTTTCGACAAGGCAGCTAGAGAAGGTTCCACAACCTTTGAGAGAAAGAAAGGCAACTTTGCTGACAAGCATCATGAAAAGCTGAAACCGAGGGGTTCTCCTCAGAAAGGGAAGCAATCAGGTTCGCCTAGAACTAATCCAACTTGCAAGAAGTGTGGCAGAGCTCATCTAGGAGAATGTAGAATGAGATCCAACAACTGTTATGCTTGTGTTCAGGCAGGACACTATGTAGCAGACTGTCCAAACAGGAAAGACAAGGGCAAGGATGTGAATACGACTATGAGAAAGGGCATGGTGTATTCGCTAGATGGAAAGAAAGTGCAGGCTAATGAAGACTTGATTGTCGGTATGTGTTTTCTTGGCCAGAATCCTGTTAGAGTTTTATTTGATTGTGGTGCAACATGTTCCTTTATCTCTTTCCAATGTGTTGAAACTCTTCAGTTAGTTGCCTCTCCCTTAAATCCCCCCATGTCAGTGTCTACGACCACTGATGGAGGAATTGTAGCAAACTGTGTTTGTGAGAATTGTCCTATCACCGTATCCAGCAAGACATACTATATAGATTTAGTGTGTCTCCCTATGAAGCAACTTGATGTAATCTTATGCATGGATTGGCTTTCAGCAAATCATATGTATATTGGATGTTCAGAGAAAAGTATCTACATGCCTACTAGTAATACGGTCGAAGGAGTAGCTCTGTCTGAATTACTCAAGCATACTTATCAGATGGTTCAATTTATTTGTGCTCAAGATAAGGGTTTCTATGTCATGCTCACTGTGACTTCAAAATCAGATATAAGTCCCAGTGATATTCCAATTGTCAATGAATATTCGGATGTCTTCCCTTCGGATATATCTAGCTTACCCCTAGAAAGAGAGATTCAATTTTCAATTGATTTGATTCCAAGAGCAGAACCAGTATTAGTAGCACCTTACAGGATGTCGCCCTTAAAACTCAAAGAATTGAAGTCTCAATTAGAAGAACTTTATCAGACCCAATGTGTCTCCTTGGGGCGCACCGGTGTTATTGGTTAAGAAGAAGAATGGTAGTATGAGATTGTGTATCGATTACCGTCAGTTAAACAAGGTAACTATCAAGAACAAGTATCCTCTACCTAGAATCGATGACTTGCTCGATCAACTTAAGGGAGCAATAGTCTAACAATATTTCATATGTTTTACTTACTTGAACCTCTTTTCATTGAAAATTTGATGGATAAAATTAAACCTTAATTATTTCATCCGAACTTTCAAAATAAGTTATACGTTTTCTTTCACTTAATAAACTGTAATAATGACTTAAAATTATGTTTTAAATATTTTAAAATTTATCAAAAATATGATAGTATTTTTTGGACAAAATCTAAAACCTGATAATTTTGATGGTGGATTCTAGGGTCAATTAAGTCCCTCACCGGTGAACCATTATGAAAAACATTAAAAGTCATCGGATTAATCTAAGTTCTTGTATCCTACCATAGGCCGTATACATTATATCACACTTCTTTTTTTCTTCTTCTCTACCATAGCCTCTTCTACCCCTTTCTATTTCTCTGTTCTTCTCAGAGCCTTCATAACATTCCGTCAATGGTGGTTTCGATCATGAATAAACGGCTCCAAAAATGTCTCATTCAATTTTTCTGTTTTTCTTAAATGTCAATACAAATTAATAGATTAAAATATGAATCTATAGTGTGAACTGATGTGAAAATCCATTGATTTTTTTTTCAAACAACAATCTTAAATCAAATTGATATCAAACTTAAGTACACATAGATCTTTGTTGTTAATCCTGCACAAGAATGAGTACAAAAAAAATAACATTTGTCAATACACAAATCCAGTTTTTAATTTTGAATAAAAAATTGCCCAAACAAATATCAAACAAAAGTTATATGGAGTGGAGATTCAATTGTTA
The DNA here is from genome assembly GCA_946800305.1 of Medicago arabica. Classification (NCBI taxonomy): domain Eukaryota; kingdom Viridiplantae; phylum Streptophyta; class Magnoliopsida; order Fabales; family Fabaceae; genus Medicago; species Medicago arabica. Next base: position 3,902,998 of record OX326970.1, read on the forward strand.
TAGAAATTGAGTAAATCAAACCATAATGATATAGACAAGAGTGTGAGGATGGAGACATTTTCTTTACGTAGATGCAGATAGCAGTTGAGAGGAGAGAGAAAGAAATTAAAGGAATTACAAAGAGATGAGATTAGATCCTATGTGATAGTGACTAATGAGTGTATTTAATCTAATGGTCAAATTTAACGGTACATCGGTGAGGGACTTAATTGATCCTTCACCCTAGAATCCATCAATTTTGATGGTCTTGACGGTGAAATTCTATTTGAAGAATTAAAATTCGCTAGACATATTTTGATTGTTGAATCAAGCTTTACAATATTGATATGTCTTTGAAGATTGATGACTCGTTGTCATAACTGCTATTTTAGTGTTTTACAAAGTTTTTTGACATTTTATTTTAGGATTTAGAATCACTGCTATTTTAGTGTTTTACAAAGTTTTTTGACATTTTATTTTAGGACTTAGAGGATTCTAGTTGATTTACTAATAGTTTGGAAAATGTACGCAATATATTGAAAATAGTCTTAGCCCATTTGCGATATTAGGCATTGGTTAATAGTTAATTAGTTATGCTTTCTTATTATTCTTTGGTGGCATGTAATTATTGTATAGATATTGTTTGAACTTTGGTATTTCTTCCTTAGCACACCTAGTGTTAGGAAGACCATTTGGTTGTGTTAATATAATTCATTTTAACTTCTTAAAAAAATATTGAAAATAGTCGTGAATCTTGTAGTTCCTTAACTTGAAAACTCTAGGCTTAAATGCACTTTTCACCCCCTGTGTTTCAAAAAGTTGCGATTTTGTCCCCCTTTAAAAAATGGATATTTTGACCCCCTAACTTTTGGCCCTATTTTGATTAGCTGATTTATGTCAATTTCTCAGTCTCTGATAGTGTAAACTGACATGGGGATAGAAAGATGCTGATAAGTGGAGTCCAAACTTGCATGGTGTCCAAACTAGCATTATAAGTGGAGTCCAAACTGATAAGTTGATCATTCTTTAGGGGGACCAAAAGTTACACCATGCCAGTTTGGACTCCATTTATCAACATCATTCTATCCCCATACCATTTTACACCATCAGAGACTGTGAAATTGTCATAAACTCCATCAAAATCAGCTAATCAAAAGAGGGCCAAAAGTTAGGGGGTCAAAATCTCCATTTTTTTCAAAAGAGACCAAAATCACAATTTTTTAAAATATAGAGGATGAAAAATGCATTTAAGCCAAAACTCTATAGGGCGTTGGCGTCTCTTTGGTTTAAACAAGCAGGTTGATCCGATTAAATTGGGCTTTGTGGAAGTTACGGAGGTACGAAGATATATCAAAGGAAATTAAATTTCCAAAGGCATGTCAAAGGTTATTCAACATTAGACGTTGAAGGAATGAAGTGAAGAGTATTTTGCTACTCCAATCATAAAATCGTGTGGTATTGTGTTCATTTTGTTTCTCTGGAAGGGTTGTGGTGTTGTCTTCATGGTTAACATGTTTATAATTTCAGATAATGTGAACATTGGTTGGACCGTGAACTAGAGAGTTATCTAATCTAATATTGAATATATCTGTATATTTTAAATGACGCGCTGTTGACGTAAAGTGGTACACTTTCAAGTGTCAATTAGTTTTAATTTCTGAAATTTTAAACTTTGACATCAAAGTTATTAAGTGGTGCATATTTCTAACAGATTGTACTATAGTAACACTAAGATACATTCTAAAGTCACTCATCTGCATATGCTTGATTTACCATGTATAGTATTTGATATTCAATTTAGTAAAAAAAGAATTTGAACAAATCAAAATAGATATCAATAAAACTACGGTGGTTCATCTTGTATAAGGTGTGTAAAAGGAGAACCATCAGAGAGTATTTACAGAGTCAAGGTGTCACTAAAGAAACAGTGGCGGCAACACCACAAAATAAATTACATCTGAACACCCATACATAGAGTCGGATGTTTCCACCAATCAGTAAAACTATAACAAAAGGAAGCTTGCTTAGATTTCAACCATAAGAACGCATGTAGCTTAACTTTTTCAATAAGAGCAACGGAAGTAGAGGTCGTATTTTGGAATATACGGTATTTCCTTTCCTTCCATAAAACTCATGTTGTGGCAAACCAAATTGTCGTAAAAAATAAATGAGAAGATTTTGGCCATCCCGCCATTTTAGTAAATTGCATGAAGTGGTGTCCGCAAATGAAATGGCATTACCAACGAAATACCTATCCGGTTGAAAAAATTATACCAAAGCTCTCTGGATGTGTCACATTGAAGAAATAAATGTGAAGCCGATTCCGTATTGTCACACCCAGCTGCCGCACACAAGATATTATCTGAATTAAGAATACCCTTCTCGACAAATTGTCTTTCGTCGGAAGTCTATTACGTAAAAAACACCAAGCCATCAAAGACACTTTTAAGGGAATCCGCCGATGTCAGACATCGTCCACAAGAGACCTATCAACATTCTCGCTTGAGTGAGTAATAAATCTGTAGGATTCCCGCACTGAATAGCCATGAGCAGGGTCCAACAACCATCTCCAAGTGTCAGTAACATTTTCCTGCAAAACAACGTTATGTAATAAAATAGAACACTCCCGAACACTTTCCTCCTCCCAAGCTAAGAGTCGGCGTCTCCACACCCACGCCCTTCCTCCTTCCATCCACCCCAACCTCGACATCTCCACCGAAAACTCCTTACTGACAGCCATGTTAAAAAGGCGGGGATATTTTAATTTCAAAGGCATTTCCCCCACCAAATAGTCATGCCAAAACAACGTATTGCGACCATTACCAACTACCCTACGAAGATTATCTTCAAACCAACTCCCTACACCCTCCCCCACCCCATCATGGACACGACAAACCATCCTCCACCAATGAGAACCACACCTATCCCCTTCCTTTATGCGCCCTCCCAACTCACCATAACGAGCTTTCAACACACTATACCACATCCCTTCCCTCTCATTCTCCAACCTCCAACACCACTTCCCCAACAAAGATAAGTTAAAAGCTCCCACCTTTCTAACCCTCAACCCTCCTTCCTCCTTTGGTAAACAAATCGAATCCCTTTTTATCCAAGAAATTTTCCTAGAGTCCTCATAACCCCCCTAAAAAAAGAAATTAAAAATAGATTCGATAGAAGAAATTTTATCTACAGGGACTCTGAAAAAGGAAAGAAAGTAAACCGGAAGAGAAGACAGACTTCAGCAATACCAAACGGCACCAAATGACAAAAATTTGCTACTCCAAGATGTTAAATGTGCTACTATACGATCAAGAACAAGTTCCCAAAAATTTATCTTCCTCGAATTCCCACCAATAGGCAGACCCAAATAAACAAAAGGAATAGCCCCTTTCAATTTAGGAAATTTAAATCTTACATAGACGCATAAAGATATAAACACATAAGATGCAAAGACTTGCAACCAGTATTCAAGGAAGATGGGAATACTAAATTTGAAAGATCTCAGCCAATATCAATGATTGACAATGAGAACAACTTAATCCTATAAGCTCTTGTTGTGGCAGAGTTTAGGAAATATTTGAACCCATTGTGAGTCAATTGTAGGTAGTTACCTTACATATGTAAGAGGCTGATTCTACAAGCCAATTCAAACTAGTGAATTATAATTTAGACTCCAAAATTCTAACTATTACACCAAAAAAACCCTTTCAAATTAGTAATTATAAGTTCAACATTATAAAATATTCAAATTCTATTGTCTGGACTCCATGATACCTTCGTCACAACCGACCAAACTACGACCTCTTTGGTGGTCAAAGCCACAATAAACTAAATTATGGAAAAAAAATTAACCATAGAGCAATCATGTTCTCACAATTGGTGACAAGAAACAATGAATAACCTATATTTGCTTCAAGTAGAACAAAATAAAAAATTGTGTGAGAAGCTGATCCATTAACATGTAAAAAAAACAGGAAATTGTAAGCATTGATATAGGATGAAAAAGACCAATAGCATACCCTCTTTTTGCATACATCGACTTAGCTGACCTCTCTGGTTGTCCTCAATCAGGCGGCAATGAGTGCCAGCTTACAAAATCCTCCGAAATGCATCCAGGATTCGCATCCTACAATATGATGAAAATTAGAAATAAATCAAGACATTCAGATTCATGCTGGCAAGAAAAGTTTACTTGAAGGAAGATTCCGACGTTGAAAGCTTGCATATCTGAGAGTAGTTGCGAGCAGCCGGCACCAATACTAACCACAAAAGGTAAGTCAATAGTCAAGAAATGGCTAGTTGATGCTAAAATTAAGGTATTGAATAATGGATGCACATCTGCAGTTAAATGAACCCAGCATTTGCGATACTAGTCAGTTACATGAGAAACATACACATGATCATCAATGAATTACAAAATAACATTATCCAAATATTATGTTGACCAACTAGTTCATCAATTCATTTTCTATATATTATTTTTATATGTGTTTAGTCCCCCTCTAAATAGAGGTCATTAAAAATTTAGTCTTGAATTCGTTAATCCTGACATTTTGTCCGTGCAAAATTTATTCATTTAAAATTTCGTCCCTCTCCCCAGTTAATCACTGTCACGTCATTGATCAGCTGACGTGGCAGTTTTGATTGACTTATTTCATGTGAATGGACCAAAATACTCCTGAAACTTTCAAATATAAAACAGGGCTTGCATCATCATAAAGTCAAGAGATTCAGTCGCAATGATACTTAGCCTCTTCTAAGAAATAAATCAATTAATTACTTGAAATTGTTGATACAGAAGACATGTTTTCAAATCTGGAATATCATTATGTGGGACTGCAAATAAATATTGTTCTTCAGACCAAAATTTTCTCAACTGCGTCAATAAATAAAAGAAAAATTAAAATTCTTCAGCCAGTACGAAAGAAGGAAAATTAAGGAGTAGAGCATTACTAGTCGATGGTTCACATGATCAAGACTCATAGGAGTTTAGAAGAGCATTTCAAAGTCATCATATCATTTTCCTCTGGGTTGGAATCAGTGGCAGAGCCAGGATTACTATAAAGTTTGGGCAAAAAAAAATTGCATCATATTTATAGGGGTTTACATAAGAAATTGCATGCAAATAATAAAAAATCTAAAGAAATTGTCCAATTTATAGGTGTTTATATAAAAAATTCGGGGATTTACATAAGAAATTGCAAAAAAAATTGGCGGGAGTCCGGGCGAGTGCCTGGACTCGCCGGGCCTTATAACCGCCACCGGTTGGAATTGATCTTCCTTCCAAGGAGATGTCCCTCTCTGAATATCTTGCAAATATTACAATGAAAAGTATAAGCATAAAAAGTTTGTCTGGCGCAATTAATACATCATCACCAAGCCTCCTAAAATGCACATACTTGAAACAAAAAGCGAATCTGTCAAATGCACAACTTTCTCGTCGCAGCTAAACTCCGAGGTAAGTTTATCGTGGCAGGCGAAGACCTTCCTGATGAAGCTACAAAATCTTTCATTGACTCTATCTTACTTCCAGCCCAAGTCAAACGGTCCAAATATTTTAAAGAGGATAAGATAATTGTATCATTAAGCTGAAAATCTTTCTGAATGACAGAAAGAAAAAAATTCTAATGGTGTTTGAATATATAGACCTGCATGTAGATATGGTGATTGGAAGGGAAAAGGAGCAAGTAATGGCAAAATAATTGCAAATTACATTACTACAACTTACTCAACATCTATAGCCAACTGACACACGAATCATTGAAGCAGTTCATTTGTATAATTAAATCTGCTAACCAATGAGCAAATCTCAACTTATCCTGAAGCTAATCAAGTTAGTAGAAAGATGAAATTAACAAGCAAACTTTACAAATTGAGTAGTGATATTTCTACAACCATTTGTGACAACTTTTGTGACGAATTAATTGGTTAATTTGTTTCATTGCGGTCCACCCTAGCCGTCTAATTGTGTTGAGTTTGAAGGGGTGAATCTAGTTTCACATCACTTAGAGATATGACCTATGTAGTGTTTATAAAACTTGGATAGTCCTCACCTTACAAGCCGGTTTTATTAGATGAGTTAGTCCAATATAAATTCAAGACATTCTATATGCATTCCTATCTTACATATTAATTTACTATTCGAAAAGTTGATGACATAACACGGTTGACATAGGCTATTTTGAAAATAAAAAATGTTCACAACCCACATTCTTAAACTTCACTAACATCACATAATGCTAGCCTTGTTTTAGAGATTTCAATTATCTTCACATAATCAAGAACTAAATTCTTGAGTTAAAATGTGTCATATTTTCTTTATGTTGAGGATATACAAGTTTTCATCGTAAAATATGATATAAATTTTCCTTCCTTTATTAAACTCAGTAGAAACTTTGATCAAGACGTGCATGTTGCATATCTGAGAGCAGTTGCGAGCATCCAGCACCGACACTGACCATAAAAGGTAAGTCACTAGTCAAGAAATTCCTAATTGATTCTAAAATTAATAAGGTATTACATAATGGATGCACATCTGCTATTAAATGAACCCAGCATTTGCAACACTAGTCAGTAGGCACATGAGAAACATACACATGATCATCAGAATTACAAAATAACATTATCCAAATATTATGTTGACTAACTTGTTCATCAATTCAATTTCTATATATTATTTAAAAATACAAGAAACATGCCATGGATACAAGTCAACAGGTGATAGGTTTATATCATGCCAAAAAAATTCAAAAGACATATTCAATCAAAAAGAAAGATTCGATTAATTACTTAGTCGGAAAGTTTGTGTATAAAACAGTAAATTCGGAAAACATAAAATGGATTTAGAATGTAAGGTAAGAAACTAGGTCAAAGATGAATTTCAGTTGGTGTACAAAGACCTCCCAGTTCGCAGCACAAACTCCTCTTTTTGTCTGATTAAATCTTCGGTAAGCAAAGGTCAGTCCTACATGAAATGATCACAAATATGTAAGTATAATAACAAGTTAAAGTTGCAACTATAGAGAACAGTATGTGTATATACCAAACCTGGGTGATAGAAGAGTACCAATAGAGCAGAATGAGAAAGTTCACTAACTTCTAAGATAAGTATCCAAAAAAGGAGTACCAATAGAAGAGTGATCTATGATGAAGATATTAATTTTTTAATGAGGATGTGCTCTATTAATAAGATCGTAAGTCCTTAAACAAAGAGTTGCTTAATAAATAAATATATCAAAGAAAGTGTGTGATCAAACGCATAAATAAAAACTAGATTGTCTTGCCAAACTATTAACAGATTTTTTATATTAGCTATTTCAATAAATAGGCTGAATATATATATATATATATATATATATATATATATATATATATATATATATATATAGACACACACTAGTTTACAGCCCCGGCGTTGTCCGGGTGGATATTAAATAAGTTCATGTGTACGAATACATGTGTAAGTATATTAAATTGAATTTATTTAAATTTACAATTATAATAATATCTTAAAAATAAATATGAATGGTGAGATGAATTTCCAATGCAAAATTAAAAGTGTAACAAATTCAATAGTGAATTAGTCCAAGTGGTCAGAGTTTTGGGTCCCTTTAAACATGTGATCATGGGTTTGTTTCGTGACTCGCATGAGAAAAAAATTAATTGAAAGGGAATAACTCGCCTTTTGGGTCCCATTAGTCATCTCTAACGATGGTGGAATCTGTGAACCTATATCATACCCAAAAAAAAAATTTAACAAATAAATAGGCAAAAGACATATAAATTAACTCCTTAAAAATAATTATACGGCTTCACAATGATTATAGTTTTTATAAAATATTCTTTATTCATTGGAAGTTGTTTTAAATTTATGGTTGTTATTAGAAATTAACATAGTTTTTTTACCTAATAACATATTGCATCAATCAACGTAGATTGATATTATTATTTTTATAATAATATAGATTGATATTTTGTAACATTGTCGTTTCACACAGTGCAGTGAATTTTGATCTCCTAGAATATTACCAACAACAAAATTAAATAAATATTAGCATAGAAAATAATTTAGTTAATTTGAAATCATGTTAGTAAAAGTTCACGAAGAAAAAAATTTGATGCATGCTCTATCATCCATAAAAATCACATCGATTAAATATATGTGATCTCTTTAAAGTTCGGCATTCTTCACATTCTAATGATCATAATGAAGTAAACATTACTCAAAAGTATCAATTAATATATATAGTTTGTTGAGAGAGAGTGAGATATATGCTAAATAGAAAGAAGAAGAAAATCCTTTTGATGAAAAGAAAGAATTTGTTGAGATATCTATGCAAAATTAAATCTTCACGAAAAAAATAGAAGATTAATAAAAAATTGAGAAAAAACGTGGAGTCGAAACGTGACATAAAATACCTTACATTATTTATATACTATTGATTGATTGATGTCATCAATGAAGTTAAATTTTGTAGCCTAATTTTTGGAAAAGTAAAATAAAGAACAGAATGATGAAATTGAATCAAGATATTGTAAGTGTGGTGTAAATATCAAGAGAAGTGTTTGAGATGTTTGAAAAGTTATCTTCAAAAATCAAAAAATAAAAATAACAAAAAGATGAAATGAAAACATGTTACATTAAAAAGTAGTTTTAGAAAGTGGTTGATATATATATAAACCTTAAGAAGGAAAAAGATTAGATGAAAAGAAGGTTTGGGGTTTTTGTTTGTACTCGACATATGTGATTAACAAAAATTCCTTTATTTATAGTTAACATTTGCATTAGAATATGCTGCTAAAAGATAACATAATAACTAATCGAAACCTTTTTTTCTCAGAAAAAAACAAAAATTAGTTGAATGATCTTTTTTTTGAAGAAAAAAGATTACTTAGTAACTAATTGAAGCTTCTTTTCCTTAAAAAATTAAAACCAAATGGAATTTTTAATCATACAATAAAATCATACATGTAAAACTTTGTTGAAAGTAATATATGTAGTTTATTGAGATATTTTAGCTGCATAAAACATTAGAAAAACAATAAAAATTTAAATAAATAAAATATTGAGTGGATAAGATCAAAAGTTTGTTGAGATATTTATGTCAAATAAAATATTTGTTTTAAAAAATAGAAAAAATAATAAAAATATTGAGAATGTGGAAGCGTGGCATAATTTTTTTTTGTTATGTATATATATATTGATGATAACAAACTCATCCCCTATATTTAAGCTAAAAAATATATATTTTTTATATATATTTCAGCACCATGCCATGTTATCCATTATATATAACCCTAACTGTATATAGAAAGTAAGAAAGTAAGCGTTCTCCATCACTACAGCAGAAAGGGTTTCTCACCTCTCGCATAGTGAGACAAACAAAAAAGTTGCCTCACATCAACTCACTGGTTTCAACAAATGGACACTAAGGTTTTTACATCAAACCTATTAGGTTCCGTTGGCAATGAATGTATGATGATTGAAGCATTAGAGCTTTTGAAAGATGCGAACTATGGCTTTGTTCATTCAAATAACAACATCCCTGCTCTTGGATGCAACCAAGTTTCTAAAAAACTCACAATGAAGAAAGTGCGAAGCGAGCAATCAAAGAGAAGAGATTACCGCATTCTTTCTTCAAAGTTTAAGGATGTTTTTTTTGTTACAAATATTAAGGAAATAATAATCAAGAAACAAATAAGCAATATATTTCCAAAAGATATGAAGGATAACGAGCCTATGCTTGAGTGTACTTCATCCAATGAAGTTTCCAATAAGAAGATCAAGAAAAGAAAAGTAAAGAATGAAAAATCAAGAAAGCCGTCAAAGAAACGCAAGAACCATGTACAAGAAGAGCAACCCGAGCTTCCATTCGCATTTAAAGAAAAGATTGAAAAAATGGAAGGAAGTGAGGTGAAATTGGTGATCCAAAAGGATCTGACCTGGAGTGACGTGAACAAAAATGAAGGCCGCTTGTTAGTCCCAGCAAGTAAGGTGGTTGAAGAGAGTGTTCTGATACCAACAGAAAAGTCGTCTTTGGATTATGTGCCTCAACAGAAAAAAGAGAGGAAGAAGATTGTTGGCATGTCCGTAGGTATGTTGGATCCCAATCTTGATCTTTGGGATGACATGTACTTCAAGAAGTGGAAAATGCGGACAAATGAGGTCTACGTTATCACAGGTCGATGGTACGACATTGTAAAAAAATATGAGTTGAAAGAAGATCAAAAGGTCCAACTTTGGTCCTTTAGAAGAAACAAAAACCTCTACTTTGCACTCGTCAAGCTTTAACAATGATATATCAAGCAACTTTGCAGGTGCTTTTATCTTATAATTATCTTAGTTTCCTAGTATTTAGACACTGTTGTTTACATCCTTTATGCTGCTGTGTTCTTTTTTCTGGTTCTGTTCCAGGATTAGTGCTTATTGTTTAGCACATTTGTTTGCTAGCTTAGTTGTTTTTGTTGGAGTTAGATCATTTCGGTTGTTAGCCTGCCTTGTGTTTTATTTCTTTTCCTTGCATATATTTTCTAGTATTTAGACACTTTTATGCTTCATTCCTTTTTGTTGGTTTAGTTTCTTCTTTTAGTATTCACTGCAGAGAAATGTTTTGTTTTCCAATGGAACAAAATGATTTGGGACGCATCTTTGCAAATGATTTAGTTTCTATCTAATGCTTGTTTAAACATGTCAAGATGATGTTGGGTAGGGAGGTAGATTAAGAAGCCTTATACACATAGCCATCTTTTTTAATTCATGTATGCAATGTCATATTATACATTGGAGTTTGTTTTATACATAGCTATACCATTTTTAGCCTGGTTCATTGTTTTTTATATTTTAATTTTAATCATTATTTTCCTTAAAGAATCATTAATTGCTAACCAGTATTAATTGATAGCTAGTCAAAAGAATCATTAAAATGATAACAGGTAAAGTAAATATGTTTATTTTCTCTTGGAGGAAGTTCTTGCACATTAATGAAATTTAACACTTCAACACACCTTTTTTACCACTTTCCTTGTGTATGTTTAAGTAACTAGTTATCTCATGTACATTTATAATTAAGTTTTTAGTTCCTGTAAATATTCTCAGTTTTGTTTTTAATCCGTAAAAAATAAAATCACACTTTTTAGTCTCTGTGACATTTTCCTTAAGCATTTTAGGGACTAAAACTGTTGATGAATTTACAGGGACTAAAAGTGTTGATGGAAAAATTTATAGGGACTAAAAATGCTGATGAAAATTTTTATAGGGACTAAAAAGTGTGATTTTATTTTGTAGGGACTAAAAACAAAACTGTGAATATTTATAGGGACAAAAAACTTAATTAACCCTTAAATGTACTTTCCCCATTTTACTAACTAATTAAGATGCACAAGCTAAAATGTACTTTCCTTCTGTATGTTCAAGTAACTAGTTATCTCATGTACATTAAAAATAGGCAAAAAGATAGAAAATAGGAATGAAATTGGTGCGATCCATTTTTTACTTATAAAATATTTCCTTAAATAAGAAAATGTACAAAAAATTGTCAAAACAAAAAAAAAAGTATAAAATAGAAGGCATCAAACGTGATCATATGCTCATAGTTTCTAGAACAAACGTGTAACATCAAATAAGTGTAGAAAATATTTTTCTTCTTCAAAAGGCAAGAGGATAGGAATGAAATTGGTGCGATGCATTTTTTTTAGATGAAATTTGTTAGGTTAAATAATTGCAAACCTAATAAAACAAATGAGCGAGAAAAAATTAGGTTAAATTGTTGCGACCTAACACAAAATTAATAAATAGATAAGGACATGCTCATATTTTTTAGAACAAACGTGCAACATCAAATAAATGTAGCATTTTTTAGATGGAATTTGTTAGGTTAAATAATTGCAAACCTAATAAAACAAATGAACGGAAAAAAAATTAGGTTAAATTGCTATAAACCTAGCAAAATTAATAAATAAGGAAAGATAGAAATATAGGAATCAGGTTGATAACCTATCTTATCTTTACCCACCATATCTGTGTTCTTCTAAAAAAAAATTAACCCCATAGTGCTCAAATATTGTTCCTATCCAACAAATTCTATAAAATTTCATTATAAATAGAGAAAACTCTAACACCTCCACTCTCAATGTGTTCCAACAAACTCAAAAGTTGACATTTTATTTGAGTTTGCTGACACTCATTCGACAAACCTAAAAGAATTTGTGTTTACCAGAACAATAAAAAAATGGAAATTAATTTTTATTTATTAGGATGAAGGGAAATTTTTATTAAATACTTCAAATAATTTGTGGGATAGAGGTATAATTTAAGAATAAGGTAAATTATTATATTCTTCACGGCTTTTGGAAATACGGATCCAACTCTCTTTAGTAACTAGACCCCAATAAGGCAATAATAATAGCATAAACTTGCCTATAACACAAACATACAAAAATAGAATAGGACCTTGTGTGTAGTTGCAAATTCTAATGTAAGGATAACATCATCTTTACTAAAATATCCTCCTTTCAAACATTATCCCAAGTGAACACAGTAACCAAAACTATATCTTGTTGAAGAGAAGCTTTCCACGCTGAACTAGTTTAACTAAGCTTCACCATGACTTGTCTCCACCTCCGCTCTTCATTGTTTCTCATGCATACAAAACTCAAACCACAGCAGCAACATCATCTAAGGATGGAGCACAACACAAAACTACTTTGGGGAGAACCAAGCAAGACCATGCCACATGGTAAGCACTTTTCTTCAGTAAGTTCATTAAGGACCCAGGCAATTCCAGATTTCATTGTTGTTGCTGCCACTTCCCTGCCACAACCCGCTGATCCATCTACTTTTCTCCCAGTAAGGTTCGGTTTTTTCTTTCACTTGTTCATTATGTCATAGTTCCTGGTCATATTATGTTTTTTTTTAAGACTAGGAGATATAACAAGCTGCAAACTTAAACAAGGTTGATTTCTGCTCATAATTTGTTTATACATTGCAGTGCCCTGCTTATATCAATATACTTCATAGGAAATTTCGTCGTGCCAGATTTTATAAGCAAGTATTTTGGATTTGATAAACTAGAGGGAGACCAGAAGGTTGATGATGCAGAAGATAAATAGACAACCACCCCTGATGTGAAGAAAAAAGTATTATTAAAATTTGAGAACTCTGCTAACCATGCTAGAACGGCGATTGTTTAAGTGTACGAATTCGTTTTTGTATCTTTGGTTTGCATTAAGATTTATATAAGTCATTTGTATTGTGTTAAACTTGGTAGCAATTTCAATCTCGTTAAACCAAATTGTTCTTGCGCCATTGCTTTGGAGAGGTGGTTTTTAATGGACATAGATTCGAAAGGAGAACTTCACAACCAGTAAGCAGCAACTTTAACGGGGGGTGGATTGCGAATGGGACACACATTTATAAACAAAAAAAGGAAAGAAAACATAAAATTTCACTTTAATAAGATAAATATTCAATTCCATAAGATAAATATTCAAGGTGTTCCACATGTTTCGGCACCTTTGGAACAGTTTTTCTTTGAGAGGATTGGTGGTTCTTACACCTCTCTCTCCTAATAAAATTTTCTGATTCCATAAAAAGAAAACAGAAAACAGAGAGCATTCATTAAAATTTGCTACAAAATCCACCAACCAAGTATTGGGAAAAAGAATAAAGAAACTTTACAGTTATATGCTTAACGGAGGAGGGCGGGTATATACAGGGAGAAGATGAAATTTGTTAAACAACTGTCCAATCGGTTTCAATTGAAGGTTTCTCTGAAGGAGACGGGCATCCAGACCTAGGAGGCTTCTTTGAAAATAAAGATGACTTGTTTTCAAAGAAACTTGAGAAAGATTGTCGTGATGACTTTTCTTCATCATTTATTTGATCTTTTGACACAGGCTTTTTCAATACTTTATCTTTGCCGCTGAAGATAAGGCTCAGCCTCTTAAACCGGCTCTTTGGTTCATCAGTAACAGTAATTGATTCTTCTGACTGTTTAATCATCTTCAATGCTTCTTCAGGATTCATTAACATTGTCTCTACTGTTTCATATACCTGGGCAGGATTTGAAGTTGTGATCATTAAAATCTCAACGAAATGATATTACTATCAAATTGTTGTATGTGAAAATAAAAAACACCCTAAACAAAGTCTAATTAGAGGAATAATCTGATCCTATGTAACTTCATAAATTAGCCGCAGTCAAAAAGTACTCACCTGGACAAGGTCATCAACTTTCTCACTCCATTTGTTGCTTTGGCATGTAGCAACTATGTACTCCTTGCAGTCACAGAACAACTTTGAGAAGTCCTTGCTACTAGACAGCATAGGTTCAGCAATCGCAAATCCTAACCCAAGCTATACAAGACAAAATATTATGTTTAGAAAAAGCGAAAAAAATGGTACAACTTTGGGGGTGTGTATGTAGGATAGTATCAATTAACATTAGGTTTTAAATTTTCATGCTTACACCGCTTAATAAAATGTAAAATTAACCACTACAATCATCAAATCATGTGATATTGTCTTCATGATTACATAAATATATAATTTAAATAATTTGAACATTGGTTAGACTTGGAGAGTTATCTAATCTAATAGTGAACATTTCCTTATATTTTAAATGACACACTATTAAAGGAAAGTAGTACTTTGAACTGTCAATTGGTTTTTGATTTGAATGAAATTTTATATTTTGACACAAGTCATTAAGTGGTGGCGCATATACAAACGTTTGACACTTGGTAGCACATGTATGTGTCTATGTATGGACGTATCTAGTGATAGGGTATTTTTAATTTTATGAATGAATGGAGTGAAGTTTGGTTGTATTGTATGACCATATATGAATATGAATACTTTAAAAAAGTCACACGAAAACGAGGTTATGTTTTAACCTTAATCATTCAAGGTTGGTCTAATGGTCAAGGTTTAATTTGTTCACGTTCAGATAAAATAAGCTCTCTAATTAGAAGAAAGAGCACGCTGAAGTTCTAACAAGGAGCTTTACATATGTGAAGAAAGCAATGTCTTGTCAAATGAAATATACTATTTATGTAATTATAAAAAACATTAAACATGAAATAATTAAGAGCTGAGAGCAATTATGATGAACAAAAATGGATGAAATAAAAGAGCTGCCTAAATAACTGTTCAAAAAGAAAGAACTTACTAACGAGACAAATAACTGTCCAAAAAGCTCAAAAGGATGGATGTCCTCAAATGCATTGAGGATGCCCTCTCTACAGATGAATGTAAAATGAAATTAGAGGGATGACATTAGGAGAGAATAGAAATACAAAAAAATATTTTTACTTACACTGCCAAATCCTCATCGAAAAGAGGTGCCTGCTTAACAGCTGGTACTGGTTTAGATGTTGCCCACAATTCATGCCATAAATTACCTATCATCAACATTTAAAGAAATTCAGAGAAGTTTTTCTAATATGAAATCAAAACAACTTTAGTGCTCAACAATGCCATGTTTCTTACAGATTGTGCTAAAATAAAACTAAGCAACACTCTAAATTCACTTATCTGCACATGCTTTACCATATGTTATATGATATTAAATTTAGGCAATACATATCTTACATAGATGCCATAAAGATATAGACACATAAGATGCAAAGACTTTCAACCTAATGGTTTGCACAAGGCAATTGAGAATACAAAACTTGAAGATCTAAGCCAATACCAATGACTGACATTGAGAACGATTTGGTGTTAAAAACTCTTGCTGTGGCAGTGTTCAGGAAAGAGTTGAACCCATTGTGAGTCTATTGTTGGTAACCCTACCTTATAATATGCAAGAGGCTGATTCTACAACCCATTTCAAACTTATGACCTCCTAATCTCACGACCAACATTCTAACTATTACCCCAAGTATCCCATTTGAAATTACTAATTATAAATTCAGCATTAAAAAATATTCAAATTCTAGTGTCAGACATTATAAGCCTAAATCTGAGCAGTTTACCACAAGTGTTCTTCCATCAGCCTGCACTAAACCATTCCTTCCATATATAGTGTAGACTCCATGATACCTTCCTCACAACTCACCAAACAAAGGAGTCTTTGTAGATCAAAGCCACAGTAAACTAAATGATGGTAAAATTTATAACTATAGAGAAATAGTTTCTCACAATGGTGACCAGTGACAGTGAATAAGCTACATTTGCTTCAAGCAGAGAAAATCCACAATTGTATCCGATGTTGATGACCCATTAACATTTAAAAAACGCAAAATTGTGTAGCAGCAGATTTTAAGCATCGATAAAAATCCACAATTGAATCAGATGTTGACGACCCATTAACATTTTAAAAACGCAAAATCGTGTAGCAGCAGATTTTAAGCATCAATATAGGATGAAAAGACCATTAGCAGACCTTCTTTTTGCATGCGCCGACTTAGCTGGCCTTTGCTCGACAATGACTCGCCACTGTCAAAAACATCACTGTCCTCAATACTAGCCTCATTGTCTGTCCAATCAGGAGGTGAGTGCCATCTTACAAAATCCTCCAAAATACATCCAGGATTCGCAGCCTAGAAATATGAGGAAAAACAAAGACAGAACATTAGGCATGTTAAAAATTAGTTAGAACTTGGAAGCATTCATAATGGCAAGAAAAGTTCACTTCACGGAAGAGCCTGACCTTGAAAGCCTGCATATCTGAGAGCAGTTGCGAGCAGCCAGCACCAACACTGACCATAAAAGGTAAGTCAGTAATCAAGAAATGCCTAGTGTATGCTAAAAATAAGGTATTACAGAACGGATGCACATCTTCAGTCAAATGAACTAAGCATTTGCAACAAATTACAAAACAACATTATGCAATTATTATGTTGATCAAGTGGTTCATCAATTCAAATTCTATAAATATCTAAGTAGACAATGGTCTTATATTTAGATCATGACAACCAATTCAAAAGGCATCTTCAATTAAAAAGCAAGATGAGGTTGATAACTTAGTCGGAAGGTTTGTGACATAAAACAGTGAATTGGGATATATATAACAAAAACAGAATGTAAGGTCAGAAACTGGGTCAACGATGAATCTCAGTTGGTGTACAGACCTCCCAGTCCGCAGGACAAACTCCTCTGTTTCTCTGATTAAATCTTCTGTAAGCAAAGGTC
This sequence comes from Medicago arabica, assembly GCA_946800305.1. Classification (NCBI taxonomy): domain Eukaryota; kingdom Viridiplantae; phylum Streptophyta; class Magnoliopsida; order Fabales; family Fabaceae; genus Medicago; species Medicago arabica. The sequence continues at coordinate 3,920,111 of OX326970.1, forward strand.
CTTCCTACATGAAATGATCACACATATCTCAATTCTCAAGTATTATAACAAGTTGAAATAGCAATTATAGAGAACAATAAATGTATATATCAAACCTGGGTGACAGGAGAGTACACAGGCTCGCCAGTTTCCAACAATGTCAAATCACCAGACCGGCGACCAGCACCAAGACGAAGAACATGTTCCCCTGTATTTAATCTAGCATATAAAACAGGGCTTGCAGAATCTCCACCGTCATTATTGGCTGATTCTTTAATGTTTGAACTAGCTTGCATCATCATAGACTCCAGAGATTCAGTCGCAATGATACGGAGCCTCTTCCGAGAAATACAACAATTAATTACTTGAATGTGTTGATACAGAAGACATGTTTTCAGATCTGGAATATCATTCTGCGGGACTCCTGGTAAATATTGTTCTTCAGACCAAAATTTTCTCAGCTGCATCGGTTAATAAAATATAAATAAAATTTCAGCCAGAATGAAAGAAGGAAAATTAAGGAGTAGAGTATTACTGGTCAAAGTAAAGTTCATGTTACAAATTCTAGACATGAGCTAAAATGGTATTTATTTCTTCTCTTTCAAGGACAAGCAGATTTGAAAGAGAAAGAAGTAAGACAAACAACTTCACAGGATCAAGACGAATTAGTTGTTTAGAAAAGCATTTCAAAGTTTACAATCTCGCAGCATTTGAATAGTTTGCCGCCTTTCCTTCACCTTTTTTTTATTTGCTAAAGAAAGGAAGGAAGCAACTGGATGCAAATTTATTAGACCAGAATAAAAGATCATAAAGCAACAACAACCGTAGACTAAAACAACAAGAGGAGTGATATGGACACTCTCTTTCTAACACTCTCTCAAACACTCACTCTTTTATTGGGTGAAACCCATGTGGGTCTCATACTTTGGAAATGGACCCCACATAAAGTAGTGAGACCCACATGGGTTTCATCCAATAAGAAACTGAGTGTTAGAAAAAGAGTGTTCCTAGCATTTTTCAAACAATAATAGCAACAAGGAAAGAAAAAAAACCACCACAAGCGCAAAATGAAAAAGATCACTAACTTCTGAGATAAGCATCCAAAAAAGGAGGAAAAGAATAATTAAACTTAATACAGTGATCTAAAATAAAGATATAAATTTTGTAATGACGAGGCACTCTATTACTAAGATCGTAAGTCTTTTAACAAAGAGTTACTTAATATATATCAAAGAAAGTGTGATCAAAATTCAAAAGCATAAACTAGATTCCTAGATTAAATATGATGTGTTTATATGATATCATAACTAAAAGTTCTTTTTTAGTTAAACATACTTCTTCAACAACCCTGCACCAGAACAGAGCCATTTTTCGTACGGTCTTGTAGTTTCCAACAATTTCAGCCAACTTCACAACAAGACTTTCAGGAGGAGCACCGTGAATATCTCTTGGCAAAGACGTCATATCATTTTCCTCTGGGATGGAATTGATCTTCCTTCTAAGGAAATCTCCCTCTGCGAATATCTTGCAAATATTACAATGAAAGTGAAAGATCATCACAGGATAATACATCAGAGGGAAAAGTATAAGCATAAAAAGGTTGTTTGGTGCAAATACATCATCACCAAGCCTCCTAAAATGCACATACCTGGATCAAAAAGAGAATTGATCAAATGCACAACTTTCTCATTGCTACTAAACTCAGAGGTAAGTTTATCCTCTTTCTCTCGCAACACTAAAGCCTTGACTGCAGAGAGACTTAAGCCTCCCCTCTCCTTGGCAGGTGAAGAACCTCCTGATGAAGCTATAACATCTTTCATGGACTTTGTCTTACTTCCAGCCCTAGTCAAAACGTACAGACATTTTACGGAAGACGATAAGATAATTGTATCATTAAGCGGAAAATCTTTCTGAATGACAGGAAAAAAAAGATTTTAATGGTGTTTGATTATACAGACTTGCATTTAATAATTAAGTGCCTAATAGAATAGGAGAATTTCGCAACCAGAGAAGAAGAATGTGACAACCAAAGGCAAAAGAATTGTAGACAGTGACAACTTACTCAACAGCCATAGCCAATTGTTTCAGCACAGAGGATGGAGGAATGGGATCTTTAGTCGCAGCAGTTAGGGATTCTACAGTTGGAATTGCTTCTGATGCCTAAATCATTTTTTTTACACACGAATTATTAAACCAACACATTTGTTTAATCAAATCCGCTAATCAATGAGCAAATCTTAACTGTATCTTTAATTAAGTTATTGTTAAGATGAAGTATCCATGGGACTCTTAACAAGCATACGTTACAAATTCGCCACAACCATACCATGTATCCTATCTATGCAGCACCACCGACACCTCATATTGAAGGTGTGTCCTTGTCGGTATCTGTGTATGCGTCAATGCTTCATAGTTTCCTATCTTAAATATCAATTACTATGACAGAGACTATTTTGAAAACAAAAAATGATCACAGCCCACATTATCAAACTTCGCTAACATCAAGAAATGCTAGCCTAGTTTGAAGACTTCAATCATAATCACACAATCAGAAGCTAAATTCTCAGGTTAAAAGGTTTCATATTTTCCTACCTTGGCCTCAAGATCATTCTTCACGTTCAGGATATACAAATTTTCATCATAAAATGGAATTGCCATGTTTGCATCCCCAGCCTTATCTGTATCTTCAGCTTCTTTTCTTCCTATCCGAATGTTCTTAAACTTATCTTGCCAATCTTGCTTTATCCCTATATTCTTTGGCCTCCACTTTATATGCTTTGATTCACCACGAAGCTGCAATAATAATATCCCATCAGAAAAATCAAATTTGTAACTAATTGCCACCGACTACATATAAAATTCCGCTTTTCAACCAAATACCAAAAACATAATCTAAATTTGAATTCCTTTATTAACCTTCAATCAGAACCTAACAAAACAGACTAATAGACTTTCATTTCATAATCCAAATCCAAATACATAACCCCCAAAGTGCATACATTTTCACCACACTCGATGCAAAGATTTCTATGAAGCACTGACACCAGAATTAACACTCAAAAATCAAATTTGCAACTAATTACCACCCAATACATGAAAAATTCTACTTAACAATCAAAGGTCTGTTTGGATTGGCTTATTTTTGAGCTTATGAAAAATAGCTTATACAAATAAATAAGCTTTTATGTTAATTCATAAGCTCTCACTAACAAAAGTTATATCTTCATAAGCTGTTTTTTTCATAAAATACCTTGACAAGCTTATAAATAAGACATAAAAGCTTATTTATTTGCATAAGCTCAATAATAAGTCAATTCAAACTACTTTCATTTCTAATCCTAATCCAAATCCAAATGCATTACCCCAAATTGCATACATTTTCACCACATTCAATTCAACAATTTGAAAGAGATAACTACAAAAATTAAAAACAAATTAACTAAAAAAAATAATAATTACCTTAGATTCGTTGTCGCTGTTCGGAGATTCAATTTGAGATTGTCTTGTTAAGCTATTAGGAGATTGCTTATCTTGATCTTTTTCAACAATAAACAAAACAAGTCAATGCTAAATCCAAAATCGAAAATCTAAAAAAAAGATCAAAAAATTGAAAAACCACAAAAACAGAAAAGAAAAAAAAAAGCATAACCATTGAAAATTGAAAATGAAATTCAAAATTAGAAAAATGTATGACGTGGAATGAAGAGAACCTCACCTCGATCTGATTTGAAGTCGAGAAGAACACGTTCCGCTTTTGCAGCAGCGGAATTGAAGGCTGTCCTCGCTTTTGAAACGAAGGTAGGTGATTCCATATCCTGCACCACACGGATGCGCACGTTAAGAGATATGGAACACTATCTATGAATTTGAAGAAGAGCTTAAAACACGGTGAGGAAGTGATTATTTAGAACGTGGATATTTGATAAGTTAATTATAGCTTATAAGCTTGTTTAGTTTTTATAGTGTTTGAGAAAAGAAGTACTGATAGATGAAGAAGTTGAGGGTGATGCTGATGATGGTTCTTACACGGTACTGGAAGATCATAAATTCAGTGGTCTATGCTAAAATAATATTCCAAAAATGGGAACAAAAAATAATACACATTTTTTTATTAACTATAGATTAGATTTGATTAAAATATTGTTTTACTTGCCAAGTGGATTGGATGATAGTGGCCGGCTTTGTTTATCTTTTGTTTTTGACTATACTTTTTCACTGTATCCAAAAACAAGGGAAATTCAGTTTTGGTTTATAAGTTTTTTTCTTTTGTTTCTGGTTGATAAATCAGTTTTGGACTTTGGTTCGTATGAAAGAAGGTGAAAATCAGTTTTGGTGATAGTGTTTGTGGAGGGTGGTTCGGTGATAGTGTTAGACGGAGGGTTGGTGATGGGGCTGCGACGCTCTTCTGGTCGCATAATTGGTTGGGAGGTTCTCCGCTTTGTGAATGTTTTCCTCGTTTATTTGACTTGACCGAGAACAAAACCATTTCAGTTGCTACTTTGTTTTCGAGGGGCCTAGAATTAGATGGGGAGGGTTGGAGTTGACGGCGGAGGTTGTGGGCATGGGAGGAGGCTTTAGTAAAGGAGTGTGAGGCATTACTGTGTGATTTCTCTCTGGTTCCTAATATTTCAGATACTTGGGAGTGACTTCCTGATATTGCAGAGGGTTACTCCGTGAGGGGAGCTTATGATTTGTTATTGCAGAGGGTTACTCCGTGAGGGGAGCTTATGATTTGTTGACTAATGGTGATGATTCTCAGTTAGGTTTACCTGTCGAGATGGTGTGGCATCATCAGGTCCCTGTGAAGGATTCGGTTTTTGCTTGGAGGCTGATTCGGGATCGTCTTCCAACGAAAGCTAACCTGGCTTTTCAGGGTGTTATTCACGCGGATGATATCTTTTGTGTTTCTGGATGCGATCACGTGGAGACGGCTGAGCATTTATTTTTATCTTGTTATATGTCTGCACCGTTATGGCAGCTGGTGCGCGGTTGGATTGGTGTTGATGGGGTGGATACTAATGTTATTGCATAACATTTTGTTCAGTTTTCTCATTTGACAGGAGTTGGTAAAGCTAAAAGGTCTTTTATGCAGCTCATTTAGCTCTTTTGTACTTGGGTGTTGTGGAATGAACGTAATAATCGTTTGTTCAATAATTCTGTTACTATTGTGCCACGCCTGTTAGATAAGGTCAAATTGTTAGCATTAGGATGATTGAAAGCTAAAAAAGTTTTGTTTGTTCATGGTACGCAAAGATGGTGGTCAAGCCCTTTAGATTGTTTGGGCATTGGCTAACATGTATTTTTTCTGCTTTGTTGCAACTGATATTTTGTATTCTTAAAGTGGTCTCCTATGCACACCTTGTGCTTGGGAACTACTGTTTGGAGTGGTATTTAATTTCATTTTGATTTCTTCAAAAAAAGAAAATCAGTTTTGGTCTGTAGGAATATTGCAATATGCAAAAGGTAAGAGTCTGAATATCGAATTCTTAACTTTTTTTACTTTTAAGAGATAAATTTTTAACCAACAAAATTACTAGACAAAATTTGATTTGGTGTATATTTGATTGACATCACGGTTGACACGTAAAATTATGATGACTCAATTTGACATTGACAAATTTCCTATATATGAAACACTAAGTTAAATTGAGTTGAAGATGAAGTGGTTTATGTATGAATATATGTAAAAGTAAGTTAAATAATATTAAGTCTATCTTGTTCAAAAAAAAAAAAACATTAAGCGTAAAAATTGTGTCAAAAATCAAATGCTACAAATCACCGTTTCAATCTAGAATCAATTCTAATCTATTTAGAAACACATTGATAATAACGTTCTATGTTGTACTTCCTCCTTCCTAACTTATAAGTCGCTTTGGAAAAAAACTGTCTCTTTCAATTGTTTAATTTATCTTTTCTATATTATTTTATTAAGGACAATTTTATAAAACAACTCATAATATTTTAGATTCATATAAAATTAAATACATTTCTTAATACGGTGTGAAATGTCCAAAACATTATATAATTTTGGACGGAGAGAGCGGTTTCTACGTACACTGGGACACAAAATCACTACACTTTTAGACACATACTACATATGTTGGTCAGTATCGACACCATGCTTTGTGGCGAGTTTAGCTTATTTATACAAGCCATCATAGAATGAAATAAGCAGCTCTTTCAAGTTAATTAAATTAGGTTAAGCTTATTGTCTCCTTTGCATATGCGACCAATTGTAAACATAATTATCCGCATTTAAATTTAAGTAATTTCTATGTCAAAGAGATGAGAAAACCATCAATTAAACTTTGGTTTTGGTGTTCAACTAGTTTTGTTTGTTCACATTTTCCTTCATTTCTCAAAAGAAATTAAAGATACCATTTAAAGATTTCTTTTAAAAAATAGAGAGGATATTGACCTAGCAAAGACCGAAACAACTAATCAAAATAAACTTAAAACTTTAAACTAGAAGTGATATGTACGGTAGTCACATATTTTTTTAACATTACTCAAGTCATCTCAATTTAGAGAATTACCTATACCAAAGAAGCCTAAAGTGCCAGAGTACTTCCACATAATACATTTCCAATCATCATGTTAAGAATCAATACTGTAACAATTGCATAGGACGACACTTACACCAAACACATGTGGTCTAAACTCCAAAATTGTAATGAATGGGTCTAATGTTCAAAACAGTAATATACCATAATGCTGTAACTGTAAAAGGAACAGAGACCCCTGCAGCAGGAAATAATAAAATTATGATTAAAACATTTTTGAAAATCATAATGTTCTGAAAAAACTAATGACTTGTTGGTTTGGTTGAATTGTAAAGTGTTGTGATTAGTAGGGTAGCAAGAAACAAAACACTATGTTAGTGATAAGTGTACTTTCTTCGCTGTTAACGATGCCTAGAAACTAAGCACTATCAACCACCTTAGTGTTGTCAAATAGCAGCTATAGAGCCGTTGTAGTTGTTATATCGGATATGGATTTCCCGCTGTTACAGCAGGACGCTGTAAAAGCACAGGACCGTCCGATCTAAATTGTGTGGTTAAGATGATTTGAAGTAACTTGATAAAACAGCGGCAAAACATCGTGCTTTTTACATCAGAGAATCTTAATCATTGTTATATCATAGATGGTTTTCAACGCTGCAGGGGCTAAATTGGAGGGTGAGTAGAAAGTATGCAAGGGTCATTTTTCGTCCCTCCTTTATTATCACCCATTTTCACCTTCATATTTCCCTCATTTTCCTTTCTCCCACATTGAAGAAACAACATTATGTTCCCAATTTCAAACCCTAAAACCAGTTCCTCTCTCAATTTCTCAACCACTAGTTCTTCGGCCACTTTGTCTTCTCTGCCAATGTCCGCCGTATATTCTCTCTCAGAAATTATCATCACATAATAAACATTCAAACTCATGCATTTCAATCCAAGAAAATTCAATTAGAATTTGTTGTTGTTGTTATTAGAATTTGATGAAATTGCAACCTTTGTTGTTGTTGATATGGAATGATAAAACAAGGTTGATGGATAAAAATTTAATTCAAAATTTTTTGCTGTTACTCTCAACAATAACAATACTAAGGTTGTCGCTCTCTCACATCCGCCAAGACGTTGATGTGGTGTGCTACTTTAGCAAATATTTGATTCGGTGTAGCAGCACTGGTGAGCTCTATTTTCTTCTCCAAATTTCTCAAAAACCACAAATCAAACCAAACAGAGAACCATAACACAACCATAACTAAACCTTTGAATAAGCAAACAAAACCAAAGAAATAGAGGGCGACCAGAGGTTATAAAACAAAATCAAACATCAATCGCAGAATCGTTTAGAAAATTCGCAAATCAATTGCAGAATCTGATCACAACACACAAACCTAGGACCAAATCAAACGCAAAACGCAACTTGAAAGACAAAACAACCCTTACCCTGAAATAAGACGACCGCCGCTCGAAGGAGGAGAACGAGATTAGAGCCACTCCTTCTTCCAATCAAAAGTGCGTTATATTAAGTGCAAATTGCAAGTAGGCACATGTAATTTATTTTTAGATACATTTATTAAAAAGTGAGTTAAATAATAATTTTGTAGTAATCCCCGTGAGCTTAGCTCAGTTGGTAGGGATGTTGCATTTTATATGCAGGGGTCGGGGTTCGAAACCCGGACACCCCACTTCTTGTGTAAAATCATACGCAATAAACGCAATAAGCATGTCTAGAAACACGGGTGATCACTCATAGATGCGCATCAAATTTAACACTCCATGTTGTAGCTTCTACCTTGACGTGCATTTGGATGTGCCATCATGACAATTTCAAACACAAACTAAATATAATGTTGGGCATTGACATGATGCTTCATTTCGAGTAATTGGATTATTCATAGAAGTCATGCTAGAATTAAACAATTGAATGTTCAGGTGTATGTAAAAATTGTCTTGCTTATCATACATAGTGTAGCAAGAGATTTTATAAAAAGACGATTATAAACATCATGACAACAATATAGGACTTCCATAAAAAGAATTGGTCTAAACTCCAAAACTTTGGCACAATTTAGAGAAATTTCATGAATGGGTCCAATGTTCAAAACAATAAAATGCATAGCAAATTATAATTAAAGCATCGTTGAAGATCATAGTAATGTTTTCAATGTTAAATGAAGATCATATTGTTCTGAAAATTTGATAACTTGTTGGTTGAATTGTAAAGCGCTATGATTAGTATAGTAAAAAATTACATGTTCTTGTTAACAAGTGTTTTAATGGTACTCTTCAATTAAGAAATTATTTTTTAAAAACGTCTAATACTTTAATTTTTGATGCATTAAATGCACAAATTTCTATAATAAAAAACTACTTTTCTTTAAGAGAACCAAATTGTTGCCACAAATCATCATGACTAGCTATTTAGTATCTTTTTTGTTTTGTCTTGATCATAATTTGGCTGTTAGTTTGATGTGCCTACCAAGGAAGTACTCTCCTATGTTTGATCACATAATTGATGACCAGGTAAGCACATGCCCTTCATTATTATTGCCTTCTTCATTTGTAAACTGAGCCAATAGCTCAGTATTTCTGAATATAACCACAAGGAAAGTGCGATGTAATTTCCTTCATCCGTCATATTACGACACCTAACTAGCTGAACAACATTAATTGAATTCTTCTTATGCCTTCTTTTTTTCGTCATATGCTCATACTCAAATGACTGTCATGGTTTTGAATGGCTGCTAATATGCATATAGTGTTTCATTTGATGAAAGAATAAAAATTCCATTGATTTAAAAATGTACTGGTTGAATGAAATATTGACATGTCTTTTGTTTTTACCCAAAAATATTGATAGGTCTTATAAAATACATTTTGTGTTCAATGGATTGAAAAATTCATTCAGATCATTTAGAGTCATTATTTTCAATACATTGGTATAATGTATCCTAATATTTTAATCAAATATATTTCTTTGCCTTGTTAAGAATTTGCTAGTAAGTGTTTAATTAAATACCTAAAAGTTTTTTTTTCTTTCCAAAATGGTCAAAATTTCATATGTATGAACATATGATGACCAACCAAACTAGCGAGCACATGTCCATCACCACCAGAGGCCTTCATTTGTAAACTTTGCATTTCAAAATATAAGCAAAAGCACCCTTTAATTGATCATTCTCTCTCTCTCTCTCTCTCTCTCTCTCTCTATATATATATATATATATATATATATAGTAGTAGCAAAATAGAAACTCACTCACTCAATACCATGCCTTCACGACACAAATGCTTCTTCTACTCTTGCAGTATTCCTTTTCACCCTTTGTTTGATCTATTTCATGGCTTGGATATTGGTCGCCAACGATGCAGAATACCCTGGTGTCTATGTGGACTCAGGCTCACTCAGCTCGTTCGAAGTAACCAATACCACAAAACTCTCAGCCGAATGGAACATAAAACTCTCTGTTTCAAACCCTAACTGCCATCTTCGAATAAGCTGCAATCTGAAGCTTCCACATTAACTTAGGTTTTCGGTGTAGTTTTGCCTACTATGCTGCCATACCAAACATTCGAATAGTGACGAATACACTTTAAGTTTTGAGGAGTGGAAAATCGTTTGTTCAAGACACAAGTCTCTACACATCCATATCATCACAATTACCAATTTAGGTTTTTTTTTTCAAGGAACCAATTTAGTTATACTTAGGAGACAACACATATTAACGAGAGCATTACTTTTTCCATCCTATGGAATTCTCGTGCGCCCTATTTTTTTTCCAAAAATACTCCTAGCTCGAAATATATAATCTGAACGCATTCCGAAATATTAATTCCGGATTTTTTCGTGGATTTTTGTCACTTCAACCACCCTAATGGACGATGATGCATGTTTAGAATATATGGATTTAAATTACATATTCTGTATGGTTTGTACATTATCCAGAATTTTGAATCTGAAATGCGTAAATTACCCGAATGAAAGTCAACAAAAGGGGTGGGAAATGATGTTTACGGATTATATAATCCGGAATGCATAAAACAATCTGCATTATATAATCCGAACTGCATCAGCACAGAGGCAGAAACCATCTGTTTTGGTTGAGCCTCTGTTTTAGAGCCGATTTAGTCAATTTTGTTAGCCTTTGACCATATGCAAACCAAAAAATCAAGTTATAACATCAAAATTAACAACACAAAATAATTTTCAAACATCCAAACTTTAATAAAACATAAATATCCAAATATTACATAACATAATTATCCAAAATATTCAAACAAAAACATAAAACAAAATACAATCAACCTCTAATAACTACGCCACCACCCCTACCACCCTCAGTAGCACCCCGGCGACGGTAAACCTTTTCATCATGCACCTCTTTCAATACCTCCTCCAAATGTTTCCATTCCTCAGACCCTTTCGGCATCACACCACTAGACATCACAACATACATGTGGTCTCTGATGTGGCTCATCCTTGTGCTAAGCTGTAAGTACCCAAGCTCTCCATCCTCCTGAGCAGCTTACGCATCAAGGATCTCACGCTCCGGAGGCCTCGGCACCGGTACCGGCATGTCAGGAAGAATCATGCGTGGATGAGAATGGTGATAAAACCACTCGATGTATCCCTCTGTTGCCTCCACACAAAGAACTGCACGATGCCCCAACTGCTCAGGTGTCAAGACATGATCAAGTGCATGTTGAAAGCGGTTTGTGATCTCCGCCAGCGGGATGTCTCGGGATGGTCTGAACCCTCCCAAACTGACGAAGCACCCGCTCCGGCAGATATCTCACCATGCGGTCTTCGTATCTCAATCTCAACCATCCAGAGTAAAGGTTGACCTGCTCAAATGAATGTGTCGCATGGTGCTCTCCATATGGGGTCATGACAACGGCACTCAGATCCAGCATATCCAGATGGTTTCTGTAGTTGTCTGGTGTGCCAAAACCAGACAGTGGTACAAAAAGTATCGCGCATGGGTTATACTTGTCCCGATATGATGCCCATTCATCCTTGCTTCCCATGCCTTGGAAGTGTTGATGCACCCAAGCTTGCAGCATTGACAACCACATATAAATATACAAACCATAAACACATGCATTTAAAAAAATAAAACATAATTTATACCTGCAACAAAGTTAGGTATCCTGCCACCTGATTGCAGTTACAACGTTCAACATTGTTGAACTCCCTATACAAGTGAGCTAGTGCCTCAGTTCCCCATGAATAACCAGCAACAAGATCAAAGTCTCTAAAGTACCTCAAGTAGACAACATCCACAACATTCTGGCTCTTGTCAGTGAAGATCGTGATCCCCACAAAGTATAGAAAATATATGCGGACAACCTGGTCCCGCAACATACGCACCTTCGGAGTCGCACCATGCTCAGTCTCCAACTCCAACTGCTCCTTCATATGCTGCTTGAAAATCGTCTGCAAGTAGCCAAATCGGCAATGTGCACCTTTGGTCTTTGTCGCCTCAAAAAGAGATTCACCCGGATCAAACCCCAAGTACGTCGCCATCCATTCCACCGCCTCGTCCCGTGATATGAACGCGTGGGAAAGAAGCATGTCGTCAATGGGGAGATGCAGCAAACAAGACACGTCATCAAGTGTCACTGTCATCTCCCCAAACGAAAGGTGGAAGCTCAAAGTCTCCTCGTGCCTCCACTCCACAAAGGCCCAAATAAGATCGTGGTCAATCATGTTGTAGCTGGTATCCTGAAGCCAAGTAAGACCGATGGCCTGCAATCTGTCCTGCTGCCACCACCGTGAAACCATGATATCAGTGGTATTTTTATCATGCATCACTTCTATTTTCTTTCTGTTGCTGATGCATTTTAAATTACCACGCCACTTCAAATAATTAAAAACAATACCTAAACATCAGTTTACACTCATGACTTCACAAACAGACAGTTTGACAATTTAACATTGCATAAACAATACATTAACAACATATTAAAGTAAGTTTAACATTAATAATTACCTCGCCCTCAGACGCCTTCCTGACCACGTGCACATGATACCTCCACAGCAGGCAAATGTCGTGTGGGCCACCGGGATAGTCATCAAGTGGGTCAGGTTCCACCACACGCTTCTTCGTTCGCCTTTGTCATGGCTTGGCATCTTCCATATCCCCGTCCATTGCCTGAAGCTCCTCCTCAAGCTCCTGCTCCTCCATTTGCGCGACGTCCACCTCGTCATCAGGCTCATGCTCATGCTGCTCCGACTGATGCTCGACGTCAGGCTCGACATCAGTACGGCGTCCTCTAGCAGCCTGACGCCTCGGAACAACACCATCCTCTTCCAACCGTTGGGTACGCTCTCTCCTACGGGAAGCATGCTCTGCCTCCCTTACGCGCCGAGTAGAAGACGAACCTTCTGTAACATGCACACAACACAAAACAGTACAAACCAGACGACCAAATCAAATTCTAGGTGTATCCGGATTTTATTTTCCGGATTGCAACAATATAGTTCGAAAAACAAATTCCGGATTGCTTCAGTACAGAAGAAAAAAAAACGGTACAAATTACTTGCATGCATATAGAAATCGAACTAACCTTCCATGTGATGCTTATCAACGATTGAAATGCGGTCTGTCTGAGCAAGATTTCACCAATTTTGGTTGAATTTTTGCAGTTCGGATTTTGGGATTAGAGGGAGAGAGAGAGAGAGAGAGAGAGAGAGAGAGAGAGAGAGAGAGAGAGAGTAAGTAAAAAGTGAAATCGTAAAAATGGGGGGTGAACTTCCTTTTATACTTCGAATTCGTTCGGAATATGTAAACCGGACCAAATGTTAATTTTCTGGATTTTATTTTCCAAAGGGCTTTTTGGTAATTTATGCAGGGTGCGTGAGAAGGAAAAAGTAATGCCCTATTAACTATAACTCAAAAGTTACCTCTACTAACCTTTTGTCATTGGGTCTTTTTTATACAAGCTATGATTGGGCTATATGAGACGAGTCGATTCCAGTTACTCTACTTTTTCTTCTAAATTCTCGTGCAGAAAATGAGAGAAAATTGCACAAACTTGATTAACTTGTTTTAGATCAACGAGGTTGAAACTTAAATTCGTGTAATGGTCAATTTGATTAACGAGATTATTGCATTTTTATACATAATCTAAAAAAATTAAACAGTTCATTTGTAGATAATAACACTCTATAATTGCTTAAAACGAAGAATTGAAGTTGAAACTAAAATCGACTGTGATAGAACATATTATTACTCGCATATATATCATTTTAGCCTCTTAAAAAAAAATTATTATTACTGATTATGCTTAATCGTTATGTTCATATCTCCAAATAACTCACACTAACATTTCGCTATTCCAAAAATAGAAATTGATTAGAATCTAGAAGCAATGACATTTGGATTTCTATCTCAAAAAACCCTTCGGTAGGTTTCTATTTCCCCTACATCCTTCTTATATTTGGATTTCAAGTGCTCAATTCACTGGATTTCTATTCATAAATTGTTATATATTCTCATTATGGAATGAAAAATATTTTATTGGTCACACACAAGGGGAGATGTTCTAACAGTTGTGCACGTAATTTATCAAGGCACGCGTAATTTAATAGGTGTTCAGAACATCATTATCGCGGTATGTAAATAACATATTAGTAGAATTGTTTTATCATAGGCCAAAATAAAATAAATGTAATTAAAAAAGAACTCCTCTCAAAAAAAAGACTTCTTTTTCAATTAAATTTTATTTTGTAAAATAACATATTTTGAGCGTATATATCAAACTCTAACCAATTTTAGTCCTATGAAAGATTATACTTTTTCATCTATTTAAGAAAAAAAAAATATTCATCATTGGCGTTTCATAATTAAGAAATATTTAAATTTAAATGGTTTATTATTTGTCATTATTGATAGTGTTTTATGATGTCATTCGATCTCTTTATCAAAAAAATTATGTACTTTGGTCTATATAGCTAATCTAACATATTGGCAAAAGAATTGTGGTTTTGTTTACTTATGATTTCAAGACACACAAACACAGACACAAATGATCTTCCTGTTTTGAAAATTCAAGTGAACATTCTTTTTATTCTTTCATCGAAGAATTTTGTTGTTTTATTAACTTATGATTGCTTCAATATATCTCACAATGTATCTATTTCTCTTGTTGCCATAAATCACCATGACTAGTTATTTAATGTATCTATTTGCATTGACGAGAATTAGTTATCTTTGAACAGATGGTGACCAAACATTTTCAATTAGGCCTTCATTTGTAAACCTGGACAGATTGCTATGCATGTCTAAATATAAACCAAAAGAAAATGCGAGGAAATTTCTCTAACATCACACTAATACACTATCCACCTACCTAGCTAAACACCGTTTAATTATATATATATTGTAGCAAAACAGAAGACAACATTCATTCACGCTTAATTATCAGCACTACAAGAGCACCACCTCCAATCCAACAATGACTTCCTTCTACGTCTTGGCTGCACATTACCCAAATTTTCAAGTCAGCTCGGCCTCAATCAACTATATGTGTCAAACCCCAACCACTTTCTGCGAATCTCATACCACCACCACCACGATGAATTCCATGTCAAGGTGTTTTACACGGACCAGGAACATGTCATTCTCAACAACACATCAACTCTGCAGCAGTCTCATTCACATGATATTGAAGGTAGACACGTATATGTGGCGGATGGCATTGATCTGAGCCGCCGCAAACATGGAATGGTCGAATTCGGTCGATTATGTTCAAAAATAAATTATTCTTCCTTTATAGCTGGGAGACCGTAAAGGTTGTTTGCAACCCTATCTATCAGGTTTGCTATTTCGCCAAATGTATACAACACAACCCCTGGGATTCTATTGCAACCTTTAACATGTACCTGCGGTCCTCCACAAATTAGTATTACTACTAATTAGTTATAGGAATGTGTGTGCAGTTGGCTTGTATTCTTAATTTATGAATTATAATATATTTCAAGACTTAGTATGTTCAAATGTGATTTCTTTATGTTTATAATTTTATAATTTTGTTTCAGCTTCTTATTGATACCTTACTTAATATCCCGGTTACAAATTAAACAAAATTAATGCATTTGTTTAATCATTTAAAAAGTGAGAGAGCAACCAAGTCACTGCCTTCCTCACAAGTATAAGTTTGCATTCTGCAGCATATCTGGCATTAGGTTAGACAAAAGGCAACTATAAGCATCTAATAGTCCTTAATTCATCATGTTTCTAAAAATAAAAAAGGAGTTTTTTTTCATGTGTTTTTAAAAATCCCATATATATTTTATTTTTTTAATTTAAATTATCCTTTCCTGAACAGAATTTAGTGTGTAATTTCTACTAAAGTAAAGGTCTACTATATTCAGAAGTGTAGATCCGGTCGGATATATACACTGATAATTAATTGTAAATTATTTGTTTCACAGAAAATTAATTGTAAATTAATAACTCCCATTTCAATGTGTCACTTCAAGTGTGTGAATATGATGCTAATAAGTACTTTATTTAATGCCATTATTTTGAAATTTTTAGAAGTTGTGTAGGACTTTGTGTGTTCAAAAGTAAATAAAGTTAATTTCCAAAAAAAAAAATAAAAAAAAAAATAGACAAAGCTATGGTTCTCATGAAAAATCACGCCTCTTTGATTTTTGCGTCTACCATTTCCGCCTTAACTTAAAATCATGACAATAGAAGTTTTGTTTTGTAGATTCTTAAAAAATATAACAAAATTTAAAATCGGCGTGTGTCCGAGTCTCCAAATACCAAATCAAACATGCTTTATATAAAACTTTGTGTGTTCAAAGAATCCAACAACTTCTTTTAAACTTTAGAAAGCTAAGAAGTTGTATGATTATCGTGATATAAATATGGATGTAGATGGTTTAGCGTTCATTTGTTGCACCAACGATGATTGTTTTATTGTTTATAAGCCTTGCTAAACTCAAACTAGTCAATTGTAATTTGTTGGTATTTATGGGGTTTAACTACTTATTTTATGCTCCGTAGTTTCCTTCTTTTGGATATCGACCCTCTTTCATTCAAAAAAGAAAAGTAAACAAAGTGACAACCTAGAATTTTCAATGCCATTTTCAAGTGTCAACCGTCTAAAAAGTATTTTGAAGTTATTTTTTTTAACCTAAACCAATTTTAAATTTATTAATAAAACAAAAACTTATGAAAAAAACTTTCTACACCCTAGATTACTAAAAGGGTTAACTTCTTGCGGTCTATTTTCATATGACAATAGAAAAATTGTGTTTTAAACGTTGGGGGTGTGAAAAGTAAACTCACAAAAATTACAGCTTTTAGGTGCTTCAAACGACGCCGTATCCGAGTCAAATTCAGATTTTCCATCGCTTTTTCAATATAAAACCAGAGTTTCCCTCATTTCGATTTTTCCCCGCTCAAATTTCCGTTACTTTCTTTCTCGCATTTTCGATTTTCACTTTCACTTCAAATTTTCTCGCTCCTTCGTTTTCTTGCTGCGCTCAGAAACAAGATCGATCGCTGAAAATGGAGGATATGGATGATGAGATGATCGATGAAGTTCCTCAGGTTCGTTCGTTCATCTCTCACGCTACTTTTTCTTCTTAATTTTCTTACCGCCTAGAAAATGAGAGTAAATTCCACAAACTGATTAACTCGTTTTACTTTTTTCTTAACAATCACGTTACGGAACAAAACGCACTGTGCTTTAGATCAATGAGGTTGAAATTTGAATCGGTACAATTGATCACTGAGATTAACGAGATTATTGTGTTTTTATGCAGAATCTGGAAAAATTAACCGTTAATTTGTAGATAATAACGTTCTATAACCGTTTAAATTGATGAACTGAAGTTGAAACTGGAATTGACGGTGTTTGAACATACTATTTGTGATTATTCTATAATCACTATGTTCATATCTCCAAATAACTAACACTTCGCTATTTGATGATGATGATTTTCATTATAGTGATACTTAACCATACTATCGACTACCTCAGCTACACTTATCATAATAATGTATTTCAATCAGTAATAAGCTCTATAGAACCGAGACTTCGTGTGCGACACCGACCCATGTTCAATTAATTTGTTTATTTAAAAAATTCACCAGTGTCCATGTCAATGTCGTGTTTGGTGTATGTGTTTGTTTCAGTGCTTCATAGATAATAAGTCACAGTTGTTAGTCGTCTATGTTGGAGTTGTGGCCTCTTGTGCTTCTGAATTAACAGTAACTACTAGCTAGAATTTACAAATTAAGGAAGAATTAGTTTCAATTTCGTGACGTGATTTCTTTAGTTCAAGAAATTTCATAACATGTTTTATATTAGCAGGAAGCTGAAAGGTATATTATTCCTAAGCTCTTTCTATTGAATAAAGTTAAGTACAAATATGTAATTTAAGTTTTATATAAGAAGTTATCTGTATATGTTTAATTTTTGAAGTTAGCATATGAAAAACCAAAACTTCTGACGGAAGGCATGTTCAGCGTCCGACATCGGCATGACACCGACACACGTGCTTATGTAAATTGAGTTTTATATAAGAATATCTTTTTTATGTTTCAATTTTGAAGTTGCCATGTGAAAATATAAAAATTATTTGCTTGTTTGATCAGCAAATTTTATGATGACAATGTCGTGTCGAATATTTTATTAACCTAGTGGGAAAATGCTTTAAGTTATTTTTTTTGTTAAAATATTTATTTGACTAATATCTTAACCATGTCTTTATGAATAATTTCTTAGGGATTATGCATAAATAACTCATCAATTTTTCAATCCTTAGTTTTTAACAGGATTTTTTATTTATTTATGTAGGTTTACATGGCCTGCATACAAAATGGTCATAGGTAAGCTTCTTTTAATAGCTCAAATATCTGTCACCACTTGCCAGGAATTGCCAACTATCTAGAATAAAATCGTTTGATACAAAAACCAAATGATAGTTTCTTTGCATTGGAAGTAAATTGAGTGACCAACTGTTTCAGAAACATTGATAATTAAAAATAATATATAAATGTAAATTGTAATATGTCGAGTGATGGTTAAAAAGTGGTTAGACAACTATAAATGTGAGTCACGCAAACATCTCTGCCCGAGTTTAAATCGAGTATTCTTTGTTTGATGAGTTATTAAATCTTCTTTACAGAATAGGAGTTTCTTATTATGATTCCAGCCTTCGACAACTTAATGTGCTTGAAGCTTGGGATGATGGGGACAATGGTTTTTCAGTTATTGATCTCGGTATGCTTTTTCCCCCTCATTGCTATTGGATTTGCGTTCAGTTTTAGTTTCTATGTTCCTCTCTGTTTCCATACTCCATCATATTTGAAGCTTAAAGCTAAGAGAATTTACATGTTGTCGTTTCACACTTATTTCATTATTGTGCTTCATGTGCCCGTAATGATCTGCAGTTAATGCTTTTCTTATCGGTTATGGTTTGTAATGTACGAATGTCTTTTGGCTTCAATGACTAGTGCAGTGAAATATCAAGCAAACCCTCTGGTCATATACACAAGCACTAAATCAGAAGAATCATTTTTGGCTGCTCTGCAACAAAGTGGTAATGTGCACTTCATCTGGTTGAGTGACAAATATATTGCCCTCGGATCATTTTACCATTTGGAGTTATGCAGATGAAGTAGCTGAGGCTCCTACAGTGAAGCTTGTGAAAAGTTCAATATTCAGCTATGAGCAAGCATGGCACAGGTATTGAAGCAGCTAAGATCTTAGGGAGAATTTTGTATTCAAGTGTTTGCAGTGTATTTGTCATTGAGATTTGGAATGAGGCTATTCTATGGGATCTTATTTGGTGGATTGTCAATCCAATCATTCAAATAAAAAGAGAAACAAAAATGGAGTGCTGAAATTTCAGCAATCATTTGCTTCTTCATGTTTCACCTCCTCCCCCTCCTGCTTTTACAGATTAATTTACCTTCGGGTGGCGGGAATGGATGATGGGTTAGACGTCAAGGAAAGGATTTACTTTGTGAGTCTGAAATTACTACTACTGTAATTTATCATCTCTGTCTCTATATTTCTTAATAGTCGATCTTCAAAGCGTCTTAAGATTGTTACTTATAAATGCACATTCTTAGATTAATAATGGAAACATATATTCTTTTACTATTTGTTACTTGTAGTAAGTCTGGTATGTAAATCATTGTTCCGGTCCTTCCATATATCAATGCAACACTCTTAACAGAATTGCATGTATTTCTGCCCTGTTACAATTGCAGTTGAGTTCCATGATGGACATGGGAAGTGAAGTACAAGTTCGTGCTAGTGGTGGCCTTCTTGCAATATTAGAGAATGAAAGGATTGTAGATACTCTTGAGCAAAAAGAATCTGGAAATACATCAATTACAATAGATTCTTTAGCAGAAATTTCACTGTATCCTTACACTCATTTTACTCATCCTTAATTGCTATCCATGTTTTATTCTCCAACTCTCCTCTATTTGAAAGGAGATAATGTTGAGTTCAACCCATGTCTTTCTTTAAAGTGGAGATACAGAAATAACTTTATCAAACTTGATGCAGCAGCTCATGAAGCATTACAAATCTTCCAGATAGACAAGCACCCAAGCCACATGGGAATTGGTAGAGCAAAAGAAGGGTAGTTGCTGACTCAATCTTATATATATTATTATTATACTCTAAAAATGAGTTAGCTATCTGAGATAATTTTTCTTAATTGCAGGTTTTCTGTATTTGGAATGATGAATAAGGTTTGTTGGAGTTGTTTAATTCAATTTAGCGAGTGCCAGTTTCACACAACACACAAATAATTATTTATCCTGAATGCAGTGTGTCACTCCAATGGGTAGACGTCTTTTAAGGTGATAAGTAGCAACTATTAAACTTATGAGACTGAATTCGTATACATCTTAAACATCAAAACTTACAGTAATGTTTTTGTCTTATTCCCATTTCAGACAGTGGTTCTTGAGGCCCATACTTGATCTTGAAGTTCTAAACTACCGTTTGAATTCTGTATCCTTTTATAGTTTATCACATATGGCCTTTTTCGCTTTACAAATATGCTGAATCAAAAGTTTCAGGTTGGAATAAAGTGTGAGAAAACAAGTTTATTGTGCATTTGTAGGTAAACTAGCTATTTAGTAAAAAAGAACTGATTTTCTTTGATGAGAAATAGATATCTTTCTTTCGAAGCTCAGAAGAACTTGTTGCTTCTTTACGTGAAACCCTGAAATCTGTGAAAGATATACCCCACTTGCTGAAGGTATGACAATCTCTCCCCTCCCCCCAAATTTTTCAAATATGCTGTTGTCGTTCTAGTAAGCTCTCTTTTATAGATCCTGATTTTTTATAGCCAACTGATTATTGAAAAAAAGTACGAGTATGCTCCTGATTTTAATGGTAATTATTGGATTTTTTTTTTCAAAAAAAATAAATATATTGAGCATTATCAATATCATGTTGAAACTGATGTTTTAACTATTACATGCTGCATTGATATGTGAAGATAGGCTGGTCCGTTTTAGTATAATTAAGAATATGATGTTTCTCTGTTCAGCTTAAGTTTATTTCTCTGTATATATTTTTTAAACATATTTCTCTGTATACTTATACCTCCAAATATTTAACTTTCAATTGAATAAGAAATTTGACTCTCCAAGCTCCATATGCACTAGCACTGATTGGGCAGCACTTCTGAAGGTAATTTTCTCTTTAATGACTTTATATGATTTCCAATCATTGTTTTTTTTCCTTGTGCTGTTTGAATCCATGCTTGCTTCTACATGTAAAAGGTTTCTTGAGTTAATATTTATGTGACCCCAATTCACTTAATAAAAAGGCATAAACTTGTAAGCACCTTTGTTTGTATCTTGTCGCTGGTTGCCTGGAACCAAAAAGTAGTAACCCCCCCTTCTTGTCTTGTGGTTAATGATCAGTCAGTTATAAAATGAATAATATATTAAACTATTTGGCTGGCTTCAATTTTCACTTCATGTGATTTATAAACAATCATATAAATATTCAATTTTTATAAAGAAAAAATGGATGGAATATCCTTTTCATAGTTTTCCTGGATTATCCATAATTTTTGTCATGATTTGAGTATATTCGGCATTGGTGTTGTTCTTGTATGCAGTAACATTGCATTAAAAGAAAACCAAATATACTAGATTACCTTTCCATATTGGGCACTGCTTTAATTAATGAGTCCATTTTGACACGCAAGTTTCGTACTTTTTAGAGGATGCATTTACTCTTAGGATGTATATATATATATATATATATATATATATATATCCTGTGCAGTTCAAACTGTCAAGAGTCACTGAATTTTGCAGTGAATATCACATTTTGGTTGCTACAGCACAGTTTTTATATTCTTTTCTTTAATCGTCTTAGAGTATCAGTGCACTGCTGCATGTAAACAAGATATTTGAAGTTGGAATTTCCGAAGGTCTTCAGGAAGAATTGAAGTACTTGAACTTGGATATTGTTGAGATGGTACACATCCATTCTCTTCAAGTGCACTTGTATTTATTTTATTTTATTTTTAGGGAAGTGCACTTGTATAGTTTCTAGCTTAAATGATTGTTTTTAATGTTCAACAATACCACAGGCAAGTTCATGCATAACAACGGAGCTTGCATATGTCTATGAACTGGTACATTTTATTTTCTTATCTCCTATTAGTTACCAGAACGAGATGCAAAAACTAAATTGTGTAAGATGATGCTTTGGAGATTAAATGCATCTGATTAAAAAGAAAAACATCTTAAATGTCGACACAATCTAGAGAGTGGAAACTTGTTTGATTTTTTGTTTGAGTATGAGGGACATTTGTTAGTTTTTCTTCAATTGGCTTCCTGTTATAACCGACCATCTTTTACAGATAATTGGGGTTATTGATGTAAGCAGAACTAAAGAGAAGGGATATCCGACAGTGGTGAAAGAAGGTTTCTGTGATGAGGTTAAACCCTGGCTCCTCGTTCTTTTCTTCCCCTTAGCATATGCATTTTTCAAATTGGAAAATCATGTATTATTCAAATTGTCCGTCAAGTATTTGTGTAGTTGTTCAATAGATGAATTAGTCCGTTGCTGTTTAAGTTTAATCTACTGCATAAATTTTCTTCCTTCACAAGGTAAAATTTGGTTTACTGTGGCTGACATTTTACTTTTGGACTTTTGATAAATTGGTTATTCTAAGTTGGATGAGCTAAGGCAAATATATGAGGAATTGCCAGAATTCCTGGAAGAGGTAGCTTTGATGAAAATTCTAAATTCTAATTCAGTAAAACAAATATGCTGTGTGTTTTCATCGTGATACATTTTTTGCAGGTTTCATCGATGGAACTTGCACAACTCCCTGATCTATGCAAGAACAAGCTTGCTCCCTGTATTGTTTACATACAGCAAATAGGTAATTCTGACTCTGAATAATATTTGTTTCCAGAAAACTTGTAACTACTCCCTCCGTCTCACAATAATTGTCACTTTAGAAAAAAAAAATTGTCTCAAAATAATAGTCACTTTAGAATACCAATGCATCATTTATTACTTTTTTCCACTACCATACCCTTATTTATTGAATTTCATCTAACTTAACTACTCCACTAACTACAATTAATAAGGGTATATTACCGCGCACAAACCTTAAACGATTATTATTGTGAGACGGAGGGAGTAGTTGATAATAACTCAATATTATTATTTTATTTTTTTTGATAAAAATAATATTATTATTATTATTGAATGCACTATTTCTTTGGTGATTGCTATCTTAACATGTTTTCCTTGCAATAATATTTGTTGCACTGTTGTGCCAACTGCCCAAGCTTGTTCAAGTTGAAGCTAAATAAGAGTTGGAGTCTGACGCCCAAATCACTATATGTCATCAGGCTTTAACATTCGAGTTTTGTGTTCAAATCCCTCCACAGCCTTCAATGGTTTAGGAGAACAGTTAACTCAATTGAGTGTCTGGATTCTTAGTTCACCAATCACAGTATCTTGATAAAAATAAAATAAATCTTTTTGTTGTTATATAAGCTTGTAAAGAAGTATAATAGTTTAGTTTTTATTATACAAGTTACTTATTCTGAGTTTTGACAACTAATTTACGTTTAATTTTCCAAATGCTGCTTTTAGATATTACTTGTCTTTGTTTGATGCTAAATTAAATCTTTTCTGGGCTAGAACTGTTCCTCTGACTGATTGAAATTTAGTGTAGACTTGTCAAAGGTGACATGTCTGGGTTTCTGGATCAGTTATTAATGGAAGATGGTGGATGACAAAAAAATTCCGTTGAACTATCGTGAAAGCATTTGCAGCAAATGGCGGTAGCATGGTAGCCATAGTTTTAAACAAAAAAATATTTTTAACTAGACATGCAAATTCTACGACTTGTATTAAGAACTAGAAACATAATTAAAACATTATCTATCAAATCAAGAAGGTCAAAGAACAAAAAAAATTCCCGATACAAGAAGGTCAAAGAACAAAAAAAGTTAAAGCTTATACACTAATTTGCTCTGTTAATTTATTTATGAATATTTTCTAACTAAAATGCCTTTTTTTTTTTTAAAATCCTTGGACTGCCATGGCACCATGATTGTTGCAGGCTTGCCGACATGGTGACTGTTTAACAGCACTTGAGTTTTTATCATTGCAATTTGGTTTTGTTTTCTGTAGGATATTTAATGTGCATCTTTGAAGAAAAACTTGAAGAAGCCACTCTCGAGAAACTTATAGAATGGGAATACACTGTATGTTGGTGTTTGCATTTTATTTAAGTAATTTATTCTAATCTATATATTCTATTTTGATGGTAATCATTTCAAATATAGTTTGGTGATGCAGATGGAGAAACGAAAAGATACTTTTATCGTACGCCAAAGACACGGGAATTGGACAATCTTCTAGGAGATATCTATCATAAAATTCTAGGTGTTTAATCATTTTTTATATTTCCCTGATGTCTTTTCACTTTTCGGGGGTCTATTGAGGGAAATTCAAAAAACAGGGTGCCTCCAGTCTCTCATGCTGCAACTTTAGAAAGTGATCCGAGAAGCTATGTCTTGCCAACAACCTCCACATTTTTTAACTGAAGATTGGGAGTTGCAAATGGTTCCCTTAGAAGTATTGGATGTATGCAGGCTGCCTAATAGAACTTCACAGTTTTTAATTGGAGAGATGATTTTCATACAACCAAATTTGGACAACTTTTGTAACAATTTTTTACGTGGTTAACGCAATTCAAATGTGTTTAATTATCTTCAGTAGATGGTTAATTGATATGCCAAGTGTTAAAACTCATTAATCATCAACATAACTTCATTAACCACAAAGTTGATGGTTAATCATAATTTTCAGATGTTTGGACACCTTAAAATTGTGATTAACCACATTCAAATTCATGGTTAATGAAGTTACGCCGATGGTCAATTAGTTTTGATGCCTAGTATACCCATTAATCATCTACTATACATAATTAACCACTTTAAAAGTAGTCGCAAAAGTTTTCAAATATTAGTTGTTTGAATAACACTGCTGTTTAATTAAGTGGTCCAATTATATGGATCACGAGAACACACGTGAGGATAGTGATGGCCTTCCCTGCATTCAACCTTGGGAACAAAGAGGATCGGCTTGTCTCTGTGTTTGGGGGGGTTATTTATCTTACTTATTTCCTTGTTCTGCATCTTCTGTTGGTCAGTAACAGAGGAAATGCCCCTGGTTGTAAGGAGTTAGCTCCAAACCTTGACGAAATTCATTCAGAAAAACATATTTGTATATTTATATACAAAGATATATTACAGAGAATATTGAATTTTCTTTTAGAGTTACAATACTTGGTCTCTAGTGAAAATCTTAACTTAATTATTTCTGAATTCTGTCGTTAAAGATATGGAGAGGGCGATCACCAGAGATTTGTTTTCGCATGTATCATTGTTCTCAACCCATTTGACAAAGGTGGCAACTTTTGCGGCTGAACTGGACTGGTAAGATAAACTTTTGTTATTAATAACATGTGCTTTCCCAGACATTTCATCATTGATAATTTCTTTCCAGCTTTTTGTCGATGGCTTTGGTTGCTCGACAGAACAACTATGTCAGACCTGTATTGACCGAAGAAAACTTGCTCGATATAAAAAATGGAAGGTTCGAAGCATCCGGTTCATAAAAATCCTCTTGAAAATGGATAACTATTGAAATGATTAATGATAAAAAGTTGTTTTTGTTTGTAGGCATGTTTTACAGGAAATGACTGTAGACACGTTTATTCCTAACGATACTAAGATTTTTCATGATGGTAAATACTAAATAGATGTAGATATTCATAACTGATATTAGCTCAATTATGTCAAAGAAATCCTTTTTGCTATAATTTTACTGTTTAATCTCTGTTCAATTACTCTTTTTATCAGGAAGAGTTAACATCATTACTGGTCCTAACTTTTCTGGGAAGAGTATCTATATAAAACAGGTGGTTAGTTATTATTCTTTATATTCCTAGAATATGTATTCTCTTCTCTATGGCATTTGTATTTATTGTTTCAAATAGCAATAATGTTGAAGAGGCAGGCCATCTTCTTTTTAACCTCCATTTCTAATGCTCAAATAATATGTTTCAGAACTATTGTTTTTAGCGTTACATGTATCAATGCTGGTTGTTATTATTCATCTTATCTGACAACTCTAGAAGCTACAATTGTAAACAGAGTTTATGAATCTTGAAACAGAAAAGTACATTGCAGTCCGAAATTACAGATCCCATATAAATCTCATAGTATGATAGATAAAATCCCAGAAGATTTACTGGTTCCTATATAACAATTTAACAAGTGATAACTACAGATGAAAGAATTTTTTACTGGTTTGCAGGTCACACATCTCTCTGTTTTATCGTAAGTGTGTGTATTTTTACCTATGATTTTGAAACATTAATACACCAATTGGACGCAGTCCTTTGGGGCATTTGGTGAATGCTAGCTGGATTTGTCGATGGGCACGGGACATTTTCGCATGCAATAAAGAAGTTTGAGGCGTAATAAAGGCAATTTTATTTGGACAATTACAATTTTATTTTGGATTTACAAACTTAAAATAACTTTATTCACTTTACCTGTTTATGGTGCTTTGCCAATGGGTACTCAAAGGGGTTTAATTCTGATGGTGGATAGGCAGAGATTGGCAAGCTTGCCTGTTTTGGTTGTCGATTTTGCTTTTTTACTTGTTTTCCTTTAATAACACATTCTATTCTCTGTTTATGTATTTCACTCTAACAGTTTTTATATGTCTTGTAGTTGAACACAGAATTTATTATCCATGTATTTTTTGGATAGTTGATCCTCACTGTATGATGCTATGGTCCTTGCCCCTGATTATCTATGATAAAAAACAATAACCAAGTGTTTTCCTTTGCCAGGTGGCTATTATTGTTTTCCTGGCCCACATTGGTAGCTTTGTGCCAGCTGATGCAGCAACTGTTGGGCTGACAGATAGGTATGACTTTCTTGTATCCCAGGTCTTTTATGAGATAGGAGTTCACCTTTTTATGTTTAGTAATTACAATCTTAATCTCTTAAAGAAAAAGCTATTTCAATCATAATGTTAACAGATTTTTTTGGGGATCAAAACTGCAGAATATTTTGTGCGACGGGAAGCAGGCTTATGACAGCAGAACAATCAACATTTATGATTGATCTACATCAAATTGGGATGATGCTGAGGTATGCTGAAAAAAAGACAGATAAGCATAGCTGTAATACATTGAACTAAAAGCAATCATGGGCTAAATCTGTATGTTCACCTAGTATTTGAACTACTGTGCAGTATGATCCTTTCTTTCACATTATTCTTTTATAACTGTACAAGATAGGATCAGGAAACAACTATAATAAAGAAAGTCGGTAAAGTTTACATTATAAAAAAGATACTGTGTCTAATATGATTTGGAGGATAGTCTAATAGTCAGAGATAAAGAGAAACAAAAAATATACAAGTTAAACCAGTAAAAGGGATTTAGAGGTTATATGTAAGTTAATACATGATAGAAATGTAATGATAGTAGAAAGTTTAATTATTGTTATTGCAGTCAAAACCTGCAGGCATGCCAACAAAATTAAAAGGCTTAATTAATGATATGGTCCCTTAAGTTATTTGTTGGTTACATTTTGGTCTCATAAGTTATTAACGTTACAATTTGGTCCCTTAAGTTAGCATCTGTTAGCCAAATAAATCTTCACCGTCGGTCTTTTGCCAAAACGTTAAATAGGCACATGTGAACGGTGACTTAACAAATTGCAATGTGTATCTACCTTAGACATTGGGTTAACGGTTTTGACGATGAGGATTTATTTGGTTGACGAAAGATGACTTAAAGGGACCAAATTGTAACTTTAATAACTTATGAGATTAAAATGTAACCAACAAATAACTTAAGGGACCACATCAGTAATAAAGCCAAATTAAAATAAGTTAAATCATTAAAAGATATTTAGAGATCATATGCAAACTTAAGATATGATAGAAATGTAGTGACAGTAAAAGATTTGATTATGGCTGTTGTGGTGAAAATCTGCACCTGCAGGCATGCTACTTCACGATCTCTGTGTCTGGTGGATGAATTTGGTAAAGGTACTCTTACAGAAGGTCAGTTTCTTCAATGTTTCTGAAATGTCTAATGTGTGTAATACATGACTTTATTTAAGAGACTAGTTTTTAGCATATATGTTTTGATCTCCTTTCAGATGGCATTGGTCTGCTTGCTGGGGCCATAAATCACTTTATCACGTGTGATGAACCTCCGAAGGTTTAACTCTTATATTCCTGAAATGTCTGTTAGCTTTTCATTCAATTTTGAAAATTGATGTAATTTTTAATTATGGTATTTTGGCGATGGGCAACGCTCAGTCGGTTTCTCAATACTTTTTTATGGCCTGCCCTTGCCTCTTTGGTGGAAGCCAGCTTTCAATTATATTTGAATGCTTACATATAGATTCATCTTATGTTCATCTTAAAAGTAAATTACATAGAGAACAATTTCATATAAATGGCATGTTTTTTTTAACATAATGATTGACTATTATTTTTTGCATGAAATTCATGTTTGTTTCTTCACACACACACGCCACGTGTGCGCACATACACACATTATTTTTATCAAACCTGTACTTTATTTTCCTTTAAGATGCACAGTTTTACTGACATTTATTACTTTTTTGAGTCGTCTGATTTTAAATTTTATAATTTTCCATATATCTTTTACTTTTTAACTCAATATTAGCTTATTGTACTCAAAAATTATTTATGAAATTTTTTTTATAAGTTGTTCAAATTTTTTCCAAAAACAAAGTTATTCAAAAAAATTTAACTGTATAAATCGATAACTTGTAATTGAATATACATAGTTACGGTTATCTGTTTCGCTTTTTGTAAATTAAGAAGCACTTTCTAGTGAGAGATTGTAACTGCCATTTTTTGTATGAATTTCTAGGTTTTCGTGTGCACTCATCTGATGGATTTATTGCACGGGTGTTCTTTGACCAAGGTTTTGTACTTGTTCAATATGGTGGAGTTTGATGTTTTAAAACTTTTAATTGAGTGTTACATGATAATTTATATGGTTTTATTGAATTATTTCAGTCTGAGCAGATTAAGTTCTACACAATGAGTATACTGAGGCCTGAAGACGATTCAACTCGTATCGAAGATATTGTTTTTTTATATAGGTATCTTTTTGTTGATTCTGCGATGTATTATGCTAGGAATTATACTTACCTCATAAGGGCATCTGATGACAGTGAATTCGATTGAAGGCTACTGCCCTATTGTACTTTACTTGATCTGTTAATTTTACATGCCCACCATGGCCAATATTAACCTTGTAAAATGCAAACCTTTTCATCTGGACATGGAAAACTGAAAGCCAAAATTTATATATTTGAGCATACATTTGTTTCAATATTTTCCCTAATGATAGCTAATAGCCGAATATAGAATAATATGTGCATGAGTGGTCGTATTCAATTCATTCAATGACATCCTTGTGCTTTCTAGATTATTGAAATTAGTATGGAGTTAAAATGGTTCTGCATTTGAGAAGATTTCAGATTTGCTATTAACTTACTTTCATATTGCTGCAGGCTTGTCCCCGGGCACGTGCATCATAGCTATGGTATGCTTTTGCTTTACTAGTATTGTATATCAATTGAAAAATGGATGGAAATGACATGTGTTGTTTTGGGAATCTTGCAGGGCTGCACTGTGCACTACTGGCAGGTAATTTACAAGATACTGTTTAAAAATGATATTACCTGATCAAAAAGGTTATAGAAAACGTATTTACACACACGCGCTTGTGCAAGGTGATGCATGAATGCCTATGTTTGTTATGATTTCTTTGTAAATAATAAATGCTAAGGTTTTAAGTCTTACTGTAGCAATGGGGGGATGAGTCATGCGCAGACAGGTAAGTGGAAGTGGAACATGTGATATGAATTGGTAAAATCTATGGGTTTTCTTGGTAGAAGTAATGTCGTTCTGATTCTGAGGGGCCATTAAAATGCTTATGAAATCTATTGCTAAAAGAATGCTCTTACGGAGTGGAATTTGTGATTTTTTAACTCTTTCAAATCACAAGAAAAATTATAAGCATTTGATATGCCATATCCTAATGTCTTTGTGAGAGATGATGAATGTCACAAGCACTCTAATTGTCTTATATCTGGTTTAATTGGTGGATATGCTTCAAGAAGCTGCCATTAAGAGAGCGGAAAAGGAAAACAAAGCATTCCTTGATTTTTCAATTACTTATATGATGTAGTCAGCTTCATTATGTTTGCAGTAATCGTGATGAAATCAGGCCATTATGTTATACCCATACTATTGCTAACTGAGTCACTGATAAATATACTATGGTTTAGGGATGCCTTTAGTTCCTATAGCTGTGCTTACTTGAGTTTTGAGATTTTGATCCTTAGAGTTGTTAGTTTTTATTTGAATGTTATATTAGTTGGGGGAGGATTCAGTCATATAATCATAGATCATCCAATGTAGGATCCCACATAGTTTGTTCTATCACGGACTCCAGCTGATATGTCCAAACCCTCTATCCATCTCTAGGCTTTGTTGACACTCTATCCATCTCTAGGCTTTATTTGAATGTTATATTAGTTGGGGGAGGATTCAGTCATATAGTCATAGATCATCCAATGTAGGATCCCACATAGTTTGTTCTATCACGGACTCCAGCTGATATTTCCAAACCCTCTATCCATCTCTAGGCTTTGTTGGCACTCTACACCTCACCATTTCCACCCCAGTTATATGTTTTTATATAATCATATCATATAATATAATACCATACCTTAAATTAGAGGAATTCATCCTTGGTGGAAAATATGGACCATTTACTTTTAGGTACTATAAATTAGAAGAACTAAAGCCAAACAACCAACAAATAGAGGGATTGATTCTTAAATCCTGATTGTTTAAGAATTAAGATTGTACCAGGCTCCAAATGGAAAACCACAGTCCACAAGTTACAGGGCAAATTTTCTATAAGCAACTAAGGCAATGTTTATGCTTGAATTGATTCTAGAGGGATTGATATAATCTAATATTACAAACAGGGTATTAGTTGTCGGGACCAAAAGTCAAATAAATAAAGATACTGTTGTAGAGATCAAAAGCCAGATTAGTGATGATAAGTGTTAGCTACATTCTCCAATATAATCTTCTTAACACACTATCTCTCATTGGTTCAAATTTAAATGAATTCTATTAAATCACGTGGGTCGCACATAAATATGGTTAAACTCATAAATTTAAACCAATGTAAGTTATATAACTTATAAGAGAGGGTGTGCTGATGTGTTGCTAGTATATTTCATTAATGAAATCTATACAGAAGAGGCCAGTCAACAAAACACTGTACAGAATAAAGACTAAAATTTACTTTGAAGGTGAAACTAAACATATTCATATTAGGTGGATGTGTTTTTCTGGTATGTGTAATACTGAACACAGTATATTCTTTAATTTATTTTACTTTACCTTTTTAGTAATGTGATGGATATGTTGGGTCCAATTTTTCCACTTAGTTTCTGATAGATCAAGCTGCATCCTTCATGCAGGTGTGCCAGACGAAATTATAAAAAGAGCAGCAGTTGTGTTGGACGCTGTTTCCAAAAACAGTTGTGTTGAGAGGTTATGCAATGAGAACATCTCAGCTCAAGATGATGAATACAAGGTATCATTTCAGTTTCAAAAGCCAAATTAAAAATGCTTGTTACATTTTGAATATCATTTACTCACATATACATGTTTCATGCAGGACGCGATGGAGAAATTATTGAAATTCGATTTTAAGAATGGCGACTTAAACCTTTTTTTTGAGGATATATTCTGCAGTTCCTGATGCATCATAAGTTCATAACCAAGACATTTGCATATAATTTTCAACAAGGAGTGTATATATATGCTTTCCTTATTGACTTTTTTATTTCCTATATTTCCTCTTTATGTATTTTGTTTACTGCTTGGATTCATATATTAACTTGTATGTTTGGTTTTTTATGGTATTTCTCTTTGGATTTTGGAGGGGAGGACTTACTTTTATCTTTTGAATTACGGACACTACAAAATCTTTTTTAAAATCAATTAAGTTTCATTAAAGTTTATATGATCACATATCATGGTGTTCTTTGAATATTTTTAAAATATAAAATATATTTTGAAATATGGACTTACCACTCCAAAACGCCCACCCCAACATACCTTTAGAGATTAGAATTAATTTTGACATATTTTGATGTTCCCAAGTATAATTGATTTTGACTTGAATTTAGAATTTGTATCTTTTCATTTTGAATTTATTGTTCAATCCACTTGTATATGAATATGTTCAAACATAGATCGTTTTACATTCAACTTATCTTTAATTAGAATTTGTTTTATAAAATTAATTTATGTCATTGTAGAATCAAACACTCGCATATGTTTTGCGGCGACAAAAAATGATTTTGAATGAT
The DNA here is from genome assembly GCA_946800305.1 of Medicago arabica. Lineage (NCBI taxonomy): Eukaryota > Viridiplantae > Streptophyta > Magnoliopsida > Fabales > Fabaceae > Medicago > Medicago arabica. The sequence continues at coordinate 3,952,602 of OX326970.1, forward strand.
TAATTTTGAAAATTTGATTTTGTCTAAAATTAAGATAAATGTAAAATTATTCATGTTTGAATGCAAAGATGGTAAAGTGAGTTGAAAAATCATTTAAGAGACAAATATAAAGGGTCTAATTGAGGAAAGGAAATTAAAGATCTAATCCATATCCAAATATATCACATCCACCATCATCTAATCGACGACTGCAACTTAAGTGTGGAATATCTTGAAAGATCGAATTTACCAATGCAATGGTCTCCTAAGGTTTTTCAGCTAAAACGTGATGCTTGCATGCATTCAAGGTACTCTCTATTTGACTTGTATTGACTATGCAATTTCTTAACTATTTAATTTTTATTGTTCCATCAGTTATCCAATTTTAGTTTTTGATAAAAACACAAATGTACTTTTTGGTTAGCAAAAGCTGATTTTTGGAAGAAAAAATAAATAGAAAACACAATTAGAAAATTTGGATAAGTGGAAGTCACCTACTAGTACTTTACATTTTTCAAATTGGAAGACTGCCTGTCTCTAACTACAGTAAAGATTAACTACCTAATCAAGGAGGTAAGCAAAAATGTTGTGTTTGGATCTATGAAGCACGGATACGGACACGACACGTGTCCGACACCGGGACACGTCTAATCGGATGAGTGTCCATGCTTCATAGGTTTGGGTTGATGGAATATATGGAGCAGAATGAAATGAAATGGAATAGAGTGAAATGAAATAGAACGGAGCGGAATAAAATACATATTTCATTCCATTGTTTGAATGTTTTGTATTGTAAAAGAATAATATTTTTATTTTATTGTTTGAAAAGTGAAAGGAACGGAACAAACTATTTTTTTTTTTGTTTCATTTTTATCCTTGATTAAAAAAATACAATTATTTTACAAAATGTTCTATTTTTTTAGCATATCTAAATTATGGACGTTATGTTGGGATCAAATTTTATACATATACTACTATTATATAGATCACAGTGGTTTAATTGAAGCAATGTTTTGTAACATGTCAATTATGGATGTCGATAATATCAATTAATATCAGCTAAAAGAATTGGTAGTTTGTAATTGATACTTATCATACAAAATAATTAACTTGATGTTATCATATAAACTATAGATGTTATCAATTGATATAAGCATAACAAACAAAGACCAATTGAACCACTTTGATTCAGTTGATATATAGTTACTCAATCATTGGCTTTAGGATTGGCAACAGAAGTAAATGAAATTTTCAACTATGATTCAACTTGGAGAAATGTGAAGGATGTGCATGGACATGTTGAAGATCAAGAGATGAGATCAGAGGCTCCTCACTCTCAGCCTGGTGTAGGTAAAAACGATAGTTAAATTAATAATGTGAAAGTGCATGGTCTGTGTTGATGGACCATGTGTTGTTTTGCTTAGTGATTATTATTTTTATTTCAATAACTAGCTTCTTTTGGTATAACGATTTCTATTAATTTATAATTCCTTATTTGTTGAAGTTATCTATTTATCTATGATTTTCTGACACTGCTTGGTTATTATATTATAATTTGTTTTTCCTTCAGAAAATTCACCACCAGTTGATCTAAAGTCTCTTCAGCCTATATTGGAGGAGGAGCAAGGGGAGGAACGTAATGAAATTAATGCATCCAACAATGGTTCAGGTGAACAATCATTAGCAATGTTTTCTATTAGTAGTTTATAATTTTTTATCAAGTACTTAGTTATCATTTCACTATAATTTTGTTTTTGTATGCAATTATTACTAGTGACAAGGTAATTTTACAGGTAATGATGGTGAGTAGGAGGAAGATGACCACGATATTCGTTCTAAAGCTCAATATTTCTCATCACTGCCTTGTCGAAACGTGCGAATGTGCATGAGAATTTTGAAGATCAAGAGATGGATTCGAAGGCTCCAAGCCGTGTGGAGACTCTTGATGATGAGGAGATTGACAATGAGTGGACTAGTCCTTTGACGAAGAGAGGAAAAAAGAATGAAAGTGCTCCAGATAAATCTCCATTGAATCTTTTTAAAAAACAAAATCTCTTTCGAAAACTCAGACACTTGGACATGGGATACATAAGGGGATTTGGTAAAATCTTCGATTATTTTCTGCGCACGTAATGCCATTTTGAGGAATCGTTAAATTTCTTGAGAAATGTGTTGCTAAAGATTGCTCTTGTGGGATGGAATTTGCTATTTTTTGAACTCTTTCAAATCACAAAGCAAAAGTTAGAGTAAAAGCATTTGAATTGCCTTATCGTCCTAATGTATTTGCAAGAGAGGATGAATGTCAGAAACACACTACAGTTTGTCGAAGAGTCTACAATTTCCCTTTGGTTGTACAAAAAATATCATTTGAAGTGAAAAATTGATTGCCAATGGCCGGACGTAGGTTAGGTTGTGAGCATCTGTCAGTTCGCTTGACCTATTTCCACGTATATCGCCTACTTCAGGCTGCTACTAGCTGTCTCATATTAATAGGAGAAGTGTAGGTTGTAGAACCATCGAAAATTTTGTCGACAAAGATACGTGAAGCTGCCTCCGTAGGATGAAATTGATCCCAGAAAATTTGGTCTTGTCTGTTGGGACAAAGATGTGACACAGGCAAGCAAGGAGCTCTGGCATTTAGCTCTCCTAGTCCACAACAAGCAGCTTTAACATCTGTAAATCCTGAAATGGATCCATAAACTCATTTTAGCATCAAATTTCACAAAACCTTACAATTAAATAAAACTAGCATGTATGATCAATTATTACATTTTGTCCCATGCATAATGAATTGATGATGTTTAAGCTAATTATAAATTAGTCCATGTTTGAATTGGATGTGATGATAACCAAATCAGGTGAGTCACCATGATTTTGGTCAAAGTTACACTTTATAACTTCAACAAAATCACGGTGTCACTAAAAGATATTGAAGAGTAAGCCATAGTAATACCGTAGGAAGCTGGATTTTGAATGAGATCGTTCATGGCGGCATAAGTGTCAAAGTAGGAGTAAATTATGCCTTGATTCTCTGATTGCCATTCTTTTAACATGGATTGAAGGTCTTTGTTATATTGAACAGACCAGTAATTGGTTTCTACAACGCATTCCGTTTGGTTCTTGAGCCTAAACACAGGGCAACATCCAAGTGCTCCGACTCCCGTAATCTCAAATTTACGGCCACCGTTATCATATAATCGCTGCAAAAATTAAAAACATAAAAAAGAATGTATCCTCTAAGCATAACAGAACACAATAATGGCTGGTAGATGATATATGGTTCAACTATATGTACACCATTAGTAAAGGTGGTGATGAAACGAAATGCAGTAAACTTAAGCCTATTTGATGAGAATGATGAATTTAAGTTAATAGGAATTTATGAGTCAAAAAAATATACTAGGAATTTACTCATATACTTGATATTTTAAATTTTGTAAGAAAATGTTGTGCGTGGGACCACTTTAAGGATTTGAAGTTGGACTATTTTGTGATTGTAGATAAATAACAACATATCAACCATTCCATTGACACGGACACGACACGGCACTAATATGTCGACACCATTTATTTATCCTTTTAAAGAAGACACTTTTAATTTGAAGTATTGGTACTACATGTGTAAGTGTAACAACAACTTAAGGAAAAACTATATAACTAAAAGTAAATGTTCCTTGTTAAGAGATTAAATGCACTATTTTAACATACAATGTAACTAATTAATTAGCATAATGTTGAGTTATTTGTCACCTGTAGTTGGAGCTTGAGTGAGAAAAGCATGGAAGCAACATACTGCTGTGGGGTATTTTTCTTACGAAGTTCAGATGACTCAAAATATCCAAAGAGATCATTGCTTCCAATCACAACAGCAAAAATTGATTTTGAGAGATGCTTCTGTAAAGTACTTGCTCCCACTTCTCTTGTTAGTTCCTCATACACGTTTGTGTAATAATTCACTTGCTTTGTCAATGGTAACGATTGTCTCTACAAAAAGGAAATAATTTAGACATATAACACCAAGCGGGGATAGCTCAGTTGGGAGAGCGTCAGACTGAAGATCTGAAGGTCGCGTGTTCGATCCACGCTCACCGCATTACAACATTTTTTTTATTTTCTTGTTTTTTTTTTGTGCTTACCGCGCGCATAACAACGTAAAGTGACTGTTGTAAGGACCCACCAACCTTTGTCTTACAAACCTAACTTATGGGATATTATATAATACAAAAAAATATGGAATTTATATTATAACATAGAAATTAATTTATAAAAAAAGATGAAAATATCAAAGACTATCTAAGCTATTTTTTGTCATGACTAAATTAGATTGAGATTAGAGTAGGGTCTTCATTCTAAAGAAAATGAAGAACTCATTTAGGTTAGTATGATGGTATTAATTTGAGAGTGCGTTTCTTTTCAAAGTCTAAAATTTAATTCTCTTCGACACGTTAATTTAAGTGGGTTAATTTAACTTCTTCAAAACAAACAAAAAAATGAAATTGATGACTTACATAGCGTTCATCTGTACCATCAAATATTCCAGCACCTGCGGAAGCAAAGCTAACACCATTTATGAAGGATACATTATTTTCATTTTTGTTACCCTTTGATATCAAGGAGAGGTAAGGTGGTGAAGTTGTCAAACCCAATTTCTCACCTGCAACCCAACAAATTAATCATATACAGTTTTTTCTTTTGGAATATAATCATATATATTTTCGTTTGAGACAAATAAAACCGATTAACATAGAAAAAGACAAATAGAATGAATTGGAAACTCTATTGTCAGTACACGTGTCTGTAATAATTTACTAGTGTCCATACCTCAATAAAATAATCAGATTTTTTTGTTAAATGACTTAAAATAATCAGAAGTTAATAATGACATTAACACTTGAACTTGACATGTATGTATGCATGTACTCCTATAGTTTTGCCATCATTTCTCTTGTTTTTATTTTGGTCATATCGTGTTTTATGAAGAAAAAAACCTTTTACTATATTCTTGCAATAGGAAACAAACATTTTAAAGTTTTCTCAAGTTTGTTGAGCAATTCCATCTATTTCTGAATCCCGTGTAATTAAGTATGTTTTTTCCACTCTCAGTTCACCAAATCAAAGTTGATCACATGAGTTTATTTGAAGAAAAAAATGCAAAAAAGAAATATGGCTTATTTTTACCCCATAAAATATCTATGCAATAGACGCACATATTACTTTTTTAAGGAATAATATTAAAAAAATAAAAACAAGTATAATATCTGATATACATATTATTGGAGATTACTAACATACTTGTACATGTTATTTAATTTAAAACGAGTACATTAAGTATCAAGTTACAAGATTACCATCATCAAAGATATTCAGTAGTAAATATATTTTGATGATTTTGGAATTTCAATGATAACAAGATTGCCATCATCAAAGATATCATATGTATGTAATAATCAACACATATAGTTGAATCAATTGAATTTTGAATCATACCAATAAAATCAGCAGCATTTTTGCCGTTGCTAAATCTCCCGGTTGGTTTGTGATTAAGAAAATCAATACCATAGTGACGATGATTTGCCTTAGCAATGGAAAGAGACAAGTAATTGTTGTTTCCAACATCTACAAGTGAATCTCCAAAAACATAAACAGCTGGAACCATTTGAGCCATTGAGAAACCATAGCTATAGAGAAATACAAAGGAGCACACAAATAAAGCTTTGAAACTCATCTTGTATATTACTATGTGATTGCTTAATTGAACTTGTTTTTGGATTTAAAGCAATTCCAAAACTTTATCAATGAGTGGTACACGTCAATTTGCGTGTGAAAAGAAGAGATTTGATCTAGTGGTTAGTGAAGCAAAGTATGCAAAGAGCACTCAAGAATATATTCTCCACCCACTTAAATTTCATATTGTTTTATTTTAATTAGTGTTATTTTTTTATAACATTTTTTAATGTTGGTCTATACAAATGTTGTCATTGTCAAAAGTAAGATTAATTTGTGCTTTGGAGCAAAATTTTAATGATCCAACTAGGACAGTCTATTTCTTTATATTTTGTATAAGCTTTATGATCTTAATTTTTATGTAGCTGATAATCACGTGACAACCATATACAGTTAATTAATTATTTGATTGAAAGTGAAAGCTTTCATAAAAGTTTATGTATCTTCTGGTTCTTAATTATCGAAAGTATGAGGTAGACACATCAAAATACTATGCAGTATTCCCTAAAAAAAATACTATGTAGTATATCGTAGTAATAAATAAAAGCTCCCTTAAGCATAAAGTAAAAGCTTTTATAGGTGTCTTTAATAATTATGCAACTCTAGAGCAATCCACATTTTTATCGTACATATTTTACTCCAATCTACTCCAATCGTAAATAATTATACAACTCTAAAGCAATCCAAATTTTTATCATACACATTTCACTCCAATTGTAAATAATTATACAACTCTAGAGAGCAACCCGCATTTTTATGTAGTTTTTATGTCTAACTCAATAGTGTTTCAAATTCAAATATTAATTGATCAATTTTTATGACACCTTATCTTATTTAAAATGTGTTAACAATTTTTATGACATTCACATTTCACTTTGTCACATCAAGTTCCTCTATTGGAATGAAAAATCAAGACATGGATTTATCAAATTTATGAAAACCTTTTTCACACTTCATTTGAAGATGCTCTTATATTTTTACTACCACTTTTAAGTCTTTGGTTTGTCAATTATTCAATTTTTAGTTTTATTATTATTTAAACATTTTTCTTTTATTTTATTATCTTAAAAATTGATTATTGTGTGTGACATGTTTGGTGTGTAAAATCCACTAATTAAATCACATTTACTTCTTTAATATACACCTCTTTTGCTTTGAAGGTTTGTTGCTTCATCTTGCTTCACATAAAATATTCATAACTACCAATGATGTCTTAAATCCATAATTTTCTCAAAGTCTATTATAAACACAAAAAATGAATTTAATGAGAAGAACCACATAAAAGAAACACCTAAGAAAATGCACATAAGTTTTGTAGTTTTTGTAATTAGGACATTTTGTATAGGTATAAATGTGTTAGTTTCTCAATATAAGAGGAATTGAACCAAAAGCTGCGTTTTTCGGAGAATTCGAGGTAAGGGGAGAATCTTTGCAATTTAGGGTATCTTAATCTATGTGGGGAAGGTTGTCTTAGATTTTAATGTGTTGTTTCTGTTATGATGTGAATTTTGATGAGAGAATGAAGATGAATGAATTAAAAGATGAAGTTGAAAGATGAGAATTGAGGAAAACTAGTTTAAGTTTTTTAATTGAGTTTTTAGTCTTAAAAAGAGTGGATAATTCGGTAGGTTGACGAAGAATTAGTGTTTAAATGATAGGCTAGTGTTGGAACACTAGAGAGTTTACTAGTGAGTTTGTGAAGTTTGAAATGTAAACACAAGTGGAGAAACTAGTGTTAAGTGTGAATTGAAAATTCCTATGTCCCACATTGGATAGATCACACACTCTAGTAGTGTTTATATATGTGGGATATCACCTCCAAGGGTGTGCCCTTGGGGTACACACTTTTGTGAACGGAGTAAACTAATGCCAAAAAAATATTAACGCGCGCGACGACCGACCGAACCGGGCTTGGGCTTGGGCCTGGGCCGTAAAAGAATATTTTTTGGTGCTCAGAAAATAAATTTTATTTTCTTTTTTGCTCCGAGAATCCTGCAAGCTTAGACCGAGTCCGGCACACGCCAGCGCTCGGGATCCTCATTATTCACATCAAAACCGAGAATCGAACGCTCTTCTCTGGTTTTCTCCCCTTCTCATCTCCCGCGATTTGTGTTGACGAATCGTTCTTTTCCTCCTCTTTTGTTTTCTCGAGTGGTTTTTTCTAAAACCATATTCTTCTCAGAGGTGTTATTCTCGACCGATTCTGGGCAGTGCAGCCTTTAATCGTACAGAAAAAGAATCTAGGCTGTTTTATCCTGGAGACGCACGGTTGATAGTCTACCTTGCACATTTCAGGTAGTGCCGTGAAACGTCTTAAAGAAAGCGACCTGGTCGTGACTCGCCCCAGTAATCGTTTCAAAGCTCTGTCGTAATTTTCAAAACAACAATTTTAAGACGTTTCAAATACGATACGATGAGTTCAGAAAAAATTACTGCTGCTGATGATTTTAATAAACCGTTTCTGTTCTCAGGCAGCCACTTCAAACGTTGGCAACAAAAAATGCTGTTTTTCTTAACCACTAAAAAGGTTGCCTACGTTTTGAACGAACCCCTGCCTGTGGCACCTACGAGTTCGACTCCTGCTGGAGCGAATGACAAGGATAAAACAGTGGACCCTGCTTCTTCTGCTGAGAAAGCTGTTACTGATAAACAGCTGTCCATAGACATTGCTCTGTGGAAAGAAACTGACTACCTCTCTAAGAATTATATTCTTAATCAACTCACAGACCCTCTGTATGATTACTATAGACTCTGTGATACTGCCAAACAATTATGGGAGGCACTACAGAAAAAATATGACACCGAAGAGGCTGGTGTTAAGAAATATGCGGTGAGCCGCTATCTGAATTTCAAAATGAGTGATGATAAGCCCGTCGAGGCACAATCACATGAGCTGCAACAAATTGCTCACGAGATCATAGCTGAAGGGATGCAACTCCCAGAACAATTTCTAATTGCTGTGATTATTGATAAGCTGCCTCCTGCTTGGAAGGACTTCAAGAGTCAACTTAGACACAAAACTAAGGAGTTTTCTCTTGAAAGTCTGATTACTCGCCTTCGTATTGAAGAAGAAGCGAGAAAGCAGGATCAGAATGAAGAAGTGTATGCTGTTTCTAACAACAACACTAAAAAGAAATCTGTAGGTGCTGTTCTGAAGCCTACTGGCAAACAATTTAAGAATCATAACCGCCCTATGAATAAGAATTCCAACAGGAATAAGACTGGGAACAATCCAAGACCCCAGATTCATCAGCCACCCAAGAATGACGGTGCCCCTCCCTTCAACTGTTACAACTGTGGGATGGCAGGTCATATGGCACGCAAGTGCAGAAACAGAAGCAACCGACCTGCACAGGCTAACTTGGCTATTGCTGCTGCGCCTGATGAGCCCTACGTGGCTATGATTACTGAGATTAACATGATTGCAGGTTCTGATGGCTGGTGGATGGACACTGGTGCTTCTCGCCATGTCTGCTATGACAGAGATATGTTTAAAACATATATTGCTTGTGATGATCAGAAGGTGTTGCTGGGAGACTCTCACTCCACTGATGTTGCTGGAATCGGAGATATAGAGCTGAAATTCACCTCTGGAAAAACTCTGATACTGAAGGATGTGTTGCACACTCCTAAGATTAGGAAGAACTTAGTTTCAGGTTTTCTTTTGAATAAGGCTGGGTTTGTCCAAAGCATTGGGGCTGATTTGTACACCATCACTAAGAATGGTATTTTTGTTGGGAAAGGGTACGCCACTGATGGCATGTTTAAGTTAAACATTGATATTAATAAAATTTCTTCTTCTGCTTATATGTTGTGTGATTTTTATATTTGGCATTCTAGACTCTGTCACGTTAATAAAAGAATTATTTCAAATATGAGCGGTTTAGGTTTAATACCTAAAGTATCTTTAAACGATTTTGGAAAATGTCAATATTGCAGTCAAGCGAAAATAACTAAAAGTTCTCATAAATCAGTAACCAGAATAACTGAACCTTTTGAATTAATTCATTCTGATTTATGCGAATTAGACGGTAACTTGACAAGAAATGGAAAAAGATATTTCATCACTTTTATAGATGACTGCTCCGATTACACACTTGTGTTTTTAATGCGAAATAAAAATGAAGCGCTTGAAATGTTTAAACAGTATGTAAAAGAAATTGAAAATCAATTCAATATTAGAATCAAGCGTTTTAGAAGTGACAGAGGTACTGAATACGGATCACATACATTCAATGAGTATTATAAAGAACTCGGAATTATTCATGAAACAACTGCTCCTTATTCTCCAGAAATGAACGGTAAAGCGGAAAGAAAAAATAGAACGCTTACCGAGTTAGTAGTTGCAACCATGCTTAATTCCGGGGCAGCACCTTACTGGTGGGGAGAAATTTTATTGACTGTTTGCTATGTGCTAAACAGAGTACCCAAAACTAAGAACAAAACTTCCCCTTATGAAATTTTGAAGAAAAGACAACCAAACTTGTCTTATTTTAGAACATGGGGCAGCCTTGCCTATGTAAGAAAATCAGACCCCAAAAGAGTTAAACTAGCAAGTAGAGCCTTTGAATGTGTATTCATTGGGTATGCCTTAAACAGTAAAGCCTATAGGTTTTACGACCTGAAATCTAAAATGATCATAGAATCAAATGATGCTGACTTCTTTGAAAATAAATTTCCCTTTAAGTCAGGAGACAGTGGGGGTAATAGTGGGGGTACCATTGAGTCAACTCTTGGTCAACCTTCTGAAATCAGAACAAGCAACGAAAACATCGAAAGAGATGTTATAGAACCTCGTAGAGGTAAGAGAGCAAGAATAGCTAAAGATTATGGCCCCGACTATGTGGCATATACAATAGAGGAGGATCCATCAAGCATCAAGGAAGCTTTGTCTTCAATTGACGCTGACTTATGGCAAGAAGCTATAAATGATGAAATGGATTCTCTAATGTCCAACGAAACCTGGCACCTAACTGACTTGCCTCCTGGAAGCAAGACAATAGGGTGTAAGTGGATTCTGAAAAAGAAACTAAAACCAGACGGGTCAATCGACAAATACAAGGCACGCCTTGTAGCCAAAGGTTTTAGACAAAGAGAAAATGTAGATTTCTTTGATACTTATTCACCTGTTACTAGAATCACGTCCATTAGGGTACTAATCTCTTTGGCGGCCATCCACAATTTGATAATACACCAAATGGACGTAAAAACTGCTTTTTTAAATGGTGAATTAGAAGAAGAAATCTACTTGGATCAACCAGAAGGTTTTGTAGTCCATGGACAGGAAAACAAAGTTTGTAAGTTGGACAAATCTCTGTATGGTTTAAAACAAGCACCGAAACAATGGCATGAGAAATTCGACAACCTAATGATTGAGAATGAGTATAAGGTGAATGAAAGCGACAAGTGTATTTATTACAAAAACGGAAATAACACTTGCACGATCATATGTCTATACGTAGACGACTTACTCATATTTGGTTCGAACCTCAACGTCATTAAAGAAGTGAAAACTTTGCTATGCAACCACTTTGATATGAAAGATCTAGGTGAAGCAGATGTAATTCTTGGAATCAAGATTACTAGAACTGATAATGGAATTTCCTTGAATCAATCTCACTACGTTGAGAAGATCTTAAGGAAATATAATTACTTCGATTGTAAACCTGCGAGCACACCTTGTGACCCAAGTGTGAAGCTATTCAAGAACACTGGAGACAGTGTAAGACAATCTGAATATGCGAGCATCATTGGCAGTCTTAGATATGCCACTGATTGTACTAGACCCGACATCGGCTACGCCGTGGGATTACTATGCAAGTTTACTAGCAGACCAAGCATGGAGCATTGGCAAGCTATCGAAAGAGTCATGAGATACTTGAAGAAGACCATGACCCTAGGACTGCATTATCAGAGATATCCTGCAGTGCTTGAAGGATATAGTGACGCAGATTGGAACACCTTATCAGATGATTCCAAAGCGACCAGTGGGTATATATTTACCATTGCTGGAGGAGCTGTTTCTTGGAAATCCAAGAAACAGACCATTCTGGCTCAATCCACAATGGAATCTGAGATGATAGCACTAGCTGCTGCTAGTGAAGAAGCAAGTTGGCTAAGATGCTTGCTATCTGAAATCCCTTTATGGGAAAGACCGTTACCTGCTGTGTTAATTCATTGTGATAGTACCGCGGCTATCGCAAAAATTGAGAATCGTTACTACAATGGTAAGAGACGACAGATAAGACGAAAACACAGCACGATAAGAGAATATCTTTCGAATGGAACGGTAAGAGTAGATTTCGTACGAACAAATGAAAACTTAGCTGATCCTTTGACGAAAGGACTAAACAGAGAGAAAGTCGCAAATACATCCATCAGGATGGGACTTACTAATGCTTATTGATCATAAGTGATGGCAACCCGACCTAAATGACTGGAGATCCCAAGAACTAGGTTCAATGGGTAACAACTAGTCACAAGTGATAGAACATGCTATGAGAATGCATGATCCTGCAGTGACAGAAGGTTGAGATAATAGAAACTCTTAATGAGATCTATACTCCTTATGGAGTGGAGTACATAGCTACAGGAGTACTTCTGATAGACTCACCTATACGTATGTAGAACTGAGGCCGGTTCTTATGGAATTTCGAGGCAGAATTCCTAAACCATTCGTTAAAACTGGGATAGACGTGCAAGGCCTTAAACGCACGGGCTTTTAGAAAACACCTAAGAAAAGGTTGTGTGTGAGTCCTATGTCTGAGATAGAGTTCAATGCTGTAAGCAACTCTTGTTAATCGGAATTCTACTCACTATGCAAAGGTTCAAGGGTTAAACACACCTTTGTTTACTAGCAATCTTTAGGAAACGTTTAAAACGTAATCTGAGAAACCAATTTTGAATTCAAGTGGGGGATTGTTGGAACACTAGAGAGTTTACTAGTGAGTTTGTGAAGTTTGAAATGTAAACACAAGTGGAGAAACTAGTGTTAAGTGTGAATTGAAAATTCCTATGTCCCACATTGGATAGATCACACACTCTAGTAGTGTTTATATATGTGGGATATCACCTCCAAGGGTGTGCCCTTGGGGTACACACTTTTGTGAACGGAGTAAACTAATGCCAAAAAAATATTAACACACGCGCGCGCGCGACGACCGACCGACCGGACCGGGCTTGGGTTTGGGCCTGGGCCGTAAAAGAATATTTTTTGGTGCTCAGAAAATAAATTTTATTTTCTTTTTTGCTCCGAGAATCCTGCAAGCTTAGACCGAGTCCGGCACACGCCAGCGCACGCTTTCCACACGCCTCCACGTTCTCCACACGCGCATCCACGTTTCGGCACACGTCCGCACGTTTCCGCCTCGTGGGTGACCGTTACTGGAGCGTGGGCTTGCGCGAGCGGGTCGGAGAGGTCAAATCCCCTCTATAAATAGAGAGCTCGGGATCCTCATTATTCACATCAAAACCGAGAATCAAACGCTCTTCTCTGGTTTTCTCCCCTTCTCATCTCCCGCGATTTGTGTTGACGAATCGTTCTTTTCCTCCTCTTTTGTTTTCTCGAGTGGTTTTTTCTAAAACCATATTCTTCTCAGAGGTGTTATTCTCGACCGATTCTTGGCAGTGCAGCCTTTAATCGTACAGAAAAAGAATCTAGGCTGTTTTATCCTGGAGACGCACGGTTGATAGTCTACCTTGCACATTTCAGGTAGTGCCGTGAAACGTCTTAAAGAAAGCGACCTGGTCGTGACTCGCCCCAGTAATCGTTTCAAAGCTCTGTCGTAATTTTCAAAACAACAGCTAGTTATGGGGTGAAGATTAGGGTCGAGTTTGGAGAGTATATGATCGAAAACGGAGTCGAAAAAGGTTCCCCAAAGCGAAATCGCAGCATAATTGCGATTTTGCTATCACCGTGCATTTCTTTGTCTTAGTTTGACAAGTTTAAGTTCTAAACTACATTTAGGTGTCTTCATGAAAGTTGTAGATATGGATGTTAGCTTTCACTAGATTTTAGAGAGACTCGCTTTAAGCATCTAGAACTCAAGATATGATCAAAATATTATGCAGGGGTCAGTAAGGTTGTGCTCTTTCCCCAAGCTTAGGAAAATCAACTTTTTTACCATTTTCTGTTCTGAATTATGTTTGGGAGTATTCATGAAAGTTGTAGATATGGTTGTTATCTTTTATTTACTTTTGGTTTGACTCCATTTAGATTTTTAGAAATTTATTTATGATTAAAATACTGCATGTGGGTCATGCTACGTTTCCCATGAAATTTTAGCATAACCCTAAAATGTCTATGAGAGCATTAGTGAGTTTAAGCAAGCCTTTAGCGTGTAGATTAATAGTAAGAGTCCTTAAACTATATATCTAAATGAGGAAGTGTGTTTAGGCATAAATAGAAGTGATTACCTCAAGGTAATAACGAGTCTAAAACATGAACCAGTAATAGTGGCTTAAGACAATAGAAGATAGTAACGATGAAACTATGTATGAAGATAAGATCCTAAACTTAATGGGTCTAAAAGAATATGGGGAAGACATTATGAGGAATGACGAATGGAGTGACAAATATCTTAAGACTGAGAGCGAAGGGTAAAACATGTCACTAGGGAAAAGATGTAGGAAATGAGGATACATCTAATGATGGATATGTGTTCTAAACATGATGTTGAATTAACGAAGACGTGAACTATATATATAATATGTAGACATGATGTTAATTAATGAATAATATGTTAACATTGTAATATGATGAGATATGATGATAGTATAAATGTTATATAGGAATGTATAAAGTGTAAAAACGAATAAAGAATATAGTGTAGTCGAATTAGATGATCGTGAACGAAATGTAAGGAAAGATAGAGGGTTGTGAATTAATTAATATAAGAAAATAGGAATGATGATAATGATGAATAAGACGGGAATCAATTAGAAGAGACCAAGACGAATAGGAAAGCAGATAAGAGGTAATAGTTATAATGTTTGACGATAATAATAACGACCAGTATTGAGAGAATAAACCCTTGAATTATAATGAAGTCTTAGCGAGGAAAGTTGTTGAAGTTGAAAATAATGATAAGGTGAGATAATAACTTTAAATTAGAATCAAGTTAAGATTAGGAGAATAATCGGTGTATAGATGACGACAAATGTGAGAACGAGGTATTAAGATTTAATGTCGCTTTGATGAGAAGAATAAGTAGGAAAGAGTTAATAACGATGGTGAGGAAGAACCTAGTTGTATAGAGAGGAGACGTTATAGGTAATGAAAATGAAGAAGAGAACATATTGAGACTTAGAATGAGAAATAGGGTATGATATTAGAAATAAAGTATACAAAGAGCCCATAATAGATGCGAGAACAAAGTATGTTCGTAAGATGAATAACAACATAAAACAGAGGGATGTTGACATAGAAATGAGTCACGCGTAAGGGTTGAATTAATGAAAAGATATTGTGATGGAATAAACGGTTGATAGGGAGTAATGATGAGGAATCCTATAATTGTAACAAAGAGTGACGACGATCGATATTTTATATATATATATATATATATGTATGTAAATAAATAGATACGATGAGAGATTATGATATTTATATTATAATAATGATGAGAGTGAAGATGATTAAATTATGATGAAGATGAGAACGATAATGTTTATATTTTAGTGATGATGAGAATGACGATAACTATACTACTATGATGATGAGAGTGGTGATGATGATCTGTGTGCCTGAATTGGAGTCGTGCATTTTAGAGGGAGTCTTGCATTCATATGTGGATTATGTGTATATGTGTAATACTTGTTGAATTTAATTCTTTGTGTTCTTATAGAGTCTAGAGCATGAATTCTTGCATTGATTTGGGAGAGAAGTCCAGTAACATACCTCTGATAAACAATGACGAGAAAAGTCCAGTAACATAACTATGGCAAAACGTTAAGTGGGTGTGGTATCACATTCATATAGGTCGTTAGGAGAGTCGATATTCATGTATATGATGATGTTTGTGCTTCTGGTTGTAAGTGTGAAAATGTTGTGCTACCATGATTTGTGAAAAAAAAATAGATTATACATAATAATTGTTGAGAGTGATGAGATATTAGAGATTGTATTCCTATGAAATTTATTTGATATGCGTGATTTTCCCTGTTATTATGTTTTGGCAGGATTTCTCACCCTTATTTTGTTGTGTTGTTTTCCGTATGGTGGCTGTACTTTGAGTACAGATACTCAGGTTGACGATGAGTAGAGGTGGGATGTTTTAGAAGGTGGTGATGAGGGGATGCCCTCCGTTTAGTTCTGTTATTTGATAGTTGAATAAGCATGTAGTAGCGGCGAGCTCTGATACTGTAACACTAGGGTTGAAGTCGATGATTTAATTTTAATTACATTTTGAGTTGAATCTTGGAAACTTGTTATTTTCTATTTATGATTGTTTAAAGGCAAGTATGAATTTTTTAATGTGACCAGTGAATGGTTGTCTTCTACTAAAGTGGATTAATTTTGAAAGAAAACATTTTATCATTATTATGATAAAATGTCAAGTTTTGTAACATCCTTATTATTAAATAGATTCTTATTATTAATATTTATCAGCGGGAAATAGGGTGTTACATATAGCTTCTCAATTGAGTTGCAAGTCCTTAACGAGGAGTGATGTTTGTTAAGTAAGGACCCCATATTAGAGATACTATAATAAATTTCAATTGTATCTAATCTATTTATAAAAAAAATTCATGTACAATAAATAAAAGGAAACGATTTTTTTTTACAAACAAAAAAAGAATTTTGCTCAAATTGTACATAATTATGCAACTCTAAAGCAATCCAATTTTTAATGTAGTTTTTATGTTCACTCAATATTGTTTCAAATTCAAATATTAATTGATCAATTTCTATAATACCTTATTTTATCTAAGATGTGTTAAAAAAAATTATGATATTCATTTTGTCAGATCAAGTTCCTCTGATAGAATAAAAAATCAAGACACAAATTTATCAAATTTAAGAAAACTTGTTTCACACTCCATTTGGAGATGCTCTTATATTTTTATTACCACTTTAAATCTTGAGTTTGTTAATTATTTAATTTTTAGTGTTATTATAATTTAGACCTTTTTATTTTATTTTATTATCTTAAACTGATTATTGTGTGTGACGTGTATGGTGTGTAAAATACGCTAATGAAATCACATTTACTTCTTTGATTTCCACGTCTTTTGTTTTGTAGGTTTGTTGCTTCATCTTGCTTCACATATAATATTCATAACTACCAATGATGTCTTAAATCTATAATTCTCTCAAAATTTGTTATAAGTACAAAAAATGAATTTAATGTGAAGAACCACACAAAAAAACACATAAGAAAATGCACATAAGTTTTGTACTTTTTGCATTTACGACATTTTTTATAAGTAATTTGTTAGTTTCTCCCTGTGTTATTGATTTCTCAAGAAACAACTTTTTCTTTTACCAACTCTCAAGTGAGTTGATGTGTATATTGAGTCTTTTTTTATCTATATCAATATTCAACACAACTTGATTTCTCCATTAAAAACGTAAAACTTATGTACGAGGTATTTAAAAAATAAATATATAGCTTCTCATTCGAGTTGTAAGTAATTTCAATTGTATTTAACCTATTATTTTAGAAAACATAAATTTTGTAGTTTAATTACGACATTTTCTTATAGGTATAAATGTGATAGTTTCTCCATATGTAATTGATTTATCAAGAATCTAACTTTTTTTTTAGCAACTCAAGTGAGTTGATTTGTATATTTGGTGTCTTTTTTATCTCTACCAACACTCAACATAATTTGATTTCTCCATGTTTTTAAAAATGTAAAACTTATGTATGAGACATTTAAAAAAAAAAATAGCTTCTCAGTTGAGTTGTAAATAATTTCAATTGAGAAAATGAATTAGAACCAAGGCAATAATCTTCACAATAATATCATGATAAAAGCAAGAACTTATTTAGACTTTCTAAGAAAAGTAAATGATAACATACAATAAGATGTGTAAACAAACTCTAAAAACTATATCCTACATAACTAACACATAAACTCTTAACATGTCGTATTCTTACATATCAAACACATAAAACTCTTAACACACCGAATTGAAACAACACACAACATTTACTTACACTAACAATCACAAACACACCGTCAATAATCTCTCGATAGAAGAAAAATTAATTAAATTTATTTACCTTATAATAGAATATCAAAATTGATTTTCAATGTCAAATACAATCTTCACATATTCATTATTACCAAATTTTGTACCCCAAGAATTCTTCACCCACCAGAAAAATGATATTTTTTTTCCCTTCATCCACTCTAAATCCAATAATTAAAACCGTGTGATTGTCATCATTAGATAGAGGCTCATGATATATCCGACAAATTAGAAAGATTAATACATAAATTTTAATAAAAACTTATTAGTTTTAAACAATATTAAAACTAGTACTATGTCACGGTTCCACCTCTTCCAATTTTTAGCATCAACCGCCACAACGATGAGCTGCTCCAAAACCTTAATCGTCATCTTACGGTTCCACCCCACCATTGTATGCATCAATTTGAATTTAAAAAATGACTTTTTTTTAACAATTCTGTGTAACGTCTTCTATATGGAAAAAATTATTCAAGTGTTATTCTCATCATTTTAATGGTTTCGAAAACATGTTTGAGCTTGATGCAAGTTTCCGTAAACGGTTGGTTCACAGATTTTATGATCCCGTGATTTGCCTTCTGAATAAATAAACAAGATCACTGCGAACACCGAACAAGATGTTGTAGAAATGTATTAGAACATTATAATTAGAATTCATACAAACACTAATCATAATATTTCTTTCGCAAAAGAATGAAAACAAAAACACAAACCACATTGTTTACGGTTAGAATTCATACAACCACTAATTAGTACTGTCTCCGTCCCTAAATATAACATCTTTTTGTGAATTTTTTTTGTCTCTTTTTATAAAAGCTTTTTGGTATTTCCAACTACATTAATTAATTCTTTACCAACAAACCCATATTTATTTTATATCTTTTTCTTCAATCAACATTAAATATTATATTGAAAACATTAACTAATTCTCTCTCTTAAAAGATAAAATTGTAAAAACATTAGTAATTACAAACAAACTTATTATCGTTATTCATATTCTTAATTCCTGTTATATTTTCAGAAGAGAGCAGAGGTAGTATCTTTCTTTAGCAAAAAGAATGAAAACAGAAACACTAACCACATTGTTTGGATTAATGTTAATATATGTATGTATGTATACATTTATTATATTACATATTTAATTTGCTTGGCTTACAAATGACAAGTTCTTCCCTTTTTATAATCTATAAGGGAGAATTTTAGATACATCATTGATTAAGTTTCTACACATTGTAATAGAGAATCTTGCACACTTCTCTCAACTATATACATTTAATGTTTATTTTTTTCATACTGTCAATTTAGTTCTACATCACTCTAAAACTTTTTATAGAATATACCATTTATTAGCTAATTGCGTTTTTTTTACCTTGTTTATTTCCCAAGACTGTGAATCACTAAGAGTAACAAAATTTTGTTGGACGCGCCATGCTTGGTACTTGATATTTCTTTTTAAGGAATGTCTGGCATATATGACAAATATTTATTTCATATTTTTTATAAATATTTATCAATTCACAACAATTCTTGTAAAAAATTCACAACAATATAAATTAAAATCAAACTCTTCAATTTAGATGCACAACGACAATATATGTTAATATAGTCAACTTTATCATAATATCGAACATTCTTTGATGAGAATGCAAATATGAATAAGACATTAGAAATTAGATAATAAATAGAGAGATGAAAAATATACTAATAGAGAAATAAAAAGTAATATATTATATAAGAGAAAGAATAAAAGTTGAAAGAGAAAAGTAAGTAATAAAATGTCTTAAGAGTAGTATAAGAGTCCATTTTTTAGTCGGATTGCAAAATTGTGGTGGAAAGCATGGATTCTAGCATCACCACAATGAATATGGTGACATTATCTCTTAATGTAAATAACTTTTGTCTTTGCACAACAACCTTTTTTGCCGCCTATGTAAGGAGACAAATAAACAGGGTAGCTCATCACTTATTTCTAAAGCTTATTAGGTCTTGCAACACTTAAATCTAAATTTTCCCTCTAATTGTATCTCATTAATGCTAATCTTATAACCCTAAAATTTCCCACCTAATGCAGGTTATATTTGAATTTCAAACTTTTTGAGATACAAAACGCATTAAATAGTGGCTATTGGAATTATACTAAATAAAAAATAAAAAATAAAATTTAACACTTCTTTCAAGTCTGACTCATCACATTAATAGTGGATCCCTTCTTTTCCAGTACTAAGTTTTTTTTTCTTTCAAAGGCTTATTACAACCAAAAGGTCAAATTAATTGAAGCATACAAAGTGGAGAGTATACATTCATCTTTATTTTCTCAGCTACCGTCCTATTCAAGTTCAATTTTTTTTCTTTTTATTTTTGTAATATTGTGGAAGGCTCGATCACCATAAACAAACTAGACAGAGCAACCCAACAATATTTCTTCAACATTACAATTTACCTATATTTCAAAATGTTATCCTTTCACCCATAAATAGGTGGCATTCTACAAATTCACAATTGCCTCCCCCATTGCATCCATATTAATTTGTGCAAAGTGCATAGGGTCCATCCCCATGACTTGATTTTCCTTCCCCTATTATTTTGTTCATACATTGATGGTTATAAAAGTAAGGCAGAGGTGAGGTGTTGTGTGAACAACTAAATGATGTTGTTTAGTAGTTTTAAGATCTGAATTGGGTACGTAACATTTACTGGTTTCGTAATTTCTGTAATTAATTAAAGCTAGAAATCAATTGGTATTGTATTTGAGTTCAAATGAAATTGAAATTCATGGTGGCGATATTTATAAGGAAGACTACTTACAGGTTCACAAGTTCCCGATGCTCTTCACCGAAGTGAATTAAGGAAGGCGGTAAAAAGTTGTTGCATAGTTGTTTTTTTGTTCATAATTTTGCCGAGTTTTAATATGCAAAAAATGAAGGGAAAAATTTAAATGTTACATAATCAGCTTAGACAGTTGGTAAACCGGTAACAAATTTTAAATAAACGGTGATGTGGATCAATGGAAGAGCGTGTGTGAAAGCGTAAGTTGATAAGTTATTCTTTTGGATTCTTTCGTTTTATAGCTTCTCTTCTCTGGATTTCAATCTCACTCAAAATTTGTTCCTACAATATATGTCAGCATGCTCAATAGAGATGAAAGAAGGACTAATGAAAGCAATGTAAAAAGCTAAGAATACAAGAGGGGGATGAAAGTTGGAACAATTTTGTACTCTCATTTTCAGTTAAAAAAATTGTTTATGTTGATACTCATTATTGGTGCACAAACGTTTTTAGTCATCTATTTTATTTTATTTTTATTCTGTTTTATCAGGGTTATCTCCATAACCAATTAATTTTGTAAGCAAACAAGAAAAAACTAAATACATCTTTAACAATTAATAACAAGGAAGAGATAGAAGGGAAGTTACAACATTTGATGGTGATGGCCGTTAAAAGGTAGCCCAAAGTCATCGAAAAACTCAATTCTAAAAATCATCCATTTTCAAGTTAATTCATTTCGGATAGTAAAAAAATATGAGACAAATTATTTTTGATGAATATATACAATTTCGTTTTATTATGTATCAAATTATTCCGACTCATAAGACCCGTGCGACGTACGGGTCGGCGTTCTAGTAACATAACATATTATTATTAAATGATATGAATTAATTCTGTCTTTGCTAAAAAATAAGACATTCAAGACGAAATAAATTTCTTTAAAATTAATTATTTTTATATTTTACTATCAAATAGTAAACAACAATGATATTTACTTTCATATGATTTTTTTTTATAATTTTTATATTTAGACCCTTCTAACGCTCCAACACCTTCACTTCAAAAATATAAAAAATACCCCTTCAACATCTTATTATCTCTTTATATATTTCTTCTCATTGTATCAAGATATCGAGACACTTTATATTTCTCTATCAAAATATTTGATAAATGGATGCGTGTCCAAATGATATTTTCTAATAGCATTTGCTAACTAACATTGCATGCTTTACTTGCGAGTGAAACAAAACGTTGAGTCCATTACTATACAAAATCCTTGTGTTGCACATTACTAGTAACAACATTCTTGCTCGTTAATTAATCATATCCACCACTTCAATACAGTAGCCAAGTCAAGCCAAGCAACCAAAGCATAGCCAAGTCAGACGTAGGACCTACAAATATTGGGAACCAAAACAATTTGAAATTCTGTCTATTTCACTTGCTTCTGTTGTTGCCGACCTAATATAGACCCACCTCACTATTTTTCCATCACTATCGTTCAATTTTCCATAATCAATTTATGTCGTCCACTCATGAGAGTTTTCACAGTTTGTGGACCCCAACCACAACGAATGAAATGACAAGTTTCTCCCAAAGAGTGTGGAACCGAAATCTACGTGTTTGTTGAGAAATACTTGTATAGGCACAACACTAAATATTGTTTGTTAGGTGTTGTGAAACCAAAATCTATGTGTTTGTTGATAAATACTTGTATAGGCACAACACTAGATATTACTTGTTAGACGCACACACATGAAATTCAAAAAAAAAAGATTAAAGTGATATTGATTAATGTGACTATTTTATTTATCTTTTAATTTCTTTGATTTATGTGTGTGTACCTAAATTTTGTGTCTAAATGTTTATGCCTATGCAAGACTATCCCGTGTTTGTTTTGTCAAAAGTGCTTGCGCGGGACTAGACCACACTAGACTACCAACATGGGATCTTGGTTGCCCCTTTTCAATTTTATTGAATCTCATCAATTAAATTTAACCACACGCTGTAAAAGAGCGTCCACGTTACTCTCCGCCACCACTAACTCCTTTAAAGTTCAAACATTGTTCTTCTTTGTTTTTTCTTCCCTTTTTCCCATTTTTTATTTTTTAAGAATTCTTTTCAATTCTTTTGTTATTTATTTCTTTGTCTATAGTCACTACATTTCGGTTCCGGTGTGCATTGATTAAGTTCATTAAATGTCATTTGACCATTGACAAACTTCACTAACAATGGACACCGTTTGATTTTGCATCGTACATCCATGCAAAGTTTTAAAAAAAAGGTCTGTTACCGAGAAAAAAACCGTAACGAAAAGGTATAGTTGCCGACGTTGTCGTGTTTCACCGTTTTAATAAAGTGAACAAAAATCACGACGAAACACCGTCATAGCCGCAACAAAACGCACTTACGGTCGCAAAAAAAATGCCGCTCATGACAATAGATATAGAGTCCAGATATTTTTTCAATTGAGATAGATGAAAATCATATTTTTAGTACATATTTGATCATAAATTACATAATGTTATCTCTTTATCTAGTTTAGAACTCCAAATCTATCTCTAATTAAAGTTATTTAGGTTACTATCATTATTTAAGAGTTGTGCAATGTTGTGATTAATTCACACCGCAACAACCGTAATTTGTATCGGAACACCCGTAACAACCTAAATCACAAAATCATATACACGACCGCGACCTTGACCGCGACTGTTATTTAAAACCTTGCATACATGCATACTACACGAATAGAAAAGATAACTTCACAAACTAAACAATTAAGCTCAAATCATTAACGAGCTTCACCAAACACGAATCACTCGAGAGAACTCGAGTTCAAATTTTAGGTGGAACAATTCTTGACAAGATATCATTACCTTAAGACTGAATTCCTGATTATTATGACCCCTTTCTATGGAAATTAGAGATTTAACACAAAAAAAAGATAGCTCTTTTTTTTAGTAATTAACAATTACTTCAATATTTTTTTTAACAGCAAATATTATTAAAAACCAGATCTCTGCTCAAGACGAACAGAGAACGGTAATATGGAGAATACAAACAAAAGGCGCCGCATATAGGCGGAACACCCGAAAATAAACACAAAAAAAGACACCCCTACACACGACACCTAGTCAAACCCTACTTTCAACACCCCTAAAGATAACATCCACCAAAATAAACATCACCACCTAAAACAGACTCCTTCATGAAACGACCTCTGAAAAAACGGTATCCATAACCATCATCGTCACTAATCGTCCCAAAATAACACCCCTCATAATGAAACACCATGTCCTCATCACCAAAGCTGAGCCACAGTTCTAAAGATCAATCAGCTTCCACCATCTTTCAATCTCCGGTCCTCCGAAAGAACACCAAAAAAGCCCAAAACCAAATTTGAACCAAAGAACTGTCTCCCGATCTCGAATCAAAAGCGATCGGTCCACTAGACTACATGACCAAATCAGAAGGGCATCCCTTACCCT
This sequence comes from Medicago arabica, assembly GCA_946800305.1. Classification (NCBI taxonomy): domain Eukaryota; kingdom Viridiplantae; phylum Streptophyta; class Magnoliopsida; order Fabales; family Fabaceae; genus Medicago; species Medicago arabica. The sequence goes on from OX326970.1 coordinate 3,976,758, forward strand.
TGGTTCACCAAAGAAATCTGTAGCCGACCAAACAAGATTGCAGCTAGACGCTAACTCCCGATCTCGAAGCAAAAGTAACCGAACCACCAGAATTCAGCACACAATATGTGAAACGGACGACATGATTTACAAGTGGTGCAAACATCAATCAAATTAAGAATAAAAGCTCAACTCGAAGGACACATACCCTGAAAACACCCTAAACACCTTAACAACCCAAAACTCAAACATGAGCTAGCGACAACGAAAATGGCCTCCGAAAAAAATCCCCCACAACAACCGCAACAACCGAATCACCACCACGACCACACATCAACACCACCACCTTCACCACACATTTTATTTTTATGAAAAGATAACTTCATCACTCAAGATGAATAAATGAGAAATCCAACTTCTATGTATTACAATGTGTTGTCCTACTTACTGAATTATGTTTACAAGGACCAATATTTATTTATTTCTAGCAAGAATTTATGAAACAAGAATTGATACAGAGATTAAAAGAATGGCACAAAATATAAAAGAATATAGTGAAAGGAAATTTGACTTGTGAGTTGTGACAGAGATTAAAGAATGACACAAACAGCCTATTTAGTTTACTTTACAATTTTAGGAGGTAAATTCAACTAAAAAATTTGTCCAACTGATGCAAATGCTCCTATATTGATTCCAGCCCAATTGCTTTCACTGTCATGCATGCAAGCTCGACAAGAAAATGATTCCAGATATATGGTATTCATCACTTTCACCATCATGTTCCACGTAGTGAGTTTACTTGTTTTGGAGTTTGAATCATTATTACTTTGTTCTTTGGATATTTTATTACGTACATGATAATGTTTCCAATAAATGAGTTTGGAAGGTTGACCATGATAATCAATATTCCGTAAACGGAACATACATGTTTTTGAGTACATATTTTTGGGATCAAATGGTGATTTACTAATCCAATACATCATTTGAAATAAGTCGACACAAGTGTCTCCATTCACTTGAAGATTTTGAGTACTAAACTCAGGTGGTTGTGGGATATGAGTAACCATATAGCAGTTGTTTCTTGAGTGTGAATGTTTTGAGAGCATATGGAAAGAAATCTTAAATTGGCCGGTTTATAGTGCTTTTTCAATTAAAGTTTAACACTATGTTATTCAATATGAAAATTGACCTATGAATACCTTATTTTTGGTCTACACTTTAAAAGAAAAAAATTAAGAAAATAACGTGATAGGTTTGTGATGTGATTTATATAAAGAATAGTATAATTCAAAAGTCTTTTCGACGGATCAAAGTCAATATTGTAAAAGGTAAATGTTAATAATATAATAATACACAAATTCAAATTAATGCAAAATTAAAACATAAGATATATACCATAAATAAATTAAAAATTAAAAATTCAAAGTTCAAATGAAATCATATATAATACAAAAATATATACCATAAATCAATTAAAAATGCAAAATTCAAATGAAGAAAAAATTAAAACTTGAATTTCATTAACTTTATCATCATCACAAATTAGAATAAGAATCTCAACACAACTTTTCGTTAATATTCACCATATCAATAAAAAAAGAAATCTACATTTTATTTTGTGTATGTTCCCAACATGCAAATTATGTGTTTAAGTCTCGTTTTTCTTTTTTTGACCGAAATTAAGTTTGGTAAGTTGATTCCTAAAAAAAAGTATGGTAAGTTGAATTACCAAAAATAAAAAGTACTATGTTGATGTTTAAGCGAAGATGGGTTTTACACGTCATAATTGTGAGCCGATGAAGATAACGTTTTATTATTGTGTGAAGAAAAGTAAAAATGACAGAAGATATGGGCATTGCTACAACATGCAAAGGGACACACAAGGGAGTTTCGGACAGCGGGCAACAGGCAAAGGGACACGCAAGGGAGTTTCGGGCAACGAGCATCACAAAACGCCGTCATTTTCATTCACTAATCCTGTTTCACGCCAACATACTCAAGTCACAAAATTTGACATTAATCTCAACATATTCCAGGCAACGGGCAACACAAAACGCCGTCATTTTCATTCATTTATCCCGTTTCACGCCAACATACTCAAGTCACAAAATTTGACATTAGTCTCAACATATTATATTTATTTATCATCATATAATATATTAATATAAATTTAATTGAATAATCTCAACATATATTATGCATATGTCTAACAAACAATTAACATTTTAAGTTAATTGAATAATTGACATATTAATTTATGATATAGATCAAATACAATCATTATTCCAATTTTGAGCCTTTATAGCAAAGTAAATATAAATTTTTGTAAATAGTTTTGTCTTCTTTTCTTTTGATTCCTTGAACTAGACACTCACTTTAGATTTGTATAAATATAATGTTAAGCCATTTTATTTTATAAAGAAAAAAAGCATTAAACCATTTTTGTGAAAGAAAAAGTGATATCATTAATTAAGCCATAAAGAAAGAGTAAAAGAAAAGAAAATGAGTGAGAGTGATGAAAAGCTCAACCTGATCCGAACCTGAGGTCCGTGTCTAGAAACCGAGGCTCGGTGACAAAAAAAGCCAAAACACACCCACTCACTCACACTCAAAAAATTAATGGAACCCAAACCAAAGCAAGAGAGAGAAACCCAAACAGGGTTTTAGAGAGAGAGAAAACACACATTTCTAGAGAGAGAAACTCAAAAGCATGGGTCAGATCGTGAGGAGGAAGAAGAAAGGACGACCTTCTAAAGCAGATCTAGCTCGTCGTTCCGGTCAATCTCCGGCGACGACGACTCAATCTGACTTACGACGGAGCCGACGGCGGCGGAATGTGAGGTATCCTATCATTGACTTTGATGATTATCTTGATGAGGATGAAGAGGAAGAAGAAGATGAAGATGAGAGGAGGAGAGAGAAGAAGAAGTTGAAGCTTGTTGAGAAGTTGAACCAGGGTGTGGATGAGGAAGATGATGATGAGGATGATGATGATGAAGAGGATTTGAAGACCAGTCGCGGTAGGTCGCGTGTGGGACACGCGCCTGAGTTTAAGAAACGGAAAAATGGAAGAAAAAATGTAGATAGGGTTGATGATGATGAAGAGGAGGAAGAAAATGAAGAAGAAGAAAGAGAAGAGGAAGAAGAAATAGTTGAAGAAGATAATGAAAATGTGGAAGAACATGAAGATGATGAAGAAGAAGGTGGTGAAGCTGATAGGGGTGAGGTATGTGAAACCTCTGTAGCACTGACACTTCTAATCGAAGGCTTGTTGGTGTCAGTATGCGATTACAGATTACATTCAACTAATTAATTTTCTCAAATGGATCAGGTGTCATGTTTCATTTGACGGTGTTGTGTCCGGTGTCTGTGTCGTTGCTTTGTGTTCCGGAGTCTGTGTCTGTGTCACTTCACAAAAATGAAAAATAAATAGTGAAAATGAAAATGCATTTGGTTTTGGATTTGTGTGGTTGTGGTGTGTGGGACTGTGGGGTTTAAGGAAGAAAGAGTGTGTATATGTTTGTGTCCATGTCAGCGAAAATCACTGAGATTTTTTTTTGTTGGGAGATGAATGAATGATACCAATTGGTCCATTATTCAATTTATATCTTCTTTCTCTCTCTAGGTTTTTCTCTCTCTATCTTTCACTCTCTCTCTGTCTGTGTCGGGATTTTGGGAGAGAGATAACTAAACAGGTCAACTGTCAAAAACTAACACACACACACACATGTTGAGTTTCTTTGATTACGCTTTCATTTTCTCTCTCCATATCTATTTATAACTATATGTATGGTTGTGTGTCTGTAACTATAACCTTAAACTACGCATTGTTGTTCTGTCTCTGTTCCTGTCTTAATCGCATCGCACTCTTTGTTATTGTTAGTCTTTGCTTTTTTAACGGTTTTAGATTACATTATTAATTGTGTGTCTGTGTTTCTTGGTGTGTATGGTTTTTGTTGGGACAGGTAAAGGGTATAAAAGTGGATGATTCTAAAGGGCTCCACTCTGTTACAGGTTTGTGTTTCTGATTTGTTGTTTCTTTTGTAATTCTTAAATTCCTCACTTTTTATTGTGCATGTTTGGGTTCACGGTGAGTTTGACAATACCGTCGTGATTTTGGCAAACCACGGTGATTCCAAACATGCACATGATACGCGTTGGATATTGAGTTTCTCATCTTGCTTTTTTGTCTCCACTGTTAGGAACCCCTTTGAAGGTTCTGTCCGGGATTCCGTTGCCGTTGCCAGATAAGAAGACCCTTGAATTGATCCTTGACAAGCTTCAGAAGTAAGTCGTTTTTTTTTTTCTTACTGTTTTCTTCTCCTTTTTGTTTTTTCTTGTTTAGGTGGGTTTGTGGTTTTAGCTGTGGTGAATGATTTTGTATTTTTGATGGTGATGAAGTGTTTTATGCTGTTTGTTTTCTTAACTTGGATGATGGCAGGAAGGACACATATGGTGTGTATGCAGAGCCAGTTGATCCGGAAGAGGTGTGTGGATTTCTTTCCGTAAATTTTTTATCTTGATATTTAAATGCAATCTGGGTTGGAAATTCAGTTTTTTTCCTCGACGCAGCTTCCTGATTATCACGATGTCATTGATAATCCCATGGACTTTGCCACCGTGCGGAAGAAGTTGGCAAATGGATCTTATGCTACATTGGAACAATTTGAGGTGTGTTAAAATCTATTGACTGTTCATAGTTGATTCATGCAGTGCAAATTTCTTTTCTTTTTGAGATTTTGATTGTTTTGGCAAAATGATTATATTGGTATTCTATTTTGTCTATGCTTCTTGTTTTTGTTGAATCCAATGATAGATTAGGATTTGTCGAAGCCATTGACATCAAAGGTGGAAAAAAGTATTCTTTTTTTTTTTGGTCTGATAACTTGTCTATTTTGGCATTGATAAATCATAAATGATAGTCTTCTTAACTTGGTGGTAATATTGCAGTTTCACCCTCATGGTATGATCTTGCTTAAACACCAGGCAAAACAAGATACAAAATACAATCATTAAGAGATGATTAGGGTAGTCCCCATTTTAGAGATGGTAGAATCTTGTCTCAGGGGATTTGGGTATGATGGAGAAAATATGTAGAAACACCGGTAAAGAGAGCCGGCCAGATGGTAGATATAGTCCAATAATTAAGAGGTGGATAGAGATAAAAAACTATAGACCAAATCATCAAGAGAAATTTAGAGATAAATTGTATCTTTGGACATAATGCATATGATAGAACTCTATGACATCGATAAATCTTTGAATCTAACTCTACCTGGTGTAAAAGGTTTGGCTGTCGACTGTCGTTGACTTTTATGACTTTGCTTAAATTAAGTTACGAGCAGACCAGACATTTGCATACAAAAAATGATGTCTATTCATTTGCTTAAATTTGGTTTAATGGCCTTCTTTGTTACTGGTTTTCTCCATGCTTTGTGAATCGTTATTGTTATTCTGGTTTTATAAACTTGTAATGCATGAAAAGATGTGCCTGACATAGATGATTTTAGGTTGCAAATCTTGATTTACTAGGAAAGCAAAGGCAATGGCGATATGATATACCTTATGATGCATGGCTTGCCATCAATCTTTACTCTCAAATCTACAATAAAAACAATTTTATGCCCAGTAAGGCCACAGAGGACTGTAATTTGTAGAGGTTGACCGTTGATAGGGATTAGGGATATATTGGACCGTCTTTTAGATGAAAGGGATGCAGGAGAAGACATTTATATCTGTTTAATTACAAAATTGTTAAGTTAATAAGGATCCCTTTATTTCATTAAAATCCCGATCTTTGTTTGCTTTATCATTTGAATCAATTTTAAACTGCACATAGATAGCACTTTCCTGACCAAGTGGTGCATTATAAAACAAATTATTTTACTGACCTTTGAATGCAATTGTTGAATGCAGAGTGATGTATTTTTGATTTGTTCAAATGCAATGCAGTACAATTCGTCTGATACTATATACCACAAACAGGTAGGAAGATGATTATTTTCTTTCGCTTTGCTTGAATATTATGGCAACTAACCATTTGGTTGTGCTTGCTTAATGATCCCTGTATTTGTTGTTACAGGCACGCTCAATACAAGAACTAGCTAGAAAGAAGTTTGAGAAGTTAAGAATCAACTTGGAACGCGCTCAGAGTGAGCAGAAATCTGAACAAAAAACAGGATCCAATTCCTTAGGTAAGAAGCTGGCCAAACGGCCACTTGGTTATACTTCACAGGAACCTGTTGGCTCTGATTTCTGCTCTGGTGCAACTCTTGCTACTACCGGAGATGTACTGCCAATTTCCCATCCAATTTCCCATCCAATGCAAGGTATCCTCTGTGAAAGGCCCGGCAACATTGATGGTCTTTTGGGAAGTTCTTTCTTTATTGATGCAAATCAAGAGAAAGCAGAGGACTTCATATCAGGTATCCGAGAAGAGATCAAGCTCTCCATCTGATCTGTTATACTGTGACTTGAATGTTTTATTTTTTTGCATTCTCCCAAATTAGGATCTTAATAAAACATCTGACCATTTTTGTTTGATTTTATTATTTTATTGTTTCAGGGAAAGGCCTTCTCTCCAAGATGGGAAGGAAATCAACTGTGCAAGAATATGAACGTCGTGCTACTTATTACATGTCTAATCTACCAGTTACTAGATCTGATTCAGTATTTACGACATTTGAGAGTGAACTTAAGCAGTTAGTCACTGTATGTATCAGGAGTGAAATCTAATCCTTCAATAACTTTAGCTTTCTTTTTTCTTGTTCAATGCATTTAATGTTGTATTAATTTTGGCAACAGGTTGGACTTCAAGCTGAATATTCCTATGCCAGGAGTTTGGCTCGTTATGCTGCAACTCTAGGACCTACTGCTTGGCGAATAGCTTCCCAGAGGATTCAACAGGCACTGCCATCTGGCTGTAAATATGGTCGAGGTTGGGTTGGAGAGTATGAACCACTTCCAACCCCAGTATTGATGCTTGATAACCGTGTCCAGAAAGAGCAACCTAGTCTGGCAACAAAGCTGCAGTCTACTACTAAACTGACAGAGATAGGCAAAAATGGTAAGAATGTAGAGTCCACCTTTGAACATCCTGTAAATCAACCGATGTTTGAGGGGAAACAGCCTTCAGTTCGCCCTGGTTGTGGGCTCACATCAGAAGGAAAACCATTGTTGTTTGAGGGGAAACAGCCTTCAGTTCGCCCTAGTTGTGGGATCACATCAGAAGGAAAACCATCTTTCTTTGGGTCTTCTGGAGTAAGACCAAATGCTTCTATCAATCTCACTCATCAACAACCGATTGTCCAAACGAGGAACATTGGCAAGTCTGAGAATAAGGGTTTGCAACAAGTGGAGTTGAACTCTTTACCCGCAAGCGATCTGAACAATGCCAGTCTAGTTTCGAAGCTTACAAGTAGTGCTCCTGCTGCTATTTCTAAACCTAGAGAGATGATGCCAAGTAACATTAACATTTTAACGTCTATGCCTTTCAAGCAGCCAGATGCTAACGGAGTTGTTATTGGAGAGTTACCTAATGGCAAAGTCAGGAATAATAGTTTCAATAGACGGATGACTGCACCATCATCTGAAAGTACATCAACTCAAACAGCCAGACCGACTCCCTTTGTTACCCATGGGCAAGAGCAGAGTCTTAGCGACCCAGTTCAGCTGATGAAGATGTTAGCGGAAAAGGCGCAAAAGCAGCAGGCTTCAAGTTCATCCAATCATTCCCCTGCTGAAACTCCACCAGTAACTCCTTCTGTTCCACCTGGACGGAGAGAAGACTTAAGTAATGCCTCCGCTGCAGCTGCAGCTGCCCGTGCATGGATGTCTGTAGGAGCTGCAGGGTTTAAACAAGGGCCTGAAAGTTCCAGTTCACCCAAAAATCAGATCTCTGCCGAGTCACTGTACAACCCGACTCGAGAGTACCAGCAGCATCTTTCAAGAATTAGGGCTGAGTTTCCTGCTGGTGGAATGCCTTTCCAGGCAGAGAAGAATAATTTCCCATTTCAGGCACTTGTACCTCAACACATGCATGCAGTTGGTGTTTCACAGTTTTCAAACCGACCTATGGTTTTCCCTCAAGTAGCAGCTTCCGACTTAGCAAGATTTCAAATGCAGCCCCCTTGGCAAGCTGTCCGGCCTCATAGTCAACCAAGACAGAAACAAGAAACACTTCCGCCTGACTTGAATGTTGATTTCCAATCACCTGGGTCCCCTGCAAAACAATCTTCTGGCGTGCTGGTTGACTCACAACAGCCAGACCTGGCTTTGCAGCTATGACACAGTGTTCCAATTCTGATGTGCATGTTTCTGTAAGAATTTGACTCCTTGAATTTCGGCTCTTGTCATTGGATTCTGATTTTGATTCATAAAGTTGAGGAAAAGGTTACCGCTTTGTTACTTTGAAAAGGTATGAAATGGATACCATGTGCTGTAGAAGATTATTATCCCTTGGATGCTTATGTTGGGGATCTTATGGTTTTCTTAAGTAGGATTTGACACAAGGCAAATTGCAACGAGTTTCCTTATGTTCAAACACTTGGGAAAAAATAGCTCTAAAACCTTTCCATATTTCCCAGAAAGGGATTACTGACATGCTGCAGCATGTATTTGTATTATCTTGGAGTTGAAAACCATAGAAAATAGCAACGGGTCAATTGATTATGGTGAAATGATGCTTAGATTTTTCATTAGATGGCAAAATATCCCGTTGATGCCTTGTACATTCATTACAAATGGATGAAATTGAGTTGCCTAGATTTTCCTTTTATCAGAAGATTACGTCACATTTTAGGCCTTAACGTTGTTATTATTCTGTACATGAAATGTTTACTTGTCGCGAGTGCAAGAGCAAATTTGCTTTTTCTTGTTTCACCCGATTAAACTGCTACATGAATATTCAGGTTAAATACCATCCACCATTTGAAATTGAAATTAGGCCACCTTGTCTTCTGTTCCTTGTGTTGTTTTATTTTCTTGGTAGACCCCAAAGAATGTGTTACTGTTTATGGTATGTGACTCCTGTTCAATTTAAAGTTTTGTAAGTGTAACTTGTGACTTTCACCAACTCTTGCGGGTGGGGTCTTCAACATTGCTAGTTATTGGAAATGCATAAATATCTCTACCAATATGGTGCCATATTGACCGATCACGGGGTTGAAGCACATTATTGAAGTACAAAATCAGTTTGTCAACATTGAACAAGGTTACACGAATGAATTAAACTAAGCATCAAATATACGGTGGTTCCCACTTTCAATTTTTAAAATTAAGGCTTCAAGGTAGACACATACCCCCATTATTAGATAAATAATAAGGCATAAACTAGGTGTAGAATATTGCATGCATTTGGATTTAGACACGTTCATTTGTACTTTTTAAATATTTTTTTAGTTAAAGTTATATTTAAATTTTTTGAATGCAGTTTTGTTTAAAAATGTTTTTACATAAGATAAAGAAGATAACTTGTTAAAAAAATGCTAAGCAAGTGTATTTTTATCAGTTTATCCAAAGTCTGAAAACACACCCTTTGAATACTTTCCAGCTGTGTCTTTTTCTGTCCTTTTGAGGACAACCATAGCCGTTTTAAACAACTACTATATGTGGCTTGGATTCCTTCCTTGAAGATTCATAGGGGCAGCAGAAAATATTTGAGAAGGACAAAGCCGTGAAAGTTTCTTTCTGGGTCCAAGGTTTAGGTAACAAACTAGGTCCACACCATTATGAAATTAGTGGTAAGTGGTAACTCTTGTCTCAGAAAAATTTACTACTACTAATTATCAACATTAGAATAAACTTTGTCTAATGTGCACAGCTAAATACGTCTCACACCAGGCACAAATGTTTTGTATCATTAAATCAATTAGTCATATTATCTCATATGGTAAGAGGCAAAACTTGTCTCACTTGAATATCATAAAATTGACCTAGAAGATAATGTCACGTGACAAAATTGTCCATTAATTCATTCATCACCTAATCTACCCCATTCATTTATTCTATCTAACATGATTTTGGTCGTTGGGAGTCGGTACCTTGTAGATTCATTCACCACCTAATCATCGTACATTTATGTTTATCTCCATATTTTTGTATTGTTTCATGTGAATGTAACTTAACTTGTACTACGACGTCAATAAAAAACTTCTACAACGCTTTTTTGACTCATTGTACTACTGTTTTTTAAAAAATTATAAAGTTCTTACTTGTTTTTTTACTAATTCTCATTTTCTTAAAATTTTTGCTTATATTTGAAACCACAAAATATAACTACTATTTTCTTCTTTATATTCGAAATTGGGTGGAGTAATTGAGCTCTTTAAACCTAGGGTTATGGTTCAGTTTAAAGGTCCGTATAGTTTGTACTTATGAAAAGACCGGTCCAACTTAAAGAGTTATGAACTTATCATTAGGATGTAAATCTCACCATTAAAACTCACACGATTCTATAAGTTAGAAAATATAAGTGGGACCCAATTAGTTATAGTGGAGAGATTATAAACATAACTCTTTCATGTTGAATTCATACATGAAAGGATCAAACGACAAATATGTTACTAGGCTCAAATGTTCATGGATGTTGGTGTGGATAATCGCAATCTTGGTGTTGAAAATGGTAAAAGTTCTATTGGTTACTAGTCTTATTTGCTCCTTCCTGATTTTGGCTAGATAAAGGTTAATCGACATTGGTAGGTCAGTGTCGCCTGGGGGAGTGTCTTGTGGGATCATGCTTGATAAATAAAAGTATTTTTGATGTCATTCCTCCTTTTGCTTATGTAGCTTTGTCAGGTGATAGTTGTTTTTGTACCATTTGTCAGTTTCTTTGTTTGTTGGGGTTGCCCCTTTTTATCTAACAAAAAAAATAAATAAAGAAAAAGAGAAGTCCTCCCTAAGCTATAGTTTAATATGCATATAAATATAATACTGAGGTTATATATGGTTAACTTTCTTAATCTTGAGTGAATTGCAATTTACTCCAACTCCGTTCAAAACAAAATCCACCAGCAAAATTGTGAAGAGATGTCGGCGAGTACCAACACATTTGATCCACACGAATATCCGCTAGACACATATCAACAAATATTTACAGGCACTTTAATTTTTCTCCCCAAACAAAGTAGACTCAATTGGTTAATGTTAATGGACTTTAATTAGGATTGAATTGATCGGTAGCACATGAGTTCAACCTTTGGCTGCTGATTGGAACATTTTTACATATAACCGAACGTAGGTTATTATTACATTTTTTCCTATAAATTGGAGGATTTTGTGTTCCCCTATGTATACTATAATTACAACAATAATCAATAAAGAACAAATATTTCATGTTGACACCTTAATGATTCAGCAGAATCGTGTAATCCATAACAGATTAAAATTTGAAATCACATTGAATGAGGTAGGAGGATATACTCAGTGATGAGAAGAAAAATAATTAAGATGCCACTTTTTGTAGCCTCCAACAGTCCAATTTCATGTTTAACGATCACAATCCTATACCTATGCATATGCTAATTAATACTAACAACAAAAAATACAATATATCCTCTCAAAAATTAAACAAAAATACAATATATAGATAAAACAAAGTGAATTACACTAATGAATCAATAACATTAATCAACCTGTTTATAAAAGAATCACGAGCCTTGTTAATTCAGAAGCGTGATCTTGGAGACCATTTGATAGAAAAACGAGAAAATTGCTTTTGCTTATTGGTGTTGGATGCTTTTTTGTTAATATTTTCCTTTGGATTTCTAAGAACACAAACATCACCGTTGCATTCGTATCTTTTAGATTGTGGTGCTGAGGACTCAGAGAAGCACCCAAAGATATTTGACAAATATAAAGCCATATTGAAATGAAAATGAAAAAAGTATGCAAAATATGCAACTTTCACATAAGATGTGTGTATATAGGATAATTATGGTAGTTGAAAGTAGGGACGTTATAGGGTCAATTTTGGTTGGCTGCTAAGGTGGAAAACTATATAACATGACAATTTCGTTTGTTTGAATAAAATAATACTACCAAATTTGTACTAAAAAAGAAACTACTCCAATTCAACGTTGTTGGAAAAGGACGATTGTAGTTTGTAACAAAAAAAAAAACGATTATCATCAACCTTTGAATTTAATTTTGGTATACATTATCCATATTATTAAAGGTGTGACCAAAACCTTTGAAAAAGTGCAAAATTTATTGGTCACACTATATTTACGACGATCGAACTATCATAACCTTTTTTTTTTATGAGCTGTGATTGTTGTAATATTTTATTATTTTATTATATTCCAATATCATTATGTGCGTAAATATCGTAATAATAATTATATTAGCTATTTATTAATTGTGAGCTTTAATTGATTAGTGATCAAATTAAGTAATAGGACTTTTAGGTTTCTAATCGGATAATTAATTAAATATTTAATTAGTTGATATTGACTTAATAAGTGGTTGTCCGGATGGTTCATTAACGGAATAATGGGAAACCCTAATGGTCATTCAATATAAAAGAGGTTATGGTCCCCCATACACCGTACATGGCAAACTCTCTCTTCTCCCCATCTGAATAGAACTTGAGGCCTAAAGGCGTCGGTTGAGGAAGAACCAAATCAGCCGCCGCTAACCCTTTGTTTATTTCAGATCACCTCTATCTGTTTATCGTTGCTGTTGAGAGGGCTACCATTAAAGCTTTATCCAGGTATTCCTAATATCTCAATTCTTAATATCCTTGATAAATCAAACATGTCGTAGATCCGATCATAATCATGTTCAATGTTTTGTTTACTCCTGCTATTGATTCTTAATTGTTGAACATGTTTTATAGAATCTGTTTTATTAAGGCCTAAATTTCTAACAGTGATTTGTTGACACAGTAAAACATATTATATTAATGTTGTAAAATTAATCTCTCACCTTGCGTTTTTTGAACATACTCGAGGTATGGTAAATTATGTTTTCTCACACCTTTATTGATAGTGACACACAATGTTGGTATTACGTAGTTCTTTTGTTTGCCACACGCTGATTGATTTTTTGTTTTGTTGTTGAGGAAACAAACTCAATTCACTTCACTTGCAACCAGGAAACAAATACATGGCGATACATTAGTGTAGAGGTGAAAATTATCATTAAATTAACTAACTTTGTTAATGCATGAGCGATTCTATTGGTGTGTCTTTGGCTAAACTCGACATCAACATGAGATGTGAGTTTTGAAAAGTGTTTTGGAACAACTACTTACAAACTTATATTTTGCAATTAAACCCAGTAATCGATTCCTGAAGTAATCAACAAACTTCTTTAAATCTGATACAAAACCAACATTATCTAACTGAAGGTCTGCCACCCAACTTAAATCAATATACAATCTCATCGCTTCATCCACTTTGACGTCACAAAACGGCGAGAACCAATCAGTTTTAGCAGTGACAAGGCTACCTTCATTCTCTCTTATACATATACCGAGTCCAAACCTATTGAGCGACGATGAAAACAATGAATCTATATTGCACTTATACCCCCTGAGTGGGTTTTGGCCACTAGGTGTTGCAACTTTGCTCGATCCCGGCTGATCGGTGGTGGTATGACCACGCGTTGATTCATGTTAGACAGTCAAATGGTATTTTTTTATTTTTTTCAAAGGTAAACGAATGAGTTGTTTTATATAACATAGTCAAATGATTTATTAATTCAAAACGTGTTGGGCTAACTTATTTGGTTGACGATTTCTCTCTGCGTTCACATTGTCCCATTTTGCTTTCTAGAACTACTTTTAATTAAAAAAATAATCATATATACATTAATGAAATATAGGAGTAAGACTGTTTGACCGACGTATGATAGCACCATCTTAATTAACACGACTAAAATGTTTTCAAGAAGAAGAATTCTGTCAAATAAAAATTAAAATTAAAATATTTTGATGTCGTTACTACTTGCAAAAATAAAATAAAATTATCAATCAAAATTTTATTCTTTGTGCACATGGAGATGCATTTATTTTGGACCTGATGTAACTCAAAATTGGTTCATCACCTCGACCTATAAACAACACTTAAAATTATAAGTTAGAATGCGACTCCTCTTATCAATATTTCGAGCATCAACCTTGCAAGAATGAAATTAAGAACACTTCACTTAAAAATAAATGGAATAAAGTGAATTTCGATTCTCTAACTTTAAATTCTTTAAAAAGAAGTTGAGGTTATTAAAACATCTCAAGAGAAATACACACCTTCAAACAAAAAATTATGGTAGTAGGCAGTTGCTTAGGGTATATATACTATTTACTTAATTAACCCTATTAAAAATATGTAATACAGATGCTCTCGTAGAAACTATTTACTTATTTATTCTGCGTATCATTTTAATTGTCACTTTAACATTTTTTTCTTTATTTTAAAATAATTGTACGGTAACTTTAAAATATCAATGCAACATTTTTTTTATTAATATACTTTTATTTATTGAATTACTCTTCATTTATCTACTCCGCTAACTACAATTAATAAATGTGTTTTTAGCAAGTGATTTCTACTAATTTTGTCATTGCAGTTAACATAACTAATCATTTCTTTAAGAACCGTGCACAATCCAGAAGCTGACAGTGAAACCGAGAGAGATGAGTAGTTAGATTCAACCCAAATGCAAAATGTAAGCTTTGGAATATGCTCTAAGAGTTCATAAACATAATTGTTAAGAGTTCTATGCTTGAGTTAGATTCAACCAAAAATTTACCACTATCGGATCACGTTCCATCAACACGAAGGATTACGACCCATGTACATATTCATAAAATCAAGAGGTCTCCAATGTCCAGATGAGCAGCCGGATTATGGCGAGTCCCAGGGCTATGCTCAAAACGAAGAAACATCTTGAGAGCTTCACATTTTTCCGGACGCTTTCGGCATTCCGTCATCAAAGTTATCATAAAATCGTTTTTCCTCCTCCATTGGTGCCACCAGATTCTGGTCAAAAAACCTGATATTGGATCATACAGAGAATGAGTACGTGAAAATGCCACTTCAAGTAGATTAATTAGTTGGTTGGAGTTAATGATTAAGTGATCTAGAGCCTATTAGTAAATTAATTAGATTGTTACGGTTTTTTGTTTGACGGTAAATTAGTTTTAAGAATACAACTATACAAGTTAGTAAATTAATTAGTTTATTGCAGTAAGCTAGTGAAACTTCAATTGGTCACTGAATTTTGACAAAAACTTCTTTTAGTCCATATCTTATCTTTAGTTAGTTAGCACTTAGCAGAGATTTCAGATTAGTCCCTAAAGTTGAATCCCTAAAATCAAATGGATCCTTAAATATTACCTATGAAGATCAAATTCATCCTTATATTTGTTGTTTCAATCTCAAATTGCTAAATGTATAGACTAAAATAAACAATTTACGAATGAGTAAATTAAGTCTCTGAAATGTATAGATGCATAGAGAAGTCAATAAATTAAGCTCTTGATTAGAATTTTTTGATCAAAAACCCTTGACTAGAATGATAATAGACAAATAAATATTTACCTAGGGTTAGACAAATGAGTAATGTCAACCTCGTCAATAAGAATATTTAAATCCTTAGCACGTCGAACAAAAGCATCCTTAACGCGATCAGAAAACCAAGAATGACTTCTAAAAAGCATTAACAGACTCGATTTAGCAACAACAGATTCGAGAACCTCATTAGCAATATAATGAAGAATCTTATCATATTCAGGACCAAGATTCTGAACAATAGTAGGAAGACGTTGAACGTCGGGATGAGAGATAACACAGAGAGTGAGATTCACCGGCTCATGATCATTGGTAGCGGATATGGCTGAGAGCCTGTGAGTACGAGCGCGGAGATCCAAGATGTAGGGCTTTTGAACCTATGGGATCAGGAAATGAGTTCCTTCACCGACAGATTCTGGAAGAGTGCCATGGAATCGGTCGACGAGGACGACGCGTTCACCGCTCTTCACCGTTCACCTCTCCAAGGCTAAGCGTGCTTTCTTGGAGAGGATGGATGTTGCTTGGCTGCTTACCATTCTCGAGAAAGGGTTTTAGGGCTCGAGGGAGCGGGTTTTAGGGTTTAGAGGAACATTTTTTTTTTTGTTATTTAATTAAATAAATGTGGCCAAAAGGGTGTGCCTTGTAGAAGGGGAAAATTATACAACCTGCTACTAAAATAAGAAATTACCCTCAAACCTAACCGAAATAGGGATAATAAATCTAATACAAAAAAATCAAATACCATCAAACTAAGTACCCCAAGAAAGCAACTTATGCTCTCAATTAAAGACTGAGTTTCACATCAAGGTTACCACAAATGACGTTATTCCTTAATTTCCAAATATCCCATGTCAACCAAATAAGAAGAAAGTTTGAAGATAAAACTTTACCAAGGCAAACAAGCAACCAAATTATAGTGCAAAATTGCTTTATTAGAGCACAAGAGCTTCCTAATCATGTCAAAATACCATACCATAATTGAGAGGAAAAAAGAGCATCTGGAAACAAGTGATGAACGGTTTCCTCAACACCGCGATTCATAACACAAGGTTGAGAGTCCTTGTTCACAATGCTACCTTTAAATAGATTAACCCTCATGGTTAACCTTATATTCAATAATCCCCATAAAAACAATCAAGCTTTTGTTGTGAATTTGAATTCAAATCTCACACCAACACACTTAGGTTTGCAATTGATACTTGTCGTTTCATGCAACCAACCAAGATGGATTCACGTTAATACCCATCAATCGACTTTTATGGAAGTTTATTTCAGCCGAAACACATGTTAAAAAAAATGAGCCTTTATTGCTATGATATTGGACCAACTCATTTCCACCATGATCAAAGTAACATCGGTAAACCGAGGTTGGCTAACAAAGTATAATTGACTTTTAAAAAGGTTAGACTCAGACCTAGAAATTATAAATCAATGATAAGTAACAAATCAAATTTTGATATTCAATTTTTCGATCAACTAAGTCTTAAACTTTACAAAACTTTGACCATTTTAGCCTATCTCCAACATTGTATTGAGCTAAATCAACTTATTATGTAGATAACACTCAATGGGAACAAATAATATGAACAATAATAAGTTCATATAAGTATATATCAGTTGATTGGGACATTGCGATATGCAATGGTCGGAGTTTCAACCCGGAATTCCCTACTTATTCACACTAAAGGGTGAATGTCTAGACAATGAACTGTTTGACCAAAAAAAATAAATCAATAATAATAACTTGTAAATGGACACTCAATATTTTTATTTTCATGTTTTTATTTCCAATTTTTCATACAATCATATTTCTCTTTTAATTACGTCTTTATTCTTAAATTTATAATTGTTAGAAGGAGAACAAAATATGATGTCAACGCAGGTATTTATTTACTTCCTTTTCTAGTTCTAATTTCTAATACCGAAATCATGCATATTGCCTTGATCCATGCCCCTCTATGAATTTCACAATTTTAATGTACAAAACTTTCCTTCTTAGCATTGCAATATAGCCGTTAGGATTTCCTTAATAAACCTAGTATCTACAATACAAATACTATTCTCTAGTCACATTATTCATCACATTTTGTACAAGATTACCAAGAGCACAAATTTAGAAAACAAAAATTCTTTCTTTGGCGTCAGATTTTGTATTTGGATATTTTCCTCTTTATACAAAGGATTTGATTTTGACATCATGATTTATGGTAGGTGTGCTGCTTGCAAGAGTCAAAGAAGAAGGTGCCCTTCTGATTGCATTTTCTCTCCATATTTTCCTGCCAATAATCCTCAAAGATTTGCTTCTGTCCACCGAATCTATGGTGGTGCCAATGTTGGAAAAATGCTTCAGGTACTTTTAATAATGTATTAATATTTAGCATCTAGTATTTATATAATGTGATATAATTATAACATGGAAAGAATATCAAAGTTGTAAAAAAATATGTTTTTTCTTATCTAGTATTTTTATTGGTGCAGCAATTACCTCACTATGTAAGAGAACAAGCTGCAAATACTTTGTATTTAGAAGCACAATGTAGAATTCAAAATCCTGTTTATGGATGTGTTGGGATTATCTCTAAATTGCATCAACAAATCCATGATACAGAAGTTGAGCTGGCCAAAATTCAAACTCAGATTGCTTGTCATAAGCTCCAAAATCAACAATATGAAGCTGGATCAAACTTCAACCTTTTGCCTCCACAAAGTAGCAGCATGGAGCAGTTTCAATGGCCTAATCAAGCTCCTAATTGGTTCAATTAAGATTTGTTTTCCAATGGAAACAAAGCAATATCTTGATCTTATTTTTGGATAATATTCAAAAATTCAATTGATTTGGAGATTTTATTTTTTGCTACTAGATTTGGCAAGGAATGTTTGAATAAGTTCAGTAATTGGTATCTGTGGTACTAAAAATTTGATGATTAGTTTGTTCATTTATCACCTTTTTTATTTGCAATTCAAAATGTTATTGATGGAAGTCAAGTTATAATTTATAAAATATAACTTTTTTTGGTAAATTAATATTTTTGCAGTACACTTTATTTTTGGGTACGGTACATACATTTACTCCTTTTTTTTTGTTACATTATTGTCTCTTTAGAACGTTTTATAAATTACTCAAGAATCCTTCAAAAGAAAATTGACGAAGAAAATTACATTTTACAAACGAAGTCTTTTATAGTCAGAATGACAAATACTATCTAAAAAATCACACACAGGAGAATATCTCAAATTCAAATTCGAGTAACTACGAAAAATACTCAAATTTAACAGTCTCCATATTTTTCACATGAGTTAAGACCTTTAAATATTGTACTCTAGTCTCTATACTTTTTTTTTTGCACGACCTAGTCTCTATACCTATAGTTAAACGTATACTAAATAATTTTAATTATGAGTAGTAAATTTAGTGTTTTTTAGGGGCAGTATATTGTATATTTAGTGTTAGACTCTACCTAAAATAAATAAATCATCAGTTGATTTTTAAAAATAGGGTTAATAGTGTTTTTCACCCCTGTAATATAGGCCATTTCCGGTTTTCGCCCCTGTAAAATTTTCGGTTTGATTTGCATCCTTGTAAAACTTTTTTTTTCCGGAAAACACCCCTCCTCCATCCAACTCATCAAATGCGCATATGTGGCGCTGACTTGAGAAAATCAGAAAATATAATCAGATTTTTTTTTAAAATTAAAAAGATTTTAAAATATTCTGGAATTTAATTTTTAAAATAAAAAAAATGTCAGATTTTTTAAAAAAAATTCTGGAAAAAATTTAAATGTTTTAAATTCTAGAATTAGTTTTTAATTTTTTGAAAAAAAATCTAAATTTTTATCGATCTCACTATTTTTTAAAAAAAAATTCGGAAAAAATCTGGAATAAAATTTTCGAAAATATATCTGAATTTTTTCAAAATTTTAAAAAAAGTTGTATCCAAATTTTAAATAATAAAATGTTTCCATAATTGTTTTTAAAAAAATTCTCATTGTAAAAAAAAATTCTGGAAAAAATCTAAATTTTTTAAATTCTAGAATTAGTTTTTAATTTTTTGAAAAAAAAATCTAAATTTTTTTCGATCTCACTATTTTAAAAAAAAAAATCGGAAAAAATCTGGAATAAAATTTTCGAAAAAAATATCTGAATTTTTTCAAAATTTTTAAAAAAGTTGTATCCATATTTTAAATAATAAAATGTTTCCATAATTGTTTTTTGCAGAAAAAATTTTAAAAATACTTTTTTTCGAAAAAAAATCTAACTTTTTTATTTTAAAAATTAAACTCTGGAATATTTGAAAAAAAATTAATTTTGAAAAAAATGAAATTTTTTTCTGTTTTTTGGATTTTTTTTATTTTTGAAAATAAATTTCCTGAATATTTTAAAATCTTTTTAATTTTAAAAAAAAATCTGATTATATTTTCTGATATTTTCTAATTTTTTTAATTTTAAAAAATATCTTATAGTTTTTTAATTTTTGATAAAAAAATCTAAATATTTTTTTATTTTAAAATTTTTTGGAAAAAATAATGTGAATATTTTTCTGTTTTTTTATATTTCGGAAAAAAATCTGAATTTTTTAAAAAAAATTTAGTTTAAAAAAAACGATTTTTTTAATTTTTTGAAAAAAAATCTTAATTTTTTAAATTAAATCTGACGTGGATTTTTTTTTACACATGGCGAAATAAAAAAAAATAATGGAAAAAAAAACCAAGTCAGCGCCACATATGCGCATTTGATGAGTTGGATGGAGGAGGGGTGTTTTTCGGAAAAAAAAGTTTTACAAGGATGCAAATCAAACCGAAAATTTTACAGCGGCGAAAACCGGAAATGACCTATATTACAGGGGTGAAAAACACTATTAACCCTTAAAAATATTATTGAGATTATATAAGTTTTTTTTTTTGAAAGAGTGATTTTATATTTTTTTGACTAAAAAAATAAGTACTACCGGTTTTAACATTTGGTTTAAATGGTTAACGAGTTTCAGCAAGAACTAATTGTTTAAAGAACTCCAATTCTTAGGTGGAACAATTTTTATTCAGACTTTATGTACCTTTCGATCGAACTTCAGATTATCAAAAGTCTTTCTTCTAATAACAAGAGGTTAAAAAAATATTTGATATTAATGGGTGTTAAATCTATCTATACCCATATTATACCAATTCTCACTCAGAACCAATAATAATGTATAATCCACACTTTAACAAAATTCAATAATGTGAAAATTAGATTTAACAAATATAACCCTTTGATCATATATTATATGTATAATTGTGATCAAACCATCTCTTGTTCTCTACTTTTGTACTTGCATCCTTCAAACCACATATTAAGATTAGATAAAACACATAAACGATAGTTATCCCTGACTGAAGTAACTATTTAACTAAATAAATATACTTTCTCCGTGATTTTAGTTTTATAAACATATTGAGCATGACATATTGTTTGAATTCTTATAAAACTGATATAAGAAAAAACTTCACCTAGCAATTTTTTTATTTAAAATAAAGCATTAATTATAAAACTATTGTAAAAATTAATTGATTATAAAACTAGAAATAATACATGAAACGTGTATAGCATGTAAAACGACAAGAATGTACTTATAAAAACGTGAAAAGGCTAACAATGACTTGTGCTACAAGTCAGAAGTAAGTATGCACTGTTGGCGTTATCTTAACTATATAACTTATTTTTGATTGAGATTGATTATGAAGAATTGATTTAAAAAAACCGAAAATTGATTTTTTAAACGATGTCTTAATATTTGGTTCAGTATAGTGATTTTCAATACTACTGATTTGGTTTTAAATATAAGGCTTAAATGTTCTAATTTGATTTCAAGTATCGGTTTGATCTATAAGTAATAAAAAGTTTGTTTAGATCCCTTAACTTTATTTAAAGTATTAGTTTGGTTCTTTCTGTTAATTTAATTCAAAAAAACGTTAAATTTTGATCTCTTAACTTATTTAATTAGTATTAGTTTGGTCCCTTAACTTATTTAATTAAAATTAGTTTGGTTTCTAAACTTTGCGTTTTTTTGAATTAAATTAACAGAAAGGACCAAATTGATACTTTAAAAAAAGTTAAAGGATCTAAACGGACCTTTTATTACTTATAGGACCAAACCGATACTTGAAATCAAGTTAAGAGACCAAAATAGCATTTAAGTTTAAATATTACTAATATAGCTAAAAAAAATTAGATGAACTAATAGCTAATCATTAACCATAAGAATACATGAATATGAATGTAAATTTATATAAAAATAATGTCGTGATCAATCATACAGTATTCAACAGTTTAATTGATTAAATTTAATATCTTGAGAAATTCAGTGGTATCCATCAAAGGAGATTGCAATTGCAATTACCTTAAATGTTAGTGGTAGCATTACTGGAAATTTGGTATAGTTTTGATGGAATCATTAGAACTCAGGATTTGGTTTACTCTGGGACTTCAAGCAACATTGTTGAGTTTCTTGCCATTTTTCATGGATTGTATATTACTTGGTCTCTTGGTTATAGAGGTGTGATCTTTACTCATATTGTCTCTGTCATAGCCTTGATCTTCTCACGTGATTGAAGTTTTCATCTCTGTGTCTGTAATTCATGATACTAAAGATCTTTCTTCTCACGGCTCTGCCTTATTTATTCTATCAGAGAAGACAATTTTTGCGTGGACTACCTTAGTTGGAAGTTTCTCAAAACTCTTCTTTGGTTTGCTCTTGATGATCCTGTTACTGGCTTTAGTGATTTGACTTGGCCTTGGTGTCTCTTTTTTTTTTCCTTTTCTCATGTGACAAAAATAAGTTATAAAAAAAGTTGGTCATTGAAATAATCGGATGTCCACCTTTTAAGTTGTTGTTTACATACATTTGAATGCAACTTTTCTTTTTCCTCTATAATAATAAGGATAAAGAAAAATAAAACGGATTTACTATAATATTAAAGCCCATCCTCTAGTAGATGAAAAAAGAAAACAGCTCTTCTTGCTCATTCCTTTAAAATTAGTCAGAATTCGAAGAGTTTTGAATACATTAATTGCTAACTGCTGGATCTCATAGAAAAAATGCATGCCCTCTGCAAGATGAGAAAATTATGCATCTACGGCTTGCTTCTTTCCATCAATGAACAAGCCCATCGTTTTGAACCAACGCATTAAATTTCGATGTTCCTTCACATATAGCCATGCTTGAAGAAATTTAAAGAGGCTATCATTTACACCTCGTTCCTCTATGTAACCGTGAAATGCATCTCTCATCTTTTCATCTAGTTCCCTGTCAATTTAAGCACAAGTCAGTCAAAAAGTGTCAATAGTTTACCACTTACAAACATTGGAATTTAGAACAGAAAGAAATCGAATAGGATATGGTTTAAGACAAAATTTGTAATCCAGAAACGGCAAGGATGTTCATATTTTTCCAACATCATATAAGAACCACTTGTTTTATGCAGAACACGATTCGGCATTTAAAATAAATAAATAAGACTAACAATAAGTTCCAGTTTAAAAAAAATGAAGGAACACAGATATTTTCTGATAACAGTTGTCATTGTTAGTTTGTGATTATTTGAAAGAAATCCAAGGGTGAGAGGTAAAGGGCATAGGACAGATAGAGAGCATACTCTGAAGGCAGCATATTGAACTGATTAAGAGACAGAATATGAGTACAAGATGTTTTATATATAGAGCTTATGGAAGATTAACAAACAAAGCACCTACCGACAAACACTAACTAACTTCCATACTTCCAATATCCATTAAAGAACAATCTGATGATGTAAAACTATGATAGGGTGCAGGAAAGGATTGGATCCATGGTCAATCTACTGTATGCACTATAATTTTGCATGTGGTACAGCCATGTCTTTTCATTGTGTTAATAGAAGATTATTACGATGAAAGGGAAATTGCATTCATCTCGTCTGAGATGTGCTTAAATCATGCATGCATCCCTTGTAGAGGGTTTGTGTAATTAAAGGGAGATTACTGTCTTTTGCAGAATAGAGGGGTGTCATTTCCAGAGTTATCGATGGCGGACCATGGCTGAAAGCCAAAAATCCACCATATGGCCCTGTCATATCCGCCACAAGACATCCTGGTCAAGCCGCCCTTCACAAATTGGCCATGACGGTTGACAAAACTTCATTTAAGCATATCTTACAGGTGGGTGTGTGCATATTCCTCTAGAAGCAACATAAGCCTAAGCTCTACTTAACAAAAGAGGAAGAACTCTTATTGAAGTGGCATTCTACTTCAGGTTCAAATCCCAAAACTCAGCTACTTCTTTACCATATAGAAAATCTTCTGTACCCATAAACATATCAAAAACCTAACAGGATCGTAGATTTCACTGTTAAACAAAAATAGTTGAAACAAAACAAAAGAGGAATATAAACAGAGTAAAACTCTAGTGTATCATCAATTCATGGTAGAGAAAGAGATTGAGGAGACATACGCAAAAAGTGGACCAGTGTATTAAGTAGGAATAAGAATGTAGCCACAAAAGAACTTCTGGTTTTATGCAAAACGGGATTCAGCAGTTTACCTTGCTTAACCCTTCCTATCTTACTTCATCCAGAAAAGAGTATATATATGAAGCATTCTCATTGACAGCAATTAAGCACCCACATTAAGTTCCAGTACAAAAAATGAAAGAACACACAATCACAATATTTTCTTATAACAGCTGTCAGTTGTAATTGTTTGTTTAGGAACAGTTGTGAGAAATCCAAGGGTGTGGGGTAAAGGTCATAGGCATAGTAATAGGTAGAGAGTATACTCCGAAGCCAACATATTGAATTGAGTAAAAGATACAGAAAATGAGTACAAGATGTTTTATATATAGAGCTTATGGAGGATTAACAAACAAAGTACCTACTAACAAAGTCTAACTATCTTTTATACTTCAAATACCACTGAAGGACAATCTGATACTAAAACTATCACTGTGATAGGATGCAGTAAAGGATTGGATCCATTGTGAATCCAGTAGGCACTATATTATCATGTGTGGTACACCCTTGTCATTTTCGTTATGTTGTTACAATAGAAAACTATTTTAGGATAAAGGGGAAATTGCAGTTAAGTCTCCTAAGACATGCTTAAATGACATCCCTTGTAGAGGATGTGTGTGATTGAAGGGAGATAAATGTCTTTTTCAAAACAGAGGGGTGTAATTTCCAGATTTATCAATGGCGGAAAGCCAAAAATACGCCATGGCGCCGTCATCTTTCATAAGTTTGCCATGGTGGTTATCAGAGAATCCGCCACCGCAATCCACCATGGCAGCGCCATGACCAATATTTGACAACACTTCAATTCAGCATATCTAACAGTGGTATGTGCAATTTCCCCAAGAATCAACAAAAGCCTATGCTCTACTAAACACGACGAGTGCTTATTAATGGAGGGGAATTCTACTTCAACTCCATTCTTCAAATCACTAAACTCAGAAATTTCTTTAGCATATAGAAAATCTTCTCTACTCATCAAAACCCAAAACTACACAAACCAAAACCCTGAACTCATATAACGGGATCATCGATTTCACTATAAAAACATGATTGAAGCATAAGAAAACAAAAAAAAAGGATATTAACAGAGTAAAACCCGCCTCTTCAAAAAACAGAGTAAAACCCTAGAGTATCATGAATTCAGCTAGTTTTAACCATATAGAAAATCCTCTATATGGCGCCGCCAAAAATACGCCATATCATAGAACTCAGCTAGTTTTAACCATATTTCCAGAGTTATCAATGGTGGAAAGCCAAAAATACGCCACAAGACGTCATGGCGCCGCCATTATTCACAAATTGGCCTTGGGGGCGCCATGACCGACATTTAACAACAATTCAATTCAGCATATCTAAAGGTAGGTAGGTATGTGCAATTTCCCCTAGAATCAACATAAGCTTAAGCTCCACTTACGAAACACGAAGAGTGCTTATTAATGGAGGGAAATTCTACTAGAACTCCATTCTTCAAGTCACAAAACTCAGTAACTTGCTTAGCATATAGAAAATCTTCTCTACTCATCAAACATATTAAAACCCTAAACTACACAAACAGAAACCCTGAAGTCTATATATAACAGGATCATCAATTTCACTATAAAACAAACATGATTGAAACATAACAAAATAATAAATGGATATTAACACAGTAAAACCCTAGAGTATCATGAATTCAGCTAGTTTTAACCATATAGAAAATCTGCTATACTCATTAAACATATCCATCCAAAACCATTCTCCCCAACTAATTCTTCACTTTCATCTATCTTTCTCAGTTTATATCGTTACAAACTCCAACTATTTCAATTACCCTAAACTACACAAACAGAAACCCTAAACTCTATACACATCAAAATCATAGATTTCACTATAAAACAAAAAAGTTTGAACAAAACACGAATATGGACAGAGTAAAACCATTGTGATTTAGGAGGTGAATACACTTCTAATAAATTTTCTTTCCAACCATTCTTCACTATATTCTATATTTTTTTAGCTTATATTGTTAAACACTTCAACTATTTCAAATTTCAATTATCCTAAACTACAACAGAAACCATAAACTTCCAACATATCAGAATCATATATGCCACTATCAAACAAAAATCTTCAAACCAGAACAAAACAAAAAATGAAAATTAGCAGAGTATGTTATATTGGTGTCTGCACCGATACAACACCGACACATGAGAATACATACAAATTACAATTATGTCATTTTTTC
The DNA here is from genome assembly GCA_946800305.1 of Medicago arabica. NCBI lineage: Eukaryota > Viridiplantae > Streptophyta > Magnoliopsida > Fabales > Fabaceae > Medicago > Medicago arabica. The sequence goes on from OX326970.1 coordinate 4,002,989, forward strand.
TTTTTTCTTTTTTTCTTCAAATAATTCTCAGTGTCAACGTTAGTGTCGCGTCCGTGCCAATGCTTCATATATCATGAATTCATATATATATATATATATATATATATATATATATATATATATATATAGATTGAGATCGAAGAAACATACGCAAAAACAGGACCGGTGTAATGTGAAGGAGTCAGAATGTATCCACTAGAATCATGAAGCTTAGGTCTCATAGAAACAGAGTGAATCCCAAGAGCATCTTCATACAAACCACAAAGAAAATTCAACGATTCCTTCTGCTCAGGTTTAGATACATCAACATGAATGAACAATTGATCAATAGCGCCGTCTTGTTCTTCACCGATATTGTTCAATCGCATCACGTAGATGCTGATTTCTTCTTCGCCATAGTTTCGCTTCAGAACTGGACCTTCGGAATCAAGCGCTCCTTTCACGATTGTGAAGTTTGATGGAGGACTCACTTTCTGAAATTGAAATGCATAAAAAAGGTTAAACCCTAAACCCTAGAGAGAGAATGAGACTTTTAGAGAGAAAGAGAGTACAGGTGGCATGTTCATTTTGGCGACTTCCATGTAGTGTTCTTTGAGGGAGCGGAGAACCATCGTGTCTACGGCGGATGACATTGTGGCGGCGCCGCGGATCCCTGACGGAGTTGTGCGGTGGCGGAGTGCTCCGACGGCGGTGAATAAACCTCTTTTCCACATTATTATTTCGCGTTATGTTACTTCTGTTAGAACCTCCCTTAGTGTAACATTTGTATATTTTTCTCCCTCGAAAAATTTGTATATTCTTCTACATTTAACAAATTCAATTTTTGTTTAACACAAATATTTTTTTTAAAAATATTGATTTATTATAACATATCTTATGTGTTTGCTTTGTGTTAATTTTAAATTATTGTTTTAAATTTCAAAAACATTTGGATTTTTGCTCATATTAAACTCTATGAACATTTGCTTTGTTTATAAATATTTGCTAACATGTTTAATGAATTTTTCAAGTGTTGCTTCATTGTTCCCTCTAAAAAAAGGTGTTGCATCGTAGTCTATTTTTTTGGATAGTGCTATGTATCTATGAAAAAATGACCACATATTATATTTTTTGTTTATATTATAAAAAAAAATATGAATTTTTGTTTATAATAATAATAATCTGAGGATGTGTCTATGTAAAATAAAAAGTAGTGTATGTGACATAACCATATGAAAAGTGTTGTTTTTTGTTTTCCGCTTTACATTTTAGGAGGTTTGTTAATGTAGGTGGATTCTAGGGTAATGGATCAATTAAGTCCCTCACCAGTGGATCATGTCTAACAACCATTAGATTAAATGAGTCCATAGTTTTTATCATGTACCTTCCTTCACTTGATCACTTTTCTTATCTTCCTTGTTTTCATCTATCTCCTTCTCAAATTTCATTGTCGTTCATTCCTTAATAATACATTTCCTTTGAATTTATGAATTCTTTTTCAAAAGTTAAATATATCGTTCTCCCTCAAATATCACATAAAGGGTGTTATTCTATAACTCAATCATTCTATAAAGATCTGATTTATAAGTCATACCTTTATTTTTTTGACGAGAAACTTATACTCTTTTATTCTTGGTAACTTCACTTCTAAAATAAATTAAATTGGTTAATTTCTTATTCAATGTGTTTCTTTCCGCGTGTAGAATTCAAATAACTCTTCCTTAGTGGGAATTCAAATAACTCATATTTTTTAATTATGTGTATTAAAAGGTCACCATCTCTAATTGTACCTAAAAACTATATTCTTAGCAAAAGCCATGAACCTTTGAAAGCGGTACTCAACTCAACTTTCATTGCAGATTTGCTTCAGTGCTGCTGCTTTTAAATTGGAATGAAGGTTGAAGATGATGATTTCAACCAAAATAATTAAAAAAAATTAGACAAAAGAATTGAAGTTTTTAAATTGATACGTGATTGAATTTACTTTTAATCTTTGATTGCCTGCAAAACTAAGGATTGTGTTTTTAACTCTGTTTTTAACCCAAGCAACATTTGTGGAAATAACCTCACCCTAGAGTCATGTTTTTACTCATGAGAGAGAAATATTTTTGTGATCTAGTATAGATAATGTACAATAAGATATGTGTAATTTGATTAATCTGACGCCTCTTAATAATGGTCCACCGGTGAGGGACTTAATTGCCCCTTCACCCTAGAATCCACCATTAATGTAATATAAAAAGTAGTGTATTCTTACACATATTTTAGAGATTAAGATACAATCATATATGTTTAATTATACTCTAGAGATATTCTACAAAATAATTCTAGAAAAATTTGTATTAAACTTCAACCGGCCACATTAGGACCTAGGTGGGCCATGTCCCACCTCACAATTTTGATTTTTTTTGGTAAAATTACACTTTTAGTCCCTTAACTTAATTTCAGATAACAATTTAGTCCAAAACCTTTTTTTTTATTTCAATTTTGTCCTTTTGGTCCATTTTCTTATGGATTTTCAAGTTTCAAATCTAATATTCTTATGCAAACATTGATGAAGACCATAAATTTGAAGATTGAAATGCCATAAGAAAATAAAACCATGATTTTGAAGCTTAAAAATCCATATGAAAATGGACCAAAAGGACCAAAATGAAATAAAAAAAGATAAATGACAAAATTGTTACCTAAAATTAAGTTAAGGGAATAAAATTGTAATTTTGCCTATTTTTTTACAGGGAAAATTACTAAAATACTATTGGTTTTTCAAAAAATTATAAATAAATATTTTTTTAGTATTACTTTTCTCACCTTGCTGCCTTCTCACGCGCCCTACAAAATGCCGAAAATACCCCTGGTTCGGATTTTATTTTCCGAACCAGAATGTTAGGTTTTTCGGATTTTAAAATTCGAACACATTCGATATGAATATTTTTTGTCTTTCTTTGATATCAAGGGTATCTGTTAACCGTTATATAACCCCCGCATAAGCTGCAATGCAATTGCAGGGGTCGTATGAACGATCAACAATGACTATGATACCACAAACACTCCTACAAAACTTAAAAAAATTGAAGAAAATGAAAGAAAAGAGATGAAGTGAAGAATGAAGGAATTTGTTGAACATGCAAGCCTATTTATAGCCTAAAACAAGTCCTAGGTCATTTGGAAGTCAAGTAAAATGTGTTTGTCATTCAAAACCGTCCAAAAAACGCATTAAAACTGCACTAACTGGCCAAACCTTTGGTGAAACGCACCGTCCAATTGAAACTAAGGGTTTTCGAATTATATAATCTGGAAATGACAAAAATATTCCAGATTATATAATCAGAACAGCACCAGAATGCCTATTTTGAAGGTTTTTTGGAGAGATTTCATGGAAAATAAGTAATAAATGCATAAAAAATCAAGTAAGGAGCATAAACCAAACATAAACAACAATATATTCTAGGATGATGTTCGAAGATGTGCTTTTGAACTCGATTCAGCTGGCCTCTGACATATATATATATATATATATATATATATATATATATATATATATATCGAAAAGCCAACTGGGTCGAGCTCATAAAACCTTTTCGGATTCAGATCTGCAGCATAACAATAAAAGAGAAGGTGTTTCAAGAGGATTGTTTTGAGTTAGATCCTGCTGCCTTGCCAACTGAGATATTTCTATCGCCAAGGCATCAAGATCTAGCTCATAACAAACCTCTTGGTATTCAAAATATAGAGCAACCACTTTGTATCTATATATTTTTGACAGCATGATGAAGATCTTCATCAGGCTGTCAAATAGAGAGCTTAGTCCTATTGGCGACAGCTTGAGAAAGATCCTCAGCTTAATGACAAAAAATTTGCATGGTTTTCTTTGGTGTGTTTGTTTGTATATTTTGGTGGTATTGAAGCTGAAAACCAGAGATCACTTATTTATAGAGGTCCTTGGATGTTGTGGACCACATAAACTCTTGGCGCAATGTGGATCACTCAAAAGAATCCAATGCTGAAGCTTTCCGGATTTCAAAATCCGAACCATCCATCACCCTACAGAAAGAGCCAAGTTTCACCCAATATCGTATTTTTCCGGAATATATAATCTGAAATCCATGTGTAATCCGGATTACATATTCCGGACTGCACCAGAAGCTTTTGGCCGGTGGTCTGCATCGCAAAGAAAACGTTTTACAAACGTACAAACGTTTTGGGCGGTGGTTAAGTTGAAAAACATGTTTTCACACGTTTTTTGACTGTAATTATGGTCTTCAAACACGTTTTTGGTCCCTCCCTTCCTATAAATAGGCTTCAAAAGTTCACAATTTAGCACACCCTCTTCTCCTCTTCCTTCTACAACGATGTGTTTCCATCGTTGGCCTTTCATAGAAAAAGGCCTCTTTAAAAATCTATCAGGGATTATATGATCGGTCAACAGGGAATAGGTCAGTCTAGGTGTGAGGTTCGTCTGTCTGAGTGTAAGTTTGACCATCATGGTCTCTTGCTACCTAGAGGCCTATGTGCCCCCTCAGTTTCCCTTCCAGCATCAAAGCTACTGGTATGTCCTATCAGGCATCATTGATTTCTTCTTCCCCTCCCTCCTCTTTCTTATGTAATAAGCTTAAAAAGCTTCAACATTATTGTAATGTATTATTCATATATCAATAAAATGAGTTATTTTAATCTTTTTTATTTCTGTTTTACATTTCTATTTGCAATTATTTTACGAATTTGAAAGCTTAAAATAAATAAAAATCTGGAAAATGTTAATCCGGATTTTAAAATCCGAAAACATCTGGAAAATACTAACAATGCAGTTCGGAAAACATAACTGGGACAAGGGTATTTTTGGAAAAAAATAGGGCGTGGTAGAAATCCATAGGATGGGAAAAGTAATTCTCATATTTTTTTGGGTATAAGTTAAACATTATTATAATTCTGAATTTGTTTATAAAAAAATTGATTTGAGAGAAAGAAAAAAACTCTTCTTACATGCCCACAGATTTTCCGAACCAAGATTAATAATTGAAGTAGGGAACCCCATTCTCTCTTCTCAGTATTTTCGTTGAAGAAACAAACCGGGTTTGACTACTTCTTTCTTGTTTATAAACGAAGCTTCCTATGAAATAATCGCATAGCCATCATTATTATTATTACATAAAAGCTTGGACTTCATTTGATGATATCTCATCTTATCTCATCTTATCTCATTTCATCTCATCTCATATATATATATATATATATATATATATATATATATATATATATAGTCTAGTTGGAGTAAGAGACATTCATTTATTCAAAATTCATTGATACATCGTTTCTGCATGCTGCAACATGTGTGAGTTCTCCAATTCCTTCATTTCATTTCATTTCAATTTTTGTTTAAGTTACTCTCTCCGTTTTAAACTGCATATGTCGTTCAAAGTTTGTACACACATATTAAGAAATGCAATAAAATTGTATGTAAAAAAACATGACACTTTTCATTACATTAACCTTGTTAACTATTGATGCGTTTTCCACCGTCATTAATAGAATATAGTACTTTGGGAATATTGTATATATTAGAAGACACAATTGGAAAAATAATATCAATTTTACATTGAAAAGTGAAAATGAAGTTCATTGTGAAACGTATGCTGATTTAAATGTTTACATCATTAAAACTTTGCAGCAGCAGCAAATCTTCGATATGTCATTTTTTTCGTTGGTAAGGCCGTAAAGATGGCGTTAGAGGACGATGAAGGAAAGAAATATCTATCTGATTGGTTCGGCAAAGTCTTTGAAGAAGTCGAAACAGAAAAGAATAGGCTGATTTCAAATCGAGATCTTGTGCGTGTTAAAGTTGAAGCAATTGATCACAAAACTGAAAAGGTCAATGATGCTGTGTTTGAGTGGCTAAAAGAAACAGATATACTCATGCAAGAGGTTGAAAATCTGACACTACAATCAAGAAAACGACAATGGAATGAATTTAGGAAATTGCTGAGAAAATTAACCGCATTAAATGTAAAATGCGAATTTGATCCATTTTCAACTCCAATTCCAAGTTTAGAGCACTTCTCTTCAGGAAATATTTTGTGTTTTAAGTCTAGAGAGAAGACTTCAGATCAACTTTTAGAGGCACTGCGAGATGATAGTTGCTCTATGATTGGATTGTATGGTAGCAAGGGCTCTGGTAAAACAGCGTTGGCGAAAGCAATGGGTGAGAAAGTTAAGTATCTAAAGATTTTTCATGAGGTTTTATTTGTCACTGTGACGCAAAACCTGAATATCAGAACAATGCAAGAAGAAATTGCCGACTTGTTAGACATTACATTCGATAGAAACGGTGAAGCTGGAAGAGCAAGAAGAATATTCTCAAGAATAGAAAGTATGAGTCGTCCAATTCTAGTGATTTTCGATGATGTTCGGGTAAAATTTGATCCAGAAGATGTAGGCATTCCTTGTAATAGTAACCGATGCAAGATCCTTTTGACCGCACCTTCCCAACAAGATTGTGATTTGACGCACTCTCAAAGCGGTATTCAACTTGGTCCCTTATCTATAGAGGAATCTTGGACTTTGTTCCAAAAACATTCTGGTATTCATGATGAAAGGAACTCATCTTCATTTGACTTATTGAATGTGGCACGTGAAGTTTCCTTTGAATGTGAAAGGTTACCGAGAACAATTAAAGAAGTGGGATCTTCCTTAAGAGGTAAACCAATTGAGGAATGGAAAGTATCACTAGATAGTCTGAGACATTCAATGGCCAAATGGCAAATTTTCTTAAGTTTGAGGAGAAGATACGCGCAACTCTTTTACAGGTTCTCTTTATCACACTTTATGTCAAGGGGGATTCAAGACCTTCATGGATGATGGAGGACTGCACACTGGAGACAAAATTTCACCCACTCTTCTAAATGCAATTGAAGAATCAAGGCTGTCGATTATCATTTTGTCTGAAAACTATGCGAACTCCTCATGGTGTCTTGAAGAACTTGACAAGATTATGGAGTGTATGAAATTGAAGAATCAATTAGTTTGGCCAATCTTTTACAAAGTGGATCCATCAGACATAAGGCATATGAGAAATAGTTATGGCAAAGACATGGCTAGACATGAAAATAATTTTGGAATTGACTCAGAGAGAGTACAGAAATGGAAGTCAGCTTTGTTTGAAGTGTCGAATTTGTCCGGAAAGGCTTATACAACCGGGTATGTAATATACTTCAAAAGACTTCTATTTGCATTATTCTATAATAACCAATTTTTACTCGACTAGTAATAGCAGTTAAGAATATGATATAATATAATTCCATCGTTTTGGAAGGTATGTGAATCGGTAAAAAAAGAAAAGAAAAGAAATCTGCTCTTCTTTATAGCTATCAATTGAAGTATGATTTTACCAGCAAGAAATTTAGACATGAAATATTTTGTTGTTTACACTTTGTTTTAAGTTTCAGTGCAGTTTTTGTATTCTATGTGACAACTTGTTGTGAAAAATAGATAGTCAGATTGATCTTTACATATTTTTTAACTAAATAAGTTCAAAACTATATGCATAACTGAATTGAAAGTCGTAACTTTTGCAGGTACGAATATGAATTTATTAAAAAGATCGTGGAAGATGCCAATCGTATTAAAAGTCGTTTGCAAATACGAAGCATGTAGATATGGATTAGAAAGTTGTGAATCATATTAAAAGTTGTTTTGCATGGCAAAGGTTTTTGGAACGATCGAAATCGCCAACCTTTCTCTATAATGAGTGGAGTGTGTATCATACTGCATTTTCATGTTATTATAGCAAACACCTCCTCTATTTAGACTTAAAACTGTATCTGATTAATGTGCGGATTTCATGGCCAAACTTGGAGCCTCTTCGGATACTGAGTTGTTCTACCATTCCTCCTCTCCGGATGAACTTTTGAATCTCCTTAGGATGGACGCGGCTGGGACTTCCTTCCCTAGAGATTAGTCCTTTTTGTGTTTTGTTTTCTGTTTTTCCTTCCCTTTTTCATTGTAACCACAAAAAAAAACTGTATCTAATTTGTGGAGCAGAGTTGCATTCTTCACTGTCATTTATTTGTCTATTGGCTGTTACAGTTTTTCTATCTTTGTTGCGTATGTCCACATATTTTGCATAATATGGAACACTTACGGACAATTATAATTTCTCTTGTCATGGCCAGCCAGTGGCCCTGAATAAAGGAATGTAGGCACAATAAGATATGTATTATTATTAGTAGTAGGACTATATCATATGATGAAAAATAACCATCTTCCTCATTCTTGCTCTTGGAATAAACAAAACAACAGAAATTGCAAATGAAAATAAATAAAAAGCACCTTGTTATTGGAATAAACAAATCATGATCAACATAAGTGATTATTTTTAAACCTGTAACTAGTAATTCAGATCAAGATCATCCAGCAAGCAACTCCTCCAATGGAACAGAAGGTCTACTGAAGTGATCTATGATGGCCTTGTCTGATGGGTGGCGGTAGGTTGGATTTCAGTTGGATGCTATGGTGAAAGTGAGACGAGGGTCTTATTCTAGATTTTTTAAGAAGAGTCCATATTCATATATTCCAACTTATCTCGAACAACTCTACCATTCTCTTCATAACTAGTCTTCTTCATCAAAATTGCAGAAGGAAGATCATTTGTATAATGGCCATTAATGTTTGCTCCACACAAGTCATAACCAAGAGCATAGTCCCAAGATTTTAAAAGATGGCCAAGACGAGTCTATATTTTAAATGCCGTGTCATTCTTTCCGAACTCTTTCACATTAGCTAAACCATATTCTGTGCCACCAATAGTAACCTCAGAAGATGAATAAACCTCCTCTCGACAATATATCAAGCAAAGCATATTCCACTAACTGACTCCTAGTGAGTGAAGGCGTGAAAAGTGCATTCCAGTACTGATCAACATTTAAGATACAGTACCTCAAGGTGAAGATTAAGCAAAGTAATTCTTTTAGCAACCTGCAAAAGATAATAGGACTAATATTTCCCAAACTGGAAGCAACCTTAGGAGGCAGAAAAATCAAATCCCCGTAGCAAATGGGGACGATTTTCAACAGAAAAAGTGTATCTATCAGAATAGATGTCATGATTAAAAAGAAACTTATCCTGACGAGTTCTTGAAGAAACTATGCCGTCCATAAGTTGCACAAGATTTCGAGGATCATATAGTAATAGTATATTATATAGAAAGAGAAAGAGAAACCTTGATCTTTGTGTTCTATTCTACTAACAATAATAACGTAACCAGGATGGTTCATTATGATGACCTGCTCCAAATGAAAGAAAATAGGCATATGAGAAACATGTTGCCTACAGCACGCCACTTGGGATCCACTTGGGATCCTCCATCAAGAACAAGCCTCCTTCTCAGCTTTGACTTAGTCACAAAATATCTTACCCTTATATCCAAGTTTAAGTCTGGAATTTGTGTGCATAATCTTATTCTAGCAGTAAAGTAAGTACACTATATATACAAGTCTACTATATCTATGAGCGACACACTCCAAATCTAGAAGCTACTGCAAGCAAGGACTGTGTAATATTCCATACTCTACCTCAACTTTACAAGACTACACCCATTTCATTTCCACCAGCATGTGGTTTAATTATTTATCCATAACAAATGATCAAGCATCACCATTAGAGGGAATTTTAATCGACAATATACAACAACCAATTTACAATAAGTTATTCTCCATTAAAATGGATATAATCCAATTGGAAAAGCCACTAATAAACCCCAACTATAGAGTACAAGTTTGGTAATTCAGATAGCATTACAGTTACACAAGTATACACCAGATACCATTCCATAGTGTTTGTCAAAGCACTCTCCCAAACACAAGTATAAGACTTGATGGTTTTTTTTTCCAATGTGATATTTAAGAATTAATACTTTATGAATTCTATAGTGATGTTTAAGACTTGATAGATTATTCAAAGTATGTGGAGAGTGAATTGGTGTTCGGTGATAGAGTGATAGTGTGTTAGAACGTTGTGAGGGATTTCAGCGAGTGTGTTGCACCGACGACACTTAACCTGAATGCTTTTTGCTGCGACACGAGATGTTTTGCTGCCCCTATTTCGAGTTCAGAGTTGTAGCACGACAAAAATCTAGGATTAAATTGCGCATTTTGTATTAGAACTTAAGAGAATGGCCGCATCAAGCTGGCAAATCATGATGCAGGATTGGTACAAGAGCTGTCAAGTTGTATCCTGCACTTCAACATTTTCTTTTTTGAAATGACAACATTTAACAATATACATTAGTAGATTTGTATGGGACAACTTGACAAGTCTCATCCAAATTCCGTGAATGATTTGGTTGAGAGTCGTGGTTGAGTGTGCGCTTGATTCTGCGATGACAAAAATGTATTTCAAAATTAATTAATTGATTATCTAAAATTTATTTTAACTAAAAGTAAGTTGAATGTTGAGTAATTTATGTTTGAATACATTTATGTAAAATTGAGTTAAACAATAAATTCGATTCTAAAAGTCAATTCAATGATCAAAAACTTCAAATTCTAGCTTCAAACTCAAATCAATTTTGAAGGCAAAATCAAAAAACTCCATTTTTAGTTTATGGAGGAAAAAAATTGATAAAGTGAATTTGCGAGCCCATTGTTCAAAATATTACACCTGTACATTAATGCCAAACAAACAATGCCTTCGTTCTCATCAATCATAACCAATCAATCATTTGTACCCAAAAAAGTATATCAATCCATTATAACTTATAATATTAGGGAGTGATAAGGATGTCAAGGATTTGATCTCCACCATCAACATAATTCTAACTTCTCAATATTCCACTACAAAGAGTCCTTCTAAGCACCATTATCGTCAGGTGACATTTGAAAAATAAATTGAGCACCAAGGCATCATGTTTCTTTCATAACATTTCAATTTAAAATATATTTTCACTTTGTAAAACAACAAACAGGGCAAAAATTCAAGGGTACAATCTTTCCCAATTCCAACTTGTTAGCATAAAATAACCAAGAAACAACTTACATATATACAGAAGTTAATAGTACATTCCACGTTGACCAAAAAAATACTCATCATTTCAGAATTCTCCGAGACTACAAGTTTCGACTATGGAGAGATTTGCTTGCTTGCGATGCTAAGACCACTGCCTTGGCACTTGTGCTCATCAACAACATGTCCCGTGCTGCCCGACGCTGATGTTGCCGAGCATTTTTAGCTCGCTTCGGAGCTAACCGATTATCCCTTTCCTCAAAGGCAAGTCTGAATTTTTCAGCTACTGATAATTCAGTAGAGCTTGAAGAAGGTGAAGAAATGGGCCTCTTTGCAATCCCATGCATTGTCCATGTCTTGGGATCAATATCTTTCACAACTGCATCATCTAATATGATATTTTGAAATGCTTCAAAAGGAACTTGAGTTCCCATAAACCCAAATGGAGATGACTTGGGATTTACTACGATACGCGGGCACTCGGCGGAAAATTTCTCTAAAGAATTATTATCAATGTTCGGCTGCAAAAACAAAATATTTTAAGATTTAAATTAACAACAAGTATATCTTCAACATATATATGTCTCTCTCTGTCAACCAATTATGAGGTAAAACAATATCAGAATATGAAAGAAAAATAATTTCTTTTCAATTTCTGAAAGGGCAGAATCTGCATTCAATTACAAATTTACAAGTTATCATAATCCAGATAGAGCAATTTTAACTTCATACCCATACTAGCCACCGGAGTGATTGTGCACCATTAGCCATTTCTTTAGTGTCAAGCTCCTCCCAAGAATCCTCTTCCACATACTCTAGCCTTGGTTTAAATATACTCAAGCATCTCCGTGCAGTGTTGTCACTCCTCGGACACCCTCTGCAATATTAATTATGGTTCATTACCTGTTATGGGGTTTGTAATCCTAAGTTAAAACTGTTTTTAAGCCAGTGTGATTACGGTGAGTGAAAAGAAAAGTATTAGATGATATAGTAGGAAACAACATTTATTAGAGGAAAGGAAAAATTTAGAAATAGACTAACTTCCAAAAGTTTTAGGTAACATTTCCCCTTTGAGAAGAAATTAAATGCCAAAGGTAAATGTTGGCATCATAAATATTGACAAGTAGATGCATCTTGATCATATTTATATATGAATTTAATGTACATGTCCTAACTGTAAAAGAATGAAGACGCAACTGTAATGTGAACATGGTACTAAAATGGCCATTGAAGCAAAATTTTAATTTTCCAAATCATGTATTAAGTATTAAATAAATGACAAATGAAATACTCCTAGAAAAACATTAGTATCTGTAAAATATATTAACATAGAAAGAATTATAACTTAAAAATAAATGCAATATACTTACCCGCATCTCAATGTCTCCAATGAATGGCAGTGCTTCACAAGTTCTGATATACCAGTAGCGTTAATTTTGGTGCACCGGCTGCAAATAAATAGTCTCAATATATCAAGTGATTCTGAAAAAAGAAATATAATATAAAAAACACACTAAAAGCTATGAATATGTTTTCTATAAAGTTAGACACGAACCACAATATGCTAACCCCATAGAAAGATGTCAACCGATCATAATCAAAGTGAAGAAAATTAATAATCATTACATCTGATAGAAGTAAAATTACAAAATATAATGGAAGACCAAAGCAGAAACCTAAATTGGTGTTGATACCCTACTTTCAATAAACTTGTGTAACTAGGGGTGGTCATAGTTGGATTCAGGTAAGTAACCAAACCAAAACCAGTTTGATAAAACTGAACCGAACTGGTTTTGTTACAAAACGAACCGAACCAAACTAGTTTCTTTTATTTGTTTTTCTGAATATGATTCGAATCTAAACAGTATTTCTGAAGTAAAATCTCAACAAAAATTAGTAACCTCAATATTGTAAAGTTATAATATTGACAATGTATACCTCTTTGTTCGCACAACTAGAACTCCAAACATCATTGTTAGTCAGTAAAATTCTTGATGGATGATTCAAATCAAACCAAACCTAATCTAAGTAAATCAAATGTATAAAGAAACTTAAACTTTGCTTATTACTTTAAAAGAGTATAACACTCATAACACAATTTTTGCATTTTCATTACAGAGAGAGGAACTAGAAACAGTCCAAAGGATATGAATCAGATAGGTGTCATTACATTGCACATAAGGAAATGATTCAAAACAGGCTCAGAAATGGATTGGGAATCGAGGGTTCATTAAACAGGGGAAGATGAGATTTGAGATTTAGGGTTCATGAGAGCATGAGAATCTAAACTTGAAAGCACAATAGAGACCTGAAATGTTGTAGTTCATGTTTTTATTGCTCACCTAATAATATTAAAATAAACTGTGGTCAAAAGTTGTTATTTCATAATAAGTGCAGTGTGGTTCCGTTCAAAAGTGCCTGTCCGCCGGTTTATTGCATAGGGCCTATTATGTTCTTGTAACATCACATAAGCTTAAGCTTAAAACAAAATTGCATTGTAAAAAATGTTAATGGAACATAAACATACATCAAAACACTATAAATATTTCAGGGCGAAAATGTCAAATGTATCTTATTCTCAAACATGAAGAATCTTTTTTTGCACTAAAATGATGGCATAGTCTTAGCTTAGTCATTCTTTGAAAAAAAAATTATAATTCTATACCTTATGTCCAGAGCTTTAACGAATCTACATACTTCAGCTGCTTTTACCAAGCCAAAATCTGAAACATCTGAGCCAGAGACGTCAAGGATTTCCCAGGAAGCATCAGCTAATGCAATCAGGACATCATCATTCAGCAACTTTCTTCTTCTAGCAATAGCTGCTACCACTAACTGTCATTAAAGTTTACATTGTCAAGTACATCATTAAGGATTCTCGTGTTAGACAAGTATGTGCATCCTGATAAATGACGTATGAAAAGATTTAAGGAAAGATAAAATCATTCTCTACTCAGTTACCTTAATTTCAGCCGGCAAGCCGGCAGCAATCTCATCTAAATCTTCAATAATATCCTCCAAATGCCTTCCAATAAGTCCAATGCAGAGGTTGACTAGACTCGGAGGTTTTGTCTTCTTAGTGAGGAATTCTGCAGAACAATTTTCTCAAGGAATTTAGTTAATGTCATCATCTGTGACATGCTTGGGGAAAAAAAGCACCACCAAGGGACTGTTTCGATTGGCTTATTTGAGCATCTACTGCCATAAGCTCTTGAGTTGAGATATTATTTGGGAGAGCTTATGGAAACTTATAAGGTGTTTTCAGCTTATTTCCGTAAACTCTCCAAGATAGTCTGTGAAAACAGCTTAATAAGATTATATGTTACTAGTTTGACTTCAGTTTATTGGTTATAAGGAGCTCATGGAAACAGCCTATCAGTTGTAAACAACTTATACATACTCTTCAAGATAGTTTATAAATTAGTTTTCAACTTATTTCAGAGAGCTCTTCAAGATAGTTTGTGGAAACAGCTTATAGATAATATGAGACTTTTTTTATTAGTTATAAAAATAGCTTATACATCCCATAAAAAAATAGCTTAATTAAGTTGTTTATTCAAACATGGCCCAAGATTTAAACAAATGACCCGATGTAAATCATACAAACCTCTCATAATTATTTAATGTCATCTTCTGTTGTACATGTTTAGGGTAAAAAAGCATTTGTGCTCGTTTACCACTTAGGCATGTTTGGATTGACATATTTGAGCATCTGCTGGCATAAGCTCATAAGTTGACAGATTGTTTGGGAGAGCTTATGCAAACAACTTATTAGCCGTTTTGAGCTTATTTCCATAAGCTCTCCAAGATAGGTTGTGAAAACAAGCTATAGATTATACAAAAGTAGTTTGACTTTATTTTATGAGTTGTATAAATAGCTTGTACATACTCCCACCCAATATTCTCACAAAACTTATAGCAATAAGCGCTTAATTAAGTTGTTTAAAACAATGACCTAATGTAAATAACACAAACTCCTCATAAGTCAGAACTAACTTAAACAATATAAATTTATTATATCTTTTTCTATGGAAATAGCTTATACAAAAGAGCTTATCTCGTCATAAGCAATAAGCGCTTAGAAGGGGGTTGAAAGAAAGAATTACCGGGAAATTGAGAACGGGTGATCGTTGTTGTAATGGAAGAATTGTTGGATTGGGAATTCAGATTCAAATTAAGGTTTTGCAAAGAGGTTGATAATGCTTTTGATCCTTTACCTTTATTATCCATCAAAATTCAAAAATCCTGCGATGAATGTGCAATGACCTAGAAAAAATTCAGAGGAACCAAAAAAAACTGGAGGACTAATTTTATTGTTCTCAAATAAACCAAACCGACATTACCTAACACTGTTCAATTTTAATTTAATATAACTTTTTATTTTTGAAAGGATATAGAAAAAACTTAATATAACACTTATAAACAATTGAAACAAATATACCAACAAATAAGTTCAATTTTGGCTGTATTTGGTAACACAAATAAGCTAGCTTATAGCTTGTTGGACTAGCTTATAAGCTTGTTTATGTAGAATGAGACGTGTTTGGTAAAAAGCTTTTCTCGTTAGCTTGTAGCGTTTTTTGAAAAGCTAATTCAAGTAGCTTTTTAGCTTATAGCTTTTAGCTTTTTATATTTTCTTTCAATTTTAACCTTTTATTTATTTTTTTATATTAAAAAAAATTACCCACTTTCTAAACTGCTCACGTTCTATTTTAAACTACCCACTTGACATAGTTTTTTAATTTTTCTTGTTAATTTTTTTTTAATCCTTGCTCTTAATTTATATAATGAATAATTTTATATAAAATTTACAATAAATAGTGAAGCAAGTTTAGTTAAATAAAATTTATAAAAAAAAAGTTATGTTAAATAAAAAATGTCAATTGAATTCATAAATACATTTATCATTTGGGATATGAAAATATTTTGAAATAAATTTAAACATTTAAAAATAAATACATTAAGTAATAAAAATTGTATAAATGATTTATAAAAAAAACATGTCCTTTTACGTCATTTTATATTTATCAGTCATTTCAACAACTAATTTTACCAAACACGTTTTATTTTAATAAGCTAACTTTTCAGCTATAAACTATCAGCTATCAGTCATCAGCTATAAGTTAGCTTTTCAGCTATCAGCTAGCTTATAGCTTCTTTTTACCAAACACACCCTTTTGTGAACAATTATTAAATTATTCAACAACGTATTTATATACGATATCAATATGATTTTGTTTTTTATAGTAGCTTTTTGTCTCTTTTAAAATTAAATCAATAGTTATAACTAAGTAATGTTTTTTGTATAGAAACAATTTTTAATTGTTCAAATAATATTCCTCCTATAATAATTGAACTCTTGTAGAATAAAATGAAGAAGATTCATACTCCTTAAAAGCTCCACATAAGAAGATGAATATATCAATTTCATACTTGGAGGACTCTTGTAAAACGCTTTTCAATTTAACTCTTCTATTATTAATGCCATATACTAAACATTGTAAAGTGTTTCTTAAGTAGAGAATGTTAACAACATTCTTTTTTGTTAGTGGATGAAATTCATATTGTTCTCATCACTTTTGTGTAAAACTCAATAAAATGGTGAGTTTACTACCATGTCAGTAAGAGCGTTGCCAATAAAATGTTCCTAACATTTCTCTTATTAAGTACTCCGTTTCAAAATACATGTCCAATTTTTATAATGTGTACTATTTATCTGACTTACTTTGATCATACTTTTTAACTAATGTATAGATACAAATATTAGCATGTAAGATGTTGTTTGATTCGTCGCGACAAATATTTTCAAAATATTAAATTTTTATAATTTTTAACTTTAGATAATTAAATATATTAACGGTCAAAATTGTGCATTAGCATATGTGAAGTGGTTGACTTGGACATGTATTTAGAAACGGAGGGAGTATATTATTGGCAACCGAAATGAATCAAAATGGTTGTTGGAATTGTTAGTTCTTCTGATTTAGTCTTGAAAATATAAATATTTTGTCTCAACTTTGAAAATATTTTCCAAATCCACTCTTCTTTGAATGTCTGCTACCAAATGTCTTTGTTAAATGTATTGTTGACAAACCTCATCACAAGAGAATAATATAAAATATTTGAAATTGTAAAATAAAGAGGACATAATTTTGTATTTCTTGATTCCAAAGGTATGGGAAAAGGAAATTTTGTATATTTATCAACAATGGGATTAGGAACCAATTTTTAACTGTGAAATAACTGAATGGGGACTTGGTATCAATTAACATGAAACCTGTATTTTCACTAAAGTGGTTAACAAATAATCAGATAGATGGGTATAACAGTTCAAATATAAGATGTTCTGTCTTTTCTCAAGATCAAGAAATTTAAAGAGTATATAGACTATAGAGCATGTAAAAAGAAAGAGACTGAGAAGATAATGAGACAGCACGTCTTGACTGATTTTTCCAGACCAACAATAAAAGGAATCATCCATGAGACTAACTAATCACGAAGAAACAAACATAATTGCTGCCACGGCCAGAGCCATGTGAACATGCTGAAATTAAAAAATGCATAATCTTCCATTTTGCTCCCAACGTCTTCTTCTTAGTGAAGCCGCAAAGGACACTGCAAATGTCGTCATATGAGAAATGTTATTCAAATTTCATTAGGTTTATTCCCAACAAGAAGACTCCAAATAACTAGTCATACTTTGCAAATGCCAAATCTATAGGGCTTTACTGTGCTTCATAAATCTACCGTTAGTAGTTCCCGTGATTTCAATCTACTGCGCTTCATAATGCTATATAGACGCATGTGCTTGGGGATATAGGTATTTTAAGGATAATTTCAACAAGTTGATTAAGATAAAGACTAGAGTGGGTCTTGAAAATGTGTTCAGGCAGGAATAGAGTATTCCACCACTTCCTTCCAATATGAAAAATGGAAAGGACAAGAAATAGGATTAAGACACTGCTGCTAGACTATCAGTAGAATGGTATATATAAATTTGTTGGGAAAGGGGTCATTATCTAGTTTAGAAAAATAAAGATACATTTAGATTTGTAAGATACTACTGATTAAGTCCCTAATCGTAATATTTGATGACTTTGTGATGTGTGTATGCAATTTAGGTGCCTAATTGCTTGCAAGTGTTGTCATCTATCTGCAGCACTTACAGAAAAGTCCCCATTGATGCTTCAGACCAAAACCTTAACACAAATGTCTCACTTTCATTGATTCCTACTTACCTTAACCAGTTATTTCCCATCTTAGTCTGCCATGGTCACACTCGCATTTACTAGTCACAGTGCTATTCAAAGGATCAGCTTGTGTAGGCTAATGAAAATTGTCATCAATAAACTGCATCTTGCTGTAATGTCAAATACATTGACAACACAAGGTCCTAGAATAGAATAGCAAGAAAAAAATCACACAATGTGAAAGTGCAACTAATAGCTCAAACAGGCAATGGCCATCTATTGGAGTGTAATCAACATATAGATTGCTAAATCAAAATGATATTCTAAGCAAGTAAACATTGTTCTATTAGTGGATCTACAGCATGATATTACACCTACCCTATCCCATGTGCCAAAAAGTGGATCAGCTGTTGTAGACTGATGAAGATTTTCATCAACAAACTGAATGTTGTTATAATGTCAATTACATGGTCGTTGACCACACTTGGCAGTTCTCCCTCGTAAGGAGAGATGATACAGCTCATTATGGTGTAAGAACTAGAAGTTAGAATGACATAGGAAAAAATAATCACACGATGTGAGAGTGCAACAGAGCTTCAATGGTCATCTATTGGACTACAATAAACTACATATATACAGAATTGCAACTAATAGCCAACAGCCAAAAATAGAAATTGTAACTTAATTGTGACAGTGATAGCTAACATAACTAACAGTTGAAAAGTAACACATTTATATACATTATAAAATAATGTGTCAGGCAATAAGCTGCTACTCATTACCCCCGTGATAATCTATGTTAGGAGTGTCAGCAAAATGATGGAAGCCACTACAAGCATCTCATTGGAAGGCTAATTTTAAATTTTTCCCTTAATACCAACCTGCTTTTTCTCTCACTCTCACAATTCTATTCTCTATGCATGATGCATGATATCCTCCCATACACCCAGCAAGGTGATATAATTGGTTGCAAATTAAATTAATATACTGAATAGACTTCTTTTATTAATGATACATCTCAGGGAAATTGCTAACAATAGAAACTACAACACATTGAGTTTAGGAATAATAAATAAAAGGATGAAGGGAATAAGAGTGTACTGGGAATTCGAGAGCCTGGTCTCTTCTGATCACCAATTCTCCAGTTAACTGAATGCACCCCCTTCCCACCCAAACTTTACTATCCATTACTCATATTCTAACTAGCTAATAATAGTATATAACATCTTCCCAAGCCTAACTGTATTTCTAGGCTTCTTTTGAACTTTGCTCCTTAGATTTAGTTATGAGAAAATAACAAGAACAAATAAATTTAGATACTTTGGGGGTGTGGATTTATGGAATTCCACCATAAACAATATAGTTGAAAATTTGGTGGCATGCATGTAAAAACAAGGGAAAGCTAATTGTGCAGACTCATAACAATATCTTTGATAGAACAAGCCACATAAAATAAAGTCAGAGTTCATTCACACCTTAAGATGATGCAGCTCAGTGAAACGTAACTTGACACATGGCAGATGCCTTTGGTAGATCAGAGATTTTTTTCAACCATTCCCCCTGTTGTTCTAGGGAAAAACTGCGAATAAGCATTGTCTTCAAAACAGGTCCATTTTGCAAAACATAGCTTGTAAATTCCAGCTCATTTAAATTTCCGAGATATTCTCGAAGGTCAATAAAGGTCAAATGGGATACAAGACATTTAGGAACACTTTTCGGCTTCACCTCCCATCCATATGAAGATGATGAATCAAATGATGGATGCATCTGGCAACAATGGACAACTCACATATAAGATCCAAACAAAACACACACACACACACACACAACACAAAGCTCTAGACAAACCTTGTCGTTGAATGTTATTAGAGTTTGTAGCACAGGACATTTTTGAAGCATGTCAATCAGAAAACTTGAGTTGAAAGAGAGAAGCCAGAGCTTTAGATAAATCAATTGGCGAAATAGCCACTGCTTGTACAAAACAAAAGCAAGTGATTAACTATTTATTAAATAATAATAATACAAATCAGCATATAATGCAAATTATGAAAACTTCAGTCACCTTTGTTGTTGAACTACGCAGCTCTAGATGTTTAATTCCAGAGAGAGCTCGGAGAAGACGGAGTACAGGTTCAACAGATTTACTTGTGCTTGGAGAAGACGGAGCTCTAGGAGTGGAAAATACATCAAGATGTGCTTCTTCCACATTGTGCAAGTTCCCAACAGCATCAGCATTACGAAACGTGATATTGGTGAGGCTAAGGTACTTGAGATCAGGCGCGTCTATTTCAAGGTAAGCCCCAACCTCATTCTCAACATCGATTGTTAACCTCTTCAAGGTTGAAGATGACACCCGAAGTGTGGCCAAAGATTGAGGAGCAAAAGAAATTTCCAGATTTTCGAGAACAGGACAGCCAGATAGAAGAACATTCACAGAATTTAAATCCAAGCTATACATGCCTAGTAGTTGCAGCAACTTGAGTGACGATAAGCAAATTTTCGAATTGTCTTGCAATTGCAGCTTGATATAGTCATTGAAACTGAAGTACAATACATATATGTTGTTATGTCAAGTTATCATCACGTATCATATTTCATTTAAACTAAATCAGAGAACAGCTAAACTGTGCAAATATATATTAAATAAAAAAACAAATATATTTGTCGAAATATCCTGTTAGCCTGCCAGTTTAAAAGAGTCCATTTCATGAGAACTTAATAATCCAGAAACACGGACACTCCTCGGATCCCGACACAAGACCTATGATTACACTGAATTATGTTTTTTTTTTCTTTCAAATTATTATTTGTGTCTGTGTTGTGTCCGTGCTTCAGAGATCACAAACTTAGAAACATTAAACTACCCTATGATATTTAAAATGACATATTTAGAGAATTTGACGATAAAAAAGAAAAAGGAAGAAAGAAATTGTTGCCTGAGGGAGACAAGGTTAGGGCAAGAGAAGAGGGAGAGAGGCACGTTGTTGAAGCCGGCGGCGGAAGTAAGCAGATTGAGATGAAACTCTTCGAGGTTTGCGGAGAGCAAGAACAGCGTTGACGAAAACGGAGAATATCAAGAACTGTTGTTCGTTATCGAATTCATAAATTTGGGGGCTGGATTTGTCGCAGAAATCCAAGGCTTCAAGATTCTTCCAAAGATTGCGCCATTTACGAGAAACGAGGGGTGTGGTTTGAACGCAGGTTTTGGTAGGGAGGAAGGAGAGGATGTGATGTAGTAAGGAGTTTGGTAGTTGGTTTATTCTGTCAATGCCGTCATCATCGGAGATTGACTCTGCCACCTCCGCCTCCGCCATCGGAGTATCCATCGCCTCTTTCTTCTTCCAATGTCGGGGCTTAAACTATAAATATAACGGACTTTTGAGATGACCGAAACGTAACGGACTTGACATTTGTTTGAAGAATAAAAAACTTCTCAACATTCCACTCTAAACACCATTATCGTCAGGTGACATTTGAAAAATAAATTGAGCACCAAGCCAGCTTACTTAATCGTATTTAGAGGGGTATTTAAGTGTAGTAAAATATATTAATGTTCAAGGACAATTAAAATCAGACGAATGGAGTATCAAATTTTAGTATTGATGGTTTAAAATCAATTTTTTTTGAGCTAATAATTCCCACTCATGTCTATCACTCTAACATTTACAATAGTGAATGATTAGACTTCTTTAATTTAAAAAGGAAAAATATGTCTTCCACTCTCTAAAAATCGTGAATTCAAAATAAACAAAACCCTCTTAAAAAAAAATATGAACAAAATCCGATTGCTAAATAGATGAATTAATAATAGTGAATAAATGAATTGGTCCTTAAAATGATAAACATCACTTAAAATAGTTCCTCATTTCTATAAATTGACAAATACAATCACAAAATTGAGAAATGTGGTACAAAATGGTTCCTTTCATATTAATCATACATCAATATTAGCTAGCTAATCACTAATTAGCCTACAAAATTTGGGATATCTTAAGGACAAATTTGTCAATAATTGCAATTGTGCATAAACTAATTACAAGAAGATGAGTCTTTAAGAAGACTAAGCCTCGTAAGCAAATTAGTCTCTAATATGGTGGCATTGATGCAAGATCAACATAAAGAGGCTAAATATGCGGTCAATGTGTCAAATCATAGTCGCTAGTAAGTTAACATAGAAACCATTTTGACTGAAATTTACAATTTTAAGAATGTATTATAACTGATTTCCACAATAATGAAATCATATGGTGGAAAGATGGGTCAATTTTCAGAATCTGATAGCCCTTCTACTCATAGAAATGGAACAATAAATTCAGTGCTTGTCTATATGACAAGATGGTAACAGGAATGTTGCAAAGCGTATAAATTGGATTAGGAAGCTTTAGAACTACATGACTCCTCATGTGTCTAATTTTCCAAGGGAAGTTTATCTGAATTATAAGGATCTTGATTTGGGAATTAACTCCAAGAACAGTGCAAGCTATATAGCTGCAAGTGCTTGGGGATATAAGTATTTTAAGGATAATTTCAACAAGTAGATTAAGATAAATACTAGAGTTGATTCAGAAATGAGGTTCAGCCATGAACAGAGTATTCCACCACTTCCAATATGAAAAATGGGAAAGACAAGAAATAGGATCAAGACACTGCTGCTAGGATATAAGTAGAATGGTATCAATAATTTTTTTCGTGAAAGAAGTCATTATCCAGAAAATTATACATTTAAGTTTGTAAGATACTACTTATTTTAATGTTTTATGTCGTGATGTGTGTGTGATTTAGGTTCCTAATTGCTAGCAAGTGTTGTCATCACTTAACAACACATGCATTTTCATCAAGTCAAACGAGCCGCCTCCGTAGTTTGAACCCGTTTTGTCACCCCTATTTACAATTCAACCACCTATTTCTTAATTTCTAAGGGACATCAAGGTATAGGTTAAAAGTGTGTTTTGTGTGAATAATAGTCAATTTTCTCAAACACTATCGGGCATAAAAGTGTGTTTTTTCTATTTCAACTGAATTTTTTGCACATGACGGTCAAAAATTGAAACCTAATCACTTGCTATAATGATTCAATTTCTTACTATTTGGATTCATTCATTTTAAGTTGTATGTACACATTTACATTAAATGAAATAATCTTAATTTATTTTAGGGCATTTCCACGGTGCAGGAAGGAAATTGACTTTTTTGAAAAAGTTGTTTAGTCAATAGAATAATTGTTGATGCGATGTCAGCTAGTGTACTGCTGGTGGACTATTGTAAGTCTAAACTTTTCCTTATTACAAATCAGTCCTCATAGAAAACATTAATTATTTTTGATTTATTAACTTATTTTATTTGTTAATTATGTGGAAACTTTTTAATCATTTTTAAATTAAAATTTCATTTTCCTCTTTTCTCGTCTCGATCTTTCCTCGTCCTTCTTCATACAAACATGAACTCACAAAAAAGTGAAAATTCAGTTTCCTTCGTGTTGCTTTCGTTCGTATTATTCATATCTTCCAATTTATCTGTCGAACATTTCATTCTCCTCTTTTCTCGTCTCCATCTTTCCTCGTCTCCTTTTTCCTCGTCCTTCTTCATACAAACATGAATTCACAAAAAAGTGAAAATTTAGTTTCCTTCGTGTTGCTTTCGTTCGTGTTACTCATATCTTCCAATTCATATGTCGAACGAAAAATCACTAACTCATATTCTTATTATGATCTCAAATAATGGCGTTCTTGGTATTCATTTAAGGTATTGATCTGTGTTAGTGATTTTTCGACCTCAATTCATCTTCATCAAATTTTGACCTCGGTTCATCTTCCTATTCATTTAACGGTGTTCTTGGTATCCATCTTCCGACGTCATGGATCTCAAATTGAATTCGATTGATTTAAGATTAGGGATTTTCATGGTGGTCGTCCATATTAGGGATTTTTGTCGTTTATTTTAATAATATTTTTAATCTCTACAAAACTTGAATGGACGTGGTTTTAGTCTTTGCTATTAAACCATCATGTAACCAAAACCATCATGTATTTTCAAATGATATTTCAGAAACCATGTTTAAAATGTTATAGTAAGTTCATCTACGATAAATTTGTTAGGTGTTATAATATTCACTATCGACTAATTTATTAACTTTTAATTATTCTTTATCAAATTCTATAAATTCAATCCTTTAATTTATCTATTATCAATTAACTTATTAGTTATAAGTTTTCTCTATTTTATTTAATTTTTTATGAGAAAAAAACTCTCCTCCACTTGCTTTTCTTTTTCTCTCTCATCTATAATTCATTGTATATATTTGACACGAGTTTCTCACCTTACCCAAGGGAGACAAAAAAGGACAAGTAAAGCAGCCAAATTTCCATTAGTTGAACATCAACATCTTAAACGAACATTTTGACGGAAGAATAAATTAAGGACCCATCAATGTCAATAGCACTACTTGTGACTTTTTTCACTCTTCTCCCTTCCTAGTTCGTACTCTTCTTCAACCTTTACCACTCCCCAGTTCCCATATGTATCCCTTACTATATTTTTTTATTTTTTATATTTGACTCTGACAAATAACCTTCAACACTCATTAATTCTGCTTTTCTTACTGGAATTCTTGATATATATATATTTAATTAGTTATTTTTTATTAATGTCATGCAGACTAATTTGTAGTAAAATAAAATTATCGCCTCCATTTATTATATAGTACTCTTTTTTTTTTTTGGAAGGTTATTATATAGTACTCTATTATTATAGACCTGTCATCCGATTGCTTTCCCTCTCTCTCATCTATAATTCAGTCTAATTTTTCTTTTTTCTTGTATAAGAATATTTTTAAGCAAATCGAGTCTTTATAGCTAACTAAGACTACGACAAACCTCAAGATTCACAATAAGACAAACAAATATTGTATAGTCTTTACATTAACATAATATGATATAATTTCTTACCAACTAAACGAATCTATGATTATTCTAATTTTTTATTTAAGTTTTTTCATGGGTTAAATATGTTTTTGGTCCCTATAAAATTCAGAACTTTTAAGTTTAGTCTTTACTTAATTTTAATAGGTTTTTTAGTCCATACAAAAAATTAATTACTTCAAATTTTAGTCCCTGCTAAAATAAAATTTGTTTAACTATCCTTAAACACTGAAATTTTTGAACAATTTTTTTAAGATAAGTTTAAAACACTATGAAATGTTCATTTACTAAAATTTAGAATTTTTTAACATGAAACGAACAAAATATAATTTTTTTAAAACGACATAAATTAAAGAAAAACGTAACAAAATCCGGATGTAGAAATCAAATTTTGTGACAATTTTTTGCAGAGGAACTTTTAGTAATGTTCTTAACATGTTTATGAAAAATTGTTCAAAAACTTAAAAGTTTAAGCATAAATTAAATAAATTTGAATTGAATAAAAACTAATACTGAGTGCATAATTTTTTTTAAGAACTAAAAGAATTATTAAAATTAAGTAAAAACTAAGCTTAAAAGTTTTAGTTTTTTTTTAATTCAACATGAGTTTGTCAACCAACAATAACATGCTCATTGAGCTGTCAAAATAAACACATTAAAGAAGGTCAAGCAAAGACAAATTTCTATTAGTTGAATATCAACACCATAGAACGAACCTATATTAAGGATCCCATCAATATCAATATAACACAATTTGTGACCTATTTCATTCTTCTCCTACCTTCTCTTCTTCAACCTTCACCTCATTTTTTTTTCTTTCCTTTCAATATGGCTACTACAACTTCCCACCTAAGCAATGTCAAATCCACCGTTCATTTCTCATGCATATCAAATCAACACCGTTCCCACTTAACCACCAAGCTCAAGCCCACCACCGTTAGACTGAGTATGACTCAAACTCCGTATTGGGCTTCCTTGCAGGCTGACATAGAAGCCTATCTCAAACAAACCATTACCATCAAAGAACCCCTCGTGGTTTTTGAGCCCATGCACCACCTCATTTTCACAGCTCCTAAAACCACCGTGCCAGCGTTATGCCTCGCCGCATGTGAGCTCGTCGGAGGTCAACGCTACCAGGCCATATCCGCCGCTTCAGCTTTGTTACTAATGGAAGCAGCCACTTACACCCACGAGCATCTTCCACTCACAGACAGGCCCTGTCCCAAGCCCGGGCTTGGGCTTGGGCCCGGTCCAATGATCAATCATGTTTACGGGCCTAACGTGGAGCTTCTAACCGGTGATGGAATTGTCCCGTTTGGATTTGAACTATTAGCTAGATCCGACGGTGGAGAAAATTCTGGGAGGATCTTAAGGGTGATGGTTGAGATTTCACGTGCTGTGGGCTCAGGAGGAGGAGTGATAGATGCACAGTACTGGAAAACTTTGGGTGGTGGATCCGACGGTGAGGAGATTTGCCACGTAGAAGAAATCAAGCGTGTGGTGGAAAAATATGAAGGTGTGTTACATTCGTGTGGGGCTGTATGTGGTAGTGTTTTGGGTGGGGGGTGTGAAGAGGAAATTGAGAGATTGAGGAAATTTGGGTTTTATGTTGGGATTATTCAAGGAATGTTAAAATGGGGATTCAAAGAAGATCACAAAGAAGTGGTTGAAGCAAGAAATTTGGCACTCCAGGAACTACAGTTTTTTAAGGATAAAGACGTTGATGCAATTAAAACTTTCTTGAATATTTAATTTAAATCTCTTGATTATATATGGAGTATTATTCATGTTAGGATGTGTATTAATATATCTATAGCATATAAATATAGATAAAGTGTGGCTTAAAATTATTGTGCTGCGCCACATATTCATTGCATTGCATGTGCCCAAGAAAATGTAGGTGCGATATAAGTGTAGTAAGATAACACATTGTTCGTGGTGGAACCATATACTATATAAATGTACTGTGAAAATGTTGTCAGATAACGTATGCTCAAGAAAATGTTTTATAAGGAAATTTTTTATTTTCTTGAATCTATTTGGGATCCAAAGGGGAGAAATCAAGGGGCCAAGACAGGGATGAAATGGAAAATGTCTCACCTATTTTAAGTCATGTGGGAAACAAAATAGACATATGTGCTTTTATAATTCAAATTCCACAAAATGGGATAACGAAAAATTAGATATATATGCAAATTCGTCAAAAAAGAATTAAATCAAAGTTTGTCTTGACCAGCCGCCAATCTACCTTTGACAGTAAGATTGAATAAATGTTTTTTCCATTCAAAAAACAAATTAGATTGACCAAATTTTTTAAGTGGCAGTCAATGAATTTGAACATATTATCCTTTAAGGAGAAAGTTAGATTATGTTTTTCGTTGATCGAAGAAAAATATGTAAAATAAACATGAGTAGGTTTGGGGATAAAGTGGATTTGGTAGTGCCGACAAGGATGCTACCGTAGTTCCTGTTCTTGTTGGTGTAGCTTCTATGAGGGATTCCATGAAGAATCTTGGTGGTGATCATTAAAACATTGGCCTTCTGGCTTGTCGCTATATATAGTTTTTTTTTCCTTTCTATTCTATCTTCATGTTATTATGATAAATGCATTTACAATTTTTGGGTTATTTATCGATTAAATTCCAAAAATCCTTTTAATCCATTATTTTGACTAATATGATGAGGATTTTCAATTTCGGATATTATTTTGAAATCTAGTTAATTTTAGGGACCAAATTACCCAAGTTAAACAAAATTTTCAATTAGTATAGCACCCGTGGAGTGTCCTATAGCTACTATTTGTTGGATTTATATTGAATTTTATGGTAAGTTAATTATGATGAGACTGCATCTACACTACACAAATGAGTGAGTCAATTTAAATATATGCCTTAAGTTGAAGGCGTTGATAAACTGTTGTTACCTGACAGGGATAGGATTGCAAACATGTGTTGACAATATGAGACAACAATGGCCTTCTTCTTAAAGAAAGTGATCCATGGCAAGAAACTGACTTGGATCAAACAACTCTACTGAATTTGGAACACTATCCTCTCTCCGATTCTGCGACAAAATCATTAAGCTTGCGATTGCTTGAGCTGCAAGTTTTCCTGGACTGTTTGCTTTAGCATCAATCATGTTGACAAGTAGAGGGATGCAACAAAAGACGCAGCGGCTTGTTGAGCATCTAATGATCTACAATTCAACCCATGAACTAAACTAGAAAGAAAATCCAAGAGAAACCAAAGTTTCCTCAGAAACCGACCCAACTAGATTCCTCAATGCACCAACTGCAGAGTCTTGAGGAAGTGGACCATCAAGACATTTGTCTAAAGCCGTGTTTTGCTTCCAAATGGCCAATTCGAATGCGTGCAAATAGTTCCTTTTTGTTGCTATGTGTTGCAATATTTGATTCTGAAGTTCTGCTATACAACCAACAGTGAAAGGCAATGTACCTTCACCAGTTTGCCTTAAATTTGAAAGGAGTTATATTATAGCATGAACAAAAATGAGCTTAATTATTGAGACAATCTTAATAAAAATCACCTTGATCCAAATTTTTTCTTATGGAGGCAATGTAGCTTCCTTAAGACAGTCACAAATTTTGAATTTCAACTAAAATGTAAGTAAGATAAATGTAAGTAAGGCCATGGTTCACAACCTTGACATAGTCGATTTGACTGTCTCCATAAGAAAATTATGGATCAAGGTTATTTTTTGACCTCATTTGCTTAGCTGCAACATAAGGAACACTGAAAATTATTTATACGAGTTTAAAACATATCAAGTAAATCATCATTTAAATATTAAATTATAAAATGAGTGGACAATATTTGATTTAAAATTAATTAGTTAAGATCAGGAAATTTCTTAATCTTTATTTTAATATTAAATTAGAACAAATAAATACCATAAACATAATACATATAAAAATAGATAGTTTCTCAATCCTTCCCTTATATACTCAGCCTACTCATTTTTTAGAGTTGAGAAATCGTCTAAAAAAGAAGCCAAACTTTTGAAAGTAGTACAACAATAATGAAGGTTGTTTTACAGATCTACACATTGCTCAAAAGTCGATTTATATGATCGTAAATCGACTGCACAAAATTTAATAGAGGTTACGACTCAACGGTTGTAGCCTATTTGTTTACTATGATGTAAACAGAACCGCATATACTTTTTAGCTAGATTATTATTCAACATGAAGTAGAAAAAAAAATGAACAATTAATGTTAAAGAATTTATAGTAATATGAATTAAATAACTTGCATCACTTAGTAGAAGAGGTTAGAGAGTCATTCAGTCAGAGTAGTATTAGTGAAAATGTAAAGGACACTGGACATATAATGAAGAGATAGATGATTTATGCATTATCATTTCCTTTAAAAAAACTATAAACAGATTTGCCTTTAAAAAAACTAGAAACAGATTTTGTTACCACTTACCAAATGATCTATGAATCATCAAGAACTATATTAATTAAGTACCCTCTGTAACAGATTTGAATAATTTGAAGAAGCAAGGGTGAAGGGACAGCCAGAGGTTATATATATATATATATATATATATATATATATATATATATTTAATAGTAAGTTTTTTAGAATGAAGAAAGCAAGAAGAGTTGATGAGAGGGTGTGAGAATTTCAAGTGAAGCAGAGGTGTGAATTTATAGAAGATTAGATGGAGGGGGTGTAGTGTAGTATATTGATATGTGAATATGAATTCCCTAAAATGCTAAGATTACTTTAAGAAGGAGACCAAGATAAGGAATGCCATATTTAGCCTAAAGTGAAATAAATCATCTAAAGTTAATTAGTACTCCATGTGATTTTTGCATTGCCATTAATTTTGTTGATGTTGACAAGATGAGTTCTTCAAGGCAAATTCCCGCGTAGAGCTTTTACTAGCAATGCAATGGCGACTCAGAAAAGCATTTCTAGGGTGAGTTGAAATCATGAAATATTGTGGTGATACTCTCAAACTTTATTTTTACTTTATCATAAGGTGAATCAATCATCTTTAAATGTGTGAGATGACGTTATTATAGTTCTAATGTATTCTAAAATTACAAAAATATCGTCAAGTATGCCTTTTACGAGTAATTTTTTTATGCTAAATTAACTAATAAAAGACACATTTGATAATCAAACTAAACAATATTGTGCCTAGATTAATTTTTTTAACGTGGTTCAGATAAAATGTTTTCTAGCATTATACTAATCTGTTTAATAATCCTCTCCACCTTTTTAGCTTGTGTGGAAAATATGGAAAATTTTATAGTTTGCCTTCACCATAATGATCCTAGAATTGGTAAAAATAAGAACTCTAACACTCTATTGAACTATAAAACACTAATACGGACATTGAACACGACATTGACAAGAATGGAGATCATATTGGCACTTATATGTTAACCAATTATTATTACCATGTCTTGCTTTTATTTCTATCAGCTATATGAAGCAATGAGGGCAGTAACATGGACAGTGTTTTATAGAGATCTAAAAGATAAGAACACATTTTCCATCTACTCAGATTTTTCAAATTACTCCATAGTTGCAATTTCCTTCCTATTCTAGTTTTGGTGATCATGATAAGGCATTGACATTCTTTACTTGTTGAATGACAGCTTATGAGTATGATATTGCCTGGTGGTGTTGGAATCAAGTTGTTCGGGAAATTTACTGACTCGGTTTTAACTTTGACCCAAATGTTGCGGAATCATAGGGTTATTAGCAAGTTCATTGAATTTTATGGTAGGTTAATTATCATGTACGAGTCTGCATAGGATAGATAGATTATACTATTGGAAACATGTGTCTAGAATATGGGATAACAATGGCCTTCTTAAATTTCTTACGGGAAGAAAGTGACCTCAGGCAAAAACTACATATTATTTTGCTGTGTTCTGTGGACGGATCAAGCAGCTGGACTAAATTTGGAACACTTATTACCCTGCTTAATTTCTCTCCGATTTTGCGAAAAAATCACTAAGATTGCAATTGCTTGAGCTGCAAGTTATATTGCCCTGTTTGTTTTTGCCTCAAGCATGTTTAGAACCTAATGATCTACATTTCAACACATGAACTACATACTTTCTAACATGTTAGACTTATAGCCTTCTCATCACAAAACACTGTCAGTAATTTTCTAATGCTTTGAAATAAATTGGAGATCGTTTTTGACAGAAATTTTCAATATTCTGCACTAAGTTTTCAGTGAAACATTGTGACAGAACCAAATATGTTATCTCACATGGAATAGTTCTACATTTATGTAGAATATAAAATATTTGACAACAACTACTCCAATACATTGACATTAACAAGTATAACTATCATAGTTTAATATTTCCCAACATCTGCATTTCTCCATAGCTGAAAGTTGCAGTCACTTGAAAGTTTCACCTAGCTATGTGTTGCAAAATCTGATTCTACTATAGAAACCAGAAACAACAAATGACAAATTAGCTTCTTCTAATGGAATTTTTGTTTTTACCATTCTAGGGAGATGTACTTGTTTTTGTATGGATACACATGATTGAAGTTTCTGAATTCAGACATTTTAGTGAGCACATCATAAAAAGACGATAGTATTATCTATGTATGGTTAGTGATACTGATGCAATCACTAACATACTACCAGATAATGTATCAGTACACTAGATCTGAAAAATCAATTTAGTGAAATTTAATGCATATTGAACTTTGTTCTGATGTGTTAGATTCTTGCAATGCTACTCCTAATTGATTGAAATGTCCATGATCCCTTAGTTTACTAGGAAAAGTTAATCCCAACAACAATATAACAAAGGAGCATAAAAGAGATAGAATGAAATAAGGACACAGTAATTAAAACTCCATTCAATAATTGAATGGGATAAAAACTAAGATCTAGTCCATAAAATCTCCTACTATTTGAAATAACTGAATTATATATATAACTAAAGTTGAAATGCAAATCAATGAAGCAAACGAAGTCTAAGTACTTAAAATTAAAGATTTTATATAAAAGTACACGCATCATTGACTAATAGAACTTGGCTAGAGCTTGACGAGTGCAAAGTAGAGTTCACCACGGCTTCTAAAAGACCAGAGTTGCACCTTTTGCTTGGCTTCAAAGCGGTTTTCAGCTACAAGTTTGTTCCATTTGTTTGTGATAATGTAGACCTCTCCAGTCCCCATTTTCCACTTCTTGAAGCACACGTCTTTGTAGAGTATAAGATTGGGATCCAACACGGAGACAAACATACCAACAATCTTCTTCCTCCCTTTTTTCTTTTGAGGCACATAATCCAAAGACAATTCCTCCGTTGGTGTCAGAAAGTTCTCTTCAATCTTACCTATTGGAATGGACAAGCGGACTTGGTCTTTGTCCACGTCACTCATTGTCAGTTCCTTCTGGATCACCAACTTCACCTCACAACCTTCCATTTGTTCAATCTTTTCTTTAAACGCCAATGGAAGATCCGCTTTCTCTTCTTGCACCTGGTTCTTGCGTTTCTTTGACGGTTTCCTTGATCGTTCATCCTTGTCTTTTCTTTTCTTGATCTCCATTTTGGAACCCTCATTGGATGAAGATCCCTCGTCAGCTCCCTCACTGTTCTTTGTATCAGGGCTGCCAAAAGCAACTCTCAGCCGCAGTCCATCACTTCTTCTTGTCTTGATAATTTTTTTCCTAACACCCTCATCGCGTCTACAATCAGCAACCCCACGATTCTTTGATTCAAGCATACCATATTCAAGCATACCCTCATCACTTCTTTTTTTCTTGGTTATTATTTTGTCAAAACCTTCATTGCTTCCACAAACAACATCCTCATGATTCTTTGACCGCTTACTTCTTTTCTCCTTCATTGTAACTTTCTTAAAATCATGTTTGCATTCTGAATCAGCAGCATAGTAGTCCCGATAGTCTTTGAATTGATTAGCTAAGAACTTAGAACGCAAACTTAGTATATTTTCAATCATCTGATAGTCATCACCAGTTCACCACCATGTTCATTCAATATTCTAGAAACAAAAACACTTTCCTCCATTTTCGATGTTGAAGCCAGAAACTAATGTAGAAGCTCCAGTGACTTTTCTTCCTTATTCTCCTCGATCAGTTTTGTATTTTGTTTGTGGTGATAAACTGATACTATTGCCTCTTGAGTTGAGGTAGGGTTTTGTTTGGCAGAAGCTTCTGTGCCGTGCTAGGTAAGGTAGGCTTTTCCATTTGATTTCAAATCTTTCATTTTTGATAACAAATTTGATTTGAAATCCTTTCTTTTTGGTAACAAATTTGATTTAATAAAATAAAGTTATTTAATTTGTTTTTCGTAATCTATATACATAATCAGGGCCGTCTCAACAAATTCGTTGGCCCCGTCTTAATCTATTAAGGGATGTAAAAAAAAATTAAATTTTTGGCCCCAAAAAATATACACAAGACACTAAGAAGAAAAATTATTGAAAAAAACACCTCAGAAGGAACTGAACCCATGACCACACCCCTCAAAATCAAGCACCAAGCAATGTATATAACAATTAATCTGTCGCATTACAAATAAAAAAAAAATGTTTTGGGCCCAAAAAAATAGGGCCGATGGCATAGCCCAACCTCAAAGGGTTATAGGTCGGCCCTGTACATAATATAGCGCTTATTTGGACACTTAACACAATAGTTTTTTAGAAGATAATTTTTTTTAAAAAAACTCTTTTATATAATTGTATCTAAGCAAACTATAAAAAGTTTTTTAATCCTTAAAAAAATATAAAATCATTTTAATTAAATAAAAAAACAAAATAGATTCTTTTTTTAATTTTATAAAGGAGGCACTTGTTTTAGATATTTCTAGAAAATAAAAATATGTTTTTCTTATTAAAAAAATCACATTTATTTTTTTTAATGATAAAAAAAAATCAATTTTGTTATTTTTAAACATTTGTTTAGCATTTAAGAAAAAACTTATTTTGACATAAAAATATAAAGCTATTAGATTAACTTTTCCTTTTTTTTTTCTTCCAAATACCACGTTTGATCCTTTTAATCTGACATAATTTTCAAACTAGTCCTTTAAATTTTGAAAGTTTCGATTAAGCCCTTTTAGTTTGACATGATTTCCAATTCAGTCTTTCAAGTTTCAAATAAGTCTTTTTAGTTGATAAACTATTTCATCGTTACTGCTGCTGTCAATTAATAATTAACTGGTGTGGATGTCAAACTAAAATGACTAACTTGAGAATTCTGTCAAACTAAAATGACCTAATTGAAACTTTCGAAACTTAAATCATAAATTTATGAATTCTGTCAAACTAAAAGGATCAAGAGTGGTATTTGACATTTTTTTTTTTTCAAAAACAAGGAAAAAACAAATGACCAATTTAGAAATCATTTTTTTTGAAAGATAAATATTTTCAGATTTTGCTTTTAAATCTCTAGAAAATTTTGAAATATTTGTTTTCTTCCAAAATATACACTTTTTTAAGAAGTTTTTTTTATGTGTTTTTATATAAATAAATGAATATTACTTTTTTTTTGCCAAACAACAAAAAACGAGTAATACTTTCTTTTCTTTTCACTTGCTTGCTAACTTTCTTCTCTTAACCAAACAAAGCTTTGTGTTCGTTCCTTTCTCCATTTCTTCATCAATTTCGTGTCTTTACCATTCCGATTCCCAATTCCAGATTCTGAGAAAAAAAATGCCCTCAGCTCAAGATCCATTTTACGTTGTCAAAGAAGATATTCAAGATTCTGTAAGTTCTTCTTTTTCACCTTCTTTTCGCAATTGTTAGAATCAAATTTGCAATTTTTCTTCATGGTTTCTGTTGATCCATGAATTTATTGCATGATCCAATCTGATTGTGTATTGAATTTCAGTAATTGAAATAATTTATTTGATAATTGATCTAATTATGCTGTTTTTGATGCAAAATTTTGATTTTGAAGAAAACCCAATTCCTATTTTTGTTGATGCAATGTAAAGATTTGATTTTGAAGAAAACCCAGCTCCCATTTTTGTTGATGCAATGTAAAGTTCTGATTTTGATGAAAACCCAGTTCCCATTTTTGTTGATGCAATGCAAAGTTTTGATTTTTGAAGAAAACTCAGTTCTGATCTGTAACTATGAACATTTATTTTATAAATTATTATTTGTTTGTGATTGATATTAATTTTATTTTATGGTTTTTTATTTGGCAAGATTGATAGATTGCAATCTAATTTTCATCAATGGGAAAACACTTCTGATACTGGTGAGCATTTGAACCTTTCAAAGGAAGTTCTTGCTGCTTGTGGAAGTATTGAGTGGCAGGTTTGTTTCTGTTGCACTTGCAGTGAAGCCTTCCACAATTTGGCCAATGTGTTTTTGTTTTAAATGAATTTTATTTTATCCTTCAACATTGGTATATAAATTAATTATCATCATTTGCATGAACTAGGATTTGTTTGTTAGTTATTAGACATGCACTTAAGGTATGTCTGGGTTTGGAGTTTAATATAGATCAGCAGGAGGAATTGATCTTCCCATGTTCAGAAGTTATTTTGCTAAGTAGATGATATTCTTTAGTAAGAAAATTTAAAGCAAAAGAATAGTTTACTTGATTTACATTGGATGCAAAATATTTGTAAATATCATTATTGAATTCTAACTTATTTTAATACCTTATTATTATTAATTAATAAATAATCTAGTGTAGTAATGTATTAAACTCATTTATTTCCTTTCCCCACCTCCCCAGCCTTGTTTTTCTTTGATTGTATTCCTTCCCTGTGGTAGGAAAGGTGAAAAATAAGGGAATAATCTATTAATTTAGTCTCTAAACTATGAAAATATTATAAGTAGTCCCTTTAGTATTTGAAACTTAGTCAGTTTAGTCCCTAACATCTTAATATCAGGGACTGAATTAATGGTTTCTGATTGATGGTTTATTCAAAATAAGAAGGGTGGTAAAAATGGAGTCTGGTGAAAATGTTGGAAGATAGAAAGTATCTTCCAACTCCACAAGCACACACTTAGTCTACTGAGAATATGCAGCCTGCCAGCCTCTCTTTATCACACATGTTAAGGATTGCTAATATTTGAGGTGGATCCTTTTCTGCCGCGATACAACCTGTTCAAACTGCTGAAATGTGTTAATTTTTTGATAGAAAGGTGGATGAACTGGACAAAGCAATTTCTGTAGCATCTAGAGATCCTTCTTGGTATGGCATTGATGAAGTGGAGATTGAAAACCGGAGGAGGTGGACCAGCAATGCTCGCACCCAGGTAAAATAACCTATGTCAAACTTTAACAAGGCTGAGGAATACACGTCAAAATTTTCTAAACCTACAGCTGTTCATTTATTATATAAACCACAGATATTAGATTTCCTTTCCTTTTGTAACCAAGAAAATAAAGATTTCCATTCCTTTTCTTTATCTGCTGCATGATACACATGAACTAATGTTGTTCATTAATAGGTGCGCACAATTAAGAGAACAGTGGAAGCTGGAAAGGGATCAAATACAACAACTCATGCTAGTATAAATGGGATGCACAGAGAATTAATGAGGCTTCCAGATTCTCATCAAAGTACGTCTAAGTCTAACCAATATGCCGCTGGGGATAATGATGATTTCATAGAATCAGAATCAGATAGGCAAATGCTTCTTATAAAGTGCGTTTTCTTCCCTTTCTTTATCTCTCTTGCATGTGTCTTTGAATTAACTATCTGTCTTTTTCCCTCCTTAAATTGAAATTGTGTACATGTTCTGATGTTCATGATATCAAACTCCAATTATGGACAATTATTATTAGTTTGTCCTCTTAAGCTGAGTGCTTTATATTTTGCTTTCTGACCAGATGTAAGATCCTTTTGTACTTGCAATAAGTTGTGAAAATATGTGAATATGTTTCTTGTGATACTCCCTAGTTAATTCTGTTAATTAATTTTGTTCTTCCTTGTCATCCTTGCTAATTGTTTTATTGTTGTTTGAATCTACTGTTACTGTTAGATAAACAATATAACTGAAATAGTGAATTCAGTTTTTCATTCCTATAGAAGATAAAGAAAATCAGGAAAGAATAGTATAAACTGTGGCAAGTAACTTTAACATAAATATAGGTACAAAATACAATGCTCAAGTATTTAGGTGGTTTTTGGTTTTAAAATTTAAATTTGGAAACAAAATATGTTTGGGTAAAATACATTTGAAATGATTTTGTACCCAATTTTGAAAAAGTTTTAAGGGAAACCAAAAACCACATAAATGCATTTTCTGATTGTTGTTTTTATTTTAACACCAAAAACGTTCTCTTTATATCCATTGTGCGTATTCTCACGCTTCGTGCGTCTTCTCTTATGAATGACCCCCCCTGCCATTTTGGTTCCTCCACCATTGTTCCAGTTACGGCACGCCACCACCGTTCCTGTGCGACATTGTTCATGCGCAACATCGTTCTTGTCGGTGATGCCATTCCTGTGAGCGATGTTCCTGTGGGAAAAGCCTTCCCTGCTCGCGACGCTGCAACCTTCACTGTATTGACCCCGTAGCCTTCCCTGTCTGCGACACTTTCTAAGTCCTTCGATACAGTTTCTCAGTCTGCCGCACCATTTCCTTCCTGCGCTCTATGTTACCCTGTTTGCGTTGATTTTTTCTTACTTGGCATTGTTATCCCGTAGCTTCTTTTGTCGAGATACAGCTTTTGTGGGTGGCTTGTCTTTTATGCCTTCTGCATTTTTTTGTTGTGTGTGGGACCTTGTTGTAATGCGAAACAGGTGCTGTTGGGTTGGGGCTGCATCTCGTGTTTAAGCCTGGGAGGGTTGACCTAGGAGTGTGCTCCTCCTTGAGGTCTCGGGTTTGATTCTCTCTGGTGTCAATTTAGGTGGGCTAATTTAGCTTATTCAAAAAAAGCCAGGGAGGGTTATTCCCTAATTAAGGCTTCCATTATGGAACTAACTTCTAAGTTGGCAGTAGGGAGGGTAGTTTCTCAGTATTAGTGTCTGTCCTGTGCACCTCAAACTTTTGAAATTCTAAAACACGACTCATGCATCAAACTTCTAAATCTTTTGAAATTATGCTCAACAGTGTGACTGGTTACAGAATTTAGTAACATAATAAATTATAATATTAAAGTGTGAACTATTACATTCCTCTTTCTTTCAAACTTTTCCAATTATCTCTGCATGATTTAGTTATCTGATGATTGAATTTGAGTTTAGCTCTTTATACTACACTGTTGAGTGGATAGTGATCACCTGCAGTTGATTTTCAACAGTATGATCCTAGTTGCTTTTTAATTATATAGAAAATGTACTTTCGTAAGTTGTTTTTTGATTGATGATAGAAAATTGGGCTTAATTGTTTTACTTTGTTTGTCGGGTTGGGTTTGTTTTGGAAGATTATCATCCTTTGCATATATACTTTGTTCTATCTTTTTGCTTTGTTTTTATAGTTTTATAATATGGGTTTGTCTAACATGTGCAACATTGCACTTGTTAAAACAACTAATAGTAGTAACTTTTTCTTGGAAAACAACAATTATATTTTCAAAAGTTTTATATTTAATATTAAATGTACAAGTTCCAATACAAAATTTCTATTTTAAACTTTTTAACATGTGCAAATTTGCACATGATAGAAAAACCCTTATAATATATATTGTTGTTGTCAATATTGTGTCAATTTTTTTTATATTGGGTTAATTCATAGTGAAGTGAAGTAAATAGAGTGGCTTAATTCAAAAATAAAAACTGAAACTCAACTTAAAATTGAATTCAAAACTGAAACTAGTTTTTGATTTTGAAAATTTCAAAATAAAACAGAAAACCACCCGAACGAGGTCTTAGGGAACCTTTTAGGAATGAATATTCTTTCTAGAAACCACAAGTTGTCATTTTTATAATGTGATATTTACTGGAATTGATAGGCAGCAGGACGAGGAGTTAGATGAGCTTAGTTTAAGTGTACAGAGAATCGGAGGTGTTGGACTTACAATACATGAAGAGCTCCTTGGGCAGGTAGCTGATATATTTATGTTTTATGATTTATTTCTATATTGCTTTGAAAAGTAGTAGACTAGGCAACATTAATGTTATATGTTTCCTTCAAGTGTTTTCAAAAGAAGATGTGTTCTCATGCGAGTCATGCTTGATTTTATTGCTGAGAGATTTTTTTCTTTCTTAATTGTCAAAATCTTGATGCTTCAGGAAAAGATTCTAGATGAACTGGGAAATGAGATGGACAGTACATCCAATCGTTTAGATTTTGTCCAAGTGAGTTTCCGCTTTTCGATTTTGCTATCTGATTTTAATATTGCTGGTAATAAAG
This sequence comes from Medicago arabica, assembly GCA_946800305.1. NCBI lineage: Eukaryota > Viridiplantae > Streptophyta > Magnoliopsida > Fabales > Fabaceae > Medicago > Medicago arabica. The sequence goes on from OX326970.1 coordinate 4,042,370, forward strand.
ATATGAATGGAAAATATCTGAATGTTGTCGTGTGTAAGTTGATGTGCGTCTCTTTGTTTATGATTTCAGAAAAGAGTGGCAATGGTGATGAAGAAGGCCAGTGCAAAGGGCCAGATGATGATGATATGCGGTTTGCTGGCCCTGTTCATTTTCCTTTTTATCTTGGTATTCTTCACCTAGTCATCTCTGAATGCCTGGTTGTAAATGCAAAAAAGAATCCAAGTTTGAGAAGACAAAAGATTAATGGAACATCCTATGTCTTTTGGTCAAATGGAAGCCTCTTTGAAGACAGTAGAGAATTTTGAATGTGATGAAAAGGGTAGCAATGTGCTTGAAAGTATCAAAAGATTAAGTTTGATCACAAATATGATTTGAATTAGTACCTGTATTCGAATATATATTGATTTTCTTCTTCTGCATGTTACTGTAATGTAATGTAATGCTTGATGGCTATACCATAATAATTTTTTTCATGCTATTCATCTTATCACTCTTTATAGTTATTCACATTTATGATCCTGCATTCCTGCTACTTTGCCTTTATAGTCGCAACTATTAAAACTTTATAAATAAAATGGAAAAAGCTTTTGGACTCTAGTAAAAAGAAAGTAAAAAAAAAAAAAGTTACATAAGTGCAATCCGGTTGATTGTTGTAGTGACATTTGATGTGTTTGGGATGCAAGTTCGAACCTACGATTCTATACTTCTCTACACTTATTAGTATTTTTGCCACCTGACTATTTGAAAAAAAAACTTTTGAGCAGAAGAGAAATTAATAGGTACATGAATATATAATGATTTTTTTTCGTTTTTGAAATAATGAATATATAATGATATAAAACGAAAGATCTTCGTATTAATATTTTGAACTTCAAAACATGTATCAATATGATAACGTACTCTGCTTCTAAAACTACAATGAAGAAAATGCAGGAAAATAAAAAGGAAACCGAATGGCCTAAGCAAGTAGAAAGTGCCTTTCAAATGCTTGGTAATAACTGTGATATTTGAAATTGGAAAATCATGCTGACTACTTGTTTTTCCTTAATCATGTTTGTAGTTAAATCAAACCAGACTATTTCATTATATTTATTTTCAAAGAATATTTTCCCCCTTCATACCCACTCCGATAGGAAATCCAACATAAAGTCGTTCAACAACAAAGAGTTTGATCCATGATTTCTTCACACCGACTTCACCCAAAATTGATATGTGAATAGTTTTCGTCTTTTCATGTAAAGAGATCAAAGCAATGGAGCCATTTAAAACCATTAATTGTGTTGAGTGCAATTTATGGTCTGAAGGTAGAGTGTGGTAAAGAACATCTCATACCAAACTATTTATAAAATTTTGTTTTCCTTCACAATATCAACAAACCCAATGACACACTCCATCCATATACACTCGAAGAAGGCTATCATGAGAAGTCACCAATCCAGTATCAGACTCAGATATATTGACATAAAATTTCCTCCACAAGTTACTTCTTAGGCTATGAATCTCCCAAATGGAGCAAAAAAATTTATCTCGCAACAACAACGAATCTTTATCAGATAGCTCATTGTTGTGGGAATCAAGGTAGCCACAAATCACCTTATAGTCATCTGCTATATGGTCATAACCAAATCCATCCATTAAGATTAAAACAAGGAAGAAAATCAACTTGCAATAGGGGGGGGGGGGGGGGGACAACTCGATGGTGGTGGTAGGAATGACCTTAAATTTCTCGGTAGTTGGATTCCACAAAATGATTGTTTGAACATGTAAGTCAAAGAGACTCAGACAAAGTATACCATTAGCACTGCCACCAAGAACACAAATATCAAAATCGGTGTTTTCGTCTGGAAATTGATTTGGCCATTTTATTTTGACTTTGTTTTCAAACCAATCACCATATGGAGAAAACAACTCTATGGATAAGGAGTGTTGGATAAGAAATTATTGCCATACATGGTCATGAACCGAGAGTCTTCAGATAGGTGAGACCATGATTTACATACGCATTCAAATAGCTTCAAAGATTTAACCGGAATTTTTGATAGAATGGAGAAGGCAATATCATCGTGCATATAATTGGTTACCTTTTTATTTGTGGTAGCCACAGATTTGTCAGTGCAAGGGTAAGCAGGATTGGAAGCCATTGAAGAAGAGATGATAACACTGTGTTTTCCAGAAGCAACAATACTTGGAAGGAACAAGGAGAAGGCTCTGTTGCGTTGGGCGATGATTAGGGTTTTTTTATTTTTACAAAAGGCTATGTATAATTTTAGTCATTAAACCTTATTCTTTATTTTATTTAGTTTGATAGAACTTTTTACTCATCTTTTTGTTGATATTAACTTATATGATAAGTAAGTTCGGTCTAATAGTTTAGAGGCGAGAATTTCACAAATTAAGTGTGGAGAAATAGAGAATTTTGCAAGGCCAACTTAAAGGTAAGGCTACTAAAATCTTCGTTTTACGTCCACCAACATAAAATTATCTTTTTCATTAGACTTTATAAACAAAAAGGACTTGTATGTAAACAAAAAAGAGTTTGATCCATGATTCGTTCACATCGGCTTCATCCAAAATTGATATATGAAAAAATTGTGTCCGTTGAGGTAAGGATATCAAGGCAATGGAGTCCTTTAACACCATTAATTATGATCTCTATTGATGTTTATTGATATTCTCCATTAATTGTTTATTTTTATTTATTGGACTAAAATCCTTTAATGAGGAACTAAAAAAAAGGTATTGAGTAGGCATGACAACAAAACCCATACCCGCGGGTACCCGTCCGAACCAAACCCATTTTGACGGGTATTCCCCGCTTTGACTGGGTTTGCGTTTTCCCCAATTTCAAAACACGGGTACGGGACGGGTAACGGGGATATAGGTACCCACCCCGAACCCATACCCAAACCCGTCCCGAATGTAGAAAATTAAATTATTACCCCTTTTATATAAATAGAAATCGAAATCCTAAGTTATCTAACTCACACAGTCAGAGTTTTAGTATTTCAGATGATACTTAGTTATCATAGTTCTCTCTTATCTCCTACCGTATCTCACATTATCGACCTCTCTCTTCTTCATCACTATAGCCATCAATCTCCATCATCTCTATCCTAGATAATGCATTACAACATTGCGATCGGGACTGAAAAATACTTTTACTTTTATTAAAAAAAATATCCACTGCGGGGATTGGGATGGGGCGGGTATACCCGAACCCGTCGGGGACGGGGATGAAATTCGATTTCTCATCCCCACTGGATATGAGTAGGGTAACAGGTAAGTATGTGAGAGTAGGGTATGAGGACGGGGAAGGTAAAACCCGTCCCCCCGCCCCATTGCCATGCCTATTATTGAGAGGTAGCATTAACATTGTTATATGGACAAATGAATTTCCTTCACAGCATATAAAATTTAAACCAAATGAAAATACAAACAATAATCGTTTAGTTTTAACTAAATTTCTTTTCATTAGGATTTGATAGACATAATGACTTTAATCAATGAGTACACACAATTACAATGTTTACAATCATACCAACCCTCTTATATCATAAGCCATCTTCACATTCATGATCTGACTGTTATACATTAACATGGTTAACAAAAACATTATCACATATGGAAAACAATTGAATTCAAACATGACTGGAGTTGTGTCATCTTTATACATGTTATCACTCAAGTTGTGTATTTGAGTTTCTTCATGTCTTTAATAGTTAGAAATCGATCAGCTAGTACATAATCAACCTGTGAAAATGTATGTATTATCCTTTTCTGGTGATCTAGAAAGTTAAGGATCTCATGAAAATGTATATATACAAACACACACATTTGTGCATGTCAAAAGATTTATTTTCAGTTGAAATGGCAGGTAAAGATTAAAGATGGTAGTACTTTTGCATAGAAGCCTACTGCAGCATCATATATGTCATTTTGAAATGGAGCATATGAAGAAAATTTAAATACTAGGCATACTCAAGTACCTAATCTTACACTATTGGTAATTATCTCTCTCCCTAATCCAACAAAACCTCTATCAAGGATAATATATTATCAGCCTGCAAGACAAGATCACAAATACTAGTAGAAATTTGAAAGCCTGAATAGTAGATCTGGTGTGAGTGTCTGCACCCACACCCAAATAGAAATTTTCACCACATACTGTGCTGTTTGAAAATCAAGGACGCCACACTGTTTTGCAAGGAAAATTTGAAGCTGGTAAACGAGTTTTATAAAGTAAAAATGATAAAACTTCAAATATCTATCATCTCAATATTTGGAAATATAGGCAATTCAGCATAGATGTAAAGTGCCATCATAATAAATGTAAACTGCAGTCATTTCAAACAAGTGTTTCAATCAGATGCATTACTTTCTTTCACGATTACTAAAATTAATCCGTATAAATAATTTCTCTTTGAATCAAACGTATAAATCATATCAAATCATAAATTCTGAAAATAAATTACTACAGCTCAGACAAGGAAACATGAAGGTTCAATCCAAATGCAAAAGAAACAAAATTACGATGCAATCCGAGCTATGAGTGAAGAGAACTAAACAGAAATCTAATAGCAACACAATTTTCAATCTGGTCATGAATTCTAATCAAGAGCAAGGTACTGAAACCAAATCGCATAAGTGCGACTCATTTGACCAAATTGCATGGATCAAGGTCACGAGTTTAAAGAATTTAATAGGCACAAGCAATATATAAAGACGTAAAAAGAAAGAACTTTCTATTAATATTGAACTTCTGACACTTATCCATCCAAATGCAGGATTCTGAAACTACAATGAAGAATATGCAGGCATAAAAAAGGAAAGCAAAGCAAATGGCCTAGTCAACAAGAAAGTGTGTTTCAAATACTTGATAATAATTTTGATACTAGCAATTGACATGCCACTTACTATGAAAGGTGAAATGTCAATAACCACAATCATTTGTGAAACGGGGCGAATAATAAATCTCTTTTGATTGGAATAAGGTTTTTCTTGTAAACTTTAATCTGACCATCACACCATTCATCTCTTCTTTTAATACCAAGCTCTACAATCTTCTGGGTATTTAAATCAAACAAAAGTAGTTCGTTATCTTTATTTGCAAAGATTATTTCACCATTCATACCGACTCCCATAGGAATCCCAACACAAGCGCAAGGTTTCTCAACCGTAAAGAGTTTGATCCATGATTCTTTCACACCAACTTCACCCAAAATTGATATGTGAAAAGTTTGTGTGTGATCAGGGAAGGAGATCAAGGCAATTGAATCATTCAACACCAACAATTGTGTCCTCGTCAATATAACGTATGAGGGTATGGGTGTGACTAAGAACGTCTCATTGCTCAAGTCAAATGATACCATACATGTTTCTACATAAAGTTTAAGAGGAAAACCAACCCAATGAGGCATAGACAACCAATGACACACTCCATCCATATACACTTGGAAATTTCCATCCAAAATTAAAGCATAAGGCATATCGACATGGAGTTTCTTCCACGAGTTACTTTTTAGGCTATAAATCTGCCAAAAGGGTCGAAGAGATTTATCTTGCACCAACCATGAATGTTTCTTGCGTAGCTCATCATTACGAAAGCATGGTACAAATGTTTCAAGACAAGTCACCTTGTAGTCATCAGCAACAGAGTCGTAACCAAATCCATGAATCACAGTGCAATGGCGAAAGTTATTCGCCGCCTTATATTTATGAACAATAGATGGAAGAAGTGTCCGAGAAGGAGGAATATCCTTGAATTCTTCGGTAATTGGATTCCACAGTGAGATACTTTTTTCATAATGACCGTGGTGGAAACAAAGTATACCATTAACACTCGCAAATCCATTGATTTCAACTGCACGTGAGGATTTATCTGGAGAAATGAAACTGACACTATTCTCAAACCTTTCACCTGATAGAAAATGGAACCTATCAGGTTCAGAGTAGATATTTATGAGTAGAGATGTACCACCCTCATAAGGTTGAGGTATAATAAGATTTTTGCGATACATAGTCATGAAACAAGAGTCTTCGGTAAGGCGAGACCATGATTTGCTTACGCATTCAAATCGTTTCAAAGATTTAATAGGGAGTTTTGATAGAATAGAGAAAGCAATATCATTGGGAATATAGCATACACTTACAATGTCACTGCTACAGGAATTGGAAGCCATCGAATGAATACAGAAGCTGAGATTAGATTACCACAGTTTTTCTGCGATGGAAGGTAAACAGAGAGAGAACAGTCTTTTGTTGCAGAGACGCGATATTGCTTTGTTTAGAGTTGGGGAGAGTGAGAGAAACTATCACGGATCCTTTTGAGTGTCCTTTGCATGCCAACCTTGTATATTTGAAAAACTAAAGTTTGGTTTTTGAAAACAAATTTGTTTCTTGTTATCTAACACATGTAGATTACCGACGATATTTTATAGAAATGTTGCATGTAAATTAAAAACAATATTTTATATAATTTTTTGGTATAGATTAAAATAATAAGTATAGATATTTATAATTTCAAATGTAACAAACTTAACAAACCATATTTTTTTTTTCAATTACAACAATAATCTAACAAATATAATATAAACCCTTATTTGATCAACAATTTAACATTAATATAGGAAAATTTGTTGAAAGGTATAATTGGAATTATAAAAAATTCGGCCCAAAATCTCTTTTTTCATTTGTATGTTTTTTTTCTATATAATTATATGATGTGAATGTTTTTCATTCTAAAAGTGTATCTAATGTATAAATATGTGTTCATACAAGAATTGTAACCCAATATGTCTCCCCTACCGTTAGCACTACAAGAAATCATTGGAATTATGAGGAAATAAAGTTTCCGAGGAACAAATGTTCTCGGAAAACAGACTGATGCATCTGCTGACATAAAGTAACTAGCATTTTCGAGGAAACTTGTACTTGGAATGTATGTTATTTTTTATTTTTTTATTTTATAATAAAGCGGAAATATTTGATTATCAAATTTTAAAAAAGATCCAAATATTTTAAATTTAAAACACCAAAATACTTCGAGAAAAAAGTTCCTCGGTATTCCTCAGTATTTATTTTAATTAAAAATAATAAAAATGGAATTTAATTAAAAAAGTAAATGATTAATTTTTTAAATGGATTTTTTTCTTCTTGAAACGACAAATATTATACTCGTCGAGATTGTGTACGGAACACAAAAGCTCGCGGACAAACAATAGGTATTTTAACGGTTGTACTTGTCATCCTATTATCCAAACTTGTTCAACTAAATCTTTTGGATTCAAAACAATTTAAGCATGAAAGGCCTAAAGAGAGTTCATAATATAACTATATGCTTTGCATCAGTAAACTAAGTTAAATGAATAAAATCCTATTGGACCAATCAAAGCATTTAAGCAAGAAAACTACTATTTTTCATCAATACATGCAATATTATGTTGATAATTACCTTGTGGTGGAAGCAAGGTAGAGATGCAGAGAAGAGAAAACTTGAATGAAAATCCGAAAGGGAGATAAAAGTAGAGACAATGGACTAGAAAAGGCTTGAATAAGGTTAGATAAGAATATCCATCTGCTAGAAAGGAAGAAGATAAGTTACAGCCAACAAAGTCATTATGCATAATAACGGTTTCAGCTGTGCTAATTAGGATGTTTCTTTCCTTTACATCAAACTCAATGACGCAAGGAAAAAGGTAAACTGGAGCTTGCTGGTATAGGAGGTATTTGCTAAAGATAAATTTGGCTAAATTTGCATTTCCTTATGAGTAAGATTAAAATGAACTGGATTGTTTTTGCCTTGGAGGTGTCTTGGACCAAGAGTGGCTGAATTGAAGTTCGATAATCAGTTGAGTCGGATCAAATATGAATCAGTGTCTTTGGCAACTGAGGTTACTTCGTAATAAATCACGTAACTTACTGGTTGTATTGTGTATGTGTAATATTTGTTTTGTTAACACTAATAAGGAAGTGACCATGCCGCAAATGCATATCGACAAAGAAAAGGGAAGTTATGGAAGGGAGATGGGATGAATGTTGTTAGACTTCATAGATCAAATTGAGGTGCAACATTGTGTGAATATAATGTGGGGATGAAGGACTAGCTTTTGTGGTCAATTAAGCATGTGTGCAATATGATGAACAAAGTAGCAGGGTATATTGAAGTGTGTTATGAGGAGTAATATGTAGGTTTGATATGTTTTGTGGATCTAAGGGAGTAATAGAATGTCGCCTTGTATGCTAATCCATTTGATGGAAGAGATAGGAGAAAGGATCTAAGGAACTCGAAAGAAATGTATTGAGAAAGGATCTAAGGATCTAACATGGCTAGCTACTTTCAGAGTCGATATATCAGAGTTAAAAAGAACGACACGAAACAAAGTTAAATTGAAAATTGAAAATTGACAGACTTTTCCACTCAATCACAAATCAGAGCTTAAAAAACAACTCTAAATAATTCCATAAATAATGCAATAGCTTCTTAAACAATGTTTAGAGCATAATGAAAACAATTAAAGCGGTAAATATATAAACAAATTGCCGTGTTCATTCCACAATATAAATAAGACATATTTTGGCTAATAATATAATTAAAAAGAAACAAGAGTCAAACCGATTCCTTGATATTACTAAACATGAAGGAAAAAAGAAATCCATCAAAGAGTTGCAAACAATTTTGAGCATGAACGGAGTAAAGGTGGTGCAGAATATAAAAATAGAGACAATGGACTAGAATAGGCTTGAATAACAGTTTCAGCCAGTGCTAAAAGGTTTCATAAAAGCTTCCTTCAACCTACCAAGACAGATAGTATACGAATTTATAGATACCGGGGAAAATATGAGAACTATATCATTCAAACGAGTCAGCCAAATAAACGGCCGAATATAGTTATCTGTTAAACATTAAAACTACTTTGTCTCTTTCTGAAAGTCAAGGACATCACTGTCTTGTAAGGAAAAATTGAAGCTAGTAAACAAGGGAGAGTGTTATAATTATAAAGTAAAAATGATAAAATATCTCTATCATGTCAATATTTAGTATTGGAAACTGCTATGAGAGATTCAATTCATTCTGATTTCATAGAATGTGATTCTGTTACAAAACGGTTACATCACCTGCTTATATATATAGAAGGTAGTTGCTCACCTGCAATAGCAGGTTTCTCCCTATTACTAACTTTTATAAGCAATTCATAATAGATGTAAAATGCCATCATACTAAATGGAAACTGCTGTCATTTCAAACAAGCGTTTCAATCGGATGCATTACTCTCTTTCACAATTACTAAAGTTACTCCATATAAATAATTTCTCTTTGAATCAAACGTATAAATTTCATCAAATCATAAATTCTGAAAGTAAATTACCACAACTCAGAGAAGGAAACATGAAGGTTCAATCCAAATGAAAAAGCAACAAAATTATGTTGCAATTATAGCTATGAGCGAAGAGAACTGAAAAAAAATCTAATAGCAACAAAAGTTTCAATCTGGTCATGAGTTCTAATCAAGAGCAAGGTACTGAAACCAAATTGCATAAATGATAATATATCAGGATTCTGAAACTACAATGAAGAATATGCAGGCATAAAACGAAAAGCAAATGGCCTAGACAACTGGAAAATGTTTATCAAATACTTGATAATAACTTTGATATTAGCCCACTTTCTATGAAAGATGAAATGTCAATAACCACAATCATGAGTAAAACGGAAAATAATTAATTTATTCTTTTGATTGGAAGAAGGCTTTTCTTGTAAACTTTAATCTGACCAAGAGTATTATATCTTCTTTTAAGACCAAGCTCTACAATCTTTTTGGTATTTAAATCAAACAAAAGTAGTTCATTGTAGTCATTTGCAAAAACTATTTCACCATTCATACCGACTCCCATAGGAAACATAGCTAGAGTGCAAGGTTTTTCAACAGTGAAGAGTTTGATCCATGATTCCTTCACACCAACTTCTCCCAAAATTGATATGTGAAAAATCTGCGTGTTCATAGGGAAGAAAATCAAGGCAATGGAGTCATTCAACACTGTCAATTGTGTCCAGATCAGTCTAACGTATGAGGGTATGGGTGTGACAAAGAACGTCTCATTGTTTAAGTCAAATGATACCATACATGCTTCTGCAGAAAAAGGAATACTCCAATGAGGGCATACGTGACGAATGAGGCATAGACAACCAATGACAGACTCCATTCATATACACTCTGGAAATTTCCATGCAAACTGGCCACGAGCAAAGTTGAAGAATGAGGCATATTGACATGGAGTTTCTTCCACAAGTTACTTTTTAGGCTATAAATCTGCCAAAAGGGTTGAAGGGATTTATCTTGCAACAACAATGAATGTTTCTTGCGTAGCTCATCATTACGAAAGAATGGTTCAAATATTTCAAGACAAATCACTTATAGTCATCAGCAACAGAGTCATAACCAAATCCATGAATCATAATGTGATGATGAAAGTTACCTGCCGCCTTAAATTTATGAACAATAGGTGGAAGAAGTGTCCCAGAAGGAGGAATAACCTTGACTTCGTCGGTAGTTGGATTCCACAGTAAGAGACTTTTTTCACAAACACAGTATTGCAAACAAAGTATGCCATTAACACTGGCAAAGCCAATGATATCAAGTGGACAAAAGGATTTAACTGGACAATTGAAACTGACCGTATTCTCTAACCTTTCACCTGATATAAAATGGAACCTTTCATCGTCAGAGTAGATATTTACGAGGAGAGATGTATCACGGTCATAAGGTTGAGATAGAAGAAGATTGTTGCGATACATGGTCATGAAACGAGAGTCTTCAGTAAGGCAAAACCATGCTTTGCTTATACATTCAAATAGTTTCAAAGATTTAATAGGGAGTTTTGATAGAATAGAGAAAGCAATATCATTGTGAATATAGCATTCACTTACAATGTCACTACTACAGGAATTGAAAGCCATGGAATGAATACAGGAAGAGCTGAGATTAGATTACCACAGTTTTCCAAGCCTGGAAGGTAAACAGAGAGAGAGAATAGTCTTCAGTTGCAGAGCAGCGATATTGTTTTGTTTAGGGTTGGGGAGACCGAGAGAAACTATTATATGTACCTTATGCTTTTTTACTGTGTGTTAACGTATGTAGATTATTGATGATGGGAGACGATATCTACGGTATACATTAAAGTAAGGTTTTTCTTATCTTTTTATTTTCCTTTTTTTTCATAAATATCTCAACAAACTCATCCGATTAACTATTCAAATATTTTTCATATTATGTCAATTGTTTTTTTCCGCTCTTTTTATTGCACTAACGTTTTGAAAATTATGAACAGTGTTTTTTTATGAAATTTTAATTTTAATTAACAGTAAAAAATATAAATGTTTTTTTTCTTTCAAGATGTAACAAATCAAAGTAATTATGATTATCTATTTCAACGAAACAAACAATATAACAAAAAAAATATAATCTAAGTTTTTATTTTTTTAATGACACCAACAACAATCTTTATTATAGAAGAAGTTGTTGTTTAAGAGTATAATTTGGATAATGAAAAAGTAAGTATAGATACACTCATCTACTTTGTTACACTTTTGAAATGATAAAGGAAAAAAATTGGACATTTGTGTTTGTTACACTTTTATTTTAATATTTAAATTTATTCTTATCTATTTGTTACGTGTGTTATTGTATTGAAAATTGAGGGTATTTTTGGAAAGAAAAAATCAGCTCAAAAGAGTTGAAAGAGGTTGTTTTCTTTATATAGTATAGATAGATTATACTCAAACCATTTTTTCTATAATAATGATTATGTTGGTATAATTAAAAAGATAGTAATTTATATTTATTTTTTTGTTATATTGTTTGTATCATCGAAATAGATAAACAATGTTAGTTTAGTTTGTTAAAATTTTATAGGAAAAAACCGTTCATAATTTTCAAACTTTAGCACAATAAAAAGATTAGAAAGACAGACATGTTAGTGTCCGTCTTTTCGCTAGTTATATATAGCTATAATTTAATCCAAATAAAAAATATTTTATTCTAAATTTCATATAAACTATGGCTCCTAATTTATACTTATTAGCGCAATAAGAAGATGGGACATGTCTAAACTCTAATCTATATTATAATAAAGAAAGTAGACCATTTTGTGCTGGCTTTTTCTCCTACCAATTTAACCATTGAGCAAATTTGATCATAAGACTGTATTTATAATTATTTGTTATATTTTTTAAAGATATTATATTTGTTATATTGTTGGAATTATTGAAAAAAATAAGTATAGATTTTACCATATGAAAATATAAAATATTTATTATCTCTAACTATCATTTTAATCAAAATCAAATTATTTTTAATCAAAATTTTATAAAAACTACGATGCATATTTATAAGCATTAGCACAATAAGAATGACAGACTTCCGTACCCGTCTAAAGCTATTATCAGAATTCTCTTGTTGTTGCAGAGCAGCGAAAGTGTTTTTATTTTTTTTGGGTTCGGGAAATAGAGGGATGGGTTGAGAAGACGTGTGGTTTTTATGTGTGTCTACATATATTGGTAATTTTTTTTTTTGGCGAGGACATAGTTTTGGTAGATAAAAAATAGATTCTTCACTTATGAGTATCTAGCCAGTGTACTATTTAACCAATATTAACTATGATTAGATTCGATTCAATCTATTTAAAAAAGATTTGGATACATTTTTCTATATGTGAAATAGGAATACTTTTGGATTTTTTTTAGGGACTTTTGGATCTGTTTAACCCTCTTAATGTGTCACCTTAATTAGTCCATCAATTTTTCATTCTGTGGGTTTGGAAGAACAATTAGAGAAATACAACGATAGGTATCACTCTTTTCTTTTGAATGTCAAAAATTTGTATTTTCTCTTTTGTCAAATTTAATCTTTGAGTTTTAACCTTTAACTTAATCAAATGAGTTGTATTCATCCTCCGACATATATCACTTATAGTTAGGGATGGAGCCAGAAATTTAGCTTAAAAGGGGCCAAGTTTAAGAGTATATGACATAGTAAAGAAAAAACAAATTTTTATATGCATGTAATGTATTAATAACAGTGTAAAAAATAGGGATAAATAAGTTTTGATTCCTATGAAAAATTTAAATTTTGATTTTAGTTCCTTTAATAAGTTTCTTCAATTTTTGTCTTCTAAATAATTTTTGCTATCACTTTCAGTTTTTGCTTTTAAGTCCGATAAAGTCTACCCTACATATTTTGAAATGAGTTTATGTTTAGAATATTATAAAAACTAGCGAGTCTTTCCGCTTTTTTTTATTGTGCTAACGTTTGAAAATTATGAACGAGATTTTTTTTATAAAATTTTGGTTTTGATTAAAAGTAAAAATATAAATATTTGTTGCTTTTTTTTTAATGACACGTTGCTTAAAAATATAATTGGAATAATGAAAACGTAAGTATAAATATACTCATTTAGTTTGTTATACTTTTTACATGATAAAGGAAAAAAAAAACATATATCCATATCGTGTTTGTTACATTTGTTTTAATATTTAAATTTATTTTTTATCAATTTGTTACATGTGTTATTTGTATTGAAAATTAAGGGTATTTTTGGAAAAAAAATACAACCCAAAAATATTGAAAGATGCAGTTTTCTTTATATATAGTATAGATAAGTTAGATAATATACAAATGAAAAATAAATACTTTTTTTTTGTCAAGATGAAAAAAAATACTAGTAATTAGAAAAATAAAATTTTAGCAAAGGATAAGACCATATATAACATCCTTCAAAAAAAGGCAATATATAACATGAATAGGATCACCCTTCAAAACGAAAAACAGGAATGGAATCTGCAAATCAATTTTGAGTCTCTTGATTCTCTTTGCCCTCATTCTCTTCCACTATTGCCTCACAAATGTTTGGTCCTCTTTGGTGCCCTACCACTAGTTGTCAATCCCATCAAGAATAGGATACTCCATTAATTCATCCAAAAGCACCTTATATATATTCTGCACACGTCAACTCCTGAATTAAGTATGCACCCATTGCAATTGATGAAAAGTTCTTAGAATAAAAACTTTGAATTTTATGCATGTAAATTATTATTTAGCATCGATATTATTATTAGGATATCCCCTCAAAAAATATTATTATTAGAATATAGTAGTAATATTTAACATTGCCTAATTAAATTACTTGTTCATATTGCCTCACTCCCTATATATACCCACCTCCACATTCCCAATCTCTCCAACTCTCTTCTATTTGTCTTCTAGCCTTTCTATCTCTACCTGCAGACGACAGGTTTGTCTCTATTTCTATTTCTTCTTTGTCTGAAAATATTGTTGTTATGAAAATTTATTATTTACTAATTAAAACTTAAATATACTCCAAGTTTGATATGGTGAATATAATATCTTAAAAATATATATATTATTTTTATTTCATGTATATGGTTAATCATGGTTTTCGACAATAGGTTGAAAACAAGTTTGAGTTTGTAACCTTAAGGAACTATGTTTGAATTTCATATCGAACAATTGTACATATAATTATTAGTCTCCGTTATTAATAATAATTTACCCTTCTTCATAATTTTTTTTCTTAAATATTTGCTCTAATGATTAAGAAGTATATCTTAGATAATAAATAAAAAATCATTTTTCTTTCAAAAAAATAAAAAAAAATCATTTATTCATTATTTGTCTATGTATTTGATCACAATCTCATCAATAGTTTGTTTTTAATCAATTTATCTTCTAACTTGCACATCTTATTTTACTACATGAACATAATCCATTAATTCTAATAACCTAGATCCTTGCAACCAGGAGAAGTACACAATCATGCAATTAAGAATCGCAATGGTTAGATGAAGATTGAACGATTCATATTCTAACTTCAAATTATTTTTAAAATATAACTAGGAATATGAGTGGATCGATCTTCAACAACTGAGACTGCAAATGAGTGAATACGCATAATCCAATTTTGAATTCACTACTAAAAAAGCAAAAATTAGTGAGGGAATTTTAGAGAGGGAAAACGTGAAATCCCTCACTAATTCGGTCACTAAATTTTGCGACCAAGGAATTTGTGAGGAATTTTAATTTTTCCGTCACTAATTTCCCTCTCTAATTTTACTTTTTCTAGTAGTGATTATATATGATCATGTGAATGAATGATTTGTTTGGTGTTTGGAAAACATATCATTAAAACTAAGGAGCCTTTTGATTTGGTTTTAATCTGATTTTAATATACATGTATCCCCATGCATGCATGCACCTTAATTTTGGTGTTGTTTTGTTGCAGTTTCTTAAGAGCTAATCACAAAGAAAGTTTACATGGTTGATATTCAGATCCCAACCACATTTGATCCATTTGCTGAGGCTAAAGAATCAGATGCACCAGGTGCAAAAGAGTATGTGCATATTAGGATACAGCAAAGGAATGGAAAAAAGAGCCTAACAACAGTGCAAGGACTGAAAAAAGAGTTCAGCTATGAGAAGATCCTTAAAGATCTCAAGAAAGAGTTTTGTTGCAATGGAAATGTTGTGAATTGCAAGGATCTTGGCAAGATTATCCAACTCCAAGGTGATCAACGCAAGAATGCTTCTCACTTTCTCATTCTTGCTGGTCTTGTTAGAAAGGACAACATCAAGATTCATGGTTTTTAATCAAGATTTATTCATGTTTGTGTTTTCTATATGCATGCTTGTAATAATCAAAGTTGCTCAAGTTTGATTTAACACGAGTGTTTATTTATTAAATAAGTAAACAAAGATTTGGATTGGAATACATATATTTTTTTTATAGATTGGATTGGAATATTGTGATTATGCTTGAATTAATTAATGCAAGACACGTTCCCTCTATTTTCACCTTTTATGGCGCCTAAAATCACAATTTTTGGGGATAAAAAACATGCACCGGGACCAAAATTGCAACAAATGTGACAATAAAGGGACTAAAAGTTCGATTTTAAAAAAGGATGACTGTTTTCACGGGTTTGATAAAATAAGGGACTAAAGTGTAATTAAGCTTAGTTTATTCCTCTCATCTCTAACAATAACAATAACTCTCACTTACCTTAACTAGGAAAATCACCTTTCCTAGGTGAGTCCATACTTTATTGAGTGTTTAAAATAAATTACAAGATCGCTCAAAACTAAACTTAAAAAAACCAAAAAAAGAAATAGCTTGCGTTGTTGTTGAACTCCACTCCTCATCATTGTACAAAATTCTTCATAGTTAATTCTACCATCCTGAGATACCACAACATCATAGCAAGTCAATAAAATTTGATCTTGAATTTGATGTAGCTAAAAAATTGTGCAGCTAGCAATAGGAGCTAATGGATGAAAGATTAGACGGCGTATATTTCAAATTCTTGTTTTGAATCATATTTGTGAGGTTAGAATGTGAGACGTCCAATCTTCATCTGACAGAATATTATCTTACTACAAGTCAATAAAAATTAATCATGGATTTTATGTAGCTAAAACCAGAAAAGTAAGCAATCAGAGCCGATGAATGAAAGATTGAGCAACTCATATTTCGAACTCATGTTTTTTAAATAGATTTGCAAGGTCAGAAAGCAAGTCGTCCAATCTTCATCCGACAAGGTTTACAGATTGCACTATTTTTCTCCTAAAGAAAATCATGGTAAAACACATAGAGTTATATATTTTTTTGGTCCCTAAAAAACATATAAGCTTACATTATCCGTGTCAACTTCGGATACAATTTCCCTGATTATGTCTTCGTCACTCATACCGTATTCCTTCATGGCCGTTTCCAGTTCGTCTCTTGTAATAAAGCTGTGATAGAGTCAAAGAAAAACAAGGATATATGTTCATTAAACTGATGATGACTCTCTAATCAATGTACTTTCTTGTATAGGAAAAAATGAGATTTCTAGTAATTGATCCTTGTTTTATTATTAAAACTTAAAAAAATAAAAAAAATGAAACATATTTGACAGACATGACAATAAACTATAATGCAACTTCTAAGTCAAAAGTTGAGAATCTAAGATATTGAAGAAAGAGTAATTAAAGATAGAAATACTTGCTTACTATTGTTATTATCCAAATATTGAGCTGAGTCTTTGTAATCCTGCCAACAATTCCTCATATGTGATTGAAGATAGAAATATTGAGCTGAATCTCTTCTGGAAAGGACTGCACTGTCTATTGGTTTATCAGAAGCATCTCTACCTTCTTTAAGCCAAGGATGCTCTAATTCATAAGGATAATGAACCGATCGATGTTGTCAGTCAGCATTAATACTAATTATACTAACATTTGTGATTAAAAAAAAAAGTCAATAGTAATTGCAATGGAAAATATTATACAGACAATGTTTTAAAAGTTTCAAGTACTTGGTGAGGCGTAAACGATAAAATTTACCTACCTAGAACCTGAGAAGCTGTGATACGTTTGGTTGGATCTTGTATAAGCATCTTACTAACAAGGTCCTTAGCACTGTCTGATATGATTGGCCATGGATGACTTTCAAAGCCGATATGACCTTGCAATATGGCATCAAATATTCCCTTTTGACTCTCTGAAACAAATATTTTAGGGAAAAACTAGTCAAGCTTAGACAAGGTAATTATTATTCCATAATGAATACATTGACGAACCAGTTGATTTACCTGCCCAAAATGGAGGCACGCCAGAAAGTAAGACATACAATATAACTCCTGCACTCCATATATCTATTTCCTTCCCATATCTACGACGTAGAACTTCTGGCGCAACATAATAAGCACTGCCAACTATATCTTGATATACCTTTCCTGCGAATAAATAATCAGAAAAGTTTTAGCATGTATGTTCTAAAAGGAAGACAATCCTGCTCTTTAATACGATAAATCCTCTGATCAAAAGACAAGTAGTTGCACACAACATACTAAATATGCATGTCAATGTCATGTCATGTCATGTGTGCCATATAGTTGCAGAGAAATACATATGAGAATCTCTACATGGATTGTCTTGGAACTAATATAAGGAAACTGCAATGATACTAACACTAGCAAAGTTCAAGATTTTTATGAAACCAAATAATACATATCTTGTAATCGATGGAATAAATGAAATGATACATTCTGCCGTTCCGGTTCATTTAATTAGGATGACGATACGAATACATTTAATCTATCAATAAAGAAAGACCGATGAATGGATAAAAATCTTACCTTCTTCAATGAAAACCGACAAACCGAAATCAGTGGCCTTGATAGTTGCCTTATCATCCTTACTAGACAACAAGAAATTTTCTGGCTTAAGATCTCTATGCATCACACCCATAAAATGACAAATATGAACAACATTAACAATTTGTCTAAAAATTGAAGCTGCATCTCTTTCACTATATTTCCCTTTGGCAATAATTGTATCATAAAGTTCACCACCAGCACAAAGTTCCATAACTACATGAACTGAATTTTTATCCTCGTACGCACCTTTAAACTCAACAATATTTGGTTGTCCACTCATATGCTGCATGATTTGAATCTCCCTCTTTATATCTTCCTTATCAGGTTCACTAACAAGATTACTCTTAGAAATTGATTTGCAAGCATATGTCAATCCAGTTGAATTCTTAGTACAAAGATAAGTCACACCAAATCGTCCTCTCCCTAATTCCTTGCCAAGTGTGTAAATTTGCCTCACATCTTCAAATTGTTTACCTAGAATTGTGTTTGTATCCGACCTTTTAACAGTTGGATTTGTACTTGGAGCATGTTTGTTTGGTAATTGGTAAGGTTGTTGAAAAGGGTTTTTTGATTGATTCACCAAGGGTTCATGATTCTTGTGATTGTGATTGTGATTGTGATTGTGCATACCAGAAACACCAACATGTACATGTTCTCGTTCTGATTCTTTTTTACTCAGACAAACACCCATGATTATAGCACAAAATCAAAAGGATGAGATTTTTATCAGATGCAAGATCAAAGCTTCAAAGTGATCAAGTAAAATTTGTTTTTTGTTTCTTGGGTGTGAAGAAACCAAAGTTTGAAACTTGATATAGAAAGGTTTCTGAGGAAAGGATCAGAATTTGGGATTAATTTAATGTGGCTAAGAGAAAAGGTCTGAAGTATGAATGGAATTAACATAAAAGGAAAGAACAAGCAACCTTGAACCGAGTGAAATGTTAGATTTGGATTCATATGTCAGAATATGTTTTTAAAATGTTTGAGGTTGTATAAAACAATGTTGTGGTAGGACATTAATATCATTACAAGAGAATCCAAGAGAAGCTTCATTTTTTTCTCAGGTGGGCACTACTCTTACACTACCCCATTTGATCCATATGTAGAAAAAGAACAAAAATCATTAAACCTAACAACTTTATTAATGTTTCGGTCTAAAAGAAAAACTTCATTCATGTTTTAACATTAATTTTTTTATATGTGTATCAGATATCCTCTGCATGCAACTACAAAACTAATCCTTTTGAGTCGGATAAAAATTGTTTAATTATTACCATTAGCACAAAAAAAACACTTTAAATTGTTTACCAACATAAAGTTGAGATAGTTGATAATGGAGAAAAAAATCTGAATTGTATTTTAGAGTCAAAGATCTTAACTACAGAAAAAATAAAAATATTTCTAGTATATATAGAATGTTGTATTAATATTGCATATACGAATACTCTTTTTCAAAAAAAGTTACAGATAGATATTAGGCAAATGCTAACATGTGCTCTTAGTATATAAGATAACCACTCAAGCAGAGCATATTAATTTTTCAGTACCACAAATCTATATTTGAATCTTTACATGCCTCTCATATAATTTATAAAACTTTTGGAAGCCCTTTCTCACAAACTAAATAAGTTTAATCCTTTTCACTTGCTGGTCTTGGTTGTAGGAGACTCAAACTAGTGACATAATTGTGTGGTTTATTTAGAATAGCTTGCCTTGTTGTTGGACTCCACTCCTCATCATTGTACAAAATTCTTCATAGTTAATTCTACCATCCTGAGATACCACAACATCATAGCAAGTCAATAAAAATTTGATCTGGGATTTGATGTAGCTCAAAAATTGCGCAGCTAGCAAGTGGAGCTAATGGATGAAAGATTAGACGGCTCATATTTCAAATTAGTGTTTTGAATCTGATTTGCGAGGTTAGAATGTGAGACGTCCAATCTTCATCCGACATCTCTGATTTGAGGTTTACAGATTGCACCGTTTTTATACTAAAGCAAATCCAGGTAAAATAAACATAGAGACTTACATTATCTGTATCAACTTCCGATATAATTTCCCTGATTGTGTCTTCGTCACCCATACCGTATTCCTTCATGGCTGTTTCCAGTTCATCTCTTGTAATAAAACTGTGATGGAATCAAACAAAAACAAGGATATATGTTCATTAAAGTGATGATGAGTCTGAAACCAATGTACTTGTTTATATAATGGAAACGAGGATTTCTGGTGATTGATCCTTGTTTTATTATTAAAACTTAAAAAAAAAAAAAAAAAAAAACATGAAACATATTTGACAGACATGGCAATAAACTATAGAGCAAATTCTAAGTCAAAAGTTGAGAAAGTAACTGATTGAAGAAATAGTAATTGAAGATAGAAATACTTACCCACTATTGTCTTTATCAAAATATTGGAAGGCCTTGTAAAGATGCTCATCTCTTTCTAACCTGTGTCTATGCATTGTTGCGGTGATGAATTCTATGTAGTCAATTGTTCCATTTCCATCTACATCAGCCTATATTTAAACATAGGAATATAGTTTTAGAGGAATTAATACACAGATTACACAACAAATCTTGTTAATCAGTAATGGCTTACAGCTTCCATAAGCTGCCGCACTTCCGCTTCAGTAAGCTTTGAGCCGAGTCTTTGCAATCCTGCCCTTAATTCCTCATATGTGATTGTACCACTTTTGTCAGTGTCCATGTTCGTAAACATTGCCTTCAAACCTTGGATCTCTTCTGATGAAAGATTCTCAGCAATAACCTAAAAGAAACATTAGGTGAATATTTTTTTATCTCTCAGTATAAACTTATTGAGTGAAACAGAAATTAGGCCTATTTGAGTTTATTTACTGACATAAACACTTGCGATACTGTTTAGGAGAGCTTATGGAAACAGCTTGTGACGTGTTCATAAGTTGTTTTCATCTTATTTCCATAAGCTCTCTAGGATAGCTTATGCTATAAGTGTTTAATCGTTGTTTATCTAAACATAATTTGTCTTAAAATTTGCTTTTAATAATTTTTAGCTGTTGATCCACATAGAAAGCAGTAACAATATGTCATTTAATAAAATAAGCATAAAACAACACTCTGGTCTCTTCAATTAGATAGTGAATGGACTAACCTTGAGGGCAAGTTTTTTTAGTTTATTCATCGCTCTGAATTGCTTCATTCTTGAAAGGACTGCACTGTCTATTGGTTTGTCCGAAGCATTTCCACCTTCTTTAAGCCAAGGATGATCTAATAATCCATACAATACATATGAGTCGATTAGTAAAAAGTTTACAAAGCATTAGCCAAAGAAAATTCATAAGGATAATGCAACAACGTTGTCAGTCGATAGTAACACAAACGTTTGTGATTATAAAAAAAAAAAATCAATAGTAATTGCGATGGAAAGTATTATACAGATGATGCTTTAAAAGTTTCAAGTACTTGATGAGGCGAAAACAGAATAAAAGTTACCTACCTAGAACCTGAGAAGCCGTGATACGTTTCTTTGGATCTTGTGTAAGCATCCTACTAACAAGGTCCTTGGCACTGTTTGATATGCTTGGCCATGGACGACTTTCAAAGTCAACATGACCTTGCAATATGGCATCAAATATTCCCTTTTCCGTCTCTAGAACAAGTATTATAGGGAAAAATCAGTCAAGCCTAGTACGAGGTAATTATCATTCCATAATGAAACGATTAATGAACCATTTGATTTTACCTGCCCAAAATGGAGGAACACCACAAAGTAAGATGTACAATATAACTCCAGCACTCCATATATCTGTTTCCTTCCCATATTTACGGCGTAGAACTTCTGGCGCAACATAATAAGCACTGCCGACTATATCCCGATATACCTTTCCTGCGAATAAATAATCAGAAAAGTTTAAGTGTACATATTCTAAAAGGAAGACAATCCTGCTCTTTATTATGATAAATCCTCTGATCAAAAGACAAGTAGTTGCCAACATACTACATATGGATGCCATGTGTGTCATATGGTTGCAGAAAAATCACATATGAGAATTTCTACATGGATTGTCATGGAACTAAAACAAGCAAATTGCAAACCACTTTAAAGTTCAAGAATTTTATGAAACCAGATAATACAAATAAATGGAATGACAGATTCTGCCGTCTGGTTGATTTGATCAATCATGTCATGTTAGTATTCCTAAGTTATTAATTAGGATGGCCATACAAATACAGTTAATCTATCAACTTCATATCATTTCTGACAGTGAAAATGAATGGAAAATGATGGCAGCGTTGACTTTCTTTATTTCCCTAAGTTTGATGTCATTCATTTTCTTTATCTCCCTAAGATTGATGCGTAATTTTTCATTAATTCAATGTGCATGCCCCTACTACATCACATGATGCAGCTGCAATATTGCGATCCACAATTACAGCACTGCAATTGCTGTGTTTCTGTGACCACCGGAGAATCCACATTGCAACACTACAATGCATTAGGTGCAACGGACGATAAATTATAGTAAATTACTTTTCATGTTCGTAACACTGCATAACCATTGTACTAAAGATCATGGTAATTTGTTTAACCGTAACTCTTGACAAACAGGGTATAATGATAACAATTATTGTCAATTTAACAGGGTATAATGATGAAAATTATTGTCAATGCATTGCAGCTAAATTAAAATTTCAAGATTATGCTATAGTTCACATTCTATAATTCCCAAATATTACTATAACTTTCAAGATATAAGAAAGAAAAACCAATAAATGAATAAAAAAGTATACCTTCTTCGATGAAAACCGACAATCCGAAATCAGTGGCCTTGATAGTTGCCTTATCATCCTTACTAGACAACAAGAAATTTTCTGGCTTCAAATCTCTATGCATCACACCCATAAAATGACAAATATGAACAACATTAACAATTTGTCTACAAATTGAAGCTGCAGCTCTTTCACTATACTTTCCCTTAGCAATAATCCTGTCAAAAAGTTCACCACCAGCACAAAGTTCCATAACCACATGAACTGAATTTTTATCCTCATAAGCACCTTTAAACTCAACAATATTTGGTTGTCCACTCATATGTTGCATGATTTGAATCTCCCTCTTTATATCTTCTTTATCAGATTTACTAACAAGTTTCCTCTTTGAAATTGATTTGCATGCATATTTCAATCCAGTTGAATTCTCAGTACAAAGATAAGTCACACCAAATTGTCCTCTTCCTAATTCTTTCCCAAGTGTGTAAATTTGTTTCACATCTTCAAATTGTTTACCAAGAATTGCGTTTGTATTTGATCTTTGAGCATTTGGTTTTGGACTTGGGGCATGTTTGTTTGGTGATTGGTAAGGTTGTTGAGAAGGGGTTTTTGATTGATTCACATAAGGTTCATGATTCTTGTGATTGTGATTATGATTGTGATTGTGATTGTGATTATGATTATGATTATGATTATGATTATGATTATGATTATGATCTGGCTCTGATTCCTTTTTACACAAACAACCACCCATGATTATAGCTCAAAATCAAAAAGCAAAAAGATGAGATTTTTATAATATACAAGAACAAACCTTCAAAGTTATTAAGTAAAGGAATGAAAAAGGCAAAAACCCAGATCAGAAATCAACAAATTATGCAGATTTATGGCTAAAAAGCAAAGCTTTAGATCAAAAACATGCAAAAGTGTGAAGAAGGTTTTTTTGGTTTTCTGTGTATGAAGAAACCAAAGTTTGAAACTTGATATAGAAGGGTTTGTGAGGAAAGGATCAAAAAATTTGATTAATTAAAGGTGGCTAAGAGAAAAAGTCTGAAGTATGGAATTATTAACAAAAAAGGAAGAACAAGCAACCTTGAATGAACTGAGTCAAATGTTAGATTTGGATTCATGTGTCAAAATATGTTTTTAAAATGTTTGATGTTTTGTTTTGTTTTGTTCAAAACAATGTTGTGGAAGGACATTAATGTCCTTGCCAGATAATCCAACAGAAACTTCATTCTCATTTCTTACGTGGAACTGGACCCTATCCATTTGATAGGAAAGGAATTCTATATGAATCATCTTGATAAATGACCAGATAGTCCAGTCTAGTAGGGGTAGTTTAAAAATAGTGACTTAAATTGTCTCTTCCAATTATTTTCATATTCACTTATTTAAGGAAATATACTATGAACATAAAGAATTCTGAACGTAGTTTGGTAGAGTTTATAATATTATTCACGGAAAATGATTTGATTCTTTTTTTATTATTACGATTAGGTTATGAGTTAAAAATCAAAACTCACTTGAAAAGAATTTATTGTTTATTTGAGTCTCACAACATTTTCCTTATTTAAACAAAAAAAAAGATCAAAATTCATTATCCCTGTCTAAAGGTCTTAAATCTACTACCACTTAAACGCGGTAAGAATCAAATACTATAATTGTGATGGACTAATAAAAGAAGTTTTTTTTTTTAAGAATAATAAAAGAAGATATTTCTAGTAAATATATAGTCATTTGTTAAGAATTTAAATAAAGAATTTTGTATTAAGTTGTGTATCAATTTCTTGAATATTTAAATAAAAATATTGATTCAAATTTTTTTCCAAACCAAAACTTCTATTTATGATTAGTGTAATTATTTTTTTTTTGGTTCAAAAGTGTAATTATTATATTATAATATATTAATAATTGTGTTTTTTTGACATTAAAATTGTTTTTGTATCTTTCTCATCACCTTATTATATATAACGGGAGAAAATAACAAGTCAATTAAGGAGGTGTGAACCCATGATCTGCTCTGCTGACCGATTCAGAGATGCATCCATCACCCTACACATATGAAACTCACAATCTATTGGTAAAAAAAAATAGCTCATCATCTTTCAGTTCTTAATTATTTATCTTAGTTTCAGTCTCTTATAATGCTCAATTTTATTTTTTTATCTTTATCTTTCTAACAATATACCCTTTGTAAGTTATATCTTGTATATTTAAATTCTTCCAACTCCTGGTGATGACAATTTCCTTTCTCCTTCAAATTTTAAAGAACTCCTAACTAGTAAAATTTTGCCTACAGTAAACGAAAGTTAGACAAAAGAAAATAAAAATTACAACTAGATAAAGAGTCCTCCAATCACATGACATATTTGTGGATAAAATAATTAAGCCAATAAAATACTAATCATATGGTTGATGATGTCGTGATTCATAGCATGAAAAACAAGTACAAGGGCCCATGTGACACGTAAATAAGGAAAACGTGTGTACGTACCAGCAACTCAACTCATGATTCATGAAGAAAGCGCACCACGACGACCAAGACCAACTTTGCTAAATGGCAAGAACACGGTTTAAATTTCATCTTTCCTTTTGTGATTTAATCACACATTTTTTGTAGAATTAAATTAAATGATTTTTTTTTTAGAGAAATAAATTAAATGATGAGTACTTGTTTAAAATAATACATTGTCCGTATTTTTGTTATATTGTGCGCAAAAACAAATTTTCCAGTTAGACTCATGATCATCTTTTTTCATGTCTGGAATACAACTCCAACATTAGGAGCATCTTACGATGCTTATCAACATTTTTTTAGTTCACACGCACATTATATGAAGCTCTCAAGTAAAGAATGGACCTACGTAGCAAGTTAACCCTGGTTTGCATGTAATGATCTAGTTTTTATTTTCCAGTAGAATTCTAGATGTGGAGTTTGCGGTATTGATTTTTTGGGCCGCCATCTGGTCACTTGGGGGGGGGGAGGGTTTGAGGGTGAATTTTTTGGTCACCTCATGTGTTTCATTCTCTTTGTACATTTGTTATCTCTATTATATCTATATTCAATTTCCAAGTTTTGTAAGCCAGAAAGGAACATTGCTATCATGTTATGTTTAACTTCTCGAGTCCGCTTGGTTGATTGAGTTCCTAAAGCAACCATTATTCTTTTCCAAAATTATTTTAGTTTTGTTTTATTATGGATTTGATTGGATGGGTAACAACAAAATCAACTCATCATAATCAATTTCTGGAACTATTTTGTTTTTTCATCAAACCAACAATTTATTTTTATCAGTGAAATCTTTTTACCAAACTAGTTTTCTACAACAAAAATAATTTCTTTAAAAATTAACCAATACACACACATTTTTTATCAACAACCACACATCCTTAAATTTTCATCGCATCAAAGATAGAGAATTACTTGGTTAGACACAACACTAAATATTACATGTTAGGCGCACACACATAAAATTGAAAAAATTAAAAAGAAAATTATTAAAGTGATATTGATTGATGTGGCTATTTCATTTATCTTTTAATTTTTTTGATTTTGTGCCTAAATGTTTGTGTCTAGGTAAGACTATCTCTCAAGAGATAAGTAAGAGAAAAGAATCACTCTTGACCAAGGTAGTCAGGAACGAGTCCCAGCACGTAGGATCGTCTATTCCTACGTGCTTCCCACAACCAAGCGTGCCTCGTCCTTGCTCTGAAACGCTTTTTCCATGTTTGTTGGCAGGAACGAGTTCCTGATGCAGAAACGTTAAAAAAACGAGTTGGGTCTGTCAAAATTGGTTTGGGCTACCCGAACTGGGTCGGGTCAAAAAAATAACATGGTTTCAATAAATAATAAAAACCTGGATAAACTCATTTCTTCTCATTCTTCTCACGTAAACCTAAATACGAACGGCAGCCATGGATGTTTTCCCGACGAATTTCTCACCGTCGTTCTCTCTCTAGCCTGTTTTCTCGTCGTTCTCTCTCATTCTTCCTCACCTAAACCTGTTTTCAATCTCTTTCATTTCCTTCACTTCCTTTTTTCGTTTTCTCTCCATACTCATTACTCTGCTTCATTTTCTCCATAGCATGTTACTCTGTTTTCTCTCCATACCTATCAATCCTATTTTTAATATAACATTTGTAATGGCTTCAGCAAGTAATGTTAATGAAACTTCTTCAGTTGCTTCTTCATCCACTGTTGCTTGGGTAAGGCCAAAAAATGCAGCTAGAAATAAAACTAACCCAACATGGGAGTATGCAATTTCTGTTGAAGCAGGATCAAGAAGGGTGAAATGTAAATTCTGTCAGCTTCCTTTTACATGAAGTGCTTATAGGGTTAAACATCATTTGGCTGGAACGAGTAGAGATGTTAAGCCTTGTCCATCGGTTCCTCCGGAGGTTAAGGAAGCTATGCAGGATAAAGTTTATGAGTTACAAAAGAAGTTGCTAAAAGACACTAATGTGTTAGTTGACTACACTGTTGCTGATGGTGACAAAGATGGTGATCTTGAGGTTGTTGATGGGAGGGGAAAAAGAAAAAGTGTAAGGGAGATAACACCTCAAAACATGTTTAAAATAGGACTCACTTCAATGAAACAAACCACAATCAATGGTGTGTGGAAGAAGGAAAATCGGGAAGATGCTTGTAAGGCTATTGCTCTCTTTTTTACAATAATGCTATTCCATTTAATGTTGCAAGGTCTGATGAGTATTTTAAGATGTTTGAATATGTTGCAAAGCATGGTATAGGATATAATCCACCCTCTTATCATGAGATTAGAGTTAAATATTTGAATTATTGTTATGGTGAAATTAGTAAGGATTTGGCTGAACATAGAGCTGTTTGGGAGAAATATGGTTGCACAATTATGACTGATGGTTGGACTAAGAACTATATTGAATTTTTTGGTACATAGTCCGAAGGGAACTTTTTTTTAAAGTCTATTGATCCATCTGACATTACCAAACTTGCTGATAAATTTTTTAAGATGATTGATGATGTTGTTGAAGAGATTGGAGAAGAAAATGTTGTTCGGGTAGTTACGGATAATGCAGCAAATTATAAGGCAGTTGATGAGTTATTGATGGAGAAGAGGCCACATTTGTTTTGGACACCATGTGTTGCTCATTGTATTGACTTGATGTTGGAGGATTTTGAGAAGAAGATCCCTCTCCATAAAGATATAATTTATAGGTGTAAATAGATCACCACTTATATTTATGGAAGAACAAGTCTTATATCTTTGTTGCATAAGTTTACTAACAATGTTGATTTGATTCGACCGGCATTGACACGTTTTGCTACCTCTTATTTGACATTGGAGTGTTTGAATGAACATCAAAATGAACAAAATGATTTGTTCAAGTCAACAGAGTGGAAGACTAGCAAACTTGCTAAGAGTAAAAGATGAAAAGATTGTGCAAAATGGTGTTTTAAATAAGTTATTTTGGAAGGATATTTTGAAGTGTCCCCCCACTTGTTAAATTGTTGCACATGGTGGATTTGGAAGAAAAGGCAGCCATGGGATATATTTATGAAGAGATGGATCGTGTTAAAGAGAAGATTCGAACCAACTTTAATGGGGTTGCTGGGAGGTAACTACCTTTTACTATATTCTTTTGCTATAATTATGTTTCTGCCTATCTATAATTCCTTTCCCTTATGCTATAATTATGCTTCTGCCTGTATTTCCCTTCCATATAATTCAGATTAAAAATTCTGCATGTATGTGATTAAATTCCTTTCCTTTTTTTAGCTATAATTCCCTTTGGAAGATAATTGATGATAGGTGAGATAGGCAGTTACATAGGCCATTACATGTTGCTGGCCTTTTTTTGAACCCTATGTTACATTTTGCTCCGGATTTCACAGTTGATGATGAGATTGTAAATGGAATGTATGAATGTTTGAGTAGAATGGTTGATGATGCTGGAAAAAGATCAAAAATTGATCAGCAACTTGAGGATTTCAAAGTGAGAGCTGGAAAATTTGGTAGTGAGTTTGCTACATATGCACTTGAAACAAAAACTCCAATTCAATGGTGGGAATCTTATGGAACTGGACATCCGGAATTGCAGTGGTTTGTTATGAGAGTACTTAGTTTGGCATGTAGCTCATCAGGGTGTGAATGGAATTGGAGTGCTTTTGAAAGGGTGAGATTTCGAATTATTTGAAAAAATTGTATTACAATCCAAGTATCTATTATGTTTTAATTCATCTTATAAAAATATTAGGTTCACACTAAGAAGAGGAATCGCTTGAAGCAACTCACAATGAATAAGGTTGTTTTTGTGATGGTTAACACAAAATTGGGAAATAATAAGAAGAAGAGAAAGATGATGCGGAAGATGACTGGTTCATGAAATTGATTCTGAAGATGATGCGGAAGAGTGGATTGAGAATGCGGAGGATGATGAAGATGGAGAAGATGACATCTCACTTGATGTTGGACAAGGTGCTAGTATTGGTGATGTTCTTGGTGATGATTTGGAGCTTCCTTCCATTAATGAAGAAGGAGACGACGATGATGATGATGAAGTGGAAGAGAATGAGGACGAATATGATTATGACCTTGATGAATTTCCTCCTGGAATGGGAATGAATGATATCTTAGCCTTAGATGGGTAGTCTAGTTTCTATGGTTTGTCTTCTTAGAAACTTATTTAGAACTTGGTAGTTTCTTTTTGTTGGTACTTATGAACTTTGTATTTTGAGTACTTAATGACTTATGACTTATTAATTAAGTTTAATGTACTTATGATTTCTATGTTTTTTTTTTTGTATTGTATATTTTTATGATTATGTGAGCATGTATGGAAAATTACAAATTTGCCCTTGAGTGAGTTCTTACGAACCGTGTTACGTTCCCTGACTTTACGTCCCTTCACCGACCGATCGA
Organism: Medicago arabica; assembly: GCA_946800305.1. Classification (NCBI taxonomy): domain Eukaryota; kingdom Viridiplantae; phylum Streptophyta; class Magnoliopsida; order Fabales; family Fabaceae; genus Medicago; species Medicago arabica. Next base: position 4,072,234 of record OX326970.1, read on the forward strand.
ACCCACGTAGAAATTCGATCCTGACTACATTGCTCTTGACAAGCACATTAATAAAACTTCTATGATTTCCTTTTTTTTATTAAGAGTGAAGGTTTTTCTCCTTTAAAACTTTATATGTTCTGCATTTTTTGAAAAAGAAAAATCTAGAATAAAGTCTTCAGTTTCGGATTGTTCTATGGTTTTTACAAATGAATTTGATTTTTTTATTTAAATGTTTATTAAGACGTACTTTTTTTTATTAAAAAAAAAAATCACATGGTACGATGGAGTATAGAAAGCAACTTAAAGGGTGTGAAGCATAATCTTATCTTTCGATTGTACAAATGCCTAAAAGGTCTAAACCAACTACTATGCAACTCACCTACCATAATTTTTCCAAAAAAGTAAAATTTGACTGTTACTTTTTCCATCATATCCGTTTCTCGCGCGCCTATTTTTTTTACGAAAATGCCCTTTGAATTATGTAATCAGAATTTGAGTTTTTCCCACCTTAGGGTGAAAAAAAAATAAGTTTTTCACAATTTCGGTTTTTTTTTCTTTAGATTTTGTAATTCGAAACCATCAAAAAATAAGGACACTATTTGATTTTTCCTTATTATATAATCCGAACACACCCTAAACACCATTTTTTTTTTCAAGTGAAAAACAGCAGTTATTATATAATCCGAATTGTATCAGCACAAATTTTGAACATGTTTATAATATGGATAGTCATTTTATGAACAATATTAATGTTTCTAACTCTCATCTTTCTGTTTTGGGTCATTGTTAGCTGTTCTTAGTCAAAATTGGGTTTTCGGACTACTTAATCGGATTGCTTCGAAACTTCTCCAGAAAATCAAAAGGTAAAAAAAAAATCAAAAATCAAGACTCTCGTAGAAGCAACTTCTTGAATCTGTTTCTAACCACAAACTATTCCAATCTTTGGTTGATGCCATTTTTATGGCACTCATAACAGCACAAAGTTCTGCCAAAATAGCTGAGCCAGACCCTAAGTTTTGAGCAAACATAGCTTTGACTTGGTATTCTTTAAAAAATTCTTAACTCCTTGATTGTTAAACGTGTACCAATTATAAGCTTCATACAAGCCTCATTTTTCTCAATATCCAATTAGCTTTGACCACCTTACCTTATTGTTCACTATATATCCAATGAAATAGTTACTTTGATCCTAAAAACAAGCCTCACATTAGCTACATATTCCAATTCTCTCACAATCAGCAGTTTGCTTCTCACTAATTAAATTACACGACCCACTCCTTGGTTCTAACATATGTGATTATCATTTCTCTCCTTGGTTCGATTACCAATGGGTTCACTAACATCACAAATTCAGTTCCAAGTCCAACCATGTACCTTCCCTAATAAAACAGCTATTGGTTGAACTTTTTCATTCCATGCTCAAAATTGGTGAAAGTCTTGAGCTATTTTCGTTTTCCCTAAACCAATCACACACCGTAGAATTGCAATTGCACCTCCGTTCACGGTTGGATCAGATTAATTTTTGCACATTGTGTTTACAAAATGTGGGTCTATGTATGTTTTCAAAAGTTAGATCGTAAAAATGATATCTAGAACAAGAGGAATTATGGTCTTAGTGCATACACGGATTTGGGACTCAAAGTTGTAAAATATGCAAGTGACTAATTACTCCCAAGTAAAAAAATATTTTTTTGTAAAACATTTTTTTTTGTCAAAATTTTGGTGAATTAGAAATGATTTAGATGCATGCTAATGGTTGTCCTTATAAATTATGTTTGTATGCTAATGGTTGTTCTTATTATTATAATTTATTTTGCTATGGTCTGTCACTTAACATCATATTCTTTACAATATGTTTCTTGTGATCTGTCTAACAGGTTAGATTAAAAGCTTATTTTAGAATAAGAAAAAATATTGGCTGTGATTTGTTCTATTTATTTTAACCACTAGTATTCTTTCTTTCTTTTTTCGAAAGAACCACTAGTATTCTTTCTAACATGTTAGATTTTGATATTCTTGAAACATAATAATTAGATTAATTTAGTTAAATATGTAGAGTTAAGAGATGTTTTCCAACAAAAAAACCTATATCATCAAGAAATAAAAAAATGTGATGTAAGACTCATTGTATCTCCTAATCATTTCACCCAATCAAACTGAATAAAGTTAGTATGTCCACGAATAATAAATAAAAGTAAGAAAGAAGGTTGACTAATAAATTTTCTAATAATAATGCTAGTATCGTAGCACTTTTTCTGCGGGGTTCAATTTTAAAGTGGAGTGACCTATATACATTTCATCTAATAATAAGTGAATTCAAGTTAATTCATAATTAATTTTGTTCTAAGTTATTAGTGATTTGTTACAAAATAACAACTAGTTAGTTAGAAATAGCTTGTACTACAAGCATATAATATTTTGGCTATATAAAGCTTTGTAATGTGCATGTTCAATACTTAATGAAATTCATATTACAAGTAATAATTCTCTCTTCTTCTTAAAACAAACTCTTATTCTTCTTCTTCCTTATCCAAATCCTAGAAACTAGATTATAACTGTTTTCCAGTTTTAACAGTTTATCCACCTTATTCTATTAGCATATCCATCTGGTTTTATCAAGAAACACAACTGTTGCACTAACAAAAAGACTAAGTTAAAATAAGTGTTGCTAAGAATACATGTCAAACTCTTACTAAAAAAAATAAAAACATGTCAAGAAAAGTACAAGTTTGTTATTCGGAGTTTCAAATCTTTGATCATGGTAAGTTGTAATATTATGAGACTAGAAAATTGCCCAGCCTATATATGCGTTCAAAACACAAGGATCAATTAATGAAAAAAATAAAAATACTAGACTCATAAACTTGTAAAATAAATGTTGTTTATTTATTATATTTTTCTTTTACAATGTATTTTTAAAAAGAATGTCAAGTTTTCCTCAAGTTTAATTTCAATTCGTTTTTCGAGTCGTCTTTGTGTCTATTTAAATTGTGTTTACATCTCTTCTCTTTTAAGACGTTATTCTTGAAGTTGAGTTTGAACCTCTTTCATTTCTATATCATGTATCTTTTGACATTCGTTTACTAAATCAAGAGTTAGCAAGTGAACATGAAAAGACACATGATATAGAAATGAAATTGACAGAGGTTGAGGCTCATGTTCTAAAAGAGCGTTGTAAAATAGAAGAAATGAAATCACGGTTTGAAGAGAAACAAAAACAACTTGAAGAACAAATTGAAAAACAAATTGAGAACAATTTGGTAGTTATTTTTTAATACATCAATATATAGTAAATGTTTTTATAGGTTGAGGCTCACGTTCTAAAAGAGCGTCGTAAAATAGAAGAAATGAAATCACAGTTTGAAGAGAAACAAAAACAACTTGAAGAACAAATTGAAAAAAAATTGAGAACAATTTGGTAGTTATTTTTTAAGAATACATCAATATATAGTAAATGTTTTTATTGGTTGAGGCTCACGTTCTAAAAGAGCGTCTAAAATAGAAGAAATGAAATCACAGTTTGAAGAGAAACAAAAACAACTTGAAGAACAAATTGAAAAAAAATTGAGAACAATTTGGTAGTTATTTTTTAAGAATACATCAATATATAGTAAATGTTTTTATTGGTTGAGGCTCACGTTCTAAAAGAGCGTCTAAAATAGAAGAAATGAAATCACAGCTTGAAGAGAGAAAAAAAACAACTTGAAGAACAAATTGAAAAAAGTTAAGAACAATTTGGTAGTTATTTTTTAGGAATACATCACTATATAGTAAATATTTTTATCAATAAAAAAATTAGATTAATTCTTATTTAAAAAAAAATTGTTAAATCCTAATAAAATAGTAATAATCCAAAACAACAAGAACAATATTAGATACTATAGAAAAAAACATAGTATTGATGGTATATATTAAAAAATATTGTGTTTTAGCGTAACATTGTTTCTTTCAGTTTTACCTTTCATTTAATTATCTTTTACCATTTTATTGTTCTTTTTCATAAAGAGTAGAACGACAGTCTTGACACTAGTTTTGAATAAAGTTCTATATTTTGCTTCTATTATTTCTATCTTTTTTTCTCATTTACAACATAAAAAATGTAATTTTTTGCTTTCACTTTAAAAAACCCTGCTTTCTTCCCCTTAACTTCTTCGTCATTCTTATCAAATCATCTTCTCCATTCTTCCTTCCCAATATTCTTTACCCAGCTCATCATATAATTGCAGAGAGACCAATTTTCTTCTCCAAGCCTATTTGCTCAAATGAGAAAGGGTTTTGGAGTTTATGGTTACTATATTTTTTGTTCAAATTCTGGTAAGTTATTCATTCGAGAGGAACCAATTTGATAGATGTTTGGTGATTATAAGGAATAAATTGAGAATAAGTGATAAAATGTAGGAACCGACTTATTAATATATTTCATCTAGCTATGAATGAAAGATCAGATGTATTCGATTATGTACAAGTATTTTTTTAGACAGAAACAATAGTACATGTTTTATTTTCCTTTCTTCCGTTGAAGAGAATATAAACTAATGATCTCTCCTCAACTCAACTCCCATACAACTCCATGCTCTCAAAACATCACCTAATTAAACAAAGTAGGACCACCCACCATTCTCTCAAAACATCACCTTACTACATGTGATGCAACTAGCTTCGCAAATAACCAATATTGTCCACACCATGCACTTTCTCCAGCCTTGGTCGAAATTGTAGGCTTGTTGTAACTCTGTCAAATAAATTAATGACACTTAACTTGTTTTGCAGTGTATTGTGTAAATTGATTAGCATCATAAATGGTTCATGTAAGAATAGGTCAGACCGACTAATATGAGCTTAGGACATGATTTACGCTATATTTAGATTTCGATCCTTTACAATTGTGTTGACCATTAGATCTAATAATCTTGCATACCTTAGATTTAACTTTTTAAACTGCACCATGCAACTGCGGTAAAAGATCAATACATCAAATTTAACTTTTTTTAAAATAGAAAAGATCCAAAACTTTTTTAGAAGTTCATTGAACCAAAAAAGGTTAAGTGGCGGCGGTTCCAACTGCCGCAGAATGCAAGTGGCCGTTGTTCTTGTCCGATATAAAATGTTCGTTGGAACAGAAAGAATCTATAGAGCTGAGTTCTTTACGTTTGCATTTTAAAACCAAACAGGCCTTATGTACTACTAGTTTGCGCAACACATCATTTTCTTTTGAATTATTTCATGAGCACAAAGCACTGATTTGTTTTGGATTTCATTTATAACATTATTTTGTGTTTGAATACAATTTTAAACGTAGGAGAAACATGATCATATTCTTGCATGAAATGAAACAGATCGGTGGGCATCCACAGCTAAACAAATTAATTGATGGATAGATAAAATAAATATTATGAAAAATTATAAAGATAATTTAAGGCTAGGTTTTGTAGTTAATTTTTCTGGTCATGGATTTTGTACTAATCAAACAAAAAATACATTGTTTTTAAGCACGTTACCTTATATAACCATATCATGAAACTTCACCAATAATTATCATTGCACTAACATGCATATTCTTGGATCGTATCATAATGATGTTGCAAATTCAATTTTATGACTTCACTTGTAGGATACAAATATGTATGAAGTCAAAAATATTTTTCCTTTTTAACTTCTTTCAATTTTTTTCTTATATTAAGAAACAAAGAATCTTGTATTTTTCATTCATATCTTACCAAATACTTTTGTTGGATTATATTTTTGCAAATCAAATACATTTGTCGGCCATTTTGAGTTTTAATTTTTAGAAAAATCAAATGAAAATATCAACTAGGTGAGTGAAGATGACGTGCTCTAACCTCTAAAGACTAAAATATCAAATCTATATCTACCCATGAGTTAATGCAATTACTAACATTATATTTCAGCCCACAGATGCAATATAACCAGGAACCATCATTCCAGCACCTTGTTTTAGTTATTTTCCTTTTTTTTTGTTTACCTTAATTAGCTGTACAAACTGTGAGCCAATCAACTATTTGGATTTTGGCTCATCATCTTAATTGGAACACAATTATGGCTAGTTTGTTTCACGTTAGTTAAGATTGAATGATTTATACACCTAAAATTAATTAAGATTTTGAATGGAGTTGTAATTCCTTGAATTTTTGTGTGGTCATGGTCATTAGTCTTTTTTGGTGGTCCTATTAGTTTGTTTTAAGTGTTATCAGAGTCATCAGCTGGCTAAATAAGCTTGAGTGGTTTTAACAAAATTAAGTATTGATATTATACATTAGTTTTCAATTCAAAATTATTGGGATGAGATGGTCGGGTGTCTTTCAATTTAATTAGAAATTTTAAATTTAAATTCAATCTTAAGAATGCAATAATATTAAAATATCTATTATGGTCGTATCTGATGCAAGAGATCACGACTGCATGTAGAGAATGTTGTTTTTTTTTTTTTTTACTAAGGGGTAAGGCTCGAGAGATCTTCTTTAAAGATCTCAATTCATTGCATTGAAACAAATATAATTTTCTTTTACTAAACAAATCTAATGTTGGTAATATTTTTTTTTTCAAATAAGGTAGTGGCTAAAATTCCACCCTTATAAAACGAATACAGTACAATGTCTCCGCTAACGGAATTATATTCACAAAGACGGTAAAAATTATATTTATTTATGAATGAAAGAAATTAATTCCAGTCCAAAAGAAAAAGAATGGAAGAAATTAATTATTTTCCACTATTAAATGAATTGCTCACATGTAAGGGAACCGCATCCAAAGACTTGTATATCTAAACTTTCCTTTTTTGTAAGGAAGAACAAAGAAATAACAACTCCAAAATAGGATGGATGGCCAATTCAACCACCACCCTCAATTAACTTTTACTATTTAACAATGCTCTTTTTTTTTTTTGTTACTATTTAACCAATGCTCTTCAAGTAACTATAAAACTAGTGTTTAATTAACTGACATCAACAAAAGAATTTCAAAATCATTTCAACCAATGGTTTGAGGCGGGTGCAGAGAATTGCAGTGGACATCAACACCATTTAATTATTTTAATATTGAGGGTCCCGCATGAAGTAGTGGAACATGGATGACTTAGATCTCACTGGACTCTCTAGTCACATGAGAGAATCTGCTCCCGTTTGAGGCCCTACTTTGACAAATAAAAACTACGGTTACTCTCTTTTTCTCTCAACAATAGTCACATTTGTAAAAAATTTAAAGAGTATCACTTTCACTTTGTGCAAAACTATTATTTTTCACTTGCATTCGTGTTAATAAAAATACACAAATGGTTAATAAGAATAAGTCAATAAAATCATCACTTATTCATTTAACATCTATTTTTAATGTGTCTGAAATACTTAAATTCGACAATTGTTGTGAAACTAAGAGAGCGTAAGTTATGAACCAAGCGCCATTTTATTCACGGATTTTGACTCTCATATTACTTATTCATTTTGAATTCTTGATTCATCTACACGAGAAAATTTTTCACGAACCCAATCACAAATCAATTTTGTTACGCACATCCTCACAAGAAATGAATTTTTTTTTTAAGGAAAAGTATTTAATTCTATCAATTCTATTTTCTTTTATTTTTTATGGTTTTGTGTATATTTAAATATATTTATTTGGGCTTGTGTCCAAGCAAGTATACCTCTCGTATACATATACTCCCACTCACTTCATGACAAACAGTGAAAAATAATTATTGGTTATAGTTCCTTTTATTTAGGTAACCAACAAAGTGACCCCTAGACCCTAGCAGACAAATTGGAAGAAAATAAATTAAAATTAATACATAATTTAGTGGTAATTGAACTACCATGTGTGTTTTTTTGTTTCTACCTTTTTCTTGTGTTCTGTTTTTTTATATACAACATTTATGTGTTACAAGAATATTACTTCTTTTTTTTTAAAGATACAAGAATATTACTTTAAATCTAAGTCACAGTAATGTACTTCAGAGCTTTAATTTTTCATGTTCATGTTACAGGGCGGTTCAAATATTTTTGCCTATTCTATGTAACAACTAAGTACTGCAACAGTTTATGAGATTTTGAAGCTAAGGTACTTGTTTATCTTTCAAAATTTCAGTGAGCTCAGAAGCAACAAAATTCATACACGTAATCAATTACTCACCACTACAATGTTAGTTATTTCAAAAATATCTTAAAATATAAAAAAACTTGACATCACTTTTTACACCACTTATTTATTGAGACAGACAAAAAAAAACATTAAAAAATTATGTTGAAATATCTAATTTATCATAAAAATAAATTATGAGGTGTAAATGCTTCCAAATTATTTTTATATTCAAAAACCATAACTCAAATACTATAAATGGCACTTATTCAATCGTTGTATGTATGTGCTTATACAAACTTATGTCTATAAATGCTTGTCTAACTTGTTCATTTTGAGGCAACACATCTACATCATTCTTAATTATCCTATCAATTTGAAAATGACTATTACCATCACTTCACTAACTATGAGCAAATGGTTTTCTAGAACAATAGAAGCGATAACAAAGTGTCAAGAAGTTCTTAGCTGTTCTGCATTTGAGAAATTCTTGAATGTCATGGAGAGATTTCTTTTTGCTGCATTCACATGCATTTTAGCACTAGGTATGTTACATTTTGTTTCTCTTATGTATATTATTATACTATGTTATTGCTATATACAGAACATTATACATCTTATTATTTAGCATATAAAATCACTTAAAATAGTGTGTTATGGACCTTAGGAGGGTCAATAATAGGAACAATAGCAGGAGCTATCAAAGGCCAGACCACAGAAACTGGTTTTCTTGATGGAGCTGGAAAAGGAGCAATTGCAGGAGCCATTGCAGCCATAGAACTAATGAGTTTTGCTTCTGTGGCTGAGCCATTTTCCAAGGTAATATAATTCTGGCACACAATTATCTCATACTGATTATTTATGTAGCTTTGACACTTTTGATTGAATGTATATTGTTTCGATACTGACACATGTGATTACATTCAATCAATTTTGGTGTGGAATTGTAGGTTGCATTGTTGAGAAGTTTACTAAATGGGAAAGTGTTTATGGAATGGATATGTCCAACTGTTGCACAAGCTTATTTGTTTTATGTAAGTATTAATGAATAAAAAGCTTACTAAATGTGAAATTAATTCATTAGAATCAAAATTTTAGTTTACATTTTGTGTACCACTTGTTTTCAGATCAATTCACTAGAAACAGCTTATGGAGGAGTGCTTTCAGATATTTATGATGACTTGGGAGTTAAGGGGATGCCACAAAGTTGTATTATGAAACTTCCATGTCAGCAATTCAGCTCCAACAAAATGATGAAATTATACAATGAATCATGCTGCTCAATTTGTATCCAGGTGAGAAACAAAACATCTCAAAACCAGGTGAAAATTATTTTTGGCAATATAAAGCAAACACAAGTTGATTTTGGTTAAAGACATTTCACTAATATACTATATTTGAGTAAGAGGTCTCTTTAGTTATTGATACTAGTTTTGAGCTTTAAAATTTTTAACTTCTTTTCTAGCCTCATAATTGTTAAAACTAACAATGCAGAGGATAATATGAACAAAAAAATCTCAATACAAGGTCATCACAATGTTAATATGTTAATTTACATAAAAGTGTGAATGTGACATGTTGAAGTTGTTCATGAGACCATGGGGATTGGGAATAATTGTCACATTAAATTGTTGATGTGGCCATCTGGTATATAAATGTATTAGGGTGTCATGTCAGATAGGAAGTATAAATAAACTTTCTCTGCACAATAATTTACTTCATGATAAGATGATGCACCTTCACTTGCAAATTCATAAGTAACAAACGACCAATCTTTTGTACAAGAGTCCTACCAATTGGACTACCCTCCTTACCCCTAGATAACATATCAACAATAACTAAGGAATCCACAACTATAGACTAACTCGTTTTTTTACAGGAACTAAACTAACCCTATTATTTTTACATTTTGATTTGCAGGATTTTGAGAATGAAGAATTGGTCAGAATACTTCCAAAATGTTGCCACATTTTTCATTTAGAGTGCATTGATAAGTGGCTGGTCCAACAAGGATCATGTCCTATTTGTAGAACTTATGTTCCTGACCATATTAATTCCTGAATAGTTTCATATTTGTTGTAAAATAGATAGGTTAATTAGCAATTGCCGATCATTAAGCCCGTATATCACTTTCTTTTTACTATAACTTCGTACATGCTAACATTTGTTGGTAAAAAAAACGTTCCATCTATCACTAAAAAAGAAATGTTTCCGACTAAAAACACTTGCTAAAGTTATCCACAAGTTAGTACATATGGACCTAAAAAAATTGTAATATTGCAAAAATTAGTGGCTGTGTTTGCATATGAGTCCAATCCTCCAACAATTAATGAGCTATGTCAATTATTTGAGCAACCGTCTATCTAACAACAAAAAGATTACTTATGAGGCCATACTGGTTTTGTTGACAATATGTTGAATGTTGTTCTATAAACCCGTTGTAAGCCAACCTTGCATTGCAAAAGGACAAGTAAAAAACACATGAGCCAAATCTTCAACATAGGGATCACACTAATGTAATTTGTAGGGCATTGAACCCTTTTATCCTACAAGCGAACTTGTGTGGACAAACAACGGCGTCACATTTTCCAAACTAATTTTTTTATTTTTGGAGGAATGTTTAAATGGCAAATGTCGAACCAGAAGTCTGGTCTTTGAAGATGAGATATGTCCACCAAACCCTCCATACAAAGCATGTACACACTTTTTACATAATACTTCATATCCTTTTCGACTTTTTGAATCAATTTGTCATCAAATATGTGTTCAAACAGAGGAGTCACATAATAATAGAAGCAATATCTTGGCGGAAAATATGATTAACCAACTCATGATTCTAAACCTTGCGTGTGGACACCATCAAACTGGCAACGGAAAAATTACATACATGGGATGACCCTGGTATATTATCATCAATATGGTTGCTGCAAATGAGCCAAGGGTCATCAAGAATAGGAATAGATGTACATGGACCTATACACCACCGTACGCCCCCTTGCAAAATAAAACAATCCCAAAAGTAGTCGTGAGTTAGCTCTCAAGTAGGATCGTTCTGAAACTTCCATACTTATTTACCCAACATGGACAAATTAGAAGTCGGGAGGTCCTTGAACCCCATATCCCTATGAGTCTTGTGGACCGATAGTTAGTGAATACCACGTCTATTTGACCCACCACGATCCTACCCGAAAGAATTCATCATCTTCTCAATAGTATTAACAAGTGCAGAAAAATACTTGTGACACAAGACAGAATAGCTTGCAGAATCGATTTGATCGTGACCTTGTGGCCTGCTCTAGAAAAGTCTAGCATTTAACATCTTTAAAATAATTAATTTACATGAATCGTGGTCTTAGCATAAAAATATAGATTATATAGAATGGTTTATCCAAAGCTAGATAATTGAACACTAAAATAGTTCTGGCCTACGTAGACATATTCTAATGCTACCAAACTCGCTTGAAGTAAGGATTACAAAAGTGCTTTTTTTTTTTTGAAGAAGAAGAAGACTCCCAAGTGCAAGTTATATTTAGTGTTGTGAGATTTGCCACCAAACTGTGACAAAAATCATAGCAGTATAACATCTAATCAGTTGAGTTGAGTACGATATAATTGTTTGTTTATGCACGTACATGAGTTGAGTTGTAGTTGTAAATAGGTTGATATGTAGATTTGAATTCAGATTCCTCACTTCTATATACACACCTAAAGTGTACGAGTATAATCATTAAGCTACTTAATAAAAAAAAATACTATGGTTAAATAAGTTATTTTAATATATTTTATAATTTGTTTTTAAAATATTCCTTTTATAACTCTACTAAATTATACTATATTCTTTTTAAAGGTACTAAATTATACTAGATGAATAACATATCTTTATAAAAATACCACTGATTTATTATTTAAAAACACAAGAAATTATCAATAATTGAAAGAAAAATTTAGAAAAAAAACAAAACTAAGTTATTATCTTTTCGTTGGTGGTCATATTTTGGTTTTGTTTAAGTGATATCAAAGTGTCTCACTTGGTCCTCTAAATGTAGTTCGAGTGGTAGCTATTAGAGACATAGGTTGGGGGTTCAAACTTTAAATTTTTCACTTTTATATTTATTTATTTTTTAAAGTCACTTCTACACATTTAAATGTGTGAATCTAACCACTAGATTACAAAAGCATATCACCTTCTGTTGAATTCATCCAGCTCTCTCTATCATGCGTTGAATCCAACCCGTCAAAGGGATTTAAAAGGAAAACAAGTGTAAATAGAAAAGCTGCCACTTTTATATCTTACGGTTGAGATTGCATCTGAATGGGCAGCATGAGAAGAGCCGTTGGAGAGGATCCAGGTCCCTAGATTACTTCACCGGAAAAAAAGAAGTGTCGTTTTGCAAAATAAGTTAATATACTTTATACAATTTGTTTTTCAATATATTCCTTTTATGAGTCAACTAAATTATTAGATCAATTAAATATCTTTTAACAAAAATACTTTTGATTTATAATTTAAAATCTCGATAAATTATCAATAATTGAAGGATTTTTTGAGAAAAAATAAAACTATAGACAAATAGCGTGTGTGTGTGTGTCATCTAGTTTAATTTCTTGTGGAATCAGATTTAACTTGTAGTTTTGAGAGGAATTTTTTTTTTTAGGGATTGGGAGGAATTTTTTAACGTCTATTATAATTATATCCAACTTGAAATATTAATATATATTTTTAGGTGCACGAGAGCACATCATGTTTCGTAAATTATTGTATTATAGGGAGGAATTAGATCATTGGCTGCAGATGATAAAGGCAATGCAATTATGGTGTCAACGTTTATGATATGCCCTCGGAATTAATAAAGTATATGCTCTCGCAATTACACCCATGATGGAGTGCACGATAGGGTTGTTAAACTTGGAAGAAAAAAAATAAGAGAGGAAGATTAGGATCGGAATGACAATTAATGTGTAGCCATGCAAGTGGGAAAAAATAACAATGCAAATGTATCCTCAAGCCTACAGTTTCAGCATTTTTTATTGGCAAAGTCATGGTCTCCCGGTCATCTCTCAAGGGTGTTTGAGTATCATTAGTTGAAATTGTCGAGATTTGGATAACCCGAGTGCAAATGCGCTTCAAATTTATCGTTTTAATTCAATCAAATCAAGTAGTGAAATATGTCATAATCACAGCAACTCATCGTGATTTTACAGAAGTTACAAAGTATAGCTTTTGAAAAATCACAATGGACCGCTTTGATTATGACTCACCTCTCGTGATACCAAACACACCCTAAATTTTTTCTTTTTTCTTGTTGCAGAATCAAGAGACATATGATGGTCACTTTCATGTACTCCTATTCCTTGAATTGGAAGTCCTAAGCCTTCCATATGACACACATTGGACAATCAACCTCGCTAGAGTTTTTAAGAGTGAAAGTCCATGCACACTAGGGGCGATTACATGTATTGTTATTTTAAAAAATTGAGTTAGAAATTCCAATTTGTTTTAAATATTTGATTATCAAAGAATCCACTTGGTCTAAACTTCCCATTATTAATGAAAGGTCGAAGATCAAGAAATATGAACTACAAATCATGACCGGATGGCCAATCCAACCACCACCCTCGGTTCAATATCTTTTTTTTGACAATGCTCTTCAAGTAACTACAGTGGCGGAGCCCTTCATGGGTTAGGGTGGGCCACGGCCCACCTCGAAAAATTAAAAAATTCACGACCACAGGTCTATTTTGTGAGATTTTATACAATTTTGTGTTGCTTTTAAGTTTTGGCTGATCCACATTCTTGCAAAGTGGTGTAGTGGCCCATCCAAAAAATTTAAATAATTCAATTATAACTCTATTTTGCGAGACTTTAAGCAATTTTTCAACGGTTAATTTTAGTGGCCCACCCTAACATTTTTTTCTGGCTCCGCCGCTGAGTAACTATGTAGTGTTTAATTAACTTAAAACATAAGATATCCAAAATCATTTTAACCGATGGCTTTGGGTCTCTTTTGACCAACATGAACTATATACAATTATGAATCACCTCTAGTGAAGCACCATTTGGTATTAGTAAGGGACTTTAACTATATTTTTTAATTAAAGGGATTTGATTTTGATACTAGCTAGCTACTTTGTCTCTTTATATTAAGAAAAGTAAAATGTGTTTCTTTTGTCTATACGTGTTAAAATATTCTTTTATGCGTATGTTTATTCAACTTAGAGTTAGACTTTTGTGACAATTTTTCTTTCATATTCATATTATGTTTTTATTTTATTTCTTTGTTGTTTTGGTTTTTGTACCAATACATATTTTTTTGTAAAACTATGGTTGTTTGTCCCTCAAAAATGGTTGTTCAAATAACACATATCTATAAATAGGAAAATGAATCATGTATGTGGACATAAATTTGGACACATCTTTTAAACACACGCAAAACAGAAAATAATAATTAAGCACAAGTGATATGTATTTTTAAATTATTATATGATATATATATATATATATATATATATATATATTTACTAATGTATGATCAAATGATATGTTCAAATTCTTGTGTACACGTGGGAATTGCTCTAGCGATATGGAGCTCTAACCCCATCTTGATTTATCTACGCATACTCACACTAACTTCACGACATCGATGATTTTTTTTTTTTTTGAGGAACAATGAAAAATTACTATTACTAGTACATTTCCTTTTATTAAGGTAAGCCACAAAGTGACCCCTAGTCCCTAGCAGACAAATTGGAAAATAAACCAAAATTAATAGTGGCGATTGAACTACCATGTGGTTTCTTTCTGCATTTTTCTTGGGATGTGTTCTGTTTACAGAACATATTTTTTTGTGCTACAAATATTTGTCTAAGTCTAAGTCACAGACTCACAGTACTGTACTTCAGAGCTTTTACTTTTCATGTCCATATTACAGGGCGGTTCCAATATTGTTGCCTATTCTATGTAACAATTAAATAAATGCTGCTACAGTACAGTTTATGAGATTTTGGAGCTAAGGAGAATTTTTTATCTTTCAAAATGTCTTTGTTCTCATAAGCAACAAAAGGGATACACGTATTCAATTACTCATCACTACAATGTTAGTTATCTTAATAATATCTTTAAAATTTAAAATGTTGACATCACTAAATTATTGAGACAAAAAAAGAAGTTAAAATATGTATTTTTATCATAAATTAAAAAAAGAGGTCTAAGGGCGGCGATATTAATTTTATCTGCAAAAATCATAACTCAAATACTATATATAGCACTTAGATTCAATAGTTATAAATATGTGTTTGTACAAATTTATATCTATAAATAATTGTCTAATACTACATCTACATCATTCTTATCCTCCAAATTTGAAAATGGCTATTACCATCACTTCACTAACTATGACCAGATATTTTTCTGGAACAATAGAAGGAATAACTAAGTGTAAGGAATCTCTTTCTTTGAAGGCATTTAATGTCATTGGATGTTATCTATTTGAGCAATTCATGAAACTTATGGAGAGGGTTCTTTTTGCTACCTTCACATGTATTTTAGCACTAGGTACGTTACATTTTGTTTCTCTTTTACCATCATACTGCTCATTATTTTGGCATGTAAAGTCACTAAAGATAGTGTGTTATGAACCTTAGGAGGGTCAATAATAGGAACAATAGCAGGAGGTATCAAAGGCCAAACAACAGAAGTTGGTTTTCTTGATGGAGCTGGCAAAGGAGCAATTGCAGGAGCCATTGCAGCCATAGAATTGATGAGTTTTGCTTATGTGGCCGTGGGTGAGCCATTTTCCAAGGTAACAATCCTCACAGTCATTTACGTCACTACTGATTATTTATGTAGCACCGACACTTCTGATCAAATATGTGTCTATGTCCAATACTAACATGAAACGACACTAACATATATGTTACATTCATTCTTTTTCATTTTATGTAAATCATTATTGGCGTTTAGGTGGAGTGACTAGAACTTAGAACTATTTTTCATTTTTATTGTTTTTCCCCCTTATATTAAACCAATGGAGATGGTGTTCTTCTCAACTTTTTTTTTTTTTTGGTGTGGAATTGTAGGTTGCTTTGTTGAGAAGTTTACTAAATGGAAAAATATTTATGGAATGGATATGTCCAACTGTTGCACAAGCTTATTTGTTTTATGTGAGTATTAATAAATAAAAACCAAACTTAATGTGAAATTAATTTATTGAAATATCTTTTAAAAAAACTTATTGAAAACAAAATCAACTTACATTTTGTTAAACTTGTCCTTTTCAGATAAATTCACTAGAAACAGCTTATGGAGGAGTGCTTTCAGATATTTATGACAACATGGGAGTTAAAGGGATGCCACATAGTTGTATTATGAAGCTTCCATTTCAGCAATTCTGCTCCAACCAAATGATGAAATTATACATTGAATCGTGCTGCTCAATTTGCTTACAGGTGAGAAAACAAAACAGATTATAGTGTAAAATTTCTCTTTTCCAAAAATTTCATAGTTCATATAAGTCATTGATATTTTAAGCTCTACAAGCTTTCAACATTTTTTATTCTTTACTCTGATTGTTAAAACTCAATACATAGTTTTCACTCCTCACAATGTTAATGTATTAATTAAATGACATAAAAGTGTGAATGTGACATGCCAAAATTGTCGATGAGACCATGGGGAATAATTGTCACATTAAATTGTTGATGTGACCATCTAGTAGATAAATGTATTGGATATTCAATGTCATGTCAGATTGGCAAAACTAAATTTTCTCTTATATGAACATAAAGTTGTCTTATACAATTAAATTAACTCTATTATCTTTACATTTTTATTTGCAGGATTTTGAGGATGAAGAATTGGTCAGAATACTTCCAAAATGTAGCCACATTTTTCATTTAGAATGCATTGACAAGTGGCTAATCCAACAAGGGTCATGTCCTATTTGTAGAACTTACGTTGTTGATCACATTAATTCGTGATAGTTTTTTTTTTTTTTTATATATAATAGTTTTGTTTTGGGTTTCGTCCCTCTTTGTAAAAAAAATAATAATAATAATTTCGTTTTCTTTTTGTTGTAAAATATGGTTAGTCTATGGTTGGTTTTGTGGTAGAATTTCATTTTTGTATTCAAAGACGCGGTAGGATAGAAGCTATAATCGCAAGCTTCTACTTTGCTCACCAAGGCGTTGAATTAGTTGTGAAACAAACATGCGCTAATCAATTGTCGAGGGTCGTAAATAATGTAATTTTAGTAGTAATTTATATTTGGTCATTAGTCTATTACTCTCATTAGATAGATTTAGAAATTGACTATATATCTAGATTAACACTTGTAAATTATGGAGATCATTGGAATATATTGAGACCTTTTTCCACATTGAACATTAACTTTGTATATATAAGAAGAAAAAACATTGGAATAACTTTTTGCTTGATTATGGTTTTAGCTAGGGATGGACAAAGTTCGGTTTAGACCAAAATTGTGTAAAAATGAACCGAATCATAATGCAATAGTTTGAACCAAACTGATATGGTTTTCAAAATAGTTAACTGTTTTGATAAAAAAAAAAATTGAACTGAATTACTGTTTTAGTTTCATCTTTTTCTTTTCTTTTCTGGTGATAGAGAAAGCTCAGTGACTCCTTCTTTTACAAGAGTTGGTGGAACCTCTTGAATTCCATTTTCTTGTGACAATTTCTGAATGGGTCTGAATCACTAATACACTGCATCCAACAACGAACACAACGGACAAGCATGACAGGAACAAAAATCAAACAACAAGGCAACAACTATGGGTCTGAAATCTAATAAAACTAACCAAAATTCAAGCCCATAGCTATGCCTAAACCAACCCGCAACAGCCCCATCACAGCTACTGCAGCCAAAACACAAACACACAGATGCACAACTGACAGAAAACAGCCCCAACAACTGTTGTTCTGTCATGACAGCAGCGCTAAAAACAGCCAGCAAGCCACCCCACAGCCGAAACAGACAGAAAAACCAGACGACAGCAACATCGTTACCACAAAAGGCATATGAAATTGAGATTAAATTTTGATGAATATGAATGAAATGGGTACCTCGGAGTTGTAGCAGTGGAGATGAATCACTACGGAGGGATCCCAACGGTGACCGGAGATGGAGGGATCACGGCGGAAGAATGAATCATGCTTTGTAGGTTTTGTTGGATGGATCGCAAGAGAGGAATGAATTTGGTCCAATTTGGGTTCAATTCATTCTATTTTATTTTTCAAAACAGTTCAGTTACCGTTAGTAACTATACTTACAATACAGTTTAGTTTTGAAATTTTACCCACCGGTTCAGTTTAATATTGGTTCAGTTCGGTTCAGTTCAATAATTTTGTTCAATTTTTGGTTTTTATGCCCACCCCTAGTTTTAGCATGTATTTATCGATCATTTGTTTTAAAATTTTAGTATTGGTTTCTTTCGTATAGTTTTAGACTTCATAAACGACAATCTAACATATTTAAATGACTATCATGCCGAAGGTTAAACATCAATGGATATTTGAGAAGTAGTGTAAAATAATGTGTTTGGGTTTTCATGATATTTGTACGAAGTTTTCACTGCCGCCAAACAGTTATTAATCTTTGGCGGGAAACCTACAAGATATATAAGGTGGATTCTTCTCTCCTAACTTAATTGTTTTCATACGCATGTGACAGAAATCGAATCATTGATCATATACTTAGAGGTCTAAGTTATTTACCACTTGAATCAATTCATCATTGATTAGTATAAAAGAGTTTTGACAACATATAGTAAAGCCCAATAAACATATATAAATAACTTCATGGTGTTCAAAACTCTTTTTTCTGCACACATATAACTGAGCACTAGTGTAAAATAAGAGCATTCATAATAATAGTTCCTTAATAAAGACTTCTTAAATGGACATCACATTACACATCATTCATTTATAATATTTTAATAAAAGTATCTATTGAGGACTCAATGACTCCAATAAGAATACACTAATGAGGACTTCAATGAAAAGTACTTAAATAAAACATCATAGAAGAGATTCAACTAGTATTTTAAAGTGGAATAAAACATCAATCTCAACTTCGGGCAAGATTAACTTAAATAACCTTTGGCATGATGTGTTTATTTCATATTTAATAGGACTAACTATTTAATTTATCTTTTCAACAGGTTGATCCAATTAAGAATAACCTGAATTTAAATGGCTAAATCTCAATTATACTATAACTCATATTGTGGGTTTTGATTTTATAAAAAAAAAATCATGACAATGTTTTATGAAGTCGAAGTGGTAAATATCATTGAAACTTGCGCATAATTTTGTATGTAAGAATTAAAATTTGATATAAGGAATTTTGTATATCTATGATTTGGTGTTTGTTGGGTTTGATTGATTGTAGGAATAGGAATTAAAGAAGCTATTGAAACAAAAAAAGCACCTACTGCCTTGGGACCATATTCTCAAGCAAACAAAGTCAACAACATTCTTTTTGTCTCTGGTGTACTTGGTCTTGTTCCTCAGATTTGTTATCTACCATTACAGTTTTAGTACATACAATCTGTTTGTGTGTGTAATTGTGTTTGTGTAATTGATATCTACAACCCACACATTCACGTAGTCAACACATGGATGGTTGCAGGATTGAGATTGAACGATCCAAATTTCAATGCATATTTTGATTTAAAAAAAACTCAACTACTAAGCTTAACATTTGGACAGTGTGATCTCAATCTAACGAATATTGATGTGCTGATGCGTGAATGTGTGGAATTGTTTACTACAACAAATTCAAATACCAGCTTCATCTGGTTGTGTTGTGATGATATTAATGTGTTTTTGCTCTTTAATGCAGACAGGGAAGTTCATGTCTGATAATGTTGAAGATCAAACTGAACAGGTACAACAAAATTACAACTTTGTCCTTGTATTGCACTCTTTCTTTTTATGATATGTAAGAGCTTGGAAAAAATAAGAGTTTGACTTTTTACTTAATTTATTGTAAGTGTGATTTGTTGTCTTTCACATGGCTTGGTGGTGCATTTTGATCTTTGATTGCTTGTGTTTTGCTGGATTATCTCTTCCTTCCTATACTCGTTGATGATGTCGAACGTTGATTTTTCTCAGTATCAACAATTAGGAAGGACTGACAATTCGATCAGTTTTGTAACTTGGTCTTCAGTCATGGTTTACGTGGACTTTGACTTGTTTTTGGGAAATTTAGGCGTTGACAATCTTAAAGTGGGAAGTTTGCACCCTACCCTTATATGAAAGTTATTACTTCTTAGTGGTTTAATAATCTCTAGGAATGGGAAGCTCATCGACTGAACTTTGTGAAACTGGGTTAGCACTTACATATATCGTTAGGAAAAATAATCTGCTTCTAAACTTTCATCGAAAAATAAAAGTAACTCTTGATTGATTGATCAGGAGATATTAGTGAACCTTAACTAATTTGAAATCATTATCCTTCGAACATGTTCTGTGATTGGGGTGGGTGTTCAAAACTTAACTGTATTAGGAATTAACTTTGGCAATTTTCAATGAAATGATTGCACCTGGTCATAGGATTTGGATCGAGTCTAACTCGTCATTACAAATCTGGTTTGTGAAGTGAGAATATTTGGATTCAAACCTTATGTCTTTTGAATATGGATATTTGAATTCTTTGCAATATATCTCCTCATGTCCAACACTATTGAACTTGAGTATTTTTTATCTCAGTACCTAGTGTGATGAACTCGTGCATTTTATTTATTTATTTATTAATTGATGTTACTCTACACTTATTAATTTTTTGGCGTTGTAACTTCTCAAAAACATGGGGAAATTCTTAAGGCTAATGGTGCCAACTACTCATCAGCTGTTAAGACAACGATTATGCATGGACTCCTCTACCTTCTATAGTTGGGTTTTATTGAGTCCTTGCGAGAACGCAAGATAGCTATTTTTTGAACATTTTTTTCATGCAGGTTGGCTGACTTGAAGGATTTTAAGAAAGTCAATGGGATATATGCTAAATGTAAGTTTCTGTAGTTGGGATCTTAATGTTTTCTTGACACAATTTACATTCTTTATCGAATATGAAGCTGACAACAGCCTGTTTATGGTGAAAAGATTATTCACCATCCTAAACTTCTGCACATTCTTTATCAGTATATTCTGATTAAAATTAACTGCTGAATTATTTGTTACCAATGAGTCTCAAATTCCAATAATAATGTGTGTTGTACATTAAAATTTGAGTATACTCCATTTACGGACTGAGCATATGAATTTACCTTAGCTGGCCACTTTATGCCTTTATGTGGTTTGAGTTTTGAAGATTCATATATATATTAGGTTGTTTTACGTAAATCGATTATGTTGTAGTAATATTTATCATATACCAAGAACACTAAATTGGGGCAAGAGAATCTAGTAGTGCTATGTGGAAATGATATTTTTCCCCCTTGACTTCTTATTCTATGTTTTTCACTAATGCCTTTTGGAACTTCTAATTTTCTTCAATTTACTTGCTCTTCCAATGGTTTCAGATTTCACTGCACCTTTTCCTGCTCGTTCAACTTATCAAGTAGCTGCATTACCATTGGATGCCAAGATTGAAATTGAGTGCATTGCAACACTATAAACCACCAAATTTTCAGTAGTATATCTCTAGCTCCTTCAGCAAACACATGTCAATTTCAGTAGTGTTACCATTTTAGGTTTGAAGTTTTACTTTGGTTTGATTCCCATGGATAAGGTGCTATTGTCATTACATTTACTTTGGTACCCCGGTTATGCCTCTAATCTTCCTATTCTCTCTCAAGATTATGTTCCTATTAAAAAGTGAGTGGGGGAAATTTGTTCTTTGTAGTTTTCATAATTTTGTTTACATAAGACCAGCTATGCATAAAGTTAGCATGCTTGTTTGAAATACGATGTCCATGTAGATATCATCTATGGCCGTCGCACGGTTTTTTTTTTTTGGAGGATCCAAATCCAGACTTCTGAAAAACCTAAAAAAAAAAAAAAGGTTAACACTTAAAAGTAGAATACCGTAGTTGATTTCAATTTAGAATTTGTTTCAGACTTCGGCATATCTTTTGGATATCCATCGAGAGCATAATTTAGCTTCATATCTGACTCTTTACGTTTGATTAGTGTATTGTGTATCATTTTGTTTGAAAAACGCTATCTTGCTTTAGGATGTTGTTAATTTGTTGTTGTTGTTGCTGTATATGTATGCCATATGCATAAGTATAAAAGCGTCTGATTATGTTTTTTGGGTGGTTTCATGGGCTAACGCCTGAAGAAGGTAGAGACGGAAAGATAAAAACCTGAACAAGACGATGGCCTGATTAACGTCTGATTATGCATAATCGGAAGTTAGAACACCCAAATGAAATGAAGGAATACTGGAATACTATAAGTAAAACAAGATGTCTCTGAACCAGGTTTTGCAATCTTGTTAACTGCAATGTTGCCTTCTCACATGGACATGGGAAATAGAGAAATTCCCTATGTGATCCAACATACTCTTGATATCAACAACTATTTTGAAATAGGGATGATTTGACACACATCCCAATTGAATTAACTTGGTTGCAATGAGAGAACCAAATTCTATCATCACCTTAGAATACCCATTTTCAATGATTAAGTTAAGCCATGTTAGGATAGTCCGTAATTTAGACTCCAAAAATGATTAAACTAGCCACCACCATTCCTTGCAAGACTACCAATAGCAGAATCATTTCCCAAGTGTTAAACAACACTATCATAGTTTAATTTGATGTACAAGATTAGATCTAACATTGTGATCAACAACTCGACGAGTACCACAACATTGTCGTTGCACGAGGAGACTCTGAGTGATCACCAAGGTTTGATGAATGATTTTTTTGGCAATCATTTGTTTCCCTTCTGCCTTATTTTTAAATTTGAAAGACCGTCTTCTTTGATAAAGGCAAAGAAGTTTACCCTTTGGAGCTAACACTCTAAAACTTCCACATGCCAACACGAATACTCCCAAAGACAACGAATTCCACCTGATTGTGTTTTAGAATCAACAAGAAACGACTCAGAAACCTGTGTTCTTTGCTTGAGTTCTCGCCTCACTGAGCGAGTTTCCAACATGCCTCCTTTAAAGAAGTTTCATACTGCCTCCATAAATCTTTACCAGCGTAGTGAATCTCTTAGTCGTGGTACTGCGACAATTCCAAGTGAGAAAATTCATCGACACATGTGTGGATTTCTTTTGCTGCTATGAGAGTATTTCACTTAGCTCGTTGGCATTCACAACATCCATCAAATTAGAAGTAACAACATTATTTCCTACATTCTTTTGAGGATTGATTTCATGAACAAATTCCATGAGAGGATTGGGGTCAATATCTTCAACTTTTCACACCACTTGTTTCCACCATTTGTTTGTTTCCGAAAATCAAAACTATCAAATTTGCCTTGTCCAGCTGCAGCAATGCTCTTTCTTGCAATGATATTGTGCTCACTCCTTTAAATTCTTTTACTACAAATAATAAACATTTATTGAGAAAATGTTATTTTGAAAATTTTGAGAAATAAATTGACATAATTTCAATACATAATTCTATTGTTGGTATCTAAACATGCGCACATGTTAGCATTTGAACAACTAAAAAATAAATTGAGATTTAGAATTGTCTTTTAGTTCAGGTTTTATACGAGGCAAAAGTTATGGTGCATAAGTACTTCTCTTATGCACCCTGCATAAGCTCTTTTCAACCTTCAGATTGCTTTTACACGTGTAATAATCTCAGCCACACTCTCACTTTCCTCTCACCAACTCCTTCTCATCTCATACTCTCACTTTCCTCTTCTCTGCCGATCGCCGCTCGCCGCATCTCTGCCTCTCGTCGCTTCTCTTTCCTCTCACCAATAATTCCGCTTCTCATCTCATAGCTCACCGATCGCCGCTCGCCGCTTCTCTGCCGCCGCTCGCCTCTCAATCTCTGCCGCCGCTCGCTCAACTCCGATTAACCTTCAGGTTTCGCGTTTTCAATTTCGCCGCTCCATAAATCATTTTCTGTGTTGGACGTGTTTTCAATTTCGACGTGTTTTCATTTTCTGTGTTGTGTGTTTGTGGATAGATTGTATTTTTGACACACCATGTCTGTCTGTGTTTGTGGATCATGATTAGCTAATGCTAAAATTTAATTTGTAACAACAAAAATGGAGTGTTAAACATCATGTTTGTTTATGTTTGATTAGCTGATGCTGAAATTTTCTGTTGGGGGGATAACTTTACATCTCTGCTGGAAGCATGCATATGATTGTGATTGTTCAACATGTATATTTGGTTTTAAGATTCAATAAATACCATTTCTGCGGCAAAATGGTAGTTCCCAGTTTTCTGCGACAAAATGATACAGGATTATAATTGACTCTCAGACTCTTGACCACTAACTTTATATCCTTGATTTCGACAAATTCTTGCGGAATTCTGTCAAGTGTTCCAGGTTGTTTAGCATCACTTCAGACAAAAATTTGTTCTAGTTTTAAATTTTAATTAAGCATAGGTTCCTCGTCATCGGATATTAGACTAATCGTAACGAGTTGCTTGAGGTGATATTCAGTTTTAAGAGTTTCGTAAGCGATCAATTCCACATATAAAAAAAACTGAATAAAAATATTGCTTGCATGATCAAGATAGCTTATAACCAATGGATTAGTAACAAAGTTTTTCTGGTGCTAGTTTTTCTCCAGGTTTAATATACACTAAAAAGGTATTGAAACAAATTTAATTTGAATACTATGAGATATAGATTTTGCAATGAGATTAAATTGAAACATGGTGTCACAACTTACAAAGTTCCAATAGTAGGTCTAGATAAGGGTGAGAGCCTTTATGATTTATGGATCACTTGTAGGGTGTCTTGTCTTGTATTGCAAAGTAAAAGTCAATTTTTTGAGCGTGTGTGTGCATTTTTGGTGATTTATGAACCATTCCATGTTCCTGTGATGAACAAATTTAGGAATTGTTAATGGTTTTCTTAATAGTATATCCATTTATGAATTGTTAATGGTTTAGGTGAAAATTTAGGAATTATTAATGATTTTCTGTGATAAATCTATGTAAATGGAATTGTTAATGGTTTTGAACAATCTATGTTCTTTTGTTACTAAGTTTATTCTATTCCATCTTAACTTCTGTGATAAAATTGATTAGCTATTGTGAGTTTTGGGAATGTTTCAATATGAGTTTTGGTTTTGGAGTGCAACTCACAGAAGAAGAAGAAGATAGCAGACCCATAATCTGTGACGCCATCTAAGTCTTCAAATGTATCTGATGTTGGTTAAACATCTGCTGGGGTGAAGACCTCTGCACCAAAGTTCAAAGAAAGACCAAATACAATTAAGTCAAAGAAGCGACTTAAAAGTCATTATGAAAAAGCTAGAGAAAGGGAAAAATTCATTATAAATCGGAAGAAACAAAAGAGAGATGATGAAGCTTTAATCCAAAAAGTTGTCACTGATTGATTGTTTTTATGTTCTAAGTTTGTACTATTATAAGTTTGTACTAGATTTTATTGTGAATATTTTGATATGATGTAATAAAAATTATACATTTCACATTCTTTATAACATTCTTTATTTTGATATCGATGCTTATAGGTTGTTACAAAACCATTAGACAATTAGTTTGGTTTCACATAGAACACTATCAAAACCATTAAACCATACTTATGGTTTCAACAATAGTTTTTATTTAAAACCATTTATCAATAATGATTTTCACTATTCTTTTATTTTATTTACCATTTGACAATTATTTTTCTTTCACATACAAGTAGCATATTAATAATGATTTTATTACAAAATCATTAGGCAGTTATTTTGGTTTCACATAGAACACTATCAAAACCATTTAACACTACTTATGGTTTCAGTAATAATTTCATCTTAATCATTTTTTAAAACCATGTACCTATAATAATTTCATTTAAAATCATTAAACTAATTTTAATAAAATTAAATTAAATTGAACATTATTGGGCCAAAAATTAAATAAAATGAACGGTATACTATGATTTTATTACAAAACCATTAGGCAGTTATTTTGGTTTCACATAGAACACTATCAAAACCATTTAACCGTACTTATGGTTTCAGTAATCAACGACTAATCGCCCAATTTCTCTGGAAAACCGCATATCTTTTGACATAGTTTTTAATCTTTTGACATAGTTTTCTCTGGAAAAATCCTGCAGTGTTTCACATAGTTTTTAATAAACGGCTAATCGCCCATTTCTTTTGACACTGCTATGAATATAATCTGGGCGCACCAGATCAACTCAAAGTGTGTTAGCCAGGCGGGTAGGTGTTATTTAGATTATTGGTCTTAAATAACATAGATTCACCAACCATGAAGATTACAACACCCAGATTAATATATTTAACAAAAGTGATGCAACTAATACAAAAATATCCAGAAGATTGTAATACATAAAAGGGTTCAACAACGAAAATAAGATAAGAAGACCTAAATCAGATTAATATCAAAATGAAACTGAGTGAACTACGATTACACCAACACACCAAGCCTTACAAATACTCATATCCATAAACAAGTTGAACATGACAGGTTCGATATTTCATGTTCACTTCAACATTTACATCTGTAAAACAAATGATTCTTCCTCTTATACATGATAATACATATAATTGATAAAGTTTCACTTGCCAATAAGAGCTGGACTCATAAACCTGTGAAAATTTCACATGTCATCTACAAAAGCAATTAATTGTAAATTCCTCCAATCGGAAGAAGATTTCACTTGTACATTACTATCTGAGACCGAAAGTTTTCTCCTTTGACACCAATCTCATACGTCACTCCAGTAGTTAAATAAAAAAGAGCCAGTTCGCCATTTTCTTTTATGAAGAATATGTTGTCATTCTTCCATGCTCCGATACATGATAAGCAAGACAAGGGTTCAACATTGAAGAGTCTAATCCATGATTCCTTGACACCAAGTTCGCCCAAAATTGAAATTTGGAATGAAT
The DNA here is from genome assembly GCA_946800305.1 of Medicago arabica. Lineage (NCBI taxonomy): Eukaryota > Viridiplantae > Streptophyta > Magnoliopsida > Fabales > Fabaceae > Medicago > Medicago arabica. Next base: position 4,099,339 of record OX326970.1, read on the forward strand.
TAGTCTCTTTATAATTATATATTATAGCCAAAAACTCATTTAACACAACCAAGCTAACATCAAGACAACCAGGTATATCTTCTATGGGCGAAGGTGTAATATAGTAGTCCTCATTGCACCAGTTAAATGACACCGTATATGCCTCAATATGTGTTCCTCCCCACCAATGACACATCTCATTCAAATACACCTTGTCATACCCCAATTTTTGACCAGTTGCTTTATTTTACTCGTCTTTTGAACCTATTTTACCCAGTTATTTTCTCGACATTTTACAGTTTATTTCATTTGTGTTAGCCCAAAACTGAATGATGGCAATGACTCCAGCTCTTTAGTTTTTTTCACCTGCATGATCAAAGAAAACCATTAAATACATCTAATGGTTTTGGAGTACAACTCACCAAAACCATTTCCACAACACAATGGTTTTGGCATCATCTATACCATAACAAAATCATAGTAACTAAAATTAAGTCTATTTCAATCCTGCAATTTAAAAATGCTAATAAAAGAATCCTGCAATTATCTTTCACATACAAGTCTATCAAAACCATTAGACAATTAGTTTGGTTTCACAATTAAGCTGATTCATATCAAGTCTTATCATCTGATGGATTACATTTAAACCATTTCAAATTCAGAGCAAAATAACACATTTTACAAGTTAGATTCTAAATCAAACAAAGAAATTGTTAAAAACAGTTCCAAAGCAAATCAACACTCCGAAACCATTTTCAGAGCAAAATGGTTTCAGAGTAAAACTTGTGAAAACCATTTACATAGCATATTGGTTTTCATAGTAAAATGGTTTTCTATATGATTTTTAAGCATAACATACTATAATAAGAATCAACACTGTGAAACCATTTCCAGAAATTAAACTATTTTAGTTGATTTTCCCCAATTCGAAATTAAGCTGTAATTTAGGGTTACAAATGCAATTACTTTCCAGAAACCATTTCCAACTAGCAGATGAAATTAAACTGATTGTAATTACTTGAAAGCACAAGATAATTTCAAACCTGTTTTGTTTTCATCATTTTGATGTTTTGTTGAAGATGATGAAGATGCTTGCGGCGATGATGACGAAGATGATGAATGTGATTTCTGGTGATGGAAGTTTGTTTCCGACGTGATTTGCAGTGGTGGAAGTTTGCGACGTGATTGTTACCGTTTCCGACGTGATTTGCTTGCGGTGGTGAATGCGGTTTCCGACGCGAATGCGGTTGTGGTGAATGCGGTGGTGAACGACGATGTTGTTGAGTTGAATGACGGTGACGAATACGGTTTCCGGTGGTGGAAGTTTGTTACCGGTGGTGGTTGAAGTTGGAAATGGAGAGAAACGCGCGTGATGCTTTGTTTTGGTGAATTTGCTTTCTTCATCTGTTTTTCTTTGGTGTGTAGGAAGTAATTCTGTTGGGCTAGCTGCATAATGGGCTAGACTAATGCATGCTTATGCATGGTGCATAAGTTATGGCTTATGCATGATAACCACACCCTTTATACGAAAGCACTAGTTTTTTACTAGTTGTTATATAGTATTAAAATATTTTATTAACAATGTAAAGATTGATAACTTTAATAATACTGTGGCAAAAATATAACGTTGATAATAATAATTTAAGATGTTTTTTACTAGTTGTTATATAGTATTAAAATATTTTACTAGAATGGAGTTATGCACAACACATTTTGATGCCTACAGCAGGCTATAATATGAGGGTTTGAGTCGCCTTACCCTTAGATCAGCCTTGAAAGAATGGATAGTTGACTTCTCTTCTAATAAATGGCTTGCGAGATGCACTTATTGCTAAAATAATGTTTATCATGGTTTTATGTTGGACATCTACAACTTTATTCAACAAGATATTTGTGAGAATAATTCTTTGAAAGACTTTCATTTTCTTCGACATCCAGATCACTTGCATATGCATGTATATGCATATTTGTCGGTGAAATTTTATGGTTTAAAGTAATATTTTTCTAATATTTCTTCCAACATACGTTTAGAGAAGACAGCTTTATCCGCGAGTTTTTTTATAAGACTTAAATGCTCTTCAAAATTATGTGTAATCTTTTGACAAGTTTCTCCTAGTGTTCTTGTTTTTTTTTTCTTTCTTTTTGTTATCATACCTACCAAAAAAGTAAAAAAATAAAAAAACAGTGTATTTTTTTTTTTGAAGGAAAAACAAAAATTACTTGAGCGGCAGAATTATTAAACTAATTAACGAAGTACATAGATCCAGAATATGATTATAAGAACCGAAAGACATGGGATTTGTCCTCCTAGGAACAGCAACGTGGGATCTCAAAAGGGTAAGTAACCTTAAATTAATTATGTTCTGTCACACGCAAAACCTTTTCAAAATCCAAAATTTTAAAATTCTTTTTATTTTTTTTTAGATTCTTATGTTGGATTAGATTCTAATTCTCGTATTAATCTTTTCTCCCACGCCAATAATATCTATTTCTTTGCTTCTTCTGTTTCCTTTTCATTCCAATTTCCAACCCAATTCCTCTTCCTATAGATCTGCATCGTTTTTGCTGAACCAAGAAAATATTTGCATATTTTTCCCTCTGAGTTTGAACTTGGGTTCCTGTAAGAATTCAAACCTTTTGTTTTCTATTGAATTCTAGGTTTTTCTTCTTTCTGTTGTTAAATTACCAAGTTTGAAATCTTGGGGTTGCTTCCTATCGAATTATTGGATTAAGATGTTTAATAAAGTTCAATTTTTTGAATCAGGATTGAGTTTTTGATTGATTTTCAGGTTAGTAGCTGTATACAAGCTAAATCATGGAAGGTGTTGTTGTGAGAAGGGTTATTCCTTCTGATAATAGTTGTCTATTTAATGCAGTTGGGTAAGTACCTTTTTCTTTATATCACCCCTAGCTTGGTACAAATGATTCCACTTGTAATATTCTTTGCTCAATTCAGATATGTTATGGATCGTGACCAAACTAAAGCTGCTGAATTGAGACAGGTGATTTTTCTTTGTTTTTTTTTATTTAATTTGCTATGGATATGCAAAGTGAATGCATGATACAAGTTTTTCTGATTGCTTCATCTCAATGCATGTTATGTCAATTTGGTGTTTTTTTAGTAGAAAACTAGATACAAGGTGTTCGGTATGTAACCTTCATTTATGGCTTGTTAAGTTTTGTCTCTCCCTATTTTTAAAATTCTGGTCATTATTTACAGTGCTAATGTGCTACACTGAACAATTCAGATGTTGCATCCAACTTGGTTAAATGTACCTGGACTTGCATGTCACTTTGTATGTTTCAAATTGAACTAATTTCCGAAATAAAAAGTTCAGTACAGAAATACGTTGATATGTATGTTTGGCTGGACTCTAAAATCATTAGTTTGGATAAACAACTTAATTAAGCGCTTATCATATAAGGGCTCATGTAGTACAAGTTATTTCTATAACAAATGATAAAGTCAAGTCATTTTCGTAAACTATCTTGGAGAGCTTATGGACATGTCATAAGTTGTTTCCATAAGCTCTCCTAAACAGATAGATAAGCCAATTTAAACAGGCCCTGAACGTAGTTAGTTTTTTTGTTGTGTATTGTAGTGCATGTAGAATTTCAAGAAGCATCCTTAAATAATGAATGCACATTTGATTGTTTTTCTTTTTTGCAAAAACTCAGCTTTAAACTTCGAATTATCATATTAGGCTTTGCTTGTATGTTTATCACCTTCTCTGATTATTTTCAGTTCTTGAGGTATTACACAGTCATGCATAGGTAGATCATATTTTTTTCCATCAATCCATCATAAATTCCTAACTATCATCTATCAACCCCCGTGGTGTTCTAGTACCAAATACATATACATTTTTACTTATATTTAAAACCGGAAGGGATATTTCTTTTTGGTATTTCAAATTACATTGTCTATCATTTAAGACTTACCAGTGAAGCGGAACTTTAATCTCTTGTTTTGCCTAATTTCAGTTCTTTTTGGTGTTATCAGCGTCACTTATTTACATATTTTTTACTATAACATTTTGTTATATTTTACATGCTAAAGGTTATAGCTGCAACAGTAGCAAGTGATCCTGAGAAATATTCTGAAGCATTTCTTGGGAAGCCAAATTCAGCGTATTGTAACTGGATTCTTGACCCAGAGAAGTGGGGAGGTTAGTTGAATTACTTCTGAATCATGGCTATTTTAAATTATAAAATTGTTTATAGGTAATAGTTATTAATTTTTGTTTCGCAAGTTAGAACTGCTACTTTCGGTGTTTTACTATAATACGTGCTAAAACTTACTAAATTTTAGGTTGATTTAGAATCTATGAGAATCCTTACACTTTGACTTTTGATAAACTTTGCCAACATAAATATATACCAAGTACATAGGAGCACATTAGATTATTTGAATGAAATTTTAAGATGTATAAAGATTAAATTAAGAAAGTCATATTTGAACATCTAGGAGCTAACTAGACAAAGTTCTGCAAGAATCAGTTGCTGTGGTCTTGCAATTAAGTACTATAAGTTTTGTCGGTCCTGATTTTGTGGTTTATGAACATAATCAAAGGGCATTTTGAACCCTTTCTGTTTGCAAATTTAGCAGTAAAACACTATTAGTTTTTCATTAGTTTGGACTTTGATGTGCTAATGAAGCTATATTCCGTTGTGAAGGTGCAATTGAACTCTCAATATTAGCAGATTATTATGGACGTGAAATCGCAGCCTATGATATCCAGACAACACGATGTGATTTGTACGGTCAGGTTAGATATTTGATGATGTTCTCAAGTTTTGTCAATCCCTTGTAACTGAACCTTTCTGTTCTTGTTTTTGCTGATTACTTTTGACAGGAAGGTAATTATTCTGAAAGGGTGATGCTGATTTATGATGGTCTCCACTACGATGCTTTAGCTGTATGTAATTTCATATACCAGAAATTACTAGTCATCTATTGATTTTCTCTCACACTTCAGGCATTTTTTCCTGCCTTGAAAAGTGAAATACTTTTACGCTTGACATGAACAAAATTAAGGTTCATATGTATTTTTCCATTTTCATGTTGCCTAATGATTACTCCTCGTATGGGTCAGATGTCTCCTGTTGAAGAAGCTCCCGAGGATTTTGACCAGACCATATTTGCCATACAAAAGACCAGAAGCATTGGACCTGTTGAGGGGCTTGCTTTAAATTTTATTAAAGACCAACATAGGTAGTCCTCAATTCTTATTGAATCTTTGTATGGATTTACTGTTTATAACAGTTTTGTTGTGTATTTCTATATATAAGGTTTCTCTTATTTTTTCGGGTGTGCATATTTAAGGTTTTAGATACATTACTTTTTCGATTTAGATTTTGGTAATCTGAAAAATATAGCATGTGCAAAACATAAAAGTGTTTGGTTGTCTTGCATGGTGTTATATTTTTGAAATTTTCTACTCAACTTAGTTTAGTTATCAATGTTGAGTTGCATCTCCGGATTAATTTTTCTTCCAGTATCCCTCTCCAATGCTTAATATTATGGACCCTCATTCTCAGGAAACGGAGATTCACCGACACTGCCAACTTCACTCTACGATGTGGGGTATGCCAAATTGGAGTCATTGGTCAGAAGGTAATTCCTAAGTACCTGATTCTTTGCTTTATGTGATATATGTGTGTTGAATCATTAATTCAGTCCTGAAATTGTGCGTGTAGGCCTATTTACTTAAAAATGACATTAGCTAACAGAAAATTATTCGGCAACGTTCCTATTTTAGTAACTAAATTTGTGTTCTCTCGTTATATGTGCTACTTACCCGTAATTCTTGTTATTCTGACTTCAGTACAAATTTTTCTGTGAATATATTCAGGAGGCAGCGGAGCATGCTCAAGCAACTGGTCATGTAAACTTTCAAGAATATAAATGATACACTCAGGCAATAACTTGTGTGTAATCTCAGTTGATTTGAATGAGTATGAGTGTCATTTTTTTATTTTATTAAACATTTAAACTGAATAATCTGCATGCCATGGAATTGTTGTGGCAAATTGTGTTGTAATAGTAATCATAGTTCCTTTCCTTGGTCTCAAATCTCAATATAGACAATTAGAAAATTTCCTTCACTACAGGATTATCATCATATTCTTGTTGGTTTATATTCATACTGTTGGTTCTTTGAAGTTTCTTGATTTTCTCAGTTTCACTTGTGTTGAAATTTTTATTATTTAGTCAATATACACTTTTTTTAAGCCATATACGGTCAAAACACGTTATTGTTAACACTTTGCTGGTAATTATAATTGAATTCATTTGAATAGATTCCTTGTTTATTATTGTAAAACAACTTATTTGGATCAGCTTATTTATGCAAAACAACTTATTTGGATCTCTTTTTTCAAAACAACTTATTCAAAATAGCTTATTTATGCAAAACAGCTTATCAAGATATCTTTTTTCAAAACAACTTATCCAGAACAACTTTTTTATGCAATACAGCTAATTAGGATCTTTTTTTACAAAATAACTTATGCAAAACAACTTATTTATGAAAAACAACTTATTAGGATCTCTTTTTAAAAAAACAACTTATTCAAAACAGCCTATTTATACAAAACAGCTTATTAGAATCTCTTTTTTCAAAATAACTTATTCAAAACAGCTTATTTATGCAAAACAGCTTATTTGGATCTCTTTTTTCAAAACAACTTATTCAAATCAGCTTATTTATGCAAAACAGCTTATTTGAATCTCTTTTTTCAAAATAACTTATTCAAATTAGCTTATTTATGCAAAACAGCTTATTAGGATCTCTTTTTTCAAAATAACTTATTCAAATTAGCTTATTTATGCAAAACAGCTTATCAAGATCTCACTTTTCAAAACAACTTGTTTAGAACAACTTTTTTATGCAATACAGCTAATTAGGATCTCTTTTTACAAAATAACTTATTCAAAACAACTTATTTATGCAAAACAACTTATTAGGATCTCTTTTTAAAAAACAACTTATTCAAAACAGCCTATTTATACAAAATAGCTTATTAGAATCTCTTTTTTCAAAACAACTTATTCAAAACAGCTTATTTATGCAAAACAGCTTATTTGGATATCTTTTTTCAAAATAACTTATTCAAATTAGCTTATTTATGCAAAACAGCTTATTAGAATCTCTTTTTTCAAAATAACTTATTCAAATTAGCTTATTTATGCAAACAGCTTATTAGGATCTCTTTTTTCAAAATAACTTATTCAAATTAGCTTATTTATGCAAAACAGCTTATCAAGATCTCACTTTTCAAAACAACTTGTTCAGAACATCTTTTTTATGCAAAACAACTTATTAGGATCTCTGTTTTGTATAAGTAAACTGTTTCAAATAAGTTGTTTTGAAAAAAGAGATCCTCAAAGTTGTTTTGCATAAATAAGTGCGCAAGTTAAGTCACGCAGTGTGACTTAACTTGCGCACGTTATATTTGCTGCACAGACACCGCGCAAGTTAACTCGCGCATGTGTTAAATATGTGCGCAAGTTAACTTACGCAGTGTCTGGCTTAAGTCACGCAATGTTTAATACATGCGTGACTTAAGTCACGCAGTGCATGTTAACTAACACACAGTTTTACACTTGCGCTAGTTAACTTGCGCAGGGATATTTTCGTCCTGCTTGCAGGGCGGGAGTGGATTTTGCAGGGGGAGAGCAGGATTCGTAAAAAAAATGTTTGCCAAGGCCCAAGGATGAACCATATGTTCAAGACCTTTTTTGGTAACTTTAGTCTAAAATACAAGGATGAACCATATGTTGAGGACCTTTTTTGAATCCTGCTCACGTGTAAAACTGTGCGTTAGTTAACATCTGCTGCGTGACTTAAGTCACGCATGTGTTAACGCTGCGTGACTTAAGCTAGACACTGCGCAAGTTAACTTGCGCACAAATTTAACACATGCGCGAGTTAACTTGTGCAGTGTCTATGCAGTAAATATAACGTGCGCAAGTTAAGTCACGCTGCATGACTTAACTTGCGCATGAGCATTTTAGTCATTTTAACTAGACATGAGTGTATTTTGCTGGGTGAAGAGTGACATTCAAATACATATCAAATTGTGCAGCCCGCCATACACCCCTTAAATTATGGGAAAAGTGACATTTCAAACATTCAGCAATGGGACATGAAGAGGAGGAGATGGTAATATTTTGTAAAAGGAAAAGTAAATAAATAACCGAAGAAACGTACAAAAAATGTACACATTTTATATTCTTTTTGTAGTTACATTAATCTAAGAGCTTGCAAATGGTGGAATTAAGGTTAAATTCTCTAGCAGCAGCAACAGATTAGTACAACAGAAAGATACATTAATCTAAGTATCTTATGCTATGCTATATCTCTGGAATGCTATAAAGAGCAGGTCTCCAAGGACGATGGAAAGAGTGATTATGTTTCACCAAATGAGACAAAATATGTTCTATCCCTATTTCCTTCACCTCCATTTTCCCAATCAACTCCTCTAATTTCTTCTTTGTGATCTTTATCTTCACTTCGGTTGTTGTTTTCTCATTACCATTGCTTGGTGCTACAAATGAACTAGCCTCATCCATAGATGATTGGTGTCTTAGGCAATTACCCATTTATTTATTTATTTTGATCGAGTGATGAGAATATTTGAGATGATATAGGTTGGTGATCATACATTATATACTATAGGGCAAATAAAAGGGTCAAACTAAATTTATGTCACGTTGGAATTCATGATTGGCAAGTGTGTGTTCCCATGATAAGACCAGAGACCACATTACATTGTAGCCAGCCAGAACCTGGATTCACCAACCAAGTTAGATTTGGTCTAAACTTCTCTTTTTGATTGAATTACCATTTTGCCCTTTAAAATTGTTGATTAGGTATTTATTTATATTCCTCTAAAATTTGTGAATATGCAGCAAAAGAAATTTTTTATTTTAAATGGCAAAGGACAACATGATCGTTCTGATAACTTGTAAGGACTAGTTTAATAGTAATTAATATAGTTCATGTATAAATTTGCTAATAATGGTGTAACTCAGGGACTACTTTGTTAGTAAATTTAGATACAAATTAACAAAATGAATAAATTGTTCAATGTAATTCATAATTGTAACATCCTAGACGGTTTTAAGTTTTGCAGAATGACCACACAAACTGACACGAATCTGTTTAATGTATTTTGTCTTCACTCGCACGTTTTTCGAAAAAACTTACTAGAAATTCATTGATACCAAACATCTAACCCTATCTCAGTCATCGTTCCTAACAACAACATATGATCGACCCCCAAAATGATGCAAACAGGTGGTGGTGGTGGTATTTCTGCATGTGGTGCGACGAGCTCATCCTGTACCTATTATTCATGTAACCATAGCTTATCTTGTAAACTATCTACCTCTCTATGTGCAAATGCAATAGCAAGCCTACCACGCCTCCCATGACCGAGACACCTTGTCCTTGTACAATGTACACATTCATGCAATCATCACTTATCTTGACCTGACAAACAAAAAACATCATCATAAGGTTAATTTATAATTTTGTCCATGGTGTTTTATTGTCAATTTCTTTTTTGTAAAGTATATAAACTGAGGCTCCTGGAAATTGAACCCATGTTAAATAGAATGCCAGCGCCAAGCTCTACTATTAGGTCCTCTACATTGAATTGAAATTTTAAACTCGTTATTGGTGTGTATATTCACTTTTATCATGCACCATACATATAAAAAAAATATTTTTGACTAGAATTTTGAAGACGCAGTTCTGGAGGGCTGTTTACATCCTCTAAGAGACGGTCTTGTATCTTATTATAGGATTAAATGAAGCAATAACTAATTAGTCACATGAGTATTTTAGTAAAGCATAATATCCATGCATCTTGAATATAAAATATATAATTATTTTTTGGAATTTAAAATAAAATACTTTTGAGAACTAACTATGTTATCCAAACACACTAAAAAATTTTATAAGTTATACTTGGAAAAGTCATTTCCGTGATCAATTTTTAAAACCGTGAAACAATCACCCTCTAAAAAAAATCTCAGTGGTAGTGTTTGGGAAAACATAAACTCAATAAATAATGTATATGGTTATTGACTTTTTCTAATATTTTTGAATACACTCTAAAATAATAAAATTATCCTGTCATAAAATTTGATTTTAAAAAGGTCTATTCCCAAAACTCCTCTTCCTTAAACTCAATTTAAGTAGGTCATGTAAATTTAGTTTAAGTAAGTCATGTAAACTGAGTTTAAATGTACATACTTAAACTCAGTTTAAGTAGGTCATGTAAAATTAGTTTAAGTAGGTAATGTGAACTGAGATTAAGTAGGTCATGTAAACTTAAACAGTTTAAGTGTACATATCAACCTTGTTCAATGATTCTACGTAATCTTATTTTAAGTATGTACATGTAAACCCAGTTTAAGTAGGTCATGTAAACTCTAAACTCTATTTAAGTAGGTCATATCAGTTTAAGTAGGTTCTTGTAAACTTAATTTAAGTAGTTCATGTTAACTCAACTTAAGTAGGTCATGTAAACTTATTTTAAGTAGATTCATGTAAGTTTACATGAACCTACTTAAACTGAATTTAAGTTAACCTCAACAATGTAAATTGAAACCGTCATACAATGCAGTTGAACAAGAAGAAGAAAAAATTGAAACTAACATTATTGAAAAAGAAGAAGAAATAAATTTACTTATATGCAATCGAGTATGGATGAAAGATACTCTTTAATCTTTTAGAGAAATTGATTAAATATTAGATTGTTTGATCGTTTGTGGGTGAAATAGGTGAAACTCAGTGACAAGGAATAAAACCAAAGTTTTAAGAAAATTTATATAAAAGGGTATTTTGATATTATTGAAAACTTTTAAGAAAATTTGGTATTTTTGAAACAAAAATATTTTTTCTTCTTATAATTGGGGAGAGTTGAAATACCCAATTACCCATGCTCCCGCATCATTCAGTCTCAAACTAAACACACACTATCGCGCTCGCTCTCACAGAATCAGAATCAATAAGAAAGAACTCTATCGGAGAAGAAGAAGAAGATGCAGATCTTCGTGAAGACCTTGACCGGAAAGACTATCACCCTCGAGGTTGAGAGCAGCGATACCATCGACAACGTCAAGGCCAAGATCCAGGTTAGGTTATCCCCTTTATTAATTAGGGTTTCTCGTGATCACTGATTTTATGATTCTAACTGATGGTTGGTTGGTTGTGGTTTTAGGACAAGGAAGGTATCCCTCCTGACCAGCAGAGGTTGATTTTTGCTGGTAAGCAACTGGAAGATGGTCGTACTCTTGCTGATTACAACATACAAAAGGAATCAACACTTCACTTGGTTCTCAGACTCAGGGGAGGTACCATGATTAAAGTCAAGACTTTAACTGGTAAAGAAATTGAAATTGACATTGAGCCTACTGATACTATTGATCGTATCAAGGAACGTGTTGAAGAGAAAGAGGGTATTCCACCTGTGCAGCAAAGGTTTCAAACCAACTCTTTTTCTCATAATCTAAAGAACGTTTGGAGTGCTTTTAAGTTATAAATATTCATGCATTAAGTCATTAACTCGTGCGCCATTTCAATTTTGAATTAGCAAGTTACTGGTAATATGGTAATATGATAGGTCGTTAGTTAAGAGATTTATTTATTTATGTATTTAGGCTGGGATGGTTAGAAGAAAGGCATGTTGCCTATGATAAAATTTATATACATTTTTACACTCAATCTGAACTAGTTTATAGGTTTAGAAATGATTATTTTTTCACGATCTGATCAAAGAATAGTACATAAGGTAGTATGTTACCAGGAAATACAAATGTCCTAATAAATCATTAGAGAAATAAGGAAACAAAAACATAAATATAAATTTTTCATAAACACGTGTCAATTGATTTGATTCATATTTATGTCTCCTAAACTAGTTCCTAAGAATCTGGGCAAAATGTTTAACCATATTTGATAACCCCTCAAGATGGTGTATAAAATTAGATATTTGTCATGTCCAACTTGCTCTGCAGTTGGAACAAATCGGCAATGGCACACAAATAACTCCTCCAGATATTGTAATGGTTAATCTAGATTAGTGGCAAGAGATAAAATGACTCCAGTTGTATTTAGTTTTGCAACTAGAGCGAAATGTTTAAAAAAAAATGAATCCCATACGTTTTATCGAAGCCTTTGGCAACCAACTGAGCCCTCAAAAAAACCACTTTTTTCTTTTCTTTTTTTTTTAAATTTTCAAACTGTTCTTGACACACTCTATCCTTTTATGATTCCATATAAAAGAGAACAGTTGATGGTTTGAAACTCGCATAAGAAGTTTTGTTTTTTAACAATTAAGCTATGCACCTTGAGGATAAAGGTGAATATTGGGTGGGGGGTAGGGGAGTATTGATAGGTCTGTTTTGACTTTGAGATTTATTTAGCTAGTTTGGATGAGATAGTAAGAAGAAATACATGTATTGCCTATGATTTTGTTAGGATGAGATAGTAAGAAGAAATACATGGGGGGTGGGTAGCGCAACTGGTTTGAGCTAAGTGTCAAGGAGTTGGAGGTCCAGGGTTTCAAGTCCTGGCAAGGAGAAAAAAACTTACAACAATTAACATACTAACATTCGCCATTCAAAACAAAAAGTAATAAGAAATACACGTGTTGCCTATGATTAAGAAGAGGGCGTTGAGAGGTAGTCATTTTGGATTTAGTAGAACTGGGACCAGGGGGTCTTTTATCGCTTGAATATCCAGGGATCTACATAACTTTCTGTATGTTTGTGCACTCAATTTGAACCAGTTTCTATCATAGTAATGCATAATTTTCTACTTTTTTCTACTTGTCATTGATATATCTTGTACAGGTATCATTGAGTTGGATTGCATATTTATTGGTAGATCTATTGACCAATGCTTAATTAGTCGATATTCAAAAACAAAACTGAATTTTGATTCCGACGCTTTGATCTGCTGTTAATATAGTTTGCACTTGCAGTCTTAGAAATACGTTTTGCTTTCTTCACTAAACAAAGCATGAATGGAAAATTAAGAATTTTTTTTTTTTAATTCTTTTGGAAACAGTAGAATTTTACACCTGCTGTCACTTGCTGCAGGCTCATCTATGCTGGTAAGCAGCTTGCTGATGACAAAACAGCTAAAGAGTACAACATTGAGGGTGGTTCTGTGCTTCATTTGGTGCTTGCATTGAGGGGTGGTAATTAGTAAGGTAGAATGCACATTCGATCTCAAGAAATTAGCCTGTTCAGACTTGGTCACTTTCTAGTTCTTGGTAAATGTTTAAAAATTGCTTCTGAACCTAAAGACATGAATGGAAGCTCTATACTCGTCCATCTCTGAGGACATGATTGTTCTTTTATTTGCTTGGTTTTTATAATTTTGGGGTAACTATTGGTGGTCACTTCGTTGTATGCTTTTAAACCCAAAAGTTGGCATCTTAATGAATCTCTAAACTAATATAATAATTCATAACCACAAGTACAATGGTGAGAGTTTTGCTGTGTCATCATCTTTATAGAGGTGAAAGTTTGATTTAGTTTTAGGGCCACAAGCACAATGGTGGTGGCCCTGGCTGAACTGGATGAATGATCTAGATCTGAACGTAATTGTCAGACAGCCCAGATATGATGTATTCATGTTGACTGCTTTTTTTACCCACCCTGAGTTTCTTGCGCGTCATGTACGGTATAAACACCCCATAAAAACCTCCAAAACATGTTGAAACATTTCAGATTTTAGAATCCGAATAGGCGCGCGAGAAACTCATAGGGTGGGAAAAGTAACGGTCATTCATGTTAGCATGGCTGATATTTTGGCCCATTCACAATTTGATATGTGGCTTCAGAATGTGGTCCAGTGAATATCCAGGATGTTTGGCTTAGTTGGTGCCATTTTGATATGCAAATTTACGAACTACAACTGAAGATTTAATCCTTTATAGAGCTACATTTTAAATGAGTTTAATAGTATCTTTGTTTATGCGGTGCAATTGCACCATTCACACGTCTAGAGAGAAGCTACTAACCATAATTTTTGTTTTTCACTTTGGAGAGAAGCTACTATTCTTGCTTCTGTTTTTTCATGTTGGAGTGGCTTTGAAATGCATGAAATTCTTGTTAGACGCCAACCAAATACTTGTTAACTCGTATGCACCGATGCACAGATAGTGTACAATATTTTTACACAAATGTTAACATTGTTTTACAACGTCAAAATATATATTTTTTAAGCTGTGAGCAAGAATATTATCTTGAAAAACAATATTTTGATTTTTGTAAAATTGAATTCACAACTTTTAAGAAGAATATTTTTATAGAGTTTCTAAACATATGCTTAGAATATTATTTTTTTCAAAGTAAAATTTCTACTTTTAGACTCTTCACCATGTCTTTAGAGCATGAGTAAGCATAACCATCGATAAGGCAAATGCTCATGTATTTGGGATAAGCACGTGACATTGACACGTAGCTTTGTGGAAGGATATGCATGCGAATAGTGACCAGAGACATTCATAATTTAGATGGTCTAACTTTTAATCTAGATTGAGGTATGCAATTATAACGAATGTGCTTGCCTCTTGATTAAGCTAATTTAACTAACAAATAATTAACCTGATAACTAAATCTAGTTTTAGCTTGTCATGTTTGATTTGATGCCAATTGTCCGCTAAAATCTCATGCTCAACCTTCATCAGCTTTTGCACGTAGAGTAGGATCAGTTGATGTTCATAACTTTTTTTTTATTTGAAAAAGCTTCAATTACTCAACTACTCCTAAATTATAAGCAGTAGTTTGATTATATTGCTCAAAGCAAATGATTAAAAAAGCCTGTGGCAATAACCATTATTGAGCAAGAATAATTAGCAGGTAAAAATAGAGTAGCTGAGGTGGGGTTGTGTTGATGATAAGCTTCAAATCAAATTCAATAGTCAAGTTGATGCATCTGCAACAACTCGAAAACGACATAAAAGGTTCAGTTAAGCACTGCTGCCAAGAGACTCAAGTCATAATCAACTTCAAATATATCACTTTGAATAATTGCTTACGGTTCTTTGAAACTACTTATACACGTTTTTCTGGATCAAAGTTAAGCTTGGACAATCATTCTTTGAGTGTAGAAACTATAAAGTGAGATCTTAATATATATATATATACTATATAGACACACACGCACGCAGAAAGTTCATTCATAGGCTCAAGTGTATAATTTCTTGAGATGTTATTACATTGATATATGATATATAAGATGAATAAAAAATTTAGAATCAACATTATAATTTAATTTCTTTGGTATTTTATGATTTATTTTCTTTGGTATTTTATGTTATGTGTATCTTCTTACATTATGTTTGGATAATTTCATTTCTTTTGGTGCATGTACATTGTTAATATATAGAATTAGAATGAAAGTTTACAAAAGCTCACAAAATGCGATGTCAATAGATTTCAAAATAATGTGCATGCACCCAAGTAACTCTGCAGCCAAATATTTGACCAAATCCTACAAATTACTGCACGGCAATACATCTTTTCACTTTGTTAGCTGTCGAAATGATCAAAAGGTTCCTTAAAAGAATTATCAAAAGGAAAAGACCAAAAGAAAAAGTCATACGAAAATGCCACGCAATACTAGATAATTCCTTATAGTATTAATATACTTTTAAGCCCATGATAGTTACTTTTAATATATATTTTTACCCACTCGTCCTCTGCAGTTCTAATTATAATATTCGAACGGCATAAACATTCTATAAAAACCTTCAAAAACACGTTGAAACATTTCGGATTTTAGAATCTAAACAAACCCATGAGAAACTCATAAGATAAGAAAAGTGATCATTCATGTTAGCATGACTGATATTTTGGTCCAGTTACAAGTTGAAATGTGGCTTCAGAATGTGGTCTAGTTATATAATTCAAGGACTAAATTTGTTAATAATGATATCATTCAAGGACTACTTTGTTAGTAAATTAGATATAAATTAACAAAAATACAAAATGAATAAAATACTCAATGTAATTCATATTTTATGAATTGTAACATCTCGACGATTTTAAGTTTTACGACAGATCCAACAAACAAACACGAGTCTTTTTAGCTTGGTCTTCACCATGTCATGGCTGAACGATCCTAACAACAACGTATGATCGACCCTTGAAATGATGCAATAGGTGGTGATGGTATCTCTGTATGAAGTGCAACGAACTCTTCCTACACCTCTTGTTCATGCAAGTGCAATCATAGCTTATCTTGTAAACTATCTACCTCTCTGCGTGCAAATGCAATAGCAAGCCTATCACGCCTCCCATGACCGACACCATGTCCTTACTCAATCTCTAACACAGTACAAACAAAAAACAACATAGATTAAATTATGTAACATGTTAGATGTACACATATTAAATATTCAAATACACGTCGGAAATGTACATCCATGCATAGTTATTTGATTTCATGCATTGTCCAAATATGTATATTCTAAGTTAGTTTTGATGTTAAGTCAAAAAAAAAAAGTTAGTTTTGATGCGTTCGAAAGTGCACAATAAAACATAATTTATATCGAAAAAGAAAAAACACAATACTCCCTTCAATCTTATATGTAAGCAAATAATTTTTTTAGGTTCAGCTGCATTAGAGCCTAGAGAATGTTGGTCGTCACTTCTAGAAAATCCATAATGTTTTGTAATCTTTTGATTGGGTGTGTGCAAATTTGAAGTGTTAAGTTAAGTGTGTCCATGGAAGTATTTCTCTACAACAATTAATTAACACCAATTGCGTGTCATGTTTTCATTTGCTGGGACCAATTGTTATGTCCGTAACCATGCAAGAATTTCTATTGATATTGATGGAATCATGGAACTTAACCTTCAGATCCAATCGTTGAATAATAAATACTCATGAAAATAACTCCCCTCCTTGCCCATATAAAGACCCATATTATGGATATTAGTATGGACGAAATTTCACAACGTGTCCCTTTTAAATGCAACACGTTTTGTATGATGTCATTTTCCATTTCTGTAGGGATAATGACATTAATTAATAGGCACAACGATATGCTTTAGGACGTGCCATTTTGCTAGCAGCGTAATACGAGTGAGTTTAGTGCCATACTGGTTTGATGATTCAACCATACATGAGAGTGACAAAAAAAAATTGATCGTGTCCTAACTTTTTTTTAAAATTAAGTGTTATTTATGCACAACTGTGAAGACTAATCATTTGAGCATTGTGGTTGTGGGTTTTAAATGAACGATAAACTCTTCCTAAAAAATTTAACGTTACTGCAAGCACAATACTGAATTCAAACTCAAGAAAGACATTGATTAAGCCAGAAGACACTTGTGTCACATCCTAACTTAATACTAACAATAATATATTTACTATTTCAAAGCAAATAATAAGAGTTATGACTAACATTTGATCGATTTTTAGTTTAACCGATTGAACCACCATTCTCATTGAATGTGAATGTAAAGTTAAAAATTATATAAGAAGATCAAACTAATAACACCTTTAAAATTTTATGGTTGAATCAAACATTCGTTCAAACTTGTAAGACTTCTTATACATATGTAATGTAAAAAAGTGATAAATCAACTCTAAATAGGTAGATAAATCAGTTCAAATCCAATTTGACTCAAGTAAACCACACTAGAACCAAATTACTCCCTCCGTCCCTATATATAACCACCCATTTGATTTTATTTTTGTCTCTAAATGTAAATTTCTTTTCAAATTACTAGATGCATTTATTATTTTTTTCCCTAAACATACTCTTAATTAATACTATTAACTTATCTTGAAATTTGAAAAGTCAAATTTAATACATATACAAACAAAGGACAATTTGATAATATTAACACACAAAACAAACACATTAATTACACAGATAATTTTTATTAAAAAATGTGAAAAGTGTGGAAATGGAGTTTACATTAAGGGAATAATGAGGGGGTAAATAACCAGCAAATTCTTCTCTCAGTTCATATAATTTAAACATAATAATATGAATGAGAGATAGTTGATGGTATATTCGACTTCTAGTAAAATAAATGATTTGTAATTGACGTTCCTATCCTTTTAAAAGTGTTGTGTTATACGTTTATGTTAGGCTTTTTAGTCTTTTCATGCTTGAAGCTAACGAAGTTAGATAGAAAAAAAAACGTCATCTTTTTGCCGTGAACGAATTCCCATCCTCTCTCGCTCTATTAACAACCATTGAAGCCTTTCCCATTTCTCTCTCTTGTTCTTCACTCACACTCTCACTTGGGTACGTATCTTCTTCTTCAATCCCTTTTCCAATTACACTTTGTTTCTTATTTCCAAACTCAATTTCATCCTTTTCTTTCAAAATATGTTTTTCTGGGTTATGTTAATTTCAGTTCAATTTTTTTTAAAGATTTTATCTTTATTATTTATCAATTTTTATCTGGACATTGATTCATGTAATTTCTTGAAGGGTTCAAGATGAGAATTTGTGGAGCAGGTATGTGACCTTGTTTTTAGTTTTTTAGTGATTCCTTTTCAATTTTCAGTATATTTATTTAAATATCAATGACCATGAAGAACATTAATTAGGCTTAGGCTTAGGCTTGCTGTCATATTGATACAATATTAAAATATCAATTTTTTATTTATTAGTTCAATCTTTGTTACAATTATAAATCCATTTATATTGTCTAGCTGGCCTGAAGGGAAAATCTATGAAATAATAAAGCTTATTATAATATGCACATGTTCCCTTAAATTAGTCCTAAATCCTAATAGCTTAATATAACTAATATTAAGAAAAACTAGGTAATAAATTTTTTCTGAAAAATATGTGACTATTACTAAATTGCCCTTTATGTAATGCATTCAATGTTGACTTTTCTTTTTTTTAAGACAATTGATAGTATTGATAAGGGGTATAGTTGGAAAAGAGTACTGAATGCATTAGAAATTTATAGATGATCTTATATTTAGGGACAGACACTTTTTTTTGTAAATGGTCTTATAATTAGGGATGGAGGTTGATAATAATATAGGGACTGTTCAAAAAACAGAGGCTCATTTTTTTGTCTGGCTGATTGTATACATGTATAGAAGAAAAGGCATCAGCAATATTTTTTATCAAAAAAAGTAAAAAAAATTGTAGCATCATCAAGCTTTAAATTACTGTTTATTGATAATACTATGTGAATCTGCAACTCATAGTCCATGTTTAGGAGGGGAAATTTCTGATATGAGGATCAGAGGACTGAACATGCATGATTAGTGGTTAGATTTTGAAGTTTAGAACTGAAAAAAAATGAATCTTTAAGTTATTTTTACACCTAAACATCTAGGTAAGAATTGCTGCTTTTGGTTTGATTTTTATCATTTTCTTATAAAATCCTTGATTAGTGTTAAATTTTACATTATCAATAAACCAGTGTCATGTACTTAGCAATTGATTCCTGAGTCCTTTCTAGGTTTTACCATTTCTTCTTTTGAGTGCAGCACCCTTTGTTTGTTGATACTGTAAAACTCGTTTACTTTGATAATAGGTCTATCTTAAATGTTCATTTTTGAAATGTCAGTTATTTGTTCATATTTTTCATTCGGTTTTCTTGGCATCCCAACTTGGTGACCCTTATATTTTTTAACGATATTTTGAAAATGGCTCTTATGTTTTTGAAGGGTGTTTTGAAAATGATTATAATTTCTAGATAAGGGTTCTCATCTTACTCAAAATCTTAGCAGCAGCCAGCAGCGCCTATAGCACCACGTCCAGCTCCCTGCTAGTGTTTGTTTCTTCTTCCTTCTCCACTCCTGCCAAAACCAAGTTCCTACCCTCACTTTCTAGATTTTCTGTCAAGCGTTCTTGCTTGTTTTCACCAACCCGTCCCCATTTTACTGTAACCAAGCCCTCCATGAACCTTCTGAACAAACTTGGATTTGGCAGTGGAAGGTCATCGGAGAGCATGGATTCAACCATTCCTCAGGGACCAGATGACGATATACCAGCACCAGGTCAGCAGTTTGCTGCTTTTGGGGCTGGCTGCTTTTGGGGCGTTGAATTAGTCTTCCAGAGGGTGCCTGGAGTGAGTAAGACAGAGGTTGGTTACACCCAGGGGCTTTTGCACAATCCTACTTATGAAGATGTGTGTTCAGGGACCACAAACCACAACGAGGTTGTAAGGGTCCAATATGATCCCAAACAATGTGCCTTTGAGAATCTGCTTGATACATTCTGGTCGAAACATGATCCTACTACGCCAAATCGACAGGTATATATCGAATTGTTGGTTTGTTTATAAACTTAATAATGTTAAGTTGAGTTTCTCTTGTTTGTGAAGTGTAAGTTCTTTTTTGTCTCGAGTGGCATGTCCAGACTTTGCTGATCTGAATAATAAGTCTTGACTTGTGGATTGTGAATGTTGATGTTTTATTTATTTATGTTACTTTGTGTTTCTAACATTTTTTTAATGATGAATTGCCTCCAGTGTTAATCATTTTGCTAGCAAAGTTCTGATTCCGTGATTAATTTGTCTGAAACATTATTGATTCTCTCTGTTGCAGTATCGTACAAATGCATTCAGTTTCTATATCTAATCATGTCATGTTTTGTAAATTATGTTTCAACATCTCCTTTTAGTATATTTGGGTCAAATCAAATTCCCAGCAAAAATGATTGTGTTCTCTCAAAAAGAACAACATGAGCATCTAGAAAAGTATAAAACCATTTTGATATGGAGTAATCTATTTTCCTTACCTAACATTTTCTATTGTCTCTTTGTTTCTTTTCTGTTCAATACCGTGGTTTCTTTTGTTCTTCCATTTTCTTATGTGTGCTTTTGTTTCTGTAATTCTCTTCTCTCCTTCGTTGAATCTATATGAATGCATGAACTTTTGAATATAAGATAGTGGGTTGTGATGCTTGAGTGCTGATTTCCACTTTCCATGAATGGTAAGAGCTTAGTAATAGTGACATTTGGATCTTTGTATGTGACAGGGGAATGATGTGGGAACACAGTACAGATCTGGAATATACTTTTACACTCCTGAGCAAGAGAAAATAGCTAAGGAGTCTTTGGAACAACAAGAGAAGCAATTGGGCAGGAAGATTGCTACTGAGATTCTTCCTGCCAAGAAGTTCTACAGGGCTGAGGAGTACCACCAACAGTACCTTGAGAAAGGGGGTCGATTCGGTTTCAAGCAATCTGCTTCTAAAGGATGCAATGACCCAATTCGGTGCTATGGTTAATTGTTGATAATGTGAATTTATCCTCAAGAGTCAATATGACACTGTATTTGAGCTTGAAAATGGGCATAGCCATGAATTAGAGTTGTATACTGTCATCTATTATATGTGTAATTTTGTTGTAAAGTATTCTAAAGTATTCGTCTTGGCAACTTACAAACCAAAAAATAAAAGACAAAATGTCTTTTCAGAAATTAGCAGAAATTGTGAACATTAGTAATTCTAAAAATTGTATGAACCTTATCACACTCCTCTTGATGGGTTCAATTTCTCAAAAGGCTGTTATGGCTATTCTTTATCTACTTTTTTTGCTGGTAACAATATTGTACACATATTTATTGATTAGATCATTTTCTTTAGTAATTAGGAGTTGTGATTGTTATAGTTTGGACTGTCGATGTATATTGAATTACTGAGGATCTAAATTGTTATAGATAATTTCCTCTAGAGCAAATGATGATTAAGAAAGTTTACCTTGCTGAAAAGTGTATTGAGAAACAAACAAAAATGAAAAGGTTTTTGACATTATTTATTGTGCAAATCCTGTTATGTATTATATCAGTTTCAAAATATGCATATTAGACTATTATAATATCCATACAAGTTACAACCAATACTATACTATAATACAAAAAGATGCATTTGGTCTCTAATTATTATAATTGCTTGTAAGGAAATGAACATGGTCAGCAACCCAGCATGGTATGTCAGTCTTTCTTTTTTAACCATTAATGAACACGAAGTCCCCGCTGCACGTGTGCTCTTGTCTACTGCAATCTTTTTTTTAGCAGGTCTACTGCAAACTTATTTTGTAAAGAGAAATGAAATTTAAAAATTAAAAGTTGATACCGTATGTGGTATAAAAATGCTGATTTGTTTTACAAGTTACTCCCTCTACATTATTTATCTCATTTGAAATATTTATAATTTATGTCTCAAAATATTAAATTGTCTCTTGACAAATAAATACTATGTAGTTTTTTGGTCTTAGATGTGGTTTGATAGAGAAAGTTATTGATTTTTTTTTTAAGGGCTGCATGTTTTCTTTTATCCAGTGTCCGAAAAAAAGCGATCAATCATAGCTCAAAATCAAATGGAGAAAATAGTTTTTGTTTTGTCCTTGAGTTATGATATTTGGTATGTTGGAAACAAATTTTATTTTGCAAGGATAAACATTTACATTGTTGAGGTTGTTTATGATCATAAGACAATGTTGAACACCTTACACACATCTTTTAAATTCTCGATCCCATGCCTTTGCTTCTCCATCTACTTGATCTCCCCTTACCAACCCGTTTTTAAAGTTAACGTAGATGATGTTGGTCCGATGGAAGATAAATGGGGTATTAGATATGATTAATAATGATGAAAATTGCTTGATTGCAACAACTTGATGTTTTGTGGATCTTTCTGATTATGATGTTGATCTTTGAATGAGACTTTCTCAATGTCGTCAAAGGAATGCATTCAAAATCAAAGGTTTCTCCTTCTTTTAATTTGTATCATGCTAAGTGTTATGCTAATATTTTTGCTCATCATTTAGCTAGTTTTGCTTTGAGCTCCATAAACTCGGTTTGAATCTTGAGGATTATCTTCCTTTTGTATTATTTCTTTCGTTTCAGATGATTTAACTATTTAATGAATTCAATTAAATTTACAAATTTCACTTGAATCCCATGAGCCAGAGGATGGCCGACACAAATTATGGTACTAGTGAAAGGTTAAAACCAACATAGTATACCAATTTGAGTTAGCTTTTAAAAAAATACGCTACTCTTTCCGTCGTAAATTATAATAAGTTGTTTTAGTCAATTCACACATATTAAGAAAATTTGAATCTAAAACTAAAAGAAATGGATGTTTAGTACTTCATAATCGATAGCTGAAACTTGTTGTGGGGAAATAGAAAAAACGACATCGTATGACAAGTTTCCTGTTTGTGGTATCAAATCATTGTAGAACATACGTAGATCGTATCTATATGCTTTCACCTTGTTGTAGTATCTATATGTTTTCACTCTCTTCATCGTTTTCTTCTCCAAAATCCCTCAAGTAAAAAACACTCTCTTCTCTTTTGTACTTTTCCTCAGGTTCTACAATGCTTCACAAACTCGGTCACATATCCTATCCTCTTTCTATTTTATTTCCTTTTTTTTGTGGTTGAGGTTTGAACCCAGAACCTTGCATGTATTATGTATTGTTCGTACCAACTGAGTTAAGCTCACGATGACTACTTCCCTTTCTTCATTTTAATAGCAAAACCTCTTTAACATTACACTTATCATCATCATCATCCAAATGACTTTCACTCTCCATAACCCATCTATTCCATTATTCATCACTCGACATTATCTCACATGACTAAGTTCTTCAACCCCGTCCAAAACCTAAAACTCCAAATTCTTGTTTCAAGAAATACAAACCTTTCGGTAATGGTGGTGGTAAACAGAGCAAACCAAAAACCGTTTTACTGAAACGGAAGATCCATGATAAAAACAACAATTCAATCATAGAAGAACAAAAAATCTTTGTGCTAAAATTAATTCGGAGAAATGTGAAAAAGTAGACATAAATTGGTTTGTCTGCACGAAGACTGGTTGTTGCTCTATGGTGGCTTCATCAACAAGACATGGTGAACGGTGGTAGTTAGTGATGGTTTCAATTTCAGGTAAAATTTAAACATTTTTGAGTTTTTTTTTCTAAAAAGAATAACTTTTGTTGAGATCCCTTGTTTCTCGTTTGAAAAATTGATTTTGGATGTTATGTCCTACTATTGTAATACAGGTCCCTCAACTTAGGATAAAACTATTTTTTTTAAAACTGACCAAACCTTAGTCCCAATACAAAAATTGAATTTATTATCTTTGGAATAACCTAAAAATCAAACAACTTCAAGTCTTAAAAATTTGCAAAATTTGAATATTGTTGTGAAATGATTCATAATTTGCTTGAATCAATCAACAAAGTGTAACATTTTATAAATCTATCAGACCTTGGTAAATGTATGTTTTATTAAATAAAGGAAAGATGAAAACATAATTACAAAAATAATTTATATATCATATTAGATAATCACACACAATTGACTTTCTTCCGTTCTCATGAATTAAACATGACTCTTGGAGTCATGCATTTCAATCACACACAAAAATCACTAACAACACAGGGAACTACATGCATAAATTACCAATTTGTCTAATAAAAAAATACTCATCTCTCTATGATTTTCATGTATTAAATATGACTCTTGTGGTCATTCATTTCAATCGCAAACACCATCGGCAACTATATACATGAATCACCAATATATATTGCAAATGTTACATATATCTCTCATTTTTTGTGTATTAAATATATCTTTTGAATTATTTCATCTAATGTGAGAATAAATAATAAATATGTTTGAAATAAAAAGTGACAGTAAATTTAACTCATATTACATTATGTATTGTGTATTTATTATCTATCAAATAACTGATTTCTTTATAAACAATCCCATAAAAATCTCTAACGTTCTATTATTTGATGGATATATTATAAATTACATCATTCATCATTTTATAAATTAGGAAGATAACATCAAAACATTAATTAAATTTTATAAATACTATATATATATATATATATATTTATTATTACTAGTCAGAGTACCCGTACAACACACGAGGCGAGTCTGTATTGCTTAATTATATTGATTAATTATAATCTCAAAAGGTAGATAAATGGTAAATACTAATAATATTTTTTTGTAAATTTTATAGAAATAAAGTAAGCCATGAAATTGAAATGAAAATGATAGCGATAAAAACATTTGACCACCAAACTAAACTCACTAAAGTTGGGGTGAAGAAAAAAAAAATCATGTAATTGCATGTTATATATTGATTATGTTTTCACGATGACTATGTTACAAAATGAAGTAGTAGTGATTATAAGATCTAAAAATATTGTTTGCAATATAAGCATAAGTTTTAGAATTAGCGTTTTATTTTATGTATCATAAACTTCGTCACTTTCCGTCACATAAGAATAAATTTTAGAATTGATCAAAGAAGCTATATAAGCTTCATAATTTATCATCTTAATTTGCATTACTTATCATCTCTATCCACGAAACAATAACTAAGATAAACTTATGTTATCTCATTCGCAATGTTTAATGATTCTCTAAAATTTAACCATTTTTCAGAAAAGAAGCAATTCTTCTTATATTTGCAGTATATAACGAAGTTTAGTAAATTCTAATCTATAATTAAAAAAAATGCACAAGATCTAATATTTTACCATAAAAAATGGGGCTTTTTGAATTTCAAGATAGTACTTGCATGTTCTTGATAGTTCAATCAAAGAAGAAGAAAGTGAGAGGTTATTGTTTTTGTTGTTGCAATAGGTTATTCAACGTGTTTTTTATTTAGAAGGGGATATGTTTATTATGTAAATTCTGAAAGTGGAAATTTTTCATTAATTGCTAGTAAAAGACCATATGCCTCATGTTGTTTAGAGTTTGCATAATTGTTAAGAAAAGGTGGAAAATTCTGTGAATTCAATTTTTTTAATCATATTTCTTTTTTCACGATTTTCTTTTCAATTTAATTTAGATGATTCATGAAGTTTTCTAAAGCTTGAATGCTCAATTTAGAAAAATTAAAATTAAGATAAATAAATAAAAACAGTCCTTTTTGTTTGATGTTTGTGCGGCCACCCCATTGTTACTGTGTTTATAGCTAGCATTGGTCATAACTAATAAACATCACAGTAATATGAACTATGTTTTAAATCTCTTGATCATTTGACTATGATCTTTCTACGAATTGTTCTCCGGTCAACCGTTCTACGAGGAAAATGGATTATGCGGGATGCACCTGCCCTATGGGTACTAAGTAGATCATATTATTGAAAAATTTATTTAAATCTTGTACAAAATGTTAATTTTTAATTTAAAATGTATTGGAATGCAACAAAATGTTAATTGGATAGTTGATCGGTTTCGAAACAATTTACATGTGTTTTTTAAGTTGATAATGTTTCAGCTGTATTAATAAATAATCATAGGTATAATAGAAAAACAACTTATAATTTGGGACAAATATTTTTTTTCAAAATGATTTATAATTTGAAACAGAAAGAGTCACAACTTTTACAACATGATGAATCAATATTTGAATCAAAATTAAAAGAAATGTTTGTTTAGTACTTCATAGTCGATAGTTGAAACTTGTTGTGGGTAAATAGAAAAAACGACATCATATGACAGTTTTCCCATGCGTAGTATCTAACCATCGTAAAATATATGTAAACCGTATAAAATTACATAGACATATTTCACGCCTTGTTGTAGTATGTGTAATATGATTTCATTGTCTTCATCGTTTTTAAAAACAATATCCTCTTTTGTACTTTTTCTTGTGGTCTACGACTCATCATAAACTACGTCATATAAATTCTACCTCGATCCATAACTTTCACAGTTTTATTATTCCTCTTATTCTTTTATTTTCTTTCCTTCATTTTAAATAGCAAAACCTCTCTAACATTACTCTGAATATTATTATCTAAATGCGGTTTCACTCTTCAGAAATAGAAATAGTGAAGCATTCAAACCAATTATTCTACTCGTCACGTACATAATTTATTAAATGAATTTAAAAAATAAAAATTTACTTATAATTAAGACATGATGGAGTATTATAG
The DNA here is from genome assembly GCA_946800305.1 of Medicago arabica. Lineage (NCBI taxonomy): Eukaryota > Viridiplantae > Streptophyta > Magnoliopsida > Fabales > Fabaceae > Medicago > Medicago arabica. Next base: position 4,126,261 of record OX326970.1, read on the forward strand.
GACAAACTAAGAGTTATTTTTTGTTCTTTTATATAGAACACAATTGATGATTCAAAAAAAAATCATCATTTATGCTATTATTAAATTACCTTTAAATAATTTCCTACTAGTATGATATATTTTGAAATTTTAGTATAATTTATGAGGTTTATTAATGAGAAAGATTGTGATGATACTACTCGTGGAAGTATGTGTATGATTTCACTCTGTTCGTCGTTTTCTTCCTCAAAATAAAAAACACTCTCTTCTCTTCTGCTCTGTACTTTTTTCTCGTGTTTCGTTCTCCACCACTTCACGAACTCCATCACACAGATTCTATCTTTATCTATCACTATCACTATCACTGTTCATCTTCTCTATGGCTTTCACTCGCCGGAAACTATGAAGCATACCGGAAAATTCAGCATTACTTCACACGACTCAGATCTTCAACCTCGTCCTAAACCCAAAACCCCTAAAACAACCACTCGCTTTAAGAAATTCAAATCTTCTAGTAATGGTAAACGGAGTAGACCAGAAACCCCTTTGTTGAAATGGAAGATCCATGATAAAATCAACGATTCAATTGAAGAGAAACAAAAGCCGTCGTCGCCGGTGAAGTTAAGTCGGAGAACGGGTAGGAATGTTAAGAAGCAGACGGAATTGGGTTTTTCGGCACGGAGGCTTGCTGCTGGTTTGTGGAGGTTGCAGCAGCCGGAGATGGTTGTGGGTGGGAGTCAAAAACGGTTTGGGTTTCAGGTAAAGTTTAAACCTTTTTGGGTTTTTTTGAAAAAAATAAATAAAAATGTTATCTTTTTTTGAGATCCCTTGTTTCTGATTTCAAAATTTGATTTTTTTGATGCCATGTGATACTACTGTATTGTGATTTGTAGGTCCCTCCATTTGGGATAAAATAGCTTAGCTTATTGTTGAAGTTTAATCTTGTATGGTTGCTTGATTTTGAAGTGTGGATCTTGAGATTCTATCTTACCCTTGATTCCCTTATCATCATTGTACGGAATTTGGGTTGAATGTTTAGAGTTAAGTTTTAGATTCGGTCCCGTTTGGATTGGCTTACTTTTGAGCTTATGCTAATGAATACCCTTTTGTGCATTATAAGCTTGTCAAGGTAGTTTATGAAGAAACAGCTTATGAAGGTACAATTTTTCGTTAGTGAGAACTTATGAATCAACATAAAAGCTTATTTATTTGCATAAGCTGTTTTTCATAAGTGTAAAAATAAGCCAATCCAAACAGGTCTTTAGGGCATGTTTGGATTGACATATTTGAGCTTATATACTGCAATAAGTTGTGTGAGACTGTTTGAGAGAACTGATAAAAACAGCTTATAGCTTAAACCAAAATAATTTAACTTTATCTCATTATTTGCTATAGAAATATCTTATACATAAGCCCTTTCGCTGTAAGCTGCAAATAAGCTGTCTATACAAACTGGCCTTAAAGCCTGAATATTTGCTTTTGTTGGTTTACTCGTGAATGATGAAGTTCTCTACTTGCAACCTGGTATAGTTAAAATTATTCTTTGTAATAATTGTAGAAATGAGTTGAGTGGGGTTTGTCTGTGTAGATAGATAGTATACCGTACTTGTTGATCAGACAGCATATGCCCAGACTACATTTATTGTTGGGTCATGTTTGGCAGAGTTTTAAACAAACATGGTGATCTGTAGCTTTGCTCGTATTGTGAAGCCACATTTTTTTTATGCTTGTTTATAAATAAGTTGGGACTTTATTTGGATTTGGTGATTTATATTTTTTTGATGTACGAGATTCTGTTATTAGGTATTTGTGATATCCAGTTGAATTAGAGAATTGAACATTTATTAGCTTTCACATGCCATTCTCTTCATTTTCAGATATTGGTAGTTGGTTTCTGTTATCAAATTTGATAGGCTTGTAGTTTAGTTTTAGCATGTTACTGATGTCACTTGTCTGCAGAATGGAGGTGGCCATGTAGGCCTCCCGTTCCTTGGTCGTCCAAATTGCATGACTCATGATCCTGATCTGAAGAATCAATCTCAAAGTCCCCGTTCTGTCTTTGGGACAAAGAGTGGACACAACTGTGAGGTATGGTTCATCTTATTACTTCAATCAAACCAATACAGGTGTTACAGCTTCTCATGATTGCGGATTATTATATTTAGGTCTTATACATGTAAATGACCCAAGTCAAGATTATATCCTATACTGATGGTGGTCTTTGTGGTTGTTACCTGGTTACTTATGCAATTACGTGTTTTTATGATTTATTCATTTTTCTGCAAGGGGGTATGGTTTTACAAAGTGAGGCTGTAGATATCAACAGACTATAGTCATGTCCAACATGTTTGTGATTTAGTAGTGGAAATATTTAATAATATATGTGACCAGCACCCCCACCTCCCAGAGGGTGGTTTAGTCGAACATAGAAATAAATAAATAGCAATGTTATTCAAGACAGAAGAACAATCTATGTTTAAAACATGATTTCAATGGCTGGATTTACATCACATTGAATATTTTTTAATTGTGTACACATTTACCTATGTTTTTTTTATAATAAATAAAACAATAGATGAGTTGGGTCATGGGGCTTGCCTTGGTAGTTACCAGATAATAATGATTGTTGCATAGATCCATGCTATGTATGTAGATATTTGTGTACTCTGACTTGGACAAAACACTTGTTATTTTTCATTCACGCAAATCCACTTGTTGAAAATAGCATTTAAAATTTTTAGTTCAGCTAAGGATTTAAACTTTAAAGTCAATGAATAAACAATTAGGTTTTAATTTCCGTGTACTGTGTTCTTCAGCTCAAACCTTTCCAGTTGCTCAATACTGAAATGGAGGGTGCAACAAAGTGGGATCCTGTATGTCTAAAAACACCAGATGCGGCACAGCATATCTATGCGAAACTTCTTAACCAAAAGGTAAATACTGTATCTGCTCTTGAAGCTGAACTAGAGCAGGCACGTGGACGCATTCAGGAACTTGAGACTGAACACCACTCCTCCAAAAAGAAACTTGATCATTTTCTGAAGAAAGTTGGTGAGGAAAAGGCCCAATGGCGAAGCAGAGAGCATGAGAAAATCCGTGTGTACATTGATGACATTAAAACAGAGTTGAATCGAGAAAGGAAAAGCCGCCAGAGGATTGAAATTATAAATTCGAGGTTGGTTAATGAGTTGGCAGATGTGAAACTATCCGCAAAGCGCTATATGCAGGATTATGATAAGGAGAGGAAGGGAAGAGAACTGGTTGAGGAAGTGTGTGATGAGCTTGCCAAGGAAATTGGAGAAGACAAGGCTGAAGTTGAAGCATTGAAGAGGGAATCTATGAAACTTAGGGATGAACTAGAAGAGGAGAGAAAGATGTTACAAATGGCTGAAGTATGGCGTGAAGAACGTGTTCAAATGAAGTTGATAGATGCAAAAGTTGCTCTTGACGAAAAGTATTCTCAGATGAATAAACTTGTTGCAGATTTAGAATCTTTTCTCAAGTCCAAAAATGTGAATCTAAACACAAAGGAGATTAAAGAAGCACAGTTACTTCAACAGGCTGCAGCTGCAATGAACATTGAAGATGTTAAGGAATTTTCATACGAACCCCCCAAGTCAGATGATATCTATGCCATTTTTGAAGAGTTAAATTTTGGCGAGCACAACGAGAGGGAGATTGAACAGTGTGTTTCTCACAGTCCTCCTAGTCATGTCTCCAAGATTCACACAGTGAGTCCTGAAGCAAATGTAACGAGTAAGGATGGCATTCCGAGGCATTCTGATGTATATATGGATGATAATGGTGATATAGAGGGTGATGAAAGTGGATGGGAAACTGTGAGCCAAGCTGAGGATCAAGGCTCGAGTTATTCTCCTGAAGAGTGTGTCCAATCTTTGAACAGGAACCATCGAGAGAGTAATATTTCCCGGAGAAGTGTACTTGAATGGGAAGAAAATGCAGGTGAGGAGACACCAATAACTGAAATTAATGAAGTGTGCTCTATACCAACTAAGCAATCAAAAAAGGCCTCATCCATTACGAGACTTTGGAAGTCATGCCCAACCAATGAAGGTAATTACAAGATAATCTCTGTGGAGGGAATGAATGGGAAGCTTTCAAATGGAAGGTTATCCAACGGGAGCATCGTGTCTCCTGACCATGGATCAGGTAAAGGGGGGCTGAGCCCTCACGACCTTCAATACCAGTTTAGTCCTTCTGAGTCTGCAAGTCCACATACACAACGGGGTATGAAAGGATGCATTCCTCGTGGTGCACAGAAGCATAGCTTAAAAGCTAAACTTTTGGAGGCCAGAATGGAGAGTCAGAAGGTTCAGTTGCGCCATGTTCTTAAACAGAGGATTTAGATTTGAGCAATAGAGTCATTGCATCGATTCTCCTTCTGCAATGACTTAAGGGAAGCAGTTCATTTTAGATTGTGAAGAAGGTACCTATGTGCTGCTTATGTAAAAAAAAAAAAAACTGCTCAGATTATGAGAAGCCATGAATGGATTGCACATATCCTTTTAAGCATTATGTTTTCCTTCCCATATGCCATAAATATAATATAACTCAAACAATGGAATATGCTGGGGAAGGATTTACTTTGTAATATGTTGTAACTGGCCTTACTTCATTGCATAGGGTCTTGAGATGAACTATGAGAAGCATGTAGCTTGTGCTGTATCAATTATAGTCATAGGGCAAATGTCAAGTAAAAACAAATTGTCATAAAATATAGATATGATAGCATTCTAAATTTTGATTTTCTGTCATTGCTGATGTTGCTTAGGATTTTGTTGTAGATTGTATTGTACAAGATTTACAAGGGTGATGTGGTCCTGGCATAGAAAAAGATAAACTCTATACTTGAATGCTGGGACCTTCTCCTCTCTATGTTCATTTTGATTATAACTCGTGTAAATTTGCCTTTGTTTGTTGATTTAAGCTCTGGCTAAAGGGTAATTCGTTATCACGGGAAATGCAAAAGGGTCAAATCTAGTCCTTAAATACTAATAAACACTAAAATATGAAGGGTTTATAAATCAATGAATATTAAATTAAATCACTTTAAAAGCAAAACTAAACTATCAATGACCCAATGATAATGTAAAAAAAGACGAAAAAAAAATTAAACTTGTATCCAATGATATTTTTTTTTTCCAAGTAACTTAATGGCTAAAATTCACCTTTTTCACTATGAATAAGTGAGGTGGCTGAGGTTCGAACTCCGACCCCTGTATATAACAATGCATGTCTCTTTCAACTGAGTTATGTTCACGGGAACGTATCCAATGATACTTTACTAAATAGACAGTTGTTCAAAATTTAATATATCATAGTACCATGAGAAAAATGGATTCAGCAAATAAGAGAAAAGGATGAATTTTCCATGGATTCTTTGGAGACAAAGCTTTAGAATATACAATATAGATGAAATTTAATTGTTCTATGCTCTATCTGAATTGCTCAACCTCTTAAATAAACAATCTAGAAGATAACTTCTGATGTCAAAGGACTTTTGAACAAAACCAAAGGGACATATTTCCTAGAGGAAATAAGGAATCGGAATGGAAAAAGGACGAGTTTTTGACTATTGAAATAAAGATGCGGTAGGCGACATTCCTTCTATGCTAGAAATAACTAAAACAACAAAATACAGGCTTCTATCGTCATAGTGATGAGAGAGAGTGAAGAGAGAGAAACTCAAGGGGGAAAGGGACAACAAGGGACACAGAGGTGAGAAACATCAAGGGGAAAAGGGCCATTAGGGGCAAAACCACCATCTCATGGTGGTGTGGGTAATCGCAGGCTGCCAGGTTTCAGGCGGTATATTGATTCCTCTACAATACCGTTCTTCTTCACCAACATTCCGGATGAAGCACATTATTCGGATCTTTGGAGACTTTTTGCAAGTTTCGGTTACGTCGGAGAAGTCTTCATTCCGTCGAAGCTGGACAAATGGGGTACTTGGAGGTTTGGTTTCGTCAAATTTAAGGAGGTAAGGAATGTGGATGAGCTAGAGGCGCGGCTAGAGGAGGTGTGGGTGTGGGATTCTAGATTGAAGGTCAACAAGGCTAGGTTTGGGAGGGAGAAGAAGGCAGATGGGGTGGTTCAGAAGAAGGAGGAGGGGGTGGTTCAGAAGAAGGCGGTGGCAGGAGTGGCAGCGAAGGGAGTTGTTCCAGGAAAAACTTTCAGGAATGTTATTTGCAACGAATCATCTACTGACAAAGGTGGTAGTGAGGAGCAGGAGTGTCTGGAAATTCTTCCAAGTGAGGAAATGTTGGAGCTTCTCAGAGACAGTTTCGTTGGAACGCTTGCACGAGATATAAAGCCACAGAGAGTCAAGTATGGTATGGTAATGGAGGGGCTGCCGGATATCTCAGTTACAAGGATGAGGGAGAGACTGGTTCTGATCAAACCTACAAGGCAGGAAAGCTTGGAAATAATGATTGAAAGACATCTTCCTTGGTGGAACACAATTTTTAAGGAAGTTAGAAGGTGGTCTCTGCCGTTGGTGGCCAAGAGGAGAGAGCTATGGCTTAATATCTATGGTATACCCCTCCATGTTTGGGATGAACAACTATTCAAAGCTATTGGAGCTAGTTTTGGAATTTTTTTAGACTTTGATGAGATTACCATAGGAAGAAAAAGTCTGGATTTTGCTAGAATCCGGATTTCTACTTAGAGGAAAAGATTCATTGATGAAGTTGTAAGGTTGAGGGTGATGGGTGCTGCCTTTGAGTTATTGGTGGTGGAAGAAAGGGAGCTCCGGTTGAGGTTGAAAGAGAGGAAAGAAGTGGTTGGGATGATGTCAGCTCACGTGCATCACGTGAGGCTGACGTGGTAGGTGAAGAGGATGTTGTTTTCACAGCTGATGAACGACCTAGTCCTAGGTCTTTTGCATCTGTTCAGTTGGGATTGGTTGGGGACAAGTCCATGGGGGTAGAGTCAACATGTTTTTTGGATGTTATGGATGTTCCTTTAGTTCAAGCACAGAAGTCAGATGCTGGAAAAGAGGATGGTAATTTGAATCTGTCTGTCTCAGTTAGACAAGTGGAGGGTCTAGGAATAAAGGAGGATTTGAGGAGGGGGCCGCATGTCATAGCTGGCAGTAGTGTTGTTGTTAACTTTTTGGAAGTGGGGGCCAACATAATTCTTGAGGGGCAGATGGCATCTTTTCACACGCTAGAGGAGAGAGTGGTGGGAGGAGAGTTAAGTGGAGCTAGTATGCTGGGCCCAGTGGGTATTAATGAAATGTGTACTCAGAAATTGGATTATAACCCGGATTTTATCGGCTCATTGGTTGCAGTTTTGCAAAACTCGGACCCCAATCGGGTTGTTGTGCAGGAAACACCGGAGGACAACCCATCCTCCGTTCATCCACTGATTTGCGACTGAATTTCACAGGGAGGAGATGTTCAAGGTTTAGTACTTCCATATCAGAATGTAGAGGAGTGTCTAAAGGTCAACAACCACATCAGATTTCCAGCAGAGGACTCTGACCTCTCAGACTTCAGTAATTCAATTGACGAGTATGGTGGTGATGATGATAAACTCCTGAAGTTGAGACATAAGAATCGGAGAAAAAGGAAGGAAGGGAGAAAGACAATGCCTAACCAGATTCTCCCAAAATTCATTCAAATGGCAGAGCTTACTAAGAATCAACGTGATGGAGACAAAAAGGTCAGTTAAGGGAGAGCCAAACAACGAGCAGTTTCGACGGTGTTGGTGACTGAATCGGAACGCCTTTGTGTAAAAGACTGTCAGCAAGTGGAGAAGAGAAATTCCGGTTTAAAGTTTAGAAAGGTTAACAATTCGCAGGGGTCAGGAGTGGAGTTAATCCTTAATAAACAACAAGAAGCGTTAGCTCCTGTTATACATGATAAGAGGCTGTCGGACATCCGACAACAAGTGGGTTTCTATTTTAATTTGGAGGAAGTTTCAATGGCTAAGGAGGGGGGGTGGAAGTTAGAAATATGGTTGAGAAGGTGGATTAATGATAGTTTCAACCTTCAATATTAGAGGTTTGTGGGGGGGGGGGGGGGGGGGGGGGGGGGGGGGGTGAAGAAGAATAAAATCCCGGGAGTTGGTGAGACATAATAAGGTGGATTTTTTTGGCTATTCAAGAGACTAAAATGGAAGACATTTCTCCATCTCTTTGCTACTATCTTTGGGGAAGTCAAGAATGTGAGTAGGTATTCCGTCCATCCGAAGGTAATAGCGGAGGGATTCTATCAATTTGGAGTAAGTCTTGCTCTAATATTATTTTGTCATTTCAAGGGGAGGGGTATGTGGGGGTGTGTTTGGAATGGGGGTGGAGAAGCATAGATGTTTCATTGTAAATGTGTATGCTAAATGTGATGTAGCATCTAAAAGAAGATTATGGGAGGCACTTTTGGAGGAGCGCAATTTGAGAGGGGAGGGCGCTTGGTGTGTTGTTGGAGATTTTAATGTGGTTTGTCGGACCGTTGAAAGAAGGGGGGTGAATTTGGAAGCGTCGTCGACTCAATTGTTAGATATGTCTCTCTTTAATAATTTCTTACATTTGGTGGAGTGGGAGGATGTGAATGTGGTAGGCCGGAGATTTACTTGGTATCACTATAATGGAATATCTATGAGTAGAATAGATAGAGTCCTTGTTTCGGAAGAGTGGTGCCGGTTGTGGGGAGAAGCGGCACTTTGGATGTTTTCGCGTGATGTATCAGATCATTGTCCTTTAGTGTTGAAAGAAAGTGGGTGGGATTGGGGTCCGAAACCGTTTAGATTCAACAATTTTTGGCTCCAAAATAGGAGGTTTAAGGGGGTAGTGGAGGAGGTTTTGCGTAATCAACATATAGAGGGGTGGATGGGCTTTATTTTGAAAGAAAAATTAAAGTGCCTTAAATTAAAGTTAAAAGATTGGAATAAGGAGTAATACGGAGGGATGGAAGAGAGGATGGAGAAGTTGGTGGAAGATATTAAAGTGTTGGACGAAAAGGGGGAGGAAGGGGTATTGTGTGAAGGTGAGGCCCAAGAACGTAAAGATAAATTTGCGGAGTTGTGGAGGCTTTTAAGGGCTAAAGATTCTCTTCTTGTTCAAAGATCCCGTTCTAGGTGGCTTGGGGGGGGGGGGGGTGAAGAAGAATAAAATTTGGGAGTTGGTGAGACATAATAAGGTGGATTTTTTGGCTATTCAAGAGACTAAAATGGAAGACATTTCTCCATCTCTTTGCTACTATCTTTGGGAAGTCAAGATTCTTTTGTCATTTCAAGGGGAGGGGTATGTGGGGGTGTGTTTGGAATGGGGGTGGAGAAGCATAGATGTTTCATTGTAAATGTGTATGCTAAATGTGACGTAACATCTAAAAGAAGATTATGGGAGGCGCTTTTGGAGGAGCGCAATTTGAGAGGGGAGGGCGTTTGGTGTGTTGTTGGAGATTTTAATGTGGTTTGTCGGACCGATGAAAGAAGGGGGGTGAATTTGGAAGCGTCGTCGACTCAATTGTTAGATATGTCTCTCTTTAATAATTTCTTACATTTGGTGGAGTGGGAGGATGTGAATGTGGTAGGCCGGAGATTTACTTGGTATCACTATAATGGAATATCTATGAGTAGAATAGATAGAGTCCTTGTTTCGGAAGAGTGGTGCCGGTTGTGGGGAGAAGCGGCACTTTGGATGCTTTCGCGTGATGTATCAGATCATTGTCCTTTAGTGTTGAAAGAAAGTGGGTGGGATTGGGGTCCGAAACCGTTTAGATTCAACAATTTTTGGCTCCAAAATAGGAGGTTTAAGGGGGTAGTGGAGGAGGTTTTGCGTAATCAACATATAGAGGGGTGGATGGGCTTTATTTTGAAAGAAAAATTAAAGTGCCTTAAATTAAAGTTAAAAGATTGGAATAAGGAGGAATACGAAGGGATGGAAGAGAGGATGGAGAAGTTGGTGGAAGATATTAAAGTGTTGGACGAAAAGGGGGAGGAAGGGGTACTGTGTGAAGGTGAGGCCCAAGAACGTAAAGATAAATTTGCGGAGTTGTGGAGGCTTTTAAGGGCTAAAGATTCTCTTCTTGTTCAAAGATCCCGTTCTAGGTGGCTTAAGGAGGGAGATGCGAATTCTATATTTTTTCATAATAGTGTTATATTGAGATCTAATAGAAATTCGATTAAAGCACTAAGGGTGAATGATGGTTGGGTGGTGTCGTCGATGGATGTTCGGAGGGTGGTGGTGGATTATTTTAGAAATCACGTTTCGGACATTACAATGGTTCGACTAAAGTTGGATGGTGTTCCGTTCAAAAGGTTGTCTGGTTTGGAAAATGATTCGTTGGTGGGCAATTTTTCTTTGGAGGAAATTGAGGGTGTAGTTAGATAGTGATGGTAATAAAAGCCCAGGTTCGGATGAGTTTAATTTTGCGTTTGTCAAGGAATTTTGGTATTTGATTAAATACGAGGTAAGGATCATCTTTGATCAATTTCATGGAAATGAAGTATTGCCTAGGGGTATGTTGTCATCTCCTTTGGCGTTGAAGGATTATCGTCCTAGTTCCTTGCTTTGTGCACTATATAAAATTCTTGCAAAGGTCCTAGCTAGAAGAAAGGCGGGTGTTATGAATTCTATCATCTCAACAACCCAATCGGCTATTTTTAGAGGTAGACATTTGGTAGATGGAGTGTTGGTGGTGAATGAAGTGGTGGACTATGCTAAGAAAAGGAAAAGACAATGTTTGATTTTTAAAGTTGATTTTGAGAAGACATATGATTCGTTAGATTGGAGCTTTTTGGAGTATATGATGGTAAGGGTTGGAATGTGCTCAAAGTGGGTAGCTTGGATGAAAGCTTGCGTTTTTTTGTGGTAATATGTCTATTCTTGTTAATGGAAGTCCAACGGAGGAAATTTGTATTAGAAGAGGTCTTAAACAAGGGGATCCGTTAGCACCGTTCTTATTCTTGTTGGTGGCAGAGGGTTTTAGTGGGTTAATGACGAATGCCGTAAATTTAAATTTGTTTGAGGGATTTGAGGTAGGAAATAGTGGGTTGGTGGTCTCTCACTTGCAATATGCGAATGATACTCTATGCATAGGTAAAGCTACGGCGGATAATCTTTGGACGATGAAGGCTTTGCTTAGGGGTTTTGAAATGGCATCGGGGTTGAAAATTAATTTTACAAAGAGTTCATTGATTGGTGTGAATGTCTCTCCGGAGTTTATGGCAATGGCTTGTGATTTCTTGGAATGTACCGAAGGCCATCCACCTTTCAAATATTTGGGTCTTCCGGTTGGGGCTAGTGCTAAAAAGGTGGCTACTTGGGAGCCGATGTTGGAAGTCCTAAGTGGGAGGTAAATGCTTGGAATCATAGATATATTAGTTTTGGAGGGAGAATAATGCTTCTCAATTCGGTGTTAAATTCGATTCCGATTTTCTTCCTTTCCTTTTTGAAATTGCCGACGAAAGTGTGGAAGATGATTGTGAACATTCAAAGAGAATTTTTATGGGGCGGCGTGGGAGGTGGTAAGAAGATTAGTTGGGTTAAGTGGAAGTTGGTTTGCCAAGATAAGGATAATGGTGGTTTAGGAGTCAAAGATGTGAGGGTGGTCAATGTAAGCTTATTGGCAAAGTGGCGTTGGAGATTGTTAGACGGAGAAAATACTCTATGGAAAAAGAGGTGCTAACGGAGAAATATGGAATGAGTGTTGGTAGCTTGTCGGAGGAAGGTGAGATGGGGATCCCAAATAACGCTTCTTTGTGGTGGAAGGAGATAGTGAGACTAGATGGTTTTGGAGGTCAAAGTTGGTTCAACTCGGAGCTCCGTAGAAGAGTGGGGAACGGGTTAAAGACAAGTTTTTGGAATGTTAAGTGGCGTGGGGACATGTCTTTTAGACTTAAATATCTTAGACTTTTCTCTTTATCAAATCAAAAAGAGGCTTCTATTGGAGATTTGTTTTTGGGTCATGGCTCAAACCGGGAGTGGTCTTCCATTTGGAGACGACAACTTTTTGTGTGGGAGGAACATTTAGTGGCGGAGCTATTGGCGGAGTTGGAAGGAATGACTTGGCGGAATGAGGAGGATCAGTGGAGATGGAATCTCGAGGAGATTGGGAAGTTCACGGTAAAATCGGCCTATTTGAAATTAAATCGCTTGTTATTAATGGATGATCTTTGGTGTGAAGAGGAAAAAAAGGTTTTTAGTTTATGGAAAAGCCCGGCTCCCTCCAAGGTCATAGCTTTCTCTTGGAAGCTATTACTTAACCGAGTGCCAACTAGAGATAATCTTAGTATTAGAAATGTGTTACCGGTGGAGGCTCCTAACTTGTGTGTGATGTGTGATAGGGAGGTAGAGACGGCTCATCATCTTTTTCTTCATTGTGTAGTGGCGATGGAGGTTTGGCGCGGGATGATGGGGTGGTTTGGTTCTTATTTTTTAACTCCGCCGGATTTTTTCATCCATTGGGAATGTTGGAGTGGAACGGAAAGAAACAAGAAAATTCGAAAGGGGCTTGGGCTTGTTTGGCATACTACTATCTGGGTTATGTGGAGAGCTAGAAATGATAAAAAATTTAATAATGTTAATTGGGAGGTAGGAGAAGTGTTAGAGGAGATTAAAGTTTTATCGTGGCGTTGGTTGTTGACTCGGATTAATAATTCGTGTTGTATGCTCTATGAATGGAAGTGGCATCCGAAGGATTGTCTATTAAGATAATTCGGTGTTGTGGTTGAGGGCCTGTGGTCTGCACTTTTGGTACTGCTGTTACTGGTTTAAGCTGTGACATTATGGTTGGTTTGTGTTTTTGACAGCAACGTTGTTTTTTGGTGCTTTGGAAGTGGAGCAGTAGCAACTTTTTTTCCCTCTTTTTTGGTGTTTTGGGTTGTCTAGTTGCCTGGCAGGGGGTCCGTTTTTTGCAGGCTGGGAGGGTGTGGTTTAAGCGCTTTTAGTGCTTCTGTTAGTGTGGTTTTTGTTGCGCTAGGCCAGATTTTTTGGGGTTAGTCCTTTGGGTAGAGGTTCCTTATATACACGGGCGTTGGGTGTACTACCTTTTAGGTGTTACGCATATATACGACACCTTTGTAATTCCTGTTTGTGGTCCAAGTTTTTGTGAGGCTTTCATTTGTTTGGCTTAATAAATTTATCTGATTTTTGTGGTTGAAATCATCACAGACATATTTTGATTATAGTTATCATGACTGGTGGAAAAATTCACTCCCTTGTATGGGTGCTAATGTGTAATCGGTAGGCTGGACAACGGCTGGTTTCGGTCGGCGGCGATTCAGAAAATATGAATTTTCGGTCTACCGTGGGTGAAAAACTCCCACCCAATTCCGCCCATCCTTGTCGTCGGTTGGTGCGGGTGGGTTGGAACGGTTTCAGACGGAAAATAACAACTTAGATAAATTCAAGCTTTTCAACATGTTTCAAACAAAACAGGATCTGTCAAACTTAGATAAAAAAAAAATGAATACTTGAATTTGATATGAAGACTTGAAATTGTGATGTTTAAAAGATGATGCATATGATTTCTGGAAAGGACAAGAAGAACAACATGGAACGATGGGAGAGAAGTACAGCAGCAGCGGCGCATAACAAAATCTTACAGAAGTTAGTGTCTTTCAAACAAATAATATGAATATTTGATTTGAGATACAAATAACAAAAATTAAAGAAGATGAGAGAAAATAGACATGAACAAATCTAGATTTTTTTAGATCTAGCAAATCACAGCAATAATTTTATTCTGCCCTTATGTGTTGTGTTTTTGTTTGATAAAAGAGCTGATGGGGTAGAGAGAAATCAATTGAAGAGAAAGGTTGTAGACGGCTGTAAAAGTTATGATATTATTAACTCTACATGTATATTTAATATTGGTTAAAGAGAGAGTGACAAAACTTTGACTGCAGCGCTGAGTGACACTCACAGATACTTATTTCACAAATTCTTACTCACCATCAACCGACCCATCCACGTAAATTTGATCTTCATCAACAAACTTTTTCAATTTTATTTTAGGGTGCAGGGTAGAAAAAAGTTGGAAAATAAAGCTATCATAGACTTAATAGTAGATATTAGTATAACATTAGACTCTGAAGCACAGTACTACGAACATATATTATATTCGTTCTATAAAAGTATGAAAAATCCGTCTCAAATACGACATTATCTCAACCTTTGTACATACTTCATCCATCGTTTATCAGTCAATATGATTTTTTAACTAATAAGTATTCTTATGCTCTCTTTTTTTTTTTTAACGAATGCTCTCTCTTCTTCTATGAGAATGATCTACGACACTATAATCCTATGATTCGTACAACCTTTCTCCAAATGTAGATTAATATTTAATACCATTAAGAACAACAATTGATAAAAAAACAAAATACCATTAAGAACAAGTAATTCGACCATAATATTGGAAGCAACTCCACTAGACTTTGAGAACCCGAAAATCCATTCCCCATGGTTATAATTTCAGTCTAACTTAAGTATGGTCTAATTTTTTAAATTAAAGATTGAGTCCTTGGTTATTGTGTGATCCATTTTCATCCCTACTATGTATTATTAATAAACTAAGACCAACCGCCGACTTAATGACGTGAATATGAATTTTTATATTTTTAGTGTTGAAATATTCATATTTTATTCATGTTTTGTTAAAAAGTAATATTTTTTTTAAAAGATATCTTATAATATTCTAAAAATCCATATAGAAGCTCATTAAAAGTTTTGAATAATATATTTAAGTTAATTTAAAAACAAAGACCTTTTGCTAAATGTTTGTATTGTGGGAAAATGGCTCCTTAAGCGGATCTCCATACTTCGAAAGTTAATTAAAAAATTTATTGGTAATATAGAGAGGATTTATTTATGATTATTGATTTTGTAAATATTACCTCAAATCCAAACATAACAATAGTGTGTTGGTAAAAAGAAATCGTCACCCTATCTCCGTGAGTTTAACTGAGACATGTATTGTTATATGTAGAGACTGATATTCAAACTTCGAATACTCCACTTATTCATTTAAAAAAAATGTGAATTATATTCACCAAACTGTTTGACAAGAATATAACCCACCAAGCTGCCTGACAAAATAAAAAAAAATTGATAAAATAGAGAGAATTTTATTTTTGTCAGTTTGGTGGGTAGAATTCACATTTTTTTAGGTGAGTAAATGAGGTACCAGGGTTCGAACACCAATCACTACATATAACAAAAAAATGAATGTCTCTGCCAACTGATTTAATCTTATGCGAACATAGAGAATATTTCTTTTACCAACACTATTGTTATGTTTGGATTTGAGGTAATTTTTATGAAATCACGGTGCATTATCGCACTATCATAATCAAGAAATTTTTTACCATTTATTAATTAAAATCTAATCCACTTTAAAAGTACGAAAAATATAATTATTTGTTTTCCTACAAGAAAGTATAAATATTTGATTTTTAGGGGAGTATAACTTTTTCTTTCTTTCTGGGAAGCAGTGCAATTTTGTTTTTGATTTTATCATAGCGGAGGAGTATAATTATTTGTTCGTATACTAATACTGCTTTCTGTTTTATTATACTGAAATAGTGTTAGATTAAAACTTCATATTATAATATTTTAATGATTTTATTGCCTAAAATATACTGACTAGTGAAAAAAGAAAATTAGCTTAGAGATTGTGGAAGCCCATTGATTATTATACTTACCAGTACTAAAATAGAAAACCGTGTCAATAAAACTCTGATCAAGAATGGAAAAGTTGGTACATTTAAAAAGCACACTATTTCACCTGTGTTATGCATAAACACTTGCCTCAAATCCAACCAAGTGGTGCGGTCCATATAATCATATTCATTATTTTGTTTTACCCCTTTAGAAATTGTTCCAAACTCAAGTATGTTGCATAAGGTTTCTCTTTTGAGTAGTTGACTTAGCTCTAACGGTTTTGTCTTCAATAAAAGACAAATTAAAGAACTTAAGAGTGTGAATGTTTATAAATTTTTCTTAGCATTTCAATTCTAATTAATGTGAAGCTTTTTTTTGCATCAAAAGGTGTTTTGTTACAACATAATTTTTTTGAATATTTGTGAAATATATGAGAATTTTACCGTATATGCATCAATTCAACGTGTACTAATATTATTGTCGTTAAATTAAGAGGCAAACGAGTTATTTTTTAATAAAAACTACTTCATCCGTCCTATATTATAAGAAAAAAAATCACACTTATTAAGAAAACTAAAATATAGTAGTTTGTAACATAGTTTTTTGTGTTATTTTTGAAATAAGTTTTATAGGAAAATGTAAAAACAATTTTTATTGGTTGTTGGTTATTGAGAAAATTGAATGCACTTTGCATTTAATTTTTCTTTGGAAAATATAATTTTTTAAAACAAAGTAATTAAATATGATAAAAGTTGGTCTTTTTTATTAAAATTAGATCTAGTATTTTTCTTAAAATTAAAATCACACTTATTAAGAAAACTAAAATATGACAAAAAAAATGAGATTTTTTTACTTATAATTTGGGACGGAGTATTTAATATCATTTTAAAAACTATAATAACTGATTATCATTTATAAAAAATGTCAACAAATAACATTTAAAATGGAAGCTGTTTTGTATGCAATTTGTAGTCTAGTGGACAATCATGAAGTGTTATGATATCCACTATATATATGGAAGCTGACAAGCTTGGTTGAAGCACACATTGTCCCTTTTCTAATCAAGCAAACCCCTCTATCTCTAAAATGTTTCCCTTTTCTAATCTCAAGATGGTTTTGATCCTTGGTCTCCTAGGTATATCAAATAAAATTATATATATATTTTTAGTGCTATCTTATTCGAACCTTTTCACTACACCATTTTCAACTTTGATGTCATGTAAATTTTTAAGATGATTTAATTAGGAAAATCTACTTTTCATATTTATGTTTTCTTTAACAGTTTTTTAAATTAGATCTAGTATTTTTCTTAAAATTAAAATGTCAAAACATGGTTTTCTTTGTGTTTGAAAAAACATTATTCTTGATCTGTCTTACATCACCTTTCTAACAAAATTTTGTCTACTAATATTAGTGCCTTTAAATTTTGTCTGCTACTTTATATCTTGGTTCTGATTCTCTCTTTTTCTTTCTGTCTATAGGCATTGTGACATTCATGTCGTTCTTAGCTCCATTGTAAGTGCACCTTCAAAAAAATTAAATAATATATAATTGTGATATAAAAATATCAACCATAACTTGCAATACTACAAATATCTTGCAGGCCAACCTTCTATTCAATTTACAAGAAAAAATCATCTGAAGGATTTCATGCAATCCCATATGTGGTTACACTTCTTAGTACATTGTTATTTGTATATTATGGCTTCCTAAAGACCAATGCCATTTTTCTTATCACAATCAATTTTATTTTTTTTTGGTAGATTTATCACAATCAATTCTATTGGATGTGTTATGGAAATTGCATACCTAATAATGTACATCATATATGCTCCTAGGAAGCTCAAGGTAAAAACAATAATAAAAATAATCTTTCTTCCTACTTTTGTCTCTTCATTCTCTATAAGAAAAAGTTGAGTTACTTACCAAAATTAAAGAGTGGAAAAAAAAAAAATTTGTCCTCCAATTTTAACATCTCCAATAGTTAACAACAAATAACTTTTTTTTTTTATCTCTAATTTGTGATAGTAGTTAAACTATGTTAGTAGTAATTTTTATTTTTATTTTCTCTATGACCTCTAGAGTGCATGCAATTGCTCTTAAGAGCGTTCTAAACAACATATTGAAAACTTAAAATATGTAACGCCGACTTAAGGTTCAGTTGGACACTAACACGACTCCGACACATGTGGTTATATTAAATAATTCCATATTCTTAAATTATGGATATTGACATGTTAGTGTAATTGTGTCAGGGTCGTGTCCGACATGTGTGTGTTTGTGTGAATCCTTAGTACGTAGGATGGATATATGCATAGGACATGAGCAAGAGCATATTAAAGTGTGGAAATTAATTGATGTTTTGAATTTTGATGAATTGCAGATATCCACTTTGGTTTTGATACTTATTGTTGACATAGGAGGTTTTGGCTTGACAATGATAATCACCACCTTGATTGTGAAAGGTTCCTTCTGTGTTCAAGTTGTGGGATTGATTTGTACTATTTTCAACATTGGAATGTTTGCTGCTCCTTTAAGTATAATGGTATTTGCTCTAATTATTGCCATTAATTAATTATGTATGTATATGTTTCATTGAATGAAAGGAGATTTAATTTAAAATTTGTAAATGAATTGTAGAGTACATGCCATTTTCATTGTCATTGTTTCTTTCTATCTGTGCCGCCATGTGGTTTTTCTATGGTCTCTTTGACAAGGATAAGTACAAGTATAAAATATATTTAATTTACTCATCCTATTAATGAATTATTCTTTTATGATGTATGGCTGAAAGCAATAAAACTGATTAATGTTTTGTATTTTTCTATTATTAGCTGCCAAATGGGCTGGGATTTCTATTAGGCGTCTCTTAAATGATCTTATACAAGAATACTAAGAATAAAGTAGTGGTTGTGATGGTGGCAATAATCAGATTTTCCCTATAGTGGTTAAAATGAAAGAGATCAATATAGTTTGATGTTGCATCGTATATTATATAGGCTTAATTAATTTCTATCTAGTTATTACTAATAGGGACTATTGCCACTTTGACTATTCTAGTTATTGCTACAGTTCTAGTTCAAGTGATCATGAGTGTATGGTTTGTTTCTGCTAATCAAACATTTCCTCAAGTTTTTATGTAGCAAATAAATATATTATTCTAACACCATTATTATATAAAAAAAAAACTACCACAAAGTAGCTGTGCATGTTGAACTTCAAGGATTCCAAACTATAAAAAACTAACTCCCAAAGTATATGATAAAACATTGGCAATTTCTTTTTCTACACCATTCTCTTCTCGCGCATCCTATTAAAATTATAATAAAATCCAAAATGTTTAACGTATTTCATAATATGTTTATGCTATTTGGATTATAAAATTTAAAATTTATATGACGTATGAGAAATTTATAGTGTGAAAAAAGAAAGCGCCTAAAACATTAACAATTTTCACTGATTTGTGGGGGCAGGCTATCAACATGGCTTAGGTCTAGCACAATGAAAATAAATCTTTTCTTTTTAGCCCCCTCAATATTGTGTTTTGCTTAAAAATGTCATTCGAAAGTTAACTCTGAAAGTTGTTAAAAATGAAAAAAAATGTCTTCCTTATCTTGCAGATTTTTTAGGGTGGAGACACTGAAGGGGACTTAAAAGAACTGCTCATGGATTTTTCATAAACAATAAAATTCATTTTTTTATGGAGCAAACAAATTATACAAATTTCATACCAATTAGTATGAAATTGTTATGGTATTTGCAATTTGGTTTTGACGTAAAAAATTATCCGGCCTAAAAATTAAATGGTGTCATGCTGGATAATTGTGTGTTGAAAATTTTGCAATTTTGATTCAAATAAATGGTAATTTCTTCTAATGTGACAAGTAACATACCATGCACAACAGCTCAACTTTTTCCTACTAACGTACAACGAATTTGATGTACTCACATTCAATATTTCCCCTCACCATCGCAAATGGGAATAGTCGAATAGGGACTGGGAAGCCAGGGGATTGGAAGAACAATTCAATAGACTCATGAATATAGAACAAGATGAGTTCTCAACTTCATGCTAGATAATTGTAAGAAGTGTGCATGTAACATTGTTTTTCGATGTACTGTACCACAACCATTTATAATCCATTTGTTATAACCTGATATTAAGACTTTCGTTTCTAACAAAATAATTTATATCAAAGTTAAAACACTTTGGTCCCACCCTATCAACCATTCAAACATTTATCAGACCAACCAAGACTTAGTAAAATGTATTCAGAGTTGAGACCACAAAAGAAAGAAAAAAGTTAATTGCATACAGTAATTTTTGAAGAATTCTTAAAGAATAGTGCATTGTGATTGGTTGCTCTTTATTCTTGAAGAATTCTTCATGTTATTTTTTTAGAGATGAACAATGCTCAATCTCTAGAAAAATAACATCAAGAATAAAGAGCAACCAATCATAATGCACTATTTGCCCACAATTCAAGGAGGTGTGACTGAAAAATAGGAAGTGAACAAATAAATCATGCAATTAAAACTTGCCAACTGTTATTGAAAAATTCTTGATGCTATTTTTCTAGATAAATAACATTTTCCTTCTAGAGATATAACATTGCTCATTTTACATGGAGAGTCTTAACACAAACTTCTCCCTCCTTCAAAGAGTCTTAAACAAACTTCCTATTCATTTCTCTCTCTCACTCTCTTTCCTAAACATCAAAAGATTCTCCCTCCTTCAAAGATCCCATTCATCATAATCTTGCAGCATCTGTTGAAGTATCAATGGAGCTTCTCCGCCAAAGCTTGCATCATTTTGCACATAACCATACTTCGATATTAAAATATCTCGATAACTATTTTGCATAGTATCATATAATGCCACAAGGATAAAAGTACAGAAATGAAAACGAACATATTATATGTTCAAACCATTCACTCGAATTTGGTAAAAGTTGTAACTCAGTTCTTACATTGAGTCAGTTGTAAGATTTATGAATTAACCGTACAACTATATTCAGATCCTACATTTTTATTTTGCAAATCTGATTACTTTTTTTTTTTACAACATTGTGGAATTAGAAGTCAATCTATCTTCTCGTTTGCAAAATTAGCAAGGCTATATAGATATTGTTTTCATGGCTAAGGATAAGAGGAACTATCCACCTTATATGTAACACTATATATTGTCATGATGTCTAAATTAGTGCAAATGAAAGATTGCATAACAATTACAATGAACATGTATGGACATAGAAAAGTAATCAATGCCTCAATCACAAGGATGTCCAAAATATTGATCAAGTTGGTAAAAGATTTTGTACGGTTGTGCCTACAGATTCCAAGGATAAGAGTTAAGACAAGTATATTCCACTTTTACTTTCTATCACAGTAATTATATAAGGCTAACTGTACAGACCAGTTTAATTGTTTGTTGCTCCTAGTTACACTAGTTCTTTTGATCAGTATTACACTCAAGTGTGTCGAACATTACATTCAATACGAATTGAAGTACAAACATTTAACAGTTATCAGTTGTCAAAGGCTCTTATTCATAGAAACCAGTTCTGATAATTCACAACAGAGCTAATACAGTAAGTAGCACTAAAACAATCAATGGTTATGCATTATTTTTGTATCTCTAGTTCTGGAAAAAAAAAAGTAGTTTGTGAAGAAAATTTGTACGCAAGTAAAGATGCATCAGTATAATCAAGCAATAATAATGAGTTGAGGTGTTTCAAAGCTAGAGTCTTAACCTATCAAAGGTTCTATAATGCAGAATGCAGAGATACCTACCAGAATGCAGGATATAAACCAGTTAGATGACTATGCATGACTGACCAAGGAGCAATAACATTATTAGCATTTGATTTACATATACCTCACACACACTCACAGATAGAAAGCTCCTCTATTTCCAATCTTCATCAGGAGTGACTTAAGTATTAAGCTCCACTCCACCAGATAAGATTTGTGAAAACAATGCTGGAAAAGAAAAAGTGGAAGCCTTAAATATTTTCTATCAAATAAATAGCACTATATTTATTTAATTTTACCTTGCTCAATCTAAGATCACCAAATTCACATATTCACTTAAAAAATCACTTACTAAGAGGCAAAAAATATCAGACAAAATAATTATGCTCGTCAGCCATCATTTTTCTTGAACATTTTACTTTACCAATTGGCCAACAATTCTGAACCTACTACTTTTGAATCAGACCAAATTAGCAAAAAACATTCACCACAGCAATTAGGATGACTACTGCATAAAACTCGGAAGTCTCAAATTTAAGTGTGTACTAAAACTTATGGAGCATCTGTTACAATTTTTACTGCCCAATAACCAATTTGGTCCCAAGGTAAGGAATAACCGGTTACACCAAAGGATGCAGTCAATACACCCAAAACTACACCCGTAACCCAAGTCAGTTCGCGAGGTTTTTTAAAACCACCGGTGAGATACACGCGAAATACGTGCAAGATCATCATTAAGACCATCATACTTGCCGACCATCGATGAACTGATCGGATTAACCAACCAAAGTTAGCCTCATCAATAACTTCAA
The DNA here is from genome assembly GCA_946800305.1 of Medicago arabica. Taxonomy (NCBI): domain Eukaryota; kingdom Viridiplantae; phylum Streptophyta; class Magnoliopsida; order Fabales; family Fabaceae; genus Medicago; species Medicago arabica. The sequence continues at coordinate 4,148,431 of OX326970.1, forward strand.
CCTACAAACTCTTGCGACGAACAGGCTCATCCAAAAATAATTTAATACAATAACAGAATACATAACTAACATAGCACTTTATAAGGAAAAAACTAAACCAAAAACTACAACTCAGAGAGAAATTACCAATATATTGATTGATGTCTAACAAAAGTTCTCATTTGTATGAAGAATGCAATCTAAATAAAAATCATCAACTCCAATCTACTGTAAACATTGTTCTGCTCATCCTCTAGTGAAGGGTATGCTGCAACAAGAGCATCTTGAGCTCCAATATACAGTGAGTTATAAATCTTCCAATACACCTCCCTAACTTTTCGGGCAGGGTGGAACAGTCCTTGGAGACAGTAACTAAGAACAACAGCAGAACCCAAGGCTACCCTCATCCCTTCAATGGCTTCCATCACAGCATTTATCACATGTGGAGAAGTTTCAAATATGTTTGGCCAGACATAGTTCAGCAAATGGACCAGCGCATCTTCAGAACCCAAACCAGCCACCCCCAGTGCCATGTGCTTCACAGCAGATGCAGCTGTCTGCCTATGAACCAAATCCCTGTCCATAAGAGCATCCTCAAGCAAAGGAGTCACAACATAGATGTAGTCTTTTCCCATTTCGCCAATATACTCAAAGAGGAAAGAAAGAGATTTGAGCACACCATTTTGCACATTAAGCTCTGGTACACGATACTCGTTCATCAATGCTGGTAAAACTGTGAAGGGTGAACATGTTTCTGCAACAATAGCAATGGCCACAGTAGTGCATACACGGTTCTGCCTCTCTTGCACCTTGAGATTATTCAACAGAGTCGCCAAGACATCCTGTGGTCCGATGGCTTTTGCAATATATCCAAAGGTGTTCACAGTAGCTCTACGAATTCCCTTTTTGTGTGCCTTAAGCATCTCAAGAAGCTCAAAACAGATCCTCATCCATTCTCTGGCAGGTACAAACTCAGCGCCACGATCAGCAATCCTACCCACAAGGTCAATACAGTTCTCCAGGACTTTCTCATGCCTGTTCTTCAAAATTGGTGTCAACCTGGGAAGCAAATCCTTAATAGGTGGAGTCATCTTCGTCATACCGATAACATTAACAATTGACTTGAGAGCACCCAAAATTGAACCTAGAACTTCCGGATACTCTTCTCCAAGATACTCATACAAGACAACACCAAGATGACCCATCAATTGTTCCTCATGGCACTGCTTCATGACAACAGCAATCCTCGAAATGAGGTCTGCTGCTTGCTGCCTCACCTTTGCGCTTTTATTGTTTAACCTCCACTTGATAGTACCACAAATCTGAGGAAGATATGGTTTTACTCTCTGCCAGAGCGAGTTTACAACGGCGCCGAACCCATTAAGCATCACATTAGCATCATCGCTGGTCTGCTCTTGGAAGGCATAAAGAATGCCGTCAATCAAAAGCTCTTCCAACCGTGCATCTATATCGGATGATCCCAAGTTAGTGACCACCTTCTCAATTGTTTCCATGACCATTCGTCTGTAAGGTTCACTCTCATCTTTAAGATCTTCAACGATTCTTCCAACAATATTAGCAACACCGACCTTGTTTGCTAACTCAACCGTAGTCTCCACAAGTTGCTTGTAGTTTCTTCTATCCAAAGCCATCCTCCTAACCCAGAAGTTTCTGAAAAACTCGGGGAGGATATCGGTTCTAATATACTCAGCTTCCACACCCTCAGTGCTCACACACTGCTTCACCACTTTCAGAACAATTTTCTTCATTTCTTCATCGGGTGACTGAAACTCCCGAATCAGAATAAGCATAACTTCCTTAGTATAATAGCTGGCATATAAGGCTTCCATCAATGGAATAATAAACCCAATTGCTTTCAAAAACGCAGCCAGCACCTTACCACGGTGTTGCCTAATACCCTTCCACAGTGGCTTCAACACTGAGTCAAAACTCTCAATACCGTAAGGAGCAGCAGCCTCGGCAAGAGCGGCAAGAGACAAAGCAGTAATCGTTCTCACCTTCCGATTCTCATCACTCAAACCATGCTCTATAATTTCCACAAGAGATCTGAGATGGGACAACACAGCACAACCAATCAAAATAGCAATCTGCTGCACAATCTTAATACCGGTGTGCCGAGCTTGCCAAGACTTTTTACTCTGACAAACAGCTTTCAAGAAGGGCAATAAAGCAGGGATACCAAGTGCAGAAGCAACAACACTGAATGCTCTAGCAGTAGTATTCCTAACATATTCATCAATGTTATCTATGTCAGGCCTCATGGCAGCAATCATAGTGGCCAACCCAGCAGCTTTACTGAGATTAGATATTATTTCCCTCCCTTCAACACGGGCATAGTAGTCTTCGTCAATCAAAAGGGGCTCAATAACAACAAGAATCTTATGCACATAAGGTCGAACCAATTCATCCAATTTATAAAGAACTCTATCAATTACCTAAACCAAAAGATGCCTCTCTTGGTCCTCCATAGTAGGCTGCATAAGCAACGGAAGTATCCGGTTCAACAAAGGACCGACACCGAACTCGTGAGCCTTATCAGTTAGCTGCCTCAAAGCTGTTTTCCTCTGCGGTGGTGTACCGTTCTTCACTTTAAGAAGAAGCTTCATAATCTTCCTCTCTTTCTGCTCATCCGGAGACAACTCCTCTTTATTCTCTTCATTCAATAAATCCCCAAAATACTGATAATCTTCAGGTTTCATAAAAGGCAAACCACCAGGAGCTTCTTTAGGAACATCAAACTGCTGACCACGATTCTCTTCCGGAATCTGATAAAGCAGAGTCCCCAATGGCGTAGGCGTGGCAAGAAGCTTTCTTGCAGGTGTCCTAATTGGCACTTAAGAAACAGGAGGGTCCAAAACCTTGTACCCTTCTTGTGGAAACATAGCATCAAGCTCCTCATCAGACAAAGAACGGTTCCTCTCTTCGATATCCCTTTCCCACTTCAAAAAATTATACTGCTCCGGTGTAAATGACCCTTGTAAGGCACCAGGTGTAGGAGTAGCCAATTCAACACCACCAACAGGAGTAATACCAGGTGTATAAGCAACACCAGGTAATGGTGTTACACTTCCCATAGTAGTAGGTGTTTCATCCCATCTTGATCTTTGTCTCTTCGGAGTCGGAGTAACCCCACCAGAAAGCTTAGGAGTAGCATCCCAAGTTGCACCACCACCGCCAGGAGTAGCATCAGAATCAACCAATATCCCCAGAGTCGGTGTCTCATCCCACCTATTCCTCCTCCCAGGAGTAGCATCAATTACTCTCCCTGGTGTCATGGAATTCGAATCCGGTGCATCCCAATCAGAAGTCTTAGCTTTCTTGGCACCACCTTCCTCCTGATTCTGATTCTGATCCCATCCATTCCTCCTCTTTTGGTGAGACTTGCTATCCTTCTCTAGCGCACCGGCTTGTTCCTCTTCCTTCTGCTTCTTCTTCTTCTTGGAAATTGCTCTCAATGTTTCCTCTTTCTCTCTCTTCAACGCTACATCTCTCATAATATCAGCATAACTCCTAACCGAAGGATCCGGCGTTTTCTCACCAGCAGCAGCAAAAGCATCATGTCGATCCGGCGAAATAATCTGATTCAATCTCCGTCTCTGGTAATCATCTTCACGGTCAATTATCCTCAGAGACTTGCCGAATACATCATCTCCGTTAGGAACAACAAATAAGTTTCTGTTTCTGCGAGAATTGTGTTCTTCTTCTTGGGTAGCGGGAATTGAAGGATAGTATGAAGCTTTATCGTTATCGCCATAAAGATCAGTGTCGAAGGTGAGTTGCTTTTCCATCTCTTGCGTCTTCTCGATTTCATCATGATCGGAATCGGAACCCGCCATGGTAACGTGACCGTTTGGATTGTTAGGAGAGTTCTGGTAACAATGTAGTTTCGGTGAAGATGAACCTGTGATAGAGTATAATAATCTGATGATGATTTTCACTCAGCCTTTAGGGTTTAAATAAAAGTATAAGTTAGTTACAATCAAAAGCCCCTTTCGCGGGAGAAATAACAGCCCAAAATATTAGAAAAGATTATAGTGCCAAATATGTATGCTTCTAGAAGCTCTTTCAAAGAGAAAAAAAAGTATACTTCTAAAAGAAAGAAAAAAAAATAAAACTACCTAAAAAAATACCATAATTCATAAATTAAATGAATTTATGTTCCCATGAAGCTTGATCAAGAGATATATCTTTCCATTTAACCAAGACTTCAGTGACACCAACGTGATCCCTCTTAACCATCTTTCGATAAAGAATTCCTCAAAATTTAAAGATGGTTAAAAGGGGGTAATCCACCACTATTAAGATAACATGTTTGCCTATGAAAGGGGGTAATCCTTGCACAAAATCCATGTTAATCTCATCCTATATCTTATTCATAATAGGTAAAGGTTGTAACGGCCTCTAAATATGTTGATAAATCAAGTTTGCACTTTTCACACTTCAAGCAATTCCTCACATACAATTACGTTGCGGCTTGAATGCACTCCAATAGAAGAGTCATAAAGCCATTTTAATATTGTTAGTTTCAGATCCAGATCATCACCAACAACCAACTTAGTGTGTCTTCTTAATTTATTTCACAAAGCGTATGTAGTAACCGACGAGGCCTAGAAATCCTCTCAATTGTTTGATATTAGTGAGAAGAGGCCAATCCTCCACAATATTTGTCTTGGATGGATCAGTTGTTACTCCAGCCTTAGTGATAAAATGCCATAAATACTTAAATCTTTCCGCGGTAAAATGGCATTTAGCTTGGTTAAGTTTCAACTTGTTTTGTCTTATGATCTCAAAAATCAAAGTTAAACAGGCTACACGATCTTTCAATGAATGACTATAAACCATAATATCATCAAAAAAATACGATAACAGACTTACGTATGAAAGATTGGAACACACAATTCATCAAAGAATGGAAAGATGTGAGGGAATTAATGAGCCCAAACGACATCACCAAATATTCAAAATGGCTCTCATGAGTTTTGAATGTTGTGTTGTACTCCTCGTCAGCTTCCATGCGCACTTGATGGTATCTCGAGTGCATATCCAACTTAGAAAATATTTTTGCACCTCCTTGTTCATCCGTTAAACCCTCAATTAAAGGAATCAGAAACTTATACTTGATCGTAGAATTATTAAGTATGTGGTAATCAACATATAATAGCCAAGAACCATCCATTTTGCGAACCAAAACAGCAGGTGAAGGAAATGGACTACTGTTACGCTGGATAATCCATTGCTCAAGCATATCTCGCACCAACTTGTAAACGATGTTCTTTTGGAAGATGGAGTACCTGCAAGGTCTCAAATTGAAAGGTCTAGTGCCTTCTTTTAGAGGTATTTCATGGTCAAATCCAGGTCTAGATGGATGAAGAGATAATGGTTCTGCAAAGATGTCTACATATGTATCGAGCAACTTATCATTATAATGGGGAGTGGATTCAAAGTCAGCCTCAAACGCGAGCAGATGACATGTAGGCACAATACGTCGAGAATTACTATTGTCCATGTAGAGGAAACACAATCGAACACCCTTTTGAACGACTAACGATACAGACTTGTTAGTTATAAGCTTGACCCCTGGAGTTTTAGCACCTCGTAACACAAGTCTTTTCCACAAACATAAAATTACATTTGCAATTTATCAAAATTCCAAAGAATTGGACCCAATGATTTAAGCCATTGAGTTCTTAAGATTAAATCACAACATACAAATGGTAGAACAATAACATTAAGCGTGAAACGAGTTTGATGAAGATACCAGTGAAAACCTCTGGAAATTTGTTGAGCTTCTAATTGATGACCCATTCATCTAGTTACCTACATGGGAGTAATAACATCTAACATACAACCCAATTTCTTAGCTGCCTTTAAGTCCAAGAAGTTGTGGGTACTAGCACTGTCAAGGAGGACTTGTAGTGATTTCTTGTTGTGCATTCCCGTAGCACGCATGGTTTGGTAATTTTCAATGCCAACTAGGGTCTGAAGGAAGAGTTAGGGATTGGCAAATTGAGGGTCAAGGGAAGACGCATTATCTTGAGGTTCTACAACAATTTTTTCATCACTAACCTCATCATCATCTTATTCCAACACTAATAATTGAGACCTTTTGTGTTTGAGTTTATAACTAGGTGTAAACAGTTCATCACTTAACTGCAAAAGCCTTTGACCCTTAAGTCAGCCAATTTTTCCGCATAGTAGGTTCAATGGGATATAGTGAATAAGGGTTTTCGGGGAATATGTGTGGTCAAAGGTGAGTTGGTGGTTGTTGTGGTATTGGTAGAGCTGGGTTTAATGTTTGAGGATGAAGGGTGAGCAGGGAGGGTGAATGAAGGGTTTAAGGGGTGTATGTGTGGCTGATTCGAAGAGACAAGCTAAGTTCGCAGCTTGTTGTATCGAAGTGGGATGGAACATACGCACATGCCTATGCATGCTATGTTCCAAATCGGCAAGAAAAATGCTAACGAAATGTTTGAGATGTAGTGAAAACTAAGTTAAAGCGAGTTTGAATTCATCAACATACTCTTGCACCTTGCCACCTTGCTTGACGTGAGTCAAAGTAGCCAAGGGGTCATCATACACTTCACCGAATCTCAAGGTGATACTAGTAACATATTGTTGCCATGGAGGAGGAGTATCATACCTTGCCCGCATGTAGCTTAAGTGTCATTGAAGGGCAAGCCAATCAAAGTGAATTGATGCTATGCGAACCCTATATTTTTTAGAGGTCCCGTCCAAGAGGAAGAATTGATCACATTTGTATAACTAGTCACACACCTTTTTTCCGTCAAACTGGAAAAACTCAACCTTTGGTATGCGAGTTGAATACAAATTGCGACAAGAAGGACCGTTTTGGTTCCCAACAAATTCCCGGTTGACGTGGTTTAGAGTGAAAGAGCCATCGTTGGTTCTTGGAATCGATTGAGCTTTTACCAAGGCATAAAGTTCATCCAAACCAGCGTCGAGATCGGTGGTTAAGACGATTACATATAGATAAATAGATTCCACGTTATATTTCTACACCCTTGGTCTTTAATTTATTGCAAGACTTTTATCAATTCAATTAATGTGTCTGTTTTGGGTGTTAATATTACCAAATTGTCCTTTGTTTGTATGTGTATTAAATTTAACTTTTAATATTTCAAGACATGTTAGTAGTATTAATTAGAGGTATGTTTAGGAAAAATAAAATAAATGCATCTAGTAATTTAAAAAAGAGTTTATATTTTTGGATAAAAATAAAATTAAATAGGTGCTCATTATAGGAACGGAGGGATGAAGTATATTGGTTTAGTGAAAATTTGTGCCGTTCGATTCTGCATTAACGATGAAGATTGTTTAGTTTGGATAAACTAAAACATTCATGAAACCCAGATTCGTAAAGTACACACCCTAAAATTCCTTCTCCCTCCTTCAAATTCAAATCCCCGCCAAAATGATTTACAATTTTGCACCAAATTTTAATCCAGTTTATTTAAAAATCCACACTATCCTTGGATTTCAATTTTAATGGCGGAATTCGAAGCTCCCTCATTCTCTCTAGGTCTCGATCTTGACGACACACCCCCACCTTCTCCATCTACCTCCCCCAACCATGATCCGGTCCCACAAGATGTTCCCGATTCCGATCCAGAATCTCAACCCGACCCACCTATCCGTATCCTCAAACGCCTCCGTCGTGCTCCCCCTTCCTCCTCCCAAGCGGAACCACTGCCTTCGTTCTTTGATCCCGACGACGACGATATCGAGGAGTTCTCCTCCCAAGAGGAACCTCTTCAAGGTCAGTTTCTCAATTCTTATCTTATATACCATTAATTAAAAATGCCTAAGTTACGAAATGAACAATGAATTAGTTCGTTAGGGTTTAGTACAAATTGAATTACAATTAAGAGCCTGTTTGGGTAAACAGATTTTTTGCAGCTTATACACAAGTGCTTATCTTGATAAGCACTTACATAAGCTATTTCTATAAAAATAAATGAAATAAAGTTAAATTGATTTTCTATATGTTATAACTTATAAAAGCTGTTTTCATAATCTATCTTGGAGAACTTATGAAAATAAACTGAAAAAAGCTTATGAAAAATGTCATAACTCATAAGTTGTTTTCAAATGTTCTCCCAAACGGCTTTACAAAACTTATGCCAGTAGATAAGCCCAAATATGCCAATCCAAACAGGCCTTCAATCTGATAGAAATATATAGCAGACAAATTATTATCTCATCATTATTGTGAACTCTCTTATAAAATAATTATTTTTTTCTGCTCAAGAATTATTAGTAGTATAGACTATAGACTATAGATTGAATTACACTGTTTATTTTGATGAAGTTAATTTGTACACCGACATTTGCTCAATTAATTCATTTCATGGTGATGTCACTTTTTTAGGCTAGTTCCTAGAATATTTTTACAGATATCTATTTGACATGATTTGACTGGATGCATGTGTAAAGACATTTTACACCATCAGTGTGTAGAAATTATTCTCTTATTTTGATTATGAAATGTCTCTGTTTTGTGATATTAGTATCTGCGCATTCCTCAGTTCAGAATCGTTCTGTATGCGGCAGCTCAAAAGTCTCATTGAAAGGTGCTGGAGTTTTAACTCCACATTCATGTAGTAACTCAATGGGGAAAAAACGAAAGCAGGGTTTGGATGTCCCGACTTCGGTTGGGTTGGAAACGGGTCAGAGTGGGTTCGTGTTTCCTAATTTAGCAGATAGTCCTATTCGAAGGTGTAAATTGCTTGATTCTGATGATGATGATCTGTTTGGTGAGGATGTTTTTGGCGTAATTGAAGTTGGCCCATCCTCATCAACGGGGCAAGCGTATAACCAAAGCACACCTTTGACTTCTTTGGAACAAAATAGAAAGATGCAATTTAATGCGAACCAAAAAAGAGACCATGCTTCTAATATCCCAGCTTCTGTTGGGTTGGAAACGGGCCAGAGTAGCTCCGTGTTTCCCAAGTTAGCGACTAGTCCTATACCCAGGTTTAAATTGCTTGATTCTGATGATGACGACGACGATCTGTTTGGTGAGGATGTTGGTGGTGAGAATAAAGCTGGCCCGTCTTCGTCAACGGGGAAAACGTGTAACCGAAGTACGCCTTTGACTTCTATGGAACAAGATAGAAAGATGCAATTTGATGCGAACCAAAATCAGGATTTGTGGAAAGATTTTTCTCCCATGAAGAATTTTTCTGTTCCTACACCTGTGTTCAATGAGGTGTTTGAAGAGTATTTTTGTTCTGGAAAGAGCACAGAAGTGCCGAGATCAGGGATTGGTATATCAGAAAATGACAATGAGACTTATTATGGGGTTAGTTCTGGATACCAGCAGGATGAACAGATATGGGAGGCGGCAGGTCCTCTTCCTCCTGCTCATCGTTATTTTTTCCATGAGGATCCAAGAATTCAGCAGTTGGTTCGCAGCCGCCTTTGTAATTTTTTTCCATTAGGTGTCAACAGTGTGAATCAGCAACAAAATGTCTCACATATCGATTACATGTAAGAAGTAACTTTCCAGTATATTCTTTCCTTAACCAATTTTATCTATTGATAACAGTGAAGAACTCTAATCAACTTGTGTTTTCTGTGTTGATTTCAGGGGACAATTTGACAATGGAGGAGCTTCTAAAACGCCGGGACGTGTCAATGGCTCAACAAGCAGAAGAAGCAAATCAATAAATTTGAATGTTGAGGAATCCTTTAATCCTTCTGAAGGCTGGGTGGATCCCAAAATCGTTTCTCCTTTCGGAAGTGGAACATCTAGTAGAAAGAATGCAACAAAGAGAAACAACACTAAGAGAAGCGTGTCAAAAGCTAAAAATGCTCAATGCAAATTAAACCCTTCAAATGTTTCGGGAAATTGGGTGGAGCCCAAGAGCTGCACCAGTATGCCGAAAGATGCAGGCAAAAGGCGTGTACAAGCAAGTAGTCAATCTGCTGGTCATTGGTATACAGGATCAGATGGAAGAAAGGTATGTGAAAATTTCTGAAGAACGTTAACTGTTATTAGGTGGTTGGATTTATTTACTGTTATAGCTAGATGCTGGTCATAAGAAGTTGTGAACCGATGTGTTATATCGTTAATAAAAATTGCAAAAACCACCCAGGTAGTATATTATTTGAGTGTTTTACAGATGCAGATGGAAGTTAAATTATCACACCATTATGTATTGCCTTTCTTTTCCTTTTGATAAGATATAACCCAATTTTTTATGATAAAATGAGCATCACATGCCATAAGATAAATAGTTGCGTTAAGATACTATATCTTTTTTTTTATGACGGTTAAGATACTATATCTTTTTTTTTTATGATGATTAAGATACTATATCTGGTTGTTGTTGTATCCGATATTAATCGTAATGCAAATTTATCTGTCATACTCTCAAATTATTATAATTATACTTTGTCATTGTTTTCCAAATTTCCATATCATTATAGACATCGCAACAGCTTAAACAAAGAAAATATCAGTGTTTTACATCTCATCGTAGAAGTCAAGGATTAGACGCTGTTTTTGGTATGCCCGAATGTGTTTTTGTTTTTGTAGTCAACATTCTCATAACCAAAATGTGAAGTTGATGGTTTGAATAGATCCAGCAAATGGCAATTCATTCCCCAAATCCTTTTATCTTCTTGTAGCAATGGACATAGAATACCAGTATTGCAATGCAAGTTGGTGTTGACATTCACTCACCTTACAGTCCATATGATTGTCTTGTACCTTTTGTTAGTTGGCAAAAACACATTTTTTGCATATTGTATCAATTGATCAGAACTTGAATCTTTTTCTTCACATTGTAGGTTTATGTCAGCAAAAGTGGACAGGAGTTGACTGGCCGAAATGCTTATAAACACTATCGGAAGGTACATTTACTTGCAAATAACTTTGTTGTTTTATGGTCTGTTTCGATGGGATATGGCACTGAATTCCTTTTACACTTACAGGAGAGTGGAGCAGGATTCAAGAAAGCCAAAAAGAAAACAAGTGCTAAGAAAACAAATGCCAAGAAGGGAAACTAAGCATTTGATGCAACACATTGTTCCCTGCCAAGTCCACATTAAATTACTTTTGGACAGCATCCTGTAAATTACTGGTTGGTCCTATGGCTAGTATTACCCGATAGGTTTGGTTGTGTTCTTTTGCCATAAACTTCTGTTCTATTTCTGGATGGGAAAAAGAAGCTACCAATCTAGCATGTAGGGTCACATGATTTGGGGCTTTTGTTGCTCAGTGAAGTTTCAAAGCAAAACAATCTTGACAATAGACACTGTCATGAGCTTATCCAGATGATTCCTTGAAGTGCACACACTAATCTTTAAGATATTGATACCATTTGACTGTAGCTTTGAGATATTGATTCACTTTTTATTTGCATCAAGCTTTGATTCACCTCTTAGTTCACTTAGTGCTATCCCAATTTGTAAATGAGAGATAATGGTATAAAAAGAGGGTGAGGATCTTCACCCCTAAAAAGAAGGATAAGATGGTTGAAGTTAATAAAGACATTGAGAAGACCCTTCTTTCTATCTTGCGTTGAGTGTACAAGTGTTCTGGGTTTATATATGGATGTTTACTTTTAAATGACGTGTTCCATGATGTGTATGGTATGATTCAAACGAGTTTTGGTTTACAATATGAATGTTCAATAACCGTTAGTGTATTATAACATTTAATGGTAATCAATTTATTATATATAATATGATTAGTGGTCGTTTCAAAGTAGATTTGGACCATGCTATACTCTACATTATAAATGTAAATGGCGAAGCTTGCGGCATATATACACGAGATTATGCATGCATGAATCTGAAAATTAGGAGATTTTCATTTTTTTTCAAACCCATTGTAACCATAATACGGTTACTGAATTTAGTTTATGCAAGGTTTACAGTTTACCTCTGGTTCCCTTTTTGGTTTTTCACATTAAAAAGTATATTCAAGCGCAGGTAATTTGTTGAACTGTGTTATGATGTGAACTCTCACGATAAACATTTTTTTTTATTGGAATTGTATCTGGAAATACTGGACACCAATTACTTATGTTGATCACTCTGAACATCAATTCCCACCAAAACATAGGTTTTCGTGTTGCTCTGCCGCATAAGCTCCAGATCCACCACTTTTAAACTAAGGTGGTGCAGTTATATCACTAAGGTGTGTTAACTATTATTTTTGAGTAAACAATCATTTTGGGAAATTGTAAGTATTACTAATTTGAGAGACTCGAGATATCAAATTTCTCATCCAAACTGTCTAACGTCTGTCAAAATATTCACGACATCAAATATCTCGGTTAAAGGGTGTTGATGTGTCACATTAAGTGATATTGTAATTAGTCAAAGTTGATGCCACGTCACGTGAAACCTTAAATGCAAATTTTATATTGCATAAAAGCTTTAATATTTTTATCCATAGACTTCTCATGAATGCTAATTGATTTTAGGGTTGTGACGACAGAAGTCGGATACACATAAAAATTTAAGTTTTTAATGGCGTTTAAGGTTCTGTGTGTCATAGCATCAACGTGGACAAGGCATGGTGTTAAGTGTCACTTAACGTGACACATTATGATCTCTAACAGAGCTACATGACGGAGGAAGCACTTTGTCCAACATTAACTAATTTGGGGGAATAATTAATATTGTGCATACTTTGGTTCCTAAATTGTCAGACATATGACTAATTCTGATGTTTGCCCCTTGTGTGAGAATGATGTTGAAGACCACTTACATGTTTTTAGAGATTGCAATGTGGTGAAGGAGCTCTGGCAGATGTTCATACCTCATATTCAGATTAATTTCTTTGATGATATGGAATGGCTAACTAGAAATCTTACGAATAATAGACTAGTAAATGGCAACCATTGGCATTTTATATTTGGTCCGGTGCTTGATAAATTGTGGTGGAGGAGAAATGAGGTTGTGTTTAAAATGGTTTTGGTTGACAACATATCTCTGTTTCAAATATTTAATTCCATTATTAGTAGTATTGTATCAAGTACTAATCAAATGAATGTTCTACATGATCACAACAGTAGCACTATTAATGCCATTTGTTGGAAGGTACCTAGGGATGGTTTTGTGGAACGTAATACTGATAGGGCAGCGGCCATGAATGGTTTTTTGGCTTGTGAGTTTCTTTTTCCACCCCCCGCACTTATCAAATGTCATGTCATTCATTTATTCAGATTTTAGAATCCAAACGTGTAAAAAAGGTTTTAAAAAAAAAAAACCGTTTCTACAAATAAAGGACCTCTAAGAAGTGTGGGGGTGGAAAAAGAAACAGTCCTTGACTTCAAGAGGTTTGTTTGAAATTTACCTCGCTTAAGAACAACAGAAGTGTAATACATTTAAAGTGATATTTAAAAGGTGATTCCCAAATATTTAGATTTGTCTTTCTCAACTCCCCAAACAGGTAAAAGTGTTGGAAGAAAAAAATATACATTTGTCTGAAGTTAGCAACTAATGAAAATTTAGATCTTCTATTCACAGGGTATCACCATCATCATTGTCTTCATTGATGCTCAGAAGTATTCTGTTTGTCTTCCCCTATGTCTTCAGGAAATGGAGAACCCTTGGCTCCCAATATGCTTTGGCATGCTCTAAAACCCGACAAAATAAAACATTCATTAGTTATTCTAGAGATAAAATCAATGGATATAATGAATAAAGTGTTGATAACAGACGGTATTGTCAATCGCGGATTGTGGAAAATATTGTTTGGTTCAAATTCCGCTACACTACAGTTCTATAGCACCACTATTTGACAACACTTAATACTAAATAATATGTTGTGGAACAATAGTGTTTTGTTCAAATTCCAGATGAACAACACTACTTGCCCCAGATGAACAATGTGTCACACGGTCGCATCAGCAGACAGCAGGTGTATCATAACACCCTATAATTATGCATTTATGAAAAGAAAAAACAGAAGCGTAAATTCATACAAGTTCAAATCTTGTGTCTTGCTATTGATATCACGTGACCAAAATACTGGATCAGAGCTCTTAGGCAAAGCATCTTGTTTTTGCGTCTTTTCTCTTAGCCATTGTTCTGCTTTATTGCACTCATCGATTATCTAAAACATGAAAGTTGTTACTTTAAAGCTGGTACTAAAAGCTGCATCTCAAAAATACTATTTATTCTCCTATTTAATGTACCAGTTCTTTATTTTCTTGTGGAAGAGAACCCACAGACATGCGATGCTCGACAATGCAACCTAACAAATCTCTCGTAGCTTGCACTCTTTCTTCTTCATCTTTGTACCGGTTCTCGATTGGATCCACCAGCTATATAAAGTGTAGAATGAGAACAAGAAGTATAGCACAGGAAACATGGAGATTGTAGAACAAAAAGATAACCTGTTTTAGATCTTCTAGTTTTGCAAAATAAGCATGTACTGTTTCATCATCGCCTTCATCGTAAAGCCATTCCTCAGTCTCTAGCAGGCTCCTGGATATGCCATCCTTCTCTTGTTCACTTGCAAAATTTCGGTATTCGTTGAAGAGCTATTCATAAAATTGCACAAATCATTAAATGCCAGTCCATCAGGAAATATAGAACATACACACTTAAAGCCGTGTATTAAATAATTGGCATAAAAGATAAAGAAGGATAAAGATTTTAATTTCATTTCATATGCAGATTTGATACAAAGCAGAATAAAACAATATCCCTAGACACCAGTTTCACTATCTTAGTTTAACCTTACATTTATTCATGAATCAGAACAGCCAAGTCCCTGAAAATCAATTCATCATTGAATATACAGAAGCCTTTTCTCATTCTCATTTGATACATTCAACAGTTTTACGTTACGAAAGCCAAAGTCAAAGCTAGATATGAAATGTGTGACTGCACTAACTTCATTATCTTAGTTTTACTTAACATTTACTACATCAAGTCACTGAAATCGAAATCATCATTGAATATACATCAGCCTTTTGTCATTCACATTTGAAACATTCAATACTTTCATATTACCATAGCAAAAGTCAAAGCCAGCTTTGAAATGTGTGACAGAAGAAATTATCTATTCACAAAAACCATGTCTGCATCTTATTAAGATATTGAATCTATACCTTATTCCTCACGTCGTATACGTAAGACTCCAAAGAGTTCCTCTTGTCTTTTGTTAACTCCATATTTATATCCTGCTGCATTAATTGGAGTTCTTTTTCTTGAGCTTCCGTGACTTCAGCCTTGGTCATTCCACCATAGACATTCTCACTCACTGGTACATGAACCCTACCGTTGGCCTCATCTTTTCTTGTACCATCAGACTGTAAAAAGGCATGTAGTAACACTTTATTTACTCAAATCACCAACATGAATCATATCTGCAATCAAAACAATCTTCACAAAATAAAAATAAACATATATGATTATCAGATATATTAAAGAGCAGTTGTTATAGCCTGAGAGACTGCATATAATTTAACATCATAAATGATCGGATAAAATTTAGCTATACAGTTTTTCATGTTTGAAGGATGATTTGCAAGAAATCTTTAACATTTGAGATATTCCATTTAAAAAAGGTGTTCATCAGCAACATACTTACAGAACGATGTGGAGATCCACACTTCTCATTGATACTATGTTCATTGTCACTTTGTTCTGTCTCAGAAATGGGTACAACATCCCTTGCTTCAGAATTGGATTGATACTTGCGCGTTGTAACAGAATCTTCCACACAATCTTCATTCAACTGAAGACAAATAAAGGTCCATGTATGTAGCTAGATCTCCAAGAGAACTGATGATGTAACATTGAAGAGATTAAAATTAGGCTTCTTACTTACTGTAGATGATTCAATATTGACAATGCCATGCAAATTTAGTTGAATTCTAACTTCAACTCCCGCCTTACTTTCACCAGATCTTTGAAAAGGACCAATCTGAATAGAAGTGGCAAACAAATGTATAAGTATAAGCATTATGACAGTGTATAGGCATGCAGAATACATCAACCTTTCTAATCACTGATATAACCTTGTTACTATGTAACCACATATTTTTCTCTGTAGAACGTCACTATGTAAGAGTTTTTGAGTGCCAAACAGCGAAATTAAGATGACAAAAACAACTCGGAGGCATCACTAAAGGCCTTTCATGAAACAAAACAAGATGATATGCTCAAGATGATCAAAATTCTGGACTCCTTTGCAGCACAAGTTCTAAAGAACATTTACCGTGAAGCAACTAATTTTCAGAGATGTCCCCATTGGTACTTCATCTGGGTTAGCATAGAATGCTTCCAAACGGAGCAAATTACTGCCCTGAAGTGTACGAGTTTTAGAACTTGGAATGGGTTGGCCTTTTGGGAAAAGTACACCATTTGATTTTGTACAAATTGGACCTTCGTCCGAGGAAAGTCCAATAGAAAAAGGAATAGAATCCTGGACCTGAATAAATAAGAGATATTACATAAATTTTATGGAGAGCAATACAAGACAACAGAAAATAATACAAAAATGATGTATAATATCTTTGATCCTTTATGAAATTAAACTTCGCTATATCTCCATTTGTATAGAAGAAAGAGAAATAGGTAATCCAAATACAGAAAATAAACCTAGTTAACAAAGTATTGCATCTCTAGAATCTATAAACTCAAAAATCAAGTATGCAATATATATATATATATATATATATATATATATATATCATATGGATAGGATAAGCATCAGTGCTTTGTTTAAAATCGAACCTCATATTCTTTGACACAAAAAACAGGACTGAGCATTGCACACTGAAGAGCACAACCACGAGCTACACACTCACTTGCATTCAGTGTTCGGCTTAGTTCTCTCTCAAATAGGGAGGTTAATAATCTAGTTATAGATGGAATTCTTGAACCTGAACCAACTAACTCAACAGAATAAATCTTATCAACGGCCAAGCCCGCGTCCGCCATTGCTTTGTGGCAAGGAATACAAATTCTCTCCAATAATCCTGATGCAAGATCCTCAAATTCTTCCCTCTTGATAAATCCACTAACATCTTTTTCATCCATCAAACATTCAATGTTAAGAGGTGCCTCTAAATTTGCACTCAAAACTTTTTTCAACTTCTCACACGCTGCACGCAGCCGATTACATGCTCTGGCATTAGAATACACATCAATTTTGTACTGTTCCTTAAACTTTGATGCAAAATGTCTAAATAGAACCTCATCAAAGTCTTTACCGCCTAAGCTTCTGTCAAAAGCATGCGAAAGTATCTTCATTTTCCCAGCTTCAAATGCTGCAATAGAAACCTGAGTATCGCAGTGCCCTATATCAACAAATGCAACGTAAATAGGATCTCCTTGGGGAAAATCTGTTTTGTAAACACCGTATCCAAGACCAGTTGCAGTGCAATCATGAATCAACCTCAAAGGCTTCAACCCAACAATTGTTGCCGCATCGAGATACGCTCGTCTCTGCAAGTCAGTAAAGTATGATGGAACTCCAATAACACAATCCGAAACAGCAGACCCCAAATTATTTTCAGCTATAGTCTTCAAGTGAGCAAAGAGCATCGCTAATATTTGAACCGGTGTAAACTTATGAGTCTCCTTCAAATATTCCAAGTGAATCAAAATGCCACCATCTGAACCTTCAAAAGTCTCGAAAGGAAACATTTTTAGGTCATTTTGAACATCAGGGTCATCAAATCTCCTTCCTATTAGTCTTTTGACTTGAGATACTGTTGATTTCGGGTGCATCATAGCAGAAGCAGCACCAGCAGACCCTAAAAACCGTTGTTTCTCTCCGAAGCAGACGACGGCAGGGGTTTCGCGGTTTGATTCACCATTCAACAAAACATTAACCCCACCTTGCTTCGCTACAGCAATCACACAATTCTCATTACCAATGTCAAACCCTACTACACTCATTTCAACTCACTGTATCCCTTTACCAATAACCCTAAATTCAAAACCTTCAGAATATTCTACAATAAAGCTGGCCCAGAATCATAAGCTTCATCCAGACATAGAAGTTGGAAACGAACACATTAAAATGAGAACTTGCCATTGATATCTCACAAGTAAAATTATAAATTAAAAAAACCAATAATTAAGCTAAACCCATTTTGTGATTGATTTTTCCTCCATTTCTAAAGTCATGCAATGCTATAACAATATGAAATAAATAACTAAAAAGTAGAAAAATAAAAAAGTTGAGGCAATGAAAAACATGAAAAAGAAGGGAGAATGAGAAGATACCTGATATGGAAAAGTAGAGAAAGATGAAGTGCAATGCAATGCATGGTTACGTTGTCATGGCAGAGAGACAAAATCGCCACTTCACTCGCTCAAGCCACAAACATGTCACATACGGACATACCATGCAAAAATATGTCATAACATACAGTGTTATCCTCCTAAAAAAAACATACAATGTTATTTTATGTTATTATTTAAAAAAAAAAAAAGAAGAAGTTATTTTATGCTATTATTGTTTTTTTTTGAGAAAATTTATGCTATTATTGTTATAATAAAACAATATGACATCGTTTATAAAACTCTTGTTCCTTAAAAAAAAAACTATTGTATTATATGTATATATGTTTTAACTGGATTAATTAATTGAGATTGTTATAAATAGAGAAATAATATTTGTACAACTATTTTTTAGATAATTTTTGGAATATCCTTTTTTTATTTTTATTTTGACACAAATATATTAGAGAGAGAAAATGAGAGAAAGAAAGTAAAAACACAATATATTTATAAGAGAGGACCGTCTAAAAAAATGTTCGAAAATGTTCAACAAATATCATACTACCTGTATCCCTAAATATATAACTATTTTGTCAAAATAACGAGAATTAAGAAAATTGGTAACAATATTAAATTTGTATATAATTACTATTGTTTTTACAATTTTATCCTTAAGAGAGAGAGTTAGTTTATGTTTTCAACAAATTATTTATTGTTGATTGAAGAAAAAGATGCAAAATAAATAAGGCTATGTTAGTAAAGAAATAATTAATATTATTAGAAATACCAAAGGGTCTTGTAAAAAGAGACAAAAAAATATATGCAAAGTTCGGGATTCAAACTCCAGCTAATTTTCTCTCTCAAAATAGTCTTATAATTAGAGACGGAAGTAATACCAATTTTTTTTTCTAGATATTTACTTCCGATGAGTTTACTATCTTTGAAATGAAACAACCAAAATGTGTGTTTTAAGTATATACTTATACCGATAATAACTTCAAATTATTTATTACTTTAAAAAAATAACCTTTGAAATCCAGCTCTTATTATATGTTTATGGTTTAGGGTTCATAAGCCATCTCTTATTTATAAATTTTAATCTGTCAAGCTATACTTAACTCTAATTCTAACCTAAAAAATTTTCTCCTTTCTCCACACAATTAATACTCTTAAACGCTAATTTGAAAATCGAATTTGAATTCCCAAAACATGTTATTAATGTCATTACTTTAGATTATTCATGTTTAATGCATAATAACATCGCTCCTAGCCATTTTGATCAATTCCAACGTAATCATTAACATCTAATTCCATCAACATTAAATTGTCATTCTCTTTCCAATGCATATCAGTTAAATATTTCCTTTTTTAGTCTTTCTCTTTCATTCCGCATGAAGAGCAAATGAAGTCCTTTTTTAGTCTTGATCCACTTAAAGACTAGATTGGTGGAATTAAATCAACAAGTAAATGAAAAGTTTGCACAAACATAGCACGCATAAAAAAATTACGTCAATGCCTTTGCATTTATAAGGATTTTACTTGGGGTAATTTTTATGTATATTGGTTTATGTTTTTCCTATATTGATTACTGTTTTTAGAGAAGAAAAAAACATATGTTAAATGAATGTAATATACCCCACACGTTGTAATTATAAGTTTTCTATGAAAAAAAAAATTGTGTTCCTACGTATAGGTTCCTATGAAGTTTTTTTGTTTTTGTTTTCAAGGATAAATAAATGTGAGTTATATTTATTAGAAAATGCTCCACACTATAAGCTCCCTTTGAATCCTTAAAAAAAATTCCTTTTTAAAAAAAATGTATTCATATACTTTATTAAGCTTAAATTTTAAATTAACATTTTTGTAAACAACCAATTTTACCATGTTAATGGTTAGACTTTGAAAATCACATTTTTAATCGACTTTTTAAATCTTCCTTTTTTTTTACAAAACACTAGAGGTATTTTAATTTCAATTATCTCTAATATTAATCTCCATCAAATTATTCGTGTTTATGGATCATATACTTTATTCTTATTCCTATATATTATAGTTGATATGACCCGTACATCGCACGGGTCGATGATTTAGTTTAACAAAAATGGAGCAGGCTTTAGAGAGAATGAGGCTGCATGGTTCGAAGAAACTCTAAAACCTAAAACCAACCTCTCACTAGTATTCATAATATTATTTATCATTATATTATATTTTATACTTTTTTCAGTAAACTGGAATTAAAATAAAATTTGTTAACTTTTTTGAGTAATTTAAGCTTATTAGTATACATTAATTTTTTGCATATTTTAATTTATTATTATAGACAAGAATTGAAATATGATACAATATATAGTCAAAATCCCTAAAAACTCAGGTTGATTATCAATAGAGAGTTTAATCTAATTGATATATTAGTTCGTTAGTCTATTTAAACTTAGATCACATTATTTATTTAACAATATTCATATGAAATAAACTTTTAATTAGGCTAGCAGACCGTATCAGACTTTCAGAAGGTTAGAATCAAACTTAAAAAGTAAGTCTATAACAGACCGCATGTGCCAGACTTAAATCTTAAAATAATTTGGCAGATCAAACTCAGACTTTGCAAAGCCGGTCTTTTGAACAAAAAATTGAGAAAGAAGTACGTAGAACAATTAACAATAATGAATACGGTATTAAAGTTGCTTGCTACCCTACCCACGCACGTAGATATACTTATCTAGTCTAGTATGAGTATTTTTTTGGGGGAATACAGTACCCTACCCGGTACCCACCCTTTGCCATCAACCCGTTATAATATAAGAAACAAACACTCTGAGACTGAGTCCTCATTTTTGAAACTCTGCCGCAAACTAAACCTAAACGACGCCGTTTTATTCATCTTCCACCTTCAGCTTCTTCATTACTTTCTCTAACAATGAGAAAACCTAGATCAAAATCAAAGGAATTTCGCAAACAACAACGCGTCTCAGAACTAGACAATGAACTAGAAAAAATCAACCTCTTGAATTCATGGATTCAATCTCAAAAACCAGACTCTGGTTCAAACCCAATGTCTCTTCCACCTCTCCCCAAAAACTCCCCCGTCGGTCACCTTGCTGATGGCACTTTCTCCCGCTATGCCGGCGTGGTGCGGTTTGATCAGTTACCGATATCGAAGAAAACCAAAGACGCATTGATATCGAAGAATACCCAAGCGGCATTGCATACGAAATTCGTTTCCATGACTGACATTCAACGAGCTTCTCTTCCTCATGCGCTTTGTGGTCGTGATGTTCTTGGTGCTGCCAAAACTGGTTCTGGAAAAACACTTGCTTTCATTATTCCTGTGAGTGTTTTGTTTAGTATACTAGGGTTTAGGGTTTTAGTTTTTGATTTTGAAATTTGAATGGTTTTGCGAAAATAAGCTGAAAAAAGCTTATGAAAAATGCCATAAGCTGTTTCATAAGTTCGCCCAATAAGTCTCACAAAACTTATGTTAGTAGATAAGCCTATCCAAAAATCCCCCTATTGACTAATTTGAATGATTTTGGTGCTTGTCTGCATTATTTATGTTTTTTTAGTTACTCACTAATTTAGTATTTTGCTAATCGAAAGTGTGTTTGTTGATTAATTTAGTCTCTGAATTTGATTGAATTGATTGAAAGTATTCATTTTTTAGGGATTTAGTTGTCATTTTGTAAGTTATAATAATTAAAGCCTAAACCATCAATTTAGTTCTAGGAGCTTGTTTTGGTTGACTCATTTGAGCTAATCTAATTTTGTGAGACTGTTTGGGAGAGCTTATGAAAACAGCTTATGCCATTTTTCATAAGTTTTTTTCAGCTTATTTTAATAAGTTCTCCAAGGTAGCTTATGAAACCAGCTTATAGCATGTACACAAACAATTTAGCTTTATTTTATCTTTTGCTGTAAAAATAGCTTATGTAAGCTTATTTATAATCACATGCTTATGATGATAAGTGCTTGTGCTATAAGCTGCAAATGAGTTGTTTATCCAAACAGTAACTAAGTATCACTCTCCTGTACTTAGTCCTTAAAAGTATATAAAAACAATTAGTAGAGATCTTAATCTGTATGAAATTTGTCAAGTTAGTCTCTAAACTATATGAAAATACGAGAGAGTGATGCTTGTATAAGGACTGTTTGTTTATATAGTTTAAGGGTTGTTTATTACATTCATATAGCTTAGGGACTGAATAACTTGATGTACGAAATTAATGTTTTTCTCAAAATTTAATCGTCCTACTCTTGCAAGTTTGAGATCAAAATGATGATTCATTTGTTTTTATTTTTTTAAGTTAATATTTATTCGGTTTTTGGGGATTTATTTTGTGAATGATAGGTGTTGGAGAAATTGTATAGAGAGAGATGGGGATCAGAAGATGGGGTTGGGAGCATAATCATATCACCTACAAGAGAATTAGCTGGTCAGATTTTTGGCGTGTTGAAGGCTATTGGGGATCACCATGGTTTTAGTGCTGGCCTACTCATTGGTGGTCGTAGGGATGTTGCCACAGAGAAAGAATGTGTCAACGAGCTAAACATATTGATCTGCACACCCGGTCGCCTTCTACAACACATGGATGAAACTCCCAATTTTGATTGTTCACAGATGCAGGTCGATATAATCTTTGTTTACTATTTGGAAATAGATGAAATGAGAACAACAATTAATTCATTTTCTCAAACTAGACTTCCAAATTCCTTTTAAGTATGTGTTTGGATACACGTTGCACAGCCATTTCTCGTGTCCCAAGAAGCATTCATTGTGAAATATGTGAAGCTAAGTTTTGTAGCTTCAGGAAAAATTTGCGTTTTTTAGCCACTTGATGTGGTTCCAAACACATAACATAATTTTACCGGCCTGAATAATTGTCAAATTTTGTTTTGTTTTTTTTTCCTTTTTTTCTTCCAGCAGCTTACTATTTGATTTAGTAACTGTGGTTGATGCACAGTATATATGTGACTAGATTTGTATGTGGGTGAGTTCAGCTCTTTTGTAACCTTGCTATTCATGATCCACTTGGGTTAGCTTTTAACCTATATAGAGTTATAGGAGATTCTAAAATAAAACAAGTTTATGGTTCTTCCTTTAAAAGGAAAGTCCCTATAAACTTAAGGAATACACGGAAAAGTTAAAAGTAGAGAGATTCAACTTAGTTTCATCTTACACAAGAAACTATTGGTTTAAAAAACTCTAGATATATCTAACATCATAAAAAAAACTTGTAGATAGATTCTTTTAATTTTTTTTCTTTCAATTAGTGTTTGTTAAGAAGTTGATTGGAAATGGCTCTAATTTTATCTTCCAAAGTAAGTAGGTTGTTGTTTTGTTAGATGAACTTGATCACATATATTTATCTTTTGCAAAAATAGCTGATGATTGAGTGGACTTATTGGTTATAGGTGTTGGTACTAGATGAGGCTGACCGTATTCTTGATAGTGGATTCAAGAAGGAAGTCAATGCAATCATCTCACAATTACCAAAGCGTAGACAAACCATGCTTTTCTCGGCAACTCAAACAAAGTCGGTTAAAGATCTTGCAAGACTAAGTTTGAAGGACCCAGAGTATATAAGTGTGCACGAAGAGTCTGTGGCTGCAACTCCTACTCTTTTGAAGCAAACGGTGATGATCGTTCCCCTGGATCAAAAGTTAGATATGCTATGGACTTTCATAAAGAAACATCTACAGTCAAAAACACTTGTCTTTCTATCAAGCTGTAAACAGGTAACTCCACTTCTCTGTCCTTTATCAAGGAGATTTCTTTACTTGATTCGAATCACATGTTCTTGAAAATAGTTCAAATTATTTTATAGAACAGTTTGCCAAAACGAAAAATTAAGAACACAATCAATCAGAGGCCCTTAGTCTGCATTTGCCGAACTTCGGTTCTGGCTTTTTAGCCGTGCTGATTGTGGTTATTTTAATTGGAAGGCTTTTGAAGGATTTGCAGGACGAATTGTTGATTATTCTTACATGTAAACAGTGAGAAATTATTTCCATCTGAAAAGGTTTCATGTTCACCGTGTGTTTTTGGTGCTAGTTTCCACTTTAGAGTTCAACTATCTTCCATAACATTAAACATATCCTTGCTTAATAGGTAAAATTTGTGTTTGAGGCATTTAAGAAACTTCACCCTGGCATACCGTTGAAGTGCCTTCATGGGAGGATGAAACAGGAAAAAAGAATGGCAATATTTTCCGGGTTCTGTGAGGAGAAGCGCTCAGTTCTCTTCTCAACTGATGTGGCTGCAAGAGGCCTTGATTTTAATAAGGCAGTCGACTGGGTTGTTCAGGTGAGTCTTTTGCTTCTGTTTCTTGTCTTGGTGCAAGTCTTAAGGCTTTGAGGTGGGGGTATTGGAATGTGACAGTGTTTTATTATGGTTAGAATCTAACCTTTCTCTTACATTTATGTAGGTAGATTGTCCCGAGAATGTAGCATCTTACATACATCGAGTTGGCCGTACTGCTCGTTATAAATCTGATGGAAAGTCAGTTTTATTTCTATTGCCTTCAGAAACTATGATGCTTGAAAAGTTAAAAGCAGCAAAGGTTCCAGTTCATTGTCCGAAGGTAAATTTGCTCTGCAAATGCATTTGAACATCGAGGTGTCAGATTTAAGGATGTCATTTTCTTATATGACTTGGTGTCTGTCTGTCTCATGTTTTCTGACATATTTGCTTTGCTTACTGTGCCTTATTTGTCGATTATTCAGCCAAGGAAAGAACTGCTGCAACTGCTGCAACCGGTGTCCAGTTTGCTTGCATCTTTACTGGTCAAGTACCCAGAACTTCAGCAGCGGGCCCAAAGGGCATTTGTCACATACTTGAGATCCATCCACCTCCAAAAAGATAAAGAGATCTTTGACGTTTTGAAACTTCCTATTGATGAGTATTCAGCATCATTAGGTCTGCCAATGACCCCCAGAATCCGTTTTCTAAACCAGAAAATTAAATCTAAAGCTGTGGCAACAAAATCAATTTTAGTTGAACCTGAGGTTCCAAAAAAGGAAAATGTCTTGGAAGGTTCAAGAGAAAAGATAGACACAATTGTTTTCAAAGACAAGGAAATTGAAAACGATCTTCTTCATGTGGCTGATACCTCAAATGAAGGCGACGTGAAGTCAGCTGAAATTGGAGAGTTAATGTACGTCCCTCTTTATGTTTGTTCAGTAGTGTAGTGAAAGAAGTTTACTCAACTTTTCTGAACTCTTGCTTTGGTATTTTATAATAATTTTCAAATGGGGCAGACAGGTCTTGCGGTTTCAAATTGCCGAGACAAGTGGAGATTCTTTATAAAATCTTATGATGACTTGTGAAAAATTCTAAATCAGTACTATTTGTGAAGCAGGATTTATGATATTTCTTGTTGGAAATCATTTGGCGTGGAGCATTGAGTTTCTACTTTCTTTTTTTACTGATTTAGATTTTTCATGTGCAGGCCAGCAACTCGTTTATTAAAGAAAAAAAAGCTCAAGATTAACTCGCATAGACCACTGGGGAGTCGGGTTGTATTCGACGATGAAGGCAACGCACTTCCTCCACTAGCCAGGATTGCTGACCCACAAAGTGGCAATGGAACATTGATTGATCAAGGTATGTGCAATTGAAGCCAAATCTTGATAGTAAAAACCATTTTATAAAATGTAATCCTTGTCTGTTTATGCGTAAAACTATTAATTGCATTATCTATAATTTTGATGCACGTGAATGTGAAATTTTCTTCCTTTCCAGTTTTTTTTCTTTTCTTTTTCAAGCTTGTTCAGAACTTCAATATGTAACTTAAATGTTAATTGTTATGGTTTTTCATTCGGGAGGCCAAATTTGACAACGATTCAGACTATGGTATACTAGCATCTTAGCTTCATTTCTTTCCTTATTTTTATTATAATTTTATTTAAATGACAAGAATTGCTTTAAAACTTTAACTTAAATGCACAAGTGAAGAATAAGGACATTTGCCTTTGTATAATAGCACAGTTAGACAGGCATTAGTTCCTAATAGAGTCTGAGATATAATATAATTCCTATATACGGTAGTATGATATCCCTGATCCCTTTCGTATTGCTATTACATTGTATGTGATCATTGTTGAGTTCAAGTCTTCAAGAACCTAATCCTGGCCAGACCCGATCTGTTCACAATATTTTGTGACTCTGTATTTGTTTATATGTTATCATTGATTAAGCATGCAATATGTTGTTTATTTTGGCATCTTAGTATCTAATCTTCATGCAGAACAAAAAGCTGAATACTATAAAAGGATGCGAGAGGATTTGAAGAAGGCAGACAAGGAAGATAAACTTGTGGAGCGTCAGCGACTTAGAGATAAAAAATTTAAGCAGAAAATGAAACGGAAGGCTGGTAACGAGGAAGAAGAGGACAATCAAGATGATACCTCTGGGTCAGAAGGAGACGAAACGGTAAATAGACGTCATAAAAAGAGTAAAATATACTTTGATAGTGACAGTGATGAGGGTGAAAGAAAAGAAGCTTCAAGAAAACAAACGGAAGATCAAGAAGAGTTGGCTTTGAAGTTGTTACAATCCATGCACTGATGCAAGCATAGAATACACAATACACATATATGACGTTTAATCACACAGCAAAAATGTGAGATATGGAGGAAAGTTTGAACTTATTGCAGAAGTTCAATGAACAATAGTCATTCAATGGTAAGCAAATTATGTCATGTTTAACCTTTAGATTTATTATTAAAAAAGTCAGTGGCCTAAATGAGTTACTACCGGCAACTTTGGGCTGGTTGCAATTTTGATTTTTTTTTTACAGTTTGAGTTTTGGTTGAGGACCTGTTGATGAATGTAACTTGGACTGCCAGATGACGGTTTTAGTGAAAATTTGTACTTGGATTTAGTTCAAAAGTACTACTATTTTGGCTTCAGATTGATCCTTAATGTCAAAAGCACTTCTATTTGGTGTGAAGAACAAGGACACCATTTTGAACAACATTAATTATTCATTCCCTTATTCGACATCTTAGATCCATTTTAAAAAAGATGTTAATCTATAACAATATATAATGTGAATACTTGATTTTTTTGGGTTGATTTTTTATTATTCCAGTTATATCCTTAAACTAATTTGTCTTTGTAACGTTCAATAATTTCTACCCTACTCAATTTTGTATTTTTTTTATAATGTGGCATGACATCATCATTATAAGGTTAAATGACACTTTGTACAACCATTTCATAGCAACATCAACAAAAAAGTCTCCGAAACTGAGGAAAGGTAGAAAATAGAGAGTTATGAATAGAGGGACTAAACCTTAAAACTACAATTCACGTAAAATAAGAGGACTTAAATACATCAATGTCTTTTAGTTTTAGACAATGAAATACTAAACAAGTGATTTGCTTTTAAGCTTTTAAGAACATTACCAACACTTTATCAATTTCCATTCTCATTCTTTTCTTTCTCCTTCTTCAACTACTTTAGTTTTCCAAAACAAATTTTCTCTCCTTGCGATAATCAATCCATAATCGGTTGTGTAAATTGACAAGGAATTGGAAAACAAAGGAAGGGGATTCGTCCCGGTTCAAGATTTTTTTTTTTAGAAATAGATCCCAGTTCAAGATTAATATTCAAATGAAATTGTAAAAGAAAAAATAAATAACCTAGAAAAATGGTGTTTGCTTGTGGTTCCTAAAAGCCCCAAAAGGTGGTTGAGAGGTTTGAAAGATGTGTGAAGCTTTCGAAAAATCAAAATTATGTCACTAATTTTTTTTTTTTTCTTTCTTAAACTATTAAAATTTGAATCTTTCACACTTAAATTGGTTAAATAAATCTATTAAGTTTTTTTTTTTTAAAAAAAATAATTATCTCATTACTCTTTCATGGAAGCACGTTGGTATTTCAAAGAAAAATATATTGGTTTCAATGGAAGAGCTTCAGATCAACGGAAGACGCGTTCGACCAAACTTATATGTCAACTCTGTTTGAAACTCATGTTGTTGCCAATCTGAATTTTTGGGTGAGAAATAGAGAAAGAAGGTTGAAGATGGAGAAGAGAGAACAAAGTGAGAATTAAAAAGTATCCGGGTGTTGTTGGTATATGTTAACAATCATAGAATTTTAATATCTTACCGTTAAAAGTTATTTTTTTCACTTGCTTATGGTGGGAGACCTATCAAGCTCTCACACCCTAGCCTGAGCCTGGTTTTTTTATTTTACAAGTCGAACTTCAGTTAATAAAAAGCAAAAAAGTGATTGAAACCTTGAAAGAAAAACAAGAAGTGCTAAATATTCACGAGCAAGCTTTTACTCTTCTCATAGTAGAATCGAAAGAAACAAATTACAAAATTTATTTATTAGTATCTACATTTTATTGTATTGTTCACGGCTGTCCCATTTTATACATATTTGGGTTCGTCTATGTTTTTAATAGGCATAGTTTTGTCGAACAGAAGTGAACTCAATTGCATGAAGTCAGATTTTACAATTTATAGAAAAATAATTTGAAAAGTGAAGCATTTTGGTAATAAGCTTGAATAATATATATCCGATTTCAGTAAAAAAAAATGAAGAATATCCATGGTTTTAAGACAAAACAACAAGTGAAAGCCTTGGTTTTTCAATTTGCTTTGAGAAAAGACTCACCTTTCAATCTCTCATTATACATTAAGATCTTGAATCCCTCACCGCGCAAAGCATGATAGAGAATTCCCATTAAGAAGTAGTGTGTATCTTCTCAACAAAAATTGAGAAAAACATCGTAACGAGATCTACCACTTTCCAAGTTTTATTACCCATAATTGAATCCATTTCTTCTTGAATAGCTTCTTTCCAAAAGGCTGAATCTTGAGATTTTATAGCCTCTTCATATGTTACCGGATCACTCTCAAGGTTAAAGCAAATTGGTCCATAACTATTTATGGATTTACCTGTTCATTCTACAAGAAACATGAAGAAATCAGATTCAAAATCTTTCTCTTTCCGGATCCTCTTACTTCTTCTAAGTTCTGAACCATCCAATGTACCTACATTAGATTCATTGTTTTCTAAATTTTGTACATTAGAATGAACAATATCCTTGGAATAAGAAATTGAGTTAAATCTATCTTCTTGAAAAATTGCATCTCTTGATTCAATTACCGTATTAACAGAATATGAGTCATTCTATTCAATAGTCAAGAATCTGTATGCTTTGCTATTTTCTGCATAGCCTAAAAATACACATTCAATTCCTCTTTCACCCAATTTCTTTCTTTTCGGTTCAGGCACTTTCACAATTGCTCTACAACCCCAAACTTTTAAATAATTAAGAGTCGGTTTCCTTTGTTTCCAAAGTTCATATGGGGTTATTTTGTTCCTTTTGTTTGGAACTCTATTGAGGATGTAACATGCTGTTAACATTGCTTCACCCCAATATCCTTTAGATAATCCAGAATAGGACAACATGACATTAACCATTTCTACCAAAGTCCTATTCTTCCTTTCTGCTATTCCATTTTGTTGTGGGGTGTATGGTGCAGTTACTTGATGCACAATACCAGTGGATTCAAAATAATTCGGATGATAGAACTCTCCTCCCCTATCACTTCTAAAGCATTTAATGAAAATTTCATGTTGAAGTTCTACTTGTGCTTTGAATATTTTGAATTTATCTAAGACTTCATCTTTTGAATGCATTAAATAAACATAACAAAATCGAGTGTAATCATCTATGAAAGTAACAAAATACTTTTTACCACCAATGGTGGGCCAACCATGTAAATCACATACATCTGAATGAATTAAATCTAGCACCATAGAACTTCTTTTAACACTTTTAAAAGGTTGTCTTGTAATTTTAGTCAACATGCAAGTAGTACATGAATCAGGATTTCATCATATCCTCCAATTTTCTAAAATTAACATGTCCTAATCGCATATGCCATAAATCACAAGACTCAACAATATAAGCAGAAATCATATTATTATTATTATTAATATTTGCAACATTACATTTGAACATATTTTCACACAAATATCCCTTTCCTACAAATACACCCCCCTTTGAGAGGATAAATTTATCTCCCTCAAATACAGATTTGAACCCATTCTTATTAATTTATGGTAAAGAAATCAAGTTCTTCCTAACTTCAGGAACATAAAATACATCTTTAAGAGTGAGTGTTTTTCCAGAAGTAAATTCAATCTCTATGGTCCCTTTTTCTTGGACTTGCACAGTTGAAGCATTTTCCATGTACAAAACACTCTCATCTTCATTTATGGTCTTGAACATTTTATTGTTTTTGCACACATGGCGAGTAGCACCAGAGTCTATCCACCAAGAATCAACATCTTCAATCATGTTGATTTCAGAAATGACCGCAACAAAATCATCATTTGTTGCCCTTGAATTCTTTTCTTTGTTCTTCTTTTTAAAGAACCTGCACTCATTCTTGAAGTGTCCTTCTTTCCCACAAAAGTAACATTCACCTTTCCTTTTCTTTCTGATGTTATTACCGTTGTGGTTTTGATGAGACTTATCATTTTCATGATTTCTCTTTTTGGAAGATTTACTTGAATTTCCTTCTTCCATAACATGAACCTTCTCTTGAGTAACATGATTCTTAATACCTTCTTGTTTTCGGTATTCTTCTTCTAAACGAAGGTGATTGCCAAGTTGCTCAAGAGAAATGTCTTTCTTCTTATGCTTCATGATTCGTTTGAAATCTTTCCATGAAGGAGGAAGTTTGTCAATTATGGATGATACAATAATTGTTTCATCCATATTCATGTTATGTTGTTTGTAGTTGTTAAGAATACGTTCAATCTCATATAATTGTTCCATAACAGATTTATTATCTACCATTTTGTAATTATTAAAATGAGAGACAAGGAGTTTCTTACTTGTTGCGTCTTCACGCATGTATCTGGTTTCCAATTTGTCCCACAAGTCTTTTGCAGAAGGGCTGCTCTGGTAGATATCGAACAGAGAGTCAGACATACCATTCAGGATATGTCCTAAGCAGATGTAGTCATCGTTGTCCCATTTCTGTCTGTCTCTTGTCTCAGCAACTGTTTCATCATCCTTCTCCTCAGACCTTACCATATTAACGTATGCCACTTTCAATGTTATAAGAAGAAACTTCATCTTCTTCTGCCAGCGGATGAAATTTCCTCAATCAAACTTTTCCAACTTAACAAAGTCAGATGTCATTTCTTTCAATGAAGCAGCCACAAGTAATCGAACCTAAAGATTGTTATATATCTTGTTTGTTGGGAAGAGATTGCTGCACTTGAAACCTGAAATGTTTAATGATTATGCATGTAAAACTCAAAGCTATGGGGTTGCCACACTAACCTTTAGGTTCGATTCACCCTCACCAATAATTGTGTATTAGATGCAATAAGGAATGACCGGCGAATCCCCTTCAGGATACTATGAGTTCCTTGACGTGTATTGCACAACCACACCAAGCGTATCTCCTAACAGTATTTTAGAGATTTATGGTTCCAACAATTCACTCATCCATTAGAGAATTGATGGATGATTTAGAGTAAGAGAATGATGAAGAATTATGTTGTTAATGTAACAAAATTCTGTCCAAAGTTGTGTGTTGCAATCTATCGAACTAATGCCCAAATATCAAGTATTTATAATGCATTAGATGACCCTTCACATGAAAGAAGACACCCCTTTGACTTGAATCAATGTTATGGTTCATTAAACACCCTTTTTTGCCAAAGGTTATGACCATACACACTTGAATCAATGTCAAAGTTCATTAAGCACCTCTTTACCAAATGTTATAATGTATATGAAAAGTTGTCATGAAGAGTTACAACTTTTGATCTAAAGTGATACCATGATTTTGGAAATCACCAACAGTTATTCCCCTGTAAGTTTCACAAAATGCCAAGCAAAAGATGTTCTATGTAAACAGAAAGAAAAACCTTCATCAATATCGTATTTGATTCTCTTAGCATTACGTACGGTATTAAGATGTCTCAAAACGCTGATCTGCTCCAAATGAAAGAAAGTACGTAGTTGACAAACATGTTGTTGACGAACATTCACAACAGAACGCCACCCTTTCTCCATCTTCTTCACTTTTTTGACCTAATTGCTTGCAATTGCAATACGTTTCCACTCTTACTTTTCTATCTATCCATTTATTTGTTTATGTTGGGCCAAAACTTTCAGTTCTAAATCGTGGGTTTGGCCCACCTTACTTTTGGCTCCCTGCGTCCTAGGGTTTTCTTTCCTCCTTCAACTCTAACCAGCAGGCACGGTTGTTCTAGGGTTTTCTCTTCTGCCATTGTCGACCTCATTTAAAAGATCTTGTGCATATTCTTTTCTACGATTTTTATTTGCATTCTATTTTTTGCTAGGTCATTTTTGAGATTACTTCAACTGAAGAGAGAGATTTGAATAGACGGGAGGGGAGAGATTTTAAAATCACGTGTTTGGTTCGAGGAAAGGGAGAGCAGTGGTTTCAATGAAGGGAAAGTATAAAATTATATTTTTCATCGTTATAACATTTAGATTAGATTAGGTTAAATAAATAAATTGGTATTAAAGTTAAAATATTAAACAAATATTACCTCCCTTCCAAATTCCTCCAGTCTAGGAGGAGAGCTAAAATTTGCTCAGGTGGCATCAAGGTTTTTGCAGTTGTTACTTCAAGTAAAGAATTTCTTCACCATGACAAATAGTTGAGAATCAAGGTAACTACTAAAATGACGTCTTCTTTGAGGCAGTTTTGCATCACCTTGGGTACTGATTTTTTCTTCTTCTTTTCTAGACAACAATAGTACAAAAATTATGCAGTCTTAGGGGGGTGTATTGGATCATGATTCTAAGAGATTTTAAAAGACTTTTTAATCATCAAAAAGTCTTGTGGTATTCAATCAAGACTCTTTCCAATCTAAAAAAAGTCTTGTGTTATTCAATCAAGATTCTTTGTCATTTAAAAAAAGTCTTGTAGTATTCAATCAAGACTCTTAATCACTTAAAAAAAGTCTAGTGGTATTCAAAATCATTCAAATTTCGAAGGATTGTTTAATAAATCAAATTTTGATGGATTTTCTAGTGAAATTTTATCATGAAAAAGTCTTTCATGAAAAGATGAGATTTCTTAGGATTGTTTTTTTAAAGATTTTACTCTCTCTCTCTATATATATATATATATATATATATATATTCTATCTTCCTCTCTCTCTCTTTCCTTCTCTTTCTCTCTCACCCTCTTTCTAGTTTTCCCTCGTAAAAAATATAAAGTAAAATAAATAAAAGGGTTTTTATTGAGATTTTGTGAATGAGAGTGTGTTATGAATTTTTTTTTTCAATTATTTCTTAAAATTCATAAAATCTGTTGAAATCTCTTGAAATCCATAAAATCATTTCAAATCCTTTAAAATCTTATGAATTAAATCCGTTGAAATTCCTAAAAGTTTTTTAAAATCATCAAAGTCATCAAAATCCTATAAAATCTTTTAAAATCCTCAAGACTTTTTTAAACAAAAATTGTCTTTTAAAATCCTAATCCAATACACCCTCCTTATTGTCTTGTGTATTTATTGCTTTATTTCTTTGATTCATTGTATGCAGCAAAGTAGTAGCTGGCATATTGTATGCGTACATTTGAGGAATGCTTTAGTTTTTATAGAAAATCCTATATGCTTTAGCTTACATTTGTGTATAGTGGATCAAAAATCCTATTTTATGAATCTTTTCATCAGTTGTTATGACTATGTCCATATTGTAAGCTTACATTTGAGGAATGCATTAGTTTATATCATAATTTAGGGATCTATTAAGGTCTCCTCATTGGAGATATATGCTCTTACCCTTTCCTGCCAGCATTACAGTTTTGACATGTCTTTTTAAACACTGTCCAACTTGGAAGAAATATAATTGCTTCTTGCCCCGGTAATTATTCAATCCTGCTCTACCACTAAAAAAAATTGTGTATCCAAATTGATCAACAATCAAGTTGTAGGGACTTTTGGCAATTCTTGTTTAACGTATTCTTTTAGTAGACATCAAGCAAACCACATTTACAGTAAATAAAAGTGACTTCACTTCTTCTGCACAAGTGTTCCTAGTTCCTAATTGGATGATGCTTCAATGTAAGAGGAACTCAAATCTTCCTTCTGGTTGTCATTTGTGCATGGACTTATGGTATCACATGTGATTTTCAGCTTCAATGGCCCTTTCCACTATCTTTTTTATGAATTCATATTCGTACCTACAAAAGCACAACACCTTTTATTCATTGTATTAATCAGATTTTATCTCATAAAGCAATCTTTAATAAAACCAGATTCTCAATCAAAATAAAAAAGTGCAACAAAACTAAAAACAAAAATTTAGCAAAACACAATACCTTTAATTTGTCAATGGCAAGAACAGTTTCTCATGAAAAGTATTAGCAGACATTATACAAGCTAAAGTTAATTAATAGTAATCACTAGTACTTACTCATTTTCTTTGATATGATCTCCTGTCAATAAGGCAACTTCTGACAAAGCTGATCTCCATTTTTGCACATTCTTAGACTGCTTTCCAAATCTATCCTCATGTGCTTTCATGGCTTTGCCATAACTTTTTGTTTGATTGCTTACATCGGATTGTTCTATTTTGTAAAATATTGGCCAAACCAATTGATTCTTGGTCTTCATGCACTCAATAATCTTGTCTAGTTCATCAAGACACCACGTGGAATATCCAAAGTTTTCAGACAAAACAACAATTGAAAGCCTTGATTTTTCGATTGCTTCGAGAAGAGTTTGTGAAATTTGGTTTCCACCCTCCAATCCCTCATCATCCATGAAGATCTTGAATCCCTCATTACTCAAAGCATGATAGAGAAATCCTGTAAAGGAGTAGCGAGTATCTTCCCCACAAAAACTGAGAAAAATATCATAGCGTGGTAGCGATTGGACAGCCAATTCCACAATCTTTTGGATGAATTGGTACTCGTACCTGTGAATGAACAAATCCTTTAAAAAAAATTGGGGAAGAGAAAAATTATTATTAATTAAAGTGACACTGATTAACGTTTTACAACCGTCTCTCGAGGAATTTGAACTTTGTCCCTTGAAGTTACAAAGTCAAACTCTTACCATTGAGATGATACACCATGGACTATTCTTGTATTCGAGCATATTAGCAAACATAAACAATATAAGAGTTCTAAAGCCTAACAAAACAAGGTGGATTCTGCTAATAGTTGGTCCTTAGAAGTAAAAGTTTACAAGTCTAGAGTCCTCTCACCTTACTACTAAGACTGTGATATGATCGATGTCGGTTTGGCAAAAACAAGAAAAAACGAATATAGATTTAGTTTTGAAGCACATATATTTGTCTATCCTTGAATTTGTCATAAGTCAAAACTGACATCAATCAAGCTAGTCAAATGCTCAATCTCAGCCATGTGGATGAGGAAAACTTTAAGCTTCTACTTTCAAAAGGCAATATGTCCAGTCACTAATCACTATTGAAATTTTTAAAGTTTTTCAAGCACTGGACTAATTTTCAAAAGAGTATAACCTTGAAAGTATAGAATATTATAGTACATACTCAGTTTCGTAAATCCATCCTGAAATGACTGTGACTTCAGACAAAGCTTGCTTCCATCGCTGCATCCTGTTGCTGTGAGGGTAATCTCTAAACCTTTCTTCTAACTTTAGCACGGCTTCACCAAACCTACCACTCAGAAGCCTGACTTCTGAGGGATATACTTTGTAAAAGATTGGCCAAACAAGCTGGCCGTATATCTTCCTACACCGAATGATGTTCTCAAGTTCATCTAAACAACGTGTGGAGGATGCAAAGTTTTCAGAGAGAACAACTATTGAAATCCTTGATTCCCGAATCGCCTTGAGAATAGGTGAATGTTCAAGTTGCTCATT
Source organism: Medicago arabica (assembly GCA_946800305.1). Taxonomy (NCBI): domain Eukaryota; kingdom Viridiplantae; phylum Streptophyta; class Magnoliopsida; order Fabales; family Fabaceae; genus Medicago; species Medicago arabica. The sequence continues at coordinate 4,184,529 of OX326970.1, forward strand.
ATCGTTATAATCATTTTGAATTTGATGTGGTAAGAAGAAGGTCTTGACTCTCTTGTTGCGTAAAGCATGATAGAGATTACCTGTGAAGGTACAGTAAGTGTCCTCCCCTCTAAAACTTAGAAAAACATCGTACTTGTAGCTGCAGCCATCAACCTCTTCATTCAACATGGTCAAGGATTCTCTTTAATCTTTTCAAGTTTCAATTACTGAAAAAACTCTAATGAACACAACTACAGTGTCTAGTATGATGTAATGTTAGAAAACGCCAACCGGCAAGCTAACACATACAAAAGTGTATATAAGGATAGAAGTTAAGACTAATTGGTTTGAATTACATGTTATGTGTTTGAACACTAAGTAATATTATACACAATTTTCACTAATGACGCTATGCTAAAATTTTAACATTGACAATGGACAGTATTGTTAGAAACATATAAAGAATCATGTTAATATATTATTCACGCGGTTTGTTGTTGTCACCTTTTTTGTCTTTTCTTTGATCCTTTTTTTAATAATTTTATGAAAATGACAAAATATAATTTTAATTACATGATGATTCATATAAGGGAAGCCTGACAAGCCAAGTTGTTCTTAATTAGAATTAACAATTCCGTCATTAAGACTTAGTTCTCCTGGCTATAAATATAATAAATCCAATTAGCAGTTAAAAGAACTTGCAAGTTGTAAGACAATTGCGGATCACTTTCATTTGGGAAATCAGAAAGTTTTGTTAATTGCTTCAAGAAACTTCCTATTGACGTTCAAAAAGTTTAAACCAACTGTGCTTAAGGTTTTTCGCTGTAAAATTTCAAAGTTTTTACTGAAGTATAAATCAATAAGTAGATGTTCACAATTTTGGGAAGTTATATGCTAATGAATATATACTACAAACTTACTTTGTACTCCCTCCAATCAATATTTTTTAAGTTCATTGAATAATTGATCTATATTATTAACCAAATACATCAATTATTCAATTAATTAAAAAAATGTTTTTTCACTTGCAATAGTGATCGAAAGGAGCACGATTTTTTGCAATAGTGATCGAAGGGAGCACGATTTTATATCTTTAGTACAAATTATGCGATAAAAAAACCTCTGTGAGGGAGTACTTTCCAATGCCGCCTAGGTCCAGATTTGTCTAGTGGATTGTTTAAAAAATCAAAAGTTATGATTATATGTATTAGACATGAAAGTGAGCGAGGCTAATACATTAAAAGGGTATTTTATTTTAGAAAAATGCATCGGTGTATAAGTTAAAAATTAAATGTAGAATATTTTTTTTTTAAATTGTGCATTTAATATCTTAAGAGCGTGTTTGAATGGGGTAATTGAGAAATTTTTAAGAATTTTGAATTTTATGCAATTCAAATGATTCAATTAAATTGTCTTTATTTCTAAATATCTTTGTTTGGATAGAGTAATAAAAAAAATTATTGTCATCATTTTTGAGCAATTTTTATAATTTTTGGGCCGAATTTGAAAATTGAAGGTAGGAGTTGATTTGCAAATTTTAAAAATTTTGAGGGTTAAATTATAATTTTTTAAAATTTTGAGGGGTCAACTTGCAATTTTTTGGAAATTTATTAGGGTCAATTTGAAAATTTTGGAAAATTTGAAGACCAAAATGCAAAATTTGAAAAACTCTAACAATGTAGAAATTTGAAATTATTAGCTTTTAGATGTCATTTGAAATTCTCTAAATTTAACTTGAACAAAATACTTCATAAATTTCTATCATTTCGATAATTCAATTATCATCTAAACAATAAAGTGTCTTCGTACCTGTTGGATTAACTGTATGTTTTTAGCGAGTTCTCTATCTTATGTTTGTTCTCATATCCATAGAGGGAAATCAAGTAGCAAATGCTTTAGCCCATAATGGTCAAAATCTTGCTCCTTTTTCCTCTCAATGGTGGGACTCCCCCCTTCTGACCTTGTTAGAGTCGGTAATGGTCAAAACACTACATTATCTTAAAATATTACTCCATCAAAACACACTTTAAAAGTTTTAAAAGTTATCTTTTTAATCGTAAGTTTGTCTTTTAAATTTTTAGTTTCTTAGCTTGTGCTCCGATACATAAGTTAGCATGACTCATCAAAGAAATAGTCCTTTAAAATTCCGTCCGGAGTTATTTTCAACTAATAAAAATAAAAAATTGTATTTATTCCAAGTAGTACATAACACACGCACAACTTTCAACTATTATTATCATTACAACATCTAGTATATTATTATAAATTGGAACTTTATAGATACTCCCAAATCTTCTTCCTGTTGATATACTCGACCAAGGAAGGAGTTGGCAATGGTTGATTACTACAAGCAAGTCAAATTTTAATGGCCGTTTCCACAATTTTTTTGATAAGCTTGTACTCGTACCTGCAAAAGTTCAAGGCCTTTATATTCATACATAAAGTGTTTCATTTCCTTCCTTTTAATACTCAATTTTTTTAATCAAAATCTATATCAAAATAAGCTTTAATATACCCGTATTTCAAGTGCCATCCTTTCAAGTTAGCGACCTCAAACAAAGCTGATCTCCATGCTTTCACCTTCTCAGTGTCCTTTCCAAATTTATTTTCATGTTCATTCATAGCTTTTTCATAACTATTTTTCTGATGTCTTATATCTGTTGGTTCCACTTTGTAAAAAATAGGCCAAACAAGTTGATTTTTGTTCTTCATAAGGTCAAGGATGGTGACAAGTTCATCAAGAGACAATGAGGAATTTGCATAGTTTTCAGAGAGAACGATGATTGAAAGCCTTGATTTTTCAATTGCTGTAACAAGAGATTGTGAACTAATTTGTTGGTCTCCATCCTCTTGATCACATCCGTTATCTTTCATAAGGATTTTGAATCCCTTCTGAACCAAAGCATCGTAGAGATAACCACTGAAGGAGTAGCGAGTATCTTCATTGTTGAAACTGAGAAAAACATCATAGCGGGGTAGAGTGTTTGAAACCCATTCCACAGTCTCTTGTATGAATTCATATTCGCACTTCTGTAGGTACCTGTAAAAGTTGATAGCCTTTTAATTCACGATGTCAAGTTTTCTTTTTCTTTTTCTTTTTTTGGTTTAGAACTTGTTTACTATAAAATAGAGGTGTGAAATTATATTCTTCCGTATATGCTTTTCTAAGAATAGAAAATAGATTACTAAATAGAGAATAGAAAATACATACGTACCCATTTTTAAAATGCTTTCCGCTTATGCTGGCGACTTCAGACAAAGCTGACTTCCATTTTTGCAACCTCTTCTTTCCAAACCTACGTTCAAGAGCAGCGATGGCTTCACCATACCTACCTGTCTGGTATCTTACCTCAGAAGGATCAACATCATAAAAGACAGGCAAAATCTGTTGGTTTTTCCTCTTTTTGCAGTTAAGTATCTCTACAAGTTCATCAAGACACCATATGGAATTTGCAAAGTTTTTGGATAAAACAACAATTGAAATCCTCGATCCTTGCAATGCCTTTAAAATAGACGATGCAATATCGTCACCACTCATGAGTCCATGGTTGTTATCCATGAAGATCTTGAATCTTTTGCAGCGCAAAGCATGAAGAAGATTTCCCGTGAAGTTGAGTCTAGTGTCACACCCTCTAAAACAAACAAAAACATCGTACAGTGGTTGTTGATCATGTTCATAATCATGATTACCAGCAAATATAGCTGCCATCATATATCATATGAAACAAGCAGTACCAAGTAGGTGTATTATAAATAACACACCCTCTAGTGTGTTATTTATAATGATTAATTTTTAATGATATATATCCATTAAATTGGCCAAGTGGGACCTACACGGTTTTGCTTAACTTCCTTGCAGATTCACTCGTGTTTCCTAGTTCCTACTATCACTTATCAGACCCCGTATGAACCATTTAACCAGTTGATTCAACTGCAGTTGAGTCTTTCTGTATAAAAATCTTAAATTATCTATGAATGAGTAATATTCTGCTCAAGTTAGTTTATTATTGTTGTTTATACGCCTCTTTTAATTAGGAGTTAGTTTTCTATTTTGAGCTTCGGCCCTCTTATTCTCCAAAATGATAGAGGAGCTCGTTAAATTTAGTGCTAGACAACTCCTTCAAGATTTGGATTAATTGTCACTTCAATGAAGTTTAAGGTGGTGCGATGGTGAAGTGAAATGCACCACCAACACCATGGCATTTTGCTGAATAATGTTTGGATGATGGGGGAGAAGAAGAGCTTGGCGGTTTGTTAAGGGTGAGTGGTGGGTTTTCGAGAATGAAGGCAAAGAAGCTCTCTCTTGAACTGCATCTTCAAATGTAGTTTTACTATCAATTTTTCCTTCATTTGCTATTTTATTTTTTTATATTCTGTAATTAAAATTTCAAATTAGTTCAGGTTCTTCATCTTTCTTTAATTTATCATGTCTCTTTAATTTTTCGTTGAAATCTTGAAGGTTCTTGATTTTTCTTAACATATAGTTTAGACACTAACAATTTAGAGAACTTGGAAATGTAAAGACTAACTTTGATACATTAGTCAACAACAAAAATTCACAGTCACAATTACCGCTTATGACCTACATTGTATACATGATATTGTTTCTACCATTAGATAATAACATTTTTCTAGTGTCAATTTAGTACTTCAGTATTAAAAGAATATTGACCCTTACATTAACAGCTTGTAAATGGTGTTTATGTATTTAATTTCTCTTTGGTTAATAATTGCCTAATAAATCAAGGCATTATGATCTGTAGCAAACACTTGTAACAGTTATAGATCAAGAAATAGATTTGTAGCAAGTAACTTAGAAATCAATTAATAATAGAGTTAAACTTGTTAATATATCAGGGCAATGGTGATTGCAAATGAAAATCATTCCACTTTGGTAAGAGTTGAAAGTGGAGATTGTAAAACAGATGAGATATAAACTATAAAGCCTTCAAAGGGGATAGATCCAACGCAAAAGGAAGGTCACTAGACATTAAAATTTATTTTAACAGCATTGCTATAGACAGCGAAAAGAATTATCCCCAATCCATCAAGAATGAAAACAAGCGAATAAAGAGCCTCTGTGAGCGGAAATCATGGGAGGTGGGGAGAAAAAGATGGAAATCATAAACTAGCGGATGGTGGCATACATGCCACATGTGTCGTGAAATACTCGGGATAGTGCTATTTCGCACTAAATAGCATTTTCCTTATTTTAATTAGTTTTTATCATAGTTAAGAGATCAATTAAGTATTCCTCCTTGGAGATGTTCTCTACCAACAATCATCAAAACATTGCATAATCAAATTGATCAACAATCAAGTTATAGTGAGCTTTGGCAATTGTTGCATAACATATTCTTATAAAAGAAATTAAGGTACCACCATATTCAATATATAAAAGTAAATTCACTACTTCCTCACAAGAGTTCCTAGATCATGATATGATGATGCTTGAAGGTAAGAACTCAAAACTTCCTTCTTGTTGTCATTTGTGATTTGTGCATGGACATATTGTATCACATGTGATTTTCAGCTTCAATTTGATGTGGGTAGAAGAAGGTCTTGATTCTCTTGTTGCGTAAAGCATGATAGAGATTATCTGTGAAGGTACAGTAAGTGTCCTCCCCTCTAAAACTTAGAAAAACATCGTACTTGTAGCAGCAGCCATCAACCTTTTCATTCAACATGGCCATGACCAAAGGATAAGATTATGGCTAGTCTTTCAATTATTGAAAGGCTCTAATTGTGTCGAGTAGGATGTGATGTTTGAAACTAAAAAAAATAAAAATAAAAATGTAAACAAAAGTGTATATAAAACTTTTTTTAAGGGAAAAATTGTAGGGTTAATTAAGTAAATGGTTCACGTAAATATTCAGAATTTTGTTTTTAGTCCCTACAAAATAAAGTCGCACTTTTTAGTCCTTGTGATATTTTCTTTTAGAATTTTAGGAACCAAAAATGCTGACGTAAATTTTTTACAGGGACTAAAAATGTTGATGGAAAATTTTACAGAGACTAAAAAGTGTAATTTTATTTTGTAGGAACTAAAAACAAAATTCTGAATATTTATAAGGACCATTTACTTAATTAACCCAAAATTGTATATAATCCTAGAGAGTTTAGACTAGTCGTTTTAATTTTTAGATTATATATATATGTTATGTGTTTGAATACTGATCAATATTGAGGAAGACTTGCTTGAACACAAATACAAATAAAAAAAGTTGGACACATTCACACATGTAGAGAAAAATAAATAATAAAAAAGAATTTAGTCATATATTAAATTATTTTTTCTTTAATTTTGTGTGTTTAAACACTTTTTATTTGTGTTCATGACCGATAAAGAATTTCTCATCAACACTAATATTATACACACTTTTCAAACATTATCAATAGATACGGCTGACAATGAACCGAGACAATTCGAATAAAGTTCGGAACTTGACTTGGTAATTAGTTCATTGAACTTGGTTCATGAACTAAACGAACCGAACTTAAGCTAAATATTAAGTTCATTAACTAAATAAGTTGAACTTGAATTATATATAATTTGACTCGTTTGGTTTCTGAACTGGGTCGATTATATATACACATTACTCGTTTGGTCTCTATTTTTGGAATAACATGACTACAATGATTTATGCCTTTATGACTACAAGTTGACCGAGTTTTATTTTCTCTGAACAATTATAATGCATTGTATCATTTGGCAATAAATCTTTTTCATACTGTTGGAAATATTTTGTTATGGCCTAATGAATTTAAGAGTGTCAGCCTATTATTTGTTAGAAAAGCAACGGCTAGTTTTCTATGTTAATTGGCAATAATCATTTTCTAATTTAATTATCCAACGGCTATTTGGTTCAATGATCATCATGTCTCATATTCTATAAATAGGAGTGTTGTGATAGCTCTTTACCCGACTCATATTTGCATTAAAAATATTATTTCATCACTCTCATTATTTTTACACTTACTAATTTATTTTATTGAGAACTCTTTTATACTACATAGTTTAATTTGTAGTACTTGTGCTTCAATTTGTCATATCTACATATTTGTTGTATTACTTTATTATTGTAGCTCTTATTTTGTATTGGGTGCGATCCCAATATTTCAAGAGAGGTGATATCTCTTGGATTTAGAGGCTCTTCTACAAATGATTGTTTTGTTTGAAGAGTGCTCGTTTATTTGTAAAGGTTACTAACTTATCCCGTTTAAAAGCTAGGTTAATGAAAATCTCAAGGGGCTTTTTCTTGGAGACTAGACGTAGGCCTTGGTGTTTTAGGTCGAACTAGGATAAACTTCTTGTGTCCTTTTCTCTCATCCCTTATCTCTTTTACTTTATTTTAGCAAAATTTATCTAGTTTTCATCTTTATTAAAAACCTTTATAAGCATTTTATTTTATTTGGTTAAAATCTTTTTTAAGTGCTTATTTAAATTGATTTTTAAAGAAACACAATTCACCCCCTCTTATATGTTTGAAGTCACTTGTTTAACACCTCATAGTTTTTAGCAATGGAAATATGTTTGCTTGTAGTGCCATGATGTTTTAGCAAAGCTGCACCTGCACTACTTTGTTTTTGTCCCACATCGAAAGTATTTGAGGTAGATACAACAATATTTATCTATAAAAGAAGCGGCTTTGCCACTCTTTGTTATGAAGGTGAACGATGTATTATTTCACGGTTGTGGAATGGATGCAGTCCTATTCGATTTTTTTTTTAAATATTAATAGGTCTAAAATATGCAATTTTTTAAATAAAAAAACAAATTTTAAAACTATGTGATTCGAACAAATGAACCTAACGATCCGAATCGAGTTGTTCGTGAACTTTAATTGAGCCGAAAAAAAAGTTCGTTTCGAACTCAAGTCGAGTTTGATATATATATATATATATATATATATATATATATATATATATATCATACATTTTGCTTCATTTTCAATCCAACAACTATTAAAAAGTCACTCTATTTTTAATGTTGAATTCATGTATTAAGTTTTTAGTTGAAATACGATGAAAGAAGCTTTTTATTTTAATGCAATGGAACAACATTTATGCAAGCCTTGCATCCCAATAACAAATACTCTCCTTCTCCAATAGGAGTAGCTAATAAGCTTTACATGATATTAATCCCCGTTTTTAATTGTACAATTCTGGTCCTCCATTTTAAAAAATATGACAATCCAATTTGATAGCATGATAATAATTTGTTCACTCTTAATTCATTGTACCATTTAAATTGATATTCTTGATTACGACTCAAATTAACACCCCATTTTTAAAGATGATGGGCAACTATGCCCTTTGTTTTTATTTCAAGTCATCTAATATATTGTCACGTCATCAAATTGGATGGTCAAAATTATGAATTGATCAAAATGGAGACTAAAGTTGCGCAATTAAAAAATAGAGGATCAGAATTAGGGTTTTGTCGAAAATAATAGGGTTAAATATGTTTTTGGTCCCTATAAATATACCAACTTTTCGTTTTAATCCCTTTAAAATTTTCCTTCAACTTTTAGTCCCTATAAAATTTTCAATCACTACTCTTGGTCCTATTTTTAAGTTAATTTTAATATTTTTTTAATGAAATTGTGCAAAAATGTGTAGAATATTGTAAAAATATTTCCCAGAAAATATTAGAATTTTTTAACAAAACACAAATTAAATATGAATTTTTAACCGTAAAAAATATTTAAGTTCATATTAAATTCATGTTTTGTTAAAAAATTCTAATTTTTTTTGGGACAGATTCTTATAATATTATTAATTTTTCTTCAAAATTGTATTTAAAAATATGAATTCTACATACGAGTTTACTTTAAAATAGGGACCAAAAAGTTGGTATATTTAGAGGGATTAAAACAAAAAGTTGGTATATTTATAGGGACCAAAAACATATTTAACCCAAAATAATAATCCTTTTAAAGAATCTCGTGTCTCTTCTGGCCAAAATGATTTTCAATTCAACTATAGAAATAAAATATATATATATATATATGTGTGTGTGTGTGAAACTCTAGCTCAGTTGGTATGAACAATACATTAAAATATGTGTGAAACTCTAGCTCTTACTTGACAAAAGAAATTAAAAATAAAAAAATTACCTTTATTTTATTGAAGTACATTTTTTTATTGCAAGTACATAATAAGCGTCCAACACAAACACAACTTTCAATTATTACAACAACTAGTACCGGTATCAACGCACTTGTTGAATTGATTCATGAAACTATATAGCAAGAGAAACTTCCAAATCTTCTTTCTAGTTGATATACTCGAGCAAGTACTTGACAACATCTCAAATTTTAATGGCCGTTTCCACAATTTTTTCTATAAGCTCATATTCGTACCTGCAAAAGTTCAAGGCCGTTAAATTTCATCCATACAAGTGTTTCATTATCTTCCTAATATACTCTGAATTTATTAAAGATCTTTACACATAGTAGTAATTAAAGTCAAGTTCTTATGGTAAGATAGAAATCATGTTGTTAAGTCCCGGATATACAACTCAATTAGTAGTTGCAAGAACGTTGATATGCAAGAGTTGGATTCAAACCTATTCATCATTTTTTCACACTTCAGATATGTGAGTCTAGTCAGAAGACTACTCGACAAACAACCAGTGATAGAAAACGTAGCGTAGGTGTTAGTCACACAAATTAGCCAAAAATATAATTGTAATTATACTATGTACCTGTATTTCAAGTGCCGCGCGTATATCCTTTTAAGTTTGCAACTTCAAACAAAGCTGATCTCCATGCTTTCAGCTTCTCAGAGTCCTTTCCAAATTTTTCTTCATGTTCATTCGTAGCTTTTTCGTAACTATTTTTCAGATGTCTTGTGTTCGATGGCTCCACTTTGTAAAAAATAGGCCAAACAACTTGGTTTTTGGTCTTCATAAAGTCAAGGATGGTGACACGTTCGTCAAGAGACAAGGAGGAATATGCATAGTTTTCAGATAGAACAATGATTGAAAGTCTTGATTTTTCAATTGCCGTAACAAGAGACTTTGAACTAATTTGTTGGTCCCCGTCCTCCTCACATTTGTTATCCTTCATCAAAATTTTGAATCCCTTCTGATCTAAAGCATTATAGAGATAACCAATGAAAGAGTAGCGGGTATCTTCATTGTTGAAACTGAGAAAAATACCGTAGCGGGGCATAGTGTTTGAAACCCAATCCATAATCTCTTGTATGAATTCATATTTGCACTTCTGTAGGTACCTACAAAAGTTGATGGCTTTTTAATTCATTGTTTTTTTAGTGGTATATATTCTAAATGTTGAGAAGTGAGAAATAGAATGTTTAAATTTAAGTCGTAGCATATCAAATATCTATGCAATTTTTACGAACATGTTTTATCTCTCTTTCTATCAATCAATCGGAATTACTACTTCAATATATCAACATAATAATAAGATACAAATAATCTTGAGTAGTAAATCCCTAAACAACGCACACATATTCATTTCACTCTAATGTTTTGTTTACCACATTCATCCTAAGCAATCATACATTCATACATGCATACCCATTTTTAAAACGCTTTCCTCTTATGTTGGCAACTTCAAACAAAGCTGACTTCCATTTTGGCAACCCCTCGTAGTCCTTTCCAAACCTATCTTCAAGAGCAGCAATGGCTTTACCATACCTACCTGTCTGGTATCTTACCTCAGAAGGATCAACGTCATAAAAGACTTGCAAAATCTGTTGGTTTTTCGTCTTTGTATAGTCAAGTATCCAGACAAGTTCATTAAGACACCATGTGGAATTTGCAAAGTTTTGAGATAAAACAACAATTGCAATCCTTGATCGTTGCAATGCGTTTAAAATAGAGCTTGCAATATTGTCGCCACTTATGAGTCCGTGATTGTTATCCATGAAGACCTTGAATCTTTTGCAGCGCAAAGCATGAAGAAGATTTCCAGTGAGGTTGAGTCGAGTGTCACAGCCTCTAAAACAAACAAAAACATCGTATAGCGGTTGTTCATTCATGATCATGATTACCAGCAAATGTAGCTGCCATCATATATCATATGAAACAAGCAGAATGTTAGAACTATATAGTGTGTTATTATTATTCATAGAATAAGTAATATTCTATCTATTATGTAGGTTCTTAGTAAAAAAAATAAAAAATCTATTCATCCTTGAAGCGGGACCTACACGGTTTTGCCCAACTTCCTTGCAGATTCACTCGTATTTCCTTATCACTTCTCAAAACATGGGTGAACAATCCATGGCCATGATTAACTTATGGAAAATCATCAATATACGTACATACCCAAATAATTTATTGATGATGTGATATGAGAAAGAGAAAAAAAGAAAATTATGTATTAAATGAGTGTTAGAAATTTAAGGGTGTTCAATAAGAACTCTTAATTTTATATCCCAACCAAACTTAGATTATTGTAGTTTTTTCTCACTGGAAACAAAAGAGTTAAAATCATTACTATAGTTAAAATCTATGTTAATTATCTATGAGCAATATTCTGTTCGAGGAGTTAGTTAATTATTTTTAGCTAATAGTATTGGTGTTTCTACACCTCGTTTAATTAGGAGTTAGTTTTCTGCTTTGGGCTTAAACTCTCTTGTTCTCCAAAAAAAAAACTATGTCGATAGAGGAGCTCATTAAATTTAGTGCTAGACAACTACTTCAAGATTTGGATTACTTGTCACTTCAATGGGGTTTAAGGTGGTACGACGGTGAGGTGAAATGCACCACTAACACCATGGCTACATCTTGCTGAATAGTGTTTGGATGATGTGGGAGAACAAGAGCTTGGTGGTGACGGCGGTTTGTTAAGAGCGAGCAGTGGGGTTTCCAGGATGAAGGCGGAGAAGCTCTCTCTAGAACTTTACTTTCAATTATTCCTTCATTTGCAATTTTAGTTTTATTTATATTTTGTAATTAAGCTTTCAAATTAATTCAGGTTCTTCATCTTTAGTTAATTTATCATGTCTCTTTTATTCGTACAAAGGAGGGTCTAATCACTACAACATTGTTACTAAATAAAGAAAAATATGTTATTAATTAAATTTAGTTACATATGAACAATTGTTAGGTAAAGTCTGTGTTGCTAAAAAGTTTCAGTAACATTTTATAGTATTACCAGTAACATTCAAAAACTGTACATATTTATATTTTTTATAACTTTTTTGTATTACCAGTAACAATAAACAAATGTCACATATTGAAATTAGAAAAACCGGATTATCTATAGGATTATCTATAAAGTTGTCTATGAACTAAAAATTGTGAATCCAGCAAAAAATGTTACATATTGAAATTAGAAAAACCGGATTATCTATAGGAGTGTTTGTAGTCAATCCACCAAAATTAATTTAGAAATGAAGTAAGTATTTTTACAATTCATGCAATGATATAAGATATCCTAACTAAATCTACTAACTAACCGCTTTTTCCACTAAAAGTTTCAAGAAAACTATATGCTCATTATTTAGGATTTCTCCTCTAGTCTTTGTGCATTGAAAGCCTTAGCTGCAGAAAATGCTGATAGTTTTCACATTCCTGGACACAACAGAGGCCATGCCACTCCTTCTTCATTGACCCAGCTCATTGGAATAAGACTATATGCTCATGATTTGTCCAGCATTCCGGAACTTGACAACCTCTTTTGTCTCCAAGGGCCTATTGTTAAAACTATTTTAATACCTGCAAAACAAAAATCGGTATTGAATACTATACAGGAACTAGAAGTGGAAGGAAAAAAAGCAGCAGCAGTTTTCATCACTACACCTACGATGCAGCTGTTGGATAACATTGTAGATAAGGAGAAAATATTTACGTATCTTAAAACCCTCCAGACTACAGGTTCTGGTTACTTGCTTATGGCATCCCAGGATGCTGCTAGAGCTCAACCTAGCGACAGTCCCAAAAATGTATTCAACCAAGCGATCGAATTAGAAAATGAAGCAAAGTGCTCGCTTAAACAAATCCATGGCATATTAGTGCTTGAGATTGAAACCTTGGGAAAGAACAGGTCTAATAGTCCTTTCTTACTACAGTTTCCACATTTATATGATACTGATTTCCATTCACAACAAGGAAATCTTGAATCACCAATTCACCACATAAAAAAAATGCAGACAAAAGAAAAACACGGAGCAGGGTTCTCGAAACAATGTAATACCTTTGTAACAAATATTATCAAATAAAAACTACTGAATCACGCTATATGGATTCAGAATTACAGTTTACCAAAAATGGCAGAAATCAAAACAAATACAAGTTACCAAAAGAAGAAAATAACATGTACCTCTTATCTTTCTTTCCTACTCCACCTTGTCCTCACTTGTAGACTCCACATAACCAAAAGTTTCATCATTGAAAGAGTCATTAGTTTCTCTACGCGAATGAAGTCCCTAGAAAGTATCAAAAGCCACAAATTATAACAAGTTCAAAGTTAATAAAATTTCACTAACTACATCAAGTGAAAATCATACATGGTTGAGATTTGAGAAATAAATAACTACAAATAAGTGAGCTAACCTTGTAATGACGAGGAGGATACCCAACAGGTCTTGGAAAAGAGCCACTGCCTTGAAGTCCAGCATGCTCATGACCTCACAACATAAAACATCAGGCCAATACTAGGCGTATATACTATTTTGACTCCACCGACAAACTGGAAAGAGCAATTCCGCTTAGTTTGTTCAGAATTGCAATCCATAGAATTAATTGCATTTCAACATCTAAGAAAGATAAGCACATACATTTAAGACTATTAAGTACATACAATGTGTATTTAAGAAACTCAGAAGCTTAAACCAAAGCACATGATCCATACAACTGTATTTGCAAAATAGTTTAGGAGAAAATCCTGACAGAGGTAGAGCAGAAACCAAAGTTTTAGGAGAATAGAAATTTGTTTTGATATGAACAATACTAAGTTAGTAATATTAACACTACCGAAAAGAGCATTACTAATGTAACACTTGTTAAAGATGTTAGAAAAATCTCTATATTAGTAGATTATAACATTTTTCTAGTGTCAATTTAGTACTTCGGTATTAAAAGAATACTGAACCTTACATTAACAGCTTGTAAGTGATGTTTATGCATTTAATTTTTCTATAGTTAATATTTGCCAAATAAAGCAAGGCATTATGATTTGTAGCAAACACTTGTAATAGGTATAGATCAATGTAGAAATAGATGTGTAGCAAGTAACTTAGAAATCAATTAATAATATAATTAAACTTGTTAAATATATCAGGGCAATGATCATTGAAAATGAAAGCCATTCCACTTTAGTAAGTGTTGAAAGTGGAGATTGTAAAAATGACAACTAAAATGCTCATAAGATATAAAGCCTGCAAAAGGAAGGTCACTAGACATTAAAAATTATTTTAATTAGTTTTTATCGTAGTTAAGGGATCAAAGTATTCCTCAAATGGAAAGTTCAGCATATTCTTATAGTAGAAATTAAGCTACTATATTCAATATATAAACAGTAAGTTCACTTCTTCTGCAGAGAATTGACAAATTAGTTCCTTATTTGACAATGCATCAATGTAACATGAACTTAAATCTTCCTTTTAGTAAGGCAAACTTCTGGCAAAGCCGATCTCCACCTTTGCACATTCTCACATTCCTTTCCAATTCTATCTTCATGTGCTGCCATGGCTTTACCATAACTTTTTGTTTCATTTCTTACATCTGATTGTTCTATTTTGTAAAATATTGGCCAAACTAATTGATTATTGGTCTTTTTGCACTCCATAATATTGATAAGTTCATCAAGCACCATGTCGAATATCCAAACTTCTCAGACAAAACAACAATTGCTTCATGCTGCACGTGTTGATTTAGTTCTTGCTGGTCATGTTCATGCATATGAACGTTCGATTCTCCTTTTATAGTTTAGCCTTTATTTTAATTCTAAGCACGATTTAATGGAAATTTGGTGCTAAGTGTACTTTATCTGATTGACATAAACGCGTGTATAATGAAGATTGGATCCTTGTGATGCCATCCATATAACTATTGGTGATTGTGGAAACCGAGAAGGCTTAGCTCATAGGCAAGTAATATTTGCCAGACATGTTATAAAAATTTGTTACCAGAATTGGTTACTGAAATCTGTCCATATAACTACTGGAAAATGCTAACTTGTACCCTTAAGGCACAAGTTAATAAACCAAATATAGAAATAATTTATTGGAATGCACCTATTGCATTTAATCTTCAACTTTTTAATAAATTGAATGCACAAAATGTTAGAGAATATTTCTTCTTTTGGATTTCTTAACATGTGCCCTTAAGGCACAAGTTAACACTACTCATAACTATTAGGGTTATTTATCGGTATGCACACAGTCTGTATTCTTGCATCATTATTGTTTATAGGTACAAAATCAGAATTCCTTGAGGACAGTTTTGGTAATGGTGACCTGAAGATTGCAAACTCTACTCATGCCTTCTGGAGTTGGCATAGGAGTGATAATGACGAGTCCATATGACTATTAACGGTCAATATATTCTTTCTCGATGTACAATTTGGTAAATCAGTTAACTTACAAGAGGTAATTCAATCCTGTATAAAAAGAGGCAATTCGATCTAGTTACAAGAGAGACTGACTATAAAGGAAAAATACACAACGTACAAAGCAAATTTACATCCAAAATAAGGACTAATGTTAGATCCTTGACATAAGGACCACTGTTAGATCGTTCCAAAATCCGAAAACGATTGCCAAGCAAATCAATTTTCAATATGATTTGCAATCTCTCTAGTCCAAATCTATATGCTTCGTATTTGCAAACGACTTTTAATATTATTGGCATCTTCCACGATCTTTTGGATAAATTCATATTCATACCCAGTCGTGTAAGTCATTCCAGACAAATTAGAAACTTCAAGCAAAGCTGATTTCCATTTCCGTACTCTCTCCGAATCAATTCCAAATCTTTTTTCATGTTGAGCCATGTCTTTGCCATAACCTTTTCTCAAATGCCTTATGTCTGATGGCTCTACTTTGTAAAAGATTGGCCAAACTAATTGATTATTCCATTTCCTACATTCAAGAATCTTGACAAGTTCATCAAGACACCATGTGGAATTTGCATAGTTTTCAGACAAAACAATAATCGAAAGTCTTGATGCTTCAATTGCATTTCTAAGAGAAGGTGAAACTCGGTCTCCAGTGTGCAATCCTTCATCATCCATGAAAGTCTTGAATCCCCCTTGGCATAAAGCTTGAAAAAGACTACCTGTAAAAGAGTAGCGAGTATCTTCCCCTCTAAAACTGAGGAACATCTGCCATTGAGCCGTTGAATGTCTCAAATTGTCTAGTGATTTTTCCCATTCCTCCATTGGTTTGCTTCTTAAGGAAGACCCTGCCTTAATGATTTTTCCTGGTAACCCATCACATTCAAAAGCAACTTCACGTGCCACATTCAACAAGTCAAATGAGGAGGAGTGATCTGCTTCGAGAATGCCTGAATGTTTTTCAAACAAACTTGAAGCTTCCTCCGTAGATAAGGGATCAAGTAGAATCTTCCTTTGACAGTAAATTAAGTCACAATATTTTTGCCGACGTGCGGTCAAAAGTACCTTGCAATGATTACTATTACAAGGAATTCCTACATCCCGTAGGTCAAATTTTGCCCGAACATCATCAAAGATCACAAGTATTGGACGGTCCATATTTTCTATAGTGGATAATATTCTTCTTGCTCTTCCAGCTTCACTGTTTCTATCAAATCTTATATTCAAGGAGTCAGCGATTTCATCTTGCATTGCTGTGATATTTGGGTTTTTGGTCACATTGACAAATAAAATCTCATCAAAAATATTTAAATACATGACTTTCTCACCCATTACTTTCACCAATGTTGTTTTACCAGAGTCACGCCTACCGTATAATCCAATTTTACAACAATTATCATCTTGCAGTGCCTTCAAAAGTTCATCTGAAGCCTTCTCCGTTGACTTGAAACACTCGAAATTATTTCCCAAAGAGAAGTGTTCTAAACTTGGAATTGTAGTTGAAAATGGATCAAAATTACATTTCTTATTTAGTGCTGTAATTTTTTCCTGCAATTTATTAAATTCAATCCATGATGGTGGTTTTGATTGTAATTTAAGATTCTCCATTTTTTGCATGACTATGTCTGCTTCTTTTAGCCACTCAAACACAACATCTCTAACCTTTTCAGTTTTACGATCAATTGCTTCAACTTTTTTACGCACAAGATCTCGATTTGAAATGAGTTTGTTCTTTTGTCTTTCAACTTTCATATAGCCTTTGCCAAACCAATCAGATACACATTTATTTCCATCAACTTCTTCTACCGCCTTCTTTACCGCATGAGTTACAATAAGACAACCGTACTGAGCAACAGCATAGGGTTTTCTTCCTGCTGCAAAATTTTATTAATAGAAACATATAAATCAGCATAGTTTCAGCTTTGTTTATAGATTAACTAATGACAAAATAAAAATTCAGAGTTATGATTATACTTTTGTTGAGCATTATATGAAACAAGTAAAGAAGAGATTTGAAGTGAAAGAAATTGAACTCACACATGTTTGCAGCAAGCAGAAAGAATTAGGTTGAAACCAGAAAGGAGTGAAGTTTGAATGATTGTCTATTAACTTGAGGTCATAGTTTACTTTCTTCATCTATATATAATTGACACTATCTTAAGGTCCACGTAAGTTTTGGTTAAAAAGTGGCCAAGTGGTTCGTAAACATTACCATGAGTTGAACAATTATTCAATTGTCCCCTCACATAAATTACATCAACCAGTGCTTTTGGTTTTAAAAATAAAAAGTGGCCAAGTGGTATTTATACATTATGATGAGCTGACTTAGAAGTAAGAGGAGTACCATTCTTTAATGACCAAGCCGTCCTAGTTGACGGATTGAGTTTGTGGTGTGCAGCTGAGAGCACGTGAGTACATTGTTGCTAACTACATTTGAATCGATCGTTTAAGATTTGAACATTGTAGATTGAGAAATGCTAGCAACACATCTTCTAACACACATTTTTCAACCTACTCTCTTTGATTGGTAAAATCGACATGGGACCTACCAAATTTATATATGACCCACATAATTTGGTGGGACCTATGTGAATTTTAACCAATCAAAGAGGATGTGTTAGAAAGTATGTTGCTAGCATTCCTCTTTTAGATTTTAAGTTAGAATTCCAGAGTTAAAAACAAACCAAATTCCGAGCTTAAAATCTAAATTATTCGATCGAACGATTCAGATGTGCTAATTGTATACAGTTTGACTGCACTCAATTCGAATACCAAGTTTTTTTTTTAAGGAATACAAATACTCGCAAATAACTTAATAAGTAACTGTGATTATGAAATTTACGCATCAAATTCTAAAATTTTATACTTATGAACTGAATCCGTCAAAAGAAAATTATGAACGGAATTCCCTTAAAAAATTCATGAACTGGATTATAAAGCCACAAATATAAAATTTTCCTCCCCAAAAAAATATGACAATTTCCAAACTTGAATTATTTTGGTAAAACTTCAAAACAACTCTTTTTATCAATGTACTCCGTCCGATCACATTTATAAGCAACTTTTTTTTTTCAAACTCCCAACTCGAATTTAGTGAATTACATATGCTTCTCTTTCTTCATCGTTTTGTATTATGGACTCATAATATTTAAATTGTGTAACTTGTGGGTTAATAAGATCTCCAACTTTCACCTCTAAGATATAAAAGTTGAAATTACATTTCATATACTTTGTCTTGCTTCTACTAAGGTATAAGCTATACGCTTTTAAGGCTTCCCTCTAAGTCTCTAACCTTTCATTCAATTCCTCTCAACTCTACAAGTATGACTACATCATATGCAAAAAGCATGCATCTCAGTGCTACCTCTTGGATATGTTATGTAAGTACATCCAAGACTAAAGTAAAAAGATTAGGGTTTAAGGTTCATCATTGGTGTGATCAACTGATCATATTGTTATTGGAAAATTGTCAGTGGCCTATCTTACTTCCTCACACTAGTTCAAGCTCTCTCATGCATATCATGGATAGCTCGAATATAATCAATCCTAACTTCTTTCTTTTCAAGGGATTTCCACAATATAGGATAATTTTAAGATTGACTTATCATATCATGTTGTGTCATCAAACATTAAAATTAAGAAGAAAAAAATATGATACAATTATACTATCATGTCCATCAAAGCGACCCTAAATGTTTTTCAAAGTTAAGACTAAATGGTTTGAATCTATATATATAAAACATTCAATTTAGTAAATTGTACTTTATTTTTATTTTTTAATTAAATACTTCAAAAATTATTTCCTTAATTTACAAAAATAACATTCGGTTTAAAATTTATTTGTTTGAAAAGTAACAAATGCGTATTTTTGTGTGAATAAAAAAGTGATTTTTTAACTAAGAACTTAATGTTTTTATGTTGATCTAAGTTAGCAACATATATATGTGTGTGTAAAATAAGCCAACCCCATCCCCATAAGGCAAGTTTGTGATCTAAGTAGGAGTATTAAGATGTTGAAATGTCATTTGACGACTATGCGAAAAAAGCCAACCCCCTCTCCTTACATAATTTTATTTTTTAAAAATAAAGTCAACGGAAGCAATGCCAAGCTGTCATTTATTAGAATAACAAATCCAAAATAGCATTTAAACAATAAAAAGCTGCAAGTTGGGATCATACGTATCACTTTGATTTGGGAAATAAAAAAAGTTTGACATTGCATCTCATAAAATGAATAAGTTAGTTTTTAATTTTATAAAATGCCGGTTGGACCCTTAAAATGAAGAAAACTATGAGTTTTTTTAAGATAGACGAAGGGAGATATTGGCGTTCGAACCCCGGTCATAGCATCCGATCTAACAATTTCGACATTTTACCAGTTGAGCTAGGACTTATGGACAGAAAACTACGAGTTTAATAGTAGATAATTATGAAATTTTGCAGAAGTACAATTTTTTATATAAACGACCAATGAAATATCAAGTTGTTCTTTATTTAAATAACAAACCCAAATAGCATTAAACAATAAAATGTTGCTAGTAGCAACAAAGATAAAAACAATATAAAGTTGCAAATTATTTCACTTTCATTTGGGAAATAAAAAAAGTTCTGACATTGCATCTTGACGGTGTTGACTAAACTATATAAATACATAATTTCTTAAAGCATCGTACTTTTTACGCCCTCTTTTAAAACCCGAAATTTAGTCTGAAGTTTTTTATTTTAAAATTTGAAATGTGTTTTTCCGGTCATTTTTCAAGAGAGAACAAATAACCATGATTGTTTTAGGAGGAATTATTCAACTCTGTCCTTGAATTTTCACTAATCAGCCAAATTTGTCTTCAAATTTTTCAAAATATCTATTTAGTCCCTGAATTTTCAATATATCAATCAAAATGGTCCCTCCGTTAAGTTGGCCTGTCAACGGAGATGACGTGTACTGTTAACCTCTTACGAGGCATACCACGTCAGACGCCACGCAAGCAGGGACTAATTTGGTCGAAAATGATGAAATTACCAAGGACCAAATTGATGGATTTTCATAAAATTGCAAAATGCCCAACGTATCTTTTTCCCAACGTCTCTTTCTCATGAACGACTCTTTCTTCCCCAAATATATAAATTTGGAACACTAATGTTATAATATGTCATCTAGAGTTCAAAATCCCCAAAATTTCTTTCATGAATTGATGACAAAGTTCTTCCCCAAATTCAAAAAACTTAAAACCCTAAATTTTTTTTATTGAATTCAAAATCAAAAATTCAGTGGTTATTGTTCAAGTTTTGGTGTTCAGAAATGATGGGTGGTGGGCGTATGGGCAAAAACAGCTACAACAGTCGGTCTTCATCTTCATGCTCTATGTACAATAATGATGTGAAAGTGCTTCAATGTTGGTGTCATAGAATTTGTGTTGTAACAAAAGCCAACACTGTCAATAATCCAGGAAGGCCTTTCTATATCTGCCCTCTGCCAAAGGTTTGTTTAACAATGGTTATGTGATGTGTGAATGGTTTGTTTACATTGTACTGATTTTGATTTTTCTTTGTATAGGATGATGGTGAAAATTGTCAATTTTTTGTCTGGGTTGATGAAGCTGAAGAACTAGGTTATTTTAAAAACAATGGTGCTGGTCATAGAAGAAATGCAAGGTTGATGGAGAAGTCTAAGGATAGCGGCAGAGAAGAGATGTGGAATGCAAGGTTGATGAATAACGTTGATTGTGTAGGAAGTGAGTTTAGGTTGATTAAGATATTGATAGGAGTAATGTGTTTGATTGAGTTTGTTTATAATGTTATTGTATTGTGTCAAGTATGTGTAATGTTGTAATGTTGTAATGAAAAGAGATTGCCAATGAATGAAATCATCCTTTCTGTCAAAATATTTCCTTCAAATTGATCCTTCTATTATTTGTTTATCCATCATATCAATCCCCAAATTAGTACAAATACCATCAAATAAGTCCTTGAATTTTCACAACAAAGATCATTGTGATCCTTGGTGCATACATTTGCTGAACAATGTAAAAGGTAAAAAGACATACACTAATATTGTTGAAAATACCATCAAAAGTCATACATTGGATGTTCATAAGTCATTACATAGCCTAAAATCATTAATCTAAAAAACGCAATCAAACACACTACACTCACAAACAAACACCAACGAAAGTGTGATATGAAGTTAAAAGTTAAAAAAATGCCTAAAACTGAAACCGAAAATCACAGAAAATGGACACAAAAAAGGGAGAAACGAACAAGAGTGAATGAAAAACGAAGTTGAACGGCGTTACCTTAACAAACAACGAAATCTGACTTCAAAACCGTGTATTTTCCAAGGTTGATCGCTGATGATGATGATGAATTTGGAGAGGTGAATAGGATGAAGGTTTATGCGAGAAGGAGAAAGGTCTGGGACTTTTTTGATGAGTCTGAGTGAAATGTGGTGATGAAAGAAAATGGTAATAGAGGGATATAATTGGAAACACAGAAAAAATGAAACTGAAAAGTTAAACCTGCAATTTTAACCATTTTCATCAAATTAGTCCGTGTACATGTGGCTGCCTTGTTGACACGTGTACATGACAACACAACATGCAAGAGGACACATCATCCTCACTAACAGACCTTTTGGACGGAGGGACCATTTTGATGGACGTCTGTAAAATTCAAGGACTAAATAGATATTTCGAAAAATTCAGGGACGAATTTGGCTGATTTGTGAAAATTCAAGGACGAAGTTGGGTAATTACTCATTGTTTTAGGTGTGGTTTTATTGTGACTAACTGTTTTTCTTCAAAAATTGTACATGTTTGGATTTTAGAATCTGAATGGAACAAAAGTCATTCAAAAGTAATTTGAATTTTATAATATAAACATCACTTTTTACATGTTTTGAACCCCTCTTATGCTAGTAATTTATGAAATATATATATATAACCAAGCCATTCAATTTTTTTTTGATTTGAACCTATCATTTACATGCTTCGAACCTCTATGTGCTAAAAATTCCTGAAAAAAATATGAAATTTATTTTTAACACAAGAATGGTTTAAAGCATGTAAATAAGGTGTTTAAATTCTAAAATTTAATTGTGTTACAACACTTGCTATCGGTTTGGATTCAAGAATCCAAAGATGATAAAATCTTGACAATTTTCCATTGAACCAGGTAGACTTGTTATCTCTTCAATTGCAATATGAAGAATAATGCTATTGAATGATCATGCACCAATAACCAATGGAATGCTAGAATGAAAATAGTGAATATGAAATCATCCAAAATGTTACAAAGTTCTTATAAGTTTTTTCGGCGAAGATACATTTGCAAAAAAAATTTATCATGCTTTGTGTCGTGAGGGATTCAAAATCTTCATAGATTATGAGAGATTGGATGGTGGAAACAAAATTACACGAACCCTCTCAAAGAAATTGAAAAACCAAGAGCCAACTGGATTAGCCATATTTTTCATTTTTTTCTTCTTTTCAAATGGTGTTTAGATGAACTTAAAAATTATGGACTATGGAGTGCAAGAAGATCAAGAGCCAACTGGATTAGCCAATATTTTTCAAAATATATGGTAAAGTCATGCCAACACGTGAAGTTAAATAAAAGATAATACCAACTCTCTGAGAGCACCATAAAAGAACTATCACATTATTTATTTTTTTTGAACAATAAGAACTATCTAATGATACAAATCTAAGCATCACAACATGTATAGTTCACTTTATCCATCTATATATATATATATATATACTCCCTCCGTTTCAAAATACATGTCTAAGTCAACCACTTCACATATGCCAATGCACAATTTTGACCGTTAATATCTTTAATTATCTAAAGTAAAAAATTATAAAAATTTAATATTTTGAAAATATTTGTCGAGACAAATCAAACAACATCTTACATGTTAATATTTTTATTTATACATTAGTTAAAAAGTATGGTTAAAGTCAAGTGAATAGTGCATATTGTAAAAATTGGACATGTATTTTGAAACGGAGGGACTATATACTTGACACTATCATAAGGTCCACGTAAGTTTTGGTAAAAAAGTGGCCAAGTGGTTCCTAAACATTACGATGAGTTGAACAATTCAATTGTTCTCTCACATTAATTACATCAACTACTACTCCTTTTGGTTTTAAAAATAAAAAGTGGCTAAGTGGTTTGTATACATTATGATGAGCTGACTTATAAGTACGAGGAGTATCATTCTTTAATAACCAACCAAGCCTAGTTGACGGATTGAGTTTGTCGTGTCCAGCTGGGAGCACGTGAGCACATTGTTGCTAACTACATCTCAATCTCAATCGTTGGATTAAGATCGAACATTTAAGATTTTAAGCTCGAATTCCAGAATTAAAAACAAACAAAATTCGAGTTTAAAATTTAAATCGTTTGTTGGGATGATTAGAGCAATTGGATCCTCTCTTATCTTTTTTGTACATCCCTTCTTCTTTTCTTATCCAATGGTTGATTGTCTCATAAATGAATAAAAAACAGCATCAAAATTATAAATGTACCATAGAATTTGCCTAATTAAAATCCTTGATTCTTGAATTGCCTTGAGAATAGAAGATGAAAGTTGAAGTTCCTCATCATCATTTTGAATTTGATGTGGTAAGAAGTAAGTCTTGATTTTCTTGTTGCGCAAGGCATGATAGAGATTGCCTGTGAAGGTACAGTAAGTGTCCTCCCCTCTAAAAGTAGCTGCCATTTCATTCATCATGGCCATGATCAAAAGGCTCTAATGAACGCAAACAAAGTGTATAGTATATTTGAGATTATACACATGTTGTGTGTTTGAATACTATACACACTTTTCAGCTATGCCAAAATTCAAACATTAACAGTGGACAATATTGTCTGAAAAACATATCTTGTTAGTAGAGAATCCACGTGGTTTATTGTTGACTCCTCTTTAATCCTTCCGCTATTTAAATAGTAGTACAATTTTACACAAAATATTAGGAATTATTTGAAGAAAAATGTTAACAATTTTTTTAGGAGAACACTTTTAAGATTTGAGAAATGTTAGGGTCACACTCTCTGACACTTTTCTTTAACACACTTCAGTGATATTCTGCCATCTCATCCAACTTTTTTTATTCTATTACTTGCTACTAACGGTTTAAAGAGTAGCCATTTGTTTTATTTATTATTACTAGACTTCTGCCCCGTGCTATCGCACGAGTCTATTATAAATGAATATCATCATATTTTCTTACAACAAATAATGAATTCGTTATTGACATATGAATTTAAAGATAATAAAGCATAATTTTGCATGTTAAATCTATAGATAGTAAGGTTAATCATTTAAGAAAATGACTAAAAGTACATTTTGAAAATTTCTTGTTACACCACATTTGATATCACGTTTATATCTTCACCTTCCTCGTGAGAAAAAAATTGATCGAGACAAATATACTCCAACAGTCTTAAGCAATTTCCCTTAACTTTTATTTATAGCCAAGCAAATGATATGACCAAGAAAAATTGTCGTCGTTGAAAATTGAAAGACAATCTTTTATCGAAAAGAGTCAATAATAACCTTGGAATATAAACCTTCTGACCAATTTTATTAATTCATTTTCTTTAAACAAAAGATGATAATCATACGTAAGTAGTGTGGGAGTGAATCATCGAGGGTAGTTTCAAAGTTTATAAATTGTGAAAAATATTAGTAAGAATAGTTGCTTGTTTACGCCTACTCGAGTTTCTGTCAAAATTGGCATCTAAATTTTATTCAACTTTTATTGAATTCATTAGTCTATTGTTGATGCTAATAAGCACAAATAAGTCACTTTGAGCACCTAACCACATAAATGAAGCTTGATAGTTGTTGTCTTAAAAAAAATGCATCTTTATCATCATAGCCATAAGCACTTATAGGTAATTTTGATGGAGGACATATCAAGTGAGAGCACTATTTTATTGTGGGAGATGAGAGTAACAGATCTAAACCCTTAGATTTAAATAAATGACTAAGATTAAAATACACCTTTTTCTATTAACTTGCACCCTTTTTCTTATTCACGTTTACACTTCATACATGCCTTTCTCTAGTCTTCACCAATTCTTTCACAGAGAGAATTAATTCATGGAGTTAAACAAGTTGAATTTCTTCATAGAGGCACCTAATTTCGGATACGTTAGCTTAAATTTCTCAAAGTTTGTTGGGTCAATTTTATGTTGATAAGAATTAATTTTGATTTCTGCGCCATTGTTGAACTGAAGAGAGGCTTGTGTCTGCCATTACTAATTAGCCTTTCCCCTTCATCTTTTATTCACAAACATGATAAAAAGTCAAATTCAAAATACCAATTGAAATTTAATGAGAAATAGGAAGCAATTTCAATAAAGGTATTCCACTAAAAATAAAAGCAATCTAAATCGAAGTGTAAAATTAACAAAATTGAATAGAAAAACGCATTCGTGTGATTTGTGAGAGAGGAAGAAAACCAGAAGAGAAAAAAAAAACATATGCTCTTTATTCAAGTGTGGCTAGCCTTTTTTAGTGGAATTAAATCTTGACCGTATATTTTGTTCTAAGGGATGATATTATATCTTCTCATCTCTCATTTAAGTTACTCTTCTCACTTGATATGCCCTCAATCTTGATAAATCCCTAAAAAATAAAAATCTTGACGAACTTTCTTATTCAATCAACCTTATCACATTAAACATACAAAACAGACACAATACTTCATGGCATCAAATGCCTTCTTTGAACTTTGCAAGGTACACAACTAACTGAATAAATGTTGAATTAGTGGTTATGCTAGCTCTTTGACAATGAACATGCAAGGTATAGGACCATAGGCACATATAAGCTACTTTATCAACCAACTTAATTAATGAAGTGAAGTGAGACAGTTGTTGTCCTGTGGTGAAAAACGTGCAATCTTAGCATAATAGGCACAAATAGGTTATGCTCATTAACAAAGATATACTTCCTCTGCTTCAAAATATAAACAAAATTTGTTTTTTAGATGCATTCATTTAATGATGTATGTGGTCCATATTATGAACCACATACATCATTAAATGAATAAACCTAAAAAATAATTTTTATTTATATTTTAAAACGGAGGGAGTAAGAACATACATTGAGCACTCAAGTTATTAATTGAATTAGTTGTAGTTATTTCTTCAAGGGAACATTTGTTCTTCTCAAGCATGATAGAATTAAGTTTAGACAAAAAAAACGTGCAAGTTATAAGAACATATAGGCACATATGGGCTACTTTGAATAACTAACTGAAGAATGCTAATGAAAGTTTATGTTGTTTAACCAAAAAAACATGTAAGGCGTAGGATTATATGACCATGTAGGTTAGTTTGAGAAATTAACTTAATAAATGAAGCATGCTAGTTGTTGTATTTAAAGTAAAACGTGCATACATGATTTATAAATTAAACATATACATTGAGCACTCAACTTGACATGATAAATTATTGAAGTTCCAATTACAAACATGACATCCATGAGTTCAACAAAAACAAAAAAGGTAAAAAAAACACCAACTTAAATGCAAAATAAACTTAATGTCCACATAACTAAAGAAAACAAAATAGTAGTTTAAACTCTAAACAGTTTCAAGTTCGTCTTTCAATTATCTGTTTGAATCTTCACACAAGCCAAATTTGACGAAATAGTATTTGAACATTCACCATCTTGAGGAGCATCTGAAGCCACTAATCCAATGCTTTCGGCTTATCGTTTTCCGATAGTTTTTCTATTTGGACGTTCCATTCTGATCTGTCTGCACTACTTCAGCCATGTTGGCTGAATCACCAAATTCCAATGTTTCCTAAAGAATAATTCAGAAAAATTAGAACAATATTCGACTGTAATTGAATAATGTCAAACATGTTTCTTCAGCCAGCAACATGAGTCCAAGTATGTTTGTAGTCAGCTTCATTTACGATTCTCACCAAAGGGAAAATGCTTATATTAACTTAACAAAGTGTTGGAACTCTAGTGAGTTTACTAGTGAGTTTGTGAAGTTTTTGAAATGTAAACACAAGTGGAGAAACTAGTGTTAAATGTGAATTGAAAATTCTATGTCCCACATTGGGTAGATCACACACTCTAGTAGTGTTTATATATGTGGGATATCACCTCCAAGGGTGTGCCCTTGGGGTACACACTTTTGTGAACAGAGTGAGCTAATGCAAAAAATTATAATGCGCGATGACGCCGCCGACCGAGCTTGGGTTTGGGCCTGACCGACCGGGCCTAGGCCGTAAAAGAATAATTTTTGGTGCTCAGAAAATAAATATTATTTTTCTTTCTTGCTCTGAGATTCCTGCAAGCAAAGACCAAGTCCTAGCACACGTATCCGCGTCGTGGGGGCTTGCGCTAGCGGGTCGGCGAGGTCGAATCCCCTCTATAAATAGAGAGCTCGGGATCCTCATTCTTCACACCAAAACCGAGAATCGAACGCTCTTCTCTGGTTTTCTCCCCTTCTCATCTCCCGCGATTTGTGTTGACGAATCATTCTTTTCCTCCTTTGGTTTTTTCTCGAGTGGTTTTCTAAACCATATTCTCAGAGGTGTTATTCTCGACCGATTCTGGGCAGTGCAGCCTTTAATCGTACAGAAAAAGAATCTAGGCTGTTTTATCCTGGAGACGCACGGTTGATAGTCTACCTTGCACATTTCAGGTAGTGCCGTGAAACGTCTTAAAGAAAGCGACCTGGTCGTGACTCGCCCCAGTAATCGTTTCAAAGCTCTGTTGTAATTTTTAAAACAACAATTTTAAGACGTTTCAAATACGATACGATGAGTTCTGAAAAGATTACTGCTGCTGATGATTTTAATAAACCGTTTTTGTTCTCAGGCAGCCACTTCAAACGTTGGCAGCAAAAGATGATGTTTTTCTTAACCACAAAAAAGGTTGCCTACATTTTGAACGAACCCCTGCCTGTGGCACCTACGAGTTCGACTCCTGCTGGAGCGAATGACAAGGATAAAACAGTTGACCCTGCTTCTTCTGCTGAGAAAGCTGAAACTGATAAACAGCTGTCCATAGACATTGCTCTGTGGAAAGAAACTGACTACCTCTGTAAGAATTACATTCTTAATCGACTCACAGACCCTCTGTATGATTACTATAGACTCTGTGATACTGCCAAACAATTATGGGAGGCACTACAGAAAAAATATGACACCGAAGAGGCTGGTGTTAAGAAATATGCGGTGAGCCGCTATCTGAATTTCAAAATGAGTGATGATAAGCCCGTCGAGGCACAATCACATGAGCTGCAACAAATTGCTCACGAGATTATAGCTGAAGGGATGCAACTTCCCGAATAATTTCAAATTTCTGTGATTATTGATAAGCTGCCTCCTGCTTGGAAGGACTTCAAGAGTCAACTTAGACACAAAACTAAGGAGTTCTCTCTTGAAAGTCTGATTACTCGCCTTCGTATTGAAGAAGAAGCGAGAAAGCAGGACCAGAATGAAGAAGTGTATGTTGTTTCTAACAACAACACTAAAAAGAAATTTGTAGGTGCTGTTCTGAAGCCTACTGGCAAACAATTTAAGAATCAGAACTGCCCTATGAATAAGAATTCCAACAGGAATAAGACTGGGAACAATCCAAGACCCCAGATTCATCAGCCACCCAAGAATGACGGTGCCCCTCCTTTCAATTGTTACAACTGTAGGATGGCAGGTCATATGGCACGCAAGTGTAGAAACAGAAACAACCGACCTGCACAGGCTAACTTGGCTATTGCTGCTGCACCTGATGAGCCCTACGTGGCTATGATTACTGAGATTAACATGATTGCAGGTTCTGATGGCTGGTGGGTGGACACTGGTGCTTCTCGCCATGTCTGCTATGACAGAGATATGTTTAAAACATATATTGCTTGTGATGATCAGAAGGTATTGCTGGGAGACTCTCACTCCACTGATGTTGCTGGAATCGGAGATATAGAGCTGAAATTCACCTCTGGAAAGACTCTGATACTGAAGGATGTGTTACACACTCCTAAGATTAGAAAGAACTTAGTTTCAGGTTTTCTTTTGAATAAGGCTGGGTTTGTTCAAAGCATTGGGGCTGATTTGTACACCATCACTAAGAATGGTATTTTTGTTGGGAAATGGTACGCCACTGATGGCATGTTTAAGTTGAACATTGATCTTAATAAAATTTCTTCTTCTACTTATATGTTGTGTGATTTTAATATTTGGCATTCTAGACTCTGTCACGTTAATAAAAGAATTATTTCAAATATGAGCGGTTTAGGTTTAATACCTAAAGTATCTTTAAACGATTTTGGAAAATGTCAATATTGCAGTCAAGCGAAAATAACTAAAAGTTCTCATAAATCAGTAACCAGAATAACTGAACCTTTTGAATTAATTCATTCTGATTTATGCGAATTAGATGGTAAATTGACAAGAAATGGAAAAAGATATTTCATCACTTTTATAGATGACTGCTCCGATTACACACATGTGTACTTAATGCGAAATAAAAATGAAGCGCTTGAAATGTTTAAACAGTATGTAAAAGAAATTGAAAATCAATTCAATATTAGAATCAAGCGTTTTAGAAGTGACAGAGGTACTGAATACGGATCACATACATTCAATGAGTATTATAAAGAACTCGAAATTATTCATGAAACAACTGTTCCTTATTCTCCAGAAATGAACGGTAAAGCGGAAAGAAAAAATAGAACGCTTACCGAATTAGTAGTTGCAACAATGCTTAATTCCGTGGCAGCACCTCACTGGTGGGGAGAAATTTTATTGACTGTTTGCTATGTGCTAAACAGAGTACCCAAAACTAAGAACAAAACTTCTCCTTATGAAATTTTGAAGAAAAGACAACCAAACTTGTCTTATTTTAGAACATGGGGCAGCCTTGCCTATGTAAGAAAATCAGACCCCAAAAGAGTCAAACTAGCAAGTAGAGTCTATGAATGTGTATTCATTGGGTATGCCTTAAACAATAAAGCCTATAGGTTTTACGACCTGAAATCTAAAATGATCATAGAATCAAATGATGCTGACTTCTTTGAAAATAAATTTCCCTTTAAGTCAGGAGACAGTGGGGGTAATAGTGGGGGTACCATTAACTCAACTCTTGATCAACCTTATGAAATCAGAACAAGCAATGAAAACATCAAAAGAGATGTTATAGAACCTCGTAGAGGTAAGAGAGCAAGAATAGCTAAAGATTATGGCCCCGACTATGTGGCATATACAATAGAGGAGGATCCATCAAGCATCAAGGAAGCTTTGTCTTCAATTGACGCTGACTTATGGCAAGAAGCTATAAATGATGAAATGAATTCTCTAATGTCCAACGAAACCTGGCACCTAACTGACTTGCCTCCTGGAAGCAAGACGATAGGGTGTAAGTGGATTCTGAAAAAGAAACTAAAACCTGACGGGTCAATAGACAAATACAAGGCACGCCTTGTAGCCAAAGGTTTTAGACAAAGAGAAAATGTAGATTTCTTTGATACTTATTCACCTGTTACTAGAATCACGTCCATTAGGGTACTAATCTCTTTGGCGGCCATCCACAATTTGATAGTACACCAAATGGACGTAAAAACTGCTTTTTTAAACGGTGAATTAGAAGAAGAAATCTACATGGATCAACCTGAAGGTTTTGTAGTCCATGGACAGGAAAACAAAGTTTGTAAATTAGACAAATCTCTGTATGGTTTAAAACAAGCACCGAAACAATGGCATGAGAAATTCGACAACCTAATGATCGAGAATGAGTATAAGGTGAATGAAAGCGACAAGTGTATTTATTACAAATACGGAAATAACACTTGCTCGATCATATGTCTATACGTAGACGACTTACTCATATTTGGTTCGAACCTCAACGTCATTAAAGAAGTGAAAACTTTGTTGTGCAACCACTTTGATATGAAAGATCTAGGTGAAGCAGATGTAATTCTTGGAATCAAGATTACTAGAACTGATAATGGAATCTCCTTGAATCAATCTCACTACGTTGAGAAGATCTTAAGGAAATATAATTACTTCGATTGTAAACCTGCGAGCACACCTTGTGACCCAAGTGTGAAGCTATTTAAGAACACTGGAGACAGTGTAAGACAATCTGAATATGCGAGCATCATTGGCAGTCTCAGATATGTCACTGATTGTACTAGACCCGACATCGGCTACGCCGTGGGATTACTATGCAAGTTTACTAGCAGGCCAAACATGGAGCATTGGAAAGCTATCGAAAGAGTCATGAGATACTTGAAGAAGACCATGACCCTAGGACTGCATTATCAGAGATATCCTGCAGTGCTTGAAGGATATAGTGACGCTGATTGGAACACCTTATCAGATGATTCCAAAGCGACCAGTGGGTATATTTTTACCATTGCTGGAGGAGTTGTTTCTTGGAAATCCAAGAAACAGACCATTCTGGCTCAATCCACAATGGAATCTGAGATGATAGCACTAGCTGCTGCTAGTGAAGAAGCAAGTTGGCTAAGATGCTTGCTATCTGAAATCCCTTTATGGGAGAGACCGTTACCTGCTGTGTTGATTCATTGTGATAGTACTGCGGCTATCGCAAAGATTGAGAATCGTTACTACAATGGTAAGAGACGACAGATAAGACGAAAACACAGCACGATAAGAGAATATCTTTCGAATGGAACGGTAAGAGTAGATTTCGTACGAACAAATGAAAACTTAGCTGATCCTTTGACGAAAGGACTAAACAGAGAGAAAGTCGCAAATACATCCATCAGGATGGGACTAACTAATGCCTATTGATCATAAGTGATGGTAACCCGACCTAAATGACTGGAGATCCCAAGAACTAGGTTCAATGGGTAACAACAAGTCACAAGTGATAGAACATGTTGTGAGAATGCATGATCCTGCAGTGACAGAAGGTTGAGATAATAGAAACTCTTAATGAGATCTATACTCCTTATGGAGTGGAGTACATAGCTACAGGAGTACTTCTGATAGACTCACCTATACGTATGTAGAATTGAGGCCGGTTCTTATGGAATTTCGAGGCAGAATTCCTAGACCATTCGTTAAAACTGGGATAGACGTGCAAGGCCTTAAACGCACGGGCTTTTAGAAAACACCTAAGAAAAGGTTGTGTGTGAGTCCTATGTCTGAGATAGAGTTCAATGCTGTAAGCAACTCTTGTTAATCGGAATACTACTCACTATGCAAAGGTTCAAGTGTTAAACACACCTTTGTTTACTAGCAATCTTTAGGAAACGTTTAAAACGTAATCTGTAAAACCAATTTTGAATTCAAGTGGGGGATTGTTGGAACACTAGTGAGTTTACTAGTGAGTTTGTGAAGTTTTTGAAATGTAAACACAAGTGGAGAAACTAGTGTTAAGTGTGAATTGAAAATTTTATGTCCCACATTGGGTAGATCACACACTCTAGTAGTGTTTATATATGTGGGATATCACCTCCAAGGGTGTGCCCTTGGGGTACACACTTTTGTGAACGGAGTGAGCTAATGCCAAAAATTATAACACACGCGCGCGCGCGATGACGCCGCCGCCCGACCGACTGACCGACCGGGCCTGGGCCGTAAAAGAATAATTTTTTGGTGCTCAGAAAATAAATATTATTTTTCTTTCTTGCTCCGAGATTCCTGCAAGCAAAGACCAAGTCCCAGCACGCGTTTTCCACACGCCTCCACGTCTCCACACGCGCATCCACGTTTCCGCACACTTCCGCACGTTCCCGCACGTTTCCGCGTCGTGGGTTACCGTTACTGGAGCGTGGGCTTGCGCTAGCGGGTCGTGAACCGGGTCAGCGAGGTCGAATCCCCTCTATAAATAGAGAGCTCGGGATCCTCATTCTTCACACCAAAACCAAGAATCGAACGCTCTTCTCTGGTTTTCTCCCCTTCTCATCTCCCGCGATTTGTGTTGACGAATCGTTCTTTTCCTCCTTTGGTTTTTTCACGAGTGGTTTTCTAAACCATATTCTCGACCGATTCTGGGCAGTGCAGCCTTTAATCGTACAGAAAAAGAATTTGGGCTGTTTTATCCTGGAGACGCACGGTTGATAGTCTACCTTGCACATTTCAGGTAGTGCCGTGAAACGTCTTAAAGAAAGCGACCTGGTCGTGACTCGCCCCAGTAATCGTTTCAAAGCTCTGTCGTAATTTTTAAAACAACACAAAGTATTCACACACACACAAAAAAAAAGTTTTTGAATTAATAGAAGTATTTTTGATCAATCATACTTCCTCATATAATGTATTTACGGTATAAAAAAAAAGAAGAGGAAGTGAATATGTTATTTTTCATTCTGTTAGTGTTGCAAAGCATTTCACTATGCACATGATAACACTTTGACTGATGCATGCATGGGCGGATCTAGACATTTGATATATGTGGCGAATTTTAAATTGTCTCTAATTGTTCACTTCGTTAGTCAAAATAGTCTTTAAAATTAAAATATTTTATTAATATTGTCATGTTAATCTTTCAATATACTTACTTATTATCATTTCCGAGACTATTATGACTTACAAAGTACAAAATCAAAGACTATTTAAAAATTTTAATACATTAAAAGACTATTATGACTGTTTATTATACATCCAGAGACTAAAATAGCTATTACATTGTTTTGTAATATATATATATATATATATATATATATATATATATATATATATAAATAAATAAAAAGGAAAGTGGTATGTGGGGCTTTTAGCCCCAACCCCGGATCACCCTTAAATAGATCCACCCCTGATGCATGCAACAAAATAATAAAAGAACACTATGGACTCATACATATTAAACATAATGATATAAACTTCGGTTGATTAAAATAGACTTACAGTTTATATATCAAATTCCACGTGAAATTTCCTAACTTTCATTAAATCACTTCGAACAGTCTTGCACACAACCCCGTTTGAATTATTATGAACTGGTAGTATAGTATCGCTTTGGTCCCATTAGTAATAAAAACTCCGTTTAGATCCTTTAACTTGATTAAAAGTATCAGTTTGGTCCTTTCTGTTATTTTAATTCAAAAAAACGTTAAATTTAGGGACTAAACTAATACTAATTAAATAAGTTAAAGGACCAAACTAATATTAATTAAATAAGTTAAGGGACCAACATTTAACGTTTTTTTGAATTAAATTAACAGAAATGACCAAACTGATACTTTAAATAAAGTTACGGGACCTGAAAGGAGTTTTTATTACTTATGGGACCAAAACGATACTAAAAATGTTGTTAAGGGATCAAAAGAGCATTTTAGCCTTAATTAATTAACTAATTAATTCTTCATTTTCAATTGATAAAAAATAAATATCTTTTTGACCCAAGCCCAAGCCCGGTCCGACCCGGCCAGTCGGACGAATCGCGGCGACGTCGCGCGCGTGTGATATATTTATTTTTCTAAGCGCTCACCCGTTCACAAAAGTGGGTACCCAATGACACACCCTTGGAGGTCCCCCCACCTCTATATAAACACTTGCTAGTTGGGGTGGCTCACCAATGTGGGACATTTTTAAGTCACACACACTAGTTTTCACATTGTGTTTTTCTATCCAACTTCTCACTAGAATTAAACTAGTGTTCCAACATACATCGTTTATAGCAAACATGGTTCTTTTATTCATTGAGTGGCTCAAGACCAATGAGAAACGTGTGAGTGGGCCAGAGTTTGAGTGGTTTAAGACTAATGCAGGAAAGCAACAAATTGGAGGGAAATGACTTGATATTTAGAGATAAATTTGTCATTTTGGGTGTTACGGCTGCAATTAGGGTTAGGGATTTGGACTAATCAGACCACCTTTGATTTATATTAAGTAAGATTATTTGTATTTTGACTCGATATCTTCTTACTGTAAAATAAAAAATTCATCTTCTTTTGTACTTGAAGCTCAAACATGTTCCAGAACATGGTGAACATGGATTAAACAACACAATAATCCAACAATTGAAGCCATTATGGATGTTCATAATCTTCAACATACCTAGATTTAAAGCATGGTTTAAAAATTAGAACCCAATTTGAAATTAATCGGTTTAAAAGATAATCTGGACAAAATTGTTGAATCTCATGGCATGGCAGAACAAATGGTTGTTACCCTCCTTTTGCACACGAACTAGCACCATTTCTAGAGGAAAACGCAAGAGACTATGGGATGAAATCAAAGATCTACTTGATAATGGTTAAATTCAAAAAAACACATCTAACAACTCCATCGAGAATTTTTTTTTAAAAAAATTATCCCTTTTTCATCTTTATCGCAACAGATCTAACAAGCAAGCTACCATTGAGAAATTGTAAAGGTTTTGCATTGTTGGGTTATGGAAGGAGAGGGAGAAGCCATTGCAACTTGCAGAGATATGTGTTCTCTCTTCTTTTTTTTTTATTTTCAATTAAAGGTGGTATTGTGTTTACTAAATCTGTAGAACAGGTAACAAGTAAAGTAGTAAAAAAGATTGAATGAGGTGGCTGAATATTATATAAGTGTGTTAAAAGAGAGTGTTAGAGGATGTGACCCTAGCATTCCTCGATAGATTTTAAATAGTAAGTTTTTGTGAAAATCTGTATATTTAATGTATTGAAATTTATAATATTTAGCTTTTTAAAATAATATTTCTAAATTATTATCATTAAAGACCCTTATTTTTAGACCAAGAAAAAAAACCCTTATTTTATTACATGATGATTCATGAAAGTGTATTTATTTTTTATAAATGGGAATATAATCCAACCCAAGCCCAATTGCTGTTCTTAATTAGAATAACAAATCCAATTAGCAATAAAAAAGTTGCAAGTTGTGAGACAATTACAAATCACTTTCATTTGGGAAATAAAAAAACTATAATTGTTGATTCAAGAAACTTAATTCCTATTGGATTTAGAAAACTTTAACCCATTTTTACTTCAGGTATTTTTATTGTAAAATTTCGAAGTTTTTACTAAACTAGTCCATAAAGCAATGGTGTAGCTACATAGATGTTCACATTTAGGAAGGAACCATGATATTTGAACAATATTTTATTTTGTGTATAGAGTATTTTACAAAGTTATCTGTCATTTGTGTTAGTAGAAAAAGAAATTAGAAGAATTTGAAAAGGATAAATTGTACTAATTGAAAAAGAAGCATTAAAGCATCGTTAATATAGTAAAATTACATACTAAAATGAGAGATTCTTTTGGACGGAGGTTAATGGCCGCTTAATTCATTCTTCCCAGATTTCGCTTTCCATATATACACAGTCCGAATGAAGAAAAAATAATGGACTATTCACTACCAAAAATAAACATATTTCGAGACCCTTGAAGTTGTAAAGGTCGCAGATGGTCATTTGTGAAAGTTCTCAAAGGTCGGAGAAATTGGTGTGTCTATGACATATTGCGACGGTTCAGAAAACTGTCGTAAAAACAGTCACAAAGGTTATTGCGACGGTTTAAATTTTTAAGGGACTTGCGACTGTTTAAATTGTCGCAAATGCTGATTTAAATTTTTATATATTTTATTTTGTGACGGTTTGAACGGTCACAAATATCTCTTTTTTTTTTTTAAATTGAGAGGGCCTGATTTAAAAATATTTTAAATATTTTTTAAGACATTCTCAAATACATATGTTAATAAAGACTTAAAATGTAAAAATATATAATTATACATGAGTAAATCTCATTCATATAATTCATTAAGAGTAACAACATCATTCCATACATCAACTTAATTAAAACAATAAATAAAGTATGTAATTTAAACATTCAAAAATCCAAACACTAGTGATTGAACATTTAAAACAAATGTATCAGAATAAGATGTCCATAAAATATTTAAGTATAGATTATTTCTGTAAGATAAAACAGGCCAAACTATTTTTCGTATAAAGTTATAAACTGCTTTCATATGCTAACTTGGAGAGATTATGGAAATTTGTTGAAGCAGCTTATGAAATGTCAGAAGCTCATTCCATAAACTCTGTCAAACAGTCTCATAAGTGTTTATGATAGTAGATAGATTCAAATAAGTCAATCCAAACAGGTCTTTGTTAACAAACATGGACGAGAAATCTATTGTGAGGTGGTATAGTAGTAACAAGGCTCACCAAGGTGCAGGGCATGAAATGATGGCAGTCTTGGAGCCATTGCTTTATGCTGCCAGTGTTGATTTAGTTTTTGCTGATCATGTTCATGCTTATGAACATTCGGTTCGCCTTTTATAGTTTAGCCTTTATTTTAATTTCTAAGCATGATTTAATCAATGGAAGATTGGATGCTTGTGGCATCGTCCATATAACTATTGGTGATGGTGGAAACCGAGGAGGCTTAGCTCATACAAGTAATATCTTCCAGACACATTATAAAAATTTGTTATCTGAATTGGTTATTGTCTGAAATCTGTCGATATAACTTCTAAGGTTGTTTATCGGTATGCATGTAGCCTTTATTCTTACACCATTGTTGTTTACAGTTACATATATCCACAGACAAGATGTTCAGAATTCCGTGAAGCCAGTTTTGGTCATGGTCGGCTGAAGATTGTAAACGCTACTCATGCCTTTTGGAGTTGGCATAGGGATGATAATAATAGTCCATATAATTATTAAGGGTCGATATATTCTTTCTCAATACAATTTGGTAAATCTATTAACTTACAAGAGGTAATTCAATCCTGTGATAAATTAGGCAATTCAATATAGTTACAAGAGAGACTATTAAGGAAAAATATATAATTTACAAAGCAAATTTATGTAAAAAAAAAAGTCAGGACCACTATTAGATCCTTGACATAAGGACCATTGTTCCAAAATCCAAAAACAATTGCAGAGCAAATCAATTTTCAATATGATTGCCATCTTCTATCTGGTCCAAATCTATATGCTTGTTATTTGCAAACAACTTTTAATATGATTGGCATCTTCCACGATCTTTTGGATGAATTCATATTCATACCCGGTCGTGTAAGTCTTTCCAGAAAAATTAGAAACTTCATGCAAAGCTGACTTCCATTTTTGTACTCTCTCCGAGTCGATTCCAAATTTATTTTCATGTTGAGCCATGGCTTTACCATAACCATTTCTCAAATGCCTTATGTCTGATGGCTCTACTTTGTAAAAGATTGGCCAAACTAATTGATTATTCAATTTTCTACATTCAAGAATTTTCACAAGTTCATCAAGGCACCATGGGGAACTTGCATAGTTTTCAGACAAAACAATAATCGAAAGTCTTGATGCTTCAATTGCATTTCTAAGAGAAGGTAAAATTCGGTCTCCAGTGTGCAGTCCTTCATCGTCCATGAAAGTCTTGAATCCCCCTTGGCATAAAGCTTGAAAAAGACAACCTGTAAAAGTGTAGCGAGTATCTGTCCCTCTAAAACTGAGGAACATCTGCCATTGTGCAGTTGAATGTCTCAAATTGTCAAGTGATTTTTTCCATTCCTCCATTGGTTTTGTTCTTAAGGAAGACCCTACATTAATAATTTTTCCAGGTAACATATCACACTCAAAAGCAACTTCACATGCCACATTAAATAAGTCAAATGAGGAGGAGTGATCCTCGTCGAGAATGCCTGAATGTTTTTCAAACAAAGTCGAAGCTTCCTCGGTAGATAAGGAATGAAGTTGAATCTCCCTTTGA
This sequence comes from Medicago arabica, assembly GCA_946800305.1. Taxonomy (NCBI): domain Eukaryota; kingdom Viridiplantae; phylum Streptophyta; class Magnoliopsida; order Fabales; family Fabaceae; genus Medicago; species Medicago arabica. The sequence continues at coordinate 4,223,674 of OX326970.1, forward strand.
CAATGCATTAAGTCACAATATTTTTTGCGACGTGTGGTCAAAAGGACCTTGCATTGATTACTATTACAAGGAATTCCTATATCTTCTAGGTCAAATTCTGTCTGAACATCATCAAAGATCACAAGTATTGGACAATCCATATTTTCTATCGTGGATAATATTCTTCTGGCTCTTCCAGCTTCACTGTTTCTATGAAATCTTATATTCAAGGAGTCAGCAATTTCATCTTGCATTGATGTGATATTTGGGTTTTTGGTCACATTGACAAATAAAATTTCATAAAAAATATTCAAATATTGAACTTTCTGACCCATTACTTTCACCAATGTAGTTTTACCAGAGTCACGCCTACCGTACAATCCAATTATATAACAATTATCATCTTGCAGTGCTTCCAAAAGCTCATCAGAAGCCTTCTCCGTTGACTTGAAACACTCGAAGTTTTTTCCTAGAGAGAAGTGTTTTAAACTTGGAATTGTAGTTGAAAATGAATCAAAATTACATTTCTTATTTAGTTCTTTAATTTTTTCCTGCAAACTTTTAAATTCAATCCATGATGGTGGTTTTGATTGTATTGTAAGATTCTCCATTTCTTGTATGATTATGTCTGTTTCTTTTAGCCACTCAAACACAACATCTCTGACCTTTTCAATTCTACGATCAATTGCTTCAACTTTTGCACGCACACGATCACGATTTGAAATGAGTTTGTTCTTTTGTCTTTCAAATTTCATATAGCCTTTGCCAAACCAATCAGATACACATTTATTTCCATCAGCTTCCTCTACCGCCTTCTTTACCGCATGAGTTACAATAAGACAACCATATTGAGCAACATCATAGGGTTTTCTTCCTGCTGCAAAATTTTATTAATAGAAACATATAAATCAGCATAGTTTCAGCTTTGTTTATAGATTAACTTATGACAAAATAAAAATTCAGAGTTATGATTATACTTTTGTTGTGCATTATATGAAACATATAAAGAAGAAATTGAACTCACACATATTTGCAGCAAGCAGAAAGAATTAGGTTGAAACCAGAAAGGAGTAAAGTTTGAATGATTGTCTATTAACTTGAGGTCATAGTTTACTTTATTCATCTATATATACTTGACAATATCATAAGGTCCACGTAAGTTTTGGTTAAAAAGTGGCCAAGTGGTTCTTAAACATTACCATGAGTTGAACAATTATTCAATTGTCCCCTCACATAAATTACATCAACTATTAAAAGAAAAACAATACAAAGTTGCAAGTCCTGTCACTTTCATTTGGGAAATAAAAAAAGAATTCTGACATTGCATCCCACGGCATTGACTAGGCTATATAAGTACATAATTTCTTATAGCATCATCATTTTTGTGCGCTCTTTAGAAACTCAAAATTCAGTCTGAATTTTTTTATTTTAAAATTTGAAATATATTTTTCCGCTAAGTTCAAAGAGAAAACAAATAATCATGATTGTTTTAGTTGCGGTTTTACCGTGACTAATTGTCTTTCTTCGGAAATTTTACATGAATAAAACAAAAGTTATTCAAAAGTAATTTAAATTTTATAATATAAACTCTTTTTGCATGTTTCGAACCTCTCATATGCCAGTAATTTATGGAGAAAAAAACATATATAAACCGAGTCATTCAAATATTTAGATTTGAACACGTCATCTACATACTTCGAACCTCTTTTATGCTAAAAATTTAAGAAAAAAATATGAAATTTATTTTTGACTCAAGAAAGGTTTGAAGCATGTAAATAAGGTGTTTGGATCCTAAAATTTAAATGTGTAGCAACACTTATTTTCGGTTTGGATTCTAGAATCCAAACAAAGATGTTAAAATCTTGACAAATTAGCTAGCACATTTCAACGTGGCTAAACTTTCTCCCTAAAATTGTGGAAAAATTTAATCTACAATTTCCCATTGAACCAAATAGACTTGTTATCTCTTCAATTGCAATATCAAGAATAATGCTATTGAATAATCATGCAGCAGTAACCATTGGAAATATATAATGAAAATAAAAAAACTAATATTGATAATAATTTTCTCTACTCACATTTCCCATGAGGTGTATGAGTGTCTTGTGATCATTTTTGTTTTCTTATATTAGATTAGCGGGGATTAATGTTTGAACATTCTTTATCATAATTGTTCGGAGTTTCAACTTATAATATTAGACTACACCTTTGGGACTAGTACCTCTTTGTTGATAACTCTATCAATATATATGCCAACGGTTTCCAAATAAAGCAGTTTTGAAATTTACTTTGTTAATCAAGAAGGAATGTTAAGGTACATAAGAGATGTCAAGGTAGGTGTTTTGTTTTCACGCCACTTTGTTAATCATGAAGAAATTTTAAGGTAGATTAAGTTTCGGTTTCAATCCAATTCTGTATTTTTTTGTGTGTAAAATAAGTCAACCCCATAATCCCCTCACATAATTTTAAATTTTTTCAAATAACAAGTAAAAGACTCTTGCATTCGCACAACTCGCATAAATATAAAAAATAATTACATTAGTAATATTGTGAAATGTTTAAAAATAATAAATGAAAATTATCACCATTACTGCAATGTCTCTATTAAAAAAATATATGCAAAATTTCGGTAAATATTTGCAATGCACAAATTGTAGATTTTATTTAACTATATCTACGAAGCAAATTTTTATGAAGTGATATGAAATGCATAAAAAATGTATTGGTATGAGAAAGTCGATATAATAAAATTTTAAAAACTCGTGACTATTTTCAAAAAATCAACGTTAATATAGTGTTTCTATTAAATATTTTGTTATTTTATATGCAAAACATTGTTACATATTTAAATTGCGCCCGATGCCAATCTTATGTGTTTATATCTACAGAGGTAAATTGTATGTACCAATATGATAAAATTTTGAAAACTCTTGACTATTTTCAAAATATCAAAATTAATTTAGAGTTTATATTAAATATTTTTTATTTTATTTGTAAAACACCGTTACATATTACAACCGCGCCCGTAGTGGATTTTATGTGCTTATATGTGCGGTAGCCATTTTTTATGTGTCGATATGAGAAAGCTTTGAAAACTTATGACTATTTTCAACATATCAACATTAATTACTTCAAAAAAAAAAAATATCAGCATTAATGTAGTGTTTCTATTAAATATATTTTATTTTATATTCAAAACACCTTTAAATATTTGCATTGCACTTGTTGCAGGTTTTATGTGTTTATATTTACGTAAGTAAATTTTTTTGTTTTAATATGATAAAATCAAATCGATATGATCAAATTTTGAAAACGCGTGACTATTTTTAAAACATCAATATTAATATAGTGTTTATATTACATATTTTTTATTTTATTTTATATGTGAATTAGTGAGATTAAAAGAGATGAGCATAAACAGTTTTCCTACATATATGACATTAGAGATGAGAAAAAATGGTTGTCCTATGGGAATAAACAGTCTTTCTTAATTTATTTAGTAACAAATTAGTTTTTTTATTTGTAAATAACCATTGGGCCAATAAAATTAAGAACATTATAAGTTTAACCGAGATTAATTATGAAATTTTGCTGGCAATTGATTTTTTTATAGTGGTAAACGCTAAATGACGATATAGGGAATCGGTTAGACTTGGAAGTGATAAATATGCAAAATCACAATATAAAGGGAATTAGTTAAGCTTGGTGTATAAGTCAAAAATAATTATTTTTCAAAAAAGGAATATATTAGTTTTTTTTATAGTAGTAGTAGTAGTAGAAGTAGTGGAAATATAGAGCATTAGTTTTAGGCTTGGAAGTGGTAAACTAAAAAAAATTAATTAAGTATATAAAATGAAGGGAATCAGATGATAAGGAGAAGAAAGAAACAAATTGGCTTTTTTAATTGAACAAAGAAAGGGAATTAGTTTTAGGATTGGAAGTGATAAACAAAATCAATTATATATATATATATATATATATATATATATATATATTAAATGCAATCGAATAATAAGGACAAGAAAGAGGAAATTAATTGGCTTTTTTATTTGGAAAATATATGGAATTAGTTTTAGACTTGGAAGCGAGAAACAAAAAAAATAAAGGTTTGTTTAGTGTTTCACCATATGACTATTAGTAAATTTTATTGCTGGCTATTAAAGGTTCGTTTGTTTAAAAGTTTCGTTAGTTTAAAATTGGCTTGTTTATTTTAAAAATATAGAAAATTAGTTAGGATTGAAAGTGATTAACAAAAAATAAAAATACGGAATTAGCTAGGTTTGGAAAGTGATAAACACAAAATCACGATAAATGTGCAAAATGACGACATGTAGGCAGTTAGTTAAGCTTAAAAGATAAACAAAAATAAATAAATTTTCAAAAAATAATAAATTAGTTTTTTATTCTACAAAATGACGATTGAATCCATAAAATTAAAAAGATTATAAGTTTAACCGATAATAATTATAAAATTCTACTGAAGTACTTTTTTTTTATAGTAAGTATATATAGGGCTCGTTTGATAGTCAGGATAGGGAGACATGATATGATACATTAATCATATGCTGTTTAAATCTCATGTTTGATGCACCAATGTGATAGGATAAAATAAATCATTTTCCTATCCTATCCTGACTTTCCTTTGTAATTTCTATCTTGAGTATAAGCTGGGTTAGAAATTATCCTGATGGATTAGAAGATCATTCCTTATTTATTATTTTGATATTCTGCCGTTTTTAGAATATTGTCATTTTAAAAATAATGGTAGCATGTATTTTTTTATTATAATTAATAACATTCCATTTCTATAATATTTAATTAATTATGAGAACAATTTTTTCATTTAATTATAATGATATCATGTTTGTTATCTTGTCCGCGTCAAATACATGATAGGATTAATGTTTATCATGTTCTTATCATATCTTATCTCTATCCAGCTTTATATCATATCATGTCTCTATCCTATCCTGACCATCAAACGAGCACATATAGTAGAAGTCAACATGAGCAATGTCCAGTTGTTCTTTATTAGAATAACAAATCCAAATAGCGAAAAAGTTGCTTTTAGCGAAAAACAATATAAAGTTGTAACTACTATCACTTTCATTAAAAAAGTTCTCACATTGCATCCCATCCCACGCCATTGACTAAATTATATAAATACATAATTTTTTATAGCCTCGTCCTTTTTGTTGGCGCTTTAAAAACCCAAAATTATGTTTGGATATTTTATTTTAAAATTTGAAATGTGTTTTTTTGTGATTTTCAAAGAGAAAACAAATAACCATGATTGTTTTAGTTAAATGTGGTTCTACCGTAAATAACTTTTTTTCTTCATGAATTTTACATGCTTGGATTCTAGTATCTGAATGGAACATAAGTAATTTAAATTCTATAATATGTACACCTCTTTTTATAGTATAGTAGTAGAAGTCAACCCAAGCAAAGATGACTTGTTCTTTATTTGAATAACAAGTCTAGATAGCATTAAAGAATAAAAAGTTGCTATTTGTAAAAAAAACAATATAAAGTTGCAAATACTATCACTTTCATTTGGTAAATAAAAAGGTTCTGACATTGCATCCCACGACATTGACTAAACTATATAAGTAGAAAATTAAGTCTGAATTTTTTATTTTAAAATTTGAAATGTGTTTCTCAGTCATTTCAAAGAGAAAACAAATAGCCATGATTGTTTTAGTTAAATGTGGTTCTACCATGACTAACTGTTTTTCTTCAGAATTTTTACATGTTTGAATTCTAGAATCTAAATGGAACAAAAGTAATTTAAATTCTATAATATGAACAACTATGGTAGTAGAAATCAACCCAAACAATAGTGGTTTGTTCTTTATTAGAATAACAAATTCAAATAGCATTAAACAATAAAAAGTTGCTATTTGAAAAAAGAAAACAATATAAAGTTGCAAGTACTATCCACTTTCATTTGGGAAATAAAAAAGTTACATTGCATCCCACGACATTGACTAAGCTATATAAGTACATAATTTCTTATAGCATTATCCTTTTTTGTGGGCTCTTTAAAAACCCAGAATTAAGTCTGAATTTTTTTATTATAAAATTTGAAATGTGTTTTTCTGTCATTTTCAAAGAGAAAACAAATAACCATGATTATTTTAGATGTGATTCTACCGTGACTAATTGTTTTTCTTCATAAATTTTACATGTTTCGATTCTAGAATCTAAATGGAACAAAAGTAGTTTAAAAGTAATTCAAAATTTATAATATGAACACCTCTTTTTACATGCTTCCAACCCCTCTTATGCTAGTAATTTATTGATAAAAATATATAAAACCGAGTCATTCGAATTTTTGGATTTGAACACCTCATCTACATACTTTGAACCTCTTTTGTGCTAAAAAATCATGGAAAAAATATGAAATTTATTTTTGACACGAGAAGGATACTTTGAAGCATGTAAATAAGATATATGGATCCTAAAATTTAAATGTGTTAAAAACACTTGTTTTCTCCTTCAATATGTCAACTGTTTCCGATTTTAGTTTTGAAGGTCACTTTGTTAATCATTAAGAAATTTTAAGGTAGATTAAGTTTCGATTTTCGGTTTCAATCCAATTCTACATTTTTGTGTCATAATATATTCTTGTGCAGTTAGATTACTGATATTAGTTAGGCTTGCTTAACTTCATTATTTATAGTGAAGTAATAATTTGAATTAATAAGCCTCAAAGTGAATAAATTGTGGAGTCATTCAAAAAGATTGTGGAGTCAATGATACAATCCCTGCGCTGCTACAAAGTTTTTATAAGTTTTTGCGGGGGAAGATACTTGTTACTCTTTTACATGATTTCTCCGGCATGCTTTGCGTCGTGAGGGATTCAAAATGGTCATGGATGGTGGAAACCAAATTTCACAAACTCTTCTCAAAGAAATTGAAGAGTCAAAGCTTTCAATTGCTTTTTTTTAGGTAAACTACGGATATTCCAAGTGGTGTCTTGATGAACTTAAAGATTATCAAGAGCCAACTGGATCAGCCAATATTTTCCAAAATACATGGTAGAGCCATGACAACACATGAAGTTCAAAAAATAGAAAATGCCAACTCTCAGATTGCCCCTTAAAAGAACTATCTAATGATACCACATTTATACACTCAACGATTACTTGCAATTCAGGCAAAACAATAGCGAAAATATCGCCATTCCTTAACTCCCACGTTACCGAGACAAGTGTGCCAAATGAGCAAAAGACCCTTCACTTCCTCTACCTTTTATGAAAATGGAAGTAAAAACTATACATACCAAAGAAGAGAAATAACCAGCAAAGAGATGGAATTCTGACCCCTAAGATTTCTTCTAGTTATTATTTGTGCAAAGGACTAATTGGTATCACATATGATAGTTAGCTTCAATGGCCCTTCCCACTATCTTTTTTATGGATTCATATTCGTGCCTACAAAAGCACAACGCCATTTTTACTTCATTCTATTAATCAAATTTTATTACATAACTAAATCTTTAAAAAACCAGATTATCAAAATAAAAAACTTCACTAAAACCAAACACAGAACTTCAAGTCTTCAACAACACACAATACCTTTAATTTGTCTATGCCAAGAACAGTTTCTCATTTCAAGGATTAGTAAACGTTAATGCAAATTTGTCTTCATGTGCTTTCATGACTTTACCCTTGATTTGTCTAGGCCAACAACAATTGAAAGCCTTGATTTTTCAATTGCTTTCAAAAGAGTTTGTGAAATTTGGTTTCCACCCTCCAATCCCTCATCATCCATGAAGATCTTGAATCCCTCACGACACAAAGCATGATAGAGGAATCCCGTAAAGGACTAGCGAGTATCTTCCCCGCAAAAACTTAGAAAAACATTGCATCGGAGTAGCGATTGCTGTTGACTCCACAATCTTTTGGATGAGTTCATATTCGAATCTATGAATGCAAAAATCCTTTTAATTAGCAAAGTCTATTATTGTATTCGAGCACATTGACAAACATAAATAAAGTCCTAAACAAGAGTTCTAAAGCCTAACAAACAACACTCCTTTTTGTCCTTACGATTGAGACCTAATTAATGTAAATATATATGAGTTCAGTTTTCATATGTGAATATTTTTTCTCTCTTATTTTGGTTTAATTTATCTGTATACATCAATCAAATCATAGTGTCAACTAAGAGGATGAGGAGAACTTTGAACTTCTACTTTTAGAAGGCGATGTTTGTCTTTGTAAAGCATCTTTTCAGTTATGCCAAAACTCAAACATTTACTCTTTGGTTTTTTCTAGATTACCTTTAAAAAATGAAATGAAAGTGAGCAATTTATTGATGGGGTCTAGATAGTTCATTGAAATGTGCTTATGTAGTTAATGTTTATTGGTTGAGGTAAATTACTCACTATTCTTCCATGGGTACCCTAGTTGTCACTTTAATCCTTTCATCCTTTTACTAGTAGTATAATTTTATGGATATGACAAAATATTGAGAATTATTTTAATTACATGATGATTCATGAAAGTGTATTTATTTTTTATAAACGGGAATAAGTCAACCCAAACCCAATTGTTGTTTTTGATTAAAATTACAAATCCAATTAGCAATAAAAAAAATTGCAAGTTTTTTTTGGGGACAATTGCGAGTTGCTTTGCAAGTTGTGAAACAATTACGGATCACTTTCATTTGGGAAATCAAAAGGCTATAATTATTGATTCAAGAAACTAAACTAGTCCACAAATTAAGCAATGTTGTAGCTACATAGATGTTCATATTTGGGAGATTTATATGCTATCGAATAGGAACCATGATATTTGAACAATATTTTATGTATAGAGTATTTTACAAAGTTATCTTTCATTAGTGTTAATAGAAAGAAAAAAAAACTAGAAGAAATTGAAGAAAAAAAAGTAATACATAGGTAGGCACATATAGAAAAAGAAGCATTAATTCTTCGTTAATATAGTAAAATAACATACTAAAATGAGACATTCTTTTGGACTACACGGAGGAAGAAGTGATATTTTGTCCTTGGTTTCAAGGTACCTACCCAGGAGAGTAACCCATCAAGAAGAAGGGTAGCCTTGGCTATCTAAAAAAAAATAAAAAATTGGTTGATATGTATTTATATTCGGCTGCGTCAAATAATAAACATTGAACTTCTTCGAACAAGTTTAGTTGTCGAAAATTAGCATAAATAAGATAAAAAAAATATTACGTGATTGATAGATTTATCTTTATCGATTTGGTATTTCCGGTCTCAACAACAATTATAGAGAAAACTTTTTCAACAATAAAAATTATCAACACAATAGTCACAAACATATTAAATAGGAAATGAGTTTTTTTTTGCAAATAACCTATTTGTATAGATCATAAAAGACATTATTAATCTATTTTGTAAACGGTCAATTATGAATAAAATTGGTTTCTTGAAAAGCATTTTGTCCAATTTTTTTAAATATTTCAATTTTTATTATTTGTTGTTTCTCTAAGATAATTTTCATGTATTGGCTAATTTTCAAATTATTTTGTTTTTAGTCTCTGCAACACTTGCGATCTTTAAGTTAAGTTCCTAAGATTTTATTTAATTTTAGTCCATAATTTTTTTTAGGGTTAAATATGTTTTTTGTTTCTATAAATATACCAATTTTTGTTTTAGTTTCTCCAAAAAATTCCTTCAACTTTTAGTCCCTGTAAACTTTTCAATCACTACTTTTGGTCCTTACTTTTAAGAATTTTTTTGTATTTTTTAATGAAATTGTGCATAAATGTATAGAATATTGTAAAATTTACTCAAAAGAAAATTATAATTTTTTAACAAAACATAAATTAAATATGATTTTTTACCGTCAAAAATATAAAAGTTCATATTTAATTCATGTATTGGTAAAAAAAATCTCTTTTTTTTTTAGTGATCCTTATAATATTATTTATTTTTTTGGAAAATTTTATTCAAAAATATGAAATCTACATATGAGTTTGCTTTAAAGGAGAGACCAAAAGTGAAGATGAAAAAAATTTGGACTAAAAGTTGAAGAAATTTTTTAGAGGGATTAAATCGAAAATTTGACATATTTATGGAGATCAAAAATATATTTAACCTTTTTTTTATAGGGATTAAATCCTAGACTAAAAACGCTTTTTTTTGTAAATTTTTAAGAAATCGAGACAAAAATTGAATATTTTTTTGTTAAGAGCTAAACCTAAAAAATTATAATTTATAACATAGTTGTCAAAGCGGAAATGCGGCGCGGCGCGGCCACCCCAAAATTTGACGCGGCGCAGGGTGCGGGCGCGTAACGGGCGCTTTTCATCGGCGCGGACACCTATATATTTTATACTAAAAATACTATACTATTGAGATAGAAATACCAAAATACCTTAAAATTAATCAAAAATCATGAAGCATTCATAATTTGAAATAAAAACCATAAGTCTTGAGCAACATAAGAAACATGCTCACAAATAGTACCAAAAAATTCATGTCAGGACAACAACAAAATACTAAACATCAAAACAAGTCAGAGAAGCAACAAAAAGTACTAAACGTCTAAACATCAAAAAAATCGTCATTCTCTTTCTCTCCAATCTCTTCCTCTTCATCCTCCCAATTAACAAACTCTGAGTCAAACTCATCAATTACAGCAGCAGCTTTCTTTCCTTTTTCCTTAGCACTTGAATGTTTAGGCTGAGACATTGGCTGCCTGGCTGTTTCAGCAGCAGCTGTTGCTGCCTTCAGCAATGCAGCTTGCCTCCTAGTGTTGAAAACGGGCTCAGCAGCACCACTTGCTAATTCAACATCTAGCCAATCAAGGTCATCATCGTCATCATAGACGGTATCAGCTTGACCTACACGAGCTTCATCTCCCAATAACCATTCGCTACTAGCATTAATATCATCCAATATAATCGGATCAATCTTATCATTACTATTTTGGCGTTCTTTCAAAGTTTGGTTATACTTGATGAAAACCAAGTTTTGCAACATCTCATGTTCAAGCCTGTTTCTTTTCTTGGAGTGAATCTATTACAAATTAGAACACCAAATGTTAGTTTAAAATAACATTATGAAACCTGAAATCTAAGGAACTTAATATTAAATACGTACATGCTCAAAAGTACTCCAATTCCTCTCACACCCTGATGAGCTACAAGTCAAACTCAGAATTTTAATAGCAAGGAGCTGTAGATTTGGTGTTTTTGATCCATACCTCTTCCACCACTCAGTTGTAATGCAATTAAAAATAAATTATTAACATAAAAATTATATAACTAATTCTACATGAAGTAGTAGTCGTAGCCAATGCCATATCTCATAAACTTACCAGGATGTATAGTTTTTCTTTGCCTTACTGCTTCTTTCAATCTGAAGTGGCCATCAGCAAGCCTGAACTTTGCCAATTCTTCATGGATGGTATCTTCAACTTCTTCCGAAGCAGAAAACCTGATAATGCACTTATAAAGCCCATCCAAAAGGCGATCATCATTCTCAATCAAGGGATTGGTATAAAAGTACTCTGGATTTAGATAATGCCCAGCAGCGTGCAATGGATGATGTAGCTGAATACCCCACCTTCTTTCAACGATTTCAATGACTGGCGTGTATTTGATTTCATTGTCGTCGAAGTTTTTCTTAATTTGATTTTTAGCATCCATGATTTCTTGATAGATGTATCCCATTGCAGGTTTTTTTTCATTATCAACCAGCCTAAGCACTTTTATAAGAGGGCCCATAGCCTTGAGAGCATGAACAACATCATCCCAAAATGAAACTTGAAGAACAGTGGCAGATGCCTTATTTCCCTTCGCTTCCTTACTTACCTTCATGCTTGACCATTCTTCAGAAGTGAACATGGTTCTGATCTTTTGTTTGAGGTTGTGCAACCTTTGCAAAGTAAGAAAGGTTGTGGCGAACCTTGTAACTCCATATCTAACCAACTCACTTCCAGCTTTCTCCCTCAATAAACTCAAAACCAAAGAATGGTTATAGATAAACCCAACGAGACTAATTCCTTGTGTTATAACCCTCTTTATTTTCGGAATCTTTCCAATATCTTCGAGCATTAAGTCTATGCAGTGTGCAGCACATGGAGTCCAAAAGATTTTTGGTCTTGACTCTTGTAGAAGTTTACCTATAAGTGTGCAGCACACGAAATTATGTTTGGCATAAACAGATTATGAAATTGAAACATAAAGTAATATAAAAACCTTACCAGCCAAAACATAATTAGCACCGTTGTCTATAACTAGCTGAACAACATTGCTTTCACCAACATCCTCCCCAACAAATTTATCCAACATTTGAAATAGAGCCTGTCCGGTTTTCACATCTGCCGAAGCATCAATGCTTTTAACAAACATAGTACCTCCCGGTGAATTGATTAAAAAATTAATCAATGTTCTTCCCCTCCCATCAGTCCAACCATCTGACATTATGGAGCAACCATATTTTGCTGCTTGACTCTTGACATCTTCCAACATCTCATTTGTATTTTTCAATTCAGCTTGAAGACATGGATTTCTCAATTCATGATAGGAAGGTAGTTTCAAATTAGGACCATAGAGACCGATCGCTTCAACCATTAACTTGAAACTCTTCGATTTTGCGACATTGAAAGCAATTCCATTCATATAAAAAAAACGAGCTATATATTCATTTGTTTTTTCTCTTGCTTCCTTACCAGCACCATCTTTCACATTTGTCTGTTTGGCTTTTCCAATTGTTTGCTCAGGTTTTTGATAAAACAGAAAATCCAACGGGCCTTTAGTACCTTTCTTAACAGCAGGAACACTCCCCAATTCAGCTTCAGCAGCCCTTTTCCCATTTAACAACCTTGATATTTCTTGGAGGTTTGCTCTCTCATCATCATCTTCATGTATTTCAGCTGAAATAGAATTCACTTTAGCCACTCTATTTTCTTCACTCTCCTTCAAAATCAATTTAACTTCTTCTGGTGTCTTAGTGCAAGGTCTCACATTTCCCACTATTCCCAACTGATGTTGTTTGGCCCTAAAAATTCCTCCACTAGACTCTGTGAGTCAGAAATCACAAGTGACTTTCCTAAGATTTTTCAAGTCCTTAAGACTGTTAAATTTCCATCCTATGTCAGGAAGGGATGGTTTGTGTAGTTTCACAGATGAATCAACTGATTGAGTATTGGATTGAGCCTGGGAGGATGATGATGGTTGAGTAGCCATAACTATTGGAAAGGAATAGGTCAACAGTTAAGAGTCTAAAAAAAGAAACAGAAGAATGGAAAGAATGGGTACAAGAAAAGAAAGGAATAAAAGAAAGAGAAAAAGAAGAGATAAGAAAGAACAGAACAAGAAAAGGAAAACAGAACAGAACAGAAAGGAAGAAGTAAAGAACAGAACAGAAAAAGAAAGGAAGAACAGAACAGAAAAAGAAAGAACAGAACAGAAAAAGAAAAAGGAAAACAGAGCAAGAATTCAAAAGAAAGGAATAAGAGAAGAAAAGAAAAAGGAAGTACATGTAGTAGTCTGTACAAGGAAGAAGAAGAGATTTTTTGATGTTGATGATGTCTCTCACTCTCTTGTTGTTGCAATCGTATGAGGAGAGAAGGAAGAGAAGAGGAAGAGAACGTGAAAGGGAAAGAGAGGCAGGCTGCGCCTCTGACTGAGGTTTTAAAAAACAGAAAATGCTAGGGTTTCAAAAAAGACAAAAAAGCCCTTATAACGTTTTAAAATTTTGGGCAAAATCGTAATTTCCTGCACATTTCTGGAGCGGCGCATTTGATCGCCACCGCACCGTCAAAACTCGGCCGCGTTTGACCGCGCCGTCCAACCGACACGCGCCGTCGCGCTTGGACGCGGAGACCTCAAAAAAACCGCTACGCGCCGCGATAGCGGGCGGCGCGGCCGCAATTGACAACTATGATTTATAGGTCTAAAGACATATTTTAAAACAAATTTTAAAAAGGTCATATTTTCAACAACAAAAAAAACATTTTAAAACATATTTTTCCTTAAATTTAATATGTAGGTTTTTAAGCCTCTATATTAAAATGAAGGCCGGGTTTTCAACCTCGTTGAGTCCTTAATCCTATACTCTGAAGGATCGACATCATTAAAGATTGGGAAAACAACTTGGTTTTTCGTCTTTTTACACTCATGACTCAAGTATGTCGACAAGTTCATCAAGACAATATGTCGAAGCTGCATAACTTCTGGACAAAATAACAATTGCAATCCTCGACCTTTCCGGTGCTTTGAAAATAGAGGCTATAATTCTGTTGGCACACTCATGAGTCCATCGTTATCTATGAAGGTTTTGAATCTCTCCAAGCACAAATGTTAAAGAGATTCTCTGTGAAGCCAAGTCGGGTGTCGGATCCTCTAAAACTGAGAAAAACATCGTAAAGCAGATGTTCATGATCTACATGTACATGTTCATGCTGACCATGGTTTTAGGCAGACCATATGAGACAGGTAGAAGACTAATTAAAACTAAACTATTATTCTCTGTAAAAAGGAACAAAACTATTACTTAGTACTCCTGCTATACTATCAATTAATTTAACGTCTGACCTAGGCTCTTCATTCCTTATCAATATTAATTTTATCATTGACACATCTAGTAATGACATTAGTGCGGGATAATTATCTACAAGTCAAACTCAATTGTTAAAAATAATGAAATTAGTAGATCAGATGTTATGATCGAAGTTTGAATCTCAACTCTTTACTTTCAAAATTAAGTTGTTATTGTTATTTTGGTAAAAAGGGTATTTTATTTTAGTCTAAACTGGTACTAATTAGTATTCTTTGGTAAACTAAATCTTGTTATGTCTAATGTTTCTTGCGTAATTCAGGTATCTTTTAAATAGATCCGGTAATGCACGAAATCAACAAACATACAATTTCTCCGTCCACAAGAGATCGAAAAAAACAAGATTATTACTTTTAACACCCTATGAAATTCTCGCGCGCCTTATTTTTTCCAAAAATACCCCTAGTCAGGATTACATAATCCAAACTCCTTTCGGAAAATGAGATCCGGACAAATTCGTGAATTTTGGCACTTAAACCACCCTGGTGGATGTTGATGCCAATGTTCAATGGATGAATTCGTATTCCATAATCCGGACAGTTTTTACACTTTCCAGATTAGGTAATCCGAAATGTGTAAATCACCCCGTTGAAAGTCAACATTTGAGGTGAAAAATGATGTTTTCGGATTACATAATCCGGAAAGTGTAAAACCTGTCCGGATTATGAAATTCGAACTACATCAGCACAAAGGCAGAAACCATCTGTTTTGGTTGAGCCTCTGTTTTAAAGCATGTAGTCAACTGTTTTGGCCTTTGACCATTTGTTCAAACTGAAAAATCAATTTATAACATTAATCAAACAACAACACAACATAATTATACAAACATTCAACATTAATCAAACATAATTATCCAAATGTTACATAACATATTATCCAAAATATTCAAACATTAACATAAAATAAAATACAATCAAGCCCTTGTCACTACACCCGTACCACCCCCACCACCCCTGCCACCTTTGGAACCCCCGGCACCCCTGCCACCGTCAGTAGCTCCCCGACGATTGTAAAACTTCCCATTATGCACCTCTTTCAATACATCCTCCAAATGTTGTCATTCCTCACATCCTCACGGCACCACACCAGTGGACATCACAGCATACACATGGTCTCTGATGCGGCCCAACCTTTCGCTCAGTTGTAAGTACCCATGCTCTCCATCCTCCTGAGCAGCAACCTCATCCATGACCTCACGCTCTGGTGGCCTCGGCATCGGTACCGCATGTCAGGAAGAATCATCTGTGGATGAGACCGGTAATAAAAACTACTGAATGTATCTCTCAACTGCCTCCACACCATGAACTGCATACTAGCCCAACTACTCAAGTGTCAGCGCATAATCAAGAGCACACTGAAAGCGGACTGTGATCTCCCCAAGGTAATATGCGCAGGTGCACTCCCATTGGAATGTCTCGGGATTGTCTGAACCCACTCAAACTGATGAAGCACCCACTCTGGTAGATATCTCACCATGCGGGGACCGTATCTAAGTCATCCTGTGTAAAGGCTGACCCGCTCAAACGGACATGCCTGACGATGATATCTATACGGGTACTTCACAACGGCACTCAGATCCAGCTCATCCAGATGGTTTATGTACTAGTCTGGTGTGCCCAAAGCAGACCATGATACAAAAAGCATTGCGCGTGGATGGATGTTCTCCCGATATCCTGCCCAGCATCCTTGCTTCCCATACCTCGTAACTGTTGATACACCTAAGCCTGCAACAATGACAACCACATATAAATATACAAACAAAAATAATGATGTGAGAGTGCTTCAATGTTGGTGTCATAGAATTTGTGTTGTAACAAAAGCCAACACTGTCAATAATTCAGGAAGGCCTTTTTATGTCTGCCCTCTGCCAAAGGTTTGTTTAACAATGGTTATGTGATGTGTGAATGGTTTGTTTACATTGTACTGATTTTGATTTTTCTTTGTTTAGGATGATGGTGAAAATTGTCAACTTTTGTCTGGGTTGATGAAGCTGAAGAACTAGGTTATTTTAAATCCAATGGTGCTGGTCATAGAAGAAATGCAAGGTTGATGGAGAAGTCTAAGGATAGCGGCAGAGAAGAGATGTGGAAGGCAAGATTGATGAATAACGTTGATTGTGTAGGAAGTGAGTTTAGGTTGATTAAGATATTGATAGGAGTAATGTGTTTGATTGAGTTTGTTTATAATGTTATTGTATTGTGTCAAGTATGTGTAATGTTGTAATGTTGTAATGAAAAGAGGTTGCCAATGAATGAAATCATCACTTCTGTCAAAATATTTCCTTCAAATTGATCCTTCTATTATTTGTTTATCCATCATATCAATCCCCAAATTAGTGCAAATACTATCAAATAAGTCCTTAAATTTTCACAATAGAGATCATTGTGATCCTTGGTGCATACATTTGCTGAACAATGTAAAAGGTAAAAAAGACATACACTAATATTGTTGAAAATACCATCAAAAGTCATACATTGGATGTTCATAAGTCATTACATAGCCTAAAATCATTAATCTAAAAAACGCAATCAAACACACTACACTCACAAACAAACATCAACGAAAGCGTGATATGAAGTTAAAAGTTAAAAAAAAGACTAAAACCGAAACCGAAAATCACAGAAAATGGACACAAAAAAGGGAGAAACGAACAAGAGTGAATGGAAAACGAATTTGAACTGCGTTACCTTAACAAACAACGAAATCTGACTTCAAAACCGTGTATTTTCCAAGGTTGATCGCTGACGATGATGATGATTTTGGAGAGGTGAAGAGGATGAAGGTTTCGGCGGGAAGGAGAAAGGTCTGGGACTTTTTTGATGAGTCTGAGTGAAATGTGATGATGAAAGAAAATGGTAATAGAGGGGTATAATTGGAAACACAAAAAAAATGAAACTGAAAAGTTAAACCTGCAATTTTAACCATTTTCATCAAATTAGTCCGTGTACACGTGGCTGCCTTGTTGACACGTGTACATGACAACACAACATGCAAGAGGACACATCATCCTCACTAACAGGCCTTTTGGACGGAAGGACCATTTTGATGGACGTCTGTAAAATTCAAGGACTAAATATATATTTCGAAAAATTCAGGGACGAATTTGGCTGATTTGTGAAAATTCAAGAACGAAGTTGGGTAATTACTCATTGTTTTAGGTGTGGTTTTATTGTGACTAACTGTTTTTCTTCAAAAATTGTACATGTTTGGATTTTAGAATCTGAATGAAACAAAAGTCATTCAAAAGTAATTTGAATTTTATAATATAAACATCACTTTTTACATGTTTTGAACCCCTCTAGTAATTTATGAAAAAAATATATATAACCAAGCCATTCAATTTTTTTTGATTTGAACCTATCATTTACATGCTTCAAACCTCTTTGTGCTAAAAATCCCTGAAAAAAATATGAAATTTATTTTTAACACAAGAATGGTTTGAAGCATGTAAATAAGGTGTTTAAATTCTAAAATTTAATTGTGTTACAACACTTGCTATCGGTTTGGATTCAAGAATCCAAAGATGATAAAATCTTGACAATTTCCCATTGAACCAGGTATAGACTTGTTATCTCTTCAATTGCAATATGAAGAATAATGCTATTGAATGATCATGCACCAATAACCAATGGAATGCTAGAATGAAAATAGTGAATATGAAATCATCCAAAATGTTACAAAGTTCTTATAAGTTTTTTCGGCGAAGATACTTTTGCAAAAAAAAATTATCATGCTTTGTGTCGTGAGGGATTCAAAATCTTCATAGATTATGAGAGATTGGATGGTGGAAACAAAATTACACGAACCCTCTCAAAGAAATTGAAAAACCAAGAGCCAACTGGATTAGCCATATTTTTCATTTTTTTCTTCTTTTCAAATGGTGTTTAGATGAACTTAAAAATTATGGACTATGGAGTGCAAGAAGATCAAGAGCCAACTGGATTAGCCAATATTTTTCAAAATATATGGTAAAGTCATGCCAACACGTGAAGTTAAATAAAAGATAATACCAACTCTCTGAGAGCACCATAAAAGAACTATCACAACATTTTTGAACAATAAGAACTATCTAATGATACAAATCTAAGCATCACAACATGTATAGTTCACTTTATCCATCTATATATATATATATACTTGACACTATCGTAAGGTCCACGTAAGTTTTGGTTAAAAAGTGGCCAAGTGGTTCGTAAACATTACGATGAGTTGAACAATTCAATTGTTCCCTCACATTAATTACATCAACTACTACTCCTTTTGGTTTTAAAAATAAAAAGTGGCTAAGTGGTTTGTATACATTATGATGAGCTGACTTATAAGTACGAGGAGTATCATTCTTTAATAACCAAACCAGCCTAGTTGACGGATTGAGTTTGTCGTGTCCAGCTAGGAGCACGTGAGCACATTGTTGCAAACTACATCTCAATTTCAATCGTTGGATCAAGATCGAACATTTAAGATTTTAAACTCGAACTTCAGAATTAAAAACAAACAAAATTTGAGTTTAAAATTTAAATCGTTTGTTGGGATGATTATAGCAATTGGATCCTCTCTTATCTTTTTTATACATCCCTACTCCTTTTCTTATCCAATGGTTGATTGTCTCATAAATGAATAAAAAACAACACCAAAATTATGAGTGTACCATAGAATTTACCTAACTAAAATCTTTGATTCCTGAATTGCCTTGAGAATAGAAGGTGAAAGTTGAAGTTCCTCATCATCATTTTGAATTTGATGTGGTAAGAAGAAAGTCTTGATTTTCTTGTTGCGCAAGGCATGATAGAGATTGCCTGTGAAGGTACAGTAAGTGTCCTCCCCTCTAAAAGTAGCTGCCATTTCATTCATCATGGCCATGATCAAAGGGTTAGATTATGGCTTCTCTTTAGTTTTTCAATTACCGAAAGGCTCTAATGAACGCAAACAAAGTGTATAGTATATTTGAGATTATACACATGTTGTGTGTTTGAATACTATACACACTTTTCAGCTATGCCAAAATTCAAACATTAACAGTGGACAATATTGTCTGAAAAACATATCTTGTTAGTAGAGAATCCACGTGGTTTATTGTTGACTCCTCTTTAATCCTTACGCTATTTAACTAGTAGTATAATTTTACACAAAATATTAGGAATTATTTGAAGGAAAATGTTAACGGTGTTTTTAGGAGAACACTCTTTAAGATTTGAGAAATATTAGGGTCATACTCTCTAACACTTTTCTTTAACACACTCCAATGATATTTTGCCATCTCATCCAACTTTTTTTTATTCTATTACTTGCTAACTGTTTAAAGAGTAACCATTTATTTTATTTATTATTACTAGACTTCTGCCCCGTGCTATCGCACGAGTCTATTATAAATGAATATCATCATATTTTCTTACAACAAATAATGAATTCGTTATTGACATATGAATTTAAAGATAATAAAGCATAATTTTGCATGTTAAATCTATAGATAGTAAGGTTAATCATTTAAGAAAATGACTAAAAGTACATTTTAAAAATTTCTTGTTACACCACATTTGATATCACGTTTATATCTTCACCTTCCTCGTGAGAAAAAAATTGATCGAAGCAAATATACTCCAACATTCTTAAGCAATTTCCCTTAACTTTTATTTATAGCCAAGCAAATGATATGACCAAGAAAAATTGTCGTCGTTGAAAATTGAAAGACAATCTTTTATCGAAAAGAGTCAATAATAACCTTGGAATATAAACCTTCTGACCAATATTATTAATTCATTTTCTTTAAACAAAAGATGATAATCATACGTAAGTAGTGTGGGAGTGAATCATCGAGGGTAGTTTCAAAGTTTATAAATTGTAGAAAAATATTACTAAGAATAATTGCTTGTTTACGCCTACTCGAGTTTCTGTCAAAATTGACATCTAAATTTTATTCAACTTTTATTGAATTCATTTTCTGTCAAAATTGACATCTAAATTTTATTCAACTTTTATTGAATTCATTAGTCTATTGTTGATGCTAATAAGCACAAATAAGTCACTTTGAGCACCTAACCACATAAATGAAGCTTGATAGTTGTTGTCTTAAAAAAAATGCATCTTTATCATCATAGCCATAGGCACTTATAGGTAATCTTGATGGAGGACAAGTGAGAGCACTATTTTATTGTGGGAGATGAGAGTAACAGATCTAAACCCTTAGATTTAAATAAATGACTAAGATTAAAATACACCTTTTTCTATTAACTTGCACCCTTTTTCTTATTCACGTTTACACTTCATACATGCCTTTCTCTAGTCTTCATGTATGAATCGGTGGCCATAACATCTAAATCGAAGTGTACAATTAACAAAATTGAATAGAAAAACGCATTCGTGTGATTTGTGAGAGAGGAAGAAAACCAGGAGAGAAAAAAAAAACACTTATGCTCTTTATTCAAGTGTGGCTAGCCTTTTTTACTGGAATTAAATCTTGACCGTATATTTTGATCTAAGGGATGATATTATATCTTCTCATCTCTCATTTAAGTTACTCTTCTCACTTGATATGCCCTCAATCTTGATGAATCCTTAAAAAAAAAATCTTGACGAACTTTCTTATTCAATCAACCTTATCACATTAAACATACAAAACAGACACAATACTTCATGTCATCAATTGTCTTCTTTGAACTTTGCAAGGTACACAACTAACTGAATAAATGTTGAATTAGTGGTTATGCTAGCTCTTTGACAATGAACATGCAAGGTATAGGATCATAGGCACATATAAGCTACTTTGTCTTTATCAACCAACTTAATTAATGAAGTGAAGTGAGAAACTCCCTCCGTCCCATATTATAAGCAAAAAAAAAAAAATCACACTTATTAAGAAAACTAAAACATAGTAGTTTGTGACATAGTTTTTTGTGTTATCTTTGAAATAAGTTTTATAGGAAGATGTAAAAACAAATTTCATTAGTTGTTGGTTATTGAAAAAATGAAAGAGAGAGTAAATTGGATGCACTTTTCATTTAATTTTTCTTTGGAAAAGATAAAAGTTGGTCTTTTTTGCTTATAATTTGGGACAAAGAAAATGAGTTTTTTTTGCTTATAATTTGGGACGGAGGGAGTAGTTGTTGTCCTGTGGTGAAAAACGTGCAATGTTAGCATAATAGGCACAAATAGGTTATGCTCATTAACAAAGATATACTTCCTCCGCTTCAAAATATAAACAAAATTTGTTTTTTAGATGCATTCATTTAATGATGTATGTGGTCCATATTATGAACCACATACATCATTAAATGAATAAACCTAAAAAATAATTTTTATTTATATTTTAAAACGGAGGGAGTAAGAACATACATTGAGCACTCAAGTTATTAATTGAATTAGTTGTAGTTATTTCTTCAAGGGAACATTTGTTCTTCTCAAGCATGATAGAATTAAGTTTAGACAAAAAAAACGTGCAAGTTATAAGAACATATAGGCACATATGGGCTACTTTGAATAACTAACTGAAGAATGCTAATGAAAGTTTATGTTGTTTAACCAAAAAAACATGTAAGGCGTAGGATTATATGACCATGTAGGTTAGTTTGAGAAATTAACTTAATAAATGAAGCATGCTAGTTGTTGTATTTAAAGTAAAACGTGCATACATGATTTATAAATTAAACATATACATTGAGCACTCAACTTGACATGATAAATTATTGAAGTTCCAATTACAAACATGACATCCATGAGTTCAACAAAAACAAAAAAGGTAAAAAAAACACCAACTTAAATGCAAAATAAACTTAATGTCCACATAACTAAAGAAAACAAAATAGTAGTTTAAACTCTAAACAGTTTCAAGTTCGTCTTTCAATTATCTGTTTGAATCTTCACACAAGCCAAATTTGACGAAATAGTATTTGAACATTCACCATCTTGAGGAGCATCTGAAGCCACTAATCCAATGCTTTCGGCTTATCGTTTTCCGATAGTTTTTCTATTTGGACGTTCCATTCTGATCTGTCTGCACTACTTCAGCCATGTTGGCTGAATCACCAAATTCCAATGTTTCCTAAAGAATAATTCAGAAAAATTAGAACAATATTCGACTGTAATTGAATAATGTCAAACATGTTTCTTCAGCCAGCAACATGAGTCCAAGTATGTTTGTAGTCAGCTTCATTTACGATTCTCACCAAAGGGAAAATGCTTATATTAACTTAACAAAGTATTCACACACACACAAAAAAAAAAGTTTTTGAATTAATAGAAGTATTTTTGATCAATCATACTTCCTCATATAATGTATTTACGGTATAAAAAAAAAGAAGAGGAAGTGAATATGTTATTTTTCATTCTGTTAGTGTTGCAAAGCATTTCACTATGCACATGATAACACTTTGACTGATGCATGCATGGGCGGATCTAGACATTTGATATATGTGGCGAATTTTAAATTGTCTCTAATTGTTCACTTCGTTAGTCAAAATAGTCTTTAAGATTAAAATATTTTATTAATATTGTCATGTTAATCTTTCAATATACTTATTTATTATCATTTCCGAGACTATTATGACTTACAAAGTACAAAATCAAATACTATTTTAAAATTTTAATACATTAAAAGACTATTATGACTGTTTATTATACATCCAGAGACTAAAATAGCTATTACATTATTTTGTAATATATATATATAAAAATAAAAAGGAAAGTGGTATGTGGGGCTAAAGCCCCAACCCCGGATCACCCTTAAATAGATCCACCCCTGATGCATGCAACAAAATAATAAAAGAACACTATGGACTCATACATATTAAACATAATGATATAAACTTCGGTTGATTAAAATAGACTTACGGTTTATATGTCAAATTCCACGTGAAATTTCCTAACTTTCATTAAATCACTTCGAACAGTCTTGCACACAACCCCGTTTGAATTATTATGAACTGGTAGTATAGTATCGCTTTGGTCCCATTAGTAATAAAAACTCTGTTTAG
Organism: Medicago arabica; assembly: GCA_946800305.1. Classification (NCBI taxonomy): domain Eukaryota; kingdom Viridiplantae; phylum Streptophyta; class Magnoliopsida; order Fabales; family Fabaceae; genus Medicago; species Medicago arabica. Next base: position 4,247,182 of record OX326970.1, read on the forward strand.
GTCCTTTAACTTGATTAAAAGTATCAGTTTGGTCCTTTCTGTTATTTTAATTCAAAAAAACGTTAAATTTAGGAACTAAACTAATACTAATTAAATAAGTTAAAGGACCAAACTAATATTAATTAAATAAGTTAAGGGACCAACATTTAACGTTTTTTTGAATTAAATTAACAGAAAGGACCAAACTGATACTTTAAATAAAGTTACGGGACCTGAACGGAGTTTTTATTACTTATGGGACCAAAACGATACTAAAAATGTTGTTAAGGGACCAAAAGAGCATTTTAGCCTTAATTAATTAACTAATTAATTCTTCATTTTCAATTGATAAAAAATAAATATCTTTTTGACCCAAGCCCAAGCCCGGTCCGACCCGGCCAGTCGGACGAATCGCGGCGACGTCGCGCGCGTGTGATATATTTATTTTTCTAAGCGCTCACCCGTTCACAAAAGTGGGTACCCAATGACACACCCTTGGAGGTCCCCCCACCTCTATATAAACACTTGCTAGTTGGGGTGGCTCACCAATGTGGGACATTTTTAAGTCACACACACTAGTTTTCACATTGTGTTTTTCTATCCAACTTCTCACTAGAATTAAACTAGTGTTCCAACATACATCGTTTATAGCAAACATGGTTCTTTTATTCATTGAGTGGCTCAAGACCAATGAGAAACGTGTGAGTGGGCCAGAGTTTGAGTGGTTCAAGACTAATGCAGGAAAGCAACAAATTGGAGGGAAATGACTTGATATTTAGAGATAAATTTGTCATTTTGGGTGTTACGGCTGCAATTAGGGTTAGGGATTTGGACTAATCAGACCACCTTTGATTTATATTAAGTAATATTATTTGTATTTTGACTCGATATCTTCTTACTGTAAAATAAAAAATTCATCTTCTTTTGTACTTGAAGCTCAAACATGTTCCAGAACATGGTGAACATGGATTAAACAACACAATAATCCAACAATTGAAGCCATTATGGATGTTCATAATCTTCAACATACCTAGATTTAAAGCATGGTTTAAAAATTAGAACCCAATTTGAAATTAATCGGTTTAAAAGATAATCTGGACAAAATTGTTGAATCTCATGGCATGGCAGAACAAATGGTTGTTACCCTCCTTTTGCACACGAACTAGCACCATTTCTAGAGGAAAACGCAAGAGACTATGGGATGAAATCAAAGATCTACTTGATAATGGTTAAATTCAAAAAAACACATCTAACAACTCCATCGAGAATTTTTTTTTAAAAAAATTATCCCTTTTTCATCTTTATCGCAACAGATCTAACAAGCAAGCTACCATTGAGAAATTGTAAAGGTTTTGCATTGTTGGGTTATGGAAGGAGAGGGAGAAGCCATTGCAACTTGCAGAGATATGTGTTCTCTCTTCTTTTTTTTTTATTTTCAATTAAAGGTGGTATTGTGTTTACTAAATCGGTAGAACAGGTAACAAGTAAAGTAGTAAAAAAGATTGAATGAGGTGGCTGAATATTATATAAGTGTGTTAAAAGAGAGTGTTAGAGGATGTGACCCTAGCATTCCTCGATAGATTTTAAATAGTAAGTTTTTGTGAAAATCTGTATATTTAATGTATTGAAATTTATAATATTTAGCTTTTTAAAATAATATTTCTAAATTATTATCATTAAAGACCCTTATTTTTAGACCAAGAAAAAAAACCCTTATTTTATTACATGATGATTCATGAAAGTGTATTTATTTTTTATAAATGGGAATATAATCCAACCCAAGCCCAATTGCTGTTCTTAATTAGAATAACAAATCCAATTAGCAATAAAAAAGTTGCAAGTTGTGAGACAATTACAAATCACTTTCATTTGGGAAATAAAAAAACTATAATTGTTGATTCAAGAAACTTAATTCCTATTGGATTTAGAAAACTTTAACCCATTTTTACTTCAGGTATTTTTATTGTAAAATTTCGAAGTTTTTACTAAACTAGTCCATAAAGCAATGGTGTAGCTACATAGATGTTCACATTTAGGAAGGAACCATGATATTTGAACAATATTTTATTTTGTGTATAGAGTATTTTACAAAGTTATCTGTCATTTGTGTTAGTAGAAAAAGAAATTAGAAGAATTTGAAAAGGATAAATTGTACTAATTGAAAAAGAAGCATTAAAGCATCGTTAATATAGTAAAATTACATACTAAAATGAGAGATTCTTTTGGACGGAGGTTAATGGCCGCTTAATTCATTCTTCCCAGATTTCGCTTTCCATATATACACAGTCCGAATGAAGAAAAAATAATGGACTATTCACTACCAAAAATAAACATATTTCGAGACCCTTGAAGTTGTAAAGGTCGCAGATGGTCATTTGTGAAAGTTCTCAAAGGTCGGAGAAATTGGTGTGTCTATGACATATTGCGACGGTTCAGAAAACTGTCGTAAAAACAGTCACAAAGGTTATTGCGACGGTTTAAATTTTTAAGGGACTTGCGACTGTTTAAATTGTCGCAAATGCTGATTTAAATTTTTATATATTTTATTTTGTGACGGTTTGAACGGTCACAAATATCTCTTTTTTTTTTTTAAATTGAGAGGGCCTGATTTAAAAATATTTTAAATATTTTTTAAGACATTCTCAAATACATATGTTAATAAAGACTTAAAATGTAAAAATATATAATTATACATGAGTAAATCTCATTCATATAATTCATTAAGAGTAACAACATCATTCCATACATCAACTTAATTAAAACAATAAATAAAGTATGTAATTTAAACATTCAAAAATCCAAACACTAGTGATTGAACATTTAAAACAAATGTATCAGAATAAGATGTCCATAAAATATTTAAGTATAGATTATTTCTGTAAGATAAAACAGGCCAAACTATTTTTCGTATAAAGTTATAAACTGCTTTCATATGCTAACTTGGAGAGATTATGGAAATTTGTTGAAGCAGCTTATGAAATGTCAGAAGCTCATTCCATAAACTCTGTCAAACAGTCTCATAAGTGTTTATGATAGTAGATAGATTCAAATAAGTCAATCCAAACAGGTCTTTGTTAACAAACATGGACGAGAAATCTATTGTGAGGTGGTATAGTAGTAACAAGGCTCACCAAGGTGCAGGGCATGAAATGATGGCAGTCTTGGAGCCATTGCTTTATGCTGCCAGTGTTGATTTAGTTTTTGCTGATCATGTTCATGCTTATGAACATTCGGTTCGCCTTTTATAGTTTAGCCTTTATTTTAATTTCTAAGCATGATTTAATCAATGGAAGATTGGATGCTTGTGGCATCGTCCATATAACTATTGGTGATGGTGGAAACCGAGGAGGCTTAGCTCATACAAGTAATATCTTCCAGACACATTATAAAAATTTGTTATCTGAATTGGTTATTGTCTGAAATCTGTCGATATAACTTCTAAGGTTGTTTATCGGTATGCATGTAGCCTTTATTCTTACACCATTGTTGTTTACAGTTACATATATCCACAGACAAGATGTTCAGAATTCCGTGAAGCCAGTTTTGGTCATGGTCGGCTGAAGATTGTAAACGCTACTCATGCCTTTTGGAGTTGGCATAGGGATGATAATAATAGTCCATATAATTATTAAGGGTCGATATATTCTTTCTCAATACAATTTGGTAAATCTATTAACTTACAAGAGGTAATTCAATCCTGTGATAAATTAGGCAATTCAATATAGTTACAAGAGAGACTATTAAGGAAAAATATATAATTTACAAAGCAAATTTATGTAAAAAAAAAAGTCAGGACCACTATTAGATCCTTGACATAAGGACCATTGTTCCAAAATCCAAAAACAATTGCAGAGCAAATCAATTTTCAATATGATTGCCATCTTCTATCTGGTCCAAATCTATATGCTTGTTATTTGCAAACAACTTTTAATATGATTGGCATCTTCCACGATCTTTTGGATGAATTCATATTCATACCCGGTCGTGTAAGTCTTTCCAGAAAAATTAGAAACTTCATGCAAAGCTGACTTCCATTTTTGTACTCTCTCCGAGTCGATTCCAAATTTATTTTCATGTTGAGCCATGGCTTTACCATAACCATTTCTCAAATGCCTTATGTCTGATGGCTCTACTTTGTAAAAGATTGGCCAAACTAATTGATTATTCGATTTTCTACATTCAATAATTTTCACAAGTTCATCAAGGCACCATGGGGAACTTGCATAGTTTTCAGACAAAACAATAATCGAAAGTCTTGATGCTTCAATTGCATTTCTAAGAGAAGGTGAAATTCGGTCTCCAGTGTGCAGTCCTTCATCGTCCATGAAAGTCTTGAATCCCCCTTGGCATAAAGCTTGAAAAAGACAACCTGTAAAAGAGTAGCGAGTATCTGTCCCTCTAAAACTGAGGAACATCTGCCATTGTGCAGTTGAATGTCTCAAATTGTCAAGTGATTTTTTCCATTCCTCCATTGGTTTTGTTCTTAAGGAAGACCCTACATTAATAATTTTTCCAGGTAACCTATCACACTCAAAAGCAACTTCACATGCCACATTAAATAAGTCAAATGAGGAGGAGTGATCCTCGTCAAGAATGCCTGAATGTTTTTCAAACAAAGTCGAAGCTTCCTCGGTAGATAAGGAATGAAGTTGAATCTCCCTTTGACAATGCATCAAGTCACAATATTTTTTGCGACGTGTGGTCAAAAGGACCTTGCATTGATTACTATTACAAGGAATTCCTACATCTTCTAGGTCAAATTTTGTCCGAACATCATCAAAGATCACAAGTATTGGACAATCCATATTTTCTATCGTGGATAATATTCTTCTGGCTCTTCCAGCTTCACTGTTTCTATCAAATCTTATATTCAAGGAGTCAGCAATTTCATCTTGCATTGATGTGATATTTGGGTTTTTGGTCACATTGACAAATAAAATTTCATAAAAAATATTCAAATATTGAACTTTCTGACCCATTACTTTCACCAATGTAGTTTTACCAGAGTCACGCCTACCGTACAATCCAATTATATAACAATTATCATCTTGCAGTGCTTCCAAAAGCTCATTAGAAGCCTTCTCCGTTGACTTGAAACACTCGAAGTTATTTCCTAGAGAGAAGTGTTTTAAACTTGGAATTGTAGTTGAAAATGAATCAAAATTACATTTCTTATTTAGTTCTTTAATTTTTTCCTGCAAACTTTTAAATTCAATCCATGATGGTGGTTTTGATTGTATTGTAAGATTCTCCATTTCTTGTATGATTATGTCTGTTTTTTTTAGCCACTCAAACACAACATCTCTGACCTTTTCAATTTTACGATCAATTGCTTCAACTTTTGCACGCACACGATCACGATTTGAAATGAGTTTCTTCTTTTGTCTTTCAATTTTCATATAGCCTTTGCCAAACCAATCAGATACACATTTATTTCCATCAGCTTCCTCTACCGCCTTCTTTACCGCATGAGTTACAATAAGACAACCATATTGAGCAACATCATAGGGTTTTCTTCCTGCTGCAAAATTTTATTAATAGAAACATATAAATCAGCATAGTTTCAGCTTTGTTTATAGATTAACTTATGACAAAATAAAAATTCAGAGTTATGATTATACTTTTGTTGAGCATTATATGAAACAAATAAAGAAGAAATTGAACTCACACATGTTTGCAGCAAGCAGAGAGAATTAGGTTGAAACCAGAAAGGAGTGAAGTTTGAATGATTGTCTATTAACTTGAGGTCATAGTTTACTTTCTTCATCTATATATAATTGACACTATCTTAAGATCCACGTAAGTTTTGGTTAAAAAGTGGCCAAGTGGTTCTTAAACATTACCATGAGTTGAACGATTATTCAATTGTCCCCTCACATAAATTACATCAACTATTAAAAGAAAAACAATACAAAGTTGCAAGTACTGTCACTTTCATTTGGGAAATAAAAAAAGAATTCTCACATTGCATCCCACGGCATTGACTAGGCTATATAAGTACATAATTTATTATAGCATCATCCTTTTTGTGCGCTCTTTAAAAACTCAAAATTCAGTCTGAATCTTTTTATCTTAAAATTTGAAATATATTTTTCCGCTAATTTCAAAGAGAAAACAAATAATCATGATTGTTTTAGTTGCGGTTTTACCGTGACTAATTGTCTTTCTTCGGAAATTTTACATGAATAAAACAAAAGTTATTCAAAAGTAAATATAAAAATATGAAATTTATTTTTGACTCAAGAAAGGTTTGAAGCATGTAAATAAGGTGTTTGGATCCTAAAATTTAAATGTGTAGCAACACTTGTTTTCGGTTTGGATTCTAGAATCCAAACAAAGATGTTAAAATCTTAACAAATTAGCTAGCACATTTCAACGTGGCTAAACTTTCTCCCTAAAATTGTGGAAAAATTTAATCTACAATTTCCCATTGAACCAAATAGACTTGTTATCTCTTCAATTGCAATATCAAGAATAATGCTATTGAATAATCATGCAGCAGTAACCATTGGAAATATATAATGAAAATAAACAAACTAATATTGATAATAATTTTCTCTACTCACATTTCCCATGAGGTGTATGAGTGTCTTGTGATCATTTTTGTTTTCTTATATTAGATTAGCGGGGATTAATGTTTGAACATTCTTTATCATAATTGTTCGGAGTTTCAACTTATAATATTAGACTACACCTTTGGGACTAGTACCTCTTTGTTGATAACTCTTTCAATATATATGCCAACGGTTTTCAATTAAAGCAGTTTTGAAATTTACTTTGTTAATCAAGAAGGAATGTTAAGGTACATAAGAGATGTCAAGGTAGGTGTTTTGTTTTCACGCCACTTTGTTAATCATGAAGAAATTTTAAGGTAGATTAAGTTTCGGTTTCAATCAAATTCTGTATTTTTTTGTGTGTGTAAAATAAGTCAACCCCATAATCCCCTCACGTAATTTTAATTTTTTTTCAAATAACAAGTAAAAGACTCTTGCATTCGCACAACTCGCATAAATATAAAATAATTACATTAGTAATATTGTGAAATGTTTAAAAATAATAAATGAAAATTATCACCATTACTGCAATGTCTCTATTAAAGAAATATATGCAAAATTTCGGTAAATATTTGCAATGCACAAATTGTAGATTTTATTTAACTATATCTACGAAGCAAATTTTTATGAAGTGATATGAAATGCATAAAAAATGTATTGGTATGAGAAAGTCGATATAATTAAATTTTGAAAACTCGTGACTATTTTCAAAAAATCAACGTTAATATAGTGTTTATATTAAATATTTTGTTATTTTATATGCAAAACATTGTTACATATTTAAATTGCGCCCGATGCCAATCTTATGTGTTTATATCTACAGAGGTAAATTGTATGTACCAATATGATAAAGTTTTGAAAACTCTTGACTATTTTCAAAATATCAAAATTAATTTAGAGTTTATATTAAATATTTTTTATTTTATTTGTAAAACACCGTTACATATCACAACCGCGCCCGTAGTGGATTTTATGTGCTTATATGTGCGGTAGCCATTTTTTATGTGTCAATATGAGAAAGTTTGAAAACTTATGTCTATTTTCAACATATCAACATTAATTACTTCAAAAAAAATATCAGCATTAATGTAGTGTTTCTATTAAATATATTTTATTTTATATTCAAAACACCTTTAAATATTTGCACTGCACTTGTTGCAGGTTTTATGTGTTTATATTTGCGTAATTAAATTTTTTTGTTTTAATATGATAAAATCAAATCGATATGATCAAATTTTGAAAACGCATGACTATTTTTAAAACATCAATATTAATATAGTGTTTATATTACATATTTTTTATTTTATTTTATATGTGAATTAGTGAGATTAAAAGAGATGAGCATAAACAGTTTCCCTGTATATATGACATTAGAGATGAGAAAAAATGGTTGTCCTATGGGAATAAACAGTCTTTCTTAATTTATTTCATAACAAATTAGTTTTTTTATTTGTAAATAACCATTGGACCAATAAAATTAAGAACATTATAAGTTTAACCGAGATTAATTATGAAATTTTGTTGGCAATTGATTTTCTTATAGTGGTAAACGCTAAATGACGATATAGGGAATCGGTTAGACTTAGAAGTGATAAATATGCGAAATCACAATATAAAGGGAATTAGTTAAGCTTGGTGTATAAGTAAAAAATAATTATTTTTCAAAAAAGGAATATATTAGTTTTTTTTATAGTAGTAGTAGAAGTAGTGGAAATATAGAGCATTAGTTTTAGGCTTGGAAGTGATAAACTAAAAAAAATTAATTAAGTATATAAAATGAAGGGAATCAGATGAGAAGGAGAAGAAAGAAACAAATTGGCTTTTTTAATTGAACAAAGAAAGGGAATTAGTTTTAGGATTGGAAGTGATAAACAAAATCAATTTTATATATATATATATATATATATATATATATATATATATATATATTAAATGCAATCGAATAATAAGGACAAGAAAGAGGAAATTAATTGGCTTTTTTATTTGGAAAATATATGGAATTAGTTTTAGACTTGGAAGCGAGAAACAAGAAAAATAAAGGTTTGTTTAGTGTTTCACCATATGACTATTAGTAAATTTTATTGCTGGCTATTAAAGGTTCGTTTGTTTAAAAATTTCGTTAGTTTAAAATTGGCTTGTTTATTTTAAAAATATAGAAAATTAGTTAGGATTGAAAGTGATTAACAAAAAATAAAAATACGGAATTAGCTAGGTTTGGAAAGTGTTAAACACAAAATCACGATAAATGTGCAAAATGACGACATGTAGGCAGTTAGTTAAGCATAAAAGATAAACAAAAATAAATAAATTTTCAAAAAATAATAAATTAGTTTTTTATTCTACAAAATGACGATTGAATCCATAAAATTAAAAAGATTATAAGTTTAACCGATAATAATTATAAAATTTTACTGAAGTACTTTTTTTTATAGGAAGTATATATATATATATATATATATATATATAGTAGAAGTCAACATGAGCAATGCCTAGTTGTTCTTTATTAGAATAACAAATCCAAATAGCATTAAACAAGAAAAAGTTGCTATTAGCGAAAAACAATATAAAGTTGTAACTACTATCACTTTCATTTGGGAAATAAAAAAGTTCTCACATTGCATCCCATCCCACGCCATTGACTAAATTATATAAATACATAATTTTTTATAGCCTCGTCCTTTTTGTGGGCGTTTTAAAAACCCAAAATTATGTCTGGATATTTTATTTTAAAATTTGAAATGTGTTTTTTTTTTGTGATTTTCAAAGCGAAAACAAATAACCATGATTGTTTTAGTTAAATGTGGTTCTACCGTGACTAACTTTTTTTCTTCATAAATTTTACATGTTTGGATTCTAGTATCTGAATGGAACATAAGTAATTTAAATTCTATAATATGTACACCTCTTTTTATAGTATAGTAGTAGAAGTCAACCCAAGCAAAGATGACTTGTTCTTTATTTGAATAACAAGTCCAAATAGCATTAAAGAATAAAAAGTTGCTATTTGTAAAAAAAACAATATAAAGTTGCAAATATTATCACTTTGATTTGGTAAATAAAAAGGTTCTAACATTGCATCCCACGGCATTGACTAAACTATATAAGTACAAAATTAAGTCTGAATTTTTTATTTTAAAATTTGAAATGTGTTTCTCAGTCATTTCAAAGAGAAAACAAATAGCCATGATTGTTTTAGTTAAATGTGGTTCTACCATGACTAACTGTTTTTCTTCAAAAATTTTACATGTTTGAATTCTAGAATCTAAATAGAACAAAAGTAATTTAAATTCTATAATATGAACAACTATAGTAGTAGAAATCAACCCAAGCAATATTGGTTTGTTCTTTATTAGAATAACAAATTCAAATAGCATTAAACAATAAAAAGTTGCTATTTGCAAAAAGAAAACAATATAAAGTTGCAAGTACTATGCACTTTCATTTGGGAAATAAAAAAGTTACATTGCATCCCACGGCATTGACTAAGCTATAATTTCTTATAGCATCATCCTTTTTGTGGGCTTTTAAAAAACCCAGAATTAAGTCTGAATTTTTTTATTATAAAATTTGAAATGTGTTTTTCTGTCATTTTCAAAGAGAAAACAAATAACCATGATTATTTTAGATGTGATTCTACCGTGACTAACTCTTTTTCTTCATAAATTTTACATGTCTCGATTCTAGAATCTAAATGGAACAAAATAGTTTAAAAGTAATTCAAAATTTATAATATGAACACCTCTTTTTACATGCTTCCAACCCATCTTATGCTAGTAATTTATTGATAAAAATATATAAAACCGAGTCATTCGAATTTTTGGATTTGAACACCTCATCTACATACTTCGAACCTCTTTTGTGCTAAAAAATCATGGAAAAAATATGAAATTTATTTTGGACACGAGAAGGATACTTTGAAGCATGTAAATAAGATATATGGATCCTAAAATTTAAATGTGTTAAAAACACTTGTTTTCTCCTTCAATATGTCAACTGTTTCCGATTTTAGTTTTGAAGGTCACTTTGTTAATCATTAAGAAAATATTGAGAATTATTTTAATTACATGATGATTCATGAAAGTGTATTTATTTTTTATAAACGGGAATAAGTCAACCCAAACCCAATTGTTGTTTTTGATTAAAATAACAAATCCAATTAGCAATAAAAAAATTGCAAGTTCTTTTTGGGGACAATTGCGAGTTGCTTTGCAAGTTGTGAAACAATTACGGATCACTTTCATTTGGGAAATCAAAAGGCTATAATTATTGATTCAAGAAACTAAACTAGTCCATAAATTAAGCAATGGTGTAGCTACATAGATGTTCATATTTGGGAGATTTATATGCTATCGAATAGGAACCATGATATTTGAACAATATTTTATGTATAGAGTATTTTACAAAGTTATCTTTCATTAGTGTTAATAGAAAGAAAAAAAAAACTAGAAGAAATTGAAGAAAAGAAAGTAATATATAGGTAGGCACTTATAGAAAAAGAAGCATTAATTCTTCGTTAATATAGTAAAATAACATACTAAAATGAGACATTCTTTTGGACTACACGGAGGAAGAAGTGATATTTTATCCTTGGTTTCAAGGTACCTACCCAGGAGAGTAACCCATCAAGAAGAAGGGTAGCCTTGGCTATCTAAAAAAAATAAAAAAATTGGTTGATATGTATTTATATTCGGCTGCGTCAAATAATAAACATTAAACTTCTTCGAACAAGTTTAGTTGTCGAAAATTAGCATAAATAAGATAAAAAAAATACTACGTGATTGATAGATTTATCTTTATCGATTTGGTATTTCCGGTCTCAACAACAATTATAAAGAAAACTTTTTCAACAATAAAAATTATCAACACAATAGTCACAAACATATTAAATAGAAAATGAGTTTTTTTTTGCAAATAACCTATTTGTTTAGATCATAAAAGACATTATTAATCTATTTTGTAAACGGTCAATTATGAATAAAATTGATTTCTTGAAAAGCATTTTGTCCAATTTTTCTAAATATTTCAATTTTTATTATTTGTTGTTTCTCTAAGATAATTTTCATGTATTGGCTAATTTTCAAATTATTTTGTTTTTAGTCTCTGCAACACTTGCGATCTTTAAGTTAAGTTCCTAAGATTTTATTTAATTTTAGTCCATAATTTTTTAGGGTTAAATATGTTTTTTGTTTCTATAAATATACCAATTTTCGTTTTAGTTTCTCCAAAAAATTCCTTCAACTTTTAGTCCCTGTAAACTTTTCAATCACTACCTTTAATCCTTACTTTTAAGAATTTTTTTGTATTTTTTAATGAAATTGTGCATAAATGTATAGAATATTGTAAAATTTACTCAAAAGAAAATTATAATTTTTTAACAAAACATAAATTAAATATGATTTTTTACCGTCAAAAATATAAAAGTTCATATTTAATTCATGTATTGGTAAAAAAAATCTCTTTTTTTTTGAGTGATCCTTATAATATTATTTATTTTTTTGGAAAATTTTATTCAAAAATATGAAATCTACATATGAGTTTGCTTTAAAGGAGAGACCAAAAGTGAAGATGAAAAAATTTTGCACTAAAAGTTGAAGAAATTTTTTAGAGGGATTAAATCGAAAATTTGACATATTTATGGAGATCAAAAATATATTTAACCTTTTTTTTATAGGGATTAAATCCTAGACTAAAAACGCTTTTTTTTGTAAATTTTTAAGAAATCGAGACAAAAATTGAATATTTTTTTGTTAAGAGCTAAACCTAAAAAATTATAATTTATAGGTCTAAAGACATATTTTAAAACAAATTTTAAAAAGGTCATATTTTCAACAACAAAAAAAACATTTTAAAACATATTTTTCCTTAAATTTAATATGTAGGTTTTTAAGCCTCTATATTAAAATGAAGGCCGGGTTTTCAACCTCGTTGAGTCCTTAATCCTATACTCTGAAGGATCGACATCATTAAAGATTGGGAAAACAACTTGGTTTTTCGTCTTTTTACACTCATGACTCAAGTATGTCGACAAGTTCATCAAGACAATATGTCGAAGCTGCATAACTTCTGGACAAAATAACAATTGCAATCCTCGACCTTTCCGGTGCTTTGAAAATAGAGGCTATAATTCTGTTGGCACACTCATGAAAGTCCATCGTTATCCATGAAGGTTTTGAATCTCTCCAAGCACAAACGTTAAAGAGATTCTCTGTGAAGCCAAGTCGGGTGTCGGATCCTCTAAAACTGAGAAAAACATCGTAAAGCAGATGTTCATGATCTACATGTACATGTTCATGCTGACCATGGTTTTATGCAGACCATATGAGACAGGTAGAAGACTAATTAAAACTAAACTATTATTCTCTGTAAAAAGGAACAAAACTATTACTTAGTACTCCTGCTATACTATCAATTAATTTAACATTTTACCTAGGCTCTTCATTCCTTATCAATATTAATTTTATCATTGACACATCTAGTAATGACATTAGTGCGGGATAATTATCTACAAGTCAAACTCAATTGTTAAAAATAATGAAATTAGTAGATCAGATGTTATGATCGAAGTTTGAATCCCAACTCTTTACTTTCAAAATTAAGTTTTTTTTTTTAGGGAAAATTAAGTTGTTATTGTTATTTTGGTAAAAAGGGTATTTTATTTTAGTCTAAACCGGTACTAATTAGTATTCTTTGGTAAACTAAATCTTGTTATGTCTAATGTTTCTTGCGTAATTCAGGTATCTTTTAAATAGATCCGGTAATGCACGAAATCAACAAACATACAATTTCTCCGTCCACAAGAGATCGAAAAAAACAAGACTATTACTTTTAACACCCTATGAAATTCTCGCGCGCCTTATTTTTTCCAAAAATACCCCTAGTCAGGATTACATAATCCAAACTCCTTTCGGAAAATGAGATCCGGACAAATTCGTGGATTTTGGCACTTAAACCACCCTGGTGGATGCTGATGCCAATGTTCAATGGATGAATTCGTATTCCATAATCCGGACAGTTTTTACACTTTCCGGATTAGGTAATCCGAAATGTGCAAATCACCCCGTTGAAAGTCAACATTTGAGGTGAAAAATGATGTTTTCGGATTACATAATCCGGAAAGTGTAAAACCTGTCCGGATTATGAAATTCGAACTGCATCAGCACAGAGGCAGAAACCATCTGTTTTGGTTGAGCCTCTGTTTTAGAGCATGTAGTCAACTGTTTTGGCCTTTGACCATTTGTTCAAACTGAAAAATCAATTTATAACATTAATCAAACAACAACACAACATAATCATACAAACATTCAACATTAATCAAACATAATTATCCAAATGTTACATAACATATTATCCAAAATATTCAAACATTAACATAAAATAAAATACAATCAAGCCCTTGTCACTACACCCGTACCACCCCCACCACCCCTGCCACCTTTGAAACCCCCGGCACCCCTGCCACCGTCAGTAGTTCCCCGACGACTGTAAAACTTCCCATTATGCACCTCTTTCAATACCTCCTCCAAATGTTGTCATTCCTCACATCCTCACGGCACCACACCAGTGGACATCACATCATACACATGGTCTCTGATGCGGCCCAATCTTTCGCTCAGTTGTAAGTACTCATGCTCTCCATCCTCCTGAGCAGCAACCTCATCCATGACCTCACGCTCTGGTGGCCTCGGCATCAGTACCGCATGTCAGGAAGAATCATGTGTGGATGAGACCGGTAATAAAAACTACTGGATGTATCCCTCTACTGCCTCCACACCATGAACTGCATACTAGCCCAACTGCTCAAGTGTCAGCGCATAATCAAGAGCACACTGAAAGCGGACTGTGATCTCCCCAAGGTAATCTGCGCAGGTGCACTCCCATTGGGATGTCTCGGGATTGTCTGAACCCACTCAAACTGGTGAAGCACCCACTCTGGTAGATATCTCACCATGCGGGGACCGTATCTAAGTCATCTTGTGTAAAGGCTGACCCGCTCAAACGGACATGCCTGACGATGATATCTATACGGGTACATCACAACGGCACTCAGATCCAGCTCATCCAGATGGTTTATGTACTAGTCTGGTGTGCCCAAAGCAGACCATGATACAAAAAGCATTGCGCGTGGATGGATGTTCTCCCGATATCCTGCCCAGCATCCTTGCTTCCCATACCTCGTAACTGTTGATACACCTAAGCCTGCAACAATGACAACCACATATAAATATACAAACAAAAATAACTTACATTTAAAAAAACAAAACATAACTTTTAATTTATACCTGCAACAAAGTCAGGTATCCTGCCAGATAACCGTAGTTCCAATATGCAGTCTTGTTAAGCTCCCTATACAAGTGAGCTAGTGCCGCAGCTCCCCATGCATGGTCAGCAACAACATCAAGGTATCTAAAGTACTTCATGTACATAACATCCACAGCAGTTTGGCTCTTGTCAGTGAAGAGCGTGATCCCCACCAAGTATAGAAAATATATGCGGGCAGTCTGGTCCCGCAACCTCCGCACCTCCTGAGTCACACCATGCTCAATCTCCAACTCCAACTGCTGCAAAAGACGCTCCTTGAAAATCTTCCTCGAGTAGCTAAATCGGCAATGTGCACCTCAGGTATAAGTCACCTCAACAAGAGCATTACCCAGATCAGACCCCAAATACTGCATCATCCCTTATCATTCCTTCATGGGACATAAGCATGTCATCAATGGGGAGATGCAGCAAACATGACACATCATCAGGTGTCACTGTCATCTCCCCAATCGGCAGATGGAAGCTCAAAGTCTCCTCGTGCCACCTCTCCACAAATGCACAAATCAGACTGTGGTCAATCAGGCTGTAGCTGGTATCCTGAAGCCAAGAAAGACTGGTGCCTTACATTCCGTCACGCCACCATCGTGCAACCATGATAAGTGTGGTATGTTTACCATGCATCGCGTCTATCTTCTTTCCGTTGTTGATGCATTTTAAATTGTCATGCCACTACAAATAAATAAAAGCAATACCTAAACATTAGTTTACACTCATGACTTCACAAACAGGGCAGTTCAACAATTTAACAATGCATAAACTTTAGTTTTACAAATATTAACAACTATTTACAATCATGGCTTCACAAAACAGGTAGTTTAACAATACATAAACATCATTTTCACAAAGATATAAAACGTATTAAAGAAAGTTTAACATTAATAAATATCTCGCCCTCAGACGCCTTCCTGGCCACGTGCACATGGTACCTCCACGGTAGGGTAGTGTCGTGTGGGCCGCTAGGATAGTCATCAAGAGGCTCAGGGTCCACCACAACACGCGTCCCCCTCCTCCGCCTCGTTGTGGCTCGTCGTCTTCCATACCCTTCTCCATTGCCTCAAGCTCTTCCTCCTCCATTTGATGTTGCTGCTGCACGCCCATCTCATTATAATCTTGCTCATGCTTCAGCTCAGGCTCGACATCAGCATGACGTCCCCTGCCACCCCGACGCCTCGGAGCAACATCATCCTCCTTCATCCATTGGAGACGCTCTCTCCTACTGGAAGCATGCCCTACCACCCTTACGCGCTGAGTAGAGGAGGAACCTCTGAACATGCATATAAGGGTAATCAAGTTAGTAGGCAAATACAACACAAAACAGATCAAAATAAATATTGGGTGTTTCCGGATTTTATTTTCCGGAACGCAACAATCTAGTTTAGAAAACAAAATCCAAATTGCTTCAGTGCAGAAGAAATAAAAAACCGGAACAATTAACTTGCATGCATAGAAAAATCGAACTAACCTTTCATTTGATGTTTGTCAAGGGTTGAAATGGTCCTTTTGAGCAAGTAAATTCCAATTTTGGATAGAATATGTAATGCGGACAAGATTTTGAATTTACGGATTACGTATTCTGAAGAGCTTTTTTGTAATTTTTACATAGCACGTGAGAAATATATAAGGTGCTAAAAGCAATAGTCAAAAAATAATGCCATTTTCAATGTATTAATGGAGAGTAGATATATCAGCGTTCAATCAATATTAAACAGTCAATTTACTTATTAAAAACCTCCGAACTATTCTCAGATCTAACTAATTAGTCCCTCAGCTAATAGAATATTGTTGCTTTTCATAATAGTTAAGGCATTAAATTGAGGTATCTTCCGTAGGTTAAGAACTTTTTAGTTGGTTTGAAGACTAGCAAAGTGACTATTCATAAAAGAAATGTCAATATTAAAAAGAGACTTGGTTTAAATTAATCGGTAATAAAAAGACATAAATCAGATAATAAATCTGATCTCTGATTCCATTTAAAAAGGATTCACGCTTTTAATGATCGGCCCTTGTGGAAGAAAAAAGTAAACTTGAAATTACACAAGAAAATAATTGAACTTAAAACTTCTATCAGAACCAAAAATGCCACTTTTCCTTTAAATGACCATAATATGTTCATTGGTCTACACAATAAATTTCCTATATGATTACACAATTCTAGCTCAACGAATCTAACATCATAGGTATTTTTCAAGGCTGTCCCCACTCAAAGACTCCATTTCCTGCAGAATTTCCTGTGCAAGAGATTTAACTGAAAGTTCCACATCCTCAAGCAGTTCACTGAGGATGGGAATTGTTTCATCTAATAATACTAAATATTCTTCTTTCAAGTTATCTACAAGGTATTTAACAATTCTAAGGCCCAATATTCTAGCTCGCGTCTTCTCGTTACGTGTCAGAAACAAAACCTGCAAAAAAAAAATGAAGGCAAAAAAAATGTAAGCTACAAGAGGATGGCAATAACTTGACATGATTACTCAAGTGTTACTCAAAATAGGAGAAAAAGAAAAATATCACAAATCATACTTCGTGGTTCAGGGGTTTCCACAAAAGGTCTGAGCCAGCTGTGACTGCCATTTGACCGATGCAAACAACAAGTAGGTCATCAAATTCATTCACGCTAGGTATATTCATGTGGTCATCTAACGAAGCAGGTGGGTCTAGAACAAGTTGAGAAACAATAGGTTTCAACAACATCTGCAACAAGCATCATATCATATGAAAGTCAGTGAAGTGATATGACAAGCAAAATCACTGCTGAAGGAGGCTCACTGTTTAAAATGAATTTTTTTTTATTGCAGTTTAAAATAAATATTTAATTATAAGGTAGATAGAGAAAAATGAAGATAACATCGAAAGTAATTTTAGATGGAATGGAAAACTTCACAAACTAAAATATTGGCAAGATTTTAATGACAACTACATATTTTTAAAATAAATAGTGCAGTGGAAAAATATACTAGCCTGGAAATTTGATGAGTCAAGAAACTTTGAGCTCCCGGTGTCATAGAGGAAACACTTGTGTAAGGATGACAAGACTAGTGTCCTGAGATGCCAGCCCTTGATAGACAAGTTATCAGTTTCTTTTACATCGCTGTCATCCAAAATCTTAGCCTTCTTTTTCTTCCGACTCAAACTGAACATTTTAAGGTCTCCGCCATCGCCAAGATGATAAATACAGCTACTAAGCAAGTATTTGAAGTAAGGAACAAACAATGACCTAGAAATAAGAAAAGGATATCATTCGACGATTATTTCAACAAAAAAAATCATAATAATTTATTATATACCCATGTCTAAATTTTCAGTATATATTGTGCCCAAATTGCATCTATGTTGTATTGCAACTGCGACAAGAATTGACATAATTATGTTCAATTCAATACACTACTTTATAAACTATTCTCCTAGCTCCTACGAATGAAAAACAAAATACCGAAAAAATCTAAAGGCGCCTAAACAAAATGTCTTTTGACTTTCATAACCTCGTAGAGCACGCTTATTTCAAATAACATTATCTAACAAGGAATATAAAAACATTAGGCAATGACTTACCGATGGTTCTCAGCAAGCTTATTTACCATGCCATAGAAAGATATGGCCCTATCCATGCTTCCTGCAGATACAGTTTCATCCACTACAGATTCTACCCACTCAATACTCTTTATGAAAAGGGGCTTGAACATGCTCTCTGTAAGTTTTAGGGTCAGTGCAAGCATAGCATTCTTCACACCATTTTCCACTAAATCAATGTTTTGAACTGAAGGACGATTTTGACGGCGAAGATCAAGAGCAACCAAACAAAAGTCAAAAATCTTTCCATGGAATACCACAATAGATGATCTGTCCATTGTACCAATAAATGTTGCCAACATATCAAACACAATTGTTAAGCTTTTATCCCCAGCCTCAATAGCAGCAGGGTATAGTTCTAACAATGGTGGCAGGGCAAGCCGTACCTGTAATAAAATGATGTTTAAGTTAGAAAAAAAGGTATTCATTTCACACTACCTCCATAAAACAATACATACGTTTAGCAAGCCTTACTGGAATTTTTTCCGCAAGAAGCTTTCGTAATCCATGAGCTCGGGATTCCACTTTGGCATCTATTCCTGAGACATATTCCGGACGAAGCACCAGAAGCTCCATGATATTTTTTAGATCTTTAGTTAGGAATCCACCAAGTTTGTCAACAACTGCCTCCAAAGTAACAAGAACAGAAACAAGATGGGGTGGATTTGAGGCTGGGGAAACATCATTAGCTTTTGGTCCCAAATCCTTAGAGGGCTTTATCACGGCCATGATTTGATCAAGTTTAGACAGTGCTTTTGGACCAAGAACTTTGATCAACGCAGCAGAGGTTCGAAGGCAACTAGAAGTCACGGTAGAGTTATGAGATGTATTGCATCTTGTAATAATAGATTCAAGGCATACAACGAAGGCGGAACTATTCGAAGGGAACCTTTCTGCAAGAACTTCCAACGCTGAAACTGCTGCCACTTTCAAGGAGTTACTTGATGAATCGTCATCAAGAACTTTACGAATTTCTACACACATATTATCAAGTGATTCTTGAGAACTTTCATCCAATTGAAGCCAACGAGAACTTGATCTTGACCTTGAACCTTTGTTGCTTTTAGGCATTAAGCTGACTGTTACATGATTTCTTGCAGCATCACATAACAGCCCTAGAGCCTGTAGTACATGCGATGCAGTATCAGATAACAGTTATCAATGTCTTGCTTCCAAACTCTTAATTTGTTTACCAAGATGTGTATTTATGACAAACTAACTAAAATAGAACTTTCCTTGTATATAGTAGATCCAATGGCATAGGTAAAATATGTGAACAATGATCTTGTTTTATTACAAATCATCACATGAAAATGCAATATATGTCTAAGGGAATGTATATCCTAAATCCAATGTCATGGTGTCTAAAACTAGGACGAGAATAAAGACAGGTCCGCATATTATCTCAAAATAATGCAAGCTTTAAATAAATTTTCATATATTTGGAATAATCTCATAAAAAATCATACCTTTTCTCCAACATCTTTATCTGAATGATCGAGCAAATTAATTATGCTCTGGAAGTATATCGAAGGAATCATGAGCATTGTTATATTCCTCACAACAGCGCGCATAGTTTCCTTCAACTCTTTCCTCACAATGACAGGGAAATTTAGTTCCTTTTTTCTTGCATCTACAAGATGCAAGAGGAAAACAACATGTTCCATAAGCTCTCCGAGTTGACTCTGCAATATTAACGCCCTATCACTTACATTTTGAATAAGATTATGAATCTTTTGGATGGAATGAACATAAATGTTAACAGACTAATCAAAGAATAGAACATTCAATCAAATAAAGGCGTGCAAGACCACTGATATCATACTGAGTAACCAAAAAGAGCAACACAGAAAAGAAAAAAGATAAAAAGAAAAATTCGAACAATTAGATATACATATAATATTTCAGTTCATAATGCCAATACTGCTTCGGCATTAATATTAGCCAAAGATGAGTGAGTAGCTACACCTCTAGTCACTATTATAAGCAAAAATTCACATTTTTGGTTCATTGAATAAGTGATGTATGTGGTCTATAATGTAGACCACATACATCATTTATTGAATGAACCTAAAGAACAAAGTTTTGCTTACAATAGTGACTGAAGGGTGAACAATTTCTCAATTATATCTATGAGATATCAATCTCTCGATCATGTTGATGAGATAATATACCACATCTACTACCATTACTTTGCAAGTGGTCATTCAATACTGATGCTTTTCAAAAAAATCTTGATTTAACTGCCATCAAGACTTTGCCCAATATAATTTAACAAAGTAAGAAATTAAAAGGCATAAAACTTTGCTGCATTATTTGTGATCTGGATTATACCTGAATGGCAACAAAGTCTTCTGATTCTAGTTTGAACAACAATTCAGGTTCTTGCAACTTCTGCAAACAAAACCGCATTGCCAGAAACAACTCCAGAAACATTGACTGGTCAACATTTTTATTTCCTCTCTGTTCATAAAAGGAAATTAAAGAAGGAAGCCAAGTCATACTTGTATACTGTTCACAAATCTGCACTGCTAATTTATATTCCCACTCTATAGTACAAAATGTTAAAGCATCTGCCGTCTGAATATTGAGGAAACAGGTGGCTTTCCTTGAAACTAAGGAAGAGAACAACAATATAAGTAATGAGGCCAAGCATTTTTTACCCTCACCCAAAGTTCTGCAAAATAGTCGCCATTGTAAGATGCAGATCATAAAAAAAATGGTAAGTTACAATACTGGGATAATCATGTATGAAGTACCGTAGGAGATATAAAACAATTGATAGCCTTCTGTGCTCAACAATTTCAGGAAATATATCTATGAAAACCTGAAGGAAGAAAAAAAAATATCAGAAGATTGTAGGAGAGACATGAAAGCCCAAAAGTATTGTCTTGAAAAACCAACCTTCAGTAATTTCTCCACATCATCTGTCTTAGACAGCCAACACGGAACAATCGCAGATATAAGATTTTCAAATACATGCTTTGAATGACTGTCGATCTACACGTACATAAACACATAAGTGGAGATACATGGTTATTTTGAATATTCAAAACATAAGATGGGGAAACTATAAGTTGGAAGATTTTATGTGGACCCAAGCACGAAAATCAAGGATTGAAGAAAAGCAGGGAAACCAAAAGATGGGGAAAGCGAGAGCATTCACAAACCTGTGTGACAGCTGATTCTCCAATAACTGAAAGAATATCAATTAGATGCCCAAACACTTTTTCTGGTAAGACTCTAATGACAGCAGAAAGCAGAGAAAATATATGGTTGCGGGTGACAACAACATCGGTAGTCCGGGCACACTTTATCAGTAGCTTAATATTAATCTCATTAATCATTTTTTCCTGTCACGAGTGAAAAATTAATAAAAAGCAGAAAAAAGAGTGAAGAGGTGGTATAAATTTTCTATTATTATATAAATATTACAGCTTCGCATATAGAAAGCATACATTTAGCACAGCCATGCTATCATGAGACATGATTATATCCTCCAGGATAATTAATAGAGTCTGCTGAATATGATTTACAGTTTCGGAAAGACTTGATGGCGGTTGGGATGATCCTTCCTCAAGGGAAAGAGCGTCATTTACCCATTCTTCTGACAAAACTTCGCTAAGAATTTTAAATAAAGGGTCTAAAAGAGAATGCCTGCAAGAATCAAACGGAAAATTTAGCACAACGAAATGATGTGTCCAACTTTTCTGGCATGGTACTAAAGTAATAACCAAATCACCTGTTTGTTATGTCTTTCTTCAGTAACAAAACATCAAGAAGGGAACTAAGACTGTCGACCAGATTATCTATTCTGCATATGTCATCAAGTTCTTCTTCATGATGTGTTGTCATCAATTTCTGTCTCTTTTTTAACTTTTCATCTGCTGACCTAATTTTGCCACACTTTGGTGCAAGTATGAGGTCAAGTATGCGGCCAACAGTTTTGAAATCTATCTGCAATTCCATTAAACCACCAATTGTCCTTAGTTCATTCTTTGAAATGGAAGTTCTATAAAACTACCAATTATTCTCAGTTCATTCTTTGAAATGGAAGCAGGAAAAAAACAAACTGAAAAAACAAATAATGCATAATGCAAAAAAACTCATCGACCCAAAATGTTATGGTCATTGATCGAACACAGACTTTAAATCATTAAATGCTACTGTAAAGATTTTCAAAAGAAAACATTTATCCTAATATTTCATTTTAAAAATTATTAGGTGGCAGGCGCAGTTGACAGAAGGAATGATGTAACATTATTTATCACATTTAAAATATAATACCAGAAAAACAGGCATTGTCCAAAATGAAAACTAACATAATCCAAGGATAGCATGGCTAGATATAAGATCTACCAATTTCCCATGATGCATAGTTCTCAACATTTACATGTTATTGTCAACCCAATTTTCCCGGCATATTTTCACATTTCATGAATATTCAGTTATTTTTCTTACTCATCGTCCAAGCCATCTCAGACTTCCTCTACGAAAACATATTTGGAAGTTCAAAATCACCATAGTCAATTGATTTGTCAGAATAACCGTACTCGGTAAAATTGATAATAATGATTTACTGGATGCCATATGCCTCCATCATCTAGTGCTTAGGACATCTCTCTTTCAAGGAGGCAACGGGTATTCGACTTCCCCTGGGGGTAGGTTACTAGAAAAGGAAATTGATCAGGTATTATCCATAAAGACTAAAATTGATTCTTTCTGAGTCGATGCCCGAGCGGTGCTCTCATGGCACTGCTTGGGGCCCTTCATGAGCAAGCTCTAGAGGTGCCCTACTTTGAAATAGTTTCTAAATGCTTGATCTACAAATCAAAGGCAAAAGAATTTGTTGCAATGCATCTACGTTGATTGTCACCCTAAGGGCATTGGTTGAAGAACTTGTTTGCAATTGGCTTATTTTAGGGTAGGACTATGTCTATAGCACTCTAGTATAAATATAGTTTTAAGCAAATAAGGTCCATTTAGAAAAACGTTCAGATAATTTTGTGGGTGCCGCACTTCTTAGACATGGCAACACAACCCGCACCCGTCGGGTCCCACCCGCCCCCGCTTCGATAGTAACGGGGAAAAACCGGATTTACTGGGACCGAGTGCGGGTGCGGGGAAAACCCGTAGGTTTAATGCGGGTCTGCAGCCGGGGCCGGGGGATATATGCACCTGCCCCGCACCCGTATATGTGAATTTACTTTATTACCTTTATTTTACTTAAGTTAGCAAGGGTATATAAAGAAGCTTTTGTTGGTTTTGAATATGGATTGATTATGAATTGTAATATTTAGACAAATTTGCAAAGCTTCTAAGCTTGTTAGAGGCTTTTGTTTTAATTATTTTGCCACTGAAACAGGTTTAAACAGGTTTGCCACTGAAAAACAAGCTTACTTTAAAAAAAAAAATTACACTTTTCGCGGGTGGGGGTGGGTGCGGGGCTGGGGAAACCCATCCCCATTGGGCGCAGGTCTGGGGGTGAACTTTCTATCCCCGACGGGTCTGGGGGCGGGGGCGGGGCTGGGTACCATTAAACGGGGCCGGGTGTCTTCTTTTTAGATTGCAAGAACCACTAAAGAAATACAAAACAGGCACCAAAGTGGAAAACAAACAAAAGAACCTTAATTGAGACAAGACATGTAGGATAAAAAATAATCAAAAGCAAGAAACTCACATTTATGCGCATCAAGGCCTCTCTAGTTGCAATTTGTACATCACCATTAGCATTACGGCACAGAAACACAAGTGCAAGACATAATTGCTCCTGACATGCAAGAAGAAATCAATAGTTTAGGTCACAGTAGAGACTATTGGTAATAAAAAAAATCATTTAACAAATTAAAAAATCATAATTCAATAGCATTGCGGCACAAAAACACAAGTGCAAGAAATAATTGCTCCTGACATACAAGAAAAAATCAATAGTTTAGGTTACAGTAGAGACTATTGGTAATAAAAAAAAATCATTTAACCAATTAAAAAATCATCTTAATTCATCACACCAAGAGATCGTACATGTCTACTTATCATGAAAGAGAACAGACTCTAGAAATAAATAACTGATGCAAATAAGACCTTTGCTTTATCCTGCAACCCCGTGTAGAATTGACTATTAAGCTTTTTCAAGACAGTGATGCAAGGCTCTACATAAGCCGGGTTGTCTGAAGTCATGCCATCCAACTGAGAAAGGCAATGACCAAGGTTAGTAAATTCAAAATAACAAGCAAGGGAATGACATATGAAAAGCATGTAGCTACGTATCTCACCTGCAACACTTTCTGTAAAGAGTTTTGAAGATCATCTCCACCTGAAGGAGAAGACATTACACAGTTCTACATGGAGAAAAGGAATTAGCTCACCAAACCTCAGATTGGAAGTTTCATCAGAGCTAAGACATAATATTGTAGTACACTCACCTCCAACAAAAGACACAGTATCCTAGTTTCAGTGTTCGAAAATTTCTGGAAAGAATTGCTGTGTTTATCATAGTATCGCTCCATTAAATTAGACAGCATTGATGCAATTTTAGGATGCATAATAATAGGATGCCCAATTCCCTTGAGCAAGGAGAGAATCATTAGCTGCCAGAGAAATCAATGCCCAAAAATAAGATACTGTCTACAATATTGGCTTTGCATAACAACCCACACACTAAATGAAACAAAACTACAATCTGTATCGCTATTACCACAATTAAAATCATATTAACAGAAACATAGAAGAGAATTAATGTGAAGGCGTCAAACCTTCCCGTAGTTGGAGAATTTCCCAGTATAACCCAAAATGAACTCAAGTATTTCTTCTTTTTTAGCAAACCTGAAAATTATATGTCCAAAAATAAAGCAGGTAAAAATCTCTGAAGTAAATACAAATGAATGTTCACTGAGTCTATAAGTATTGATAAAGGGGATACATTTTTTTGGTGTGGCTTTTCTTTCGGTCAAAATTACCCTTCAATAAAATGCCATTACTTTAGGAAATTACCCTTCAACAAATTCGCTATTATTTTAGGAAATAAAATTTAATTAATTGTTTAAGTTTTAACTCCACAATAAGTTTTAACATGCAAGTGGGAGGGGGGGAGAGAGAGATAAAATGATACATCCTATTTTATTATTGGTAAGAGTCTGAAATCATATAAAATATTTAAATAATTTATCAACAAAAATTACACAAACAAGCTTAATAAGATATATACTCAATTTAAAGCCAAAAAAAAAAAGTGGACCAAAAATGAAAAAAGTATAATTAACATAGAAAGATATCAAAAATGTCTTATAAATTTGCATAGATTAATATGGAGTCGATCGCTACAGAATATCCCTAAACCCTAATCTATACTTTCTTAGCAAATCGAAGCAACGGCTCAAATACTTTAAAAAGCCAGGACACACAATCTATGTCAATATTTTACACATTATAAGGAAATAAAAAATAAAAAACTATCCAAATTCCCCTCCACACATTTGAAAGATCTGGCAAATTCCAATAACAGAAGCAGCTAAGCAAGTGAACATGTCAAATAGTTGTGTTGTGATGAAGTGGAGCCATTCAGATGAAATAGTCACAGTAACATTATATACCTGTTTTGCATATTTGGAGGTAATAGGATATTATGACAGGACGAGTCCGGTGTGGACCCCAGTGAGGACGTGAACAACGATGAGAGAATTTTCTTGTCAGACAATATAAGTTTTTTTATCTGAACCAACGCAAATAGAAGTTCTTCCAGAAACGGGAACCCTGTTGTAACCAGTTTAAGAAGTTATGAAGATGAAAAACAATTAGGCATAAAGGGTTAATTAAATACATCTATTCTGACAATGAAATACCATGTTCAATGCGACCCCACAGGGCGTGTAACTTAACAATACACTGCATGGAAGCATCCCTTACAGACTGCAAAGAATTTCAAAAGAAGCACATATATCATTTGAGCAAACCAGATTTCCTCAAAAATCAAGAGAACATCCATCATGTGATTAAGTAGCATAAGAAATAAAAAACAAGATAACCATTTGTCCACAACCATATATATATGCAGCAAGCAGATAAGAATAAAATATACACACAGACTCGTACCTGATCATCACCGGCCAATGGAACAAGAAGAGAAGGAAATTCAGCCAAAAGATCAGTTTGACATCCATTTTGCTGCAGAGTACAAAGAGATCCATAGCACTGGAGACTTTCAACTTGGACTACAGAAGGAACACCTACACAGGAAAAGATTCAAAAAAGAATCAAGCCAATGTGGACTGCTTCAGAACCATAAAATGTTAATTATAGAACATGTCACCTGGAAAATAAGAGCAACATAAAGCTTAAATTCGTAGTCGAACAAATAATTTATTTAAATGTACTGATTATGTATGATGTGAGTTCTTGACATTTACAAAGGAACTGTATATTCTATCTCAAAAGTATGAAATTCTCAGTACATGTAACACAGTGTTGACCCATTTAAGATATGGAGTACATCAAGCAATGGGGAAACAGTACAGTGTACCTTCGTCTGTAAAAAACTTAGATAATAGGTGGGCAGATCTGAACTGTGCTGCTAAGAAATGGAGGTGTTCGCGGAAAGCATTTCTGAACTTTGACAAAGCGAAAAATACAAACAGATCCTTTATCTTCCTATCATCCTGCATATTGCAAAAGGTTCATTCGTCCAACTAGGCAACAAACAGTGCACAGAGGGAGGCTAACAACATTTGAAGAACATAAGAGGATATATGAGAAATTTCCTCTGCTTATTCACTTTTAGCAATAAACATAAAAATAAACATAGTTTACATTTGCAAGTTAATGATATTGCTGATTCCTAAGTGCATTATGACATTACCTAGGTACATAGCTAACTATGTACTGACTATATCTGCGACAACTCCAATAAGACAATTGAATTCCAAATAAATTCGGAAGGGATTACTAACCAGTAGATTGCCTGAAGATTTTTCTGACACTAGTGCTTTAATCAGCCTCCAAAATATGCAAGCCATAACCTTTGCATTTAGAGGTCCGAGTTTGGGATACAAAAGCTGATCAAAGAATGCACTACAGTCCGAGTTTAAGTCTAACACTTCAGAATTGAACTACAAACAATTCCAGAACAAACAAAAAAGGTTATTTTTTCACCAGAAAGTGAAAAAATAAGAGAAATAAAAGCATTCATAAGAGACCAAATCCCCGTACCTCGTCCAAAAGAACATCACCAGCATTCACTGAAGATTCCCACTCAGCCTTCAGAATAGGAAACACGCTTTCAAACAGTGCAGAAAAGTCATTATCACCTTTGATCAAAATAGAAAGTCAGCATTCATCATTCTCTAACTCCGTTTTTAAAACAAATATGACCTAACTAATCCATTTGTTTGTGTCGTTGTGTACTATTTGAGAAAAAATGGGATTTAGAATGACAAAGAAAACAAACCTTTTGGTTTTATCAGCACAAGAGACTGCAATAGAACAAAAAAGAAGAGTGTCTTTGACAATTTTGTATCATTGCAGCTTTTAACAAACCAATCGATATTATCTTCATGGTGGAGCATGAAATTGCCAGCCAATTTTTTGATAACCTTCAAGTTAATTGAAGATAAACATCCAGGTATTGATGTCTGCGATTGAACTTTAAGAGTTAGTGAATTGAAATGTAATGATGACTGGCTGTAATTAACAATTTAGAAGTTTGTGGAAGCCAAAACATCAAGATACTCATGGTACTAGACGGGGTCCTATTCGGCCATTCCTACAGTCAAACTTATAGTATGTAAGGAAAAAAAAATGTGAACTTCCAATTTTTGAAGTTTTGTTTTTTCGAAGTCTACGGAACTTCCTGACTGATTCTATATTCATCTTGGCCGATACTATCTCATCAATTTGACAAACTTAACTTTTTGAACAACAGACGTTGGTGTTTTCAATACAAATTAATCAATATATGACAAACTTGGCTTTTCTAACAACAGGCTTCGGTTTTTTCAATATGTAAGTATACATTATAATGCAAAAATATTACAAACTGAATCCCATGTAGTTACTTACCGTTTCTTCAGCAATATTATCATAAAGTTGCCAGTTAATTTCTTTGACTAGTACCAGAGCTTTTAAATTTAAGTCCTGTGTCTGCAATAAGAGAAGTAGTTGTCAGGTGTAAATCACCAAAACAAAGCATAAATCTGAATGCAACAATTAAGTAAGAACATGCAAAGTCAGGAATATGTTAAATCTTTCTTTTCAAGAATTAAGGTTAAATATGAAGTCCAGTCCAGTGCAACCTGTGGCATAGCAAAGAGTAATGGATAAATCATGGCAGCAATGCTTTTCAAGTACTGATCATGGAAGTATGATATGGCTTTCTTTAGACAAGTGACAGCAACTTCGCCAGTAAGACTAACATTATCGGTTGAACCTGCATAAGAGAATTTGAAAAATAAATCACCAATTGTATGCAGGGCAGGCCCAAAATATATTTAGGCCTAAATCAAATTCTAAAATGAGGCTTTTTTCCAAAGTAATTATAAAAATTGAAAAGTATAACTGAGATGTAGCAAAAAAATTGATTGTTTTGCTCCTAATGTTACATGTCATTTGTTTAGTAACTTCCTTTGGGTTTTGTTAGGGAATATTAATAAAATAAAAATTTCAGAGGTAAAAAGCAAGAGCTTAACTAGATTGGGCCTTGGTCCAACAATCATTTATTTCTCAGCAAAATTAAAGCATAATAAAGTTCACAGGCAAAAAGCAAGAGCTTTACTAAATTGTCTTTTTTTTCTTCCATTCTAATGAAGGCACTACCTCTTTTTGTAATTAACTGTAAAATCTAAGATGGGTTTAATTTAACGCCATAGTCATCAATTTGGTACTAATTAAACAACAGATTATCTCAGCAAAATATAATATATGGGTTTAAGGCTATATATTCACGATAAACAATTTGATATAACATAATAGAATTGGACGACCAGCCATTCATCAAAAAGAACAGGAAAAAATGTAAGCTCAGAAGAACTAATCAATCTCTATGCATGATAGAAAGATAGATTAGCATATTCTGAACCATGACTATACCACACCAACAGTTATCATCCAACAAGAGTACATTCCGAGAAAAATAAACATATTCCCAACAGCTGATCAGAAGTCAATCGTTAAGTGTACTGCCTATCTTCTTTATTACAAAATGCATGCTTTTACTTATATTGTTATCGTTTACCGGTCACCATATTCACTTTGGAACATAACATGTATGTTTGTTTGCGCTTAAATGTAACATTTAAACAAAAGAGGACGATCAATTTCTACCAAATTATTTTTAATATACCACACTTACCAGACAGCAGCTTGCCAACACATCTTCTTAGCACATTTTGCAGTGCCTCGAGAAGCTTAGAAGAATCTGGTACATTTTCCAAGCCATCGACATTTAAAGCTGCTTGAACAACTGTTAGATCTTCATCATCAAACTGTCTCAATATGGCCTCTAGGATGTCAATAAGACCCTGATCAACAAAACATTTTGGGTAGAACGGTATAGTTAAATGGTTGGGAATTAATCGGTTATGCACAATAATAATGGCAAAAAGATCATAACAGAAGCGATTTTACATATTCTCGTATGTAAAAGCACACAAAACAACTAGTAGCATCCACCCAACACAACTAAAGCTTTGATCAATTTATGAAGATTACCCCATGTCAACTTCATTTCAGCTCAGACTCTCGTATCAGAAAAACACAAATCACAATGTTGGTTAGGGCTTTTCTCAAATTGAAAATACTAGCTTTAAAAAAGTTATATCACAAATTCAATTTTTCAAAACTTTGAACAAAGGACACCTCCTAATCAAGTCTTCTATCAAAATCAAATAACCCCCAACCCAACGATTATGTGGAATGGCTTTAACACTCTAGTCAACAATATACATATTAGATTACAAATATAATCAGTTCAAATTATTTGAAATGGAACTCAACATATAGGAGAACAGTTTTAAACAAAACCAGTTTGACAGTAAACAAAATGTGAAGCAACCTTTTCGGAAAAAATATAATCAAAAATAGGCAAGAATTTTTAATCAATATGCCCCATGATCAGAGATTATTGTAAAGTATCTTCAACATAGGTAATTAACCACATTCAGCAAAAAATAAATAAATTTTTCAGCCCATAGGATAACAGTCTGTTGTCAATAGCGGCCAAACGCGGCGCGATCGCGGCGCGGAGCGGCCAAAAACATCAAAACGCGACACAGCACTCCAACGCGGAGCGTTTGGAGAAAGCGGCTGAAGCGGGCGCAATTGCTGGTATAAAGCGGGCGCGATGCGGGTAAAAGCGGGTGCTTTTCACTTAAAACCGTTTTAAAGGTCATTTTTGTAATTTTTAAACCCTAACTATCACTCTTTTCCATCAGAACCATATACACAGCCGCAAACACAATTTCTTCATCGTACAAACAAAAAAAATCCATCTCCTCTTCTTATCTCTTGATCGCAGAACCCATCTCTCTTCTCATCTCATCTTTTGATCACAGAACCCATATTTGTTCTCCTCTCTTCATCTCTTGATTTCAGAATTTGTTAGTTGTTAATTGGGAGGATGAACTTGTTAATTGTTAATGTTTTTCACTTTTGTTACTTTAAGCTTTAGAGGCTTAAAGTGTTGGTTTCCTTGAATTTTATTAGTATTTTTTGCAAGTATGTTTTATGTTTTGCTTAAGACTTGTGACTTTTATTTCAAATTAGGAATACTTCATGAATTTTGAGTAATGTTTAAGGTATTTTAGTAGTTTTTTCAACAGTATAGTATTTTAATATTAAATATATTAGTGTCCGCGTCACCGAAATAGCCCCCGCTACGCGCCCGCACCCCGCGCCGCGTCAATTTTTAGGGTCGCCGCGCCGCATTTCCACTTTGACAACAGAGGGATAACTGTCGAGGATGGTCTTAAAACAGTCTCACACATGAAAATATAAATCAGTATAAACGTACAGTTTTGGGAGGAGAGGGTAAAAGTAGAAAAGCATAGATACCTCTGAAACAAATGCCTTGTTTTTCAAGATGCCCGAAGAATTTATATCAAGCAGTGTAGTACGTCTAATATCAGCCTACAACATATCAAATAAGAATGAAGCTAGTACGTACTAATGGAAAATAGAGGAACATTGAACAAGAGAATACACACTTCAGGATAATAGACAGTGAATATTCAATAGAAAGTCAGTGTGTGGTACCTTTGGATGATACAAGCCAAACCAAACTTTTGACTTCGAGATATCAGATGATGGATCCAAATTGCCATCCAACATCTTACATAAAATCTTATACAGTGAATTGTCTTTCTTAGAATGAGCTGTGTTACGCTGCTGAAGTTGAACAAATTCAGAGTTCAGACAATTCAGACTTTCTAAGAATAACTGCTAACAAAGAAAAGCGTAAAGTATTTCAGCACACCTGAAGAAAATGATGAACTGCTGCACAGAGTTCAGAGGGATACTTCATATCAACAATTTTCAGAGTCTCTTTTGCCCAGCCAGCTAATTGACATTTGAAAAAGAAAAAAAAAGTTGTGAGGATAATAAGCTAGGCATCAAATGATATTTGACCAGGCTGCAACTATTGCATTAACTAAATAGTTTGGTCGTTCAGCCAAGAACTGAGCTGTGTACAGCGGTCAAAATTAAGTCAGTTGTTAGTTAGAGCAGTCACACTAGTATAAAAAACAGTTCCCTTCATCAGATCCATTTCCATTCTTTTTAAATTTCTCTCATTCTCGAATTCTCTGAAATATCACAATACATACCTGACATCGAAGATGTTGAGTCCCCAACTTTTTCTGATAGTTTCACACAAGTTGATAGGATCTTGGTAACCACATGATGAACAGAGTCATTTATGGGGATCTTTTCTATCAAGGACAGCAAAGCCTGCTGGCAGTCTTCATCCTTAGAACTGCGAATGATTATAATCAGCACAAAGCACAAGTTTTTAATAGTATACTAAGCATTGATCACCAGAAAGAAAATCATAGAATTATCACCTGCAGATAATTAGGGAGTCAAACAGAACAACGAGAAACTTTTCAATGTTGAACTCCTTAGACAATTCTAATAAAACCCCAGGCAAATCCCTATAAGAAAGAGGATTCATAAGTCATGCATATACATATTAAAAACAAATGGCAACAGTGAAACTACAAGGGTCATCAAAAGTTGAGTAGTTTGAGATAGACTACCTTAGTTTCTTTAAAACATCCAAGGCCTTCGTTGGAAGTGTGTCCACATTTTGGGACTAGGAAAATTCAAACACAACAAAGAATGAAAGTATAGCCAAGTTAAAAAAATAGGCATGACACAACAAGAAGAAAATAGGTTCAATGCCATTAATCAAACAGAAAAAATTAAAAATTCTGTCACAGCATAGTACCTGGACAAGATTGATTAAGGCAATAAGGGACAACCGAAACCAATGAAGATCTTTAGCCTCCTCACAAGCACGAGCAATCCCAGCAACTGAACGTATCAAACCATTCAAAAGTGATGGAGCTAATGTTGTTTTATGTCCAAGCAAGCAAACTATCATCAATGAACTGGCCTGAAATGACAATAGTTCAACAGAAGGTGGCACAAACATACTTAAAAGAAATATAAATATATATATATATATATATCTATATGACGTCAATTACAATTATATAATATATGAAACAAAAAAACGTAACATCTGAAACAGAATCTAAGAACAAGATTGGTGATCCTGAATGAATAATGAAGAATACAGAGATAACACTCTTTTTAAACTATAAATGAGAGGCCAGGTCCTTCCCCGTAATCAACTGGCTCAAAAGGTTGGTTCTTCTCTCCTCTCTAACCTCTTTTATTCCCCTTTTCACAACTCCCTCCCTATAACTGAACATGTATTTAATTAAATCAATTACAGTTATGCCCAACTATACCTCCAAGCTTTACTAACATAGACCTTCCTAATGGGAAGTTTGCAAGCAGAAACTTAGTCCAAAAAGCAAGGTGATAGATATAGAATAATAAGTTCAAAGCGGTACACAGTGAATGATGTTCTTTGGTCTATTTGACGGGGGAAAGTCTTAAATAGAGATATATTTCCTTAAACATGTGTTTGAGAAACAGTTGGTTTGTGGTCTTTGTTTGGTGCTAAGTGCATGTTCTTTTAAAGAGAGTTTCTTCCTCAATTTCAAATATGGATAATGGTGAGATCTTTAATATTAGTGAATAAATTTCATTTCTATTGCGATTAAAAATAAAGGGCCACAATAAATAATGTAAGGAATGACCTTCACAGCATAAATTGTACAGGAAATATACTCAACAAAGCAACAACCTCTCAGCCTTATCCAACTATGTGGATTTGGTTATTATATACTTGTGTGGTATTGCTATTCCC
The DNA here is from genome assembly GCA_946800305.1 of Medicago arabica. NCBI lineage: Eukaryota > Viridiplantae > Streptophyta > Magnoliopsida > Fabales > Fabaceae > Medicago > Medicago arabica. The sequence continues at coordinate 4,281,025 of OX326970.1, forward strand.
GTGTTTGATGACTTAAAAAATCATATAATCAACTGCAAAATCATGCAATTAATTGATTGAACAAATCACAGTCTATATAACATGAGAATGTGTATATATTACAGTGAATAGCACTTCTTTTCTTAACAAAAATGAATATTAACATATCAATTGATCTTAACATGAGGGGGTAAAAAGGAAAAAGGTGAATTCATTTCACATGGTCCACCCATTTCAGAGTAAGAGTGACCAACTAAGCAAAAGGTAACAAAAGCTCGTCACATAAACCACCAAATGATGCAAAATCATGCAATTAATTGATTTTGCATCATATCAATTAATCAACTGCAAAATCATGCAATTAATTGATTGAACAAATCACAGTCTATATAACATGAGAATGTGTATATATTACAGTGAATAGCACTTCTTTTCTTAACAAAAATGAATATTAACATATCAATTGATCTTAACATGAGGGGGTAAAAAGGAAAAAGGTGAATTCATTTCACATGGTCCACCCATTTCAGAGTAAGAGTGACCAACTAAGCAAAAGGTAACAAAAGCTCGTCACATAAACCACCAAATGATGCTCCTCCCCCCCCCCCCCACACACACATATATATATTATAAGTTTTAATCTGACCTTGTGATCTGAAAGATCCTTCTTATCAGGCTGAAGACCAGAATTCACGAAAGGATGTATTATTTTGACAATATCTTCATCAACCCTCACACCCAAAACTTCAACAACAACAGCGGTACAAAAGCCAATTACATTCTTTGAAGGATTTTTGGATGGAGATGCCTGCAACAAAAAACATAGTTATCTTATTATTTAATTAACTTAAACATCTGTCAAATTCACAGCTAAACACACAGGTATTTTTACTCACATAATCGCATAAATATTTTAATAATACACCACCATCACGAAGACATTGCTGCACTATAACCATTCTAGGTAGTGTTGCACCCGAGTCTTTCACACCCTTAAGAAACTCCCATATACCATTCCTTAACAGAACCCAATAAATACATCAGAAACCATTACAATTCACATCGTAACCAAAGAAAGTAACAACAATCATATATTTCTAACCGTATCTTAAGTATCTGTACTACACGAACAAATGCATGTGTGTCGTGGTACGGCAATGCACACAAAATCAAATCCTCAACATTGTGCTCATGTATCCTGAAACACATAGCAAATCAAATCAAAAACCACAGAACACAATCACCGTAGAAAAAAAAAACAAATCATCAAATAGAGTTCTCACTTGTATACACGTATCAAATACTCGAGTGTTTGAAGAGCAGCCGGAAGATTAAAATACCCAGAAATTAATCTCAAGTACAGATTGATCAAAGAATTAAGTTGTTTATTCTCGTCTTCTGTCTTTAACCCTCTATCCAATTCTTTACTCTGGGGACCGAACAAACTATTCTTATAATTCCTAAACCGTTCATCGGTGCTAATCAGAACCTCCAAGCCTGAAGAACAGCCAAATATTCAATTCACATTCAAATTCAATTCAACAATCGAATTCATTCAGTTCATTCAAGTAAGCTTATGAAAAATAGCAAAAAGTAAATAAAAACTGTGAAGAATGAAATTACCTTGAGCAGCGATGGTGTAAATCGATTCAGTACTTTTATCAGCAGCTTCTTTAGGATCGAACAAGATAGAAGGACGAGTGAACGGTCGCTTTTGAGGTGCGGAATCAGTAAGTGCTATGGATCTGATAGCTTGTAATTGAGAAGCCAAGGAATTTGCCATTGCTAGAGTTTTGCGATGAACGAAGAATTGAGAAGTTAGGGTTTTGTGGCCTCGTGTTCTTCTTCTTCGTTATGGTTCAGGGCAAGGTTGAAGAGAGGCAGAGGTAAGGAAAGAGAAGTGTGGTGTGACGCAGTAGGGTTTAGGGTTTTGTATTTCTAACCGCCAACCGAAACGACGTCGTTCACTCTCACAAACAATTTCGACTTTTATATAGAAAAAAATATAAATGGATGTACGAAAAATGTTTGTCGCATGTTTAATTCGGGTTCGGGTCAAAATCACCTTATTTGGGTTTCTTCAAAATAATTTTTTTTCTTTTAATTAATTTTTTTTTTCAAATAGCCTAATTGCTATATAGGTCACACAATTACATGTAGATTGTCGGAGTTCGAACCCCGACCCTGTATATAATATGCAATATCCCTATTAACTGAATTTAGGGATGGGAATAGGTCAGGTCAGGTCATGCTTTGATAGGCCTGAGTCTAGCCTACGAAATATTTTGCAAGTTTGAGTCTGGCCTGAAAGCCTATTTACAAGTCTACTTCAAATTATAGTCATTAAATATTTAATTTATTCTATTTTTAAATAGGTCAAATTGGTCTTAAAGCCTATTTCATTGTAAGACTTATCTATTGCTATAAGATCTTAAAAGTTTATCTCACTATAAGGCCTTAAAATCTATTTAAAATGTCCATTATTTAAGTTTTTTTATTAATTTTTATTCTAATATAAATTATGTTTTAATATAAATAAAAAATAAATTTTAATAATATGCATAAATAGGCCGGCCTATCAGGCTTCATAGGCTTTTTTTGATAGTCTAAGTCTGACCTAGTAACTAGTAACTTAAATAGGCTTTTTCAAAAGCCTAAGCCTAGCCCTTTTTATAAACAGGTCAGGTCAGGCCAGGCTTAAACAGGCTAGGCCGTAGGCCCCTGTAGGCCGGCATGACCTATTCCCAACCCTAACTGAGTTAAGCTCACGGGAATTCAAAATAATATTTTTAAAATGAATTAATTGTTATTTTGGTGTAGTAAAAATATTTTTTAGATAATCCCTATTAGTTAGCAGAGAACAATGTATTTTTATATATATAGTTGTTGGAGTTTGAATTTCAAACACCCGATTTATTCATCAAAAGCAGAATACAAATCATTAAGTTACTCGACAAAAAAAAAAGCTTCTTTGATTTTTAAATCAATTCATGTGTAGCCTTTGTATTTTTTAATGAAATTATGCATAATATTGTAAAAAACTCACCCCAAAAAAATTAGAATTTTTAACAAAACGTGAATTAAAATGATTTTTAACCTCCAAGAATATAAAAAATCATATTTAATCCAAGTTTTGTTAAAAAATTATATTATTTTTTTAGAAATTCTTATAATATTATAAACTTTTCTCCAAAAAAAATATTCAAAAATATGAATTCTACGTATTAGTTTGCTTAAAAGAAATGAACAAAAGTAAATATGTAAAACGTTTGGGGACTAAAAAGTCGGAGAAAAAGTTTGGAGATAATAAAATAAAAAGTTCATGTATTTATAAGACCAAATACATGTTTAACGATATACTTCATTTCTTTTTATTTGATGTTTTAGGACTTCAACTTTATTGCAAAATATTTGATGTTTTAGAATTTTTAAAATGGTTATCCAATTTTACCCTTGTTGAAAAACACACCTTAATATAATCAAATAAGTTGTGATTTTTGACTTATCACAATTGAATTAAAGGATGGGTTAAAAGATTTAGATGGAGTATACAACTGTCAAGTTAGTAGTAATAAGGTTTACTTCAACTACCCATGTCGTATTTAAAATTATTCATACTCCATATACATGCATGCTATAAAAAAGACAACATAGGTAATCATTCCCATTTTATATCAAGCATGGAAGCAACTCAAAAAGACACCAATGCAACAGAGAGAAAATTTGTTCGAGATGGTAGTTGAGGATTGAAGGGGAAGTTGATTATGAGTTTGATACTACAGACACAGCGGGATCCAAACTGCACTCACAGGCAGTTGAGATGGTGGTTGAAGATTCAGTCGAAGAACCACGTCAAACGTAAATAGTGTTGGCTATTAATCTAAATCTTCCCAAAAAAGTCTGCAGATGAAGAAAACCTGACTCCCAAAAAAGAAGCAATAAGAGATTGTATGAAAATATATCTTCCCAGTTTCTACTAAATCCCATTGCAATCTATGTCCCCTTTATTACTACCCAAAAGTGCATGAAATGCATGTAGAAATGAAGTCAATTTTCATTTTCCTTGTCTTTTATGCTTTCAGATTTAATTTTGAATTGTTGAAGATGAACGTTGTTGAAAAATTCTAATGAAAACGGTTGGATTTAATTATGTGTTGCAATAACATAAAAAATTTGTTCCATTTTTTTTTCTGGGTTAGAAGCATAAGTGCTCATGATCCATAGGTGTGAGTACATGATTCACACACGTTCATGATATTCAAATAGCATCCCACAAAATAGATTTATAAATTGAAGACACAACAATTGCTGGAATAAAATGAAAAGAAATACACAAAATTAAATTATTTGCTTTGTCTTTTATCCTCGTCTTTCTTGGAACAAAATCTAGTTTAAGAATTGAGAACCTCTTGCACCAAATTAGAATCACAACTGACATTTGCTGGTAGTTGTCATTGTCTTTCCAACGCTTTCTTTTTCATGTGTGAAGTTCTAAACTTGTTCGATCATTTTGCTTTCATGATCTTCTCCATGCACATTTGTAAAGTCAAGAATATATGATTTGACTTAATCGGTGAAAATTCTTCAAATGACATCTCCACAATATTAACAAGTTCATCAATAGGTTGAGATACCTTTTTTTTGTTGTAAGGACTTAATAGCACGAAAAAAAATCATAGATCAAGAACATTTAATTGAGGAGAATTTGGAGGTTGACACATCAAACGGATATCAAATCCATTTTTCTTAGCAGCTTCACAAAATTCTTCATCGTTGATATCAACATACGTTCTTGCATTGTCATCTTCAATCGATAATTTGTCCATGACAGAGGGTAATACTTTGTTCATATAGAATGATCTTATAATAGTTCTAGTGACCAAAAGGATTGGTTTAGTCTCCATTTTACCATACTCTATTATCACTAGTCCTTTTAGCAGGCTCTTTTATGACAAAAGGAAAGACGCCAATTTTTTCATCGAATGTTACATTTCTATGTGAATCAAATCTCGGGCGAGCTACAGCAGCCAAAAACATGACCTTTGGGAGAAAATTTTTGCTTACACAATTATATATTGGATCATCTTCATCTTGCAACAAGTAGTATTTCTCATTTTTTATTTGTCATAGAGAACCAATTCTCATCAATATGAATAATGTTGTACATTCCCACAAAAGTTGGATTATTCGGTATGTTATTGGTTGTGTACTAGTATATAACAAACACTTACTCTTGTAGTTTCAAATATGGATAATTTGTTGGAAGAAATTGAAGACGGTATTTATGACAAGAGTTTTGAAAAGTTTTACTTGTTTAAGGAAATTTGGATATTTTTTCTTTTATTGTTGTTGAGCAAAGGCAATATTAATTCATTTCATTCATAATCAACGAATACAAAGTAGTTGGTACGTAATTGAAAATATAGGAGCTAGGATGAGATAAAGATGCTCTGGCTATGCAATAAGCAACCCTATTAGCTTGTCGCCGAACATGCGACACTACAAAGTCGGATCTATTAAGTAATAATATTCTTGATTTGATTATGTTATAAACTTGAAGAACACTTCAATTATTAATTAGGAATACATGAACTCAAATATGCAAATTTGTGTTTATGCAGGGGGAGGAAGAGAAGAAAGAGAAAGGATAAAAAAAGTCTGATGGGTGGAAATATGATATATTGTGGTAAATACATGATAAGATCTATAGGCTTGCTCAATCTAATGGTCGAAAATTTTGGTCCAGTATGGACCAATACATCAATGGGTGCATGCTAAATGGCACCCCATTAGTAACGTCACTAGGAATACATATATCCTATAGCTCAATCCTTGTTGGAACATCATTCAATATCACAAAAATTTGATCCATACTTTATAATGTTGGGTACATCATTCAACCTCTTTGAGCTTTAGTGTTTCTATTGAATTACAAATTCAAAGAGTCAACAATTTTATCAAGAATTCTCTTAGCATTTTGGTTTTGGGACATATAACAAATGAAACGGCTTAAAAAACCCACTTTTATTATTATTATTTTTGGCTCGTATCTTTATTTATTAATTTTGTTAGTTCTGCAACAACTTAACTTATTTTTTTCCCGCTCATTTGCTTTTTTAGGTTTGCATTTATTTACCCTAACAAATTTCATCTAAAAAAATGCATGGCACCAATTTTATTCCTATCCTCTTGTTTTTTTTTTAAGCAAATATTTTCTCAATTATTTAGCCTAACAAATTTCATATAAAAAAATGCATCGCACCAATTTTATTCCTATCCTCTTGCTTTTTTTTTTTTAAGGAAATATTTTCTACAATTATTTTCTACACTTTTTGACAATGATCTCCCCCGTTACCTATGCTCTATCTTATCGCCACAGTTTCACCAATCTTCAAATTGATTTTGTGAAAAAGTTGACTTAAAATGATGTGAACAATGGGTTTTTGGTATGAATATACATATGTTTTTTTTTGTTGATTTTGATTCAATTCTGAATTTTTTTCCATATTCTAATTAGTGTTATATTAAATGTTTTTTACTCATATGAGGTATGAGGGACAATGTGAGCAGATATTTCACAGAGCTTCCACAACAGTTAACATGGTTGATGATTGTGAGAAGATTTGAGAATGTGTGATGACTTATGACTCTATTCCTTATGAACACATCAAGATAGGTGGTGGATGGAAGCGTTTTGTTCAAGCTCACACCATTCATGAAGGTGTGATGTTGAGGATTGGTGGCTCAATGGCTCAATGGCTGGAGGCAACCACACTATTTACGTTACTGTGATTGCGAATTAGTTGATGCATAAACAAGTTGTTCAAACATGATGGAGTTTTCTTTAATGTAGTGGTCATTTATTTGCTTTCGTTTTCATTTAGTTTTTTTGGTTTAGTGTTTTCGGCACCTATTAAACACTGTAAAATTTACTTTGTTGATTGTAATGTTGCAAAGTTTAGTGTTCTTATGCTAAATGGTGCATAACAATTAAGGATTGAATGTTGGTGTTGTGAGCAATTGAAATTACCATTTTATTTTGTGTGTTTTTTTATTTCTGTTTTGGTATTCCTTAAAATTTGACATCAAAAAGTAGGTGTTTGAATAATCACACCACTAGCAAGAGTCCTCCTTTTTTTATCTTGAAATTTGTTGCAAATTGTAACAATTGGACTCTTAAAAGTTAAAACTCATTTTTTTACTTCTTAAAAAGGCTATAATACTTGACAAAAAAAAATGCTAAACAAATCGGTTCATAAACTGCTAGGTATTTTTTTTCTTAATAATCTTAGTTTGTTTTCCACTAATTTTCCTATTTTGTTGGACTATACACACCTTCCCTCATCTATTTTTAGTTTTTATTAAGTTATAACACTTGACAAAAAAAAGATATAACAAATCGGTTCACAAACTACTAGGTATTTTTTTTCTCCTTTTCTTCCTAATAATCTTAGTTTGTTTTTTACTCATTTTCCTATTTTGTTGGCACTATAAACACCTTTCTTCGTCTATTTTTTGTTTTTATTAAGTTATAACACTTGACCAGAAAAAGAAAAAAAAGGATATAACTAATCGGTTCACAAACTAAATGAAAAAAATAAGAAAACTCAACTAATTAAAATGAATAACTAACGATCCAAAATTGATGGTCACTTATCCTATAATGTTTGTTACGCACAACCCTCCGGATAATGTTTTCTTCATCTAACAACAAGTAACAAAAAATAAGAAAACTTAGCTAATTAAAATGAATAACTAACGATCCAAAATTGATGGTCACTTATCCTATAATGTTTGTTACGCACAACCCTCCAGATAATGCTTTCTTCATTTAACAACAAGTAACAAAAAATAAGGAAACTTAGCTAATTAAAATGAAAAACTAACGATCCTAAATTAATGGTCACTTATCCTATAATGTTTGTATTTTCTCACGGACAGTTGCATGTTGCTGTTTCAGGAGTTATATCTAGAGAAGGACTAAATATATTGATCACTGATGAAGATGGTGAAGATACAAATGTGACGTCTAACGTCGTATATGAGGAAGTATTTCGCAATGTGTGATGAAACTACATGCCAATGTACCTAAATTTTCATATATCTTTTACCGAATTATTGATTAGGATTACCGAATTTTCTTTTATAATATTTTTAGATTTCATACATTTTATGAAGTGTTTTATTTTGTCTGCTATGGATTATCACGTGTTATTTGTTTCACCGTTACCAATTACATATTGCAATTTATTATTCGTATGTTAATCCTTTTACAGTAAACATGTGCGGAGCACGAGTCAAAAATCTAGTAAATCTATATGTAATCTCTTTTATAGGCTAATTTTTTTCAAAAGAAAAATACTCACAGTTGGAATTGTTATGAAAAATAGCCCTAATTGACAATTTGCATTCAATACCTTAATTTGCCGTATAATTGTAACATTCTCATCAATGTAGAAACACTGAAAACTCAAAATTTTGTAGAAAAATAATCAAAATTGACACTTGGTATTCAATACCTTCATTTTATCTTAATTTTTTTTAAAGACCTTAATTTTATCCACATGTAGCCTCTTTCATTTAAATAAGAAAATCGATATCCCCGAACATTAGTTAAAGAATCAAATATATTATGATTATATTAGAAGTCGTGCATCAATTCATCAAAAGTCTTACAAGTGATATTTTTAACTTAAAACTTCTCTTTTTAGGTTCTTAACCCTTTTTTTTTTGTTGGTTACGGTTCTTAACCCTTTAAATATTTTTTTTTGAAGAAACCCTTTAAATAAATATCGTTTTTTTTTATAAATAAAATCGAAAATTAATCATACATATTTTAATCGTACACTGCTGGTTGCTACCGTGTGGTCTAAATTTTGTTTTTTGGGGCAACACAAGTTAAATAAAAACAAGAAGTTAGCGACACATAGGACAAGAATGTGTTAGGATGATAAAACAAATATAAGATCAGAAGTGGTAGTACTTTGTTGTCGTCCTCTTCCTTCCTTCCACCAGTTACTGTTACACCCAACTTTGACATCATCACCATCACCATCACCATCACCATGGAACTCAAATTCATTCTTCTTCTTCTTCTTCTTCTTCTTATTAATCTAATAATGCTTCTTTCTTCGACTGTCACTGCTGATCAATATGTTCGCCCTTTGCCAAGAAAAAACTTAAACATTCCATGGCCATGGGATTCTAAATCCCAACCTTACCCTCAACAGGTCAAACTTTCTTTCTCTACTTTTCATCAATTCTATTATTTATTATTATTAGTTTCTTTTGTATTTGTAAGGAACCCTATAGAAATATAACTATTGTTTAATTGCTTATATTCTCCCAGCTAAAACACATTTAAATGAGGTTTTTTCAGAAGCTACTAAAACCAGCTTATAATAAGATAAATAATAAAACCATTATTATTTTTTTATTATGATTAATTTAAAAATGATAAAGAAGCAATTATGACTAACACTTTATGTATGTTTATTTATTTATGGTACCTATTAAATTTCAGATTCCTAGACTACAGAATTCTGAGTGGTTTTCTGTCTTGTGTTTTGAAATTTTCAAAAACCATAAGTAGTTATATGAATTTCAGTTATGAGCTTTGTATTTCAAATCTAATTTATGTTTCAGTTTTTGTTTTTTAGTTAAGTCACTATGAACTGTTTGTGTACATCAAAGCAGAATCCAAACATAATTCCAACATTTCAAATATAGACAATCATAAAAATCGAAACACGAACAGATAGGCATTATAGGATTGTTTCTGTACATCTAAGCAGAATGGTTGTCTTGGTTTGCGGAATAACAGAATTGTGATTTTTCAGGTGCATATATCTTTGGCAGGAGACAAACACATGAGAATTACATGGATAACTGATGACAAACACTCACCTTCGTTTGTAGAATATGGAACATTACCTGGTAGATATGATTCAATATCTGAAGGAGAGTTCACCTCTTATAATTATATGTTTTATAGCTCAGGAAAGATACACCATACTGTAATTGGACCTTTGGAATATAATACCGTGTATTTTTATCGATGTGGTGGACAAGGTCCCGAGTTCAAGCTCAAAACTCCTCCATCTCAATTTCCAATTACTTTTGCTGTGGCTGGCGACCTTGGTCAAACTGGGTGGACTAAATCAACATTGGATCACATTGATCAATGTAAATATGATGTTTACCTTCTTCCGGGTGATCTTTCATATGCTGATTGTATGCAGCATCTTTGGGACTCGTTTGGTAGGCTTGTGGAGCCGCTTGCTAGTGCGAGTCCGTGGATGGTAACAGAAGGAAATCATGAAGAGGAAAATATACCATTGTTAACCGATGAATTTATATCGTACAATTCTAGATGGAAAATGCCGTTTGAGGAAAGTGGATCAACTTCAAATCTCTATTATTCTTTTGAAGTTGCAGGTGTTCATGTTATCATGCTAGGGTCTTATGCAGATTATGATAAGTACTCGGAGCAATACAGATGGCTAAAGGTTAGTCAATCATTGTATATTTCCATAAGTGTAATGGGATCCATCATACATGTGCTAAAGGTTTAAACTAGGGTCCTGTTTGGATAAACAACTTAATTATGTGCTTATAGCATAAGCGCCTGTCATACAAGTGCTTATGCGTGGGTTATGACAAATGATATAATAAGCCAAACAGTTTTTCATACAAGTTATAAGCTGCTTTCATAAGCTAACTTGAAGAGCTTATGGAAATTTTGCCGAAACAACTTATGAAATGTCATAAGCTCTTTTCATAAATTCTACCAAACAGTCTCACAAGTGTTTATGCTAGTAGATAGACTCAAATAAGTCAATCCAAACAGGCCTTTGATAACAAACATGGATGGGAAATCTATTGTGCCGTTCTTTAGAAACGTTTACCGTCTCTAAGTTTTCTTCATTTCTCATCTACAGGAAGATCTGTCCAAGGTGGACAGGAAAAGGACGCCTTGGCTGCTTGTGTTATTTCACGTGCCGTGGTATAATAGTAACAAGGCTCACCAAGGTGCAGGAGATGATATGATGACAGTCATGGAGCCATTGCTTTATGCTGCCAGTGTTGATTTAGTTCTTGCTGGCCATGTTCATGCTTATGAACGTTCGGTACGCTTTTTATATTTTAGCCTTTATTTTAATTTCTAGGCACGATTTAATGGAAATTTGGCCTTAAGTGGTGCTTTATCTGATTGACAGAAACGTGTGTATAATAGAAGATTGGATCCTTGTGGCACCGTCCATATAACTATTGGTGATGGTGGAAACCGAGAAGGCTTAGCTCATAGGCAAGTAATATCTGCCAGAGTCCAGACACATTATAAAAATTTGTTATCTGAATTGGTTACTGTCTGAAATCTGACCAAATAACTATTAAGGTTGTTTATTGGTATGCACGCAGCCTGTATTCTTACATCATTGTTGTTTACAGGTACATAAATCCACAACCAAAGTGGTCAGAATTCCGTGAAGCCAGTTTTGGTCATGGTGAGCTGAAAATTGTAAACTCAACTCATGCCTTCTGGAGTTGGCATAGGAATGATAATGATGAGTCAATTAAGGCTGATGATATCTGGATAACCTCTTTGGTAAGCTCAGGATGCGTTGATAAGAACAAACATGAGCTCAGGAGCATGCTTATGACACCCTAATAGACTCATGTCATGTCTGCTACAGGCATTACTTAAGTGTCATAAAAGCAAGTAAACTTAAGCATTTCTGTACTACTTGTTGTCTTTTTGTATATATACTCTAAGGACTTGGAATTGTATGTAAATGGAGTGTATGTAAAGCTGGTGATTTTTTGGAATAGAAATATTGTTTGTTTTGTCTAAACTTACTTAAATAAACCATCAATGTTTAACTAGAACTGTAAAACCAGAGGTGGATTATTAAACATTAAGTGAAAAATTAAGGGTCAATATATTCTCTCTCAATGGAAAATTTGGTAAATTTATTGACTTACAAGATTCAATCAAGTTACAAAAGAGACTATAAAGGAAAAATACACAACTTACAAAGCAAATTTACATACTTAAAAAGGACCACTGTTAGATCGTTCCAAAATCCAAAATCGATTGCCAAGCAAATCAATTTTCAATATGATTGGCATCTTCTATCTAAGTATCTAACCCAAATCTATATGCTTTGTATTTGCAAACGACTTTTAACATGATTGGCATCTTCCACGATCTTTTGGATAAATTCATATTCATAGCCAGTCGTGTAAGTCATTCCCGACAAATTGGAAACTTCAAGCAAAGCAGACTTCCATTTTTGTACTCTCTCCGAGTCTATTCCAAATCTTCTTTCATGTTGAGCCATGTCTTTGCCATAACCTTTTCTCAAATGCCTTATGTCTGATGGCTCTACTTTGTAAAAGATTGGCCAAACTAATTGATTATTCCATTTCTTACATTCAAGAATCTTCACAAGTTCATCAAGACACCATGTGGAATTTGCATAGTTTTCGGACAAAACAATAATTGAAAGTCTTGATGCTTCAATTGCCTTTCTAAGAGAAGGTGAAATTCGATCTCCAGTATGCAATCCTTCATCATCCATGAAAGTCTTGAATCCCCCTTGGGATAAAGCTTGAAAAAGACTACCTGTAAAAGAGTAGCGAGTATCCGCCCCTCTAAAACTGAGGAACATCTGCCATTGAGCCGTTGTATGTCTCAAATTGTGTAGTGATTTTTCCCATTCCTCCAATGATTTACTTCTTAAGAAAGACCCTTCCTTAATGATTTTTCCTGGTAACCCATCACATTCAAAAGCAACTTCACGTGCCACATTCAATAAGTCAAATGAGGAGGAGTGATCCTCTTCGAGAATGCCCGAATGTTTTTCAAACAAAGTGGAAGCTTCCTCCGTAGATAATGGATCAAGTAGAATCTCCCTTTGACAATGCATTAAGTCGCAATATTTTTGGCGACGTGTGGTCAAAAGAACCTTGCATAGATTACTATTACAAGGAATTCCTACATCCTGTAGGTCAAATTTTTCCCGAACATCATCAAAGATCACAAGTATCGGACGATCCATATTTTCTATGGTGGATAATATTTTTCTTGCTCTTCCAGTTTCACTGTTTCTATCTAATGTTATATTCAAGAAGTCAGCAATTTCATCTTGCATTGCTGTGATATTTGGGGTTTTGGTCACATTGACAAATAAAGTCTCATAAAAAATATCTAAGTACATGACTTTCTCACCCATTACTTTCACCAATGTAGTTTTACCAGAGTCACGCCTACCGTACAATCCTATTATACAACAATTGTCATCTTGCAGTGCCTCCAAAAGTTCATCTGAAGCTTTCTCCGTCGACTTGAAACACTCGAAATTATTTCCTAAAGAGAAGTGTTCTAAACTTGGAATTGTAGTTGAAAATGGATCAAAATTACATTTCTTATTTAGTGCTTTAATTTTTTCCTGCAATTTATTAAATTCAATCCATGATGGTGGTTTTGATTGTAATTTAAGATTCTCCATTTTTTTCATGACTATGTCTGCTTCTTTTAGCCACTCAAACACAACATCTCTAACCTTTTCAGTTTTACGATCAATTGCTTCAACTTTTGCACGCACACCATCACGATTTGAAATGAGTTTGTTCTTTTGTCTTTCAACTTTCATATAGCCTTTGCCAAACCAATCAGATACACATTTATTTCCATCAACTTCCTCTACCGCCTTCTTCACTGCATGAGTTACAAGAAGACAACCATACTGAGCAACAGCATAAGGTTTTCTTCCAGCTGCAAAATTATATTAATAGAAACATCTATATCAGCATAGTTTCAACTTTGTTTATAGATTAACTTTTGTTGAGCATCATATGAAACAAATAAAGAAGAGAATTGAAGTGAATGAAATTGAACTCACACATATTTGCAGCAAGCAAAAAGGATGTACTGTATGAGTGAAGTTTAAATGATTGTCTATTAGCTTCAAAGCAGAAAGTCAACTACAAAGAAAGAGATATAGAGATAATGTCAAGTGTGATGTGAAGTCATTAGTTTACTTTATCCATATATATATACTTGACAGACATTAGCATAAAGTCCACGTTAATTGAGTACTATTTACATGCTAGTGGATGCCAGATGGAGTCAAATACACGTTTTATTTTAGTTAAAAATCGGCTAATAGTACAAGGATGTGGTGGGTGGTAAACATTAATGAGCTGCTTTAAAAGTTAAAAGTAGAAGGATGTGTTGAACAATTCAATTGTTCCCTGACTACAACTACTTTTGGTTTTAAATATAAAAAGTGGATAGTTGATTTGTATACATTATGATGAGCTGACTTTTTTTTGATTGGTTATATGAGGAGCTGACTTTTTTTGATAGGAATACCATTTTTTAATGACCAAACCAGCCTAGTTGTCGGTTTGAGTTTGTCGTGTTTACTGTTTGACTGGGAGCATGTGAATCGTTTGATTAAGATTGGACATTCTCGATTTAAAATCAAATTTCAGATTTAAACACATATGAATACCGAGTTTAAATTTCAATCGTATGATCATAATCAAACAATTCGGTAGTGTTAACTGCATATATATTGAATTCAAAGAGCAAGTTGGTTTTGAAATTCATATACCAAGTTGACAATAACTTAAAAAAAGAGCTGACTTTTTTTGATACTCCGAGGAGCTGACTTATAAGTACTAGGAATTCTGCATATATATTGAATTCAAAGAGCAAGTTGGTTTTGAAATTCATATACCAAGTTGACAATAACTTAATTTTCCATTTTTATTATTCAAACTAACATCAATATGTACTAACGTGTGCTTGTGTCTTTATGCTTTTAACCATAAAAATAAAAATTGAATTTTTTTATCTGATTATTCAACATATCAACACTCTTAACATAACTCAGTTGATATAAACATTCTACTCCTTCCGTCCCATAATGTAAATTCCTTTTGCATTTTTCACATTTCTTAAGAAAAATTGTCAGTGTAATTAATGTGTCTGTTTTGTGTGTTAATATTACCAAATTATCCTTTGTTTGTATGTGTATTAAATTTGACTTTTCAAATTTCAAGATAAGTTAGTAGTATTAATTAAGGGTATGTTTAAGAAAAAAATAATAAATACATCTAGTAATTTGAAAAGGAGTTTACATTTAGGGACAAAAATAAAATCAAATAGGTGGTTACATATAGGAACGGAGGGAGTATTATATACAGTGGTCGGTGTTCAAACCCTAAATTTCATACTTATTCATCTTAATAAGTTACATTCTAGCTATTAAGCTACTTTTTTATTTTTGTGAAGAAAAAATGCTTAAACATGATGAGTGATAAAAAAGTTGCTATTTAAATTTGAGAATCAATAATTGAGAGTTAACAAAGACATATTGTTAGCAGTTATAAAAAACATTTTTAGCAACTGAATCATAAATCATAGAGGTGTTCGCGGTACAATTTGTTTCGGTTTTGAGGTTTGAAGTCATCTGAACCGCAAGATGAAAAAGCATGTGGTTTGATTTGGTTCGGTTGACTTTTAAAATTAAATCCGAACTAAACCAAATCAAATCAATACGGTTTAGGTTGGATCAGTTGGTGCGGTTTTTTTAGACAATAATTTTTTTTTTTTGTTTTCAACATCAAAATCAAGTTAAAAAGCTAAAGCACGACAATTTTTGAGCAATGTTTCCAACAATGTTTTAAATTCCTTCTGATGTTATAATTTCATTTTCATCCAATAATATTTCCAACAACATATTTCCAACAACATAGACCAAATAAAAAACGTGGACAAAAAATAATCTTATTTTTTAAGAAATGCAAAAGACTAAGATTTTATCATTCTGTAAAAGTTCAAGTAGCACATAAATTCATTTTTACAATGAAGAAACTTAATAAGAGAAAAAAAAAAGTCATTTTAAAAAAATTCCATCGAGTTTCTGAGTATTGGTCTAAGTGACATATGTTTAATTAGTGTTTTTTTATGTAGCGGTTTGGTTTGGTTTGATTCTGTTGAGAAAATAAAAACTAAACCATACGGTTGAGTAAAAAAATGATCCAAATACATCCGAACTAAATGCGGTTTTTTGTGGTTTCAGTTTGGGTTGGTTCGGTTTGCGGTTTTTTTTCATTCTCCTCCCATTTTAAAATGAGCGTCACTTTAGCAAAACAATTGTTTCAAATTGAATATCACTTTACTTTTCCAATGCAATAATAACTTTTTTTTAAAAACTCGGTATTCCATTCAAGGATCGACTAATCCGAGGGGATCAATCCCACCGCCCATCGAACCTGAGACCTTGAGAGTAGCAAACTACAAAATCCCAAGCTAACCATTAGACCAACCCCAAATGAGTGCAATAATAACATTTTCTTTTCAATTGTTCCCTTCAATTAATAGTATATACACTACTTCCAAAGTATTATTTTCTCTTTAATGACATCTCTCTTTCTTTTAATTAATGCATTTCTTAATATGTGTGTAAAAACTTTAAACGACATTTATTTTAAAACGGAGGTAATGAAATTAAGTGTAAAGTGTTCAAAGGTAATTTAGGTATATTGAAAGTAGACTACACAAAAAATTTATGTAACATTTTTTTTTTGTTTGACGTTATTGTATCTTCTTTGTTAATACTATAAATATAAATATATATACAAAATTTGTCTAAAGTTTACTACTGTCCCTAAATATAATATCCTTTTGTGAAAATTACGGAAATTAAGAAAATTAGTATTAGTATTAAATTGGTTTATAATTACTATTGTTCTTTTTACAATTTTATTCTTAAGAGAGAGTTAGTTTATGTTTAAGTATTCATTTTTAATTGAAAAAAAAGATGCAAAATAAATAGGAGTATTTTGTTAAAGAAATAACTAATGTAATTGGAAATACCAAAGGAGTCTTATGAAAAAGGACATTTTTTTTTCAAAAGTATCTTATAATTAGGGACGGAGTAATAAGTAACAATGATTATGAAATTTACGCATTAAATTCTTCAATTTTAAAATAATGAACCAAATTCTCCTAAAAAAAATCATGAACCGAATTTATAAAGCCATAAATATGAAAATATCCAAACTTGTATTCTTTTACTAAAACTTCAAAACGATTTTTTTTATCAACGGAATCTTATTTTCTTCAACCACGCAGCTTGAATTCGGTGATTTACACAAGAAAAATAAAATAAACAAACTTTTTTTTTGGGGTGACCGATGTTTGAACCATAAACCTTGCATATATGCATATATTATGTATTATCCTTACCAACTGAGCTAAGCTTACAATGACAATAAAAAACTACACATATTTTCACAAAAACTTAATATTAAAGATCCTTAAAGAGTGTCCTGAAACACACGTTAAAATTACCCTGAAAATATTGTATCAATGCTTCATGCAGATCCAGTTTCACCCACTCTGAATTCTGGACACTCGAACATGCTCTCAGTAAAATTTCAATTGTGAGTCGACTTCTTTTTTTCTGCAAGAATTCTAACTTGGATAGGAAGGTTGTTAATTTGATTAGATGATATAACAGTCTAGGAGCACATTTTTCCATTCTAACTTGAGTAACCTGGAGAGAAAGGGGAGGTCAAAGTCAGCTATTTGCATTCATAGAGTCGAATCAAAACTGATTTTTTTTATACATAAAAAAACCAAATATTAGAAAATTTAAGTTAAATCATTGTAACAAATTAATTCTTTAATTTTTTAACGAGTTAGTCCATATAATTTGTAAAAGTGTAAGTTATTAACCGTTTAAACAAATTATGTTACAAAATAGTTGATGTGCTTGTTATTTGCTCTTTGTGGCTAGAACATAGTGTTTAGCGCATCCTACTTTTTTTATCCATCAAGCATTATGGTCGGTTTACATGAAGAAAAATATGTGTTGATGTCTTATTTGTTACCAAAATTTCAAAGAATTTATGTGTTTACGTAGAGTGGGTTTTAGTATGGTACAACCAGTGGTGTTGCCAGGAACCTAGACCAGAGGGTTCATATTTCAGAGTGTCTTGGGTCAAGGTGCAAAAACTTAATTACAGGGGGTTCAAAGTACGAATAATATGGAGGTATATGTGCAATTTTATTAAGTTCAGGGGGTTCACTTGAACCCCTCACTACTATGTAGCTCCGCCCCTGGGTACAACATCAGACGGTTTCGGACCCGAAAGAGGCATACTAGACGAAACCGATCACTCAATCTTAAGATTCAAATTCGACCGTTCATGCACTCGGTTTGGTCGGGTCCGGGTTCCACGGGTGGGTTGGGTCGTCTATTTACCTGAACAATGAAAAAATACTGAAAAACAGAGAAGAAGCATCGAACAAGAGAGGTGGATGGATTGCATCAAAGAAAAAAAAAACAGAAAGTGAAAATGGGTATGATCTAAAGCAACTCTTTGGTTCTCAATTAGAGTGATTCTCTTCAAGCCAACTAGAGTGACGACGAGCGAGGAACCAAGCCATGTAGTAGAGTGATTCTCTCCGTGTAGGTGGCGATGTAGACATGTTGGTTTTATTAGTCGTGACTTTGGAGAAGATAAACATGTGTCTTTTTACTGGAGATTGAAAGATCTTTGGTTTGTTACTTAGTTTTGGATAATAATGACCATAATAAAAAATTATAGCAGTAATATTTGTTATTAGGGTCATGCTAACTTGTGCCCTAAGGGCATAAGTTAAGGAACTAAAAAAAGAAATAATAACTAAATTTTGTATTGAAAATATAAATTATTAAACTTTTACAACATTAAACCAACAAGTTCCAATAGAATAATTCTATTCTTATTTTTTAACTGCTTTAAGAGCACAAGTTAGCATTTCCCTTATTATTATCCTTCTACTTTCACGGGTCACATGCACCGTCTTTTTTGCAGACCTCTCATGTCTTGTGAGTATTAAAACACAAATATTAAATTAGTGTCTCAGTGACCGTGGCTGGTTGGTTTGTGTGTATAAGACTTTTTAGAGTCTCAAAAGGTTACAACTACCGATGGGTTTTAATTTCAAGAACCGCAACCGACCATTGGACCCCGTACATACTTGAGTTTCTTCAGTTTTCAAACCCGACAACCGACCCGATCCACCCGTTTAATTAAAACATGTGGCGGTTTAGACGGGTTTCATACAGATCCAATTCTAATGCTCAGCCCTAGATTTTGGAACAAACATATCAGCATACGGTTTCATGTTTTTACATCTCGGTGGAGTAAACACATAGAGTAGGTTTCATGTTTATGTGTTTTAACAACCTACACTTTTATGAACCAAAATGAGTAACTCGTTACAAAATAAAATCTTATAAAGTTAACTTATTACAAACATCTAATTTAAAGAATTTAGCCCCTAAAAAAACATAGATCATGTTTCGATAAAGTTTCATATGACCGTGTTATACAAAATATAATTATTGTGTTTATCTTATTCTTCATTAACACAAAATATAGCCGCAGTTATATCGTCATATCAAAACTTGTGCATATATTCATTTATATATAAAGAAAACTATCATTTTCAACATTTTTGGGTTGAATTTTTGTTTCTAAAAATACTCTTAATTTTCAATACAAATAACACATGTAATAAATTTAAATATTAAAACAAATGTAACAAACACGATATTAATATATAAATTTTTTGTTTTTTTTTCTTTATCATTTAAAAAGTATAACAAACTATATGAGTATATATATACTTACTTTTTCATCATTCCTATTATACCTTTAAACAACTTTTTCTATAATAATTTTTCATCATTCCTATTATACCCTTAAACAACTTTTTCAATAATAAAATTGTTGTTGTGTCATTAATTTTTTTTAAATTATAAATTTTTTGTTATATTGTATTATTGTAGGTGTCGTTGAAATAAATAATCATGGTTAGTTTGATTTTTTATAACTTGAAAGCAACAAACATTTATATTTTTTTAAGTTTTAATCATAATATGAATTTCATAAAAAAAAAACACGGTTCATAATTTTCAAAAGTTGGCACAATAAAAAAGTGGAAAGACGGGCACATGAGATCCCGTCTTTTTGCTAGTATTTATAAAGAGACGATACAATACAATTTCAGAAAACTAAATCACCGAAAATTATTACACAGGACAAAATCAAGTGAAGTAAAGCATGAAGAAAGCAATGCCTTGTAGCACAAGTTACTCAAAGATGAAGTACAATAGCTTAAGTGTTGTAGTACAATCACATATAGGCTAGTACAATTTGATTTGTATAAATAACTTGTTGTACTCTCTTTAGAATCTAATGAATCATTTCTATCTTTCTTTGATTCTTAATATGATATCAGATTTTCTCTCTCCTTTTGAGAGAGAAAGTTAGTTACGATCCATAAGCTTCCGTCATTGTTACTTCTTCTTCAAGCTTTTTCAAGCTTTTATCTTCTTTGATTATCACATGAATTCTTGTGATTTCTTTTCATTTCTTCTTCTTTTGAACTCAATTCTGGATTGAGATTCTCTTTTTTCTTCAAATCACACTATTCGTGATTTTCAATCTTCATCTTCTTCGAAGCTATGTTCTTCGTTTGTTCTTCATTTTTCCAGTTTTTCTGCATTCTTCTTGAACCATGCCTCCTTGTGCAGCTCCGGTTGTAGTTCCACAAACTAACACCGATTAAGTTTTCTATGTTCATCCTAGTGAAGGACCAAATTATGTGGCTGTTACTCCTCTTCTCACCGGCTCCAATTACCTCACATGGAGTCGTTCGATGAAACATGCTCTTGGTGCAAAGAACAAATTTGCCTTCGTTGATGGATCCATTCCGATTCCTCCTCCCGATGATTTGAATCGCAATACTTGGGAGTGTTGTAATAATCTTATTCACTCTTGGATTTTGAATTCGGTTTCTCCGCATATTGCACAAACCATTGTTTTTCATGAATTCGCCATTGATGTTTGGATTGAGCTTCAGGAACGTTTCTCTAAAGTTGATAGAGTGCGTATTGCCTCTCTTCGCTCTGCCATTAACAATATCAAGGAAGGTGCTAAACCTGTTCTTGATTATTTCACAGAGATGAAATCTCTTTGGGAGGAGCTCAATTCACATCGCCCTATGCCTATGTGCACTTATCCATATCCATGTCGTTGTGAATCAATGCGTGCTGCTAGAGAATTTCGCATGGAGGATCAAGTTATTCAGTTTCTCACTGGATTGAATGATACTTTCTCAGTTGTGAAGATTCAAGTTCTTCTTATGGATCCACTTCCTTCAATAAACAAAGTTTACTCTATGATTGTTCAAGAAGAAAGTAATAACATTGCCATTACTTCAGTTGCTAGTGAAGATTCTAGCATTCTTTTGAATGCTTCAGATGCAAGAAAGCCCTATGGACGTGGTAAACCTTCTTCAGGTCCATCTCAATCTAAGAACAATTCCAGATATTGCACTTTTTGCCATAGGAACAATCACACAGTGGATTTCTGTTACATGAAGCATGGTTACCCCAATGCAAATAAGCCTCATGCTTCTTCCAATGCTATTGTTAATGAAGGCATTACTGATTCTCAGAATGTTGGTGAAGGATCTTCCATTATCTTTAAAACTGGTCTGACTCAAGAGCAATATGGTCATCTGGTTCCTTTGCTTCAACAGTCATCTTTGGTTCCTCCAGCATATGCACCAAGTCCTGCTAGCACCAACCATATCACTTCTTCCATTCCATCCCTCCCTTCAGGTATAAACATTGTTATCTCTTGTTCTATACATGCTCAAAATAATTATTGGATTATTGATTCAGGAGCCAATGAACATATTTGCTCCTCATTGCATTTGCTTCATTCTTTTCATAAGATTAAACCTATGCATGTTACTTTACCTAATGGTTCCACTGTGATTGTTAACTATGCTGGTACTGCTGTGTTTTCACCTCATTTTCATATCACAAATGTCTTATATTCACCACATTTCAGAGTTAACCTTATTTTTGTTTCCAAACTTTGCACCATTTTGTCTTATCAAGTCAATTTCTTGCCTAATAAGTGTCTGATACAAGATATGAAATCCCAGAAGATGATTGGTTTGGGTAGTGTTTGTGATGGTCTCTATAGGCTGAATACTGCTTCATCCAATAAGGAGTCATATGTCTCTTCTTCCACAAGTCTTTGTGCTCAAGTTTCTTTGAACTCTTGTAATTCTGTTTGTTCTAATGTAGCTATTTCTTGTATTCCTTCCAATGCTATTTGGCACTTTAGATTAGGACATTTGTCTAGTCAAAGATTGTCCAAAATGCATCATTTGTATCCCTCTATATCTGTTGATAATAAAGCTACCTGTGACATATGTCATTTTGCCAAACAAAGAAAATTGCCTTATAATTCTAGTCAATCTATTGCTAGTTCTAAATTTGAACTTTTACACCTTGATATTTGGGGTCCTTTAGTTTAAACATCTGTTCATGGCCATAAGTATTTCCTTACTATAGTTGATGATTTCAGTAGATTCTTATGGGTCATTTTACTTAAAACCAAATCAGAAGTTTCTTTGTATGTCAAGAATTTCATTCACTTGATCCATAATCATCATCATGTTACCCCAAAATTCATAAGGACTGATAATGGTCCTGAATTTCTTTTACCTGATTTTTATGCTTCCAAATGCATCATTCATCAAAGAGCTTGTGTTCAAACACCTGAACAAAATGCTAGAGTAGAGAGAAAGCATCACCACATTCTCAATATTGGTAGAGCTTTGTTATTTCAGTCCAAACTTCCCAATATTTTCTGGTCTTATGCTATCTTACATTCAATTTTTCTCATAAATAGAGTTTCAACTCCTCTTCTGAATCATAAATCTCCTTATCAGGTTTTATATGAATCATTACCTGATGTTCATTCTTTTAAAGTTTTTGGTTGCCTATGTTATGCCTCTACACTTCAAGCTCATAGAACAAAGTTGCAATCTAGAGCCAGAAAAGTGTGTTTTCTTGGGTTACAGGTCAGGTTTCAAAGGTTCAGTTCTTTTTTATTTAAATTCCAGAGAAATCTTTGTTTCCAGAAATGTTGTTTTTCATGAATTGATATTACCTTACACTTCATCATCCCATTCTTCTACCAAAGATTGACAGTATTTTCCCACTTCTTCCAATCATTCATCCATTTTTGAAGATCGTGCCACTTCATTCACATCCACACCATCTGTCACACCACCTGCACTACCGCCTCCTTCACCATCTCCACCATAATCTCCCAATGTCTCTATACCTATTAGAACTTCCACTAGAAATAAAGTTACTCCTGCATATCTGCATGACTACATTTGCAATGCATCTGTCACTTCTTCTACTAATAATAGTATCAGTCAATATCCCCTTTCCAATTTTCTTTCATATGCTCATTTATCTAACCCTCATTCTGTTTTTGCTATGTCTCTTGTTTCTTACACTGAACCAAAATCCTATGCTGAGGCAATCAAGCATGACTGTTGGAAACAAGCAATGCAGACTGAACTTAATGCTCTTGAACAAACTGGAACTTGGAAGATAGTGGATCTTCCTTCATCAGTGAAACCTATAGGGTGCAGATGGGTTTATAAAGTGAAGCACAATGCAGATGACTCTATTGAGAGATATAAAGCACGTTTGGTTGCTAGGGGATATAATCAAATTGAAGGTCTTGATTATTTTGATACTTTTTCACCTGTTGCTAAAATCACAACTGTGAGATTGGTTATAGCTTTGGCTTCAATCAATCATTGGTTTTTACATCAACTTGATGTAAACAATGCCTTCCTTCATGGAAAGCTTCATGAAGATGTTTACATGACTGTGTCTCCAGGTGTTGTTCCTTCAAAGTCAAATCAAGTCTGCAAATTGTACAAATCTCTCTATGGCTCAAGCAGGCTAGTAGAAAATGGTATGAAAAATTAATTAGTCTGCTCATCAACAATGGATATATACAAGCCACTTCAGATGCTTCCTTGTTCACCAAGAAAACTTCTGACAGTTTTACTACACTTCTTGTATATGTTGATGACATAATTCTTGCTGGCAATTCTCTCATTGAAATCACTTTCATCAAGAATGTTTTACATCAGGCTTTCAAAATCAAAGATCTTGGTACCTTGAAATATTTTCTAGGTCTTGAAGTTGCACACTCCAAAAGTGGCATCTCTCTATGCCAAAGGAAGTATTGTTTGGATTTGTTGCAGGATTCAGGTGTACTTGGCTCAAAGCCTCTTACCACACCTTCAGATCCATCCATTAAGCTACATAATGATGCTTCACCACTCTTTACTGATGTTTCTGCCTACAGAAGATTGATTGGGAGATTGATATATCTCAACACAACTAGGCCTGATATTAATTCATCACTCAACAGCTCAGTCAGTTTTTGAGTAAACTAACACACATTCATTACAATGCTGCTCTAAGAGTTCTTAAATACCTTAAAGTCTCTCCAGGTCGTGGCATTTTCTTCCCTAGAGCTTCAGGTTTACATCTTCAGGGTTACACAGATGCTAATTGGGCAGGGTGTAAGGATACCAGGCGTTCCATTTCAGGCCATTGCTTCTTCTTAGGACAATGACTTATATCTTGGAGAACCAAGAAGCAGCCCACTGTATCCAAATCCTCTTTAGAAGCTGAGTATAGGGCAATGGCATCAGCTACCTGTGAACTTCAGTGGCTTTTAAACTTGTTGAGAGATCTTCACATTGATTGTGTTAAACTTCCTGTCCTATATTGTGACAATCAAAGCGCCATGCACATTGCAGCCAACCCTGTCATTCATGAGCGCACCAAACATCTTCAAATTGACTGCCACATTGTGAGGGAGAAGCTTCAATCTGGACTGTTCAAGCTCTTGCTAGTTACAGCACATGACCAAATTGCAGATTTTTTTTACAAAGTCTTTGTTTCCACAACCTTGTAACATTTTACTTTCCAAGTTGGGGTTGCTAGATATCTACCAACCTCCATCTTGTGGGGGGATATTACACAGTACAAAATCAAGTGAAACAAAGCATGAAGAAAGCAAAGCCTTGCACCACAAGTTACTCAAAGATGAAGTACAATAGCTTAAGTGTTGTAGTACAATCACATATAGGCTAGTACAATTTGATTTGTATAAATAACTTGATGTACTCTCTTTACAATCTAATGAATCATTTCTATCTTTCTTTGATTCTTAATAAAAATCTCAAACTAATTATCGATCAAGGAACATGGAACGTGTTGAAAACAACTTATAACACTTGCAGCTTCACATGATTCATGGAATATTTATCATTTCCTTACATTTTAAGGATTAGATAGAAGAAGGAGTGATACTTGAAGATTAAATTTGACACGATTAAGTTTGGCTTCTTACTCTTTCCACGATCTTTTGGACTAGTTTATATTCGTACCTGCAAAATCAAAGACTTGTTAATTCATGTATGCACAAAGTTTTCATGTCATCGTCTATGTATGCACAAAGTTTTCATGTCATCGTCTATTAATCGAAGTTCATTCAGTTAAAAGAATATTTAAAATTAAAATCAACCTTTACAAAAATAAACTCACAAAATAGAAATTTGTACTTGAACTGAAAATAAAACTTTGACAGTATACAATTTCTCATGGTCCAACAACATTCTAACAAATCGCACATGAGACAACTAATATTGATAGCTGCAAAGACAATATTATATAAGAGTTGAAATTCGAACTCCAAACTCAACTTCTCTACGTTTAAAATGTGTAGGGGCTATTTGATAAAAAAAAAAGTCAACTTTAAAAGGATTCTTGTTTATAATTTCATTGACCTTAAAAAATGAGGTACTAAACAATCATTACCTCTCAAAAAAAAATCAGCTGATTTGAACTAAATGTTAAAAGAAGTTGGAGGTTTTGAATTTAAATTAGGACAGATGAGTAATTTAAATGATAATATTTCTCACAAAAAAGAGTAAACATCAATTGTGCAACTAAACATATTTAAAAGCATGCCACATACCCATATTTGTGATGTATTCCACTCAAGTTAGCAACTTCAAATAAAGCTGACCTCCATTTATTCACCTTTTCAGAGTCATTTCCAAACTCTTCTTTATGCTTAGCCATGGCTTTTCCATAACTATTTCTCTGATGTCTTACACAAGATGGTTCTATTTTGTAAAAAATTGGCAAAATCTGTTGGTTCTTCCTCTCCTTGCACTTAAGCATAGTGACCAGTTCATCTAGACACCAGGGGGAATCTGCAAAGTTTTCAGAGAAAACAACAATTGAAATCCTTGATGCCTCAATTGCTTTGATTAGAGATGATGAAATTTCGTTCCCACCCTTTAATTCCTCATCATCCATGAAAGTCTTGAACCCCTCTCGACACAAAATATTATAGAGAAAACCTGTAAAAGAGTAGCGAGTATCTTCTCCTTTAAAACTGAGGAAAATATCATATTGAGACCTTGAATATTTCAGACGGTCTAACGATGCTTTCCACTCCTCGATAGGTTTACTTCTTAAGGAAGATCCCTCATCTTCAATTGTTCTAGGTATCCCTTCACATTCAATAGCAACATTGTATGCCACATTTATCAGGTCGGATGAGGACTCGTTATCTATCTCTGAATGCTTTTTGAACAAAGTCCAAGCTTCCTCTGTCGATAAAGGACTAAGTTGAATCTCCCTTTGACAATACATAAACTCACAATCTTGTTGGCGACATGTGGTCAAAAGAACCTTGCATCGATTACTATTACAAGGAATGCCTACCTTTTCTGGATCAAGTTTTTCCGAAACATCATCCAAGATCACAAGAATTGGGCGATCCATATTTGCTAATGTCAAGTATATTTTTCTTGTTCTTCCAGCTTCAGTATTTACGTCGAATTCCAGATTCAACAAGTTAGCAATTTCATCTTGAATCCTTTTTATGTTTGGGTTTCGGGACACATTGATAAATAAAACTACATCAAAAAACTTCGAGTACTTGGCTTTCATAGCCACTGCTTTCACTAATGTTGTTTTACCACAGCCTCGCTTCCCATACAATCCAATTTTATATGAATTATCATTTTGCAATGCCTGCAAAAGTCTATCTGAAGCCTCTTTGGTAGACGCGAAACACACAAAATTTTCAGAAGAGAAGTGTTCTAAACTTGGAATAGGACTGGAAAACGGATTGAATTCACATCGAATATTCAATGCTTTTAATTTGTCTAGCATTTTATGGCGATGTTTCACTGCACCATCATCCGTCAATTGCCTATGTTTTTCTTGTCTTGACAATTGCCCAAGTTCATCCATTACTGTCATATTCCCCACCTCTTGTAAAACTATTTCTGTTTCTCTTAGCCACTCAAACACATCATCATTCACCCTTTCGGTTAAACGATCAGTTGCTTCAATTTTTTTCTTCACATGATCTCGGTTTGAAATCACCTTCATCTTTTCGCTTTCCACATTTTTGATTGTTTTGCGAGCCCGATTGTCACGTCGTTCGTCTATTTGGCTTACCAATATACAAGTTCCGACTAAGCAAGTAGCAATTATGGATTGTTTGTAAGTAGTAATAAATCCAGTGGGAAGGTAATCTGAAAATAATCAATCTAAATTTCAGTGGTAGATTTAAAAAAGATAAATTTCTATATAAATGGAATATAATTACGCTTTCAGTGATAATTGTTTTGGTTGATAAGTGGCATAATTGGAAAAATAAAAAAATAGTTAGGATATTAACTTAAATAAAATCATTAGTAAAATCATTAGTAGGTAAGTGAACAAAATTTGCACAAGGCTGGCAGTAGTAGTGAACCAATAAAAGGAAGAAATTTGATGTGAAATAAAGAAGAGAATGTACCCATAGAATAGAATAGTAGTACAATTTAAGTTGCAGCTGTAGGCAGAAATGATGTAACCGTGAACTTTGAATGACCGTCGATTGGAACAAGGCAAGCTAGTGTAAAATGGGAATCCGTTAGTTTAGTTTATCGATTGAAATAGACCAAATATATTAGTTATTCAATTAATCTAAAAAGTTGTTTTTTGTTTATAGATATGACTGGAATGAATAAAAAATTGTAACAAAAAAAACAATAGTAGTAAATATACATTAATAAGAAAAGTTAGATAACTTGAGATATATATAAATTGAGAGCATAAGTTGTTAAAAATTATTAATATATTTTTTGTCAAATAGCTAGTAAAATGATTAAGTGATGTGTTCGAGTTAGAATGCCGATGCATCCATGTATTATGTAAAACCAAGCTAAACTTATAGGAACTTTTTAGAAAAAAGCTATTAATTTATTATTCATATTTCAAAATATCATCTTAGTAAAAGAAAAAATCTTTTCAAAATATCATCAAATATGAGATATACAAATAAAATATCCAAAGTTTTGAGAGAAAAAAGTGTTTTTTGACACATTGCAACATCAATCGTGATATGGAATGAAATATTACCTCATATAGTTTTCATATAGGAACTAAATTGATGAAAGAACGATAATCTAGTTTTCATTTTCCACTTGACCGAAAGTATTTACCTCTTCATGGTATTGCTAGTTAATACCCAATAACAAAAAAGTCTAGTGCTATATATAGTTTTGTTTCAATTTATCTTTTGGCTTGGAAAATCAGAAAAGTATTGATCATGGTTTTTCAATTTGTTATCTCAATCAAATGGAATTATAGAAGCCATTAATGGAGTTATAGAAACCATGGGTTTTAATTGAATTCAATTTTGACCGGTAAACTATCTCTTTCAACTCTTGAGAGACTATGATAAAAGATTTGCGTTCCTTTCAATTTTATGGTAAAAAATTATTAACTTGACTGTAATGAGGATTTTTTTTTTACTTTTACATGTTAAATGTCACCATATATGCAAATTAAAAAACATATGAAAAAAAATAAGTGAATGGAATTTTAACTCACTTGAAGATGTTACATGCAAAACGCAAACGATGGAAAGCAAGCAGAATGCTGCTGAGAGTTCCAATCCAATTCAACTGCAACTATATAAATTAATGTGATTGAATTTGGTTAGTAATGTCAAACTTTTTAAAGAAAAAGAAGAATATATATACTTGTAGAAATTGTAGGAAGGAATATATACATATATATGTCAACACGTAAATATGCCAAGTTGCCAACAAGCAGTAGTATGTCAACACGCAAATATGCCAACACGCAGTAAGAATCAGTCAAAGCAGAAAGCAATGGCTCTTCCAAATACCAACCTTTGCCTTTGGACACTAGTGGTGACAGTGTGACACCATTATACTGTTCATTTTATTTAATGCAAATCAAGGATTATGTCCCAAAAAAAGTAGAAGATAAATAAATAAATAAGTATTACATGAAATTAAATTAAAGGACAAAATATGTAATTTTGTCTAAATTTTTTATTACTTGGTATAAAATATTATGGGAATAGGAAAAAATTTCAAAAGAAAAGGATGAGAATAAACTTCCTATAAAAATGAGAATAAATTTGTGTATACCTAAGAATATTATTATATTGACCAACACCTTTTAAAAAAAAAAAATAGGAAAGAAACTTTCATCCTTTTATTCACATAAATGTTGTCCGTAGGAATAAATCTAAACTCCCCAAAAGTAATTAATTTTGTAAAAATTTTTGACAACTCATTAACCACAAAATAAATTGAATATAAACCAAAGTATTTGAACATCATTAAGCATGCACTTGATTTTATTACAAAAAGAGATAAAAGCGCAGAAAAACTAGAACGAAATTAACTCAGAACAAACCTCCCCCATAACATCACCAACTAACAAAAAACTAAATTGAATCAGATAAGACCCATAATAACATATACCAACACTAATAAAACATTCCAAGTTGGCTAACACATTTGCGTATTGATATGGTTTCCTATAAGAATGCCTCACAACATTAGAAGGAGGCTTCGACCCACTTAGAGTCATCCCACAATGTGTCTTAAAAACCACACTATTAGCTTTATCAACAAGATTATAATTTATGATAAGATTCAAGACATGGAGAGCAAGATAATAATTTCATTTCACCATGAGGAGAATGCACCTACTTAGCTTAGTTTACAGAGATAACTTGTGTAACAAGTTATCAAGTTAGTCTGTTCTTCGTATTCTATGGTTGATGCCTCACCATAGTTACCATGTGGTGCTTACCACTATAAATATGATATGATATCATATTTTCCCTCATCTTCAGAGAGAGAAAGTTAAGATCCATAACTGTTTTTCAAGTTCACTTATTGTTCATCATTTCTCGTCGATCTTCATCAATTTTCATTACATTTTGGTGCTTTGATCTTGATTCTTGTCAAGATTCTCTCGTTTTTCATCAATTATCATTGATTTTGTGGTTGAATTGCTTCAATTTTCTCTGTTCTTTGTAATTGATTTCTCTTCCATCTTGCTTCAACATTCATCATCATCATCATCATTCCTCCGCGCCAAATACCGCTTCAAGTTCATAATCAAGAAATTGATACCAATTCCATTTTCTACGTTTATTCAAACAAATGACCAAATTTTGTTTTCGTCTATCCTAAGCTTAATGGATCAAATTATCTTGCAAGGAGCAGATCAATGCAACAAATGTTAGGAGCTAAGACAAGCTTGCATTCATTGAGGGATTCACTTATCGTATTTTTATTTTTTTTGAACAAACTAAAAAGGATTCACTTATCATATTTATGTTCTGGAATTAACAATCTTAAGCAATGATCAAAATATGTTTTGGATTATTTCACAAATACTAAATCTCTGCGGGAGGAGCTAAATTTCACAGAATTGTGAAGTTATGCATGTTGTTGCATGCAATTATCAGACCAAAGATCAGGCTATTCAATTCTTAACTGGTTTGAATGAGAAATTTTATGTAGTTAAAACTCAGGGTTTTCTCATTAATCCTCTTCCTTATATCAAGCAAAGTTTACTCCCTTGGTGTTCAAGAGGATAACAATAACACATGAGTGATCACTTCCCATGTCTCTCTCGATGAATCAAGTGCATTTGTGAATGCTTCTGATGGAAGGGAATTTCAAAATCGCGGCGAGGGATTCTCTAGTGGTTCTGATTGCAAGAATGGATCAGAATATACTACATTTATTGCAAGTTTGCAATCGTCATATCCATATACTGATATTTTTGCTATAAAAAAGCCAAATACACCATACAATGTTTAAATTAGAAGTTTGTGATAAATTATGTGTTGAAATCTTATTTGTTACCAAACATTTTCAAAAGAATTTATGCGTCTCGATGAATGTAGACATAGTTCCATAACATGTAGTTCCGTCAGAAGGTTTCATATTTGTACATTAGGATGGACTAAACTCATACTTTCTGCCAAGTAGTTTAAATAACAAATACATTTTTTTTAAAGAACATGTTAAAAAAGTTAACATACACATTTACGAACTAATAAATGTCTATAAAAAACAGTATCCTGTTTTGTTAAAGTTTCATATGACAATATAATTATTGTGTTTATCTTAGTTTTCATTTACACAGAATATAGGCGCAGTCAAAACTTCATGGAACATCGAACGTGTTGAAAACAACTTCATACCACTGTCTGAACATGCACATTACAGCTTCGTTTAATTCAAGGAATGTTTATTATTTTCATACACTTTAAAGACTAGTTTGGAAGAAAAAAAAAGTGATACTTGAAGATTAAATTTGGCTCTTTACTCTTTCCACGATCGTTTGGACTAGTTTATATTCGTATCTGCAAAATTAAAGACATATTAATTCATGTTAGTTTTCATCTTTTCTATTAATCAAAATTTATTCCATTAAAAAGTTTCCTGTTAACATTTCACTGACCATAAACAAAAATGAGGTAATTAACAATCATATTATTAGTTACTAGAGCAGTAGTACTAGTAGACTAGACATCAATTATGAAACTAAAAATATTTGAAAGCATATCACGTACCCAGTTTTGTAAGTTATTCCACTCAAGCTAGCAACTTCAAGTAAAGCTGACCTCCATTTCTGTAACTTCTCAAACTCATTTCCAAACCTTTTTACTTGTTTAGCCATTCCTCTTTCATAACTGTTTTTCTTATGCCTTACATCGGACGGTTCTATTTTGTAAAAACTCGGCAAAATCTGTTGGTTCTTCGTCTTTTTACACTTAAGAATAGTCACCAATTCATCTAGACACCAAGAAGAATGTGCAATTTTTTTAGAGAAAACAATAATTGAAATCCTTGATGCCTCAATTGCTTTGATTAGAGAAGTTGAAATTTCGTCTCCACCCTTCAACCCCTCATCATCCATGAAGGTCTAGAACCCTTCCCGGCATAGAGCATCGTAGAGAAAACCCGTAAAAGAGTCACGAGTGTCTTTTCCTCTAAAACTGATGAAAATATCGTACTGAGACATTGAATGTCTTAGACCGTCTAATGATGTTTTCCACTCCTCAATAGGTTTACTTCTTAAGGAAGATCCCACATCTTTAATTGTTCTAGGTAACCCTTGACATTCAATTGCAACTTCGTATGCCACATTTAATAGATCGGTTGAGGACTCATTGTCTATCCCTGAATGCGTCTTAAACAAAGTCCAAGCTTCCTCTATAGATAAGGGACACAATGGAATCTCTTCTTGGCAGTTCATTAGTGCGAATTCTTGTTTGCAATGTGTCGTCAAAAGAACCTTGCATCGGTTACTATTACCGAACCTGCTCTACTTTAGTAAATAACACACATTAGAAAACAAATTGTTTTACGGTACATAGACACATAGCTCTATTCTTATACTCTTTCTCTCATTTTTCTCACATCATCACATATTTCATCTTACAACTAAACAAAAAAGAAAGAGAGGAAATTTGATGTGAAAACGATAACATAAATTAGTGGAGAATTTAAATGAAAGAAAGGAATATGTATCAATGAATTGTGAAGTTTGAATGATTGTTGTTCCTAGTTTCAAAACCAGAAAAGTCAAGTGTGATGTAAACCTTTTACCTTACCCGTCTATATATATAATGGCAGGAAATACGAACCAGGCGCTCTTGACAGTTGACACTACCATCTTCTGATCAAGTCAACACATGCCTACTTGGTACATGATGATGAGCTGACTTATAAGTCAAACTCATCAAAATTTTAAAAATTGATGATGAGTTCATCAATTCATATGTTCCCTCACATTAATTACTCCAACTACCATTATTCTAGTCCACCTGAAAATTCACGAGATTCAATTTAGTTCATACATAAAATAATTTTAGTCCCTGGAGATGCAATATAGTATAAATTTAGTAAAGATCCAAATAGACACTCATTCTTTTTATTTTTCAAATACAGAATTTGTCTAAATTATAATTTTAGTAAAAACAAATATGTATTACTTAAAATATGTGCAAAAAAGATTATCACTTTTGGTTTTCAAAAGTAATTTAATTAATTTTTGAGTGAAAACACATTTTAGTCCTTGGGACAATTTGCAAGACTCAATTTAATCCCTAACAAAAATAAAAACAACTTTTAGTCTCTAAGAAAAATAAGCCGGGACAAGTTACCCCCTACCCTCTTTACACTATAATTGGTTGATAAAAAAAAATAGAGAAAAGAAAATAAAATGAAAAGAATTGATTAATAAGTAATTTGATATGAGAAGAGACATGAGCTCAGGAGTATGCTTATGACACCCTGAGTAATCCATGTCTCATGTAGTCATTCTTTAACTAGCAGTTTGATTATGCTAGGCTTCTGTCATAAGCGAGTAAACTGAGGTATCTCACTATATAGATGCTTATGCAGTATATATTAATACCGACATGTATTAATTATATGTAAATGGATTGTAAGGCTAGTGCTGGTCTCTTTGCAATAAATGTTACTACACAATATATCAATGCTTCCTGCAGATGTAGTTTCATCCACTCTGGATTCTGGACACTTGAAATGGTTTTAGTAAGTTTTATGGTCAGAGCAGACATAGCATTCATCACATCTTTTCCTGCTAAGTCTTCAATGTATTGAACCAAAAGAGGACTTTGATGGAAAATATGAATAGCAGCCAAGGCAAAGTCAAATATTTCCATGGAATGCCACAATAGAGGATCTATCCATTGTAACAATCAGCTCTGCCAACATATCAAATACAATACCATATGACTTCATGTTGTTCAAAATCAGAGGAAGTTCAGCCAGTGCTTTTTCACCTAGAACATTGATAAATGCATTATGCAACAATTGTTTGAAGGCAGGTAGAAGTCACATCCAAGTTATGAAAGGCCATGCATCCTGTAATAGATCCAAGGCATACACGGAACATGGAACTATTGGAAAGGAATTTATCTGCCAAAACTTCTAATGCTCAATCTGTTATGTTATCACTTTCAAGGAGGTATTTGATGAATCATCGAGTACTTGGCTAATTTCTAAACATATTCTTAAGTGATAACTTCATACCACTGTCTGCACATGCACATTACCGCTTCACATGATTAAATCTGTTATGCACATTACCGCTTCACATGATTAAATTTCACATGAAAACGTGGTTTGAAAAACTTTTCGTGAAATCAAACTTGACTATTAAAAATTATGCAAATGCTTCATTGTACCTAAGCAAACAATGATAATGAGATAATTCAACTTTGAACAAAGAATTCACAATTGAATTATTATTACTCAATCAAACTAATTAATACACAAGTAAAAATTACAAAACCAAATTCAACCTCAAACCAAACCTAAACTCATAAGTTTAATTGCCTGAATCCTCTAGCTCAATCATTGAGTATACAGTTCCTGCTCTTCCAATTTCGGCGTTTCTATCGAATTTCAGATTCAAAGATTAAGCAATTTCATCATGAATCCTCTTAACATTTGGGTTTTGGGACTCGGTACAAATAAAACTACATCAAAGATATTTAAATACTTTGCTTTCTCACCACATGATTAATTGATTTGAGACCATTAAATTTCATTGATAACACCCCATGGCCATGGGATTCAAAATCCAGAAACAACTCTTACCCTCAACAGATTGTTGACTCAACTCATGGCATAGGAATGATAACGACGAGTCAGTAAAAGCTGATGATATCTGGATAACCTCTTTGGTATGCTTGGGAAGTGTTGATCATATGTATACTTCTTCCTCCAAGTCACCATTGAGGAAGATATTCACATCAAGATGGTTGAGAGGCCATTCTAAGTTGGTAGCCAAGGATAGAAGAGTTCTAATAGTATTCAACTTGACAACATTGGCAAAAGTCAATGAGTTTCTATGTCATATGTCAAAGTGAACTTCTTAGCTACCATTGTTTAGAAACTAAACTGGATATTTAAAATTATAATTATACACATTGTTTAAATAGAGCTTCTGATAGGAAAATTGGTTTTGTGGTCTAAATAAAAAGGTGGAAGTTACTGAACTGTTCTTTCATAAAACTTTGATAGAATCTTGGGATACAAAAAAACAACACTTTGACTTCTCCGACTAATTTATCGTCTATGAACAAATATTATCCTAGAAACCATATTCAAAAACAAATTATCATTGAACGTGTATATTACAATCATAATTCATTTATGAACAAGAAGTTGTTTGCCATCACTTATATCTAATGTAACACTTAATTATTGCAAGAGAAAATGTAGGCATCCTTCTAGTTCCTGTCTGTGCTTCGTATAGACAGTCGATGTTTAATATTAATGGCATCTTCCACAATCTTTCGGATAAATTCATATTCGTACCTACAAGATATACACAAGGTATTTCAAATTTACTTTTTTTCACTAAAGAAACTACACGGTTCATATGACCAACAAGTTTTCTATAGCACAAATTGTCATCCAAAACGCAGAAACTTGAACAGAATATTTCATGTAGCCAAACTAACATCTATAACTAGTGGATTAGAGACTAAATAGTTATGAAATAGTGTTAATCAAAGTATGTGAAAGTATGCTACACACCCGATTTTATAAGCCTTTCCAGACAAACCAGAAACTTCAAACAAAGCCGATTTCCATTTCTGCAATCTCTCAGAATCACTTCCGAATATTTGTTCATGTTCAGTCATATATTTGCCATAACTATTTCTCATATGTCTTATATCTGAAGGTTTCACTTTGTAAAAGATAGGCCAAACCAATTGATTCTTCGATTTCTTACACTCAAGGATCTTCGCAAGCTCATCAAGACACCAATAGGAACTTGCATAATTTTCAGATAAAACAACAATTGAAAGCCTTGATGCTTCAATTGCATTAATAAGAGAGGGTGAAATTTGGTCCCCAATATGCAATCCCCCATAATCCATGAATG
Organism: Medicago arabica; assembly: GCA_946800305.1. Classification (NCBI taxonomy): domain Eukaryota; kingdom Viridiplantae; phylum Streptophyta; class Magnoliopsida; order Fabales; family Fabaceae; genus Medicago; species Medicago arabica. The sequence continues at coordinate 4,317,267 of OX326970.1, forward strand.
TTTTGAATCCTTCTCGACAAAGAGCATCATAGAGAAAACCTGTAAAAGAGTACCGAGTATCTTCTCCTCTAAAACTGATGAAAATCTGCCATCGAACCATTGAATGCCTCAAATTGTCTAAAGATTCTTTCCACTCCTCAACAGGATTACCTTTTAAGGAAGATCCCACTTCTATAATTGTACCAGGTAACCCTTCACATTCAAAACCAGCATCTTGTGCAACATTTGATATGTCAGATGAGGACTTGTCTTCTATGCCTGAATGTTTTTCGAGCAAAGTCCAATCTTCATCTCTAGCTGCTTTCACCAAATTTGTTTTACCCAAAACCCTCTTCCCATACAATACAATCATAAAACAATTATTATCATGTAGTGACGCTAGAAGTCTATCTGAAGCCTCTTTTATAGGCTCAAAAGACACAAAATTTACAGAAACCAAGTGCTTCACAGCTGGAATTGTGGAGGAAAACGGCTCAAATTCACATATGGTATTCAGTGTCTTCATTTTATCTAGCATTTCATGGTACATCCAATATCTCATCCTATGATCAGCAGAAAATATCTCAGCTAATGAAAAATCATAATTGGGAATCTCTGGTTCTGCTCTTGTTTTAAGACTCTCCTCCTGTCCTATGAATTTCTCCATTTCTTTAAGCCACTCAAAAACAGTATTGTTGACTTTTTCAGTTTTAGCAGTTGCTCCAGCTTTTTCCAGCACAAGATATCGTTTTGAAATTAACTTCTTTTCCCTCTCAACGTGTTTCACGATATTGCCAAACCGAAAGAGACATATTAATTGTTTAGCTTTTTTGACCACTAGATCTGCGATGGATTCGATTTGCATTGAGTTGAATAAGGTAAGCAGTTAAGCTGAAAAATAATCAAACTAAAACTCAACAGAAAATATTTCCTGCAACAAAAAATGAAGAAGAATTGTGACTGATATAATATAAAATAAAATAAATTTCTACATAAAGTTGAAGGCAATCATGCCTTCAATTATAATGTATGTTTCATGATCCAGCAAGAAATAGAATAAATTAGAGAAAATCAGCAACACTTGATCGAATAGAAAAGGAAAACAAGCTTGTTGCATGTCATTAACATCACATTCACACCAAAGAAAAATATGTTACAAAAAACTACAGAAAACAAATGTGTTAAGGAAGAGTAAGGATTTACCAAAGAACTGGAAAATGAAAATGACTGTCTGTCTCTGCAAATCAGAAAGTCAATGACTTCGGCGCTGAAGCAGTAGATTTGCTAATTGGGAGTTTGGACTCCGTCTACACTAGCTGTGAGGTGAGAACCCATTAGTTTATCATATACCAATCTTATAATATAATACGAACAACATTAAATAACGTAAAGAAATAGTTGAAAATTTGAAAATGTCTTATAAAAAGGGGACAAGGAAATTTTTGAATCAAATCTTATATTTTAGAATAGGGGTAATAACCAGGCTCTTATTTTAGAGGATAGGAAGCATCATATTCCATCTTCAATTATTGATAGGAAGCAACCTTTATAAACAATAAGATGTTGACTTGCTCACAATCTTACTAGTATTTTTTTACACAAACTCGGCACAAAAATCAAAATGAGAAAATCCATGATAATTCTACTAGGACCAATGAAGGTCTGACAGTTGAAGGGGATAAAACAGCAATCATTGAATAGAATTGTAAAACATAAGTTGATTATAAGCATTAAGTGAAAACTTCTATCTTGAAGTACTATCAACAAATGAAATCAGGTTTTGAGAATTCAATTACATGTATGGATCATACCAATTTATAAGAAATGTGAAGAAAAACTGAGTTCTAATATCATATATCCATGTCTTGTAAATTTCAGCTTGTGAAGTCCATTCACTTATCTTCCTTTTCAGAATTTCTTTCTCTTTGTTGTTGTTAACACTAATAATCTTTCATTTTACAACATCATCATCACGTGGCTGGATTTACTTCAATACTGTATCTCTCTGCTGATGTTTATGCAATCTTCAAAGTTCCAGCTTGATTGTTGCAATCCTTCTGCTGAGGATACACAGGACAGAAACCCTAGAGGTTTCACGGTTCATAATTCATTTCAAAACTATTTTTTTTTGGGTTTAAGCGACTTCTTCAAGTTGTTCAACTTCAATCAAAAGAAGAAATCAAGGGACCTCAACAGGGTAACAGTTTGCTAAGTCTCTCATCTTTACATCGCCTTTGGTCACCAACCATAGACTCAAAAGTATCCAAAAGATTATCCAAACCCTTGTGATTCTCCCCAACCGCCTTCAAAGCAAACACAATGCTCTCAATGGTGGACAAATAACCAACTTTAGGCTGATTCCTCACTTCACCATATAAGCTCATCCCATTCATTTCCAACTTCAAATGCGGCAAAATGTTCAGCCAAGGATTTTCGCTATAAATCCTTTTAGCCTTCGCCCATGTTCCATCCAGAACAATCAAGTTCTTCACCTCAAAACCAACAGCATCTAATTCACTAACACTAACAGCATTATCCGATGGAAAAAGTAGTACTGATCCAGAACTAACCTCAAGCTCAAATTCCTCATATTCTTCCACATTTTCTTCCCTATTCAATTGCTTCCTTTGAAACTTCTTCACCAAAAACCCTTTTGAGAGTGCTTCACATGCTTCAGGACAAGACAAAATCTTGTTAAAGCTAAACTCATTAGATTTGCATTGATTCATCCACATATGTGACAAAGAAGTAATTGCACCATATTTGGCAATAGTAAAAGTAATAGCAGGTCTTCCATAACCTGCAGTTAGATCATCACAACTACTTCGACGAATCGGAATTTTCTTAACTTCATCATTCATCATACCACTATCATTCATATTTTCAACAGTAGAATTATGAATAACATCATTTTTCAAATCAGCACTATCAGCAACAATATCAATAAAGTTGGAATCTTTATCATAAAACAAATCATGGGTCTCCTCAAATTCACGAAAAAACGAACCTTTTTCAGCAGAGTTTGAAATGGGGTCAAAAAGTTGAACAAGGAAGCGAGATTCAAAGTTAACATCGGAAACAGTTGCAATAGTGAGATTGTTGAGACCCATTTTAGCAATTCTAGTAGAATTGAGAGGATGATTACACTCAAGAGAGTGTTGAAGAATTGTTACATTGACGGAATTAGGGATTGGAGGAGTGAGAATTCGAGAACAGAGACAAGTTCGGGTGGGTTTGGAACATGAAGGGCAAATTGGTCTTTTAGATTTTGCTTGTGACATTGATGCTAATGTTGTAAGGAATTTGTGTCTGTAAAAAGGTTTGAATCGCAATGTGATGATTTGAGTTTGAGTAGTCAGAGAAAATGCCATTGTTATTTGAGAGGGAATTCTTGTTTGTCTCGGATAAAATCCTAGAAATTAGGGAAAGGGAATATGTAGCTACGATGTCGTTTTACTGAAGGGTTGAATACATGTTTTTATTTAGGCAAAATTACATAAATAACCCCTTAACTTAATTTCAGATAACGTTTTGGTCCTTTATCTTTTTTTTTTCTTCCATTTTCATCCCTTATCTTTTTAAAACATTACACATTCAACCTTTAAGTAACTTCTGTTACATATTATGTTTAAAAAAACACTAGAGTTGGCTTCTTTCATCCTCTATGTTAAATAGAAAGAAGACTTATTCAATCACCCAGTCCCTTAACTTAATTGATTGTCTCAATTTGGTTCCATAACTATAATTTGTACAAATTTGGTCCCTTATGTTTTGATCCGTTACTAGTTTTAGTCCTTTCTGTTAGTTTCTCTCAAAAAACGTTATCAGAAAGGACTAAAACTAGTAACTGAGCAAAACATAGAAAACCAAATTGGCACATAAGTTAAGGATGACAATGGAAAAAAAATATAAAGGACTAAAACGTTACCTAAAATTAAGTTAAGGGATATAATTTTGCCTTTTATTCATTATTTTTGTTATAAACTCATGAAAATAAGGATAAACTCGTAAAAAAAAAGGCTAAGATGATAAGCTATAAACTATTTGAATTAACTATTTGGATTAAATTCGAGATTCAGGGATATGAGATTCAATTTGGGAATTCGGACTCAAAATCACACCAATAAACTTAGATAGGTGGAGAAAAAGGGAAGTAGCAACCAATGAGCAATGTGACCTCAAGCAACAACAATAACATACCTAAACCTAATCCTACAAGCAAAATAAAATAAAATAAAATAAAACTCACTTCTGATATACTCTTAAAACACATACACACACCCACACACACGCGTGCATGCGCACACACATATTTGCAAGAATTCACTTCTTAATAAGTCGGTAAATTATGATAACCGAATATTATTTATTAAAGACGTTGGTAAATTAAAATTTAATTTTTCTGAATTTTTATTTTTATTATTTATAATAGTGAATATTGATTATTTCATAGGATAAAATGTAAATTTTTTAATATAATTCTTTTAAACAAAAGAAAACATCATTAAATTTATTGATTTAGGAAATAAGTGTACTGCATCTCACTATGTGACCAAAAATAAAATGGGTGAGTGAAAAATTCTGCATCTTCCACTCTTCATTTCTTCAATATCTGATCAAATTATCTTCGACAGAAAAATAAATAAATTCATGAAACTGGTCCACAAATACTTTTTTTTTGAAGTAATGGTCCACGAATACTTTTTCTTCTTATATTTATAAAGAGCAATACTATATCTCTAGAAAAATAACATCAAGAATTCTTCAAGAATAAAGAGCAACCAATCACAATGCACTATTTGCCACAATTCAAGGAGGTGTAGCTGAAAAATAGGAAGTGAATAAATAAATCATGCAATTAAAATTTGCCAACTGTTTCTTGAAAAATTCTTGATGCTAATTTTCTAGATAAATAGCATTTTCCATTTATAAATTCAACTTAAAAGTCCATTAAATTTAAAACTTACATATTTGTGGTGTGGTAGGTTTTTCCTCTGTATCTCTAGGGGGTGCTTGTTCGATTGGTTTTGGTGTTGGTATGGGTGGCATCGGCAAGGCAAGGAGAATGCATTACTTATCCCTGCTCCTCCTCACCCTCCTGTCTACCACCGCCGCTGCTACTGGAGATTCTTCCTCGACCGCTCCAAACCCTTTTCAGTCCCTGCCACCAGAAGCACAATGTCAGGGTACAACTCCTGATTATTCTACAAGCCACAAGTTGAATCCCCCATGGGTGACCATTCTGTGGGCATTGGCTGCATGAATCTTCTTGATATTGGTTGCCATAAAAGTCTTCTTTTGGTTGTCATCATCGCCAGCACCTGCGGCCAACACTGTGGTGCTTGGAGTACCGGTGCCAGATACATTAGTGGGCAGCAACTAGGGGCGGAGCCACCACCTGGCAACCCCAGGTATTCGCCCGGGCTCAATCAATACTTTCTTTATATTTGCACTAACCCAATAGCCAATTAACTCACTTAAAAATAATTTTTTTAGGCAAACTCAATATTTTCACACGCGCGCGCTCAAGAATTCCTAGCTCTATACCTTTTGTCCAGACTCTATAAAATTCCTGGCTCCGCCACTGGCAACAACAATGGAGTTTGACAGATAGAACCTCAAATTGAACTTTCTATATATGTCTTTTTTAGTGTTCATTCGAGGAGGCAATAGATAGCTTCAGTAGACGATGGTGAAGAGTACATCTATGTAGGAGATTAAACAAAAATCACTTCAGTTGATGTTTTGTTTATTCCGAGAATAAGGGTGCTTTTTATTTGTTCTTCATTTAGGTTGTTTAAATTTGCAATTTGCAATTTCCTTTGATGTTTTGTTTATTCTAAGAACAAGAATGAGAAGATGCTTATTTTTCATGAGAAATTTTACAAGAGTGCTTTCATCTCTCTCCAAAACTTTCTCAAACAACTGTATTTTTTATGTTATTCTTCTTCTTCTTCTCCAATAACAAGTGTATCAAGTGTGTGAGTGAATGTGCAAAGTGAACTACACCAATTCAATAATGGCATCCGCAAAAGAGTTTTTTCAAGTCAAGAATTGGGAGACGTGGGTAGTGATTGAGGATCCAAAAAGTATTTGGGTTGCAGAGAGTGCTTGGAAATGGTGCAAAGAGGTATCTAAAAGGAGGAAGAGAGTGCTTCCTACAAGGAATCCAACAAGAGAGTGAATACTGAGAGAACTTCTTATACCATAACGTTTTTCTACCCAAAGTGCAAAAGAGGTGTGAATTTTTTTAAATAAAGCCCACAGTAGAGTTGTTTCAAACAATGATCAAAGAGGAGCCGAAGAAGAAAAGGATGATCGAGAGAGCAACACAATGAAAGAGGCAAAACGGAATGAAGATCAAGAAACCGATTGTGACGAACAGAGTTCAAGTACTTATTCTTGTTCATATTTAATTTTCAGTATTGTTCAGTTTTACAAAGAATGGCATTTGGGTCTCAATGTTAAGCAACAAATTTGTATTATAAATGTTCATTGTTGCTTACTTGAGAATTTGGCATTGGCATTGGTTGTGATGTTTGCGTCAAGGAGGTTAAAGAATCCAGGAAAAAGAGGTATATCACCACCAAGAGGGTTAGATGGAATTATGTATCAAGAATTGATGAATCTGGATGTATATCAGTGGTGACAATGCGTACTACAATATTGTTGATAGTGGTTCCAATAGTGGTTTCGCCGGTAATCAATACCCTTGAAGTGCAACGAGGTATGGTAGTTATGGTTCAATTCAAACATGAGAGATTTGATCTTAGTGCCATGATCTCAAGGATGAAGGCTCTGGATGAAACGCAGCCAGAGCATGCAAAGATTAGATTTCATAATACGTTGAAATACACTCAAATTTGGATGAGGAGAAGAGACAATATCCGTGCACGTTATTATTGTTTGTATATTGGAGGCCATACCTTATATTAAGGGGGTGTCCAATTACGGATGAACTGTACTCTCTTTTCATTTTTTCTTTCACTTGCTCACATGATTTTACTCCTAAATTTCTCAGTCCCGCGCAAAAACTATCATGCTTTCACATTATAAATTTACATTCACAAACCGTAACAACCCTAACATCCTTAAACACAATGTAAAATGCACAAGTTATGCTTTCTTCTCATTTCTCTCGTTTTTTTTAGGAATAATTATTTTTTGTTGGAAACTTAGTTGTTTATGTAAATAGTACTTTAAGATGTTAATTACAAGTTTTTTGGAAACTTAATTATAATTTTTATGTATTTTTGTTACAGTATTCATTACACCATTCACATTTTTGTTAAAGTTTCACAAAAAGTCATTTAAAAATGATTTCAAGAACTACAACGATAATGACCGCATACTTTATTTCCGTAGAAAATCATAACAAAGTTTGTATCAGTATTTGATGTGATTCAAGGACTCTCACAGTTTATGGAGAGAAAACGGAGAAGAAAGAATGAAAGATACTTGATTAAACTGATTCAATGAATGAAGCAAGTGTATTTTGCCAACAAATCCCTAACTAATTCAGTTAAGAAACTAACTTCCTAACTAGAAGAAACCCACCAATCATATGGACAATATAAGCTCATGAAAGACCTTAGGCCTCAAGGCTTTGACTAGACTAGTAGATCAAGTGACATAATGTTTGTCTCTAAATATTAACATAAGTTACAACTTCAATGCCAATTCTTAACAAACAACTAATTGCATACCTTGTCTTGTGCATGACTTCATTATAAGAAAATTGGAAGCCTTCCTTCTAGTCCGTTTGTATACACAAACTTTTTATAATATCATTGGCCATTTTCACAATCTCTCCGACTAGATTATAGTCGTAGCTGCAAAATTGAAAGAAATATTAATACATGTATGCACAATGTTTTCATCTTATCCATTAATCAAATTTTTAATTTAAAGAATATAAAAAATTAAAATTACTCTTCACAAGACACAAAATTGCACATGAACTGAAAACAAAACATTAACAACACACAATTCTGCATGCCTAACAACATTTTAACAAAACCATTCTTAAAAATGTTAACTAGAAGACCATGTTTCAAGTTAGGAACTTAAATATTTGAAAGCATGTTACATACCCACAATTGGAAGCTATTCCTTTCAAGTTAGCAACTTCTCCATTCCTTTACCTTCTTAGAGTCATTTCCATACTCTTTTTTATGCTTAGCCATGGCTCTTTTATAGCTGTTTTTCTGATGCCTTACATCGGACGGTTTTATTTTGTAAAAGATTGGCAAAACCTTTTGGTTCTTCGTCTTTTTACATTTCAGAATAGTGACCAATTCATCTAGACACCAAGGAGAATCTGCAAAGTTTTCAGATAAAACAACAATTGAAATCCTTGATGCCTCAATTGCTTTGACTAGAGATGATGAAATTTCGTCCCCGCCCTGCAGTTCCTCATCATCCATGAAGGTCTTGAACTCCTGGCGCAAAGCATCATAGAGAAAACCTGTAAAACACTGACGAGTATCTTCCCCTCTAAAACTGAGGAAAATATGCCATTTAGCGAGTGAGTATCTCCAACTATCTAGTGATGCTTTCCATTCCTTAATAATTTTTTCACATTTCCCATTTAGTGTCTTTATTTTTTCATATAATTCATTAAATTCATCCCATGATGGCGGTTTTGATTGTATTGTAAGATTCTCCATTTCTTGTATGATTATGTCTGTTTCTTTTAGCCACTCAAACACAACATCGTTAACCTTTTCAGTTTTACCGTCAATAGCTTCAACTTTTGCACGCACACGATCTCGCTTTGAAATGAGTTTCTTCTTTTGTCTTTCAACTTTCATATAGCCTTTAACAAACCAATCAGATAAACATTTATTTCCATCAACTTCATCTACCACCTTCTTCACTGCATGAGTTACAAGAAGACAACCATACTGAACAACAGCATATGGTTTTTTGCTTGCTGCAAAATATTATTAATAGAAACTAAATCAGCATAATTTTACCTATATATGTATATTAACTTATAACAAAACTTAAAATGATTTTACTTATATTGGAAATTATGTGTTGGATTATTTCATAGGCTCAATTGAAGTGGAGGAACTTAGTGAGCTAGTTTGTGTTCTTAAGTATTGAGGCCTATGCAATGAAGAATTTTGAAAATTCAATTAGCGGGGCACAATTTTACGATAAATATTTCTATAAATAATATATTAGTGCATAAGTGATAAAATATATATAATCATAATTAAAACTAAGAAAAATATTGGAGACTACAATATTTGTACTATTTTATAAAAAAGGTTGAAGACATCCAAACATCATCGAGTTGTATTTCTCTGCATGTCTTCAAATTAGGTATGATTTGTCGTTGTAAGTTGGTATGGTTGGTAAAGATTTAGCTAAAATCTTACAAGAATTTGTTTTTGAATCCGGCTGCTGATGTGTGGACTTTATTGGTGGGTAGTAAATATTTAAGTGTCTCTATCATCACTCTTTGTGTCTCAGGGCTTTTCTAGATTGTCGTGACACATGAGTTCTAAGGATACAATTCGCTTGAACTTTTTGATCTTTCTCAAAAAAATTATAAGATTTTGGTTTTTATTTTCAATACTATCAAATATAAACTTATTCAATAACTTTTTGTTTAAGCAAATATTTCGAATGTAGTAGGAAGTAGGAACGAAAATAAAGTTATTCAATAACTTTTAGGAAGATAAAATAACTTCTTGGGGGCAGCAGCCCAATCAGGGATGTACACATGTTAGACTGTGTTTTTTGTGTTCACTACCTAGTTCTCAAGAGAAAGGGCAACATGTAATCCGAAGTTCGGCCTAAAGGTAATCAAAGTCTTTCTAATAATTGTTCCATCTAAAAATCTAACTCAAATTCTTTTGAATAATTCTTTTTTGATGAACTCGTGAACAACTTAAACCCAATTATTTAAGTTAGGCGGTGTGGGGTTAGTGCCCCCACTGTAATTTCAATTTGTTTATAGTGTTATATATTTATATATAAACACACTAATATACATAGATTAACAATACATAGTTTTAGATTTATCTCAAATATTACTTGTGGGTTGGATGAAAAAAACTCTGCTATTAATATTATTAAGAATCGCCGTCGGATGCAAAATTGCATCAAAAATGAATGATTAAATGATTATTTAGTTAATTATATAGAATTATTTTTATTAAAATTAAAAATGAGAAAATCAATAAATGTATCCATAATATGAAAAATCATAAAGAATAATTATGATGTATAATTATGTTTTAAAAAATAAAAGGTTAGTGTGTGGAAAAATAAAATATTACGTGTATTCAATATTGCTGCTGCAAATTTATATATATGGTGCTCTCATTACTCATAATTTATCCCCTGCCCCAATTGAAACAACCTAAGTCGTCTTTAGGAATACGGTTAAAAAATTCAAACAAATGCCCTCGGTTTTCATCATCTATAAACATATGGGTCGTTATGATAAAAAAAAGAAACAATTGAAAAAATTTATATAGAAAAATGTGCTTTTGAATGTATCAATATGATGAATACACAATTTTCTATATAAAATTTTCACTTTAAATTTCTTAACTAAAGTGTCATTATGACATTTGTTAATTACTTCTTCCGGTCCTTATTATAAGAAGAAAAACCAAAAAACATCAAAACCAAACCAAAGTAATAATTAATTAGTTCAATTTTTTAAATATCTTTACAAATATACCCTCATAAAAAATTGTGAAGCATTAAATACATTCACTAAAATTATGACCATTGTTTTGGGACACATGGCGTCTTCTAAGCAATTTTGAGATGAAAGGGTCAAAATTGTAATTTTTAATATGGAACCAAAATTGCAATATTTTAAAACTTAGAGGTCGAAAAGTGTAGTTTAGCCTAGAAAGTAGTAGTAATTAATTAATTATAGGTTATAATAGTAATGAAATGATTATTTCATACGAAGCATCGTTTGTAGACAATAGAAGCTGACTCAAATTCGAACTCACCAAACTTATAAAAATTGAGGATCGATCAGTTGATTTAGTCATATCACATCAACTAGCATGCCAAGTTGATTTTACGTACGGTTTCCATTGTTTTTTTTTTTTTTACTTTAATCATAATAAGTTATTCGTTTTGAAAAAGCTTGTAATACTTTTTGAAAAATGTTAATGAATGCTCTTATAATATTGTTTGATAAAGGAATAAAAAAGTACTCCATCAAAGGAGTAATTTTAATAAAGAAAATGATGCATTTGATACTTTCACAATGTTAGCCTTAATTATATTTCTAAGACAATTTTTTTATTAATGAATTCCTTAAGAAATAGTTTTAGAAGACTTGTTAGCATAACTTTATTTTTTATTTTTTTGAAATATAGACTATATCTATTCTCCATCAAAGAAAATATTCTGAATCCACCAGTTTGTGAACTTATTAATTTCACACAAACATATAATATATAACGATATACGCAAGAGATAGAGGAGAATTGAGTGAAAGGAAATTGAACTCACACATGTTGCAGCAGGCAGAAATGATGTACTGTATGAGGGAAAGAAGATTGCCTCTTAATTAGCTTCAAACCAAAGTCAACAACAAAGGGTTGGAGGCTCAGAGCAGACAAGGTATTGTAAGTTAAGTGTGATATGAATCCTGCTCTTGACAAGAAGAAAGATTAATATATATTGTACATAGTAGTAATAAATTATTATTATTATTATAACAAAGAAGTGAGGATAGGTGAGGATAAGCTGACTTGTCCAGTTGGCATCGTTAGAAACTTATGGTCAATATTGGTGATTATTCTAGGAGGTTAACATATTTGCTCTTTATAGCATTGCTCATTCAAGAAACTTCCAACTTATTGGAATCGTTAGAAACTTCCAACTCATTAAGAAAAAATGAAAAATAGCTACTCCAGTGGTTAACAGTTAACACGTACTTTCCTACAACAACAAAAAAACACGTACTATTAGACTAAAAATATTATTTTCAACATAAATAAAGAATATATCCCCCTTGTCTCCTTGTTCATTGTATAAGCTAGAGTTAACGTATGTTTAGACCATGCTAACACAACAAAAAAAAATTATTTAGGGAACTCATAAAAATAAATCGCGTCTTAAATTATACTTGTTAAATTAATATATATATATATATATATATATATATATATATATATATATATATATATGAATATTTATATAAAGCTGCATCTCTTTGAAGAGTTGAGTTGAGTCTTATTCGTCTTATCTCGATTTAATCCAATATAAATTGTTTTAATTCGAAATTTGATTTAAACGTTCTTTTAATTTGAATTCACCTTGTATCAAATTCACAAATAACTGGAATCAATGTTGAATTCTTTGAATCACATATTTCAAAAGATTTTTTTTATTTTAAAAAGTATATATTTTTTCCTTTATATTTTCACCCATTCTTAAAATTTAAGCAACTGTTACCATGTATACCCAAAAACTTCAGAAATTCCGATTCCAACATATGGTCAACATTGGTGCATGATTGTTCTAGGAGACTTGTACAATATATCCGAGTTCGTTGACGTTATGACGTATAGAAGAAACTATGAAATTTCGTAAGAAAACAAAAGGAGTTATACATGCACGTAAATAAGGTCAAAAAGGATTAAACTAAGGATAAACGTCTAGTAATATCATTTTTTCGACGCATATCTCAAATCGGGTACAAAGGGTTGCAAACAAAGTTTTAGAATTTGGATTTATGCTAACTCAATTTACAAAAATGTTTAATGAGTACTACAAAAATCATAGTATATTTTTAGATAATGTGAAACAAAATTCACTGCTTCACACAATAAAAATGTTCAAGGCTACGATGAATACAACTCAGTAGGTATCTAAAGATAAAACCAAAATGAAGACGACAAAATTTTCAACACAAAATACTATTTTAAACCGTGTTTTTGTTTTTGAAGGAACCGTGTTTTTTTTTTTTTTGTTACAAAGAAAGATGGAATTGTATTTTTTTTTTTGGTTACAGAGGGAAAAGGAACAGAAAGAAAGAAAACAGAAAAAATACAACAGAGAGCTATACTCTCAAGTACAAGGTTCCGGAGGCATCAGTCTTTAAGAGGGGTCGTAATTCATCTGGAGGTGCTGAGTGGATCAAGAGACCGTCATCTGAGTTTGCTCCTAGCTTAGCTAAATAATCAGCACACTGATTTCCCTCGCGTAGAGTGTGATGGAGCGAATAATTCACCGTGGAAAGAAAATCTTTAATATCTTGTATAAGAACAGCATGAACGTGAAACTTGGAGAAGCTACCTGATATGAGGTTGATAGATAGGAGGGAATCTGAGTAAACAACCATGTCTGTGATTCCCATGTCATGAGCAATTGAAATTCCATGGTGAATGGCAGTCAGTTCCGCAAGCAAGATGTCCGAGGTGAAGGGAATAAAGCCCGAAAAACCTTTTAGGTAAAGTCCACCTCCGTTTCTAATTAGACCACCAAAACCTGCTCGAGTCGGAGAGCCTATACAGCTTCCGTCAACGTTGAGAATGGCGCAATTGAAATTGTTGTTATTCCAACAAACATGTCTATCTGAAGCAGCAACAGGCTTCGGTTGGTAGAAGCAGAATTTGATATCGTCCTTTGCCGCATTTATGAGCGAAGCCAGCCTTTGAATCGTTATAGTTTCGTTGCTCAAACACAATGCATTACGGTTCCTCCATGTCCACCATAGCCCAGCTGAGAAGAGACTTGCTAAGTTGTTGTTTAACCCATCCTTGATCCACTCTTCAATGTTGTTCGACGAATAGAAAGGGAGTTCGGTAAAACCAATATGCTGCCATATAGACCTGGAGAATCTACAATCACAGATGCAATGGAAGATTGTTTCTTCAAATTCTCCACTTATCATTTTAAAGGTGAATTTTTAGTCATTAAACTAGTTGACAAAAAAAATCAAAACAATAGCATTATTGACACGAGATTGACTTCTCTCTATTTATTTATTTGCTCCATAGATCTTAGTGAGCCATTACATGTATATTTCTTTTATAAATAGACAATAAAGGAAGCAAAGTCGAATTCATCAATCTTATTTGTTTTATTCGCTTTCTGTCAACTTGATATATATTTTTAAGACTAAACTGCATTTTTCATCCCTTAAGTTTTAAAATATTGCGATTTTAGCCCCCTGTTAAAAAAAATGGCAAAAGTGACCCCATTTTTTTTTTTGAACAAGCCAAAATGAAATTATATAACAAAGCAGTCCCAAAAGCATGACCCCATGATTAGGGAAATATGCTCTTTTGACCCCCATAACATAAGAGAAATATGACCTTTTGACCCCTTATCTTTTCAAAAAGTTGTGATTATGGTCCCTGTTTTGGAATACGTGGCGTCTTCTTAGCAATTTTGGAATGAAAGGAGCCAAAATTACCATTTTTTTAATAGGGAGCCAAAATCGTAACATTTTAAAACTTAGGGGGTGAAAAGTGCAACTTAGCCTATTTTTAATTAAAGTGATTGAAGTAAAGTTATTAAAAAAAAAACAAGGTGGTACACACATATCCTTACACAGTCTTGGTCGTCGCCATTTTCTTCTTCTTGATTTGATAAAGATGGGTGAATAGGTCAATTTTGTTTCGAAATCACCCTCCAAATTATTTATTCTTCATCTTAGTTAAATAAGTGCTTTCTACATATATTGTTATGTTTTTGTGGTTTTGTCGTCTTAGCACGACATTATTTGTTTTGATTTTCCATCTTTGTGCGATGTGTTTTTTTATTGGAAAAAACTTAGGTACAATTTATTTCCCGTTTTATTGTGGTATTTATTTAATTAAGATTGAAAGATTAACTTTGATCAAGTGCAAATTCAAACAATAATTTTGACGTCGTCAATGTTGGAGACATGACTATTTTCGACACTAAATACAATCATATTTGTAGGCTTATAAACTTTATCATTTTATGTTATTAATATGAATGTTGTGAGTTTGTTTGCAGATTCATTTTTTTTGTCATTAGCGACTTTGAATCTATATGTTATTGATGTACTCTATCAATTTGAATGAATGTATATAGTTTATTTTTGTTTAAAAAACGGTGGTAGATGATTTCTCCTACCAATATTGGAATACAAATTCATTTTATTAGATTAAAAATTCAATTCATTTCTTTTAAAGTAAAATGGGAAATACAAAGAGGCAGATGATAAAAATCATTGGGATTTACCGTGAACCATGTCTCCCTTACTAATCTTTGTAATGAATCTTCTTTTTTTTTTTGGTACAAAGATTCTTAATTTTTTTATTTATTTTATTATTGAAAGTTTCTTAATCTTCTTACTTATTAGTTAATGTGACTTTCATATAAAGAATAGTATATTTTGATATTTTATCTACATAATTTAATCAAAGGTGATAAAATAAAGAAGTAAAGGAATTGCTTAGAAACCAAGTTAACAATTGATACCCCATCTAAAGAAGTAAGGAATTCAATCTTGCAAACAAAATTAACAATTGATACCCCATCTATAAGAAGTAAGGAATTATTTATTGTTTCATCAGTTTATTAGTCTTACCTCACCTTTTCCTCTTTTCCATGTTATGTTAATTATTTTACACTACTTTGAAGTCTACCAACTTCGATCTAAACTATAACTGTTGCATTGCATCATCCACATTGAATTGAACATATAGCTACGTGACTTGTGAATTGTGATTGGTTCAATCTACTATTTTGTCCAAATTGGATAACTCTTGGTTAATATTTATTTATGTACAACTCTACTCCCTTGTAATATATTTCGGCATTCTCTTTAAAACATGTCATTAGTGTTTCATTCTTTGTGCGTTAGAATTCAAAGTAATAAATTAAAAATATAAATGGTGTATTTTCTAATTACCAAATTTTGAGAGTTTTTTTTCCAAATTCTATGTTTACTAGAGATAGAGACTTATAAATCTTAGGCAAAAAGATGAAATATTCATCTCATCGTAAAAATAAGCTTGAAAACTTGGTAAAAGAAAACCTCTTAAGAATTAATGTTGAGAGTTCTAGGGTGGATGAGATAAAACTTGAACATGAGTTTATCAGTAGAGGTAGTCCTCATCTTAGAGAGTATTTTTGTAAGGTTGAGTTAGACCAAACCAAATTCTAAGATGGTATTGGAGTCTATCCAAGATTCATCGGGCCACCTACCATGAGGTCAACACAATTAGGTCACTCGAGTCACGTTCCGTAGTCATTCTAGGCATGCAGGGCTGTTGAGAGTTCCATGTTGGATGAGATAAGACAAGATTCCCTGGTGAACTGGTTTTGTAAGGTTGAGTTAGCCCCAACCTAAATTCTAAGATGATATCAGAGCCTATCATTGATTCACTGGGCCACCTACTATCAAATCACTGTTATTGCATCACGCTTCAGATGTCCAGTTCTCGATATGAGAGGTGTGTTGAGAGTTCCACGTTGGATGAGATAAACCGTAAACATGAGTTTATAGGTATAAACGGTTCTCACCCAAACAAACTCTAACTAACTTTTCTCAACATTAAAGTGTAATTTGATCCATATAGTCGTCTACACTTAGCGGGATAAGGTTTGTTGTTGTAATTAGTATACTACAAGTGAACCATGATATATATATATATATATATATATATATATAACCAGAAGTTGTGTTTTCCTATGGCAACACTTCTTTGTGTTGCAACATAGATTTACTGCTACCAGTTAACCAATATATGCATGCATTCTATTCAACTAATTACCATGACTTGCTTTTACATAGGTTACAATAGCCTTGCCATTCAAATATGGCAGACATTGCTCTCTCCATTGCAGCCAAGGTTTCAGAATATTTGGTCAAGCCTTTACTACACCATGCTCATTACATGTTCGGTTTCAGCAAGATAGTTACAAATCTTTATGATAAAAAAGACAAGTTGATATTAACCCAAAAGAGTGTGAATGAACGCATGAAAGAAGCCAGAAGGAAAACCGAAATAATTGAGGAATCAGTAGAGAGGTGGATGAATGATGTGAAAAATATCTTGAAAGATGTAGAAAAGTTGGAAGGAAAAACTAAAGAAAACAAGGGGTGTTACCGTGTACCTTTGCAATACTTTCTAGCAAAACAAGTAGAAAATGCGACAGAGAAAATGATGAGTCTAAATAGCTGCAACTTTGAACCATTGTCTAGACGCACTGAACTTCCTGGCATGAAATACTTTTCATCCAAAAACTTTGTTTATTCCAAGTCCACTGAGCATGCTTATAATAAACTCTTGGAGGCATTGAAAGATGGAAAATATCACATGATTGGATTTCATGGGATGGGAGGATCTGGTAAAACCACTTTGGTGAAAGAGGTTGGCAAGAAAGCTGAGGAGTTGCAACTTTTTGACAAAGTTGTTATGGCCGTTGTCTCTCACAATCCCTAAGTGACATATATCCAAGGTCAAATTGCAGACAGTTTGGATTTGATATTGAGGGAAGAGTCACCTATTGGTAGAGCACAAAGACTTTCAACAAGTTTACAAAATTAGAGGACTCTTGTGATCTTAGATGATGTGTGGGAGAATCTTGAATTTGAAGCCATAGGGATTCCACCCTGTTGCACTGTCTTGTTAACTACTCGCGGTCGAGACGTATGCATGTGTATGAACTGTCAAATTACAGTTGAGTTGTCTCTCTTGGATGAGGAGGAAGCTTGGACTTTGTTTAAAAGGTGTGCAAATATCATTGATGACTCGCCATATGCCTTGAAGTTGAAGAATGTGCCAAGAAAAATTGCTAAAAAATGCAAAGGACTCCCAATTGCAATTGTGACTATGGCAAGTATGTTAAGAGGAAAGAGAGTTGAAGAGTGGGAGTTAGCATTGCTTAGACTAGAGGAAACACAAACAATAGACGGTGAAGAAGTACTGAGTAGTTGTTATGCATGTTAAGCTATGACAATTTGACAAAGCAAGTGTCTAAAAATCTCTTCTTATTATGCTAAATGTTTTCTGAAGACTGGGAGATCAATGTGGAAGATTTGGTTAGGTACATTAAGGGACTTGGATCAGCTGTTGGAACTATTGGCACAATGAAGAAAGTGAGGAGAGAGAGATACAAGTGACCGTGCTCATTCTCAAAGATTCATATTTGTTGCAAAATTGTGGCAAAAATGAATTTGTGAAAATGCATGACTTGGTTCGTGATCAGCCTTATGGATTGCTTCCAAAGAAGGTAAAGCAATTAAGGTACCTACCAAAACATTGGTAGAAGTAGAAGAAAATGTAAAAGAGTTGACTGCAATATCCTTATGGAGCATGGAGAATCTTCCTCCTATTGATCAATTGCAGTGTCCGAAACTCAAGACTCTTCTACTTCATTCCACGGACGAATCGTCTTTACAATTACCAAATGCATATTTTGGAAAGATGCAAATGCTGGAAGTCTTGGAGATTACAAAATTTTACTACACATGGCGCAACTTGTACACCCTGCGTTACTTGAGTTCATCATTGTCTATCTTAGCCATGCCACAATCGATAGAGAGATTAACTATGCTACGAGCTCTTTGTCTAAGAGGATATGAATTAGGCGATATCTATATACTGGCAAGCTTAACAAGACTCGAGATTCTCGATCTGCGTAGTTCAACTTTCGATGAACTGCCACAAGAAATCGTAACTTTGAAGAAACTAAGACTACTGGATATATACACTTGTCGCTCCAAGAAGAACGGCCCTTATGAAGTGATAAGGAAGTGTACACAGTTAGAGGAATTGTATATATGGAGAGTTGAAGATGATTCTTTACAAATTAGCTCTTTACCAGTGTTGCATAGGTATGTAATTGTATGTGACAAGTTCAGAGAAAACTGTAGATTTCTCATAGATGCTTATCTAGAGGACCATGTGTCATCAAGAGCATTATGCATAGACCAGTTTGATGCCTATGCTCTTATTCATGATTCATCTTCAATCAAAGATTTGTTTCTGAGATCGGAACACCTTTACTTGGGGCATCTTCGAGGAGGATGCAAAAACATTGTCCCGCACATGGACCAAGGAGGAATGACCGAGCTGATCGGGCTAATACTTGAGTCTTGTTCAGAGATAGAATGCCTCCTTGATACTACAAATACCAATTCTCCAGCATTCTTTTGAGTTTTTTTACCTTGAAGTTGATATGCATGAATGGTCTTAAACAAGTTTTCTTTGATCCAACTTCCCAATGCTCTCTTGAAAAATTAGAAGACCTGCAGATAGAGTATTGTACACAACTGAGTAGCATATCTTTTCCAAGGAAATCAAATATGTGTAATCTTAAGATTCTCAGACTACAGTGGTGTCCACTGCTAACATCACCACTTTTCACACCCGACATTGCTCGAAGCTTAGTGCTACTAGAGGAATTAAAATTATTTGATTGCAGCAAGTTGAAGCATATCATAGCAGAAGAGTATGTGGAAGTTGAGAATGCTAATTATCCAAATCATGCCTTGAAAGTGTTCCAAAATCTAAGGATTCTTCATGTGCATGGATGTCAAAGTTTAGAATCGATCTTTCCAATCACTTTTGCTCAAAGTCTAGAGAGATTAGAGAAGATAGTTATATGGTACAACTTTGGTTTAAATTATGTATTTGCTACACACAATGATTACAAGAATAGTAGCAGGAGTGAAGCTAAGACCAACATCAACCTCCTTGCTTTAAGAAAAATATCACTTGTATCATTGTCGAATTTGATTGACATTTTCCCCTCATATTGTCATCCAAACTCACCAAATTTGAAAGAGATAGAACGCAGAGAATGTCCTCGCTTGTCAACCAATGTAATGTACAAGACTCTGATCAGTTCAGATCTGCAGAAAGGTGGCATGGCTACAGAGGTAAGGTTTCAAATATTTTTAGTTATACAGAAGAAAACTTTTAGTCATTATGAATAATATATTAAGTCATTATTGATTCGTGAGAAAACTTGAGGTTCATAGCCAAATATTTTATTTTTTTAGATTAAGTATGGTCTGTTACATGCTACAAGTGCACTATATTAACCAACAAACACTGTGATATAAAATTTACTGATTTTGAATACAGGAGAGAGTAGTATTTCCTGATAGTGGAGAACCAGTCCTAGCCTTGGAATGTCTTACCATTGAGAACTCTATGGTACTAGAAGGTATTTTTCAACTGCAAGCTGAAAAACTATGGCCCTTGAACTCAAGCTTATCTCATTTATGTTTAAAGGAGTTGCCTGAGTTGAGGCTTATTTGGAAGGGTCCAAAAGATATCCTCATCCTTCAGAAACTTAAGAGTTTGGTGCTGGTTGGATGTAGAAACTTGTAAACCATCTTCTCTCCCACTATTGTTGGAAGCCTAGCAGAGCTAAGTGAACTTGTTGTAAGCAAGTGCGAAAAATTGGAGAACATCATTTGTTCAGATCATTCAGATCAAAATGGAAACTTATCTACCTTTTCGAAATCAGTGTGTTTCCCTCTACTGTCCATAGTTCATGTCTTTCAGTGCAACAAATTGAAATGTCTTTTCTCTCATTCATTGCCTTCTTCATTTCCTGAATTAGAATTTATTACTGTAGAGGAGTGTTCTGAAATAGAACAGGTTTTCTTTTTCAATGATGATGATAGAGGTCAACATGTGACTGAAGAAAACAAACAACATTTAATTCTTCCGAAATTGCGTGAGGTGAAACTCGTATGTTTGCCAAACTTCACAGAGTTTTGTCGAGGGCCTTATAAACTGCAGCAAAATGTGAATCAGTATACAACAAGGCACTGTCCCAAGTATATTTATGCCTGGTTTCAGACTGAAAATCAGGTACTTTTACATTACATATATAATCTTATAATAAAGTTACAGAATTTATTATTTTCTGATATTTAATGCATGCTTCGTATTTATTTTGATAAACCAAAGCATTTATATTGTTGGGCATGGCTTGTATGGATAACTAGCTAAACTTTTGTGAAGCTACATGTTGAGGGTCCCGCATCGAATGAGATATGGCCTTAAAATATGCAAGTTGAATTAGGCCCAACCCAAATTCTAATATGGTATCAGAGCCTATCTTAGATTTGTTGGGCCAGGGCTACTCGAGTCACTTAGCAGATGTCCGGTCCTGGACGTGAGGGTGGGTGTGATGAGAGTTTCACATCGGATGAGATCGGCTCTAATACCAATGAATTGTGTAATTTTATGTAAACAACACCAACATGACAATGACACTGTTTGTTAAGCTATGCGTTCAACTTTTAACCAATCATTCTTGTAGTTGTAGCTCTCAGCTTTTATATATATGGAAGTTTAGATGTTATGTCAATGGTAATATTTTTCATTTATGCAGGAAAAAAATCCTTTGTCCTCTATGCATTTACAAACAACTGGGGATGTTTGGGAAATGGGAATAGGATCAGGTTCAACTAGTACTTTTGCTGCTGCTACTAGTAATGGTGTTAGTGATCCTGAGATACAATTGAGGGTGATCAAGTTGGAAACAAACTTAGAATCTGAGAGACAAAGAAGAAGGTTGATGGAGTTGGAGTTACAGGTTGAGAGGGAAAGGCGAAGACTAATAGAACTGAAACTGGAAGCTGAGCGAGAAAGACGACGGATCATGGAAGAAACGTTGCTTTCTTTCTTTCATAAAATGCTTGGAAAGGTCCCTCAACAGTTTTCTCACCTTCTTTCTCAAACTCAATTGGTACTTGTCCTTAATTTTTTTACATTTACTATTCAAGTTTGAAGTATAAATATATGGTTATCCTTTTCTTTTCTACTGCTAAAATTATATAGTGCTTTTCCCATATAATTTCAGGCACAAAATGAAGAAAATGAAGATCAGGCCTTTTTTGATGTATCCATACAGTCCCTCTGAATTAGTCATAGCTAAAATATCATTAAGGAGGATTGTTAATGTATTAATGTAATACTAAAAGCATATTCTAGAGATATCATATAATATAAATGTAATATTCTAAAGATATTCTTCAAAAGGCTTCTGGAAATTTGTATTAAACTTCAACAGAAGGCAACGGTTAATAGAATGGAAACTGGAAGCTGAGCAGTAAAGGCAAAGGATCATGGAAGACGCATTTCTTTCTGTCTTTCATAAAAGGCATGGAAAGGTCCCTATGTATTTTTGCTGGCTTGCTTTCTTGAACTCCTTTGCTATTTGATTCTCCATGGTTTTTCTTTTCTTTTCTTTCTCGACTTTGCAATTCATACTTAATCAGTGTTGGTAAATAGTGGCTATAGAGGCACTATAGTGTAGCGGAATTTGAACAAGTTTCCATTGTTTTGCGATGCACTATTTAGTACAAAATGTTGTCAAATAGCTACTATAGTGGCGTTGTAGCACTGTTGTGTAACGGAACTTCAACAAACTGTTATTTTCTACAATCCTAGATTGATAACAATGGATTTAATCACTCGCTACACCATCTCATAGTTTCATGCACCTAGTTCCTACAAATATATCTATAAGAAAACTTTTTCTTTAACAACTTTGTCATTAGTCATTACTAAGCAAAATCAATCACATTGATAGTTGGCATTCTGAGATCAATCCTTTGTGGTTTCACTGGTTTGTGCCTCTGCAGCATCTTGGAGTGAGTTAAAATTTCATTCACTTATCTATCATTTCTTTTCTAACATCACAAATTTTCATTTTATGTTGATTCTGTAATTTATTCATTTACATATCCTCACATAATAACCAAGAAAGATTAGTGGTGTTAATGAGGGTATTAAATATTGAGATTAATTTTGATGGACTGTTGGTTAATGTAAATTTTTTTATACTATCAAGCCATCACAAACCATCATTTGTATGACTTTTGAGGTTGATATGATTAAAGTCAAATAATTTTAACGATCCAATAGTTATGATTGATTGACGATGTATAAAATCTTTACACTGTTGGTTATATCAATTTTTTTGAAAAAATTATGTGTATATCAATTACATCCTTAAAAATTTACACTTCTCTTCTTGGCATGGTAACAGAATTTTCTTTACAATGATTCTAGGGATAAAAAGTTTTCTTTTGATTTCTGTCAACAAGGATGAACTTAATTTGACAAACTTGACCTACTGTAGCTATGTCCTTACCATGTTATGATCATTTCAATTTTCAAATCTTATATATTTTCTCTTATTGTTCCATTTCTGATTGGATCATCTAGAACAAATCTAGAACAAACATTGTAAACATTCAATTTCTATATAAATTTATTTAGTTACTATCTGTTCCATCAATTCATTCACCCTGTTTTCATCTACTGCATCAAAATAGGTCATTAAACAGTGGTCTGGATTAAGTGCTAACTTAATTATTTTCCAGTTACTTTGTTTAAATGGAAAACCAAAGCTCTGTCTCATCTCTTACTGCATTATCGGGGACATTTATACGCGAAGGAATATATTTGTTTCTAGTGGGTAAAATCATTGAAAATGTGATTGATTTAGAATGTGTGAGACACTTATGATGGATTTGCAATTATGATCGATTTAGAAACTATAATATGTTGTCTCGCACATTAAAAAGCTAAATTGTCTAATGTCTCCTTACCAATTTACAAAAATATGCCATGACACTCCTTATCTTCTAAGGAACTTGTTGGAGTCTCCATTTTGGAATTCTCTTCTAATTCTTACATGACAACAATTAAAAAGAATGTAAACTACTTGATATCCTATTTACACAAATAAGATGTTGTTGACTTGTTGCTACCTTTAAACAAATTGAAACAAGTAATAGATAGTAAATTACTTAAGAAATATGTTTTGTTTCAATTTAACATTCATTCTGCATTGTCCTAATTTCAATTGAAATTTTCTGAACTCCAAGTTAGAGTCATGTAGAAGAAAATATAAAAAAAAAAAGCTGCTAAAAACTCATTACGCCCATCGGAAGTGTTTTGGAAAGATAACCCTATAACTATCATCTTTTAATTGAAAGAGAAGATACATTTCTTCCAAAGTACATATATCCAAAAAATAATATCATATTTACATGATGGTTCTCATCATGAGGTTTAAGCATATTCAAACTGAGAGCCTTGTCAAAAAAGGCATACAGGCAAGTGAGTTTGAAAATAGTGGATATTGTCATGTATTGTTGTTGTGCTTCTGAGTTTTCAACTCAAGCTGAGAAAACCACCACAGGGAACATGCACAAAACCTTCACCCGAAATGAAATGCTCTTACTCGAAACAAGTATAGTCCATGCTTAAGCATGTATCAATGCATTTAGATCAACTATTTCTTCGTGAAACTTGTTTTTTTTAATTATAACTTGCTAACTTTCCAGAGAAGATATTTTTTATTATTATGGAATTAAAAGGACATGAAACTAAGAAACAAGTTGAGGAGTACACTTAAGACATCTCCCTATAACCTTCAAAAGGAGCATTTGATCAATATTTACCAGAAATCAGTATGCTTGATGGCTTTGTAGTACGTGTATATACAATTTTTAGAAAGATATAAGTGAAAAATTATGATAATGTATGTTTTAAAAATATTAATGTACATCAAGGATATTTGAGAAAATTATATTGTAAATTTGTGACATGTGACGATGGGGCTATTACCTTAATTTGAAGTTCTATGAAATGTTAAACAAGAAATATATGACTTTGTCCAAATGTATATTTGTATTAACTAGGGAAACTTAAGTTTTTATTTTGTTTGATGCCACAAAGAAAATGAATAGTGTTTGTATGAATGAATTGAAAGGGCTAGTATTTTTGCAGGTACGAATATGATTTTATCCAAATGATATTGGAGAGGGCCAAAAACATTAAGACTCGATTGTACATAGATATGGATTAGAAGGTTCTCTTACATAAATGGATAGAGGTTGTAATTTGTACATGCATATTCAGTATAGTGTTGTAATGTGTCCATGTTTTAATCAAACTACACTAATTTGTTAAGAGATAAATACATATAAAAACAGCCATGTGTGAGACAATATCATTAGTCTTTAATGTAATGAAATTGCAAATATATCATCAAGTGTCTCTAGTCTAAAGTTAGTCATTTTGTTGCTTTAATATGTTGTTTTGTCAATCATTTTTGCTATCAAATGTGTTGTAAATCAATTTAGTACATGATATTGGTAACAAGTTTTCGCAGCCGCTTATCAACTATATGTTTAAGGGGCTCAAGTCCCTTATCACTTAGATCGATCCGTTGCTGGTTAAGCAATTTAATCTATAACTACTAATAAATAAATAAATAAATAAATAAATAAATAAATAGCTATTATCTTATTACTCTAGACCCTTCAACATAAACTGTCCATTTTTCTTAAATAGTCTCTGTTTCAATTTAACATCTACTATATGCATTATCCTAATTTCTATTGAAATTTTCAGAACCTTCGTTCTCCAAGTTAGAGCCATGTAGAATAAGATATAAAAGAGTCTGATAAGAACTCATTCCTCCTGTTGGAAGTGTTTTGGAAAGATAACCCTATAACTATCATCTTTTCATTGAAAGAGAAGATACACTTCTTCCAAAGTAGACATATAACCAAAAATAATATCATTTTTACATGATAGGTTATAAAAATGAAATGCAAACCATAACAGGTTGAGTAGCTTGTGCGTTGGAATTAGGTTTCATGCTCTTTATATATGAGGTTCTCGTCATACGAGGTTTAAGCATATTCAAACTAGCTAGTGAGTTAGAAAATAGTGTATGTTGTCCTGTATTGCTGTACACAAGCTGACAGTGAACATGCACAAAACCATCCTTCCGAAATGAACTTCTCTTATTCGAAACAAGTATAGTCCTTGCTCAAACATGTATCAAGTCATTTGGATCAACAATTTCTTCATGAAACTCCTTTTCTAGTTATTACTTGCTAGTGAGCTTGCCAGAGAAGGTATTTTTATTATTATGGAATGAAAAGGACATGAAACCAAGAAACATGCTGATGGGTACAAATAAATACATCTCCTATAACCTTCAAAAGGAGCAAGTGATCAATATTTGCTAGTAAATCAGTATGCTTGATGGCTTTGCAGTACGTGTATATACATTTTTAGAAAGATATAAGTGACAAATTATGATATGTTTTTAAAATAAATTAAAATATTAATGTACATTAAGATATTCGAGAGAATTATAATATCACTTTGTAAGATATAATGATAAGGCTAGTTACTCTGGTACTTAAAACAGTTACTGGATTGCATCCTTTAATAGCTTCTGTATTTTTTATTATTGTTTCTTTATTTCAACACTTGACATCGAACTGCTTGCTTGGTGAAAACTTTCGTAAACTTGAAGGATCACAAGGTAGAGGATCTGTAGTGAAGAACTCACTCTTAAGTGGAGATGTTGCAGATCTTGTTGTTCTGGTTCCGCTGAAATGAGCTTATCTACAAGCGCCAAAGCAGTAGAAGGAAAGTTTTTAAAACGTATCTCCAGAATAGCCATCCAGAATCAACATACTGTTATCCTGCGAAATTTGTACACCAATATTCAACTAGGATTATTTTATGCCCAAACTGTTGGACACTTTGTTATTTTGAAGAAGCTATGTGAAAGAATTAAAATAATTATTTTACAACAACACTACAATCACATTCATTCAGATTACTTGTACAGGAAGTAGCTTAACTAACTGAAACAAACTTAACAAACTATTTTCTTGGCTAACAAGTAACTGACTCAAATAACTATATTTATTAGTTAACTACGTGTTGGTTGTGCAAAACTTTTCGCCAAAAGATCTCCATAACCACTAGATTTTAAACATAGTTCGATCAAACTTGCAAACTGTGGATTTGACTTGTTGAAGTTAGGTTACTCTTGTGCTTGAATTTGCTGCGTGCTTGAATTCGCTGCTTAGTTCAACGTAGCTCTTGATATTGATACCATTTGTTGGCAATTAGAACTTCCTTCTAGATAAACATGGATAAATAAATAGAGCACTTAATGCAACATTGAATAAGTCAATCAGAATATATACACAGTCTGCACAAGGAACTTGTTGGAGTCTCCATTTTGAAATTTTCTTCTAATTCTATTTATACAAATAAGATGTTGTTGACTTGTTGTTGCTACCTTTAAACAAATTGAAACAAGTAATAGATAGTAAATTACAAGAAATAGGTTTTGTTTCAATTTAACATGAATTCTGCATTGTCCTAATTTCAATTGAAATTTTCTGAAACTTCCTTCTCCAAGTTAGAGTCGTGTAAAAGAATGCAGGTAGAAGAAGATATAAAAATTATGATAGTGTGTGTTTTTAAAATATTAATGTACATCAAGATATTTGAGAAAATTATATTGCAACTTTGTGATATGCAACGATGGGACTAGTTACTCACACTTCTTATAAAATTGATGATAGCGCTTGAGCAAATCCCATGATAGCGCTAAATGCTAATTGTACAAATGGAGGTTAAGGATGGTTTGGAAAGAAGAAGAAAACAAAGTATTGGAAACAAAGTATTGTTCAAATAAGTTTGTTATTAGATTCGTTAACTTCTTGTGATTCATATTTAAGACGAGACATTCTAGTATTTGACTTTCCCCGCAAAGTTATATCGCCTCGAGCATTATACTCTAGTGTTTCCAATGCTTTGGTATTTCTTGCTCCTCTTAAAACAGTTACGTGGCATGTGCCCTTTAATAGCTTCAGTATTTTTTTTCTTGTTGCTTCTTTATCTCTTGACATCAAACTCCTTGCTTGGTGAAAACTTTGGTAAACTTGAAGGATCACAAGGTAGAGGATCTATAGTGAAGAATTTACTCTTTAAGAACAAAGTTGTAGATCCCCGTTGTTCTGGTTCCATTGAAATGAACAAGTGCCAATGCAATAGAAGGAAAGTTTGTCAACATATAGGCAACTTGTCATTTGAAAGAGTTTTGATCTTTGCCAATAGTCTTTAGATGGAGAACCAGAAAGCTTAAAAATAAAAATCTTGTGCATTTGTTCCACCTTTGTCCTTCCAAGCAATGGCATAATAGGATTACATAACCCATTAACAATTTAGCTAGTATGCAAACTCCACAATCGGATTTTTTTCCTTCACCCCCTTTACCAAAACCTCACAATCGGATTCAAACAACACTCTCTTTAAGCCTCAACATCGCACAAGCTTAAGCTTCAATCATGCACGTCGAACTTTTGAAATTGATTTATTTATTTATTTATTTATTTCGTCTCATGTTAAAAAGTTTTAAATTTACCCAAGAGCAATTATATGAGATGACACGAGTTGTTTTTAGTTTAACCAAGGTTCTGGGTTTGAATCAAGTTTTATGCATGCAACAGTGTTGAAACTCGTAGGAAGAATTTACCATCTATTTCGGTCTCACAAGGCTCAAAAAATTAGTCTATACAAGTTACGCGGAAAAGATATCCGGATAAAAAAAAAGGTTTTAAATTTTTATACAAAAATTTATAATATTTTAAGAGTTTAACTTATATCCACCAAAAGTTTTTTTTACATATGGATTCAATAAAATCATAGTATAATGCCACTTGTATAGATAAGTTTTTAATTTAATAAATCTCATCAAATATTTATAAGACGTGACGTGACTTGATTGAATTAATGCATGTGTACAAATTTTAGACTATCGATGTATTTAAATTCATATTTTAAAAATGCTTTTAAAAAACCTCTAAAAATTCACTTCTTCAAAAATATTATTAAAAATGAAAAATTTGGATAATTTGAAAATTTTGAGAAATAATAGAGATTTAAAGTAGGAAATTTTTGTAGTGATAAAAAAAATAGTTGGTTCTTTCTAAAAAAAAGTTAGTGTTATTGAAAAAGGTAAGAATTTTCATTATATTATATTGTTCGTAAAACATAAACATAGTTTGTTACTATTTTTGTAAGATAGTTTGTTACTATTTAAAACTCTCAAATATATATCCATATAATTTTAATAAAAATCAAAATTTCATTACTATTTTCTTCATGTTTAAATAAATTTACTTGTTTTTTTAGAAACAAACAAATAGGGTTAATCCCTTCGTTTTCATCACTGGCTTCAGAATTAGTTAGGGTTAACATTCTCAATCCTTGTTGCTTGTTCCTTTTATTATTCTGAATTATCATTTGAATTACTAGTAGTTATACTGAATTATGATTTATTTTCTGAATAAAACAGATGAAGATCCGCAAGTCTTCTGGAATTCGCGGTGGCAATAATGATGATCCAGATGCATTGGCTGCGTATCTTATTGCAGTAAAAGTTGCATTTCAATCTAACAACGAAAGCGAAAACAGTGAAAACAGCGATAAGTATGATCACATTGTAAAACTCATTAACGATTTCAGGGCTGGAAGGATTCATATAAGAACTGTCAAAGTAAGAGTGAAGGAGTTGCTTTACGGGCATAACGATTTAATTTTGGGATTCAACGCCTTCCTTCCAAAGAGATCTCCAATCACACTTTCAGTAGAGTCATTACGGTTTCATAAGGACTTAGCACCGTTTCTTACGGCAGTACAAAATGTGCCACAAGACAAGAAAGGAAATTATAGTGAGTTTTTAGAACTCCTAAATGATTACAGGGATGGAAGAATCGATAAAAGAGGTATCACAGCAAGAGTGAAGGATCTGCTTAAAGGGCGTATAGATTTAATTTTGGTATTCAACTCCTTCCTGCCAAATGAACGTCAAATCACACTTCCTACAATTCAACTTGAGACCACTGGTTAGTTAGTAGTTTATCATTAATTGTGCAATCCTTGTTTTCCTTCTTTATAATATATGTTAATTGCATGAATTTTTTTCAAAGAAAATAAAACAAAAACCTAAAAGGAATGTATTAAGGGTCAGAGAGGTGGCATGACCCCCCACATCTTTTGTCCTTGGTCGACTTGTTTTGTAACTATAATGTCTTTCTGTCTCTTGTTTTAAGTGAGCATTAGAAAGGTTGGATGCTGATTCTTCTCGAGCATCTATATATATATATATATATGGTGATGCAGTTGGATTAGATGTCTGTCCTAAACCCTTGTCATCATCTTCACTTGTGTTGGTGACTTGGTGTTAACTGTCCACATTATCTAGGACTCTATTTTAGTTTGAGTTGGCCTTTTGACAGCAAATCATGATTTTCACTATTCCAATTTTTCAGTTGATCAGTATTCTAGCATCTTTATTGTTTAAGAATTAATCTAAATTTTTCATTCTAGTCATTGTTATCAAAAACGCGATTTAAGTCCCAAAATCTTGGTTTTTGCTACTTTGCGTAGCTTCAACGTCTCAAATCCATAGTAAAGTCCCTAAAACAAGCAAAATCCAATCAAAATCGCAGGATTTTGAAGGATTTTGTTCATTTTTTTATAAGGTCAATTTTTGACCTGGTTCGTAAATTGACCCGATTTGGATCCATGACCCGTTCTATAAATACCCAAAAGGCCAAAAAAATTCATTCTTTCACTTCCCCCACATTTATTATATGTATTTTGTGGACTTTGAACTTTAGTCATAGACTATATGCAATTTATAACATATATTTAACATTATTTTTGATTTGGTAGAATCCTCGATTTTGATTGCGATTTTACGAGTCCCGACTTTGCTATCCTATATCAATTCTACAAAAGTCTTTGAGTAAAATCCTTCGATCTTGATTGCAATTTTACAAGTCCTGATTTTGCTACTCTCTTTCGACTTGAAGTAAAGTCCCGATTTTGATAACCTTTATTCTAGTATCTTTTATTGCTTCTTTAGGATATTTAATTCTTATCATGACTGTACGGGAACTGCATATGCAAATGTTTTCTCTTCACTAATTGACATTTTGCTATGTTTTTAATCCTTTCGTTGTTTTGATACAAAGGGAAAAAGGCGAAGAAGGTAGAAGAAAATTGTGAACTTCCTTTGGATGTACTTGATATCATTTCCAAAGCACTGGATTTTGATGACCTCTTTCAGTTTGCTGGCGTGTGCAAGAATTGGAGGGCTTTTCATAAAGTTTATTGGAGAAATTTCCTAGCATCCGAAGAACCATTACTTCTTCAAACTATGTATCCTAAGAGATCACTTTCCTTTATTAGCATACCCAACCAAAAAGTTTATTGCTCGAATATGATGATCCCCTCCAACTATATTACCTCTTCTGGCGGATATTTGATCGTCGCGGAGTACACTGGTAAAAAGTTTTTGCTAATCAATCCATTTACAAGAATCAAAAAGGTAATCAATGCCCCTCCCTCTGAAAATCAATCTTTTTTAACTAAGCGTGCCTTGCTTGCTTTTGGAAAATGCTCTGAGGAATTTGTCTTTGTGGTATTATGCAAACATCGAGTGCATGTCTATCAATCTCGAAATTGTGGTTGGGTTACTTATTCGACAATGGAAAATTCAGGAAGTATTGTTGACTTTGTGGTTTTCCATAATATCATATATGTTGTCACTGATACGGTAAACATAGGGGTACTAAGTTTGAATTCTTCAAATATTAAATTTCTAAAGCTGAAGAACAGTCCCAATGAAACATATTCCTTAGAACTTACGTTTGTTGGTTGTTATGAGCAACTTTTAGTTGTTGAGTTAGAGTTTAAGGAAATAAGGAATGTATTCAAGGTAGACTTTTCAACCATGAGTTATGTCAAACTGGAAACTTTAGGTGACATGTCATTATTTTGTGTTTCAAATGGTATTCAGAAAAACTGTTATGCATTGATCAACCCGAACAGGTGGGGATATGAGAGCAACTATGTGTATGCCAGTGATCTTTTTTCTACAATATGTAGTGCGTATTTGAAGAATGATAAAATATTGCACAGTTACATTACGCTTCCAGCTCCTCATGGAACAAGTTCCTACACAATCGATTGGTGTTTTAGACATCTACGATATGAGGTAGATTATTATCTAGTTGAGTAATTTGCATATTGTATGCAATAATACTTGTGGTCTTTGTTTTTGACCTATTTCCATTTTGTTTCCCAATAATTTGACTAGTAGGGAAAACTTGTAATGGTTTGTAGTTTCAATATTAGACAGGTATTGAGATAAAAGAATGCATTCATTGGTATTGAGTATAATTTAGATTCGTATCAGAATTGAATGTGTTGGCTATTAATATTTGTTTACTTTGGTGTTTTAAGTTTTCATTTTTGACTGATAAATTAAAATATTAGAAACTGCTACACAACATACTCGAACAATAAACAAACTATATCTTGCATGTTGCACTATACCTGTCTATGCATATTATTCAGCTCAACCTTGTCATGAGCAATAACACCCTATTTACCTAAGTACAATTATCACTAATTAAGCTTTAACAAGAGTATACAAATAAGGAAAAATATCATTAGAATCATTAGAAAAAGTGTGATATTTTACCAACACCAGAAGCTGCAACATATAACAATGCAGGAGCACGCAACCCTCCAGCTACCACAACTAAAATTGATGATTTTAACAAATTTGCTTGTTCTGCACACCATAAAAATAAATAAAATGTACTTAAAGAACAATTTTCAAAAATGATGAATTGTTAAGACTTAAAGGATTCTAATTTCTATAAAGTAATTGCAAACCAAAACCAATTACTATATTCTAAGAGTCTGTTTGAAACAGTTTATTTGAATTTATCTACTACCATAAAGATTGTTTGGGAGAGCTTACATAAACAGTTTTGATATGTACATAATTTGTTTTCATCTTACATAAACTGTCTTCTAGATAAATTTGGATATTTAAAAAAAAAAAAAAAAAGTTAATGTAACATGTTATATAGTTTAAAGTCAAACAGAATTTATGCAGAGTCTGCACAAGGAACTTGTTGGAGTCTCCATTTTGGAATTCTCTTCTAATTCTTACATGACAACAATTAAAAAGAATGTAAACTAGTCGATATCCTATTTATACAAATAAGATGTTGTTAGTGTATAGACAATAATGTTTGTGAATTGTACCCCAAAAAAATGTTAGCCTAGTGCTCATGCACACATGAAAAGTGAATAATTAAGCCTTTGAATCAACCCTTATTTCCAATTTCAAAGCCAAACTGAAAGAGCATAAATATAAATACGAAGGAAAAAAAACTGATGTCACTTAATTGGGAAACTATTTATTGAATAGCACACTTACACTCAAGGGAAGCAAGCAACATTGTCCACTATGAAATCTTTCTAAAAAAAGCTCAAGATAGCAAAACTCGAATGAAAAATGATAGATATGTGTGTGTATAAAATATACCAATGAAAAAGATCGAGCACACAGTTTATATTTTTTGAACTCTGTCATGTTAATGTGATATGTAGACTTCTAAATAAAAAGGAAAATAGAACAAAAAAAGTATATTGTTTTCTTCCACCTCTTTTCCCTGTTAAGTGGAGGAGGGAATAATGAAAAATCAAAAGATAGTTTCATCCAAGCAAAGAATTCTCTTACTTGTTTCCACCCATTTTGCTCCCTAAACCATGACACACATCTGCCGAATGAAACTTTAAGGATGTGTTTGGATTGAGGGTTTAGGAAAGAAAGGAGGAGAGAAGAGAGTTTACTTTTCGTTTTTAAATTACGGATTATATAACATGTTTTTCTAAAATAAATTAAGTGTGATTGAATTGTTATATGATTGTTTATCATGTTAATATGTTACCTTTTTATAAAACATTTCATAGTGTCCATAATTTAAAAATGAGAAAATAAACTCTCCCCTCTCCTAGACCCTTCGTCTAAACACACCCTAAAACTTGTACACTCTGAGTTAATTTTTCAGTTCCCGTTTTTGTTTTGAAAAATTATAATCCTTACTTAAGACCTTACATTTCAACAAATAAAAGTAATTGAAAAGTACTTACTAGTGAGATTTACTCTTTTTTGGGACATCTCTTTTCTTATCATTTTTCAAATTTTTTTGTTCGATTTAAAAGAGGCAGGACCATTTTCGTGAGCTGATCAAAATACGAGGACCAAAAGTGTAATTAAGCCTATATTTTAATAGTTTTTTTGGCACATATTATATATTTTTTATGATAACTTCAACAACAAAAAATTAGGATGTAACAATGCTTAGATTAAGAAGTTTCAATTAATCACAGTTTATGAAAATTATTTACTAAAGTTTTTATGTGTTTTGCAAAGGCTTTAATATGTGTTTCGTCCCTGCAATTAAGCGTCGTTTAAAAATTCGTCATCCTCACAAATTGCTCTTACATTGTTTAATCATTTAAAAATTCGTCATTTGATCAACTTAATCACCGCCACGTCACTAATCTAATGAGATGACACTGCTATACTGAATCATACGCACGTGAAATGACCAAAATACCCTTAGTTGTTCCAGTTAAACAGGAAAGGACCAAAACACCCTTCTTCATCTTCATCCTCTTCCTTTCCTTTCTTTATTAACAATAACACCACAAATTAAAACAAAAATATATCTTTGAATGTTTTTCCAACACCATCAGCGTCCTCTGTCACAAGAACAATCACCAAAACAATATTTCTCTCACTTTCATCTTTCTCCTCCTACCATTCCCAATCCAAAAACCTTCAACAATTTTCATTCTTGGCGGGAGAAGACAAACAAATTTCAAAACTGGAAACAAATTGCAAAACTGGAAACAATTTTTATCCTCACCAGACTAGAAACTTCAAAACTAGAAACATCAACAGAGACAAACGAATGGCAAAACACAATTGGGATAAAACTGTAACTCAGACAAAAACATTACCAAACCGCAACTGAGACCCAGAACATTCGCTTCAAATTGCAATTTCTTCACATTCGTTTCAATTTCTTTCATTGTATCAAAATCGAAATCAAACCCAGAACATTGCATCACTTCTTTCATTATTTGATCCACGGATGCATCACTTCTGATGTTTGACGGCGGCGATAACGAGGTTAACGGCGATTGGAAGCACCGCGGCGGTTCCAGTGAAGACGAGCGCAAAGGGGGATCTTGTTGTTGTTGGGAGGATGAACCATAGGAGTTTTAAGGTGAGTTTTCAAGGCAGATTGTTACTGTGTCATTTTGGGGCCGTGGTGTTTCGATGTGTTGGTGGTGGTGAAGAGAAGAAAAGAGGACGAAGAAGATGATTTGGGAGAAAGTAGCGTTGTTGTTGTTGTTGGGTTTGTTGAGAATTTGAGATTGATGAATGAAGGAGAGGGAAGAAGGAAGGGAAAATTGTAACGTCCTATTTTATTATTTATTTATTTATTTTATCGAGTTTAGTGTCCTTTTTATATATTTTATTTGAATAATTGCGATGTGTGATTTTTGGTAATAGTTGGTAATTACTAGTAGTTTGTTACGACATTAATAGCGATGAATATAATTAAATTAGATTATTGAGGCATAATGGCAATTTAGGAATAAGGGGAATTTGTTTGTTAGGTTATAAATAGAGGAGGAGATTAGAGAATTAGGGTTAGAACAGAAAACAGAGAACACCGTAGAAGCGGTTTTTGGGAGAAAAGATGAAGCTTGTAGAATTCAGAAATTCAACCAACCTAAGGTAAGCGTGGGACTAACCTTCTTTAATTATAAGTATATAATTCTGAAAAGGGGTTTAATCTTGTTGTTGTTGAATTTTTGATGTTATGGAAGTTAGGTTTTGAATTCAATTAGATTGTTGAAAGTATAGGTAATCCCATGAATTAATGTGCATAAATTGATGTTCAAGTTATAGATTAGCAGTAGGTAATGTTTCCTATCAATTTTGGGATCTGGGTTGTCGAAATTGGAGTTTTTAGGTGAAAAACTGATGTATGTTCGTGTTGTTCGTAGTGTTGTCTGTCGTCGCTCGCAATCTTACTCGCCTAGCGAGTTGAGAGTCAACTCGCCACAACAAGTGTTTCTCTTCGCCTAGCGAGTGGCTCGGATGTCACTCGCCACAGCGAGTGTTTTCCTCGCCATAGCGAGTCGTTCATTAGAAAAATGATGTTTTCGTAGAAATAATGTTTGGGTCAAGTTTTATATGAATTCGAGTGCCTTTCTTTGTTTAGAAATGATTAGACAACTTTTGGAATCAAATTTGGACATTGGGAAATTAAAATTGGGATTTTTTGGGTGAAAAATGTTTAATTGCCGAGAGCTACCTGTTTTAACTCGCCACGGCGAGTGACCTTGCTCGCCACAGTGAGTGATTTAAATGTGAGCTCGCCACGACGAGTAGCTGTGCTCGCCTAACGAATTGTTCAGTGGCAGACTGCCCTGTTTCGCGTTCTTGTGTCTTTTTCACATGTTTCTGTTTTGAGTTGGTCTTTGGTTTAAATATGAAAGTTGTTGATAATTATGTTATATCTCCAGTGGTCTTGGTTTGATGTGAAAATCTTTCATTGATGATTTAACATGTTTATATGATGTTAATGTTGTTGCATTTTAAGTTGTGTCATTGCATAGCATTGTTAAACGAAGGGGGTTGTAGCCTGTCAAGCCGACTTACGTCATTAGCGAAGGGAGTTGTAGCTCTGTTGATTCTTAAGCGAAGGGGGATGTAGCCTGTCAAGCCGAATTACGGCATTATCAAAGGGAGATGTAGCTATGTTGGTACCACATGCATAACTACATTGCATTTGTTGAGTCGTTGTCGTTACATTGTTGAACGAAGTTAATTGATGATTATAGTTGAAATTATATGAAGTATTGTTGATGATAAATTGTTGCTATTTTATGTTGATTAATTCTTTTATATGAATTGTTGCTCATTATTACTGAATGTGAAATCTCACCCCTTCTGTTTGAATGTTGCCTTTACGTGGGTAACGTGCAGATAACCAGGAGTAACCGCTGATGTGAGTTGATCCTCGTGTCGTCTTAGGAATCATGTTCTGATATGTAACGGGATGGGGATATTTATGT
Source organism: Medicago arabica (assembly GCA_946800305.1). NCBI lineage: Eukaryota > Viridiplantae > Streptophyta > Magnoliopsida > Fabales > Fabaceae > Medicago > Medicago arabica. Next base: position 4,354,055 of record OX326970.1, read on the forward strand.
GTTTTATTTTCATGTGTTACGTATCTTTTTATGAGTTGATGTTGGACCACTTTTGAATTTGAAATTTTATTATGTTGTTGATGTTGAGGCCTTAGTGCCAAATATTACTTAAACGTTGAATATTTTCCGCTGCGACATTATTTGAGTTATTGAAAGCAGTTGTTTTAAATAAATAGTGGAATTTAACTCTATTCATTATAAATGATATTTTGAAGAACGAAATGTGACATCCTGTTTATGATGAACTCTGATTTATTTTTATATTATTTATATGTTGGGAAAACGGAGTGTTACAAAAGCCATGGTGTTGCTGGGTTCATCAAGGAGATGTTATGGTAAAGGAAAACGTGAGGGAATAAGAAAGGGAAAGAAGGGGTGTTTTGGTCCATTCATATGAAATAAGCCAATCAAAACTGCCACGTCAGCTAATCAGTGACGTGACAGTAATTAAGTGGGTCGAGGGACAAATTTTTAAATGATTAAACAATGCAAGGACAATTTGCTAGGATTAACGAATACAAGAACGAATTTTTAAACGACGCGTAATTGCAGGGACGAAACACATATTAAAGCCGTTTTGCAAATGAGTTCTCCAACACCCGTCTCCGAATATCCCCATTTTATGATTCCTTCTACTGATAGAGAGTCAGAGGTAACTATGAGGGTCACCACAATGAGTGGAAATGAATAATGTATATTCCGGTTATCTTCTTTTTCATGGAATTGTTGGTGATCGTTTTCGTCCCAACATATTCAAATGTTGCCTTCCTGCTCGACCAGTACCAGCACTAACAACTGAGACTACTCCAACACCACAACAGATGATGGACGTTCGAGAGGAAGTTTCGAAGGATAGGTCTAGTGTTAGGTTATTTTTTTAATAAAGAAAAAAATATATGTCATAAAGAAAAAATATGTAATAAAGAACTTCAATAATGATTAATGGCGCTTCAACTTTTTATAGTTTAATTTTTTTTTAAATTTTTTACTTCTTTTTTTCTTTTGAATGAATCTTTTCACCTTCTTAACTAATAGACTTAATGCACTTATTTTAAATAAAATTAGTGTAGAGATCCAACGTTGCTAGAATTAAGACATATTAAATAAGGTTGTGTCTACGCACGCGCGCGCGCACATAATATATATATATATATATATATATATATATATATATATATATATAAAAGCAAAAATCATTAAACCAAGAAACTATTTAAGTCATTAACCAGGCAGGACCATTTTCGTGAGCTGATCAAAATACGAGGACCAAAAGTGTAATTAAGCCTATATTTTAATAGTTTTTTTGGCACATATTATATATTTTTTATGATAACTTCAACAACAAAAAATTAGGATGTAACAATGCTTAGATTAAGAAGTTTCAATTAATTACAGTTTATGAAAATTATTTACTAAAGTTTTTATGTGTTTTGCAAAGGCTTTAATATGTGTTTCGTCCCTGCAATTAAGCGTCGTTTAAAAATTCGTCATCCTCACAAATTGCTCTTACATTGTTTAATCATTTAAAAATTCGTCATTTGATCAACTTAATCACCGCCACGTCACTAATCTAATGAGATGACACTGCTATACTGAATCATACGCACGTGAAATGACCAAAATACCCTTAGTTGTTCCAGTTAAACAGGAAAGGACCAAAACACCCTTCTTCATCTTCATCCTCTTCCTTTCCTTTCTTTATTAACAATAACACCACAAATTAAAACAAAAATATATCTTTGAATGTTTTTCCAACACCATCAGCGTCCTCTGTCACAAGAACAATCACCAAAACAATATTTCTCTCACTTTCATCTTTCTCCTCCTACCATTCCCAATCCAAAAACCTTCAACAATTTTCATTCTTGGCGGGAGAAGACAAACAAATTTCAAAACTGGAAACAAATTGCAAAACTGGAAACAATTTTTATCCTCACCAGACTAGAAACTTCAAAACTAGAAACATCAACAGAGACAAACGAATGGCAAAACACAATTGGGATAAAACTGTAACTCAGACAAAAACATTACCAAACCGCAACTGAGACCCAGAACATTCGCTTCAAATTGCAATTTCTTCACATTCGTTTCAATTTCTTTCATTGTATCAAAATCGAAATCAAACCCAGAACATTGCATCACTTCTTTCATTATTTGATCCACGGATGCATCACTTCTGATGTTTGACGGCGGCGATAACGAGGTTAACGGCGATTGGAAGCACCGCGGCGGTTCCAGTGAAGACGAGCGCAAAGGGGGATCTTGTTGTTGTTGGGAGGATGAACCATAGGAGTTTTAAGGTGAGTTTTCAAGGCAGATTGTTACTGTGTCATTTTGGGGCCGTGGTGTTTCGATGTGTTGGTGGTGGTGAAGAGAAGAAAAGAGGACGAAGAAGATGATTTGGGAGAAAGTAGTGTTGTTGTTGTTGTTGGGTTTGTTGAGAATTTGAGATTGATGAATGAAGGAGAGGGAAGAAGGAAGGGAAAATTGTAACGTCCTATTTTATTATTTATTTATTTATTTTATCGAGTTTAGTGTCCTTTTTATATATTTTATTTGAATAATTGCGATGTGTGATTTTTGGTAATAGTTGGTAATTACTAGTAGTTTGTTACGACATTAATAGCGATGAATATAATTAAATTAGATTATTGAGGCATAATGGCAATTTAGGAATAAGGGGAATTTGTTTGTTAGGTTATAAATAGAGGAGGAGATTAGAGAATTAGGGTTAGAACAGAAAACAGAGAACACCGTAGAAGCGGTTTTTGGGAGAAAAGATGAAGCTTGTAGAATTCAGAAATTCAACCAACCTAAGGTAAGCGTGGGACTAACCTTCTTTAATTATAAGTATATAATTCTGAAAAGGGGTTTAATCTTGTTGTTGTTGAATTTTTGATGTTATGGAAGTTAGGTTTTGAATTCAATTAGATTGTTGAAAGTATAGGTAATCCCATGAATTAATGTGCATAAATTGATGTTCAAGTTATAGATTAGCAGTAGGTAATGTTTCCTATCAATTTTGGGATCTGGGTTGTCGAAATTGGAGTTTTTAGGTGAAAAACTGATGTATGTTCGTGTTGTTCGTAGTGTTGTCTGTCGTCGCTCGCAATCTTACTCGCCTAGCGAGTTGAGAGTCAACTCGCCACAACAAGTGTTTCTCTTCGCCTAGCGAGTGGCTCGGATGTCACTCGCCACAGCGAGTGTTTTCCTCGCCATAGCGAGTCGTTCATTAGAAAAATGATGTTTTCGTAGAAATAATGTTTGGGTCAAGTTTTATATGAATTCGAGTGCCTTTCTTTGTTTAGAAATGATTAGACAACTTTTGGAATCAAATTTGGACATTGGGAAATTAAAATTGGGATTTTTTGGGTGAAAAATGTTTAATTGCCGAGAGCTACCTGTTTTAACTCGCCACGGCGAGTGACCTTGCTCGCCACAGTGAGTGATTTAAATGTGAGCTCGCCACGACGAGTAGCTGTGCTCGCCTAACGAATTGTTCAGTGGCAGACTGCCCTGTTTCGCGTTCTTGTGTCTTTTTCACATGTTTCTGTTTTGAGTTGGTCTTTGGTTTAAATATGAAAGTTGTTGATAATTATGTTATATCTCCAGTGGTCTTGGTTTGATGTGAAAATCTTTCATTGATGATTTAACATGTTTATATGATGTTAATGTTGTTGCATTTTAAGTTGTGTCATTGCATAGCATTGTTAAACGAAGGGGGTTGTAGCCTGTCAAGCCGACTTACGTCATTAGCGAAGGGAGTTGTAGCTCTGTTGATTCTTAAGCGAAGGGGGATGTAGCCTGTCAAGCCGAATTACGGCATTATCAAAGGGAGATGTAGCTATGTTGGTACCACATGCATAACTACATTGCATTTGTTGAGTCGTTGTCGTTACATTGTTGAACGAAGTTAATTGATGATTATAGTTGAAATTATATGAAGTATTGTTGATGATAAATTGTTGCTATTTTATGTTGATTAATTCTTTTATATGAATTGTTGCTCATTATTACTGAATGTGAAATCTCACCCCTTCTGTTTGAATGTTGCCTTTACGTGGGTAACGTGCAGATAACCAGGAGTAACCGCTGATGTGAGTTGATCCTCGTGTCGTCTTAGGAATCATGTTCTGATATGTAACGGGATGGGGATATTTATGTGTTTTATTTTCATGTGTTACGTATCTTTTTATGAGTTGATGTTGGACCACTTTTGAATTTGAAATTTTATTATGTTGTTGATGTTGAGGCCTTAGTGCCAAATATTACTTAAACGTTGAATATTTTCCGCTGCGACATTATTTGAGTTATTGAAAGCAGTTGTTTTAAATAAATAGTGTAATTTAACTCTATTCATTATAAATGATATTTTGAAGAACGAAATGTGACATCCTGTTTATGATGAACTCTGATTTATTTTTATATTATTTATATGTTGGGAAAACGGAGTGTTACAAAAGCCATGGTGTTGCTGGGTTCATCAAGGAGATGTTATGGTAAAGGAAAACGTGAGGGAATAAGAAAGGGAAAGAAGGGGTGTTTTGGTCCATTCATATGAAATAAGCCAATCAAAACTGCCACGTCAGCTAATCAGTGACGTGACAGTAATTAAGTGGGTCGAGGGACAAATTTTTAAATGATTAAACAATGCAAGGACAATTTGCTAGGATTAACGAATACAAGAACGAATTTTTAAACGACGCGTAATTGCAGGGACGAAACACATATTAAAGCCGTTTTGCAAATGAGTTCTCCAACACCCGTCTCCGAATATCCCCATTTTATGATTCCTTCTACTGATAGAGAGTCAGAGGTAACTATGAGGGTCACCACAATGAGTGGAAATGAATAATGTATATTCCGGTTATCTTCTTTTTCATGGAATTGTTGGTGATCGTTTTCGTCCCAACATATTCAAATGTTGCCTTCCTGCTCGACCAGTACCAGCACTAACAACTGAGACTACTCCAACACCACAACAGATGATGGACGTTCGAGAGGAAGTTTCGAAGGATAGGTCTAGTGTTAGGTTATTTTTTTAATAAAGAAAAAAATATATGTCATAAAGAAAAAATATGTAATAAAGAACTTCAATAATGATTAATGGCGCTTCAACTTTTTATAGTTTAATTTTTTTTTAAATTTTTTACTTCTTTTTTTCTTTTGAATGAATCTTTTCACCTTCTTAACTAATAGACTTAATGCACTTATTTTAAATAAAATTAGTGTAGAGATCCAACGTTGCTAGAATTAAGACATATTAAATAAGGTTGTGTCTACGCACGCGCGCGCGCACATAATATATATATATATAAGCAAAAATCATTAAACCAAGAAACTATTTAAGTCATTAACCAGGCAGGACCATTTTCGTGAGCTGATCAAAATACAAAGACCAAAAGTGTAATTAAGCCTATATTTTAATAGTTTTTTTGGCACATATTATATATTTTTTATGATAACTTCAACAACAAAAAATTAGGATGTAACAATGCTTAGATTAAGAAGTTTCAATTAATCACAGTTTATGAAAATTATTTACTAAAGTTTTTATGTGTTTTGCAAAGGCTTTAATATGTGTTTCGTCCCTGCAATTAAGCGTCGTTTAAAAATTCGTCATCCTCACAAATTGCTCTTACATTGTTTAATCATTTAAAAATTCGTCATTTGATCAACTTAATCACCGCCACGTCACTAATCTAATGAGATGACACTGCTATACTGAATCATACGCACGTGAAATGACCAAAATACCCTTAGTTGTTCCAGTTAAACAGGAAAGGACCAAAACACCCTTCTTCATCTTCATCCTCTTCCTTTCCTTTCTTTATTAACAATAACACCACAAATTAAAACAAAAATATATCTTTGAATGTTTTTCCAACACCATCAGCGTCCTCTGTCACAAGAACAATCACCAAAACAATATTTCTCTCACTTTCATCTTTCTCCTCCTACCATTCCCAATCCAAAAACCTTCAACAATTTTCATTCTTGGCGGGAGAAGACAAACAAATTTCAAAACTGGAAACAAATTGCAAAACTGGAAACAATTTTTATCCTCACCAGACTAGAAACTTCAAAACTAGAAACATCAACAGAGACAAACGAATGGCAAAACACAATTGGGATAAAACTGTAACTCAGACAAAAACATTACCAAACCGCAACTGAGACCCAGAACATTCGCTTCAAATTGCAATTTCTTCACATTCGTTTCAATTTCTTTCATTGTATCAAAATCGAAATCAAACCCAGAACATTGCATCACTTCTTTCATTATTTGATCCACGGATGCATCACTTCTGATGTTTGACGGCGGCGATAACGAGGTTAACGGCGATTGGAAGCACCGCGGCGGTTCCAGTGAAGACGAGCGCAAAGGGGGATCTTGTTGTTGTTGGGAGGATGAACCATAGGAGTTTTAAGGTGAGTTTTCAAGGCAGATTGTTACTGTGTCATTTTGGGGCCGTGGTGTTTCGATGTGTTGGTGGTGGTGAAGAGAAGAAAAGAGGACGAAGAAGATGATTTGGGAGAAAGTAGCGTTGTTGTTGTTGTTGGGTTTGTTGAGAATTTGAGATTGATGAATGAAGGAGAGGGAAGAAGGAAGGGAAAATTGTAACGTCCTATTTTATTATTTATTTATTTATTTTATCGAGTTTAGTGTCCTTTTTATATATTTTATTTGAATAATTGCGATGTGTGATTTTTGGTAATAGTTGGTAATTACTAGTAGTTTGTTACGACATTAATAGCGATGAATATAATTAAATTAGATTATTGAGGCATAATGGCAATTTAGGAATAAGGGGAATTTGTTTGTTAGGTTATAAATAGAGGAGGAGATTAGAGAATTAGGGTTAGAACAGAAAACAGAGAACACCGTAGAAGCGGTTTTTGGGAGAAAAGATGAAGCTTGTAGAATTCAGAAATTCAACCAACCTAAGGTAAGCGTGGGACTAACCTTCTTTAATTATAAGTATATAATTCTGAAAAGGGGTTTAATCTTGTTGTTGTTGAATTTTTGATGTTATGGAAGTTAGGTTTTGAATTCAATTAGATTGTTGAAAGTATAGGTAATCCCATGAATTAATGTGCATAAATTGATGTTCAAGTTATAGATTAGCAGTAGGTAATGTTTCCTATCAATTTTGGGATCTGGGTTGTCGAAATTGGAGTTTTTAGGTGAAAAACTGATGTATGTTCGTGTTGTTCGTAGTGTTGTCTGTCGTCGCTCGCAATCTTACTCGCCTAGCGAGTTGAGAGTCAACTCGCCACAACAAGTGTTTCTCTTCGCCTAGCGAGTGGCTCGGATGTCACTCGCCACAGCGAGTGTTTTCCTCGCCATAGCGAGTCGTTCATTAGAAAAATGATGTTTTCGTAGAAATAATGTTTGGGTCAAGTTTTATATGAATTCGAGTGCCTTTCTTTGTTTAGAAATGATTAGACAACTTTTGGAATCAAATTTGGACATTGGGAAATTAAAATTGGGATTTTTTGGGTGAAAAATGTTTAATTGCCGAGAGCTACCTGTTTTAACTCGCCACGGCGAGTGACCTTGCTCGCCACAGTGAGTGATTTAAATGTGAGCTCGCCACGACGAGTAGCTGTGCTCGCCTAACGAATTGTTCAGTGGCAGACTGCCCTGTTTCGCGTTCTTGTGTCTTTTTCACATGTTTCTGTTTTGAGTTGGTCTTTGGTTTAAATATGAAAGTTGTTGATAATTATGTTATATCTCCAGTGGTCTTGGTTTGATGTGAAAATCTTTCATTGATGATTTAACATGTTTATATGATGTTAATGTTGTTGCATTTTAAGTTGTGTCATTGCATAGCATTGTTAAACGAAGGGGGTTGTAGCCTGTCAAGCCGACTTACGTCATTAGCGAAGGGAGTTGTAGCTCTGTTGATTCTTAAGCGAAGGGGGATGTAGCCTGTCAAGCCGAATTACGGCATTATCAAAGGGAGATGTAGCTATGTTGGTACCACATGCATAACTACATTGCATTTGTTGAGTCGTTGTCGTTACATTGTTGAACGAAGTTAATTGATGATTATAGTTGAAATTATATGAAGTATTGTTGATGATAAATTGTTGCTATTTTATGTTGATTAATTCTTTTATATGAATTGTTGCTCATTATTACTGAATGTGAAATCTCACCCCTTCTGTTTGAATGTTGCCTTTACGTGGGTAACGTGCAGATAACCAGGAGTAACCGCTGATGTGAGTTGATCCTCGTGTCGTCTTAGGAATCATGTTCTGATATGTAACGGGATGGGGATATTTATGTGTTTTATTTTCATGTGTTACGTATCTTTTTATGAGTTGATGTTGGACCACTTTTGAATTTGAAATTTTATTATGTTGTTGATGTTGAGGCCTTAGTGCCAAATATTACTTAAACGTTGAATATTTTCCGCTGCGACATTATTTGAGTTATTGAAAGCAGTTGTTTTAAATAAATAGTGGAATTTAACTCTATTCATTATAAATGATATTTTGAAGAACGAAATGTGACATCCTGTTTATGATGAACTCTGATTTATTTTTATATTATTTATATGTTGGGAAAACGGAGTGTTACAAAAGCCATGGTGTTGCTGGGTTCATCAAGGAGATGTTATGGTAAAGGAAAACGTGAGGGAATAAGAAAGGGAAAGAAGGGGTGTTTTGGTCCATTCATATGAAATAAGCCAATCAAAACTGCCACGTCAGCTAATCAGTGACGTGGCAGTAATTAAGTGGGTCGAGGGACAAATTTTTAAATGATTAAACAATGCAAGGACAATTTGCTAGGATTAACGAATACAAGAACGAATTTTTAAACGACGCCTAATTACAGGGACGAAACACATATTAAAGCCGTTTTGCAAATGAGTTCTCCAACACCCGTCTCCGAATATCCCCATTTTATGATTCCTTCTACTGATAGAGAGTCAGAGGTAACTATGAGGGTCACCACAATGAGTGGAAATGAATAATGTATATTCCGGTTATCTTCTTTTTCATGGAATTGTTGGTGATCGTTTTCGTCCCAACATATTCAAATGTTGCCTTCCTGCTCGACCAGTACCAGCACTAACAACTGAGACTACTCCAACACCACAACAGATGATGGACGTTCGAGAGGAAGTTTCGAAGGATAGGTCTAGTGTTAGGTTATTTTTTTAATAAAGAAAAAAATATATGTCATAAAGAAAAAATATGTAATAAAGAACTTCAATAATGATTAATGGCGCTTCAACTTTTTATAGTTTAATTTTTTTTTAAATTTTTTACTTCTTTTTTTCTTTTGAATGAATCTTTTCACCTTCTTAACTAATAGACTTAATGCACTTATTTTAAATAAAATTAGTGTAGAGATCCAACGTTGCTAGAATTAAGACATATTAAATAAGGTTGTGTCTACGCACGCGCGCGCACATAATATATATATATATATATATATATATATATATATATAAAAGCAAAAATCATTAAACCAAGAAACTATTTAAGTCATTAACCAGCGTGCCATATCAATGTTTCAAATCTTTTAACCAAGAAATATTGGTTTTAGTTATCCGATATCAAAACTTGGCTTGCAATATTAGAAATCATTTGCGTAGTATGCATATATAAAATAAAATAATATAATATATTGAAAGGAATAGTATTTTTATACTCTTATCAATCTCACCCTCGATTTTGACGATGTGACATTGGTGGTGTAATGAAGTGGAAGTCATGTCATAATTTGTTCAATTTAAATTAAACAGAATATTCTAAATTCTGTATTTATTTCTGAAATTTGTAAAAAATATATATAAAAAAAAAAAACAAAAAAGATGAAATGACCCAGCAACAACATTAACATTGATCCCAAATGTACACCCGGCATTAACGTAGCCAAAAATCTTAAAAAATATCACGTGTACGCATTTGGATCCTTCTTCATCTCTGGTGGCATAGCTTTTTCGATCACCACAATTCTTAGCTACTATACTCGTGCTCTTCGCTTCTTCATTACCATCTCAGGCATTGTTAAAAAGCATATTCATGCTCCTTTCAATGACCAACTTGATTCAAATGAAGTTAGGAGCCATAGATTGTAGTTCTGACATAATTACTACTGTTTTCCTCTATTGATCGGTGTTCCTATTGTGGTTTTCATTTTCACAACTCTTTGTGTTTATGCTTTTAATGCCGAGCAAAATTAACATGTTATACATTTCATTTGTAAATATTTTACATAAATGAATAGATTTTATCTATTTTACCGATTTGTTTAATGTTCATTTCCATTTGTTTTAATATTTTTCTTTGATACAAGGTTTTAATATTATTTTTAATTGAGTACAAAAAAATTACTGGAATTAAGTAAAAAAATGTAATGAGTTCCAAGAGAAAAACAAAATTACACATATGTGATAGAGACGGGCTATATCTTGATTTAATGAATAAACCGCTTTAATAATCAAAATAGGATTTGCGAGTTCATAAATTTTTTCACCTTCTTAACTAGTAGACTTAATGCACCTTTTTTTAAACTAGTGCTTGGACCAGTGTAATACACAGAAATTTAATTGTTTAAATGATTGATATTTATAAAATGAGAAATGATATTTGTACAGCCATTTTTTGACAACATTTGTGACAACTTTCTCTTTCATACTAACATTATGTTTTAACTTTCTCTCTCAATTGTTTTAGTTTTCGTGTCAATACCTACTTTTCTTTCTAAATATAGGGTTGTCACATAAGTTGTCCAACAAATGATTGTTTAAATAACACAACTCTTATAAAATAGTTGTATGATATATAAAAATAAAAATAAAACACTAATTCATTATATATTTGAATCAATTTTGACAAAACTTACTCATTAATGAAAAAGAAAACAAACACACACACATGCACTCGAGCGTGCACACACACATATATCTTGAAGGAGCTAAAATTGATTCTAAAGGTGTAGAATTGATTTCTACATCAATAACTCATTTTTAGTTAGAATCAATCTTACGGAATCAATTTTTATCATAGGATAACCAAACACATACTAAATAAGACTAAAAAGATTCAATTTGGTTTTCCCATAATGTCTTCTCAAGATTCTGTTCAAATGTCAGCAATTGACGCGATTATAGGGATAAATTCCCTATTCACGGTGACGACCTTCGTAGGCTTTGGATGGACCCAAAACGGCTCATCCAACAACATCAACACAAACCCAAGCTGCACTCCAAGCACCGGCATAGATAAGTTTCTGCTCATCTTCAATACGGTCGCATTCGTGTCATTCTTATTCTCAGGAATTATAGCAGTGGCCTGAAGGTTTTTCTGGCATTTTGTCCTGCAACGGCTCGTAGCAGGCGTATCCTTCAAATGGGCATGGTGGTATGCGGCGTGACTTCCACTTGTGGGTGCTCCTTCATGCTAGCCGATGTCACAAATTTGGTTTAGATCAAGCTGGGCACCATTGTGTGTGGCAGGAAATGGGTTACGACCAAATATTTTCTCCATATGAAGATGCGAAAAATACCCCTTTATATTTTATTGTATTTGATGTTTTACTTGTTGTTAGTCTATTAGGAATTTTTACTTGGCTTTTATATGTATTTATAAAAAAAAATGTATGTCTCGTCAACCAAGTTGATAGTAATATCCATAGCAAACGATGTTGCTAGTCTATCTATATATATATCTACACCCCCAATGAGTGGAAATGAATACTCTACACCCCGCTTGTCTTCTTCTTCATCATGGGAGTGTTGGTGATCGTTTTCTGCCCAACATATTCAAAAGATGCCTTTCTGCTCGACCAGCACCAGCAACCGAGGCTACTCCGACACCACATCAGGTGGTGGACGTTTCAGAGGAAGTTTCGGAGGGTAAATCTAGTAGTTAGGTTTTTTTAATATTTGTAATAAAGAAAAAAGTATATGTAATAAAGAAAAAAATGTTATAAAAAATTTCAATAAAGAATGATTGATGACGCTTCAACTTTTTATAGTTTAAACTTTTTCTTTTAAGTTTTTTACTTTCTTTTTTTCCTTTTGAATGAATCTTTTCACCTTCTTAACTAGTAGACTTGATGCTTTTTTTTATTAAAAAAAAAAATAAGACTGATGTAAAGATAAGACGTTGCTCGGATTAGACATATTAAATAAGCATGTGTGTGCGCTCGCGCGCACGCGTGCACATAGATATACTCTTCTTTAAATTTTGTTTTGAATTTCACATTAATAATTGAACAAGGAAAAATCCAAGTTATATGAAGTATCTCATACTTGTATGGTAAACAATCTTCAAGTTGTTCACCATTTATGGTACGATTTGAAGTTGAGCACTATCTATTATCTAAGACAAGATTTTGGTATACCAATTCAGATGAGGTTTATAACTTTTGGTACAGATATTATTTCCGTCGATTTCCTTAGTACATCAAGTACCGAAATTAAAAAAGCTTCTTACAATAGTTTTGCCAAGAGCGCTTCCATGTATTTTACACCAAAATCAAGCAACTTTTATTTATTAAGAGTTTTCTTATTGAGTAGAAAAGCACAACATAAGTTGAGCTAAACATAACTTTGGCAGGAAGTTATATTAATACAATACAAAACATAAAGTCATTACCTTTGTCTAGACATTTTGATGATCTTTTACACATATGAATTTTTCAAATTGTACAATTCAAATGTGTTAAATTTGCTGTTTGATTAAAAGAAGTTGGCGCATTGAAGAATTATGCACCTTTAATTCAAGGATTATGTTAACCAGTGTCTTTAGAACACCAGTTAAAGAAACTAAAAATAGTAAGTTTCTCCTCTTAACCAATATCCTAAATGCACATTTAAGCATTTCCCTTAATTCAAATGTGGGATAGGTATTTTATTGGGTGGCAAGGCAACATCAAGGGCATCCTTTATTATAAAAGCTAGGTTTGTCAAGCTAGCATGTTTGCCCTAATCCATCTTCATTTTCCCTCCCTAAACTGTAATTAATGTTAATCAACTCAGTCAACCACTCACTACATCTCAGCCGTAGATCTCATCTCCCTAATACGTAATTAATGTTAATCAACTCAGTCAACCACTCACTCCATCTCAGCCGTATATTTATGGCTGCCTAAACCGTAATAAATGTTAATCAACTCAGTCGACCACTCACTACATCTCAGTCGTAGATCTTCCCTCCCTAATACGTAATTAATGTTAATCAACTCAGTCAACCACTCACTCCATCTCAGACGTATATTTATGGCTGCCTAATATGTAATTAATGTTAATCAACTCAGTCAACCACTCACTACATCTTAGCCATAGATCTAATAACTTTTCATGTTCCTATATAAACCAATACACCTATATGAGTCTTACGTTGTACACTTCCCCATCTATATTGACGTGTACATTCCCATAATCCTCTGCTATCATCATTTTTACATCAAAACAATTTAGAATTAACAATGGAAAGTGATAGACAAACTCTCTTAGCCTTGCACTGCTTGAAGGGTACAAATAACACAACAAAGTCTAACCATGTTTCATCTTCTTTCTTGATATATTTTGTTTAGTTTCATATATATTTTTCAACTTGCACTAATTTGTTTGAATCTTTGATCTTTTTCAGCTCCATTAGATCCAAATTCAATAACTGATTTGGACAAGTTTGTTAACAGATTGCGAGTTCAATATAGAACTCTTCAACTAGGCTTTCGTGTAACAGATATGAGGGAAAGATTATCGATATTGTGTTTTTATAGTTGCGACGTTTCAAATTAAAAGTCCATTTGATCATTTTTCTCACTTACTAATTTCGGATATATATGTTTTCCAGGGTGCACTTATGAGAGTTTGATGTCTACAATACAATTGATGGAGTTTAGTTTTTAGGGTTTATGTTTTTGTTAGCCATTTTGATGTTTTTGAATTTTCTTTTCATTTTGATGCAATTTATGGTTTTATCTTTCCAATTTAATGTGATCTCTTTTAATTTCAATGCAATTTATGGTTTTATCTTTCCAGTTTAATGTGCTCTCTTTTAATTTCAATGCAATTTATTATTCAAATTTTAATAAGACACAAATTATAATTCTCGGATTACATATAGACAGCAAGTCCAAATCTATTTGAACAAATTACTTCCTAACATTTTAAGTAACAGATTCAAAATTGAATAAGACATTTTTAGTTTTAACTAGCCTTCAGCAAAAAAATATTGTATAGATCAAGAAATTCATGCTATGAAGGACATTTCAAATAAGGATATCAATTGGTTAACAAAATATTGATCAATATATTTTTTGTTAATATTATTGTCTTACTGTCTTACTTTATAGATCACTAAAACTTTACTGTCTTACTGTCAACATAAAACTTAAGACTACAAAGATGCATGATTTCTGCCAAAAAAATAAACTATTTCAATTCCCTCTATATTTTATATGTACCCTGCGCCTGACATGCTCAAAAATGGGCTTTTATGAGTTTGGAAAGATAGACTAAAACTTAAGACTATAGAGATGCATGATTTCTGCCATAAATCAAAACTGTTTCAATTCCCCATATCTCATAAATGTTGGTGCGCCTGACATGCCTAAAAATGGGATGTTATGAGAATTGAAAGCTAATCTAAAACTTAAGACTATAGAGATGCATGATTTCAGAAATAAATTAAAACAGACTTTCAATTCCCTCTGTGTTATAAATGTTGGTGCGCCAAAACATGCCTAAAAATGGGCTGCCAATAATGATCGAGTAAATACATCAAAGGCAAGTCAACATGTATGCATTTAAGGAAAACTAAGCAATAATATCATTTAATTATCCTTCTTCTGCTTTTAATAGCGTTTAATCATATCAAAACAGATATGATTACTGTCAACATAAAACTTTACCTTTTCGCATAAAACTTTACTGTCAACATAAAACAGTTTACAAATATTTATGGAACTTAATGATTTTCATGCAACTTAATGATATTTCATTGTGATTAAAAGAAAAATTATTACTTATCATTGCTATTCGAATTTGAATTTGATTTATGGCTGAAATCATGCATCTCTATGATTTATGGTGCGCCAAAACATGCTTAAAAATGGGCGCCAAAACTTCTATCAACTATATATGTTTACATTGTTGCGACTTATTCGTTTAACTTCTTCTCGGTATCGCACGGGTCAAGAGTCTAGTTAAAGCCTTAATTTAATCGTTTAATGGAACCCCATTTCATGTCGAGAGAGAATAAAAATCCTATAAATTGATGCATAGACACTCCATTTTCTTCCCAGAAGAAGCAAGCAAAGGAATGTGAGAAAGAGTCGTTGTGTTTCTATCTTCCAAACACTTTCGCCGACATTCACACGAGAAGGTCTCTCATCATGTCACTCCTTTTTCTCTTTTCCCTAGCAGTAGCGCTCAACAAGGGTGCGTTTTTTTTCAGCTTTAACAAAAAAAAAGTTAAAAGTATTTAGAGATTTTTTTGTGATTTTCAGAAAGAAAAAAAATCTAAAGCTATTCTTGTTTGTTTACTAACATAAAAATCATTTTTTTTAGATTTGAAGCTCTTACACTTGAGTTGCTTGTATTTAGAAAGAAAAAAAAAGATTTTTGAAAAGTTACTTGAAATAGCTTTTCATTTTGAGGATAAAAATGATTTTTTTTTAAATCTAAAACAAACAGTATAAAAATAAAAATAAAAGTGATTTTTTAGTTAAAAAAATAGATTTTTTTTTATAAAAAAAAGCCCAAACAAACAGGCCCTAAACGCGCACCATAGATTAATTAATAAAATTGTGTTATTTGAAGGATCATTTTAATGACAATTAATTTAAAAAGAAAATTAGGTATTGACACAAAAATCAAAATAATAGAAAGAGAAATTAAGAATATAATATAAGTATGAAAGATAATGTTGTCGAAAAAAGTTGTTAAAAACGGTTGTCCAAATATTATATTTGAACAACTATTTTCAATCGTTTTTATGACAACTTTCTCTTTTATACTTACATTATATTTTTATTTTTTCTCTATGTTGTTTTGATTTTTGTGCCAATATTTCATTTCCTTGTAAAATCTATATTATATATAAAGAAAGTTACATCTTTCAGCATTTTTGGACTGAATTTCTCTTTCCAAAAATACCATCAATCTTTAATACAAATAACACATTTAACAAATAAATAAGAATAAAATTAAATATTAAAATAAATAAAATTAAATATTAAAACAAATATATATATGTATATATGTTTTTTTTTCTTTATCAATTAAAAAGTATGACAAACTATATGATTATATTTTTACTTACTTTTTCATTATCCCAATTATACTCATAAACAATTTTTTCTATAATAAATATTATTGTCGGTGTCAATAAAAAAAACATCAAACATTTATATTTTTAGTTTTAATCAAAATCAAAATTTTATATATGATTGATGCAGTAAAAATACGAGTTCCAAGTAAAAAAACTACTAACCAAGGACAATTTCGTAATTAAACGGTATTCTAGTTCGTTGACCTGTGTATTCCACACGCCTCCAAAGCATACATATTCTTTGAAATCTTTCTTAAGACTTTTTCTCCATCGTTGTCCCATTTCACTTCAAATTCATCCAAATTTTCTCACAAATTCAAGAGAGAGAAAGAAAAAATGCACGATTTCTGTTTCACTATTCCGTACGGATTGGTATTGGTCGGTGGAGGATTATTCGGTTTCATCCATAAAGGAAGCACCGCTTCGCTCGCCGGCGGCGTCGGAACCGGTTTGCTTCTCATCCTCGCCGGTTATCTCAGTCTCAATGCCTTTGGGAAGCGGAAGAATTCTTACCTTGCTCTCGCCATCGAGATCGGTATGCTCTTTTTTCTAATTGTTTTTATGATTCATAGATCGTGATTTAGTGAAATTTTTGTAATTAGTGTTTCGTTTATGCTTTTGATTCGTATTTCCTAGATTTTATTTTTGTATAGATTGTGTTTGAAATTTTGGATTTTAACCTTACAATTAATGAAGTTTATGTTTACAAAGTAATATTTCTTAGTGTGTGTTTGGTTCTGACAAAAATTGATTTTTGAGTGAATTCACTCTGAAAGATTGATTCTGATTAAAATCGAGTTGATCTATGTTTGTTTCGAAACACTAATGTAAAAGTGAGTTGAACAAGAAATTTGAGTTTGAATATCAATTTTGGAATTTGAAGCTATAATCAATTTTGGAGGCATACTCATTTCTTTTCTAGAGGAACCAAACATGCCAAAATAAGTTTTACGCATCTAGAATCAATTTTGCCTCCTCCAAAACTGGAACCAATCATATAAATAATACTACTAATTTGTGTGTTGCAAAACAGTTTGTGCAGGTGTACTAACATGGATCATGGGACAGCGTTACTTGCTAACGTCTAAGATTATGCCTGCTGGTATGATTGCAGGACTCAGGTAATTAAAAGGACTGATTATGTACTTAGTTTTATTTGTAGGAATTAAATTTGAGTTAATACAAGATTTAATTATTGGATTCTGTCAAAAGTAAGGGATTTTTAGTGTTGGATAAGCTGTTGTATTGTAGATTATAAATCTATGAACTTGTCATTTACGAATAGTTAATGCATTCACGGATGTATTTTTTTTTAATTATTTTTCTAGCTACTGAAGTTTTCACCATAACATTTACTTTCAGAATAAAATGAAACCCCTTTGTGATAGAATTTATAAAGTTTGGGCAGTTATCGTGCCTTACAAGTTAATTTTAGGGGTTGAATACTTGAATTGAGTTCAAAATCTGATATAGTATCTGAACTTATTCTAAATGTGATGTAGGGTTACTTGCATTGTCTGCGCACTCCACACAATAGCCCTAATCAAAGTTTAAAAAGTTTTGGCAATCCTCACTTTACAATTTGACACAAATCTATGAGTCCTGACCTTGTTTAGTGAAAGTTCTTTTGATTTGTTTTAATATCTTGTTGATTTGAAGATCTATATATAATTTTCCAAATATCATTTCAGGAATCAAGCACTAGTGTACTAAACAGATTTTTGTTTGTTTGCTTGTCTTAATGGTCTCTTCTCTTCGCTTAATATATGCATTTGTAAACATTATGCAAGTTTGGTTGCTTGTTAGTATTATTAAACCACTACTTATGAATGTCCATTGATTTCATTTTCCTAGAAGAGTAATGTGTGTTTTTGTATCTGGAGTTACAAACATTTTCCTTTTCGTTTTATGCAGTGGTATCATGACTCTGTTTTATCTGTACAAACTAGCAACTGGTGGCAATCATATACCTGCTACTGCTAAGGCTGACTGATGATAAAGAGATTCATCATATACTATAATATGTATATGTTGGATTGTTGGGTGACCTGCATATGACTTAGATGGTTCAGATGTATTATTGCACTTGGTGATTTCAGAGTTTGGAACAAATAGTTGTTGTTGTTGTTTTATATATTAGAGAATTGGGCATTATTGTATTATTCTTTAAGCAGCTCCTATTGTTAATCCTTTCCTCTTTTTCTTAATGAAGCATTGGGGTGTTCCTAAATGCAAAATAGGCTTATTTGTTACATGATTCACAAATTAGATGAAAACTCCAAATGAAATGTATTATGACCTATTACTCGACTATTGTGCAAATTTCCACTTCCTTGTGTGATTCTACCTTTTATTTGAAATCTGACTTAAATTACATTGTCAACTTTTAGATTAGGTTCTGACGTGCACGTCAACAATGTTTTAGACAGAAGTGTTCTTTAATCTTCTATGTTTTGTGTATTCCAATCCCAACTTCTGATATTCTCGTGCCATTTCTGGTTCTTTTATAGTGCATCACTTCTGCTCTTCTGGTAAGAATTAATTGAAAATTACAATCAGGAAGGAGTAAAATAAAACTCATGAAACGAGGCCAACTTGGAGCCTCTTTGCAAGATAATGATTTATCAAATATTCATCTCTCCTATCAAAGGAAACTAAGTAATTAATTGATTTCTCAAATATGCATCTCTCCTATCAAAAGAAACTAAGTACTCATTTATAGAACTCTGAGTAAGTCCTTACACACATTTGTCATCACACCAAAGTCAGAAATAAAATCCCAAATAGAGATAAGAGTATCAACCACTTCATGAATGTATTGGTCTCCTACCCACTTATATCTTGAAACGAGTGTTTGGTAGGTAAAACTGCAAAAGTATTACAGTCATCTGAAATGATGCATACTGCAACTATATTTAAATAACTTTTTTTTAGGAAAAGTATCAACTCTGACATTTTCAAAGTTCAAGTTACGGTTTGTCAAAAAAAAAAAAAAAAGGTTCAAGTTACGGCATTCAATTATTTTTGTCAATTATCCTAACTATTTATTGCAGAAAGAAAAATTGGTCCAATGAAAAAACAAATCTCTAATGATGAGTTTGGATAGAGGGTTTAGGAAGGGAAAGGAGAGGAAGACTTACTTTGCTTTTTTAAATTACGGACATTATAAAATGATTTTTAGAAAATTGAATTAACAACATAATAAATGATCATATAATACTTCAAAAACACTTAATTTATTTTAAAAAAATATTTTACATTGTTCGTAATTTAAAAAATAAAAGTGAGTCTCCCCTCCTTTTCCCTTTTAAACCCTCAATCCAAACACATCCTAAAAGTATAACATTTTTTTTTAAGGAATCCTAAGAGTATAACATGAAAATAATAATATTCCATAAAAATAAATAAATAAATAATTCCCTTGATTAGAGTAAGAAACCTTAAAAACACTAACAAAGGAATAAATACCACGTAACTTATCCCACTCAAAACATATCCCACAACATAATTTATTTCCAAATCATTCCATGTATGATGTTCATGTAGTATACTAACGAGATCATCATTCAAAAGCAATGTAATCAAAATATAAAGTTAACACTAGTTTAAGGTTCAATAATTAAACCATCTTTTTTTTGGGAAACAAAACCATGGTTGAACTGATAAACTATGGATCAAGTAGTACATTTTTCCAGTTATATTAGTTAGTTAACACTTCTAGTCATACCTTTCACTCGTACTAGCTCCGACTTGAATTCAATTTTAAAATTCACTCACTTATTGATAAACAGACTTATACATACTCATACATGAATTCGATTATAAACCCTTGTAGTACAATTTAATGGGTTGATATCTCATGATATATGTTCTTTCGTACTCATTTCCAATGTAATCAAACTTTTGTCCACGTGATTAAAGACTTAGCAATCGAGGCATGCTTCTTTTTTTAAGAAAGTAATCGAGACAAACTTCGTAAGATGATAAATTTGATATGATAAAAATAAACATTGTCACACTAACGTGTATAAAGAACATTGTTTTTTTTAATCATAAATAACACTGTTTAACAAGGTAAATATTCACTAAAATTTGAAGTATATGCGTATCTCTTTTTAGTCTATTAAAATATTTTCTATGTTCCGAAATATATGTCACCTTAGCACACAAATTAGAAACATAGTAATTAATTGTACGATGAAAAAAGATCAATTATTTCTTACTTTACAAAATCATATTAGTATGAGAGAAAGAAATTAAAATAATTGAAAAAATAAAGAGAAATATGTAATAAACATTAATACTTATTTCAAAAACTAAACATTAATACTTCATTGATATATTGTGTGACGGAGAACATACTCAACTTTATATATATATTTACATTTTTAGACGTGTGAAACAATGTCATCAAATACTCTTTAGCATTTGTCGATTGGCAAAAATGAGGTGACAGCTTCTATCTTGCCACTGGATTTAATATGGATAAAATTGATTTTATATATGAGAAAAGCTTAATAATGTACACAGCCGGCTTGTTTTTATTTGAAAACTCCAACTAAGGAATCAAAGAAAAGGACAGATCCTCTTATACAAGCATCAATAAAACACTCTCATGCGATCATATCAGGATATTCCAGAACCTGAAAAACAAAGTCTTGAACCATGATGGCTAGTGTTCTCCTTGTTACTCTCCTCTTACTCATTTCAATTCTCTTTCTGCTAAGAAGAACCAAACCATACAAAAGGGTTCCTCCAGGATCACTTGGAATTCCCATTATTGGTCAAAGCCTTGGCCTTCTTCGTGCTATGCGTGCCAATACAGCAGAAAAATGGATTGAGGACAGAATCAACAAGTATGGTCCTATTTCAAAGCTAAGCCTGTTTGGAACACCAACTGTTTTGATTCATGGACAGGCTGCAAATAAGTTTATATTCACCAATCGCGATGAGAATATTGTTAACCAGCAAACACAGTCCATTAAGATGATATTAGGTGAGAGGAACTTGCTTGAACTGAGTAGCAAAGATCATAGCAGAGTCAGAGGTGCACTTGTCCCATTCTTGAAGCCAGAATCTTTGAAGCAATATGTTGGTAAAATTGATGAAGAAGTTAGGAGGCACATTCAGATGCATTGGGAAGGGAAACAGCAGCTCAAGGTATGTTGCTACAAATCTAACAAAATCAAAAGCTAATAAAAATACATGGTGTTAATTTGTGGTATTCTATAGGATCGGATCCTCTCTAGTGAATGGACAATCTATTTGGTATCGACACGGGTACAATACTAGTACAGATATGGGTAGGGGCCGGATTTTTCTAAAATGACCAAGTAAATACACATTAACATAAACTTACATTAAATTATATGAGAAAATAGATTTGATATAAAAAATTGATCAAATTGTAGACAGAGATCTGATTCAGAGGGAAAATGACTTGATTTACTTGAATAGGAGATTAGAAGTAGTATTAAGTTACTTGATGGGTTAGTGTAATTTATATGATTTATGTACAAAATAAATACTTGATTTCATATTCTTTTTGGGTTAAGAAATGAAAACTGAAGTAGGAAAAAAATTATACTATTTTTTTTTCCTGATAGGTATTGCCCCTAATGAAGATTCTCACTTTCAACATAATTTGTTCTCTACTGTTCGGTCTTGAGCGTGGAAAACAAAGAGATCAATTCATGAATCCCTTTCAATCAATTATTAAAGGAATGTGGTCAGTCCCAATTAATGCACCCTTCACACACTACAACCGCAGCCTCAAGGCGAGTGCAAGGATCCAAAACATGTTAAAGGAAATTGTGCATCAAAAGAAACTTGAATACGAGAAAAATGGCACCAATTCCCGCCAAGACTTAATCAGTAGCTTGCTTAGTATGGTTGAAGATGGAAAACAAGTTTTAACTGAGAACGAAATTATCCATAATGCTATGCTTGTCATGGTTGCAGGACATGATACATCATCTATTCTAATCACTTTCATTATCCGGCTCTTGGCTAATGAACCAGCTATATGTGCAGCTGTTCTTCAAGGTATGCATAGACTTGTGTGTGTGTGTGTGTGTGTGTCTGTGAGTGAGAGAGAGAGAGAGAGAGACGAGCTAGGATCCTCTTTTTCCATGCAGCCTACAGAAGGAAAAATTAGGGTGGGAGGAAAGACGAGATAAAGAGAAAACGAAAAAAATTATATATATATATATATATATATAGAGAGAGAGAGAGAGAGAGAGAGAGAGAGAGAGGAGATATAGAGAAACTGTAGGGGATGTAAAGGAGGGAGTATTGCAGAGGATCAAAATTTAGGAGAGACATACAAACAGGCGTCGAGGGTAACTCTACAGTCGATCTCTTGCAAAATCTCAACTGTCGGATTAGTCTAACGGTTAACATTTGGCTAGAGGGGCTACAAATAACGATCCAAGTTTTAATTTTATTTTAATACTATAGTGATTCAAGAATTATTCAATTGAGAGTACTTAAAATGAAGGCAAGGGAATCTGTGTATTTGATTTTATGATTGCAGAACAGGACGAGATAGCTAAAGGCAAGCTCTTGGGAGAGACTCTAACATGGGAAGACCTTTCAAAGATGAAGTATACTTGGAGAGTAGCAATGGAAACTCTCAGAAGGTTTTCTCCCATCTTTGGTGGATTCAGAAAAACTGTAACAGATATTGAATATGGTGGATACATTATACCCAAAGGGTGGCAGGTAAATGAAACTCTAGTGTATGGCATTGATGAACTTCTCAACATGCAATCTAATTAACATAAAACTTGTCTTATTATAGATCTTTTGGGTTACATCAATGACTCACATGGACAACAACATTTTCCCAGAACCATCAAAGTTTGATCCAAGTAGATTTGAAAACCTAGCATCTACCCCACCCTATTGCTTTGTTCCATTTGGAGGGGGAGCAAGAATATGTCCAGGATATGAGTTTGCTAGGGTTGAAACTCTGGTGGCAATTCATTACCTTGTGACCAAGTTCAGTTGGAAGCTACTTTCAGACAATTCTTTCAGCAGGGATCCAATGCCAACACCAAGTCAAGGCTTACTGATTGAACTTTGCCCAAGGAAACTATCTTAGCTCTTTCATTCAACTTATGGTCCGCCTGATAAGATTTTTACGATAATATGTTATGTAGTAGATTAGTGTATATTTGTATCAGCTTATCTTGTATTTAATTCAATACAAACTTTATAGTTAAAATCTTATTAGGACTTGTTGTAAGGGAAAAGTAATGCAAATTCAGATATGAACTTTTTAATGAGTCGGAGTCGAACTCGATACTCTAGAATTTACAACGCTCTCACACACCCCTCTAATGTAAATGCTCTATAAATGGGTAAGCATGTAATACTATAATACTATAATAATAAATGTGTATTGCAGAATTGGAGTATACAGTAAACAACAAATGTGCAACTTTCACAAATCACGGTACAATAATTTTCACTTGAATGTTGATGGACTAAATTTTTTGAAGACAAATAAAGATGTACCACTAGGAACATATATTATATTGTATGATATACATATATTCCAGTTCCGTCTATTTACATAATCTTCAATCTAGCTAGAAATGTAATCCAAATTACATGAATCATCTAAGCTGTGATTGTCAGGATATATACAATGGTGAGTCTGTTGTACTTTTTTTATGAGATCAAATGGATGCAAACAACATAAATTATTGATTTGGAATGTTCTAAATAATTCCAAATCTATTGGAAGAAATAATCTTGTGAAACAATCTGCCCATGAATAGAAGGAAAGAATTGTAGACTGCTACTAGCAATTCTTGGTTCTGGAGTACTTTGTGGGAAGAGATGGGCACCTTTCATTCATGTGGGGATATGGTTGCATGGTATTGTATCCAGGTAACTCCATTCGATACTTCCCTTTAATCTGACAATAAGGAAGCTTCACGGTATCTCCATCGTTGCACCATGTTGGCAAGCGACTTGAATTATTCTCAAAAAAATTGAGAAGGTAGGCATCCTTTATCTGCATTTATTGCACAAAAACAAGGCCATAAGAACCAGGTCAAGAAAATTTACAAAAAATAGTTCATTAACTTATGAAGTTATAAAAATAATATAGATTGTATATTGATATCAGCCGAGCTCAAACAACCTGATCTCACTTTGAAAATTTATTTAGAGATGATATTATTACTAGCAGTCAATATAATCATATCATATTTTCGACTTCATAAAGATGGCAACAAACTATTTGATGATTTCACTAAATGAAGATGGCGCAGAAATCATTGTAGTTCGCACAGATGACTGCGACTCTTTGTAATGGACAGCATCAAGAGTTAAAACACTACATAACGAGAACAATACCTTTCATGAACAAATCCTGATAGACGTATATTTTAGGTGTGAATTCATACCTCAAACTAACACAATAATGAAATTTCTGAAAATGTGCCAAACTATTTATTTTAGGGTCATGCTGGCACAAAGTTAAGATATGCTAAAAAAGGAATTAATCAATGAATGCACAAGTTAAAGAGATAAAATTTAAAGTTTTCAAAATTAAGAATACACAATTTTCAAGATTTTATTTCTACTTTTGGTTTCTTAACTTGTGCTAGTAGCAGTCTACAAGATTTTATTTCAAGTTGGCATTTCCCTTTATTTTATAAATACTGAAAAGCTTAGAACACAAAGAAAATGTACAACCAAGATAAAAATTATATACACTTAATGATTACCATAACGTTTTTGCAGAATGAAATTTTATTGCAATCTGAAACATAGAAACCAAGACTCTTGGACAAACTCACCGTAAATTCAGTTACTTGGATAGAACTAGCAATTGGATCAAACAATCCTGCTTCCTTGTACATTGCAAGTATAAAAGCAACACAAGAAGTTGACTTGCCATCACTGTAGGTCCAGTCATCCTGTTCTGGAATCGTCAGTAGTTCATCAAAAGATGATCCACGCTTTTCAACTTCCACTAAAACTTCTGGAAGGTCAAGCCCCTGCAGAAAGTAGAAACACAGAAAGGCTTTATTGTTTACTTAAGTTAACAGGGATGTTCAAGATTACAAAGAAGTTACACGCAATAGATCAAAGAGCACAAAATATTATATTACATATATGAGAGTTCTAAGTACTGATAGATTGCTAATCTATGCAGTAGATCACGTCACAAGCATCTTATGATTTATATTAGAAGGTTGAAGGTATCGGTTCAATTTATTGACAAAAGCCAAAAAATTAGTGTCATAATGACACACACACATATTGGAGCATGAGAAAAGTAAAGGTACATACTTTAGTTCCAAGTCGTTTGTTCAAGGCTTCATTCCACATATTTGCAGCATATGCAGGTTGGAGTTGACTCCAAATCGTCATAACACATGCAACCTGAAAAGCAGCGGAGTAAATGCTAAGATTCGTAAAAAAAACAATAAGCTATATGTATTGTGTGGCTTAAAGATGCAAAAGACAGAAAAGCAACATCAACAATAGTTGATACTTGATGCCATATTTTGTAAAATTATTTATTACATTTTTTAAAGTGAGAGAAAAAGAATTCACTACAAATGGTCTTCTTGGGCTGATGGCAACAGAAGCAATTATAAATAAAACTAAAAGAGCTTATGCTATAATTCGAAATTTTGAACTAATTTTTTAGTATTTCCAAACTTGTGTAAAAAGCTTATGTTGAATTTCTGCGAGATCACGAGTTCAAAACTAAGGTTTATGATTCTCAGTTTGGAACAATTCATATTATTGTTAGGACTTAGGAAAGGGAAGTAAATAATTCTCAAGCATAGAATTTAGAGAGCAAAATATTCAAGATTGCTGCATCATATGCCACCACAGATTAACTGATTTTTTCTTAAAAAAACAACTGATTAAATTCATACCACATTAGCATCCAAGGGAGGTGGATAGTTCCCACTTAAAGTGTCTATCCAACTGAAAATCATGTTATGGTAACCATATGGTTGTCCATCCATACTCAGTGCATACTCCCAAGCAGCAGTCTCATTAAACCTGGCACGCATGTCAGGGTGTAAAGGAAGCAGTGCAATATGGGGATTAGAATCATCTTTGTTCAGTTCAAAGTCCCACCACTCGTCCCACGGTATCATAGCAATTATATCTTCTCCCTGCAAACAAAAGAGAGAGGAAGGAATGAAACGCTATCAGACTCGAAAATATGCTGCAGAGTTTCACCAATGCTGTTAAACATAAGAATCTATGTAAACTTATGAAATCTCCATGGGCTCGACTCATGCACTCACAAGAGTGTACTTAGCGTGCAGTTAAAATTCAAATTCTTATTAAACAAGTTTCGAAAGTGCGTTAAGCCGTTAACCCAATTTTGATACTGGGAGTTGTAAACCTGTACAGATATGAGTTAACCCCAGAGTTTGATAACCATGGAGTTTAGAAATTACCATGCTATTTACTATCAATAGCTTAAAGTCAACAACCATGATGAATCATATGCCATTGAACTATGTAAGAAATCTAGAATATATTAAAATCAGTATTGCGATTCACAAATTTTAAATCACAATTTCAACTGGAACTGAGAATATATCTTACCTACTGTGATGCTGATAAGATTAAGGAATGTTTACAGTAATGCTTTATAAAACATAAATTTCTATTGGATTCAAGAAATGTTTGATTCTTTTTTCTTTTTTTTGGCAAATGAAATGTTTGATTCTTGAAAGGATAATTATATAAATATTATAAAATTAAGAACAAATAACAATTTAATATAATATATCATGCTTGAACCAGTAGACAAAATGCAACTTCAATATTTTACCTTTTCATTTTCATGTCCTGACTCCCCAACCCAAAGCTTTCCCTCTGAATCTCTTAAGCAAACAGCAGTGTGACCAGCATAAGCGCCACTAACCCATTTCTCTAGAGTCTCAAAAGCACCCCAGCGGCCTCGAATTTTTGAAACCGCAAGGAAATCTCCAGAGTGAATGTCATCAACACTAATATTTGTAACCCAAGGCTGAGGACGTGTTTCAAAAGAGGCTCCCATATGTTTCTCCATAAACCCGATATTGGACTTCTCGCCCCATCCGGTATTGGTAAATAAAGGAAAGACCTCCCAAAGTGCTTGAAGGGTCCCCAACATTCCAGCTTTCATTAGGAAAATTGATAACCCGTGATTTTTTACCTGATTGCAAAAAGGGTAAGGATCAGAAAAAGAAAAATGTGTTTCTACTTTCAACACTTTACTTTGTGATGTAGTGAAGAAACATGGTTACTTACATACTCATACTCGGCTCTTCCATCCCATTCCTTGATCTCGAGTGTATGCTCCCGGGACAGAAAATAATAATCCCATGTTACACGATATGGGGTTGCAAAAATATAAATATCCATACATGTGTAACTATGAGCATTGCTAACCTAGATCAGAGCAAATAGATAATAACAACCAATCAGTTTCCTTTGAATCCAAATATCAATGTTTACAGAGGAGAGGGCAATAGTAATACAATTATAGAACTGCATAATGCATACAATAATGCTGACTTATGCAAAACATTGAGTGCCGTTAAATGTAGAGTGAACTTGATCTCCTCTAATGAAATATAGTCTAGGGCTTTAATTGCCTCGCTCTTTGGCTGGTCTTACAAGGTTACCACCAAATTTAGGTTTCTGAACATTTCAAATTACAACGTGTTGGTCCAACCAAATCTACCAAACTACAGCTCCTACACACATCTTAATCTAGATCTAATGGAAAATTATATTACGTGGATAAAATATATAACATAAGCTCTTTTCATATAAGCATATCATAACACTCAGAAAATTATGTTACACAAACACACCAACTCCCCTAAGAATTTCTATTATCTATAATTAGTAAAGTAAAAACTACAAATATATCATGATTCATGAATATGACAAACTTCTGTTTATATGCTTCAGGCCTTTCAGAATATTAAATCTTAACTATCTTTCAGACCCATAATAACTGTAAACAGGTTTAGGTGCCTTTCAAAGGATTAAGTCTTAACTATCTTTCAGAAGCAGAACAGCAGTAAACAAGTTTAATTAGTTCTTCATCTTCATACTAATTAGTTTAATCAGTAAACAAAAACTTCCATACAACAAGTCTTAACTCTTAACATAAAATCTGATTCTGAATAACAATCATATTATACATAAACAAAATCAACCCAGATTTCAAAACCTTGAAATTAAGACAGAGAAACTAAAATTAAAGGGAAAAAAAATTAAGAAACAAAAGTTGAATACATGAAGTCCTAAAATAAAATCTAAAACAATATTTAACAAAAACAACAACGACCCAGATTTGAAAACCATGAAATTAACACAAGAAAGTAAGAAAAAATCGACCTTTAAGTGAAGGGTGCCACCACCAAATTGGGAACCAGTTTTGTTATGAAACTCCATCCAAGCTTGATTCTTGTAAAAGCAAGCACCTTTCCACTCAGGGGTGTTGTTAGGGGAAGAAGCAGCACCAACGAAGACAGGGAGAATATCAACAGCGCTATGGAGGGAGTTGAGGATTGGCCATGAAATTTGTTTGGGCATCAATGGAAGCAAGTCTCGTGGGTGAAATGGTGATTTGAAGGTAGAGAATTGAAGGCACGTGAGGAGGAAGATGAGAAGCGTGGTTATTGCACATGCTGCTACCTTTGAAGAAGAAGAAGAAGAAGCCATTGATGGAAGGGGAAGAAGGAAGAGTGGTAAAATGGAACTCTTTTTTTGAATGTTTTGGGTTTGTTTGTGCATAAATCGGAGTCAACAACCTATAATTTATTTCTTTTTCAGTTTTCTTTAAAATATGGTTGTTTTGGTTATAACACGAGTTTCATTTTATATTGAGTGTAAACTAGTTTTACAAATTTAAGGAGACTTTAGCTCTTTTTGGGTTATCTTTTAAATTGCAGTTACAAAATGATTTTTAAGAGCATTTTATAGATACCAAAAATTTGCTTCATGATGCTCATGTGTCATAGTTTCAAAGGAATTTTCAGTCATAGAAATCAGGACCATTGCGAGATTTATCATTTCTCTTTAGGTAATTATGTGAAAATATCATGAGTTTTAATTACTTTACATTGACGATATTTCTTCATTATTAACACACACAAAAATGATATATCTCCATTAAACTCTTTGTTTAGGTAAGCAACCAAATACGGGTGTATGGTTCTTATATGATTTTATTCTAGTTGTTCACATATTTACTCTAATTGTCATTCTTTGAATGAGACCTTTACCAATCTGATAGCAAATGATTCAACTTCACGACCACAACTCTGATTTTAATAGGCATTTTTTCATCGATACACAAACACTTAATTTGACTACCATATGCATCCAATCATTAAAACATTTGAGAGGATGTTTTAAAAATAACATAACAATGATATTGTGATAAAATATAATTAAACGTTTGCGCGAACTATGTTTATATCATCTATTCACGATATTCTAATTAATTTGATGATATAGTGATACAAAACATTTGTAACGGATACTTTTTTATCAGATTTGAATTCTCTCATATTTGAATTTAGAATTATGTTCTTCATTCTCACCATCAAACTTAATTCAGCCTCACTTATATAATTTTTAAGTTATAGAGGTAATTAAACTTTGTATTTGTGAGTTTATGATGGTTTTGCCATTTTTTCTATGTTAAAAAAAAAAAAAAAGAGGTAATTAAACTTTAATGGTCAAATAATAAATTACCCTCACATGTTGGATTTAAGCATGGGAAGATCCAAATTCATTTGCAACACTACCAAGAGTAAATGCTACTTGACTACACTTTCATTCTCTTATGTTCCATTTCCTTTTCACTAGTCCTAGACAAAAGTTGAGCAAAGATTAGACAAGAAATTACAAGTGTTTACAAAATTTAAGACTCTTTTTTCTTTTCTTGTTGGAATAAAATATGTATGACATTCACCAAAACAATAATAGCATGCACACGTCCTCAGCATCATACAAATATGCAACAGAATATACTTTCCCCATAGTCAACCACAAGTGAAAAAAGGATCCACATAACTGGACCATCAACTTAACCTTACAATCAAACAACAAATATACATATACCACAGTTTGGTTATTACCATTTAGCAAAGATACGACATCTTGGACATAACCATATTTAGACAAAATCCTCTACTTCCTCTTTTGATCTAATTATTATATGGGTTTTTCTATCATATGCAAATTTATACATGTTAAGAAGTTTAAAGTAGTAACTTTGACTTGAAACTTGTGTTTTTATATTAAATATGTAACTTTTAATCCATAATTTACACATGATAGAAAAACTCATATAAAGGTTTGTCTAATTGTTGAGCTACCATAATTTTTTAAAAACCGCATTCCTAAGTCATTAACTTTTGTCATATTAACTTTAATAATTATGCAATATTAACTTTTGTAAAATTCTAAAACTATTTTATATACGATTATTCCTAAGTCCTAACGTTTGCTATTAAACTTTCTCGCAACATTTGCATCTTTAAACCCAAATATAATAACCAGTACAAATGAATACGTTCATATATATAATTAGAAACAATTATAACAACAAATCAGAGTGGCGCAGCGGAAGCGTGGTGGGCCCATAACCCACAGGTCCCTGGATCGAAACCAGGCTCTGATAAATATGTTAATTTTTTCGATTTTTTCCTATTTTTGGATCATTGATGTATTTTCTCAAAAACTTCGCTACTTGATTTGATCAATATATTTGCAGAGTTCAAATTAATTCTATACTATATCATATACTTCTGCTAAATCACTAATCAAATTCAAACATTTCACTGGTTGTGTTTGCTTTTGTGAACTAATTTTTTTTGTTTTTTTCCTTCATAAAAGTTCGTTCACTCAACTAAGTTTTCCAAAATGCTTATTTACTTTATTGAATAAGTGGATTCCAATATTATTTGCCTAAGTTATGCATAAACTCGTCAAATTAATAAGACGACATGTTTTTGTTAATGTCATTGTATAGAGAAATTGATTTTTTTTGGTTCCTTGATCGTTACAGCAACCAAAAGTAAACAAACAGCACAACCAGATGACAAAGTTTAGAGAGGCTGAAACAACACAAGCATAGAGTAAAACTGGAGCAGTCTAAAGTGATTATGGAAGTAAAAAATTAATTTTGACATGTTTGGTTGTTCTCAAGTAAAATTGATTTTGCTTCCATAATATATTCTAATTTGACGCTTTGTTGTGTAGTTTATAAGTCTAAACGTGATTTTCACACGGAAAGTTATTGTTCAATTCACTTTTACGTATATGTATTCAAACATAAACCATTTTACATTCGTGTCACTTTTAAGTGAAAACAATTTTATAAAATCAACAACAATCAAGTTTTATTCCACTAAATGTGATCGGTTACATGGATCAAACAACATCATAATAAAAATTAATTTAATTGAAAATCAACTTTTGTCACCATACACCCAAATATGCACCAAGTGACTGTTTGATTATGGAGGAAAACTAATGTCTGACGCTCATCACAACTGAAACAAATTATAGCTCGTGAAAATCATGATAAAATGTATATTTGGAAGCAGTTTTAGTCTTGAAAAAGCTAAATCAAACATAAGCTAAGATTTTCGGTTTAGCCTTCTACAAAGGATGAAAATAATAGAAAATAATCCATAACCATTATTCACATTTTACATATCATGGCTTTTTTATCGATCAAAACTACAAGTACACTAGCCACTCACTCAAAAAAAAAGAACAACGCTGATCAGTGGTCACTGCATAACAAGGAGCTCAGACCCATATAAGAACTCAATTCTGTTCACCAGTAAATTTTAGAATAAAGCTGAATACAAACATGTTAAGTTTCACAATCACGATCACCGTCCATTTAAGGACACATCAAGTAGCAATCACCATCCTTTTCTGCACTTTCCTTGCCCAACTATAATCACATAAATCAAAATTCTAAATTTTCAAGCAAGAATTATATCCCATAGAAGAAAAGATAATTGTCATGATTTAATTTATGCTATGAAGATGACACTAAAGTCTAGTGCTTTTACATGATACATAACAACAAACTTTCCAACTCCTGAAACTTAACATAATCACAAAAATCATCATTCCATCAAACTCACTAGGCTACTTTACAAATGTCTTCATATTCCACGGCTTTAAGGACCCTACCGTCATAGGCACCTTTCTCTATCTGCACCTTAGCACAAAAACGATCTGTATCCACCCCCAGCAGCCTAGCAAGTGATCCACGATATGCTCCGTTGACTATTTTTACACGGCCCCCAACCTGTGGTATCACAGTTTCAAGCTCTTCCTGATCAACTCTAAGCACATGCTTGCTTTCTAGCATTTCTATTTCCCCTACATACTTGTCAATCACTTTTTTCACAACACCCTTTTGCTTGTAGTACCCCTTCTCAGCCAAGACTTTGCTCATAACCTTAACAACAATTCCCTCATGCAACCAATAATCCTTCCTGTTGTTTTTTTCTTTTATCCTCTCTTCCTCCCTGATCATTTCTTCCAAAGCTGATTTTCCACCACCACCACTTTCTTTCCTCTTCAAATTGTTTGTGGGATTCCTTTCCTCGTATTTCTCTTCATCAACCTCATCAAACACTATCCTTGATGCATCACCTGTTTCCTTGGTCACAGGTTTAGCTGATGATCCAAGAGAAAATCCTATCTTAGTTCCATCTTCTACATTTAGTTCCTTTGTGGTCTGTACCTGTGAAGGCTGATCAGACTCGGGATTAGACTGCTGCATCATTTGCTCAGCCCTTTCAATCTGTTTCTGAATCTCCTTCTCTTGCTTTTCTTCATCTACCAAATCTGCCTTGATTCTCTTATTCTTCATCTTCTCCTTGAAAAGAGTTTCAGAATCTCTATCTATGTATGTAATGAACCATCCCTTGGGTGTTTCTTCAACCTTACACTTTCCAGTTCGACCCAAATACTTAACAAACTCGGTAAGTGTAGCCCACTCTGTGGAGTTCATATGAACATGGTTTCTATCATTTATGTATTCATTATAAACTACAGTTGCAGCCACACGGCTGAATCGATGGCTGCGCTTCATGTGCTCAAGAAAAGTTGTCTCAAACTCTTCGGTATAGCCCTCAATTATACGGGTTGGGTTTTGACCAAAAATTTGCATTTGACGCTGGTGCCCTTCACTCATGCAGTGGCATTTGAAACCATTCTCATCACGACACTGCTTCTGGCACATCTGACAATACCACCGAAGCTTCTGCAGTCCTTTTGCTTTAATTCGGTTGGCAATTGCCTTAGGTGTGAGAAAGTCATTTTTCCCCATTGGCAATCTGGATTAACTGTTTCAGATCAAACAAAATGATGTTAGTAATCCTGTCTGACACTTCCTTCTTCTTAGACAGCTGAAATTATGTTTGTCTCAAACAAAACAAAAAGAACAATGTCATCAAAATAAATACAGCATTGTAACAACAGCTAAAATTCTTAATGCATTAGAACTTGAAGCAATAGTATTTTGAAGCAAGGATCCAAGCTAACACTGTGATCAATAAGATACTAGCATATAATTATGACAAGCAGATCATTGATGAACAAAAACATTTACTTGATGCACTTGAATGCTAATTAAAACTTGAGATATGATTCTCACTCTAACAATCATAAATTCATAACAAGAACAGTAAGAAGCCCAGATACTTGACACAATACAGATACGATACAATACGGATACGAGATGGTTGTGTGGAAAGGATGAAGAAAAGAGAAACCTGTGAATCTGCTACAAAGATGAAAGGCACAAACTTCCTCTTAAAAGGACAAGACCCTCTTCCTCTCCTCTCTTCGATTTTTTATTATTCACTTACATACACTTTGATAATCTACTTTCTCTAACTACTGGAGGCTACTATCACAATTGTTCCAAATGGTGTACGTGAAGGAATGAGGCAATCTATCGTAGGGTTTCGAAGTCCGTTACCCTTTTCTAATTAGACAGCTTGAGAAAGATGTGGAAACTGTGATTAAGGTGCGGCAGCCCGTACCTTTGGGAATCATAGAGCATAAGTTTTCTGCTAAAGACATCCGTAGGGCTAATAGCCTAATACTATAGCCGCTAAAGCAGTAGCTAATTGGCAAAGAAATGCTATACTTGAGGACAATAATCATATTTTGAAAGACTATATTCACAAGTGAAGGTTGCAGGTTAGAATATTTTGACAAACCATTTAGATGAAACTTCTATTTTCAAATCTTCTATAATGAATTCAGTTCTGCCCCCAGATTTTAATCAGAGGTCAAAATTGCCGCCTTTAATCATTTGAGATGAGATGCTGTGATTGTCCAGATGTGTGATCATTTAGATGTTTAAAGTTGTAAATGCTGGTTATTGATGATAAGTTTGCGGAACGCAGGCTAATGATATCTTAACTTAGGTAAGCCGGTCATTAGCTACATTTACTATAATGACAATGTCAAGAGAATTGGGATCTTTTTGTTTTCGCAGAGGTTTTCCCCTTAGTTATAACTCCGCGTTTTTCATCAACCAAAAAAAAAAAACTACTAACTTACAACTCAGAACAAGGAGTGTGAATCAAACTCATTTTTTAATTGAAATTGAAAACAATCATGATGCCTGTTCTTCCCTTCTGAATCAGGTAGATTCATATCCAAAAACTTTTCAAAATTAACTATTGCTCCATGTGTTAAAGGCATTCCAGTTGATCTTGATTCAACAATAAAAGTATAATGATTTTTTTTTTCCAATAACCAAATACTTTTGTCTATAAAATACTGCATATTTTATTGAACTCACAAATCTATTTTCTTGCCGATGAGTTCTAGTCTCAATAAGAATAATAAAAACCTCACCAATATGAAAGGCACAAATTTCCTCTAAAAAGGACAAGATGTCTTTTCTTCTCTTCTCTTTAATTATTTACTTACATACATACATTGTGATATCCTAACCTCTCTAGCTACATGAGTCTACTAAATTACGAAGTAATTGAGTAAAACCTAATAACATATTCTTGTTGCCCCTGCAGCAAAACTGAAATTTATGATAGTCAAATGTAGAGAAAGAGGAAGTACCAAAGTAGGAAGCGATAGAGACAATTAGATGAATCTAGCAACATCAACAACAACAAAACAACTATGAAGATCGACAACCAAAAGCAAAAGTTTTTTCTTTTTGAAAACGTCTACATTTATTAAGCACACTCAAACCAGGCACAGGGTGTACTAGATAAAGAGCCCCAGAAAAAATACAATGGCGCTGCAATAGCAGGGAAATACATACAGATGGGGGACCCTTCCCATAGAAAACCGATCTACTAGATAACCCCCTCATTACTGAGACACAAAAACCGGGCAGCCTCTAAACCAAAAAAGAGCAAAACCAACCCAGTAAACAACATAAAGAGCAGCCAGCAGCTACAGAAAACTATAAATCTAAATAATACCAAACTTGCATAAGCTAAAAGCAAAAGTGTCATTGAGTTGATTCCATAAGCTATGAAGAACGAACATAGACGCGAACTCTGACACACCGACACCAATAATAATTTGAGAAAATGACATGTTTCAATGTAATCACATGTGTTGGTGCCAGACACGCCATTGAGTTGACGGTAAAAATCGAAATCTCCATAATTGAATAGTTCCAATAAGCTATTGCAGCAGCAGGGGAGATGAATCAGAACAGAACCCTAACACAAAATCCTAATAGATTGTTTTCTCCCAGTTAAACGATCCAATAATTTCAAATAAAACATTGTTATAAAATATAATTTCTTGATTCGAAGTTGAAATTATAACTAATCGAGAAAACATGGTTGTGCTAAGGTTATCGAAAGTGGAATAAGAATTGCGTTGATATTGAGCAAGCAAAATTGACAAATTAGCAGATGCAGTAACAAGTAAAATCCAAAATGGAAGAATGAGAACAGAGAAAGAAAACAAACGAGAGAGAGAGAGAGAGAGAGAACGGACCTGAACAGAAAAACCCTAGGATTGCTTCTGGTTTGAGAGATAGGAGAGAGAAACACGAGAGGATTGAAGAAGATTCTGATTTCTACAATTCGCAAAATGTTTTCAGATTTTTTTTTCGATAAACAAGCTGTTTTCACTTTTCAGAATTTGAAAGAGGGGTG
Organism: Medicago arabica; assembly: GCA_946800305.1. NCBI lineage: Eukaryota > Viridiplantae > Streptophyta > Magnoliopsida > Fabales > Fabaceae > Medicago > Medicago arabica. Next base: position 4,390,555 of record OX326970.1, read on the forward strand.
ATTTTTTTTACATTTTTTTTATAAAAAAATCTATATTTTTTTTAATCATTTTTAAGTGTTTGTTTAGGAATTTTTTTTTAAAAAAAAAAATTTGACCTTAAAATGAAAAATTATTAGGTTTAATTTTTCTCAAAATCTTTTATTTTTTAAAATATGATTTTTTTTATGGATAGTAAACAAATATAAATAATTTCAAAAAAAAAATTAAATATATAAATATTGATCTAGAGACTTTTTTTTCACTATTTTTTTTTTAAGGTTGAAACAAACACACACATCAATCATGTGTTTTTAGATGAATTTTGGCTTACGGAGCCAATAAGTAGGGATGACAACACGGTCTATTCCGTTTAGTCTGCTATTTTTTGCAGACTAAACCGAAGTTTTAGACACAGTCGTCTTAATTGAGTCGACTCGTTATGTTATGTTTTGGATGGGTTTAAATTGGTTTGGTCTAAGCTAGGCGGGACGACACACTTTGCCATCCTTAGGCCATAAGCTCTTTTTCGCTCCACACCTTATTCACGCCTCTACGAATTTTTCATTTTGTCCTCGGTCGAAGCTTATAATTTAAACCATGTTAACATAATCCGACAAAGTACCATGCAGTGTAGCCCCCTCCTTCTCCAATGATACATTATCCTCCCTAAGTCTCTGTCATGATGTGTTGCACAACATTCCATATTGAGGTCCTCTTATGCACTTGTCCACTCATTCTACACTTGTCCACTAGCTAGCATCCCAGATGATAATATTTTGATGCAAACGCATTGTGAGATCATGTCTAAATTAGGATTCATCGCCTCTCCGTTCTCAATATCTGCAAGAGACTCGTCTTCATCTAGCCTACGAGGTTTTCCCGCAGGCGTGGGCAACATGTATGGATGTGATATCCTTAGATACCACCTTGCATTACCTGGTTAAATATCTGAATCGTACAAAACATTATCTCATAGCTCCTCTACGGACAGCATATGATCAAGAAACCTAGCTTAGATACGTGAAACCTACTCTCTGCACATTAGAGGACAATAGTTGGTTAGATGATTGGAATTGGTTTGTACAAAGGAGAAATGTTGCAACTTGCACTCTTGAAGATATCTGGAGCTGCGAGGTCGACATCTGATCCAGCCAAAGTAGACGATATTGTCCTAAAACGGGTGTGTCTAGTGGTGGACGACTTATGTGTAGCATCACATATAATGAGGTAGTAATTGATCTAGCTAATCTCAATATGATTTTGCGATCGGGTGACCCTGAAAAGGAACGAACATGTTAGCACGTGGGTCATGGTCATCCTTGTAACTAGGCTCATAATCCATGGTGCCAGCATCCTGAAAGTGTTGGAATATCCATGCATGCATCACTATATGTTAATTAGTAAACATAAAAAGGAATATAACAATTTTTAACAATTAATTGAATAATATTAGAGTATTTTACCTGAAGTAATGTCATGTAGCCAGCCGGTTGCTTTGTCATAAACCGACAGGCCTGGTTCATCACTCTGGATATGTGGTTCAGGGCAGCCGTCCACAAAGCATAGTCATAGATCATCTCCAATCTGAAAAAATTCCAGTTGACCATATTAACATATGTGGAGCTCTTGTATATGAAGATGGTGATTTCCACCAAGAAGAGTAGGTACGCCTCAATGGCATGTTGTCGGTGCAACTCTCTCCTGGCCTTATTACTCTCCCGTGATGACTGCAAATGACTAGTGAAGTCATGCACTAAGAAGCTAAAATGTGCACACACTCATTTTGTCCTCTCCACTTCTCGAACAACATTCTCCAGATCAACACCGATCACCTCAACCATTAGATCGACCACCTCTTCATAGTTAGGGTCTCATGGTCCAACAAGCGACCCTAGATGGGCAGATGATCAAACATACCATCCAATGTAATTGTCATCCCTTAAACCTGAGTGATGAAAGTTGTATGTTTACGAGTGCCACTTCTTAGAATATACCTACAAAAGGCCATGGTTAATGATGACATAACTCGTACTGACAAGATCCTCCAATCCACTAGCAGCGGTGGTCTATGTGAACCATCTCTCCTTTGGAGTATCAATGTCACCAAAATACTATGTTATTTGCAATGCAAGATAAATGCATGTATACAATGCTTGAAGTTATAGTATAAAGAAATCATACCCGCATGGATTATGGTGTTACTACTTTCAACATTTTTCCAAACAGAAAATATATTTGCATAAAAACAAAAGAAATCACTGTAGGGTCTCAAAACAAAAGTAAAGTTCAATATTAAACTAAAATAATAAAGTTGATTCTAGATATCAATGGTGAAAGAGTAGTGAAAGACATAACTTAGTTAAAGTAGGGTTTTGATATATTTTGTTGTCACTTTACCAGTCTTGTAGCATCGTAAAGTTACAACATCCATACTCAGGTTGCAACCTTGGTCTGGACTTCACCAAATTGTATGACCTGCTCAATCAACCAAATAATAGCAAAATATATTGTTCCTAATGATTTAAAATATCATAAAAAAAACTACTTGAATTAATAAACACTTAAATAGACTCATTTAAGGGAAGTAGGTCATGCATTCACTCAAAGATTTATTCAATGAGCGGAAGGAAAAAAAAAATCAAAGGTAGTAACCAATAATTTTGTAGGTTATCAAGTATTCAACTTTTGGATCTTCAATTGTTGACACATCTCAAAGTGTTTTGGAACTGGAAAATAAAAAGGATCGAATAAGCAACAATGTAAAATAAGAAAATTAATTTGAATAAACAATGTGTATGATTCTTACCTTTCCCTTCCACGTGTGTCTGGCCATGTGTCTCGTATACAAGGTCAGGACTGACGTGTTCCATGGACTACCGGGATATGAATCATGAATTAGTGCCTCTTCCTCTACCTTTGGCTTGAGCTTTGAGAGATGCTCATGCTCTAGCCCAACTCTGTCATCTTTGCGCTTCATCATGCTCTCCCGCCTAGGAGAGGCAATCATGGTTAACCTATTACCCTTAATTCGATTGACGTGTGCGTCAATATCTCAAATGATGACAAGACCATAGAGAAAGTAAGCATTTTCCACATCTAAGCACATTTTGGATTATATAAACGAAAAATGATAAAGAACACAATTTAGTTTCTATAATATGAATGAAACCAATATCCCATAAGAAAAAAACTTAAATCGAACAACATGGATTTATCCAAATATGTAGTAACCTCTTGTGTAGTGGTTAAAAACGTCTTAAAAGTGAAGGATTCAAACAACTTCGCATACAATATGGCGCAATGTAGCAAGATTCAAATTTGGGGGGTTTGGGTGTGTTTTAGGTTAAAAAATGCAATTGCATAAATAAGGAAAAGAAACTCAACCTATCTTTTATATTGACATGGTCCAGATTCTATAATTCGAAACGTATTTTTATGTTTCATATTATAAAATCCAAACGGAAAAATGTGAAATCCGTAGAGGATGTGAGAAGGGTGGGAATGGTAGATAAGAATTTCACCATAAAATTTTCTCCTAAACAATTGTGCAAGCACTTATGACACTAGATAAACTCTTATAAGCCCACAATAAGTCGATTCAAACAAGCCTTTAATGTGTATGACAAATATATATTTTTAATTATTAAATGATGTTGCAACACATCATTAAATGCATGCATGAATTGGTTCGCAATGACTGTGTACATTATTTTGTCAAAAAAAGAATGACCGTGTACATTATTTTTTGTGAGAAAGAGACATTTGATATTTTTTTTTTTTTTACAGTAAGACATTTGAGATAAAGACGTCCCATTTTTTTGGAATTTAGAAACATCTCATGTTTATGCAGTCCGTAGTGTTTATAAATTGCTTACTTCTCAACCTTCAACTGCTAGTGTGGTGTTTGCTTCTTCGCTTTGGAATAAAGACGTCCCTTTAAAGGTGGTTTTATTTGTTTGGTGTATGCTTCGTGACAGGTTACCAACAAAGAACAATCTAATTCGTCGTGGGGTGATTTCTAATGACACCCTTTTGTGTGTTGGTGGTTGTGGTTCTGATGAGACTTAAGAACATTTATTTTTACATTGTAACTTTTTCGGTAATATTTGGCTCATATTTTTAAGTGGCTGAATGTGTCGTCAGTTATTCCCTTTGATGTGGGGGGTCATTTTATTCAGTTTTCAGCTCTTGGTGGCCTTGCAAGGACGCGTCAATCCATTTTACAGGTTCTTTGGTTTGCAACAACGTGGGAGATATAGAAAGAAAGAAACAATAGACTCTTCAATGGTAAACAATGCTCAATTATGCAAGTGGTGGATAAAATAAAGTCACTGTCTTTTTCTGGTTGAAGGCGAAGTTCCCATCTCTTCACCTTAACTATCATGACTGGTGGCTCTCACCCTTTACAATTTTGGGTATTGGTTAATTCTTGTCTGTTTCTTTTTGTCGCCATTACAGTCTGATGACCTTTGTAAATATTGTATAAACTTTGTTTCTCCTGGCATGCCTTATGCTAGGATGAACTTTTTGTGATGGTAATATATTTCATTCTAGTCTCTTAAAAAATATAAGACATTTGAGATCTTAAATCATAACATTATACATTGGAAAGGGGAACCATGCCTCTCTCAAATTTGTCGGATTTTTTGAGGAAAACAAGTCCTATTTAGCACGGACGTATAATGCAATGTAGATGCATTATACATCGGAGGCTTGGACATGTGATGCTTAATTGTGCCTTTTTCTCCTGCTAGTGTGATTAACAAATAGGTACTCATTTGTATTATTAATTTCGTAGTTGGCCATCTATTTTATTTTTTATTTTTTTTAATATCAAGGAGTCTCATTTGTTAGTTTCCCCGGTCTTTGGAGGGAACCTTGGGTGGTTGGGTGAGTACATTATTCATGTTATTGGTTGTTAGGCACATTTGAGGAAGCTCTAAATGCAAGGTTGTTAATTTGCAGCGTGGTTGTAAAATTGTAATTTGAAATATCTCTTGCATTGCACTTCTTGTTCTTGGTTGATCTACAACATAATATTTTTAATGTTCCTTCTTATAGATTTGATTGTATTTATTTTTATAAATATAGATTTGATTATAATTATTTATAAAAGTTTAATATTTTACCTCCTCTAAACTAAAGAATTACACCATAATTATAACCATTATTAAAACCAAATTTCAGTTCCTCCGATTTCCATCAATTTCACTGTAGTGTTGAGTTCGGTATTTCATTTTGATCATCTATTTTTTGTTTTGTTTATCAATTCCCATTAACTCTTTGATTTTGTTTAAGCGCGTTTTTCATTTCTTCGAGCTCTTGAAGTTGTTTGTAGTTTGTTTTTAGTTTCATGTTACTCATATTTCCATGTTGTTGAGTGTATAAATATGTTTGAGTACATTCGTCATGCGAGTTAGTTTTAGAATGAGATCCAAACTCATTTAACATGGTAAATGAGCAATGTGAGACTAGAAACAAACTACGATGTTAAATGAGTTCGTAGTTTGTTTCTAGTCTCACATTGCTCATTTAACACAAGCAACTATTGGTCTTGTTTCTGTTGTGTGCAAGTGTGAGTTATATGTCCCACATCGGATAGAAAAGTAAAGGTTGAACATCTTAAAAGTAAGATGACTCCTAAACTCATAATTTAAGGTTTTGGGTAAGAGTGTGACGTCTCTCTTACAAGTATGGTTGTTCTAGCCTCGATGTGAACGGTCACCCGTGCTCTCCCAGTTAGGGTTGGGAATAGGCAGGTCGGCTTAAAGGGGCCTACGGTCTGTCATGTTTAAGCTTGACCTGTTTATGTAAATAGGTCGGGCTTAGGCTATAAAAAAAAGCCTACAAAGCCTGATAGGCCGACCTATTTATGCATATTATTAAAATTTATTTTTTATTTATATTAAATTATAATTTATATTAGAATAAAAATCAAGAAAAAAACTCAAATAATGAACTTTTTAAATAGGTTTTGAAGCCTTATAGTGAAATAGGTTTTTAATGCCTTATAGCAATAGACAAGCCTTACGATGAAATAGGCTATAAGGCCTATTTGACCTATTTAGAAATAGACAAAATTTAATATTTAATGACTTTAATATGAAATAGGCCTATAAATAGGCTCACAGGCAAGACCATACTTTTAAATAGGCCAGGTCAGGTCAAAAAAATAGGCCTATGAAAGGTCGTAAGCCAGGCTCAGGCTTGCTAAAAATTTTGTAGGCCAGGCTCAGGCCTATCAAAGCCTGGTCTGGCTTGGCCTATTCCCCCCTATCCCCAATGAGCCAACAGTTTCATGATGAACAAATCATTTTAATTTGCAATTTCTTCATGAAGCTCTTACGCTTTACATTTTTGTCTAGGTTGTAGAAAACAGAGTTTTGGTGAAGAATGTGACTTCTATGAACACAAATTTGGCTAAATATTGGAAATGATGAATTGGAGAAGATGCTTGAAAGTGCTAACATGAATTTACATATCAGATGAAAAATCAACAAAAATTAACCTTGTTTGTGTCATTTGGATGGAGATGACTAATTTGAAGTAACTTCATAAAATTAGAGCATCAACATGACACTTTATTTTATTTTATTAAGGAACCAGAATAACCGTAAAATTAAGTTAAAGGGACAAAAAGAAAACTAAGCCAATTATCTGCACACATCACGAAAAATAATAATTAATGTTCCAATGTATTATTTTAATTGAGTTTATTGACAATCTGTCAAAGAAAAAGGAGAGTTTATTGTCATTAAAAGGTTTAAAGCCGAAAAAATATTAATTAATATAGGTAAAATTAGGTACGCCCCTTAATGAAACAAAACATAATTGAGGTAGATGGGAAGGATCCAACGTTTAAAATGGTCCATGAAAAATTAATAGTTGTCATTATTTACTCTTATGAATCCATAATAGAGTCCTCCTTCTAATAGCTGGCATGATAAATTGGAACCTAAGAAAAACCACCTAAAATCCTATATTGAGGAAAGAACTTTATATAATGACACAATTAAACAAGAGTTACTCCCTATCGGTTATTTTTGAATTAGCATGTTTGACAAAGTCATAATTTCTTTTCCTAACTATGGCCTTTGAAGAACAATGAAACATTGCCAATGTGGCAAAAATTCTTTGAAGCCAAAATTCATAGGATCAATTTTGTTTTTATGAAGGGACAAGGTTTGAATTGAAAACATCTAGAATTGATTTTGAATTATAAGCCTGTGTCCAAAGGTTACATTGATTTGAAAAGGTGATGCAAGAACTTTGTAATTTTGTAAATGTGGTTTTGGTCAGATCAAATATTTAGGGGGTGGAAAATGAGTTTTTTCGCATGTTGCAAGTCACAAGAGAAGAGCACCAAGAACACATTGAAGAAAAGCATTAAGGACTATCATAACATTTGTTCTAAATCTGGTAATTTTCTTACCCTTCAATGTTAATCTTCCACATTGTCCCAATTATTTAATTATTTAATTACTTTTTTCTTTTTTCAATTGTGAGGTTCTAAATTTCTGGTTTCCCATAAAATATTGTATTCATTTTCATTTATTATTTTTTTTGCAAAGGGTATTGATTTTCATGTTGAAGAGGTTCAATCTAATGTCTCATGTCTAGAGATCAATGTTGTTTTCTTTATAAAATGTTAGCACATACAAAACAAGCTACATTAACTTTGTTAATTAAGCTAATGATGTAAGCTTTTTACCTCAATTGTAGTCTTCTTAATTGTAAAACTTTATATTGTAGATGGTGGCAAACGGAAGTACATAGCAGAGGAAGAAAATACCAGAAATGGAAAAGGAAATATTACCTCTAGGATACTTTCTTACCATGAGCTATGTGTTGCAACTAAGAATTTTCACATCAACAATATGATTGGTGAAGGAGGCTTTGGGAGAGTATACAAAGGGCGCATTAAAAGCATAAATAATAAGGTATTTGAATATTATGCTAACAAAGTAAGTTATTCGGTTTGTAAGCAATGTTTTAAAAATTGAATCGAATTGAACATTAAACCAGCAAGACCTCTGGATAAAACCGTGATCGAAGTGCCTAAATAACCAAACTACACAGTAAAGGCCAATTCAAGGTTCAACCGGTTAAACCGTCTTGTTCAATTTTTAATACGCATATAGTAAGCGAACTTGTCAATGTTGTGTTGCTTATACCGTATGCAGGTTGTTGCTGTAAAGAAACTTAACAAGGATGGATTTCAAGGAAGCAGGGAATTTCTTGCAGAGGTTATGATTTTGAGTTTCTTGCACCACTCTAACCTTGTCAATTTGGTAGGGTATTGTGCAGAAGGTGATCAGAGGATTTTGGTATATGAGTATATGGTGAATGGTTCGTTAGAAGATCACCTTTTTGGTAAGAAAATGCACATCTTGCAATCTTAAATCATCCAATTCTAGCATCAAAATTGTATAGTACAGTACAGATATGGCCATATGAGCACATGAGATCATCATGTTGATCGATCACAAAATAAAGCACATTTCATAGGTTCTTAAATTTCTTATAGCTGTTTTGTTTACCTTTACATTTGTGTGACAACCAAATCATACATGAAATTTATAAAAAAAATAAAATTCTGTAACATCAAAATAAATTGAAAAATGAAGGTCTATATGCTTCCCAGTATAGTCACATGCAAGATTGCACCATAAAATGTTCCCTTTCCAATAAAAGTTGTTAAATTATTTTCAGAGTTACCTCCGGGCAAAAAGCCTTTGGATTGGCACACTAGAATGAAAATTGCAGAAGGTGCGGCGAAAGGACTTGAATACTTACACGCAGAAGCAAAGCCACCGGTGATATATCGCGATTTCAAAGCATCAAACATACTCTTGGATGAAAACTTCAATCCAAAACTCTCTGATTTTGGACTTGCAAAACTTGGTCCAACCGGCGATAAAACACATGTGTCCACTAGGGTGATGGGAACTTATGGCTATTGTGCACCTGAGTATGCCTCAACAGGTCAATTGACTACAAGGTCAGATGTTTATAGCTTTGGAGTGGTGTTTCTAGAGATGATTACTGGGAGAAGAGTACTTGACTCTTCAAGATCATCTGAGGAAGAAAACTTAGTCATTTGGGTATGTCATGCAACCTTTTTTTACGTGCCTAAAAGCATAACATTTTCTCTAGCATAAACTAAAGAGCACAAAAAATGTGTATTTTCGGATGTATACTCTCAAAATACATTGTATTTTTTGTTGCTAATGAGGCTAAAGTTAGGACTTTAGTTATCTCATATTTGGACCGACCAACAAGTAAGTACAAATATTTGGATCCTTGACATTCTTAGCATTTTTTGTTTTCAGGCACTACCACTACTAAAAAACAAAAGAAAATATACATCAATGGTTGATCCATTGCTAAAAGGGAACTACCCAATGAGGGGTCTATTTCAAGCACTAGCAATTGCAGCAATGTGTCTATTGGAGGATGCTAATGCTCGACCTTTGATTGGTGATGTAGTCACAGCTCTTGAAGTTTTAGCAATGAGGCATGTACAAGTGGGTAAACAAAAACATACAAAAGAAACTTCTATTGAGAAAGGAGAATGCAGTTGACAAATGAATTTCATAGAGTAGAGGTCTTTCTTAGAGGGATAGTGAATGAAAAGGCAAATGTTAAGTTTTGTGAAGTATTTTACTACATTCTGTTGTGTTGCCAGTGGTGTGATATTTTCAAGATCAAAACCATTACCATATTTTTCTATGTGCAATGTTTATTCTTTTTAGTAGTATTAGATTAGATTTTGATGATAAAAATATCATTTCTATCTAGTTTAAACATATGTTTAATAGCTAAAAATTAATAGAAATGATATTTATACAACTATTTTATAATAACTTTTGTGATAACTTTCTTTTTTATATTCACATTATGATTTTATTTTATCTTTCTAATGTTTTGATTTTCGAGTCAATATCTATTTTTCTTTATAAATTTATAATTTTCCTATAAATTATCATACAAATGGTTGTTCAAAAACACACCTCTAAAATTAAATAGTAGTCCGTCAAATAGAGGGCGATTATAGAAAAAATGAGAGAAAGAAAGAAGAAAGAGGGAGTGAAAGGTGAGAGAGAGACTAGATGGTGTGAGTTTAGAGAGAGAAAAATGTTGGTAAAGTTAACCTTTTTAAAATAGCGTTTGAAATATCCTTAAAAAAAAGCATTTCAAATAGTCACTTAATATCAAAATCAGTGGTTTCCTTAAAAAAAAAAAAGAATAAAAAATCAAATTAGTGTTTCGAAATAATCGACTAACTCACAAATAATTTAGGTAGAATGGTTCCTATCAATGACGAAATCGTTAAGTCAAACGTCATGACCGAAGTTTGAACCGTCACATCTCTACTTATATTCGAGTTTATAATGACTTTACTATTTCTTTTATCTAAGAAAAATCATATCGTCCTTCATAAAAAGATTTATATCATGTAATATTAATATGACAATACATGAGTGTCACTTACTTTACAATGCGCCACATTATTATAAACATAAATGGAAAAGTTAAAGAATACATGACTTTGATTGATAGACTCTTCAATTTTAAATAACAATTTTAAAATACCAAATTAACCTGCTATTGAAATATAAAATATCCGAAATTAGCTTATCCTCTCTCTAAACTCCAAAACGCTTTCCTCTCTCTCTCTCTCTCTCTCTCTCTCTCTCTCTCTCTCTCTCTCTCTCTCTCTCTATCCTATCCAACAAAAGCCTCACCGTCCTTCTTCAAATCTCCTCCAACATCCAAACTTCTTTCAGCCAGATGGATGGTTTGTTACAAGCACCGTCTCCGGTGATCTCTTGCTCCAGATCTACTCTTGGTTGGTTTTCGTTCTTCGTGTTCGTCGTCGTACGTAAGTTGGTGTTCTTGAGTTGTTGTTAGTTGGGGTTTCAAAGTAAAGGACAGACTGCTCTCTCTCGTCGGATGTTTTGAGGTTGAGGTCGTAACTGGCGCCACCGCTGTTCTTCATGTCCTTTTCCGGATGGCTTTTTGTTTGTGGCAGTTGTTTGTGTTTTCTATTTTGTTTGTGTGTTGTGTTGTACTATATGTTTGTTGTTTTCTTTTTGTTTCCAAGAAGATGAAGTTGGTGGTGGTTTGATCCGAATCTTGGTTTAAAGTTAATCTTAAATCTCGATTTTCTTGAATTAGGATCTGGTTACAAAAAAGTTTTGTTTCATTTGTGTGGATTTGATTCGACAGATGTTGCTCGAAAGAGTTTGGTGCGTAGTCGCTCCGAGGTGGCGGTAGTAAACATTAATCGTACCATCAGGACTGTTTCATCCGTCATCGGTTGTGCCATCGGTGGACTGTGTCCATCGTTTGTTCATTGATCTGAACTTCGATTGAATTGATTTGGCCCGAAATAGCGCTTTGGCTTACTGAAGTTTTTTAGGGAGTTGTTGGAGCTTGTATCGTTTTTGTGTTGGCAGACGATTCATACGGCTACCTTAATACTCTAAACATTCACGCTGCGTTTTTTTTTTCTTTCCAGTTTGGTTTCATATCCACACATGGGTTCGTTGGACTGGACGTAGTAGTGTTGTTTGAAGTTGTTTTATTTACCACTCTTGTGCTGTTTTGTTGTATCATCCATTAGAATTTGAGCTTGTGGTTATCTGGTCAGGTTCATGCCCCCAACTTCAAGCAGCTTGTATTTCCTTTTTTATTTTAATTCAATTTCTAGTTTGCTTAAAAAAATATATAAAACATCCCATAAAATTTGAGTTTGTTATAATTTTTTAAAAGAGATTATTTTTAGAAGAAAAACTAAATGAGAATTTAGTTTAAATTTTTTATCATTAAAAATTATTTTAAGCATGTCGCTTTTTTACTATGTTTTTTAGATAGCAAATTTTTTTAAAAAATATTTAAAATGATAACCTATTTTAAGAGAGATCTTGTGAAAAAATATATGATTTTTATCATATAAAAATATTTATTTTATAAAATCAATAGTATTATTTTAATCTATAACATATGAGTTTGAAATATCTTTGCAGATTATCGTACAAAATAATTAAAAAAAAATCTTTCTTTTAGGAACAAAAATCACTTTTAGAGGTGTAAAGTAAAAATCATGTATTTATTTCTTCTTAGTATATACTCCCTCCGTTTTCTTTTTAAGTGCCTTTTTAAAAAATTAACACCAAAATAGCGATGTGTAGTTTTGCACATTTTATTCCTATTATACCCTCATTTTAATCCACCAATAATTTCTTATATTTTTGCACACACTTTATCTTTCAAATAAATTTAATATGTTATCTTTCTATCACATCAAACAATTGTAAGTTATTATCTTTTTCTCAAACAAATTCATTTTTTTTCGCGCGCTCTATCTCTCTCTCTCTTGTTACAAATAATTGTCAATTTTCTAATTATCATGCACGTCTTTTTTATTATTTTAAGTCAATATAAAAATTATTCCAACTTCACATTAATCAAAAGTTAAGAAAAAATTAACTTTCTTCCAACTCCTTTAATTAAAGTTAAGACTTCAACTATGACTTCAATCAATGCTAGAGTCGCACTTGAAATTCTTAACAATTGCTACTCATCTTATTTATAGAATTTTAACTTTTCTTGAAACCATTGTTTGGAACAAAATTTTAGTTAAATTTAAAGATAATAAGAAACAAACTTTTTTGTTAAAAAAAAAACTTTGTTTAAAAAAAACAAACGGACTCTGTTTTAAAAAAAAAAAAACTTTAGTTTTCCAAATAGATTAATTAGTTTTATTGGAAAAAAATAAAAGTAATTGAGAAAGTGTATAATTGACAAATCATACCCTTAAAATATCAAAAAGATAGTTAAATAGGAACGAAAAATTCACCATAAAAACACTTAAAAAGGAAGAGAGGATAACAAATGGGCCCACAATATAATTCTATATTTACTTGGCAACTAAACTATATAATTGTAGGAGTATATTTTTTAGGGTATATAATATTTTATTTTTTTGAAGGAATAATTGTATTATTTTTTATTCTCTTAAATTAAATATTTAAGCAGCAAGGTTTGATGATAGAATAGAAGAAGCGAAGAAGCCATTGAAGTTGCAGAAGACGCAACAATGGAGGCCACTACACAGTCCACTTCGTTAAGACCATATTGCCCCTTATGCTGCCGTCTCTCTCGCCCTTTCTCCCTCTCCTTATCTTCATGTTCCTCTTTCGTTTCCCTTACTCCCCACAGGTTCACTCTTTCTCACTTTCTTTCAAATTTTACTTGCCCATGTCTTTAAATTCTTTTTCAACTCCAAATTTTGTATCTTTTCTTCATCGGGTCTTTGAATTTTTGGTTAAAAATTCTTTAAAAATAAATCAATTTTTTTTCTTCATGTTAGTCATAAAAAACATGCTGAAAGTGTTGTTTTTTATGCTTTGTTTTTTACTTGAACATAATGCTGAGTTTAACGGGTTATAGTGGTTATTGTTTCATCTCTTGTTTTTAAAGTTTGAGAATTTTGAGGATTATATTTCAAATTTTTTAATTCATGTAATGTAACTAGTAAGTACATGTGATAAAATAGTGTAAAACTTGTTATCAGGGATGATATACTGGGATTAATTATTGTTAATGTGGAAATATTGAGCAAAATGTTTAATGGATAGTGGAGATTTTTATGAGTAAATAACCATTTAGGTAGTTGAATATGTTATACGCCATTGTAGTTCCTGAATGTATTGTAGTTATAAGGAAAATGCTAACAAGTGCACTTAGGGTATTTTTCAAGTAATAAAAAAAAGTAATTAAAGTGTGTGTTTATGACTTTGACAAGTATTTGACTTGTATTTTCAAGACAAAATTTCTTTTTTAAGGTTCCTTAAACAACACCCTTAAGACACTTGTTAGCATGACCCTCATTATAGAAGAGTATTGCTATATATCGTGAATGCTTACGTGTTTTTTTTTAAAACATTGGTCAAATTTTCAACCCCTGTTTGCCGGAAAACTTGGGAGGGGTAGATGTGGAGTTGAGAAATGTTACAACCTAAGTTATCTTTCACGAAACTGATGTTTGTGATAAGCAGAATTTTCCATTACAAAAAATATCATTGGATGTATCTTTTGTTAGTCACTTTGGTCCTAAAATGTATCTTTGGTTAGTTAGTTTGGTTCTCGAATGTATCTTCTGATTGTGAGTTTAGTTCATGAAGCTACTAACACAAGACACACTCTGAGGTGTTTTTGAAGTTCTGACACTTTCAAGGACTATAAAGACTACACCTCACACATTAAGAGAAGAGGCAAAGTGACAGTTTGCTCAATTTTTTATTGTTATATCTCTGGTACACGTGGAAGCCTGTATTGTTTTACCACACGTACACAGTTATAGATGGTGTTTTTCTTATCTGGTGCATTGCGCTATAATAATATGCTATTGGTTTTCATTCAATTGACACCTTTATTTTCATTGTATGATATGGACAGCAGAAGAAAAGTCAAGGCAATCCAGATTGCTAGCAATGGCCTTCGAAATAGCACTATGCATAGTAATTGTGTTAGAGCAGATTTATCGTGTCCAAAGTTAACATCTTTGGGGTTAAGTAAACACAGTAACACTGGATATAAACATAATTTCCCATACAAGAATCCGGTTCGCGTTACACTTATGAAGTTTTCAAATGCATCAGCTAGCATGTTAGAGGAAATGACGGCGGAGGAAGAGGTGAATTCTTCGCATTCCTCTGAAACACAAGTTAGGAAGGTGGATGTGGCTCCTTGTAATCCTGAACTTTCCACAACGACCACTGAAAGAAAATTGGCTGGTGGTGATAATAGAGGATGGACTTTAGCAAAAAATAAGTTGGCTGAAGGTAAGAAGGAAATGAACGGCACAAACAGATACGAGAGGAAAAGTAACGGCTCTCATGTATCTAATAGATTTGCTTCCATTGGTCGGAGACAAGGTTCTTCTACGGATGTTGTTAGCAATCCTGTACGGCAAGGTCATGGTGAACATGTCTCATCTTCTGTTCAATATTCTGTATTAAACAATTCAAAGATGCTTACAGATTCTGAAACTGTGGTCCATCAGTTTAATGAATCTGCATTGGAGATCAGTGAAGAGAAAATTACTAAAGTTAACGGTGATGATGTTTCGGAGGAAACTGCAATGGACTCAACTGATGTGATGTTTGATAGAAAGGCTAGTCGTACCGACCAGTCAAAACTTCGGGACAGACTCTGTCGTATCTATGAAGATATTCTGGTGGTTGATAATATTCCTCTCGCAGAAGAGGTTGTTAAGATGATCACAGTAAAATACCGGCATCTTATTTATGCATGTGATACCGAGGTATAATTATTTTGACTATTTTCACTTGTGTGTCGGTGTATGCGTACTTTGATCACTAGTTCAACTAATTTGTATGAATGACGAACATATATTTTCTGCTGATCTCATTCTCTTCAAAGGTAGCCAAGATAGATGTCAAACAAGAAACACCTGTAGATCATGGGGAGATAACATGCTTCAGCATTTATGGTGGTCTAGACGCAGATTTTGGAGGTGGAAAATCTTGTATCTGGGTAGATGTGCTTGATGGTGGAGGCAAAGAGATTTTAGAAAAATTTGCTAATTTTTTCAGCGATCCTTCGATCATGAAGGTGAACTTTTCTTCTTCTTCTATCCCTTATACATTCTTAATCCTATCACTCACCTCAAAATGCAGCACTGCTCGTGCAGTAATTCTTTGGTTTCTGTTGTATGAATGATATGGCTTTGGATTACAAGTAATATTTGAAATAACCGAGTCACTGATGCATTGTGTAGGTCTGGCATAATTATAGCTTTGACTGTCATGTTATAGAGAACTATGGATTCAAGGTTTCTGGTTTTCATGCTGATACAATGCACATGGCACGGTTATGGGATTCGTCAAGACAATTAAATGGGGGTTATTCTCTTGAAAAACTATCAGGCGACAAAAAGGTCATGTCAAGGTCTCAGTTTAACCATGAAGAGGATTTGATCGGTAAAGTGTCAATGAAAACGCTATTTGGTAAGAAAAAGGTGAAAAAAGATGGATCTGAGGGTAAAATTATTACCATTGCTCCTGTTGAAGATCTGCAGAGAGATGAGCGCATACCTTGGATATGTTATTCTGCCTTAGATGCTAAAAGCACTTTGAATTTGTATGAGAGCCTAAAGAGCTATCTTTTAGACATGCCGTGGAAATTTGATGGTGTAACAGTTTCTGGGAAAACCATGTATGATTTCTACAATGAATATTGGCGCCCATTTGGGGAGATTCTAGTCCGAATGGAATCTGAGGGAATGCTAGTTGATCGGGAATATCTTGAAGGCATAGAAAAGGTTGCCAAAGTAGAGCAAGAGGTAGCTGTTGATAGATTCCGGAAATGGGCATGTAGGTATTGTCCTGATGCCAAGTATATGAATGTCGGAAGCGATTTACAGTTGCGCCAGCTGCTTTTTGGCGGTACCTTGAACAGGTACACCTTTTCTGTTTATAATCATATGACTTACACGGACTACTTAATTCAATCTTAAAAAAATTGATTCTTAGTTGAAGCCTGAAATATTTATCAAGCAAACAGTCTGATTATTGTAATTTTAATGTATTCGTGAATGTTAGTATCTACTTTGATATTTTTGCATGTGTGTTGATTGAGCTCATCAAGGAGAAAAGGTCACAATTTTTTATGAATTGTGCTGTTTATGACAAAGTAGCTGAAAGATATTGTTCTCATTGCAGAAAAGACTCCAATCTAGCACTTCCAACTGAGCGAATATTCAAAGTTCCCAATGTTGATGAAGTGATTGAAGAAGGAAAGAAGGCTCCCAAAAAATTTCGTGATATGAAGGTGAAGAGCCTAGGTTATACCTTGAAGACAGAAATGTACACAGCCAGTGGTTGGCCATCAGTTAGTGGTGATGCTTTAAAGGTTCTGGCTGGAAACATTTCGTCTAATTTTGACTTTACTGATGAGATTTATAGCTTAGATGATGATCATGATGACGACGATGAACATGGAAATCTTTCTCAAAATCATATCGAGGTTTCAAAAGTTGATAATTCTGCATTTGGAACAGCCTTTTCTGCTTTTCCAACGGAGAAAGAAGGGAGAGAAGCTTGCCATGCAATTGCTGCTTTATGTGAAGTCAGTTCAATCAACTCTCTGATTTCGAATTTCATTCTACCCCTGCAGGTATGCATTTTTAAGTGTTTTTGGTCTATTTCATTATGACTGTCCTGTTCCTTGTAGTGAAAATAAATAGAGTCGATAATGTGTTTAAGCACTAAGCAGTAACATCGCACATCTATAATTTGTGAAGGTGTCTGCCATTTGAAGTTTGTTGAAACTAGTACAAGCAACAACTTCCATATATCTTGTCCACAGGAAATTGATGATATTTTCTTGTTTACCTGTTATGTTTTACTGAAGGCCATATTCTTTTTTAAATACGTGATGTTGTTGTATTTTGTTGTTGTTGTTCTGCAATATTGAATTGAAATATATAAGATATAGAACTGAAACCATTCAGAGACTTCAAGTTTCTGTCTATTTCTTCTTGTGTAATGTTCTATTACGTTTTGTTTGCATTGTATAATGTTCTTTTAGTTTTATTTTCATTTCTGGAATTGGTATATTTGATTTAGTATATGCTACCCTTATGACAACGATGAACTAAACTTTCAATAAACAAAAGAAAAATGATTGTTCAATACCTGGCAAACAGCTTATCTGAATGATATTTGAGAACCTGAGATCATGAATGCTTGCTTCCATGTGCCATCACTTATCTATTAAAATTTTGATCTAGTGTGTCTTTTTTTTAACTCTGAAGTTCTTTATACCTGTTCTACGTAGCTTCATAGTTTCTTTATGTCAGGGACATAATATATCAGGAAAGGATAACCGTGTTCACTGCTCCTTAAATATCAACACAGAGACAGGACGCTTGTCAGCTAGACGGCCAAATCTGCAGGTAATTCTAAATTGCATGACTTATTGGGATTTTGATTAGGATATTTCATTTTAATGGTGGTAGTTTCGAACCTGAAATTTTGTAAGCACTATTTATTTGATAACCGACCTTCATCTTTGTGCATGTATGTTTAATTGGTTTCATAAGGTTTTGTTGATGCTAAATTCTTAATTGGTGGCTTTATAATTCTCTTTTGACCTACAATGTAATATCTCCTTTTAGTAGGAGTTGTTCCTATTAGACATGTAAATCCATTCTTGGGCTTCCACTCCATTCTTTCTTCCCTTGTTCTTTAAAATTAAAGTTTGGCAACTGCGGAAAATAAAAAGACAGAAGGTCGAATAGTTATATGGTTTGTCCATGCTTCAACTTCGAAGTGCTCTTTGGTGACTGAGGTTGTCAAAGATATAAAACTATTTTTAGGCCTCCATGTAACATTTCAACTCAAGAGTTGATTCTGGACACCTCCTCTCAAATGTACAATGTCTCCTTTCTTTCTTTTAATATATTCATTTATCAACAAAAAACATCTAATCAAACTTGGTTTGTTTGGATTTGTACTAACCATAGCCTCTTCATGCAATTTTACATACTCTTTTAATTACGTAATTGAATGATTTCTACTTTTAGTCTTGATACCACTTTGTTAAACACACAATCATTTGGATTGGACCCTAAAGTTGGGCTGCATTATGCTTATGCATCCCAATGATTTTAAGTTGAATTCTGATATTCTTATTTGGGTATTACGTGTACTAGATTAATAATTGATTTTCAAAAGGATAGAGATTTAATCTAATACATAGCAATTCATGAATTAGAATCAACCTGCTTTGGAAAAAGACCGATACAAAATCCGTCAAGCATTCATCGCTGCGCCTGGGAATTCTCTTATAGTTGCTGATTATGGACAGGTTGGTATAGTTCATATCGCGTATCTGTTTGGAATGTTTTCTACAATTTTCATTCGTTGACGATGTTATGTACTTATGTTTTGTTACAGCTTGAACTTAGGATTCTGGCACATCTTGCCAACTGTAAGAGCATGATGGAAGCTTTTAAAGCCGGTGGAGATTTCCATTCAAGGACTGCAATGAATATGTATCCATATATTCGTGAAGCAGTTGAGAAAAAGGAAGTGCTTCTTGAGTGGCACCCTCAACCTGGTGAAGATAAACCCCCAGTGCCTCTATTGAAGGTATAGAAGCTTGAATTATCGTTTTAGCATTGCAAATATCTTTTCCATAATTTGTTCATGACTCTATCTGTATTTTTGCCCCTCCATTTTAGGATGCATTTGGTTCTGAAAGGCGAAAAGCTAAAATGCTTAACTTCTCAATTGCATATGGGAAGACTCCAGTAGGACTTTCTAAGGATTGGCGGGTACGTCGAGTTATTTTACTTATTTTGAGAGATTTATAATGCTGACGAGTGTCCACGATTTATTATTTCGTTGTCAAGAAAAGTTCACATGTTTTTTCTTTTAGGTTACTGTGAAAGAAGCTAAGAAAACAGTTGACCTTTGGTACAACGATAGAAAAGAAGTTTTGCAATGGCAAGAGGAGCGTAAAAAAGAAGCCCGCGAGTACCATTGTGTCTACACATTACTAGGGCGAGCCCGGCGATTCCCTTTGATGGCCCAAGCTAATACTTACCAGAAAGGTCACATTGAGCGAGCTGCTATTAATACTCCAGTGCAGGTCCTTACTTTTTTTGAATAGACTAGTGCAATATATATTCTCAAGCTTGGAAATGACGTTATGGTGAATCTAATATGTAAATTGTTCATCAAACCAGAAGAAAAACAGACTATTTCTTACTAGACTTGGTCTACAATACAATCGGTTACATCTTTGGAAATTATCCTTATAAGAAAATAATTAATAATGAAATAATGTTTTCAAAACCCACTTATAAATCTCATATTCAAAGTTTGTATCAAAGTGGCAGTTCAACTAGTGCTTTATAGAAACTACTACCATTTAATTGTATTTAACGTCACAATAGCACATTCTTGATACAGATCTTTCTATATGGGTTTCTGATTTGTTAAATGCAACAGGGTAGTGCTGCTGATGTTGCCATGTGTGCTATGATACAAATTTCTAATAATAAAAAGTTGAAGGAGCTTGGGTGGAAGTTACTTCTACAGGTAATTTCATGCTCTTGTTTCCTTATTGCTCATTTTTCCTGCTCACTTTTATTGGTGTATAAATTGTATATCAATTTAAAGATAAGAGAAGTTGGCCATACAACCACCAATATTGTAAGATCGCGGTGCTATACCACCACAACTTAGCGAGCGAAAATTGAACAAATCGCTATTGTTCGCGATACGCTATGTAGTACAAAATGTTGTCAAATGGTAGCTATATTGGTGCTATAGCACTGTTGCTTAGCAGAATTTGAACAAACCACTTTTCCACAATATGCGATTGACAACATTGACAACCACATATGCGTGGTCAAGATTAGTTTTACTTGAATGTTTTTAGATATCTATTCACACACTACCTTGTTACTTCTTGCTAAGGTTTTTGAATATATGGCAAAGCAGGTTCATGATGAAGTCATATTGGAAGGACCGACGGAGTCGGCTGAGGTTGCAAAGTCCATAGTTGTTGAGTGCATGTCCAAACCCTTTTATGGCAAGAATATTCTTAAAGTTGATCTCTCTGTTGATGCCAAGTGTGCTCAAAATTGGTACTCTGCAAAATAGGCATACTACATGACTGTATTTGGTAGATGTTTATACATTCAGATAGCTTTGGATGCATGGTCCCGTTGGTGATTGCAATCACAAGAGGCTGCTACTCTGGTGCTTCTATATTTAAGGCAAAAAAAAATCAATGCCTTAAATTGTATTGTTTTTATAGAGGTATGGAATGTCCTTGTAGTTTTTCCACCGCGATGTTTTGGTAATATTAAAGCCTATCACTCTTAACTTAGGACGAAGCAAATGGCGAAAACAAGTGGCCTGGGCTTTTTACTGATTTAGCTGACAGGGTTCCTTTTTTTGAATGTGTATCTAATTTTCATGTTTTGCATCGTGTACCGATATGGTCTTTTTGCTTGATGCAAATTATGTAAGTATGACTCCCGGTTGAAAACATGTACAACATTTTGTTGCAGCACTTTGCACATACATATTAATTAGTAATTAGTGACTATTTAGAGTGTTTGGAAGAGTTTATTTAAACCAATTTCATTATATAAGCACTGTTTTTAATTTTTGAACACCCTTATAAAAAACAACTTGGTGACGACATATTTATAAGTTGTTATCAGCTTATTTAAATAAATTCATTAAATAAGTTATGAATGTGTGCCAACTTAAACTCCGAGTCAAATAGCATCTTGATCCTCAAAAATCTCCCAAATTTTCAAAGTGTCAAATTAATCTCTAAAACTGAAGATCATTTGGTTTCTTTAGTTGTATCTCTACAAATTTCATGTAACATAGAGCACCTCTAATAATGAACTTTACCAATCGTTATTTCGTGGGTTCTATTACGCTACATCATCTTGAAACAACCTACTCATTTTTTATTTGAGTGTTGAACTTTAAAAAATTCATATCGAGTCCTGCAATTTTACATCACATATTAATATTTTATTCAAAGTTATAAAATGTATATAAGAAAATAAGATGTGGTAAAAAAAACTTGTGACTGTAAGATTTGTTTCATGTTGCAGTAATATAATGACAAAACTTGCTAAAATAGCTCACTTTCTCAACTCCAAGCTGGCGGACCATGTAAAATACCACCTACTAGACTTGCTCTTCGAGAGTGTGTACTGGGAGTATATCCTCTCCTGTGAAAAGTGTGTGCAGTAAAATCACATCCACATTTTTTTTTAGCAAAGCAGTTATGTTATAAAAAAAACATTGAAAGAAGGTTGACACTGGATTCTCTACGGTCAAAATTTCATGAGATGATCTTCCTTCTATGTACTAACATGTTAAGTCTGTAGGCGGCGTTCTCAAATGATTGTCATCTTACAAAGACTATTTAAAAATACAAGGAGCTAATTTACCTAGATAGTTTTGTGTATGAACTAAATTGGTTAGTTGAATATTCAAATTATGCATTTTGTAAACTCGGAAGTTAAAGTGTAGTAATTCACGAGCTCTTTTTGTGAACTAGTAACTCATAGACTCATTTGTTAGTATGTATCTTTGTCTATGCGCTAATTTGACATTTTTTATAGTACGTAGGGAGTGAGATATGCATAAGAGTCCGATTATACGTAGAGAAATAAATCACAAATCATACATATATAACTTAATATTGGCATAATTTTTTTTAGGGGGAAAACCTAATATTTAGTGATTTAAAAATATGTAACTTTATTTTATTTTTGACGTGGAGCACACTGTGAATCTTGTTGGACCCCAGCTTGTAGATCATGACCGCCCTAAATTGACATAGATTTTGACCAAAAAAAAGGATGGCCTACTTTGGATTTTTCCCTTAAATAACACTAGGAAATTGCTAATCACATATTATAACATAACATATACATGAATCCATTCAGAAGAGGTGCGTGGACTATTGGAAGACATGTAGAACGTGTGTCGTATAAGTATTCCCATTGTCACCGACTCACCGTGGCTGCTTTCTAGCCAAACCGGTATGATCAGCCTCATTTTCTAACTTATTTTGGCAGCCAAAATTTATCACAATTGGTCACACCTAAATCTTTATAGTACTAGTAAAAAAAATAATATTTAAATAAAAAGAGATTAATTTATCAAATCATGTGCACCTAAGTAATTAATTTATTGTAACAAAAAAGTACTTAAGTCTCTCAAAAAAAAAAAGTACTTAAGTTATCGCAATTGGTCACACTTACATGCATACACTAAAATATTGGGTAGTTCATAAATTGAGAAGTTAAAAATCTTAATAAAAAGAAAAATATTAACATAACAACTAACATTCTAATACTTATAAATAAGAAAAACTTTTTTTTTCCCATATATATAACACCAGTAACATTTCTATATAGAATTATTTAATGAGAAAAAAAAATCTGTAACAAATACTATTAGCATTCCGTCAAAAATACAACTATAATAACTATAAAGTTTCATTGTCGTTTAAAGACCATTAATCTTCGTTAAAAATAAAAGGTGAATTTTCACTTTTCAACATAATTTTCTTCTTACATTAGTCGGTAATCAAACTCCTAATGATTTGTTTTAATAATCTAAAGTTTTTCTATGAAACACTAACAATTCTCGGTTAAGGTTTATTTTGGTATCGGACATGTGTCGTGTTCGACAACGACATAACACCACATATATAATTATATTAAGTTATGTTACTTTTCTGAAATTAACAATGGTGTTGATGTGTCGGCGTCTATGTTGTGTCTGATATGTAAGCACGCTGCTTATTGGCATTCTAATTTAAACCAATCAAAGTAATGTTATTGATGATGATAATGAACTGATTTCTTGGTAATTAGTAGTAGTGAATATTTGGTAGAAACATTTATTATCATTCTCAGTCTTTCTTTCCTACTACAACTACATTGATGTGAAAGTGAAAATAAAAGTCAAATCAATGAAAGTGGATCCGCACGCTCTAAGACTAAAATAACAAGACATAGACAACAAACTGTGTTTTTTCTAGAACGCAAGAACAATTAGCACAGGATTGTAAAAAAAGTTGCTTTCTTTGTTGGGTCGGTTTCAAATCTGCAATTTCTAATCATGTGAGTAAGATACCCAAAATCTATTTTAATCTTTTTCTTCATGGATCTATAATGTGTTTGGTTTTAGTATTATATGAATGTGAAGGGTAATTCTGTTGAATTCAAAGTTAATTCCTTTTTCAATTTTGCTGTTGTTATTGCTCAATTTTGTATATGCTTTTTTAAATTGTCAAATTTTGTGATTTTTTTTTTTGGTGAATGTGGACAGTGTTTTGGATTTAATTCTGTTTCATGATGTGTGGTTTTGGTGAGATATCATGATTCACAGTTTAATGTTTAAATTTAAACTAGTTGACCTGCATTGATTTTACTAATGAGATCAACTTGAACCAATTTTTGGTCTTTCTTGAGAAGAAATGTTTCCTTGTTTGTATCCCTAAAATTTCTTGAAGCTAATTGGGGATTTAGTATTTTGGACTATTTTTCAAAATTGGTGTTCTTCTGTTTGTTCAATTGAACTTGAAGCTATGTTTCTTCAGTTGTTCAACTAAACTACCAATTAGTTTTGTAAGAAAATTATTACTTTACATTTCAAAACATTGTGTCTTAGGTGTGGCTCATAGTTTACTCATACGCGGGTAAGTCGCTCGAGCTGACGAGTATTTATACATAAGTTGTAATATGTAAACCCTAAGCTTGAATAATAGAAAGATATTACAGACACTCTGTAGTGGGAGACGTAGGCACAATTGGCCAAACTCTGATCAATCATGTGTGTTATCTGTTTGTGTTTTTTCATATATGTTTGCTTTTGAACTAGAGTTGCTATTCTAACTGGGTAACTCTAATGTGAAACAGATAGCAAGGAGTATCCATCTCAAAGGCTAGAATATTTGGATCATTAATTGGAGAAAATAGGATCATAGGAACATGGCTCAGACACTTGAAAGTATTAAGGGCAAAGGAGGTTCAATCAAGTTAGGGACCACTGGAACAATTGGCTCTTTAATGACAAGAGAATTGGATCGTGTCTCTTCTGTATCACACAAACAGCATGTATCTTCAAGAACTAAACCTAGGACACTTCCTGTTTCCGTTCCATGTAGTAGTAGTAGTAGTAGTAGTACTGGTACAAGTGCGACCCCTAAAAGACTACAACCAAGAAAATCATCAGATGAAGCCAGTGGCAGTGGAAGTAGTAAAATTACAAATAATAGAACAAAAGCGAATAGTACTAGGAGGAATACTCATAGAATACCAATGTTAGGTTCTGCTGATAACTTTTCAGTGGACAGAACTCCAGTCAGAGAGAAAAAAAATGATAAAAAGAAACCTAACATTGTTGAAGTTGTGGATATAAAATGTGGGAGTGCTGAGAAGACTTGGGCTACACCATTAGCAAGTCGTCTTAAGAAACTTGGTTTCTCGAAGCTCTCTGAGAGCATTATCTAAAACTGAAATTTTTTCTTGTCGGACCTTAGGTTTTTATAACTGAAAACCGAGGTTCTGTTAGGCCTACAGTTTTCTGATACATCAACTATAGAGCACATACTTGGTAGGAACTTGCTACTTACTCGCTTTTTCTTTGTACTTTCAACTGTGGATACAATCGTGCTTCTGGAATTTGTGCTAAGGGAGGAACCTACATCTGTGATTTGATGAGACTTGTTCCTCTGTAACCTGTCTTGGGAATTTGATTCGATCCGGCTGAAATACTCAATTTCCTGCATTATGAGGGATGCCACCGTGCCTCGGGTGCCTATGTCTACTGGAGGAAACTCAGCCATCTCTTTTGTGTCACTTGTGTCAAGGGTAGTGGATCTATTATGCTTGCTTTCTTTGGTTGGTGCTGAGGAGGTAGCTAAATCTTCTGTTCTAAGAACTGCTACTTCTGGTTTTGTTCTAGTGGGGAAAATGCAGATACTTTGAGGCATTTTTTTCTTCATCTTATGTTCTCTATCTGAAATGCATGGCATAAAGTTTGTGTAATTGGTAGATTGATTGATGACAATATGGTCACTGCATTCATGTGCTTGTAGTTAAAACACTCAGATTTCTAACTACTAAACTACCCTTTTTAACTACTTTTTAAGTTACATCATTTTCCTAGGTACATGCTAGCTCATTATTTGGGACTACATGTCAGTGTGAAGCAATGTTTTTAAAAACCTGACTGAACCGGACGGTTAAACCGGGTGAACCGAGAATTGGCTAGTTTTTTGGTAGGTTTGATTCTGGTTACATTGCAACCTGGTTGAACCGAGATTGAAACAGGTTGAACCGGCTCAACTGCAGTTGGTTCAACTGGTTTTCATATTGAACCATGGTTGATCATATTGAACCAAATAAATTGTGATCTTGAGGTCTCACTTATTTGATCTCCGGTTCGGTTTTTAAAACTGGTGTGAAATGAATTAGATCTGATGAGATTCATGATAAAGGTAAAATAGGACAATATCTTTCATTGGCTTTTTAAGTGAACTGATTTTGCATTTTGGTGTATTAATTGGCAATAATAGTATGCTAAGTTGATAACTAGGCAAAGCAAGGAAAACGGTTAATTATTGAGTGTTTTTCAGGTTTAGGGAAGTACAGTATGCATGGTTTTATTTCAGTTGGCTCTGTATTTTGTATTTTGGTTTTATATGGGGAAGTGTGTGAAAGATAGAGCATCATTTACGAAATCTATATTTATCAATGAGTTGAACTTTAATCCTGAAATTAGACAAAAACCTTGATGGACTACACTTAAAATTTGTTGTTTTGTATTTGTATTATGCTATCTATCTGAATCACCCTTTAAAATATTTTGTCTGTGACCAGCTTTAGTTAGCTTCTAAGTTCTAACTTATAAGAACGTCTTAATTAAAATAAAATTTTGACAACTTGTTATTCAAGTGAGTGGATTTCTAAAAAGTAATTGAATGAAAAAGCTAATGGCAACTTGTTATTTAAAAAACTCATACTTTGATTCAGTATTTCTTTTTTCAATAGCACCTCTTAACGAGTTGAGAAATGATATTTTAACACATAAAATTGACATCAAATTAGATAATTTTTTTAATGATAAATATTAATAGTTAGTTATTAATCCTCCAAATTGTGTTTAAATATACATGATTTTCATATATTTAAATATACATGATATTTGTTAATCATGATTTTCTATTCAAATATACATTTAAAAATCGTAGATAATGACTTTTTTTTAACGCGTAGGTAACATTTAATATCATAGTTAAATGTTTTGGTAGATGGTTAATAAGTTTTGATACCTCATTATATTTATTAACTATCCACTAAACATAAACATAGTTAACCACATAACTTGTAAGAAAATATCATATGTAAACCGTTACTAACATGATGTAGTACACTTGGTAGATAATTAGATTCAAGTCTTAGATTGATCTCTATGAAAGAGCCTCTACTATGGAATATCAATTTCTTAAATAAATATTAGATTGCTGGTCAAAGAATAGCTGTATTCACCCAAAAGAAAAGAAATATTACCAACCTATTTCTTCTCTTTATTTACTTCACTGTTGAATGTGTGAATTTATTGGTGCAAAACTTTACTACCAAAAAGAGATGGAGCAAGTTTAAGGAGCATGTGATTGTAACACTCATCACGGTTTTTGTTGTGGAGTCACTCACGGGTAATACATTTACTTGTACTTGATCTTGTAATTGGTCATCCATTTCACATCACAAGCTGAAAAAATAATGTAAGTAAACTAAGAATAATCAAAGCAAAGGAGTGCTCTTTCTCATTCACGAATAAGACCAATTCCATGCTATTTTATCCATATTGTGCCTTTTAAGAATATATAGCATACCATTTACCAAATAAATACATATAGCATAAATTTTAATCACACATAGTAATAGATTAGGACAACATTGGTAAGTGGGTAACATAGTTGCTCAAATAGCTTTTAGATCACTAACTTTATGCATGCCCTGATTGCTTGTTAGACAAGCTTTTTACGTTTTAGACATGGTTTTCTAAGTTTTGAATACAAACTAACTATAATTAGATGAAAAAATTAGCCCATATTATAAGCTAAGTGTGAAACAATGCAAGAAGGGGGATTATTATTATTGTAACAATGAAAAACATTGCTTCCCTAGTCCGACGGAAAATGTTCTTGACCAGTTTCGCTTCAGTCTCAAATACGATGTGCGATTTGGCCACTGAGCTAGCAAATTCCATAGCAAGGTAAAAACTCATTGCCTCAGCCGTGACGGTGTCATCAAACCCTCTTCCCCGCTGAGTAGGAGCGACAACATAAAAACACCAGTTATAACTCAAATGTTATGTTTCAATTATTTGTTATTGTATTTTTTAAGTGTTGCAAACTTTTTTTGATCCTGTTCTGCATAGCATTAATATTCATATTTTACATTAACATGAGATACCCAATGTTCTCATTGCATTAGCAATATTTGAAAGTTGGAACAACATAAGCAACAAAGGTCAAAGGGTGATCTAGTTTGAATGATTCATATCATGTTTTACAAAGGTGTCTGTTTGGATCCAATAGTCGATATGAGGACCTAATTAGTGAATAATATGCGAGTGATATGCCTCTATAAATTGTTGAGGACTTGATATACCATGCTTCTGTTTTATTTTTATCTTTTTTTCCCTTTCAAAAGGTATAATAGGCTTCTTGTTGTATATTGGCTTCAAATTGTGAAAGCAGAGCAGCCCAGAAATCGTGACACGATTTGGGCATCGTGGCACGATTTGCTTGGCAGAGAGCATGCCTTGTGAGATGGAAAATCGTGACACGATTTGGGAAATCGTGACACGATTCAACAACTTCCTCAGCAAGTTTACCTGAAAGGGACTGGTCACAACGGTTGGAAAAGCAGAATCGTGACACGATTTTGGAAGCGTGACACGATTTTGGGCGCCTGTGACTAGTATTTAAGTGGTTTTCTGCATTCTTTGAAGGAGAGCTGAAGCAAGAGGTCTAGGGTTCACAAAGGGGGGAACTTGAGGGTTGAGTACCTTTGTAGGGATAGTCTCTTGGGTTGGGATAAACATTGTAAACACCTTGGGTAGTGAGATTATATCATTGGAAGGATCATAAGCTTCCTCTAGTATAATCTCTTGTAGGTTCATATGAGTGAGGTGGGTCAAGACAAGGGTAGAGATTAGGTTTGAAGGCTGATTTCTTGTAACCTTTGTAACATCTTATCATAGTGGATTGGAGAGCTGCTCTCTCCCCCAGATTAGGTCATATTGACTGAACTGAGTTACCATTTTGTGTGTGTTTGTTTTTCTTAAGCTTTCTTATCTTCATGTTTGTTAGTGTCATTGTTTTAAGCTCTACACTTAGGCTTTGGATCTGTTTTGTTGTTGTTGCTTGAAGACACTTAGACCTAGGATTACCACTACCTTTTGCTCCACACATCTATACAAGTATTGGTGTGATTTCGAACCGATAGTGATTCCGGTACGGTATTTCACAACAATTGGCGCCCACCGTGGGGCACAGGCGTAAAGTGGTATAGTTGGTATCATGGGTTCAAAGTGGGACATCGAGAAGTTCACCGGAAGTAATGATTTCGGGTTGTGGAAGGTTAAGATGCAAGCGGTTTTGACACAACAAAAGTGTGTAGAAGCATTGAAGGGTGAAGCGGCGATGCCGGCACATTTGACACAAGCGGAGAAGCGTGAGATGATAGACAAGGCAAAGAGTGCCATTGTTTTATGTCTCGGAGATAAGGTTTTAAGGGATGTCGCGAGGGAACCAACCGCGGCATCGATGTGGGCTAAGATGGAGTCATTGTACATGACGAAATCGTTGGCTCATAGGCAACTCTTGAAGCAACAACTCTATTCATTCAAGATGGTGGAGTCTAAATCGATCTCGGAGCAATTGGCGGAATTTAACAAGATTCTTGATGATTTGGCCAACATTGAAGTCAATGTGGATGATGAGGACAAGGCATTGTTGTTACTTTGTTCATTACCAAAGTCTTTTGAGCATTTCAAGGATACCATCCTTTATGGTAAGGAGGGCACCACTACTTTGGAGGAAGTCCAAGCGGCTTTGAGAACCAAGGAATTGACCAAGTTCAAGGACTTGAAGGTTGATGATAGCGGTGAAGGCTTGAATGTTTCAAGAGGGAGGAATGAGAATAGAGGAAAAGGCAAGGGAAAGTCAAGGTCCAAGTCAAGGTCCAAGGTTTTTGACAAATCAAAGTATAAGTGCTTTCTTTGTCACAAACAAGGTCACTTCAAGAAGGATTGTCCGGAAAAGGAGGGCAATGGTAGTTCTTCCGTTCAAGTTGCGGTGGCGTCCGATGAAGATGGTTATGAAAGTGCGGGTGCACTAGCAGTCACAAGTTGGGAACTGGAGAAGAGCTGGGTTTTGGACTCGGGATGCTCTTATCACATGTGTCCTAGAAAGGAATATTTTGAGACTTTGGCTCTAAAGGAAGGAGGAGTTGTTCGACTCGGAAATGACAAAGCGTGCAAAGTCCAAGGTATGGGAAACGTCCGTCTAAAGATGTTTGATGGCCGTGAATTCCTTTTAAAGGAAGTGAGGTATGTTCCCGAACTTAAGCGAAATTTAATTTCCATAAGCATGTTTGATAGTCTAGGTTATTGTACTAGAATTGAGCATGGAATTTGTAAAATTTCGCATGGTGCATTGATTACGGTCAAGGGGTCTAAAATGAATGGTTTATACATTTTAGATGGTTCCATAGTAATTGGTAATGCATCGGTAGCTAGTGTAGTACATCATAATAATTCTGAATTGTGGCATATGAGATTAGGGCATGTTAGTGAAAGAGGTTTAGTTGAACTAGCCAAACAAGGTTTGCTAGGTAAAGAAAAGTTGGATAAGCTAGAATTTTGTGAACAATGCATACTAGGAAAACAACATAGAGTTAAGTTTGGTAGTGGCATGCATAATTCTAGTAGACCTTTTGAGTATGTACATTCGGACCTTTGGGGTCCTTCCAAGACTCTTACTCATGGGGGAGGATCCTATTTTCTTTCCATTATTGATGATTATTCTAGGAGAGTGTGGGTCTTTGTTTTGAAAAACAAAAGTGACACCTTTGAAAAGTTCAAAGAATGGCACACTCTCATAGAAAATCAAATGGGAACTAAACTAAAAGGGTTAAGAACTGACAATGGCCTGGAGTTTGTTTCAGAGCAGTTTAATGAGTTTTGCAGGATAAAAGGAATCAAGAGGCATAGAACCGTACCGAGAACACCGCAACAAAATGGTCTTGCTGAACGCATGAATAGGACACTTTTGGAGCGTGTGAGGTGTATGATACTAGGAGCTGGGTTACCTAAGAGTTTCTGGGGTGAAGCAGTGACGACTGCAGCTTATTTGATCAACAGATGTCCATCAACGGCAATCGACTTCAAGACACCTATGGAAGTATGGAGTGGGAAACCGGCAAACTACTCAACTTTGAAGGTTTTCGGAGCTTTGGCATATGCGCATATCAAGCAAGACAAGCTTGAGCCTAGAGCTTTGAAATGTGTCTTCATTGGTTATCCGGAAGGTGTGAAGGGCTACAAGTTGTGGAAATTGGAATCTGGTGGAGGATCAAAAGTCTTGATTAGTAGGGATGTTACCTTTGATGAGACCCGTATGGGGATGAAGTGTAAAGACCTAGAGACGTTAGTACCGGAAACAAGGGTGGAGGAAACTCAGTTTGAGGTGGAGCTTCCAAGTGAAGAAGAAGACGATGTGGAAGATGAAGATTCAACATCGGAGCCAAGTGGAACTCAACCGGTAGTGGATCCTGATTATCTTTTGGCTAGAGATAGGGAAAGAAGGACCATTACGGCACCTAGTAGATATGGTTATGCGGACTTGGTGTGTTTTGCTCTAAATGCGGCTGAAGGTGTGCAAGACTCGGAGCCTAGAAACTTCAAGGAGGCATTTGAGAGCAAAGAAAGCAAGTATTGGTTGAAGGCAGTGAATGAAGAAATGGATTCATTGGAGAAGAACCAAACTTGGAAACTTGTGAAGCTACCTAAACACCAAAGGGTAGTTGGATGCAAGTGGATCTTCAAGAAAAAGGAGGGTATTCCGGGAGTTGAGGGTCCAAGGTACAAAGCAAGACTTGTGGCAAAGGGTTTCACTCAAGTGGAAGGGATTGACTATAATGAGATCTTCTCACCGGTGGTGAAACATTGTTCCATAAGGATTCTCATGGCTATTGAGAATTATTTCAATCTTGAGTTGGAGCAAATGGATGTAAAGACCGCTTTCTTACATGGTGACCTTGAAGAGACAATCTACATGGAGCAACCGGAAGGTTTTGTGGAGGACAAGTCTAAGGTGTGTCTTTTGAAGAAATCTTTGTATGGGTTGAAGCAAAGCCCTAGGCAATGGTATCGTCGGTTTGATGAATTTCTTTTAAAGACCGGTTTTGTGAGAAGCGGGTATGATTCATGTGTGTACATGTTGAAGAATGGTGAGAAAGTCGTTCTTTATCTTCTTCTATATGTGGATGATATCTTGATGGCAAGTTCTAGCAAGGATGAGATTATGAGGCTCAAAGAAAAGTTAAATGAAGAATTTGAGATGAAAGATCTTGGTCCGGCAAAGCGAGTTCTTGGAATTGATATCGTGAGAAATCGTGACAAAGGTGAACTCTTCTTATCTCAACTTAGTTACTTGAAGAAGGTGGTGGAGCGTTTTAGAATGTCAAACTCTAAAATTGTCAGCACTCCCTTGGGTCACCACACAAAGTTGTCCATAAAACAATGTCCTCAATCCGAGGATGAAAAACAAGCGATGGCTAGTACTCCCTATGCTAGTGGGGTTGGAAGCATCATGTATGGAATGGTTTGTAGTAGACCGGACTTAGCTTATGCGGTTAGCATTGTGAGTCGGTTCATGGCAAATCCGGGTATTGTGCATTGGCAAGCTTTGAAGTGGGTGTTGAGGTATTTGAATGGGTCTTTGAAGGGCGGTTTGAAGTACACAAGAGCAACTCAAGGGAAAGACGCTTTGGAGGGGTATGTGGATTCGGATTATGCGGGCAATATAGACACTAGAAAATCTCTATCGGGGTTTGTGTTTACTCTCTATGGCACGGCTATTAGTTGGAAGGCAAACCAACAATCCGTGGTGGCATTATCTACAACTCAAGCGGAATACATTGCCCTTGTTGAAGGGGTGAAAGAGGCCATGTGGCTGAAAGGGATGATTGGTGAGTTAGGAATTACTCAAGAATGTGTGAAGATACATTGTGATAGCCAAAGCGCGATTCACTTGGCAAATCATCAAGTGTATCATGAGAGGACAAAGCACATTGACATTCGCCTGCACTTTGTTAGAGACATGATTGAATCAAAAGAGATCATGGTGGAAAAAGTGGCATCGGAAGAGAATCCGGCGGATGTGTTTACCAAGTCATTGCCTAGATCAAGGTTCAAGCATTGCTTGGACTTGATCAAATTTGTTGAAGAGTAATTCCCTTATGGAGAGAGCAGCATGGTGGTTGATGGTTAAATTGGCATCATCACCAATTAGAAGTCAAGGTGGAGAATGTTGTATATTGGCTTCAAATTGTGAAAGCAGAGCAGCCCAGAAATCGTGACACGATTTGGGCATCGTGGCACGATTTGCTTGGCAGAGAGCATGCCTTGTGAGATGGAAAATCGTGACACGATTTGGGAAATCGTGACACGATTCAACAACTTCCTCAGCAAGTTTACCTGAAAGGGACTAGTCACAACGGTTGGAAAAGCAGAATCGTGACACGATTTTGGAAGCGTGACACGATTTTGGGCGCCTGTGACTAGTATTTAAGTGGTTTTCTGCATTCTTTGAAGGAGAGCTGAAGCAAGAGGTCTAGGGTTCACAAAGGGGGGAACTTGAGGGTTGAGTACCTTTGTAGGGCTAGTCTCTTGGGTTGGGATAAACATTGTAAACACCTTGGGTAGTGAGATTATATCATTGGAAGGATCATAAGCTTCCTCTAGTATAATCTCTTGTAGGTTCATATGAGTGAGGTGGGTCAAGACAAGGGTAGAGATTAGGTTTGAAGGCTGATTTCTTGTAACCTTTGTAACATCTTATCATAGTGGATTGGAGAGCTGCTCTCTCCCCCAGATTAGGTCATATTGACTGAACTGGGTTACCATTTTGTGTGTGTTTGTTTTTCTTAAGCTTTCTTATCTTCATGCTTGTTAGTGTCATTGTTTTAAGCTCTACACTTAGGCTTTGGGTCTGTTTTGTTGTTGTTGCTTGAAGACACTTAGACCTAGGATTACCACTACCTTTTGCTCCACACATCTATACAAGTATTGGTGTGATTTCGAACCGATAGTGATTCCGGTACGGTATTTCACAACACTTCTGTTATTTAGGTGACTTGACGTCCACCAAAGAAAAGGCAGTTTAACTGTCAATATGCGAAAATTTGACAGAAGCCATCATCTAAGATTTGATCATGATCATCGAGGGAAAAACAAAAACATCAAACACCAAATCCTGAAAATTGAATTAGAATAGTTTAATTTAATAACGCGAAGTTAATCAAGGTTATATGACCTCCTTAATGCAAAGAATTTAGTAAGACATGATATTATCAAAACACAATCATTAATATTCAAGGTTTCATTTGCAACATTTGCTAATAATTTTGCAATCACAATGCTTTATATTGCATTCTCACTGTATTTTAACAAAAAACATGATGAAACTTAATCGAGCTGAAGTTAATAGTTACTACTTAAAATAAAGCTGAACAAGCTTCTTCAGAGTGTCAAATACACTTGTTAGTGGATCAAATGCAACAGAGCCCTTCAGTTCAAGATCAGGAAATTGGTTTGTTAGTGCCTGCTGCATCCCTGACATGGACATCATAGCTGCCAGTTGACTATTGGACATTACTTCACAATCTTGAGGTGTATCTTTAATTTCGCTTGGATTATATCCATAATCTGCAAGGTAAGTTTTGTATTTCTCTATAAATTCAGGTCCAGGGTTAGGTGCTCTTGAGTATATCTGTAATATTGATCAAGGGAAAATGAATTATAATTGTGAATATTATGAAGCACCGACACCGACTCACACATAGGCACCACTAATAATTTAAGAAAATGTAAGCAATTGAATGTAATATGCGTTGGTGTCATGTCGGACACTGACATGTGTGAGACACTGGACACGCCACCAATCTGGTGTATTGGTGCTACAAACGTCATAATAAACTAGTATATGTGTTAACTTGGATAGCTGCAATGTCAAGTTTATCAACTCTTTCCTGGACCATAAAATTATCAAGACATGATTCAACACTAGAAGTAAAAACATAATCAAATACTCCCTTGCTAATTGATAGCTATTAATTAAAGAAATGTTGAAGCAGAGTTAGAGTGCTTCACTGACAGATGATAACTAGTTGATGCCTTCAATTAAAATTTAGAAGAATTATTTCATATGATGTTTAATAAACATCTTAATTACACGCTTATAGCATAAGTGTTTATTATATAAGTGCTTATGTATACGCTACTTCTATAACAAAAGGTATAATTAAGTCAGATTGTTTTCATATAAACTATAAGTTGTTTTCATAAGCTGTCCTAGAGAGCTATGGAAATAAGCTGAAAACAGAATATGGACATGTTATAAGCTGTTTATATAAACTGTCGAACAATCTTACATGGCTTATGTCAGTAGATAAGCTCAAATAACTCAATCAAAATAGTTACTTAGAATGCTTGATCAAGTGCTTAAAAAGTTTCATACCTGAACAAAACTTGTGTCCTTAGCTCCAGAAACAAGAGCGTAATTGTCATAGTCAGTAGCAATCACATCATAAGGCTCCTTGGGAATGAATGGCAATGTTGGAAAGCGGAGAAAACATTTTCCTTTGATCATCTCCTGCGTCTCTAGTTGTGTCTCATTTTTCACCAAATCTTCTTGTGAAAGACATTGAACCCTTCCCCTAATGCCGGTTATATACCCATTAGGGCCCCCATGAACACAAAAAGTATCAACTTGGATAGCTGGTTTTTCGCTATCAAATGTATACACACCCTGTAATGTCATTTATATACTCAAATTAGTATTAAGAAGCTTATGGTCATGTATGTAAGAAAATAGATTCTATGCAGATGTGGTTTTGTGAGTATTTTTTTGGGTGGGTGGGACTTGGGTATTATGATGCATCACATTGAGTACTATAGGATGGCTAATGGAGAATTTAAGTGTCTTGGGCCTTCCCCTTGATAGGTAGATATGAAAGGAGGGTTCTCCAAGTTTCTTAGTGCTTATTAGACAGGGTTACCTACAGAGAGACTGACCAGAAAGGTTGTAGAGTGCGGTCATCGGAACCTCGACTCTTAGAGGCGGTGCTATGATACAGACTTCGGCACTCTCACATTGACTAATATGGGATGCTAGGTGGAGTACTTAAGTACTAAGTTATTCTCTCTCGATAGCTTGGTTTTAAGGGAGGGTTCCCCAAGTACTTGGGTGCTTATCAATGGCCAAAGTGACCAAGTGAGTAACACCTTTTATCTCCAAGAACCACTAGACTATTCTAATGAATGAAAAAAAAATCCACATATGGTTCATATACAACAGAAAAGAAAATCTATGGTTTGTCTATGCCTCCCCCTTGGACATTAGTTGTGAATAATGTCAAGTTAACAAAGGGAAAATAATGTCAAGTTAACAAAGGGAAATAAGTTGGCAAAACCTAAATGCAGACTATATTTATTATAGCATTCACCTGCCTGAGTGCAATGACAGTCTTCTTGGCCTGCTCCAGCAAAACCGCGTTTGAGTGAAGCAACTTCAAACCATCTTCCTGAATATCTGATAGGGTCAAAATTCTTGGCTGTCATACCTCTCATCATCATCTGATTTTCACTGGACTCATTCTCAAATGGTGAACTAACTGCATTTTCACTGGCAATAGCAATCTGGCATATGTTTTGCGGTTGAGAATATAGATCTGCTGCTACAGACTGTTGATGAAAAAGGTGGTCAAAATTTGAAACAGCTCATACACATATATATAGACACATATTTACTACATTTTTTTATCAATCAAAAACCTTATCTATAGCAACATCCAGCATTTGTAAGAACTTCCATATGGTCATATTAAAGAGTGAATACACCCAAAATATCTACTTCCTCTAGAATGAAATATACGCAAAATTTAACAAAACTACACATGTTAAGAAAAGTAGGTGATTACATTTA
This sequence comes from Medicago arabica, assembly GCA_946800305.1. Lineage (NCBI taxonomy): Eukaryota > Viridiplantae > Streptophyta > Magnoliopsida > Fabales > Fabaceae > Medicago > Medicago arabica. The sequence goes on from OX326970.1 coordinate 4,427,411, forward strand.
ATCTATGCAACTCAATAAAAAAAGTTAATTGCCTAAACTAACCTTCATTACTAATACATTGATTCATTGAAAAAGTTAACATATGCTTATAATTCATTCCAAAATAGACAAGGTAAAATTTGCTTATAATTCATTCCAAAATAGATGAAGTAAAATTTGCTTATAATTCATTTCTGAGGAGGTATCTAGCAAAGAAATCCACAGAAAAACGTAATGGCGCCCAATATTACAAGAGTAAGCAGTAATTTTGATCCCTAATTGTGTGAGACGATGACATTAAAATCCTTGAATGTATTGAAACTTCAAAAACATCCCTGAGTATGTCTTATGCTGGTAGTTTTAAGGGCCAAAACGACAAAAAGACGACGCATTTGAGTATCAAACCGACTGGAGAAGACACATTCGAAGATGTTTTTGTAATTTTAATACATTTATGGACAATAGGGACATGTTTGACATATTCAGGTATGTTTATTTACTCAATATTACAAACTACAATAATTGTTGAATTTTCCTCTACCTAATGTCTATGTGATTTTGGAATCATATAGAATGATTAAACACCACTATAATTAAAATCTGTATACACTATCTAAAAAAATATGAAATAGTAACATTCTTGAGTTGTGGAATATTTCTAATATTCTAATAATTATACAATACAAACCTGATTTGCTGGAGAGATAAATATCAAGGAAGCAGCAAGACCAGATAAAACATGCTTGGTCAAAACCTTACTTGGAAGATCAAGTGAACACTTCAACTGTGTTTTTCTTGACACTCCTCTGCAATATTGTCTAGAAACAAAAGTTACAACAATAATTGATAATGGAAATGAAAAGAGAAAAAGAGAGAGAGAGTTGAGTTTGTTACCTATGATGAATGAGAGGAGAAGAAGTACAGTAAAGTAGCTTAGGTGATGCTCCTAGAAAAATATCTACCATGACTTTGCTTTCTCAATTTTCTACTATTGCTCATTCTGGTCTTTCTATAATTGGTAATTCTATTATTCTGGTTTTTGTGGCAAAAGATCTTCCTGAAACATCATCATCGTCCAACGGTCCCATGAATGAAATTGGACCTATCTCACTACAGATATTTATATCTCAAAGGATAATGCTATCTATACACTGATTTTTTTTCTATCCACACCCCTCTTTCTTTCCTTTTACTATAACACCCTTAATTTTTCTCATTCAAGTGATGGATCATTAAAAAAAATTCAATTTTTTTTATTTGTTATGAATATTGATATTATTAATTCAACTTTAGTGATTATCATGTTTGTGACGATAAAAGTTATGGTTGCATGGTTTTAGATATCAAACGAAAGTACAAAAATGTGAAGTTTGATATTCGATCTATAAAGTTGAACAATGAAATCAAATTATGAAAATATAATTGGTTATTAGTTTTAAATATGTTATTGGTCTAGCCTTTAAAATCTATTATGCTATTCAGGTGCGTCAACAAGTCTTTCAAAACTCTCATCTCAGATCCTTACTTTGCTCAAATGCATCCGGAGAAATCGCAACGAAAACGGCACCTCGTACTAAGTTCAGTAAAAAATTATGTCCTAACCTTCCCAGTTTCTCGTTTACTCCATATAATCCATCAACGATGATCACCGTTCAATACGATCATTACTATCAACTGGAGAATCATATTTATGGTTGATTGTTCCTTGGTTCATGCAATGGATTACTATGCTCGATTAAAATGTATACATTACCACAGTATTCATTGATGTTTTTTTGGAACCCAGCCATTAGGACAAAATCTGAAATTTTCAAAGCCTCTTTGCGTATGGTTTTCAATTCTCTTTTGGTTATAATACTTCCACTGAAACTTATAAGATGGTAGCCTTCTGTATCGAAGAGAAGCATGGTAATGCAACAAGCGTGGTGAAAGTTGTTAGCTTAAGGGAAAATACCTGGAGAATTATTCAATGTTTCCCAGCACCTCCACTTCATTGGTTTCATCGTAAGAAGAACGATGATGTGTATTTGAGTGGTACTATTAATTGGTTGACCCTTCACAATCACTACAATTCTAATTATCATTTTCGTTGGGATTATGATAGAGCTACTCTTGAGCAATATGTGATCGTTTCGTTTGATCTCTCTATTGAGACATACTCAACTTTTGCTGCCTTTGGGTTTCGATGTGGTGCAACGTGTTCAACCAAAGCTTGTGGTTATGATGGACTGCCTTTTTTCCGGACATGATTTCAAGATTACTTATTTTGTTATATGGAAGATGAAGGATTTTGGCGTTCATGAGTCTTGGATTCAATTATTTAAAATTAGATATGATATTTTTTATCCATTCGTCTATGGTTATGTATCTAATTTTAAATTGTTGGAATTATTGCCATTGTGTCTGTCTGAGAATGGCGATACACTACTATTGGCAAATGTCGTATACAACGAGGCATTTATCTATAATCGCAGATATAATAAATTGGAGAAAATTGGAATTGCTAACAATATATTGTGGTTGTAACGCCCCCTTTTTATTTAATTATTTTTAGTTAATATTTGAATACTTTTACATGATTTTATAATTGATAAGTGATAATATGTTTGTTATTTGTTATAGAAATATTTGTTATAAATATGTTTGTTATTTGTTATAAAAATATTTGTTATTTTGTTTAAAAATATATTTGATATTTATTTGATTTATTATTTTTAGCATAAGTATTATTTGGCTTAGTTGTGTGTATATATATATTTAAGAGAGTTTAGTGAAGTAAAATAAAATAGGATATTTTATTTGGAGGAGTTGTTATGTAATTTTAGAGAATTTGAGGATTTAGTGGAAAAATAAGACAAGTGGAGAAAAGTTATTTAAAGAGGGAATTAGGTTAAGAAAAACATAGTAAGCGTTGTCAGAGTTTTTGGAGAGAAAGAGGATGAACCTAGAAGAGGCAAGAACAAAAGAGAAGAACGCAGCTTTGATTCATGATTTTATTCAGGTAAGGGTGAGCCTAGCTTCAATTATGTTATACTGTAATTCATTGTTTATGATTAACTAAGGGATTGGGAAGGGTTTAGAGGGAGTTCTTAAGTTAGGGTTTTGGTAGATTTTGTGATGAATTGTTGAGAGAATGATGTGAACTGATGTAGAAACATGTTACAGAACCTAGGTTAGACACTAGGATCATAATTCTGAATGATTAGAGCCTTAGTATGAGAGATTGGACGAGTTTTAGCGAGGGTTTAAGCGAACCCGCACCTGTTCTGCGACCGCTCGCCGTAGTGAGCAGACATACTCGTCGTGGCGAGCAGAACAGTTTAACTCGCGAGGCGAGCAACATCACTCGCCGTGGCGAGCAACCCCTTTAGCGCGCGCGAGGCGAGCAACAACACTCGCCGTAGCGAGCACTGGCAGAATGCAAAATTGATAGCTCACCGTGGCGAGCAGAACCACTCGCCATAGCGAGCAATGTGGTCTCAGACCATTATAACTTGAGTTTTAGAACTCTGTTTTGAGCGAGGCTTTGAGGGTAGACTTCTGGATAGTATTAGAGATGTTTAAGACCTAAATTACAACCTGTAATGATGCTGTAAGATGACTCTTAACTATTGACCTTAATCTATGATTTATATGCTTGTTAAATGAGTTGTATGAATGACGTTTAAATGATATTTGCGACAATGATTATGTGCTGTGAATATGTGTTAATGTGTTGAGCTGCTGCCATGTACTGTTATAATTGCATGTGTCGGTAAAGAGTCGTATATGATGTTAAGATGTTGTGTGTAACTTGTTTAAGTATATAAGTCGAGTTCATGCATTTGCATAATTAGCGACGGTGGAGCTTATGTTCAAAGCGACGGTGGAGCATTTTGCTCAAAGCGACGGTGAAGCTTATTTAAGCTTAAATATTGGTACCACATGCATGATGTTTAAGATGTTAGAGTTGCATAGTCGAGTTTTGAGGGTAGACTTCTGGATAGTATTAGAGATGTTTAAGACCTAAATTACAACCTGTAATGATGATGTAAGATGACTCTTAACTATTGACCTTAATCTATGATTTATATGCTTGTTAAATGAGTTGTATGAATGACGTTTAAATGATATTTGCGACAATGATTATGTGCTGTGAATATGTGTTAATGTGTTGAGCTGCTGCCATGTACTGTTATAATTGCATGTGTCGGTAAAGAGTCGTATATGATGTTAAGATGTTGTGTGTAACTTGTTTAAGTATATAAGTCGAGTTCATGCATTTGCATAATTAGCGACGGTGGAGCTTATGCTCAAAGCGACGGTGGAGCTTATGTTCAAAGCGACGGTGGAGCATTTTGCTCAAAGCGACGGTGAAGCTTATTTAAGCTTAAATATTGGTACCACATGCATGATGTTTAAGATGTTAGAGTTGCATAGTCGAGTTTTGAGGGTAGACTTCTGGATAGTATTAGAGATGTTTAAGACCTAAATTACAACCTGTAATGATGCTGTAAGATGACTCTTAACTATTGACCTTAATCTATGATTTATAAGCTTGTTAAATGAGTTGTATGAATGACGTTTAAATGATATTTGCGACAATGATTATGTGCTGTGAATATGTGTTAATGTGTTGAGCTGCTGCCATGTACTGTTATAATTGCATGTGTCGGTAAAGAGTCGTATATGATGTTAAGATGTTGTGTGTAACTTGTTTAAGTATATAAGTCGAGTTCATGCATTTGCATAATTAGCGACGGTGGAGCTTATGCTCAAAGCGACGGTGGAGCTTATGTTCAAAGCGACGGTGGAGCATTTTGCTCAAAGCGACGGTGAAGCTTATTTAAGCTTAAATATTGGTACCACATGCATGATGTTTAAGATGTTAGAGTTGCATAGTCGAGTTGCATTTGTCGAGTCTTGTGTCTAAGACGTTAAGAGATGATTTGTTATGTGAAGAATGTTTTAAGATGATTTGTATATGTGGATGTTTGAGACGTTTCTGTTCTATGTGATGAATATCGTTGTTGTTGTTAAGCATAGATATTTGAGTTATATGTTAATATAATTGATGTGAATCTCACCCCTTCTGTTGGAATTGCCGCCTTGTGGGCAAGTGCAGGTGATCAAGCTTAGGTACGACGATGTGAGAGGTCCTTGTGGTGTCGTAGGAAATGCTCTGATATGTAACGGGATGGGGATTACTATTTGTTTCTATTCCTTTATGTATCGTTTTTGAATTAATTATGACATTGGTGCGAAGAACTAATCTTTTTAAAGAGTTTGAATTATGATTCCGCTGCTACGTTTTGAATATTTTTATGATGAAGAATTATTATTCTTTTTATTAAAGAGATTTTTATGAAATGTGACATCCCGAATATGATATACTCTGATTTTATTATGAATTTTTATACTTGGGATTTTCGGGGTGTTACAGTGGTCGCATGCCAAGGATTATTATGAAAACTTAGTTTCGACTCGATGATAGTGAGTTTTTCTTCCACATAATACTTGCTTCCGATTTCCTGTTCAGTCTAATTTCGGGAATTCCAAAGAAGTCTTCTCAAGTAAAGAATTGTCGATGAGTTGCAAGATCTATACATCGTGTGTATTTTCTTTCCTTTTCACTTTGTGGCTATTCCATGGGAGTGAATTTTGGTTCTATAGCTGGAGTTGTCTACATAGCGATTTCAATTGTTTAATATGATTTTGCTGCTCTCCGTTGTTATTTTTACTCTAATTAGCTCCACACTTTTGTTTTGTTATGGTATTGCAAAGAATTTTAAAAGCAATGAGAGGTTGACCACCCCACGTATACACTCCTTGTACCTCCACACATAAAAGTGATATGTGGCAACTTGGCCCCCACACACTCACCAACTTTGTCTCTCACTCTCTTCTCCCTAGTGTCACATGGGGTGTACAAGGATGATACAAAAAAGGGTGTCAACTTATAATTAATCGAATTTTAATCATGTGTGAAGTTCCTTTTTATGCAAATATGCAAACAACATCCTTTTGTTTTTACGCATGTGTGCAAACTTATGTGTATATACTAGTAAGTTTAAGTGTACCAAAGAAATACATGCTAATAGATACTCAAAGCAACAATGTATAGCAAAAGAATAATAATAAACATACAGACTGGGTATCAATATATCGTCATCGGTCAAGGCTATGGTGTACAAGTGAGACAAATCTTGCACAATGCGAATGTTTTTTTTAACATTGAATCAATAAGTCTCATCATTGGATCAAATGAGATGTGATGCGAATTATTGTTCCAAAAGCGAAAAATAAATCTATGTATGATTCACACCTAATTTACTTGTGCACATTAGACAAAGTCATTGTCAACTTGCTAGTTGAAGTATCTTCCGCAGTCAACTCTACTATCATCCTTTGCACAAGGTGTATTTTTAGGAGTATGGTTGCTTCAAGAGAACTATATTATGCGTTTTGCCTTTGTTTTTTCAATGAAGTTGCATTTTTGGAACATAACAAAAACTAAATATAGATAATGATTAACTAAACGGAAATTAGCATCTTCATCTATTTTTATTGTCTTCTTTCAAAAAAAAAATCTATTTTTATTGTATGTTTAACAGTGTGCTAAGTTTCTATTTTCACTGCTGCTAGTATGTAACTATGACCATATTTGTTTTAAATGGCACCCACAACCATGTTTCGTCGTGAATCCCTTGTACCGTACTCTATAACTGCAACATTAATAGATTTTGATTTTGGTCTTGGATCTCCCTCCTAGACAGCTCCACTAAATAGCTCATCTATTATAATTTGTGTTTACATACGTAAACAGTTATAAAAAGTTGTGCTTGAATGATTGTGTGTATCTATGATGAATTGACCTACTCATATATATGGAAAATAGAAAAAATAAACTATCTTTTGTTGTCAAGTTCAACTGAGATAATAGTTATCGAGGTATTTAACATGATGGGGGCATGGGTATGAATCTGCAATTTTTCATTACTCAACATTTAGTATGTATGAGTTTCAACAGTAGACTCAAATAGAAAAAAATGTTTTCCTCTTCCATGTTCTTCATTTACTCAAATATAACTAACAAGCACTAACACCTAATTACATTGATGATCGACTAGGGTACAAAGTGTCCAATTAGTAAGATGTTTGCGTCAGACCTAGGAATTGTTTATTTACCCTTAATTTTTTTCTCAATTAATGTCAAAACATCATCAAGCTCAATTTTGTTTCTTGGATAATGTTCTAGACCAGACTCACAACCAATTTGCTATTGAAATGAGTTACTGCAGAATGCAAAGTATGTTATGAGGATGACCTAGAAGTGCACCCAAGCGAATCTAGTGAGTCCATCAGTGCCACATAATTACAACTGAACATTGATCCACAAATCACATCAAAGATATTCTAAAGGACTTCATAGATTCTACCTTCAAAACCCTAGAATACAACCACAAAAACATTCGATCCATGTCAGTTTAGTTCAATAGGAATGGTATTTTTAAAAACTTGAGAAATTTGTTTTTAAAAATCTAGCAAAAATAATTTTTTTAAACACTATAGATTCTTTATACTATTAAAAAATACACAAACTACAATGATTTTTTTTAAATATGTATTTAAGTCCTTGATTTAATTCGTAACCCTTAAATACACTTGTTGGTCACGATGATATACTTGTAAAACTTGTTTTAATGATGTGAATGATGTGGACACTCGGTTGTGGCCTGATGGCAAGTATGGTCTTTTCTCTGTGAAATCAGCAAATAATATGATGTGTAATTATTGAGATATAGTTGACGACAACTCATGGAACAAGATTTGGCAACTCAATACTCCAGAGCGAGTGAGGTATTTTATGTGGCTGCTTAGACATGGAAGGCTCATGACGAATGATTGTAAAAGCAGAATGACCCTTGGTGCTCCATATTGTCCTTTTTGCACTAATGTTATCAAGACAGAACTACATGTATTGCGGGATTGCTCTCAATGCATGGCCTTGTGGTTGCATGTTGTTGGATCACAGTCGAGGGAGTTATTTTTAACTCCAATTTGCAACAGAGGATCAATTTGAACTTAAATGGAGCGGTTGAAGAGATTGGTATTTCTAACTGGCAAGCATTTTGGGCTACTGCTTGTCATTCATTGTGGAAGTGGTGAAATAAGGAAGTTCATGAAGAAAATTATCAGAGACCAATGTGACAACATATAGAAATTTCTAAATATGCCAGAGACTATGACTTAGCCGTTGAAGTGGATAATATTGTAATGTTGGGGCATATTAAAGTAGACCACCTGAAGAAATATGGGTTGTGCTTAATACAGATGGAGCGATATAGGATAAATGTTTGGCAAGATGTGGAGGTCTCATCTAAGGGTGTAGTGGTGAGTGGTTTGGTGGCTTTGCTAAATTCTTGGGTAGTTGTACTGCATTGGTGGCTGAGCTCTGAGGTGTGTTAGAAGGTTTACAATATGTGTGGAGATTGGGGTTTCAGAATGTGGAAATTCGTACTGACTCATAGGTTGTGGTTAATATACTTGTTGATCAACTCAATTTTGCTCTACTAGGTGGAGTTTGTTTCAGAAGATTCGTCGTTTGCTTCAACTGGAGTGGGAGGTGAAGTTTTGCCATACCTATCATGAAGTCAACTTGTGTGTTGATGCTCTTGCAAAATTAGGTTGCAGTTTGGGCTCTACATTGGTTTGTTATGAGTCATGTCCGACTCAAATTAGTCATTTGTTATTAGCTGATGTTGCTGGAATCAGCATCCCTCGATTGATTTTCGTATAGTTTCTTTTTTCTTTTGGGCATATGCCCTCTTTTTTATAAAAAAAAAAAAAACTTGTTTTGAACTTTGATGGAAATGAATAATCAATCACTTAAGAAGAAATAACACGAGTTAATCGAAGAGAAATGCTAGCAACACACATTCTAACACACACTTTTCAACACATTTTTTTTTATTGGTTAAAATTCACACGGGTCCTACTAAATTATGTGGGCCCTATATAAATTTGGTGGCTCCCATATGAATTTTAATCAATCAAAAAAAATGAGTCCAAAAGTGTATGTTAGAAGATGTATTGCTAGCATTTCTCGTTAATCAATACATATGAATAGCCATACTTTCCTTCCGGTAGTAAAATTGTTCAATTGTAGGAGTATAAAATTTTTTGCGTGAAACCCCCGAAAATATTTGACGTACAATACACGCATTATTGAGTTTTGGGAAAGACAAACTTCAACACTTTACAAAACCCATTTTGAAACTTTGCCAAACTTCCACAATTAAATAATCACAAAATCATATTGTATAAGACCCCGTCACTCAAGTACACGTCATGTAGTTAGCATCATTCAAAGTCGTGTGCTTTTTACTTTCATCACCCTTTGCCAACACCTGTTTTAGTGTCTTATCACAAAGAACTAACACTCACACTTGTTAGTTGTTAGTAAACCCTAAAGTATTCATGATAATATTTTCTTTTTCTTGTATTAACGATGCAGTTTGGGGGATTAGGACGTTCATAATTTGGAGTTTGATAGGAAGTTAATATTGCTACTAGTTGAAAGTTATTTGAATCAGGAGTTGAACTCCAATTATTGTGAACATTTATACATTATTAAATTAAACAACTTGATCATCAATTCATCGTCCAATAAATAATCCAATATTCAATATTACATGTGTATCATGGACCTATATTTTTAATGGATAAAACTTAAGCTCCGTTGTGATAATTTTAAACGAGCGGAATGGAACAAAATGAAATGGAGCGGGATGGAATGGAATGAAATAGATATTCCATCCCACTATTTAGATATTTTATGATGGAACAGAATAAACTTTCCATTCCATTGTTTAGAAAATAGATGGAACGGAAAGAGTTATAACTTATTTATTCCATTTTTACCCTTATTTAACTAGAAAATACATATACAAAGTAACTTGACTTATCAAAACAATGTTAAATAAAATAAAAACATTAGAAGAATAACAAGAAAGCAAATGCAAATTATTTAATAAAACAAGCATACAGTACTAGATACAGAAAAACAACTCAATATTTCATTTTTGTTATGGTGTGAGGCCGTTAAGGATTTTTTTTAATTGTTTTAATAATTCCAAGCTCAACCCTATATCCACTAAATTTCGTTAACAAAATCAAACAAACAGTGATCATGTTTCTTCCTTTAAATATGTTTCTGAATTTTATTGAAGTGTTATCAGGGATGTTTATAAATTTGGAGTACTTATGCCTTTAAGTTGAGTACATTCCATGGTCAATCAATTCAAGCAAAATTGCATTATAATGTTTTATAAAACTGTACTACTTGAAAGAATACTAGAAAAAAGATGAAAAAACAACATGACCCAAATTAAGAGCAACGAATAGAAACGGTAGAAGAAATGAAATGGTTTATGAAATTAAAATAGGGACAAAACTGTAATTATATTATTAAGGTTGTTCCATTCCATTGCATACACCCTAAATTGGGGGGAATGAAAAATTGGAAGAATGAGTGGTATTGGATGGAATGGGTTCCATTATATATTCACTTATTACAAAACCAAACAATGGAATGATGTTATATCTTACCCCATTTCATTCCATTCCATCACATACCACTAATCCAAACATAGGCATTTACATCCGGCATAGTTTGGTGGGTGCACTTTTTTTCCGATTCTCATTATCCAAATCCCCGATCCATGTAACTAACAACATAAAAAACATAAAAATATATTTTTCCTTTAAAAAAAACATAAAAGTATATTTTAAAACCATCAGTTTTATTTTTGAAAGACCCTTTAAAAATTGTCGTGGTTAGGTTGACATCTTTGATTAATATATGGAAAATGCTAAAGAGTGTCCTTAGGGCATTGGTTAAAAGGACAAATTTAAAAAATTTATATTGGAAAATGATAAAAAGTGATAAATTTGACTTTTTAAAAATTAAAAAATTGTTGAATTCAATACAAACTTACTATTTTTAGTTTCCTTACTTAATATATTAGAACTCTCGGAAGAAAAAAAGAAAAAAGAGAGTAGAGTTTGTAATACCTTGACAAAGATTTGAGATTTCCCTTAAGTGTTATTGGTCTTTGATGTTTTTGGCGGCTTTGCATTTATTTCTTTTTAAATCAATTATTCTCTCATTAAAACACATTAAAGACGCTAGACAAATGACATCCAAATGAAATTTAAGACTTTGATATATGACGTCCTTCTTAAGAGCAAGATTGCATGGTTATAAGCACAAATGATTTGCATTTAGCCACACACAATGGCGGAGCCACCACCGGCGATTCCGGGCACTCGCCCGAGCTCAATCGATACTTTCTTTATATTTCGCCCAATCCAATAGCCCATTAATCCACTTAAAAAATTATTTTTTTGGGCAAACTCAATATTTTCACACGTGCGCGCACAAAAATTCTTGCCTCTATAATTTTTGCCCAAACTCTGTAAAATTTCTGGCTCCGCCACTGGCCACACACAAAAGATAAAAGGTAATATATATATATATATATATATATATATATATATATATATATATATATATATTCCTACTTTTCACCATTTTTGTGTGCTTAAGTTCAAATTATCTTCGATTGCGAGCATACAAATCTTACTCCTTTTTTGGATAAGGTTGCATCCAAAAATTATACTGAAAAGGGCATCCCAAATTAAAATATTGGTATAGGTTCTTACGGGGCAACATCTGGAACTAATAAGATTCCACAATAAACTAGTGCATCATAATATGGGTTTTGAGATCTGATGCGGTATTTTAATTATATCAATGATATTAAAGACACATTATTTCTTTACATTCATTCAACATCTTATTTTTGTTCTATTTTATCTTTTTCATTGCATTATTAACATATTCATCATATTTTTTATTTCTTGCTCTCTTAATATGTCAATGAAGTGATGAATATCTATGAAACATTATTCTCTTATTTCTATCATGAAAGGTGTGATGAGAAAGTAAAGTTAAGGTGTGATGAGAAAGTAAAGTTGGTTTCCACCAACTTGTTCCGTGTTAAGGCTTGTTGGGGAAAACAAGACTAATTAATTTAATGGTTTGTCTAACATGTGCAATATTGCACATGTTAAGGTAACTAAAAGTAGTAATTTTTTATTGAAAACTAACAGTTATAGATTAAAAGTTACATATTTAATATAAAAACATAAATTTCAAGTCAAAGTTATTATTTTAAACTTATTAACATGTGCAAATTTGCACATGATAGAAAAACCCTTAACTTAAAACATGTAGCAAGCCTTCAAACACGGAAGAGATGTATGCAAATAATAATTCATATAAAAAAAATATACAAACATAACTTTTCGTGGCAGTTTTGATTTTTCTTGTTGAACTTGAATAAAATTTTGAAGTTTTTTTTTTCCTTTCCTTCAATTTCTTTATATTTTTATTTTTAACTTTGTCCTTTATTAATCTTTTGTCGTAGTCAATACTCCTTCGATCCTTAATATAAGAAGAAGAGCAAAAAAAAAAAAACATCAAAACCAAAACAATCATTGATTGATGCAACTTTTATTAACGTTTCTACAATTATACCTTCATAAAATTTGTAAAATAGTAAATATATCCACTAATATTAAAATACAAATATTAAATGAGGGTTAAAAATATCTTTTACATAATGAATACAACTTAAAAATTCTGACCTTTTCTTTTAAACATAACCCAAAAAAAAAAAAATTGAAAATTTTTCTTATATAAAAACCGGATGGAGTATTGCTCAAGGCAAACACTAGGTTGGTGCATCAAACAATAGCGCGCCAAATTCATGGTAGAAAATGAGCTTGTCTGTGGTAGATATATTGTAAATACATAAATCATGAGTTCTGTTTTTTTTTTTTTAAGAAATAAATCATGAGTTCTGTTAAAATTACAATATTTGATTTCATCATTTTACACTTTATACATTTCAGAGTAACTAAATCTTTTTTATATTCGTTTCACACTATATTTTTTTAACGTATTTATTGTTAGATATCATTGTTAGTTGGTTCTTTCAAAAAAAAATTGTTAGTTGGTTATTTTAGTTATTTTAGAGCGCCACGTTTTATACACATTAATATTGTAATCAATCATCAATTTCATTCTATCAAATCCTTCAAAATCTCATTCTATCAAATCCTTCAAAATCAAGTTGGACTTGGGTCAAAAAAATCCCCCAAAATAAATATTTCTTTCATATTCTACTCTTCGTTGAATTTTACCATGCTTCTCAATACTTATATAAAAAAATAAAAAAAATCCTTTTTTTTTAAGAAATCAAAATGGAATTATATATATCACCAATAAACCAGCAGATCCCAAGCACAAGGAGTGCCTAAGAGACCACTACAAGATACAGAAGTCCACGAACAACAAAAAAACAGCAAACAAATTAGTCAATACCCAAACAAGTTAAAGGGCTTGACCACCAGCTATGCGTGCCATAAACAAACACCACTTTTTTCGCCTTTAAGTAACCTAAGGCTAGCAATTTGACCTTATCTAACAGGCGAGGCACAGTAGTTAGAATATTATCAAAACATCTATTGTTACGTTTAGTCCACATCACCCAGGTACAGAGAAGCCAGATGAGCTGCAAGAAGGACCGCTTTGCTTTGCCAACACCGAGCTGCGAAGAAAACTGCACCAGATGATCGACCACAACGTTAGAATCCACACCATCAAAACCAATCCAGCCGCGCACCTGCTGCCACAGAGGAGCAAACACGGGACAAGCTTAAAAATCCTTAAAAAGAGTTTTTCAACATTTTCATTTTTTTTTGTCAGAACATTATCCATTTTTATGTACTTTTTTCGTACTATTCTCACAACCCATGGAGTCTGAGATTAATATTTTTGTACAATAATGATATTGGATTCTCTCATTTTATGCATAAAAAGACAAAATGTTTTATAGAAATAAGATAGAGAGAGAAGAATGGTGAAAAGATCAATGAGAAAAATTATAAGAAAATGATGAAAATTGGAAATTAAGCATGTTGATAGTATTTAAAAGGAAATAACCCAGATCCAGGATATTGCATGCTGCTGGTGTTTGATAAATAATGTGTACATATGTGTTGTGGTTATTTATTTTATAACAAAAAAAACAATGGTTTTTTGAGTGGATTAATTTTATAACAATGTCGTTGTGTATTTTAATCATCCCGTTTGTTGAAGGGGGCATGCTTGCACGCGGCAGCAGGCTTTTTCCTTTATCCAATGGATTATGCTAACTTGATTTAGATCCACCAATCAGATTCAATAATTTGTCATTAATTAGGGATGTGGAGAATTGGATCTAAAGCGGTCAAGGATGTATGCATGCAGTATCACATGACCATTCGATCAAGATTAGACGATTCAAATGTCAATATAATTTTAAATTTTTATTGGATATAAAATTTTGAGCTTGATCGGACGGTCTCAAACTCGTTCATCCATGTGAATCAACTAAGTTAATCCATGTGAATAAACCCTAGCGGGTAATACGTCAAAAAAGAACAACACAATGGATTCAACCCTAACGAATTCTAACAAACAAACACCAATCATGATAGACGTTTGTGAGTACCAAGCGGTTCTATAATATGGTGAATGAATCGATCATCAACGCAAAATCGAATCACGTACCATCAACTCCCTGCAATAACGTCAGCAAGCATTAACGACTCTTTAAAGTTCACATTAGTCCCATGTCAAACCAAAGTATGACTAAGATACGAAACCACTTAGTACACTAGCAAATGAATTCACCGTCAACACAGATAAATTCATGTACCCACAACCCCCTTTAACATACACATCATGCCTTAACGCTCTTTCGAGCCAAAACAGACCAAATACACAGTAAGTCGGATCTGACAAGATCAAGTAGATTCAGACGAAACTGAACCAGCACAATGACACCTGAGTTTTGAATCCAAAACAGAACCAAACATCAATTGAGGTTAAGTTCATGACGGAGATCCAACCTTATCCGTTCGCAGAGGAAGAGAACAACACAAAACAGAACATGTAACATTCTGTTTTGTGTTGTTTTATTTAATACATACTGTTTAACAAATCAAACACACACACACACACATATATATATATATATATATATATATATATATATTAATTTAGAGTATTGCTATTTGGTGCGAGCAATACATGTGCGAAAATGGACGAAAGTGGAATTGAGGCACTTAACTAGCATTGTTTTAATAGTAAGGCAGTAATATAACTTGCATTTGCCAGAATAAAGGGATTGTTGGAGTTGAATATTAATTTTAAATAATCAAAATTAAGAAACAACACTTCCATTCAGCGGAATAAAAAGGTGATTGGTTGTTCGTCGAAATTCATTTGATGTTTTTTTGCATCGACAAGCTTTATCCATTAATTTAAAAAAAAAATGCATTATTAATTATACTACATCGTTTTTTTTTTACAACTTCAATTTTGCATTTCATTGTACCAAATGGGTTAAATATACTGTTTTTTTCAAAGCGGGTTAAATATACTTTTGTAAATTAGAATGTCAATGAGGTTTGATTCTTAGACATAGAAAATGGTTTAAATATATGGGTAAATGTTCGGTCAAGTTTTTAAGACTTTTTTAGAGGAAGTTTCTAAGATCTTATTAAGCATATTTCTCATTAAAAAATGTTAGTAAAACATCCACTAATTGATTCTATCAATTTTTAGGAGTTCAGTCAAAAAAATCTATTTTTGGGAGTGTGTTTCTTAAATAGTTTTTTAGTATTTTAACATTAATTTTAGAAATAAACGTAACCAATAAGATCTAAACAATTTTACCCAACCTTTATCGTAAACGACCAAGTATATACGTTTAGTTTTTTATATTCACAATCACACTACACTCCAATCTTAATTATAATCAATTTCTTTGTTCTTCTTTTTAATCCATAAACTAATAATCAAATGATAGGACTAATCAACAACACGTAATATATCTCAATTGATTTTTCAATATAAAATCAATTCATAATATTCTCAGTCATATATATTATTAGTGACATAAGGATTAGGCAAGAAATTATGCCACACGGTCACACCCACTAACAAATCATGATATCACTTTCCTTTGTTTTTCTGAAAATTCCATACATCTCATAAGATGCTCAGTCCATCTTGACAACGATCATACAATACCTTTTTTTTAATCTTTTTATATACATAATGCGTACTTATATGTTTTGCTCTCCTAATCCTACACAATAAAAACCCTCTAATGTCTAGTAAGCATCCTCATTCACTATTCACTTACATGTAATCAATTATTACTTTCATAATGAGAGTAAATTTTGTTATGGATTAAACTTAATTATAACTTATAGCTTGTAAGTATACATATAATCAATTATTAGTTTCATAATGAGAGTAAATTTTTTGATGGATTAAACTTATAACTTATTGCTTGTATCCTTAAAAAAAAAACTTATAGCTTGTAAGTATAGATGATCAAAATAAAACTTGTATCTTTTTTATTAGGTCACAACATTTTTTATAAACTACTTCAAATGATATTTGGGTTACATCTTATCATTTTTTATTCAATGCTATCCTTGATACCAGTTGAAAAAAAGAAGCCAACTTTACAAAACATTTTAAACTCAATCAACTAGCTTATTCATTATCAATTGTCAGCTAATTTATTCACGATCAATTATAAATTTATCTATTATCAACTAACTTTTTAATTATCTGTTATTTTTATCAAACAAATCCTTAATCACTTTGTTGTGAGCTAATAATCTTAATCACTTTTTTCACCCACAAGACTTAAACCCAAAGTATCACTCAAAAAGAACAAGTTTAAAACTGTTATGTTAACAAATTTAAATCTTAAGTAAGAAGATCAACATATAGGAATACACTGACCAATCACTTATGGTAACATTTCTTACAAAAGAGTGAATGTTGTACTTTTATACTATGTTATGAATTAAAGTTTACAAGTTTACTCTTACATCGAACATCTCACATATCCGCATATGAGTCATACTCAATTATCATTGCAATCAAAACAACGTAATATTTCACGTGTCTCAGAGTTAAATCATTTTATATCTTATCTTACAATACCAACAAAATATTATTTTTATTTTCCTACTATATATAACCTAACTAACTATATTTTCTTTTGGAGTAGAAGAATTACCAAAGTACCCATTCCATATGTAGTAATGAAGAAGGCGGCTATAAGGATATTATAGGAAAGAAAATTGAAAAAAACCGGTCAACTGTCCCTTATATAAAAAAGCAACCTGTGCTGTTATGTACTTCTCTACTTTAGTTTGGCCCTCTGTTTCTGTGTGAAATAGAAATACATTTAGTGGGACCCAAAAACCAAACGCCCCATCATCAACAACACCAACAACAAGAAAGAATAAAGAAACAAAGAAAATTCATTAAAAAATACATTAGACACAAACAAGAAGAACAAAAAGAGAGGTTTCAATACAACTTCTTTGTTGTCAATGTCTAAGAACAAAGCCATATCTCAATGGCAAAAGTGATAAAAGAAACAACCAAGAAGATGACACAACTCTGCAGGAAAATTGTTCAGGTTGACGTAAGATATGGTATGCTTCAAAGGGTATCTTTTGTTGGTCAGTTTTTTAGGTTCATTTGGAATAAACTCATGGTTTGTTCTGTTGGAAGATCACCAGCTCAATATAGAAGATTATCTCTTAATCATTCTTCTTCTTCTTCTTCTTCGCCGTTGTCGCCGTCTCCGGCTAACGTTGATGATGGTTTCACACGAGAACAACAACATACCAATAATGGGTATGAGTCAGATTCTGATTTGGTGAACCTTAAGATTAGTTTGTTGGGTGATTGCCATATTGGGAAAACTACTTTTTTGGTAAGCAAGTTTTTTACTTTACCTTAAATGTTGAAATGGGTCATGTGTATATTTTCATTTTAGTGTTAATTATGTTGGTTGTTTTATCTTTGAAACACCGACACTTCTAATCGGACATATGTTCTCGTGTCTGACAATCGATATTGATTTGTTAGTGTTTGAATGTTTGAATCTGGTATATGTATTTCATAGGTTTTTATGTGAATTATTTTTTATTTTATTTTTTCAGATCAAGTATGTAGGAAATGAGGTAGAAAAGAGGAGTTTGCAAATGGAAGGATTGAATTTAATGGACAAAACTTTGTATGTTCAAGGAGCTCGTATTTCATTTTGTATATGGGATGTAGCAGGTGATTTAATTTTGTTTAATTTAATTTTCATGTTCAGCATTTAATTTTTAGATTTCCCTCATTAGGTTTATTTATTTATTTTTTAAAATATTTTTACTTTTTCTTTTTTGAGTTAGTTATTGATGGAAAATTATCATGTCGGGTTTAAGTAGGTGACAAAAAGTCCTTGGATCAAATTCCCATGGCTTGTAAAGATGCAGTTGCTCTACTGATTATGTTTGATCTCACTAGTCGTTCTACACTAAACAAGTAAGTTCTGAAATTATTAGGCTTAATTACCTTCTTTTTTTTCCCTTAACTTAATTTTGAGGTTAAGTTGATCCTATAATTTTAAAAAGTGTCCCTTTGATCTTTTAACTTAACATTTTTAGTTCATATGTGGCTCTAACACGGAGTTGACATGATAAGGAAACATTTTAAATAGAGGATATTTTAGTTTAGATGCATAAATTTGAAGAAAATATGAAGAAGTATTATATTTTAAAACCTATGTTTTGGAGAAGAAGGTTTTTGTGATGTATTTCAACTACTAGTTTATAGTGAAGGTCATGTGAGACATCGCATCAACTTTCACTAACTCCGTTTATATGTATTTGAGAAAAAGGACTAATATGGGACCAATCTGGGTGGAGTCACCAATTTGAACCTCAAAATTTAGTTAAAGGACTAAGAAATAAGTAAGCCGAAATATTACTACTATATTTTTCTTTTATGCTAGAAATATAATGGTAGAAATAATTATTTGTGTGTTTGCACTTTCTGTGTTTTTGCAGTGTTGTTGGATGGTACACTGAAGCAAGAAAGTGGAATCAGGTACGATTTCTTACTTTTTGTGTCACTAAAATTAAATTTCTTTGGTAAAGTAAATGCCACCAAGTAAAGTGTAGTTCCAACTTCCAAATGCTTTTCTTTTTCACACGAAAATCTTTTGAACTATTATAGTAAGAAAAAGTTTTGAGGTAGTTAAACTAGAAATGGTTAGAGTTACTAATACGTTATTATAGTGATAGTGATGAAACTTTAGTAGCCTTTATGGCTGATAAGTGGTAAGTGATATTAATTTTTCAGGAACAGGTGACAGAGATAGGAGCTCATTAAATTTATAAGTTGATATATGCTTACAAATATTATCCT
Organism: Medicago arabica; assembly: GCA_946800305.1. Taxonomy (NCBI): domain Eukaryota; kingdom Viridiplantae; phylum Streptophyta; class Magnoliopsida; order Fabales; family Fabaceae; genus Medicago; species Medicago arabica. The sequence goes on from OX326970.1 coordinate 4,446,780, forward strand.
TAATTAGATGTATTGTTATGTTATATGGAATTTGTGATTATGATGTTATACATTCAATTGCAGACTGCAATTCCCATTCTAATAGGAACCAAGTTTGATGATTTTGTTAGACTTCCCCCAGATTTACAATGGACAATTGTAACACAGGTAATTGAATAATAATTACATAATCAACTTACATCTTAAGTGGGTTCAATTTTGGGGCCTACATGCATGTTGATTAAAGTTAAATTAGTCATGTTCAATTGTTCATAGTTCATTGCTTTTTCTTTTTGAGGGTACAAATTCACAGTTCATGCCTTTAAATAAAGTGTTACTTTTTACCATATTCTTTGGCTTTTTTATTTTCAAAATTAAATTGACTTGTACCTTTCATATGCAGGCAAGGGCTTATGCAAGGGCAATGAAGGCAACCCTATTCTTTTCAAGTGCAACACACAATATAAATGTCAACAAAATTTTCAAGTTTATCATGGCAAAGCTCTTTAACTTGCCTTGGACGATAGAAAGAAATTTGAAAGTTGGAGAACCCATAATTGACTTCTAAATTGTTCTTTACGCTAATTCCTTTGTCTAGTACATATAAAATAAGAGAGGAAAATAAGAAGAAGAAACAAAATTGGAAAAAAGAAAGAAAACGAGTCTTTCTTTTCATATTGACTTGCTAGGAAGGTACGTAATCTACATGTTATTTTTAGGCCATTTTGACTACATTTTAGAGGGTGATGAGAACATGAATGGTGTGGCTCATTTTTTTGGTGTCATTGGTATAATTTCCTTAGTTCAGTTTCCCCTATTGTGGGTGAGGCCTAAGCCACGTGTATTTTGGTATTTTGTACATGTGTTATGAGATAAATATGTTCATAACATGGCATTATCCTAAAGGAAAGGAAGAGAAAAGGAAAAAATATTTGGTTCTTTCCGTAGTCTAGTTTATTAGTAGTATAATTTTTTGTCTTGTTATTAGAAAAAGGAAAAAAGTTGAAAAGGAATTGTTTACGTTAGCACCCAATTGTTCTTTACTCAACATTATATATTATGCCGTTCACGAAAAATATTATTTATGTTAGATAATAAAAAAAATTGGAAGAACTTTGGAGTGGGTATTTTGAAAAAAATTAGTGATCAATAATAGGCAAAAAAAAATTAATGGACTAAAAGTAGAAAACTATATTAGTAGAGAGAGTAAATGTATATTTAATATTTTTTTTCTTAACTCTAATTTTTCAAAGAAATGAACCTTGATAATATAAAATATAGTTGAAAAATAAGTAAAATTTGATCAAAGATTTTTTGATTTGAACACAAACTCGAATATCTCTTAATTTATTTGGTGTTAACTAGATAGGAATAAATACTTAGTCCAATTGAATTTAAGCTTAGATTTTCTTAATCAATTATATATATAAGCTGCTCATTGATTCACTGCTAAAGCAACATTTGGTCCACAAGTCTTAACTCAATTGATAAAATTGTTGAAATTGTTAGGTTGATCTCCGTAAGCGAGATTCAATTCCTGAATCTTCCACTTATATGTGTGAGTTTTCGATGACTATTATCATTTTGTCTATCTAACTAAAAAAGAGAGCAACATTTTAATCTTTGTTGTTTATACATTTATAGATTTGAATGCGTAGTTTGCATGCGTAGAAATCACATATTGATATCATCCACAATGGTGGGTGCTTCACCTATGCACATGGAATTTGTGCCTATTTTTTTAAAAAAAATTAACGATTTTTTTTATTACGAATTTTTTTTTTCAAAATTTTGAAAAAAATATTTTCCAAAATTTATAATTTACGAAAAATATATATTTCAAAATTTTTTAATTTTCCATAATGTTTTAAAAAAAAATCGAAAAATTTTGAAATATATATTTCAAAAAAAAAAATTCAAGTTATTTTCGAAAATTTGGAAATATATATTTTTCCAAATTTAAAACAGATATTTTTTTTCGAAAAAGAAGTTTTTTAAATTTTTTCAACCAAAAAAAACTGGAAAATATTTTTATTTTTAAAAATCTGGATACAAATTTATTTCAAAATTTAGGAAAATTCAGATTTCTTTTCGAAAATTTATTCCATAATTTTTTTTTACGATGTGTTACAGATTTGAGAATTTTTTTTAATATTTAAAAATTGAGAATAAAAAAAATCTGGAAATTGTTTTAATATTTAAATTTATTCTTATCTATTTGTTACATGTGATATTTATGTTGAAAATTGATGGCATTTTAAAAAAGAAACAGCCGGTCCAAAATAAATGAAAGGGGTTGTTTTCTTTATATAGAAAATAAAAAAATTTCTAAACTTACTATATTTTGAAAAAAAAATTAAAAAATCCAAATTAAATTAAAATTTTAAAAATATTCGAAAAAATAACAAAAGCTAATTTTTGAATGTTTATTTTTTTCTAAATTTTTTTTCAATCCAATTTTTTTTTGTTTTTTTTCTTATTTTTAATTTTTTTGAAAATTAATTTTCAGTTTTTTTTTGTTTTTTTATCTTTTTAAATAATTTTTTAAACCATTACACACATGTCAGGTTTTAAAAAAATAAAAAATAAAATAATTACACAGTGACGTGCCACGTAAGTGTCCATTGCACACGTGTCAGGTTTTAAAAAATATAAAAAATAAAATAATTACACAGTGGCGTGCCACGTCAACGTCTGGATGGGGTCAGAGGTGTTTTGTGGAGAATCTTCATATTACAGGGGTGTTTTGTGGAGAATCTTCATATTATAGGGTTGAAATCTAAACTTATTTTTTTACAGGGGGTAAACCGGAACTCGCCCAGATTACAGGGGGTAAAGACATATTAACCCTCACATTAAATAGGCACCCCTATTGTGGAGTATAATACATGGTATGGAAGCACCCTCTCTCTCTTCATTTTTCATGGGTCCCATTTAATAAAGCTTAATAAAATAAAATAAAAATGTTGAAATTTAATGATATAAAATTATTTGTGGTACCTATTTAATAATTTCTTTTACGGTGTTGAGTTGGAGAAAATTGATGTTTATTAAGTATTACGGTAAAATGAGTGATGTGAACGTATGAATTCAATTTAAGCACCCAATTTAAGGTACTTTGTTGTGGATGGTGTTGCGAATTCGATAAAAAGTCACACCAATAAATACTTGATGTGTGGAGCAAGGAGTAATGAAGCAACCAATACAAATGGGTAACAGTTATAATCACAAACAATAGTAGAAAACAGCGAGAGAAAAGAAGAGAGAACACAAAAGAATTTGTTTACCCAATTCAGTCCAAAATTGACCTAATCTGGGGGAGAGAGCAGCTCTCCGTTCCACTATAATGATGAGTAACTTTACAAAAGAGATATTAATGGGTTACAAGAATAAGTCTCCCGCCTAATTCTACCCTAATTCCCAATCTCTTCTCGTAACCAATAGACTCGATCCTAATAGTGTTTCCCAAGGTGAATCAACCCTCAAACCCTAGTGTTTGTTCCAAAGAGACAAGCTCTATACAAACCCTAGTTTTGTTGTTGCCTTTCTAAACCCTTGTTTCAGCCCCCTCTATCTCAAGGTTTACTCTGATACAAAGCCTATGTTTATAGTAAAAGAATCCCTCATAAATTGGAACAAAATCAGGCCCAAAAATACGTTTTATTTTTATGCATCTGCGCAAAATCGTGCTCCGGTTTTTACGAATGGAAGTGCCAATTCTGGTCCCAAAAATCGTGCTCCGATTTTGACAGCTTCAACAAACTTCAATTTCTCCAATTTTGAGTCACTTTCACAACAGATGGTATAATATTTGGTTCTGCATCCATTCATATTTTATCCATCCCAATTCAATACTAATTATAACTTATAATGAAAATGATATACGAGAAATATATCTATCACTAAAGAGCAATGTTATATCTCTAGAAAAATAACATCAAGAATTGTTCATGAATAAAGAGCAGCCAATCACAATGCACTATTTGCCACAATTCAAGGAGGTGTGGCTGAAAAATAGGAAGTGAACAAACAAATAAATCATGCAATTAAAACTTGCCAGCTGCGTCTTGAAAAATTCTTGATACTATTTTTTTAGAGAAATAACATTTTCCATCACTAAATATAACTTCATTATAACTAATTATAACTTTTATCATCTTTGGTTGTTCGGCATAAAAAATAGAGCAATTATAATACATAACTATTTTGGTGGCATCTGAGGTGAACCATCAAACAAATGGGTCACCGGTGTACCACTTTTCTACACCATTAGATCTAATGTAAAGATAATTAAAGGTTGAGATGACTTAGAAATAAAAGTGAGAACACATATATATTTTCACGCACAATACCTAGCCCCACCCAACCAACCGTTTTCATTCTATTCTCTCCCCTTCTCATCTCTGACCTGTAAATTGAAATCCACAACTAGAACCTCTCCTATCTTAAATGTCCATTATCATTTTAGCATTACCCTTTAATTTCATTTAATATAGTAATGATTTGTTAATTAAATAAAAACCATTTTTTTTTCAACTAGGATGATTAAAAAATGAAAAAATCTCCATAACTGAAACACTAAAAATACATGTTGAAATCTCTTTCTCTGCAACAGTTTCACACATTTTATTTTATTTCTTTTGTGAAAAATGAGAAATTAGAAGCTATTTGGTTTTAAATCATTTTCTTCATAATAATTGCAGATTGTATTTTTTTTTTGTCGTTTAAATCTTAATCTTATGAGCCATGGTTGTTTGCTAGTGGAGGAGGTATGAGGAAATGGCGGAGATGGGAGGACAGTGGTGGTGAACATTTCTCTGTATGAAGTCGGTGCATATGGATGAATAAAATGGGAGGAAGAGAACAAAAATTGTTTATTTAAAATAAAAATAAATTCATAAGAAAGGTATGATCTAGTGTGTAATAACATATGTGAACTTAATTGATCTAATGACTCTCAATAGTTGTTCAGAATGGTTCGCTGGTGAGAGATTTGATAGAGTCCTCACCTTAGAATCCACCAATTTTTGTTGTTGTTGCAAACTTGATTATTTTAACGTTGCTTTTATCTAAATAATAATAATCACTAAAGAGTGTTGTTGTAGAATTGAATTTATGAACATGACATTATTGTGATTAGTAAAAAGAATCTTCTTTTGCATCTTGTAAATAAATATGCGCGAATAATTATAATATATTAGATATAATTTACTATAAAACCATACACAAAACAAATATTTGTGATTAAAGAATTAGTTTTTTTTTTTAAGAAACTAAAATGAATTATATTACCAATCAAAAAGTGTCCTTCCTAATACAAGGAGTACTTAAGAAGAGACAGCAAAATCCAAGCAATAATTACAATATTTACTGTTCACCAGAAAACAGAAGAAACAAAAATCTATTAGCCTATGTCAAACATGGTGAACGGACTAAACCACCATCCATGTAAATTGAAAGGAAGAGTAGTAAACTTCGCCTTCAACCACATAAAAGTGAGGGACTTAATCTTGCCGACCACCTGAATTACCGTATAAATTTTATCTGTAAACAACCTGTTGTTTCTTTCTTTCTAAATTTCCCAGACATTAGCAAATCATATAACATGTAAGATAGATTGACGAACCTTTGATGATCCACCAATATAACTAAATTGTATAAAATGCTCATGCAAGTGTTGAGGAGCAACCACAGAGAAGCCCAACCACTTATAAATGAGATGCCAAATAGACCCAAAAACATTACAGTGTAACAATAAATGAACATATGACTATGTCGAGTCACAAGCAGCCACACACTCCAACGAATTGTGATCAATATCGTTGCAACGAAATAGATTGTTCTTTGTGGGCAACCTATCACGGAACATCCGTCAAGCAAACAACACAACTTTTAACGGAACATCCTTATGCCAGAATGATAAAACGGGCACCACAATATCTGTATGAATATGCGCTGTTATGTAATTATAGACACTACGAATCGAGAATGATTTTGAATTTTCAAAACTCCAAAGCCACCGGTCCTCCTTATTAACCTGCAGGGTAACGTTAAGAAGCAGACTAAAGAATTAGTTAAAAGGATAAATTGCATTTTTGGTCCCTTAACTATTTAGGTAGTATCGTTTTAGTCCCTTAATTAAAATTTGCTTTATTTTGGTATCTTAACTTTCTCTTTGTTACACATTTTGGTCTTTTATGTTAGTTTTAATTCAAAAACGTTAGGGTTTCTTCATCTTATTCCTCTCTTCTTCATCTTCATATCATCTCAATCAACCTTCAACAACAACAATCCCAAAAAAAATCTAGAAGAAAATAAAGAAACTCTAACGTTTTTGAATTAAAACTAACAGACAGACCAAAATGTGTAACAGATAGAAAGTTAAGATACCAAAATAAATCAAATTTTAACTAAGGGACCAAAGCGATACTACCTAAATAGTTAAGGGACTAAAAATGCAATTTAGCCTAGTTAAAATTAGTGTTAATGTCGACATTAAAATGAGAACAATTTTAATACCCTAACTTGTGTGGGAGGAGAATCTCCAAGAGAGTCTCATAACAGTTTTGAATGATTATCATCTACCTTCGCCGACATATGTCTGATCTTGGAAACACGACCAAATTGAGTTGTATTTTGTTAGACCGGCTTATTCAGTTCTTTATGGTGGGAGCCCTAACAAGGACACAAGTGTTATTATGGAGGCTAATATGTTGTCAAATGCGTGGAATTCTTAGGCCTCGTTGAAGGTGATCACCTTTTCTTGGAAACTTCCCATATATAGGATTTTGACACGTCAGAGCCTTCTTAAGCATAAGGTGATTATTGATTCTAGTGGCACCTCTTATGTGTTTTGTGGTGCTTCGTTGGAGTCGTGTGCTTACATGTTTGTTACCTTTGATCTCATCCTTCCTATGTTGCATCAGTACCATGAAAAAAATGGTGTTTGAGGGGTGTTCGGATTATATAATTCGAAAAAATCATATAGCTCGCTCTATTTTTTGAGATTTTCGGATTACAACGAAGGAAAACACAAGTTTGGATTACAAAATCCGAAAATCTCAAGGACATTTTTGGAAACAAAATAGGACGCGTGAGAAATAGATAGGATGAGAAAAGTAATAGTCTTTCCAATTTCATCAATATTTTTTCAATGCCACTCTTCACCCAGCAAAATACACTCCCGCCCAGCCAAAATGACTAAAATGCCCATGCGCAAGTTAAGTCACGCAACGTGACTTAACTTGCGCACATTATATCTACTGCACAGACACTGCGCAAGTTAACTTGCGCATGTGTTAAATCTATGCGCAAGTTAACTTGCGCAGTGTCTGGCTTAAGTCACGCAGCGTTAACACATGCGTGACTTAAGTCACGCAGCGCATGTTAACTAACACACAGTTTTACACGTGCGTTGTTATGCAAAACAACTTATTAGGATCTCTTTTTTCAAAATAACTTATTCAAAACAGCTTATTTATGTAAAACAGCTTATTAGGATCTCTTTTTTCAAAATAACTTATTCAAATTAGCTTATTTATGCAAAACAACTTATTAGAATCTCTTTTTTCAAAACAACTTATTAGCATCTCTTTTTAAAAAACAACTTATTCAAAACAACCTATTTATACAAAACAACTTATTAGAATCTCTTTTGTCAAAACAACTTATTCAAAACAGCTTATTTATGCAAAACAGCTTATTTGGATCTCTTTTTTGAAAATAACTCATTCAAATTAGCTTATTTATGCAAAACAGTTTATTAGAATCTCTTTTTTCAAAACAACTTATTTATGCAAAACAACTTATTTGGATCTTTTTTTTGAAAATAACTTATTCAAATTAGCTTATTTATGCAAAACAGCTTATCAAGATCTCACTTTTCAAAACAACTTGTTCAGAACATCTTTTTTATGCAAAACAACTTATTAGAATCTCTGTTTTGTATAAGTAAACTATTTCAAATAAGTTGTTTTGAAGAAAGAGATCCTCAAAGTTGTTTTGCATAAATAAGTGCGCAAGTTAAGTCACGCAGCGTGACTTAACTTGCACACGTTATATTTGCTGCACAGACACTGCGCAAGTTAACTTGCGCATGTGTCTGGCTTAAGTCACACAATGTTTAACACATGCGTGACTTAAGTCACGCAGCGCATGTTAACTAACGCACAGTTTTACACTTGCGCTAGTTAACTTGCGCAGGGGTATTTCCATCCTGCCTGCAGGGCGGGAGTGGATTTTGCGGGGGAGAGCATGATTCATATGAAAACCACTCTTCACCCAGCAACATTCGCTCCCGCCCAGCCAAAATACCGAAAATACCCTGCGCAAGTTAAGTCACGCTGCGTGACTTAAGTTGCACAAGTTATGTTCTGTGCGCAACTTAAGTCATATAACAGCAACACAACAACCCATCTTCCTCATTTCCCAAACTTCCAAAATTCGAAATTTTTCACCCCAAATCCGAATTTCATCATTCTTGCGCCATTTAAAGCCAATTTCGCCCACAATATCAAGTAAGTGATGATTATCCTACTTCATTGCATTTTGTTGGTTGAAATTTTCGTATTTTTGAAGAAACTTATCATTTTTAGGTTTTTATAAATTTTGCTTGCATGTAAGTTTTTATGATTGTTAGTGATGATTTAACTTAGGAATTGTTGTTTAGATGTTGTTTATAGTGCATTGTGGTAGTTTAGGGTTTAAAAATTGTTAGATTTTATGTTGATTGAAAATTGCACTCTAGGTGTTTGATAAAATGTGTCAATGAAAAATTTGTGTGTTTTTTGGATCGTTAATGATGAAATTAGTTAGAATATAGTATGTTTGACAACAATTTGGTAAATTATGGATTGAAATGACACTGTCGAAACTTTCGTGTTGTTCTTGAATTGTTAGAAATGACACGATGTCTGTGTGAAAATGTGTCATTGATTTTGTGCTTTTTAAATTGTTGTGTTGTGCAGATATGTCTCATAGGGAGAGGAGTGACAGACTTAAGTTAGGGACGCCTACATCTACTAGTAGTGCACGGAGGGAGAAGCAAGCGGTAGTCCCTCCTTTACATGGTCGAGGCCGAGGGAGAGTGGGGGGCACGAGACTTGCCGGTGATGATGATGTTGTACCTGGGCCCTCTTTATCACAGACCGGTCCATCCTAAGCGATGGATCCGACGCAGTATCAGTTTTTGGAGCCTTAGCCTCACCAGTATCATTTTGAGGAGCCTCAGCCTCACTAGTATCAGTTTGAGGCGCCTCAACATCAACAACATCATCATATGCACCATGTTGTTGAGCAGGAGGAGCAGCCTCATATTGAGGAGCCTGAGCAGCAGGAAGAAATGGCGCAGCCTTAGGCTCAGGCTTAGCCTCAGCAGGATGATGATGTTGGGGCTCGTTTTCAAGGGGTGCCGAGGGTGGTGTACGATGCCGGTGTGGACGGCTATGCAGGGGGGCCTTCTAACCTCTCGCTTTTACCTCGCTTTGGAGGTCATGTGGCATGCAGGATATGGGTCGATGCCGATGTAAGTATATTTTAATGTTTATTTTACTTTTTTTTTTTATGGTAATTTTACAACTTATTTATTTAACAGTGTTGTTTGTTGTTTTTTGTTTTTGTATTTCAGTTTCGGAGAAAGCGTAGGTTGAGAGGTATCTCCCACGGGAAGAAGCTGAGCCTGAAAAACTTGACGGTGCCTCAGCCGGGAGCACAGAATAATTGGTTTTGGGATGTACTATGTCATACCCCGATTTTTGACCTAAGATCGCGCATTCATACACCGACACGTGTCATTTGACCCTACACTCGTACGTCGTTCGATCACGATCAGTCGCTGACTTTTCGGTAAAAATTTCGGCAGAGAGGTATTTTAAAATACCTCATTTTTTTTATTCCGAGTCGGGCCCTCTTCTCACCTTTTATTTTTTAGTCCTTTTAATTTTAATTCATTTCCATCTTTTACTTTCTACCTCATTTTATTTAATTGATTAATTCAATGTTAATTTATATATACCTTTTTTATTCATTTTTATTTTTTCTTTCTTTAAAAAAAATGTCCATAAAAATCCAAGGTCCAAATACAGTCCGGATTCGGTTTCGAAACCGTAACAGGTGATCCGAAAAGAAGCCTCACGTTTTTTTCATTCATTTTGATCCAAATGCAGTTTTTTCTGCATCATTCAACAAACCCTAAACCCTAATCATCACATTATAAGTAGCAGCCGGCAATCACAACAGGGGGACGGCCGAAAATTACACAAAAAAAAAACCTGCAAAAAACCAAAAACTCATAGAGTAATACGATAACCCAGTCGCAATCCGTTTCAAACATAACCACGAAAAAACACAACGAAAACAGTGACACCGAAATCAAACCAAACACAACAGACGGTGATACAAAACCGGCTCAGCCCAGCCACGCATCATTCGAATCATTCAAACCGAAACAAGAAGGTAAAATGGGTGTAAAATTTCTTTTCTTATTTTATTAGATCTAGGCGTTTGGGTAAGGGTCTGAGGAATTTTAAGGCCATAAGTGAATATAGGAGAGGGAAAGGAGTAGAAAGAGCAAAAAAAAAAGGAAAAAGGGGACTTTTTAATTCCGGCGCGGCGGCGCCACCACCCTTGGCCGGCGACCACCGCGCCGGATAATTGACCTTGGCCGGAAACTTCATGGCCTGGCCGGAAACTTCAAAGAGTTCTTGAGAACTCAGAGAGAGATTGGAGAGAATTTAGAGGAAGAGAGAGAAAAGCCTAAAAAATGAAGGGGGGAGAGAGAGGAATTCACATTTATAGCCCCCCCCATTGTCATGCTCTGACGTGCGTGGGCTCATGGTCTAACGGTGTACCCTCACATCTTGTACCCTTTGATCTGAATCCAAGGGCCCCTGATGCCCTGATCATGACCCGACCTAGGCCGTTTGATCTTGATCAGACGGCCCTGATCTGATCCTTTAGGCCCAAACGCCCCTTCCCCCTCTGCAGGCCCAATTCTTTTTTTCATTGCTGCATCCCCCTGTTTACTGCTTGCACCCCCAAGGTCTCATTTTTCATTATTCCGTTTTCATGCATCTTTATTTTTATGGCATTTGTTTACGAGTACTCACATATATTTTTTTTTTTTTTATGTTTATTTATTTATTTATTTTGCACGACATTAGAATGTAAATAGGCTCTCTAATGTAATTTATTTATCTTTATTGCAGACCGTAGAATGTATTAATAGGTTTTATGTAATAGCTTAGGTGCATGTGTGTGTGTGTGGGCTATGCGTTGTCTTTTATGTTTCGTAGCTTAGGTTAAGGGTCCTCATATGGTCCAAAACCATTACGGGTTCCCCGCGCATTTATTCTCTTCCGCTCCGTTAGTTTATTTCATTTTAGTTCAATATTTAAAAATAACAAAAACATTCAAAAATAAAAACACGAAAAAACATTTTTCTCAATAAACCTTGATTTTTAAATCAAGTGATCCTTCTTATCTTTATTTTTCTTAATCAAACTTTCAACCAATTTTTATCATACTTAGACCTTTACTTTCTTCAAATTTAAAATCAATCAACTTCACATTTTGCCGTTTCGGCTCTTTCTATCTCTCAAAAAAACATTTTCAAAACATTAAAATCAATCAAACACATCAAACGTCAATTTTTACCCCGAACTACGAGGTTTTGATCCCTCACGGGTACGTAAGCAAAGGACTTCGTCCTCTCAAATCAATAAAAAATGTAAATATTTAGGTCTCTTTTTAAACTATTATTTTCCTCTTTTCTTCATATTAAGTAAGTTATAGCACAATACTTTGAATAAAACCAAGAGGTTCCCGTAGAGTACTACGGGCATGAAGGGTGCTAATACCTTCCCTTCGTGTAACTAACCCCCGAACCCTAAATCTCTTTAAATACGGGGTCTTTGAACCTTTTTCCCTATTTTCTTTTCAAAAAAATTAAATGTTCGGTCGTGAAATAATTAGTGAGTCAAGCGCTAATAAAATAGCCTTGATCTCCGAAAAATGACGCGACAGAAATGGCGACTTCACTGGGGATCCCCTAAGAGGGTTGAGCCTAACTTGGCTTTATTTAAATTTTGTGCTATAACTTGTTTAAAAACAAAAACAAAAATGGAAATACGTGTATATATGGTCTTACTTCTTCTCTCTCCATTCTTAAACGTGTGTGGTGAGATAAGTCCTAACCCGGACTTGAGGGAAATATAGGATAGGAGTGGTAGAATCATAGCGACATACCGAGAGTATTCTCGTGTTTTGGAGCATGTGATATAACCACACTTAGCGGAGGACCTTGAGGTGATGTATGTCGGCGTGTGTTGTCACGTTTAGACGTTATTACTTTTAAGTGTCCGTCGAAGCTAAGGACCTTAGTTACCTTTAACCCATCTTGGCCTCTAGGATGTAGTGCGGTGGCTAACCAAGTGTTGTCTTGGAATTAGTTGACATGCGATACTACACTCAAACGAGACTCTCCTACAAACGCTGTTGGACCGGGTGTTGTCCCAGGCATCCAACAAAGTTCGGAGGGGGTTGGACTTTGGGAACTTGATAGAACCCGTGATACAGGTACACATGTAACCCTAGCTCTTACCAAATGACGCACTCACCTTTGACTCCATCACTATGGATCGGTTTACCCGTGTTGGACAAAGTGCCTTTCCATGGCCTTGAACCCATGCCCAAAATCCCTACCATTGCAGCTGCTCTTCATCTTGAGGCAGCCGAGATAAAAGCCTGTCTTACCCTCAAAGGAGGTCTCCAATGCCTCCCTTTCAATTTCCTTTACCAAAAAGCTACCATTTTCTTGGAAAGATCCAATGCAGGTGCTTTCGAATCTATCCTCGCCTTACTTATCTATGGCATCGTGCTTTTCCCGAACGTTGACAACTTTGTTGACATGAACGCAATCCAGATCTTCTTAACCCAAAACCCTGTCCCTACTTTACTTGCCGATACTTACCTCTCAATCCATGACCGTACCAATAAGAAGCGTGGACTTATCATCTGTTGCACACCTTTACTTTACACTTGGTTCACCTCCCACTTACCCCGTCCTAAGATTCGATCAGAGTTTGTCCCATGGTCAGAGAAAATTATGGCCCTCACCCCGGATGACATAGTGTGGTGTAACTTAGCTGATGACACCGGAGTAATTATTGATCATTGTGGAGATTTCGCAAATGTACCTCTTCTGGGCATACATGGGGGAATCAGCTATAGCCCGATGCTTGCCAAACGCCAGTTCGGATACCCTATGAGGATGAGACCTGCCTACCTCTTCCTCGAGAGTGAATTCTTCCTTTACAAAGAGGATGTTCAGAACAAGAGAAAACAATTTGTACAGGCGTGGCACTCCATTGTTAGGACGGACAGAAACCAGTTGAGAAGTAAGTCAAGGATAGCCCACGAATCCTACGTCCAATGGGTAATTGACAGGGCTGCACAGATAGGGATGCCTTATCCCCTGCTAAGGTCTTTAACCTCAACCATTCCGGAAGCACCTCCACCTTTACCCCTCAAGAATATGGAAGAATACCAGGCACGGTTGTTTGAGTTGGGACGCGAGAAAGCCGACTGAGAAGGAAAGTACCATGCAAAGGTTCGGGAGTGCGATGTCTTAATGGACCTGTTAGAGAAAGAAAATTGGAAAAACCACAAGAAAGACCAAGAAATTGCTGATTTAAAAGACCGTATCAGGGAGAAAGACGCCATACTTGACCAGGTTCCGGGGAGTAAGAAGAGGCGCATGGACTTCCTCGCCGGCACTCATCCAGATATTGAGGAGTAGACCATCTCAGGAGGTGAAGAGTTTCACAGTCTATTTATCATTTATGTCATTTTCTAACTTTTTGTAATATACTTTGGAGTCCATCCCTTGGCTCAGTTTGTTAGAAAGGGAATTATCTAGTGATGTTTTAAATTATTATGAAACTTTCAACTATGATGTTTACAGAAATGCTTTTATAAACCCTTCGATTAAAAATGTGTCTTTTTGCATAAACATATCATGCATCATTCTGCATTCATAGTTTCAAATCCCAAGTCTCACACAAATTCTTTATTCTTAAAGGTCAACCCGTTTGAAAAGTGGCCCGACGCATTCTCCACAAATCTACTCGCACTCACTACACTCGTGCAACTGTAAAGAAAAGAATGGACTCTCTCGAACAAGAAAACCGAGTACTCCGAGAAGCAAATGAGACCATGCAGGCCAAGATGGACGAACTGACCGAATTGGTAAAGACATTAACGGCCGCGCAAGATCAGCTGCCACCACCACCTCCTCCCCCTGGCAGTACTCAGGCTGAGGCAGGTCCCTCTTTTGTTACCTCACAGCAAGCGACATCAGAAGGTCGTCCTTGGAGCATGCCTTTTAGCTTTGGTGAAGTACTCCGTCCTCATGGCTCAGAAACTCTAGTGTCTACCGTTCACAGTGCATTTTCCACTCCGACTGCAACCTACTCAATACCGTTGGTTCACACTATGCCACAAAGAGGAGACCCTATCATTCCCTTAGGGAATACAGGGGCGCATGATAAAGTGATCGACTTACAGGAGAAGTTTGAGATGATGAATCGGGAAATGCAAGCACTTCGTGGAAGGGAAATATTCGGGAAAAATGCTTATGATCTCTGCTTGGTACCGAATGTCCAGATACCCCACAAGTTCAAGCTCCCAGACTTTGAGAAATACAAGGGGACGTCCTGTCCTAAAGAGCATCTACGGATGTATATGAGAAAGATGTCCACGTATGTACGTGATGACCAGGTCCTCATTCACTACTTTCAAGACAGTTTAGCTGGTGCCGCACTGAAGTGGTACATAAATCTAGACCGTACAGAGGTCCGAACTTTTAATAGTCTGTGTGAAGATTTTGTGCAGCAGTACAAGTTCAATGTAGACATGGCTCCAGACCGAAGTGATCTCCAATCCATGACTCAGAAAGACAGAGAAACATTCAAAGAGTATGCCCAGCGATGGAGGGATGTTGCTGCCCAGGTTAGCCCAGGTATAGAAGAAAAGGAGATGACCAAACTGTTCTTGAAAACTCTAGGTCAGTTCTATTATGAGAGGATGGTTGGAAGTGCGCCCAGAGACTTCACAGAGATGGTCAACATGGGGGTGCAGTTGGAAGAAGGGGTCCGAGAAGGACGGTTAGTGAAAGAAAATACATCTGCCGGCAGTATAAGAAGGTTCGGAAACAGTTTTTCAAAGAAGAAAGAACAAGAGATCAACATGGTGACCCATCAACCAAATTATCCAACCTATAACCATATTGCTGCCATCACACCTGCCACCAACGTTACTCAACCACTAAATTATCAACTTCCCCAATTTCCTCAACAATATCTTCCCCAATATCCTCGGCAATATCCTCAACAATATCCCCAACAACCATACCAACAACGCCCATACCAGCAACAACCACACCAACAATATCCCCAACAACCATACCAACAGTATCCACAACAACCATATCGACAACAACAACCACGACCACAAGCTCAAAGATTACAAATTGACCCAATTCCCATTACCTATGCAGAATTGCTTCCAGGGTTACTCAAACAGAATTTGATCCAAACTAGACCACCCCCTCCAGTGCCAGAAAAACCATCACCAGGGTACAGACCAGACCAGACTTGTGCTTTTCACCAAGGGGCCCCAGGCCATAACATTGAGAATTGCTATTGTTTGAAGAATGCAGTCCAGAGGCTAATCAATGAAAAGAGAATAACCTTCACCGACTCAAACCCAAATGTTCAAACCAACCCTTTGCCAAATCATGGTGCTCCAGCTGTCAACATGGTCGAAGACTGCCAAGAGACTTGCCCTGTTCTTAAAGTACAACATATCCGAACACCATTGGTTCCATTACACGCCAAGTTATGTGAAGCATCCTTTTTCGAACATGACCACACCGCCTGTGAGGTGTGCCGTCTAGATCCGTGGGGTTGCCAAGAGGTAAAGGATGATATCCAAGGACTACTGAATCGGGGAGAATTAATTGTTGAGAGAAAATGTGACGATGTGTGTGTCATGACTCCTGAGCCTTTGGAAATATTCTTTGACAGTCGGAAGTCAGCTGCTCCTTTAGTGATTTGCTTACCAGGGCCAATGCCTTATGTCTCTGAAAAGGCCATACCATACAAGTATAATGCCACTATGATAGAAGGAGGTCATGAGGTTCCTATACCATCTTTGCCATCTGTGGGTAATATTGCTGAAGATAGTAGAGTACTGAGGAACGGGCGTGTTATCCCTGCAGTGTTTCCAAAGAGGGTTAGCGCCCCGTTAATTGAAGAGGTTCAAGCTAAAGTTTCTAATGCACTCCAAGATGTAGGCCAGTCTAGTGGGGCCGGCACGAGTTCTGATTTCGATGAGGTGCTCAAGCTAATCAAGAGGAGCGACTATAAGATAATTGATCAACTGATGCAGACTCCGTCAAAAATATCAATAATGTCTTTACTGCTGAATTCAGAAGCTCATAGGGGAGCTTTAATGAGCGTGTTAGAGCAAGCATTTGTAGACCATGATGTGACTGTTGGTCAGTTTGGTGGAATAGTGGGGAATATCACTGCATGCAACAACTTGAGTTTCAGTGACGAAGAACTCCCAGAAGAAGGAAGGAACCATAATCGGGCGTTACACATATCAGTGAATTGCAAGACAGATGCTTTGTCGAATGTGTTGTTGGACACCGGGTCAGCCCTAAATGTGATGGCTAAAGCAACTTACAGCCAACTTTCCTACCAAGGCACACCGTTAAGACGAAGTGGAGTAATGGTAAAGGCCTTTGATGGTTCAAGGAAGACTGTCCTCGGAGAGGTGGATCTGCCCATTACAATCGGGCCACATGTTTTCCAGGTTACTTTTCAAATAATGGACATACAAGCATCATACAGCTGTCTATTGGGCCGACCTTGGATTCATGGAGCTGGGGCAGTGACGTCAACCTTACATCAGAAAGTGAAGTTTGTGAAGAATGGGAAACTGGTAACTGTGAATGGAGAAGAGGCTTTGTTAGTAAGCCACTTGTCGGCTTTCTCTTTCATTGGTGCCGACAATACCGAGGGATCTTTATTTCAAGGACTTTCTCTAGAAGAAGAGAATTCGAAGAAGAATGGGGCATCTATTTCATCTTTCAAGGACGCTCAGAGGGTAGTCCAAGATGGTGTGTCTACAGGCTGGGGGCAAGTGTTAAGCTTACCAGAGAACAAGCATCGAGAAGGTCTCGGTTTCTCTTCATCAGCTGGAATTCCCGAGGCAGGGTTCGTCATTGAGCCACAGAAAGGAATTTTTCGCAGTGCTGGATTCATTCATTCTCCGCCAGAAACCAACGCAGTCATTGAAGACAACCCCGAAGAAATTCCATGCCACTTTGTGACGCAAGGAGGGTCTAACCATAACTGGGTTGCTGTCGACGTTCCTTTTGTTGCTCATTTGTCCAAGTAATGCACTTGTTTGTCTTTATGCTTTAAAAAAAATCCTTTCGTCCTGCCCCAAGCGAAAGTGAATTTATCTAGGGCTTTTTGCTTCAAAAATTACAATCATCAATAAAATGTCGTTTTGTTTCCGACTTTTGTTTTATTTTGTGCTTTTAAAGAAAAATGGTAATACAAAAAACCCAAAAAACATGATCACTTCCAAAATGTCTGCATTTACACATTTCTTCTAAAATCAATCATTAAACATATGTGCAGATTAATTATCAATAAACCCGTTGAACAACGTGACTCTATGATCTCTCCCAACTTTGAGTTCCCTGTATACGAAGCAGAAGAAGAAGAGGTTGAGGAGACTCCCGATGAGATTTCTCGTTTACTTGAACAAGAAAGAAAAGCTATTCAGCCTTATGGGGAAGCATTAGAAGTAATCAATCTAGGCTCTGAAGAAGACAAGAAAGAGATAAAGATCGGGGCGTCACTTGAAGCAAATGTCAAGAAACAAGTGATAGAACTTCTCAAAGAATATGTCGATGTGTTTGCTTGGTCGTATAAAGATATGCCGGGGCTGGATACTGATATTGTGGTACACCGTTTGCCTCTGAAGCCTGAATGTCCACCGGTCAAACAGAAATTGAGAAGAACTCACCCCGATATGGCTCTCAAGATCAAAGAGGAAGTACAAAAACAGATTGATGCAGGATTCCTCGTTACGTCAGAATACCCTCAATGGTTAGCCAACATAGTGCCCGTTCCGAAGAAAGATGGTAAGGTCAGAATGTGTGTTGATTATCGTGATTTGAACAAAGCTAGTCCCAAAGATGACTTCCCACTGCCTCATATTGATGTGTTAGTTGACAGTACAGCAAAATCCAAAGTTTTCTCCTTCATGGACGGTTTCTCCGGTTACAATCAAATTAAGATGGCACCTGAAGATAGAGAAAAAACATCCTTCATCACCCCTTGGGGCACTTTCTGTTACAAAGTAATGCCGTTTGGTTTGATAAACGCAGGAGCTACTTATCAGAGAGGTATGACTACCCTTTTTCATGACATGATGCACAAAGAAATTGAGGTTTATGTGGATGATATGATCGTCAAATCAAGCACTGAAGAAGAACATGTCGAATACTTGCTAAAGATGTTCCAACGATTGAGAAAATACCAACTCCGTCTGAACCCCAATAAGTGCACTTTTGGTGTCAGATCCGGGAAGCTTCTGGGTTTCATTGTTAGTCAAAAAGGTATCGAAGTAGATCCGGACAAAGTCAAAGCCATCAGAGAGATGCCTGCTCCAAAAACAGAAAAACAAGTAAGAGGCTTCCTCGGACGTTTAAATTACATCTCCAGATTCATTTCTCATATGACTGCGACGTGTGGACCGATATTCAAGTTACTCCGCAAGGATCAAGGGATTGTATGGACAGAAGATTGCCAGAAAGCTTTCGACAGTATCAAAGAGTACTTACTAGAACCGCCCATTCTTATCCCTCCAGTTAAAGGAAGACCGTTGATTATGTACCTAACTGTATTAGATGCTTCTATGGGTTGTGTGCTCGGGCAACAAGATGAGACCGGGAAAAAGGAGCACGCTATTTATTATCTAAGCAAGAAGTTTACTGATTGTGAGTCTCGTTATTCCATGCTCGAGAAGACTTGTTGTGCTTTAGCCTGGGCCGCCAAACGCCTCCGTCATTACATGGTTAACCATACCACTTGGTTGATATCTAAAATGGATCCGATCAAGTACATCTTCGAGAAGCCAGCTTTAACAGGAAGAATCGCCCGGTGGCAGATGTTGTTATCCGAGTATGATATTGAGTACCGTTCCCAGAAAGCAATCAAAGGTAGCATCCTTGCCGATCACCTGGCTCACCAACCGATCGAAGATTATCAGCCCATAAAGTTCGATTTCCCCGACGAAGAGATCATGTATTTGAAAATGAAAGATTGTGACGAGCCGTTGTTCGGGGAAGGCCCAGACCCTGAATCAAGATGGGGTTTGATATTTGACGGAGCTGTTAATGTTTATGGTAGCGGCATTGGAGCAGTCCTTATTACTCCTAAAGGTACCCACATCCCATTCTCTGCCAGACTAACCTTCGACTGCACAAACAACGTGGCAGAGTACGAAGCATGCATTATGGGTATTGAAGAAGCCATCGACCTAAGAATCAAGAACCTTGACATCTATGGTGATTCAGCTCTCGTAATCAATCAGATCAAAGGAGAATGGGAAACTCGCCACCCCGGCTTGATTCCATACAAAGACTACGCGAGACGGTTACTGACCTTCTTCAACAAGGTCGAATTGCACCACATCCCCCGTGATGAGAACCAAATGGCAGATGCTCTAGCTACCTTATCCTCAATGTACCAAGTAAACCGTCGAAATGAAGTACCATTAATCAGTATCAGGTGTCTTGAAAGACCTGCTCATGTATTTGCAACTGAAGAAGTGGTCGACGACAAACCATGGTACCATGATATCAAGTGTTTCCTTCAAAATCAAGAGTATCCACCCGGAGCATGCAACAAAGACAAGAAAACTTTAAGAAGACTATCTGGCAACTTCTTCCTGAACGGAAACATTTTGTATAAAAGGAACTTTGACATGGTGTTGCTTAGATGTGTGGACGCCCGCGAAGCGGATCTATTGATGCATGAAATACACGAAGGATCTTTCGGTACTCACTCAAGTGGGCATGCAATGACCAAGAAGATATTAAGGGCCGGGTATTACTGGATGACGATGGAAGCGGATTGTTACAAGCATGCCAGAAGGTGTCATAAGTGTCAAATCTATGCTGATAAGATTCATGTTCCACCAACCGCACTCAACGTTCTCTCTTCCCCGTGGCCATTCTCCATGTGGGGCATCGACATGATTGGTAGGATCGAACCCAAAGCTTCAAACGGGCACCGTTTCATTCTAGTAGCTATTGACTATTTCACCAAGTGCGTTGAAGCCGCATCTTATGCTAATGTGACCAAGCAAGTGGTGGTCAAGTTCATCAAGAATCAAATCATCTGCCGCTATGGCGTCCCTAGCAGAATCATTACAGACAATGGGACGAATCTGAACAACAATATGATGAAAGAACTGTGTGATGATTTCAAGATCGAGCATCATAACTCCTCTCCTTACAGGCCGCAGATGAATGGTGCTGTCGAAGCCGCAAACAAGAATATAAAGAAGATTGTCCAGAAAATGGTGGTAACTTACAGAGACTGGCATGAGATGCTTCCATTCGCATTACATGGATATCGCACTTCCGTACGCACATCGACAGGGGCAACCCCTTTCTCTTTGGTATATGGTATGGAGGCAGTACTTCCCGTAGAAGTTGAGGTCCCTTCAATGAGAGTTTTAATGGAAGCGGAGTTATCAGAAGCTGAATGGACTCAAAGTAGGTATGATCAGTTGAACTTAATCGAGGAGAAACGCATGGCTGCTCTATGTCATGGACAATTATATCAAAAGAGGATGAAGTTGGCTTTCGACAAGAAAGTTCGTCCCCGTGAATTCAAAGAGGGTGATCTCGTGCTAAAGAAGATTTTGTCTTTCCAACCCGACTCCAGGGGCAAGTGGACTCCTAACTATGAGGGCCCATACGTCGTCAAAAGAGTCTTCTCCGGTGGTGCCATGACTCTTCAAACTATGGATGGTGAAGAACTTCCGCGTACTGTAAACACGGATGCAGTCAAGAAATATTTTGTCTAAAAATATAAGAACAGCTCGGTAAGTCGAAAACTCGAAAGGGCGGCTTAGGCAAAAATGAGCGTCTCGGTGGACTGAAAACCCGAAAGGGCGGTCCAGGCAAAAATTAGAGACATTAAACAGAGATTATCCTGATAGGCTGAAAACCCGAAAGGGCGGCCTATGCAAAAATTAAGGATAAAGAAAAAGACAAAGTAACTGCATCCGGTCAGACGCCACTGATTTGGGGCATACCTGCTACCAAAGAACCTCCGATCTGAAGCATCAGAACAGCAGAACTCGAAGTTGTTAAGGAAAATAGGGTCGCGAAGTTCAATGTACCCCTCCACAAATAAATTACCATTTTTTTTAAATTTGTGTAAAGATCTATGGAGTCATGCCATCGGCTGACCACCGTTCAATCAATAAAATTTGAGCCATTTCTCCTTTATTTGAAATTCTCATTTATTCTATTTTTCACACTTTCTTCTGTTTTTGATGGTAATATTGCGAAGCAAATTCTTAAAACTTTTTCACGTCTCTCAAAAGCATAAACAAATAAGTGCTCCTTAAGACTCATGAGTAAAATGGAGCGTACGTTGACATTCTCCTCCAGGAACGTTTGGACCCTGCTAAACAAGCATGACTAGACAATGTGGGGAGTTTTACAAAAGAAAACAAAAATACAAAAAGAGAGCTCGCTAAGTCGAAAACCTAAAAAGGCGGCTTAGGCAATAGAGAGCGTCCCGGTGGACTGAAAACCCGAAAGGGCGGTCCAGGCAAAATTAGGGGCACAAAAAAGGAAATATACTCCCGGTGGACTGAAAACCCGAAAGGGCGGTCCAGGCAAAAGTTAGGGATTTCAAGAGAAAACAAACAAACAAACAGAAAACAAAAGGAGCGTGACTGCTGGGGCATACCAATGGATAGGCACTCTATGCGAAATGGCGACTCCTACCCAAAGTTCTGGTCGATAACGGGCTCCCTCCCCAGGAAACATTGAGAACTGCTATCTTGTGTTAGGTCTCGCCGTGAAAATTGTTCGATTAGTTCACAACAGTGTTATCTTCAAGGAAGTTTGCCGAGTGTGGGTGCTGCAATGTCCGCCAGTCTCCCCATCCTACCTGCTTTGTCTCATTCCGTCAAATTTACCTATCGCAACCCGGTCTACATACTCATACATTCATTCATACATTCATACATTCATGCGTTATTATTTTCACTTATGCATAACACATACACAACATCATTCACACGTGGTTGCATCGGCCACCTGAAATCCTGTTTTGGCCGCACCCTGTCGTTCAAAACCTCAATCGTTTCAAGCCGACAGTCCTACACAACGGACCGCTTACACTTTACTGCTTTCAAGCCGACAGTCCTACACAAGGGACCGCTTACATCTTACACTTTACTGCTTTCAAGCCGACAGTCCTACACAACGGACCGCTTACACTTTACTGCTTTCAAGCCGACAGTCCTACACAAGGGACCGCTTACATCTTACACTTTACTGCTTTCAAGCCGACAGTCCTACACAAGGGACCGCTTACATCTTACACTTTACTGATTTCAAACCGACAGTCCTACACAAGGGACCGCTTACCTCTTACACTTTTCTGCTTTCAAGCCGACAGTCCTACACAACGGACCGCTTACACTTTACTGCTTTCAAGCCGACAGTCCTGCACAACGGACCGCCTACACTGTATCTGCTTTCAAGCTAATAGTTCCACAAAACGAACCCTTTACATTCTTACTATTTTCAAGCCAACGGTCCTAAACAACGGGCCATTCAAGTTTATTTTTTGCCTTGTCCTAAACAACGGACACTCCACGTCCATCCGTCATTCCCTTGAGTGCCATCCCCAGCGCGTCTGGTCTAAAGATGTCATCAAAAGTTTTGTCTTCATTAAACCATCGTTCCAAATTAATACAATAATAGACAATCGTTTCCCTAGTGAAACTACGTTCCTCCAACAGAGTCAGATCCCTTTCTATAAAGAGTCCGGGTATCCCGTCGTTATTAGTCGTTCCAGTCGAGTCATCTGTGCCGTCTTGCATTCATAATTGCGTTACATGCATTCACAGTATCTTAGGATCAAAAATAGGTGTACTTTATATTTAAGTCCCTTCGATCCGTCAAATCAAAGATTTCATCTTCAGATCTTCGGACGAAGAAACTTAAATAGGGGCATCTGTCATACCCCGATTTTTTACCTAAGATCGCGCATTCATACACCGACACGTGTCATTTGACCCTACACTCGTACGTCGTTCGATCACGATCAGTCGCTGACTTTTCGGTAAAAATTTCGGCAGAGAGATATTTTAAAATACCTCATTTTTTTTATTCCGAGTCGGGCCCTCTTCTCACCTTTTATTTTTTAGTCCTTTTAATTTTAATTCATTTCCATCCTTTACTTTCTACCTCATTTTATTTAATTGATTAATTCAATGTTAATTTATATATACCTTTTTTATTCATTTTTATTTTTTCTTTCTTTAAAAAAAATGTCCATAAAAATCCAAGGTCCAAATACAGTCCGGATTCGGTTTCGAAACCGTAACAGGTGATCCGAAAAGAAGCCTCACGTTTTTTTCATTCATTTTGATCCAAATGCAGTTTTTTCTGCATCATTCAACAAACCCTAAACCCTAATCATCACATTATAAGTAGCAGCCGGCAATCACAACAGGGGGACGGCCGAAAATTACACAAAAAAAACCTGCAAAAAACCAAAAACTCATAGAGTAATACGATAACCCAGTCGCAATCCGTTTCAAACATAACCACGAAAAAACACAACGAAAACAGTGACACCGAAATCAAACCAAACACAACAGACGGTGATACAAAACCGGCTCAGCCCAGCCACGCATCATTCGAATCATTCAAACCGAAACAAGAAGGTAAAATGGGTGTAAAATTTCTTTTCTTATTTTATTAGATCTAGGCGTTTGGGTAAGGGTCTGAGGAATTTTAAGGCCATAAGTGAATATAGGAGAGGGAAAGGAGTAGAAAGAGCAAAAAAAAAAGGAAAAAGGGGACTTTTTTAATTCCGGCGCGGCGGCGCCACCACCCTTGGCCGGCGACCACCGCGCCGGATAATTGACCTTGGCCGGAAACTTCATGGCCTGGCCGGAAACTTCAAAGAGTTCTTGAGAACTCAGAGAGAGATTGGAGAGAATTTAGAGGAAGAGAGAGAAAAGCCTGAAAAATGAAGGGGGGAGAGAGAGGAATTCGCATTTATAGCCCCCCCCATTGTCATGCTCTGACGTGCGTGGGCTCATGGTCTAACGGTGTACCCTCACATCTTGTACCCTTTGATCTGAATCCAAGGGCCCCTGATGCCCTGATCATGACCCGACCTAGGCCGTTTGATCTTGATCAGACGGCCCTGATCTGATCCTTTAGGCCCAAACGCCCCTTCCCCCTCTGCAGGCCCAATTCTTTTTTTCATTGCTGCATCCCCCTGTTTACTGCTTGCACCCCCAAGGTCTCATTTTTCATTATTCCGTTTTCATGCATCTTTATTTTTATGGCATTTGTTTACGAGTACTCACATTTTTTTTTTTTTTTATGTTTATTTATTTATTTATTTTGCACGACATTAGAATGTAAATAGGCTCTCTAATGTAATTTATTTATCTTTATTGCAGACCGTAGAATGTATTAATAGGTTTTATGTAATAGCTTAGGTGCATGTGTGTGTGTGTGGGCTATGCGTTGTCTTTTATGTTTCGTAGCTTAGGTTAAGGGTCCTCATATGGTCCAAAACCATTACGGGTTCCCCGCGCATTTATTCTCTTCCGCTCCGTTAGTTTATTTCATTTTAGTTCAATATTTAAAAATAACAAAAACATTCAAAAATAAAAACACGAAAAAACATTTTTCTCAATAAACCTTGATTTTTAAATCAAGTGATCCTTCTTATCTTTATTTTTCTTAATCAAACTTTCAACCAATTTTTATCATACTTAGACCTTTACTTTCTTCAAATTTAAAATCAATCAACTTCACATTTTGCCGTTTCGGCTCTTTCTATCTCTCAAAAAAACATTTTCAAAACATTAAAATCAATCAAACACATCAAACGTCAATTTTTACCCCGAACTACGAGGTTTTGATCCCTCACGGGTACGTAGGCAAAGGACTTCGTCCTCTCAAATCAATAAAAAAATGTAAATATTTAGGTCTCTTTTTAAACTATTATTTTCCTCTTTTCTTCATATTAAGTAAGTTATAGCACAATACTTTGAATAAAACCAAGAGGTTCCCGTAGAGTACTACGGGCATGAAGGGTGCTAATACCTTCCCTTCGTGTAACTAACCCCCGAACCCTAAATCTCTTTAAATACGGGGTCTTTGAACCTTTTTCCCTATTTTCTTTTCAAAAAAATTAAATGTTCGGTCGTGAAATAATTAGTGAGTCAAGCGCTAATAAAATAGCCTTGATCTCCGAAAATCTCCTCATGAACAGTGGGTACGAGAACATCTCCCACGGGCTAGTTTGTGCTCTGTCAGAGAGATGGCATGAGGAGACCAACAAGTTCCATCTA
Organism: Medicago arabica; assembly: GCA_946800305.1. NCBI lineage: Eukaryota > Viridiplantae > Streptophyta > Magnoliopsida > Fabales > Fabaceae > Medicago > Medicago arabica. The sequence continues at coordinate 4,472,475 of OX326970.1, forward strand.
CCCGTTGGGGAGATGACCATCACACTGGATTATGTGGCGTGTCTCCTAGGCATCCCTATCACTGGGAAGCTCCTTTCTGAGAGAGAGCTCACCCGTACCGAGGCGATGGACATTATGATGACCAACCTGCTTATTTCCACGGAGGATGCCGCTAGGGAGCTGACCAGGCAGGGTGGTCCGTATATTAGTTTTGGTGTGTTGAAGAGGCTCTATGAGGAGCTCCTGAATAGGTGTAATCAGCTGGTGGAGGTTGACACACAAGAGGAGGAAGACGAGCGCTTTGATGTTAGGCTGGCCTGCGTGAAGGCGTTTATGTTACTCTTGCTTGGATGAACCATTTTCTCCCGCAAGAACAGCAAAAACATTAATCTGCTGTGGATGCTTGCGCTGCAAGATATGGACGACTTGGACGAATGGTCATGGGGTGGGATGAGGCTAGCATTCTTATACGAGCAGCTCTCTCTGACCTCTGATTCATCATTGGCCACCAGTGGTGGTTACATGACCCTGCTTGTGGTAAGATTTGTTCTTCTTCTTTTTTACATGGTTTGTATAATACTTGTGTTGATATATATTTGGTTCTTTGTGTTTGCTAGGATGGACTTTGGCGCACTTCACGAACCTCATTCCGAGGGTGCGTAGTGATGTGTACGACCCGACAGTAGCCCCACTGGTGAGCCAGTGGAGACCTCCTAGGGGCTTTACGGACCCTGGACACTATAGAGATGCCATTGATGTGATGGATCACTCTCGCGTCATCTGGAGGCCGTACGAGAGACGGCGACACATCACGCCATTCCACGACATATGCTGGTACTCTGAATGGATCATGGCCGACAGAGACATGATGTCCCGTCACTTGCCTGAGCGGGTTCTTAGGCAGTACGAGTATGTCCAGACACGGCCCAGGTCTCCTACAGATGTTGAGCTTACTGCGGCAGATGTCGCGACCTAGGCTTTCGTGGAGTTTGCTCTACATGTCCTCAGCCAACAGCAGAGGGGTGATCCGGTGCCAGAGGACAAACCGTGAGCTCATAGCAGGGGGTACATGAGATGGTTCTATAGAGTGTCACATCCTATTGTGAACCCCCTGTGGCCATTCCTGACTACGCAGCTCAGACACCTCCTCGTCCTGTCCCTCCTTACGAGGAGGTTATTGTTGACCAGCAGTGGGCCAGACATCCTCCCGACCCATACCAGATCATCGCCAACATCAGAGCCAGAGTGGATAGTGCTATGGGGCATCCTGATGTGTTTGGTAACCTAAAGGTACTTCGCATGATGCAGGGTATACAGTCTGAGTGGAGCATGCTGAAGCAGATGTAGGTTCCACGACGACGGAGCAGGAGTCCACAACAGTAGTGTTTAGGGGTTATGACTTGTATAGTTTTTGTTTATGATATTTTTTCGGATTTGGATGTATATAACATTTGCGCTTTTTTAGCATTTTTATGACATTTTCTCTTATCTTGGTCCTTTATTTTTTCGTAATTTGTTTATGAGTTAACACGTGCTTGAATGAATAACGAAAAATGAAATATAACGAAAAATAAACAGGTAAATAGAACCGTTAAAATTGTTGCACATAACTTGCGCATGTGTTAAATCTGTGCGCAAGTTAAATCTGCACAGACACTGCGCAAGTTAACTTGCGCATGTGTTAAATCTGTGCGCAAGTTAACTTGCGCAGTGTCTGACTTAAGTCACGCAATGTTTAACACATGCGTGACTTAAGTCACGCAGCGCGTGTTAACTTACGCACGGTTTTACACTTGCGTAAGTTATGTGCAACAATTTTAACGGTTCTATTTACCTGTTTATTTTTCGTTATATTTCATTTTTCGTTATTTTCGTCCTGCCTGCAGGGCGGGAGTGGATTTTGCTGGGGGAGTTCATATTTGCTTCCTTATTGATTATGGGCTGGAGCATAGTTGAGGACGGTGGGTTTCATAAACGAGTCGGGTCGGGTCACAATCCGTTTCTAATTTTATCACCGGTCTAAATCTCATTTTCATCTAAAACCCTACGATCACAACAACGTCTTCTTCCCTTCAAATCTCAAACCACAGCAACAATGTCGATGTCAAAGAGTTCCAAAATGCTTCAATACATCAATTACAGAATGCGAGTGACAATCCAAGACGGTCGTCAACTCGTCGGAAAATTCATGGCCTTCGACCGCCACATGAATCTCGTTCTCGGCGACTGTGAAGAGTTTCGCAAACTTCCACCGGTGAAGGGTAAGAAAACCACTGAAGGCGACCGTGAAGACCGCCGCACACTCGGTTTGGTTCTTCTTCGAGGTGAAGAAGTTGTTTCGATGACAGTTGAAGGTCCTCCACCTCCTGAAGAGTCTCGTTCCAAAGCTGTAAATGCTGCTGCAATGGCTGGTCCTGGAATTGGTCGTGCTGCTGGTAGAGGTATTCCTCCGGCGCCGGTTATTCAAGCTCAGCCTGGTCTTGCTGGTCCTGTTCGTGGTGTTGGTGGACCTGCTCCTGGTATGATGCAGCCGCAGATCTCACGGCCGCCGGTCTCGTATCCTGGTGGTGCTCCGATTATGCGCCCGCCTGGTCAAGGTCCACCTGGTCAGATGCCGTATCCTGGACATCCTGGACAAGGTCCACCGCAGATGGCGAGGGGTCCACCGCCTCCTATGCCGCCAGGGCAATTTGGGCAGAGACCAGGAGGTCCTCCACCGCAATTTGGTATGCCGCCTCCTCAGTATGGGCAGAGACCAATGGGGCCACCTCCTCCTGGTCAGATGGTTAGAGGGCCTCCTGCTCCTCCTCGTCCTGGAATGCAGCCTCCGCCTCGTCCTGGTATGCCTCCTCCTCCTGGAAGTGGTGTTCCGGTGTATGGTCCACCTCGGCCTGGCATGCCCCCTCCACCAAATGCTCCAAATCAACAACAGCAGCAATGATTGTAGAATTGATTGGTATGTTTGTTTCTATTATTTTGCTCTTACTTTGTTTGATGATGATGAAAATTTCAATGTTTTTCACTTGCTTTCTTCTAAAAGGTCGAAGTTTACAGAAATAGATAGGTTTTTCTAGGGGTTATATCAATCCTGATTCAAGACTATAAACAATAGGCTACATAGAGAAATTCATCCGGACTTAATTATGGTGCTCAATTAAGATTTAGCAATGAGGAAATAAGAAAAACCCCTTAAGAATTGCAAAACATGCACACTATTAGTTGACTCTAGTGATTTTTTATAATTGTACAACTATTATTTAAGTTTCTGATGCATTTGCGCATTACCCTGCGATAGCATATAAAAATTAGCCTTCTCGGTTATTATTACATAATCTCATGGAATTTCAAACCCTGTTTGGTTTAATGGCTGCAATGCATCAGCCAAACCACTGGACATTATAAGAAAGTGTACATACGAATTAAGATGCTTAATACTTGGTATTCCAATGCTATGGATTTCGCCAGAAAAGAATCTTGAAGGTACTTAGCACTCCAATTAGGGATTTCACGAGAAAAGAATTTGGTTGATAGGTTCCTAAGACAAGGTAGATTAGCATAACTGAAAATTGATGTTCGTTGTATCATCATGACACTGAGCTATATGTGCTAAATTGACTTACAAAACCTGCAAACGTGAGAGACTGCCGATAGAGGAAGTTATAAATCCTTCTAAAGGATTGCTTGATACATCCCTGAATTGAAAGGTTGCATCAAAACCACAACAATAACAACCAAGTCTGCTACTGGATCTAATTAAGTCCAAGCTACCATGGATTGTGGGAGGGTACACTCCTTGGTCAAGCAATTTTAACAGACCCACATCTATCTCAGCACAGGGATGTATCAAGCAATTTGTAACAACCTATGGTTGTTATCTGAAACCTCCAAGCTACCATGGATTGTGGGAGGGTACACTCCTCGAAATAAAGTTGAAACATACTACGAATTTGTTGGTGAATCACGTTGATTAACGAGTAAAACATGGATGCTCAATTAAGTCTATTGGTTGGATAGACTGAAAGAATAGGACCTTGATAAGTTTCTCGGTGAATTCTTTAGCTGGAAAGCCTTGAACAATGATTGCAAAAGCATTGATGTTTCTAAAGACGATAAGACTAGGAGTAAGTTATATGTTGCTGGACAGTTTTCTTGAGGAGATTTATGAGCAAAATGCTGTGCAGTTAATTACCGACAATGGAAATAATTTTGCTATGGCTGGTAGACTGTTAACTGCAACGAGACCCCGCATCTTTTGGACTCCATGTCCTGTGCACATTGTATAGACCTTATGTTGGAAGATATTAGAAAGATTCTCCTAAGGTTAAAAAATTTAATACAAAGAGAGAGGATTTGTCTCGTAGGCTATAGTTATAACCTGACATCGAATTTGAAATTAATGAGGAACTTATTCTCGTTTCATAGCTGAAAATAAATGTAGCTCAACAAACTAATCCCTCTTTATACAACCTTTTTAACCTTAAGAATTTTTTCAACATCTTCTAACATAAGGTCTATAGTCTATACAGTGTGCAGCACATGGAATCCAAAACATGTGGGGTCTCGTATCACTTAACAGTTTACCAACCATAACATAATTACCCATTGTCGGTAACATAGTTGTCAAAAGCGGCCGCACTGGCCGCTATAGCGGTAAGGAGTGGATAAATCACCACCACCGCGTCTGGCCGTGTCGGCACGGGTCGGATGTGGAAAGCGGCTGATATGCAGCGGCGCAGAGCGATTCAAACTCGGGTCAAAATGGCGCTACATCTTTTTACACGGTCAAAGTTAAAAAGAAGGAGAAGAAGTTGAGATCTGTGAATAAGAACTATGAATATGAAGATGGTTGTCATTTACATACATTTGTTTATGTCAAAGACTAGCAAATCGTACAGAAAAAACAAAGAATCCGACAAGCAAATAATGAAAATTAAAAAAGCAGATCTGAAAGTGTGTTTGCGGCTGTTGGGAGAGAGAGAAACTAGGGTTTATTCTTTTTTCATTCTTTTATAGTAGAGATTGCATTGGGCTTAGGTCTAATGACCTAACATATTGGGCCTTTTCTTTTACCATTTTTTTTACTGTTTTGTTTTAAAAAAGGTGGTATTAATAGATATATGTTTCATTTATATTCATAGTAAGGGAAATGTTAACTTGTGCCCTCAAGGCACAAGTTTAGAAGCCAAAAGTAGAAATAATGTATTGGAATGAGTGCATTAAACTTAATCTTTAATGTTTTAATGAATTGAATGCACAAAATTTAAGAGAATATTTCTTTTTTTGGATTCTTAACATGTGCCCTAAAGGCACAAGTTAACACTACCCTAATAGTAATTATTAAATATATAGTTTTATAATAGTATTTAATACTAAAAATTTAATTATCGTTAATTTTTCATTTATACTAATACTAAATATATATTTTTTCCATATTTTCTTAGTCTTTTAATTGATAATAATTAATAATATAATATTTAGTTTTAGTGTCCGCGTCATGAAATAGAGCCCGTGTCGCTCCCCGCTCCGCTCCAATTTTTGGGTTGGCCGCGCCGCATTGACAACCATGGTCGGTAATCAACTGCACAGCATTTCGCTCACCAATCTCCTCAACAAAACTGTCCAGCAACTCATATAACTTAATCGCAGTCTTTGTGTCTTTAGAAGCATCAATGCATTTCACAAACATTTTTGCAGCCGGAGAATTCACCAATTTTTTTTTATCAAGGTCCCATTCTTTGTGTCCGTCCAACCATCAAACATAATCGAGCATCCATGTTTTACCCGTTGGTCTACAAGATTCTTCAACTAACCTTATTATGTTTCAACTCTTTTTCAAGGAATGGACCCCTAATTTCATGATACCTATGAGGTTTCAAATGACGGCTATCGATTCCAACATCGACTTGTAGTGTTTTGATTTGCAACATTAGAAGCAGTTCCATTCGTAGAAAAGAATCGAGCAATATATTTTTTGCATCTTGCCCTCGCTTCTCTGTCAGCACCATCATTGACATTTGTTTGCCTCATGTTTTTTCCAATAGTTTGTTCCCCTTTATAATGAGCATTAAATTCAAGGGACCTTTTCTCTAGGCCTCAGCTGTCCTCTTTCCAGTTCGCATTCTCCTTATTTCAACTATATCATCATGATCATCCAAATAAGCCTGCAAATGTGCCCTGACATCCATCCAGTGGTCTTTTACAGCATGGAGCTACATCACCCCTTATTCCCAATTGATGTCTTCTTGCTCTACTAATTCCTCCAGTAAAGTAGGTATTACAGATACCACATAATACCTTTCTCTTATTATTCACGTCCTTCCAATATTTAAACTGGCAAGGTGCCAAAGTCAGTATTATGCCTTTGAGCACAAGAGTCAACAGATGCAGAGTTTGATTGTGCCACAGATCATGTTTAAGAATTAGTATTCATGGCGTGACTGAATCCCTTTCTGGCCTTGAATCTCATAACTGAAAAGCGGTACTTTCATTATTCTCTTATTATGCCACTTCGGTAGAACAGATCAAGAACATAATTTATTTGGATCTGATTCAATTTTATTAGCCTGCACATGGTGATTTAGACTTCATTCTGTGGGCTTAAACCTACCCAGCTAATTTATGCCAACTGCCAAGCTATTTCTCTATAATAATCAAGTAGCCTTTTTCCTTCCTTTAAGTATTTGTTGTTCTGGTCTTCATAAAATGTCATCCATGTTATTTATATAATAATCATCCGTAATCTATAGACTACAATGAAGATGTATCTCCATCATGATTCATGTCTTCAATTTAATATGTAGTTAGTAATATATACATGAAAAGGCTGAATGTTATATCATCAAATAACTAGTTTGATATCATGTGAATGTGATGAATTTTATGAAATACAATGTGCATTGGATTTTCATCACTAAAGAGTTGAGGTGGTTGTGGGATTCCTTCATCCTCATAGAGTAGCTGATAATAGTACATCCTCTTCATGCCTTCCTCATCATCATAAAATCCGTTCTCTTCTTTACTCCCAATCCCATTCTTATTATCTTCATCACCCACCCTCCCTCTTCTCTATTTTCTTCTGGTTTAACCTCTCCTGCTTCTGGTTTTCCCCCTTTCTTTTCTTGTTCAGGTTCAGATTCTGGCTATGAAACTATTTTTGCTTGCTTTTTGGTTTGTCCCTAGACATGATCGACTAATTTGTGTGCATCCATGGTCCCCATCACAATAACCTTCCCTGTGCTAAGCTCTGTCTTAATGCATATAATTTTTTTTTCTTTTGTTAAAATAGACATGATCGACTAATTTGTGTGCATCCATGGTCGTCCCCATCACAGTAACCTTCCCTGTGCTAAGTTCTGTCTTAACGCATATCATTTTTTTTTTTCTTTTGTTAAAATAAGCTTTTGTACTTTTAAGTAAAAACTATAATGAGCATTATGGTAAAAAAAACTATAATGAGCATCGTGGATATTTTAGACTTTGCTCACTTAGTCGAGTGATTTGGAGATACAATAGTAAGTAAAAAATAAAACCCGATGAACTTTAGATTCTAGGATTCAGTAAATTATTGCAAAAGGAACCCATCAACAGTATCTCTTATTCTTTGAAGTGTTACCATTGGTGCAAGGGGAGGGGGGTGCGCCTCACATAACCAATAGAATATGTTATTCTTTGAAGTCTATTTTAAACAAAATTTTGTAAAGAATATTAGAAGAAGTTATGACCAAGTGACTGCACTCAATTGAGTACTACTATAATTCTACATTGCAGTAGTACAGTTTTACCGAGTCTGTAATTCAACAACTTGTATATGTTTGTCTTATTACTTCATCTTGTAGTATGTTTAATTTTTCTTGATTGACCTTTGTGTGTAACTAAAATGTCTCATTTTTCATGTATTCTAATTGCAAAACTTCAAATCCGTGTCAGGTTTCTTCTTGCTGGAGCTCTGAAGATAACACTGGAAATCGTATCACAACTCAAAATCCAGCCCTTTCTGTGGAAGTAGCTGTTGCTTGTACAACCTTGAATCATCATCTTATTAGAGGGATTTTTTTTTAATGTAGTGATGATAATATGTAATTTTAGAACATCTATGTTTTGGAGGAAGTTATTGTAAAACCTGAGCATTAGACATATACATCGGCTGTGTAGATTGTTGGAAAAACGCCGGATTGCTAAATCAGCATACCAATTTCAAAATGTAGGGCATGATTGCCTCCTCTTAAATCTTTCGGGCTATATAACATGATTATATCATTTAGGGATTGTTTCTTCAGTAGTCTTTTCATTTTTGCACTGCTCTCTGCATAGCTTGGTTATTTTCATGAATTATTTTTTCCTATGAGTTTAATTTTGTCTACATTCGCTCGAATGTTTTTTAATTGATTGAAAGTGATCAACTGAAAATTTGTAATTTGATAAATATGTTTGTCTACATGTTACGTAAGTTTGCATCAAATTAGCTCAGCTAACTGCAAGCTTAAAGGTTAAGCCTGGGAAAGACATTACATTAAGCAGGCAGCCAAATGTGTGAATCAAAATAAGAAGAAGAGAAGCAATGCTATAATAAGAAGGAATCACAAAGAGCAGAAGACTGTCAGACAAAAAAAAAAGTCTCGTATATTTGATATACAACTATTTACACATGTGTTATATTATATCTTTTATTCTATTTTACATTTATTAATACGTTAGACTTGGCCTATTATTTGGGTCAAAAGAATCATGTGTGATAACTTGGTAATTTTGAACTTCATCAGCCAAGTTCAAATAAGTAGTTAGACCAATTTGCATAATCAATTTCTAACAGGAAGTAACTTTTAATTCGTCAAATTAAAATATGTTTACATCAAATTAATTGATATTTTTACCAAATTATTTTATCACAATAAAATACATTTCCTTAAAACCAACTGTCATACAAGATGTCTTCCTAATGTTTGTAAAAGATGCATATTATGTTCATCCGTTTGAAACTAATTTACATGAATTATATTCAAGACCTACTAAAACAAAACCAATGTTAAACTTAAGCTGTTTGGTTGACAAAAACAAAACAAAACAAATAATAACAACGAGTGTAAGTGTACATTCACAAGTGATTTGGTTTTGAAAAAATAATCTAAGCAAAGTGGTGAAAAATCCATAGCACTGGGAAACAAAACTGCTCTTGCATCTATTATTCATACATAGCATTTTAGACAAAAATGCCTTAAAAATGTGATATGAGCACTCAATATTTTTTTTAAGGGCAGTCAATATTACTTCCTCCAGACCTATTTAGAAGAAAAAATTAAGTCAACAAAAGTTGATGTATCTGGCTAAAAAATTGGATCATATACATTAATTTTTGTTGACTTAGATGTCTCTTATAAATATGACCGAAATGAATATTATAGATTCGTTTGTATAATATGTTTGAACACGATGGCTTCAAATCCTACATTTTCCGAACTACATTAAAAATATATTTTTGCCATTAACAACAAGATCACCTATTTTTTTTTTCCAAATGAACAACGATAGTATTTAATTTGTTAGATTAATATTTTATTCCTTCAGCTGTGTTTGAACTAACATCTCAAACTCTAACTCTTTCATTTGCTGCAAATGGAAACCAAAATTATTCAAATATAAATGTGTGCATGATAAATTTATTTTAAATTGTCATATAATTACCAACATAATTACTCCCCATTGCATTAAAAAAGTTAAGAAAATAAAAGAATCCCGTGGCATGAGTAGTATAATACTCCATCTAGTCTCAATTATAATCAGTTTTAACTTTTATATTCATTGTATAATAACTAATGTATTTAGTGTGTGATATAGACCAAATACATTAGTTATTCAATAAATCTAAAAAGTCAAAACTTAGTTATAACTAAAACCACAATGAATATGAATATATTGTATTCTCATAAACTATAAATACCAACATAAGGCATTAACACTGATCCAATCAAAAGTTTTCCATCTTTCTCATCCGCTTCACTGACATATCTCATGGTCTTCCCTTCCACGATTTCTAATATTTTCCCTTCATCACTCAACTTTATAGCTGCATCATGCAAAGCAACCCAAAACTGCCCATATGAATTTCTCCTTATATTGTCTGGATAACCTGGAAGAACGGCAAAAGTATTGACTTGGCCAGCATTAGGGCCATGAAGCCAAAGCCGAAGAATTCGGAAAGCTGAGGTTTCACCTACTAGAAGAAATAAACCGTCTTTGCTCAAAGAAACACCATTAGGATAATTAAGGCCACTTAATAAGACCTTCACTTCTTTTGTTGACTTGTCATATTTCATTAACCTTCCGGTTTTGTCTCCACTTAGAAGTAAAAGCGGAATTTGCCTGCAAACAAAAGCGACCAACATATAGATCATTTCATCACTCATTTTATTTCTGGACTTACACATTTTAAATGTGAAAAAGTGAAAAGTTTAAGATTCGAACCTTGATCCTTGTATATTAATGTCATTGTAACTACTAATTGAGTTATGCTTACATGACTTTCCAAACATTATTGATGTGTTTTGACGTTATCTTTAGCTTTATGAAAGAGATGCTTAATAGTTGACACACATCTTAATTTTATGTGTGAAGTGATAAAATAATTTACTATTAAATGTTACCGTAAACTCGTAATTGATCATGTGGTGGAGCATTTCGAAACAACAATATGATTCGATCTTAGCAACGAAATACATAAATGGAACTTCTATGATGCATTCATAAATTGAAGTGTACGAGTACTTTTACTTCCTAAATCTACAAATTAATATGGAAGAATATATTTTAAAATTCATTTCATACAATGTGTTGACTGTTTAAAATCATAATGAGGGTTTCTTTAAGAGTTCAGTAGGAAATGTATGAGAGAACTTTAAAAAAGGAAGGAGTAAGTGAAAGGAATTTAAGCCTTTTGAAGGCCCAAATTCTAAAACAAACCCCGACCTCAAGAGAATCCGGGGATATCAAAAGAAGCTTGACCGGTATGGAGAGAGAAGTTTGGGATATCTTATTAGTTTGGGGCTAAGACATGTAGCTATCAGAGTTTCACTCTTCTCTTCATCGGAATTGGAATCTACTTCACTAGATGGAACAAAGATCAAATCTTCCGGAATAACTACTTTATTTAATTTTATACCGGTCTTTCTCAGAAAGCTAAATGAGGGAACATTTTCGACTTTTGAGAAGTTTATTTTTCTACACAATATGAAATTCATCTAATTTGGGGCGATTAAAAAATTTATTGGAAAATGATTTTGAAGGGTTTCGAATGATTCTTCAAATTTAAACTATATTGTTAAAATACTTTTAAAAAACAAATATTAATCATAAGGAATCATTTATTCTTATCTACGCAAGCAGTATAAAAAATGGTTAAGATTTCTCTCTTTTCCTCTCTACTTCCCTTGCTCAAAGCCCCATATCCCCTCCAAACTCCCAAACAACCCTTAAATAAAATGAAGTGTACGAATCAAACTTTGCCCAAAAACAAAGGATGAATCATTTCATGTGTATTTCGTAAAAAAATTTGTTCGTAATCAATAGCAATGTTGTTTTACATAATGCAGATAGAGTTGATTGTAGAAAATAAGGTATTGTTTAGTGTTGAAATTACCTTCTCTGATAGACTGTGCTTGAATCAGTGAAGTAAACCACATCTTCATCTTCACTGATGTCCATGTCATTGGTGAATCGAAAGGGTATGCCTTCAGCTTCTGTTGCTAACCGTGTGGCCAAACCCCCTGCAGGTCCTACTACGTTAAGGCCAAGGTAGGCATCAACAATGTACAAATCTCCATTTTTCTTATCAAACCTTAGTCCTAGTGGCCTCCCACAAATATGCTCTAACTCTGGTGCGAATGGAACCACACATACCGACCTTCAAAATCATACAACTGATCTCATTAAATTCATAAGAAATGCAAATATAAGTATGAGTTAAATGACATTCAAATAAAATAATCATTGTATAACCTTGTTGTACATAACATATCCTCGAACAATGTCATTTAGTCTCCATGCTTACTTGCCTTGTAGAAAAAGGGTATGTTTAAATTGATTTCTTTAAATTTATCTACTTGCATAAAACTGTTTGGGAGAGCTTAGAAATTTTTTAGCTTATTTTCACAAGCGCTCCAGGATAGCTTATGAAAACAATTTATAACTTATATGGAAATAATTTGACTTTATTTAATATTTTGTTGTAGAAATAACTTATACATAAACACATAATGATAAGTGTTTGTGTTATGAGCGCTTAATCAAGTTGTTTATCCAAACAATGTCTATGTCTTTTACACTTCTATCATGCAAAAACATGCCTCCTAACTCTTTACCTTTTTTTTAGGCAGATACACAAAATGACTCTAGTCATTGGAAACTCACACACCCAAGTGGACGAGCCGTCGAGGTTCGAACTCCGATCATAACGTCCGACTTAGCAATTTTGGCATGTTTGTCAATTGATTTATACTTGTGGATCATTGGCCCTAAATTTTTAGACCGTGATTAGTGACTTAATTGAAAATTTTAAAATTTAAGCCAATTCAAATGATTCAATTATGTAGTTTTTTTTATAATAATTTGTTCAATAGCGGTATAAAATATTTCATTGTTAACATTTTTTACTACGTTTGTAAAAAAAAGAAGGTCAAATTTGAAAATTGAAAAATAAGGACCAATCTACAAATTTTGAAAAATGTGATGCACCATTTTGAGAAGTCAATTTGCAATTTTCAAAATGTTAGGGGCCACCATGCACTTTTTTATAACTAATAGGGGTCAATTAGAAAATTTATAAATATTGGTGCCAACTTGTAAAATTTGAAAATTATAAGGATTTAAAAAAAAATTCTTAGGTGTTTAGATGGTATTTGTAATTTCCTAAATTTAACTTGGATAAAATACATCATAAATTTTAATCATTTTAAAAATTCATTAAATTAATCTTCAGAACAATGAAATTTAGCTAGAAGGATTCAAATTCCCTCAAAACATCCTCACCTTCAAATAAACACACTCTTAGTGTGTTTAAATAGGGTAATTCAATTTTATTTTAAATTAGAATTTTAGGCAATTCAAATGATTTGATTAAATTGCATTCATTTTTAAATATTTTTGTTAGGATAGAGTAATTTAAAATTCTATTGTTATTATTTTTGGCCAAATTTTATAAATTCGATATTTTTTGGGAAAATATGTGATAATTCTCATTTTGTAATTTTTAAAAATTTTAGGGCCCAATTTACAATTTTATTAAAATTCTTAGGGGTCAATTTGAAATTTCTAACTCTCGGGTTTCATTTGAATTTCTCTATGTTTAACTTATACAAAATACTTCATAAATTTCAATCATTTTGTGAATTCTCAAAATAATCATCCAACTTGATGATATTTACCTCGAAAAATTTGAATTCTCTCAAGATATTACATTACCCCAAAATATTTAATCATCTAAACACATTTTTAGTGTCTTAAAACATGACATGTGAAATATGAAGTAAAGCGTAAAATTAAGAGTGAACACATAATTATTAATTAAACAACGACCCATAATTATAGACAAATATCACGAGATATAGAGATATATTTAAGGAGTTATACAGTTTTCAACAAAGCTTTTCTATATCTAAGATCGATCCCACACCATATGTTCAAGAGATTTACTTAACATCTACCAACCATGTCATGCCATTTTCATTTTATTTTTACCTAATAGTCTAGGGATGAAGCTCCCAACATTAAATGCAAAGACTAGAAGCCGGTAAATTGTACCAGAAGAAGAATACCAATAAAAAAAGAATTTGGAAACGTGGAAACACCAGATGTGTATATTACTATTACCTATTGGAACTCGTAACAGCAAATTCAGTCCAACCACGTTCCTCCCCTTCCCACTTCAAAATCCGACCATCTGCCACGCCGGTGTACGGACCTTCGCCGTGACTATCAAAAACAAGACTCTCCGGCCCAACGGCATCGGTGACATGGAGTAACCGATCAGCCTGGAGGCTATCCTTTGATTCAGAAATAGGAACCAATGAAAAGAGTGCAAAGATGCAAGAGAAGAGTGCAATAAAAGTTGCAGCATGGAGTTTGTTTTTGGAGTTCATATTTACAAATGAAAGAGAAAGTGTTGTTTGACGTCAATACTTTAGAGTTAATATTTAACATGCATGCATTCACGAGGGTGCTCCACCAAGGTCCTCCATCAGGGTCCTACTGAGAAAAAGTCCAACTCAACTGGATCAATATTTTTAAAAACGTGAAATTCGTTAATACCTATGTAAATGAAATTCGTCACGATCTTGTACGTGGTGCAGGGTTGATTAGAGGTGATAATTGTGTTTAGATGTAAGACGATTTGAGGTGGTTGTTCATAGGGTCAGTGCAAGGGGACTGCCATTAAAGCATAGATTTTAGGCCTTAAATTTTTAGATCTCATGTTAGCCTCCAAATCTTATTTGCTTTATATATATATATATATATATATATATATATATATATATATATATGTATATGTATATGTGTGTGTGTGTTAGTAAATTCTTTAAACATTTTTGCACCTTTGGTAGTTAAATGGAGAGTTATAAACTTGTACTCGTTTATATTTACGTTAGAATTCAAAATTACTTTTCTATTTCAAAGTTTTACAATTGGATGTCTATATTAAATATTATGTTCAACATATATTAATAATTACTTAAAAACACATATATATTATTAATTAAACTGAATTTTTGTTTAAAAATGTTCTTGGATTAATGAGGTTGAGTCTAACAGAAGAAGTTAGACTCTCACAACCTGATGAATCAATGTTCAAACTTTGATCGAGAGTTTTACCTATATTTTAGTTTAAAGTTCGGCATGTCTCAAATAAAATTACATATTTAGTGTTCTTAATTTTATGTTTATTTATCAATAGTCAACACACTTAAAAAACCTCAATTTAAAATCTGTTTTAGACCTACAAATATATTGGACCGGACATACTGCTCATAGCATCAATAATGATGAAAGAGTGTTGTTGTTTTGGCATCCATTGTTTCTTAGAAACACATGAAAATGACAAAAAAAATCAGCGGTAGTTAATTATTGTAAGATTTCTACTTTAATTAACTACCGTTGAGATGTTTTTAGTCACTTTCATGAGTTTCGAAGAAACAATGGATGTAAAAAAAAAAAAAATTCATGATGAATTTGGATGTTTTATGGAAAGTAGCATCGTGCAGAAGATATATATATATAAAAAATATTTTATATGGATTTTCAATGAACATCTATATAAAATTAACTTGAAATTATTTAATAGTGATGTACCATTAAATGATTTTAAGTAAATTTAAATTTTTGAAAAATAAATAAAGAAATTTTAAATATGCATACCATTAAATGATTTGATGTTTGATTATGTCCAACAAAACTTTATGATATGTCCCCTAAAAAAAACTTTATGATAGGAGTGTTCACCAATAAAAATGGAAGGAGACATAGAACATGACATGTTCAGTGATGGTTTCAACTGCTTTAATGCATTAAAAATGAAATAAAATTGTAATTAAATTAAACTATTTAAATAAATCAAATTATAGAGGGTGGTGGTACACACTTTACAAATCAAGAATTTATTAATTTTTGTTCATCTAACCATTTTGACATTTTTTTTACGAGATAAATATATTAATCTAAAATGAGAAAGAAAATTAGAACTTAAAAGACACTCACTCCAACTAAGCAGCTCATATATTTTTTAAACAATACTCACGAATAATTTAATATCATCTATCAATAACTTTATCATAACAATTTAATATTTTAATATAAAAATTCCCTCAAAAAAATATATTTTAATATAAAAATGCATGGCGTCCGTAAAGAGAGCTTATGTCAGCCATTCTTCTCGATAGGTACCATTTTAGATTTTGCCACAATGATATCTTTGAGGTACCAATTATTATAGAGATAAACCACCCCCATTGTGGAGGGTCTTAAGAGCATTCTGTTACTATAATACTATTGGAGCATGCTTGGGCACATAAAAGATTTTTGCAGCAGCCTATTCCTTAAGAAAACTGATGTTGACACATCTTGTTTGCCTAAAAAACATATGTAAATTACTCAAATGCCCCTCACGATAGTTAACTGCTGCAGAGTATAACCGGCGGTAGTTAACTACCGAAGTGGTTATTTTCCATCGGCAATTAACTGCCATTGCAATATTTTTAAAAAAAATCTCCTTCGACACTTAAGTACCAAAGAGTTGTTTTTGGCGTTTTAATTACCGTTTGTCTCTCTCCTTAGTCTCCCCCTTTTCGTGTCTCCTCCTATTTATTCCAGATAATGAGAGGTTTATTCAATCTGATCAAATTAAATAATGAGAGGTTGTAATAATTCACTATATGTGTGACATGAATTGCTTTTTCTCACAAACAATCTTTCCTTCATACTCCACCCACTTTGCATTTTGGAAAAACATCTTTCACAAATATTTACATTAATTTATTTTGGGTTTCAATTCACGTATCGTTAAGTTCTACGTTTGCCATATTTGTGTGATATTTAGATTGCATATGTCCATGTAAATTTAATTAGCATTTAAAATTCTTAAACTTTAAGAATTCACCAAAAAATAGTTTAAACTTTAAGAAAATACATTGCAGACGCCTGCAAAAACAAAAATAATGGAATAATAATCGAAATTTTAATTTTTGTGCGCCTCACATGTTGCTCATGGAGATTAATAGTTGCTAACTTACCTATAACATGATAATAATGAATAAATAAAACTGTAAGAAACAATAGTTGCTAACTTGCCTTCTTTCAAAAAAAATAAATAGTTGCTAACTTGCCCATTAGACTTGATTTTAAAAAGCCAGAAACAACTCCTCGGTATTTAAGTGTCGAAGGAGATTTTTTTTTTTTAAATTGCCATGACAGTTAACTGCCGATGGAAAATAACCACTTCGATAATTAACTACCGCAGATTATACTCTGCGGCAGTTAACTGTCGAGGGAGGTATTTGAGTAATTTATATGTGTTTTTCAGCCAAATAAAATGTGTCAACAACAATTTTCATTCCCAAATTCTCATGATAGTACTCGTATATGTACGTGTGTGTTTGGTTCAGCTTTGGATTAAATTGATTTTGACAGAATTGATTGATTTTGATAGAATTGATTTTGACAGAATTGATTGTGAGAGAATTGATTTATGTTTGGATACAATAATGTAGAATTGATTAAACAAATTGAATGTTGTTTGGATAGTTTTGATCAAAATCACTTTTGAATGTATAATTACTAAAATGGACATAGCTAAATGCAAGTAAATGAACATAGTTGAATGTATATGTAGATCAATACTAAATGTAGATATATTATTTAATTTAAATAAATAATTTTTCTATTTATTAATTTAAAAAATAATCTATATGATAATTAAACCAATTTTTTATAAAAATATTTGTTCATATATTTTATATTTTTCGATAAAATATATTTAAGTTGAATACTACTAGAGTTTGTTGTCAAAAATGATAAAATATAGCGTAAAAGAAAGGTAAAAGAAAAATACAGTAAATATGAGCGTAAACATCGTAAAGGAAAATCCAAAACAAAGTAAATGATTACCATAAATATTTTTCGGGGGTAAATTTGGTTCATTTAGTTTTCTGATTAAATTTGGTTCATCAAATTAATTACAAAGCAAAAAGAAGGAGAGATGATAAAGAGCAATAAAGGAAAATAATAGGTTGTAATAATCAAAATATAAAATATATTGGAGAATTGATTCTTGGAAAGGCAAAAGCTAGTAATTGTAGCTTTAAGGATAATTGTTTTTGGAGGATAGAAACAATTCTTAAAAGCCAAACCAAACATCATTGAAAACTAAATTTTTTACTTTTAAGGGTTGTAGAAGCACTTCTTGATACTAAAAAGCCAAAACAAACACTTTCGTAGTCGGTATCTTCGAGCATACTAGAGGAGAGGCCTATTGGCCTAGCGGTTTTTACTCATGGTGGTTGTTGTTGGGATAAGATTCTAATTTGTGATAAAATTCAAGTGAAACATGAAAACAAAGTGAAAGGAAGAGAAGAGAGAAATTTGAGATTTGAGAGAGAAAAAAGAGAAAAAGTGAAAAGTGATTATTGAATTCTAAAATGTTTACTTAACTTGTATGAGTGATACATACTCAATACAATGTGTCTCATATACAAAAATGTAAAACATATTTGCAACTAATTATGGCTACTTACCTAACAAATAAAGTTAGTCTATAACTAACTCCATCTTATCCAACTAACTACTAAATAATATATAATATATGCATCATAACAACAATATTTTTCAGCCACACCTCCTTGAATTGTGACAAATAGTGCATTGTGATTGGTTGCTCTTTGTTCTTGAAGAATTCTTGATGTTATTTTTCTTGAGATATAGCATTCCTCTAATTGAATTATTTAATTTTTTTGGGTGGACCACTCCACCACTTTGCGGGAATTTGGATCAGCTGAAACCTAAAACCGACACAAAATTGTATAAAACCTCGTAAAATAGACCTATAGTCATTAATTTTTTAAATTTTCGAGGTGGACCGTCCATGAAGAGCTCCGCCACTGTATGCAATCAATGTCATCACTAATCATCAATAATTCGAGTTAAGATACTCTTCATTTAAAATCTTCTCAATTTCTTCCATTGGATGAGATAAAGACAGAAAAATTCTTAAAAATAATTAATGATGATCAGACTCCTAATGGCAATCTCCATTTATTTTATAAATGGATTTTTATTAAGGATCTTGTTAACCAGTGTCCTCGAAGTAATGGTTATAAATCGATTTTTATAAAGGATCTTGTTAACCAGTGTCCTCGGAGTAATGGTTAAGGAATCTAAAAGTAGTAAGTTTATCTTGAAAATATAAGTTTTGATTTTTGATTAAGTAATAATTACATTACTTTTAATAAAAAGTTGCTCCCTCTGTCCCTATATCTAAACACCTATTTGATTTTATTTTTGTCCCTAAATGTAAACCCATTTTCAAATTACTAGATGCATTTATTATTTTTTTCCTAAACGTACCCCTAATTAATACTACTATCTTGTCTTGAAATATGAAAAGTCAAATCTAATATACATACAAACAAAGATAATTTTGTAATATTAACACACAAAACACACATTAATTACTCTGACAACTTTTCTTAAAAAATATGAAAAATGAAAAGGGGACTTACACACAGGAACGGAGGAAATACTTGTTTGGGTTCCTTAACTATTGTCATGAGGGCACTGTTTATAGAGGGGTAAGTGGTTCAGACAAAACCAACAAAACCGAAAGTTTAAACCGAACCAAACCTAAAAAATATCCGACTTTGTTTGGTTCGGTTTGAAACCGATCCGAACCAATTGAAACCGATCTAGTTTGGTTTGGTTCATGGTTTTTCATTTCGAGATCCGTGAAACTGATGAACCAATCCGATGATAACCACACTTCTTATTTTACTAATATTATCCTACCTCACACAAACTTATGGTTAGGCCAAAATCAAACATAAAATACTTTTTAATCCATTCCCTTTCTCTTTGAAATTTTTGTGTTTGTTGATGAATGATGCATGTATGGATCATGAAAGATTGAAATATTTGAGTTTGACGAAGTTGTTTTTGAAAAATGATGGATGAATGAATCTTGGATCATATGCATGAAATATTGAGTAAGGTTAGTTATAAAAAGTTGTTTGAAAAATAGAGAACATGAAAAAACAAAATATGAAATACAATTATACAAAATTCTATGAAATATTTTGTGAGAATATGAATATTTTGTATTTTTAAATAAACCGATCAACCGAACCAATCCAAACCAAACCAAACCGATTAGTTTAGTTCGTTTTTTTTTTGAAAAACAGTGAAAACCGAACCAATCCAAACCGATGAAAGTTTCATCGATTCGAACATTTTTTTGACTGAAAACCAATCCAAATCGAACCGTTACACCCTAACTGTTTAGCTCCTTCTAATAAAGGGAGATGATCTCAACTCCAATAATTCAGGATAAAAAATAACGCTGGCAGAGGCTATGACTAAGTCTAAATTGGGTGAATTAATGGAGGAGGAAACGGATGAGAGATCAAATATTAAAAGCTATGTGATTGCAACTTGCATCAGTGACTGATTAAATCTCTTAACCGAAAATTAATTCCAATTAACCAAGCTGACCCCACAAGACTGCTCATGCTTGTTTAAGATATAAGCCGAGGAAAAATGGATTTGTAGTCAGCAAATGAAAGCGAAAGTGCGTTTGCCATATTGGGGACTGTGGCCTCTCGCTAGCAATTTTTTTTAGTACATGTTTTCTTGGTGGCATTTAACATAGGAAAGGGTAAAATCTTCCCACCATAGATCACATAAGATAAACGGTTAGATTGTGCATTTCTATTAAAGCTTATCATATTCTTCCACATATGATCTCAATAGCTTCACTTTCCAAACTTTTCTCATCTTGCTCTCACCTTTGTGGCCCTGTCTCCCTCTAGACTCCACCTCCCACAACCAACAACAACCACCTTCACAATACACCACCAATAATTGAAACTCTTTAAGTGTGTGAACCATGGTTTACCTTCATTTCTCTTCCGCTGCAATTCAAAATCACACTTCTCACAAAAACACCCAACTTTCTTCTTCACCAAATCTACTCACAAGTAATAAAATTGAAGATTTACCCATTATATAAATCGAAACAAGTAATAAAATTAAGTTTTTGTTTTGGTTTATGGTGAAATTTAGAGAATTGTAATGGAGCACAATCCCTCACAAAGCTTCAAATACTCTTTGTTTTTCAATCAAACTGTGGGTGGCTAGATGATTCTAGACTTCAATTTTTTTTTTCATGAAAATTCCAGATTCCAATTTTTCTTATAAAAATTGCAGATTGTGTTGAATTTGAGTTTGTGTATGGCAGTGTGTTCCTCATAGAAGCAGCTGGAATATTAAATTGATTTTACAGGAGTAGAAGATCGCTTCACCATTTTAGTTTGATTTACTCTAATTTTCAAACCATAGTTAAATCATATGAAAAAATAATAAAAAATATAATGTTGGAAAAGATACTCGGGGAGTCAGGAATGAGAGCTGTTTGTGAAGATATGTGTGATTCAAGCTATTGCAAAGCTGGTGGTGGTGGGAGGAGAGTTGATGGTGTGTTTGATGTTGTTGGTGGTGGGGAGTAGAGAGAAGGGTGGTTGGAGGTGTAGAAGAAATAATCCAGTACTGCAATTGTATGATAAAACTGTGCTTTTCAATTAATCTAGTGGCTAAATTGAACTTTCCCATAGTGGAAAAGTTTTAGCCTTTCCCATGTTAAATGCCACCTGTTTTCTTCGGTCTTTTTTTATAAAAATTAAACGAGTCAATAAAAGTAACATAACCTAAGAGATCAAATAGAATGTCAATAATATATTTTTTCAACTTATCAAAATTTCTGGATCGTCTCAGCATTTTGAAGATACAATAGCAAAACAATCTGTGAATTTCGCAAGTGTTTGTGTGATTGTTGAGGGAGTTTTTTAATTTAATATTAGGAGACTTTTTATAGGTTGTGAAAACTTTAATTAAATACCACGAGATTTGGCTGCTTCGGGATCGTCTTCCATCGAAAGCTAACCTGGCTATTCGGGGGGTCATTTCGGAGGATGATATCTTTTGTGTTATTGGATGCGGTCACGTGGAGACGGCCGATCATTTATTTCTATCTTGTTCTACGTTTGCACCCTTATGGCATCTGGTGCGTGACTGGATCGGTGCGTCTGGGGCGGATTCTAATGTCATTGCAGATCACCTTGTTCAGTTCACTCATTTGACAGGGGTTGGTAAAGCAAAAAGGTCTTTCATGCAACTCATTTGGCTTTTATGTACCTGAGTCTTGTGGAATGAACGCAACAACCATTTGTTCAATAGTTCTGTTACTAGTATGCCTAGCTTGTTAGACAAAGTTAAATTACTATCTTTAGGTTGGCTGAAAGCTTTTAGGTCTGTGTTTGTTTATGGCACACAGAGGTGGTGGTCTAGCCCTTTGGATTGTCTGGGGTTTGGCTAAGTTTTTCTACCTTGTTTTTGGTGTATTTGATTTGTTGTAAACCTTGTGTGGTTTCTTAGGCACACCTTGTGCTTGGGGACTGCTGTTTTGTTGTGATATCTAATTTCATTTTGATTTCTTCAAAAAAAAAAAAACACCACGAGATTTCGGTGCCTTGTTAATAAAATATAGACAATCTTAATTGAATACTATAAGAATTATTTGCGCCATTCATATTGTTTAATGATTTTTTACAGTAACGTTAGAATAAAAAATAGATTAAAAAAAACATGAATTAAATATGAATTTTTAAGCGCCAACAACATAATAGTTCATATTTAATTCATCTCTTTTTATGTTTAAGTGTATAATATACTAAACATGACTACGAAAAAATTCATAATTTTGAATGATACATATAGTTAAAAAAAATAGACTTTTAGAAATAAATTAGTTAAAAGATGATAATTTTCTAATTACACCCCACGTATTCTTGGTTACACTCTACATTGACAAAATTACACTTAAACAAAATTTAATTTTCAAATTCACCAATGTAAAATCTGTGTTTTTGTATTTCTACGCAACATGTACTATTTCTTAACAAAATTATAATTTAATTTACAAAGATGATAAATGTGTATTTCTACGCGAACAGATTTTACAGCAGCATGGTGAAGCTGTAACACGTTATTTATGTTGTTTAAGATATAGGATAACATCTATAAATAGTAACAAGGATTTATCACATATTGATACAGTTTGGGCACTCTATAAGGTGAACTGTTGGTGCATAATTGAGGTTTCAACAACTTGAAGACCCTGCTAATTAACTTCTAAAAATAGATTAGAAGAAAGTTAGTAAATATAAAGAATCTGAGACTGGTTTGACATGGCTATTGTGAAAAATAGTATTATACTAGAACAACGACGATGTCTTAAACCTTTAACCATAATTAAGGATAGTCATAAATAGGATAAAAGAACTCAACAAAGCATGGCTATTGAGAATGCAATCTTCCATCAAAATATTTGCTTCAGTAGCCACATTGAATAGGGTGTCAAGAAACATTGTTTCCCATATACTAGATGTGTTTCAGAGTTCTAAAGTATCAAGCAATATTTCTGTCCTATAAGAACATACTAACTGGGCCACTTTACAAGGATGTATCCCACTGCATGGAGCTTATAAGAACATGGTTTTTATCATTTATGGATCATTAATTATAAACTACAGTTGCAGCCACACAGTTGAATCGATGGTTCCGCTTCATATGCTCAAGAAAAGTTGTCTCAAACCATTTCAGATCAAACAAAATGATGTTAGTATCTGTTCCAACAGTCACACAATGAGAGCAAAAACATCAGTGGAACAACAGCTTAAATTCTTGTGATACATTAAAGTAAGAAACAACAAATATATTCTTTCTTCCTAACTTGATTTCCATGCATATCTCAATTTCAGTATATGTTCCATAACTTCCATTCACATTATCATCAACTTTTAATTAGTGGTAATTTGTACTTCATAAAACTGAAGTTATGTACTACGATATCACTAATCAAGGTTTCCCAAAGGTTTGAGTTATATTCCTATATTGAAGCTGCTATATAGTAAACAAGAACTAAAATCAATGATAAATGCAACACTCATGAACATTTACAAAGAAGGATTTAAGTAAAATAACTTTCATCAATAATTTCTCATGAACAGTAGATTATTCAAATTAATTGAACAATATGTGTTATACAAAGATCATTTTGAGAGATGAATTCAGATGTGAAAATAATTTACACAGCAGGACGTTTTTAAGCCATAATGAGATGCATGGTGTTCTGGCTGATATAGAAAAGCATTTAATTAGTCTTAATGTAAAGGTCAATTTCTGAGCCTAAAAATTTTATGATTCAATAAGGGCTCTCAATACTTAAGGCACTCTCTAAACCTGAGAGTAAAAACAAGGTTAAAAAATGAGGTCAAAATATTTAAAAGCATGTAAATTACAAAACCAATTAGAAATTTAGGACTCCCTTACATCTTTAAATCAATCTGAACTTTAATAATATAAGACTCTTTTGCAAACTTCTATTGTCTTGTTTATAAAACTATTATCAAAATTCAAGATGCAGTAATTAGCTTTAGTACAAAAATAACTTGTTCCACAACATGAGCAATTTATTTTCAGAACCATGTTTGAAGCCAAAAAGAAATAAAAACAGTAGCACTAAAAGAAAAGAAAATTAGAAAAGTGAGTGGGATTCCCTCATCGCAAGGTTTTGTCAAAACCGAAATAAAAGTTTGTTTTACTCTTTTTTTAAAAATTTAGGTTTCGTCTCTTTTTCAATAATAGATTTGTTTATGGGAACAAAGTGACAAATATCAATTGAAACTCACATATAAGGAATTTTAAATTTAAATATGATAACGCCATGGATATTGATCATAACAATTTTGATATATATTGGTTAAACTAAAACTTACGGATTCTTCAACAAGTTTGAGCTCGAAACACCATGGATATTCATCCTAACAATATTGATATTTAAAAGTTGAACTAAAACTTACTTACTCTTCAACAATAGATTTGAAATTATTTTTTTGATTAAAAAATAAATTTTATTTTTTAAAAAATAGTTAATTAAATGTAACATCACCTTAATATTTGTATTATTATAAGATAAAATTCTGACGTCTAGGTGGTTATAAAACTCATTCATGTAGTACAGTTCTAAAGGCATTTATTTTTGGGAAATATTTTGATAGACACAGTAAAAAATAAATATTATTTAGACAACTTTACATAAAATGAAAAATTAAACAAAAAAGTATTTCGTCAAAATCAATGGATATTGTTGAATTTTATTCTCTTTTATTTTTCTTTTGATTTTTGCGAGTGTCTAAATATATTTATTTAGACTTGTGCCCAAGTATACCTCCTCTCATCTTTGTCTTTTTCCGGACATACTATTTACATCGAATAGGTCCCACTTACGATTTTTGTTTTTGTCAGAAGAATATCTTACATTCACACAATTCACTTCCCCTGCATATATGTGCATATATGTGCCACGTTGTGCATTATCCATTTATTATGTGAAGTTTTTGAGAACCATCAACAAAAAATGGAGAATGAGTTGGTGAAACGCAGAATTGATACAATTGCAGCCCACTTTGCTTCCAGTGATGAGATTTCACCTACCCATCTTCTGCCTATGGTAATCTAATCTATCATATTTTGCTCTTTTATCTTTTCTTTCTTACATGCAAACATAATAGCTAGCTACCACTTTATTATTGCATATTTGCATTTATGAAAAGTAATATTTATGACTTTGGCATATTAGCTAAGAATAATACTACAAATTATGTATGTCGCTTAAGTCTTATTCTAGTTACATACAATTAATTAATCACCCTTATTTGAAGATTGAGAATTTAATTGTTTGAGTTGAGACCCTATATCAAATTGATACACTTTCATATGCTACAAGAAATTCAGAATGCTATAAACTAGAAAGAATTTTTCTTTCATCCTTTTCCTTTCTTAAATTTATCATATATATGAACTCAAATGTTTAAAAAAAGACATATTTGTGTTCAAAATTACTACTAATATTTTATTATACTACTGATTTTGTTTCTTGTTTCATAATAATGTTCAATATACTAAGGCTTAAACATGTTTCGAGTCCATCAAGCAAGATAAATATTGTTTTTGTGCATGTTTGAAATTATGGTGGATTTGACAAAATCACGGTGACTTTGTTGATGTTTCAAAGTGTTGGTTTTGCAAAATCATGGTTTGCCAAACACACTACCAATTCAAACATGCACCACCTCTCTTGAAAAAGTTTCGTTGGTTTTTGACTATTTTTTTCAAAATGATCATAATTGGTCCCTCTCAATCAGACAAGAGAGAATAAAAATTGACTCAACCAGAGATCAAAAGAGTATAAAGATAAACCAATTTGATCCTTTTCAGAAAACCAGGGACCAAAACTAATTGTTATCCTATTTTTCATGAATCTGTTTCCAAATTGTTTTGTTCATCAATCAATTTTCCTCTCCCTATCAGAATTGCAGTGGTAGTCTGAACTCTGTGCTTAGGAGATGTGACAATAAGGTATATTTCGCACGCCAAGCATCTGCTTCCTTTGGTTATTTTATGAGGCAGACATCAGCTGAAGAGGTACTTCCATATTGATGAATACTCCCCAATATTGTTCTTGGATTTCGATTGTATGAAGTCATAATCCCGCGCATTCGTGCAGTCAGTATCAAGATCGGTTGGTCCAAATTTTAATTTTGGTACTTTACACTGCTCGATATTGATCTAATAGCCACCAATGTTCTGACTGCATGAAATTGCATATTCCAACTACATGCAATCCAAATTCATTGCTCCTCTCATGTATTTTATTTCTCTTGTAATTATTAACTTTACATTGGCTTATTTAGTACAACAAATTTTCAGGGTGACTCAACATCCTCCATTGCTCCTAAAACCAATGTAGCTAAATATGAAGGTCCTAATTATGCAAGAGAACCATGTTTTGCAAAACCTGCAAGGAAAGAATCAACCGTTTCAAATTCAGTTGTCCAACCAACGACTAAAATGCAAAGCTATGATTTTGATTCACTTGAGCCACCTTCATTTGCTAGGCCAAGCAAACAGAATAGACAAGGAGAAAAGCTAAATAATGAGAAAAGAATGCACCATTCTGAAATTGGTGATTAGCATTTTAAACTTTGAAAATTAATTACCACAAGTTATAATATATCTAATTATTGTTAGAAGTATATTATTTGTGTAACCTTTTTTTTTTCTTCTCTTTACAGGAATTGAGTGGTCACCAAGAATGGATGTTGCAGAATCAGAAAGTAAATATGTTATCATGGTAGAAGTTCCTGGTGTCAGTGTTGGTGACATAAGAGTGGAGGTTGATGATCAAAAGTAAGCAGCAGTTTATTATTTTCACATTGACACTTTTGATGCAAGACTTGCTGGTGTCTGACACGTAGGGGTGTTTGACACCAACACGACACTGACACATGTGATTACATTCAATTAATTCATTTTCTGAAGAAAAAAAATTCTCGTGTTGATATTGTGTCTGGAGTTGGTCTATGGGTCGGTGCTTTGTCGCTCTTTGCAATTTATGGTACTATTACGTATTAGATCTCATTTAATTTTAATGAAAGAGTCAATATGTGAATTTTTGACAGATTGTCGATCAAAGGTAGACGCTCTACCGGTTCTTGGAGAGTAGCAGGTGGTTCAAATGCTTCAGTTTCTTCATATCACAAGAGAGAGATATTGTATGGACCATATGAGGTTGTTTGGCCACTTCCTCCTGGTGTGAACAAGGACAATGTATCAGCTGAATTTTTGTAAGTTATAATTTAGTCTTACTCACATGGTTCTTGACTATAATCTCTTTTTTTTAATTAACTTCAGTAACTATAATTTAAAGAAAAATCTATACTTATTTGGTCTTTTAAATTATAGATTGACAATCCAGAAACTAGAAAAGTAATTGACGTGGTGTTCCTCATACTTATTAAGAACTTAAGATCACATTTCTGAAACAAATTTAAGAGCCTAGCTACTGCACTGCTTTATTAATAAAGAATTACTGACTGTATTAAACTTTATTGTTTGTTAAGAATAAGGTACATGTCCAATTTTTTTTTAAGAATTTGAGTTGGATTTAAAACAAGCTCAAAAGATTAGTTTATAAGATGAGGTAAGCTTTCTGATTATAAACACTTAATCGAACTATATCACATCCAATGACGAGTCTCTCAACAAACACCTTTTGTCGATTGAAATTACAAGATCGAAGTCTTACCACTGAGCAGACTTCTCGTTGAAAAACACAGTCGCATATTTGTTTTGTACCTCTATATACATTGGAAACTGATGATCTGTTTTTGTTTCCTTTTGCATTTTCAGGGATGGATTTCTACAAATTATAATTCCTAAAGTTTGAAGCTTAGTAATATCGATCATACTATGCATTTTCCGATGATAGCAGAGTTGGGGATGTTCTACACATAAATCTGTTGTCACTTCTCTGTATGAGCTATATGTGTCCAATCGTGTATATATATAGTATACTGTAATTAACATATGATGGATTAATCTTGAGCTCGTATACAATAATTTACTGAACAGAAAATATCTACACAGGCTGTTCACTTCGTGGACCGTCGTCATATACTATAATACCCCTTTTGGTCACACCATTTAAATAAATTTTCAAACTGTGTACAACAAGTTACCTCATTTGGTTTCACATCCCTTGCAACAATGAGCTAAAATTATCATAAGCTCGGAGTGAATGGGTTGAACATGTTTAAGCTTTCGAGACAATGTTTCTAAATTGCGATCGCAGTGTAGTTACACGTTTAACCTTGACATTGCAACAATCCAGGTAAACATGGTCGATTCGATGCGGCATTCCCATGATAAATATTATTCAGTTTTTCCAAGCGCAATACTACCATTTTATTATTTCTTACCCAATTTGATAGTGATGGATGCATCCTTCATTTTTTTTTGCTGATCTAGCATACCCAATATCTCTTACATTTGGACTCATGTGTTTTACATGCAATATAAGTTATTTTTCCTCTAAAAAAAACTTGCTTTAAATTTCCAACTAGGATGATTCCGTGAACCTTTGTCCTTAGATCATCATATAAAGAGATAGTCTTGCATAAACACAAACATTTAGACACAAAATTCAAGCGCACACACATAAATCAAAAAAATTAAAAGATAAATAAAATAGTCACATCAATCAATATCAATCCTTTTCTTTTTAATTTTTTTGAATTTCACGTGTGTACCTAACAAGTAATATTTAGTGTTGTGCTTATACAAGTATTTCTCATAAGACATGTTTTTGCACAAACACCGAAAGTGTTATGAAGTGTTTATCATTGAATCACGTCATACGAATAAGCACCATAAGAATATCGTTCAAGGAATTTGTAAAAATAATAAAATTGAAAGAGATATATAATGCCTCCACTATTCAAATTTTCTACATCCGTCCTGGTCTTTACCAATTGAATTATACTCATGGACAAATGAATAATGGTTTCTATTGTTAGAATCCTGCTCTCCCCCCTGCACAATACACTCCCGCCCTGCAGGCAAAACGATTTTACCCCTGCGCATGTTAACTAACGCACGTGTAAAATTGTGTGTTAGTTAACATGCGTTGCGTGACTTAAGTCACGCATGTGTTAACGCTGCGTGACTTAAGCCAGACACTGTGCAAGTTAACTCACGCACAGATTTAACACATGCGTGAGTTAACTTGCGCAGCGTGACGTAACTTGCGTAGGGGCATTTTAGTCAGTTCAGCTGGGCGGGAGTGTATTTTACTGGGTGAAGAGCAGGATTCCTATTGTTATACCCATACATCGATGAGTTTTGACATCTTTGTATAAGCATTAAATCTAAATTATAAAATGAACCAATTCATCCAAACTTAGACAAACAAACTTCTATTTTAAACATCAATTTGAGCTATATTTTACTCTCTCTTTTAGGAATTTCATTTCAACCATCTATCTTACTGGCGCATCCTCCGTTTATCTATTTTGCCTCTCATTCCTCTTTTTTGATATAAAGTGTTGTTTTTTTCATTATAAAGTTTAAAATGGCCCAATATCAAACCAATGTGTAGATTCAATTTATAGAAATAACATAATTTAAATGTGATAACATGTCAACACAATTTAAAATTGACAACAAAACTTATTAATTCAACACAACATTTAACAACATTATTAATTTAATTGAATTGAATTTGAAAACTCTTGCTCCCGTCAGGATAAATCTGACCCATTCCCCTATTTCTGCCTATGTATATAGGATATTTTAAGGAGTGGATTTATTAATTCAACATGATATCATAATTTATTTATATTAACATCATCAACGAATAAAATAAAAACACAAAACTAAAGCTTAAGCGAATAAATCTTATGATAGCAATACTATGGAAAACTACTGCAAAATTATTATTAAATAACTAAAAATAAATATGTAGTACAAAAATAAAAATGTAGAATATGCGAACAACCTCATATCCAAATTGATATGAAATACAAGTTGATATAAGACAACCTATTTGATCAATTATACTAACCCCACAACTACTGATCATATGAAGGTCTTTGTTGACTAGTGTACTACCCCACAAATACCGCAAAGCAGTTTTAGGAATAGTATGAATGACCAACAAAAAAACTATCACAATTGCCCTCATAAAATAAGAAATAAAATTGAAGAAGGAACAAATATGAGTTTTAGAATGAAAAAGATGGAAGAATAAAAGGTTATACGACATAACACAATTATCGACTATAACGACAATCAAAGGAAGCATGTAACACACCACCCACTAGCCAAATTGTATTTGCAAACACACCAACCCCCGTCTAACCCTTGCTGGTAATGCCATCATCCTCATACTGTTGAAAAACTTGTGTATTGGAAGGTTTGACACATTTTAGAATATGTAATTTGAACCCATCAAATACAAAAAAATTATGTGATCCACAATGCACCGACAATTTCTATTATCCACAACGTACATAACCTCCTATAAATTGGTGTTTTTCGTTCATTTGCAATCCGCACCATATAAACATGAATACATATCCAATAGAAATGAACACTAAGCAAGTTGTAGTGTGCTACAACAAGGAGAAACCATTTTGTTAAGGATTCATGTTCATGTTACATTGTTTTCTTTGAAGAACTAGTTGGACCAAATTAATGGTCGCCTCAATCACGAAGACACAAAAAGAATGAATAATGTTGAGTATTGTCGTTCGTCGATTGACTTAGATGGAAACATTTGGTTCATCCAAATGAAGCTCTGGAACAACAACTATTTGGGAACCATATTCTCTAAATTTGGTCGGTATAATTTGAAGGGACCGACCGAGTTAGACGCTTTCTTAGTGAGATATTTTCTTGATATTTGAGATTTGGTCCAAGACATACAAAGAAATCAAGGCTTGCTTGGAGGAACCAGATGAAGTTTGTTTGGTTGATTCATGATTTTGTTTGTGTTTAATTTTGTTGTTGTTGTTTCATATTGTTTTATGTTGTTGAAATTGTTATGGTTAAATTATGTTGTTGTTGTTATTGTTGTGGTACTATTTGATTTAAAGGTAGATTTTTTTTTTGTGTCTTCTAAACACTTTCAGATTATATAATCCAAGCAGGGTGAAATATAAATTTTTGAAGGCATGTGAGAGATCTGTAGGATGGAAAATTTCTCTTTTTTTTTCATTGTCGTATCCAAGGCTTTGCCAAATGAATTAATCAGTGTTTGGCATATAAAAAATTTCTTAGTATTGGTGATATTTTATTCTAATATTTTTTTCACCTTATTAGTTTCTCACGCGCCCTATATTTTTCAAAAATTACCATTTACTCAAATTATATGATATGAACCATGTTTTATATTATATAGTCTAGATTGCCTTAGAGTTCAACAAACTGCTTTAATTGATTCTATATATTTATAGATTCAACACATTTTCATCATATAAAATAATATAAATGAAAACGAGCTTATAAATATATCAAAAAACTTATTATATATCCAAAAAAAAAATAGTATAGTTGTTAATGATATACTTTTCAACTAATATGACCCAAGATCTATGTTGCAATCATCAAGTATCCTTTTCAATCTTGACTTCATCTACAACCTTCTTATC
This sequence comes from Medicago arabica, assembly GCA_946800305.1. NCBI lineage: Eukaryota > Viridiplantae > Streptophyta > Magnoliopsida > Fabales > Fabaceae > Medicago > Medicago arabica. The sequence goes on from OX326970.1 coordinate 4,504,307, forward strand.
AGCATCAACATTCTCTTTAGAGTCAAAGTTTTCCACAGTGTACAAATCTTCAGCTCCTACTACCTTAGCAACATTTCGTTCTGTTACTGGAATAGTTCAGATTATATGATCCAAACACATATGTTATAGTTCAGACAATATAATCCGAACTACCTCATTCATCATACATCCATGCAGGGGAAGTACGTCTACATGGGGCTTGGGAGCACACTTTTCAGGTTATATAATATGAAACATGTATATTTTGCTTAGATTATATAATCTGAAGTGCATCAGAACTGAAACAGAATGCAAAAATTGCATGTGGTACGATGTGGTAGTTTATGGTTTATAAATTGTTAGATTTCTTAGTTGTTTGAAAATTGCATGTGTTTGATAAAATGTCTTAATGGTTTTTTTGTTTGTTTTTTGGATTGTTAATGATTAAATTAGTTAGAAATATGTTTGTTAATGTTGATTATAGTTAGTTTCAGGACAATGTGGTAGTTTACGGATTGAATTGTAGTTTACAGATTGAATTGTAGTTGTTGATTCTAAGTGTTGTTGTTGTTCAGATATGTCTCGAAGGAATACGTCTCAAAGACCGCCTGAGCCGCCTCAGGATAGGAATGACAGACTTAGGCTAGGGAGGCCTACATCTACTAGTAGTGCACGGAGGGAGAAACAAGTGGTAGACCCTCCTTTAGCTGGCCGAGGTCGAGGTCGAGTTGGGGGCACGAGACTTGCTAATGTTGATGCGTACTGAAGATGAGCTCTTGAATAGGTGTAATTAGCTGCTTGAGATTGACGCACAGGAGGAGGAAGACGAGCGAGCTCAAGTTAGGTTGGCCTGTATTAAGGCGTTTCTGTTGCTCTTGCTTGGCTGGACCATTTTTGCCAGCAAGAACAACAAAAACATTAATCTGTTGTGGCTGTTTGCGCTGCAAGATATGGACGAGTTGGACAACTGGTCGCGGAGTGGGATGAGACTTGATTTCCTACATAAGCAACTATCTCTTACCTCCGACTCATATGTGGCCTCCTGTGATGGTTACATGACCTTGCTTGTGGTAATATTTGTTTTTATTCTTTTTTACTTATTGGATCGTAAATGTATAGTTGTTTGTATAATACTTGTGCTGATGTAAATTTGTTTCTTTGTGTTTGCAGGGATGAACTTTGGCGCACTTCTCGAACATCATTCTGAGGATTGATGATGAGGACTACGACCCTACTGATGTTCCGCTTGTGAGTCAATGGAAACCTCCCAGGGGCTTTTCTAATCATGGACACTACAGAGATGTCATTGATTCGTTGTATCATTCTCATGTCACCTGGAGGTACGAGAGACGGCGACACATCACGCCATTCCACGACATATGCTGGTACTCCGGATGGATCATGGTCGGCAGAGACAGGATGATCCGTCACTTGCCAGAGCGGGTTCTTAGGCAGTACAGGTATGTCCAGACACAGCCCAGGCCTCCTACAGATATTGAGCCTCTTGCGGTAGATGACGTGGACCAGGCCTTCACGGAGTTTACTCTACTTGTCCTCAGCCAGCAACAGAGGGGTCATCCGGTTTCGGATAACCAGCTGTGGGCTCATACTAGGGGATACATGAGATGGTTCATTAAAGTATCACATCCTATTGTGAACTCCCCTGCGGCCATTCCTGACTATGCAGCTCAGGCCCCTCCTCGTCATGTCCCTCCTTACGAGGAGGTTTTTGTTGAGCAGCAGTGGGCCAAACATCCTCCCGATCCATTCCAGGTCATCGGCAACATGAGAGTCAGAGTGGAGCATGCAATGTAGATTCCTGAGGTGGTTTCAAATCCACTCTTTTTCAGCATTTTGGAGGGTCTTCGGTCTGATTATACCATGTTTGACCAGGTGCCGGCTCCGCAAAGGAGGAGTAGGAGTCCACAGGATGGAGCATTATGATTTTTGTAGTTTTTTTATGACATTTTGTTGAATTTGGTTGTAAACCTATTACATTTGCGCTTTTGGGCGTTTTTATGACATTTTCGTTACTTTATTCCGTTATTTTTCGTAATTTAATTATGAGTTAATGCTTGATTGAATGAATACTTGAATGAATGATGAAAAATGTATTTAAATGGGTGAATGAATGTATGAAAGAAGGACCGAAAAATTTAAGGAATACAGAGGTTCTGCCAGTTCTGGCTTGCTACACAGACTGGGCTTGAGTTAACTCACACATGTGTTAATTGCTGCGTGAGTTAACTTACGCAGTGATTTGCACTTGTGTGACTTAAGTAACGCAGTGTTAGTTAACTAACACATGATTTTACACTTAACTAACGCAAGAGTATTTCTGACATGATCGCAGGGCGCGAGTGTTTTGTGCAGGGGAAAATCAAAATTCAAAAATTCATAAATAATAGCCTATTTTATTTTAATTTAAAAGACAAACATTTTAGTGGCCCAACTACATCCCTAGATCTCGCATGCAGGTAGAAGAAGAAAATAAATAGATAACTATCTCAAAGTTTTCTTTTAGGTCACAAACGTAGCTTACAAAAGTTGAATTCAGATTATTCTTTTATGTAACATATTCAAATGATTATAAGTCACAAACGTAGCTTTCCGTGATTCATTCATGCAACAATATGTTTTGGAACTCATAATCAAAACAAAAAGACAATAAAGATTAAAAATTATTTTTTAGGAAAATAAAGACCGGTTTTGGAAATTTACAAAGACAAATAGATATGACGTTTATATCGATTAGTGCATTTAGCTTCAAACTGATTTTTATATTAGTAATCGTGAACAAGTTAATCCTTTAATTTATTTACTTTTGACAAATTGGTCATTATTTGTTCAACTTTGTTAAAAAGTGTTAACATGATAAAAAAAAATCGAGATTTGAACCCCAGACTTTGCATATATTATACATTATTCTTACCAACTGAGGTAAGATCACGAGTACATTTACATGATCATTTAACATTGAGGTGGAATGTCTAAAAAATATTTATGACATCAAACATGATTACTTACTTTGTGGAAGGTCTATTAATCAGTTTATAGACAAAATTAAGCTCTAGTCTCTCTGGTAGTTGAAGGCAAATCATCATAACCCTTACTTTTAATTATCATATTTGATAGCTTAATTTTCTATTATGTTTGGAGTTCCAATTTAGCTTTATTTAGTTTCAGTTTCTTATTCAGTTTTATAGCGTGCCTATTTTGTGGCTAACACACTTAGTTTTTCTTGATCTTTGATGTAACCTATACTTTATCTTTAGTCCTCTGACACTTCTTGTGCTCGAGAGAATAAATTGTGTTTAATATAGGTTAAAATATGTTTTTGGTCTCTGTAAATATAACGAATTTAGGTTTTGATCCCTGGTAGAAAAAATTGAAATCCATCCATGTTAGTCATTGGCCCCAATTTAGTGATGATTTGGCACATTTTTGCATAGATGGCACTCGCTAACTGTGCAAAAACATACACGTGGCACACAAGTGGCAATTGCTTTATTTTTAGGTATTTAAGGAGAGTGTATTGGATTAGGATTTTAAAGGACAATTTTTGTTTAAAAAAGTCTTGAGGATTTTAAAAGACTTTGCAGGATTTTGATGACTTTGATGATTTTAAAAGACTTTTAAGGATTTCAATGGATTTAATTCATAAGATTTTAAAGGATTTGAAATGATTTTATGGATTTCAAGAGATTTCAACATATTTTATGAATTTTAAAAAATAATTGAAAAAAAATGATCATAACACACTCTCATTCACAAAATCTCAATAAAGACTCTTTTATTTATTTTACTTTATTTTTTACGGGGGGAAAGCTAGAGAGAGAGTGAGATAGAAAGAGAAGGAAGGAGAAAGAGGGGAAAAGAGAGTAGGAGAGAATGGAGGAAAGCTAGAGAGGGAGTGAGATAGAAAGAGAAGGAAGGAGAGAGAGGGGAAAAGAGAGTAGGAGAGAATGGAGGAGAGAGGGAGAGAGATAGTAAAATCTTTAAAAAAACAATCCTAAGAAATCTAATTTCACTAGAAAATCCCACAAAATCCATCAAAATCTGATTTATTAAACAATCCTTCGAAATTTGAATGATTTTGAATACCACTAGACTTTTTTTAAGTGATTAAGAGTCTTGATTGAATACCACAAGACTTTTTTTAAATGAAAAAGAATCTTGATTGAGTAACACAAGACTTTTTTTAAATTTAAAAGAGTCTTGATTGAATACCACAAGTCTTTTTGATGATTAAAAAGTCTTTTAAAATCCCTTAGAATCATGATCCAATACACCCTCCTAAAATTAAAAAATGTTTTATTAATTTATTTTAACATTTAGCTATTTAATAAAATAATACAAATCCATGAATGTTCATCTTCAACCTCAAAATTCTTCATCTTCATCCATAAAAACTCACCAAACCCAGAAATTGAAATTGAAGCAATGGAATTGAATGCAAGTTCATCCCCAAATACCACAAATTATCACTTTTCTGCTCATATCCCTTAATTCCAAATCAGTTCATGCTCTCACCCTTATCCTCTACTGTCAATCACTTTAAACATTCAACAAATCTCAGATCCATCAACAATCCCTCCCACTCTCATTTACTGGTTCACGCTTCGAAGAACAACAACAACAAAGAACACGGTGATGAATCCATGTAGATTGGAACAACAACAAAAAATTGGAACGGAAACACCAACAACTACAAAAAAGACAATGAAAAATTCGTGTAAATTGGAACATGATTGAGAAAGCAACAAGGTTTCTCTCTCAACACCACCACCACATAACATAATTAGATTCAAGATCCAACCATCTGGAAGTGTTGAATCTACTGATTTATTTTAGAGATTTAGGTTTTGGTTCTGTGTAGAGTGGTGGGTCATTAGAGGGAGTTTTGAGATTGAGACTGAGGTTTTCAACATTTTTGATAAAGAATTGGGGAAGGGGGAGAAGCGAACCTCCATATGGTTTGCTGGGTTTCAAAGCTTTCTTCTTCCCCTTTTTATTTTAATGATTTTATTAATTTATTTAAAAAAAATATGTTTTTAAATAATTAAATTGAAACAATTGACACGTGGTTGCCAACCGTTCAAAGTTACACCGTCAACGAATACCACCTACGCAGAAATGCACCAAATTATCACTGAATTGGGGTCAATGACTATTTTAAAAAACAAAAAAATTTGCAGTGATGGATTTCAATTTTTTTTACCAGGGACCAACAACTCAAATTCGCTATATTTGCAGGGACCAAAAACATATTTTAATCTTTAATATATTCCATTTCAACGTCTTAAAAAAACATGATTACTTACTTACATTTTCTTTTCATTGTTTCACAATTCAATCTTAATTTCAACATTATAAATTAAATTATAATCGATCAATTTTGTTTTAAACTAAAACGGATTATTAAACCTAAATGAACTCTAATTTTGAAAGTAGATAGTTTGGAACTACAGACTTAACAATAACCCACATAAACACTTTATAACCGAGTTAGATGAAAAGAGGGTAATGGTGTATACATTTTATGACCTGAAAAACTGGATATACACTTTTACTAATATAAAAGATGAATTTAAAACTAAAATAACCAATATGATAGAAACACCAAGTTTAAAGAAATTCATGATGCATTTGACCTATAAAGAACGTTTTGGTTGTTTTTTCGTTGTTTAAAGGCAAACTACAAAACTAGCACAAGACTTGAACCAGAATACAATTAATATAGGAACCCAAACTACAATGACATGCCACTACATTGTAAGATAAGATTTTCTACTTTAAGAAAAATCAGAAACAAAAATGAAAGGAACCCAAACTAAAGATACTTGGAAAAGTATAAGGAACTGAATTAATGTATATTAGCCCCCACACGAAAATCTCAAATTAGATATCATATCATATAGTCCTTTTCAATTAACGCGTATCCACACCAGCAAACACAATTGAATAAGACAGTAGGAGGGTCGAACCCAAACTAATGATCAAAAGAAGGTAGAGTCCAAAATAAGCTAGCTGGCGTAGCAGTATCTGTTCGTAGTCAACTTTGAATTGAATCTATGATCCATAATCTCATATTCTTTTGCAATTATGCATGCATTTACGTGCCTATGAATAGACTCTCATATATTCCACGCTCTATCACTTCCGGTATATAAATATATTAGTTTATCAATATCATATGCTTTTGCAATTATGCATGCATTTATGTCCCTATTTAAAAAATAATAATTGTATGTTAAGAGAATTCTAGTCTATAAATTGCACCCGCATCTAACGTGGGAATGAACAATAAATATAAATTTGTAATTTTGGAGAGAAAGGACCCATCTTGGGGTGGTTTATTTTCTCCCACACACACACACAGATACCGCAGCTACCACTTTGCATGTCTGGACCTTGTTTAATGCGTCCCCACACGCAAGCCTATCTCCTTTTATAATTTTTCCACCAAAACCAAATTAACAAGACAGCAACAATGTTAAATTCTAAAAAAAGTTAAATCATAATTTCTAAATCTAAATCGTTGTTATTAATTTAGCTATCAAGAGTTATACGTGCATGCATATCTTAATTACTGCGTTATCAAGAATTAGCTAGATAGTGGGAAAAATGTATAGAAATATATGAGTCCACGAAGAACGTACTATTTTCACCAACTATACAGTACTCACTCTCCTCCTCCAACAGTGTCACTATTTCGAATTCCTTTCCCTTTATTAATTACTTCACTATCTAAAGCAAATATATCCCCAACATTATCACGTACATATGTAATATTATTTCAAATATATCTCGATCGCCACCAACCAAAGATAAGCCTAGAACATTTCTACATGTTCATCAACAATCCATAAGTTAGAAAGAGAGTGTTAAAAAGATAGTATCCATAACATTTATTTTTAGTACGACCTTCCACATTCTCCAAAAGGGTTTGGTCTACAACAATACATTTACGGTGCCAAGTTAAGATCATCTTAGTGATAGGAACGTATAAAAAATAAAAAATAATTAATGATGATGGGACTCACTTAGTGATAGTTTTGTTTTGTTTTTTGAAGAAGCTAAATTAACCCCCCTAATAAATCAGCGCTAAAGAGAATTGAACCTAAGACCTCGAGGTCCAAGCCAATATCACTAGACCAAGTCGAATGGTTTCCCTTGATCCACATGTTTATCATTATATATTGGGTCATTCTTACATTTCATTATGGGTATAGTTTTTTAGGCTTTTATGGGACCCGTAAGAAAGGATGGATCCAAAAATATTAATAGTGAGGTCAAAGTCATACGATAGAAAATACAAGTTGTTACTATACTCCATCTTTTTCAATTATATGTTATTCTAGTAAAATTTGTTCCAAGTTATATGACAATTTATAATATCAAGTAATCATTAATGTTTATGTTTCTATTTTGTCCTTACTATTTATTATTTTATCTTTTAATTTAGTTGACAACTTTCTTACTAGACATGGCAACACAACCCGCACCTGTCGGGTTCCACCCGCCCCACCCCAATAGTAACGGAGAAAAACCGGATTTACTGGGTTCGGGTGCGGGGAAAACCCGTAGGTTTAATGCGGGTCTGGGGCCGGGGCCGGGGGATATACGCACCCGTATATGTGAATTTACTTTATTACCTTTATTTTACTTAAGTTAGCAAGGGTATATAAAAAGCATTTGTTGGTTTTGAATATGGATTGATTATGAATTGTAATATTTAGACAAATTTGCAAAGCTTCTAAGCTTGTTAGAGGCTTTTGTTTTAATTATCTTACTACTGAAACAAATTTAAACAGGTTTGCCACTGAAAAACAAGCTTACTGTGTAAAAAAAATTAAACTTTTCGCGGGTGGGGGTGGGTGCGGGGCCGGGGGATATACGCACCCGCCCTGCACCCGTATATGTGAATTTACTTTATTACCTTTATTTTACTTAAGTTAGCAAGGGTATATAAAAAGCTTTTGTTGGTTTTGAATATGGATTGATTATGAATTGTAATATTTAGACAAATTTGCAAAGCTTCTAAGCTTGTTAGAGGCTTTTGTTTTAATTATCTTACTACTGAAACAAATTTAAACAGGTTTGCCACTGAAAAACAAGCTTACTGTATAAAAAAAATTACACTTTTCGCGGGTGGGGGTGGGTGCGGGGCCGGAGAAACCCGTCCCCGTTGGGGGCAGGTCTGGGGGTGAACTTTCTATCCCCGACGGGTCTGGGAACGGTGGCGGGGCTGGGTACCATTAGGAGTATGAATTATTATAAATAAATAAATTGTTGTGAAAGTGACTCAAAATTGGAGAAATTGAAGTTTGTTGAAGCTGTCAAAACCGGAGCACGATTTGGGAAATCGGAGCACGATTTTTTGGAGCAGAATTAGCACTTTCATTCGCAAAAAATCGGAGCACGATTTTGCGTAGATGCATAAAAATAAAACGTATTTTTTTGTGCCTGATTTTGTTCCAATTTATGAGGGATTCTTTTACTATAAATATAGGTTTTGTATCAGAGTAAACATGGAGATAGAGGAGGCTGAAACAAGGGTTTAAAAAGACAACAACAAAACTAGGGTTTGTATAGAGTTTGTCTCTTGAGAACAAACACTAGGGTTTGAGGGTTGATTCACCTTGGGAAACACTATTAGGACTGAGTCTCTTGGTTACGGGAAGAGATTGAGACTTTGGGTAGAATTAGGCGGGAGACTTATTCTTGTAACCCATTGATATCTCTTTTGTAAAGTTACTCATCATTATAGTGAAACGGATGACTGCTCTCTCCCCCAGATTAGGTCAATTTTGTGACTGAACTGTGTAAACAAATTCTTTTGTGTTCTCTCTTCTTTTCTCTCGCTATTTTCTATTTTTGCTTGTGATTATAATTGTTACTCACTTGTATTTTTTTTTGAAGAAGCTAAACTAGCCCACCTAACTTGGCATCAGAGGGAATCGAACATGAAACCTTAAGGAGGAGCATATTCCCAGGTCCCAAGTCAATACCACCGAACCAACCCAAGTGGGTTACCCACTTGTATTGGTTGCTTGATTATTCCTTGATCCACACATCAAGTATTTATTTGTGTGATTTTTCATCGAATTCGCAACATAAATAAATGTATCATTACAAGGGTTAGATCGTGGGTGACTATTGACGATAAAAAGCCGTCTATAATTTGACTAAAATAAAGACTGCCTATAATTATTGATGGCTAAGCCGTAGGTAACAATTTAAAAAAATTCACATTGGACTTTTAACCTTACAGACGGTTTAGCCGTGGATAATCCGTCATTACTCTCAAAACTATCCACGGCCTTACAGCCGTGGATACTTGTTTGTGGGTAATGGCAGATTTTCTTATAGTGATCATTGCACGTTGGATCCAATGTCCTTCAAAATCATGTATCAATATTTGTGCTGCAATCATATGATTTTGGAAGCTGGTGAGTTTTTTTTTTTTTTTGAAGAAGCTAAACTAACCTACCTAAGTTAGCATCAAGAAGAATTGAAGTCGGTGAGATTTATGAATAAAATGCGAGAAACTTTGATGAGTTCATATACTCCTTATTTATGAATGCTTGTTTCAAACAGAAGATAGTACTTGATAATGCTCATAACTTTTCTAGAAAAATGGTGGAGTCGGGCTTGATGGGTAACTTTGCTTGGGTTGAGGGTTTAATTAAATTTTGAAAGATTGATGATGCCAAGACTTTATTTGACCTAATGATCAAGAAGTCAAAGATGGATGACAATGGAGTTAATGACAGACATGCTAGGCAAGACAAGAATGTTTCATGAAGTGCTTCAGATTGTTGATATGTTGTTGGATGACAATGGAGTTGACTTTGATGGGCAATTAAGGGTTTGTTAAGGGGAAGGTATAAAAACAAGGAAGATAAAATGACTTGACTAGGTTGGAGAAAGAGAAGTTGAAAGTAGTTGTTATTTCATAGTTTTTGGTAGTCGGATTTTGAACCGAGTTTCTTGAGGTTGAAAGGAGAAACTCTTAATCAAGTGACTTCTCAAGAGACATGCTTCTTTCATAACTTTGCTAAAGGTATTAAAGGTTTGTTTGGGATTTTTTAACTAAAAAATCACCTTTTTTTTTTTTTAAACTTTTGTAGTGTTTGTTTCAGATTTTTAAAAATTTATTTTGTAAAAAAAAAAAATTAGCCTCGAAATGAAAAGTTATTTCTGGTTGCTTTTTTAAAATCTATTTTTCTCCAAAAACAAGGGACTCAAGTATAAAAGCTTCCAATTTCAAAAGAATGATTTTTATGATAGTAAACAAACAGAAATAGCTTCAGATTTTTTTTAAAAATCTCTAAAAAATTTAACCCAAACCATTTTTTTTTTTAAGTTGAAATGAACGCACCCTAGGTCACCACCACTTTTTCTTCTTCTTTGTATTAGCAATTGTTGGATTTGGATACCAAATCTTTATATTAGAATGTGATTTTGCGATAATAAAATTGTTATGTTAAAAGATTTTTAACAATTTTATTATCAAAAGATTTTTTAAACAACAATCAAAAAATTAATTTTCATTTTTAAACAATAATAATTGATCGGGAAATATTGAAACATGAATCTGAGACAGACAGAAGAGGTTAGACTCCTACATATGACGAATTGATATTTGAATTTTGGTTGCTGCTCACTTTTAGTGTTTGATAATACATTCCTTCAATGGAGTGAACTTATAATAAACAAAAGAAAAATTTACAAGTTGTGTCCAAAAAACTCTAAATAATTTCTTTTTCAATCAATAGGCCTTCTTTTTCTTTTGCATTAACATAAAATAATTTGTTGATCTTTGTTAAAAAAATAATTTGTTGATCTTAAAATTAGTGATAAATTGAAGAAGAAATACGCATTTTTTATGTTTCAAAGACCAATCTGTCCTTTTTTTAGTTATTGTGAACGACCAAATTAGTTCTTTTTAATTATTGTTAAGAAATTAATAATCTACTTTGAAATGAGATCATAATTAAAAATAATTATGATAGTAGTTTTTTGTTACAAAGCTAAATGAAAAAAAAATTATAATATACGGAATCAAGTTTCCGCAGAGTCTGCAAGGAGGAGGTCAGATAAGTCTAACATAGAAGACTTGTGAACCACAAGCTTCAAGGTAGAAGAAGCGGAAAACTTATCTAAGAAGTCAGCACAGTTGTTGCCTTCACGGAGAAGAAACTAGAAACCATGTTCATAATTCTAGTTTCTCTATGACCACCACATTGCATTATATATGCAAAGATCGGAATTCGAACTCCAACTTTCCACAACGAATTTGTATCCATTAAGTTACTTAAAAAATAGGCGATAAAATGATTTTGAATGATATGTTAGAATTAAAAGACACGGAATAATATTTGAATTTTGAACAAAACAACCTAATGACTTAAGTATTTCGTGGCATTAGTACGGAATTAGTTCGTAGTACACTAATACATATGCGTATGCGCGTGAGGCCCATCTCAATTTGTATAACTGATCCATGTTTGAACACTCATATGAAAACTAATTTGTGCCACATTAATAACGCGCTAAGATCAGAATCACATTAGTTTCTGATTGCAACTTGCAACTCTAAGTCTCCAATTTTGAAATATTACTATCTTGGTTCCTATGTATTATTATTTAACATTTTTACTGTTTGTCCTATATGTTCCCGACCATTAATACAGATACAGCAGTACTACTAGCTACAAACATTAATGCTTTTTGGCAACCCACAATCTATCTATATGTCATGAAATCTATCTTTCACTCCTTCTCCATCTATCTAATTCTATAGTGAAAAAACTTTCATGGAGTCCAATATACTTTTTTTTGTACTTCTCTTTAGTTTCACTTCATTGATTTTCATCTCACACTTTGCTTCAGCAGCTACACTTAAGCTCAACACTCAAGAGGGTAACTAAAACTTATTCATTTGTTCAAGTTTCAAGTTTCAAGTTTCAAGTGCTTAGATCAGATTGAATAAACATATTTTGAAAACTTATCAAGACCATACATTCATTTGTGTTTCTTATTTTTTTCTGATTGCAGTGAAGGCATTGAAGGAGATAGGGAACAAGATTGGGAAGAAAGATTGGGATTTTGGAGTTGACCCTTGCAGTGGAAAAGGAAAATGGAATGTTTCTGAATCTGATAGTAGAAAAGGATTTGAGAATGCTGTGATTTGTGATTGTTCATTCAACCATACTTCTTCTTGCCATGTTGTAAGCATGTACGTACTGGCTTCTCTTCTTTCTTTCTCATCTTCTCTTCTGTTTCATTTTTTGGATTCTTCAAAACTAAAACATGTAGCAGAAAATCACGTGCAATCATGTGTAGTTAGGATTAGCTAGGAAGATGTTTTTTCTACACAAGTGTTATTAAATTATGTTTTGTCACGTATTTTTTACTGTAGAAACTTTGATTTTACCATAAAATCTTCACGTGCAATACATACAATTTCTTTTTTAACATAAAAACTAGCAAATTGAAGTTTTCATTTTTTTTAAGAAAGTTTTTGATTAGTTGTAAATTCATGTTTTGTTGTTGGATTCAATGAAAATTAAACAAACAAAAGACTTTTGTACTCTATTTTTTGTCTAGCACTATATTTTCGGTGATTTATGATGCATATCCATACGCATATGTGGCTTTGTCAGGTTGTCACATTGTTGGTCTAAATGGGAATGATTATTGAACTCAATTATTAAAAATAAAGATAAGGTTTGGAATTTTGTGTAATTTGGTCAAACATACAATCAGTCTGTTCATAAAGAAATGCAAAACATTGACTTTGAAAAGGATGTGCTGTCTGTGTCTTCATTCTTTTAAGGCTAAAATTTAAAGTATTATGTTTTTCCTTGTCATAATTTTTCTGTTAAACTTTTATTTTATTTTTTACTTTAAACTATTTGGTATTTTTCTTCCACCATACTGTCTTTTTTGAAATGAAGATCTGTGTTTAGTAATAATCGATTAGTTATTTTCAAATATAAAAATATTAATGAATTAGTTTATGTTCAAAGAGTGGTTAGTGGTTTAGTAAACACAATTTGTTCATATTCAAGCCACAAAAAATGCAATTTGAAATAACTAGTAATTATACCCCTGTTAACCTTTTTATTTATTGGTACTACTACTTAAAAAACTCAAGATGTCTTAAATTAATGATTGAAAAAGACAATAAGTCTATAACACAATTAAATTTTTTCTATGAATGCATTTTGTTTATGCAAAAATTACTCTCCTGAATTTTGCATATAATGGAGTGTCAAATTTGGGATTCATAACTTTTTTCCTATCATTTTTCGTGTGCTATATTTATTTGTTTACTTATTGGTTGGACCATCATATAAATTCTAATTTTTTGCTTTATTTACGTTCAACAGATTCTTGAAGGCTCAGAATTTGTCTGGCACCCTCTCACCAGAGTTTTCCAAGCTTCCTCATCTCAAAGCATTGTAACGTTATTAAACCTTACCTTTGAAACTATCATTCTCCTCTGCATGCATGATTTTCCATGCAATTTATACTTTTTACCACTGAACTAACACTTCACGAACAATATTGTTTTGTACAATCAGGGACCTTAGTCGTAACATCATCACTGGTTCTATACCTCAACAATGGGCTAAAATGAACTTGGTTGAGTTGTAAGAACTTTCTGATATGCACATTTTGGTCATTGCCTCTTAAATTTCTTCTATTTCAAGTAAACAAACTCAAAATGACACTAAAGTTTGTTGTGTATTGAATATGCAGATCTTTCATGGGAAACAGATTATCAGGGCCATTCCCTAAAGTTCTCACCAATATTACAACCCTCAGAAACTTGTATGTTATATTATTATTTCTTTATTTTCAAACATGAGTAAATCCGCACTTTGGTCCTCGAGATTGTAAACGTCCAACAAAATGATCCTTCAAATTTACGACATATAGCAAATTAGTCATTTAAACCCAAATATATAACCTTTAAATAGCATAATACTTGTATGAATGCTACAGGAGTATTGAAGGAAATCAATTTTCAGGCTTTATTCCTGAAGACATTGGGAAGCTGATCAACTTAGAAAAACTGTAATTCTTATGAAACTTTTGTCTTCTTATATGAATCACAATCTCAGCTTCTTTTTATAGTGTATAATATGGATGAATGTTTGTTTAGAGTTCTGCAATCAAATAGATTCACCGGAGCATTGCCGTCCGCGCTCTCCAAGTTGAGCAAGTTGAATGATTTGTTAGTATTTTCTTTCTTATCCATTTAATTTGTCTAAAATCTGCAGTAAATCAATTATTGAATCAATTTACTGACTAATCTTTTGAAAAAAATATTTTAGGAGGATAAGTGACAATAACTTCTCTGGGAAGATACCTGATTTCATTAGTAAATGGACATTGATAGAAAAACTGTAAGATTCCTAACTACTTCTTTCTAAATGTATTTGTTCTATATACTATACTTTTCGTGTCACACATTTCGATTTTGGGTTTCAGGCACATTCAAGGTTGCTCTCTAGAGGGACCTATACCTTCCAGCATATCTGCATTGACAAGTTTGAGTGATTTGTATGATTCTAATACTTCTATATCTATTTAACTTCTTATCATAGGAAATGAATTTTTCAAGTGATAGTTTTGTTTATTTTGACACTTAGGAGGATAACTGACTTGAGAGGCAGTAGAAAAACTACTTTTCCGCCACTAAGTAATATGAAATCCATGAAGACACTGTGAGTTCAATCAATGACCTAAACATGTTTTCTCTTTCTCTTGAAGTCTTTTTAAAATGACTTATATTTTTACTTCAACATCATAATGCAGTGTTCTGAGAAACTGTTTGATTAAAGGAGAGATTCCAGAATATATTGGGGAAATGGCAAAACTGAAAGTCTTGTAAGTGGTTTTAGAAGTGATGGAAAATGATTTATCTTTTTATTTTCAAATTAACACTTCACTCATACTAAATATGTATATGTTGTTTATCTTAATTGATGTAGAGATTTGAGTTTCAATAGCTTGAGTGGAAAGATACCTGAATCTTTTCGTGAGCTTAACAAAGTGGACTTCATGTAAGTAGATGTATTGAACAAAACATGCTTTTGGAACATCTCTTTTGATAATCTCATATAAAATAAATTTTCTGTTGAATAATGCAGGTATCTTACTAGGAACAACTTATCAGGAACTATACCGGATTGGGTCCTTGGAAATAACAAAAATATGTATGTTAAATACCTTTAGTAATCATCTCCCAATTTTCAATTTTCCAACATTTTTTTATGCTACATGTGTTTCAAAGCACAGTGAAATCAAAAATACTTGCATACAGTTAATATATAGGCCAAATACCTCTTCTCTCCTGGTTCTTTAAGTTAGATGTTTATAACAAGTTAGTTATTAAGTTTTTTGTTACAAATTGATCTTTAAGTAATAGAATATGTACATTGTTACCTGTTTTTTTAGCCAACTTCGTTAAAAAGTGTTTATGGATCATTTAATATGGAGGTGGTAGGTCCATAAGTGCTTATGACATCAAACATGATTACTTACGCACATTTTGTTCGTCATGTTTTTGAATTCAAGCCAAATTTTAGAGATAAATATTTCATCAACAATATTATAGATCAAGTAATCGATCAATTTTGTTTCAAATCATGGTGCACATATTTTCTGACTTAAAGGAACAATTTGTAAAAAAACAAACTTAAAGCAAACTTGTGATAAACATCTAACTTAAATATGACTGCGAGTGGTATTTGGCAGATATGATATAACTGAAATCATCTAGAAATTTCAATATATTGATCTCTGCATAAAGTTAATATATGATATAGCTGATTTTTTTTTTTTTAAATGACTATTGCAAACAACATGACATACATATTTTGGTTCACAGCGATGTCTCTTACAATAACTTTGAATGGGAAAGCTCAAGTCCAATGGAATGTCCACGAGGGAGCGTGTAAGTTTCATTCAAGCTTTGAGTTCTAGTTATTATCCTGAAAGAATTATTAGTTACAATTATAACAAGTTTTTGTTATTTTTCCCAGAAACCTTGTCGAGAGCTACTCTTCATCTTCGGCTAAGAAGTAAGCTGGTGTGTTTTGAACATAACGTGTTCCCAACTTTTTGCTTTCTGCTGAGGAATGTTCTGTAAAATAAGGCCTTTGATTGCAGCATTAGAATCTTACCTTAATTTTCATTCTTTGTTGCAGAAGTAACATCCATTCATGCTTTAAAAGAAACTTCCCATGCATGAATAATCCACGTAAGTGTGTGACCATACAGATTATAAAATATACTTCTATCTGATATCCTCTTTGAATAGTGATTGAATGACAAAGGATAGATTAAAACAAGTTGTCAGAACCATAGCATGACTTTAATTTCATCGTATGGAATAAATTCAAGAATTAGGAACTAAAATCTTAAAAATTTAAAAACAAATTATGGTAGCTACTTTCTGAATTTTACCTTTCCTTGAAAGATTTAGCATCAAGTATTTTTCTTTTCATTCCTGTTTGCCATTATTTTGTCAACAGGACATTATTCCCTGCGCATTAATTGCGGCGGTAATGAAGTAAATGTTAGTAATAATATTTATGAAGCTGACACGGAAAGAAAAGGCGCTTCAGTGTTATATATCACTGAGGATTGGGCTCTTAGCAGCACAGGGAGCTTCATGGACAATGATATTGACTCTGATCCCTATATCGTGACCAATACTTCTAGACTTCTGAATGTTTCTGTGACTAATTCGAAACTGTACACAACAGCTCGCGTTTCGCCCCTTTCCCTCACATACTATGGCCTTTGTATGATAAATGGAAATTACACTGTCAAACTTCACTTTGCAGAGATTATTTTCATCAATGGTAGGTCATTTAACAGTCTCGGGAGGCGGATATTCGATGTCTACATCCAGGTAACAATTCCTTGATATGTTCGCGATGAAAAATAATTGATATGTGTTGAACCATTCACTGATTTAGTTGAAATATGTTGTTGTGCCCTATGATTAAGGGGAAATTGGTGCTGAGAGACTTTGATATCGAACGAGAAGCTGGTGGTGCTGAAAAGGCAATTGTTAAAAAATTTAATGCAACTGTCACGGAAAATACATTGAAGATTCAATTCTACTGGGCTGGGAAAGGAACCACTGGTATACCAACAAGAGGAGTTTATGGTCCTCTGGTATCTGCTATTTCAGTGGATCCTAGTAAGTCACATCCTGGATTTATAAATAGGCTAGTTCTATATGTTGTTTTGGTATTCTATAGTAACAAATAATTTGAGACGGTTAAATTTTCTAAATGTGACAGTTATAGTGAGACAGAGGGAGTAACATGTATTAAGGAAATGAAAATTAATAGGAAAATAAGAGTACAATACTATTACCTTTATTGTCGGTAGTTTTTAGTCTTCATTTCTACAAGGGTTATAAAAAAATACTTTTCCTTTTCACAGATTTTAAACCTCCATCAGAGCATGGCAACAGAACTCATGTCATACTGCTGGTAGTTGTCATAGTCAGCAGTGTTCTAGTTGTTGCTCTCATTGTGGTGGCTGTCATGAGGAGGAAGGGATTGTTAGGGGGAAAGGATCCTGTGTATAAAGGTATGCAATGTACCACTAAATTTCTCCACTTATTTTGTTTATAATATATATAATATTGACTGAAATTGTAGGAAAAGTTATAAACTTTGTTATTGAATCCAAATTTCCATTTTTTTTTCAGAGCTTAGGGGTATAGATTTGCAGACAGGATTGTTCACTTTAAGACAAATAAAAGTAGCCACAAAAAACTTTGATGCAGCAAATAAACTTGGAGAAGGTGGCTTTGGTTCTGTTTACAAGGTATTTTGATACTCCTCAAGTTTATATCAAAATAAGTCCTTGTAAGACATAGGAATGAGACATTTTAAGGTTTAGTTAAGCATAATCCTACGTTTGAAGACAATATCAAAGTTAAGATCAACCTTGGTGGATTAATAAAAATGAAAAAGAAAAGAAAAAAAACTAACCAAATACATGGTATTCATTAGACCTATCATATATGTTATATATCCATATTTTATATACGTTGTAATGTAAGACAAAAATATACCTTATTCTTGTTGTAGGGGATGCTATCAAATGGTACAGTAATTGCAGTAAAGCAGCTCTCATCCAAATCAAAGCAAGGAAACCGTGAGTTTGTGAATGAAATAGGAATGATATCTGGACTTCAACATCCAAATCTTGTTAAGCTCCATGGATGTTGCGTGGAAGGGAACCAACTAATTCTAATATACGAGTATATGGAAAATAATTGTCTATCTCGCATTCTTTTTGGTAAGCCTAGCTTCATGATCATAATCACAAAACAATGAATAAACTTAGCCATACTTAACTATTATTTGAAATAAACATAATTGATTATCCTTCTTCCAATCAAACAACTACAGGAAAAGGATCAGACAGTAAAAAAAAACTGGACTGGCTTACCAGGAAGAAAATTT
Organism: Medicago arabica; assembly: GCA_946800305.1. NCBI lineage: Eukaryota > Viridiplantae > Streptophyta > Magnoliopsida > Fabales > Fabaceae > Medicago > Medicago arabica. The sequence goes on from OX326970.1 coordinate 4,522,804, forward strand.
GCCTTGGTATAGCTAAAGCTTTGGCATATCTTCATGAAGAGTCAAGAATTAAAATCATACATAGGGATATAAAGGCAAGTAATGTGTTGCTAGACAAGGACTTTAATGCCAAAGTTTCAGATTTTGGTTTAGCAAAACTTATTGAAGATGACAAAACGCATGTCAGCACCCGGATTGCAGGAACAATGTAAGTTCTTGGGAGAATTTCTGTTTTATTTCAACAACAGTCATTTTCATCTTTATAATTTGTTGTCTTTTTGCAGTGGTTATATGGCTCCTGAGTATGCAATGCGCGGTTACTTAACCGACAAAGCAGATGTTTATAGCTTTGGCGTGGTTGCATTAGAGATTATAAGTGGAAAGAGCAATACAAATTACAGGCCGGACGATGAATTTTTCTACCTTCTTGATTGGGTAATTAGAATTGATTTCAAATTTTTGTATGTTTCCACTCCACATTTTTGTGCTAGTTTGTACTTTAAGTGCATAATAATGCTAGCACCAACTTCTAACAGAGTAATCTTAATTTAAAATTTGAATTTCTATCAGGCTTATGTTTTACAAGAGAGAGGAAATCTTCTAGAACTAGTTGATCCAGACATTGGTTCAGAATATTCAACTGAGGAAGCCATTATGATGCTAAATGTGGCTCTTTTGTGTACTAATGCGTCTCCTACGCTAAGGCCAACAATGTCCCAAGCTGTAAGCATGCTTGAAGGTTGGACCGATATTCAGGATCTCCTTTCAGATCCAGGGTATTCGGCTGCTGGTTCAAGTTCCAAACATAAGAGTATAAGGAGTCACTTCTGGGAGAATCCTAGTAGATCACAAAGCATGTCCATACCTACTGTTTATACTGATTCCTCTTCCTCACATGTTGCAACAGAAGAGAGCAACCATCTTGTAAAAACTAACTCAGTTGGATCAGACAAATAAAGATAGTTTCTTAACATGTATTCATTACAAAAACTTGTAATGAACTTCATACAGAAATAAAAAATAAAAAAAGAGAGAGAAATTAATATGAATAGTTATATTGTATCTCATCAGTGATGTTGCATCCTAGCACATAGACATATTCTTGTTACATATTAATTTTCACCATATTTTATCTATCTCATGCACCCAACTATGGGGGCAAAAAAGAAAATGCTCACACTGGTAAACTGAATATTATATTTACTGCTTTTAACACCACAAATGAAATCAATCATACATATTACTACCATGATATATTTAAACTATGTCTATTAGTAATTCTTTTGGTAGTTTTAACAAAGGAGACTTCAAAAGTAGAACTATTGATGACAAATTCCACCAGCGTCGTTCTTCCATTAGGTTATTGAAGGGATTGGAACCGCAATTGCATTGTTTCTGCAGAAACAGGCACCCCTTGCATCATCCTGATTATAGCATAATTAACTTGTGATAATAAAAAAACCATAACTATAAGAAAATATCTTATAAATATTTTCTTCTTATAAATTCTGAAGAATAATACCTTGTGATCTTAGTCCATATAGGCTACATCCTAGATCCAGCAAGTCGCCGCTTTGAGGCATTTGATATGGTCACTTGACCAAGCTTGTCAGCATCACTTGATACAGTCCTTTGCTTGATTGGCGTATAATTCCGTAACCATTCTCCGATATAAACCTAAAACAGAATGTGCATTCAAATCGACCTAATAAATTGGACTATGATTGTGATGTTTTTAACCAGAGAAATAATTTAAAGGAAATTACCTGTTGAGGTCTCATGATCTTTGTATCAGGATCATCCAATGACTCTCTCCAATGTGACAAGTACCCAGCCATTCGAGGGATAGCAAATAAAACTGTGAAATACTCAGGTGGAAAACCCATGGCCCTGATTGCATAAATTTATTACCTCAAGCATTGTATGATATTCTTGGAGAAGCAACATATTCTATTTTTCCTAGACACGGTAACTAGATGAAATCATAGGTTACCTATAAATTAATCCAGAGTAGAAGTCGACATTTGGATAGAGCTTCCTCTTGATGAAATATTCATCAGATAGTGCGACCTTCTCCAAAGCAACTGCAACCTGAATAATCAAATAATTGCATAGAGAAGTTAGGATTTCTAAAATTCAAACTTAATTATACTGAACCATATCGGCACTAAAATATAAACTGTATAAACACCTCAATAAGAGGATCCCGGCCAACAATGGAAAACACTTCCTCTGTCAGTTTTTTTAAGACCTTTGCCCTGGGATCATAGTTTTTGTAAACTCGGTGTCCAAAACCAGAGAGCTTCCGTTTCCTGGAGAAAAATACAGGACAAGAATGTCAAATAAAACTATAATTTTTGTGAAGAAACCCCCAAAAAAGGCAACAAGTGCAACGTATCACGCTGTCCATAACAAATCGAGAAAAAGTAGTAGACCCAAATAACAAAAAGAAAGTAACAGCTACCTGGTTTTGACACCTTCAATGAATTCTGGAATGTTCTCAACAGTTCTGATTTCACTTAGCATTTTGAGGACAGCCTACAGAATCAAAGGTCATATTAGCACGCTAAAATGTTAAATAACACTATTGTCTATTGTGCTTGTGTTTACTCACTACATTAGAGCAACCAATAAATAAAAGATCATAACAGATTTATTAACGACTTCTAGTCACCTCATTAGCTCCACCATGAAGAGGTCCATATAGAGCTCCAACAGCCCCGGCAATAGCAGTATATACATCCACACCACTGAAACAAGATAACAGTTAAGCAAACTTAAGCAATACTCGACCGATTACTTTATGTAGAGTAGTATTGTAGTAAAATGAATACCTTGATGCAAGGTGTCGGACAGCAGATGTAGAACAATTCATTTCATGTTCTGCGTGCAGGATGAAGATAATGTCTAGTGCACGAGTTAGCTGAGGATTGGGTTTATATGACCGGTTGCCTCTGAAAGCATGCACAATAGAGATTTTAACATCTAAGATCAAATTATAGTTCCTTCGGGAAAAAAAAACATTATAATCTAACATCTAAGATCAAATTATAGTTCCTTCGGGAAAAAAACATTATAATTAAACCTAAAAGAACCAAAAAACATACAGAGAATCAAGCATGTATAGGAAGTTCTCTGTGTAGGATAGTTGGTTGGATGGAAGCACAGGAGGCCTTCCTGCCATTCTAAGATAAACTGTAGCAGCAATCATTGTAATCTGCAGTAAAAAATATGATGTCACAATAAAGCAGTGGAATAAGTGCAAGAAGTGCAAGAAAATCCCAAAACATACAAGCTGTAAAACAAGTGCAAGAAGCACTCAATATAACTTCTATATAAAAGAGACAGAAGGATGAAAGGATTAAAAGCACTGAATAATCACACCTTTCCAATAATCCGAGCTATTTGTTTGTCTCTCACTTCCTTTGAGTTGTAAATATCAAGACCCTGCAATAAAAGAAAATTAGATGAATGAAACTCAAAGCTGAAAATTTAGATGCCATTACCATATAATTGCATTATATGCAGAAAGCCAGAAACAGTTCAAAGATGAGTAACTTGAGGGAAGCTTTTCTTTACTTACTCTGAGAGCAGGATTTGCATCGGGATGAAAGACAGAAAGAGCACTTATGGCATTCACAAGGACACCCATAGGATGTGCATCATGAGGCATCGATTGTATGAGATCCTACAAAATAAAATTAAGATGAATACAAAAGAACCCTGTAAATGGTTGCAAATGAAATTCCTAAGCATACATCTATAAAAATACAAACCAGTTTAGAAAATTAATAAGTGATATTTAAGAAATGAATTATAGTTCCAAACCTACTTTAAGTCAGCCAAATTTTGATTCAACCAGAAGAAAAAAAGAGAGAGAAAATGTAACTCTAAATAAAGATTGTTCTAGAAAACCCCGTTAGAAAAATTATTACACCTTATAAAAATATTACTATCAAAGATCCACTACATTCCTATGACAGTGTGAAATTTCAAGCTGTATAGTAATACAATTGGTGGAAGTTGTTTAGGAATCTTAAAGCTGTCAATGCCTGAAGCAAAAATGCTATGATTTGGCAGACAGGATTTTGTGACCACAAAACCGATGTGACTGAGGGTTACTAGAGATAGCAAAAAAAACTCACCAAAACTCCTTGTGGAACAGCTGAATGCTGAGATATAGCAAAGTTCCATTCAGCTAACTGACTTTCTGTGGGTAAACTTCCATACACTTAGAAAAAAGAGAAAGGTTAAGTTAAAGACATTTTAAATAAGCTGCTTGGCAAGCACTTACGAAAGAAAGAAAATATAACAAAAGAATCTTATAATAACTACTATGACTATGGGTTTTTTAAACAACTTCTTTTATAAATTGAATTTAGCTTCTTATGTCTCCGTTTTTCAAAAGCTCTCTCGATTAGTTATTCATAAAAATCTATAAGCTTTGTAAGGGCTTTTGAGCAAGTGAATAACTATAAAATGTCTTGTCAGTTTAAGTGAATAATCAGTGTAAATGCCTTATCTACTCTTCAATAAACAAAATCGTATACACACACTGGCAGTGAAAAACAGTACTCACTAATGAGATAAGACACTTCCATAAAAGTGCTTTTCTCTGCCAACTCCTCAATTGGGTAGCCTCTATATCTAAGAATCCCCTCATCACCATCAATATAACTAATTGTTGATCGAACAGGAGCTGTGTTTAAATAGCCAGGATCATATAACTTGAGTCCCTTGTCATTTATACCAATCGATATCTGCAGATAAACTAATGAAAATTATTAGAAGAAGAAAATAGGGATGTTTGGATTTGTTTATTTAAACTTATCTCAAGCATAATCACTTAAGACACTACTTGGGAGAGTTTCCGAAAACCATCTACGACATGTCTATAAACAGTTTTCAACTTATTTCCATAAGCTTTTCAAAATTGCTTGTGAAAACAACCAATAGCTTATATGAAAACAAATTTGATTTGATTTTACCTTCTGTGATAGAAATAGCCTGTATATAGACCCTGTTCTAATAAATAACTTATTTGCAGCTTATAGCACAAGCAGTTATCATGAGTGCTTATTTTTAACCTATTTCAATACGAAAAAATAAAATAAAGTTGAATTGTTTTCGTATAAGCTTTAATCTGCTTTCATAAGCTATCTTGGACAACTTACGAAAGTAAGCTGAAAATAACTTATGAATAATGTTATAAGTTGTTTTCATAAGCTATCTGAAACAGACTCACAAAACTTATGTCAGTCGATAAGTTCAAATAAGCCAATCCAAACAACAACTTATATAATAAGTGCTTATGCTACAAACAAGCCATAATAAAAAAGAATAAACAAATCACACTATAATGAAAAGCTATCAAATGAAGAAAAAGAAGCATATTCAATAATAGGAAACAAAAGAATTCCAAACAATTCAATAAAAAAAAGCAGAGATTCATTCAGAAAACTAAACTTTGATTAATGATCATGAAGAAACATAACGTAACTACCTTCTTGAGGTCAGTGGCTTTGACAGTGCCGTCTGGAGAAACTTGAACTTGGTATTTCTTGCCGGTTCTCTCATCAACGATGGTTAAGGTGCCATTGAGGTTGGGAACCGGTGATTGAGCGGAGAGACGGTGAGGAAGGAGGTGGTAGGTGAGTTGTTCGTTGCCGGAGGGGAGGAGGTGAGCTGTGAGGGTGGCTAAACGAGCAAGGGAGAGTGCCGTGGGTGGTTGTGAATCGGTTGACATTTTCTTTGTTATGCAGAGGTGATGGAATTGGATGGATTGAGATTGAGAAGAGTTTGAAGAGATAGATATATATATATATATACATATTGGCACGCAAAATTATGAAAAGGAATAAACTACTACTACATGGACATGCAGTCGGTCCACGTAACTTAACGTTCATAATTCATATTCAACCAAAAAATATACAAGATTAATATTGTTAATTTTGCTTTCTCTTTGTTAAAGAAAATTGATGTAATCCATTAATATTACATACTACTTATTAGGCATTACATTACATATTTATTAAATTAGATATGAATATCTTTCTCGTTAATGTGATCTGTGAAATCGAATGACCAAAATCAATAATGCATCATATAGTTAGTGTGAAGTACGTGTTTATTTTTAGAGAAATGTTGAAGTGCACGAGCACAAATGTCGTGCAAGACCCGCGAATGAGTTGGCAATTGAAGTCCTCACTTTTTATTTTCTATTTGATATACAAAATGTCCAATTTAACCTAGATTTTATTGTCCGACTAGTCAATTCTGAAATCTGAACTCAACGTTATCGGCGGTCATCGGAAACCAACCACCTCATCACCACTTTTAAAATTGTTTTGAATAACCTCATTCACCAATTTCCCAATCTCGAATTCGTCTCTCTAGGTGGCATCTCCATCGATGACGTTGGAGATGAGCATGATGGTCTCCACCTGACACCTCACCAATTTAAATTGCATTCAAGATTCGCTTTCTTCTAATTCTCAATCAATTAATTCACTTTATGTCTCAGATTTCTGGATTCAATCTTGTTGCAGATGTTTCCAAGCCTTATCCATCATCTCTTCCACTTGTTAGATTCTCAATTCCATTTTTATTTTATTTCTCTATTGTCTGATAATTAAATGAAGACAACAACGACGACGAAAAGAACAATGAAGATAACAGCGTGGACAAAAGGGTTTATGGTGAGGTCAAGTTGTTGGTGACGGCAACTGCGATTTTGGCACAATAAAGAAGACGTTTCTATCAGCAGTCGTGCAATTCATCGATGAATTTATTGTACCATATAGCAATTTTGTTATTTTTGTAATTATGTTTTTGATGAGAAGAATCTCTTCTATCTAAGACTTTACTTCCATCTGGATTAGCACATTCCTCTAGACGGTCTAGTAATTATATTGTTGATTTTACTATTTCACCCCTTTCAATAAGTTTTTCATAGATATCCATCCAATTAAATAAAGAGGAATTTTTTTTGTTTGAAGGAAAAATGAAGAGGATTTAAAGATTTATTCTGAACGAGAAAGAGGATTTAAACTTTAAAGAAGGGAAATGTTAGGGTTATCATGAACATCGAGTCTTCAAAAGAAAAAGAGAATGAGATAATGAGCAACGATGAAGATGAAGATGAGCAGCAAGCAATTTTGGAACAAGTCTTCGGCCACTCCGATTCCGATTCCGATTCCGATTCAGACTCCGATAATTGCTATTCGAAATGGGAGCGCATAGAAAAAGTAAAAGGGTTATGGATAGTAAGAAACTTCCTATCAACCCATAAACAATCTCGCTTACTCTCATCAATCCAATCGGAAAATTGGTTCACGCAACCATCAATCAACCAATCAATGCAATTCGGTTATCAAAACCTACCTCCTTGGGCAATCAAACTCTCTAATTCAATTTGCAAATCATGTTCTTCTTCATCTTCCCCTTTTCTGCAAAATCTTTCACAGAGGTATCCGTTTTTCGATCAAATGATAACCAATGTTTATCAACCAGGTGAAGGAATTTGTGCGCATGTTGATTTGTTAAAGTTTGAAGATGGAATTGCGATTGTTTCGTTGGAATCTTCTTGTGTTATGGATTTTACATTGGGTGATGAAACTGTTCCGGTTTTGCTTGAACCGGGTTCTTTGGTGATGATGTATGGTGAGGCTAGGTATGTTTGGAAGCATGAGATTAATAGAAAAGATGGGTTTCAATCTTGGAAGGGTGAATTGTTGGATCAAACTACAAGGACTTCTATTACTCTCAGGAAACTCTCTGCTTCTCCATCAATATCAATATAAAGATCAACTCTTTTTAATCAAATTAGTTGAATGTGTAGTGTAGTTTTAGATGAAACCAAGAGTTTTTTTTATGCCATTAGAATTTATGATTCTTGTGAATTTTTTAGAATTGTGGAATGAGTAAAGTACCATTGTGATCAAATTTGATTTTTTTTTTTTATTCGAGAAAAAGACTACTCTTAATAAGAGTATTTTAGTAGCTAAAAAGAGTATTTCAGTAGCTGAAATGAAATTTGTTTTATCATTTTAGGTCGCAAAGTTCAAACAAGAACCCTAAAATGAGAAGGGGGAAACTTTTATTTCTTTTAACCAATATTCTTTTTTTAATTCTTTGGTAGAGTTTGGCAGAGAAAGTAAAAAAAACAAGAACAAAATATCAGGTTCTCACAAACGAGAAGCCTGAAGAATTAATATACTGATAACTTGAAGAGGATTGTCACAAAATATCGTAAGTAGAACCAAACTTGGTCGTGAAATCGGTATAGCAGCTGCCTTCTCTAAGGGTGTGAATTAGGCCAGCACTCCTGTACAATTGCAGCATATCCTTCATAGCATACTTGTTAAACTCTGAAGTTGCCTCTTTAGCAAGATTGACGCAAAACAGACAACACAGAATCAATGTAACACTGCTCCTGGCCAGATAAAGTCCTTGCAGAATAGTGGGCAATTCAGCTTTCACGACATCTGAGTTCCCATTGTATCTAGAGAAACCAGTAATCCCTGTCCAAGTTCCTTTCAGTATTTTCTTCTGATGTGTTTAGTCTCAATAAACAGTTTCAGTATTTATTCAGCATTCAAGACAAATTTAAATTCATCTTACAAATAAATAAAGTGAAAGTTCTAAGAATTTTTTAACTATCCTATTCTATTCAGTGTTGTTTGCTTTAGTGCCCATGGCAATGAAATTCACGCTTATATCGTCTGATAACGACCATCTTCCTGTCACTGGGTTATACGCGAATCCCGCCATCTCCTCCACCTGTACACAACCAAAAACATGATAAAAACAAAAAACAAAATGAAAAGGGTCTTATTTATGGATTAATGTGTGTTGCTTACATTGATACCGGCACGTTGCAGGATCAGAACTAGTTCCTCTGGAGTAAGAAATTTGGACCACTCATGTGTGCCCATTGGAAGCTGCCATGTTTCAAATATATGTCACATTGATGGCCACTATCTTTATTCTAGTTTGCATCATAACAATTGTAAATGTAATACTTCCTTGTGTACTCTTTCTGTTGATATTTTATTGATGTCTAACCTTCTTTGTTATGTTGATTACAACCCCGATGTTTTTTAATATCACAAGGAAATTTTAAGAATAAAATAGAGGAATGAGCTTGAGAAATATAAAATACCCAGCGTAGGATGTATTCTGCAGCAACAATGGCAGTTGCATAGGCTCTCATTGAACGATTAATTGTCGATATGACGGTAGCTCCATCTGGAATAGTTAACGCTGATAGAGATTTGCAGAACTCTGCAGGTTCTGCAACGTGCTCGATCACCTGGAAAAATTCAAGGCAAACCATGTGGATTGATTTCCAAACAAAATTCAAAGCATTTTATCTTTCACAAATGGATAATGATCAACCATTACAATATCTAAACCAATATTTAGAACCAGCCTTTATTTGAATTATTCTATACAAGGAGGTCAACTCAAACATGCATATCAGTGATGCAGCAGTAATTATACACATCTATGAACCTGCAAATTATATCTAGGTGCTTGTGTGCATTATATATTTGAGCAGTACCAAAACAAGATACACTTCAAATCCAATGCTTGTTGTGAACTTAGGTATTTTTTATCGAGTACTGGGTACTACCATCTAAGATTTTACACTACATTAATACATATGTGTGTGTCTGTGTGTGTGTGTGTTTCAAAACCCAGGTTCATCATGTAACGCAATGTGTGAGAACACAACCAGAGGAAGGGAGCAGAAAGAGTACCTCCAAGGCCATGACTGCATCAAATTTTCTTCCTTCTTCAACTAGCTTCTCTGATCAGTCATTTTGAAAAACTATTACAAATTGTGAGTAATATATACAATGCATAATACACTAAAACAGAAGGATAACTTTAAATAAACCAGAATAATGTAATCTATTTCTACAAATGATATCCAAAGCAATAAGCAGAGTTTAGTTTTCACACAAGGCACGAGCATTTAATTTTCAACAAGCATGCTGCGTAATTGCCAAGAACAAAATTAGAAGAATATCACAAGTGAAAAAAAAAAAAAAAAGTTCCAAACATAGAAGGAATGAAGGAATAGAGACATGTGACTATCTTTTGAATTGGAAATTTATTCTCCCATTTGGGCAGCAGTTTCATATGCAGAAGTATCACCTTGTTAGATGAGAATTGCTGAGGGATAGAGTTATTTCGTCAATGTAAGACCCTTCTAGGACAAAATAAGATCAAAGTACAAAAAAAAGGTTTTTCAAAAAGTCAACATCCTGTTTTGGACTTCTCCGCAACCAAAGGTAGATTCTAAGCTACGATAACATAAATTGGCTATTAATTGCACAATGCAACAAGAAATAACGAACCAGAATCGCAAAAGCTAATACCAACTACCGAGTGAAAAATAATTTGCAGTACAATATTGGATCCTTTTCATGTTAAGCATCTTAAGTTCAGAACTTTCTCAAACTCTATACTATCCAGCAAAGAACTGCAACCCGTGGAAAGACTACTTCAAAATTTAGTAGGAAACGTGGGACATGCAATTATAGTTACAAGTGGATAGCTTCCAAACGGAAACAGATTAAAAGCATGCACACCATGGATATGAAACAAAGTGTACAAGAATGTTTGTCCCACACAATTGAGATTTGCATATGTACCAGCAGTTGTGCAACAAAACTCAATAGTTGAAGTAGTTGGATCTGATTCCTGTGGACAGGGAACAGTAAGTGGTTCAGCTAATATTGAAGATATAATTTACTAAGTGTACCTAATACTAGTAGATAATAATAGTTAAAATTCAAGTAGTCAACATCGGCTTCCACCGATTAACGGAAATCTAATCAATTTGGGAAACTATTCAGACAATTTTCAAACCAGAAACAACCATTGCAAAAAATCAATAGTCAACTTATACACTTAGCATACAGCATGAAGTCGGGCAATTTTGATATTCTTTTCTACAGCATCAACACCTGTCACAGTAGCTCCCATCCGAGCTAATGGCTGAAGAACAAAAGAGATGTATAAGTAAAAATAACAAAAAAAAATAGCATTCTTTTGATGTTAAACACACAAAATTTAACACACTGCACAAAAGAGACAGCAGAATAAATATCACTTAAAGGATTTAGATTTCCACTTGTCTGGCTAACAAACATAATTGACTCTGAACCCATCATAAAGTTACATATTTCCATGAGGATTGTGATAAAAAGCAATTCAGTCATCAATTTTATATTTGATTTTGAACACTTCCAGCCAATATAGCCATTGAAGTACACCCCTCCCCAAAGTTAATGACAGGCTAGTAGATAGAAAAAGAAAATGTCTTTCCCAAACAAGGAAAGGGAGAAAATGTATACCTCGGAAAGAATTCCACCTCCACAGCCCACATCAACGATTTTAAGTCCTTCAAGGGGTTTAGCACTGTAAGGGTCCTTCCTGAGACAAGGGATATTTAATTATTGTAATATACCCCTAAGAGGCAATAACCCTAAAGAGCCAATACAAACATATAAAAGAACCGTATTACATTGTTATGCATTGCGAATGGAAGACATTGGTGGAAAGCCAAAAATCTGCTATTTTAAGCCGTCATTTCCACCATAAAATGCCATGGAACCATCCTTCACAAATTGGCCATAGCGATTGGCAAAAAAAATCCTCCATGGCCACTATTTTATAACACCTATTATTATCTATAATAACTTTTTTCCCTTTGTTTTTCCTCTTGTTTCTTCATTTGGGTTACATAAAAAAGAAGAGCTTTTGCTGACAAATGTTTCACAAGAGTCATCTTACATGATTACATTGGATTCTAGAAGTTTACTTATATCACTCGCTTATTGTTGGCACTAAACCAGATTTTTACCCTTATATTTGTATTGCAAATATTGAGTACGACGGATTCAATAAGTTATAACAGCTACATAAATTGCAATGCTATCTGAGACAGCATAGAAAGTCTCAAGATAGCATAGAAAGTTTGGTGCTTAAAGGAAACACAATTATCATAGTAATTTTGGTATCTAAGTTTCTAACCCAACACAGCCAGATTATGTCTTATAATTTATTAAAGGACCAAACTTGGGTGCATTTCCTTGGGTGATTTTTGTATGGTTCTGAACTAAAAAAAATACACCTTTTTTTTGGATATAACAAACTTTGAGAAAATTATGGATTTATGGAAATCATGGTGAATTTAGTTAAGAACCATACGAAAAGCACCTAAGTTTTTTCCTTAACTAAATTCCAGAAGTAAAACAATGAAATTAAAACACAGTACACATGGTACAACATTCTACCCTAGTCAAAATAGAGGTGCCAACAGCAAAGGACAGTTAATGAATTGGATAAAACTAACAACTATATTAGAAACAGAAAAATAAAAGAGGTTGCTTACTTGAAATGTCGACACAATGCAGACCGAATGAAAGCAAGTCTTGTAGGATTCATCACATGCAATGGTTTAAAAGGCCCTTCAGAATCCCACCTATTATACATACATCAATAAAAGAGCAAATACAAAAAATTATCATCCATATTTTCTTACTATAACAACCTCTAATGGTCTGATTAGATTGACTTATTTGAGTTTATCTAATGACATAACTTTTGTGAAACTGTTTGAGAACTTATGAAAACAGCTTATGATATGCTCATAAGCTGTTTTCAACCGCTTATTATCACAAGTTCTCTAAGATAGCTTATTAAAACAGCTTATACAGAAATAATTTAACTTTATTTTATCTTTTGTAATAGAAATAGCTTATCTATAAACACTTATTTTATGTTATAAGATGAAAATTAAGCTATTTATCCAAACATGGCCTAAATCCATAACCTTTCAGTTCTTATGGTTCCCGACTGAGAATTACTAGAAAAGATAGCAACTTTGGTAATCTCTGATTTCAAAAATCAAAACCCAGTTCAAAATTTGTTTTTTTATTAGAATCGGAATGAGAAAGAGGTGAATTAAAAGGTCTTACCAGGTTTCAGCAATGGCAGCGAACTTGGCGAGTTCATTGCGGTTCAAGGAAGAAGGAGGAGTAGTTGGTTGTTGAGGCAATGAAGAATCGGAGAAGAATTTGGGGTTGTTGAAGAAGAGAGGGTGAAATCGATTACGGAGAATGTGGTGGTGGATTGTGATACCGTTGTTTAGGTTTCGGAGATGATTCAAGAGTTTCATGGCTCCGCAGAAAAGTGCAATGCTTCTTCTCTTTCAGTGAGATGTGTGCACAACGACACGAGATGGGATTGAGCTACAGGGTTAGGTAAGAAGACGGCGGCGAAACGTCGGCTAACGGCGAATGTAGCGGCGAAGTTCTAACGGTGCCAAAGTGTTAATAAATCGTTTCTTAAGGGAGTGTTTGGTTCTGCCGCTGAAAAATTGAATTGGGGTTGATTAGTGAGCACGTCAGAGTGTTTGGTTTTCCTGAAAAATTAATGAAGAAGCTAATCAAAAATAAAATCTTCTATTTTCAAACAAAACTTTCATGTATGAATTCTTGGAGGAAAATGATAAACATTGCTCTAAGTGCACTAGTTAAGAAGTTTAAAATGGAAATTTATGTACTCAAGACATTATTTCTATTTTTAAATTTTTAACCATTGCCCTGAGGGGATCGGTTAGCAAGACTTATTCTTTAATTTGTTATAGAAGTACTTGTGTAAAAATTAGTACTCCCTCCGTTTCAAAATACATGTCCAAGTCAATTACTTCACATATACCAATGCACAATTTTGACCGTTAATATCTTTAATTATTTAAAGTAAAAAATTATAAAAATTTAATATTTTGAAAATATTTGTCGAGACAAATCAAACATCTTACATGCTAATATTTGTATTTATACATTAGTTATGGTCAAAGTAAGTCAAGTGAGTAGTGCACATTGCAAAAATTAGACATGTATTTTGAAACGAAAAGAGTAACCGTTAAAAGTCTTTAGATGAGAAATAGTCCACCGATTGTGTTCCTTCTTCAATAAAATCTACATTTGAATTTATAATTTTTTTATCGTAACCAAATTAATTGATTAAATACAAGATGACATATGATTACATTGAAAACTATCAAATAACAATGATGCCCTCCTTAACAAATTAGTCACATTGTTTGTTTGTGTCATGATAAAACTTATCTTAAAGTTTGGTAATAAAAAAAGTGAAGCTTCACAATAATTTAGAATAGCTTCTAATTCGGAATTGGTATTGATTTTGTTGGATATGTTGTCAACCACTTGCTTACAATCAAGTTATGTTGACACCGTCTTTAAACCTCGATTTCAAGCCGAATTATAGCCTCTTCTAGACTGCACACTTCTGCTTCTTGTGGTTGTGGAATTCCTTGAAACCAAACTGTTTTTGCTGTTATGCACTCGTCGTTTTCTCACCTCAAACACATTCCTACAGTGTATCACCTTTGTTCATTGCAAATGACGACGTCTGCATTACATTTAAGTTAACCTCACCAAGACTGGTTTTCTCCATCAAATAATGTTGTTGTTGATGTGTCATGTTGTTCCTATGCCACTGAACTTCATATGATGTTGTTTAGCACATACATGTTGCCATTGATATAAGGACTCACGTACCAACCCAATTGAGATTGCAGATCGTGTTTCCACCTCATTCAATAGCTTCTCGTTCATACGCTTCCAGATAGACCACATAATCATAGCAAACATATGTAGATTATCATGAGATAACAATTTAAACAATTGGAAGAAAAGATCCACGAAGCCATCAGCTATTTTCAATTTATCCTGAATGAAATTCCACAACCCTGCTTCAGCTCATACCTCATCTACTTTGTTGCAACCGAAGAAAACATACAAATCATTCTCGTAAGATCTCTCAGAATGAACACATCTATATGTGCATTGAACTCCTCTAGTGTGAAGTTTATCCATTGTATGGAGGCAGCCCCTCACCGCACACCACAAAAAAAAATTGAGGGATTTTCATCCGGTTACCGAAAGTTTCCTTGATGTAGTGATCAACTTGCGTTGTACTCCCCATGTGATGTAAATTTCCATGAACACTTATCTTTACCCATATCCCAAATTGCCCATGAGTCAAGTAACCATTGACATCCTTGTCTATGAGCGGGGACGGATACACTTAGAGTAAATTGGGGGCAATTGTCCCCACTACTTTTTCTATATTATCTGTTAAATCTTTGATATTTTAGCTATTGTACCCTCTTAAAATAATAGATTGTTCCTCATTAAATGGAAATTTATCCTATAAAGGGAGTATTTATTTTCATGAGTTTTATAAAATCAAATGTGTAAATGCATTTGAGATGAAATTTTAAATGATTTTTACTATACTTTTTAAATATAAAGACACGTAAATAACAATTTTAATTTGTAGATGATAATGGGTTTTTAATTTTTTCAATATACAACATTATAGTGTTTATAATGTCAAGTATTTTGCTCAATGATAATAATGTTATTATTTTATCACTTTTGCATTGCTAAAAATTCTATGTAAATATTTATCATATAAAATCTTGTCATCGTAAGTCAAAATTTTTGGATCTGTCACTGCTAATGAGATTGGTATAATTTCAATAAAGTTTCTCTTATTATTGATTTCAGAAGGAAAAACAAAACAAAAAACAATTATTAATATTGTTTACACTAACGATGAATGAAATATTGTTTACACTACACTACAAGGATAATTTATATTAGTACCTTGTAAATTGTCTGATCTTCTACTAAATTTATAATATGACTTTGTTTAATGTGTACAATTAAATTCCTCTTTCCATATGCACAGATATACTTCTCACATTTAATCCAATAGTAAAGTAAAAGACTTATCGATCTAAATCCAATGGTGGAAACAAGTTTGTGTATAGTGCAGGACATTTCTCACTAGAACATCATAGAATCAGTCTTATAATATATCTAGAGGCTTAAATCTTTTGGGTGCCCTGGTGAACCATTTTCGTCATATACGGATCCAACAATTATAGTCGTTTGAGAATGATTACTCGGGTTAAATTGTTTTGGTTACAACTCAGATGTTAATTTGATACTGGTACTATGCTATCTTATATAGCTTAAGAAGAAAAGTCGCTTGTATTAACTTCAAACATAACACACAATAACCTGGATTATTATTGATAAAAATATGAGACACTGCACAAGTACAAAACAAAAGATAGCCACTGATACCAAACTGTGAGAGATCAAAATACAAGTCATCGTACCAGCCAATAGGCTTATATAATATCAAAACATTTAAATGTAACGAAAGGTTTGTACACTACATAAGCTTCTAGTTGTGCTTAACTGCTTTTCCCCTAATTTGAATCTCTGTGTACTAGGTGACGGACTGCTCGAGAAAAAGAGTAAGTCATGATTGCAGAGCCAGTAACGCTCAATGAGTGTTTAGCAAGCAGTATATAAGAATCAATCTCACCCAGGTTCACATTGGTTTCCATGTCCAAGAAACATTACGGTGTTATCCCACAGAACAGCATAAAAAAAAATGAAAAATAAAATAGAGAAACAAATACAGAAATTCATCAAGGAAATGCCAAAGAACCTCCCTTGTGGCTATCTTCACATAAATAGTCTATGGTGGTTTGTTGAAATTTTACGGAAGGACAATAAAATTGTAAACATCCATTTACATTTGACAATGTATATGCAAACATGAGGACAACAAACTAGCAATATAGCTAATGCACTCACATGTATACCTTTTAACTGGAAAGGGCATCAAGAGGATGCAGTTTATATAACTTAAAATCTTGTGCCTATAGTTGTATTCAAAATTATTATTAACTAACTATTAAGACTAATGTCCATGATTGAATAGGTCGGCTCACTCTTCACCTGGACATCTGAAGAAGTATTATGAGAATGGTCCATAGCAGCATTCATACTTTTAGAGAGATGTGCCAGAAGAAACTTTGTTGGCTCTTTTCTACAAGGAAAAAAAAAAAACGGTTCTTAGCATAACCTTGAAATCAATATTCAACTCATGCCTTAAAGAAAAATCATGTGCAACACTGCATAAACCATCCACTCTACCTACCTGTTGTTCACTTTTATTGCTGCTGATCTAAGCAGCTGCTCTCCTACAATGTCTTTCATAAGTGGTATAATAGTAGGCCTGGGTATTTCATCTCTCTAGAACAAATGACATCAAAATTGACAAAACAAAAAACTTAGTAATATGGCAAATTTAAGCCTTGCACCACAGACTTTAATAGTTTTTAGCACAGAAGAGATGATAGTGAAACTGGTTTGAGAAACACACCTTATATTTGTCAAGTAAAGTTTGAAGTTCAACAGCTTTGTCTGCGTCAAGATGGGGAAGCAAGAAAGAGAACATCAGGTCAAATGGCAGCACCGGTGGTCTACTAAAATTGATTGGGGGTCTAGGCAGTAGATTGCTCATCGGCTGCATTGTAGATGGGTCCATAGAAGCGCGGGTGCTCTTTTAAACGAACTGCACTTGAGATAATATTAACATAAAAGAAACATCAAAACTTAAATGATGCCATGAACATATGTATTTGGTTATAGGCATGGATTATTTGTTTGTTCGACTAAAACGTTTAGAATCGCGTACATTCTTAATAGAATTAAAATCATTTCACAGCAAAGAAGATGGGATCCATAAATCATATAACCGATGCAATGTTATTTAGACCACAACATTGATCAAGCAACTGACACACAATTGATTTCCATAATTCAAACTAATAAATAATAGGAAAATGATTTATTTACTTACGCCCGGCTATAAAAAGTGTATGAGAGGGAGGGTCCTCAATGCATGGATGCCCTCTTGTGAATCCGTCCTTACGTAGATGCCTCATAATGAGAATGTGTTTAATAACTCTCATTTGAGTTGGAGCAATGACTGGAAAAAAATGAAAGAACCAAATGATCGCTATCTCTCAGTCATTGAGTTTTAATCGTCTTTATATTCATGTTGATCAAGGCATCTTATTAGGTCGGTCTAATTATTGATAGTTGCAGCGCTAGCCATCCTTACTTTCTTTTGGTGAATCAAATCCTTGTTATCTTGCATTAGTTAGATTATGTCTCTTTAACTCACATTTATCGTGAAGTTAACCAAGTGGCGTATGTCTTTGCTAGTATGGCTTGTGGATGCCTTTTTCAAATTCAAATTTTCATCCATGCCTCATTTGCCTCTGTGACAGACTGATAGTGTTACCTTTTCCAACTACTTTTAGTTCTTTTTCTTTTTTCCTTTTTGTGTTTTGGGTGGTTAGCTCCTTTTTTGCTTAAAAATAAAAAGGCTTAAACGGACCTAGGAATTATTACTCAGTTTGAGAATTATTAGATCATTTACTCACAGGTTAATTTGATACTGGTATTATGCTATCTGATATACAACATTAGTCTAAAAAAGAGAAGTCGCTTATATTAACATCAAACTTCAAATACTACACACAATAACCTGAATTATTGATTAAAATATGTGCCAGTGCACAAGTACAAAACAATACCAAACTGTGAGACCTAGATACAAGGCATTTTACTAATCAATATAAGCTTGTATATATATTTTAAAAACATGCTAATGTAACTAAATATTTGTACATAAGCTTCTATTTGTGCATAATTGCTTCTCCCCTAATTTGAATCTGTGTGTACTCGGTGACGGGCCGCCCGAGAAGTAGAGTAAGTTGTGATTGCAGAGCCTGTCACGCTCAGTGAGTGTTTAGCAAACCCGAAGCTCTTTCTTGTTATCAGCCACACAGTATAGAAGAATCCAATCCACCCTGGTTCACATTGATTTCCATATCCAAGAAACATTACAGTGTTATCCCACAGAACAAAAAAAGATGACAAAGAGAAAGAGATACATTGCAGAAATCCATCACGGAAATGTCAAGAAAACCTCTTATTTTTAAAACAGAGAGAAAAAAAATAGTCGCGGGTATGTTCTGGATACCACAGAACTTCCCTTGTGGCTGCATTTTCACATAAATAGTCTATGGTGGTCTGTTGAAATTTTAAGGAAGGAACCTCATAAGACAATGCTAATCTATGGCAACTGATTTTGAATGTAAGCATGTATCATTTTAGTAGAGGACATGCAACATTACAGTGCCCATGTTCATTGGGGATTCAGTAGATGGTCTTATTGTGCCAAAGACCGGTGCAATTAAATGGACAATTGTAAACATCCATTCCTATTTGACAATGTATATCCAAACCGGAGGACAACAAATTTGCATTACTGTAAGTACGCTTTCACAGTAGCACGTACTACCCTGGACTACTAAAAAGGACAACAGACTACTTAAGTCATTATTCCCACCCCACATAATGTCTGCCTTGTTGCCACAAAAGGATGCAGTTTATATGACTTCAAATCTTATTGTAATTAAACTCTTGATTTCATCAGACTAGTAAAAAAAATTGAAACCATGTAGCAGGAGCAAAACATCAAACTTCATACCCAATATCTACGCAATAAAAGAGAAAGGGGCAAGGAAGCAAAAAAGATGTTACCTGAGGTAATCAAAATAGCCACAATTGTCCAAAATGTAGTAACAGAGATCACAAATACAGCTATTGAGAGTGCTCCAATGTATATAGCAGTAGCACAAGCAAAGAAAAGAGCCAAGAACCCTCCAGCTGCAGCTAAAGATATCAGAAGAGATATAACAATGGCATTTACAGTCGCGGTCAGAAAGAAAAGCATAAATACAAGCAATCCTGATAGAGACACAAAAGCAACCGTCCCAACCTGCAGCAAAAAGGAAAAACAAATCACAGTTATTTTAAACAAAAGATAAATTTGTCGCTCACCTTTTCATTGATATACAAAAATACAACGGTAAGAGTTTGTAGCCTAAAAAATATATTCAGCGTGCATATCATATCATATCAAAAAACTTATGACACAACAAATAGACAGAAAAAATGTAAACCAATTTATAATCATCACAACTAGTTCCACACATGAACACAATCCAAGTCCAGTGCATCCTTACTTAAACACTATACTGTTTGATTTGTTTTACAATTTCATTAAAGTTGATATATTTTAGTCAATCATATAATGATATATTTATCATTTACAGTGAAAAACAAAATAAAAAAATTACATTAAATAAACGAAACAGTGAATCGATCCAAGTTAAAAAAAATGAACCAGACACTATTCATCTACAAAGTTAGAGATCAGAAAAAACAAAATCAGTTTGAAACAACTGAAATCATATCGCGATCTATAAATGGTTGAAGATTCTGCAAACAGTGAAAAAACTCGATTGAATCAAATCATCATTGCGAAATTGAATTCTTTCTTACAGAGATAACGAGAAGAGCGCGGAGAGGACTTCCACGGCGAGTCCATATGAGAACATCGTTGGCGGAGTTTCTAGAAGCTTCTGGAATGAGGGGAGCATTATCGGCGACGGAGATTTTGATCCGGCGAAGTAAGGAAGTACCGTCGGCCGGGTCCGGGAAAAGGATGGTTGATGCCAGACGGTTGAGGACCTCCGGTAAAGTTTGTTTCACCGGTTTAGTATTTTTGGGCTTCAAGTTGTTTGTTTCTTCTTCTTCGCGTTCCACGTGGACGCTGTTGCCGTTGGAGTTGGAGCTTTCCGCCATTTTCAGTTGGAGTGATGAGTCAGCAAGAGAAATGAAGAAACTGAGTTCAGAAGTGAGATTATATTTATTTTGATGCTAATTATAACATCAAAGTGGGTCCTGGAATTTCATCTCATTTATTATAATTTATTTATTTTATTGGGACAAGTAAGCACGTCGGCAACTCATCTTATGCCTCTACCACCCACGCGGACGGTTGTGATTAAACAATGTTCACTAACTTTTTATTTATTTTTGACTAAGATATGTTCACTTACTTTTCTTCTGGAAAGTCACATTCATGACTCATGTTGTTAAAGGGATTATTGAATTTGAAACAAAAATAAACAAACCAAATACATCATATTTTTGTTTTTTTTAAACAAAACCAAATATATTCATGTTAAAT
Organism: Medicago arabica; assembly: GCA_946800305.1. Taxonomy (NCBI): domain Eukaryota; kingdom Viridiplantae; phylum Streptophyta; class Magnoliopsida; order Fabales; family Fabaceae; genus Medicago; species Medicago arabica. The sequence goes on from OX326970.1 coordinate 4,543,810, forward strand.
TGCATGAACAAATTAAGTAAAATAAATAAATTCAATGATCAATCATATGTTGTTCGACAGTCTTATACAAACAAAAAATAATACGTCCAGTCAAGTCAGATTCGAATTCTAACAGTGACTTCCTCCGTCAAAAAAAAATAGTGACTTCCAATCACATTACTATTTTTTTTCTTTGAATTACAGGGACCGACTGGCTTTTCGACAATTTAAACAACAAGGAATGTCCTAGATTAAGGGGTACCTTATTTTTATGGTTGTATGTTTTGATTATAAGTATCGAAAAAAGGTATACTAAAAGGAGTGGTATATGGAGGAACAAAAGTATCTTTAAAGAATGTTTTCATCGCCCATGCAATCTTCTAAAAAAGGTAGTGGAGATTTTTTTGAACAGACAAAAATGATATATAATAACAACTGTAGTTTACCCCGCACAAGATGTGCAAAAGGGAAACCACACAAGAGTATTTACAAAATCAAGGTGCTAACCAAAACAGAGCACCACCGAAGTAACAAAAAACAATAGATTATAAGTGGGCGCTCATGCAAAGGAGCAGTTGATTCCACCAGTCATGATAGTTGTATGTAAAAGCTGTCTGTTTTGACTTTAACCAGAAAAAAGATGTCAGTTTAACCTTTTCTATGAGAGTGGAAGATGTAGAAGCCGTGTTTTTAAACACGCGGTCATTCCTTTCCTTCCAAATAATCCAAACAGAGGTAAACCAAATAATCCTGAAAAATATATGCGTAAATCTATGCAAACCAGACATATTAGTAAATTGGGTGAAATGTTGATGAAGATCACCAGGTGAGACCGAAGATATACCCAGCCAACGCCACACCAGAGACAAAAGGGGGGAGGAAGTGACACATTCCAAGAATAAATGTGTTGTTGTTTCTTGTCTCCCGCATCTAGATACACAAACCGCATTCTCTTGAGGAAGAATCCTCCGCCGCACCAAATTGTCTTTAGTTGGAAGTCTGTTACGAAGAAGGTGCCACACGAACACAAATACCTTAGTGGGGATATGCTTATGTCAAACGTCGACAATATAGTGGAGATTGATGGGTAAAAATTATCTCCATTTAAGAGGGTCAGTTTTTTTTTACAAGAGAGGGTCGAAGCCCATAAGAATATCATTTAGAAAGAGATACAATAAAAAAAAGGCTGTGGGTCATATTATTTGTTTGGTCGCACTATCATTAATTTTAACTTTTTATGTGTCTTAATCTCTCCAGATGGAGCAAATGGGGAAAGACATCAATGGAGATGATCTTAACTCGAGATTGATAGCCGTGAGCAAACAAACACACTTGATTTCATGGACTCAGCATATATAATGATATTATACATTGATTGGAGGCATCCTCAGGAGCGACGATCAAGCTCAATTCTGACCACGTTCATAAAAACTTGGTTAAACTTTTTAGGATATGGCAATCTCCTATGAGATAATAGTGGTACTTGTTTGAGAGATATGCTTGTAGGATTGGTTCTTGTGATGCAGTCCATGCTGAGATGTGGGACATGAAAAAGATAGATATGGATTACTCGACTTTAAGTTGAAAGTAACTCAAAAGTGTTAGTTGACATGGTAACATAGAAATTTAAAATGAACGAGAATGTTCTTACTTTGATTCGTCACATATGTGACCGCAATAACATGAGTAAACAAATTTAAAGCAACTATAGAAACATATCAACTTATTAATGAGTTAATTTTAGTCTTGATTTTGAACTCTTTTTTCTTGTATAAGAGATTACTCTCGTTGAACCTCATAGTCTCCTTTCAGACATGACAATACCATCCGCTTCTGCTCAAATTGTCATAATTTTGACATAAAATCTCTGCTTTGACCAAGTGTGGATGTGGGTGCGGGTATTGCTTGATTATTTAAAGTCGAGGTCGAGTGTTGATATCTTCCCCACACCCACCACGTTAGTAATATATGGTGTGTTCTTTGTCTTTTATTGAGGTCGAGTGTTGAACCCTAAACCTTGCATATATTATGAATTGTCCCTGCTAATTGATAGGATTCAGAATATGCCAGGCCGGCCTACGGCCTGACCTATTTAGTAGATAGATGTGGGCTTAGGCTTTTTAGAAAGCCTGTTTAGTTAAATAGGTCAGACTTAAGCTTCCAGAAAAGCATGATAAGCCTAATAGGTCGACCTATTAATACTTATTTTTTAAAAAATGTTTTTTTATATTAAAATAATTAAAAATATAAACACTTTTTTCTCTATCTATTAGTTCATTAATAGGCTTTGTTGTTATAAGCTTTTAAGTATGCTTTAATCTAGTTAAAATTTACTTGTAGTGAAATAAGCTTTTAAGTAGGCTTTAAGGTGTTTATCCTATTTGTTAGGCCAAATGACTATTTGGTGACCTTAATGTAAAGTAGGTTTTCAGGTCAGTCTAGACTTTTAAATAGGTCAGGCCAGACCAAGAAAAACGGCCTATGATAGGCCATAGGCCAGACTTAGGCTTGTAAATTTTTTCGTAGGCCAGACTCAGGCCTATCAAAGTCAAACCTATTCTCATCCCTACTAACTGAGTTAAGCTCACGATAACATATTCTTTGTCTTTAATTCTGGAGAAAGTATTTGATAGACACATACTCAAATCAATATTATTTGACCACGCTCACAAGAAATCAATAAAACTAGACAAAAATAATTCAATCACATTAATTGATATCATTTAATTTTTTTTAGTTTTGTTTGAATGACCAAATAATATATTTTAATTGAATTATATATTTTATTTTCATCCATGTGAATAATAACATAATTTTAATATAGTTTATTTTACAATTGTTTTTAATATAAAGAAAAAAAAAACATAAATAAAATACACAAAGCTGCATCAGAAACCCTGGAGAGGCGAACAATGGAGTGGCAACACCACCTTGCGGCACCGCAGTAAGCAACTCGCAACGAAAACAGCCTCCTCCTTCACAGGTTAGGGTTATCAACATTTTCTACTCCTTTTTCATTCATTCAATTTTCCAATCTCAATCTTTCTTTCGATTTCAAACAGGGGAAACACTATTTTCTTTCGATCATCGAAAATGTCAAGATGCATACCAATCGAGCAACTCAATCTTGCTACATTCCACACCATTCCCTGTCGCCAATGCGCGTCTCCACTCGAACTAAACACCGCTAACTTGTGTGTCAAATGTTTACGCTCAAAATCAAAAACTAACATCACACAAGGTTTACTCAAGAAACTCACACTAACACATTGCCCCAAATGCGAACATTATTTACAACCCCCCATTACTTGGATCAAACTAGTACCACAATCAAAACAGTTTCTTGCATTTTGTTTGAAGAAACTAGAACAGAATATGAAATCCAAGAAAGTTAGGTTAGTACATGCTGAAACCCTTCCAACTGAACCTGACTCGAAAAATATCAAAATCAAGGTTTTTGTTCAGAAAGAGGTTACGAATGGAACAATACTCGAACAATCTTATAATGTTGATTATGTTCAACGTGATAATGTGTGTGAAAATTGTACTTGGGTTAATGTGAATCCTGATCAGTGGAGCGCTGTTGTGCAGTTAAGACAACATGTTTCGCATATGCGTAGTATATTTCATTTGGAACAGGCTATTTTGAAACATGGTGTTGGTAGGAATGCTGTGAGAATAAAAAAGATGAAACAAGGTATTGACTTTTTTTTCGATAGAGAAAGTTGTGCTAAGAAGTTTGTTGATTTTATAAAGGGACATGTTCCTTTGAGGATTTGTGATGGTAAGGAACTTGTTTCACATGATACGAAGAGTAATGATTATAATTATAAACACACTTTTTCTGTTGAAATCTGTCCTGTTTGTCGTGAGGATTTGATTTTTCTGCCTCCTAAAGTTGCTTCGAGTTTGGGAAATATTGGTCCTATTGTGATTTGTACCAGGGTTACCAACATGATTGCTTTGTTTGATCCGATTACCTCGGCACGCTGTTTCTTAGATGGTGATACGTATTGGAGGGCACCCTTTAAGTCTTTACTCACTAGCAAAGAGTTAGTGGAATATATTGTACTTGATGTCGAGGATGTTTATTCGGAGGTTATGGTTGATGGCAAAAAATTCGGTTTAACTAATGTTGAGGTTGCTCGTGTGAAAGATTTTGGAAAGAATGACACGAGATTTAATATCAAGACTCATCTGGGTTATCTTCTGAAATTTGGTGACCATGCTTTTGGTTATGACTTGTGTGGGGTGAATAGTGGTGATAGTGAGATTGAATTGGAAGAGTACATAGGAGGTGGTGCAATTTTAATAAGGAAGAGGTATGAAGAGAAACGCGAGAAGAAACGTGGGAAGCATCAGCCGTACTCAAAAGATCTAGAAGGAATCTATGATAAGATGATCGGCTTATCATTAGGTGGTGAAGAGCTACCTTATGATCTATTGGAGGAGCAACTGGGTGGTCTAAGTCTTCATCTGAATGATGAGGAATCTGAGGCGAAGAGTAAGAAAGTGAGGAGGATAACATGATGGAATAAGCAAAATTCGCTTTTATCCTGACATGCTGATATAGAAATTTAGGGGATTTTGTTTTGTTTATGTCTAGGCTGTCGTTTTTTTTTTTGTTTTGGTTGTTTTAATTTGCAATTTCTCTTGATGTTTTGTTTATTCCAAGCATGAGAAGATGGTTATTTATCATGAAATAGTAAATGATACATATTGATATAATTAGTTATGGTGTTATTATCATGTTAATATTCCTTTATTAATCTTCTAAAGAAACTAGTGTAGTTCTTGATAAGTATAATTGTCTGCAAGAAGTATTCCATATGATGCAAAATATGTAGACAGTGGATTGAGCCTTCAATACCATAAAGATTGCCTTGCAGGGTGCCTGATATTATAATTGGTAAGGCATAAGGTGATATAATAATTGCCTAAACCCATTTTTTTCGCAAGACTTGTCCAAACAAATTGCCTTTCTACCAAGGTTGTAGAAAATTCCCTATCCTAGTTTTAATTTGGTACTTAAGTTTGTATCACCAATAGCTAAGCATTAGTGAAATATTTTACACTCTCTTTTGTCTATCCTTTAGTTGTTAAAGATACTATCCAGCAATATTAAAATTAGCCGCCCCTATATTTTCAGCTACCAAGTTTGAGACATATTTGTGCTAGAATAATTATAGTTTGCATAGCAAAGCTTTAACAGTTCTGAATTCTATACATTGTTAGCTACCATTTTCTAATCATATTTGCAGGTAGTTAGTATTGTCTTAGAGTTGTTGGAAGTTGGAACCTCGATTATGAACGGTCAAAATTAGGTTGAAGGTAAGGTATCAGTATTTCACTGCATGCTTCTCTAAGTTGGTTTAACTGTGTTGCACGTTTTGATAAGCATTCATGATCTTTTAAAGAAATGAATGTTCCATATGATGTGCAATATTGTAGACAGTAAATTGATCCTTCCTTGTGATAATTGAGACCATAACATATACATACCCTTTTTTTTGGTACCACTTTTCCATACAATCTGCCTTTCTACCAAAATTGCTGAAAATTTCTTATTCTAGTCTTAATTTGGTGCTTGAGTTTGTATCCTCTATAGCTAAGCGTTATCGAACTCTTATACACCTTCTCTATGTCTATCCTTAGTTATGGTTAAAGGTATTATCCAACAATATTTGTGGTAGAGAATAATACTAGTTTGAATTAGGTGAGCCATAACAGTCCCAATTTCCCAAGTTCTTTATATAATTATTTTGTTAGCTACCTTCTAATCATATTTACAGCTAGTTAGGTTGAAGGTAAGGTACCAATAGTTCACCTTATGATAATCATATTTGTAGCTAGTTAGGTTGAAGGTAATTTGGAGAGTAACGTACCTTTTCGAAATACTTCAACTGGTTTGGGTTAAAATACATTGTTTGGATGTCCAAAGAATTTATGAAATTCCAGGAATTTCATAGAATACTTTTCTCTTTGATAAAATGAGGAATTTGATATACAACCTAATTAGAGAAAATTTTAGAAATACATAGTTTGTTTTTATAATGATTCTTAAGTTGCATAATTTCTATTGAATCTCTGTTGTGTATGATGAGCCAACTCAGTATTGTACTATGAATTCACATTTTAATTGTTTCCAACGAGTTCTCTGCTTGTCCTCTATATGAGCCAAGTCAGTGTTGTGGTTTTTGGATATCGATATCCCAAAATTCTGACGGTGGGTGGTGTTATGTTATGTGGCTGCATAGCATTAGCAAGTATTTGATGAGATATTTGATTTGATTCACAACGTCTTATATTATGAGTTGGTGAATGTCTAATAGTGTTGTGTGCTCTTTTTCATCTATAAACATGCATAAAATTTATTTCGTAGAACTTTGAAGTTTAGAATGCTTGATTCCCAAGCTATTAGGTTTTTGTGTCATGTATATTACCGTGTCTTGCTCTACTTGCCTTCATTTCATTGCTAGGAGTAAGAAGGTAAAGGTTCTTTGTCAACGAAAAGAGCCTTTCTCTAAGTCTCCGAGAGCAAAGTATTTCTTTCTAGTGAAGTGCTATGATTGGTCTCAGGAGTCATATGCAAGCCCTTGCTTCCCCTTGGCTGCTCATGCTAAGGAGATTTAACTCTCTTGGATTACATTGGAAACAGTCATGTTCATCCAAAGAAAATTGAATATCACATGATACTTGTCAAAGTTTGAATTTTGAAAGAAAAAAACTATATGTTCATCCAAGCTTTCTATGTTTAACTGAATAATTCATGTAACAATACAAAACCAACCAATACAAAAGCATCAACCAGAAGTTTTTTATTCTGTTAATTTGTGTTAATAGTCTAATGTTTGTTTGACATGTGATCCTTTTTTGTTTTTATCTTCATTATATGTCGTGTCTTTTTTTCTTCTTCTTCTTCTTCATGTACATGATATCAAAGTGACAATTTTTGTATTGAAAAGATATAATTTTAAATTTTTAAGATATATAGAAGTAAATAACAATTAACATGATGGATTACAAATATTTTACAAATTATTTATTATATCTACACAATTGAAGAAATTATGACCAAATTCGTAGGTTAAAGAAAAAACTTAAAATAGTCTCATATTTAAAACGCGTGTAGTATTTAATGACATAATCTCATATTTTTAACGTCAAAATCTCGAACCGATGAAGAATAATCATGCAACTAAATAACTTACCTTAAAGTTTGACAAGAGTTTTTTCTGTTTGGTTGTTGTATGTGTTTATATTAGGAGTTTTCTGTTACAGTTGATATGTTATTGGGTTTGTGTTACGTTGTTGGTGTTTTGATTGATGATTTTTTCTCTCTTATGGTTGTTGCGTTATGAGTTTGAATGGATGAGTTTTGGGTTGTTGTTGTATGGAGGTTGATGTTGGTTGGAAATTGTTCTTAATGGTGTTTGATTTGTTTCATCTTGCATCTTGAGATAAGGGTGATACATGTGGTGGTTGGTGTTAGCAACATAAGGTAACGGTTGTTGGTGTTATTTTGAGTTAACGATGATGTGAGCAGCTAATGATGTTGGTAAAATAATGTGGTTGTTGTTGGGTTGGGAGTTTGAATGTAAAATTGTGGTTTTTTGTGGTGATGCTTGTGGTGGCTGGTGTTGGTTTTTGGTGGTGATGCTCGTGGTGGCCGGTGTTGGTTTTTGGTAAGGAGTAATGGTGATTTTTGTGGTGGTTATAGGTAGTTCTGGTGGTGGTGGTGTTTCTGGTTTTTGTTGTTATGCTTGTGGTGGCTAGTGGTGGTTATGTTTTCTGTGATTTTTCTTCTTGAGTCTATTGTTGACGGGGTTTCTCAAATACATGGATGTTAGACGGTGTAGCTTGTTTCGAGAATTGAGCTATGTGTTTTTTAGGTGGTAATTTTACTTATGCTTAATTGGACTCAACTGCAGAAGAGAAACAAGGTGTGGTTGCACGAGTTTTTGGTAGGTTTGACGGTTATTTTGGAGGGCGTTTAGACTTAGGTTTTGGAATATGAATTTGTGGTTTTGATGTTTAGTTTTTATGGGTTTGAGGCCCTCAATGGAGGGTGTTTTTGGTTTATTTGTATAAGTTTGTATTTAATGTATGAGTGTTTGTTTGAGTGTTCCACGTATATACGACACATTTTTCTTTGCATGTTGCTACTTAAGTCTCCTAGCCTAACATTTCGTGCGCTAGCTAGGATTCTTTGCGTTTTGACTAAAATTTCATTTTAGTTTCTTAAAAAAAAAAAACTTACCTTGAAACCAACATTTAATGATATATTCTATAGAAAATAAATTTGTGTTTTTCAAATATAAATTTATTACAAATATTTTTTATATTAATAAAATCAAAAATACTTTTTATTAATAAACTACTATGGAAAGTGAATTTTAGAATTTTTGTTTTGAAGAAAATGAATTTTATAATTAAGAAGTAATGAAGTACTATTAATAATTAGCATTACTACAATTCAAAATCTACCCACAAACAAAAACTGCACTTCAATGGAAACCAAGAAGCTTCACTCTCGTTTCTCACTCGGCAGACAATCTTCCCTCGCACCGGAACACGACGGTTTCTCCACCGTCAACTCACCGGTAACCGACTCCGTAACCGTAACCGACTTGGTTGATCCCACCGTTCGATTAATGTATTTAGCGAACGAAGGTGACTTAGAAGGAATCACCGAACTTCTAGACGACGGTAGTGACGTCAATTTCCGTGACATTGACGGCCGCTCCGCTCTTCATATCGCCGCTTGTCAAGGCCGCACCGACGTTGTCGAATTGTTGCTTCAAAGAGGCGCTGAAGTTGATGTTCAAGATCGTTGGTGTAGCACTGTAATGCATTGCAACGCAATCTTTTTCGTTTGTTTCGTATTAGTATGGTGTTAGTTAATGCTAATAATTGATTAATGGTTTTTTGTTTGTTTAATAGCCTCTTGCTGATGCGTTGTACTACAAGAATCATGATGTTGTTAAGCTTTTGGAGCAGCATGGCGCAAAACCTCCGGTTTGTACCTTCATTTCTTGATTATTGTTAAGACTCTGTTTGGATAAATAGTTTAATTAAGTGCTTATTGCACTATGAACTAAGAAACACGACTCAAATACCGACACGTCGTTAATAATTTGAGTTACAGCATCAGTGTTTATCATATAAGTGTTTATGTATAAGTTATTTCTACAACAGAAGATAAAATAGAGCTAAATTGTTTTTTGTAATCTATAAGTTGTTTTTCGTAAGTTCTTCTATGAGAGCTTATGAAAATAAGCTGAAAAAAAGATTCTTTACATGGTGTAAGTTGTTTTTATAAGTTCTCCCTAAATGTGTCGCAAGTACTTTGCTAGTGGATAAACTTAAATAAGTCATTTTGTTAAATAACAACTGATTTGGGACCTTTTTTTTGTGTGACTTATTTGAGTTTATAATCCGTTGTCAGACTCTTTGGAAGAGCTTATGAAAACAACTTACTACTCATATGAAAATAGTTTGACATTATTTTATCTTTTGTGATAGAAATAGTATTTATATGTTAAGCACTTATGCTATATACTCTTCATGAAGTTATTTATCCAAACAAAGCCACCTATCATCTTATGCTTTTTACTTTTGAGCTTTTTAGAGCAGTCACTCTCACTTTGAAGACCTTGAGCAATGGAAACATAATTTAAAGTTAAATAATAAAAATGCTATCATCAGATTCTCTAGCGCTCTATTTGCAAATTGCAATACACACTCTTCAATTCACATTAATCCAGGCAAATTTATGTGGGACCCACCTAATTTGGTGGGATGCATTTTCAAAATGGTTGAACTTATTAGAGAAATAGAATAGTCAAAGTCAAAATGTAATTAGTTTCATTCAGTTTCATTTTGGTTTAGATTTAGTTAAGTTGAGTCAGCACCTAGTGTAGCTCAATAGAAAATTCAGCTAGCACTCTACCCTATTGTATAAGTTTGTTTCATCAATTAATCAAATACTCTCGAATTCTCTTTGAACTTCATGTTTCTATAATTCAGTTACGGTAATTTCATTTTGAATCTGACAATTCTATTTCTTTAACAGAACTATTTTGAATTTCAACCAATGGGAAATTGTGTTGGAAAGAATGTGTTGCTAGCACTCCTCTTAAAATAATCTTACGTGAACTTGGATTTTCAAAGACCAACATCGTATATAAGTTGAAAATAGCATCTGTTTATCAATTTTTCAGAATTCTCTTTCATAACTTGTCTGTCAACCTATAAGCTTTAGTAAGCAGTAGGCTAATTCAATTCATCCTAGGTGTCCCTTTCAAATAAGATTTGAATTTGAGATCAGTGTTGGCTAAGTGGGCGATTGCGATTCATTGCCCATGCAAGAAACTTTTTTGTGTGAGGATCATAACAAGTTACAACTTGTGTTTCGACAACAATTGTAATTTGTAACATCACATTGATAATTCTTCTCTCACTGTTTGTAGGTGGCTCCTATGCATGTCCAGAATGCCCGTGAAGTCCCGGAATATGAGATTGATTCTTCTGAACTTGACTTTACAAATAGTGTTTGCATAACAAAGGTAATATTTTAAGTTCTTTTTCTAACAGTATACGACTCTGTTCATTCATCAATTTCTTCTTGTGTCCTACCTCCTAGCATATTATTGTGAGTCGCTGTCTGTCTGTTTTTCACCCTGCATTGCATGTTTTATATTGGATATTTTAGGGAACTTTCCGGAGTGCAGTCTGGCGTGGAATTCAAGTAGCTGTCAAAACTCTTGAGGAGGATGTGTTCACCGATGATGATAAAGTGTGGGTTGGTCTAATTAGTAATTATACAATCTGTTGTTTTATTCATATTAATTGGATTATTCAATTCACAAATTGTATTCCCATGTCTTTCAGAAAGGCATTTCACGATGAGCTTACATTACTTCAGAAAGTAAGGCATCCAAATGTTGTCCAATTTTTGGGTGCTGTGACACAAAGCACCCCAATGATGATTGTCACTGAGTATCTACCCCAGGTTGGTGTTGACGCTACACTCGGTATAATGAAGGTTTTAATGATCTTTTATATTTAATGATGGTGTTTATTAACAAATAATGTTGGTTAGTTGAATATAGTTGATACTAGTTGAATAAGTATTAATGCATGCCTGATGCTTATTGCCTAGTAGTTTCTTGAAATATCTGCCTAAAATTGGACTAGGCGTCAATATGAGAGTTGTGTTTCTTTTTATTCAGCATTGCACTTCAGTATATGATATACATGTGTATATATGGATATACTGGATAGTGGATACGTAATTAACTATGGATACATATGTAGAATGTTGGTCTTTGATAAACACATTCTTTCAATCCTTTTTTTGAACGGCTACGTTCTTTCAACCCTTTTTTTGAATGGTCACATTCTTTCAATCTTATGTAACAGATATGCATTTGCCCTATTTTTGCACCACTTATTACATATCTGAAATACCTTATATTTTCGGAATCATCTTTTTCATTTTTTTTTACTAGTTGCACCTGCTTCTCCCATAATTTGAGAGATAATTCTGCTTGTGCGTGTTATCTGGTTAGCTACATTGTACTCTATCTTTCACAAATGTAGTTTCTAACAATTTGAAATGGGTTATCACCTTTTTAAGGGGGATTTTCGTGCCTACTTGAAGCAGAAAGGTGCACTAAAACCAATAATAGCTGTGAAGTTTGCACTTGATATTGCTAGGTTAGTCAGGAGCTTTCCTATTTTGAATTTGGGAAGAAACAAGTTCTCTAGTTGTTTTGTTTCTGACGAGTTGATTAGGAAATAAAATTTATCCTTCCTAGAAAAATATACAAATTGAAATTGATATCCGTTATTTTAATGTATATTTTGCAGGGGAATGAACTATTTGCATGAACATAAACCTGAAGCCATAATACACCGAGATCTTGAGCCTTCGTATGTTTTTTTCTCTCCTGCCTCATCTATTAATTTAAATATTCTTCTACGCATAAAATATATTAGCAGCCTGCATCATTTATCCATTTTTGAATGATTGAAACTGTTTAAAGTTTCTTCATTGTAAATGAGTAAGATAACAGAAATATTCTCCGGGATAATTCTGGGCATCTGAAAGTTGCAGACTTTGGAGTTAGCAAGTCACTCAAAATCACTAAAACAGTCAAAGAAGACAAACCTGTGACATGCCAGGATACATCATGTATGTTTTCTTTTCTTTCTTTGCAGAGTCTGGTAACATTCATAGTTGGTCACGTTATTCTGCAAAAAAACAATATTGCAAACATTATTACTCGAGATATGTGATCTGCGAAATTATTGCATATTCTACAAAAGATAGAAGAAAAGAAATGTTTTACCCAGTGACTAACCGAAGAAAATTTGTCGCGTGGCTTCAAGTTTTCTAATTTAGATTTATCAATCAAATCCAAATATTGTTATCTCTTGTACATATAGTTGGCTTCATTTTGATTTTGTTGTTTGTACTTGGTTCTGTTTTGTGTAGCTCTTATATATGAATTAATTCAAATTCAAATGCATAACAGGGCGGTATGTTGCACCAGAGGTCTACAGAAATGAGGAATATAACACCAAAGTGGATGTGTTTTCTTTTGCTCTGATATTACAAGAGGTAAAAGTATAAATCTATACCATTACTGCTCACATGTGCATGCATGTTTTAATATTCTGGGGCTTTCTAATAATTTTCAAGCTGATTATTTATAACATGTAAGTGGTCGTTTCTTCTATGGTCTTGGTATAAGGCTTATAAACCCTAACCTTTCAAATAAAATAAAAATTAGAAAAATAGTTTGATGAATCGATGTTTCTGATGAGGATTGATTAATGTGGTATTTGACATTGAATTTATTCTTTTGTTATTTACTCCTCTGAACGTGGAATTCGAGTATCCCATAGAGTAACATTTAATCGCATTTACTGTTTTGTCAAAAAGGGAATTTAGCCAATTTCATTTTCCTTTCTATGATTTATATTTGGGAAATGCTAACAAGTGCCCTTCCACAAGGGCACTTGTTTAGAAGTCAAAAGAAGAATCTTTTTCTTGGAAATTGTATATTCAAGACATTGAAACTTAAAAAAAAGAACTTTTTCTACAAAAAATTTATAAATCATTTCCTTTTTTGAATCCTTAACAAGTGTCCTATAACCCTTTATATTTTAAGCATGAAAATAATTTATTTTTGAAGATTCCAATATAATGCGTCACTTTTAAGTGTTTATGTGACATTTGAGTATCTTATAGCTTGTCCATCCATCTGAAATTAAATGGCCTTCTCCACTACGCACATATTTGTATTATTCAAGTAAGAAAGGGTCCATGTTCAGGAAAAGTAATGTGTTGAGTGGCGTGTCTTGTGTTGCTTTCTGCATTCATATCCCTTCAATATAGTCAATGCATACTAAATTAAAGATCTTTTGATGGCTTCTTTTATACGTTGGACCTGTTTCACTTATCAATAATATATGTAGTGTGAGTCTATGCAGAGCTTGAGCACTCTTGACTTATGAGCTATGCCCTCCATCAGATCATCCTAAAGATATGTGAAATGTCTTATTACATATTTAGGTTGACCGTTGGAGAAGAGGTAGGGTCCTAAAGATTTTGAGCTTCCAGTAGAATCAAAGATTAATAAAAAGTATTTATATATTCATGATCATTTTAGTAAGATATTGTGCTTAAAGAGTTTCGTGTTATATCAAAGTTTGCCTGGTTCTTTTGTTCTTCCTAATGTTTTTAACGCAAAGACTGTGTTCTTGTTAACGACTTTACTTATACTGTTTGTGATATGATAATTCTTTTGTGTAAGATCGGAGCCCACTTTTAATGTAGATGTATAGACTAAAAATACAGGTTGACAACCAATAGTGAATTGTTATTCATAGAGATGTTGGCAAAATACTGACTGAACATATATGGTTTTCTGTTACTCTAGATGATTGAAGGTTGTTCACCATTTTCTAGAAAGCCAGAAAATGAAGTTCCTAAAGCATATGTGGAAAATGAGCGTCCACCATTCAGGGCTTTGCCAAAACTTTATCCTTATGGATTAAGAGAGTAAGTATTTTAAATATGTGTTATTGTTGGGTAGATCTGATTGAATGTTAAGTTTCAAAACACAAGAGTATGAGATTAGTTAAAATAATAAATTTACAACATTCATGAAATTTGATTTTTTTTTCCTTCCATAGTTTAATTGAGGAATGTTGGGATGGAGAACCATACCAAAGACCAACGTTCAGGCAAATAATCGAGAGGTTGGATAAGATCAGCAACCATCTTGCTCAAAAGAGGTGCTGGAAGGTATGGAAAACTTAACTTTTCATCAATTGTTGGACCTACTTGTCTTAGTATAGTTTTAATTTATTCAGAAGCAAATTTTTGTACCAGTAGTTACCAGTGTAGCTTTTTACGACTTTTACCATATCATTGGTTATGTCCTCCATGGCTTACGTGGCCAGTATAGTATATGGCAGTTTCAAGAGGCATTGGTGCCAATTTAATTGGCGGCAACTAGATCGTTTATAATTGTCCTTTTGTTCATGAGTTCTTGTAAAATAAGAGTGTAGATGGGTGAGTGAGATCATAGATTCAAAATGTACTTCATGAATATTGCCTTTTTGTTCATTTTCACAGTAGCATACTTTTGATATACAGGCTCTGACTCCTCCATGCATCCGGAATCTGGAGACCTTGTTTAAGGGGTATCCTACAAGTCCTGGTAGCCGATCAGCTCGTTCTACGGTTAGATAAACAATTGCCCATGCAAAGCAACAAGAACCACAATTTTGTAGTTTCAAGAAGGAAAAAATATACACCTGATCGTGGTTTCCATATACTTCCGTGATTCATGTTTAGTTTTTTTATTTTTTGACTGATAGTAACTTCCATTTGTGTTTGGATAACTGTTGTAATGAGAAATTATGATCTCTTTAGTTTTTCGTAGAAGTTATTTTTTCTAGCTTACAAAAACACATTAAATTGTTATTTCCTGAGTTTATTTTTATTAAATCAACACCAATTAAGTCATTGTCTTGTTTGTATGGACATAGAAGATCCCTTAATTTCAAACGTATAAGTGGCAAACCAATCGCAATCAAAATTTTAAACTATTTTCATATATAAAATTCACTACATTTTTTTAATGTGTGAAAATAGCAAAGCGACTTATAATAAATACTGAGAGGGAATGCATCATAATAATTATTATAGTTTTCTTTTGACAAAATAACTGTTATAATGTTTTAATCAATTAAAATTAATATGACATACGCTTTTTGTATGTATCTAGAGGAGTGCTACGGAAATTATATTTAACACTCTCTTAAATCATTCTTTTATTGGGTTAAATTATGTGGTTCTCATCACTTTATGTGATATTTATTTTTAAAATGGTAGGACTCACCTAAATTTCACTCAATAAGAGAGTAATTGTTAAAAAAAAAGAGAATGTTAAATGAGTTTTTCTAGCACCGCTCAATATTATGACTTTGTTGTTATCAACAAATGTCTAATTATTTTCTTGAGGAGAACAAATGTCTAATTTATGACTTCGAAAACAACAGTCAACTTTATTCCGTTTTGGTGTTGAAGCAGAGTATCGTGGTGTTGCTAAATCTTGTTGGCTTCAAAACTTGTTGTTAGTTAGAACTCCACTGTCCGATCATCTATGTCACTCTTGTCTATTGTGACAACCTTAGAATTGTTTACTTATCAGGTAATCCTATCCAACATCAACACAGAAATCACATTGAAATGAATATCCTTAGTACTGTTTACTTGTCAGGTAATCCTATCCAACATCAACACAGAAATCACATTGAAATGAATATCCATTTTGTGCGTGAAAAGGTTGCGAAAGGTCAAGTACTTGTTCTACATGTTCCATCTCGCTATCAACATTTTCACCAAGGGCCTTCCGCTGTAATTATTGACGATTTCAGAAATAGTCTCAACATTCGTCAACCTCCCATTTCGATTACAAGGATGTATTGAAATATAAAATATTCATTTATAAATTATTAGTATATTGTATATTAGTTAGAGATAATTGAGGCCAAAGTTAAACATGCTTAGTCCTCATGAGACTTGGTGCCCAAGACAACATCACACATTACAGGTATCTTTCAGGTATCTTCTCTTCCAAAAACAAAACCCACGGTAATTACTCTTCTCCATATTCTCCAACCACCTCCTTCTCCCTCTCTCTCTCTCTCTCTCTCTCTCTCTCCAGTCACGCCCCCTTTTTCCTTTCTCCCATCGCTGTTTCCTTTTTCCTAGTTCCCTTCTCACAGGCTTCCTTTGAACCCAATTTTTGTGCTCCTAATTTTTCCAAAACTAAAGTAAGGAGAGTTTAGTGTCAGAAAGAACCCGAAACCCTAAACGTCGTTTGTCACACACGCACATTTGTTCTCGCTATGAGTCGCAGATTGCCCAAGATTCCTAAGGTAATTTCATTGGATTCTTTTATTTATAAGAATAAGATAAACTTTCTTATGTTACTTATGATGTAAGGCATGCTATTGACTTATTGTTCTGTTAACTTTATTACGTGTTTGTAGACAAATATAAACTATGTTTGAACATTCTAATTGATGATATATCTATGTTCATGGTATATGTATCATTGTATTGTACTTGAATGTAATTATCTATTAGGTAGAAGCTTATGAGTAGAGTCGAGCCTACGGAGGCTGCACATAAAGTTTACGTAGACTCTCGAGTTTGACAAGTTATAATCTGATCTTATAGTGACACAAGAGTGATAACTTTCATTGTTAAAATCAGGTTTAAGTAATATTTTACAAGGTGTTACTATTAATCATTAATCATGTATAATATAATCCAATTACAACATCATGTAATGTGGAACTGGTGTTCCTTTTTAAACTTATACTTTGAGGCATTTAAAGGGTGCATATTAGGGATCCCGTTTTCTATAGATACTGGAATTTTTTATGTTTATTTTTGTTCCTTGATGGGATGCAATTGTTGGTAGTCTTACCTTGAGTATCATAATGTGACAATATTAGGGGACACGTGATTTTTCTAAAGAACAGATGACAATTAGAAAGAAAGCTTTTTCGGTAATAGAAGAAGTTTTTGAGAGGCACGGCGCCACAGCCTTGGATACACCTGTCTTTGAATTGCGATAAACTCTCATGGGAAAATACGGAGAAGACTCAAAGTTGATTTATGATCTTGCTGATCAGGTATTATTGCTTATTCACTTCTTCACTAGTTGAGTTGATTTTAAGAATATTGGGACAAATTTTTTTACAGCATTTGAATAGTTAAAGTTGAATGGTTTGAGCTAATTGACAGGGTGGGGAGCTATGTTCTCTGAGGTATGACTTGACGGTTCCATTTGCTAGATTTGTTGCTATGAATGGTCTTACATCTTGAAAAGGTATCAAATAGCTAAAGTCTACAGAAGGGACAACCCATCTAAAGGAAGATACCGTGACTTTGATATTGCTGGTTCATGTGAAAAAATGGCTCCAGATTTTGAGTTTGTTAGAATTTTGACTGAATTGCTTGATGAGCTCAACATTGGGGATTTTGAGGTAAATTTTTATAACATTCCTGCTACAAAAAGTATTGATTTTCATTATCTGTAGAACTATTTAGACTGTTTACTGGGTTCATGATTTGATATTTCTATAACTGTTATTTTTCATGGTCTTTCTAAACGTATTTTGGCGAGCGGTTATTAACATCAGATCATCACACTACCTGCTGATTGATGAGTTTTTGCAATGTCGTGCTAAATTTATTTGATTTTAATCAACTTGTCTCATGCGCTACAGTTTAACCTTGCTATCAAGCCATTGTTATCCGATGTGATCTTTCAATGATCTTGTTTAGTGTGATTGGTTTACTCATCCCATCTTATTTGCTATAATTTAACCTTACAATATCATTCATTTGAATGTGTCTGGTGATCGACTGTAGTTTACCGATTTAGTGGTTAAATTTCATATTCAAAAATGTATTCAGACCATTGTGTGTGTTTCCATACTATCTTTCTTCTGTTGTAATTTTTTGGTTTCGCAGATAAAGTTAAATCATAGAAAGTTACTGGATGGCATGATGCAAATATGTGGAGTGCCTTCTGAAAAGTTTAGAACTATATGTTCAAGTATTGACAAGTTAGACAAACAATCATTCCAACAGATAAGAAAAGAAATGGTTAGGGCATATGTTGTTTGTTTCTATTTCCTTTGTAATAATTTTTGTTATGATTGTGTGGACCAATTCTGTTATGCTTAAACTGTTCCTTGGCTTGCACGTTTTGAAAGATGTAGGCTTTTATTTTATGTTCATTTTCTAAATACTTATAGTTTATGCATGAGAAATAGTTTGGTTTAGCCATGGAATTAAAGTTGGTGCCTTTGCATTCTTTTGGTATAAATACAGTTGCATGATTTATTGAGGATACAAACACCATGTCACTGGTTACTTACTGCACAAATACATTTTTTATTTGCTCTAAACTGTTAATATCAGGAAGCTATTTTTTGTAATGCCTTGATTTTGTATGTTTAGTAATTTGGTTTGTACTGACTTGATGCTGTAGGTGGAAGAGAAAGGTTTAAGTGCCGAGACAGCCGACAGAATCAAAACTTTTGTTAAAGAAAAAGGACACCCTTTAATAGTATTATCAAAACTGAAACAAGATGGCTGTGCTTTCTTAGAAAATGCTGGATCTGTTGATGCATTGAATGACCTGGAAATTTTATTTAAAGCTCTGGATAATTCAAATGGCCTTGATAAGGTGGTTTTTGACTTGAGTCTTGCCAGAGGTCTTGATTATTATACTGGAGTTATATTTGAAGCTGTTTTCAAAGGGAGTGCTCAGGTGATTCTCATGTCTCTTATCTTCTCTCCATTCTGAAATGTTTCTTCTGTAGTCCCTTCATCCTTTGAGGGTCACAATGCATTATCTTCTGCTTTATGGTTTACACACAGGTTGGTTCAATTGCTGCTGGTGGTCGATATGATAACCTGATAGGAAAGTTTGGTTCGAAGCAAGTTCCAGCAGTTGGGTAAGTCTTGGAATCGAGAGAGTATTTGCCATAATGGAGCAACAACAGAAGGATAAGAATCAGGTGATCATAATGCTTGATATCTAACTTTTGTAGTTTTTCATGTCAACTGTTGTTTTCCTTTTGATAGTTTTGCCATATTTGGTTATGCGTTCATAGTTCCCAGATGCACGAAATCTAGATGCTCCAATTTGGAGCTTCTGCGTTTCAAGTTAAAAATTGCATTAGTAACTATGATTCACCCTTGGTAACTCATGTTTAAAGATTTAGAAGCTCAACTAAACATATACTTTGTTATTTTTTATTAGATGGCTCGACCAACCAAGACATAAGTCCTAGTGAGCATATTAGGGAATGACGTACCACTAGCTGCAAAGCTAGTTGGTGAACTGTGGGATGATGGGATGAAAGCAGAGTTCTTGGTCCACAAAAGAAGATCAAAGCTCTTTGATTATGCAAAAGTATCAAGAATCCCTTGGATGATACTTGTTGGTGAACGCGAAATAAAAGAAGGCACGGTGCAACTGATAAGCCTCGAGTCAGGTAATGATGTAAACATAAACATCCCTAGAAAGAATTTGGTCAAGGAACTTCGGAAACGGTTAAACCCAAGTCCCGGTATTTGTAGCATCCTATTTAGGTCTTGTTTCGATTGGCTTGGCTTATTTTGAACTTATCTACTAATATAAACCTTTCTAATGGTGTTTGGGTAAATTAATGGAAAGATTTTATCACAATTCCATACGCAGCTTTTGTCATATTAGATAAGTTCTCACTGTTAGCTTACTCGGGGCTTTTGAAAATTAGAACCAATTTCGAATCATGCATGACCCTTTTCTTGAGTTTATCGTCTTTTTTTAATACATACTACTTTCTTTTTACGCAATTTAATTTGTTTCTATATACTTGTCTTTTCCCATTGCTCATGGCATATTTTCCCTATCTCTAATCCCATCTAATCATTTTTATTTTATTTTATTTTCAATTGTGTTTATACGTAGAAATTAAAGATGTAAAAAAATTGTCACACGCCTTGATAAAATTTGGCTAGTTTATCCTTTAGTAACCATCTCATTAGTCACTTTTACCACGTAAAGATAAAAACCATTAATATGAACTCCTTTTATCCCAAAATTAACATCAAGACAAACATTAATGTGATCGTCATTCTGCGTTTCTATTGTGCTTAATTATATGTTTATTTTATCGTATTTGATTATATTTTTTGTTGGAAAAAGCCACGATCAAATGAAGATTCGACTTATATTGTTCTATTGTAAAATCACATCGAATTATAAAATCAAATAAAGATTCAACTTATATTGTTCTATTGGAAAATTTGGCGTGTGTGAAGTGTTTGACTAAAAAATGTATTTAGAAATTGATGGAGTAATGATCAGTAATTAACCATGGATATAACATTTTTAACAATTACATAAATACCAGTACGTTTATTTTACTTGAAACAATATAAAGGAAACTAGTTAGATTTTTTCGGCTTAGATTGGCATACCTTGCCCAACTCTTTATACAAGTGGGCCAAGGCAACCATCCTCTAGGAGAAGTCATCAACCATCTTCAAATCGCATAAATACTCCAAGTAGACCATATCAACATATGTGGCGCTCTAGTATATGTGAAGAGATTGGTGCCCATCAAATAAAGAAAGTATACCATGATGGCCTATTGTCGATTCAACTCTCTCTGGACCACATCACCCCACCCACCACCACCCCCCACCCCGACCCTCTTATTTTGTTGTTAGTTGTAACACCCCGTTTTCCCAACATATAAATAAATATAAAATACATCAGAGTGCATCATAAATTACAACGGCAACTATTCAACAATGCAACAATGACAACTCGACAATGCAACAACAACAACAACTCAACAATACAACGACACAACACCAACTCAACAATACAATGACACAACAACAACTCAACAATATGTAATATATTTATGCATGTGGTACCAACAGAGCATCAAGCCCTCAACATGATGTCGTAATTCGACTAAACAGGGCATCAAGCCCCCAACTTAACAACTTAACAGAGCATCAAGCCCTCAACTTAGATCAATGGTTATGCAACAATACAACTTGAACAACATGCAACGACGTAACATATAATCAAACATCCACGAAAGATTTTTCATGTCAACTAGAGCTACTGGAATACACTACTTAATCAACAACAACTTCACATTTAAACCTAAGTCCAACTCGAAAAACGGAAACATGTTCAAAAACACAAAATTGAGACACCTACTGCCTAACTCTCCGTGGCGAGTGGGGTTACTCGCCGTGGCGAAGAGGTAGTGACACTCTGCCATGTGCTCGTCGTTGCGAGCAAAGTACTCGCTGTGGCGAGTGACAACTGGGTCACTTGCGAGGCGACTAAGGTTGCTCGCCATGGCGAGCGATGACGAACAGTACGAACATCAACCCAGAATTTGCCCCAAAAACCCAATTTTTGACATCCAAACTTCCCAAAATTGATAAGAAACGTCACCTATTGATTAACTACAAACTTAATTAAATAATTAATTAAATAAAATAGGGCGTTACATTAGTCGCCTCCTAAACTCATGTGCCAGGAAGTTGAGATGTCCATGAAATTCGTTTGTGCTATCCCCTTCGTGTTCAACATCCTAAAGGTCGGCAATTATCAACTCAACCATCAACTTGGCCCCCTCATCTCTAGTCAATTGCTTGTGGTCTTGCAGACGATCATGGATGGGAAACGTCGTCCAATGTCACTATCATGATGTCCTCAATCAAAAGATGAAAGTTGAATGTTTCCTCCATCTCTCAGAAAAGGTCGACGACAAGTCATGGTTAATCAATGTATAACTCGTAGTAGAAAAGTCTTCCAGTCAACTAGCTCTAATGGCATTTGAGTACCACCTTTGATTTGAAGTATTTAGCCTCGTGATATTCTTTCCTTTGTAGGTGCATTTTAAAAGTGTCGCTAAACTGGGGAAAAAGTAAATTAGAATGAATTATAATAAATAAAAACCATATAAATAAAATAAAAATCAACTGAACCAGATAAATGAAAAGAAAGAATAAATAAAAAACCAGACATTCTTATTTCTCCCTCCCATGCTTGTCTAGCCATGTCGTGCGCGTATAGGGCGGTCAGAATAGGACTCCTGAGACTATGTCAGTGCCTCCCCTTGCTCAACATCCACCTGTTGTGGCTCCTTCACAAGCTCGTTGGCTCAGGCTCGAGGACATATTGAGGCTTTAGCTAGCTCTATAGATGATCCAGATATATCACCTCTAAGCTTCTTCGTGCGCTCCTGCCTAGCCAAGGCACTCATGTTTATCCTATTACCCTTAACGCAATCGATGTGATCATCTACGTACATCTGGAACCTTCAAAAATTCAGAGAGAAATCAAAATGTTAACAAAATCCTGATAGAAATCAAAATTATGTGGCCCTTAGCCTATTTCAGATTAATAAATCGAAATGTTGAACAACTTAGTGCTTGAGAATAAGAAAAAACTCAAATCATACATCAAATGTTATATATTCGAGTAACTAAACTTGAAATAAGACACAATATAGCAAGATTCGTCATTTTTTTTTTGTATTTTATGTTGAAAATGGCAAATGCGAAAATGAGAGAACGAGGTTGGACAAATATTTTATATTGACATTGTTCGAATTCTATAATCTCAAACTTCGTTGGTTTTAATTTAGATTTTGACGTTGATTATCTTATGTACTACCCTTACCTCTAAGTTTTCATTCAAAGGAAGGCATTACCAAGCTAACGTTAATAAGTGTCGTTTATAGTCTAAACTTTAGCATGACATCTAAACCTTAGTATTACCAAGCTATTTTATCAAGCTCCAAATCGTATTATTACTACTTTGATTCTTCATGAGTTCATGATATGCCTTCAACTGTTTTTGCAAAAGTAAACTCCAATATGGCAATGCAAGTAAGAGTACAGAAGAATAGTGAAAAGTGAGGAATACACAGTAAACAGAATGTGGGAAACAAATTAAAAGGGAATCCGTGCTCTGTAGGACCAGCTCATACATGGTAACTTTTGTTCCTTCTTCTTTAACCTCTTTGTCTTTGAATAATGAAAATGCAATACTAATCTTTTACTCCTCAAAGTATCTCTTGTACTTTGTGGTGTGTGATTTTTAATAAATTTATCTTTTTCTTCTTGAAAATAATTATATTACCTGTTTTTTCTAATTTTATATGAAAAGTGTCAAATCTTTCTATAAAAGAAATTGTCAAATGGATTTATAAAAAAAGACTGAGGTAGTTTGAGTAAAATGGATTTTCTAATTAATTTGTGCTCTCAAATAAACATTCCTACTCATTTCTTCATCAAAATCCATGAATATATCATCAATTCAATCATTGGAAGACCATGATCCTTGAAATGAGGAACTATGACTCATAACTGCTCGATCAGTTCTTGAGCTTACATCCCTATTACAACAATAATGGTAAAACAATCTGGTTAATGTTTCTTTCACATAATTAGAAATTCATGCTTTAATTTTTAGTTTCAAAACCATACATAGAAATAACAAAAATTACCACAAGTTAATTTTTTTAATTAATAAAACAAAATTCATTTTATATGTTGGAACTCCAATAATTTAACATATGTCATGAAAAATCATCATCCAACCTCGGATAATATTATGGAGGATATTACTATTTTTCTTTTAACCAAGTATCATTAGCGTGTAGTTGCAGAAATTAATCTCTCCAGAATATTATTATTTGATCTAAAAACTCAAGCAAATAATATTCCCAAGTTCTGATTAGTATCTTCAACTTTATAAATTTCGTTTCTTTCGTGATAGTTTCTGCCCACTATCTACGAAATGTTCCCCCAAGATGGACATATATATATAATTCGGAATTGGCAACAAAGGTCGAAATAATGTGCCTGCAAGATGTAACGAATTAATAGATAATAATGTGCCTTTTTTTTGGTACAAAAGAAGGCATGAGGCCCATAATGTGCCTTTTTATTAATTTTCATTATAGTCCCTTTCTTATTGTCATTGTACACCCTAGATAATATATACAGTACCTTTTTTTTGGTCCTAGATAGTACATCAAATAAAAACTGAATAGCGCTCACATTTTGATATCTAAATCCTTCTGCTTTCACACAAAACTAACGGGGTATCTCGTCAATGGTTATCATCCTACTCATTTACTCAAGCTCTTTGTTTTAACAGAAATTTTAAATGCAGACACAAAATTGGGTAGTAAGTAGATAAAACTTACATTTATGATAGTTGTTACTCCAAATCTCTTTAAAACTTACATAATATAAAGGAGAAATAGAGAGGAAAAAAATATAATAGCTTACGAATTATGATCCTTTAGACACTGAAGATTCAAACTCTTGCATTGCATCAATAAATGCCAATCATAATAAATTATTCTTTCTGTCAGAAGCATACCTCACTCTCAAACAATTGCATTTATGATTCATCCTAATTTTCTATGGGGAAAAAAATCAGTAATAAAGATCTCTTACTCTTGGAGGGTCCAGTTGGTAATTTCTTGTTGCATTCTTTTGGAAGCTAGCTGCTTAGACCGTTGATTTTGTTTCATCAATCATCAAAGACTGTAAATATCAAGTATTTTCTTCCTACTTCCTAAAAAGATATATAAAATGGCCTTCAATTTGAATCCTCAATATCAGTAGAAAAAAAACATCTCCATATCCAAAACCAGGTTGAAATTTTGATAAATTAAATTCTGGAATTACTAATGACAAAATAACAGAATTCCTCTAAAAAAATTAAAGAATAATAACAGAATTATACACAATGAACTGCATGCAGATGCTTTGCTTATTTAGGAGAATAACAGTTCCAAATGATAAATTACAAGAATTATGAAATTCAGCTGAAATTGCAAATCCATATTTTTTTTTCGCACAAAGACATATCATATCATGAAACACTAACAGTATTTTAGAGGGGAATATGAAACAGTTGGTAAACTATAAAGAGAAGATTCTGAGGAAACGATAGATATTACATAAATATTTATAGGTACACACACCTGAGGATCACAAAGTTGAAAACTGCAGTTGTTGGTGGAAGTGGAACTGTGGAAGCAAGCAAGATAAAAAAATCAAAGTGGAAAGTGGAAGATTATTATAGAGTAAGAGAAAAGGAATCAATGTTACACTTCACCACCAGAGGGACATAATTTTCATTAGTGGGTGGGTCCAACCTTCTTGTCTTTTCCTTTGACAGCATGTTGCTTCTTGGATGATGATTCCATGTACACTCAGAATCCCGGATACGAAATACGATACAGATGCGATACTATACCGATACATTGATATGGAAAAATTTCAAAAATCGAGATATAATATAGCTGAGATACTTAATAAAAAAAAATTATTTTAACATTCTTAATAAGTATTTCAAGACACTAGTTAACAATTATAGTGATAAACTAACCCATTGCTTAGTCATTTAAGCTACTTTAATCATACTTCACTATCTTTGCACATCATGTAGCTTTTTAAAAATGAATTTTGGGATGAAATTATAATATCAAGTATAATTTTAAATGGTTCTTTGTTAGTAAATGGTGTATCTTTTTTATTTTTGATGAAATTATGTGTGTGATTTCTATAATATCATTAACCATTTATTATTTCATTCTATTTTTTCTCTCTCTATGAGAAATATGGAAGGATATTATTGACAAGACAATAATCCATGCTACATTGAAACTTGAAAGTGACAAATATTAAGAAACAAAATTACATATCAAAATGGACAGAAATCATGAAACAGAAGGAATACTAAATTACAAGCAAAAATTGCTTTTTTGGTTCATTCATTTAATGATGTATGTGGTTTATAATATGGACCACATACATCATTAAATGAATGAATCTAAAAAGCAAATTTTGCTTATATTTTAAAACGGAGGGAGTAGTTGATCTTCGGGACTTCCATCAAATATCAAGTTTAATTCTTTGAATTTATTGTGTCTTGTATCTCAATTAAACGTGACTTTGTTGGTTGGCTTCCACATGGCTATATTGAGAATAGATGGTTGACAGTAGAATTTGTGCTTTCGATTTAAAATCCATTCTCTTTGTATATATGATCACTCTCACCATGCCTTCACACCCTCCTTTTTCATTTCTTCCCGAACACACACTCCTCCCTCCTAGCCAATGTCTTCCTCGTCTCCTCGTGAACCACCGAACCGCTACCCTTCTTCCTCATAAAAACCATACCACTACTCAACCCCTCCTTTCTTCCCTCTAAACCAATCAAAACGAGTTATATTCACATACTTTAAGGTGACTAAACCATGCATTATTTAAGGCTTGTGAATTGTGATAGCTTTGAAACGTCTCGAACATTACACAATCTTACAAAGTCATAAATTTATCCCCTAGTATTTCTCTTGTGTGAAAGAAACAAATATGTCAACACTTCACACACCACAAATCCTTTTTGTAACTCAACACATGGTATTTGTTATTGTACGTTTAGAAGGAAACAACGTCAACACTATTGGTCAAATAAAATAGAAACAATATTTTTCCTTTGATCAGCGTTTTTAAACATCATCATTGTTGTTGCATGAACCTCAACCAAAACCCATCCGAACAACCTCCACATATTGCGTAAACTCCCCTCGAAACCGTTCTTGTTGCCATGTCTTCTAATTTCTGATCGGATTGTTTTCAAACTTCCCAAACTCAGGGTACCGTTTGTCCCCTATCCCCCTTGTATATCTCTCTGAGTGGAACCCTTTCCCCGCACTGAGATCCTCACTGACAACGACAAAGATGATGGTCAGTGTGGTTTCCCAAGTTTGAATCTAGAGTTGCCGTGTACTCTCTCCGGATGAAAATTGTTTGCAACTTTTTACCATTGTTTCCATGGTTAGTAAGTTTTATTGAACTGTCTTCACTTTTATAAGGAATTCCTTCGTTCAATTTAGCATCTCTAAATAATAAATAGTAAACAATATAATAGAAAAAAGGAAAATGATATTTATCTAAAAAAACATGAACTATTTATTGATATTTTAAAATGATCTAAAATTTAAGCTAATTTTGTTAATAAAGTGACTTATAATATGAAACAGAGAGTCTATACGTAAAAAATGTAAGCTCTTTAGATGAATTTATTTCATTCACTTCAAATTCTTATATAGCCATGGTTTGTTATTTTTTTTTATGAATTACACAGCTATAGTTTTTTTTAGAGGTAATTGGTATAGCTATAGTTTTTTTTTTCAAGATTATTATAGCTATAGCTGAACGACTTAATATTTAATTTAAAAAAATAAAAGAGACAACAAGCCGTCAAATTACATAAATAAAAGATTAAATTCTACCCAAAAAACTTAAATAAATAAAGAATGGGTGTTGTGTTGTTGATCTTTGCCCTGACGGCAATGGTTAAATAAGGCAAAAGTAACATGTTTATATTGGTTTCAACAACATTTTAACTCTTAAAAAGTTAAATTTATCACCTTTTACTATTTTTTAATACTATATTTCTATTTTTACCCCTTTATCTAATACCCTAAAAATAATGGTTAGCATTCTCCGTGAAGAAGAATCAAACAACTTATTTTGGCAAATACAAACTTTTCTTGGTAAAATAATTTGAAACAAGAAAGTTGGTTAGCGCGTGATTACACGTATCGATGGGTCTCTAGTCTTAGATAGAGTACATACACATACATAACATCAGAATCTTTGTTTGGTACGTGTACACAAGCGTGGACATAACACACAAAAAATCATACGTACATCCTCAAATCTAACCTAAAGTTTAACATTTAACAATGCTCTTGTCAAAAAACAAACAATTAATAATGCAATGCAACATGTTGTACATCCCCCCTAATGTATTAAAATATGTCGGCGCGGCAAGCCAACACACAACACAACTAGCAAAGTACCAATAATTTAATTCATCAATCAATTAAATAACACACATAGAATACACGGGAACAAATAAGAGTTCATAAGCAAGGAAGATATATTTTCTAAGTCAAGAAGCAACAAAGAAGATAGAACGAATTTATTTCTTTTTTGTTTATTTTCTTTTTTGTTAAAAAAGTTTGGCTTCTGAATTTTATGGTGGATTTATGGACCGTAATACCAAAGATGGTTGCACATATATGTAGGAAAATTGCTCTTCTCTTAACAAAAAACGTTCACTCTCATACAAACTGATTAAAATACTTTCGTGTGAGTTAACTCACGTTCGGTAAACTGAAGTATAACCTACATGAGTTAATTTATGGGGTTATAACATACATGAGTTAACTCACGTTAAGTTATAACATATGTGAGTTAACTCACACTGACTTAAGTCAGATAGCGAACGTGACTAAGTCACGCTGCATGTAACACCTAAGTTTGTTAATTCACGTGAGTGTATTTTGAATAGTTTAGTTGAAAATGAATGAAACTTGATAGAAGAAGAGCGATTTTCTATATGTTGTATACGGAATAACATAACATATTTTGAAAGAGATAATTCATTTTAGATGGTTCTGATTTATGTCCAAGATGTGGAGACCATCCAAAGACTTTGATTCATCCTTTGGAATTGTGAATAAGAAGTCAAAATGTTTTGGACCCAACTAATAAATCCAAATATTTAGGCTGAGATTTTTTGCATTGCCTTTGATGATTGGTTTACTCGGAATCTCTTTGTTACTACCATTGGCTGCTAAGATATGAATTGAATGTACCACTTTCTTTGGAGAGTTGTAACACTAGCATCTGAATTGTTGAAAGACCACATCAATTTATTTTCCCCACACCTCTAGATATTGTTAATTTCCAAGCTTATTGCTTTTATGGATCACCTGCATCAATTTAGTAATATTAGAAAGAGGCCACAACTAATTCATTTTTCTATAGAAAAATGATAATTTATGTCTTAAGAGTATAAGAAAAGAAGCCAAACGTAAATATAAAATTTTAGAAATTATATATTCTTAATTTTAAAAGTTTTAAATTTGTTCTTTTTAACTTACACATTTATTTATTAATTCATTTTTTTAACTTTCTAAATATTTTTTTTGTCACCCTAGCATGACCCATTTCTAAATTGGTTGACAAACCCCTAAAGAGTTATATAAAATTGATACTAATGACTCTCATAAGAAGTGGTATTCACCTCGATAAATATTATATTGTCACTATAACAAATTTTAATTATGAAACACAAAAATAGAGATAAAATGAAAGGACTATATTTTAACTATTATAAAAATAATTAATACTTGTCAAATTTTTTTTATGTATTTTTATATGTGTTTAAACAATTTAAATTTGTGACAGTGACGATGCAAAAATTATCCTCTTAGACTTTGAAGCAATGAAAGTGGAAGTGGGTTCCACTAATAATACTTGCTACTTGCATGATCCCTTTCTTTTCTTCCATGAAGCAGTATAGTGTTCCTATTGTAATTTAAGAAGCAAATTGTAGGGATCTTACCTTCCTTTTGATTTAGTTTAAGTTAAAATAAAAATCCTTAACTTTCTTAGTATTGTGTTATAAGACAATATTAGAGAAAAACATTCTTTGCTTCATTTAATTTCTACTTAACATTGTTTTTTCAAAAAAATAAAATATAAGGAATGTCTCCTTAAAATAGATAGATTCATATCTTGAAGAATCCATCTCTCATTTTCGATTGGAGGTTTTTGCAGAAAAAGGGCTCATTAGCAAAATTAATTACTTCGCCTGTTCTATAATTTTAAATTATTTTAGTCAAAATAATTTAACATATTTTATATTCTCTTTTGCAATATTAATAAAGTATTAACTATATTTTTCTGATACTAGTCTTGACTATTTATTGCTTTCTCATGTTGTAATTTCTTGGATTCTGCTTCTTCTTTTTTTATGGAAAAAAGTTTAGTTAAATTAACATTGAAGAGATCTCATAAAAATTAGGATAAACCTTGAGACTTATCAAATGCTAAAAGAGGTATTTATGATCAAAGAAGTCCTCATATCAAAATTAGAAGTTAGATCTACGACACAAGTTAGCTTCTCATCAATTGAGTTAACTTGCAACAATTCTTTTTCATATATGGTTAAAGAAGAGTAATTTAATAAAAATAATCAGCAAAATTTACTATATTTATGTCATTTACTGTGGCTAATTTGTTTGGCAATTCGATTCACATGATAGTCTCCTCTCACGAGTTTAATGTTTTTTTCTTCTTCTTTCAATTTTGTGGTCTTTACTTTTTTTGATTAAATTTTGTAGTCTTTACTTGAACTAATGTTTGAATTTATGACTTATATTGTTTTATGACTTTTTTCTTTCCTCGCATTGATTATGCCACCGCACAAATAACACATCCAAGTTATATATTTTTTTCTCACCTTGATTCTTAATTTTTTTTATCAAATTATAAATAGACCGCAACAATAGTCACACATCTTAAAATATTAATGTTTTTCCTTCTATCATACCATTTACTTTTTATTGTCAATAAAATATTAATCATGGTTTTTGTTGACATCTATTCTTAACTTCGTTGTTCAACTGACCTGATGATATTTGGTCTCTTTGTGAGAGGCGTTGGACTCTTCAATGTAAAGTTATCGTTCAAGCATGCATGTCTTAAACATCATTTGGTTTACAAGACGATCTAGATTTTCAAAACAAACATGTGAAATGGAAGTCTGCCATTAATATGGTAATTGCTAATGTCTCATTAATAGGGAGTTATACATATCAGACAACCTCTAGCAATATGCGAGAGTTTGTGATTCTTCAACCATTGAAGATCAATGTTCATCTCCCTAGGATGCCCCTTGATCAGAGAAGTTTTTTGGATCCCTCCTCTTGTCAATTGGATAAAGGTTAGACAAATGAAGCAGTGGTAAAAAAAAATCCTCCAAATGCTTCTTTGTGATGCTTTAATCCATTTACTTATAGATTAAATATCGAATCTGCTTTTATTGTCGAAATCATTGCTTCTATGATTGCTATAGAGATAATTGTCTCAAAAAATTGGAATAAATTATGGCTGGAAACGAGCTCTCAATTAGTGATGCTTCCATTTAAGTCTCATAATATGGTCTCATGACACTTAAGAAACAAATGGATTAACTATGTAGATAGAACCGAAAGTATGATTTTTTTGTGACTCATGTTTATAGAGATGGAAACACTTTTGATAATAGTTTACCTAACATTGATTTAACTCTATTTTCTCTTGTGTGGATTTCCTCTCCTCTTGATAGTACTAAACAAGATTATATTAGGAACATGCTAGAGTTACCTAACTATAGGTTAAGTATCTGTGAGAAGGTCTTGACCTAGTTTCTCTTCTCTATTTGTACCTTTTTTTTCTCTCTTGGTGGTGGATCTTTTTGGTTTAAGATATTTGATAGTGCTACTTGCATGACCTTTGTTTAAAAACATATTACTTTATCTTCTATTAAATTTTATAATTTCTCTTTCTTAAATCATTAATTATAAATAATTTTATAAAATCATTTTAATACAAAATTAAATATATTTTTTAATATGTGTAAAAATGACAAAAATACAAAGTGAGTAAATAAAGTTTACAAAAGTTAAACTATTTTCACCGTGAATAATCAAAATTTATTTTAACAATTCAAAAGTTACCTTTTATTTTTGACAAAAATTCAATTCAAAAGTTACCTGACACCACAATCCACATACATTTTATACCATTGTTAATTTAATAATAATTTCTTTTAAATTTTATAATGAAATCAGCATTTATTTTATATACATTTTCTTTTCCTTCGAAGGAATGTATTTTTATTGCCTGTTAAAATATGATTATTCATTCAAACTTAAAAATATGAAAAGACAATCAATATATATAGGATTGTTTCACTTTCGCCAGTTCTTTTCCGTTCTTATTATGCTTCTGTCGTGACTCTAGAGCCCTCTTTCTCTCTCTCATACGTCCCTTTCAGTCATAAATTAGGGAAAAGCAAACAGACACAGCTAAACCCACACACTCTCTCTCTCTCTCTCTCCTCTTTTCTTCTCTTCTCTTCTCACCACCCAGCAAGCACAAATAACGTTACCCTTTCTTTCTATCTCATCTCATGTTTCTCTCTCCTCTTCCTCCTTCTTAACTAGTAACTACTTCTCTCTCTCTCTCTCCTTACTACTTAGATCATATCATATCATGGATTCTAGGTTTGATGGATTCTCAATAAGGTATATCATAATATTTATTTTATGTTTCATCTCATAATGGATCTTTAACTTACTTATTTAATATAACTCATTTTTGATTCAGAGAGTACACTTCTAAGATGAGGTCTATCGATGTATTCAAATGCTGGCCATTCACTTCTACTTCTAACCCTCAACACACGCGCGACCAACTTCACTCTTGGCTTCCTCCTATCTCTCCCTGCCCTAGCAGATCCAATCAAAATCATCAACAATCATCCAAATCTGATGAACTAGCTTCTCCTCCTCATCCTGTTCGTGCTGAAGATGATGAAAAAGTTGAGATGATTTGCCCGGTTTGTCGTGAATTCAACGCTGCTACTCTCACAGCAGTAAACGCTCACATCGACGGTTGTCTTGCTCAGTCTGTTAGAGTTGAGCGTCGTCACATGAGGATGATGAATTCTAAATCCAAAGTGTTAAAGTCGAAATCGAAATCACCGAAGAAGCGTTCTATAGCTGAGATTTTCAAAGTGGAGGAGGATAAAGATAAATATAAAGATCAGCAGCATCAGGAGGAGAAGGAAGAAGAACCGAAGCAAAACGAGAGTGTGATGAAATTGAAATTGTTGCAGTTACCTGATGAGGATGTTGTTGAAGAAGATGAAGTTTCAATTACTGTTAGAAAGTTCAGGTGGCTCTCGCAAAGGCTTGAGGCGTTGAGATCTAAACCAGGAGGTGGTGAATCGGCGAAAGAATCGGAGAAATTGTCTGTTGAGGAGGAGAAATTGGAGATGATTTGTCCTGTTTGTAAAGATTTCAACGCTGCTACCGTAACGGCGGTGAACGCTCATATTGATAGTTGTTTAGGGAAAGCTGTTAGAGATGAACGGCGTCAGACGGTGAGGATTGGTTTCAAATCTAAACCTAAAGCGCCGAAGAAGCGTTCTATTGCTGAGATTCTCAACGTTGTGCCGCCGATTAAAGTCAACAACAGCAAGAGTAAGACTGTTGAGGTTGAAGAAGATGAAGATAAATTCTCTGATTATTCCGGTGAGGAATCTAGTTCTTCTGATGCTGCTGCTGCTTTTGTTTCCATAACGAAGAACAACAAGAGTTTGAACAAAACCAGCAAAAATAAAAAGATGAACAAGACTAAGAAGATGGAAAAGTACTGTGATAGTGGTGTGTTGTTGAACAATGAGGTGAAGAAGAAGAAGATCAACATGAAAAAGAAGAAAAAGATGAACATCTTCAACAGTGAGTTCACTCGGAAGAAGGTACGTAGTTTATATCTCATGAAATATAAGTTAATCTTTTTGTTATATGAATTTTTGTTTCCATTATCTGAAGCTAATTCATGGTTAACGAGGGTAAAATTGATTGAATTTATACATAAAATATCACCCCATACATATAGTGTTTTTGCTAATTCATGTTATTTGCTGTGATTAAAGTTTTCCTAATTCTATGTGTTGCTTTTTGTGCATAAAATTACCGCTAAAAAAGGTGATTAGTAATTTAATAGTACTAACTGAGCTAAATACAGTAATTAAAAGTTGGGAAAGGGAAGTTAAAAATTAAGACAACACAAGTTCCTTCGTGTGTGGAAGGAAATTCATAAGTCAGTGAAGGGGATGATGCTCCAGCTGTAGGGTGTGTGTATAATCAGTAGATTGAGTAAGAGTACCCTAGCTACGAGGGGCCACTCTTGGATTACAAGGTAGGAAGAGCTGAGCCTAATCATGTATAAGAGCTTTTTTCTCACCCCATCACTATTAACTAATAATTTGGGGAGAATTTTCATATGGGCCATGGTTTTTGTCTCCTTTGCCTAGTTTTCCAAACGTAGGAGATGAGGTTTATGAGAAGCTGCATATATTTTGGGATATCTGTAAGTGGAGGTCCATAATTTGATACATCATTTATTGGTCTGTCAGAAGTGTATATAGTGATTTGGAATGTTGAATATTTGCATATGCATTTCCAGATGTGCATATGTAGTATCATACAAAAAATATACTCTGACTTGACTTGGGATGTTAAGTTATAGATCATTATCGCATGAGTGTATCTTCTGACGTGTTTTATGCATAGTGGCACACGAGTGAAGATGGGGGTGGTAAGCTTGTAACTATAAAGTTATAGTATAGTATATGATGGTTTTGGACCCTCTGTTATGTGATAGTCTGATAGATATTTCACATATATACTTGATCATATTGTGAAAGTGTTGGTCTATGGGGAGAATTACTTGATGAATTGGTAAGAATTAAAGGTTAAATGTCTATCAGAAAACAATCTAAATTTTTTAAGACAAGTATATAAAGACATTGAAAGAGAAGGCTTAAAATGGTTTCAGTCCATGGTTACTATGTGCTTGGTGAAATTTGTTGGAAGTGAAAGTTCTTAAATGTATACTCTCTTTAAAGAGGCTAGTCATGGTTGACTGATTTGAAGCAACAACTTCTGTAGTGTATTGTTTCTAGTCTTGACGTTTACTAATCTAGTAAATTCATTTTCAGACAAGGTCCTCGGACATTGATTCTATAATCATAATTTTTATTTTTTCCATTTAACAAAAAGCATTATTTTTTTACATTGCCTATCAATCTTTTATAAAACTGAAGTACACTGAAATTTCAGCATTGAGATTCGACAGAAGCTACAAAATTTCGAATGGGATGATATATGGAACATATAATACAATTTTATAGAGGTTAATTTTTGTCCTTTACCAAAAATAAAATGAGGTTATTATTTGTCAATTTCAAAAGTGTGCATTATATTTTTTTTGGGTGTTAATTCTCCGGTTCTTGAGAGAATGAGACATAATAATTTTGGGTTCGATCGAAAGATAAACAAAGCCTAGTAAAAAAATTATTCCACTTCGAAATCGAACTCATTCTATATAGGTAAAAAAAAATTTATTATTACCAAAAAACATTTAAGTAGGTGGCATTCTTCTCTTCTCCACTTTCACTAAAATTCATATATACATGAGTAGTGTTCAAATACTTTTTTCATTTGATTTAAATTAGTAGGCTTTGTAGATTTTTTTACTTTCTTTGAACACTTCTGGTCATTTTAAAGGATCCACTCATTTTTCTTGATTTTCCTTTAAAAGAAAAGAATAAGATATAATTAACAATGGTTTTAACAACATGGTGAAATTATAAATTCATTGTTTTCGTAAAAACTCTTTTCGTAACAATTGGCATTTTCCATTTTTTTTAATAAAAGTAGAGTATGTTTAATAGGGGAGTATATATATTTTTCTGTCAAAAAAATAATAACAAATACGGGAGAATATTTTAAGCAAAATTGCGAATAAATACATGTGGTAGTCATTTACAATTTTTTGTTTTTTTACCGTAACAAAGAGTAACTACTACTAGGAACCAAAGCAGAAAACATTTTCTCGTACAAGTGTGTATGTACTTACAATTGTAACGTAGATATAAGGTGACGAACTGAAAACATTTTCTTACAGTCATATCTACGTACTTACATATACTTAGGTGTTGGTCCATAATCTTTTAAGCACAGACTTTGAATAACGATTAAATTTTTTTAAAATTATATTTCCAATTTGTTTGAGATTATTTTACTCCATTTATATAGTAAAATGAATTTTTGGGATATGCAGTTTCTATTAACAAGATTTTAATAGATTATTATGCGCTATAAATAAGATTTTAAGTTAAAGCTTTCACGGAGTCTGATTGCTGGTATAGTCATGTAGTAGTTTGATATTTATAACTGGGGATGAAGTACACAGAAGTGGTACTTCAAAAAATAACAAGTACATATATACAAGAGTTTGTCAACAAAAAAAAGAAGAAAGAAGTACATAAGCGTTTAAGTGCAAAGTTTTGTTGGCTGAATTTTATATTTTATATTTTAAAATGAATTTTGGATGAAATTGGAAAGGTTTTTATTTTTTATTTTTTTAAATCTATTCATTACGTAAAATCATCAACTTAGG
The DNA here is from genome assembly GCA_946800305.1 of Medicago arabica. Taxonomy (NCBI): domain Eukaryota; kingdom Viridiplantae; phylum Streptophyta; class Magnoliopsida; order Fabales; family Fabaceae; genus Medicago; species Medicago arabica. The sequence continues at coordinate 4,580,042 of OX326970.1, forward strand.
GATATGTGGTTACTATTATTATTATTTTGTGTTGAAGTTCTCATGCATTCTGCTAGCTTGCTGGTATATGCAGTTTCATATCATATATAATTTTACCGAAGTTTAGTTTAATGGTTATTCGAAAAGTGAAAGCTTCCATTCACGCATAGAATTTTTAACAAAAATATTTATAAGATAATATTTAAGTTCGTATAAGTATAACCTTATGAACTAAAAGCACTTTTTATTAATAAAATAATTTATTAACTTTTATCGTTAAATGTGTTTTTCGTTGGTGTAAGCATATGATCCATGCATTTATTTATTTAATATAGATGTTTATGTTCCCTTCTTCTGAATATAAATACTAAAATGGCCAAATTCGAGAGTTTTGTTTTGAAGCCTAGAAGGACGTAATTTAGTTCTTTATTCAGCATGTGTTTGTTGAGTTCAAGAACCAGTGTATTGCTGCACGTTTTACAAACCCTCCCATGCAATTAGTAGGTTCAAGAAACCCATGGCAAAATTCATACAGACACATGCTTAGTCGTTTCAATCTTGAAATTAACTTTTATCTGAGGCTTTTTGAACACACAATAAACTTTGTAATTGATCTTAATTAATAGAGTATTTTAAAATGGATTAGTTTTCACTATTTTTTTTCCGGTATGAATTGGCACTTAAACACCAATTAAATTTTAATAAAAAGTCACTAAAGAATTACTACAAAAAAAAATTATCACTAAAAAAGTCTTTTCCACGTTGTAGTGATTGAAATGTTAAAAGATTCCGCATTAAATAATCAAAGAATTTGTTTATGGAGAAGTTTGGATTGTGATTTGATCATTAAAGGTGGAGAAAAATGTTCTTTTGTATAGTTTCCCTGAAAATTTCTATGTGGGATTGATTATCTTTACAAGATAGAAGCATGAATGTAGTTGCCTTAATATTTTGTAGAGAACTTTTTGATGAACAAAATAAGAATTATAATAACTAATATTTTAAGGAAACTGCCAAGGACATTCATCTTTGGACGTCAAGTTAACTGGAAACTGTATATTGTGTAGATGAAGTCACCTAATTGTCGAGCTATATGCAGTTTGGAATTGTTGAAAGAACATAAGATCTGTTTCTGCTTCTCATGGACAGTTTGTGGAACAGATTTTCGGTATCACCGCATACACTGTTTTATATTAATAATTTTATTTACTTTATTCCTCTTTCACTCCCCCTCTTTTGTTCACCATTTACCTTTTGCATTAAACTTTTGGCGGTTTCTGTTCCCCTTTCTTGCTGAAAAGCCCTCCAGAAAAAGGCTCCTATAAAAACCAGTGGTGTTATTACATTTATACATAATATGTGATTGTAAATAATACAGTGGAATACCTTTCTATTTAAATAAGTCATGAGTATCTTGTATGGCCTAAAGCTTATTCAACTTATTGAGATTATGTTTAATAGAGCATCAATAATTTTTTAATCTTTTTTATCTCAGGAAAGTGCGAACAAGCACGAGGTGCAAACTGATGTAAATAGTTGCAGAAAACTAAGAGATACGATTGGTGATGAAATGGGTGCACTACAAGACATTGAACGTTCTGTCCATAGAAAGAAATTGGGTTTAAATGGCTTATCAGTAGAAAAAAAGCCACTGGTTAAAAACTATAACTCAGTTGGAAAGTGGCAAAAAGTAGATTCTCCCGTTCGAGGCATTTTTAAAAACCATTTAAAACATGTTTCTGGAAAGATATCAAATGCATGTAAAATTCAAGATGGTACTGAAGAAAGCGATGAATATGATCAAGTGCTAACCTCTGACAGACATGTCAAATTCTCATATAAAGATGAAATAGTTGGTCAGGAAAAGAGATACTCATTTGATGAAACCATGTTTAGCACATCTTCAGATGCACTGGCCACTTCATTTGTAAAGGAGCAGTCCTCTGGAACTGATGAAGAATGTTCAAGTTTTGAGGCAAACAGAAATTATGACCACATTGCCCTTAATATAGAAGTGGACAAGAGAGAGGAGGTTTTCCCAATAACTGCAGGCAAACAGTTTTCTTGTACTCTGAAACAAGTCATGGGACTAGATTTCTTGAAGCCATGTATCAATCAAGAGAAATCAAATCAGTTAGAACAGAAGTCTGAATTATTAACCAAGATGGCAGTTTATGACAATAATAATTCACAGCTTCTTGATGGTGGCAGCATAACTACAGTTAATTTTTCTAAACCTCTTTCGGCAGTCCAAGAAGGGCAAATGTGTGCTAAAAATATACAAATGAGTGAATATGGAGATTTCAGTTTTGGTGGAAAGTTCATCGACTATTCGGAGGATCCTACTTTTCAGGTTGACATTGTGAACAAGAATGCAAGTTCAAAGACACTCCTGGAGCCTTCATCGTCTTATTCTGCTCCACATGACAAAGTAAATGAAAAACCAGAATCTCCATCACCTTCATCGTCTTATTATGGAGATAATGGTAATAGCAACCAGACCTTGGATGATAAACAGTTGGATAATATGTTTCCTGAAGATATGATTGAGAAATCATACCCTTTTTCAAGCTGGGGACAAGGATGCATAAGAAATAGCTGTTTGGACCCCAACTTTTTCGGTTTGCCACTCAATTCTCATGGTGAGCTGATCAATTTCAGTTCAAATGGAAATGTTGGAACGAACCAGATCAATTCCAGTTCAAATGGAAATGTTGGAACGAACCAGCTGGAGACATCAAGTCCATTAGGAGGTTCTTTAAGTGGCTTGTCTAGTAATAATATTCTCTGTCAAAGTAACCAGGAAAATTTAAGCTTTAATGAGATGCATTTTGGTCAGAAGATATTAGAAAAAGATGGTCCAAATTCATCACCTAATTATCCACCCAGGTTAGCTGTGACCGAGTTATGCAGTCAAATAGAAGATATCCATCCACCTAATTCTGAAATGTGTTCCAGTCACCATGTGCAGCCACTACATTCAGAGTTCCTTAAACATAACTCGTGTGTTGAACAGAACCAACGTGAAAGAGAGCAGAATCACAACAGAAACGGGATGGTTTCACTGAAAGAAGGTTCAGATCATATCTCACTAAGTTCCAGCCAACCAACAATGAGATTGATGGGTAAAGATGTTCCGATTGCTAGAAGCAGCCAAGAGCCACAACAATTTACAGGAGTTGTCTGGAGCGATGAGGAATCCAATAGAAGGCGTTATGCTGAATATACTGCTTTAGAAAATTCTTTACTGCAAAGATGTTCCAAGCCGGATTGGGTATCTGGTTCCTCTTTACAAATATCAACTGATAGTGTATTGCAGTCTGAGAAAATTCAAAGCACTCATGGATTACAAAGCACTCGGGGATTTCCTCAACAGTTTACTGATATGCAAAGTAATCATGTTTCTCAAAATGGAAGGCTCGGAGTTGGTAGAAATGCCGGTTCTTATTTCAATCCTATTGCTCAGGAATCCACCTCATATACAGTATATAATGGGACACCCAATGACTCTTCAGAGCAGTTTATAGCTGGTTCTAAACCATCGGTACTATGCTCTCGGCCACAGGTATTACCCACTCCTTGCAATTTTAATCAGCCGACATGTTCAATAAATGGTGAGCTAAATGGCAGGAACAAAAATCCTCATGTTACAAAATCAGCCTTTGGATTTCCTTTCTTGCAGCCTGCTGCCAATGAACAGGCCAAAACATATTGGAGTGAGGGGCCTTATAGAAGTGATACAGTTTGGTTGTCAAGCTCAACAGGTGGCATGCTAAGCGGGACCCATTCTCAGCAATTTTCTGGTGTAGCTAATCAAAGTTTTCCACAAAATCGATGGGGAAATAATTTTATCACACCATCTCCTAATCATTCAACAAAAGTTCTCTACTCTTCTAATCCTTTGATTTCTCGGGGTCCCATGAAGACGACCTCTCTTTGTCCAGCATCAATTGTTCAATCTCCACAAGTTTCAGTTACACACACTACCATGAATAATGGTTTTCGAAACATAAATAAGGCCGTTGACCGAGTAAAGTTGGATGGTATGGTTGTCAAAGACCATCATCCATGCACAAATAACAGGAAGAGACCTGCAGATAATCTTGATGATTCCAGAAAACCTATCAAGGTATCCAATATAGAAGTGAGAGAAAACATGAGTCGCATGACAATGTTGACTCGAGAAAACTCAAATGTAGAATTGCAATGTAACAAAAGAGCAGTGGTACTTGATCCACAAGTGGAGATTGCGAGAAGTAGGTGTTGCCAGAATGTGGCGCAAAATCTAAATCCTACAAGTTATCCTGCTGTTGATTCTTTTAAACCGAACAGCACGATAAGATCTAGTCCTGTCCGACTTGGTCCTAAAAGAGCTAAGCATATCCTAAAATCCTCTTGAAATATGGATCAAGATAGCTAATAAAGAGCGATCCATTTTGCCATGTTCTCATTTGTGACTACTGACTTTGATAGGAATCTAGAAATTCAGAGATAATAGACTAAAGTATACTGATTTTAGGCGTAAGTCATATCATTTTATCATATCTGGTTTTTTTTCCTTTTATAGTATATATCCATTTGTGAACATAACAAATAAGTTTGTCCATGTATCAATATTGTCAAGTTGCTGAAACCGGCGGAAAATTGAACTAATTCCATCCAAGCTTTTGATCATCCAATTCAGTTTTGAAGTTTTTTGATCTTTACAGAATTTTATCATCAAAGATGATGCTTTTGATATCTATTTTCGAGTCAGGTACTCGCATCTGTTCAATGACTTTACAAAAGTCTATAGAACAAGGGAATAATACATCTCTCATAAATTCATAAGATTGCTAAACCTATTCAATAAATCTTGAACTTCTGTCTTTATAAATTAATTTAATAAGCTATTGGGTGCCACTGAAGCTACCATATAATTAAAGTGACATTGTTTTAAGGGTTTGTCTAACATGTGCAACATTGCACTTGTTAAAACAACTAATAGTAGTAACTTTTTCTTGGAAAACAACAATTATTTTTCCAAAAGTTTTATATTTAATAGTAAATATACAAGTTCCAATACAAAATTTCTATTTAAAACTTCCTAACATGTACAAATTTGCACATGATAGAAAAACCCTTGTTTTAATTACATTATGCTACTCCCACATTAACCTGAACTGTCAAAAATAATTATGCTTTTTTTTTTTTGTATTGAGAAATGAGAAGATAATCATGTGTTTACAAAGCTCTCAAAAAGAATTTGGTTAAGCTGTTATGAGAACAAAATATGCTATAATAGATACACAGACTTTCATTGTCAAAAAAAGATACACACACTAATTAAGTTATGATATAGTTTGAGTTAAGCTGTTTTAATCGTTTTAAATATATGAAAATAAACCAATCTCTTTAATTGATTTAGTGCCAGGTATTCTTTCATACTTGATTCATAATGTAACACGAAGTAAGCATAAAATTTTATCCAAGTCTAACAAAAAAGTTGGCAGGCAAAGTGTTGCAGCTGGCCCTCATTCAGTTTTATTTTAGCCATATACTTCTTGTCTTCTACAAGTATTCTCTCAGTCTCACCCGGATTTTCTTTTTACTTGTATACCAGTTAGTCACTCGTGACTTTCCAATGTCATCATTAATTTTTAATTTATGCTCATTAGTGCCCTAAGGGGTATAAGCCAAACACTTGTTCAAGTAATAAATGAATAATTTTTTTATACAAAAGTGGTCTTTTTGATTCCTTAAACAATGGATCAAGGACTCGTTATTATGTTTCTATGTTTTATTAATTAATTAATACATGTGTTGACAAACTTATCATTTTTTGTTGTTGTCGATAATCTACACTCTTATCATCTAATATAAAGAAAATTCTTTGTACGTAAAGTGGACATAAGATATAAGGATAGAAGTTTTCTGACAGAAAGAATTGAAGTTGATAATATGTTGATTTGTTAAAGTAAAAGGCAAAATGTATGGTGCCTAAACTTCAATGAATCACCCCAAACATCGATGATTCATGATACCTATTGGAAGTAAAAGCTCAAAATCCTCCTCATTTTCATGAGTGAGACAATGATCTGATTGGTACTCAATTCTTAAAATGAAAAGAAAAATAAATATGACTGGAGAAAAACTTGACTCATTAATTTTCCTTTGTTTTGGTCGAATTGATGTAAGTCACAATCTCACTCATGAGTGAAAGGATGACAATGAGCTTCCACCTTTAAAAGACGACATGGGTCATTGTTGGTATTTAGTGTGATTTTCAAGTTTTGGTCCACTTTATAATCCATTTATTAAAATGTTGAAATCTGAAAATAAATTATGACACTTATTATTAGGTCATACTTTTATTTTAGTACTTACCGTGTAATTTTGTTTTGGGTTCTATCTTAGTGTAATTTATATATTTATATACTGCATTCTTCAGTTATTGTTATAAACAAAAATCAACATTTTAGATCCATTTATTAAATGATGTATGTAATCTATAATAAAGACAATACATCATTAATCTCATGAATGTAAAATGTAGATTTTTGCTTATAATAATAATCAGATGGTGATGGTGGTGTATATATTAAAACTATTACTTCATAATATAATATTGATGTTCATATTATGTTTCAAACTGACCTCGTTTCTCTTCTCTAGCTATATATCTGGAAATATCCGCATCAAATCAATAGATCAAATTGAAAGCTTTTTATTCTTAATTAATCCAAGGGATGTACATAAAAAAAACATTAATCATAGAAAATAAGATGGCTCTCGTTTAACTATAATAATTAATTCTGAAACTCAATCAGTTTTCTACATGCTATAGAATATATAATGAAGAACTGAATATAACATGTTTACATTCTTCTTCCCATGCCAGCTTGGCTAAATTGACACTCACTCAATGCTTCTTTGCTTCTTTCTCAGCCTGAAATATAAAGTGAAAATAGATTATGAAAAAAATAGTAAAAGATGAATTTTTATAATAAGTAATGAAATATTTATAACTTTGGCTTAATAGTTGTTTGTAACTTACTGCTCTGATCACTCTCTCAAATGCATCTGGGCCAAATCTATCGATATAACGTTCAACTGCTTTTCTTGCATCAAAAGTCATCATATGAAGGACCTTCTTGTACTCCTCAGGATAATTGTAATTTCCATAGTTACCAAACTTCTTGACGTATTTCCTTGCATAATTTTCATATATGTAAGCTGCTCCATTGAACATTGGCAGTACCAACCATACGCAGAACACAAGCTTCATGTATGGCCAAATGGGAAACCTATCGGCCAAAGAAATATTATCAGATTGTTGTGTGTCTATGTGTGTGTGTGTATATATATATATATATGAATTTTTTCATGAGAATTGCTGAACCTACCAGTATAGGACCTTGTAAGTTGAAAGCTCAAAGAGAGTTATGAATGAATATAAAACCCAATAAGTTAGCCACTGTTGGTCATCTAAGGTTGAAGGACTTTCAATAGCCCTCATTGATGCGTATCTATGATAGTATTCACAGAAATCAAACATTTAACAATTATGCATTTACAATATATTAGTTATAATAAAATTATGATATTAGCTACGTGATATGACCATTACTTACAAAGGATAAAGAAGCATTACTCCGGGCCTGGTACACAAAAAAGTAGGATGTTATTAAGAGGAAAACATAAAATCAAGAACCTAAATTTAGAGTGTATCCCATGTGTTTTGAAGTCTAGCTAGAAAAACTATTTTTATGAATATATTTTTGCAAAAGGAAGAATTTCGTGCATGCAATATTTTGAAGGAATATTATAATAGTATTCCTTCATCTAGATAATTATAGAAAAGTGGAAAACTAGAATGAAAATAATTTACATGACATACGTATTCATGAAAATAAATTTTAAGATATATTTAAAATCAGTAACTGGAGAGAGATGATTAATTTATTACCCTATTGTTGTGTCCAAATGTCTTAGTATTGCTCCAAGGACACCCATGATGATTTTTCCAGGTGGAGGGATTAATGAAGTTTTGGAAAGAATTGGAGCAAAAGATGATGGAATCAATGTTGTATTGTGGATTTTTTGAAGGAATGTTGTATTGTGGATATATATTGATGTAGATAGATATATATTAAGGTAAAGGAACCAAGCAAGGAATGTTTGATTTGTGGGAAGACCCAAAAGTTTTCTTTTCTCTAAGAGGGATAACATAGATGCCAAAAGTTAGGAATTTTCACGTGGATTTGAACTTACATATAATATCAGAGGTAAAATATCATAATATGCCTTCCCTTTTTCGATTGGTTAAGTTTTCGTGGCATAAATGTTAAGCATGCATGCAAACAAGTATATATGGAGCCTACTTGTCTATTTTTTGGCTTAATTTTTTCGAAAATTGTTGTTTAGTACGTACGAAAAAATCCACAGAGCAGGTAAAAACATGGTCACCAGTGAAATGTTTGTTACATATTCCAACTCTTAAATTATTTCCTCGAAGATTCGATCCTTTCTTCTCATAAAATTCCTTTCTAGATTTGAATATTTTATATATATGAACACCATGAGCATGGATAAGATTACCTTAATTAATAACAATAGCAATCGATTCAATTTCAAACCAGGTGTCAAATAAAATGACATAGTTATTTTGCCCTCACCTCACACAAGCTTTGTCAATATGTATGCCCCGCCAAATTAAGAATATGTTGACGTGCTTGTTCTGACTCACCACCACATGCCAAGAAATTTTGCATGGTCCCAACAGCCTGGCCTTGTTTTTCAACAAGCAACATTTACGTTATTATCATCATCAAACAGTTGACCTCACTTCCATTCCATCACATTTGAATCTTTTTTTCCCATGCTATTACTAATTCATGTGTTACCTAATCTTACATGACCCTTTGCAGTTTCTTTTTAAAGCTTGAACCCACATCGCATTTTTAGTTCACTATCACTATTGCCAAGTATAGTCAAGTAAGAATAAGAAAAGTATGATGGAACATAACACTAATTAATGAGAATTCATTTTTCCACATTTTGTCTTTTTTTCCGCGCCCTTCAAACTTTTTCAATTTAGATTATATAATCCAAAAAAAACACGTTTTAAATTATATAACCTAAAACATGCTTATATATAAGCAACACTCATAATCTTCACTCACTTCTCGGTAGGGTTTATGGCTTTATGTATTTTGTATGACTTTTTATGATTGAGTATGCATGTATGACTTGGTCTTGACCACCGAATATTTTGTTTCGGATATTTTGCACGATTTGAATTATCATATGTATAGTCTTATGATTTGATTTGTGTTGCAAAATTCACGTAAGTTTTGTTTGATTTATTAATGTATAATATTATCATATGATATGTTTTGATTTACTTTTGATATGTGTGTCAATAATATGGTTTGATTTTGTTGGAAACTTGCAAAGATTCATAAATAAGTGTGTTTTTTGTATAAACTTTTGTGATACGTATTTTTATTCTTTCAGAAAGCACTAAGACATCATTCCGCACTAAAACACGGTTCCAATTGGGTTGTGACCCTTTTAAACTTTTTTTTCATATGACATGTGTTTTTCATAATCCTTTTTTAAACCTTAAATATTTTTTAAATTATAAAGAGAAAAAAATTAGATATACATAGATTAATATCGTGTTACGTTTGCTTTAATATTTAAATTTATTCTTATCTATTTGTTACGCATGTTATTTGTATTGAAAATTAAGGGTATTTTTGGAAAGAAAAGTCCAACCCAAAAGTGCTGAAAGGGGTAGTTTTCTTTATATCTACTAGCGGGAAGATGGACATTATCATGCCCGTCTGTCCGCTCTTTCTATTGCGCTAACACATGTGATTATTTTATTATGTTTGGTTGTATAATTTTGATTAAAATTTTAAATTTTTTAAATATTAATGAAAATTATTGATATATTGATTTTATAAACAAAAAATTGTCTAAGACATATAACTAAATTATTTATGAAGTCAACATTTTTAGTTTTCCTACAAATAAAATAAAGATAAAATAATGAACATTTATTGTTTATTCTAATAGTAATTAGTAACATCATAACATAAATGTACAAATGACATGTTATGTAAAAGAAAGATTGCTATGATTGCGATAAAAGAATATCTTTAAAAACTACATTTTTCGTAAAGTCTCCATCTTCTCCTTCTATTTTCCCTTCTTTAATAAGAACTTTTACTGAATTTTGAGAAACTCCTCTCGATAAAGCTACATATAATTGACCATGGCTGAAAACATGTCGTGGAAGATAGATTCCGACATTGGGAAGTATGCCCTTATGACTTATTTATGGTAATAGCAAAACTTAGTCTAACGGGAAACTGTTTTCTACTAAGCACAAAGGGAAGTCCTGAACTCGCATTTGTTGTTAATTTAATTATGGGCAAGAATAATCTCTTTCCAGCATTGCTTCGTGTTAGGATTTCCACATCCAACATATTCTTAAATAAACCAAACATAACAATTGTGTCCCAATACACATGTCATATCTAGGGTCTATGTTTCGCAAAAACATCAAAGGTGCGCCTTTTTTTACCTTTAAAATATGTGGTGGGATACTTTCTTGAGCAATTGAGTTTAAGAATTCATGTTGATATATGTTATGAGTATCCCCTTCAACCTCATCAAATGACAACAAATTATGTTCTTCTCCTGGAAATTGATTGATAATTATGTCATTCAATTTTTAAACATCATCATTTGTAGGTGTAATATGCCTCTTTCGACCATATATGATGCATCTCATCCATGTAAATCTAATTGTGAAAAAATATAATCAATAAGAGTTTGTATTGACTGTTCTCCTCCTTCCCATGGTAATGCAATTTGAGGAGGTATCCTCACCATATCATTGGGTTTGGTAGGTTCAACACCGTCACAAATTCGCATAAGAAATTGTGCAAATTCAGGATCATTTATTGATCGCATATTTTGTACTAAATGTAGGACCTTGGTAGTAGCCCACAAATAAGACCTAATAATACATGCATATATCATTTGTGTCCTACTACCTTTTTGAATAACTGGAAGTACTTGACAAAAATCTCCACCCATGATCATATTTTTTCCACCAAATGGAGCATTACAGTCTAAAATATATTTTAATGTTCGATCTAACGCTTCTAAACAGTGTTTGTTTGTCATTGGGGCTTCATCCCAAATTATTGTAGTTGCTACTCTAATATGCTTTGCAAGATCTTTTTTGCTTTTTTATATTGCAAATGGAATTTGGTTGTACATCAAAAGGTAAATTAAACCGTGAGTGTGCAGTTCTACCACCCGGTAATAATGTTGTAGCTATATTGAGAGAGGTTGAGAAAAACTAAACAATGCGAAACAGACTATGAACCGTGAGAACCCTAATTATTTATTAATGTAGTGCTAACAAATAATTTTCTAAAATATTTTAAGTCCTAATTTTTTTTAGAGGATTTAAAGTCAAATCTTTAATATTATTTTTTGTTCACGTTTCTTACTAATCTTTTTTTTAGAGGATTTAAAGTCCAATCTTTAACAATATTTTTTACTCACGTTTGTTACTAATATTTTGTTTAGAAGATTTCAAGTCAAATCTTTAACATTATTTTTTGCTCACGTTTGTTACTAATCTTTTTTAGAGGAATTAAAGTCCAATTTTTAACATTATTTTTTGCTCACGTTTGTTACATTTGTTTTAATATTTAAATTAAATTTATTTTTATCTATTTGTTACATGTGTTATTTGTATTTAAATTAAGGATATTTTTGGAATAAAAAATTCAACCCAAAAAATGCTGAAAAATGTAGTTTTCGTTATATGTAATATACCGCTAGAATACTGATGTTGAATTTTATGTAAAATACATACCATATGAAAAAATGGCCACAACCCAATAGGAACTGTGTCTACTGCATAATCATGTTTTAGTGTTTTCCAAAAACAATAAAAAAAAACACACCATAAAAGTTTAAAAAATATTTATCGACAATATGTACCTGGACTTTGACGTGGGAGTGAATCCATCTTGATTTAGAAATATTTTTTTAGGGTTAAAAATAAATATTAAAAGATAAAAAGGGCAATATTGAAATTTTTGATAATTTGTAGGGGTGAAAATATAGATGTAGGGGTATAGTGTAAATTTTTCATATATCCACTAGTCGAGATACCCGTGCTACAACACGGGTACCGCGGTTTCGCCGCGCTCTACAAAACATAACATAGCTTAATAATACATAGTTCATATTAAATTTAATAAATAAACACATATTGGCGTATTCCCGTAAATAAACATATACTGATATATATTTTTTTAATAATATATAGTTCATATTAAATTTCATAAATAAAGATATACTGACATTGTTCACAAAAAAAATATACTGAGGTATTCCTTTAAAAATTAATATATGCTTAGATCTTTTCTTTTTGAGAAAAATATATTTACTTATATATATTTTATTAATATATATTTCGTACACTCACACATACTTTTTTTTTAAAAACTATAAATTTTAAGATTTAATGGTGGTATGTTGACGGTTCAAAACAATATTGCACACATAACCAATCAAAACATTCTGAATTGTCACATCAATTAATATTTTGGACCATCAACCCACCACCATTAAACTCTATTTATTTTTTTTGGTTAAATAGCCTAGTGGCTAGATTCGCACACTTTAAGTGTGGAGAAGTGGGGAATCTGGGGTTCGAACCAGGGGCGGTTACACCCCCCACCTAGCCTGGGCTAGTGTCCGGGCTCAGCTTCTGCTTTACTTGAAACAAGCTCAACCCATCAGCCCATTTCCCACTTAAAAAAAAAGGCAGGATCGGTTTATTTGTTTCGAGCGCGTACGTAAAAAAATGAGAACTTTGTTTCACTTTCCTTCAAGACTTGCAACTCTCTGGCTCTCTGTCTTTGTTTCAACTTTCCTCTCCCTCTCTCAACTAGTAGCAGCGCCTCTTCCTCTCTCAACTAGTAGCAACGCCTCTCCCTCTCTCAACTCTCAGTCTCAGTCTCAGTCATTTTCATTCCTTCTCCTCTTTCCCCTCTCCAGTCTCCACTCTCCTCCAGGTTTATCCTATGTTATTTTTTTGTGTTTGTTCTATTTTAGTTGCTTGTTATTTGTAAATGGATGAATGAATCAATGAATTGATTATTCAAATTCAAACCACAATTTAGTATTGTTGATTATCCCCAATTTTGATTTCCCAAACCCTAATTTAGAATTGTCCATTTTGTGTGATTGAGTGGAGAGTTTATGAAGGGACACTTAAGGTTGTGATCAATTGATTATAAGGTTGTAATTATCACAACTTCAATTTATAATGTGTGCATTTTGTGTTAATAGTTAAATACTTTCATTTTGTGTGGTTATACTTATACGGTTGTGATTTTTGTTGAGAGAATTGGTATCTAAATAAATAAGTACTTGATTCTCTAACCTTTATTTTTGTTAACTTTATTTTCTTCTTGTTCTGCTTTGTTTTTTGTTGATCAGATCAGTAGAAAATTATATGAAATGATGAGAATTAGAATTGTGAATTCTGAATTGTGAGGAATTAGAATTATATGTTATCTTTTGTATAAGAAGTATGCATGGATTGAATACAGTGAGTTCAAGGATGCACTTTATTGTTTCCATTGCTTTCTATTTAAGTAACCAAGGAGAGCCGGGTACTTTGGTTTCAAAGTCTTCACCAAAAACGGATTTAAAGATTGGAAGCATGCATCTAAAGGCTTGAAAGAACATATTGGTAACCATGATAGTATGCATAACTCATGTATCAAACATTATGATGATTATAATAATCAAAGACAAAACATAGAAAGTAATTTTGTTAGAGCAACTAAGGAATCCGAAGAATTGTATAAGATCCGTTTGACTTGTTCTCTAGATTGTACTAGATATCTAATAGCACAAGGCATTTTTTTTTCCGTGGCCATGATGAAAAAACTACTTCTCTAAACAATGGTAATTTTAGAGAGATGGTAGATTGGGTAAAATCTAATAATGAACAAGTGAGAGATGCTTTTGACCGTAGTGGAAAAAATTGCAAAATGACTTCCGGTGACATTCAAAAGGAACTTGCAGAGTGTTGTGCACATGAAGTTATGAATGTGATTATGGAAGAGCTTGGTGATAGACAATTCTATGTTAACTTGACCAACAATACAGTTGTTGTAACGAATTGTGTTTGTGACTGTGTGTTTTGTAAATATATGCATAGACATTTGTATTCTTAATTAAACTGTTTAATGACTACTATTGCATCCTTATTTCCCGGCAGCGGCGCCAAAAACTCGATAGACTTTTAGCAAGTGTGCTAAAAATGCATCGAAGTAATAAAATAAGTTTGTATCCACGAGGACTGTGTTAATCTCAATTTGGCAATAAAGTAAATATTTAGGATGTATATATTATTTTGTAAAATATAGTGTGCTCGTGATTTTCGGGTATCAAAATCATTGATTAGATTCGAACCTTGAATCATTGAACTCTCAACTTTTATTCGCGGGAAGGGAAAAAGTGAGTAAAAACCCTTATGAGACCTTGGATTCGGAGGTTGGTTTCGATTGGGGAAGGTGTTAGGCACCCGAACCGACTATGGTATCCCATAGGAACCTTCTACCTATTCTCTAATCTTGCGCTAAATTGATTTTACTTATATTAAAAAGTTAAGAGTTAAAGTGAAAGAAGGGAGAAAGAAGAAGCATGTTTTTGGTTATTTTTATTTATTTGGAAGAGTCGGAACTCTTTGCCTACTTACCCAAATAACTCGGGATCAAAATCAAGTAGTTCGGCTAAAGAACTTATTTGATGAGTTGAATTGATTTTAACATTTTTGAAAGAAAGTTTTAAGAAGAGATGAGAGGCCTCAAGGCATGAGAAGAAAAATACGATGAGGTTGGTCAATTTTAATTATACGAAATCCATGTCTAATGTGGATATTAAATTAATTAACATTTGATTAAGGAAAATAAAAGAAAAGACACTTGGATTACATACCAAGGTTTACTTAAAATAAAATTGAAATTGACTTGATTGATTTTTTTGAAGAAAATATCTTTTTCTAAACTAACGACGAAATCGCGTAACGACGGAAAAAAATAAATAAGCGTAAAGCGATAAATAAAGTGGTGTGTCGGTGCGCGTGTCAGTGCGTGTGCCGGTTACATATTACATACCCTAAATACATTCTATGGTCTTAAAAGGAAAAAAGCATAAAATAAATTACATTCATTCCCTAATCACATACTAAATATAATACATAACCAAAAAAATAAATAAACGATGCATGGGATTATACTAGAGATGATACAAAATGAGATATAACGAAACATTAAGCATAAAAAAAGAACATCACATATAAAAAATAACTACCAACTAAAATGCATGATATCCAACGTATTTTTTTTAAAAGTATGAAACGCAAGTGTTCGAGAAAAAAGAAAATATTAGTTAGAAAAATGCATGAGTTTGAAATTAAATTAATAAGTAGATTATACTATGCATGATATGAGATGCTAATTAAACACAATGCATAAAAAATAGGAATTCAACTATTAAAAGGTAATATATGCATAAAATTAAAACATTAATCAAAAATAGGAAAAATATAAAATGTTACTTCATAACCTAAAATGAACTAAACATAAGAGATAAAAAAAATAAAAGTGCATGATATTAAGATTAAGATACTACTGAAAATGCATAAAAATATAATATAACATTTAAATGAAATGATTAAGAAGATAAACACATGAAATTAAAAAAGAACAAAAATACTACACAAGGCAAGGGGGTGCAGTAGCAAAAATGGGGGTGAAAACCAGTAAAAAAGTAGTAACAAAGGGCTAGGCATGAATCACAAGAGTTGGGGCGGGTACTGGGTCAACCCATGGGTGACCCGCCCCAACTCATTAATGAGAATAAGAGGGTTTTTCAAGTGGTTCCCCCTCATTTCTACCTCATCCTTCTCTCTCTACAAAAATAAACAAAACAAAAAGCTCTCCCCTCTCTCTAACATATGCCTCGCCGGCGAGAGAAAGAAGGAGGTGGTGCATGGTGCTCCGGCGCGGTGGTTGGCCGGAGGGCCACCGCGCCGGAGATAGAAACCCCCTTTTTTAAAAAAAAAAATAGTACCACCCTCTTCCTTTTCTCCTTCTAAACACAAATCCATACTTAGTTTTTACCAAAAACAAACAACCAATCCTAGATCTACAAAAAGAAATTCAACCAACACATACAAAAAAAGTCAAGAACAAATACCTCTTGCTTCTTCTTCTCTCTTCCGTTTCGGTTTTGTTCCTTGATTTCGGTTGCCTTGCCTTGCTTCTCTTCGATTTTCGGTTCGGTTTTGGTGTGTGGTGCTTATGTGGATTTCGAAATTTTGGTGATGTATGGATTTAGTTTGGTAATTTTCGGATTTGTTGTTGTTTTATGAGTTATGGTTCGGATTTGTGGCGTAGTGTGGATTTAGTTCATGAAAGTTGGGATTTGGTTCATATGAGTTTGGATGTGTTCATGTGAGTCCATGAGTTATGGATTTTGGTTATGATTTTCGGATTTGTGGTATGAGGTTGTTTTTTGGCCAAAAAAAAAAAATGATGTTATGGTGGTTATGGTGTTGGATTTTGATTATGTGTGATGTTGATTCATGGTGTATGAGATTCGGATTTTGTTTTGTTGTTGTTATGAATTTGGGAAAAAAAAAAAAGAGACTCATGAGTTCTTGATGTTCATGAACAAATTCATGAGTTTTTTTTTGGTTTGATTTGAGTTTTTGGAAAAGGAATGGAAAAATGTGTTTGTGGTTGATTTTTGACTTTTCTGACTTGGGGGACCAAACTGACGCGTGAACAGTACTTTTATAGTACTGTTCACTGATACCTTGAAAATGACAAAAATACCCCTGCAATTTCTTGGGGAAAAAGTTGGACCAGACCAATGATAAAATGACAAGTGGACTAAAATGACTTAAAAGAAAAATAAAATCTGATAAATAAATAACAATAAATAAATAAATGAAAAAAAGAAATAACTAAATAAATAATTAAATAATTAAAAACGAAAATTAATAAAAGAAATAATAAAAATGTCCCGTCGGAACCAAAAAATGAGGTATTTTAAAATACCTCTCTGCCGAAATTTCGTCTGATACGACTGAAATACGCGGCTTTTTACGCTAATTAAAACAATAAAACGACGATGTGAATAAAATGAACTTTACGAACGCAAACGTTACGCTACACTAAAAAACGCACAAAACGCGAGTAAAAATTACGAAATTAATACACGAGCGACATTAAAACATAAACGACGAACGAAAAATAACTGCGACCGCAAATACGAACAAACACAGATATTACGGGAATTAGCGCGCGAACGGACGACTGAAAAACGATCAACGTACGAATAAATAAAAAATAAATTGGTCAAAAATTAGGGTACGACAGATGCCCCTATTTAAGTTTCTCCGTCACGAGGGTTTAAAAAGACGAAGATTTTTGAAACGACGGGTCGGAGAGACTTAAATATCAAGTACACCAATTTTTGACCAACTTATAAATCGAGAAAGCTCTATGGATGTAATGATATGAGTTGTCTGTTATGCAAGTACGAATGCAATGACGACGAAAATACCAACTCGAGGATCAAATAATAAGCGTTACTGGGGAGGAAAAGATGTCTGTTACCGTTACTGTGATAAAGACGAATAAAACGAATGAAATACAGTCCATTACCTTTACTGGGGTAACGACGGACCTACGAAGGGTAAAACTGTCAATTACCTTTACCGGGGTAATGACGAACATACGAAAAGGGTAAAACTGTCGATTACCTTTACCGGGGTAATGACGAACATACGAAAGGGTAAGACTGTCAATTACCTTTACTGTGGTAATGACGAACATACGAAAGGGTAAGACTGTCAATTACCTTTACTGGGGTAATGACGAACATACGAAAAGGTAAGACTGTCAATTACCTTTACCGGGGTAATGACGAACATACGAAAAGGGTAAAACTGTCGATTACCTTTACCGGGGTAATGACGAACATACGAAAAGGGTAACACTGTCGATTACCTTTACCGGGGTAATGACGAACATACGAAAGGGTAAGACTGTCAATTACCTTTACTGGGGTAATGACGAACATACGAAAGGGTAAGACTGTCAATTACCTTTACTGGGGTAATGACGAACATACGAAAAGGTAAGACTGTCAATTACCTTTACTGGGGTAATGACGAACATACGAAAAGGTAAGACTGTCAATTACCTTTACTGGGGTAATGACGAACATACGAAGGGGTAAAACTGTCAATTACCTTTACTGAGGTAACGACGAACATTCAAGCATTTAACAAAAGACACTTTTGGAATAGTCATTCGGGGAGATTGAAAAGACATTGGTAAAATGGTTGTTTGACACACAAGTAATTGCGGGCTATTATCCTGATTCAGAGCATTTGCAGGGTATCAACCTAATTCAAAGGCATTAGGCAGGATATCCAACCCGACTCCAAAGGTATTGCAAGCTATTCGCTTGACACATGTAACAAAAGTGGTCTGCAAGCTATTCGCTTGACACACACGGAACTAAAAGAGGTTTGCAAGCTATTCGCTCGACACACGCATAACAAAAGAGATTTGCAAGCTATTCGCTTGACACACACGTACCAAAAGAGGTTTGCAAGCTATTCGCTTGACGCACACATAACAAAAGTTATCTGCAAGCTAATCACTTGACACACACGTAACAACAGATATTTGCAAGCTATTCGCTTGACACACATGGAACAAAAGGTGTTTGCAAGCTATTCGCTTGGCACACAGGTAGCAAAGGAGGTTTGCAAGCTATTCGCTTGACACACAAGGATGAAAAAGGACCAAACTGAAGGATACGACCCATCAAGACTAGGGGTGACATCACTGATCAGACACATTGGGGATGACACTTTTATGCGATGCACTTGAAATAAGACACAAGATGGTCAATGCAATAATGTATAAATGATATTGTGCATGTTACGTGCATGAATGTTTATATGCATGAATATGTATATGAATGAATGTATGAATATATGCAGGAAACCTGTACGACCATATGACTGTATATAACTTGATGAAACAAGACTAGACAAGTAAAATAAGAGGTGGACCGACATCGCAGTACAAACACTCGGCAATCTTCAATGGGGATATCATTACTGGGGATGAATTAAAACACTATCGGGGTACAGCCCGCTAACCGAACCACTGATTGGGTAAAGCTCCATAATCAAACCAATGAAGGGTGACAACCTACTAACCAAACATTCTGGCAGAAGTAACCAATAATCAAACCACAGGCAGAAGTCGCCATTTCTGGGAGCAAAATCCATCAATCAATCAAACCGGCAGAAGTCGCCATTCACTATCAACAAATTGGCAGAAGTCGCCATTCACTGGGAACAAAGTCCATCAAACAACAAATTGGCAGAAGTCGCCATTCACTAGGAACCAAGTCCATCAAACAACAAATTGGCAGAAGTCGCCATTTGTAAACCAGCATGAAGTGCACTCTTCCATTTGGCCTACTTGAATTGCGATGCCTCTGTTTTTGTTTTCTTTTCATCATTTTTGTATTGTTTTTTTGAATCCCTAACTTTTGCCTGGACCGCCCTTTCGGGTTTTCAATCCACCAGGAATATATTTTTTTTTTTGCATGTCCCTAATTTTTGCCTGGATCGCCCTTTCGGGTTTTCAATCCACCGGGACGCTCATTTTTGGCTTTAGCCGCCCTTTCGGGTTTTCGACTTAGCGAGCTTTTTCTTTTTTCACTTTTTCTCTTTTTTTTTTTGACAGAGGTCATCTCATAGCCTTTGGTCCCACTTAACTTGCAGAGTTTAACTGTCCTTGAGACGGATGTTGAGGTATGCTTCAACTACTCATAAGTTCAAAGAAGATGTACCTGTTGTTTATGCATTTCAAAAGACATGGAAAAACTATATTTTTTTGAATTTTTTTTGCTTTAAATATTAACATCAAAAATAGAAGAAAATTTCGCAAATAAAGGATAAATGAGAATTTCAAATAAATTGGCACAGACTCAAATTAATGTAAATGGAGTGATGGCCCGCCAAAAGCGTGGCTCCACAGATTTTGAAAATTTTGGAAAATGGTAATTATATAGGAAAGGTACATTGAACACAATAACCGTTGTTCTCCCTACCAACTTTGAATTTCACTGTTCCAAGTACTGATTTGTGGACTCTCCAGATCGAAGGTCTTCCGACAGTTAGGATGCCCCAAGTGAACTATATCTGATTTGATGCAGTTGCTTTGCCACGAGGCGAAGGTCTTTTGACGGCTGAAATGCCCCAAGTGAATCATGTCCAACCAGATGCAGTTACTTTGTCACAATCCTTAACTTTTTCATAGATCGCCCTTGCGGGTTTCGACCTATCAGGATATACATTTTCCATTTTTCATCATTCTCTTTTTTTACATGTCTCTAACTTTTGCGTGGACCGCCCTTTCGGGTTTTCAGTCCACCGAGACGCTCTTTTTTGCCTAAGCCGCCTTTTCAGGTTTGCGACTTATCGAGCTTTTTCACTTTAACAAAGTATTTCTTGACTGCATCGGTATTCACAGGACGTACAAGTTCATCACCATTCTTTACAATTAGGCATTCTTTTGCCCCTCGAGTCTGGTAAAAATCAGATAACATATGTTTGAGCACAAGGCCACTTTTTGACATTCATGGCGACGAGCCTTCTTTGTCGAAACTTGCTTCATCCTTTTGATATAACCGTCCATGACATAAGACCACAATGCATTTAAGTGCAACAAGCTTAACCTTCATCAGAACTTCCATTGACGGGACTCTGAACTTCATGTTGTATACTGAGGGATGGTGTGAGGGATTGCCCCTGTTGAAGTGTGTTTTGGAGTACAATTCTTATACAAGGCAAATGTTAACATTTCATTGCCAACTTTTGTAATTGAATGCCAACTTCTGGACAATCTTTTTTGATATTTCTTTGTAGCTTCAATGGCTGAGATGCCCCAGTAGGCAAGATTTCTCATTGGGAATCCATCCTCCTTTTCTTCAGTTTCAGACACAAGGAACTCAAAGTCGAGAGAGAGTACAAGATTAAGGTGTTCAACGGGTTTATTAATGCATGCTTTGATTATTGATTTTGACAGATAAGTGAAAGTTATGATTATGCGAATATGATTAAAGAAAAAAGAAATTTTTGGTTTTTTTGTATTACCATTTTTCCAGAAAAAGCACAAAATAAGACAAAGTCGGGATCAAAGCGACCTTTTAATTAATGATGAAAATACATAAAGCAAAAAGCCCTAAACCAGTTCACTTTCGCCTCGGGTGGGACGAAAGGATTTTTTTTGAAAAACATAGAACAGCAAACAAACATATTTATTGAACAAATGAGTAGTAGAAAGAAACATCAGCAACGACCCAAGTGCAACTAAACATTCCACGTATCAACGAATATCATGATCCAGTTAACTTCCATGTCAGAGTTCAAACTTTAGAATGACCAGAGGTTCTTTTGGACCAACTTCTGAACTATCTTCTTCAAAGCAAAGCAGTCTTCAATATCGTGACCTGGTGCCCCTTGATGGAAGGCACAAAAACGATCGGGCCTGTACCGGGCTGGCAATTTTGCTGGCAACGGAAGAGGTGCCTTGGTGTAGACCAAATTTCTTTCAAGCAATATTGGAAACAAATCTGCATATTTCATAGGAATAGGATCAATCTGTGTTCTTGGAGCCTGTTGTCGAGGCTGTTGTTGAAACTGGGGTTGACACACTGGATTTGAAACAGCGTTTGTGATTGGCATAATAGAGGCAACAGGGTGATAAGCCAAATACTGTTGTTGAGGCCAACCTTCCACCATACTCGCTTCCTGGTCTTCATCCTCTGATCCATCAGTGGGAAAACTTCCTTTGACCAAACGCCCTTTTCGGACCAATTCTTCAATGCGCATACCCACGGTTATCATCTCTGCGAAGCTGCCGGATGCACTTGTCAACATACGCTCATGATAGAACTGATCCAGAGTATCAAGGAAAATCTCGGGTAACTCTTCCTCTTCCAGAGATGGACGAACTTGTGCAGCGAAATCTCTCCAACGTTGGGCATAAGCTTTGAAGGACTCATTATCATCTTGGGTCATGGCCTGCAATTCACCTCTTCTTGGGGCCGAGTTCAAGTTGTAGTTGTATCGCTGGACGAAAGTCTCGCACAAATCATTGAAAGTTTTGATATCAACCTTGTTCAGACCCATGTACCATATCAGTGCGGCACCAGTCAAACTCTCTTGGAAACAGTGGATAAGGAGTTCATCATCCTTAATATGAGCAGACATCTTTCTCACATACATCACCAGATGATCCTTAGGGCAAGTGTTCCCTTTGTACTTCTCAAAATCGGGGACCTTAAATTTGGGTGGTATCACGACATTGGGAACCAAGCAAAGGTCATAAGCATCCCGGCCAAATAGTTCTGTCCCACGGAGAGCTTTCAATTCCATCTGTATTTTATCAAACTTTTCTTCCAGTTCATCTATCTGGTCACATGCAGCCACACCTTCTGAGTGATGGATGGGTTCGTGGTTTTGCTTAACAGTGTTGACCAAAGGAGACGAGTAAGTCATAGCAGCTTGAGGGAACAAAGGGCCCGATTGAGGGATAGGCGTTGTCATTTGCACAAAAGGAGCTTGAACCTCAGAGACCACAGGACAGAATACTTCGTCAGAACTTAAAGGTGTGCTCCAGAGATAACCTTCCAACATAGCATTTTGAGGAGTACTAGCGAACACCGTTGAAATCGGGGTAGTGGAAGCAACCGGCTGAGCTTGAGTGTTAGCAATAGGATGAGATAATGGGTGACTTTGTGCAACCGTCATCAAAGATACTAAGTTCCTCAAAATCTCATTTTCGGCCCGGAGGGTTGTCACCTCTTCACGAAGCTTGTGGTTCTCTTGTTCAAGGTGATCCATTCTGATTTGCCCGAGTGTTGTAGATGCGAGTAGACTGATGGATTGACCTTTTATTGAGAAGACACCATGTGAGACACGGACTAGAAACTATGAATGCCAAATGATGCATGATATGCTTATGCAGAAATATACAATCTTTGTTATCGAAGGATTTGTCAAAGTGAATTGTAAACATCGCAGAGGAACATGGTTTCAGTTGAAAACTCGTAAAGATATTACAATCAGTTCCTTTTCAAAAGGTAAGAGTGTAACCAAGGGAGAAGTTCTTAATAAAAGCAAAAGCTTAGTTAAGATTTTTGAAGTTGTATTTCTTGGTGTTCATTCTTACAAGGTCCAATACCTTTGTGATGTTTACAAAAACTCGTTTAAGTCCTTCGATTTTTTTTGATGAGAAAAAGGTTTATGAATGAATGCATGTACGCATGATTATGCTAAAGAACATAGAAAACATGGTGAGGTTAAGTCCACAAAGTTGGAGCTGAGGGTAAAACACGTCAATAGGTAAGGACTATGGTTTCAAATGTACCTGTATCACGGGTTCTACCAAGTTCCCAAATTACAACCCCCTTTTGAATACATTGAGGCCTAGGAATACTCCTAGTCCCATAACATTCACAAGGAAGTCTAGTTTGAGTGTAGTATCGCGTAACGACTAAACCAAGACTGACTCATGATTTTAGCCACCGCACTACATCCTAAAAGGCTGAGATGGGTTAAATGCAACTCTAGGTTCTCAACTTCGACGGTCACTTGAAAATAGCATGCCAAACATGAATACTCATGTTAACAAATTATACTTCCAAGATTCCTTAGTCGAGTGGGGTTATCACATGTACCACAACCAAAAATCACTCTTGGTAAGGTACTATGATTATACCACCATCCTATCCTAATTTCCTCTCAAGTCCGGGTAGGGGGACTTATCTCGCCACTCACGAAAAAGTAAACAATTAGGCACGTATTTACAAAAGTATAGGCAAATAAAGCGCAAAAAGTAAAGAAAGATAAAATAGGCTTAACCCTCAAAAAGGTCCCCAGTGAAGTCGCCATTTCTGTGCTCGTGATTTTCGGGTATCAAAATCATTGATTAGATTCGAACCTTGAATCATTGAACTCTCAACTTTTATTCGCGGGAAGGGAAAAAGTGAGTAAAAACCCTTATGAGACCTTGGATTCGGAGGTTGGTTTCGATTGGGGAAGGTGTTAGGCACCCGAACCGACTATGGTATCCCATAGGAACCTTCTACCTATTCTCTAATCTTGCGCTAAATTGATTTTACTTATATTAAAAAGTTAAGAGTTAAAGTGAAAGAAGGGAGAAAGAAGAAGCATGTTTTTGGTTATTTTTATTTATTTGGAAGAGTCGGAACTCTTTGCCTACTTACCCAAATAACTCGGGATCAAAATCAAGTAGTTCGGCTAAAGAACTTATTTGATGAGTTGAATTGATTTTAACATTTTTGAAAGAAAGTTTTAAGAAGAGATGAGAGGCCTCAAGGCATGAGAAGAAAAATACGATGAGGTTGGTCAATTTTAATTATACGAAATCCATGTCTAATGTGGATATTAAATTAATTAACATTTGATTAAGGAAAATAAAAGAAAAGACACTTGGATTACATACCAAGGTTTACTTAAAATAAAATTGAAATTGACTTGATTGATTTTTTTGAAGAAAATATCTTTTTCTAAACTAACGACGAAATCGCGTAACGACGGAAAAAAATAAATAAGCGTAAAGCGATAAATAAAGTGGTGTGTCGGTGCGCGTGTCAGTGCGTGTGCCGGTTACATATTACATACCCTAAATACATTCTATGGTCTTAAAAGGAAAAAAGCATAAAATAAATTACATTCATTCCCTAATCACATACTAAATATAATACATAACCA
Source organism: Medicago arabica (assembly GCA_946800305.1). Taxonomy (NCBI): domain Eukaryota; kingdom Viridiplantae; phylum Streptophyta; class Magnoliopsida; order Fabales; family Fabaceae; genus Medicago; species Medicago arabica. The sequence goes on from OX326970.1 coordinate 4,604,958, forward strand.
AAAAAATAAATAAACGATGCATGGGATTATACTAGAGATGATACAAAATGAGATATAACGAAACATTAAGCATAAAAAAAGAACATCACATATAAAAAATAACTACCAACTAAAATGCATGATATCCAACGTATTTTTTTTAAAAGTATGAAACGCAAGTGTTCGAGAAAAAAGAAAATATTAGTTAGAAAAATGCATGAGTTTGAAATTAAATTAATAAGTAGATTATACTATGCATGATATGAGATGCTAATTAAACACAATGCATAAAAAATAGGAATTCAACTATTAAAAGGTAATATATGCATAAAATTAAAACATTAATCAAAAATAGGAAAAATATAAAATGTTACTTCATAACCTAAAATGAACTAAACATAAGAGATAAAAAAAATAAAAGTGCATGATATTAAGATTAAGATACTACTGAAAATGCATAAAAATATAATATAACATTTAAATGAAATGATTAAGAAGATAAACACATGAAATTAAAAAAGAACAAAAATACTACACAAGGCAAGGGGGTGCAGTAGCAAAAATGGGGGTGAAAACCAGTAAAAAAGTAGTAACAAAGGGCTAGGCATGAATCACAAGAGTTGGGGCGGGTACTGGGTCAACCCATGGGTGACCTGCCCCAACTCATTAATGAGAATAAGAGGGTTTTTCAAGTGGTTCCCCCTCATTTCTACCTCATCCTTCTCTCTCTACAAAAATAAACAAAACAAAAAGCTCTCCCCTCTCTCTAACACATGCCTCGCCGGCGAGAGAAAGAAGGAGGTGGTGCATGGTGCTCCGGCGCGGTGGTTGGCCGGAGGGCCACCGCGCCGGAGATAGAAACCCCCTTTTTTAAAAAAAAAAATAGTACCACCCTCTTCCTTTTCTCCTTCTAAACACAAATCCATACTTAGTTTTTACCAAAAACAAACAACCAATCCTAGATCTACAAAAAGAAATTCAACCAACACATACAAAAAAAGTCAAGAACAAATACCTCTTGCTTCTTCTTCTCTCTTCCGTTTCGGTTTTGTTCCTTGATTTCGGTTGCCTTGCCTTGCTTCTCTTCGATTTTCGGTTCGGTTTTGGTGTGTGGTGCTTATGTGGATTTCGAAATTTTGGTGATGTATGGATTTAGTTTGGTAATTTTCGGATTTGTTGTTGTTTTATGAGTTATGGTTCGGATTTGTGGCGTAGTGTGGATTTAGTTCATGAAAGTTGGGATTTGGTTCATATGAGTTTGGATGTGTTCATGTGAGTCCATGAGTTATGGATTTTGGTTATGATTTTCGGATTTGTGGTATGAGGTTGTTTTTTGGCCAAAAAAAAAAAATGATGTTATGGTGGTTATGGTGTTGGATTTTGATTATGTGTGATGTTGATTCATGGTGTATGAGATTCGGATTTTGTTTTGTTGTTGTTATGAATTTGGGAAGAAAAAAAAAGAGACTCATGAGTTCTTGATGTTCATGAACAAATTCATGAGTTTTTTTTTGGTTTGATTTGAGTTTTTGGAAAAGGAATGGAAAAATGTGTTTGTGGTTGATTTTTGACTTTTCTGACTTGGGGGACCAAACTGACGCGTGAACAGTACTTTTATAGTACTGTTCACTGATACCTTGAAAATGACAAAAATACCCCTGCAATTTCTTGGGGAAAAAGTTGGACCAGACCAATGATAAAATGACAAGTGGACTAAAATGACTTAAAAGAAAAATAAAATCTGATAAATAAATAACAATAAATAAATAAATGAAAAAAAGAAATAACTAAATAAATAATTAAATAATTAAAAACGAAAATTAATAAAAGAAATAATAAAAATGTCCCGTCGGAACCAAAAAATGAGGTATTTTAAAATACCTCTCTGCCGAAATTTCGTCTGATACGACTGAAATACGCGGCTTTTTACGCTAATTAAAACAATAAAACGACGATGTGAATAAAATGAACTTTACGAACGCAAACGTTACGCTACACTAAAAAACGCACAAAACGCGAGTAAAAATTACGAAATTAATACACGAGCGACATTAAAACATAAACGACGAACGAAAAATAACCGCGACCGCAAATACGAACAAACACAGATATTACGGGAATTAGCGCGCGAACGGACGACTGAAAAACGATCAACGTACGAATAAATAAAAAATAAATTGGTCAAAAATTAGGGTACGACATATAGGTAGTAGATTGATTTGATTGCATAAAATTAAATAACATAAAATAAAGATTTCGTTAGAAAATATAGATTCACTCAAAAAATATAAATTCAGTTAGAAAATATACAAAGTAAATAAAATGGTTTGATAATTGGATTAAAACAGATGATCAAGCCTTTCGAATCCTCTATTGCTCACTGTGAGTAATTTGGCTCTCTTCACTCTCAAAGAAATTAACCTAGCTTTACGACGGATTAACTAAGTGGTTTCGATCAATCTCTTGACTCAAAACCCTTTCCTAAGTTATAACCTTTTAATCTCTTAAACTGATTGAATAACTGCGGAAGCATGGAGTGAACGTTAATCCATAAATCATAACTCTCAATTTCCTATCTCTAGGTTCCTATGTTGAATTAAACAGTATTACTATTTCAGGATTAAAAGCTAGGGTTAGTAGTCATTCAATTCCTAAGATCAATTTATATGGTTGAAAGAAGCTAGGGTTAGTAGTCATACAAACAATCATAAGAAAAGCATTAAACACAAATAATTCTGAATAAAGACTAGGTTTTCATTGATGTTAAAGAGAGTTCTTAACAAATTACACCATCACAGATCACAAAGATTCATCTCATGGCTTAATCAATCTAAGAGTTTAGCTATTCATAACTAAACAATCAAATACATAGAAAATAATGAACATACATAAATCCGGACCAACTATGAGTTTGGTGGATCCACTGCATGTTCTGCGGTTTCCTAGTGTCGTCTATGCTCTATTTAGGTCTCCAAAATCGCTCCCCTAATCCTTGGCCGCAGCTGGCTTTTATAGAAAGAATTAGGGTTTCAGAAAAGCCCACCATCGTGCCACGTTTCGAAACCATCGTGGCACGATTTTCTCATTAATCCTACGTGGCAGCAAATTTACTCAACCATCGTGGCACGTTACACATCCATCGTGCCGCGATTTTTCCAGCATCTTCAGGTAAATTCCACGCTTCAAACGTGCCACGATTCAGGTCAATCGTGGCACGATTTCTTCTCCAATTTCTTGCATTCTTCTCCAATTTGTGCAAAACTTATCTTTTATGAATCTTGATCTTGCTTAACAATGTATACAAACATTTGACTCTCAAAATATCACAAAAAGAACACAAATATGACTAAAAAACTAGTGTTGACGTACTGTCATCAAATGACTACTGCGTTTTATTAATGTGTTAATTTTGTGATTTCTTATGCTACAATTAAACTGCTTTGGCATATTATATTTCTAGGTTTTTGAACGACAAAGGGGAAGTTGTGGAACGATTTATTGCTCGACATCATGTCAAAGATACTACTTCTGAAGCATTAAAGAATGCTCTTTATTGTATTCTTGATCGTTACAAGTTACCTATTTCTAGGATACAAGGGCAAAGATATGATGGAGCTTCAAATATGAGAGGTGAATTTAATGGTTTGCAAAGAAAGATTCTAGATGAAAACCCTTATGCTTTCTATGTCCATTGTTATGCTCACCGCTTGCAATTGGTGATTGTGTCCGTTGCTAGTAGTTACTCATCTATTAATGATTTCTTTGAGTATATCTCCTTGATTGTAACAACATCAAGTGCATCTTGCAAGAGAAGGGATGCTTTGACGGAGACACAACACCAAGATATTTTGAATAAACTTCAGAGTGGTGAGATATCTACAAGAAGGGGCTTGAACCAATCATCTACTCTTGCTAGACCCGGGGATACTAGAAGGGGTTCACATCATACTACATTGCTTCGTTTGGATCAAATGTGGTCCTCCGTGTTAGTGGTGCTTAATATGGTTCATGAAGATGGACGTGGACCATCTCAAGCGGCAGGTTTAATAGAAAAAATGGTGAGCTTTAAATTTGCTTTCATTTTGAAGTTAATGATAAAGTTGTTTGGTATCACAAACGAGCTTTCAAAAATCTTGCAAAGAAAAGATCTCAATATTGTGCTTGACATGAAATTAATTAATGTCGTCATAACTCGGTTGGCCACATTGAGAGATAGTGGTTGGGATAATTTATTTGTTGATGTATAAGAATTTTGTGTTGCTAAAGGTATTCCGGTGTCAAATATGGATGAAGAAATACCAGTTTGGGGTCGTTCAAGATTAGAAGGGAGGACTGTCACAAATCTTCACCATTACCGTGTTGAGAATTTTTATGTTGCTATTGACAAAATATGTGTGGAGATGGATCATCGCTTTAATGAAGGAAGTAACATTGCGCTTGATTGCTTCTCATGTCTTGACCCCAATAACTCTTTCTCCAAGTTTGATCTTGACAAGCTTGCTCATCTCGCTGATATTTATCATGCAGACTTTTCTGATGATGACCGGCGAACAACAAGGGAGCAACTTGACACTTATGTACTTCAAATGAAAAGGCATGCTTCCTTTTCTACTTGTGAAGATGTTCAAAGTTTGGCTATGAAGATGGTTCAAACTGAGAATCATTTGGTATTTCCATTGGTCTACAAACTTATTGAGTTGACTTTGATATTGTAACACCCTGTTTTCCCAACATGTAATTAATACTTAAATTTATCAGAGTTCAACATAAAACAGGATGTCACACTACTTTTATTCCAAGAATCATTTCATCGTAAGTGGAGTTAAAACCACTATTTAAAATAAACACCTGCTTATAATATTTAAAGGAAAGTCGCGGCGGAAAATTATTCAACTTTTAATCAAAACTTGGCACCAGGCCTCATCAACACCAACATAATAAAAATATACCAAATTAAGATGGTCCAGCAACTTCTTATAAAAGTTATGTAATAAGGAAAAACAAAACATAAATAGTTATCCTCATCCCGTTACATATCAGAGCAAGACTCCTATGACGACACGAGGATCAACTCACATCAGCGACTACTCTTGGTTATCTGCACGTTACCCACGTAGAGGCAACATTATAAACAGAAGGGGTGAGATTTCACGTTCATTAATAATAAGCAACAAATTCAAAATCAGAATTAATCAACATACAACTACAACATTTATTTATCAACAAGTACTTCATGTAAATTCAGTTACCAATTATCAATGAATTGCAACAAAAACTATTCAACAATGCAACAACGACAATGACTCAACAATGCAACAACAACAACAACAACAACAACAACAACAACTCAACAATATGCAATATAATTATGCATGAGGTACCAACAGAGCGTCAAGCTCTCAACATGATGTCTTAATTCGACTAAACAGGGCATCAAGGCCCCAACTTTAACAACTTACCAGGGCATCAAGCCCCCAACTTAGACCAATGGTTATGCAACAAGACAACTTGAAACAAATGCAACGACGATAGCACATAATGCACATAAATCAAACATCCACAAAAGGTTTTTCATGTCAACTACAACTATTGGAATATACGACTTAATTATCAACAAGTTCATATTCAAACCTAAGTCCAACTCGAAACAGAAACATGTTCAAAGACACAAAGTTGAGACACCTACTGACTAACTCGCCGTGGCAAGTGGGGTTACTCGTCGTGGCGAGGAGGTAGTGACTCTCTGCCATGGTCTCGCCGTTGCGAGCAAAGTACTCGATGTGGCGAGTGACAACTAGGTCACTAGCGAGGTGACTAAGGGTGCTCGCCATGGCAAGTTGTCTACAACTCGCGAGGCGAGGATGATCGCTCGCTGTGGCGAGCGATGACGAACAGGATGACAAAAGTACGAACAACAACTCAGAATTTGTTCCAATAACCCAAATTTTGACATCCCAACTCCCCAAAATTGATAAGAAACATCATCTACTAATTAACTACAACCTATACAACAGTTTTTACATTAATTCAACTAATTACCTAGGTTTTTAGCAATCTAATTTGATTCAACCCTAATTTCTTCAACATCACAATTAACAACAACATGATCAAATTTATTTCAGAATTCATATGCTTAGAATTAAAGAAGGTTAGTCTCACCCTTACCTTGGATTGGTTGATCTTACAGAACTCTACAGGTTTCTCCTCTTTTCTCCCAAAAGTTGTATTTTCACGTTCTCTCTATTTCTCTGTTTCTGGTTTCTAACCCTAATTTTCTATTACTCTCTTCTATTTATAGTCTCTCCTAATCTTACCTAACAAACTCCTCTAATTACCAAACTATCCTCATTTAATTATTTTTCTAATCAAATCTTATTATATTTCTTCACCAAATATCACAAAACAACTTAATAATAATTATCAAAAATCATCACACAACATCACATACCACAATTAATCAAATAAATTAATAAAAGACTCCAAACTTGATAAAATAATTAATTAAATAAAAATAGGGCCTTACAGATATTGCCAGTGTCGACAGCTTCCGTTGAAAGAACTTTTTCAACAATGAAGGTTATCAAGACTAAATTGTGCAACAAGATCAACAACAACTGGTTGAATGACTTGATGATATGTTACACCGAGCGGGAGATATTCAAGTCACTTGATGATGTTAATATTATTCGAACGTTCACTCGAAAGAGGTTGCGGAAAGGGCATTTATCTCCTAATTTTATTTAGCACGCTCCCAGGCTCTAGAATATTCCTGGCTCCGCCACTGGTTCGAACCCCGGCCCTTGCACAAATTATCCTTGGTTGGTAGCTACCAACTAAGCTACACTCACGGGACATTAGACTATATATTTTATTAATACATATATCACATTAAATTTTATAAATATACGTGTACAAACATATTCCTATAAAAAAAAACGTATACTCAAATATATTTTATTAATATATAGTTCATATTAAATTTCATAGATAAACATATACTCACATATTGTTAAAAAAAAGACATACTTATATATAATTTTATTAGTATATACTTCATATTAAATTTAATAAATAAACACATACCGACGTATTCCCGTAAAAATATATAGTTCTCATGAACTTGTGTAACAAAATTTTAGTTCACATAAACTTGTAAAAAAAAAATTATAGTTCACATAAAATTTCTTAAATAAAGATATACTTACATTGTTCACACAAAAAAATATACTGACATATTCCCGTAAATATATAGATCTCATAAACTTGTAACAAAATTATAGTTTACATAAACTTGTAAAAAAAATTATAGTTCACATAAAATTTTATAAATAAACATATACTCATGAAAATATCTTTTATAAATAAACATATAATGACGTTTTCCGTAAAAAAACATATACTCATATATATTTTGTTAATATATTTTCCCGTAAATAACTATCTAGTAGAAAAATATTGTATGGTATGAGTTTTTTAATAAATTCAAATTACCATTAAAAATAAATACCAATTATATCAAGGAAAATATATAGCTTATAAATAACTTAAGTTATAAGTTATCAAATAATTTATTAATATATTGTTCACACACTTGCTTTTTTTTAATATAAAGTTCACATTTATTTTCAGAAATAAATCGTTTCAAAAAAAACATTTTCATAAATAAACATATATTGTTGGCAAAAAATTAGTCTCTCTAATACAATAAGTCAAAGACTAATTTATCTACGTATTCTCGTAAAAAAAAATCCTTAGATATATTTGTATTAATATATAGTTTGTACACTCACGTATATTTTATTAATATATAGTTTTTACTAAATTTCATAAATAAACATAAACTGACATATTCCATTAAAAAAACACATACTCACATATATTTTATTAATATATAGTTCATGTTAAATTTCATAAATTAAAATAAACATATACTGACATACTCCCGTAAATAAAAAATACTGACATATTCCCGTAAACATGTAAATATATAGTTCTCATAAACTTGTAACAAAAATTTAGTTCAAATAAACTTAGTTCACATAAAATTTTATAATAAACATATACTCATGAAAATATATTTTATAAATAAACATATAACGACTTTTTCCGTAAAAAAAAAAACACATACTCGCATATATTTTATTAATATATTTTCCCGTAAATAACAATCTAGTAGAAAAATATTGTCCGGTTTGAGTTTTTTTAATAAATTCAAACTACCTTTAAAAATAAATACCAATTATATCAAGGAAAATATACTGCATATAAATAAATTAAGTTATAAGTTATCAAATAATTTATTAATATATTGTTCACACACTTGCTTTTTTTTAATATAAAGTTCACATTTATTTTCAAAAATAAACATACACCGTTGGCAAAAAATTAGTCTCTCTAATACAATAAGTCAAAGATTAATTTGTCTACAATATGAAAATGTTAGTGACCATTTGAATTTATTTTTTCTCAAGTATGAAATTAGCTCTTGAGGAAATTGTGAGCGACTAAATTTGGTCTTCCCTATTTCCCTCTTTTTCAATATTCACTTTAAAAAAAAAAACAGAGAGAAGTTGAAGATGAGTAAGAGATGACAGAAATGAAAAAAAATTAAAGTACAAAGATGACAGTTGAAGGAAAGATGAGAGAAGTGAAGAGAAACAAAATGAGAAAATAAGGGAAAGGGGGAAATTTAAAATGAAATTTGAAATTTGAAATTGGTAAATAATTTGGTCAAAAAAGTTGGATTAAAGCTGACAGAACTGATAAAGGCGTCTTGATATGTGCAAATGACTATAATAACCCTATGATCAATGAAGAAAATATGATAGTGAAAAAATAGGTATGGGTACTTAAGTAAAACTATTGTTCTTGGCAATGGATTTGTCAAAAATAACCATGCATTGTGAAGGAGTAAAAAAAATATTAATGTGGGTAAGAAGTAATCTTGGTAGTACTTTGTTTTCATATAATGTTAGTGGATTGTCCAAATCAATGTAGGATTTTGATTCCACGCAGGAATTGTGTGCGACATTTATTAATTTTGATCATTCTAGTTGTAAAAATTATTTAAAAATGATTTAGTAAAGATGTTTTTTAAACCGATCTATCTCAAATTGATGACTACAATTAATTACCTAATTTTACAAATTATGTACATAGAATCAGAAATATCTACATGGTGGAGGAGAAGTCGGGGTGCAATAAGAAATTGTCTTAGGCCTTTAGACCAAGACAAAGATGCAACTAAAGTCCACTCAAAAGACATTGAGTGCGTATGTTTTAGATATTACTGTTTTTAATTAAAAGAAATCACTTTTGTCAATTTTAATAATTTGTTTAGGATTTTTAGAAAAATCATTTTATTAAATCTATTTTGTCTATAAAATAAAGCTATTAGGATTAACGGTCCGTTTGTTTAAGATTTTTTTTTTTTTTAAAAGAAACAACTTTTGTTATTTTTAAATGTTTGGTTAGGATTTTTAAAAAAATTATTTTATCAAAGGAATATATTTTTACTCAAATGAAAAACTATTAGGACTAACTTTTTCCAAAGTCTATTTTTTCAAAAACAAGAAATTAACACATAAACAAGTTAAAAGTCTTTTTTTTTCTTAGTAAACAAACCCAAATAGCTTAAGATTTTTTTTAAAAATCTTTAAAAAAACATGTCTAAATTTTTCTAATACAAAATCTATTTTTTTAAAAGTTAAAACAATTATTTCAACCACAACAAGAAAATATACATGAACTACACAGATAATAACAAAACAATTTATGTTAAGAGATTAATGAACCTACATCATAAGAGTGTGAAAATCCAACCCAGGAAGCACACAGTTTCGGTGCTTAATCCAATCCAATTGCTTATCGTTGCTCTCTTAGATTCTAACAACACAAGTAATTAAGCATCAAATTCATCCATGTGAGTATATTGTACCTAATCTCTCTTTCATTTCAATGATGCTATTCATTGTGTTCCATCAACCCTTTATTGTTTACTAATCTATTTTCACCAAATTTTGATAAAAATTTCATCTTTATCCTCTTTGCCACAAACCCTTTTTTCACCATGTTGTATCATCATGGATACAAATCAAAGCAAAGGAGTAGTGGTCACAATTGCAGGATTCAAGTATTTGTCATGTCTTTTATATTGATTCTAATGCTAGTGATTCTCTTTTTTATATTTGATAATGTTAATGATAATGGTAGTGATGGTGTAAAAGTAAAAGTTAAACCAAGTTTAGCTTATGAAGCTCATAAACAAAAATGGAATAGTTTTGATTCTTTGGTGAAATTTCATCCAACAAGAGAGTTTAGGAATGGAACAGATTTGATATGGCAAATACCTGAATCACCTAAAGGTGTTCTTTTTCTTGCTCATGGTTGTAATGGCAAAGCCATTAACTTTTGGGACAAATCATTTGAATGTCCTAATTGTATTGGTTTGCCTGAAGAAAGGTTGCTTGTACTTCATGGTCTTGCTCAAGGGTTTGCTGTTATTATAATTTCAAGTGCAAATAGATGTTGGAGTTTTGGTAAAGAACTTTTGGTTGTTAAAGATATTCTAGAGTGGTGGATTGGTAAGAGGAAGCTTGAAAAACTTCCTCTTGTGGCTTTAGGTGCTTCGTCTGGAGGATATTTTGTATCTGTGCTTGCATCTGCTAAGAAGTTTAATAGTATTGTGCTTATGATTGCTGAAGGGATGTTTGAGGAAATTGATATTAATGAGAGTTACCCTCCTACACTTTTTGTTCACATGCCTAAAGATCTTTATAGACAACAGAAAATCGATGAATATGTTATGGTTTTGAAAGATAAAGGGATTGATGCTGGTGTTGTTGAATGTATGGAGTTTCCGTTGTCGCCGGATACTTTAGCTGATAGGATTCCTGGTATTGGTCAAACTCTTTCTAGAAATTTATTTGAAATGTTAAAGGAAAAGGGCTTTATTGATGAAAAGGGATATATGAGGAAAGACGGTCGGAAAACGAAATGGCAAAATATTCTTGATGAGAGGAAAAATCTCTTGATTGATAAACATTTGATCCCTCATATCCAGGAGGAGCTAAACCTTGCATTTGCTTACCATGAGATGACGAGTGTGCATTCCGACCAAATTTTTAAATGGTTTGAATCACATATGGGCTGATTATTAGACCTTGCAATGCTCTCTGGTATTTTGATTTTTGTCTAATTGTAAAAAAACTATAGCCAAATGAGTGTTTAAATTTCTGTCTGATTGCAAAAAATCTATAGCCAAATGGGAGATTTATGTCATTGAAACCACTTGTATTCGAAGAGAGCGAAGACCTCTCCTTTTATCCATTCTCAAGAGATAGAATTTCTCAACTGTGTAATACTGCCAGAAGTTATCAATTGAAAAGGTATGCTTCTGATCTTTTTGTGAAAAACCATTTGTGCATTGGCAAGTGGCCTTCTGAATGTTATCATAGATTTTGTTAAAATTGAGATCTTACTGCTACTTTTTCCTTTCTTTTGAGATCTGATGCAATAATCCTTGGACTTGGTTAATCTTTTAAATTTGGATACACTGATGGTTTGTGTTTCAAAATACTCTTCTGTAATGTGGCTGTGAATTATGAATCTATGATCCCAACACAGTATTGACTAGGCATGCTTGACTACCTGATTAGTATTCTTATGGGAACAATGAACTTGTAATTCTTTGTAATTCCATTTACTTCCACTAGAACAATGAATGGAAACATTTCTTTTTCAGTTTCTTTCCTTCTGTCATTAAATATTCAAACAATGATATGTTAACTTATTTCCAATTCATCCATTTCATTATATACTATTCACTATAAAATCCAAACTCAGCCTTTAAGCTCCCATAACATGAAATAAAGTGTCAATACTTCTACTCCCCACATGCTTTAAAGTTTCCATCCCAAATTGATCCATCCATTATTTAACATATGAGTTCATTTATATGACTTGCAATTCTCTAAATATAGCCATTCTACATGAACTAGTAGTGCATGTGTCTTTGTGAGTGTGTATTAAAAGTTTAGGAGTAAGTCTTTTAATTTACTTTTCCAAATTACTTACAGGCCCACATATTGATGGATGACTTTATATTTCACGTTTGTCATCAGAAGCATTTAAAAACATTTGGAACTTCACAATTATTTGCACATTTCAATGTTGAGTAAAATTAAAGTTTCGGGTCAATTTGGATAAGATTTTTTCTTGGTTCATCTGTTTTTCAGAAAATGAATTGGTTCATTTAGCTGGCTTCAGTTTTGCTTATTTTAATTAACAGAATCATTCATGAATGATTATTTTAAAGTTATACCTACATATAGAATGCCTATTATTAATAATATTTTCCTACAAATTGATTTATAGAATTGTTTCTCAACTGCTGTTAACTTATTAAACACAAAATGTTCTGATTGCATGTTTTTTTTTAATATTCAATCTATACAACTGCACCAGTGAATATATAATGCAGAAAACACACTTATTGTGATCTAAAGTAAGTGCATTGAAACGGTTAATGGCTGTTAGTAGAGGTCCCTTGTATCTCTCAGTTAATATCTTAAATTTGGAAAGTCTGGTTAGCTGAAAACATGTTTTTTTCTTATAAATAAAAGTATAAAACACAATGATTCTTATTTGTTATTACATTACTTGTGAAGACTACCCTCTATTTATAGGGTTTACCTACCATTTTAATTGTTCTGAATCAAAAGGACAGCCTTGTACACTTCCTGTTAAGGCACTTAAAATGACATTAATTGTGCATCACATGGCCCTTCAACCCTTTTGTTGCCACTGTATATCACAATAGTCCCAGTTCATATCCGGGCACTCTTGGCAGCATCTTGGATGGTCCATGTGTTGTCTTTCTGTACACACACACACACCAACAACAACAACAGAAAATGAAAATTGCCTTGCATTTCACACTAAGAAACAATGCTAGACACCTTTTCAATTAATGTAGACTCTGCACATATTTTCATGGCTCCCCCAATCGTGCATATATAACTTGAATGCAGTTCATGTTTGCATGAACAATCAACTTTTCTAGACTAGGGCTGCTTTTCTGGGTTGCTCTTTATAGAGAACCAATTTATTTTGAAAGATTATGCAGACTTTCATTTAATGAGAAAGTTATGCCCACACCTTTAGTGGTTAACGTTTTTGCTTTATACTTTGAATAATCCTCAACTTTTGTTTAATGGATAATATTTTCAGCAGGGTAAAGAAGGTTTTCTTAATAAGAATTTAACTTTGTTTCATATAAAATAACGCTTTATACTTGAATCTTATGAATGGAGATCTTGAATTACCATAGCAGCAAAATATTAATTTTATTCAAAACTTAGGAACCATATATAAATGCTAATTAACATGAAGTTGTACAGTACACTGAATCCATCATAGGATAAATTAACACATGATAAGTAAGTACCTAATGCAAAACACTCTTAGTAAAACTTAAATATAATATACGGAAGCAAACTCAATAAACTTATACATAAACCAAACTAATTAGATCATGCTCTAGGCTTAATTTTTCCCTCATTAGCCATCTGGAAAAGTCGTGCTTGAGTTGCTGCAGCCTTATTTGAGCTGAGTGATGCTACAAATCTGTCTCTGACTTGATCAGTTGTGTAAGGGAACTTGTTGTTCACCAAGGAGTTAAGATAAGAAGCTGCACCTTCTCTGTAAAGTGCTCCGAGCGCATCAGTTCTTGTGTTGGAAAGTGCTTGTGGAATGCTGAGACTTGCACCGAGTCCTGGCAGACTATGCGCACCAAAAACATTGCCTAAGGTTCCCCACCAGCCTAGTAATCCCCAGATGAGTTGTGGGTGAGTATTCCAGTAGCTGCAGATTTGAGGAAAAAAAGTTCAAAAATGTTATTTAACAGTTAAAAGCCTTGCAGTATATTTTGATAATTTACATCATGAGGCCTAAATATGTTGTTGGTCCCTGTAAAAACTACCTTTTGTTGTCAGTCCTTGTAAAGTTGTCTTCCTTGTTTTTGTCCTTGGAAATATATCACTTTTTAATTTTGGTCGTTGTTGTTTTGTTTTAATCCATGAAATATTTGTTAACATTGAATATGATTCCATAATATGTAAAGCATTTGATTTTAGTTCTTCCAACATGGACTACAGAAGGACTAAAATGAAAATTACATACATATTACGACTAATTTCAACATGAATAAATTTTACATGGACTAAAATAAAACAATATTTGCAAGAATTAAAAAATACAGTTTTTATCAGGGGCTAAAAGTAAAAAAGTTTTATATTTTCAAGGACTTGAGACATATTTAAGCCTTAACATTACAGCGCAACATAGTAGAAGGAACTTACTTGCATGTACCAGTGGGAGATGGTGCAGGAAGGAAAGGTGGTGTTGGGAAAGTGGGGGTCAACGGGGTGCCAGGATCGATTGGGGGGCTACCACTTCCATAAGTTGGTGGTGAGTTGTAGTACCCTCCTGATGGAGGGTTTGATGGTGTTATTGGGGTTAAAGGGTTTGATGGCGTTGTTGGGGTTAAAGGGTCTTGTGGTGGTGAGTTGTAGTACCCTCCTGATGGAGGGTTTGATGGTGTTGTTGGGGTTATAGGGTCTGCTGGTGGTGAGTCGTAGCCTCCTGATGGAGGGTTTGATGGTGTTGTAGGGGTTATAGGGTCTTGTGGTGGTGAGTTGTAGTACCCTCCTGATGGAGGGTTTGATGGTGTTGTTGGGGTTGTAGGGTCTGCTGGTGGTGAGTCGTAGCCTCCTGATGGAGGGTTTGATGGTGTTGTTGGGGTTATAGGGTCTGCTGGTGGTGAGTCGTAGCCTCCTGATGGAGGGTTTGATGGTGTTGTTGGGGTTATAGGGTCTGCTGGTGGTGAGTCATAGCCTCCTGATGGAGGGTTTGATGGTGTTGTAGGAGTTATAGGGTCTTGTGGTGGTGAGTTGTAATAGCCTCCTGATGGAGGGTTTGATGGTGTTGTTGGGGTTATAGGGTCTGCTGGTGGTGAGTCGTAGCCTCCTGATGGAGGGTTTGATGGTGTTGTTGGGGTTATAGGGTCTGCTGGTGGTGAGTCATAGCCTCCTGATGGAGGGCTTGATGGTGTTGTTGGACTTGTAGGGTCTGAGGGTGGACAGTCGCTAGATGGAGGTGTTGATGGAGTTGGAGTGTAACTTCCATCGCCTGAGGGTGGTGTTGGGGATGGATCATAACTTCCACTTCCTGGAGGAGTTGATGGGGTTGGAGTGTAACTTCCATCACCACCTGGTGATGGGGTTGGATCAGAACTTCCGCCGCCATCTGAGGGCGGTGATGGGGTAGGAGTTGACGGGGTCGGAGTGTAGCTTCCACTACCTGACGGTGGTGACGGGGTTGGAGTTGATGGTGTTGGATTGTAACTTCCACCACCATCCGATGGTGGTGATGGGGTGGGAGTTGACGGGGTTGGACTGTAACTTCCGTCACCACCGGGTGATGGGGTTGGATCACAATTTGGGGGAGTTGATGGGGTTGGATCAGAACTTCCACCACCATCTGAGGGTGGTGATGGTGTAGGAGTTGATGGGGTTGGACTGTAACTTCCACCACCTGACGGTGGTGACGGAGTTGATGGAGTTGGATTATAACTTCCACTGCCTGAAGGGGGTGATGATGATCCATGACCATGGCCATGATGACTATGACCGTGACCGTGACCGTGGCCGTGAGAGGGTGAAGACCCACTAGAGGGTGGAGTGCCACTGCTACCACAACCACCTCCAGAGTGGTGAGATGGTGGACTATGTGAACCTTCAACAATTCAAAATTAATGTATTACACAGCATGAGGGAACAAATCAAAGTAAGTATAATATTAAAAAAAATCAAAATAGCTTCTTTATGAGATGTTGATTTTGATACTTCAATTTTGAAAAATAATTGACCTACTACTGTGTAGCTTTCAAGTAAAGTCCAAAATCATATCATTAATAAATATATCCACTATTTTGCATAAATAAGAAAAGTAAAACAGATAGCTAAGTTAGAGAAATACATAGAGAATCAGATAAATCTGAGGGAGAACTTCCTCCTGCTTGAGTGTTGGCTATTACAGGAACAATAACAAGGTTTTGAGAAACCAATGCAACCAACATTGTGAACATGGTAAGAGAAGCATTGTTGCTTCTTTTCTTCTCCATAGTTGCTTGGAGAGAAAAAAGAAAGGGAGGATTTCGAAGTGGTTTGGAGAAGTGAGTGAAGAGTGGTTATAAAATGGTTCACTGAGTGAAGTAAATATAAGCAGGTGGAAGAGTGTGTGGGTTAGTTGAAGTTTTGCAGGGTGCATTTACTTCTATTTACATTTACTTTCTGAAATAATGCACAAGTTTTGTAAAATAGTTAAAATATACACTCGACATGAAATTGAGTTGAGTATGTGTCAGTACACTTACTCTAAAACTCAAACCTTGTTTTCTTGTTGATCATATAACCATTATTAGTTGATTGGTCACTATTTGTGAGGTGTGTTATGATGATGCAAATTACAACTATGGTTACTCTTAGTTAAGGTGTTTTAATTTATTCTGGAAACCAAGTTAGTGTAGCACATTACTTTCTCCTCCAATAAAATGTTGGAACCCACGTGAACAAAAAATATCAAAGACTTGACTGTGAAATCAATCTACTGTGCCCCAACATTTATGAGGAGTGATGGAGACATACTCCAAGAAAAATTTATCTAATTTTTCTATCTATAATTCAGAAACTGTTGTTGTTGATGAATCAATATATGATATACCTTTGTATTTCGTAAATAAATAGATATATATATATATATATATATGAGAGCTTATAGTATAATTTGAAACCTTAGAGTATAATATGAAACCTTCAAGTTTGGTGAAATGAGAGTTATTTATTTTAGTATATTGTGTTATATGTGATTTATGAATGAATTTCCTAACAACTTTATTTTCTCATTTTGTTGCTTTTAGATTCCATTCCAAAGAAGGAAGTATTCTAGATGGTATCAATGTTGGTTGTTAAATATATTTTTTGGTGTTTTTTTATTTTTTTTGTGATAGGAAGTATTCATAATGGTCCCAATGTTGGTTATTAAATGATGCATTACATGCATACATGCAAATAGTGCTGTTTTTTAGAAATTAGAATGATGTATGCTTATTTTCCAATTGCTCCCCGCGGTATGAATGAGTCAATATAGATGGTAAAAAAAACCTAACTCACATACAATGGTTAGATGTATAACTTAAATTGAACTTGTAAAGCTTGGTTGGTTGGTTAAGAAATATGATCTAATCTAGCCACATTTTTGGGCGAGAGATGTGGCAAGGGAGAGATAGACCTTGTATGGATAAACAACTTGATTCACAACTTATAGTATGATAAATACTTATGTTAACAAATGATAAACTAAAGTTAAATTATTTTCGTAAAATTTAAAAGATGCTTTTATAGGTTGTTGTCAAGAGCTTTTGCAAATAAGCTGAAAATAGCTCATGTCAGGCATAAAATATTATGCAAGTAAATAAACTTAAATAAGTTAATCAAAATAGTTCATGATAAAAGGAACAAAGTTTCATATTGACTAGAGAGATGACCATAATTGCCGGTTAATTCATGCATCAAGAGATTTAATGTTGCTGTATTCTCATAGTTAAATTTGAATATGTTACATTTGATTAAGTTGGATAAGATCCAAACAAATGTCATTTGCTATTTGATGAAAGAAAAAAAAGTGTCGGAATGATTCAAATACATGAAATCTCTTAAGATTCAAAAGGTGTCAGAATGATTCAAATACATGAAATCTCTTAAGATTCAAACAACATTTATAAAGGTATTAGCATGATTCGAACTCGAAGCCTATGGATCCAAACCTATATTTTTACTAGTAGACCAATAAAGGAATGGTAAAGTATCTTATAAGTTACACGCATATCATCTTGTAGCTTTCTGATTTCCCGCCATAACAAGCAACTGCAAAGAGTTTGTTTCCCTTCGCTTTCACAGTCAAGCTTTTTTGAAGCACAAAACAGTGATTTTACGTGGGTGCTACAAGTGTGAGTGAATTACTTCTAATTCGTGACATTTGCCGATGGTAGGTGAGGTTGCACTAAAGTGTTGGGAGAGTAATTAATATGACTGGCAATTTATTTTTCCATTCAAGACTAGAATTTTGGGATTAATTAATCAAGCATGGGTTTGGTCCTAACTATACGGAAATGCTAACTTGTGTCTTAAGGCAGTGTTCTAAGGGCACATGTTAAAGTTTTAAAGATGAAAATTATGCATCGTAAAATATGCCAATTTATTTCTCACAAGATTTAAATTTAATGTTTCTCAGTAAATATTTGCTATTTGTAAAAGCCTTAACATTTGCCCTAAGGGCATAAGTTAGCATCACCATTTTTTAAAAGGGCTAAATACTGGTCCTCATGGTACTTGTTAAGAAAATTAAAATTGAAGTATTCTCTTGAGAAATAGTGAGAAAGTGTATATGTATTAAAAAAAAAAGTCATGTTAACTAGTGCCTCTCCGGCACTAGTTAAGAAAGTTAAATTAGAAACTTGTATTAAAAACAACTTTTTGATCTTTAAAAAGTTATATATTCACCTTTTCACAATTCAATAAAAATCTTTTTAATTTGGTTTTTTTGACTAGTGTTCAGAAGTACTAGTTAACATTTCCCTATAAAAAAACAGTCTTGTTAACGGGTGCCTTAAGAACATCGTTTAGGATTTCATTAAAAGAATTTTGTCATGGAAACACAAATTATTATTTTTGCTCAAAAAAAACTTACTATTTTTAGTACTTTAACCAATATCTTACGAGCACTCGATAATGTTCTCCATAAAAAATAGAAATGTCAACTTCCACTATACAAGAGATTTATGTTTCTATTTATTTGTCATTTTAAAAGTTCAATGGAACATTAACTGATACTTAATGCTCGAGTATTTATTGCAAAGTGAAAAACACAGGGAATAGGATAATAACTTGTTAAAGTAGTTGTAGAAAAAAGGAAAATAATTCTATAAAGGCTCTGTTTGGTAAAAAAATAACGGATAGTTTATAAGCTAGCTGATAGGTTATAGGTGATGACTGATAGTTTATAGCTGATAGCTGATGACTGATAGCTGATAAGCTAATTGAAGTGTTTGGTAAAATTAGCGGTTCAACTAGCTGTTAAATGTAAAATGACATAAAAGGACATTTTTAATTCATACTTTAATTCATATCACTTAATATTTAAGTATTTAGAAGTTAGTAATTTAAATTTAATATATCATTTATATTATATTTTTAAATCAGTTTTTATACTTCATAACATTAACATTGCACTAATAATATTTTGAACATAACAAAGCTCAATGTAACACCTCAACATTTTAAATAGTAATAAAATTATTAAATTATATTCTTAATATATGTATTATTAACTTTTTTTATTGTATTTATATTTTAAATTTATTCTATTTCAGTCTTTATACTTTACAAAAATTAAAGCATAAAGTTTCTTTGAAAAAAGTATAAATTTTTAATTTAATATCATAAATGCTACAAGTATAAAAAAAAGGTCGTATTATGGAACAAGAAAAAATTGTATGCCACTTACACAGTAAAAAAAAAGGACGTATATATAGAACAAAAAAAAATGGTATAGAACAAAAAAAATGGTATGCCAGTTACACAGTACGCGTGAGGATTGAGGAGAAACATTAAAAATATAATAGCTTGGTTTTAATTTATAGTAGAGGGTAAATATGGATTTTAATTAAAAAGACAAGGGTGAAAGTGGAAGAAAAAACAATAAGCTATAAGCTATAAGCTCAAACGCTACTTGAAACAGCGTCTGAAAAATAGCTTATAAGCTTGTGAAATAAGCTATAAGCTCGTGGTGCAAGACCACTACCAAACGGAGCTTATTTTGTCAAACGAGCTTATAAGCTATAAGCTCATTCAGTGGTCTTACCAAACAGACCCAAAAAATATTTTTCCGTCTTATGATATGTGTCTTATTAGCTTTACACGATTATTATTTTCCTTTGTTAAATCAGGGTCTCTTCAAAAAACGTTTGGATCAGATGGTTAGCACCTCTTTCAATTTAACCAGTTATCATGTATTCAAATTCAACCATAAAAGTGAAACACTATTAAAACTCTTAAACAAGAATTTATGTTCATTGTAGTCTTAGAGATTTGTACATGCATGTGTGCATATATGATACTCAATTTATTCACACAAGAATGTGAAAAATTATTTAGAACGTAAATGTTCCAAACAGTACATTTATAGTGAAACCAATGGAGTACATGCTAATAAATTAACAATGCTTCTATTAAGGTTGCCATGCCTTACCCTTCTCATGCCCACATGGAAGGTCTTGGTAATCTAATGGGTAATGGGCTGTGATAAAGTTGAGAAGTTGTTTCATTACCTTTCTTTTATTTATTCACAAAAAAGAGTTGTCAATGAAGAATGAAATTCTATTGATGCCAGTAAGATACTCTTTGATAACCGGTTTTTATCATTATTTTTTTAAAGGGCAATGCTAACCAATGCTTCTGGGGCACTGGTTAAAGAATAATTAATTCATAGATCACACTTGTTTTTACATTAATTAAAGTGAGAAATTAGTCAAGTAATTAAGATTAATAAATGTTGTATTCAATACTCTCTCAATTACACATTTAATAATTTTGTATTTGATATTTTAATTGGATATGTTTTATTTTTGGAATTGCTAATTTATTTTGAACTTTATAATATCTTGTCTTAGTTTAATTATTTTTACAACTTTTAATTAAAAAAACTGAAAGAAAACAATAGACTTTTTTCACGGAAAAAAATTGGATACAACTTTTGTCTTTGAAAAAAATAGGATACAGCTTTGGAAAAATAAATCACGGAAAAAAATTCAAGAAATTGAAAGGAAAGGAAAGGAGTTGCGCGTGTATTTGTGTGTGTGTGTGTGTGTGTATATATGGGAAATAACTTTGCTTTTGAGATAGTATTGAATACAACATTTATTAATTTTTTATTTGACTAATTTTTCCTTTTAATTAATGTAAAACAATTGTGATCCATGAATTAATTGTTCCTTAACCAGTACCTCGGAGCAGCGGTTAGCAACACCTTTTTTTTATTATTGGTTTAAAGTTTCGATAGAGCCAACTCATTTGTGGTAGTATAATTTACTCTAAAAATAAAATAAAACAAAGCAAGGTCATATTTTCTTTTTTAATAAATTGTATAAAAGCATCACAACTAACCCTAAAGTAGGTATTCCTTCAAAAAAAAACCTAAAGTAGGTATTATAGACAATTGTACTATGATATTTTCGTGTGCGCTCGTTTAAGATCTGAACAGTAGAGATTTGAAGACCTACATTCTCATCATGAGACACTCCAAGGACCATTTGTGGAGACATAAACTTCACCTAAATTACGATTCAAATGCAATGCCACTACCACATTAATATTCAAATGTAACATTGCCATCACCGAATGATATCAATGTCATCATATTTTAAGTGTAAAAACCATTGAAGTCGATTGACATCAACATCATCAAATTGACGCATGAGAAGCTGCATGGCCGTCTCAAACATTAAGACACTAAAATCTTTGCTTTAGGCCTAAACATTGTATTTGTTAGTATTTTAAAGTGAAAAATTATTTGAGAGGTATATAGTCCAGGAACTTGTTGTAAACTAAAGGCTTAAATATGTAAATCGTCCCCGTAAGTAGTTCAAGTATTTTTGGTTTTCGTCCCTGTATCTTTTTTTGTTATAAAACAACCCCCATAAGTTATAAACGTTATGGTTTTCATCCCTCCCATCAACTTCCGTTACAAAAACGTCCAAGTGTCTAACGGCTGCTGACGTTGTGAAGGATGATGTGGCAAAAAACGCATATGTGTCGTGACGGGTGATCACTGACCATATTACAGGGACAAAAACCAAAAATGAAAAGGTACGGAGGGACGAAATTAAAAATATCTAAATAACAAAATTTGAAATTTAAAAACCATTGTTTCCATCTTCTTCCTCTCTCTCTCTAAATTAAATAAATAAACTAGAGACTCATTTAAAAACAACTCAATCAGATGGTTTGTGTCTCTTTCAGTTTAATCAGGGGTCTTAGATTTGAATCTAACTATTAAAATTCTTAAAAGATAATTTTCGATAATTGTATTCTTACCGACTAAAAGATTGAGAAATAATATTTATACAATTATTTTTGGGCAAAAACAAGAGATAGAGAGAGCACCATAATAATATGAGAGAGTAGAAAAATCGTTTCACTAAAAAATTAATCTTTAATGTTTTTTTTTTTGGTCTGGTAGTATAGTGGAATTATGCAATGTTCCTACCAACTGAGCTAAGCTCATGGGGACTCTTTAATGTTATGTTTATCCTTATTTATTAATTTTGTTAAGTCTGCAGCAACTTAACCTAATATTTTTCCGCTAATTTGCTGTATTAGGTTAATAGTAATTTAACCTAACAAATTTCATCTAAAAAAAATGTATCGCACCAATTTCATTTCTAACCTCTTGCCTTTTTTTTAACAATATTTTGTACACTTATGCCATGTTTTTCCTTCTTTTTTTTATCCTTATTTATTAATTTTGTTAGGTCTGCAACAACTTAACCTAATAATTTTCCTCTATAATGCTGCATTAGGTTAGCAACAATTTAACCTAACAAATACTATATTCTTTTTTCTTTATAATTAAAAAAGAAGATATTGTTTTTTTTAATTATAAAGAAAAAGAGAGAATAATTGTCCCAATACTTATATTGTGATTAAATAAATAAATAGTCTTTAATAGATTATTTCTCTATCAAATGACATTAAAGACATATTGAGACGAATTTGATTGCGATATTTGATCTTTAATAATCTAATTTGTGTTTATTGATAGATGCATGTGTATTTCACAGGTCAAAAATCATTTATCGATTTCTATTATGGTCGATAGGACTCGTGCGTGCACGGGTCAAAAGTACCCCATTAATACAGAAAAGCGGCAAATCATTTAAACAAAAATATTTGATATTTTTAATGAGATCAATGAAGTCCATGCTAGCAATATTTCTAATTAAGGTTGCCATGCCTTATCACTCTCGTGCCCACATGGAATGCCTTGGGGTGGTTACCATAATCTAATAGGCAATGGGTTGTGATAGGAGATAATCTTATTTGTTCACAAACACAAATGAGTGAAGGAGTTAATCATTTTCTTTTATTTATTTACGGAAAAAAAGAGTTGTCAAAATGTCAAGAGTGAAGTTTTGTTTGTGCTAGTAAAATATTCTCCTAATAATTATTTATGTGAAATTCATTTTTTTAAATAACCTATATAAATTTCATTAAATAAGAACATTACCGGTACTCCTCTTTCACAAGTACAGGATTAAAATCAAAATAATCAAAATGAATTAGTATTTTTACATAGAGATATGCGTAATTATGACTTTCACAAGTAGTATTTGACTTGTATTTTTAAAAGATAATTTATCTTTTTCAGATCTTTAAACAATGTCTTTAGCATAACCCTAATAAATATTAATAATAATGAACCTTCCATGTTAAACATTCTCCAACTAGAAATGAACCCACAAAACACAGCTTGATAACATGACAACAATACCATTCTCTGTAAACAACTTGTTGAAATTGATTCTAGGCGGTTTCAAACAACATTATCTCAAACATGTTCACATTAGTGTTCAGCCTACCCTTCTAATTACTTTACATGGATATTGTAAAGTTGTTATTCAAAGACGGTGATTCTGTACCAATATTTACTCATATTGCTGCAATTATGAGCAAATCATCATGCTGTATAATGTAACAAGATCCAATGTCATACACAATAATTATACTTCACCAGATTTTTAGGGATTTTTTGATGACTACATAAGCTTCCAACGTTGACCATTGAGAGATGAATCAATTTTTATTTCCTCGTGTATTTCTCATGCACATAACTATGATTACGTGTCATTCATTTTGGACAATGAATCTATAACCGTCAGGAATATCCAACTTAGTATTCTTATCACAACCTCTGATGTATTGTTTTAATTTTAATGGTACCATATTTCCTGAAACATGTGTCATGCAGTCAATAATTTCAATTGTCCAACCTAAATCAACGATTGAGATCATTTAAATGTGATTTTTAGTAATGTGTAATTTGAGATGTTCGGTCTCAAATCAATGATCGAGATTGACTATTGTATAAAACTATGTTTCATTATTAGTTTATGGAACCCAAATCCTTTTTTTTTTTTGTCTATTTGACTAGACCACAAGCTTTCAAATAAGAAAATTGTTAGCTATTAGGAATTGACTTCAAGAATGATTAACATTGTTATAAATTATAATATTATTATTCAAGTAAGTTTGACATCATTCATTTTCTTCCACAGACCAAAGGAATCCTATAAATATGTGAACCAACGTGCTAGAACCTCAAAACAAATTTTATATATGCAATACCAAAAAGTTTCAAAATTTTCAAAGCCCTTTATCCTAAAATGTCTACAGATAGTATCTATATTCTTTCATGTGTTCTATTTCCTCTGTTTGCTCTGCTCTCTTTCAGTTTCTTGAGGCACAAGCAACAAAATAACAAAGACAAAAGAAAGCTTCCACCGGGTGAAATGGGATTTCCATTGATAGGAGAGACCGTGGAATTCTTCAATGCTCAAAGGAGAAACAAATTGTATGAAGATTTTGTTCATCCACGAATCACGAAACACGGAAAGATCTTCAAAACAAGGATCATAGGTTCACCAACTGTGATAGTAAATGGAGCTGAGGCAAATAAGTTTATTTTGTCCAATGAGTTCAAGTTGGTAAAAAGCTCTTGGCCTTCTTCCTCAGTTCATCTCATGGGAAAGGACTCTATCATGGAGAAAGACGGAGAAAGACATCGCTTCCTACGAGGCATTATCGGCACTAGTTTTGGCTATGCTGGACTAGAAACATTAGTTCCAAAGTTATGCAACTTTGTTAAGTTGTATTTATCTAAAAACTGGCAAGGTCAAGAAGAAATTAGTCTCTACCGCTCGACGAAAGTTCTTACATTTAGCATTGTTTTCGAGTGTTTGTTAGGGATCAATGTGGAACCAGGTATGGTAGATACTTTTGAGAGAGTGTTGGAAGGAGTTTTCTCACCAGCAATTAAGTTTCCAGGTTCTAAATTTTGGAGAGCAATGAAAGCTAGAAAGGAGATAGAAAAGATGATAGTGAAAGTGGTGAGAGAGAAGAGAAAGGAAATTGAAGAAGGGAAGTTGAAAAGAGAGGAAGATAGAATGTTAATGTCTAAATTGGTATATGGAATGATCCAAGGGGAGATTACTGAAAAAGAGATTATAGATAATGTGGTTTTGCTAGTTTTTGCAGCTCATGATACTACTTCTTTTGCTGTTGCTATGACATTCAAGATGCTGGCTCAACATCCTGATTGCTATGATAAAGTTCTACAAGGTAATACCATAATCAATTTAATTGATATGCATCGACAACGTAAAGATTTTTTACACATTAGATAACCCATAATTGTTGGCTTAGTAAAAATATTTGACAGTTAAACTATCCAAATGATGGCTTGTGATTGGTCAAATGATGGTTTGTGATTGGTCGACAGTGTAAAAGTTTACGTTGTCGACGATGCATCAAAGTTAATTTCTATCTGATTTATCTTTCATGCAGCTTAAAATTAATACATTTAAACTATCCAAATTTAAGATATAATAATGTGAAAATGCTTAACTTTATGCAGAACATGTTAATATAATGAATAACAAAAGAAATGGTGAGAGTCTAAATGTAGAAGACATAAAGAAGATGAAGTATACATGGCAAGTTGCTAGAGAAAGTATGAGACTGTTCCCGCCAATATTTGGTTCTTTCAGGAAGGCAATTACTGATATTGAATATGAAGGTTTCACTATACCTAAAGGATGGAAGGTGAATACTATAGTTTTTTCCTTTCTTCTTACACAAGTTATATTAAGAATAATGTTTTTTTAACATAAAAAGTTCACACCATATAATACGTTACTTCTAACCGTCGATGCGATGGTATATAAATATGGTGTTGGACAACAATAATGTATCTAAACAACGTTTCTCTTAAGAGCATTGATATTTTGACACAAACATTGCACATCGTACATGAACACCACCGTATAAATAAAAACAGAAATCCATGTGTATTTCTATATTTCTCAATTTGGGATATTGTGACCCTTTTCAGGTGCTATGGACAACATATGGGACACATTACAATGAAGAGTATTTTAAGGATCCTACAAGTTTCAAGCCAAGTAGGTTTGAGGAGGGAATAGCACAATATGCATTTGTTCCCTTTGGAGGAGGGCCAAGAGTGTGTGCAGGGTACCAATTAGCCAAACTAAATATTCTTATACTTGTGCATTATGTTGTGACACAATATGAGTGGTCCTTACTCCATCCAGATGAAACAGTAACAATGGATCCTCTACCCTTCCCTTCCCTTGGAATGCCCATTAGAATTTCCCCTAAGCATATTTGACAAGACCAAGACAAATTTGTTTACCACAAATAATAATAGTACTCCCTCCGTTTCAAAATATAAGCAAAATTTACTTTTTAGGTTCATTCATTTAATGATGTATGTGATCCATTATGGACCACATACATCATTAAATGAATGAACCTAAAATGTAACTTTTGCTTATATTTTGGAACGGAGGAAGTACTTTTCGAGCACATTGCCTTTATATGATTATTATTATCAAGATAAGATAAAGATTAATTAGTTTGTTTTATTATCCTATGCGATCCTTAGCACATGTTACTTGGATTGGACATGGATCAAATATTAAAATAAATTAAATTGAAGCACATGAGCAGCATCCCACTAATTTTCTCTCTTGTACCAAAATAAGAAAACAATTTTTATTGGGAAGTAAAGGTTCTTGCAAAAGATAATATTGGGAAAAATAACACCCGTTGAAGTCACAAAAACAGAAGAAAAGATGTCGGCATTACCATTTTCAAGAAAATTGCTAAATTAAATTAAATGGTTGACATAAACCGTCTATAATTAAGAAAATTGGTTGAATGAAAATTAATGTATTTAATTAAAAATTTGAATTAAATACACCAATTTTAATTGATCATTTATTGGTGTTCGGGTGTTGAGGAAACGAAAGATCATTTATTTACAAAATGTAGCTTAGCGTGTGAGATCTGAATAGAAGTTCTGGGAAACCTCTTTATTTTGTTAAGAGAGTTTTTTTTGTTTGGGTGCTTCAAACTAAAAGAGGATGAAAGGTTTTCTTTTACTCCATCCCTATATCTAAACACTCATTTGACTTTATTTTTGTCTCTAATTGTAAACCCCTTTTCAAATTACTAGAAGCATTTATTACTTTTTTCCTAAACATACCCTTAATTAATACTACTAACTTGTCTTGAAATTTGAAAAGTCAAATTTAATATACATACAAACAAAGGACAATTTGGTAATATTAACACAGAAAACAGACATTAATTACACTGACAATTTTTTTTAAGAAATGTGAAAAAAGCAAAGGGGGGTTATATATAGGGACGGAGGGAGTAATATGGCATTCAGTTTTTTAGGTAGTTTGGAAAGAAGCATTCACTTTAGGAGATTATTTACGACGTGAAGCACCTCTTTTGGAGTTGGTTAATGGGAAAGAAATTGGGTGCTTCTTGTATTTTTTACGACTGGTTCTCGGTCGGACCCTCTTCTTTGTTTTACTAGATAGAATGGGTCTTTTTAGTTTTGTTGACACTTAGTACTCTTTGTATTTTTTTTCTTTCCCTATAAATATATTCTTTGTCTGGCATTCCCAAAAAAAAAAATTGATCAAATTTTTTCATATATATAAGACTGGAAAGAGTAATGATACTACAGAGCTTGGGGAGTATAGAAAACAATAATGAATTAAAGATGAAAATTACAAAGAGTATTTTACATTATATCATGATGTAAAATTTTAAAACATTAATTAATACTCCGATCTTTATTATAAGATAAATTTTTCAACCCATCTAGGGTTGATTTAGTGGCTAGCTTGGGACCTTGGAGTGTGCTCCTTTCAAGGTCCCAGGTTTCATTACCTCTGATACCAATATCAGTTGGATATTTCAAATAAGTTATGCTTTGGCTTTAAATGGGACCCTGCAAGTGGACGATGAGATTGAACCTCTCTGATTAATCGGTTCTAGAACATGATACCAAGTTTTAAAAAAAGAAGATAAATTTGTTTAGATTTATTTAATAAATTATCTATTTAGTCTATATTAAGAACTAGAAAAATCATTTATTAAATGAATTAAAAAAATAATTTTTCTCATATAAAAGAGATTGGAAGAAGATCGTACATGAGATACATTAAATATCATTCACTCACTTAGGACATTTTTATATGTAGGACTACTCACTCACATTTAATTGCCAATATCTAATGATGAGTATGAAAATAATTTCGAGCATAGATAGTTCTACAATTACAAATAATTTCTCTTCTTAACTATTGAAGTTTTTGTTGTCTGCAAATGTGAGTTATATGCCTCACGTTAAATAAATAAGTGGAGGTTGAACATTTTATAAGTGAGAAGGCTCATACAACCATAGCCTCAAGGTTTTGAGTAAATGTCTCGCATCTCTCTCACTTGTGTGGTTGCTCTGGCCTAAATTAGGGCGGTCCCTCTGGCTCTCCTCGTGAATCAACAGTGGTATCAGAGCCTGGTTCAACAAAGGGTACCACCAGCTCCTTGTGTCGAAAGTCTTCCTCACAAGGTGCTCAGGCAGTAGGTTCCATTGCGACGTAATCAACAACGGTGGTCCAAGAAAATATGCAAAAGAGCTTCCGCTCGAGGGAGTGGACGATGAATTGATGGACTCACACTTGAGAGGGAGTGTTGTGTGCATGTGTGAGTTATATGTCATACGTCCAGGGGCGGATCACTTTCCTTCAAGACTTGCAACTCAACTAGTAGCAACGCCTCTCCCTCTATCAACTCTCAGTCTCAGTCATTTTCATTCATTCTCCTCTTTCTCCTCTCCAGTCTCCACTCTCCTCCAGGTTTGTCCTATGTTATTTTTTGTGTGTTTGTTCTATTTTATTGATGCTTGTTATTTGTAAATGGATGAATGAGTCAATGAGTTGATTATTCAAATTCAAACCACAATTTAGTTTTGTTGATTATCCCTAATTTTGATTTCCCAAACCCTAATTTAGAATTTTCCATTTTGTGTGATTAAGTGGAGAGTTTATGAAGGGACACTTAAGGTTGTGATCAATTGATTATAAGGTTGTAACTATCACAACTTCAATTTATAATGTGTGCATTTTGTGTTAATAGTTAAATACTTTCACTTTGTGTGGTTATACTTATACGGTTGTGATTTTTGTTGAGAGAATTGGTATCTGAATAAATAAGTACTTGATTCTCTAACCTTTATTTTTGTTAACATTCATTTTCTTCTTGTTCTGCTTTGTTTTTTGTTGATCAGATCAGTAGAAAATTATATGAAATGATGAGAATTAGAATTCTGAATTCTGAATTGTGAGAAATTAGAATTATATGTTATCTTTTGTATAAACTTTCAGAGATGAGGAGGTTTTTGGTTGATAGAACAAGTAATGTGAATGTTGTGCAACCGGAAGCCGAAGTAGAAGAACCACCGCATAATGTGGCCAATGAGTTTAATCCAAATGAGATTATGCCTGATTCAGGTCTTAGGAAATAAATTCATACGTATGCTCTGGATATTCAAGACCAAGTGAGGAAGGCATATATATTGAATGGTCCAATGCAACCAAATTTGTCAAGTTTTCCTCGTACTCTATTTTGGAGTCAAACTAGAGCATTTTGTGGATCATGGTATAAGAAGTATATATGGATTGAATATAGTGAGCTCAAGGATGCAACTTATTGTTTCTATTGCTTTCTCTTTAAGCAACTCGGGAGAGCCGAGTACTTCGGTTTCGAAGTCTTCACCAAAAACGGATTTAAAGATTGGAAGCATGCATCTAAAGACTTGAAAGAACATATTGGTAACCATGATAGTATGCACAATTCATGTATCAAACATTATGATGATTATAATAATCAAAGACAAAGCATAGAAAGTAATTTTGTTAGAGCAACTAAGGAATCCGAAGAATTGTATAAGATCCGTTTGACTTGTTCTCTAGATTGTACTAGATATCTAATAGCACAAGGCATTTCTTTCCGTGGTCATGATGAAAAAACTACTTCTCTAAACAAGGGTAATTTTAGAGAGATGGTAGATTGGATAAAATCTAATAATAAACAAGTGAGAGATGCTTTTGACCGTGGTGGAAAAAATTGCAAAATGACTTCCAGTGACATTCAAAAGGAACTTGCAGAGTGTTGTGCACATGAAGTTATGAATGTGATTATGGAAGAACTTGATGATAGACAATTCTCTGTGTTTATTGATGAGTCACGAGAGAACCCGTAGCCTTAAGGTTTTGGGTAAGAATGTACCGTCTCTCTCAATTGTATTGTTGTTCTGGCCTAGATGTGAATGACCTCCTCACTTCCCTCACGACCCAACAATTTTGTGATGTGAAATCAAATATTTAGACCGTTATTGTCGAGTATAGTTCAGGAAAAATTGTTTCGAGGTGCGGAAATATTAGCCATAACAAGCAAACTCAACATTGCTTAACTTCTACGATAAATATTTA
Organism: Medicago arabica; assembly: GCA_946800305.1. Classification (NCBI taxonomy): domain Eukaryota; kingdom Viridiplantae; phylum Streptophyta; class Magnoliopsida; order Fabales; family Fabaceae; genus Medicago; species Medicago arabica. The sequence continues at coordinate 4,635,703 of OX326970.1, forward strand.
TACAAAATGTAATTTATAAAAACAAATACTCATACATACTACAAAACTAGTAAATTAATAATATTTGGTTAATTTATATCTTAACTTATTTTGCAATTTTATTTTGATCACATAACTATTTTTTTGTTTTCATTTTGATCCCTAAACTTTACTTCTGTGAGTCAGCTTAGCCACTATTTCTGACAAAACTTTGCAAATCTATGTTAACTTTACCTATGTGTTATTAGTTCTCTGTCATTAGAAATTTATGCAAATATTAGGTTCTCCCTTTTATCAAGACCGTTTCTAAGATTTTGGTGGTTTAGGACGAACCTATAATTTAGGTCCTAACTAATAAATATAAATATATATATATATATATATATATATATATATATATATATATATATATAAACATCAAACTTAATATATAAAAAAAAAAAAAAAAAACTAAACAAATTTTTTGGAGCCTAATAGACCTCTAAAAAAATTTGAGGGTCTAAATTTCGTCCTGTCTCAGATACGGCTCTGCTTTCTACGAAATAGTTATAGAATTAAAATAAAACTACTAGGACGGTTTATCTTTTCATTCTTATTTTTTGTTAACATGTGTTTTTTGGTTTTCCTATATTCTCCTTCCTTGAAAGTAGTCATATTTGAGATAAGATTATAGGAACGTGAATCCTCTATTAGTGAGAAATCAAATCTACTTCCTTCTTTTCTAAATAGTCTAATGGTTAGAATTTACTTTTAAAATAAATAAGTATGATATTTGAAGTTTAAAGATCAATCCTTATATATCACAACGTATTACCTTATCAACTGAGCTATTCTTCTCACGTAAACTTAAAGATGCTAGTGAGTCTTTGCCCCCAACTCCATTGATATATCTATTTTTTTGTTAACTTGATAAATAAATAAATATAATCTTAAATAAAGTGAGAAGTAGAGTGAACATATCCTAAAAAAACAAATACCGTGACAGACGCTGTTTTATTTTACCTATATAGCATGACAACCGTGCAAGTGAGTTTTTCTGAATGGAACTGTGCAAGTGAGTTATTGTTGATGTATATTATTATTATTTAAAATTATAAAGGAGAATGCTAACAAGTATAAATCCTTAAAAAAACAACGTAAATAAATAGTAAAAGCAGTCCATTTATTTATTTAGAAGAGTGTTATTTGAATAACTATTTTTGTTGATAACTTGTGGACGACCGAATTATACAACAAAAAAAAAAGAGTATTGACACAAAACCAAAGTAACATAGAGATAAAGTAAAAACACAATGTAAGTATAAGAGATAAAGTTGTCACAAAAGTTGTCAAAAATGGTTGTTCAAATATCATTTCTCATTTATTTATCATAAGGAGGAAGGACAGAGAATTTGTTTTTTATGTAGTGATAAGCAATTACACCTAGGTTCGTCTCTGATAGTTTCTTTCCAGTTTTCAAAACAAACGATGAGTTTCGTTACTACAATTTTGAGTAAAAATATAAGTAAATGTTTGTTAGGTCGTGAGGGGAGCATGGAAATTATTCACATTAAGTCAAAAGTAATTACATAAGTGAGTTGAACACCATATTCTAACTTAAATCTTAAAAGTTTACTGTCTTCATTTTTCAAACAATGTGAACTTTTAACTCACTTCGCATTTGCCACACCAATGTCACTAATTTAAAAAGGTGTTATGTTATATTCTTTATGCATAAAAAAACTATAGTAATAAAGAAATGAAGTTGATCATATTTTTTTGTTGATATGAACTCAATTGAATATTTGGATCCATTAAAATAATTAAGGATGAGAAATAAAAAGGATAAATTTTCATTAAAAATTTAACTCTACCTAATTAGACTTAAAACAACTTATAGAAAAATGAAGAATATTAGTCACTCATGCAGATGTAGTTTGTAGAGACACTAGTCTCTCAAAATAATATAACTCTAATATTTTTCCATGCACAATTGTTAGAAATTGAACTCTTAGCCTAATAATTAAGAAATTCAAGCATCTACTAGTTATATCATGTCATATTAGTAAAATAAGGTTAATTATAACCTATCAAAACATTATAAATTCCTTTTATAAATTGTTTCAAACCCATAGGTTATGGTTGGAAGTTAAGTTTTAGAGGAAAATGGAGTGGAATGTTTATTTTTTATTTCTAAATTAAGGACATTATTAAAGGTTTCTTTTTCTTTTTGTCAATTAGTCTAATAGTTATAAATTCACCTCTTAAGGTGGATAAGTAGGATATTTAAGGTTTGAACATCGATTTGTATATACATTATGCAATGTCCTATCAATTGACTTACATTTACGGAGATTAGACATTATAAAATGTTTGTATAATTGTTTTTTTTCCTTTTTACAAATGTTTCTATAATTCATTAAAATGGTCATTTGAGTATTATATTATCATTTATCACATCATTCCTAAAAAAAATTAAAATCTCAAATACGGACTCAGATTTAAACTTAGCTTCTTATTATTTTTTTCTTTCAAAATAAACTATATACTTGGCTTTTCAAAACACTGCAAAACCCAACTCTCAACCATACCTTTATTAAATATCTATTTATAATATAAGTCAAATAATTAAAGTCTAAAGAGTAAATGTGTTAGTCCTGTCATTTTCCTTCTGCAGTTAGTGTTGTACACATGGGGTCCGAGGAGGAAGAGTTGAGTTGGCTATATGCAGTGCACAATTTAGGCTGCTAAATTTCTGATACTGTTTTTTGACTATATAATATGCAGTACTTTAAGAATTTGGCAGAATTTTAAATCATGGCAGTGTTTTAAATATTGTGTCTTGGATCAAAAAAAATTGTGTCGGTTGTGAAGGAAGTTAAGATGGTCTGGTGTGCCAGCAATTGGCAGCTAGGTAGCGTCAGTGCACAATAACTACTTGGTTTTTATTAAGAAAAACAAAAAATTAAAACTCAATTTTTTTGGCGGACAAAAAAATAATTCAATTTCTTCTTTTTAACAAATAAAATGAGATATACTAACATCAAAAGGGAAACTCATCGACACAAAATGTATCGGAGAGTAACACAAAGGTTACAACGATCCGAGAATGAGATAAAACATAACTATGGTAACCTAAAGTAAAATTAGTATACTTTGCTTTTGCCCACTAAAGAGAAAGCAACTTGACTTTATCTCAGAGCTAAGGAATTGATTTTTCTTGGTTTTTGAATATCTTGTAATTTCTTTCATTTCATAATACCGAAGCGCAAGATAGTCAAATAAGCTACAAAATGAACGACGAACTTTATAACCACATTAGAGAAGGAGAATTGAACAAAATGATCCGAAATATGTTGAGATTCAACCGAAGAGAAGCCTATCCAATTAGGAACAAAGTGCCAAAGATAATCAAATATATTGCAAGATAGAAACAAGTGTTGAGTTGTTTCCACACATCCACACCCCTCACACATAGTTGTGAATAGTGAGGGAGAATGCCATGTCTCGCCAAATTGTCTTTAGTCGGCAACTTATTGCAGAGAAGTCGCAAAGCAAAAATAGAAACCTTCAAAACATATTTATGCCAAATAAGGTCTAAAACTGCAATCAAACTATGTGTCTCCTAACTGGTGAACATCTGATACACCCCTTGAATAACGTACCCTCCACTCGAGTCAAGTTGCCAAAACCATTGATCTAGAGTACTAACCTGCAAATAATATCATGTAGTAAAACCCTACACTCCCCTATCAACTCATTTTCCTACGGAAACAACCGACACCACCACTTCCAAGCCTCACCCCTTCACCCGCACCCTAAAGAAAACACATACCCCACCGTGCTCCATATATGGACAGACAAGTCAAAGAGTCTATTTAACCACTCACGCAAGGGTGTCGTCCCTAACCACGGGTCCATCCAGAAAAAGTATCAACCTTGTCATCAGTCTTTTTCCTTAAATTTTCCTCGAACCAACTTCCCCCCTCAACACCTATGCCATCGCGAATTCTCACCACCTCCCTCCACCAAGATGACCCATATTGACCTCTTCTTTCAGCCGCCCTCCCTCCTCTTTGTAATGAGCTGACAACGCTCTGAACCACAATACTCATATATCCACTAACGTCCTCCAACAACATTTGCCTATAAGTGCAATATTAAACTTCCACACCCTTCTAACCATGAACCCACCATACTAATTTCACAAACAAATAAACTCTCAATCAAAACAAGTAATTTTCTTGTGATGCTCACCCCCACCCTAAAAAAATATTCAAAAGAGATTCAATAGAGGAGATTATACCCGAGGGAGCTATGAAGAAGGAAAAAGTTGTGAAGAAAATTTCCTTCTTAGGTTTGACTGGGTTTTGATGATAACAAACACACATCACAAAAGAAGAAAAACTATGGAGGCACAAGATGAAGATTAAGAATGAAGATTAGTGACTAGACTTCTTGGTTATACTCTTTGTAAGTACGACACTTGTTTTTTATTTTAGGCTAAAGTGCCCCCCCCCCCCCCCAACTTTCAAAAACTTACAATTTTGGCCCCCTAAGTACAAAAACTACGATTTTACCCCCTTAAGATTTAGCCCCTTTGCATATTTGGCCAATTTTGACCGGTCAATTGCTATAGGAAGTGGCACGCCACGTGTGTAATTATTTAATTAAAAAAACATATAATCATTTTTAAATTAAAAAAATTAAAAAAAATCTGGAAAATAATAATTGTGTAATTAAAAAAATAGAAAATTGGAAGGGGCGTGAGGTCCATTTTTGTTCTCAGATTCTTGTCAACATCATCTTCATATTTTTTGAAGAACATCATCCTTTATCTTCACCAAGATCATAATCATCAATTCATCATCATCACAAAACAATGAGTAATCCTTCTTCAATCTCCTCTCAATCAAACTCTTCTCCTCTCAATCAAACTCTTCTCCTCATAAAGCCCTTTCTTCATCTGAATGTTCTGCTCCAGCACTCTAATCGCAAAAGGTTTAGCCAACAAACTCACAACCCGTGAAATCTCCTTCGACACACAGTCCCACAAGGTTTAAGATCAACTCCTTCTGGTTTAGCCACCCACTTCTTCACTTCCTTCCCTTCCATCAACTCCTTCACATGGCTTTCAAAAACCCTTCTGAGACTCCCTTCTAGTTCAACAATATCAGAAGGAACCAAAACACTCGAAATCAACTCCGACGTAAAATCATGACCTATAGAAATCCTCGATTCCTAGAACCAAACAACAACATCACGACCATCGGTCCATTGCAGAAAATTAAGCGACGTAGCAACACCGTCATAGGGGTAGAAACAATAATTATCAGGGTTGGGTTTACATTTGCCGATCAGAGAGTCGACATCGTCGCGGATGAGTGCACGACGGCCGAGGTGGAGCTTGAGGATGAAATTGGGAGGGCGATGAGGTGGATTTCGCTCCGGAGGACGGTCGAAACGGAGGTTGGGGTAGAACTTAAGTCTCCGGTGACGGTAAACCGGACAAGCGGAGTTAGGGGGTTGACGGTGGAAATAGGTGGTGTGGTTAAAAAATGATTATATGGTTTTTTTTAATTTAAAAAATCATTTATTTAATTTAAAAATGATTATATGGTTTTTTTAAATTTTTTAATTAAATAATTACACACGTGGCGTGCCACGTAGCCATTGACCAGTCAAAATTGGTCAAAAGGACCAAATATGCTAAGGGGCTAAATGTTAAGGGGGTAAAATTGTAGTTTTTGTATTTAGGGGGCCAAAATTGCATGTTTTTGAAAGTTAAGGGGTGAAAAGTGCACTTTAGCCTTTAATTTATCATTCTTAACTTATGGAAAAACTTAGAATGCTTAGAAAATAATTACAAACATTCTTCTAAGTCATTATATAAAGCAATGCTAAAACTCTTATGAAAATAAATCACACTCACAATGATTTTCATATAAATGTGATTTTGCATTAAAATATTCTTATGAAAATTGCATTTGAAAAATTGCATATCATTATAAATATTTTCAGCATATTTTTATAAAGCCATGATTCATTATAGAATTGTCAAAGATTTTTTCCGTTGAATTAATTTTTTATATATCTATTGGCTTTCAAATACCATGGGATTATTTGCACCATGCATGATGCAATGTCTATTTGGATAACTTTCTTCATATACTTTTTTCCGTTGATCAAAATCATTTGCCTAATTAAATCAATATGGTGGATTGGCTAGTTCTTGATCTTCCAACGAATATTTCTCAATTATTTTGCAAAACAGCTAGCTAGTATTTTCTTATATGAATTTCAAACTCATTTCTATGAATATGTGTCATTTCAAATATGTTTCTATTCATTGGTAACATTTCTTTGAAAAATATTATTGTTTCATAAACATCTTTTTAGCCTTTATAAATTCAATTGAGAATTAAAACAATTTAGACACAACAATTTTCATTATCTCAATTGACATTTTCAATATCACTTGCTTTTAAATTTTTATTCAAATTGTTTGAAAAACTTTGCACACACTTTAACATTTATTAAAAAGTTTTCTGATCACTAAGTCCATTTGTTAGAGTGATATTGATAAAGATATACAACTATACATTTGTTATTTTTTAATTACTTTGTCGTAAAGTTTCTTGTCATTGTTGGTGAGAATTATTGTTTAAGATAGTGGGGGTGCTATCTTGTGATTAATGTAAAAGGTTCTTTGATTCGGGAAAATTCAAAGTCCACCAAAAGTGTTTGGTGTTTGTGTTGTAATCAAGAGAGGGTTTCTTTCTTGTGTTTATGTTAGAAAGATTGTTAGGGGGTCTTGGGGTGAGATTGCTTGCAACAAAGATTCTAACATAGTGAATTCCTTCGTGGGGTGTGAAGGGAGTGGATTGGCCCTAAGGTTTAGAGGGGAACCACTATAACTCTCTTGTGTCTTTTCTTCTTCCCTTACTCTTTTCTTATATGAATTTCAAACTCATTTCTATGAATAGGTGCCATTTCAAATATGTTTCTATTCATTGGTAACATTTCTTTGAAAAATATTATTGTTTCATAAACATCTTTTTAGCCTCTATAAATTCAATTGAGAATTAAAACAATTTCGACACAACAACTTTCATTATCTCAATTGACGTTTTCAATATCACTTGCTTTTAAATTTTTATTCAAATTGTTTGAAAAACTTTGCACACACTTTAACATTTATTAAAAAGTTTTCTGAGCACTAAGCCCATTTGTTAGAGTGATATTGATAAAGATATACAACTATACATTTGTTATTCTTTAATTACTTTGTCGTAAAGTTTCTTGCCATTGTTGGTGAGAATTATTGTTTAAGATAGTGGGGGTGCTATATTGTGATTAATGTAAAAGGTTCTTTGATTCGGGAAAATTCAAAGTCCACCAAAAGTGTTTGGTGTTTGTGTTGTAATCAAGAGAAGGTTTCTTTCTTGTGTTTATGTTAGAAAGATTGTTAGGGGGTCTTGGGGTGAGATTGCTTGCAACAAAGATTCTAACATAGTGAATTCCTTCGCGGGGTGTGAAGGGAGTAGATTGGCCCTAAGGTTTAGAGGGGAACCACTATAACTCTCTTGTGTCTTTTCTTCTTCCCTTACTCTTTTATTTTTCCGCATTCATACCTTCGTCATTATTTACCGGAAAAATTATCAACAACGTGAAACTCTTAAAAATTGACCAATATTCCTAGAAACCTAATTCATCCCCTCCCCTCCCCTCTTAGGTTACCATCTGAACTTACAAAAGCATAGATAAACAAAGAAGATAGAACAGGCTTAAGGAGAATCAAACGACCACCGAAAGAAAAATTTCTACTTTTTCAACGAAACAATCTAGCAGTAATATGTAACAACACCAGTTCCCAAAACACTAACAGCCACACATCACCACCAATTGGGAGACCCAATTACAAAAAAGGTACCGGCCAAATTTTACAATTATGAATTGATGATGCCTCATTCAACCAAGAGTCATTGGTGTTAATTCTAACCAACATGCTTTTATGAAAATTAACCTTCAAACACGACATTGCTTCAAAAATATCAAGAATAGCGCGCATAGCTCAACTTTTAACCCCCAAAAGCAATGTATCATCAACAAATTAAAGGTGAGAAATAATTGTAGAAGGGTGCATCCCAACCCGATATCCAGTTAAAATATTAGATTCCACCATGGTTGTCATCATAACATGCAAACTTTCCGCTGCCAACAAAAAAAAGAAAAAGAGAATGAGGGTCACCTTATCTTAGTACACTCCCTAACAGAAATTCATCAGTTGGAATACTATTAACCAAAACAAAAGATGTTGTCGTCGTACCAATACACTTTTTCATCCATTTCCTCCACAACGTTGGGTAAGACATATATTTGTTATGTTATCCCACAAATATATGTCCCTGGTTCAATTTAGTTCATGATAAATGTTAATGACTAATTTGTTCCTTGTATAAAAACATCAAATATTTTTCTCAAGACTAAATTCAACCACAAATAAATTGTTATGGACCAAATTGATACTTTCTACATATTATATATAAAGTAAATAACTATACTTGATTGTGATATTATATATTTAAAAATGAATATTGTTGTAGAAAAATATCATTTTACTATGACAATATTGATGTTTTTTCTTTTTGAAGAAAGATATCGGTGTTGTTCTCTTCATATATATAGTCAATTTGATAAACTATTAAGAAAAATAAAATAAAGGTGGATCATATTTTAAATAAAATTAATTAATATATTTATTCAACTTGACTATATATATTTTTTGTGGTGGCTGAGGTTTGAACCCTATACCTTACATATATTATGCATTATTCATACCAACTGAGTTAAGCTCATGAGGACAATTTTATTATATATATGCTTTAATTGTTTACGTAGAGAAAAGAAAGTTTGTCAAAAAAAATGTAGAGAAAATAAAGAATTTGAGTCAAAGAACATGACAAAGCCGCCACATGCCAAGAAGCCTTTCAATGATAGCATATTTAGAATTGCTCTTTACCCATCACATTTTTCTAATTCCCACTGAAATTTTAAAAATACTCCAGCATGAGTTAACTAATGCTAGTGTTAAATCTGCGTGACTTAACTTATGCAGAGATTTACACATAAATTTACACTAGCGTGAGTTAACTCACGCAGAGATTTGCACCAGCGCGAGTTAACTCACACATGTGCATTATAGTCATTTCAGTTGGAAATGAACATTTTTGGTTGGGTTAAGAGCAGAATTCGCATATCGATTTCAAGTATAATATTGACCTATTTTGGGCTAGTGACTTGTTTCCAAATTTGAATGTCAAGACACATCCATGCAATGATGCAAAGCCCATAAAAAATCCTCTTTGCCATCAAAACTCACTGCTATTTAAAACTTTTTTTAATGTTTGCATGTGTCTTGACATTTAAATTTGGATATGTGACACTAAGATTAAGCCATGCCACAACCTTATTAGACAACTATATTGATCTAAATCCACTTCTTTTTACACTAATTATAGCAATATCTGCTTATTTAAACTTCAGTTTAATCTTCAATTTAAATATCCCTTTTCAAAATTTAGGGGACAAAGCAAGAGAAAAACTTATTATGACTTCATATGCTAATAACAACGTTTTTCTCCTGCTTTGTCTAGGCTTATCCTTTTGCACAATTGCATTTGGTGGAAATTTCAATACCGATTTTAACATTCTCTTTGGAGATTTTAGGGCTAACATACAAAATGGTGGCAATGTTGCGTCACTCCAAATGGATAAATATTCTGGCTCTGGAATTGGATCCAAGAATTCGTATTTGTTTGGAAGATTTGACATGCAAATCAAACTTGTGCCAGGGAACTCTGCAGGCATTGTCACTGCATTTTATGTATGCACTTTGTTCCATAACCCTCATATATGCATGCAATAGTTTAATAACATTTATAATGGTTTTAAATTGTAGTTTAAGATATGTTGTGAACCTTTATATTAGGGAAAATGCGAATGGTGCAACTGAAATTATGGTTATGATATCTTTGTGGACCTATAAAACCGTTATACCGAAATTTAGATTTGAAGAGTTACAAATTTACGAACTCAATAGTCATTGAATCGATATTGGAGAGAATATGTTTTTTTTTACATGCATGATTTGAATTTTAAAACTTTGAAAATACTGTGATTGAAATTTCAATTGCATCTTATCTAATAATCACTGATATGTTGACTACGTGAATGTGAATGTGATCGTGTACCACAATTTGAAACTATTATTATGCTTATACGCATGAATACATAGCATAATATAAGGAACTTTCGCTTATTGTATGTCTGATTAATTTCATATGTATATATGCAGCTAAGTTCTGAAGGAGATCACCATGATGAAATTGATTTAGAGTTTTTGGGCAACGTGACTGGTCAACCATATATTCTCCAAACCAATATATTTGCAAATGGTGTTGGGGGCCGTGAGATGCAGTACTATCTTTGGTTTGATCCCACACAAAACTTTCACACCTATTCTATTGATTGGAATCCTCAACGCATAATGTAAGTTTTTTCAATCGAAATCAGACGATGCCGATGTTAAAAAACTACTTTCAAAACAACGAAAAAAAGCATAATTCTTTATATATAGAACAAACAATATATCTAAATCATGTGTGTTGGCATGTGTGTAGGGTATTGGTAGATAACCAACCGATAAGAGTGTCACGTAACAAACAAGGCACTGGTGTTCCATTCCCAACAAATCAACCAATGAGGTTATATACAACACTATGGAATGGAGATGCATGGGCAACACAAGGAGGAATAATGAAAGTTGATTGGTCAAAGGCTCCATTCACAGCTTGGTTTAGCAACTTCAATGCCAATGCTTGCATTCCAAGTCAATCTAATAATTGTCTTGGTTTCAATGGTGGAAAAAATAGAGGTCTTAATATTGATGCAAGGAAGAAGCTTAACCAGATTTATTCAAAATGGCTTGTTTATGATTATTGTCATGATTTTAGACGCTATGCTAATGGTCTTCCAAATGAATGCCGCCGCAAGTCCCACCGTCGCATGGCTCTTGAAGATTAATATTAGAGATTGCAAACTTCCACCAATGTTTCATCTTCAATGTTGTGGCCAAATATATAGTGAAGTAAATTTTTGATTATTTTTTGGTGAGTGAAAAATATGTATTTATTTATTGGAGAGCCATTTCATACCCGTGAAGGTGAAAAAATGGATACATGTATCTCTACTGCAAAAGGAATATATGAAAAAGGAAAAAATATTCAAAATCAATTTTTTATTTTAATTTCATCTTTAGTTCATTAGTTTGTGCCTTAATGACCGACTTATTATTTAGATACTGGTAAAAATCTTCTTTAAAAGAAGATTTACAATTAAATAAACATTACCTTCCGACTTCTACACACAAAATATAAACAGTTATATTAGTTTTTTACTTATTTATTTTTCTTATCGAGTTAAAATATAGTACTTATAGCTAGTTTAGTTTTTTACTTATTTATTTTTCTTATCGAGTTAAAATATAGTACTTATAGCTAGTTTAATTTTTTCAGACATTCAAAAAGTATAAAAAATTTAGATGAGCTAGAGATTAGATGAGGTGTCGGTTGATAGTCATCAACTATGATTGTCTTTCTTTAAGCGATCGACATTGAGGAAGAAACTATCTCTTAGTCGTGGGTTTCTTAACTGCTCTAGTAGAGAGTTAAGTATGATTGTTATCGAGTTTTTGTTACTATACTAAGAAATGCATGTAAATAGAAATAAAGACAGAATGATAAATGAATAAAATAAAATAAAAAATGGCTTGTGTGTTGATTGATAATGATTGTGTCTTGAATACATTGTATATATAATGTAGGTATTTGTAGGTAAACCTATTCATATTGGACAAAACAACATGGTCTAGAGTGTCTAGCCTTCCTCAAACATTTTTGTGGGTAACTGGTTAGTTTTCCCTCGTTGAGGGCTTCGTGGCATCTGAAACATGTCATCAATCGCCATAGTTGAGTTCACACTTATGAAAATCAGAATATATTTTCTAGGGTTTTGTTTGTTGGAAGAAAAGAGATAACTTAGAATAGACTTGAATAAAAAAGGAACTTAAAGAAAATCAAGGAGAAATATATGACAAGGTAAAGAGGTGTGAACCTCGGCTGAGGCTTTTTATAAAGAAGGTTAACCTAATGATTTAGAAAGAATACATCTTAATTTTCAGCCGAACGAAGGTCATTCAATTTTTTCTTGAGCCTATTGACTAATACGTGAGTTTCGAAGACATCAAAATGACTCATTGCTCGATAGAACTTAACTATGAGGTAACCACATGTAGTGACGAGTAATGGGAACATATTGAGGAAGGGATGCACAATATGGACCTTGTCAACGGATAATGATGTGAAGTGGGAATACGTCGATCGGGCATGTGAAAAATCAGCAAAATGTTTTTTTGTATGGGTTTGGGGAAAAAATCATCCGTAAAGAACAAGTTCAAAATATGATTTTAAGTCCAATATTTCATTATCTTTTATTTAAACTTTTGATGTTTAAAATATTCATATTTAATGCTTCTCATTTTTAAAACTTCTAAATTTTTGTAAATAAACTTTTTATAATTTCCTAAACATGGCTGCAAAAAAAAGTTTTTAAAAAATTAAGAGTTTAAGTTTAATGAGACAAATTTGGTTTTAGCAAGGACTAAAATTATGTGCAAGAAAATTTTGTAAAGACTAAAAAAAATTAAGTAAGGGATAAGCTTAGAAGAGAAAATCATCCTATATCATATATTAATGTATATTTTGATAAATTTGAATTTAGTTGTAAAGTGAAAATCATCCTATATGGTATCATATATTAGCCGAGTTGCCATATAAGCATCTCACTTGTCATATTATGAAAAATTGGCATCATCTTGCATAGGTGGAGAAAAGTTGGCCACTTTAAAGTTTGAGATATTAAAATTGTGGATTTAGAAATAAGAGCGCCAATTTTTTTAATGAGGCAAAATAAAGAGATCAAAACTCCATATAACTTCAAATAATGTTAATAAACTACAAATTGACTTTTTGTAAAACAAAAAAAAAACTGTAAATGTAATTATTTTACTCAAAATATATATAGTGTGTGTTTGGTTTGGCGGTGGGGAGAATTGATTTTGACAGAATTGAGTTTTAGAGAATTGATTTTAGTTAAAAGTAAGTTGGAAGTGAATTGATTTATGTTTGGATAGTTTGAATGAAAATTGATTTTGAATGTGCAATGACCAAATTATGCTTTTAATTGTATATAAAAGTAAATACCTCATTCTTATTTTAGATAATTAGTTTAATTTTTCCAAAAAAAAAAGATAATTAGTTTAATTTATTCAAAATCATAAATAGGATTTTATTGGTTCACAAATTCATTTTAAAAAATATTAATTTATAAGAGCTATTTTAATATTCTTTTGTAAAAAAAAAACACTAACAAAACATGCCAGTTTAAAAAAAATTGCTATTATTTAACCGAAATAAATAAATAAAACTATTTAGGTGGGTCACTTAAGTTTTTAGTTTTTTTTTCTTTTTCCAAAAGGTGGGTCATTTAAGTTAATGGGTCGGGTTGTAGGACAAAATAAAACATAGTCCATACAATTTTTCATCTCTAACCTAGAGAATTAAACATGGCGGCCGCAAGATATTATGGTGTGAGATGTCTTTGGCTTGTTGCTCTTCAAGCTGCAGCTGCAATGGCCATTCAACTAGGTGACAGGTTTTGCAGAAACATGCAAAAAGGATGTTTCTTACATAACTGCATTTGGACATAAAAGGGGCAAAACCGATAAATCAAGTTTATTTATTGTAGAATTGATTACAGAAAACGCAGAGCTTGAAATTGTTGCTTCTGTGAAACTCGCGTTTAGCTCAAAAATGTACGTTTTCAGAATTGCTTTTTGTTTTATCCAAACATCATTGAAAAAGAAAAAGTCACGTTTGGCAAAGCAACCAAACAAACTCGGTTTTGGATGGCACAAACGCCAAACCAAACAAGCACATGGACACTATAATATAAAATATTACCTTTGTCTTAAACTATATGACATTATAGACTAAATCAAATGAATTAAGAAAATTGTTAGTAATTTTTTATTAAAATAGTATATATATATTTTTGTTGAAACGTTAAATGTCAATATTGTCAAGTGTTATGTTCAAAGTGGAGATCCAATCAACGACCTCTTTTTCACTATAATTCTTAATTCTCACACTCCAACCATAAACCAACCTTATATCCCCTAGTTGGTAATAAATAATAATATTAACTCAAAACAAAATTAATATTTGATGTACACACTCACATATTTTAGGGCTACTTTCTGTATCCATCTATCTGTAACGCATCACTTGACTTGAGTTCCCTCCACAAAGTATTTCAAATTAAAAAGCACTTCGTTTATAGTTTTATGTACCATATAATCAGGAACATTGAAAGATAAAGGAAACCAACCACAAAACACAGCATATAATATAACCATTCTCCTTTATTTGTTTATTTATTTATCCACCATTCTCTTCACAAAACAAAGCATCAACCAGTCAGTAACCATGCCTATACCTTCAAGAAGAAAAACAAAACAAGCCAAGAACAAAACCAAACCTTTGACTCTGCCCAACCAACATTCTTCACCTACTGTTCAACTACAAACCCAAGGTAGTCATCACTCTCTCTGCCATCTACCTTTCCCAACCTCTTTTTGTTGTCTCTTGTTGTTTTTTTGTGTTTATTTTACTACATCCTTGTATGGTATCCTATGTTTCAAACCCTCATGTTTTCTTTGTTTTTCTTTCAATAACAAATTGGTAAGCGAAATTAGGTCTTTTCCACATATGGTATATATCTCTATGTTGTAGTTGAAGTGTTTTTTTTATTATCTGCAGGTACATTTTTATCTGAAAATCGTAGCAAAATGGAAGGAAATTTGAATGGAACGTTGCGTGATTATGATGGAAAATCCAAGTCTCAAAGTGATACTCCAGATGCTGTTGATATTGATAAACATGTTGAGTCATGCAAGGTGGTGGAAGAGACAGAAGATGTTTCTGAAACAGTTTTTGAATCTCCATATAATGGTCTTAATGTGTCTTCGCCTAATGAATCTAGTGATGCAATAGAAGTTAATCAAGTTGAGAATAAAATGGCTTCAGAAACTGTAGAAGTGGAATTGAAGGATGAGAAAGGAGAAGATTGTAAATCCCTTGAAGATAGTGATGGGGTGGAGCAAACTGAATCAGCTACTTCAAAAGACAATAATGAAGGATTTAAGGTAACCGAAGTGGTTGAAACAGTTAAGGACATGACAGTAGCTGAAGAGGAGAATGTTTTGCCTTCAACTAACGTGGTTTCAATTTCAAGGGAAGTTGCTTTGGAGACAAGTGGTAAGGGAATTGACGATGGAGATGAAAAGGTTGTTCCTCCAAAGGGAATTGAGGAGTCATTGGTGACATCTACACATGAGAAAGTTGAGGAACAGTTAGATGTCCAAGAATCATCGTCCTATGAAAGTGCTAAGGAGTCACTTCAACAATCTTCAAATGTTCATGATTCTGAAAGCAATAGTGTCAATGAGCAAGACACGATTGAAGAATCTAGAGGCATTGAAAATCAAGGGGTAGTTAATATTTTCATAATTTTCTAGACATTTTATTTTTATGATTTTTGAACTATTTTTCCATAGACATTTTAGACTGTGCTTAGTAAGTGTTAACTGTCATAAAGTTTTAAGAGATATATCTAATAATGCTTCTTCTTTCTTTTGTGACAGAGCATTTTTGCTGTGACTCAAAGGCAACACACCTCTTGGAAGAATTGTTGTGGACTCTTTGAAATTCTGAGGCATGGTGGTAGATAAATCAAGGTGAGTAAAACCTTAGTTCAGGATTTTATTTTTACAAATACTAACATGTTTTAATCGATTTAATTAATAATAAATTTTACAAATACTAATATGTTTTGATTCCACATGCTGCAAAATATGACTAAGTACTTGATTTATGACTAGCTGTATCAGTAAGGTTAATTGCAAGGAACATATTGAAAAAGGAGGGAACCAATTTTATATCAATTACCCTCATATTACTATTAAAAACATCTCTTTAAACCAACCAAAGTATAATTAACAATGCATTTAATGTCAATACGGTCAGCTTATACTTTTGACTGAAATAGAATGTTGCCAGATAAACATTCCTTGTTAAATAGTTTTTCTTTTTTATATGGCTAAGAGTTTAGTTTTGATTGATCACCCTTTTAGAGGTTCAAAAATCTGAAGTGAACACAGACAAATCAATAGTCTTAGTTACTTTGTTATAGTAATCTAAAACTGGATATTTGTTTTAACAGTAACATACTAACAGATACTTTCAATAGATTCTCTTGGAGAAACAAAAACCCAAATGTTGATAAGAAAAACTTGTTAAAAACACGTGAACCAAACTTGTTGGGTCTTGTACCCAAAGATTGGTCAATAACCAAACTTAAACATCTCATCATTTACCACATATTTCCCCCTAAGTTCAAGATTGGACTGTTTGAACTTAAATATACAACTTTGTCCCTAAAATTGTAAACCATATCCTTGGCCTTTACGAATTAGCAATTTTGTTATTGAAATTGCAACAAGTCAATCAAAGTTAACTTAAATCGACATCCGTGAATTGTCACATTTCATTAAACTTGCAACATGATGTTGTCTAGGGACTGAATTCAACGGATAAATTATTTTGATCGACGCAAAAATCTTCGGAACAAAATTGTAAATTTATATATAATTAACTGATAGTTACGATTTCATGAACAAAATTGCCTATTAACAATACGCTGCCTGCATAATCTAATATGTCTTGAGAAATTGCATAAAACAAAACTAAATTAAGCTCTTGAGTGGTGCCTTTAATATTTTCTAACTTGTGATTACTAATTTTTTGGTTCAAATATTTGGGAGCTTACAGGAGGTTGGCTCATGAGCAAAGGTATATCAAGGCACTGCAGGTCATGCTGCAAGGGCACCCTATTAAAAAAGTCAACTTGCTTTTATTTGCACACGTTGATTTTGAGCCTCATATTGTGAGGCATGTTCTTTTGTGGTGAGATAGTACCCTACCAAATTTCAGCTTTCATATTGTAAACTTCGATAAACCGCAGGTTATTTAGTCCAAAACTATTTTGCAGTTGAACGTTACATCCGCATTATACAAAGTAGCAAACATCTTGCGTGTTTCTCTTTATTTTTCTCCTAATTATGATATTTTTATGGACTTATTTGTTTCATGTTATATCCATGCACTCTCACAAGATACCAAGAGGATAGAAAAATGAATTTATCTCTCCACTTTATAGATGGAGAAAATGAGTGGGTTTCATGCATTTTGTCATAAAGATAGAGTTAGGCCTACATGCCATGCCGTAAAAAGTCGAGTTCAAATTGAAATTACATACAGTTAAGAAATTTCAACCGTCCAATAAAAAGACCAAGTGGCTCATATTCATACTTCACAACTCAAATACAAAATTCAAATTGTGTGTTGATCATCCTAACAATCCAGAATCGCATTACGTTAATCGAGTTCTGGCTCAACAACGTCATCAACTGGTGGCCTAGAATATTAACAGCATATATATTTTCCAATATGGAAGTATAAGAAAAGCCCCTAAAACCATTTGAATTGACCTCATTGTGTTGCCTTGGGACCTTGGAGTGTGCCTCCTCTCAAGGCCTCTGGTTCAATTCTCTAATATGCCAATTAATTTTGATGGGGCTAGTTAAAAGTTAGCAGACAATATTGCAAACCTACAAGTGATCATGGTTTGAGCCAACCCAACCTATTTAAAGAATATTGGTTGACAACACTGGACCTAACCCAACTCAATCAAAATTGCTCACCTTGCTAAAAAAAAGGCCAATCAAATAATTGACTCGATCAGATTTGACCCAAAAATGGCCGATCGAAAGTTATGACATGATTTTGAGGTGCCTAAAGATCAACTATTCATCGATTTAGATCAGGCCTGATTGAACAACATTGGACCCAACCAACCTTGATCAAACTAATAAGTTAGTGAATCTTCAGTTCAAAATTTAAAGTGCCAAAACTGTACATTCATTTTCTTTCAAAAAAACTGAATATTCATTTAAATATTAATGGTGCCAAGAATGAACATTCATTCCAGCACTTCCAATTTTAGAAAGTGCCGGAGCACTTTCAATTTTAGAAAGTGCCAGAATTATAGTGGTTTTTCGCAAGTGTTACGGGCAAAATTGGGTTAACACCGAATCAGGGTAGAGGGACAATTACGGGGGGGTGGGGGGTATGAGGTAAAATTTAGAAAAGATACCAAATTAATCAACTCTATTTAACCTCAGGTCAGTGTTCATTTTTCCTATAACACAATCCAACTAGACTTGTGGACGCTCCAAGCAAGTTCATTAAGCGAAGGCCAAAAATTATTCTTCAGCGAGTATATGCTGCAGTAAACACAGCACTCACAACAATTGCTCAAAAGCAACTAAGATTTTACTGTCTTTCTAGATTGATTTTCTATTAATTTTGAAAAGTAAATCATCTTTGTCTGAGCACTTTCCTACAGTTGCACCAAAATGGCCCAAAGATCACAAACAACTATATATAAACAACAAGAAATAAGAAATAAAGACGACTTCCAATTAACATGATTTGACTCAGTGTTCTATTCAATACGCATGCTATCATAGAATATAACCATCATATATGATTCACAGACTAGATTTTCTATATTCTACATCTAAATAAACACATGCAGGGAAATTCACCATCGGTTGACTAATTGCAAAGAAATTGAACAACTTGGACAAGTAATATCAAGGACAACACAGAATATGAAATACAGGAACTACCAAGTCAGCCTCCTTGAACAGCCAACAGTGCTGTTGTTAACCTCCACAACCCAAACAGGTAAGGATTAAATTAAACTAAGTGACCGTTTGGAACCACGTTAAAAAAGGCTGGTAAACACACTATTAATGCAAAGCTCAAAATTGCAGCTTTAGATTCTTGGACACACAACAATGGGACGTGGGGAATATAGAGTAAATGTGCATCCAAATTCCAAACAAGCTATAAACAAAGACATCAATTTCAATTTTACATTCTATTAGGCAACTATAATAGACTTGTAATCACTACAGCATAAACCTAGTAACTGCAGTTAATCAGAGCATTGCTCTTAACACACAATAGTTTTAATCCTCAACAAGCAACCAACAACCAAACCAGTATGCCAACTTTGACATATATCAAAAAGGCTTCAAAAACAAAAGCCATAGAAGCATCATTATTTCATGACTAACAAAATTGAAGCATATTTGTGAGTAAAAAAACTTGTAATCTAACCTCTACACCCTCCCATTCGTATTCCCACATCACAGAAAAATCACCTCCGTTTGGCGCAGTACACGTAGATCAACGCAGCTGCACCAAAAACTGCTACCGTAGTTCCTGCTCCCGCTGCTACAATCGGCCACTGCAACTTAAAATCCTTCTCTTCACCATGTATCCCATTTATCTCTCTGTCGACAATCTCAGCAGCTTTTTCATTCAGTGACTTGATCAACTTCTCAGCCTCCCCTACTTCCTCACGCAATTGAACAATTTTCGATTCAAAACCCTTTGCTTTCTCCTCAGATTCTCTAAGTGCCTTCTCCAAACTCAGTTTCTCATTCAACCAATCCCCTGCCTCATCTTTCTTCTCAGCACCAACCTTCTCCAATTCCTCAACCTTGTTTCTAAAACCATCAATTTCCCTGTCCTTCTCGCCAATAGTATCCCTCAGTTCCTCCTCAACCCTAATCCTCTTATTCCTCTCCTCAATCTCCTTCATCTCAAGAACACCAATTCTCTTCTCCAAATCCTTCACCCTCGCCTCACTCTCCGCTTTCACCTTCTTCAAACCTTCCACTTCCTTCGCCAACTCCTCAACCCTACCCTCCTTCTCCTTCAAAACCTCCTTCAAACCCTCAACCTCCTTCTTCATCTCCTCCCCAGCACTCATATCAGTTATCATATCATGCTGCATCCTCGCAATCTGCGTCTCAAGATCCGCTGCCCTAGCCGCAATAACCTGAGCCGCCTTCGCTGAATCCTGCGACTTCTCAACCACATCACGCATCTCTTCAATCTTCTCCCTCATCTCCTCACCCTTACTCCTCAGTTCCTCCATCTCCACCGTCAGCCTCTTGATTTCCTCCTTCTTTTCACTATTCTCCTTCACCAATTCATCTCTCTCCTTCTCCAACGCCGAGATCTTCGTCACCGATTGATCCTCATACTGATCATCAACAACACCGTTTGAAACACCGTCATCCGCCATTGTTAGTTAATTCTGCAAAAGAATACAAAAAAAAATCGCTAAAATCAACAAATCGAAATCTATGAAAGAAATTGCAAAAATAAATAAATTGAAGAATGAGTGAATAAATTGAAATGCAAAAGTATGAACGAGTGAAGAGTGAAACCGTAAGAGTGAAGCGAGAAAATGGAGTTGAGAATTTTCTGAGTGAATTTTCCGGGAAAGTGTGATAGAGAAAAGATAACCTTAGATTTATGAAGGGTGTAGAAATGCGATGGATTAGGGTTTTGTGAAAAATGAAAATGTTTTTCACTTTAACTTTTCTTTATTTATTTATGATGATGAAAATGAAAAATTAGAGTTTCTTTTTATTTATGCTTTTTCAGAAAAAAGGTAAAATAAAAGGTAACGGTTCAGATTCGAAATGTTGTTCTACGTGAATGGTGGTGTCGTTTTCGATCGGGTATGGTATGGTATGGGTTAATGGGTTTTTCCTTTTTTGTCTACCGTTTTGATTTTGTGTAGATTTAAAGGATTCTTATTGTAATTTTCGTTTAAATTTTGTAGAGCTATAAATTTAATTTTTTTTTGAAAGAAGTGCTATAAATTTAATGGAATCTCAATTTTGCTCTTGGTCTACTTTTCTCTTGTAATTTAATTTTTAAGTTAAATATGTTTTTGTCCTTATAAATATATCAATTTTTCGTTTTAATCCTTCTAAAAGAGAGATCAAAATAGTCATTATTTTTTTTGTGGTGTTTGGGGTTTGAACCCGACCTTGCATATATTATGAATTGTCCTTACCAGCTGAGCTAAGCTCACGGGGACAGAGACCAAAATAGTTATTGAAAATTTTATATGGACAAAAGTTGAAGAAAAAATATTAGAATTGACTAAAACAAAAAATTAATATATTTATAGAGAACAATGGTTCTCTATGCAACCATTGTCACAATGACTAAAACAAGGCTGATACAAAGTTTGGCCTATGTAAACCCATGTTCAAACCGTTCTAGGCCAACAAAGTTTCGACCATATCTACTATGTTATTTTGCCCTTCATAATTATTTCGACGGGCTTGCATGACCACTTGGTCCGCATCTTGGTGCTTATTCACCATTATTAGGATCCTTTTATGGTTCCTCTAGGGCTTGTTGTTGCGCTCTAGGTGGTTGTATTTGATTCCCAAGCCCTTGGTTGACTGGTTCTTCCACCAAGTTTTCCACTACCCCTGCACTTGGGTTCTGGGGTACTGGTGCAGTTCGCACCAGAGAGGCGCCAAAGAAATTAGCTATCCTTTCCATCTGAGTGGACAAGGCTTGGTAACTATTATTGGTGTCTCAAATCAATGGGTTGATGATTGTGCCAATCTGTTGGGTAACCATATTAACCATTTCACGGTTGCTTTCTTCCATTTGATGCCTTAGGGCATTCAAGGAAGCATTGGTTAATGATTGTTGTGTCATTCGACTGGGAATGCTTGTCTCAGGATCACCAAATGATGTTGGCAAGGGCACATTCAAACTTTCTGAAAACATGGATGGGTTTGTGTGTAACCCCTATATTAGGGTGGTAGGCATTCCATATGGCATGCTCCTATAGCCTGTCCCTGCAGGGTGCCAAAACCCTTGGGTCGATGGAATGGACTATGAGACCGGCACGGCCATCGTAGCCGTTGTGTGCACAGGTGAAGACACATGCGCAAGAGTCGTCGACCCTACTGGTGTTATCACAGTGTCTGCAACATTAGATGTATTTGCTTGCGCATTACTTTGAGAACTTGTTGGAATAGTTCCTGCTTCCTTTGCGTTGGCATTTTGTGATGTCGCCGCAGTTTGATTCGAAGGACGCATCATTTCAGGAAGTTGTTTTTTGCTTCTCAAACGCATACACAACACACACCATATAAATTTGAATCGAAATCAGCAGATTTCTTAAAAATTTAAACTAAACACAAAACAGTCCCACCGGGCGTGCCAATTTGTTTACACTGAAATTTGGTAAACACCCGCTGGTTTAAAATTAATTACTTGCAAGAGCAACCAGTAAATCTTAAGGACATATTTGTGTTTTAGTTTCTATATATTTCTTAGCTTTGTAACAGTTCTCCAAGAACATAAAGAAAAACTTAAAAGTAAAACTTATCGAATTTAAGCTGGTTAAACTCGTCGAAGTCACTTTCAAACGAAATGAAAGAAATTGCTTGAATAAAACGAATAAAATGCAAAGATATTTAAAGAAATGAACTTAAATAGCATTGATTGAATGTAAATTGGTACACAAATTCATACATTGTAACTTGCGACTCGTTTCTCTTTTCCATGCGGATAATTTGAGTGTAAGTTTTGTATGATTGGACTGTGACATGTTTTTCTTATGAAAAACTACTATTTATACTAATAGAAATAACTACCTAATTTGAATTCAAAACTATAACTGCTATAAACGAACAATTCTTATCCATCCGATCCAAACTGCCTCTTTCTGATTGACTTTATCCAAAACAAACTCTCTTTCGATGGATAACTGTGGCTAACTTTCCTTCGATGAAGAAGTTTACTTGTTTGATAAAGAAACACTTAAATCGAACCATAAGCATGGGCGAACCATCTTATCCAATGATTTGTCTTTTCATTTCATTTATGGCATAGTCAAACTTCCTTTGATGTAACCAAGACAAAAATACAAGCTAACAGGCAGTTAACTGTCGAAGGGGTATTTTAGTCATTTACTGGTATTTTTCAGCCTTATCAAATGTGTACACAACAATTTTCTTCTAGTAATGTGCGTCTGGGCCACATATTTGATCCACAATATGATGGGTACCTAAGGCATACAAAATCCAGTGATTGCATATGACCGAGGAAAATGTTGTTCCTGTTGTGTGCAAGTGTGAATTATATGTTCCACATCGAATAGAAAAGTAAAGGTTGAACACATTATAAGTAAGAGGACCCATATACCCAATGCCTTAAGGTTTTGAGTAAGAGTGTGCCGTCTCTTTTGCTTGTGTGGTTGTTCTAGCCTCAATGCAGGGGCGGACCTGGCCTCACAAAACTAGTGTGGCATAATTTTTTCCTGCTTTCTCACAATATTAATAGTAAAACAACTGTATAGATTAGTGGTACATATAAATGGATTTTACTTTTGGTACCCCGGTTCAACACTTGCTTTTTGCATTTTTTTATGGTATTATTAGTTAAAATAAAAGTTAAAAAGCTAAAATGAGCATTGCAAGGGTTGAACCCAGATTCCATTGGTGAAAGATGCACACCTTTGCCGCTACTTAACATTATACACATGTTATTACATTACAAAATTTGACATATATAATATAATATTTAACTAAAAATAAAAATATATATATAATTGGGCCTAGACTGGTGTGACACTTGCCACAGTGGGCCTAGTTCAGGTCCGTCTCTGCCTCAATATGGACGGTCCCCCAAACTCCCCTCGTGACCCAACAGTTCCTACATTAAAAGATTTTAGAGAACACTATGAAAATATAAAAATAACCTCATCGTCGACGACAGTTAACTGCCGATAAAAATCTGGATTAAATATGCAAAAACTAATGATGATAAAAAAAATAACATAATTTTAAGCAAGTATGCATCTACATTTATTTTAAGGTATACGAGAAAATGAACTTATAGACAGAGGTGATAACTCAGTATAATTCTATTCTGTTACATCTTGCATGAAAGGCATATTTTATATCTAAAATAGTTACAGTTGAAGTATGATGTCAAATGAAATAATTGGTTGATTTTTTGTTTAAGCTATTAAATTCATTCCTCCCAATCATATGTACATTTTTCCCATCCCAATTTTAAAAGTTGAATGTGTAACTGTGTAAGTTGGACTTTATATATATACATCCAAATTTTAAAAATCATAAAAAACATTTAATCATGGTTGAATGATGCCTAAAATGATCATGACTTATTTTCTTTCCTTTTTCTAAATGGCAGAAAACAAAATATGGAGTTTTACATAAAATGTTATTAAAAAAATCCAATATTAACTAGTGACCTGATAGACACTAGTTAAGTTAAAAAAAAAAAAAAAAAAGTTCATTGAAAACAACTAAGTTTTGGACTTTTAAAAAATTAAATACTTCAATTTTCTATGATTCTCAATTCAATTTTTCTATATTAATTTTCTTAATTAATTTTCCTGAGAGATGCACCAATTTATATTTATCAAAATATAAAACAGAATTGTGACACATAATTCACCAAAGTAAACTAAACTGAACCAAACTTAGTTCAATTCATAAACTGGTAGTTACTGTTTTGTTTAACTATTCAATTTAATGCATACATAGTGTATATTTATGAGTTGTGAGTAGTAGTGAGGGTTGTTCATACATTACGAGATATGATACTCCAAAATTAATGGAGACTGTGTGACACTTACTGGCACTGTTCCAGCTTTGCATTTTGCAAGCTGTAGTGGATATGGGTTTCCGCAAAGTGTGCTGAAATAGGATAGCCAGGGTGTTTGTATTGGCTATCTAATCTCCAATTCTCTATAATAACAGTATAGTGACTGTTGTACTATTACATTGCTCAGACCTACCTAGCTGGGTTCTATCATTCTATTCTATCTTATCTTCTACTCATATAGTAGGAGTATTTAATTTCTTTGATTCATTCGGATCTTGTGCCCTAAATTTACTTGCATCTCTTTAATTCTTTTCGTACCTCTTTGCTTTATTTTTTAGTTTTACTTCTCCTCGGATTACAAATGTGGCATAGCTTGGTTATAGCTAAATAGGTTGTCTATATGCTGCTATTCATCCTCACTCAGTATGTCACTGTGTCAGCACAGAATTTATGCACTCTTGCTAACTTTGTGGCTCTTCTCATTATTTGCAATTTATCACCAATTTTGAAATACACACAATGCAATCAAGATCATTTCGATGAGATAATATATAAATTTTTCTTTTTTACTTAGTATTGGTCTTAATTTGAGTTTTAGAAACCCGATTGGTTGTGCGTTTTCGTCGCCAAACTCACGCTTCATCTTAAAATGTGTTTGCATTGACCTTTTTTTGTCGCTCTTATACCAAACTTTGTCGTTCATATAATTCTATTTGGTGAAAGAAATTAGTCTCTAGAGATACACCAAAAGAAAAATAACACAATGTAAGATATTTAAGAGTCATCAATCTATATAGTTGTGCACAGAGATTCTAATCATTTAAAGAGAAATATATATTTGAATTCTCTACATTTCGTGTCATACGGTATTGGGTCAAGTCCCACAATGATGGCAATACTCATTTAAGCAAAAATTCATCAAGAGAGTGTTTGGTGTGTATGTGTTTTTGTGTTATGTTGTAAAAACAAAACAACCTTAAATTTTGACCTAAATGCAAAGTTTTTTACTTTAAAGAATCCAAATCCAAAAAATACTCACAATGTAAGATATATACTAGTCATCAATCATTCATTGATGGATAAAATGATTTAGTCGTGATTTCAATGTGGGATCATTGAATTAAATTATGGAAAGTCAAAAGATAAGAAATCATGTAAACTTCATAATTCTTCAAGATGGGTCATGTTCATAATCTCCATTATCTAATATATATCTATCTCTACTTTTAAACATATTATCTCTCATGAACAAGGGTTGAGTTGAGATTCAAAATGACCAAAATGGAAAATGAGAGAATCAATTCCCCTTCTAAGATGGTTGCAATCTCTTCTATTTTTTTCTCTTTTGAGTAATTATCATCCCAAGACCAAGTTATTGTGTTGGTAGTGGCTAACAGCCAAAAAGTCAAACAACTCCTATTCCAAAATCACCACCAAAACAAAGTTTTCACCAACAAAAATAAAGAGAAAGGGACCAATGACAACATGTGTGAGTAATTTATGTGCCATGTTACTTTTGAAAATGTGTCTGATCTCAATCCAGATTTTTGGATCCAATTGGCTGGCCCACCACCAGACCAAGATGAAAAAACTCCACCAAAGCCCACATTATACATCAGCAACAACAGAGGACACATCATAATAATACCATGAACTTTCACCCATTCTAACTTCACTCCAAAGATCACAAAATTGATTCCTATAAAAATTTCCTAAATCTCGTAACTACAATTGTGTGATGCAATACCATGTTACCTACTCAAACCTCTTTTTGCATAGAAACAAGATGATAAACTATCAACAAACATAAATATAAAGTCACAAAAACATGTCAAATAAAATTAAAACTTCAGTAAATAATCCTAATCCAAGGATTAAGACCCAAAAAGAAAATTTTAAACTTTGAAATAAATAAATCATAAAAAAATCTAAGAAATGGGAAATATTTTCCTTGATCCCAATTAACCAAAAGTACAACAAAATAACCCAAAAATAAAATTAAAAAAAAAATCTAAATAAACTAATGAGTCTATGAAAAAATTAACAAAGGAAAAAAAAAAACAAAAGAACCTCTCTAACCTAAGGAATTCCTTCCATATTGATATGATGGATTGATGATTGAAGATGTTGAAATTGATGAAGAATCAACCTCCAAGTTTAGTCTTGTCCTTCTCCAACTTTTCAAAGAAACCAGTAAGAGCTTTCAATGCTTTGACTTGATACTGTAAAGCAACAATATAGCCAGCAGTTTCATCAAAAAGCTTGTCCACACCAAAAGACTCACCATTAGGTACAATCCTCTGCAATGCATGAATCTTTCTCTCTACTTCTTCTCTATCATCACTACCTTCTTCATCTTCTTTTTCTTCCTTTTCTTTCTCCTCAACACCACAATCATCACTCTTCACTTCATTCATAGCAACTTCTTTTATCAACATCTTTTCCTTGCTATCACCACCACCACCTTCTATGCGCCGTCTTCGGCTTCGCCGTAAAACATGCAGAGACTTTTGAACACCATGAGTAGTAGCAGCAGCAGCAGCAGTAGTAGTAGTGTTCATGTTTTTGTTGAGAAATGTTGGTATGATTATGTTTCTCCCTTCTTCCATGTTTTCTTCTTCCATGTATTATGTGTATATATAATATATAATATATATGTAACGTTACTAGTACTTAAGAGTTTGTGTGAAAAAGAGTAATAATAATAATATTGTGAGTGAGGGTTAATTATGAATGAATGTTGAGAGTTATATGATATGAATGAGGGTGCTAATGCTATATTGAAGGGTGAGGGAAGGAGAGGGAGAAGAGGAAGATGTTAAATTATTGTTGAGGTCTAGAAATGTCAATGCCAACGAAGCTGGTCCCACTGGTTTTGGACTCACAATATACACAATATTACAAAGAAGAAACACCCAAGTTTTTTTTGGATTAATTCAAGTTATGTGTTTGTGTGATATCATATATTTATGGGCTATAACTTTCACGCTCCACAACAAGAGCGTCTTCACTTTTTTTCACCTTTGCTTTGTAAAATTTTTCTTTTTTGTTTTTGTTAATAATCAAAATGCAATTGAAGCACATGCTTAGAAAACTAGCTACCTAGGTCTTTGTTTTGTTGACAACAGCTATATTAGATGCTGTCATAAAAGATCTTACTGTATATAAGAGTTTCACATTGCATTTATAAGGAGTAGATTGCCTTCATATTTTATATACTACAGATTGATTTTGAAGGGGTTGATGAGTTTGACAAAATTCAAATTTAAATATGAAATTAGAGTTTATTTAAGATACACTATGCCACATTATCACGTTATAAATGTTCAATTTTACACATGATTGAATACGAGTTTTAAATTCATTAAATCAATTGGCATTTGGAACGCACTTTAAATTTGTAGAAGGAATGTGAATTCACATTTATCAAATAGGCAATATTTTTCCACTTTATAAACTAATTTTTTTAATAGGATCTCACTTTGGTCTTATGCTTCGAACAAACTAGTTAATAATCTTAAATCGACTACTAGTCTTATAGTTGGTCCAAAAGATCGAAATCGTGAAAATACTAGTCTTTTATACATAAAAAATTGTAACAAGTGATAATAACAATAATAATTTGAATTTATATTCACGAAATCATGTAGTCCTTGGTCTTAACCATCATATCATATTAAGATTAAAATGCTCATGTCAACTATGCATTATTAATGATTTTGGTTCATATATATTTGATGATAGTTCAGATCACTTCACAATGTCAAATTCGTGATTCTTCAATAACAAAGAATCTACTAAACTTATAGCAATGTACAACTTCCAACTATCCAATAGATATTTTCTTAATGACCGTAATTAATGTAGATTACATTTCGATCCAAAAAAACTTAAGAGACCCACGTGAAGTTCAATTTCCTATATGGTGAGACATATGAATTTTATGTGTAAATGAGATGATATCCTCCATTTTAGAATCAAAATAAAATGAGAGGCAAACAATCACCGACTACATTAGCTTATACTTATAGCACACATTAGATATTTATGGTCATTTAAACACATGCAAACTCCATAAATATTTATGATCAATAGGTTGTAGTAACTTGTAAGGATCCTTAGCTAGTAAGAATAATAAGATTGAATCAAATGTAGGTGGGTGTTATAGATGAGAAGCAAACGCGCATGTAGAATGGTGGAGAGGTAAATAAAGTGAAAGTACCATAATATAAAGTCTATAAAATCTGACTGAAAAATATAACCCCGTTAGGATTAGTACTACTGATTTATGAGCTGTGGAGTTGAGATGTGAGGGCATAAAAAATGGTCCCACAAAACACAAAACAAAAGGGAGAAAGCACATGTGCTCACATGAATTCCTTGAACCTAACACCCACCCATGTGCTCCTCCACTCTCTTCTTCTCTTTCATTCATATTTATAAATTACTAAAATTTAATTATGTAATGTGCTAGCTTAGCTATATAATTTGTCCATGATATGCATCACTATCCTTCGCATGAATGCCACGTATTTACTTTCTAGTGACCCCATCTTGAGCCCCACAAAACCCTCCCTAACCCTTTTAGGCCAAATTAATCATGCAAAAATGCTACAATCATGTCAAACCCTACCCATATCAAATTAACAAGTTGGGAACTTAAGGAAATCGAATACACTTTGCATAACTAATTTAGGACAAGTTGGTTTTTTGAATAGGGAAGTTGCGGTCTCATTTATAACTGTCATTTATAAATTCATAAATATATGTTACTCACATAATTATAAAAGTGAAAACAAAAGCACCATGATGAGTCATGACTATGGTAATGTAATTTATTAGAGGATTCAATAGTATTTGCCTGTAAAAATTCGATTATATAAATGAAAGTCCTTAATTGTCTTAAATGAAAATCTTTTCATAGGTAAAAATCTTGTTGCAATAAACATTCTCACATTTTGGTTTTTTTTTATATATTCCCTTGTTGGAGTTAATCATATTTGAAACAATGTTAAAAATCCAATTTGATTCATTATATTATATTGTTAGACTCTAACTCATTCTATTGGACTCAATCCAATTGTCAATAAACATTCTCATATTAATAGTAGTAGTAACATGTTTTTACTAGTTTATATGATAATTTTCTTATGTTACTTCAAATTAAATCTAATAGTTTATTCACTATTAATTATCAAATTAAGTCATACGTTATTGTCTACTTTTTGCAAATAGTCATAGTATACATAAAGGTTAATTTTCATAAATGGACGATTTAAAATGTTTACGGTATCAACAAATTAAACCACAACCATTCATATTGTCTACTTTATCGTATCACTTGAAAATAATTACAAATATCCCCCCCGGAACATATGAGATCCACCAAATTGCATAGCATACATGCAAATATCATTCAAGAGATCCACGAGACTCTCATATTATAGATGACATGTCTACGATAGTTATGACAAAGTATTGTGTGACGTATTTTCAAATACACTCCAACGTTCAGGTTAATCATATATATTAGGCAATTAATCGTGTGAGTATGACTATGATCAGAGGGTCCAAATTAACTTGGAATTGTTTTTCCTCTATCACGCAGCCTTATGTTAGCATTGGTAGTCCAACTACGAAATAACTGCCTTATTAGATCTTTATGGTTTATGATTGGACCTTAGACCAGTCGGAAACAATAACTTATTTTCTTAGGATGTGGAGGGTTAATATGTAGTGCAAACATTAACAACATAAGATTAGAATGAGCAGCTTTGATATCCAAGAACAAGAAGGGAGGTGGCCCTTGAAGAGTGTGGTGGATAATCAGAGAAGGGAGGTGGTGGTGTTTCCAAGAAGGAAACCAATCGGCGGATTGGGTCATTGGGATTGTATAGAGAGATTTTGTTGTGTTGGGCATATGGGACTCCATGTGCTCAGTCCCACTCGGATCCCTTTGTTTTTGTCACATTCACACACTACATACCACATACACATACACTCCCCTTTTTATTTTATTCTACACCATTCAATTTTTCCAATACTCTACTATTATTTTTTAATTCTTTTTTTCTGATGCTTAATTGGGATCCGTACCAACATTTCTTGTACGAAATTGGATCAAATTATTATACTTTTATACTATGGAGTACTCTTATAATTGAAGAAAGAGCTTATACATATATATATAATTCCAATATATCAAATATCTAATCTTATTTCAAATGTGTGGACATCCTAATCCTACCTGAGTGTGTAGTGCGTCTTCACATTTTAGAGCAGACCTTGTTTTCATCTTCATCTTTTGATCTTTTCTATTGTTTGGACATATCAAGATATCATACAAAAAAATTTGAAAATCTCACATGGTAGGCCTCTACTCATGCATAATGACATTTTCTATTTTTTTGTCCCACCATATATGAGTAGATAAACAACAAATTTAACACTTTTAATTATGATTGTTAATATTGAATAACTTGCTTAATCACAAAGTAATTGATGACAACTCAACATTGAATTAGTAGTAATTCTCTTTGATTAAAGAAAATTAATATATGTCACAAAATAAGAAAAGGGGGTATTTGTAATTGTCCGTAACAAGTAAAAAAAATTGAAAAACAAAAGCATGCAACTAGCAGGTGAAGAATATTCACACTTGTCCATGTAGATGAAGGAAAGAGTATTATTTCCCAACCTGTTTAACTTAATGTTCAGCACATGAACTGACCAAAGTCTTTTAATCTGTGAGCCCCGCTGTCTGCAGTTTGCAGCTATGGTGCTTGCATATGCAGTAAATGCCAAAAAAATATCATCAAACAACCTTATTCAATCTCAACTATGTTTCAACATTGACCAAGTGGTTAATTTGGTTGAATCTGTTAGTAATAAACTTTATGGTGAAATCCGTCGAAAACACACTTCAATTAAAGTTGTCGAATTTTACTTACTTTTTGACCGAACTCTAAATTATTAGGCTATATTTTCTATTAATCACATGATTAAGACAAAAAAAATGTGTTTCAACATTAGTATATTACTCTTTGATTTTCTTAACATGTTAGGTAAATGGGAAATGTTTTTTTTCTCATAAAAAAAGTGTAAGTATTTTACATTAATGCTAATAAGAAAACAATACATGTTAGAGCTAGCCAAGCATCATGTGAGTTTTTAAGCTATATGCCTTTTTTTTATTATGTTAGCTGCAATAGTAGGCCGGCCTGGGTATACACAAAGCATAATTTCCTATTAACTCATAACGTGGTAGGACTAGTGTTTCTTGGCATAATACTTTCCATAGTGATGAATTTAATTCCATTAAAATGAGAAGTGTATTTAAAAGGAAAAGCACTTAACTGCAACCCTTGTGACATTTTGGAAGCCACCCTCTACAAAGAAGATGAGATCCCATCTTGTACTATGTGGCTTGAGTTTACTTAAGGCCGCACAAGTGACATCAATCCTCCACATGGTAAGGCCGATGTAGCTCCGATTTCGATTCCCGATACTTTTATTCAACCACGTTATACAATCGCGCAGTAATCAATCTAAATCGTTGAATCAAAATTTGATAAATCGTGCTTTAGCATTTGATTTTGAACTTGTCTTATAAAAAATTAGAGTGTGAATTGTTTGATTTTTTATTTGTCGGTTCAAATTGTACGCATACATAAGATATGTGATTCTTTGACATCAAAGAATCTAGACGTGGTTCAACGAGGGACCCCTCATTGAGATTGAGGGTGGATACATGCTCATTCACATTTTCAAAATCTTGTGAAATTAGGTGATGTCATATTTGATCAAATGCTTTCACTATTATTTGAATTTAGATCCCACTAAAATAATGGAGTAAAACATCTATTTCTTATATAGAACTATATATATGCGACAAACATATTTCCAAGGATATAAATATATTGGTGTGAAAATAATGACCCTAAACAAGTTTTACCTACAATAACATTATTCTAATCATGTTAGTTCTCCCACTGTCATACTTTAGAGCATTCTTGGTCAACACTAAAAACCTATTTTAAATGCACATTATTATTGTATATGAGTAAATATTTGAAGGACTTGAACCAATTGGAAAATTTCAAATGTATTCAAATTGCTGGAGAAACTTGTGAGTAATATATTTCTTTGAATAGACCTTCTCAAAACACAATTAGAAAATTATGATTAATAAAACAAACTCTTTTATACATAAAACAACAAATTTTTGTATCAATCTTATTTTGAAAAGGGTCATGTTAACTTATACCTTAGGGGCATAAGTTAAGAAACTAAAAATAAAATTAAAAGATAACTTTTGCATTGAAAATATAAAGTTTTAAACTTTTAATACAATGAATGTACAATTCCTAAGAAAATGTTTCTATGTTTAGTTTTTAAACTTGTGCCCTCGGGGCACAAGTTAACATTTTCCTCCTTAAAGTAATCAGGTAACACCTCATATAGGCATATTAAATGACTCTTTTTTGTTTCTTCTAAATCTAATAATAATGATTTTTTGTTGGGTAGTAGGAACTTTATCAATGGAACATTTTTATATATGAGAATAAACTCGTTTGGAGTAGATAGCTGAACTTAATCAGCTATGAAGTTCAAATTATTTCGAATAAAAACAATAAGTTGCCATGACTAAAGATTACAATCCACGATAAACAATAAACTTTTCTTATGTGGTTAAAAGTGATTATGGGAGCTGGGTTATGTGCAGTCACAACTCCCTGATTGCACGCAGGCAACCGCATCTGGACCATCTAATCAAGATCAGATGATTCAGATGCAGATGATTGTGTGCAATCACACCGCATAGAATCCAAATTAAAAGAAGACTGTGAATTGAATTTAGAACTACAGTTTATTGATAGCTGTAACCAAAGCTTTGCATTATATGACAAGAAAAAGCTGGCTCTTTAAGGGGAAGCACTTCTCCACTACAAAGAGCCTTTGTTTTTTATCCTCCACAGGAATATCTCATCTGGCCAAACTATTCACAAGAAAACATTCTTGTCATGAACAGTTCCATCCTTTCCATGAGCAGTGGGGCAGGCACCATTAATCTCACCATTAACATTGACCCTTAGGCTGCATCAAGTTTGTTCCAATGCCGATGGTTATTCAATCATCTTCTATCATCTTTGTTCGCCCTTTCTTCGTTTGTGTTGGTATCAATACTTATGGTTAAATCTGATGCTAGTTCGGCCTTGATTCAACATTGATGGGTAAGTTTTGCCTGTAAAGACACACTCGTCAGCTTCGTCTGTTGACCGAGCTAAGAATTAAATTCTCTACCATCACGTAGTCATATACTTGAATTATTGGATGATGATTGAACGACTCCTATTCCGAGTTGTATTTTAAAGATCTGTTGAAGTCAGAATACGAATCATCCGATCTTTAATCCAACAATGTGTATTTTTCCTTAGTGCAAGAATTTCGGACCCACCGAGCTAGATATTGGAAAAATAATTTACAGCTGCCTTATACTTCATGCATTTTATAAATAGAAACCTTCAACTTTCACGTAATCTAAATAATCCCTAAACTCTTATGGTAGTTACAATAGATTTTTATGTTAACTTGGGGTAATTTCTCACCAGTGAACATACCTTTATTGCTAATTTGCTATGTTCTTTAATATTAAATTGAACATTTGATAATTTATGAAGTGGAAGAGAAGAAAAAAAAAAATCTCAGTATTTCACCAGTTTCACTTTGTTGTCTTTGTTCTCATTCGTTATCACCACTCTCAAACATATAAATTGCTCCATTATAAGACTCTCTTCATACAATTCTTGAGCTGAAGTAAAAGTTAACCGTGCCTATTTTCTAAAAATCATAAAGTTTAAGACAGTTGTATACACTTTTTCCCTAGATATTTATTTGACATTAATATGTAGGGGGATAGATTGAGAAGGAAGAAGATAACCTCTCATAGATGTCCTGGAATCATATGAATCACCGACAATACTCCCATGCTCATATTTAACAACTGGCCTAACAACTTTACCAGATGTTTCTGAAAAGAGAGGTGTTAAAAGTACTCGTTATTGATAATGCACAAAAATCAAACAAACTATGATGAAGATGATGATCACATACCCAGTGGAATTACTTGCAGTCCCGGAAGGCCGCTGGATTTCGCATAATTAGTATTATATTCCTCTGTTGTTTGCCGGTTTTTGCTGGAAGCAATATTTGACTGCTCTTTTTGGGGTGTCGTATTTGAATGTACAATTGTTGATCTGTCAGTAATTGAAAAAAGAAACGAAAATAATTAAATCAGCACAATCCTAAAATATAATCTAATTATGATCCTTGTGAATTGAAACAGTTCTATACAGCACATGGAAGCAAATGCAACCAGATTTTAGTTGATTTCATCTCAGGCCGTGTCGAGACATTGAAAGAGCAGCTAAATAAGATGGTTGAGAAATAACTTTAACTAGTTTACCAATTACCATGGTATAGACCCTTGTTCTTTGAACATGTATGTACTCATGCATGTTATACTTATACACACTGCAGTTGACATTTTATGTAATTTAACCTTGGAAATGTGCATATTGGCATCTATGTAAAATAACAGCTCGACGAGCACGACTTTGACACTTTATTCTCCTATGTAGAAACATTCAATAGATTAAACCATAACTATTTTGCATCAGTAGTCAGGTGTCTCTAACAGTTTCTTTTTGGTTAGGCATAATTTTAATGCATCTCAATTGAATATATTTAGCATACGTCAGAGAATACCATTCCTGTCTAAAATATAATGATAAGACGATTTAAGTACCTTGTAACATGGTTATCAATATCTTAAAATACATGTGATTTGTATCTCAATGTGATACAAGATTGAACCCAATAGATATGAATCCCTAGCGTGTATCTGTTTAGGACCTAAATCTCATCTTGAATCCCTATTCGTTACGCTGAATTCAAATTCATTCTGATAAATCACTACCTAATCTTAGAAGCCAGCCACTTACTATTGTCAAACTTTGTATAGCCAGTGGCTTTTCTTTTGTCAATGATTTATGGCTTGAATTTTATTTCTCCTAAGGGATAAGGAGTTGGAGGTCCTGGGTTCAAACCCGAACGGAGTAGTATTAATCTAATAGCTAATTACTAACATTTGCCATTAAAAAAAAAGAAAATAAAAATATAAAAATAAGTGATATATCATCAAATTTTTGTCATAGATTACAACAAATGGCAAGTGAAATCCAATTAGACACTGCATTAATAAACTACCTGGGAAGGGATGCATGTTTTCGATCAAGTGGCACAACTGGATCACTTTTATCACCGGTTTCCTCAAGATGAGCGAACTGCTTTCCGAATTGATCAACAGCACTAAAAAGAACAGGACCAATGACAAGTAAGGAGAGAGTAAGAGGGTGGACACACGAATAAAAAATACTTTTAAAAAAAAAAAGACAAGTAATTGAAAATAAACCAAAAAACCTTGGATAAAGAAAATTAGTTCTCTCAGTCCCATTTAGATGAGGATGATACTCCAGAATCTCGTGGAAAATTAAATCTCGAATTTCTCCCTTTGTTACTCTTTTCTTTTCAAATTCAAACTCCATTTGTGTAATGGGCTGGCAGGATGGTTCCCTTTCAATTTTTGCAAGTCCCTCAAAGTAAGGATGAGCTAATGCCTGAAAACACCAATTCATTTAAATTAATGAACAATGCATTAAAATATTTGTATATCAATCTACTTGCTCTCGGCTTTTAGAATATTGAAGTATTAAGAGAAAAAGAGAAAAAAGAGTTTATAACTCGAGTAAAATTCATAGAAAATTATATTGATCAAAAGATAATTTGAGTACATGGTAGTCTTATTTATAGACTTTAACTACATTAACTAATTGAGTAACTAACTCTAACTAATGTAACTAACCAACTAATATTAACTACCTCTAACTATTTTAACAGTTATACCTTCTACTGCCCAAAGCAAAATCCTAAGCTATTAAGCTTAAGAAGCAGTTACAGTGTGGTCGATCACAGATTGCAGAAAATAGTCGTTTGTTCAAATTCTGTTATGCAATAGTGCTATAGCCTATGGCACTGCAATAGCCAATACTTGACAACACTTTGTACTAAATTGCATATTGTGGAACAATGGTGGTTTGTTAAAGTTCCACTACGCTATAGCACCACTATTTAGACAATACCGAGCAGTTAATTATATGACTAAAATAACTGTTTAATACTACACTTATCCAAATAGCACGAAAAACAAACCTCTTCAGCAGTAGGCCGGTCTTTTGGATCAAAGGCGAGCAACCTTTCTAGCAGTCGTAGTGATAAAGGATCTGCATTAGGAAATTTTTGTGCAAATGGTACAGGTTGCTTTTTCCTCATACTACTTAGGTATCTCCTAGCTTTATCATTGCGTACCTGCATACAATTCGAAGATTGTCACCACCAGAAAAAGCATAAGCAATACAGTTAACATTCTCTGGAGAAGAAAAAGAAATTACCCGAGATATAGCGTCCATTGAGGGGGTCCCAAGCAGATCTGTGATCAGATCCAACTGATGGACAACACTTTTTCCAGGAAAAAGTGGTTTCCCAATTAATACTTCGGCAAAGATGCAACCTATACTCCAAATATCAATTGCCGGAGTATACTACAATCAAAAACTTAGTGTTAACTCATTAGCACACAAATCCAGCAGAAATAAATATAAATAGCAGATTAATAATCAGCAACACTGGTCATGCATATTGATGGGAAAGATGACAGAAAGCATGTATTGTGGATCGATATGCAATTTCTACACATGAAGCTAATGATCAAGTATTAGGGGTACGGTATGCATATTAGGTTCTCACCATTGTTTTAAAAACCCGACTTAACCACCGGTTGAACCAGGAGAAGGCCTGTTCACCTGTTGGTTTGATTCCTGTTATACCTTAGTCTGGTTGAGCTGTGTTAAACTGGAGTTGAACCGTGGTTGGTTCATCCGTTCAACCATGTTTGAACCGAAAGAACCAATATTGAACCATGACAGAAATCTCTCACTGGTTCGACCTCTGAGTCTGGTTTTCAGAACATTGGTTTCAACCCACTTCTAAGTTATATGATTTATGAAAGAATCTTGAAAAAACCATACCTTTGAGTAAAATGATCCACAGAGCTCTGGTGCTCTATACCACCTTGTAGCAACATAATCCTATAGAAGCATATTCAATAAGCAAGAAAACATCAGCACCAACTTTACCAAGGCTTTTGCTATGATTCACACACAGAGCTGGAA
The DNA here is from genome assembly GCA_946800305.1 of Medicago arabica. Lineage (NCBI taxonomy): Eukaryota > Viridiplantae > Streptophyta > Magnoliopsida > Fabales > Fabaceae > Medicago > Medicago arabica. Next base: position 4,673,726 of record OX326970.1, read on the forward strand.
AAAAGATAGGATGATAATATTTGAATGGAATACCGTCCAAAATACAGTTGTCGGAGTGTCACTGAAAGCAACTCTAGCTAACCCAAAATCACAGATTTTAAGTTTACAGTTTGCATTGGCCAGTATATTCTTTGGCTTCAAGTCTCGATGATAGACATTTGCTGTAATAAGTATTAGATGAATGATATTGACATCAATGCAAGAAAACTTGTGATGGTAAACAAATTAGAATACAAAAGAAAAACTGAACTGGTGAAATATTTTGGTAAAACCCAAAAAAGTACAATGCAAATTTAAGAAGTGAAAAAAAGGAGGGAATGAATGAATGAAATAGTTAGAGAAGATAATATACAAAATTCTAACATTTCCGTAAAAAGAAATGCGGAGGAATGATGCAGATTCAAATTCAATTACGATTTATTAAAGCATCTAACATAGCATGCAACCGTTAGCAACACCATATGGATTCAGATGGAATGATTAGATGGTTTGGTGGTTCTGGCAGAGGAACATAGGTGTTGGAGAGATAAGGTGACATATGAATCCTCCCATTGATGTTACTAACAATTAATCACTAACATTTTCTGTTAAAAAACATGTGCATGCAGAGAAAATAATTGTGAATGAGTGACAACTAGATATTGTAGAATACCGGTGTGAATATACTTCAATGCTCGAAGCAACTGGTAAAGAAAAAACTGATAGTGTTCTTTTGTTAAGTCGGCATTGGCTTTAATAACTTGATGCAGATCAGACTCCAAGAGCTCAAAAACAACATAAATATCTTTGAAGTCCTTGATAGAAGGAGGCAACATAATGTGCTTAATTTCAACAATATCAGGATGTCGAAGAAGTCTGAGCAACTTTATCTCACGAAGAATACGTGCAGCATCGGATATATGCTCAAATATACCATGCACCTTTTTTATTGCAACCTTTTCACCAGTATGAGTGTCGACAGCCGAACAAACAGTACCGTAGCTACCTTTCCCGATTACTTCTTGAATTTTATACCGGTTGGCATCACCATATTCCGAGAAAAATTCCATCTCCATTGATTTCTGTAAGAAATAACTTAAAGTGATTATCAAAACCCAAAATAAAAAAACCCTAAATTCGATTCTCTTAGAATGTAGATAAATCAAGCTAAATCACTAAATGAAAGCAAAATTTCACAATAGACAGAAAGAACTTAAAATAGTAAATAAAATTTCTTTCTATATTATCAAGGGATATTAATTTATATTGGAGATATCACAGACTCACTAATAAGGCAATAAACTTGATAGACATTATACAAACATGTATATGTGCACTATGGAGCTAATACAATAGGCTCAAAGAAAGAGAGTGGATTAAATTTGCAGAAACCTAACCATGTCTGCATAGATTGAACTAACACAGGCAAAATAACAAAATTACAAACATAAGAGACATTGTCACCATCTAATTGAAGGAGAAGTTTTAGCATTTAAAAAGGCCATTAAACATTAAATATATCAAAATTCTTAAAACAAAGTGACAAACCAATCTTCATTTCAAGGCCAAAACTAGTTTACCTTCTCCAATTCACAGTTCCTTCTAATTCAACAACTCAAAATATATTTTGAAATAGTCAACCATGTAGGATGTACCTAACTTAATGCTTCTAAAGTACAACTCAGAAGAAGTAGAAAGAAAAAGAAAGAGAAAGGAAAAAAAAGTACAAGAGTAGATTGAGATGAAGATAAACAACCCTGAGAAATAATGCCACCTAACAAGTCAAAAGAAGAAGCGTGCAAAATTCATCAAATGATAGTATCCAAGACCCCTAAAAATATGCTGAAAATATAAGATCTTGTCAATCTTGCTGTTATCATCTTTCATAAGTGACAAAAACGTGGGACACAAAATTATATCACGTGACAATAAACAAAACCAACTCACTTCATAAGATAGATAGAAAATTCTAGGAAACAACCACCAAACAAGAATCAAAACAAAAACAACATTTTTATTATCACAACATTGTTAAATTTAACTTTGTCACAAAAGGGTACCTTGCAACTTTCATAATTCACTCATATAAGGAAAAAAAATCGATTTTTTTTTATTTAAACAGAATAAAAAAACAATGATTTTTGTGAAACAATTAGAGTAATTTAAATATGGTTTGGAAATGAAAATTATACCTTTCCTTTCTGCATTTCTTTTGCAACAATAACACCTAAGACAACATAATCTCCAACAGAAAATGAAAAAAAAAACAGTCTTATTAAGTCAAAGATGATGAGGCACAATTTCTCAACAACCTGAAGCAAACAAAGGTTACCAAAATTAACACTTCAAGGAACAAAGGATCCAAAGATAACCCCACATGCACCCTTCTTAGAATTCCAACACCAACCGCACCAAACTGCAAATTTAGTCACAACCCACGATTTTAAATGGACAGAGCTCCAACCTTGTAATAAAAGCTCACTCGTAATATTTCTTCCTACCAAACTAGCTTATACCCCAAAAAGCACGTTTGTTAATGTTACAGATTATGAGGCAAACAAGTACGGATACCAAATTCTGAACAATTTTGAGAGCTTTTTAAGGAATCAGAATCATTGTTGGTTAGATACTGATATGGGATTCTTTAAAGTTGATATTGATATGAAATTCTTATTATTATATAATGTATGTGTTATTTTATTTTGTGAAAGGGTAGGGGTTTTTTGTAAATTTATATTCTAAAGGAAAAACGACAAACAAATAAGTAAAGCAAATTTTGTCCCATAATTGATTTGATTGTATTTTTTCTATAAAAAAATATGTTAAATTAGTTTGTTGATTCTTATAGTTTAAGGATTTAGTGGGTGGAAGTGAGATGTTAAATGTCCATTTTAGTAGGTTATTTAATTTAGTGATATAGAAAATGATTTTGTGAAGGATATGGTGAGTATTAGGGAAAATACTTGGGTGCCATAGTTTTTTTTTTATGCCATTGATAATATAGATTCATTTTAGATGAGAGAGAATGATGAATAAATAAAAATGAGTTGTTAAGAGATAGTTAAACACAAAGTTACCGATAGTTAAACACAAAGTTACCGATGGTTATGGCACCAATAGCACCCAAATGTTTATGTGGATTTACTTGACATTTACTTTTGAGTTTCTTTTTGATTTGGTAGGTCGTTGTTGTGGGGATTTATTTGTAATGTGTTCACTTGGGTATCTTTTCAATCTTAACAATCCTGATGCTTTGATTATTTGGTTTAATATATCATTTTACGGCCTTTTTAAAACAAAACAAAAAAGTATGAAGTTTTCCTTGACAATTTGTATAAGGAGGCCAAATATTTTACCACTTAGTCATATTAACTTTAAAAGTCATTCGAATGATGATTTGCAATTGCTTTGATCATATAAAAAGTTTTATACTTAAAGTTTATTAAAATGATGTCGGCGGCGGCGAGTGAGGTCGGTAAGCTGGGCGAGAAGGGAGGCGGAGATGATGGGGAGAGGAAGGAGAAGGTGAGCGCCGGTGCTCCTACGGATGTAGCGGAGGCTATCTCTTTTGAGAAAGCGACTGTTGGAGTTTCGGGAGCAGGGGACGGAGGCATTGACACTGGTGCGGATGTTGAGAGAGAGGTCTTGAGGGGTCGCGCTCCACCAAGCGGTCTAGGGCAGCCTTCAATCCAAAATCAGGTTCGGCGATACAGGTCTCGGGAGGAGGATTTAGTGTGGGCAAGTAAAGGGGTGGTGGCGTCGGTGGTTAATGGGGAATCTATCCCGGATGTCCAGAATAGAATCGCGGACGCGGGGTTCATAGGGATTGACGTTACGCCCATGGGAGCAGATAGAGTGTTGCTACGTAGCCCCGCTGGAGATGATGTCATGACTATTATTAAAAGTGCTCAGGATTTCTTTGATCTTTTCTTCTGGCAGTGTTCACGTTGGGAGAAGAAAGCCCTTCCGTTCCAGAGAGGAGCTTGGTTGAGAATCTACGGGGTTCCGCTTCATGCGTGGAACGAGGGTTTTTTCAAATTGTGTATTGCTGATAGTGGGCGATTTCTGCGTCTTGACGCGAGTACTTTGGAGAGAGAGAGGTTTGACTACGCTCGTGTCCTTGTTGCGACCCCATCGTTTGAGATTATTAATCGGGGTGAGGAGGTTATGATCGACGAGGAACTGGTGTGCATAAAGGTTGTTGAGGAATGGGGTTTTAACCTCGGAGACGATATGTGCCTCTATGAAGAAGCGGTGGACGAAGATGGAACGCAGTCTGCGCAGGCTGATGTGCAGGAGGATCATGGTGTGGAGATCCGAACTGATGAATTGGTAGATCGCCTGTTGCAGGATTTGGTAGGGGCGGACGAGCGGCGTAAATGTAGTCAAGAGGAAGAAATCGAGGAAGGTGCGGAATCGGGTGGTGTGGTTGGTGAAGACAGCTTTATCGCTATTTCGAGTAGAGGCGAGGAGAGTTTAGGGGCCACGGTTTCACCGGCTCTTTCGGCTCCAGGGGTTGCTGTATCTGTAGAGAGCGAGTCGTCGTCCCTTAGGGGAGATGGGAAGAGCCATGGCGAGTTAGGGGATGCGAAGGATTCGGAGCAGCTTGTTTTGGATAATGCGGCTGTGTCAAACAAACACGAGCGTTCTGAGACTGTGTCTTGCCCCCCTAGGGTAGCAAGTGAGGGTGTGTCTGGACCTTGGAGCTTGGATTGGGTGTGTAATCATAACCTCAGTGAGGGTGGGGTCGTTTCTTCGTCCCGGAAATGCGGTGGTAAAGACACAAGGATCAAAAGAAGAACCTCCCAGAGGGAGGCCTCTAGTCAGAGGCGCAAGAAAGTGAATGGGGTGTTGAGGCATAATGTGCATAGTTTGAAGAAGGTTGCAAGGCTGCCTACTAAAGATCGAGAGACGATTGTGCATATTCTTAAGAAAAACGCGCGTAGGTTTCAGGGATCGTCTAAACTGAAGAAAGCAGTGTCGATGGTTTCTAAGGAGGTGTCTGAGGACTCTGCCTCGTCTAATTCGGTGTCTAACGACTGGAAACACTGGGTTGTTCTGCACGGGAACGAGGAAGTGGTGAATGAAGATGTTAGGAATTTGGGGGCAGCGATTGGTGTGCAGCTGGATGGGTCTCGCAACAGGTTTGGTGTCCTGGCGAAACGTGGTAGAAGTAAGAAGGTGGTGCCTGGTGAAGTGGTAGGAGGTCATACGGGAGAAGGTAGGGGCGGCGAGTAGGGGGCGGGCGTGCTGGGGGTTGGGGAGAGGGTGGCGACGATGAAGCTGGTTTCTTGGAATATTAGGGGACTAGGAAGCCTCGAGAAGAGAAAGGTGGTTCGTGCCTTGGTGAAGGAAAAGCGGCCCTGGATTTTGTGCATTCAGGAGTCTAAACTGCATAGCTGTGATAGTAGGGTGTGCGGGTCGGTGTGGGATGGCAAGTCGTTTGATTTTTCTTATCGTCCGTCTGTGGGGGCTTCCGGTGGGCTTTTAACTATTTGGGATACTGCTGAGGTCGAGGTGTGGTCGTCAAGCAGCTTCGATCATGTTCTTGGATTACATGGACAGTTTATATCTTCTAATGAGGAGTTCCATCTGTTTAATGTCTATGCACCTTGCACTAGTAACGACAGACAGGTGTTATGGGAGTCTTTGTCGGTTCGCCTGCAAGCTGTTAGGGGGAATAAGGTGTGTGTGTGTGGCGATTTTAATGCGGTTAGATGCAGGGAAGAAAGACGCCCGGAGAGTGTTGGTGGTGGCGTGAGGGACTTGGAGCTATTCAATCACTTTATCGTTGATAACGTGTTGTGGGATTTGCCGTTATTGGGGCGCAAGTTTACGTGGTTTAAAGGGGATGGTAAATCGATGAGTCGGATCGATCGCTTTCTGTTGTCTGAAGACTGGTGTTTGGTGTGGCCGAATTGTGCTCAAGCTGCTCAGATGAGAGGGTTATCGGACCATTGCCCTCTGTTTCTTTCGGTGGATGAAGAAAACTGGGGGCCGCGACCATCTAGGTCCCTTAAATGCTGGGCAGATACTCCGGGGTATAAGGAATTCGTGAGGGACACGTGGGGGTCTTTTCGGGTCGATGGTTGGGGAGGTTATGTGCTAAAAGAAAAATTCAAACTCATCAAAGCGAAGTTGAAAATTTGGCATGGGTCCCACACGAGAAATTTAAATTCACAGATCGGTGAGCTGAAGGAGAAGTTGGCAAGGTTGGATAGTAAGGGCGAAAGGTCTGAGTTGTCTTTGGATGAGTGCAACGAGATGCACGAGGTGACGTCTAACTTGCACGCTCTCTCCCGGCTTCATGCCAACATTTGCTGGCAACAATCGAGGAGCCAGTGGCTCAGCGAGGGTGATGCTAACACTAAGTACTTCCACTCTATCTTGTCATCTCGGCGGCGCAGTAACTCTATTTGTTCGATCCTGGTTGATGGGGTGCGTATTGAAGGTGTTCAGCCGGTTAGACAGGCGGTTTTCAAGCATTTCGAACAACACTTTAGGGCGCCTGGAGTGGATAGACCGGGTATTTCAAATCTCCATTTTCGGACGCTGTCTGCGAGGGAGGGTGGTGGCTTAATTTTACCGTTCTCAGAGGGTGAAGTTAAGGAGGCAGTGTGGGATTGTGACAGTTTTAAGAGCCCCGGCCCTGATGGCGTCAATTTTGGTTTCATTAAGGAATTCTGGTGTGAATTGAAAGTGGATGTGATGAGGTTCGTGTCTGAGTTTCATCGAAACGGCAGGTTGGCAAAAGGGATCAACGCTACTTTCATTGTGTTAATACCGAAGGTTGACAGTCCCCAGAGGCTTAGTGATTTTCGGCCTATATCCTTGGTGGGTAGCATGTACAAAATTCTAGCTAAGCTATTAGCTAACAGGTTGAGGATGGTGGTGAGTAGCGTGGTGGCTGAGACTCAATCTGCTTTCATTAAGGGGCGTCAAATTCTTGATGGCATCCTTATCGCTAATGAGGTCGTTGATGAGGCTCGTAAGAGCAAGAAAGAGCTGCTTTTATTTAAGGTGGATTTCGAAAAGGCCTATGATTCGGTTGATTGGGGATATTTGGATGAGGTCATGAAAGGGATGGGGTTTCCGGTCTTGTGGCGGAAATGGATTCGTGAATGTGTGAGTACTGCGTCTGCAACGGTCCTTGTTAATGGTAGCCCCACTGAGGAGTTCCATCTCCAGAGAGGTCTTCGTCAGGGGGATCCCCTATCTCCTTTTCTTTTTCTGTTGGCAGCGGAAGGTCTTAATGTCCTGATGAAGGCTTTGGTGGAGCAGAATCTTTTTACTGGTTACGCCGTGGGTGATGTTAATCAGGTAGTGGTGTCTCACCTCCAATTTGCTGATGATACTTTGTTGGTTGGTAGCAAGAGTTGGGCGAATGTGCGGGCGATGCGAGCAGCTCTTGTGATATTTGAATCGATGTCCGGTCTGAAAGTTAATTTCTTTAAAAGCTTGTTGGTGGGGGTTAATATTTCTGATTCTTGGTTACATGAGGCTGCGTTGGTGTTGACCTGTAAGGTGGGAAGAATTCCTTTTTTGTATCTTGGTATGCCTATCGGTGGTAATCCGCGAAGGCTCAAGTTTTGGGAACCTATCGTGAATCGTATTAAAGTTAGATTGTCGGGTTGGAATAGCAGGTTTCTCTCCTTCGGTGGCCGTTTGATTCTCCTCAAATCAGTTCTGACTTCTCTGCCTGTCTATGCTCTTTCTTTTTTCAAAGCTCCAGCAGGTATAATCTCTTCCATTGAATCTTTGTTGAATAGCTTTTTTTGGGGTGGGAGTGAGGATTGTAGGAAAATTTCTTGGATTAGTTGGAAGACTGTGTGTTCTAATAAGGAGAATGGAGGATTGGGGGTGAGGAGACTGAAGGAATTTAATGTGGCTTTACTAGGTAAATGGTGTTGGAGGATGTTGGTGGATAGAGAAGGGTTGTGGTTTCAGGTTTTAGCCGCTCGTTATGGCGAAGTAGGCGGGAGGTTGGAGGTGGGGGGCCGGAGTGTTTCTTCGTGGTGGCAGGAGGTAGGTCGGATTCGTGATGGGGAGGGTGATATAGGAGGTGGTTGGTTTCGGGGTAGTGTTAGGCGGAGGGTTGGAGATGGGGAGGCGACGCTGTTCTGGTCGCATAGGTGGTTGGGGGCTCTATCGTTCCGTGAGCGCTTTCCGCGCCTGTTTGATTTGTCTGAGAATAAAAACATCACGGTTGCTTCTATGTTCTCTAGGGGTTTGGAGGTGGATGAGGGGGGGTGGAGTTGGCGTCGAGGTTTGTGGGTGTGGGAGGAGGCTCTGTTAGAGGAGTGTAGGGCTTTACTATTTGATGTTTCTTTGGTTCCTAACATTTCAGATTCTTGGGAGTGGATCCCTGACAGTACCGAAGGCTACTCGGTAAAAGGAGCTTATGCTATGCTGACGGGGGGTGATGATACCCAGCAGGGGTTACCTGTCGAGTTGGTTTGGCATCGTCATGTTCCTACCAAGGTTTCGGTTTTTGCTTGGCGTCTGCTCCGGGATCGGCTTCCGACGAAAGCTAATTTGGCTCAGCGTGGTGTGCTCACATTGGAGGATACGCTTTGTGTTGCTGGTTGTGGTCACGTGGAGACGGCTGCACATTTGTTTTTATCGTGTAGTATGGCTACCTCTTTATGGCAGCAGGTTCGAGGCTGGATAGGTATTGATGGGGTGGACACTAATGATATCGCAGATCACTTCATTCAGTTTTCTCATTCGGCAGGGGCAGGCAAAGCTAAAAGATCGTTCTTGCAACTTATCTGGCTCTTGTGTACCTGGATAGTGTGGATCGATCGTAATAATCGTGTTTTTAATAATGCTGTCCCTACTGGATCCTACTTGTTAGATAAGGTCAAATTGTTCTCTTTGGGTTGGTTGAAGGCTAAGAAGGTTGTGTTTGTTTATGGCACGCAGAGATGGTGGTCTAGTCCATTAGAGTGTCTAGGCATTGGTTAAGTCTTTGCTTTTCTCGTTTCTGTTGAAACCAAACTATTGTATTTTTAGTGGTTTTCTAGGCATACCTTGTGCTTGGAAACTGCTATTGTGTTTCTGGTATATAATTCATTTTGATCTTTTAAAAAAAAAATGTGAAAATTAGATGAAAGTTTTTGTTTATACTCTATTACTCCATCCGTCTCATAATAATTGTCTCTTTACTCATTTTTATTTTTCTCAAAATAATTGTCACTTTATAATACCAATGCATCATTTATTATTTTTTTCCATTAGTATACCCATATTTATTGAATTTCATCCAACTTAACCACTCCACTAACTACAATTAATAAGGTTGTATTAGTAGATGATACTAATTTCACCATCAAAATCAACACAATTAATCATTTCCTTAGTAATCGTGCATTAATCTTAAACGACTATTTTTTTGAGACAGAGGGAGTAAATAAAAGGTTTAATTACACTTTTGGTCCCTGTGTTTTGACCTACTCACGAAAATGGTCCTGCCCTTTTAAAACAGACCAAAATTGTCCTTCAATTATCATTTTTGTTGCATTTTTCGTCCTACCCCCCATTTTATCTTCCAAAAATGCTGATGTGTCACATATTTTAATGAGTTGGCAAGAAAAGTGAAAATGTGACAAAAGACCTGTGGAAAAAACAGTCACCATGTCATCATATAAATAAATATTTATAAATTACAATTTAACTAAATTAAATTGTTAAAAATAAATAAAACTAAATTAAAATTTATTATTACTCATCATCATCATATTTTATTTATAATTTCTAAAATATTAAAATGTTTTTCAAAATTTTAAACACTAAATTTTATGACATTTTAAAATCATTTTCCAAGTTGAAATTGACACATAAGAGCTATTTTGGACACATCAGCGTTTTTGGAGGATAAAATGGAGGATAGGACAAAAAAATGCAACAAAAATGATAATTGAAGGACAATTTTGTTCTGTTTTAAAAAGGCGAGACCATTTTCGTGAGTAGGCCTAAACACGGGGACTAAAAGTGTAGTTAAGATTAAATAAAATCCTTGCAGATTTGAAAAGTTGTAACTAAATCATTTCAAACTAACATTGTTAAATTATCAAAGTAAATATTAATCACTTGACGCTGTTAAATTATTTGTTACTTAATTTTCCTTAGAGTAACTTTAAGTTGTTGTAGCTAATTGGTTAGGGTTTGATAGCCATTTTTGCAGCCATATGGCAAGACTTAAATTAGGTAGAAAGGATATAAATCTCACCAATCTCCTAAAAAAGTTGTACATATAGTATTTAGCTTCATTCCACCTTTCCTCTCTAGTTTGCTCCTCTGGTAGGAAGGATAAATCTCACTAATCTCCAAAAAAAATCTTCACACAGCTAGGGATATGGACTATCCAAATTTCCTTCCATGACCCTTAGGAAGATGGTTTAGGGTTATGTTTGTTTCTTTCTTCCTTTAGCAGATGATAGACTGACCTTGCTAAAAAGTTATCTTCTACTTTTCAATGTCATATTAGCATATATGTAGGTACCCTCTAGGAAATTGGAATATTTAGGAGTTAATGGTGCCTCATAAGAATAAGAATAAAAACAAACATGAACAAATTTCCTACCCTATCTTTTAGTTATAGGGTCAATCAGTTAACAAACTTCCTAATTGAGACCTTGAACTTTGCTTCCCATAAATCCATAATCCCAGTGCAATAACCTCTCTAGCAATTTTCCTCTATATGCTTTATAAAAAAATATAAGGTTAAATATGTTTTTAGTTCCTATAAATATGTCAACATTTCGTTTTAATCCCTCTAAAAAATTTCTTCAACTTTTAGTCCTTCAAAAAATTTCCATCTTCATTTTTGGTCCCTCATTTAAAGTAAACTCATATGTAAAATTCATATTTTTGAATAAAATTGTGCAGAAAAATTCATAATATTATAAGAATCTCTCCCAAAAAAATTAGAATTTTTAAACAAAACATGAATTTAATATGAATTTTTATATTTTTGACGGTTAAAATTCATATTTAATTTATGTTTTGTTAAAAAATTCTAATTTTTTTGGGAATATTTTTTATAATATACTACACATTTCTGCACAATTTCATTAAAAAATACAAAAAATAACTTAAAAATAGGGATCAAAAGTAGTGATTGAAAATTTTATAGGGACTAAAAGTTGAAGGAAATTTTAAAGGGACTAAAACGATAAGGTTGTATATTTATAGAGACTAAAAATGTATTTATCAGTTGATTTTAAGGTTTTTTTGAACTTATGTGTCGGTAGATTTTATAAAACTCTTATTGTTGTTGTGTGGTATTTCAATACCATTTATTTTTTGAGATCAAATAACAGAAAATTTTGGTCATATTGATCTCATGGTGTGATGCTATTGGCATATCCTATAAAATCATAGTCATAGTTCAAGATAATCTCTAAACTACCATATCTCCAAATATGTGACCATTGTCTTTATGTTGTTAAAAAGGATTTGAATCCTCTCCTTCCCCTCATTCTCCCTTTTCCTCTCCTTCCACAATTTTTAGATGTGTGTAGATAGAGAATACACTGAACTTCCCTAAGCATAAGAAATCTTTTCATTTTATGATTATTTTAGATTTTCTTTTGGGTAAATCCCTATATACTTTAGAGTACCAATATCCTTTAGGAAAATTTTGTTTAACATTTGAATTTATTTTAAAATAAATTAAAACGAAAGTATGACATGACTTATTGGATAAAAGGTATATACTCAACAAAACTATAATGTACCAGTGTCTTCACCTTTCTGCTAGACATTAAAAGACAATATTATCTCCCTCGATAACTAAAAAATCGCTTGATCTCATGGACAACCCTATGTTAAAGGCCATGAGGGCCTTGGCCTCGCTATCTTCTGGGGAAAAAATGATTTCTATATGTATTTTTTTAGCTAAAAAAATATCTTTCTAAAATCATATATACATAGTCATATTTCTATAAAGTTAGAGTAGATGAGAAAACTTGTGTATTTGTTGATATATTTTTCTTCCCTATTAATATTATCAAGAACCGAACTCACAATCGTATAGAACATTGAAATGAATAAATGATTGTTTATTTAACTAATTATATGGAGATTTTTTTTTTAAAACTCGGTATCCGATCTAAGGACCGACTAATTCGAGGGAATCAATCTCACCGCCCACTTGCGGGGACCTCATTTAAAGCCAGAGCAAAGCTTTATATGGACTTGCCCACCGAAATTAACACCAGAGAGAATTGAACCTGAGACCTTGAGATGAGCAAACTCCAAGATTCCAAAAAAATCATTCAATGTTTATAAAATATAAAAAATTGCATGAAACAATTATGAACCAAGTAAAATAATTATAACATATAATTATTTTACTTGGTTCATATTATAAATAAGGCTTAAATGCACTTTTGATCCCCAATTTTACAAAAAATGAAGTTTTAGTCCCCTATTTTTAAAATAGGTTTTTTGGTCCTCCTATTAACTAAAACTTGAATATTTTTTGGTCCCCCATCACTTTTTATGATGTGGCACTTTCATCAATGACGTGTAACTTATGTGGCATTTATGAGTTGGATAAAATATTTTTCATGTCATTATTGTTATAATTAATTTTATTATTTATTTTATTTATATATTAAAAATTAATAAAAAGGATTTCCTTCATCATCAATACTAGGGTTTTTTTTTTGACAAGATTATACTAGGGTTTTCTAGATCGAGTTTATTTTTGTCTCCAAACTATCGTATTCACATCTCCCTCCCCTTCAAATGTTCATGTTGTACTGTATATGTTCTCCTCCTCACTCTAATTGCTATACTCAGACACAAGATACAGATTATTGAAAACTGTGATTATGATTAATATGAATATGTAAGTGTGGTGCTGATGTTGAAGGATAAATTATTTCCGTTAAAGGTTAACATATTTGTTTGGCGTCTCTTTCTGAATAGACTTGCTACAAAGGATAATTTACGCAAAAGGAATGCCTTTGACCCTACTCTTGTGGCATGTGCGACAGCGACACTGTGTGGTAAGGAAGAGGAAATGGACCATCTATTTTTTCATTGCGATCACTATGGTTGTCTTTGGCTTTTGATCTCACATTGGCTTGGAATTGTTACAGTTTTACATGATAATTTACACTCACATGCTATCCAATTTCGTGCTCTCGGAGGTTTCTCAAAGAACTCTAGGACTGGCTTTACTGTTATTTGGATTTCGGTATTATTCGTCATTTGGAAAGATCGAAATAGGAGAATATTTCAGAATCACGTTGATCATCTAGAAGCTCTTCTTGAAAGGGTTAAACTCCAAACGTATTGGTGGTTGAAAGCGAATTATATCATGTTCGATTTTGATTACCCCTATTGGAGGAATAACCTTTTAGTTTGTTTACAGACTGTTTTGTAATGTCTGCTTTTGTTTTTTTAGGCTGTTTCTAACCTTGTGTTGTAACTAACATTGTCCAGGTCCCTTAGGCACGTCTTGTGCGTGAGAGTCTGCTTGTTTCTTTAATATATTTCGCTTAGTTTCTTCAAAAAAAAAAATTATAAGATATAAATAAAATAAATAATTAAAAAAATAATGACATGAAAAATATTTTATCCAACTCATAAATCCCACATATTAACACTTTATTAAAGAAAGTGCCACATCGGAAAAAAAAAGAGGGAGACCAAAGAAAACCGAAGATTTAGTTAATATGGGGATCAAAATACCTATTTTAAAAGTAGGGGGACTAAAACTTCATTCTTAATTAAATAGGGAGACTAAAAGTACAATTAAGCCTATAAAATAATTTGTAGTAGTAGTAAAATGCTAACTTTGCTTGCGTAAAAAAATGTCATGGAAACATTAACACACATGCTTACGCTACATTGCACATGCTTGATTTAAAGCGTGTTTCATGTTACGCTATTGGGCTCATGAAGACTTTTTCTTACCAAATAATTTCTTGAAACTCGTATACTAAATTCTATAAAAGTTTCTTTTTTGGTTACAAAATTCTATAAAAGTTTAAAATTACTCTTTTGAATAAAAAAATAAATTTTTGTTTAGTAATTTAAGGAATGCCTTAAGATGCATAAAAAAAAAATGCCTTAAGAAAACATGTTAGCAAGACTTCTAAAAAATCTAGAGCAAGCATAATCAACTAAACTTGTTAACGACCTATATATGTATTTTAGTTGCATGAAAGGTTGTCTAACCTCTAAAATGGAAATTTAATCCATCTCAATCAGCAACTACTCTCGTCGTACGTATACATGTGATTCTTAGTCAATTTATAGTTTAAATTATTAATGCTAAATGGCCAGTGAAATACATATTTACTAAAACTTCAATGAGAATATTATGTGAACAAAAAAAATAATTCAATGAGGTCATCTGATGTAACATCATACTACAAACAAGAGAGAACAACGCATAACTAATTTTTAAAGGGTTGAATAATTATTTTTTCTTCTATCATGTTTGATAAAATGTTATTTTGGTAAAATGTTTAATGGATAAAATGTTATTTTGGTATTTTAGCAAACTTGTATTATAAACAAAAAGTTGTGTTGTGATTTATAAAGAGAATTTTTTTTTTCTTTCCAGTTGACCCATTGCCCCTCAATTTGTTCAGTCTCAAAAGCAGTTTTAAAATCAAACTTAATACAATTGAAATTGTCACGTTCAATCCATTAGTTTTTAGCAAATCAAATGTATGTTTTAAGTCTAACGAAATGGAATACATTTTCACAACTCTAATGCAGGGTGTGTGTGGGAAGAATAATAGAAACTTTTAAAAAATAAAACATTCTATATATATTTAGCTAACTCTCAATCATGAGATTGTACGATGCTTACATAAATCGATGCTTACATAAAAAAAAAAAAAAAATCAGGTCTTTGAGGTGACGATGGTGATAATAACGTCATTTTGAGGTGTGGAAGAGCACTTGCTGAAGTGCAAAGAGTAATATTTTATGTAGTTAGTCACAAGCAGTCCATTTGGGTTCCCTTTTTTATTCTTTGGACTTACATGTTCTTGATGAGCCGGTTATTTTTCATTTGAAGAATCTACTATTTACACCTACAAGTATCTCCCACCCCACCACCCAAAAACCGTAAAAATAATTTTAATGCCCTTTCAAGTTTCAACATATATCAAGTAAATTAATTTTTCTATTTTCCAAATTTTAAATAGTTCATAAAACCCGAAAATGAGTTTTTATCTGAAATTTCAATGTTTCAAATTTTTTGAAATATATATATATTGAAAAAAATACAAAAAAGCTTTAAATTTTTGGAATATTTTAAAAAATTAACGTTTAGCCACAACTTATTTGTTGCTCATATCTAAAAATTATTTTTATTATCATAAAAATCGGTATATTAATAGTCCCAAAAAAAATTCTATTTCAAAAAAAAAATTGGCCACTCAAAAAATCTAGTATATAAGCTTAATTTCAAATATAAATTGCATTTTTTGTCAAAAAAATAAAAATATAAATTGCATTTAGCCACGATTCAACAATAACTAATTAATTTACGAACATTTAAATTTTTAAAAATCTATTATTCAATTTTTTTTTTAAATCTGGACATATCAAATTTTTTTGGAAATTAATATATTCCAACAATTTGGCCACTTGGAAAATCCAAAATTTAAAATAATTTTGAATTCTTTTGTTTTTAAATATTTGGTAAAACTTTTGTCAAAAAAAAAATGGTAAAACTTGCATTCTAGATATTTGTCTTAAAATATTTGAAATTTATTTTTTGTTTCAAATATTTAACTTATTGTTCCAAATTTTTTTAACTCACTTTAGAGTGTAAATGGACGATATCAATCCTTAATTGCCAAATTAAAGATAGATATTGTTGGTACATACCTTAATTATTTTACTTTACACTTTACTTACTTATGACGATCTTTGCTCACAATAATAATTTAATGTTTCTTACTTAAGTTTTTTTTGGAGCAATATGCTACTTAAGTTATTTTTTAGGGCAAAATAAAACCTCATATAGTTTGAGGAGGTGGGAGGTACAAGTGGGGGCGAGAAGGAGATTTTTTAGTGATTTTCTCCTCACCCCATGCTTTCGAAATTCCAAAACTGCTCATGCTTGGATTTTGTACTCTAAACGGTGTTTGTTTGGATAGTAGTGTCTGGACGGATATAATTTCTTATTTTTGAAATCATATTAAAATAGGCAATAAGATATGATTCATATCAAATAACATCTTGATTCATACTAGGAAAAAAGAAAACCAAATTTAGATATTGATATTAAAGACATAAATTTAACACGAAAAAGGGATGAGTCAAGATAGTAAAACTCTTGCGAGATCATGTTTTCTTGGTTGGACTCAACCATGCACACCATGAATTTTTCAACTTTGTTAAAACTAGAGTGTCTAGAACTAGAAGGGGCCAGTAGCTTCCTCGAGGATCTACTACATAACATCTTAAACATGAGTGTCATCCTATACAAACTGCTTATAGCCCGGCAACTCTTGCCAACATTTCAACATTCTAGTCGGTCGGGGACCCCAATTTTCCTCATCAACAGACAATTGAAGCGGACAATGATCAGAAAGACCCCGAAGAAGGGCCATCTGAAAGCAATTAGGCCATTGCAGACACCAATCTTCAGAGAGCAAGAATCGGTCCAACCTACTCATAGAAATACCATCACCTTTATACCAAGTAAACCGACAACCACACAAAGGCAAATCTATCAACCCATTATCGTCAATGAAATGGTTAAAATGAGGAGTCTCTTGTGCTACTATCAACCTATCTTCAGAAGACCGTATTTCTTCCACACTACAAATTGCATTAAAATCCCCGCACACACACACCTTCTCCCCCCTCAACATCTGCAATTTTTCTGTCAAGGATACCCAGAGCTGCTCTGTTGTCGAAGATTCACAGGGAGCGTAAACATTAAATAAATAGAACGTCTCATTTGACCGTAAAAATTTACCATGAATAATGAACACATGATTCTGGCTAACTGTCGACCACACCTCCACTTCCATAGTGTCCCACATAATTAACAACCCCCCCGAAGCCCCCCTTGACGGCCGGTAAGAATAAGCATGCTTCGGGTCGCCCCACATCAACAAACACAAATTATCATCACAAACAACTAATTTAGTCTCTTGTAAACATAAAATGAAAGGCTTTTTTCCACCACCAATTGTCTCACCCCCCTCCTTTTCTCAACACTCCCTAGACCCCGCACATTCCACGAAACCATTTTCATCAGAAACTCCCACCTGCACACCCCCCACCGCCACACCACTTCCTCTACTCCCCCCATCGTCCTCGTTCCTCACTACCTCCACCGGAGTTAAAACTGGCCCTATACCTCCTCCCACATCTTTAGACCGTGCCAAAATGCTAAATTTATTATGATTATTGCCACCTAAATAAATTCCAATAGTTTTACGAATACCTCGAATGTCATCCGCCTTTGTCTCTTCATTACCTCGTAAGACCACCCAATTTGTCCAGTCATTATTAACTGAAGCCACAAAACCTGATTGAGAATTTGAATTATGAGTAGTCGTTTCTAAAGATCGAATAACTTTCTCCCTTTGACGCCTCCGGTTGCTGATTTTTTCTTGCAAAACTTTCATTGTCTTAGAGCCACGTAACACTTTCATAACCTCTTCTCTATCTTTACTTGGTAATCTCGCCACCTTTTTCAAAGTAAACACCAGATGACGAAGCACACCGTCAGCCTTTTTCTTCGTAACTTTACTCTTCTTGCTCTCACACCTTCGACTTATATCCTTCCTGACCTTCCTCAATCGTTTGGTTTTGGATGAAATGAGGCCAACATCACCTTTTCGAATATTCTGTAGCCAATCAACACTCCACGGACCTGAGTTGAAAGACCTTTGCTCTTTCACATAACTTCTGGGTAAATTATTACGTCCTTTAGAAGGTATCTCTGCGCCGTCAACCTTGCTGGAATCGGCCTCTGAATGTTGTATACATTCGTCAGCTTTTTCCAATCCTTTCTCACCTTGCTTCGGCTTAACAAACAGCCTTGGCATAGCAGGCTCTTCCAATGGAACACGTAGCAGCTGCTGCTCATAAAGTGCAGCCATTTTGCTAACAGAGATCGGACTCTCTAGCCTGTTGTTAGAAGCTGAAGTTTCCATGTCTGCCATGTTCGAACCTTCCACATTTTTACAAATACTGTCATCAGCTTGAACTAATTCATTAACTATTTTATTCGTCAAGTTCGTGACATTATTATCAATATCAAACACTTCATCACCAACCTCATTCCGTTGAGATGAAGAATTTGATTTATCATCCTCATCATACAGACAGACGTCATCACCAATATTAAACCCATATTCTTCAACAATTTTAATGTCCACCATCAACCCGTCGACCATAATTTTTTCAGACATGTCTATCACAGATAAAGATGATGTTGATATCAATACTCTAGCATAATCAAACCGTTCTCTATTCAAAGAACAATTGTCTGTTTTCAAGAACCTTCCGCTATCCAACACAAATAATTTTAAAAAAAAAATCATTCCACGCATGTCAAGGAATTCCATACAAATGAACTCATGCTCCTCTCTGAAAGGGCAGCACCTCCTTTATCCAACCAATCAAAGAAGAAAAAATCATATCGAAAAATTGTTTTGCTAATTGCACAACTTCGGAAACATTTATGTCATTCATGGAATGAACGGACACTTTATCAGCGCCAAGTGGAATAATGTCAATATCTTTAAAACCCGTGTCAATTACTTTGTTTTGAATTAAAGGTATTGGCGCCCTATCCATCACCGTTCCAATCAAACCACGTGTTGCCCACTTGCGGTCCTCATCACATAACCTATATTTCCGTACCATTATTGTATGATCATTTGACTTGTCCGTGCTTACATTTCTACCCACCTTACCAACTACCCGATCAGCCTCAACACCCTCACCACCTCCTCCCTTATTCGTCGAACCTCCCACCCTCACCACAACAGACCCCACCCTCACACCTCCCTCACTGATCTCCTCCTCCTTCTTCCCCACATCAACCCTACCATGTAACCCATCCTTACTTTTTTCTCCCTCGACCTCCTTCTCTCTCACCTTAACCACCTCACCTCCGCTCTCACCACCAATCTTACCTCCTACGCCATCATCCTCCCTCGTCGTTACACCCTTCCTCTCTCCCTTCCTATCAAACCTAGCAAGTACAACACATACACAGTATTGACCAAAGTATACATTATTCAAGGCTTTCAGCAACTTATCGACATCCCGCACCTTAGCAAACCTTAAAAAACCATAAACCTCGCCATTTCTATTTCTATTATTAGCAACAAAAATATCTTCTAGAATTCCACATACCTTAAATCCCTTACGCAAGAAAAATAATGTAGCCTGTGGAGGAAAATGAGTTATATAGAAAGTTACGAACCATTTTAAGGATGATGATGAATCAGTTATGTCAGGTTCATTCCCCTCAACACATGCTTGCTGTTTGCGGTCAGAAATCACCACTGCCATTCCATGATTTTGTCCTTGAAGCTGTCGCAATGGTAGCTATTGGCGATGCTGCCATCGTGATCGATCAGAAACCGCACCATAATCCTCATCAATCTCACAATCAGCCCATCGCAACCCTCTTATGTCTGAGTAATCCATATCTGATTCGAAATCCCCTTCATAGTAGTCCCCTCAAGATGAATACCTAACCCTATCATGTCGAAGCTTGTAGTCGTTCCAATTCCGATGCCGCTGACCTCCAAGAAAACTATCTTGACCCTGAAAATCATGTCGCAGCGCTTTCCTCCGTCGTAGTCTCACGTTGATCCAATCTCCCTCATTCCCACCCCTTTGTGGCACCCTGCCTGGAACCCTATCCCCCCGATGTTCCTCACTTCCGACGAAGAGAACCGACGAGGTGGTCCGTGGCGAAGCCAAAGACCTTTGGGATGCTCTCTCTCTACCCCTCTCATCGCTCGGCTCTGTTTTCTATGAGTAAAACTCCTCAAGACCAAAATTAAATTTAAATTAGAGAAATGCTAACAACATGAAATTAATTGATATGTTATTTGTTTGTATTAGGTTTTATTAAAAATATTACTAAAATATATTTTTTATTTTGTTTTAAATATAATCGATCATTGTTATTGTGTAATATGAATTTCTTCGTTTATTTTATGTTATAATTTCCACCAAACATTTGCTTTTATGGGGATTGTTAGTATAGTATTATTAGAATTTTTTATAATTGTAAATTGAATGAATCGAAACATAATTTAATCTTAGTCTCGTTTAATTTAATCGAATCATATTATTTAAATGAGTAATCCAAACTTAGCCAAAACGCATGATTTTAATCCAAACTTAGCAAGTACCTCCAAAAGTTTTGGTGTTTGTCTGGAGACTCCTTCGCAACAGACTTTCAACCAAAGACAATCTTCTTCGTTGGAGAGTCCTTCATTATGATGACATTCATTGTACGGGAGGGTGCGACTTCATTAAGTCAGCATAGTATCTTCTTTTTCGTTGTGAGATCTTTGGAAGCTTGTGGTACCGTTTATATTAGTGGGTTGATGTTTCTTTCATTGCGTCAGCCTCAGCTCGTGATCATATTCATCATTTTGGGAATATGACGGGGTTTCCACAATTTTCACATCTTTTCGTTAAAGTAATATGCCATGCTTGTGTTTGGGTTGTTTGGAAGGAAAGGAACAACATGATTTTTAAGCGCAAAGCTGCGGATTTGTGCAATTTATTAGATAATGTCAAATTCATGTCTTTTTTTATGGCTAAAAGCTAATAGGCTCACTTCCGCTTTCATTTATAAAAACGGGTGGCGGCACCCTTTACTTTGCATGGGTGTTAGGGAGTAGCTTCTTTTTTGTTTATTTTTTTATGGCCTCTTCTTTAATGGCACTAGACATTTGACATTGTATTTTGTCGAGTGATTCTCTTTTGCACACCTTGTGCGAGATGAATCTCCCGTGGTGATTTATTATATTTCATTTTGTCTTGTTAAAAAAAATACATATGATTTTAATATTTAAATCAGATATTTTTGTTTGTTTGTTTTAATACTTACAATATTAGATTTCTTTCAGCAATAAGAATCTAACTTAGTATTTCGGAGTTCACAACACTTACACTCCCGAAACTACACAACAATCACTTATGCTACATGAGTGGATTTTGAATTAGTAGATGACCCTAGATCCCCACATATTTAGGACCCTCGTTTGAAAAGATAAAAGACACAATATTTTTACAAAAATGTAAATTATTAAGGGTTAAATATGTATTTGGTCCCTATAAATATACCAACTTTTCGTTTTAGTCCCTCTAAAATTTTCCTTCAACTTTTACTCCCTATAAAATTTTCAATCACTACATTTGGTCCCTATTTTTAATTTAATTTTTGTATTTTTTAATAAAATTGTGCAGAAATGTGTAAAATATTCTTAAAAAAATTCTAAAAAAAAATTAGAATTTTTTAACAAAACAGAGATTAAATATGATTTTTAAACTTAAAACATATAAAAATTCATATTAAATTCATGTTTAGTTAAAAAATTCTAATTTTTTTGTATAGATTCTTATAATATTATGAATTTTTCTGCAAGTAAATATATTTTTGGTCCCTATAAATATACCAACTTTTCGTTTTAGTCTCTCTAAAATTTTCCTTCAACATTTAGTCCCTATAAAATTTTCAATCACTACTTTTGGTCCCTATTTTTAATTTAATTTTTGTATTTTTTAATGAAATTGTGCAGAAATGTGTAAAATATTCTAAAAAAAATTTCCAAAAAAAAAATAGAATTTTTTAACAAAACACAATTTAAATATGAATTTTTAACCTTAAAACATAAAATTTCATATTAAATTCAGGTTTTGTTAAAAAATTCAAATTTTTT
This sequence comes from Medicago arabica, assembly GCA_946800305.1. NCBI lineage: Eukaryota > Viridiplantae > Streptophyta > Magnoliopsida > Fabales > Fabaceae > Medicago > Medicago arabica. Next base: position 4,695,622 of record OX326970.1, read on the forward strand.
TGGGAGACATTCTTACAATATAATGAATTTTTCTGAAAAATTCTATTCAAAAATATGATTTCTAGACATGAGTTTACTTTAAAGGAGTGACCAAAAGTGAAGATGGAAAATTTTTTAGGGACTAAAAGTTTAATTAAAATTTTAGAGGGACTAAAATAAAAAGTTGACATATTTATAAGGATCAAAAACATATTTAACTCAAGTTTTATTCAAAAATATGAATTCTAGGTATGAGTTTACTTTAAAAGAGGGACCAAAAATGAAGATGAAAAACTTTTTAAAGACTACTCCATCTGTCCCTATATGTAATCTCATTTTGCATTTTTCACATTTTTTTAGAAAAGTTGTCAGTGTAATTAATGTGTTTGTTTTGTGTGTTAATATTACCAAATTATCCTTTGTTTGTATGTGTATTAAATTTGACTTTTCATATTTCAAGACAAGTTAGTGGTATTAATTATGGGTATGTATAAGAAAAATAATAATAAATGCATCTAGTAATTTGAAAAGGGGTTTAGATTTAGGGACAAAAATAAAATTAAATAGATGTTTAGATATAGAGACGGAGGGAGTAAAAGTTAAAGAAACATTTTAGAGGGACTAAAACAAAAAGTTGACATATTTATAGGGTAAAAAAAATATTTAACCCGATTATTAATGGTGGTGGTCCACCTTATACATTTTGTGTTTATCTCTTTTTAAATGATATGCTCCATTTATTTGGAGAAATCAAAAAATCCATACTCAAGTCCCCAACATTCAACATCTAGGGTAACGATTATTTGTATATTTCATTTTAATTTAACTATAACTGTATTTTATGCAGTCACGCAAGAGAAACGTAAGAGAAGAAAGAGAGAACCATAGATTCGTGAATCTTTCTTAACGTGTCCATGCAAACATTGTGAATTTGAACAGATATATCGAATGATTAAGTGTTCACCGAACCACCAAATGAAGATGACATGAATTGTTCTACTAACCATCACACAAACAAACAGAACAGAGAAAAAAAGATGGAAGTTTCCAGTATTAAGATTATTGAAGGTTTTAATATGTACTACAAACAAAGTCATGTCATTAAATTTTAAGCAAGTTTACTATGCCTAACCTACCTTGACTGGCTTGTAGGAAATGGCCATAAAGTACAATAATAAATACTACTTGTACATATGTTTCTCATTTCTCAAACACACTTACCACAATATTTTTTTTAACAAGCCAAAACACTTACCACAATATTAATGTCATAACTATGGTTTCATTTGATTTAAATAGAAGTGACATATAACTAACTTGTTTAATTTGTAAAATCAAATAGAAGTTCTTATCATGTGTACTATGTGTACCAGAATTTAGAAGTATATGGTGTAGGTGAAAAGATGACAATCACACTTATTAAATTGAGATATATATTTTAAATTTGAATAATTAAAAGTTATAATAAATTAAATCTCTTTTGTCAAATAAATAAATTAATTAAATCTCATATAACAATTGTACGGTGCAACAACTCTTGGAGTCACTAGAACTATTCCTTCCTTGGACTTGGCTATTTTTTAATAGCAAATCTAACCGTTTTCATAGTTGTTCTACTCTAGGTTGATATAGGGGACCTAAACTCAATAAAATAAAATAAATTAAAATGTTAACAAATGTTCCAAAGATATATGTTAATAAAACAAATTTGAAAATTTTATCTTAAAATTTATGTTTAAAAGAACAAATTTTAAACTACAAAGAATTATATACGATTTTTTTAAAATAACTTTGATATTTGATTTTTTTTAATATGTGTTCTTATACACTAAGCAAGACCAGTAGTAAGAAAAAAGAATATGAACATTAGAAGTGTGTGATTAATTACCTTCTCCTAAGCAATTAAAATAATCTAACTATTAACCGATCGACTTCAAGTATGATCATCAATAACAGCCTTGGGAATGTGTAAACAGAGGAGTAAACAAACCAAAGTCAAACATGTGACAGTCTTCAATAAAGCAACAGTAAAAGTCAAGGACAAAAGGAAGGAGCACTTTGACCAAAAGATGAGTATAAAAATGGTTTATTGAAAAGTCAATTTATCCAATGATGTGGGTGATCTAACTTTCTATTGGCTCATATGGACACAACGGCAAGAGAAAATGGAACTAGATAATTTGTTTGATGAAAAAATTAAGCTTCTCTTTTTTATTATCGGCGCATAATTCCTATTGGAACAGTATTGAATAATAAAACTCTTTTTTAAAAGTTTTAAAACTGTTGTATTCACAAGTCTAAATTCAAACTCATAATATTAAGTAAATCGTAAAATAGTTAAAACTCATCGAATCACACTCAAATTTCAAGATAAGTATATATCCACACATAATTTAGAATTGGTAGTAGAGTGTGTGTGCTTGCTCTAACTATTTTTTCAAAAAAATATTACTAAGACTCTGAAAGGCTAAGGCGGTCACCAACATTTTAAGTTTTTAACCTACCTACTCTATTAAACATTATTACTATCTGGCAACATGTTGGAAGCATTAGCATGAAATAAAAAATTTCAAGTTCTAATACCAAAAAATGAAAAATCTAAATAAAAATGTGCTAGGTGAAGTTAATGCCAACTGTGTGGTTAACCAAATGCTACAATCACTCCTTTAATGACTCTATAAATATTACTATCTGTACACTTTGCTCTTCACCACAGATACACACATTTCCAATTCCTTTCCATTTACTTTTTGCTTTCTCAAAAATCATCACCTAAGAGTTTTTTTTAAAGAAATATCATGATGTTTCCAATGGTTCTTCTAAGGCTTGTTGATTTGGTTTTGTACCAACTACTTGCAAATTCATACTATAGAGCTGCAAGAAAAATGAAAAGTTATGGTATTAATTTAGCTTATCTTTCATCTAAACCACCTCATCAACCTTGTTCTTTTCCTAGTATAACAAAATGTGATTTACAAGGTAGAATGTCACAAACAATTGTTTGTGACATTCATAGAGTCCTATTAAGGTCTCATTCATTTTTTCCTTATTTCATGCTTGTTGCTTTTGAAGGTGGCAGCATTTTTAGAGCATTTTTCTTGCTTATGTCTTGTCCTTTACTCTTGATTTGTGATCATGAGTTAAAACTAAAGATTATGACTTTTATAACCTTCTGTGGTTTAAGAATAAAGGACATGGAAAATGTTTCAAGGGCTGTTTTACCAAAGTTTTATTTAGAGAATCTTAATCTTCAAGTTTATGAGATTCTTGCTTCAGCTGGGTCAAAAGTTGTTATCACAAGTGTGCCTAGAGTTATGGTAGAAGGATTTTTGAAAGAGTATTTGAGTGTCGGTGATGTTTTAGGCACAGAGTTGCACACTTTTGGTTGCTACTTCACTGGTTTTCTCACTAGTTCTAGCTTACTTGTGAAGCATAGAGCACTTAAGGAGTATTTTGGTGATAGAAAACCTGATATTGGAATTGGAACTTCAAGTTTACATCATCATCTTTTCATTTCCACTTGCAAGGTAAGTTTTAAGTTAGCTCAAATGTTTTCTAGGCTTTATCCTATGTCTTAAACTATAAAACATTTTTGTGTATTTTCTGATGTACATTATTATTTCCTAACTACCGCTTCTGTCTAGCGCAAGTAGTTGGTGCATAATGTGTGTGAGTGGTGTAAACCTGGGGCATTGAGTTCGATTTCAATGAACCAAAAAACATTATTATCTCCTCATTTGGAAATTTAATTTGATTAGTACAAAATAAACATGGTACAAATCTAATTCCATATAAAACATAATTAATTTAGTACACATGTTTTAATTAAGTTGATGTGTTATGTCTAATTCCAGCTCTGCATGATTATGACAGGAAGCTTATGTTGTGAACAATGAAGAAAACAAGAATAGTCCAAACTCAATCATGCCAAGGGACAAATATCCTAAGCCATTAATATTTCATGATGGAAGATTAGCATTCTTGCCAACACCCTTAGCAACACTCTACATGTTCATGTGGCTACCAATTGGAATTATTTTAGCAATTTATAGAATCCTTCTTGGTATTTTCCTACCTTACAAATTAGCACTTGAATTAGGAGTTTGGAGTGGAATAGATCTAAAAATCAAAGGCACTATCCCTAAAAAAACAAAACCAAACAAAGGTGTTCTGTTTGTATGCACACATAGGACATTGTTGGATCCTGTTTTCTTAACCACATCATTAGCAAAGCCTTTAACTGCAGTAACATATAGTTTAAGCAAAGTTTCTGAGTTCATAGCACCAATAAAAACAGTGAGATTAACAAGAGACAGAAAACAAGATGGTGAAACAATGCAAAAGTTACTAAGAGAAGGTGATTTAGTCGTTTGTCCTGAAGGAACAACATGTAGAGAACCATATTTGTTAAGGTTTAGTTCATTGTTTGCTGAGTTGGCTAATGAGATAGTGCCTGTGGCAATGAATACTCATGTCAGCATGTTTTATGGGACCACAGCAAGCGGATTGAAGTGTTTGGATCCTATTTTTTTCTTGATGAATCCTAAGCCAAGTTATCATATTCAAATTCTTGGGAAGGTACCTAAAGAACTTACATGTGCTGGTGGAAAGTCAAGTGTTGAAGTGGCTAATTATATACAGAAACAGTTGGGTGATGCTTTGGGGTTTGAGTGTACGAATTTTACTAGGAGGGATAAGTATATGATGCTTGCAGGGAATGAAGGGATTGTTCAACAAATTAGTAATTTGAAAAAATGCTATTGATGATGATCATATGTATATGCTTTTGAAGTTAGTCCATCTTGTTTTTTTATACTTCATTTTATTTATTTTTGGTTTCCAAATTAATTTGTGATCTTGTTTGATATGACATTTATGAGTTGTGACATTGAAGAAATGAAAGTGTCTTGGATACTAGTGTACAATGTATTTTTACTCCTAGTCTTCACATGAATGTTTAATCGGTCGAGCTATGAATTGACAATGTATATAATTCGGTTATTTGATCAGTTCAACGGTTGTTTCATCGCGATTTTCATAAGTTGAACCATAAATTCAATGTTTGATTCTGTTTTGAAACATTTTAGATGGAGAAAGTACCAATTTGCAATATTCAACAAAAAACTAAAGTTGGCCTAATTACCTAATATACACACCTAAAAGGTTACGAAGATATATATCATTTTTAAAGTATATACACTTTTTAGAAAATTTCATTTTCGATGGGTACACATTTTTTAAAAATTGACCTTTTTGAATGCATTTACTTATTACTCTAAATGGCAGTAGTTGTACACATAATCATACATTTTCTCAAGTCACCTTTTTTACTTAAGAGCCATAGTATTTCATAAAAGTGAGGATTTGAATGTATGAAAACGAAAAATCTACTCCACATAATATTACATTTGTATGTGTGATGTTGATAGGTAGGTAGACACATTAATCTTATTGAATCAAGGAAATAATGAGTCCATGGGTATTATTTATCTAAATAATCTAGGATGTGTTTGTTTAGTTTATCAAATTAATTTTTAGAAATAACATTCTTTAAATATAAAGATGAGAATTTTATTTTAAGGTATTTAAAAAAAATATGTTTGTTTAACATTATAATATTCGCGGGAACCATAAAAATAAAGATTATAATAGGTAATTACACGTGAATTTGTTCTCATCTTCATGGGAACTTTATTCCCACCATTTTCTTTTGAACTTTTTTTTTATTTCCATGAACGTTTTATACCTGAGAATAAAATTTAGTAAACTTATAACAAACATAGGCATGCATATTTCTATCATTTTATTCTTAGGAATCTACGAATATAACTTGAAACAAACGCACCCTAACCTCTAAGAAGTTTAGTTTGTAAAACATACAAAGGAGAAACAAAATTTAGCCTATGTAATCTTATGTTTAAGTCATTCTTAACCATAATAGTTTCCACTAAATTGCCTACAGACAGTTTAAATTTGAGGGAGTGCTATTAGTCATGAATTTTCATTGTCGGTATATAACCTTTTCAATTAAACAGTACATATTTTAGCTGAATAAACATTAATTATATATCTCTGAAAAAAATATATTAAATTTATAGTAACCTTTTGAAACAATTAATTGATACAACTCAAATTTAAAAAGTTTATATAAGTGTGATAATTCCTAAAAAAAAAAAAATGCGTGTCAAGTCTCTGTAAATACTAATGTTCAAGTGAATGAAGTTAACCTTTAATAAAAAAAATATAAGTAATTTTTTTGAAAAAGCCAACAATATATACACAAGATATGCCAAAAATTGAAAAACATTTACAGAATATAACCAAAGACCATTACCAAACACTAGGTAATGCCGAACACATACAAAGATACACTCCTAATCAAAAGCAAATACATCAAAAACTCAAGCAAGTAGTGGTACACACCACTAGTGTAGACCATAGTCAAAACATTTTACCTTACTTATATTTAATTCATACTTGCAATATAGTTTTGTTTTTAAGGAAAAAGTTGAAATATAAAAGAACATTTCCGTCCTTGTCTCATTTATGAAACAAGTTTTCTGTTAGTCGCTGGTTAATGGAACAACTAATCAAATGTATCCGTTTAACGGTCTAGTTTGATGTGCTACTATTTGTAGTTGAGGAAATTAAATACTATTCAATTACTATATTTTACCTTTTTCTATGGTAATGAAGCAAGACTCTGGTAACATTTATCTTATCAAATTCTATATTTTTTACTCAGTCTTATCAAATTCTATGAAAATGAGATAAACATGAAAATTTTATATGATAATATGGTTCACTTCACTTGTTATTCCCCAGTGAAATTGAATAGTTGCTCATCATTATCTGTGCCATACATTTGGTGAACATAGCATCCAGCGTTGGTGAAATAAATATGTACATGTAATTGTAGCATTACATGAAGGTGTTTTTGGTAGACTAATAAATTTACATGCCCATGTGTCATTTCTCTCGGAACTACAACGAACGAGTTACATACTTTGGACTCATTTGACCTTGATATGAGATATCATCGTTTGACTAGTTCAGTAGATTATCTTTTTGTGCTAAAGATATTCAAGATTATTTCCCTAAGGAACAGATAGATATTCAAGAGTTGAACACTGAAATTTGTATTAAATTGAGCTATATTAATGTTTTTTCTATCTCACACATTAGTTACTTTTTCTTCTTTTAATTTGTTTTTGTCATGTGATCAATGAAAGATAATTTTACAAAATCATTTGTAACTTCTCTTTTCGGTACAAATGTAACTAGATTATTTTCACATATGCGTGAAAATGGCAAAGTGACATATGATAGAAAACGTAAGGAGTTTCAATATGAATGAGAGAGTTGGCAACATGACTCTCGCTGTAAAAAGAACTTGAGCTGTTTTTTTTTTTTTTGAATGACCAAATATATATATAAAAAGATAAATAAAAGTTGCAAAATACATCAGTAGAACCGTCAAACGACACTACAAGGGCACCCCCCACAACTACCCTAAAGGAACACAAACATAAAAAGAAAAGAAAACAACACCAAGAGTTGGGGCGACCAGCGACAACAAACACATCAAAACTCCTGCAGGCAAAGAAAGACAATAGGGAAAGTTTGAAAGTCACCCTGGGAGGGGAGGAGATACACCTCACCCAGCCCCGCAAGCAACCCCGGGAAAACAAACCACCACAAAACCCTACTAGTTCCACCAAAAAAATCGAGTTTAATTCATAAAGTCACCCATCATGTAAATAGCTCATCCCTAGTAAAAATAAAACCTAAATGTTTTTGTTGTCTACTCAATGATTCGTTTCACAACAAATCCATTAGAATATATACTTTGCGGCACACACTTGTGGTGAATTAATTAGGAAAAAATTAATCATGCTTTAACAATTGACATTGCAAACAATATTTCACATGTTAATATGCAGAGTAATTTGTTTCATGTGTTAATATTGAGAAAGTCTCGCATAGTCACAAGTATATGGACACACGATTTGCACGCACACGCATAAAAATGTTTATCATTAGTTATTTGAAAATAACATCATTTTATTCTTTTCTTCTATCTTTTTTCAAGGGTGTCATTGACTGACTGTGTCTAAATATAGCATCCAAATACTTGTGGTCAAGTAAGTATTTTCTATTAATATTATAAATTTTTTTGTTGTAAAGAGTTTTGCAATGAAGCTCACACACGTTAAACATATGCTTCAGGTTAAATGGGGTTTTCTTGTGTCACAATGCTTGTTGAACATGATATTTGTGAAGTTGTGCGAAAACACATGTCCACATTAGGAGTGTTCAAAATCGAACCAACCCAATAGAAAATCCGCAAACCAAACCAATTCAAACTGAAACCGCAAAAAACCGTACTTGGTTCGAATGAATTTGGATGACTTTTGCACTGAACCGTGCGGTTTGGTTTGGTTTGCGGTTTGCATCTCAGCAATCGAACCAAACCAAACCGAACCGCAAGAATAATCAATATTATTACTTAAACTTGTAATAGCCCAATTACATAACCCAAAAATAATCTCTCTTTGACTCAATTTTTCCATTGTTGCACCATCATGTTCGATTCTAATTCCTTGCCATCTCCTTCAATTCAATTTCAATGATGAATTTGTTTCCTTTTCTTCATAATAATTTGTTTCATGCTTATGTTTCTTCTTAATTTTACATATTTTGATATAAGTTTTGTTTGGTTTTAATCTGGTTAGTTATAATTTTACCTATTTTGATCAGCTATATAACTTTGGTGGTATGTTCTGCCAGTTTATGACACATATAATACATGACTATATTAAGGTAGAAGAATATATTGTTGGTATTGAAAATAAAAGTTTAGGATCTATGCAATTCATGTATAGTCATATTTTATCATGTAAACAACAAAATAAAATGTCCTATGTTTATTTTATAACAAGTTGACAATATTAAAGTTAATGTAATATTTTTTTATCTCGCGATAAACCGCACCAACCGAACCAATCCAAACCGCATTGGTTTGGTTTAGATGACTTTCTAAAAATCAACCGAACCAAACCAAACTGTATATTTTTTATCTCGTGTTTTGAATGATTTTTATGCATAAAACTGAACCAAACTGCATCGCGAACACCCCTAATCCACACTGCAAATACAAGTCAAACATAGGTCATGTGTTGAAAAGTTTGGAAATTCCGAATTCTATCTGAAGCTTCCAACATAGAGGCGAATTCAGGACTAAGCTTTTGGTCTGGCGAAAATAATAATGTCAAAAATTTGTTCAATAAAATTAAAGATTCTGTTTATTTCACGTAAGGAAATATTTTTGTCAATTTCATATTATTTTTTTTGAAACAATTTGTGTCAATTTCATGTATATGTCGATACGTATCTATTAATATTTTTATCTTCCTACAAAAATTAGATTGACATTAATTTGAGCATTTTGGAGAACTAAGGAAGCCTATGTCTTTCGTGGATTCTAGTTTTAAGACAACTGAATCTCAACCACAATAAAAAAGTGTACTTATCGTAAAATAATTTTAAATTTTAAAGGGAAAAAATATCGACCATGCATTTTTTTTAGGGAAAAAATGTCTAAACATAAACTGCAGTCAATCTGTAACTGTAGACAGAATAAATATGTTGTGTACCAAAAGTGCCGTGGCTGATGAAATGAGTAAAAGTGTGCACGTGACAGTTTCTGATAGCTGAAGTTGGCAAGTTTTTTTGGCCATCAATTACGTCACTCACCAATTGATAAACTCATTATAAATAATCCTAGTAGGAGTATGACTCAGCAAATTGGATCACTGCACATAGGTTTCCTCCTACACTTGGTTTTTCCCTAGCTGATCTTGGTCGATGCATTGATTTCAATCTCCATAGTACTAATATTTAGATATAGGAAAATAGTTTTTTGAGCCTTATCAATTTATCACGTAAGATCAAGTAAAATGGACTTATTGAAAGAGATTTTCAATATATTGAACCATTAGAGTGGGGTGTTGAAAATGATGGAAAAATATGGGAGGAAAGAGATGATGAAGTCATTCAACATGTTGAAATCTGACACGAAGGGGCCACGTGGCGGGTTGCCATTCGTTGACGATGTCGTGTGAGATACATTCGCCGACAGGGAGAGTGAGAGACAGAAAACGCGGAGAGAGAAAGAGAAATGGATAAAAGCAGGGGCACTTGGCATATTTTGATTGATTGTCTGAATTTTTATCATCTTAATAATTTAAACTCAATTATTTCATTGCAAATAATTTTTTTTTTACCAAAATTCATGATTTTTTTTTTGTCTATAAATTGAGACTTGGATCATTTGATTTGGACACAGAAAAAAAAAACTAAGTTTTTCACTATCTTAATCTTATTATTAGCTTTCTATTAGCTTTTCTTTTGAAGTTTTACTCTTTTTTTTAGTGAAATGGATCCCAATAATAATAAGTTCAACACCAAGAAATCATCTGATTACCCATTTGCATTTTAAGTTAATTGTGTGTCGTGTGCTTATTTTGTTGTATTTCATTTTAAGTTATTTGTGTGTCGCGTGCTTAGTTTGTTGTATTGCATTTTAAGTTAAGAAAATAAAAAATAAATTATTTTACAAAATTTTGTTTTTCCAAAAAAACTCAAAAATAAATTGTTAAATGTTTATTATTTTAATTTAATTATAATCGATAATTGAAATTTTATGTAATAAAAAAACAAAAATATATAAATAAATAAGAATATGAAATAAAAAATGGTGAGATAGAGTGTTGAAAGAAAAAACCATTATAGAGGGTAAAAATTGAATGAGTGTTGAATAAAGAGAGAGAAAATGATGTGGAGTGTTGGAAATTGAAAAAGTGAATGTTGAGTGTTGTTGAATGTTTTTACCATTGCACTTGGTTATTTCATTTTTTTGGGTACAACTAGTGCATCATTTTATGATTTAATTATGTGTTAGGCTAACTTCTGTTTTAAGAATACATGTTAATAAACCTATAAATGGTAATTATATCTATTTTTAATGCATCACCAAGTGTATTAAGGACACATGTAAACATATTTTTTAATGATTAATTAATGGAAATGTATTGCTAGAGGAGTGGAAGTTTTGACCATATGCAATGTCCCTATTGAAAGTAAGATTAAACATGTTGAATGATTGGAAGAGGTTGTTGAAAGAAAGTGAAAAGATGATGTGGATGAAAGATGTGTTGAAAGGATTAAATATGTTGAATGTTGCACGGTCAGGACACATGGCGATGCGGGATTGGCAAAAAACGGTGCGTGAGATGCACGCGCCGACAGGGCGCGTGAGCGTCAGAGGACGCGGAGAGAGAAAGTGAAATAAAGCTGGGACATGTGGCATCATACGATTGGCTGCCTGGATTTTTATCATCTTAATAATTCAAATTCAATTATTTCATTGCAAATAATTTTTTTTTTACCAAAATTCATGATTTTTTTTGTCTATAAATAGAGACTTGGATCATTTGATTTGGACACAGAAAAAAAAACCAAGTTTTTCACTATCTTAATCTTATTATTAGCTTTCTATTAGCCTTTCTTTTGAAGTTTTAGTCTTTTTTTTAAGTGAAATGAATTCCAATAATAATAATTTCAACACCCAGAATTCTTCTGATTATCCATTTAGCTACCAAAATCCCAACAATTATCAACATCCAAATCAATTTTCCAACCAGCGACCTCAAAACATGCACATGCCTAATTTTGGTTTTGCATCAAATTTCAACCAGTCATCCTCATTTCAACCAGTCATCCTCTGTTCCAAACTTTAATCCATATTATAGATCTATGATGGGATATCCATCTCAAACACCCTCATTTAATGGTTATATGCCAATGGTGAATGAAAATTTTCAGAGTGTTGGTGCACCTGAATTTCCCGAGTTTTCAACACAAATAAATCGTGGTGGAATGAAAAGAGCTAATGAAGTCACTCCATATACAGAGGATTCAACTCCTAAGATCAAGAAAACCCAGCAACCAGCATGGAACACTGAGCAAAATTTGGTGCTAATTAGTGGGTAGATTAAATATGAAACATGCAGTGTTGTCGGGAGAAATCAGACAAGTGAAGCATATTGGGGTAAAATTGCTGAGCATTGTAATGAGCATTGCTCATTCGATTCTCCGCGCAATGTAATTGCATGCCGAAACCGTTTTAATTATATTAGCAAAATACTGAATAAATGGATTGACGCTTATGAAGGCGCTAAGCATTTTCAAGGAAGTGGTTGGTCGGATAATGATGTGTCTTTTTATTCTTTTATGACTTTAGTTATTGATGTTTTTTTGTGTGTTTGTATAGATAGAGATAAGTGAAGAAAAACATGTGATACTATCTACATCTTAGAAGTTGATTCCAAATCTGACTTATGTGCTTTCTGCATTCTACAAAACTAAAAAGATAGGTAATTTATCTACATTTTATCTTCTGATGATGAGAAAAAATGATCTAACTAAGAGTTAATATCTTATTTCATCATGTTTTGAGTTAGTATCTGTCATGTTTTCTTCTCTACCATTTTCTTGAAATTGAATTTGGATTCAAATTAAAACATGCATAATGTTAAAGAGTTCAAAGTTTAGATCTATATATGACACATCTAAATGTTTTGGTTTTTCCTTTGATACTATGTCTAGATTTTTGGCTATAAAATGGTAGTTTGTGATTTGTATTAAGTTGACATACGGAGTTTAGATCTTTTACCATTTTCTTGAGATTGAGATTCAGCCAAAAATATAGATATTGCACAATCAAAATTTGAATCTGAATATGACAATTATCTTTCTTTTGGTTTTTTCTTTAATAATCTTTGTGTCTGGGTTTTTTGGTATAAAAGGGTAGTCTTTGATTGGATATAATTGTACAAGAGCAAATCAAACATTGCTTGCTCTCTTATTCTTCCTCTGTTGTTTCTTTTGTTAATCTGAGCCTTAAATCAACTTTCTTAGTTTCTAAAGATGTTGTTTATTATTTTGTCCCGATTACTTTCTGTTCGAATATGCAAGGCATGCTATTTTGACTAAATATATGATGACATGTTTTATTCATTTTTTAATCTCTGGTTTTGTTTGGTGACAGGTTTTATGCATCAAACATGGGTTATATAGATTTTGTAAGAATTCCTCATACATGGGGGGCTATAGGTATTTGATTTTAGTCCAAATGTTTATATTTCTCAAACATAGGTCTATATGTAATTAGTTTATGTTTCTAATATTATATTGTAGGTATAAATATTACTGTTATTAACTATTATATTCAATAAATCAGTGACTTTGACCAATAGTTCTCATACATTTCTGATTGTATGGATTATTAATGTTAAAGATGTCCTTATAAAGATTTTGTTGTATGGATTAATTTTTCTTCAATGTTTCGACTACTTTTTTGCGTTACTTATAACATAAGTAGTCTTCATTGGTATTGGTGAAGTATGTGTAATAATTTTAGACTAAATTTAACTATATGTGCAACAATGACATCCTTAATTTTATGATGACAACATAATTTGCTTTGGTCTAACAAATGCTTTATATGTCTGTATTTGGGTGGTATGTTTAGAGTTAAATTTTGTTGACGCCGCATAATATGTTTCTTTTCCCGTGCGTTGCACGGGTGGAAAAACTAGTTATATGCATGTGGGAAGAATGTTCAATTTACTTTAACGGAAGAATGACATGCTATCCGTGATCAACCACGTTATGGTAGTCAAGTATGAGGAAATACTGACTCAAGAAGTGGTGGATCTAAGAGATCCCACAACAGTGATGCATGTGGCTCATTCACTGTAGGATCTAGTGAGCGTCCAATAGGTAGGGAGGCAGCTAAAAAAAGGGTAAAAAGAAAATCAAGGAAGCTGCCTTGGAGAGTGTGGAAAATGAGTGGGTTGATTTCAAACAATTCAGAGAGAAAGAGCTTGAACATTTGAAAGAGATGACTTTGGTTCAATAGCAGACTAACAAATTGATGAAAGAAAAGATTGAAGCTAAGAAAATGGAACTTTATCTAAAGTTAACTGCCGAAGGGTCTATCAATAACCGGAAGAAACATATGTTGGCAAAGTTGGACCGTGAGTTGTTTGGTCCCCAGTGACCGGAAGAAAGAGATGTTAATTGCCAGTGTTGTCTAGTCCCTAGTGTTTGCTTTAATAATTGTCAGTGTTATCTAATCCCCAGTGTTTGCTTTAAAAATTGTCAATGTTGTCTAGTCCCTAGTGTTGTCAAGTCTGTACTGTTTGCTTTAATAATTATCTGTGACTTTTGGCTTTAATGATTTTAATAATTGTCTACTCATTATCTGATAATTAACTCTATACAATAACTTATTTCGAATCCGTCATTGTCCACCACTCAATGTACTTATATATATGGACTCATATCTACTTCCAATATCACAAATCTCATTCAATATACTTCCAAAATCACAAAAGCTATCAATGGATCATTTTGATATCGAAGCCTACAAACAAAAACGTGATATTGAAGACACTTATATCGTTAACCGATTTATTCAGCGTCAAAAAAAATTGGAAGATAGTGCATCTCGTAGTAGAAAATATCTCAATAGATATCATGCACCGGTAAACCAAAGACTAATTGACGACTACTTTGCCAATGAGCCTACATATGATGATGTAATCTTTCGTCGTCGGTACGGATGCAAAAACATGTTTTCCTTCGAATCGTTGGAGACCTTTCAAGTAATGATAACTACTTCACCCAGCGAGTTGATGCAACCAATAAAGAAGGTATATCACCCTTAGCAAAATGTACCACAACAATGCGAATGTTAGCATCTGGTGTGGCAGCAAATGCAATCGATGAATACATTAAAATAGGAAGTAGTACATCATTGGAGTGCTTACGTAGATTCTTCAAAGGAATCATACGATTGTATGGACAAGTGTACCTGAGAGCACCAACCCAAGATGAACTGCAAAGAATTCTACATGTTAGTGAAATGCGGGGGTTCTAAGGGATGATCGGGAGTATTAACTGCATGCACTGGGAGTGGAAAAATTATCCTAAAGCATGGGAAAGTCAATTTACCAGGGGGGATAAGGGAACCACCACAGTTATTCTTGAAGCAGTTACATCTCATGATCTATGGACCTGACATGCATTTTTTGGATGTCCGGGAACGTTGAACGATATAAACGTTTTAGACCGGTCACCAGTGTTTGATGATGTGGAACAGAGAAAGGCTCCAAGGGTGAATTTCTTTGTGAATCGACGTCCCTATAATATGACATGTTATCTAGCTGATGGTATACTTTTTAGTTTTAACTCTACGGTATAGAAGAAATAGGAAAGAATCATATAAAACTTTTTTAAATTTAAAAAGGATCAGTACACCTGGTCTACGAATCTATTCTAACTATCAACAAATTCCGAGAGTGGTAAGGCGGGGGACTGCAAATCCCTTTTCCCCAGTTCAAATGCGGGTGTCGTCTGATCGATAAGAGAATTTTCAAATAGTTTATTTTGTTTTGTTGATATAGAAAACTTTTTTTTTCCAGTGCAAGCTAGTGTAGGATCTACCATTCTTATCCAACTTTCGTCAAATCAATTAGACTTCCTCAAAGTAAACTCGATGAGTTATTTGCAAAACATCAGGAGGCATGTCGGAAGGACATCGAACATGCATTTAGAGTGCTTCAAGCTCGATTTAAAATCATCTGCGAACCAGCGCGCTTGTGGGACATAGACGATTTGAGTATCATCATGAGGTCATGCATCATATTACATAATATGATTGTTGAGGATGAACGAGATACATATGCTCAACGTTGGACCGATTTTGAGCAATCTGAGGGAAGTGGATCTAGTACACCGCAACCATACTCGTCCGAGGTGTTACCCACTTTTGCAAATCATGTGCGTGCTAGATCCAAACTGCGTGATCCAAGTGTTCATCACGAATTGCAAGCAGATCTAGTGAAGCACATATGGACAAAGTTTGGAATGTTTTGTGATTGAAGATCATTTGTATCATACTAAATAAATAACTTGTATGTTGTGTGCTTAGTTTGTTGTCTTGCATTTTAAGTTATTTGTGTGCCGCGGGCTTAGTTTGTTGTATTTCATTTTAAGTTATTTATGTGTCGCGTGCTTAGTTTGTTGTATTGCATTTTAAGTTATTTATGTGTCGCGTGCTTAGTTTGTTGTATTGCATTTTAAGTTAAGAAAATAAAAATAAATTATTTTACAAAATTTTATTTTTCCAAAAAAACTCAAAAATAAATTATTAAGTGTTTATTATTTTAATTTAATTATAATCGATAATTGAAATTTTATGTAATAAAAAAAAAAAAATATAAAAATAAATAAGAATATGAAATATAAAGTGGTGGGGTAGAGTGTTGAAAGAAAAAACCATTGGATAGTGTAAAAATTGAATGAGTGTTGAATGAAGAGAGAGAAAATGATGTGGAGTGGGAATTGAAAAAATAGGTGTTGAAGGTTGTTGAATGGTAAAAACCATTGCACTTGGTCTTAGATGTTCGCTCGTCTCAAAGACGTAAAATGCAATATCGATGTTTCTTT
Source organism: Medicago arabica (assembly GCA_946800305.1). NCBI lineage: Eukaryota > Viridiplantae > Streptophyta > Magnoliopsida > Fabales > Fabaceae > Medicago > Medicago arabica. Next base: position 4,712,179 of record OX326970.1, read on the forward strand.
TTCCACTCATCATACCCTAGTTGGAATTCACTTAAAAATATATTATGGGACGAGTTTGGCTTGTTTGTTGGAGCCAAAACATTGTTAATGGGGATACTAGAGGACTAGCTACTTGCAACAATGGCTTAGATTAAAGAGTTGGCTACTAGTCCTGTAGTTTTCTACCGATTTGAAGAGTGTAGCTGATGCATTCAATTCTATCCGACATGGTTTTATTGAATTTGGTGCTATTATTAGAATGAGTCGTTCGCTAATGGAGTCTAATTGTTTTAACTTTTAACCCCATGTTGAGTTTTAAAAAAAAAACGTAAATATGGTTGCTCAAAATCTTGTTAATGTAGTAATATACGATAACAATCCTCGGTCCTAAAAAAAAAAAACAATCCTAAAGTCTATCATTCATGTCATTACTACATCCATTGATTCTCTTATTTTAATGAAATGAATTAGATTTTTCTTTGTAAAAAAATATGTACTCCCTCGAATCTAAATATAAGAAATGAATTTAGATTATTTAAAGATTTTTTTCCACTAAAGCATGAGAAAAGTTCTAAGTTGTATGTCTGGAAAACGGTGAATAAATCATAATATAATAGATGTAACACCCAAGACGAGGACGGGAAGTGGTCGCCGGTGTATAAGGCACGACAATGAGCGGTTCCTGGCAGCTTTTAGACGAATTGAATTACACCGAAATGAGAGGGATCCCGAGGCCGTGCAGGTATGAGACTGCATGGTTGAAGGAAGACTTATGAGAATTGTTTGGTACTACCTATATCAACAAGATATATCTTCTTTTTGGTAACTCATTCCATAAGAACTCGACAGTTAAGCGTGCTTGATTTAGAGTAGTCTTTGGATGGGTGACCTACTGGAAGTAAACGTGCGAGTGAGGATAAAAACGCTGAAAAAGTATTACAATAGAGGCAAAGAGTATATTCTTACAATAGAAATGTTAGAGATATTGAAAAAGTATATTCTTTTTCATTTATAATGGAGGCAAAGAGTATATTATTACCGTACTTTTATAAATAATAAAATATGGTTTATTTGAAAATATATTTCTTCTAAAACAAAAAATTAATACAAAATTAATATTTACATTCAAACTGGTGTTTAGGTGTGAAAAGTAATAGCACTTTAAATAATGGAACAAGTATGATTTGAGTTCAGTTAATATTTGAGGCCCATTCTGCTTTGAAAAGACTTACCACGGTACAAAACCACCAAATGAAAGCGAGCTATAAACACTAAAGTAAGGGTCCCATTAGTTTTCTTTAACATATTAGTAAACATTTTTTTTTTGAAATTTTTTTGTTTAATTTTTTTTTTTATAGAAGTGAACATGTTTTTTTATTTACAAATGATACTAAATGTATTTGTATTGCTACCAATAAAAAATTAGTTCAAGTGGTAAGAAATTCAAATCATTTCGACAAATACTCACATGTTTGACTTCTAACTCTTGCGTAAGAAGAAAATTTGATCGGAGAAAAAGAATTCATCTTGTGTGTCCAACAAATTCTTCAATAAAGAAAGTTTAATCACCACTAAACGAGGCATAAACTTTGTACCAATAACATGGTAGAAAAAATGATCTAAGTGAGCATGATGGTGCTCATAAATCACCAAAGACAGACTCAAAGTGACAAAGTGTAGGTCAGCTTTGTTAGCGAACTCCCAATATTTGTTGAGATGTCTACTTTTGAGTAAACTGAATGAAGGTGTGTTTTTGTTAAATGGGGTTGGTAGTTCCAGCTAGACTTTAGGGGTGTGATTTGAAGGTAGTGGTGGGGGTTCAATATACTGCATGCCTACATTGTTACATTATTGTACATTTACAGTTAGGAAAATTGTGTCACGCCGGGTTGTGTTGAGAATTTGTGAGGCTCATATTAAGCGACATCATTGTCTCTAAGCATAAGTGTCGCCTCTCCTAGCTAAAATCCACATTACACAAAAATCATGAGTATTTGTTTTGTGTTTACATTTTGGAGCCATGCCTCTTGCAAAAATATTGGCTAAAGCGGGGTAGTCCAATGTTTTAGGCTCGGTTAAAACACAAAATGTCGATATTTATAGATTAAACACTTTTATCCGAGTTGTGTGCGAGTTTTAAGTGGTGTTTGTCACGTCGTATATCAACAAAAAGAAAACACAAAATGTGTGGTCTAATAGATACTCGCTTCAACCTTACTTATAAACAAAGTTATCTCAAGGTAGTTAAGTTAGCTTAATAGTCATAATTTGGATTTGACTAAAAAAAACACAATCTTTAATACTATGTATGCATGTCCTATCAGTACTATTGTCTCCCTAAAAATGCGTTAAATCAGCAAAATGTAACTCTCATATCCATATTTTTCAAAATTGATGATTATGGAAAAATTATTTTCCAGAAATGATACAATCCAAAGAATGACACAAAAATCAGCAAAGCTATTAAATGTGACAGGGGCAGCAGAGGGGGATGGATTGGTGGGCACTGGCACTGAACCAAAGACGTTGGCACCACTTGAGTTTGTCGTGTTCAAGATTGATGAACTTGTACTGCAATTTTAGTTAATATCATAATTTTTCAGAACTTACATTTGTGTGGCAAAGGAAAATGAATGAAATTAGAAGTAATGTATGCATGGAAGATATTCACCTTGTAGATGGATATTGACATGTTCCCGTGCCTACAAAATTTAAACACGTTAATACCATCATCAAAGTTCTCAACAACCGAAAGTAAAATGAATTTATAAATAGAAAAAAGTAGAGTGAATTTAATAATTTCATCCTTGTATAAAACCTTATTCTTAAGAAAATAAAGTTAGCCAAATGATCAGAGAATCCGAATTTGAATCTTAATCCTAACTCGAACAATCTTTGATCAATTTTTATTTACTTTTTGGCTGAATTTCATGTTTTTGCATCAAAACCGGAGGGTTAAGATAAAAAAAAATACTAAACCCGACTTAATTATCTCTGCCTTAAAACATAAATATATTTTGTTTCAAAAAAAAAAAAAAAAATATTTGAAAAAAAAGAAGCATAAATATGTTATCCAAGGATTATATTAGTTATTTTTGCATGATTTATGGAGGAAAATAAATGCAATGAACTGTAATACTTCCAAGACATTTGTGACAAAAAAGGGGGGACTTTTGTGAGAATTGAGATGAGACGCTGCTACCAACAAAGTAGAAAAAGAAAGGAAAAAGCTTGAATTTTGTATCAGGTAGCACTTTAGTAGCTTCCTATATCCAAAAACCACAAAGTCTATTGAAAGATACAAATAAATGTTTCTTTTCTATTAGTCTATTCAATATATTGAACCCAACAATCACATGTCTTTTTACCAACCAAAGGCTTTGTATCTATTTGATATACATTAGAGTTCAACTACTTTTCCTAGCTCTTTTTTTTTTGTCCATTTATGGAAGCTTATTTTTCATCCCCAAAATCACTTTAATAATTTTTCTTTTATTTATAGAAGTCACTTTGAAAATATATTTGTAAAAGCATAATTTTTTCTATCTTAGAAGTATATTTTTAGACAAAATCAGAGCAATTAAAAGTTTATTGTATCAACGGTTATCGTATAAGTGCGTATCGATGAGCTATTTTTATAATAAAAAAACAAGTCATCGAAAGTTATAAACCATTTTCATAAGTTATCATCGAGAGTTTATGAAAGCAAACTGAAAATAGATCATGTACACGTCACGCTATTTCAAACGGTCTCACACTTGGTTATAATGGTAAATAAGCTTAAACAAGTCAATCCAACAGGCCCTATGCCAAACTTAAACTTATATTTTTTGACATTCTTAATATAATTAACAACATATGCATACTTTTGAATTTGATATAAGGATGTAATTAGTACTACTGAAAAGGTTGCTATGAAAATTATGATAGGAAAAGCCTTACTTGGATTAGTGCTAGTAATGACAGCAGTTCCACCAAAATTGCAGCTATTTGGAACAGGATTCTTATGATAATACTTATTAAAGGCATAAGAAGCAAGATCATGAATGGAATTTGGATTGTAACAGCTTCCACCAGGTTGAATTGCTGAACAATCAGTGCCACCATATCCACAAGCATAGTCCAATGCAACTTGTAAACCAATTTGTGACGCACTTGGACTTGCAACACACCAACTTGAACCTGAAGAGATTGGAAAAGAATTCACTGTGGTTGGATTGGTATATGGAAGTGTGGAAATTGGAGAAACAGAATCTGGATTGGAATTAGGATTGAAAAATGGATCAGGTGTTGTTATTGTTGGAATGATAGTAATTGGAGTGGTAATATCCTTTTGGACAGTAGAAAATTTGTCAGTGATAAATTCTTGTTTCACTTCTTGTCTTTTTAGTACATTAACATGTTTTTGTGCTTCCTTTTCTGTCCTACTTGAACCTGAATTTGAAATGATAATAATTGAATTACTTTGTCTGTTCTATTTCTAAAACATGTGATAAGAGATACCAAATATATTGATTTAAGCCTTAAGTGGCATAAAAATGTACTTGTAACATTCAACCTTGCATGAAAATCAACTCAAAAGAGAAATGATATCTTGGCAAATAAAATTGACAATACAATAGATGGGTTAATGTAGTTTCATTATTTGGTTAATTATGTTTAGCATGGTTAATGAATCTAAGAAGAATTTGAAACTCATTAACCATTCATCGATCACAATTAACCATAATTTTGAACATCATCAACCACAATTTTGAAGTGTGTATTTAAACACAAACCCTAGTTAATGAATATTATGACACCTGAAAATCATGTATATATGAACACAATTTAGATAGTTAATGGATATATATATATATATATATATATATATATATATATATTGAAAATCGTGGTTACAACATTCAAAATTGTGTGCATGAGATGGTTAATGAATTGCGACATTTTGTTATATTCATTAACCAACAACTAAACGTGATTAATCACATATTTAAACTGTGTAAATAATCTAAATTGTAGTACAATTTGGATGACAAATCTGTGTATCAAATTAACACAACCCAACTCCAAAAACTGTCTTCCTGTTCACTAGAAAAGTTGGAGAAATTTGCATTTAAAATTCAACTAATTATGAGTATTATATTAGGCCTCTAGACCTCACTAATCTCTATTGTTAATGTCAACAGTTTTGTATAGAGCATCTTCTGGATTGGACAATAGAGACATGTGGGGTACCTCTGTACTGAGACCCCTATATAACAGTCAAAGCAGTTGGACGGACCCTTGTATGTTTTCAAGAAACTGCATGTGGAAGTACTGGAGAAAAGGTTGGATTCAACTGCCCAATGTGAAACTCCAGAAAGATGATAATCAAAATAATTTGTTCTAATTTCTGTATGCTAAGTATATGTCTCTATCCTATAATAATGTGTGTGACTAAACAAATAATAAAAGAGACAACATTTTGTTTCAATTAAGGAATTTGTTTATTTTCCATAAAAAGAAGAAATAAATTTATGGACAAGAAAAATGCTCAAATGAACCAAAAAGTGCATTGCATCCAATTAGTCCAACACTATATATATATATATAACCATGTTAGTTGAACTAAAAAATCACTAAAAGTATAAAGCAATTGAATCCTATAAGGAAAAGCATCTTGTAGTTTAAGAATTCAAAAGAGTCCAAAATAATAAAGATAAAAGAAAATAATCCATGCAGATGATAATAAATACAAACAGAATCAATTGAAAACAGAAGAAAATGTGAGATACAAGGACAGTGAACAATATATTAAACCAGAAACAACTATAAGAACAGTACTGAAGGAGATAGACCAAAAATCATAGAAGAAGTGAAGAAAAAAATCACCTGAGCAAAGGATTTGAGTCAGTAGGAGAAAAATTGCATAGTAATATACACTCCTTTTCATCTTTAATTTTATTGTTCAACTTCTTTTGTAACACTTTCTCCTTCTCTTCTCTTACTTTTTGTTGAATGTTGTGTGGTATAATGATTCAAGTTCAACTAAAAGTGTATATGTATATATATTGGTGGTAGTAGAGTGGGTGTGGGCCTGATAGACAAAGATGAGGTGGTGGTGCAGAAGAAAGTTGGAGGGTGAAGGAGCAAAAAGAAGGGAAAAGGTGGGGAAGAAAGTTGAGAAGAAAGTAAAGGAAGAATATAGGTTGGGTTTGTGGGCTAGTAAGTGATGATTGTAATCATGGTGCTGCTGATGTATACATTTCCCTTCTTTTTCTATTGTGCTTTTTTTCCAACCTCAGTTTCTCGCACGCCTTAGGCAATTTAGATTATAGAATCTGAATGACATAAACCACCCTATAAAAATCTTGAAAAACAAATTAAAACATATTGAATTTTAAAATCCGAATGAGACGCACCTAAAACCTAGAGGATGGAAAAGTAATTGTCATTTTGCTATTCTTAATTGAGTTATTTACCCACACTCAATAATCTTCTCCTATAAAAGATGTTCTATTAAAAATTGTTTCTATTTCTATTCTTGTGTCTTAGTTTTACATTAGTTATGTAGTTATGTTCATACATGGGTGTACATAGTTGATATATTATTGGTTTTTAATGAAGGCGTGATATAATTGAGTTGTTGCATGACTGTGACTTCTGGGCACACAGAAGCAAAAGTGCTTATTACTGGTATTTGATTGTACTATAATCATATTTTTTCTTGTTCAAAATTTTCACTTTAACTGACTCCATGTCTGTTGCAAAGAACGGTGCACATGATGTTGGATCCCAGCTCATGTCTCATGTCACTTTTTCTTCATCGGTAGATAATAAGTCAAACTAATTGACTAAGTTAAGGTCAAATTAGTCTAGTTGGGTTAACAAAAGGATAAACAAGAGAGCAAAAGAGGCCAAATTTATGAAAACCAATAATTGACATACAAGACTAAAAAACAATACTAGAACACTTATTTATGAGTTATCGTTATCTTTTATTTGTCGTTATAATTTGGAATTTTTGCCTTCATGTTGGTAGAGTAGATTGTGTGTTCTTCGGCATCACGCTAGGTTAGAAATAGAAACCAAATTTTGTTTGACTTATTGAAAGATTAGCCTAAAAGGTAACATTTGAAAGCTCTATGCTGCCATGATGCCATCCTAATATGCACTTTACACTAACTGAATCACGTCTTAATTTTTCATCCTAATACGACATGTTTTTTGTTTTCTTCTTCTTTTCATCCTACTAAAAAGTGATTTTCATCAACCGAGATCAAGTCAATTGGAAAAAAAAGAAAGAGAAAATCAATGGAAAAAGGTGATTTTTTTTTATCTTTCTGCACTTGACCGGTTACCGGTCTCCAACCTCTCATATATGTGTGTAAATATATCTAATAGTGTAAGTGGTTCAGACAAAATCAATATAATCGAAAATCCAAACCTAACTAAATCAAAAATGTATTTGTCATTGTTTGGTTCGGTTCAAAATCAAACCGAACCAACTAAAATCGATCTAGTTTGGTTCGGTTTTTAATTCTGAGATTCAATGAACTGATGCTAACTTCACTCTCTATTTTACTAATGTTATCCCTCCTCACACACACACACTTTTGAGATAGAATTTTTTTTTTAAACGGAAAAACTAACATTTTAAGGAGGGGACTGATTCTATATTTACATAATTTATAAATTAAATTGAAATGACTAATATTGCAGAACATATACATGAGCTAACATTCGAACCTCAAACATCTTAATTATTCACCTTAAAGACTAAACAATGGTTCATTCCAAATTTCCATTGTGTGTGAATAATTCTTGGTTGAATACATGTAAAAATATATATCACTTACTCACACCCATATAAAAAAAGTACATCAACGGTTTATTTTAAAAAGAACAAATTGTTTTTATCTCTTTCTAACTTTTTTATTTGTGGGAGTGTGTAATCAAAGATTTTTTTTTGTGAATCCTCAAATAATTCAGAGTTCGATGCTAAAGATGACACGAACTATCACTTTATCAATCTCTCAAAAATAGATCGACAATAAATGAAGCAAATCAAACTTTTAAAGTCGAATAAAAAATTGTTTAATACAATAATCGAACTCACAGTTCTTCTTCGGTGAAACTCATTAATCAAGTCATCTAAATTGTTTAGTTTAGTTAGTTATAGATTTCGGATTCCTCGTTATCTGTTTTCCAACCAAGTACCACAAAACAATGTTAACTCATTGTTCTGCAATTTCACAACCACCACCACCACAAACACCACCTTCCATATCCAAATTCATCTCCAACCACCCATGTCTCACCATGCTCCAAAACCACTGCACCACCATCAACCACTTCCACCAAATCTACCCTCACATCATCAAAACAGGCCTTACCCTCAACCCAATTGCTTCCACACGTGCCCTCACCTTCTGTGCCTCACCATCTGGCAACATCAACTATGCATACAAACTGTTTGCCAGAATGCCAAACCCAAATCTTTATTCTTGGAACACAATTATCAGAGCTTTTTCTAGATCCTCAACGCCGCAATTTGCTATATCACTTTTTGTTGATATGTTGTATTCTCAAATCCAGCCTCAATATTTGACTTACCCTTCTGTTTTCAAAGCCTATGCTCAATTGGGTCATGCCCATTATGGAGCTCAGCTTCATGGTAGGGTTGTGAAATTAGGTCTTCAAAATGATCAATTTATTTGTAATACTATTATTTATATGTATGCTAATAGTGGATTGATGAGTGAAGCTAGAAGAGTTTTTGATGGAAAAAAATTGGAACTTTATGATCATGATGTTGTGGCTATTAATTCAATGATTATGGGTTATGCTAAGTGTGCTGAGATTGATGAATCTAGGAAGTTGTTTGATGATATGGCTACAAAAACTTCAGTTAGTTGGAATTCTATGATTAGTGGATATGTTAGGAATGGGAAGTTAATGGAGGCGTTAGAGCTTTTCAACAAGATGCAAGTTGAAGGGGTTGAAGTAAGTGAGTTTACAATGGTGAGTTTGTTAAATGCTTGTGCTCATTTAGGAGCACTTCAACATGGGAAATGGGTTCATGATTATATAAAAAGGAATAATTTTGAGTTGAATGTTATTGTTGTTACAGCAATAATTGACATGTATTGTAAGTGTGGGTCTGTTGAAAATGCTGTTGAAGTTTTTGAGACATGCCCTAGAAGAGGATTGTCATGTTGGAACTCTATTATAATTGGGCTAGCCATGAATGGTCATGAAAGAGAAGCTTTTGAGTTCTTCTTTAAGCTTGAATCTTCAAAATTGTTAAAGCCAGATTCTGTAAGTTTTATTGGTGTTTTAACTGCTTGTAAACATTTAGGAGAAGTTGATAAAGCAAGGGACTATTTTGAATTGATGATGAATAAGTATGAGATTGAACCATCAATAAAACACTATACTTGTATTGTTGATGTGCTGGGTCAAGCTGGACTCCTAGAAGAAGCAGAGGAACTCATAAAGGGCATGCCTTTAAAGCCAGATGCCATTATATGGGGATCTTTGCTTTCATCTTGTAGGAAGCATGGGAATGTAGAGATTGCGAGACGAGCCGCGCAAAGGGTTTATGAGTTAAATCCAAGTGATGCTAGTGGTTATGTACTTATGTCTAATGTTCATGCTGCGTCCAACAAATTTGAAGAGGCAATAGAGCAAAGGCTTTTAATGAAGGAAAACTTGACAGAGAAAGAACCGGGTTGTAGTTCCATTGAATTATATGGAGAGGTTCATGAGTTTCTGGCTGGAGGAAGGCTGCATCCTAAAACTCAAGAGATCTATCATTTATTGAATGACTCCAGTTTTGCATTTCAAGATTGATTACCCGTGAAATGATGAACTTGTGAAGTTTTGTCATTAATCTGTATAAAGAAGTAATAGCTTTAATATAGAGATGATTTACAATAGATTAGAGTCACACCATCTAAATATCCATTTCGCTTGTTCGTATAGTTACTTAGAAGCATTTGGATTTACTGTAATTTATAGATTTACAAAGAAAAAGAAAGTTTATCTTGTTATTTGAATTTGATGCCATTATCATTGATGACTGAAACAAATAATTCCTGAAATATTCCAGTCATCTTGGTAATTTACTTAGAAGACAAATTACGAAAGCTTAAAAAGTATGTTTTGCTTACTTATAATGATGTTTTATATTTTACTCATTGCTCTAGCATATGGATGCTTACCAATAGGCCTATTGATGGAATCTCAGATTCTGTGCTGTATGAATGTTTTGCTTTGTTCGTTTTAACAGCAAATGCTCCGTATATGATATCTAACTAAGAAAAGTAGACCTTAAGATTTTTAAAATCATGGCACTTATTAATTTGTTAAATCAATTGATAATAGTAATACAACAAAATAAGCATAAGCGTATGATCTTGTTTAGCAATGTCAACCTTCTTATACCCTTGCTTGTACAAGAATCTGGTGACATTATAGCTATCCTATAGTGTATTTTGTGGATGTGAGACAACTGCTAATAGTAGACTAAGTTTCAGGTTTTTGATAAGTTTCGCCCTGGTGCCCAAGAGTATATCTCAGGTGGCATTGCACCATTCATGAGGAGGTTTTGCGGCACTGCATATAAGTCAGATATATCGAGATGATGTTGTGCGCGTCCATTTTGGTAATGCTGATTCTGCATTGCAGCAGCAAGTTCATCGTCTTCCAGTGGCAGACGATCGAAAGTAGCATGCATGAATGATGCAGCCATGATCACAACTGGTCCTGAAGCAATCAAAGCACCAACTACGGCACCTCCAACAACTTGTCCTTGAGCACCTGCTAAATAAATTGTAAGACCAGTGATTCCTGGTGGTGCAGGAGGGGGAAGAATCGACCCCAATAACGAGAGAATCTCGAACCGACCATGAAGGGTCACAATGGCACCAGACGAAGCTGGTTGGCGCAGCGTTACATTCGTTACACAACCAGTGCCATTAAGTATACAAAGACCACGTTGCTTTCTCCTTGCAAAGTTCAACAAACTCTCATTCACATCACACCCGGAGCTCACTTCCATAGCATGAGCTTTCAGTGCATTAGCACTATCTCTTGTGACAATAATTGGTGGCTTAGGCTTGTTTTTTGATCCAGCTGGCCGACCGCGAGGACGCTTTAAGGTTTCCCCCTCAGCTGCAGAAGAAACTGGTGAAACTGATTTTGGAATTTTAGGAGACATTAGAGTAACATCAATACCATTACCAGACATATTATTATTCTGGTTACCGTTGTCTTGTTCTTGCTTGTGTTCCATTTCACCAAACATAAGATAGTTTTTGGTTAAAGGAACAGTAAGAAAGAGTAAATCGCTCTCTCCTGTTACAATATTGAAGGTTTAAGTAGTTGCATTATTAGAATAAATATTATAAGAGCCCAAAAGAATGATCACAATTTTAGGATGGAGTTAAGTTATACCAACCACAACATAATTTGCTGTTTTTAGCATTATTCTTCCTAACTCTTACTAACTTTGCCTCACATCAATGACCTTCCCCAGCAGATATCTCATGGTGTATATAATTATTACTATTTTCATTCCATTGTTACCTACCTACCTACACTATCTTACTCATATTATACAGATACTTGTTCCAACTTCCAAGTGTATGATAACCTGCATTAAAGATATCTAGTGAGGAAAAGGTGTAGAGGACAAGTGAGGAATGTAGACGAGACAGAAAATATAGTTAACAATTCGAGGAAGGGGTATGGGGAGACGGAAAAGAACATATGTCAAATCTTTATGGATATTTGGATTCAAGCGATTAATCGCTATACATGATGTGGAGCAACTCTCATCATCTCCGGTGTCAATTTTGATAGACTATTTTTGCTTCTTAAAAAAAAAACTATTCTTGATTATGTTATGGAGCAACTCTTTTTTTATTAGTTATTTTTGAAGAAGGGAGCAACTCTTGTATAACACACACGTTGAAAACCAAAACAATAAACATGAAAAAAAATAAAAAATCAATAAACCTATGCCTAATGAACGTTAGTGCAGAAGAATATTCGTATAACTAATCCTTGGAAGATGGAACCAGTAGCAAACAATTTTATGGTAATTGAGGTGTTTATGAAAAACATATCTCAACAAAATAAGGGTATTTTTGGAACAATTAAATTGGTCAAAACTAAGTTCTTTGCAAATTTGGGGAAAAATGTTTGTTTTATTTATTTTATATAATAATTGAAACGGAGGAAGTAAGCGGATTTACAATATCAATTAAACTATTTTTTTTGTTGATTTTGAAACATTTATGTCATTTTTCCTATTATGCTCTTAATTATTTGTTACTCTTTCCTTTCAATTCTTCAAATTATTTTTCTCATAACAACTTTGTAAAACAACTCTATATTTTTCCCGTTCAAAATTAATTACATGCGAAATAAGCAAAACGACTTATAATTTGAGAAGAAGGAAGTAAAGGTTAAAATCAATTCAAAAGGTATATAACCATAGATTCTCATTTACATAAACATTCATCAAAAGGTATAAAAGAATAGGTTTTCAATTGCATAAACATTCATCAAAATGACACCAAATCATCAAATTACATCATTTCAAATAATCAAAATAACAATAGCCTAAAAACTCCATAAAGGTCTTCAAGTTTCTGACTTTTGTCTGTCACTGATGGTTGAGCAGATGCATATGCTTTTCTTCTGTGCAGCAGATGGTAGTGAAATGGTGTTAGCTGGTTGCCTTTGAACTGTTGTATGTACAGTAGGTTGTGAATTGTTTTCCATTATTGTGTCTGAGATCTAACAGGTCAACTTTAAGACTCTAAGAAGCCATCAACCTTAGCATTTGCTACTCTAGACAAGAATTTCATGCAAATAGGTGGCTGCACTCCAGCAAGAGCAAGAAAAGAGCTAGGAAGTGACCAAATTCCATCTCCGCAAATCAAACCAGAAGCAACAGCTGATCCAAATGCATCAGCCTTGGCCCTATCAAGCTTCTGCCAAATAAACAATATCAAGCTTCCAACACACATATCAATAGCAAAGTAGCTTCCAATGTAAAATGGTATCGCCATAGCCATAGGAACAGGAATATACTTGGCGTATTTCTTTCCAACCAAGTCGCGAACAAGATTAATAATTATGGCACCGATGAAAAATATGATGCAAAGTACGAGGCAGTTTTTCGGCAGAGCTGAGAATCCATCCACACCCAGTATTGCCATGTTTCGATAAACGAGTGCATAAGGTGCAGGGTATGCTGAACCAGGTTGACCAAGAGTACCAAAAGCATGGTAGAATAGCCAGAAAACACAAGGCGATATAATACAACCGATAGCAGTTCCAATAACTTGGCTCACAAACATGGATTTCGGCGAAGCCAGTGTCATGTAACCTGTTTTGAAGTCTTGCATGAGATCAGAAGCTGTTGAAACAATGTTCATCATGACACCACATGCTGCTAAACTGGCTAGGATACCGCCGTTAGCTGGACCTGCCCAAGCACCGATAGTGAAGATGGCTAATTTTCCATAGGTCGATGCAAGGGACCAATCTGTTAGTCCGCAACCATAGGCATTACAAAAGGCTAGTGCGGGTGCAATGATGTAAATGCAAATGATGTGATACCACTTTAGCTGGTGGAAAATGTGGGGGATGGTAATGATTGAGATTATTGCAATTATGACATAGCCTGCGATAGCAAACCAGGAGGGGATTTGATCTTTGAGGAACATCTCCGTTCTGCGCTTGTCATCGAATGAAAGTGTAGGTGGGATAGGAGCATTTGGATCCTCAGAATGTGCTCCTTCGTCTTTTTTCTTCAATTGTTTATACAATCCTAAAAGAGTTGTGCCAAGAACTTTCACAAAGTTGTATAGACCATCACCAAGAATCATTGCTATGCCTATGAAAACCTGTAGTTTAAAAGAATACAATTAGAAAAATACCAAAAGAATACATTACCAACCAGTCACCTCGAAACTATTATTTTCTCATTGGATATCAACATAAAACCTAGTTAATTGCATCAGAATATGTCCAAATTCCAGTTTTGTACTTGTTTCAATCCAATTAACTATGTTTTACGTTGATATCCAATGAGAAACTACTATTTTTCCATATCAATTTCAAAATATACGTACAAAAGTGGAGTATTTGTCAAAATAGTAGATTTTCGCCTACAATTTAAATAAATAAAAAATTGAAATGTAGAAAGACAACATACTCTGTAACCTTGAAGACCATGTAAGCTGCTTTCTTTGAGATCAGCAGGGAACCAATCTCCTTTTTTAGCACCAATGAGAGGCCACATAACACCCCATGAAAGAACTCCACCAATCAGCAGCGAAATATTGATTATATATGGACATATCATCCCAACCCCCACATAGGTAGCAGAAAAATCAAAGTAGAACCTGTTATGTACATAAATAAATAATAAATGTTAAATAAAAGAAAAGAAACTAAAATACATATTAATCTATTTTATCACAGCAATATTTTCTAACAAAGTTGCTAACTCATCATGCTATCACTATAATTGAGAACATAGAGGTTTCAGTTGCTTTTATACTGTATAGTTTATAAACCAAATGCATCCTTTGTTAATTCCTTTTTTAATTCTATCATTAATAAAATAAAGGCGGGTCACTTACTTCCTTTGATAGGCTTCTAGACCAAATGTGGGAAAGTTTGTAAATCCACAAGCATCGCCAGCAGTGAAAAACCATTGGAAGAAACCCCACAAAAAGCTAAAGGAGAAGAACTTTCCCAGTGCTTTTACTTGCTTCTTTGCTAGTTTGGCACCTTCTGATGTATGGAAACTGTTGATAAGATGAGCTGTTGCGGTACCACTTGGATATGTCAATCTGAAGTCAACAATCATAATCTGCAACAAGGAACATTAATATGTCAATTCAACATGCAATAACCAAATAACTTGGATTCATTCCCATGTTTTAAAAATTGATTCAAACATCATAGCGGCGAGGTTTCAAAGTCATGTTCAATTGTTTTAAATTAACTGAACCAGGACGAAACCGCAATCAAACTGTAGATGTTGCTGGTTTAGGGTTCAACTAGTTGAACCATCTGATTCAATTTTTAAAATACTGTTTTTATTTTTTGAGAAAAGATACAATACATTGTTTGATTAGTTGATGCAACGAGTTAGTGTACCTTTCGGAGTGGAACCACAGAAAAGAGACCAAGAAAGCTAACAACAAATAGAAATGCAATCATCCATCCTAAACCAAGACTCTTTACATCATTGGCAGTGCCAGCTTCTGGAATTTGTTTTGCAATAGTTGGACTCATTCCAAACAGGTAGCTACCAAACCCACCTATACAAGCAAATCAAGTAAAAGATTAGTCAACAACAAATAAGGTTACTGTATCAGAGCTGCAATTAACTATTAGAGCATAAAACATTTATCCAACTCAGAGTTCAATTAGAAATTGAGGTTCCACTCATTCCAATGAGAATCCACATTGAGTTGAAGTAATTGCAACTTAAAAATTCTGAAAGTCCACTGAGGTAGTACTACTAGTACATAAGTTTCAGTTAGCAAAACATTTCTCAAGGGTAAAAGAGCAAGTTGGCGTGACAAAAAACTTCAAAATACTCAAACTATCATATTACTAACATTTATGCTTATATAGTATTACTTGTCGTGTTTAAATTACTAAACGTTTATGATTATGATAGCTTAAGAAAAGGACTTTTTGCAGTCAGCATTCCTTCAGTTAAGATCTGTTTAGAAAGACTTATTTGATTCTTATCTATTGATATAAGCACTATATCGATAGATACAGAAACAGCTTATAGCTTAATTGAAAATTGTTTGACTGTATTTTAAATTTTCTTATAGAAACAGTTTATAGCTGAATCTTTAATTGATATAAGCACTATATCAGTTGTGAGATTATTTATGACAGCTTATAGAAACAACTTATAACTTAATTGAAAATAGTTTGACTTTATTTTAAATTTTCTTATAGAATCAGCTTCTAGCTTAATCTTTAAAAATAAGTTATACATAATCACTTATCATGCTACACAAACACTTAATTAAGTTGTTTAGCCTATCATACTTCAAAATCAACTTATTCTTTAAAAACTTGAAGGAATCAAAGAAACACAAATACCATTTAAAAATACATTGACTCCTAATTAAATTAAAAAATATATACTTTTCAACTAGCAACAGAAAGGGGGAAGGGACCACACATGGTCACTATCCTATTGACAGCGGGACCCACCCCAAGATACTCTAAACAAGAAAACACATGCAAAGCAATGCAACAAATCGAAAAAAGCAGAAACCCATATCAACCCAGTAACCCCAATTCAATTAAATTCACAAATCAAACATAAAAATCAAATCTTTTTCAAAAAAATCAAAAGAAGTAATTAGATTAGATTAATTTACCACTGAATGCAATCCCACTAGCAGCAACAACACAAGTTTGAATAACAGTATTCTCCTGTCTAGTAAAAGGTTGATTAAGCCAACCCGCTTTCTCAAGTAACTTAGTCCAAGTCTTAACAAAGAAGAACCCTAACAACCCAGCCGAAACATTCAAAGAAGGAATAATCCCAGTGGTGAGATTCAGCTTCATGACAATGAAAGTGAACATCACTGATAGCATGATACTCACGACTATAGCCCTAACAGTAACCTGTTTCTGCCACGAAGGAACAGATTTTCCTTCAAACTCTTTTTCGACTGAAATCTCCTCAAGCTTTTCATCGTCACGTCGATGAGGTTCTGAAGCCATGTTTTTGCGATGAAGATTGTTAATGAATGATTTGATTCTTCCTAGGTTCACATTATCATTCTATTTATAGTAAAAGGGTTTATGGAGAAGGATTTGCTGGAATATAGCAGAGTGTGTTACGCTTAAGTCTGTTTAAATTTGTAAATATCTTTTTCATTCAGAATATTATTATGCCAAATTTGTTACATAATATAATATAAAATAAAATATCTTAGGATTAACTAGTTTGTTACTACTTGTACCAAAAAAAAAAACTAGTTTGTTACTTATTTATCTTTTAATTTCAATTTATTTAGTTCTATATGGAGGGTTGCTAATAAAAATTAAATAAAAGATTATTCATGCAAGAATAAATTTCATATAATTTACGTTATAATAACTTAAGAAAAAATATAATCTATACTATGTTAAAAAATAAATTTGTTTCAGCTCTTTTGAGTTTTCTTTTTTTAAAAATGCCCTCAATTTTCAATACAAATAACACATGTACCAAATAGATAAGAATAAATTTAAATATTAAAAATATGCAGGTAAACGATATATATATATATATATATATATATTTGATTTTTTTCCTTTAAACTAGATAAATATATTTATACTTACTTTTTCATTATCCCAATTATACTCTTAAACAATTTTTTTCTATAATAAAGATTGTTGTTGGTGTCATTGAAAAAAAAGAATTTAGATCATTTTTTTTTTTGTTATATTGTTGGTGTCATTGAAATAGATAGTCATATTTAATTTACTTTACTATAACTTGAAAGAAAATCAAAATCAAAATTTATATTTTTAGTTTTAACTTGAAAACTAAAAATTTCATAAAAATAAACACCGTTCATAATTTTCTAATATTAGCCCAATAGTTTAAATATGAATTTTTAACAGCTAAAAATAGAAAAATCATATTTAATATGTTTTGCTAAATAATTCTAATCTTTTGGGGAAAGATTCTTATAATATTATAAAAAATTTGGCAAAATTTTATTCAAAAATATAAATTCTGCATATGAATTTCCATGAAAGGATGGACCAAAAGTCAAAGAATTTTTTTATAGGGTTAATAGGATTTTTGGGTTATCCAAAATCTATAGGAAGTTTATGCATAATTATGCTCCTTTAGCACAACCCTTAAGAAGTCTCTTGGTTGCGCTCCGATTTTATGTGTACCTGACTTTTCAGTTCCCTTTGTAGTGCAGACAAATGACTCAGGTGATGTTATTGACGCAATTCTGTTACAATGTTTTAAAGATAACAAACATATTTACTTTTTATTTATATTGTTATCTACTAATGTATTTTGTGAGAAATGTTTCATGAGAATGTTCGGGAAAAGTAAGAGAACATTATGGCCTCACAAGGATAACAAAATCTTTCTTAAATATAACCATGAACAAATATGATCTTTTTGGGTTAATGTCAGGATATGCATAATTAAGATCAAGAACAAAGCAATATTTTTTTTTCTCACTTAAAGAGGAAAGGAATCAAGTTTCTTGATAAAGCATTAAAAGACAAATAATCAAGGCAAATAAATTTATTCTCTCTTGGACATGTGCTGAAAACATTTTAAGGAATAAAATCAGCTTTGGGCCCATGTGTATTTTTCGACCCACTAAGAAATAACAAGGAAAAGAAATATCTAAGAATCAATCTTTATCATCAAGTTACATGACATCATCAAGATGACATCAGCAGAGCATCAACAAGTGGACAACAAGTTTCCTCATGGTTTGATCACAACTCATCAAAGCAAGGCAATCACGTGTGAAATAATTCTTTCAAGATTGGCTGGAACTAAAAGAACCATCTGGGTAGCGATGAGAACATTTATGCATGCTTTCTCCCCAAGCCTCTTTAGAGCGCATATTCAAATTTGAATTGGAAGCACAACAACTCTTTTTTGGCTTGCTTTCCAAGAGTTTTTTGCACTATAAATATAAGAGGCTAAAGGCAAAAGTTTGAAATACAAAGCATCTATCTCTCTCAAAGCAAAAGTCATCATTCTCTCCATCAAGTTCTTCAACAAACATAAGCAAACTCCATAATCTCTCACTATATTTTTAGTCTCTTTATCTATTGAGTTTATGTTTGTAAAAGTCTCTTTTGTTTGAGACATTACGATCCAACAAAAACCATCGTCATACAAAGTGTAATATAGGTCTCAAGTATATTGGACTTAATAGTTTGAGATAGAAAAGTTTCAACCTTTCTTATGCAAAAGCAAATAATTGTAAAAGCCTGCTGAGGTTGTGAATATAGTTGTTTATGGACTGATCTGGTGTGATCAAGAACTTATAATGCTAGTCAGAAGTTTCTACTAGCAGAGTACTATAATGGATAATCTCACACGAAGTGTAGGGATTGGAAGTAGCTGGGTTTGGTGAACTAGGATAACTCTTCTGTGTTATTCTTCTTTTCTCTCTCTCCTTTTATTTTACACGATACACACACACTGTCACACACATTAAAGTGTTATGGTCCTAATTTAATCTTCACTTTATTGATTAAACAAACTGCTTCTAGAACATTCTGACCCAAGATAAAACAACTGCATAATATTCAACTAAAGTTTAAATTCAGTTTATAATATTGTTTTATCATTCTGCTTTTATATTTCTCCAGAACATTCTGGTCCTTGTTAAATTAACTTTATAATTAAGCTTGATATCATTTTTCTCATTCTGCTTATATAATCACTCTCCATAACATTTTGGGCTTATTTATACTATTTGTTATTTATTGGTTGGACTAATATTAACCAAGAATTTTTCTTGAGTATATAAAACTTAATTTAAGTTTCAAATAATTTTAAAAATGTCACAATTCAAACCCCCTTTTTTGTGACGTTTATTGCTACTTCAAGAACACCATGTAGCCTATTTCAGCAAATTGTTTTGTCTTAGAATGTCAAAGCTTCCACTTATTTGCGGGAACTTCATGCCATCGTAAGTGCAGTGAAGCGACGGCGCCAATATTTGCTCTGACATTATTTTGTCATTCAAACAGACTATCACAACCTCAATCAACTAATAACATAAGTAATATAAACCTGAAACCAACAATTCTATCTCTCCAAACTACTTAAGAATATCTACGATATCCAATACAAGCAAGGAATATCAAACGTTGTAGGAGATGCCTTATCTCGTTCATTTGAATGTATTAAATCCAGACTACACGTCATATCCATGCTTAAATTCATTTTCTTGGAAGAAATAAAGCGGGAATTGTCTAGTAACCGTGAATTTGTGGCGTTACAAGGTATAATTGAGGCTTATCCCAATTTATTTATGGAATTTGTGATCCGTAATTGACTGATATTACATAAGGAATTTTTTTGGCTTAACTCCACATCTTAATTCAAGGAGCTTCTCCTCAATTAACTTCACAGATCCCCACTTGGTGGACATGTTGAAGCTATTAAAACTCTCAAAAGATTAATTAAGTGAGAGAACTTTCATTGGGAACCGATGCGCAAAGATGTTCAAAGTTTTATCACGAATTGTGTGATTTGTCAACATACCAAGTATGACACCAATCCCCGGTGGTCTTCTACAACCCCTTCCTATTCCAACCAATGTTTGGGAGGATATTTCGTTAGACTTCATAACGGGATTGTTATCTTTAAATGGGTAGACATTCATCCTGGTAGTAGTCGATCACTTTTCCAAAAGTATACACTTGGGAGCTTTACCATCACACTTTAAAGCTTACAAGGTTGTGAAATTGTTTGTTAACATGGTGTGCAAGATACATGGTCTTCCCAAGAGCATACTATCAGATTGTAACCCGATATTTATTAGCTGTTTTTTGTCTGAGTTGTTCAAATTTAGTAGAACAATGTTGCACATGAGTTCGTCGTACTACCCCCAAACTGATATAGAAACAAAGGTTACTGATAAGATCGTCAAACAATACTATTTATCACACTTTTGCGGGATTCACCCCATTTCAGGTTATGTTTTGTAAACCACCACCTACAATTTCCTTCCTACACTAAGGGATCTTCTATTGCCAATGCTTGTGATGATGAGCTCAGTTACCAAGAAGAAATCTTATCATTGCTTTGTAAAAATTTGGCCAAGGCTCAATCTCACCGTCAAGTATAAGTTTTTAGAGCAAAGTTTCAAGCGTTTTTATTGGCCTTTTCGTGTGATGGAACAAATTGGTGTCGTGACTTACAAACTGGAGTTCCCTTGATATTAAAAAATCCACAATATGTTTTATGGTTCCATCCTCAAACCTCACCATGAGAACTCCCTAATTACGCATGTTATCTTACCACCTGAGTCAGTGGTCAATCAACTTCTCGTGTATCCTCTAACCATCTTAGACCCAAGGGAAGTAGTTGCTTATAGACTTATTCGTTGTCAAGTGTTGGTTCAGTGGCACATATTGTCTCCGGATGATATATCTTGGGCCTAACACACATACACATAAAATTATGCTTGATTTAATTTTTGGGCCTAAATATTTTATCCAATTATCGCGACTACTCTCTCTTCATCTAAATAAGTGTTGTTGGGTAAACTTAATTGACTTAGGTTCGAATCCAACTTGAACATGTAACGACTTTAAAACTCTAAAGAGTGATTGTTCCATTTATATCTATGTGATTATTATTCTCTGTCCTTCCGCGCAATTTTTTCTAATTTATTTAGGAAATTTGATTAATTAACTGTTGATCACTTTTGGCAGAGTGTGTATTTTATTAAGTGGCAGAACATATTATATTAGCTTTGGCATTACGTAGATTTGATTTGATAGGAAGGATTTAGAGTGCGCGGCACCGTTATTCCGTTGCGGTTCTCTTCGTCTTTTTCTTTTCGCTCCTCATCATTCAATCAAGCTATGCATTCTCCGTTTTCTCATTTCTTGTTCTTGTCTCTTCCATTTTCGAATCCAAATTCAAAGGTAAATCTTCAACCTTATGAGTTATTATTCATTCATTCTCGATAAACAAATCATTTCTTCTTTCTTATCATTTTTTCAATGCATTCTTCGTTATTATTTACTCAAATTGAATTAAGAGTGAGTGAGATTAAAACAATGATATATATATATATAATTAAGAGAACCGTTTAATTCACTCAACTGTTGAAATAACTTTTTTTTTAAATATCAACCGTTGAAATGATTAATTACTATCAGATATACCAGTTCTAAAAACTCATTAACTAACCCCGAAAATTATACATGATTAAACATAATCTTACAATCAGGTGTTGGAACTTGTTAACCATAGATATAACTTCGGTAATCATGAATTTGGACATGATTAACCACTATTTTCATGCGTTCAGCTACATGTAGATTTTAAACACCTTAAAATTGTGGTTAATCACGTTCAAATCCATGCTTAATGAAGTTACATTGGTGTTTAATGAGTTTTAAAACCTAGTATAACAATTAACCTCCATATAATTAGCCACGTATTTTAATTGTTTTAACCACTTAAGCGAAAGTTGTCTAAAATTGTTTGTCCAAAAATCATTTTTTTATTTTTTATTGCGTGTAATAAAATACTTACTACACTCTTAGTTATGCATTTTTTTTTTGTTTCAGTGTGATTTCATGGCGTTTTATAATTAGTATCCAATTATTCGTCGTCATACTTTGAAGTGATCAAATTCAAACGCATTTTGAAACCAGTGGTGACTGTCGCATCAATGGTAGTCGAGGCTCTTGTTCCTCTGCTTGAGTACGATAGACAAGGTGCCAATGAAGATTGTTTAGCTTCATCTGGCAATGAAACCAAGGAGCAAGGGAATCATAAAGTCCATTGCTCCATCAAGGATAACTTGCAGACTAGGGGACTTTGGACTGACGGACTTATTTGCGCTTTTGAGTTCATCCGCGGATCACGGAAGACTCATCCCTCAGCAGCAGTTAAAGAAGTTGCCCAAAAGAAGGGTTTTCAAGGCAACCAAATAAATCCATTGAAAAGAAGTCCTAGTAGAAATGGCTGTAATGAATTACCTTTGCAGGTCGATGAATCATCTGGAGGGTTGGATCTCGATGATTTGGATAACAATAACTGTTTTGGCAAAGAGGGTCTTCCAAGAAGTTACTGGAAACCAATTGGTTGGGCCAGAGTTTCCGAACTTGTCCAGGCTGTGCATAGTGATGCTAGCTGGGCATCACATCCACATGATTTCGCTGATGATGAAAGTGATGTTCCGGTTGCAGATGTAGCAACTCCTTACTGGGAAAGGCCAGTGGGTCCAATCTGGTGGTGTCATTTGGATGCTTCTCATCCATATGTTACTACATGGCTTGCTAGTTCTCAGTGGTTACATCCTGCTATTAGCATTGCATTGCATGATGAAAGCAAGTTAATAAGCGATCGAATGAAACACCTTTTGTATGAGGTAAATAAACTAGTTAGTAGTTATACATGAGATTGAAATTCACAAATTTTTATTTTAAAAGAATTCCAATTTGCTATTACCATTTTGCATTCGTTTGGTTCCATGCCAATTCTAATATCCTTATGTCACAAAATCAATTTTGTTGTGATATTATGAAGCTAAATTTTGGAGCTTCACTCTGGTTGCACGTTTGAGCCCATTCCACCACGGTAGCAGGCATATTTGTCAATGTGTCCTTAGATACATCTTGTGGTTTCTTGGGCCCTACCTGACACCTTCTTGGTTGCTATGTTTCTTTCAGTAAAATCAATGATTCAGTGTACAGTTGTGATGGCATTTAAATTTAAAAGTAAGTTTTTGATTGACAGGTTCCTGTTCGAGTCGCTGGTGGATTACTGTTTGAACTTCTAGGGCAGTCTGCAGGCGATCCATTTATTGAGGAAGATGACATTCCCATTGTATTACGAGCTTGGCAGGCACAGAACTTTCTGGTGACAGTTTTGCATGTTAAGGGCTCTGCATCAAACATCAACGTGTTAGGCATTTTAGAAGTTCAGGTTAGTCACTCATACAATTATTTTGCCCAAAGTATTATTTTTTTATTCTATTTTTATCCTTAGTTACCTTCAACTGTGTTTTGAAGGAACTTTTGGCTGGTGGAGGAGCTAACATTCCACGCAGCATTCATGAGGTTGTAGCACACCTAGCTTGTCGTCTTGCACGATGGGATGATAGGTTAATATTCTTTACATCTGGTTACAAACTTAGAATTTTTTTTGTTGGTTTTTGCAATTTGTATGATTAATCTTTGCTTTTTGTTAAGTACTTACTTAATTACTTTTACTTTTTCTACTGGTGTTTTACATTGGTATGATTTTCATATAAAAGATACATATTGTCTTAAATGGAGTAATTAAACTTGCACCTCAACTACATTGTTGCTTTTTGACAAGACACATTATTAAGGTGGTTGCAACTCTTGATATTAAATCTTTTATATGTAGATATACTATTTCTAGGGTCAATTGGTAGCTGGATGTGATTATAGATTAATAGTATACACAGAATGAAGGAAAGAAAAGTTTATTTTTCTTGATGAATATTCTAACATAAGAATATTGTCAAATTTGAAAGAATATATGGAATTGCAGTATCCACCGTTTCAGCACTGTTTAAGGAAGAGGATATAGGAATCTGGTTTGGTGGATAACGTTGTGATCAAATGAAGAAGTGAAATTCGGATTATGCTTTAGCCTTTAGGTTGACTTTGATTCTGAGTCTTGCAACCTGAGCTTTGCAGTTGATCATTCCTTTTCCTAGTTGACAGTTCAGTGTAGACATGCTTAAAAGAAACATTGCTATGCAGCATATGATAGCCACCATGTAGCATAAATCACTTCAAACTCAATTTTATAAAATCAAGTTGATTCAATATCACATTTATCAAACACTCACCCAAACATAGACTACGAATACTGCAAGCAACCTCAAAAATAATCTCGTCGTTTGTCCATTCTTAATTATTTTTACTTCAACAACAACAACAGCAGAAGTCTTTTAGCACTAGGTGAAGTCAGTTATGTGAATTAAACATGTTTGTCTTTGACCCCCCATGACATGTTGATCTGTGTAATGCATGTAAAGTAAAACATTGTTTAAGAGATCCATGACATAACATGAAAAGAACAAAAATAAGGAAATTAAATGTAGATATGTAGAATCCCTCCCCCTCTTTTATTCTTCCTTCACAAGGCTGTATTTTAGTTCTTGGAACTAACTCCATAAAGTTAGAATATTCCTCATCAATGCTGTGCATTTGGTCGGGTATCAGACTGGGTAATAGGCGGTGTGGCTTTAGCTCTAGTGGTAGTTTGTGGACTTGTTGAGCTTATCTCAATTTGAAGTATTTAGACTGAAATCATTCTATCTTTTCCTTTCTCTCTCTATATTTATAAAATACTTTACCGGACTTATTGATTTCTTATTCTTAAAAATTTCGATGCTGATATTTAACTGGCTATATTAATCAGTTTTCTTGATGTGATTGAAGTTTTCAAACTTCGTGAATAATTAATTTGTAATACTCTATTGTGTTCTTAAATCATACTTAGTTTGGATCACTTTTTAATATGTACTACCATCTTTCTATTCTTACTAATGTATATGATATCACAGGTTGTTTCGTAAACACATCTTTGGGGCTGCTGATGAAATTGAATTGATGTTTATGAACAGGTGATTGCATGTGCTTTGGACCATTAAACATGAGAACTTCTGTGTAGCATAGGTGGTCATTTTATCCATTTTTTTACTAATTTGGATATACAATGTTCTTTTCCTTCTTCTTAGGAGGAATCATGAGGATTTGCATCTGCTCACTATAATATTGAACCAGGAAATACGAAGATTATCAACCCAGGTAAGTTTCCAGACCACAGAATGACCAATACTGTACTGGTTGAGCATCTTCCATAAACTTCTAATTTAGTTTTACAAATTGTATTAGTGTTGATAATGCTGGACAAAAAAATTATTTGGTCGTAGCAATATGTTTCTTTATTTTTGTTTTGGCTAACAGCATGCTTGCGAGTCCTTGGTTCATATTGTTGTATTAAAGTTTAAGAAATTATTCAACTTCCCGCCTCGTGCATCTGCTCGATCTATTAATTTTGCTATTTTTTTTTTCTTTAATAATAAATTTTTGTTAGCATAAAATGCTCCAAAAATTATGAAAGAAAAGAAAAGGATTATTATAAATAATGTAACAAAAATATAATCAAAACATAATTGGAAGCCAAGGGGCTATATCATGAATTTCTCAGCTGTTTTGAACGTGGTTGGTTCAGTCTTTTCAATGTCTTCTTTCTTTTCATTTAGTTGGTTGGTACTTCTCTTGTCACCAACTCACCATAATAAGTATCTTGTTAAATATATAAGAATGTTGTATAGAGTAGAAGTGGTTGGTTCAGTCTTTTCAATGTCTTCTTTCTTTTCATTTAGTTGGTTGGTACTTCTCTTGTCACCAACTCACCATAATAAGTATCTTGTTAAATATATAAGAATGTTGTATAGAGTAGAACTTTACAGATTACATTTTTTTATTTTTTATTTTTGAAAACTTGGTATCCGATCTAAGGACCGACTAATCCAAGGGGAGCAATCCCACCGCCCACTTGCGGGGCCCCTGTTCTAAGCCAGAGCAAAGCTCTGTATGAACTTGCCCACCGAAATTGGCACTAGAGGGAATCGAACCTGAGACCTTGAGAGGAGCACACTCTAAGATCCCAAACCAACAACTAAGCCAACCCCAAATGGGTACTTTACAGATCACATTAATTAACTGATTGCACTGCTGTAGTAAGTAACTTCAAATTGTTCATTATACATCTGAATTTTTGATTACTTTTGGTCCTTAGTAATTATGTTAATTGTGTGCATTGGAATTTTCACTTGTTCCTTTCTCTCTCGTATGACCTAGTAGGTTATAAGAGTGAAATGGTCACTCCATGCACGAGAGGAAATTGTGTTTGAACTTCTTCAACAGTTGAGAGGAAATGTAACAAGATCATTGCTGTCTGGAGTAATGAAGGGTACAAGGCAAATGATTGACGAGCAAGAAGCAGTTCGAGGTCGCCTGTTCACAATCCAAGATGTAATGCAAAGCGCGGTCCGTGCATGGTTGCAGGTTTTGTAATCTCTTCCAACCACTGAAATTTAATCTCTTCAATAGTTCGTTACAAATGTTTTATTGAATTCATTTATCTCATTTTTCGTTAGCTGAATACAGTTACTTACCAGTATAAGTGCAAAAGATTTATTTCGCAGTCACACTCGGGCCGGTATCTGCTTTTTTGCATCCAACTAGGAAAAGAAATTAAACCAAAATTTGACTTTTAGCTGCTTCTTATTTTAGGACAGAAGCCTCACAGTTTCACATAACTTGGGAGTGTTTGGGGGCTGCGGTCTTGTCCTTTCCATCATTACCGGACTATTTGGCATAAATGTGGATGGAATACCTGGATCTGAAGCAACTCCTTATGCGTTTGTTCTTTTCTCTGTTGTCTTAGTTGTGTTAGGAGCAGTGCTAATTGGAATTGGATTGCTTTATCTTGGGCTGAAAAAACCCATCATTGAAGAAAATGTCGCAGAGAGAAAACTAGAGCTTCAAGAGTTGGTTAAGATGTTCCAACACGAAGCAGAAACTCATGCGCAAGTACGGAGAACGGTGCCTCACAAAGATGTTCCTCAAGCTGCATCAGTTAGGCCACCAAATGGTGCAAGTCGTCGCTTCATGTTTTCAAAATTGTTCAATCGATAGATGTTTGTCGTGCAGTTGTATGGTTCTTCCTCAACTTCTAAATTTTACGGCTTATACATAGGATGTTTGGCTATCTTTAGCGGTTATTAGGTAACGCCAGTAACTGTTGAAATGTAAAATTGATTATTCTAAAGACGATTTTTTTTTGGTTACATTCTAAAGACGATTTGAGAAAGTGGTTTATCTCATGAATTTTTTGTTTGAGAAGTAAATTTTCACATTGGTTAGATGAAAATGATCACGAATGAATCTACTGTCTTTTTTTCTTTTGTTACGTCAATTAACGAGTTTGTCATTGAAGGGACTATCGTGGTCAACTCGAAAAAATTAAAAAATAAATGGCAACATGGTAGTCTTAATATGTAGAATTCTATTAACCTTTATTGATATTTTTGAAAAGAGGGTTACATAATTTAGATGAAATTCGTGATAAATCTTACCGTTTCCTTTGGAAGTCTTACTCAGCCATCAATTGCATTACAATATCATCAGAGAAGTACTGATGTAACTGACTTTATGGTACACCATTAGCTTGCCATGGCTCAGATTCTTAGTGCACAACACATCCATGTTTTTTAAGATGAGAAAAGTTTCCAATCCATTTTTTTTAACACTCTTCATGCGTGGCCTATTTTTTTAACAACTCAATACATAACCCACTTGGGTTAGCCCGGTGGTATTGACCTGAGACCTGAGAGTGTGCTCCTCCTCAAGGTCTTAAGTTTGATTCTCCCCGATGCTAATTTGGCTAGGCTAATTTAGTTTCTTAAAAAAAAACTCAATACATGTTTTTAAAAGGACAAATTATGTGGAGCACGAAAAATTACATAAAACTTCCAACAGTTATTTGAACAAACATCGATTGCATCACCGTTTCATCTATGATAATAAGGGATGACCGTGAATTTCTACCTCTGAGAGGAGAGGACACGGTGGTCCACCATAGATCATTAATCAAAGTGGTCAAAGTTGGCATTTTAAAAGCAATGTCAAGTAAGGGCTTTTGCCTCAAATTATTTATTTACTTTTTATAAAAAAAGTCCTTAAAATATTAGTTTAATTATAAATATATAATATGACAATATATTATAGAGATTTGCACAACTTATTATTTGGTTATTGAAAAAACCTCAAATACTTTTGGTCAAGGGTTCAAATTTTGGGCTCAAGAAATCTTTTATTAATGTTTTGTTTTTATTATTGGGTTAAAAATATTATTTTAAAAGTAAAAAAATTCTTTTATGTCTATTTTTTTTAAGGAAAATTCTTTTTATGTCTCTTATTATGCTGAGTCCGTACTATTTAAAAGTAGTGATCAATTCACGAGGCAAATTTGTGGTTTTTATTTTATTTTAAAATTGACCAATTATTAAAAGTGAATTGAAGAGTGTGTACAAAAGATCATGTAGCTACTTTGACTTATAGCCATAAAGGGGTTCTCGTTCCAGCTAATTGGGGAAAAAACAATATATAAACAATATAGTTGGGGTTTTGTATAAACCTATGCATTAGAAATGAAATTTTGTTTTTTTTGTTTTTGACAAGAAAATGAAATTTTGTTAAAATATCTTATATTAGTATATACTATATTAAATAAACCTAATAATTAAATCAGTTGGCAGCAAGGAAATTAGCAACAGTTATGCTTGAAGTCTTTTCTTCAGAGCCCTACTCCAAACAGCTTAACCACCTTTCCCCCAGTTTGACTTGTAGTTGAATGAATCTATGGTACTATAGTTAGCGACCATTAATCTCCCACTTACATCTAATCAATGCACAATGCAGGAGCCTCTCCTCAGCCTTCTCTCCAGTAATGGAGAAACACATTCACTAAAACCATTACTCAAGGATCAATATGTCCTTGATCTTGCTCCTCCATCACTGTCTCGATCAACTTCATCTCTTATCATCAATGAAGCAAGGAAACCTTCTCTTATTAACCTCATAGCCAACTTGAGCATCAAGAAAGCAAAGATTATTCATCGCTCTCGCTCTGCGCCATCAGTATTATTCACTAACATGGCAGTCGATTTTCATGAGCCGTCTGATCATAGACCTGCATATAGGTCCTCAACATTAATAGTTAGGCTATCTTTCATTATTGTTTTCTTGTATGTGGCTATTGGTGTTGCAGTGTATATGATAAGTGGGAGTTTCAAGGGCACTACCACATTCAGGCCTGTTGATGCTGTGTATTTTACAGTGGTAACTCTGTGCACTATTGGATATGGAGATATTGTTCCTGATACCATATTTACAAAGATGTTTACATGTGCTTTCATTTTGGTTGGTTTTGGATTTATTGGTTTTATGCTTAATGAGTTGGTTGTACACATTTGTGATGCACATGAGGCATTCTTATTGAGCATGATGGATGAGGATAGATACAAGAAAATTCTGAGGACTTACATGGTTGATGTAGAGAAAGGAAGAATGAGGATAAGAACCAAAGTTTGTGCTGCTTTGGTTGTTGTTACTGTCTGCATTGCTGTTGGAACAGTTACAGCACACTTTGTAGAGAACCTGAATTGGGCTGACAGTTTTTATCTCTCCATTACTTCTGTTACAACAGTTGGTTATGGAGATTATTCTTTCAGAACTTTAACTGGCAGATGTTTCGCAATTCTATGGCTTTTGGTTAGCACATTCTCAGTTGCAAGGGCGTTTCTATACCTCACTGATTACAGCATGCAAAAGAGAAGCCGCAAAATGGCAAAAATGGTTCTTCAGAAGAAGATAACCTTGTCAGATTTAGCAGCTGCAGATTTTGATAATGATGGATCTATCAGGTATGCCTCAATGCCGGTAACATTATATAATATCTATCATTGTACTTTTTCTCGTGTATATGTAAATGAATTACAGGGTATCAAAATTGTGATCTGAATTTCTGTCAGCATTAACCAAAATACTAAATGACAGTAGAAACTTTGAACCATCTGCAGCGAAAACATGAATCTCAGTTCAAATGCCAATAGTTGGAATGTCAGGAAGCATATTGTCATAATTCCAATACGTCTATTTTAGAATGTCTTCGACTATATGTTTTGCATCATAAAAATTGAAGTTCTGATGTGAGAAAATGACAATGCAAAAAACAGATTCAAAAGAGGAAGAGCTTATTAAAAGCTAGCCTATATCGTATGCAAAGCTGATGCAGAAATTTATTATCAATGGAGTATACCGAGTTGTATTCTTCATTCAAGTTGTATTATTCATTCACTTCTCAGCCTTGAAAAAACCATTGAAAGAGAAGATAGTTTCACTCTAGTACATGAACATGGATCCTGATTACCTTTTAAGAAATTCTTGAAGAGCATTATGGCAATTTTCCTAATATACAGAAAACACATTTTGCGCAGCTGATATTTGTTCGTAATTTTTTGAAGTTTTATCACATATATCAGCTTCATATTTATTAACCTTTTACTTTTGTGCAGTAAGTCTGACTTTGTCATATACAAGCTTAAGCAAATGGGAAAGATTACTGAGATAGACATTATGCAAATTAGCAAGCAATTTGATTCCTTGGACCAGGGAATGTATGGCAAGATAACTCTAGCTGACCTCATGGAAACTGTCTAATTCAACAACCTTTTCTAAAAGTGTAGACCATTACTGCAAGAGACCACCACTATTCAGGACTATGGCCAGCAACTAAAACCTTAGATCATATCATGAAGTCATAAAGTCAACCTTAATATTGGACCATCTTCTATTCTTTTTTAAGTCAAAGGGAAGTATCCTATGTTGAATCAAACTCCTCCCATATTTTTATGAGGATATGCGACATACCACTAAAGTCAGGCCTCTTCAATTAATCTCTTATTCAAACAATGTACGCTTATTTTCATGATCTTGTATTGGTAACAGTAACAGCCTTTTGGAAGTTATTAGTGCCATGTCTGGCTGGAAGTACCAATCATTTACTGTCATCTTCCGATGCAGAGAAACATGGATGTTCAGTGAATAGAAACACTAGCCTTCACTTCCACTGGTACTTGAAAACTGAAAAGACGTCATTTTATTTGTATTGCTGATTCTATTGGTGTACTGATGTGATGTCATACCTAAATGTAATAAGTATACATCAAATTTAGATTCTTGTGGTACTTTTCTGAATAAATTTTGAATTAAATTGTATTACATATATTAAGTTATCTCAAAGACTAACGAGAAAGGGAGAAAATTCCTATCAACATGAATAAAAAATCTACTTATTGGTTTATTTCATCTATTCCTTCCCCTGTGAAGGTCACAATGCCATATCTTGGACGTTGTAGGTCAGTCAAAAAGTAAATTTGTGAGAGTAGCATAGCCCATAACCTAGGTTCTAAGAAATGCAACATCTAATACTTTAAGTGGTACTTTTCCTCCTCCCTTGCTACTTAACCCCCCCCCACAATACAAATGCACATCTGAGCAGCACACATCCAGATGGTCAAAATTTGATAGTTTTTCCGGATACATATTTCTATTGTTTTATAACTTATTAGGTTATTGAGCTTATAACAATTCAATATTTTTATTGATAAGGAGCCCGAGTTAACATACCTTGTTCCACACTAACACGTGCTGTCAGAATCAGTACCATGGTTCACAATATTGTTACTGTTTCGTGATAGTGATATATTTATGTAGTCTATTGACAATATGAATACATTCATCTCATTCTACAAAGGCAAAATTTTGGTAACCAGTCTAAAGCAATTGCAGTGACATTTGCATCTTTTCAGTTTTCATGACAATTAAAGTAGACAAATTTAGGATTTAAGGACACATCCCCATAATGGAATTACAAATTCAACAGCTAAATTGATGGCAATCACACCGAAACAAGTCATTTAGTCAGTCAGCAAAAATAAATGAGTCGACTCTAAACAATTTTTATGGCTAGTGTTAACACAATTCACAATAGCCCGGAAAGAAAAAAGGAATTTCATCCATAGTTGCAGAAGCTCATGACAGTGTAAGGTATCGAGAAGGCCAAATCTTCGTATGAAGTATAAATTGATTATGTCAATTCAAACACAGGATTAGAATTTATGGTAGTGCAAGAAGCAAACATATGTGAAACTCGGAAGCCATATTTACTAACTCTAATAAAGCCACACTATTTGAATGGCTGGGCCACTAGTAAACCAATACACTTGTTTGCATTATACTCAACTAACAATAAGCATCTCATATGTGTTTTCCCTGTTCCCACATAAAGTAATTGTGGGCTACAAGAAAATTGTGGCAGATTATTTTATGACTCAAGTTAGTTTTCACCTGGCAGCAGAAGCTTATTTGAGCAAAGCAAAATTGATCAGATCCTCACTTTTGCTTCCTTGGCACTTCTGATTCTGCGAGTTAGAAAATTTGAGAAAAGCCATGCGTTAATTTCCTCTTATATGAATACTCTTAAAATATATCTAAAATCAAAACAACTGGGAAACACCTAATCAAAATTAATTTTTATGTCTAAATCTTCAAATGAAACGGTCTGATTTATTGTTTGATAGAACTGAAATGTTGTACCTCTGTCTAATGCCATGGATGCTTTCAAGGAGTTCCATTGTTTGTTGCCACCTGGAATTCTTTGGTCTCTCTTCACTATCCAATACTAAAACTGAGACATTCAAAAAAGCAACTAGTTCAGTTTCAATCTCATGGAGCTTTTGATCTATATGTTCCATGAAATCCTCGTATGAGGATATTTCCGACAAGCTGCTGGGTATGCTGTTTTCATTTCCAGTGGCGGTGTTAAGGGATCTCAGAAGATTCTCTGTCTCCGAATCATCCGGCAGATTCTCTTGACTTTCCGAAGAAATTTGCATATCTTGAATATCACCGAATTTCATCATATTAAGGTCAGAATCATCCTTGGGAGAATCTTTTAGAACTTCCTCCTTTGGAGCAACAATTCGAACGGGACTTGAAGCATCTTCTGTTGTTTCTTCCATGTTCATAGTGACATTTCCAACTAGCTGACTTTCTTTCAAAGATATTACCTGAAAACGAAATAGGTTTCTTTTGTAATAATACA
This sequence comes from Medicago arabica, assembly GCA_946800305.1. Classification (NCBI taxonomy): domain Eukaryota; kingdom Viridiplantae; phylum Streptophyta; class Magnoliopsida; order Fabales; family Fabaceae; genus Medicago; species Medicago arabica. Next base: position 4,745,654 of record OX326970.1, read on the forward strand.
ATAAAGAAAATACTTCCTTTGTCCCATATAGGCATATACGTTTTAGCAAAACAAATCTTTTCCAATTTGATTGTCAAACACGTCTGGCGATGATGAGCTGGTAGACATATGACACCAATTTGAACTAACTCCTCAACATTCTAAAATTTATTATTATGATGATATCATTGTCACAATGATGGCAATGAAAAATATAACAGTAAAACATGATACTCTGATAGTACTTATTGATAATTTCACTTTACCTCACTTAGCTTTGTGGAAAGCTCGTCAAGCAATTCAATGCGGTTTTTAGACTTCTCCAAAGCCTGCAACACCTTTTTTCTTTGTACAAGCATATCCCTTGCATAATTTTCATCCCCCTTTTGCATGCTTATAGCTGCTTGTTTTTTAAGCTTCTCTGCTGACTCTGATAATCTTAGGAGCCTCAATCTAGCATTATTTGCTGTATTTAACCACCGGACATAAGTTTTAATATCTTATAAATAAACATTTTATCTTAAGTTTGAACACATCACCCACGCAATTCATGTTTCATGTAGCTAATATTTGTTAACCTATATACAACGTAAACAGGAGAGCTTATGGACATGTCAAAAGCTTGTTGCCATTATTTGTAGGCAAATTTATACAATTTCTGATACTAAATAATTGGAACTAATGTTTTGCTTTTTATAGCTGGAGAATCCATTCAATTCATTTCTCATTAATGCATACAAAGCTAGCTCTATTTGGATAACAATAATGATTGTTTTGAGGGAAAATAACAAATATAGAATGAAATTAAGAAAGAATGAATAATGGGTAACCGTACCCTTGGTTCTGGTGGTATCTGCTTCAGCATGAAGATGATCAAGTTGAGAACGTAAATGCTCTGTATTGATGATGGTTGAAGAAGAAGAAGCGCAGAAGCATATAGGTCTTCTTCTTCTTCTTCTTGTTGTCATGAATGAAGGAACAGCCATGGTTGTGGCTGTTGTTACTCTAACACTGTTCGGTATCATCCCTCACTTCACAACTTTTGCAATTGCATTTAGCTTCAAATAACCATTTTGTTATTTATCTTAATTTATTTATATATAAAATTCATTTTATTGTTACCTGAAATTAAATTAAAAGACAACAAAAATATTCTTACCTTATTTTCTTTTTTAGTTTGGCTACACCTATGTCATTTTATTTTTCTAAAAATCAATTAAATTTTAAAAAGACATAATACAAATTGGTATTAAATCTTAACCAATTAGTTGAAAGAAAAACCATAAATCAAACAAATTGGTCTCATGTTTGTTTATGCAAGTTAACGTATTTAGTTTAAATTTTTTACCAATATATTAATATATATTGATCTTATTTTATTTATATTTCAAGACGAAAAGAGTAGTTTAATAGCTAAAAATCATATCTTTTTAAATAAATAATTTTAGTGTCGAAGTTTGAACTTCCATCTTTCCCGGTATATTATGCAATGTGTGTTTCTACTGCCTAACTCATCATATGACATTCATATTCTTATAAAAAGGGAGGAGCTCAGCTGGAGTATATGATTCAACCTAACTGAGTCAGTCAGAACAAGTGGTGCTATCCAAGCAGAAGACAGAGGTACTCCCTCCCTCCTGTAATTTGATCCGCCAAAAAACTGTTTTCTTTTCTCACTCTATTCTCTTTTTCTGTTCATGCATTGTTTAGAGAACAACTAACTAACTTATGAACTGATTTAGGTTCTGTTTGGATTTCCTTATTTTAACTTATAAATACAGCTTATAACATGTTCATAAGCTCTTTTCAGCTTATTTTTATAAGTTCTTTAAGATAGCTTATTCATAAGTGCTTGTTCTATAAGTTGTTTATCCAAACATGGTCTTTGTGATACAGGACTTATTGTTGGTTTGCATTTTGGGAATGATTGTTTGCTTTCATTTTTAAGCTGTAAGTGCTGAATAAGTTGTGTTACTGTGTCTGTCAGAATCATTGTTGGTTTGCATTTTCAAAAAAATTTCGCAGGCAGGATGGCAGGAATTGCAGGATGCAGCAAAGATGATAGTAGAACTTCTTTTACAGGTGCTGTAGTTCGTGCATGGACAATTGACAGTTTTTCTCGGATGAATGTGAAAGAGCTCTATTCACATGTATTTGAACTTGGGGGCTATAAATGGTATCGTGCTTATACATTCCCCAAATTAAATTCATGTTGTTAATCTTTCTATTTTCGTAGACGTGATCTATTGTGGGAAGTGATTTTGCTGTAGTTGTTATTTGAGTTCCTGTGTATTTGTCTTCATCAATCCCTTCTCATGTTTTCTATTTTCACACTGAGCAGGCGTTTACTAACTCACCCAAGAGGGAACGATGAGGACTATTTGTCCATGTATTTGTATTCTGCAGATCCAATTATTTGGTCCAACGGTTGGAATATAAGTGTACCGTCTAGCTTGACAGTAGTTGATCAAATCACGGATGAGTACTCTGTGACAAAAGGTAGCCTATTCCGTTTGTTCCTTAAAGTTGTTACAAAATGAACTATCATGCATGTATGTTGAAAAGAACAATGCCGGAATTAAAAGAGAAGAGTATTGTAATTTGTAAGATGTTTGTTTTTATTGCGCATTAATATGGCTTACTTAGTATTATTTGGTGGTTATGTTCCCACTCTCACTAATTAGTTTCCTTTTCGGGTTCCTAGGGTGCTAGTGGCCGAGAGGCGACTTCCTATTTTTAATCCTTGTATCCGTCTTTTGAATATATGAGAATACAATGCTCCTATTCTCGAAATCCTACATACTGAAATAAAGTTTTACACTTGAAAAAGCTATGTTGCATTGCCATTTTCTCTGCGAACAAAATGAAAGAGGAAAACAAACGTGGAAATGCACATAATTTTTTGTTATAGCTGAGTTATTTTGGTAACTGTTGAGATGTGCGTCATAAATAGTATTATTGATTGAGATATTATCTCCATTATTTATGTAAATTATCTTTTTTTTTGTCAAGTAGCCTATTGACTATAAATTCTAGATGAATAGTGGGGTGTTCGGGGTTCGAACCTCGGCCCCTGCATATATTATGCAATGCCCCTACCAACTGAACTAAACTGGACTTTGAAAATTATCTTTATTTCCGTGTAAATATCTCTTATGCAATTAGGCAAGATTTACTCCCTATGAACATGGATTTACTTTGTACATATTCTCATTATAAATACAAAATGCTGAGAGCTAGTCCCTCAAGCAATTCAGCACCACAACCTTGTTCTCAACTGTAACTTTGTTTGGATTATGTAGTCACACGGCACCAATTCAATAAACTACAAAATGATTGGGGTTTCGCGAACTTCATATCTCTTGATGCATTGTTTGATCCTGCAAGAGGGTATCTTGTGAATGATACTCTTGTAGTTGAAGTTGAATTAATATGCAATGTGGATGGGAAAGAAACTGCTGAACATTTATGGGTAAGTAGATATTCTTATGTACTTTAGGTCCCAAAATAAATCAAGCCAGGTAGAAACCTATTTAAAGTTTAACTTCCAAACAAATTCAGAGGCCTAACTTATTCCATGATAGAATGAAGAAAAAAGTACATCATATTCAGCTATTGCAATCAACTGGATGGCTGTTCTTGACCAAAACTATGTTTGTCATTCATTGTTTTTCTTCCCAAAATTTGAACATTGCCTAAACCAATAATTTTTTTATTTACTTCTCATGAGAGGTTCCTTATGAGTATTTCAAGCCAAAATTAAACTAAGCTCTGTTTGCCTCTAACTTGCAATTTCTTTTGTACTTTTTCTGTTGGTGTATTCTGGAAAATCTGCACTGAACTTGTACAACGGATTATGTAGGAGTGGTTGAAGAAAGACCGGAAAGTACAAAAGCGCAAAAATAAAGAAAAGGCAGAGGCTCACCTCTACACTATTATAAAGGTGTTCTAAACATGCTTCACTAGAAATTAGTATTATTTGTGTCTTTAGAAACATCCTGTCAATTGCTCAATCATATTGTTTTATATTTATGTTGATAACATATAATATTTCTTAGGTGGCACGGGATGAAGACCTTGCAGAACAGATAGGAAAGGATATATATTTTGATCTTGTAGACCATGACAATGTGAGCAGTTTCCGTGTTCAAAAGCAGACATCATTTAACGATTTCAAGGTATCATTCATCAATTACACTATGCAAACAGAAAATTAAAGAAAACAAAATCTTGTTAATTGAGGATTGAAGTACAAGCTCTAATGTGATTATATTGATTAACCCTACTAAATCATAATCAAGAAAAACCAGAATCAAATCTGTCCTAATAATTACAGATACAACTAAATGAGTACTGAGAATACTAAATTTTAAATTGTTGCCAATCACATATTTACAACATCCTTCTCAAGCAGGTGATTGGATTCAAATCATTCCATCTTGCAATATCATAGAACCACTTTGTGGGAAGTCCATCTCAATTTTTTTTTACCCGACTGCATGGGTCAAGGAAGATAGGAAAGTTTAGTTTGTGAACTGCTAAAGAACAAACTTTTATTTTCGATGCACCCTCATAGATTTATAATTTTTAAGAAAGTACTAAAATATTAAAAGCATGAGGCTCTAGTCGGAAGAGAAAAAATATTCGTCATATGAATAATATGTGGTTTTTATTTTGTAATTTATAATATTATAATAATTTATGAAGTTCTTGATGGTGATGATTATTTAACCGAGGTGTTATTTTTTTATGTTTGAATTTTCTGTTTGATTGTTAATATGTAGGAAGAGGTTGCTAAAGAGTTTGGCATACCAGCTCAATTCCAGCGTTTTTGGCTATGGGAAAAGCGTCAAAACCATACATATCGTCCATTTCGGCCATTGGCGCACATCGAGGAAGCAGGACATGTAAATTTATCAGATCTATGAAGCTTTTCAATACTATTTTGCTCATATATCCCCTTCAAACTTCTTATTTTATGACTTTTTTGTTTCTGGTTGTTGGCTTTTAGGCAAATGTTAGTTTTCTGGGTTTTTCTTTGATGTGCAAACTTGCATAGTATAGGAAGTCAAAAATAGGAAGTTTATCTTGAAGCTTGTGCACTTTATATTAAATACATAAAATTGCAATAAATAAATAATTGTTGTTTTCAATAATTTTTTTTATCATTTATAGTTGTCTTAAGTTAACCTATGAAATATTGCATAGGATGGACTTGTTTTAGAAAACAAATTAGACCTTCTATTCCCGTCATTTATGTTTTATGTTGATCTGTTCATGAAATTTTACATCAACCTGGTAATATACACGTGGTTTTCATATGGAGTGTTTTGTATCTCATAGTGTTTTTTTTCCTTGCAATGCTTGCGAGTGCTTAGTTTTTTGAAGATTCATTGTCTGCGCTGTTCATTATCTGAAGTTTTTTGTATTTTTTCATTTTGAATTAAATTGCAGATTGGACAATTTAGAGACCCAAACTATGATCACATGGTAGAATTAGACTTGTTTTTGGAAGTGGAGCGTGGGCTGGTAATATTTAGATTATGAAGTTGTATACTATTTCAATAGCATATAAAACATCATACGAGCGTAGTCGTATTGACAGACTACATTATTATTTAGGATTTACGTCCCATTGCACCACTCAAGAAGACAAATGATGATATATTACTTTTTCTTAAGTTATATGATCCTGAAAAAGAGGAGCTACGGTACTGTGTAATTTCTTGTGTGATTTTAACATATATTGGGGAAAAGATGGACCTTAGTTAACATTAAATGTATTTCCCTTTGATGGCAGTTATGTTGGAAGGCTCTTTGTGAAATGTACTGGTAAACCATCAGAAATCTTAGCAAGATTAAACGAATTGGCTGGTTTTGATTCTGATGAAGAGATTGAACTTTATGCGGTTGGTTTTTGTTGCCTGATTTATTATTTATTTGTTGCGCAACTTCATAAAAATTTAAATTTGTAGTGTATCCTTGCAAGTTCAGAAGCCATATGCTTCGTTGTTAAGCATGGGTCAAGCAATCATGGTTTCAGTTGTTTAGTAACTAAAGCTTGCTGGTGATGAATAGAAATTGAAGTGCATCGTGTTTTTCTGAAAATTTATCCTTCTTGTATATGATTTACCATTAGGGAAAGGACATTTTCTAATGGCATCTTCAGATTTCGATTCTTCTGATCTCTACTGGTGACTTTAATTATGCAGCATTGGCGAGTTAACTGTGCCTATTGTTGTGCAGGAAATTAATTTTGAACCAAATGACATGTGTGACCCTGTTGACGAGAATTTAACATTTCAAGAAAGTGAGGTAGAGTACATACCCACTAAGTTACTGTATAACTGGCTTTCTTGTTGATTTGTTTTTCATGAATGCAGTTTCGAAATGGTGATATTATATGCTATCAAAAAGATTCTGCTATTGATACTGAGAAACCTATCCGCTATCCTGATGTGCCTTCATACTTAGAATATGTGCACCATCGCTATCTGAATATGGCTTCATACTTAGAATATGTTCACAATCGCCGGGTATTTTCTCTGTGGTTTAATTAAAGCCAATTTGTTTCAATCTAATGTGATTCAAAAATGAAAGTCACACATTTATTCTTGTCCTTTTTTCTAGACTTATCTTGAATTGGACTTGTTTCTTCTTTAGGTTCCTTTTTATTTCCCCTCAGACACATAATCTGAAAATGAAGAATCATTTGAAGAGCAAAACGAAAACATTTTGGCCAAAGAGACAAAGGGAGGAGCTGGAGCAGATGATCATTCAACCCAAACACAGTCAGAAGTAGAGGACAAAGGTACTTACTCTCTCCTTTGCTGTTTACGTTATCTAATCAACTTCATGCATTGTTTAGTTGCCACATATAGGATATAGCGAGTACAACTTAACTAACTTATGAACAGATGATATATGATCTGTTTGGATTGACTTATTTTAACTTATGAAAACAACTTATGACATGCTCATACACTCTTTTCAGCTTATTTTCACAACTTTTTTAAGATAGCTTATGAAAACAGCTTATAACTAATATAAATCCAATTAACTTTGTTTTATCTTTTACTATTAAAAAAAATTGCTTATTCATAAGTGCTTATCATGATAAGCGCTTGTGCTATAAGGTGCAGGTTGTTTATCCAAACGGGGTTTTAGCGATATAGGATAGAGTACAACTTAAGTAAGTTATGAACTGATTTAAGATTGGCTTATTTTAACTTATTACATGTTCATAAACTCATCTCAGCTTATTTTTATAGTTTCTTTAAGATAGTTTATGAACATTTCCCATTTTTTTTTCTTCTTCATATTCTGATTTCTTATTTATTTATTTTTAAAAATAGGCTACCTTGTTTTCAATTTTCAAAGGTTTGTAGTAAAAAATAGAGAAAACTCCTTTGTTAATCTTTGAAAGTAGTAAACAAAGTGGGTTTGTTTTCAAACTGCAAGTGCAAGTGCTTAAAAATAAAATTCTTTCACAGGCTGGATGGCAGGAGGTAGCAAAGATGAAAATAGAGCTTCTTTTATTGAAATAGTGCCAATGTTCTATACGACAACAAATACAGGTATTCAAAGTCATTTTCTACCCTTTATTTATAACTATGTCAACCTATTTGAACTAGATAGTCCATTTTCAAATTTTCATATAAATAGTGTCAATGCGCTTTGAGACAATTTGGTTGATGCTGGTAATGTTTTTCTTACACAGCCTCTATAATATGTAACTCAAAGGCTTACAATAACCGAATACAGTGAGCGATTGAGAATACAATTATATAGGTTTATTTTGTTATATGAATCAGGTTAACAAACTCGTTACAGTCACAGTTACTCCAATTAGGTTCTTGAACTTCAAAATATATTCTTCTAAATTGCATGACTAGGCATAATATCGTGCATATTGTCTCGCTGCACTGTAGGACAACTCTTAATTGTTTTACCTCTCCAAGTTTTCAGCTAATTCACGGCATGACACTTAATTTATTTTTTCATTTAAATTGATGAACATTAGTTGCTGCTCAACTTGAAACTGCAAACACTGTGGATGCTTTGCCAAAACGATTCAAATGGACAATTGACAGATTTTCTCGGAAGAATACGAGAGAAATCTATTCAGATGTATTTGAAGTTGGTGGCTATAAATGGTATTGTGCTTACACATTCCCCGAGTCAATTCATGATGTTCATCTTTCTATTTTTGTAGACATTATATGATATATTATGTAATAGCCGGCTCTATCTATTGTGGGAAGTGATTTCGTTGTAGTTGTTATTTTAGTTCCTGTGTATTTATCTTCGTCGATCCCTTATGATGTTTTTTATTTTGACTCTGAGCAGGCGTGTACTTATTTTCCCAAAAGGAAACAACGTGATGGACTATTTGCACATGTCTCTGTGCACTGCAGATTCAGCTAGTTTGCCGGATGGTTGGAGCAGATGTGTACAGTTTAGTTTGACAGTAGTTAATCAAATCAAGGATGGGTACAATTTGACAAAAGGTACCCTATTCAGTTTGCTCCATGCAGTTGTTACAAACGAACTACCATGCATGTATGTTGAAAAGGACAATGCCAGAATTAAGACAAAAGAGTATTGTAATTTGTAAGATTTTTTTTTTTGCTCAAGTAGCCTACTGGCTGGACAAACACACTTTAAGTGTAGAGAAGTTGGGAATCCGAGGTTTGAACCCGACCCCTGCATATTATTATTGTTGCAGCTACCAACTGAGTTTTGCTTACACGACATATTAATATGGTTTGTTTAGTATTATTATTTCATAAAATAAAAGGGATTTGGTGGACAGCACTTGTGTACCATTAAGGCAGTAATGTCACATGACATTGGTCAATCCAGTTAAAATTGTATTGCCACGTGTCACAATTGAATTGGAAAGTCATGAGAAGCTCTATCGAAACTTGAGGGCAGTCCCTCCATTTTGAGTCATGTATTTGCTTTGCTGTTTTGGCCACAACATTTTACTTCAATTCAGCCTACTAGTTTTCTCTTTTAATATTATGAATATGTGCGATAAATTTATTCTAGAAAACATAATTTCTACTTTGAATGTTCTTTCCTGAAGACTATTTACCGAAGTTTGAGATATATGAATATGATTAATCATATTCAAATGAAATTAAGTCACCGCCTCGAAAAGTTTTCTTGGTTTTCTGATTGTAATACCCTTTCCTTTTTATGAATGTATATGATACATTTTCGGAAAATGGTTTAAGAGTGTATGGAATGTGGAAAACATGGGAAAATTTGTTTTTCTATTGTAGCTGCCTTCCCCGACTCAGTTTATGAATGTATATGATATATAACTTATTGATGGGATCCATTTTGTTAATATTTACAAGTGCTCCATTGAAGGGGTTACATGCTCATTAGGTATTGATATATAAAGATTATAAATGAGTGATGTATATATATATATATATATATATGTGACACTTACTTAAAAACTAGTTAAGAGGTTTCCATTTGATATGCTATTGGTAATGCATATATTTGAAGAAAAAAATTACAAATTTATTGAATTTTTTAAAATATTTTTATATCTAAGGACAAATAAATATTGATCCTATAATTAAGGACATGGGAGTATGTATTTATTTCTCTACCAATAAAATTGTCTTTTAAATCAAAAGGATCCTAACTTATATAATATAGGGTTAAATATGTTTTTGGTCCCTATAAATATACCAACTTTTTCGTTTTAGTTCTTCTAAAATTTTTCTTCAACTTTTAGTCCCTATAAAATTTTCAATCACTACATTTGGTCCCTATTTTTAAGTTAATTTTTGTATTTTATTAATGAAATTGTGCAGAAATGTGTAGAATATTGTAAAAAAAATCCCCAAAAAAATTAGAATTTTTTAACAAAACATAAATTAAATATGAATTTTTAAATGTCAAAAATATAAAAATTCATATTAAATTCATATTTTATTAAAAAATACTAATTTTTTTTTGGGAGAGATTCTTATAATATTATGAATTTTTCTGCAAAATTTTGTTGAAAAATATGAATTCTACATATGAGTTTACTTTAAAAGAGGGACCAAAAGTGAAAATGGAAAATTTTATAGGGACTAAAAGTTGAAGGAAAATTTTAAAGGGACTAAAACGAAAAGTTAGTATATTTTTAGGGACCGAAAACATATTTAACCTATAATGTATATTTGGTTTCATTTTTGGAGTCTAAATTGATTCTAGAGGTGTGTAGAATTTTATTTTGACATGTTTATATGTGTTGAGTAAAAATGATTTTGCCTCAAAAATTCATTCTAATTTAAAACAAGGATTTGTGGTATTTGACTTCCAAACATGATTTCTATACATAAATTTATTGTTCTACCGACGTTTACCTAAATAAACAAAAACATAAATCACTTCACATTCAACTCATTTTAACTAAAATTATTTTTCGAAATTTGAGTGGTTAATCATGTCAGTTGCATATACTGCACAAAACGTACAATGTTTGAATTGATACTCAAAATATGATAGTCGTTAAAGTGAGTTGTAGCATGTGGTGTTTGAAACTAACTAGCAAAAGGAGGGGGAATGGAAATGTGAAAAAACAGACGGTAAAGAGTAAATGTGAGGATACTCAAAATGTTTTAGGAGTGCTGGTTGGTGATACTTCGTAGATCGTACAATTGTTCTCTTTTCATGAAATGAGGATATGTTTTGGTGATGATTAGATTCTTTTGAGAAAATTAACACGGTAACAAATATTATAAAATTAGATTATTTTCAATCGAAGTGCAGAAGGATCCTTGAATGAAGTATCATGCATGCATGAATTAGATGAAAACATGGAGAGGTAAACATAGTTAAATAATCATATCATATATTTTAGATTCACAGTCCTTTATGAAATACAAAACATAAGTTTTATTACTATATGATCATATAAAAAGCAACATTTGATAATTTAAGCACGAGAAATTAGTGTAAAGGCGATAAGGTTCCTCAAGTGTTCCAATGATTTCTCCAACACAATGGCTGCAAAATTGTAAGAAACCGAACCATTGTTAGCCGAAAGGGTGAGGCGGTATTTCGTCACATCGTCCACTGTATCAATTACACCATTGATGACTTTTTCAAAAATCAGTTTTGCCTCATTATTATGCTTGTTGTACTCAGTAACAGCAAAGTTACCAGTATGGATCACATGTAGATCATTGATGTCGACGCGGCTAGAATTACGTAATGCATGATTTGTGGCCAATGAGGCAAATAAAATAAAGAGGATAAGAACACTGGACTTAAGCTTTACAAATTGTTGGATTGAGTAAACCTTAGTTAGTGAAGTTGTTATATATAATACAACACTGCCGGCCAAATCCTAAACTTCTTCGGTTTCTTCCTTTTAATAAATACTCTCCAGTTTCTTCTCTTTGCATTTCAAAAAAACCTTATTAAAATAGACTTAATTAAGTTTTCTTTCTTGTTCAATTCCAACTCAGCCTTCTTCAATTTACACTACTTAATAATGGCCACTTACTGCATTCACTTCACCCATCCGATAACAATTTCTATTCTCCAAAATCGACCCTCAACTTCCAAATACAATTCAAATTAAGCTATGTAGGCCTTGGTTTCCTCGCTAAATTGTCAAACCTGCAATTTATCAGAATGTGAAGAAAAAAGAATAAATTCGGATCATATCGAAAGTGGTCTGATGTGCAGCAAGACAGTGAATCTTATAAAATAAAAATAAATCTAAGCACCCTAGCAAGTATTAGGAGAAAAAAACAACTATGGGGGCCAACACATACGAAACCACTTGCATATAAGCTCTATATACATTTTTCGGTCACTATTATAAATAAAAAATATATATATATTTTAGATTTATTGAATAAATTATGTTTCTAATCTACATTATATGATAGGTACATCAATTATTCAATGAACTTAAAAAGTGATTATTTGTTAATAATAATGACATGAGGGTGTATTTACATTATAAAATTGAATTGAAATGACATGATGTTGCCTCTTTAAGGAATGACGTGGAATTGAGTACCATGTGCCAATTAGTGGAGGGCGTACCAATCGCATGCTGATCCCTCCAATAAAATTTGATGTGGCGATGACGTGTACTGAAACTAAATAATTAAAAAAAATTAATTCAAGGTTTTAGATTGTAAAAAAAAAAAAACATAGTTGTGTCGTCATCAGTCATGGTGGTCATGTTGATTGCATTAGTTAGGATAATAATGTTATTGGGCTATGCTGTTGAGTCTGTTAGTTTAGAGTCATTAGTTACTATATATTCTTTTGAAATGTTAAATTATTGATATTCTATAAAACTCTAGCCATTTTTGTTAATCTCTTTGTTATTCTCACTGATTATCTACATTGTTAACCTTGGATATAAAACATATGCTTCTTCGATCTGCCTTGAACCACTCATCGTTTCCGCCGTGAATTCCCAAAAGTTTCGAAATGTATTTGATCTTTGATGATGGATTTAGGTCGAAACACACATTATGTCCATGAGAAAACACACAAGCGCTACACATAAATTGGTAAAACATCAAGAAACTCATGTGCTAGGCAGGGACCTATTCACTCAATTCCATTAGTCAAACTTAAAGGTATAAAAATATATTATGGAAGCATGAGATGGTTACTTTTTTTTTTTTTTTTTTGTATAAAAATATAACAAGGAGAAATGGAAAAATCACGGCATTAATGTTCTTCAAGTAAATAAGGGAAGCATGAGATGATTTTCTTTAGACGATTGACAAGAATTTCTCCAATTAGACTAACATTGAACCCACATAAGAGAATTTGAAAACGAAATCATCAAATCAACAATCATGTTGCGGGGAGTCCCAATACATATTTAGGCCTTGTGTCAAATTTTAACATGAGGCTTCTTTTTTCCAAAGTAATTACCACAATATATCAAGATTTTGGTCATTGAAATAGGATATATTATTATACCTTTTCGGTTTTTCTTCTATCAAAATAGGAATGTATACTCTTTTTTTTCTTCCTACTTTGTGTTGGGCTACCATTATCCATGTAGGTGCAAATACCTAACATTCATGTTTCTTAAGTGAATGAGTTTGTGCCCATTGATATAACTCTATGAATTGTTTAGATTTAAAAAAGTTCACCTTTTTGTTTAGATTTAAAAAATTACAATAATCAGATTGTATGAAAAATTAAATTAGAATCAAATTGTTAATGCAGTCATGTGTTCATCTTTTTAACGGTCATTACACATTCCCTAGCTAATAAAAATTTTAAAAAATTATCTTTAAGATAAAAAACAGGGTGGATTCTAGGGTGATGGATCAATTAAGTCCCTCACCGGTGAAGCACGAAGAAATTACAGTTAAATTTAATCAATAGATCATATTTGCTGAAAATAAAAATGAGAGCATCTACACCTTTTCACACACAATTTTGTCTCATCTCTTCTCCTCTCCCTCGTGTTAGTTATATAATCCATCCTTCCCTTGTCTCATATCAACGCTTCTCTCTCACCATTTCTCCTCCATTGAATTTCTTGAAGTTCTACTCTACGATGTTTCTTCATATATTTTTTTTTTCTTTTATCACAAATTAGGGTTATCAAAGTCATTATAGGATTAAATTTCATGACAATGTTGAACTCAACCAAAATTTTGAGCATGCATGATCCAACAAAATAATAATAATTATTAAAAAAGGCAAAACAAGAAAACTCAAACATGTTTTATTCGATGAATTTACTTGTGGTAATTTTTAGAGATTGAAAAGGTGTTGGCAAAAAATAGACTTTGTTCCCTTGAAGATTGAATCCTACTTCAGGCAATGAATTCCGATTATTTTCATAGTTATCAAACTAAGGGGCGCTTTAGAGATTGTAGATCTATAATAATAATAATAAATAGGTATACCAAGTGTGATATGATTTTGGAATTGTTTAAATCAGATGCATGCTGAGGATTGAGAAAAAAATGAAGATCAGAGGTGATGGAAGTACGAAACGTAGGAGGAAGAAGAGGGGTGTGGGGGTGTGGGGACATATTGTGTGTGAAAAAGTAAAGATGCTCTCAATTTTATTTTGAATAAATTTGATCCATTGATTAAATCCAACTGTAATTTCTTCGTGCTTGACCGGTGAGAGATTTAATTGATCCTTCACCATAGAATCCACCAAAAAACAGATGAAAAAGATAGCAAAATTCAAAGGACCATAAAAATGAAATAAAGGAATCAAGTCAAGTTCTCGAAAACGGTCAGGTTACTTTTTTTATACCGGAAACAATTTTTTTTTGGCTTAATTAGTCTTTCGGTCCTCTAAGTAATTTTCAGTTTACATTTTGGTCTCATAACTTGTAAAATTAACATTTTAGTCCCTCTTGTTTTGCTCTGTTAGTAAAAAATGTCATTGACTGTTAACTTTAACTTTAAATGTCCAAAGTAGAACACAAATAATATTGATCCACCATAAACCGTATGATCTACCATCAATAGCTAATTTTTTGTCCATTTCTTCATCTTCTTCCAAATCTTCATCATCAACCATCATAAAAAATCCAAAAAAAAACCCAAACAAAAAAACACGACTTAATCATCACATTATCTTCTTCCCTTTTTTCGAAACACAACAAAAACATAATAGGAATCTTTCTTTCCGTCGAAATTCCTAATTTTTCAAAAGAAACATAAATGCAAAATTACAATTAAAGAGAAGCAGTTAACACACTCCATCAACTCCATAGCAATTTTGCAATTGAAAAAAGAAACAATTAATTCTTTTTCTTCTCTGTGATTCTTTTCCTTCAAATTCGATTTCAATCCCAACAATTCCCCTTCAACCTCCATGCGATGCGAGATCCTCTCCGCCCCGTCTTCCACCCTCATTATGATGTTAATTTTTTTAATCTTGGTTGTGAAGTGGAGTGTTTGAGTAGTGTCGATGGAGTGGTTGAAGAGATAATGAGTATTCAATATTCATAGATCTTTACATGTTAGGCATGTGATTGATGAAGTTGAAGCAGCAAAACGGTTGTTTTGAATGTTGAAAAGGAAGACCAAGAAAGATGGTAAAAATGAGGCAAATTTTGATTAGATCTTGATTGGAGAGTTTAATTTTGATGGTAAAAAGAAAATTAATTTAAGAATATTTAATAATGATTAATGATGTTCCTATTCTGACATGCGAATGATTTTAGATTTTCTGGGTTTTTTTTTAGATTTCTTTTATGAATGTCCTCGTAGATTGTATGAAGAAGTTGGGGAAGAAGATTAAGAAATGGAAAAAAAAGATTAGTTGTTGTCTATGGAAGAAGATTAAGAGACTATGTCTAAGCATCAATCTATCATGTGGATTTTGTTGCCATTCTTGAACCTTAGTTATTGGCATCTATCTTTACATTTTAGTGTAATAAGTTATTAACGTTACAATTTGGTCTTTTAAGTTATATTCCGTCAACCAAATAAATCCTCACTGTCAAAACCGTTAACCTAATGTCTAAGGTGAATACATATTGCAAGTTGTCACGTCACCGTTTATATGTGCATATTTAACGTTTTGTCAAAAGATTGTCGGTGAACATTTATTTGACTAACATATACTAACTTAAGAGACCAAATTGTAACGTTAATAACTTATGAGACCAAAATGTAATCAACAAATAACTTTAGGGACCAAATCATTAATTAAGCCAAGAAAAAAATATAAAAAAATTGGTTTTTCTGAAAGTTTTCATGTAGATGCACAAGGATTTTTAGGAGGATTATAAGAGTGCATCTTTGCTCCATTTCACTCTCCTCAATTTACCTCATTTCAAGTTATGGATGTGTGACATGTGGAAAAAATAAAATCAATGGTTGTGCTTATATGGTTTGGAAAAAGCAATTTTTTAATGAGAAAAAATCCTACGCGCTCTCTACTTTGAAACAAATCCTACGCGCTTTCCAACTCTCCTTCTTAGATAGTAGCTCTCTCCCTCCCATCGCCACCGCACCTCTCCCTTCATCCACCAACGCACTCTTCCCCCTTCTGATTAAGAAATAATTCATTCCATAAAAAAATTACTATTTAATAAGAATTGAGTTGCTTCGATTCATGGATTATGACTTTGTTCTTTGCAAAGTGTCCTCAAGGAAGTGCAATTGTCCATATTTTACGTTCTTAATTACTGAACCCATACGAAAGAATTCATAATAAATTGAAAATACTTGATTCAGTTAGCCCCTTTATGGTGTTTATGGTTGACGAGGCTTGTTCCAGATGTTATTAAAATTTTATGTTGGTTAACAATATTTTACAATGAGATTGAATACCTTATACTCCCATCAAGTCATCTGCTTACAAAAAAATGATTAAAATTATATGAACATACATAATTAATCATAGGTGGTTCCCCTTCAGTACTCGAAATTTTCATTGATACACATCACTACTCGAAACTGATATATTTCCCCTTATGAACATACATATTTCTTGGAGAACATCAGTACTCGAAACTGATATATTTCCCTTTCCTTTCCATTGATAGATAGGCATCACTATTACGGCTGGTTTGGAATGTGGCAGATCAATGCTCTATTCTTGCCATAGGAACTATACAGTTTCTCTTGTCAGTACAAATAGGAGAAAATGCCTAACAGAAAATATTCTTCTTGATTGTACAAATAGGAGAATGAAGGAATGAATAGGGGAGTACAATTTGATACAAGTCCTTTTCTCTTTCTAGTGGCATTCAATATTCTTAAGAGACAGAAATCATGAAATGTGAATCTATATGTCTTAATTTATACACGGGACAAGAATATTATGTTGCGGAGTGAAGTCGCTGCGTTGGTTGTATAACATTAGTAACGTCGCTGTAATTGGAATACTTCAATTTATGACAACACTGTTAGAAAACAACATTCTGAAGTCGTGGCATTGGTTTTTTTTATTAGTAACGTCTTCGTAATTCTGAAGTCACGACATTGGTATTTTCTGACAACAACTGAACAGAAACAACATAACAACAAAAAGCCATTGGGGGAAAGCTGGATGGTGATTAGATAAAGTTATACATATAGTGACCATAAAGCTATATATATATATATATATATATATATATATATATATATGTATATATATATATATGTATGTATATCATGTAAGTGAACCAGTAAACTATTTTTCATCAACACAATAAAACAACATCATGTAATAAAGAGACGACAAATAATAAAATAGAGAAGGCAAACTATATTACCTTGATCAACAACAATGGCAGCGACACTGGGATCGTCGGAGACGGTGGCGGCAGGTTGGTTAGTGTTGGTAGCGGGATGGTGGGGTTCGCTCATCCGGAGACCAAGAGAGAGGTGCAGCGGCGAGAGAGAGAGGGAGAGATGGTGTCGGCTCCGGTGGGAGGGAGAGGTGGCTTTAATGATAATGGGGGAGGAAGGTGGAAAGTTGTAAGAAGAAGAGTTTGATCAGGGTAGAGAGCGCACATAGTCTTTTTTCTCATTTAAGGATTGCTTTTTCCAAGCCATTTAATCACAACCATTGATTTTATTTTTTTCACATGTCACACATCCCTTACTAGAAACGGGGGTAAATTGAAGAAAGTGAAATGGAACAAAGATGCACTCGAATTATGGTGTACTTGAAAACTCAAAAACTTATCCATCTTGTGGTGGATTCAAACTCTCTTGATAAATGGTTTTTAACCATTGTTGATGCTAGCCAATCTTAATTCATCTTTAACAAATTCTTGGTATCGCGGGTGGCCTTGGGAGTTGCGGCAGCCCATGACACGATTTTTTTTGGGGCACCAAAGTTACTATTTTTATTTAGTAGTTAGTAATATATAAATATATTTCTTTTTAGCTCGTTTTAAAAGTTCATTTTTAGAGAACTTTGATTATGAATGAATCTTTTGCAACAAAAAATGCAAGAAGAGAGACATTCAAATAATCAAAAGAGCAAACTGTAACTTTATTGATTCGTCATGGGCACAAAAAATATTAGCACTGGCCTTGCTTGGGGTGTTGGTGGGGGTTTTAATCACGCACTCCATCTGTCTCATTTTAATAGTCGTTTTAGAGTTCTATGCAGGTTTATGGAAATGATCAGTTGAGTTGTTATCAAATGTAAAATTAGCATAGTTTACTGAGAGAAGGGATTATCTCCCGTAACTTTTTCTTTAGTTTTCTTTTGTGAGCTATTCTCAGCCATTCATTTCCTATAATGACAAATCAATAACTATTAATTCATGAATGAAATCATATGAGTTTCGTCTTTTTCCTTTCATTCCTTCATCACGGGATCATCTTCCTCAATCACAAATCATATGAATTTGTGAGTGAGGAAGGGGATCTCATGAGAAAGGCAAGAAATGAAAAGGACAAAGTCTATCCGATTTAAATCATTTTCTTAATAGCCATTGATATGATGTTAAAAGAAATGAATGGTTGATATTAGCTCACAGGAGAAAACCAGAGGAAAAGTTACGGAAGACAATCCATCCTCGTTTACTAAAGCACTCTTATTAATTGTATATTGGTGAGAAAAATTAATAAATGTTGTATTGATATTTTAAAGTGATAATTATTTTGAAGCATAGAAAAAAAATGTTAAAGTAAAGCATTAAAACGAGATGAAATGAGTAATTTTTTTACTTTGAGAAAAACAAGGAGCTGATATTAGTCAAATATCTAGAAATGCTTTTGCTAGTTGACTGGATAGTTGTCAATTATTGGTTACAAAGATGCAGTTCAATAAGGTGACTGTACTAAGTTCACCTTTCTAAATTATCCCATATGTGTTTTTCATGTGGTTTAATCTTAGTGGTCGAAACATCTCACAACTAGGTTAGTTTTATCAAAAACATTCTCGTATTATTATGTGCTTGTTCAGGACTAAAAAATAAATTTAGAGATATATCAAAAAACGTCTTTTTTTTTCAAATAATGTTCATGAAGACCAAATGACTTCTCTTAGTAAAACTCTTGGCATCTAGAAAACTAAAGACCTTGTAATATACCTTGGTGCTCCTATGCTTCATCAAAGAATGTCCAATTTTTTTATCTTTTCTCTTAGATTGAATGAGAAAAATAAATTTAATGCGGGAAAGCCAAATCCATGACTTAAGTCCCAAATTTAAAAATGATGGAGATTTTCTCCACCTTTAAATAGAAGGATTTAATTAAAAAATAGATTAGTTTATGTTTAGTGGTGAGAGAAACGAGAAAGGGAGGTAGGTTACCAGAGAGATATGAAAGGGGATGCTTAAGAAAAAGAGAGAATGGAACAGAAAAGGTGATGGTGTCTTGGTGTTTATTTAGGTTATGGTGTGATTCTAGGCTTCTAGAGGTTGAATATGGTTCTACCAGGTTAGTTAGTTTCCATTGATGCATGGTGGGTTGAAAGAGATATGGCAATTGTATTTTGCTACTCTCCTTCTCAGTTTAACGTGTGCTGGTATATATAGAGTGGGGATAACCTATTCTCTATTTAATGAAGACATATATTTGAAGAGAAATAGAGATATAAAATAAAATTTTACTCACTTCTTCTCTCAACTTTCTTACATTTTGCTTATATATATTAACAAAAGTTGGTACTGTAATTAATCTTTATAATTTATGTATGATTATTATTAGGGTGTCTCTAATAATATGGACCCCTTAAAAACGATTTAAAGGTAAACTTTAACCTTTTTTAGTAATTTTTTTATAATAATAATAATAATTAAAAATAGATAACAAACATAGTATTTTATTAATCTATATTAAAAGAGCGATAAATTTACTTAAAAATTTGAGGAAAAAACAATGTTTTTTTAATTGAGGGGAGGAAAAAACAAAACTCTTATAATTAAGAACATGGGAGCATGTATCTATCTCTCTACCAATTTGTCCTTTAAATCAAAAGGATACTAACTTATATAACATATGCTTGGTTCCACTTTTGGTTCAACTAAAATTGATTCTAGAGATGCATAAAATTGATTTTGACATGTTTATATAATATAATTGATTTTGCATAGAGAATTAATTTTAAAGTGATAGTTGATAAAGTGAGAATTAAACTGCACAAAACGTACACTGTTTGAATTGATACTCAAAATATGAGTTGTTAAAGTGAGCTGCAGCATGTGGTGTTTGACACTAACTATCAAAAGGAGGAGGAAAGAGTAAATGGGATGCTGTAATCATGAAAGAATAGATACATACATGAAATGAGGGTACGTATGTTTTAAAATTAGATTATTATTTTCAATCGGAGTTCTGAAGGATCCTTGACAACTTTAGGTTGGGCAACAATTGATGTTCATCAATACAAACGAAAGAAAAATTAAGTATCATGCATGAATTAGAAACAAAGAGTAGTCATACAGTGCAACAAGACAATGTGTATGACACTAATTCTTAATCATGCAATTTAGGAGATTAGGTTTCGAAGTTCATGAATTAGAAACAAAATAACTATTAACTATTCCAAAAATCATAACAACGAGAAAGTTTAAACATAGTTAAACAATAATATCATATATTTTAGATCAACGTTTCTTTATGAAATACAAACATAAGTATTATTTTTATATAATCATATAAAAAGCAACATTTTATAATTAAGCACGAGAAATAAGTGCAAAGGCAATGAGGTTCCTCAAGTGTTCCAATGGTTTCTCCAATACAATGGTTGCAAAATTGTTAGAAACCGAACCATTGTTAGCGGAAAGGGTGAGGCGGTATTTTGTCACATCGTCCAAAGTATCAACTACACCATTTATGACTTTCTCAAAATTCAGTTGCGTCTCATTATTATGCTTGTTATACTCAATAACAGCAAAATTACCAATATCAATCACATGTGGATCATTGATGTCGACACGGCTAGAATTACCTAATGCTTGATTTGTGGCCAATGAGGCAAATAAAATAAAGAGGATAAGAACAATGGATTGAAATCTCATGGTGCTTGTATTGTGATTGATATCTTTTTAACACAAATTGTGTTGGTTTGAGTAAGCCATAGCCAGTGAGGTTGTTATATAATACAACACCGCCGGCCAAATCCTAAAATTCTTCAGTTTCTTCTCTTCGTATTTCCAAAAAACCTTATTAAACTTAATTACTTGACCCAAAAAAAAAGACTTAATTAAGTTTTCTTTCTTGTTCAATTCCAAGTCAATCTTCTTCAATTTACACTAATTAATAATGGCCACTTATTGCATTCACTTCACCCATCCGATAACAATTTCTATTCTCAAAAATCCACCCTCAACTTCCAAATACAATTCAAATTAAGCTATGTAGGCCTTGGTTTCCTCACTAAATTGTCCAACCTGTAATTTATATCAGAACGTGAAGAAAAAAGAAGAACTTCGGATCATATAGAAAGTGGTCTGGTGTGCACCAAATCTTAAAAAAAAATATCTAAGCACCCTTGCAACTATTAGGAGAAAAAGAAAATATGGGGTCCAAAAACCATATGAAACCATTTTCAAGTGTTTTTTTAAGAGACTAAAATGACATATATTACCAGTTTACCACCTTCCTAGCACAAGATGTGCGTAGGAAGAAACACCAAAGTCAATACAAAGAATATACAATAATTACAAGGCATCAGCCTGCACCACCAAAAAACCGAGTACAACTACATTAATTAGCCTATGCCTACATAAACGGACTAAGCCACCAACCGTGATAATTAAAGGGAAGAGTTGCAAACTTCACCTTCAACCATTTGAATGTTAGCAACTTAATCCTGTCCACCATCTGCATAATTGAGCTACATGTTGCTTTAAAAATTCTGTTGTTCCTTTCCTTCTAAATTTCCCACACTGTAGCAAACCAAATAACCTGTAAAATTGATTGCCTCGACTTAGTGACACCGCCAAGGAGGCTGAATTGATTAAGATGCCCTGTTACATCATAAGGCAAAGCCGAAACAACACCTAGCCACTGTAATATGTGGTTCCAAACCGAACTAAAATGAATGCAATGTAAAAATAAGTGAGTGAATGTTTCAATCAATCCACAACCACCAACACAAATTTGATCATCAAAATCAATAATTTGACGCCTATGTAAATTATTTTTAGTAGGTAGGTGATCATGAAACAAACGCCAAACAAACAGCAACACGTTTAGCGGTACATCTTTATGCCAAGTAAAAGGCGTTGCTTCCACGTTTTCAACATTAACCTGAGCAATGAGAGCATTGTATGCGCTTCTAACTGTATATTTTGAAGACGAGTCCACCTTCCACATCCATTTATCCTCCTTGTGAACCTGTAAAGAAACATTTTGAAGTAAAAGCCTAAGTTCCCCTACCGACTCCTCCTCCCACCATTTTCAAGTGTTGTATATACACTTTCAAGCACTATTATAAACAAAAAATAACTTTTTAGATTATTGAATAAATGATGTATATGATATACATTATATGATAGATACATAAATTATTCAATGAACTTTAAAAAATGATTATTTGCTAATAATAATGACAAGAGAGTGTATATACATTATAAAAATGAATTGAAATGACATGATCTTGCCTCCTTAAGGAATGACGCCGAATTGAGTTGGCATGCGCCAATTAGTGGAGGGCATACCAAGCGCCTGTTGATCCCTGCAATATAAGCTGATGTGGCGATGACGTGTACCGAAACCAAATAATTTCAATAAATAAATAAGTAAATAATTTAAGGTTTTAGATTGTTAAAAAAAATAATACACCACATAGTTCAGCGTCGTCGTCCACAATATTTAATCAACCATATGTGTTCAAAAAAATATTTAATTAACATTTGTGACATTTCACATTTTGGTTTAGTATTTTGCTTTGAGTTTTTAGTTGTGGTGCCGTTTTCATGTTGAGAGTGTTTATAACCGCAAGAAGTGTCACTACTCGTACAACTTTCTTTCTGTACTGAAAGTGGATTATCCCTTTTTTGTAAAAATATATATTGCTCACATAACCATTTAACTAAAGATTGCCTCATAACATGCACATTCACATTGGCAATCAACATTGGAATAAAAAAAATCCATACTCTTAAACTACTTTTGAGAAAATATATCATATATCATTTAGGAAAGAGAAAGGCTATAATAAGAAAACCAAGGAGAAAAGATAATAAGAAGCTAAGATTTACTATTCAGAAAAGATAAATCGTAGCTCCTTATATGTTAGAGAAAAGACAATTCTTATTCGAGGATAAATCAAGTAATAGTAAGAGATATTATTTTAACATGCTAATCCCTTCACACGATAATTAATATGTAAGCATAGAAACTACCTTTAACCCTTCAAAGGATCCTGAAAAAATTAAGACTCCGTTGCACCAAAATTTGTTTTTCATTAATTATTATGTATGCTCAAATAAAAGAAAGTTGAGACCTAAAAAAGTTGAAATTCGTTAAACGTCCTAAATAAAACAAGTCATATTATAGTAATACTTTCATAAAAGAAGGTATATTTCCAAATGAGCTTTGTAAGAATTCTATTAATCTAATATACCATCACCAAAAAATATTTCACACAAAAACAGAACAAGCATTAATGCAACGTTGGCTTCAAATCTAGCTAGCATAATCTAATATACAAACACCACTAAAGCAACAGCAACACCAATAGATCTGAGACTTTCTTTAGTGCATAATCAATGCAACTTTGGTTTCAAACATGGGTGAAACTTTTTTTATACTCGGATATGGTATGTGTATGTTTAACTCACTTATCCGGATAAAAACCCATATAAACTAAATGCATATGATTCCAGAGAAAGAAACTAGCGTATGAGCATTAAGCTACAAGAACCACTATCAGAAAAACAATGCACAAAGAGACACTAATGCGAAAAAAAGTCATTCACTGCATGAGCTTTAGGGATATGCAATTACATGCATAATATTAACATAACTCAAACATTTAAAATATACAAAAGAGAGTATACATTCTTATCTAGGTAGAAGGAAAAAAAAGAAGATGAAATATAACTTCTTCCAACGACCTCTTTGGAGTAGCATCAAAAGTCAGTCTTGTTTACCTTCCAGCGACAACAAAGGCTGCATGTTTGTTAACTCTCAATTATAACAAATATCAAAATTAGGAAATAATCAAATCATTACATAAACCCTAACCCTCAATATTGCATCAATATTAATAGTTTCGTTAAGCAACACTTTCGACATATACAAACACATAAAATAACTGCATTACGAAGGACCCTCATATTTAATAATAGATTTCATACGAGGGTCCATTGCAATGCAGAATGTTATGTTTTTACATGCCACGAATATGTTTAACTACCTTATGAACTTTAATGACAATATAGAGGGGTAGTGTTTAATAATAATTGTATAGTTTCGTAATTCATTTTAAATGAGAGTTAACATTCGTTTTACTTTATACAAGTGGAGGAAAGGAGACAAACAACTGCTTCTATATATTAGTGGAGGTGAACATGGAGAGCTCCTTGATCATACTCCATAGAGTTTGTTGAAATAAGTTGCATCCCACCTTTTCGGTTTTTCTTATATTGAGATAGTAAAATGTACTTTCTTTTTTATACCTTTTAATGTCTGAGTTGAGCTAGCATTATGCATCTAGTTACAAATACCTAAAATTGCCGCGTCTTAAGGGAATGAGTTGATGCCCATTGCTATATCTCTATGGATTGTTTTTAAACTTTTCTTATAGCATGTTGCTCATATGTTATAGTTTGACAAACTTGTCTTTTTGAACAACAAGCTTTGGCTTTTTCAGTATGCAAGCACACATTAAAATATAAAAACATTGATAAACTAAATCGCATGTAGTTATTTACCGCTTCTTAAGAGCTAGACACAATGATATTCTTGTGAATCGGTCAATTAACTTTGTTGGCTATTGTTGTGGCCTAAAATTTGAGCGTTGGTAGAACACAATGAAGTTTCCACCTTTTTTTTAAATAGGAAAAACCCTAAAAAAATGTCTTTGAAACTAGATTTTTGGTATAGGAATCGATTATATGTACAAAAGGTATTATCATTTACATCATTCGTTAAAAATAGTTACCTCTAATTAATTGTGTAAAATTTTGTTAACTTTAAATATTTATTTATCCCTTATTTATATAGGTCCAGCCTAAAATTATATATTCTCTTAGTATATTGGTACATATACATCATGTGTTCCGACAACTGATCAAGAATAAAAAGTTATCACATCTAGTTAAACATTTTATTATAAAAACTTGTGTTCTAAAAGATATCACAATCAGTTAACCCTTTTTGAAATATTTTTAAAAGATTAATTTATTATAAAATGAGTTTAAGAACTATGAAGTTGCCTCAAATCGTGTCTCAATAAACTTAAGGACTAGAAAGATATCACATCCAGTTAACCCCTTTGTAATGTTTTTACATGATTAATTTGTTATAAAAGACGAGTTTGAGAACTACAAAGTTGTCAAAAGTTGTGTCCTAATGATTCAAAGATTAAAAAAATGTCACATCGTAATTTGTTTTTTATTTTGTTATAACATGTTTATTTTGGATGAAATAATATTATTTGCTTTTGAAAATGAGCTAAAACTCAACCTAATACTAGACAATAGTAAAATAAAGGGATTAGCATGGAGCCAAAACTACAAAATAAAATAAACAGTAACAAAATATCTTAATTAAATGAAACTAATAAAGTTAAAATTGAAGACATAAAGTCTTTTATTGCTGTGTTTGGGTTTATATTTCTTTGGAGAAAGAGATGGTGGTAGTTTTTTGGGTGTTGTTGTTTTATGGTGTGTATGTGTAAGGTTAGTGATAAAACCTTAGGTGCTCAGGATTCAAGCAAAGAAAGTGAGTTATAAGGTGATGGGTTATTGGAGTTATAGTGAGAGGTAGTTACTAGAATTTACAGGGAACTCGTGGTCATTCTCTCTATTTTTGCGATTCTCTGCCTTGTTTGTGTTCCTATATTTATACTAAATAATAGGTTAAGGCATGAATAAGATGCCAATTTGCAAGGTTAGAAGTGGTTACAAAAATGCAGTGGTTTCTTAGTTGAGAGCTTAAAATGGAAAAGGAAAAACCAGCCAGAAAGTAAAATGGTAAAAACATCTTTGGAGTGTTTCTTCCTCTTCTGTTTTGTCCCCATTTGTAGTCAATTGTATTGCATAAAAGTGGAAACAAAAAGGTCATGTAAAAAGCCATTTTTATGTTTGCTATTTGTGACTAATATTGTATTGTTATGCACAATAATTGAAAGAACAGCAACTACAACAAGTATCAGAATATAGGCATGTTATGGGTTGGGCAACAACACAACAATTTTTTATTTTTTGGTGCTGAATGACAATTAGTTTTTGTTCGAAACATTGGTGAAAATATGTTTTTACCTTTTTAACTTGACTTAAATGTTGGAAACAAAACTTTTATTGTCTCGGAAAAAATTACACCAACCGATCCAACCAAATCCGCATTGGTTTGGTTTGGATTATCTTTTTAAAGTCAACCAAACCAAACATCATGTTTTTTTATCCGGCGGTTGAGACGACTTTTAACAAAAAAAAAAACTAACCAAACAGCACCACGAACTAGCCACAATAGTCTCAATGTGACAAAATTACAAGTAGTCCATGATTTTGCAATTTGAAATTACAAACTAGATAACAATAAGAGATTATTTTGAAAAACCAAGTGGACAATCAAGCATTGTTCTGAAGAGTCAAGAATTATTTTGACTAATGAAGTGCATAAAAGACAACTTTGTAATTTTGTTATATTTAGAGACTATTGTGACTATTTATATAAAATGTATTTCCCTTTGATGGCAGTTATGTTGGAAGGCTCTTTGTGAACTGTACTGGTAATCCATCAAAAATCTTAACGAGGTTAAATAAATTGGTTGGTTTTGATCCTAATGAAGATATTGAACTTTATGAGGTTGGTTTTTGTTCCCTGATTTAATACTTAACTGCTGTGTACTTTAAAAATTTAAATTTTTAGTGTATCCGTGCATGGTGAAAAACTATGTGTGTTTGGTTCAACTTTTGATAGAAATGATTCTAAAAGAATTGATTATGATAGAATTGATTTTGAGAGAATTGATTTATGTTTGGATACAGTAATGTAGAATTGATTAAACAGAATGAATGTTGTTTGGATAGTTTTGATCAAAATTGATTTTGAATGTATAATTACTAAAATGGACATAGTTGAATGTATATGTAGACCAATAATAAATACAGATATATTATTTAATTTAAATAAATAAAATTTTCTATATATTAATTTTAAAATAATAAATACGATCATTAAACTAATTTTTTTTGACAAAATTTGTTCTATCTATTATGTATTTTTTGATAAAAATATATTTAAGTTAAATAATAATAGAGCTTGTTACTAAAAATGATAAAATATAGCGTAAAAGAAAAAAATATAGTAAATCTGAACTGAAAAACCGTAAAGAAAAATCCAAACTTGGTTACTCAAGACCATAAATATTTTCTGGGGCTAATTTGGTTCGTTAAATTTTTTGATTAAATTTGGTTCATTAAATCAAATAGAAACCAAAAAGAAAAAGAATTGATAAAGGACAATAAAGGAAAATAATGGGTTATAATAATTAAAATATAAAATTTAATGGAGAATTGATTCTAGGAAACTCAAATGCTAGGAATTGTAGCTTCAATCAGAATTGCTTTTGGAGATGAGAATTGATTTTGAGAAGCTGAACCAAACAGGTTGGAATTGCTAGTTTTCACTTTTGAAGCTATCAGAATTGCTTTTGAAGAATGTAGAAGCTGAAACAAAGAGGCTCTATATGCCTCGTTATAAAGTGTATCATGTTCTATGAAAATTAAACATTCTTGCATATGACTTACCAGAAGGGAAAGGGCATGTTCTAATGGCATCTTCCGGTTCTGAATCTTCTGATCCCAACGAGTGACTTTAATCATGTAGCGTTACTGAGTTAATTGTGCCTATTCTTGTGCAGGAAATTAAGTTTGAACCAAATGTCATGTGTGAGCATGTTGACAAAAAATTAACATTTCAAGAAAACCAGGTATTGTACATATGTTTTAAAATTAGATTTTTTCAATCCAAGTTCTGAAGGATCCACAGTGTTGGCAACTTTAGGTTGAGCAACAATTGATGTTCATCAATATAAACGCAAAGAGAAATTAAGTATCATGCATGAATTAGATAAAAACATGCAATTTAGGAGATAAGGTTTCGAAGTTCATGAAGGTAAAGCAAAAATAACTATTAACTATTCCAAAAGTCATAACTATGGAAAAGTTTAAACATAGTTAAACAATCATATCATATATTTTAGGTCCAAAGTCCTTTATGAAATACAAAACATAACTTTTATTTATATATGATCATATAAAAAAATACATTTGATAATTTAAGCATCAGAAATAAGTGCAAAGGCGGTGAGGTTCCTCAAGTGCTCCAATGGTTTCTCCAACACGATGGCTCCATAGTTGTTAGAAGCAGAACCATTGTTAGCGGAAAGGGTGAGGCGGTAGTTCGTCTCATCGTTCAGAATATCAACTACACCATTGATGACTTTCTCAAAAATCAATTTTGTCTCATTATTTTGCTTGTTATGCTCAGTAACAGTAAAATTACCGGTATCAATTACATGTGGATCATTGATGTCGACACGGGTAGAATTACCTAATGCTTGATTTGTGGTCAATGAGGCAAATAAAACAAAGAGGATAACAACAATGGAATGAAATCTCATGATATTTGTACTGTGATTGGTATCTTTTTAAGCTTCACAAATTGTTGGTTTGAGTAAACCTTAGTCAGTGAAGTTGATATATAATACAACACTGCCCGCCAAATCCTAAATTTCTTCAGTTTCTTCATTAATTTCTTCTCTTCGCATTTCCAAAAAAACCTTATTAAAATAGACTAAAGCTTTCTTTGTTTTTCAATTCCAACTCAATTTTCTTCAATTCCACTAATTCATAATGGCCACTTATTGCATTCACTTCAGTCTTCACATCTGATAACAATTTCTTTTCCCCAAAAATCCACCCTCAACTTCCAAAAACAATTCGAATTCTGCTATATAGGCCTTGGTTTCCTCACTAAATTGTCAAACCTGCAATTTATATCAGAATGTGAAGAAAAAAGAGGAACTTCGGATCATATAGAAAGTGGTCTGGTGTGCACCAAAGACAATGAATTTTTTTAAATAAAAAATTAAGCACCCATGCAAGTATTAGGAGAAAATAAAAACTACGGAGTTCAACATAATCCATACGATAGATATTATATAATAGATATATCAATTATTCAATGAACTTAAAAAGTGATTGTTTTGTTTATAACAGTGACAGGAGGATGTATATATACATACATTATAAAATTGAATTGAAATGACATGATCTTGCCTACTTAAGGATTGACACAGAATTGAATTGACATGCACCAATTAGTGGAGGGCATACCAAGCGCATGCTGATCCCCGCAATAAAAACTGATCCGGAGATAACGTGTACTGGAACCAAATAATTTTAAAAAATAAATAATTTATTAATTTAAGGTTTTATATTGTTAAAAAAATAATACATCACATAGTTGGGCGTCGTCGTCACACATGGTGGTCATGTTGATTGTATCTGTTAAATAGTAAAGTTATTGGGCTATACTATTGGGCTTGTTAGTTTAAAGTCATTGAAAATTGTTGCTTTGACATCAAAAAGTTCATAATAACGCATGTAAATTACGAATTTACCCCCAACGGTAGTTAACTACCGCTGGTATATCCGACGACAGTTAACTACCGTTGGCTCCAGCAGCAGTTAACTGCCTCTGACTTTGCTGCACTTAAGTGCAGTTCGAGTTGTGATTTTACGTGTTTCGATCGAAAAATCAAAATAAATCGAAACTTATTCAGAATTCTCAGAAAAATACAGACCCTCTCTATATATTTTTTTAAAGCTGTCCGCAAAAAACCAGCTCAAAATTCAATTTCTAGGTCGACGTTTTGATATTTTCGTTTCTTGAGTTATTGGCGCATTAAAAATTCATATTTAATCCATTCGTTGTCGAAAAATTCTAATTTTTTGCAGGAAATGTTTTATTATGTCCTTAACATGTGTGCAAAAAATAATGAAAAAATTCAACCTTTATATAACTTTTCCAGACGCGCAGTTGGAAAAATATTACGATTTTACGCGTTTCAGTACAAAATTTAAAATATATTTAGGATTACTCGAAATACTACGAAAATTTGCAGATCCTCTATATGTATTTTTATAGAGGTGTCTGCATAATAACAGCTCAAAATTCAATTTTTAGGTTGATGTTTTCATTTTTTAAGTTTTAGGCGCGTTAAAAATTCATATTTAATCCGTCCCTTGTCGAAAAATTCAAATTTTTTGTGGGAGAAGTTATTTTTTTGTTCGAAACATGAGTGCAAAAAATCATGAAAAAATTTCAACCTCTAGGACACTTTTTCGGACTCGCACTTGGAAACAAATTGCGATTTTGCATGGTTTGAAAGAAAAATCAAAATAAATCGAGACTTAGTCGAAATGCTACGAAACTTTATAAACACCTCTATAAAAATACATATAGATGATGTGAAAAGTTTCGTAACATTCCGAATAAGTGTCGATTTTTTTTATTTTCTCAATTGCAATTTTGCGTGTTTTGGTCCAAAAAATAAAAAAAATCGAGACTTATTACGAATGTTACGAAAATTTGCACATAATCTATATGTATTTTAATAGAGGTGTCTGTATAGTTTCGTAAAATTCTGAATAAGTTTCGATTTATTTTGTTTTTGACCGAAACACGTAAAATCACAACTGAAACTGCACTTAAGTGCAACAAAGCCAGAGACAGTTAACTGCTGCTGGAGCCAGCGACAGTTAACTGCTGCCGGATATACCAGCGGTAGTTAACTACTGCTGGTAGTAAATTCGTAACTTCCATGTGTTATTACAAACTTTTTTTATGTCAAAACAACAATGTTCAAAGTCGTTAGGTTTTATATGTGAATTATGCTCTTCTCCCATCACATTTTGCTCACTCCAAACCAAACTTCACAAAATACTCCTTTTGCTAGTTGACCAGATAGTTGTCAATTATTGGTTTAAAACAGACAGTTCAAGATAGTGACTGGACTACGTTCACCTTTCTAAATTATCACATATGTGTTCTGCGGACCAGAATTTGCTGTAGTTGAAATATCCCACAGCTGCACACAGTTTTTAATTCAGGCCATTGGATTGGATAACAAAATTGCGAGTCTTGTGACACAAACCCATCCAACGGCCAAGAATAAAATTGCAGGAAATATTACAGCACCAATTCCGTGTCTGTGTTTTGCATATGATTTCATCTTAGTGGTCAAAGCATCTCACAATTAGGTTAGTTTTATCAAAAACATTCTCGTATTATTATGTGCTTGTTCAGGAAAAAAAAAAAAATTTAGAGATATCTCAAGTCTTTTTTTTATCTTTTCAAATAATGTTCATGAAGACCAAACCACTTCTCTTAGTAAAACTCTTGGCATCTAGAAAACTAAAGATCTTGTAATATACCTTGGTGCTCCTATGCTTCATCAAAGAATAATGTCCTTTTTTTTCTCTTAGATAGAATGCGAAAAATAAATTTAATGCGGGAAAGCCAAATCCATTACTTAAGTCCCAAATTTAAAAACGATGGAGATTTTCTCCACCTTTAAATAGAAGGATTTAATTAAAAAAATAGATTAGTTACCAGAGAGATGAAAGTGGACGCTTAAGAAAAAGAGAGAATAAAGGTGATGGTGGCTTAATGCTTCTTTAGGTTATGATGAATATTCTAGGCTAGCTAGTGAAGGTTGAATATGGTTCTACCAGGTTAGTTTCCATTGATGGTTGGTTGAAAGATATATGGCAATTGTATTTTGCTACTCTCCTTTTCGGATATATATTAATGATTAATCATAATCAAATTAAGCACCAACTCAGAAAGTAGTTTAAGAGAATGGAATTTTTTTTATTCCTACGTTGGTTTGCCAATGTGAATGTGCATGTTATGAGGCAATCTTTAGTTGAATGGTTGTGTGAGCAATATATATTTTACAAAACACTCTCAACATGACAACAATCTTTAGTTACCAGAGAGAAGGAAAGTTGTACGAGCATGACAAGAAGTGACACTTCTTGCTCTTCAAAACACTCTCAACATGACAACAACACCACAACTAAAAACTCTAAGCGAAACAATAAACCAAAATGGGAGTTTCACGTTAAAACCAAACATGGTTGAAATTCACAGACCCTAGCTAGTTCATTGTTAATTATATTTGTATTTTGCGTTTATTGCCAAAATATTTGACTTTCACTAGTTGTTCTAGTATTCACAAAGTCCATGGAGTTAACAACCCACCCACTTCCATACAGATTATAACCTAGGAAAAATAAGCTGAAATATATAACAAAAAAAGAAAGAAATCAAAGAATTAATAACAATTACATAGTTTATATTAAAATACTTGTAAAAAAAACATAGTTTAAAATAGAATGCACCGATTAGGGATAGATAATAGGTCTAAATATCAATGCATAATTACTAAAATATGATGCATCCATTGTTAATCTCAATTTGACAATAAAATAAGTTCGTATCACGAGGACTATGTTAATCTCAATTTGGCAATGTGTATGTGTGTGTGTGTGTGTATATATATATATATATATATATTTTTTTTTTGAAAGACCGATGTATATATTATTTTGTAAAATATAGGTAGTAGATTTGATTTGATTGCATAAAATTAAATAACAGAAAATATAGATTCGGTTAGAAAATATAGATTCGGTTAGAAAATATAGATTCAGAGATGAGATCAGGTCATTCGAATCTTCTAAGTTCCCCTAATTGGTATATTGCACCAATTCTTATGAATGATTTTTCTAGTCCCACGATAGTTAACAAAATAGCCCTAATCAATCCCTTGACTTAGGACCCTCTTCTCTAACTACAGCCCCTAATTCCTTAGGTGGTCTAATAATCGTCGAAGGTTTTAAGAAAGTTAACCTAATATCACTAACAAACGATTATCCATTCCTAGACTAACCATGTTTATTAGAACAATTCAATTAGGTCTAAGTAGAAACCTATGGTCAGTAGTCATTCATTCTCACTAAATCATGTTTATATTTGATCAGGATATAAAAAGCATTGAGAACAATTGAATTGAATAAAGACTATACTGTCATTCACAATAAATAGAGTTTCACAACAACGTAGATCAAATAAGGTTACAAAGAATCATCTCTCAGATCTAATCTCTAAGATATTTAACTACTTATAATCGAGTTTACAAATAGCATAATCAATGGAAAAATTAAAACATACATGAACCGGTTACAAGGTGATGAAATCGCCCCTGCAGCCGTCTTCAACGCACTTTCTCTCTCCAGGATTCTTCACCTTGTTTCTGAAAACAATTAAGCTTAAATAGGCAACATCTGCTCCTAAAATCGTGGCACGATTTGAGGAAATCGTGACGGTTCTGCCTTGAATAACAAACTTCCAAATTAGGGTTCCTAAAATCGTGTCACGAAATAGCCAACACGTTTTAACCAATGTCGAATGAACCACATCCTGTGCTTCAAATCGTGACATGTTTTCAACAATCGTGACACGTTTTTGCCTTCTTCAAAATCTTCTATTTTTATTGTTTTCTTTGCTGTTTAAGCTTGCTTGTGAACTCAAAAGATCATGAAAATAACACTAAATATAGTGAATGATCGATTGTCATCGGTTACCTTTAGTTCGGCTGCACAATTACCTTTTGAATAAGTGCATCTTGGCATTAAAAGCATGGAAGTAGGACTTGGTAAAGTTTAGTCTGTGAAGTGCCAATAAGCAAATCATTATTTTCGATGCATCCTCATAGAGAACAATTTTTTGAAAACCACACTAAAATATTAAAGCATGATGCGTTAGTTGGAAGAAGGTAAAAATTCGCCATATGGTTCCTTGTGGTTTTTACACTTTTGATTCTGTAATTTAAAATATAATTTATGAAGTGTGTGATGAATATTCAACAGATGTGTTATTTTTGTAAGTTTGATTTTTTTGTTTATGATATGTAGAAAATGCTTGCTAAAGAGTTTGGTATATATACCAGCTCGATCCCAGCGCTTGTGGTTTGGAGTAGGCGTGAAAACCATACATATCATCCTAGTAGGCCAATGGAACCTTTTGAAGCAGAAGGACATGTAAATTCATGAGATCACTTGAAGCTTTTCAATGTTATTTTGCTCATATATCCTCGTTATTTGATGTCTTTTTCAACTCTGATAGTTGTCTTTTAGTCATATGTTGGTTTTGTTTTATTTTGAAGTATTTCACATAACCCAAACAAAACTTAGAGCTTCTTTACACTCATTTATGCTTTACGTTGAATTGTTCACGAAATTTTATATCCACCTGCAGATATAATGTTTGCCATGACTGATTGCATTAAATTTCATTTCCTGGGCCAGGCCAACTGTTAATCTCCGTAACACCGACACCTCTGATCAAAGACATATCTCGTGTCCGACACCGACACATGTGATTACATTGAAATATGTCATTTTCTCAAAATTATCGTTATTGATGTGTCCATGTGGTGTCTGATGTCAGTGTCCGTCTTTCATTAATTCTTTCCGTATTAACTTTGTTTATCTTTATTTTTATTTTCATCTTTGACTCCTTGTTTTTTATTTCTTTAAATTTTATGATGTATATGGGGTGCACCTAATATGGACCTAAACAAAGTCCAAATACATAGTCTTACCTTTTTTAGAATTTTTAAATAAACTAGGCTTAAACACCTTTTGGTCTCTTATCTCTATTGCAAGGTTCATATTGGTTCCCTAACTAAATAAAGGTGCATATTGGTCCTTTAATTTGATTAAATGATAGCAAGTTAGTCCTTTCCATCCATTTTATTAGTCAAAGTCAAGATTTGACACACATGGGACTGATTTGGACACTCAATTACAATGCCATGTGTCAAAAACATTGACTTTTATCTATGATCTGAAGTTTCTTTTTCTTCTCGTAATGCTTGTCAGGCTGCTTAGTTTTGAGATTCATTTTCTTCGGAGCACACCAATTTATCTATGATCTGAAGTTTTCAATATTTTTCTCATTCTGATTTAAATTGCAGGTTGGACAATATGTAAACTTTCCAAGGGTTGGCCTGCTGGAATTAGTATTTTTTTTTTTGGAAGTGGAGCGTGGGCGGGTAACATTTATATTATGAAGTTGTATACTATTTTGATTTGATAGCATGAAACATCATTCAAGCATAGTCACATTGACAAATTACATTATTATTTAGGATTTACGCCCCATTCCACTACTCAAGAAGAGATGGGGTGATATATTACTTTTTTTTCAAGTTATACGATCCTGAAAGAGAGGTGTTACGGTATGGAATCATTTCTTGTTTGATTTTAACATATGTTGGGATAAAAGGTTGACATCATATGCATTTCCCTTTCATGGCAGTTATGTTGGAAGCCTCGTTGTGAATTGGAGGAATGAAAAGCCATCAGAAATCTTAGCAAGGTTAAATAAATTGGCTAATTATGAGCCTGATGAAGAGATTAAACTTTATAAGGTTGGTTTTAGTTGTCTGATTTATTATTGGACTTAGTTCATATACACTCTCAATGTAAAGATTTTTTATACCGTTAATAAATCATAACCGTTGGATTATTACAAATGTTTGACTTTAATCATAACCACCTCTAAAATTACACATGAATGATTTTGATTTGCTGACAGTGTAATTTTTTTATACTGAAAGTGTATAAAAATTAAAATCTTTATTATTTATCTAGTATACAACTTCATAACAATTTAAATTCTAGTGCATCCTTGCATGTTAAGCAGTCATGGTTCCAGTTGTTTAGTAATCAAGCTTGCACGTGATTAATGGCATAAAAAGTGCATAATGTCTGAAAATTTATCATTCTTGCATATAACTTACCAGAAGGGAAATGACCTTTTCTTTTGGTATCTTCAGTTTCTGAATCTTCCGATCTATCTGTCACTTCAATCATGAAGTGTTAGTGAATTAATTACGCGTATTTGTGTGCAGGAAATCGCGTTCGAACCAAATGTTATTTGTGAGCATGTTGACAAGAAGTTAACATTTGAAGAAAACAAGGTAAGTACATATCTAGTTGATGCAAATTGAGTTACTGTACCATTGGTTGTTTTATTGATTTTTTCTCTCCATGAATGCAGTTAGAAAATGGTGGTATTATATGCTTTCAGAAAGTTTCTGCAATGGATAATGTGAAACATATCCGACATCCTGATGTGCCTTCATACTTAGAATATGTGCACAATGGCCAGGTATTTTCTTTTTGAGGTTCAATTAAATGCAACTTGCGTCTGTTTATGTGATGCAGAAATAAAATCTACCCATATATTTTTATCCTTTTCATAAGCTTAACTTGAACTGAACTTTGTTTCCTTGTCCAGATTCCTCTTTCTCCCTCAGACAAAGAATCCAAGGATGAAGAATCAGTGGAGGAGCAAAATGAAAACATTATAGACGAACAGACGGATGTTGACAAAAATATTGAAGCTCAACAGTCAAAAGAGGACATAGAGACCACTTATGATGATGAAGTCACCAGGAAATCCAACACTTCAAAATTAGTCAGCGTAGACTTGGAAGAAATTGATGCTATGATAGATGAAGACGTCATTGCTGCAATTGACAGAGTTTTATCAAAAGGGATTAAGTCAGTTCAGCTGGGCGCGAGTGTTTTGTGCAGGGGAAAGAGCAGTTTTCCAAAACGTAAACTGACAATCTTTACACTGATGGGCCAAGCTGCGAATTTAAATCCTAAAAACCCTAATCCCTAGGATTGCTACCAAACCCCTTAAAAACCCTAGCCCATAGGATTGCTAACAAACCCCTTAAAAACCCTAATATGTCCCACTCGATTACTTACTCATAAACCTATCAAACATATATTTTGTTTGTTGTTTGGGGTTAGGACCTGATTGTTCAATTTTATTATTTTTTAACGCTTGGAACTTATGAACCTATCTCATGTTAGGATTTGACACTTACATAAACCGAAGAAAAAAAAATGTTACAAACACAATATACGCAGGTATCCAAAACCCGATATACTAGGTTTCACAAACATTTTAGAACATAATGTTAAATCCCCAAAATCTTTCATAGAAAACGTTAATATAGATCAAATTTTTCATACAACACATATAAATCAAACATAAAAAAAAAAAATAAAAAAAAATACGGTTCGAGGTTAGGAACCAAGAGAAGTATTTTTTGGAGCTTTTGAGCGGCATGTGAGACATCCAAAAGTTTAAGAAGTAATATATATATAAAAAAAAAACGATCCAATGCTCATGCAGGCTGCGATTTAATGAGCATGCCGGTGGACCTCAACTCTACCACTAGTCAATTCCTTCTCATCCCTCCCTGCAGCTCACACGAGTTATTCAAAATTGAAAACAGAGATACATAGGAGAAAGGTATTCCTACTTGCTTATTGTGTTTTACATTGTCGTTATTTTAGGTTTACTCTTTTTTCTTTTCCAAAAGTGCTTTTATTTACATTCATTTTGTCCTTTTTTTTTTACAAGTTCAAACCTAAATATTAAGGATAAATGTTTCATGAACAACGTTATAAATGAAGCAATCGATCAATTTTGTTTTAAACTAAGATCTGAATCGTTCACCTATATAAACCTTAATTTTGAGAGAATGAAGTTGGATCCACCGAGTGAACATTAAATGTCCACATAAATAATTTTTAATCAAGTTTGCCAAAAAGAAAGGTAAAATCGAGTTTGCTGAAATGAAAGGTAATGATGAAACTATTTTATGACTTAGATCAATTTGTTGAAAGAAAGAAAACTTAAAAAGAATAATTTGTTACAAACATCTGACTTAGATGACCGCGAATCTAGCCTATTTTATTTACCATGATGAAATTATTTATTTTTTTATTAAATAAGTTATCAAAAATAATTTCTCCGAGAACTACTCAAAACAGACAATCTCTTATATGAAGCAGTTTAATTTTTTTTTATATGCCATAATAAATAAATGCAAACTTCTAAAGTGGTTATTTTATAGGGAAAAAGTGCATTTTTAGTTGAAAAAACTTTAAAAAACGGGCTCTAATAATATCCACCTTGTTTTCAGTTTTCAAATATTTGTAATTTTATAGTAAAAAAATTAGAGAAAATTCCTATGTTTTTTTTAAACAAAGAATTTTTTTTTCCTATGTTAGTCTTTAAGAGAAATCGCTAAGAACACTTTCTTTGATGTTCGCTCTCCTATTTGGTCCGTTAAGAATTATAGAATCATAGGGAGAAAAATCTTAGATGTAAGCAAGATAGCAAACATAAGAATACTCATGTGGGAGATACTCATAGAAACTCATTGTAGAAATGAATAGATTGATGAAAGATGCTAAATAAGTACACACTAGTCCTTATTTATAGGACTTAATAGACTAACCAATTGTGTAACTAACCTCTAACTCCACTAACTACTTTGTAACTAACTATTAACTAATCCTAAATAACCAACTAATATCTAAGAATAATATGAAGCATTTTAATTTTTTTTTATAAGCCATAATAAATAAATGCAAACTTCTAAAGTGGTTATTTTACAGGGAAAAAATGCTTTTTTATTTGCAAATTTTTTTAACAAACGGGCTCTAATAATATCTACCTTGTTTTCAGTTTTCAAATATTTGTAATTTTATAGTAAAAAAATTAGAGAAAATTCCTATGTTTTTTTATAAACAAAGAATTTTTTTAAGAGAAATTGCTAAGAACATTTTATTTGATGTTCACTCTCCTATTTAGTCAAACTCATGTGTATCTTGACATTTTACGTCACACTCGTTTATAAAGTGTGGTAATCAAATGAATTTCATTCAATAAGAAATACTCCCTCCGTTCTTTTTTAAGTGTTTTTTAGAGTGAATTTTTCGTTCCTATTTAACTGTCTTTTTGGTATTTTAAGGGTACAATTTGTCAATTATACCCCTTGTCACTTACTCTTATCTTTTTGAATAAAACTAATTAATGTATCTATTTGAAAAATTAAAGTTTGTTTTTTTTAAAACAAAATTTGTTTCTTATTATCTTCAAATTTAAAAAAAAAATTGTTACAAACAATGGTTCTAAGAAGAGTTAAAATTCTATAAAAAAGATGAGTAGCAATTGTTAAAAATTTCAAGTGCAAAGTAAAAGAACAAATTTGAGAGAAGAAAAATAAAAAACTCCATGAATGTTCAAAAGGAAAAAAAAGTGGAAGACTCATTGAAATTGATGATGAGAGGTGAAGAGAGAGGAATAATTGAACACTCATTTGACAAGATACAGGAACAAGAACAAGATGACAATGAAGAAGAAGAAGTTTCATCAATATAATTTTATATTGACTTAAAATAATTAAAAAGATGTGCACAATATTTAGAAAATTGACAATTGTTTGTTATGAGAGAGATAGCGCGCAAAAAAATAAGAATTTATTGGAGAAAAAGATAATAATCGATTGTTGTTTGTTACTAGAGAAACATAACATATTAAATTTATTAGAAAGAAAAAGTGTGTGCAAAAAAACATAAATTTATTGGTGGATTAAAATGAGGGTATAATAGAACGAAAATGTGCAAAAATACACATTACTATTTTAGGGTTAATTTTCTAAAAAAACACTTAAAAAGGAATGGAGGGGAGTTTTAAAAATTAAGTGTCCAATCATCAACTATTTAAATATATAACGGATTAATAAACTATAATGTCTCACTTGATAAGAATAATGAATAATATATATGTAGGGATCAGATTCGAATTCGGACACCACACTTAGGCACCAATTTTTCTTTTTTTGGACAAATAAAATGGATATAAAAAAATAAAATAATAGATATAGTTAAGCATGCAGGTCTAGTTAAACCCATATATTCAACCTCACGAGTTTGTTATTCAAATTTGGAAAACGGAGAGACGCTTGTGAAGGTACGACTACTACTGCTTGCTTATTGCTTTCTCTATCGTCATTTGTATATGTGATATTTAGTGCATTGTTTTTTTGTTCGAAATATGATATTTAGGGCAAGAAGATGATGCCCTAATCCAAAACCTAAAACCTATGAAACACCGACACTCTTTGGATTAGACGTGCTTCGATGTTGGACATGTGTCATGTCCGACACCAACATAACACCAACACATATAATTACATTGAATTATGCGATTTTATCATATCATATTATTAGTTGTGTCGGCGTGTTCGTGTTTGGTATCTGTGTCAGTATCCGTGTTTGATAGTTCAAAACTTCTCGAAACAACTTCTCATTTGAAGCAGTTTTTAGATTTTTTTTTTTCAAATTCTATTATTTTTTCTTAATATGTAACAAACACATAAAAACTTATAAGAATGATTGTTTTATTGGAAAAAAGTGGTTTTTACGAAGAAACAAAAAACCAGACTCTATTGAAATTGACGGAGGGGGCAAATTGACAACATCTGATAATTTTTGGAGATTTTTAAAGTTTCGCAAATTGCTTATTCACTTGGAAATTTTATGATCTCATATTTTTTTCTCCTAATGCTTGCGAGGGTGCTTAGATTTTTTTTAAAATTCATTGTCTTCGCTGCACACAACACAACTTTCTCCTAATTCCAGTACAGGTTTCCCCTTTTTTCCTTTATTCACTTTGTTTTCAACGATTTGTAGTAGAGAAAATTCCAATGTTAACATTTGAAAGTAAACAGACAGGCCTTTTATGTAACATGCAACGTGGTTGAGAAAGACATGTGCATGTTACTGATCTAAACTATGTTTTTTTTAAGTTACATGCCAATAATTTTTTGATTTGTTTCTCATGACAAGTTCTTTATGAATATTTCATGCCAAAATCAAACCAAGCTTCATTTTCCCCTAAGTTTTACTGTACTATTTCCATTGTTTTATTCCGGAAAATCTGTACTGGAATTTGTACAACGACTGATTTATGCAGGACAGGTTGAAGAAAGAACTCAAGCACAAAATTAAAGAAATGGAAGAGACTCACCTCTACATTATCATAAAGGTGTTGTAAGTTCGCTTTCGGAGAAATTTATTTTGTTTGTCTTTAGAGACAAGCTGTTAACTTCTCGATCAGATTGTATTTATGTTTATAATGATAACACATAATACTTCTTAGGTAGTACGAGATGAAGACCTTGCAGAACAGATTGGAAAGGATATATGTTTTGATCTCGTTGACCTTGGAAAAGTGAGGAGTTTCTATGTTGAAAAACAGACTTCATTTAACGTTTTCAAGGTATAATCAATTACATTATTGCCGTGGAAAATAAGAGAAAAACTTGGTCTTGTTAATTTTGGGTTGAAGTACAAGCACTAATGTCATTATATATTGGCTTACCCTAATAAATCATAATCAAGAAAAACAGGAGTCATATATTTTTTTTTTTGTAGAAGAAAACAGGAGTCATATTAGTCCTAATAATTACAAATACGACCAAATATGTACCGAGAATACTCGTTTTGTATTTGGTTCTATCACGTTGTACTGGGTCTGGTGTAATGTAATGGACGAGTTATTATCACAGAGTAGCTTCATAGGATCTTATTACTCTATTTTGAGATCATCAACTATGATCTTCTTCTGTTGCAAATATATTTTATATTGTATAATTATTTGTATGGATTGTATTCGGCCTGTTAATTAGGCCTATTTAAACAGTTTAGTGATTATACTCTAATTACTTTTGAAATAGTATTCTGAAAATTATTCCCCAATTCTACGTTTCACACAACACCTCACAGGCACTATGAGTCGTAGCTCAAAATTATGCATTTGAACTTGATCTTGCTACCACATTTAAATTTTCCTCCATGTCACTGAGTTTGATCCCACAAATTCCTGGTATTGGGCCTTCTCTACTTGATGGTTGATATATAAATGATGATGTTTTAGTTGGAAGAAGAAAAAAAATATCTCATATGAATCTCTAGTTTTTATGCTTTTGATTTTGTATTGTATAATTTATGAAGTTGGTGATGATTATTCAACAGATGTTTTATTTTTGTAAATTTGATTTTTCGGTTTAATTGCAACTATGTAGGAAAGGGTTACCAAAGAGTTTAGCATAACAGCTCCATTCCAGCGCTTTTGGGTATGGGCAAAGCGTCAAAACCATACATATCGTCCACATAGGCCATTGACAGACATTGAGGAAGCTGGACCTGTAAATTCAATAATTCACTAGATCTTGTGAAGCTTTTCAATATTTTTCTGCTTTGTGAACCTTGATTTCAAACTTCTCATTTTATGATTTTTCCATCTCTGATTGTTGGCTTTTAGGCAAATGTTAGTTTTCTTTTAGAAAAAAATCATCTTCTTTTCCCTCTCCCTTATGTTTATGTTTATTCTGTTCGTGACGTTTTATATCAAACCTACTATTATAATGATTGGCAATGTTGCTTGCTTTAGATTTCAGTTTTCGGGACAGGCAACGGTTAATTTTACCTGTTTTAGCTTTGCTTATTTTTGCTTTTATTTTTGCCATTTTGATTTCCTTCTTTTATCTCTTTAAATTTTATAATAAATATGTAACACTTGCAAGTGGTTTTGTTTTGGATCCTACAGTTTTTTTGTCCTAACGCAGCACACCGATTTCTTTATGATTTGATGTTGTTCCTTTTTATACTCATTCTTTATCCAAATTGCAGGTTGGACAATTGACAGAGATAAACAAGCGTGACAAAGCAGAATTTAAATTGTTTCTGGAAGTGGAGCCTTGGCTGGTAACTTTTATATTATGAATCTATGAAATTGTATACTATTTTGAAGGCATGAAATTAAAGCACAAGACAGTGCTGATGAACTACATTATTATATAGGGTTTCTGTTCGATTGCACCACTCAATAAGAGAGAGATATTACTTTTCTTCAAGTTATACGATCCTAAAAAAGAGAAGCTAAGGTACTGATTAATTTCTATTGTGATTTTAACATATGTTGGGGTAAAAGGCTGACCTTAGTTGATGTCCAATGTATTTCTCTTTGATGACAGTTATGTTGGAAGGCTCTTTGTGAACCGTAATGGTAAGCCATCAGAAATATTATCAAGGTTAAATGAGTTGGCTGGTTATGGCCCTGATGAAGAGATTGAACTTTATGAGGTTGGTTTGGGTGTTCTGATTTATTCTAGTTATAGAACTACATTAAAATTTTAAATTGTAGTGGATCCTTGCATGTTTAGAAGCCATATGCTTTCTTATTAAGTTTGGGTCAAGCGATCATGGATTCGGTTATTTAATAACTAAGCTTGCGTAATGGCGAATAAAGGGCATCATGTTCTCTAAAAATTAATCATTCTTGCATATGACTTACCAGAAGGGAAAGGGCCTGTTTTAATGGCATCTTCTGGTTCTGAATCTTCTGATCCCTACGAGTAACTTTAATCATGTAGCGTTACTGAGTTAATTGTGCCTATTGCTGTGCAGGAAATTAAGTTTGAACCAAATGTCATGTGTGAGCATGTTGACAAGAAATTAACATTTCAAGAAAGCATGGTATAGTACATACCTAGTTGATGCTCATTGTGTTATGTTAGTTTTCTTTTTTTAAGGGATCGTTGATTTTCTATTTATTTGTTTTTCCTTGAATGCAGTTACAAAACGGTGATATAATATGCTTTCAAAAAGCTTATGCTATGGATAATAAGAAACGTATCCGTTATCCTGATGTGCCTTCGTACATGGAATATATGCACAATCGTCAGGTATTTTCTTTTTTGAGGTCTAAAATCAAAGGCCAATTATTTTGCTGATTTGATGCAAAAAGGAAAGTTACCTATTTATTCTTGTCCTTTTCAAGGCTTTAACTTGAATTAAACATTTTTTTATCTTGTTTAGGTTCCTTTTTCTCCCTTAGCCACAAAATCCGACGATGAAGAATCATTGCAGGAGCAAAACAAAAACATTATAGCTAAAGAAATGGATGTTGACAAAAACATTGAAGCTCAACAATCAAAAGGGGACACAGAGACCATTCATGATGAAGGTAGGACAAATTCAACACTTCAAAATTAGTCAGCATAGATTTGGAAGAATTTGATGCTATGGTAGATGAAGATGTCATTGGTGCAATCGACCAAGTTATATCAGAAGGGATAACTATTTCCTTAAAATCCCAGCATTTTGCCCAAGGACAAGAAATCTCGAAACTGAATCCCAACCTCCCCGAGCAACTTCTTTAGGAATTAAGGGATATTGCCTTTAAAGGAGACTTGGTTGAAAAATTTAAAGAAGGTCTCACTTCTAAAGTTAACTTCAATGTAATCAAGGAAAAAATTGACGCTAATGCTGATGCGTTCTCCTCTCTCCAATTAGAACAAGTCGATGTTGTTGTTACCCTTCTCAACAACATGGTGAGGATACTTGAAAAACTTAAAAATTTAAAAAAGGAACGAGACTTAGCCAAGAAGGGCACTGACCAAGATAATGAAGCATTGAAGGTTACGAGACAGAAAATATTGACCTCAAAGGCTTCCTTCACAAACCACCAAACACAACTCAATTCTCTTGATGCTCAGATTACAAAACTGAACGAGGACAGGGCCAAAATTGCTGAGATTCAAGATCAAGAGATAGATAAGATTATATCTTTTAACAAAGAAGTTAAATCCATTTTCCAGGGCCTCGTTGATGATCAAATCAAGTTGAAAAGTGTTGAAGATCAAATTCCAGAAGCTC
This sequence comes from Medicago arabica, assembly GCA_946800305.1. Lineage (NCBI taxonomy): Eukaryota > Viridiplantae > Streptophyta > Magnoliopsida > Fabales > Fabaceae > Medicago > Medicago arabica. The sequence continues at coordinate 4,790,419 of OX326970.1, forward strand.
AATCTGAATTGGAAAGTTACGAGAAGCTCTTTCAAATCTTAAAGGCAGTCCCTCCATTTTGATTTTTGTATTTGCTTGGCCTTTTTTGCCAAAACATTTTACTTCAATGACAATTTAACCTACTTGCTTTGTATTTGAATATTATGAATACTTCGAATGTTCCTTCCTAATTTGAAGATTATTTTTACCAAATGTTGAGAATTTTTTTTAATGACATATTCATATTAAGTCGCCAACTTGAAAAGTTTTCTTCTTGGCATATTCAAATTAAGTCACACAAACACATTGGATGTTCATGTTACAGGCAAAATACTAATGATATTATCTTTTGCATATTCTAACCGTCTTGCGTATTTTATTTGAAACGCCCATTGTTGACCGTTTTTTATGTGAAATGTTTATTAATGTGAAAACTAAGGTGGAAATAAGTCATGCCAAGTGACACGAGCTTATGGCTTAGCCTACGCGAGACTTATGCTAGGCCAGCCTTTTCAAAATAGAGAAGGCTGAAACTTTTTTTTATTAAAAAACGCAGTATCTAGCTCAAGAACCGACTAACCGGAATTCTAATCACATCGGATGATGTATTATTATATGCAGGGTCGGGTTCGAATCCCGGACACCCCACTTAATCATTTTAAAAAGTGAATTCTAACAGATAAACTACTTGACCAATTTTTATTTCCTACACTATATATAGTCAAGACACGATCTGGTGCTAGCGACTTGTCTGTCTTTGTTCTGTGTCTGGATTTTGGTGGGGTGATCACTTTTGATTCGAGATCGGAAGTTAGCTTCAAGATTCAAGATTTTTGACTTGATATGATATCTTCTCCAACAGACTATGGGTTGCATGGTGGCTCGAGGGAGTGTTGGTTTCAGGTGTTAAAGGGAGTAGCCCAATTCGAGAATTGAGTTTTTTTGTTCACAGTGGTTGCTTTAGGGTGGTTGATGCTATCAAGGTGGTTTGATTTTGTCGTCGCCGACTATGATTGGTAGGGGAACATTCATTTTTCTGTTGTTGCTGCCTTCCCAGAGACTCCCAATGCTGACTGGGACCATTCCTTAGCTATTTTTTTCCGACTATTTGCAACTGTTTGATGTGTTTTCGTCATTGCATCTTAAACTAGGGTTTTAAAAGCATTGTGACATTCAAAACTCATTGTTATTATCACGAAAATAGGGTTTGAAGTGCAACACTGTAGAATAGTGTGAATGTGCATATATAAAGTGCTTATCTATTACCAATATATTGTGGCACAAACGGTAGATACTTCGGTTAGTTAACCATTTGACTCGGTCTTTGATCCTTGAATCGAGCGTATGGAAAACCAATCGTTGGAATATGTCAATACCATAAATGAACAGGTATTTTGTGGAGACTAGTCTTTGCGCAAAATGCTAAACTAAAATGTCACACAAACCCATTGTATGTTCACGTTACAAAGCAAATTACTAATAACAATGTCTCTATACATTTTTTTTTTTTGTTAAAAGAATTGTCTCTTATACATATTATCAACACATCACGTATTTTATTTGAAACACCGACTCCTGGCTGTTTTTTTATGTGAAATGTGAAAATTATGGTGGAAAAATAAGTCACACCAAGTGACGTAGGCTTATGACTTAGCCTACTTGAGAAGACTAAAACTTTTTAAAAACATATTTAGCTAAGAAAACTAATGTTACATGTGATAGAAAAGTCTTTTAAATCTATTAGGCTAGACTACTTAAGTTAAGTAAATATGAATGCTATTTTTATTACTATTTTTTAAAATATTATTATGTTTGATTTATTTAATCGTGGAATTACTAGTGGAGTGTAGGTTGTTATTACTGACGGTGGTTTTGCAGGTTTCTGGTAACGATGTCTGGATGTGGCTTTCGGATCCAGGTGTCGGGTACACGGTTAGAGGGGCTTACCGCATTCTCACTAGCGAGTCGCCCATCAACCATACTACTCCTTTGGTTTCTGCGGATCTTCTTTGGAAGAGAGATATTCCCTTGAAGGTCTCTGTCTTTGCTTGGCGGCTATTTCAGAATAGGTTGCCTACGAAGGCAAATTTATTTCGTCGGGGTTCAAATGAATCTTCCGACCATATTTTCTTGTTTTGCAACCAGTTTGGTAAGGTTTGGTATATGGTTCGCCAATGGTTGGGTGTCTATACTGCAGATCCTTTAACCTTGGTGGATCATTTTATTCAGTTTGGTACTTCAGCTGGTTTTTTAAAGTTGCGGTGTTCTTTTATGCACTTAATTTGGTATGCGATATCGTGGGTGATTTGGAAGGAAAAGAACAATAGATTTTTCCGAACCAAAGAAAACTCCTTTGTTCAACTTTTGGAAAACATTAGGCTTCTTTATTTTTCGTGGTAGTATAAAGCAAAATTTGTAACTTCTTATTTTAAGTTTCATGGTTGGTGCCAGAACCCTTTCTTATGTTTGGGTATGGGCTAATCGTTGTTCTCTTTTGTTGAACAACATTGTAATTACTTGCTCTCTCTTTTCGCACACTTTGTGCTTTGGAGATAGCAGTTGGTTTTATATATTTCATTTTAATTTCTTTAATTTTTTTTTTTGATTTATTTAATAGTTTGGACCAAATTATAAATTTGTTAGTTTCATGATATAAGCTTGCTAGTCAACATTAATTTTTTGCTCTATTGTAAATTATAATTAAAATATGATTTCATATCAAAATTAATTTTTTTGCTCTTTTGGAAATTATAATTAAAATATGATATTATATATAGTCAAATTACCTGAAATGTCATGTTAGATATTAAGATGAAACTTAATTTCATTGCTCTATTTTTTTTTTGAATAGGCAAAAATGAATTATATTAACACTGACGCCGTAATTATTATAGCACAAGGTGTGCCATAACAGTCACAGAGTGAACAAAATACAACCAATATTACAACCAAATCAATTGATGCCCAAACATAAAAGAGGGCTCGACCACCAACTTTGGGTACCAAAGCTAAATACTACATTTTTTGCTTTTAGCCACAACAATGAAGATGATTTAACTTTATCTAACAGCTGTATCAAGGACCTTTGTCTATTTCTAAAAATCCTATCATTCCTCTCATTCCACAACACCGAAATGGAAAGCAACCAAATCAAGTGAAAGAATGACTGTCTCGGTCTCACACAACCAGCATAATTAATAAATTGCAAAATATGATCCATAGTTGTCTGAGATTCGACCCCACTCACACCTAGCCACGCTCGCACTAATGGCCAAAGCTCACCAAAAAGTGGACAAGACGAGAACAAATGATTAACATCTTCAACGTGCCCACAACCAGCAACACACAACCGCGCTTCCAAGGGAATAATGCCACGGTTTGCCAAATTATATTTTGTAGGTAAGCGATCCCGTAAAAGCCTCCAAGCAAGAATAGATACTTTAAGAGGTACATGTTTATGCCATATGAGTTCCACATTTGAATGAACCTGGGCTGCACTTGCGATGTCAATATATCATAGGCACCGCGTACAGAATATCCGCCAACCTGATCCGGTAACCACTCCCATCTGTCTGTCACTGAATCCTGCAAAGAAACTGTAAGTAATAAAATTCTACACTCCTCTACCAACTCCTCCTCCCACGTCCACAACCTACGACGTCACTGCCACGCTCCCCCCTCCCACATCCACCCCCAACAAAAACATGTTCCTAACTGTGATAGATTTATTAACACACAAGTCATGTAGGCGACTAAAACGGTCACACAGAGGAACATCACCACACCAACAATCACGCCAGAAACCAGTCACAACACCATCACCCACCCTCCTCCTGACACATGTCCTAAACCAACCCTCTTCTCCCTCACTTATCCCATCTCTAATCGTCACAATCTCCCTCCACCAAGAAGAACAACTCCGGCCCCCATCCTCCAAACCACCATCCGCCCCACCATATCTCGCCACCAACACCCTATGCCGTAAAGCATCCCTCTCTACTAACAACCGCCAACACCACTTACCCAACATAGCGGTGTTAAACTCTCTCAATCTCCTAACTCCCAACCCTCCATCCTCCTTCCTCAAACACAAAGTATTCCACTCAATCCAAGTAACCTTTTTTTTATCCTCACTCCCCCCCAAAAAAAATTATTAAACAAAGATTCAATGGAAGAGATTATACCTGTCGGAGCTTTGAAGAAGGAAAGAGCATAAACAGGTAAAGCAGTCAGAACGGACCGAAGAAGAATCAGGTGACCACCAAAAGAAAGAAACCGACTATGCCAACCAGATAATCTAGATTTAATGTGATTAACAACAGGTTCCCAAAACACTAATCGACGCGGATCACCCTCAATCGGAAGCCCCAAATAGAGAAACGGGATTTTACCCACTTTACAACCCAACACAGAAGCCGCTTCAGACAACCAAGAAGCATTGATGTTAACCCCAACCAGAGAGCTTTTTATGGAAATTCACCTTCAAACCAGACATAGCCTCAAACAAAACGAGACCAGCCCTCATTGCTCGCACATTACCCCAGCTTTTAGTTCCAATAAGAAGAGTATCATCAGGAAACTGTAAATGAGAAACAACCACCGGCCTCGCACACCCCACGCTATAACCCATAAAAATACCTCTAACTACCAGGGATTGCATCACAACATTCAACCCTTCCGCAGCCAAAAGAAATAAAAAGGGAGATAGGGGGTCACCCTGACGTAAACCCCGCTCAAGAGGAAAATCATCAGTGGGACTACCATTCACTAAAACCGAAGTAATGGCGGTTCCGACACACTCTTTAATCCACTTACGCCACAACGTAGGAAACGACATACTCCCCATAACCTCATCAAGATACCCCCAATCAACATAATCATACGCCTTTTCAAAATCCACTTTAAACAACAAAAGCTCCTTCTTATGCTTCTGAGCCTCGTCAACCACTTCATTAGAAATCAAAATACCATCAAGAATTTGTCTATTTTTCACAAAAGCATACTGCACTTCTGACACAACACTCCCAATAACTTGTCTAAGCCTATTAGCTAGGATTTTGGCCAATATTTTATACAAACTCTCCACCAACAAGATAGGTCTAAACTCATTTAAGGTCTGAGGATTATCCACTTTGGGTATTACAGCTATGAACATAGAATTAATATCTTTCGATAATTTCCCATTCCTATGAAACTCTGTAACAAACCGCACAATATCATCCTTCATCTCTTGCCAAAAATTCTTGATAAATCCAAGGTTGATTCCATCCGGACCCAGACTCTTGTAACTATCACAATCCAACACCGCCGCCTTAATTTCATCAACCGAAAAAGGTCTGATCAAGCTGCCCCTATCAATAACCGAAAGTTTCCGAAACTGCAAATGACCCACCCTCGGCCGATCCATCGTTTGAGCAAGAAAGTGATTTTTAAAATGCGTGTACACAGCCTGACGGACCGGTTGCACACCCTCCACCGCTACCCCATTCACCATAATCGAAGACAAAGGATTGAGTCGTCTACGTGCTGCCATAACAGAATGAAAATTTTTAGAATTTGTATCACCATCCCAAAGCCAATTTAATCTCGCCAGCTGCCAACATATACTAGTATTAAGGCGGGACATAGAATGAATATCCGTCGAAATGCTATGAAGTTCACCAAGCTCTTCCTCAGACAAATCCTCCTCCTCTCCTTTATTATCTAAAAACTCTTGTCTATTTTTGAAAGAATCAATCTTTGCCGGTAGATTATGAGTATTCAAAGAATGCCATTCCTTGAGAGTAGTTTTAATGAGTTTCAATTTTTCTTTAAGAACAAAACCGCCCCACCCGGAAACCTGAAAAGAGCTCCATTTTTCGCGAACAAAATTATTATACCCAGGCATATCTTGCTAGCACTTCAACAACCGTACCGGGCGTGGGCCCCAGTTCTGTTCCTCAACCGACAACACAATAGGACAGTGGTCAGAAAGACCCCGCAACTGAGCCACCTGAAGACAATTAGGCCACACAAGATCCCACTCTTCCGATATCAAAAACCTGTCCAACCTACTCATAGAACGCCCATCCCCCTTGTACCAAGTGAACTTTCGACCACACAGCGGTAAATCAATCAAAACATTATCAACAATAAAATCATTGAAACTTGTACTATCATCCATCACCTGAGTCCCCCTAACTGAACGTCTTTCACCTGCCGACCGCACAGGCACACATTACTGCTACCTAACGATAACAAACGAGCTGAAAGAGATGTCCACAACACTTGTTTATTAATTCGTGAATTTTTCTATTCAAGAGAAATTGCCAAGAACACTTTCTCTAATGCTTACTCTTCAATTGAGTACACTCATGTGAGTCTCTCAATTTTACATGGACCCATTTCTAAAGTGTGATAATTATATATATTTCATCCGATAAAAGAGTGTGTGTTAGAGAGAGTTTTAGAAAGAAATTGTCTATATCACTCCTCATCTATTTAAACATATTTTTATTTTTTTATTTTTTACACAATAATATATATTTAAATATGTTGATATGAAATATATAGTTAAACACGCTAATAGCCTATGATATACTTCTTTTTTGTGACAAAGACTAAAGACTATAAAGTATAAAGGTTTAAATATGTTTTTGATCCCTGTAAATATATCAATTTTTGTTTTAGTTCTTCTAAAAAAATTCTTCAACTTTTAGTCCCAAAAAGTTTTCCATCTTCACTTTTGATCCACCATGTAAACTCATATGTAGAATTTATATTTTTTATGTTATGTGATATTTAGGGTAAGGAAACAACTCCATGCATTGTTTTTTGTTTGAAATATGATATTTAGGGTAAGGAGACGATGTCCAAATTCAAAATATGAACGAAACTCGAACGAACAGGACCTCTAGGCACCTGTCTTTTATCACTAGATCTAATTCTTGGGAGTTATGAATTGATATAATAGTGAAAATAATAGTGAGTTATCCCCTTTGGTCAATATTATAAGTAATTTTTTTCTTCAGATTTATTGAATAACTTATGTTATGAATTGATATAATAGTGAAAATAATAGTGATATTTCCCCTTCGGGTCAATATTTTAAGCAATTTATTTTCATCAGATATATTGAATAACTTATGTTTTTTCTTAGGGAAAAAAATAGAAATATATCTTCTCCGGTCAATATTATAAAAAAAAAAAAATTTAGATTTATTGAATAACATATGATTTTTTTTTTTAAGAGAACATTTTATGTTAGAATTTTTGTTAATAGCTATTACCAGCGTTCACCAAAGAAAGCTATGACCACCGGATTTTCTCTTTTTTCTTTTTTCGTATGGATTGTTAATTTGGACCCCATAGTGCATACACCAGACCACTTTCTATATGATTTGAAGTTTTTAACTTTGTTCACATTAATAGCAGGTTCGACAATTTAGTGAGAAAACCAAGGCTTACATAGCAGAATTCGAATTGTTTTTGGAAGTTGAGGGTGAATTTTGGAGAATAGAAATTGTTATCGGTCGGGTGACTAAGGTTTATTCAAACCAACACAATTTGTGAAGTATCAATTACAATACAAGCACCATGAGATTTCAATCCATTGTTCTTATCCTCTTTATTTTATTTGCCTCATTGGCCACAAATCAAGCATTACGTAATTCTAGCCGCGTCGACATCAATGATCCACATGTGATCGACATTGGTAATTTTGCTGTTACTGAGTACAACAAGCATAATAACGAGACAAAATTGATTTTTGAGAAAGTCATCAATGGTGTAGTTGATAATGGGATGATGTGACGAAATACCGCCTCACCCTTTCCGCTAACAATGGTTCGGTTTCTTACAATTTTGGAGCCATTGTGTTGGAGAAACCATTGGAGCACTTGAGGACCCTCATCGCCTTTGCACTTCTTTCTCGTGCTTAAATTATCAAATGTTGCTTTTTATATGATCTTGTAGTAATAAAACTTGCTACTTGCTTATTGTGTTCTACATTGTCGTTATTTTAGGTTTTTACTCTTTTTTCTTTTTCAAAAGTGCTTTTATTTACATTCATTTTCTCCTTTTTTTTTTTTTTTTTTTTTTTTTTTTTTTACAAATTCAAACCTACATATTAAGGATAAATGTTTCATGAACAACGTTATAAATGAAGCAATCGATCAATTTTATTTTAAACTAAAATTTGAATAGTTCACCTGTATGAACCTTAATTTTGAGAGTAATCAAATTGGATCCACCAAGTGAATACTAAATGTCCACATAAACAATGTTTAATCAAGTTTGCCGAAAAGAAAGGTAAAATCGAATTTGCTGAAATGAAAGGCAATGATGAAACTTTTTTTTTTGGTTACATTGATGAAACTATTTTATAACTTAGATCAATTTATTGAAAGAAAAAAAACTTAAAAAGAATAATTTGTTACAAACATCTGACTTAGATGACCGCAAATCTAACCTATTTTATTTACCATGATGAAATTCATTTTTTTTTTTGATAAATAAGTTATCAATAATAATTTCTCCGAGAAACTACTCAAAATAGACAACCTCTTATATGAAGCAGTTTAATTATTTTTATAAGCCATAATAAATAAATGCAAACTTCTAAAGTGATTATTTTACAGGGAAAAAGTACGTTTTTAGTTGCAAAAAACTTTAACAAATGGGCTCTAATAACATCTCCCTTGTTTTCAGTTTTCAAATATTTGTAATTTTATAGTAAAAAAATTAGAGAAAATTCCTATGTTTTTTTTTTAAAACAAAGATTATTTTTCCTATTTTAGTCTTTAAGAGAAATTGCTAACAACACTTTCTTTGATGTTCACTCTCCTATTTGGTCAAACTCTGAAACTCATGTGAATCTTGACACCATACGTCACACTCGTTTATAAAATGTGGTAATCAAATGAATTTCATCCGATAAGAAATAAGTGTTATAGAGAGTTTTAAAAATAAAGTGTCCAATCCTCAACAATTTAAACATATAACGGATTAATAGACCACGATTGTCTCACTTGGTAAGGATAATGCGAAACATATGTAGGAGACACACACTTAATCACCGATATTTTTTTTGAATACCGCTCTTCACCCAGCAAGTTTCGCTCCCACCCAGCCAAATTGACCAAAATACACCTGCGCTAGTTAACTAACACAAGTGTAAAAAAACTGGACTTAATTTTTACACATGCGTGACTTAAGTCATGCTGCGTTAGTTAAGTCACGCTGCGTGAAATAATTCACGTCGAAATTAACACCTGTGTGAGTTGACTCACGTAGGTTTTGCTTTTGCGTTTTCACAATATTAAAAACTAACCAACAAATATATATATATATATATATATATATATATATATTATTTTCTTGTGTACTTCCAAACATGGCACTGCATACGCATACGTGATGATGATGTTTCATGTACCCAAATAAAATAGAAACATTGTTATGTCCAACATGTTTAAGAATGAAACCAGGACATGCATGGAGTACAAAAAAAACTGTGTGAGTTAACTCACACACGTGTTAATTTCGGCGTGAGTTAACTCACGCAGTGTGACTTAAATCACACATGTGTAAAAAATACGAAATTTTAAGTTAAATTAATTTTACACTTGCGCTAGTTAACTAACTCATGGGTCGGCAAGGCTGCAGGGTGCGAGTGTTTTGTGCAGGGGGAAGAACAGTAATTTTGTTTTTTTTTTACCAATAAAATGTGGATATAGTTTAGCATGATATAGGTCTATTTAAACCCATACATTCAACCTCACGAGTTTGTTATTCAAAATTGGAAAACGGAGAGACGCTTGTGAAGGTACGACTACTGATTGCTTAATGCTTTCTCTGTCGTCATTTGTATATTTGATATTTAGGGTAAGAAGATGATGCCCTAATCCAAAACCCTTCAAAACCTAAAACCTATGAAACACCGACACTTCTCGAATTAGACGTGCTCCGGTGTAGAACACGTGTTGTGTCCGACACCGACATAACACTAACAAATATTATTATGTGAATTTATCATATTATTAGTTGTGTTGGCATGTTAGCGTTCAACATGTTAGTGTTCGTGTTTGATCACTATCTGTGCTTGATAGTTCAAAACTTCTCGAAACAACTTCTCATTTGAAACAGATTTTAGGTTTTTTCTTCAAATTCTATCATTTATTCTTTTAATCTGGGACAAACACAAAAAACTTATAAGAATGATTATTTTATTGGAAAAAGTGGTTTTTTCCAAGAAACAAAAAACCAGACTCTATTGAAATTGACGGAGGGGGCAAATTGACTTCGTTTGATAATTTCTGGAGATTTTTAAAGTTTCGCAAATTGCCTATTCACTTGGAATTTTTTTGACCTCATATTTTTCTCTCCTAATGCTTGAAAGGGTGCTTGTATTTTTTTATTTTAAATTCATTGTCTTTACTGCACACAACACAACTTTCTCCTAATTCTAGTACAGGTTTACCCTTTTTTCCTTTATTCACTTTGTTTTCAACGATTTTAGTAGAGAAAATTCCCATGTTTCTCATGAGACATGCAACGTGGTTGAGAAAGACATGTGCATGTTACTGATTTAAACTATGTTTTTTTTAACTAACATGCCAATAATTTTTTGATTTGTTTCTCATGACAAGTTCTTTATCAGTATTTCATGCCAAAATCAAACCAAGCTTCATTTTCCCCTATGTTTTACTGTACTATTTTTGTTGTTTTATTTCGGAAAATCTGTACTGGAATTTGTACAACGACTGATTTATGCAGGACAGGTTGAAGAAAGAACTCAAGCACAAAAGTGAAGAAATGGTAGAGACTCACCTCTACATTATCATAAAGGTGTTGTAAGCTCGCTTTCGGAGAAATTTATTTTGTTTGTCTAATTGTCTTTAGAGACAAGCTGTTAACTTCTCGATCAGATTGTATTTATGTTTATACTGATAACACATAATACATCTTAGGTAGTACGAGATGAAGACCTCGCAGAACAGATTGGAAAGGATATATGTTTTGATCTCGTTGACCTTGGAAAAGTGAGGAGTTTCTATGTTGAAAAACAGACTCCATTTAACGTTTTCAAGGTATCATCAATTACACTATTGCCGTGGAAAATAAGAGAAAAACTTAGTCTTAGTTAATTTGGGATTGATGTACAAGCACTAATGTCATTATATATTGACTATGCCTAATAAATCATAATCAAGAAAAACAGGAGTCATATTTTATTTTTTGTAGAAGAAAACAGGAATCATATTTGTCCTAATAATTACAAATACGACCAAATATGTACCGTGAATACTCCTTTGATGAAGTCTCGGTCGATCTATTTGTGTTTGGTTCTATCATGTTGTACTGGGTCTGGTGCAATGTAATGGACGAGTTATTATCGCAGAATAGCCTCATAGGATCTTTTTACTCTATTTTGAGATCATCAACTATGATCTTCTTCTGCTGTAAATATATTTTATATTGTATAATTATTTGTATGGTTTGTATTTGGCCCGTTAATTAGGCCTATTTAAACAGTTTAGTGATTACATTCTAATTACTTTTGAAATAGTATTCTGAAATTTATTCCCCAATTCTACGTTTCACATAACACCTCATAGACACTGTGAGTCATAGCTCAAAATTATGCTTTTGCACTTGATCTTGCTACCACATTTAACTTTTCCTCCATGTCACTAAGTTTCATCCCACAAATTGCAAGTATTGGTCCTTCTGTACTTGATGGTTGATATAAAAATCATAATGTTTTAGTTGGAAGAAGAAAAAAAAAAACTCATGAATCTCTGGTTTTTATGCTTTTAATTTTTGTATTTTATAATTTATCAAGTTGGCGATGATTATTCAACAGATGTGTTATTTTTGTAAATTTGATTTTTCTGTTTAATTGCAACTATGTAGGAAAGGGTTGCCAAAGAGTTTGGCATAACAGCTCTATTCCAGCGCTTTTGGATATGGGCAAAGCGTCATAATCATACATATCGTCCATTTAGGCCACTGACAGACATTGAGGATGCTGGACCTGTAAATTCATAAGATCTCTTGAAGCTTTTCAATATTTTTCTGCTCTGTGAACCTTAATTTCAAACGTCTCATTTTAAGACTTTTTATTCTCTGATTGTTGGCTTTTAGGCAAATGTTAGTTTTCTTATAGAAAAAATTCATCTTCTTTTCCTACTATTATAATGATTGGCAATGTTGGTTGCTCTAGATTTAAGTTTTTGGGCCAGGCCAACAGTTAATTTTACCTGTTTTAGCTTTGTTTATTTTTACTTTTATTTTTGCCATTTTGATTTCCTTCTTTAATCTCTTTAAATTTTATAATAAATATATAACACTTGAAATTGGTTTTGTTTTGGTTCCCTCTGTTTTTTAGACCTAACGCAGCACACCGATTTCTTTATGATTTGAAGTTGTTCCTTTTTATACTCATTCTGATTCAAATTGCAGGTTGGACACTTGATAGAGATAAACAAGGCTGACAAAGCAGAATTTAAATTGTTTCTGGAAGTGGAGCCTAGGCCGGTAACATTTATATTATGAATCTATGAAGTTGCATACTATTTCGAAAGCATGAAATTAAAGCACAGGACTGTGCTGATGAACTTCATTATTATATAGGATTTCTGTTCGATTGCACCACTCAAGATATTACTTTTCTTCAAGTTATATGATCCTAAAAAAGAGAAGCTAAGGTACTGATTAATTTCTATTGTGATTTTAACATATGTTGGGGTAAAAGGTTGACTTTAGTTGACGTCAAATGTATTTCCGTTTGATGGCAGTTATGTTGGAAGGCTCTTTGTGAACTGTAATGGTAAGCCATCAGAAATCTTATCAAGGCTAAATGTATTGGCTGGTTTTGATCCTAATGAAGAAATTGAACTTTATGAGGTTGGTTTGGGTTTTCTGATTTATTCTAGTTATACAACTACGCAAATTTTTTAAATTGTAGTGGATCCTTGCATGTTTAGAAGCCATATGCTTCGTTATTAATTTTGGGTCAAGCGGTAATGATTTCGGTTATTTAATAAGTAAGCCTGCATAATGGCGAATAAAGTGCATCATGTTCTCTGAAAATTAATCATTCTTGCATAAGACTTACCAGAAGGGAAAGGGACTGTTCTAATGGAATCTTCCTGCATCTTCTGATCCCTATGAGTGAAATTAATCATGTAGCGTTACTGAGTTAATCACGCCTATTGTTGTGTAGGAAATTCGTTTTGAACCAAATGTCATGTGTGATCCTGTTGACAATAACTTAACATTTCAAGAAAACCAGGTATTATACTTACCTAGTTGATCCTCATTGCGTTTTGTTAATTTTCTTTTTTTCAGGGATCATTGATTTTCTAATTTATTTGTTTGTCCATGAATGCAGTTAGAAAATGGTGATATTATATGCTTTCAGAAAGCTTCTGCTATGGATAATGAGAAACGTATCTGTTATCCTGACGTGCCTTCATACATGAAATATGTGCACAAACGTCAGGTATTTTCTTTTTTGAGGTTTTAAATCAAAGGCCAATTATTTTTTCCATTTCTAGGCTTTAACTTGAATTTAACATTTTTTGTTTTCTTGTTTAGGTTCCTTTTTCTCCCTTAGCCACAAAATCCGACGGTGAAGAATCATTGGACGTGGACATAAACATTGAAGCTCAACAATCAAAAGGGGATACAGAGACCACTCATGATGAAGGTACCAACAATGTCAACACCTCAAAATTAGTCAGCATAGACTTGGAAGAATTTGATGCTATGGTAGATGAGGATGTCATTGGTGCAATCGATCAAGTTTTATCAGAAGGGATTACTATTTCCTTAAAATCCCAGCATTTTGCCCAAGGACAAGAAGTCTCGAAACAGGATCCCAACCTCCCCGAGCAACTTCTTCAGGAATTAAGGGATATTGCCTTTAAAGGAGACTTGGTTGAAAAATTTAAAGAAGGTCTCACTCCTAAAGTTAACTTCAATGTAATCAAGGAAAAAATTGACGCTAATTCTGATGCGTTCTCCTCTCTCCAATTAGAACAAGTCGGTGCTGTTGTTACCCTTCTCAACAACATTGTGAGGATGCTTGAAAAACTTGAAAATTTGAAAAAAGAGCGAGACTTAGCCAAGAAGAGTACTGACCAAGATAATGAAGCATTGAAGGAAACTAGAGAGAAAATATTGAACTCAAAGACTTCCTTCACAAACCACCAAACACAACTCAACTCTCTTGATGCTCAGATTGCAAAATTACAAGAAGATAGGGCCAGAATTGCTGAGATTCAAGATCAAGAGATAGATAAGATTACATCTTTTAACAAAGAAGTTAAATCAATTTTCCAGCGCCTCGTTGATGATCAAATCAAGTTGAAAAGTGTTGAAGTTCAAATTCCAGAAGCTCAATCTGAATTGGAAAGTTACGAGAAGCTCTTTCAAATCTTCAAATCAATCCCTCCATTCTGATTTTCGTATTTGATTTGTCTTTTTGGCCATAACATTTTACTTTAATGCCAATTTAGCCTACTAGCTTTACATTTGAATACTTTGAACATTTCGAATGTTTCCTTCCTAATTTGAATATTATTTTTACCTAATGTTGAGATATATGGTTAATAATTTTTTTGAATGGCTTATTCAAATCTAGTCGCCAACTTGAAAAGTTTTTTTCTTGGCAGATTCAAATTAAGTCACACAAACACGTTGGATGCTCAAGTTACAAGCAAAATAGTAATGATATTATCTTTTGTGTATTCTAAACATCTCACATATTTTATATGAAACGTCCAATGTTGGCCGTTTTTTACGTGAAATGTTTATTAATGTGAAAACTAAGGTGGAAATAAGTCATGCCAAGTGACATGAGCTTATGACTATGCCTACGTGAGACTCATGCTAGGTCGGCCTTTTCAAAATAGAGAAGGCTAAAACTTTATTTATAAAAAAACGTGATATTTAGTGCAAGAACCAACTAACCCGATCCCATCGTCTACTAGCCTAAAAATATTTAAAAGCCTATTTAGCTATGAAAACTCATGTTACATACCATGACGAAGTGTTGTAAGCCTACATGCTGGATTACTTAAGTAAATTATTTGAATACTATCTTTGTATTATATTAGATTTATTTAATTATTTAGTTTAAATTATAAATTTGTTAACATTTTCAATGATATAAGCTTGTTAGTAAACATTATTTTTTTTGGTATATTTAAATTTATTATTATAAATTAAAATTAAAATATGATATCATATATAGTCAAATTATCTAAAATGTCACATAAAATATTAATATAAAACTTAAATTCATTGATCTATTACTTGTTTTTTATTTTTGTTTTACTAAAACTCGTTAGTCTAATTAAACATATTAAAATATCTATTTAAATATGTTGATATGAAATAGAACAGATTAATAGACCATGTTAAACTTTTATGTTCGCCACTTTCAGTTTTTTTGAATAAGTTTTGTTCTCTCGGAAATGTGTGGTCGTGAGAGAGAGAGAGAAGCGGTTACCACCATGGGCCACCGCAACGGTATTCACCTTCACCGGAAGTAAGGTACAAAAGGGTGGGAAAGGATCCAAGCAGGGTGCCACTAAATCGGGGGGGATAAGGGTGAGTGGTATGCGTGAGACCGCGACGAGGGAAAGCGCAGGAACAGGTGGATGACGGACGGGACAGTTTTCAGGAGGAGCAGAGGCGCGGAGGTTCAAGGCGGCAAGGACAGTCTAGGGTTAAGGCAATGATCGGTTCAGAATGGGGGGATTGCGACACAGAGGACTCACTTGAATTTTGCGAGTAGATTTTGTCTCATGATGGGAGAGTTACTCTACAGTATTCGCGTCATGATCGGGCTCGTGGAGGAGGTGCAGAGAGGGGTGGAAGACGATTGTCAATTCATCAATGGCGGTCGTTGTCGAGAAAGAGATACCGGAGTCAGGATTACGGTGTTGAACAAGCAGACCCTAAAGTTTACAGGTATCGCTTTTCGCACTCACATGAAAGGTTTAATGCAGCAGATGGTGACCATTATAGGCATGACGAATTCCCTGCACCAACCAAACAGCAGCCGGTTTTAACATTGTTACGTTCGGAGGGGGAATAACGGCCTGCAGTGGTTGCTGGCAGCGAAGATAAGAGCGCAAAGGAAGACAGGCCGCGACCTCAAGTACAACAAGGCAGAATTCAGTTGATTAAGGCAAGTGCAGATGTTACATTGGTGAGTACAGACAAGCAGCACGCAGAGAAAGCAGCTGCAGAGGTTAACTTGGTGCAAACAGAAATCCTGAACACAGAGAATCAACATCAACAAAACCCTATCGGTATAGTAAAACTGAATTTTGTCTCATTCTATTTTACCAACGTGCCAAATAATATTACGCATAATTCTTTAAGGCAAGGATTTGAGGTATGTGGGATTATGGAGGATGTATATTTAGCTAGAAAGTGTAACGTTAATGGTGCTTTGTTTGGTTTTGTCCGTTATGCCAAGGTTAATGATGTTGATAAACTGTTAAAAGCGGTGAATAATGTTTGGTTTGGTGAGTGTAAGGTGGTGGCTAAGGTGTCTAGTTTTGATCTCTATGGCAATAAACGTGGTGAGGGTGGTAAGCGAGTTGAGGGAGAAAAAATAAGGAGAATTAGGGAGTTTAATTATGCTTTATTAGGAAAATGGTGTTGGAGGCTTCTGGAGGATATGAATAGTTTTTGGTTTAGGGTGTTGTTGGCCCGTTATGGTGAGGAGGGCGGCCAAGTGTTAGAAGGAGGTAGAAACGCTTCTTCTTGGTGGCGGGTTATCTTTACCCTTCGTAGTGAGGAGTGGTTTAGTGAGAATGTCAGTCGTGTCGTGGGTAATGGTAAGCTCACTAGTTTTTGGTCAGATGTGTGGGTTGGAGGTATGACGTTTAGGGAGCGTTTTAGTAGAATGTATGATCTTTCGCTCCTAAAGGAGGTGTCTGTGTTTGATATGTGCCAGTTAGGGTGGGGGGAGGGTGGTGAGGCTTGGAAATGGAGGCGGGGGCTGTTTACGTGAGAGGAGGAGGTCGTGGGGGAGTTATGTTCATTGCTTCAAAATGTGACTCTGCAGGTTGACAAGGAGGATAAGTGGCATTGGAAATTGGAATCGAGTAAAGATTACACGGTTTGGAGTGCTTATAAAAGCATGACTCAAAATCAACATATTGTCAATACGGTCTCTACAAAGGTTCTTTGGCATAAGGATATTCCGTTGAAGGTTGTTCTCTTTGCTTGGCGCATGTTTCGTGATAGGTTGCCAACTAAAGATAAACTGTATCGTCGTGGAGTTATAGCTGTTGATGACAGGTTTTGCGTTGGTGGTTGTGGCATGCTCGAATCTTCCAATCATTTATTTTTACACTGTAAATATTTTTGGTGATGTTTGACATTTAATTCACCGATGGTTGGGTGTCTGCTCGATCCTCCCATATGACCCAGCGGATTACCTCATTCAGTTTGGTTCTGTTGGTGGTAATTGTTCTAGGGTGCGGCAATCAATCTTGCCTCTAATATGGTATGCAACTACGTGGGAAATATGGAAAGAAAGAAATAGCAGGTTATTCAATGATAAAGTGTGTCCAACACATCAAATTGTCGACAGGATAAAGTCCCTTTCATTTACGTGGTTGAAAGTGAAAATTCCCAATCTCACTGTCAACTACCATGGTTGGTGGCTTAATCTGGTCACTATGTTGGGCATATGCTAATGTTTCTGTATTTTGTTTCCATTTTCTCTGTAGATATGTTTGTGACTTTATTCTTGTCCTAGTACACCTTGTGCTAGGAAGAACTTGATATATTCCATTTTAGCCTTAAAAAAAAAAAAAAACTTTTATGTTCCCTACAAAAATGATAGATAGATTTTTTTTTTTTATGTTTTTGACAAAGAATATGATATAATGACTTTTTTAAGCATCTCTATGGGTGCGCCTTAAAATATAACACATTCAACCTACATCATCATCACATAACACGAACTGACTCTCGCATGCGAAGCAGCGGACAAAAAGGTACGACTACTGCTTGCTTATTGCTTTCTCTATGTTCGTTTTTTTAGGTTTTCTGCCCTAATCCAAAACCTTTCGAAAGATTTACATCTACATCATTTGAAACCCTAACGAGACTCAAACCTTAGACATCTAGGCCCATGAGCTGTATTTTTATCACTTGACCTAACTCTTGGAGTAATGAAAAAATAGGCTTAATTAATAATTTGTTCCTTTAAGTTATTTGTTGGTTACATTTTAGTCCATAAGTTATTAACGTTACAATTTGGTCCCTTAAGTTAGTATATGTTAGCCAAATAAATCTTCTTCACCCACTACAACAATTATGACCTAATGCAACGCCACTTTTATAGGAGTTCAAAAAATCCGTTTTCTAAAAGGACAAAGGCAAGGCAGTTTTAATTGGTAGTCCTAGCTGTTTATATTAACTATTAAAAAACAATTTTATTTCACCACCCAAAAAAAAGTGTTTTTTTAAATTACTATTTATTTATTTTATTTTTACTTTTTAATTCTTTATATAGATTTGTAGAACTCTATTTTTCATTTCACATCTCTCTCTCATCGAATAGCTTTGTCCCATAAGTGTTTTACGCCAAAATTGCTTAATCATATTCACTTCATCAAAATCACTTAATCATAATCGCTTAATCAGTTTCACTGCAATCACCCTCACATCTTCATCACAACCGCTCTTCTTCACAATCCCTTCATCAAAATCGTTCTCATTAAATTCTTCATCGCAATCTCATTCCATTCCAATCACTTTGTGTTAAAATCTGGATTTTTTCGGGTTAATTCTTAACCCTGAGGTAGAATTTTGATTTGATGAGGTATTTTGATGTTTATGCTAAGCTGATTTGATACTAAATTTGATTCATAACTTTGATATATCTAGGTTAATTATGATTTGATGCAATTGATATTTATGATTTGATTTTAAGTCGATTCTTAACTTTTCTTAAGCAATTGTAATTTTCCAGGTTAAGTTGATTCTAATTTGATGCAATTGTCATTTTCTAGGTTAAGTTGGTTCTGATTTGATGCAATTGATTTTTTTTTTCCTTTTTCTACTTTTTTTTTTGTTGATGAGTAGAACATGATATGAAATGAGAATAAGAATTGTGATATTTAAGTTTGTCTGAATGAAAATGAGAATTGAGAATTTTGTCCTGACGTTGTACTTTCTCGTAGAATCTATTGCGCTTCAGATTTCTCTATGAATTCTTCACTGAACATTTGGATCGACTCTCCGTATCTCTCGTGAATCAGGTTTGTTCACTCTGTCGTGTTTATTAAGTTTCCCGTGTTGGTGCATTTGATTAGTTTGGTTACTCTAGAAAAGTTGAAATATTCAATGGCTAGATATATATCATTAGTATAGCTATCAGAATAGGAGTCTTATTAGAAGTAATTAGAATTTAAATAATAGTCTCTAAATTGAGTCTAATAAATTTTTCTTACGATAATTTGTATGATATGTATGATACGTTCTTGGCGTTAAGTGTCTTGATCCCTTAAACGCGTGTTCTACGGTTTGATATCTAATTCATGTTTGTAGAAATTCATCACGGTCCTTAAATGTGCTCAAGATCTTTGAATGAGTTGGTTTTTGAGTTTGTGTTGTGTGTGAAAGATGGCATGGGAAACCAAGAAAGTATTGTATACTTTTACATGTTAGTAAAATGTGATCGTTATAAGTTTATCATTTGCTAAAGAAGTCTTGAGGATTTGAACTCATTTAATTTAATTTTTAGAATTTTAATTTTTGTTGTTTCTTTTGTCGCTTTCATGTTGAATATGCCATGAACATAGTAGAATATAGAATTGTGCATATTGATTTTTGCTTGTTGATTTTTGTTTATTTCTTGTTGACTCATAATAGAATATAGGTTTGAACAAAGATTTCAAGAAGATGTTTAGTGAAAATGCAGATTTCAAGGCACTTTCTGTGAAAGAAATTACCGCATCTGATGGAACTAGGAAGGTTGAAATTATCCTTCTCTGTTTTGTTTTTAGTTCTTATTACATGGTCTGCATCTTTTAGTCTATCTGGTCATACATTCAACCTTGGAGGTTACTTGATGATATTTAGGATTTAGCTACTTGATTACGCATTGATTGCTTATATTTAGTTTCATTTCTGGAGAGTCTTCTTTTTGACTGTTCAAACTCACAAGATATTGCAGATTTTATTCATATTGAATGATGGGCTGGTCAGAGAAACAGTTGTCATACCCTATGATATAAGCAGGACTACTGTGTGTGTTTCCAATCAAGTTGGATGTGCCACAAATTGTCTGTCAATTTTGCTATGCAGGAAAGGAAAATGATTGATTCAGTGGCTACACCATCATTACTTTTGCTGCATGTTTTTCATACAATGTAATTTTGCAGAATGGGTCTCAAGAGACATCTTATTGCCGCAGACAGTTTCCTCTTTGGCTTGTTGATTGTCACGCTTATGGTGTTCAGTAACACAGTTCATGGAGGTTTATTAAGCTTGATGATATAACAATGCATGATGACATTTTCCTCTTACAAGTAAGTAGTATTTTAGAATTCCATGAGTTTGAACATATCTATTTATAGTCTCTTCAACTTGTTACAATTAAAAACAAATTATGTAAATCTTATAGGCATGAAATAGGTGGCTTTTGTACTTAATAATGATGTTGACAATTCAGAATTGTGATTATGTTAAACTTGTGATTGTAGGTTGAAAGTGTTTAGTTTAAATTTGGCGAAATCTTCTGTAAGGCTGAAAAATGATTTTGGGGTAAACTAATAAGTGTAGTAATTTTACAGTATGTTCACTTGCAAGGGAAATTTCAAAAGCTTAAAAAAAAGATAGTATATGTTGAGTACTATTCTTAATGAAATAAATATGTATAGAAATGTCCCAGCTATAGTCTTCCATCATAGGACCCATGTTCTAAAGTAAATTTTTAATATAGGTATTGTTCTTGGTTTATGTTGGATTTATTGAGCATGTCCATATACTTTATCCAAAAACAGTGAACTAGTCCTTATACTTTAACTAGTTTTGCAATGTAGTTTAGTATGCAAGGCATATTTAACCAATTCAAAATAAGTGAATCAATTCAAAATTGAACCGTAGTTTTGCACTGATGTTGTAGAGGCGTGGTTTGTGCTAAGATTGAACCAATTCAAAATAAGTGAATCAAAATAGGTCCTTTAAATGCTGATATGTGTATCAGTTCTTGTTGGAGGCGAGATTAGTGGTCTTTTGGTGTTGGAGTGGTAGGCGAGAATCAGTTTAGGCTAGTATTGCTGATTGTTTGTAGCAAATGTGTGCAAACACATTTTATTTTTTTGTCTGCAATTCTTGTTTCATTTTGATTGGATTTACCAACTTACTTTGTTGTTGAAACTGAATTTATGTTTTTGATGTATCTGATATGGTTAGGTTTTGTCAATTTTCATATGGTTATAATTGCTCTTAATTAAATTGTGGAATTTATTCAATTTTCTTTTTGAATTTAAGAATTTCAAATAGCAAATATATTAATGTAAAAGTGATATCCTTGTAAATAATAGGTTCATGATGTGGGTGTGAGGGAAGTACCAGAACTTGCACTAACTAGCATTATGGTATTGCTACTACTATTTCTATGTTGATGTTTTTTTGTGTATCACAAATATGAACTATTATTCATGGAACACCACTGATGGGAGAATATATGTTCTGTTTGGTGATATATTTAGATAACTATAAAAGTAAATAATTTAATAAGAGAAGATAGTGGGTTTCACCTTAGAAAAGGCTGCCAAGGATGTGTCGTGTTGTGATACCAATGTCGTCTTAACAATAGATTCTACCCACTGATGGGAGTACTAGAGCAGCTCTTGAGAAGAGGGTTTATCAACTTAGAAGGCTTGTTGAAGCACATAAATAATTTTAGAAGTAACACTGCTCATTTTGATACTTAGCAACTTCTAAAGAAAATCTACTCATCTATTTTATATTTTGCAGAATACTGTAAAAAAATCCTAAAGATATTGAATGAAAGGATAGAAAGATTAACAGGTGGCATTGCTTTATTCAGGTAATATGAATTTTATTCATTTTATTTCACAACCTGAAATGTAAATTATAGGTATGGGAACAAACACATGCCAAATAATCCACTATTTTTTTTATTTTTCTAAATTAACTGCTATAATTTAGGTGCACTAAGAAATACGAAGAAAGTCAAAATTAAAATTATACAAACACACTAAACTGACCATGTTATTCTTCTGTCACGCCACTTTCTTCTTCAACTTTGAAAAAATCTGTTAAGGATATGGGAGGCTATAGTTGTTTTTTTGTTCACATCAGAATATAAAAGAATGGTTTCATGTTGTTACAGTTGTTCACATCACAACACATACAATTGTTCACATGCTTGAGAGAAATCTACAGAATCAGTATGGTTATTATATGTGATATGTTTAGTTTGTCTGTTATGGTCTCAGTGAGGATATTATTATTTTGGTTATGTTTGGATGATGTATTTTTCAATAAGTTGATTATTTTCTGGTTGTTGCTTTTTTCTAATAAGGAAGTTGGGTTTCTAGGATTTTGAGTTTTAATGCATGATTTATGATTTATGGTTTGTTCACTTGTTTGAAACCAGATAGTTTTGTCTCTAAGGTTTCTATAGAAGAGAGCATTATTTAATTGTGAGAAGCTTTACACGAAGATTCTGATTTTGACAACTTTCTGTGGGACTGCATGGGTTAGAGAGGCCATGATTGAAGTGTTCAATTGTTGTACTTATCATTTTTGTCAATTGCTCGTAGTTAGGCAAATGTAGAACTAAGTTAACAATGACTATGACCTTCTTACAATGAACTTGTTTTCAAACAATTGTTAGAACTTAGAAGGACTAATGTGGGGTGCATATTTTGTTGAGATTTGTTGAACTTAGAAGAACTAATTTACCATGAACCCGTGTTTGTAAAAACTTGTACCTGGATAGAGTATCCTGGGTGACTTATTTGTGTTTTGTACAATCTTCAAATTGACAGGCTGACTATAATTTTACTTGTCATTAACTCTGTTGGATTGTGTCTTCAATTTGTTTCAGCTGCAAAACAAGGAGGTGGAATGTTAATTTTTTTCCTTCCTAACGTTTGTGAAACAAGAACATTGAAGGTTAGAAATTGGGTTGTTTTTTATTTTGGTACATTCTCCTTTAGTGTTTTGAATGTTATAGACTTGTGATTGTCTAAGCATAGGCTATTTTTTTTTTCTTAAAATTCCCACAGCATTTGCATCATGCCGGAGATTAGGATCAGGCATTTGTTCCAAATCAAGCGGCCCTACATTGGAAGAATATCAAAAATCAAGCCTAAGATGGAATAATGATTAACTAGTTACTTCTGATTTTCTTTGAACATGTGTTGATGCTTAGGATTGATCACTATTTATTAACTTATTACTACCACTAAAGTAAAGGGGGAATGTGATTTGAATTGATTGGTGTTATGATACTAACTTCTAAGTACTCCTATTCTATATTGGATCAACATTAGAAGTAATTCCTAGTTTCTTCTTTGATGTAACAAATCACAGGTAATGCCAAATTGTTGATATACATTATGAAAGTGATTGATTTTAGTTTAATATTTAATTTGTTTCATTTTACGTATAAATACTTGATTCATGTTAAGTAATAGTATTAAATTCTCAAAACCTAACGACAACTTTCTTAGTTGTTCACTGTAATAGCATGGACGTTTAGTGGGGCATGCTATTCACAACGGTAAATTTTGCTTTCTAGAATCATTGACAACGGTTTTTTCTTTTCTCATTAATAGTTATGGCAACGGCTTTTATCTGTTTCAATTACCTATATACCATAATACCGTTGTCAGAAGGAAAGGCAACGCCGTAGACTACAACGCTGGAGAAAGCATTGTCGAAAGGTATGACAACGCTTTTAACTAATCAGGCAACGGTTTTCAGCCGTTGTGATAGACCGAAAATGTTGTAGTGACCGTCAGTCTTTTGCCAAAACGTTAAATAGGCACATGCGAACGATGACGTGACAACTTGCAATGTGTATCCACCTTAGATATTGGGTTAACTGTTTTGACGTGAGGATTTGTTTGATTGATGGAAGATGACTTAAAGGGACCTAATTGTAACGTTAATAACTTATGGGACTAAAATGCAACCAACAAATAACTTAAAGGAACTTCAGTAATTAAGCCGAAAAAATATAACTGTGAAAATAACAATGATATACTTCATTCTGTCACTGTTAAATACAATTTTATTTTTTAAATTTATAGAATAACCTATCTCAGCATTTTTTGTTTATAAAATATAGCCGAAACAATTAGCTCAATGACCATGGTTCACCAAAAGAAAGTTATTACCATTGTGTTTTCCCTTTTCTTATTTGCAAGAGGAAAAAAAATACAGGCTTCATTAGGTTTTCGAAAACATTTCCCCTTTTCTATTTCTTATTTATGGTCTTGTTACGGATTAAAAAAAAATACCATAAGTTGTTGTGTTTATACTTTGTTTATCATAATGATAATTAATTTTTTAAATAAGTTATAAAAAAATAATTTTCTGGAGAAACTTCTCCAAACAACTACGATTTGAAGCACTTTTTAGATATTTCTCTTCAAATTCTTTTTATTTTTTAGATATGTAACAGACACATAAAAATTTCTAAAAATGATAATTTTATGGGAAAAAGTGGTTTTTTTGCCAAAAAGAAAAAAAGTAGGCTGTATATTAAAATCTACATTGTTTTAAGTTTTCAAAGATTCGTAATCTTGTAGTATAAGTTATAGAAAATATCTATGTTAGTCTTTGATAGTAGAAAATAAAAACAATTATTTTTCCTCAAACCAAACAGACAGTTTTGTTAGTTTGCATTTTGGGAATGTTTGTTTGCTTTTAGACGGTAAGTGCTGATTAAATTGTGTTACGGAGCTTGTCGATTCTCTCACAGGCTAGATGGAAAGAGGTGGTGAAAATGAAAGTAGAACTTCTCTTAAGAAAAGAAAGACAACAAATACAGGTATTGAATGTCATCATCTTCAATAGTGTCATTGTTCTTTGATACTGGTAATGTCTTCCTACTTAGCCTCTGTAATAGGTAACTCAAAGGCTTATATTATCATAAATGAATATGATGAACATAGATGAATTAAGCGTAGGATTATAAATGACAATCTTAGAGAGAGAGAGAGAGAGAGAGAGAGAGAGAGAGAGAGGGAGGGAGGGAGGGAGGGAGGGAGGGAGGGAGGGAGAGAGAGAGAGAGAGAGAGAGAGGGAGAGAGGGAGGGAGAGAGGGAGAGAGAGAGAGAGAGAGGGAGAGAGAGAGAGAGAGAGAGAGAGTTGGGGTAGCACTTATAGTAGAAAAGATGGTGCAAATCTGTAGATTCTATAGTAGGATAGTAGTTCAGATGGAGGATAGTCGAATCACTAAAGGTAGGGGGAGACCTAAAAAATTAAGAAAAATCTAAAAATTAATGAGCCGGATAGAAATACGGTATAGGATAGAACATTTTGGCGTTGTTTGATCAATGTAGCCGACCTCATTTAGTGAGATAATGCTTAGTTATTGTTGTCGTGAACATAGATGAATGATTTAGAATACGATTATGTAGGTTTCTTTTGGTATACGACTCAGGTTCACGAACCCATGACAGTGACAGATACTCCAATTAGGTTCATGAACAAAATATATTCTCCTAAACTGCAGGGCTAAGCATTAGTATCATGCATATTGTCTCGCTGCACTGTTGGTCAACTCTTAGTTGTTTTAACTCTTTAAGTTTTCAGCTAATTAAATGCATGATACTTAATTTCTCTTTTCATTTATGAACATTATTAGCTGCTGCTCAACCTGAAACTGCCAACACTGTGGATTGTCAGGCTGCGCGATTCACATGGAAAATTGACAGATTTTCTCGGATGAATATGAAAATGCTGTATTCAGATGTGTTTGAAGTTGGGGATTATAAATGGTATTGTGCTTACACATTCTCTGAATCAGTTCATGGTGGTCAGCCTGTCATAGTTGTTATATCAGTTACAATGTGCATTTTATCTTCAGTGATATCTTATGTATTTTTTTTTTCTTTTCAACTGAGCAGGCGTGTACTTATTTACCCCAAAGGGAACAACGTGAACTGTTTGTCCCTGTATTTGGATGTTGAAGATGCAGTTACTTTGCCATATGGTTGGAGAGCAGACATGCACAGTTTAGCATTGGATTAGTTGATCAAATCAATAATTACACTGTGAGAAAAGGTAGCCTATTCATTTTGTTCCTTACAGTTTTTATTTTTATTTTTTAAACAAGCCAATTGTTCCTTACAGTTGTTAATAAATGAAGTACCATACATCTATGTTGAAAAGAGAAATGATGGAATTAGGTGTGTTATTTTTGTAACTTTATTTGCACTATGTAGAAACACAGCACCAGCTCAATGCACGAGAAAGTGATTGGGGTTTCACATCCTTCATGCCTCTTCTTGATTTGTCTGATCCTGCAGAAGGGTATCTTGTGAATGAAGGGTATCTTGTGAATGATACTCTTATAGTTGATGTTGATGTTAAAGTAACGCGCAATGTAGATGAGAAAGACACGGCTGAGAATTTGAGGGTAAGTAGTTATTCTTATGTACTTTAAGGCCTAAAATAAATCAAGCCAGGTAGCAACCTGATGTAAGTTTTAAGTTTAACTTCTAAACAACTAATAGAAATTTGGCTATTGCAATCAACCTGATGACTGTTCTTGATCAAAACTATGTTATTTTCCCTCCCAAATTTGAACTCTGCCCAAACAACTAATTTTTTAGATAATTTCTCAATCTGGAAGACTAATTCCGAATACACTACCGAAAGTACGTTTCCGGTAGTGTATTTTAACAATTTTAGGGGGGCAGATTGAGAAACTGTCAATTTTTTATTTTGTTCTCATGAGAAGTTCCTTATGACTATTTCTATTGTACTATCTCTGTGGATTTAATTTATTTGGGAAAATCTGAACTGAATATGAACAACTGGGGTTATGCAGAAGAGATTGAAGAAGGACCAGGAAGAAAAAAACCACAAAAATAAAGAGTCATTGAAGGAGCAAAACAAAGCCAACACTTCAAACTTTGTCAGCAAAGACTTCGAAGAAATTAATGCTATGATAGATGTAGATGCTGTTGCTGCAATTGATAGAGTTTTATCAGAGGGGATTACTCTTTCCTTAAAATCTCAGCATTCTGTACAAGGACAAGAAGCCTCTGAGCAACTTCTTCAGGAGTTGAGGGATATCGCCTTTAAAGAGGACTTGGTTGAAAAATTTAAACATGGTCTTTCTCCAAAAGATAACTTCAACGCAGTCAAAGAAATAATTGACACTAATGCTGACGTGTTTTCCTCTCACGAATTAGAACAAGTCGGTGTTGTTGTTAACCTTCTCAACAACATTGTGAGGATGTTTGAGAAACTCGAAAATTTGAAAAAAGAGCAAGACTCGGCTAAGAAGACCAGTGACCAAAATAATGAAGCATTGAAGGAAACAAGACAGAAAATATTGACCACACAGACTTCTTTCACAGACCAACAAACACAACTTAACTCTCTTGATGCTCAGATTGCTGATCTTAAAGCCAAGCTTGAAAAACTACAAGGTGACAGGGCCAAATTTGTTGAGATTAAAAATCAAGAGGAAGATAAGATCACATCTTTGAACAAAGAAGTTAAGTCAATTTTCCATCGCCTCGTTGATGATCAAGTCAAATTGAAAACCGTTGAAGGTCAAATTCCAGAGGCTCAAACTGAATTAGAAAGTCATGAGAAGCTCTATCGAATCTTCAAGGCAACCCCTCCATTTTGATTTATGTCTTTGCTTTGCCTTTTTGTCCACAACATTTTATTTCAACGCCAATTTAGCCTTCTAACTTCCTATTTTAATATTATGAATACTTGACACAAGTTTATTTTAAGTATTGACCTTTTATTCAGATTTAGTAGGCGTTGTTATTAGACAACACATTTTCTACTTCGAAAGTTCTTTCCTGGTTGGGGGGCTAAGTGTTAAAGGAGTTTGAAGACCCGACTTCAAACACCGAAGAAAGAGACAATACTAACCCAATAACTAATTACAGAGAAAATACTAACCTAACAATTAATTACTAACATTGTAACTTCCTTCCTAATTTTAAGACTATTTTTACCAAAATTTTCAGATTTATAATTAATTGTATTCAAATTAAGTTACCAACCTGAAAAGTTTCCCCATGGTTTTCTTGGTATAGCCTTTCTCTGAATTATAAGATGATATATTTTTCTAAAAAGTAGTTTTAGAGTGTATGGAATGTGTAAAGCTTGTGAAAATTCGTTTTATTAATATGCAATATTTATACAAATGTTGTGAATTCAAACTCAAATCTCACACCAATAAATAATGATGTGTGGAGCAAAGAAAAGTAGTAACCACAATCAAAGCAATCACAAGCAATAATGATAATGACAACACCTAGATCTAATCTAGGAATCTAAGTGAAAAGCTATAAACCACAAGCATAAGAAAGCAAGAAAGAAAACAACAAACACACCAAAGATTGTTGACTTAGTTCGATCCAACTTGATCTACTCTGGAGGAGAGATTTAACTCTCCAATCCACTATCACAGAATTCTTACAAAGAGATACAAATGAGTTACAAGAAATTAGCTTAAACAAGCTCAACAAAGAACAAACATAATTTCTACCTATTTTCCCAATTTCACCAAAGAACAAGACACTCAATGATTTTCACTCACCTAAGGTGTTTGCTATGTTTCCCAACCCAAGAGAACCTCACTATAAAGACCCTCAACCCTAAAGTTCTCTCCTTTGCAGTCCTAAGTTTCTCTCTCTTCAAGCTCTCTTAGACTACCTTAAAAAAAAAAACTGAAACACTTAAATAGTACACAGTGACAGACAAAATCGCACAACGATTTATGCGTGAAACCTAAGGTACAACAACCTTATCCACGAATCGCGTCACGCCTGCACAAATCGCGTCACGCCTGCACAAATCGCGTCACGATTTAGCCTTCAGCAGAAACCATACATTCAGCCAACAAAATCGCGGCACGCCACCGAAAATCGCGCCACGATTTTAGGTTTCACAGCATCATAATTTAAAGTCAAATTCAACAACAAATATTTTGAAAAGAAACTTGCACACTCTTTTTTTATCACATTTGAAATTCCTTGACAGAACTGTACAAAGGGTTAAATTTTGCAGTAGTTCATATCGGATTCCAACAAATCTATATTATGAATCTCCTCATTTTCAGGATATAATTTGTCACTAGGAACAAATACATGAAGTTCGTGTCCAACTTCAATCCAGCTACATCCAGGAATCTTTTTTAGGCTATTTACTTTCATGAAACTCCTTATATATGTTTGATAATTCATTCCATTTTCGTAAAGTTGCATACACATTTGAAAGAGCTACATAATTTATTGGTTTATTTGGCTCCAATTATAACAACCATTTGCTATATAATTAGCAAGTTCAGTTTAATGGTTGTGTCCACAAGCATTTCTGAAGCCCCGATACTTTAAAAATGGTGAAGAATCGTGTCCGACATGTATCCGATACTGATACGCCCCGATACGCGTATCAGAGAAGTATCGGTCAATTAATATTTATTTTTTTGAAAAAAATTTACCGATATGTGTCGGATACGGCTGACTTGTACTCCGACACGGCTAACTTATACTCCGACACCGATACTTCTGTCTTCCATATTTCCTTTTAAAAAAAGAAAAATAAAATAATTAGAAATAAAACTACAAGTCTGGCAGCGCTATCAAAAACATATTGTCTCGTCTAACAAAAAAAAAAAAAGGGTTTCTCATCACCACATAGCGATAGCTATTCCCTCTTCTAACCATTATCACCAATTGAATTCTATATGTTTCTCTTTGCTCTAATGTCATGTTTCTTCTGTTCTTCTCTCTAAAAAAAACTGTATGTTTTCGATATAAGTTAGTGTTAACTATTAACTAGTCAACATTAGACAAAGGTTTTTTTTTATAGTACTTATGATGTTCTCTTTGGATGGTACTAATGATGTTTAGCTATATTCTATCTAATTTGTGCTGAAAAAATATGTAATTGTCACTTGTTTTGATCATTTTCATTAATGTGAATGTTTGTTTATTGTCATTTTTAGTTATGTTTATACACTTTGCACTTATACTATTAATTTTAAATTTAATTTTTTAATAACGTATCGAGATCGTATCGTATCGGGAATTTTGAAAAAAATTCCGTACCACCATATCGATATCGTATTCGTATCATGCCAGGTATCAGGGTTTCATAAACGAGCATCAAGCAGAAATCCTAATATGTGTGCATGTGGAGGACTTGGCATTGTGAAGATATCAGAGTCACATGGTAGTTCATGTGATCAAATTAGGCATTACACCGAATGATTGCGTTTTGGAAAACATGGCTTGAGCCTCAACAACCTTACCCGACTATTTCTAAAGAAACCGAACATCAACGAATTCCACAAAACAATATTCAGAGGTACGTTCTCTAGTTGCATTTGATTGAAAATTTTCAAAGCCTCATTGAGTTCCAAGCAAAAGCATTCTTTTTCCTTTCAGGTATTTAATCTGACACTTTCTCCGCATTCACCACAAACCCACATTTCCATTACATGTTAAGTAAACTCGTGGCAACATAAACACAATTTTCGCAAAGGAGCTTCTACGGTGCAGTCAGGAACCTGACTTTTTTGGAAAAAGTTAATTTTGATCTTAATGTTTGATTCATTTTTAAATTGTTGATTACTGAATAATGATCAATAGTAATTCATCTAGTAATGCTTGCAACATCTTGGACTTACGAGTACTATTTTATTGTTGGCGTCTTTAACATGCAAACAGAATTAATGATATTATGTGATAGTTACACTTTGTGGGGTGTTACACCTAAAACAAGGTATGATAAAATTAGATTAAGTGCAGTCTTGTTAATTTGATGAATTGATGATACTATGGAGATTGAACTTTTGATGTCACTGTATAAACAGTGGGGTGTTATTCACTAAACTTTTGATGCTATAGTGTTAACCTCACCAGAAAAGTCATTTTCATGACTTCACCATAGAATTTTCCTTTTCGCAAAGGAGTGAAATGTGGTGATGGATTGCGTTGTTGTTTGTGAAGTGTAATTTTGGGGTGTATGATTGTGTGGTACATGTAAGTACTTCATCATAGCACTTTTACATGGTCTATATTATGAAATACTTGCATCAATTATTTAATGAATTAAAAAAATGAATTTTTTTTGTTTATAATAATGATCAGAAGTGGTAACACCACATTATGTTCGGGACGATCTCATCTTGTCTCCGTTTGTCCAATGAAGACAATGAATGTGAGGAGGGCGCTTTACTAGCATGGGCTTTGCGTGAGTCTTGAGTGGGTTGGACCTTTGGTTCTTTACAATGGATCCATGTCCAAAGACAAGTGTGTTTGAGTGTGTGAATTGAAAAAGAATCTTGCTCTCCCCCCTGCAAAATACACTCCCGCCTTGCAGACAGAACGATTTTACTCCTGTGCTAGTTAACTAACGCAAATGTAAAACTATGCGTAAGTTAACATGCGCTGCGTGACTTAAGTCGCGCATGTGTAAAGCACTGCGTGACTTAAGCTACACACACTCACGCAAGTGTAACGCACTGCGTGAGTTAACTCCCGCAGTGTCACGCAAGTGTAAAGCACTGCGCCAGTTAACTCACACAGTGCTTATGTATCAGTACAACATTAATTGTTGTACTAGTATGCATTCAATGCATTAAATGTCATTAATGATCCGTAATTTTTACACGCTCATAATTGAACTGAATTACGTCAGTTTAACAAGATTATCGGATAATACGACATAATCGATCAAAATTACACAAAAACATCGTTTTTATCACAATCACATAATCACACATAACGACCCGTAATCACTTAAACACACTTAATGACACGTAAACGATCCAAATTACACTAATTTGTCCATAAATCTTGAAAATCACATAATCTCACATAAACGGTTACAATTATCGAAATTCATCGTTAAATTACATAAACACAACTTCATTAAAATTCAATAATACGGACACAAATTCGAACAAATTACGATATTACACGTTAATAAATATTACACTTCAACGGATCAGACATAAAGATGTAAAACGTTATCTTCAACCATTACGTAAAACATGTTAGCGACGTCGCTATCATCTTCGACACGTTGTGGAAAATACACTGTCTTCAAAAAGTCATCTTCCTTATCCTCCCTCAAGTCCACGCATGGCGCATTTAAAATCACATCGTATGTTCTATGATTTGAACCAATATGGATAAAGAAGTTGTCATGTTTTGTCTTCAAATCGTCCAACTTGCCGGTGGGCTTTACAAAGAACCTAGCCTTCACTTGCACATCTACATAACGGACATGAAGTTTAACTGAACCTCCTTGTGCATCTTCACACATGTTTCACTTCAAAAAATATAAATAGTTGAGTAGTTAGTGACAAAGTAAATGCGAGCAATGATTGGTGTGACATAACCGGCCACCCAAAAAATAATTCATTTCATTTAATATATAATATTAGTTACATATTGGCCACAAATATCCAAGGTACATAACCGGTCACCCAAAAATACGTCGGGGTGTAATACCACCAAAAAATAGGACGAACACCGACCGACCTAATAGTGTCATAACCTATAACCTATCTAACAAGTCTAGTGACATTCCTAAATTTTCCTCTACTTCTATGTCTTCCATCGCTTCAAATTCTTGTTCCTTTTTTTTGCGGAGTAAGAGTATTATCACAAAATATTGGATTGTGCTCATTTGTTGGTTTGTTTGGCGGCTTTGGCTCCTTGAACATGAGCTCATTGAAGGCATCTTGTCTATCCAAAAACTCAAAATGCCATTTCTCCGCCTCACTGATCTTGTTGGATATCCACTCCGTACAACTCGGTGGTAAAGGACACCCTTCCTTCAAAGTAACATGAAGATAGTGGTCGGGAATAAAGCAAAGACACATGATGTTGGCATGTGGATTAAGTGGTGGAGCACTTCGGATTGGGAAATATGTCTCACATACACCACCCCTTTCGGGCAATGTCAATAGAACAACGGCTCTATTGTAGCAAGTAGCAATAATGTGACCCATATCTGGAGTGGTCAACCACTTATCTACCGACGCAATATCAATTGTACATTTTGGAGGGTGTAAACCATTCAAGATTTTGTTATAACGCTCCTCCGTGACGTATATCGGCATGTAGTCACTCTTATGAGTTCTCAACTCATGAATAAGTTGATGACAAATCAATACATGATATTCCTCATCCATCCCCAAGTGCCTAGCTATTACCCGGAATCCACAATGACCATCCCCTTTAACATTCACAATGTCTTCAACAAAAGGTCTCATGAGATTTGGAATTTGTGAAATGTAAGGGATGCTCCGAAGCGGTTTTGAAGTAGAGGATGAAGCTTGTGAGCGGGAGTACGTGCCAAGGCGTGCATCTTTTCTCTTTGGAAGTGACATCTTGGGTTGTAAAGGTTGACTATCCGGATTTTGAGAATCAATAGTCTCCCATCTAGAGGGGATTCGACCCGTTGATGATACTTTGAGTGTAGTCCTCTTCCTTTTAGGTGCTCCCTTGGTTACCTCTTTTTTTTGAAGGTGGACACATATTTGTGGTTTCCGGAAAGGCTATTTGACGCATCATCTCTTTGATGTGGAGTTTCATATTGTAAGGGCTTGTCTTGAGACGTTCTTGAATGTCATTCCACTCTT
The DNA here is from genome assembly GCA_946800305.1 of Medicago arabica. Classification (NCBI taxonomy): domain Eukaryota; kingdom Viridiplantae; phylum Streptophyta; class Magnoliopsida; order Fabales; family Fabaceae; genus Medicago; species Medicago arabica. The sequence continues at coordinate 4,824,263 of OX326970.1, forward strand.
CCACCACGGAAAAATCATCATCAATCTCTTCTCCTTGTACACTTAACCTTCTTCAATGAGGGTATATATCATCAAAGACAAGAGATAATTTTTGCTTGCACCTTATGGCAATAATATACGCACAAGGTAACTCGTACGATGTTGCTTGCATACAACCACAATCTTCCTTCTCAAAGCCGAATGTCTTGGAGCGTTGCAATTCATCATAGATAAATTTCAATGCGCGTCTAGATACATAACCCTCCAACTCTCCCATCATCTTGATTTTTTTGTATTTGTGTTCAAAGACTGTTTTGTTCCTCTCAAAACTTCCTTGTATCTCACCAAATTGCACGACCAACATCTTGTCTATTTCATCCCAACATGATGTCAAATCACCCACGCTACTCCTCAAATATTTTTTCAACACTCCATGAGCCGATTCAACAATGTCGGTGGTTCTACACCCTAGATGCAAGACTTTATCCGTCCACGCCCTCACAAATTTTTCCTTAAGGTTCAAAACCGTTTCTTCAACATATTTTATGAATTCCGGAAATGGCAAGCATACCTCTTTGAATTTCAATAAATTACTTGCATATGATTCCTCCGTAGGTGATTTGACCAACTCACTCCAAGCGATCACGACTTTCTTAACAACTTCTCTATTCTTCACCTTGCTCTTCTTCAATTCTTTCTTGTCAACTTTTGCATCCTTAGGAGGCTTTGGGTGAACTTTACAATCCGTGATGCACTTAGCCCTTACATTCTTCCCAATATGAAAATAACAAAGCATGGTGTATGTTTTAGGGAAAACTGTGCCAACGGCATTCATCAAGGCACCATCTCTGTCAGTGACAATCACCTTAGGCATGTTGTCTTTTGAGGACAAAAGACCTTTCAACATCGTAAGTGCCCAAGCAAAGTTGTCCTCTAGTTCAAAGTGAAGGAAGGCGAAACCAACGAAATACGTCATTTTTGTAGAGGTGCAACCAACTATCTCAAACAACGGCATACGGTAGTTGTTGGTTTTGTAAGTGGAGTCCATGACCAAAACGGTCGGAAAGGTGTTGAGCAATTTAATTGACTCCGGATGAGCAAAAAATATGTCTTCAAGAGTGCTTTCCTCACTATTGCATCTTGTGTAATAGACATATTTATGCTCCACCAACTTCGAAATCAAGAATTGCAACTCCGTCATGTTACCTCTCTCCCCCTTTCGCCATCTTGTTTGCACATTGTACACTTGCTTGATAGTTATGTCACTTTCTTTGTTATTTTGCTTCAAATTGGTGAGGATATTCCGAGGCACCGTCAAGCTCTTTGTTATGTCAATAACTTTTTTCTTCTCCTCCGCACTAAGCCTTCCCACAATAAGGTGCCCCTTTAACTTCTCATCCAAGTCATGGTTGTGCATTCCACAAAGCATTGCAAGCCACCAATCATTTGTCTCTTTATCAAAGAAACCTTTCAACCTAAACGGACAATTATATTTCCTTGAGCCGATGCCTTCAATGTTCGGTTTCTTCTTCGTCTTAGGTGTCTTGTATATCCCACTCCTTTCACATTGCATCGTCAAGTACGACCTTTTTAAAACGGATTTATCTATACAAACACTAAATCCGGCCCTTACCCCTTATCGACGAACCCAAGCAAGTAACTCTTCTCGCTCTCTCCATCTTTCATTTTTGTGAAAAATGAGGCGGTTTCGCGAGCTTCGCAAACAACACCGATATATATCGGTTTAGGTTCTTCAATTTTACCAATGCGAGCATGAAATGGAATTTTGACTTTACACGGTTTGACATTAATGATCGGTTTGACATCGTCAAAACCTTTGCAGGAAGCATCGTCGGAAGCTTCATTTTTGGCCGGTTTTGGTTCAACGTCATCACCCGCGACATTGTCAACCATCTCCCTATATATCTATTGAATAAAATAATTTACAAAGTGAGAATAAACAAATTACTTGTGTAACAAGCTAACCAAGAATAAAAATGAAGCAAAAAAATCAAAAATCTGGACTGTGTACAGTGGCGTGACTTAAGTCACGCAGCACATTAACACCTGCGCAACTTAAGTCACGCAGCACCTACGCCGTCCGCAAGTTAACTTGCGCACCTTTCCCTACTCCCTACGAAAACCAGACGAATCAAGCACAAAAACCAGCAAAATGAGATAAGTTTTTATGATACAATACCTGGTATTTGGTACTTGATGAGCGTAGAAACTTGCTTCCTAACAATTTGCAATGATTTGGGATGAGGATTTTGACCCCAAAAATCGTACTTTTTGGGTTTTTGAAGGTGGAGGGAAAGAAAATGGTGCTTGGAGTATGGACTGATGGGTTTTGAACAAAAACAGTAACTCTGTGCAATTTAACTCGCGATGCGTGAGTTAAATTGCGCAGCGTTACTTAACGTGCGCAGCGCATGTTAACTTGTGCAGGGGTAAAATTGGAAAGCATGCAAGGCGGGAGTGTTTTGTGCAGGGAGGAGAACAACATTCATTGAAAAATTCATAGAAGTCCCACATTGGAAAGACTTTACACAACACAAGTGTTTGCAAACGTTTAATAATGCAATCAATATAAACACCAAGCGCGCGATGACACAATTCATTTGGCCGAACTTAGACTATGTGGTGTATTATATTTTAATGACCTGAAACCTTAAATTAGGTTTTTGCATGCATCAACATGCTCTTTGCATGCGCCAGTGTGAAGTGGCGCATGTCAACTCAATTCCCCGTCAATATTTTTGACCCCATATTTTCATCATTTTCCTAATGCTTGCAATGGTGTTAGATATTTTTTTAGATTCATTGTCTTTGCTGCACACAATACAAATTTCTATAGAGTAATTATCCAACTTCGTCCTTGAATTTTTACAAATCATCCAAATTCGTCCCCGAATTTTTCAAAATATCTATTTAGTCCCTGAATTTTACAGACGTCCATCAAAATGGTCCCTCCGTCCTAAAGGACCGTTAATGAGGATGATGTGTCGTCTTGCATGTTGTGTTGTCATGTACACGTGTCAACAAGGCAGCCACATGTACAAGGACTAATTTGATGAAAATGGTTAAAATTGCATGTTTAACTTTTCAGTTTCATTTTTTTGTGTTTCCAATTATATCCCTATATATAAGGATCGATTTGATACTTATTGTGATAATTTAGGGACTGATTTGATGGATAGTGTTATAATTTAAGGTCTGATTTGATTGATTATATTTCAGGGAATGAGAGTACAAGAAGATATGACATGAGAGGACCTGCGATTTCAAATGGCAGGCATAAACAAACACCAATGAGGGGTCATGCTCCACAAAATTCAACTGATCCTGGAGTTATTAGAGTTCCATATTCAAATTATGTGTCATCCGCTTCTACTCAACCTCAATACATGGAGTTTATCTCAACCCCAGGGTTTCCAAAGTAGTTATGCATGTTCAAATTATATTTTTGGACTAGTTTAACGGTACAAGTCACATCCGTTAACAAGCCAACTTAACGGAGGGACCAATTTGATTGACATATTGAAAATTCAGGGACTAAATAGATATTTTGGAAAATTCGATGAATTTAGCTGATTTGTAAAAATTCAAGAACGAAATTGGGTAATTACTTAATTTCTATAGTTCTATATGATCTTAAATTCATTTTTTTCTTTCGCATTATGATTCAAATTGTAGGTTTAAATTCGAATTGTTTTTGGAAGTTGAGGGTGGATTTTGGGGGAAAAGGAAATTGTTATCGGATGGATGAAATGAATGGAATCAGTGGCAGTTAATTAGTGGGAATTGAAGAAAGATTGAGTTGGAATTGCAAACAAAACAAGGAAAACTGAAGTATCTTTTAATAAGGGTTTTCTTTGGAACTGCAAAACAAGGAAAATAGAATAAACCGGAGGAATTTTTTAATGAAGAATCCTAAGGGTTTTAGGATTTGGCCGGCGGTATTGTATTATGTGGAGAGAATGGAAAATCGATTTTCATTTGTTTTTTATTATGGAGAAAATGGAAAAGAGAGAAAATTGAATGTATTTACATTTAATTTTATGAAAATAAACAAAATTAAAAGTTTTTTTTTTTAAAAAGATGATTTTTTATAAAACAAGATTGAATAGATTTTTTTTTTGTTTGTTTACGTTTTGGAACAAAGAATGTGAGTTTACAAAGAGAGTATAAACTAAAAAGTGGCATATGTTAAACTTGTCCTTAAGTTAAAGAACTTATAATAAAATTAAATAATAAACTTTATATTAAAAAAATAACTTTTGAAACTTTTAAGATATTAAATACATAATTTAAAAATAAAAAAATTTACATTTGATTCCTTAACTTATATGCCTCCGGGACAAGTTAACATTTTAAACAAAAGTTTATACTTCTAACTTCTAAGTAACATCTCCGTTGGGTGCAGAATGTCATAAATGTTGGTACAAAATTGGAAAACGAATAGACTCTCAGAATACGTGCTGGTTATAAAACCAAGCAGAGGACAAAGGTAGTTTGCAGCCTATTGATTCAAACACAGCAACGAATGTACTACTGCCTTTTAGTATTTTGTTTTGTTACTATATTCTTTAAGAAATTGCTAAGGAAACCACTTCGTGCATTACCAGGTTTCCCCTTTTTTCCTTTATTCACTTTGTTTTCGAAGATTTGTTGTAAACAAATAGAGAAAATTCCCATGTTAATATTTGAAAGTAAACAGACAGGCCTTTTAAGTAACATGCAACGTGAACTATGTCATTTTTGTTTTTTTTTTTTTCTTTCATAAATTTGAAGTCTGCCTAAACCAATAATTTTATTTATTTATTTCTCATGAGAAATTCTTTATGCGTATTGCATGCCAAAATCAAACCAAGCTTACCCTAAATTTGGTTATACTATTTTTGTTGGTTTATTCCGGAAAATAATAGAGATTATACTCCATACGGTCAATATTATAAGCAAACAGACTGTTGCTTTCAGTTTTCATAGATTTGCAATCTTATAGTAAAAGTTATAGAAAATTCCTATGTTAGTCTTTGATAGTAGAAAATAAAAATAATTATTTTTCCTCAAACCAAACAGACAGTTCTTGTTAGTTTGCATTTTGGAAATGTTTGTTGGTTTGTTTTCAAACTTTAAGTGCTGATTAAGTTGGGTTACTGAGTTTGTCGGTTCTCTTACAGGCTGGATGGAAGGTGGTGGAGAAAATGAAACAATGACAACAATAATTACAGGTATTGAATGTCATCATCATCTTCTACCTATTTTTATAACTATGTCATTCCATTAGTTCGATCATTTTGAATCTTTGATATAATAAGTGTCACTGTTCTTTGATACTGGTAATGTCTTCCTACTTGGCATCTGTAATATTTAACTCAAAGGCTTACGTTACCATAAATGAATACAATGATAATAGATAAATTAAGATTATATAAAAAAAAGCGTAGGATTATAGAAATGACAACCTTAGAGAGAGAGAGTGAGAGAGAGAGAGTTGGGGTAGCACTTATAGTATAAAAGATGGTGTAATTAGGCTTAGGTGGTTTCAGTATGTAGAGAGAAGACATGTATATTCTATAGTAAGGAGAGTAGTTGTAGTCGAATCACTAAAGATAGATGGAAACCTAAAAAACTGTAAGAGAAACTTTTAAGAAAAATCTAAAATTAATGACCAGGATAGAAGATACGGGATATGATAGAACATTTTGGTGTTGTTTGATCAATATAGCTGACCCCACTTAATGGGATAAGGCTTTGTTGTTGTTGTGAACATGGATGAATGATTTTGAATACGATTATGTAGGTTTCATGAGCCCATGACAGTGACAGATACTCCAATTAGGTTCTTGAACTTCAAAATTTATTCTCCTAAACTGCATGGCTAAGCATTAGTATCATGCATATTGTCTTGCTGCACTGGAGCTCAACTCTTAGTTGTTTTAATTCTTTAAGTTTTCAGCTAATTAAATGCATGATACTTAATAATTAAAATTATTAGCTGCTGCTCAACCTGATACTGCCAACACTGTGGATTATGAGGTTGCGCGATTCACATGGAAAATTGACAGATTTTCTCGGATGAATACGAAAAAGCTCTATTCAGATCTCTTTAAAGTTGGGGATAATAAATGGTATTGTGCTTATACATTCTCTGAATCAGTTCATGGTGGTCAGCCTGTCATAGTTGTTATCTTAGTTTCAATGTGCATTTTATCTTCAGTGACATCTTTTTTTTTTTTTCCCACTCTGAGCAGGCGTGTACTTATTTTCCCCAAAGGGAACAATGTCGACTATTTGTCCCTGTATTTGGATGTTGCAGATTCAGTTACTTTGCCCTACGGTTGGAGCAAATATGCACAGTTTAACATGACAGTTGTTAATCAAATCAGCAAGAAGTACTCTGAGAAAAGGTAGCCTATTCAGTTCGTTCCTTACAGTTGTTAAAATGTGAAGTACCATACATCTATGTGGAAAAGAGAAATGCTGGAATTAGAAGCAAAAAAATCGGTGTCTAATTTTTGTAACTTTATTTTCTGTATGTAGAGACACAGCACCATTTCAATGCACGAGAAAGTGATTGGTGTTTCACATCCATCATGCCTCTGTGATTTATCTGATCCTACAAGAGGGTATCTTGTGAATGATACTCTTAAAGTTGAAGTTGAAGTTAACGCCACGCCCAATGTTGATCAGAAAGACACTGCCAAGCATTTAAGGGTAAGTAGATATTCTTATGTAAGTTTTAAGTTTAACTTCTAAATAAAGTCACCGGGCTAATTTGTTATATGATATATATTTGGCTATTGCAATCAACTTGATGATTGTTCTTGACCAAAACTATGTCATTTTCCCTCCCAAATTTGAACTCTTCCCGAAACAATAATATTTTAGATAATTTCACAATCTGGAAGACTAATTCTGGTACTGTATATTGACAGATTGAGAAACTGTCAATTTTTTATTTTGTTCTCATGAGAAGTTCCTTATGACTGTTTCAAACCAAGCTCCCTTTGCCAATAACTTGTAATTTCTATTGTACTGTCTCTGGGTTTATTCTGGAAAATCTCAACTGAATTTGTACAATGGGGGTTATGCAGATGTTGAAGAAGGACCAGGAAGAAAAAAAGCACAAAAATATGGAACCATTGGAGGAGAAAAACAAAAACATTGTAGCTGAAGAAATGAATGTTGAGAATAACATAGAAGCTCAAGAGACAGAAAATAATGACCTCAAAGACTTCTTTCACAGACCAACAAACACAACTCAACTCTCTTGACGCTCAGATTGCTGATCTTAAAGCCAAGCTTGACAAACTACAAGGTGACAGGGACAAATTTGTTGAGATTCAAGATCAAGAGAAAGATAAGATCACATCTTTGAACAAAGAAGTTAAGTCAATTTTCCATCACCTCGTTGATGATCAAATTAAATTGAAAACCGTTGAAGATCAAATTCCAGAGGCTCAAGCTGAATTGGAAAGTCATGAGAAGCTCTATGGATTCTTCAAGGCAGTTCCTCCATTTTGATTTATGTTGTTGGCTCGTTGCTTTGCCTTTTTGGCAACAACATTTTACTTCAATGCCAATTTAGCCTTCTAGCTTTCTATTTTAATATTATGAATACTTGGCACAAGTTTATTTTATGTATTGACCTTTTATTCAGATTTAGTAAGCATTGTTATTAGTAAACACATTTTCTACTTCGAAATTTGTTTCCTAATTGGGGGGTTAATTGTTAATGGAGTTTGAAGACCCGACTTCAAACATTGAAAAACACATAAAATACTAACCTAAGAACTAATTACTAACATTATCCTTTTCAAAAAGTACTTCCTTCCTAATTTGACGACTATTTTTACCAAATATTTCAGACTTATGATTAATTTTATTCAAATTAAGTCACCAAACTGAAAAGTTTTCTCGTTATAACCTTTCTCTTTCTTGAATTATAACATGATGTATTTTCTAGAAGCTAGTTTAACAGTGTATGGAATGTGTAAACCTTGAGAAAATTCGTTTTATTAATATTATGTAATTAGTTATACAAATATTTTGAAAAGAAACTTACATACTTTTTTTGTCACATTAGAAATTCGTTGACAGAACTGTACAAAGGGTTAAATTTTGCGTTCATATCGGATTCCAACAAGTCTATCATATGAATCTCCTCTTTTTCAAGGTGTGATTTGTCACTAGCAACAAATACATGAAGTTCTTGTCCAACTTCAGTCCATCTACATCCAAGAATCTTTTTTGGTCTATTTACTTTCATGAAGCTACTTATGTTTGATACTTTATCCCATTTTCCTAAAGTTGCATATATACACATTTGAAAGAGCTACATAATTCCTTGGTTTATTTGGCTCCAATTTTAACAACCATTTTGCTCTATAATTTGCAACTTCAGTCTCATGGTTCGGTCCACAAGCAACAAGCAGAGATCCTAATATGTCTGCATGTGGAGGACTTGGCATTGCGAAGATAATTCTAAGAGTCTCATGGTAGTCCATGTGATCAAATTAGGCGTTACACCGAATGATTGCGTTTCGGAAAACATGACTTGAGCCTCAACAACCTTACCTGACTATTTCTAAAGAAACCGAACATCAACGAATTCCACAAAACAACATTCAGAGTATGCTCTCCAGTTGCATTTGATTGAAAATTTTCAAAGCCTCGCCACTAAGACCTTCCCCCGCACAACCTTCCAACATCGTATTCCACAACACAATATCTGTCTTCTCCGTCGCAGAACAAAAAGCTCCTCTTGCACAATCCACAAAAACCTCGAGATCCTTTTTGTTTGTATCAGTAAGGCCAGATGAACTTCTGTATAAAGGTCCCTTTGTTGATAAAAAGACACAAATTATTATTTTACAGGAATAAACAAATACAATTTGAACTAGTTCAGATTTGTTACATAATGTTGTTCTAGTTGTATTGCACCATAAATATAAACAAGCTTCTTAGTTGCTTCTGCAAGTTATCTAGTTAGTTAGTTAGTTAAATAACTGTTTTAGAGTTAGTATAGAATATAGAACATGTATCATAACTATCCTACACCTTCATGAATCTATATAAGCTGTAATGTACTCTATGATCAAATAATGAGAATCATTTCCATTCATTTCTTAGTTTCATAATATGGTATTAGCTCTCTCTCTCTCTCTCTCTCAAGTGAGAGAAGTTAGCTACGATCCACGTAGGGGTTGGTTCATTTTTCCGTTGCAATCTTTAAAGCTAATCACTTTTCTCTAAGATTTTCTCATGTTTTCTTGTTGATTTGATTGTGATTGTTGGTGAAGCTTAGGCTACAATTGAAGAATTAAGAGTAATTTACCCAATAATCAATGAAAATTTGTCTTATAAGTTAATTTAAAAGTAGTACCCACAAACTAGTTTTTACTCATTTGGTCAATTTTCATTGGTTGTTGGATAAATTATCCATAATTGTTGGAGGGTAGCCTATGCCTTACCAATAATATATGATTGGGCATGCTAATGTTTTTTTAGAGGAAGATTGGACATGTTAAATTTGTAACAAACACTATAGCAATATATATCTTTCAATAAATGAGTCAAGAAGGAACCTCATATAACAACAAAATCTTGAAACATGAGAGATTATGATAATATCAATAATAGTAATAATAACAATTTTCTTTAAATATTTAACCAACTAAAACCAATATATAATTTCCATGGTAAATTCATCTAAACTTAGATCGATATATCAAGTAATAGGTTATGCAAAAACCAAAATGAACTCGCAAAATTATTAGTTAATGTCTGAAAAACCAGCTATTTTTGTACCAAAATTTTTTATCATACGAATTACTACTATTGTTGTCACACATTTGAATGTATTATTCGTATTTCCTTGTACTACTTTCTGTAGAGTAGGCGAACTGCATTATTTATGATGTAAAGTGTTTATAGACAAGTTATTTGCCTAACATGTCCAAAAACAGATAGGAGGCTGCTTCCCTTTTGAAAGACATGTTTCCCCCTGTCCTATCCAATATTAACTTGTATCTAGAAAATTGTTAACTTTTCAATCAACTATATTACTTATAAAAAATTTCAAAATTTACTTATTGACAGTTATTAATAAATATTCAAAAGTATTATACGTATTTTGTTCTAATAGTAAAACAACAAACCTCGACCGGGTTTGAGTTTGACTAAGCTTTAGAGAAAGGTAAGTGTTAATACATTTATAAAAATATATTTACATTGAATATATAGTTAAATGAGTTTATATCACATACTATATTTTGAAAACTTATTTACTAGTGATATATTTAAAGGGAACACTCTAGTACTCAGGTGTTTAATTTGGTCGTATAAAAAAAATCTGATTTAAGCTATTCATGAATCATGATGGGCTAATGCTGTATATTAGAGGTGCTCTAAATTCTAATTAAGGATATAGAAAGAAAACTCAGTCGGAGGTAGTTAAAAGTCAAACACAAAGGACACAACACGTCAACAATTTCATGCTTGGCGTAATGATGAACCCATGTAATCTTGCTTAATTATGTTCCATTTCTTTTCATATTTTTCGTCAACACCAGATCAAGTTTGTAAAAGAAATAATTATAATTCAAGACTGGATATTTTTTTTTAATAAGGCTGGAGCATAATAACATTAAGAAAGAGGTTGAGTAATTTCTCACCTATAATCTAATCTTATGTTACGTGCTCATATATATTATTAAAAAAAAAAGGAAAAAAGTATAGAAATGAGTTATATTTACAAGAAATGACTTTCTTCTGTTTATAAATAAAATGGCATATCAACGCATCAATCATTTTCCAACTGAGTAGGGAAAATAAACATTTTTCAATTAAATTTTAATTTTTTTAAGTAAATAAATAAAGCAACATGATACTATATAATGAATCCTTTTTTGACAAATATATTTCGGTGGAAAAAAATGGTTAGTTTGGGTGAGAATAGAGATGTGTGTGATTGGACTTGGATGTTAGGGTTATTTTAGGGGTAGAGTAGTTAGTGAATGAATGTGCTTCATTGTTATCTAACATTTTACTATAGGCCAATGTAAAAGACTTAATTGAAATTGGAATCTGATTATAAATAATGAGTATTCGATCATAGAAACATATAGTTTTGTTGAAGCATTTTGAAGAAGACGTATCACCGTATAATAATATAATTTGGAACAAACTTTAAAGTTTTATGCCTTAATTGCATTTTCATCCCCTAATTTCACCATTTTTTTAAAATGATTCCTTATTTTACAATTTCACGATTTTTGGTATTTTATCTAATATTTAGTCTAAAATATGATGATATAACATGTTTTAAATAAAAAATTTAAGAGAATATCTTACAATTTTTTTATGTTGATCTTTTCTCATCATCTAATCATACACAAGTTATTCAAAAACATATCATATTACCAATTTTATATTTATAAATCATTAATTTTCGTAAGGCATAAGCATGTAGTCCTTCCTATCTTCTCTTTAAATACTCTCTCCATACTCTACTGTGCTATAACGTAAACAAAAAATGTGTCAACAATTTTATCTTTTAAAATAACATTTATGCTTTTTAATCTAGAAAAAAAATCTCTAAAACGTATGAGAAATACTACTCATTATTCATGTTAACTACCCAAGAAAAACACTCACAGACAAATATTAAAAATAATAATCAGGCACCTTTATAATGGTCTTTTCAATGATTAATCAACGTTGAATCACTTTATAAGAAATGAGAGAAATAAGAAAAATCACTTCATACCTTTTTTTTTACAGAGAAAGAGAAACAGAACTTTCAAAAACTACAAGCCCTAGAAAAAATAAATTGGTGCTTTTTCTTCAAATTTTATATGTCAATTTTTCGTTTACTTGTATTGATTGTATCATCCAATTCCAAGCACAACGAAAAGGATGGAATATTATGGAGTACGGGTTCATGAAATGAAATCTTTTCTTTTTCTTTCCATCAAATCAAACCAAATTAAACTGTCCTTTTATTAACGTATCTTTCAGTTCTGTGCTTTGTAGGGTCATTTTTGAATGTGTTATGATAGTTTAATCGGTGGTAGTCATTGATGGGCTCGTACCCACCATACAAAAAGTCTTTGGTTTACCAACTTCTCAAAACTCTGATATATGACTATCTATGAGAGATTATTATGTACAACATTTGAGTTTATATATCGATATAATGGCAATTACAAACACTTTATAAGTTGTTTGTAAATTGTTTTTGGTACATTTTAATAAGTTTCTTATAACTAATGAAAATAAACATCCTATATAGCTTAAACGAAAACGCTTTTTAAATGCTGTGTATCGCACGAATAGTGTTGATAGGCTTTATACTACCCCTGGCCCACGTTCTCTACACCAAACCATGAAGTAGAAACCACTTTGTGTTGCACGGTAAATTCAACACGTATGCTTCTGGAAATTCCACGATAAATAATTAGCTAGAAATAGCACTACTCTTTATAAAAATAACTTATAATAAACATTTGTTTTTGTTATAAAAAATATATCTTAAAGAAAAATATCTTATAGCTTAAATGAAAACATCTTAGTTATGAGTTTGAATTTAATTTATCTTTATATAGGAGAAACACTTATGCTATAAATTGAAGATTAAGTTGTTTATTCAACCTAATCTTATGTTGGAGAGTGGGGCTCAAGGAATCATCATATCATATTGGATTTATGTTATATAAGTGAGATATTTTATAAACCTAATGTAATATTATGACATAAGTTTTCTATTTAGGCCAAATTGGTCCCTCCCATTTTATATTGTTTATTTTATACTTATTAAGGCAACAAACAATAAGAATATTTTATACTCTTTTTTTTTTGACTAAAAAATATTTTATACTTATTTTCTCCGTTAAATCATAATTTTAGCCACCTTCATTTGAAGTATATCAAATAAAACGCCTGCATATGTGACGACGATTCTAGGAGGTGACAAAGGCGGAAAGGTCAGACAAGGTGGCATTTCATTTTCTATGTCACGCTTTATCCCCTTCTTTTCTCAATCAGAATAGCAAATGTTGTTAATTAGATTAAAAAAATACGGTTAAATGAAGAAAGTGTGGATAAAATATTTTAGGAGAGACTTATTTGATCCAGATTAGTGAGGGGTTAATTTGAACTTTCTAAATGATAATTCAAAATTTTAAAAACGGGAGGGAGTAGTTTGGCATAAAAAATGGAATATGCTTAATATTTTTTTTTGGAAGAAGAAAATTGAGAAAAGAAAAGGGAGGGAATAGTTTGGCCTAAAAAAAAAGGGAATATGCTTAATATGTTTTTTTTTTTTTAAGAAACTAAATTAGTTCATCTAAATTGATGCCGGAAAGATCGAACGTGAAACCATGAATATTAATATAATTCAAGGTTCCACATCAACACCATCAAACCAACATGGGTTGAAAATACTTAATATTACGAAGATTGAGCAACAAAAGACAAGAATTGGTGTGTGAGTCATGGCTTTGACAAATGTATGGACATGATTTTTTGTCAAAGAATAAAATTACAATTTTGGGTTACCTTATTGTACAGTCAGAAGATAGGTGGACCCACCACATACTTGCCACTTAGGAGAAATGAGGGTTACACATTTTATATCTCGGTGGAGGTTAGTGAGCATGTATCCCGACCCAACGTGCTCTTCCTCCCATTATTCGAGAAAAACGACGTATGTGTTACAACTTGACCGAGTCACCTCTACTTATAGGCAGGGCCGGACCTTGGGGGTGTGAAAAGAGCTCAATGGAGCTAGGCCTCCCCAAGGGTATGGGTTTAAAAAAAATTATAGCCCAGTAGTACTATTAAGTACTACCCACTAAAAAAAATAAAAAATTTCTCTATGAGAACTCTGATACCACACATAATATTTTTTTTCTTTATTCTTTTAAAAAAAATACATTGTTATTTTATTACGGACCTCTTTTCATTTACAGAGCCGAACCTTCGGATTCGTAGAAACGACTCTGCTTACATCCATGTTGTCATTGACGAAGAGGGGGTGTCGAGGAAAAAGGACGAGTTGGTAGTACACTTGGGAAAACGCTTCCAAGACAGTTCCACCTTTTTATAGGTCACAACTAGTATAAGCAGAGGAGTCATATTTCTCTCATATTATCACTTTTACGGAATAAAAAGTATCATGCTTACGATAAATACAATTATAGTAGTGTGTGTTGCTATTCTTGTTGTTTGTATGTCACTCCCTTCATAATGTATATCATTCATGAAGAAAAAAAATATGACATCAATTTTTTTCAACTTAATAATTGTATCCGACGAATCATCTCTTTTTCAAAGATAATTTGAGTTTTATTTTTTTTGTAAAAGACTAAATTGAATCGTTGAAAAACCATGACAGATCAGGTCGAGTTTATATATATATAGTAAACTTTCAACTCTTCCCCAATAAATGAGGTTTAAAAGGGCCAACCAGTTTTGCAATCCTAGTGAAAGGAGTGGAATGCATAAAATAACATGTTGACCGTCTCTTTTTTTTTTTTTTTTCTTTTCCGAATTTGATTTGATGTGAATGTGAAGGCACACTAAAGGGAACTAGATGCGTGCCACAAACTTCGGGCAGCAAAAAAAGGAAAAAACTAAAATAAAACAAAGGTGACGTGAAATCCCACTCAGCAACACATAGCCATGTATATAGGCGTGATCAGAAACAGCATAAAATTCTTTCATAGGTATCGTTGGAGAAAATGAACACTCCCATAGCAATGGATTTTAGTTGAGTTCAGTATATATTTATCATTATCCATGTCATATTTTATCTAGAATTTATTGGTACTCAACCTAACTTTTTTGTCAAATATTATAATGGTTGGGATACATCTTTTAAAATGGGTGGATAAATGAGATGTCTAGATTCAGACCTTGATCATGTATATACATATATAGCAATGCATTGTTTCTATCTATCAACTGAACTACGTTTACGAAAACGATGTATTCAACCTAACTTTAAAGTAGATAAAAGATTTTCAAAAATTATTTGGTATAATCAATTTTATACTAATTTTGACTATGTCAACTTTTTTACCATCTAAATTATTAACTCATAGTCATATCAACTAATTTTTATTTAGCTTTATTTATGATATTTGATCCGAGGTGGATCTTGTGAACTATAATAGGAAACATAAAAGTGGAGATTAGGACAATGATTTGAAGTATTTGATGGACTATATACAAACACTTTAATGCTCAAGTCAGTAGAGATTAATATGGATGAGAGAAACTCCTTGCTCATGCGTGCAAACACATAAACATAATGGTATGACTAATATGTAAAATGGATGAAAAGTCTGGTGAAGACGTTACCAGACATGTGGATTTCACGGTGAGCCAAAATCAAGGGTTTGAGACACTACTTTCCAAATATGATGGACTCTGCCAAGTTCAAAACAATAAACTATAACTATAATGATTTTTGTAGCAATATCCCATATATTTATGTTGACATATACAAACTGAAAATACATTTTATCTAGCACAAGAGTGTCCGAACATAACACAAATAGTGTTTTAGAAATACAACAGCACCAATGCCACAAAGCAAAAGTAGTTGTGACTGTTTTAACCTATAACCAAGTATGTCGATAAAAACCTAAAGGCTATAACCTATTTTTAACAAATGGTACAAATAATACCATGAACTTTTGTTTTGAGGGGTAATACGAATTTGTGGTAGACCAGAAACATACTAGCATACAAATACTTCGCACGTGCCATGCAACTGGTCAAATGCCGGTGCCATTCGTCTAACACGTGTAAGCCTAATCCTCCAAATATACAAAAACAAAGTGTGTATAGTCGAAATTCTTGACTTACCCCACCCTTGTTAACAACGTGATTACGACCCCTCTACACTCTTTTTTCTTCTTCTTTCTCTCTCCTTCTCAAAAAATAAAATATCTTCAACAAAGGATAGTATATATATATTCATATAGTTATTTATGTATACATGAATGTGTTTTATCCTTTTCTTTTTATAAAAAAAATAGCATCTAATTATATCTAATAATCTAGTGTAATATTATATATTGTGTATGTCACGTCTATATATTCAAGGACCCCTATATATATACTCTATATCATACCCTAAGATCCTACCGAACCAATACGTGGAGCTCATATGATCACATAATGCAAAGTCGAGGTTTTCAATCAATTTTTCATCTTAAGAATATTGTCAATGCATAGCCTTATTTAAAATAAAATTATAAAATGGTTACTTTCCTAACATCAATTATCATGCATCAATAATTTATCAAAAAATTATCATGCATCAATAACAAACAAACAAACAAAAACATTTTTTGCATGCATTACACTCAACTTGTCATTTTTCTTTCTTTTTGATTAGATTCAAAATCATCAAATTAATAATTAATATCGAGGAGCACACTTTAATTAGTTGTACGAGAAGTCGCTATCAGTTACACAGCTAATTAAGTCTTTCAACCAATTGGTTTAATTAAGAATAGATCACAAATCACGCCACAATATAGCAAATTATTCTTTTTTACTTTTTAAAGAAAAATAAAATAGTTTTTACCAAAATAAAGTTTTATTTCCTTTAAAATATGTTCAAGTTGTAAATACTTAGGGTCTCTTAAACATGTGATCAAAAGAAAATTCTCACACACAATACAATTCATCGTTTTATTATATAAGTTGAGATATAAATTATAGAAATTAATCTCTAGAATTGCATGCAAATTATTATTTTTAAAAATCAGAAAACATCAAAAAGACACGGTCCATAGAAAGTTGGAGAACCCTGCTTAATTACCTGCAAACATTAAAGGAGGAGTGTGTAAAAGTAGGAGGAATATAAAATCAAGAAGAAAAACAAAGTTCTAAACTAAAAAAGCTCTCTTTCTCATAACAAGCAACCATCAAATTAAGTCTTATAGCTGAAATTTCATTCTCATAAAAAAGTTAGCTTTATTTCTGGTCCTTAATTCCACTTTCTCTCCTCACTCACTCTTCTTATCTTCTCTCTTCCATGGCTAATGAGAATCATGATCCTTTCCATCATGATGAACTCAATCACTCAAACTTTTCATTTTCACAAAACTTTCAAGGATTTGATCCTTCTTCTCATAGTACAAGTTTCAGTGACTACTTACATGGTTCCATGGACTACAACACCCTATCAAAAGCCTTTGACTTGTCTTGTTCTTCATCTGAAGTGATTTCTTCCATTGATGACAACAACACAAAGAAATCTAGTGCAGGAGATTTATCCTCACTAGTAGGGATTAGTGAGACACCAAAATCTTCAGAATCATCCTCATCTAATGAAGCTGTGATAGAAGAAAACTCAAGCAACAAGAAAGATAAGCAGCCAAAATTAGGGTGTGAAGATGGAGATGATGAAAAGTCTAAGAAAGAGTAGGTTTTCATGTCACCTCTTCTTCTTACTCTTCTTCTTTTCTTGTCCCTCTTTTTTAATGATTTTTTGATAGATCAATGGAAGGTAAGAAGATTTTTCCTCAAATACATATAGATTTTTTTTTTCTCTTGCTTTAACTCATGAGTAGCTAGGAATCATAATTTTTTGTTGTTTACTTTGTGGTAGAATTTTGATTTTTCTTCGAATTACTATAATGGAATTATATTTTATTTTCAACATCTAATTATGACATTTTCAGTGTCTCTTATGAAATGAATCTAGTCAATCTTGTCTATATTAAGTACAGTAGTGTGAATGTAGGTTTTGTTACTTTTGTATGTATGACTAAAATGGTGGAAAAGGAACATAACCCTAATGTACATTTCTTATGATGAGTTAGGCAAGTTTTATTATATGCAAGATATATTTATGTATCTATTGTTGTGAATTTGTCTAATGGTTTGGTGTATTTTAGGAACAAGGCTAAAAAGAAAGAGAAAAAGGTAAAAGAGCCACGGTTTGCATTCTTGACTAAAAGTGAGATTGATCACCTTGAAGATGGATATAGATGGAGAAAATATGGACAGAAAGCAGTCAAGAATAGTCCGTACCCAAGGTTAAATTATTTCCAATTTTCAAATTCAGTAATTTTTTGTCTACTTTGGTACTAAACCTTTCAAAATAAAACTATTTATTAAGTGCCAAAATCATCAATATTAACATACACATTCTTTAAATTATTTTTCTATATATTTATTTTTTCTCATAGTTGATGTAACTACTCATATGATCGTACTCGTCTAATTAAGACTTTGAAACAGATCTACAACCCTTTGTAGATACAAATCACGATTTCTGAGACTTGTTTTTGTTTTCAAATTAATATTTGATAATGCAACGTATATGATCATATTACACAAATGTACATATATATTCTTGAAGTCAAATGATTAATGAATTTCAAGTAAATGACTACTCTTTTAGGGTACTTGACTTCGAGTACTAAAAAAATCTTCGGTCATGCTTTACTTATTATTATCTCTCCTCTAGGTTAGGGTTGTATCAAAGACAGGGTAAGGAGGCGACCATCCTAGACCTCAAAAAAATAAGTACGAAATTTGGGTTCTAACAAAAGAAAAAAAATTGGGGTTCATTAGGCCCTAAAAAATTACTTAAATTCTAATTGAAGATGTGATTGTTAGTAACAGACTTAGTTCTTTGTTGACCAATTTATAATTTATTGTGATGTTATAAGGGGAGTTCAAAATCCTAGCCTTCATCATCCCATACTCTTCGGTCAAAATCACTTTGAAAATTTAATTCAAATTGTAGATTCGCCTTAACCCACCAAATTCTCAGATACGGTCTTGAACTAGGTTTCCTCCTTCTCTTGAAAATACGACGATTATGACAAAAAAAATTCAAATATAACTAATCCATAAATTAGTTTCACAAGATATATACCTCTAAACTATTCCATATTTCATGTCATAGCATAAGTCTAATGTTATTTCTGTATGTGTATATAATGCAGGAGCTATTATAGATGCACAAGTCAGAAGTGCATTGTGAAGAAAAGGGTGGAGAGGTCATACCAAGATCCAACAATTGTGATGACAACATATGAAGGACAACACAATCATCACTGTCCTGCAACACTTAGGGGTAATGCTTCCTCCATGTTGTTGTCATCATCATCATCCCTCTTTGCTTCCACTTCAATGGGATTGGAGCAAAGATTACACCAAGATTTCTTTTCTCAGTTTCTTCCAACTTATAGCCAAAGTGATCAACAAATTTTCCACCAAAATCTTCCACAACCTCATCAGCAAGAACAACAACAGCAGCAGCAGTTTCAACTTCGTCGTGACTATGGTTTGTTGCAAGATTTACTACCCTCATCATTTCCTGGAAAACAAGAGCCTTGAACTTATATACTAAAGTAATAAAGTTTCCCATTTGAATCTGTAGTATATCCATAAATTAAGTCTCTATATAGTAAGTACTAAGTAGTAGCTTCCCTTAACTTGTTCTGTATACCTAGATTTGTATGCATATTAGAGCATTGTTTAAGAACTAATTATTACTGCGGATGATGATGATGCACTTGGATCTTAATTTTTAACCATATATATAGCTTGGTGAATTTGGTGAAAAATGTCAATTTTTTTCCATTTGATCAGTCTGTATATTTAGTTTCAAAGTTGTAAATGTGAGGGGAAAATGATGGTTTGAAAGGAGAATTAGCATACTATGTTGATATTTTGCAGTGAAATATATTGATAGGACTTGCTGGTTTCATTTCATGAACCATTATTTTACTAGTTTAGAAGGTGGCATATATGAGGTACAGCTTGCAAGAGTATGAAACTAAAAAGGGACAAAATCAACTAATACTGTAGGGACTTGAATGCATATCCATTTGTACGTAGTCTCTATTATGAGTGGTTATAATTCAAAACCTTTCATTTTCTATAGGGTAATTTTGGTGCACACTGTATATACGGCGACATCCATTTGTCACCATTTTTTTTATATGTAACAATAATTTTGTTTTTATATTTTTGTCAAAAAAAATAAATCTTTTTATATAAAAAAAATGTTTATAAATTATTAATACCGATGTTGGTGGGAGAGTAGCCGACCACCGTGAACCATCAAAGCTTTGTCATCGACCACCATGGATCGTCAAAGCTCTGCTACCGACCACAAGGGGCTTGGTAAAGCTCCGTTATTGGCCAACCACCATCAATCACCACCAATGGTGGGGTGTCCAGTGGGTGTCCCCATATATGTGGTGTTAACCTATCACTATCTTTTTCAATATTATAATTGATGGTTTATTTTTGTGGGCAAGGGGAATTGTATGCCAACGATAGATTGATCTAGGTCGTATGGTATTTCGTCCCCTTAAACAAATTGTCACGGAAGTTCGATCATTTGGCTCTTGTATATGGAGAAAATTTGGTTGGGAGGGGAAAATTTACCTTGTGTTTCAAATAATCCCAATGGAGATTAAACGCCGCCAAACGACCGTAGAAAAATCGAAAGGAATTAAATTAAATTCTAAGCAATCCGTCATAGTGTGTTTCAATATGGTAACCGGAATTTCTACATGAATTAAAATTTTAGAAAATTGAAATACTTCAATTGAATTCCCTTTATTTTTATAGAATGATAAAATTCTTCACATGCACGCTTTGTTGGGCTATTTTTATAAAAAAAATTAAGTTTTGGGGAAAAGTATAAATATGTAATGAAAAGTGATCCAAATGATAATTTAAAAAAATTTGATCAAATTTAAAAGTTCAAAAAGTTGAGACCAATTTTAAAATATAAAAATAGGGACCAATTTTCAAAATTTAAAAAACTAATTAGGGACTAGTGTATAATTTTACGAAACAAATAGGAACTACTTGTATTATTTTTAAAAAATTATAAAAGGATTATTTTGAAATTCACATTGTATAGAGTTTTAAATTCTTAGTTTTTAGGTTGTATTTAAAATTTCTAAATTTACTTTTGTCAAAATACTTCATAAAATTAATTAATTAAAAGTCAAATTTATATTGGAGAATTTGAATTACCCTGTAAAGCTACATTACCTCAAAAAAATAAAAAAATCTCTTTCGAAAACACTAAGTTGTTGTTAGGTAAACATACGGTTTTTCAAGTCACTTATTTGGTGATCCCTTGTGCCCTAACAATTTTATAGAACATTTAATCGGTAAATACCTCAGTGTTTTCCTAATTTAGTGATTTATCTTAGACATGGTGAGCTTGTACCAACTTATCTATATCAAGGTATAGTTTTTAAGAACCTATATGGCTATATGTAAATGAAAGGTTGATTGAATATTTTGTTTAGAATGAGAACAAGTACATTTTTGGCGCTTTACTTTCATAGTTCGTAGTATGTGTTTGCGTGTACAATTGTGCAATGCATACTTTTAGTTTGATTTGTGGATGGGCATATACACCTAACTTTTGAGGCTTGATGTGATCTTAGTTTACATTAATGTTGTTTTTCCTTTTTCATTTTTTTGGGTCAAAGAGAATGGCAACCATATTCACATGCACCAATGAAGAGAAGATGAGTATTGCAAGTTTCAATTAACACTCAAATTTTATGAAGATAATTCAATATTATGTTTGGATGAAGTAATTTTATGACTATAATGTAATTTAGAGGGTAATTCAAATGCTTATATAAAAAAAGATATATTAGTCAAATTCTCCAATTTAAATATCTTCTTTGTGTAGAGGAATGATGGTTTGAAAAGACTATAAATTGATCTTTTGCGTTTAAAGATACTGATAGGACTTGATGGCTATGGTTTCATTTCATGCATCATCTCAATATTTTGGTTAAAATAAGGTAGCATATGATCTACAACTTGCAAGAATATGAAACTGAAAAGGGACAACATCAACTAAAAAAGCATGGGACTTCAATTCATATACGTGTGTAACCATTTTGATATACTTATGGTTGGATTTTTTGATGCATATATATCCATACCTAACTTTCAGGCTTGATGTGATCTTAATTTAGACTAATATTGTTATTTCAACAAGAAATATTGTTTTGCACCAAAATCTTGACATTTTCTTTTTTCTTTTTCAAACAATAAACATTAACCAGAAAATGTAATGTGTGTTTCATTTGTGAGTGGATAATTCACTAATTGACAAAGTTCTAACTTCTAAGAATGCAAATGCAATGTAAGTGTCACACACAGATAGTAAACTCAAGATTGTAGGTGTGATTTCGCGGGTGGTTTGATATCATATCTTTCGTTGGGTTGGAACGGGTGTCATGTTGTCCGGTAACATAATGTCTCTTCTAGATTGCTTTTCAACCTCCTCTTGGAATACAAAGTATCGAAAAGGCCTTACGCTCATTTGGCACACTACTTTATGGAAGATTTGTGAGGCGATGAATGGTGTAACTTTCTCTTCCAAGAATCACATGGCAAAGGATTTAGTAGAAAATATTAAAGTCGCCTCTTGGACGTGGATCCTTGCTAGGAATAAAGGAGGACATGTTTGTACTACGAATGATGTTTGAATCCTTTACTTTGTCTTGACTGTTGGGTAGTTTTGATTCCGTCTGGTGAGGAGAGTAATGGATAAGAAACGTAAACGCCAAGGTTTACAAAGATTATTAGATATATTTTACACTGATCCTAAGATTTTTTTAGTGGTACAAAATATATTTACAATCTAACTAACTATATGAATGTTTTTGCAGTGAGAATAGCTTATCCATTTCCACGATGAATCACTCTCAAATGTGTGCAGCGGTAGGAAAACGCAAAACCAAACATATCATAAGGGTTCTAACAGAATGATGATGACATGAATGTGTCAATCTCCATGCTCACCACTCTCATTGGAATGTCCTAACTAACTGGCCAGCTAGCACCTCACTCCTACCTCTAATTATCTTTCATCTTTTTCTTTTCATAGACTCTCCATATGCAGTGAATCATAAGATGAAAGTTCAGTTCGGTTTGTGATTCTTTTTGCCCACCCCTAGCAGTAATAATGCATAAGATGGGTGAAGGGGTTTTCAACTCAAGTCTCTATTGTCAACACAAGGGGCATTCAACCACATCAACAAACACACTAGAGAAAACTTATCTTTATGTATGGAATCAAATTGTTGAGTTAAGAACACAATAAAGTCAAAACTAATGCATAAGAAAGACCAATTATCTTTTGATTAAATTCTTTTTGAAATAAACTCAACAAAAATGAAAAAAATAAATTGAACCAAAATATTGTTAATAGCAGAAAGGATAAAGGGAAAAAATGAACAATCATGTAAGAAAAAGATAGACTCAGCAGAAATCTGTACAACACTATCACTGTCTGGCCACTTTGATAAAAAAAAATGATTCATTCTCCAGATGGGTTTTCTCGTCTGATTCTCTTGTCAGATGCAGCAAAATTTCTCAAGGATACATAGACTTGGAGATATAAGGTATAAATTAGTTACTGGAATGGGTATAAGTACAACAAGAATTGTACATGCAGGCTAAGTATGTGGCTGTCAATCCTATCCTTGAGTTGTTTCCGGTGCATAGCTCTTAGAATGCCCCGCCTTTCCAGCATCTGATGGACCAGAAATATCCTTGACTGTTTCAATTTCCAAGCTGGTAGTCGAGCTCTTTCTGTTCCTTCGATCCTGAAAGCGATTATATCAGTCAGTTATCTTGCTTATGTTTTTGTATATTGACAATAATGAGGACTCATTTTCTATGTCACTAGATATACTTCAATACTTATCTAAGCACACACACAAAATGCCTACAAAAGGGGACCAATTTACCATTTTTTGCTTTTGGTATGCAGACAAGGTAAACAGGTTGGAAAATATGACAAACTAGACATTCGAGTCGTGAAGTGAACAAAACTTATTAATTATGAGATAATTACAAGTCACGAGGTATCGAAGCAAACCTCTCGAAATGGATATTCATCAGCTTCAAGCATCCTTACAACTTGACTCATTTTGGGCCTCTTTTCTGCATCAGGATCAATACACCTGAGTGCAACCAGAAGAGAACGCTTTAAGGCACGTGCAGATGGTTTAACTTCAAGCCTTGAGTCCACAACTTCCTCGGCCCTCCTTGCCCCCACCATCATCTTGAGCCATTCAACAAGATTAACCTGCCATTATGATCAACAAAATCTCATCAGAGTTCAGACATGTGAAGAATAAACAAGCTGACAGAGTTCTACGGAGATTACACACCTCATTGGAAGGACGCGCATAGTCTACAGGGTCCCTTCCAGTAACTGCTTCCAGCAGAAGGACACCAAAGCTGTAAATGTCACTCTTCTCATTTAACAAACCACTGTTGGCATATTCTGGTGCTACATAGCTGAAATCCAAACCAAAGGTAAGTTCCTAATTGTATATATCCTAAATAAAATATAAGGAAAGAGATAATTAAGTGTTTATACCCGAAGGTTCCCATTACTCTAGTAGTTATGTAACTTTCTCCCGATTCCAAAAGTTTGGCCAAACCGAAATCAGAAACCTTTGCATTGAACTCAGTATCGATCAATATGTTGCTAGACTTTATATCTCGGTGAATAACTTTTGGTTCTATCGCTTCATGTAAGTAAGCCAGCCTTCAACCAACAATAGTATAATATGAAGTCAATAACATATATTATCAAGAAACATAATAAACTGATAATAACATTTGTCATATATTTTGATATGCACAAAATACTAAAAGTAATTACATCAATAACGGAACATGAAAACGTTTTGCAATAATAAAAATTAGAACTTACGCTTTGGCTGTGCCAAGTATAACTTTCATGCGGGCCTCCCAGGTAAGTGTCCCAAGTTGGTACTTGTCCCCATGCAACCATTGCTCTAAGTTACCATTGTTCACATATTCATACACCAGCAGCCTGAATAATAATTGGAAAGTGCATTCATTAGGTAGAAACAAAACATACAGAAAAGGTTCAGTTTAAATTTGGAAAAGTATAATTAATATGACACTCAGAAACCCCAAAAGCTTGTGACAGCACAACCATAACATAAAATGGCCAAAGGAATACCTGTGAACTCCTTCTACGCAGTATCCAAGTAGGCGCACAAGATGTTTATGTCTTACATGGCCTATAGCCTCCACTTCAACCCTGAACTCTCTCTCTGCTTGTCCCCTATGAATTCAATGTGGAATATAACAATAAAAACACAAGATTCAAAAGAAGCCAATGTTTATGATTAATGTCACTAGGTAGCACTGACACTTCTGATTTACGATGTGTCTGACACCAACAAATGTGGTTACATTCAATTATTTCATATTCTCAAATTATTACCAGTGTCTGACACCGACACACATGTTAGTGTCACTGTATATGCTTCATAGGTGTCAAAACATGATAAGGAAAACATTAAAAGGGTACTTCGATGATAATATGAAATATCCTTACAAGTTGTTAAGAAGTTTCTTCACCGCAACCTCAGTTCCATTGATCAGTCTGCCCTTGTAAACAACTCCATATCCACCCTCGCCGAGAATGTTCTCAGCTGAGAAACGATTAGTTGCTTGTTCCAGATCTCTAAGCGTAAACCAGTGGCCCCACCCAAGATGAGAAAATTCTGGCAATCCAATCAAAGGAGAGGCAGTGGTTGGCCCTCCTCCATATGACAATGTGGACTGCTTCTTAAAATTTCCAGAGCTTCCGTCTTCCCATGACAGCGAACTCAATCCTCTCTCGTGATGATAAACTGAGCTGCACTGACTAATACTATCAGGATCGCTGAATTTTCCCGTCCTCAAGTGAATTGATATCTTATCTGAATTATTATCATTAGGAACAAACACATTTCCAGGTTGAACATGAGAATTCTGCACTGCAACCTTATCAATATTGATATCTTTCGACACATCCGGTATTTGGGACTTATCCAGAGATCTCCTACTCCTAGACTTCCTCCGAAACATCACCCATATAGACAATATACAAAGAATCAGCACTATAAATGCACCAACCCCTATCCCAATCAAAACCCATCTTTTCAAACCCAAAAATGACGTCTTCTTTGACAACTCCACATCCAAAGAATTCTTCGATGACATAATCGTTGCTAGAAGTCAAACAATTGCGTCCTCCAAAGTTCTTCAGCTGATAGAATCAAGGCATTCCTATCTGAGTACAAGAATCTAGTTAAGCACGCCCCTTTTTCAAGGCTTTGAAGCACACATGATTGAACATTCTAATTTACACCCAACAATTTAGTTCTTGCAACAAACCCAATAACATAAGCCAAAATCAGCAAGAGAACCAATCCCTAATTGCTGCATTACTATAATTCAGGACAATTCCGAACTACAAAATTTTCTAAAAGCTAAATTTGAAGATTTAGATTACAAGCTTGAAATCTTTGTCTCTGGATAGGCAAATGTTAGTCGTTGCCGGTTAGTTTGTTAGAGGGAGAGGGAAATGTTAGCAGTAAGGATCAAACCCTGGACCTCATACATAAAATTCATTCGACGTCCCGACTCAAACACCTGAGCTAATCCTTCGGGGACAATTTTCAAGCTTGATTGGCAATGTCATACAATAAACAATCGAATTATCAGAAGCAGCATTCATATGATATTAAATAAATAAAAAATGCAATACTAGAAATATTTAACAATAAAAAAGGCACATATAGGAAATTCACAATTCATTGCAAAAGTAAAGGTAAATATTAATCATCACAATTCACAACAATTCTGACCAAAAAGAAAAAGGAACTGGAAAAGCATCACTTATGATCCAAGCAAAGAAAAAATTAAAGTGAAACAATTATTACCATTATCCAAAAAGACAAAGCATATACCTTTGTGTTGAGTCAAGGTAGCTATCCTCCTTGATCTTCTACCTTGAACAAACAAGAAAGCAACTAGTTTCACACTTCTTTTTGACCTAACAAACTCAATGTGCATAGCAGGCACATCAACACACAAACCCTACAACAAAATCCAGAATTTCAGTGACAACTAAACAAAAAATGAACCATAAAAATAAAAATAAAAACAAAAACAAAATACTCACAGGGTTAGATATTAAAAAACAAAACTTTAAAGAAAATGCCAGATAAAAATCTGATTTTTATTGAAAAAATTAAGAGGCGTTGAGAGAAAAAGTAGGTTTTGGAAAAGAGAAAAGGTCAAAATGGTAAAATGGGTATTGTAATTGAAGTCTTGAAGAGGAACAAGACATGAGCAGAATAAGGTGGAGAGAGAGAGAGAGAGAGAGAGAGAGAGAGAGAGAGAGAGAGAGTAAAGGGAATGCAACTATGAAATAAAGAATGAACAGTGATGAAGTTTATATGTCAAAGTTGAAAATAAGAAAAAGAAAAAAAAAAATGCAATGTAAAAGAAGAAGAGTAGAGAGAGAGAGAGGGAGAGAAGATGAACCTTAATCCAAGAGAGAGACAGGAGAAGAGAAGAGAAGGTGTCTGTAAGCCCCAAATCTAGCTGCCGCTTATGTCATGTCTGCTGACCAAACTGTCCTATTTGTGTGAAAAGGAAAATTCACATGTAAATCTCTAAACATTACTTCATTCTTTTCCTCTATGGTACTTGTTTTCTTTACTTTTTACATTCTTTTTTTCTTTTTTTTAACTTGGGCTTTAGTTTTTTGACATAGCACCCAAATTTAAGGTGGTTACTATCCACACCACACTCAATATTTCAACAAAAAATGGTTTCACATCTTAAAAATAAATAAAAAAATCATTTTGGTTTGTTAATATGTGAGTAGTCTTATAATTGTCTTCGAACGTATCGAAATTGCAAAAGATTCACGAGTGTATCTTTTGTTACTAATTTTTGGTTTGACCGTACAATTTCATTTCTTTTAACGGTTAAACTTACTAAGTTTTGATTTAATAGGTTACTATGTGTAAAAAGATTGACCTTAACATTACTTATCAAACATAAGTATAATTTAAGGTTTTTTTAGTGTGTGCAATTTTGCTAGCTATAAGTTGTATTGGTTTCTTAAAAAAAATAATTAGTTTTAAATTTTTGTATATATTTCTACCAAATAAGAAATGAGTAATTAATTTAAAAATGAACAATTAAGGACTCTATTTGACGTTGACTCAATATTGGAAGAGATAACTCGCATTATTCACCCAACAACAGATTCCTTTAAAGATCGATCGCTACTAAATAGAAGTGAATATATAAGATTTTTTTTTGGTGAAACGAATATATAAGATATTAATACATACTTTTTTTAAATACGTTATATACTATTATATATTTCCTTTTTTTTTTTTGACATATTATATATTTCCTTTGTCATCTCCCTTAATTTATATATATGTTTCCTATTCTAAAATATATGTTTTGATATTTTCTTCATAATGGATAATATGCATTGAGTAAATTACACTTTTGAAGAGTTGGTGTTTCCTTGACATCCATTTAAAAGGTAACTCAACATTATTGTATGTAAAGTCAGATATTTCGATGTTGATTCAGAGCTAAATACCCTTATTAGGAAATACTCAGATTCCTTCCTAAAAAGAGATGTGTTTGTGAGTGTAAAAGTAAAATTCGCCTGATTTTCTTTTACATGAGTAAAATACACTTGATGAAAAATATAAATAATAACATACACTACAACTTAAGATAAAAAATTTCTCTTTTAATTTCTATAAAATAAAATTCAATGTCATTTCATAAAAGTATACTTATTAAATATTTAATCAAACATATCATGTATCTATTACTCCGAAGTTCATCACTATCAATTTACAACCATATTACCTTTGATTACATTCATATATGTACAATGTGGTAGGCATACATAGCATCGTAGGAGCTTTTACCAAGAGATGGGTACAAATTGCAGCTATATTATATACATTAACATATACACCAATGCATGTTGAAACATATCAGGAGAAATCTAATCCATATATTTCCACTTGAATGATTATAGGAAGCCAACTAATAGACACTTCAATTGCCTTGTCACTTGTCAGAATCACAATTCATCATATACTCGGGACACATCGTTAGAACATTTGTTCATCGGCTGGAGTATAAGAAGCTCAAACAGTCACGGAGTTCACTCATATTGGACTTGCTCTTGATATCTGCAATGAAAGAAAGGTCATGTGATATCTTCAACATGGTTGCATGTAATCTGCAACATTTGCAATGTATTATTATGATAGGAAACTTAATATTCTAGAGGTTCTTTACTCGAGCCCTGTTTGTATAAACAACTTAATCAAGCGCTTACAGCATAAGCACTTGTTATAGAAGGGCTTATGTATCAGATTATTTATATTTATATAACAAAAGATCAAATAAAGTCAAACTACTTTCATATAAGCTACAAGTTGTTCCGTAAGCTCCCCGATGAGTCTCATCAATACTTAAGATAGTAGGCAAGCTTAAATAAGCCAATACAAACAGACACTAACTTATTGTTGGGCATCATGTTCTAAAAGGTTGCATTGATTGAGCATGCAGTCCTAAAAAATGGCTGTGGATTTTGAACTTAAATTTATGAGTATATTAAACAAAACAATGTGAATCATAAAGTGAACCTGATTCTTTGAACTTGTATCAGTAGTCCATGACCAAGGATGATTTGAGCCAGATGCCTCGTCGGCGTGGCTGATGAAAGTATATGTTCCTCCAGGTTCTTCCTGTATACTATCAATGCCTGGAGGCGGCATTTCTCTAATTATCCATAATAAATAAGCTGACGGCAGAGAAGAACCTAACAATTTAACAAAAAAAGTCATTTGCCAATTGCCATGATCAGTAATCAAAATCTCAAAGGAACACATTTTGGTGAAGAAGATTAGCAGAAGAGATGTAAAGAATTAACTCTCAATAATTAAGTAGTAATTACCTATAAAATAATAAATGATCAAGTAAACAAAAGCTTTAACTCCATATATGAACTTTAAATGCCAATGGTAGAAAAGCTGTCAATAGACATAGAATGAAAACAGCATAAGTACAAAAAAAAAACTTACCATTAGTGAAACCAGGAAAAAATAAACTGAAAGGCAACTGAACTTACAGGGATATCTGTGTTCAGAGCTACTAATGCACTTGATGAAAAAGATATGATAGAAATAATTGCTAAACTGATAACCTGCATGTGCAGCAAATCCGTCATAATGAGGTCAAAAAGGAAATTATACACCTACACTCTAAGTAATTATATTTTCAATAGGAGTGGAGTGCATATATACATCAAACATGTTAGAATATATGAAAAATATCTTGGTTGCATCATAGAGTAATTTAAAGTGTTTTGATCTATCTCTCAACAATTAACATTGATTTCTATAATTCCATTTATTTCATGATTTGTTTCTGTAAGTGTAAATGCAGTTAACAGTCTAGAGTTTAGCAAGAAACCTTCCACATTTCCGATGAAGCATTCTCGGATCGTACTTTCCTTAATTTGAAGAATAGAAAAAGACCTGAAGAGGAAAATGATTGACAGAGAAGAAAATAACTGACTTAATGGATTATAAACTAAGGTAAGAGATACTTGGTCATAATAGGGAGAAAAAGCATACAGAGTAGCTTACCATAGCAGCCTAATGCTCCAGCCAATATAAGTATCATTACTGCAAGAAATGATTCATATACCTACATAAGTTGCAACTTGAACATGTTAATGTGCCAATAATACCCTTTTATCTCCAACGAGATAAAAACGGTGTTGTTAAATGGTCGTTATAGAGCTATAGCTAATTTGAACATTCACTATTATTGCACAATACATTGTTTAGTATAAAATATTGTCTAATAACGGCTATTATAGCACTATATCATTGTTGTGTAGCAGAATTTGAACAACCTGCTATTTTCCACAATTCGCGATTGATAACACTGATAACAAGCTAGGTAATGTTTGGATTAGTATTCAATACCCGAGCAACAATTGACGGATCTATTGGATTCCTGTCATTTCCAACGCAGATCAGAATAGCAAAGGCCATCATCACGACAAAGATCAGAATCACAATCTGGAAGAAGAAAATAATCAAATCCACTTGACATAGATAATTTAGAAATTTTTATTTTTTGGATACAAAGAATTGTGATTAGACTTATTCTTAACAAGGCAAAATTTCGTTGATCTATTCCCTCTACCATTACGACATATTTTTGTCGGCTACCAATGTGAACGCCTTGGATTGAGCAACATCTCCGGCGGCTTTTGATGGGACCTAAACCATGTTGTTCCCTCATACCATCCAACAAGGCCTGCTGGGTCCTATTTTCGATATTATCCTCGTCGTCCAATTCTTCTTCATTTTCCTGATGGCAATGGTCGACCCTACAAAATTATTGTCCGCAGAAGCTTACATACACTATGTGAATAACCGTTTCACTTTAGAAAGAGAGCCTTCCTTAAATCATGTACAGTGACCAAGATTTAACAACTGATATGTGCATTACGATATTTTGTTTTAATTCATTGATGTTATGGCATACCAGAACGATAGCAGGAGTAGAAATGCGGATAAAAACATGACTTTGGGAGAGGCTGCAGCGAAATTTCATTAGTCAGAATGAATAATAAACAAGCAAGTTTCAACGAAGAGACTTCGAAAGCACGAATTTTGAATGTACATACATTCTTGATTGAATAAATCATACCCATAAGAATAAAACCGCAAACACCATACCAGCAATACCACCCATTACAAGTAGCAAAAACAGTACTTGTAAAATATACACAGTACCCTGTGAATACAAGGGGGAAAATATGTTAAAAAATATGGAGAGTTGAATGAACAGAGTACGTTAACATGTAGAGTTTCGTAATTCTGAACTTAACAAATTGAATTGCAATGCAAGCTACTAACACAGCATATTGAAGTGCTTACAAAACTTAATTTCAATATGAATCATAAGAAAGTTATTCTAGCCTTAAAATGATCAACTTTTGGCAATGAAATTAGTCAAAAATATGAGTTAAATTCTCATCAAATGTGATATAGGGGATATTGCTCATTGCATCTAAAAGAGAATCTTAGTCTTACCTAAGTTGGAAGTGCCAACCATGATATGAAGTACCTGAAAAATAGTAGCTATTATAGTCAAAGACTTTATTTTATGGAAGTAAGGAACATTATTGGAGAGATTGAAGAAATGTTATAGAATAAGAGGAGAGTAAAAATTCTCCGGACTAACACAATGTACTTGAAAGTTCAAACACTCAAATCAATAAAGACAATTTGAAATAAATAAAAAAATCAGATGCTACTAACTTTTTGGCGCGTCCAACCAATTTGTCGACTTCGCATGTGAATCCTGAGGACCTGCCATGTGATAGTGCAAGATTTTGTCACACAAGAACAAAATAAACAAGAAATTATTTGGATTATTGTAACTAAACTTATGGGATTTCAGGATTAAAATCGGCACATTAAGCAGAATTGTAAACAATATTTTGTAGTATATTCATTTATACATGCAAAACACAAAAACTACTGCCCCAAATACTTCAACTAGTGATCAAGGGACTGCTAGCAAGTATCACATGATAAGAAAACTTTTCTCACTCTTTTTTCCGGACAAACTCACCGGAAAGACTATAAAGCATAAACAGAATGGGTAGAGTTGTACTCAAAAAGCATACTACATTGAAAGGATACATTTTTACCTCTCTTTGTGGCTTACTCTAAATTCCTCACAAAAAAAACAAGTAACCTACTAAAATTGAATAACAATGCCAATGGAACTTACTCCCTACGTTTGCAAGTAAGATTTATAAGAAAGAAATTAACTTATGAAAACATATTGTTATTCAGCTGTCTTATTTGAACAATAAAAATTGGACAACTTTTGCAACAACAACCTAAGCAGTCAACGTAGTTCAAATAGACAATTAGTAATTTCAACAAATGGTTAATAGATATACTAAGTGTCAAAACTCATTAACTATTATCCTAACTTTGATAATCACAAATTTGATGTGATTAACCACAATTTCCAGATCTTCAAATCAACATGTAGTTGAACACCTGAAAATTATGATTAACCATGTCCAAATTCATGGTTAATGAAGTTACGTTGGTGGTCCATGTATCTGACACCTAGTATATCTATTAATCATCTACCAAACATAATTAACCACTTAAAAAGTTGTCACGAAAGTTGTCATTGTACAGTGAATCATTTCTTTACTGTTTGGGGATTCCATTGTAGTTTTTCACTAGTTACTATGTTATGTCCTTGAATTACTCTCTTCCATTTGTTTTTGATGATTACTTATCCTCAAATTTGAAATAATTTTCTCTCTCTGAATGAATTTTTCTCCTTCCATCCCTCATCCCTAAACCTATGAGGCACAGACACGGTCACACGGACACAACACTGACATGTCGACACTGATAAATCACATAGTTCAATGTAATCACAAGTGTTGGTTTTCAAGACACGCATCCAATCAGAAGTGTCCGTGGTACCCTAAACACTCACCAATGATAAAAAAAAGCATCAAAACATCAAAACATGCACAATTTACTGATCAATATACTTTAATGCTAAAAAGGATAAGTGAAAGAAATGAAGATTGAAAAAACCTGAGCAAATGCAATGAAGGCAATAAATCCATCAACAAAAGCCAGAGCTACATTGAGAATGATCAAGTCAACAGTGAAGCAATTCCAATCCTCAGTCATAGATTACTACGATCCTTTTCACCTTACCAAAAAAACTAACAAGTTTTGGATGGAGAATTCCAGAAGAAGAAAAACAGAATAACAACAAAAAAAGAAAAGACAGTGTGACAGATAGACAGGTTTTGTTAGTTGGTATAGGACTATGTACAAGGAAGATGCTGTCTGATTCTCTTTCTTGACTTTGTCTCAAACTTTTTGTTTGTGGCAACTGGCAGCAATTTCGTTGGGACCATTAACAACGTTATATTTATCAAAGACTTTCCTCATTGACCCCGTTTTTTTAAGGCTAAAATATGGTTTTGATCCTTGCAAATATGCTTATTTTTGGTTTTAATCCCTGTAAAAAAAAAAATTGTTTTTGGTTCCAGCAAAATATGCCTAGTTTTGGTTTTGGTCCCTGGAGGGACTATTTCCAAAAGTAAAATATTTTGCATGGACCTTTTTCAAAATCAAAAGATTTTGCGGGGACTATTTATCTAATAAATGGGTTCAACCATCATGTGCCACGTGTGCAAATCATCACAAAAGTTGGGTCAGGGACCAAAACCAAAACGAGATATATTTGCAGGGACCAAAAACAAAAAAAAAATTACAAGGACTAAAACCAAAACTAGGCATATTTGCAGGGACCAAAGCCATATTTTAGCCTTTTTTTTAAAATCATCAATAACAATAAGAGTTAATTAAGTAAATGGTTTATGAATATGCAGAATTTCATTTTTAGTTCTTATAATAAAAAATCGTATTTTTTAGTCTTTGTGGCATTTCCTTTTGATATTTTTAAGAATAAAATATGTTGATGAAAAAAATTTACAACGACTAAAACCGTTGATCGAAACTTTTACGAAAAGTAAAAATGCTAATTGAAAATTTTACAAATATTAAAATGTGTAATTCTTTTGTAGCGGCTAAAAACAATTTTTTCGATATTTATATGAACTATTTTTTTTAAGGAAAGTGGACCATTTACTTAATTAATCTTTTAATATAATAAAATTAAGGTTTGATTGCATGTTTGGTTCCTTATGTTTATTTTAGGTTTCAACTTGATCCCTTATATTTTAAAAGTTTTAAGTTGGTTATTTATCTTCTAAAAGTCTAAGCATATGTTTGGAGTGGCGTTTTATTTATCAAACGTGCGACAAGGAATCACGGTAACCTAAAAGCTAAGAAACAAAGCTTCTGGATTTTCACGAAAGTAGTTGTTTTGGACGTGGGTTTGACTTTCCCACCGCCAAACCAAACATCCTATAAGTTGGTACAAAACGTTATCACATTGGAATTAGCTAGTCACTTGGTCATTTAGAGACGTGTGTTGAGAACATGAATTTAACGTGGGTTTGCGAGCAAGGCACTCTTTTATGCAGCTTGTTTGATTGCTTTCTGCGTAGATCATATGGAATGACAATAATCAAAGGTTGTTTGACAATGTAGGTAGTTCCATATATCAGTTGTTGGATAAAGTAAAGTGGTGCTCTCTTTGGTGGCTAAAAGTTAGTAATGTCGTTTTTGTTGACGGTTTTAATTTTTGGTGGTCAAGTCTCATGGCATGTTTAGGAATTGGCTAATAACTTTGGCTAACATTGCATCTCTGTAATTATTTGGGGTCTCCATAGTACAATTTGTACTTTGAGATTCCTAGCTTTGTTAATATATATGTCCCATTTTTTATTGTTAAAAAAAAAAAACTTGTTCACATAATCAGTTTAAAACACTTTTGTACTTTTTTATTACATGGTGAAAGGGGCTAACTTATTTTAACATGGATGTGTTGGACCAACTTCAAAATTTTAAAAAATAAAGGATTAATTTAAAACTTTCAAAACATAAGGGCCGTTTTTGAAACCTAAAATAAACATAACGGACCAAACATTCAATTAAGCCTAAAATTAAAGTATTAAAGTGGCCAAAATTGTTAGGCCTAATGTCGTAGCCGGAGGTTTAAACAATGACTCCTCCCCATTCACTCCACATATGTGAGTTCTCAAGTGGTGATTATCATTTCGTCATTTTATTATTTTTAAAGTATTGTAATGTATAATGAATAATTAATGAGTTTTTCTAATCGTAAACCAGAGTATTAACAAAAATAATTAATCAAGACAATAAGAAAAAATTCATTAAAAACTAGCTTTGTCACATAAGCTTTTGATCACTACATATCCGATTACAGCTTGTTTGAAATTAACCATAAAAGAAAATCACAATATTATCAGAGTACAATTTTCTTAATACTACATGCATTAAATATTAGACATCACTTTGATAGTTACAACCATGTTGAAGCATAAACATAGAATGTGTTTTAAATTTTAATCTACCAAATTAGAAAACCAACGTTACCAAATATTATAGTTTGATCATAAAAAATACATGGTAATTTCTTTTCATTGGAAAGAATATATGGTAATAAATATGAAAATAATGAATATTAAGGACCAGTAAGAGAAAACATATCTTCATCTTGATCTAACCAAAACACTTGAGTATGTTGATCTTTTCTGGAATTATACGCTCATATGTTTGGTAAAGCAAATAAGTTAGTTTATAACTTATTAGACTTTTGTCAAAAATAAATAAATTATTAGACTAACTTATAAGCTTGTTTAAAAAAATAAAATATGTTTGGTAACAAGCTTCTTTCACTAGTTTATAAAAAAATTTTAGATGTTATTTTAACTTCTAGATTTGAATTTTATTTTATACGGTCTCTTTCTATTAAATTGATATATACATATTTATCATTATTATTATTTTCATTGAACATATTTACCAATTTACACAAAAACAAATAATTATCCATAAACAAATAAAAAATAAATGATGATGAAGTCAAACAAAATTTATTAAAGATTTTTTAGGGGAATATTTATTAAATAGATAATAGTGAAGTCAAAATGTTTATAAATATAATTTATAAATATTAAAGTCTTTGACCCTCTTTTGTACACAAAAGAAACACCAACTTGATATATCTTGTGTGATATATATTAAAGAAGTAACTGTACATAAATAAATAACGGCAATGCTAACCGGTGCCCCCGAGGCACGGGATAAGGAACAATAAATAAACAACAAATAAATAGATCTCACATGATTTACCTTAATTAAAATGTAAAATATGTCAACTAATTAAAATTAATAAAAGCTATAAATAAAAAATAAATGATAAAGAAGTCAAGCAAAATTAATTAAAGATTTTTTAGGGGAATATTTATTAAATAGACAATAGAGAAGTCAAAATGTTTATAAATATAATTTATAAACATTAAAGTCTTTGACCCTCTTTTGTACAAAAAAGAAACACCAACTTGATATATCTTGTGTGCTATATATTACAACCGACGTCTCTATCGTTACTCACACCACCACAATTTGTGAAGCTTGAAATGATAACGATTACAATAAAAGCATCATGAAATTTCAATCCCTTGTTCTTGTTTTCGTTGTTCTTTTTGCCTCATTTGCCGCAAATCGAGCTATACTCTCAAACAATTTAAGACGCATCAACATCAATGATCCACGTTTTGTCGATATGGCTGTCTTTGCAATTGTCGAGCACAACAAGCAAATTACTGGGGCGAAACTGATGTTCGAGAAATTAATCGATGGTGATATCCAAAAAGTTGGCCACGAGATCGATTACCATCTCACTATTTCCGCTAACAATGGTTCAGCTACTAACAATTATGAAGCGGTTGTGTTTAATAATCCATTCTTTGAACTTACCCTCAAATCCTTTGTGCTTATTCATGCTTAAATTCCTATTTATTGCTTATTATATGATCGTTAGAAATAAAAGTTAATATTTTATATATCATAATAGTTTGTGTATCTAAATAAATGATATGATCGTTCAATTATGTTTAAACTTCTTTGTGGTTAAGATTTTCTAAATATTTCATATGGATTTATTTACTTTGAGTGTTGGAGCATTTTATAGAGGAAATTGTTAATATTTTTTAAATGAGGTAAGATATAATGGACAGATGAAAAAAGACGATCCTACACAATTATAAACTAGTATTTGTCAAATTTTGTATTATGAGTTTCCATGGTGTGTATGCGTCAAATTTTAATCATCATAATTTTTTATAAAAAAAAAAATAGTGAAAATTATTATCAATTCTAATAATTTGATCTAAAAATTTAGTGACATGACATGTATTCATTATTATTAATCGGTTTTATGAGTGATGTTTCATTGCATGCACATTTGGTTACATACTATCCCTAATTATATCCAACTTATGTTCATGTTCTAACAAAGAAAACAACAATATATCAACATTTTGACTGAATTCAATTTATGCATAATTGCATGAGTTAATTACATTCAATTTCCATTCTATACTTGGAAAAGTAAATATATAACTTATTTTTAAAACAGATAGTTAACATAACTATACACAAGCACTTCAAATTCCTCCAGATTTTGAAAGTTGCTTCAAAGCATTGGCAATATTTTCCTCTGTTGTTTCACTAATGCATGCAACAAGAGGACTCTCATTTGGTACAACATCATCTCTTTGGTAGCTTCCTGGACCTCTAAGCAATTCTTCTGAACCCTTAGATACAACTCCTTTCATGATTATAGTCTTGTGTGTCCCAGAAATCATTTCCTCGTAATCCGTGTCCCCGGTTTCTCCAAGGATGACATACATGTTTGCAACATTTAATCTCCAACGGACAAAAAAATACCTATCACATTTAAATAATAACAGTCAAATTCTGAATACTATGGAAATTTTATGGTGTTTAGAGTGTATTTGCACTTGATTCTTATAAAACATGATTATAGCTTATTATGAAGTATTACCTGAGTGCCTGAGCTCTAGATGCAAGAAGAGGAATAACATGCATTCTAGAAGACGCCCTGCAGTACATAGGATGACAACGTAGACCTCTCATCCGAAGCTTTTGCCTCAAGTCATCAACCTTCCTTGCCTAAAAAACAAACAATTTATAGAACCATTTCAATCAATTTATAAGTGTTACAGCATGTTTTAATTCACGGTGAGTTTATCAGAATCACGGCGTGAGCCACCTTGATTTGGAAAATGCACCGTAATACCATTACCAACCATGCACTTAATCTGTTTCGGTATGCAAATGTATTAGTAAATTTCACTTACCTTGCTAGGATCATTTATTTTGTATGAAATGCAATGTGCATTACTTGACTTCAAATCTTCCTCAATAGGACTAGTTGCTTTTCCATGATTCTCCTCACCATCAGAAGCATTCATAAGTTTACAAATTGTATTCTTTAGACCTTCAACGCCCCAACGATAATCTATAT
Organism: Medicago arabica; assembly: GCA_946800305.1. Classification (NCBI taxonomy): domain Eukaryota; kingdom Viridiplantae; phylum Streptophyta; class Magnoliopsida; order Fabales; family Fabaceae; genus Medicago; species Medicago arabica. The sequence continues at coordinate 4,863,212 of OX326970.1, forward strand.
GTACTGCATAATCTTGATCAGGCAAAAGCTTCCCGTCTTCTGTGTGAACACCAGGGTAATAAACTTCACTCCCACTACTACAAACTATAGCATCAAATTCAGTCACTTGAACATTTCCTGAGGCTAGAAATTCCGTTGTTTCTTGCATTGTCATAGCAGTCAACAAAGCGAATCCTGAAACTCTTGCAGTTTGAGGGTCTAATTGAACAGCATTAATTATCCTTTGAACTATCTCAATCAACTTCTTATCAGGTTCTCCATTACTGTCATAGGAATCAAGTGCTATAACAATCAACCTGCGTCTTCGCCTTAATAGAGGGTATTTGTTTGACACATTATCAAGCAACATGCTCTCATGATTTGAACCAGAATCTTGCTTCCTTATCTTGCTTAAGACGCGTTTCACTTGGTCTTCATTACTGCCACCGCTTGATGCAGCAAATTCACCATCAATTGAAAGCCTAAGTGACATGTCCTGAACATCCTTAAGTGAATCGTTGAAAGACTCTTCAACATCTACATCATCTTCTGTAATAGTGGTTTGCCATTGTGGATGCCTCATTCTACACGCATCCACACGTGTCAAATAAGTTCGGCAGTGTTCAGGCCACGAGAAAAGGTGTATATTCTTCCAACCATTTTTTCTGCATTCATGCCATAGGTTTTTCTCTGATAACAACTTGAGTAATGCATCAGCAATTGCTTGATGATCATGAGGGTCCACAAGCAAACCATTGTTGAGGGCCTAACATTATAACAAAGAATCACAACGTCATTTATTTTTCGAATGTCTTGATTACAACTAAGAAAATAGTACATGTTGTAAAAGATAGGAACTTCCTAGTATGCACATTGTAACTCGGTATGATATATATAAAGTTAATTTTTCAATTACCCGATTAATGTCAACCGGTCCACCATTTTTAGTGGCCACCATTGGCAGTCCATGTGCAGCTGCCTGAGTGAGTTTAAACACATATTTAATAACACTAACATTAAAATGTGAATATGTCACCAAAGTGGTAAGTTAGTTCAAACTTACCTCAATTAAAGTAAGACCAAAAGGTTCTACTAAAGCAGGATTTATGAAAACTCCCTGAGAAAAATATCAAACTGGTTAGTTCGCTAGCTATATCATTAAGACTGCAGAAGAAGTGTGTTTTGTACATATATTCTACATACCTTTGTTTTAGCAGCAAATCTATATATCTCAGGTACATCGGATTGTCTATGATGTTTAGGGTATGCAACATGTCCATATAGGTCATATTTGTCAATCAGTTTCAACACAGTTGTGAGAACACTGCCACTCCCAGAAGACATATCTTCTATGTCATCTCTGTTTCCCATTATAAGGGTCTGTTTAGAAACATATTAGTCATTTCACAATTGCTCAATCATATTTTTCCACTAAGTGTGGCAATTGAATTATGTTAAGTTGTTACTTACAAGATTAGCTAGTTTTCTTAAGGAACGACATTCTCCAAAAGCCTTTAATAGAGTTGTTATGTTCTTCTTTGGATCTGGCCTTGATAAGGCTAATATCATAGGCTTGTGAGGATTTGTGAAGAAACGCATCACCTGCATAATGTTATTAGTTTCAAGTCAATAAAAGTGCTAATTAAGGTGTAATAATAGCTTATATAAGTAATGCCTCCAAACTTTGCACTATTAGTATTTCATTTTTTTCTTTAATATATTTGGTTATTGTGTGACATAGTGATTCATAGGTTTAGTGTTTTGGGCTATTTCCTTAGTGAGGGTTATCGGCTACAACGAACTATGATCAGGGCACCTAAGAGATCTTGAGACCACATCTACACTCAAAACCTTGAGGCGTTGAATATATATATCCTTCATTTAACAGATTCTTAGGCGATGTATGACTAAACAGCTCACACTTGAGCTCCAACACATATTATCACTGTATAAGTTACTCACTTCTAACCAAATTGAAGGTAAAGCTTTTGGTGAAGATCCATCAGCACCGCCAGTAAGCTGTGAGAGATCCCCATCGACTTCAGGGCCATCTTCTTGTATCACGACATTGCTGAAGTCCATACCAGGAGGGATAACCTGCAGAAATTCCATTTAAGAGATGTTATTGTTCACATAAAAACCATCAAAGAGATAACTGATATATGCTATGCAATTAGTACTTGTTTCCAATTTGAAGACCTAAAATACTATGAATTAATCGACATGTTATGATTGGTCGACTGTGTAAAAAGTTATACAATGACAGTGAATCAAAATTAATCTCAAATACGAAATGATCTTCAACTTCAGTATGCTAAAAACTGCATTCTTACCGCCATTCTAGGCATGAAACGACCATGACAATTGACACCACGCCTATCACGGGCACGCAAAACTTTCTCAAGCTTGACATCAAACCCATCATAAAGTCCCCATTGTTCATCAATTTCTTGTCTTGTACTAGTGATGACAAGTTCTGCAGCATCCAAGGAAAGCTCCTCTGCTTCTATCCTTCTCATTATCTTATATGTTGAGTTGATATCCTCCCACGACTGGCGCCCTTGCTTAAGAAGTTGTTCTAGTTTGTTTCTTCCAAGTGAATGACCAGTGAGCACCATTGGCACATTTAAAGCACCTGAAAGAAGAGCAGCACTGTCACCAGCATCAGCATAGTGTCCATGAATCACATAAGGCCACACAGGTTGTCCACCGCCAACTTGTTCACCCAATACTTTCGACATGTTGAGAATGTGAGCTAAGGCTCCATCTACAAATTCTTGAATGTGAGGCCAGAGAAGTTCTTTCTCGAGGTATTTATCGCGTGGACCAAAGGGTATTCTTATGATATATGCACCACTGCTCTCTCCAGTGCTATCATCATCATCATTATCATCTGGACCTGCCGATATCATTTCTGTAGGTTCACCATAGCTCCAATCAATATCAGGAGATGATATTTGGCGCGTGAAGAGATCTACTCTATATACTCCTGGCGTTTTCGCAAGTGCACGAGCAAGTTCTACCACATATTTAATCTGTGAGAATACATTAATTATTATCAACCAAATGAGAGCAACAAAAGAACTTATTCTATGAATGTCAAATACCTGTCCGCCAGTATCAGAATCTCGACCAAGCTCCATGTTTTCTCCTCGAACCAATCCATGCAAACTGTAAAAAAGCCAAGGTCATACTCAAACATTGCATTTACATACGTATATGATCACTGCTTTCACTATAGCAATATTAACCGGTATTCCTTTAAATTTAAACATGTATATATTAGGAGAGATATCAAATCATAATATGATTATATGGATCTGATATGCTAAAAAATAAGAATAATATACCTTAAGAGGATAATATAAAGTTTCTTCTCCTTTTTGTCATCAGACCATATTTCCTGGATAGAAGCATGCCTCTGAAGTTTTTTCTGTTGAGCCTCAATTTGTATTATCTCCCCAATGCCGTCTCCCTTTTCTCCTTCTGACAACTCTTCAGACAAATCTTCGGTTGCATCCCTACGTCCTTGTTCTCTTTCCCATCTTCTGTATGCTAACCTTTGAAGTTCTTCCCCTTCCACCTACAAAGTATGCCTCATTAGTACTCTACTAGTTTCACCAAATTCATAGAATAAAGGTCAATCCAAACAAACTAATCTTATTATAAAATAAATTTTAAACCAAACAATGTTTGATGACTCAAGAATCTATTCAATTTTAGAACTTGAACTGCCTCAGAGTTTTTTGGCAGTGTCCTCCAACCAAATCAAACAAAATAAATGGGCAACATCAACTTAATGCACACATACATATGACTAACATATGAACTTTGAATTATACCTTTGTACTTACTAAACTAAGGGACCATGCAAATTAGCCTAATAAAAGAACAAAAACAAAATTAATTTTGTCTGGACATACATGATATGTCCCAGACATGGCTCAAGTGTTTGAGCTGAAACACTCAAAAAATTTAGAAATTTAAAGTGTAGAGTTCAAACTTTGGTTACTAATATAACATACTAACAACTAATATTTGTCTGTAAAATTGTTCGGATATACGTGTATATGATGGATGAACATGTCATATATGTTTATGAATGAAAATTGGCAATTGAGTTAGATAATAACCTTCTTCTTCTTGCGAGCAAGATGCCAAATACGCCAACACATGTTCTCAAGTCTTGAGCTACGTTCCCTTGTATTACGAGTGGCAACAACCTTAAGCCATGTACGATGAAGATCAGACTCATCAACAGCACTCACTACTTCTTCAACAAAATACTTCGTTGGATTGAAATGATCACCACTTTCTCTCGCTGCAGCCGCCACCCTTTGCTGCTCTTCAACGGTGGTAGAAGCACCACCACCGGTCGATAGTATAGCTTCAAGGTAGCCATTAATCCACTCATTACCAGCCATTGATCACAACCTTTCTTTGTATTATGTAATATAACACTACTATATATTTTACAATATTCTTAAACTCAAGTACTCATTCTAACGTGAAGTATATATGTTTCTTGAAGGTAAGGGATGTTTTGTGTGCAGTGTTAGAGAACCACATGCAATGAACGATGTATATTGCTCATTTTTGGTTCATATTTGTGTGTTGTGTATTGTGTTGTCCTTTGTGTTAGTTAGGCACCGTATCTTATTAACATTATTCCTTATTCTTCTCATTTCGTTTGTAAGCATTTTTTTAACTTTAACTATTTTATTTTATTTTAATTATACAATTAAATTTTAATATTATAATAAAAATTAGTAAAAAAAACATGATCATAAAAAAATGTGGCTGTATATTTTGAATTATCCTTCACGTAGTGCTGGTGAGCTTAGCTCCCCGTGAGTTTAATTGAATAGGTATGACATTGCATAATACATGTACGGATCGAAGTTCGAATTTTGGACACCCACTTATTCATTTTAAGAGGTGAATTTCTAGCTACTAAGCTGGATGACAAAAAACCTATCATTCACGTAAACTTTTTATTTTTTGAAAGACATTCATGTAAACTTTTTTTTTTTACAAATGCATTCATGTAAACTTGTTACATGATAAAAGAGTTAATAAATAAAATTTTGTTTGTTACAGTTAATAAATAAAGTATAAATTAAAAGAGTTTTTTAAAAATGATATCATTAGGTAAAATAGTTAAATTTTATTATATTATAAACTATATAGTAAATATCAAAATTATATATAAAATAAAGTAAAATAAAATAGTTAAATTTAATTATATTTAAACAACTAAATAATGTTTTTTTGTTTATAATCCAAGGACAATAGAGAATAGTTGTTTTGTTTGAGGATTTTCTTTCGTGTAAACCGAGTATCCTCTTAAAGGTTCTTAAAGTTGGATTTAAATTCAAAAACTTAGTTAAGTTAGAAAAAACATGTATCATCTTATTTAAGCGTTATCTAATAGTGAGGATTTTTCTTTGAGATCAAACTTTTGATCCTTTTATCTCTCCATTCTTAAGTCTCTCATCTCAACCATTAATTAAATCATCCATATATCCTTTTGTTTGAGTATTGAGTTGATGATTTAGGAAGGAAGAATTATTTTGTTTTTTATTTTTTGTTTTGAATTTGGGAAGGAAGGTTGTTATGATACGTACTTTTCTATGTTTTCCGCTTCCCAATGTGATCATGCAGCTTGTTTCCTTCCTATATAACCCTACATGTTCATCATTTATTATATCCTTAGGTCTTTGTGCTGTTTTTTATTTTATTTTATAAATTCAATTGTTTTTATCATAATTTTCATGTAATACTAAAAATCATTGATAATCTACATAGTCGTGTTGTTTTATAAAGTTGCTGTGTCATTTGTGTGAGCAAGGCAAGGAGTATCCTCTACTCAGCATGGTTAAATATCTTTCAACAAACAGTGTTCCATAAGTTACAAGTACATCATTATGAACATTCGACCGCTTACAAGGAATTCAATTATCCACCAATTACATCACTAAAATTTGTTATGTCTTCACTAAAATATCTGTTTATGAATTTCTTTTTCGTTTTTCATGTTTTCTTTAATGGAGTAGGTAATTTTAGTTGATAAACGTATATCATTAAATTACGACACTTCTTCTTTGAAATTTAAATCTTAGTTTGTCATATTAACTATGAGAGTTTAACTCATTTTGCTAGACTTCATCCACGGTCATTTTCTTTATTTAAAAGAAATAAATATTTTTAACACTCTCTTTCTAACACATTTTTTAACATTCGTTCTATTATTAAATGAAATCCATATATTTCTTATTATTTCAGTTTTAAAGAATAATACTCACATAAATTACATTCAATAAAAGAGTAGTTGTTTGAGACAACGTCAGAAAGAGATTTTATCATTGCACTCATCTTTAAAAATATTACAACCGTGTTGTGTTGTCAACCAGCACTCACACTCACAGCCAGGCCTATGATGTTGAACAAAATGGGTTATAAATAAAGGCAACCCTCCATCGTCCGTGTTTGATGCAAAAGTTTGTGGCAAATGAGCCATCATCCCATCAAGTGGTAACCACATTCAACCAAACTTTATCTCTTTGCCTTCATTGTTTTTCAAGCCTTTTACACCAATATTCCTTTTAGATATACTAAATAGTAATCAATTGTACCAATTTTTAGTTTCAAGTGATTTCATCCCACACATGCTGTGCTCAGCAATCAGACAAAGTAACATTGCTATTTTAGGGATAGTTGGCGATACCAAACAGATTCATCACTAATGCTTGTGTCACTTTGTGACACTTGTTCTCGTTTGTTTTTTTAAACATGTATCCTTGGCAAGCGCAAATACGAAGGCTAATTTACCGAACCTTGTGGTTTATAGGGTTTGGACACAATGTCGGCCTAAGATTTTTTGTGTCATGGACGAATCAATAAAGTTGTGCCCTTTTATTTATTCAAATGTCTTTTTTCTTACATTTTTTAGCGCAAAAAATTCATTCATAAATAATTCTCTAAAATATATCAATATAATTAATCAATTTGGGTTAAAAAGAAATATATGTATATATTGTTAAGTAAAAAATAATAATTTTGGTGCCCTAAAAAAAATGGTGCCGTGAGTAGCCGCCCCTCCCGCCCATGCTCAAGGCCGCCCATGTTGGGACATTTTAGATAGTAAAAAAGTGTTGAAGCAGTCAAGTACATGATTTTTCTGTGGTCTACATTGCACCAACAGTTAATGTTGTCCACGACGTCAAAAACTTCTATAAATTGGTGTTCTTGGTTCATTTGTTGTAAACCACACCAAAAAACTATGAATACTTGTCCAATTTATCTTAACACCAAGCTAGCTGTAGTTTACTACAACGAGGAAAAACACAATCTGTTCAGGATCTGGATTGATGTCATGTTGTCTTGATTGAATGATTAGCTAGACTAAATCAACCGTCGACTCAACCACAAAGACACAAGGACGGTGGACGGTAATGAATATGGACTTCCATTGATCAACTCTGTTAGAAGCGTCCAATTCACCCATATGAAGTTTATAAACGACGACGATGTGAGAACCATGTTCTCGATATTTTGTCAGAACAATATTAAAGGACCGGTCGAGTTGGACACTTTATTGGTCAGATATTTCGAAGACATTCAAAAAAATTCAATTTGACCCAAGACCTATGAAGAAATCAGGGTTTGCATGGATAGACCAAATAATGATTTAAGTTTGACTAATCCATGATATTTTCTATGTGTTTTATTATGTTGTTTTACACTGTGGAATTATGTTGTTTAATTCGTTGCGTTGTTGAAATTAGGCTAAAATGCTATTTTGGTCCCTTAACAACATTTATAGTATCGCTTTGGTCCCATAAGTAATAAAAACTCCGTTTAGGTACTTTAACTTGATTTAAAGTATTAGTTTGGTCTTTTCTGTTATTTTAATTCAAAACAATGTTAAATTTAGGGACCAAACTAATACTAATTAAATAAGCTAAAGGACCAAACTAATACTAATTAAATAAGTTAAGGGACCAAAATTTAACGTTTTTTGAATTAAATTAACAGAAAGGACCAAACTGATACTTTAAATAAAGTTACGGGACATAAACAGAGTTTTTATTACTTATGGGACCAAAGCGATACTAAAAATGTTGTTAAGGGACCAAAAGAGCATTTTAGCTTTGAAATTTTTTTTTTAATGTATGTTGTTTCCCCCTATGTTCTGAACTATGAACCCTCCAAATCTTAAATTTTAATACAATTTGGAATTCGTTTGGATTATATAATCCAAAAATATGTAGGATTAACATGGATTATATAATCCAAACCATCTCAGAATGGGGACTATGACACTACAAGAAAGTTTCAATGGTTTGTGGTGTATTAATTAAATTTTAGTCGAGATGCATGTTTCCTTTTACTGTAGCTACAGTCTATAAATGTTTTATGGCTATAAATTGCCTTGCATCCTTCAACATTTTTATTCATTCTTAACTTTTTATTCATTCTAATATTTTCTTTATTAGATTTATTTTCTTGTGTGGGTTATGATATCATGGTCATTGTTGACGTCTCATATTATCCCCAAAATTGTTTTGCCGTTTATGTGGGGATAATATGGTGGTCAACATAGACCTTTGTACCAATTACAACGCCATTTTTATGTATCAATAGTTTTTGGATTTTATAATTTGAAAATCTCTATAAATGAGTTCAGATTATATAATTTGAGTAAAGGGTATTTTGGAGAAAGAAAAAAAGCATGTGAGAAGAGCATAGCGTGAGAAAAGTAATAGCCCATTTTTAATGGGCTTTAGGCCCTCTAATTAAATATAGAAGAATCCTGCTTTTCACCCAGCACAAAACACTCCCGCCCAGCTGAACTAACGAAAATACCTCTGCGCAAGTTAACTCACGCTGCGTGACTTAACTTGCGCACGTTATGCGCCCTGTGTGACTTAAGTCACGCACCACTGGCACGTGCGCGAGTTAACTCACGCACGTTGGCCGGTTGTCAGAACTGAAGAACAAACGTTTTTCGGACGGTGGTCAGTTGTTCAACATTCAATCTACACGTTTTTTACACCATTTACACGTTTTTTTACCACATTTATGTTTTTTATAACTTATACTATCATTCTCACTTATAAATACCCCTCCATACTTCCCTATTTCCTCACACCATCTCACTTTCTCTCCCTCCTCACTCTCTCCCTCTCTTTCTCTTCTTCTTTTTTGCTTCTATAGTATCTAGGCTCTTTACACCCCTTTAGGTATATACCAGTAGTTTTTGGGGGAAGCAGTGGTCAATCGGGTTGGGGAAAAGGACATCATCCCTTGAGGTAAAATTAGGTTTGCTTCCTTTTACTCCCAAATTTTATTTACCGTGGGTAAAAAGAATCATCATGGGGGTATAAAAGGAACCAAAATTAAATTTACCTCAAGGGATCTTGATGTCTTTTTCAACAACAGGACGAATCACTATTTTCCCCAAGAGCTATTGGTATATACCGAAGATGGTGAAAATAACTTTTTACCCCAAGAGGGTAAAATATATGTATTAATTATTGTAATGTTTGAATGATATTAATAAAATTAGAGTTATATTTATTAATTTTGTTTTTAATTTGTATTTATTTTTGCATTTATTTTATGTTTATGATTATGTATTGAATAAAAAAATATTGTATTTAATGGTATCGAATTTATTTGTATCGAATTTATTTATATCGAATTTATTTTCTAATTTTGTATTTATTTGCATATTGAATAAATAAATTCGAATAAAGACTAATTAAACTCAGCGTGGAGTCGAATAAAGAATTGTAATAAATAAATTCGAATAAAGTTGCGTATTGAATAAATTCGACTAAAAAGTCTAATTAAACTCAGCGTGGAATCGAAAAATGTTGCATATTGAATAATTCGAATAAAAAGTCTAATTAAATTCAACGTGGAATCGAATAAAGTTGCGTATTGAATAAATTCGAATAAAAGTTACATTTAAATTACATTACATAAAATTCCTAAATATGGTCTATCGTTACATGACATTACATTCGGAATTGCACCTTTCAACTACAACAATTGTGTTACCTCTGAATGGTGCAAATTCAAAGTTGCTAAGCAGCAGGACTCCAACATCCGTCCAGAAGTGCTTTTGCTCCATTCAAAATGTTAAATTCTCATTGGTCTTAGTTTTAAGTGATAGTATCCAAGTGCCAACAGAATGAGGTACATACCTTGACACTTCAATATCATCATTTAAACGAAGCCAACAAGAATTTAACATTTCGAATGGAACAAAAGCACTTCCGGACGAATGTTGGAGTCATGTCGTTTAACAAGTTTGAATTGCCCCATCCAGAGTAACACAATTGTTGTATTTTGAAGGTGCATTCCCTACCTAATCACGACCGCCACTTAATCATGATTTTTTGGCGGAATTAGACTTTTGATGATATCTTCAGTTGATCTCACCAACGTTGCTCGCATATCAATCCACTAGAACGTGTTGTGCTCCTAAAACATGGTCATCACGTTTTCGTCGTTCGTCAATTCTACCCAAGTGAATGATACTCTTCCATCGTCGAGCGTTGGACGTTTATACCGAACATATTTCACCTTCCTTGTGTCTCAGGGGTTGACTCCTTTGTTGAATTCATCCAGCTGATCCTTGAGGTCTCTTAGCGTTATACCAAGACACCGAACCTTCAACCTCTGAGGTTCTCCGTCGTTGAATTGTGCACGAACGTCGATCCACCCGCCCATTGTTTCAAATCTACACAATAAGAAATTAAAAATAGTCAATGAAAATTCTCTAAAACAAACCCTAAATCTAACATCAAGAGTGCAAACCCTAAATCTAGAGTGCAATTTTCAATCAACATAAAATCTAACAATTTCTAAACCCTAAACTACCACAATGCACTATAAACAACATCTAAACAACAATTCCTAAGTTAAATCATCACTAACAATCATAAAAACTAACATGCAAGCAAAAAATTTAAAAACCTAAAAATGTTAAATTTCTTCAAAAATTCGGAAATTTCAACCAAAAAAATGCAATGAAGTAGGATAATCATCACTTACTTGATAGTGTGGAGGAAATTTGGAAAATGAGGGAAATATATGGTTGTTGTGTTGCTGTTATATGACTTAAGTAACGCTACGTGACTTAACACGTGCAACACTACTTAAGTTGTGCACAAGATGTAACGTGCGCAAGATAAGTCACGCAGCGTGACTTAACTTGTGCAGGGGCATTTTAATCAGTTCAGCTGGATGGGAGTGTATTGTGCTAGGTGAAGAGCAGGATTTAATATAGAAATGTGCTCAATAGGCCCTTTCAATTGCTTACAAGCCCTTCAAAAATTCATAAATACCCTCAAGGTTCGTAACTCCCAAACCTCTCGAGGCCTAACTCTCTCTAGCTCCTGTTCCGAAGTTCAGACCCGATGTGTCCCTAATTAATATTGAAACAGAAACATATTTGTCATTTGTGTTTCAAATCTTTTGCAAATCCATTTTCTTACACTTTTCCTACCTACTCCAACAAATCAAACTCAAACAACAAGTGTTTAAATCAAGCCACATTCCTTCCCTTTTAATATTTTAGGGTTTTTGAAGTTGATAAATATGATTGTGATGTTAAATGTTGTTAAGTTATTTTGTTACTTTTTGATCAATTTGAATGTTGATTTTACTTGAATTTAGTATAAATTAAGTATTAATGCATTGCGGTAGTTAAGAATTGAATTGATAAAATGAACAATGTATGTTTATTTTGTGCTCTACACATTCCTTCAACAAATCTTTAATTTATACTTTTCTGTTAGTTGTTGTAGATATGACTTAGTAAAATAAACGAATGTTTAATTAGTAAGTGTATGTTGTAGATATTTTTCTGTTAATTAATGTAGATATTTTTCCATTTTCTTGATGGAAAATGATGTTTATTTTCTTTTTAGGTTGAGACTCGATAGGATGGCCCAATATAACTATGTACGCAAAGAGCGTGTTGCAGCTAAATCCTCCTCCTATATATATGAGAGCGTGAGGCAACAAACTTACTTGAAGGGTATGAAATGAAAAGGAAAAAAAAATCATTAAATTTAGAATGTTTTAAAATAGTTATAACTCCTTCCTATATTATATAATATTCTCCGTCAAAAAAAGAATATATAATTTTTTGCAACTATAAAATTAAATTAATAAATATTCAACTTATATTTAATCACTTCGATAAATGACTTTATTTTATTTTTAAATAAAGCATGTTTGATCGTGTTGTATGTATATTTTAGTCCATGAGGTGTCATCTAAGTAAAAGTTTGATCTATTTTGTAACTTCAAAGGATAAAGTTCAAATTTCATACAAGATTGCAGTAAAATGTCTATTAATACCATCTTTATTGATAAAAAAAAAAAGTTATCTCAATTTCTACGTTATTTTATAATATCAATGAAATATTGATGTTGTTTTTCTAGTATACACTTAACTAATTGTTACACCCTTTTCTTTCAATTCTTTAATTCATCTTTTTAATATCATTTATTGCATAATTTTGTAAATGGTCATGTTAACTAGTGCATCCGAGAGACCGGTTAAATAAACAAAAAAGATATATTTTACATTGAAGACAACATTTTCTACACTTTTAAATGATTGAGTATACAAGTCTCGAGAAATTCTCACTATATTTGTTTTCTTAACCAGTGACTAAGTGCTAATTAACATTTTCCTTTTATAAAATAACTCATACTTTCTTTCGTCAAAAACAATTTATAATTTGGGATGAAGAGAATATCACATTCAATCCAATCCATAAGAGTACATCAAGATACATTAATCTGCTGGTAAGGCACATGGAGCACCTCCCAGCCCCTGAATCATGTTCGTACACACACTATATCATCATTGATAGCTTTCTCAAGCGATGATGAAATCATGGTATTAATCTATTAGTTGTCTAATTATTAGGAAGACATTCTAAATTTAATTTTTCAAAATGCTCCAAGCTAGAAATTTTACTTTTATTTATAATAAGGATTTCTTTAAAAATAACAAATGTTAGTATTATTTTCAGTATTCTATTTCAAGTTTTTCAATAAATAAAATATTGAAGATATTTTTTAGGAGACAAATTTCAAAGATATTTAACACGGTTTTCTAAAGACAGAAACATACTTTTCAAATTGGAAATAAGATTCGTTTAAAATTGTATGATTGGGGACCAAAGTTTAAGTGTAGGAAGGAAAGACTAGCTAAGAAACATGACAAAAGGAAGCTCCATTAATAAAGTAAAAGCAGTGAAACACCATTTTAGTTTGAATTTGTTTGAGATGTTATCACTATAACTTTTAAATTAATCAAAATTGTAGATAAATTTTCAAAGTGTGTCTTTAGACTTATAGACTAAACTAATTAACGAAAAACACAATCAAACCTAAAAATAATCATATCAGGACTCGCACATGTTCTTAAAAACTATGATAACAACTACTCACACATGTCATCGGTCATCACACCTCTGCACTTGTCATGTAAGAATTAGTTGTTGAAAGTTCGATCCTCGGCACCCGACCCGTGACCAAACTACTCACACATTCAACAATAAAAAATGATCATATATTAAAAGTAAAAGTGTTATTAGTATATATTTTTTATTGTATTTTTTTGACGGTTGATCAACGGAACATATTGGTGGGACCAGCCAGTGGTAGACAGCAATAACATTCTTGTCTATGAAGCATCCAAAGCCACCTCATTATTGATATTCTTAATCTAATTCTAATCTAATCCTATAAAAGAGTATCTACCTCACATAACAATTTCATGTGTCCAAATATTCCATGGAAGACCAAACAAAAGATATTAGAAAGAGTAGTTTTAGAAAGCGTTTGATGGGAAAGAAGAGTAGCATGTTATGGTTGAAGAAAGTGAAGAAAGAAATTTGGCCATGGAGATTCTCTGCGTTTAGATGGAAACGACTTGATCATCTTCAAACAACATTCATGGATACTGTCGTTTTTAGGATACTCTCTGTTGCTGAAGCTGTTGTTCTTGTCTCCACTGTTTGCTTCTTCTACTTTTGTTGTGGCTGCCATGTCTGAATATTCTAGCTGAATGATAAGTAATGTCATTGTCACATTTATTTATTTATTTGAATATTTCATTAATTAATAATTATTGGGGTGAATTGATTTTGTGGGTTTCTCGTAAATAACATTGTGGGTATACAAAGCTTGTAAATTTTGTTAACAATTGCTTTTCATATTATAGACTTTCATATTTTAAGTTCTTACTGCGTTTATATCATTATTTTAAGCACTTAACTTTGTATTTTGCCACATTTTATCTTGTCAATATTAATGATCTTGTTCCGAGTCCAATCCTCTGGACTCAATCCAACAATGCAACTAATTTTCCCAATAAAGTTACATGCTATTGTAGAAAGAAGAAGTCCTATAATGAATTCAATTCCCTATTTCTATTCCTAGTATTCATACCTTTTTTATTTTCATTATAGATATGATATTTTCAACTTTAGAGCATATATTAACTCATATATCGTTTTCCGTCATATCAATTGTTATTTCAATTCATTTGATAACCTTATTAGTCAATGAAATCGTAGGATTATATGATTTGTCCAAAAAAGCCATGATAATAACTTTCCATACATTGGTGAAGAGTCAACTTACACTAGATCAAACGTTCATATCCATGCTCAGGGAGATTATAAATCCATTTTACAAAATACACACTTATTGACCTGAATGTTAGAGTATATCTTTACATATACACACCTCTTCAATGAAGAATCTTATTCAACCGCAACAAACAAGATACAACCATCACGAATTACCATGAAGTTCACGGTCTCAGAACATAATTATAATTATAACTATTTTTTATTTTTTTTAGGTCAAGAATTATAACTAATTTTTATTATAGATAATATTCTTCGTAAAAAAATACATAATATACAAAAAAATTCATAATTATGATAAAATGAATAATACTAAAAAATTTATGTAATTTTATTTTATATTTAATTGAGTAAAAAAATAGATTTGACTTGATGTTAAAAAATTATTACCAACTCGATAGAACATGTTTAAAACATAGATAAAAAAGAATAGATTGTATTTTTTTTTCTTTTAAGGAAAAAAGAGAATAGACTCGTCTAATAATTTATCAGAACGTAGTAGTAATTTATCAGGATTGTCTAGAAGTCCTAACTTAACTGACAAATGTCGAAATTGCAAGGTCAGACATTGTGACCCGAGTTCGAACCCAGGACCTCACAGTTGTGTATGAATTTAATTTAATTTAAGTGGTTTACCACTTCGTTTAGGACCAAAAAAAGGTAATTAATCGGAATTAGAAAAGTTTTAGTGAAAAGGGCATAAGGGTCTTTTCCCTTGATTGGTATATAAACTAGGCTTCACTAGGGATGGCAAATAAATCCACACCGTGGATATTCGTAGATAAAATCCGTTACGGATGCGGAGCGGATACCTTAATGGATATCCATGGATAAAATAAACTGATATTTTAACTACCCGTTAATTAATGGATACAAATGCAGATTTAGTGGTATCTACACTCGCGGATATCCATACTCGCTATCAAACCGAATAAATTACCTAAATAACTTTAATAACTTTCAACTTTCTAAGCAAAAATGCTCAGGTGAAAGTAGTCATGATTTTTGAAGCAAAAAACTTTGTTTTTGTTAAATATGATTAGCTTTATTTATATTTATTAAATATAAGAAAATTTATTTATGTTTTTGTCGAGTCAATGATCTTTGTTGTTATTGTAATGTATGAATATTAGTTTTGCTAAAAAGAAAAGAAAAAGCATGTGATGAACTTTTGTTTTTAATTTTCAGGTAAAAAAAATTAACAATTTATTTTTATAAATGTTATCCATGGATATTTGTAAACCCGCGGATACCTCAAAGTTTGTGGATTACCCGCTAAACAGATATCCGCGCGGATATGGATAGGGTACGGATTTCATATTTATCTAACGGAGCAGACATAAATATCACACTATCCGCATCCATAGATATCCATTTACATCCGTAGGCCTCACACCTTTCCTTCCTTTCCCATTTCATTTCCACAATTAGAAAAGACTCCCCTCCCATTCCTCTCCCTCTCCCTCGGCCACTCCCTCTAATCCCTCAACCATCACAAATTTTTTCCCACTCAAATTTAACATGCAAGTGCAAATAAGTGATCCTTGGAGCAAATGAACTACATGCAAGCTTGATTTTCCTTTCTCTCCTATCTTGAAGTTTCAATCCATTCATCAGAGGAATGTTATTGCATGCTTGGTTTGTTTATTCTTGGTAGTTTGGACTTGTGTATAGGATTAAGCAGTGAAGGAGGAAGCATAAGCAGAAGTTTGGGTACCGGATAATTGGAACTTAAGCATGTATATGTTCCTTAGAATAGAACTCACCTCTGGGTAGTTTAGATTGTTGTGTGTATGACAAACTGATGGATATATTGATATATATATACACACACACACCTAGCCCCCCAAATGTTAATGTATGCAATTTGGCTTTGTTTTGACTAAGAAATTGTTCCTTAGAATAGAACTCACCTCTGGGTAGTTTAAACAATGTTTTGAGGCAGGTAACCGGTTACACTATCACTCGTAACCGGTAACCAGTTACATAACTTGTCTAAAAAATGACTTTTTACATGGAAACCGGTTACACCTTTTATGGTAACTGGTTACCCATTGGCAAAACTTCAAATTTCCTTTTATAAAATGTGTATTAGGTTATTGTGTGTGGCAATCGTTTGTTATGTATTTTTCACTTAAAAGTATCAAAACAAGGGAGCTTCTACGAAGAAGTCAGAAAAATGACTTCTTTGGTGCATTCGTTCGAATGGGCCAATCAGATTTTAGCCCTAGACACGTCAGAAAACTGCATTATGTTACAATGTAGGCGGTCTACAGTATCGTAAATAAGAAAACTTTATTTGATGATCTTAACGGTTAGATTTACTTGGTCTCTATGTTATTGTGGTACACCATCTACACATGATTTTTTTTTCTAGTACCAATTCTCTCTCCTCTTTATTTCCATTTCTTTATTTATCCATATTCTCTCTCTCTCTTCCATATTTTTAATTAAATCAACATCTTCATCTTTCCTTCATCTTCTTCACCATATCTTCATCAACTTATTCATCATCTTCATGAGAGAGAAAAAATGTAGAAAAAAAAAAATGAAATTACATAATATAAAAAAAAAACATTACAGTTAAATACATTTCCATAAAAACACTTCCAATTTCATCCAAATACACACAAAATCTTCTTATCCCTTTCCAAATTCGCTTTCTCCAATTTTGAGTATCTTTTGTTGAATTCAGATTATTTATTTTTATTTTGAGTGTTTAAAGTTGCAGAAAATTGTTTGAAATTAAAAGAAAATGTTATTGTGTTCATGATTATGTGTTCGAATTGAGTTAAAAGGTAAGGTTTTTATTTTCGGGTCACATGGGTTCAATCGGGTCGTAACGACCCGTCTGGAGGTATGAAGTTTAAAAAAAATAAAAATAAAAATTGGCCAAACACAAGAATCGAACCAACAACCTCCACAATCATAAAATCAAACTTAACCAACATAACATCAAATACATTCACAAAATCCTTGCATTATAACTATAATTAACCACTGTACAAATTTTAAAAAGTAATAAAGTATTATATAATTATCATTAATTTTATGATTTGTCAAAAAAAATCATTAATTTTATGATGGATTACTTTAAGATATTAACTAGTTAATCAAGCACTAATGGTATCAATTAATATGTATGTATTCTGAACTAGTTCATAATACCATGGCTTGAACATAAAGTATATGACATCAAATTTTATTTTTTAGTGATCCTTCCAATTATAAATTTTAACGTTTAAACTTCTAATTAACATGTATGATTTTTTTTTAATAAAGACTAAAAAAAGGAAAACAGCTTAGGCCATTCCAATTGTTTTTTTTTTTTTAACGTTTAGACTTCCAAATAGTTCTAATTATAAATGTTTTTTTTTAAGTTATGCTGCACTAATTGGATTGAAAGTTATGTTGCACTATTGTTTTTCAATGGAACAAATTTTTCATTATTTCCTTAGAAAAAAAAAATCATTCTTGATGGTCATTAATTGGATTAAATTTCATCAATTTTTCATGTTAAATTTAGTAGTAGTTTCCTATGTCATTCCAATTGCACACTCTAATACATTAAATAAAGATTAAAAATTATTCATTGTTTTGACTTTCTGATATTTTAGAAATAGAAAAAATTAAGAATTTGAAAAATTGGGAGCTTGGAGGATAGAACCATGTACATCAATGTACATCAACATACCAAAATATAGACTTTACCACTACAACATCAACTTAATTTTTATATAAATTGGATTAGTTACTTTATATAACCATATTACATTATTATAACATTTACATACGCCTTTCTACTATCGGTACATAAAATATTTCTTCTTTCAAAAAAATAAATAAATTACTTTTGGAGATATTTTTAAAATAATAATGAACTATTAAAGTTTTATCTTCAGTGTAAGTCGATCTGACAAACTATCACATTTGAAACCTAGTCAACATGGAAAGACATTACTCCAACGATCAAAACGGACCAAAACGACTTAACGATTTCTAATATAATCAATCGGACCGTTGAATATGACCTTATTAGAACAAGAACGAAGTAGGAACTGTAATTTCAAAAATCGGAATCTTCGGTGTAAGTCGATCTGACAAATTATCACATTTAAACTTAGTCGACAAGGAAGGACGTTGCTCCAACGATCAAAACGGACCAAAACAACTTAACGATATCATATATAATCAATCGGACCGTTGAATATGACCTTATTAGAATAAGAACGAAGTAGGAACTGTAATTTCAAAAATCGGAAACTTCGATGTAATTCAATCTGACAAACTATCACATTTAAAACCTAGTCACCATGGAAGAACATTGCTCCAACGATCAAAACGGACCAAATCGACTAACGATATCAAATATAATCAATCGAACCGTTGAATATGACCTTATTTAAATAAGAACGAAACACGAACTGGAATTTTGGAAATCGGAATCTTCAATGTAAGTCGATCTGACAAACTATCACATTAGAAACCTAGTCAACATGGAAGGACATTGCTCCGACGATCAAAACAGACCCAACCGACTAACGCTATCAAATATAATCAATCAAACCGTTGATTCTGACCTTATTGGAATAAGAACAAAGCAGAAACTAGAATTTTGGAAATCGGAATATTCGATGTAAATTAGAATATTCAATTGGTGCAGTTCTTTTAAATATGAATGAACGAAAATATTATTTTAGTATGTTGTTTGATTAATAAAGCTAATTTAAATATATTAGGTGGACTAATATTGTAGGTGATCCATCGCAGACCTTATTAAATTTTTAACTTCAACCCTTTGATCTTTTTTTTTTAAAGCGACGGCTAAATTTTGGAGGTCTATTGTTTCTAACGGTGCATCACCAACATCCTTTTTTTTTTAACATTTCTTCATCCTCTTCCGTCCTCATCTTCATCATTTTCTTCAAAAGTTCATCAAACACACCAGAAAATAAAAAAACAAAAAACCCATAAAAGGGCATTGCTCCAAAGATCAAAACAAACCTAACCGACTAACAATATCAAATATAATCAATGAGACCGTTAGAGGAGAGATTATATGATATTACTATTATTGTGTAAATAATATACTATTTAATAATGATGTACTAACTTTGTCTAAAACATATTACCTACTTAAATATATTTCAAATGATAACACCAACAAATAATTGTTGTAGTGGTTAAGTTTCTACCTATTCCTTTTAATGTGCAAGGTTCGATTCCCATAGTCCCCAACTTTTTCTATGGTCCAAATATCTAACTGTCTTCCACCGCTAGCAAAAAAAAAAATCATCCGCTAGCAAAAAAAAAAATCATAATTATATGATAATTTTGCAAAATATAAAACCAATTTGTTTTTCTTAACGGTTAGATTTACTTGGTCTCTATGTTATTGTGGTACACCATCTACACATGATTTTTTTTTCTAGTACCAAATATAATTAATCAGACCGTTGAATATGACCTTAATAGAGTAAGAAAGAAGTAAGAATTGGAATTTTCATATCGGAATCTGGTAGGTAAGTCGATCTAACAAACCATCCCTTCGGAGACCTAGTCAACTGGGAAATACGTTTGTCCGACGATTGAAACAAGTCTAGGTCACAAACGGGAACAAATATAATCAATCAGACAGTTGAATATGACCTTAATGGAGTAAGAAAGAAGTAGGAATTGGAATTTTTCAGATCAACTTAGACCGAAGATTCTGATTCCGAAATTACAGTTCCTACTTCGTTATTATTCTAATAAGGTCATATCCAACTGTCCGATTGATTGTATTTGATATCGTTAACTCGTTTGGTCCGTTTTGATCGTTGGAGCATGGTCATTCCATGTTGACTAGGTTTCAAATGTGATAGTTTGTCAGATCGACTTACACTGAAGATTCTGATTTCCGAAATTACAATTGCTACTTCGTTCTTATTCTAATAAGGTCATATTCAACAGTTTGATTGATTATATTTGATATCGTTAGTCGATTTGGTCTGTTTTGATCGTTGGATCAATGTCCTTCCATGTTGACTAGGTTTCAAATGTCATAGTTGTTAGATCGACTTGCACCGAAGAGAAAACTTCAATAGTTCATTATTATTTTAAAAATATCTCCAAAAGAAATTTATTTATTTTTTGGAAAGAAGAAATTTTTTATGTACCTATATTAGAAAGTCGATATGATAAAATTCGGAAAACTCATGACTATTTCAAAATATCAAAATTAATAAGCGTTCTTATTAAATCTTTTTTATTTTATATGGAAAACACATTTAAATATTTGCACTACATCTGTTGCAGATATGATAAAATTTTAAAAACTCATAATTACTTTTTAAAATGCGATCATTAGTAATATTTTTTGTCAAATAGCTATTAACTTTTTAAAAATATCAACATTAATACAATGCTTCTATTCAATATTTTTTATGTAAAACACTGTTTATTATTTGCACAACAACACTTGTTGTAAATTTAATGTGCTTATATTTGCAAAAGAAATTATATTTAACGACCCGGTTTCAACCCATGCGACCCGAAACAAAAAATCTTACCTTTAACTCATTTTATCACCAAAAACTCAGTTCGAACACATAATCATGAACAAAACAACATATCGTTTTGATTACAAACAAGTTTCTGCAACTTTAAACACTCAAAGTGAAATAAATAATTTTTATTTGAACAAAAAATACCCAAATTAAGAGAAAACGAATTTGCAAAAGAGAGGTTAACAAATTGTTGATATCATGGAATAAGAAGATTTGGTGTGTGTTTGGATGAAATAGTTTTCGTTGTTGTTGTTTTTGTGGACGTTTTGGGGTGGTTAGTGAAATAGTTCTATGTTGTTGTTGTTCTTGACATTTTGGTGTGGTGGTAGGTTTACTTTGGTGGATCTGCACCTTCATAAAACACAAAACACATTGCACCTTTACTCTATCATCATGTATGATGCTTTGTGATGTAAACATTGAGGGATTAGAAATGAAAGTGTTTTTATGGAAATGTTATTAATTGAAATATATTTCTTTTAATTATGTAATTTCATTTTTTTTTTAAATTTGAGTTTTTTTCTCCTCTCATGAAGATGGTGAATAAGTTGATGAAGATGATGAAGATGTTGAAGAGTGATTTAATAAAAATCTGGAAGAGAGAGTATGATTATGAATAAATAAAGAAAGATAATTAGGGTTGGTCGCGGGTTTGATACCTATAATGTTGATTTTTTTTTAATACTTCATCTTCTACCTTCAGACGGGTCATAACGACCCGGTTAAAACCTATGCGATCTGAAACAAAAAAAAAATCATAACTTTAAACCATTTTATCACCAAAAACTCATTTTAAGGATAATGCTTAATGTTACAGGAATGTCAAAACAAGAAAGGCATGAATAACTAATGTCACTATAATTTAAACATGGTTGTGGTTTTCATCTTTCACATAACTACCTTTTTTCAATTTAATTAAAGCCGAGCATGTATGCATTCTTGCTGTTCTTGTGAAAATTGTTTCGTAACAATTAACGATGCTCTTTTTTTAATTTTTTTAATTTTTTAGATTTTTTTTTCATATGAAGATGATGAAGATGAAGAATGTATGATGAAGATGTTGAAGAGTGACATAGTTATTTGATAAAAATCTGGAAAAGAGAGAACATGATGGTGATGGTGGTGGGGTATGAACAGTTCATATAGTCACAAATTATTGTGCAAAACAATAAACAAATAAATAAATTAGAATAGATTTTTTGTTGAAAAAAGAAGAGGAAAGAAATAAATATAGTGTGAAAGGCAACATAATAACACTAGTGAGATGTTTAATCTTGATGGTTCAAAATATCTAAGGGTTAAAATATAATTAAATTTGACTAGAGGTACATGGTACATATCATGCATCCGCCAGTATGACATGACATAACTAACACACGTGGCGCGTTCTGATTAGTTGTAGGATAACTTCACCAAAAAAGTCATTTTAACAACTTTACCATAGAATTTTCCATCAAAACAAAGCTAAATGGCATGCATTAATTAATACGAGAGAATAATTAAAGACTTTGATGAAATATTTAGATGGGATACTTTGTTAATTTTTATAGAATGGTTAGATATAGCTGATATGACTAGAACTTGATTCGATAGGTTTGATACGTATATGAAATACCCAGACAAAATGTGATTTAGGAAGCTTCCAGATTATTCTGGATATGATTTTTTTCGAAAGAAAAATCTTCATGACGACAAGAGGAGTTTCAGATCTAGCCTGATATGATAAGAGTTTAGCTGGATAAACAAAGGGATGTTTCGAGACTACTTCACTCGACCATTCCGTAACATCAACTTAGACTAATTGTTTGTTACTAACTTTTAAAAATGTATGGAATATATGATTATGATAGAATAATTAAACAGACAGATTACAAACAGTTAGTGATCTTAGAATTTTCCTAGATCACTATCACCCAATGAAAGGTGGAACTCATTGAGACCTTATGTCTCACCTCAATCCTTTTATTTTCTTTTTAGATACGTTGGTTGCTCGCAAGAAGGGTAAACAAAAGAAAGTTGAATGATTGTGTTACATTGTCTTATAGTAGTAACTTGTTGCTAGTGTCATGTAATATGTACTCATGCATGCATAGTTTATATCGTGTATTCGCGGGTCAGTGCATGTTTATTTCTGACAGTATTTTGTACCTGTTCTCATCAGCTAGTACACTTATTTATGGCATTTTATGAGACTTGTATGTGATGTATTTCATTCAGACTTAAATTTGTTTTGTATTTTAATGTATCCAAAACTAAGTTTAACGCTCATAAATATTCTAGACAAATTTATTACGAGTGTTACGATATTATATTTTTTTAGGAAATAAATGGTCTATTTTTTATAATTAAATTGAATGAACAAATATTCAATTTATATGTAATATTTTCCTATATGATTTAATAGGTTTGACTTAGGTTAATAAAAAACATTACCTACTTGATATAATAACTCGTGGTCATTATAGATAAAAAGAAATATTTTCTTTCTTTCAAAAAAAAAAAAGAAAAAGAAATATTTAACTTATATGTAATCCTCTTTTATATAATATAATTTATTTGACTTGATTGAGTAAAAAAATTAAAATAGATTTGACTTAGTTAAATTTATTTCCACTAGTAAAAATAATTTAACAACTTGATATGATTTGTGTTCTCCTTTAGAAAGAAAAAAAAAACTTGATATGATTTGTGTTATGTATATATAACAACCTAACCGACTAAGACTTACTCACAACAACATAATTTCTGAAGCTTGAAAAGTTAACAATTATAATACAAGCATCATGAGATTTCAAGCCCTTGTTTTTATCGTTGTTGTTATGTTTGCATTTGCGGCCACAAATCTAACTGTTGTTTTGAAAATTACGACAGAGCTTTGAAACGATTACTGGGGCGAGTCACGACCAGGTCGCTTTCTTTAAGACGTTTCACGGTACTACCTGAAATGTGCAAGGTAGACTATCAACCGTGCGTCTCCAGGATAAAACAGCCCAGATTCTTTTTCTGTACGATTAAAGGCTGCACTGCCCAGAATCGGTCGAGAATAACACCTCTGAGAAGAGAATATGGTTTAGAAAACCACTCGAGAAAACCAAAGGAGGAAAAGAACGATTCGTCAACACAAATCGCGGGAGATGAGAAGGGGAGAAAACCAGATAAGAGCGTTCGATTCTCGGTTTTGGAGTCAAGAATGAGGATCCCGAGCTCTCTATTTATAGAGGGGATTCGACCTCGCCGACCCGGTTCACGACCCGCTCGCGCAAGCCCACGCTCCAGTAACGGTAACCCACGAGGCGGAAACGCGCGGAAGCGTGCCGACACGTGGATGCGCGTGTGCTGGACTCGGTCTTTGCTTGCAGGATTCTCGGAGCAAAAAAATAATATTTATTTTCTGAGCACCAAAAAATATTCTTTTACGGCCCAAGCCCAAGCCGGGCGGCGGCGTCGTCGTCGCGCGTGTTATTATTTTTTTGGCATTAGCTCACTCCGTTCACAAAAGTGTGTACCCCAAGGGCACATCCTTGGAGGTGATATCCCACATATATAAACACTACTAGAGTGTGTGATCTACCCAATGTGAGACATAGAATTTTCAATTCACACTTAACACTAGTTTCTCCACTTGTGTTTACATTTCAAACTTCACAAGCTCACTAGTAAACTCACTAGTGTTCCAACACTAACTATGCCCATCAACATCAATGATCCACACATGTTTGATGTCGCTAATTTCGCTATTACCGAGTACAGCACGTAAACTACTCCATCAAAATTGAGGTTAGAGAAAGTCATTGATGCTTTATCATATACTGCGAAAGATGGGACCAAATACATCATCACTGTTTCAGCAAACAATGGTTCAACTTCTAACAATTATGAAGCTTTTGTGTCTAAGAAGCCATCAGAGCATCTTCTCACTTTCTTTGCATTTTTTCCTTTACATTATTAATTGTTTCTTATTATATGATTGAATATAAATAAAATTTTATGTGTTTCATATTAGAATGAATTTTAGATCTAAATATATGATATGATCGAATTACTATATATAAACTTCTTCATTGTTATGATTTTATGAAAAGTTCTTATGAATTTTTCACTTGTACATTGACTTAGATTGAAGGTAAAATTAATACTCTTTTATTCCACTTTGGGAAGTTTACTGAGATAATTAACATCTCACCCTACGTCGATTTTTTTTTTTTTAAGATAAGTTGTTTCAAAGTATCATAGATCATAATCAAAGTTTGAAATTATGGTCTTTCTTTTAAGTTGTTATTTCATAATTTTTCTTGGTTATGTAAAGATCCTTTCTAAGTAAATTGTGATTATATTATACAAATTTTTTGAACTCCCAAGTTATTTTAATTTATTTCATTGAGGGTTTCAAGCTAAAACTTTAAAGTCATTTCCCATTTGGAAAAAAAAATGTTTAAACTATATGTTAAATACCTCTTTTCAAGTAAATATGAAGTGAAGGGGATTATACAAGTTGGAATGACCTTGTAACAGAATAAACCAAATTAGAAGAACAAAGGTAGCACCACCACTATAAGTAAGGGACTCGTTCCCAAGTATAATCACACATTAATTAACTCAACTCTTACTTACATGCATACTTTTTAAACTGGAAGTAAATTTCGTTCAAAATTGTATGATTGGGGACCAAAAATATGGTTACTTTAATAAGAACATGAATTATCTCATTGATTTATCTTCTAATGAACTCACAATGAGTTGTGAAAATAAGTAAAAAAGAACTTTACAATCAAATAAAATAGCACCTAGCTTGGAAAAATGTTCCTCGTGACTATGGAACTTATCCATCACAATCTTTGAATTCATCTCAAAATCAACAGGTTCTATATGATCATGTACCCATTGCAATACTTTAAGCAAACCACAGGCTTCCCCTTGTTCAACAAAACAAAGCGGGAAAAGCCATTATATTTTGCCAAGAATGAAATTGTCGTTATCATCTTAAATGCGAATTTCAATTCAAACTTTGTTAAGTTGAGATGAGAAGGAAGCGCCTATATTGCATTTAAATTGACCATGATTATGTTTTTGTTGAGGGCCAAGAGCCTTGGTCAATCCTCCGCTTCTAAGAGAAACTTCTTTATTTGTTTCTTTTAAAATCGATGAATTTTAAGTTATTTTATTATTTTTAAAAACAATAGTTCATCTTTTTTGCTCAGAATTTCTTAATATAATGTCCCAAAATTTCCAATGTTACATTGTGTTTGAGATTCGATTTATTTTTAACATGTTGATACTGGAGGTTCACATAAGGTTTCTAAGATAGCTTTGTCTTTGACTAAGTTAATCTATAAAAGAGAGTTGTTTGTGTGGGATGCCCTGAGTCCTGAGAGGAATTTTTTTAGAGAACTTTGAAAAAAATAAATTTTTTACAACAAAAAATGAAAGAAGAAAAATATCGGAATAATTAAAAGGATTGGATACTAAAAATCTTAGAATCGGCCGTGCTATGATGCATTTGGTTAAGGATTGAATAGCCTATACTTTGATAAAAATGAATATTTTACAACAAAAAATGAAAGAAGAAAAATATTGAATAATTAAAAGGATTGGATACCAAAAATCTCAGAATCGTCCATGCTGTGATGCATTTGGTAAGGATTGAATAGCCTATCTATGCAGAATGAGAAAGTAATAGCTTATGTGTCTAGGAAACTTAAGATTGATGAAAGGAATTATCTGTCGCATCACTTACCGTTAGTGCAGAGGTGTTTGTTTTTAAGATGTGAAAACATTATTTGTAGAAAATCGCTCTTTACACTTCGTAAAATGTTCTGCCACATCTGAGAAAGATAAAAATAAATTCAACGACAGTTAACCACCGTTTGTTCTCTTAAGTTAAATGTTATGGAGCAAACGACAGTTAACTGCCGTTAAAAATATTAAGTGATATAGACATGAACAACAATATAATTAATTTTGAATTTAATAAATGTTGGGTGGAAGATATTTATCTGAAGAATGATTATTTAGATACAACTGGCTAGCATTTTGATCGAAATATGGCCGCAAAAGACATGTAAGAAGGTGATAAAATTGGAAGTATTGAAAAAGAAAGCCTTTGGCCTTCTAGTTAGAATATTGAGATAAATTAGTTTTTAGAAGTTGATAATGATGTAACTTGTAATGAGACAAATTTGTTCTTCCTTTTACTGGTTCTTAGTGAAGAAGAAGAATTTGTCTTTTATAAGATAAGATAAGATATATGCATATCAACATGGGTTCTCAACTTTGAAAATGTAGTGGATTCATCAAACAAAATGGAATTATTAGCTGGCGTGATTTTTTTCCATCATGACGGTAAAGTCTCCTGAAAAATCAAATAAACGATCAACAGAACAAAGAAAAAGAGAATCAACATACTCATTTACGAATCTTGTTACAAAAGTCCCATGATACATTTTCAAGTTACTCTAATAAGAACATCAATTATCTCATTGACTTAACTCTACATGAGTTGTAAAAATAAGTAAAAAAGAGTTTTACAATCAAATAAAATAACACCTAGTTTGGAAAAATCTTCCTTGTGACTATGGAACTTATCCACCACAATCTTTGAATCCATCTCAAAATCAACCGGTTCTATATGATCATGTACTCATTGCAATACTTTAAGCAAACCATAGGCTTCCCCTTGTTCAACAAAACAAAGCGGTAAAAGCCATTATGTTTTGCCAAGAATGAAATTGTCGTTATCATCTTGAATGCGAATTTCAATTCAAACTTTATTAAGTTTAGATGAGAAGGAAGCGTCTATGTTGCATTTAAATTGACTGTAATTATGTTATTTGTTGAGGGCCAAGAGCCTCGGTATTAGGAATTTTATATTTAATTTTCTGCTTCTAAGATAAACTTCTTTATTTGTTTCTTTTAAAGTCGATGAATGATCATTATAGACCGTAAACTTATGTTTGTCATAGCTTGGTCTGACCAATCATAAGTTGAGAGTGTGTGAATGTATCATAGACCATTTCTTTCATCCTAATAAAAATTTATGACAATGTTTTGGGTGAAGACTTTTTTTTTTTTAAAGACAAAAAAACCAATTAGTATTTCATAAAAAAAGTTAAGTATGTGTGATATCATGATATCACCAATTAGATGATCGAAAACATGTTTGCAGATTTTGTAATTAACCATATAGTCTTTCAAATTGGGTCACATGAGAGCAAGAGCAACCCAGTGCGAGTGCGATGACACGGTTGATTAATTTATGTGTAAAAATAAGAGCATGAATTGTCTCTGACTTGTCTTCTAATGAGTTATAAAAATAAGTTGAAAAGAAGTGGTTAAGGATTAGGTAGCCTATTTATGCATAATGAGAAAGAAGAGGCTTATGTTTCTAGGAAACTTAAGACTCGTGATAGGAATTATCTGCCGCATGACTTACAGTTAGTTGCAGTGGTTTTGTTCTTAAGATGTGAAGACATTATTTGTATGGCTCTAAATTTCATGTGTTTAGTGACTACTACAAAATAGGATTTTGACTGATTTAATCTTTGTTATCACCTTGGAAAGGCTAATTTACTACTTGTTGATTAAGTAAGAATCCTTTGAGTGTATCTTCTTTGGTTGTGAAACACAGCAAATTGTTGGAACAATGTAGAGATCTTAGTCTGGGTTGTAAATTTTCATTGGAGAGGCAATAGATTGTTGATCAATTTGTAAAATATAATAGTATAAATGTATATTGGATAGTGATAGTGCTATAGACATGTGCAACAATATAAGAAATTTTGATTGTAATGAATGTAGGGAGGAAGATATTTCTCCGAAAATTGATTATTTAAATACAATTGTTGAGCATTTTGATTGAAATATTGTGGTAAAAGATGTGTTAGAATATTTAGATAAATTAGTTTTGAGAAGTTGATAATGATAGTACCATTAATCAGACATATATTCTTCTTCTTTTAGCTGGTCAAATTTTTCTTAGTGAAGAAGAAGAATTTGTCTTTTCTAAAGATATGCATACCAATAGAGGTTCTAAACTTGAAATTATTATTAGAATGGAATTATTAGTAGGGCGTGATATTTTTGCAAGGTAAAGTCTCCTAGTAAATCAAAGAACTATCAAAAGAACAAAGAAAAAGAGAATTATCAAGAAGTGAATGTAAATCAAATCCCTGCTTGATTTTATTAAATCTAGATTGTCGGGTTGGAAAAGTAGAAATCTAACTTTGGGTGGTCGTGTGGTTCTTCTAAAATCTGTTTTTTCTTCTCTTCCGGTCAACTTTATTTCCTTCTTCAAGACTCCTGCATATATCATTTCCTCTATTGAATCTATTTTAATTGTTTTTTTGAGGATGATGTGAGGATGTTAGGAAAATCTCTTGGATAAATTGGGATTTTATTTGTTGTAAAAAAGAGAATGGTTGTTTGGGAGTTAGGCGGTTGAGGGAGTTCAATATGACTTTGTTAGATAAATGGTGTTGGAGGTTAAAGGAGGATCGTCATAGCCAGGGACGGATCCAAACATTTGGTGCATGTGGGGCTAAAATCTAGCTAAGTTGCTAACACTTGCACAACAAAAGCAAAGCCAACTTCAAAAGCTTATAAATCATAGCAAATGTGTTGCACTTATTTATTTACACTAGTTTTGTACAAGGTTGTTGACTTGTTGGTCTTATTCTTAACATATTTTGTTGTTTTATTTATAAGGGGTAATAATTATTTTGGTCCCTGAATGTATAAGGAGTAACCATAATAGTCCCTCAATGTATCAAAATTTTAAAATAGTCCTTGATTGTGCACTTTGCTAGTCAAAGTAGTCCCTAACATTAAAATAAGTTGTTAATATTGTCATCTTAGTCTTTTAATATACTTACTTATTGTCACTTCATGGCTATTTCGACTAACAAAGTGCAAAATCAGAGACTATTTTAAAATTTTAATATATCGAGAGACTATTGTGACTTCTCGTTACACATTCAGGGACCAAAATAACTATTACCCTATTTATAATATTAAAAAAATAGGGAAGTTGGATGTGGGGCTTTAGCCCCATATAGCCCCTTAATGCATTTGTCCCTGGTCATAGCTTGTGGTATAGAGTTTTGTCAAACAGGTATGGTGAGGAAGGGGGTAATATTTGTGAGGATCCTGGAGGAGGTTCGGTTTGGTGGAATAATTTAACTAGCATTAGAAATGGTTTTGGAACGGGTGTTGGAAGGTGGATTGATGATAACTGTAGGCGTGAGTTAGGAAATGGAGAGTCAACTTTATTCTGTTGTGACCCTTGGTTAGTTGAAGGGGTTTTAAACGTTAGATACAACCGTCTTTTTTATCTTTATGATAATAAATTGGCAACAGTGGCTGAGATGAAGTAGTTAGGTTGGGGGTGAAGGTGGTGAGGCTTGAAAATAGTGAAGGAGGTTTTGTTGGGGGAGTGTTGTTCGTTGTTGCATTTTATTGTTTTGCAGAATCGTGTGAATGACATGTGGCTCTGGTATCTGCATCCCTAAAAAAAATTATTGTCAGTATATCTTACAACTTCTTAACCTCGAGAGGTCGACAATCATATACGAAAATGCTGAATTCATATGGCATAAAGAGGCTCCACTGAAAGTTTGCCTCTTTATGTGGCGGCTTATCCGTATTGTATTACGAACCCTGACAATTTAATAAGGTGAGGTGTGCTCACGACTATTGATCAACTTTGTGTATGAGGATGTGGTAATTCAGGGGACGTAGATCCCCTTTTCTTCATTGTGATTGTTTCCGACATATTTAGAATGTTATTTACAATTGTCTAGGTTTCTCCTTGGTTAATCCCTCTCATATTTTGGATCATTTAATCCAGTTTGCGGCTTTGGGAGGCTCTTCAATAATGTTATGCGCGATACTTCATCTGGTTTGGTTTTCGACTGTTTAAGTCATCTAACAGGAAAGAAATGCACGTATTTTCCAACAACAACATGACGTTCATCATCACCTTCTTGACAAAATTAAAATTCAATCATTTTGGTGGCTGAAGGCAAAACGTGACATTTTCAATTTTTTATTATCACATGACTCAATCCTATTTTGTGTTTGGCAAAGCAATGTAATTTCAGTTTTTTTGGTTTCTTGAGAACTTCTTTCCCTTCTATTTGTTGTAATTGTTACTTTTCTGTGTTCTTCACTAGCACTCCTTGTGCGAAGAAGGTAAAGTTGGTTTTTTAATCTAATTCCATTTTAGTCTCTTAAAAAAATGATGAAAATGTAGAGAAGGATGTTTATGTTGTAAACTGGTCACCTTGGCTAGGAAAGAGTTATCTTAACCTATTTATATTGAGTTTACTTATTAGTCAAGCGATTATCAGATACCATGATTTCCCTAGAAGAAAAATTCACTAATTCTATCAACAAAAATAATATCAATGTGAGAAATGAAGAAGATGTGGAACACATTTAAACAAAAGAAGAAGAAGATGTTTAGTTTTAGTTATAAAAACATGTTTTAAGTTTTTTCGTTTTGACAGATTTAATATTTTAGTTTTGTATTATGGTATAATTGGTGTGTAAGACTTACTTGTACACATATTTTTTTAATCGAATGCGAGACTTTAGTTGCTCAAGTATTTATTATATTTCACCAAGTATGTGTCTCAAACAATTGGTGTGTAAGACATGCTTGTACACATACTTTTTTAATCGAATGCGAGACTTTAGTTACTCAAAGATTTATTATATTTCACTAAGTTCTCAAATATCTTTGAAAAATTCCTTTTTTAGTGTATCCGATTTAATAATATAAACGCAATACGTGTATTGCACGGATAACTACGCTAGTTTTTATTTTTATTTTTTATATAATGATAAGTGTTATTTGGAACGATGGATATAACAACAAAAACCAACGAATGGACAAATGTGAAGAGTGGAACAAATATAACTCAACATTTTGGCGGAAATCACGCAGGTTAGTGATGTGAAATAACTTGCCCACAGTATTCGTTGTTTCTCTTTGATGCCTTGCTTATACCAACAAGCATTTACTATCTTTTGTAATAGTTATAATTGACTTTTTTTCTTCCTTTAAAAAAGAGGAATATTTGACTTTTTTCTACAAGCATCTATTATATTTTTGACTTAATTACTCTAATAAATTATATTTGACTTAATTACTATTCAAAACAAAAATATTTGACTTAATTAGATTTGACTTTTTGTTAGGAGATTTAACTGAATTTGACTTAATTATAATTATTATGAGCTTAATATAACTTGTGTGCAGTATATATAACAACCAAACTAACCAACGTTTACTCACATCAACACGAATTGTGAAACTTGAAAGAAAAAAACAGTTACAATAGAAGCATCATCATGACACTTCAATCTCTTGTTTTTATTCTTATTGTTATGTTGGGCTTATCTGCCACGAATCAAGCTATATCATCATTCGATTGGAGACCCGTTGACATCAATGATCCCCACGTCGTAGAAATTGCAAAGTTTGCTGTTACAGAGTTCAACAAGCGACTTACTATAGGGCATCTGACGTTCGAGAAGCTCATATCTGGTGAATCTAGAAATGTGATTGAAGGGGCCGCCTACCGTCTCACTTTTTCCGCACACGATATTTCACTTTCTCACAATTATAGAGCTATTGTGGTCGAGAAGCCATTTGAGCATTTCAGAAACCTCACTTCTTTTGAAATTATTCATGCTTAAAAACTATTTAATGATGATTATTATTATATGATCTTGTAGCAATAAAATAAAAGTTTATGTTTTCTATACATGAATGGATTGTGGATTTGAATACTAGTATATGATATCATCGTTTTCAACTTCCTCGTTTTTAGAAAAGAAAAATATCAATTTAGTATTTCATAAAAAAATAAGTTAAGTATGTGTGTCATCCCTTAAAATTAAGCTATCTTGAAGAAACGGTCATTTCCTTAACGAATTTCCTTGATGAAACGGTCATTCCTTAACAAATTTCATAAGAGATTTATTTAATGATATTCATATTGTAATTGGATTTATATAATTAAAGTGAATAGTTAGTAAACTGATAAAAATTAATAACTGATATTTTTATTAGTTATGATATGTAGCCGCATTGGACAATTTTTCTTTGCTCCTCATACGATGTTTTGTCAAGTACTAAATACGATTGGCCGACTATGATATATGATAATGTGCCGAATGTTCAAAACCATGCGTTGATCATGACTTTTTCGTAGAGGTTGTATTCGGAGACATCCAACTATGTGCCAAGATCTTCTCTATTTCATGCATCAGGGTCGTTTATACGAATTTGGATGTTCGGCTCTGTAAATGAAAGTGATCCGTAATAAAATAAAAAACTTTTTTTTTTAGAAGAACAATGTTCTATTTAAATTTTTTTAAAAGATAGATACATGGTGTCGTATATATGCGGTATATCCAAAAGTAAAAGATCACTATTTATACATAAGGAAAGGAACAAGAGATGATATCAGAGTTCTCATAAGAATTTTTTTTAGTGTGGTATACTTAGTAGTACTACTAACTATACTTTTTTTAGACTCATACTTTAGGAAGGCCCAGCTCTTTGCACCCCAAGGTTCGACCCTGTCATCTACAATATATAAACCAATCAAATCTCTTTCATATTTCTAGTACACTAGGCATAGGCATAGGCATGTTATTGATCTAATTTGTATTTATTAATTTTTTAATTCACATTAAATGAATATTCGCTCTTCTTCATCGATTTTTTTTTCAAACAATCTTCATAAAAAATTAAAATGCAAATCAAATCATATAAAAGTTAAAGTAACAAATTTTAAATTTTGTTAAAATTAAACTAGCATTAATGTACGGTAAAAAATTACTCTATTCAAAAAATAGCAGTGACACAACTTAGTATTCTTTAAATCTACTATTCTTTTTATTCGGCTGTGTGTCCACTTTACCACTTTTAATAGGGAGACAACCCGTGCGTTGCACGGAATTGATTAAATGTTTAACATAAATTAATGAAAAGAAAATGTTGGTCGTTTTTTTAAAATTAGATTATTTTTTATTTTTGAAGTTGGGTTTGATGAAGCAAAAACGCATTTGCATACTATTAGATGTAAATCTTTAGTGATTTTAAGTAGTTAAGAATTAAAAATTATGTGTTAAAGTTGTTTTATGTCATGATTTCAAGCAAAACGTGATTTACAGGTGTCTAGAGAAACTAACCATATTTAAAGTTGATTAATGTGTCCGAGCGGATAAAAATGAAAAGAATGAAAGTGTACTTGACAAAAAAAATGAAATAAAGATTTAAGATAAAAACTTGGATTTTGTAGGCCTATATTTTTAAGGTAAAAAGTTGGATTTTTTTTGTCACCAATAGCATATATTCCATCCAAAAAAAATAGCATATATTCTATCAAAATTAAATAGTGACTTTTTTAAAATTAAAAAATCAAAAGATACGAACACATAAAATGCAGTTTTTCACATTTAAAAAACATAAAAGGAGTTGGAAAAAAATACACACACTACTCAATCCCTAAAAATGTTAAAAAATTTAAATCCTAAAATCCTTCTACCTAATCTGCACTCTGTATGTTATGATTGATAATTTCAAAGGCTAAATCAAACATTGATCCGTATTCACCATCATAAACGATGTTGGCGGTGTTAAGTTCGTAGATGGCTCTCCGTTGATGTCGAGCGAACAAATCATGGTTCCACTGCAGAACTGTTGAGCACCGAGAAGAAGGTGACTCAACATGTAATCGTTTGGTAAGAGCGAGAAATTCATCCCTTTTTTTATGAATTAGTTCCCTCTTCTTTCTCTTTTGTTCTTCATTTGTGTGTTACTTTTCGTTGAGCTCTCACTTGAATTCATTACTGAGTTCGGCGACAATCGTCCTCCCACTATTGTTGTACACATGTCGTTCCTTATAGCTCTATGAAGCTAAACATATAACATATGCGTTCCACATGTTTTAATAGAGTTGTAAAACTTTTTTAGATGTTAAATATTATGTTAGTGATTTTTCAAGAAGAATTTTAAGTAGTTTACAATGAAGTTAGCTTAATATTAATAAGGAAAAATGTGTCATTTATATTGGTCTTGATATGAGAACAATAAGCACAAAGAGGCTTGAATATTATTTATTTTTTAGTACAAAGGATGGCCATATGCCCAATTATTGTTTTTAATCTTTCTTATTTAACTAATTTTGTGGAGGATAAAAACATATTAAGAAGTTTTATTTGAAATTACTTTCGTTATTATAGTTATTAAATATAATAAGAAAAGGTGAGAAGTAATAAGATATGTGAGAAGATTTTTTACATGTGAGAATGTTTTTCCAAAAAGGAATTACACTTGATGAACATTAAAACCCACTTCCAAATTCATCCAAGAGTTGCATCAGGTAATTTGTTGGCTACTCTATTAAATATAATAATAGTCGTGAAACTTGTTTAGATCTTACACATTATGACAATATTTTCTGAAGAACAACTGAATTTAGCTAAATACTAATAAAATAATGTGCAACGTATATTGGTCTTGATATGAGAACGATAAACTCAAAAAAGCTTTGATATAATTTTTTTTATTTTTATAATTTTTTTTAATCTATTCATTTATTCTTATTAAATTAATTTAATGAATGATTCATAATAACAACAAATATACTAAGAAGGGATGATAAGTTTTGTAACTTAAAATTGATTGCATTCTTATAATTATTAGATAGATATATTAGATAGAATAAGAAAAGGTGAGAAGTTATACTATATTTAAGAATATATTTTTAGAGTTGGCACATATGCATAATTATAACTTCGAAATAATGACTCAAGTTTAGTGTATGGGAAGGTCTTAGAGGTACCACATCAACATCATCACAATTTTGCACCCAAATTTACTCTCAATTATAGGAAACTCAATTAATGGAAAGTATGAATGTCAGTCAATTCCACGGTCAAGGGTTAAATTTTCATGTTGTCGCGTTCAAATCATCAAAACATGACTTTGTCTCTCTAATTTCAAAAAGATCAAGAGCATTCCATTAGAGTTTTGAGTAGATGTGTGCTTCTACAATTAGTTACCTAGGCATTGATGCTTTTTTTTAAAGAAGAAGATGCTAATAGTTGTGAGCAATTATTATTACATTTCTTACAACCTTTCATTAACTAATAAAATGTAACTTTTTAATTTTTTAATTTTTTAATTTTTTAATTTTTTTGGAAATATAAACTATCTGGTCAACCTAAAAGTAACTTGAGTCTCTATTAAGTCATAAAACCAATTAATAGTCAAAAGATAATGAGTGAAAAATAGAAAAGAAATACAATACCAAATTGAAGAGGTACCAATATCCAATAGTTTTTTTTGGAAAAATTAACGACGAACAACCCTTTTTTATAAACTTCTTCATGAGTAACAACAATGCAACAAAATAAAAAATAGAATAATTATTTATTCTATTTTTCTAATGCACATATAAAATTTCCACATACACATTAAGGAATAAAAAACAATATAAAAGAAAGTCGAAAAAATAGACTAACAAACATCATATAAAAAATAGAGCTTAAATATTTGACCAATCTAAGAGTAACTTGACTCCCTATCATGTCATAGAAACAACTAATAATCAAGAGATGAAGAGTTAAAGTGAGTGGAAAAAAGCAGTAATACAATATTGAAAATGAACTATAACCAATTGTTGCTTGAATGTGGTGACGAACAAAACCCAAAATTTGGTGCACAAAATCACATATTTATACACACAATGTTTCTCAATGACATGAAAGTAAAAAACATGATATAAGATTAGAACATTTAGATAGCATGGTAGAGGAAAAGTGTAGAAAGATGGGATCAATAGTAGGTATGGTGAAAAAGTCAAGAGAAAATGAGGTAAATAATAAAATTGATCATCAAATATCACAAAATGAGCAGAAAATGAATGCGATTAGAGTTGGTATGAATGGTCTAAAATGTAACATCTTTTTAACCTTTATGTCGAAGAATGTAAACAGACAAATTCAACGGTGATGGTGTAAATATTATAGAAATTAATCAAGTGTTTTTAAAAAATAGTAGTTGAAGGAGTTATAAGAATGAAGGATGTAAAAGTTGTGTAACCGATAGTTGTTTGTGCGGCAACCGTTTTTTTAATTAAAATAATAATGTTCAGTTACACTTATTCTTACTTATTTCTTATTAAGGTTGCAATTGATTAGTGTAACTCTTTTTATCAAAATTATTATGTATAATAATGGTTTGAGGGAGTGACACATAAGCAAAGTAGAAGAATGATCAAGAATAAAAGTTAGAAAGGGGATCATTGGTGAAGTGACATGTAAGCAAAATGTAGCTTAGAATACATGTATATAGAGATAAAACCAATAGAGAAAAAACTGGAATACAAATTAAAGCAGGAAGCTATTGTAAATAAATGCAATAAGTTATGTATATAATAAATGCGTTGTTCAATATCTGATAATCTTATGACTAAGATATTTACACACCGAATCTATTGGGACTCTTGTGATTGATCCCTTTGTTTTTTTTGACAAATATGTGATTCAAACCTGAAAACTTAAAAAATAAGAAAGTTATATTTTTCAAATTATCTATTTGATATAATTAAAATAAAAAATGGAAAGAAAGACTAAAAAAACCCTCAAAATTACAAACCTTTTTATTCTTTTAATTTTAGCAAGAAGAAAGTAAATTCAAACAATATATTACCAATTTCCAAACACTCCAAACAATATATGGAACAAAGACTCAACTTGCAATTTCTCTCGCAAAAAACACTATTTAAAATAAATTTCTCAGGCAAAAATTTAAGTTAGACTCAAAAGTCTCTTGAATTCTATAGCATATATGAGTTGAAATTTCAGTTATGACATTCCTAATCATCGATATAAATCAACATAGAAAAATAATTTGCCATTCCTCTAAATATTAAAGAATTGGCATTTAAAATTTAAGATTGAAAAAGTGTATATAGAGTGCTTCTAGAGGAATTTGGTCTAATCACTTTAGATATATTTAAGACCAAAAATCATAAAGTTTTGAATGGGATAAAAAAATTATAGAGTCATGTGAAATTTTAGTAAACTTTTTAGTTTTCTATCATTAACATTACAAATCAAATTGATATAGTGGAGATGTATAATGAATTTTAGATGTAATTATTAAAATATATATAGATTAAGAGAGGGTGACAAAGTTTCAATAAAGTGTTGTTACATGTTAGATAGAATAAGAAAGAGTGAGAATAAGCTCTCTTGGAAGTCTCATCATCACAATGTTTATCTAAGAACAACTCAAACTTAGAATACAAAGATATATATAGATATAGAATTTATCATTTCACTATCAAATAGTTAGTCTCCATTTTTTTACTAATATAAAATTTATCATTTCACCAAAAATGATAAATTCACCTTTAGAGCCTTTTAAAAATATACACTTATTAGACAAATTCAAGATTACTACCTGTTTTTCTTCTTATTTGGATTCCAATGCATACCTGTTTTTCTTCTTCTTTTGTTTCAAACATGGAGAAAATAAACCAAAATAATTGATACCAATTGCCAAACACCCCAAAATAAAACCTAGAACAAAGACCCAACATTTGATTTTTGATGCCAATTGCCAATGGGATCAACAATATATATACACTAAATTCTAAGGAAGCAAATTAGGCTAAACAATGATTGAATATCTCTTCAATTTCTCAATTAGGTGGTTACTACTCTGGAACCCTTAATATCGTGTTCTAAATAGGCCATACCTTAATATCGTGTTCTAAATAGGCCATACAACACTATAATTAATTTTATTTTGCTTGCATTTAGAATTTAAAGCATAACTCCTGTTTCATAAAAGTTCTTTTACATTATAGAAGTTGAAAGATGAAATATATTTAAGAATTATAAGCATGAGTATACGTAAATATTTAGCAATAAATAGAAGGAAGATAAAGAAAAAGAAAAGAGAGAGCCACATGGTGAATGCTTAGAAAATTAGTTAGAAAGGGGGCATTGATGAGATAACATGTAGGCAAAGTGTAGCTTAGAATACATGTATATATAGAGATAGAGATAGAGATTCGATGTTATTATTTTATTTTTTACCTTTTTTGTGAGCTTCGATCTTAATGTGAAGCGGATATTATTAATTTGCTTGATTAAGTGGGAGTTTCGAAGACATTAGTGTTATTGCTACCTTCCACAATAGAAAAGTAGCTGATAAAAAATTTACGAATCTGATTTTTACATCTTTAGTGGGTGACAAAATTTTGTGTGTAATTACTATAGAGATTGAAAGTGTTAAAACAAAAAAGTAAATTCAAGTATGAAGTGATAAATTTGTCTTTTATGTTTCTACTAATATTTTTTACAAATAAACATATTTGGTGCAACCAAATTAACTAAACATAAAAATACACTGACTTATAAAAACTTTGGCCTTGGAGATTCTCTGCATTTTGGTGGAAACAACTTGATCATCTTCAAACGACATTTATGGATACTGTCGTTTTTAGGATACTCTCTGTGGGTAAAGCTGTTGTTCTTGTCTCCACTGTTTGCATCTTCTATCTTTGTCGTGGCTGCCATTTCTGAATATTCTAGCTGAATAATAAGTAATGTCAAATGTATTTGATTATTTCATTAATTCATTTTTCAGAAGTTTAACTTGTTGCTTTGTTTATTAACTGGGTAAATTGATTTGTAAATTTTGTGGGTTTCTCATAACATTGTGGGTAAAGCTTGTAAATTTTGTAATCACAATTTTTTTGCTTTGTATATTGTAGACTTGATATTTTG
Source organism: Medicago arabica (assembly GCA_946800305.1). Taxonomy (NCBI): domain Eukaryota; kingdom Viridiplantae; phylum Streptophyta; class Magnoliopsida; order Fabales; family Fabaceae; genus Medicago; species Medicago arabica. The sequence goes on from OX326970.1 coordinate 4,903,245, forward strand.
TTTTATCAGCTAAAATGGTGTTGATAATTTTTTGTTTCAAAAAAAGATTATTACACTAGGTTGGGACTTGGGAGACATGACATGGTAAAATTAAGAAATACTGGACTTAACACGGTGAATGATAATATATATAGCTTGGTGTATTTTCATGTTTCCGTTTGAAATGAACTACCAGAAAAGCATAAAGGATGAACTCTATGGAACACATTTTCCAGTACTGTCATCTTTGATGTAGTTAGGGGTGTTGGATTTTTTTTCAAGCATAGGTGTATGAGATATATAAGAATTGGCTTCTACAAATTTTGCCATAAGAATTGGTTTCTACAAATTCTACCGGTAAGAATGGTTCTTAATAATGGAGTTGGAAGCTCAACTAGTTTTTTTGCCTTTAGCTAAGACATGGATGGAGGAATTTAAATAATTGAATTGAATTGTTGGAACAATGTAGATATCTTATTGGGGTTTTGAAATTTTGTTGGAGAGGTTCTGTTTGGGAATGTTGAAGGTGAGCAACATATTGGTGGATGACATTAGAGAAGGTCAACAGTTGGATTTGTATTTGTTGGATATTGGATTTGGTTAATCAAGGGGGAAAACTAATTTAAAGATAGGTGAGGACGAAGTTCTGAGATTTTGGGAAAGAGTGTGTGTCGGATGTGGAAAACTTGAGTAAGTTGATTTTGGGAGGTCATAGAAGTTGTTTGAGTATTGACCTATGAGCTAATAAGATGTATAAGGATATTTAGAAGATGATTTGGTGGCCAAAGGAGGAAAAAATATGTAGCCGAGTTTGTGTATGATTATTTAATTTGTCAGAAATTTAAAACGCAACATAAGAAGTTTTTTGGTTTGATGAAACCTTTGAGTATACCCGAGTGGAAGTGAGACAGCATATCTATGGAATTATAATTGGTTTGCCTCTTACTCGATGAGGATACGATACGATTTGGATGAAGTAAGCAAACTTGTAGAGAAACTATTTGGGGTTTCATACCTGCTCTAGTAGAGCATAAATTTTTATTTTTATTTTGAAATTTTTTAGATACATTGAGAATTGCATAAAAAATAGATAAAGGCGGACTGGTAAAGAGATAAAAATAGTGAAATAAGCTTTGTGTTTGATTGGATCTCTTAATTATAGCATACAAACTAAGTATTTATATGCAAAAACCATCCCTACCATGTAAACAACGTGACCTACAATTTACTACCTCTGCTCGGTTAATTTCGTTGGTAGTGCGTGAAATTCCCTTGTTGAGTGGATTGTGGAGCCTCACCTTCAACTATGAGTTTCTTCCTTCATGGAATGGTTTGTTGACACGGTCTTTGGTGTGCAACTCCACTATGAACATGTTTATTCTCTCTTTGCGGTTAATGACGCTACAACCATGAAACATGAGTTTTGTGCATCATTGTCTAGTCCCACATAGTTGTAACTCAGTCTGAGGTTTGTAATCAACTAGTGGAGTTGAGAAAGAATCAATGTCCTTTTCTCGGATGTCCTAACGCTCACCTAATCTTCCATATGATGAGATATTTTCAACGATGTGTTGTCACATCAATTTATGACTATGATAACTCATGTGTTTTATTCATTAAATAATGTAGCAACATATCACTATAAGCATGTGTCAAATATAACAATACTATTTTAAATTGAAATAACCATATTTATTTGTTAACTTATTTTGTTGTGAGTTATAAAGACTGCATTTACAAACACTTTGAGAAGTCGGTACACTCATACTACAGGTGTACAACAACACTGATTTGCAATACACTTGCCACCGTTAGGATAATGATTTTCTTTACAATAATGGTCACAATCTTGATCACGGCCTGGACATGGAAAATGGTCATCAATGCACTTTAAATTGTCAATTGCTGAATCAATTGCTCCTCCTGCAATGATAAAATACTGTTAGAAAATGTGAGCACAATAAAGTTTTGAACTCATAAGATCATTTAGAATCTTACAAGTTTAACAAATAAATCTCCAAAATTCTCTTTGTGATAGGAAATTTGAAAAGAATGTCTAGTGTTCGTATTTTACATATTTTAAGAAACTGTAATCTCAAACTCAAGATAGAGTTTTCATTTCAAATTCCTATTTAAATATGCGATTATATTATAAATGTCAATGTTATTAAAACAAAAAAAATACAAAAATGAAAGAAAATATATTGAGTTATGTAGCTAGTAAATCTACCTGGAGTTAAAACATATGCAACACACAACAATGCAATGAATATATTGAGTTATGTAGCTAGTAAATCTATCTGGAGTCAAAACATATGCAACACACAACAATGCAATGAAGAAATACACTTGGTTAATGCCAGTAGTCAACACCTATTAAAGTCAATATATAGAGATTACTACAATAAATGAAAAGGAATATGAAACAACGATAAAATATCTTATTAGTTAATCCATACTCTCTTCTTTTTAGTATGTTAAATATTCATCATGGCTCATCCACTTCTATTTTGGTTTAAGATTCATCCTTTGGCTCATTATGAATAGCATCACATGAATTAACAACTTCGTTTCTTCTAAGGTAACAGAAAGATAAAATAAAAAATAAAAAAAAAAGAACTTAACCACTACAGTACTATAACATCAAGTTTAAGTATCTTCATGTGTTGGAAAGAACAACAAAGGAATTTTGTTGCTGTTAATTAGAACATCTATAAGACTAAATTGCATAGAATGGTAGGTAGTCGAGCACCTTCTTAGATTCCCGTCCTTATTTTTCATTTTCTTTTATCAAAATTCCAAATGGATGGCAACATCCATCCCTCAACTTTTAAAAAGTTGCGATTTTGATCCCCTAATAAAAAAAATAACAATTTTACCTCTTAAATTTACAAAACGTTGCAAAGTTGCTGAGAAGACGCCACATGTCCAAAGCAGAGCCATAATTGCAACTTTTTGTAAAGATAAGAGGTCAAAAGAGCTTATTTTCCTAAAGATAGAGGGCTAAAATAGCATATTTCTCTTAAGTTAGAGCGTCAAAAGAGCATATTTCCCTCAAAATAGATGACAATTTTATAATTTTTTATTAAGAAGCCAAAATCGCAGTTTTTTAAAAGTTAAGGGGTAAAAAATGCAATTAAGCCAAACATTAACGTACTACTAGTGAATGATCGATATGTACCAATCTACAAATTGTTTTTAGCACACATATAACCTTTGGTAATGTTTTTTTCTCTGGGTTTCACTGTTTCTTATGGTGTGGTTTAGTTCCCGAAATTGCAAAAAAAATTTATATGGATTTTTTGCTGACATATAACATTTTCTCTTTCGGGTTCTTTATTTGTTCTAACTATGCGTTTTGATTCTACATTTTTTGTGAAGTTTTGGGTTTTGGTGATTGAGGATGATGAATTTGTGGGGTTTTGGTTTTGAAGTTGATGAATTTGTGAGTTTTGGGGTTTAAGGTAGATGAATTTCTTAGTTTTTGAGTTTGGAGTAGATGAATTTCTTAAGTATGAAAGATTTATGAATTTCCGATTCTTCCGTTTGAAATTATGATTTCTAGTTGAAGTCTTTTACAATCGGGTCTAGATTGTTGTTGACGTATAAATCTCAATTAAATAAGTTTTGAATTTTGGGGAAAATTGAACATTGAAGTTTAAATTGGATTGTTGAGTTTTTATTTTTTTGGGTTTGGCAATGAAAGTGACGAATTTTTCGAAAATTATGGGTTTTGTGATGAATGTGATGAAGATGAACACTTTTTTCACAAAATTTAACAAAAGGATTTATTTGACAGACAAAAGTATAGTTAAAGAATCTAAATGTAACAATAATTAATTAAGTACCAACATAAAAATGCTAAATAGGTTAAGTGACTCACTATCCAATTTAGGCAATAACAAATTGAGAAATCAATATCATGGAAACAAAGACCGCAATAGAAAGCTAATAGAATTCCTACATCTAAAACAAAGGTCAAAATCAACACCACCTCATATCATTCTCTTTCTTCAATTTCCCTCGTTGTCAACATGCCTTTGACATAAAATTATTTACCGACATCTTTCCTTACACAAACTTGAGAACTAAACTGTAACTAGAAGCAAAGTATAAAAAAATTGAAATTGACGAATGTAGTAGAAAGAGATGAGCAATACAATAGAAACAAATGACAAATAAAATAACAAAATAATTGTTACATACCACTATAACTGAAATCAAAAAAAGAAAAAATACAAAAGTTTTCACCAAGAAACTGGTCCTAACTGCTAGGGTTTTTAAATCTATAAAAATGTGAAGTTGAAAGATAAGAGTAAAGATATGGAAAGAAAATGTAGAAATTGAGAAAAGAAAGAAAAACTGATGATAATAGAGTGGGTTGTTACCTTTGGTCTCACACTGATTGAGGTCTCACCTGCATGACCTATTTTCATGAACTTGAAACCTTCAATCATCTGAAATTCACACAATCAATATAAACAATCAAAAGAAAGAATTAAAATTAAAGCGATGAGAAACAAAACCATAGATGGTGGCTACGTTTGGAAAGACATTAGAGATTACCTACAAGAATGAGATCAAAGGATAACAAACGAAAGGAGGCACCGTGAAAATTCTTCGGATGAAATTCTTACCGACAAAGATGAGATCGAAAGATATTTATGAAGCAAGGATAACAAAGTAACATATCTAACATCAATGATTCAATGCTACCACCATCGCCAAACAAACCTCATCATCAACAATCTAATAACATAATTAACAATTTCAAAAACATAATTAATAGGAGCAAGCAATGTCACTCCAACAACATTAAGTAAATCTCAAAACAAATCCACCAACATAAAACTTAAAAGATCGAGTCGTATCTCCTCCCACTTTTTCAATGTAATTTTTTTTTTCTTTCAAAAAAGCATACGAACCAATCAATCCTATCACCTCCCACTATTTTAACGAGATAACCAAATCAGACCAACTAGAATGAGTGAGTTCAAAATCTCAACTAAATTCACATAAAATGACGAGCTAAATGAATCGATTAACAACCGAATCTCATTTACCTCCCTCAAAAAAAAAAAAACCCAATTATTTACCACTCTTACTATGCATTACTTTCTCTATTATGACAAATTATGTGCTCAAAGACAGTTAAAAAGATAATTTCACATAACATTTGATACAAACAGAGGAGTGTAGATAGATCGCTTCGCTTCAGTCTCATTATAGAAAAACCGACAATGGTCTCACCAGCGGCGGCGAGGTCACCGGCAACAACTGTCGCGACACCACTCCAACGTCTCTCCACCTTCAAACACCCTCCCACCGCCACTGCTTCCTCCGCCCTCGATTCCCTATCCACCGACCCCATTTTCTCCTCCTTCCTCTCACCTTCCTTCTCCTCCACCACCTTCTCCGCCGCCGCACTCTCCTCCGGCTCCCCTGCCTCCACCGCCGAAAAACTCCACCACGCCATTGGCCTCCTCGAGAATCAGCTCCGCACCGAAGTTCTCTCTCGTCACGATGAACTTCTCTCACAGCTCTCCTCTCTCCACCACGCCGATCACGCTCTCTCCACTCTCCGATCCGCTCTCTCATCTCTTCAATCCTCCCTTCGCCGTCTCCGATCTGAACTCTCCGATCCACACCGCTCAATTGCCTCAAAAACCGCTCAACTCACCAACCTTCACCGCACCACCGAGCTTCTCCAACATTCCGTTCGTGCACTCCGAATCTCAAAGAAGCTTCGCGATACCATGGCGGGAGAAATAGAAAAAGTTGATCTAGCAAAGGCAGCTCAATTCCACTCTGAGATCATCAGTCTGTGTAATGAATATGATCTTACCGGAATCGATGTTGTCGATGAAGAGATCCGTTGGGTGAAAGAAAGTGGAGATCGATTGCGAAAAGAAGCGATGAAGGTTCTGGAAAGTGGAATGGAAGGGTTGAATCAAGCAGAAGTTGGTACTGGATTACAAGTTTTCTATAATCTTGGTGAATTGAAAGTTACTGTGGAGCAAGTGATTAGTAAGTACAAGGGTATGGGTGCTAAGAGTGTGAGTGTAGCTTTGGATATGAAGGCGATAACGGGATCGAGCGGAAGTGGGTTTGGACCGGGTGGAATTAGGGGTACGGGAACTCCTCAGATTGGTGGAGGGGGTAAGGCTAGAGAGGCTTTGTGGCAGAGGTTGGGGAATTGTATGGATCAGCTGCATTCCATTACTGTTGCTGTGTGGCATTTGCAGAGGGTGCTTTCGAAGAAACGGGATCCCTTTACTCATGTTTTGTTGCTTGATGAGGTTATTCAGGTGAGGAGAGGAATTTTCTCATCCATATTTTGTAGCCATGTTTCATTTTAGGTTATAATTGAATTGTTATATATTCATATATGCTTATGTGCATCGTACAATGCTAGAGAATCTTAGGTAGGGTTAGTTCTAATGAATTTTTAAGAATTACTTGTGAAAAAAGAAATCTTGCATTAACTGTGATTTTATAGACATTGGCTTCTTATTTGCTCGTTGGTAATTTTTATAGAAGCTTTCTAGTTTAGCTTCTTGATAAGCATCTTTAAAGTTATAGACAGGGTCCTGTGAATGCCCTGGTTTATGTGGGAAAGTAAATACTAGTACTTCTCTCCTACAATGAATTTACTGATATAAATTGCGTTAACACATACATGTGGATTTTCCAACTTTCATCCTGTTAAAGAAACCAAATTTTGGGTGTTGAATTAAAGTTTGTAGCTTGCAGAAATTGTTAACGAAACCAGGTTACTTTGTTTTCAGTTTTAGAATCCTTATTCGATGTGAAGAATAGTGTATGGGATGGGAGTTATGAGTTATCAGTCATTTGTGTGTGCTCTTTCTAAATGGAAGCAATGGTGAATTACATTAATAGCTTGAGGGGAGGAACTTTCTCATCCATATTTTGTTGTCATACTTCATTTTACGTGAGAATGAAATTATAATGTTTTGCGTTACTTCAATTCGTATAGCAATATATGCTTATGTTAATCATACAAAGCAAGAGAATCTTAAGGAGGGTTAGTTTTGATAAAATTTTTAAGATTTGTTTGTGAAAAAAGAAATCTTGGATTAACTGTGATTTTGTTAGACATTGGCTTCTTATTCGCATGTTAGTAATTTTTATAGAAGCTTTCTATTCTAGTTTAGTTTCTGGATAAGCATCTTTTAACCTATAAGGATCTTTTTTAAGTGAATAATTGTAAGCTTGTTTTGATTGAGAAATTCTCAAAAAAGCTAATTGAAGCCGGGTCCTTTGAATGCCCTGGTTTATGCTGTAAATGAAATACTAGTACTTTTGTCCAACAATGGATTTACTGATATAATTGTGTAACTCGGACATGGGGATTATGTAAAGTTTCCAACTTCCATCCTGTTTAAGAAACCAAATTTTGGGGGTTGAATTAAAGTTTGAAGCTTGCAGAAGTTGTTTAGGCAACCAGGTTACTTTGTTTTCATTTTTTGAAACCTGATTTGATGTGAAGTTAGTGTATGGGAGTTATTTTTGCGTCCTCTTCCTAAATGGAAGCAATAATGAATTACACTAATAGCTTGAATCGTGTCAATGATTATTAATTTCAGGTTGTAAGTTTATTTTGTAATGATTCTTCTAAAGACACCGACACGACAACATGTCAAAATCTTGTAAATCTATTTGCAGGCATGTGATATAGTTTTGTAAATGCCTGAGATCCCACAAGTACGGCACTTCCTTTTTAAAAATGAGATATCAGTAAATTCACTGCGCTATATGACTCATTTGCCAGCCTTGTATATCTTTCCTTTCGGCGATCTTTTCTCCCACCCTATTTTGCTTTAAAGTGAAGAGTAATAGAAAACAGAGAATCGAAAAATCTGTTATTCAATCTACTGTTTGTATTGAATTCATGAACTGAAAATGCAGGTTGCAATCCCTTATATAGGGAAGCTTAACCTACACTCACAATTGAGTTAACCTACACCTTAGTAACTGCCAATGCCAGCTAGACAGAGGTGGCTAACTAACTTAAGGCACACTGGCCGAACTGGAACTAACAGCTGAAGCTTCTATAGCTCAGCAGAAAGTTCTAGAATCCTAGAATACAAACTAAGGCAGTAAAAGTAATGGTAATTGCCAAAATTCCGTATACGTTCACGCAAAGATAGAGTAAGCCATAAAGAGATAAGGTCAATTATTTGTTTCTTATTTTTGCAGAGTTATTCAGATAGGCTTTCAGACAGTCGAAAACCTTTATATCTTAGCATATGCTGTAAATAGGATGCAGGGTAGTGAAATCGTAAAAGTTTATGCCTGCTCATTTGCTTCTGATTCTGATGCACCAAATATCTTCGATGGACTTCATTGGGTGTCTGGGCTGTTGAGGAAAGTGAAAATGAGAGACATATATTGCAATAGAAATTGACCAAAAATAATAATTATTTAGTTCACGGCAATTCAAATTATTTTACTACATAATTTTGTCAGCCACTACAACATGTCTGGCTAGTGGCTATTATGTATATATACTCCCTAACTGGATCTTCAGGATCTGTTATACTTTGAAAGTATTGAATTCTTATCAAGGAACATTGATTGCACTTGCTCTATCCTAGTAGCTGCTATAATTAGCAATTTTCTATTTTCTAATTGTATTATTTTTCATTGTTCTAACATTGACTGCTGCTGAATAGGAAGGTGATCCTATGCTAACAGATCGAGTCTGGGAGGCCATTGCAAAAGCTTTTGCAAGCCAAATGAAATCTGCTTTCACTGCTTCAAGTTTTGTCAAAGAGATTTTTACAATGGGATATCCAAAGCTTTACTCCATGATAGAGAATCTCCTCGAAAGAATATCACGTGACACAGATGTCAAAGGAGTGTTGCCAGCTATTACTGCAGCCGGAAAAGAGCAGATAGTTTCAGCTGTTGAAATATTCCAGTCTGCATTTTTGGGTCACTGCTTGAGCCGTCTTTCTGATCTAGTGAACAATGTATTTCCAATGTCAAGTCGTGGAAGTGTTCCCTCCAGGGAACAAATATCAAGAATAATATCACGCATTCAGGAAGAGATAGAAGCTGTTCAGATGGATGCACGCCTAACTCTTCTTGTTTTGCGTGAAATTGGCAAGGTTCTGCTTCTTTTTGCAGAGCGAGCTGAATACCAGGTAAATAGAAAAGACCACATTGTATTTAAAGTGTCAGTTGCTATTTATAAAACGCTTTATAAAACGCTTTATGAGCTATATTTATTAGTCAGGAAGTATTCAACAACTAGCCAGTTCGTAGTTTTTCAGGAAGGCCATCGAATTAACTATCTCTCTTTTAATTTATTGTTTATAAAAGAATATTCTATGACAAGGAAAGAGTGGATACACAGGATGAGGAAAATCATGTTAATTACAGTTATGCATATATTAGTAAATAATGGTTCTGTACTCTTTCGTTGAGGAGTTCATCTGTGCATGTGTTGTCAGTTTTGTGACAGTACTAACATGTTGTGACTTGTTATGATATGTTGAGGCACAGTTTCTGATGATACGTACTTATCATGGCTGGTCATACTTAAATTATAAAAAACTTGAAGAATATATGGTTTTCAATTAGCTGTTTGACGTGATAACTGAACTTAGTCAACCACAAAGTCTATTGAGTCAGCTGACCTTAGTCTTGTGAATAAATTTTTATATCCAAAGATATGTTAAGTCTCAACAAAAGGTAATGGCTAATTTAATTTTAGCTGAATGGGATTGTGAGTTTGTGATATATAACCCCTTTAGTTAGTTAGTGAGATAGAGAATTAATTTGATAGTGTTAGATGATATGCTATAAATAAGAGGAAAGGAAGATCAATAAAATCTTTGGTTATGGAAAGAAATTTAGAGCTGGAGAGAACCGAGACTCTCGATTACCTGGAATGTAATAAAGTTTCTATCAACGAACCCTATTTTCTTTGCTAGTCTGAGTTAGTTCCTATTTGATTGGTTTTAAGATACACACCCTTTATCCCTCTAAAATGTTCATTATCCCAACCATTTTTATTCTTGAGAGGGAAAATCCTGATCTTTAACATTGAAAGTGCTGTTGCTGTATGTTTTCTCTGGTAGCTTTAGGCAACCTTAAGTCCATTTTACACATGAGAGAGGAAGACAGTTGTAGAAGCACAGTGTCTAATCTTTTAATTATTCATTTTCATTGTTATGGCAGATATCCACTGGTCCTGAATCACGTCAAGTAAGTGGCCCTGCAACACCAGCACAGCTCAAGAACTTTACATTATGTCAACATCTGCAAGATGTTCATTCACGAATATCATCTATGCTTAAAGGAATGCCCAGTATTGCTGCAGACGTGTTGTCTGCTTCGCTGGGGGCAATATATGGCGTTGCTTGTGACTCAGTAACGTCTTTATTCCAGTCAATGCTCGATCGTCTTGAGTCTTGTATATTGCAAATACACGATCATAATTTTGGAATGCTTGGTATGGATGCTGCTATGGACAATAATGCATCACCTTACATGGAGGAGCTCCAGAAATGTATTCTTCACTTCCGCAGCGAGTTTCTATCTAAGTTGTTGCCTTCCAGAAAAACTGCAACACCGGGAGTTGAAAACATATGCACCAGGCTAGTCCAGAGTATGGCTTCCCGTGTTCTGGTATTCTTCATTCGGCATGCCTCTCTTGTCAGACCACTTTCAGAATCAGGGAAATTGAGAATGGCTAGGGATATGGCTGAATTGGAGTTAGCTGTGGGTCAAAATTTGTTCCCTGTTGAGCAACTTGGTTCCCCATATCGAGCACTTAGAGCATTTCGTCCACTTATATTCTTGGAAACATCCCAGCTTGCATCATCTCCCCTTCTTCAAGATCTGCCACCAAATGTCATACTTCATCATCTGTATACCCGTGGTCCTGAAGAATTGCAGTCACCTCTGCAAAGAAACAAACTGACTCCGTTGCAGTATTCATTGTGGCTTGATTCGCAAGGGGAGGATCAAATATGGAAGGGCATCAAAGCAACACTCGATGATTATGCTGCAAATGTGAGAAGTAGACGAGATAAGGAGTTTAGCCCTGTTTATCCTCTTATGATTCAATTGGGTTCGTCGTTGACCGAAAAGACTAAGGCTTCCTCAAACTCTTGATCCAGTAAATACTTTGTGGTCTAGCAAATTAAATCACATCTGTAACTTCCCAGAGTGTTTCTTGATAGAAAAAGTTTAGTTGCGGCAACATCTGGAAGAGGCCTGCTAGTTCTGCTGGTATGCAAGAGGTACAAACCAATGTATTGTTTTGATAGGTTTTTATTTGTTATTCTTCCTTACCCTTTTCATTGTAATGGATTGCAGTTGTTGGTTTAAGCTTCCTGATTTGTTATACTCAAATGTAGAGAAATATAGTTTTTTGAAGATAGAAACAAGTACTGTTGTAACTCCCCATTATTAATGGGTATTTGATCCCTCGTTAAATTGTTTCCATCAATATTGAAAATATAGGTATTTGTTGTACAAAGGCGGAGAGGACCATATTGAAAATTATTTTCATTTCAAATTGATGTATGCATGACAAGCACTTAGTGAGAATTCAGCTGACCGATGCCATAATGAGTAGTTTTACACCGGCAATGTATCCCTTTTATACTCTTATAAACAACAACAAAAACAACAACAACAACAACAACAACAACCAAGCCTTTTCTCACCAAGTGAGGTTGGCTACATGGATAAAATTACGCCACAATGATGCAACCAATATTTGCATCAACAAAGCTGTTAAATATGACCTCATTGATCATTCATCTAGACCTTTGGGTGTTACTTGGAATATTTGTCCCTTCATTTTCTCGGATGTTGTGGGATATTATCATCTGTAACCAATGTTATCTAGCTTATTTGGTTTGGCTTGGATATAAAACATGTTTTTGGCCTTTGTTTTGCTAGTATCTTAGTTAGTTTCTACCCAAGTGTTATTTTCTCCATCTTTTGTTGATCTTTAATCTTTGTAGCATTAAATTTATAGAATTTGAAGCTTTTATATGTTTTTGTGGTCTCTAAAAGTTGCCCCTTCTCTCTTTTAGGTACAAGGCATGCATACTATCAAGGTTCTGTTGGGGCAACAAGAGCTGACACTGAAAAAACATTATTATCATAATTGGCAACAAGTGTGGTATGTGAAGTCTTAGAGCAACGCCTAAGAGAGATATCGGGGACTTCAGAGAGAACATATTTTCTATGAAACATCAGCTCTTAAGATTTAATGCATATAGATTTTGCTTTTGGCTTTGTATTTTGGTTGTTTAATGTACCGTTAAGATTGAATTTATTTAAAATTTTAAAAATAATTTATTTAGATCACTAACTGAAAATTGAATTTGACCTTTCTAGCGATGTGCTTAATTGTTATAAGTTGAACTGCGCATGTTGGCGTGCACGCACACGCACACACCTATAAGGTAAACCAAACCTTCAAGAGAAAACATACCAACCGTTCAATAAGTATGCTCAGTATAGAACTTTTATCAGGACAACAAAGTCATTCATTCAAGTATGAAGTGTAGATAGACCACTAACGAGCAAAGTACTCAAGACAATTGCAAGGTCACAATACTTCAAAAGCAATTTAAAATGAACATGAATCAAAATTAAAGCAGTTTAACATAGTTAAAGCCCAAAAAGTTTATGGCAAGAAGTCATCATAAGACAAAGTCAGTCGATACTTCGCACATATTTTTGCCAATGATTTTTCAGATTCTGCTATGGATTTTCTTATCCTATATATCAAGAACCAACCTTATCTTATACATCTTGACACAATTTCACGACTCAAAGCATGTTATCCTGAGTTAACCAATTACCAATGTGCTCCTATTTTATGAAGAAATAAACATGTGCTCATTCTAAATAATTTTATGTTTAGTAGATGAAATTTAGCAACCATATCAGATATCAAAACATTTATATGAACAAAGTACAACAGCCATTTCGAGGTCTCACACAAACTTAGAGAAACTTTTTGTGCTAATCACTTATATATCACACACAGACAAGTTTCACCTCACTTCTATTTAGACGAATAATTCATCACTTAATACTTCATAAAGCTATTGGAGTTTCTACTCCTAGAGCTTTAAGAACTTAAACTGAAGGGTAACAATAAAAGCAAAAGCAGACTGCATTGTTAAGATTGAAAACTTGGCATTTTGCAAACTATGGAGTTAAATCCATTGTTAACTCGAGGTGTTCCCTATGTTATTGCAAAGGACCCTTGTTCTCTTTGTCAACCATCTTGTCTTTTCCACCACTCTTGCCAGCATACAGATATGACACCGATTTTCCCACCCCAAAAGCAGCATCCTTCAAGCCAGATAATGAAGGTATCCAACTCTGGAATGAAGTTTTGTCGGAATCATTGCTCACTTGAGTTTCACTACTTGAAACAAAGTTTATTTTTTCCTCAGCATTTCCAAGGTTCGTGGCTGGAGTAACAAAGGATAAATACCTAAGTTGCCTAGGAACCAATTGGATCACAGAAAAACCAGCACCCCCGAAGCTTGACGGTGAAGGCATCCAACTCTTCAATGGTACACTTGATGTCTTGCTATCGTCATCATCGTTATTCGCCTGAGTTTCACTACTTGAAAGAAGGATGGATTTGACAGTATTCCATTTCCATAAAAATTCTTCTTTTTGTCTGATATTATCAAGACAAGTGGGAAGTGAAATAAAAGGATTTAATCTTTTTGTTACATCCCAAGGTGTATTGGTGTATAAAGATCCAATTCGCCTGCTTATGAGTTTGCTTTCATGAATAGGTTGCTGAAGTTCTGCATCACTTGGCCACCATTGTTCCAAACCGTGAGCTGAAAGAAATCTCTGCTGTTCTTTGGAAACTACGCGCAACTTTGCAGTAACTTTCTCATTTGCAGGATCCACGCTCTCCTTGTCAACCTCATTCTCTTCTGTGCCACAATTCTTGCCAACATACAGATAAGGAACCCATTCGCACACCCGATAAGCTACATCTTTCAAGCCAGATAATTGAGGTATCAAGCCCTTCAAACTCACACCAGAAGTATTGTAACCATCATTGAGCACCCGAGATTCACTACTTGAAGGAAGCATGGGTTTAAGACTATTCAATTTCCATATAAATTCTTCCTTTTCTGCAAGACACATGGCAAGTGAAAGAAAAGAATCATTTGATCTTTTTGTAACTTCCCAAGGTGAAGCGGTGTATAGAGATTTAATTTGCCTGCTTATGAGTTTTCCATCACGGATAGTTTGCTGAAGTTCTAAATCATTTGGCCACCATTGTTCCAAACCACGAGCTGCAAGAAATTTCAGTTGTTCCTTGGAGACAGTAAACAAATTTGCAGTAATTCGACCATCTTCATGATCCATAATCTCCTTTCTAACCATCTTCTCTACAGCGTCAACATTCTCATTGGCATACAGAAGAGGAATCCATTTCCACACCCAATAACTGGTATCCTTCAAGCCAGATAATTGGGGTATCCAACCCATCAAACTTATACCTGAAGTCATTTGTCCGTCATTGCTGATTTGAGCTTTACCACTTATATGATGAGGCACACATTTAAGTATATTCCACACATAATCTGTCACTTCTCTAATATTTATGTGACTCGTGGCTAATGAAACATATTGTGGATAATAGAAAAGTACTACCTGAGAAGGTGTACCAGTGTTCAAAGATTTAAGTTGCATGCTCACAAGTTTGCTATTGAGGGTATCATGCTTAAACTCTATGTTACCGTCACTTGACCACCATTGTTTCAAGCCATGAGCCTCGAGAAATTTCTGGTCTTCCTTTGTGATAACATACAACTTGGCTTCATTGTGCTCATTTGAAGGATCCATATTCTCCACATTGGCGATGTTCTCTCTTGTTCCATCGGTATGGATATAAAAGTAACTGATCCAATCATTCTTGTTAACATAAAGATGAGGAACCCATTTTTCTCTTCCTAAACGAGCATCCATCAAGCGTGATAATCGAGGCATCATTCTCTTCAATCGTACAATGTAAGTCTCATTCACATAAGCATTGTCCACATCATTGCTGACTTGAGCTTCACTACTTGAAGGAAGCACGGTTTTAATTACATTCCAAACATATTCAGCCTTTTCTCCAATATTACCAAAACTCATAGCAAGTGAAACAGAAGGTGGATTAAATAAATGCGTTTCCACATTGATCATTTCCTTTGCCAATTCCTTTCCCACTTGAAGACCAAATCCAGCACCTAAAGAATGCCCTCCAATGCATACATTTCTGCTTCCATATGTATCATACACTGATTTTACTGCATCCATAGCTACTTTAAACCTCACAGAGTCCTTCAAGCTTTCCCAAGCAACAAAGCGGAAATCGTCTTCGAAATCTCTTCGCATTGTAGGGAATCTGATCAATGTTCCTCTGAGTGCTAAAACAGCTCTGGGGGCATCAATTGGTTTAAATGGTTTGAATTCAGACAATGATGCAGACCGATCCCATTCAAATATTGCACCGAAAATGGATCCATCTCTTTCATCGATCAATATTTGTGTGGGCTTATACTTGAAGGGAATCCAAAAAGCTGGAGCCAGAGAGTCTTCTTTTGTTCTGTTCTTCTGCCTATCGAGTTCAAGATAGTACACTGCCTGTACAAGGCTTGCAATGGCTCTTCGTTTATAATTTGCGTCCTTCCTGTTTGCAACAAAACAATTATCAGGAGCTTGCATGAAAAGAAGAATGTAAATGCCACCGAAACTGGCGGTGCTTTTGCATCAGATTTAAGACGACAGATCATGAATTAAGCAGATTTAAGATGACAAATGAAGAATAAAGTGTTCTTTGTTCGTGTCAACACGGTACTAATTGGTTTCACACTCCATTCAATAAAAACCATGAATATAACTGACATTATAAAAACAGTCTCTGATTGACAGCATAAGGTAACTAAGCAATTATTATACTAAGTCAACTACAGCCCGAGTTTGATTATAGCTTAGACGAGCTTCTTGATTAAAAACTAGGAAGCACTAGCCACCGGTAAAAATTTGAGAAATGAAAATGATTGAATGTAATCAGATTAGACACACTTTTAATGTAAAGTGTCGGTGCTACAAGATTAAAATAAGTTTATGAATCTTCAGTTGCAAAAAAAGTTCTTAGAATCTTTATAAGGGTTTATAGAGATTTTAAATACATATTTTTTTTTTTTTAAATATGAGATACAGAAGTTATTGCTTAAAACCTCACTGTAAGATTCTTTCAATGTATTATTTTTTTATCAGCAATTGTTGAAAAGTTTTTGTTTATCCAACAATGTTCTAAAACAAGACAAAAATCAGTAACAGACTTCTTCCATTTACGGTTGTTGGTTACTTCTCTCAGAAACAGTAAAACCAGAAAGCAAGCAAACCAATTTGGTAAAGTTTTCAACTTTATACAACATTGTTTCAACCCATGATGCCATCATCCTAAAAAACATTAACAAGAAATCATATGCATGCAATTGCAACTAGTGTTGGTATGTATAACAGTAACAAATTCTTCACTTCTAAGATCATGCATCATCATCAAATAAAAAAGTGAAAGAGTAACAATATTAATCTATGAAATGAAAAGGATACTAACCAGCTAGAGTCAATGAAGTCCCTCCAATTAAGAGTTGTGATCATGTTACGAGGATCAGATGATTTACTTTCATCTGAGGGAGGAACAGCAACATGGTTTGCCATCATTGTGACAAAGGTTTCTTCCAATTTCCTATGTAATAATGTTTCTTTATTTGGTTTTTCTATTCATGTGTACCTTTGCACTATAACATGATTGATGACATGTAACAATGTACAGTAATTCACACATTGTGATCATTTGGTTCAAAATGAACCATCCTTTGTCTCATCTGATCATATATATTACTCCGGTCACAAAATAAATGACATAGTTGAATGTTACATGTCAATGCATAATTTTAACATTTTAATTATCCAATAACAAAATTTATTAAAAGTTAATATTTTGAAAATACTCGTTTACAAAGATGTTTAGATTTTAATGTGTACTGTAGAGCAAAATGTTAGGACCAAAAGATGGATGATCCATGTGAATACTTTAGATTAAATCACAACCTTAGATGTTATTATTCCACTAATCCTACTCTTAATTTTATCCTTTTGACCGGTCAAACTCAAACAACTTTACTCCAACTACTACAATATCCATTAAAACCACAACTTTTTGACTTGCTACTTCAGTTCAGAGTCCGTTTCTTTTTCAATTATTTCCACAAAAATTCTATTTTTTACTAAAAATATTTTTATTATATTTACAGTGTTTGTTATAGATCTTCAAAAAATCTATCTTGTTAAAAAAAATGAAAAATTTAACCTCAAAATGAAAATCGGTCCTTAGTAACTTTTCTAAAATCTATTTTTGCTTCAAAAAAACAAAGAAATCAAGTGTAAGGTTTTTAAATCTTAGAAAAATATCTTTTAGGACAGTAAACAAACAGAAATTAAATTCATCTTCCACTCCTCTTCATATACAGTTTTGTCCTCCTTTCTCTATCTAATTGAATTTGAATATTCTAAAGTGAATAAACATAAATGTGATAAAACTTATTTTAACAACTCATGGTTTATTATTATGTATCTGCACTATTTACCTTTGATTTCTTAATTAACGGATGATATAATTTATTTTACATAGAATTACTCACTTTAATAGTTTGTTAAGAGTGAAAATGAAAAGAAAAAAAAGTAAAAGAAAGAAGCATATTTTTAAATAATTTTTTTTCCTTAAACATTAAAAATGTTGTTACAAATTATAGATAATTTAAAATGGAATTTAGTAAGAATATATTTTATTAATACAAATAATATTTGAAAATACAACAATTTTTATTTATTTTCAGATAAAGGATAAAAAAATTGTGGCCAGGGTTAAAAAAAGTACCATCTTATCTTATATGATTTAATTTAGGGTATTATGATTTTTTTTTGTTAACCTAAGGAAACAAAAGAGTAGGAAAAGAAGCAAACAGAAACAAATTATTCTATAGAAAAGGTAATGGATGTTTAACCAAACATTTGGTTGACGAGCTCGACTAGAGATGAGGTGTTTAGCACTTGGATTGGTATTGATTTGAAGGACCTTGGAGTGTGTAAAAGGTCTTGATTCTATCGGATGTTAATTTCGGTGGGTTAGTTTGAATTTTTTTTTTTGACGTGATTTCACTGCTCAGCATGTCATCGTGCTTGGTTCCAATTATCTGAAGAAATAAACATGCTCATATTCGAAATAATTTAATGTTTAAAAGATGAAATTGAGCAACCATATCAGTTGCCAAAACATATATATAAACAAAGCACAGCTGGCATGTAGAAACTAGAAATCTCTCACCAACTTAGAGAAACTTTTAGGGCTAATCACTTATCTAATATCATAGGCATTCAAACGTTTCACTACTCTTCTATTCAACGTAGTGTATGTTTGGTATCACGAGGATATCTGCAATTCTGACATGCCTACGGTGATACTATACATGGGCGCAGAGTATATCACTTGACAGTTGATACTTCCTAATGCTATTGGAGTTTCTACTCTTAGAGTTTTAACAGCTTAAGCTCAAGTAACATTAAAAGCAAAAAACTGCAACTGCATTATTAAGATTGAAGCTAGCAAACTATCTAGTAAATCCATTGTTAACTTGAGGCTTTTTTGCTCTCCTTGTCAACCATTAAGATTGAAGCCCTGCAATGCATACATTTATGCTTCCATATGTATTGTAAACTGATTTTACTGCATCCATAGCTACTTTAAACCTCACAGAATCCTTTAAGCTTTTCCAAACAACAAAGCAGAAATCGTCTTCAAAATCTCTTCGCATTGTAGGGAATCTGACTAGTGTTCCTCTGAGTGCTAAAACAGCTCTCGGAGCATCGATTGGTTTGAACTCAGACAATGCTACAGACCGATCCCATTCAAATATTGCACCGAAAGTAGATCCATCTCTTTCATCAATCAATAGTTGTGTCGGTTTATACTTGAAGGGAATCCAAAAATCTGGAGCTAGAGAATTTTCTTTTGTTCTGTTCTTCTGTCTATCAAGTTCAAGGAAGTACACTGCTTGTATAAGGCTTGCAATGGCTCTTCGATTATAACTTGTGTCCTTCCTGTTTTCAACAAAATAGTTATCAACAACTTGCACAAAAAGAAGAAGGTAAATGCCACCGAAACAGGAGGCGCTTTAGGGCGTGTATTGGATCATGATTCTAAGAGATTTTAAAAGACTTTTTAATCATCAAAAAGTCTTGTGGTATTCAATCAAGACTATTTTCAATTTAAAAAAAAGTCTTGTGTTATTCAATCAAGATTCTTTGTCATTTAAAAAAAGTCTTGTGGTATTCAATCAAGACTATTTTCAATTTTAAAAAAGTGTTGTGTTATTCAATCAAGATTCTGTCATTTAAAAAAGTCTGGTGGTATTCAAAATCATTCAAATTTAAAAGGATTGTTTAATAAATCAGATTTTGATGGATTTTGTGGGGTTTTCTAGTGAAATTTTATCATGAAAAAGTCTTTCATGAAAAAATGAGATTTTTTAGGATTGTTTTTTTAAAGATTTTACTATCTCTCTCTCGCTCTCTCCTCCATTCTCTCTAACTCTCTTTTCCTCTTCCCTCTCTCTCTCTTCCTCTCTTCCTCTCTCTATTCTCTCTTCCCCTCTCTCTCCTTCCTTCTCTCTCTCTCTCTCACTCTCTCTAACTTTCCTCCGTAAAAAATAAAGTAAAATAAATAAAAGAGTCTTTATTGAGATTTTGTGAATGAGAGTGTGTTATGATCATTTTTTTTTCAATTATTTCTTAAAATTCATAAAATCTGTTGAAATCTTTGAAATCCATAAAATCATTTCAAATCCTTTAAAATCTTATGAATTAAATCCGTTGAAATCTTTAAAAGCATCAAAGTCATCAAAATCCTGCAAATCTTTTAAAATCTTCAAGACTTTTTTAAACAAAAATTGTCCTTTAAAATCCTAATCCAATACACTCTCCTTAGTACCACCAGATTTAAGATAACAAATGAAAAAGAGAGTGCTCAATTGTTCATGTCAACTTGGTATTCTTGAGTTTGCTTGCCATATTATAAAAAGCCATGAATTTAACATGGAATTTACAAAGACGGTCTCTGATTGACAGCATAAGGCAAACGAGTGGTTATATACAAGGCATCTACAACTCGATTTAGCTTCTAGCTAAGAGAAGCTTCTGAATAAAAACTTACGAAGCACGGACAAAGACACTAGAAACGACACTATATCTACGTGTGTATGTAGGTGATTCCTAAGTACTTTTTGTTAACAATCTTTAAGTCTACTATTCGTGAATCCCTAAGACTCACAACTCACATATATTGAAAAACATTCTAAAATACTAATAGTAGGATTAAATTGATGAATTTTATATAATTTAGGGTCTACTTGTTATATTTACATAGTTTATGGAATAAAGAATATTGATGCTTTAAAGACTATATTGTTGGTATATGTTGTTTTTTAATTATGTGATATTTAATAAATTACTAGTAAGAGATTTTTTTTAAATAATTTCTTAGGGAGATTGTTTTAAAAGAATTTAATAATCTAAGTTTTTTTTTGCATGTTAACCTCCTAAATGTTAAACAGTGTTGTAAGCAACCATGATTAACCTAACCCATGTTATATTGGTTACTTCAAAGCATTTTAACCACCAAGCCACTTGCTATTTTTGTGATATCATTTGACTTCCACTACATGATATCCAACTAGTATTTCCACCCGTGCAACGCACGGGCAAAGAAATGTATTGTGCGGCGTCAACAAAAATTAACTTTAAATATGCAACCAAAATACAAACATATAAAGTATTTGTTAGACCAAAGCAAATTATGTTGTCGTCATAGAATTAAGAACGGCATTGTTTCACATAGAGTTAAATTTAGTCTAAAACTATTACATATACATCACCAATACCAATGAAGACTAATTATGTTATAAGTAACGCAAAAAATGAGCCGAACCATTGAAGAGCAATTAATCCATACAACAAAATCTTGATAGTCAGTTGTGTGCAGCCACTTTAGTTAGCAACAAAATGATCTACAAAAATAAACAAAGGTTTATGATGTTATGAATGTATATTGGATAGTCGAAAATGACATTGAAGCATAATTATAGACATATAAATATCTGAACAAATATTTTCTACAAATTAGCAAACACCTTAGGGAAAACAACATTGAGAGTTGAGGTGCATGGATTGCCATCTTCATCTAAAATCAACATTTTCAAGCCTTTCTTAGTGGTTACCCTCGAAACAGCTACATACAATTGCCCATGGGTAAACACAGGTCGAGGCAGATACAAACCAACCTTGGTCAATGATTGTCCTTGACTCTTATTTATGGTCATAGCAAAGCACAATGAAACCGGAATTTGTCTCCTCGAAAATTTGAACGGAAATCCTGAATCTGAGGGAACCAAATCCATCCTTGGGATTAATACCTTTTGGCCAGCACCTTTGCCAGTAATGACAGTAGCAGTAATGATATTTTTTCCAAAATGATTGACTTGTAGTCGGGTTCCATTACATAAGCCACTTGCTTGATCAATGTTTCTTAAAAGCATGATGGGAACTCCAGTCTTTAAAATCAATCTGTGGTTTGGTATTCCAGAACAATTGATGTCATTCAAAAATTCTGTAGTACACCAATCTCCTTGAATATCATAGTCTAAATCAGACTTGCATGGTGTATCGTAACTTAGGTACTCTCTTGGTTCCCCTTCAATTAGTGACAAAACATATTCATTTACTTGTTCAACGGAATCAAGAGTAGGAGCAAGTATCGCTTTCTCCTCAAATATCCTTCGATTGTCAATGCTATTAACAATACTTGGATAAACAAAATCAACCAATGCTTGTAAGGGATTGTTGCATGGAGGAGTGCACAAATCCTCTGGAATATCCATGATGGTCTCATTATCTTCATCCGCAACTATATCACCATTTCCTATTTTCAAAATCCATCTTGCAAAGTCCCTGATCTCATTTGCAGATTCACTTGTCCCATCACCAATTAACCTCATGTTTCTTGTGAGCTTTAAGACCTTGCAGCTGTGCCAGATATTAGAAGAGTTAACAGATGCCTTCATTATATCACACTTGCTTCCTTTTCTAATTACAGGCAAAATTTGCTTAAAATCTCCACCCAAAATGACAACTTTACCTCCAAAAGGTTTGTTCAAATTATGCTCATCTACAACTCTCATTATATCACGCATAGTACGGTCAAATGCTTCAAAACAATATATGTGCATCATAGGAGCCTCATCCCATATAATAAGACTTGCTTCTCTAAGCAATTTAGCTCTATGATCTTGTTGTTTCACATTGCAATTAGATTTTTCATTGATCTTCAACGGTATACAGAATGTAGAATGCGCAGTCTTTCCCCCAGGCAACAATAGAGATGCAATTCTACTTGATGCAACATTAATTACAATCTTGTCTTGTGATTTGATGGCGGCAGATATTGTTTTCCACATAAATGTTTTTCCAGTTCCACCACAGCCATACAAAAAATAGAACTGACCATCCTGGGACTCAACAGATTTCATTATTGTAGCATAAACATCATATTGCTCATCAGTGAGTTTTTCAAGTAGGGATTGATGCATCTCACGTTGCTTGTCTCTGTCATAGTTCAATTCATCAACAATGAATTTATTTGTTTGGGACAGTGCCTCTTCCAAAGATGGGTAAGACATGGATTTATGATCTTTCAATGATTTTCCATTACACATCAGCAACTTTTCTATCTCAATGAGACAAATATTTTGCAAATCACTATCAGGAATGCGCAAATCTACATCATATTGAACATAAAAAAAAAGTCATGCTTCTATACGGAAGGTATGAAAAATACATTGAAGTTGAATAAATGTGGAGTTAATAACTATCATCGACATGCTATGGTATTAAAATATAGAACAACGTTATATTATCCATACATTATATTGTTGACCATATTTAAATTATAGTTCCAGCAATATGCATTATTGTTAAACGTTATCAAGATAGAAGTATTTACTGATGTATGTCCACATACTATATTTTACCTCGCGTACAATCTTGATTGATAGTATCTTATAGTAATCATTAGCAAAATTGTGGAATAATGTATAATACCTGGAATATTGAGGATCCTTTGTCTTGCATAGAGAATTTCATCAGCTAATAGCTTCCAAGTAGACTTCCATACATTATCAGGCTTGTGCATTGTGCTCATGATTAAAAGCCGCACAAACAGAACACGAAGCATTTGTCCACTCTGTGATCTAGAAGCTTCAAAAATTCCATCAATGAACTCTTTGTCATCAGACAATAACCCAAGAGCATAACATGCATCTTGATAATTGTCGTAGAGCTTGCCATCAACGGTCTTTATACAATTGAAACTCTGACAACCCTTTTGAAATGTCAGCAGAATCCGCATGTAGTAAAGTTCACCTGAACCTACAGAAATGTAAGACAGCCTACCAATCTGAAATCCACATTGCCTTGGATGCCAAATCCTCTTGTCAGGAAAATAAGTGAATTTGGATGGAAATTCAGCATATGTTAGATGTCTACCCTCAGTATAGTTTTGGTTTGCAACAAACCAAGCCATGAACATAGTTGGAACTGACTGATGATACTTGACAACATTTTGAAGTTTTTGATTTTCCTTGAACCTAACACATTGCTGACCCTCTAGATGTAGAGCTAATCTCATAACAGAAGGCCACCTTTCATGGATATCAAACATGAATATTCTCCAAGATGCTTCACATGGTGACACATAGCGACAATCATAGTAACACTTAATTTCATCAATCGGGTCTTCTTCATCTTTGTCTCCTGCTTGCTTTTTAATATGGAGGTTTGCTCTATCGGGACCTTTGTTGACATATTTGAACAGATACTTGATTGCATTTGACTTGTTGCAATATTCAGTATTAACGTGTCCTTGATATCTCATTAAGAGGGTTGGATTGTAAGGAACAACATACCTATTGTCCAAAGGAGTACCATTCTTCATCACACTAACACCATTATCTTTTCTTTTATAGACCGGAAAACCATCCTCGTCTATGGAAGTGGAATCTAAAAATTTCTTTGGAAAGTATTTTGAGCACCTGTTGCCCTTCATGCAAGGTGAATTCAAGTTCGCACGTCCGCATGGTCCATGCATCATGTATGTTGAAACGGCCATGTGCAACTTTGGATATATTAGTGGATGAGGAATCTCGGCTGATATCACCCTATCTATTTCCTTAGTTGTCTGCAATTTGTTGGCACCTTCTAACCATAAAAGAATGTGTGCATGTGGTAACCCCCTCTTTTGAAACTCTACAGTATACATACCTGCAATGTATGTAAATGTGTAAATTGTAAATAGTGTATTATTTTAAATAAGTAAATCTAATGTAAAATTGCTAATTTGTATACTAACCTGCTGTAACTTTCCCAAACATTTCGTTCTTCTTAAAGTCTGACATCATCTGATCAAGCTTCATCTTAAAAACTCTACATATTATATCGGGTCTGTCTGATGCACTAAGACCTCTTTTTGAAACAAAGTCCTTGATTTCTTGCCAGTTTTGGTTGCAAGTCACAGTAATGAATAGATCCGGATAGCCAAATCTTTTACAAATTGCCATTGCATCTTGGCAATTGTTAAACACGTGGCAATTGTTAAATAATTTCTTAGGGAGATTGTTTTAAAAGAATTTAATAATCTAAGTTTTTTTTGCATGTTAACCCTCCGATTCTTAGAAGAAAGCGGTCTGGTAATATGGAGTTCGATAGGAAGGTACATAAAGTTTGATCATGAGTTGTTTCATCTAGGAATTGAATTCACATTCTCTAGAACTATCCGTTCTTTGGTGGAGCTCATTAATCACTTGAGTCCAACCGCTTAGTTAATAATCTATTTTATTGATAAGTTAAAATAGTCCTTATATATTTTTAAATTGACAAATACATCAATTATCAAATTATAAAGTGTTCGTCAAAATAGTTCATATGTTAACTTTTATTGTTAGAACGATAATCCCTAAAAAAACATTTGTTATAACATGATATATTCAACCGTTATACGTCATTCCCGCTTTAATTTCACATCAATTAACTGTCTATAAATTTTAGATATTTTAAAGACTAATTTGTCGGAAATTAATCTTTGTACAATTTTTTCTTTAAAGATAGTTTTTGTACAATTGTAATTACTAATAATTTTGTTCAAAAAGATGATCTAAGTTTCACAACAAATTAATTCTTAAACGAGCTTACTTGAACGTAGGATGGTAGGAAAGCATTTGAGTGATATTGTGGTTGGTAATATTAGTGACATTAGCCAACAACAATGTCACAATGTCCTAAGTTTACTTGACATGTCACAATAGGAATTGTTTAACTTCAGGAAATATGAAATGGTTTCAAGGTAATTAATAATTTCACTATGCTATCGGATGGAATGATAGCGTTAAGAAGGAGAAATTTAATATTCTAAAAATCCTCATTTGTTTATATGAATCTATTATTTACATGTCAAAATTGAGATCCATATGTTGATATAATAATTTCTATGAACAAAGGAAGTTGAAGCTTTGCAAACAGAGCAATTGGAACACAAGCCAAAAGAGCAATAGGAATTGGAGCCCATGTAAGTCTCTCTTTTAGCAGCATAGATAGAGCTGCACCAAATGCTATCATTGTAGTCACCACAGCAAAGAACAAAGAAGCCATACCTAATATTAATCTCTCAGGCAATGCCATGACAAAATCTTCTTCAGCGTATCGTGCGTTTAGAATTGCTAGAAACATCAGAAGAGAAGCCATTGAGGAAAATAAGGCTAGTGCATCTGACACAACAAATACCATGAATGTGTTATCTGACAAGAATATTGGTATTCCTTTGTCCTCGTTGTTACCTCCAGGTACAGTTATTGCGGCTGCAAAGGCGATTGTCGCAATAAGAGTTGCTACTAACATACAAGAGTTTGATGTATCCTTCATCCAATTTTTCCCTTCTTCAAGCAATGCTTTATGCTCTTCCTTAAACACTTGCCAAGCTGTTTTACCTTCTTGGTTTTTAACTTCTTTATGGAGAGGGTGATCCAATTTCTCTACTTCCTGTTGGTGATATAGCTATGTTATCAATAACTTCATATGGAATTCAGGCAAAACTGACCACGGGACTTTAACTTATTTAAAGTTTCAAACAAATCCTATGTCTTTTCGTGTCAAGTTGGTCATTTTTTCACATCAAATTAGTAATATATATTTTAAATCGTCAACAATTTAGATCAAAATTTCTTCATGTATGTTTGTTACCAGAAGTCTTCCTTACCCATTGAAAAATGTAAATTACATTTTCAATTCATCAAGATGACATCTAAATTGCATCATAATGATTGTTACAACATCTGATCCATCAACGTTAACATGATATTATTTCGTTTATATCTAAGATTGTGACCTCCTTGTCAACGGGGGTCTAATTGTGGTCCTAAGTGGTGAAATCTTCTTTATAGTATTATGTACAAATGTGTAACATAAGTGGACTAAGAATATAAAAATTTGTTCAACAGTGTAATCATTTTTAAAAAGAAAGGACTAATTTGAATAAAAAATTATAAATGACCTGTTTGAAACTTTAAGTTGAAGGATATGGTATATTTTTCTTTCTTTCTGGAATTTAACTAAAAATTACTAAGAATGTACCCATGAGATTAAGTTAAACAAACCTTAAACCACTGTAACTCTCTTTGCATTTGAAATGCTGCACCTGAAATTGATTCTACTTGAGAAGCAAACCTTGCAGCCAGATGTGATGTAGTGTTTTGTGAGTCATCTAATGCCAAGACTAAAAGCTTGCAAATTATTGGCATCTTGCATAGAAGGCTAAAAACTTTCTGTTGCCTATTCTTGATGGCAATTTGAGCCACATACCCTTCACTTGGCATGTGTGTCCAAACCAAATCAGGAAAAAACTTAAAACAGATCCTTAAAATTTCAACAATGCCAGATGATGTTGCACTGAAAATAATGTCCGCACTCACGAAAGATTGCCAGAATTGACAGTCATTCAGGTTTGAAGCTTGTGAGGAAACAAACTCTACCAATCTCACAGCATATACATGTCTCAACTTTGTATCTCTTACTAGCTTTATGCTAGGAACTGCAAAAGAATTTGTCTATTTTATCAATTTAAATAAACTACGAAACATAAGTTAAGATTAAGAGAATGAATTATGCAGCACATACCCTTAATATTGAAGGTGTGTCTGGTGTGAGACACCAACACCGCACCGACACGCTTGGTTACATTCAATTACTTCATTATTTCAAATTATCATTAGCGTCTACATATCAGTGTCGTATCTAATATATGTTTTGTGTCAGGATTTCATAGAGAATGATGCATTTAGAGAATATCTGGGAATGAACTTCCCTACAAGGATAACATACCAAGAGATTGAAGGGCATTCCATATTGCATTTCCAAAATAAGACTGGTGATGGCTTGACTGATTGGGTGGGAAATGCTCGAGTTCTACAGGAACGCCTGATATAGTTTAAGAATGTTATTTTTCGATAAGGAAATAGAACTACATAGCACCAATACTTCAGATTGAAGGCATGTTTAGTATCTTATACCGATACGACAACGATACACATGATTACATTAAATCTCTTCAATATTATAAATAGATAACCGGAGCATATGTGTCACTATCGGTGTCATATCCAGGGTCAATATTAGTGTTTCGTAGCATAAAAGTCTTATAATCAAACATTGTACCAGAAAAGTACACCTAAAGAAAATGTACTTACAGTGGTAAATGCATCTTTTCCAAAACCCAAGCTTGTGTCCACTTTGAAAGTGTGATGGCAATTTTGATAGAACATTAAGTATAATGCTACCATTTGAATCATAAATTGTTGCCAAGTTAGGGTAGCGCTGAAGAAGATACATGGTGATATCTGTGTATGGAACATTAAGAAAGGATATAAACCGGTACTATAGCAGCACAATAATCTTAAGGAGACAGAAACAGGTATATAAATGTTTGAAACTTTGGTAACCTTGTCAAGAAATAATCTGAATGAATTATATTGAATTGATTCATCACTATATGCAGCGATGGTTGATTTCCCCAATCAGTACCACTTACTGTAAACATTAAAGCCTCTAAGCATCCAATTGCTGCATAAGCCTATTTGCATTTCTTGACAAGAATTAAGCCTATTTGGATTAACTTATTTCAACTTACCTACTAGTATAAGCATTTGCAAGACTGTTTTAGAGAGCTTATAAAAACAAGTTTTGACATGTCAATAAATTGTTTTCATCTTATAACCTCTTCAAAATAGCTTATGAAAACAAGTTATAACTTGCATGAAAATAATTTGACTTTATTTTTTCTTTTGTTAATCAAATTATCATTAATTTAAACACTTAAAGTGGACTTGTACTATGATCACTTAATTAAGTTGTTTATCTAAACAGATTCAATGTTGTCGACAATAGTTTTATAGATCGTAAATGTAATTACCATGAAATCCGGCAGCAGTAAGCAAAGCAACAAGTTGACTAGCTGAGGGACTAGAGAATGGACAGCCAGGTCTCTCATCAGTAGTACTCAAAACAAGATACCAAACCATGTCTTTACATTTTGTAGAGGTAACACTATAGATGAGTGGTGTGAATCCTTTAAAATCAGTAACTTGTGTAAGAGAAGGATATTTAGCCACCAATGCCTTAGCAGAATCTACACTTTCGCCCATTGCAACATAGTGAAGGCAAGTACAACCCATCAAATCCAATTCCGATAGCATATTTGCCGGCATATATTGCACCAATTTCTCAACAAGTTTCCATTGAGCTCCTACAGCTGCAACATGAAGTGCAGTCCTACCAAGTATTGTAATCTTCGCTGTCAATGTGCTTGGATCGTTATCAAGGAAAGCCTGTGTGGATTCCCAATCGCCATTTAGTATTGCTAGGTGCAGGGGTTGGTAGTAACTGTGGTTAAATCCCCTAGCTTATGGCAAAAATATAGTGACAACATGAGTTTATATGGAAGGAAGAAAATATAATGACGAATAGACTGCAAATTTTTTAAGCATAATATCACTTCATAAAAATGCCTCATGTGTTTTTAATGTGATTGTAAACTATAGAAGCGTCTGTATGAATCAAGTATCCGTACAAAGTACATTTGAATATTTGGAGATTAGACTTCAAATTATCTAAAAGAAATTAAGAATAAAATCTATGATCATTTTTTGTGTGCATCCTTCTGCCTACTAAGTACCAATACAATCTAAAACATTATTTGTTTCTACTAATCCATAGTTGGTTTCTCAAACTAATTGTTTCTATCTTAAGAAACTAGGAAATAAGGATCATAGTCTAACATATATTGAAACACATACCGAACTCAGTGACAGAAGCCTGGATATGATCAAAAGACATCAATGGACTTGATTCTGCAGATGCCATTTCTATTACAAAACTTTGTCTTGGTTATAGAAGCTGAAAACTGATTCAAATGGATAATAAAAAGCTGCAGAAGTTAAGGTTAACATGCACAGTCACACTCATTTGGCTCTTTCTGATATAAGAGTTGGAATTGGAATATATTTATGCTCTCCTTGCAGACAACGCAAAGTTAAACTTTAAACTACAATAGCAATAGTTTGCAAATCCTATCATGTACAGGAAAAAACAATAGAAGAATATCATGTTGAAAATCAAATCCTATCTTGTTATTAAATATTAATGCACAGGTTAAAGGAACTTATTCCTTTTTTTCACTTTTTTAAAGACTTGAAAAGCAAAATGAGTTCTGTGGGGCTCTTGATTGTCACTTTCACATCCCACTGCAGCATGGACTTTTTGTTCCTATTCAGTGCTGTGGATGTGGACAATATACTTGCCTAGAAAGAAGTAAAAGCAATATATGTCATGCTTTTTACACTTTATTTTCTTTCCTCGTGAAGCTTTTGATTTAGCTTTATTTTAATAGCACTAGCATGCAACTTTATGTTTTATTCACTAAAATATAAGTTGTAGATTCCAAATGAAACTTGTTTGGTCTTTTTCATTTTTAGAAATCCAAAAGTTGCAAGTTTTATCGGTCACTACTCACTAGCTAATTTTCTTTTTAATAAATGAAAATTCTAATTGCATCATGTCATTATGAAGTTATTGTACTTTCTACTAAGGGATTAAGTAGGAGAGGCAGTAATACTTTAAATATTGATTGTTTACTCTGACTTATATTGTATGTTCAAAGTAATCTTTCTTCATACCACTCCACACATTCCAATACAAATATGTATATATGTGAAGATACGGTGCAAAAACTAAGGCAAAGAGAAGAAGGATAATCATCTATTCTTTCTTCCATTCCCTGGCAAATAATGAACAACATTGCGTCAAAGAAAAGTGCTTAAAGCACCTGCTGCCAGAACAGCATCAATTTGTACATGATCATGTTGACAACAACACGGAGGAGATCATAAAAGAAGAAGCAAGGCAGCTTCCACAACTTGACAGCCGTAAATGAAAATCCTCTTGGCAAAATTGCAAATGCTTTTAAAGAGCTCGCATACATTATCATCTTCGCAAATGTGATTATTTTAATCTCAACAAGCATGGTGAGCTTTATTTTGCGTAATACACATATTGATTAGATGTAAAAATATTAGAACATATTATAGATGCTGCATATAGCATGAGCATTGTCCAGACTTTGAATCCGAAAGACAAATGATGCTATATAAAAACTAATCATGTGTCTTCATCAAACCTTAACTTTTTAGAAATAGTTCATGACTAGGCATAAGAAAAACTTTAGAATATAGTTCATGACACTTGTTGCGAGCTCATCGTATTTGTCATATTTATTTTGATTAACAGGTTAATGACATAGCAGAGGCATCAAAGTTCTTCCTAGACATTACAATCTATAGTTGATCATGACGTGCAAAGTAATTCTGTGACAAAACAAGGGAGTTGTTGTAATTGACTTCAAATTGTGATTTTGAGAATGCTCAAAATCGTGACACGATTTTAGGAGCTGTGCCGCGATTTTCTTGGCAGAATGGATGGTTTCTGCTGAAGGAAAATCGTGGCGCGATTCTGGGTTGGCGTGACACGATTCAACAACTTCTTGAGCAAGTTTACTTGAAAGGGACTGGTCACAACGGTTGGGGAATAATCGTGGCACGGTTAGACCAAATCGTGACACGATTTGGTACTTTTGTGACTAGTATTTAAGTGATTTCTGCATTTTTTGAAGGAGAGCTGAAACAAGAGGTCTAGGGTTTACAAAGGGGGGAACTTGATGGTTGAATATCTTTGTATTGATGGTCTCTTGGTTGGGATAAACATTGTAATCACCTTGGGTGAGTGTAATCACCTTAGGTATAAGCTGATTTCTTGTAACCTTTTGTAAAATCTTCTCCTAGTGGATTGGAGAACTGCTCTCTCCCCCAGAGTATGTCATATTGGCTGAACGGATTACCATCTCTTGTGTGTTTGTTTTCCCTTTAAGCTTCCTTACCTCTTAGTGTTTGTGTTATTGTTATTAGCTCTACACTTTGATTCCTATATTAAATCTAGGTGTTGTTACTGTTGTTGCTTGTGTCCACTTAGATTGTGGTTACTACTTTCCTTTGCTCCACACATCTTTGTTATTCATTGGTGTGACATTTGAGTCCGAATTCACAACAGGACTCATTCCAGAAATCTTTTCAAAATAAATTGTGGATTTGAATTTCTCAAGGTGCTATTTGAACAAGTTCTACTCACGTAGTATGTACCTCTTATTCATTGGCTTCTGTAAGATGATAACGTTTGAATATAAACAGGGCCGTCGGCCGTACCTAAGAAACTAAAGGCTCGGCTCTTATAGTAAAAATCTACTCTAATAAAAAAAGGTTAAATATGTTTTTGGTCCCCATAAATATACCAACTTTTCGTTTTAGTCCCTCTAAAATTTTCCTTCAACTTTTAGTCCCTGTAAAATTTTCAATCACTACTTTTTGTCCCTATTTTTAAGTAAATTTTAGTATTTTTTTTTTAATGAAATTGTGCAGAAATCTATTGAATATTGTAAAAATCAATCCAAAATTTTTTTAGAATTTTTTAACAAAATATAAGTTAATTAAATATGAATTTTTAACACTAAAACATATAAAAACTCATATTAAATTTATGTTTTGTTAAAAAATTCTAATTTTTTTTTGGAGATGTTCTTATAATATTATTAATTTTTTCTGCATAATTTTAGTCAAAAATATGAATTCTACATATGAGTTTACTTTAAAAGAGGGACCAAAAGTAAAGATAGAAATTTTTTGGGGACTAAAAGTTGAAGGAAAATTTTAGAGGGACTAAAACGAAAAGTTGGTATATTTATAAGGACCAAAAACATATTTAACCCTAAAAAAATTCACAATTTTTTTAAAAGACTAATCTTCTATTTAAATTGAAAATAACACTCGTATAATGATTATTAGCCACCGAAATCAAAATTAACAATTATTTTTACTAAGGACGTGTTTTTTTACTTAGAAATAGAAACATGGAACATGATTTTTTTAATTAGAAATCGAAACATGAAACATGTTTATTTTTCTTTTTTAAGTGGGGGTGAGAATATTGAGCAATAATTCTTTTCTTGAGGCCCAGCTCGGTTGAGTTTTTTGCACTCCCCAAAGAACAACCTTAAATATAGATCAAATACAGGATGCATTATAAAGTTTGAAAAATGAGACATTTTGCATTGTATCCAATGCAATGCATTTATTACATTGCCTTTACAATAGTTACAATTTTGGAAGGAGTGGAAGTGTATAATGATGAAAGTTGTCTACTTATGAGTTTGCTATTATGAATAACCTGTTGAAGTTCTGCATCACTTGACCACCATTGTTCCAATCCATGAGCCTCAAGAAATTTTTGTTTTTCCTTAGACACAACAAACAATTTTGCTGCAATTTGTCCACCAACATTCTCTTTATCAACCACTTTCTCTGCTGTTCCATTAGTGTCATTGTAATAGCAACATATATAGTCACTATTGTTAACATACAAATGAGGAATCCATTTTGTTATGCCAACAACACTAGCATCCTTCAAACCGGAACCGGACCTGGATAGCCGAGACATCCAACTTTTCGATGCGACAGCCGAGGTCTTATCCACATCGTTGCTGACTTTAGCTTCCTTACCATAAGGAAGCACAGATTTAACTCTACTCCAAACATATTCGGCCTTTTCTCCTATATTTTTTAGACTCATAGCCAGTGAAACAGAAGGTGGATTGAATAAATGTGCCTCCACATAGATTCCTTGTTTCGCTAGTTCTTTTCCTACTTGAAGAGCAAAACCAGCCCCTAAGGAATGTCCTGCAATGCATACATTGCTACTTCCATATGTTTCACAAATTGATTTTAGAGTCTCCAAAGTCACTTTAAACCTGACAGACCCTTTCAAGCTTTCCCAAGCAACGAAACGGAGGTCATCTTCGATGTCTCTTCGCATTGTAGGACTTCTGAGTAATGTTCCTCGGAGTACTAAAACAGCTCTAGGGGCACCGCTTGGTCTAATTAGCACTAAGTCAGCCAGTGCTGCAGACTGATCCCATTCAAGTACTGCGCCAAAAATGGATTTATCCCGTTCATCAATTAATGTTTTTGTAAGCTTGTATTTGAAGGGAATCCACCAATTTGGAGCTAGGGCATTGTCCGGTGTTCTTTTCTCATGTCTATCAAGTTCAAGCAAGTACACCGCCTGTATAAAGCAGGCAATGACTGTTCGCTTGTACTTTGGATCCTTCCTGTATTAACAAAATAAAATTACTATCAGCATACACATAAGCAATTAAAAACTGTGAAAATCGCTAAAACTTCAGTTCCTTTCCATCAAATTTGACAAATTAATGTTAAAGGAGTTTAGCAAAGTTAATGTGAATTCTCTGAAGTCACTAATCCATGCATTCACCACGGTAATAAATCAAAATTTTAAACAAAGATTAGATGCCTCATATTTTGATGTGAGTGTCTGGTCCAGTGGTTCCGATTTACAAACCGCATGGAATGCGTGATTTTTTATGAGAGAGAATTCAGGTCAGATTAATACTTAATGCACCTACAACAAAGTTTGTACAATTAACTATCCACGGGGCTGGTAAATCAAGCAGCAGAAGTTAATTTAAAAAATTCGAATGATAAAATTCTAATCTGCAAGCACTTTATTTTCTGTATCATGACCCTGGCAAAGCTCAGTTGGAACAAGTTAAGCTCATTCATAATCTCTAGTCCTACTTTATCAAGTAAAAGTTATGGAAATACTGAAAATTGAAGGTCCCTAAAACTCCATTCCAAATTACTGTATCAAGTATTAAGGTAACTAAGAAACTAGGCACCAGAATAAAGATTATAAAGGCAGTCCCTGATTGACAGAACAATTCAATCAATTAGATCCCTCAAATCCATGTAACCAATCTGATCTCCAATTTATTACCAAACATGGAAACCTTAAGTTCAAAAACTTTACATAATCATTTGACAAAAGTTCACAGCTTTACACAGTATGGTCCAACTCATTATGCTAACATCTTCAAATTGATCAACAAATAAACAAAGACTTAACACAAACTACTAATATACCTCTCTTTCAATACCCCCATTAACCAATAGTGTAGCTAACACATTAGAATATTAATTTGAATTTTGTAACAAATGAGAATTTGATCCAAGAGAGTAAACAAACACTTATAAAAAAATCACACAAACCACTAGTATTTATCTCTAGTAGTGTAGCAAAAACATTAAAAAGATTATTGAAAACAAACATTTTACTAAATTGATGATATATGAGAATTGAAATGGATACATGATGGTACATAGACTTACCAACTAGAGCTTATAAGGTCTCTCCAATTAAGGGAAGTCACGTTTCTAGGACCAGAGACATGAAAAGCATCAGGATGAGCTTCAC
The DNA here is from genome assembly GCA_946800305.1 of Medicago arabica. Classification (NCBI taxonomy): domain Eukaryota; kingdom Viridiplantae; phylum Streptophyta; class Magnoliopsida; order Fabales; family Fabaceae; genus Medicago; species Medicago arabica. Next base: position 4,938,339 of record OX326970.1, read on the forward strand.
GTGGATTTGGAACTACACGGTTTGCCATGAACATACCAAAGAACATAACACAACACAGTTGATCTTGTTGTTTGTTGGTTTCTTAGTTATGTTGTTGTTTTATTGTCATTGTACGTGTGATGTTATGATCCTTTTATGGTAAGGTAAAGACTTTCAAGTGTGAAAGCAAGTTGGAGATGAGATGGCTTTGCATCCTATTCGGTATGTGTATGGTATGGCCCTTTACTTAATAAATGGCTGAACCAAAAAACTTCAAATTAGCTTTTTCATTTTTCTGATGCTTAAGTAACGGTCGGTGTTCATTCATAATAATGATGCACTTAACGTACACCTTATTTTTATTTATTTTTGTTGATAATATTTTATTTATTTCTTAATGAAATTATTAATTTATTGACCTTTTTTAAAATAAAAAATATTCATTACGAAGTAACAACTACTAGTATTGTGATTAGATTCATGAATCGTGTATGAGATGTGATTGGTAGTTGGAACACATTTTCTTTTTGTCCAACACTTTCTTTTTTTTGGGTACAAGTGTCTCACACTTTTTCACACTCTTTTTAATGCTTAAAATTTATGAGTTCTAGCAATTTATGGGACTCCATATGAAGAGTGTATTACAATACGGGAGGGAGAATTTGTGTCTAGAAATAAACTTAAGGTCATAAATATGTTTTAATTCTCTATATAATATATATATGGTCATGTTAACCTGTATTTTTGTAAAAAAAAAAATACTTGTGTTCAAGTTAAGAAGTTTAAAATGAAATTTAAGCATAAATTTTATCTTGCAAATATAAGATTTTAAATATTTTAAATATAAATTTTTAAAATATAAAACACATAATTTCCAATAAATTGTTTCCAACTTTGATTTCTTAATTTATGTCTTAAAAGAGGGAGCAAGAGTTAGCATTTCCCTATAATATACTAGTATTTTTTTTAAAGATAATATACTACTATGAATATGTCATAAATATGAGTTCACCCCCACGTTTTAGAAAACTATTATAAACATATTTACCATGTATTTTTTACAAAAATAAAATAAAAATATATATCAAAATTTCCGGACACTAACATCCTTATCTTATTTGGGTCAAAATAAAATAAAAATTCTCATCTTATTTTAGTAGTATAGTTGTTGTGTCTCAGTTCAATTTTCAATGTATAACTCCACAACAAAAGATAAGTAGAAGAAATTTTATTAAATCTAAATACTCAAAAGCTACTTATGTAAAACAAGCAGAAGAGACAAGAGTGATGGTTACAGTTCATATATACTACGACTAGTTTTATAAAATTCCTCCTACAAATGTCCTCACTTAGGCAAATACCGTAAGCATCATGGCTTAATCGACACAAATGACTCAGTTTGCTGGTAAATTAGGACACAAACACCAAAAAGAAATGATGAAAATATGATTCCTATAATAGCTTAGCAATGTGAGTGTTTCTGTAAGAGCATCCATATCCAAGTGGATTATGCAAAATTATCCATGGCAACACAAAGTTTTACTACTAAATTAAAAGAAAAAGACAACTTCATAAGAATTCATACTAAATTATACATAAACTAAATTAAAAATTTCAGAACTAGAAAATAAACACATCGCAAAAGTTTTAATTATTTTTCAGATTGAAACATCATATTACTCAGAATCCAACAAATTGATAAAACTAAGATTATTGAATATATGTTAAATCTTGTAAAGTTTATAGTTTTAATTGTAAAGACATTTTTGTTCAGACTCAAGCATCATATTGTCCAGAATCCAAAAATTCATAATGCTAAGTTCATTGACCGAATAGATATTAAATCTTGAAAGGTTGATTTGAAATCATAGTAGAAAGTTTATTTGAGAAGAGGGTTAATTATGCGATTTAGAACCTCAAATTTTAATTGTGCAATTTTGCATTGAGCTATCTTAATTGATCAATTTTAAGTCTTACATTATCTCTTTTCTAATTTACAATATACGTTAAACTTTTTCTAAAAAATAATTCATTGATATATGATAGAATTTTGGCAAGTGTACCAAAAGCTATCGAAGTAGTAGAATTTTGGCAACATGGTTCAATTAGGGTTACAAAGAATCATCTCAGACCTAATCTCTAAGAGATTTAGCTACTCATAATCGAGTTTACAAATAGCATAATCAATAATGGAATCAAAACATACATGAACTGATAGAAGGTTGAAGAATTCGCCCTCCTAGCCGTCTTTAGGTCTCAAAATCGCACTTTGCTCTCTCCAATTCGTAACCCTTGTTTTCAGAATAGCCTTAAGCTTAAATAGGCACATAATTTCGCCTAGAATCGTGGCACGATTTGGTGTAATCGTGACACGATTTTGTCTTGTAAAATAAATAACTGAATTAGGATTTCTTCAAATCGTGACACGATTTGGTTATCGTGGCACGATTTTCCTTGGCAAAATGCATGTTTTCTGAAAGCTCCAAATCGTGACACGTTTTGTAGTAAGCGTGGCACGATTACATTTTTTCAGTTTCTTTAGTTTTTCTCGCTTTTCTTGCTGCTTAAGCTTGCTTGTGAACTCAAAATATCATGAAAATAACGCTAAAAATAACGAATGACTGACTGTCATCACAACCCCAAACTTGAATCATTCCTTGTCCTCAAGAAATTTATTTGCAACATTGACAATCGACAGTAAAATAACAATTACCTGATCAAGTGATAGTACCCAAAAGTTCAACTTCTTACTAGCTAAAGATGAGCTAGTTTGACTTGTTAGCATCCACCAACTCACAATTCCACGCAACAATTTGAATAGGGTTCACACATAGTCGACATGCAATCTACATATTACCTTAAGCTTGAAAAGTTTCTAAACGTCAATCAAAATCAATGTCAATGCACACTTTGAGGTCTTTAAGAGTTATAACGGGGCTTAGGTGAAGGTGGGATAATATTTGGATAAGTAGGCTACACAAAATCATGAGTTAGGCACTCCTACAGAAATTAAAGCATGGATTCAATCCCTTAATTCACCTTTGAAACAACAATTTGTAAAGGTTCTAGAGAACATTTGTAACTTTTTTGGGAATATCGAGTTTAACGTTACTCGTATTTTCAATGATATGTCCCTTTTTCATTCTTTTTTTTTTATACACCATTTTTTTGTGTGTATTTTTCATTCATTCATCATTTTTTTAGTTGTTCTATTCTTTGTTCTCTAGTACTACCACCCCAAACTTATTTGGTTGCAAATTCCAAAAGCAACCTCAAACTTAGTATTTAGCAACAGTCTACAATGCCTAACTCAGATAAAACAAAGTGGGATAAATCCTAAAAGTCTCTAAGCTTGTAATGTAGTTTGTCACCGAACAAAAAGTTCTAAACCTACCGGCTCAATTTGGCTAAAAAGAGGATATAAATTCAATAAGAAATCAGGGTAAGCTTCAAAAAGGCTCACATGACCAAGCACTTTTGCCTCAGTATGCAATAACAAAAATCAATCGACAGTAGAGAAACAATGCAAGTTCTAGAAATGTAAAAGCATGGAACACTCTTATATAAGTAAATTGGAAAAAGAAAATTTGGCCATGAACCTTACAATGTTTAGATTTCCGGGAGTTGTGACTACCTATCTTTAATTGTCGTACACTTCGCCTTTGAAACAAGTCACTCCTCCTTTGAAACAAGTCACTTCTCCTTTTGAACTTTTGGAATACCACTTGAACAAACAATTGTTACTAAACTAGAAAAAGTCAACAAACAAGCAAATTCATCAATAATAAACAAGTTCAGATTCAATTACATAACAGGGGGATACAACTGAGAAAATTAAAGAAAAATTGTTTGACTCAACAATAGAAATTAAATACTGAAAATAAAAACATAAGAAAGTGATGGGTTGCCTCCCACCAAGCGCTTTCTTTTACATCACTGAACTTGACGCTTCAACCACTGTTAGGGTGGCTTATGTCAGAAAAAACACATCATCCTTCTTCTTCCTCTTGTTTGGTAGGAATTCCATGAATTTGGCACAAAGAATCAGATACTCCCATGCACCCATTGTTAAACCTTTAGAATTTGAACTCTCCCACCTTAGAGAAGGACATGCATCATTTTTCACACGAGTGATTTCCTTAATCCCCACTGGTTCAGACTTCGGGTAAATATCAATACTCCTTACTTTGGGATTTTCTTCCACCACAACCTTGTGATACTCAGTCTCCATCTGAACCAACTTCCTTTGAGACTCATGTGCTTTCTCAACAAGATCACCACACTGAACATCAAACTTCTCAAATGAAACTTGATTTGACACCAAGAAATTATCTAAAATATTTTGAAGTTGAGTATTGTAATCGATGTTGATCATCTCTTTCTTCCCTTCACAATCACTACCTGGTTGATTTGCCTCATAACGATCATTTTTCTTATTTAATCTCGAGATTGCATTGTCCAAATATTTGATCTTCAAAGATAGAATATATTTTTCATACTGCAACGTAACAATCTCTTCTATGTCATAGAGGCGTAGCCTGTCTACTAACCTGTCTATCATAGCTGCAAAACTTGAACAAACTTTTTAGTAGCAAAGTACAAGAAGATGAACATGAAGGAATTTTATTTTTTTAATATATAAACAAAAATATAAATGACAGAAGTCCTAAATAAAAACAAAATTTCCAAGTTGAAATGATTTAACAGTCCCCGGCAACGGCGCCAAAAACTTGATAGAATTTTGGCAAGTGTACCAAAAGCTATCGAAGTAGTAAAATAAGTTCGTATCCACGAGGACTGTGTTAATCTCAATTTAGAAATAAAGTAAATATTTAGGATGTATGATGACAGTCAGTCATTCGTTATTTTTAGCATTATTTTCATGATATTTTGAGTTCACAAGCAAGCTTAAGCAGCAAGAAAAGCGAGAAAATCTAAAGAAACTGAAAAAAGGTAATCGTGCCACGATTACTACAAAACGTGTCACGATTTGGAGCTTTCAAGAAACATGCATTCTGCCAAGGAAAATCGTGCCACGATGACCCAATCGTGCCACGATTTGAAGAAACCCTAATTCAGTTATTTATTTTACAAGACAAAATCGTGCCACGATTACACCAAATCGTGCCACGATTCTAGGCGAGATTATGTGCCTATTTAAGCTGAAGGCTATTCTGAAAACAAGGGTTACGATTTGAGAAGAGCAAAGTGCGATTTTTACACTGGAAGACGGCTACCGGGGCGATTTCTTCACCTTGTAACCAGTTCATGTATGTATTGTTACCTCTAATGATTATGTTATTTATAAATTCAATTATGAGTAGCTAAATCCATTAGAGGTTATGTCTGAGATGATTCTTTGTAACCCTAATTGACATATGTTGCTGTGAAACTCTATTTATTGTGAATGACTATTTAGTTTTTATTCAATTCAATTGTTCTTAATGCTTTATATATTCTGATCACATATATATATATGATTTGGTGAGAACGAACGACTACTGACCATAGCTTTCGACTTTGACCTAATTGAATTGTTCTGATAATTATAATTAGTCTAGGAATGGATAATTCTTTATTAGTGATATTAGGTTAACGTTCTTCAAACCTTCGAAGATTATTAGACTACCTAAGGGATTAGGGGCTGTAATCTTAGAAGAGTGTCCTAACTCAAGGGATTGATTAGGACTATTTTGTTAACTATCGTGAAACTAAAAGAATCATTCATAAGAATAGGTGCAGTGACCACTTAGGGGAACTCAGATGATTCGAAGACCTAACTCATCTCTCTCTTATTTTAAACAATCAATTTATTTTCCGTTACTAAGTTTATGCTATTAAACAAATTTACTGCCTAGTGGCAAAAACCAAATAACTTTTACTTCATCCTAAATTAATAACGTGTTTGACTTTTTGAGATTAAAACCAGTCCTTGTGGGAACGATATTTTTACTACTTCGATAGTATTTGGTACACTTGCCAAAATTCTATCAAGTTTTTGGCGCCGCTGCCGGGGACTGTTAAATCATTTCAACTTGGAAATTTTGTTTTTATTTAGGATTTCTGTAATTTATATTTTTGTTTATATATTAAAAAAAAAAATTCCCTTCATGTTCATCTTCTTGTACTTTGCTACTAAAAAGTTTGTCCAAGTTTTGCAGCTATGATAGACAGGTTAGTAGACAGGTTACGCCTCTATGACATAGAAGAGATTGTTACGTTGCAGTATGAAAAATATATTCTATCTTTGAAGATCAAATATTTGGACAATGCAATCTCGAGATTAAATAAGAAAAATGATCGTTATGAGGCAAATCAACCAGGTAGTGATTGTGAAGGGAAGAAAGAGATGATCAACATCGATTACAATACTCAACTTCAAAATATTTTAGATAATTTCTTGGTGTCAAATCAAGTTTCATTTGAGAAGTTTGATGTTCAGTGTGGTGATCTTGTTGAGAAAGCACATGAGTCTCAAAGGAAGTTAGTTCAGATGGAGACTGAGTATCACAAGGTTGTGGTGGAAGAATATCCCAAAGTAAGGAGTATTGATATTTACCCGAAGTCTGAACCAGTGGGGGTTAAGGAAATCACTCGTGTGCAAAATGATGCATGTCCTTCTCTAAGGTGGGAGAGTTCAAATTCTAAAGGTTTAACAATGGGTGCATGGGAGTATCTGATTCTTTGTGCCAAATTCATGGAATTCCTACCAAACAAGAGGAAGAAGAAGGATGATGTGTTCTTTCTGACATATTTGCCACCCTAACAGTGGTTAAAGCGTCAAGCTCAATGACGTAAAAGAAAGCGCTTAGTGGGAGGCAACCCATCATTTTCTTATGTTTTTATTTTCAGTATTTTATTTCTATTGTTGAGTCAAACAATTTGTCTTTAATTTTCAGTTTGGATTAACTCAGTTTTATCCCCCTGTTATGTAATTGAATCTGAACTTGTTTATTATTGATGAATTTGTGTTTGTTTGTTGACTTTTTACAGTTTAGTAACAAATGTTTGTTCAAGTGGTATTCCAAAAGTTCAAAAGGAGGAGTGACTTGTGTTTCAAAGGCGAAGTGTACGGCAGTTAATGATAGATAGTCACAACTCCCAGAAATCTAAACACTGTAAGGTTCATGGCCAAATATTATTTTTCAATTTACTTATATAAGAGTGTTCCATGCTTTTACATTTCTAGAACTTGCATTGTTTCTCTACTGTCGATTGATTTTTGTTATTGCATACTGAGGCAAAAGTGCTTGGTCCTGTGAGCCTTTTTGAAGCCTACCCTATTTTTATTGAATTTATATCCTCTTTTTAGCCAAATTGAGCCTGTAGGTTTACAACTTTTTGTTCGGTGACAAACTACATTACAAGCTTAGAGACTTTTAGGATTTATCCCCATTTGTTTTACCTGAGTTAGGCATTGTAGAATGTTGCTAAATAATAAGTTTGGGGTTGCTATTGGAATTTGCAACCAACTAAGTTTGGGGTGGTAGTACTAGAGAACAAAGAATAGAACAACTAAAAAAATGATGAATGAATGAAAAATACACACAGAAAAATGGTGTATAAAAAAAAAAAAGAATGAAAAAGAGACATATCATTGAAAATCCGAGTATCTTTAAACTCGATCGTCCTAAAAAGTTACAAATGTTCTCTAGTACCTTTACAAATTGTTGTTTCAAAGGTGAATTAAGGGATTGAATCCATGCTTTAATTTCTGTAGGAGTGTCTAACTCATGATTTTGTGTAGCCTACTTATCCAAATATTATCCCACCTTCACCTAAGCCCCGTTATAACCCTTAAAGACCTCAAAGTGTGCATTGACATTAATTTTGATTGACGTTTAGAAACTTTTCAAGCTTATGGTAATATGTAGATTGCATGTCGACTATGTGTGAACCCTATTCAAATTGTTGCGTGGAGTTGTGAGTTGGTGGATGCTAACAAGTCAAACTAGCTCATCTTTAGCTAGTAAGGAGTTGAACTTTTTGGTACTATCACTTGATCAGGTAATTGTTATTTTACTGTCGATTGTTAATATTGCAAATAAATTCCTTGAGGACAAGGAATGATTCAAGTTTGGGGTTGTGATGACAGTCAGTCATTCGTTATTTTTAGCATTATTTTCATGATATTTTGAGTTCACAAGCAATCTTAAGCAGCAAGAAAAGCGAGAAAATCTAAAGAAACTGAAAAAAGGTAATCGTGCCACGATTACTACAAAACGTGTCACGATTTGGAGCTTTCAAGAAACATGCATTCTGCCAAGGAAAATCGTGCCACGATGACCCAATCGTGCCACGATTTGAAGAAACCCTAATTCAGTTATTTATTTTACAAGACAAAATCGTGCCACGATTACACCAAATCGTGCCACGATTCTAGGCGAGATTATGTGCCTATTTAAGCTGAAGGCTATTCTGAAAACAAGGGTTACGATTTGAGAAGAGCAAAGTGCGATTTTTACACTGGAAGACGGCTACCGGGGCGATTTCTTCACCTTGTAACCAGTTCATGTATGTATTGTTACCTCTAATGATTATGTTATTTATAAATTCAATTATGAGTAGCTAAATCCATTAGAGGTTATGTCTGAGATGATTCTTTGTAACCCTAATTGACATATGTTGCTGTGAAACTCTATTTATTGTGAATGACTATTTAGTTTTTATTCAATTCAATTGTTCTTAATGCTTTATATATTCTGATCACATATATATATGATTTGGTGAGAACGAACGACTACTGACCATAGCTTTCGACTTTGACCTAATTGAATTGTTCTGATAATTATAATTAGTCTAGGAATGGATAATTCTTTATTAGTGATATTAGGTTAACGTTCTTCAAACCTTCGAAGATTATTAGACTACCTAAGGGATTAGGGGCTGTAATCTTAGAAGAGTGTCCTAACTCAAGGGATTGATTAGGACTATTTTGTTAACTATCGTGAAACTAAAAGAATCATTCATAAGAATAGGTGCAGTGACCACTTAGGGGAACTCAGATGATTCGAAGACCTAACTCATCTCTCTCTTATTTTAAACAATCAATTTATTTTCCGTTACTAAGTTTATGCTATTAAACAAATTTACTGCCTAGTGGCAAAAACCAAATAACTTTTACTTCATCCTAAATTAATAACGTGTTTGACTTTTTGAGATTAAAACCAGTCCTTGTGGGAACGATATTTTTACTACTTCGATAGTATTTGGTACACTTGCCAAAATTCTATCAATGTATATATTATTTTGTAAAATATAGGTAGTAGATTTGATTTGATTGCATAAAATTAAATAACAGAAAATATAGATTCAGTTAGAAAATATAGATTTGGTTTGAAGATATGAAGAGAGATGAGATCGGGTCTTTCAAATCATCTAAGTCCCCCTAATTGGTATACTGCACATATTCTTATGAATGATTTTCTAGTTTCACGATAGTTAACAAAATAGTCCTAATCAATCCCTTGAGTTAGGACCCTCTTCTAGATTACAGCCCCTAATCCCTTAGGTGGTCTAATAATCTTCGAAGGTTTGAAGCACGTTAACCTAATATCACTAATGAAGAATTATCCATTCCTAGACTAATTATAATTATTAGAACAACCCAATTCTGTTTAAGTTGAAAGCTAGGGTCAGTAGTCATTCATTCTCACTAAATCATGTTTATATTTGATCAGGATATAAAAAGCATTAAGAACAATTGAATTGAATAAAAACTAGATTGTCATTCACAATAAATAGAGTTTCACAGCAACATGGTTCAATTAGGGTTACAAAGAATCATCTCAGACCTAATCTCTAAGAGATTTAGCTACTCATAATCGAGTTTACAAATAGCATAATCAATAATGGAATCAAAACATACATGAACTGATAGAAGGTTGAAGAATTCGCCCTCCTAGCCGTCTTTAGGTCTCAAAATCGCACTTTGCTCTGTCCAATTCGTAACCCTTGTTTTCAGAATAGCCTTCAGCTTAAATAGGCACAAAATTTCGCCTAGAATCGTGGCACGATTTGGTTTAATCGTGGCACGATTTTCTCTTGTAAAATAAATAACTGAATTAGGGTTTCTTCAAATCGTGGCACGATTTGGTCATCGTGGCACGATTTTCCTTGGCAGAATGCATGTTTCCTGAAAGCTCCAAATCGTGACACGTTTTGTAGTAAGCGTGACACGATTACCTTTTTTCAGTTTCTTTAGTTTTTCTCGCTTTTCTTGCTGCTTAAGCTTGCTTCTGAACTCAAAATATCATGAAAATAACGCTAAAAATAACGAATGACTGACTGTCATCAATATACTTTGGTAAATTACCTTACGCACCGATCCTATCAATCACATTATAAGATCAATTTGTTATTTTATTCTTTTGTATATGGGCAATATCTGAATATATCATAGTAAAATATGTTTAGTATATGCGTAAAAATCTTATATCAGCAGTGTGTATAAGTTAAATTATTTTTATGCATTAATAGAACCCAATTTAATCTTAAAATTATAAAGATCCAACTATATAAATATAATAATCATTTACTGTGGTTTGGTCTCGGAAGCGGAAAGCGATGCAACAAGAAGCTGGAAGACGGGACAAGTCAAGCATATCGGAGCGGCAGGGAGGAACGGTTCATGCTAGGGTTAAGAATAGGCACAGTTTTGAGGTTTCAGACATTTGATCACGGCTCGGAACACACCAGGATAATGGGCAATCGTCAGGTAGGGTTTCTAAGGTTGTTAGAGGTCAGTCAGCATCAGATGGTAGGCGAGTTACTGATAAGAATAGGAGCGTTACTGTCAACGAGAAATAAGATGTGAAAGGCAGTAAGGCCGCATTTTATTTCACTAATTTCCCAGACGACATCATCGTGTTCCAAATGCGCAAGTTTTTTGAGGTTTGTGGTATTTTATCTGATATTTATATTGCACGAAAACGGAACCTTAAAGGACAATATTATGGTTTTTTGCGCTTTTTGAATGTTAGAAATATCGACAAGTTGGCATTGGCATTGAATAATGTTTGGATAGGTCAATGTCGTTTTTGGGCGCGGGAAGCGCATTTTGATCGGTTTGTTAATGATTCATTGGATGTTATGGAGGAGGGGAGGAATGTTCAGGTAGAAGGGCCGGCTAGGACAATGGTCAAGGTGAAGAGTGATAGTATAAAAAATGTGCGAGTGGCGAAGCAGGCGGATGTGGTAAGGAATGAGGGTAGAGAACAAGGAAAGAAAGAATAAGGTGAGGAGGGTGGAGAAGGAGGAAACAGTGGTCGGCGGTTGTCGAATACAGAGGGAGTAGGGTGTGCAACGAGGGAGGATGTGTTGGAAGGGAAAGTCAGTGCAAAGCATTCACGACCACATGATGTTTTGTGTGTGGCTGCACCTGTCAGTACAGCAACTGCACAGTTTGTTCAGGATAAAAAAACAACACTCTGTCCCAATTTACAATGTGGTATGGTGGCAACTGTGTACGCAGGTGATTCCACTTTGGCATTACAACAAATAATTGAGGATGTGGGATTCTTGTCAGTGGTAGTTACTCCTATGGGTGGTGAAAGAGTGTTTTTGCATGCTACTGGTGGTGAGGATATTTGGAAAGTTTTCAATGAAGCTATTCATTTTTTTGGTATACTTTTTTGTAACATTCATAAATGGTCGGTGACGGATGTCCGGTATGAACGGGGGGCATGACTACGTATTTATGGTGTTCCTGCTCATGCTTTGAACGAGGATTTTTTTAGACTTTGTGTTATGAATACAGGCAGATTTAATCGCGCGGATGAGTGCACGGTGGATAGGACAAGTCTTGACTTTGCTCGTATTCTTATTTCTACAACACAATTAGAAATTGTGAGCACGACTTCTGAATTTCCTATAGATGGATGTTCGTATGTAATAAAGTTGGTGGAGGAGTGGGGATGCAACTTAGGGGAGGATGCTTTCTTGACGGAAGTGGAAGATGAATCTATACCGGAAGCGTTACCGCAATTTAACAATGTTAACGGTATGGAGGAGGTACAAGGGGAGTGGGAGCTAGATGCTTTAGTGACTGATTTGCACAAAGAGTGGTCACAACATATAGACAAGAAGGAAGGGAAAAAAATAGTGGTGGAAGAGGTGTCTGTTACCCCAATATATGATAAGTCGAAGGCAAAAAATAGTAAACAGCGGCATGTTTCTTTATCTCCAATTTTGGAACCTGTTCTAAGTCCGGTTGTTCAAAAAATGGAATGTTCGAAGCAAGTAAATAAGGTGCAGCAATTAGAGGGTAACTCACGGCCAAGCAAAAACGGGCCATGGAGTCTTGATTGGTTGTCCCAAGCTCCCATTAAGGAAGGCGGTATTGTTTTTACAACAAAAAATTCAAAAGTTGGATATCAGAATTCACAACAGAAGGTGGGTTCCGAGAGCTCATTGGGATCGAGACAGACATCAAAAAAGCGGTCTGTTGGCAAGCATTTAGTGGGGTTCTTGAAACGTATTGCTTGTATGCCATCAGCGGACATAAAAAGAAATTTTAAGAGTCCTGAAGCATCAGAATCATAAACGGAAGGCAATAAAAGTTTCTAACAATCCAAAGGCAGCAACTATTTCTACTTCGGATTCTTCTAAAAATTCATCATCAACTGCTAATAAGGATTGGGAGAATTGGGTCTTGTTACATAGGAAACCAGAAGAGAAAGTGAAGGATGTTAATGAGTTGGGTAATGTGATTGGGGTGAAATTCAGAGGTGATGCTAACAATAGTTTTAACTTGTTGTCGAGGGAAGGAAGAAAAGAGGGGCGGGGCAGCGGGAGGGGTTGACGTTAAGAGTGGGGATGTCGGAGATTCTTTGGCTGAAGGGGAAAGGTGTTGAGGGCGTAGGAGTGGTGGGAGATGGGGGTGGAGTGTGGTTTCGATGAAGGTTATTTCATATAATGCGAGGGGGTTAGGTGGTGGTGAGAAGAGGGAGGAGATTCGTCGGTTAGTTAAAGAAGAGAATCCTTTTGTGGTTTGTATCAAAGAAACTAAGTTGCGTTCAGTTGATGATTTTTTGCTCAAATCTTTGTGGGGTGATGGTTGTGGTGGCTATTCTTATCAACCGTTAGTTGGTGCGTCTGGTGGTTTGGTCACGATGTGGGATAGGTCTTTTATCGATGTTTGGTCCTCTATGAGCTTCGCTCACGTTCTTGTCATTATTGGTCGAGTCATTCTCACAGGAAAGATATTGTTATTGTGAACGTGTACGCGCCTTGAGAGCATAATGCCAGAAGGGAATTGTGGGAGCGGTTGTTACCTTTTATTATTAGCAAAAATGATTGTTGTTTATGTGTCTGTGGGGATTTTAATTCCATTAGAAGTATTGAAGAAAGAAAAGGAAGGGGCACAATTTTCAGATAGGTGGAAGCGGATGTGTTTAATAAATTCATTGACGACAATATGTTGATTGATTTGCCAATTTGTGGTCGATTATTTACCTGGTACCGCGGTGATGGTGTTACGATGAGCAGATTGGATTGGTTTTTGTTGTCTGAAAAGTGGTGTGACAAGTGGCCAAATTGTATTCAGGTAGCATATCAACATGGTTTATCTGATCATGTTCCTTTGGTGTTACATGTGGATGATGCTAATTGGGGACCAAGGCCTTTGTGGATGCTTAAATGTTGGTCCGAACATCCGGGTTACTCTAATTTTGTTCGTGAACAATGGTGCTCTTTTAACGTGCAAGGGTGGGGCGGCTATGTGCTGCGTCAAAAGCTAAAAATGATAAATAAAAAAAAATAGTGTGAAGGAGTGGCACCAACAACATTCTCAGAACATGGAAGGCAAGATGGTGGAGGTAAAAACATGTATTTCTTATCTTGATTCAAAGGGTGAGGAAACTGTGCTACTAGATGAAGTGAAGGAGCTTCATGATTTATCCTCCAATTTACACTCCATGGCCCGAATACATAATAGCATAAATTGGCAGAAGGCTAGGCTGAATTGGTTACAAGAAGGTGACGTGAATTCTAAATTTTTCCATGGTGTTATGTCCTATCGTTGATGCCGTAATGCTATTAATTTGGTGAATGTTGATGGGATTAATGTTGAAGGTGTGCAAAACATCAGAGCAACCGTCTTTACTCACTTCTCTAGACATTTCAAACCCGTGAGAATTGATAGGCCTGGTGTGGAGGGACTTCCCTTTCGTAAATTATCCTTTGGCGAAGGGTGTAATCTCACTAAACCTTTTTCGTTGGAAGAGGTGAAACAAGCGGTGTGGGACTGCGATAGCTTTAAAAGTCCGGGACCGGATGACATTCATTTTGGATTTATAAAATATTTTTGGGACTTGGTAAAGGATGACTTCATGAGGCTCATGGTGGAATTTTACCGTAACGGGAAACTGTCGAAAGGTGTCAATTCTACCTTCATAGCATTGATACCAAAGGTTGATAGTCCGCAAAGGTTCAATGATTTTCGGCCTATATCCCTTGTGGGGTGTATGTACAAGTTTCTTGCAAAGGTTTTGGCCAATAGACTACGTGCAGTTATGGGTAGTGTGGTGTCTGATGTTCAATCAGCGTTTGTTAAAGGGAAGCAAATTTTAGATGGTATTCGGATTGCTAATGAGGTTGTCGATGAGGCAAGGCGCATGAAAAAGGAACTTCTATTGTTTAAAGTTGATTTCGAAAAGGCTTATGATTCAGTTAACTTGAATTATCTTGATTATGTGATGGTACAAATGAACTTTCCAACCCTTTGGTGGAAGTGGATATCCGAGTGTGTGGGAACGGCAATGGCCTCGGTCCTAGTTATTGGCAGTCCAACGAAGGAGTTTCAGATTGAGAGGGGCCTTCGTCAAGGGGATCCTCTCTCGCCATTCTTATTTTTGTTGGCGGCAGAAGGGTTCAACGTGTTAATGAACTCTATGGTGGGGGCGGATTTGTTCAAGGGATATGGGGTTGGAAATGTTGGTGAGGTTCAATTAACTCACCTTCAGTTTGCTGACGATACTCTCATTAGTGGTGAAAAGAGTTGGCTGAATGTCCGGTCTATGAGGGCAGTGTTGCTTTTGTTTGAGGAGATTTCAAGGTTAAAGGTGAATTTTCATAAGAGTATGCTGATAGGTGTTAACATAGCTGATACTTGGTTAGTGGAAGCGGCTCTGGTGATGAATTGTCGAAAGAGGACCATTCCTTTTGTGTATTTGGGCCTACCAATTGGCGGGGAGTATAAGAAATTGAGTTTTTGGAAACCGGTTGTTGATAGTATTACTGCGTGCCTATCCTTGTGGAATAATAAGTTTTTGTCTTTTGGTAGTCGCCTGATATTGCTGAAATATGTCCCGTCGTTGCTTCTGGTTTACTTTCTTTCCTTTTTCAAGGCTCCCACAGGTATAATCTTATATATATATATATATATATATATATATATATATATATATATATATATATATATTGGGGGGGGGTGGTGGTGGTGGTGAGGGAAAAAGAAAAATATCTTGGATAAATTGGGACTTTATTTGTAGTCCAAAAGAGGACGGAGGGTTGGGGATTCGGAAGATGGGAGCATTTAATTTATCATTGTTAGGAAAATGGTGTTGGAGGATGTTGGTAGACATCTTAATACCTTATTTTGGTTTGATAATTGGGTGGGGGAAACGCCTTTGTGCTTCAAATTTCCTCGGCTCTTTGATCTGGCTGTAAATAAGGAGTGTTATGTGGAGGAGATGGCAAGACTAGGGTGGGAGGACGGGGGGATGGCGTGGGTGTGGAGACGTCGACTGTTAGCTTGGGAGGAAGATAGTGTAAGGGAGTGCATTTTACTATTACACAACGTTGTTTTGCAGGTTAATGTCTCTGATAAGTGGAGATGGCTTTTAGATCCGATTCATGGTTACTCTGTTCGGAAAGCATATCGACATATTAAAACTTCCGGTGAGCAGGTGGATAGAAGCCTTGTCGACGATGTTTGACATAGATACATCCCTGCAAAGGTGTCTTTGTTTGTGTGGCGTCTTCTTCGTAATCGACTTCCAACTAAAGACAATTTGTTGCGGAGAAGGACTATTTAAGCAAATGAGGCCGCTTGTGTTCATGGGTGTGGAGAATCGGAATCCGCTACTCATCTCTTTCTAGAGTGCGGAATTCCAAAAATTGTCTGGTTACAAGTGCAAAATTGGGTAGGCATTTCTACGGTGCTTCCTAGGCAGCTGCGAGAACATTTTACACAATTTTCTTCAATGGTAGGTATGCCTCGAAGCTCATATTCTGTTCTAAAAGTAATATGGTTTGCTTATGTCTGGGTGACCTGGAAGGATCGCAATGATCTTGTTTTCAACAATAGGGGATCAAATCCTTCCGTCTTACTTGAGAAGATCAAATTGAATACATTTTTGTGGCTGAAAGCTAAATGGCTATCCTTTAATTTTTGTTATCATTATTGGTGGCAACACCCGCTTCTTTGTTTGGGTGTGCGCTTTTAATTTATTTTATTTTGACGGTGCCTCATCTTTATTGGCACTTGTCTGTTGTAAACTTTTGATCGCTGCTCTCCTTTCGCACACCTTGTGCGGGGAACTGCATCATTTTGGTTTATGCAAAAAAAAATGAGTGTGGGGGTGGATGCATCAAATGGGGTGGGGATAGTAACTCTAAATAATCCAGCAAAAAAGCTCAAGTCGATTTTACTAGAATTTTGAGACACAAAGCTCAAGGTTGGTCCTACATAGAACTAGAATCCTTGATCACACATAAGCCAGTAATTAAAATAATATTTGTGGTAGTGAGGTACCGCCTTTGTCTAATTCATATAAAACCAAAATGGAAAATGCAATTCCCAAACCAATTATCAAACTCACTATATAAGTATTTTTGAGTTCTCATGAAGCAAAATTTCATGGCCACCATCAATCTAACCACCACTTCTTCTCTTCATCCAAATCCTTCCTTTCTCACACGAAAACATAACATCAACAACAACAGCCTCATAAAATTCAACTATGCTTCTTCTTTAAGCAAAACATGTGCTCAATCACCAGGGACTGACACTGGTGTTTCTGAGGATGCTTCTTCTATTGGTATGTATACCAACAATTCTTTATCCACTCTTCATATATTATTGAATTCAAATATGGGCTAAGCATGGATATATTCCATATAAACGGTTGAATCACAGAATATAATTGTTTTTTCTTTTCTTAGATTGTGTCAGTTGTATTTTTATAATATTTTATTTTACATATACCTGACTCATTTCCAACCATATTGAAGGATAAAATAGTCTTTTTATTTTATTTTAAATTAGTATGTTTGGTTTTATTTTTTGAGTAAAAATTAATTGAGGGTAGAGGTGTAAAATTATTTTTGATATGTTTGATTATTCTGGCGTTAAATTGATTGATTATACTTTTACAATTGATTTTACCTTGAAATTAAAAATTTCGTCAGAATTTGTTTAATATTGAAATTGGTCTGTCTAATATTTATTTTAGTCCTCATAATCTACTAGTATATCAGAGGACTAGTTCATGAAGTATTGATGACTTTTATTGTTAGGATCTTTATCTTCTTCTCGTGCACAGCTCGATCTTTTGGAGCAATTTACATCTACAAGCTCATCAGCCACTGGTATGCAACTTGACTTCTCTTTAAATCAAGTGATTATATTGATGCCATATCATTGAAAATATAAGAAACATGTTATGATAATATATACTAACTAGAGAATGAATCTTCTTTACATTACCTTGGAAATATAGACACATTGTTCATATGAAATAATCAATTTCCTATTACTCCCTTACCCTGATCTTTATGTTAATGTGTCACTATTGTCAATTCAATCTATGCTCTTAATTTGATATCGCACAGTTGAGATCAAAAACTGCGTGACACAGTTTCTACTCTAAATCAAATCCCTACTGATATGCATGTATGTTTCAAAGATTTATCTGAAAGGGACAAAAGCAATGTCTCTGTAGCATATTTCTTATATTTGGTTTAACTTCTTTCTTTGATTTTGGGTAACAACTATGGGAGCATTTCTGGTTTGTAGGCTATGAAAGTGATGGCAGCTCTCAGAGACTTACAATTCGCAAACAGCTTGCGCAGTTGGTTGGAGAAAGGGATGATGATTTCAGCCTTCCCTTAGGTAAAAACTTGAAGAAAGTGAGTGCAAAGTTCTTAACAACTTCACAAAGGAGAAATATCAAGAGACAGAGTTATCTAACTCAAGTGTCTCAAAGGAATGATTCAACTTTTTTTGCAACTATAGGAGCATTTGTACTTCTTCCACCTCTTATAATACTAGGAATAGCTATATTAACTGGTTATGTACAACTTTTACCTTGAATCATAATATATTTACGGATACTTAATAGAAATCTTTGCATATCACTTAATTACCCCATTTTCTACTAAGGCCTGTCTATTTTTTTGTTTTGTTTTGTTGACGTAGTCCTTTTTGCATTAGTTTAGTCGACAAGTGATCAAATTCCTCTAAGGAAGCACTTTTTCTTCCATCACCACATAACTTACTCTTCAGCCAAAATAATATTAAAGAGGGTGTTGAAAAGGTTTTCCCGAAATTGAAACTCTCAGGCAATAAGTATGAGACGGTAAATACGGGCCAGCGAAATGTTAAGCCCAAATACCCAACAAAAACAATATAAAACAGCTGCATTTCACAACGCGCACGAAATTATTGTTCCAAAAAACTCAATCCTCCGAAGTTAGGAGCTTAGAAAGATGGGTTAAGGGTGAACAGTAGAAGCATGTCCGATTCAGGTGATGCTGCCCTGAAGAGGAAGACACTGGTCCTCTGCCCCAGGGTTGCTCAAATATGGTCCTCCTCTGCCAGAAGAATCGTATGAAGACGCCGATGATGAAGAAATCTGTTTGATGTTAGGAATCAAGAAGTCTGATCTTGAAAAGGAAGACACGGGTCCTATGCCCCAGGGTTGGTAGAGATGCTCAATTTTGGTCCTCCTCAACCAGAAGAATTGTATGACAACGCTGATGACGATGAAGATCTCGCGTTGCTCATAGGATTCAAGGAAGTTCGATGATCATGGTAATAAGGATACAAGTCAGAGAAGTCCCAATGAGAACAATTCCAAATAGATTTATGTAACTTTCTTTTTCTCATGTTTCTCTATGGAACTTTCTTTTCCATATGCTAACAATTTTCAATGTGTAACTTGCATGATTTTAACATTCTCGGCAAGGACACGTCACAATTACATATGGAGGTGTTTTATATTGTAGTAGTAATAGTGTTTTATATTGATAGACCATTAAAAATTGATTTTATCTCTTTTTGTATTATTAATACAACATTAATTAGATGAACTGATTGACTGTTAAGTTGCTTTTATCTTGTTCTTTTTTACCTTTGGAGCTAATACTATGTCATGTGGTTGTCCATTACAATGAAAGCAAGTCTTGATCTGAGCAACAAGATCGTACGCTGCTCCGTGTTTGGCATCAGCATATGATTCTGTGTCTCCTTTTGCTTGTATTTGGCTTCTGCCTACTCATCCCGGCTCCTCACACTCAATTTTCCATATACGATAAACTCTAGATTAGAACTAGTTAACTGTAGTTTGTTAGTCAATTAGCATTAAAAAAATCGCATTTCTAGTATGGCATGACGAGGTAGAAGAGAAAAGAAAGATTTTTCTCCTTTTGGTATAAAATTTAAGCGAGATGAGACATAAAGCTATGTAGATGGAAACTACTGACTGTGAAGGAAGATTAGGATCTTACCTTAGTTCACTTTGCTTGTTCACTGCAGGTCTCAGATAATTATGGCATATGCACATTCTGTTTACACCTTTGAACAAATGCATATTTGTGAAAGGAAGCAATTTATCAAAGGTTCAAAGTAAATGAGCATGTAATGAGGACACTATACTAGTCTTATTGATATATCTCGTTTTACACTGAATTTGTTGCTAACACGATATCTTTTGTTTGAAACTACTGTTCGAATGTTATGTGATTTAGTAGTATTAATGAATTCAAGATGAGTATTGTAGTATATTCATTGTGTTTATATTCATTTTAGTTGTTGTAAAACTGTCAATTATTCTTCTATCTAATCAAGATTATGCAAGCCTCTGAATATGACACCAAAGGATATTTTTTCTTTCTTTTGAGTTTGTGCTTCATATTACTTAATAATTATGCTTATATTTTCCGTTTTGCTTTTGTAAGACTACATGCAGTAATTATAATTGATTTTGTTTCTGATATTTATGGCCTTTCTCTTTATACATGTATGTATAGGTCTTAAGGCGCGTAATTTTTACAGGTTGTGATTAGTTTGGCTGATCGTTCTGCCGATATTATATTTGTGGCCATTGCTGATGATCGTTACACCGGGGAGATTCATGTTAACTATCATCACTACTGGTTTTTTGCCAGACTTTCTAGAAGAAGCTGTTAACACATAACCAGGGACCAAGGGGCAAGGGCTGCAAAGCTTCTTGACAATGCATAGTGCTTTTACCCTTTTCAATTTTTTTTCTTTTAAAAATCATTTTACCGTAGCCATTGAGCTGTTTGATTTGTTGAGATGTCATTATTCATGTGGTTTATGAAAGTAATTAACCATGCGTTAAGTTTATGTAATTACTCACCAACAATTTTTTTTTTATGAAAATGATATATGTGTTGAGCTTCCTTTTAAGTGAGCAAGTGAATATATTTATCATTTAATGAGTTGATACAACAGAATAGCTATTGGAGTGAGGATTACTGTGTTCTCTTATTTGCTTGCTACCTTATATTACATGTTAATCAAACAAAATGAAATTCCATCTGGATCTACTATTAAAAAGTTCGAGTAAAACATATATGTTTCTCTATATATCTCTTAATTTTTATTTATTACACATTTCATTGATACACATAAAAAATCACAGTAATCCATTAATGCATGAAATAATAATATATCATGTGATGTCAAAGTAACCAATGTCATACATTTATCCATTAATCCTTTTAAAATAAGTCAATATTAAAGTCCAACTTATCTAAGCATAAACTAATAAATAAATAAATAAAACCTTAGCTTAACGAATCTCCAATAAACTGCTCCTTGCACCCTTTATGAGAGTCATCTGTACAAACATAAAAAATTCGACACATAAAAGGGGTCAGTCCATATACATGTACGTGGTGTGTGTGTGTATAATAGAAGAAGAAGATGAAATAGAATCAATTAAAGCATAGCACAATACAATTCAAGCACATATCTCAAAAAAAAAAAAAATTGAGTAAGCAAAATATTAAATAAACACTAAACCAAGCACAAGTTGTGCAAGGAACAGATCATAGTATACCCAGATACAAGCAAGACTGCCAATTACCCTTGCTTGACAGAAAGAGATCTAAACAAGCAGAAATCATAAAATACTTCATAAACCATTACAGTCCCAACTGCCTTATCATACATACCCAACAAGCCACCATAGATAACAATAGAGCAATTTAAAGGTAGTTTCAACATTATGCATGAGTAGAACCATATGCTAAGAGATAAGCTATGAGTTTGATCGACTAAAATGCCATTTCCTGTCATTAAAAACACCTCAGACCCCCACTTATCAAACTCCACCATGATATGAAATAATTCCTCATTCTATACAATCCACGTCGATCTTTCAATTCTTCTCCAGGACGCCACAACGGTCCAGAATACTATCAGTATTGAAGACTCAACCACCTTGCAAATAAAACTAAGCCCGCGCACCAGAAATCTGCAGTTATTCAGAGAAATTGAGCAGAAAAAACAAAGTGAACCATAATCATAATAGGAAAAGCTAGCCACTTCAAATTCCTGTGATTTGCATTCATCAAAGTCAGAACACTATTGGCTCAAAGTCACACCCTCCATAAAGAGAAATAATCCAATAGTCAAATGTTGTGCCAATAGTATCAGCACCCTGCTGAGAAAGACACCAATGTGTTGCGCCAGAATACAAGACCTCTAAATATCATAGTTGAATCAACCATCTATAAACGATAGTCTCATTACACTCCACAGAGATATCACCGAGACACTATTCCAATTTTTTGTATATCCCGTGTTGCTAATTTCACAAATCTGAAATCAACACGTGCTGCAATGCTTTAGATAGCCGCACCATCAGTCAGACCCTTCCAATTCAAATTTTACACAACACCTTCCAACTCGTAACAACTTGACACTTTGATAATATTACCGCATACCTTATAATATGTGATGCAATGAAAAACAAGTCCTTCCCATGTTCCAATACTGATTTATCACGCCTACTATCATCACCGAAACTCAACTTGAGCTGCCACTCAGTCTCTTAGCCACATATGCAGAATAAATTACCTAGAAAATTAACAGCACCTGCCTCAAAAATTAGATCGCCAAACTAGCATAATACCGAGAAATGAGAATTGGCACAAGAAAGAAACTACTTATGATGATAATAGATCCTCTTTAGAACTGCTGATTGACAAGGCAACTGATGATAGTGGCCTTCGCATATTTGGTTACTTATGTTATATATGCTTCCACTATTCCATAACAAGTTCTGGTTTCTCTACATGTTCAGCAGACAATTCCCTCTTCACTAAAGGGGAAGGAAGTCATTTGGGGGTGTTTCAAGTCTATGTTGACCACATCATCATAGCCAGTCCTAGTTCTATCCTCTACTTGTTCCCATGGATCATCAGATTCTGCATAACTATACAAATGGTGAAAAACTGTCGGAGCCATCTCTTTATCGAAGACTCATTGGAAGGCTTGTGTATCTCACAATTTCTAGACCAGATATAATCTTCACAGTTAACTGGCTTAGCCAATTCATGGCTCATCCACGGACCATGTGTTACAATACCTGAAAGGTACTCTTGTTAAGCCATTCTTTTTCCAGCTTCCTAGTCTCAAAGTTACTGCCTATGTTGAACATAGAGAAAACTCTTGTTTAAATTTTCTTTTATGATGAAAACTTTAGTTTAAATTTTATTCATGACACTAGAGTTAAATTATAATTAAAAAAACATATCTTTATCCTTAAAATAAGGAACAAACAACAAATCCTAAAAATATTCTAACAAATATTCAAATTTAAATCATAATGATATTTTAAGGATTTAATTTATATACAATGACACCGTGAAACTTTTTTACACATACATCTAATCAAATTACACACTATGATACCATCTTTTTAGGTTAGTTCCTAACAAAAGATCTCTATCTTTAATATCTTATTTTAAATCTTAACCTAAATCTAAAAAACAAAAATTTAAAGATATTTAGGCTAATATTCTCAACATCTCTTTGTAACCAACTAGAAGTAGCTAGCTACCTGGCTGGATGGTTTCTTCAAACTGGAAGCATCTCGACCTCATTAACTGGCTGAGGTGCCACTGACGCCAGTGAGGGTGAACGCCACCACTTGATGAAGGTGTCGCATGAATGGATTATGAAGTGAACAATGAGAACATCCGCGGCAGCTATCACACAATAGAAAAAAATCTTCAAAATGATGCCAAGGATATCCAATGGGGACGGCATTGTTGGATTTATATGGAAGTGTTTAGAAAATGGAAGAAAACTTGGTGACCAAGTAGTTTGTTTATAAAATAAAATAGTGAGTTTGATAGAAGACAAGAGAAGCTTTCTTCTTCTTCTTTTCCATTTTAAGAAAGATAAAGGAATCAATAGTTTTTGCCATAAAAGGCAAAAACGCGGTAGATGATGATCAAGTACTATTGCACTGCCAGTAGTAGAGTAGCCTGCAAGTAGACTCCCAATAATAAAACAAATATCCCTTCCGATTTCTACTTTTTTGTTACATTGTCACATTCATTTTTCTATATTAAACAATGGTTAATAAACAGAAATGAAAGTTACACATATTTTATGTGGCTTTTTGTCAAAATAAATAATATGTCGCAAATGAAAGTTACACAGATTGCATCTAATTTGTGAATTTAAACTGCATAATAAAAGTTAATGTTCCATAATTTTCTTTTTGATTTTAGTCATAGTAAATATACTATTTTCTTATATGCACGGGCCGGGGTTCGAACTCAGAACCCCGGACACCCCACTTTTTCAAGGTGAATTCTAGCCACCATAACTAGGCTACTTGACACTATTTTTCTCTTTTGGTCCTGGTTGTTTTTTTAATCATTCAAAATTTATTTAATATTGAAATTGGTCCATGTAATATTTATTTTTCTAGCTCATATTAAAGGACTAAAATTAAATTTTAAGATTTTCAAAAGCAAAAAATAATATATTTAAACCAAATAATAAGAATAATGTTAGCACAACACTTTTCAACAACAAATTCTTATTGATTGGTTAAAATCGAAGAAAATAAAACATGAGATTGATTACATCGAAATCAGTTTCAGTATTTATTCATCATGATTCAGAGTTTCTCTTATTGTTTTACTAGACTAGTAAAAAATACTACTATGTCCTTGTGAGTTTAACTTAGTTGGTATGGACAATGCATAATTAATATATGCAAGGTCACAAAATAAAATACTACTACTATGAAATATTTCAGAATATGTTGACATGAGGTTCTGGTTCATGTCAGTATAGGAGAATTTGGAGCAAATAACTTGGTGTGATAATAAACTTGATACGATAACATTTAGTAGGGTATGAATCCCCTGCTGTCAAAATTATGCATGACCTTGTCACATGAAACTTTATGTGTCCTATAATTTCATATTTCTCCCATTCTCCTATCTCTACGTTAATATGTCACTACTAATATGGATACTGATTCCCTGCAATAGGTAATGCACGCGGCTGTTACATGTAATTTCCGATCTTACCTAGTAATTTGAGAACGGACGGTTCACATTAACGATAACAAAATCAGTTAAAACGATTAATTTGATATGATTGAGATCACAAATTGTGTGACACATTTACTACACCAAACCAAACCCAGAATGTATGTCTTAAAGATTTTGTGGAAGGAACAAATTTTTTATAGCAATGTGTCTATAACCTATTGCTTAGATTTGGTTTAACTTCTTTCTTTTAATAACAAAGATGTGTGGAGTAAAGGAAGTGGTAACCAATCAAAGCAATCACAAGCAACAACAATAATAACAACACCTAGATCTAATCTAGGAATCAAACTGAAAAGCTCTAAATCACAAGCATAAGAAAGCAAGAAAGAAAACAACAAACACATCAAAGATTATTGACCCAGTTCGTCCAAGATGATCTACTCTGGGGAGAGATTTAATTCTCCAATCCACTATCAAAGAGTTCTTACAAAGAGGTACAAATGAGTTACAAGAAATTAGCTTAAACAAGCTTACAAAGAACAACCCTAATTTCTACCCATTTTCTCAATCTCACCAAAGAACAAGACACTCAATGATTTTCACTCACCCAAGGTGTTTGCAATGTTTCCTAACCCAAGAGAACCTCACTACAAAGACATTCAACCCTAAAGTTTCCTCCTTTGTAGTCCCACTTTCTCTCTCTTCAAACCCTCACTCAAAATCTGCAAAAAAACACTTAAATATCAGTCTTCAACTGTCAAAATCGTGTCACGATTGACCAAATCGTGACACGGTTGGAGCGTACGACCCAAGGTACGACCAACTTTATCCTGAAAACATGTTCAGCAAGTTGAAAATCGTATCACGTTTTCTCAAAATCGTGACACGATTGAGCACCCAGAAAAGCATGCTCACTGCCAAGGAAAATCGTGACACGTTGATGAAATCGTGTCACGATTCTTCTGTTTCTAAAAAACACAAATTTGAAGGCAACTTCCATAGGTTTGTAGGTTATGAAAGTGATGGCAGCTCTCAGAAACTTACAATTCACGAACAGCTTGCGCAGTTGGTTGGAGAAAGGGATGATGATTTCAGCCTTCCCTTAGGTAAAAACTTGAAGAAAGTGAGTGCAAAGTTCTTAACAACATCACAAAGGAGAAATATCAAGAGACAGAGTTATCTAAATGAAGTGTCTCAAAGGAATGATTCAACTTTTTTTGCAACTATAGGAGCATTTGTGCTTCTTCCACCTCTTATAATACTAGGAATAGCTATATTAACCGGTTATATACAGCTTTTACCTTGAGTCATAATATATTTACTGATACTTAATAGAAATCTTTGCATATCACTTAATTAGCCCCATTTTACTGCTATGGTCTGTTTTGAAGTAGCAATAATTGTCGCAAGAAAGGGGGGGTTTGAATTGTGACCCTTTTAAAATTATTCCTGAAACTTTAAATCAAGTTTGTATACTCAAGAATGTTCTTGGTTAAATATTAGTTTCAATAAATGATACTAAAGAATGATTATATAAGCAGAATGATAAAGATTATGATTAAGCTGATTTTATCTCAAGTTTAAGTATTTATATAATTGTTTTATCTTGGACCAGAATATTTCTGGAAGCAGTTTAATTAAGATAATATTGAAGATTAAAAAATTAGGACCAGAGCACTCTGGATAGTGATATAAAATAAATGACAAGAGTAGGGAAGAGAAAATAACACAGGAGAGTTATCCTGGTTCACCAAATCCGGCTACTTCCAGTCCCCACACTTCGTGTGAGATTATCCACTATAGTATTCAGTTGGTAGAAACTTCTAACCAACACTATAAGATCTTGATCACACCAGATCAGTCCGTAACCTCTGTATTATCAACCTCAACAGGCTTTTACAATTCTTTGCACTAGCAAAGAAAGGTTGGAATTTTCTATCTCAAACTATTAAGCCCAATAGACTTGAGAACATGAATTTCGCTTTGTAGGGAGATTGGTTTTGTGTTGAACTTGATATCTCAACACATGAAGCTTTTACAAACACAAACTCAAAGAGATAATGATACAAATAAATATAGTGAGAGATTATGGAGTTGTGTTTGATGAAGAGTTTGACTGAGAGAACGATTGAGAGATTGATTGAGAGAATAATAGCTTTTGAGAGATAAGTGCTTTTGTATTTCAAACTCCTGCTTTAAACCTTCAGTGAGCTCTTCTATTTATAGAGCATGAGTAGCCTTGAGTACTGGTCACAAAAGAGCCGTTTGAATCCATTTCAAATTCAAAAAATACGCTCCACTCTTGCTTGGGGAACAAGTGTGCAAGCTGTCTTCAGAGATCGTTCTTCAGAACGTTTTTCAGTGTACAATCAAAACGTGGGCATGAAGCAACACGTCTTTGCAAGATGTTTATGAGCTGTTTGCCTTCTTTCAGAAACGTGGAGGCCACTTAAGATGATGTAGTGTTGATGTCATTGTATGATGTCATAGAGTGACTCCTTTGATGATGTCATATGAAAATATCTTTTGAAGAAACATTCCTTAATGGACCTTTTCCCATTTATTCCTTAATGGGTCGAAAATCTCATGGGGCCTAATCAGATTTTATTCCTTTGTAGTCTTGTGGTACAAGTGCTCATATTTGTCAAAGATTGCATCAAGTTATTTTTTGCCTTTAAGAGCTTTAAAAGAGTCTTTATCCTAAAGATCTTTTATTCCCATCTTTAGTGAGACAAAGAGAATCAATTTCCATTGATGCAGATAATAAATGTGTACAAAAAGTTTCCATTTGTCTTTTGTTTGCTTTTGCTATTTCGATGGTGAAGACTTGGTAATCATTTTGCAAGGCAAGAACGTTCTCAGAATTATTCTCATGAAACATGCTCACAAAATTCATTAGTAGATAACAAGATAAAATTTGTTTGTTATCTTTAAAACATCATAAAAGGATTTTGCTTTCAACAATCTCCCCCTTTTTGATGATAACAAACATTTAAAAATTTAATCTTGAAAGGAATTAAAAGCTAATAATTTTGATAAAAATCTTAAATAAGTTTATCAATTTTCTCCCCCTCAATTTCAGCATCCAATAATCATATAAAATAAATTGAGAATGCATATGCTTTATGAATCTATATGCTATTTTGCAGAATCATGCATAGTGCTAGTTCCTTAAGTTTTTAGACATAAAATTCAAAACATAGTACTGGATAATATTTGCAGGCATAGAAGGCGTGCAATAGACAGTAACCAAATAGTTTTGCAGCACTGTAGGCATGCTTACATCAAAATAAGATAACATCAAAATATAAATAAGCAGTAGCAAGTTTTGCAGCACTATAGGCATGCTTACATCAAAATAAGATAACAGCAAAATATAACTAAGCAGTAGCAGCAAAATATAATAATGCAGAATAAAAAGCATCAGCAGCAAAAGATGATCCAGAGCAGCAAAAGATGATTCCAGAGATTAAATTGTTTTTCTCCCTCCCTACACTATCTCCCCCTTTGTTTTATCAAAAAGGAGCAGGTGCCAGACATTAATTCGGAGTTGGAGATGAATCATCGGAAGAGGATTCCTCTGAAGGAGCAGGAAAGAAATGCACTGGTGGAGGAAAAGGTGATTCAGCAGGTGGTGGAACATTGTAACGAGTGCTCAAGGTGTTTGAGATCCATCCTCTATGAGTCTGATTTTCCAACTTGTTATACACATGATGACTTAGACAGGCTTGCTGTCCTTCAAGAAGCCTTCGCAGATATTTCTTGATTTTGCTTAAGTCTTTTTCAACTTTAGACCGTTTAGGAGGTCTTTCATCAGCAGCAACATGGTGAGTGGAAGCGGATGGAGCAGCCTGGGATGGATTAGAAGGCATGGTAGGGACATTTGATTGCAGGGTTGTAAAAGATTCCAAAGGATTTGTGCCATCAAACTGAGGCAGAGAATTAAAGAATCTGCTAATGGAACTTGAATTGAATAATGGAGAGAACTCAGTGAAAAGTTGATTTGGGTTTGACACTTTTGTGGGTGGAGAAGGCTTAGATTTGAAGCTTTGAAGAACCTGAGTAGCTTGGATATCATTGAAATAGGAATTTTGATTTCCAAAATCATCCAATAGGTTTTGATGTTCCTCTAAAATAGGAGAACGTTGCTGAGAGCGATTTGGAGCGTGTTCAGCAGAACGATCTTGAGAAGGATCTTGAGGATTTTGAGGAGGATTTTTAGGAGGGTTCTGTGGAGGATTCTGAGGAGGATTTTTAGGAGAATCTGATTCAGTATCAGAGACGTGATCTTCATCTCTCTTCCTCTTTGAGGGAGTCAAGAATTGTTGAGCCTCAGACTTCATGTGGCTAACATTTTTGGCACGAAATTTTGAAATGATCCATTCACCTTCTTCACCATCTAAATCGATCTCAAGTTCTCTGAACAGCCTAGTGAGAATCATCCCATAGGGAAGTCCATGTCGAGGGTTTTTGTCTTTAACAGCAGAGATCATATGATGGAGAATTACATGAGACAGGTTTAGCCTAACTTCATAAAACATGCAGTAAATGAGCAAGAGATCATTTTTGGTGATTTTTCCATGATTCCCCTTCCTGGGAATAAGACTATGCTGACTCAACAAGTTTAACATTTTGGGAATATAGTGTAGGTCAGCAGATGTAAAGTCAGTGTTTGGCTTAAAGATGTAACTAAAGATATCAGCAAGATTGACCTTTAAATCTAAATCCCAATTTTCTCCATACACACAGAATCCATCAGAGGGAAGGTTTAGATGTTTAGCAATAATCTCAGGTGTGAGATTAATTTGTTTACCTTTGAGTGTAGATATGATCAAACTTTTTTCAGGATATGCTTTGGCTTGACAGTAGAAGGCTTGAACCACTTTCTTGTATGTTTTTTCTTTGATTTGGAGGAAGTGACTCCATCCCATTTTGTCAGTGAAAGCCTTGAGCAGAATTTCTTCTTTGGCCAGGTCCTCAAAATCTACATAGCGTCCAATGGCTATGGGTCTTGGTGCCCATTTTTCGTAAAACTCCTTTTCTTGTTCTGGTTCCAGAAGAGGAACAGGTTTTGGAGAGGAAATCTTTTCTTCACCTGTGAGAGGTGCCTTTCCTTTTTCCTTACGAGTTGAAGCAGGTTTGGTTGGAGGTTTTTTAGGGCGAGAAGATTCTTTTGAACATTTTGAGTTTGATTTTGAAATCTTTGATTTTGGAATTGATTTTGGAACAGAAGAGGATTTTTTAGGCTTTGATGGTTTGGTTGATTCTGGATCCACCTCTGGTTGAGGTTGAACATTTTCAGACACAATTTCCTCAGGCTCATCTTCCTTAGGTTCAGCTTCTTCTTCTTCATCTGAATCATGGATTTCATGAATGGTTTTGTCTCCTTCACAACTTTGAGTTTTTCTTAACCCAATACCAGCAATCAATCTTTGTGATCTTCTTCTGTTTGCAGATTGAGAAGATATGGTTTTCTTAGGTTTAGATTTGGGTTTTTTGGATTCAACATGAGAAGTTTCATTTTTGTTTTGAACAGAATCATCAATCATGTTCAAAGGTTGAATGTTCAAGGATTCTTCACAAGGAATTTGAGAGAGAGTAGGTGAAAGAGAGAGTTCGGCTGAGTGAGTGGAAGAGGAATGAGGTGATGAAGGAGGTGTACGGTTTAGGTCAGGTGGAGTTCTGGATGAGGATGATGAAGGTCTGATAGCTTTCTTTGCTATTCCCTTAGTTCTAGCCATTTTTGTTAAATGAGTGAGGAAAAAAATGGTTTTGTTGAAGAGGAAGATGGAAGGATGGTTGTTTTATAGAGAGAAGGGTTTTAGAGAAAAGAGAAGAAAATAGAGAGTCTGAGAGAGAGATAGCACGCGGGAGAGAGAAGAGAAAGATGAAAAGTTTTTTTGATTTGACAAATAGTGGTTTTAGAGACAAGATGATAGTTTCCATAAAAAGCCATGAGTGTTTTCATTAAATGTGATGGAAATGGCATCTGATGGGCTGTATAACATATCATATAAGTAGATGAAAATATTTGAATTAATAAAAACAAAAGATTATGGCCATAAAAGCTCACGTGAGCAAACAATAAAGGACAATGGAGAGAATGTTTTTGAGATCGTTCTCTACATTAATTTTTTGGATTTTGAATAATATGTAATTTTTCTTTGATAAAATTAAATCTATCTTCGACTAGGGGTTTTGTAAAAATGTCAGCGAGTTGATTTTCTGTATTAACGAAGATTAACTCAACATCCTTTTTGTTTACATGATCCCTAATGAAATGATGTTTTATTTCAATATGTTTTGATCTTGAATGCTGAATAGGATTTTTTGATAAATTTATTGCACTTGTATTATCACAAAATATGGGAATGTTTGTGTACCTGACTGAAAAATCTTCTAGTTGATTTTTTATCCATAATACTTGAGAACAACAGTTTGCGGCTGACACATACCCAGCTTCAGTTGTTGATAATGCAATAGTGTTTTGCTTTCTACATGACCAGCTAATAAATGCTTTTCCGAGAAATTGACAAGAGCCACTTGTACTTTTTCTTTCTATTTTATCTCCGGCATAGTCAGCATCACAGTAAGTTGTTAAGTCAAAACAAAGACCCTTGCTATACCAAAGGCCAAGATCAGTAGTACCAACTAGATACCTAAAAATTCTTTTGACGGCAGTTAAATGTGATTCTCTTGGAGATGTTTGAAAACGTGCACAAAGACCTACTGCAAAAACGATATCTGGTCTACTAGCAGTTAAATATAATAATGACCCAATCATTCCTTGATATTCTTTTTCAGAAACTTTTTTTCCTGTTTCATCTTTATCTAGATTAGAAGAAGGATGCATGGGTGTTGTCATAACTTTGGCCTCATTCATTTTATATTTTTTGAGAAGATTTTTGATATATTTTTCTTGACAAATAAATATTCCATTTGTTTCTTGTTTAATTTGTAAACCAAGAAAGAATCTTAATTCACCCATCATACTCATTTCAAATTCATTTTGCATGAGTTTAGAGAAATCTTCACACATTTTTTCATTTGTAGATCCAAAAATGATATCATCAACATATATTTGAACAATTAGAAAATTTGAGGTATCATCTTTTCTAAAAAGAGTTGTATCAATCTTTCCTCTAGAAAATTTATTTTTAATTAAGAAGGTGCTTAATCTATCATACCAAGCTCGTGGAGCTTGTTTCAAACCATATAGAGCTTTTGTAAGTTTGAAAACATGATTAGGTTTAGTAGGATTTTCAAACCCAGGAGGTTGGTGCACATAAACTTCTTCATTTAAGAATCCGTTTAGAAAGACACTTTTAACGTCCATTTGAAATAGTTTAATATTTTTATGAGATGCATATGCAAGCAAAATACGTATAGCTTCTAACCTGGCGACTGGAGCAAAAGTTTCATCGTAGTCAATACCTTCTTGCTGATTATATCCTTGTGCAACTAACCTGGCTTTATTTCTGATGACTTTCCCTTCTTCATTTAATTTGTTTCTAAATACCCATCTTGTTCCAATTATAGAGTTATTTTGAGGCTTGGAGACCAGAGTCCATACTTCGTTTCTTTCAAACTCAGAAAGTTCTTCTTTCATTGCATTTACCCATGATTTTTCACCAACGGCTTCATGTATGTTCTTTGGTTCAATATGGGAGATCATTGCCATGTTGTTTTCATTTTCTTTGAAAGACAGTCTTGTTCTTATACCATCAAATGTATTACCAATAATTTGTTCAGGAGGATGATCACCAACGATTTTCCAACTTTTTGGAGGGTTTTGAGAAGAGGATGCTTGATCTGGATTACTTATAATTTCTTGAATTTTTTGAATTTCCTCATCATCTTCTTTGTTAGTAATTAAATCATCAAACTCATCAAATATAACATGCATGCTTATTTCCATAGTTTGATTTCTTAGATTATAAATTCTATATCCTTTAGAATTTGTTGCATATCCCAAGAAAATTCCTTTGTCTGATTTTGAATCAAATTTTCCTAAGTTTTCTTTATCATTTAAAATATAGCAAAAACAACCAAATATGTGAAAATAAGAAATGTTTGGTTTTCTGTTTTTCCAGAGCTCATATGGGGTTTTGTTGAGAATTTTTCTAATTGAGACTCTATTTATGATATAGCAAGATGTGTTGATGGCTTCAGCCCAAAAATATTTTTCAACATTTGATTCATTAATCATTGTTCTTGCCATTTCTTGTAGAGTTCGATTTTTTCTTTCAACAACTCCATTTTGTTGAGGAGTTCTTGCACAAGAAAAGTTATGTGAAATTCCCTTGTTATCAAAAAAGGTTTTAAAAGATAAGTTTTCAAATTCTCCTCCATGGTCACTTCTCACAGAAATTATATTTGATTCTTTTTCATTTTGAACAAGGTTGCAAAATTTCACAAATGCTTCAAAAGCTTCGTCTTTATGTTTTAAAAATAAAACCCATGTATACCTGGAATAGTCATCGACTATAACAAAACCATATTGTTTTCCAGCAAGACTTGCAGTTCTAACAGGTCCAAATAAATCTATGTGAAGAAGCTCAAGAGGTCTTTTTGTAGAAATGATGGTTTTTGGTTTAAAACTGCTCTTGACTTGCTTTCCTCTAGCACAAGCTTCACATATTTTATCTTTCTCAAAATTAATTTTTGGAAGACCTCTTACCAAGTCTAGTTGTGAGATTTTTGAAATTGTTTTCATGCTTACATGTCCAGCTCTTTTATGCCAGATCCATTTATCTTTATCGATGGACATAAAGCAAGATTCAGCTGGAATGTCATCTAAAAATAAAACGTAGAGATTTTTCATACGAGAGCCAGTAAAGAAAATATTTCATGTGGTCATCTGTTTGACTTCACATATGTTAGGTTTAAAAACAACTTCAAAGCCACTGTCACATAATTGACTTATGCTTAGTAGATTGTGTTTTAAACCATCAACATATTGAACATCTTCAATTTTAGCAGAGTTATTTTTACCAATAGTACCTTTTCCTTTGATTTGTCCTTTGTCATTGTTTCCAAAAGTTACTGATCCTCCCTCCTTTTTTATAAAGGAGATGAAGCATTGTTTGTCACCGGTCATATGTCTAGAACAACCACTGTCCAAAAACCATGGCTTTCTCCTTGAGTTCTGATAAAATACCTGCATTTTGAGTTATTGGTATCTTAGGTCCCCATGATTGTGTGGGTCCTTTTTTGTTAGTTTTCATATGCTCAAGATTTTTAATCTTGAGAAAACAATTAATTTCTAAGTGACCGCTTCTTTTACAATATGAGCAGAAAGATCGTTCTTTGTGTTGGAGAGATTGTTCTTGTCTTGTTAAGTAAGAATGTTCTGGTCTAGCTTTTACTAGTCCTTTTTTATGAAAGCAAAAAGACTCGATGTGTCCATCTTTGTTACAGAAGAAGCATTTTAACTTGTTCTTTTCTGGTATAAAAACATTTTCGTAGATATTTTGACCTTTTGAGGTATCAAAGCCTATACCATTTTGATCAGTCATTCCTTTTTGAGATCCCATGATTTTTTGAAAAGTTTCTGTTGATTTTATAAAGTGGGTGAGGTCATTTCTTAATTGTTTTACTTCGTTTCTTAAAACAGTATTTTCATTAGGTTTTTGAGTTTTGTCAAATTCTCTTAATTTCTCAGTTGTTTGAAAATATGAGTCTTGTAATTTTTGAATAGTTTTCTTTTGATCATTGTTTAAAATTTTAAGTTTTTCTTTTTCTTCTTTTAAGTCATCGATTTCTTTTTGTAAAGAATAACATTTGTTAGTTAAGAAATTTGAATCAAAAAGTAAACTATCAATCGTATTTTCTAATTCAATATTTAAAGGAGGTTTGTCGAAAAGAATTACCTCTTCATTTTCTGCGTTAGCCATCAGACATATGTTTGCTTCTTCTGCTTCTTCTGCTTGTATTTCTTCAAGATCGTCCCACGTAATTAGAGCAGACTTCTTGTACGGAGATTTTTGATTCTTTTTGTTTTGTAGACATTCATTTTTATAGTGTTCTTTGTTGTTGCACCCATAGCAGATTACTTGACTTTTGTCGACTTCCTTTTTTGAATTGTCTCTTCTGTTTGGGAAGTATCTTTTTATTTGATCTCTTCTTCTCATCATTCTTTGAACTTTCTTTGTGATGAGTGCTAATTCATCCTCTGCTTCTTCCTGAACCATTTGTTCTTCTTCTGTTTCTTTTTCCTCAACTTGTGAGGGTGATACTTCTGAAATATTTTCAGAAGCTTTAAGAGCAATCATCTTTCCCTTTTTATTTGGTTTATCTTCCTGAAGTAAAGCTTCATGAGCTCTTAATGTTCCAATGAGATCTTCTAGGGCCAGGACGTTTAAGTCTTTGGCTTGTGTGATTGCTGTAACCATAGGTCTCCATGATATTGGAAGACATCTTAATATTTTTCTGATTCTATCATGAGGGGAATATATTTTTCCCAATGACCTTAACTCATTCACTATAGAAGTGAATCTGGAATACATTTCATCAATGTTTTCCTCTTCATTCATTTCGAAAATTTCGAATTTTCTTACGCCAATATCTATCCTTGTTTCTTTTACATGACTTGTTCCTTCATGATGGATTTCTAAAGTATCCCAGATACTTTTTGCAGAATTGCATTCATAGATTATTTCACTTTCTTCCATAGTTAGTGCGCATTGTAAAAAGAGTTGTGCTTTTGAATTTAAGAGTACCCTCTTTTTATCTATGTCAGTCCAAGACGCTTCAGGTGTGATAGTAACAACTGATGTGACTGCATTAGTGGTTTGTGGTACAAAGTTACCTTCAGTGATAACTTTCCACATGTCCACATCTTGAGACTTTAGGAACAATTCCATTTTCCCTTTCCAGAAGTAATAGTTCTTTCCATTGAATAGTGGAGGTTTTGTACATGAAAGGCCTTCTGGTATGTAAGACATTGCTTCTTCCTGAATCTTTTACTCTAACACGTGTTAAGTGTTTTTTCTTCTTTAGAGACCGCGCTCTGATGCCAATTGAAGTAGCAATAATTGTCGCAAGAAAGGGGGGGTTTGAATTGTGACCCTTTTAAAATTATTCCTGAAACTTTAAATCAAGTTTGTATACTCAAGAATGTTCTTGGTTAAATATTAGTTTCAATAAATGATACTAAAGAATGATTATATAAGCAGAATGATAAAGATTATGATTAAGCTGATTTTATCTCAAGTTTAAGTATTTATATAATTGTTTTATCTTGGACCAGAATATTTCTGGAAGCAGTTTAATTAAGATAATATTGAAGATTAAAAAATTAGGACCAGAGCACTCTGGATAGTGATATAAAATAAATGACAAGAGTAGGGAAGAGAAAATAACACAGGAGAGTTATCCTGGTTCACCAAATCCGGCTACTTCCAGTCCCCACACTTCGTGTGAGATTATCCACTATAGTATTCAGTTGGTAGAAACTTCTAACCAACACTATAAGATCTTGATCACACCAGATCAGTCCGTAACCTCTGTATTATCAACCTCAACAGGCTTTTACAATTCTTTGCACTAGCAAAGAAAGGTTGGAATTTTCTATCTCAAACTATTAAGCCCAATAGACTTGAGAACATGAATTTCGCTTTGTAGGGAGATTGGTTTTGTGTTGAACTTGATATCTCAACACATGAAGCTTTTACAAACACAAACTCAAAGAGATAATGATACAAATAAATATAGTGAGAGATTATGGAGTTGTGTTTGATGAAGAGTTTGACTGAGAGAACGATTGAGAGATTGATTGAGAGAATAATAGCTTTTGAGAGATAAGTGCTTTTGTATTTCAAACTCCTGCTTTAAACCTTCAGTGAGCTCTTCTATTTATAGAGCATGAGTAGCCTTGAGTACTGGTCACAAAAGAGCCGTTTGAATCCATTTCAAATTCAAAAAATACGCTCCACTCTTGCTTGGGGAACAAGTGTGCAAGCTGTCTTCAGAGATCGTTCTTCAGAACGTTTTTCAGTGTACAATCAAAACGTGGGCATGAAGCAACACGTCTTTGCAAGATGTTTATGAGCTGTTTGCCTTCTTTCAGAAACGTGGAGGCCACTTAAGATGATGTAGTGTTGATGTCATTGTATGATGTCATAGAGTGACTCCTTTGATGATGTCATATGAAAATATATTTTGAAGAAACATTCCTTAATGGACCTTTTCCCATTTATTCCTTAATGGGTCGAAAATCTCATGGGGCCTAATCAGATTTTATTCCTTTGTAGTCTTGTGGTACAAGTGCTCATATTTGTCAAAGATTGCATCAAGTTATTTTTTGCCTTTAAGAGCTTTAAAAGAGTCTTTATCCTAAAGATCTTTTATTCCCATCTTTAGTGAGACAAAGAGAATCAATTTCCATTGATGCAGATAATAAATGTGTACAAAAAGTTTCCATTTGTCTTTTGTTTGCTTTTGCTATTTCGATGGTGAAGACTTGGTAATCATTTTGCAAGGCAAGAACGTTCTCAGAATTATTCTCATGAAACATGCTCACAAAATTCATTAGTAGATAACAAGATAAAATTTGTTTGTTATCTTTAAAACATCATAAAAGGATTTTGCTTTCAACATGTTTATTATATTTTTTTGTCGACAAACTCCTATTTGCATTTAGTTCAGTCAACAAGTGATCAAATTCCTCTAAGGAAGCACTTTTTCTTCCATCATTACATAACTTACTCTTCCACAATAGACTTTACTTTTCCACAGTTGACTTTTTATGGCAGATTATGAAGTTTGTTTGTTAGTCACATTAGTAGCTTTTTGACATCGTGGTTCATTTCATGTTGTAAAGATAGTTGGTCCTTTCCATTTCTTTTTCCGTTCACGCAGACCTATTATATTATTTTTTTTTGTTAAATTTGAAAAATTGGAGTATTGACAAATAGTAATTTCTTTACAAAAAGTATTGACGAATGATATTAAATTAAGTAAAATGCTAACAAATGTCGGGTATTTGTTAAGTAAATATCGGATGCACAAATTTTCCCATGCATATATGAACTTAAAATTCAATGGTTAGGATTTGTTAAGGAAAGCCTAATGAAGGAGTGGATTGGTGATGAATATTCAATTTATAACATGTACCCTAAAAATATAAAGAATATAAATACTCAATTTACACTTTGTATCCAACGATTAGAAATAATTAAATTTTAATAAATTTATATTTTTAATTTAAAGATAAATATATCATCAAAAAAAAAATTAAAGATTAAATACGTAACTTATTTATCTTTTCAATAAAGACTTATTTATCAATAAAAAAGATGAAAACTTAATATATGCTTTAGTATATATTTTTTTAGGGGATTTAGTATAGCTTTATACCTTTAAAATTATTGAAAATAATTTATTTACTAGAATTTTGACCCGTGCGACGCACGGGTTTATTGTTAAGGGATTGACATATGAATAATAAAATGCAATATATAATTGGTAACGGTGAAAAAAAATAACAAGTGATAATCTATAGTAGACAAAATAAAACACTTCATAAAATGTATAAAATCTGAAAATATTATAAAAGAAAATTCGGTAATCCTATCAATAATTCGGTAAGAGAAATATGAAATTTTTAGTACCTTGGCATGTAGTTTCATCACACATTGCGAAATACTTCCTCATATACGACGTTAGACGTCACATTGATATCTTCACCATCTTCATCAGTGATCAATATTCTTAGTCCTTCTCTGGATGTAACTCTTGAAACAGCAACATACAACTGTCCGTGAGAAAATATAGGTGTTGGTATATACACCAACATGTTTAAGCGACTGCCCTTGACTTTTGTTAATTGTAATTGCAAATGATACAGTTAAAGGAAATTGTCTTCGTTGAAACTTAAAGGGAATCCTGACATCTGAAGGCGATAGAGATAGTCTGGATACAAAAACCTGATCACCAACATTACGTCCGGAAATGACCCTCCCCTCAATGACGTATCTTCCCATCCTAGTGATAATCAATCTTGCTCCATTGCATAATCCATATCGTGTATCTATATTTCTCAACAACATAACTAGCACACCAACCTTTAACCTTAATTTGTGATTAGGCAGTCCAGAAGCAGTGATGGTGTTGAGGAATTCGGATGTACGAACATCGTCAATATGATCACCGTTTAAGTTACGATGAATAGGTGAATCATAACTCAAATAAACCATCTCCTCACCTGGAACCATGTCCAACATATAGTAATGAAACTGGTGCGATGCGTTTTTTTTGTGTTGAATAAGTGTACAAAATATTGTCAAAAAAAGGCATAAGTTTACAAAATATTGTCAAAAAAAAGGAAAAAAAAAACTGCAAACTTAATAAAATTAATAAATAAGGATTTGTTTTATATTTTGTAAAAATAGTTATTTGTTTCATCAAGCTTTTCTCGTTCTTTTTTGGCAAATTTTGTCTTTTCATTTGATTTCACATCATTCTTGTCGTTTTAATCTGTTACACAATTTATTTTTAGTGGCATATACATGAAAACATAATTGAAAGACCATTCTTTCAACAACAAAAAATTGAAAGACCATATATTTTAATACTAAGAAATTAGAGATGATCATTAAATTATTTTAAATGACAAAACTAATCATCTAAACACAAAATGTTGTAGTGGACCTAACAAAAGACCTAATTAACCCATTAACTAACTATAAGTTTGGACACAATCATCACAAAATGGAAAATTGAAGTTGCAATGACATGAAGCAATATTCCCAAATCCCTCAAAAGTTACGGTGCTTAGCATCAAGGAACTAACTCAAAACATGATAAGTACCGACGTGATTTACCGTTCCTATTAATGAGGTGCACCTTCAAATAAGAACTGAGGAATAAAAGATAGAAACAAATAACCGCCAATAGGTATGAGAATGTCATTCTTCATCCAGCAACATACGTTCCCGTCCAGCTAAAATGACCAAAATGCTCCTGCGCAAGTTAAGATACGCAGCGTGACTTAACTTGCACACGTTATGTGTTCTGCGCAACTTAAGTTGCGCTGCGCATGTTAAGTTGTGCAGCGTGACTTAAGTCATATATTTCATTTTTCGTTATATTTCATAGTGATGTGTACGACCCGGCAGTAGCCCCGCTTGTGAGCCAGTGGAGACCTCCTAGGGGCTTTACGGACCCTGGATACTACAGAGATGACATTGATGCGATGAATCACTCTCATGTCATCTGGAGGCCGTACGAGAGACGGCGACACATCACACCCTTTCATGACAAATGTTGGTACTCCGGATGGACCATGGCCGACAAAGACATGATGTTCCGTCACTTGCCTGAGCGAGTTCTTAGGCAGTACGGGTATGTCCAGACACGGCACATGTCTCCTACAGATGTTGAGCTTACTGCGGTAGATGATGCAGCCCAGACTTTCTTAGAGTTTGCTCTACATGTCCTCAGCCAGCAGCAAAGGGGTGATCCGGTGCCAGAGGACGAACCGTGGGCTCATAGTAGGGGGTACATGAGATGGTTCTATAGAGTGTCACATCCTATTGTGAACCCCCCTGCGGCCATTCCTGACTACGCAGCTCAGGCACCTCCTCGTCCTGTCCCTCCTTACGAGGAGGTTCTTGTTGACCAGCAATAGGCCAGACATCCTCCCGACCCATACCAGATCATCGCCAACATCAGAGCCAGAGTAGATAGTGCTATGAGGCATCTTGATGTGTTTGGTAATCCAGAGGTACTTCGCATGATGCAGGGTATACAGTCTGAGTGGAGCATGCTGGAGCAGATGCAGGTTCCACGACGACGGAGCAGGAGTCCACAACAGTAGGGTTTAGGCATTATGACTTGTGTAATTTTGTTTATGATATTTTGTCGAATTTGGATGTATATTACATTTGAGCTTTTTAGCGTTTTTATTACATTTTCCCTTATTTTGGTCCTTTATTTTTTCGTAATTTGTTTATGAGTTAACATGTGCTTGAATGAATAACGAAAAATGAAATATAACGGAAAAAAAACCTTGACTATTAACATAGGGATCAAAAAACCGGTTTTAGAAATATAAGGATTATAATTTAAAGAATATGTAAATAGAGGGATCAAAATTACATTTAAGAGGCCAAAAACAAAATAGATTTAAAAACTCGCTTCTAAGCACAAGGTGTGTCCAGAAGGGATCAAAGAGAGCAAACATTACATACATGCTAGGAAAAATGCCAAACCAAAACAAAAAACAAAATCTCCTTTGTGCACTAGTTAACTCACGCAAGTGTTAAATCTGTGCGTGAGTTAACTTGCGCAGTGTCTGGCTTAAGTCACGCAATGTTTAACATATGCATGACTTAACTCACGCAGCGCATGTTAACTAGCGCACACTTTTACACGTGCGTTAGTTAACATGCGCAGGGGTAAAATCGTCCTGCCTGCAGGGTGGGAGTGTATTTTGCAGGGCGGAGAGCAGGATTCTAAGTATGAGATGGTAAATATGGGCCAGCGAAATATTGAGCCCAATTACCAACAAAAACAATATAAAAGAGCTCTCACGGTGAAATCATTCATTCATTCACGACGCACACGCGAAACAAAAGAAATTAGGGTTCACGAAAACTCAATCCTCCGAAGAAGATAAGAGCTTAGAAAAATGGCTGCGATTAATGGCGAGCCAGAGAAGCGTGCCCGATACATGTTATGCATGCCTGAACAGAAATTCACTGGTCCTCTGCCCCCAAGGTTGGTAGAATATCTTCCTCGCCCAAAAGAAAACCTCGATGATGATGATGAAATCACTTTCATGTTATTAGGAATCAAGAGCTACGATGAACTTAAGAAGAAAGAAAAAGAACTCGCTTTGCGGTTAGGAATCAACAAGGTCGATGATCATGCTAATAAGGATATCAGTCAAAGAAGTCTCGTTGCGAACATTTCGAAATAGTTAGTTAGTTATTAATTAGGTAGGTTAGGGATCGCTTTGTAAATCTTATAGATTTTATACTATTCTCTATTTTCCCTGTTTTTTTTTTCCTTCAAATGTAACTATATTTTCTATCCTAATGATTATTATCATGAATGAGACATTGAAATTTAATTTTTGTCATTAGGGTTATTTCTTGGCATTGTTTGTTGACACTATGTACTGTGCTATGTATAAAAGAAATGTAGCTATTATCTTATTATCATGGCATGCGGTTGAAAGGGGCTGAAGTCGGAGCTTGAACTAAGTTACCATGAACGAAGTTACTAAGTCAAACAAAGCTAGAATAAAGTTACCAAACCTGCAGGACCTTCTTACAATGAACTTGTTTTCAAACTATAGTTAGAACTTAGGTCTAATGTGGGGCGTGCACTTTGTTGAGATTTAATGATCTTAGAAGAACTAAGTTACCAGGAATCTGCTTGAAGCTTGTACTTGGATTGAGTATCTTGGGTACTTATTATACGGTCTTTA
Source organism: Medicago arabica (assembly GCA_946800305.1). Classification (NCBI taxonomy): domain Eukaryota; kingdom Viridiplantae; phylum Streptophyta; class Magnoliopsida; order Fabales; family Fabaceae; genus Medicago; species Medicago arabica. The sequence goes on from OX326970.1 coordinate 4,980,529, forward strand.
AAATGCTTCCATAGGCTTCTAATATAATACAAATACTAAATATATAATTGTTACTGATATATTTATTAAGCAAGTTGTTTTTGAGCTTCTTTTTTATTAGTGAGTATAGGGAACTGGTGGTTGCCACTTGTGAGTTTCAATGGATTTTTTAGTTGTTGCGTGATTTACAAGTAACATGTTGTAGGCCTCCAGTTTTGTATTGTGGTAATCAAAATCGCACTTCCATATAGCTGCTAAGTTTGCATTTTATGAACGAACTTAACATCTAGACATCTAGTTCGTGAGAAGCTTCAAGCTCGAGTTATGAAATTGTGTCACTCAATATATCTCTGTTGCCTTAACCCTTTACTTTCCTTATGTCCAAGTTGGGTATAGTCAAATGAAGAAAACACTTAAAGCTAGTTGTTGATTAGTTGATAATAGTTAGTTAGTGCCAGTTGAATTTGATAATTGTACCATTCCAGATTTATAGGAAAGTAGTTAGAAAGGTAGTTGCTTGTATTGTAAGCTATTATACTCTCGTAGATATAGCTTACATATGATGCAACTTACATCTGTGTGCTTTTCATTCAATTAAGTATGGAGATTAGGAGAATCAATGATTCATTTTATCTTGATTGCGAGCTTTCTCTCTTAAATTCATTGTTCATAATACTGCAAAGTGTTATCCTTTTTTGTAAAAATACTTCAAGTCTTAATGATTTGTAAGATGACTATAAAGAAGGTAGTTTCTTTGTTTTTTAAAAGAAAATGTTAGTCCTGCCCTAATGAAATAAAGCAAAACTAATTATTTAAACACGTATTAATTATTATTTTTAATCTTATTAAAGTTTAACTTCATTGCTCCATCCGCTCCACTTGATCATTTGACTTTAAGTAAAGAAAGTATATAAATATGGCTATGCTAACTTAAGGATTCAAAAGAGTAAATAATTTATAACTTTTATGTAGAAAAACATTCTTTTTGAAGTTTCATTGTGTTGAATACACAATTCCTAAGAAAAAGTTTCTTATTTAAAATTGGGACACTTGTTAGCATTTCTCTATAAATAAATAAAAAACCGAATAATATTTTTACTAAAATATCTTTCGAAATCGATACTTGGAAAAATCGAACTTTAAACTTTAGACGGAGCACACTTCAATGTTTCAAACCAACACAAATAGGTTATATATGTATTTGTATAAATGTAAAGTGAAAAATATTTTATTGGATGAGTAATGCGTATAGTAATAATTATATGAAATTGAAAGGAAAAAATAGCTACATTGAAAGTTGATATAAGTCATTTAGTTTGGGACAATTATTATTTTTTTAACAAATGCGTTACCTATGGGATTGACGGGGGCATCTAGATCCCTTCATCTCATTTTTACAATATATATATATATATATATATATATGGATTTGCTAGAACACCCACTAATTTTTATATGGGAGTGTTTTAGCAAGCTACACCTTAAAGTGCATTTAGCTACATTTTAGTTATAACTTGCTAAAATACACCTTCTAAAAAATAAGTGGGTGTATTCTAACAAATGCCTAAAGGAGTTGCTAACATACACCCACTTATTTTTTAGAATGTGTGTTTTAGCAACATTCACCTTAAGGTGTATTTAACAACTTTTTAGTTATATTTTTGCTAAAACACACCTTAGTAAAAACTAATGGATGTATCCTGGCAAACCCCATATATAGTCAGGATCTGTTGACACCAGGTGTCAACGGATTCGTTGACACCAAATCTGAGCCGATTATTTTGTTAAATTAAAAACTTTAAATATTTAAAATATTATAACTTTTGACTATTTTAAGTATGTTAAATATCAAAATGCTGGTTGGTTCAAAAAAGGAGTTGGCAGTTATGTGATATAAGATTTTTACATGTCATAAAACTATTTATACGTGAGTATAATATGTTCGTTTTCGCAGGGACTAGCGTATCTCATAAGCATTTTAACGTCAATTATCATCTGAAGTGTTTGGGTATATATGTTTGTTTGTTTAAAACTAATTTAACTATTCGACATAAAATAAAATAGAGAAGAGATATGGTTATTTCGCTTGGGGTCAGAGACACTCAACCAAGCATAACAACTGCAATCTCTCAATCAAATAACAGATTCTAACTTTTTAAACGATATTATCACAATGACTCAACAATATCATTCATGTCCAAATGATATAGTTATTTTTAAGGGATCGTTTAAATGTTGATTTCCCAAACTATTTAAACGAGCACAAAATCGATTGGATCATTTAATCGATGATTTCCCAATCTATTAAATGATCCAAAAGTATTAAGTTCTAGATTAAAAGTGATTATCAAAGATTAATATCTATGTCTACAGTGAAAACTTAGATAGATTGTTATTATATTCCTAGATCCAAAAGTATTTATCAATAACATTTCAAATCTCAGTAAAGCTTTAAATGCAAGAATAACAACAATATTGAATAAATAAGCTAGAACCATATGTTAAAAGATCAAGAGTTTACATAATAGCTTGTTTGAATACATCAAAACCCACAAGGTTAGATGTAGTTACATATGTCTATGATAGCTTGCAAAGGATGAAGAAAAGATGAAGATTCCATGCATAGACTCATGATGTCTCAACAAATCTTGGGTTGAATCTACTCTTAACTACCTTGCTTTGTGTTTCTCTCTCTAGAAAAACCCTAATTCTCTCTTTAAACCAGAAAAATGTAATAAAACAATACAAATATACTTGGAAAGAGAAGAGAAAGCTATTTATATGGGTTACTTCTACAAATTTCGCTGATAGCCAAATATTTCGCTATCAGTGAAATACAGGATATCTGCATCTGCACCAATGAGGTTGCTCCACGTGGCCCTTATCCTCTCTGAACTTCTTTGATTTCGCCAAACATTCGCTAATAGGGAAACTCCCTGGAATAATTTCGCTATTAGCGAAAATCTCGCTTATAGCGAGATTCTTCACTTCTACCTCAATACTTCGCCACACCTTCGCTGATGGCGAAACCTCCTGGAAGACTTTCACTAATAGCGAAATTCTCGCTAATAGCGAGTTTCTTGTGAACTTTGGCTACTTTTGATCCTTGCTTGTATTTTCTTGCACAAAAAAGGGTAGAATAAGGCATACAAAGCATAAATGGCATTAATGCACATAATTGAAGTTTTTCCATCCATAACTTCCAAAAAAAAAAAAATATCTCAAATTAAATGATTATATAACAAAAATACTAATCAAATAAAGATTACATTGTTAAAAATAAAACGCTCGGATAATATTTAATGAATAACTAAATTCATCCTTTATCACAATCAAAATAACATCTTCCACTTGACCAAAAAAAATAAAAAAAATAATAATTTCAAATCTTGTGCTTCCAAATCTTCGAATTCTTCATCGATATCATCATTATTCATCTGCAAAATAAAAGTAAAGTGTTCAATAAATAATATATACAACATCCCTTTGTAAAAAACAAGGTCCAAAATGGTAAATGAATCAAAGAACTCGACCAACAAATACAGCCATCATGACACCACACTAACTCTATTTTTATTCCCTAATTATTTTCTTCAAATTGTGTTTCAATCCACTATGTTCCTTGTAAACTATTGATTGTTGTAACATTTAGCACAAGGGCACGAAATCTCTTTCCCATGAGGTTTTCCATTGGTGTATATGTAGTCTAAAAAAAATAAGAACATTTGTGTACACTACACTCTCTTGCAGATTTCATCCATATATATATATATATATATATATATATATATATATATATATATATATATATATAATGAGAGAGAGGACCAAAACACTAACATCGTTGATTAGTTTGAATGAAAATTGCAGATTGGGTACCGATTAAATTGTAAATAACAAAAATAAGATTAAAGAACAAAATCAAAAACATCAAACTTTAACAAAAGTATAAGAAAGTAAGAATATTGCATTGAACTTTACCTAAAGGTTTATGAAATCACTCCTTATATATTGAACTGTTTCAAAGACACCTGAAAATATAGGTAGCTGCCAAATCAACAAAAAAGTAATGGGGTAATGAAGAAATAAAGAAGAGAAAACAGCTACAAAATTACCTTAGTGCTATTACCAATTCACTACTGTTGTTTTCACCAAATCTATCACTAAAAAAATATAGAAATTAGGGACTCCACAAACATATAGCTACAAAATAAACTAAGTTTCACAAAAGAAAAACATTGAAAAAAAAAAAAGAAAAGAGTAATTATGGTCTATATATGGAATAGAGAGGAATTCAGGGCTATATATGTCACGACAGAAACAGGACATGACCAGGGCTCACACTATAATTATAGTTTGGCAAGTCTTAAATAGGCATAAACTGACATCACTAATAACAATACTAGAATTAATGGAACATATATTTTACAAGACTTTTTACTGAAAATTCGACAGAGTTACTCCTAAAATATGGACTTTTCAAAATGATAAGACCCTGAACATAATCAACACAAAACAAATTCAAACAAAACAAGGCCTAATTTAGGCTATAATACTAGTTTTTGTTTCAAAGAAACAATCTAGCTTTGCAAAAGAGCCACTAAGATATTAAAAGATTACAACCCCAAAAGACATAGTGACAGGTAAATATGACAACAAAGCATGCTCTCCAAAACACAAAGGTGCCACACCAAAGAGGAAACAACTAAGAACTAGTAGATGTGCTCGGTTTTCCACAAGCATGTGTATCTAAAACATAGTAGAGAGTCTCTGTGAGTAGATAATAAAAAGTATAACAAACAAGACAAGGTAATGTCAAAGAAAATTTCAATGACGGCAAACAAATTTCATTGATTAATCTGCAAAAAACTATTGATACATAAAGGCTCTCCGTCGATAAATAAAATAATAATAATAATAATAGGCCCTCCGTCTCTAACAATTAATATTGGGCTCCCCGCCTGTAAATAATAATAATAATAAGCTCTTCGCCTCTAAGTTTCAATACTAGGCTTCCCACCCTAGTCAGGCTCTCCGCCTCTAAATAATAGTAATAAGCTCGACGCCTTAGTCAGGCTCTCCGCCTCTAACTAATAATAATAAGCTCTCCTCACCTTAGTCAGGCTCCCCGTCTATAAATAATACTAGGGAAAATTATAATGGTCTCCCTTGAGGTTTGTTAAAATGTCACTCACACCTCCTCCATTGTTTAATATGACACAAACCTCCCCTACTTAATATTTTGGGTTACCAACACCACCCATGCCCTCCCATTTAACACCATTTGTCCTCAATTAAAAAGTCCCTCACATCACATGGCTCCTTTGCTACAACATAGAACCTCAATTTAAGTGTAATCAATGTTATCAATTTGTGAAATCTTTGCTTAAATATGACGTAAGGAAAGAAGAACAAATATGGATTTGCGGTACAATTTAATCACATATGCAAAAGACTGTGACGGAAAAATTGATTTAAACAATAGTGTACAAACTAATAATAATTTACAAATTTCATTGAAGAGCGGATTTAGTGGTTGTCGTAACAGAATTCCAAATTTGAGTGAGAGGTGAAAGAATGTGAGGCATTACAACCCCGATCCCATTAAGAGCAGCACCAAAAACAGTTCAAACTCCATAAATATTCAACAAATCAAATTCCCTAGAGTATCCAACAAAAGTGATAAATTTAGCTTTATGTTTTTTGACAGATGATAAATTTAGCTTTACTAAACCATAAAATCATATTATCATGTCTCGCTTACGAAAATATAGAATTTCAAGTAGTGTTTCAAATTATCGTTTGATAAAAGAATCAAAGAATGAAAGAGAGTAATTTATTAGATAAAGGGAAATTTAAAGAGATAACCTAGGACTTGTTATAGTCTCCGTTATTTACTCACAAATTTTTCTAAGATTGTGAGAAATTGGTCAAGAACTGATGTAGGTGGATCAGATTTTCCGTATGAACACAAATCCTAGTTCTCAAACATCTATATCTTTGTTTGCTGAAAAGAAACTATCACCTCTTGTGTATGGTGTACCACTAAGGTAAGGTATTTGATCATCCTTCACCTGACACCATAAATCCAATACTAAAGGTTAAACTACAATAGTATATAAGAAACCCAATACTACGCTACTAGCTGTAAACATTTGAATAAATCATATGAATTTAGTTTTTTTTTTTAGGGAAAAAGATTGCGTGGCTGCTGGAATTATACACTCTTATTATTAACACTCATAATAAAAATTATATTTCAAAAAATCATCACATTTTTTTAAAAAAGAAATGAATGAACGACCTAACCCATTTAATTTTTTGCTGCTCCATCCCTGTTTCACCAATTCATACAATACAAAGACACCATCTTGGTAACAAAAAGTGGGACTAAGGAAACTAACCATAGCATAATGTGACTTCAAGGAATCAATTCAACACCAGAAACTGTTAACAACAACAACTAATTAAGCCTTACAACCTGTTAACAATGATCATTATTTATTTCCTTGTTTTCAAAACTTCTACAATCTATTTGAACATGTATTTCATCTAATAATACTCTACCTCTTATATCAGATCAGATCACACCAATATCCAAGTACAAATTACATTCTTAGTACTCATCATACCAATTATGATTCATTGAAAACATAAAATCTTTAAATCGACTGTGCATATGAATTAAACCCTTAAAGTTTATACTGCGTCATAGTCAGTTTAAGATATAACTCTATAAATCACAAAAAAACCATGCATCAGAGTAAACTACAACTATGAACACAGGTTAAATCCAAACACTCACTAAAAACTTATATTAATTAAAAATAAATAAATTGATCAACATATCACTAATCAAAGCATGATATTTTACATAAAAAGAGGATTAAATTAACAATTAAATACTTAATACTAAATTTTCAAGATGAAATCAAAACTATACAAAATCAAAATTAGTGGAATTGACGATCGAATACAAAATCATACATAATCCATGAAGCAGCACTCGATTATGAAATTTAAGCAATAAAAACATAACTAAAACAAGATTCAATTGAGAAATTAGGTTTATAGATTGGGAATGAAATAAGACTTACAGCAGTGAGGTCGGAAGAATACTAAAAACAACAAGCTAGGAAAAGGGTAATGCGTTAGTTTCGAATGGGTTGAGGGTTGAGGATGCGTGAATTCAAAGATTGAGGGTCTATGAATGTTCAAATAGTTGAACTTCTCAGATTTTCTAATTGCTTTTGAGATTCGAAGGTTTATGGGTTTGAAAAAGGCTTCTGAGTAATTTCCAAAAGAATAAAAGCATTCTGACTTTTCTTTTAACAAAAGAGTTTCTATTGTTTTTCAAAAGGGAGTATTTTTGTTCGGTTATTGAAATTTTCCCAAAATTAATAGTGGGGCTGATTTAGCGCTAGCTATTTGTTTTTTTTTTTTTTTTACAAAACGCTAGCTTATTTGTTTTTTTTTATAGAAAAGGTTATTTGTTTTTTTATAACAACTTGTATCCAAAGTTTTATCCATTCTTTTATTAAAAATAATTCAATATTATACCAAAACGCTTATTACTTGTTGTTGAACATAACAAATAAATAACTGTTCTTGTTTCTTAAATCAAAACGATTATGAGTAGTTGCAAAAAAATTGATATCCTACTACAATAAAAACATGAAACTGTTGTTTATTTTGACTCTACCAGAACAATTTTTTTACCTTAAAAAAATTAGGCGTTGTCGTAGAGTCAAAATGTTGTAGTGAAATCACCAAAATTCCTAATCTAACACATAAATTGAATCACTTTTGAGCACTTATCTTTATGCTAAATAGAATCTTCGAAAAACAGTTAAGATACGGATCTTATATATACAAGGAAAAATTTTATTCATATTGAAACTACAAAAACTTTATTTGTGCAAGCAACAATAGCAGAGAGGAATTTAGATGATGAAAGAACTTTGGTAACAGACTAAAATTAATATCAGCTGGTAATGAAAATAGACTTAACCTCGCGCATGATTACTATTCTGCTGCAAAGTTGACCTTGGTTGAACTGGAGAACCAAAACCCTCCTCATAATCTTGAAGTCCTACCTCAAAATCAAGAAGAAGTACCTCCACCCATACCTCAAGACCAGGTTATTGATATATAAATTCATTCGTTAATTATATACATATGATATAAAGGGAAAGAAGTGAACTGCACAACATCAACTCGAAAGAGAAAGATAATGTGGCTTCTTTCATTGTCGCAATTTCTTTTTCTTCTGCAACTCCTTCTCTTTCGTATATCACTCATCTTTCCAATGCTCCTTCTTCTCCCAGTATGTGGGAGGTTAAAGAAGGGAGCTGTTATGGTGCATAAGGAAATCCTTATGCACCATGCATAAATTCCAACATAATTGTTTCTTACACCCCCAAAGGAAATCAAACAAAACAAAACAAAACGAACAAAACTCGGAAACAAACTGAATCATCACCGTCGTTCATCATCATACCATTGAAATCTTCAATTTCATCATCAACACCGTCGTTCATCATCATCACCGTCATCATCACCGTACCGGAAGGCCAAAACTATTTTGCTGTGGAAATGGTTTCTGTGAGTTGTACTCCAAATTTGCTGTGGAAATGGTTTCTAGAATCTTCAATCTCATCATCAACATCGTCGTTCATCATCATCACCGTCATCACCACCGTACCGGAATGCCAAAACTATTTTGCTATGGAAATGGTTTATGTGAGTTGTACTCCAAACCTATTTTGTTGTGAAAATAGTTTCCAGAATCTTCAATCTCATCATCAACATCGTCGTTCATCATCATCACCGTCAGACTGTTTGTTTGAAGAGAGAAAGGAGAACTTCTCTCTCTAAGTTTAACTTTAGAGAGAAGCCTAGGATTATTACATGTGTATACTAGATCTAATGGTTGTGAAGTGTTTATGCACGATGCATAAGGAAATAGCTTATGCACCATAACTTTTGCCGTTAAAGAAGAGGAACTATAAGTTCTGATTCAAGTTGTGATGAAAGCGTCCGGTTACCTATGGATTCTCTTAAAATCTTTGACGCAATCAAAGATCCTTATTGGTTTTAATTGTGAGGTTGTTGACATATCGTGGTTTTATTTTCCTAACAATAATGTCTTATGCAACATCAACGAGTTTTGAGTATTTAGCATTAATAAAACTTCTTTTGTTTATTTTGTTGTGGAGTTACATATTGTTGGGAAATTGAATTGAGACACTTTGTCGTGGAGTTACGTATTATTGGGAAATTGAATTGAGACACAACAAATATTCAAATAAGTTGAAAGAACTTTTTTTTACCCAAATAAGATGAGGGTGTTAGTCTTTGAAAATTTTGATATTTGCATATTTTTTGGGTAAAAAATACACAGTAAATAGTAGTATATTATCTTTAAAAAATAGTAGTATATTATATAGAGATTTAAAACATATTTATGACCTTGAGTTTATTTCTAGATACAAATTCTGGCTTCTCTATGTAGTACCCTCTTCATATATAGTCCCATAAATTGATAGAACTCGTGAATTTTAAGCATGAACAGAGAGTGTGAAAAAGTGTTGGACAATTGTACCCAAAAAATAAGAAAAATGCTAACAAATGCTAACAAGTGTTGGACAAAAGGTATGTTTCCAACTACCAATCACATCTCATACACGATTCATGAATATAATCTTCATCCATCTAATCACAATACTAGTAATTGTATAGATATTTTCAGCTAGTAAAAATAATTTTACTTCGAATATCTATGAATTATTATTATTTAAAAAAATTCAATAAATTAATAATTTCATTAAGAAATAAATTAAAAAGAAATTTACCGTATATTGTCAAAAAAGAAGAAGAAAAGGTGTGCGTTGAATGCATCATTATTATGAATGAACACCAACCATTACTTAAGCATCATAAGTGTTGGTGATTTGCAAAATAACGGAATCACTGTAAAAATCAAAAGTTGTAACTTTTCATCAAAAGTTATAACTTTTTATGAGAATTTCATTCATATACATTAGAATATTATTAGTTATCGATAGATAATGAACCATAACATTGATTCAAGTTAAAAATTCAATGTATATTATATAACATTTGACAAATGAGTGCTTAATGAACCATAACATTGATTCAAGCCAAAAATCTAATGCATATGATCATAACCTTTGGCAAATTGGTGTTTTCTCTTATGTAAAGGGTCATGTAATGCACTATAAATGTTTGGCATTTGAACATCAATATGGACACAAATTTTGTTACATTAACAACATAATTCTCCCTCATTCTCTCTTACTCTAGATCATCCATCAATTCTCTAATTCATGAGTGAATTGCTGGAATCATAAATCAGTAAAATATTGTTAAGAGATAAGCTTGATGTGATTGTGCAATACACATCAAGGAACTCATAGTATCATGAATGAGATTTGTTGGTCATTTATATTGCATCCAATATATAGTTATTGGTGGGAGCGAATCAAACCTAAAGGTTGTTGTGGCAATCTCATACTCTTTGAGTTTTACGTGTAAAACCATTAAAATTTTGAAATTTCAAGTGCAACAGCCTCATCCCAACAATCAAGTTATATAACATTATATGCCAAACAATTTTTTTAGAAAATAACTAGGAATCAAATTTCAATTTTAACACCCATGTAATATATTCCTAGAAATAATTTGAGTCACCGAAAAAAAAACCGTCCTCTAAGGACCTATATTTACATCGAGTAAAGATATTTGTATAATCATTTTGGGATAACTTTCTTATTCTCTATTTTTTGTACAAAAACGGGCAACCTGCTATGTAACAGTCCAATTTTCGTTAGATTTATTTTTAATTAATTTTATGTGTTTATATGTGCTTGTATGTGATTAATTGTCTTTGTGTATATTTTAGTTGGGATTAGTAGAATTCGGTGTTAGAAGGGTATTTTAGTCATTTTGGACTTAGGGGTATTTGGTCATTTGTAAGCAAGGGTAAATTAGTAATTTCACGGTGAGAGTTGTTTTTTAAGTGTTTCAAGGGGGAACCATTATTTTTACTAAGTTACTAAGTAGGTTGTGGTAATTAATTAAGAGCCGTTATTTATATGTTATCTTTTTACCGCAAGTAAATAGGAACTTTGTGATTAATGAATTATAACCTTTGTGAGTTAGGCTCATTAAATGGTAAGACTTTATTAACCCATGTCATGAGAGAAATGTGGTTACACCATTCATTCACAAAATTTTAGAAAGAGGTAGAGAGAGAAAGTGCAAGAGAAGAGAAGAAGAGAGTTAGAGAGAGAAGCTTGTAGATCAATAGGAGATTAGAGCTTAATTGAGGCCAACGCTAGGGTTGAGATCCTTTAAGGTAAGGGGGGTAGTTTTCTATCATAACCTGTTAAGAATAATCTCTTTTTCCATCTCAATTCAAAAGTGCTTAATGGTGAAAAGTGATTATTGTGAACTTAATTGATGAAATTCGTGTTTTTATGATATTGCTATGTTTGGGTATGTGAATTGAATGTTAATTGAGTTGTTAATGTAGAATTTGCATGCTCAAGTGATATAGAATTAATTATTTTGTGAATTTTGCTAGATTTGATGAATTGTGATGTTGTGTTGTGGAATTAAGGTTGGATTCATGATTATGAGTTGTGATTGTTGTTAAGTGTTGTTGTTGATCCCATATCATAGATTGGGTACAAGTTATTTGGAATTGTTGTGGTTGAATTGTGTTGTTTTGAAGTTTTGTGAAAAATGGGTAAAATGGTGATTTGTGATGGAATGAAGTTTTGATTCAAGTTTTATATGTTTTTTAGTGTCTTTATGTATATAAACGTTTGGATAAACTTTGGAAACAAGTTTGAGTGTTGAGGGATCAAAATTTGGGGTTTTGGGGGTGAAAATGGAGTTTTTCACGAGAGCAGGATTTTTGAAACTATCACAGTCTGCCATGGCGAGTTGGAGGCGAGCTTAAGGCGAGTGACCACTGTGTCAACTCGCCATGGCGAATGATTTGGTGTCCATGGCGAGTTGCATAATGCAACAACTCATATTTTATCGTTTTTAGGGATTTGGGTCGATCCGAACCATTCCAAACTGATTCCTTTGATGTAATTAAATGTAATTGAACTTTCTAAACCTCTGTAAACATCAAGTGAATCGATTTGAACTTGGTTTGAGAATTCGCACCTCAAGCTTTTGAAAAACGGCAAAACATCGATTTTTCCGAAACTTGTTTTTCATAAGGAAAAGGGGTGGGGTTAAGTTTATATGCTGACTATATGACTTTTAAAAATGGTTGTGATTGGTCTCATTGAGTCTTAACTTGTTTTGCTTTGAAAATGGAATTCTTTTGGAAAAATGATAAAGAGAGACGGACGTTGTGATTTTGATGGTTTGTCGTAATTGGCCGATGAAACGCACATGTATCCTCAACTGCACTTATGTGTGATCTAAGAGTATACATAGTTGAGGCATTAATGTTGTTTTACTTGGTTTTGCTTCATTTCTCTCAATTGTTTTAAAGTTGTATGAATACTTGATAAGTGTTGAACATGATATCTATCATGATTGGTGTACTTTTCTCCTTTATTTGATTGTGAGAAATTGTGTGAAGTTGATGAATTGTAGAATTGTTGTTGATGTTGAGATGGTATATATACTTGATTGAATGCAATTAGTGGAAGATGTATACACATATATCCATTGATTATAGCCGTTGATTTGTTGTAAAGATATGCATGGTCGATTGAGTCATATGTTCATTCATCATATGTCGAGTCGGATGTTGATATCCATATAGTTGTTGACTATGATGTGTTTGTTACATCATAAGGTGACGACCTTGAGGAGATGGGTACCACATGCATATAGAAGTTGTGTCTAGGCGCATAACATGAACTGGCATGAGTCCTATTCGCCTATGTGTTGATGATGGTTGTGTTGGTGATAAGCGTGTTTGATGCATTGCATACTTGTGATGATTGGAATTATTGTGTTGATGGATAATGTTGTAGTTGAATGCTCTTGTTTATTTGAGCTTTAAATCAATGATGTTCATTTCAATTGTTTATTATATTGATTATGATTGATGTGAAGCTAATCCTCAGTGGTCTGTGGTGGACCGCCTACCTATTTGTATGAATGGGTAGACATCGTGCAGAAGTAGTTTGATAGCTTGCTTGGTAAGTACTCGAGGATAGAGGGAGCTAACTCTGTTGGTTGTTCGTAGCGTCTTAGATAGGCTCTGATCTAGGATGTTATTGTTTACTTTATTATGGATTTATCTTTATTGTTGAGATTTGCCCACGTGTCGGGTTTGGATTTATGTGTTGATGTATTTATGAATTTATGACCTAGCTGTTATAGAGATGCATGTTATATATTTATATTTATCCGCTGCGACCCTTGAGAATTTTAATATGCATGTTTGTGGATTTTTGAGACGTGACGTCTATTTCTTGAATATTTGGATTATTCGCGTGTTTTATCACTTTAATAGAAATAGGGTGTTACACGCTCCGCCTCACTCTGCCCTGTTAATAATTCGTTTAAAAGGGGAAGATCAGAGTAAGCCAACTAGAGATGTATGGTTGAAAATCTAACATCGGCTCGTTTTACAATAGATCGGCGGGTTGACAGGTTGACCCTTCAATGTATTTTTTAAAAAATTATGAATAAAAAATTTCACAAAAACAATGTAAAAATATATGAATTAAAGCCAATTTAAGAAAATCCAAATATATAACTTATGACTCCACTAAAAATATGAAAATTATCATTCAAACATATAAATTATATCATCTAAAAATATATAATAAATCAATAAAACATCAAAACTAAAAGTTATCAATTGAGACTATTGAAAACATGAGGCTAAAATCATGAAACAAAATGATAAAATACAAAAATAATCTCCACTGTATGATTCGCATGTGTATGCAAATCATGGCACTCTTATTTCAAAACACACATTTCATCACTCTATACATTAACAATTTGATGTCTAATGGTAACCATTACAATGATACATATCTCGTCCTAAATCATAATGAGCAACTGTCTTATGAACACTGATGACACTCTGTCATTACATAATTTTCTATGTATTTTGATCACAATTTAGAGTTCACAAGGTAACTTAAGCAGCAAGAAAACAGAAAAACTGAAGAATTCACAAGGATCAAAAACGTGTCACGATTTGGACAAAACGTGACACGATTCAAGGAAGCTAAAACATGCTCTCTGCCAAGGCAAAAACGTGTCACGATGACCAAAACGTGACACGATTTGAAGAAACCCTAATTTAGAAGTTTGTTATACAAGGCAAATCGTGTCACGATTCTGCAAAAACGTGACACGATTTGAGGCGAATTTCTGTGCCTATTTAAGCTGAAGGCTATTCTGAAAACAAGGGTTACGATTTGAGAAGAGCAAAGTGCGATTTTTACACTGGAAGACGGCTGCAGGGACGATTTCTTCACCTTGTAACCAGTTCATGTATGTATTGTTACCTCTAATGATGATGTTATTTATAAATTCAATTATGAGTAGCTAAATCCATTAGAGGTTAGGTCTGAGATGATTCTTTGTAACCCTAATTGACATATGTTGCTGTGAAACTCTATTTATTGTGAATGACAATTTAGTTTTTATTCAATTCAATTGTTCTTAATGCTTTATATATCCTGATCACATATATATATGATTTGGTGAGAACGAATGACTATTGACCATAGCTTTCGACTTTGACCTAATTGAATTGTTCTAATAATTATAATTAGTCTAGGAATGGATAATTCTTTATTAGTGATATTAGGTTAACGTTCTTCAAACCTTTGAAGATTATTAGACCACCTAAGGGATTAGGGGCTGTAATCTTAGAAGAGTGTCCTAACTCAAGGAATTGATTAGGACTATTTTGTTAACTGTCGTGAAACTAAAAGAATCATTCATAAGAATAGGTGCAGTGACCAATTAGGGGAGCTCAGATGATTCGAAGACCTAACTCATCTCTCTCTTATTTTAAACAATCAATTTATTTTCCGTTACTAAGTTTATGCTATTAAACAAATTTACTGCCTAGTGGCAAAACCAAATAACTTTTACTTCGCCCTAAATTAATAACGTGTTTGACTTTTTGAGATTAAAACCAGTCCTTGTGGGAACGATATTTTTACTACTTCGATAGTATTTGGTACACTTGCCAAAAATCTATCAAACACCATTGTGAGTTTTATTTGCTCTCTAGGTTTGAAAATAAGGTGAAAATAGACTGGTCAGCTCCTTTTCAGAGGACGATACTAATATTTATATATTGGATTCTGTGAGTATTAATGGCATTCTTTGTCTCAAACAAGGACATGGAAAACAACTTGTATTGTGGAACCCAACTACTCGCGAATTCAACGTCATTCCTCGGAGCCCTTTGAGCTTGTACCACCTCATTGGATCCCTTGTTATGATCTTCATGGATTTGGTTATGATCACGTAGCAAATGACTATAAAGTGATTCAATTTGTAGATTTGGTTTCCTTAGTTCAAGGTGATGAAAATGAAGATGAAGATGAAGATAATGTAGATGAAGCTAGGTCATCTTATGAAACCTTCTGGGAGATATATTCTCTAAGAAGTAACTCTTGGAAGAAGCTTGACGTCAATATACCAAATCGTTACTACTATACACTAACAAGAGGTATTGGAGTGTACATGAAGGGAATGTGTCATTGGTAGGCTAGAATTGATGATTCAAATGATGTTGAAGAATGTTTGGTGTCATTTGATTTCATCAATGAGATGTTGTTTACAACACCCATGCCCTACTTGAATGCTAACTCCCATTATTTTAAATATGTAGAGAGACACTTGGTGCTTTTAAATGAGTCTATTGCATTGATCTCAACTTATTTAGAGATGAATGCTTTTCACATTTATATTTTAAGTGAACTCGGTATGAGAGAATCATGGACCAAACTATTTTTTGTTGGACGACGTTTACCTTTCATTGGCATCCTCTCGAAGTTGGGGATAAGAGCAATATAGTATTCTTTAAGAAAAATGATAATAAACTAGCTTGGGTTGATTTAAATAATTGAGGAGGTTGGAGTTAAAGTAAAAAGATCTGGTTGTCATGTAGGAAAGTACAAGAAAAGCTTTCTTCCAATTGGAGGAATGAAAAATTAATATTTTTTTTTATATTGGGGTGATATGTATCTTAATTACTATGGTTATTATGATTTTACCTTGTAGTTAAAATGGCTTATCAATTGCGCGTATAATATTCTACCAAAAAAAAAATTTGCGCATATAATTATTATCAAGCATGTATATGACAAATGACAAAGCAAGAAGCCATGCTTTATTAATTTTAATTTGATGGTTTTACTCTTTCTATTTACAAATTAATTTTGTTATATTTCAATTGTAAGAATGATCTTTACCCCGTTTACGTAATGACCTTCAGTTTTACATAGAAATAGAAATACCTTTTTTCTTTTATAAAAAATTGAAATAACTTATATTTGTGAAACTTGATGATTTAATGAACAACATATCTAGTGTTTGAACTTCATCACATTCTGCATCAAATATTTAGGCCATTATGCTTAATTTTGTTTAGTTTTTGCTTTTACATTCCAGACCAATACACAAAACAAAAGGTGTTCAAGCTTGATGGCTTAGTAATCGAACTTATGAAATTACATATTGATTTTGCAAACTAAAGGCATTTAAGTAGGCTAGAAGAATGTCAAATTGAGATTCTGCTGATGACTCCACCTTGGATCCACACTGGTTCCCCCTGTCGGATGACATTCGAATTTCAATACTTTGACAATGAAAGGAAACATATTAGATTGTGAATTCAGTTTAGTTAAAAAATAAACCCTAGAGTTTAGGATAACTAACTTTGGTTAGCTTAACCAAGTTAGAGAGCTTGTTTTAGTTTGTTAGAGAAGTCTGTTACAAAATCACTTTGTATATAAGCTTTTCATTGCTTGTAAATAATGTCAAGACTTATTCATTATCAAATATTCAGTTTTTCTTCAATCACAAGTAAGCTCTCTCTCTCTCTCTCAAATCTCATAAACCCTAGAAACCCTAAGCTTACACAGTTTTCTGTTTTAACTGTTTTTGCACAAGTTTCTTTATAGCAATCCACCTTGTTCTATCAAAAATGTCTTATAGGCATTAAATCTCTTGTAAGAAAATTGACATGGAGGAGTAAATGCTGAATGTAGTTGCAAGATCAAGTGTAGAGGCAAAAAAAACTCTAGCTATATGGCTCATAGGGACCAAAAACATATTTAACCCAAAAATTAGACATGCTAAAACATCAAATATTTTGGAATAAAGTTGAAGTCCTTAAACATCAAAAGATAAAAAATAAAAAAAATAAAAACACAGAAGAAATAGTAGTTTCTACTAATGTTTTTCTTGGTCTTTTTTTGCATTTAGCAATTGTGTCATGTGCGCCTTCAATCTGATGTATTCATCTTACTATGAAATTTATAGGTATTCACCACAAATGCTCAAACCATATATAAGTCGAGTTCAACCATGTTTTCCACAATAGGTAGTATCTCAACTCACTCAAATGCTAACATCACTTTATCTCATCTTATATCTAGTATCATATGGGAAAGAATGTATGTGCAAGCAGTACGTAGTTTAGAAGACATTTTTCCCTAAAAAGATAAGTTTAGTAGAAATTTAATGATGAAAAATTTGAATGAGAAGGTGAGGAGGCATGTGGAAAGAATCCATTTTAGCATGGTTCTAAAATTTATATCAACAAGAAGAAAAGCTTTTGAGGAGTTCTAGCAACACATCATCTAACACACACTTTCCAACACATATGGGTCCTATAGAAATTTGGTGGAATTCATATAACCAATATAAGAATGTTAAGTGTGTATTGCTCACATTTTCAAAGTTTTTTCTCTGAGGTATAAAAATTAATTGTAACCAGAAAATTCTCCGAGAAAATGGCTGAGCAAATTAGATTGTATAAAATTCTCTTATTAAATGCAACAAACATCTAAATTGTTCTTTGCTTTTAATCCCAGCATTGATCTTTTCAACATGCATGGATGGTAATTCAACTTGTAACAATTCTAAGGAATAAACTGAACAGGCTACCTTTTCTCACAGTTATTACGGAATTGATCAACTACTGTCAAATTAAACTGTGCATATCTGAATCTGCAACATCCAAATACTTGGAGAAATAGTCCACATTGTTCCCATTTAGGAAAATCAGTGCACGACTGATCAGAGTGAAAAAAAATAACATTAAAAGGGATCACTGCAGATAAATACATATAGGACCTAAGATAACAACTACAGAAAATAAAATAAAAAATCACTTCAAGCACAAGATAGAGCCAGCTATATATATTGGGTCAACCGAAACCAAAATATTATATTGTATATATGTCTACTGAAATAGAAAAATGAACATCATGCATTGATTCAAGAAATGCATTGATTCAACTGAGAAAATCTGTCAATTCTCTATGTGAATCATAATTGTAAATGAAAAGAGAAATTAGCTGAAAACTTGGAAGTGTAAAACAATTCAGAGTTGTCCTACAATGCAGAAAGACTGTATGATACTAACATTCATAATTAGTCATGCAGTTAAGGATAATGGATTTAGAAATTCATGAACCATATTCTAAGATTAGCCTACCTAATTTAAGCCTGACAGTCTAAGAAATAGTCTTCAAATTAGGAAGGAAAATTCAAAGTAGAAAATGTGTTTTCTAATAAGCTAAATTGGCATTGAAGTAAAAATGTTGTGGTCAAAAAGGCTAACCAAATACATAAATCAAAATGGAGGGATTGACTTGAAGATTTGAAAGAGCTTCTCATAACTTTCCAATTCAGATTGAGTTTCCGGAATTTGATCTTCGACACTTTTCAACTTGATTTGATCATCAACGAGGTGCTGGAAAATTGACTTAACTTCTTTATTCAAAGATGTAATCTTATCTTTCTCTTGATCTTGAATCTCAGCAATTTTGGCTCTGTCACTTTGTAGTTTTGCAATCTGAGCATCAAGAGAGTCGAGTTGTGTTTGGTGGTTTGTGAAGGAAGTCATTGAGTTCAATATTTTCTGTCTGATTTCCTTCAATGCTTCATTATCTTGGTTAGTGCTCTTCTTGGCTAAGTCTCGCTCTTTTTTCAAATTTTCAATTTTTTCAAGCATCCTCACAATGTTGTTGAGAAGGTTAACAACAGCACCGACTTGTTCTAATTGGAGAGAGGAAAACGCATCGGCATTAGCGTCGATTTTTTCCTTGACTGCGTTGAAGTTAACTTAAGAAGTGATCCCTTCTTTAAGTTTTTCAACCAAGTCTCCTTTAAAAGCAATATCCCTTAATTCCTGAAGAAGTTGCTTAGGGAGATTGGGATCCCGTTTTGAGTATTCTCGTCCTTGGACAGAATGCTGGGATTTTAAGGAAAGAGTAATCCCTTCCGATAAAACTCTGTCAATTGCCGCAATGACATCCTCATCTACCATAGCATCAAATTCTTCAGAGTCTATGCTGACTAATTTTGAAGTGTTGGATTTGCTGGTACCTTCATTTTCCCCTTTTGACTGTTGAGCTTCAATGTTTTTGTCAACATCTGTTTCTTCGGATATAATATTTTCGTTTTTCTCCTCTAACGATTCTTCATCTTTGGGTTCTACGTCTGAGAGACAAATAGGAACCTAAACAAGGAAACAAGAAACTGAGTTCAGTTCAAGAGAAGCCTAGAAAAGGGATAAGAATAAATAAGTAGCTTTGATTTTTGCATCACATCAAACAAAACTAATTTCCTTTACATAAACCTCAAAAAGAAAATACCTGGCGATTGTGCACATATTTCATGTATGAAGGCACATCGGGATAGCGGAAATGTTTCTCGTTATCCATTGCAGAAGCTTTCTGAAAGCATATAATAGCACCATTGTTCAACTGCATTCATGGAAAAACAAATCAATATGAAAATCAATGATAAAGTAACTTAGTGAACATCAACTGGGTATGTACTATACCTTGCTTTCTGTAAATGTTAATTTCTTGTCAACAGGATCACATTTAACATTTGGTTCAAACTCAATTTCCTGCACAACAATACACACAATTAACTCAGTAACGCTACATGATTAAAGTCACCCATAGAGATTAAAAGATCCAGCACCTAAAGATGACAAAAGAAAAGGACCTTTCCCTTCTGGTATGTCATATGCAAGAATAATTAATTTCCATAGACCATGATGCACTTTATTTGCAATTAATCACACGCAAGCTTGGTTACTAAACAACTGAAACCATGACTGCTTGACCCAAACAAAATAACAAAGTATATTTCTTCTGCACATGCAAGGATGCACTACAATTTGAAATTTTTATGTTGTACAACAGATAAATCATGAAGAGTTTAATTTTTTTACATTGTCAGAAAATAAAAGTTTTAGAATGTCAGCAAATCACAATAAACATTTTTAATAATCTGACAATTATGATTGATTGACAACGTAAAAAAATCTTTACACCGACAATGTATATAAATTAATAGCATGTTTGGATACACGCCTATCCACCGCAGTCGCGCGTCCAGCAAGCTTGCGTTCTACCGTGAAAATCAAAAAGCTATAAAGTGTCGCTTCAAAAAAACACATGTCTGGCTAAAACCTAACAAACGTTTACTAAATCCAATGCTAAATCAAACAACACAAACTAACCTCATAAAGTTCAATCTCTTCATCAAGATCATAACCAGCCAATTTATTTAACCTTGCTAAAATTGCTGACGGGTTACTATAACAGTTAACAAAGAGCCTTCCAACAAAACTGCCATAGAAGGAAAATACATTTGATGTCAACTCAGGTCCACCTTGTACACCAACAATTATTAAAATCAGCACAAAAAATAATTCAGTACCGCAGCTTTTCTTTTTCAGGATCATATAACTTGAAAAAAAGTAATATGTCAAGCTTTCTCTTGGTGACTGGTACTGGTGCCATGGGGCATAAATCCTAAATAATAACGTAGTTTGTCAACAGGACTATGCTTGAATGATGTTACATAACATCAAAATAGTATACAACTTCACAATTTAAATGTTACCGGCCCACGCTCCACTTCCAAAAACAATACAATTTGTTCAACCTGCAATTTGAATCAGAATGGGAAAAACGTTGAAAACTTCAGATCATAGAGAAATTGATGTACTGCACAGACACTGAATCTCCAATTAATATGAGAAGAAAAAAAAAACTATGCGATCCAAAATAATCATACAAAAACCACTTGCATTTATTACATATACATTTGTGCATTGGTAGACCTGTTAAAAAAGGTGCAAAGATGAACCCTTAGTGTATTTAGTAATATAATTGATTTTGTAATATAAAAAAGGCTTAATTACACTTTTGGTCCCTTAACTTATTTTTTGGTTTCGTTTTGGTCCCTTAACTATTAAAAGTTTCGTTTTGGTCCCTTAACTTATTTTTTGGTTTCGTTTTGGTCCCTTAACTTATTTTTTGGTTTCGTTTTGGTTCCTTAACTCTAATACATTCATCCTAACATAAAGGACCAATGTGGTTGACGGAGGAAGAGTTAAGGGACCAAAACGAAACCAAAAAAATAAGTTAAGGGACCAAAACGAAACTTTTAATAGTTAAGGGACCAAAACAAAACCAAAAAGTAAGTTAAGGGACCAAAACGAAACTTTTAATAGCTAAGGGACCAAAACGAAACTAAAAAATAAGTTAAGGGACCAAAAGAGTAATTAAGCCTATAAAAAAAGGAAAGAGGTCTAATGTTTTATTAAAAATTTCCTAAAAATGGTATGGTCCACATTTAGATCCTTTTTATTAGACCTATATTAGATGCATCCCTGTATACATTATAAAATTTTAAGAAATAAAAAGAAGGTAGTCAAAGATAGGGGGTTGGGTGGCTCAACGGGTTTGAGCTAAGTGAAAAGAAGTTGGGGGTCTTGGATTAAAACCCAAACAAATGAGTAAATATTAATATAACAAACTAACTACTAACATTTTTTATTCAAAAAAAATTAAAGGTAGCCAAGGATGGAAAAAATAACGATAAAGACAAACAAAGCAAACACATAGAATTAACTGTTGGTGTAAAATGTCATGAACAGATTCAACATAAAGCAAATGAACTTACGTTTCTTGCTTCCTCATTTTGTCTCATTGGCCGAATAGGACGATATGTATGGTTTTGACTCCTTGCCCAATACCAAAAGCGCTGGAATCCAGCCGGTATGTCAAACTCTTTAGCAAGCAATTTCTACATATCACATTAAAAATCAAACAGAAAATCAAATTTTACAGAAAGACATTATAAAATATATTTTAAATTACAAAATCAAAAGTGTAAAAACCACAAGGATTCAATACGAGGAATTTTCTTCTTCTTCTTCCAACTAAAGCATCATGCTTTTAATATTTTAGTACATTTTTTAAAAAAATTGTTCTCTATGAGGATGCATCGAAAATAATGATTTTCCTATCGGCACTTCACAAACAAAACTTTCCCAACTTCCATGACTCTTATGTGTATAAAAATTTGAGAAGATGGTACAAAAAGTTAATGCAGTTATTCACAAGGTGGTTGCCTAACTAATGATGATACCTTGAAATCTTTAAATGTCGTATTCTTGGGAACACGAAAATTGCTCACTTTGTCAGGGTCAACAAGATCAAAATATATATCCTTTCCAATCTGTTGTGCAAGGTCTTCATCTCGTACTACCTAAGTTATCAGTATAAATATAAATGCAATCTGATTGAGCAATTAACAAGATGAATTTAAAGAAACAGACATTACTAGTTTCTAGGGAAGCAAGCTTAGAACACCTTTATAATAGTGTAGAGGTGAGCCTCTGCGTTTGCTTTATTTTTGTGCTTTTGTAATTTCTGGTCTTTCTTCAACCTCTCCTGCATAAACCCATTGTACAAAACCAGTGCAGATTTTACAGAATAGACCAACATATAAAGTACAGCAGAAATTAAAAGTTAGTGGCAACCATAGGTTGGTTTTATTGTCTTGAAATACTCATAAGGAACATCATCAAAGTATTGGTTTAGGAAGAGTTCAAATTTTGAGG
This sequence comes from Medicago arabica, assembly GCA_946800305.1. Lineage (NCBI taxonomy): Eukaryota > Viridiplantae > Streptophyta > Magnoliopsida > Fabales > Fabaceae > Medicago > Medicago arabica. The sequence continues at coordinate 5,003,651 of OX326970.1, forward strand.
GGGGGGGGAGGACATACTTTTGTCAGGAACAGTCATTGATTGCAATAGTCGAATATGACATGAGTTCTTATATCAATCATAAAATAAATTAGAGCTCTAAACTTATTTGGAAGTTAAACTTGCTGCAAAAGATGATAGGTCGCTACCTGGCTTGATTTATTTTGGGCTCTAAAGTACGTAAGAATATCTACTTACCCTTACATGGTCAGCGATGTCTTGCTCATCCACATTGCGTGTTACCTCAACTTCAACTACGAGAGTATTATTCACAACATACCCTCTTGAAGGATCAGATAATTCACCAAGAGGTATGAAGGATGGCTCACCCCAATCACATTCTTGTTTATTGAATCGGTGCTGCAGGTCTGCATAGTACAAACAAAGTTACAAAAACACCACAGCTTTGCCCAAAAATATGTGCATTTTCACTTTTTTTTAAGGGGTGCCTTCCGGGGCTTCGAAAGAGTTCAAAAAAGAGAATTGAAGTCATGGTGGTGACTACACAAAAGTGGCTGCTCTCTCATGTTATCTCTTCTTTCTCTCCCACATTTCTCTCATTAACTACCCAAAAGTCATGGTGAGTTTCCTGCGGTAAAGGTAGAGGATAGTTTTCCACTGGGTAGTTAGACCCTTCTTTTATTCAACATGTCAATACTAACAAAAGTCCATTAAAGACAAGTAATATGATTGAGGAGGTCAAGGGTTCAAACCCCATTGCCAACATATATAATACTAACAATACCAACATTGACAATTGACATTACAATATAATTATTTTCAGATTTTGATACAAAAATATATCTTATCAGGGAAAGAGTAATGTACAAGTGGTAGTTTCAAGTCAAGTAGAAAAGTTCAATGACGTAAAATTTGAATGAGAAGATGGGGAGGTAGGCACGCGTAAAGAAACTAATTTAGCAAGATTCTGAAATTTATATCAACACCAAAAGTATTTTTCCGCGAGGTTAAAAAATTATTGGTTAATCAGAAAACAACCTACCACAATCATACAGACTTCTTGGAGAAAGTGGCAGTGCAACAAGTATAAAATTCTCTTTCAACAAATGCAACAAATTTTTTACAACATTCTTTGCTTTTAATTCCAGCATTGCTCATTTCAACATGCATGCATGGTAGTTCATTTTATAACAACGGTAAGGAACAAACTGAATACTGAATAGGGTACCTTTTGTCACAGAGTCCTCAGCATTGATTTGATTAACTAATGACATGCTAAACTGTGCATAAATACTCCAACCCTTGGGCAAATTTTCTGAATCTGCAATGCCAATATACATGGACAAATGGTCCATCACATTGTCCCCTTCTGGGAAAATAATTACATGCCTGCTCAGATAAAAGAAAAAACATCAGAAGGGATCACGGATGATAAATACACACAGGAACTAATGTAACAACTACAACAAAATCACTTCCTCCAATAGATAGAATCTACATGGGTCAAACAAAACCAAAATATTATATTGTATATCACGTCAATTGAATAGAAAGATGAACATCATGAATAGATTCGGGGAATACCATTTATAGCCCCCAACATCAAATACATCTGAACAGATCTTTATCTCATTCCTCCAAGAAAATCTTTCAATTCTCCATGTGAATTTAAATGGAGAAGGATCCTTGCTAGGCTGGCTATCCACAATGGTGGCATTTTCAGGTTGAGGACCTACTAATGTTCATAAAAATAAATGAAAAGAGCAACTAAGTAAGTATCAAGACTTGAATATCTGAAAACTTGGAGAGGTAAAACAAATAAGAGTAGTCCTACAGATGCTTAGTCCAGCAATGTAGAATGGCTTAAGAAGTACATGAACATGATTGGTGTATATTTCATGAGTTCGTGAATATGATTTTGAAGTTCATGAACCATATACCAAAATAAGCCCACATAACCGTATCGTAAATCATTCATCCATGTTTACCAGATTGACTTATGGACCTTTGAGTTACATATTACCTATAAAGCATGGACTCAACACCTAACACCACACTGACATGTTGACACTACTAAATTAATGCAAAAAACGTTGGACACCGACACTGCTACAAATATATTTACTTATTTATTTATAAAAGATATAAACTGAGAATAAAAATACATACATGTGCTTCTTCTAACTTGAGCAATTTATTTCATTCAAAAACGTTCTAAAACACTAATGGTAATATTTGACATTTATATATCCATCTACTATAAATAAGTTAAAAAATGATGTAATGAACTTTAATGTTTATAACCTCTCATTGATTAACATATATTTAACTCGTGTGTCTATTGTGTGTGAAAGCAACAGAGAGGGAGAAAATATGTTCAGACATTTGTCTAAGTTGTTCGAAATGCGTATGAGTGTTGTATAGGTGTCGGACACCAGCCCAAGGAGTGTCGTAGTAAAAGAAAAAAACAATTTTATTTAGGACGCTTGTCTTAGTTGTCTAATATGTGCCGTAAGAGTGTCATAGGAGTGTCGGAGACCGATACATGTCGGATACTGCGACATATCTAGTCATATAGGTGTCTATGCTTCATAGCATAGCATGTTACATAGCAAAGAAGAAACTACTACTATTTATAAAAATAAAAGACATTACTAGTAATCAAATCGGTAAAAGATGATGACATTGAATACCTGAAACTGTTGTCTTTCTTCTCTTATGAGCTGCAAAAGAGGTTCTTCTCTCATCTACGTGTTCTCTTGCCATCTAGCCTGTGGTGATATTATTGATTTTGAAATGAGAGAGAACCGACACAGACCCAAAATGCAATTACAGTTTTGGAAACAAACATACATATACATTCCCAAACTATGAAACACCAACACTCTTCATTTGATTACAATGAAAAGTGAAAAGAAAGTAAAAAAAAAAAAAAAAGCATTTTTGTTGTTAACATAAAATGGAAAAAGGGAAAAGTTTTGAAAAAAGCAAGTGTGTCAACAAAACAATGCATGAAGTTGCTTCCTTAATAGACTGACAATAAAAGTAGTATAAAAATGGTACCTTTGCTGTGTTTTGAATCAATGGTGGTGGTGGTGTGTTTAGGGTTTTGAAATGGAAAAGGAGAAGCTTGGATTGGAACTTCTGATTGACTGAAAAGGAAAGACTCTAGAATATTGCTTATGTGATACGTTTTCTCTTTCACAAACCCATTTTTTATTATTTTTTATTTTTTTAATATTTGTACAGTTTTAAATAACTTGTTTCCTAAAAAAATTAAATAACTTTTGTGACAACCATTTTTCCTTATTTCTTATTGGATAAAAAGAATAGAAAGAAATAAGAAGAGAGAAAGAGAATTGTTCTAAAAGTTGTTAAAATATAGTTGTATAAATATTATTTTCTTACTAAAAATATTGAGTAGTGATATTTAGACTTCAATTAATAACAACTTTGGTGACAACGTAATTTTTCTCTTTTTTTATTGGTCAAAATCGATGGAGAGAGAAAAAGTAAGAGATATGATATGAATAATATTATGTGTGAGTATGAGAGATAAAGTTGTTAAAAAATTGTCACAAACTAGTTGTACAAATATTATTTCTCAAAAATATAATGTAAATATGAATGAGAAAGTTGTCTAAAAATGGGATGTACAAGATATTTCTCTTGATTTTAATTTGATGGTTTACTCTTTCTATTTGCAAATTAATTAATCTTGTTATTATTTCAATTGTAAGAAAGATCTTTACCCTTTAATGACCTTCAGTTTTACAGAAATAGAAATAACTTATAGTAGTATTTGTTGTGATTTAATGAACAACATATCTATTTGAACTTGGTCACATTCTGCATTAAATATCAGATCAATACACTAGGCGTGTTCAAGCTTGATGGCTTAGTAATTGAACTTATGGAATGGAGTATTGATTTTATCAAAGAAAATGTGAAGAATAAAATTGGGCATGAATCGGAATTGTGCAAAATTTTGAGAGTAGTACCAAACGTCAATGCACCAAACCCAATTTTTTCTTCTTTTAGGCAACATGCTTTACTGAGCTTAACTAAGGACTTAATTAATCCATTAACTAATATGGGTTACCTATGATATGACTGACCAGAATCATCACACAAAGGAAAATTGAAGTTGCAATGACATTAATCAATATTCCCAAATCACTCTCGGGTGACATTCAAATTTGAATACTTTGACAATGAAGGGAAATTAAATCTCTTGTAAGAAAATTGAAGGTGTTGCCTGTTCTTGGTAAGATACTCAATGACATAGAGGAGTAAAAGCTAAATGTAGTTGCAAGATCAAAGGCAGAAAAACTCTAGCTATATGGCTCATAGGATCTACGAGGTGTTATGAATGAATATCATACTTCATGACCTCAAAGTAATTAAAGGACGAAGATCATATGAGGCTAATATGTGATAATACTTCTTCCATTAGAATTGCATGCAACCCATTTCAACATGATAGAATCCAACACATATATATATATAGATAGAGTAATTAACAACATGTTTATAAAGACATAGACAAAACAAATTTCTAGGGAAACAAGCTTAGAACACCTTTATAATAGTGTTGAGTTTCTGCCATTTCTTATTTTTGTGTTTTTTTTCACTATTCAAATTAAGCGTAGCACATCAAAATTCATGGTCCCATTCAAATGCACACAAAAATTCCCTTCCTTTTAGAGAACTTTAACCAGAGATTTTCATTGTACTGCCATAAGTGGAGTAAAATTGGACATGAATCGGAATTGTGAAAAGTTTGAGATAGTATCAAAATAACCCATTAACTAACTATGGGTTACCTATCATATGACTGGTCATTAAATCTCTTGCAAGAAAATTGAAGGTGTTGCATGTTTTTGGGAAGAAACTCAGTGACATGGAGTGGTAAAAAGCTAAATGTAGTTGTGAGATCAGGTGCAGAGGCAGAAAAATTCGAGTTATGGCTCACAGGGTCTGTGAGGTGTTATGGATGAAGATCATACTCCATGACCTCAAAATTAAGTGCAAAGATCATATGAGGCTAACCTGTCTGTGATTATACTTCTTCCATTAGCAATGCAGTGATGATAACCCAATACAACATGATGATACTTTGAAAAGGTTAAATGAGGTCTGCTTTTGACCGCAGAAACAACTCAATCACTTTATTGTTCAAGCATTTTTCCATGTTGCTTGGAAGAGTAAGAAGCAAAGCGTAGTTGCTAAACCATGTGCTGAACCAGAATTCATAGCTATGGCACAAGGAATTTGTGAATTATTGTAAATAAACAAATGCTAAAAGATTTTAAGATAAAGTGTATGAAGTTGTTTTGTTACAATAATCGACCAATATTATTGCATATAATCATGTTTAACATGACAAGACAAAATACATTGACATTGACCGACATTTTATCAAAGAGAAGTTGGATATTGGATTGATAATTGCAACCTACATAAGCTGGCAGATTTATTAACTAAAAACCATGTACCATTAGCAATTGTTTCTTTCTATGCACAATGCATATTTAACTAAAGAAAAATGCTACTAGGTGCGAATGAAAATTCGTGAAAAACCCACGAATGGCTTGCAGCAACCATTTCTTAATGCTTTGGTCATTCTAGACACACTCGTTTGTTTCGAAGCTTCACCTCTATGTCATACACATATTCAGTGACAAATTTTGAATGAATATATTCGTATATAAAAAGATGCAATTAGCTACTCATATAGTACAAAAATACATGAAAATATAACATTGTAATATTAGCGAAAAGGCATTTGCTTTTTTTGTTAATGTGATGCTTTGATGGGTTAATGCTCATATGATTGTCTCATAATATAAAATCATGGGATGACAATTGTCCTTTCAACACAATGGTGCTATGTAAAGGTATATATAGATGCGTCATTTGATGATTGTACATTGGCTAGTTATTGCATCACTGTTGAAGCGGCATAGAACATGGATGATAAGTGATGAGGGTTGTAGTATAGTGTTAAGGTACAGAACAAGAATTAAAACTGTGAGAGAGAGAGAGTTTAGATGGCATTCGTACCATATAGTAGATCTCTTAACTAAAACACCACGGTACAAAACTAAATGATTATCTTCACTTGGATTAGCAAAACTATTTTTTAACTAAAACAAATATAACAAAACTATAGTAAAGATGTTTGTAATTAGATTTTGTAACAAAAGGATCTTCAAGTTATTTTATTATTTAACCAATCAAACCAAATTAAGTCAAATATAAAGATGCAAAGTGCCAAAGTCATTGGTCAAAACCAGAGCTTTGGCAACAGGGGAGGCTTCAACAATGAAAAATATATATACAAGAGAATAATCAAGTAGTAAAATACATATAATTGGTTGCAGTGCATCATCAATATGGAAAAAGTTAAAAAAAGGAACCAAACACTGAAGCTTTTCATGTTGCAGTAAAACTTTGCACATCAGTTTTAGAGTTGCAATTTTCTTTGAAGTCCCACAAACTCACATATATCCAGATGAAAACATATAAGTTTCAGGATCTATCTTATTATATCCTCACAAAATATCATATGCCCCCTATAATGTTAAGCACCTAGAGCATAGATTACCCAAAACACCAATTAAAGATATGCATGTAAAAAGAAGTGAAGCACAAAACATAGCTCCATAACAAGTTCACTCGAACCAACACTTGATACCCTTCAATAGAAACTTGAATAAACATAAATATCAAACAAAAATTGCAAATTGAAACAGCCTAAATGGAAAGCACCTTCCTTGTTCTTGTTCTTGTTACTGGAAGAAACATAAACATGAAACAGAAATTGCAAACTGAAAGAACCTAAATGAAAAGCATTTTGCTCGCTCTTGTTATTGGAATGAATAAAACATCAACAGAAGTGGTTTTTGTTTAAGTTTCTAAAGATCATCCGTAGGGCAACTCCTCCAACGGAACAGAAGGTCTTATTAAGGGGTCGCTAATGGCCTTGTCAGATAGGGGTAGTTGGGTTGATTTCGGTACATCGCTTCTAAGTTGAAGGTGAGATCAGGTTCTAGTTGTAGATCTTTTAAGAAGAGTTGATAATCAGCCTCGACACTCACAACTCTGCCATTCTCTTCGTCATAACTAGTCTTGGTAATCAAAATTGCAGCAGAAAGATCGACATTCGTGTTGGTGTTAGCTCCCCCTCCTTCTCCTCTTACTACAGACAAGTCATAACCAAGAGCATAGTCACCGGATTTTAAAATATAACCAAGATGAGTCTTGATTCGAAATGTTGTATCATTATTTCCAAAATCTTCCATGCGAGCAACCACATCATCAGCTAAACTATAGTATTTTGTGGCAGCTGTGGTGGCACCAGCAGCAATCTCATCCTCATCCTCCAAATGAAAGAAAGTACGCAGATGAGAAACATGTTGTTGACGAACCTTCACAACAATAGCGCACACACCATCTCGGGGTACGCAGATGAGAAACCACTTCTTTGCTATTGGAATACGCTGCCTCACTCACTTTTATATATCTATTTATTCACTTCTTTTTTTTAAGCAAATCTATTTATATTTTTGAAGCAAATCAATTTATACACTTGTTTATAGTACTTGTTAAAATAATATAAAATACTTTATTTTATAAAAAAATAAAACTGTAAAATAGTTTGTTGTTACGTTGGTACAAAAGAAACATGCTTATGGTATTTTATTAGACATTAACTGGTAATTGTTATAAAAAAAATATATATTAACCCGTAAATACATGGTGGTACATCAATATCATATGAAAGCTAGCTAATGATGAGATCACCTTTGCTAAGGCGTGAACAACTCTTTGGCTTGCCTCCGACTTATGTCGGCATAAGAGTTTTGAAAAGAGAAATTACAATTGTGTCAGCATTCTTACATAATTTTGCCTAACTCGATAATATCATTGCTTCCTTTCTGAAAATAATTGAACCCCTTCTTAGAGTCAAGAACAAAATTCATGTTATCTAACCGAAGATTTGACACCCACGATATAGCATATGATAGAGTCGCAACGCTTCCCCAACATCCATGGAGCACAATGGAAAGAGTCACATGGTCTTTCCAATCACAAAATATCCATTTTCGTCACGAATACACATATCAATCCCTATCTTATTCTGAGAGGAGGAAAATGAGGCATCTATATTGTATTTATATCTTCCTAGACTTCTTCTCCCATCGCGGCACCACAATCCTATTAGGCACCTGCTGAGTTGTATTATTTGTCTTGGTGTGACCATTCAAGTGGCCATCTCTACCATGCCACGTCGCATTGGCCAACCTTCAGTCTTCTAGATATTAAACTTCTTAAAAATAGTGAATTTTATCTAGTATTTTATAATGTGAGTTTTAAGGTTTGTCTGAAGTTGGTTTGTAAATTTGGAATGTGACAGTTCTCTTGCCAATTTCAATGGATTAATTTGACTTCTTACCCCAAAAAAATTAACCTCCTTTGAGAAAGAAAAAAAAAATACTATTAATCTGAAAGTTAAAAATAGTAACCTCAAATTATTGAGTCCAGACAACAATAACCCTGGATCACATCACTTGCTCGCGACCCTTTCAAACAGAAGCCTTGTTCCTTGCTGATTAGTTACATCCGCAGTCCAAAATCGTTGTTGGAGATGGAGAAGTGGTTTAATGCTACACATGTTCAGGTTTGCAATCATGTACCTGATGATATTGTCTTCTCTATTATGTCAAAACTTTCTTACAAATCTTTTGAACAATTTGAATGTGTATCCCCATCATGGTCCCTCTTATTTGATAACTCTTATTTCATGACTATGTACCGCAACCATTTATTACTGAAGAATCATTCTTATATTTATGACGGTGCATCTGTACTCAATACAAACGACGCCAGATGATGATGCTGGCTATCACGATTATAAAAATGTTTTGTATTCTCTTTCGGATGAAAGGTGTGAGAATATGGTCAAATTAGATTGGCCAAACCCTCCATTTCAAGAGGATGACCTGCCGCCATATGATGACTCATTATTTGTAGACGCATACTTAGCATATCTGCATGCTGATCCTCGTTTTGAAATGTTGGGTTCTGTAAGTATTAATGGTACTATTTGTCTCTATTGTAATCATGGAACCCCACTTTCATTTTGGAACCCAGTTACACATGAGTTCAAATCCATTCCTCGGAGCCCTATTAAGCAAGTTGTTGTCAATAATTGCGGCGCTCGATTTGGTTATGACTGTGTTAAAGATGACTATAAGGTGATTCGGCTCCAACAGAATTTTCTAACCCGTGAATTGCTACCTATTTGTTCTTGGGAGATATATAGCTTAAATAGTAACTCTTGGAGGAAAATTGACGTCGATGTGCCTCGCTCTTATGACAATAAAGATGTGTACATGAATAGTGTGTGTCATTGGTTGAGTAAAACCGAAAAATATTTTCAACTGGTGTCATTTAACTTCAACAATGAATCTGTGATTACAACTCCCATACCCTCTTACGTGGATGATAGTTTTGGTTGTTTTCTCATGAGACAACTGATGCTATTAAATGGGTATATTGCTTTCATAATGCATATCGGGGCATGTAAATTTCGCATATCAATTTTGGGGGAACTGGGTATAAAAGAATCATGGATTAAACTCTTCAGTGTTGGACCTTTACCTTGCCTTGGTTATCCAATCGGAGCGGGTAAGAAGGGCAAGATATTGTTTAGGAAAAGTGACGGTGAACTAGCCTGGTTTGATTTAAGTAACGAGATGATTGAAGAGATTGGTGTTATAACAAGGCATTCTCATGGTAAAATAGTACTCCATAAAGAAAGCATTCTTCCAATTGGAGGAATAAAGAATTGATTTTTGTTTTCTGTTTTCACTCACAAGTTATGCCTAATAGATTTTTCCCTTGTAGAGTGGCTTGTTAAATGTGCATAGCATAGTTATTATCAACTGTGTGCCAAATTAAGAAACTGTTTGATAATATGAATTGTTCTTTATTATTTTTATTTTAAAAGTTTGCTCTTTTTCTATATGTAAACTGTCCCGGTTTCTATTTCAATTGTATGAATTTTTTTTACCAATTTTATGCAGAAATAGCTTATAAATTTCATTACATTCTACTTGAAAAATTTGAGTTTCATCATTGGATCACACATATCATTAAAACCATTTAGAGAGCTTATTTTGCTTTGCACATGACAGGAGACACACTCTTGCGACCAATAACCGAATCTGCTAGTATTTATTTTGATAAGAATCATTGTTATTCAATTGCTCTGCTTCTACAAAACAGCTTTTAATGTACATTTTAGTTGTGTTCATTTTTGCTCACTTCAGTCAACAATGCAAGCATTGCTTCTGCTACAGAAGTTGCACATCACCTATCTTGTAGTGCAGTAATCTGGCAGCTAAACAATTGAGCATGTGGATGCAATATTTTGCAGGAACATATAATTTCTTTTGAGAAATAGTTTTCCTTAAACTTTATGATAAAAATTATGTCTTGTTTTCCTTGAATGGAACTCAAATGCCAAAAGAGAACAATTTGAGGATATGGACATCACTGATGTTGAGTCAACGATATTGCTAATGATATTTCATGTTGTGCTGCTGTTGAATAATTTTATATGCCTATATCTCGTGCCGGCATAGACTTGAGGGACGTATGTGTGGCAAAATCTTTAGAATAGACTACAAATTGGACACAAGAGCAAGATGGTATTGATATGACTAGATTTGGTCCTTCTTCTGGTTTACCAAATTGATACTACTAGATGGATCATAAGAGCATGTAAGAAGATTCATAATACATAGATTGGATCAATTCTAGACAAACTTTTATCAAGTTGTGGATTCAACACATGAGAAAAATATGTGAATGAGAGAACATCTTATAATATCTTGAGATCTTCATTATATCTTACCTCATTCGGGTATTGAGCATTTAGACATTTTAAATATAGGTTACCTATTCACACAATCTCTAACTGCATGTTACTCATTCTTGGATTCTCTGAAAGGCCACTTTAGCTTACTCACGTACAAGTTGTGATGAAAAAAATCCCCCTTTTTCTATTCATGTATGGATTATAAAATATATTGTATGTTACTTTATGCTTTACATGAAATTCTGGCTGATACTTGTAGGTTGCTCTTTGCATTAGCTTTGCATTCCATTTCTCTCTTATTTTCTCACCGGCCTTATTCATATTACTAACTAGCATTCCCCTCGCAAAGGATGTGGTGGAGCGTAACATTCCAATCTTTCTTCATGTAATCTCTAATAATCTCTAACATGTTTCCATAACGATGAAAACGGGGAGTGTTCATAGTCAATGACTACACAACATGAAGTGAGTCAGAGTACCATATGATCTTCAAAAAGTCGGTTTGTCAACACAGAGTGAGCCCAACAAAAAGGTCTTCAGTCTCTACATGAAGAACGTTTGACCATCCTATACCTCTGTAGAAACCCAACAGGAAAGCCTCGTCATAATTTTGCAGTATATATACCACCAAAGTTGGCCCTCCTTTGATTAGTTAGAGTGTTGTCCTCCACATTAAGCACTAAACTGTCTTGATCACCTTTCTGCCAACGGACTTTGCAAACTAGGCTGGTAGGAGGGGGGAGAGATTTGCAAAGGTTGTTGATACTATGACTCTTTTATTTTGATTTTACGTAAGCTGTCAATTTTGTGAAAGTCACTTTGACGATATCAAATCCTAATGGAAATAAATAATTTTGGTTAAAGCAAATGACATGTCTCTAATTTTACTTGACGTGGTTGGAAATAATTTTATTTTGACACTATCTTAGAAATCGAGGTCGGATTTAACACAGCTTTATAAAACTGGTTTGTGAGATAAAGATTACATTACTTATAAACACTATTGCAAGTCGTCATCATATGTGAAATACTTTAACCGCGATTATTTTGCCCATTGCTAAATGCTAGCTTTGGTCAACATTATTTGTTGGTGTTGATGTGTGGTGCTAAATGCAAGTCATCGTCCCTTGTGAGTTTTATTTGCTCTCTGGCGAGAGGTTTAAAAATAAGGTCAAAATTGATTGGCCACCTCCATTTCAAGAGAGTGACCGTCATATTTATATTTTGGGTTCTGTTAGTATTAATGGAATTTTTTGTAACTACTCGGGAATTCAAGGTCATTCCTCCCAACCCTCTTAAGTGTGTACTACCTCCTCGGATCCCATGGTATGTTCTTCATGGATTTGGTTATGATTGTCTAACAAATGACTATAAAGTGATTCAATTTGTAGATTCTCTCCCCTTAGTTGAAGATGATATAGTTGAAGATGATAGTTATATTAATGATAGATCATCTTATGAGACCTTCTGGGAGATATATTCTCTAATAAGTAGTTGTTGGAGGAAGCTTGATGTTTGTATACCAAACTATTATTTGTATACGTTCGAGCGAGGTATCGGATTGTACACGAACGGAGTGTATCATTGGTGGGCTAGAACTGATGATTCAGATAATTTTGAAGAATGTTTGGTATCATTTGACTTTAGTAATGAGGTGTTGATTACAACACCCACACCCTCATACTTGGATGTTAGTCCTCGATGTGTTGAATATGAAGCAAAATGCTTGGTGCTTTCAAATGACTCCATTGCATTGATCTCAACTTATCCAGAGATAAATATTTTTTACATATCAATTTTAGGCGAACTCGATGTTAGAGAATCATGGACCAATGTCTTTACTGTTTAACACATACCTTTCATTGAGTACCCCATCGGAGTTGGGAAGAATTGCAATATAGTCTAAGAAAACTGATGACAAACTAGCTTGGGTTGATTTAAGTACTAAGATGATTGAGGAGGATCTTGGTGTTAAAGCATGGAAGTTTGGTTCTCATATAAGAAAGTACAAAAAAAAGCTTTCTTCCAATAGAAATGAATAATTAATTTGAAGTGGGTTGTTAATTGCACGTATTATAATTATTATTAAGTATAAGACAAAGTAAAAAATCATATGGGTTTGTTTTTTCTTTTTTCTTTTTTCTTTTTTGCTAATAGTAAGAAGTCGTATGAATAAGACTATGTTTGGCCCAGCTTATTTTAGACTTTTTTACTCCTTAAAAAATAAGTTGGGCCAAACAGTTTTTTTAGAAAGCTCTTGATAAGAAAAGTAGCTTATTTTATATGTGTAAAATGTACAAATTAAGTGCTTCCAACAAAGTTGATATTTGGAGCTTTTATATAAAAATTTCAGCTTTTCGGTACCTATACCCCTCTTCGAATCCCACTATAGTAATTTTTGTGACTAAATAAAATGTTGATTTATATTTTTTTTTGGTAATCATTGATTTATATATCTTTCGTAAAGAAAATAATATCATTATCTACTCCTCTTTTTTCTTTTTTTTAGTTACGTATTCTTCTCTTCCACTAATAATTTTATAATAATATATCATTAACCATTGGCCATATGCAAATGCCCATTTTTAAAATTAACTCACAAGATAAACAAATGTTTATGTTTCAAAATAAACACAATAATAAAAAAAGTTTTTCAATAACTGATCATATGATATTATCTCATAATATTTTTTGAAAAGAATGTTATATGTACTGACAAGTCAAAATATATACACACATTAAAGTTGATATAAAGTCAACAATTATGAGAATATAATTTGATGATATATCTAATCAATGTTAAAAATAAATTTATCAAAAATAAAGTAATACAAAAATTTATTTTCTTATTCATGAATTCTATCCAAAACGTTGATATATTTTATATGATTAATCTCTTTAGATAAACCTTCATTTATAAATTCTTAAAAAATATTTGATATAAAAATATATGATTTTTGAAATCATAACTATGAAAATATTATTTTTGCAAATTAGTTTTTGATTTTGAAATAATTTATTTATTATAATTTATGATAAAATAAGAACTTTTAAAATATACTAATCAAACACCTTTTAACATAAAAAATAAAATAAAATTGAAAAGAATTTTTTTTGACCAAACAACTTTAACTTAATTTTGACTTTAAGCTTGAAGTAACTTATATGCCCATGAATTACGCTGTTTTAATTTTTTTGAAGGTTTACGTTCAAACTATTTGCAAATTAATTTGTTTTATATTTCAACCGCAAGAAAGTTTTGTTTTCTACCTTTTATTGAATACAGCCTTCATTGATACATAAAAATAACTTATATATGTTTGTTTGAACTTCAATACATTTTGCATGAAATATTATGCCATTGTGCTTAATTTTGTTCTTTAATTTTTACTTTTACGCTGAAAATTTGTTAGCCATATGAAACTTTAAATATTGATAAACACTGAAGGCTATAAAATATTGTTCTTTATTTTTATGGCTTAGTAATCAAGCTTATGAAATTGCATATTGATTTTGCAAACTTCAACTTTAAGATATCCAAGTCCATTTGTTACAAAGAACGTAATACATTGAAGAGAAGATATATATGTAAAGAGACAAAAGTTAACTTAGAGCTAATCAAAATAAAATACAAATCATATCAGGAATTGAAATTCAAATGCACTGTATTGCATGTCGTCATCTTTCTGAGTCCATGTATCTACCCACTGGGGGAGCAAAACTGTAAATATGCTAAAAATAAATAAATGTTTCATTTAAAAACGGTCACATTAAAAAGGAGACGGGGGACTAACTACTAAGATTAGTATTAAAAAAATTGCAAAACAAAGACATTAAAAATATATATATATTTCCAATCAAACATGGCTAACATTTGTCTCTATGCATACATTTTTTAGGCGGCATTGTAACTAGGGTGGGAAAAAAACAAAAATTGAACCAAACTGTTGAACTAAACTGAACTGAAGTAATATCAAACTGAATCAATATATAAAAGTTTTGAACTAAACCATACTTATAGGAGCAGTTATTAACCGAACTGTTATGGTAAAAACTGAACTTAACCCTAAACTAAACTTAAACCAAAACTTAACCCAAAACTGAACTTAAACCAAAGTTCTGAATGTGATTTTGATTAAGCCTTTTGTTGATGCAATTTGTATTGGTGGATGTTTTATCATCCTTAAACTTAATTATGATGAAATTCAACAATTTGTTGATGAAATTTCAATTCACACACTTATGAAATTTGTGTGAGACCTTCTATTCAATTCAACAATTTGTTCCATCCATCTTAATTTCAATTCACACACTTATGAAATTTGTATGAGACCTTCTATTCAATTCAACAATTTGTTCCATCCACCTACTTCTCAAATTACCCAAACCCAACTCTAAGTTGTATTCTGCTGCATTGAGCTGTACAAACATCCTCATGACAAACATCAAGATGATGATACTTAAGAGCCATTGTTCTATATCCTCTCTTTATGTCATCCATGGTCACACTTTTAGGACTCGAACATAGTATGTTGTACAAGTTGCCATCATCATCCAGCTCAGGTTGAATTGGAACATTTTTTGTGGCTCTGCACGAAACAAAAAACTGCATACAATGTTGTCTTTGTAGCTTACTTGAGAGTGGAATAGTATGTTGTGGATATGGTTTGGAAATGCTAATTATGCCTGAAAGGATGATAAAACATTATAATTATGCCTGAGTTTAACGAAACAGTGCACTAATTTGGAGCAACAGTTCGGTTTGGTTCAAATTGTTTCATTATAATTCAGTTTGGACACAGTTTTGGATCTGAACTGAACTTTGCCCATCCCTAATTGTCACTTATACGGTTTAATGTACTTAAACGATCGAAAACTGTTGGTACTCACTATGCATTGTTTGTATTCGGTTCTTTTGAAAACCAACTGAAATTTTAAAATAAGTTCATGAAAAAAACAGTCCAAACTTGAAACAATAATGAAAGTTCATGAAAAAAACAGTCCAAACTCGAAACAATAATGAATGAGCAGTGATCGAAGGCAGAATAAACAACCTAGACGGCTGGACAAAATTTCCATCACAGCTTTGTTCAACCGCTTTCACAAAACGTAGCTCTTTAGAATTACCTTTTTTCCAGCAATAAGAGTGCACAAACAGTAGAAAATTATTATCCCTCCTTCGAAATAAAGCGATCGCTAGATTCAAAAACGAGCTTGTTCCAGTAAATCAAAAAGAGAATAAATAAATAACGACATAACAAAAAGATAAAACAAAATACTCAGTCAATAACAAACTAGGAAAAACGCAAACTATGTCTGGCTGGTAATGAAGTTTTTTAAAACAGAATTATCTTCCGAAAGCTCTTAATGTGCTAACTGATAAAATAAAGCAACACCAAAATGAGAAGGGAAATGTGATTCACTGAATCACATAAACAGGTTGGGCTTTTTAGCTTTGTAGGTTGTTTTTAGGCTCCTAGTTGGTGGCCTAATCTTCTTGTACACCAGAGGGAACTTAATTTTGGAATTGTGAAACTGCTTAGTGCTCTCCCTTTTGCATAGATTGGCTGGGATGGTGGCCGTCTTGATGATTTGGATGCAAGGAAACCTGACCCTGTGACGAGATGCCATCTCGTTGTACATTGTCTCCACAGCACCATTCAGAGTAGTATCACAGTATTCCTTGTACATATTGTGATAACCGGTACGACTCTGGTAACGCAACCAAATTCCGTAGTTCTTAATCTTGGTAGGATTTTTCTCAAAAATCTGCAATCAAAAAAAGGTACAATAAACCTTAAATCCAATAAGACTGCAATTGAAGGTAAAATAATAACTAAAGCTAACACATAGAAATCCTATTCCAAGTATACTTTCACCGGAAATGGCCTTTTTTTCCAAGAATAAATGAACAATATGCAATAAAAAAAGAGCATAATATTCAAGTTTAACTATAAAAATTAGTCACTGGTTTCATGCTTAAACCGTTCCCGAAATACTTATATTATGCATACAATTTGAAGGAAAAAACTGGAAGGAAAAAAACCGCAAAAGTCAACAGCACTAATCAAAACAGAACAAGCTTATAGAATACCATCACGGGTCTATGTTTGGATTTTGAAATAATTAGTCTTAAATCAAAACAGCTTACACTTAAATGTTTAGCCAGTGACATCTCAAAACAAGTTAACAGAGCTAATTTTATTTTATCCCAGCAATAATCACAAACAGAACAAGCTCTACTTGCAATCAGAGGAACACCTTCCCTTTCCCAACCAAAGTACTAACTACTTATAAAAACTGAACACAAAATGGTATTTAACTTTTATAGCAGCAGCATATAAATATAAAAACATACATATGAAACACGGTTTAGGGAAGACATTATATACAAAACAAAAAGGAACAGAAAAACATAGGGCCCAAAATCAAACTTCTTTCAAAAAGTGATAGATATTACATAATAAAAATTCCCAAAATCAAATCCACACCAAACATAGGGCCTGAATGGATTGCCTTCTTTTTGAGCTTATAAAAAATAGCAAATGCAAATAAGCTTTTCTGTTACATCATACGTTCTCACAAACGAAAATTGTATCTTCATAATTTATTTATTTTTTCATAATCTACCTTAGACAAGCTGATCAATAATACATAAAAACTTAATTATTTGCATAAGCTCAAAATAAGTCAATACAAATGGGCTCAGTCTCCCTTTGCATGGATATTATTTTCAATTCATCCAATTTTACATCCTTTTTCCCTATTTCACCCTAAGATTAGCTTTAAGGGCCAGTTTGGTTAAACAGCTTAATGAAGTGTATGAGTTAAGCGTCCAACATAAAAGTGCTTGTATAATCAAATTCTATACTCAAAAAGAGAGTTTTCAAACAAGACATAAACTGTTTTTACATGATATTATGGAATGCTAATCAAAATCAGTTAAAATCGTTAAAATGTCGTATCAGTTGTTCTACTTAGAATCACAAAATACCCAAGACAAATAAGCTGGTTATAAGTTCAATCCAAACAGCTACAATTAATCAATGTGCATACCTCATTGATAGCCAAAACTTGGCCATTGCTTTTCTTGACCTTCTTCAACTTCCTCAAGAAATACCTACAACAATTAACATTATTAAAAACACAATAATTAATCATCATAAAACAAAAATTAAAAACATTACAATTTCTTAAGGAATTAGAAACTTACCAGAATTTGGATTTGGCACGAACCTCATTGGTTCCCCAAAGCTTCATACGATAAATCTTGGGATGCTCATCCTTTTCGGTGGAAAGAGCCCTTCCGACAACTTGGTACTGGTGAAACTGTTTCAGCAAAAATCTGTTACGATACAAACGAAAATCACTTCAAAATGAAAATTGAAGAAAATTATTGGTGGATTTATTTACCTTAGCTTTAACCATTTTTTATGAACATCTTACCTATGGAATCGAATAAAGGTGCGTATTGAATAAATTCGAATAAAAGTCTAATTAAACTCAGCATGAAATCGAATAAAGTTGCGTATTGAATAAATTTGAATAAAAGTCTAATTAAACTGAGCATGGAATCGAATAAAGTTGCGTATTGAATAAATTCAAATAAAAAGTCTAATTAAACTCAATGTGAAATCGAATAAAGAATTGTAATAAATAAACTGGAACATGATGATATCTTTAGTTGATCTCACCGACGTTGCTCGCATATCGATCCACTGGAACATGTTGTGCTCCCAAAACATGGTCGTCACGTTTTCGTCGTTCATCAATTCTATCCAAGTGAATGATACTCTTCCATTGTTGAGCGTTGGGAGTTTATACCACCTTCTGTCTCAGGGGTTGACTCCTTTGTTGAATTCATCCAGCTGATCCTTCAGACCTCTTAGTGTTATACTAAGACACCAAACCTTCAACCTCTGAGGTTCTCCGCCGTTGAATTGTGCACGAACGTCGAGGTTCTCCGCCGTTGAATTGTGCAAGAACGTCGATCCACCCGACCATTTTTCAAATCTACACGATAAGAAATTAAAACTAATCAATGAAAATTCTCTAAAACAAACCCTAAATCTAAAAAAATTCTCTAAAACTCAAAACCTACAACATAAACATGCAAACATCTAAACATTTAAGCAACACATGTCATTTTCATGTAAACATTGTATGATTTCTTGACAAAAAAACAAAAATTTAAACAAACCCTAAATCTTAAAAATTTCTAATTTAAGAGAAAAAATCTAACATAAAGGTTGATTGTTTTGATTATGAAAACTTACTTGTTATTGAAGTGTTGTTTGATTTGAACTTGAATGAATTTTGGATTTTGTGATTTTAGAGAGATTTTGGAGAATTATTGAGATTTAGTTGATGAATGAGGTGTTATGTCTTGCATAAGACAGATTGTTGCGTGAGTTAACTAGCGCTGCACTAGTTAACTCACACAGCGCATGTTAACTAACGCACAATTTTACACGTGCGTTAGTTAACATGCGCAGGGATAAAATCGTCCTTCCTGTATGGCGGGAGTGTATTTTGCAGGGGGGAGCAGGATTCATAAAAAAATTAAATGAACATTCGATAGTTAAGTACATTATGCTCTGTTTGTTATATATCGACGTGTTATTAAGGGCAATTTCGTAATTTTAATGGCGTAAAGAGATATGAAGGGGGCCGAAAAGATATCTTTCAATATGAGTGTTTCTCTTTAGGCCTCCAACATATCTAAAACCATGTAAACACATATCCGATAGTTATCTATATATGAGATGCGCATTTTTTGTCAAACATACATACAGTAGATATTGTGTATTTATGGAGCCTTGGAGATATTAGAGGGTCTAAAGAAAAATGTTCTTAAAAAATAGGGGCTTAACATCCATTTTTTAATAAAAGGAAGGGATTAAACTTGAAAGATTTGTAATTTTATAATGATTAAAAACATATTTAACTCTTTAAAAAACTTACAAGTTTATGTTAATAAATAGACAAATAATTCCTTTTTTACAGGAGATAAATAATTTCAATTTAAAAAAATAATGTAGTTTTTATCAATCACAAGCATCCATAAAAACTCGAGAAATGTCTCTGTGAACATAACATAGTTGGCAATGACGTTGCAATATGCATGGATCGGAACCTCATATTCTCCATTTATTCTTCTTATTCTTATCAAATGAATTTATAGCTACTTAACTTCTTGACAAAAGAAATAAAATAAAAAATCAAGAAAATTGAAGTAAAGAAAATCCAGATAACTAATCCACATGTGATCGAGTAGTTCAACTTACTTATTTGAGTTGCAGTTCAATTTATTTGAGTTAAGAACATAATACACTTCTCATAAGGCGCAAAACCAGCAACCTATCTAATGAGGCTCGTCAAAAATGAACCCCTTTGCTTGTTTTCCCTTGTGAGTTGAAGGACGTGGAGCTAATTCATTCTTGGTGACAATGTGATGCTATTTCAATCCAACATCAGAAAGAAATTGTTTTTAATAAACCCCAACACCCGTAGTCTTCCGTGAGAGAGAGAAGAAGCTAGTTTATAAGAAAGTTTTTATTTTTTTATTTTTTTATGAAACTACTTTAAAAATAATAAATTAGTTGACCATTTTGACTAAGAATTGTTTAGTAAAATTAAATCATGAATTAATTTTTTCCAACTACTATTATAATTTCATATTTTATTTTCATAGGATATTTTAATCTTATTATAGGCTATATAGTTATTTTCGAGATATGAACTATATAGTTTTCTTTTTTCCTGACGAAATATGAACTATATAGTTAGTCGCTGCATTTTATTTTATTTTATTCTTTATAAAAAAAAATTAACAATTTTCTTTATAAATGTTAGAAAATTTCTCTTTTACAAATTTGTTAAAACACGTTTAAGAGTAACACATGGCAGAAAAAAGAAATATATATGTTCACCTAATTGATGGCTCACTTAACTGGAAGTCAATATTCTCAAGGTGGAAACATGGGTCTCAAATAAAATATAATTTCTACTTCATCGTGCCTAAGTTTGAATGGACTTTATTAGTCAAATAAAGGTTTTCCAGCTTATACACACAAGACCAATTGAATGGAAAACTTAGCTTTCATAATTCACACTCATACGAAATTAATTAATGGTGTAGTTGGTAAACTGCATTTTATTAGTATATGTTTTGGCAAACATACCAATCCACCAAAAGATAAAAGTCATACAAAACAAGTAAACAAAAAGGATTATCACTAATCAGGTTAGAAAACTGTCAAATGTAAAACTCCATAAGCCAATAGACATAGATGGCAAAATGTATGGTACATGAACTCTTTACAATTGAGTTGACCAATTCTTTGGTGGCATGCATTTGTTACTTTTATATTCAAAAAGTTTGAGTGACCTAACAGAAAAAGCCATTGAATAATACATTGATACGACTTCTAGGACACAACTATACTATTTGATCAAAATCAAAAGTTGAGTATTTTCAAAGTGAAATAAAAAATGTTCAAAATGAAATGATCCATGAGAAAGTAAAATGTTGCAGCAAAAGAGAGAATAGAACAGCATACACAGTAATTGAATAAACAATAAACTCAAAATTGAATCTGTTAAAATGTATACAAAACAAGCTTCTGTTTGGTCATAACCCAATTTCAGACTTTCAGAAATTTTCCAAAGGCTAATTCTATTACCACTTGAAAAATATAACCTAAACTTATTTCTTTTCTATGTATATAACTTTCCATCTAATGAAAAACCAAAAATCTACCCTCTGAATTACCATGTTTACAATTATGAGAATATACAGTATACACCTTTCAAATGCATCCGGATTGCATGCAGTTGGCACATCTATGACCGTCCGATAATATATCGGACGGTTCAAAGTTTGAACCTGAAAAAATGTTAAACATCAGCACACTTCATTGGTGCATAACCAAGTCTAGATTTCTTCATATCATAAAGTATATGAAAATTCTGCTGCTGATAGTTCCCAATAATTGAAAGAGAAGACTTAGGAGTCCCCAAAATGGCCAAACAAACAACATTAGGCTCAATCTGTATAAAGTAATTCTCCACAGGAAAATCCCACATTGCTCCATCAGAAAATAATATCCCAAAATCAGGTAGCTCCATTTTTTCAATTCCTGACACATTATAACATGGCTTAAGAGGTGGAAAACCCTCAACAAGTTGATAGCCCTTAATCTTTTTCATAAAAGCCTCTTTGATAATCTCATAAGCAGGTTCAGCAAAATAAGTTAAAGTGGTTCCAGAATCAATTATTGTACCACCTCCACCTTCTTTTGTCAAATGCAAAGTCTCTTCTGGTATCTTCAACACCTCACCATCAACCATAATAGATTTGATCCCAACATAGTAAAATGTATCAACAGAATTCTCTTCACCACCAACAAAAGAAGTGAAGTTCAAATTAGGGTGGCTAAGAAGTTCTTTATCCTCACCAAAAATCAACTTGCTACTAACACTTGTGTCACTATTTCTATCCACAAGACAATATGAAAAGGAATGACCATAGATAGATTGAAGCTGAGAAGCAAATGATAATGGTCCTCTTCCTAATCCTAACAAACCAGCAGCACCATGAAATAGTCCTCTATTCCAATGACCACAACCAAACATAACATTTTCCACATGTTTGAGTTCTGATTTTCCATTAGGAGTGGTGAGATTAACAGTAAAAGTTTCCAATGCAAAATCACCAGTTGTATTGGAACTATCACCATACCAATAGAAATAAGGACAAGTTTGATTCTCATCTTTACAAGGCTTTGGTGGATCTGGTGATGAAACTAATTTACATCTAGGATCATGACATGTTATATTCTCAAAAGAACTAGATTCTTTAGGATCATAATATGGACCACTTTGTTCAAAACAAGCAATGCAAGGAACACATTGAATCCAATTAAGATCACTACCAGTATCAAGTATCAAAGAATAATGCTTAGGTGGTGTACCTATAAACACATCCATGAAATACTCACCGGAGCCAAGACTCACCCCTGATTCCAAAGTTGCCACAAGCTGACTTGAATATTCCGGCGCAACCGGAGCAACTGCAACTGCTGCCTTGTAGGACTGCTTTGAATTTGATTGTTTCTTTGTTGATTTTTGCAGTCTTGAAACTGTGTTTTGATTCTTCTTTTCAATGACCCTTGTATGAAGAGTTTGAATTCTTGTCAAATCCCTTATTGTGTAATCAATCACAGATTTTTTTGGCTCAATTTCATTCTTCATTGAGATGTGTTTCAAATGAAACTTCACAGATTGGTTGTGTGGATTTTCAGCTGAAAAATCATCATTCTTTTGACCTTCATCGTCACTTTCTTCACCTGATTTCATGGTAGTTCCAAATTTGTCTGAATTTGAGAAACTACAATCAGTGTCTTCAGAAGAAGAAACAACATTGAAACTTGGATGTTGAGGAAACTTTATTGCAGCAAGAGAAGATCCATTCTTCTTGAGACTATTGTGATTGTGATTGTGATTGTGATTAATGGCTTCCACAGCAAAAGAGCATATCACAAGTAGAATCAAAAAGGAAAAAACCTTCAAAATCAAAACCATTGATTAATGACTTTGTTTGATCCAATGAAAATTTTAAAATTAAGCACCTTAGGGAACTTAATGGAAAAAAATGTGTGACCGAAATAAGAAAAGAATAAAAATTTAACTAAAAAAAATTGGTGAGAGAAAGAAGAAAGAATAATGAAAATGAAATTTGAGTTGTGTGATGATGATTTTATTGGTAGAAATGAATGAGAAATTGGTAACCAAATGTCAAAGTATATAGTACAAAAACGCGGTTTTGATTAATAATACTAATAACAAAGGTTTTTATCTTTATATTATTTAATGTAGCAAAATGTCATAAGATGATATTATAACTATAGTACATGGTGTTGTTCTAAAGAAGGGATTTCCTGTCAGTTTCCTGAACCATTTGTGTTTGTACTTGTAGTGTGTCACGGTTTTTAATGTTGCCTGGCTAGAATGCAACTTGAAAAGTCAAAGTAAGAGCAAAAGTACAAACTCATTTTGTCACCAAATTTGGTGTAGTAAAACAAAACTCTCTAGTCGCTGGTCAGAGTTTTTGAGCCAACAAAACTAGTCCTTGTCTTCCTACTACATAGTGGAATGGAAGATATACAAAGACAAATCCACCTGTCACTTAAATAAATAATATAAGGAGGTAAATCCACCTGTCATATGAGTCTTCTATAAGTTATTAAACCCATTCATCAACAACTTAGATAGTTAATTACATAAAAATATGAGTAATGCAACATTAAAAAATAGCAAATAAGTTGTTGGTTGTATAAATAAGATGTTCATGTATCATTCATCTGAAAATGTTATCTAATAAAGTAATACATTGTTCTAATTGAACATACTCCAATACGAAAAGACGTTTTATTTCAGACAACTCTTGCTTGTCTACCCCCCACTCGTTACTCCTTATATTGGCTACAATTACATTTTTATCAATACATAGATCAAACAAGGACCTAAATCGAGTCTGTAAACACCCTCCAACCAACCAAAGATCACACTAACATGAAGTATCATTTCCGTCACTTTTAGTCCACCTCACCCCTTCTTTAAACCAAATTTTACCACCTCCGTCCACCCTCATCCCTAATTGCACATAAATCCTTTCACTACACGGGGACCTTTCTACCACCTCTCATAATACACCCCAAAAAAAATTAAGACATAGATTCTATATAAAAATAATAATAATGCTTGTGAGAGTCTTGAAGAATGAAAGAAAATAAATTGAAAGGACGACAAGACATATTTTAAGAGGGCAAACCAACCATCCATAGATAGTTTTTTACTATTCCAACCCGATATTTTCTTACAATCTTTTCAACCAACAAACTCCTCAAGGATAAACAATGTGGTTCCCCTCCAATAGGCAACCGGATAAACAAAAAGAATTTGGGCAATTTACAATTCAAAAACGAAATAATTATTTGTTGAAATTAATGATACAAAGTTATTATTGAGACCCATATTTGTTTTAGGTACTGAGTTTGAGATATCGAGTGCTTATGCACTGTTAATTATAAAATTACGGATGTGTACACGTTTTATGTCAAACTTTGTGTTTCGAGTTTGGGCATGTGAGAATGTGAAAGAATGGGGAGAGTTTCCAACCGGTCACCAAAGGTTAGTATTTTCAAATGGCGTAAGGCACGTTGGTGAAAAGAAGACCACAAAATCTTAATGTGCTCCACCCCATTTTACTTTTATTTTTGTTGTTGTAGCTGAAGTTGATCTATTCAAAACGTATCAATAAAACAATCCTTATTTTTTCTTTACAACTTCTAGTATCATTACACATAAAGTTAGATACAAATTAGAATCATGATCTTCACCCTGCACAAAATACTCTCATCCTGCAGCCATGCTGATTTTACCCCTGCACATGTTAACTAACGCACATGTAAAATTGTGTGTTAGTTAACTTGCGCAGCGTGAGTTAACTAGCGCAGTGTTAGTCAACTCACGCTACGTCATATCTTAGACAAGACAGAACACCTCATTTCCTCATTTCTTATCTAAAATCTCAAAAATTCTCCAAAATCTCTCTAAAATCACCAAATCCAAATTTCCTTCAAATTCAAATTCAAATCAAACAACACTCTAATAACAAGTAAGTTTTCATAATCAAACACCATCAACCTTTTATGTTTATATGTTAGATTTTTTCTCTTAAATTAGAATTTTTTTAGATTTATGGTTTGTTTAAATTTTGGTTTTTTTGGCAAGAAATTTTTACATGAAAATGACTTGTGTTTAAATGTTTAGTTGTTTGCATGTTTATGTTGTAGGTTTTGAGTATTAGAGAATTATTTTAGATTTAGGGTTTGTTTTAGAGAATTTTCATTGATTATTTTTAATTTCTTATTGTGTAGATTTGGAACAATGGTCGGGTGGGTCGACGTTCGTGCATAATTCAACGGTGGAGAACCTCAGAGGTTGAAGGCTCGGTGTCTTGGTATAACGCTAAGAGGTCTCAAGGATCAGCTGGATGAATTCAACAAAGGAGTCAACCCCCGAGACACAAGGAATGTGGAATACGTTCGGTATAAACGTCCAACGTTCGACGATGGAAGAGTATCATTCACTTGGGTAGAATTGACGAACGACGAAAACGTGACGACCATGTTTTGGGAGCACAGCATGTTCCAGTTGATCGATATGCGAGCAACGTTGGTGAGATCAACTGAAGATATCATCAAAAGTCTAATTCCACCAAAAGATCATGATTAGGTGGCGGTCGTGATTAGGTAGGGAATGCACCTTCAAACTACAACAATTGTGTTACTCTGGATGGGGCAATTCAAACTTGTTAAACGACAGTACTCCAGCATTCGTCCGGAAGTGTTTTTGTTCCATTCGAAATGTTAAATTCTTGTTGGCTTCGTTTAAATGATGGTATTGAAGTGTCAAGGTATGGACCTCATTCCGTTAGCACTTGGATACTGCATTTAAAACCAAGACAAACGAGAATTTAACATTTTGAATGGAACAGAAGCACTTTCTGGACGGATGGTGGAGTCCTGCTGCTTAGCAACTTTGAATTTGCACCATTCAGAGGTAACACAATTGTTGTAGTTGAAAGGTGCAATTCCAAATGTAATGTCATGTAACGATAGACCATATTTAGGAACTTTATGTAATGTAATTTAAATGTAACTTTTATTCGAATTTATTCAATACGCAACTTTATTCGATTCCACGCTGAGTTTAATTAGATTTTTTATTCGAATTTATTTATTCAATATGCAAATAAATACAAAATTAGAAAATAAATTTGATACCATTAAATACAATATTTTTTTATTCAATACGCAACATTATTCGATTCCACGCTGAGTTTAATTAGACTTTTTATTCGAATTTATTCAATACGCAACTTTATTCGATTCCACGCTGAGTTTAATTAAACGTTTTATTCGAATTTATTTATTCAATATGAAAATAAATACAAAATTAGAAAATAAATTCAATATAAATAAATTTGATACCATTAAATACAATATTTTTTTATTCAATACGCAACATTATTCGATTTCACGCTGAGTTTAATTAGACTTTTTATTCGAATTTATTCAATACACAATTTTATTCGTTTCCACGCTGAGTTTAATTAGACTTTTTAATCTAATTTATTTATTCGGATTTATTCATTAAATACAAAATTAGAAAATAAAAGTAAATATAAAAATAATAGCAAATATATATAACAACATCTCATTTTATTAATCAACTTCATGCAATAATTGATACAATGTTACATTGATACATTTATTCGAATTCACTAAATAATATACTTATTTTCTTTTGGGGTAAAAAGTAACCAGTCTTCATGGGGTAAAATAGTGAGCAACCTTCTTGGGGAAAATACATCATCAACCATTGAGATAAATCTAAATCTGGTTCTTTTTATATCCGGAAAAGAATCTTTTAACCCACGGTAAAAAGATTTTGGGGTAAAAAGAAGCAAATTTAATTTTATCTCAAGGGTCGGTCACTTCCCCAAGTCGGCTACTCACTATTTTATCCCTAAAAGACTGATCACTTTTGCCCCCAAAGAGACTATTGAAAGAAAAGAAGAAGAAAATAAGAGAAATAGAGGGAGAGAGTGAGGAGGGAGAGAAAGTGAGATGGTGTGAAGAAATAGGGAAGTATGGAGGGGTATTTATAGGTGGGAATGACAGTATAGATTTTAAATACCATTAATGTGGTCAAAAAACGTGTAAAACTTGGTAAAAAAACGTGTGGATTGAATGTTGAAAAACTGACCATCGTTCACAAAACGTGTGTTCTTCAGTTCTGACCACCGGCCAACGTGCGTGAGTTAACTCGCGCACGTGTCAGTGGTGCGCGACTTAAGTCACGCAGGGCGTATAACGTGCGCATGTTAACATACGCTGCGTGACTTAACTTGCGCAAGAGCATTTTCGTCAGTTCAGCTGGACGGAGTGTTTTGTGTTGAGTGAAGAGCAGGATTCTACAAATTAATACATGTCATTATTTTTTTAGATAAATTAGTTTAAGTATATTATTTGTTTTATGAAATAGATTTGGAATCCTATATTTAGAGTTCCCCCCAAAAAAATTACTGTTCACTTCTTCGAGTTCTCAATTATCATTTTGCCTCTTCATCTCCATCTCCCTATCCCTCTCTAATTTATTTTCTTCTGTCCTTATCCTCATTCGCAGTTCCTCTATCTTCTATCTATGTTCCTCTACTATGTCAAACTCGTGTTTGGACCCTCAAGAATGTGAAAGACTAGGGAAAATGATATCACAATGTCTCCTTGTGTTGTACCTCAAGCATCTAAAAACATTGGTTGGTTGATATCACCTTCCATTACTTTTTTAACTTATGTTATTTCACTTTGTTTCCTGTATCTTTTCTTCATCATTCATTTTACCAACACATTTTTTATCACACACTTTTCAATACACTCAAATCTATTTAAATTTCATGAGCTCCATCAAATTTATATGTGATCCACATAATTTGATAAGAGTCTGTAAATTTTAATCAATTAAAAACAATATATTAAAAAATATGTGTTAGAGAGCGGTTAAGATTCTCTCATCTTTAAAAAAAAAATAATGTGAAAGATCTACGTCATTTAAATTTAAAAATGGGTTGTGTTTGGAATTTGAAAAAAAGAGAGAAAGACTAGCTAAAAGTCGAGACGGGAAACTTAAAAAATTATTACAGAAAAAATAAAGAGAATTTATTTCCTTCAGAGAATCTTGCTAGCACTCTCCTATCTTCCTTCATCAATCAAAATAAAATGTACGTAAAAAAAAATCAAATAAAGTGTAAACAAAGTAGAAACTATATCTTCTCTGTATATATTATTTATAGTACTAAAAATTGGTTTAAATTGAATTTCCACTTTTTAAAAAAAAAATTGTAGACAGAGATTATGTTTGGTAAAACAATATAGTGAATAGCTGATAAATTAGCTTATAACAGATGAGGATGAGTTGATAAGCTGATTTATAACTTATAGCATATAAACTAGTTGATTAAATTTATAGTGGTAAAATTAACAGTCGAACAATTTTTTTTAATATAAAATGACATAAAAATGATATATTTAATTAATATTTAACTTTTTTCGATTAAAATTACCGGGGTAAAATCGAGATAAACAATGATAAGTTATAGATCCGTTTGGAATAACTTTGTGTTTTGAACTTGTGAAAAATAACTTACATAAACAAATAGTCCTTTATGTTAAATCAAAAGTTATATCATGGTTATGCACCAATTTTCTATTGGAGTGTAGGTTTGTCCAATATTCTCCATGCAGAAATACAAGCACGTTTAGTGACATCGGACTGTAGTAGGTGGTTAGATTTGAGAAAATAATGTGTTTTCCAGATTTCTTACACGTGGTTCAACTTGTCACAGAGGAAACGTCTGAGTTTCATCGTTATGCTAATGAACTAGAGATTTCATGCAAAAAGATTAGACAATATCTCTTCATCACACCTTTCGCGAAAGGAATGCTTGTGCATATGTGCTAGCAAAACTATGAGTTATTAATGTAGATTCTCTAATTGTGCTTTAGGAGCCCCCATCTAGTTTGTAGCAACTTTGTTAGCTAATGCTCTTAGGGTGTCCTTTGTAAGGATGTAACTCCCTTTTTCTCTTTTCTTTTTTTTCTTTTCCTTTTCTCACGTAACCAAAAAAAATAAATCATAAGTTTTCATTAACAACTTTAACAAGCTTATAAATATACATAAAAACTTATTTATTTACACGAGTTATTTCGAATACACTCAAAAACAAACCAATCATTTCTAATGTTTATCATTTTAGTGCTTGTTTGTCTATTATATCTCTTTCTTTTCTTTTTAACAAACTCCTTTTTCTTTTTCCATCATAAACACCGACAAACAATGTTCAAAACTGATCATATAGCATGAAAGATTTTCAATTAACTTTAAAAACCAAAAGTGTGATTGAATTGTTTGAGTTTAGATTTTAACTTCGTGAAACTAAATCGCCTAATGCAATAGATATATTTTTTTTTTGGTCAAAAGCAATAGATTTTTTTTTACTTAGTGCAACATTTAAATACCCTTTTTTTTAAGCAATCAAAATGAATTATATACCACTCCAAACAGTAGTTCCCAAGCACCAAGAATACCTAAGAGACCACTTTAAGAATACAATAACAATTACAACCAAATAGAGGAAAAAACAAGTTAGCTAATGCCCAAACAATTTAAATACCCATTTATTTGGTATTTTGGAAATTCGTTGGTTTATCTTTATTGTATAAAAACACCATACATATATATATATATATATATATATATATATATATATATATAGCTTTTAGTCGGAGAACACACGTATAATGCTACCCCTAATCTTTGACGGTGATTATAATCGAAGGAATACAAAAGAAAGCACGTATAAATTAGAAAAGCAAAGCCAAAAATGGATTGATCCAAGTGATAAGAGAATCTATTCAAACAATATTTTTCATACAAATCACTTTGTTTTGAATCAAACATAATAAATCACTATGTATTCAACTTATTTTTAACCAAAATCAATTCTCATCGTTGTAGTACACCTGCCACGTCGTTTTTCGGAGATCAAAACTATTTGATTAGCGTTTGACTCACTATTTTGTTTCACGACTGAACTTTTAATTTTTTGAAAGAAAGTGGAAAAAGGTTCAAATACCACTTTAAAAGATTAAGGGTTCGGGGGTTGGTTACATAAAGGGAAGGTATTATCACCCTTTATGTTCGTAGTACTCTACGAGAACCTTTTGGTTTTATTTAATCAATGTGCTATAACTTGCTTAGTTTAAAAAGAAATGAACTGTGAATAAAAAAAGGAAAGAGGCCTAATATCTACATTTTTTATTGATTTGGAAGGACATGTGTCCTTTGCCTACGTACCCGCGGATCAAAACCTCGTAGTTCGGGGTAGAAATTTCGGTTTAATTGGTTTTATGTTTTTTATTAGTTTTTAAAAAGGTTTTGAAGAAAAAAGTCAAGTGGCAAAATAAATTTGTTTGTGTTTTTTTATATTAAAGGAAAATGAGTAAAAATATGATTAAGATTGATTGCAATTTTGATTTATGAAAGAATAAAATAAAAGGATCACTTGATTTAAAAATCAAGGTTTATTATGAAAATGTTTTTGTATTTTGTTATTTGCATGTTTTTGTTGTTTTTTTGAATAATTGGACTAAAATATAAACTAACGGAGCAGAAAAGTAAAGCGTAGGTACCGTATGGTGGCGTTGGACCACTATGAGGACCTTTTACCTAAACTACTAAGCATAAAAGGTAAACATACACCACACACGCACACATGCACCTAAAACTATTACATAAAAACCTATAATACATGTTATGGTATGCGAGAAATAAATATGCATGAATCATTTACATTAAGCGAAAATAAATATGCATGAATAAATAATACAAATGTAGAATAATAAATCTAAACTAATAAAAATGCATGAGAAAAGAAAAAATAAAATACTAGAGAAAATAAAAACGCATGAAGGAGAAATAAAAAAAATGCTAAGGGCCGCCAGTTCTCTTTATGATAGAATCTTTTAACTTTCGAGAGCAGCCATGGCCTTGCAATTGGAATGGAATAGAACAGCCATGGTAAACACCTGTTTAAATGAAAAGAGAGCGGTGACGGCAGTAGCAAATCAATGAATGGACACTAGACTAACAATAGAAGCACATCGAAGAAACAACAACTAATAACGATGAACACTTTAAATCAAGAGAATAATTGATTCGGCGCAGCAATATGTATTGGCTCCAATAAGTAATACGGCTACCAATTCAATGAAATAGCCAAAAACCTATTTGGGGAAATATATATGGCATGCAAAAACAACTGGAATTGAAAAATATATTGGCAGAAGTAACAAGTGATATATAAAAAAAAACTAGGAAATTGTCAATTAAAAGGTAAACAAACTGTAATTGAATTCGATGGACAGTAATGAAAAAATGGCAATTGAAATTCAAATAAAAAAGTTTATACGGCTGAATCCATTATCATGATAAACTAGGGTTTTTGAAAATATAATATTGAGCGGCTGCTGGTGTTTTGGTTTTTAGGTTTTTTGGAATATTTGTGTGAGTGAAAATTGTGTTGTTGAAAATCGGCTGCCCTTTTGACTATGTTCTACAGGTTCTTTTATAGTGAAGGGATCAGGTTTAGGGTTTGTTGAAAGAGCAGCAAAAATATTGTTTTGGATTGGGATGGATTGAAAGAGCAGATAAACGTGTGAATCTGGATTGATGCTACATACTGTGACTTACTTGGATCAGGACCATATTTTTTTGGATTTTTATCAAATAATAATAATAGAAATAATAACAATAAAAGGATTATGCAGACTTAAAAAAGAGATAATTAAAAAAACTAAATAGAATTACAGATTAAAATTAAATGAATAAAAAAAAAGATATATTTAAACTAAAAATAAAATAAAGTGAGAAGATGGCCTGACTCGGAACCAAACATAAGGTATTTTAAAATACCTCTCTGCCGGATTTTTACTTGAAAAGTCAGAGACTGATCAGAGCCTGAGGACACGTGTCGGTGTATGAATGTAGAACCTTAGGTCAAAAATTGGGGTATGACAACACCAAAAAAGATAAGAAGAAAATCTTCTATAAAAGGGTGCAATGATCCGAAGAAAAAGTGCGAAGAAAGTCTCTTTCTCTTTTGGTATTATTTTACTATTTTTTTTAGAAATAGCTTAGTGCATAATTCCCCTTGTTGATTACATAGATATTCCTTGTTCTGCTGCATTGATATCGATACAAAGAGATTCCAATCTTATGTGAATTGTGCTTCTATGTTAATTTCCTTAAGGTGTCTAAACCTTACATAAGGAATGATGTGTATTTTATACTGGTTGTTGTTGAGTGAAGGGAAAGTTTATATCGAACGTACATAAAATATTCTGATGTTTTATTTTAAAAAAAAGTTATAAGGCAAGAGTCCCATGACATAAAAAAGAATAGAAAATTGTTCAAAAGATAGAATGTCTTGCAGATTCCAGTCCATGCCAGGTACTCATATATGTCATTAAAAAAAAGGGAAAAATAAATACAAAAAAGAACTAGGGGACATAAACTTAACCCAGTGAATCCACACAAATGTATATCAACCCAATCGGGTGATACAAAGAAATAAAAACTACACTGGTGAATGTCTAACATGCACTGTATGGACAAACCGTCAACACGGAATGGATCCAAGAATATTTGCTTACGGTTGCCGGTTCTAATGGTAAGGGGGAATCTCCAAGTTCCTTTTTGACAGAGGTAAACCAAAAGACCCCCAAATGGCAAGGGGGTAAAAGCCTATTAACAAAAATTATTAATTGTAGTTTCTGTTTTTTGAGGATATTATTAATTGTAGTTTATGGAGCAAGTATTGTAAATTTCAATAAATAAAAGCATACTGATTAACAAAAATATTGGTTGGTATACTAAAAATGACAATTATTTCAAAAAAGAAAAAAAATGCAAAGTGACATTTAAAAGAGCCAAAAGGAGTATCTACCAACATATTATTAAGCCTATTGCAAAACTAGGATATCCTTAAATTCTTATATCTAAAATCAAGCCAAGTATCATGCACCATTTTAATTGATACTATTAAATGTGCATTTGTACTCTTGAAAACTGTTTGCACTCGCACTCACTATGCATTGCTTGTATTCAGTTCTTTTGAAAACTAACTGATTTTATAAAACAAGTTCATGAAAATTTAAAAACAAAAGTCCAGACTCCCAACAAAAATGAATGAGCAATGACTCAAGGCAGAATAGACAACCTAGAAGGCCGGACAAAATTAGTACGACTTTGTCCATCCCCTTTCGCAAAACCTAGCTCATTGGCTATGACTATAAGCATCTTGAATTACCTTTTTACCAGCGATAAGAAAGAGTGCACAAACAATATAAACATATAAACCCTCCTTTGAAACAAAGTTATCGCAAAATTCAAAATCGAGCGTGTACCAGTACATCAAAAAGAGAAAAATAAATAACTGCATAACAAAAAGATAAAACAAAATACTCAGTCAATAACAAACTAGGAAAAACGCAAACTATGTCTTGCTGGTAATGAAGTTTCTTAAAACACGATTATCTTCAGAAAGCTCTCAATGTGTTAACACGAGAAGGTGATTCACTCACTGAATCACATAAACAGGTTGGGTTTCTTAGCTTTGTAGGTTGTTTTCAGGCTCCTAGTTGGTGGCCTGATCTTCTTGTACACCAGAGGGAACTTGATTTTAGAATTGTGAAACTGCTTAGTGCTCTCCCTTTTGCACAGACTAGCCGGGATGGTGGCAGTCTTAATGATTTGAATGCAAGAAAACCTGACCCTATGACGAGATGCCATTTCGTTGTACATGGTCTCCACAACACCATTTAGAGTAGTATCACAGTATTCCTTGTACATATTGTGATAACCAGTACAACTCTGATAACGCAACCAAATTCCATAGTTCTTAATCTTAGTAGGATTTTTCTCGAAGATCTGCAATAAAAAAAAAAGTACCATAAGCCCGTATGTCCAAAAAGACTGCAATTCAAGGTAAAATAATAACTAAAGCTAACACAAGGAAATCCTACTCCACTTATTCTTTCACCACAATTAACCTTACTTTTTTCCTCGAGTAATTGAAACAATATGCAATAAAAAACGATCATAATTTGCAAGTTCAACTATGAAATTAGTCACTGGTTTCATGCTTAAACCCTCCCCAAAATACTTATAGATAGGCATGCAATTTGAAAGAGAAAACACCTTAAAAGATGTATTTCCATAACTGGTTAGCTATGTTTGGATTCCAACATAATTAGTCTTCAATCAAAACAGCTTACACTCAAATATATAGCCAGTAACTACTCAACAAGTTAACAGAGCAAAATTTATCCCAGCACAACAAGCCCTACTTGCAATTAGAGCAACACCTTCCCTTTCCAAACCAGAGTACTATCTACTTGAAATCAAATTTATCAAAATTGAACACAAAATGCTATTTAACTTTTAAAGCAACAGATAAAAAATGCAGATCAACATCAAACTTCATTTTCTCAAGCGTCACAATTTATTCGTATCAATTTATTTACCTCATACACCCTTAGATTCCACCATAACTTGGGGAAAGATTACAAAGAAAACTATTTTCTTCAATAGACATCAAAAAGGAAACAAAAAATATTTTCTTTCATAAAGTGACGGATA
This sequence comes from Medicago arabica, assembly GCA_946800305.1. Lineage (NCBI taxonomy): Eukaryota > Viridiplantae > Streptophyta > Magnoliopsida > Fabales > Fabaceae > Medicago > Medicago arabica. The sequence goes on from OX326970.1 coordinate 5,038,827, forward strand.
TTAAATATTAAATAATAAACAACTTCTCATAGTCAAAACTATTTTCTGCTAAAGACAACAAAAAGGATTAGAAAAACATTTTCTTCCAAATACATAATATATAAATTCCCAAAATCAAATCTCCACCAAATGAGTCCAAATTTGCTCTATTTATCTACCCTCTATTTCTGAGAGAAATAGACACAACCGAAATTTCATCAGTGGATCCACTCTATCGCTTGTGTCTATCACATAAATGGAGGTAAATGGACGGAACATAAACGAAGCAAACGCAGACTTCCACCGAAGAGAGTCTCTCTCAGCATACAAATATATATTCAATTCATCCAACTGTACAATATACTGTACTATACTATACTATACTATTATATGCCTAAGAAATAACATTCTACTCTCCACAGGTGCAAAATTATACTCATATCCATTAATTCTTTCTATTCCAACTTAATATTAACTCCACAGTTGTTATAAGCGTCTGTTTGGTTAAACAACCTATCAAAGTGCTTATAAGATAAGTATTTATCAAATAAAAGCTTTTACATGATATAGTGGACTGGAAAGCCTATTGAAAATTAGCTAAAATCGTATGAATTGTTATCTTGAGCTCTCTAAATACCTCAAAAGCGCTTATGCAAGTAAATAAACACAGATAAGCTATTCATGAGTCCAATCCAAACACAGCCTAAACATAAATCTAGATTTGCATACCTCGTTTGATAGCCAAAACTTGGCCATTGCTTTTCTTGACCTTCTTCAACTTCCTCAAGAAATACCTACAACAATTAACATTATTAAAAACACAATTATTAATCGTATTAAATAAAACAAAAATTAAAAACATTACAATTTCTTAAGGAATTAGAAACTTACCAGAATTTGGATTTGGCACGAACCTCATTGGTTCCCCAAAGCTTCATACGATAAATCTTGGGATGCTCATCCTTTTCGGTGGAAAGAGCCCTTCCGACAACTTGGTACTGGTGAAACTGTTTCAGCAAAAATCGTAACAGTGTTACGATACAAACAAAAATCACTTCAAAATGAAAAATGAAGAAAATTATTGGTGGATTTATTTACCTTAGCTTTAACCATTTTTGATGAAGGAAGCAGCATTTATACGTAAGATGTAAAACCCTAACGGAATATAGGCCTTCCAAGCGGGTCACGGTTTTTCTTTAAAAATAAGCCCATTTGGGAGTGACACATGAGTAAAAAGTGTAGTAATAAAAATGAATCATCGTCGTCGTCGTCATCCATCAATTATAATCCTACAAATTATCTCCAAAACTAATGTCAAATTACTTATAATTTGAAATAATTTTTTTCTTTCTAAAATGAATTATAATTTGAGATAATTTTTTTCTAAAACAACTTATAAATTGGGATGCATGGAGAAATATTTTGCAACTTTAGTTTCAAGTAAGTAAATGATGTTATACAATATGTGAAAAATTAACTTATAAAATAAAATAAAAAAGCAAAACGTCCTTTAGTCATGACCCTTTTGCACACGTGGAGGTGCCACGTAGAAAACTGACGGAGGTATGTTTGACTGGTGTTCGACAAAATCAAGGTTTTTTATGTTTCACAAATTTAATTGTGATTTTTTCTAACATGTAGAAGAAATTACAAACAATATAGTTTGATGATCAAAATACGATAAGGACATGATAATCATTATTTTTATGATAACAAACAAGATATCATTATTTTATCATAATTAAATAACAAAATTACTCTCGTAATTAATTAAATATTTTACAAATAGAATGATATCATGAAAATAAATAAAGATTGAATTTTTAATCCTACGAATGATAGTTTCTAACGGAGACTATACTTAAGGTAGAATGATAGTTTCTAACGGAGACTATACTTAAGGTAGAGAGTACAAAGTCAGATTAACATAGGATTAGAAATTACTTAACTTTATCATACCACTTTGGCACTTCTAACACAAAATTTAAATATGATATGATAAATTAACTTTATCATACCATTATACGCGAAACTTAAATACAGATGTGACTTGTTTTCCACGAACTTTGTTTTCCACGAACTTCCTTAAGGGTCCATTTGGTTTGAGAATTAGGAGGGAAGAGAAGGGGAGGGGAGGAGAGGGATTTTAACGGAGGGGATAGGAGGGAGATATTTTTAATTAAAATTGTGTTTGGTTCGCAGGGGGAAGGAAGAGATTTTAATATTATTTTACTGTTTCACCCTTAAACTTAATTAAATAAAAAAAACTATTAGTTTTTACGATTTCAGAAACCGACGAAAGAGTAGCACATATCTAAGCTGTTTATTTTATCTCAAATTGGTTCATGTATTTTACTCCATGCATCATTTTTTTTTATAAGAGCAATTTTTTGTAATCCTTGCAATTTTTGCTACTTCCGTAAAAAAAATAGCACATCTTTTAATATATAATCAAAATTGTTATAAGAAAAATATAACAAAATAATAAAATTTGTTATAAGAATAAGATAACCTAATAATAATATGATTGCTACAAAATAATATAATCTAATAATAAAAAAAAATTGTTACAAAGTTAATATTGAGATTTGAAATTAATTTAAGAATAATTATGACAATGCAACAAAATTTTAAAGAGATTTGCTCCCTTCCCTTTTTACAAATTGAACCAAGCACATCAACTTAAAAAATCTCCCCCCCTCCCCTCAAAAATCTTGAACCAAACGGACCCTAATAGAAAGTTGATGCTTCAAGCTGAAGGTTCTCAATTCGAATCTGATGTAAATCACTTACCACGAGATTTTAACTTTGAACCGACATAAACATTCAAACTTAAATATATCGACATCGTCAAAATAAACTAAGGTATACATTCAAACTTAACTATATCGACATTGTCAAATGAAGTAATCAAAACTCAACTTCCACTCCGTAACTTATTCGAAGTCTACATGTTCTTTTGAATGAAGAAAGGGAGGGACTTGTTCTTCTTCACCTCTTGCAGAACCCTTCACAAAACCCCAAACTCATCCAACTCCATCACCGCCACCGCATTTCACGAAACAATGCAATCTTCTGATCACAATTCTTCTCCTTCACAACGCTACTCCTTCAACCCTGCCCTTAACTGGAACCCTCAACTTCATAACTACTTCATCAACGCTTATGGCTCCGATCACTTCTCTCGCATCTCCTCCGCTTTAACGTACACCACACCAAACCCTAATTCTTCCATGCTTAATTGAATTTTATCTTATGTAACTCGATTTTTGATTTTGCAGGAGACCTTCGCGATATTCGTGTATTCGAGTAAACACGCTTTGTTCAACGAGTGATGATGTTATTGAGAAGCTAAGATCGATTGTGAAGGAGAAATGGAATGGTAGTGATTCTGAAGATGTTGATGATGTGGTGAATCCTTTGAAGGAGGGCTTGGATTCAGATTCAAGTTTATTTTTTAAGTGCAAGATTCCTGGATTGGATTATGTTGTTTTTGTTTGGGGTTCCGGACCGCATCGTGTTGATTATGGTAATGTAGCTCCTAAAGAGGTTATTGTTAGTAGGAAATGTGCTGAAGCTGTTCTTCGTGGTGCTCAGGTTGAATTTGATTAGGGTTTTGTGTTATCTTTAATTTAGGGATTTTAGTTTTGGTAAGCGGCCATTTTGGTCCCTGAGTGTGTGACTGTGAGAGTCGATATCATTATAGTCTCTGAATGTATCAAAATTCCAAATACATTCTCAAGCGTATCAAAATTACAAATACATTCTCAAGCGCGAATCTTTAGTTAGAGACTTTTTTGGTACTTTTATTAGTCATTTTGTTCCTCAAGTGTTTTTTTTGTTCGTCAATTTAGTCCATAAATTACAAACAAAAGCGACTCTTAGGGATGTATTTGCTATTTTGACACATTCAGGCACTATAATGATAGCACTTTATACATTCATGGACCAAAATGGTTGTTTGTCCATTTCAGTTTTATTTGCGATTGATTTGATGTTGATTAAGTTAGTTTTTGTTGCTTTTTAGGTGTATGTTCCTGGTATATTGGCTTGTAGTGCTCATGTTGAGAAAGGAGATACAGTCGCTGTCTCGGTTGCGATAGAGCAGCAGGGTTCAGACGGGGGTTGGAGTTCTGGTATGACGCGCGGCATTGTTCTTCAAGGATCCGAGACAGGTACTAGCAAGTGTATTTATGTCTGCATTCTGGGGATGATTCGGTATACTTTTGTTGTGTACTTAGCATTCTAATATGAAGTTTTATAACCTGCAACTGCAAAAGCATAGTTGTTTACTGCTGAGCTTGGATTAGTTTCTGGCTTATAGGAGTTTCTTAACAGAGAGAAGTATTTAACTAAAAAATAAGCCCTTACAAATTTGTAGGGGGATATGGAGAAGTTACACGAGAGCTTTCAAAATAATTTCAGATGTAGGAGCTCATTGCAACTAATACAAGGAATTACTAGTTAAAAGACTTGTAATCATTGCAGGATTATATCTAAGAAGTTGTGCCTGGTGAAAAGTTATATAACATAATAATTGCATTTAGATGTTGGTGGATGTGGTCATTGGGTCGACGATGGCTTTAAATAGTAAAACATAAGTAGATATTTTGTTTTTACAAGTTCTGTATATATGCTTTAAATAGTTAACATAAGTAGACATCTGTTTTTACAAGTTCTGTATATATGTTATGCTTATGATTACACTGGCTTGCTTTGGATGATAATTTCTTCTGTTTGAGCCATCGAGTAAACATTTCGGAATATGGTCGATATGATTTCTTAGCTTCTTTTGTTTCACAGATCCATACCATCTTCAACGAAATGGACTATATATTGGCCAAGGAACTGCAATGTTGTCAAGGGCAGGAATGTTCCGTGTTACTGAAGGACTTGGTGTGGATATGAAGGATAGAGTATATGAACTTCATTCTTTTCACAGTAAGTTTAATATCTTATTTATATGGGATATTCTATTGCTGGTTTTGCCCAAACTGATTATTGTAGTCTTTCCATCATCACTTCACATTTTGCAATCATGATTCTGTGTTAAAGCAATTTTGAATACTCTGCAATTTCACAGATTACTAGTCCTCTTAAAATTGTATTCATTTTTATTTCTTTCTTTTTAGTATATATACCATTGTTTATTTCAATATATCTTTTTTTATTGTGTCAGTCTTGTGGTTGTTCTAAACTGGTAAGATATTGAAGCCTGGTTTAGTTATATTTTATGTTTCTTTGGCTGCAGATGAATTGCCTTGATTCTTATATTTTTTGTTTCCCAATAAGTTTGTACGCGTGAAGCAAAATCTTGTTTCCTAAACCCAGTTTGTTTACTCTGCATTTAGAAGGCTTCATTCTGTTTATAGGTTATAGGTTATGCTGGCCAAATGGGCTTACTGTGATCCATACTATTTAGAACCTAACTAAAAAGCCCTAGAAAAATTTGGATTGAAATTTTAAGGCTCAAATGCTATGCTTTTCCAGATTGGCCGGTCGGTTCATATTGTTAACCTATTAGAAGGCCTCATTTCGTTTATTCTAGCATACTTTCGTGCACTTCCTTTGTAGCAACATATTTGCCTTCTGTATTCGAGTCTATGTATGGCTACTCTAATATTATTTCCTCTGGTTTTCCAGATGTGCTTGAGGGTGAAATATTTCTTCAAAACCTGCCAAGCATTATTGCTGCTCATGCTTTAGGTACGTAAGCTACAGTCTGATTTCTTATTTCCCTCCTTTTGTGTGATTTACAATGATTGTCTATTTGTTTTCCTTGCTTGCAAACGTTTTTGTACTAAATGCTATTAGTAAAATCTCCCGATTAAACACAACTTTGAGAAGTTGACTTTGAACCCGCATAAGATAGTGTTTTCCCGGCATTCATATGTGGGTCTCAGCACATAGCCTTTGTGTGTGTGTGTGGGGGGGTAGGGGGTTCTATGTCGGATTTGCAAAGGGGATTAGAGAGATCTTCAACAAGTATTTCACAATGTTGTCTATCGCGGACAGCGGAAAATAACGAATTTTTAAAATTTTGCTATGCAATATAGTGCCATTATACCAGCTATTTGACAACATTTTGTACTCATCAACGTATTGTGGAACAATAGCGGTATAGCGCTGCTATCTAACAATACTGGTATTCCATATTTAATAATTATGTTGTCATTCACGCTGCTTCCACGGGCAACCACAGATTCACAGAGTGGCAGCGTGGTCCACTGCAACACGTTTGACAGGCCTGCTGCGTTCAACAGGTGCGTCAGCCACGGCTGCGAATCACGTCAAAGTCACGGTCCAGTTGCTCCATTGCATACATAATCAGTTTCACGAGGTGAAATCCCTGAAATACCCATAGTTTTAAGTAAAGGCCTCTGTTTCTCTTGCTTCTCTTTCTATTGCATGCGAAGAGTGAGGCAACTGTTCTTCTCTGCTCTTTTGATTTTCTTTCTTCTGTTCGCTGGGTTTCGCACTGTTCCTTTGTTCTCCTCTCTTCTTTTGTTACTTTTAGAACTTGCAGTTAAGTTATATCGAGTTGTGATTTTTTACAATAGTGACAAATGACCAAAATTATTATAATTATTATCTATGAAGTCCAGATACTCCAAACACGGAGACGTAGGCATATCGGATACCGATACTCCGCGGATAATTACCCACAAAGTATTGGAGTTAATTATTTTAATTTAAAAAATATATTTTATTGGATACTTATAGGATACTCCACAAATACACATAGATACTTATAAGATACTCCCTCCGTCCCAAATTATAAGCAGAAAAAACATTTCACACTTATTAAGAAAAACTTAAACATAATAACTTGGAGTATAGTTTCTTGTATTCTCCTTTGAATAAGTTCCATGGGAAGTTGTAAAAACAATTTTCATTGGTTATTGGTTATGGAGAAAATAGGAGAACAAATTGAATGCAATTTGCATTTAATTTCACTTTGAAAAAGATGATTTTTTGAAATAACATAATTAAATATGATAAAAGTTGGTCTTTTTTGCTTATAAGGACAAAGAAAATGAGTTATCTTGCTTATAATTTGGGACCGAGGGAGTACTTCACATATACGTATCCTAAAAAATACGAGGGGTAAAAAAGTGAGACAATGTTGTGAAAATTCAGTGGAGACGTGTATGATTCAATTTAAGATATGAATCAATTCAATGTAAGATATGAATTGATTCAATTTAATTATATGAAAATCAAATATAAAAAAATTATATTGATTTTTTGGATTGTTTTGCTTTCTTCTTCTATTATCTTGAAAAGGGACTTCTACTTTTGTATCGTGGACATTTTATACGGTGATAGATGAAACTAAATGTTATACTTTACACATTTATTTTTAGTTTTTGCTGCTTTGTTTGTTACCCTCTCATCTCTTTATAAATTTTTGTCTTAATTCCTTTATATAGATCAATTTTTTGTTATTCAGATCCACAAATGGGTGAGCGGATACTAGATATGTGTGCTGCACCAGGAGGGAAAACAACTGCAATTGCAATACTTATGAAGGATAAAGGAGAGGTCATTGCAACTGATAGATCTCATAACAAGGTGGAAATTTCAAACTGTATTTGAATCTTGTAGACTTCTGATAAATTTATGGTTGCTTAGCATACCAATTTTTTGATGGTGTCTAGGTGCTGGATATTGAGAAATTGGCAGCTGAATTGGGCTTGAGTTGCATTAAGGCATTTAAGTTAGATGCTCTTAAATCTGTTTCTCGAAGAAATGATATTGATGCATGCCATAATAATGCCACAAATGATGTGAAAAATCAAGTGTCTTCAAATTTGCAAGTAGAAAGAATGTCACCTCTTGTTACCGAAAGTTTAAAAACTGAGACTTTGGAGGAAAATGGTGGGTAAGTTCTATTCCCATACTGCTAGTTGCTACTTGCTGATTTGCTATGAATTTACACATTAGAGAAAGCCTTAAACAATCTAATTAAAACTCTCTTCGTCTCATACTCTAATTAATAATCTCTTTGTCTCATTATGAGTGTCCTATGCATATTTCTTAAGAAGATGACTTGATATGCTAATTGTATAGTAAAATAATATGTTAAGACTAAACTACCACATTAATTGAAGTGGTTGAAAGTAGTAGTTAGGTGGACTAATTAATTGACTGGATTATAGGAAAGTAAAAAAAATACTGCATTGGCATTCTCAAGTGCAAACAATTTGAGACAAAAATATTTCATATAGAACACTAATAATGTGAGGGGGTATATCTTTCCAATATTTTCTGTCTACGTATTTTATTGCATACAGGTTATAGAAAAAGATGAAGATTAATCACTTAATCCATGAATTTATGGATTATTGCATGTACTCATGTATTGGCTAGTAAAAAAAATAATGCCAACTAGCAATGTCCGTTGAATGCTTATCAAACTATCAATTCTAGATTTATTATCCGAAAATAAATGTCATGATTTTTTTTTTCCTGCAAAAGTTGTATCAAACACAAAAATTATACATGAATGATAGGCTGAATTATTAGGAGTTGCTAAAGGAAATGGCATAAGGTTTATGGCTAAAAATTATTATTAATTGAAATTGTCACTGAACTTCATGGTTTGATCTAATGATGCCACAGAGGAAGTTATTTTTTATTTATTTAAGAGGCAGTTATGCTTGTGCCAGTTATTGTTTGTATTAATATGGTGTGTGCTGTATAGAAGTCATACTGATTATTGTTTTGCGATTTTGTCATATTAGTGGAAGGAACAGTATCATTGTTAGGAGAAAACCATGCCTTTTTTGTTGTACTTGGATCTGGTCTATAAGGAAGATTAAATCACTAATACATGTCTTGTCTAGTCTTCTGTGTTTAGTTATTGAGTTAACAATTAACATTGAATTACTCTTTAATTGTCTAAGTTTTTGTTTTTCTTATATAGTATTATTTGATCTGCCAAGCACTTCCAGTTCCTCTACAAACTCTTTCTATTTCCAGTCCTTGCTAAATTTTAACGTTAGAGAAATTTATTTTTTGATAGGACACCTCGCATATTCTAGAAGAAAGTGGGGCCATATGGGAGAGAATGAGTTGGTTATTTTTTGTGTAGTGATATTCATTCAGGACTATTGTTGAGTTTATTAAGGAGAGATGTTCTCTCTGGTAGGAGCTTTAGATCTGGGCAATAGTCTCTGATTCTTGATTATCTTTTATTTTCTGCTATTCCACCATTTTAGAGCCTTTGAGCTCACCTTTATCATTCATTAAAATACAGTTACTTTATATTAATTTTATGGGTTCTATCATCGGTCCTGTTGGATGTTGGTTTGTTGAAGGTCAACATATATCTTTACCATCATAAAACTATCATTTATTTTTCTTCTTTCCCGTTTTTTGTTTGCATAGACTTGGTTGTATAATGATCATTAGTGCCACTTTAGTTAATAGTATTTTTTTTTTATAAATTGCTTGTATAGACGAGTGTTATTTTTCTCTGAACAATTTGTGGATCTATTTTTAAATAATATGAACTATAGGTAAAGGTGAAAAGGCACGTGAAGGAGCTTATCCTAGCAAAGCCGAGATCAGAAAGAGCATGAGAAGAGCGCGAAATGGACCTGGTAGAAATCAGAGTGGGGGTGGCAGGGTTGATAAATCAAAAGGTTTTGAACCTGACAGTTTTGATAGAGTTCTTCTTGATGCTCCCTGTTCTGCCCTTGGTTTAAGGCCTCGGTTATTTGCTGGAGAGGTAGTAGATATGTTTATTGAAATTTTCCCTGCATTTACTTGAAATTATACTCACACCTTTAGATCAATTTGCATGCACTGGTGTAAATATAGATAGCAAATTGGGATCTGCATATTTCAAGTAGGAATCGACTCATTTTTCACTTTTGGATATATGTACATGTAATTGTCAACAACGAAACCCTGTTCCATGACGTTTATATCACATATACCTGAAATATTCTATAGCATGTAGAAGTAATGGATCAATATGTTTGAACTTAGTTTGACCAGTGAAATGTGTATTGTGCAGTCATGATATCCGTTTAGATGGCTAAGTTTTTTTTTTCTTTCTGATATATAAATAGAAATTTAAGCACCAAAAAGAAAAACATTTTTTATTGAGAAAATGTAAGTGACCGTGCAATGGCTTGTTTTTGGTAGGACACAATTGAATCTTTAAGAAGCCATGCAAAATACCAGAGAAGGATGTTTGACCAGGCTGTTCAATTAGTACGACCTGGTGGAGTAATAGTCTATTCCACGTAAGTATGCACATTTTCTCGATCACATTGCTCTATGCGTGCTTAACCTTATTATTACAAGTTTTCTATCGTAATCTGCAGTCATGTACCTTTAACGGTAGTTTTATTGGATTCATGTTGCCCTCTTTGGGTTTCAAAATTCTTGTTTCTTAGTTCATATGATGTAGGATAAATAATTGTAATATTGACTTTTCCTGTTTTACCGTCAGGAGTTACACTTGAATTTGTTCCCAGCTGAATGGAGTTTCGTAACTATAATAAATATGTTTAAGAATATTTGTTAAAGCACTGCTGCTAAATGCTAATTGTTTTATTTTGTAATGGTTTGAAATATATTTTATTATTTAGTCTCAGCTTATTGTTTGGAATCTGTTAGGGGCTTGCAGCGAAACTGTAGTACATCATCGTACAGGATATAAAATGATATTTTTTATTTTTTTTTAAATTATCTTGGGGTTTGTCGTGTCAATGCTGCACTCAAACTGATGTGCTATATATGGGTGGAGTTTGTGATGTTTCTGTAAAACTGATCTGTTGATGCTTGTCTTGAATAGTTGTACGATAAATCCCGGCGAGAATGAAGCATTAGTTCGATATGCTTTGGATAAATACAAATATCTGTCATTGGCACCACAGGTTTGATGTTAATTCTTTACCACCTCGATTTCCCATTTTTGTTTTTTCAATTGATTAGGCTTCTAAAACTCTAAGGCTGACTTATTGTCATATAAAAATGGAAAATGGATTTATATATCTAGTTGCAGGATGATTGACTCTTCTTGCTTCTTAGACAATCTTACAAGATGGGAAGATATTTAATGCAGACAATTTGTTTATGTTTGGTTAGCTTGTAATAACTTAATAGCTCTCACTCACACAACTTGCTTGTTCATTCATCCCAGCACCCCAAAATTGGAGGACCTGGTCTTGTTGGTAGTTGTGAGTTTCCTGATGGATATGCAGAGTAAGTAACCTCTTCCGTTTGTTCATTTCTCTCTCTCTCTCTCTCTCACACACACACACACTCCCACTCGCAACATCTGTGATGATGCTGTGTTGCTTGAAATTTGACTGACAATATTTGCTGTAGTTTTAAACTATAGAGCTTTTATTTTATTTTTTATATCTAAAAAGTAACTTATTTCTATGCCATTTTTGGTTCCACATTATCTTGACTTGATATACAGGGAATGGTTGCGACCTGGTGAGGAAGACCTTGTTCAAAGATTCGACCCATCATCTCCTCTTGATACAATTGGATTCTTCATTGCTAAGTTTGCTGTCGGGTCTAAAGATATCTGACAGCTATTTGCTAGATGGTTAACTTGTATCCATGTTTGCTTTGTGAATTTCGGCTGAAGGAAGCCATCTAAGTTTTTAAAATTGGCTTCTTACAGGCTGGGGAGCTTCACATAGGTCCGTCCATTCAGTAATATTTTAACGGTCCGTTGAAAAACTATGACTGGCTGATATATTACATTGTTACAATCTGGACGGGCAGCAAATTTCAGACATTTGAGGTAATTTAGTTGTAACTGTGTTTTACCATGGTAGTGAAAAGGAAAAAGATTGTTGAAAATATTTTTGGTTGGACACGAGTCTGGTTCTAAAATGTTAGGATTTTGGTTAATTTACTAGTTGTAGCTCCCCCTTTTACTTCTCTACGCGTGTATTTGTCATTTTTAAACCTTGTATGCATCGTATTAGTAAAAGCAGTTTCACTCTGTTTTTCATTATTTTGATTTTTCCTATCAAGATGTGTGCTAGAGTTAGAACATAGCTGGCTTAAAAGACTGGTCCTGAGCTATTATTATTCCCCATATATAGTTGGCGATGCGACAGTTGGGCACATTTTAGACATTTAATATTGGGTGGAAGTCCTACATTGCAAAAATAAATTAAATTATTATATTCAAAGTTTATTATTCAAAAGCATTCGATTTCCTTCAAATAATAATACATGTGTACCCAACCAAAAATGGTTTAAAAGAACTTTTTTCTGACAGATTTTTAGAACTCTTCTTTATACTATGATGAAATTACCTGAAATATAAATATACTTGGAATATGGTCAACACATGGTTATTAGTAGTATTACTATAGATTAAGACACAATTTGATGGAAGCTAAAAGCCATAATTATGCTCTTTAACTTGCCAATTATAAATCAGTTTCTTTAACACTTAAGATACTTTTGCTACTGTCCTTCCCCCCATGTCCCTCTAATTTTCGATATTACTAGTGGCTAAACTTTGATATGTATCTAAATATCAATATTCTCCCCACAGGCAACCGTAATTTGCATCATTAGAGAAATGCCCATCGCAAATTGGAGGACAAAATTCTCCATTAACATAACCAAAGTCAAAGTCTAACCTCCCAACATCATCTGAAAACCAATTCATTGTCACCACGTCATCTAGTTGGTTGGCTGGCTCCATCATGTCCATCATATTTAGCCACTCAAAGTCATGAACATAGTGACACTCACTCTTGTCCAAACAGTTCTGCTTCTGTCCCTCTTGCTCCTCGTCCATCATGTTCGGGTTAACATTAATGCTTTCTTCTGTGCATTCTTTGTTACCATGAACATCACTCTTGCCCTCTTCATCTTCTAGCAATTCTCTCAAGAGATTTTCATCAATTTCAAATGCCTCCAAATCAATATCTACAAAACTCGTATCATTGTTCTCACATGAGGCCATAGAAGTGGAAAAAAGAGGAAAAAGTATATAAAAAATGGGAGATAGTTGAGGACAACTAATTGGTTTATAACATGAAAATGTTTGTGAATGTTTTGAAAGGATGTATGTTAGATATTTATACACATAAATATGCAGAAAAGGGACCATGTCATGATAATTACTTTTACCTAATATGGCGGAATCAAATGCTAACACAAAGTGGGTACGTAGGGTAATGATAAAAGATGAGAAGGTTCTAAATTTAGCTTTAGATATGCTTATCTATTAGAATACGGCACTAATCAGTCACAGGAAATGACAAGAAGCTGCTAACATTTTTAAAAGTTTCGTAATTCACGGTTTTTATTGCTATAGACAATATAGGCAAGGGATGGCTCAAGTATTTGGCCAATAACATTAATCAAGAATTCTTTTGTAGGTAGGCACATAAATAGAGTATGGTTTTTGTGGGGTTGCTAAGCAATGGTGGAAGTTTGATTGCGCCATTTACTAAATATGGTGTTACGTGTATATTTCTTCGGACATAATTGTTTGGTGCAATAATGTACTAATGTAGTGGTTGTCATTTTCGAGCAATAAAACCCGTGACTTGTGCATGTGTTATTTCTACTTTTTGTATATTTTCTGTTAGGTATTTGTTTCATAGAAGAAAATAATGCTTTCTTAAGTAAAAGTTGAATTAAAAAATAAGAGCAATGTTATTTCGTATGAGTCACACTTTGCTCACGAATGTCACAAATATATGCACTCATGTAAAAAAAAATAAAAAAAATAGGGGGTTAATTATGCATATAATTTGATGGAAATCAAGGGGTCATGGCCAACGAGATTCTAGGTTACTTTGGAGGAATTGCGAATAATTAACTTAACCCACCAATTAATAAAAATTAGTTTGTGTATCACTTGTTAATTTACTTACAGGTTAACTTTCATTGATCGTTCCGTAAATTATCCAACATCTTCAAGGTAGTTTAAAACTCATCAAATAATACAGGTGATGCTAAGTATTTACCAATTTTTTTTTTTAAAGGTGAATAGTGAGGTGTTTGGGGTTCAAACCTCGGCCCCTGTATATAATAATGCATGTGCTTGCCATAAATACACGTCCATCACTAGCTATACGCATAAATGTATATATGTAGGTACGAATGCATATATTGCATAATATGTCTTGTATTCAATTTCAATGGGATTTTCTTGTTTTTTAAGTGAAACTTAGCAGAAAAGTTGATAGCTAGGACCATACGTGTTGTTTTCTTTTAACAAACAAGTTTGAGCCTTACAAAACTCTTGTGATTCATCATCATCCTTTTTTCGTTTTACATGAATTTATACACGGAAGGTCCTATAGATGGGATGAAGGAATTTGAGAGAATTCTCAATTGTGCTGCTATGCAATTTTCATTCATTTCACCTTGATGATAAATTACACAAGTGTGTCACATATATACATTGACGAGCTTTGAAGCCTAGCTATTAGCGTGGCAATGCTTCTAACAACCTTTGGATTAACATAGTACACCTGTTTTTATTTATTTTATTAACCCTCCGATTTTTAAGAGAAAGGTCACTATTAAAAAAGTTTAATCACGAGGTAAGTAAAGTCTGACTAAAAATTGTTTTCTGAAATCAAATTCAAGTTCTACTGAATAATTCATCCTAAAGAGAACTCCTTAACGACTTAAGTTCAGTCATTTGATTATATGCTTTGAGAAGCTTAATTGCTTTGGCTTAGTTTACTTGATCAAGATTACTCTATTATTAATATTATTATGGGACAATCATGCACCATGTAATAGCTAACCCAAATCCTTCGCCCCTACTTTATGGTGCAACAGTTGTAAGATTCAATTTGATGCAATAGCATGTCAAATTCATGAACCACTCTTTCAATTTGGTATTTTTTTCTCTCTCTCTACAACATTATCAACGGTTATGTGGTGTCCATGTCAGATGCATGGAGAATAAAAATCTAAAGTAAATGATTCATATATCATGAGCTACTATTTTTTGGTACATATATCATGACATACTTTAACCCATATAGGAGTACATATCTACGCAAAATATATGAAAGAAGTAAATCAAACGTGCATTTTATGGGAAAAGCAATAAAAAATCATACTTGGTTTGTGCAATACAACCTACCAACTTTAAAAGTGGGTTTCAGTGTCAATAACTTGGGCAAATATCATTTGAAGTGAATAAAATGTAAATTGATAAAATAAGATTTTTTTTTTTATAACAAATTTATGATTTATCATGATTCCTCCCCGAGATCCAGGTTCGAGTTCCTCCTGTGTCAATTCAGATGAGCTAGTTTAACTTCTTAAAAAAAAGATTTGTTATGATTGATTTATCTATAATACCTATCTTTAATTTTCAAATGAACAATCAATATTATCCACTTTACACACTAAAGCGAGTTGTTCACTTTAAAGAAAGATAATCTAAATAGTTTGGTTAAACAAATTGAATATTTATTTATAATAAGGTTATATAACTTTAAGGTGAATAAGCAGAAGATTCATGATTCAATCTAACTACATGAGACTATTAGTATGTTAAATTATGTCTAACTAAAACACCTATTTCATTCTACTTTCGGGACTAATATGTTTATAGTACCCAAAAATTAGAGGTCGAGCGCTGAAGAAAATTTATTGAGAGACAAAAAGTAATAGTTACCTTCTTGTTAAAAAAAAAAAAAGTAATAGTTACCTAATGTAGAGACTAAAAATATTAACTATATATTACACGGAGTTTGATGAATAAAAAGAGGATTTAAGTAAAAATAATAATGTTACATTAAGTTCAATACTCAATCAAGTCGACCTATCTTATCAAAACAGTGTAAAAAAAAAATTACTAACAACTGAGATTTGTTTTTGTGGAAAAGATCAATTTTTCACAACATAATGAATACGACTAAAAGAAGTGTCTATATTTAGTGTTCCGTAGTGTCTCAAATATAATTATCTTTGAAAAATTAAAAATTAAAAATTAGTTAACCATGAGACAAAGCAACCCTCGAGGTGCAAGATATGTTAGCAAGAATGACTTTGAAGATCTCAATATCACGTCTTATTCTAAGCACACCTTGTTGGTATCCATATTCTTTAGCAGATTGTTCCAACAATTCAACAATTTTGGGATGATGAATCACTTTGATGCTCACCCAAATCCTCTCCATATCTTCTTCTTCTTCCTTTTTGCCTACTAGCACTGGAACATGTCCTTTGTTACTTTGTTTCATGTCTCCTATCTCATTCACTATTAATTCTTCTATATATCTTTGCATTTTGATTTATATAAAGCTTGTGCAAATATGTCTACATATTTATATACTTGCCATTCACTTGTTGGATGAGATTAAATTAAACTAATATATTCTTTTGTGGCGTAAAGTTGGAATGAGTTCATTAGCATGCGTGGTATATATTTTTAATAAGTATAATGCCCATAGGTGAAGAAGGAAAGGAGTGTTCTTTTCTATTACCATTATTTAATATAGTTCATTGTCTTGACTTTACGAATGTCAACCTAAATTTATTGACATCTCAATAAAAAAACTTTAGTGACATATTGCTTTATTGGACTTTTTCTCTTTCTTTTTTCTTTATAACGTGCATTAGACTTTTTGTTACTACGTATGCATAAATCAGAATTTGCAAGTACAGCTTCATACACAGATAAAATAAAAATATAGATAAAAGAAAGTCAAGCCAGGGGATTAGTTTAGTGGCAAGGGGTTTAAGTGGTATCTATTAACATAACAAGTCAATTAAAGAGAAACCTCCTAGAAAAATTTAACATCATTTTTTTATTATTTTAAATAGAAACTTGTTTTATTGTTGTGTGCAAATTGCAGGTTGCTCAAGTTACATTATTCTTCCTACTAGATTAATTAGCCTTTTCTCGTGTCACATTTATTATTGATGCACGAAAAACACCGGTCCATTTATTATAAACTATTTTTTTTTTTTTGAATTCAACTATTTTCTATCTTTTGACCACTCTCTTTTTATGTCTAAACATTTAATCCATAAATTGAGGTATTTACTTTCTTTCAAAAGATACAGGATTTTCCTTTGGATATGCAAAAGAATTACCTAGTGCCTCATGTGCAATAAACACTAGGAGTTGTGCATCGCGCAACTAGGAAGAAAACATAAATGTCTCGCAACTGTCTCATGTGTGAGTGTGATGCGCTCAAGGCCATGCGTGTCGCACATGATGCTTTTTTGAAAATTAGGGAAAATGAGTTAATGAATAACTATACTCTTTCTCTTTGAAAAGGAGACTTTTTACGACCTGGAAGATGGAGAACACAATTCTTGAAGGCTAGGCGCAATCGAAAACATCCCGAAGGCGTGGATTAATCATCATACGTATGATCCTATACTTATGTATTTCTTTTCATATACTTTTGTTTATGTTTAGTTATCATGAGTTACTTCAACTATGCAATCAATTGAGTACCTTTGAATACAATTGAATTTCTTAGTTTTAGTCGTTTAATATTTGATCTTAACGCTTTTTATGCGTTTATGAATTTTCATGAATTAATCTAGGTTTTGAATGACTATTAACTCTAACTTTTGAAACTCGACTTAATATTAATTGTTCAATCTTTATTAGCATTAAAAATATTATATTACCATATTTCTGACGATTTTTTAATGTACAATCAAACCTTTATTGATTACAAACTCACCAAAGATTTAGGAGGTTGTGATAAGTGAAGAGGGTTATGGTCCAAGACATCGGTCATAGACATTTTGTTAGAATATTGTGAAATTATGTGGGCAATTTTAGGCTTTGTACACAGTTATCAAGTAGCAAATAGCTAAGATATATTTTTTTTTAAGAAGCTAAACTAGTCCATCTAAATTGGCACCAGAGGAATCAAACCTGAGACCTCAAGAAAGAGCACACTCAGGTCCTAAATTAATCTTGTGTAAAAAAAATGCTAATTTATCTTAATTTGCTATGAGTCGTAGTTTTTTTTAGGCAGCTATGAAATGCTAATTTATCTTAATTTTTGATATTATAAGGCAACTTTAAAGTTTTTTTTTTAAGAAGCTAAACTAGCCCACTCAAATTGACACCAGAGAGAATCGAACCACTTGAGACCTCGAGGAGGAACACACTCTCAGGTCCCAAACCAATACCACCAGGCCAACCCAAGTGTGCTAAGGCAACTTTAAAGTTATCTACGATTAATAGCTAGTTTTTGTTGAACCTTTTTCCTAATAGATTTATTTTTAATAACTCAATTATTATCCAAATTTAAATTTACACCATAAATTAAGTAACTAAAAAACTAACTGCAAATTTCAATTATTCTTTTTCTAAACAAAATTTGAAACAGTATAATGTGTTCTAAATTCAAATTTGAATTTAAATAAAAAAAACATGAATATCTAAACCGATATTCAGATATATATTTATAACATAATATTATAAAATTGAAATAAACAAATTACATTAAAACATATACTACTTATACTTATATAAGGACAACTCCAAAATAAAATATATGCTCTTATAATATAGATATCATAAAATTGAAATAAGCAAATTAAATCAAAATATATGATTTATGGGGAGACATTTCTCAACCCTATCAACTTTAGGTCTTTTTGGAATTAACTTCATTGTGTCAGCATGCTTTGTCGTATCCACTATTATTTTTAAAGGTTGTCCTATCCATTCAAGAAATCAGTTTCATAGATAATTTATGCGTGTGCATGTGTAACTTCGGAGAGTTTGAGGAACATGGGGAAGAACCATATTGAGTCAGTAGATGAAGTGAGCAGATATCACATCTTACTCAAAATTTGAAGACATTAGATATATGAGCTTGTTTATATATCATTTATTTAACTTATTTTCAAATGCATTAATTGTTCTTCAAAAAAAATACATTAATTGTAACACACGGATCTACTTTTGCTCCCTCCCTTAAGTTGAACAATGACTCTAATATTGTTCTATTCACAAGGGAGCTTAAGAATTGGAAGGCTTGCATATTATATTAGGGTTTGAGCAACCAGACAAATAATTTGGACATCGCATTTTCATAAAAATCATGAAAATATTAGGTAGCAACATTTCATTATCTAATTGGGTGAAATTCATGTTTGTCCCACACTTTATAGATGGGTCCCACGTAAAGTGTTATGATCTATATGAGTTTCATCCAATAAAAAACTAAGGCTTTGTTTGCAAGTTTGGAGGGGGAGAGAGAGGAAGGTTTGGGAAAAAACGAATGAGCAAGTGGAAGAAACAGAGTAAAATGGAAGGGGAGAGTTTTTGGGGTTAACTTTTTTTTCATAATATTAAACCCTTTTCGTTTGGGAGAACTAAAAAATTGTATTGGAGGAGAGTTTTGGAGGGTTAATATGAATTCTTCAAATTTAATCTATGTTGTTATTATTTTTAAAATTAAAAATATAGCAATCATATGCATTAATTTATCATTCTCTAAAAAACTACTCTTTTAAAAAAATTGAAATATTTCTCTATTTTCCCTCATATTTTCAACCCCTGAAAGCCTTTCATTCTCTTTCCCTTCAAACTCACAAACAAAGCTTAAGTGTAGAGAGTGTTCAAACCTGCCATTTTGCTCGCCAAAAGCTTGCAATGTTACGTAATTAAAGACATGTTCGTTCTATACTATAGTCCCAAAAAATAGAGGTCCAAAGCTGGTGGAAATTTGTTGAGAGATAAAAGTAATACTTACTTTAATGTAAAAGACACTAAAAATATAAAGTACTTATATATGTTACTTTGAGTTTTAATACTCAACCAAGACAATCTCTCTTATAAAAATAAAAAAAAAATTGTATTAGTGAGGTTGGTCTAACAAAAGAAACTAGATTTCAACAATATAACGAACTAATATTCAAATTCGATTGGTTGGAAGAGACTGTCCGAGAGGGCTTCAAAATCAAAGAATAAAAATGAAAAAATTACTTAACCAAGACAAAGCATCTGGTGAGGTGGCAGTTCTTTTTTCTTTTTGTCGAAAGATTAATTAGGAGATGTTAGCAAGAATGTCTTTGAAGTTGTCAACATCACATATTATTCTAAGAACACCTTGTTGGTATCCATACTCTTTAGCAGATTGTTCCAAGAATTCAATAATTTTGGGATGGTGAATCACTTTGATGCTCACCCATATCCTCTCCATATTTTCTCCTCCTTTGCCTACTAGCACCGGAACATGCCCTAATTTGTTACTTTGTTTCATATCTTCTCTCTAATTCAATTTTGATTCCTCTCTTTGCCTTTTGCTTTATATATAGAGCATATTCAGATATGTCTACTTAGTTATATATATATATATATATATATATATATATATATATATATATATATACTTGTCTTTTGCTATATATACATAGAGCATATGCAGATGCAGATATACTTGCTATTCAAATTAAACTAATCAATTTTTTTGTGGCGTGAAGTTGGAATCATTCATTAGCATGCTTGAGTGGTTTTGTTTTCAATAAGCACAATGCCCATACGTGATGAAGGAAAGGAGTGTGCTTTTCTATTAGCATTATTTAATTATAGTTCATTGTCTTGACTTTATGAATGTCAACCTTTTCTATTGCTCTATTCGACTTTCTCTCTTTCTCATTTAACGTGCATTAGTGTTTGTATGCGTTTTCCTAATCAGAATATGGAAGTATATTCTCATACATGGATAAAAGAAAGTCAATGTCCTATAGACTTGAAGAAATAAATTTCCAACAAAACATAATTTTCTTTAATTTGTCAAGAGTCATTCTCATTAGTCGGGTGGTTAAGTCAAGAGCATTAAGATATGAAATGATTTTGTAGCCATGACCATGAGGAGGAGCATTACTAAGAAGACTCATCACTTTCTCGAAATCTTCTTCGGAAGCTGTGACATTGTCATCACAATATGAAAAAGAGGGATTGCAGGAAGTGGACGATGATTGACGTACAAAGTTAGGGATATACAAAAAGAGCTTAGGTTTAGGGTTAGGAATTCTTCTTGGTGAGAAGGAGGAGGAAGAAGAAATGATGTAATGATGGCTGCCATGTCTTGCAGAAAATGACGTTCAAAGGAATACATTAATTAACACTATAGCTTAAAATAAAAATCAACAATTTAATAAGAACTAAAGACATAGTTCTATTCAATTAACAATATAGTATATGAAATTTAATAAGAATTGAATTGATCATAATAATTCAATAGATTTATAACATAATTGTAATTTGTACAACAAACCAAAACTATAGCCATCATATTCATCTAATTGGCAATACAGTTTCTTACATTACATAGTAGTATCATGAAGCTTAATAATTTGATTGTAATGGCTTGTATTTCTTTAGGTCAAGCAAGACACCAGCAATTGATCCAACGGCAGCAGCAAGTGATACCACAAGGCAAGCAAAACTGAATAATTGTAGGCAGATACATTTGTTACTCCATTTTGGGATCTTCTTCTGTATGATAGATATACATCTTCACGGGAAAATTCCAATGCACCGATCACTCCAACGATGTCATTGAAGAATGGAAGCAGCGTTGATATAACAGTGGTTAAAGTAACAAACACTGTCCTCCAAACCAATCTGAATAAGTTCAATTTGTAGGGTGGAAGGCAAGGAATTTGAATTTTGAATTCTTTGTCAATGTTGGGCCATCTTTGAGTTGCACTTTTCTCCACAAAGGTAAAGATTGGTTGAGAAAATACTTGGTATGATCCCACAAGGTGAACTACTATAGCTGCGTTGGCTATGTCAATTAGCCAATATGGATTGTAGAATCCAAAACCAGTTAGAAGATTTCCAGGTGCATCATCTCCAAATGCAGCATATCCCATGCAGCCACAAAGCATGTAAAATATCGTGCTCACTGCAATACTTATCTTGGTTGCTTTCTTCATTGATTTTGCCTCAGATGGTGGAGATTTCAATGTGTCCTGCAATATTCAGAATATTATATGGATATAAGTTCACTCACAAATTAAATGGTTTGAATAAATGCTGGTTCAAGGTTCAACTAGTTGAATGAAGATTAGATGCTTCATATTAATGCACTTAAATGTATTCCTTATTTAAAATCATTTTATTTATTTTACAGTAGATAAAAATTTTAAACATTGCACCAGCTACGACAAATTAGAGTGTGTAGGAGCAGACCCATAACAAACTACTTGTACTATACAATCTTATCATAGGCAGGTAAACTTCGAAGAAAATTTGAAGCATGCTGCCATATATGTACTGAAAAAGGACTTCTTAAAAATTAAACAGATTTGATGCGAACAACATTTATTGTATCTTTGGCATCAAGTTATTAATGTTGATTCCTTTGAGGCTACCCAAGATAGTACCATTTTCTGTTCATGAATAAGCCATACTATTATCAGTTTATGCAACTAGAAGAAAGTTCTAACTCAAAATTTGAAGTATAGGATCTCAAATATAACCTGCAACTTTGGCAATTCCAAGTGCTAGACAATTATGGAATATGTGAAAGACATGACTGCAGCAATTGATAAGAGCCACCATATTTGGTCAAAGTCTGGAATTTATGAAAGGAAAATTTGTACACGCCAAACATGATCATGTATAGGTTGCTTGACATGTGACATGGGCTTTTCTCCCCATGTTGATGGAAACAATTTGGTCTTTTGATAGCCCTATTAACCAAAAAACCTATGAAATAGAAATTAAACCATAAACTAATTTCCTTTTCTTTTTTTTTGAAACAAACCATAAACCGATTTCCTATTCATACATATTAATTTGAGATTGTATGTTTTGCTTTTCCTAAGCCCTATAAAAGCCATGTTTTTTTAGGGGTGAAATTCATGCTTTTGTAAAATAAATAAAGTCTGTAATATTATTATTTTTCGTAAAAATAAATTGTTTTTCATCTAAAAAAAGCCAAAATCTATTAAAGTTATAAATAAACGCACAAGACGTAAACATTCAACCCACTTATCACTCTCCAAAAAATATGTATATTTTATTTAAAATTAATATAATAGTATTTTTAATGTTATGTTATGTTATGAGTCGGGACAATACATTCAACCCTCTTATCACTCTTTATATTTGTCAAATAAAAAAGAGTTGGAAATTTATAATACAATAGATAAATTGAAATAAGCCAAGGACCACATATTTTTACATGTTTTTAACAAAATAAAGAAGAGAAGCTGTGTTACCAAAAAATGGAGCGAACAACATCCATGTAAGTGTAGTTTCTCTTGCCACGATAACAATCAACAAGAAAGGAAGAAGTACAGACAGGACAGTAACCAAAGAGAATAAAATCATAACAAACATGACCAACAACCCAACCTAGCTGAGCTATGGCCCAAGCTAAAGACAACACCTCGGATCCTATCACAGCTGTTATTATGTGTGAGCTTGCAGTCAAAACACTTCCTGCATATCATATTATTTCCATTATGTTAGTCACAAAAGTATATAGATTATACCATGTTTTCTTTTGAAAGAAGATTATATCATATTTATTAGCATATCTTAAAAAAGCATATTTTTGGCGACCATGTTATCATTATCGTATGCATGGTTTTTATATGTTTACTCTCACAAGAACACGTTAACATAAAATATATCTTTTTTTTTTTTTTAAGAAGTCATCCCGAAATTTTATATTCATTTATATATAGTATTGATATAGTTCGAAAATTTTAATTTAAATAAACAAATCTTATCTTATTTAAAAGTTAAATATATCCCATTACAATAGGAACAACTTATACTTTAAAATGAGCATATTTTAATTTGTAGATTAGTTAAACATGATAAGTTCAGTAAAAAATTAAAAGGCTATTTTTTTTTTCACCCTATTGTTTTCTCACACGTCCTATTTTATTTTCCTTCCAAAATACCCTTTGTTTGAAAAATATAATCAAAACTACATTTCAGATTGTATTTGCCGAAACCGGATGAAACCCAAAAGATGAATATGTAATTGATATCAAAGATCTATGTTGATCATTGTACAATCCCCACATAAACTGCAAAGCAATTGCAGGGATTGTATAAATGGGCATATTGACCATGATATCATAAGCTACTCAAACTAAAAAAAATAAAAATTAGAATGGATGACAAGTGAAGAATGAATGAAATTGTTGAAGGATGCAAGATTATTTATAGTCATAAACTTATCTTAGACTGTAACAACAGTAAAAGAAAATGTTTACAGTGCCTAAATCGACCAAAAATAACATTAAACACGCCACAAACCATCCAAACATTTGGTGTAACTCCACCATCCAAGGGTCTGGGATGGTTCAGATTGTATATACCAAACACATCTTAAACATTTCGATTTATATAAACCAAATTGTTCCAGAACGTGTTTAAGCTTGATCTTTAAAGGGTTCTCATGGTGAATAATATACGAAATGAAAAGTACAAAAAAACAAAATCAACGAAGTAAAAGTAAATAATAAAAGGAGAGGTTTAATACTTGATGAAGAGGAAGGGAATGTGTTCGGAGATGTGATTTTGTACTTGATCTAGTTGGACTGCCAACTGACATATTTTAATCGGCATGTCAACTTAATCAAGTGCACAACAACCTCTTCGTAATCAAATATGCAGAATAATTGCGAAAGATAAGGTGTTTCAAGAGGATTATTTTGAGTTAGATCATGTTGCCTTGCCAACTGACATATTTCTATTACCAAGACAGCAAGATCTAGCTCATATAAATTTATAGAAGTTTATGCGCGTTGTGGACCACAGAAATTATCGGTTCGATGTGCAACACATAAAAATCTTATACTTGACAAGTTCGGATTATATAATTCAATATGTCTTTCACCTTACAAAGCATGACATATTACAAAGGGATTTGTAATTTAAACGAATACATTAAATATAACAATCTCTAATACATTAAACTTAAAACATGTAATAAAACAACACGTAACAGATCAGGCTAAACTAAACTACTTTCTTTGTATGGTTCCTCCAACAGAGCCTAATCTCTTTATAGTTTCTAGGCCGATCAATCTTTTATTAATTTCTTCAACGAATCTGACCAATGAAGCGTCCAACACATTTAGTAATGTACTGACCAAATATCGAGAAAATCGTTCTAACGTCGTCATCATTCCAGAGCTTCATCTCGGTGAATTTCACTCTTCCAGTTGAGTCGATTGATGGACGTCGATATTCGACATCGTCCACCCTACTTGTGCCTTTGTGGTTGATTTGATTCAGTTGATCCTTCAACCTGAAGAACATGACATTATTCCAAACCTTGAACATATGGGGTGGTTTTCCCTTGTTGTAGTAAACTACAGTTAGCTTGGTGTTCAGATCAATGACCGAAGTGTCAATGTTTTTTTTGTGTGGTTTACTGCTTATGAAAACATGCACACTAATTTATAAAAGTTTATGTGTGTTGTGGACCACAGAAAATGTCGGTGCAATGCGGACCACGAAAAAAAACCTGTCTTGAACTGGCGTATATTATTTAATCGAAACTTTCCCTCACCCTGTAAAGTTTCAAATTTAATGTAGTCTTGAACTAGTTAGCCATATATAAACCAACCATTTTTGGGATGAGTTCGACTAATATAATATGAATCATCTCAAAGTTTGGACAGTTACTTGCTCAGCAAGAGTTACTCATTAAACACTTTTTTTTTTGGTATTGACTAGTCAAACCATGTTTTAATACGTTTTGTTACCGTAATTAATGGTCTGTTGCACTCTATGCATCATCCTTCACATATTCCTCCCTATAAATACTCATCAATCCTTCACAATTTCTCATTTCATCATCTCAGATTCTCTCCTTCTCTTTTCTTCTATAATGTGCTTCCACTGTTGGCCTTTCGTACAAATATATTACTCTAGCTTTTTATGGATTGTATGAATAGGCAAAAGACATGGTGCTACTCTGCAAATTTGGTCCATTTATTTGGATGTCAAGTTGACATGTCTGGGTGTAAGATTGACCTTCAAAATATCATTTGTCTTAGAGACGAAACGAGTTTTACCCCATCCTCATTCTCTCTCCATCTTCTTATGTTTCCCCCTCCATCTTCTTATGTGCAGGTTTGATTTTAGGTGTTTAATTGTTTTGTGTAATAAGCTTCGATGACAATGTAAATGTACTATGAAAGATATGATCTATTAATAAAATGAGACTTTTTTTTTATAAGGCAAGAGCAAAATGACATCAAAAAGAATAGTGCCCAACTAAGTTGGTGACCTACTCTAATCTTTTGTCAATTGCTCATATATATTATTAAAAAAAAAAGAAAAAATTACATAAAAACTGGGGGACATAAAACCTGACCCAGTCAATCCATGTGAATCAACCCTAACGGATAATACATCAAAAATAACAACACACATTGGATCCAACCCTAATTAATTCTAGGCTTAATACATAATTTGGTCCCTTAACTTATTTTTGGTTTTCAATTTGGTCCCCTAACTATAAAGTGTCTCAATTTGGTCCAATAAATCTTATGCCGTTTACTATTTTGGTCTTCTCCGTTAGTTTTTAACATCAAATTTCTAAGATGAATCATATTTAAAGGCGGTACCACTGGCCTTCGCAATCCTCTCTCTCAACCCCTCTCATCCGCTCAGAGCTTTTTCTCAATTAGAAACCTTAAATTAGAATTGCTCATGATTTATTTTTAATAGCTTATCAAACCTGAAATATTAAAGAGTGACACACTTCTAAATCTAAAGTCAATATCATCAGGTCAACCAAGTGAAATAATATTCTTTATAAAAATTAAGAGGCAATGACCATTTTGCTCAACATTAAACATGTATTTAGCTAAATACCACGAATAATATATCTTCAGTCAAATAATCCTCTAAATGAAAATATTCAGCATTTTTTAAAACAATTACCGTTTCTTTTTTTTTTGTTAGTTAATGCCAATAATATAGTCAAACCGTCGTAAACTTCTGGCACAGTATTCCATTGTCGTCCAGCGGTTAGGATATCTGGCTTTCACCCAGGAGACCCGGGTTCGATTCCCGGCAATGGAATTTTTTGTTTTTGCTGCCACCCATTGTTTCTAATTGATAATCAATAGAGAATCGACTTTATATTACCTAGAAGTTTAGTTACAATTGTTGATAACTTTATGTTTTTGTTATTTCTGATTTTATTTTGTTTATACACTATCTTCATTCTTAATATCTAATAACTCCAAGGACTTCTATAAGAATAAAATGAAGAAAAGTGTTACAAAATTCAAGTCGTAATATTGACTGCCAAAAAATAAAATGGACCGGTTCTTCATATATAAAGATAATGCTTATTGAGTTTAAAGTATGTTTTCTAACTAAATATTACTAATAGTAGTAAAATTTAAAGCACTTATTATTGTCCGTTTACACGTGATGATTTACATATAGTTGGCTCAGTATAAAACAACAACATCAACAACCTAGTTCCAAGGTCTCTAAACTCCCACCATCCACTAGGTCAAAGAAAAGCATTACAGTAAACAAATGACTTGCTGGAAAAGTAGGAGCACCACAAAAGATCACAACAAGGATCATGCAGTTCTTCTAGTTTCCAAAGTCTTCTCATACTCTTCAATGGATTTGAAAAGCTCTGAGAAGTTTCCTTTTCCAAAGCCCCCACATCCTCCCTTTTGGTACTCCTTCCCTTCTTCGTCCTTGAGCATGCATCCAACTCTCTGAATTATCTCTATAAATATGGTTGGCCTGCACATTTTACACAAGTAGCAAATCAACACCAACAATATTTAACTAATCATAACTCCCCCATTATACAAGGCAAGAGGCTTAAACACACTGACACAACACACTATCAAATCGATGGTCTGAGAAATAAACAGGGTGAGAGGGACTAAGAAGACAAAACACTCCCAATATATAAAATAATGATTCAGATTGCCTGCAGTAAAAATATTGCGTAGTTTTACGCAGTAATCAGTTCTAGCCATGTGATTTGAGATCGAATGGCATAGATTACACATTTGCTAAATCAATTTTAAACGATCTCAATCATTAATTTAGATTGAAGGTCGAGATCAGTAATTGTGTCACAACAAATTTTTCCCATAAACTTACTGTCGAGTCCAGGAGCATTTGTACGACTCAAGTACACAAAAGCATCAAACCAAAATAAATGATAAACTACTACTACCTGTATGCTTGGTTGATTGCTAAACTACTACTACCTGTTCTGACATTCTTCAAAAATTATGTATGGAGAATCTTTCATGTTAGTACTTTTTTTAAAGGGAACAAAATGTTAATCAAATTGTAAACAATATTTACTAATACTCCCCTTGAACATTACCAATCATTACAATATGATGAACCAGTTTTAAGTCGATCAGAGCACCGGTTTTAAGTCGACCAGAGCCACAAACCAAGCAGGTTTAGTCCAATCCTGTTCAGGTCCATTTGTGGCTAGGTGGGGTAGGGGTCGGTTTATGAGGTTAGTTAGTAACACTTCATTATTGGAGGAGAAAAGCTAAGATTCTGATCATGCACAAGAATGGTTCTAGTAGGGTTTGATCCCTAACTGATATAATCATTGATCAGTCAATGGATAGTCCAAATTAGTCAATGGTCCTTTCCCCTGAACATAATACAGAGGGTTAAAACTAAAACAGGAGTTTGATCAAGATAGTCCACAAACGTCGAAAATCAGTTAACACAAATTATGCGTAACATTATTTTGGCCTATGATTTCCATCAGTAGGCAATAGAGATTATTCTCTTCAAAGAGTTTGAAGACACTGAAGTGGTTTTCTGCTCTTAACTAGGCACTTTACATGAACAAGAATCAGATTTGGAACCCCTAACTACTTGTTTAAGTGATGAGAATCCTCATAGCTCATGTCATCCTAAGCAGGGCCGTTTCTGAGATTCTGGTGGCCTACGGGCGAACTTAATATGATAATTTCTCAAAGTGTGAAAATAATATTTTTGAAGATGATAGTTTTTATTATGTTAGGAAATGTGATATTTCATTCCCTAATATGTCATTTTTCAATTAAAATATATATGGTTTTAGCATTTCCTAATATTTATTTTACTTAATGTGCCCTTTATTTTATATTTTGAGGCCCAAATTTTAAACTTATTTTTTGGGGCCTAGGGCGGTCGCCCTCCTCGCCCTGCCTCAGATACGGCCATGATCCTAAGTGATGAGAATCCTCATTGCGTAAATCACATGTAATTTTACACGATGTCAATGCAGTTGTTGCAAAGTCGTTGGATTCATGTGCAGAATTGTATCCAATGGCTCAGTTGAAGCCATTAAAGGATCCTGGCCCCCAAAACAAACAAATAAACCACTATAAGTTGCTATCGTCGTAATCCAGAGTTCAGGGCTAGAGGTAAGTAAAACATAGTCGGTGATTGTTCTAGGCGTAATCAAACTCAAGTGCTCGTATTGTTCTAGGCATAATCAAACTCAAGTGCTCGTATTGATTCGATTCTCTAACTTATCCGAAGATTATTAACCACTTGACTATAGTCTAAGTTGCTGTGCCAATTATAAATAAAACTAACAAAATGACATGTAATTACATGATATGATTCAAAAGGACCATATACATACCTATCACCAATAGGCTTAGTAAAAATCTGAAGAAGAGTACCCTGATCATCTCTATCAACCAAAATCCCAAGCTCTTCACACTCCTTAATCTGTTCATCACTCAAAACATCGCCAACGCGATTCTTCAAATTACGATAATAAGTCACCGGAGGAGAAGGCATAAACTCAAAACCACCAACACCACTTCTCTTCCTCATTTCTCTCAAAGTCCTAAATATATCCGCTGATATCAATGCCAAATGCTGTAACCCAGCACCTTCATTGTGTTCCAAATACGTTTCAATTTGACTCTTCCTCTTTGTTCCGTAAACCGGTTCATTCATCGGAAGCAACACTGTTTCTTCATTGTTTGCTAACACCACTGAGTTTAATCCACTCTCACTCGTTCCAACGTCTTCCGCTGTAAACTCAGCAAACTCATGAAAACCGGTGAATTCTTTCACGTATTTCACCGCTGATGAAAGCTCCGGTACGTTTCCAACGGCATGGTCTAGTCTTCGGATTCCGAAATCTAACGATGAATTAGATGATTCATCAGATACACGTTCGAAACCAGGGAGGAAGAACAGGTTCGGGTTATTGTAACTGACGTAACGTAGAACAACGTCGCCGTAGAGACGAACTTCAGCGAGTTTGACGTTATTTTCGAGGATAATGGGAGGAGATGATGGAACAGCGCCGTTGTTTACGCTTGTGGTGAAAGCGACTTCGGCGTCTTCGACTTCAACAGCAACAGCACGGACGGCGAGGCCGTGGGAGTTGGAGAATGAGAAGCAAGTGGAGGCTGAGAAAGTGGGGATTGCGGCGGTTGAGGAAGGTGAGGAGAGAGAAATGGAAGGGGAATATGCGGCGGAGAAGAGGAAGTTGAGGTCGCCGGAGCGGAGGAGATAAGAAGCATGAATTAGGTTTCCGGTGGAGAGGTCGGATTTAGCGACAATTGGCATTCCGAGTCCATGAGAGAAGCGGCGCGCGGTGTTTGTTGCATCGGTGCACCAGAATTCAACATGGTGGAAACGTTTAACTTTGAACCGGTCTGATTTTGGGTTGGCTCGGACGAAGTTCTTGAAGCCAACTAATTTGAACCCGGTTTGGGTTTGAGTTTCTGTTTCGATGGCCATGGAAATTGTTTTAGTGTTTGTCTTGGTTGAATTTGTAAGAGTGTTGTACTTGTTGGTGTTTTTATGTTGAGGGGAGGTGAAACGTGGAGGAATGTGATTGGATGAGAGTAATTGATTGGCGGCGTTATTGGAGTTTTGTGTGTTGCGTGGGAGAAATGGTGTGTGAGAGTGGATGGATGAGGATGAAGGAAGAAATGGTGATGAAGATGATAATTTCATAGGAAATAGACAACAAATAAAATATTTCATGTGGAGAAGAAAAACACGACTTTCTTTCTATATTGTAGTTTTTTTTTTGTCGGAATGTTTTTAGAAATATTGGATTGGAAAAACATCCTCAACTTTCATTAAAGCGACATAAGTTAGTTAACTCCAAATAAGAATGCAATCACAATCACTCTCATTAGAACAAATATTACTTTCTACAATCTTATTTATAAAAAAATTACTACAATTGAATAATTTGTTACAATTACGTTTCGATAGTTGTTTGATTGAGATCAAATGGTTTATATTAAAATGTAAATCGTATGAGCTCGATTAAACGACTATCCATGTATCAAACGTGTGGATACGACAGAAGTAAACATCATATTTTTTTATCCATTAAAATTTATATTAAATTTGATATTAAAAGATGTTTATCTAATACAAGATAAGCATGTTTATCTAACACCACATCAAACATACTCACAGCATAATAAACTTACTTCTGCCCAAGAATATAACTAAAATCTAGCATCTCCACTACTACATTCTTTATTAGAACCCGATCAAAATTTACATTACCAAAAACCAACATAGCACCTCATATCTCTCTACAAAACATATTCTTTAGTGTCCCCAACCACATCATGTTAACTCTGTCCATACCTCTTATTAGTTTTTAGTGAGGTACATCAAACATTTACATCTGTCTCAACCGAAATTCGCATGCGGTGAAATAAAAATCTACACTCAATTCTTGTTGATATGAATGAATCAGTTTATTAGTTATGCTAGGTAATTTAGGCTATATGCTTAATTCTTGGTTAGTGTAATTTTGATGGTTGTATACATTTCACTTTGGTATCATGTTTATTTTCAAAATGAACGATGCTATTTTTCCATAGAGATATTGTTTCGAAGCGACAATCAATTGTCTAATCAAATTTTTTCAAGAGAGATGGTGGGCATAATTTAGAGATGATGAGTTAGCACAATTACCTCTTATTAGTTTTTAATGAGGTACATCAAACATATACATCTGTCTCAACCGAAATTCGTATGCGGTGAAGTAAAAATCTACACTCAATTCTTGTTGATATGAGTGAATCAGTTTATTAGTTATGTTAGGTAATTTAGGCTATATGCTTAATTCTTACTTAGTATAATTTTCACGGTTGTATACATTTCACTTTGGTATCATGTTTATTTTCAAAATGAGCAATGCTATTTTTCCATAGAGATATTGTCCTGAAACGACAATCAATTGTCTAATCAAAATTTTTTCTATTCACAAATCAAGGGAGATGGTGGGGCATAATTTAGAGGAAATATTGAATACATGTTATTTCGTAAAATGACTGGGACAATAATAATGGTCGTTGTACACAGCAATTTCCATTCAAAATGTCCCACTAAAATATATTTTTGGCATTTTAAAATTACAAAAACACAACTTAGCACATACATACTCCCTCATTTTCTTTTTATTGGTCGTTTTGTTTAGAGAACCTATTGCTCTTATTTACTTGTTGTTTTCAAAGTTAAATTCACTAATATTATTATTATATTATCAATAATACATTTTAGTATTTTTTTTTAAGACAAAAAATAAAGAAAATGAGATACACCATAAATAGTCAAGAGTCTTATAGAAAAAGGAGAAATAATTCTATCACAAATAGTAAAACTTATTGACAATCAAAACGAAACGAGGTAATTAAAAATAAAAGCAAAATCTCATATTAAAATAGTACCACATCTTTGAGCTTTGGATGGGAATTGAGAAATACTACAGCACTAAAAATAATTGAATAAATCTCATTTAACTGCTTCTGTACAACTTCAGATAGATATGAATATGATCTGATGGCAAGGAGCATACATTGATGAAGTTTATTATTCTTGATGACATCTCATGAAGCAACTTTGGTGACATCTTTACTAGATCTGTTGTATTTCATATGGCTTTTAACAAGCTGGCCAGCTGCAATTGCAGACATTAGTGAAAGCTCTCCTGCAAGGACTGAACCAGCCACTATAGTTGCCAATTGCCTAGAGTTTGCTCCTGGAGTCTCTTTACTAGCTCCCTTAACACCAAGTAAATTAAGACAAGCTGATTGAGATGCAAGTTGTGTACCCCCTCCAACTGTACCCACCTGCATAATTAAAATATCATGTACAAAATTAGTTCCCTTTTTTTTAACTATATTAGTAATTACTAAAAAATTACCAGTAAAACCAATAATAAAGATTAAAACAAGTAATTATACCTCAATGGAAGGCATAGTAACTGAGATATGAAGGTCCTTTCCATCATTAACAGCTTCCATCATGGTCATACAATGAGAACTCTCAACATTTTGAGCAGGATCTTGACCTGTTGCCAAGTAAATAGCAGAAACAATATTACTAGCATGTGCATTGAAGCCACCAAGAGCACCAGCCATGGCTGAACCAGTAAGATTCTTAAGCATGTTAAGCTCAACCAAAGACGCCACACTAGTCTTCAACACTTTCTTCACCACCTCTTCCTTAATTACAGCCTCACACACCACTGATTTTCCTCTCCCTTCAATCCAATTCACTGCCGCAGCTTTCTTGTCCGAACAAAAATTTCCAGAAATACCAATAACATCCATATCAGGAAAATCGGTTTGAAGAAAATCAAGTACGTTTTGTACACCTTTTGATACCAT
This sequence comes from Medicago arabica, assembly GCA_946800305.1. Lineage (NCBI taxonomy): Eukaryota > Viridiplantae > Streptophyta > Magnoliopsida > Fabales > Fabaceae > Medicago > Medicago arabica. The sequence continues at coordinate 5,072,418 of OX326970.1, forward strand.
GTTCATCCCCATTGCATCACCCGTTGAACAAGTGAATCGAGTGTATAAATTCTTTCCTGCTATAGTAGCTTTAATACTTTGTAATCTTGCAAATCTACTTGACCTAAATATATATCCAAAACAAAATCAATTAATTATCCAAATGAGTCATTTCAATAAAATAGAAGAAAGTTCAAAATTGAAAGTGACTTACTTGTTGAAAGTGTGAGAGATGGAATCAAAATTTAGAGGATCTTCCAAAAAGAATTTCAACTGAGAAGCTCTTTTAGCGGAGTTGAATCTTACGACAGGAGCTCTGGTCATTCCATCACGAAGGACAACTGCGGAAGCACCACCAGAAACATAAATAGCTTTACAACCTCTGTTAGTACTTGCAACTAAACAACCTTCAGTGGTTGCCATTGGCACGGTGTATTCTTTACCGTCGAGCAACAAAGGTCCGGCAACACCCACCGGAATCTGAACAAACCCTATTGGCATCTCGCAACACTGTCCTAATATAGAATCATAATCAAAACCTTCCATTGGTAAACCTTCAAGTGACCTTCCAGTAACTCTCTCCACAGCTTGGTTCCTAATCACAGCCGCACGTTGGCAATCTCCAAGCTTCGATTCAAGCGAGTAAGACGGAATTGATCCAGACACCACTGCACCAACAATCTCCTCGTCTTCCATGGACAAAACTTTTTGGACAAGGATTTCCTGTGGTAGTTTTGGCATGACTTCGGTGGTTTTCGCAGCAATGTCAGCAACTTCATCCTCTTCTTCATCGTAATGAAGGATGAAGGCAATGCCGAAGAAAGCCGTAAGGTAGATAAGGCAAGCAATGAGAGAAACTAGAGCGAGAATCTCAGATATTGTGAGGACATGGAGAGGTGTAGAGGTTCGGATCTTTTCGCGCCACCGGTTAAGAAGAAAGTATGCGACAGAGAAGAAGAGAGCGAAGAAAACAGCATTTGTTAAGTAAAGTGAAGAAGTTTGTGATTGTGAATTCTGCTGCTTTTGGTTCTTCTTTGTTTTGCTGGAGGGTTCAGAAAATATTTGGCGTTGAACTTCCATTCCTCTCTGGTCAAGTGAAGGATTTGAAATCCAGAAAATGAAAAGAAAGAAAGAAGTTCAGGGAATGATTGATTGGTAATTGGTTGAAACTTGAAAATGAATGCCAAGATTTAGAATGTTATTTATAGACAGGCAAAGAATAAGAGAGTGAGTGAGTGAGGAAGTTTCATAGTTAGAACGTAATTAACTCGTGAACAACGAGGGGGAATATTGTAGTAATGTCAAGATAATATACTTTGTGGAGATGCTAACATTATTATATCATCACAAGAAGCCTTTACTTGACTAAACAAAAAATAATGCTACTTCACATGTGCACAGACTAATTAAAGTATATATATTTTTGTTGTTGAAAGAAACCAGTGTTATAAAAAAATAAATTTGAAAGAAACAGTTTTAAATAATACATATATTGAACATAATTTTGTACTTTTGTTTCAAACTTAGCGACTAACGTTTTAAATGATGGAGTTATTATTATTATATAGCTAACGTCCATTGATTTATTGAAATATTTAACTACAGTCTGTTAGAATGAGTTTTTCATTCGGAATTGTACAACACGTTGTATCCATTTTAAAATAAGTCCAAGCACCAGATTAAAGAATAATTGAAATAGTCCTTGTGAGTTTAACTCAGTTGGTAAAGACGTTGCATTATATACACAGGGACTGGAGTTCGAACTCCAAATATCTCACTTATTCATCTTAAAAAGGCTGGATTATTTGACTAAAAGAAAGGATAACTGAAATAAATTTAATAGCATGCATGGTAATTCAATTTTATTACTAGACTAGATTCGGATTATGCAACTCCTGAGTTAGAGGGATCGGCTGCAACCAAGTAACTAATGAAACAAGGGATTGATCCGGCTACGCATAAACCCTTCCTCAATAACGAATCTCTTCTAAAGAAGAAAGTAAAAAGATCATCAATGATAATGCCACTGTCTCAATCTCAAAGGGCTTTAGCTACACACAAAATGATAGAATCCTCACAGGAATATTCAGAAGCACTTTTAACGAGCGACTTGATTAATCACTATAATATCGGTGGATTAGCTTTAACAGAAGCCTCAAGAAAATTTCTCCTGAATAAGCCAGCATTGATGGATTTGGTTCCATTGTGCTACTTTCAATTTCAAATGGATGTTGCTCCTTTGGTGAATGAAAGTTCAAGCAATAGTACTCTTCAACCATGAGTTGAAAATGCAGGTGGATTAATCTCATGGGAAAGTAGTTGTTGGATCATTTGTTGCAGTTTGAAGTCAGTGCAGTAAAATGTAAAGAATTCATCAAGTCAAATTCATGGCAAGGACAATTTCTGACTCATAATAGTTCATGGCGAGATTGTATTAACATATGTATAAAACGAAAATAAAAGTAAAGGTTAGTACAGTCTCACCACAAGTCATGGGAGTCCTAAAAAAACTGAAAAAAGTCAAGTCTCCTAAAAAAAAAAAATCAGTTATAGACCATACGAAAATATTTGCTGATTCAACTTTTCTCTTTTCTTCATCTGAGGGTCTATTGTATGCACTTCATTCCATCTCCATCTAAATTTTCCCCAAAAAAGTGGGAAATGACGATATGGTTGACCTGACCACACTCAAACATACCCCTCATGTGATTGGTCGAATGCTTATAAAAAAAAATGATAGTTTTCCTCCCTAATTAAGCCACCATAGTTGTAACTAGATCCTAGTGAGTTTATTTACACCACTTTTTCACTGTGCTACTCTAAGATCATCAATAGTTAGGTGAAATCAATGAGTCAACCTTAACCGTAACTAAACTAATTTAACCTGGTGATTGTATGAAACAAAAACAAAAAACATTTAATAAAGAGAAATAATAATTGTACAACTATTTTATGACAGTTTTTAAGACAACTCTTCCTCTTTCTATTTTGTCCCAAAAAAAAGGGGGAAAAGATTCTCTCATAAGTTATCCAAAAAATGGTTCTACAAACATCATTTCTCTTAATAAATCAACTGCAATACTTTATGCCAAAATACAACCCGGCAGTGCAAAATACAAAGTACAACAACTTAAAAGTATTTAATTTAGAATGTCCAGAAGGTGTGGTGAGTGTCAAACCATTGTCCTCTGTAAGGTGTGGTGAGGACAACATATTCAAAGTGTGTATGACGTCATGAATCTTGGCTAACTTTATAATCAACTTCAATAAAAACAAAATGGCTAATGGTATAGACAATTATTGATAATTACATAACATAATACACTAAGATCAATGTCGTATATAATCGGGTAAGCTATGACAACAGCAACTAAAAATGGTAAACAGAACATTCAATATATACTAACAAGAGGATCATCATGATCTTGGAGATTGTTGAGAGCCAATATATGTTTCTGAAATGAAGTTGCAGCTTCTTCCCTTTCCTCTAATTGCCCAAGTTTGTCATAGACCATGGCCATCAGGTAGAATGCTTCAGCCGCCAATTCATGAAACTGCAGAGCACTCAAGATGTAACTTTATAATGAGTAACAATAATGAAGTCAAGTAGCATATAGTATTTTCTATGCAAGAGCAATGGTACATTTATTTTATTTACAAGTGAAGGAACAATAACCAATTAGTACTAAGGACTTCGAAATTATAGAAATTTGACTGGGAATATGAAATATCTTTCTATTTGTCAGTTTTTCTGTCCACTAGGTAAAAGAAAACCAAATCATGAAGAAAATATAATCACTAGAGATTTGGAGGTTGAGAAGAAAGAGTTGCTAAGATGAGATGCAAAACAAGAGAAAAAAATCGTCAAATACATCAATTTCCGTAGTGGTATTTTATTAGGGACTTTCCACATCACAACATAGCATAATCTCATGTGTCTGAGGTTTATAAAATCAACTTCAAAATAGAGTTTATTATCTATAGTCTATATGCAAGCATATAATGACACCGTACCGATAAAGATAAACATGTTATAATTGAATAAAATAATCTATGAACATCATTATAAAAGATCAAAAAGAGATGACTCGCATAATTAAAAAACAAAATATAATCAAAATAAAATATCCAAAACAAATTACAAACTACTGCAACCGCATTATTTAAAAAAGGCACAATATATCACTAAAAATGTCTCTTCCCACCGGAAAGGTGTCCAATCGGTGTCAGAGATCTATCGGATTGAAAAGATTATTTTATTAGACAGACACCTAAATGAGATGTTGATACATCACGTTAGACATGGGACACATGTAAAAACCAGAGGAGAAACAGATGCTTCCTTTTCGCTTACAAATGGAAAACAAACAATGGAAAATCACACACACAAGACTAAAATGCATAAAGTCTGCTTACCTCCAAAGGTTGGAGTTCTTCAGAAGCTTGTTTTAATGAATCTATCACAAGATTGTAATCTTTAACGACTGAAATCACAATCCAGAAGAGCAAAAAGAGATTTAGTTGAAGGTTCAGTGACTTGAAATCCACAAAATATTTTTCAAACATGTTCAGCCATCCTCTCTAAATTGCTAAAACTCATTGTTGCCCAAAGTTCCAATTAGTCATGGGTCTGATTGCCCCAAGGATTTATTTAACCTTTTCAAAGATTGCCAAAACTACCTCACATATGTTTCAATCTGACACCATTTTTAATAGTTCTTATATGGTTCAACACCTATTTGCCCAATATTTCTTACAGAATTATAAATTCAGTTTTGCAGAAACAAAATATGAAATATGAGTCTAGAAACTAGAAACTAAGCTTGAATGAACAAATAGCAGTCTTTTTCTTTTGGGTGCAACAATTTATAGCATAGTCTGAATAGTCTACCATCTACAATCTTCAGCAACATACCATTGAAATTTGTATCACATAGATAGCATTTTGCTTCAACGATATAGGCCCGTGATCGGAGCTCCAAACCTCCATGACCAAGAATTATCGGAAAAGCTCCATGGACAAGGTTCAGTGCCCGTGTGGCATGGCTTGATCCAAGAGAGAGCCATAGCTCAGCTAAAGTAAGAGTAGCTGAGGCTTTTAGAAGATCCAAGTTAAATGATATGCAGAATGAGAGGCTTGCTAAAGCATATGGTATCCCTAAAACCGCATTGCCAGATTTCTGATGGAATTAAACATAATAAAAATCAGGGATTTAAAGCAAACAAACTGTGGAGAACACAACAATATGAAAACTGGTAGTTTGGAAGTGCAGTATACATCAAGTAACATAGAATGCACATATAGATAATGCATTAAAAAAAAATCATCATACACTAAGAAATAAAAACATGCAGAGTCATGACTCGTGACAAATATTTTTCCTTCAATAAAAAAGTGATGCCAACGAGTGCTTATTACAAGCTTAAAGAGACATCACCAACATATGTCTTTGTTTACTAAATATTCATATAACAGCTTGCTTAGCACGTAATCTTAACAGTTCGATGCACAATTGTCATTTTGTGCGGTGAATTGGAGAGGGGATATCACCACACGGTCAATTGTAACCCAACAGCAAATTTTGATTAAACAGAAAGTTACCCGAAAAGAGAGCAAACAAGATAAAATAGCTGGATCTCAACTACATGAATTGCATAGTGTGTCAGACAGGTGTGATCACATACCTTATGAATCTCAGCAAGCAAAAGAAGAACAGATGCATTCTGAACTTGCAGATTGTATTTGTAACACATGCAAAAGAGGGAGTGTGCCACAGAAGCTGCCTGAAAAAGAAAATCATTATTCAAAAATTAAATAAAACAACAATTTTTCTGTTCTCAATTTAGCCTAGTAAAAAATGATTGATTTAACTCCTGTGTTTTTCCTCGAATGCAAAGAAGTTATGATCCCACCTAAATACTCTAATACATAAAGGTCCAGCAATTTCGGCATTGACAATACACAAACGACACATGTATTAAAAGGGGGTGGTATTAATTCAGCAGCAAAGTAGTCATTCATGAGTATAAAAATATCGCATCAGAGTAGAACCACTATCAATGACAATACCGCGAGGATTCTTATATAATAATATATCTCAAGATTTCGACCCATAACTACCTATAAAGAAACAATTGCATATGCACTTATACTTTAAAAAATACCAGGATTTTCTGTATATTACTAATCTTTAGAGCATACAGAGGGGGGGGAAACCTCTCGGAATTGCTTTGCTGCGAGCAAGGTACGGGCATGGCGAAGGCTTGCTTCTGTCTTTATCTCCATATCTACACCAGTAACAGGTGATGCCAAAGCACCAAGTTCATCACACAGTTTCTGGGCCAGCTTTAAACGTCCACTGCATAATTCTCAATTAAGTTATTAACAGTGCTTAAATCTCAGCTGCTTACAGAATTTAAGAATCTGAACATAACTGTTGACCTAGACTACTTACCCGTGTAAAGCATGCTCATGAAGCAGCTGCAGCTTTAGCAGTAGGATTTGTGATTTTGAGACAGATAGAAACTTCTCTTCTGCTATTTTAAGGGCAGAAAAGGCCTCTAAACACAGAATGAAAACAGAAGAACAATAAGGAGCAAATAAAAGCATGAGAAGGAACTTGTGTTGTGTAATTGATTGAATTTTTATCCTCTAATACTCTATTGAGATCCACGATTAAAGAAAGAAAAAACAACTTGTATTAACAAAAGGCAATTTGCATTACTAATGAATTTATACACACACACACACATATAAGGGCAGGACCGCAGGAATCTATTATATTTTATGCAACCAATCTAACCTTTGTATCCTTTAAAGACTGCTAAATGTTGAATGAGCTTTACATATGCTAATGCTGCATCTGATGAGCTGAAGTAACCAAAATTAAAGTTAAAGCAAGCATAAAAATAGTCTTAAATATATTATTAATCCCTTTGGTCAAAAATATATATATATATATATATATATATTATTAATCCCTAAATATGATGATTTTTAAATTAGTCCTTATTTAAATTTATTTCATTTTTAGTCATAACATTTAATAAGAAATCCATTTGAGGACTAGAAACCTTTTGAAAAATATAGACTAAGGTGGAAAAAACGATAAAGAGTTTATTTTAGAAAAAAAAACGTTTTTAGGGATTAAAACATTTAAGAGGAAAAAAATGGTTGTTAAACAACTGCTTTATAATAAACAAAGGTGATCCAGAATTAGCAACTCAAAAGCATAATCTTTGTGGTCTGTAGTAAATTAAGCTCAGTAGATACCTTGATGCATCAGCAAAGCAAGTTGCATGCACTAGCGCATTTATGCGAGACATGGGAGTGCTAATGACAATTCAAAAAAAGAAAAAGAACAAATTCAGATGATGAAATACACACAGCAAGCTTCCAAGATAATACAAAAATATGAAGAAATAAACAGTATACATGCATACAATTGAATATCATTCATCGCCCCAGAATGATGAAAAGATCTCAAAACAAAACAAGCATTTTGGTTAATTTTGTTTATAACCAAAAGAATGTTATAATAAAATCAAGGCTTCAAGAATTTTGGTCAATATGGTTGTGCTTATGTACCCATTTTGATACAATTTATCTTGCTGAGTTTGAAAACCATATTACAACAACAAAAACAACCAAGCGCCTTATCCCACTATGCGGGATAGTCTACATGGATCAAATTACACCATAATATTCTATCATAAACCAAGCCCGGGTAATCCTACCTATGTTAGCCTTGCTATACATAGCCAGTCCCAAGCCCAGGTAAAAGGAGAGGGTTGTGTTAGGCCTCAACAGCCAACGTAAAACTTTGTCGAATCTCTATGATATGAACACCATATTAACTAGATTAAATCCAAATATAGAAAACATCCTGAGTGACAACTTGGTTCTGCGTGCATGTTTGTAGGTAAGGCCTTACCACCTACTAAACTGTTCAATTATGGTATATAACATTACATGGATATCTGTGTACATAGTAAATATTGGGAACCACTCCCTATCAAAATATTTTATGTTTTAAAATATTATAATCTATTTTGTTGGTTTAACTCAGAAGTTTTATAGGAAGGACTATTGTTCAAATCACGACTATTGCTCACCTTTTGCATTCATTCCACTCTGGTACTCACTCTTAAATAAATGTTGGCATAACACCAATTGCAGTTTGTAAATCTCCCTCAATAACTCTCACTCTCTATGATATCATTTTTCTCAAAACATTAGTTTTTTCTGTACAAATTTATTAGAGTTTTGGCCCTTCTATTACAGGCTCAATTACATTCTTTGGTTAAATCATTATGATTTGGTGCTAATCTTTTTTGCTTTTACCCAACAATTTGTGTGACCTACGCAGGATGCTGCTAATAAGTCTAGAACTATAATCTACCTTGCAAAGGGAAGGAGTTGTTATTTGTTGGTGCCAAATATGTCGAAGAAAAAGCAATGACATCATGCTGAAGCAGGATTTTTTTCCTTTTACTAATAATTCATAGTTAAATCAATTTTGAACATTGATCAATTATATTGTATTCTGTTGACAGGCAATTTGAAGAAAAAGAGAATAACAATTCAATGTAACCTTGATTGATATAACTTTACCTGCCATATAACTCCCATGCAGTAGCACGAAGTATATAAGATGATCCCAGTACTTGCAACACAGATCCAGGAATTGATGTAGGTTGGGCACAGAACTGGGGAATATTAGAACTGTTGCCAGATCCAGAATCCTGACAGAAAATATTTGAACCATTTGGCTTTTGTAAATTCCTGAGCCAAGCTGTACTGAAGGCACCATCAATTGTCATTGCAGAATTCTCAGAGCTAAAATCACTAATCAAATGAGAACTCAACCTGAGTTCCTGCCAGATATAAAAGAAAGGAAATGCATTAAGTAATTAATCTAATTCTCTAGTTCTATAAACAGTCACCAAACAAGAATAATCACAAATTTTTACTACCTTGGAAACGTTAACTGGGCATGTACTGAGCTTCATGGAAGATTTTGGACCAAATGATAACAAGGGCCTTTGAACATGCTGCAGAGAAGATACTACTATGATGTAAAATGGGATCAGATAAAATTCATGTTTCATTTGCAGCTAACAAGACTAAAGAATTAATTCAGTTCACACTGGTAGAGCTTTAAGTAACTTAAATACGACAAATAATGATGATATACTGATAGCTACATGGACTAGGGATTCAGCCATAATAGTAATAAGATCTTAAAATTTATTAGAATTAGGGCCATATTTGAAGATACCTCCTATTTCGTTTTCGTCTCCATTTCCATTTTTTGTTTTCAATTCCTATTTTAACTTTAAAATTTAAATTTCAAAAATGGCACGCTGTTTTCAATTTATTTCTTGTTTCCACAGTTTTGTATAAGAAACTAAAATATCCTTTTTTTAAGTATTTTCGCTGTCTCCTATCCAAATCACTGAAAACAAGAATCAAAATAAAAACAAGATGAATTATTTATACTTCAACGTAATAAAATAAAATAAAAAGGAAATGAAAACAAAGAAAGGGAACAAAAAACTAATGGTCACTAGATTCCTGCGGGAAAGTTCGTACTCTATTCTTTCCTTCACCAGGAATAATGGCCTTGGATTCTCAGGGGAATTCCTAAACTGTACAAGTTCAGGTATGTTATGATCCCTAACTTTCATCTTCAATAACCATTCCATATATTTCATATAATTCTTTTAACTCTAACTTATTAAAAGCCTTCGATTCAAAACTTCTCTCCACAACTGAAGTTTAGAATTTATTGTTTCATAAACAAGGAACACGTAAGTAAAACTACTGCCAGTAAAAAACATAAACTAAGGTAAGGGGATATGGACCATAGTTACATGCCATGCTCAAATCCACTACATCCCACATTGGGGAATGTTCATACTCAAACCAGGTAATTTGCAACCCAAAACATTCAAAGCAATGATCCAAACTTAGGCAAAGAAGCAATAAGGACTTATAAAGTAAAACATAGATCAAATGACACATTTAGAGGTTCTTCGAGGGATGAAAAGATACAAACTTTTTTCATCAAAACAACGGCCTTTCTACTTGGTATAGAGCAAATGCTATAACTTGAAGTTTATGCATGACAACAATCACATCCTAAACAAACTTCAATCTTAGATAGCAAATCAACCAAGTCATACCCTACAGGAAAGTCTTGCTACATGCCGAAATGAATCAGAATCCATTTAGCTTAACAAAGATATTGACTAAAAGTTAACCCTCCTCTAGAGCCTTTCAAAAGGCTTCTCATAGTACCCCCCTAGTGCACATTTTCTGAATCTCAAATGTGACCATGTGCGTGTGTCTTTTTATTTCCTTTTTATAGATGCATCAAACCTTGCAATAGATATACAGCTTCTGTAGTTGACCTCCTTGGATAAAACCAAACCAATTCTCTAATGTAAAGATCTCATCTAAATCTACCCTCAATTACTTTTTCCCATAGTTATAAAGTGTGGCTCTGTCTATAATTTGCACAGTTTTTTATCTCTCTCATATTCTTATGCTAGCAAGCTACTCCCTCCGTCCCTAATCTTTGGTTCTTTTAGCTTTTTATTTTTATCCTACAACTTTGGTTCTTTTAGGAAACCAAGATACAATTAATGATCTTTTTCCTTTTATACCCTTAGAAAAATCAAAAGCATGCATTAAATGAATTTTATTTGTACTAAATGCATTAAGGATAAAAGGGTCTAAATACCTTTTATTACTTTTTAATATGTGTGCCTAAACTTTAAAGGAGCAAAGATTACAGACAAACCTTAAAGGAGCAAAGATTAAGGACAGAAGGAGTAATGCACTTGAGGATTGAATTTCTTGAGATACTAACAAGCTAATGTTCTTATACTGACAAGACAACAATGATTTTACACTATCATTTAGGGGACAAATTCAAAGAATGTGCTAAATGACCACTTTCATATAGAAAAAGTATTAACAGTGTAACCAAAAAGTTTAATGTGGTCAGAAAATCACATTACCGTTAAATCAAACTTCGCCATTGCCAAATGATTGGAAGCCAACAACCGTTTTAGCTTTAAATTTTCTGCTCTCTTCAAAGAACCTCTCAAGAGAACAAACAATTGTTGCTGAACAGAGAGTGAAATGCCCATACTAGTAAACGGTGAATATGATGATCCTAGTATCCCAGCAGTACTTGAGATGCCATTTTCAAACAGCAAGTTTGAGATAGCTGCTAAAGTATATGCAAGATTGGTATCGTTACTGTGCTGCATAAATGGAAGCTGTCAGTATTCACAGCACAACAAATAGCTAATGTATGGGGAAGATGTGTTTTGGTTTAAATGGAAACACTTGCTACGATTTATTTTTCCATGTATCAATAGTAGTATAGGACATATGCTGTAAGGCGGCATTTGCTGTCACCTTAATTTTGTGCCACTTGATGAACACGGGTCATGTCAGCAATTTTAATGAATAAACAAACTTTTTCTATATGATTATTACCTGCTGAGAAACACGAACTGCTTCAGTCAAGACCTAAACATAACCAAACAATATAAGTAACGCACCAAAGTATAATAGACATTGCTTGCTGACAACATAGTATAAATGATAGAAAGCCTTGAGGTCTAAGAAAGGTAGAAAAATGGAGCATGTATCAAAATCAAAATGTTCAGAGAATTCACCTCTAAAGCCAGCTTTGGATGCCCAAAGTGGAAATGCATCATCCCCAAACATAATAAAGCAATTTCATATGTTCCAGAGCTATTATTACCAGCCGGAGGAACAAAATCAAATCCTTCTTTCCCTGCACTTTTGTCCAACAAACAGACATTTTATTAGAACCTAAGGTTGGAATGATTTATAAACTTGAGCAACTCCCATAATCATGTGGAAGACAACAAAGAAACAGAATTCTTTTAACAGAAGGTACTTAATTCCTAGGCAACAACTCATTTTCTACATAATTTATTTGTATTGTTTCTTTACTCACTCAAAGCCATTCATTATATTTAGAATAAATTACCCTCCTTTAAAATATAGTGATATTACAACCCCTTCCCCTCATGTTTCAAAACATACACACCCTTCCCTTCAAAGATGCAAAAATTATATATTTTCATCCAAATTTCTATTTTTCCGTTAACTTCCGTTTAACCCTGTTAAATGATTTTTATTTTACCAAAATGACCTTCTTTGATTCTTTTTTCACTGTAATATTTTCCATCTTCCCCATTCCATTGTGGAGATTTCATCCCGTCAGACATCGTCGCATTTGATGTTAATATATTCTCTTAGTTTTTAACAAGTTTTGTTGAAAAGATAGCGTACTTTGCTATTGTTGTTGTGTTTGTGTTGGAGCTTCATAATGTTAGGTGGATTATAGTTTATACAGAGACCTACTTCAAAAGCTTGGGAAACAAGAGCAAGCGATCTCCTTTGATGGCTAAGAAAACCGATAGATGAATTGGACAAAAAAAGGTCATTTTGGTAAAATAAGAAAAAAATTGTTTAACATAGTTAAAAGAAAGTTAACAACAAAAATATAAATTTGGATCAAAATACATAATTCAGGATCTTTGAAGGGAGGGTTGTATATGTTTTGAAACACGAGAAGAGGGGGTTGTAATATCATTATCTTTCAAGGGAGGGGAGAGTAATTCACTCTTATATTTATGATTTTACAGTAGATTACTAGGAATCATGAATCAAATAGACATAGTATCAACAGTGAGCTATGATCAGACATGTCTGGGAACATATGTTGACTGACCAAAAACTCATCAGGAAGTTTAATACTAAGAATTTATAATTAAATTTGCAAAGATGTACACTGGAAAGTATAGCGTAAAATTGAAGTTCAAGAGAAAGAGATTGTAGAAAAAGTTAAAAAAGAAAATGGAATGCTGGCAGGGTGACGAGGGCTTTGGTAACATAAAACATAGAGATATTAGATACAAAACTAACTGTTCAATTACCTATAATCAAAATAGCAATGAAGATTTTCCAAAGCAGCGGTATAATCATCATGAGAAAGAGCATTCAAGTAGCTCAAAAAGTGAACCTGCATAGAAGTGAAACTCGAGCATTAAACTTCAGGGAAATCTAGAAAAGAAAAACAGGTTTAATATATGTTATCAAAAATTACCCTCTAAACTTACTCGATGCAGTTCAGGTGCTAATTTCTGTAGCTGTCGCAGAACAATTTCAAACCCATTCAAAGAAACAGCACTACCATTTCTGCAAAATGAATAAAATTTGAAAAATAACATATACAACCATACAGTTAAAAGTATGTTTAAAAAATCATATAATTTCAGAACTTCAAGTTGCTTACTTTTCAATTGTATCAGCATGTTCTTGTAAGTAGCCTTGTATCTGCCAGTTTGTGCGCAAAAATACTGCACCACTGGGATCAATATCCCGTACCATGTTACTTTGGCGGTCTTCATAAGGACTACCTACTCTTAATTTATCACTCTGTTTGGATACTGAATCAGCAGGCACATCAATATCTGCATGCGAGGTCCATAATTGTGTCAATCAGCAAGACAAAGCAAAGCCATAAATAGAAGAGAATTGGGATTTTGTTAGTTTAAAAAATCCTGGTCTTTAGAACTTCCTAGTGCTTTCAGAATTACATACAACACAAAAGAAGGGATCCCATTTATACCATCTACTAAACTCAGAAGTGCATTAGGTGTATGAAGATGAAAAGGAACTCTTCCACTGGCCTCCTTTCTTGCTTCAATTTCTTCTGAAACCTTATCATAGAAAAAGTTCTCCAAATCCATGTTCTCATATTCTGAATATGTCTCGAGATTACTACTAGAACCATCTAAACTAGTTTCTTCATAAGGAGGAATACTTGAGAATTCTTCTTTACAATAGATCCCTATGTTTGATAAGAGACGGCATACACCCTGGACATTCAAATTAATGGTTACACAGAGGATACAATTTCGCTATAAAGAATAAAAGTAAAATGTGTAAATATAAACTGGCCATGTGTGAGAGAGAGAGAGAGAGAGAGAAAAGGCGAAATATTTTTTGTTGGGAACATGTTATTAATGGCAGATGTGGTTCATGGAGGAAAGCCAAAAATCTACCCAAGAAATAGCACGTAGTGTTTCAATTTCCAAGCGATGGTAGAAGTACAGAGGCCATAATATTTATATATTTATACACACACACACGCACAGAGAGAGACACAATATAATGAACAAATAAATAAATAAAACAGAAGCTGACAAAAATGGAGAAACAAGAGGGTAGCAAAGTTGAAATGCTCAAACAAATCTGAACCAGCGGAGAAAAGAGAAGAACAAAATAACAGGACCATGAGAACAGAGCAAAATTAACAAAATGCTCAAATAAAAAGTGCAGTAGATAAGAAAAAGAGAACCGAATAACAGAACCGTGAGAACAGAATGAAGATAAAACAATGCTCAAATAAAAGTGGACTAACACGCACTTACTAAACCTACTGCTGCATTACACCTTCTCCCACATTTCACTGATTTGTACAACGGTCTTAAAATATACAGGTCACAAAAGGAAAGTAGGAAAATGCCGTACCTCAAACGGTAGCAAATTGAAAGCAAGTATACAACGTCGAAGAAATATCCCCAAATTACTGTTTGCATCCAAAATAACCTGATCAGCTTCGATATCACCTGACTCAGGACCTCCAATTATTCCTAAACAACGTTTTCATATCAATAAACACAGAAATAACCAACTACAATGCAACTAGCACGTTAAAATAGAAAGCGAAAAAAAAAAATGAATCAAAATTGAGCTTGTAAAAACAATGCCGATAAACTAACCTCGTATATCGGTGAAAAAATTGAACAAATCATCAGGTGATGAGAGACATGACAGTCTACTGATCAACTGATCAATTAGCCAAGTTGCTTCCCAGTTTTGGCTTATCAATCTCAATTGACTAATGAGTTCTTCCAATTTTGGCTCCAAAATATCATCACATGACTACACAAGTCACACAAGAGTCACATCACAAGGATATAATATGATACAATAGAAAAACACTGTTAGCTTTGTAGCACTGACGCTTTTGATCAAAGACATGTCAGATGTCTGACACATGTTAGTGTCCAACACTGATGCAACACCCACACACGTGATTTCATTGAATTATGTTAAATTTTCAAATTATCAGGATTGACGTGTCTGTTTGGATGAAGAACAAGTTCAGACATGACACCGACACCACAACTGACACATGGAATAACTATTGGTGATGAAAATACAACATAATTCAATGAAATCACATGTGTTGGTGATGTATCAGTGTGGGACACTGGCAAGTGTAAGACACCGGATACACGCCTTCAATCAGAAGTGTCGGTGCTACATAACATAGAATACAATGGAGTAACAATTAGTGATGAAATCTACGGTACCTTGGTGAGAGCTAAGATGAACAGGCCGAGACGGTTATGTTGAGCTACAGATTCGAATGGAAAAGGAACGGAAACTTGACCTGGAGGAGCATAGATCTTGAGGAGTATACAGAGCGATACTTTGTGTGGAGTTATTGTAAACGCGCCTGGTTGTTTCAACATCAGAGCCATTGATTCTCAGTTTTCTATAGCTCTGTGTGTTTGCCTCCTATCTGTTCGATGAAATGACAGAACGAAAAAAATGCAACTGATGAAACTGTACTTGGAGTTGGATGTGTTTTCTAGGGTTTGAATTTTGAACTTTGTTTTCTCAATCTCAAAACGAAAATGAAAACTGTGGGTAACGACGCGACTTGCTACTTTAGATAACCGGGAAAAATATTTATATGCCTCCAGGTTTAAAATTCAAAAGTCAAAATTATTTTTCTTTTTTCAAAATAAAAAAGTGAAAATTATTTTTTAATAGAGATTATTTTTTTAAGAATCTAACCTCGTAAATTTTGTAATAATAATCGGAAGCTCTAGTTCTTACACATTAAAGAATATTCTCTTTTCACCTTCTTTATACCGGTCATGTCTTTCTGAGTTTTTATTGGACCGACTTTGCTATAGATGAAAGACAGGTCAGGGTTCAACTAGTAAATTATTTTAAATTAATGGTATTTATTATTATCTGGCGTGATTTTGTTTTTTTCTTGTAATATTTTTTTTTTAAGAATTCAACCTTGTAATGATAAAATTATTATTTTTATGAAAATGAGATGGAAATAATTCAAATTTTAAGAAGGTTTAAAGACATTATTTGCTGGGTTTAGAGACATTATTTGTTATTTAGATTCTCTTTAGCCCATTCGTTTGATCCAAACGGCATATGTTACATATCAATATTATAGAAATTAATGTTCGTGTTCGTCTGTCTGTTTTTTTATTCCGCTCATATATGTTATACATAAATATAATTTAGTTAACATTGTGAAGAAGAGTAGTTTATAAAGCTTATGATATAAGATATAAAGTCAAACTTTTTAGTATGTGACAATTGTAGTTTCAAATAGAGGACTTATTCAATTCTAGTCACGTTTTTGGTGAATCAGAGGGAGAATAAGCCTTATTAAGTAAATTAAACATTATGTATAACTGTATCTGTTGTACGCGAAGTAACTCCTCATCTTAGAGTTTCTTGTTTAGTCAATGTATCCCTATTTTTATGCACACGTACACATACATACAAGTACTTTCTATCCGGTTAAATATATATATATATATATATATATATATATATATATATATATATAGGGGATGTATGAAATGAGAGGAGTTTTTATTGTGAGAGGTGAGAGGATCTAATCTTGACCATTCAATTAAAATCAACGACTCTAATCAATTCTTGCTTTAAAACTGCATGTGGTACACTTTCATCTGCTACACGCGCGTGCTTTTGTGAGAAGATGAAGACCTGATACATCAAATGATTTGTTGCACCTAGTAGAAAAGATTCACACAAAAAAAAAAATCCATTCACAGACTCCTTTCAACATAAATATATACAAAATCATTCATTTATACGAGAATTTCCTTCCATAGACATCTCTGTCAATGATTCCATATCCAATTAACCATGGGTAAAATCAAGAACCATTGAATTAACATCTGTGTCAACGATTCCATATCCAAATAACCATTGAATCTCAATTTCTTAATTTAGGGTTGTATGTATTTTCATAATTTTCTAATTTAAATTTCACAATGTATGAGAAAGAGTGACAGAGATTGAGATGACTGGTTGAACAAGGGAGGAACATCGATCAGCGAAGAAACCATAATGAGGGCAGATGCGCGTATGAGAAAGAAAGAGATGAGAGACAACGTCACATGTTGTGTTTAAATTGAGGTGTTATCTAATCTGTTGATTTTAATTGAATGGTCAAGATTAGATCCTCTCACAATAAGAATTCATCTCATTTGATATATCCCTTATATATATATATATATATACACACATATATATATACATATATATGTATATATATATATATATATCACTTGTTAGGCAATAATGATTTATCATAACTGAACCTAGATCTAAACCATATTTTTCAATCTGGAGATTTTCTAAATACTTTAAGTGTTTTTCCAATGTTTTCTCAAACCTAACATTTTACTTTTACTGCTGCAACAAATGTTTTATTTTATTTTTCTCCAAACAAGTTTTCTGTTGAAAAGTTATGTGAAGTTATAGCTCCTAAGTCCATGTGAGATCGATATCTTTTTATACTGTAACTTTAATAGTGTATACTTGCACTTAGTCTCTCCGTCTTAAAATACTCCTAGTGTTTTGGGATATGTATCATACTTGCACTTGCACTTAGAATGGTCGTTGCATGTTAATCTAGACGTTGCAATAAATTATAAAACTAATGAGTTTCATAATTGGATTATAGCTACAAATACAAAACTTACATTGAAGTGTGTGTAAGACTTTAATTGTATATTTGTCATATTTACTAGTGAAATATATTTTTAACTTATTCTCAACACAATATTTGACAACTATCTAAAATCGTGACTCTTGTTTGAGCGTTTATTATGTACATCCAAGGATTTAACATCATCATTATAGTTGAAGAATCATGTTAAACTCTCTACGAATAATGTTTGATTCTTCATTCACCATCTACACATTTGAAATTAATAATAAAGGTAATACATTTGAATGTCATAGACCATTCTAGATGGTTGAATGTTTATATCTTTTTCCCTAATAATGAATAGATAATATAAGGTCATTAAAATAAAATTTCATTTTTATAAGTTAACACCAAATAAAACAGTGTTGCATAAGAATGTTGAATATTATTAATCAAAAAAATTATTGAATAATAGTTTTAATAAATAATGATTCTCATTCAAAAATTGATTTTTTTGAACATGGAAGGATTTATGAAGAGTGACGAAGCAAAACCAACGGGAATATAATAAAACTCTTCTGAAGTAGAAGACTGCAACAGAAGGTATTGAACGTGATTTCATTCAAAAACTAAGTACACATTGTGACAAGCGCAACGAACAAATTAAGCGCTTACATCGATTATGGTTTAAAGCGTTTAAGGCTACACTAATCCTTAGACGCCAGTTAAATGACACAGATTCCGTTATTTTTTAAAATCATATCACTTCTATTGAAGTTGAATACAATTCAGATTCAAAATTAGGATTTTCGATCATATTTGATTTCACTGAAAATTAATATTTTTTCAATAAACGCATTTCAAAATATTTTAACTTTCATGAAGGAGATATAACATAAATTGAATCTACACCTATAAACTGAAAGTAAATTTTCCCGAAATTGTTCTTGAGAAGAATGACGACGAGAACGATAATGAATTGATGACACAAAAGATGAAAATAAAATGAAACACAAGAGGAGGATGAAGTCGTAAAAAAAAAGGATGATGAAGACCGTGTATTTTTCTACTATTTTGGATTTTTAGCGGAAGTGAAACTTATTTGTTTCTTCTTACGTCCCATCACAACATTTCTAATGTATCTCCAGTGAAACTTAAAAGGTGTTGGTTGATGATTATCTAAAATACTTTAAATTAAAAAAAAATACCAAATAAATAAATCTTAACAAACAAAAGTAAACTTGACTATGTATTTCTACTATTGTTACAACAAGTGCAACAATTCTCCCTTCTAGTCTTGAACGACCACGAACCGATATTTCTTCATCGATATTTGGCACCGGAATACCTTTAGCAACACAAAATTCTTGTACATCAACAAATAAATTATCCCAACCACTATCTCTCAATGAGAAGAGATTAGCAATTAGAGAAGAGATTAGCAACCATAGTTATTGAAGAAGAAAAGAGACAGAGAGTGAGAGCTAAGAACGGGAGAAAGTCTGAGCATAGTCACCTGGTTCGCGATTCACTCGGTACATGATACGAATACGCGGTTCGCCATATATCAAGAATTCGGTATGTTAGGGGTACACAGGGTCGGTACGCTCGGGTTCGTATAAGTATACATATGGTATACTAGTAATTATACTATTTGAAATCCAACACACTTGAAATCTTGAAGCAAAACTATAAGATGTGGCACAATAGTTTTTAAAGTTTGTACGCCCAAACTCATTTAACCATAGCCAGACAAAATGTATTTAAAATTTACCAACATAAACATGTTGAAATGTACTTATCTATTAAATAATTATATAATGTGCATTAATCTACAACATTGTTATGATTTTGATACTCAGACGGTCGCAGAGTCAATTCCCGATATTACCGATGATGATTACGCATATATAAAACAAGTTGTCAACTATCATGGAGTTACAACGGAATAACTGTTACTTGTTTGTTCTGCAAGGTGGCTCAGTGGGTTCTGAGTCTTTAAGTTGATTGAGAATGAGAGACATTAGACTGAGGTTCATGACTTTGGAAGGGATACAATCTTGTTTATTGCCGACACTTATACTTTTGATGCCTCTACATATGACTTAAATGTTACATAATCCAACTGTATCATCTATTGGATCTTACAGCACGTAGACTTTTGCAATTTCATTTAAATGATTCAAGGGTCATTCCACCTATAACCAGCGGCGGAGCCAAAAATTTCATAGAGCCTGGGCGAAAAATTTATCGCGAATTCACATGTGACATAATACTTTCCACCTATAACTATTAGACTTTCTAAATGTTAGTATTTGTTATATACAACATACACTTTTAATTTTTATTTTACTTTTTCAATGTTGATACTGTACATTGCAGACAGTTTTTAACTATTTTCGTTCATCTAATACTTAATATGATTTTTCTATCCCTGCTATATTGAGGAGAGAGAACCGCTTCTTCTTCACTGTTTTCTCTCCGGCTTAGAGCTTTACCACCTCCACTGGTTCACATCTTACAAGAATAAAACCACGAATTAGCACGAACCGGTACCGCAAACCGGTACGGACGAATTGGTTCACGGTTCTCATGGGTGGAGAGCGAATTCTGTCACTATGAGTGAGAGAGCAATTGTGTGTTGTTTTTCCTGTGTAAGCGCGCGTTTGTTTATGAGAAAGAGTTTGCCCGATAATTTTTTTTATAAGTGTATTAATGGATTTTTGGATGGGTCTAATGTGCAAAAAATTTCGATCGAGCCCGGACGACCGTCTTGGGTCGTCGGGCGGTGAAACCGCCCCTGCCTATAACTGAATTCACCATGTTTTTTTGCCCATCGCTTAAATGGATAAGTCGCGCTTAGTGTAGTGTTAATATGCTGAATGCAAGTAATTTACTGTCAAATTGCTACATTTGGCTTTATGAATTCCATGTCTTACCATCATATTCAATGTTTCTTGTTTCAGGGTAAACTGTGAGGAAATTTGAAGACTCTATAAACAATCATGAATCAACATAGTTATCAGGGAGGATGAACCAAATGACAAGACTCAATATCTAGTTCATTCAAATCAAAATTTCTCTCTTGTGAGTCAAATTGAGTCACAACTCTCAATTTATTATATTATAATATCACAACGATAAAATGTTCTTTTAAAGTTAAACGACTTTTAATTTTCTATAACTTTGTTGTTTGCCTTATAGAATGAATTATTAATAGCTTACTCCACCGGTAATGTCAACATCATTTCTAAGGGATGTTTCAATATTAACGAGGATCAAAATCTATTGGTGATTTAAATATCACTTAAGTCTGAGGATTTTTTCTTTATCGAACATAATTTTCTGAGAATAGAATTTGGAATCTAGATACTCTTAATCTGCATTTATTTTAACCTCTCTAAACAATAATTACTGGTAATTAGATTAATCTAACAACAATATGCTGAAAATACCATGATTTCAAAAAACACCGTAACAATTTCAAATGACAAAATCGAAGTAAGTTAATGATACATCAGACCAAATAGAAGTAAATTATTTGGTGTGGAATTGTGAGAGCTTACCCGAAGACAGTAGGTTTTATGTTTATGGGATTATGAGATTTTTTGTTTGTTTAAGGTTTTCTTTTAAAATAAAATTATAACAGTTGATTTCACTTACAAACGAGTTTAGTATTTGACCTATATAAAACAAATGCACAAACTAAATCAAAGAACATAAACAAATTTCTTCGACCACCTATTTGATTATCTAGCAATTTTATTAAATTTGTTTGATCGAGGGATACCATGAAGTTTTCATAATTATCTTTTAAGATTTTGCATTTGAATTTCCTATGGATTATTCTAAAATCTATGTAATTTTTTAAATCCACATTACTGATGGATGTTGTGTTTGCAGGCACTTTATCACATAGTGAACATGACCATTATTCTTTCTCTCTCTTAACATTCATTAAACTTTTTTCCTACTATATATTCTTAAGATTTTCATTGGAGTTTGCGACACACTTAGTTGTATAGATAAATTATTTTTATATAATCTCATACCACGATGTAAATCAAAATATTAAGTCACAACCAAAAACACTCAAAGAAATGGTAAAAGATTTCTTCAAATTGAACGAGAAGCTTTGTGTTCGAATCCAACATGAGAATACAACATTGTTAAATATTTCGAGGAAGTACTTTGTCACCTATCATGATCCTATTTAACATCCATTAAACTTTTTCCCTACTATATATTCTTAAGATTTTCACCGTTGTATAGAGAAATTATTTTCGTATAATCCCATGCCACGATGTAAATTAAAATATTAAGTCACAATCTAAAAACACTTGATGAGATGGTAAAAGATTTTTTCAAATTTAACGAGAAGCTTTGTGTTCAAATCCAACCACGATGTAAATTAAAATATTAAATCACAACCCAAAAACACTCGAAGAGATGGTAAAACATTTCTTCAAATTTAACAAGAAGCTGCGTGTTCGAATCCAACATGAGAATACAACATTGTTAAATATTTTGAGGAAATACTTTGTCATCTATCACGACGACCCTGTTTAACATCCATTAAACTCTTTTCCCACTATATATTCTTAAGATTTTCACCGGAGTTTGCGACACACTTAGTTGTATAGAGAAATTATTTTCGTATAATCTCATACCCCGATATTAATTAAAATATTAAGTCACAACCCAAAAACACTTGAAGAGATGGTAACATATTTCTTCACATTTAACGAGAAGCTTTGTATTCGAATCCAACCATGATATAAATTAAAATATTAAGTCACAACCCAAAAGCACTTGAAGAAATGATTAAGATTTCTTCAAATTTAACGAGAAATTATGTGTTCGAATCCAACATGAGAATGCAACATTGTTAAATATTTCGAAGAAGTACTTTGTCACCTATCACGACCCTATATGAGTTGAAGGGTTAGTCTTTACAGTTGCACGTACGAGATACACGATTCACACCCAAAACAAAATTTTAGGAGTACTATATAACAAAATAAATAAATATATATGTGCATATTTTTTTTCCAGGGGAAATACATACACACACACATATATATATATATATATAGTAGATTTAGTCCTTTTTAAGAAAATTATAAGGAAAAAAACTTTCCTTCACAAAAAAAAGAAAAAAAAACTTATTTTCTTTATCCTTAACTAGCGAAAAGTATAAATATAAACCGTTGTTGCTTTTAAATTATAACAAATCTTGATTATCTATTTCAATAACGGCAATAATATAACAAAAAAGAAATTTAAATTCTTATCTTTCTAATGACACCAACAACAGTCATTATTATAGAAAAATTATTTTTTAGTATAATTAGGATAATAAAAAAATCACTCCACTTAAATATATATTCGAATATAATATTTTTACACCAAAATATAAACAATCAAGACAATCACACACCATCAAACAAAGTGCAACTACTAGTCAGCATACCATTACCCGGTTAAATTACCAACAAATCTTCTTCCCCTTAATCTTTCCCATTATATTAATTTAAATAAATAATTTATTTTCATTTAATTTTTAAAAATAATTTACTGTCTCAAATAATAGTATTTATATTCAACCATATTAAAAAAAAAAAAACAAGAACAAGAAGCAAATCTGAAGAAACATAGTATCATCCAAAAACAAAAACCCTTTGTTGGGTTTGAAACTTTGAACCTTCCGACAAGAGTTGTTGATCTACGCCTTATGGCTTCTCCGGTATTCTCTCTCTCTCTCTCTCTCTCTCTCCGTCTCTCTCCAAACGTTGTTAATACTGAGCTGAATTTGCAATGTCGCAGCGAGCTGTTGAAAACACAGAGAATAGTTTGGAGAAGATCAAGCGTCAGCTAGCTTCTGCTTCTGGTAGAAATCTGTTGCAGGGTCCACTTCTTAAGAGATCCGAGACTGTAATTAACTTATCCTCTTTTTTTTTTTTTTGATTAATTGATCACTTTGTTGTGTTATGTTTGTTTAATTACTAAGATTTCCCCTTTTCATATTAATCTTCAAGTTTCAATTTTTATTGTGTTAATGGAATTATGATTACCTTCTAATTCAAATGTTTTGTGGGTTTATTGTGTAAATAGAATTATGATTACATTGTAATTCAAATGTGTTGTGGGTTTTGTGATCTCTGACTCTCAAGCACCGGCACTTAGTGTCTGACACATGCCAGCATATGATACCAACACATTGAATTATGTCATTTTTTCAAATTATTATCGGTGTGGACGTGTCAGTGTCCCTGTCATGTCCGTGCTTCATAGTTTGTGGTTCTTTGAGTATCCAATCTTGTTTTGATGTTCTTAGAAAAAAATGCTATGCTATTTGATTTTCCCTTGAATGTTAGCTAGCTTATGTAAAAGATTTGTTATTTTTT
Source organism: Medicago arabica (assembly GCA_946800305.1). Lineage (NCBI taxonomy): Eukaryota > Viridiplantae > Streptophyta > Magnoliopsida > Fabales > Fabaceae > Medicago > Medicago arabica. The sequence goes on from OX326970.1 coordinate 5,096,650, forward strand.
TGGTGACAGCTGAGGAAATGGAACGAACGTTGGGTGATCTTGGACCCAACAACTGGGAAAATGGAATACAAGTAGGTTTATATATAAATAAGCTTCATATATTGTTTTATTGTGTGTAGGGAAAAGCAGTAACCCTTTGGATGCTGATCATCTGTGCTGTTATTTTTTTTATTTTTTTAGGTTAAGAAGAAACGAGCCAACTGTTAAGGGAACAATTTTATTTGACGCAAATAGCACCATTACTGTATCTCCTGTGAATTTCAAGTAAGCATGGTGTTTTTTTTAACATAACCCTATTTTGCTTGGTGCCTTGGGTTCTAATATGATTCATGAATGTCTACTTTATGAATTTATCGTTTCATACTAATTTGATTTATTTTGGTGTATTACAGCGGGCTACCGAAGTATGATGGATGCTGCATTTGTATCCTTTTTTTGTCTTTTTTATATTTTTATAATTTTCGGGTCTTACAAATCATACATTGGTAATGTATGTATCAAAAGTACTCTTGTCGCATCTTAACTTCCGCATTTAGATATCGGGACACCACAGAAAAAGGATTATTTCCTATGCGCGGAGACTCCTGGTGCAGCTCGAGCATGGGTGTCAACATTGCAGTATGTTTCATAATCCCCGACTTTCCTCGCCCTGTTTTTAATTTCATACTGGTGTGGAATATATTATAAAATTAAATGGCACTAATGTTCTTTTGTACAAAACATGAATTTATAAGATATTTTTAGCGGGTGTAGTTACATACTTGAGCCAAAAACTCCGTTAGGTTCCTAAAAGGAAAAAGAGTAGAAAATAAGATGACTGCTTAGTTGTTTGGTAGGAAGAGGAAACATATGGAAAGAAAGTTATAACTTTTTTGTTCTCTTGCTTGATTGTACAAAAATACCTTCCAAAAACTAAAATATAACAAAAAGACAGTTCAAATCAGAGAAAGAAAACGAAATTATTTGCTTGCTGTTTTCCTCCTTCTGAGAGAGAGATATTTTGTGAGGGCGACAAAGCATTTTTCCTTCCTTGCTCACTGTTACGGGACGCCAAATGACGGAGGAGTTTTTTGAGTTTTGTGCTTTCCTTTTTCCGTCCAAATTTTTAGTTTGTTTTTTTCGCTCCAAACTGAGCGTAAAAGTAATGTTACTTATGCGTATAGTTCCCCATTACTTTCACTAAATTCTTGCTAAAACTCGTAAAGAACGTTACACTTTCATGCCCTGTTTAAAATTATGGGATGTTCTTTACTGTAGTATCTTCCTTCAATAATTTCCTAAGGGTTATCAACTATATGTTTTTTATACTCACGTTAATAGGCTTCTTCTTGGAAAGGGAGACCCGTTGAATACCATAGTTTAGCTTTATCTTCTATGTTCCTCTTATTGTTATTTATTCTATTCTATTATCTTGTGTTCTTGCTTTCCATTAAAATAGATCAATTTGTATGATTACTACACTGTTTCTGCAATTTTTCTTGTCTGATTTATTTTTACTCTCACACCAGTGCCACTCAGTTGGTTCTAAAAGCTCATAAAGAAGCTGTGAATTCCTTAAGTGGGAATGGTTCTACAAAATTAGGAACTGTTGCAACTGTTGTTGCTGCAGCCAACTCAACAGCCTCGGAATGTTCTAAAGAAATTGAAGCGGCAATGCAGATTTCTTTGCGTAATGCTCTTGGAATGATGCCAAATAGGACTACTGATGGTCCTATGGATGATTTAACAATCATGAAGGTACACCCTCATTTTGGTTTGTTCTATCTTTCTTTCTGTTTCAGTGCATTCAGCTTTCATGACGGTGACGCAGGGTCGAAGATCCTTATATTTTTCCCTTCAGTTTTTTATGATATACCGTGTCTTCAATCTTAATCTGCATATTGTTTAATTTTCTCTAAAAGCTTGGCTTTAGTACACCCTTTGTGTTTTTTCCTTATCTTTGTTTGGTTTGGAATTTGTTGGATTCCTTTTGTTGCTTCTTCATGTGTTGAATCAGTAAATAGTTGTCAATTGCCATCTCTCTATTATTTGCTTCCATCATACCTTATACTGTTAGAAGGAATGTTTGTTGAATTAGTTCAATCACTCTTAGTATCCTGGACACACATTTCAATCGTCTTCAATGATTGGAGGTTTAAGAAAGGCAAGGATAGGTTAATTAATATTTAATTAATAACAATTAATAAAACCTTAATGAATGAAAAGGGGCTGGCATATACAGTCTCAGGTCTACATGGTAGCAGCTAGGATCTTCACTGTTAACATCAAATTCACCTTCAATAATAATCTAAGTCTTCAGAAAAACACAATAAATGGGATCATAATAAAATTTGAGATACTGTTTTTTTTAATAATAAAGAACTACAAAAGAAAAAGAAAATTTAGGGCTTTTGTGAGATGTTGAAATGTGTAGCTTCTTAAGGACATAGAAGTTACTTTTTAGAGCTTATCCAAGCTTAGCTTTGATCGGATACCTATTTGCTAGAAAATTTTCCAAAAAGAAACCTGAAAGAATTGAGTGTGTGATTCTATGAATTTAATTGTCATACTCTTATGCAATGCATCAAATTGAATAGTGGCTGTGGCAAGGTCCACGGTATGGCTGAATCGAGTTTGTTGAATCATAATGAGGATTTTTTGTATGTCATGCAGTGAACAAAAGAAATAGGTATTTCCTTGTTACTACATTGCTTGTATTTTATAAACGGTTCAATTTTTCCCTTCGGCTGTAGAGTCCCACCCTTTGTATCGCTGGTTTGTTGGCTCTCTGACCTTCATAACTTCTGGTTTGCGTCCTCTTGTTTCGAGAATAAGGAAGTGAAGGAAAAAAAAAGTGTCACTGGGAATTTCCTTTTTTTCTTAGTATATGAGGCGGGTGTGGGGCTTGAATCTAGTGGCAAAGGTTTCAAGAAGAAATGCAAATATAATATATAAATAGAGAAAATGAAATTTTTAATTAGACAAGGAATATTTGTATAGGGATATTGCGTTGGATTCAGTCTGAAAATGCTGTTTTACTCAATAGGAAACACTAAGAGTTAAGGATGAGGAGCTACAGAATTTGGCTCGAGACCTTCGGGCACGTGATTCAACCATAACAGAAATAGCGGATAAATTATCTGAGACTGCCGAAGCCGCCGAGGCAGCAGCATCTGCTGCTTATACTATGGATGAGCAACGGAGAATTGTTTGTGCAGAAATTGAGCGTTTGAGAAAAGATTCTGAGAAGCAGCAGGAGGTGTATGCACAGAAGGTATGCTTTAATTTTTGGCTGATAGAAATTTGAGCAACTCTTGAAAAACTGTTTCGGATGAATGACCCTTGGCCAATGTTGTTAAATAGCGGTTATAGTGGTGTTATAGCGCTTTACTGTAGCTGAATTTGAACAAATCGTTATTGTTCTGTGATATGCTATTTAGTACAAAATGTTATCAAATAGAGGTTATAGCGGTGTGGTGCTATAGTGCTATACTGCAGCGGAATTTGAACAAATTGTTATTGTTCTGCGATATTCTATTTAGTACAAAATGCTATCAAATAGAGGTTATAGCTATGCTATAGCACTGCTGCGTAGCATAATTTGAATGAACCGTTATTTTCCGCAATTGAAAACAATGTAGCTATTATTTGCTATGTGGTGCTATAGTGCTATACCGCAGCGGAGTTTGAACAAATCGTTATTGTTTTGCGATATGCTATATAGTACAAAATGCTATCAAATAGAGGTTATAGCGGTGCTATAGCACTGCTGCGTAGCATAATTTGAATGAACCGTTATTTTCCGTAATCAACAACAATGTAGCTATTACTATGTGTATTATTTGCTATGAAATTTCTTGATTGTTCTATTTGTATCAAATTGTTTGTTGTAGCTAAAGGAGTATGAAGAAAAAATTACGGGCTTAAGCAAAGAAAGAGAGCAATTAACCGACCAGAGAGATGCTGCTATTAAGGAGGCAAATATGTGGCGTACTGAACTGGGAAAAGCTAGAGAGCATGATGTGATCTTAGAAGCAACTGTAGTAAGAGCGGAAGAGAAGGTCAGGGTTGCTGAGGCCAATGCTGAAGCTCGGATAAAGGAAGCTGTACAGAGAGAATCAGTGGCAACAAAAGAGAAGCAGGAACTTCTTGCATATGTTAACATGCTAAAAGCACAACTTCAAAGGTCAGTGTCTGGTCTTCTTTATCCCTTGCTTGAAGCTTTGTTAATCATGGTTATCAAAATTGTGAATTGGAATATCGATTTTCGGAATCCCAAATCAAATCTTATGAATCATAAGATTCATTACGAATAAAATTATGGCATTTTTAAGTAAAAACAAGCAACATAGCAGTCCTATAAACTATGTATCATCTAATAATCTCAAAATGATTCAAGAATCAAGTCTTAAATCAAATGATCAAAAAAGTGGCTGGCTTTGACAAAAAGTGGCAGGCTACACTAAGGATAGATGGCGATTCATTAGAGTGAATTGGACTCGATTGTAGTGTATCAGGATTTATCATAATGAATAAGGATCAACCACAATGAATCAGGATTCAAGATGAGATTCATGTTCAATATAAATACACACTAAAGATTCATATGGATTGGGTTCAATTTTGTATTGAGTCGAGATACACATGTATCATAAGATACTAATAACCATGTTAATTATATTTGTTGACTGGTTTTCTTTTCTTTTCCGACCTAATCCAGACATAAAGATGGAAGTATTATATATCAATTCTAGAGAATTAAATGGAAATTTCAGATGGTTTGTTTGTCTTTTATGAATTACGAGTTCGTTTTGGTTGAATTTGTATGCCAGCTATGAAATATGGAGTGTCAGAAAAACAAATTTGACATAGCATAATTTTTTTTTATTTGTTAACAGGCAACACATTGATGCAACTCAAGTTGTGGAGAAGACAGAGTCATGCTCAGATACAAAGCATGTTGATCCCACTGAAGAAAATGTGGATAAAGCATGCCTAAGTGTTTCTAGAGCAAACCCTATCCCTGCAGAGAATGTAGTTCACATGGCAACAGACCAGGTAAACAACATTCAGCCAGTTGGTGACAATGAATGGAGCGATATTCAGGCTACGGAGGCAAGGATAGCCGATGTAAGGGAAGTCGCAACACCAGAAACTGATGGAAGCAGCTTGGATATTCCAGTGGTTAGCCAGCCAGGTATCAATCATCACCACGAACAAGGATCAAACTCTTTCCATCAGCCCTGATGATAATAACCAAACATGTACAAGATAGCGAAATTTTCAATATTAGAGAATGTAATTATATACCATTTTGTTGATTGAGTGTGTAAACTTAATTGATTTTTCATTTCATCAGTTGCTTAATTAAACTGTGTTATAACTTATAATTACCCTGAAAGGGAGTACCTTTTTTCTGACAAGAATGTAATACAACAAGAAACTTTTAACAACAGTAAAAATCTCATCTGAGCTTTCTTTACGCCATTGGATTGAATGTGATGGACCATCTTTAATATTGATGCATTGCTTAGTTTTCTAGAAAGCCTATATAAGCTTTAATATTTATTTGATTGATGATGACTTACAGTGTCAAGTGTCTGCTACTGTATTATTAAAACAATAATAGATACTAGAGATGCCACAAAGCTATTATTTTTTGGTTTACTAAAATGAAACACTCTCAAATTGGTTTCTTTACATGTTTTTCTTCATCATAAGAACCATTAATATTACATCTTCACACTTAAACCAACATGCTTGCTCAAATTGCTCTGACATGCTTCACCCTCAAATTGTTATCAATAATTACTTTGGTCACATAATGATACTAAGTTTGAAGAGAGAACAAGAACTATCTTTCATTACTTTTTTTAAATGCACATAAAAAGAACCAAAATCTTCTGTGTATAGATTATGAAAAATAGATAGGGACTCAATACATGCAAGATTTGTCAAACTTCAATTTTTTTGGATTTAAGACTTGTTATGTATGATCTGTAAAAATATTTATATCAGTATGTTATATTGGGTTTTAAAACATTTCTACAAATATCTACGTAGTGAAATGCGGTCGAATGTACGCGAGTGAAATTTTCTCAGATAAATTATCTGACACCTACAATTTTAGGAGGCAAATTTGTGAAATTTTCTCAAGGTTCGTTTCATTGAACACATGCTTCCAAAATCCAAACCATATTAAGGAGCTTTGGCATTTCAGATGTTTTATTAAAAAAGAATTGAATTTTCCTTCCTGTAAAACAAAATCTTGTCTTGACCGTCTTCAAAAATAAAACAATTTTTCTTGACTCTTCTTGATTTTTATTTTTTTTACCTTGACGGTCATTTTTTAATCTTGCTCATTGAAGGTCATGGTTGAATCTTATTATAATGAACCCACAGATTTTCTTTTATTAAAAAACAATTTTATCTTGACGGTGTCTTTTAATCATGCACAACATATAAAGTCATGGTTGTGACATTTAATATATAATCCTCCCACTAATTTTCAACAACTCATACGGTGTGATATTACAGTATTATCTTCATTTATTGATATCTAATGCGTTTTAATAAAAAAAAATGTCATGTTGAAAACTTTTTAGCATTTGAAACCGTACCTTTGTGTACACACACAAATGTCATGGTGGAATTTTATTATAATGACGGTGTTTTTTAATCATGCACACATAAAGTCACGGTTGTAACGTTTAATATATAATCAACCCACTAATTTTCAACAATTCATACGGTGTGATATTAACAACTTTTATAACAACTTTTTGTCATACTTTTATGATACTTTTACTCTTTCCCTCCCTCCCTCCCTTCAACAAAAGATTTTGGAGATGAAAATCTAATTTTTGATTCATTGAATTATAAACACACAATTTTAATTGAATAAATTGTCAAATTAATTCTTACTATATCACTCTATCGTCAATTTGATCCATAAACTATTAAAGTTAGCTAAAATGTTCCTACATTATACTTTTATCCATCAATTTGGTTCTTATCGAGAGACTAAATTAATGCGTGAAAGTATAGTTTAAAGATCTTTTAATTGATTTTAATAGTTTAAAGACTAAATTGGTGAAAAAGTGATAAACTATTTATTTTATAACCATGTTACAGATACAAAATATCTATCACCCTTAAAGAATAGTTAACTTTTGACAAATAATTTGTTAAACATACAAATATGATAATTTCCTCCCAAACAAGAGTTAGAGATTGAACTTTCACTTACTTGTTACAACACTACAACTTAGACCAACTTGTGTCTTACAACTCTACAACTTAGACCAAACACATGTTGGTACCATCAATAGCCGATGAAAGAAAAGATAAATGATATTTGTATAATCATTTTCTGATAATTTATAGACATCTCTCTTACTCATACTTATATGATGTTTTCATCCTCTCTTTTTTTCCTCTCTATTGTTTTTAATCAATAAAAAGAAGGTTGTCAAAAAAGAAAAATGTTTAGTTAACATTCCAATGCGTGTGTTTTTTTTTCTTGATGCAATACTAACATTATCTCTGATGCAATTTGATGTGTGTATATGGATCATGATTCCCTATTGTAAAAAAAACACGCACTTTTGCGTTGTAGCTAATCATATTCATTAATTTGAGAACATACATTTCATATTTTAAAATCCATTTTTTATAGTAAAATGATCTCAACTACCGATTTTAGATTAGACGATCAATATCTGTTACAATGTCATGCTGTAACTGCATCAAATTCGCAAGAGAGAAAGAAATAGTAATAAGATATATGGGATAGATTTGCGATATGATTAGATAAAGATTGAAATTGTCTAAACAGAGTAAACCATCAATTTGGTCTCTGTCTTTGTAAGTCACTCTCAAATTAATCGCTGACTATATTAATATTTCAAAATAGTTTCCGCCTTTGTCAACAGTTTATCAATTAGATCCATGTTTCTATATTTTTGTCACATGACGAGACATCTAATTAAGAATTTTTTGACAGAGACAAAGACTATTTTGAAATTTTATCATAAGTTTCACAATTAGATCTTTGTCTCTATGATTTTGTTACATGACAAGGGACTTAATTGATAAACTTTTGACAAAGCCAATGACCATTTTAAAATATTAATAGAATCTGATACTAATTTGAGAATTACTTACAAAGATAAATAACCAAATTGATGATTTACTCGTCTAAATATTATTGTCGAAAAAGGACATAATTGAAGTAACAATCACATTCTCCCCATATAAATAGGCAACAATGCTCCTATAAAGACAGGCCAAGCAAGCTTATCACAGTAATAACAACTTTCTTACCATTTTCCTAAAAAAAGACAAGAGAAAACCCTGTTAATATCACATGGACAACGAAACACAAAGCCAAACCGGGTTCAAGTTAGTTGGGTTCAAAAATTTCATCCGAACCAACCCAAAAACAGACCGGTTCAAAGTAAAACGTTTCCACCACATCGAGTTCTGGTGCACTGATGCAACAAACACCGCACGCCGTTTCTCTCATGGACTCGGAATGCCAATTGTCGCTAAATCCGACCTCTCCACCGGAAACCTAGTTCACGCCTCCTATCTCCTCCGCTCCGGTGACCTCAATTTCCTCTTCTCCGCAGCTTACTCCCCTTCCATCTCTCTATCCTCACATTCCTCAACCGCCTCAATCCCTACCTTTTCCGCCTCCACTTGCTTCTCCTTCTCTGCTTCCCACGGCCTCGCCGTCCGCGCCCTCGCTGTCGAAGTCGTAGACGCCGAACTCGCCTACACTGTCAGCGTTAACTACGGCGCATTTCCATCATCTCCTCCTGTCGTTCTCGAAAATGGCGTCAAACTCGCCGAAGTTCGTCTCTTCGGCGACGTTGTTCTACGCTACGTCAGTTACAACAACCAGAACCAAAACCTGTTATTCCTCCCTGGTTTCGAACCTCTTTCAGATGAATCATCTAATTCATCACTCGATTTCGGAATCCGGCGACTAGACCACGCCAACGGAAACGTACCGGAGCTTTCATCGGCGGTGAAGTACATCAAACAATTCACCGGTTTTCACGACTTTGCGGAGTTTACAGCAGAAGACGTTGGAACGAGTGAGAGTGGGTTAAACTCAGTAGCACTAGCGAACAACGATGAAACCGTGTTGCTTCCGATATGCGAACCGGTTTATGGAACTAAGAGGAAGAGTCCGATAGAGACATATTTGGAACACAATGAAGGTGCTGGGTTACAGCATTTGGCATTGATGTCTGAGGATATATTTAGGACTTTGAGGGAAATGAGAAAGAGAAGTGGTGTTGGTGGTTTTGGGTTTATGCCTTCTCCTCCGGTGACTTATTATCGTAATCTGAAGAATCGTGTTGGAGATGTTTTGAGTGATGAACAGATTAAGGAGTGTGAAGAGCTTGGGATTTTGGTTGATAGAGATGATCAGGGTACTCTTCTTCAGATTTTTACCAAGCCTATTGGTGATAGGTATGTATTGCTCTTTTTGAATCATATCATTATCATCATCATCATCATATATTCATATCACATTCGTGTTGTTTATTTATCACATTCGTGTTTGTCTTCGGGTCTGGAGTCTGGACCCTCTGCAGACTGCAGCGCTGCAGCTGAGCTATTGGATTTAATACTGCACCTGAATCCAGTGGCTTTGCAGTTGCTGAATCGCAAAGTCGTGGCAGCATGCATTTCCCTGTCGTTGATTTAACGTGTCTATAAACCCTCTACTTTTCTTTTATATTACACCCGATTTACCAAACATAGGACGACTTGAGTTATGACAACTCTCGTCACTTACTAGTTAGGACTAGGAGTTTTGAATTTTGATTCTTGTGCAAGTAATATGTCTAGTTGAGAGGAGGAAATCAATTAAGTATCTTCAGATTCTTTGAAGATATTAGTCTCTATTGATGATGGGATTTACTTTACTCATGCAAATCATGGACCAAAGAAAATATTACATGTGATTTGTGTTAACTATGTGTCCATATTCATGGATTATCATGTTCAAATTCTTATTTTGATGTTAACCTTCCGTTTCTTGTGCAGCTAGGGATAAATAAAGTCTGGCCAAAAGATTATTTCAGATAGGGATCCATTTAGATACTATCTGAACGAATCTTGTGCACTATCAAACTTCTCAATTTCTCCTCCAATAATAAAGTGAAACTCACTATAACCTAAGCAACTGACCCCTACCCTACCTAGTGACCATTATACCTCAATGGAGTCGGTCTAAACCTGTTTAATGTGTGGCTTTGGTCAGCCCAAAACTGGTTCATAATAGAGTAATGATGAGTGATGTTCAAGGGATAAAAGGGAATATAAGTTCATATTGTTTACAACTTGATTTACATTTTGTTCCCGTACAAAAAGTAATGCGCGGATTTAGATCTTTTCATGACAGTAACCCAACCGTTCCCTACATCATATTAGAAGAATGTCAGAATAGGCAGGAGTTGTTTAGTAATCAACTCAGCATGTAGGGATTGAATTGATTGATTTATAATTTACTTTTATCCAATGTTTTCGTGTATGAGTAGTAAAAATGCTCATTGGCTTAACAGTAAGGCTTTATGATTTTTATGGAAACAAATCCATTTTGAAGCAGTTACTGATCACAATTCAATCTAAATGAATGATTGAGATTGTTAAAATTGATTTAGTAAATGTGTAATGCGGTTCAATCTCAAATCAAGATTGATTACTGTGTGAAACTACTACATGATATTTTTGCTGCAGGCAATCCAAATCCTTATTTTATATAACTGTGTTTTTGTCTTCTCACCCTGTTGGTTTCTTAACTAATCTTAAGTTATCAATTTGATAGTGTGTTGTGAGTCTTGATTTGTAAAATGGGTTATGATGATTAGAAAAATATTGTCGGTGTTGTTGATTGGGTTCTCTTGTGTAAAATGTGCAGGCCAACCATATTTCTAGAGATAATTCAGAGAGTTGGATGCATGCTCAAGGATGAGGAAGGGAAGGAGTACCAAAAGGGAGGATGTGGGGGATTTGGGAAAGGCAACGTCTCAGAACTTTTCAAATCCATTTTAGAATATGAGAAGACTTTGGAAACTAGAACAACTGCATGACGATTGGAAACTAGAAGAACTGCATGACGATTGTCTGCAGTGCTAATCTCCATTGGTCTTTTGATCCTGTCTTTGAAAGTGGTGTGTGGGAGGTTGGAGTCGTTGGAACAAGGTTGTTCTTATACTCTTAGCCAACTGGACTTACATTAACACATGTAAACAGACAAATAATAAATAAATGTTTTAAATTTTACCATTTAGTTAGAAAATATAGTACTTTAAACACAATAAACATGTTGGAAATAGTTAGTTTCATTTATGTTTCCCATTGAGAATAGGAGCATTTAAGTCTTAGGTTCATGTATGTTTATATTCATGTATTTATTTCTTCTTGTGAACATAACATGTAATTAGTTACGGAATGTATATAAGTATCATGGTTCATGAGTATTTTACTCACTTGAGCACATTTAGAAAATTTCTTCTCCCTATTTTTCACATGGCATTAGAGCTCCTGATCTAGGGGACTCTACTTCCACAAATAACTGGGTACTTTTGCTGTCAGAAATTTAAAACCATCTTGCCCTGGAACAGTGTGCTGTCAAGTTATTCCGTCGACTACCGTTCGTAAAGTTCCCCACCACTTTCCGGCCACTGTCCGTATGCTCTCCTGTTGGTGTCTGTACAATTTCTGGTGACTTCGTACATTTTGGGATCACTTGTTACTGGTGTAGCAGACGTATAAAGCTGACCCAGAAACTGTGATGAACTTGGTGTTTTGGTATCACCTGTTATGTTACTGGTTTAGATATGGAGATAAAGACAGGAGCAAGCCTTCGCCATGCCCGTACATCACTCGCAGCAAAGCAATTCTGGTAGGTTTTTAACCCCCTATCTATGCACTAAAGATTAGTACTATACAGAAAATCATGATATTCTTGAAAGTATAGTGCATATGTTATTATTTCTTTCATAGGTAACTAGGGGTCATAAGCTTGAAATATACGTCATAGAAATCCTTGCAGTATTGTCATTGATAGTAAGTGGTGTAAGATGTTAGTGTTGTTGCCAATTGATTGGGTTCTACCCTGATGAGATATTTTATACTCATGAATGACTATTGCTGCTGATTGCTGAATCAACACCACCCCCTTTAAATACATGTGTCATTTGTGTATTGTAAATGCCCAGATTGCTCGACCTTTATGAATTAGAGTATTTGGGTGAGATCATAGATTCTCAGCCTTGTAAGGAAAAAAGGGGAGTGAAATCAGTCATTTTTAATTAGGCTAAATAGAGAACAGAAAAGTTGTTGTTTTATTTACTTTTTGTTGATAATTTTCTTTTTCAGGCAGCTTCTGTGGGCACACTCCCTCTTTTGCATGTGTTACAAATAGATCTGCAAGTTGAGAATGCTTCAGTTCTTCTTTTGCTTGCGGAGATTCACAAGGTATGTGATCACATCGGTCTGACACACGATGCAGTTCATTCATGTAGTCCAGAGATGAAGCTATTTTATCATGTTTGCTCTTTTTATGGGTAACTTGCTATTTAATCAAAATTTGGCGATGGCTTACAATTTACTGTGGGGTCATATCTCACCTCCAGTTCATCACATAAAATGACGATTGTGTATGAAACAGTTAAGATTACGTATTTAGCAAGACTCCACAAGATGAGAAGGAAATCAAGCAGGAAGAATGAAAAAAAGAAAACAGAAAAAGATTATATGAGTATTTAGTGAACAAAGACAAATGTTGTTAATGTCTCTATGCACCCATTCTTTTGGATCTCTCCTCTTGCTCAAACGGGTAGCACTTGGGTGCCATTGGCTTTTTGTGCTATTGGTGCCATTGTTCATATTTCTCTCTTTATTCATTGTCACTCATCTAAATAATTTATTTTAATCATTCTCTCTCATCTAAAATGAACTAATGGTACCAATGACACCAAAGGTCAATGACACCCAAGTATTTCCCTGCTCAAACCTGTGTCGGTATATCCTCTCTTTCTCGATTTATTTCACATTTTCCCTTCAATTACATAACAAACTAATTAAATGATAAAACACGTTGTATATTTTTTTTTATTGTAATGATAAAACATCTTATTTGATTAATGGAACATGATGAACACATTATCCATGGCATTAGAGACAGTGACACACAATAGGAGATTTTTTTTGGAAGGGGCTTTACATTATTATCTACAATATTTTAATTTTATTAAATTACTTTCTTGTCCTGCCTTGCACCAAAAAAGAAAAACTCATGACACTTGGGTTTATAAACACGTGATGTTCTTAGTCACGTGTCGTGCATTTCCTAAGGCAATTATTCTCACCATAAATAGTAAATAATGTCAATTGGTCCCACAAGTTTGTACCACTTATAATCGTAAACAACTATAGCAAGTAAACTAATGAGATGTACTAATGATCCCTTTAAACTGATGTTCATATTAGGGGCTCCATAGTTTTTTTAGGGAAGTTTTTTTTAATTCTTATCATTACGATTATTTTATAATCTGTTATAGACATGAACGTTAAACAGTAATATAAAAAACAAGAGATGACCGTTAAACAACATCAGTCTTTGTTAGATCTATTTAAAAATATCTTTGTTAGAAAATTTCCCTCTCAAATAGAGTCATAGATCGGATCATCCCTTTTTTAAAGTCACCACAGCAACAACAACCTCAATAGCAACAATACTCCAACAAACACACACCAAGCTAACCGCAGTCACAAAAACCCGCTTACCGTATCCCATGGGTAATCAAACAGAAACCCAAACCCAATCCGGGTTCAAGTTAGTTGGCTTCAAAAACTTCGTCCGAGCCAACCCAAAATCAGACCGATTCAAATTCAAATGCTTTCACCACGTCGAGTTCTGGTGCACTGACGCAACAAACACCGCACGCCGATTCTCTCACGGACTCGGAATGCCAATTGTTGCTAAATCCGATCTCTCAACCGGAAACCTAACTCACGCTTCCTACCTCCTCCACTCCGGCGACCTCAATCTCCTTTTCTCTGCAGCTTACTCCCCTTCCATTTCACTCTCCTCACCTTCCCCAACCGCCTCCATTCCCTCCTTCTCCGCCTCTGCCTGCTTCGCCTTCTCTGCCTCACACGGCCTCTCAGTCCGCGCTGTTGCTGTCGAGGTTGACGACGCAGAATTCGCCTTCACCACAAGCGTAAACCATGGTGCTGTACCGTCGTCTCCTCCTGTTATCCTTAACAACCGCGTCAAACTCTCTGAAGTCCGTCTCTTCGGTGACGTTGTTTTACGCTACGTCAGTTACAACAACCTGAACCAAAATCAAAACCTGTTGTTCCTCCCTGGTTTCGAACCTGTATCAGATGAATCATCTAACTTATCAGTAGACTTCGGAATCCGACGACTAGACCATGCCGTTGGAAATGTACCAGAGCTTTCACCGGTGTTGAAGTACATCAAACAATTCACCGGTTTTCACGAGTTTGCCGAGTTTATATCAGAAGACGTTGGTACGAGTGAGAGCGGGTTTAACTCAGTTGTTCTCGCGAACAACGAGGAAAGAGTGTTGCTTACAATGTGTGAACCGGTTTACGGGACAAAAAGGATGAGTCCGATAGAAACTTATTTGGAACACAACGAAGGTGCTGGGTTACAGCATGTGGCGTTGATGTCGGAGGATATATTCAAGACATTGAGAGAAATGAGAAAGAAAAGTGGTGTTGGTGGTTTTGAGTTTATGCCTCCTCCTCCTGTTACTTATTATAGGAATTTGAAAAATCGTGTTGGGGATGTTTTGAATGATGAACAAATTAAGGAGTGTGAAGAGCTTGGGATTTTGGTTGATAGAGATGATCAGGGTACTTTGCTTCAGATTTTTACTAAGCCTATTGGCGATAGGTATATGCTCTTTTTGAATCATATTCATATCATATCACATACATGCCATTTTATTGTTATTTTATTTATTATTAGTCTTGATTTCATTATTAACATATCCACTTAGACTATAATCAAGTGGTTTGACTCAATTGGCTAATAAGTTTGAAATAGTAGTTAAAATGCCTCTTTTGTTTTTCTTTCCATATCCTAAATTATCAAATTGATAGTGTATTGTGTGTTTACTACTTTTGTTTATTATTGTTGGTGTTGATTAGCTTCTCGTGTAAAATGTGCAGGCCAACCATATTTCTAGAGATAATTCAGAGAGTTGGATGCATGTTCAAGGATGAGAAAGGGAAGGAGTACCAAAAGGGAGGATGTGGGGGATTTGGGAAAGGCAACGTCTCAGAACTTTTCAAATCCATTTTAGAATATGAGAAGACTTTGGGAACTAGAAGAACTGCATGACGATTGTGTATCAAACAGTTAGATTACGTATTAAGCAAGCCTTCGCAAGATGAGATTGAAATGAAGTAGGAAGATTTGAAAAAAACAGAAAAAAGATTATATGAGTATTTAGTAAACAAAGACAAATGTTGGTGATGTGTTTATGCTTGTAACAATCACTCATTGGCATCACTCTTTTATTCAAGAGAATATTTGTCACGAGTCATGACTGTGTGAGTTTTTAATGCATTATCTATTTGCGCATGCTGGGCGAATTTTTATCTTGTTTGGCGTCTAACCTTGGCAACTCTTTCTTCCAAATCTCCGTGGATTATATTTTCTTCATGATTTAGTTTTCTTTTACCAAGTAGACAGAAAAACTGAAATAGAAAGATATTTCATATTCTTAGTCAAATCTTCATAATTTTGAAGTCTTTAGCACTAATTGGTTATTGCTCCTTCAGTTGTAAATAAAAAATAAATGAATGGTGCCATTGTTCTTGCACAGAAAATACTTGTGCTAAATGAATGTGCTGCTTGACTTCATTATAAAATTACATCTTGAGTGCTTTGCAGTTTCGTGAATTGGTGGCTAAAGCCTCTACCTGATGGCCATGGTCTATGACAAACTTGGGCAGTAACAGGAAAGATAAGAGGCTGCAACTTCATTTCTGAAACATATATGGCTCTCAACAATCCTCTTGTTAGTATATATTGAATGTTCTGTTTACCAAATTTTATTTTATGATAGCTTACCAGATTATATATGATACTGATCTTGGTACCATATGTTATGTAATTATCAATAGTTGTCTATAGCATTAGCCATTTAGTTTTTATTGAGGAGGATTATAAAATTAGCCATTTTGCTGTAAATATTTTCATAAAATTTCAAAAGATATACAGTTGTAATGGATTACTTAGGGAGGTAAACTATCATTTTTGAATGCGGTCCACCAAATCATCGTTTCTCACTTTTGGGACAAAATTTTGGGTGGTGTTTGATTGGAGTTCATACAATTGACACTTGATCAAGAAATGAAAAAAGGCAAATCAGTAAATATTTTCGTAGGTTAGGTTTATAGCTGAAAGATTTTGTTAAATTTTTGAAAGTGAAGCATAGTGTTCTCATTATCTCTACAAAGAAATGGTATGCCCTCAATTATCTCTACGAATAATAAATTTTGCTAAGGCCATTGCGAATCCCACAAGCCGTCAGATAACCTTTTTCGATTTATTTTGCCGTTTGTTTGACACATAATGCCATTTCTATGAACTGCATCAATATTACTTGGATCTACATAGTGAAATGTGATTGGATACACGTGTAAAATTTATTTACATTAACAATGCATATTAATTAAACTCATAAGTTTGGTGGATGAAACTTCTTCACTGGGAGACTGTTATGTGTAGTGGCAGACTAGTAGTAATAGTAGCATTTTAAAGTAACTATAGTATATGATGATCTTAAGTTAAATCTAATTAAAATCTTTACAATCATAAACCTTTGATGGATCAAAGGTAAACTGAACAACAGATCTAAGATCATCCCAGTTCTCATTTGCAAATGCATCATCAACCAAATTCTGATGATCATTCCAAAAACTTGAGTGAGACAAGGTGGTAGTTGGAACTTGTGCTACATTGCCTAATTGATTTAGAAACGAGTGGTTAAATCTTTGGTCAACATGTCCATTAATGAATGGTTTGGTTTCATGATTCTGTTGAACAACATGTTGTGAGTTTGTGAAAGTCAAGTATTGTGGTTTGCTGTTGTCGGATTCTAAGCTGCATGTTTTGGAACTTGAAGAGTTAATAGTGAATGCTGCTTCTGAGTCTTTTTTCAAATTTGGTGTATATTTTTTGTATGATGGGATTCGTTTGAATATTCTGCATAGTGTCCACACTTCCTGCAATGCAAATTCCATACAGTATGTTAAAAATAAAAACACACTTTTCAAAGGTTGCTTGCTATTAAAGTAAAGTACCAGCTAGGTCAAACTGAGTTGAATTAGTTGCAGAAAGTGAATATGCCAAAGGGTAGAATAAAGGCTAAATAATTTATAGAGATTTTCATGCAAAATATTTTTCTCTTTATTTTTAATATTAAAAACCACTATTTAAATTTTCACTTTCATATACTAAGCTCATTAAAATTATGTTTTTCTAGTAGCAACCAAAAACAACTTCTCATCTTAATGTTAAAGTATAATCTATGAGAATTAGGCTCTAAAATGCAATTTTATTTATTGAACACTTATAGTAAGAACCACAAAGGCCTCAAAGCAAATTTGTTTTTTGGCACAAGGCTGTGCCTCAAAGAAAATGTGAACTGAATTAGTGCAAATGTCAAATTTTCTAGATCCTTAATTTTGTCTATGCACATGTCATGTATGATGTATCCTAAAAGATATTTTTTTAAGGAGTATCCTATAAGATTTTGATACGTCCAAGTCATTATTTTAATTATAAAACTAGTAACTTAGCTTTTTAGTATCGTGATGTTAATCAATCCATGTTAGAGAGCCAATGTGAATAAGTAAAACTTAGTTTTGTATGTCTTAATATTTATAAATTATATATCTTACGCTTTAAAAAAAATAAAATATATTTTACGAGGTCTATCAAACGTGCTTCTGACCTTAGAATAATACATAATTTAATAGTATGCTCAAGTTTATCTTCAATATGAAGGAGTTTCTAACCCGAAATCTCACAGCATTAATATTGTTGTCGTCATTACTTTGAAATTGAACATGTTCTCTCTAGATTTGTCTTTACATATGATTCTAGATGGGTTTGCTTTTTATTATTCACAAAAAAGTTGCTTTATAAAACTCATCTATTTTCAGACAACATAATAAAAAGTTTAAGCCAATCCCCTAAAAAAAAGAGATTCTAAGCCAATATATATATTTTGCAAGATTAGTTAATTAAAAGTCATTTGGACTTATCTTATGACACAAACAAAATATATTCTTCGTCAATTAATTGTTTTGAATTGATTATTATAAGCTCCGCCAGATATTCTCATAAGTTTTTTGTCAAAAAAAAAGATATTTTCATAAGTTTGTTTTGAACAATTCATGCAGATTTATTCTCATCAATTTTAGAAACAATTCATGCAATAAAGTCATACATATTTTTTGTTGTCCAAGGTATCATTCGAAATATATAGACCCATTTAAGAAATTAAGATGTTGTTCTCTTCCAATAAATACTCGCCTAAACACACCGATGCTTACTATGATATAAATGCAAAAACAATGAACGTTTAGACAAAAATGCAAACACAATAAATCACTTACAGCTTCTTGAACATCATTGCTATGATTAAGAAGTGGATTATTGCTAGTTTTTCCTTTAGGTGGGAGACGAAATTCATGCATCATCCAATCAGTTTTGGTGCCTTTCCCTGCACTTCCACGGTAATAGACCAATGATTTCTTGAGTCCAATGCATTCATGTGATTCTTTAACACAATATATAGGTTTATCAATCCCTGTAGCTTTCCAAAATCCAGATCCTGTCACTCTATTAGGCCTTATGCTGTTCCTGTATTTTCTTCCTCTTAAACAAAAGAAATAGCATTCCTTCTCCCCCACAGTACTAGCTTCTTCATATTTTGTCATAAGCATATATGTAAATTGAAGAACAAAAAAGACAATTGAGATCAGAAACCATATATATATATATATATATATATATTATAATCGAAATGGGGATAGTTGCACCTAGCTATAGATCCATAAATTAAATTCATATTCTTTTGTTATTGATTTAATAATTAATATATGGTAATTAAGCTACTATGCTTAACTTACATCAATTTTTTCTAAACTAAGATAAAATACCACTGCATGCGATAACACCTTTTTACACAATTTTTTTGCTGCATCGCTGTACTGCGAGAGAGGAACTAAGTACAATTATGATGAGTCTTATGCAGTATTTAGATCATCTACAACTGCTTTATAGTGCAACAATTGTAAGATCTATTAGATTTAGAGAGATAAAGTTAATCTAACAATTACTGCAACTTATGCACCATAAAGCAGTCGTAGAGATCGGGTTCATTTTATGAAAAATCGTATACAAATTTCTCTACAGAAGTTGATATAGTGTATATACAAGTTTCAATAACATATATTATGAGAGGAAAATGAAATCTTACTTGGAAGATCCCATGGATCATATTTGTATATGTCAATCTCTTTGATGAGTTCAATTCGAAGAGGTTTGTTATCCACTTTTCTCCTTAGATAAAATCCAACAAGCTCTTCATCTGTTGGGTGGAATCTAAACCCAGGAAGCACAACTTCTTCATCTTCTTTCTTGTCATCAAAGTTATCTAACTTTGCCACATCCATATTTGTCAATTCTTGAGTATCACACAAACTCTTGAAAACTTCTTATAGCATGCAAATAACTTTCCTCTTTTCGATATATATGCATTTATATAAAAAAATATATTGTTGAGTCACCAATTAGTATTTTTCTGATCAATTAAGTTGAAAATTGGCCGTTGGAATTAAGTCAAATATGTCCATTATGAGATGTATGCATCTTAGAAAAAAGAGTTCGAAAGCTTACAAGTTTCTGACCTAATGAAATATATACATATAGACTTTTTTAGGGGCCCCCACAAGGCCACCAAAGGACAAAAGTTGAATATTATTAATCATGGAAGGTGAAATGGCAATGACAAAATAATTTTTGAATCCATGTTAATTTTGCTTTATAGATAGAAACACACCAAAGGAAAAAGTCTACTAGAGTGGGCACGACTTTGACTATTCCATGCATATATGGATGGAACAGAACAGTCCTACATAATTGCTTTTGGCCATAATCAAATTCAATCAACAATAAATACCGAAAAAAAATTATTTATTAAAACTTTTTTAGACCAAGAATAGTTTTCTTATATGGACCAAAAAAAAGTCCGATCCTTACTAATTTTAGTAAAAGAATGAATTTTCTAATCATAAAAAATGAAAGATACTAATATTTTGCAATCCTAATTAGCGGTGGGGTAGGGAAAAAAAATATCTGATGGACTATTTTCTATGAAAGAAAGCCACAAATAAAAGAAAAATGAAATTTTAGAAACTTGTGATTTTTGTTTGAAATGGTCCTATACAATTAATTCTGTTTGGAGTTAATTGTGACTTATCAACAAACCTCATGCATACCAATTCTGTTTCATGTTAAATAATCAATACCGATAGAGATATACGGACATTTGTGTTTTTAAGAAAGGGTATATTTTTTTTTGGTATTGATACCATAAAGAAAAATTAATCTAAAATTTAAGGTTTCCGTTCATATTTGGAGGAAAGACGTTCTGCTTGAGGTTTGGTCTTGGCTTGGAGGCTTTTTTGTGATAGATTGTCCACGAAGGATAATTTATTTCGAAGGAGGATCATTTAGGAAGATGCTCCGTTGTGTGTTTCTGGTTGTGGAATGACTGAATCGGCGAATCATCTCATCTTGCATTGTGATGTGTTTGGTCAGGTTTGGCAACTTGCTCGACATTGGTTAGGTGTTTCTTCAGTAAATCCCTTAACCATCTCGGATCATTATCTTCAGTTCGGTATTTCTTCAGGTCTTGCTAGATCCCGATGCTCTTTTATGCATTTAATCTGGTTTGCAAGTACTTGAGTAATTTGGAAGAAAAGGAACGCTAGAATTTTCCGTGCAACATAAAGCACTACGTATCAGCTTTTGGAAAATATTAAGCTCATTTCCTTTTCGTGGTTTAAAGCTTATTCTGTTTCGTTTTATTATAAATTCCATGAATGATGCCAGAGCCCTTTTTATTGTTTGGATAACGGTTAACCGTTTTGTGGTTCATATCTTTGTCCGATGAAACATTGATGTAATTATTTTCTATTTCTTCGGCACACCTTGTGCTGGAGGGGTAGTCTCGTGGGTTTAATATATTCCATTTTGAGTTCTTGAAAAAATAATCTAAAATTTAATTTCACTTAAAAGAATAATTCAATATAAAAAAGATATATTATGAAATGATTGAATGTTGGATACTATACCTAACAAAATTGAGATTAGGGTTGGGTCTTACTCTAACTTAAACTTTTGGTAAATATAAAATAGTTTAATCGTCATACTTTTTTTTTTTGGGAAATTGTCATACGTTGTTAGTGCAAAATATTGTATATTATTGACAATTTACAACTAATCATATGTGTGATATTTTTTTTTATATTAATAGGATTTTTTTGTTAAAAAATATTAATAGTTAAAATTAAATTTATACATTATCATAATATAACGGTTCAATGTAAATTTTTTAACACTCAGATTGCATATGAATTAATTCCTTTTTAGGCAATTTTTTTAAAAGAAAGAGAAATGTTATATTTATTATATGTTAGTGGGATTTGAAGCTTGACTTGGTTCTACGAGAGAATCTTTTGAAGTTTTTGGTTCATATTCTAGGCTATGACAGTGAAATGGCGGAAAAAGCAACAATGTAAAGAGAATATGCTAAATAACTCCAAAATCGGAGGAATTGCTACAAAGTCGATATGCATATTTCATATATTTAAGTTGAACATGTCGTTTTCTATTAATTTTCTTTGTTTATAGAAAAAGTTTAGATGAGTTAGTTTTGAGATTTATCACTGTTAAGACACGTCTCATAGCTTGAAGAGCGTTAATAAATATAGTTATAAATCATCAATCAAGTTGATAGTAAAAGTTGAATCTATAATTTTATAGGCGGGTTAATTTTTTATCAACTGAATCATCCTTTAATGATTTCATCTAATTTTTTTAAGCAAGTAGCATAAGTTAAGTTAAATATATGATTTAACATTTGAATATTTATATTTTTTTTTGAGGGATTGAATATTTAGCATTTGAATATTTATATATGTTTTCGCTTTTATTATTTATTATTTATATAATGGAGGAGGAGACCGTCTCGTGGTCAAGTCTGGAAAGAAACTTCTTTCCCTTGGACCAAAATAATATATAAAGTCTACATAGTTTTATGTCACGACGACGTCATTATCATGCTATATTTGAAATTGATAATATTGAACTTGACAATTCCTACAAAATAGTATAAAAGAGCAAAAAGCTGTTAGACTAACCCTTATTAATTAAGAAACTTGCCAAATTGAACAAGGGCAATATGCATTTCGCTGCTCACCATTATTAGCATTCAATAATCAAGTTGTCTCATTGGAGACTTTAACTCTGAACAAAATTTGTCAAAAAAAAAAAAAAACTCTGAACAAACATAAAGTAAGACTCCTAAAATTTGCATAAAAAGTTATTCGTCATTCGTCTTTTTTCCTTTAAATAAAAAAGGTCTCGTATGCGAAAAAAAAGAGACTACATATATATTAAAATCTGTTTTAAATATTACTTATTGGACTGGCTCAACTTAAGCTAAATGTCCATCACTTATCTATAAATATAATCAAGCAACACTATTTAATCGAGTAAATTACGCTCGACATCACTTAAGAGAAATGTGAATCACACTCTTCTTTCATCTAATATTTAAAGAGCTATGCTATTGTGCACGACAAATTTCCACACACGACACATCACGAGTAGATTTCCACACACGACACATCATGAGTAGTACGTGACTTCATCCTGTTTGTTTACATTAATTTTTAATTAAAACAATTTGAAAAAATTGAAGTAGGTTTGTTGGCAAAATACATGTCATGGGTATTGTACGATAATCATTGTTGTGCCATATAGTGTTTTCCATATTAAAATATACATTCACATTCCTTGAAAAGGAGAAAATTATAGTCCTCTTTATGGGATACTTGAATAACAACCTTACCCTTTACTTTACTAATTAAATATGCACGACACTTTAATCTATTTTAACATAAATAAATATTTTGATGATATCTATTAATTTTGATCCACCATTTAAGAAAAATAAATTCATTTCTTATAACTTAAATGTTAGTAAAAATTAAATTTAAATACTTTGTAATTAATTTTATAATTTTATAATTTACAATATAAAGTTCACTTTTAATTAACTATATTTTATCGATTTTAGTAAATTTTCACTCATTTTAATTTTACTCTTTGTTGTTTTATATTTTACAAATTTTACAATAGGGTTTAAACGAGGAAATCGTAGATTTTAACGTAATCAGAGAGAGAAATGTAAAGCTTAGAGGAGGAGAGTGAAATGTTTTCTAGTATGTTTTGCATTGAAGGTAACATTTATATTTTAACATAAGAGAAAATATATGTGTAATTCAAATATCTTATAAAAGATGAGATGGCAATTTACTCTATTTAATTTTAATAGACCAATTATGGCCAATTCAATTTGAGAATTGAAGCTATTAATGAGAAGATGAATAATTTAAAACAAGAAATTGAAGGCTATAAATGCGATGACTAGTGATAATTGACGAAAATAAACGAGTGTAGACTAAGAAGAGATTAAATCATGTAGGCCCTATAAAATTAGTGGTTAACGAGGGCTCAATAATTGAAATTGAAAGGATAATGTCAAAGGAGTAGTGATTATTTCATTCATTTTTCTTTATAAAAGCTGCGAAAAGTTTTCTTATGTGATAATGAATAAACATCTTCGACACATCATGCGTCGATAATGTTCATCCACCGTTGACAATGTTTTCAATTATTTTAATATAGATATAAAGTGCGTATTTAATGTTCTTTTATCATTGTTGACACATCATGCGTCGTCGATCATGTATATTCACTCATAAATTTATTTGGCCCTCATTATTCAAATGAGTTCAGAGTTCAAATAAACAATCCGAACAGGCCCTAATTCAAGTTTAGAAGGAAGTAACAGAAACATCACACACAGACACACTATACTTATCTTAAAATCTTGAAAAAGTTATAGGGTTTTGGACCACTAATGCACACTCCCTTCAGATGCAGAATTCCAGGTACAATATACACTCCATGGTGAAAATGAAATCTGATGGGGATCACCAATATTGTTGAATGAATGTAAAACAACGTTGATAAAAGAAATTAATAATGGTTTAGATGTAGCTTTAATTACAAGTAAACCAATAGAACATTGATATGATGTATGGAGCATTGTCATACAATGCTTAGAACTGTAACCTGAAGAACTATGTTACCACTTAAACATAAATTAATGCTTATTGCTTCTCATAAGCCACAATTACATGGTTAGTTCATTGTCTATTACTATCAACAGACACTAATAATGAAAGTAGAAAACATGGCTTGTGCAATCAAGGTGAATTGTTGGTTTATTTATTTTTTACTGATACAACTAAGAAAAACACCTGCAAAAACAAGTATGCAAAATCCTCCAGAAGCAACCATAGGGGTAAGGAGTGTCCCGAGTTTTGTCAAATTCTGGAGTCTGGACCAGCAGGACTGGGATTATCATCTATGCCGATTGTTTTATCATCATGATTTTGACTAACAGTATCATCATTGGCAGCCTCATGAGTAATATGTTCCTCATTCTTCTTAAACATAGGAGTTGGTCTGTCCATATTCAAAGGAAGTATGGTGGCATGTGCTTCAAGAACTCCATCCCTCAGTCCACTCAAGTATTTGGCACTCATCTCATCATGAACTTCTTCGGAGTTCTGGAATTCTTCAATTTCAGCATCATAGAGACTTCTCAATTCTTCTCCTCTTTGTTTGAACATAGAAGCAATCATATGCTTGCAGGTTTTTTCTCCAATGTCTGCGCAACACTTAGTGCTATTCAAAGAAGATTTTGAGTCAGAAATGTTTGATTCCTCTGCGTGTGAATCCTTATTAAACATTTGTATAATTTCACAATATTGATTTTTCAAAGAAGGAAGAAGACGATTATCTTTATTCCGAGCAGAGATTTCATTTTTATTTCCCTCAAACACAGAAATAAATATGGCTATGTCCAGAGCAAGTAATACGGCCTGTCGATCAAAGTATCTATCTTCTGAGTTCATGCAGTATAGAGCTGTCATCAAATCCCGAATCTCTTTTGAGTTTTGGAATGCATCAGTTTTATTCATATAGAACCGCGGCGATTATTTAGTTCTTCCTTTCAAAACAGAAGCCATCTTCTCATGAACTTTGTGAGCCTTTGAATTATCAGGAGTAGCAATTTCAAACTTCTTGCGCAGAGCATTGTGTTCCTCCAACAACTTGCAGAAGACATTACTCTTGGCCCTCTCCGATATACAACTTCCTTGCTTCATCCTCATGAATGCTCGCAATACAGGATCATAAGAGCTTGGAACCACCATTTCAGTCCAATCCTTTGTTTGCATCGTCACGGTTTTCAGAATTTCCCATTCTTTAAGAGTGGGAAAGCTCAACTTTGCTTCCATCAGTCCATTGAAAATTCCTTCCATGTATATCTTCTTTTCTACCATGGTCTCTGGTGGGAGTGGCAACGTAATACGTTCACCTCTATTAAAGGTAGCCTCCATGGTAGTGTATACATCAAGAGAAGGGAAGCTACTTTGTGCTTCACGAAGTCCCGCCCCTATTCCTTTCAAGAATATCTCTCTCATCGTTTCTTCCTCCTCAGCATTTCTATTTTGTTCCTCCGAACTTCCCTGATGGCCAGAAGTTGAAGCTTCTCCTACACTTGAGGGAGGTTTCATTTCACCTGTATGGTCGTCCAAGAGTGCTGCCAACTTACTTACTGCATTGTACATCTGAAGAATCCATGCCAGGTGGGAGCTGTTATCATTTAGTGGTTTACCTTTGATTACATCGAGAACCTCCTCATTTAGGTCACTCAACAATTTCATTATTGGATGTACTAGCCCTTTCTTTGTAAAGAGGCCTTCCATTTCCCTAGTTTTTGACAAAATCGTTACTAAAATCTTATCTATACCTGAAGCCTCCATCTGCTTCCTTTGTTCCTTCTTAGGATCTTTTGAAGGAGCTCTTGTCATTGTAAGTGATAAGTTGGCTCCTTGTGAGTATTTTGCGTCGGGACACGTGAATTGGACATATTCTTCCATGCTGGCTGTTCCTTGTTTATACACGAAAACTCCCCATTCACTTAGTGTCACGCTGGATGGGACTTCGTATGAAACCTGTAATATATTCCACTCATGCGCAAGAAGTAATGCATCAAGGCCTAGCCACTCCTCGTCGCTGAACAAGAGTCGCAGGTCACAAACTAACACATGACGTGGTTCAATTCTAAAGTTGCGATAGCCTTTGTGAAGGACATATTGACCATTGACAACCAAGTTAAGCTCAACAAGTATCCGCTGAGATTTTCTAGCCCTCCCCTCCTGAAACACCAATGCTAAAGCAACAGTGGGGAACTTCTTACGAGCCTAAAAATGCGGGTTTCCTTCTTTGCATCTGTACTCAAACCAATCTGGAACCTCTTCTAGCATTTGAGGCATCACAGTCTCTTCCTTTTATGATGACATGGGCATCACAATCTCTAATCCCCGTCTCTCGTTTTTCACCTGTTATTTACAAAAACAAAAAAGCGGTAGTATTTGTCTCTAAAGCCCATGTTGCACTTTATGACTATGATATTACAATGCAAGCAAGCATATGACGAGAGTGTGAGAGCACAAAAAGAGTTAATTTTGACCCATACAGGAATGATAACATTAGCTTACCACATAAAACACAATATAAAAGTAAAACTATACTTATGCACCATGTTATTATTATACAATTCTTATTTTTGTTTCTTTGATATTTTGGTAAAATAAAATGAGGGGAATATTCATACATACATATCCCTCTAATTAATTCCTAAAATAAAGCTAGGCATCAAATTTAGTACAAGCTAGAAAGAGGTGATGTACCTGATCCCATAACATGTTTGACGTCTCTCTATTCAAGCGGATGCAGTTTCTTGCATTTACTTTTTGAATAGTGCATGGCAACTTTGATATATGTTGAAGCATCTTACAATGATCGACATTCAAAATTCTTAAGTTGGTGCACTCAGGAATTTCTTGAAGCATATCGCAACCACTAACATCAAGATTTGTCAAGTGAGCAGACTCTTTAATGTACACAGAGAGAGACAGGAAATAGTTATTTGATACAATCAATTCTTGTAATTCAAGAAAAGATATGAGAATTGTGCCAAGAACTTCATCTGGCAAACCACTATTTTCAAAATGCAATGTTTTTAATGTTGAACGGCCATTGGTTGCGGAAGGGATATATGGAAAAATTCTCAAGGATTGTCCAAGTCGAGAGCACCCTCCAAATTTTAAGGTGACAATATTTGGTAACGTGAATAAGCTACTTGGTAAATATTTGAGCTTCTTGCTATTTGGCATCTCTTTAGAAACAAGTCCAATAAGCTTACCAACGGAATCTGGCAACTCCTCAATAGCTGTGTTTTTCATATGAATTTTCAAGGGCTTATACATGTGGTTCACTATATCTGGGAATTGTGCAAGTTCAACACACCTGTTAAGGTCAAGAAATTCCAGGGATGGTAAAAACATTCTTTGCAGGAATATTCGAAGTTTGGGGCAAATAGATGCTCTTAAGTGGGTAAGGTGTTCGAGAAATCCAACAGATTCATGAACCATAATTAGGTTCTTACATTTATCAAGTCTAAGTTCTCTCAAATTTTTAACTTCTGAAACATCAGGCATTGCAGTGATGGACTCATTTTTTGAGAAATTCATGACAGTCAAATATGAAAATTTCTTCCAAAAAGAAAAGTCAATCAAATATATTAATTGTTATATATAAAAATAAAACATAAATTATATAACAAAAGAAAAAAAAAAGCTACTATTTTACCTTAAACGGCTCTTCCAATGTAAGTTGGCTTTTAGGAAAATTGAAGGCGATGATTTTCTTTGGATGGAATTTTCGGGTAAAAGACTTTGAAGTGTACTCCTCCCACTCAAGCAGCCTTAACTGATTTGGCAGATGTTTAGGCTCTGATGAAAATGTTGTATTTCGAACAATGAGAATTCTGAGGTGATTCATCTTCTCAAAGGCAGTATCACTCCAATCTTGTTTTATAGGTTGGGGAGGATCAAGCATTATCCCTTGAATTACAGCACTTCCCTTTAAAACAAGTTAAAAAAATAAGATCAATTACATATCGTCATCAGGATTTATGAAAAAGGTATGTTAATGTGATTGCGGTCTAGACTGCAACATCAAATATTTTAATATCTCAGCAACCCCACTGCGACCATAATTGTAGAAGCAACATTCAGCAATGTAAAACCTTGGTTGTCATTAATAACACATATCATAATGTATAAATACATAAAAATAGAAGTATATGATATGACTCTTACAGAATTTTCATCTGATAATACATCCATAACATCTTCATGAAACCATAATACTACGTCCGGCAGGATTTCGTGGTTCCTCTTGCTTGACGATATCTCTACCCATGTCTTGTATTAGATCATACATATCCAAGCAGCCATGTTTAACAATTAAAAGAGATCTATTAACAAGTTCTTCAATATTAGATACTGCACTGAATTCACCCAGTATCTCTTCAACATATTCTATTCTCTCCCCTTTGAAGAAACAAGCTATATCTAGGAAAACAGTCTTGGCATTGCGCCCCAACACATCGTAGCTTACTTTTAGCACCTCTTGAATCCCGTTGCATCGAATACTATCATAACCTTTCAATGCATCTTCCCAAGATTTTAAACTCTTTCCACTGCCCAGATTGGAACCTATTACTTTTAATGCCAATGGAAGACCCTTGGCATATTAAACTGCACGAGAAGACATAGCTTCATAGCCTGTTTCAGGATGCCTCTTTCCAAAGGCATTCCGACAAAACAACTCGAGAGAATCTTTCTCATTAAGTTCAGTCATTTCATAAATCTTTTGAACTACAAAGGAACGAGTACCTATGAGCAAACCTTTGTCCCTTGTAGTTATAATGATCCTACTACCTGGACCAAACCAATCACTTCCTCCTGCCAAATTTTTTAATTGTTCTATGTTATCAACGTCATCAAGAACCAAAAGAACCTTTTTAATTTCATGCCAAGCTTTTGTTTTATTTCTCTGATTCCTTTAGTTGTACTTACCAACTCGGTATCTGGCTTCTCAAACATTTCTGATAACAGTGTCTTTTGAAGATCTTCTAGGCCATTGATTTTGTTTGATTTCTCTCTAATGTTAGCAAGAAAACTCGCAGCTTCAAATCGGTGCACAATTCTGTTATACATTGATTTGGCAAGTTCTGTCTTCCCTATTCCGGCAAGTCCATATATGCCCAACATGCATACAGTGTGATCAGTATTGTCTAGTAGTGACTTCACATTGTCCATATGGTGTTCAAGTCCAACTGAAATGTCGCCAGAAAGCATAGGTTTTGGAGTAATGTTAGCATGAACCTTTTCAAAAATCTCTTTAATATGACGAATTTCGGATCTGCAAGAATGCAACAGGTAATTTCTTAAAAAATCATGACTTATTTCATTCTAGTAACAAAAACAGGAATAACCAGTACAAAAACAAATTATCACACACAATGATAAAAATCCGTCATAACAGGAAAATAGAAGACAGAACTAGTCAAAGCATAAGAATTGCCACTCATTTTTAAACAGAAATGTATTTGAACATCAATATGGGACGACAAAGTTTGCATCAACGTAATCATGGTTCTGCTCCAAATGAGCTACGGATGGCTCTACTCATCTTTCAACCAGACAATGCACAACAACTCAAAAAATGTAACTCAATGCACTCACTAACTGTGTTTCCTTCTTAGTCGGTCCTAGAATTTGGGTTGAGGCTACTTCAAATTCATTCATGCTAAATCAATATTCCTCTTCTTGAAGTAATTTGCAAGTGGCTAAGCAAATGATTTCATTATCAACATAAAATATAGACTTTGAAAAAATGAAAGAAGAGTAGGAGTGAGAGAAGTAAGACCTTTTGTACTAGAAGAATTTGAGTATAATATTTTTCAATTTTGTCACCATTTTCTTTTCTAGCTTTCTCCCTAACTTATCTTCTATCTTCTCTCCATTGTTGATATAAGATAACTTTAGTAAGTAGCAACAAACCCGGTATTGATATGGTGTCCTTTCAAGTCTGCTGCTATAGACAATGCTGATTTCCATGCTTTTACATCTTCAGATGAAACAGAAATCAAAGGTGTGCATAGCAAAGAGGCAAAATTGTTTCTTCAAAACTACTAATTTCATAAAACAATATAATAAATTTCCTCGTTAACTTGAAAATTAAAAATAACCAAAATGCATGTCATTTTTCTTATCTATTAATCACATTGTAATTAACAGGGTTCTCAAAATTCACAAGCTGATTGGAAGAAGCAGTTGTGTTGTGTTGTGTTGTGATTGAACTGTGTGATGGGAGGAATAAAGTGTTTTTATTTCCTTGGTGGGAATTGAAGGGGGAACATTAATAGTCTATTGTCTCTGCAGTGTCGTTTTGAAATAGGAACATTAATAGATTCCTATGTTTGTTTGACAAGTTTTCTGTTTCTCATAACAAATAGTAAGTGTCAGTTTTTTTTTTCTTAAACAGATTCTTGTTTTTTTAAACCAACTTAAGTTTAAAAATGGATATACAGAACCAAATTAAAACTTAAAACTTAACCAACTTAAAACTTGTTTTCGGCTAAGTTTTGTTGAACCAACTTAAAACTTTTAAAACATAAGGAACAAACTTGAAACTTTTAAAACATAAAAGACCAGCTTAAAATCTAAAATAAATATAAGGGTCAAACATGCAATTAAGGTTTATTTTATTTTATTTTATAAAACAAAGTTTTTTTTTATCGTTATCTTCAACGTTCAAATCTATTGGTTGAAACCATAATTGAAGACTTAATTTTGATTAAAAGAGTGGGACGAAAATTAACATTTTCATAACTTTTGGTTAATGTGAAGTTGGAATAATTTTTATTTTGTTTTACAATAATTATTAAAAAAACATGCGTATAATATTTAAATTATTGATAATTGTTTCTCATAGGAGAGAGAAAAAGTGTTTTTTTGTATGGAATATAAAATGTGTAAAAAACAAGAATTTGTTAAAGAAAATAAGAATAACTAATAATTGTTTATTATAAAAGAAAGATAACACATTAAATTTATTTAAAATTTACTAATGTTATTATTCCAAAACGACACTATAACAAATACTGATATCTAAGAAAAATAGATCGTTTATATTTAAAAAATCAGATACTGGTCCGACAAGAGTGTATGCAATTTCTTGGTAGGGTCTTTTTACTCCAATTTTTGGGTATATAAAATACAAAGGATCATTATTTTCCTTGATAAGCCAACAACAATATGATCGTTTATATTAAAAAAATCAGCACACAAATTGATGGTTTTAAATTATTGTGACAGTTGCACTTACAATATTTTCCTTGATATTGCACGGAATAACGACTAAATTCAAATGTTGACATTAACAAATTAATGAATTTCAAGAGAGAATTTCAGTATTAGTCTCTTTTTTTAAATGAAATCAGTATTAGTGAGTGTTTGGTTTAGCTTTTTTTCTGCCGTAGCTTTGTGGCCATGAGTGAATTGCCATGAAAAATGTAAAGCTACTATTTCTTGCTTCACAAAATGCACTTTTGATGGCCTTTAGATGCAGAAGAAACAAACATATCATTAGCCTATTTGTTTACACAAGGAATCGTGCGTTGAACTGTGAGAGCCGGTATGTTTTGCTTCTTAAATTCACAGCGGAGACACAAGAAGAATATACCAAACGCGAAACCAAACACACTATTAGTACAATTTAGGAGTCCAAAGGCTATAATATGTGCTAACACTAATTTTGTGTTCCCCAATATACCAAATCAAAACACCAATTTCCCTTCCATCTATAGAAAGAGAGATATAAGTCTCATCAAACTAAGGTGATTTATGTTAGTTATATAGTCTAAGGGTAGTTTTGTCATTTTATCCTTCCGCGTGTTAGTGTGTGTGTATTTTTTGCTTCTCTTATAATGTTAAAACTTTCTGAAGCAGATGGTGAACAATTTATGTAGATTTATGTATTTTATTTGTGTTTACAAACCCTTGAAAATTTGCATGCATAGATCTTAGGTCAATTTGGTCTAGAATGAATGAACCACTTAGAATGGTCTAATATTATGTTAAGTTCTAATATTTCAAAGATATAGTTTTATTGATTCATATAAAATAAAAAGAGTGATCACAAAATGTGAGCAAAAAACATGAGCACACCTAAAAAACATGAGCACACCTAAATTCCACAACATAACTAAAAATAAAAGGAGAGAAGTAACAAATGGTGGACAATAACCCACTCAGATCCAAAATCCATCACTTCCCTTTAAACTTAGTAAAACCATTTTATTCTTTACCAACATGATATTGATAATACTAATTCCATTTTCCCTCGTAGGGACATTCTTCAAGCAACTAAGTGTATGTTGGAATGGACAGCCACTATAACAAAATCACAATGTTACCGCAATTTTGTAAAAGTTTAATAATGTAACGTTTATCAAAATTGCGGTGATTCATAGTAATTTTATCAGACCGTCAATCTAAATAATACTCTTAGATTGGAGGTCTATATAACTCAAGAATTTTGTTCCATGATGGTCTGCTACTTATATCATCCCACCAAGCAGTTACATGTTTCCTCTCCTTAATCAAATAATCTTTCCCCATATTATTAACAATATAATCAGTAAATGGAAGGTGACTTATATCAGCAAGGCTGAAGAAATCACCAGCCAAATACTTGCTCTTTGATAGCCTCTCTTCATAAATGTTCAACACCTTCACCAACTTTGCTTCACTCTCTTCAATTACCTTAGGATTTGGAGTGCCGTCAACTAGTAGTGAAGGAAACAAAACATGAATGAGCAATTTGTATGCTGGTGGGTTAAAGTTTTGAGCTTCAACTTCTAACCATTGTTCCACTAGACCTTTTTCTTCTATTGTCTTTCCTAGCAACTCAACCCCTTGTGATCTATACTTTTCTGCATAATATCTCATTATTGCCCTAGATTCTGCACAAATAGATGAAAACATAAAAATCAGCAAGGTAATAGAATAAGATTCAAAAGGCATGCGCTCATAATGTAAATTAAATGTTTATGTATTCTTGTTGTATTAAAATTAAGGATGAGGAACCATTGTGATCCTTGAAAAATAATATGCAGGACTCAAAATAAAAGTAAACTTTAATCCATCCAAAAAATAAGTTGAAAACAATTTAGTCCCTACGTGAGCGTTGATCTATCTCCAATTTTGTCCGGTAAAGGGGCCT
Organism: Medicago arabica; assembly: GCA_946800305.1. Classification (NCBI taxonomy): domain Eukaryota; kingdom Viridiplantae; phylum Streptophyta; class Magnoliopsida; order Fabales; family Fabaceae; genus Medicago; species Medicago arabica. The sequence goes on from OX326970.1 coordinate 5,130,272, forward strand.
AAGTTATTATGGTTTATATATTTTAAAAATTTAAAGTTGTTTTTATTTTTGGAGATTAAATTTGATTTCAACTGACTTGTGTCTTTATTCTAAAATTAAACTTATTTAGTATTACGATGGATTCCAAGAATCATGGTGAACCAGCCATGTTAAGGGAAGGAACAAAAGGTGGAGAAACAAGAAGTAGAGAAAAGTATAACATATATGGGGTCAAGATGTTTAACCATAAAGGGTATAGTCTCCATCTTGAATAACGGGAACATTTCCAAAAGGCTGCAGATTATAAACAAAGTACATGAGTCAGAAAATGAATAATCAAATAAATAAACTTTGATTCCTTTTAGTATAGTTAACAAAGATGAACCTGTAATTTGAGGTACTCAGGATCCTTGTGTTCTCCCTTCAAAACATTAATAGGGACAACCTCAAATTCTATTTCCTTCTCAACAAGACAAACCAATACACGTTTGGCTGAGGCACAGTGGGGACCATACACCTTCACTACCATTGTTTGGTTTCTTTGAAAAAAATAAATGCTTCAATAAGATAGAAGGGGAATTGTTAACACTCTTGGGTAGTTCACTTCATTCTTATAGTGTCTCTACTCTTCATCTGAAAATATAGTCAACACAAACAAACAAAACTAAGGTTGATGGAGAGTCCTCCTGGCTGTGACCCCATGTGAGGGACGGTTAAATTATTTATACATATAATTTTGTACACAGTTAACAGATTAATAATCAATTTAATTTGTTAGTTTCCCTAAAAAATATCAATTTAACTTGCTAGTTGATGAGAGTAATATAATTAATGGAGTTGGTCACCTACAACAAGTTCACATTTTGTTGTGATCATTACTATAAGCATTTTGAATAATATATATGAGCTCATAAGAAGGTCTGGAATCTACAAGACATCCCAACTTAATTAAAATCCTTAGCTTTCCTTAAATTTATAGCAAACAATAATTCATTATCTTCTTAAATCCTTCGCTTCCTTTAAACTTATTAGAACCACATTTATTCTTTACCAATATGATATATACTAATCTCACTTTCCATGATAGTACAATTCTTTCAGTAACTAAGTGAATGTTTGAATAACTTATAAGATGGGCAAAATTACTAATAACACCGTGGTTTTATTAAACGTGTAGTATTTATTAAAATCGTGATAGCTCACTATGTATCAACCGATCTTACTATCGATTCAAACATACATTTAAATCGGATGGAACTTTGTTCCATGATGCTCTACTACTTATATCATCCCACCAAGCACCAACATTTTTCCTATCCTTTATCAAATGCTCTTTCCCCATATGGTTGACAATATAATCCATAAATGGAAGGTGACTTATATCAGCAAGGCTGAAATAATCACCAGCCAAATACTTGCTCTTTGATAGCCTCTCCTCATAAATGTCCAACACCTTGCCCAACTTTGCTTCATTCTCTTCAATTACCTTAGGATCTGGAGGGCTGCCAGCTAGTAGTGAAGGGAACAAAATATGAACTGCCAAGTTGTATGCTGGTGGGTTGAAGTTGTGTGCTTCAACTTCTAACCATTGTTCAACAAGACCCTTTTCTTCCATTGTCTTTCCTAGCAACTCAACTCCCTTAGATCTATACTTTTCTGCATAGTATCTCATTATTGCCCGAGATTCTGCACAAATAAATTAATTGAAAGATTCAAAAAGTAAAGAAACAACATAATATTAGCATGCTAATATTTATTAATAAAAAAAGGTTAAATAATTTTTTTGTTCTTGTAGACATACATACTTTCGTTTTTATCCTTGTACGAAATTAATTTAAATTTTCGTCTCCCGCATATATTTTGTTATCATTTTTAACCAGAGTCGACCCAAAAAATTTTGCGGCCTTAAATATTAAAAATGAACTTTTGTTCAAATATCAATAATTTATTTACTTTTTCATCTTTTAACACAACTAATACCATAATTATTAAATAAATAAAATATCTTTAGATGCTAATAATATTCCACAGTTATATGAATTATCATTTTAAAAAAAATTGAATAAAATCTAATGATGCTAATTTAAAAAGAAGTTTAGAAAAAATTAACACCGCTTACGGTGACCGACAACTAAATCGTAGTTATATATGTCACGATTCAAACATGACTTTTATATTCGAAAGTTTAGCTTTACCTATAGACAAATGATTTTTTTTTTTGAAAGACTTATAGACAAATGATATTTAGTGACGGATTTTGTTTATAGATAAACTTTTTTCTTCTTTCAAATTTGAGACCCCTAACTTTGATGCTATGTGCTAAGGGTATGCCGGTTTTTAACTACAACGACATCAATCTAATCTAACAAAATCCATGTGGCACTTGCCACATGATTTTTTTTTTAAAAAAAATTAAACGAGGCTTTGTTGAAAACTTATAATATCATTAACGTAATAACGTAACAATTTTTTCAATTTTAGATAAATTAATGATATTTTAGTTATGGTTTCAGTATTATCATGTAAAAAAAATGTCATTATTTGTCACGTAAAGTTCAGTTAGATATGTGTTATATATAGTTAATTTAAAGAAAAGACTAAAATTGATAGCATAAATTATGTGGGAGAGATTGGAGTAAATTTTCAGGGATTAAAAATGAAAATTTGTATATTTACAAGGAAGGACACTAAAACATATTAATTTAACCAATGATTAGAAGTATTTGTGTCCTCTAAAAAAATGATAAGAAGTAGTAAAGCATAGCATGGGGGGTCAATGTTTAACCATATAGGGTATAATCTCCATCTTTTTTTGATCAAGGGGAGAAAATTAAAAAAACTAAGCAATCCGTTGTTTAAATATCCCAGAGGCATCCGTAAACATAGAGATATTTAGCTGAGGAGGAGGAGACATCCATATCTTCAAGGAATCAACATTATTAGCATCAAACTTGGCCAACCAGTCGGCACATTCATTGTCCTCTCTCAAAGTATGATTGAAGGAGACCATCCAAGGAAGAGAAGAGAGCTTCCTAATGAGAGAAAGCAAGTTTGCATGAGGATGAAAGTCATTTTGATTAGTATCCGCAATAAGATCCAAAGTTGTCCGAGAGTCGGATTCCATGATGATAGATCGATACGCAAGGTCCCATGCGAGTTGAAGTCATTTCCAAATAGCTGAAAGTTCAGCTAGTAAATTAGACGCTCTACCACAAGAACCAGAAAAACCTTGGATCCAATTTCCCATATCGTTTCTCAAGAGACCCCCAAAACCTACATTACTGGAATTTCCAAAAGAAAAACCGTCTACATTGATCTTAATATAGCCTTCAGGAGGGAGATTCCAACGAACTTGACGGACCACATGATGCTTACTAGTGGTACCAAGAGCGTAAACCATAGATGCATGATAAGAGATTATGTTGTTGATAGAATTCCATGTATCTTTATACGTATTTTGGAAAATATGTTCGTTTCTATTATCAACAAATTTTTCCATCTTTAATCTCCATCTTTAATTGCTGGAACAGCTCCAAAGGGCTGCAAATTATTATCAACAAACAACATCAGTGATGAGACAAAAATAAAATAAAAAAATTCAAACCATTAAGTATATATATAATATTAAGTTTTTTTTTTTTGGGGAAAAAAGGGGCCTAAGCTCGATAATATATAATATTAAGTTTTAAGACAGACTTTTGATCATATTTCACAGACATTTATGTTGCTATTTTTGGAAATAATATTAAGTATTAAATGAATGTGTAAAACCTAGAATAGAATGTGTTTGGCACATTTAAGAAAGATGAAAGGAAAAAAGAGACGAACCTGCAATTTAAGGTACTCAGGATCCTTGTTTACTCCCTTGAAGATGTCTACAGTACAGGGACAACCTCAAATTGGATTTCCTTCTCAACTAGACAGACCAGCACCCGTTTGGTTGAAGCACAGTGGGGACCATACACCGTCACTACCATGGTTTGATAAAATTCTTGTGCACTTTCCTTTCATTTCATTATTTTTATAGTGACTCTCCTCTTCAAACTAACAAAGCTGAGGTTGATGTGTGGGGCAAAGAGTGAGATTAATATAAGCAGGTATTTCTATATTTCTATTATTTTTCGCGTTGTAAATATTAATAGATTATGGATTAAATCCCTCTTAAAAATATTATGGTTAAAAAAAAATATTGAAAGAAGATTATGGTTTGAATATTTATTTAGTAAAAAAAACTTGTATACTTGATCCAAAACAATCTGTATTTGGTGATGCAAATATACACACCATTTTTTGTTTTAGAGCTCGTAATTTTCTTTAGTCTTTAAACATATATAGTTTTATTTTTTTTTTGTCCTTATTTTGTTTTAGTTACTCTAAAATTTGTTCATGTAAGAATTGATAAATGTCATATTTATTTTAGTCATTTATCTCCATCATATAGGAGAGGAACTAAAATTAAATGTTATATTTATTACAAAGACCAATTCCTGTGTAATTAGATTTTGAGAGACTAAAACATAACAATAAGGACAAAAATATAAAATGTGATATATTTGCAAGGTTGAAAAGCAGAAAAAAAAATTTACTAGGACTAAAAAGTATAAAATTTTCCTTAAAAAAAGGTATAAAATTGCTTATTTGCCAACAAAAAATAATATAGTGAAAAAAAGACATTTTAAATTATGGAGTTTGTGTGTGGGAAGGTGTGGTTTTGAAGAATTGATTTCACATTTATTCTTTGCTTTTCATGCTCACCAACTTTGTGCTTTGAGTTTGCAAGGAATGAAAAATAGAGAGAAACATCATCATGTTATTTGGTTTGTGTGCTTATGGTCTATTTAGAAAGTGAAATTGTGTTTTAGTATATATATTTTTCAAACAAGTGTGTGACTCTCATCAATTTTTGGAGAAGATTAAAATTATCTCGTGGCTGTTGTTCAAATTTAAAGGTAACAGTTTCAATTATGATTTCAATCATTAGTGGATACAACCTTTTAATATCTTCAGAGGTTGATGTTGTTGTAACTTTGTCGTTTTCATTATAATTTTTTTTTGTCACGAGTGTTTTGTGCTTATTTTTAATGTTTGTATGGAGTGGGTATCATAATATCATATTATCCTTTCAGATAATTAGTGTTTGTCTTTGTCTTGTATTCATGGCACATTTTGTGGTTTGAATAAATTTAATAATATTATTTTGGTTTTTAAAGAAGAATAAAAAGTAGGGTAAAAGAATGCCGACGAAACCAACGAAATACACTTATTTCAAATTGTTATTACTTTTTTATTTCCCCATATCACCCTTGTATGGTAAGCTTTATTTAACTATCGTCGAATTTCGTGAGTAGAGACAAATCATTATTTTCCTTGTTAGTATAAAAAAAAATAACCTAAAACTATCCATCTCTTATTGATAAAGGAGAAAGAGAGTTAGAGAGAATGTAGAGTTTTTCCCTAAAAAAAACTAACATCATGTCATTACTAGGGTCTTTTGCTTTTCTTTTTTTTTTTGAAGAATTTCTTTTCTCTTCCCCTTGTTTCTTGCATGTCATCCAAAATTATCAAAATACTTTCGTTTCTTGTTTTTCATGATGTCATAACCCACTCTGAAAAGAACCTTCTTAAATGTCTTGTATTCACATTCCATCTTTTTTGAAAGTGTGTGAAAGGGACGACAAACATTTTCTTGCTTCTTCCTTCATCTTCCTGTGCTGCAGATTTAACATTAGATAACTAATATTTTGATGTAATGTATTATGAATTTTAATCAAATAATAATATATGTTGCATTCTTACCAATATATATTTACGTCTCTTTAAATTTTATCATTTTAATAATCTATATCTTCTTGTAATGTTAAGAATTCTCATTTGGTATTATTACATCTTGACATGCTTCTTCTTATCTTCTCACGAATTTGATTTGATGGTTGTGGAAAACTCTTGAATCAATGACGATCAATTTAAAATTATTTGGCAGATTTCATCGATCTTTTTTTGCAAATTATTTGACTTTGCACCGTTTGGGTATTATGAGATGAAAGGGGTATCATGTTATTTTTCAACAAGACTAAATCAATTATGCAGTTTTTCGATAAAGTTTTGGATAAAGTTAAAATTTCTATCTTAGGCTAAAATTAAATGGTTTGTTTTCCTTTTGGTTATCGTATGCCGTGGCAACAACCCCTTGTTTGTTTAAGAATTGGTTGATTGTCTTTTCCTTTGTACTTAAGTTTTATGTTTGTACTCTTGATCTGCTCTTCTTTATAGAGCTTGTGTTAGTGAATAGACTTTATTTTCTGTGGTAATATAATTCATTTTGCCTTCTACAAAAAAAAGTCAATTTATGTATTTTTTTTTAGCCTTGAGAATATGGCATGATACAAATCTTAGGCCGTTTGTTTTTTTTTTTCAAGAATGATTTCATCTAAAATGGTGGGCTAATATTGTGTTTAATTTATAATGTTCAAAAGATACATAAAAGAGTGATTTCAAAATACAACCGAAAAACATAAGTACACCCAAATTCAACACAATGGATAGAAGTAACAAATTGTGGACAATAATCCACTATCTTCTTAGCCTTGAAACTTTTTAGAACCACATTTATTTTTTGCCATTATTCTTCCTAAAAAGAAAGTGTATGTTTGAGTGACCGATAAGTTAGATAAAATCACAATGACACCGCGATTTTGTTACACTCTAAAGTGTAACATTTACCACAATCGTAGTTAGTGACTTTGTGATTCAGTCAAATCTTATTGTCAATCCAAAGATACATTTAAACCGGAGGTCTATATAACTTAAGAACTTTGTTCCATGATGGTCTACTACTTATATCATTCCACCAAGCACTAACATACTTCCTATCCTTTATCAAATAATCCTTCCCCATATTGTTAACAATATAATCAGTAAATGGAAGGTGACTTATATCAGCAAGGCTGAAGAAATCACCAGCCAAATACTTGCTCTTTGATAGCCTCTCTTCATAAATGTTCAACACTTTCACCAACTTTGCTTCACTCTCTTCAATTACCTTTGGATCTGGAGTGCCGTCAGCCAGTAGTGCAGGAAACAAACAATGACATGTCAAATTGTATGCTAATGGGTGGAAGTTATGTGCTTCAACTTCTAACCACTGTTCCACAAGACCCCTTTCTTCTATTGTCTTTCCTAGTAACTCAACCCCTTGTGATCTATATTTTTCAGCATAGTATCTCATTATTGCCCGAGATTCTGCACAAATAGATGAAAACACAAAAATCAACAAGATAATAGACTAATGGTATAAGATTTAATTTGCATGTAGAAATATGTTAGGAGGTGTAAAATAATTTTACCATAAAGGGTGAAACAAGAAGTAGAAAAGCATAACATGGGTTCAAGATGTGTTACCATAAAGGGTATAGTCGCCATCTTTTATTACAGGAACAGTTCCAAAAGGCTGCAGATTGTGAACAAAGAACATGCATGAGTTAGAGAATGAATAATCAAAAAAATAAACTTTGAATCCTTTTTAGGATATTAAACAAAGATGAACCTGTAATTTGAGGTACTCAGGTTCCTTGTGTTCACCCTCCAAGACATTAACAGGGACAACCTCAAATTCGATTTTCTTCTCAACAAGACAAACCAACACTCGTTTGGCTGAGGCACAGTGGGGACCATACACCTTCACTACCATTGTTTGGTTTCTATTGAAATGCTTAAACAAGAGAGAAGAGAGAAGGGGATTTATTTGAACTTCTTGGTTAGTTCACTTCATTCTTATAGTCACTGAGATTGATCGGTGGAATCTGCTGGGACTCCACGTGGGGCAAGAAGCGATGAGAGCATTACACGCACGTTTTCTTAGACAAATTATTTTGTACTATTACTTTTTGCATAGTTTTCTTTTCAAATAATAATCGAAATTCGTACATAAGTAAATGCGTCGGTATTTAAATTACAATTATGATGTTTAGTCTAGCAATTTTAATATTTTTACCAGTGTAGTTAGATCTTATTGATATTTTAGTTTAGTCTTGCGGCCTTATTTGTTGCATATTAACCTATTTAATTTGCTGGTTGTTGAGAGTAATAATTAACAGTTTAATGGTAGTGAATTGACGGTCCAAAACAATTTTGCATACACAATCAATCAAAATATTCTGAATTGTCATGTAAATTAAAAACATTATCTAACGTAACAATTCAAAATATTTTAATCGGTAATATGTACAAAATTGTCTTGGATCGTCAACCCACCGCCATTAAACTCAATAATTAAAGGATTTGTCACCTTAAACAACAAGTCGATATATGTGAATTATACCTCGTGTGTATATTGTGAAAAGAATAACAGGCGGATTGGAACAATTTATTTTGTGTGTTCAATATGTTTTTTAATAGAGATTAGAATCCAAAATTCAAATGAGTTGAAATTAAACTGAAGTAAGATTAGATAAAATAACTTGAATTAACTTTTATGAACAAGTTATTTAATCAATACTACAAAATGCATGTGATTAAGATTCTAAGAACATTTTGATGAGATAATAAGAGATCATTTTCACTTTAATCAAATATACTGAGTACCAAATCAACACGTGCTAAATATTTTAAGGAAAATGTTAACCATTGTTCTAAAGGTACTTGATAATAAATTTAAATTAGTAACTTTATCTTGGAAATTGTGCATTCAACTTATTAAAATAGTAAAAACAACTTTTTCTACATGAAATTTTACAATTATTTCCTTTTTTGATTCCTTAAGGACCATGGTTAGCAAGACCCATATTTTAAAGATCCATAATTTAAAGATAGTTATAGTTGTACACATATGATAAATATTTTAAATATTGTTAAGTTTTGATTAACTTTGTATTACTTTTCTTTATTTTGTTTTGAAAGGTATTTTTTTAAAGGTACTTTTCTTTATTTAAAATAATAAACAAAATTAAACTAAATCACGTACTCTCTCTGTCTCTAAAAAATAGTCGTTTAAAGTTTATGCACGAATATTAAGGAAATGATTAATTGTGTTGATTTTGATGGTAAAATTAATATCATTTACTAAAACACATTTATTAATTGTAGTTAGTGGAGTAGTTAAATTGGATGAAATTCGATAAGAAAAATAATAAATGCTGCATTGATATTCTAAAGTGACAATTATTTAAAAAAAATAAAAAAATAGATAAAGAGACCGTTATTGTAAGACGGTGGGAGTGGTAACAAACAAAATCATTTCTTAATAACGTGGAAAAACCATTATGTTCTTTATTTTAACAATTAATATATTTGGTTTTTGGTCTTCACACGGGATGTGGTGGTGGTGATTGATGAATTCTGATTATCGTTGAGGACTAATTGATGGAAAATTGGCTGGAAGAGTGTTCGAAATACGTAATGCACATTTAAAACCATTGAATTTTTAAGAAATTGACAAATAAGGGAACAGGGGAAATATTATGAGAAGATATCATGCATGTAGTATATCAATATAAGTTTGTTAGAATCAGAATTAAATCGTTGTGGTTTTCAAATTGGCTTTTGCAAAATCATGGTTGGTTCATAATTTTGACAAACTACTATTATACCAAAAATGAATATCATTTTTTAGAGTCTAATTTTTATTTATTTGGACTCTTGATGGGATGTTATTTGCTAAGGATTAACATCACAATTTTTTTTTTCAATCTAACTTTTTAAGAATTCTTAAAAAACATGGTTGGTTCATCATAATTTTGACAAACCATGACATTACTAAATACTCCCTCTGTTTCTTTTTAAATATCTTTTTAAGGTTAATTTTTCGTTCCTAATTAACTGTCTTTTTTATATTTTAATGGTATGATTTGTCAATTATACTCTTTGTCTACTCTTATCTTTTTCAATAATACTAATTAATGTTATCTATTTGGAACAATATTTTTTTTAAAACAAAGTTTGTTTCTTGTTATCTTCAAATTTAAACAAAATTTTGTTACAAACAATGGTTTCAAGAAGAGTTAAAATTCTATAAATAAGATGAGTATCAATTGTTAAAAATCTCAAGTGCAAAGTAAAAGAACATATTTGAGAGAAGAAAAATAAAAGACTCCATGAATATTCAAAAGGAAGAAAAAGTGGAAGACTCATTGGAATTGCTGATGAGAGGTGAAGAGTGAGCAATAGGTGAAGACTCGTTTGACAAAATACAAGAACAAGATGACAATGAAGAAGAAAAACAAGTTTCATCAATGTAATTTTTATATTGACTTAAAATAATTAAAAAAAATATGCACAATATTTAGAAAATTGACAATTGTTTGTTATAAGAGAGTGCGTTAAAAAAAGAATTTATTAAAGAAAAAGATAATAACCGACAATTATTTGTTACGAGAGAGATAACATATTAAATTTATTGGAAAGATAAAATGTGTGCAAAAAAAATATGAATCTATTGGTGGATTATAATGAGGTTATAATAGGAAGAAAATGTGCAAAAATACACTTTGCAATTTTGGTGTTAATTTTCTAAAAAGACGCTTAAAAAGGAACGGAGGGAGTACTATATTGTTTTTCAGAGTCTAGTTTTTTTTATTACTAGTTTAGAGCCCCTGTGTTGCCCGGGTTAAATATTAAATAAGTTTGTGTGTACGAATATATGTGTAAGTATATTAAATTGAATATGTTTAAATAATATCTTAAAAATAAATATAAATGGTGAGATGAATGTCCAATGCAAGAATAAAAAGTGTAACAAAATAAATAATGAATTAGTTCTGGTAAGAGTTTAGAGTCCCTTTAAACATGTGGTCATGGGTTTGTTTCGTGACTCATACATATGAGGAGAAAAAACGATTGAAAGGGAGAACTCATCTTTTGTGCCCAACCGATTCCTTGCGGAGATTAGTCATCTCTAATGATGGTGGAATTTGTGAACCTATGTCATGGTTACCCAAAAAAAAGTATAACTAATAAATAGACAAAAGACAAATAAATTAACTCCTTGAAAAAATTTATACGGCTTCACAATGATTATAATTTTATAAAATATTCTATATTCATAGGAAGTTGGTTTAAATTTATGGTTGTTATTTGAAATTAAGATACTTTTTTTTATCTCATAACATATTACATCAATCAACGTATATTGATATTATTTTTTATAATAACATAGATTAATATTTTGTAACTTTGCCGCTTTATACAGTGCAATGAATTTTGATCCCATAGAATATCACCAACAACAAAATTAAATAAATATTAGCATAGAAAAATAATTAAGTTAATGTGAAATCATGTTAGTAAAAGTTCATGAAGAAATTTTTTTGATGCATGCTCTATCATCCATAAAAATCACACGATTAAATATATGTGATCTCTTTAAAATTTGGTATTTTTCACATTCTAATGATCATAATTTTGAGACTCTATATTTTATTTTAGAGTGTGAATATTGTTAACAAAGTTTCTGCAAAAAAAATCAATGGTATATGATTTTTTTATTTTTATAGAAGTGATATTTGTCAAACCTTAAGAATAGGAAAGGTTGATCTTAAAGGTATAATTTTACTTATGCTAAAATTATGTGAGTAGTTGTTTAGCAAAAATCCCTTAATTTTATAGTCCTAAAAACATGTGTGTAGTTAAAATTTTAATTGGCATATGATGCTAAAAGGTAAAGAAATAACAAATAATTTAAGCAATTTAAAAAATTAGGTTTTAAAGATAAAATATAACAAAAACTTTTAAAAGAAAGAAAAATATATAATATACGTAGTTTGTTAAGACAATCATGTTACATAAAAATAATAAATAAAATAAACTAAAAATTTGAAAAATAATAAAAAATAAAAAATATATTAAAATAAACTACGATATAGTAAAATATAAAAACAATAAAAAAATGGATGTACTTGCAAAAAGTACGAGTAGTGAATACTAGGGTTTTTCTCTGTCTATTAGGGTTTAGACTGGTTATTGGATGCCTTGAGAATGCTCTCAAGGGTTGTATTTATAACCTGCTGTGAGCTTGGGTTTCGGTGGCTTGGTCTCCAAGCCACAGGGGTATTTCAGTATTTTTAGGCGAATTATGGACGTTTCTAGAAGCCACTTGAGGCGGCGCCCTGGAAAGGACGCACCTTGGGCCTTAGAACTCCTCTGGAGGACGCTAAGGCCTCTTGGAGGGTCTACAGGCCCTTCTGGGGGTCTTTAAGACTCTTAGGAATATTATGACGGTCCATAGCCCAACAAGCACGAGTCTTGAGACAAGGCGAAGTAATTTATATCTTGTCAAGCGTAGGAATCCTTAGGAAGGATCCTCCTAGCTGATTAGGAAATTCAATGACGGTCCAATGGAAATAAAACAAAAGGAATCTAGATTTATAGTTAAAGTTTGAATCATAATACAATGCTAAAAGATAAATAAAAAGAAGTAACAGATAATTTAAGCAGTTTTAGAAATTAGGTTTTAAAAGATAAGATATAACAACTTATAGATAAGGTATAACTAAAACAAAACAAAAATATATAATATATATATAGTTTGTTGAGATATTTATGCTACATAAAAAATTATGAATAAAATATTTAAAAAATTCAAAAAATAATAAATTTATTTAAATAAAAAACATAATATTTGTTGATATATATATATATATATATATATATATATATATATATATATATATGCTAAATAGAAAGAAGAAGAAAAATCTTTTTGATGAAAAAAAAAAGAATTTGTTGATGTATCAATACAAAACTAAATCTTCACGTACAATTAGAAGATTAATAAAAAAATGAGAATAATCGTGGAGTCGAAATGTGATATAAAATACCTTGCTTTATTCATATACTATTGATTGATTGACGTCATCAATTGAGTTAAATTTTGTAGCCATAATTTTTAGAAAAGAAAATAAAAAGCAGAATGATAAATTTTTTGATTTGGTTGTGGTTAATAGTAGAGAATCAAAATTTTCATGAAAATGCATAATGAGAATCGAAATTGAATCAAGATATTGTAAGTGTGTGTAAACATGAGTAGAAGTGTTTAAGATGTTTGAAAAGTTGTCTTCAAAAATAAAATATAACAAAAAGATGAAAACATGTTATATTAAATAGTAGCATTAGAAAGTGGATGAAATATATATGTCAAAATATACGTAAGAGAAATAATAGAATTGATGTTTGGCAAACCTAAAGAAGGAAAAAGGTTAGATGAAAAAAAGGTTTGAGGTTTCTGTTTGTGCTTAAAATATGTGAATATGTTATTAACAAAAAATTCATTTATTTATAGTTAACATTTGCATTAGAATATGATGTTAAAAGATAACATTATAACTAATCAAAGTCTACTAATTGAATGATACGATGCTAAAAGATTACTTAGTAAATAATTGAAGCTTCTTTTCCTAAAAAAAATAAAATAAAAATTGGAGCCTTTTAATCGTAAAAATAAGATCTTATAGGTAAATTTTATTGGAAGTAAAATATGTAGTTTGTTGAGATATTTCAGCTACATAAAATATTAGAAATTCAATAAAAATTTAAATAATATATTGAGGGGATAAGATTAAAAGTTTGTTGAGATATTTACGTCAAATAAAATATTAGTTTTAAAAAATAGAAAAAATAATAAAAATATTCAGAATAAATATGGAAATGACACTTGGCATAAAAAAAACCTATACTATTGATCTCGGTCTGTTAATGCAATACTATTTGTTAAGAATCAACATCCCATTTTTTTCCAAATCTAAAATTTTAAGAACCCCAAATATTGACGGAGATAATGAACATGGACAGTGACAGCTAGAATTTAAAGTTTTTCAATTATTTTGAATTAAGGAATAATCTTGTAAGCAAATCTAAAGAAAAAAGGTCACCAAAGCCAACATTTTGTAACATAAATGATCAAGTTGAGAATCAAAAGATAAATGACTAAATTGGCTTACGAAAAATCTCAATTCATTATCTCGATTACGAATTTAGAAGAAGATTTTTTGTTGCACATTTTGGTTCAGTATATTTTTATTATGAGAAGCTTAGTGAACGGATAACAAATGAAGGGACGATGGCCTTTCTTATCTTTATCAATTAAAATGAACCAAGCAATCAAAGAGGACCACTCAAGGCCTTTCTAATTGTTGTTTTCCGTACGACTCTAATTGCTTTAACAAGCAAACTTCATCAAAATTGAATGCTGGTTCTTTATATTCCCAGTCAAATCTTCAGGATGTTCAAAGTATGATCAGCAGAAAACTCCATGAGAAAAATCTCAGTCGTTTGATTAACTTCACGATTGCCACTAAATTAATCAAACAGTAATAGCAGTTAGATTAATCAAACGACATATATTTTGACAGAGGCGAAAGGGGCTGAGGACACCGCATTAAGCTTCCTATCATGTTCATTGAAAACTTTCATTTCTATTACTTTTCCAGTAAATGAAGGTTCTCCGTAATATTTGTTTCCACAAGGATGGAACTGTACTGTCGCAAATAGCCTGATAGTTCTAATTAAAATCTCAAAATTTCTATAATCAATCAGCATATTGAATGATAAGTTTATTGTAGTCCCTAAATTTGAACGATTTCTAATATAAGAGGACATGGTTGGGATGGATCAATGGACATGTACATGTTTCAAAAACACCACTGATCGTGGATGATTGTTGCCGAGACTGTCGAGTATCACTCTTCAATCTCCTCAAATGCCACTGGTTTTGCAATAGCAAGTTTCCTGTAAGGTGATAACAACAAATTAAATGGACATTATAATTTATAAATACCTGAAGATATTAAGAGTCAACTACTAACAGATATCTTGTAACCAAAAAAACTACTAACAGATATCTAACAATAACACTAAGCAATGCAAAGTGCAAACTAATGAAATGGCAAATTCTTCATTAAATTGAAATAACAAGTAGATTTGTCACACTTGGACATGTCAAGCAAATGAGCATTCTTTGATGATTTGTAATCATCACAGCGTGCTAAACTCGAGTTAAATTTCTAGCCAACATAGATGAACCATTAATGTTTGAGGATAGCATGAACAGATGTTTTAGGGATACCTTTGAGAGACAAAATTCTCCTCAGACAGTGCTTTATCCAACCTCACTTCAAATGGTGTAGCATGCCACTTTACCATCTGGTCCTGGAAACAATTAGCACTAATCAGATGCAGAATATTTAGATTTAAATACTCTTTCAAATAGGAAATGATGATTACAAGGCATACCTCCTTGTACTTCTTAGTTGAGTTGGGTATGCCATTACCAATGCGCCACTTAGGAGGAGAACTACGAGAATTCTTATCTTCATCCAACTGAGCAGAAACTACCCCAATAATAGGCTTGTCAGCAGATTGTGGGATCTCACAATCAGCAGTCTCCATTTCCTCGTTTCCACCTTCCATAATGATTGATGCAGGTTTTAACCAAGACGACAAACTTGCTTCCATCTTAGATTCAGTTTCATTTTTGATTTTCTTCAAACCTTTTTCAGGGGCAGGAGTTTTATTTTGATCTCGCTCAATAGAATCACCCAGCTCACTTGAATCTTGCTCAGGGTTAAAATCCTGCTCTTCAAGTAACTTATTAAGGAGGATATTCTGACCTGGGTTGCAATTTGGATAGATGAACTGGGACCGAACACGATGCTTACCATCACATAATTCTTCTAATGATGTAGGGTACACAGTTCCAGGTGTTTGCATATCATCAAATAACTTCAATGGGGTAGGATAAGGTGATTGTTTACGTGCACTTTGGCTATCTGGTGACTTGTTTTTCTTCAAACGCCAATCATCTGGCGGGCTTTGATAAGATACCAAGTCTCTTTCACATTTAAAACGTACGGATTTGTTCTGCTTCTGAGTGTCTGGGGCTGCCCAAGGTGTAACTGAAGCTTCATCCTTTCTAGTCTTATATGCAGTATGAATACTCCTTGTCCAACTCCCTTCCACATAGTCGGGAGAGTCATGTTGAGTTCTTTGTGCCTCGAAGACAAAGCTGCAAAAGAAATTAAGATCTCAGGTTCTAGTTCTATAACTTCTATGTAATATAAAAAACAGACAAGTTTTAACCACCGAAATACATCCAGTCAAAAAAAAAAACACCAAAATACATCTCTACCATTCATATCCATTTTGAAACCACCAAAAAACAGAAAGAGACAGAGGAATCATTTGAAGGGCACCTGCTAGGTGTGTGATCAAAAGAATCTGTGCTATCCTCCAATTCTTGGCAAATTCTAATGGGAGTTGGTGGGTCAACTGGCTGGACATTCAGCTGAAGTTTCTCAACAGATGTATTGGGAAGCCAGGAATGAAACCTTAAAGGATCAGAATCACTATCGCAAACAGGTGACACTTTCAGTTTTGCAGATGTTTTGCGTATTTCTGCAGGTGTTCCTGCTATTGTACCACAAGCTTTAAGAAACTTGACCTGCAAAATGAGTGACTTAGAAGTACTTAAAAAACAATACTGTGTTGCATAGATACAACTGTAGGCAATGCAAACAAAACAGCATGTATAAGTTGAAGATAGCTTTTCCTAAAAAAGCATGACACGGTGGTAATGACTTATAACATTCCAAAATTGAAGAGAAAAAAAGATTAGATTAGTCATATTGTTTTCATTTGAATCTCATAAGGTTTATAAAATAACCTTGAATTGCTCTCAGAAATGCAGCTCTTAGAAATGATATATACCAAAATTCACAAATGTCAATGAACAACTCATACCAAAATTTACAAATGTCAATGAACAACTCATTGAAATGCATACTATAATGAAAGTTACATATCATTTTGCATATTCATCTACGCATGTTGATACCAGGGTTTTAAATAAAGATTCATGACATGATTTGAGCCGCGGCAAAATAGTTTCTGATGTTTCCTAGACTGCAATGCAAGTATGCAACTACAATTGAAGTCACATCGATTACATATCAAGGATTGTCATAAATTCACTACTACTGCAAAAAAAAAAAATTAAACACTAGTAGACAAATTCACTAGTAGACTGCTGTTTAAAACCTAAGTAGACAAATGCAACTGCAATGCAACTTTTATCGCAACTGCTATTTAAAACCCTAGTAGACAAAGGACCTGTTTTGTGAGACTGTTTTAACTTATCTGTTGACATAAGTTTTGTGACACTGTTTGGAACAACTTACAAAAAAAAAAAACTTAAGATAATGTTTATAAGTTGTTTTCAGCTTATTGTTTAAGTTCAACAAGATAGCTTATGAAAACAGCTTACAACTTACGCGAAAACAGTTTACTTTATTTTATCTTTTTATATAGAAATAGCTTATACATAAAAGCTTATCATGATAATAAGCTTATCCAAACAGGGCTAAATTCACTACATGAAAAACTCAGTATGAAGTATGAACAAACACCTCATCTCTAAGTCCCTGATCATAATCCTGAGTCCTCACATCAGCATTCCAAGCTAAATTTTCTTTCTCTTCTGAAAAACCAAAACACAAATCAATATAAAACCATTAAAAAAAACCAAAACAAAAACAAAAAGCTGAAAAAAGAGATTAACAGAAAAATACCTTTTGATACTATAGATGACAAACGATTCCTAGAAATCAACACATCCTGCTTTACAACATCAACATTTTTAATTAATAATAATAATTTTCATCATAAACCTAATATTCCATAATTTTGATAATTTTTTAAATCATGCATAATTTCTACAATTTCTTGCAATTTACAATATCAAAATCAGCTGAAAATTCGAAATTCGAAATTGAATGAATGAACAAAATGATGAAAATAAAAATCTTGAAGGAGAGAGAGTTACGGCGGTGGAGCGAGGAGGATTTGAAACGAAAAGAGGTGGAGGAGGGTGGCGATTATCGTCTCTGTTTCCGAAGAAGCACCGCATAGCTGCTTTAACGGAACGGAAGAAGAATCGTAACAGAAAACCTAATCCACGTTTCACAAGCCACAACATATCACGCTGATTTTGCAATGTGATTTTCTTTCTTCTGTTTTCAGTTCGTTTCAAAATGGAGAAAGAAAATAGGATTCAAGAAATGTTTTACGTTACTACTCAATATTTTGAATTTTCAACTATTAGGGGGAAATTGAAATCATTTTCTAACGTCTAATTTGGATATCACAAAAACTTTAATAACAACAAAATGAATATGCATTACTTCAAAAAAAAAAATATACATTATTATATCATAATAATCCTAATATCTTAAAAAGTATAGTTATATTGTAATAAGTTTTGCCCATAAAAATTAAATCAACTACGATTTCATGAGTTTAACTTAGTTGATAAGGACATTATATAACATGCAGGGATCGAGATTTTTGTTGGGGAGTTCGGGGAGCTCTAGCCGCGGCAATGGGTTTATGGGTTCCCTCTCTTATATATTCTTTGTTTCCTCCGTTCCTAGTCGATGTTGGACATAATCACTCACACTTGATTACCCCACAATTCAACTTATAATGTGTTTATGAGTTCTCTTACTTATATGGTGTTCAACCTTTACTTTTCTATCTGATGTAGGACATATAACTCACATTTGTACACAATAATTTCAACGCCAGACACCTCACTTATCTACATGAATTTCTAGCACTAGCCTACTTGACAAAAAAAATCAAATCAACTACTAGATGAGTCCAACTTTCAATCCAAATCGATTAAATTGATTTTGTTTTTTCTTTTCATGTTTGAATCAAAACTAAACCAAACCAATTCAACTTGATCTTTATTTGTTTGGGGTATTGGTTTCACGTCATTTAAAATTGATCATCTGATACTCAAACCAAATCTATATATTTTATTATTATTGATTTCATTTCATATTATATTAGTAATCATTTATTCATTTGAATAAAAAGTTAATTTTTTTGTACCAAAAAAACATTTAACTTTTTTTTCAAAAAATTGAAATATCAATATATATATATATATATATATATTTTTTAGATATTTTAATATACGTTTCTTAATTTTTTTTTATTACAAATATCAAATTGGTTGATGTAAACCAGTTTGTTCTTCATCTACTTGGCTGGTTAGAATTTTGGTGTGAAAATATTGTAAAAATTGAACTAAACCAAAACAATTATATTTGTCTTGGTTTGAATTAATTTTCTCTCGAAATCCGAACAAGTTGATATTCTATTTGAATCTGGTATAAGAGAGATGTACTCATTAATGGGCAAAACACAAAATGTAAACATAAGGAGATTTACTTCTTTCATCCTACTTCATTCTCACGCGTCCTTCGCCTTAGGCATACAACAATGTTAAAACTTTTACGGAGAGTTTGTGCTCATTTAGGACCCCACAAGACTCGAGGGTTTAATCTTCGCACTTACACACGTAGGAAGCCCAATTTACTCACACAAAAAAAAATATAACGCTATGTAGTACAAAATGTTAACAACTAAAACTAACTTTGTAGCTCAAGAGATGAAGGTAGGAGGAGGGAGAAAGTTTGTCATCCCTCTCATACGCCCTAGTAAGAAATTAGGAGTACAAGATGATGGAGCAGGAGAAGGGAGAATTGAGTTGAACAATCCCAGAACCAGAATGATATGATATACAAGTTGACGTTGGACGTCTCACTTTGACCTTTCATATCATCCACAAAACAACCAAACGTTAAGGCAAACAAAAGAACACAAGATATGGGAACCTATCAATTGAAAAGTTGGAGAGATCAGGCTTGGAGAGTAAACCACCATGTGAAGAAAATGGCAATCAGGAAAAAGGGAACGCAACTTTGAGAGAGTGGAAATGGAACTCAGATAAGGTTAATTGTGAAAAGACACATTTAAAAGGGAAACCCCCTTTAAATAGGAAAGGAAAAGGAAATGACAATAAACAGAGGAAAAGATTTGATGAGATCAAAAGGAAATCAACAATTACCATCCGACGATCTGAAACTTCTCCCTGAACTGACGCCTCAAAATTCAAAACTTATTGTCATCATTACTCGCATGAAGTACAACGCTCCAAAAGACAAGCAAATGTTAGACCATTTGAGACATGCACACAATGGATTGGTGGAGCATTACGTTTGAATGGAACAGACATGAACCAAACGTCACCATCAAGCGACACCATCCCTTAAATTGACCATTTCTTGTCGCGGACTCAAAGAATCCAACGTAGTCCACGCAAATGCAAAAAACTGCAAATGAAGGATCATGTACTCGAACCTCTTTTGGACATACCAAGTTGATTCCATACAACCTACGACTCACCACAAAAGCTAGTCGCGTTTAACCCTCATATATCCACATCTTATGTCACAGACCCTTAGCATACAGACCAGAGTTTTCAAGCTCGCAAGACAGGTCCAAAGGCTTGAAATCTAAAATGATGTTTGTACCGCCCGAACAAGCCAAACCTCACATACTAAATAGCTGGAAGAAAACTATCACTTGGCTCCCTGCCCCTCGTCCAAAAGAAGGTTGCTGACGAAGGTCCGATGTTCAAAGGTCATTGAATACCAACATCCAAAGATCTTAAATCCGCCAAAATTAACTCCTCCTCACGAAGTGGATATTGGAGAAGGCATGAATATTTATTCTACTTTGACTTGGGGAAAAGATCTTCATTTGGGTTCATTTGATTTTGAATCAGATTCTAAGATAGTTGTTGATTCTCTTCATAACTCGATAAACAATGTTTCAAAAATTAAGTAGTCTTATTTCAAATAATATTAAAAAATGAGCACTGTGGATTTTGAATCTTTCAAATGTTACAAATCTTCATAACTCAATAAATATTTTAATTTTTTTTCCTTTTCTGACCAAAAATTTCAAAACTTGTTTTGACCGCAAATTTGAAAGATTTGTTTTTTTCCTTTTTTTTTTACGGTAAACAATAGCTTTAACTTTTCATAAAAAAGAGAGAATTACAAGGAGCTAGTGTTAGCATTGAAGGGGTATTCCCCAACAAATTTGAAGAGATAATACAAGGGAAACAACCTATTAAAACATGATTTGCAGTACACATAAGCTTTGAAGACAAACATGAGAGCTTAAGCCAAATTCCATAACCTAATAACTCATTCATCAACAACTTCTATCTTCTAATGAAGATGTGAGAATCCAGAGTCTTTTTTTTATCCAATTACGGATCATTTCTTCCGCCTCATCACGGACATTTCGACTACACATGGTCTCGGATTTTTTCACTTTGTCTCGCTGAACACAAATCAGTTGATAAAGGGAAAAGGTGGTGAAACTGCATTCATCCTCATAAAGGCCAACAAACCTTGTGTGATACCTACGATCCAGGCTTTGTTTATGCAAAAGCTTAAATCCAACTAAACTAAAACACAGTACATGAAGCACAAAACACAGTACATCATAAAAGATACACAAAATCAACAACAAACACACGAAAGATAAATCAAAACTCAAGCTACCGAGAAGCACCCATGGAGGTTTCGGCGGCGGACGATAGTAACACAAATCTTGAAGAAGTGTAGCCTTCAAAGCTGTTCGAACTTCGTCTGGAGGCTTTCGCGGAGGCCGTACAAGGCTGAGAATCGATGGTGGATAGGGTGCCAAGACAAGCTTCATAACATACATCGATGGCAAATCCGGTGGACCAAAGTGGAAGATCTGCATCACATTAGGTGGCGGTTCCGGTGGGGGACGCTTGGTCGAGACAGATATCGTGTTTCTCAGTTGGGTACCAAGAGCAAAAGAGAGAGATCCTGCTGCTGAAGAGGTTTTGTGGATCTGGATCGGTGGTAGCAACAGGTGTGATGATGGTGACATGGTAAGGTAGATGAAGTGTGGATTGAAAGGGGGCAACAAGTAACAAAAAGTACCTTCAATGAGAAGGGGATATCTTCCATTACAGAGGGGAAATAAACTTCCATTACGGAAGGGATGAGTTCTCCAATAGAATGGAGGGGTTGGCATTTGCGGTGAGGAAAAACTAGAGAGAAGGCAGAGCCTCTCTCTCTCTAACTTTTTTCCTTTTTAAATGATATTTGTATGATCATTTTAGGATAATACTTTCTCCTTTTTTCTATTGGACAAAAATAACAGAGATAATTTTTTTAAAAAGAGAATAAAATACAAAGAAAATATGAAAAAAATAATAATTATCTCAAAATAATAGTACAAATATAATTTCCCTTTTTTTAAGTCAAGACAATCCACGCTTCCTCATAGGGTCATTATAAATGTACACCCCGTTACTTACATGCACATAATTTCAAAATATTGGATTCGTCTCTACCACATGCAGCATTTACCATAAATATATGTTCATATGGCAAATGTTGACTTGACAACATACTGTAGTGTGACACTACAGTACACAACGACTTTGGTGAGTATTATTCAATTTTTTTTATAGAAGAGGTGAGTATTATTCACGACCGGTAAGTGATTTTGATAACTTTATTCATTATATTATCTAAAATATACTTCTTCCAATTCAGTATATAAAACAAAGTCCTTGACCAAAAAAAAAACAAAGTTAAACCAACAATAATTGATGTATCTTATCATAATTTCATAATATCAATATTGATATGCGTCAATTTTTTTTCTTTCTCTCATTAGCAATTATAATTGTTGCAGTGATCACATGTTGCCGGCTACTGCATTGGATACGAAGAGAAGAACAAAACATGAGGATTACGATGGGGTCTAACCCTTTTTTTTATTTCTTTTTATTTGGCTTCACGTCAGCTGCTGTTTTAAGTTGTAGTATCTCTTGTGTTCCATTTTGGTTACCAAAACATAACAATTCAACTTAGTATTTGAGTACCCTACAAGCTCCTAAAAAAATATCTCACACAAGATTGATTTTGATTAATCTACAGCCATACAAAAAAAAAAAGATTGACTTTGAATGATAAAATAAAGAATACGACCTACCAAAAATATCACATGGCGAATAAATACATGGATCCTACCCTTCTAGTGGTGATACGTTTTCCATTTTGATTATTCTCACATCTAATCACTAAAATGACTATTGGAAAAGTAGAATTCAATGTGAATATTACCAACGAGGAAGTAGTTGCAGCTACCCAGCCAATGCAAGAACATAGGCTAGCACTATCAAATCTTGATTTACTTCTTCCCCCTGTTGATATTGGTGTGTTTTTTTGCTACAACAATCCTATGATTACTCTTGGCACCACCCATAACAATATTGTAGGGTGTTTGAAAAACTCCTTAGCAGAGGCTCTTGTTTCTTATTATGCCTTTGCTGGTGAAATGGTCACTAACTCAATGGGTGAACCTGAGCTTCTTTGCAATAACCGTGGTGTGGATTTTGTTGAAGCTGTTGCTGATGTTGAGTTACAATCTCTCAATTTGCATAAGCCAGAGGAAACGATTGAAGGGAAGCTTGTTCCAAACAAGAAACATGGTGTGCTTGTTGTTCAGGTGAAAGTTTTTAATATTTGTTCATATTAACAAAACATTTTGATCTCAAGGGAGTATTATTAGAAGGGTTTTTCTATCATGTACAATTTTGCACATGTTAGAAAAACCCTTATTAGAATAGTAGAATTAGTATAAAGTGTTTTAATTATAATTGTAATTGTGATTTGTGCAGGCAACTTGGATGCAATGTGGTGGGTTAGTAGTGGGGTGTAATTTTGACCATCGGATAGCCGACGTCTATTCTACAAACATGTTTCTTGTATCATGGGCCGAGATAGCTCGACACAACAATGACAAGTCTTTGATCCCAACAACACAACCTTGTTTTCAAAGGTCCCTTCTAACTCCAAGACATCCACCTTCCATCCATCCTTCACTCTATGACATGTACATCCCTATCACGGATCTACCTCCTCCACCTGAATCCAAGCCTGAATCAGATATTAAAACCAACCCACTAATAAGTCGCATATACTACATAACAAGTGAAGAACTCAACACCATGCAATTACTAGCAAACACAAATAATAGTGGAAGCGTTAGGCACTCAAAGCTTGAATCGTTTTCTGCTTTCTTGTGGAAGATGGTTGCATCAGCCGCTTCAGCAAATAGTGAAAATGTTGCTGCAAAAATGGGGATTGTGATTGACGGAAGAAAGAGATTAAGCAATGGTGACAAAAACAAAGAAGAGTTTATGAGTTCGTATTTTGGGAATGTGCTTTCAACTCCCTACAATTGTAGATTAATAGAAGAACTTGTTGAAAAACCGTTATGTTGGGTGACTGAGCGAGTTCATGAGTTTGTGGAGGTTGCGGACACGGAAGAACATTTCTTGGGACTAATTGATTGGGTGGAAAAGCATCGGCCAATTCCAGGGTTGGCAAGGATTTATTGTGGAGTTACTAGTGGAGAGGATGGACCGACATTTGTGGTGTCTTCCGGGCAAAGGTTTCCAGAATCAAAGATAGATTTTGGATGGGGGAAGCCTGCGCTTGGATCTTATCATATTCCTTGTGGTGGTGATGCTGGCTATGTTATGCCAATGCCTAGTCCTAAAAGGAATGGTGATTGGTTGCTTTACATGAATCTTCCTAAAGAATACTTGCACTTCATGGAGGCTCAAACTCCCTATTTCTTTAGACCAATCTCTTGGGATTACCTTCTCACTTAAAGTTTTTTATTACCCAGTTCATTTGGTTGTTGTACACTAAAAAAGATAAGATAATAATAGAAGACAAGTGCAACCAATGGCGTTGCCAAAACCTTGACTAAGAATTCATACTTTTGAGTTTTTATATTAATTATAATAATATATATATATAAAAGTAATATATATCAAGCAATTTTTATACTTAATTTACATATGTACTCAAAAAATTATATACATACTCTACAATTGCTCTATATGCGATTTTATGTTTTAAAATTGTTGAATAATCAATTCATTATCAATGTTGTCGAACACATGTATCTCAAATATAAGTTATGAGTTGGTGCAGAATGTGCAAACTTTAAATGTGAGGGGCTCAAAGTGAATAAAAATACAATTATTGGTGTATATTTTTTTTACCAAGGTGAGGAGGTTCATGCGCAACCCCTCATAAATATAAGTGGCGGCTCCGCCACTGAGTGCAACTAAATTTTCTGCTGCGGCATTATGAAATAAACAAAACCAAACCTCATTGTCCACGTTTCAATCTAGTGTTTCCTTAAAAAATAAATAATTGTTTGTTATCATGTTATAGTTATGAAGTTTTCAATACCGTTTTATAATTACTATTCTTAGTCTAGAAATCTATGTAACAATGAAGTGGATTCTCGAGTGAGTTTAATCTCTAACTATTCCGTATGAAAAACTTTCTTAGCAGGGGCGTATAGCTACCCCAATTTTTTTTTTGTAGTAGTCGGTATGTATTTATATCCAGCTACCCCAAATAATAAATATTGAGCTTCCCCAAACAATTTCAGTTGTCGAAAATTAGCATAAATAAGAAAGTAAAAAAATTATTACATGATTGATAAATTTATTTGTATTGGTTTGGTACTTCCGGTCTCAATAACAATTATAAAGAAAACTTTTTCAACAATAAAAACTATCAAGACAATAGTCATACATAAACATAACCTATTTGTGTATATTGGAAAATATATTATTAATCTATTTTATAAATAGTCATTCATGGATAAAATTGGCTTCTTGAAACATATTTTGTCCAACTTTTTTAAATAGCTATTGTCAATTTTTATCGTTTGTTACTGCTCTTAGTTAATTTTCATGCATTGATTAATTTTTGGATTATTTTAATTTTAGTCTCTACAACACTTGCGATTTTAGTCTTTAGATTTTGTTAATTTTAATCCTTAATTTTTTGTTATAAAGATGAAATCCAAGACTAAAAACACTTTTTTTTTTTTGTAAAATTTTAAAAAAGAATAAATTTGTTTGTAAGGACCAAACCTAAAAAATTATAATTTGTTGGACTAAAAATATATTTCATCTTTAAAATTAATATGTTGGTTTTAATTTTATTTTTTATAGTTGGCCCCTACGTAAATTTTTTCCAAGCTTCACCGCTGTTTCTTAGAATTTATAAAGTATAATATACATTATTTATTTATGTAGAAAAGGGTAATATATATTCATCCACTTCATTGAAATTTACAACTTCATATGTCTCTTGTTAAGTGATCTAGTTTGAAAATGTGTATCATTTATATAACATGCTTTAATTTTTTTACTAATATATAAAGACAAGTAATAACATATAATAAGTTGGATTTGATTCGATGAATATTTTTAAAATATCAAGTTGGATTGGTGACATGTGTAAAATAGTCAATTATGTCACTTAACATGGGACAATGAATTATTTTTTTATAGATAGACAAAACGACAACATTCAAATCGTTCCACATGATATTTTTGACATTTTTGTCAATTGAGCCAAGACTTGTGGAGGGAGGGGGTATACTCTATTAAGGATGTTTACAATGCGGTTTGGATTATACAAAATAAAAATCATGCGCGATTCCATATAAAATATAGTAAAATATACCATTATAATTGATAAATAATAACAACAATTAATGTCTTGCTAACTACTCCGTTTGTCTTAGAATAATAGTCATTTAAGGGTTGTATACGATTTTTAAGAAAATGATTAATTGTGTTAATTTCAATAGTAAAATTAGTATCATTTACTAAACACTCTTATTAATTGTAGCTAATGGAGTAGTTAAGTTGTATGAAATCAATAAATAAGGGTAAAATAGTGAGAGAGAAAAATAAATGTTACATTTATATTTTAAATTGACAATTATTTTGAAACAGATAAAAAATATTAAAGAGACAATTATTTTGAGACGTAGAGAAGAATGTATAGTACCTTTAAGGCATTAGTGAATGAAAGAAGAAGGAAAAGTTTCCATCAAAAATAATAATATTTTTTACTTTTAATAGTTCGATTACATCCTTAAAAAAAAAATAGATATTTTTTTGGGTGTACAAAGCGAAAACAAAAGAGAAAAAGGAAAACAAAAGAAACAGAAAAAAGAGAGCTGCACTTTTAAATAAAAAAGTTCCGACTGCATCATTCTGAAGAAAATTCAAAAAATCCACCATATCTTAAATCAAAATAGCATTAACATGGAACCTCAAGGGAGGGGGGGGGTCTTTAAGGATGTTGATACAATGAAGAAAATCATAGTAGCAAACAAAATGAGAAATATCAATGTTATTAACTAACAAAAGGCCCTAATACATTACATATGAGTATTACTCTTCCCACCCAATGTTATTCTCGCGCGTCCTCTTTTTTTTTCAAAATTACCTCTGGTCCGGATTTAATTTTCCGAAACAAATTGTTAGTGCGCTCTTTATCCAAAAGAAGTTTTCTTTAGGCTTTCAAATTCGTGAAATAAACATAAGAAACAGAAATAAAATAAAAAACACAAAGATAAAAAGAAGTCATTTTATTAATATATGAATAATACATTACAAATGTTGAAGCTTTTTAAGCTTATTACATAAGAACCTAAAATTATTTCTAATCTCCTAAGAGCCCAAGAAGAGGGAAGCCATAGGACATACCGGTAGCTTCACTGTTGAATGGGAGACAGGGGAAGAGGAAAGAGAAGGGTGGGAAGAAGAAAGCAATGGCCGTGAGCCCCATTGACCGTTCATACAATCCCTGAAAATTTCCAAAGATGCCCCTTTCTATGAAAGGCCAACGATGGAAAATCATGGTTGTAGAAGGAAGAGGAGAAGAGGGTGGGAGAGAATGGTGTGGTTTAGAAGGCTATTTATAGGGAGGGAGTGGTTGCATAAAATGTATCTACACTTAATGCAGTTAAAAAACGTGTAAAAACACGTTTTCTTGACTTGGTACTTTATGTAGGATGAATGGTGGTTCAAATTCTATAATCCGAATAGCCTTAACATAGGATTCTTTTGTGTGGTCCACAATGCACCGACAATTTATGTGGTTCACAACGCCCAGATACCTCTATAAATAGGGGTCCCTATTTCCATTACAAGTAAACTACAACAGAAAAAAAACATGGAATTCCCTGGCTTTGATCCGAACACCAACCTAGCGGCAGTTTACTACAACGGTGGAACACCACCCCATCTGTTTAGGATTCGCAATGATGTCACCCTTTATGGGCTAAAGGATGAGATGGATCACATCAACCTTCAACTCAACCACAGAGACACGAGGAGGGTGGTCGGTGTTGAGTATCGATGTCCATTGTCTGACTCAGCCGGATCTCTTCGGTTCATCCAAATAAAACTCACGAACGACGCCGACGTGAGAACAATGTTCTCTATCTTTGGTCAGCACAATACTAGAGGTCTGATCGAGTTGGACGCTTCGTTGGTTAGATATACTGAACAAATTCTGAAAAGTTTTATGCGGCCCAGGACCTACGAAGAGATCAGGACACTCCTGGAACCACCAGACGAAGAAATTAGTTTAGATGATCCGTGATAATGTGCTATGTTTTAATTAATCATGTGTTTTATGTTGTTTTAATTATGTGTTAGTTATATGTTGTTGAATTAAGTTGTTGCATTATGTGTTAGCTCGATCCAGTTGGCCTTCCGATATATATATATATATATATATATATATATATATATATATATATATATAGTGTGTGTGTGTGTGTGTCAGTTGGCAGGCCAGCTGGATCGAGTTGAAAAGCACCTCTTCGATCACCATCCTAGAATATATTGCTGTTTATGTTTGGTTCATGCTTCTTACTTAGTTTTTTATGCATTTATTACTTATTTTCCATGAAATCTCTCAAAAAAAACCCTCCAAAATATGCTTTCTGGTGTTGTTCGGATTATATAATCCAAAATGTTTTTTTCGTTTCCGGAATATATAATCCGAAATCCCTCAGTTTCATTTGGATGATGCGTTTTACCAAAGGTTTGGTCGGTCAGTGGAGTTTTAATGCGTTTTTTGGACGGTTTTGAATAAGAAACACGTTTTCCTTGACTTCCAAATGACCTAGGACTTGTTTTAGGCTATAAATAGGCTTGCATGTTCAACAAATTCCATCATTCTTCAATTCATCTATTTGCTTTCATTTTCTTCAAATTTTCTAAGATTTGTATGAGCGTTTGTGGTGTCATGGTCATTGTTGACCGTTCATACGACCCCTGCAATTGCATTGCAGCTTATGCGAGGGTTATATAACGGTCAATGTAACACCCCGAAATCCCAGCTTTAAAAATTTCATGCATTAAATCAGAGTGTATCACAATAATTCAGGATGTCACATTTCAAAACAACTTTTAACAAAATGAATAATAATTTATTCCTCGTCTTTATTCAAAATGTAGCAGCGGAAACATAATTCAAACTCTTTAAAAGATTAGTTCTTCGCACCAATGTCATAATTAATTCAAAAGCGATACATAAAGGAATAGAAACAAAAGATAATCCCCATCCCGTTACGTATCAGAGCTCCTAAGACTCCACAAGGACCTCTCACATCGTCAATCCTACACTTGGTCACCTGCACTTGCCCACGAGGCGGCAATTCCAACAGAAGGGGTGAGATTCACATCAATTATATTAACATATAACTCAAATATCTATGCTTAACAACAACAACAACAATATTCATCACATAGAACAGAAACGTCTCAAACATCCACATATACAAGTCATCTTAAAACATTCTTCACATAACAAATCATCTCTTAACGTCTTAGACACAAGATTCGACAAATGCAACTCGACTATGCAACTCTAACATCTTAGACATCATGCATGTGGTACCAATATTTAAGCTTAAATAAGCTTCACCGTCGCTTTGAGCAATTGCTCCACCGTCGCTTTGAGCATAAGCTCCACCGTCACTTTGAGCATAAGCTCCTCCGTCTCAGATTATGCAAATGCATGAACTCGACTATTTATACTTAAACAAGTTACATACAACATCTTAACATCATTTACGACTCTTGACTGACACATGCAATTATAACACATTTACATGGCAGCAGTTCAGCACATTTAACACATTCACAACACATAATCATCGTCACAAATATCATTTAAACATCAATCATATAACTCACTTAATAAGCATATAATCATAGATTAAGGTCAACAGTTAAGAATCATCTTACAGCATCATTACAGGTTATAATTTAGGTCTTAAACATCTCTAATACTATCCATAAGTCTACCCTCAAAGCCTCGCTCAAAACAGAGTTCTAAAACTCAAGTCATAGTGGTCTGAGACCACATTGTTCGCTGTGGCGAGTGGGACTGCTCGCCACGGCGAGCTACTTAAATTGCATTCTGCCACTTGCTCGCTACGGCGAGTGATGTTGCTCGCCTCGCGAGCACTAAAGGGTTGCTCGCCTCGCGAGTTAAACTGTTCTGCTCGCCACGGCGAGTAGGTCTGCTCGCCACGGCGAGCGGTCGCAGAATAGGCTGCGGGTTCGCTCAAATCCTCGCTAAAAATTCGTCCAATCTCTCATACTAAGGCTTTAATCATTCAGAATTAAGGTCCTAGTGATTAATCTAGGTTCTGTAACAGGTTTCTACATCAATTCACATCATTCTCACATCAATTCATCACCAAATCTACCGAAACCCTAACTTAGAACTCTCTCAAAAACTCTCTCTAATCCTTGGTTAAACACAAACAGATGAATTACAGTATAACATAATTGAAGCTAGGCTCACCCTTACCTGGTAATAAAATCCTGAATCAAAGCTGCGTTCTTCTCTCTTGTTCTTGCCTCTTCTAGGTGTCTCCTCTTTCTCTCCAAAAACTGTGACAACGCTTACTATGTTTTTCTTAACCTAATTCTCTCTTTATATAACTTTTCTCCACTTGTCTTATTTTTCCACTAAATCCTCAACTTCTCTAAAATTACATAACAACTCCTCCTAATGAAATATCCTATTTTATTTTACTTCACTAAACTCTCTTAAATATAATATTACTACGTACCTCTCTTAAATATATATACACACGCAACTAAGCCAAATAATACATCAAATAAATATCAAATATATTCTTAAACAAAATAACAAATATTTCTATAACAAATAACAAACATATTTATAACAAATATATTATCACTTATCAAATATAAAATCATGCAAAATATTCAAATATTAACTAAAAATAATTAAATAAAAAGGGGGCGTTACAGTCAACATAGACCTTTGACATAAAAAAGACACTAAAATTTCATATCGACTTTGTCCGAATTTTAAAATTCGAAAAACACTAACAATCTGGTTTGGAAAATAAAATCCGGACCAAGGGTATTTTTGGCATTTTTGCAGGGTACGCAAGAAGGCAGCAGGGTGGGAAAAGTAATAGTCATTGCATATAGTTCAACAAACAGAATATCAAAAGAATTCCGGATGTAGCCAGAGAATCTTGACAAGTAAAAACCTACATTATTTCTTAAAACTCCTCCATAACCAGCCCTTGTAGGAGAGTCCATGCAGCTTCCGTCAACATTAAGGATGACAAAAGAGTGGTTATTGTTGCTCCATTTGACAAAATTATCCTCCTCAGTACTATTAGAGTTGCAAGGATAACAAGTTTTAAGAGTAGCAATCATACCTTAAATGTTGAAGGATAATTGAGCGTTGGACTAGTTCTTATAGCTTAAACATATAATGGTTCTATTTCTCCAAGTCCACCAAATTGTTAATGCAAAGGACTACCAAACAGAGACATAAGCTATACATTATTTTTATTTTATTTGTTTCCTTAATTAGCGGCATAGTATTTTCCAATTAAATTTTAAAAAATAATAACAAAATAATTTGTCAGTAAAAAAAAAACTAGTACTCCCTCTATCTAAAATTAGGTGTCATTCCTAATTTTTTTTTGATCTTGCTAACAAGTGCCCTAAGAGCATTGTTTAAGGAACCCACAAAAAGAAAGTGTGTCTTGAAAATACAAGTTAAGCACTTGTTAAAGTCATAACCATGCAATTTCCAATGCAAAAGTTGCTACTTTTAGATGCTTAAACAATGCCCTTATGACACTTGTTAGCATTTTTCTTTTTTAATCTCAAA
This sequence comes from Medicago arabica, assembly GCA_946800305.1. Lineage (NCBI taxonomy): Eukaryota > Viridiplantae > Streptophyta > Magnoliopsida > Fabales > Fabaceae > Medicago > Medicago arabica. The sequence goes on from OX326970.1 coordinate 5,162,221, forward strand.
TTATTTGTCATGATAAACTCTTTTGTCTCTTTTGGGTAGACTTTTTTTGTTATTTTAATTATACCTTAAACAAGTTTTTCTATAATAATGTTATATATATATTTTTTAAACCAATGTTATACTGTTGTTATTAAAAAAGATAAGAATTTTGGTTCTATTTGTTACTCCTTTCGTTCCTTTTTAAATGTCGTTTTAAGGTGAATTTTTCGTTCCTATTTGACTATCGTTTTGGTATTTTAAGGGTACTACTTATCTTAACCCTTAGATCAAATAAGTACATACTATCTTATTAACTTTTACCACACTTGATTCACTTCTTTTTTCTATTTTTTTAGCACTCTCACTCGCTCTCTATAGCCTGAACAACATTCATGAATGCTTCAAATATTCGCAAAAACAATCTTAGGAAACCAAACTAGACTGTTAAAAAATCATTGGGTGTTTCAGATTGAGAACCATAGCTAAGAAACTATTTATGGATAACTTCAATTGCTTTAGTTCATTGTTCTCGTCATAGATATAAAATATTGAACTTTCTTACTTCTTCCTACCTTCATTACATAACCTTCATAACTACTACCGTGTTTATCTGAAAGCATTGTTTAAGTCACAATTGTTTCATTAAATTAAAACAATGAAATTTGTTTTCACGCCAAAATTTGGAAGAGCCCTAAATTTTATTTTACCATTTAAGCACCTTGTGAGTAAAATCGATTACAAGAACATGGAAAAAGTACGGTTGCTCTTTTTTTAAACACCCTTATCATTATTTTGTTGGAAAAAAATCAACCCTATTATAACTTTGGATTTTCCTATGAAATCGTATGGGGTGTGTAATGTAGTAAATGCAATTCTCATACGGATTTTTTTGGTGGGATTGTCATGAATAGTGGTGGTAGTGTACTGGATAGTGGTGCCTTTGGGTGAGGCTATGAGGCATAAAACAAAGAGAGAAGAAAGATTGAATGTAGTGTTGTGCATAACAAACTAGGTGGAATCATTAGATCTAATGGTCAACATAAATGGTACACCAGTGAGAGACTTAATTGGACCCTCACCCTAGAATCCATCCAAAAATAATATAACTAATAAAACAAAAATTATTATCTTTATAATAACACCAACAATATTGTTATATTGTTGTACAAATATTATTTAAAAAAAATAATATCTTTTCAATCCCATGGACCGTTTCAAATTTCGATTTTGAAGTATAAAAGCCCTATGTTTCTCCCTCCACTCCACCACAATTCAGCCACAACACAACTGTTCACTTCCTTCCAATCCCTAATCGCGCCCTCTCCTCCGTCGCTGGTTTTCCCACGTCCACGGTAATACTACTCCGATCACACTCCTTTTAACATGCTTTTATTATTTAATTCATCATTCCATCATTTTTAACCATGTAGTACATGAATGCAATATGAACTTATGCACATATACTATAATTTCTGTTTTTCTTCAATAAAATTATAATATAATGCTTTCAGTTAGTTTTTCTTTTATTTGTACAAATTTGTATATTTTAATATGATGATTTCAGTTAGTTTTTTTGTGACTTCACAAAAATATGAAAAACAGTTGGTGCATATCATTGTGAGTTCTTCTGTGCTTCGCGTTCCAACGACGGTCGATGATACCATTCAGAAATAAAAACTTGTGTCGTTTCTCATATTTATGGCTAATACTATGACTTAATTGATGCTGGTTTAACATGAACTCTGTTTATTTTCGGTTGTTTTAATCAAATCAGTATCAATTAAGTCATTATTTCAATCGTTAAAAATAAGAACCATTAACTCATACTACCAAGAGACAATGCATGTCGTCTTTGGAGTTTTAAACATTTTTTAAATACTAGTCATAGGTGGACTACTTATGAAAGTGGTCCATATTTGAATTTCTCATCATATATTCCTCCAATTTATGAAGCAAGCCAAGTAGTAGTAGTGTCTGTGATTATTGGTTCTTGTATCTGTGTGGATAAAATATTCAAGAACCTTGGTATGTGTAACGTGTTTGAAGATTTTTATTTTGACTCTAATTATATGTGTAGCTATATTTACTATAAATGTAAATTTCCTACAATATAATGTTGTGAGATATTGCAGGCTTTCAAGTATGACAAATAGCGTGTTTAATTTGAATAGAAAGCGTGGTGGAAATGATGACAATGAAGAAGAGCGTAGGCGGAAGCGAAGGCGAATGCTCCATTATATGCATATGCAGGTGATTATGGCTGCGGCTGCGTTGATATGCATCTATTACCTGAACTTTTTGGAAGAAAGTGATAGTGAAAGTGAAGACAGTGATAGTGATACAGATACTGATATTGATACGGAAACTGAAAGTACTGGAAGGACAAACCATTAGATAAAGAAACAACTGCAACTTTGTCAGTAGAAGAAAAGGGAAGATTATGAAACTTGAGCTTTATGATCTCTAAGTTAAAGTCAGGATGAATCAGCTTATACTTGGTTGCAATGTGAATTATAGTATCAACTAATAGATGAGAAAAATGAACTGCATTTTGATTATTGAATTTTCATGTTGTCGAGGAAATTTGTTCTATCCTTTTATAAAATTAGTAACTTACTAGTTTTGGATTATTATTTTTTTTAAGAAGAGTTTTGCATTATTAAATGGCCATTAGAAACAATTTTACCTCTTTGCCATGGACGCCTTTATTTTTGTTTCTTCTGATTTTCATGTTATATCCGAGAGTCAGGTCTGTTAGTATTGTGGCTCAACAGCTAGGCTTGTTCTGCTCATGGATTAGACTCTGTCTGCATTAATTGACTTTCCAATAAGAGCTTATTTTGGCAAACAAGAATCCCTGGTCCCAAACTACCAACTGTGGGAATATAGCTAGAAGTTTTGTTTCGATAGACTGATTTTCGTAAGTTAGTAGTTATGTTAGTTCTTGGAGTTTTAACCTTGGACTTCCAACTTAACTTCTTATCTGCTTAGCTTGTCACTCAAGCTACCTAGATAAGGTGACACTGTTTCTGTCTACTCTAGTTCCCAATTCTATCATCAAGCACCAATTTGTTATTCAACTTTGTCTGACTATTAGTGAAATGCTTAGTGTTTATGCTTCACAGATCAAATTCATCTGTCACATTTAACTCAGCTGGCATATAAAAGATAAGAGTATAAATATTAAAACTAGTTTTTTTCTTGCACTCATATCATATGCAAATATAATATTGACGTGCATCTGTAGTTGAAAATTTGGACATACCAGATCTGAACCGAGTTATAACGAGAATGAATAGAATATTGATGTATCCTTAGTTGAAAATTTGAATATGACAGGTCTCAATCTTAATAACGTGGTTGGCTACTAATTTAAGTTTTAAATTAACTGAAATAGCATATCAATAACTCAATAAGCGTACCTTTTCAAGTTTTTAAACAAAAAATACTCACGTTTTACGCGCACCATTATAATATATAAGCATGTTTAAGATGCACAATCTTCTAGTTCAGATTTTCGTTTTTTGTACAAGATATCATATAAATGTTCCAAGAAAATTCATATATAGTTCATATTTAATGGTATCCAGCTGCTTAATTCGTTGAGACTGTTCTGTTACTAAATAAAAACACTCATCTCTCCCTCCCTTTCTCAACTCTGTTCTGTTTTGTTCTTTTCTGGTCACTATGTCTTTGGCAAAATATGGAGACCAGTCACATGGTTTTACCAATGATGTTTTCCTTAGATTCAGAGGGGAAGATACACAGCACAATTTTATTGGTTATCTTCGCAATGCGTTCTTTGACGATAAGAATCTGAGAATAGGGGAAGATATATCAGCTGCACTTTTAAAAGCCATTGAAGAATCTAAGATCTCCGTTATTGTTTTTTCGGAGAATTATGCTTATTCAAGGTGGTGCCTTGGTTAACTCGTGAAGATCATCGAATGCACGAAAAGAAGCAACAAAGAAATTACTTTCCCAATTTTTTACCATGTTGATCCCATCAGATGTACGAAACAAAGAAATAGTTATGGGGAAGCCATGGGTTTTCATGAGAATCGGTTCGGAAAAGACTCGGAAAATATAAAAGCATGGAAAGCAGCATTTTCTGAAGCTGCAGACTTGAAAGGCCACCATATTTTAGGTGAAATGAAAATATAACAAAAAACTATAATTGTTTAACATGATTATTCATCTCAAGTTATATAAATAGATATATTCACCTAAAAGAACATCAAAGATACATAAAAAATTGCATTTTTTGCAGTACTAGTAATTTTGTTTTTTAATCAAAAATGTGCACAAGATTAAGACGTTATAATAATAGTAATTCAATTCATATCTACAATTTTCTAATTTGAAGCGAAGATTATTTCAGTTTGATTTTGTTGATAAGGAATGGTAAGTTTTCTGCTTTTACTTCTTTTGTCTGATTTTCCTCTATAACAGTGTATTTTTATCATCATTTGTAACGTAATAATTTGTTTTTGTACTTGTTATTCCAATAATCCAGTTTATCTTACTATAATGAAATGATTAGTCATGTAATTTAACATAGATAGGTTGAATTCTACAGGTTCGAAATCGATCATATTAGAGAGATTGTTGAAAAGGTCCATGCTAAGGTAGCTCCTAAACCTTTACTCGTTGGTTAGAATCCCGTCGGACTTGATCAACACATAGTAGAGGTGAAATCACTTCTAGACATGAAGCCTAATGACGATAGTACGATACTATATGTATGTTGGGAATATGCGGACTTGGTGGAATAGGAAAAAAAGAACTTGCCAAAGCATTGTATAACAAAATTGTGCACCAATTTGAAGCTGCAAGTTTTCTTGCCAATGTTAGAGAGAAATCAAACAAAATCAATGGCCCGGAAACAGCAGACACTTTTATCAGAGATGTTTGAGCAGCCAGAAACCGAGCTGGGAAGTACAATTAAAGGAATCTATGAAATAAAATACAAGCTTGGAAAGAAAAAGGTTCTTTTGGTTCTTGATGATGTTGATGGGACGGAACAAATAGGAAATTTGGCAGGAGGAAGTGATTGGTTTGGTCCAGGTAGTAGGGTCATTATAACTACAAGGGACAAACGTTTGCTCGTAGGTACTTGTTCTTTTGTAGTTCAAAGTATTTATGAAATGACTGAACTTAGTGATCAACATTCTCTTGAGTTGTTTTGTTGAAATGCCTTTGGAAAAAGCAATCCTGAAACAGGATATGAAGCTATGTCTTCTCGTGCGGTTGGTTATGCAAAAGGTCTTCCATTGGTTTTAAAAGTAATAGGCTCCAATTTGGCTACTACGAAAAGTTTAAAAGCTTGGGAGCATGCGTTGAAATTTTTTGAGAGGATTCCTCGTAAAGGGATTCAAGATGTGCTAAAAGTAAGCTATGATGTGTTGGAGCCTTATGCTCAGACTGTTTTCCTAGATATTGCTTGCTTCTTCAAAGGGGAAATAATAGAATATGTTGTAGAGATACTTGATGAATTCAGTGCAGCATCTAATCTTGAAAAACTTGTTAATAAATCTCTCCTGATTATTGATCATGGATACTTGAATATGCATGATCTAATACAAGAAATGAGTAGAGAGATTGTTAGGCAAGAGGCACCGAGTCTTGCGAAACGTAGTAGATTATGGTTTCATCAAGATGTCATTGATGTATTATCAGACGACAATTCTATAAGAAGAAAATCATCTAAACTTTTCTTTTTATTTCTACATTAAGATATGTTTTATATAGTAGTATTAGTATTATTATATATTAATGACAATGTATATGCAATTGATCTTATCTTTTGTTTACTTGTTTCAAAGGGAAGTGATGCAATTCAAGGGATAATGCTTGATCCTCTCCAACGTGTAAAAGAAGTAGATTGGAGTGATATGGCTTTTCAGAAGATGAACCGCCGCAGAATTCTCATCGTTCGAATACAACTTTTTCATCAGAGCCTAATCATCTGCCAAATCATTTTAGGCTACTTGACTGGGAAGTATACCCTTCAAAGTCTTCCCACCAAAATTTTATCCGAGGAATATCATCATCTTAAATATGCCTTACAGTTAACTTACAATGGAAGAACCATTTAAAGTAAAAACTTGTTTTTCTCTATTGTTTTCATTTCATTTTTTACATATAACAATAGCTTAGTTTGACTGACCTCTTATATTCTTTTGGCAGAAATTATCATGTTTGACTGTCATGAATTTCTCAAATAATCAATCTATCACAATAATGCCTGATGTGTCCAAAGTTGAAAATTTGAGAGAATTGCGACTTGAGAATTGTAAGAACCTAACAACAGTCCATGAATCCATTGGAGTCCTTGAAAATTTTGTGCAAATAATGTTTTTACCATCTCTTGAAGTCCTTGACCTTAATCTGTGTGTAAAACTTGAACACTTCCCAGGTATAGTGAACAAGATGAATAAGCCATTTAAGATTTATATGATGAATACCTCTATTAAGAAGCTTCCAAATTCCATTGATAATCTTAATGGACTTGTTTCGATAGATATGCCTTATAGCAAGAATCTTGAATGTCTACCAAGTAGCTTATTCATATTACCAAATGTTAATGCTTTTAAATTTGGAGGATGTTCTAAACTTGGTGAATCTTTCACAAGGTTTCTACCTGATAGATTAGAAGCCAATGGAAGTTCAACAGTAAAAGCGATGCATTTTGGAAATAGTGGTTTGTCAGATGAAGATATTCAGGCAATTCTCACTTGTTTTCCAAAATTAGAAGAATTGATTGCTTCAGACAACAATTTGGTCTCCCTCCCTGCGTGCATTAAAGAGTCTGATCACTTGACAAAACTTGATGTCAGTGGTTGCAATATGCTTAAAAAAAACTCCTGAATGTACCAACTTGAGAATTCTGAATGCTCACGGTTGTGTGAAGCTTGAACATATTTCAGAGTTGCCATGCACTATTCGGAAAGTCGATGCATGATATTGCATCCACTTGACTAGAGAAACATCAGACATGCTATGGAATCAGGTCCATAACCTCTTCATAGCTTGTCCTAAATTTGGAAACACTCATTTTCAATACAATTTGTTTTTACTAAAATGTCATTGGCATAGTAGAAGTTAGATAAAATGACTAATTGACATAGTAACGGAGGTGTGATTGTAGGTATAGCAAACTATTGACCATAGAGATAATTTTCCGTATGTAAAGGTTTTTGATGCTATATGACTATACGGTACATGTGTTTATTTTAACTTTTACCTACGGTTTTAGGCTGCCACTAAAAAACAAGTTTCTTATGGAGTGTTGACATGCAAATAAATAAGGGTATTATTTGAAAATGTAATTTATATGTACTCTCATTATGAGATATTAGGAGTGAAACAAAGAAGTTGAAGACATATATGTTACCCCTTTTTTTTTATGACAGGTGAAAAAAGAGAGGCATGTATTAGAAATTGTGATGCCTATTACCAGGGCTCGAGAATGGTTGGATTATAGCTGCACAGGAGGGAATCCATGTTTCTGGGTTCGTGGGAAGTTTCCCAATGTTGCTTTAGCATTTGTGTTCCAAGATGTGGTTAAGAAGAAAAGAAAATCTCGACGGCTACTTGTTGAGCTTCACTTGGTTATCAACGGTCAATGTGTCCCTCAAAAAGGCTATTACAACTGCAGAATTGAACCAAATCATGTTCTAGTTTGTGATCTACAACTCTTGTTCAACTATGAAGAGTGGCTAGGCCTTGATGCATTATTTCTTAAGCATGAATGGAATCAAGTGAAAGTTTCGTATGAAGCCTTGTCCAGTGTGACACTAAGTGCATGGAGAGTTTTTGTGTGCAAACAAGGAACTACCAACATGGTACTCAAACATACCAAATGCTGTAGTCCTTATAAAAGATCCTATGAAGGATCAAATAAGGATGATAAAGGAGTTAGCTCTTGACGAAATGTTGATGGGATATTGGCGGAAAGCATAGATATGGAAGACGATGCCATTAAAGACAAATTACAAGATCGAATGGCGTCTTTGAGGCAGATGTCAAACGAGGTTAAGGATGCATTAAAAGGAAAATCACTAGATGGAAACTCTAACTTGGCATGGATGGTAAGAACTATATATCAAGAAATCATATGATGATGATGATGAAAATGAGCCTCAAACTCCAAACTTAAACCATAAGGATGAATTAATGAAGCCACCTATAGATGCGTATATAGGAGAAACTTCAATCTCTGGCCATTAGAAAAGTTTGGGGGCACAAAGCACAAGAAATATCGATGAAAATATTCTTGTTTGGAATGAGGGCAGGACTTTGTGAAGCACAAAGTAGCTTTCCTTCTCTAGATATAGACACAACCATGCTTGCTGCTTTTTCAAGAGGTAAACGGGTTACATTGTCACTCCTAAGATTTGAGGTAGGAATGAAAATATATGTTGAAGAAATTTTCAATGGACTAAGAGAAGCAAAACTGAGCTTTCCCACTTTAGAAGGCAACAAAAAATAATGTGTTAAGTAAGACTACTAAAAACGGTTATTGGCCTCCTTCGACAACTATGGTTTGGGGCCTCGATTGTGGTTCAGCTACATGACAATGGAGAGGGGCTCCTTCTCTGTCTTTGCTGAGTGGTGGTATAATGAAACCAACAACTTCCTCTTCATATAGGATGAGATGTCAATCATTGTGGTCGACATCTCATGCCTACTACTCCTGTCAGTCACCAATGAGCCTTTACATGCTTCCGTTTCAAGAGACCAGAAGTGCGAGTATCTGTTGGATCTCCTTTGGTGCTCGCGTTTAGAAGAATTTATGGAATGGGACGCTACCAAAGGCGCACATGTGCGCTTCAACAGGCTACACGAGATCTACACGTCATAGTTGGTGTTTTGAAAATCCCATTGGGATTGTGCAACAAGAACATTTCTCTGGTATTTGGGCACCACCATTTTTGCAGCAAGAGACTCACATATGTTGATATCTGCTACTACTAACGGATACTACTCTATCCCGTTTCAAGCGTAGTACGTAACAGATAAAACACACATAACATAACATTCATAAAATTAAAAGGCAACTAGCTTTCGTCTTCAAATTTCATAATTTACCAAACAGTGATTTGGCCTAATATTTTAACAAAATTAAATAAGTTTAGGAATCCCTAAATTCAACAAAAACTTTTTGATATGGTATTATTATCGGAGCTTGGATCATTTACCGACAATCGAATACAACTACTATTTTTCAAACAGGAACACACAACTAACGAATATACACCACACCCACATAGAATAAGCTTATTTTCACTTAATCAAAAGCTTCCACCTATTATGATATGTTAATTTAGTTTCATGGTCAAGTAGAATTTCAAAAGCTCCTCTAATTCAAAACTCAATGTCATATATTATACAATTCAAGGCACCATAAAAGCACCCGATAAACATATGTTTTTCTACACAAAAATATAAGGGAGGCCTCACATGTACTAAGGAGAGGTACTAACCACCCCATATTGATCAACTTCTCACGTAAAAATAATATTTTCTAAAGTAAAACTCGATACTACAATTCGCTTTACCTATTATTCAAGCGGATAAACATAATTATTTTGATTACTTTAATAAAAAAACTATGAAGTAGATATAAACAATATTTCGTAAATTCAAGCTTAGTTTTAAGCAAAGATATACTCATGATTGTTCTTTTGCCACTATCTTAGCATTCACATGATGAAAGGCAAAAAATTGTTCATTTTAAATTTGACTACATACCTTATCAATTCTAATTTTGTTGTTTAGCCTTCGTTCTTTAACATCCCAAATAGTCAACCCACTTATCTTTATTTTAAGACATTGTTATTTATTTGATGTTTTAGTATATGGACTTACAATGTAAACATCACTTTAGTGAATAAGGTATTATACCATTAAAAAAAGTGAAGTGAGGAAAGATTTCAGCTGAGAATAATATAGGAAATGAAATATAATTTACCTGGATTTGTATTATCATCGTCACCATGATCATTGTTACCCTTATGCACATTTTTTATGGCTTTCCTAAATTCACATATATACATAAACAATAATATAGTTAAACTTTTTGTGCATGTCTACCTGATTTGTTCTATAAAGTAGAAAATCTATTTCTAGCAACGAGAATTAAAATTTTAATTAAGAAATATAAATACTTCATTCATTTGTTCTCCCACATGATTTGAAGCATTTGTATATTTAACTAGGTTATTTGAAAATAATGAATCTAGATAAAAACCAAAACCATTCTCATTGTTTTCTCTTTATCGAAAATGAAAATAAGATGATATATGTTTTCGAGTATTCATGATCATCAATTCTTTTTTAGAGTAACGGCAAGAGTATATTTTCTCCCACTTTATGAGTTTAAAATAGTAAAGTCAACCTTACTTACAGGTATACTCAAATTACTAACCTTTAGTCTTTATAATTAAATGAAGAAAATATATTAGGTGATCAATGTTAAGAATTGGAAATACATGGTACCTATATCTAGAAAAGAATATTGAAAATATTTTCATATTTTAAATTACAATCTAATTTATCATGGATAAAAGATCTAACAGATTTACATAACTATATAATAGGATTGAGCAAAAAAGACATACATAGTCGAGTTTTAATACAGAAAATAAATCACATATTAGAACACATTTCATTCAAGTGCAAATGCTGAAAATGGAAATATCAAACGAATAAATATACAAAAGAGTAGATTATTGAAATAAATCAAACAACATAATATTCTATTTACCTTGTCTATACAAATAAAGCATTTGAATTCGAATATGTTGCCATGGAAGAGAGACCTCCTTGAAATGGAGCTTATGTTGTTAGTGGCGCCACCCATCGAAGTTGATTTTCAAAGGTCAATCCAATGGTTAAAAAACAAAAGATGTTGATGAACATACGTGATCTTCCCTCACCTTCATGGGGTAGAAGCTAAACTTAGAGGATTAGTATTTTTATTTTTTTAAAATGATTGGTTTGAAAAGGCTAATTTGTTGCATCCAAAATTGTATAACAGTAACAAATTTTGGACAACTTCATGAGAAGGGAGAATGGTGAATTTCTGAAATCCAAAATTTAAAGCTTCCTAGTTACAATTTTAAAGTTCTTAAAAGTAAAACCAAACAAAGGGGACGATGTGAATATGTTTAGGCCAAACAGGTAAATAATAAAATGCATTAGAAAAATTTGCATAAAAATAAATTTATATTCTATGAAAAATTTATTTACATTTGAAATCAACATTTACATAATTATAAATAATAAACATTAAATGTGTTTACATTTTTTTTACTAATTAAATGTGTTCACATCTTTTTTTTTTTACAAATTAAATGTGTTCACATTTTTTTTTTATTAATTAAATGTGTTCACATGTTGTCACCAATATTAAAATATGCTTTACATAGTAATAAGTAATAAACAATAAATGTGTTCACATTTTTTTTACTAATTAAATGTGTTCACATTTTTTTTTTTACAAATTAAATGTGTTCACATCTTTTTTTATTAGTTAAATGTGTTCACATGTTGTCTCCAATATTAAAATATACTTTACATAATAATAAATAATAAACATTAAATGTGTTCACATTTTTTTACTAATTAAATGTGTTGACATCTCTTTTTAACTAATTAAATGTGTTCAAATCTTGCCACCAATATTAAAATATACCTTTTTTTTTTTGTAAAAAGCGGTAGACTTATTTTAAATTTTATCCTCTAAACTTAGAATGTAATCAAATCCTAAATTTCTATGGAATACATTTAATTAGTAACCAATTTTGTCAAAAAATTGTAGACTTATTTTAAATTTTATTCTCTAAACTTAGAATGTAATCAAATCCTAAAATTCTATGGGATACATTAAAAATATAATAATTATGAGAATTTTTCTACTTAAAATATTAAAAAATAAAAGTACACCAAAAAAGTAAGTGAAAAATTATAAAACAAAATTGCATGAACAATTTAGTATATATTATATAAATTAATATATCTAAAATTGAAGTCTTTTTTACCAAAATATTTAAATTTGAAGTTAACAGTATACATAAATATAATACACAATAAATATGTTCTTATCTTTTTGTCAACAACAATTATAAGTTTTTATTTTATCCTCTAAAATATGAATCCGATAAAATAGTAAATTATTGGTTATTGGGTAATATAGGTTTACCCTCTGTAATATAAGTTTAGATTTCAACCCTATAACATGAAAATTCTATGATTTTGATCCCTAAGCTCATTTGACTGTGCAAATAGGCTGATGTGGCACACTGAGACACATTTTTTATTATGTGGCACATTGACTATATAATTAATTTGTTTTTCATTCTTTCTTTTTTACTTCATACTTACATTTACAAATAAAAACACGAGAAAACTTCTCTCCTCTTTCTTTTTTTCCGGAAACCCCTCCCCCCCCTCTCTCTCTCTCTCTCTCTCTCTCTCTCATACTTTCATCTATATAACTCTGCTCATTAGGTCATCCTTTCATATATATCAAAACACAGACTATTATAACAAATATATGATGAAGATCTATGTTGTACTTTTAACCTTGCTAGTTATGTTGTTCCACATGATGGTAGTTGGGCACGCCTTTGATTGTGAAGAAGTTAAGGCAACGATACCTCTTTGTATTGGATTTCTCATCGGCAACGATGACCAACCTTCAACTACTTGTTGCAATGGTGTTTAAAGATTTGAAATCTTCTGTCCCCACCCAAAACGACTGACACAAGGCATGTGAATGTCTCAAAAAAGCCTTAACCCACTTCCCTAACATAAGGGATGATTTAAATGCCTTACTTCCTAAACGATGTGGTGTTGACCTAAGCTTTGATGTAAACAAGAGCACCAAATGTGATCAGTAAGCTGTCAACATTTCTTAATTTTTTTAAGTTTATTTTTAATGAATTTTTTTAATGATAAGTAAATATTTATTATGTGAATATTTAAAATTTAATTAAAAAAATTAAGTTTTGAAATCATTTTAATTTAATAGGAAAATTTTATGAAAATCAATATTATCTTATTTGTTTCAAAATTAAATAAAATAAGAAAATACACAACCATATAAGATATTCTCAATTAATTTTTTTTAAAAATCATCTGTTTTAATATTAATACTTATCTATATACACAACCAAACACAATCTTTCATGTAATATTTACTAATACCAATAATTATAATAATATTAATACTTTTATTTATTTATGAAACTATATGAGATATTTTCCTTGGCATACAACATCAAGTAATCAGCAAAATCTTTATTAATTCGTCAAAAATAGTCAATACAGTATAATCATAGTCATTCGTATTTTTTGTAGTCTAGATGTTATAATATATTATATTGATTTTTTTTTTATGCTTGCAGAATTTCTTAATCTACATGAGGCATGAGCAATGGAGAATTTGTTTAATGAGATGGACACTTGTTGCTTTTCTAAAAAAAAAAATAATAGTCCGTCTTATGTAGTGATATTGTCAATCTAAAAAAGTTATGAATATATATTTTTTTTATTTACTTATATGTGAATCTCTCCCTCTCCCTCTCCCTCTCCCTCTCTCGTTGGGATTAAGTTTAGTTAGCTAGAATTCCAATGTAAACTTTTGTTGGTATGGTGGTATGTCTGGTTATATATAATCTCTATGTTATTATATTGATGATTTATGTATGTTCTTAAGGTCTTTTTCGGCTTATGTACAAAAATAATATTTTGATTTAGAAAGCGCGAAACACCACTATTTATCCAAAGGATATGAAATTAATTCATATGTGAATGTTAGTTTCTAGACATAGAGTTAAGTTTACAGTGACGTAGTGACGTATAACATCTGATCTTAATACCATTGAACCAATTAACTGCACGAGACATCAAAAATTAATTGATATAATGGATCTCGCGTCGTATGCTAGCCATAAATATGTATGATAAGGAATAAGTTAAAACTCAATTGAAAAGGATGTCAGCATGGATGTTGTGTGAAAGTTGCAATTCTTCTTTTCACTTTTTTATTTGGTATTGGTTAGGGCTGACAATGAACCGAGGTAACTCGAAAATAGTTTGGAGCTCGACTCGATAATTAACTCGTTGAACTTGGTTCATGAACTAAATTAGCCGAACTTGAGCTGAAAATTAAGTTCGTTAATTAAATGAGCTGAATTTGAACTTTATATGGTTCGGTTTGTTTGGTTCATGAGTTGTCTCAATAATATATATATATATATATATATATATATATATATATATATTAATTATCAACCTTTGAATTAAAATAGATAGTTGAGATTAAAAGTCTCATTATAAACAACTCACACGTCTTTGCCCACATCGATAATTTCTATAGTAAACTTAAGAGTCTCAAACCTATTCAGTACCGTTTCATCCCCAAACCCCCATTTTCAAACCGTTCCGTCAGAACCCTCACCTTCACACCCTCATCGTCGTCGTTCACATAGCTCCTTAACATATGTTTCTCTAATCGTTGAACTTCCAATCCTTTTCATCCCTTTTTTCAACTGAATCCATATTGGAAATTAGACACTCTTCTATTGATGGCACACATGAACCATAGAGACTACTAACTCAATAGATTTCTTCACCACCTAGCTGCTACACACTCTTTCCTCTCAAACCTTAATTTTCATATCCAACAATTTTTAGCGATTCAATTATAAAAACAAGTTTTTTTTATGGCATACAATAGGTTATTGCATGTTAGAGTTGAATATTAAATTATGTGATTCGAATAAACGTAATGAACGTCGAATCGAACCGTTTGGAAACTTTAAATGAGACAAACTCGAGTTAAAAAAAGAGTTCGTGTCGAACTCGAAGGAATAACATCCCTACCCATGTGTTTGGTAAAAATGAAGAAATTATATTCCTTGGAATGATATTCCTAGAAATAGTATTTCAAGGAATAACATTCCTACCCATGTGTTTATTAAAAATGTAGATTTTCTAAAAAAGTTTTAAAAATTATTTAATTAAAAAAATAAAAAATAAAATAAATGTGAGAGGTAGTGAGAATTTACAGTAAGTTGAGTTTTATTCTGATGGGAACGTTAGCTTCACATCCTTTAAACATGTAAATAACAATAGAAAAAAATTATGTTTAAATAACATTCATAGGAATGAGGAGTGATATTTGAACAACTAATATTAGACAACCTTGATGACAACCACTCTTCTCCTCTTGTGATTGGACAAAAACAATGGAGAGAGAAAGAAGAATAGAGAGAATAAAAACACATGTGAATATGAGAAAGATGGTTGTTTCAAAAGTTGTCAGAAAGTGGTTGTACAAATATCATCTCTCTTTCCAATATCATATTCCTGGAAATCATATTATAAGCCTCGAAACACAGTGTCTTCTTCTTCTCGTTTTTTAAGAGAGAATTTTAATTATTAAAAAAGCTTAAGTAAACACAAGGTGTGCTTAGGTGCCAATGCTAATATGTACAAATGATATCAAAACAAAACAGGTGTGTTCTACAAAATGTGCTAAACAACAAAAAGAACCTGAAAATTGTACATGAATCTCGATCTTTGTTAAAAAGATTAAGAGTCCTATTAGATAAGTGTAGCGATATGATTTGTTCTTTAATAGTTTGACTAATAATTTATTTCTAAATTTATAAAACTTCAATTCAATATTAGCTGCAAAACAATGGTGGTAAAGGGTAATGCTTCAACTAGCCTTATTTGCAATGAATGGTGTGGTGGCCGACAATAAAATGAGTAAACTTATATCATATGAAATTTCTTTCACGAGCTAGACTGGAAATTTCTTCAACTAGCCTTGAAGCATGATCAACAGAAGAAAGGATAAACATGCATGAAGAGAAAATCACACCATATTATTATGACTAAATTGATCCCCAAATAACGACGGCCTTAGGGAAGGACAAAATCTCAATGACTCTTCCAAATCCAAAGATTTATCATGAAAATGATCTCTAAGTTAACTTGAATGGAATTAAATTACTTTTATAATAGGATCACAAACAATCATTCCTTTTACGAAGTGAATATTTAAATTTACGAAGTGAATATTTAAAACATTATTATTGTATTGAGGATTGTTTTGATAGACGAATATTTCAAAATATTTCAAAACAGTGATGTTTGTTACAAGTGTATTTAGTTCTTGAACAATGCTTAAGCAAAATAAGAAAAGATATAGAGGGAGGTGGATGGAAGGTCCAATTGAATTGGAAGGAAAGAAGATAGAGGGGACAAGCATAGGGAGAAGGAATTTCAAAACTATAAGGATGTGTTTGGATGGAGGGTTTTGGATGGGGAAATGGAGGAAAGAGTTTACTTTTCATTTTTAAATTACTAACACTATAAAATATTTTTTTAAAAGTTAACATATTAACATTATAAACAATCGTATAATACTTCAATTATACTTAATTTATTTTAGAAAACATGTTATATAGTTCGTATTTAAAAAAGAAAAGCAAGCTATCCCCTCCCTTCCCCTCCTAAACCCTCAAGTCAAACACACCATAAGAAAACTGCTATTTTCCCTTTTATTTTTGCTCGTACTCATCCCGAATTTTCAAAATTAACATCAATAAAAGTTAACACACGCTGAGAATCGAACATGAATTAACTTGTGTTGCCTAAAACTAATGGCAGTTAAGTGCCACTGAAGGATAGAAGAAAAAAACATCATGGGACTTAAGTCCCAGGCTAAAAAGAATGATACATTTTCTAAACCTTCTCAAACTGCTTAATTGCACTAGCTGGCTGAAGTCGACTAGAAAGCGCAAACAAGAAGTTAGAGACAACCACAACATATTTATATATGCAGACACGAGGGCATCACAAAATTTAAAACTAACATGAAACCAACACAATTATAATGCAACACTTAAAAAGAGTACAAATTAATATTAAAAAAATATGAGAAATGGTAAAGAGTGCTAGAGCATTGGTTTAGTGGACAAAAATAAGAATATTGTATTGGAAAATGATGAAAAGTGATTAATTTGACTTTTGAAAAGTTAAAAAAAATGTTGAATGATCAAAGCAAACTTACTACTATTGGTTTCTTTAACTATTGCTCTTAAGGCACTGGTTAACAAGGCCCAAAAAATATATACGAAATTAAAAGAGATAATTAATCTCTAAAGGTCATCTTGCCTATACTTTTTTTTTGAAGTCTAGTTAATTCACGCTCGATACTCAATGTGGGTTGACTTACGTTGAGGTTACTTTTAAAAGTTTGGGAAAGGGAAAAAAACAGTTTTCAAACTATAAAACACACAGAAAACTAAAGAAAAATATATCCATTGCGGAGGGTAGTGCAAAATAACAACTAAAAGAAATATACCACGATGATGAAAGATCCGATAGAAAATAAGAGCAAATAAGTTTGATTCTCGTCGGTGCTAATTTCAATGAGCTAGTTTAGGTTCTTAAAAAAAACAAATAATTGAAAGAAAACTAACTACCACACATAGGATGATAAATATACAAACAAAAGCAAAAAGAAAGATACCAACAACGTATTGAATTTATAATTCATATTACATTGATAATATCCATTACCAGATGTAACAATTACATTGAATATTCTAAGGTTAAACGGTAAAATGCTTAATGTCGCGAAACATTATTACTTGAAAAAACACGAATAGGCTGTCAAAGGGTAAAACGTTGAAAACAAGTATCTTTTCCTCATCACTTTGAATCAGAAGAGTGCATTAAAGGATGGGGAAGGAAGAAGTGCTTCCTTATCTCTCTTGTTGCCTTCAATCAAACAAACTTTGTTTCATCGGTTCTACCTTTGTTTGTGTCGAGTCGGAGCGCGTTGAGTCTCTGAGTTTGATTGGGCTTAAGGATGAGATGTATTTTCCTTCCTACTAAATTGCATTGCTTTAAAGATAAAACTTAAAAGCCTAAAAGATATAAACCAGTTCTTTTATTTTGAAAGTTTTTTTATCATTCTCAATTTAATTTTGTGGAATGAAATAAAATGGACTATGAAATGAAATATTGAATTTTATGCTATTTTGAATTCGAGCTTGACCTGGTGTTGTTATGTACTGATGATACAAGTTAATTGTTTTGGCACAAGATGAATAGAAGGATAACGATGAATGGATAGATTGTTTTGTACTAGTGTTGTTTACTTTTCCTTCTTCTTGTTATGTGGTGCAGGGAAATGTTTGAAGTAGAGGAGGCAAACAGTCACATAAAAAAGCTTTTTAGATAAGGACCCACTCATGAATTATGCCAACTGCTCATGTATTGTGCCAAAGAGAAGATCTAATTGTGACAAGGTTTTTGTGAAGCATTCGTGAAATTGTCGTCGTGATATATAGCAACGTTCATATATTTTTCTACCATTATCATCAGCACTACAACACATGCTCGTTTGAAGACATATACATTTACTCTTGATGGATCAAATTCATACCTCACATGGTCTAGTATCTTTTGGATTGTGTCTTTGTGCAACCATTCTCACACATCCAATCATAAATGCTCCAACTCTGAAGACTTGAGAATTTTCTGATGTTGTAACATATCTATAGAGAGGCTTAAGGAGCCTTCATGTAATAATGGAGGAGGGTTGGAAGAGTTTGTGCGACCCAGTAGCATATTAGGCTATGTTTGGATACTTTCATTTCGATGATTTATATATTATATTGTATTGGGATATTTTCATTTGCATATTTGATGGATGTGTCATATTGTATTTGGATCTAAACTTGTCTTGCAACACATGATGTAATAATATATTTTTTGTATCAATCAAAAGTAAATATTCGAGTATCGTTTCCATAGGGACTAGTGCGATATCACAAGCCATTCAACAATAATCGCCATTTTAAGTTAGGGTTTAATTTGTTGTTTGTATAAAACCTAATCGAACTATAATGCGATAAATAAACAGAGATTTGACAGAGATTAAAACTGATGGGATTAGACTTCACTGGCCGAACAACGCTTATATTCACATGATCGTGCATATAGATTCTAGTTATGATCTGATATTACCATATATCCTCAACAACACTATTTATGTCTAAATAATGCCGTGAGCTCAATTGTATCGTTTAATTAAAGATTTCTCAATCTATTAAACAATCTGATAACATTAAGATTTTATATTTGAAGGGATTATCAAAACCTAAATCCCATTTCTAGCATTCAAGTTTCAATAGATAATGTTCTAACCTAGATTCAAAAAGTATTTTTCAATAACATTCTAAATCTATAAGATCAAAACATCAAAAGACAAGAACAAAATCAATATCAAATAAAACTAGAATCATATATTGCTTAGATCAATAAGAATTCATAATGTGCTTGATCAGTTACATCTAATCCCAACAAGATGAGATTTCGCTACTCATTGGCATGGTAGCCTTGCAAAAATGGAAGAAATGATGAATATGCATGACAAGTTCTTGATTTCTCAAGTAATCTTGATGATGTTACACTCTAACACTCTTGTTATATGTTTCTCTTACAATTTCGCCTCCGTCTCTCTCTAAAAATGATAGTATGATATGATAAAAAATGGGAAAAAGGCTTTTATACTCTTTCTGATAAGTGACAACTCGCCAAGTGAGATGAGGCTCACCATGGATAGTGGAACTTTCTTCACCAGTGGGTTCTGCCATGTTATCAAGGAGTCTGAGACCGCCTTATCTCGCCATGACGAGGCTATTGCTCGCTGTGGTAAGGCCATGTTTCCCTAGATTATGGACTTTCTGTAACTTGCTTGCTCCTTCCTTGCTTTTGGCTCGCCATGGCCTCGCTCTGGCATGTTAGGGACTTCTCAAAACCGGTGCTCTTTGTAAGTCCTCGATGTGAGCTCGCCATGGAGAGTGAACTCGCTTCCTTATAAATGTGGCAAGACGTGGACTTGTGAAAATGTGAACTTTCTGACTTAGCTCGCCTTGACCTCGCCCTGGACTCGCTATGGCGAGTTAACCTTTGCATAATTTTGTTGATTTTGTCCTTGCTTAGTGTCTTGGTATCCAACTTCCTGCACAATGGGATAGAGGAAGATAGAAAAAGCATAATTGGGCATTTGTTCATTAAATCTTGGCCTTCCCTTGGATAACTTGTAAAACAAGTAACAAAAGTGCCTAAAATACCATATGAAATTAATTGCTTTCCGGCACTTATTAACACACATCCCTTTAACCACTGATCTAACCAGAATAAAGTCTTGGTCCCATCACCCACCACCCTTACTAGGCTCTCATCAAACCAACTTCCCAACCTCCAATCTTACACCTTTATGGATGGCTAAAATATCTCTCCACTAACCGAATCTTGTTCTCCCTCCCTCCTTCACCCTGACATCCTCCTCACACTCCATCACTGCATCTTATTATAGCTTCACAACATTTACACTACTTGTTTGACAAAATCAACCATAACAATCACTATTAGTTCCAAATAACTACCTAACAACTAAAACTAAATAAATTCCTAAAATCCTAAATAGACATATATTAGATGATTTAGGTCATGCAATCACTCAATAGGTGTAACACCAATGGCCGACGAGGGCGGGGAGTGGTCGCCGGTGCACAAGGCACGACAATGAGCGGCTCCCGACAGCTTCTAGAGGAACTGAATCACATCGGAATGAGAGAGATCCTAAGGTCGTGTAGGTATGGGACTACATGGTTGAAGGAAGGCTTATAATAATTGTTTGGTACTACTTATATCAACAAGATGCATCTTCTTTTTGGTAGCTCATCCATAAGAACTTCACAGTTAAGCGTGCTTGACTTGGAGTAGTCTTTGGATGGGTGACCTACCGGGAAGTTTCCCGGTAAGCGTGTGAGTGAGGACAAGACTCGTGTTGGTTTGTAGGGTCAGTCGATAATGCTTAAAGTCGTCTGGGATGTTACAATAGACACAGTCTGAATGTCGGTAAATCCCGCATCTACAATTTGTTGTTGTAACTATGTATTATATTACAATCAACCACCCTTACACGCCTACTGCCTATCCGTTAAAGCAATTTTAATAGATAACATATACCCTCCCTTACCGGTAGGACTGGCAATGAACCGAACTAACTCGAAAATAGTTCGATACTCGATTCGATAATTGGTTCGTTGTACTTGGTTCACGAACCAAATGAGTCGAACTTGAGTTGAAAATTAAGCTCGTTAAATAAATGAGTTGAACTTAAACTTAGTATGGCTCGACTCGTTTGGTTCATGAACAAGCTCGAGATATATATACACACACAATTTTTATATAATATAGAATTTATTTCAAACTTCTAATAATTATGCACTTTTTTCATAGAAATTATTACTAATTGCTAATTTAATAATAATAATCAAAGTTAACGCTTTCACAAGGCTTTTAAATAAAGTTGTGCATAAAAATTGTCCCATATGGAAGAGTTTTGCAAAGATTAGAAAGAAGGAGTATATATATATATGAGCGGTGCATTTCAAATACAACAGAAAACCAATAGTAGTAGTATATGCTACAGTGACGGTAGTAAATATAAAGTGCTACTACCTTTCTGCAGTATTAGTTTAAATTATATTTTTGTTGTTTTAAAGGTTTTGTTTTTTTAAAGGTCAAAGATGTTTTTGACAAAAAAAACTTTTTCCAAAAAAAAAAAAGTTTTGAAATATGCAATTCGAGCAAACGAAGTGAACCTAACGAGCCGAACTAAATTGTTCGTGAACTTTAAACGAGCCGAACTCGAGTTAAAAAAAAAGTTCGTTTCGAACTCGAGTCGAGTTTCGAGCCGAACCAATTCTTATCGAGCCGAGTCGAGATCAGACAGGTTCGACTCGGCTCGACTCATTTCCAACCCTACTTACCAGCCTCAATGTTGTTATTCTTTTCCCTCCCTCAAAATTAATTTTTTTTCACCTCATCCTCATCATATAACTCTCTTTTTCTCCCTCGCCTACCTACAACACCTTCAACTCCCTCACCTCCACCTTCTGCAACCCAATATTCCCCCTACCCTCACCAAAGAAACGGTCTCCTTTGTTATAATGATTTTATCCTCTGTCTCTCGATGCTACCACTCGAGAGATCACAAGTAGAGGTAGATCTATATTCATGTATAACTTTCCGAGCTTATGTCGTAGAAATAATCGACTATTTTGCCATCGATGCCTCAGAAGTCAGTTGTTCTATGGATCTCGTGTGACACACAATAATTAATAGCCTCAAAGTTAATTCAAAGTAAAAGTTTGATAAAAAAAAATTAGATAGTGTGCCTAAGTTATACACTGTTTTGTTCAAACAATATTATGACAGTGAAAAATGGTAAAATATGATTTGACTTATATATAATTTTTTATATAGTGATTGTATGCGTAATTATTAAACTAACTTTTTTAATACCACGGGTTTGACCAACTCTCGTTACGTGTATCGAGTCATTTTCATATTACCTTCCTTTTATACTTATAACATTTTTTGATATAAATAAAGAGCTAAAGACTATGAAATTTTTATCATTTAGCCAACTAATCTCTTGTGAGTTTTCTTGAGCTAATTTTAGAGTATTATTTTTCATAGCCACGATGAATAACTATTGGGCTTTGCGTAGAGAAATAACTCAAAACAATGGCTCTAGCCGTCCTGTCCAGCCTGATAGTCAAACTCGCAATAACCATCAATCTGCAAATGCTTACCTCACAACACCACATACCATGCCACAAAGACCCCAAAATTATCATCTAATGGGTGTCAACAATCAATCAACAAATGGTTTTACTCATCATGTTCAGCATGACGGTCAAGCTTACAGTAACCATCAATCAACAAATGGTTACCTCACAACCCCACAAACCAGGTTGCAAGGACCCCAAAATCATCTCATGGGTGTCAACAATTTCAACCAAGGTATCAATCTTATTATTTATGTCTTTTTTTACACATCATATCTTAAAAATAAACATTTGTGTTAGTAAGAATAATCCACTTCATTTGGATTTTTTCACTTCATTTGGATTTGTTTGCATATGAGTTTTCAAACATCAAATGTACAATTTATGTGAACACATGAGTGAAGAACAATAGATTTAAACACCAAAAGCTCATATTAATATAAAATAGTAGATTTGAATTTTGAAAGTTCACATCAAATCGATCAAAACACGAAAAATGACATGAAAATAAAGGTAAAGAACGAAACCGCTATATGAAAGTAAGTTAAAGAATGTTGAGGCTCTCTAATAGTTTTGTTTTTATTTTTTTGAAGGAAAAGTTTTTTTTTTTATTGTTGTTGTTGTTGTTGTTGTTATTATTATTATTATGACTTTAAAGTTAATATTTGTTTCACATGTCAAATGCAGAGAGGTACCAGAGTAATAACAGTGTTGATGCTGCAACTTTTCCCTTTTCTGCCAATGATACTACATCATTCATGACAGCAACTCGATACGGTCGAGCACTACCCTTAGGGTCGGGTCTAACAAGTAGCCACCAACAACATCGAGCACTGCCCTTAGGCTCGAGTCTTACAAGTAGCCATCAACAACATCGAGCACTGCCCTTAGGCTCGGGTCTAGCAAGTAGCCCACAACAACATATGAGCTCACCTAACACTGCTCTTCTTTTTTCTTATGATGAAAATTTAGCTCGAAATTTCTCATCCAATGTTGTTGGTTCCCAAGGTTCGGCAAATTGGTCTCGAAATCCTTCAAGACCAATTTTTCAGAATCAAAGGAACTCTCGATATTTTCCATATGGAGATGGTTCAAATCGTAGGAATAATTCTATTTCTTCCAATGATTTCAACCTTCGTCCAAGTGGTAATACGAATAGATTTCACAGCGTGAATGATAGCCCTATTCCAAGTGCAACTCCTCCTCCATTTCGTCCTATTAACGGTAATGATTTGAGCATGTTTCTATCTTCTATAAATACTAATGGGGATTCAACTCGTAATACATCAATGAGTCATCGTGTGTTCGACATTCAAGACAATGAAGCTAGGAATATATCAACTCCTCCTCCATTTTTTCCTATTAACAATAATGACTTCAATCCTCGTGCAAGTGTTGATACAAATAGATTTCATGTGAATGATGGCTCAATACCAATTATAACTCCTCCATTTTGTCCTGTTAACACTGAGGATACAAGCTTGTTTCTCTCTTCTGGTAATAATAATTTGGATTCAGCTCATGAGACATCAACGAGCCATCGTGTGTTCGACATTCGAGACACTGCTGTTGGGAGAAGGACAATGACTCCCCCTGATAATTCTTTTGAAGCAATACAAACTGAAATGAAAGAGCTACTTCTTTTCAAGGATACAATTCCTACAAGCTCAGTGTCTAAAGCTGGTGATGCAAATGAAAATGATGATGAGCGTTTGGATCTCTCGCTTCGTCTATAAATTATAAATATCTTATGTCGTTTTGGTTTAATGAATCATCACTTTTTTTTTCTCATAATAAAATTTAGATGTGTTACAAGTCTCATTATATGGATTTCTTTATCAAAATAAAAATAATATATGGATTTGTATAGCAACAACACAATTTGCTAGTAATACAACTTTGTTTATTTTGATTTCCCATCTTTGTGCGGTGGATTTTTTATTTTCCGTCTTAGTACTGTGTTTATTTGATTCAGGTTGAAAGATTATTAGCTTTGATCAAATGCAAATTCAATCAATGGCTTTTACGTCGTCAACGTTGTAGATTCAGAAACATGAGTATTTTGGTGGCTTGAATATAATCATATTTATAGGCATATGTACTCTACAGTTTTAAGCTATTGAA
The DNA here is from genome assembly GCA_946800305.1 of Medicago arabica. Taxonomy (NCBI): domain Eukaryota; kingdom Viridiplantae; phylum Streptophyta; class Magnoliopsida; order Fabales; family Fabaceae; genus Medicago; species Medicago arabica. The sequence goes on from OX326970.1 coordinate 5,187,006, forward strand.
ATAGATGATCTATGTTTGGTTGCAAATTCATCGTTTTATTTGTAGCGACTTTGAATATGTATTCTATTGATGTACTCAATCAATTTAAATGAATTATATCGTGTATTTGTCTATTTTTAAAATTAAAAAAAATCAAGCTGATGAAGTTAAAAAGGTAATTTTCGCTCTCTAATGAGTTTTTATAAACTCTATTATTAGAATAATATAAATATAGTATTTTTTAATAATATCCTTACATAAATAATTTTCTTAAGTATGGTATAAATAACTTATAAGTTTAGGAAAAAAAAACTTATATGCTAACTTTAATTATTGTTCGAAATTAAAATGGTATAATTCTATCCGTTAAAAAGTGATTTCTTTTACTAGCAATACGACATTGTTTACTTTGCTTTCCCGTCTTTGTGCGGTGTATTTTTTTATTTTCCATCTTAGTACAATGTTTATTTGATTCAGCTTGAAATATTAGTTTTAATCAAGTGCAAATTCAATCAATGACTTCTGCGTTGTTAACGTTGGAGATCCGAAAACATGAGTATTTCCGTGGCTTGAATATAATTGTATTTGTAGGCATATGTACTATGCGTTTTATACTATTAACATGGATGATGAGAGTTTATTCGCATATTCATTCTTTTTGTTTTCACCGACTTTAAATATGTATAGTATTGGTACACCCTATCAATTTGAATGAATAAATATTGTTTATTTGTAAAAAAAAAAAAATGAAATCAAGCTGATGAATTTAAAAGTTAATTTTTCGCTCTCAAATGAGTTTTAATAAAATCTATTACTAGAGTAATATAAATATATAGTATTTTCATAATAATATTCTTACATAATTTTTTTTAAGGATGGTATAAATAACTTATAAATTTGTCAAAAAAAATAATACTTAGTTAAACTTTAATTATTATTTGAAATTAAAATGGTACAATTCTATCTATTAAAAAGTGACTTCTTTTACTTTTTTTTTGTTAATATTTAAAAAGTAATTTTTTCCTTTAATTATTTTTTTTTTAAAAAAAAAGAGTGATTTCTAGACCCTCATAATCAACATAACAACATTTTTATAGAAAACCTTTTAACATATAAAAACCTTTTTCTTTTAAAAAAACATATAAAAACCTTTTAACATAAAAATAATGAACAAACATTCTCAAAATTATATATTAATATGTTAATTATGAAATAAAAATTAGCAAAAGTGCAAATCAAATATATATGTGTAATGAAGAAATTAAAGCTTATTTCTAAATCTTTTTGTTTACAAGTAAATCTTTTTTTTTTTTTTTTTTTTTATAATAGCAAATCAAATATATGTGAAAATATATATTATTCTACCTTATTTAACATCCAATCCATGTAGAAAAAAAAACGTCCAATCTAATATAATTACCTTAATTTTAAATAATTCTATAAGAGGACGTCTGGTATTGACACAGTTCAAAGGTGAATCTTACTTGTTTTAGTAAATTTTAATAAAATATTATATCTAATCTCTATTTTCTATTATTATAAAATTCTTTTTTTGTTAAAAATGGTAAGACTCCACATTTGGAACATTTTTAAATGGTCAATATCATATTAGCTTGACTTAAAATAAAAATTACTTACTTTTTATTTTAAATTTATTAATTTTCCTTTATCTCATTTTTTAAGAATTTTTTCTTTTAATTACGTAAAGAATTGAAATAGATAATTAAAAATTTAAACCCTTATTTAGTATTTCTTCTTAAACTATATATTTCTTTTTAGTTAATAATTTTTTCTGAAAAAAAAATAAAATAAATGAAAATTTTGCAGATATTAGTATATTTAAGAGGATTTCACAATTACTAGTATACTAAAAATATTATTATATTGCTATAATTAAAAAAAATTAAGAAATAATTACATTTTTTTACAAATATAATTTCTCTAACAGCAATCTTATTAATGGTTTTGAATTGAATTGATCGAGAGGATTTAGAATGATATTAATAATGGTCAACTAGCTATTTTTTTTTCTAAAAATTGAAGAAGGAAAATATTATCATTTAAAATAACATGTACAATCGTTTTTGAATTTACAAATTAAATATTTACCACTGGTATTTTAGGACTCGTTTTTTATAGATTAAAAAAAATTATGATTTTTGGTTTATATTGTTAAAAATGATATTTTGAGAATTTTGTTTTTTTTCTCTCTAAACCATGAGAAATGACAGACATCAAGGGGAAGCAACGACATCCCAACTAGGTTGGCACCCTGATGAATCTCCATCCTCTACCGCCAATTCCGAAATATTATTAAAAAAAGGGGAAAAAGATACAAGATGGGGGACTAGGTCAAAACCCCCAAAAAACAGGAAAAAAAATGGAAATAGAAAAACAGCAACCGTCTACGGAAACCTACACTGAGGCATACCAAAACGGTCCGAATAAAACTCCGCCTGCAAATCAGGAGGTAAAGTCAACATCTACACTGCCCCATGAACCGAGTGACCCATCGAAGCCAACCTATTTTTTATGTTTGAGTTACCAAAGTCGCGGACATTCCAATATAAAACTATCATTGAGCAGTGGGTGAAGTATCACCCCTAGAACGAGTTTTGTACGGCTTACCAACAATGGTCTTCTTCAGGTGTTGCTTCTGTTTCTTTGATAAAATCGGGATGAATGGCATTTCGGCTGATTTTTTATCATAATCACGAACTCGGCACCATAACTCCATGGCATGCTGAATTCTCGGATTATTGTGAATTTTATGTTGTGCTATCAACCCCAAACCGTCAGGGGCCGCGACTTTCTCTAGATCCACAACCCCGTCATGGGACCTCTCGACAATATCTGGAGCCACCACTAAATAATCATTAATGGAACGAACAAAGAGGGGGCCACTTGGGGAACCAGATTGCACGTTATCATGCTCAACGGTGTGGTGTGTATGAACTGGTAACAATTCAACAAACCTCTTATGCACGTCATCGTGCGCTACAGGGGATGAACATGTGACATTCACATAAGAAATCCTGGGAATCTCCACCAGCTCCCGCAATTTTGATTGGTTATGTTCCACGTCATTAGAAATCGCAACAGTAGCATCATAAATTATGGGGTTCTCCACTACCTCCCACAACATCAGATGCAATTGCTCCACTTCCTCACATTGCACGTTATTGTGCGCTATTGGGGAAACAACCTCGATCACCGGGATAGAAGGGCACAACTCTCTCTGAGGAATATGATCAAAAACATTATGGAGAGCAAAACTGGAGAGTTGGACGACAAAGACGGGCTGGGCTCAAGAGCAACCGTCTGAGTAGTAGTCGTTGTTGTTGTAGAGGAAATATTAATCGGAACCGTCTGAGTAATATAAGCAATTGTTGTAGAGGCAATATAAACTGGAGTCGTCCGAGAAGTAGTAGCCATTGTTGTAGAGGCAATAGGAACCAAAACCATCTGAGAAGTAGAAACCATAGTTGTAGAGGCCGTAAGAACCAGAACCCATGTCAAATTACCTCCATTGGCCGAGGATGAAGCCCCCACATCACCATGTTGTAACTGTGCTTGTCTAGGGGAGCCTCTTCAGCCACCACTGGTTGTTTCCCACGATCATGCTTTTCTTTTGCTGCCTACGGGTGCAGCCACCGACAGGTAGTGACATTGTGTCCAAAAGAGTAACAATAATGACAAAATAGAGGCCTCCTCTCATATTGAACTTCCACTTTGAAAGCAAATTCGTCTCGTTCAACTAGAATTTTGTCCTATACCCTATTTGACAAATCAAGGAGTGCCAACCACGCTTGCAATTTCCTTCAAAGTTCTCTCCCACCAATATTCCTGCGACAACTCAACCAAGGGAATCCAAAGTGATACATGTGTCTGCTTCTGAGAATAGTAATTGAAGTCCTTGATCCACTAGGAAAGTAGTAACAAACCCGACTTAAGATTGACGGTGCCTACTGCCCAAATTTTGCGTAAACCATCTTCCAAGTCGAAATGGAAATCATAATACCCTTTATCGAGAGGTTCCATTTTCTAGCTAGCTGTAGTTTTCCAAATCTTGCCTAATTTAGTACTCAAGTCCCGTGCATAATACGATTTGTCCCCTTTGTTCAATGTCAATCTGTCCCTTAGCGCATTCTTGCATTCATCCACACCACATTGATATTCAACATGACCTATTCGAATACTTAATGTGTCGCCTTTGATGCAAGGAGTTGAAAACAGCCTGCCATCCTTTGAATTATGTCCTGCCAAAGGCACTGCAAAATATTTTGGAGGTGCTACATATGCTGTCACAATTGCAGAAGTAACGGTGTCGGACACACACAACCAAGGGCACATGTATGCCATCAAAGACTTGCCAACTGTCACTAGAACCGTTTCTAGTTATTAGTATTGCGGGACTCAGCCTTTCTAATTCCAAAGGACATTAACGTGACTGCACAAACTTAAAAGGAAGAACCAGCTATAGAGACTTGCGACAAGAGTTACAGAAAAGAAGTGAAGTCGCTACTAGCAATCCGAAATTTAGAAAAGGAAGGGCAGTTGAGTGAAACCTTAGCAAACAGAGAAAGAATACGATGCTGCTATTGTTACAAAACCAGAAAGGTTTATAATTTTGAGAAATAAACACCCTGGCAGTAACCGGAAAGAAGTTTGCACCACATTAGAGAACAGTGCCAAAAAACTTAAACCCTAGCTTTCTGAACCTGCGATGATGAATCAGAGATGGAGAGCAATGCATCGCAAATCACCATGAAAGTGAGATTGCAAACCGCTTTTGGTCCACACAGGAGTTGGAAAATCATTCTCTAGAACTCACTGATCGCAAGGTCGCATTTTTTTCAACGGGGAGAAAAATAATTTTTCGGACACACACGGGGAGAAAAATTAGTATTCATTATTAGAAATTGCACATAATGAAAATTGTAACAACCCGTTTTTAGCTAGAATTATTTTAATTATTATTTGTATGTGTTGGCGTGTATTCATATGTGCTTATTTGCCTTTGTGTGTATTTGTGTGGACTTAGTGGATTTTTAGCCTAGAAGGGTATTTTGATCATTTTATAGGCTAAGGGTAATTTAGTCATTTGGCTAGTGAGAGTAAATTAGTGATTTCACTTGGAAGATTATTTTTAGTGTTTTAGTAGGAAACATTATTTTACTAAGTTACCGGTGGATTAGGGTAATTAATTAGAGATGGTAATTATTCAGTATTTTAACGGTTTAAGTAAGTAGTAACTTTGGTGAATTATTTGGTAAGAATATTTTCCCCATTAAGACAATTAGAGACTTATCCCAATTATAAGATGATATATAAGCATGAGAGAGAGAGAGAGAGAGAGAGAGAGAGAGAGAGAGAGAGAGAGAGAGAGAGAGAGAGAGAGAGAGAGAGAGAGAGAGAGAGAGAGAGAGAGAGAGAGAGAGAGAGAGAGAGAGAGAGAGAGAGAGAGAGAGAGAGAGCTTGGGATTGAAGGCTAGGAGCTAAAGTGAAGCAAGGGTTAAAATTCTTGAAGAATAGAGGTAAGGGGGATGATTTTTCTTCATCAATTAAGTCATAATCTCTTATTTTCAATTATGAGTTTAAGTGCTTTTGTGTTAATTGTGACTTTTGTGATTTTTGAATGATGAAATTCGTGCTTCTAATTCAAGTGAATTTGTGGGTATGATAAACTTCATGAAATTGTTGTGTTAAGAGCTTAAACTTCATAGTTGTTGTTTTTGATAAGTTGTTTTGATGATTTTTGATTAATTGAGTGTGAATCTTGAATTGGCAAGTGATTGTTGTTGAAACATGTTTGAATTCACTTCATGAATGTTTTTTTATGTTTGTATGTTGGTGGGGTTTGAATTGGTGTGAATGTTTATGAGGTTTGAATGAAATTCGAGAAAATTGTGAGTTTTGGTGGAAATTGAACTAGATGATGAATTCGAGGTGAATTGGTGTTATGATTCAAAGTTTGTTGTGGTTTTGAATGCTTTTTGATATTTATAAACTAATGTATACGTTTTGGGGTCGAATTTGGGGTCAAGGGGATCAAAATGGGGATATTTGGGTGAAAATTGAGTGAGTTCCCCAGAAAGCCCAAAATATGGGTTCCGATGTACTGTCAAACTCGATGTGGCGAGTTGCTACTTTCTATAGCGAGTTGCTCAATATAGCAACTCATGGCTTTCGCGTTCCGGGAACTCCGGGGTCGATCCGGACAGTTCCAAACTGATTCTTTTGATGTAATTAACTGCATTTAAACTTTCTAAACCTTTGGAAACATCAAATGACTTGGATTGATCATGGTTTTGTGAATTGAATCAAGCTTTTTGAAAATTATCCAAGAACACATTATTTTCCGAAAACTCGTTTTCTCAAGGGAAATGGTAGGGTTAAGGTTACTTTAAAACTATGATTTATAAAATAGTTTTGAATGGTTAGTTGAGCTTGAGTTTGGTTTTACTTTGAAAATTGAAATTCTTTGAAAAAGTGATAAAATTAGACGAACTTAGTGAAACTTTGGAACTAATTGGAATTGACCTATGATGCCTATATGTTTGTACTATTGTGATGATATGTGAGTAGTGCATATGTTTGGTTGAGGTGTTCGATCACATTTACCTTGTTTTGTTTAATTACTTTGAAAATGTAGAAGTTGTAAAAATAGAAGAACTTTGCTAGAAATGAGTTTTTAAGTTTCAAAGCTTGACAATGAATTATATTAATGCTTAGATAGTTGAATGATGATGAATGAATAAGAATTGGATGTTTAATTATGATGGATGCCATGTTGTGTTGTTTGTCCGTTTCTTATATGAAATGTGATTTTGGAACTTTGTTGATTCTTGAATTGATTGTTGTTGATGATTTTATGTTTGATGATGATTAAGATGATGATTACGTTGATTGTTTATGATGACGTTTGTTGATGATTTTGATGATGCTTGTTGATGATTATGTTGTTGATGAATAAATATATATGTATATATGTTGTTGGTGAATTCCTACATGTAAACATGAAGACGATATTTATGGTGATGCATGTATGAAAAATGAAGACAAAAATGATGATGATGTTTGATTGGCAGGTGGAATCAGCAGCTCAAGTAACACCTATGTTGGCTCATTCACGACTCCCTGTTTCTTAGAATATTTCTATTTCATCTCTATTGGTCCCTGAACCTACTCAGGTTGTTGCGCCCCCTCCAAAATTTTGCGGCGTTTCTAGGGGGAACAAGCTCTTCAACTTCAGATGAGGCTTCATATTCGGTTCCTTGCATCAAGGGGGATGCGCTCTCCATCATGATTGGTCAGGATAAATATTCCAATCCATTTAAAATTGCGGTATTTTTTCGGTTTTCGGTTTTCCGGTTCGGTTGCTGCGGTTTGCATTGGATTGGATTGGATGTGAACACCCCTAGTGTGGCTAATGGCTAATCCTATGTGTTTTTAAGTCAATTTTAAACTTTTGTACATTTGTTTTTTTTGAAGGTTTTAGACTTTTGTACATAAAATTGATTCGTTAAAATGAGTTTACGACGTGTATAAATAAATAAAAAAAAATAGCATGCCATTAGCTAGAAATTGGAATCGTGGCCTTTCCTTGATCACCTAGTTGCCCACATGTGTTCAAGTTGAATGGTTCAAAAATGTCCTATTAGGATAAAAGAGCTTAGGCTTTTACAAATCAAGATTTATTTTAATGATGAATATTAGTAGTGAATTGTTGTTTGGATTGAGCTTATTTTGAGCTTATGGAAAATAGCTTATCTAAATATTTAAGCTTTTATGTTAATTCATAAAGATATTATTAACGAAAATTGTATATTTATAGGTTATTTTTTCTTAAACTACCTAAACAAACTTATAAATAATACATTAATGCTTATTTATTTACATAAATTGCTTTGCATAAGCTCTAAAATAAACCAATTCAAACGGACTCTAATATTTATTCACTCTTTCGGTTTTCATCCCTTCTTTAACCTTTAGCACTTATTAGGGTTTGCATCCCTTCTCTAACCTTTAGCACTTATTAGCTGAGCTAACCAACCATCTTTTATAAAGTAAGAATAACCATGAATTTGGAGAAAATGTACACAAATGACACCCCTTCATATAGATAAATCTAAAACAACAATGTTTTTTTCTATTTGAATTCTAAAGATTATGGACGTGGAAAATCAAATTTTTTGACATAATCATGGAAACCTTAATAACACGGCATTCAAAAATTTAAACTACGCTCAATTCCATGTTTCATACAATGCAGTACTACCACCTTCTAGCCAAAGTTTTACACGTCATTCATTCTGCTACGACTTTTCCAACATTTCTAACTAGCTAGCTCTTTCCACAATTAGAAGTTTTCTTTTAGAAACTATACGTCATGGTAGCTTATTATTTCACAAGTTAATTACTTCGTTTTTGCTTTGTGTAGAATATAATATAATGAATTGATAATGATGTATAAGAATGTTAATAAGTGTAATAAGAGAATTCTTTAAAGAACTTAAAAAAGAAATTTTAATTTAGAAATACAAATCAAATATTTATCACGTAAGTTATCTATACTATATATAAAGGAAACTACACATTTCAACACACTTTTGGGTTGAAATTTTCTTTCTAAAAATACCCTTAATTTTAAATACAAGTAACACATGTAACAAATAGATAAAAATATATTTAAATATTTTAAATATTATAACAAATGTAACAAACACAATATGAATACATATATATCTGTTTTTTTCCTTTATTATTTAAAAAATATAACAAACTAGATGAGTATATATATACTTACTATTTCATTATCCCAATTATACCCTTAAACAACTTTTTCTATAATAAAGATTATTGTTTATGTCATTAAAAAAAGCAACAAACATTTATATTTTTACTTTTAATCAAAACTAAAATTTCTTAAAAGAAATACCGTTAATAATTTTCAAACATTACCGCAATAAAAAGAGCGGAAATACGGGCATGAAGTGCCCGTTTTTCGCTAGTAAGTTATAAATATAGAATATTGGAATCAAATCCTTTTAGACCATAGTGTAGTAATTTAAAAATATATTCTAAGTCAACCATCATAGTTGAATTAGCGGAAAGAATTAAACTTCCACTATATAATGGATCAATAATATAATTAGGAGAGGTACTCATGTTCATTATTCGACACGCTTCAAATATGATGATTACTTCATGTGAAAGAAACTTACCATAACAAAATAAATACCATAGTCATTAGTCACAAAGTGTCACAACTATGATTTTAATAATCTGATAAATATTATACGACTCATTTCAAATTAGGATTCAAAATTTATAGGAGTTTAACCTCAAGGCATCTTGTAGTGTGATCAAAGGGAATATGAGTCCCAACATGATTTCACCGTGTGATGAATTTAAGAAGTACATAAAAGTTTACGACTCTGAATCTAAACATAAGTAGGCCATGCAATTAATGCTTATACCAAAATGACATCAATAGAAGCCATCCATTACAAGTAAGCATGACCAAAATGGAAAATAATAGAAAATAAAAACAAACAAGTTGATAATGTTCAAGATCACAACACCACTGTCCATACATTTTCACACGTATATTACCATGCTACAATTGAACACATAAAAGTTTATATAAAAAATAAGGCTAAAATATGGTTTTGGTCCCTACAAATATGTCTCGTTTTAGTTTTAGTCTTTGTAATTTTGTTTTTAGTTTTTGGTCCCTACAAAATATTTTGTTTTTGGAAATAGTCCCAATCCTTAAGACTATTTGCAAAAACGAAATATTTTGCAAGGACCTTTTTAAAAATCAATATTTTGCAAGAGTTATTTTTCTACAAAATGAGTTCAGTCATCATGCGCCACGTGTGCAAATCATCACAAAATTGAGGCATGTACCAAAATCAAAACGAGGCATATTTGTAAGGATCTAAAATTGCAAAAAAAAAATTACAGGGACTAAAACCAAAACGAGACATATTCGCAGGGATCAAAATCAGGAAAAATAAAATAAAAATAAGGAAGGCATGAAAGCCTTACAATCACATATATATTTTTTCTTCTATATATCTTTGAGAACCATCGAGATTAATAAAAAGTGCAGCTTCTGAAAAAGACTTTACAAAGTTTCCTAACTCATTCTTTTCTCCCTCTCTTTTTTATAGTGTCCACTTAAAAACTCTTCATTTCAAGAACAATTTCCTAGAGATGTCTAGTGTTGTTGTTAGAGTGAATTGTGATGCAAAATCATTGGTGGGTATTTCTAGAATTGGAAAAAGAGAAAGGAGTGTAAGAGTGTGTTCTAGGATAAGGTTTGGAAGTGGGGGTGCAGTGGTAGCAGAACCTTCAAGAAGTTCAGAGGAGATGGTGTATGAAGTAGTTTTGAAGCAAGCAGGTTTGATGAGAGAAGAGAAGAGGGGTGCGAATATAGAAGAATATCATCGTCTTAAATATGCCTTATAGTCAACTTACAATGGAAGAACCATTTAAGGTAAAAGCTTGTTTTTCTCTAATGTTATCATTTAATTTTTTAGTATCTTCCTTCCGTTTTTTCCCCGCGTCTTGAAATACAAGAATAACTTAGTTTGACTGACCTCTTATTTTCTTTTGGCAGCAATTTTCATATTTGACTGTCATGAATACAGTTCATGAATTTGAGAGAACTGTAACTTGAGAATTGTAAGAACCTAATTACAGTTCATGAATCAATTGGATTTCTCAATCATCTGGTCATCTTAAGTGCTTTGGGATGCACCAAACTTGAAAATTTTGTGCAAAGAATGTTTTTACCATATCTGGAAGTCCTTGACCTTAATTTGTGTGTAAAAATTGAACACTTCCCAGATATAGGGAACAAGATGAATAAACCATTGAAGATTTATATGATGAATACCTCTATTAAGAAACTTCCAAATTCCATTGATAATCTTATTGGACTTGTTTCGATAGAGAGGCCATATAGCAAGAATCTCGAATATCTACCAAGTAGCTTTTTCACATTACCAAATGTTAATGCTTTTAAATTTGGAGGATGTTCTAAACTTGATGAATCTTTCAGAAGGTTTCTACCTGATAGATTAGAAGCCAATGGAAGTTCAACAGTAAAAGCGATGCAGTTTGGAAATAGTGGTTTGTCAGATGAAGATATTCAGGCAATTCTCACTTGTTTGCCAAAATTAGAAGAGTTGATTGCTTCCGACAACAATTTGGTCTCTCTCTGTGTGCATTAAAGAGGCTGATCACTTGAGAAAACTTGATGTCAGTGGTTGCAGCATGCTTAAAAAAATTCCTGAATGTACCAACTTGAGAATTCTTAATGTTCATGGTTGTGTGAAGCTTGAACATATTTCAGAGTTGCCATGCACTATCCAAAAAATCGATGCAAGATATTGCATCGATTCCATGAACAATGGTTGGAAATATGTTCAAGAGAGGCGTGGATTAGAAATTGTGATGCCTATTACCAAGACTCCACAATGGTTGGATTATAGGTGCATAGGAGGGATTCCATGTTTCTGAGGTTCATGGGAAGTTCCCCAATGTTGCTTTAGCATTGGTGTTCGTTAAGTGTCGTTGGGAAGAAAAGAAAATCTCGTCGGCAACTTGTTGAGCTTTACTTGGTTATCAACGGTCAATGTGTCCCTCACAAAGGCTATTACAAGTTCAGAATTGAACCAAATCATGTTCTAGTTTGTGATCTACGACTCTTGTTCAATGATGAGGAGTGGTTAGGCCTTGATGCATTATTTCTTACCCATGAATGGAATCAAGTGCATGTTTCATATGAAGCCTCGTCTAGTGTGACACTAAGTGCATGGGGAGTTTTTATGTACAAACAAGGAACTACCAACATGGAAGAATCAAATAAGGTAGTCAAACATACCTAATATTGTAGTCCTTACAAAAGATCCTATGAAAGATCAAATAAGGATGATAGAGGAGTTAGCTCTTGACAAAATGTTTGATGGGATATTGGTGGAAAGTATTGATGTGGAAAACGATGCCATTAAAGACAAATTACAAGAACGAATGGCGTCTTTGAGGCAGATGTCAAACGAGAATAAGGATGCATTAAAAAGAAAACCACTAGATGAAAACTCTAACTTGGCATGGACGCTAAGAACTATCAAGAAATCATACGACGATGATGATAAAAATGAGCCTTAAAATCCAAACTTAAACATTAATTAATGAAGCCCCCTATAGATGCGTATATAGGAGAAACTTCAACCTCTGCCCATAAGAAAAGTTTGGGGGCACAAATCACAAGAAATATTGATGAAAATATTCTTGTTTGGAATGAGGGCAGGACTTTGTGAAGCACAAAGTAGCTTTTCTTCTCTAGATATAGACACAACACAACCGTGCTTGCTGCTTTTACAAGAGGTAAATGGGTTACATTGTCATTCCTAAGATCCGAGGTAGGAATGAAAATATATGTTGAAGAAATTTTCAATGGACTAAGAGAAGCAAAACTAAGCTTTCCCACTTTAGAAGGCAACAAAAAATAATGTGTTAAGTAAGACTACTAAAAACGGTTATTGGCCTCCTTCGACAACTAGGGTTTGGGGTCCCGATTGTGGAGAGAGGCTCCTTCTCTATCTTTGCTGAGTGGTGGTATCATGAAACCAACAACTTCCTCTTCATATAGGATGAGATGTCAATCATTGTGGTCGATGTCTCATGCCTACTACTCCTGTCAGTCACCGATGAGCCTTCACATGCTCCCATTTCAAGAGACCAGAAGTGCGAGTATCTGTTGGGTCTACTCTGGTGCACGCGTTTAGAAGAACTTATGGAGTGGGACTCTACCAAAGGTGCACATGTGCGCTTCAACAGGCTACATGAGATCTACACGTCAAAGTTGGTGTTTTGAAAATCCCGTTGGGATTGTGCAACAAAAGTATTTCTCTGGTATCTGGGCACCACCATTTTTGTGAGCAAGAGATTCACATATGTTGATATCTGCTACTACTAACGGATACTACTCTATCTCGTTTCTAGGATAGTACGTAGCAGATAAGATAGATATTTTCCGTGAGGGAATTCTAATATTCAAGTTTTAGGCAAGCCATTATAATACATAAGCACGATTGAGATACGCATCATCCAATTCATATTTTCGTCTTTTGTATATATCACAATGGCCCTTTATTTGTCAACGTAAACAAATTAAGTAACAGGGTCTTCCAAGAAGTTTCAAATATAGTTCATACTTCAGTGATATACTTTGTTTTACATTCTCAAGTGTGTTATGTTATATTTTCTCAGTATCAGAGGGTTAGACACGCGGCACAATATTATCGGTTATCTTCGCGATGCGTTGCGGCAGAGGGGAATCAATGCTTTCTTTGATGATAAGAATCTTAGAATAGGGGAAGATATTGTTTTTTCGGAGAATTATGCATCTTCGAGGTGGTGCTTTCACGGACTCGTGAAGATTATCAAATGTACCAAAAGAAACAACAAACAAATTGGTTTCCCAGTTTTTAACCATGTTGAATCCATCAGATGTACGAAATCAAAGAAATAGTTATGATGAAGCCATGGTTGCTCTTGAGAATAGGTTTGGTAAAGACTCAGAAAATATAAAAGCATGGAAAGCAGCATTATCTGAAGCTGCAGACTTGAAAGACCACCATATCCACACGGGGTATGTAACTTGAAAGACCACCATATCCACAGGCATTTTTAAAAAATATGAAATTAAGCCTCTGGTATACCATACATTACTCATTATGGTATCCCATATACTCTTGAAGCTTTGTGGTCATAAAAACAAAACTCTTAGAAATTTTGAATACCAATTATGTTCGTACAGAGGAAAAAAGTTAAAAGTACATCAGCACAGCATGCTAAGTTCTATTGAACTGAGCGTCAAGGCCTTCATGTGCATGAATTCGATGAATAATTTTCACACAAGAAATCTTGAGAAATGATGATGATTTATTAAAAAGGATCAAAGAATAAATATTGTTGGAATGGAATCAAATTACACATTTAAAGGCCAAGTAAAATTTTGCATATACTCTATATGTATCAGATCATAATAATAACCGACGCACTGAACTATAAACAGGATTCTTGAAAGACTTGTAATAATTATACCATTCATCTAATCTTCTTTCCAAAATCATACTTAAAAAGTTGCCATGAAACTTAATAAATTAAATAGAAACATAAATACTTGTTTTTCAAACAAGACAACTATAAATAATACTACTAAATATATCATAGCAAAAAACTTGACTATGTTAGAGTACTTGGAAATGAAAAAAGACATACTTCAATATCACCCGAGGCAATGCCCTCAATCTTTGTCAATTATTTGGTCTTGACATTGTAACTAAAATGTATGTTTTTCATGTTTGTCAACATATTTTCTGTTGGACATAGTCGTAGAGCTACTCGAATGATAATTTGATCGTTGATCCATAGACGAAATATCTCACACATAATATCAAGTTGGTTACCACAAGCAACACTGTAATCAAAAGGTCCCATCTCATGATAAAGAGACCATTTTTTTGAATCAAAATCCAAAGTGCAGATTTCATATCTTTTCTGAAAATGATCTTTATACACAATGCAAGAAAGGCGATTTTCCATCCATAAAACCTTCACAGGTGGATGACCACGCATCAACACAGGGGGAAATGGATATTCCCGTACAATAATTTCCTTATCAACATTAATCACAATCACTTCCTCATTTGTTATCCAGTAAAGATCATTGTCTCCACTATAAATTGGTCGCTTTAAAGAGAACTCCTTAAAGGGAGCTTCTTTTCTAGCTATCTCTTTCCATGAGTTATCAACTCCAATTCTTAGAACATAGAAAACATACCAAAAAACACCTGAAACCACACGGATAACTTTAGAGAACAACTTGAATTTGTCAGTGCAAGGAACACGAGCTATAAATTGATCTATGAATACCATTTGATCACGTGAAATGGGAAAAAGAGGAATCCTAAGCCAACACTTGAGGATGGGGTTCACGATGAAATTTTCTCTACAAACATTCGAAAGTAGAAATATGCCATCACAAGTACTGATTAAAACCCCCATTGTTTGAGGTGTTCCCAAATCAATCCTTTTAAATTGGCCATTCATATCATCTTTAATATCCAAGAAATAAGAACTACTTTCTTCCATGCGGTTTTCAACGTAAAGACCAAGTTTAGAACACCCATTGCGTTGGTACACTTTAGCAAAATCGGAGCTGCGAATAGTAGTAGCCCAAGATTTGCAAACATATCTTTTAGAGTTAATTAGGCAACTAAGAGGAACCAAACTGAAGATATCAAACAACGAGTCTTCAGGAGCAGCAATTTTGAAATCACTTTACAACTCTTATTATTTGAGTTTTGATTCATATTCTTCTTGGCATGATCATGTGACCTAGAGTCTAAATATGAGCACCAACAACTACACTTGTTTATAAATTTAAATCTCCGACACCTTCTACATCTACTTCTTTTGAATAAATTAATTACTCTAAGCTTGCTTCAATGGCTGCATATAGTATTTGACATTAAGATATGTTCAGTGAAAAGTAGCATACAGAGGATAAGCTAGCTTATAGCAAATTTATAGTGGATATTGAATAAGACAGGTAATAGCCGATAGAAAATAAGCTAGCAAATTGAATTTGAAGTGTTTAGTAAAATTAAACGTTTAACTAACTAACAAATGTAAAATGACATAAAAAATATGTTAATTAGTATTTAATTTTTTTTCTATTAAAATAACAACAATAAAAATGAGACAAAAGTTGATACTATAAGCTATAAATATCAATGCTACTTCAAATAACATCTTAAAAATTGCCATAAATTAGTTTTAAAAAAAAATATAAACTAGTAAAAAAAGGTCAAACACATCATTTAGTTTGTTTTAAGTTAGATGTTTGTAATAATTTATTCATGTAATATATTTTTTGGGTATCAAGTTTAGTCCTTTTAGTCTGTAAAAGTTAAACCATTAACGTTTAAAACACATTCTTAAAAAACAAAAACCGACGTAAGCTCTGTGACTTTTATACATATCTTGAAATTTTGTCAACGTTCATCAAGACACATAATTTTTTTGAAAGTTTGGTAACAAATTAAGGTCACAACACATATATTCTTTATGTAAACCGGTCATAGCTAGGGCTTTAAATGTAGGATACCATGAATACACTGTTCAGCTCAATAGTATAAATGTCAAACGTATACCAACTTTTTCTTATCATAATTTGTTTAAAAGGTTAACGACGTATACTTTTACGGACTAAAATAACCAATTTGTTAAAAAATAAATTAGAAAACTAACTTGGTATAATATATATTTGCCCTAAAAAGGTTTATAAACTCGAGAGAACTGTGTGAGTAATTGCCAAAAGCCTAATTACCAAATTCATTGACATGTCATCCCCCCAAAAAAAAAAACTTAAGCAGATTGTTTAGTTTCTACTACTGATAAAAAATATATATTGACATAAGAGATGAATAATAATAGCATTTAAGGAGAGTGTGTGATACCTAAACTTAAGATGAATATATATTGGCTCAAGCCCATTATTTTGTACATTTTCTATTTTTTGTGTTTTTCACGTATAAACTTTTGGATATTTAAGGCTTAATTATTTACGGTAAACTATATTGTTTTTTTAGGGACTAAAACTATATTGTTCATCTTGTCAAAAAACATTATTTACCCTAGATTACACAATTGATAATATCCACATTGTTATATTGAATTATGGTGTCTCGGATTCTTCTACCTAATGTGTGTGAATTTATAATGGTGTTTGTCACATTGTTTAAAAAAAAAATATTAAAATAAATTATACTCTCTTCTCATGAGAGAAGCTTGAATTACATTCTCATTCACTCTTATGTTAGTAGTTTAACGACTAAAATCTAACACACAAAGTGTAAAAAAATGGTACTATTGACCTACCTAATATAATTAAAATGTGACATCATATTTTACTAAATTTTTCATTCACAATATCATTAACATATAATTTTAAATTCTTTTATATATAAAATATGAAGTAATACAAAATAAAATTCAAATCTTGAAAAATTACTAAATCCGATAAAATAAGATTTTTCTAAAATGAACTTTATATAATGGAGAAACTTCAACTTCACGCCATAAGAGAAGTTTGGAGGCACAGGCACAAGAAATAATGATGTAAATGGAACGAGAGCAGGACTCTGTGAAGCACAAAGCAGCTTTCCTTCTCTAAATATAGACACAACCATGGTTGCCACTTTTACAAGAGGTAAATGGATTAGTTTTTCACTGCTAAGATCCGAGGTAGGAATGAAGGGAAGAGTTTTTCAATGGACTAAGGGAAGCAAAAATGAGCTACTTTAGATTTAGAGGCAACAACAAATAATGTGTTTAGTAAGACTACTATAAACGGTTACATGCCTGCTCCGACAACTATGGTTTGTGGCCCGATTGTGGTTTTGTTGCACGACGATGGAGAGGGGCCCCTTATTTGTCTTTGCTGAGAGGTGATATAGTGAAACCAACAACTTCCTCTTCATATAGGATGAGATGTCGATCCTCGTGTTCGACATCTCATGCCTACTACACCTGTCAGTCACCAATGAACCTTCGCAAGCTCCAGTCTCAAGAGACTAGACGTGCAAGTATTTGTTTGATCTCCTCAGGTGCACACATTCATAAGATCTTATGGAGTGGGGCGCTACAAAAAGTGCACATGTGCGCTTCACCTTGCTACACGAAATCGACACATCAAAGTTGGTGTGTTGAAAAGCCCGTTGGGATTGTGCAATAAGAGCATTTCTTTGGTTTTTGGGTATCTGGTGCTAGCCCAAACTGCTCCATCCGATTTCTTGGATAATACGTAACAGAGAATATAGATTTTTTCCCATGACAAAATTCTGCTAACCCAAATTTATTCTCTTTTTGATTCTCTTTCTGATAATAGAAATTGTTGCTAGTTAAATTTATATTTTGAGATCTAAAATATGTATATGTATTTTACTTGTTTTACATTAGAGTTGGCATGTTAATTAGTATCAGGGATTAACAACTACAACACCCAAGGAGTGGCAATAAAACTAAAAGCATATCCCAACATAAATAGACACAATGATTATAATAAAACGGTTCTTCTAAATGGTTTTCTACCTTAACCTCAATAAAGGGAAAAAACTTCCTATCACGAATCCATGAACCACAAGGTCTCATCAGTTCCAAGTAATAAGACAATAACAAACAAAACAAAGTAAATGGCCAAAAAAAAAATTAGCTTATAATCCAATTCTTAGTTACACCTGCTATGCTTGAATATAAGTAAAATCTTGGGATTAGACACATATTATGACACTTCTATGATAATTAAAAAATGTAAAATTTGCACTCGGAATTTAGTTTGTTTGTTCATTGTTTATGCTAGTAATCCTTTCCTTCATGAGTCTAAATATTTCAAAAACATTATTGGAGTTCCAATAAACTTGTATTCTGGTACCAAGACCTGATATTCTATGAGAATATAGAAATTCAGGAGATATTTCTGACAAAAACCAAATAGAACAATATCTTCACTGAAGTATAAACAGGATTGTTACCATTCATCTAGGGTGCGTTTGTTTCAACTTTAACAAAAATAAATTTTGTGTCAAAAGAATATAGAGATTTTAAAAAAAATCTGAAGTTATTTGTGTTTGCCTATTATCCATAAAAATCCATTTTTTTATAAAAATGAGGTCTAACATGTACATATGTTATCTCCTTGTTGTTGGAAAAAATAGATTTTGAGAAAAGCTAATCCTAATAGCTTTTCATTTTAGGGTCAAAATATATTTTTTTAATAAAATGATTTTTCTAAAAATCCTAAACAAACACATAAAAATAAAAAGGTGATTTTTTTAAAGAAAAAATAGATTTTTTTTGGAAAAAATCTGAAACAAACGACCCCTAATCTTCTTTCCAAGATAACACTTGAAAAGTTGCCATGAAACTTAAATAATTAAATGGAAACATATATATCTGTTTTTCAAACAAGACAACTATAAATAATACTACTATACATAATATACTAAAAAACTTAGCTGTGTCAGAGTACTTGCAAATAAAAAAAGACTGTTAGTGTGAAGCCATACTTCGAAATCACCCAAGGAAATTCCCTCAATCTTTGTCAATTGTTTGGCCTTGACATTGTAACCAAAATGCACGTTTCTCTTGTTTGTCAACATATTTCCTATTGGATGTAGAGCTGCTTGAATGATAATTTGATCGTTGATCCATAGACGAAATATCGTACTCATAATATTAAGCTGGTTATCACAAGCAGCAACAAAATTAAAAGGTCACATCTCATGATAAAGAGACCATTTTCCTAAATCAAAATCCAAAGTGTAGATTTGATATCTTTTTTGAAAATGATCTTTATACACAATGCAAGAAAGGCGATTTTCCATCCATAAAACCTTCACAGGTGGGTGACCACGCATTAACACAGGGGAAAATGGATATTCTCGTACAATAATTTCCTTATCAACATCCATCACAATCACTTCCTCATTTGGATACGTAAAGTTCATTGCTTCCCCTGTAAATTGGTCGCTGAAAAGAGAACCCCTCAAGGTTAGCTTCTTTTCTAGCTATCTCTTTTCATGAGTTATCAACTCCAATTATTAGAACATAGAAAACATACCAAAGCACCTGAAACCACATGGATAACTAGAGAGAACAACTTGAATTTGTCGATACAAGGAACACGAACTATAATGATCTCTGAATACTATTCGTTCATGTGAAATCGGAAAAAGAGGAATACTAAGCCAACATTTGAGGATGGGGTTCACGACGAAATTTTCTCTACAACGATTCGAAAGAAGCAATATGCCATCACAAATACTGATTAAATCCCCCATTGTTTGAGGTGTTCCCAAATCAATACTTTCATGTTGGCCATTCGTATCACCTTCAACATCTAAGAAATAAGAACTACTTTCTACCATGCGGTTTTCAACGTAAAAACCAAATTTAGAACGCCCATTGCGTTGGTACACTTTAGCAAGATCGGAGCTGCGAATAGTTGTAGCCCAAGCTTTGCAAACATATCTTGTAGAATTAATTAGGCAATTAAGAGGAACCAAACTAAAGATATCAAACAACAAGTCTTCAGGGAGCAACAAATTTGAAATCACTTTACAACTCTTACTATTTGAGTTTTGGTTCATATTCTTCTTGGCATGATCATGTGACCTAGAGTCTAAATATGAGCACCAACAACTGCACTTGTTTATGAATTTAAATCGCCGACATCTTCTACATCTACTCCTTTTGAATAAATTAATTACTCTAAGCATGCTTCAATGGCTGCATATATTATGCGTCCCAACGTACAAGTTAGTCTAGAACCATTAATTTAAATTAAGACTATGTTCAGGAAAAATTAGCACAGAGATGATAAGATAACTTATAGCAAATTTACGGTGAATATTGAATAAGATAGGTAATAGCCGATAGGAAATTAGCTAGCAAATTGAATTTGAAATGTTTGGTAAAATTAAAAGTTGAACTAACTCATAAATGTAAATGTAGGATACTCTCCATAGTATAAATGACAAACGTATACCAGCTCAAAATCTAAAGGTTTGTTAAGGAGTGTCTAAAGACACTCGTTAGCATTTTTCTTTGTTTGAAAGGTTAACGACTTAGACTTTTACAGAGGAAAATAACCAATTTGTTAAAAATAAATTAGAAAACTAACTTGGTAAAAACATATAACATGCATTTGCCCTAAAAGAGTTGATAAACTCTGGAGAGAACTGTGTAAGTAAACAGCTCTATTTTACTCACAAAGAGTTTATATTCTGCAAAATAGCGGCTATAATAAGCTATTGCCAAAAGCCTAATTACCAAATTCATTGATATGTCATCTCCAAATAAAGCATATATATTTTAATCCTGTATAAATCTTTTGCATGGTACCAGAAAGAAAAACTAAAGCAGATTGTTTAGTTTCTACTACTGATAAATTTTTTTTTTTTTTTGACGAAACTGATAAAAAATATATATTGACATAAGAGATGAATAATAATATTAATAGCATGTAAGAGAGTTTGTGATACCTAAAGAAGAAGCTCCTCCACTGCTATCGTTGTGCGTCTCTACTCGCTGAATGCTTTGCCTTTAATTATGATAATCTTAAACGAATACTGCTCTTCGCTCTGCACAAAACGCTCGCATCTAGCTGAACTGACGAAAATGTCTTTGTGTGACTTAAGTCACGTAGCGTATCTTAACTCACGCACGTTATAAGCTCTGCGTGACTTAAGTCACGCACCACTGGCATGTGCGCGAGTTAAATCACGCACGTTGACCGGTGGTCAGAACTGAAGAACAAACGTTTTTTTGGTCTTTAGTCAGTTTTTTAACATTCAATCCACACGTTTTTTTATCAAGTTTTACATGTTTTTTGACCACGTTAATGGTATTTACAACCTATATTATCATTCCCACCTATAAATACTCTTCCATACTTCCCTATTTCTTCACACCATCTCACTTTCTCTCCCTCCTCACTCTCTCCCTCTATTTCTCTTTTTCTTTCTTTTATTTCAATAGTCTTTTTAGGGGCAAAAGTGATCAGTCTTCTAGGGATAAAATAGTGAGTAGCCGACTTGGAGAAGTGATCGACCCTTGAGATAAAATTAAATTTGCTTCTTTTTACCCCAAAATCTTTCTACCGTGGGTAAAAAGATTTTTCTTCAGGTATAAAAAGAATCAAATTTAGATTTATCTCAAGGGTTGATGATGTATTTCCCTCAAGAAGGCTGCTCACTATTTTACCCCGTGAAGACTGGTTACTTTTTACCCCAAAAGAAAATAAGTATATTATTTAGTGAATTCGAATATATGTATCAATGTAACAATGTATCAATTATTGCATGAAGTTGATTAATAAAATGAGATGTTGTTATATATATTTGCTTTTATTTTTATATTTGCTTTTATTTTCTAATTTTGTATTTAATGATTTTGTTATATGTATCAATTATTTAATGAATAATTCGAAAGGCATAAAGACTAAATAAACTTAGCGTGAATTCGAATAAAGACTAATTAAACTTAGCGTGAAATCGAATAAAGAATTGTAATAAAAAATTCGAATAAAGTTGCGTATTGAATAAATTTGAATAAAAGTTACATTACATTACATAAAATTCCTAAATATAGCCTATCATTACATGACATTACATTCGGAATTGCACCTTTCAACTACAACAATTGTGTTACCTCTAAATGGTGCAAATTCAAAGTTGCTAGGCAGCAGGACTCCAACATCCGTCCAGAAGTGCTTTTGTTTCAGTCAAAATGTTAAATTCTCGTTGGTCTTGGTTTTAAATGATAGTATCCAAGTGCCAGCAGAATGAGGTCCATACCTTGACACTTCAATACCATCATTTAAACGAAGCCAACAAGAATTTAACATTTCGAATGGAACAAAAGCACTTCCGGGCGAATGATGGAGTCCTGTCGTTTAACAGGTTTGAATTGCCCCATCCAGAGTAACACAATTGTTATAGTTGGAAGGTGCAATTCCCTACCTAATAACGATATTATGGCAGAATCAGACTTATATAATACATTCGGGTTGCACCTTCAAACTACAATAATCATCCTTGACCCTTCAATACCTTCATCTAAACAAGCCTAAGATAAATTTAATCTTTTGAAAGGAACAATGGGAATGTCGGGCGAATGCCGGAGTCCTGGCATTTAGCAAGTTTGAATTTTCATTTCAGGGTAAGATGATTATTGTAGTTGGAAGGTGCATTCCCTACCTAATCACGTTGCTCGCATATCGATCCACTAGAACATGTTGTGCTTCCAAAACATGGTCGTCACATTTTCGTCGTTTGTCAATTACATCCAAGTGAATGATACTCTTCCATCGTCGAGCGTTGGACGTTTATACCGAACGTATTCCACCTTCCTTGTATCTCGGGGGTTGACTCATTTGTTGAATTCATCCAGCTGATTCTTGAGACCTATTAACGTTTTACCGAAACACCGAACCTTCAACCTCTGAGGTTCTCCACCGTTGAATTGTGCACGAACGTCGATCCACCCGGCCATTGTTTCAAATCTACACAATAAGAAATTAAAAATAATCAATGAAAAACTCATTGAAATATTTCATCAAACACTTGGAGTGCAAATTATACATAAATCCTAAAACTCATAACTACAACATCAGCATGCAAACATCTAACCATAATTAAGCAACATAAGTCATTTACATGTAACACACAATCATTTCTTGCAAGCAAAATCAAAATTTAAACAAACCCTAAATCTAAAAAAAATTCTCTAAAACTTAAAACCTAAAACATAAACATGCAAACAACTAAACATTTAAACACAAGTCATTTTCAGGTAAAGATTTCTTGCCAAAAAAACCAAAATTTAAACAAACCATAAATCTAAAAAAAATTCTAATTTAAGAGAAAAAATCTAACATATAAACATAAAAGGTTAATGGTGTTTGATTATGAAAATTTATTTGTTATTGGAGTGTTGTTTGATTTAAATTTGAAGGAATTTTGGATTTGGTGATTTTAGAGAGATTTTGGAGAATTTTTGAGATTTTAGATGAGAAATGAGGAAATGAGGTGATCAATAGTTTAACAACTAAAATCTAACGCAGGAAGTGCAAAAAAAAAAAGGTATTACGGATCTAATTTAATATAATTAAAATGTGACTGCATAGTTTACTCAATTTTTTATTGACAATTAATATCATAACATATTAGTTTTAAATCGTATTATGAAATATGAAGTAATACAAAATAAAATTAAAATCTTGAAAAATTACTGGATCCAATAAAATAAGACTTTTTAAAATTTTGTGAAAGAAATAAATCAGCATAAGCCTCTAAGAAGGAAAGAAATAAATTGAAAGTGATGGCATGACAAATAAATTTTGACCCCTCAAAAAAACAATAAATTTGCGTACACATAGTCCAATGCCATATAATTCTTTTATATTTAATTATTTCAAAAAAAAAATTTAAAAAAATTATTTCAAAATAAATTTAAATTTTAAATTATCGGTATCCAACAAAACCCATAGTAAAAAACAATTCATTTACCAACAATGCATTGATATAAGTGCTAAGAGATTTGGGCCCTGAAATAACATGTGATTAGAGGTTTGATTCTTGACTCGTGCATATAGACAAATGTGGCTCTGAAGAAGAATCCACCTTGTGTGCCTCATAGGTTCGCGATAGAGATTAATCACACTATTAAACATCTTGTTAGTTTTCAAGATTTTCCATTGGATAAGGGCAAGTTAACGGATAAGTATATGAGAGTCGGAGAAGGTAAAACTCATCCTCACTCTACCGCGTTGTCATGTTTAACCCCCTCTCTGATCCTTATTATAAAAATAAATAAATAAAACATCAAAATCAAAACAATTATCAATTGTTGTAACTTTTTGAATGTTTTTATAATAAATATACTTTCATAAAAATTTGTGAAATATCTAATATATCCTTAATATAAAAAAACTTTTAAACAATAAATATATTTTAAAAATTATGATTTTTAAGGTGCAAAACATTAGTGTACTACTCCGAAAATCATTTGAAATATACTCCAAAAATCATTTTGGAGTACTTTTTTCTTTTTGACAAGAAAAATCTTTCAGCGGGCAAAAGCTTACTACTACTTGGCAATAGGGTTCGTGGGTCTATGACTGTGGTCTCCCTTTGTATTCACATCGACTAAACTTTGGTATTCTATTTTTATTTATTTTTTGACAAATGTATGGTTGACTAAACTTGTTCTCTATTTTACGCTTGTATCATTGACTAAACTTACCATAGCAACGTTTGTGGAGTGGTGTTTTTTCTTTTACGAGAAGAGAATAGGTTAGTGTGAGTTTGACCACTCTAAGTCAAAGTACTAATGATGCTTTAATGACTTACACTTTTGTTGTGCGTTTGATCACGGCATTTGTACGTCCAGTTTCACGTAATTGGCCAATTGGGTCATGTTAACCAACGTTTTTTTTTTTAATCTAAAATAAGTAAATATTTTTAAAAATCAAATATTTTAAGGTAAATTATAACATGTACTCACTCGATCACATTTATAAGCAAAAATCAACTTTTTAGATTTATTGAATAATTATTGCATCTAGTTACATTTATAGACTAGATACATTAGTCATTCAATAAATCTAAAAAGTTACTGTTTGTTTATATATGTGACCGGAGAGAGTATCCTCAAAGGCACATGATAAGAAAACTCGTTAAAAATTCATTATAAAATATATTATGTACCAAAGGTTGTGTATTCAACTTCTTAAAAGCATAATAATAAATAGAATAAAAAAATTATTTTTTAATTACACCAACAATATAACATTAATATAAGAAAATTTGCTTAAGAGTATAATTGAAAAAATCCTTCTAAAATCCATATTTTATTTATATATAGTATAAATATCTAACAATTTTTTTTTAAAGATCTAAGGAAATATTTTAACTTACATCTTTTATAAATAATTTATTAATCTTTTGTTAATTTAAAACACTTTTTATTTATTACTTAATCTCTACCATATGATTTGGTAGAAAATAACACGGCTGATTGTTAGGAGGTTGGAATTCTTTGTGTTTAAAAAAGAAGTATGGAGGGATGGGTGTTAGGAGGTTGAGAGGCTTATTATTGCCTTGTTGGAAAAATGGTGTTGGCGATTGTTAGTTGATAGGGAAGGGTTGTGGCGTAAGGTGTTGGTGGATAGGTATGGTTTGACAGATGGAGGTTTGGAAGATGTGGGGCCGGAGTTGTTCTTCTTGGTGGAGGGAGATAGTGAGGATTAGAGATGGGATAGGTGAGGGTGGGGAGGGTTGGTTCTCGGATTGTGTTAGGAGGAGGGTGGGGGATAGATCCGAAACTGATTTTTGGCGTGACTGCTGGTGTGGTGATGTTCCGTTTTTTTAGCGCTTTAGACGGCTATATGACTTGGCTGTCAACAAAGTAATCACAGTTAGGACTATGTTCTTGTTGGGGTGGATGTTAGTGGGGAGGCGTGTCAGTGGCATTTTCGTTTATGAGTGTGGGAGGAAGACCTGTTAGAGGAGTGTAGGGCATTATTACTAACAGTTTCTTTGCAGGAATCATTGTCTGATAGGTGGTTGTGGTTACTGGATCAGGGTGGCAGGTATTCAGTCTGTGGTGTGTATGACATGCTAACATCACAGGAACATCCTCAGTTACATCCAACTATGGAGTTAATTTGGCATAAACAGGTTCCTCTTAAAATCTCTATTCTTGCTTGGCGGCTATTGAGGGATCGTTTACCTACGAAAGCAAATTTGGCAAACCGTGGTATCATTCATATGGATGCGCGGTTGTGTGCCACTGGTTGTGGGCACGTTGAAGATGTGAATCACTTGTTTTTATCTTGCCCAATTTTTGGTGCCTTATGGCCATTGGTGAGAGCTTGGCTTGGGGTTGAAGGTGTTGACCCTCAACATATTTCGGACCATTTTTTGCAATTTATTCATTATGCAGGTTGCTTGAAATCGCGAAGATCTTTTTTCCATTTGATTTGACTTAAGTGTATTTGAGTCTTATGGAATGATAGAATTTCTAGAGACAAAGTAAAATCATCTTCTTTGTGGTGGTTAAAAGCTAGTAATGTTGTTTTTAGCTCTGATACTTAGAATTGGTGGTCAAGCCCTCTGTTATGTATGTGCATCGACTGACAACTTTGTATTATAGACAGGACGTTGTTTTTTCCGTGATTATTTTTGTGCTGCAACAATTACGTTTTTAGTAGTAATATATTTCATTTTGGTTTGTTAATAAAAAAAACATGGCTGATTTAATTAGTTTTTTCTTACATTTTTTGGTCAAGCTTTTTTTGTATAATTTAATTAGAGTTAACGACTTAAGCGATTAAGAACTTGTTTAAAATTTTCAGAAATACAAAGACTCTTTAATATTTGTATACTATAAAGACCTAGTTGACAATTCAATGTAAAACTCTGTTTAAACTACCCCCCACCTAGAAAATTTTCGAGGTTTCCCATTTTGTCATTCATTTTAATACTCGAAATTTAAAGATGTATACACCAAAAAATGGAGTATTAAATTAACATTAATAAAGAGTCTCCTTCCTTTTAATTTTTTTTTAATAAAAGGTCTCCTAAAAAACAGTATAAAAAAGTAGGTATACCTAGCCACCACCAAGGTCAGAAAGACTAGGGAGTATATGAAGTGTTCAGCTCTTGCAATGGATAAGAATGTAGTGCAGTCCTAATCAAAATAAAAAAAGAAAAAAAAAATGTCCCCAACTCTTCTTTATAAAAAGAATATAAGTTTGACTGGAGTCATCGATTTCATTTCAGCCATAGTCCAATTTCGTGTACAAAATTGAATGTTCCATTGTTAATTGAAGATTAATATATAGAAAATCTAAATCTAATCTAATCTAAATGGCATAGCTACTTTTGGTTCAAAAAAAAAAATGGCGCAACTAAAAAGATGACGCACAAATTGAGTAATAATACTTTTTTTTTTAAGGAAAAATTGAGTAATGATACATATTTCTCGCTATTTGGAGATAATATATTACTGAATTTTGGTTAGTTATACGGAGGGAAAACATTGTTATAATTTATTTATTTTTAAATGTGTTGAGTTTTTTTTTAATAAATCAAAATAGAATATATATCATTCGATGGTGTTTCCCATGCATAAGGTGCGCAAAAAGAAAACCCAAAATCAACGTTTACATAATTTGTGTTGAGTTAAATCGAAGACAACAGTCCTCGTGAGTTTGACCCAATTAGTAGGAATAATGTATAATATATACAAAGTTTGAGATTCGAACTCCGACCACCATTAAAAAAATGAAGAAAATAGTCGCTCATACTTTAGCACATGTAGCCATATCCTTCGTTAACTTCAAAATTTATATTGACGTACACCAACATGTATTGCATAGTTGTTGCTGGTTGTTGTAAACACCCTTAAATTACAAATCTCATCACCCTTCATATTTGGTTAATCACGTTATAATATGTGGTTAATGCTGATTGATAGTTATATTAATTCAAGGTCAAAATTATGGATAGTTCAATTACTTGATCTAAGTTAATTGTATACTCGAATGTTCAATAAAAAATTTCTCTCCTTTACTCTTCAACAAATCTTAATTGACACCAAATTTCTTTTTCTTGATTTGTCGAAGATGAATGATTTTGAGTTAATTGTTTTTGTTTTTCTTTTAGTTAAATAATTGATTTTTATATATTAGAGTCTTCTTTTGTTTGTTTTGTGATTTTGTCGCATGACTCTATTTGTTTTGATTTATAGTTTTTGTACAATGTGTTGTTGATTTCTTGTCTTAGTACGGTGTTTATTTAATTCAGGTTAAAAAATTAACTTTGATCAAGTGTCGATCCAATCATTGTTGCACATCCGAAAACATAAGTATTATGGAGACTTGAATATATATTTGTAGGCATATTGTTTTATACTTTTTTTTAAGAAGCTAAATTAATCCACCTAAATTGACACCGAATAGAATCGAACCTGAGACCTTGAGAATGAGCACGCTTTCAAGTCTCGAGCCAATACCACTAGGTCAACCTAAGTGGATTTTTGTTTTACACTATTAACACTAATGTTGTCATTTTGTTCGCAAATTCATATACGTTTTGTTTTTAACGACTTTGAATTAATATTGTATCGATATACTCTATCAATTTGAATAAATGAATATAATTTATATTTATCAAAAACAAAAAAAAACTATATACTCACTTAAATGAACCATAGTTTTATATGTTATTAACCAAGTTTAATCCAATGATTTTAAAAGTATACCCAAATTAGTATATCCTCATGCAACCGGAAGTATGACATATTCACAAATATGATATTTCTATCTATAGCCTATAGGCACTAAAAATATAAAAATATATACTTAGCTACCACCACTACTTTGGATGGAGTTTGATCATCTTCTCCTTCGTATATTTGAATTGTCATATTATATTTGCAAGTTGATGCCATATTGAT
Organism: Medicago arabica; assembly: GCA_946800305.1. Lineage (NCBI taxonomy): Eukaryota > Viridiplantae > Streptophyta > Magnoliopsida > Fabales > Fabaceae > Medicago > Medicago arabica. Next base: position 5,216,094 of record OX326970.1, read on the forward strand.
CAAACCTTCTCCTTCTTATATTTTAATTCTCATATTATGCATGCGAGTTGGTGCCCAAATATAGCTTTCCGCGAAAAACCTATAGCAAAAATAATAAAAGCATATTTCTAAAAGACGGCAAGCTTTTGGAAAATAAAATACTAACAACTTGGTTTGGTTTTTTTTTCTTCTTCTGAAGGAAAACAAGTTGATTTGTTACCTACCTCCTTGCCATACTATACAAATTATCCCTATATATGATAAATAAGTTTACCAAGAATGATCGTTAAAATTACCAAAAATGATATCTATCTTTAAAATCATATAAAAAGTATTTTGTGACTGTTTGGCGATATAAATTGTATTACATGAAAGTGCATCAAAGTTAATTTCTAAAAAAAATGAAGCAATGTGATAGATTATATGTTAAAAAGAATATGCGAAATTCAATTCCAAAATAGGCAATGTGGAAATTCAAGGGCCATTTGTTCCAAAATAGGACTTACACCTCAAATTTTTAGGCCAAAAAAGCTTCAAAAATTCAATTTAATTATAAATATATGATATAAAAAAAAATTGTATATGTTTGTTCGACTCAATCAGTTAAGATGAGGATTTCATATTCCTTGTCTTAAGTTCAAAGTTTGGACTTAACAAATCTTTTTTTTTAAACTGATTTGATTGGTGAAGATTTGAGACATGTAGTGGTAGTTCTCCAGTACGGATGGTTGTTGTCGCGGTGGTGCATGGTGCTTCAGTGTGGAGGAAAACAACTTTCTTCTTGAAGGAGAATGGTGCATGTTGGTGTGGTAGCATTACAACGCTCAAGTCAACATGTGAAAGAGGTGGATTGTGTGCGAAAAATGGGTAAAGCTAATTGTACCTTGAGCGTGACTAGGCGAGGAGGTTGATAACTGCCGCCTATTTTACGACGTGACTCCATGAGTCACGGAAGCCGTTACAGATGGCTTTGGCGGCTAGTATTTGATATGGGTGTGTTCATGTGTGGTAATCTGAGCTGGGCTTTACATACGCCTTCACAATTAGAATCCTGCTCTCCCCCAGCAAAATCCACTCCCGCCCTGCAGGCAGGACGAAAATACTCATGCGCAAGTTAACTAGCGCAAGTGTAAAACTGTGCGTTAGTTAACATGCGTTGCGTGACTTAAGTCATGCATGTGTTAAACAATGCGTGACTTAAGTCAGACACTGCGCAAGTTAACTTGCGCACAGATTTAACACATGCGCAAGTTAACTTGCGCAGTGTTTGTGCAACAAATTTAACTTGCGCATAGATTTAACACATGCGCAAGTTATGTGCAACAATTTTAACGGTTCTATTTACCTACTCTTTAAATTATAATCCTTATATTTCTAAAACCTGTTTTTTGATCCCTATGTTAATAGTCAAGATTTTTGTTTTTCGTTATATTTCATTTTTCGTTATTCATTCAAGCACGTGTTAACTCATAAACAAATTACGAAAAAATAAAGGACCAAAATAAGGGAAAATGTCATAAAAATGATAAAAAAACGCAAATGTAATATACATCTAAATTCGACAAAATATCATAAACAAAAACTATAGAAGTCATAATGTCTAAACACTACTACTGTGGACTCCTAGTCCGTCGTCGTGGAACCTGCATCTGCTCCAGCATGCTCCACTCAGACTGTATACCCTGCATCATGCGAAGTACCTCTGGGTTACCAAACACATCAGGATACCCCATAGCACTATCTGTAACACCCCGTTTTCCCAAAGTAAAAATTTCTCAAATAAATAAATAATCAGAGTTTCTCGTATAAACGGAATGTCACATTTTCTTAAAATCTTAGATGGAATAAATAACAATTTAACCTTCATAAAATAATAATCATAATTATTCAAAACTTCGCAGCAGATTAAAATTCAATTAAAAAAATAGTTTTGGCACAGAGGCTTCATTAAAACTTCTTAACATAATTTCAATTGAAACTTATTAATATCAAATCATAATCAATAAGTAAGGAGTAGAAAATAGCTATAAAGGTTCCCATCCCGTTACGTATCAGAGCACCTAAGGACACAGTGAGGGTTGCAACGCCCGTTATAATTATTTAAATTATCTTATATAGTATAGAGAATATTTATATGATTTTGTGTGAATTAAGTGAAGTATATGATTTATGTGATTTTTATAAGGTGTTGTGGCTTATTTTATTGTTTAATAAAATAAGATTTGAAAATAAAATAAATGTTAAGTTGTGGGTTTGTTTTAGAATTAGATAGAGTTGTGAGGAAATAAGATAAAATAAAACAAAAAGAGGTTTAAAAAGGGAGAATTAGGTTTATAAACTGTCAGAACGTATAATTCAGAGTTTGGGAGAAAAAGGGAGAAAACAGAAGAGAAGAACCAGAGAGGCTGCTGCTCAATTTTCTTAAGGTAAGGGTGAGCCTAGCATTTCAATTCCATTAAGCTTATGATTCATGATTATAGTTAACATGTTTAGGAGTATTTCATGAGAAATTAGAAACTAAGAATTAGGTCAAAAAGTGATGAATTGATGATTAGATGATGAGAAATTGTACCAATGTTGTAGAAAACTGTTTACAGACCATAGGGTAACCCTTAAACATCATTATAGTCGAAATTGGGGAGGAATAAGATGAAATTTGGGGTTTTGGGTGAAAATCCTCGTAAACCCGTAACTGTTCTGTCATCGCTCGCCACAACGAGCAACCAACTCGCCACGGCGAGTGCTCTTCATCAGCTCGCGAGGCGAGCAACCCACTCACCATAGCGAGCAACCCCTAGAAGGCTCGCGAGGCGGGAAACCCACTGGCCATAGCGAGCAACCCTTGAGAAGGTTCGCGAGGCGAGCAACCCAACTCGCCATAGCGAGCTACCCGTGATGGCTCGCAAGGCGAGCAGTTCAACTCGTCGTAGCGAGTAACCCCTGATGGCTCGCAAGGCGAGAGATCCCACTCGCCATAGCGAGTAGTTTTGTATCAGACTGCCTTTTAGAATAATGTGACTCTTGTCGTACGATTAGTTATGAGATTACCCCTGGACTAGAATTAAGTACTACTGTAATATTAAGACGACCTGTAGAGCTGTTAATTAATGCTTGGTTGGTTAATAGTGACTTATACAAGTGTGTATGCTTTCTTTAAATTATAAGAGATGATGTATGTGAATGTTTACGATATTGCTATGTTTTGAGATGTTGATGTGCTGCCATGCTGCCATATTGTTATTGACTAAAAGCTGCATGTGTCGTTATAAGATTTATGAGTTGTAATCCAAATTATTGGAGTTTATTTTGAGATGTCTAAGATTTAAGAAGTCGAGTCCATGCATATTCATCCAGAGACGAGGGCTCATGCCCTAGGAGTTTTTGCTCAACAGAGACGAGAGCTTATGCTCTAGGAATATTTTTATGCTCAACAGCGACGAGGGCTTATGCCCTAGGAGTATATTTATACTCAATGGCGACGAGGGCTCATGCCCTAGATTGGTACCACATGCATGATTAAGATGTCTAAGTTGCATAAGTCGAGTCGAAGTTGCATTGTCGAGTCAAACTATTAAGTTGCACTATGATGTTGCATTATGACGTTGATTATGATGTTGATTAAGATGTTACATGACTATTATTATGATATTATGATGATGAAGTTATGTTGTTAAATATAATTATCGAATTATATGTTTAATGTTAATGTTTTGTGAATCTCACCCCTTCTGCTTGGAAATGTTGCCTTCCCTATGGGTAACTTGCAGGTGATTAAGCTTTAGCTACTGTTTGTTGTTGTGAGTGGCTACCCTCACTGTGTCCTTAGGTGCTCTGATACGTAACGGGATGAGAACTGTAACACCCCGAAATCCCAACATAAAAATTCATGCATATAATCAGAGTATATCGCAATATTCAGGATGTCACGTTTCATAAAAACTTTAAACAAAATGAATAATTATTTATTCCTCATCAATGTTCAAACGTAGCAACGGAATCATAATTCAAACTCCTTAAAATTCATAGTCAAGTCACAAATATCATAATTAGTCCAAAATGATACATAAAGGAATAGAAACAAATAGTAAGGTCCCCATCCCGTTACGTATCAGAGCTCCTATGACATCACACAGGAAAATCCTCACACGTCGAACCTATGCTTGGTCACCGGCACTTGCCCACAAGGCGGCAATTCCAACAGAAGGGGTGAGATTCACAACAATTATATTAACACATATTTCAAATATTTATTCTTAACAACAACAACAACAATCATCACATATAACGAAAACATCTTAACACTCTCATATAACAAATCATCTCAAACATCTTCACATGACAAATCATCTCAAGCATCTTCACATGACAAATCATCTCAAACATCTAAGACACAAGATTCGACAAATGCAACCTCTAAACGTCTTAAACATCATGCATGTGGTACCATTTTAAGCATTAATATGCTTCACCGTCGCTTTGAGCAAATGCTCCACCGTCGCTTTGAGCAAAAGCTCCACCATCTCAAATTATACAAATGCATGGACTCAACTCTTTGCAACTTAAACAAGTTACACACAACATCTTAACATCATTTACGACTCTTGACTGACACATGCAATTATAACAATACATGGCAGCAGCTCAGCACATTTAACACATATTCACAACACATAATCATCATTGCAATATCATTCAAACGTCATTCATATATCTCACTTAACAAACATATAAATCATAGATTAACGCCAACAATTAACAACATCTTAAAGCATCATTACAGATTGTAATTTAGGTCATAAAACATCTCTAACACTATCCAAAGGTCTACCCTCAAAGCCTCGTTCAAAACAGAATTACAAAACTCAAGTTATAGTGGTTTGAGACCACATTACTCGCTATGACGAGTGGTTCTGCTCGCCTCGCGAGCGCTACATGGTATTCGGTTACCACTTTACTCGATGCGGCGAGTAGTTTGCTCGCCTCGCGAGCGATTCCGTTCTGCTCGCCACGGCGAGTAGGTTTGCTCGCCCCGGCGAACTCTCGCAGAACAGGGTACGGGTTCACTCAATTTCTCACCAAAACTCATCCAATCTCTCATGTTATGCCTCTAATCTTTCAGAATTATGATACTAGTGATTAACCTAGGTTCTGTAACACGTTTTTACAGCAATTGACATCAATCCCACATCAAACCATCAAAATTCATCAATAACCCTAACCTATGACCTCTCTCAAACTCTTTCCCAATCCCTTAGTTAATCATAGACAATTGAATTACAGTATAATATAATCGAAGCTAGGCTCACCCTTACCTGGTAAGTTTGCAGAATCGGGGTTCCCTCTTCTCTGGCCACTTTTCTCCCTTTTTGCAAAAGTCTGTAATGCGTACTAACTTTTTCTCTAAACCTAATATCCTTCTTATATCTCCTTTCTAATCTCACTTATCCCACAAAACTCTATCTTATTATAAAAACAACCCCACCTCTCAAAATTATTATTATTATAGCACATCTTTATTTTCATATAAAAATATATATATTAACATCACATATCTTATTTCATTAAACAATAAAATAAGCACTACATCACAACATAGTCTCATACGTCAAAAACATCATCAAAATCATATAATATATAATAATATACTATATACTCTAATAAAATAATTAAATAAACAAAGTGGGCGTTACAAGAACCTTTATGATTATTTTCTATTCCTTACGTATTACTTTGATTTGACATGAATAAGTAGTATTTTGAAATATGTTGAGACTTTTGATTAGGCCTGCGAGCCAAGATTTATATGTTAACTTGAATTTTATCCGCTGCGAAGTTTGAACAATTTTGTCTAGAATAAATTATTATTTATTCCATTTTTGAGAATTTAAGAAATGTAGCATTCCGTTTTATGTGATACTCTGATCTGATTATGAAATTTTTACTTTGGGAAAACGGGGTGTTACAAGGGTAGCCACTCACAACAGCAAACAGCAGCTATAAGCTTAATCACCTGCAAGTTACTCATATGAAGAGCAACATTTCCAAGCAGAAGGGGTGAGATTCACAAAACAATGGCATTAAACATATAATTCAATAATTATATTCAACAACATAAACATCAAATACATTCACAACAATAGTCATATAACATCGTAATCATCATCATAATTCAGCATCATAGTTCAACTTAACAGTTTGACTCGACAATGCAACTTCAACTCGACTATGCAACTTAGACATCTTATTCATGCATGTGGTACCAATCTAGGGCATAAGCCATCGTCGCTATTGAGTATAAATATACTCCTAGGGCATAAGCCCTCGTCGCTGTTGAGCATAAAAATACTCCTAGAGCATAAGCTCTCGTCTCTATTGAGCAAAAGCTTCTAGAGCATGAGCCCTTGTCTCTGAATGAATATGCATGGACTCAACTTCTTAAATCTTAGACATCTCAAAATAAACTCCAATAATTTGGATTACAACTCATAAATCTTAGAATGACACATGCAGCTTTTAATCAATAACAAATGGCAGCATGGCAGAACATCAAACATCTCAAGACATAATAATATCATAAACATTCACATTATTCATCTCTTATAGTTCAAAAGAAAGCATACACAATTGTATATGTCACTATTAACAAAATCAAGCATTAATTAACAGCTCTACAGGTCGTCTTAATATTGCAGTAGAACTTAATTCTATCTCAGGGGTCATCTCATAATAATTTGTTTCGAAAGAACACAAGATCACGAAACAAGGGACTGATGCTATGTATTTCGCCAGGCGAGGCATATTTCGCCATGGGAAGATCAAAATATAGGCTGCTTCGCCAGACGAGACAAATTTCACCATGGCGAGATCAACATGTAGGCTGCTTCGCCAGGCGAGACTTATTTCGCCAGGCGAGGGATGGATTTCTGGGCTGCTTCGCCATGCGAGAAATATTTCGCCACGGCGAGCGATGACAGAACAGTTACGGGGTTACGACAATTTTCACCAAAATCCCCAATTTTCATCATGTTCCTCCCCAAATTCGACTATAATGATGTATAAGGGTTACCCTATGGTCTGTAAACAGTTTCCTACAACAATGGTACTGTTTTTTATCATCTAATCATCAATTCATCACTTTTGACCTAATTCCCAAATTCTCAAATTACATGAATTAATCCTATAGTCTGTTAACTATAATCATGAATTACATGTTTTAATGAAATTGTAATGCTAGACTCACCCTTACCTTAAGAAAATTGGAGCAGCAGCCTCTTGGTTCTTCACTTCTAGCTTTCTCCCTTTTTCTCCCAAAAACTGAATTGTACGTACTGTCTGTTTCTAAACCTAGGTTTTCCCTTTTATATATCTTCTATCTATTTTATCTTATTTCACTTATTCCCTCATAATTCTATCTAATTTCCAAAAGAGCCCCACAGCTTAATATTTATTTTATTTTAAAATCTTATTTTATTAAACAATAAAATAAGTCACTTAATAAAATCACAACATATTACATAAATCATATAAATCACTTAAATCACATAAAATCATATAAATATTCTCTATACTTTATAAAATAATTTAAATAATCAAAACGAGCTTTACATTATCCACTCTGGTTCTGATGTTGGCGATGATCTGGTATGAGTCGGGAGGATGTATGACCCACCGCTGGTCAACAATAACCTCCTCGTAAGGAGGGACAGGACGAGGAGGTGCCTGAGCTGCGTAGTCAGGAATGGCCGCAGGGGGGTTCACAATAGGATGTGACACTCTATAGAACCATCTCATGTACCCTCTGCTATGAGCCCACGGTTCGTCCTCTGGCACCGGATCACCCCTCTGCTGCTGGCTGAGGACATGTAGAGCAAACTCCATGAAAGCCTGGGCCGCGACATCTGCCGCGGTAAGCTCAATATCCGTAGGAGATCTGGGCCGTGTCTGGACATACCCGTACTGCCTAAGAACCCGCTCAGGCAAGTGACGGAACATCCTGTCTCTGCCGGCCATGATCCATCCGGAGTACCAACATATGTCGTGAAATGGCGTGATGTGTCGCCGCCTCTCGTACGGCCTCCAGATGACGTGAGAGTGATCCATCGCATCAATGGCATCTCTGTAGTGTCCAGGGTCTATAAAGCCCCTAGGAGGTCTCCACTGACTCACAAGCAGGGCTACTGCTGGGTCGTACACATCACTACGAACCCTCGGAATGAGGTTCGTGAAGTGCGCCAAAGTCCATCCCTACAAACACAAAGAACCAAATATATATCAACACAAGTATTATACAAACAATGTAAAAAAGAAGAAAAACAAGTTAAACAACGCACAAATTTACGATCCAATAAGTTAAAAAGAAGAAAAACAAATCTTACCACAAGCAAGGTCATGTAACCACCACATGTGGCCAATGATGAATCGGAGGTCAGAGAGAGCTGCTCATACAGGAATGCTAGCCCCATCCCACCCCATGACTAGTCGTCCAAGTCGTCCATATCTTGCAGCGCAAGCATCCACAGTAGATTAATGTTTTTGCTATTCTTGCGGGAGAAAATGGTCCATCCAAGCAAGAGCAACATAAACACCTTAACGCAGGCCAGCCTAACTTCAAAGCGCTCGTCTTCTTCCTCCTGTGTGTCAACCTCCACCAGCTGATTACACCTATTCAGGAGCTCCTCGTAGCGCCTCTTCCGCACACCAAAACTAATATACGGACCAGCCTTCCTGGTCAGCTCCCTAGGGGCATCCTCCTCAGAAATAAGCAGGTCGGTCGACATAATCTCCATCGCCTCGGTACGGGTGAGCTCTCTCTCAAAAAGGAGCTTCCCAGTGATGGGGATGCCTAGGAGACACGCCACATCATCCAGTGTGATGGTCATCTCCCCAACAGGTAGATGGAAGCTGCTGGTCTCCTCATGCCATCTCTCTGACAGAGCACAAACGAGCCCGTGGAAGATGTTCTCGTACCCACTATTTAGGAGGGGAGTTAGACCGGACGCATTTAGTACATCCCAAAACCAATTATTTTGTGCTCCCGGCTGAGGCACCGTCAATTTTTTCAGGCTCAGCTTCTTCCCGTGGGAGATACCTCTCATCCTATGCTTTCTCCGAAACTGAAATACAAAAACAAAAAACAACAAACAACAAACAACACCGTTAAATAAATAAGTTGTAAAATTACCATTAAAATAAAAAAAAGTAAAATAAACATTAAAATATACTTACATCGGCATCGACCCGTATCCTGCATGCCACATGTCCTCCAAAGCGAGGTAAAAGCGAGAGGTTAGAAGGCCCCCCTGCATAGCCGTCCGGTCCGGCATCGTACACCACCCTCGGCACCCCTTGAAAACGAGCCCCAACATCATCATCCTACTGAGGCCGAGCCTGAGCCTGAGGTTGCACAATATCTTCCTGCTGCTCAGGCTCCTCAATATGAGGCTGCTCCTCCTGCTCAACAACATGGTGCATATGATAATGTTGTTGATGCTGAGGCGCCTCAAACTGATACTGGTGAGGCCGAGGCTCCAAAAACTGATACTGCATCGGGTCTATCGCCTGGGATGGTCTAGTCTGTGATGAAGAGGGCCAAGGCACATCATCATCATCATTGGCAAGTCTCGTGCCCCCCACTCTCCCTCGGCCTCGACCATGTAAAGGAGGGACTACTGCTTGCTTCTCCCTCCGTGCTCTACTAGTAGATGTAGGCCTCCCTAACCTAAGTCGGTCACTCCTCTCCCTCTGAGACATATCTGCACAACACAACAATTTAAAAAGCACAAAATCAATGACACATTTTCACACGGACATTGTGTCATTTCTAACAATTCAAGAACAACATGATAGTTTCGACAGTGTCATTTCAATCCGTAATTTACCAAATTGTTGTCAAACATACTATATTCTAACTAATTCATCATTAACAATCCAAAAAACACACAAATTTTTCATTGACACATTTTATCAAACACCTAGAGTGCAATTTTCAATCAACATAAAATTTAACAATTTCTAAACCCTAAACTACCACAATGCACTATAAACAACATCTAAACAACAATTCCTAAGTTAAATCATCACTAACAATCATAAAAACTAACATGTAAGCAAAATTTATAAAAACCTAAAAATGATAAATTTCTTCAAAAATTCGAAAATTTCAACCAAAAAAATGCAATGAAGTAGGATAATCATCACTTACTTGATATTGTGGGCGAAATTGGCTTTGAATGGCGCAAGAATGGTGAAAAATGCACTTGGAGGGGAAAACATCGTATTTTGAAACTTTGGGAAATGAGAGAGTTATGTTCATGTGTTGCTGTTATACTTAAGTCACGCTGCGCAACTTAACATGCGCAGCGCAACTTAAGTTGCGCACAACACATAAGAGTGGTTTTCTCACAATTAATGGTCTTAACTTGCGCAGGGGTATTTTGGTCAGTTTGGCTGGGTGGGAGCGAAACTTGCTGGGTGAAGAGTAGTTTTATCACAATTAATGGTCTTCTCTAAGTGATGTGAGCCTTAGCTTGTTGGGCCGTTCTTAATGGGATTTATGTCGGTCTGAAACAGAAACAACGTGACTTAACTTGCGCATGGGTATTTTGGTCAGTTTGACTGGATAGGAGCGAAACTTGCTGGGTGAAGAGTGGTTTTCTCACAATTAATGGTCTTCTCTAAGTGATGTGAGCCTTAGCTTGTTGGGCCGTTCTTAATGGGATTTATGATGATCTGAAACAGAAACCTTGTGTTGTTTTTTAAGTTATTTTAAAATGTCCCATTATCATATGTGTTGGATCAACCTTGAAAAATATTAGAAATATGCTCCTATATTAAAACAGTCACCTATATCCAGAGATAAAGGGATAGTCAAGGAGTGACTCTTGCCTCTCCATCTCACAACTTGGCTCATGTTTGGTTTATTTTTAAAAGACTCAAATTTGATTCTAGAGTTGTAGAATTATTTTTTACATGTTTGTTTGCTCACATGTAGAATTAATTTTGCCACCAAGATTGATTCTAATTTGAAACTAAATATTGAAATTTTTGCTTCATGAATTGATTTTTATGCAATAAAAAATATTGATGAAAAATTTATTTTATTATGAACTATTTTGGCTCCAATACAATAAGTTTTTGGATGTGTTACATAATAATAATAATAATAATAATAATAATAATAATAATAAATTATATTGTACACTTAAATGCTAAAGTGTTTCACTGCAGAGTGTTCTTTAGATTAATAAAAAAAAAATGATTGATCGACATTCATATGAATGTATGTATATCTTCGGTGACAAAGAGATAGAGTGAATGAGTAATATGATAGTTGATGATTTGATAAGAAGAAAGAGATGGACAAAAAGTGATCTCTTCTCTTGTTTTTTTTTTACTCAAACAAATTAAAGGCAATTCACTAATGATAATAGTAGCAATACAATGTGGAATTGAATCAAAAACGTTGCGAGAAGCGGAAGATTAAGCTTCATGTGCAAGAGCACGAACGCTACCATTTGATTGACGTCAAGTAAACACAACTTTTTAATTATTGTGATGTCAGAAGAGAGTTTTACAATATTGCAAGATCATATCATACTCAAAAAGGTTCAACTTGTTTTTATTGACATCATCAATGACCGATTTACAATTCATTTCCAATATGACATTGTGGTGTTCCAATGTATCAAGCCATTCAAGTGTGTACTTGTAGAAAAGTAAGAGTAGTGAATACAAGGGTTTGTGTCGTCTATTAGGGTTTAGACTGATTATTGGATGCATTTAGCCTCCTCTGAGGCCTGTATTTATAGTACTCTTATAAGCGTATTTTAAGGTTACTTAGTTAGCAAGTAAGAGGGCATTTTAGGTATTCGGCACCCTTCCATTGGTTTCTAGAAGGGGCGAGAGGCGGCGCCTAGCTGAGGGCGCGCCTTCTGGGCTTCCAGCCTCTTATATGGTTCTTTTGGGCCTCTTGTAGGTTTTTAGAGCTTTTTAGGAGCATTATTATGGGAATCCTGCTCTTCACCCAGCAAAATACACTTCCGCCCAGCTGAACTGACTAAAATGCCCCTGCGCAAGTTAAGTCACGTTGCGTGACTTAACTTGCGCAAGTTACATCTGCTGCACAGACACTACGCAAGTTAACTCACGCGCGTGTTAAATCTGTGCGTGAGTTAACTTGTGCGATGTCTGGCTTAAGTCACACAGCGTTAACACATGCGTGACTTAAGTCACGCAGCGCATGTTAACTAACGCACAGTTTTACACGTGCGTTAGTTAACATGCGCAGGGGTAAAATCGTCTTGCCTGCAGAACGGGAGTGTATTGTGCAGGGGGAGAGCAGGATTCTTATTATGGTCTAGGAATATTATGATGGTCCGGTGTCATTTTCAAACCCCAACATTCTTCCTCTGGAGCTGTCATAACAGCACCGTAAACATTTGTTATAGCTCCCAAAAAATGTCTCGTTGCATTCCGAAGGCACGCACCCATACCTACTTTTTGAAAATCCGTGGAGATTGTCGCATCTATGTTGCATTTGACATTTTCCGACCGTGGAGGTTGCCATATGATATTCTGATCGGCCTAGCTAATAGTATTTGTACTCATACCGATTCGACGTGCTTGCTGCCATGTGTGAAGCATTCGAAAAGCACATTGCATCATATTATCAACTGATTCATGTTTGTCCTCCCATAATTTCAGATTGTGTTTCTTCCATAAGCCTTCAAGTGGTCATGGCAAATGTAACCGGTTGCTCTTGACTTATATGTTGCCATATTCTATTAAATACAAAAGTGATCTCTTGAAGAGTTATGATATGTTGGCAACAAAAAAATGGTTGTCTTTATGCACATCCTATCACCAGTAATGGAGAATACAAAGCCTAGCACACAAATCAAGGCAGGGAAAAATATTTATAAAAAAAATAAAAAAAATAGATGAAATGGTATATATATACATGTTGACAACCATGAATGTCAAAATATCATAACTCTATCTTGATAACATGTTTGGTTCTGCGTTTTGATTGCCAATCTTACGTCCCAATGTTAAATTACTGTGAATTTTAGAAGTTAGAAAGTGGAAATCAGTTGGATGTGTGTTTTTGACGTGATTTGCAATTTGCAATTTTTTCTGAAGTTAGAAAATAGATTAAATGGTATATATATTATATACACCTTGACACAAATGAATATCGGAGGAGAATAAGAGATATCCAAATAAGATTTCGATTAGGTTATTTGTGTAATAAATTGGCTGCTGTTTTATAGGTAAACTATATTATATAATTTTAATGATTGTGGTAACTAAGTATAATTTTAATGATTGTGGTAACTAACTATATTAGCTGCTATTTTAATGATTAGGTTATTTGATTGTGGTAACTAAAAATGACATCTTCTTTTTTTAAATAAAGAAAATTAAATGTTGTCAAAACTTAAAAATTTGAGAAAAAAGTTTTAAAGGCAAAAATTCTATATTTTTTTTATTTTACATAAAAAAAATCAGCAAAATTACAATATTAAAAATAATTTCAGACTTTGATTTTATTAATTACTAATAAGAGTGAACGTGCTAACAACAATGTCTCCAAAATAGATATAGAAAATTAGTATATGTTTTTTTTTTCACTACTAAAATTACCATAATTCTTGTGAACAAAGAAATAAAATTTCTTAAATCCCAAGAGTTGACTAATAACTCGTATTCAGCCATTGTTTTTTGAAAGGAAAAAAAAAAACACCAAATTGTTCATAATTTATTTGAGTACCCATATATAATTCTTTTCACATGCTACCAAGATTGACTTTGATTCTAAATAGTAAAATAAAAGCTATCACCTACCAAATTCATCTTGTTCTACGTTATTCTATAAATAGATGCATGCACCCTTCTACCTTATTCACCAAACAAGGCAAATACTCAACTAGTGGAAAAACATTCTCCTAATCTAGTCTCCAAAATGTGTATTGGAAAAGGAGAATTCACCGTGAATATTACCAACAAAGAAATAGTGGCTGCTGCTCTTCCAATGCAAGAGCACTGGCTTCCACTATCAAACCTTGATTTAATTCTACCCCCCGTTGATGTTGGTGTGTTCTTTTGCTACAATAAGCCTATAATTACTACTGGCACCCACCATAACATTGTGGAGTGTTTGAAAAATTCTTTAGCTGAGGCTCTTGTTTCTTATTATGCCTTTGCTGGTGAAATGATGACGAACTCCATGGGTGAACCTGAGTTGCTTTGCAACAATCGTGGTGTGGATTTTGTCGAAGCTGTTGCTGATGTTGAGTTACAATCTCTCAATTTGTATAATCCAGATGAAACTGTTGAAGGGAAGCTTGTTCCAAAGAAGAAACATGGTGTGCTTGCTGTTCAGGTGAAATATTCATTTAAAAAACAATGCAACATGTCTACAAATTTATTATTATTATATAAAGTGTTCTAATTATCATTGTTACTATGCAGGCAACTTGGATGAAATGTGGTGGCTTAGTAGTGGCTTGCACTTTTGACCATCGTATAGCGGATGCCTATTCTGCAAACATGTTTCTTGTATCATGGGCCGAGATAGCTCGACCCAATGATAACAAGTCTTTGATCCCAACAACGCAACCTTGTTTTAGACGGTCACTTCTAACCCCACGACGCCCATCTTCCATCCATCCTTCACTTTATGACATGTATGTCCCTATCTCTGATCTACCTCCACCACCTGAACCTGAATCTGACTCTGATATTAAAACCGACCCAATAATAAGTCGCATATACTATGTAACAAGCAAAGAACTCAACAACATGCAGTCACTAGCCAACTCAAACAACAGTGGTAGTTCCAAGCGCTCAAAACTCGAGTCCTTTTCTGCTTTCTTGTGGAAAATGGTTGCTGAAGTCGCTTCAATGGATAATGAAAACATTGTGGCAAAAATGGGGCTTGTGGTTGATGGAAGAAAGAGGCTAAGCAACGGTGACAAAAACAAAGAAGAGATTATGAATTCATATTTTGGGAATGTGCTTTCAATTCCCTATGGTGGTAGATTAGCAGAAGAGCTGGTTGATAATCCTCTATGTTGGGTGGCAGATCGAGTTCATGAGTTTTTGGAGGCGGCGGTGACAGAGGAGCATTTCTTGGGGCTAATTGATTGGGTGGAAGAACATCGACCGATTCCAGGATTAGCAAGGATTTACTGTGGTAGCACTGGTGGAGAAGAGGGACCCACATTTGTGGTGTCTTCAGGGCAGAGGTTTCCGGAGTCGAAGGTTGATTTTGGATGGGGGAAGCCCGTGTTTGGATCTTATCATTTTCCTTGGGGAGGTAGTGCTGGCTATGTTATGCCAATGCCAAGCCCTAAAAGGAATGGTGACTGGTTGCTTTACATGCACCTTCCTATGGGACACTTGCACTTCATGGAGGCTCAAGCTCCCGATTTCTTTAGACCAATCTCATGGGATTACCTCATCAATTAAAATTTCTGTTGCTAAATTCATTTGTTTGTTAATTGTATTATTCCTACATCCACATGGGTTCATCATATAACTATAAAAAATTTGCATTTTTCTAGTAATTTGCTTTGAATTTAAGATGAATGATAATGTAATGTTCCTTGTAAAGGTAGTAAAATGTTCCCAAAAAAGTAAATAAAAAGAAAGATTGAATGTCAACCAAATTGAGTAGTTTGAATGATAATTTTTTTACATAAAGTCAAAGAAATTAGAGATATGAAAGACATATTTAATGTTTTTAAAAACTTGAACTTGTTTCTAGTTTATGAGTAGGTTTTAGAATTTAAATTTGACATTTGTTCTTGAGAGAACCGTTACTTATAGTTGAAATAAACTACTAAATAATTGCTACTTCAATGGCATGCCAAGTTTGTGGCATTTACTTTGCTGAACTTGCTTTATCCTTAATATATCCTTAATACATTACGTGTGTGTTTGGTTATGCAGTGGACATAACTGATTTTCATACGGGTCCAACACACTTAACTTTTGCTATCAATGACCTATTTATCATATTGTTATAGTTTGTCGATGTTCTCCGATTTTTTTATTGCTTTTGTGATGTTGATGATCAAATATTTTGGTTGAAATGTTGACTTTCATCCTCTCTCCTCCCTCTCCAACAAGTTGGCCCTAGTTTTCACTTTGAGTTTCTTCATTGAGGGGTGGTTTTGGGTCAATTCTTGACCTGAAACTTCATCTTTTTCTTTCTTTTTCAATATAAATAAGTGATTTTCACACATATATATATATATATAGGTTTTTTCTTTGAGATTTCATCATTTGGTTTTTCTTTGTGATTTCGTCATCTAAGTTGGTGGATTGTTGTTCGTCGTCTTGTGTGGCGTTATTTGATTTCCCGTCTTTTTGCGGTGTTCATTTTATTCATATTGAAAGATCGATTATTCAATCAAAGATTTGAGCATCAACGTTGCAAATCCGGAGGTCATGGATATTCCGATTACTTTAATTTTATCTTATATTTTTGTAGGCATTATGCCGTTATATGCTATTGACTTGGATGTTGTAAGTTTGTTCACAGATTCATCTTTTACGTTTTTAGTGGTGTTGAATGATGTAATCTCTCAATTTGAATGAATGAATATAATTTTATTTTTGTCAAAAAAAAATGTTGACTTTCATCTTAAATTTGTTGTCATCACCTTTGAACTCATTAGATTTATTTGATGAACATAATCGAAACAAGGCTGAGAGAATGCATGATTTTGTGTTAGGTGAATACTATAGTATTCTGAAATTTTGTTAGGTTTGTTAACTATCATGTCATTTTTCATATTTAATTATTTAAAAATAAATTCAATTTTGAATTAATTCTTCCTATGAAATACTGGTATCCAACAAAACTCTAAAATACAAATTTTCTTTATCCTTTCTGTTATTATAAATTTGCAGTAGTACATGCATGTCTCTTTTTTTTCTCTCCCTTTTGGAGCTTGGTGGCGTTTCCAATATAGAGTTGAGGTAAGTTTCCCATGAGGGGAAATATGCAATCCTACTATTCAGATACTTGTTTAAGTCTTGCCAAAAAAAAAGATGTTTCTTTAAGTAATCGACGGCTTAGATTTCAAATGGCTTAAATAGCACAGGTAGATGAGACCTAAGGTAACTTTTTTGTGTGATTCCAAGGTAATTTTTTTTAGTCCGATCAAATGAGCTATAAAATGAAATACATTATCGAAAATCAACAAGTCCTTCAAACACAAGAAGTGTCAGAAAAGACTTTGGATTATAAAATTTGAAGTACGTAATTTTGTTAAAAGAAAAATATTTTTTTGGCAAAGTAGAAGTTATAAAGGTATATAAAATAAGTTCAAATTCTATAGTCCAAAACACATGGGTAATTCCTAGTCAGCGTGAGTATTTTCGGGTGAAAAGAATTTGACTGTGGTCTTCCCTTTGTATCATGAATACTGTTCTTCGCCCTGCACAAAACGCTAGCACCCAGCTGAAAAGACAATTATACCCCTGCATGAGTTAAGTCACGTAGCGCATCTTAGCTGACGCTCGTTATAAGCTCTGCGTGACTTAAGTCATGCACCACTGGCATGTGCGCGAGTTAACTCACGCACGTTGGCCGGTGGTCAGAACTCAAGAACACACGTTTTTGTGGACGGTGGTCAGTTTTCAACCTTCATTCCACACGTTTTTTTACCAAGTTTTACACGTTTTTTGACCACATTAATGGTATTTATAACCTATACAATCATTCCCACCCATAAATACCCCTCCATACTTCCCTAATTTCTCACACCATATCACTTTCTCTCCCTCCTCACTCTCTCCTTCTCTTTCTCTTCTTCTTCTTTGCTTCTATAGTTTTTGGGGGAAGTAGTGGTCCGTCGGGTTGGGGAAAAGGGCATCACCCATTGAGGTAAAATTAGGTTTGCTTCCTTTTACTCCCAAAATCTTTTTACCGTGGGTAAAAAGAATCATCACGGGGTATAAAAAGAATCAAATTTACCTCAAGGGATCTTGATGTCTTTTTCCCCAACATGACAGATCACTATTTTTTCCAAGAGCTATTGATATATACCGAAGAGGGTGAAAATAACTTTTTACCCCATACCAAAGAGGATGAAAATAAATTTTTACCCCAAGAGGGTAAAATATATGTATTAATTATTGTAATGTTTGAATGATATTAATAAAACCAGAGTTATATTTTTTAATTTTGTTTTTAATTTTTATTTATTTTTGCATTTATTTTATGTTTATGATTATGTATTGAATAAAAAAATATTGTATTTAATGGTATCAAATTTATTTGTATCGAATTTATTTTCTAATTTTGTATTTATTTACATATTGAATAAATAAATTCGAATAAAGACTAATTAAACTTAGCGTGAATTCAAATAAAGAATTGTAATAAATAAATTCGAATAAAGTTGCGTATTAAATAAATTCGAATAAAAGTTACATTACATTACATAAAGTTTCTAAATATGGTCTATCATTACATGACATTACATTCGGAATTGCACCTTTCAACTACAACAATTGTGTTACCTCTTAATGGTGCAAATTCAAAGTTGCTAAACAGCAAGACTCCAGCGTTCGTCCAGAAGTGCTTTTGTTTCAGTCAAAATGTTAAATTCTCGTTGATCTTGGTTTTAAATGATAGTATCCAAGTGCCAACGGAATGAGGTCTAGACTTTGACACTTCAATATCATCATTTAAACGAAGCCAACAAGAATTTAACATTTCGAATGGAACAAAAGCACTTTCGGGTGAATGCTGGAGTTCTGTCGTTTAAAACTAATCAATGAAAAACTCATTCAAACATTTGGAGTGCAAATTATACATAAACCCTAAAACTCATAACTACGACATCAACATGCAAACATCTAATCATAATTAAGCAACATAAGTCATTTACATGTAACATTGTATCATTTCTTGCAAGCAAAATCAAAATTTAAACAAACCCTAAATCTATAAAAAAATCTCTAAAACTCAAAACCTACAACATAAACATGCAACCAACTAAACATTTAAGCAACACAAGTCACTTTCATGTAAACATTGTATGATTTCTTGCCAAAAAAACCAAAATTTAAACAAACCCTAAATCTAAAAAAATTATAATTTAAGAGAAAAAATCTAACATATAAACATAAAAGGTTAATGGTGTTTGATTATGAAAACTTACTTGTTATTGGAGTGTTGTTTGATTTGAACTTGAAGAAATTTTGGATTTGGTGATTTGAGAGAGATTTTGGAGAATTTTTTAGATTTTAGATGAGAAATGAGGAAATGAGGTGTTATGCCTTGTTTAAGACAGGATGTGGCGTGAGTCAACTAACGCCACACTAGTTAACTCACACGGCGCTAGTTAACTAACACAGAGTTTTACATGTGCGCTAGTTAGCTAACGCAGGGATAAAATCAGCATAGCTGTAGGGTGGGAGTATTTGATGCAGGGGAAAAACAGGATTCTTCTATCATGGACTAAACTTGCTATACCTGGACACATCTTGGGCCACTTTTTACTAACTTTTACTCAAAAAAATGAAGGCTAATTAAGCTTTCTTTGTTTATAAATAAAATAATGTAGGTAAGTGTGAGTGTGACCAATACCAATCTACGTCAAAGTACTAATATGCTTTAACGACTGTGTATACCGAATGTATATAGTTTAATGAGAGTTAGCGACTTAATTGATTAAGAACTTGTGTTGGAATTGTTTAGAAATGGAAAGACCAACTAAAATATGTAAACTCCAAAGATCCAGTTGACAATTCAATCACAAACTCGGTATAAAACTACCCCCACCCAGAACATCATCTTTTGGAGGTTTCCCATTTTGTTGTTCATTTTAATACTCGAAAATTAACGAAGTCAAGTTACACAAAAAATGATTAAATTAACATTGTAAAAAAGTAGGTATACCTAGCGACTACCAAGGTCAGAAAGACTAGTAATTATTATATGTTGTGTCTATATGGTGATAATTTTGGCACTTACATTGTAATGTTTAGAATGAGAGCATTGATGCATAGCAAATTTTCTTTTTTTGGGTGGTGACTTAGCAAATCTAATCTCAAAATGACGTTACATTTGGTTAGAAAAAAAAAGGTTTGGCGCAACTCCAAAACTACGCATAAATTCACGTATTTTGATAGTAAATATTCAGACATACATTCTTTTTCTTCTACATGCGTAACGTTTATTTATTTACTTTCTTTTTCTTCTATATGGTTAATTCAGATAGATAGTTACTTCAATTCATGGTAAAATTTGTGGTTATTTCAGTTATACGATTGAGTACAATTTCACAGTTTTTAATGTGATCTAAATAAATCAACTATATATACTCAACTAAATTAATCATAGTTTTGCAAACTGTTTTTGTTAGTTTCTATATATGCTACTTCCTCAAAAAAAAAAATATGCTACTCCTTCAGTTGTTTTGATAATTTTCCATTCATCCTTTAATGTTTGTAGTACAATTTTTATTATCAAGATCGGATGCCGCGACATATATTAGCATATTAAACATCACATACAACTTTATTTTTGTATGTGCTTCTTTGCACTCTCGCATGTATCTACTAATTCACGACAATATGCATACTTGATGAGAAGCACAAACATGCAGAATGAAGAAGAAGGTGAAGAGAAAAACAAAAGGATGAAACGAGGAGTGACTAATGAAATAGAAAAATTAGGGATAAAATTGTAATTTGATTATTAACATGTTTCATTCTATCGGATACCCTTAAATTGGGGGAATGAAAAATTGGATGAATTGGTGGTATTTGATGAAATAGGTTTCATCACACTCCATTCTATTTAACTCCTTTTTTTACAAAACCAAACATTGAAATTTGGTTGTATCCTACTCCATCCATTCTACCACTCTCCATCAATTTAAACATAACCACATATTATTCTAGGTACCATAATTTGCAACCCTAATTTAAGAAATTTTGTGGGAAATAAGTGAATTTTTTTTATAAGATATGAGTTAATAACAAGGTTTATTCAATCACCCGGTCCCTTAACTTAATTGATTGTTTCAATTTGGTCCTTTAACTATAATTTGTACCAATTTGATCCCCTATGTTTTGCTCTGTTATTAGTTTTAGTCTTTTATGTTAGTTTCTCTCAAAAAAAACGTTAACAAAAAGGACTAAAACTAGTAACGGAACAAAACATAAATGACCAAATTAGTACATAAATTAGCGTTTTTTTAAGAGAAACTAACAGGAAGGACTAAAACTAGTAACGGAGCAAAACATAGGGGACCAAATTGGTACAAATTATAGTTAAGGGACCAAATTAAGACAATCAATTAAGTTAAGGGACCGGCCGATTGAATAAGCCTAATAACAATTACCTTACACACTAGGTACCTCCATATGCACACAAGTAAGGGTAATGGTTATTTTTACGAATGATGATAACCTCACGAAAGCGAAGAATAGATGCATTCGTGCGTTGATTTTTATTCCATTTTCCCCATGTATTCTACCTCTTCGTTTTATTTTGAATTTTTTTATTCTTTATAAAGGTTATTCCAGCGTTTCTTGCAAATATTATTCATAAAAATTAGCACCGCTCCAAAAGTAAATACTACATTTCTCACTAAATATAAGCTTCACTATTTCATATGAATTGAAAAGGGAAATCATTTTTGTAAATCATTTTTTTCCTTCTAATTATGTAAAGGATTTGGTGGCATTACTTGGATGGGTGTTATGGTAGTGTACGTTTACAGCGTTCGAAAAATCTTTAAGAGCTTAAGTGTTTGTTTGGTCGGGAGGAATTCTGAATGATCTGGATGATGGCAAACTCATTCAAAGGAAGTCAACGAAATTGAAGGTGGGATCGAATGACATTTTCTAGATAGATCAACAGGAGAACATTTTGGGAAGAGGCACACAAAAGTAAGCTAAGTAATGATCTATAAAAATAACAAAGAGGCAAACTCTATTTAACTTTAATTCCAAGATATTTTTAGTTTACGATTTAGGCCAAACCAAGTTAAGTTTAAAGAAAGGACTAGAAGAAGAAGATGAAGGTATACATACCAAAATATAGGTAAAAATAAAGAAAAATGCTTCATTTGGTTAAGAAACAAGATGCTAATAGAAGCATGCATTGTTTCCTATGTTTCTAAGGGATTTAAATATTGGTAGCAAGAGATAGTACTAATAAAAACTATTGCACAATGAAGATCACAAGGCAGAAAAAGCATGATAATATATCTAGCTTGTACTGCAAGTCACTAATTTAGAACTTCTCTAGTGCAGTACAATAAGCTTAGTGCAGTACTCTAAGAACGACCCTGATATTTGATGAATTCTTTGACACAATTCAATGAAATAATTCACTTTTTTCCTCATTCTTAATAAAATCTGGAGTGAAATTGATCGGACAAACAAAGAAAGTGGGAGAAATTGTGGTCATGCTATGGCACCATCCAAACAATATCAACAAACTCGACTATTTTTTATTAGTCTTGGTCATGCTATGACATCAGTCATACTTGTAAGAACCATGTTTTCCGCTGCTTGATTTTTTTTTTTGTGGGTGTTAGTTTCAAAATTCCAAGATTCTCCTTTTTCATATGTACTATTTCTTATTTGATTGAGGTTTCACCACATGTGAGATTAAGGGTCGGGGCTTTTACAGTAAGATAGACAATCCTAAAAATTGCGTCAAGCAAAGTGACCAAATATGATAAAGAGTGTTCTCACAATCAACATGATTTTATACTATTTGCATTTGACATTTTTGACTTCCTAGCATCAGAGTTAATCTTTAATATATTTAATAATATGTACTATTCCTTATTTGATGAACTACCTATTATCTCCTTTCAAAAACTAACATCTATTGAAATGGCTTCTTAAAATTTAAGTACGCAACAACAATTCTTACCGTACTTGCATCTCTAATTTAAGAAATTTCGTGGGAAATAAGTAAAAAAAATTAATTAGATAAGAGTTAATAACATCTGCCTTACACAAAAAGTAGTACTAAATATTTGTTTAGGTGGGAAAGTTCTTATTGATTTTATGGAGTCCTAAACTAATTTTTATTTTGTAAAATAATTTGAAAATCACTATTTTGTAAATTGTAAATGTTTGTTTGAAGAAGTGTAAAATGTAAATGTTGAAGACAAAAACTAGGTGTCTCTTAGTTTTATGAATGTGTTGATGTTAAGAATGTTTGTTTAACAAAATTGGTAACTTAGGTTGCAAGATAGTTTTAATTTTGGATTTTAATAGTGTTTTGTTAAGTGTAGACTATGAAGTTTTTTAGCCTCAATTTTGTAAAGAAATTGTGATGCTCTATTTGAAATCGGTGTTTTTTTTTTATTATTTTAGAACTAGTGTATTTTGTTATGTATTTTAAATTGGGATTTAAGGCGTCATATAACATATCGACTACTCATTGCCTTATCCATTTAAAACAATCAAAGACGTTAATGGCAGCAACAACTTTATATTCAGTAATCTCTCAACAACAAAAAAAAACTTTATATTCAGTAAAGTTTGGGCTATCATCCACAAGTTTGCTATTTTTAATTAGAAAAAGTGCAATTTTTTTAAACTCGGTGTCTGAATGATCGACTAATTCGAGGGGATCAATTCTACCGTCCACTTGTGGGGGTCCTATTCTAAGCCAGAGCAAAATTCTGTATGGACTTGCCCACCGAAATTGACACCAGAGGGAATCGAACTGAGACCTTGATAAGAGTACACTCCAAGATCCCAAGTCAACCACTAGGTCAATCCCAAATGGGTTTAGAAAAAGTACATTTATTGTCGCTTAACTTAATTTCAGATAATAATTTTATTTATTTATCTTTTTTCACATCATTCTTATCTTTTTGGCCCGTTTGCATGTGAATTTTCAATCATCAAATCTAAAATTCATATGAAAACATGAGTGAAGGACCATATGTTTGAACACCAAGAGTTCATATTGAAATATAATTATAAATTTGAATCTTGAAAATTCACATGCAAATTGATCAAAATGACGAAGATAAAGTGAAAAAAAAAAAAGATAAAGGGATAAATTGTTACCTAAAATAAGTTACGGAACGATGAGAGTAATTTTGCCTTTTGTATTTTATTAAAGGGTTAGATGTTGGGTTCGTCGTATCTTACTTTAATTGTGTGAGTTTTCCTAATTACACCCTGTTTAATCCTGGTTGCACCCCGAAATGACGATATTACCCTTTCATAAAATTTTATTTTCAAAAAGTTTGTTCCTTAAACTGAGTTTAAGTAGGTTCATATAAACTTAATTTAAGTAGCCATATAAACTGAATTTAAGTGTACATCTAAAAGTTCAACCTTGTTCAATGATTCTAAGTAATCTTAAGTATGTACATGTAAACTTAGTTTAAGAAGGTCATATAAACTCAGTTTAAGTAAGTTCATGTAAACTTCATTTAAGTAGGTCATGTAAACTGAGTTTAAGTGTACATACTTAAACTGGGTTTAAGTAGGTCATGTAAACTGAGTTTAAGTGTACATCTAAAAGTTCAATCTTGTTCAATGATTCTACGTAATCTTAATTTAAGTGTGTACATGTAAACTCAGTTTAAGTAGGTCATGTAAACTCAGTTTAAGTAGGTTCATGTAAACTTAGTTTAAGTAGGTTCATGTAAACTAAGTTTACATGAACCTACTTAAACTGAATTTAAGTTAACCTAAACATGTAAATTGAAACGTCGTTCTCGTACAGTGGAATCGAACATGAACAAAAAAATTGAAACTAGCATTATTGACAAAGAAGAAGAAATTCCCTTAGTTATATGCAATCGAATATGATGAAAGGTGTCACTGTTTAATCTTCCACACAAATTGATTGAACATCAGGATTGATTGTTTGATTGTGGGTGAAAGAGGGTGAGTGAATTTGTATGGTGACAAAGAATGGAATCAAGGTTTTAAGAGAATTTATATAAAAGGGCAATTTCGGTATTATTAAAAAAAATTAAGAAAATCTGGGTGTAACAAAAAATATATGGGGTGTGAATAGAAAAACTCTAATTGTGTAATAATTTTTTTTGCACATGTTTGATAATTTAGTTGATCGCTTTTTTTATTACTAATTTGTTGAAACTAAAAATAATTTGAGGCAAGTGGTTTAGTTTTGCTATTGTAAAACTCTTAATATCAACTTTGTAATCATAAAAAATAATGCTTTTTAATTATTCATATCAAATAAAAAATTTATTATGTTATTGTAATCTTTTCAGTGTTTCTCTCAATTATATATATTTTTAAAAGGTATAATTAGGAAGATGAATGAACTCAGTACCCTTTGTTGGATAGATGCATGTGCAATCACTTATTCTTAAAGCTTATTAGGTCTTGTCATCACTTAACCTAATTTTTTCCCTCTATTTCTATTGCATTAATTGTTAATCACTTTAACCCTAAAAAAATCCCCTCCCAATTTCATTTACCATTTTAATTTTGAATTTTGATTAAATAAATTTAATTTTTCTAATTGGACTTTTAATGTTAAAACGCGTGTTTTCAAGAATGAGACACTGGAAAGGCAATAGAAACACATAAACTCGTGTGATATTGAGCCATTCCAAATGTCTTTCCAAAGACTTTTCAACTCTCTTCCAATTTCCCACCACTTCATTCAATTATTCCCTTCCAATGTAATATCCCACACCCCTTCTCAATATAGATATTCAGACATTTCATTCAACTTTTACAATGTGAATTTTATTTTTTATTTTCTTTCTCCAGAATTCTCATGTTCCTCGGAATTCTCTCCCCAACTTTTGGTTTCTCTTTTTTTCTTTCATTTTCCATTTTTGGATTCAATACTGTACACATGCTCCGACAAGTCGATGATCATTGATTTTCCTTCAAGGGTGAGTCTATTTAATAGTGGTAACTCTCTGATCATGATTGATTTAAAAATTACTTTGTTTGGGTTCGATTAACTTTTATCTATGTTACTTCCTTTTGTTTGGTCTCTGATTAACTTTATGATATTGTGATAGCTCCACTGCCTATCACATTGCTACATTGGAGTGAAGGTGAATTTGAAAAACGAAGTCAGTTGAAAATCTAAATATGTAATGCATATATGAATGTATCTTCCTTAGTGTGATTTCATATATGATATGGGTTCTATCTTATGGTCATATTTATATTTGTCGCCATTTCAGTTTTGTACCATAACAAGGTAACACGGTCTTCTCTTTTTCTAATATCGTTCTGGTCTATAGAATGATAAATTTTCAATTTAATTATAATTTAATTTTAAATCTTTTCTATCTCTGTTAATTCTCATCAAAGCTTCTAATTGTTTTCCTTCATCTCTTCCCCTTTTTTACATTTTCTTATCTATGATATAGTTGTTACTAGCTTTTGAATTTACTTTCATTCAATATTCAAATTTGATGTTATTTGTGCCACTTGGTGCTTTTGTAAACCTTTGATTGAGTTCATGTACTAATCTGCATCTTCTTCTTTACATCTTCTCCATAATTAATTGTTCAAAGTAGCTTTTGGTATCAATGTAAGTTTAGCTCTTTTTAATTTGTGTTCCTCAAACCTTTCTATAAATTTTCCTACTGAAAGCTCGGCTACATTACATTAATTGCTCTTTTGTTTTGGAAGATTATTTGAAGTTGTAGTTGTTGTTTGGTACCAGACAATCTTTATCTTCTAACATTTTTAAACATCCTCATTATTTCTCCATATCAAGCCTTTTTGCATGTTATTTTTAGAGTTTATTAATGTTTTTCATGTTGATTATGCATTCACTACCAAAGAGGTGCATCTACACTTTCGTAAAACTATTTTATGTTGAGGTTCATTAACACTCTCTTTAAGCATATTTATGTGTGGGTGTTTTGATTAGTATTAGAAGACTAGATGAGGGTCAAGCAGATAATTGTGAAGCACGCGTGAAGGTGAAAGTAACTTTAGCGATAATCCACGGAACAAGCAAATCTATGTTGAAATAGCAGGGTAAGCCATTGGGAAGGCTAAAGAGTAGGTCAAGAGGAGTTTGTCTGATGATAGTGAAAAGAAATGTTCAAACAAGCTGTGATTATATTTTGACAAAACTCTAGAGGAAAAATTTGTTTGGTTCATCATTTCATTTTTTTCTTTTGTTTTTGTTTACAGCCAATCAACACTTTGTAAAAACAAAGAGCTTAGTGAGATGTATTTGTTTAATGTTACATATCACATACAAGATATTGAATTATCAATTAGGTGTACGTATATGATTTGCACTTTTTATTATCAAATTTAAGTTGATAATTGAAATATGAATGGCTACAATTTGAGAGGGCAGTGAGTTGAAGTAGAAAAACTTGATTCATTTTTGAAAATAATCATTCAAATAATTATTCATGTATAGGAAATAATTTGGTCAAGGTTCTAGGCATCATGTTCTGTTTTCATTGCTGGCCAATTATGCAGACGTTCAACTTCTTACTTTTACTTTTCTTTGAAAGATTTTAATTACTTCTCATGTCTTAATATGGTTGGGATTGTTATCACTATTGTCAAAACTATCTCAAAAGAATTGGCCAAAAGGTTACAGTTCCATGAACATATGGTATTTAACTTTTTTGCACATACTTCCAATTAAACGATTTCAAGTTATTTGTAGAGATATCAACTTTCAAGCACTAACTTAAAATTGTGATCATAAAGTGATTTGGTTAATTTTAAGCACTAACTTAAAATTGTGATATCATAAAGTGATTTGATTAGATGATTGTGTAGAAAAACTTTACTCAGATGATATAACTAATATATGTGCATTTTAGTATGTCACGTTTGACCTTAAATTTATTTTAGATATAATCAAGCATTTTGTGCAAAGTTTGTTGATTGCAAGTATGTTGTGTCCCAATTATTTTTATTTTAGATATCGTAATGTGACTCTTGCATTGTATGGGTCTGTTAAGCTAAAAATAATCCTTGATTATTGAAACATTCGTTGTGTATTAAGTATTTTCAAATTTACATTATAACTACACCACCAAAACAAAATACATTATAAAATGATTTTAGCTCATAAGACTCGTGCGACGCACGGATCAGCAATCTAGTAATCTATGATGAAAAATATCCTCAAGCAGAGGTTTGGCCATCTACGCCGGGAGTAAAATGTATTGTCAGGGTTCATGAATTTTTCTTAACTCGAACAAAGAAAAAAGATGATGGATTTGGATGGCTTCTTAACGCAAAGCATTGTGAAAGCCCAAAAATCATTGAAGAAACAAAGAGAACAAGATGAAGGAAACAACTTATTTTATATGTCAATTTAACCATATTGGTGAAAATAACATGGCAAATGTTAGCTTGAAACATCTCAATGATTTGACGGCTTCTACTGATGAGAATCTAAAGGAAGTCAAGCAGAGGATGGAATCAATTGAAGCTCAAGCCCAGTAAGAGCTTGAAAATGGAGCTGAATCTATGAGTGGAGAAGATATATTGGGTAATATAGGTATTGCTCAAGAGTTGATGAGTGGAAGAGATATGAATGCTAATACGGGACATGCTCTTGATTCCCAAGGTTCGAAGAACAAATTGAATTATGGTATACAAAGTGATGATCATTTGAAAACTCCGAGCAAACAACCATTTAGGAAGGTTGATGTCAACCCAAATAGACTTGAATTTGTCAAGTCCATAAAGGAAATAAAGACCAAACAACTTGAAACATGAGAGAATGGACTTAGACATACACAAACAAAATACAAATTTTCAAGGGGGTTTTAGACTGGATAGATCCAAATCCATTTAAGTCAACGTTAACCTTAGTAAATGGTTAGTTTCTCTCATTGCTTCTTCAATAGCATTGCGGCCTTCACAATACATTGTGTTAAAAAAGCTCTCTAATTCTACCAGCTTAGTGCTTCGTTCGTGTTCAAACAAACTCATGAACCTGGACATCACGTTTCTTACTCACACCATGGATGGCCGATCCTATTTCTGAGGATAGTTTTCATCATACATTATGGGACATGCATGCATCCCACAAAGGGAATTGAGTATATTAATGTTCTTCATTATACCCATTGAAATATTTATGTGTGTGTCTATATATATATATATATATATATATATATATATATATGATTGAGAGGAAAACTAAAAATTTACCAAATCATAATAGATTTTCTTATCGCTAAAACATGAATTCTTATGATTGCAGCTGATATTAAATTTTAAAAAATATATTAAAGCAAAACAAAACCACTTAAATCAAATATATGTTTGTAACCAAAAAAAAATAAAATCAAATATAAGTTTTTACAAATTAGTTAAAAACAACCCAACTAAATTATCAAACAAGTGCAACTTTCCTAATATATAATTAGGATAAGTACGACGGCCACCAACGCCTTACCCTACAAAAAAAAAAAAAAATCAAACTCTTGGATGCTAGCCACAATTTTACTTTTTTTTTTTTTTTTTTTACTTTTTCATAGAAATTGTTACTGTCATTAACAACTTTTACTTTTCTTTATTAAAATGGTTAAGACAATGAATACTGTTATTGGGCAGTCTAAACTCCAATTTAAAATATATACCACAATACGATAGTTTTAAATAAATTATACAACGATTTCAAATAGAGTATAAAAAATTCTTTTCTAATGTGAAGCTAAAAAATTCATGATTGTTCTTTTGCCATTATCTTAGCATTCACATGATAAAAGGCAAAAAAATGTTCATTTTGA
Organism: Medicago arabica; assembly: GCA_946800305.1. Lineage (NCBI taxonomy): Eukaryota > Viridiplantae > Streptophyta > Magnoliopsida > Fabales > Fabaceae > Medicago > Medicago arabica. The sequence goes on from OX326970.1 coordinate 5,245,811, forward strand.
ATTTCAAAGGCCAATTCATTGGTTAAAAGACAAAAGATGTTGATGAAAATACGTGATCTTCCCTCACCTTCATGGGGTAGAAGCTAAACTTAGAGGATGATTATTTTTTTTTTTAAAATGATTGGTTTGAAAAGACTAATTTGTTGCATCCAAAAGTGTATAAAAGTAACAAATTTTGGACAACTTCATGAAAAGGGAGATGGTGAATTTCTGAAATCCAAACTTTACAGTTTCCTAGTTACAATTTTAAAATTCTTAAAAGTCAAACCAAACAAATGGGTAATTTGAATATGTTTAGGCCAAACAGGTAAATAATACAATGCATTAAAAAAATTGCATAAAAATAAATTTATATTCTATGAAAAATTTATTTACATTTGAAATCAACATTTACATAATTATAAATAATAAACAATAAATGTGTTCACATTTCATTTTACTAATTAAACATGTTCACATTTTTTTTTTATAAATTAAATGTGTTCACGTCTTTTTTTATTAATTAAATGTGTTCACATGTTGTCTTCAATATTAAAATAGACTTTACATAATAATAAATAATAAACATTAAATGTGTTCACATTTTTTTACTAATTAAATGTGTTGACATCTCTTTTTAACTAATTAAATGTGTTCACATCTTGCCACCAATATTAAAAAAAAAAAATTGTCAAAAAATGGTAGACTTATTTTAAATTTTATCCTCTAAACTTAGAATGTAATCAAATCCTAAATTTCTATGGAATACATTTAATTAGTAACCAATTTTGTCAAAAAATGGTAGACTTATTTTAAATTTTATCCTCTAAACTTAGAATGTAATCGAATCCTAAAATTCTATGGAATACATTTAATTAGTAACCAATTTATGTTTATAATTCACTATATATACAAATTAAAAATATAATAATTATGAGAATTTTTTCTACTTAAAATATTAAAAAATAAAAGTACACCTAAAAAGTAAATGAAAAATTATAAAACAAAATTGCATGAACAATTTAGTATATATTATATAAATTAATATATTTAAAGTTGAAGTTTTTTTTACCAAAATATTTAAATTTGAAGTTAACAATATACATAAATATAATAAACAATAAATATGTTCTTATCTTTTTGTCAACAACAATTATAAGTTTTCTGGCGCCTCCCCATGTCACCGTTGATTGAGCTGCTGCCATATGGCGTGTCTGTATTCCACCTTCTCACTCATTTGTTTTCTGGCGCCTCATGCACTCTAAGCTTCCAACGGACAAAAATTTGCAAAGGCGTGGCTGCACGTTGGTTTCTATTTGTGTGCTATGTTACAACCAGACCGAGAGCTCGTCCCATTTATTTCTTTCTTGCACGTTTGTTGTGGCTCTTTGGAGGTGGTTGGGGGTGCAGCGTAACTGCTATTTTTCTTTAGCTTCGGTTGCCTCCCTTCTTGACTGTGTCCCTCGGCTGTGCAGCTCCCAGCTAAGGGATGTTTTTGTGGCAGCTATCATTCACATTGTCCATGCGATTTGGCTGGCCATAAATTCCATCCACTTCAGCTCGGCTAAAGTGTCCATACATTACACTATGATAAAAAATTTCCTCCTTGATTGCTCTGTCCGGAACCAACTCAAATGGGAATTGTTTGTCCGCTGACATTAATATTTTGAAGAAGTTTTTGATTGCTCCTTTGCATAGGCGTGTAAAAGATATTGTTACTGTTTTTTTGGAAGCCTCCCACCGTCAATTGGGTCAAGGTGAATACTGACGGCTCGGTAATTAATTCCACTTCCTCTTGTGGTGAGATTTTTCGTGATTTTAGAGGCTCTTTTTTAGGAGCTTTTGCTAGTAACCTCGGAGATCTGTCTGTTTATGAAGCGGAAATTATGGGGCTCATAATGGCAATGGATTTTGCCGCCCATAACAATTGGGGTAGATTGTGGCTGTTGAGTGATTCCTCTAGTGCGGTGAACGCGTTCAAAAATCAATCTCTCACTATTCGACTTCGGAATTGTTGGCATAATTGTATGCAGTTTGGTCTTTTTATTATTTGCTCTCACATCTGCAGGGAGGGGAACGGTTGTGTAGACATTATGGCAGACTTGGAACACGGCCTAACTGTCACATCTTGGTATCATAATATGCGTGCCTCATTGGCGGTTGATTTTGCTAGAGACAGACATGGTATTTTTAATGAATTTTTTTATTGATAAGTATATTTATTATGTGAATATTTAAAATTTAATTAAAAAATATTAAGTTTTGAAATCACTTTTATTTAATAGGAAAATTTTGAGAAAATCAATATTATCTTATATGTTTGAAAATTAAATAAAATAAGAAAATACACAACCATATATGATATTCTCAATTAAAATTGTTTTAAAATCATCTGTTTTAATATTAATATTTATCTATATACACAACCAAACACAATCTTTCATGTAATATTTACTAATACCAATAATTATAATAATATTAATACTTTTATTTATTTATGAAACTATAAGAGATATTTTCCTTAACATATACCATCAAGTAATCGGAAAAATCTTTATTAATTCGTCAAAAATAGTCAATACAGTATAATCATAGTCATTCTTATTTTCTGTAGTCTAGATGCTATAATATATTATATTGATTTTTTTTTTTTATGTTTGCAGAATTTCTTAAGCAACACGAGGCATGACCAATGGAGAATTTGTTTAATGGGATGGACACTCGTTGCTTTTCTAAAAAAATAATAATAGTCCGTCTTATGTAATGATATTGTCAATCTAAAAAAATTATGAATATATTTTTATTTTATTTACTTATATGTGAATGTCTCTCTCTAGTTTAGTTAGCTAGAATTTCAATGTAAACTTTTGGTGGTATGGTGTTATGCCTGGTTATATATAATCTCTATGTTATTATATTGATGATTTATATATGTTTATAAGGCCTTTTACGACTTACGTCCAAAAATAATATTTTGATTTAGAAAGCGCGAGACACCGACTATTTATCTAAAGGATGTGAAATTAATTCATATGTGGATGTTAGTTTCTAGACATAGAGTTAAGTTTACAGTGACATATAACGTCTGATCTTAATACCATTGAACCAACTAACTGCACGAGACTTCAAAATTAAATGATATAATGGATCTCGCCTCGTATGCTAGCCATAAATATGTACTATAAGGAATAAGATAAAACATAATTGAAAATGATGTCAGCATGTGTGTGTTGTGTGTTGTGTGAAATTTGCAATTCTTCTTTTCACTTGTTTATTTGGTATTGGATAGGGCTGACAATGAACCGCGCTAACTCGAATATAGTTCGGAGCTCGACTCGATAATTAACTCATTGAATTTGGTTCATGAACTAAATGAGTCGAACTTAAACTGAAAATTAAGTTCGTTAATTAAATGAGCTGAACTTAAACTTTATATGGTTCGATTTGTTTGGTTCATGAGTTGTCTCGATAATATATATATATTAATTATCAACTTTTGAATTAAAATAGATGGTTGAGATTAAAAGTCTCGTTATAGACAACTCGTATGTTTTTGCCCATATCCATCAGTTCTATAGTGAACTTAAGAGTCTCAAACATACTCAGTACTGTTTCATCCCCAAACCCCCATTTTCAAACCGTTCCGTCAGAACCCTCACCTTCACACCCTCATCGTCGTAGTTCACATACCTCTTCAACATATGTTCCTCTAATCGCTGTACTCCCAATTTTTCATCCCTTTTTTCAACTGAATCCATATTGAAAATTAGACACTCTTCTATTGATGGCACACATGAACCATAGAGACTACTAACTCAATAAATTTCTTCACCACCTAGCTGCTACACACTCTTTCCTCTCAAACCTTAATTTTCATATCCAACGGTTTTTAGAGATTCAATTATAAAAACAAGTTTTTTTTTATGGCATACAAAAGGTTACTGCATGTTATAGTTGAATGTTAAATTATGTGATTCGAATAAACGTAATGAACCTAACGAGTCAAACCGAACCGTTCGTGAACTTTAAACGAGTCAGACTTTTTTAAACAAGTCAGACTCGAGTTAATAAAAGAGTTTGTGTCGAACTCGAAGGAATAACATCTCTACCCATGTGGATGTTTGGTAAAAATTAAGAAGTTACTCTCTCCGTCGCTATATGTAACCCCCCTTGTCTAATTAAGAAATTACTTCCTTAAAATTAAGAAATTATATTCCTTGGAATGATATTCCTAAAAATATTATTTCAAGGAATAACATTCCTACCCATGTGTTTATTAAAAATTTAAATTTTCTAAAAATGTTTTAGAAATTATTTAATTAAAAAAATAAAAAAGGAAATAAATGTGGGTGGTAGTGAGAATTTACAGCAAATTGAGTTTTATTCTGATGGGAACGTTAGATTCACATCCTTTAAGCATGTAAATAACAATAGAAGAAATTGTGTGCAAATAACATTCTAGGAATATAACTTTTTCAAGGAATAAATTTTCAAAACTTGAAACAAACATAGAAAAATTGCATTTCCAATCTCATATTTCCGAAAATCATATTACAAGCCTTGAAGCAAACACACATGTCATCTTCTCTTTTTTTAAGAGAGAATTTTAATTATTAAAAGTTTAAGTAAACACAAGGTGTGCTTAGGTGCCAATGCTAATATGTACAAATGATATCAAAACAAACCAGGTGTGTTCTCCAAAATGTGCTAAACAACAAAAAGAACCTGAAAATTGTACATGAATCTCGATCTTTGTCAAAAAGATTAAGAGTCCTATTAGATTAATGTAGCGATATGATTTGTTCTTTAATAGTTTGACTAATAATTTATTTCTAAATTTCTAAAACTTCAATTCAATATTGGCTGCAAAACAATGGTGGTAATGCTTCAACTAGCCTTATTTGCAATGAATGGTGTGGTGGCTGACAATAAAATGAGTAAATTTATATCATAATGAAATTACTTATAACCACGAGTAATTAAAAAGCCTTGAAGCATGATCAACAGAAGAAAGGATAAACATGCATGCATGCATGTAGAGTACAAATGCAAAGGACAAAATCTCAATGGACTCTTCCACTTGCTACAGTTATTCGCCAAATCCAAAGATTTATCATGAAAATGATCTTTAAGTTAACTTGAATGGAATGAAATTACTTTTATCATAGGATCACAAACAATCGTTCCTTTTACGAAGTGAATATTTAAATTCTACCTTAAACATTAACTCATTTTTCTATAAGATTTAAAACATTATTATTGTATTGAGGGATTTGTTTCGATAGATGAATATCCATATTTAATAATTTTATTAAGTCTGCAACAACTTAACATAATATCTTCCCTCTAATTTGCTGTATTAGGTTAGCAGTAATTTAACCTAACAAATTTCATCTAAAAAAATGCATCGCACCAATTTCATTCATATCCTCTTGCCTTCTTTTTTTTTACAATATTTTGTACACATATTTAATACTAAAAAAAATGCATCGCACCAATTTCATTCCTATCATGTTGCCTTTTTTTTTCAATATTTTGTATACTTATGCCTTTTTTTTTGACAATATTTTGTAAACTTATGCCTTTTTTTTTACAATATTTTGTACACGTATTTAATACTAAAAAAAATGCATCGCACCAATTTCATTCCTATCATGTTGCCTTTTTTTTTTCAATATTTTGTATACTTATGCCTTTTTTTTTGACAATATTTTGTAAACTTATGCCTTTTTTCTTACAATATTTTGTACATTTATTTAATACTAAATTTTTTGACCGGTAGCTCTATGAGGTATTCTTATTGGGGGCATGAGTAACTAATCCTTTATTATAAACGCTAGAGTTGATGTGCTATCCCTTTGCCCTAATCTCTTCCTAATTTCCCTCCTAATCCCATATTTATTGCTAACCTAAACTGCCAACTACCCAAGTTAATCTCAACCTGCATAATTGATGTTTCAAGTAACTCCATCAACCAATCAGCGCTTATGCTTATGCTTTTGCTATTCTCCCTCTATACAAACTACATCTCACATGCATTATATGTGACCTTCCATATACTTCTTCTAACCAATCAGCATCACACTTATTCCACTATATACTCAAGCATGCACTTATTTTCCATCATCATATTTCTTAAGTGATGCTCAAACATTGTTGGTCTTGCACTGTTTGAAAGGTATTTGGTGATTCCACTGTTCCATTGGATTACTGTTTCTCATTCTCTGTTAAATCTTTCTGTCAATCTTCGTGTATTTTTACTTCTAATTGCACTCATGCCTTTGTTATTTTTATCTTTGTTCGCAGCTCTGTTGGATCCAAATCCAATCACAGATCTGGACAAATTCGTTAACAGACTGCGAATTCAGTACAGAACTCTCACCCTTGATTTTCATGTAACTGATGTGAGTTTGAATCCATGTTGTAACGTTTGCTTTTGGTTATATTTTAGATGATTGTGTTGTACTGAACTTGACATGCTTTGATGTAGGGTGCTATCTAGCTGCCAAATAAATGTTAGAACACCTAACTAGCAAATTCAGAAAGGCAACAATCCAATGACATGTTATTTTCTAAAAGATTCTCAATATTTTGCAAAGTTACCATCATCAGAAATATTAAGATAGCAACTGTAACCAATAAGAATTTATAAATCTTCTTTTCATATTAATAGAACTAAAAATGTGCTAAAAAAAGGATACTACAATTATATATGCTTCATATTGTTGTTTGCAAAACTTACGAAAACCAAATGAATGAATAATATTAAATGGGCGTGCATTGTAGATTTATGTTGGTGCTTAAATTACACCGGATGAAATGTCGATGAAATGACATCAATATACAATTTGGACCGATATTCATAGATTATAATATTTTCTTTGTGACCAAATGTTTACACAGTTTGAGATCCTGGGTTCACTATGATTAGAAAAGCATTAAGTTTCTAAGAGCCTCAGGCACTTTGACTTTGCAGCGAGTTTAGAACGTTAACTCATCCCAATACTTATATACATTCAACAATATGATAATGTTAACAGTGTCAGACTCAAATTAAACTTCTATATAATGAAGGAAAAAATGAATTTAAAAGGCATGTTTCAAGGTGCATCAATATATTACTTTCTTTTGCAGTAGGATTGAAAGGAATAGGGATATACTCTAGACATGCAGATGATGTAGCAGTATATCTCACATGCACATGGATGTGTATATCATGCACACAAACTCAAATTTGGTCGTTATACGTCTAACAAGCAATAGATACTTACCTCTTAAAGCAAACACACTTCATAAGGCATAAAGCAATAGGCATAATATATCATGGTCAGTTTTGTATTGGTTTCTTATTTACAGGAGTTTGCTTTTCAATGTTAAAATAAGGGTATTTTTTGAATACATTGTTAAACCATTTTCATTGGATGTTTTGGAAGGTGAATGTTTTCTGTGCTCAATGTTTAAGCACGTTCTTTGTTTGCAAACGTATAAGCACCTAATCCTAATTATAGATTCTCGTAGCCATTTCTAGTCTTTTTAGTTTCGGTTTTGTTTTTCCGTTTTCTTTTTTGAGGGTATTGGCCTAGCCCCCCTCTTTTGTTCAAATTTTTCCTTTCTTTAATAATATTATTACATATTAGGGAGGCGGCAAAGGATGGGAGGTGTTATTGGGTGTCAATCTAGTTGGGATGTTTCAGCTTCTCCCTGATGCCTAACCTCCCTATTTTTGCCTATAAAATAAAATTAATACTAAAAAAATGCATGGCACCAGTTTCATTCCTATCATGTTGCCTTTTTTTTTTACAATATTTTGTAAACTTATGCCTTTTTTTCCTTGACAATATTTTGTACACTTATTTAATGCGTTTACAAACAGAATACCCTAATTTCCATGCAAACTCGGCTACCCTAATTTCCATACAAACTCGGCTATATAGCAAACCCTAAACCGTGTTTCTCTCAAAAAAAACCTAAACCGTGGTAAATTACACAGACAGCAGAAGAATCATGTATTTTGATAAATAGAAATATATAATATAATTTAACGATCTTTATTACAGTTGATATGATCCGTACGTCGCACGGGTCGAAAGTCTAGTTTTGAAATATTTCAAAACAGTGATGGTTAGGGTTAATTTTAGAAGTTCAGGGTGTGAACGAGCAAAAAGGAAAGGGAAAAGAGCAGTTTTCTAATAGTTTTGGAATTCCTTCTCGCTATGCTTGTGCCCTCTATCTCCTTTCCTTCCAATTCAATTGAACCGAACTGAACTGTTTGCTAAATTTAAAATAACTGAAATGAACTGTTTGCATTTCGAACTGAACTGTTTCAAACCGAACTGAAATGTTCGGAACTGAACCGAACTGTTATTATTGATACCTTTGAAAAAAATATGAAAAGCAACAAATGAAATTGAATTTTAGTTACGGAACTGAACTGAACTGTTCCGAACAGAAGTGAACTGTTTCAAATCGAACTGAACTGTTTGAAATGAACTGAACTATTTCAGTTCAGTTTCAGAACTGTTAATAATGATTCAGTTTTTTTTTTCTTTCAGTTCAGCAGTTCAATTCAGTTTTTGATTTTTTTCCCACCCCTAATGATGAGTATCGAACGAGAATTAAACAACTAATGGCAGTTAAGTGCCGCTGAATAAAAATCTCCACAAGACTTATGTCCCGTCGGCTAAAAAGAATGATAAATTTTCTAAGCCTCCTCAGTTATATTGCAACACTTAAAAAGAGTACAAATTAATATTAAAATAGATATATGAAATAAAAAGAGATAATTAATCTCTAAAGGTATGGCAATGGGTACCCAATAGGTAGGGTACAGTGCCCTTTCCCATATCCGCATTTGTAAAAATACCCGTACCCGTGTCCGTACCCTCGTGGGCAACAACTTTAGTCCCCTTGTCCATACCCTATGGGTACACTAAGTGCTCATACCCGCACCCATTACCCGCACTTTAACTATGAAAAGACAATAAAAACATCACAAATGAAATAAATCTACGGTCCAATTTTTCTAAAATTAACTCATAAAACAGTACGAATCATAGTATTTAGTCAAATAGAAAACATCCAAAATATCCCTAAAAAGTTGTACACCGGGATGATGGAGTTGTTATTGTAATAAGCAGTTTTTTGGTTTAAGTCTAGGTTTAGGCTTAAATAGCTAAATAAATTAAATAATTATACACCAAAAATAATTAAATTATTTATGATATTATATAAATATGAATATGCGGGGTTATGGGTCTGGGCAGTATACCCTTACCCGTGTCTATACCCGTTTAAATTGGTGGGTATTACCCGGACCCGTGCCCAGACCCATAAAAGCAGGGTTTTACCCTACCCATTGTGGATATTTGAATACTGCTCTCCGCCTTGCACAAAATACTCTCATCCTGCAGTCATGCCAATTTTACCCATGCGCTAGTTAACTAACACACAGTTTTACACTTGCGTTAGTTAACTTGCGTTGCGTGACTTAAGTCACGCAAGTGTAAAGTGTGCACAAACTGTAATGTGCGCAAGTTAAGTCACGCAGCGTGACTTAACTTGCGCAGGGGCATTATCGTCTCTTCAGCTGGATCATAGCGAAATGTGCATGGAAGAGAGCAGCATTCTGGATATTTTTTACGAGTTTCCACTAGGCCTGGGTTCAATTGCCATCCCTAGGTCATCTTGTCTATACTGTTATTTATTTATCTAGTTATAGTGATATTTTCATCTATACACCGGTAAAAGTTTTGAAATTATAGAAGTAAAACAATAGAAATGAATACTTGTCCTACAATTTTACTAGTCCATGCTTCTTAGAATGTCAATGAAAACTCCCAGCTTCATTACTTGCTTAAGATTAATGTCAATGAAAGATACTAAATCTGCCCAATCATGAAATACATGTACGGTTCTAAACTTTTCATATTTAGTCAGCAGGACTTGAGCCCTGTGGAGCTTTTTTATTTTATTTTTATGTAGGCAACGCAAGTTAACTCACGTTAGATACTCAATGTGAGTTAACTTACGTTGAGGTTAATTTTAAAAGTTTAGGGTGAGAACGAACAAAAATAAAGGGAAAAAACAATTTTCAAACTATAAAACACATAGAAAACTAAAGAAAAATATATCCACTGCGGAGGGTAATGCAAAATAATGACTAAAAGAAATATACCAGATGATGAAAGATCCGAAGGAAATTAAGAGCAATCAAATTTGATTATCATCGGTACCAATTTCGGTGGGCTAGTTTACCTTCTTAAAAATAAAAATAAAAACAAACAAATAACTGAAAGAAAACTAACTATCACACAGAGGATGATAAATATACAAACATAAGCGAAAAGAAAGATACCAACAACATATTGAATTTATAATTCATATTACATTGATAATATTCATTACCAGATGTAACAATTACATTGAATATTCTAAGGTTAAGCGGTAAAATTAGTTAAAAGGTAAAATAAAATTCTATGGTTGTCTGACGTTTTTCTAATAAACCAGATACAATTTTGACGAAATGAAGAATAAACACAAACATCATGGAATCACCAATCTCTCTTTGATAATCTTAGGGGTTGGCAAAGTGATCCACCAAATTCATATCCATCTACTAAATATTTTTTTTAATAGATTGAATTCAACCCATCCATTTAAAAATATGGATGGATTCAATCCATCCAACTTATTTGTAAAATCTAATGGATTAATTGAAATATAAAATGTCCTAATAATAAAAAACTAAAAATATTAAAATATTAAAACTAATTTAAAACTAAGAAATTGGAAAAATCTCAAAATACAAAACATAAAATTATAGAAATTAATACGGGTGACAAAATTATTAGTTTTGATGGATAGAATTATTTTCTATTGACTAGGCCTAAAACAAAAAATTTCAATTAAGTCTATTTGAAAAACAAAATTGCTCTTCCTTCTTTCAAAATTGTTCATTCCCTCAGCGTGAGCTAACTCATGCAGACACTTTTAAGATCAATGAATGAGCAAAAACAAAAGGGAAGAGAAATTTTCTTCGAAAAAAAATGATATTTAACCCAAACCAATTTTATTTAAAATTTTAATATTAATATATATATATATTAATTGGGGGTGGTTGAGCGGTAGCCACTAGTGTTGGCCACTGTCGTAGCTGGTCTGTTGTGAACCATTGACGTACGACGGAACACCGCCAAAGGTTACTAGAAAATTGACCGAAGAACTGTCGTGTATCCGCCGAAGTCCATCGTGGTTAGTGGCGGTCGTTGACCACAACAACCACCCCATCAAATTTGTTTTTTTTAATGGAGCCACCCCATCACATTTTTAATTATTTAATTAATATTATGAAATATTTCTGAATTATTTAATTCATTGGCCTTTTGTAAAAAAAAAAAAAAAAAAAAAATCATTGGGCTAAACAGTAGGATATTACCCCCACCACTCTTAAAAAAAATACAGTAAGTTATTAATAAATGTGTAGTGGGTTATTAAATTAATTCATGAAGAAAAAAAATAATACACTTTAAAATATAGATTGGATGGACATTCATTTATTAATAATCTAATAATGGATGAATCATATGGATTTTATACTTAACAGATTGGATTAGATGGATTATTTTTTTGAAAAACACTTAGTGGAGTTTAATGGATTAATGGATTGTTTGGATCCATCCATTAGAATCCAAATTCATATCCATCCAATCCATCCATTTTGTCACCTCTAGGTAACTGTTATTTTTATTTGAGGAAGATGATCAAAAGGTTGAGTCACCAAGTCTTCCAATTTCATCCTTCTTCTCTCTTAGAAAAAAATATATTTTTGTAGTAGTTTTTCATTGTTGTTTTTGCTTCACCCATCTCAAAGAGATGACTTTACCAAGCTGGAGAATTTATCACCATTAGAATATATTTTTCTACCATTAGGATATATTTTGGAAAATGCTTAATGTCGCGAAACATTATTACTTGAAAAAACATGAATACGCTGACAAAGGGTAAAACGCTGAAAACAAGTATCTTTTCCTCATCACTCTGAATCAAAAGAGTGCATTAAAGGACGGGAAAGGAAGAAGTTCTTCCTTATCTCTCTTGTTGCCTTTAATCCAACAAACTTTGTTTCATCGGTTGTACCTTTGTTTGTGCTGAGTCGGAGCGCGTCGAGTCTTTGAGTTTGATTGAATTTAAGGATGAGATGTAGTGTCCTTCCTACTAAATTGCATTAATTTAAAGATCAAACTTCAAAGCCTAAAAGATATAAACCATTTCTTTAATTCTGAAAGAAATTTTTTTTTATCATTCTCAATTTAACTTTGTGGAATGAAATAGAATGGACTATGAAATGGAATATTGAATTTTATGCTATTTTGAATTCGAGCTTGACCTGGTGTTGTTTTGTACTGATGATACAAGTTGATTGTTTTGGTACAAGATGAATATAAGGATAATGATGAATGGATAAATTTTTGTTCTTCTTGTTATGTGGTGCATAGAAATGTTTGAAGTAGAGGGGGCAAATAGACACATTAAAAATCTTTTTAGATAAGGATCCACTCATGAATTATGCCAACCGCTCATGTATTCGTGAAAATGCCGTCGTGATGTATAGCAACGCTCATATATTTTTCTACCATTATCATCAGCCCTGTAACACATGCTCGTCTGAAGACATATGTCTTTACTCTTGATGGATCAAATGCATACCTCGCATGGTCTAGTATCTTTTGGATTGTGTGTTTGTGCATCCATTCTCACACACCCAATCATATCTGCTCCAACTCTGAAGACTTGAGAATTTTCTGATGTTGTGCAACATATCTATAGAGAGGCTCAAGAAGCCTTCATATAATAATGGAAAAGGGTTGGAAGAGCTTTTGCGACCCAGTATCATATTAGGTTATGTTTGGATATTTTTATTTCGATGATTTGTATATTCTATTGTATTGGGATATTTTCATTTGCATATTTGATGGATGTATCATATTGTATTTGGATCGAAACTTGTCTTACAACACATGATGTAATAAATTTTTGTTTTTGTATCAATCAAAAGTAAGTATTCGAGTATTGTTTTCACAGGGACTAGTGCGATATCACAAGCCATTCAACATTAATCACCATTTTAAGTTTGGGTTTAATTTGTTGTTTGTATAAAACCTAATCAAACTATAATGTGATAAATAAACAGAGATTTGACAGAGATTAAAACTGCTGGGATTAGACTTCACTGACTGAACGACGCATATATTCGCATGATCGTGCATATAGATTCTAGTTATGATATGATATTATCATATATCCTCAACAACACTAGTTATGTCTAAATAATGTCGTGAGCTCAATCGTAGAGTTTGATCGACGACTTCTCAATCTATTAAACAATTTGATAGCATTAAGCTTTTATATTTAAAGTGATTATCAAAACCTAAATCTCATTTCTAGCATTCAAGTTTCAATAGATAATGTTATAACCTAGATTCAAAAAGTATTTTTCAATAACATTCTAATCTATAAGATCAAAACATCAAAAGACAAGAATAAAATCAATATCAAATAAAACTAGAATCATATATTGCTTAGATCAATAAGAATACATAATGTGCTTGATCAGTTACATCTAATCCCAACAAGATGAGATTTAGCTACTCACTGTCATGGTAGCCTTGAGAAAATGGAAGAAATGATGAATATGCAAGACAAGTTCTTGATTTCTCAAGTAATCTTGATGATGTTACACTCTAACACTCTTGTTATATGTTTCTCCAACAATTTTCCCTCTATCTCTCTCTAAAAATGATAGTATGATCTGATAAAAAAAATGAGGAAAAGGCTTTTATACTCTTTCTGATAAGTGACAACTTGCCAGGCGAGATGAGGCTCGCCATGGCGAGTGGAACTTTCTTCACCAGTGGGTTTCTTCCACGTTATCAAGGAGCATGAGATCACCTTATCTCACCATGGCGAGGCTATTGCTCATTGTGGTGGACCATGTTTCCCTGGATTCTGGACTTTCTGTAACTTGCTTGCTCCTTCCTTGCTTTTGGCTCGCCATGGCCTCGCTCTGGCATGTTAGGGACTTCTCAAAATTGGTGCTCTCTGTAACTCCTCGATGTAAGCTCGCCATGGCGAGTGAGCTCACTTCCTTATCGTTGTGGAAAAGCTTGGACTTGTGAAATTTCTGACTTAGCTCGTCTTGACCTCGCCCTGGGCTCGATGTGGCGAGTTAACCTTTGCACAATTTTGTTGATTTCGTCCTTGCTCAGTGTCTTGGCATCCAATTTTCTACACAATGGGATAAAGTAAGATATAAAAAGCATAATCGGGCATTTGTTCATTAAATCTTGGATTTCCCTTGGATAACTTGTAAAACAAGTAACAAAAGTGCCTAAAATACCATATGAAATTAACTGCTTTTCGGCACTTATCAACACACATCCCTCTAACCACTGATCTAACCAGAATAAAGTCTTGGTCCCATTACCCACCACCTTTACCAGTTTCTCATCACACCAACTTCCCACCCTCCAATCTTACACCTTTACGAATGGCTATAATATCCCTGCACTAACCGGATCTTGTTCTTCCTCCCTCCTTCACCCTGCGATCCTCCTCACACTCCATAACTGCATCTTCTTATAGCTTCACAACAATTACTCTAAAGTTCTTGAGCTTCTGCACATGGATCTGATGGGACCCATGCAAGTTGAGAGCATTGGTGGCAAAAGATATGTGTTTGTTGTTGTTGATGACCTCTCTAGATTCACTTCGGTTAACTTTATTAGAGAAAAATCAAACACTTTTGATGTGTTTAAAGATTTGTGCACTCAACTTCAAAGAGAAAAGGATTGTGGCATTGTGAGAATCAGAAGTGATCATGGAACTGAATTTGAAAATTCTAAATTTAATGAGTATTGTTTTGGTGAGGGAATTAAACATGAATTCTCATCCCCATAACACCTCAGTAAAATGGTGTTGTTGAAAGGAAGAATAGAACCCTACAAGAGTCAGCAAGAGTCATGCTCAATGCAAAACATTTGTCTTACCACTTCTGGGTTGATGCCATGAACACAACCTGTCACATACATAACATGGTTTACTCTGAGAACTAGTACTACCACCACTTTGTATGAGATATGGAAAGGAAGAAAACCAACTGTCAAATACTTCCATGTCTTTGGAAGCAAGTGTTATATTAGCTGATAGAGATCACAGAAGGAAAATGGACCCCAAAAGTGATGAAGGGATCTTTCTTGGATACTCTACTAACAGCAGAGCATACATAGTATTCAATTCAAGAACCAGAATGGTGATGGAATCAATCAATGTGGTGATAGATGATGTTTTTGAAGACAGATTTCCTGATGTTGAAACATCCGTTCAAGAAACAAATGCTCATGTTCAAGTGAATGAATCTGAACCAGAGAAAGAAGAAACTGAGGAAGCTAAGCAAAAATCAGATGTCCACTAGTAAAGGTTCCTCCATAAGAGTTCAGAAGAATTATCCACAAGATCTCATCATTGGGAACCCTGATCAAGGAATCACGACCAGAAGATCAGTTGGAGTCATTGTAAACTCATGTTTTGTGTCAAAGATTGAACCAAAGAATTTCAAAGAAGCCTTGACTCATGAGTTTTGGATTGATGCAATGCAAGAAGAATTGAACCATTTCAAAAGGAGTGAAGTTTGGGATCTTGTTCCAAGACCTGAAGGTATGAATTTTATTGGTACTAAGTGGATCTATAAGAACAAATCTGATGAAAATGGAACTTTGACCAGAAATAAGGTAAGACTAGTAGCTCAAGGGTACACTCAAGTTGAAGGTCTGGAATTTGATGAGACTTTTGCTCATGTGGCCAGACTGGAATCTATTAGGCTATTATTAGGGGTATCTTGTATTCTCAAATTCAAGTTGTTCCAGATGGATGTAAAAAGTGCTTTTCTGAATGGTTATCTAAATGAAGAAGTGTATGTTGAGAAACCCAAAGGATTCATTGATCCTAGCTTTCCTAATCATGTCTATAAATTAAAGAAGGCTCTATATGGCTTAAAACAGGAATCAAGGGCTTGGTATGAGAGACTTACACAATTTCTTGTGAATCAAGGCTACAGAAAAGGAGGAACAGACAAAACCTTGTTTGTAAAAGAAGAGAATGGAAGACTGATGATTGCACAAATTTATGTTGATGACATTGTCTTTGGTGGAATGTCGAACAAAATGGTTCAACATTTCATTCATCAAATGCAGTCTGAGTTTGAAATGAGTCTAGTAGGAGAGCTGACCTACTTTCTTGGTCTTCAAGTCAAACAAATGGAGGACACTATATTCATCTCTCAAAGCAAATATGCCAAGAACATTGTGAAGAAATTTGGCATGGATAATGGAGGTCACAAAAGAACACCAGCTGCCACTCATTTGAAACTGACTAAAGATGACAATGGGATTGATGTAGATCAAAACATGTACAAAAGCATGATTGGAAGTCTATTATACCCTATGAAGCCTAGATACGGATACAGGTGCGGGTACGATATGATACGCGGATACACGAATTTTTTAAAATTTAGGATACGATACGGCTAAGATACGTCAACAAATTTTTTATATTAAAATTTATATATATGTAAATATACTTGAAGAAAATAAGCATTGATTACCCTTATTATATGCATGTAAAATTTTCTTATAAACCATATTATATTTTCATTTGTTGGGATACGGAGAGAAGCATTCAACACAAATTTGATCAAATGTTGATTAATTGAATCGCCTCTATCGTTACCTTCATCCATAAGAAGTATAATTTTAAGTGGTTCATCGAGAAACAATTCTATCGATGCATATCTAAAATTGAATCGTATACATCTCTACTGAATTTCTAAAACATTGTCTCACTTTTTTCCTTTCATCTTTTCTAGGATACGTATTTGTGAAGTATCCTATAAGTATCCTTGTGTATCTTTGAAGTATCCAATAAGTATCAGATAAAATATATTTTAAAAATTAAAATAATTAATTCCGATACTTCGTGGGTACGTATCCGCGAGTATCCGTGAAGTATCGGTATCCGATACGTATCCGATACGGGTACGGCTCCATTTTGAAGTATCCGGGCTTCATAGGTTATACCTAACTGCAAGCAAACCTGGTATCACTTTTGTTGTAGGTGTCTGTGCTAGGTATCAAGTTGAACCTAAAATGAGCCATCTTACTCAAGTTAAAAGGATACTGAAGTACATCAACAACACCAGTGATTATGGGATCATGTACTCACATAGTGAGAACTCCATACTGATAGGTTATTATGATGCTGATTGGGTTGGAAGTGTAGATGACAGAAAAAGTACCTCTGATGGATGTTTCTTTCTGGGAAACAATCTAATTTCTTGGTTCAGTAAAAAGCAGAACTGTGTATCTCTATCTACTGCAGAAGCAGAGTACATTGTTGCTGGGAGTAGTTGCTCACAACTTGTGTGGATGAAGCAGATGTTGAAGGAGTACAATGTTGAGCATGATGTTCTAACATTGTTCTGTGACAATTTAAGTGCTATCAACATTTCCAAAAATCCTATTCAACATAGCAGGACAAAACACATTGATACACGTCATCACTTCATCAGAGATCTTGTTGAAGAAATGGTTGTGACACAGGAACATGTTGACACTGAGGAGAAACTGACAGACATTTTCACCAAGGCTTTGGATGCTAAGCAGTTTGAAAAGCTAAGAGGCAAGTTAGGAATTTGCCTACATGAAGAGGTGTAATGTTCTGTACTTGTGAGGCGTGCGCAAATTCTTATCCTCTGCACGTCTTTGATTTATGGGGTAAACTCTGTCATGATATACTCTTGATGTAGTTTGTGTGCTATTTGGCATATTTTGTGGCTAAAAAGAGGGAGAAAAATGATATGATTCTAACAGGTTAAAACTCATACCCCATAGCCTGATGTGTGTATGTTTGCATAATGCATTTATTTTACATTATTCTGGCATAAAGAAATTGTTGTTGCATTTCTTTTGCAACTTTTTATTATGGTTATTTGTCATATATTCCTCTGATCTTACTGTATGTTGTGACTGATGTTGCAAAAATTTTATGTTTGCTGCCAATGTTCTAAGGAATGTTGGAACATGTCTGTGTGACCTTTAATAGGTCTGCTAGCTGAAGATTATTCCCTAGATGGTCATTATCTGAAGAAATATTTGACCAGCCTCTGAAGGTTTCTCTATCTATGTATTAGGAATTCTTGTGTTTTTCTCAATTTTTTCATATGCATGTACTCGGGGGGAGTAGTGGAATATTTCTAGTAGTCACTCATAAGGTGTTACATTGAGGGGGAATGCAACTGTATTGAGTGCTTTAAGGTGCTTGAAAGTACTCAAGTTGTCTGAAATTTTTTGAGGAGTGTGTGTTAAACATCTAATTGTCAGCTGTCAGCTTATTACAGTTATGGGAAACTTATTTTTTCCCTTACTGTTATGTGACAGGGTTACATGTCTGATGTGGTGTAGGGTGATGGAACATCCTTGGGATTTATTTTTCCCTAAAATTGTAGCAAAGGAATTTATTTTTCCTCTGCTCTAATGAGACAATACTACTTTCATATTCGCTGCTGCATGTCTCTGACTTCTGTAATACCTTCTTATCTCTTAATTTATTTTAAGAGTATGTTGTTTTCTTTCTTCCTGAGTTCATGCTTATTTGTACACGCACCTTATCTTTAAAAGAAAAAAAATTTCCTTAACTTGATGTCCAAGCAATGTACATATATGTACATAATCAATTTGGTTTTATTCTCAAAGAACCAAGAATATTTAAGGGAATATTTGAAGGCGGTTGGGACGTTCCAAAATATGTTCCTACATTTTAGGACTTTCCATATTTGTCTCTTTGATTCTATTTTGTGGATCAGATCGATCTGAAATTTGTTACTGAAGTCCAACAAGGTTGTTAGCCCATATTGCTTCAATATAAAAGGAAGACTTCAAGACCTAATTAGGTATTCAAGCCGTAATACTAAAAAGTTTAGCTTTTAGGGTTTTGAGTCTGTGTGTTCTACTCTTGTATCGTTTTATGCAAGTTTAGTTCTGTTTATTTGTGAGCATTTACTGTATCATCTTGATACTTGTTAAGGACTGTGTGTTTGAGTTGTAAACTCGTTGTTTACACCAAAGCTTGTAAGAAAGGTCATAGCTTGTGTTTGAAGGTAACTTCACCAACTGTTTTGTTTGAGGTCTGATAGGTCACTGGGGCAGTGACTGACCATAGGATAAAGAGATGGGATCTCAGATCTAGGAGTCCCTAGGTTGAAGTCTAGACGGGTAGGTCCTAGGTCATAAAGTGTAAACGAGGAGTTTGCTGAAAGCTTTTGAATAAGGAATACACTAGTGGATTTCCTTCCTGGCTTGGTAGCCCCCAGAGTAGGTGTGTTTGTCGTCGAACTGGGTCAACAAACTTACTGTGTCTTTTACTATCTTGTCAATTATTTTCTTGTTTTATTTCTGTTTACGATATGATGTTGAAACATTGAACATATCATCGCAAACGTTCAAACATTGTGCATAACATATTAAAATAAGTACGCTTAAATTTTAATAATGATGTTATCCTCTGTCTCTCGATGTTATCACTCGAGAGATCGCAAGTAGAGGTAGATCTATATTGATATATAACTTTTCGAGCTTATGTCATAGAAATAATCGACTATTTTGCCATCGATGCATCATAAGTCAGTTGTTCTATAAATCTCGTGTGACACACGGTAATTAATAGCCTCAAAGTTAATTCAAAGTAAAAGTTTGATAAAAAAAATTAGTCAGTGTGCCTAAGTTATACACTGTTTTGTTCAAACAATATTATGATAGTGCAAAATGGTAAAATAACATTTTTATATATAATTTTTATATAGTGATTGTATGCGTAATTATTAAACTAACATTTTTAATACTACGGGTTTGACCAACTCTCGTTACGTGTATTGAGTCATTTTCATATTACCTTCCTTTTATACTTATAGCATTTCTTGAATATAAATAAAGAGCTTAGGACTATGAAATTTTTATCATATAGCCAACTAAATCTCTTGTGAGTTTTCTTGAGCTTACTTTGGAGTATTATTTTTCATAGCCATGGTGAATAATTATTGGGCTTTGCGTAGAGAAATACTTGAAAACAATGACAATACCCGTCCTGTTCAGCTTGATACTCAAACTCGCAATAACCATCAATCAGAAAATGGTTACCTCACAACACCACAAACCATGATGCGAAGACCCCAAAATCATCATCTAATGGGTGTCAACAATCAATCAACAAATGGTTTTACTCATCCTGTTCAGCATGATGGTCAAGCTCACAGTAACCATCAATCAACGAATGGTTACCTCACAACACCACAAACCATGATGCGAAGACCACAAAATCATCATCTAATGGGTGTCAACAATCAATCAACAAATGGTTTTACTCATCATGTTCAGCATGATGGCCAAGCTCACAGTAACCATCAATCAACGAATGGTTACCTCACAACACCACAAAACATGATGCGAAGACCCCAAAATCATCTCATGGGTGTCAACAATTTCGACCAAGGTATCAATCTTATTATTAATGTCTTTTTTGAAACCTCATATCTTAAAAATAAAAATTTGTGTTAGTAAGAATAATCCGCCATAAATTTGTGTCGTCGTTTAACTTTTTTCACGTCATTTGGGTTTGTTTGTATATGAGTTTTCAAACATCAAATGTACAATTTATGTGAACACATGAGTGAAGAACAATAGATCTAAACACCAAAATCTCATATTAAAATAAAATAATAGATTTGAATTTTGAAAGTTCACATTAAATCGATCAACACACGAAAAATGACATGAAAAAAAAGAAAAGAATGAAACCGTTGTATGAAAGTAAGTTAAAGAACGTTGAGGCTCTCTAATAGATTTGTTTTTATTTTTTTGAAGGAATAGATTTTTTTATTGTTATTATTATTATTATGACTTTAAGTTAATATTTGTTTCACATGTCAGATGCAGAGAGGTACCAGAGGAATAATAGTGTTGCTGCTGCAACTTTTCCCTTTTCTGTCAATGATACTACATCATTCATGACAGCAGCTCGATATGGTCGAGCACTACCCTTAGGCTCAAGTCTAACAAGTAGCCCACAACAACATATGAGATCACCCAACACTACTCTTCTTTCTTCTTACCATGAAAATTTAGCTCGAAATTCCTCATCCAATATTGTTGGTTTCCAAGGTTTTGCAAATTGGTCTCGAAATCCTTCAAGACCAATTATTCAGAATCAAAGGAACTCTAGATATCTTCCATATGGAGAGGGTTCAAATAGTAGGAATAATCCTTCTTTATCCAAAGATTTCAACCTTCGTCCAAGTGGTAACATGAATAGATTTCACAGTGTGAATGATGGCTCTATTCCAAGTGCAACTCCTCCTCCATTGTTTCCTATTAACAAGAATGATTTGAACATGTTTCTTTCTTCTGGCAATGCTAATTGGGATTCAACTCGTGATACATCAACGAGTCATCGTGTGTTCAACATTCGAGACAGTGAAGCTAGGAATAGATCAAATCCTCCTCCATTTTGTCCTATTAACATTAATGACTTCAATCCTCGTGCAAGTGTTGATACAAATAGATTTCATGTGAATGATGGCTCAATACCAATTACAACTCCTCCATTTTGTCCTATTAACACTGAGGATACAAGCATGTTTCTCTCTTCTGATAATGATAATTTGGATTCAGCTCATGAGACATCAACGAGCCATCGTGTGTTCGACATTCGAGACACTGATGTTTGGAGAAGGCCAATGACTCCCCCTGATAATTCTTTTGAAGCAATACAAACTGAAATGAAAGAGCTACTTCTTTTCAAGGATACAATTCCTACAAGCTCAGTGACTGAAGCTGATGATGCAAATGAAAACGATGATGAGCGTTTGGATCTCTCGCTTCATCTATAAATTATGAATAGCTTATGTCATTTTGGTTTAATGAATCATCACTTTTTTTTCAAATAATAAAATTTAGATGTGTTACAACTTTCATTAGAGATGACTCTCATTGCTGTATTTTTTTTGTTTTGTTTTGTCCACCATATAATATAATGAATTAATTTATGATTACAATCGAAGTACTAGCGACTTACTTTTATTTGAAAATATATTTTTCTTTTGGTGTGTTACTTTATACATAGCTTTGTTTTAAACGGGCTCTCATAAATAGACGGTAAAATTAAACCTCTCAAATTAATCGATCATTGTGTCAATACCGAGTTTTAAAAAAATATGCATACTTTCAGGCAAACATAATTTTAATGAAAACAAAAGTTTTTGGGTAGTTTTAAACAAAAATGATTTTGTTTCAAAATAGGTGAATTAATAATAATATATGGATTTCTTTATCAAACTAAAAATAAAAATAATATATGGATTTGTATAGCGACAACACAATTTGCTAGTAACTTTGTTTATTTTAATTTACCGTCTTTGTGCGGTGTATTTTTTATTTTGGTCTTAGTACGGTGTTTATTTGATTCAGGTTGAAAGATTAATAGCTTTGATCAAATGCAAATTCAATCAATGACTTTTACGTCATCAACATTGCAGATTCGGAAACATGAGTATTTCGGTGGCTTGAATATAGTCATATTTGTAGGCAGATTCATATTTGTGGCTTGAATATACTCTACCATTTTATGCTATTAAAATAGATGATGTGAGTTTGCTCGCAGATTCACCGTTTTGTTTTTAGCGACTTTGAATATGTATTGTATCAATGTACTCAATCAATTTGAATGAATAATATCGTTTTTTTGTCTATTTTTAAAATATAAAAAAATCAGGCTGAAAAATTTAAAAGGTAATTTTTGCTCTCTATTGAGTTTTTATAAAATCTATTATTAGAATAATATAAATATATAGTATTTTTTAATAATATCCTTACATAAATAATTTTTTTAAGGATGGTATAAATAACTTATATGTTTGAGAAAAAAAAACTTATATGCTAACTTTAATTATTGTTCGAAATTAAATTGGTATAATTCTATCCGTTAAAAAGTTATTTCTTTGACTAGCAATACGACTTTGTTTATTTTGCTTTCTCATCTTTGTGCAGTGTATTTTTTATTTTCATCTTAGTACAATGTTTATTTGATTCAGGTTGAAAAATTAGTTTTAGTCAAGTGCAAATTCAATCAATGACTTTTGCATTGTTAACATTGGAGATCCGAAAACATGAGTATTTCGGTGGCTTGAATTAATCATATTTGCAGGCATATGTACTCTGCCGTTTTATACTATTAACATGGATGACGTGAGCTTATTCACATATTCATCCATTTTGTTTTTAACGACTTTAAATATGTATTGTATGCATCGGTATATCCTATCAATTTGAATGAATAAATATTGTTTAATTGTAAAAAAAAATGAAATCAAGTTGATGAATTTAAAAGGTAATTTTCGCTCTTGAATGAGTAATATAAATATATAGTATTTTCATAATGATATTCTTACATAATTTTTTTTAAGTATGGTATAAATAACTTTAAAATTTGTCCAAAAATAAATACGTATAAGTTAAACTTTAATTGTTATTTGAAATTAAAATGGTATAATTCTATCTATTAAAAAGTGACTTCTTTTACTTTCTTTTTTTGTTACAATTTTAAAAGTGATTTTTTCCTTTAATTTAAAAAAAAAGTGATTTCTACTTTCTAGACCCTCATAATCAACATAACAACATTTTTATAGAAAACCTTTTAACGTATAAAAACCTTTTAACATAAAAAATAATGAACAAACATTCTCAATTTTTTTTTTACAAGTAAATTTTTTTTTTATAATAGCTTAAATCAAATATATGTAAAATATATATTATTCTACCTTATTTAACATCCAATCCTTGTCCAAAAAAAACATCCGATCTATATAATTACCTTATTTTTAAATAATTCTATAAAAGGGCGTCTGGTATTGACACCGTTCAAAGGTGAATCTTAGACATGGCAACGGGGCAGATCGGGGGCAGGTTTAAGCATCCCCGTCCCCGCCACCGCTTCCATGCACCCACCCCCACTCCTGTCCCCAAACCATATCGGAGGTTAAAATTGAACACCCAACCCCGTCCTTAATGGGGACGGGTCTCCCGGTCCCTCCTGCACCCCCTCCCGCGAAAAATATTTAAAAAATACATATTTTTTCATAACAACAAAAAGAATAATTATATTAATAATTAAATATTTAATAAACTTTTTTCAAAAGAGCAAAATAATTATAATAAATATGTTTCTAAAGAGTAATAATATATTAAAATCAGTTGGTGTTTATGGAAATAAGATTATAAAGTTTAATAAAGTAAATTTCAAAAAGCGGGACGGGGGTTGGTGCAGGGCGGATGTAAGCATCCCCATCTTTGGCCCCGTCCCCGTACTAAAAATTCAAATTTCCCCACACCTGCACCCAATTAAATCGATTTTTCCCCGTTAAATTCGGGATGGGGGCGGCCGGGTCTGACGGGGACGGGTTTTGTTGCCATGTCTATGAATCTTACTTGTTTTAGTAAATTTTAATAAAATATTATATCTAATCTCTATTTTATATTATATAAAATTCTTTTTTTGTTAAAAATGGTAAGATTCCACATTTGGAATATTTTTAAATGGTCATTATCATATTAGCTTGACTCATAATAAAAACTACTTACTTTTTATTTTAAATTTATAAATTTTCCTTTAACTCATTTTTTTAAGACTTTTTTCTTTTAATTATAAAGTGAAGAATTGAAAAAGATAATTAAAAATTTAAACCCTTATTTAATATTTCTTTTTAAACTATATATTTCTATTTAGTTAATAATTTTTTATCAAAATGAAATAAAATAAATGATAATTTTGCAATTATTAGTATATTTAAGAGGATTTCACAATTACAAGTATACTA
Source organism: Medicago arabica (assembly GCA_946800305.1). Classification (NCBI taxonomy): domain Eukaryota; kingdom Viridiplantae; phylum Streptophyta; class Magnoliopsida; order Fabales; family Fabaceae; genus Medicago; species Medicago arabica. The sequence goes on from OX326970.1 coordinate 5,270,763, forward strand.
AAAATATTATTATATTGCTATAATTAATTTTTTTTGAAGAAATAATTACATCTTTTTACAAATATAATTTCTCTAACAGGAATCTTATTTATGGTTTTGAATTGAATTGATCGAGAGAATTTAGAATGATATTAATAATGGTCAACTAGCTATTTTTTTCCTAAATATTGAAGAAGGAGAAAAATATTATCATTTAAAATAACATTTACAATCGTTTTTGAATTTACAAATTAAATATTTACCACTGTTATTTTAGGACTTGTTTTTTATAGGCTTAATATATTATTTGGTCCCTTAACTTATTTTATGTTTTCAATTTGGTCCTCTAACTATTAAACGTTTCAAATTGGTCCTTTATCTTCTTTCCATCATTCAATTTGGTCCTATTTTATTCATTTTAACCCCCAAAAAAAGGAGATCATTGGATAAATGAGGTCTATCAGATCTAAATGTGTATCACCAACACCTGATTTATTTTACTTTTCTTCATCTTCTTCCCTCATCTTCATCTTCGTACAACCTTCATCAATCTTCATCATCTTTAACTTTTTTTTGTTCTTTCAAAAATTCATCATTTCAACTTCAACAAAAACCACATAATCAAACCTTTAAATTTATAAGGGTTAATAGGTCTTTACCCCCTGTTATATAGGTCATTTTCGGTTTTACACCCTGTAAAAAAAAATTATTTACCCTCTGTAAAAAAAAATTGATTTACCCCCCTAATAGGCCAAACAAAAACGAAAATTTCATGAAAAAAAAAATTGGTTTTTGCTTGACCTACTAAGGGGTAAATCAAAAAAAATATTTTACAAGGGGTAAAACCAGAAATGACTTACATTACAAAGGGTAAAGACTTATTAACCCAATTTATAATTAACACAGCCGCCATCATTTAAGAGTTTGATTATGTGGTTTTTGTTGAAGTTGAAATGATGAATTTTTGAAAAAACAAAAAAAGTTGAAGATTGATTTAGGTTGTATGAAGATGAAGATGAGGAAAGAAGATAAAAAAAGTAAAATAAATCAAGTGTTGGTGATACACAATTTGATATGATAGACCTCATTTATCCAACCGTCTTCTTTTTTTGGGGGTTAAAATGAATAAAATAGGACAAAATTGAATGATGGAAAAAAGATAAAGGACGAATTTGGAACGTTTAATAGTTAGAAGACCAAATTAAAAACAGAAAATAAGTTAAGGGACCAAATATGTATTAAGCCTTTTTTATAGATTAAAAAAATTTATGATATTTGGTTATATTGTTAAAAATGATATTTTGAGAATTTTGTTTTTTGTCTCGCTAAACCATGAGAAATGACAGACATCAAGGGGGAAGCAACGGCATTCTAACTAGGGTGGCGCCCCGATGAACACATCCTCTACCGTCAATTCCGAAATATTATTAAAAAAAGGGAAAAAGATACAAGAGGGGGGACTAGACCAAAACCCTCAAAAAACAGAAAAAGAAAAAAATGGAAATAGAAAATAGAAAACATAAAATAGAAAAACAGCAACCGTCTACGGAAACCTATATTGAGGCATACCACAACAGTATGAATAAAAATTTGCCTGCAAATTAGGAGGTAAAGCCAACATTCACACCGCCCCATGAACTGAGTGACCCATAAAAGCCAACCTAATTTTTGTGTCCGAATTACCAAAGCCGCGGACATTCCAATATAAAACTATCATTGAGCAGTGGGAGAAGTATCACCCCTAGAACGGGTTTTCTACGACTTACCAATAGTGGTCTTCTTTAGGTGTTGCTTTTGTTTCTTTGATAAAACCAGGATGAATGGCATTTCAGCTGATTTTTTTATCATAATCACGAACTCGGCACCATAACTCCATGTCATGCTGAATTCTCGGATTATTTTGAATTTCATATTGTGCTGTTAGCGCCAAACCCTCAGGGGCCGCGACTTTCTCCAGACCCAAAACCCCATCACGGGACCTCTCCACGATATTTGGAGCCACAACTGAATCATCATTAATGGAACGAACAAAGAGGGGGCCACTTGGGGAGCCAGATTGCACATTATCATGCTCAACGATGTGGTCTGTATTAACCGGTAACAATTCAACAGACCTTTCATGCACGTCATCATGCGCTATAGGGGATGAACATGTCACATTCACATCAGAAATTTCAGGACTATCCACCAGCTCCTGCGATTTTGAATGGTTCTGTTCAACATCATCAGAAAGTGATACATGTGTCTGCTTCTGTGACTAGTAATTGAAGTCCTTGGTCCACTGAGAAAGTCGTAACAAACCCGCCTTAAGATTGATGGTGCCTGCTGCCCAAATTTTGTGTAAATCATCCGCCAAGTCGAAATGGAAATCATAGTACCCTTTGCTGAGAGGTACCATTTTCTAGCTAGCCGTAGTTTTCCAAATCTTGCCTAATTTGGTACTCAAGTTCCGTGCAGAGTACTGTTTGTCCCCTTTGTTCAATGTCAATATGGCCCTTAGCGCATTATTGCATTCATCCACACCACGTTGATATTCAACTTAACTTATTCGAATACTCAATGTATCGCCTTTGATGCAAGGAGTTGGAAACAGATTGTCATCCTTCGAATTATGTCCTACCAAAGGCACTGCAAAAGATTTTGGAGGTGTTGCATGTGTTGTCACAATTGTTGAAGTATTGCAGGACCAGGGGTATGTGTATGCCATCAAAGACCTGCCAACCGTCACCAGAACCGTTTCTAGTTATCAGTATTGCAGGACTCAGTCTTTGTAATGCCCAGGGACATTAACGCGACTGCGTGAACTCAAAAGGAAGAACCAGCCCTAGAGACTTGCAACAATAGTTACATAAAAGAAGTCAAGCCGCAACCAACAATCCAAAATTCAGAAAAGGAAGGGAAACTCAAAGAAACCCTAGCAAAGAGAGAAAGAATATGATGTTGTTACTGTTACCAAACCATAAATGTTTCTAATTTTGAGAAAGAAACACCCTGGCAGTAACCAAAAAGAAGCTTGCACCGTACCGGAGAACAGTGTCGGAAAACATAAACCCTAGCTTTCTGAACCTGCGATGATGAATTAGAGATGGAGAGCAATGAATTGAAAATCACCATGAAAGTGAGATTGCAAACCTCTTCTGGTCCACACAAGAATTGGCAAATGAATCTTCAGAACTCACTGATCGCAAGGTCTCACTTTTTTTCAACGGGGAGAAAAATAATTTTTCGGACACACACGGGAGAAAAATTAATATTCATTATTAGGAATTCCACATAATGAAAATTGTAACAACCCGTTTTTAGCTAGAATTATTTTAATTATTATTTGTATGTGTTGGCGTGTATTCATATGTGCTTATTTGGCTTTGTGTGTATTTGTGTGGGACTTAGTGGATTTTTGGCCTAGAAGGGTATTTTGGTCATTTTATAGGCTAAGGGTATTTTAGTCATTTGGATAGTGAGAGTAAATTAGTGATTTCACTTGAAGATTATTTTTAGTGTTTTAGTAGGAAACATTATTTTACTAAGTTACCGGTGGATTAGGGTAATTAATTAGAGACGGTAATTATTCAGTATTTTAACAGTTTAAGTGAGTAGTAACTTTGGTGGATTAGTTTGTACGAATATTGAGCCCATTAAGACAATTACAGACTTAGCCCAATTATAAGGTGATATATAAGCATAAATTTTGTGAGAATTAGGTTAAAACCTTATCATTCATTTCACAAAGAAAAACATAAGACGTAGAGAGAGCAAGTGGATCAAGAGGAGAAAAGAGGACATATATATATATATATATATATATATATATATAGAGAGAGAGAGAGAGAGAGAGAGAGAGAGAGAGAGAGAGATCTAGCTTGGGATTGAAGGCTAGGAGCTAAAGTGAAGCAAAGGTTAGGATTCTTGAAGAATAGAGGTAAGGGGGATGGTTTCTCTTCATCAATTAAGTCATAATATTGTATTTTCAATTATGAGTTTAAGTGCTTTTGCGATTTTTGAATGATGAAATTCGTGATTCTAATTCAAGTGAATTTGTGGGTATGATAAGCTTCATGAAATTGTTGTGTTAAGAGCTTAAACTTCATAGTTGTTGTTGTTGATAAGTTGTTTTGATGAATTTTGATTAATTGAGTGTGAATCATGAATTGGCGAGTGATTGTTGTTGAAACATGTTTGAATTCACTTCATAAATGTTTGTTTATGTTTGTATGTTGATGAGGTTTGAATTGGTGTGGTTATTTATGAGGTTTAAATGAAATTTGAGAAAATTGTGAGTTTTGGTGGAAATTGAACTAGATGATGAATTAGTGTTATGATTCAAAGTTTGTTGTGATTTTGAATGCCTTTTGATATTTATAAACTAATGTATAAGTTTTGTAGTCGAATTTGGGGTCAATGGGATCAAAATGGTAATTTTTGGGTGAAAATTGACTGAGTTTCCGAGAGGAACCCAAAATCTGGGTTCCCCTATATTGTCAAACTCGTTGTGGCGAGTTGCTACTTGCTATAGCGAGTTGTTCAGTACAACAACTCATGGTTTTGGTGTTTCGGGCACTCCGAGGTCAATTCAGATAGTTCTAAACTGATTCTTTTGGTGTACTTAACTGCATTTAAACTTTCTAAACCTTTGGAAACATCAAATGACTTGGAATGATCTTGGTTTTGTGAATTGAATCAAACTTTTTGAAAATTATCCAAGAACACATTATTTTCCGAAAACTCATTTTCTCAAGAGAAAGGGTAGAATTAAGGTTACTTTACAACTATGATTTATAAAATAGTTTTGAATGGTTACTTGAGATTTAGTTTAGTTTTCCTTTGAAAATTGGAATTCTTTGAAAAAGTGATAAAATGAGACAAACTTAGTGAAACTTTGGAACTAATTGGAATTGGTCTATGATGCCTATATGCTTGTACTAATGTGATCATATGTGAGTAGTGCATATGCTTGGTTGAGGTGTTTGATCATGTTTACCTTGTTTTGTTGAATTACTTTGAAAATGTAGAAGTTGTAAAAATAGACGAACTTTGCTAGAAATGAGTCTTTGAGTTGCTAAGCTTGTCAATGGATTGTATCCATGCTTAGATAGTTGAATGATGATGAATGAATAAGAATCGGGTATTTAATCATGATGGATGTCATGTTGTGTTGTTTATCCGTTTCTTATATGAAATGTGATTTTGAAACTTTGTTAATTCTTGAATTGATTGTTGTTGATGATCATGATGATGATTATATTGATGTTTGATAATGATTATGTGGATTGTTTATGATGACATTTGTTGAAGATTATGATGATGCTTGTTGATGATTATGTTGTTGATGAATGCATATATATATATATATATATAGTGATTTTGAAACTTTGTTGATTCTTGAATTGATTGTTGTTGATGATTATGATGATGATGATTATATTGATGTTTGATAATGATTATGTGGATTGTTTATGATGACATTTGTTGAAGATTATGATGATGCTGATGATGCTTGTTGATGATTGCGTGTGCGTGTGTGCGTGCGTGTGCTTGTGTGTGTGCGTGCGTGTGTGTGTGTGTGTGTTGTTGGTGAATTCTTACATGTAAAAATGAAGACGAAAATGATGACGATGTTTGATTGGCAGGCGGAGCTCAAGTAACACCTCTGTTGGCTCATTCACGGCTCCCTGTTTCTCAGAATGTTTCTCTTTCTTCTCTATTGGTCCCTGAATCTACTCAGTCTGTTGCGCCCCCTCCCAAAACATTTGCGGCGGTTCTAGGGGGAACAAGATCTTCAACTTCATATGAGGCTCCATATTTGGTTCCTTACACCAAGGGGGATGCGCTCTGCATCAAGATTGGTTAGGATGAATATTCCAAAAGTCTGGTTGAATGTAATTATGTGCTTAGGGGATGGCTGACGTTGAATAAGGGTGATAAACCTTACATGGTGCATGATTTGGCGACAAAATTAGGCAAGGTTTTGAAGATGGTTCATGAATGAAAGATAGTCTCACTCGACAGAGGTTTCTATGACTTTTTATTTGCACACCCCACTGATTTAATTCATATCTGGGCGGCTGGCACTGTCTCTCTACAGCCGGGTCTTCTTTGTCTGTCTCAATGGACGAAAGACTTTCACCATAATTCATAGAAATAGACCCATGCTTCAATATGGATCAGGGTAGTTGAGCTTCCTCGGGAATACTGGCGTGAAAGAACATTGAAGGAAATTGCAAGTGTTGTGGGTACTCATATTTCTATATATGGCCCAACTCGCAATAGGGCCTTCAGACATTATGCGCGAATACGGTTGATATTGATTTGTCTAAGAGGGTCTTTGATGAAATCCTTGTTGATAGGGATGGTTTTGCCTTTAAGGTGGAAGTCCAATATGAACGGCATCCGCTTTTCTGTCATCACTGTTATGTCATTGGACATAATGTTACGACATGTAAGTGGCTGCACCCGGAAGCCGCTAAGGATATGACTCGTGGTAAAAATCAACAGAAGAAACTCACTTCACTTCTATTTTGTCAAAGATACAAAAACATGGTCTGAAAAAACAACTTCTTGATGAGAAGTTGACGTACTGTACCCGCTCTAGGGGAGAACCTTCTCCATCTCCCAATGAAGTTTTTCTACTAGAATATTAGAGGTATTAGTAACTCAGACACTAGAGTTACTTTAAAAAAAATATTTTTGTCGCATAAGCCTCGGTTACTTTTTATTGTTGAACCTATGATTACTGTTGATAAAATCCCCATTTGGTATTGGAAGAGTATCGGGGTTCTGAATTTTATATTTTTGTAATGGAGTTCGCTGTTCAAAATGGGTGGAGTCATATTTGGTTGGAGAGTGATTCTACTAGTGTGGTCTTAAAAAATTATTCTCTGGTCCCGATTTTGTTGCGTAACAGATGGCATAATGCTTGTAATCTTGGTGTGAATGTCATCTCCTCTCACATATACAGAGAAGGTAACTGATGTGCTGACAGGTTGGCTAACATGAGACATGTTGTTCAAGGTTCTGTTTGGTAAACTGCTTTACCCCTTGCTTTGAGTTCTGATTTCTTCCGAGATAGATGTGGTATGCCTAATTACAGATTTCCATAGTTTGTTGTTCGTTTATTTGTTCATTTTTCTTTCTTTTTTGTTTAAGGGTTTTAGCCTAGTCCCCCCTCTTGTACAGTTTTCCCCCTTTTTTAATAATATTTTGAGATTGGCGGCATAGGATGGAGGTTCACCGGGGTTGGGATGTTGGTGCTTCCTCTTGATGCCTCTCCTTTCTTCTAGCTTATCCAAAAAAATATATTTATATAGTATCATGTTCAACTACCTCTATAACGGTTCAACCGGTTGAACCATGAAACAGAGGTCATACCGGTTCGACCTTCGGTCTGGTTTTTATGATCGAAAGAGAATATATGATTTTGGGTTGTCTTTTTCGCTTCCAACTATACCCTTTAAATTTTTTGCATATAAGAATAATATATTGTTGGTGTTACTCAAAAATATAAGATTTTAAATTATATTTGATATATTGTTACAATATGAAAGTACAAAATATCTATACCTACACTTTTAATCTTTTTATTTTTTGACGAAATACACACACTTTTAATCAAAATCAAATTTTCATTTTTATAAAAGGAAAAAAGAAATTTCATAAAATTATTGTTCATAATTTATATGCATTAGCGCAATAAAAAAACCGGATAAACGGATACAATGACCGTCTGGTCGGTAGTTTATAACCTTATAAATGTTAACATGCCAATTGCTATGTTGGTTTTACTCTTTGGCAAAACTTAAATCTTGGACATCTAACTGATTTAATCATTAATTTAAATTAGTTGAACCATCTAACTTACGCATGGGTGTGGCTAATGGCTAATCCTATGTGTTTTTATGTCAATTTTAAACTTTTGTACATTTGTTTTTGTTGAAGGGATTAGACTTTTGTACATAAAATTGATTCGTTAAAATGAGTTTACGACGTGTATGAATAAACAAAAAAAAAATAACATGCCATTAGCTAGAAATTGGAATTGTGGCCTTTCCTTGATCACCTAATTCACTTGCCCACATGTGTTCGAGTTGAATGGTTCAAAAATGTCCTTTTAGGATAAAAGAGCTTAGGCTTTTACGAATCAATATTTATTTTTAATGATGGATATTAGTAGCGAATTGTTAGATTAATATTTATTAGTAGTGAATTGTTAGATTAATATTTATTCCCTCTTTCGATTTGCTTTCCTTCTCTAACCTTTAGCACTTATTAGTTGAGCTAGCCAACCACCGTTTGTTTAAAAATCACACCCTTTCATATAGATAAATCTAAAACAACAATGTTTTTTCTGTTTGAATTCTAAAGATCATGGACGTGAAAAATGAAAATTTATGACACAATCATGGAAACCTTAATAACTCGACATTCAAAAATTTAAACTACGCTCAATTCCATGTTTCATAAATGCTTAGGAGTTATCCATCAATCCATTATATATATATATATATATATATACTCTCTCCGTCCCATATTATAAGCAAAAAAAAATCACACTTATTAAGAAAACTAAAACATAGTATAGTTTGTAATAGTTTTTTGTGTTATTTTTGAAATAAATTTTATAGGAAAATGTAAAAACAATTATCATTGGTTGTTGATTAGTGAGAAAATGAAAGAGAAAACAAATTAAATACACTTTACATTTAATTTTCCTTTGGAAAAGATTAGTCTTTTTTGCTTATAATTTGGGACAAAACAAATGGATTTTTTTTTACTTATAATACGGAAGGAGTAAATATACACACACGGAGTACAACCACATTCTAGCCAAAGTTTTACACGTCATTCATTCTGCAACGACTTTTCCAACATTTCTAACTAGCTAGCTATTTTCACAATTTGAAGTTTTCTTTTAAAAACTATACGGCATGGTAGCTTATTATTTCACAAGTTAATTACTTTGTTTTGCTTTGGGTAGAATATAATATAATGAATTGATAATGATGTATAAGAATGTTAATAAGTGTCATAAGACAATTCTTTAAAGAACTTAAAAAAAATATTTTTTAAATACAAATCAAATATTTATCATGTAAGTTATAAGTTATAACTATAGAATATTGGAATCAAATCCTTTTAGACCATAGTGTAGTAATTTAAAAATATATTTTAAGTCAACCATTATATATAATCGAATTAGCGGAAAGAATTAAACTTCCACTACATAATAAATCAATAATATAACTAGAAGATGTACTCATATTTATTATTCGACACGCTTCAAATATGATGATTATCTTCGTATGAAAGAAACTTACAATAACAAAATAAATACCATAGTCATTAAGTCACAAAGTGTCACAACTATTATTTTAATAATCCGATAAATATTATACGACTCATTTCAAATTAGGATTCAAAATTTATAGAAGTTTAACCTCAAGGATGAATTTAAGAAGGAGTACATAGTAAAAGTTTACGACTCTGAATCTAAACATAAGTAGGCCATGCAATTAATGCTTATACCAAAATGACATCAATAGAAGCCATCCATTACAAGTAAGCATGACCACATCTTTTCAATAAGAAAATATTGGACCACATACAGATGCAAGGTAACCCTTTTTTCAGAGTCAATGTAAAATAAAAAATAATAGAAAATACCCAAAATTGAGACATAAAAACAAACAAGTTGATAATGTTCAAGATCACAACACCACTGTCCATACATTTTCACACGTATATTACCTACGCTACAATTGAACACATAAAAGCCTTACAATCACAAATATTTTTTTTCTTCTATATATTTTTTAGAACCATCGAGATTAATAAAAAGTGCAGCTTCTGAAAAAGACTTTACAAAGTTTCCTAACTCATTCTTTTCTCCCTCTCTTTTTTATAGTGTCCACTTAAAAACTCTTCATTTCAAGAACAATTTCCTAGAGATGTCTAGTGTTGTTGTTAGGGTGAATTGTGATGCAAAATCATTGGTGGGTATTTCTAGAATTGGAAGAAGAGAAAGGAGTGTAAGAGTGTGTTCTAGGATAAGGTTTGGAAGTGGGGGTGCAGTGGTAGCAGAACCTTCAAGAAGTTCAGAGGAGAGGGTGTATGAAGTAGTTTTGAAGCAAGCAGGTTTGATGAGAGAAGAGAAGAGAGGTGCAAATATAGAATTTGATTTTGAGAAAACAATTGAAGGTGATTTCAGCAATGGAGATTTATTGAATTCTTCTTATGATCGGTGTGGTGAAGTTTGTGCTGAGTATGCCAAGACTTTTTACCTAGGTAATTTCTTTCTCATTCATTCTCATTTCTCTATGCCTCGATATTCAATTGAATTTTATCTCATTTCTACTTTTTTTTTAATTGTTTCTATTTACACGTTGTTTTAAAAATTAATATTGCATGTTAATTTTTTGTTGATTGTACTGTTATTTTATCAGTTATTATTATTTTTTCCTATTTTTATCAATTATTTTACACTTATATGAATGGAGAGAAAATCTAAATATTTTACTGAGTCTATGAAAGTTAATGGGAGAATGAGTCGATGGAAGTTAAAGGCATATCTAAATTTTACTTATTCTTGTTATATTTTTTATTTACTTATTATAACAACAAAAAATTTACTTATTAATCAAAATTATTTATCGGTTTATATTTCATTATTTAATTTTAGGCTAAATTGCATTTTTGATCCTTAACTATTTAGGTAGTATCGCTTTGGTCCCTTAATTAAAATTTGATTTGTTTTGATCCCTTAACTTCTTTCCGTTACACATTTTGGTCCTTTCCCTTATTTTTAATTCAAAAACGTTAGATTTTCTTCATCTTCTTCTCCTCTTTTTCATCTTCATATCATCTCCATCAACCTTCAACAACAAGAATCCCAGAAAAATTCCAGAAGAAAATGAAGAAACCCTAACGTTTTTGAATTAAAACTAACGGAAAGGACTAAAATGTGTAACGAAGAGAAGTTAAGGAACCAAAATAAATCAAATTTTAATTAAGGGACCAAAGCGATGCTACCTAAATAGTTAAGGGACCAAAAATGCAATTTAGCCTTAATTTTATTAAGAAATGCTACTCAAAATAGCTTCTCATTTGAATAGGTTTGTTTCAATTCTCATATTTTTATATTTGTGACAAACATATAAAATACTTTCTTTTATTCAAAAAAATGATTTTTTCACACAAAAAAGTGTAACGAACGAACTCTTAAAAACCGCAACGGGCTGGATTCAAAAAGAAGTTAATAATAGTATCACTTTTTGTCAAAAAAAAAATAGTATTACTTAGTGTCTCCATTGAAAATGTTCCCTTTTTTTATGGATGGATTATGAAAGAATTATTTTCGGCTAGATTCACCCATATTATGTGGGGAAGAAGTGGGGGAATCTGGGTTTGAACTCTGATCTCTGAAATCTGGGGTTTTTTTTTTTCTACATATTTCTTTAACCAATACTTCCTCCATTAAACACAAAAAAAAAAATCTAGGGAAAAATATTTTCAAACAATCTTTAATAAATTTAATATCTGCACTTTTATATTTTACTTTTTTTTTTTGAAGGATTATATTTTACTTTTAACCTATGAAAATAATTTACATAATCAAATCATTTTTTAAGTTTTTTTTTATTCCTTAGCCTTAGAGGGTCTAATGCCCAATTGACATAGATCTTCAATAATGTATTTTGATGTTAGGCAAGCAATTAAGTGGTTTGGTTAAATTGTTAGTATATTTTTTGGATGGATTTGGATTTAGAATTGTCTAATGCTATTGCTAAGTGCTAATTTGTTGTTGATTTGACTCATCTTTCAATTGTACAATTTAGGTACACAATTGATGACACAAGAACGCCGAAAAGCTATATGGGCAATCTATGGTATGTAGATTAGATTAACACTCCAAATTATGATATCATCATCAACAACAAAAAAAGACCAACATTCTAATAAGTCCATTTTTTGTTGTTTGGAATTGACAATTTCATTGTGCATTGCAGTTTGGTGTAGAAGGACTGATGAACTAGTAGATGGCCCAAATGCTTCACACATCACACCAGCAGCCTTGGACAGATGGGAGCAACGGTTAACTGATGTTTTTGAATGTCGACCCTATGATATGTTTGATGCTGCCCTCTCACACACTGTCTCTAAGTACCCTGTTGATATTCAGGTACTACTTCACATCACATGCCCAAAAAAAAATTAACATCAAGCTTACATGTTTCATATAATAATTAATAACATGTTCAAGCTAGAGACCACAACTAAATGTATGTTTGGTGTCACTTTTAGAAACTCAAAGTTGATTTTTGAGACGTAAAATTAATTTCGTCTCCAGAATTGATTAAAACTTAGAGCTATAATTGATTTCACCTCCAAAAAGGACAAGAAGAGCACACACAATTTTTATTTTTTTGGTATGTAGACGATGTGGCGAGCATCGCTGAAACTCACACACAATTGCGATATCTCAGATTTGAGTTCAGGTGAAGCTGTCTAACTTGACAATATCGACATTGTCAGTTGAGTTAGACCTTAAACCACGCAATTGTCTTACTTTTAATAATTTACATACACATAGTAAAGGACAAAATTGGAAAACAAAGTATAAAAGAAGAAAACTTTGAATCTTATTTTTATGTGCTAGCTAAAATTGATCTTATTGACATTGGAATGTTTATTTGAAATAGCCATTCAAGGACATGATAGAAGGGATGAGGATGGATTTGAGAAAGTCAAGATACAACAATTTTGATGAGCTCTACCTTTATTGTTACTATGTTGCTGGGACAGTAGGTCTTATGAGTGTTCCAGTAATGGGAATAGCACCTGAATCCAAGGCTTCAACGGAGAGCATTTATAATGCTGCATTGGCACTAGGCATTGCAAATCAACTGACCAATATACTCAGAGATGTTGGAGAAGAGTAAGTTCTTTGGACTCATAAATATCATATAATTGAACCAGAAACTATATACTATTTCAATGATTCTCATTTTCATTTTTTTTCTAACCCACCGAAACTAGGGACTTATACCATCATAGACGCCTTAATGTATGCTGACAACTTACGCCTTTTGTGTTTACTATGAGACTAATCTTCGAGTCGGCTGCGAGACATCGATTTCTCTCTTCTTCTTTTTTATACGGGGCTGAACTATCTCTCAGATGGACTTAGGAATTGAAATTAGATTCCTTTCTTACCAACTCTCCCGACTTCATGTTGGTTTCTTAATACCTTCTGACTAAAGGGCTTCTCGCACTTTGAATTTTTTTTATTAACAGAAATAAATAACAATAGTTAAACAAAAGGTTTTCATTCTCGTGATCGGTACTTAAACTATTTAAATTTTTTTAAATAAGTCTTTGAACATTTTTTTTATAATTAAATCCATGAATTTGTCAATAAATTATCATTTTCCCCATGGCTTTAATTAAGTCCATAAACTTTTAAATTATTTGTAATCAATGATTATTGACAAGTTCAGATATCTAATTACAAACTTTTTTTAGTCTAATTAGAATTCTCTAATAGTTCAACATGTAGTAAACTATTTAATTTCAATTGTGCATTATTCTAATTGCTTCTTCTTGTTGATTATGATAGTGCTAGAAGAGGTAGAGTGTATCTCCCTCAAGATGAGCTAGCACAAGCTGGCCTATCAGATGAAGACATTATGCGTGGAAAAGTAACAGACAAATGGAGAAACTTCATGAAGGGACAAATAAAAAGGGCAAGAATGTTCTTTGATGAAGCAGAAAAGGGTGTCTCAGAGCTCAGTTCTGCTAGTAGATGGCCTGTATGGGCAGCATTGTTGTTATATAGGCAGATATTAGATTCTATTGAAGCCAATGATTATAATAACTTCACAAAAAGAGCTTATGTTGGAAAAGTCAATAAGCTATTATCACTGCCAGCTGCTTATGGAACTGCACTTTTAGGTCCTCAAAAGTTAACCAAATTGTTTATGAGATGATGCCTATTTTAATAATGTGTCTATGATTAGCAAGTGGTACTTTTTTGTTTGAAAATATAGATTTAAGATATAGAGTTATGATATCTATACTTTTTTTTGGGTTATGATTGCATACATCTCAAGTAACCAACATGTATGGAAGAGTAACACATTCATGAATCAATACATGAAGTAGGTTTTTCCTTTGGTACTCCTTTCCCTACACTTATAAATAGATTTTTTTTTCGTCTTAACCCTTTGATTAAATGAAAAGAGACTCTGATAATCTAAAATTCGATAAAAAAAAGTAAGTAAAAGTTAATCAATAATTGTTTCAATCAAAGTCTGGATTGGATGACAAGATGGATTCAGATCATCTACAATTGTAGAACATACTCTGCAACCGTTAGATAAAAAAAAACATGATTTTGGATTCAGATTTAACTGTCCATACAGTCCAACGTGTGTATGGTTGTGTGTGCACATGTGGGATTTTGTTTGTTGTGTTACTTTTCTTTCTAGATAGAGATGTGTGAAATGTGAATGTGAGTGTGCCCCACTCCTGTCCTTGGACTCCTTGATAATACTTTCTTTTCTGTCACTTTCTAATGGCAGCACACAATCAGCTGTTGCATGTTGGTAATTAAAAAACCTTCCAGTAAGGTAGGTGGGATCCAACTTGTTCTATGGATAACAAATCTTACACAATATTTTATGAGTTTTTTATATAAGACTATTAGACAAATTATTCTGCATGATTCAGTTAATCTACCAAATTAGAAAACCTAAGCATTTATCCCTTTTTCTAAGTAATGGAGATGAGTCAGCAATCAGCTGACCTCACAAACAAACACTTTTTTAACTTTATGTTAAGAATCTTCATGGAAATTATTAGTATTATTAACAACCAAACAAGGCTAGTGACAAATCTTGTTATTGCAATGAAGTTTCTATAGTCCATTGGGAGAAATTACAGGCAAATTCTTGGTTGTTTCCATTTGCAACTCAAATTGTGAGACATAGTTTCTAGGTAATCAAGTTCCTTAATTATATTACATGAGTATAAGCAAGTTCATTGATTTAGTAAAAATATCACAAGTGCATTTGTAAAACAACCAAAGCAACGTAGCATCTTATTGGCAAAACATGCTACTGTTGCTACTTGCAAGTTACAACACTACATCAAAAGGCCAAAACTTATATAGCAACTACTCTTGAACAAAATGGACTTCATTTTCTCCTCACTTTGTGGTTAAGACTTTCCCTACGACTTGACGATGATGTAGAAGACAATGCAGATGAAAAACCTGATTGGTTATTTTCAGCCATATCCTTGTGAAATGCCTTCTGCACTTCATCTTTAAGTTCCATGAACCGCGCTTTCATCGTTCTCTGCTCTTCTTCTGTTCCCTTCTCTAGGACAAAAACATCAGGCATATCGTCGTCCAGATACTTATCAAGCACCTCAGAACAATGCGGAAAAAAGCGCCTACCATTCTCAACTGCACACAGTTTAATTGGAGGGTTTTTAGTAACTTCAAAGCTATTTGATGATCATATAAAGATTATGCATAAACTATTATAAGCAAGACAATGGAAAAGGCTTTTAATCATACCTGTTTTTATAAGGGATTGTAATCTTAGTTGGAGTTTTCTTGTTCTAACAGAAGGAGTTTCATTTAGATCTACTTCTTTTATATTGCCCTTCAAAGCTGTTGAACTTGCATAGCGTGATGTTGAATCTGCCCCAGCATTCTCTATGGCTACCCTAGCCTCAGCAGGAAAGAACAGCCTAGCAAATGCAACTGCAACATATGAAGAATGTTATTTTCTTGCTTCCAAATTCAAAAGTTTCATGCAAATATTTTGTTGAGATTCTTATGCATGGATTGGATATTCCTAAAATATAATAGCAACTAACTGTGTGTTTGATTATGCGGTGACAAAAATTTAATATTTAATGAATTGATTCTGGCTAAAATTGAGTTAAATGTAAATTTTCGATAAATTTATGTAAAAGTGAATTGAATATGAAATTTGATGCTAAAAATCAATTGTAGAGAGAAACAAATCAAAATCAATTCTACACCTCTAGAATCAATTCTGCAGGAATGAATATAACTGAAAGAATGTGAACAAGACAAATACCTCTATTTTCAAGGTAATCCAGTCTCATGTGTAAATCATCAGCAGTTAATTGTGACAAAACTTCCATGTTCACTGACATAGAACTTCTTCTCATCTCTCTCTCAAGAACATCAACACAAAGCCTATCCTTGTGAGACTCCTTCCCCTGCACCGTTTTCTCATGATAATCCTTTTGCCTCGTCAATCTCTGACAAATTGAAAGAGCAGTTTGTCCATCAAGAGTGGTTTCTGATGCACAAGCTCCGTTTTTCAATAGTGCAACCAAAATGGATGGATCTTTTCGTCTTGCGGCAACATGAAGGACCGTGTATCCACGAGGATTTTTAAGGAGAATATCAGCCTTTTCTAGAGTAAGAACTTCTTGAACAACCTTAGAATCACAATATGCACAAGCATAGTGTAGTGCATAGGCATCATCAAGAGTCACACTGGATTCCTCTAAAAGAAGATTCAGTAACTCGACGTCGTCAGAGTCCAATGCCTTAAGGATTTTCCTGACACTCTTATCATTCACAATCACAGGTTCCACTTCCATTGCATCCGGTGTTGATTCCGGCAGAGATTGGACTCGGAGGGATTTGATATCAGTCACAACTTCATGAGGAAGTTCTCTTTCCAAATATATGATGTCCATGTCAGACCTTGCTACTCTCTGAATGCAATGAGAGAGAAGCTGGTCTTGTTTGCAGTGATGTGCAGCCATTAGAATTGGAATGACATCTTCTACAAGAGCCTTGTCAACAAAATTTAGGAGAAACCTCTGCATCAGTAAAGAGATATTTACATTAGATCAGTTAAAAAAAAAAGACTCAAGTTTTTCTTTTTCTTCTGGCCTATTCCATATAGCACAAAGGAAAAGAAAGAGATTCCTTTTAAAAATTATAGTATCAAGTCTTGATAGATACGCCAAAACACAGGAAAACAGATTTGGATTGCCAAGCTGTGTGAATGTGTGGAATTGCTGACTGTAGTAGGCAATTCAAATAAATAGGAACTTTCCCCAAAACCCTGGCCTGCTTTGAAAAGTAGGCCAATTTGAAAAGTGAATGGAACTGCTGAGACATGTTATTCCTGATTTATACCATAATCTGAAAAGCTCAGCTCAAAAAAGTACAAACATAGTCTGGTGGTAGGCTAGGTGTCCATGAAGGTAGACAAACATGCTTATTAGGTGTACATCTATTTCAAATTTTATTCACTTGGAACATAGATGAGGTGATGAACACATTCTAAAACCTGCAAACTGTATAAATAAATGCCAATCTGCTGTTGCTTATTAGTCTAAGCTAAGCTTTGGAACAACTCAAATAGCGTGTGCTTTACGTAATTTTGTAGGTCTTTTGTTAGAGCAACAACCCTAGATCAAAAGTAAACAGATACGAAAAACACAAACAGAGAACACACAAGATTTGATCACAGAATTCGGCCTAGGTCTTCAACTGCAGAGCGGCTGCAGTACCTTTCTATTATTCAAGCTTAGGATTTACAATTTACGGTCCATTTTACAAAATGGACCCTGAACTTGTCAGATTTCCTCTCTTCTACACAAAAAATGAGCAATAAAAGTAACGGAGAAAGTACAAGAAAATGATGCTTAAGGAATTATAGAATTTATACCTGAAAAACTAAAGCAAGCTCTTTCATCTGAAAAGTGGAAGATGCATACATAAGTTCCAAAGCAAAATTAATAGCAGGGCGACAAGAATCATGAATACATGCTTCATCAACACATGTTGTCACTTCTGGTGGTGGAGCCTTTAACTTTCCAGTATACAAATAATGCAAGAAAACAAGGAAAGCTTCATATCCAACACTACCATAAGGCACCAAATCTTTCATAAGATACCTTGGCTTTTCCTTTCCTTCCTTAACCTCTCCACCTTTTCCTTTCTTAAAAAGTTCATGAAAAAATTGACTTCGTGAAGCCAATATACATCGGTGAATACCGACAGGAATTTCTTCAACAAGAATCTCAGCATCACAGTAATCATAATCAGCATCACTCAATAACTTCTCAAGGCTTCCACTAAGCTTATTCAAACTCACAATTTCAGTATTTGGCACATGTTCTTTGTTGGTTGAGTAAGTTATGTTGTGATTATTACTTGAACCATTTGATAATTGAGATGATACAAAACTCAATGATGATGATGCTTCAGTTGAATTATTATCCATGACCTCAAGTAAATCAAAGGCTTCAATTGAGTCAATGGATTGGTTGACTTAATCTAGAACCAAAAAACAAGAAATCAGATTCATACCCCTTTAAGGACACAACTCAATGCAAAAGCTATAACCAACATATTCTAATTCTAGCCAAACAAAGCTCAAAAAACAAACTTTTTTTATAAAGAACTTTCTCCACAATCACTTGTAAGTTAAGCAACAAAAATCTGATTCCAATCATTCCATCAAACAAAAACTAACATTTTCTTAATACCATTTTGGTCCATTTGATGACCCATTAAATATATTCAAGATTAAGAATGAAAAAGTTTGGACTTTAAGCACTTAAATGAAATTTAATGACGTTAGTAAGAGATTAAAAGAAAAACTACATACATGGTCACCCTTTGATTTGAGATTGAAGATGAAACCACTGAAAATAGCAAGCTTGTGAGAGAATCAAAGAGAAACAAATCTTGAGGAACAGTGACAAGTTGACTCTGAAGCTTATAAAAGACTAAACAAAGAGAGAAATATATATGGATAGTTTTGCACCAAGAATGCTTAAGGGGTTCTTCTAAGTCCATTCAACCAAAGAAGCCATGACCAAGAAAGGAAAGAGAAAGTGAGACAATGAACTAAGGTTGACCCAACAAAATGATGAGAGAGATTGTTTGGCCAATGATGTTGGTAACTGAGTCTATTGGGTTACTTGAAAGGGAAAGAAAACTTGGAACTATATATGTGTTTTATTTTATTTATTATTCTCACAGTTTTCTCATGTATGTTTAATTAAAGTTTATAGTTTATACTATTTTTATGTCCATATCGATGTTTATTAGAATAAGATTGCATGCATTTAGTTATATCTAGGTTGTTCCATTGATATTGAACGGTCTAGATTTGGCTTTTTTTAAATTAAGATATTGAATTTAAAATTCAAATTATTAGATTTTGACTAAACGGTTCAGATGTTATTGATTGCATGCAGCGATATGGTTGTGACCTTATACAAGTATAATCACCGAATATTTTTATGTATACATATGTGATTGGAAATGGTGAATGAATCTAAGCATAAAAAGCTAAATCTATTTGTGTACGGAAAATGTTATTTAATGTAGTGTCCCATTATTTACCTTTCATATTAAAAAAAATCTCAATGTCTTTGTTTGTCTTCTATAGGTATGAAAATGCAAACACAAATACTCCATCCGTTTCAAACTACATATATGTCCAAGTCAACCACTTCACATGTGTCAATGCATAATTTTGACCGTTAATATCTTTAATTATCTAAAGTAAAAAAGTATAAAAAATTAATATTTTGAAAATAATTATCGAGACAAATCAAACAACATCTAACATGCTAATATTTTTATTTATACATTAGTTAAAAAATATGGTCAAAGTAAGTCAAATGAACAATGCACATTGCAAAAATTGGACATGTATTTTGAAACGGATGGAGTACATGATAATATATATTAGCTTGTTTTCAAATATTGATAAAAAAAATTAAAAAAAAACTTGTGTTCAGGTGGACAAGCTCTTATAGTTATAGATACCTCTTGATTAAAATCGATTATTGATGTCTCGACTACATGAATGTAAGATCTCCTTATGGTAGGGATTTTAAATCCATGTTTAGAATTGTGTTGTAGACATAATTCTTCGCTTTCTTGTGACTGAAACTTCAAATTAAATTTGTGTGTGAATTTGCGTTCTATTTTTAACTCTCGCTTCTTGGTGCTATTTTAACGCAAATATACTAAAGCTACAAATTCAAGCTTTTGATGGTTGCATATTCGAAAGGACTCACTTAATGGTTTCAAATATGTGCTCAAGCTTGGGACGCATGTGGGTTTAAATGGATTCACACTGGTTCCAAATGTGATTTTTTTTTTAATTCTACTCTTCCCCTGCACAAAACACTTGCGCTCTGCAGGATTTTCAATTTTGCCCCTGCGTGAGTTGATTCACGCAAGTTGTGTTCTCTGCGTGACTTAAGTCACGCGACGTGACTTAAGTCATTTAACAACAACACAGAAACACAAACACACATATTTTCAACTTCTGCTCTTGCGATTTTTTCACCTCCAAATTCGATTTTCTTCATTCTTGCGCCATTCAAAGCCAAATTCTCCCACAATATCAAGTAAGTGATGATTATCCTACTTCTTTGTATTTTTTGGTTGAAATTTTAGTTTTTTTTGAAGAAATTTAACATTTTTAGGTTTTTATAAATTAGGCTTGCATGTTGGTTTTGATGATTGTTAGTGATGAATTAAGTTAGGAATTGTATTTTAGATGTTGTTTAGGGTACAATGTGGTAGTTTATGGTTTAGAAATTGTTAGATTTCTCATTTGTTTGAAAATTGCATTGTATGTTTTTGATAAAATGTCTCAATGATTTTTTTTTTTGCTTTTTTGGATTGCTAATGATTAAATTAGTTAGAAATATGTTTGTTAATGTTGATTATAGTTAGTTTCAGGACAACGTGGTAGTTTACGGATTGAATTATTATTGTTGATTATAAATGTTGTTGTTGATTATAAATGTTGTTGTTGTTCAGATAAGTCTCGAAGGAATACGTCTCAGAGACCGCATGAGCCGCCTCAAGATAGGAGTGACAGGCTTAGACTAGGGAGGCCTACGTATACTAGTAGTGCACGAAGTGAGAAGCAAGTGGTAGACCCTCCTTTAGCTGGCCGAGATCGAGGGAGAGTTGGGGGCACGAGACTTGCTAATGTTGATGTTGTTGGGGTCTCATCGTCACAGACTGGTCCATCTCAGACAGTAGACCCGACGCAGTTTCAGCAGGATTATCAGGTGTATCAGTAGCTGCAAGATCAGGCGTATCATTTTGCGGAGCCTCAGCCTCACCAATATCAGTTTGATGCGTATCAATAGCATCAGTATGAGGATCAGTATGAGGATCATCATGAGCAGCCTGATATTGAGGAGCCTCATCAGCAGGATGATATTGGGCAGCCTCAGCAGAATGATGGTGAGGATTGTTTTCGGGGGGTGTCGAGGATGGTGTACAAGGCCGAACCAGACGGCTATGCAGGGGGCCTTCTGACCTCACGCTTTTACCTCGCTTTGGTGGACATGTGGCATGCAAGATATGGGTCGATGTAAGTATATTTTAATGTTTATTCTATTTATACAACTTATTCTAATTATTATTTTACTTATTAGAATTAAAATTTATGTTAGAATATATTTAATGTTTATTTTACTTATTATTTATTTAATAGTGTTGTTTGTTGTTTTTTGTATTTCAGTTTTGGAAAAAACACAGGGTAAAGGTATCTCGCACGGAAAGAAGCTGAACCTTAAAAACTTGATATTGCCTCAGCCGGGTGCACAAAATGACTGGTTTTGGTCAGAAGTGATTATGTTCGGACTTACTCCCTCCTGTCTAGTGGGTACGAGAACATCTCTCACGGGTTCGTTTGTGCGATGTCAGAGAGATGGCATGAGGAGACCAGCAACTTCCATCTACCTGTTGGGGAGATGACCATCACACTACATGATGTAGCATGTATCCTAGGCATTCCCATCGCTGGGAGGCTCCTTCCTGATTGAGAGTTAACTCGTGAGAGGGGATGGAGATGATGCAGGTGAACTTACTTTTTTCAGCGGAGGCTGCCGCTGAGGAGGTGACAAGTAATGGTGCTGCTCATATCAATTTTGGTGTACGAAGAGCGCTGCGAGGAGCTTTTGAATAGGTGTAATCAGCTGCTTGAGATTGACACACATGAAGATGAAGACGAGCGAGCTCAAGTTAGGTTGGCTTGTATTAAGGCGTTTCTGTTGCTCTTGCTTGGCTGGACCATTTTTGCCGACAAGAACAACAAAAACATTAATATGTTGTGGCTGCTTGCGCTACAAGATATGGACGAGTTGGACAACTGGTCATGGGGTGGGATGAGACTTGTTTTCCTATACGAGCAGCTATCTCTTACCTCTGACTCATTTGTGGCCTCCTGTGGTGGTTACATGACCTTGCTTGTGGTAATATTTGTTTTTCTTCTTTTTTTACTTATTGGATCGTAAATGTATAGTTGTTTGTATAATGCTTGTGCTGATATAAATTTGTTTCTTTGTGTTTGCAGGGAAGGACTTTGGCGTGCTTCTCGAACATCATTCTAAGGATTGATGATGAGGACTACGACCCTACTGTTGCCCCGCTTGTGACCTCCCAGGGGCTTTTCTAATCATGGACACTACAGAGATGTCATTGATTCGTTGGACCATTCTCATGTCACCTGGAGGCCGTACGAGAGACGACGACACATCACGCCCTTTCAGGACATATGTTGGTACTCCGCATGGATCATGGCCAGCAGAGACAGGATGGTCCGTCACTTGCCAGAGCGGGTTCTTAGGCAGTACAGGTATGTCCAGACACGGTCCATGCCTCCTACAGATATTGAGCCTCGTGCGGAAGATGACGTCGACCAGGCCTTCATGGAGTTTGCTCTACATGTCCTCACCCAACAGCAGAGGGGTTAGTCGGTTCCGGATAACCAGTTGTGGGCTCATACTAGGGGGTACATGAGACGGTTCATTAGAGTATCACATTCTATTGTGAATCCCCCTGCGGCCATTCCTTACTATGCAGCGCAGGCCCCTCCTCGTCATGTCCCTCCTTACGAGGAGGTTCTTGTTGAGAAGCAGTGGGTCAGACATCTTCCCGATCCATTCCAGATCATCGACAACATGAGAGTCAGAGTGGAGCATGCAATGGAGATTCCTGAGGTGGTTTCAAATCCACTCTTTTTCAACATTTTGGAGGGTCTCTAGTTCGATTATACCGTGTTTGATCAGGTGTCGGCTCCGCGAAGGAGGAGTAGGAGTCCACGGGATGGAGCATTATGACTTTTGTAGTTTTTTTATGACATTTTGTTGGATTCGGTTGTAAACCTGAGTTAATGCTTGATTGAATGAATACTTGAATGAATGATGAAAAATGTATGCAAATGGGTAAATGAATGAATGTATGAAAGAAGGACCGAAAAATTTAGGGGATACAGAGGTTATGCCAGTTTTGGCTTGCTGCACAGAATGGGCGTGAGTTAACTCACGCAGTGATTTGCACTTGCGTGACTTAAGTAACGTAGCGTTAATTAACTAACACATGGTTTTACACTTGCGTTAGTTAACTAACGCAAAAGTATTTTTGGCATGGCTGCAAGGCGCGAGTGTTTTGTGCAGGGGAAATAGCAAAATCCTTTTTTTTACTGACCCTTATGCCAAAAAAATTGATAAATCTGCCCTCTGTTCAATTTTTTTTTATCGAAATGCCCCTGTTTGGACTTGTGTTTGGCGAACAAGGATTTTTTTTAAAATTATTTTGGTTGTTTGCTAATCACTATGGCGAACAAGCCTTTTTTTAATAAATTTTTTCTATAGTTTGTACTTTACTTTGACGAACAACCTTTTTTTTTCTTTTCGTTTTTTTAACTTTTTTTTTATATATAGATTTTAATGTTTTCGTTTATTATAATAATAATAGCACTCGACAAATGACTGATATTTTTTCAACGACATCCATTTCAGTTGTAACGCAAGTATTGTTTGGCCGACCTTTCTTTGGTCTTTGCATGGCTGGATCAGGGCAAAGCTTGGGACCTTCGTATGAGGTCAATAACTACTGTCGTGAACTACTTCAACCTGCCTGTAGTCACAAAAAATTTCCACAATCACACCAACCGGCCTGCAGGTCTACCTTGAAAGTGCCCATTGATATTCCCTCCCTATAATTTATTGTTTCATGAACAGAGAAATTGAACCTCCGTCGGTCGAATTGATCAACTTGATGAGTGTTGAATTTACCCACTTCTTCCTGAAGTACCTTCATACAATATTCAGTGAATGGATCATCAGAACCCACCCTTGCATACACTTCAGGCGCTCTTTTAGCAAACAAACACTCCAACCTATAATAGGTTGATTTCACAATAGATGTCACAGGGAGGTTGTGAGTTCCCTTAAACACATCGTTCTACAATTCAACAATGTTTGTTGTCATGGTACCCCATCGTTGTCCATCATTGTGAAGGAAATGTTAAGCAAAGACCAAGAAAGACGCTTTTGAGCCAAAACCAACTTGCTTGAAGAGACTTTAGCTCGCTTAAGCGAGCAAGTTCCAGAGAGCAGCTCTTCAGTTCGCTTGCAGCACGCTTCTGGTTCGCTTCTGAAGATAAGCCAGCTCGCTTAAGCGATCTCTTCAGTACGCTTCTGCCACACTTCCCGTTCGCTCTTGAATATCAGCTCATTCGCTTGAAGCGACTTCAGCTCGCTTAAGCGAATCCAACGTCGAGAGAAATTGAAAATTCGCTCCTAGTACGCTTCCAGCTCGCTTCTGAAGAAATGCCAGCTCACTTGAAGCGACCTCAGCTCGCTTAAGCGACCAAGATTTGTTGAGACATCATGAATCTTAGCATGGAATCTTCATCTTTCTTCCATATTTTGCAAAGCTTTCATAGATATATGTCGATTAGAAAATAGTCTGACACAAACAAACATTTAAACCCAAACATTTAAGATGATAAACGTCGTAAAATGCTTTTGATATATGCTAGTCCTTGTGAAAACGATCTTAATATACTCACGTGTAAATAGTTATATGACATGTAAAAATCTTACATCAGTATTGTCGACCCAAGCTAATGCTTGTAGGCTTGCAACAACAAATACAACTACCACGACAAATTCCCGAAAACCAAAACCCATTGGATGTGGTATTCACAGGCACAAAAGAAGGCCAAAAAAATTGTAATACATGTTTTTAGTTTATTTCCATTGTAATAAGTTTTTTTTTTATGTTTTTATTTTAAATTTTTATTAAAAAAACATTAAAATAAGTCTAAACAAAAAAACACTAAAACAAGAAAATAAAAGTTAAAAAACGAAAGGAAAAAAAAGAAAAAATGGTTTGTTCGCCAAACCTTTTACAAAACAAGGAAAAATAATTAAAAAAAGGCTTGTTCGCCATAGTGATTAGCAAACAACCAAAATAAATTTAAAAAAATCCTTGTTCGTCAAACACAAGTCCAAACAGGGGAATTTTGATATTTTTTTTTGAACAGAGGGCAGATTTATCATTTTTTTGGCACAAGGTTCAGTAAAAAAAAAATTCCTCCAAATGTGTGCTTAGAGTTTTCTTATCTAAAAAATTTCACTTTTGGAGAAGAAAATTTTGGAGAGCTAAATATGTATTTTAGCATATATATTTAAAGGAAGAAAGAAAACTTATTTGTAAAAGGTCGAGCACACAAAAAATCACGAATTGAAAATAATCTTTGAATGTGATGTTAGTTTTACTTTATTTTGAGTTTTGACTGGTTTATTCCAAAAATATACCATATGTATTTGTAGCAAATTGTGCTTTATTTTCTTCATCCTATACAACAACGTATGTGAGGTTTTAAAAATTAAAAGAATTAATAACATAATAAATGGTCATATATCATTTTGTTTTTTTGACAAAAGATGATCATATATAATCATCTCCATAACACTTTTATTTATCTTTAAAAGTAAAAAGGAAAACAAGTTCTCCTCAACCTTCCAAAATCTTCTATCAAGATACTCTTATGAGAGAAAAAATTCAGTGAACTAATCAATATATGAATTATTATCATGTTAAAGAAGGAACATTATTGTTCCTTTTGCTCGTCTAGTTATGCCAAGATGCTCTTTTGAAAAATATGTTTGATGATTCGCCGATGTAAAAATAAGATTGGATGATTCTTCAAAAATGTTGATGTCTTTCACTGGAACAAGAATTGAATCTTATGGTGGTACTTTCCGAAAAGCAAATCGATTATGTGGCCAGCATAAATTTGTTATTTTTTTTTGTGGTAGATAGCATAAATTTGTTAGTACTATCATGTATTTGGTTGTGGTTAAAATAAGTTTCCAATGGAGCATTTTATAAAATCATTTTTTTTTAAAGTGAGTTAAGTATAGAACAAAAAAAATCGAGTTGAATATACAATGATTTTTGTTTAAATAGGCACACTTGAACAATAAATATCAAACTTAAAATTGTGAACGATAAGTGTCAAACTTAAAATCGCATTTTCCTCGTAATAAAGTGATTTGGTTCAAGTGATTAATGAGTTCAACCAAAAGACAAATTATTTAAGAGAACCACTAAACTTCATTCTCCTAAATATACATTTGTTTCCTAAATCAATACAAAACGATTTTTTTTTTTACGAAATAAAAAGTTATTTGTCGATTTTTATACTTAATTTAGGAAATATAATTTCATAAGAAAACATCTTTTCATAGTTTATAATTGTTGAAATTGACTTCAATTTGTAATTCTGTGAATGATCAAAATCGTGACACGATTTTGAGAGCCGTGTCGCGATTTGGTTGGCAGAATGGATGGTTTCTGCTGAAGGAAAATCGTGGCGCGGTTTGGGAAATCGCGACACGATTAAACAACTTCTTGAGCAAGTTTACTTGAAAGTGATTGGTCACAACAGTTGGAAAGTCATAATCGTGGTACGGTTGGAGCAAATCGTGACACGATTTAGTACTTTTGTGACTAGTATTTAAGTGGTTTCTGCATTTTTTAAAGGAGAGCTGAAGCAAGAGGTCTAGGGTTTACAAATGGGGAAACTTGAGGGTTGAGTATCTTTGTAAGGAGGGTCTCTTGGGTTGGGATACACATTGTAATCACCTTGGGTGAGGGAAAATCATATGAGTGTGGAGAGTCAAGCAAAGGGTAGAGATTAAGTATAAGCTGATTTCTTGTAACCTTTTGTAATTCATTCTTATAGTGGATTGGAGAGTTGCTCTCTCCCCCAGAGTAGGTCACATTTGGCTGAACTGGGTTACCATCTCTTGTGTGTTTGTTTTCCCTTTTAATCTTTCTTATCTCTTTATGCTTTGATAGTGTTTTGTGTTACTGTCATTAGCTCTACACTTAGTTCCTGTTAGGTCTGTTATTGTTGTTGTTGCTTGTGTTCACTTTAATAGTGTGGTTACTACTTTCCTTTACTCCACACATTTTTGTTATTCATTGGTGTGAGATTTGAGACCCGAATTCACAACAATAATAATAATTATAATGATTTTTTTATATTTTATCTTAAAAATAATCAGTATTCATTATTATGAAAAACATAAATTCTTCTTAAAAATGATCTTCAAAACAGAATGAGTAATAAAAATTGAGAAAAATTAAAACTTTTAGTAAATAAGATTTAGTTATTATAATAGTAAATGATAAAAAAAAACTTCAAAAGCAACTTATTTAACTATTAATTTAAAGACAGGGTATACATTCGAGTGTACCACAAATATAGTCTTTTTTTTAAATCATCATAATTATGATATTTGACCCGAGCAGGAGCTCCAAAGTACTTCAACGGTTCGTGTTTTTTAGCCTATCATAAATGAACTACTTTACGTTGGAGTTCAGTTTGCCTTGAGAGACTTCAGAGTCGGCCCAACTTGTTAAAAGATCTAAAACAAATTTTATAATGAGACTTTTGGGAATTAAAAAAAAAACACAATGCTTATTCAAAACATAATAAATCAAGCTTTGTTGATCAAAGATTTAAACTTAAGACTAAAAGGACTTTATGTCTTAAAATTGACCAACTAAACTAGATAAATATTGATTATTAGTATATCATATTATATATTTATAGTTAAAATGACTTATTTTGATGCCTTTTTTTAACCCAATATCTTAAGGTCTAAAGCCTTTGTTTAGGTGACTTGACCCTTAGACCAGCCCCAAGAGACTTATCTTGCCTACTTGTGTAAAACTATATACGCACGTACAAGTTTTAACTATACAAAACGAAAGCATTTTAATTTTGTACGCACTATTGTCAAAAAAAAATGTGCACACTACTATTATTAGTAGGACAAAAAAGCACTATTTTGCATCAACATGTAGTAAAATGAACGTGCAAATAACAAATTTGAAAGGAATACTGAATATTGTTTGAGTCAAAAAGAAAAAAAGAAAAGTGAATATTGCGGACATTTTTGTTCTACACATAAGGAACATGTCTGATTCTGAACCGTTAGTATTGTTTGGATTTACCTGCAATTAGCAGCATCTGATTCTCGGAAAACTTTTCAATTTCATCGTTAGTGCAGTAATAATGTTCCACATGAAAATTATTACTAGGAAATCATAACACACACATGTGACATTTTACATATATGTAAAGTCACTAAGTCACTGATGTCATGTCATGGTCCATCCACGAGACTAATCAATGGGTTTGCAATATAAAAAATTCAAGCAAGAAAATGACAAAATCCTTTAAAAAAATCGTAATTATTTGATTATTATGAGATGATCCTCCTCGCTGATGTCATGTTGCTCTATAAGACTATAACCACTTATTGTGACTTTATGAACCCAGTATGAGTATAGTACTCTATATATTTTTCTCAAAATAAAACGTCACCCAATATATAACATCCCAAATCTCCAATGTCAAAAGATGAAATGAGAACTATAGTGCATCTAAGGAGGAAATCCACAAATGAATGCACAAAACATGAGACGTGTTAAAACAACTCTGGATTCTACTCATAAAAATTAAATAGTTCGACAAGATTCTGATTCTCTATTTTTAGCTCATGAGGATAGAGTCACTTTAGACAAAATATTGATAAAATACGAAAGGTAATAATATTTAAAATGAGAGAGAAAGTAAATCGAGAGAGATAGAAAGAAAAAATATTGACAATATAAAGAAACTCATACATCTTCAATAAGATGTAAAATGAGGATAGATACCCTCTGATGTCAAGTTAGATGAACTAGTTTAACTTCTTTGAAAAAAGATGTAAAATAAGTTACAAATTGTTGATGTTCGTTTACAACTTAGATCAAATATATTAATTTTTGCTTATAATTAAAAACATGACGTGTACGTTACTCGCAAGTCTTTGGTCTAGAATAACATGAATCTCCTTTAGTTTTAGTTACTTAACATTGTGGGCAGGGGAGTTTTTAGGACTCAGCTAGCCTGGGCACATGCCCGGGCTCAACCGATACTTTCTTTGTATCGCTACAAAAAATTTGTAAGAAATTTGATTTATAGTTAAGCTTAGTACAAAAACCCATTACTATAGGGCAAATTTCCGTAGCTAAATCTGTCTATCATTGCCAAATGACTGTCACAGTGTCACTACATGTTTTTCACATTTACCTACGGAAAAAGCGTAGGTAATTCTAAGGAGACTATTTTAAAATACATTATGGATTTGTACCTACAGTTTGGCTATCACTAAAACTTATTGTTGTTTTCTTTATTTATATTTTCTATTCTATTATAAATTCTAAAGATGAGTAGTTCATAAAATTACCACTAAAATTAATTTAATCGATATAATAAAATATTATAATTAATATCATTGGAATTTGAAATCGATTACTATAATCAATTTTTAGAATAAATTGTTGAAATAACTTAACTAGAATAATTATCCCTTACTATGAACCATTATACCATTTACCCAAACCAATACTCAATAATCACATAAATACTCATTACTCACGTAAATCAAAATTTATATTATATACTTCATTGCTCATTTAATTTATGGTAACAATCACTTCATACATAAAAAACTTACAATCATTTTATACATAAAAAAACTACAATCACTTCTACAACAAGGCATAATAAATCAGATTTTAACTTCTAATTTGTGGATCTTCAACAATAGCGGGTTCATCAAAGCTATTACCAACATCAACAAAAGTTGGAAGTACACTGGTTATCAAGCCACATGTCAATAAGCTAGTAAAATAATTTTATAAGCTCGTGAGAAAGAATTGTTACCAACATGATGAACGATGTGTGGTTCAATGATTTGATGATATGTTACATCGAGCGGGAGATATTCAAGTCATTTGATGATGTTAATATTATTCGAACATTCATCGCAACTTGAAAAGGACATTTACCTCCTAATTTTATTTAGCACACTATTGACAAGTTATGTTTTATCTCTCTTATTTCAAATTGTACTTTTATCGACAAAATGACGAGTCTCGTTTATTTTGATTTATGATTATTTATATATTATGTCGCATGTAAATTTGCGATCAAATTGATCAGACTCAGTAAAACTCCTATCTTTGTCGCTGATTGTGGGAACGTTTGTTTGGAATTTAAACGCTTAAAAGAAGAAGCAAACAGATCTATTGAATTGAATCTGTGGTCAATGATACAAGACGAGTAGACGATTTCAAACAGGAAAAAGTTGTGAAACAAAGAATAGGATGAACCGCGTAAGAAAAAAATAAGACAAGAATCTAACGGTTCAATTTTGTCTCTATGACGTGTTAAAGACGAGATGCTACGTGTGGGAAGTGTGTTAGCATAATAAAGACTAAACCGATAATGTCTCAATTTTGAGGTTGATACACGGACAAGAACATAAGATATGCAGAGGCAATATTTTGAATATGAGATTTTTCACTTTAGAAAGTTAAGTTTCGAATTTGATCATTAAACTATTTAACAATAAAAAAATAGTTTGACATTTAAACTTAACTATCTTATATTTAACACAAAAGATCAAAACAATACTAATTAAATAGTTAAGTGACAAAAATAACAATTTAACCTTTATTTATCTACATAAATTTTCGGTAGTACAAATGTATAAAACATAGAAACTACAATCAAATAAAATTACAACAAGAGTTGAACTTCAAATTTTAAATGAGTTGACACTTACCAACTACATCAACTTTCATTTACTTAACTACTTTATAGTTCACCTAAACATTATTATTACGTAAATTTTAGGATATAGACAAAGAACAAACCTATTATTTTCACCTTTTAAAAAATAATTTTATTTTCAAGAAAATGAAGCAAACATTATAAAATACACATTTTTTTTAAGGATACAAAATATACATTTTTTTCCTTCTTTTGAGGGAAGAATATACATATTTATCTATAGTATATACAAAGAAAACTACCATTTTCAGCATACTTTTGGGTTGGACTTTTCTTTCCAAAAATACCCTTAATTTTTTAATTTTATTTTAAATACAAATAACACATGTAACAAATAGATAAGAATAAATTTAATTTAAGGAGAAAACTTACGCACAATTCCTTATGAGATATTCTTACTGTTAGCAAATTATAAAATAACATAACACGCGGATTACTAATCCATGTCACTAACCGTCTTCGTTAACTATTTGTTACCTCCGTTAATCATAGATCAGACTCACACAAAACTAACATAAAACAAAAACTCATGTTACTTTTTTATCAGCGATTTTATGTTGTACATCTGTGTTGTTCCCCTCAATACAACCGACAAAGATTGTCAAGTATTTTCACATCCCTTCCACAAAAAAAAGTATTTTCATATTATTTTATTACTTCCACAAAAAACACAGTATTTTCGTATTATTTTATTAATATAAATTACACTTCCCTAACTTTTGATCAATTGTAACAAACGTGAGCAAAAAATAATGGTAAAGATTGGACTTAAATCCTTTAAAAAAAGATTAGTAACAAACGTGAACAAAAAGTAATTTTAAAGGTTGGACTTTAAATCCTCTAAAAAAAGATTAGTAACAAACGTGAGCAAAAAATAATGTTAAAGATTGAACTTTAAATCCTCTAAAAAAAATATTAGGACTCAAAATATTTTAGAAAAAGATTTGTTAGCACTATATTAAATATTAATAAGTAGGGTTCTCACAATTAATAGTTTGTTCCCGCATTGTTTAGTTTTTTTCAACCCATCTCAACCTTCTGCATCAGAATTAACCTGTTTAGTTTTTTTTTCTTTTTCTTTCATGTTACAACTAATCAAAGTCAGTTAATTTTATGGATTATATATTTGACTTTGCTGGTTTATAAGCGATTATGATTCAAATTGTTTACGATTAATTTTAAGAATTATTTGACTTTGCTGGTTTATAATTGCTTATACAAACTATGACAGCGTGACTTTTTTTTTTATATAAAGAGAACCATGGTTTTGTTTTTTAATTATTAAATAAAGGAAAAATAAGCAATAATATTCTCTGTCGTTAAGCTCCTTCCAATGCCGTTTAAAGGAATAAAAACATTGTTTTTTTTTTCTTTGTGATTCCAAACGTTCTACATGTATACAATTGATAAACTGCTCCCATGACCCCCATCCAATATCAAACAAAATACAGTGAAACCAAAGTGTTAAAATCATTTAAACAATTCAAAATTGTTAAACGATAATCACACTCATGTTACCAACAACTACAAATAGAAACATTAGAAAACTTCAAACCACCATCTGAGAGGCCATAAAAAAAGAGGACCACTAAGAAGTATGGATATGAACACCGACACCAGATAAAACATGGATACTGACACTCCAATAACGTTGATAATTTGAGAAAATCACATAATTTAAGGTACTTATATTTGTGGATGCGGATGCAACACGTGTTCAGACACATATAATACGAGGAGTGTATGTGATTCATAGACGAGGAGTAATATCGTAATTTATATATATAGTCGAAAGAGCCATAATTACACCTACAAACGATGATGTTCAAAAATTGAATGACATAATTATCAATTAGTTTTCAGGAGAATAACATAATTTGTTGTCATTTAACGAGGTTGAAGGGGGTACTCTTAAATTATACCAACATGAATTCATAAACTCAACTGTTCAAGGAAGTATCCCACCACATATTTTAAAAGTAAAAAAAGGTGCACCTTTGATGTTGTTGCGAAACATAGCCCCTAGATATGGCCTGTGTAATGAAACATGATTGTTTTGTTGTGGTTTATTTAAGAATATGTTGGATGTGGAAATCCAAACAGGAAGCAATGCTAGAAAAAGAGCATTCTTGCCCATAATTAAATTAAAAACAAATGCGAGTTCATGATTTCCCTTTGTGCTTAGTAGAAAACAGTTGTTTCTTATAAGCTGTTTTTTTTAAAAAGAGATCCTAATAAGCTGTTTTGCATAAATAAGTTGTTTCGAATAAGTTGTTTTTGAGAAAGAGGTCTTAATAAGTTGTTTTTCATAAATAAGCTATTTCGAATAAGCTGTTTTGGAAAAAAAGATCCTAATAAGGTGTTTTCCATAAATAAGCTGTTTCGAATAAGCTATTTTTGAAAAAAGAGATCCTAATAAGTTGCTTTCCATTAATAAGTTGTTTCGAATAAGCTGTTTTGCATAAATAAGTTGTTTCGAATAAGCTGTTTTTGAAAAAGAGATCCTAATAAGTTGTTTTGCATAAATAAGCTGTTTCGAATAAGTTCTTTTTAAAAAGAGATCATAATAAGTTGCTTTGCATAAATAAGCTATTTTGAATAAGTTGTTTTTTAAAAAGATATCGTAATAAGCTGTTTTATAATTATTATATTATTCATTTAAATTATTTAATTAAAAATTAATATAGAAAAATGAAGAAAAAATTTGCACTAAAAATATGGTTTAAATATATTAAACTGGTTCTGAACCGGTTTTAAACTTGAACTGAATTGTTTTTGAAAATAAATCAGTTTTTCTTAAAGTGGTTTTAAAAACTGAACTGTAACCATTAATTTGGTTCAGTTACAAACCATGAACACCCCATTGTTGAGTTCAAAAATAATTTTGTTATATGTCTTGACAATATTTTGTTTATAAATCAATATATCAATAATTTCTATAATATTTTAAAATTTAAAATTTTAATTAAAATTATACAAACAAACATCATAATAAAACAAACACATACATTAGCGCGCAATAGAAAGAGCAGACAGACGGACACGATCAGCTGTATTAATAATTCTGCTTCATGAACTACGAAAGAAAGACACGTGGCTAAATCAGAAGAACTTAACAGCATGATCTTCGATAAACTCCAAAGCACGAGAACACAGCTTCTCCAAATCCACATCCTCCGTCGTATCCACCACCAACTTCGGCACACCCCCCACATCATATTCATTACACCCCCCATACCCTTCCACAATCTTCTCCAACTCCTCCCACGTCGCCGGCTTATGTCCACCACCTCCCCCTCTTTCCTCCACCCTCCTCCTCCACAAACCCTTATCTCCCGGCCTACACTCAATAATCACAACCCTCGCACCATACTCACCGGCGAGGCTTCGAAGTCGGTCGAGGTGAGACCTACTAGAGAGAGGAGAGTCGATGACGAGGCTGAGACCGACGCGGAGTTGAGTAGAAGCGATTTGAAAGATGGCGCTGTATGATAGTTCGTTGAGAAGAGAAGGGGGTGTAGTTGGAAGAAGGGGGGTGGTAATACAGTCTTTGATGTCGTCTTTGTCGATTAGAGGGATTTTGAGTGATGATGCTATTGATTTTGCTAATGTGCTTTTTCCAGTTCCTGGATGCCCTTTCATTGCTATTATCACCCCCACTTTCACTTTCTCCATTTTCTTTCTTACTATTACTTGCAATGAAGTTATGAAAGGTTTTTCGAATTTTTTAATTCTGCATGTATATCGGATAAACTTTCTGTTGGACACGCATTTTCGATGGTGACATTTTGGTGGTGCATTTCAATATTCAGAAAAGATGTTTTTGTCTTCATGCTGAGAAATGGATAATCCAATAATTGTTAATTTTGTTGAATAAAATTTTCCGTGAAATTATGATGTTTTCGGTGTTAAATCTCTTGAGGAAGAGCTTTGTAAACCATTGTAGTCTTAATCGGCTTGATAGATTAGTATATGCACTTATCTCGCAAAGGATACCCGGTTGAAAAAATATATATAGAAACTTTTAGTTTTTATATGGTCAACACCAAAGTAAAATATCTCAAGGAAGCCTTTAAATATGAACCAGATTGAGAAGTAATGAATTGGGATAGTGAGGTTGCTACAATTATATCTTGGTCTCATGAATCA
Source organism: Medicago arabica (assembly GCA_946800305.1). Classification (NCBI taxonomy): domain Eukaryota; kingdom Viridiplantae; phylum Streptophyta; class Magnoliopsida; order Fabales; family Fabaceae; genus Medicago; species Medicago arabica. The sequence goes on from OX326970.1 coordinate 5,305,925, forward strand.
TGATCCTCACCCAATGAGTCTCTCTGACTTGGTCTTAGATTTCTCATGCAAGCATCATCATGTAACGATTGTTTACCATTATGAGACTTCTGAATCTTACTTCACCCTCATATTTTAGGCTTCCAAATTGGTAGACCAAAATATAGAAAGACATTTCTTGACTTGAGAAGTAGTCTCTAGATGAAATCTTTGCATAATAACTTCTCTACCTCATCAAAAATGGAAATAGTTATGCAAGTTGATTGGATGACATAGTTTGGCAGCCCCATGACACATTTTGTGCGAAAGTAATGCAATAAGAACCATACAATCTGTTATTGAGTATTTCTCTGAAACATTTGCTATACAAAAAAAATGTCTTTGGCAATGATTGATATTCTAAACACGCATTTAAAATTTGTTGCATCATAAATGTATCTTTATGTTAATGATAATTATTAGTGGTACTAATTTTCTCCTTTTTCTATCAAGGTTGAGGGAGCACCATTCGAAGAATGACCCATTTTAGGATGGTGGCAGTGTTCATGTTGATCCTAACAGAGTGACATACACATTTGAAGCGGCACACCTTCGTCTACGATGGAAGTGGCACAAGCAGATACAAAAGATTCAGGTATCTATCCAGGCAAGCTATTGAAAATTTGAAATTCAAATCTCTACATCAGTTAAGAAAAATAAACGGGCATTTTTACCATAAAGAAAGGGTTAATTGAAAAGGGAAAAAACACTTTACCCTCAACGATAACATTTTTTTAGGGTTGTAATATTGGTCGGTCCTGTTAATCTATTTCCCATTAAAAATGTGCATATTGAATACACAATAAACTTTAGTGTCATTTTAGTTTAGTTGAAAAAGAAGAAATTTAAGAGGCATTGACGAAAAAGTAAATGTAAAAGAATATTAATGGCAAAAGAGGTATTTTGGAATACCTCAATTAATCAAGGAATGCAATCACACGGTTTGCCTGTCTCGAACCCAGTCTCGGTAGGCTGTGAGTGAATCAACCAACCAACCAACCACCGGGGAAACGGCGATGAAAGTTAGCTAAAAATTGTAGATAATCATGTCTGTTCCTCTTGATGGTTACATAAAGAAGATATGAAAAAAGTGAGATACTACATACCCTCCAGTCCTTGAGTCAGTCTAACAACTTTGCTCTTCTTTCACGTTTTGGTGATAGTTTCTCTGTTGGGGATGATAGTACATGCATTGATGAGCGAACGGACAAGGTCTGAGCGTCTGTTTGGTTCTGCGTTACCTAACGCCAAATGCGAGTTCCGCTCCTGAAACACGACTTCACCAATTTCTTTGATGTTTGGATAAATGCAAATGTGAATCCCTATATTGTGCATCTAGCCCCAAATGCGAGTTCAGATAGAAGCCACAAATTGGAGCTTCCATGACAAAGCAATATCAAAACTAAGCTTTAAATTTTCAATGATAGGTCTACTTGCCTAATTACCCATTACTGCACATCACTTCAAGCTTCAAATTTTTCTTCTGTGGAATGATTTTTCCTTCTGTTTTCATATTTGGTGAATCTGTAATTCACCGCATATCCCTTTTTATTTATTGCTACCAACGGCATATAATCCTCATTATTCATGGTAGATTGTTTTTGTTGGTTAAATTTATTGCATATTCCTAATTATATATGATATGCGCACGCTACTTGTGAGAAACAAAATTCATTGCTCATCCAAGGTCCAAAGGTGAGCAATTTTCATTTATTCATCATATTCTTTTGTGTCTATTAAATTGTTGATAATTGTATATCATAATCTTTGAATCCAATGCAGACTATATATGGTTAGCAACACCAAAATAAAATTTGAAGGAAGCCTTTGAGTTACATTGGACAGTAGGGAATTGGGATAGTGAAATTGCCACAGTTATAATTTATATCCTCACTCTCCCTAAGAGTCTCTGAACTAGTCTTAATTGAGTGTCAATAAATTATATCATATAGGCATTGTTTACCATTTTGAAACTTTTAAATCCTAGTCAACCCACTGAGACATATGAATAGCTTGAATTCTATATAGGATCATGTGGAAAGTGTTTCACAATAATATTTTTTTCCTGCCAAATGATAACAACATAAATGCTATCTACATGTGTAAATGATCAAAAGTCTTCTTTTGAAAATTATTAGTGGGACTAATTTTCGCTCTTTTCTATCATGATTGAGGGAGCACCATTCAAAGAAGTGGACTCATTTCAGGATGGTGGTGGTGTTCATGGTGATCCTAACAAAGTGACAGATCCAACTGAAGTGGCACACCTTCATATAGGATGGAAGTGGCACAAATAGATGCATCTAAGATGGACATGCTTATTTTTGTGTACGGTGTACTTGATCCTTCTATATTGTATTAATTATTTAATTTCTACTCAATGAATGAAGCTTGTGCACACTCAGCTTATGCAAGCTCAATTTGGTTAAGAATAGAAATTTAGCAGTAACAAAGAAGAAACAGAGTCAATTTTGTCAATATTGCTTTACTCAATGATCCAAAAAACTTCATTAAAGACCATCAGAAAATTGAGTACAAAATGTGCTCAGTCATGCTAAAATATGCAGTGCAAGTTAAAATTAATGGACTGTGATACAAAACAAATTCCCAAACCAAAGGTCGAAACAGAGCTACAAACTTGCCCCCTGCATAATATACGAAACCAAACTTTAAAAAAAAAAAATTGAAAAAAGAGAAAATTATTATCAATTAGAGTGACACTAATAGTTATTTTACTAAGAAATTTGAACTTCGTCTTTTGAGGTTACAAGTCAAATCTCTTAAGACTAACATACAACTAAAGCAACAAAATAAAGTAGTTTCAGTTTTTATAATATACTCAAATGGGTTGTTGAGTGAGTGATTGAAGTTGGTGAACTTTAACATCACCCTTTTATCATCATTGAATCCCCTTTAATGAACTTCAATCATGTATAGTTTAAGGCTTACAATTATAGGATTCAAATAGCTTATGGAACGTTATCACTAAGAGGAACAGTTAAAGTGAAGAAGTGCATAAATCACAAGTTATATAACAGCAAAAGAGTGAACAACCAAGATATTCAGTCAAATGAAATTTGATTAATGTTGAAAATTAAACCAATACCCTCCAACCTTTTTGTATGTAGGTGCTAGGATAATTTAATTTGATACCTGATTCATAATATAATCAATCAAACGACCTAAGTAAGTGTAGGAAGATCCACCCTCTAACAAAGTCTTCTTACTCTTTTCACTTATCTCTTTCACTTTCTTCCTTACCTCTCCATCCTTATCCAACACACTCTTTATTCCTCTCTCAATCTTATCGGCAGTTACAAGATAGTTAGGCCCTTCATTAAACCCCACCTTATAATCCAAAGCAATATCCACACCTATTTTCAGCTCACACACCAATTCAAAAGCATTAGCCTGTTGCTCAGCATAGAGTGGCCACACGGCCATAGGCACACCAAAATATATGCTCTCGAGTGTTGAGTTCCAACCACAATGCGAAACAAATCCTCCAGTGGCTGGATGAGCTAGTATTTGGGCCTGTTGGGCCCATCCAATTACCCTTCCAATCCCCGTCGTTCGATCTAAGAATCCTTCAGGTAAAATCGATTCCAAATCAGAAAGAGGGTAATCAGAGGGTGAAATCATGGTGCCCTTTGGCGAGGGTTTACGCAGAGACCACACAAAACGGGCTCCACAATTCTCAATAGCATGTGCAATCTCTTTAACCTGATCCTCATTGAAAGAGCCCCTGCTCCCGAAGCAGAGAAAAACTACCGAGGAAGGAGGTTGATCATCAAGCCACTTGATGATATCATCAGACTCAACGGTGCCATTAGTTTTGGGCTCGGGGTTTAATAAGGGTCCCACTGGATATACCGGTAATTCTGCTAGATCAGGATGAGAGAAAAAGGATTGAACAGCATGCGATTCTAACTCTTCAAATGAATTTACTATAATGGCATTTGCTTTCTTGACGCCACTGGCAAAGTTCATGAAAAATGATTCCCATTCCTTTTGTAGCATGAAACCGGGCAACGAGCTAATTGGAATCGGGTTGGCAAAACTTGGGATAGCTACCTCGTTCTGCTGCAGCAACTGAGTTGAATCGATGTTGTCTCGTTCAAACAGAGTGTGAAGATGGAGCAACAAACCAAGGAAAGCAAGGCCGGAAGTGAAGAAGATGAGCGCAGGGACGGAAAATTCTTTGGCAATATCAATCATGGTGGTGCAGAACATGTCAACAACGAAGGCAGCGAGGTGTCCATGTCCTTCTCTAGTAGTGAGGTTGGAGACAGCTTGTTTGACGTTTGGTTTCTGAGCTTCAAGGAGGGCGTTCATGACAGAATGTGGTTCGGTGTTTGGGGGAAGAAAACATTCTGGAAGGTTGATGATGTTGAGAGAATCGGTCATGGGAAGGGATTTTGTGTAGACATCGACATCTGTGGTGTGTGGGAATTTTATGACTAAGACAGTTATTCGGAGACGGTTATCACGGTTGATTAGAAGCTTTGCGAACTCGAGGGTGGAAACTAGATGACCTACACCAGGTGAAGGGATAATCACCACTTCTGCTTTCTTCATCTTGGATATACACTTACTCTGTGAGTGACTGTTGTTTGAATTGTTTGATATTCCTGAGTTTTTTTATATATGACTAGGAATAGTGTAGAAAATCATTAGTATGATTATTGAAGGGGTGTTTGAGTTGATGTATGTCCTTGTCATTACTAATATACATGGTTTAGATTCCATCACTTTATTTTGGGAGTGATGTCATGGCTTTGCTGGCTAGTATAGGATGACAACTATGTGGAATGAAAGTGAGGTGAGATTCACATGTTTTTGTCTTTGTATCATTGGAAAAAGGACGAATAGTGGGAGGCAGGGGTTTTTCCTAGTTATCTTTTCTCACTGGTATTATTTAATAATTCCTAATATGTGGTTTGACAGAAACCAAATTACTTTGTTTTATTTATTAATAATAAAAAGGTTTTGTATGGTGAGAGACTGATAGTGGTAGTGCATGTCAATATTAAAAAAATATGCTGCCTTGATGTTGAGAGAAGGAAAATGAAATAATTGTTGATTAAATTTCTCCGTCAATTACACAGAAAATTATGTTTTCAGTTGTTTCTCTGATATGGTTTATCATACATTTATATTCTTTTGATGCAAATTTATGGCATTTGATACTTCCTTAATATTTTTTCATATGAACTTGTATTTGATTTAAGGATGCGTTCGAGCCACATTGTCCAGAGCAGTTGCAAAAGGTGTCAACAATTTCCTTAAGCTTCTCAGCTTTACTAACAAAGCCTCTGACATAAGGTGGATCTCACCAGGTGAGAAATATCTGGCACTATCTTATGATAAATAGATAAGGTGGATCCCCTTGTAAAATGGTTTTAGGTTAATGTAAACTGTTTTTTTATTTAATCATTCATGCTTCTTTATTTTTATGTTGTATACCATGCTTACCTGCATTTGGCAGTTTCATAGAACATTCATTTAATTTGAACACAGCTGAGGACAATGTTCAAAAGTTTTTTCTGCTTATTTTCAGAAATTCTCCAAAATAGCTTATAAAAATAACTTACATCATGATAAGCGCTTGTGATATAAGCTGTTTATCCCAACAGGCTCAAAACCTGTTATTGAGTATTTTTCCAAGACAAAAAAAAAACTATAGGATTATTTATTTAGAAAGTGCTGTACAAAAAAAAAACCTGTTTGATAATGATATTCTAAAAGTAAACTTAAAAAGTCAATCATTGTAACTTCTTTTCCTACTTCAACTTTTATTGTATTATGGCCTACTATTTTTGTGTACTTGGCTGTGCACACTGTTCTTGTTTTTAATTTTTGTATGTAACTCGATTTGGTTAAGAAAGAAAATGTAACAGCAACAAAAAAGAAGCAGAATCAATTTTGTCAGTACTGCTTTTCTTAATGATCCAAAAAACTTCATAAAGACCAGCAGAACATGAGTACAAAACATGCTCAATCCTAATAAAAAGGTGTAGTATGAGTATCAGATAAAACTGAAAAGCCAAAGGAATACAATACAGAAAAATTCTCAAACCAGACATCAAACAGCAATCCGAATCAGAACTACAAACTTGCCTCCAACATAAATACAAGGTCAAACTCTTACTATTGAACCGTCGACATTAACAATATACTAATCATAACTATAAAAATGATAGTTTCAATTTTTATAATATACTTAAATGTGTTTTTGAGTGACAGATCAAAGTTGGTTCACTTTAAAATTACCCTTATATGAAATTCAATCGGGCATGGTTTAAGGCTTTTCAAATTACATGATTAAAACAATGGAACGTTATCACTAGTAGGAACAGCTGAAATGAACAAGACCCTTATTATATTGATTAGTGTTGAAAATTAAACCAATACCCTCCAACCTTATTTACTCGGATAATTTAATTTGATACCTGATTCATAATATAATCAATCAGATGACCTAAATAAGTGTAGGAAGATCCACCCTCTAGCAAAGTCTTCTTACTCTTCTCACTCATCTCTTTCACTTTCTTCCTTACATCTCCATCCTTATCCAACACACTCCTTATTCCTCTCTCAATTTTATCGGCAGTTACAAGATAGTTAGGCCTACCACTAAACTCCACCCTATAATCCAATGCAATATCCACACCTATCTGAAGCTCACACACCAATTCAAAAGCATTAGCCTGTTGTTCAGCAAAGAGTGGCCATGCAGCAATAGGCACACCAAAGTATATGCTCTCGAGTGTTGAATTCCAACCACAATGTGAAACAAATCCTCCTATGGATGGGTGGGCTAGTATTTGGGCCTGCTGGGCCCATCCAGTTATCCTTCCAATCTCGGCAGTTCGATCTAAGAATCCTTCAGGTAAAACCAGACCCAAATCATAAAGAGGGTAATCCGAGGGTGCAGCCATGGTGCCCTTTGCTGGAGGTTTACGCAGAGACCACACGAAGCGTGCCCCACTATTCTCAACAGCATGTGCGATCTCCTTAACCTGATCTTCATCAAAATAACCCCTACTCCCGAAGCAGAGGAAAACTACGGAGGAAGGAGATTGATCATCAAGCCACTTGATGATATCATCAGAATCAGCGTCAACAGTGCCCTTAGTTTTGGGCTCAAGGTTTAATAAAGGTCCCACCGGATATATCGGTATATCCGATAGATCAGGATGAGAGAGAAAAGAGTGAACTGCATGTGATTCTAACTCTTCAAATGAATTTACTATAATGCCATTTACTTTCTTGAGGCCTCTTGCAAGTCTCATGAAAAACGACTCCCATTCCTTGTGTAGCACAAAACTAGGCAATGATTTTGAAGGAACGGGGTTGGCGAAACTCGGGATGGCTATCTCGTTCTGCTGCAGCAGCTGAGTCGAATCGACATTGTCTCGTTCACGAAGAGTGTGAAGGTAAAGATTCAAACCAAGGGAAGCAACACCGGAAGTGAAGAAAACGAGCGTAGGGACATTGAACTCATTGGCAACATCGATCATGGTGGTGCAGAACATGTCAACAACGAAGGCAGCGAGGTGTCCATGTTGTCCTTCTCGAGTAGTGAGGTTGGAGACAGCTTGTTTTACGTTTGGTTTCTGAGCTTCGAGGAGAGCAGTTATGGAAGAGAAACCTGGATCGGTGTTTGGGGGAAGAGAAACTTCTGGAAGGCTGACAACATTGAGAGAATCTGAGATAGGAAGGGATTTGGTGTTGACATCATTTTCTGTTGTGTGTGGGAATTTGATAACTAAAACAGTTACTCGGAGACGGTTATCACGATTGATTAGAAGCTTCACAAACTCAAGGGTGGAAATTAGATGGCTCAGACCGGGAAAAGGGATAAACACCACTTCTGCTTTCTTCATCTTGGATATACACTTGATCAGTGTGACTGTGTTTTCAATTGTTCTTTTGATGTTCCTGTTATTTAAATAGGAATAGTAATAGTGAAGATAATTATTAGTATGATTATATTATACTAGGGGTGTTTGATGCATGTCCTAGCCAGGCACCACCATTACTTATATACATTGTTTATTTCATTACTTTATATTTTTTTTCAATTATTATTTGTGTCTAGGTGTCATTGTCGTGTCTTGTGTATGTGTATCACAACCTTCTAATTAAGGATGAATAAAATGGACACCGCTAAAATTACTTTTGAAAAAGAGAGGAGACTAACTTAATTTAGCTGTATATTTAGATCAGCGGCGAGTTTGATGGAATTACACTGTGCCACCATAATTTTAACGAAAAATACACTTTAGAGTTTCAACAAAATTATCGCTGTGTCATAACTTTGTCAATTTCAAGTCTAATTCCAGAAAAGAACCATGCAAGAGAAATCTTGGGAGTGATGTCATGGCTTTGCTGGCTGGTTTGGGACCAAAACTATGTGGAATAAAAGTGAGGTGAGATTGAATTTTTTGTCTGTATCATAGGAAAAAGAATGGATAATGGGAGAAGGTAGAGGCTGTTATCTAGTTATCTTTTCTGACAGAAACCAAACTTCTTTATTTTATTGATAATAGAACGTTTTCCATGCTGACAGTGGTAGTGCATGTCAATATTCAAAAAAAATATTTTGTCTTGATACTGAGAGAAGCAAAATGAAATAATTGTTGAAAAAATTTCTCCGTCAATTACGCAGAGAAAATTATGTTATCAGTTGTTTCTCTGAAATGGTATATCATGCATTTATATTCTTTTGATGCAAATTTATGGCATTTGATACTCCTTACTGATTTATCATATAAACTTGTATTTGTTTTACACAAGTCACATTCCATTCCTATTCTTGTGTGTCAATCTAATCTAATGGATAATAATTATATATCATAAACTTTGAATCTAATGCAGATTAGATTACATATGGTAACAGGTAAGCACCAATGTAATAATTCAAGCATGCCTCTGAGCCACATTGTCCAGGGCAGTTGCAAAAGGTGTCAGCAATTTCCTTAAGCTTACCAGCTTGACTAACCAAAGCCTCTGACATAAGGAGAATCTCTTCAGGTGAGAAATATCTGTACTTTGCGTAAAATAAATGAAAATGAAAATGAGCACGGACCCCTGGAGAAATGGTATTTCGACACACAATTTCAAAGTAAAAGTCGACAACAATTAAATGGTTAATATGTTTAATTACGTTCAGTGGATGGTTAATGAATGTAATATCCACTCAATGAAATTAACCACAATTTTGAAGGTCAGAAACCATGATTTTCAAATGTATACTTGAACCTAAATCGTGGTTAATGAATATCACGTGTATTTGAGCACCTAAAAATCATGCATTTAATCATCTAAGTTGTTGTCAAATTTTGATGTCAAATTAATATAACAGGCTACCAGAGAGTTGAAGAAAACACCAGAGAGTTAGGTTACAGATGAGAAGAAAACATCACATCTCTCTGGTTTGAATTCACAGGCTACCAGAGAGTTGAAGAGAGTAGTAATAGTAGTAATGTATATTTTTTCAATGCAGTACAGAACTTCTTTGTTGACTTATTTTTAACTTTTCAATAATTTTTGATTCATATGGATGAGAATGGGATGGAACCATATAGTCTGTTATTCAGTATTTCTCTGAGACATATGTATAGATTGAAATCGATAGAATCATTTGGAAACTGCTATACAAAAAAAAAATTGTATTTGACAATGATATTCTAGAAAGTAAATTTAGAAAATCAATGAGTTTTGTTGCTCAAAAGAAGCAATGGGATCAACTGCAGCCTGCTGTAATTAAGTCTGCCCTTATAAATAAAATGGTAAAAAAGGCTTGCTCACATAACAATATCCTTTTACTTCATACCTGATTCATAATATAATCAACCAAACGACCTAAATAAGCGTAAGAAGACCCTCCTTCTAACAAAGTCTTCTTACCTTTTTCACTCATCTCTTTCACTTTCTTCCTTACATCTCCATCCTTATCCAACACATTCCTTATTCCTCTCTCAATCTTATCGGCAGTTACAAGATAGTTAGGCTCACCATTATACTCCGCCCTATAATCCAACGCAATTTCGACTCCTATTTTCAACTCACACACCAATTCAAAAGCATTAGTCTGTTGTTCTGCATAAAGTGGCCATGCGGCTATAGGCACACCAAAATAAATGCTCTCGAGTACTGAATTCCAACCACAATGTGAAGCAAAACCTCCAATGGCTGGGTGGGCTAGTATTTGGACTTGTGGGGCCCATCCAACGACCCTTCCAATCTCTGCTGTCCGCTCTAAAAATCCTTCGGGTAAACTTGAACCCAAATCAAAAAGAGGATAATCAGAGGGCGCGGCCATGGTGCCCTCCGGTGGAGGTTTACGAAGAGACCATATGAAACGGGCCTCACTATTCTCAATAGCGCATGCAATCTGCTTAACTTGATCCTCATCAAAAGAACCCATACTCCCGAAGCATAGGAAAACTACTGAGGAAGGAGGTTGATCATCAAGCCACTTGATGATGTCATCGGAATCAACGATGCCATTGGTTTTGGGCTCCAGGTTCAGTATAGGTCCTACCGGATATAAAGGTAAACCAGCTAGACCAGGATCAGATGAAATCGAGTGAACTGCATGGGGTTCTAGCTCTTCAAATGAATTTACTATAAAGCCATCAGCATTCTTGAGGCCTTTCCAATAGCCTATCATAAACGACTCCCATTCTTTGCTTAGCACAGCACTAGGCAACGCTTTTGATGGAACCAAGTTAGCGAAACTCGGAACGGCCAAGTCAGTGAGTTGTAACAACTTAGTTGAATAGACATTGTCCCGTTGACGAAGAGTGTAAAGATGAAAACTCAAGCCAAGGAACGCAACACTGGAAGTGAAGAAGACAAGCGTAGGGACAGTGAACTCTTTGGCAACATCAATCATGTTTGTGCAGAACATGTCAACAACAAAAGCGGCGAGGACTCCATTTTCTGATCTGGTAGTGAGGTTAGATACAGCTTGTTTGACGTTTGATTTATGAGCTTCGAGGAGAGCAGTCATAGAGGAGCCTGGATCGGTGTTTGGGGGAAGAGAACATTCTGGAAGGTTGATGATGTGGAGTGAATCGGAGATAGGAAGGGATTTAGTGGAGACATCGGTTTCTGTGGTATGTGGGAATTTGATAACTAAAACAGTTACTCGGAGACGGTTATCACGGTTGATTAGAAGCTTCGCGAACTCAAGGGTGGAAACTAGATGACCCGCAGCCGGAAAAGGGACAAACACCACTTCTGCTTTCTTCATCTTGGAGCACAGGATAATGGATATACACTTGCTTAGTGTGAGTGACTCTTTTTTTTTTTTTTTTTTTTTTTTTGTGTTAGAAGTATGTGAGTGACTATGTGACTGTGTTTGACATTTGATATACCTGTTTTATCATACAGGAACAAGATGAATTAATGTACAAAATTAGTATCATTTATTTACCCCAAAAAAAGAATCAGTATCATTTATCATTTATATATGTCGTGTCTATAGGGATCGTGAAAAACTATGTAGGACAAAGACATTGCAGGCTACCTCTTTTTTCAATTAGATATTGGATTGTTTTGGAGCTTTGTATACAAGACTTTTTTACAAGATCCTCTGGACTAAGTCTTCAACATTGCGTTTTCGAAGTATTGTTTGTTTTGAGTTTTGTTTTGTGTGAGCGGTTGTGATAAACTACCATTAGTTTCGATTTTGAAACAATATAGAACTTTTTGGTGTAGTGGAGCAGTTATAGTTTCTTATAAATTGATTCATAGATAGCCACAGGTCAGGATTTATTTTTCAACTGCAAATCATTTCAAATTCTCAATTCCTTCAAAGATGGTCTCAGGAGCTTGCGATATGTTTTTGATGCGTTTTAATCTCGTTAGTATACTTATTTTTATATATATATTTTGTCTTTTCAGAAACATTTTGTGTTTCATTCAAAATTGCAACAGTGTTTACAATGGAGTAAATAATTATACAGTTTGCACACTTATTATTATAAAACTGCCATTTTCACGTGCAATTAATCTGTTAGTTGCAAATTTGTAGCCAAAGACCTTACATATTTGGAAAATATCACACACGTCCATATCTATATAAGAACCATAAAATTGCAGTCTAGAGGACCATGTCAATACAGGTCCACAAAGCTCCAAAACAGTCCATATCCATATATAGTAAAAACAAGAGGTAGCCTGCACTGCATTGTCCTTTGTCATACGCATGCCCACATACCACACATATTATTGAATAATAATTCCAACAAGATAATAATAACAATCCAGTTTTACATTATTTTTTCTTTTTTCAGATAATTTTTACATATTCTTGTACACCACAAAAACTTGCATGGTCCATCAATTCTCCCATAATAAATAATATAGACAAACATCTCAATCTATCATGCCATCCAGCAAAGCCATGACATCACTCACAAAGATTTCTTTTATTATGATATTAAATCTCCACACGAATTCATCTATTCCTGTTCCTGAAGAAAGGGAAAAAAACAGGTATATCAAGGAACAATTCAGAAAAACAGTAACTCACACTGAGTAAGTGTATGTCTTGTGCTCCAACATGAAGAAAGTGGAAGTGGTATTTATCCCTTTTCCCGCTGTAGGTCATCTAGTTTCTGCCGTAGAGTTCGCCAAGCTTCTAATCAACCATGATAACCGCCTCCGAATAACTGTCTTGGTCATGAAATTCCCACACACAGCAGAATCCGATGTCTACGCTAAATCCATTCCCATCTCTGATTCTCTCCATGTCATCAAACTTCCAGAATGTTCTGTTCCATCAACTTCCGATCCAGGTTCAGATATGAATGCTCTCCTTGAAGCTCAGAAAGCAAATGTCAAACAAGCTATCTCCAACCTCACTACTGGAGAACAATATGGACCCCTTGCCGCTGTCGTTGTTGACATGTTCTGCACAAACATGATTGATGTTGCCAAAGAATTTTCCGTCCCTGCGTTTGTGTTCTTCACCTCCGGCGTAGCTTTCCTTGGTTTGAATCTCTATATTCAAAATCTGTTTGAACGAGACAGCGTTGATTCGACTCAGTTGATGCAAGTCACTGAGCTGTCCATTCCGAGTTTTGCTAATCCGGTTCCTTCAAACTCGTTGCCCAGTGCAGTGTTACGTAAGGAATACAAATCCTTCTTCACGAGCTTCGCTAAAGGCCTCAAGAATGCTGACGGAATTATTGTCAATTCATTTGAAGAGCTAGAATCCTATGCGGTTCACTCCTTTTTCTCTCATCCTGAACTAGCAGGTTTACCCATATATCCAGTCGGACCCATATTAAACCTAGAGCCCAAAACCGAGGGCACCGTTGATTATAATGATATCATCAAGTGGCTTGATGATCAACCTCCTTCGTCCGTAGTTTTCCTCTGCTTTGGGAGCAGGGGGTCTTTCGACGAGGATCAGATTAAGGAGATTGCATTTGCTATTGAGAATAGTGGGGCACGCTTTGTGTGGTCTCTACGTAAACCCCCACCAAAGGGCACCAAGATTGCACCATCTGATTATCCTCTTTCTGATTTGGATTCGGTTTTACCTGAAGGGTTCTTAGACCGGACAACAGAGATAGGAAGGGTAATTGGATGGGCCCCACAAGCCCAAATACTAGCCCATCCAGCCACAGGAGGATTTGTTTCACATTGTGGTTGGAATTCCACACTCGAGAGCATATATTTTGGTGTGCCCATTGCCACGTGGCCGCTCTTTGCTGAACAACAGACAAATGCTTTTGAATTGGTGTGTGAGTTGAAGATGGCTGTGGAGATTTCATTGGATTACAGAGTGGAGTTTCTTGGCGAGCCTAACTATCTTTTAACTGCGGATAAGATTGAGAGAGGAATAAGGAGTGTGTTGGATAAAGATGGAGAATTCAGGAAAAAAGTGAAAGAGATGAGTGAAAAGAGTAAGAAGACTTTGTTAGAGGGTGGACCTTCCTACAAATACTTAGGTCGTTTGATTGATTATATTATGCACGAGGTATGAAATTCAACCGTCCTTGTACCCAAATACAGAAAGGTTAGAGGCTATTGGCTTAATTATCAACATAAATCAATCCAACAAGTAGTTGTTCTTTTGTTTTCATTTATTAAAGATTATATCTCAATGCTTTCAAGCAATGACTAATTAATGTACCTGGAATATAGAAGATTTTGATTGAGGATGAGACAAAAAGGGAGGAGAGAAATTTTATTTGTATGCTGTTGGGTTGAGAGGAAAGGTGCCCTCACTTTCTTTGGTTTATAAGAAGAAAGGAATAATTTTAAAATTATAATTATTTTCCATATTCTATGTTTTTGTGACTCTAGAATGCAACATTTCATGTTACATATTTTTTGTTAAAGAAAATTTAGGTAAGTTTGGTTTCTAGGACTCGGGGTTTCCTCAAACATAATTTGGTTAAACCAAATTTGCATATGTTCTTTATAATTTAGACCTTAATGCGAACTTTATTTTTCTTTTCTTCTTTTCCCTCAAGCACTACATTCTTACTAATACAACCCTCAGTGTCTCAAGATCAAATAGCCGGTAACCCTTTGACTCATCAATCACACCCAACAGTTTACTAGAAAAGCTTTTATCATCAAGTTTACTTTATTTTGATTATGGTATGCACATGAGTTATGAACTTCAGTCATGTACACTTTATAACGCCTCGCAATTACAAGATTCAAACAATGAATGTTATCACAGCGGAAGTGAGCAACTGCATAATTTGATTAAAATAGATTTCCTACCGTAACTATTTCATACAGCTACAGATCTCGACCGTTCAATCTCAAATCAGTTATCGAGTTCATTTAAAGCTAATTTACTCGAAGGAATCCATATGACCATAATTCATCAATTCAATGAACTGCTCCATCAATATGTTTCTTCTCATTCCTCTCATTCTGCTGCCATCATTGTTTCTTCTTCAATCAGCTTTTACATATTCTCTTTTGTCTAATCCCTTTGAATTTGCTTTATCATCTTCTTCATTCTGCCTTTTCATATTCTCTTTTGTCTAATCCCTTTGATTCTGCTTCATCATCCTCTTCAATTTGTTTCTTCATCATCTTCTTGTAGTGTTATTTTTAGAACTAGCATAATTCCAAGACCTCTCGACTTCAATAAACGCGTCCAGTTCACTAGGTTTTCCAGTTATGAACAGTTTGAGCCGGTTTTTCTGAGTTTTTTTTACTGTTTTTAAAACATTGTCCTAATCCAATAAAAAGATAAGAAAATAGGGTACATTGGCGAGAGATCATGAGCCAAAGACCAATTTCACCACCCAAAATATGATGAGAAACCTAGGGTATTTGCTTTCCTTGATCAGTAAAGGGAGGTGTTTTTTGAAGCAACGGTAGATGAGGTAACTCTAAAAAAAGCGAAAATTTTGAAGCTTGGCATTTGGTTTAGGAAGAGGGGGGAATGTTATTAGGGGAAATTCTAATCGTATCATTGTGCCCACAAGAAAGAGGTTTAACGTATTCATTCATTTGGCGATGACCATTGTTGAAGTTAGGAAAGATGCATACAATACAACCTAAAAATGAAGCAAAAATAATTATTATAAACAACTAAATAGATAGTTTGAATTTTCGTTCAAGAAAATGATCATATTACTCATCTATGTTTAAGAACAACTGTAAACATAACAAAATGCAAGTTTCTTCTCACTAAACAGGTCCGAGGTTACTGTTTAGTGAGAAAAAGGTTACATTTTGTTATTTTTATTGTTGTTCTTACAAGTAGATGAATAGTATGATTATTTTCTGAAATGAAAATTCAAATGGCTCTATCGTTGTTTATAATGATTATTTTTGCTTCATTATAGATTTGTCCGCAAATTTTCTAGCTCCAACAACATTCAAGGCTAACTGGGTGAGAAGATGTTAAGCCTACTTTTAATGGGGAAAACGATACTATTCTCCTCTTCCGAAACGAATGGCAAAATTGTGTTTTAAAAATGCTTCGAACTTTCTCTTCTCTATGCTTTACTTCAACCATCGTTGCTTCAAAAAGCACATCTTTTACAGATCAAAGGGAGCAACTATCCTAGGTTCCTCTTGATATTTTGGAAGGTTACAATTTCCTTTGGCTCATGCTCTCTCGCAGAAGACGGTCTGCTGCAAACAAAAGCCAACCTTAAGGTTTCATCATAAAAAAAAAATGTACAAGGAAAATAAGGGGAACAAATAGCTTGAAATTGAAAGGAAAACAACATCATTGGTTTCAGAAATTTGACAATTGCTTCAACTTGTATTTTTTTATTCGTGCAACATAGTTCAGCACAAGGGCTTTGAATATGATAAAAGAGTTGAATAAAAATAAGCTAAATTAATTAACGATGTATAATATATTGGGTTAAATAAGTTTAGTTCCTCTAAATATAACAAATTTTATTATTTATATTTTGAATGACAAACATTAATAGCTCGTATGTTAGGTTAATAATATTTATATTTACTTCTTCGTCCGGATTTAAACTGATGACTTCTAATTTCTTTTCCCTTAACTTAAATCAATCGATTTAATATATCAACTTTTTATTATTAATTCCTCTAAAAAGTTCCTTCAAACTTTAATCTCTTAACTTTTGGTTACCACTCTTAGTTTTTTTTATACAAGGTTACCACTGTTAGTTTTTTTTATACAAAAATTCAAGTTATGTTTCATAATTTTAGTCCTTTTGCTTAATCTTTTTACAATAATTTTTTTTTTGTTTTATATTGTAATATCATAACAATGATATGTCTTAAAAAAAGGCATAAGGAAGATGTGGCATGGACTTTGGTAAAATAAAAAAATTGAGACTAAATTTTGAAGAAAATTGTTAGAGAGACAAAAAAAAATTAAGACTAAAAATATTTTTAACCTTAATATATGTTATGTTAATTTTTTTTATCAGTATATACTGATAAAAATATATTTTATAATGGTGTTAACAATTGAGACTAAATATTTTATAATGGTGATAAAAAATTAACATCATCTTGTTTTATGAGTATTTTTAACCCTAACTATTGTTTCCAATTGAAATGGATGAATGAAAAACAATATGATGTACACAATCCAACTCATTGGTATGCAATCATATACTACAACCGAGAATAAAATGGATCTCAAATCAAACGAACAAGTTGATTTACCTCGAAGCATTCAACGACCCAACAACATAGACGTCACAAACACAACACTTTATTGTAGACTCACACAACACTGCCATCACATCTTTCGAAAACTTCTTATGTTGCTCCACATGACGCCGTTCTTTTTTTGTTGATTGTTCTCTACCATTGACGGAGACGATTTTTGTTGAGAACTGGAGAAGGGGATCAAGGGATTGTTGTTTTCTCAACTTATCACATCACATAGACACATAAGTTTACATGTATTTAGAGTTTTTAAGTAAAAAAGAAAACACATGAAATTGCAATAGTGTTTAGAATGGAATAAGTAATTTTCAATTAGTAAACACTAAAGAAAATGACAAATTCTATGATACAATTAAAAATCATAACAGATTGTGTGGGTTCTGGAACAAATCCTACTCAGAAGTTGGAACCAAATTTCTTTGCTAACCCCACTAAATTATGGACAACAGCACTTTTACATCTTCTAATAAAAACTACCTTACAATTACTCAACTTAGATAACATTTCACAACATTATCAATAAAAGCTATGTGAAAACAAACAAAATGATTCTGAAAAGCCAAAATATATATAAAATAGGTATGGACAGCAGCATTTTTGCCAACCCCACTAAATCTGACCATCTATGAACATAACTTAACAGAACTTGATAAACAAAATTGTATGTACTATAACAATCTAGAACCATAAAATTGTAGTCTAGGGGACCATGTAAAAAAATACAGGTCTACAAAGCTCCAAAACAGTCCATATCCATTACCATGTCCATATATAATAAAAAAGAGGTATAGCCTGCACTGCATATTATTGAATAATACCAACTAGATAATAACAATTCAGTTTTACAAAGCCTTGTTCACTAAGAAAATTTGCATAATAAAAAGACAAACATTTCAATCTCACCTCACTTTCATGCCACATAAGTTGTCATCCCAACCCAACCAGCAAAGCCATGACATCACTCACAAAGATTCCTCTTATTATGATATGATACTATTTCATCTATTCCTGTTCCTATATTGAAAAAACAGATATAACAAAGAACAATTCAGAAAAACATTAACTCAAACTGAGTAAGTGCATGTCCTGTGCTTCAAGATGAAGAAAGCAGTAGTGTTTATCCCTTTTCCGGCTGTAGGTCATCTTGTTTCTGTCGTAGAGTTCGCGAAGCTTCTAATCAACCGTGATAACCGTCTCCGAATAACCATCTTAGTCATCAAAATCCCACACATGGCAGAATCCGATGTCTACACTAAATCCATTCCCATATCTGATTCTCTCAATGTCATCAACCTTCCAGAAGTTTCTCTTCCCCAAACCTCCGATCCAGGTTCTGCTATGAACGCTCTCCTTGAAGCTCACAAATCAAACGTCAAACAAGCCATCTCTAACCTCAATGTCTCCACCTTCGTTGTAGACATGTTCTGCACCAACATGATTGATATCGCCAAAGAACTTTCTGTCCCTGCGTTTGTGTTCTTCACTTCCAGTGTTGCTTTCCTTGGTTTGAATCTTCATATTCACACTTTGTTTGAACGAGACAACGTCGATTCAACTCAGTTGGAGCAACTGACCGAATTGTCCCTCCCGAGTTTCGCTAACTCCATTCCTACAAAGTCGTTGCCCAGTGCAGTGCTACGCAAGGAACAGGAGTCGTTTTTCATGAGATATGCAAAAGGCCTCAGGAATGCTGATGGTGTGATAGTAAATTCATTTGAAGAGCTAGAATCCCATGCAGTTCACTCATTTCTATCTGATCCTATTCTAGCTGGTTTACCGATATATCCGGTGGGACCCATATTAAACCCAGAGCCCAAAACCAAAGACCCCATTGATTATGATCATATCATCAAGTGGCTCGATGACCAACCTCCTTCCTCGGTAGTTTTCCTCTGCTTCGGGAGCAGGGGTTCTTTCGATGAGGATCAGGTCAAGGAGATTGCACTTGCTGTTGAGAATAGTGGGGCTCACTTCGTGTGGTCTCTACGTAAACCCCCACCAAAGGGCACCATGATTGCGCCATCTGATTACCCTCTTTCTGATTTAGGTTCTGTTTTACCCGAAGGATTCTTAGATCGGACTGTAGAGATTGGAAGGGTGATTGGTTGGGCTCCACAGGCTCAAATACTAGCCCACCCAGCCATAGGAGGATTTATTTCACATTGTGGCTGGAATTCCACACTCGAGAGCATATATTTTGGTGTTCCCCTTGCCACTTGGCCGATCTTTGCTGAACAACAGACAAATGCTTTTGAATTGGTGTGTGAGTTAAAGATGGCAGTGGAGATTTCATTGGATTATAGAGTGGAGTTAAATGGTGGACCTAACTATCTTGTAAGTGCTGATAAGATTGAGAAAGGAATAAGGAGTGTGTTGGATAAGGATGGAGATGTAAGGAAGAAAGTGAAAGAGATGAGTGAAAAAAGTAAGAAGACTTTGTTAGAAGGTGGATCTTCTTACACTTATTTAGGTCGTTTGATTAATTATATTATGAATGAGGTATGAAATTTAACCATCCTTGTACCCAATTTAAAACAGGTTAGAGGCTATTGGTTTAATTAGCAACATAAGTCAATCAATCAAATTTTTGTTCTTTCTTTTCTTGTACTACATCTTTTTAGAAGGATTGAGAACATGTTGTACTCAACTTGTGCTGCTCTTTAATGAAGCTTTTCGGATCATTAGTATTGATAAAATTGACTCTTCTATTTACTGTTACATTTTTAGTCTTAAGCAAATTGAGTTTACATGCAAAAATTGAAATAAGTTGAGTATGCACATTCTTTCATTCAATGAGTAGAAGTTAGTACAATATAGAAGGACCAAGTACATCATACACAAAAATAACAAATCATAGTTCAAAGACAATCAACGACCTTCAGTTTGGTGCAGAAGTTTTGTACTATTTTGTGTCTATATTATTTTGGTGCTTGCTGATTATATATAATCTGCAATGGATTCCGAGTTAATAATACTTAATAATGCTATATATATAAAGCAAAACAAATACTTGACAGTTGACACACACATTCACTAGTATAGTAAACAAATACAATCAAATCAACTTAAAATTTTGGTAGCAAGTTGTCCTTATACCAGTAAAGCAGAAACTATTCAACAAGCATTTTGAAATTTCATCTACAGAGACCACTTCAGACATAGTGTTATTTTCCAAATATAATTCAGAAAATTTAGTCATAGAATGAACTCCAAAAATATTAATTAGGTCTTTAGCTACAAATCTGCAACTAACAGTTAACTAATCAAAGAAAATATATAGATTAGAGTGAAACTGCTGCTTGAAACGCTATTTGATGCCTTATTTTTCATTTTGAGGCAAATCTAATCAAGAATTTGGAAATGGAAATCTAAAAATTTCATATGGAAATGAAAATATATATATTTGAACTCATGTTGTGCAATCATCACCTTAAAAATGTTGTGCATACATCAGATTGTATCATATCTAGCATGGTTTCAAATTGCAGTTTACATCCGCAATTGCGGCTGCAATATTGCTGTTGCAATAGCCTCTGCAACGACATCGCACCACAATTGCAGGGTGATCTTCAATCATGTGTTATGACCGCATCAGGCACCACATCATACCATTTTAGCCACTGCAGCAGCCAAATCGACTCACAAACGACTCGCCTCAGCCATGTTCATTCAAATAAAAAATCCAACATCTACTTCAGATCTGAAGAAACATCTGACCTTAAAACCTCGCAATAGTACATGTCAAGCCCCTCCCTACCAACACCGTAAATAAAAGGTATATGTAAAGAATTATACTAAAATGGATATTTTTATAGTTTGTGTAAATGTAAACTTATTTCACGCCGCAATGCGCGTCATAGTGACTGCAATATCCACTACCACAACGACTGCAACCATGGTATCTAGTACAATGGTGCTATGGAGAAGGAATGGAAAGCCCAACTCCAGTCTCTCAAGTGTGCCATTCAAATATGACATTAAATAAGAATTCTATAAAAAATATTAATCTGAATTTTTCCGAGTGCTCTTCATGAAGAAGCTGCAGTATGATCTGCACTGTGCAGGCCCAGCCGTTGCCAATGTGACTGATCGAAATTGGTGCAATTTAAAATCACCATTATATCATCATTTGAATCCCCTTTATGAACTTCAATCATGTATAGTTTACGGCCTTACAATTACAGAATTCAAATAATGTCACGTAAAGCAATTGAACTGAACAAGTGCACAATTCATAAGTTCTATAAAGCAAAGAGGCGAATAACCAAGCCTTCTCGTCACTGAGAAAAGTTTATTGACGATTATTATTGAAAATTAAACCAATATCCTCTCACCATTTTTGCAAGTGAATACTAGGATAATTTAGTTCATATTTGGTTCAAAATAAAATCTATTAAACGACCTATATGACTGTAAGAAGATCCACCCTCTAACAAAGTTTTCCTACTCTTTTCACTCATTGCTTTCACTTTCTTTCTGACCTCTCCATCCTTTTCCAATACACTCCTTATTCCTTTCTCAATCTTGTCAGCAGTTACCAGATAGTTAGGCTCACCATTGAACTCCACTCTATAATCTAACACAATCTCCACAGCCATCTTCAGCTCACACACCAATTGAAAAGCATTAGTCTGTTGTTCAGCAAAAAGCGGCCATGTGGCAATGGGCACACCAAAATACACGCTCTCGAGTATTGAATTCCAGCCACAATGGGAAACAAATCCTCCCGTGGCTGGGTGGGCCAATATTTGAGTCTGCGAAGCCCATCCAATGACCCTTCCAATCCCTGCTGTCCGATCTAAGAACCCTTCAGGTAAAACCAAGCCCAATTCAGTAAGAGAGTAATCAGAGGGTGCAACCATGGCGACGCCCTTCGGTTTGGGTTTACGAAGAGACCATACGAAATGGACGCCACTATCCTCAATAGCAAGTGCGATCTCCTTAATCTGATCCTCGTCGAAAGTACCCCTAGTCCCAAAGCAGAGGAAAACTACGGAGGAAAGAGGTTGATCATCAAGCCACTTGATGATATCATCTGAACCAACGGTTCCCATAGTTTTGGGCTCAGGGCTTATAATGGGTCCTGCCGGATAAATAACCGGTAAACCAGCTAGATCAGGGTGAGAGAAAAAGGATTGAACCGCATGGGATTCTAGCTCTTCAAATGAATTTACTATAATGCCATTTGCTTTCTTGAGGCCACCAGCAGTGTTCATAAAAAGGGATTCCAATTCCTTGTTTAGCATGGAACTGGGCAGCGAGTATATAGGAACCGAGTTGGCGAAAGTTGGTATGGCCAATTCAGTCTGCTGCTGCAACTGAGTCGAATCTACATTATCTCTTTCACGGATAGTGTGAATATGAAGATTTGAACCAAGGGAAGCAACACCAGAAGTGAAGAAGACAAGCGTAGGGACTGAAAATTCTTTGGCAATATCAATCATGTTTGTGCAGAACATGTCAACAACAAAGGCTGTGAGGGTTCCATGTTGTTCTCTAGTAGTGAGATTAGAGACGGCTTGTTTGATGATTGGTTTCTGAGCTTCAAGGAAAGCCATCATTCTGGAAGTTGGTTCCATGTTTGGGGGAAGAGAAACTTCTGGAAGGTTGATGATGTCGAGAGAATCAGAGGTGGGAAGGGATTTAGTGTTAACATCGGATTTTGTTGTGTATGGGAGTTTCATGACTAGGACAGTTATTCGGAGGCGGTTATCACGGTTGGTTAGAAGCTTCGCAAACTCAAGGGTGGAATCTAGATGGCTCGGACCGGGAAAAGGGATAAACACAACTTCTGCTTTCTTCATCTTGGAGCACAAGATATACCCTTACTTTGTAAGTTACTGTTTTTTGAATTGTTCTCTGATATACTTGTTTATTTATATAGGAAATAGGAGTGTAGGAAACTCTTAATTTCAGCAAGATTAGTCAGTGTAGGAATTCTAGAGGCGTGTGATAAGACATCATTACTTTTCTTTTTTTATATGGTTTACATTACATTTTGTAACTTTCATTTTTAATTTATAATTACTATCGATGTTACGTATAAGTGTCACACCTTCTAACTAATTAAGGATGAATAAAATGAATACAACCGAAATTGATGGTAAGTTTTGTATAATCATCACGTACTATTTAAACAAAAACCATTTTGTATTGTGATTTTGTCAAATTCATTGAAGTTTCAAACAAGACTAAGTAAGGAATCTTAGAGTTGGAAGTGATGTCATGTCTTTGCTGGCTGGTATGAAAGTCACGTGAGATTCACACTTTTGTCTTTATATTATTTATGGGGACAATGGATGCATGGGTGGCGGCTATTGGCTATTTTCATGTATGGACTGTGGAAAATTATTCAATAAATCATAATATGAGGTTTGTGGGCATGTGTTTGACTAAGGACAATGCAGTGCATGCTGCCTCTTTTTTTCTATTATATTTTGGAATACTTTTCAACTACAAATCATCTCAATATCCCACAAGATAATAACAATTCAATTGTACAAAACCTTGTTTACCAAGAAAAATTGCACGGTCAATATATAAAGCTAGTAAGCAGTAAATATTTATTACCAATCCCACCTACCTACTGATATGTAGATATGAATAATAATTGAAAAAACAAAGTAATGCAATGCAAACCATGTATATTTCTAATAGTGTACTGTTTCACAAGCACATTCATCAAACACCAATAATCATACTAATAATTCTCTACATTATTTCTATTTCTATGTAACAAAAAGAAACATTAAAGAACAATAGAAAACACAGTCACTCACACTGAGTAAGTGCATATCCAGGATGAAGAAAGCAGAAGTGGTGATTATACCTTCACCTGGTGTTGGCCATCTAATTTCCACCCTTGAGTTTGCGAAGCTTCTAATCAACCGTGATAACCGTCTCCGGATAACTGTCTTGGTCATGAAATTTCCACACACAATAGAAACCGATGTCTACATTAAATCTCTTCCCATCACCAATTCTCTTAATCTCGTCGACCTTCCAGAATGTTCCCTTCCCCCAAACTCCAATATAACTTCCGGCTTGGTGGATCTCCTCGAAGCTCAGAAACCAAATGTCAAAAAAGCCGTCTCCAACCTCACTAAAGGACCAGAAAATGGAGTCCTCGCTGCATTCATTGTTGACATGTTCTGCACCACCATGATTGATGTTGTAAAAGAATTTTCTGTCCCTACGCTCGTCTTCTTCACTTCCGGTGTTGCTTTCCTTGGTTTGAATCTTCATATTCATAATATGTTTGAACGAGACAACGTTGATTCCACTCAGTTGCTGCAACAGGCTGAGTTGGCCATCCCAAGTTTCACTAACTCGGTTCCTTCAAACACTTTGCCCAGTTCAGTGCTACGCAAGGAATGGGAGGACTTGTTTCTCATTGTGGCTGGAATTCCACACTCGAGAGCATATATTTTGGAGTGCCCATTGCCACGTGGCCGCTCTTTGCTGAACAGCAGACCAATGCTTTTGAATTGGTATGTGAGCTGAAGATGGCTGTGGAGATCGCATTAGATTATAGGTTAGAGTTTGATGGGGAGTCTAACTATCTTTTAACTGCCGACAAGATTGAGAGAGGAATAAAGAGTGTGTTGGATAAGGATGGAGAGGTAAGGAAGAAAGTGAAAGAGATGAGTGAAACAAGTAAGAAGACTCTGTTGGAGGGAGGATCTTCCTACACTTATTTAGGTCGTTTGACCGATTATATTATGAATCAGGTATCAAATTAAATTAGGCTAGAACCCACTCTCAAAAAGGTTAGAGGCTATGGTTTAATTATCAACATAAGTCAATCTAACAGGTTGTTGTTCTCTCTTTTCTTTGATTCAAGATTTTAGTATATTTCAAAGCTTTGAACCAATGACTAATCAATTGCAATGCGTAACTGCTGATGATCAAATTTGTTTTTGACAGTAAAAAATCAAACTTAGAAATCGTTCTGTTTTGTATATGCAAGAGGCAAGTTTGTAGTTCTGTTTGAGATTGCTCTTTGGTTTCTGGTTTGGGATTTTTTCGGTTTTGTATTACATCAGTTTTATCGTGTACTACATCTTTTTAGTAGAAAAATAAGGTACAATTTTGTGTCCATCTTTGATGCATCTATTTGAGCTACTTTTATCTTCAATTTGGTGAAGAAGTTTCGTAGTGGTTTGTGCCACTTCCATATCCTAGATGAAGGTGTGCCACTTCAATTGTGACATAAATAGATACATTTATGTTATAACTGTACCATTGAGCAGAAAAAAATATTACTATTATGCAAGATTTCATCTGTGGATGCTAAACTATATCATCCAATCAGCCTACATAACTAAAGAAGTTATTATGTAAGTCTAACTTGGTTTGCAAACAGATCAAAGGAATGCATCAAACATGAAGTCAAAGTCTATTTGTCTATCAAAATATAATTTTACTTTAAATGTACAGTACCAACTTTAAACCAAAAATGCAAACATAATAGAATATAAAAAATGAAACAGCGATGTTTATTTACCACATTAAACAGCTCTTTATTCGAGACATTGTCGAGCACTAAATATGTGCACCTCTGACCTTTTTGTATGTGGGTACTTGGAAAATTTAATTTGATACCTGGTTCATAATATAATCAATTAAACGACCTAAATGATTGGAAGAAGATCCTCCCTCTAACAAAGTCTTCTTACTCTTTTCACTCGTCTCTTTCACTTTTTTCCTAAACTCTCCATCCTTATCCAACACACTCCTTATTCCTTTCTCAATCTTGTCAGCAGTCAAAAGATAGTTAGGCCCACTACTATACTCCACCCTATAATCTAGCGCAATCTCCACAGCAATCTTCAACTCACACACCAATTCAAAAGCAGTAACCTGTTGTTCAGCAAAGAGCGGCCATGTTGCAATGGGCACACCAAAATATATGCTCTCGAGTGTGGAATTCCAGCCACAATGTGAAACAAATCCTCCTATGGCTGGATGGGCTAGTATTTGGGTTTGTGGAGCCCAACCAATCACCCTTCCAACCTCTGCCGTACGATCTAAGAATCCTTCAGGTAAAATCGAACACAGATCAGAAAGAGTGTAATCAGAAGGTGCAGCCCTGGCGCCCTTCGGTGCAGGTTTACGGAGAGACCATATGAAGGGGGCCTTACTATTCTCAATACCACATGCGATCTCCTTAACCTGATCCTCATTGAAACAACCTTTGCTTCCGAAGCAAAGAAAAACTACCGAGGAAAGAGGTTGATCATCAAGCCACTTGATGATATCATAACCAACAATGTCCATGGTTTTGGGCTCAGGACTTAATATAGGTCCTACCGGATATATAATTGGTAAACTTGTTAATTCAGGATGAGAGAAAAAGGAGTGAACCGCATGTGATTCTAGATCTTCAAATGAATTTACTATGATTCCATCGGCATTCTTGAGGCCTCTTGCATAGCTCTTGAAAACCGATTCCAATTCCCTGCTTAGCAGGGAACGAGGCAATGAGTTTGAAGGAAATAAATTGGCGAAAGTCGGGATGGCTAACTCGTTCTGCTGCAGCAACTGAGTTGAATCTACTTGTTCAAACAGATTGTGAAGATAAAGAGTCAAACCCAGGAAAGCCACACTGGAAGTGAAGAAGACGAGTGTAGGGATGGAGAACTCTTTGGCAACATCAATCATGGCTGTGCAGGACATGTCGACAACGAAAGCAGCGAGGACTCCGCTTTCTGCTTCGGTAATGAGGTTAGATACGGCTTGTTTGATGTTTGGTTTCTGAGCTTCAAGGTGAGCGGACATGGAGGAAACTGGATTAGTGTTTGGGGGAAGAGAGCATTTTGGAAGGTTGATGACGCGGAGTGAATCGGAGATTGGAAGGGATTTAGTGTATACATCGGTTTCAGTGGCGTGTGGGAATTTGATGACTAAAACAGTTATTCGGAGACGGCTATCACGGTTGATTAGAAGTTTCGCAAACTCAAGGGTGGAAACTAAATGGCCAACACCAGGAGAAGGGATAAACACCACTTCTGCTTTCTTCATGTTGTGAGTGGTTCTCTTTTTTGGTGGTAGAAGTGTGTGTGTGACTCTATGAATTTGATATTTGATATACCTGTTTTATTACCTAACAAGATGAATTAGTGTACAGAATTAGCATCATTTATTTACCAAAAAAAGAATCAGTATCATTTATCATCATTTATATATGTCATGTGTATATGGATCGTGAAAAAATTATGTGCTGAAAGAATTGGTATAATTTATCTTGGAATTTTTTTCTCACATTTTAGTTTTTAATGTAAAACAACATTATCAATAGTAGCTTGCTGGCTGGTAGTGATGTCATGGCTTTGCTGGCTGGTATGGGATGTCATTTTATGTGGAATGAAAGTCAGGTGATATTTAAATGTTTGTCTTTAAATTATTCAATGGATAGATGGGTGGCAGCTATTGGTTAAAGTGCATGTATTGACCGTGGAAAATCATACAATAATTCATACTATGTGGTTTGTGGGCATGTGTTTGACTAAGGACAATGCAGTGCAGTGCAGTGCAGGCTGCCCCTTTTTTCTATACTATTTTGGATTGATTTGGAGCTTTGTGGATTGAATATTTTACAATAATTTCTTATAATAAATGTTTTTGTTTTTTTAAGTTCTGTAAAATGAAGTTCATAAATGTCAAGATTTACTTTTAGATCCGAACTGGATTTGAGGTAGTGTTCCTAGTACAAGAATGCAGTGGAGAACAGAGATTTGGGCTCCACAAAGAGGGGGTGTTGTACATGCAAAAACTTAATGTATGATTGAGTAGAGTGGAAGGTTTGTAAAATAGAATAAGTGTACCTTTTGCTTAACATATTGTCCTTTTATAAGTGGAGATTAGGACTAAACAGTGTGGTCGCGTTGAAACCGTTGAGGGAATCACGACGTGAGTCTTGCCATGGTCATCGACGTGGTCTGTGGATCATCCTGTGATGTGGAAACTTCTTACACACTTATCCGTGGTTTAAACCCTCCTATTAACAACCTATAATTACCTTGAATCTTTTATCACTCAGAATCTAACATGTTTGGTTATTGTATAATTAATTGCATTTGTTCCGGTTGTATCACTTGCATCGGTTAATAAGTAAATGACAATCAGTGGTTACATTTCAAAATAATTATTTCTCCTATTTCATGCCAGGAAATAAATGTGTTAAAACCATTTCTTCACTATTGATTCATCTGACTGAGGCATCGACTGGCCAGGATCCTTCACCCTGTGGCACCCTTTGAAAACTGTAATGGATCAAGTAGACAGCAACGCTTTGACTCATCAATCACACCCAATATTATACTAGGAAAGCTTTTATCATCAAGTTTACGTTATTTTACTTCTGGAATATGCACATGAGCTATGAACTTCAATCATGCATAGTATATAAGGTCTTACAATTATTAGAACAATTGATGATGACACACGCACTTTGCGAGGATTCAAAACGTTCTTAAGTGAGATCAGAATGTTCTACTACGAGATTAGAATGATTACAATGCATTACTAAATTTTATTGCATGAATCATTTATTCATACAGGCGGTTCTAACTGTCAATGTGACAGTTAGTAACTAACTACTAATATAACAAAAAATTGAATTACACTTTCAACAACAATTACAATATTCAAGCAATGAAAGGTTATCACTAGTAGGAGCAACTGAAGTAAACAGTTACATCATTAATCTGAAATAAATTTTCAATCATAACTTAACACACAATTACATCTCTTGACAGTCTGATTCAAATCGGTTGTCGAGATCATTTAACACTAAATTACTGACTCTGTAATTTGAACTGTTCGACCTCGAGTCAGTGGTGGGGATTGATTAACGCATATAACAACATGATATTTTTACCTGAGGAAATCCATGTCCATAATTCATCAGTTCTATAATCGCAACAAAAAAAAGTAATTTAGTTAAAGTGCCTGTAAGTCTCTTGACCAAAGCCACCGCGAAAATGATTAACGATTGTAATATTGATAAATATTGAAAATTAGACAATTGCCCTCTGCTTTTTTTTGTTTCTCAAGAGTTAATTTTATTCGAGAGTGATCGAGACGCTGAACAAGTGCACCTCTGACCAGTGGGACACTTTAATTTCATATTTGATTCATAATATAATCAATTAAACGGCCTAAATAAGTGGAAGAAGATCCTCCCTCCAACAGAGTCTTCTTACTCTTTTCACTCATCTCTTTCACTTTCTTCCTTACATCTCCATCCTTATCCAACACACTCCTTATTCCTTTCTCAATCTTGTCAGCAGTCAAAAGATAGTTAGGCCCACTGTTATACTCCACCTTATAATCTAAGGCAATCTCCACGGCAATCTTCAACTCACACACCAATTCAAAAGCATTAACCTGTTGTTCAGCAAAGAGCGGCCATGTTGCAATGGGCACACCAAAATATATGCTCTCGAGTGTGGAATTCCAGCCACAATGTGAAACAAATCCTCCTATGGCTGGATGGGCTAGTATTTGGGTTTGTGGAGCCCAACCAATCACCCTTCCAACCTCTGCCGTACGATCTAAGAATCCTTCAGGTAAAATGGAACACAACTCAGAAAGAGTGTAATCAGAGGGTGCAGCCATGGCGCCCTTTGGTGCAGGTTTACGGAGAGACCATACGAAGAGAGCGCCACTATTCTCAATAGCATGTGCGATCTCCTTAACCTGATCTTCGTCAAAACTACCCCGGCTCCCAAAGCAGAGGAAGACTACCGAGGAAAGAGGTTGATCATCAAGCCACTTGATGATATCAGAACCACCAATGTCCTTGGTTATGGGCTCGGGACTTAATATGGGTCCCACCGGATAAATAATTGGTAAACTAGTCAATTCAGGATGAGAGAAAAAAGACTGAACCGCATGTGATTCTAGTTCTTCAAATGAATTTACTATAATGCCATCGGCTTTCTTGAGGCCTCTTGCGAAGCTCATGAAAAACGGTTCCCATTCCTTGCTTAATACGGAACCAGGCAAAGAGCTTGAAGGAAACAAGTTGGCGAAAGTCGGGATGGCTAACTCTTTCAGCTGCTGCAACTGAATTGAATCAATGTTGTCTCGTTCACGGAGGGTATGAATATGAAGATTCAAACCAAGGGAAGCAACACCGGAAGTGAAGAAGACGAGCATAGGAACTGAAAATTCCTTGGCAATATCAATCATGGTGGTGCAGAACATGTCAACGACGATGGTGGCAAGGACTCCATTTTCTCCTCCTCCAGTAGTGAGGTTAGAGACAGCTTGTTTGACGTTTGGTTTCTGAGCTTCGAGGAGAGTGGTCATGGAAGCGAAACCTGGTTTGGTGTTTGGGGGAAGAGAAACTTCTGGAAGGTTGATGACGTTAAGAGAATCTGAGATAGGAAGGGATTTAGTGTTGACATCATTTTCTGTTGTGTGTGGGAATTTGATAACTAAAACAGTTACTCGGAGACGGTTATCACGATTGATTAGAAGCTTCGCAAATTCAAGGGTGGAAACTAGATGGCTCACACCGGGAAAAGGGATAAACACCACTTCTGCTTTCTTCATCTTGAAGCACAGGATATACACTTACTCTGTGAGGTACTTTTGGTTTTTTTTAATTGTTCTTTGATATACACCTGTTTATTTATATAGGAAATAGGAGTAGGAAATCTCCAAATTCAGTAGGACTGATTAGTGTAGAGATTCTAGAGAATTGGTAAGACTATGGTTTACATTAAATTTGATTACTTTCATTTTTCTTTTAAATTATTATCAAACGTGTCATTGCCATACTTTCTTTTTTTATCGACCTATCACTGTTATATTTTCTAAATATGGATGGATAGAATGGATATAACTGATACTGTAAGTATTGTTCATGTGGTAAAAAGCCAAAAGAATAGTTGACATACTGGGGTGTAACTGTAAGTTCGAATCTGCAATTATCTTATATGAATTTGGTCACTAGATTATTTAAAAATAAAAAATAATACTATTGAAATCACTTTCGGAGGAAGAGAAAAGATTTAATTAATTTAAGTGTATGTTTAGATGGACGTAAGTCCAGTAAAATTAAAGCTTTACTAGTTTGCAAGCTGTACTACTGTGATTTAAACCAAAAACATACTTTATACAAAATGACGTTTTTGTTGTGATTTAGTCAAATTCATTGAAATTTCAGACAACACTAAGTAAAAAGGAATTTTAGAAGTGATGTCATGGCTTTGCTGGATGGCATGTGATGAGAACTTTGTGAAATGAAAGTGAGGTGATGTTGAAATGTTGTCTTTATATTATCGTGCATGTATGGACTGTGGAAAATTATATTGAATAATTCTTATTATGTATGACTAAGAACAATGTAGTGCAGGCTGCCTCTTTTTTCTATTATATTTTAGAGCTTTGCAGACCGAATTTCTTAAGTAATATCCTATTGAGTACATTCTAGATTATTAGAATATACTCCTATGTTTTTGCTTTTGTTTTTAGGTCTGTAAAATGAAGTTCATGAATGGTCAGGATTTACTTTTTTATCTTAACTAGAACGAGGTGTCGGTCGGAGAATAGAGATCCGTACTCAATATATAGGGTGATGACAACGTAACATTCCAATGCTCAAATTAGTGTATGATGATTAAGTTTACAAGGAAAAAATATGTGTACTTTTTGCTTAGGATGTGGATCCTTTTATAAGTAAAGATTAGGATTCATCATGGTGATCCCATTGAGACCATAGAGGGAATTGCGACGCGAGTCTTGGCGTTGTCTACCGATCATTGTGTGATACTATAAATCACCTGGTGTTTGCCAGCCAGGGAGGTATGTTGAGGAGGGCCTTGGGTCTGGGCCAAGTCCGGCACACTTTTCAACCACAAATCATCTCAAAATCTCAATCCCTTGAAAGATTGTCTCAGAAGATAAAAATATATCAGAACAAGAACCTATGTTAAAAAGTGTGGAAACTGTATAACCATAAAGCATAACAGAGAAATCACAGTTAACCAATCAAAGAAAAGTATATAAGCCGAATTAACTGCTGCTTGAAACACTATTCTGGGAAAATTATCATTCCCTTAACATCACCAGTTCTTGAATTATTTAAAGCAAGACCGTTGTATTACTAATCAATTCCCCTTAATCAACTATAATCCTATTTGTACTAGTTTAATTGTATTGTAACAATGAAAGAGGGGTATATGATGGAAATTGTGAAAGTCCTCCTCTATCATAATTTTTATCCTATGATTGTTTCTTTTCTATTTTATAATAACTCTACTCCTATTGTATTACACTCAACAATAATAAATAAGAGGTCTTGTTAACGAATGTTCCGGCAATAATAAATAAAAGGTCTTGTTAATGAATGTCCCGGGGCACTCTTTAAACATCTCAAATTTAGTAATTATTTTTTTTAAAAGTCAACTATTACAATTTACAATGCATTCAATACATAACTTTCATTAAAAACTTATTATTTAAAGTGCTGTCTTACTCTTTAACCTTTCCCATAAATAAAACTACTTCTCTCCTTAGTTCTTCCATTAAATTCCATTTTCTTAATTATAGTCATAACAGTTATACACAAACCACTAGCTAAGTTATACTAATGCTATTTTTTTTCATAAAAGAAAAGTTATACTCTGCTATTCAGAAAGTTTGGGTAAAATCATAATTTCAATGTGTCATTAACCGCCCTTTATCTAACCATCCATCAAATAATCATGTAAACAACTACTCAATTGTGTATATATGATCATGCAAGTGAGCAAGTCAATGAAAAATCAAGTTTTTTTTTTTTAAGTTAAATTTTAATTAATAAATAGAAAACAAAGTTCAGCTATGGAAACAAGTCACCAAATTAAAGATTAGAGAGGGAGGATTGACGGATCCACGTTGTGTTGTGACTCATAAGTTCGCGAGTATCTTGATCGTTCGATAAGATCAAATAGTTAAATTTTTAGAAAATCAAGATCATCTACTAACTATATAGAACAATTAAAACAGGTGTTTTTTCCCATTTTGCCCTCCTGGAGGGTGTTTTAGTAATTCAGTAATTGAGGCATTCTGTTTGTTGACACGTCATGCAATTAGCCTATGCAACAAGTGTTTTTTTTCCCATTTGTTTTCCCTTTTCTCCCTCTGAATTTTCAGAATCGCGTTCCCTTCTCTCCCTCTGTGTACACGTTCCCTTCTCTCCCTCTGTGTACACGTTCCCTTCATGCAATAGTGGTGATTCAAGAAGTGGTGTAGTTTCAGAATCAAGGAACGCCGCCTCTCTTTTGTTGTCCTCTTCATCAATTCCTGATTTTTATCTTCATCGGAGGTAATTTCTCAACCTTTATGATCGGTTCAGTTTTATTGCATGTCATTTTGGTTGGAAAAAACATGTTTTTTTTGTTGAGTTTGTTGGATTGGATCCAATTTTTGTGGTGGGGTTAGGGTTTGATTATTGTTGTTTTTGTTGTTGCATGTCTCCACCGGTTTGTTTCAGTTAGGTGATGGTGTTGTTGCAGCAGCTCCGGCGGGTCGATCGGTTCCTTTGGAGTGGAAATTCTCTCAAGTGTTTGGTGAATTTACAACTGTTGAAGAGGTTCTGGAAGGTAATTTTTTTGTACAAGTTGAAAATACTACAAACAGTTTCCTGAGAATATGAGAAGTCTTGCAGGGTCATTTTTTTTGTGTGGCTTGGCATTATCAAGTTATTTTAGTAGTTTGTTGGTTACAATTATTCATAGGTTGACTGTTAAATCTGCAACAGGGAATTGGTTACCATAGGATTTGAACAAAGGCTGGGAGATTGGATTTCTTTTATTACATGATTACTGGTTTGGGTGTTGCTAATTTGGGTTACTTTGTATTGTGTTCTAGGTGGTATAGGTACAAAGGGAATGATGATGGTATTGATCAAGGTAGTGGTGTTGAACTTGACCAAGTGTCTAAACAATCTGAACCAAAGATTAGTGGTGTTTAGTGGTTAAGGTGTAATTAGTTATTATTGTAGCACTTTTGATGGAAAAGAAATGTGATTCCATTTTTGTTCTATAGGCTTCTGAAGATGCTAAAAGGTTGGTTAATGAAGAGAAGTTTTTTGCTTGTGCCGAAATCGAGAGTGCTAGAGCAGTGGTGCTGAGAACTGGGGAGGCACTTAAAGAACAAGAAAAAGTTACACAAGCTTCTAAACCACAGGTTCTACCATGCTCTTTGATTGCACAATTATGAGTGTACATGTACAATTTTGTGTTAATGACTTCATAATCAAACACTAAGCACTAAAATAATCTTTTATGTGCATTAGTGTGTTTAGATTCATTTGAATCAATTTTATTGCTATCAAAGACCAAAATTGCCATGTTTTTTAAAGAACTATGTATGCTTGGATTGGCGGTGAGTGTTTAGATTTGTTCCAATCAATTTTCTCGCGTTCCAAGACTAAAATTACCATTATTTAAAAAAAAAAACTATGGTTTCGGCTGGCAGTGGGTTTCACAACATTGAACCATTGTGATTTTGGCCAAAGCTACACTTTGGAGCTTAAAAAAAATTCACCGTGGAACTCACCGTGATTTCTAACATGCAATTACTTTTGAAATGAGTTTTTTTAGTGTACAGGTGTTGGTTCGATAGTTGCCGAAAATTTGAACGATATTTTATGACTTTGGTTGATAAAAAATTTACGGCAAGAATTCTTTTTGGGTTTACATGATGTGTTGTTGTATTTCTATATAGTGGCAATATATTTATTTTTTACCTCAGTGTTGTCTATTATAGTTATTTATGTGTAAACTGTTTCAGTGGCTTTCAAGTTGTCAAAGAGAAAACCTGATGACAACCTGCATATGCTCCATAGTATACTGTTTGGGAAGAAAACAAAGGTGATGTTGCTGACATATTGTTTGTTTTTGTTGACTTCCATTTCTGGCCAGGTTTTTGCAGACATATTATTTCATTTATTTAAAGGTACATTAATCCTCTAACACCTCTGCTATTCCTGAATGGTTGTCAGGTTAACAATCTAAAGAGGAATATAGGCCAGTTTTTTGGTTATGCGTGGGCTGAAAATGAGGTACTTTTCTGTTATAATGTTGTATTATATTCATAACAATAGATATGAATCTTTGTGAGTGGTTTTGTGTTCATGTTATCTTTCATTAAAAACACAATGATCTGATCCGTATGGCTGATATTAACCTGCAATTAAATCTACATCTTCACAACTATTGGCAGGAAAAACAGAGAACAAGAGTAAAGGAGAGGATTGACAAATGTGTGAAAGAAAAATTGATTGTCTTCTGTGATGCTCTTAATATTCCAATAAACAAGAGTGGTGTGAAGAAGGTACACTTTCATATATCATTTTTGAATCCAAAGGAATTCAAGTACCACTTCTAAAATGGTAAATAAATTTTCTAACAAAACATGTTTTCAGGAGGAACTGTCTACAAAGCTGTTGGTGGTGTTGGTCATGCTTCTCAACAAAGCAAGAAGTCATACAAGAAGTTTACAAAATTAGGTGATGATTATAATAGCTTGGAACATGTAACTATCCCTAATTATTCAAAGAGGTACCATTTTTTGACTTTAAGCTCTTAAATTTGACAAACAACAATGTTCAGGTCTTGAATAATTTGGAACTATTAAAAAATTTCATTAGGTGAAAATGATTGCATGGCTGATGAGAGTTCTTGGTATATTTGCAATCATATTGATTGGTAGTTTGCAAATAGATGACATTGTAATGTGTCGGCTCTTTGTTGGGATTTTGAGTTGCACATCTCTCATTTCAATGTTTTCTTCTCCATTGTTTATAATTGTAAGAATGTAATTTCCTACATTTATGTTTTATGTTGAGTTGTACTATCTATTAGCTAGAGCCTAGATGAAATTACTGACATTATCTACACAAATTTTGCAGAAATTGGTCATTCAGACAAAGAGTGTCGAGTTCATGCCATTATATCTCTCACTTTCCATTTTGGGAATGACCCAGCTGATATTATACTTCTATTATGAGAGTAAATCTAGAAGATTAGACGCCGAAGAACCGCTGATAGTGTCATATGCATGATCACTTTTGCTGAAAAGATGAAGGTACAAGCTAATATTCAATATTTTGTATTAAGATTTTTGGTCTTTCACAATCCGTGGCGCGTAAAGAAAGTTGTCTGATATTGGCTATTTGTTGCTCAATGTAAGAGATAGGTTTCTTGAATTGACTGATTCAATGTACGCTCAAATGCATTTACACTATAATTTATAGATTTGCAATATAGTAGATTTACACTATAATTTAACTACATATGCTTGGTTAATCAAGGTCAAAATATCATTGGCTATCAATGAGTCAAAACCAAGTAAAAAATGTAGAATCTTAGAAGTAACAGCAACCTTTAAACACTTGATCAGAGACTAAACTGAAACAGAAATTTAATATTTAAACATATGTGGTCAATCCCAGATTGAGGGGTGGAACAGATCAGAGCTAGGCGGGCGGTCCCAAAACTGAGATTGCAGAGTGCAGGATGGGGCTAAACTTATGATTGTGATTAGATTATCTATTCTTCAGAGGTGACAACCAAAAATTTGAATGCCTATAAAAAGAAGTTAAAGAGTTTTGATGGGCATTGTGATCATGGTTTCAGCTTTTATTAATCAAGGTAAAGTTAATACCTTTCTAATGAAAATCATACGTTCTTATCAGCAATTAAGTTATAAAGATCACAAATTCTAAGGAAACAAAAACGAAGTCAGTTTTACGTAACCTTTGTTTTGATTATTAGTTCAAGCCCGAGGAGATAAATGATATCAACAAAGACTTCGATGAGCCTGGAACGCTTACTCCAACTGGATTACATATTGGTGGTACTAAATATATGGTGATTCAAGGTGAAGCTGAAGCTGTCATTCGAGGGAAGAAGGTATAGACCGTTATCTATTTTCAATTAATTTAATTTGCATAAATTCATAATGTAGTGTAATGAATCATCTATGCTATGCTATGCTTTAGTAAAGATAATCGTATATCGTTCCATTGAATCTCAAAGTTTGCAATTTAATTGTAGGCTGTTGGCATGTTAGTCTTTGAAATTAAGGAATTGACAAAAACATAATTGTAATTGTAAATTTCACTTCATCATAGTTTACATGTTATATTTGGTTAACCGATATTTCAAAAAATTATTCTATTAAGTTGAATATTTCTAATCAAGTTGCTACTGATAAGCTAAAACTCGAAGTGTTTACCATAAAATGTGTGACTAAAATGAACGTCATTTTACTATTTTAGGGATGTTGTTGTCAATTTAGGAATTTCAGGAACTATTCTTAGAAAAACTTACAATTTCAGAAATCACAATGGGTTTTAACTGTTACCATTTTCTCTATCAAATTAAAATTGAAAATCTATTTGCAAAGTGTTTGACGCCGCAAACCTGCTAGAGGCTGAAGCAATATCCTTTATCAGACTTTTCCATGCAGTGACTTTATTAGCTGATGCAAATTTTTCTTATAATGTTTATTTATAAACCAGGATGAGACTGAAGGAGGCTGCTTAAACGGCAACGATGACACTTCTTAGACATCTGAAACTCAGACCAGCAAGAACTCTGGAAAGAGGCCAATCCAGGGTTTGAAAGGGTTGTGGAGGCATCAACCACTAACAAGCGAATATTGCGCTGCCTGAAGATTGAAGACTGAAGATGAATGCATGGTTGTTCTTTGGATTTAGTTGTCATGTATTATGTCATTTTGTTTTGTAACTTATTTTGGTGTGTTTTTTTGTTTTGCCATGGGATATAGTAACTCCCATTGATTGTCGTATTCAGCATCTTCACCACTTATGTTTTCATGTTTTCCGTCTTATGTATGCCTTTGTTTCTTATCCTTCTGCTTTTCTGTGCACTCCCTTATGGTTTTCAATGACTGTTAATGAAATTTGGATGGGGTTTTTGTTTGTTAGTCTACATTGATTACTCATACTTCCATTTCATCATGCCTATATTTTTTCCATTCCTGCTGTGCCACTCTTTCCTCCATTATATATATTGTGAATGAGATGTAACTCATTACTTATATCATTATATATTATCGGGCTGCTGTAAGATATGTCATTATAAATGATGCATCGAAAAAAAACTAGAGATTTTAGTTTAAATGAGAATAAAATATACCACATGGATTAGCCTGGCCATTTCTCTGTGTAGATGAAGTATAGAAGTTCAGATCATAAGACTGGATATGAAACACTTAGGTTGCCATCGTTACATTATTTCAGGTATAGTTTTTTATGTCAAGAAACCATCATGAAGTGATTACTTGGGCAAGTAGTTTACTTTGTTCTAATTTACATCCAAATCACCTTACTGATATGCTCCAACACACATCAACAGTACATTTGGCTCCTATTATCTAAGTCCCATTTGTTTTGGATTTTTTTCATTACATACATAATGTACTACTACAGCTTAAATATAAATGCCATGTAGTGTACAACTAATTTAAGGTTAAAAAAAAATTGAGAGAGACTCAATGAAGTCCAAAAAAAAAAATTTAGGCTTAAATTGCAACAAAAATAAGTTTAAATAAATTTTTAATTCTTTAATAAATTTATTTCTATACCCTTTATCCTTTCTTATTCTTTTATCAATCATCGCAATCTCACAAATATTAATCTTTATTCAGCATATCCTCAAGAAAATTTTAAAAAGAGTTCGGAAAGAAAAGTGCAAGAGAGATACACTCAAAAAGACCAAACCTAACCCTGCTAAGGCGATTCCAAAGATGGAAGTTGTAGATGAGCGACACTTTGAAAAGAATGTGGTTGAATGGATGACTAAGGAAGACAAGGTGCAAGTTATGGTATATTATCTTCACCTTAAAATAAGCTATACTGCCATCATTTTATACATGATATCTAATTAATATTACAATTCGTTTCCGACTTAGCATTTCCCCAATGAGATATCAAGGACAGTTCTAAAGGAAAAGCGGAAAACGATGACATTCATCGATGACCAAACTCAAAGGAGGTATAAGTGTTGCTTGATTAACGCGGAGAGAGAAAGTCATGAAAAGTATTTGGGTGGTCAATGGTTCAGTTTTTGGCGAGAACGTGTGTTAGAGGTAGGTGGTAAACTAATCTTTGATCTTGAACAGCCACCTAAATACATGCACGTTCAAGTTGTTCCCAAATAGATCTTCGTTGTTCAACATCCGCCACTTTGACAAATCGCCTTAACTCTAATCCAAAACTATCTTGATTTGGGGATGTTGTTTCTTTGGTTCATTTTGTGCAATGTTAATATTGTGTTAATCCCTTTTTGGTAACTCTATGACACTAGCACTTGCTTTTATAAATTTAGCTAATATGTAATCGTAATTTACACATTATTGGTTCCTTCATTAGTTTCAATTAGTTTCGTCTTAATTATTATGATGTTTTTCTGGTCTCATGAACAAAATATATACTCTTTTCATAAATCAAGACTTGATAAGGCTTTCATAAATATTTTGATAAATATTTCTAATGTTTGTGCAATATTCCTTAATTTGCTTATTTTTCTTTTGAAACAATTTTGTTATGATTTATGTTATTCAACCCGTGTGAAGCACGGGTTTATAACTAGTTGGTAAGATAAAAAAAGAAATTCAAAACCTTAGATTATCTGATCTTAATTGGACCATCTACACACCATCACACTGCATCTTTCTTCTAATAAAAATCCAACACCAACTAGTACAGGTGGCCAATGAATAGAATCAAAGTACACGTGTCATGACACAAACAAATCCAAAACAGATAAAGGAAAGTGATGCATGCATGTTAAATTTGATTTTGAACAACCTTAAACAACAATGGATTTGAATTTCTACCTTAAAAACTCAAAGTGGATATCAACAGTAGCAAGCATATGGATTCAATGCACCAGTGGATCACTCTACACTTTCTCAATCTATTCACAAACACTCAAGTCAACGCAGCATTACGATCAGTCAACGCTCGACATAGTTTCTGTTTCCAAAGACATTGGAGCAAACATCGGTGTCTTGTCTGGTCTCATATACGATTTTCTTGCCACGAGAACAAGAACTGGGCCGTGGGTTGTTCATTTGTTGGGCTCAGCCCAATGCTTCTTGGGCTATTTTCTTATGTGGGCTGCTGTCTCCGGTCTCCTTCCGCCGGTGCCGGTGCCGGTGATGTGTCTGTTTATGTTTGTGGCTGCTCATGCTCAGAGTTACTTTAATACTTCTAATGTTGTTACTGGTGTTCGTAACTTTCCTAATTATAGTGGAACCATTGTTGGTATCTTGAAGGTGTTCTCTTTTTCTCATAATTCTTTTTGGGTGTTGATGATAATAGGTGTTTAGTTTACTTATTCTTTTTTTTTTTTTTTTTTGGGTAGATGGTGTTTAGTTTACTGATTATTAGTACTTTTGCAAATGACTTTTGTGGGTTTTTTTTAATCGGGGGGTATCCTCTGCACACAATTGCAGAGACTAATCCCGGTTAAGCTGGGTTTAAACCAAGATCTTTGTTAAGCTGGAAAGCAACTGCAAAGACTAATCCCGGCTAAGCTGGGTTTAAACCCAAGATCTTTGTTAAGCTGAAAAATATCTCTTGCGATTTTATCCAAGTGTTTACATTTGTGTTTTTGATATAAATAAAAGCTCTAGTTTGAAAGTTAGTCATGACCAATTAGTCTCCACATTTAAGAACTGGAAAATTAGTTATTGAAATATTGAAGTTAAAGATTGTCAATCAATTTAACATTTTGATTAATTTGGACTAAGAAATAGAGCTCAATAGAAGTCCAAAACAAATTTTTAGAAACATTTTACAACTAAGCATATCCTAGATATTGTGGTAACTTAGCATTGTTGACCCTGTTAGATGACAGAGAGACAAATTAATTGAGGTCTTAAATTTCAGGGACTAATTTACCGTATCAAAATTTTGAAGACCAAATTGGGTGGCCTTGCTCTTTTGTTCTTTTTCAGGGGATAGTCGTGTTATCAACTCCCGCAACACCAACGTGGTGGTGTTCGCTCTTTTAGGTTTCATTTAACTAATCTATTATATGCTGCATATACGTACGTGCTTGAATATCTATTTTCAATTTGCTTCTTATATTTCATGATTTTAATAAATGCAATGTTGAAGAAATGCGGAAATAAGCAACATCAAGTTGCATAAATAGTTGGGTGTTAATGACGGGTGTTTAGTTTTATGATTGCTTAATAATGGGTATTATCATTGAGTTTAGTTGTTTGATATAATTTAAGTTTTAGGATCACGAAATTATTCTACATTATTTTCTTGACTAATGCCTTAATGAGACTATTTAGCATATAGCCTTCAATTTTTGGTGTCTGGCATTGCATTGTGTTCATATTTGGGCATTTGATGTCTTTGTTGATAGGGATTTCTAGGTCTAAGTGGAGCAATATTAATTCAAGTGTATCGAACAGTATTCAACAACAACCCTATGTCATATTTGCTGATGCTATCACTCTTACCACCTATCAACACTTTGATCCTTATGTGGTTTGTAAGAGTTCACAACACTCATCATGAGGGAGAGTCAGAAAAGAAGTATCTCAACATATTTTCTTTGATGGCTCTAGTTATTGCTGCATATCTTATGATTGTGATAATCCAAGAGAACATCCTTACTCTACAATTATCGATTCGCATATTTACATTCATTGTTCTTATGGTGTTGCTAGCCTCACTTCTTTGTATCGCATTTAAAGCACGCGAAACGAACTCTTCCAATAGCGCTTCAGAAAGTTTTCTTGCTGAAGGGTCTAACTTAATTGCAAGAGAAGATT
Organism: Medicago arabica; assembly: GCA_946800305.1. Lineage (NCBI taxonomy): Eukaryota > Viridiplantae > Streptophyta > Magnoliopsida > Fabales > Fabaceae > Medicago > Medicago arabica. Next base: position 5,347,934 of record OX326970.1, read on the forward strand.
CTTCCAGCAACCTTTTACCAGCTGATGATACTAACAGCCAAAGGACTTTGCAACAAGGAGGAAGCCTAAATCTTTTCCAAGCAGTGAAAACGTTGAACTTTTGGATTTTGTTTGTTTCTATGGCATGTGGAATGGGATCAGGGCTGGCAACGGTTAATAATATGAGCCAAATAGGAGAATCTCTTGGTTATTCAACTCCTGAGACAGGTTCCTTGGTTGCTTTGTGGAGCATATGGAATTTCCTTGGCCGCTTCGGAGCTGGTTATGTCTCGGATTATTTTTTACACACAAGAGGATGGGCAAGACCTTTTTTTATGGTGATCACTTTGATGACCATGAGTATTGGTCATGTAGTGATTGCTTATGGACTTCCGAGCGCTCTATATGTCGGTTCGATATTAGTCGGTATTTGTTATGGTTCTCAGTGGTCCTTAATGCCTACAATCACTTCTGAGATATTTGGTGTGGGACATATGGGTAGCATATTCAACACCATTACTATAGCAAGTCCAGTGGGATCATATATATTCTCTGTAAGAGTACTTGGGTACATTTATGATAAAGAAGCATCAGAAGAAGGAAATATATGTGTTGGGACTCATTGTTTTATGCTTTCTTTTCTCATTATGGCTTCTGCTACTATTGTTGGTTCTTTGACAGCTTTATGTTTGTTTTTGAGGACTAGACATTTTTATGGTCAGGTTGTGCTTAGAAGAATTCAAAATGTTTTGTGATGAACTTAAGAGTGATGTATATTCCCTTTAAGGAATATTGAACTTGTTGGGGTTCAACGACTTGACGGTAATATACTTGTGCTTCCTTCACTTTGTGTGTGTGTGTGGGCATGCATATTTGTGTAACTCATTCGATGTAGCAATGGACACAAACAGGGACACCAGACATGATACTTACATTGACACATTAGTACTTGTAATAATTTGAGAAAAGGAATAAGTTAATGTAACCACATCATGTGTCAGTGCTACATAGAACTCGCTCTCTTTGATTTTTGATACAGTACAGTTTGTTGTGGTCCTGTGGATCATCCTATAAACGTCATGTAATGTGATTAATATGCTGCATACAGGTTATAAATTGAGGTTTTAGTGTTTATTGCTTGCAGTAATCTTCCTGCATTTCATGTGATCCTAGTTTTTTCTAACTCAATATTCTATGCTAGAGAGATGGACCGCCCAGAGGAGCGTCCCATTGTTTTATGCTTGACGGTCCGGAGGTCCGGAGGAGCGTCACGAGCCACAACAGACTAAAGATATGGACCGCCGAGAGATCTGGACACCACATCTCTACCCAAAAGATTCAGGATTTGATGTCAAAGTTTCTCGGGGTGCTTGTCATTTGCCCTTTATTGCTTCCTCTGCTCCCTCGGACTCCCCGTCATGGGTATGACTACCAAAGGTTGTGTCTATTCTATATGTTAATATTTAAATATCAACATAACAGATGCATAAGGTCAACATTATGCAGCTGCTTAGATCACTACATAACATGATTTATGTCCATTTCTAGATATGTTACATGGTAAGTCCAAATGAGAAGAGTAGTACAAGGAGTGAGGAAAAATTTGTTTTTGTAAATCTAAACCTTGGTTCCTCTTATGTCAAATGGATCAACAACAGATGTAGGGGAACAAAGTTTTCAATTGTATTTACTCTGAGAAAACAATTCAGTAGACTGTGTCATGCACTCCTGTTTGAGCCAAATTTCCTAGTCTGATCCTTGTAAAATGAAAAGAACACAAATTGCCAATTATATCTCGAGACTCGGTTTATAATAGTAGGACTACTTGTGTTTAAGGCCTTGCTATGCACGGCGTGGGTATTCCGGAATTTCAACGCTTATTGTACATCAACCCCTTGTTCTAGTCCTAGACCCTGGTGTAAGGGCAAAAACATATCTATCATAAAAGATTTCACATTTCTAAGGATGCATCGCATCAAATTCACAGGGCAATCAAGCATGTCTATTATAAAAGATTCTACAACATTCATAAAGTTGCGTCACATCACTCCAGACAGCTTATTTTTACTGCAACAACTCCAGACTAAATCTTAAGTAAAACAACAAATTAAGACATGATATCATAGTTTATTATATATTTTATATTTGTTTATGTTATTCTTGGTACAAAAATAAAGAAAAAAAGTTCTAGGAGCATTTCTAAAGATGAACAAGTAGATGTCAAGTAAGCTACCGACTAAAAAATTCATATTTTAAGATGAATAGGTACCCGACCAGTGCCAGTTAAACTTACAAGCTTTTATGTCTACTGTTTGTTTAGTTTTGTTTACATGAGTGTAATCAGATTCTTTTTAAAAAAGTTGTTTTGTTTGGAATAAAATGTTGATGTATTTCCGATCTTAGCCTCTGTTTGGTTTGGCTTTTGCAAAGCCAGAATCAATTCTGGAGCATTTCAAAAGCAATTATGCAATATTTAACATGTTTGGTTTGGCTTTTCAAAATAGCTTTTATCCTCCAAAAGCAATTCTAGTTGAAGCTACAATTCCTAGCTTCTTACTTTCCTAGAATCAATTCTACACCCTCAATTCTATTAATTCCATCCATGCCCTCATTAATTTAGTAATTTCTATTTATTTGTATTTAACTATGTCTATTTTGGTAATTATACATTCAAAAGTAATTTTGATCAAAACTATCCAAACAACAATCATTCTGTTTAATCAATTCTGCATTATTGCATCCAAACATAAATCAATTCTGTCAGAATCAATTCTACACACCTCAGAACCAAACACACACTTAGTTTTTTTTGCCTATCATCCGTCACATTTAAAGCATCACGTGATAAAGAAACTGGGATTGCATAAACACAACGTACACCGTCACACATTTAAAGCATGAAACTCTGGTCTGTTGCAATGCAACAACAGATTCCCCCTTCTTCGACGCTTTTGCTTTTCTTTACTTCAAGTACTCAAATTCTTTTTATCGGATTTTCGGATCCATTGCAACAATACTCCACTTTAGTTTAGCTCATATGACACTTCACTTTCAACAAAACTCGTCAACTATTCATTCATTTAGTGTCACGTAATTTTTTTTGATTAATTATTTAATAGTTAATTTAATTCTTTAATTACCTTTACTTCCAACTAAATTTTAAAGCCGCAAAGAATTTTTCTATATTTTATATTTTAACTTAATTGATAAAAATATTAAAATTGTTAAATCAAATATGTGTGTGTGTTGTGTTTGAGATTCAAAACCTAACTCATCTACTTGTGTGAATTTTCAATAATTATTATCATTTTAGCTATTTGTAACCAAAAATAAATATAAACATTATCACTTTTGTCAATATATATATATATATATATATATATATATAAACATGTTACTATCATTCTTAAATGACTCTTCAAAGCTCAAACAATTCTTCAAATGTTTCAAAATACTAGTCAAAGCTCAAATAGAGTGACAACAAATCTTGAAACCCGTTATTTTTACTTAGTGTATTTTATTATAATTATTATTTTGAATATTTGGAAAACATCTTTGAATTAAGAAGAGCCAAGTTAATATTGTGTTGATCGATGACAGAAGTTCGAATATTTTTTCCAAATCTTGATGCATGACTTTCAGACCAAGCCAATAATATACAACAATGTAGTTTTTATATGACCTCATTGGCTCCTTATTATGTGACTTTTCTCAATCACCTGAATCCATCTCATCAATCTATATTTAATTTATGCACTATTTTTTTACTCAGTCATTTTGGGGTTGGAGAGGAAGTGTCAATCAATTGTAAAGTCTAGAGTTTAAATTGGACAAAAGTGTTCAAAATAACAATACCGATGTAACCCATTTTGGGTTAATAATATTGAATGTGCTCCTCTCAAGATTTTAGGTTCAATTCCTAATTTTAGTCGGTAAAATTCTGGTTTAGAACGGGCTCATAAGTGAGCGGTGTGATTGGTCCCTCGAATTAGTCGATCCTTAGATCAGATATCGAGTTTAAAAAAATAAAATAACAATATTGATGTTTACCAGCTAAGTTAAACCTTACGTATGGTTCAAGTATTTATGGATGGATGCTGACAAAAAATGACACTTTCTTATTTTTTTTAATTTTAAACTAAAGTGAAAATCGAAAATAGCAAATCACTAGTATATATTAAAAATGAATACAATAAATTATATTAATTGCTGAATACGAAATCTACTATTTTTTACGTAAATAGCTGAACCCATTTTGACAAAAAAAAAAAAAAGGCATAAAATCCAAAGTGTTATAAATTTTTGCCAAATATTATAAAAAAAATATAACTGATATGCAATGAAAGTGTAAAGTTATTTTACATATGAAATGTGTTGCCACATCATCTAATTTATTATGAATTCTCATATTCAATGATTGATATATTCAACAATCATTATTTTTTTTTGAAAGGAAAAAAAAAATCATTATATTTGTTAAAAATAATTTTAAACTGACTGTGCACAAAATTAAACTCTATTGTCAAATATTAAATATGAATGGTATATATAGAAAACTACTATAATGAGAGTGTAAAAGAAAGAAAGACGCGGTTGCGAAACATCATAGTTTGTGGGTTTTCTGTTGCTATTGTTATCTTCCTCCTCCACCATACCTCACTTCTTCTCATTCCCAAAATCCCAATCCATCGATTTAGGGTTTTCACAAATCCTCACTGCGATCGGTACGTTTCTCTTTTCCTTCTTTTTCTCACTACTCTCATACGTTAAACGATTCCGTTTTTCTAATCATACTTTAATCTCAACTTTTTTCATTCATTTTCTTAATTGTTACTCATATTCATATTAACAATAGTAACTTCCTTTTTATTCTGTTATTAATACTCAATATATATTAACTACAGTGAATCGTAACTTGTAACTGATAACTGTTGAAGCTTGATTCGTTTTAATGAACAAACAGTTAATTACTAATTTGTATATTCTTTTTGTCGTGTACCGTCTCGATATGAGTGATTGTTTTTTATTTCTAGTGTTAATAATTTCATTTCTGTTGGTTTGGTTGGTGGATCTGTGGTAATGTTGCTTGCTTGCTACTTTTTGTTTACATTGCTTGGTATATACATTTGGAATTTCTGATGGAGTTTTTAGGGTTGTTGGTGAAATTTCGGTATGTAGAAAGGGAATGAAGCATTTTTTATCCTTTTGACTAATTTTAGAGGTTTTGTCCTATGCAACATTGACATAGACACCGGAAATGACACTAGCACGTTAATAATTTCAAAAACTAAAATATAATTAAATGTAATCACGTTGTTGTGGACACTGACATGTGTAAGACACTGGACACTCCTTCAACTAGAAGTGCCGACCGGTGCTATAGAGGTTTCGGTTGAGAGGAAGGAAGGAGTGTTGTTATGGGCAAAGATGTGTGTTTTAATGTAAATAAGCTTTTTAGTATCTTTGTTTGGTGTAGAATGTTTGGATTTTTTCTGGGAAGTTGTTAACCTTTTAGAGTTGATTTGGGATTAGGATTACTTTCAATAGTTTTATTATTTAACTTTGGATGTGGACTTCTATTCTTGATCATGAATCATGATGTCCTTTTCTACAAGGAATATCTCATCATCAAATTACCTGCATTTTTTTTTTCTTCTTCTGTGAATATTCTTGCTTTGTCTATAAGAAAGTCGTAATCAGTTACTTATTGTCATTGCCTATTTGTCACACAATTGATATGTATTTTATTTCATATGATTCTTTTCTGCCTGTTATTTAACTTCTGTAGTAGTTGTTGTTATACTTGAAAGTCATTTTCATAGGAAATCAAGTTGTGTTCATCTCTGGCTGACATCGAGGTTCAATCTTGTAATTACTCATATAACAGGTGAGTGGAGAAAAGGTGCAAAGCGCGAACAAACTTCAAGATATTTCTCGTCAAAAGGATAGTGTCGCAATGTTGGCTTCTAAAGAAATTATGAAATTCAAATCATACCAGAACCAGGCTAATTTGTTTGTGAAGGAATATTTATTAGCAGATCCTCTGATTCCATATACTTCCATTATTGGTGGCATTTTTGCTTGCAAGATGGTATGTTGTATCGTACTATGTTACTATTCTATTTTCTGTAGTATTTTCCTAAGACAATTTAAGGTTACTATCATTATTTTATTTGTTATTATTGTTACATATATCTCAAAATATTCATTCGCCAAAAATAAAAATAAAAACTCTAAATTTTCTATTTTTCCAGGTCTATGATCTTACTCAGCTTTTTAGCACTATCCATTTTAAGAGCTATTCCAGCCTCACTAGAATCCAACGTATTGAGTGGAATAACCGGTGAGTGAGTTTTTTCATTTAGTAGAAAATCTCGTGTGTTTTATGACATAATTTTTTAATGATTTATTTTTCTATTTTCTGCGCAGTGCTATGTCAACTATCCATTCCATTTTTATAACAACTATGTCTTTGTACTTGGTGTTTTGCTCAAATCTATATTCTGATAGCGAGTCAGCTGAACTTCTTACAGAACGGAGTTCTGCGTTGTCTACGTTTGCTCTGGGGGTAAGAATGATCTTGGTATTTTTTTCATTTTGTTTTTCTTTTCTTTACCTCTTTGCAAGACTCAATTTTGTAAACAATAGTAGTAATCACATATATAATGAGGAGGGGATTTCAACATTTGAATTTATGAGTTTTAGATAAATTAGGGGGGATAATAAGAAGAAATACGACCACAATGAAATATCATTGATAATCAACTTGATGCTGACTCTTTTTTTTTAAACATGTTAGTATTATTAGTGATTGTTAATATTATGGGGGGAGTTGGGATCTAACCCCCGACCTCCTTATCACGCTGCTCTTAACTCCTCCACCCCAGCCATCAAACCAGGTTTACATCCCCTAATTTGATACTGTCAAGTCACTGACTTGGTATAAAGACTACACACTAGCCCCTACTTTTAGGGATACATGAACTCACAATCTAAACAAATAGGGAAATAAGGAAATGAAACATAGTAATAACCAAGTAATATGAAAACTAATTCTAAGAGATAAGCTAAATTACTCTAATGTAGAAACTAAACTTAGGAAGTAAACTACTCTAACATAATATCAAATATATTATAAGATATTTTCTTATATTGTAACACTTCTCCACAAGCTAAAGCTTACTAAGCTTTAAGTTTGTTACAATAACAACATTTGAAAAGAGAAAATATCACATTTAACATAATTAGAACCAAAAAGATATTTTGTATAAACCAAATAATAAAGGCAAAACAGTCGACCAATAAGGTTCATGCTGAAGAACAAACCAGACTAATATAATGTGAACCATATGAATCCAGAATGTGTGATGAATGAAATTGGCTTATTAGTTGTTTTAGAATGAAAGGTTGTCATCAGTTTTTCATTATACTAGTGTCTCATTGTAGTGTGTAAAAGCAATATCAAATGTCATTATAAATGTATCAGATTATTTTTATTCCTATGCACGATTTTAAGGTCATATAACGAAAGCTTAAATAATAGTAGTTTTCATTGTCTTAATATCCATATTTTCTGCTAAAATTTCCTTTTTTAGTAATTCTTTCTATCTGTTAGTAATTATTTAAATCAAATATGGACTTATCACTGCCTTCATTTTGCTAATAGAGCCACTGCAGAAACACTTAATTAATGTGTTAAGAATTGTACTCATATTTTTATTGGAAACATTTTTTTCATCTGGTCATGAAATCTATATTTTTTTTAAGAAAGGTCATGAAGTCTGTATTACTTACGTTTTATTTTATTTATTGCGACAGGTTTCTGTTGGTTACTTCATGGCTGACTTGGGGATGATATTTTGGTTTTTTCCTGCTCTTGGTGGATATGAGTATGTAAGGATCATGTCTTTTGATGAACATAATTTATTTAGCTGAAGACTCTTATTTGAATTTAAGATTGCTCACTTGATAGCAACCCATCTGGAGATGATTTAATGTGACTTCATATTAACATTGGTTCAGGTTATTCATCATCTCTTTTCTTTAGTAGCAGTAGCCTATTCAATGTTGAGTGGAGAAGGGCAGCTGTACACATACATGGTTCTCATCTCTGAGACAACAACTCCCGGAATCAATTTGAGATGGTAATCGTGCACTTAAATTTGAACTCCATTATGTCGTGATTTTTTTTTATTTGTTGATGATTTCCGTATTTTGTTCGTGAAGGTATCTTGATGTAGCTGGAATGAAAAGGTCAAAAGCTTATCTCATCAATGGGGTTGTAATATTCATTGCTTGGCTGGTAGGTCACATCATTGCAGATTGAAATATATTTCTGAATCAAATTTCATGTTGAGTTCTCATTCTTCCCCTCTGGCACATGCTTACCGAAATTATCTGCAGGTTGCCAGAATACTTTTGTTTGTGTATATGTTTTATCATGCCTACTTGCACTTTGATCAGGTAATAACTACCGACACACTGGGTTTAAGAATTGTCTTGTGTCTCTGGTGCTTTTGTAGCAAACAGCTCTTTATTCTGAAATTTTGGTCTGTTAATGTAACTTCATATGATAATTGACACAAAACATCCATCCATTTTTTGCCTACAAGATCACTTTCTCAACATCTATTTCTATGATGTACTTACTATAGGGGAGTATTTTGTTGTTTTCATGTGGGGAAGAAAGTGGGATCATGGCCTATAAATTTTAGGTGATCTTGGCCTACAAGTTTTAGGTGCAAAGGACAGCATTTAGTTTAGCAGTATATTTTGTCCATTTGGTTTTTTTGAAATGTGGTAGGAGTGAATCTTGAATGTTGGATTTTGCATGCATGGATTAGTGATTTCACATGCATTAGAGATTAGTGGCAAGTCACATGACTATATACTCTGATCTTCACCATACATACATATAGTTTGTATTTTATCCTCTGACCACCCCTTGATAAATATTTGTATAGGTTTTCTAACTATACTTAAGTCAAATGTGGTCTTTTTTTGTAACATGTTTGTGATAAAATACTATAGATTTGTACTCTTTTGTTTGGGATTCGTAATAATGATTCATTCATTTCTTTTGTAATTTATGGCCAAGCAAAATCTGCATGGTAAATCTGAGGGTCTAATGCCAATATTCAATGATATAACAGGTTCAACAGATGCACCCCTTTGGGCAAATACTAGTTGTTGTTGTACCAGTGGTGCTGTCAGTTATGAACTTGATTTGGTTTTCAAAGATTATCAAAGGGCTAATGAAGACATTAGCGAAGAGGCAGTGAAATTTATTTGGGAAAGTAAATATAGATTATGCTGATGTTTAGGTCACCTTGTCTGTGTCCTTTCCCTCTGGGTAAAAACATAGATGATGTGTACTGAAAAATGTGACAGAGCAGAAAAGAACATGTTTGGATCAATTGTGGATCTGAACTTATATTGTATAAATATGTTAGTTCTGTTTTTTAATATCCCTATTCTTTATGTACATTGATTAGTTCAATTTAATCTTTGTTCTGTATCTACATCTATGTAATCCAAAATTTGTCAAGTCACAATATTCTGAGCTGGTGGCACCTTCCAAAACAAACCAAACTTCTACGTTCTTCTGATTCCGTTCTTCTCTGTTTCACCCACTATGTAATGTACATCCTTTCACTTGCCCATCCCACCATTATTTCATGCACTAATTTAATGCATCTGATTAAATGCTCTGCTAACTGATCAATTCTTACATTTCTTTAACTAACCAAACAAAAAACCATTTGATATCTCCAAAGCATAACTGTGAAAATTCAATTACGCATACATAAGAAGATTGAGTGAGTAGGCAATGATATCCCTCGAAAGGAAAGACTTGAAGAATTAGATGGGGAGACACATAAAAGTTGTTTTATGGATAATATTGAGATTTTAAATTAATATAAGGATAATTTTGGCAGTGCAATAAAATTTATTCCCCTCCTCTTCCTTTCTAAATTAAAAATCTTTCCCCCCCCCCCCCCAAAACTCTTGAACCAAACGGACCTTAAATGGGGTTCGAATCCTAGCAGCCACACTTTTTAAAATCAAAAAATAATTTATTTAAATTTTTCGTTTCTATTTGCCTTTCATTTTATATTTATTTTTTCTTTGCCTTTTAAAATAGTATAATTTATTATTAAATTTATATTTTAAAAATTTGATTTTAAAAAAAACTAAAATAGTTAGTTAGTTTTCAAATTTTCTATAATTATGGTATAGATTTGAATTTTAATATCTACCGAAAAAAAAGATTTGAATTTTAATATATATCTCATGGTTGGTTCCCTTAACCTCCTACTATTATTAGTGCAGACTTAATAACTAATAAGTTAGGATTACCTAATTTTAGAATTTCTTAACATTTTGAGGGTTTTGGTTCATGTGTCTCCTCTCTTTTGATTTGTATTTTCCCTTTTATTATCAATATATTATGGGATTGTAGCTCTTGCTACAATTTCCTTTGCTTAAAAAAACTAAAGGGGGGGAAATTTGTATATAAAAAGGTATGGCCTAAAATTAGTTAATTGTTAGTTAACTTTTGCATTGTCTCTATATAATAGTATGAAGGTATAGATTAATGAATTTTTAATATTCATATTAAGAAAAATAATATTAAATAGAATAAAATTGAAAAAAAACATGTTCGTGGACATCGACACTACTAAATAAATGGAGATCCACTTTATAACATCTTAGACAAATTCATGTATTGTCAAGTGACCCTACAAATCAATACGAATTTGTTTAATATGCTATGTTTTTACTCGCATGCTTTTTAGAACACAATCAAGAAGGTTACCCATCCCAAAATTGATCTAAGTCAAGTATGCTTAACTAGTGCAACTGATAATACTACTATAGTTTATGAGTTCAACTAGTGCAAGTATAATTGTCTTAAGTAAAAGTATAAGAAAAATCGAACCTACACAAATTGAGGCGATGTAACTTTTTGCACCATTTCGATTCAAAAACTTGTTTACAAAAAAATAAAATAAATCAATCAAAGTTTTAACACTTAAAATAAAGTTTGAAAGCAATAAAATTTGTGTAAACAAAGAAATTCTTAAAGATCTCCAATGATAAAATGTTATTAAAAACAATTCATGAGTTATGAACATTGGTTTGCAAAGATGTAGAGAGTTGCAACTTCGTATAACTTCTTAGATACCAAGTGGATTTGGGGGGTTTTCAACATAATCATCATGGTTAACTTAGGGGTACTTCTCTTTCGAGGTATGTGGCTGCCAAGTTAACCATGCAACGTTATTAAGGTTGGATTTCAAGCATTTCCCCTCTTGGGAAAGTTGAGTTTTTCTTTTCTTCTTATGACAAGAAATCTAGATAGATCTTCAAACAACCTTTTAAGGTATTTATCTCTTCGGAGTATCTCATAATAAACAAGAAGTTCCATTTTGTTCTCTTCCGAGTATAAAAATGTATCTCATATTACACAAGAAGTTCCATTTCGTTCCTCTTCCGAGCTAATGGAATTTAACATTAAAGATAAAAGTGATCAAAATGTTGCTTTAAAGATTAGAGTTAAAATGACTTTGTTTAAAAGAAGCTTGAGTACGCAGCATACTAAACTTAAGCAAACATAATTATAACTTCATCATTTCTTAACTCTAAAGTGGTTTAGCTCATTATGAGTTTAAACACAAAAATATAAATAAGATAAAAAAGAAATAATGAAAACATAATTTCAATAATTAATAGAAGAGTTAGAGATTTCAAAGGAAGATTACAATCTAAGATAGAAAGGAATGAGCTATTTTGATTACTCACTCACTAAGCTTCCTAAATCACCAACTACCTAAAAACTAGCTATCATGCTCTCCAATGGTGAGGAGGATGGATTGTGTGATCTCAAGTGGCTCTTAACCTCAGCTGGAAACGACCACTGAAATAGGATGACAATCCTTAACACAACATTGTTATCGTTCTTTTATAGTACAAGCTTGCCTCTATCAAAGTTGTGCCCTTCAATAATTTCTCATGTGCAGTTTTCCTTGTCTATTCCATTGGGAATCATCATATTTCTTATCCTTCCTCGTACTTTCAATCATTGGTGACTCAACAAACACACCATTGATGTCCCACATTCATACATCAGTACGACGTGTACTCGCTGTCCTATAGTGATGCATCTTCCACCTTCGACGCTGCATCTTACATTGCTTCGCAAGAAACACACTACATTCCCATAAAAACCAACCATAACGAGCATCAATTGTTCTAAATAACTGATTAACAACAAAAACTAAATAAATTCATTAAATCCTAAATAGACATGGATCAGAAGGTTTAGACAATCCAACCACTCCATATATCATTAAGGGTCTGTTTGTTTTAGCTTTTTTTTAAATAGATTTTTATAGTGTAATATTTTTTTTGCTAAAATTTTGTTAAGGGTTAATTGTTCAAATTGACTCTATAATATACACTATATTTGAAAAATGACCTTGTAAAATAAAAAACGTATATTATAGCCTTGTATAATTTGATATTCCTTTTATTTTTGACCTTATAATATATGCGTAGTCCAAAAAAGTGACGTTGAGGTTGAATTTTTTCATGATTTTTTCAAGCATGTTTAGGACGTTAAAATATGGCTTTACACAAAAAAATAGATTTTTTTCGACCAAGGACAAATTAATTATAAATTTTTATTCCCCAAAATTATGAATTTCTTAAACAATTTATAATTAAATTGTCTCTCGTTTAAAAATTGAAAAATTTCATTGTGAAGGTTCTTATTATGTTCTAACCATGTCTACAAAATTAAGGAACGAAATTTGACCTGTGAGTATACACTTACTAGGAACAAAATTTTAATTTTGCACATTTTGGTTGAAAAATAAAAATAAATTGAAATGTCTTCGAAATACTATGAAACTTTGTTGATCATTTTTATGTATTTTTATAGATGTCTCTACAAACAATGAGCTCAAAATTCGATTTATAGGTTGAGATTTCCGTTGTTTTGTTTTTTGAGTTTTTGAGGCTTTAAAAATTCATAATTAATTTTCCGCTTGTTGAAAATTTTAATTTTTTTTGTGCAAAGCCATATTTTAACGTTCTTAACATGCCTCTAAAAAATCATTAAAAAAATCAATCTCTAGGTTGCTTTTTTGGACTTCACGTATATTACAGGGTCATAAATAATAAGAATCTCGAATATAAGGGTCAGAATATGTGTTTTTTATTTTACATGATCAATTTCAATAATTAACCCTTTATTTAACTAAGAAATTTTTAAGAAAAGTTTTGAATGAAAAATTCGTTTGAATAGTTTATTTTAAAATGTAATTTTAAGTATTTCATCATTTTGTTATAATTTTTTTTAATACTAAAATTTTGAAAAAATCTCTAAAAAAAAAGAAAGTTATTTCAAATATTTTTTTTCATAAAAATCATTTTTGAAAGATGTCACTTTGAAAAAATATGTGATTTTTACTATGTGAAATCTCTAACAATGAATTTTTAAGCTAGTGAATGTCAAAATCTCATTTTTAACTTATGTTAAATGAGTTTGAAATAACTTCTACTATTTTTGAATAAATTTTTATAAAATCCATTTTTAGAAATACAAAGAAAAATCTATTTTTTTTTAAATCTAATACAAACGGGCCCTAAATATCAAGATTAATTAAAGGTAATAAGCAACATTTATGTGGTTATCAATGGACTACTAAAAAAAGATGCATATTATTAATATAGGTAGTATAATTCAATTTATATATGTCATCATTCAACCATAATTGCCAATGTATTCGCAACCATAGAATCTCTCTCATTCTGATGTGAACTTAGTTCATTTACGCGCCCTTTGCCTAGAAATATCCCAAGAGCCGCTTCTTGAGTATGTCTTGTGCACCAAAATCACTTTCTGCTCTGTTAAAGCACCCCCATGTTTGCCAAGTTCCCCTTGGTTCATCCTCTAACCACATTCTAGTGATAGAGGTATTCTATGATACCACTTGTAATGTTCAATATGACTTTAAGTATTTTCAATTAACCCTAAAGCCAACATGCGTCTTTTTAGAGTGGTTTATTCTCCCTTAAACATTTTTCAAGAAACTTCTCAGTATATCATCCATCCAATAATTGATCCAAGTCAAGCACAGTCGATAGTGGAGTTCTTACGGTACAAGCTACTATAAATAATATGTATCTTATTAATACAGGTAGTGCCATCAATTCTTATAAGTCATACTCTCACCATACAATCTCATATATCCACAACCTTTTGATTCCTCACATTAAGAAGTGTATTTGGTTCATCCATGTCTCCATTTTCCAAGAATGACCTTAGTATCCTCTCTTTGATCATGTCGTGTATCGTATGCACTAGCAATCACTCTTCATGCTGCTCAAGCTCAATATGACCATGAACCTCCATTTTATTCATCCTCAAACCACATTGTAATGGGAGATGTATACTCTGATACCACTTGTAACATTTCATATGACTTTAAGTATTATCAATTGATCCCATCAAACATAAAAAGTCTTTCCAGCATGCTTTTCCTCATTGACATGCTTTTCGAAAAACTTCTCAAATGGTCGTCCATCTCAAATTGATATAAGTGAGGCATGTTTAATGTGAAGTTCTTGCTTAGTGGGCTATCAAAAAGAATGTGCATTTTATGGGTATAATTAATAACAATCTATTTTTATAGGTCATCCTTCAACCATTTAGTTTCATACATGCACACCTTTAGAATTCATCCCATACTGACGTGACCTTGATTCATTCATGTCTTGTTTTTCCTAGAAATGTCCCAAGATCCATTATTTGGACATGTCTTGTGGACCAATAATCTTTCACCACTACGCTCATACGCCACACGCCGACTATTGGGATGCTTATAGAAAAAGGAAGACATTGAATGAACTAAATTAACATCAGAATGAGAGGGATCTTTAGTTTGTGGAGTTATATCAACAAGATATATGCATCTTCTTTTTGGAAGATAAAACCATAAGAACTCAACAGTTAAGCATGTTTGACTTCAAACAATTTTGAGATAGGTGGCCTTTTAGAAAGTTCCTAGGAAAGTGTGCGAGTGTAGACAAAACATGTTGAAAAAGACTTATGTTGCCTTTTGGAGTTAGTCAATGATACTTAAATTTGTATAGATGTTACATGTTGTGTCTGAGAAGACCAAGGTAATAAATACCGGATCGGGCCAGCCGGTTCAACCGGAAACTGGATCTCTGTCCAGTCCAAAAGACATAAAAACCATTGTGCTACAGAACCGGGACGTGAACCGAAAAACCGGATGAAAACTGTGAAAATAAGAGGTTTGGTCGGTTCTAAAGATTCGACCGCGTTTTCCTTTCTTTTTTTTAAACAAAATGAGCCACATTTTGGGATAAGCTAGAAGTCGATCTGGTATTGGTTTAGCAAGATGGTATTGGATAGGGGTGTGCAAAATATCTGGTTACATGATTAATACCACATCCAAATCCAAAACCATATACAAATAACCAGATATTTGCACACATAAATTAACCATATCGACATTAAAATGGTCGGTCATCCACTTTTATAAATCCGGTTTTTTGTCGGATGTCTAAATCCATAACCATATCCACTTTTTTTTACTCAACCATTTTAGGATCTTTTTTTTCAAAATAACTCATTCAAAACAGCTTTGTTATACAAAACAGCTTATTAGGATCTTTTTTTTAAAAAAACAACTTATTTATGCAAAACAGCTTATCAAGATCTCTTTTTTCAAAATAAATTATCCAAAACAACTATTTATGCAAAAAAAAAAAAAGCTTATTAGGATCTCTTTTTTCAAAATAACTTATCCAAAAAAGCATATTTATGCAAAACAGCTTATTAGGATCTCTTTTATCAAAATAACTTATTTGAAACAACTTATTTATGCAAAACACCTTATTATGATATCTTTTTTCAAAACAACTTATTTATGCAAAACAGCTTATTAGGATATCTTTTTTCAAAACAACTTATTTATGCAAAACAGCTTATTAGGATCTCTTTTTTCAAAACAACTTATTCAAAACAGCTTATTTATGCAAAACAGCTTATTACGATCTCTTTTTTCAAAATAACTTATTTGAAACAACTTATTTATGCAAAACAGCTTATTAGGATCTTTTTTTCAAAACAGCTTATTTATGCAAAACAGCTTATTAGGATGTTATTTTTTTCAAAATAGCTTATTTGAAACAACTTAATGATGCAAAACAGCCTATTATGATCTCTTTTTTGAAAATAACTTAATCAAAACATCTTATTTATGCAAATCAGCTTATTAGGATCTCTTTTTTAAAAAAAAAAAAAAACTTATTGAAAACAACTTATTTATGCAAAACTGTTTATTAGGGTCACTTTTTTAAAAACATTTTATTCAAAACAGCTTATTTATGCAAAATAGCTTAATCAAAACACTTTATTTATGAAAATCTGCTTATTAGGATCTCTTTTTAAAAAAAACAACTTATTGAAAACAGCTTATTTATACAAAACAGCTTATTTATACAAAACAGCTTATTAGGATCTCTTTTTAAAAAAGAACTTATTCAAAACAGCTTATTTGCATAAATAAGTTGTTCTAAATGAGTTGTTTCAAATAAGTTATTTTGAAAAAAGAGATCCTAATAAGCTATTTTGCTTAAATAAGTTGTTTTGAAAAAAGAGATCCTAATAAGTTGTTTTGCATAAATAAGCTGTTTTGATTAAGTTGTTTTGAAAAGAGAGATCCTAGTAAGCTGTTTTGCATAAATAAGCTGTTTCAAATAAGTTATTTTGAAAAAAAAGAGATCCTAATAAGTTGTTTTGCATAAATAAGCTGTTTTGAATAAGTTGTTTTTTTAAAAAAGAGATCCTAATAAGCTGTTTTGTATAAATAAGCTGTTTTGAATAAGTTATTTTGATAAAAGAGATCCTAATAAGCTGTTTTGTATAAATAAGCTGTTTTGAATAAGTTATTTTGAAAAAAGAGATCCTAATAAGCTGTTTTGCATAAATAAGCTATTTTGAATAAGTTGTTTTTTTAAAAAGAAATCATAATAAGTTGTTTTGTATAAATAAGCTGTTTTGAATAAGTTATTTTGAAAAAAGAGATCCTAATAAGCTGTTTTGCATAAATAAGCTGTTTTGAATAAGTTGTTTTTTAAAATAAAAAAAATTCTAATAAGCTCTTTTATATAAATAAGTTGTTTTGAATAAGTTATTTTGAAAAAAAGAGATCCTAGTACTATTGGATGAGGTTGGCGGCTAATTCTTTCAGCTTGCTTTTAGGGTTAATAATATCTTAATATTACAATTTAGATTACTGCTCTCCCCCTGCACAAAATACTCCCACCCTGCAGCCATGCCAATTTTACCCCTGCGCAAGTTAACTAGCGCAATGTGAGTTAACTAGCGCAGCGTGAGTTAACAAGCGCAACGTTAGTTAACTCACACTACGTCCTATCTTAAACAAGGCATAACACCTCATTTCCTCATTTCTCATCTAAAATCTCCAAAATCTCTCTAAAATCACCAAATCCAAAATTCCTTCAAGTTCAAATCAAACAACACTCCAATAACAAGTAAGTTTTCATAATCAAACACCATTAACCTTTTATGTTTATATGTTAGATTTTTTCTCTTAAATTATAAATTTTTTAGATTTATGGTTTGTTTAAATTTTGGTTTTTTTAGCAAGAAATCTTTATATGAAAATGACTTGTGTTTAAATGTTTAGTTGTTTGCATGTTTATGTTGTAGGTTTTGATTTTAGAGAATTTTTTTAGATTTAGGGTTTGTTTAAATTTTGGTTTTGCTTGCAAGAAATGATTGCATGTTACATGTAAATGACTCATGTTGCTTAATTATGGTTAGATGTTTGCATGTTGATGTTGTAGTTATGAGTTTTAGGATTTATGTATAATTTGCACTCCAAGTGTTTGATGAAATATTTGAATGAGTTTTTCATTGATTATTTTTTATTTCTTATTGTGTAGATTTGAAACAATGGTCGGGTGGATCGACGTTCGTGCATAATTCAACGGCGGAGAACCTCAGAGGTTGAAGGTTCGGTGTCTTGGTATAACGTTAAGAGGTCTCAAGGATCAGCTGGATGAATTCAACAAAGGAGTCAACCCCCGAGAGACAAGGAAGGTGGAATACGTTCGGTATAACCGTCCAACACTCGACGATGGAAGAGTATCATTCACTTGGGTGGAATTGACGAACGACGAAAACGTGACGACCATGTTTTGGGAGCACAACATGTTCCAGTGGATCGATATGCGATCAACGTTGGTGAGATCAACTGAAGATATCATCAAAAGTCTGATTCCGCCAAAAGATCGTGATTAGGTGGCGGTCATGATTAGGTAGGGAATGCACCTTCCAACTTCAAAAGATTAAATTCTTCTTAGGCTTGTTTAGACGAAGGTATTGAAGTGTCAAGGATTGAACCTCATTTTTTTGACACTTGGATACCGTCATTTAAACCAAGCCTAAGAAGAATTTAATATTTTGAATGGAACAATGGAATTGTCGGGCAAATGCCGGAGTCTTGGAGTTTAGCCACTTTGAATTTACCACTTCAGAGGTAAGATGATTATTGTAGTTTGAAGGTGCAACCCGAATGTATTATATAAGTCTGATTCCTCCAGAATATCGTTATTAGGTAGGGAATTGCACCTTCCAACTACAACAATTGTGTTACTCTAGATGGGGCAATTAAAACTTGTTAAACGACAGGACTCCAGCATTCGCCCGGAAGTGCTTTTGTTCCATTCGAAATGTTAAATTCTTGTTGGCTTCGTTTAAATGATGGTATTGAAGTTTCAAGGTATGGATCTCATTCTGTTGGCACTTGGATACTATCATTTAAAACCAAGACCAACGAGAATTTAACATTTTGATTGAAACAAAAGCACTTTTGGACGAATGCTGAAGTCCTGCTGCTTAGCAACTTTGAATTTGCACCATTCAGAGGTAACACAATTGTTGTAGTTGAAAGGTGCAATTCTGAATGTAATGTCATGTAATGATAGGTTATATTTAGGAACTTTATGTAATGTAATGTAACTTTTATTGGAATTTATTCAATACGCAACTTTATTCGAATTTATTTATTACAATTCTTTATTCGAATTCACGCTAAGTTTAGTTAGTCTTTATTCGAATTCACGCTAAGTTTATTTAGTCTTTATGCACTTTGAATTATTCATTAAATAATTGATACATATAACAAAATTCATTAAATACAAAATTAGAAAATAAAAGCAAATATAAAAATAAAAACAAATATATATATATATATATATATATATATATATATAACAACATCTCATTTTATTACTCAACTTCATGCAATAATTGATACATATATTCGAATTCACTAAATAATATACTTATTTTCTTTTGGGGTAAAAAGTAACCAGTCTTCATAGGGTAAAATAGTAAGTAACCTTCTTGGGGGAAATACATCATCAACCCTTGAGATAAATCTAAATCTGGTTCTTTTTATACCCGAAAAAAATGTTTTTACCCACGGTAAAAAGATTTTGGGGTAAAAAGAAGCAAATTTAATTTTATCTCAAGGGTCGATCACTTCCCCAAGTCGGCTACTCACTATTTTATCCCTAGAAGACTGATCACTTTTGCCCCTAACGAGACAATTGAAAGAAAAGAAAAAAAAGAGAAATAGAGGGAGAGAAAGTGAGATCGTGTGAGGAAATAGGGAAGTATGGAGGGGTATTTATAGGTGGGAATGGTAGTATAGGTTGTAAATACCATTAATATGGTTAAAAAAACGTGTAAAATTTGGTAAAAACGTGTGGATTGAATGTTGAAAAACTGACCAAAGACCCCAAAACGTTTGTTCTTCAGTTCTGACCACTGACCAACGTGCATGAGTTAACTCGCGCACATGCCAGTGGTACGTGACTTAAGTCACGCAAAGCTTATAACGTGCGTGAGTTAAGATACGCTGCGTGACTTAAATCACGCAGGGGCATTTTCGTCAGTTCAGCTGGGTGCAAGCGTTTTGTGTAGGGCGAAGAGAAGTATTCTACAATTTATATTTATATATGCGGGCTTGGGCCAAAAAGCATACTACCAGCCAACTAATTACATGAGACCTGGTTAAAAGAAATAGTTACGTGTTTATTAGAAATTCACAATAATGCTATTTATTGTATATCTATTTCTTCTTTTAAAAAAATACTATATATTTATTTCTTAGGTCGATGCTTTAATTTTATGACTTATGAAGTTATGATATTTTACTTTTTTTAATAGTCTAAATTTTTCAATAATTATGTAATTTTTTAGTTTATTATTTTATATATTATTCAAAAATATATAAAAAAAACAATTATATACTTAGAAACGGTCCGACCCCGGTCCCACCCCGGTCCGACCTTTGAACCTCGAACCCATAAGCATGTCGGTTCAATGATCATCATGGTTCTGATTACCTTGAAGAAGACATCTCCCAATACGATGTGGTTATGGTACAAATCAAGCGATAGTTGGTGGACATGTGGAGCCTGAGCGGAGTGGGGAGTGAACAATATTGGTGCACAAGGTATGTTGAAATTAAGGGTGTTCACATCTAAAACGATCAAAAATAAAATTCCAAACCAATCATAAAAACGAAAACCGGACAAAACCAAAATTTATTGGTTGTGTTTTTGTAACAACCGCTCGAATCCGATTGGATTTTTGTTTCATTTTCCAAAACCAAACCGCAAACATAAATATTGATAGTGATCATTAAAAAATGTTTTGATAGTGATGTATTTTTAATTTGTATAATATATTGCATCAACCTATTATTTATTGATTTCTATTTTTTTAATAATACTTATTAGATAAATTTAATCAGCCGTGTATATTGCAGGATTGAAGTGCAATCGCGTGTGCTAAGTCCACTCGTGAATTCCATCAATTGAAATATCGAGTTTGTGGTGGGATTGTTACACGCTTTTGTCATGCCATTTGATTGACAGGCGAAGATTTTGGCACCGGCATCGGCGGTCTTGTCCACAACTACTCGGGTGCAGCCTCCATATGCCGCGATTTCAAATGCAACTGCACCGATTACCTTTACCCAGGCCTTAACCGCTTCACACGGTGCCTTAACAAATGATAATTTACCACAACCGTCGATCCAAGGATATGCATTAAGTATCCGAATTTCTCAAGCACCATATGAGAAGGGGGTTGAAGTCTGTAAGAGGAACCTTCGTGGGAGGCTAGTCTTGAGTAAGGGGGATAAACCGTACACGGCAAAGGACATTCATCTCAAGCTTCAAAAACCTTGGACATTGTTGTCGTTAGGTAAGGGTTGTTATGAATTCTTTTTCGCCTCCAAAACTGATTTACGCACTGTTTGGGTAATGAGAATGATTAATCTGAAACCGGGGGTCTTATGACTTTTTGAATGGACAAAGAACTTCAATTTTCATAACCAAAGGAACACTCATGCACAAGTCTAGATTTGGTTATTGGAACTTCCGCAAGAATATTGGATGGAACGTACACTCCAGGAAATCGCAAGTGCGGTTGGCTCACTGCTGGTCATTGATATTGCTACGTCCAAGAGAACTTTCGGCCACTATGCGTGGGTTTTAGTCGACATGGATTTTTCTAAGAAGTTGTTTCATGAGATTATGGTCGAGAGGGAAAGTTTCTCTTTTTGCATGAAGGTGGCCTATGAATGGCTTCCAGATTTTTGCTCCCATTGTCAGAACTTTGCTCATGATGTTACCAATTTTCGTTGGTTATACCCCAGGAAGGAAACCATAGTTAATAGAGAGAAGGTTATTAAGGGGAAATCGCAAGTTCTAGCTAAAAAACTCGATTGAGTGCCAATTCAAGATAATCCTTCTGGCGATGGTTCTTCCAAACCCTTTGAAGTTCCTCTTCCAAAAGCACTGCAAACACAACAAGCATCCGAATACTTCAGTTTTGCTTTGCAAAATGTGTCCGAAGAAATCCTTCACGGTGCCTGCCCTCTAGCCTGATGTTGGAATTGGCTTCCCAAGTAGCGCACGTTGACGTGTATTCGGATGTAGTGGAGAAGTTAAGTCCGGACTCCCGGGAGGAGAAGGTGGTTTCCCGGATGCGACTACTACGCTCTCATCCTCAGCGGCACATGAAAATGAACATAGTTTATCTGTTGAATTGGTTTCCTCCGCTTCTAGTAGGGAGGAGTCACCGATTCAACAATTTGTAGCGCACGATGACGTG
This sequence comes from Medicago arabica, assembly GCA_946800305.1. Taxonomy (NCBI): domain Eukaryota; kingdom Viridiplantae; phylum Streptophyta; class Magnoliopsida; order Fabales; family Fabaceae; genus Medicago; species Medicago arabica. The sequence goes on from OX326970.1 coordinate 5,370,171, forward strand.
CAACATAGCTCTCCTCCCGGTCCTCTTATTTCCCGGTCCATCTCTGTTGAGTCAGAATTGGTATCTGAAATGGAGAGGCTAGATCAGAATGAACCCCTGTCACTTGTAACACAGGCCACAACTTCTTATGACCACGGTGACAGGGTTTTAGAGTATACTCATAACAACCCAATCATTTAGCAAGACTTGGAATTATGGTGTCGCATCCGTGAGTATGATAAAGCAAATGCTGAGATGCCTTCTAGTTTTATCTGAGAAGCAGAAACAACAGATAAAAAAACAATTTCAGATAGGGAAGCCACCGTATAGAACCCAATCTATGGGGGTCTTTCTCCAACAGATCAATGAATGTTTTCTATTGGAATGCCTGCAGTTTTGGGAAGGTAATTGCTGTGTCGATTTGTTAGATAATATGGATCATTCGCTTCAAGGAACAGTTTGGTTCTCAATATTGCCTCAGGCTTTGCAGGCTGACTTCTTTAGGGCCCGTTGTGGAATGCCTAATTAAGGGTTTCCTTAGGAGGCTGTTTTTATTTGTTTCCGTTTTTTTTATTTCTTGCTTCTTATTTTGAGGTTTTTGGCCTAGTCCCCCCTCTTGTATATTTTTTCCCCCTTTTTTTTTAATAAAATTTTCATTGAGCTTGGCGGCATAGGATGGGGGTTCCTCGAGGTGCCACCCTAGTTAAGATGTCGCCGTTTCCCCTTGATGTCTGTCTTTGCTCATGGCTTAGCAAAAAAAAAACTGATCCAAACCGCACCGCGAACACCATTAGTTGTAGAGGTAGGAAAAAGTCGGGCGGGCCAAGATTTTCTTAAAGATGTTATACCTAGTTTTAAAAACTAAAGCCTAAACCTTACCTATTATTCTATCAAAGGCTTTGCTTTAACTCCGGTCTATCCTATTAGCCATTATAGAAGTCCAGTTAATTCTAAGGGTTTTAAATAAAAATTCGTAAAGCTTGTACCTCCATTTTTCCCCCTTTATAAGCATAGATTGCTTGTATATTCAATAGAATATTGTTAAATGTGTGCATTCATTTTGTAGAGGCTAATAAGTATATACTGCATACAATTGACCTATTGCCTTTTTTCCTTTTCTTTTTATTAATATGGTTATGTATTTTATAATTTTAAATGAGATGGAAATGAAAATAGTAAGAGATTAAGTGGGTAATACAAAATATATATATATATATATATATATATATATGTGTGTGTGTGTGTGTGTGTGTGTGCGCGCTCTTTGGAATTGGAATAAGAGAGTAATACCAAAGAGTTTTGTAACTTATTGGAAAGACCGAATGACAAAAAAAAATTACAAAATAAATAAATAAATTGTGGTATTGAAAATTTGAAGGAACCAAAAATTTATTAATATAATAGAGTATATGCAAATACACATATATGGGTCGACCTGATATGCTTAGTAGGCTTTTCTATAAACCTTATCCTGACCTGTTTAAATTAATGACCTTTTTGTAAAGCCAGAGCCTAACCTATTTACTAAACGAGTTAAACCAAACATACTTTAAGTAGGTCGGGTCATAGGCCTCTGACGAGTGGTCTGGCCTATTCACACATCTATCTAGTTGAAGTGTCTCTTAGGATGCTTCTGAGCTAAGAGACACACGATGCTACTAAACTTACATCAGAATGTGAGGGATCTCGAGGTTGTGCAACTATTGGATTGAAGGATAATTTATACAAATTTATTGGCACAACTTATACCAATATAATACGTTTTTCCCCTCTTGATAGTCTATATCATAAGAGCTTCATGGCTAAGCGTGTTTAACTTAAAGGAATTTGGGATATATGACTTTTTGGGAAGTTTCTTGCAAAACATACGAGTAAGGACAAAACACGTTGAAAAAATTTGTATTAGTTTGTAGGGTCTGTCGGCAATACTTAAAATCGTATAAGGTATTACAAAATTCTAGAAGTAATTTTAAAAAAATAAATAATAATCTTATTGCATTTACATCATTCCTTTTTAATATGATTTTGCTAAATGTGCTCATGGACTTTTATTTTCCATCTTTTTTATTTTATGTATTTTTATCTTGAAATATTAATTATGACACAAGGTAATTAATAGCCTCAAGGTTGATTCGGAGTAAAAATTTAATAAAAACAAAAACCATTGACGGTATTCGTAAGATATACACTGTTTTATTCAAAGCATATTATGATAGTGTAAAATAGTAAAATATGATTTGACTATGTACAATTTTTTATACATTGTTTTGACCAACTTTCGTTACGTGTATCGAGTCACCAACCCTCGTTACGTGTATCGAGACATTCACATTATACGACCTTCCTTGTATACTTTTTTTTTGGTCAAGCCTTGTATACTTTATTTAAAGCATTATAAATAAAGAGCTCAGGACTATGAAATTTTTATCATATAGCCAACTAGTCTCATCTGAATTTTCTTGAGCTTACTTTAGAGTATTATTTTTCATAGCCATGGTGAATAATTTTTGGGCTTTGCATAGAGAAATAACTGAAAACAATGACAATACTCGTCCTGTTCAGCCTGATACTCAAACTCGCAATAACCATCAATCAGAAAATGGTTACCTCGCAACACCACAACCCCAAAATCATCATCTGATGGGTGTCAACAATTTCAACCAAGGTATCATTCTTGTTATTAATGTTCATTTTTTTAAATGTCATATCTTAAAAATAAGGTTGTGTCAAAGGAATAACCCACTATAAATTATTAGTATTATTTTGGTCTGTTTCCAAGTGAACTTTCACAAATCAAATCCAAAATTCATACAAAAACATGAGTAAAGGACAATAGATTTGAATAGTAAGAGATCTTATCAATATAAAATTGAATCTTAAATATTTATATGCAAATTGATCAAAATGACGAAAATAACGTAAAAAAATAAAGATCGAAATTATAATTATTATTGTTGTTGTTGTTCTTGTTGTTGTTGTTATTATTATTATTATTATTTAAGTTAATATTTGTTTCACATGTCAAATGCAGAGAGGTACCACATGAATAGCAGTGTTGATGCTACAACTCTATCAATGACGAATATTTCCTTTTCAGCCAATGATAGTACATCCTTCATAACAGCAACTCGCTATGGTCAAGCACTGCCCTTAGGCTCGGGTCTAACAATTAGCCCACAACAACATCGAGCACTGCCCTTAGGCTCGGGTCTAACAAGTAGACCACAACAACATCGAGCACTGGCCTTAGGCTCGGGTCTAACAAGTAGCCACCAACAACATCGAGCACTGCCCTTAGGCTTGGGTCTAACAAGAATCCCACAACAACATCGAGCACTGTCCTTACGATCGGGTCTAACAAGTAGCCCACAACAACATCCAACACTGCCCTTAGGCTCGGGTCTAACAAGTAGCCACCAACAACATCGAGCACTTCCCTTAGGCTCGGGTCTAACAAGAATCCCACAACAACATCGAGCACTTCCCTTAGGCTCGGTTCTAACAAGTAGCCCACAACAACATCGAGCATTGCCCTTAGGCTCTGGTCTAACAAGTAGCCACCAACAACATCAAGCACTTCCCTTAAGCTCGGGTCAAACAAGTAGCCAACAACACCATATGAGACAACAACATCGAGCACTCCCCTTAGGCTCCGGCCTAACAAGTATCCCACAACAACATCAAGCACTGCCCTTAGACTCGGGTCTAACAAGTAGCCCACAACAATATATGAGACAACAACATCGAGCAATGCCCTTAGGCTCAAGTCTAAGAAGTAGCCCACAACAACATCGAGCACTGTCCTTAGGCTCAGGTCTAACAAGTAGCCATCAACAACATCGATCAATGCCCATAGGCACGAGTGTAACAAGTATCCCACAACAACGTATGAGCTCACCCAACAGTGCTCTTCTTTCTTCTTATCATGAAAACCTAGCTCGAAATTTCTCATCCAATGTTGTTGGTTCCCAAGGTTCTGCACATTGGTCTCGAAATCCTTCAAGACCAATTTTTCAGAATCAAAGGAACTCTCGATATCTTCCATATGGAGAGGGTTCAAGTCATAGGAATAATCCTTCTTTATCCAACGATTTCAACCTTCGTCCAAGTGGTAATACAGATAGAATTCACATTGTGAATGATGGCTCTATTCCAAGTGCAACTCCTCCTCCATTTCGTCCTATTAACAATAATGATTTGAGCATGTTGCTTTCTTCTGGAAATGCTAATGGGGATTCAACTCATGATACATCAATGAATCATCGTGTGTTCGACATTCGAGACAGTGAATCTAGGAATAGATCAATGATACCCCCTAATAATGGTTTTGAGGCAATACAAACTGAAAAGAAAGAGCTACTTCTTTTCAAGGATACAATACCTACAAGCTCAGTGACTAAAACTGATGATGCAAATGAAAATGATGATGAGCATTTGGATCTTAAGCTGCATCTTTAAATTATGATTATCTTAAGCCCTTTTGGTTTAATGAATCGTTACTTTTTTTTTTCTCATAATAAAATTAAGATATGTTACAACTCTCATTTAGACATGGCTCTAATTGTTGTATTTTTTGCTCTGTCCACCATACAATATAATGAATTACTTTATGATTACAAAAGAAATACTCCACCATACAATATAATGAATTACTTTATGATTACAAAAGAAATACTCGTGGTTTATTAGTATACGAAAATATTAAACAGTGTTGCAAGCACTCTAATCCCACCTTTTTTTAGGGTTTTGAAAAATATTCATGAAAAAAATCCCTCCATGGATTCAAACCCATGCCATGTCGATGACTTCAAATCATTTTAACCAACAAGCTACTTGCTATTTTTGTGATATTATTTGGCTTCCACTACATGATATCCAATATTAAACTCCCTTTTTATAAAACAATTAATTCTTTTTCCTTTTTTTCCAAACGGTTTCGAACCCTTTTTTTCTCCTTTCTCCTTCACAGTCTAAACCCAAAAGTCTACGTTTTTCATCCATTTCTTCCCCTTTTTCCTACGACATATGTCTTGAAAAATGAAAATATAGGTGACCTTATAGGCTTCTATGGTTGAATCACTTGATATGTTTCTCATACTAACTTTATACAATAACTTTTTTCCTTTGATGTGTATTTTGAACTATTTAATTAGTTCGTTGTTTAAATTTTGCTCATTGTTTAGATTTTGTATGACGAGTTCCAACATCGGTGCATTTTGCTCATTGTAGTCTTTATTGAAATGTTATACATAATACATTTAAACATGTCGACAACTAATAATATAGTCAACATGATGTTAATATATAAAAATCGAAACAAACCCGTGCATCGCACGGGTCGGCGTCTAGTTAGAGTAAAAATATAACGTATTGAAAGATAGTATCAAAAAATAACGTATTGAAAGATATTTAATATATAGTATTTACTAAAAGCATATCATTGTTTTAACATATTAACATGAATGGCTTTTAAAAAAATTAAATTATTTTTTGAAAATAAAATGGTATAATTTTATTTTTTAAAAAAAGTGATTTGATTTTCTTTCTTTTTTCTAATAATAAAAAAGTGATTTCTCTATTCTTGCATGGAGACTTCTTCGTAATCGGTTGCCAACTAAGACAAATTTGGTGGCTCGTGGGATTCTCTCTTAGGAGGCGCAAGTTTGTGTGACCGGGTGTGGGGAAGTGGAAACGGTTCATCATTTATTCTTCTATTGTAGCGTTTTCAGAGGCTTATGGCATTCAGTTCGTGAGTGGATCGGGGTTTCAGGGGTTGATCCGTATAACATTCATGACCATTTTCTTCCAGTTTACTTATTCGACAGGAGAGTCGGCAACATGAAGATCATTTATGCAACTCATATGACTTTTATGTGCTGAGGGAAAAACCCCAAACTCAACATAATAACATTTTTATAGAAAAACTTTTTGTACAAATAAAAAAAATATAGTTGTATTAATTATAAAAAAAAATTAATTAACAAAAGTCCAAGTCCATAAATGTTTTATGAGGGAAAAACTATATTTTTTTTCTTTGAAGAAGCTAAACAAGCCAATCCAAATTGGCATCAGAGAGAATTTTTTTTAGCAAAAGTCCAAGTCCATAAATGTTTTTTGAGTAAAAACTATTTTTTTAAGGTAATTGAAGGTAAACTAACCAACCCAAATTGACATCGGAAAGAATCGATCATGAGATCACACTCATCCGTCCAAGCCAATACCACCAGATCAACCCAAGTCCATAAGTTTTATTGTGTAAAGATGACATTAAAGCTTATTTCCGAATCATTTTTTTTATAATAGTGTAAATTAAATATATATGAAATATAAATACTATTCTGCCATATTTAACATTATTCTAAAAATAATTACCTTAATTTTAAATAATATGAGGACGTCTGATATGTGGACACAGTTCAAAGGTAAATCTTACTAATTTTAGTAAATTTTAATAAAGTATTATATTTGTTCTCTATTTTTTATTATTAAAAAATTAATTATTTTGTTAACAATGGTAAGATTCCACATCTGGAACATTTTTAATGGTTCATATTATATTAGTTTGACTCATAATATAAATAATTTAATTTTTATTTTGAACTTCTAAATTATCCTTTAACTTTTTTTTTTTTTTGTATAATTTTTTCCTTAGATTATAAAGCAAAGAGTTGAAAAGGACAGAAAAGATAATAAAGTTTTCTTTGTTGGAGAATTCAGTTACATTGTGTGTACAATTGAAGGCACCAAAGATATTGTTACCGTAACTCTTGAAGAATTACAAAGTTCTTTGGAGGATTAAGAAACAAGGTTGACTCAAATAAGTCTAGTGGACAAATATTCTCATCAAGCATCACATTTGTTTAAAGGGGAACGAAGGATTTTGGGAGGATATATATATGGGATATTTTGACTTCAAGAGTGGATGTGGTTGATTTGTTAAAAACTGTTTCTGGTACAGGATAAACCGCATGCAAGGAACAGGGCAAAAACTGGTATTTTTGTCCCTTACTAAATCACAACACAACTTTTTGTCCCACGTACAAGTTGTCTAAAATACCAAAATAGCATTTCGTCCTCAAAAAATCGTATAAAACAAAAAAATTCAATGATATAAAAATTTGTCTTGAACTGTTCTACCTTGTGTTGTGCTGTTCTATCTTATACTGTTTTGTCTAATACTTAAGGTCCGTTTGATGGTCAGGATAGGGAGACAAGATATGGTACATTAATCATATCCTGCTTAAATCTCATGTTTGATGCACTAAATAGATAGGATAAAATAAACTATTTTCCTATCCTATTCTGACTTTCCTTTGTAATTTCTATCCTGAGTATAGGCTGGGTTAGAAATTATCTGATGGGATTAGAAGATTATTCCTTATTAATTTATTATCTTGATATTCTGCCATTTTTAGAATATTGTCATTTTAAAAATAATGATAGCATGTATTTTTCTATATGAGAGCAACTTTTCATTTAATTATAATGATATCATGTTTGTTATCATGTCCACGTCAAACACATGATAGGATTAATGTTTATCATGTTCTTATCATATCCTATCTCTATCCAGCTTTATATCATATCATGTCTCTATTTTATCCTGACCATCAAACGGACACTTATTGTTTTGCAAACCATGAACTTACTCCAAATCATGACCTTTCATTCCAATTTTGATTAATGGCTTAGATTAATTGTTATGGTAAACTTTAATTCCATTTTCTATTTGTAGTCAACATTTATCACCACAAAATAAGAAAGTAATAAATATCTTTTAATTGGTTGATTTTTTTCCTTCTCCTATTGTTTTTTTTTTGTTTCTTGCTAAAAAAATGTTTGAAGTTAACAGCAAAACTTAAAAACTCTTTCCTTGAAATAAAAATGTCAAGATTCACTCATTCTATTCTTTAAAAAAAATTGCACATGAAAAAATTTGCATATATTTTTTTACGCTAAAAGAATTTTTTTCTTCTCCAATTGATTTTTTTTTCTTCTCTCTTTACTTTTCTTTTTATGCTAAAATAAATTGCATATATTTTTTTTAAGGAAAACAATCGTAAAATTTAATGAATTGCATATTTATTCTTCTACTGTTACTATTTTTATATGACGTATTTCATTTGGTTTTTTCATTATAATTCTGTTTATTTCTTATAATTTTTGTAAACACACATTTTTCTACTAAATTGTCACGTAAAAATAACGATAGAGGAAGTAGCATTGGTCTTTTCTTATTTCCAATTCATTTACATAATTGCATAAAAAATAAATAAATTTGTGTATTTTTTATATAAATAACGACAAATTAAAATAATCTTCATTTTAATTAGTTTTGGTTGTCATTTTAATTAGTTTTGTTGTTAACCTCAAACATTCTTTTAGTGTGAAAAAAAAGCAATGGGAGAAGGAAAAAAATTCAATCAATTAAAAGACATTTATTACTTTCTTGCTTTGTGAGGATAAGTGTTGACTACAATAGAAAATGAAATTAAAGCCTACCATAAAAATTAATCTAAGCCATTAATCAAAATTGGAATGAAAGGTCATGATTTGGAGTAAGTTATTACAATTACTCTTGTAGTCAAAATATCTCCACTCATATATATATATATATATATATATATATATATATATATATATATGAGAAAACTGGTCGACGACTAATCTAGCTCGTGCGTAGAGGCATGAGAATGGCCAAACGATGTTCCTCCTGAGAATCGAACCCGGTATTCCCCGGGTACGTCATTGAAATGAGCTCATTGCCACTGGAGTTCAAGCAACTTGGTTAATTTTAAGAATATTTAAACAACATATTTTTGTCAAAAAAAAAAACAACATATATTAAATTTGAAAAATTCATATAAACCCTCTCAAACCTCCAAAAACCCTCCTCTAATACAATTTTTTAGTTCCTCAAATGAGGAGGGTTTTATATTTTGAAGAAAAATAAGCCTCCAAAGCCCCTCCTCTCAATGTCATCTACTTCTTCCACTTTTACTCCTTCCTTTTTTTTCCAAACCCTCCCCTCCAAACTCACAAACAAACTCTTAGGGTGAGTTTGGATGGAGGGTTTGGGAGGGGAAGAGAGGGGAGGGTTTATTTTTTATTTTTAAATTACGGACACTATAAAATATTTTATAAAAAGTTAATATATTAACATGATAAACAATCATATAATACTTCAATCACACTTAATCCTAAAGAATTACAAAGTTTTTTTTGGAGGATTAAGAAATTAGGTTGACCGAAATAAGTCTAGTGGATAAATATATTCATCAAGCATCACAAGCCCAAATAAGTAATAAAGGAGGTAATTCAAAGAAAAAGAGGAAGAAAGGTGTCGAGAAGACTGAAACCTCAACCGAAAAGAGAGGAGAACTTACCAAAGCCGAAGAAAGACCAAAGAACTTTGACAAGAAGAAAATGCAGTGTTATAATTTTGAGAAACATGAACAACTTTTTATGTGTTGGTTTGGCAAAGGCAAGGAAAGGAAGGAACTTGGTGAAGAAGAAAATAATGTCCAATAGATTTATTCTGAAGACTCGGATTTTGATGCACTTTTGATGATAGGAACCAACAACGAGGTCAGCTCAAAATCAAAATTATTGTTTCTTGACACTGTTTTTCAAACCATATGACAAGTCACAATAAGTGATTGGTTGACTTGGATGCATCAAGGTCTGATTTGCAGATAATTGAACCTTGAAAGCTTAGGATATGGGAAACATGGTGATACACATGATTGTAACATAGTGCACCAAAATTCTTCAAATGATTCAAAGTTGGCTTTCTCCAAGTCCATTTTTACCCAGGAACAACTTTGATCAACCTCTGTGCATGACCTTTTCCAAAATGTATATTGCAGTAGAAACTTCTTCATATACACAGGTCCATCCACTAATTTCAGCTTTATCCCAAACTACCTCTTGTTTATATTGGTAATGAGGTTGGATCCAACACTTGCGGCCCTGGAGGTCTTACCATGACCGCAACTGGATGACGCCACACATTTTCTGGAGAAACGTGGTTTAACCTGAACTGAAGGTGGGGGAATTCACCATGGCTTCTCTAGGTCCGGGTCATCATTGTTTCTCCATTGAGTTCTTGTAACTAATTTAGTGTTATATTAGTGAAGTGGATTTATGATCCATGATTATTCACTAACATATATCAATGATATCCTGGTGTCTTCAAACCCTCCGGGGTTGATATATAGATACATCATATCATGTTAGGTATCTTACAATATTCGTCGATGTATGTGGATAACTTTTCCATGGCTATTAGGTTACATATGTATCCTTCAACATAAGGCATGTTACTCACTTGCACAGTACTACTATAAGGCATAACTAGTGGTCTGCCAAACCGCCTTATTGCTTCAAGTAGTCTTGTTTAAAGTATCATTCACTAGATGGTGGCCCAGTGGTTGGTTGTGTCAAAAATATGGGTTTTGTTATCTTGCACCCTTAGGCCACAAATTAAGGAATTTAAAATTAGAAATTTTTTATAGAAAAAAAACAAAAGTTTGATTTTGAAAAATTGAATAAAGTTGAATGCACAACTTTTAAGACAATTATTTTTATATTAAATTTCCTAACATATGTCCTTGGGACATATGTTAACATTTGCTCAAAAATATTAGGTTGAGATTAAGAAGTATAAAGTTCCATTTGAATACTATGCAGTATTTTGTTGGCTTTGATTAACAAAACCATTCTAAAATTGGTTTTCTTGTACTTATTATGGAGTGTTTGTGACTAAATTGTCACCAGGTTTACCAATGTCAACAAGTTATTTGCAGACATAATACACGATTTCATTGATCTCCATGTCAATTTGTTGTATAATGAAAGTCATTGACATGACTCCTGGAGTCTTGCACTGAATTTTTGATCCAAGACATTAGTCTAGTTCTCCCTCTTTAAAAAAATTTGACTATTTTTTTTTTATACAATAGTCAAGCATAATAAATTCCTAACTAGAACTTAACAAAATAGTCAAATTAATTTATTAACAAACCTAACATTTCAAGTCGAGTTAACTACGAAACTAATAAATCTCAAAACTATTTTAAATTACAATTCAGAAAAACCCAAATTTGTTTCCACGCGTACACGCTTCATGTAATATCCATACTAAACGTATCTAGAAAGTTTATCGTGTGCATTATCTTAGTACTAGATACATTAAAATTTACAATATAAAAACTTTAAATGAATAAATATACATCAGTACAAGTTCGTATGTCTGATAAAATAACACTATCTATCCAATACATAAACATATATACACTTGAATCCATATGAATAGTCCTGCAACTAATACGAACGAGCACTTGATGATTATCCTTTCGTCCACATATCTGTTATGTCCTGCTAACCACCTGCTGATCTAAAACAAATAAGGGTTGGGATGAGACATAATGTCTCGGTGAGTTCTACCTAATCATAGACTATACGCGACCTCGGGGAACCTATGGCCACCACATGTCTACAATACAACCATTCAATTGATTATACGTGTGTGAAATCTTACATATCTAGACGATCGTGCATAACTAAGGTCGTCATAAGCTTCTACATATTCTTAATCTATAGTCTTGCTAGATGCTCTGCATACCATGATGGTCAAGGGAAACTAAGACCGCTACGTCTGAATACCGTCAATATCATGGCTTAATCATATCTTATCATAATACATTCCTGACTGGACGATCGGGGAAAACTAATATCGTCAACAATGTATAATCATAAACTTGTTGCAAGAGCATATACATGTCTGTGTCATAATATAATCTCATCATATACTTGTTGCATGAAACGTTCATACCATGTTAGAGGTTAGCGTTGAACATACATAAACATCTTGATTCGTTTTACGGATTAATCCCGAGTGAAGTAACCCCGGAATATAATCTCATAACATAATTAGTGAAATTCATATCTGAGGCTAACACCGGACTCCTCTTAATGTCGCGCGGGCCTACATTGCGGAGCGTATCCCGTCCCCCCAACGTGAACCTCTTGAATCCCCCTAGCGTGGATTGCAAGAGACACGACATGTCATGTCATATTTTACATAGCTTAATCGTACATGAGAGACTTAAACCTATGTTTTCTTAATTGATTACCACGGGTCCGCAACCTACCCGTATAGCGGTAAACACTTATATGCTTATTATTATTCATACATGGCCTAACATGCTTAGATTACATGATAACATACTTGTTCTCGACTATCTACGTCGAGGCTCTATGGTTTTCCCCAATACTTAGAGATTAGCTTACTACGTGTATGTAAATCATACCATAAATCTCATGTGACATTCGTCGTTAATGTTTGCTAATGCATTTCGTTTATAGATCTTGCGATGTAATGTACATTAGATACTTGATGTTTGAGGGGTTTAAAGTTAGAAAAGATTGCAATAAAAGGCCTCGGATGACACCATTGGACCCCCCAGGACGAGCCAACAACTTCTGAGAAGTTGTGGGACTCACCCCCAACTTGCCATAGGCAAGTGGCTCCTGGAGTTTTCTCGCCATAAGAGAGTTTCTCGCTTATGGCGTTTTTCTTCCGCCAACAACCAACGGTGCCACTTCCAGCCATCCTCCCCGACATCACAACTTAATGAAGACATCTCAGCCTCCATCATCGATTGGTTCTCAAATAAGTCAAATAATCGTCTAAACTTGTCTTGCAACACACATCCCTCTAACCACTAATCTGACCAGAATAAAGTCTTGGTCCCATCACCCACCACCCTCACCAGTCTCTCGTCAAACCAACTTCCCACCCTCCAATCTGACACCTCTACAAATGGCCAAAATATCCCTCCACTAACTGGATCTTATTCTCCCTCCCTCTTTCACCATGCCATCCTCCTCACACTCCAACACTGGATCTTCTTATAGCTTCACAACAATTACTCAACTTGTTTCAAAAAATCAACCATAACAATCATTATTAGTTCCAAATAACTACATAACAACTAAAATTAAATAAATTCCTAAAATCCTAAATAGACATAATTAGATGATTTAGGTCATGCAATCACTCAATACATCATTAAATTAGGGGAATATTAAAAGGTAATGACCAACATTTTGTGGTTATCGTCCATGCATGCAGAGGAAACCCAAATAACCGCAACCAAATTCATCTCTCCTAATTTGACAATGTTGTATACCAAACACTAAATTCCTCAACGAAGGAGCCAAAAAATTCATTTCCCATGATCCCTCCTTTTCTGGAAAATTATATGAAGATCTTTGCTCCACTCGTAGGCACAATCTAAATGTCAGAAAATCCAGCATCTAAACCGCACCATGAACATCATTAGTTGTAGAGGTAGGAATAAGTCAGGCCAGGCCAAGCTTTTCTTAACTATGTTACACCTAATTTTAAAAACTAAAGCCTAAACCTTACCTATTAGTCTATCAAAGGTTTTGCTTTAATCCCAATATATCCTATTAGCCATTATACTGCATACAATTGACCTATTGCCTTATTAATATGGTTCCATAGTTTATAATTTGAAATGAGATAGAAATGACAATATTAAGAGATTAAGTGGGTAATAGAAAAAAAAAATGTGTGCTCTTTTGAATTGGAATAAAAGAGTAATACCAATAGATTTATAACTTATTGGAAAGCCCGAATGACAAAAAAAATACAAAATAAATAAATAAATTGTGGTATTGAAAATTTGAAGGAACCGAAAATTTATTAATATAATAGAGAATGCAAATACACATATATGGGTTGTCCTGATATGTTTAGTAGGCTTTTCTATAAACCTTAGCCTAACCTATTTAAATTAATGAGATTTTTGTAAAGCTAGAGCCTAACCTATTTACTAAACGAGTTAAACAGAATATACTTTAAGTAGGTCGGGTCATAGGCCCCTGACGAGCGGTTTGGCCTATTCCCACGTCTACCTAGTTGAAGTGTCTCTTAGGATGCTTCTAAGCTAAGAGACACACGATGGTACTGAACTTACATCGGAATGAGAGGGATCTCGAGGTTGTGCAATTATTGGGTTGAAGAATAATTTTTACAAATTGATTGGTACAACTTATACCAACACGATACTTTTTTTTCTCTCTCGATAGTCTATATCATAAGAACTCCACAACTAAGCATGTTTAACTTGAAATAATTTTGGATATATGACTTTTTGGGAAGTTTCTTGAAAAACATGCAAGTAAGGACAAAACACGTTGAAAAAATTTGTATTGGTTTGTGGGGGTCTTTCGACAATACTTAAAATCGTATAAGGTATTACAAATTTCTAGAAGTAAAATTTTAAAAAAAAAAAAAATTCTTATTGCATTTACATCATTCCTTTTTAATGTGATTTTGCTAAATTTGCTCGTGGAATTTTATTTTCCATCTTTTTTATTTGGCTAAACTGCACTTTTCGCCCCCTAAGTTTTAAAAAGTTGCGATTTTGATCCCCTATTAAAAAAAGGCAAAAGTGACCCCATGTGAAGGGAAATATGCTCTTTTGACCCTCTAACATAAGGGAAATATGTTTTTTGACCCCTTATCTTTACAAAAAAAGTTGTGATTATAGCCCTTTTTTTGGAACACGTGGCATCTTCTCAGCAATTTTGGGACGAAAAGGGCCAAAATCGCATTTTTTTTAATAGGGGGCTAAAATTACAACATTTTGAAACTTAGGGGGCGAAAAGTGCAGTTTATAAATAGAGTTCAGGACTCTTATCTTGAAATATTAATTATGACACAATGTAATTAATAGCCTCAAGGTTGATTCAAAGTAAATATTTAATAAAAGAAAAAACCGTAGACGGTATTCCTATGTTATACACTGTTTTATTCAAAGATTATTATGACAGTGTAAAATGGTAAAATCTGATTTGACTTATGTATAATTTTTTATATATTGTTTTGACTAACTTTCGTTACATGTATCGAGTCACCAACCCTCGTTGCGTGTATCGAGACATTCACATTATACGACTTCCTTGTATACTTTATTTAAAGCGTTATAAATAAAGAGCTCAGGACTATGAAATTTTTATCATATAGCCAACTAGCCCCTTCTGAATTTTCTTGAGCTTACTTTAGAGTATTATTTTTCATAGCCATGGTGAATAATTTTTGGGCT
This sequence comes from Medicago arabica, assembly GCA_946800305.1. NCBI lineage: Eukaryota > Viridiplantae > Streptophyta > Magnoliopsida > Fabales > Fabaceae > Medicago > Medicago arabica. The sequence continues at coordinate 5,385,290 of OX326970.1, forward strand.
TTGCGTGGAGAAATAACTGAAAACAATGGCAATACCCGTCCTATTCAGCCTGATACTCAAACTCCCAATAACCATCATTTAGAAAATGCGTACCTCACAACACCACAAACCATCACAACACCACAAAACATATCACAGAGACCCCAAAATCATCATCTAATGGGTGTCAACAATTACAACCAAGGTATCATTCTTGTCTTTTTTTTTTTTTAAATGTCATATCTTAAAAATAAGGTTTTGTGTCAAAGGAATAACCCACTATAAATTTATTTGTATTATTTTGATCAATTTTGCAAGTGAACTTTCACGGATCAAATCTAAAATTCATACAAAAACATGAGTGAAGGACAATAGATTTGAACAATAAAAGTTTTTATCGACATAAAATCGAATCTTAAAAATTTATATGCAAATTGATTAAAATGACGAAAATAACGTAAAAAAATAAAGAATGAAGTCTTTATTATTATTATTATTATTATTATTATTATTATTTATTACTTTAAGTTAATATTTGTTTCACATGTCAAATGCAGAGAGGTACCACATGAATAACAGTGTTGATGCTACAACTCTGTCAATGACAGATTTTCCCTTTTCTGCCAATGACAGTACATCATTCATAACAACAACTCGTTATGGTCGAGGACTGCCCTTAGGCTCGGGTCTAACAAGTAGCCCACAACAATATCGAGCACTGCCCTTAGGCTCAGGTCTAACAAGTAGCCACCAACAACTTCGAGTTGTGCCCTTAGGCTCGGGTCTAACAAGTAGCCCACAACAACATCGAGCACTACCCTTAGGCTCGGGTCTAACAAGTAGCCACCGACAACATCGAGCACTGCCCTTAGGCCCGGGTCTAACAAGTAGCCCACAACAACATATGAGACAACAACATCTAGCGCTTCCCTTAGGCTCAGGTCTAAGAAGTAGCCCACAACAGCATCGTGCACTGTCCTTAGGCTCGGGTCTAACAAGTAGCCATCAACAACATCGAGCATTTCCCTTAGGCTCGGATCTAACAAGTATCCCACAACAACGTATGAGCTCACCCAACAGTGCTCTTCTTTCTTCTTATCATGAAAACCTAGCTCGAAATTTCTCATCCAATGTTGTTGGTTCCCAAGGTTCTGCAAATTGGTCTCGAAATCCTTCAAGACCAATTTTTCAGAATCAAAGGAACTCTCGATATCTTCCATATGGAGAGGGTTCAAGTCATAGGAATAATCCTTCTTTATCCAACGATTTCAACCTTCGTCCAAGTGGTAATACGAATAGATTTCACAGTGTGAATGATGGCTTTATTCCAAGTGCAACTCCTCCATTTCGTCCTATTAACAATAATGATTTGAGCATGTTTCTTTCTTCTAGAAATACTAATTGGGATTCAACTCGTGATACATCAACGAGTCATCATGTGTTTGACATTCGAGACAGTGAAGCTAGGAATAAATTAACTCCTCCTCCATTTTGTCCTATTAACAGTAATGACTTCAATCCTCGTCCAAGTGTTGATACAAATAGATTTCATGTGAATGATGGCTCGATACCAACTACAACGCCTCCATTTTGTCCTATTAACACTGAGGATATGAGCATGTTTCTCTCTTCCGGTAATGATAATTTGGATTCAGCTCGTGAGACATCAAGAAGCCATCATGTTGATACGATTCGGGGAAGGCCAATGACTCCCCCAGATAATTGTACGGAAGCAATACAAACTGAAAAGAAAGAGCTACTTCTTTTCAAGGATACGATTCCTACAAGCTCAGTGACTGAAACTGATGATGCAAATGAAAATGATGATGAGCCTTTGGATCTCAAGTTGCACCTTTAAATTATGATTATCTTACATCCTTTTGGTTTGATGAATCTTTACTTTTTTTTCCTCATAATAAAATTTAGATATGTTACAACTCTCATTGCTGTATTTTTCTTTTCTTTTCTGTTTTGTCCACCATATAATATAATGAATTTCTTTATGATTACAATTGAAACACTCGCAACTACCTCGTATTTGAAAATATATTTTTCTTTTGGTGTGTTACTTTATACATAGCTTTGTTTTAAACGGAGCTCTCGTAAATAGACGGTAAAATTGAACCACTCGAATTAATCGATCATTGTGTCAATGCCGAGTTTTTAAAATATATATATCCTTTCAAGCAAACATAATTTTAATTAAAACAAAAGTTTTTGGGTAGTTTTCAACAAAAATGATTTTGTTTCAAAATAGGTGAATTAATAATATATGGATTTCGTTATAATAAAAAATAATAATATATGGATTTGTATAGCGACAACACAATTTGCTAGTAACATGACTTTGTTTATTTTGATTTCCCGTCTTTGTACGGTGTATTTTTTAAAAGGTAATTTTCGCTCTCTAATGAGTTGTTATCAAATCTATTATTAGAGTAATATAAATATATAGTATTTTCTTAATAATATCCTAACATAATTTTTTTTTAAGGATGGTTTAAAAAACTTATAAGTTTGTCAAAAAAAAAACTTATAAGCTAAACTTTAATTATTGTTTGAAATTAAAATGGTATAATTCTATATGTTAAAAAGCGTTTTCTTTTGCTAGCAATACGACGTTGTTTATTTTGCTTTTTCATCTTTGTACAATGTATTTTTTATTTCCCGTCATAATGCGGTGTTTAATTGATATTAGTTTTAATCAAGTGCAAATTCAATCAATGACTTTTGCGTTGTTAATGTTGCAGATCCGTAAACATGAGTATTTATGTGGCTTGAATATAATCATAGTGTAGACATATTTACTCAGGCGTTTTATACATTTAACATGGATGATATGAATTTGTTCGCAGATTTCATCCTTTTCATTTTTAGCGACTTTGAATATGTATTGTATCTTTGTACCCTATCAATTTGAATGAATTAATATCGTTTATTTGTTAAAAAACAATTAACTTGAAATCAAGCTGATGAATTTAAAAGGTAATTTTCGCTCTCTAATGAGTTTTTATAAAATCTATTACTACAGTAATATAAATATATATCATTTTCTTAACAATATCCTTCCATAATTTAATTTTTTAAGGATGGTATAGATAACTTATAAGTTTGTCAAAAAAATAAGTTAAACTTTAATTATTGTTTGAAATTAAAATGGTATAATTATATCTGTTATAGAGTGACTTCTTTTACTTTATTGTTTTCGTTAATATTAAAAAAGTGATTTTTTTCCTTCAAAATTTAAAAAAAAAAAAGTGATTTCTAGACCCTCATGATCAACATAACAACATTTTTATAGAAAACCTTTTAACATATAAAATAATGAACAAACATTCTCAAAATTATATATAAATATGTTAATTACGAAATAAAAATTAGCAAAAGTCCATGTCCATAAATGTTATTGTGTAATGAAGAAATTAAAGCTTATTTCTAAATCATTGTTTTATTCTTCAAAAAAAAAAACATTGTTTTATAATAGCTTAAATCAAATATATGTGAAAATAGATATTATTCCACCTTATTTAACATCCACTCTAAAATAATTACCTTAATTTTAAATAATTCTATAAGAGGACGTCTGATATTGACCCAATTCGAAGGTGAATCTTACTAGTTTTAGTAAACTTTTATTAAGTATTATATCTAATCTCTATTTTCTATTATTATAAAATTCTTTTTTTTTTGTTAAAGATGGCAAGATTTCACATTAGGAACATTTTTAAATGGTCAATATCATATTAGCTTGACTCATTATATAAATTACTTATTTTTTATTTTAAATTTATAAATTTTCCTTTAACTCGTGTTTTTTTAAGACTTTTTTCTTTTGATTATAAATATAGTAAAGAGTTGAAAAAGATCATAAAAATTTAAACCCTTACTTAGTATTTCTTATCAAAATTATATTTAATTAATTATTTTTCTCAAAATAAAATAAAATAAATGAAGATTTTACAATTATTAGTATTTTTAAGAGGATTTCACAATTACTAGTATACTAATATTATTATTATTATATTTCTAAATTGCATTTTTTTTACAAGTATAATTTTTCTAATAGGAATCTTATTTATTGTTTTGAATTGAATTGATCGAAATGATTTAGAATGATATTAATAATGGTCAACTATATATATATTATTTTCTAAAAATTGAAAAATTATCATCATTTTTATTGTAAAGTATTATAGTGGATGGTGTTCACACAATTAATAGGAATCTTATTAATTGTTTTGAATTGAATTGATCAAAATGATTTAGAATGATATTAATAATGGTCAACTAGCTATTTTTTCTAAAAATTGAAGGAGAAAATTATCATTGTTTTTTTTATCAAATAGTCTAGTGGCTAGAGCTTATACATATTAAATATTAAATATGAAGAAGTGGCCCCTGCATATATTGCAAAATGTCCCTACTAACTGAGCTAAGCTCACAAAGACAAAATTATCATCATTTAAAATAACACTTACAATTGTCTTCAAATTTACAAAGCTAAATTTTTACTACTTGTATTTTAGAACTCGTTTTTTATAGATTAAATAATATGATTTTTGGTTTATATTGTTAAAAATGATATTTGTGAGAATTTTGTCATTCACTAGCTTAGATATACTTGTGAGAATTTTGGCAGGAGCGCCGTTTCCATGCCTTGCCTTGTTCACCCATTTCATTTTACAAAATCCAATACCAATTCCATTACTTAACCACTCACCACCAATTGGCTCACGTTTTTCCATTACTGTGGAGAATTGACTCAACTAGCTTTTCATAATTGGAATTCAATTGGCTTTTCACCTTGGCGGTAGTACAATTTTCCACCGATTGCACTATCCATTCGGTGCAACTTTCTTGATTTCAATCCCAGCTGCCATGTTCGATTGGCAGACTGAGATATCCGCTCCGGCAGCACTCCCCACAGCTGCGAGGGTTGTCACACCGCCCATAACAGTTGCTTCGCCGGTAATTTCATTTGCACAGGCATTGACAGGTACGACTAAGGCTGCATCGAATGACAACTTGCCTCAACCATTGATCCGAGGCGAAACAGTCAGCATCAAGATTACACAAGATATTTATAAAAAAGGAATGGCTTTTTGTAAGAAAAATTTGTGAGGGAGGCTTGTTTTGAACAAAGGCGACAAGTCTTATGCGACCAAAGAAATTCAGTCGAAACTACAGAAACTTTGGAAGACAACAGGAGCATGGCATATGTTGTCTTTAGGAAGAGGGTATTATGAGTTTTTCTTTGCAACAGAAATGGATATGCGCACGGTCTGGGCTGCGGGCACGGTGAACTTGAAGCCGGGTGTCCTTAGGTTTTTTGAGTGGTCCAAAGATTTTAATATGCATACTCAACGCAACACACATGCTCAGGTGTGGATTCGATTGCTCGAATTGCCTCAGGAGTATTGGATGGAGCAAACACTTTGTGAGATTGCCAGTGCGGTTGCTACACCTCTTTTGATCGACAATGCGACATCCAAACGCTTGTTGGTCATTATGCACGTATTTTGGTTGACATGGATTTCTCTCGCAGGCTCTTTCAGGAAATTATGGTAGAAAGGGAAGGGTATGCCTTTACGGTGGAAGTGGCATATGAATGGTTACCGGATTTCTGTTCCCACTGTCAGAATATAAGCCACGATGTCACTGTTTGCAGACGGCTCTATCCTAGAAAGGAAACAACGACACCTAAGGATCAGATTGCGCAGGGGAAGAAGCAAGTCCCCGCAAAGAAGGTTACTTGGGTACCAATAAAAGATAATCCTTCTGGCATTGGTTCCTCTGTAGCTTTTGGCTCCCTAAAAGAAAATGATTCAGAACCTATAATTGTTGACGAGGAAATGGAAGCTGTAACGCCCACTTTGTTTATTTAATTATTTTATTAGAGTATATAGTATATTATTATATATTATATGATTTCGATGATGTTTTTGACATATGAGACTATGTTGTGATGTGGTGCTTATTTTATTGTTTAATGAAATAAGATATGTGATGTTAATATATATATATATATATATATATATATATATATATTTATATGAAAATAAAGATGTGCTATAATAATAATAATTTTGAGAGGTGGGGTTGTTTTTATAATAAGATAGAGTTTTGTGGGATGAGTGAGATTAGAAAAGAGATATAAAAAGGAAATTATGTTTAGAGAAAAAGTCAGTACGCGTTACAGACTTTTGCAAAAAGGGAGAAAAGTGGCCAGAGAAGAGGGAACCCCAATTCTGCAAACTTACCAGGTAAGGGTGAGCCTAGCTTCGATTATATTATACTGTAATTCAATTGTCTATGATTAACTAAGGGATTAGGAAGAGTTTTGAGAGAGTTCTTAAGTTAGGGTTTTTGGGGATTTTTGATGAATTGATGTGAGAGTGATGTAATTTGCTGTGAAAACGTGTTACAGAACCTAGGTTAATCACTAGGATCATAATTCTGAAAGATTAGAGGCATAACATGAGAGATTGGACGAGTTTTGGTGAGAAATTGAGCGAACCCGTACCCTGTTCTGCGAGAGTTCGCCGGGGCGAGCAAACCCACTCGCCGCAGCGAGCAGAACGGCATCGCTCGCGAGGCGAGCAAACCCACTCGCCGTAGCGAGCAGAACGTCATCGCTCGCGAGGCGAGCAAACCACTCGCCGTAGCGAGTAAAGTGGTAACATAATACCACGTAGCGCGCGCGACGCGAGCAGAACCACTCGCCATAGCGAGTAATGTGGTCTCATACCACTATAACTTGAGTTTTGTAATTCTGTTTTGAGCGAGGCTTTGAGGGTAGACCTTTGGATAGTGTTAGAGATGTTTTATGACCTAAATTACAATCTGTAATGATGCTTTAAGATGATTTTAATTGTTGGTGTTAATCTATGATTTATATGCATATTAAGTGAGTTATATGAATGATGTTTAAATGATATTTGCGATGATGATTACGTGCTGTGAATATGTGTTAAATGTGCTGAGTTGCTGCCATGTATTGTTATAATTGCATGTTTCGGTCAAGAGTCGTAAATGATGTTAAGATGTTGTGTTAACTTGTTTAAGAATAAAGAGTCGAGTTCATGCATTTGCATAATTTGAGACGATGGAGCTTTTGCTCAAAGCGACGGTGGAGCATTTGCTCAAAGCGACGGTGAAGCTTATTTAAACTTAAATATTGGTACCACATGCATGAGGTTTAAGATGTTAGAGTTGCATTAGTCGAGTCTTGTGTCTGAGACGTTATGAGATGATTTGTTATGTGAAGATGTTTAAGATGATTAGTTATATGTGGATGTTCGAGATGTTTCTGTTATATGTGATGATTGTTGTTGTTGTTAAGCATAAATGTTTGAATTATATGTTAATATAATTGTTGTGAATCTCACCCCTTCATATGGAATTGCCGCCTTGTGGGCAAGTGCAGGTGACCAAGCATAGGTTCGACGATGTGAGAGGTCCTTGTGGTGTCGTAGGAAATGCTCTGATATGTAACGGGATGGGGTTTTATTGAATTTTATTCCTTTATGTATCATGTTGAACTAATTATGACGTTTACGAACTATCTTTGAATTTTTTTGAGATGCTTGTGAGGCCTGTGTGCCAAGAACTAATTCTTTTAAGGATTTTTGAATTATGATTCCGCTGCTAAATTTGAACATTGATGAGGAAATAAATTATTATTCATTTTGTTTAAAGTTTTTATGAAATGTGACATCCTGGATATTGCGATATACTCTGATTATATGCAAGAATTTTTATACTTGGGATTTCGGGGTGTCACAAGTCCCACAACTGTCCATGAATTTAAATGTTCTTGTTCATAAAACAATTGAGGCCGCACCTTTGGAGGAGGAAACGTAAATTGTCCCACATCCGCAACACGAATCCATGAATTCAGATATTCCAGTTCAAAAAACACTTGAGGCCGCATCTTTGAAGGCTACATTGGAGCTTGGTGGAGCGTCTTTATCCCATGGGGACGAAATTATTAACCACACAGACAACATCCCGGTTGAAACACAAACAGCTATGGTAACTCCTATTTCTCATAGTCCCGCTATTAATAATAATACTTTTAGCATACAACTTGAGAATGTATCTAATGAGATAGTTAGAAATGATTTGGAGGAGAACCAAGAACATATTTTATCTCCCATCAAAGAAAAAACATTAGATATCATAGTAGCATTGTGGCTCCGGATGGTGCTCCGGTAGATCCGGTGCTGCATAAGGACTTAGATTTTATGCAAACTTGGCTAGTAAAGGCTACTGTGAATGAGGTGCCATTTGAAGAGGTAGTTTCAAAGTCCCAAAAAAAAAAAATTGCAAAAGACTTCATACAAAACCCACTCTCAGGGTCCTCTTCCACCGTTTAAATGAATATTATCTTTTGCAAGCTTTAGGTCTTGCGGTACCATATACTACATGTGGTTCTCTATGTTGCCTTCTTCGTTGGCGGACTTTGTAAGGGACTAGAATGGGATGCCTAATTATAAATTTCCTTAGCTATTTCAGATCCTTCTTTTATGTTTATTTTTATTTTTTCTTTTGAGGGTTTTGGCCTAGTCCCCCCTTATTGTAAATATTTTTTTGCCTTTTTTTTTAATAATATTACGTATTGGAAAGGCGGTAGAGGATGGGGCTTCTGTTGGGTGCCAACCTAGTTGGGATGCTTCAGATTCTTCCGGATGTCTAACCTTTCTCTTGGCCTTATCGAAAAAAGAAATATAATGTAAAAAAATTCAACGTAAAAAAATCATTTTTTCTTTCAAAAAACATGTTTTTACAAATTCTTTTTGATAAAAGCTATTCAAAATGTTTTCTTAATCTAATTATTTTTTGAAATTTACTATCCAAAAATGTTGTAGAAAAAAAATAAAATATTTAAAATGATTTTTATAAGCAACTATTTAAACAAAATTCTCATTTATTTTATTTTTACTAAAAACTTATTTTTTTAAAGAGTTGTGACAAAGAAATGAGACACTATAGGAAATTAAAAACCACATCTAAACAAGAGTTGTAATGAACAGTTAAAAAAAATCATTTTTTTGAGTCAGTTTGATATATTTTTAAAAAGATTTTTTTACATTGTATGTATAAAAAAAATAATTAAAATTTATTTTAATCAGAAGCTTTCAAACTTTCTTTTTTTGTTACATGCTTTCTCAAAAAGTTCACATACTTTCACAAATTAGAATAATTCATTATTAAAAATTCCAAATAATGAAAATCACATACATATTTTAAAAAAATCTCTTTATGAGAAACTACTCAGAATAACATTTTATGTTAAATATTTGTCAAAAAAAAACATTTTATATTAAATAGTTTTTTTTAAGGAATATGTTAAACAATTTTTTTTGAAAAAAAAAGAATGAAATTCGTTTTGTCAAAAAAAATAAAAATTGTAAACTAACTTTTTATGAGGAATTAGTTAAATCAATTTCTCATTTGAAACTTTATTAACCATTTCTCACATTTCGTTTCCAAAACGGAACTCTGTTTCGTTCCTTCGATAACCACCATGGAAGGAGGCGGAGGAACGCTATCGAAGATTCACCAAACCACCATAAAGCTTTTTCTTCGAACATGCGACGAACTCGAACATCACGAACGCCTTGAGTATTCAAACTCATCTTCTTCTTTCTTTGATCTCTCTTTCGCTGTAATCAAAGACATCACTTAGATCCAATCTTTATGTGTCGAAATGAATCAACTCTCACGATCAATTGGCGCCAAGTCTCAACACGGTCTCTGGAAAAGGCTTTGCGGATTGTTCACTTTTTCCATTGCTTTGTCTCTGTAATTGTATCAATCATTAGAACATGATCATTTCTAACAGATGATCACACCTCCACCTCAGAACTATCCCACTGGTTCAATAAACCCCCTGACTCCCCTGCATAGGAGCGAAAGGAGAAATTAAAATTCGAATTACCCCACAAAGATGTACACAAAAAATCATCACATACAAACAACTTTGTTTCTTGAAGACACATAATAAACAGTTGTTTCTCCCCTACCAACAAACAAACTTCCCATCACTTTTCTAACCCACCTAACCCCTGACATTCCAAGATAATAGCTTCATTAACCACACCCCCCCCCCCCCCCCCCCCCCCCCACCACACGGAACAACAAAACTAACTTTCTCACTCCATGTCATCATTATTTACTAATGACGTTGAAGAGTTTTCATCTTATGAACATTGATTAACAACCTCTACCGACCACTTCAATCTATCTTTACCCTGACGCTTATGGACTTTTATTTCAAGGATTTTCAGAACCTCTGAGCAATCCTTACTAAGTAACCTTGCCACTTTTTTAAGACTATGAACCGAATTATGCAACATACCACCCGCTTTCCTGCGATAAGGAGCTTCACCAGACCCATTGCTCTTACCATCACCCAACCTCACAGGCTTCTTAGACTTCTTTTTAGTAGAAAAAAAATTAAACCCGTGTCGCCATGATTATGATCATTTAGCCACTCCATGCTCCATGGACCAGACAAAGTGGAACGAGCAACACCTGGTGGACATAAAGTTGTATGAATTCTTCACGACCGAGTCGAACCTTATCTATAGGTACATTCGCGACGGAAACAAGCGACACTGCTTCTTGCAACCTTTCTGCATCACCATCTACCGGAGCACCACTACATGGTCAACGGACAGTACTCTTAGGAACTTGCGGAGCAACCTCCCTAGCTTGAACTACATATGGAAAAGAGGAAGCCATATGCGACATAGTCTCATAACTATCTGGACTCCCTGGTTGATCTGCCATAATAGCTTGGAAATCATTAGGCACTGTAGTTTCCGATTCCACGTGCACATGATGAACAACATGTAGATTATGCAAGTTGTTATGTTCCTCTTCTGCTAACTCTTCCAAAATTTTATCAACCAAAATATCAACATGATTACCAGCTTCAGGATCCCCTTGCACATCTACATGATCTAAGCAAGAAGACTTAGACCCATCCTTATCTTCAAACAGGCAAGCATCCTCTCCCAAATTAAATCTTCATTCCTCAATAATTTTAACCTCCACTAACACGCCGTCAACCAAAATCTTATCAACCATGTTCACAACATCTAAAGAAGACGTGACAATCAATACACGAGCAAAATCAAAGTGTTCCCTACCCAAGGAGCAGTTGTCCCTACGTAAGTAACATCCACAATCAAGAACACAAAGCTTTAAGCATTTTTCATTCCATGCATGTAAAGGTAACCCATACAGTCTCAACCAAGCACCTCCCTGAAAAGGCATCACCTTCTTATCCCATCGTACAATAGTAGAAAAAATATGATCAAAGAATTGTTATGCATCACCCACTATTTTCATAGCATCCGCCTCCGATAAACTGTGAATAAAAACTTTATCCCCTCCCAAAGGAATAGTGTCGAGGTCATTAAAACCTGTGTCCTCCACTGTACTCTGAATTAGCGGTATAGCCTCCACTTTGATCAATGTTCCCACCAAACCATTTCTAGCCCACTTCAAGTCCTCCTTATGAGACCTATACATTCTCACCAGATTCTTGACATGCTCCCCATTAAGGTCACGAGGCCGAGCTAACCCCGTCTCCCTCCCTTCTTCAACCGCCCCCTCTCCATTTCTCACCACAACCTCCCCCTCACCCTCACACGGGACCCCCTTCCCCTTCTTGACACCCACCCGAACCACCACCTCTCCCTCCCCCACCTTTCTCAACGTGGCCCCCTCGCAAACCACAACCTCCTTCGGCCCCACTCCCTCCACCACGTGCAAACCCACACTCGCTCAATTTTATACAAAAAAATGTTAATAACAAAAGAATGAAATTCATTTTGTAAAATAAAAATGTTAACGAGTGCTATCATAGCACTCTTGATGGATCATAAGTAATATGTATTTATAAAAAAAATACGTATATTGGATGCAAGGTTTTAAAAAATGGTCTGTTACCGAGAAAAAGGTCGCGACAAAAAGGTATAGGTAGCCAATGTTACCGTTTTTACAAAGTGAACAAAAATCCCGACGAAAAGCCATTACAGTCGCGACAAAACACCGTTACGGCCGCAAAAAATGTCGTACATGACAATAGACATAGAGCCCGAATATTTTTCAATTAAGATAGATGAAAATCATATTTTTTTAGTACATATTTGATCATAAATTACATAATGTTATCTCCTTATCTAGTTTAGAATCCAAATCTTTTTCTTTGAACAAGCCAAAATGAGCTATATTAACAAAAAGTTTTGGACCCTAGCACAAGAAGTGCCTAAGGAAACAAAACAAAGTTACAACAAAGTTCCGATCAAAACAACAAAAGAAAACAATAAAAACAAATCAGACAATCCCCAAACAAGCAAGGGGACACTGCCACCACATGATAACCAAATGAAAAACACACGTTTTTTGCTTTCAACCATTTGAGAGATGTAGTCTTAACCTTCTCAAGTAATTGCACTGTTGTTCTTGTTTTATTAGCAAACAGTCTTTGATTTCTTTCATTCCAAAGACCAAATACCACAAAGCCAAATCAATTGAAGAAAAGACCTTCTTAGAGCATAACCACCTGAAGAATAAACAAACTGATAATAATGATCCAAAACCTGTTGAGGGTCCACAGAAAATACACCAGTTCAAGTCTTAATTTGTTGCCATAAGTCACCAAAAATAGGACGATAAATAATTAAGTGATCAATTGTTTCATTTTGTCCACATCCTATAACGCACAATTGGGTATCATTAGTAATAACACCTCGCCGCACCAAATTATCCTTTGTTGGCCATCTATTACGGAGAAGACGCCACGCGCAAATAGAAACTTTCAAAGGAACATTCTTATGCCAAGGAGCATCTGAAACGACGTCGTGGTTGTGCATCTCATGCCGCATGAGCATTTGATACACATCACGAACGGTGTAACCATCACCAATATTAGGCCGTCAAAGCCAGACATTTGGTTCAGTATCCTGCAATGTAACGTTAGTAAGCAAATTCCTAATCTCCACCGCCAGCTTCTCCTCCCAAACTAACAAACGACGCCTCCCCCTCCAAGCCTCCCCATCTTCACCCCACCCTAAAGCGTGCATCTCTCCCACCGACAAGTCCTCATGAATCGATAAGTCATAAAACCTCCTAAATCTCTCCATAAACGACATCGTCCCCACCCAACAATCCGACCAAAAGAAAGTATTAAAACCATTACCTAAACGTTTTGATATACTTTCTTCAAACCAACTACCACCCTCCACACCAATTCCATATTGAATTTTAACAATCTCCCTCCACCATGCTGACCCCGTCACACCACCTTCCCTCAACCGACCTCTCTGCTCTCCATAACGAGAAGACAACACCTTAAACCACAAGCCCTCCCTATCCACTAAACACCTGCAACGCCATTTACCTAGAAGAGAAATATTAAACTCCTGCAATCTCCTTACCTCCAATCCACCAACCCCCTTACTCATACAAATTGAATTAAGTCTATCCAAGCAATTTTTCTATGATCCTCACCCCCACCCCAATTTTTTTAATTAAAATAAATTCAATAGTAGAGATTATACCTGCGGGAGCTCTGAAAAAAGAAAGGGCGTAGACAGGCAGTGAAGACATGACAGACTTAAGGAGAATCAAGCTGCCACCATAAGACAAATTTCTACTTTTCCATTATGACAGTATAGATTCAAGGCGCTCTATTACCAGGTCCCAAAAACTCAAATGTCTAGCATCACCACCAATGGGCAGCCCCAGATACATAAAAGGAATTTTACCAATTTTACAAGACAAAATAAAAGCAGCTTCTTGTAACCAAGATTCAACAATATTAATACCAACCAACATACTCTTATGGTAGTTTACCTTCAAACCAGACATATTCTTAAAAAGAACCAGGATTTCCTTCAAAGCGTGAACATTCGTCCAACTCTTGACACCTAGCAGAAGTGTGTCATCCGCAAGTTGCAAGTGGAAAAACACAGTGGGGTTGTGCGTTCCAATAGAGTAACCAGTAAACAGATTCAAATTCACTACTGAAGTCATCAAAACATTCACACCTTCAGCTGCTAACAGGAAGAGAAAAGGAGAGAGTGGGTCGCCTTGTCGCAATCCCTTTTTCATTTGAAACTCATCAGTATGACTACCATTCCAAATCTATCTATAGTTTAAGTTATTTACATTACTATCATTATGCAAGAGTTGTGCAATGTTGTGATTAATTCACACTGCGGCAACTACAATCGGTATTGCAACACCTGTAACAGTCGAAATCGTGAAATCCTATACGTGACCGCGACCTTAACCGCGACCGTTATTTAAAACCTTAATTCAATGTATTAGAACAAAATATTTAATTTTAAAAAAAAAAAAAACCGTAGTCCAAAAGTCTAGCAGCATAATCATCAACATTCATTCAAATTAATTGCATGATTCAATTAATTTATGGTTATTTTCTTCTCTAGTGATGGTGGTAATGGTCGAAATTTAGTTGAAGCAGTTGTTCCAATTAAAACTTATATTCTACCTAGGCTATTAAACCCAATCAAAGTAAAAAATAAATACAGAAAAAACAATAATCATCATTCAAGTGCACCATGGTTGGACTAATTTTTAATCATCACGGGTTCCATTTAACTTTCAACCAGCATCTACTTATTTGTGATGAATTGAAAATGAGGCAAATGGGAAAGAAATAAGGGTAGGGTTGTGTGTGAAATGGTATAAATGTTCTTATATATTTTCAAATAATCTTAACCATTGCTTTAATCTAATGGTAGTTTTTGGTGCTCCACCGATGAAAAACTTGATTGAATCCTCACCCTAAAATCCATCTTTAGAATGATTAAAAAGTGCGGATACAACACCAAAATATAAATTTCCTCAACAAATAAAAAATAATACAAAAATATAAGGTTAAATTAATCCAATGGTCCCTCAACTAATTTTCAATTTTCATTTTAGTCTCATAAGTCTTAAAATCATCAATTTGGTTCCTCAACATTTGCTCTAGTTTTCAAGAAGTCTTAACTTTAACTCCAAATATCTTTGGCGGATCAACCTTAAAAGTGGTCCACTATAGATTTCATTAATTTTTAAAATTTTAACCGGTTGATCTTTTCAAAAAAAAAAAAAAGACTACTACATCTTTCAGTGATCCAACAACAACTACCATTGGATAAAAA
Organism: Medicago arabica; assembly: GCA_946800305.1. Classification (NCBI taxonomy): domain Eukaryota; kingdom Viridiplantae; phylum Streptophyta; class Magnoliopsida; order Fabales; family Fabaceae; genus Medicago; species Medicago arabica. Next base: position 5,400,460 of record OX326970.1, read on the forward strand.
AAAAGTTACTATTGGATTATATTTCCCTTTCTTCATCTTCTTTCCGGTATTATTTATCATCTTCAACATCACATTTATCAACACCATCATCATCTTGATCATTTAGTAGGAAAAAATTCAGAAATGCTTTTCAGACAATACACTATTATTATTGTTGTTACAGACTTACAGTCAAACACAACCTTGATAAATTATTATACCCTTTCTCGTTCTCATCGAATTCAGCTTTGTTCCTTTCGAAAGCTAAATGATCAACACCTTCCATGGTTGGATGATAATGTAACCGTGATTTGGCTTTGGTTTGAAGAATGAATAATTAAGATACTGTGTGTGTTCTACTTCAACTACTAAATAAATTATTATACCCTTTCAGAACACACACAAGAGAAAGAGAAACAAGAACAATAACAACTTCACCAAACAACTCTGTTTCTCTTTCTGCAACACTATGCAATTCAATCCAAGCTTTGGGTCGTGGTGGTGATATTTTCCGGCGCGGCGGTGTCATATTCCGCGCGCGGTCAAGAAATGATGATGAAAGAGGTTGAGAATTCTGAAGTTGTGGAAATTCGTTTGTTTGGGTTTGTTTGTCGTTGTTGCATCTGAAGCCATTGATTTCATTCTTGAATCCTCACATCATATGCTGCTGGAAAAATTCAGATATGGGAGGACGATGATGATGATGTTTCTAGAAACTGGAAATAATTTATATTGTTTGTTGTTTGATCCGCAGTCCATGTAATGTGAGAGTTGCTTCTGGATTGATTTTTGTATTGACAAGCCAAAAATGAAAGGAAGGGGGAATGGTATGCAATGGCGAAGAGAGAGCATAAGAGGTAAGGAAAAGTTTGGGAAAAAAAAGGGGTTTGAGGGGAGAGAGTAGATCGGGATTGAGAGATAGATTGGGAAAAAAATTAATTTTTTTTCTTCATAGTTAAGGAAAAAAATGAATAAAGGAAAGATTAATTAATTCTTGTTGATTCACCGTAAAATAAAATGACCGTGCATGATTCATCCAATGATCCTCTTTTAATAAAAAATATCAAATGATTTAAAATTAAAATAATTAATAAGATTTACGATGAACCACTCTTAAGATTGATCCTTTGAAGTTAAAGTTAACAACCGGACTTTTTACAAAGCAAAGGTTGATGAATCAAAATAAGATGATGATTTTAAGATTTACGATACCAAAATGAAACTTGAAAATTAGTTGAGGGACCGTTCAATTAATTTAACCAAAATATAAATCGTAAAGTAATTTTTAGGTTAAATTGCATTTTTAGTCCCTTAACTATTTAGGAAGTATCGCTTTGGTCCCTTAATTAAAATTTGATTTATTTTGGTCCCTTAACTTCTTTATGTTACATATTTTGGTCCTTTCCGTTAGTTTTAATTCAAAAACGTTAGGTTTTCTTCATTTTCTTTTGGAATTTTTTTGGGATTCTTGTTGTTGAAGGTTGATGGAGATGATATGAAGATGAAAAAGAGGAGAAGGAGATGAAGAAAATCTAACGTTTTTGAATTAAAACTAACGGAAATGACCAAAAATATGTAACGGAGAGAAGTTAAGGGACCAAAATAAATCAAATTTTAATCAGAGGACCAAAGCGATACTACCTAAATAGTTAAGGGACCAAAAATGCAATTTAGCCTAATTTTTATGAGAAATTAGTTAAATCAACTTCTCATTTTGAAACTTTATTAACCATTTTCTCACGGTTGGTTTCCAAAACTGAACTCTGTTTCGTTGCTCCGATAACCACCATGGAAGGAGGCGGTGGAACGCTATCGGAGATTCACCAAACCGCCAGAAAGCTTCTTCTCCGAACACGTGACGGACTCGAACGTCTCGAACGCCTTGAATATTCCAACTCATCTTCGTCCTCCTCCGATCTCTCCTTCGCCGTTAGCAAAGACATCACTCAGATCCAATCCCTATGCGTCGAAATGAATCAACTCTCGCGATCAATTGGCGCCAAATCTCAACGCGATCTCTGGAAAAGGTTTTGCTAATCGTTCGCTTTTTCCATTGCTCTGTCTCTGTAACTGTATTGATTATTAATCTTAACGGAATTTTAACTGAAATCTTCGTTTCTGTTGGATTTTAGTTTTGATCATTATGATAATTATGATGCTGTTGTTTCAATTCACTATATGTTTTAGAAGAATTTCTAGTTCTTAAGTTTTGTTAAATTTCAAGGATATTGAAATAATCGTGTGAATAATCTGTGATTTCAATGTTTGGTAGTGAAATTGAGAATCTGCATAATGCACCAACACATCTAATAGAAGGTGTGTCGGTGGTGTGTTATGAACAACGCTTAAGTGTCTGACACTAGGCACGTACATATGTGATTACATTGAATCCTGTCATTTTCTAAGGTTATTATTGGTATCGTCGTGTCAGTGTCCGTGTCCATGTCATACTTCGAACTGACAATTTAGATTGGAGGCATGCTGAATCGCATTAATTTCTCAAGTTATCACTAATGATGACTTGTCAGTGCCGTGTCTGGTGTCTGTGTTAATGCCTCATAGCTGTTTTTATATGGTTCACGTGTTTTTCTAGTTGTTAGGATCTTGGTGTTCTAATTATGACGCTTTTAGATGTCAGTGTAGTGTCAATGCTTCATAGCTATTTTCTATATGATTCACGTATTCTAGTTATCAGAATCTTGGTGTTTTAACTCTGATAATTATGATGCCTTGTTTCAATTGACTCTATGTTTTAGAAGAATTTATAGTTCTTATATTTTGTTAAATTTCAAGGATATTGAAATAATAGTGTATAATCTGTAATTTCAATTCTCGGTAGTGAAATTGGGAGTGTCTGTATAATGCAGTTACTATTTTTTCTAGGTAGATATAGCACCATCGAAGGTGTGGTGGTGTATGACACGTGTCAGTGTCTGACACTGACATGACATTGACAAATGTGATTACATTGAATCATGTCATTTTCTCAAATTATTATTGGTGTCGACGTGAGTGTCCGATATATGTGCTTCATACCGACACTTTAGATTGGAGGTGTGTTTGGTATCCGACACTGAATTATGTTAATTTCTTAAACTATTACTGATGGTAACATGTCAATGTTGTGTTTGTGATAGTGTTTCATAGCTGTTTTTATATGATTTGCATGTTGTTCTAGTTGTTAGGATGTTTCTGTTCTAATTGTGATGTTTTTGGTGTAGGAAAGTGGAACAAATAGCTGAAGAAACCGAATCGTTAAGAGAGAGTTTGGAGAAATATAACTCAAGGAATCATAAACGAATGATGGAAGCTAAAGAAAAAGCAGAGCTTCTGGGAAGAGTTGTATGTGATTGTTGTTTAGCGATTCACTGTTTCTTTTTCTTTTACTTTGCTAAATCATGATTTTTGTTGTTAATTATGGTGAAACAGAACGGGGATCCTAGTCATGTTTTGAGAATATTCGACGATGATACGCAAGCGATGCTGTCAGTTCGCAATTCTGCACGTGAATTGGAAAATGCTAATGCACTTGGAGAGACAATACTTTCATCTATTCATGGACAAAGGGAACGCTTGAAGGTATCTTCCTATTTTCTGCTTTCACTCGGCAACAAAGTGCATGTTTAATAGCTTGAATTGATGATTAGGAGGGCAATAATCGCCATTATGCTATCGTTTAGGTTTACCTATAATGTCGTCTTGTTTCTATTGTGACTGGTGGATCATATTTCATGTTTGTTATTTTTGGGGGTTATGGGTGAACTGAAGTGGTCCTTTCCAGAAAAATGTATATTGTAATTGATAAGTAGCTATTCTATTGTTGGTGACATCTCTGCTTTATGTCTCTCTCACATTCACTTTACCTTGTTTTGTTGCTCTGGCTTCTAAAGTAATGACAACTTAAACATGTAAGAGGATTTTTGGAACTGCACGGTGCAATTACCATTTCTTGCTTCTAACCCAAGCTTTGAAAGGGGTGGTCTACTGCAGTTCCAAACAACCACTAGCTCCTCAATTTTGTTTTTCTTTCCTTTCAACTAAGAATATTTTTTGTCGATGGAACATAAACGAGTAATCATATAATCTCAAATCCGCAGATCCCTCATGGAACATGCATGATGTCTTCTTTTCACACCCCGCCCTTGCTCAATTCTTAGATGTTATATTCTTCATCAGCTTAGTTGGTTTTGGCATTTTTACATGTTTCTGTTTTGAAATTGAAAAATAACTTGTAGTTTTTTTTTGTTTTTCTCCATTCTAAGCTTAATTATTATCCATATTAGCATTAATGTTAACACTCATGATCTACTAGAGTACTAGTGTTACTTTTGGTATTGTTACTAACATACCTGTCATATTTGGTTTATATCTTTGTGCAGAGTGCGCATAGGAAAGCATTGGATGTTCTCAATACAGCGGGGATATCAAACCGTGTTTTGAGGCTAATTGAGAGACGTAACCGTGTTGATCAATGGATCAAATATGCGGGGATGATTTTGACTGTCATTTTCTTGTTTGCTTTTGTTCTATGGAGACGTTAACACTCCCAGTTGTTGAAAAATTGACATATTTCTCAAGTTCCTCTGTGGAAAGTGTATAAAATTTTGATTTAAGGTCTATCAAGGCTGACCAGCAGAGTAGGTTTTTCAGAAGAAAAAGAAAATGCTCCTTCAAAGACATACATAATCTGCTTATAAATCCATGTTTATCACAGACACCCTAGATATCTGGGCGGAATTGTCAATGAATGGTATATTATAGCTTGTTCAGATTCGTGACAGGATTCAATCCAGCCTTGCTAAAATTATTAAATTCACTCTTGTTGATTTGATAATATCTGGTACATTTATTTGTTGTATACTATGTTGTAATTGGTTTCTTTTACAAGTGTTGAGGATGGCTAGCATGTATTAACGATTTCTTGCATTGGCATGCTTTACAATCGAGGGAACTAGTGAACCAAAGTAGCTTGGTGATTTATCAATATTGTTGCAATCAATTACATTAGCTCATACTCCCTCTAGTCTTGTAACCAAAAAAATTACTCTCTAGTCTTATACTAAGAAACAAGTGTCAAATTTTTTGGTTCTTTTTGTGAGAAACTTTGACCAATTTTCAGATGTATTATATATATTAACTTTCATTTGTTCCGTTATTTTATAATGAGAATATTAGAGTAAGCAATTTTTTGGTGGAATTGATTGATATACTCAGATGTTTGGAGTATTAAATAAAAATGACTGCATGTCCAAGATGTTTTGATAGAATCCCGAAATTCAAGATAAAGAAATTGTATTATTGAATGTAAATAGGTGAGCTTAAGAGCTCTACAATGGTGATAAAACATAAAAGGAAATGATAAACCATGGTTCAGAGAACTCCTACCAGAGCTAAGCTCCTAGACCAGAGAGAATTTCTCTCCTGAACAACTCGTAACAAACTTTACGAATGCCTCACTCTTTAGGTTTTCCTCTTTTATAACCCCATTCACATGACAATCAATGTCACATCTTTAATAATTCTGAATGGATGATTTAATTCCATTTTCCTCTCCCCATTCACATGACAATTAGTGCCACCTTATTAACTAACTTTAACTCTCCATCTCTGAACCCACTTCGACCTTTCAGGTTCCTATCAATGCCACCCTCTTATAATAACCTTGTCCTCAAGGTTGGAAGTGGTTTCCATTACTCTTCCTGCTGCAAGGAGGTCCTTCAATTCGCTTGAGACACAAGTAGAAACCGAATTGCTTCAGGACACTAAAAAGGTCTGACAACGACAATTGCACCCCAAACCAAGAGGACCAAATCTTTCCTATATCATATACAAATTTCAGGAAGCTGTAGATTGTGGGGGAATTTCTCCAGTAGAGTTCATATGCAAATGTGACTATAACAACATTGAATTTTACCAATGATGATGAATACAATAACAACATGCCCTTCATGAAATTCTTACTCACAAAGATGGAACCATAGATGGTGAGGATGATAAATTCATAGTAATGAGATGTTGACTTGAACTTCATTTTATAAGTGTTGTGTGTAGGAGTCAGAGCAATAGCATACAAGAATAGAAAAGAAGAAAGGAAATCGGTTAAACTGTATGTTGCTACTCCATCGCATCCATTAAACCTTTCTCCATTAAAAAACTGGGCAACATTATTTAAATTGTGTTTTGGATCAGATGTGTCTTGAAGCAGACCCCATAAAATTAGGATATGGATTTGGCCATCTAACACTTTTTTATCATGTACCCAAATGTTATTAGTGAATAGGAACAAGTATCTTTACTCTACTTCAAACCTACTTGTAAATGCCCTTTGCATTAAACAATTATTATTACCTGGTATCTGAAGCGTTCGATTTAGGAAGATACTCAACTCACTAATTGTCGAATTTGCCCCTAGGCTCTCTGGAACTTTTCCAACTGTAGCGTAATCCATGTGCTCCATCGGTGTACATGTCATCCTCACCGCCAATCTCTTCGTCGGTGTCGTCTGGGGTTGTGGAAGAGCCACCACCCTTAAACCTGTATCTGGTGGTTCCGGCGGAGGTCGTGAGTTGGTTTCTGCATATTCCATCATCTCTAGACTCCGTTCTGAAAGTTTTTGCGACAATGGTTTGGTCGATGTAACTATTGTTGCACATAGATTGTCATCTGGCAGTTTGGGACGATGTCCTCGCCATGACAGCGCCGTCGAAGGTTTAACAAAGTCCGGTGGTTTTGGTGGTGGCAATGGTGCAACTGAAATCTCTTCGTCCTTCAGCAGAGGCACAAGTTGTGATGCTTGGATCACTGCCTTAGTCCACAGAAATGTATGTCGCGGTTGTCGTGGTGAATCAAAATTCGGGTGCTTTGACGGAGGTTGTAGGTTTGATCTCTGTGCACCTTGTCTCTCAACTGGCGTACTTGGCTCCATCATCTCTGACTTTTTCGCTGCAACGCAATTATAGAGAAGTTTTCCTTCATCTTGCTTCTTATTTTCCATTGACTGCTCAACATAGTCAATGTTTGATTCAGAAACAGAATTCTCCCTAAGATGGAAGGAATGAAATCCACCCTGATCTTGCTGTTTTGCAAAGCCCGTTAACATAGATTCACGAAATTTCTCAAAAGCTTGATTCAAGACATTTTCTAGCGTCTGCAATTCCAACACATCAAGATGTTTAGAACTATCATGTTTGGAACTGTATGGTACAATTACCATTTCTTGCGTCCAAACTCCGACGCAAGCTTCGAAACTACTGCAATTTCACGGGTTGATTATTGCAGTTCCAAACAACCACCAAGAATATTTTTTGCCAATGTATTTATTAACCTTACATTCAAATATATGAATAATCATATAATCTCAAATCAGTAGATCCCTCATGGAACATGCATGATGTCTTCTTTACGCACCTTGTGATAATCGGCAATATATCAGTTGTTACTTCTGCTATTGTTGCTTAAATACTTTTCATATTTGGTTACCAAACACTAAATTCCTCAAGGAAAGAGCTAAAAATTCAATTCCCATGACCCCTCCCTGAAAAGGATATGAAGACTTTTGCTCCACTCGTAGGCACAATCTGAATGTCTGTAAGTCCAACATCTACCATTTCTTATTGTAACAATATATTATATCACAGTCAGCCAATATCTGCACAACCCCCTTACACACCCACTCTCTATCCGTCAAAGCAACTTTAAAAGATAATATATACCCTCCCTTACCATCCTCAACGTTGTTATTCTTTTCCCTCCCTCATAATTAATTTTTTTTCACCTCACCATATAACTCTCTTTTTTCTCCTTCACTTACCTACAACACCTTCAGCTCTCTCACCTCCACCTCGTGCAACCATTATTCCCTCTACCACCACCTTCACTAAAGAAACGCTTTCCTTTATTGTAATGATATTATCTTCCGTCTCTCAATGCAATTGCCCGGGAGATAGCGGGCAGAGGTAGGTCTATATTTATGTAAAACTTTTCGAGCTTATGTCATAGAAACAATCATCTATTTTTCCACTGATGCATCAAAAGTCAGTTGTTATGTGGATCTCGTGATGTTAACCTTAGAAGGAGACGTACGCCGAGGGAAGAGTGAATTATATTTGAAGTATAAAAACTATACAATCGATTAAGAGGAAACATACGAGGAATAGTTATTCAAATTCAATCCCAACACAACTTTATCTATATTGGTTCAGTTTTACTTTAATTCACGTCGCCAACACATTTATAACATTTTGTTCTGAAAATTTGTCGTTATGAACTTAAGTCAACTAAGTACGGTCTATATGGATTTGATATTTTATTTTTGGGTTAATAGTGCTTTACCCCATTATAATATAGGTTATTTTCGGTTTTTCCGCTGTGAATTTTTTTGTTTAGATTCCGTCCTTTTAAAATAAAGATTCTCCAATATACCCCCTTAATCCATCTGACTGTGCAAAAATGATGACGTGGCGCGTTGATTGTGTAATTAATTTTGTTTTTCATTTTTTTTATGGGTACACATGACTAATTTTTAAAAATAAATAATAATAATAAGAAAATTTATGCATATAATAGAGTATATTCAAATACACATATATGGGTCGACTTGGTATGTTTAGTAGGCTTTTCTTTAAACCTTAGTCTAACCTATTTAAATTAATGGGTTTTATGATAAAGTAATCTAGTGGCTGGAGTTCACACAATTAATATATTAATATGAATCTTATTAATTGTTTTGAATTGAATTGATCGAAATGATTTAAAATGATAATAATAATGGTCAACAATCTATTTTCTAAAAATTGAAGGAGAAAATTATCATTGTTTTTTTGTCAAATAGCCTACTGGTTGGAGCTTATACATATTAAATATGAAAAAGTGGCCCCTGTATATATTGTGCAATGTTCCTACTAACTGAGCTAAGCTCACAAATACAAAATTATCAACATTTAACATAACACTTACAATTGTCTTCAAATTTACAAAGCTAAATTTTTACCACTTGTATTTTAGAATTCGTTTTTTATAGATTAAATAATATGATTTTTAGTTTATATTGTAAAAAAAAATATTTGTGAGAATTTTGTCATTCACTAGCTTAGATATATAATGTAAATAAATTCAACGTAAAAAAATCATTTTTTTTCTTTCAAAAAACATGTTTTTACAAATTCTTTTTGATAAAAGTTATTCAAAATGGTTTCTTAATTTAATTATTTTTTGAAATTTACTATCCAAAAATGTTGTAGAAAAACAATAAAATATTTAAAATGATTTTTATAAGCAACTATTTCAATAAAATTCTCATTTATTTTATTTTTTCTAAAAACCTATTTTTTAAAAGAGTTATGACAAAGAAATGAGACACTATAAAAAATTAAAAACCACATCTAAACAAGAGTTGTAATAAACAGTAAAAAAAATCATTTTTTGAGTCAGTTTGATATATTTTAAAAAAGTTTTTTTATATTGTATGTATAAAAAAAATAATTAAAAGGTTATGCTATTTAATTCCGGTGGAACGTGAAGGTTATGCGTTTAGAGTGGAAGTACAATACGAAAGAAGGCCACCTTTTTGTCATCACTGCTATGTGATTGGGCAGCAGCCACAAAAATCTCAAGATCATGCGGTTATGCCTAAAGAGAATACCGACTGTGGTAAGAGACCGGGGATTGATGGCCCTCCGACACGTAATATTACTCCTCGACAACAATGGGTTCCCAGAGGGGATGCTGGTGCATCTACATCCGCTCAGTTGGCTGCCACAAAGACCGCAAGTTTGGTAACTCCGGAACATTCAACACAATTTGGAGATGGCCATACCCGTTGTCATAAAGATGTTACTGTCCCCATTCTGACAAATAGTGCTGCAACTAACTCTTTTAGCTTCGCATTGCACAATGTCTCCGATGAAATACCTCACCGTAGGTTGCCGAGCACTGATCGCCCCATATTGGAATTTACATCTAATGTAGCGCACGATAACATGCATTCGTGATACGGTGGAAAAGCAACATGACTCTCAGACCGTTCAGGATCTTGAGATTTTTGTGGCTGCTGCTCCGTCTCCACAACCAGTAGAGCAAGTTGACGTGCATATTTCTCACAGCTCAAATAATTCTGTTACTATTTTGAAGACCAGCCCCTCCCATATTGTTGGTAATAGACACGGTTCTGATGGTGCAGATATCACAACAGCTTGCAATGGTACTGATATTCCAACTAATAGTGCCACACCTAACTCTTTTGGTCTCCTGTTGCGACATGTCTCAGAAGAAATACCCCAAGGTAGATTGCCTAACTATGATCGTCCCATTTTGGATTTGGCATTTGTTGTAGAGCACGATGACGTGCATTCACGTGAAATGGTGCAAACACAATATTAATCTCGGACCGTTCAGGATCTTGGTGTTTTTGCTGCTGCTCTTCCGATTTCACAACCTGTAGAGCACGTTGATGTGCAAGTTTCCCCCAATTCGAATTCTTCAACTTCTGCTTCCACCACGGCAGAATTTTCCACTCAATTTGGTTCTGGCAGCCACGGTACTGATGGCGAACTTACTGCTACTTTTGCTTCTGGCCGTGAGCTTCCTAGTGATAACTGTCGGACTCAGTCTTATGTTCAAGATGATGCTTCTGTACATCAGCAAGTTCTCCCAACTTTAGCCATCCTTAGTGAGGAACACGACATTACAAACCCTACTGCTCAGGTTTTACCTTGCGCTAACTCAGTAATTCCGCTAGACACCTTGGTGCACCCAAATCCGGTTGTTCAACGTGATTTAGATCTTTGGAATAGAATTCGTGTTGTTTTGAAAATTACGACAGAGCTTTGAAACGATTACTGGGGCGAGTCACGACCAGGTCGCTTTCTTTAAGACGTTTCACGGCACTACCTGAAATGTGCAAGGTAGACTATCAACCGTGCGTCTCCAGGATAAAACAGCCCAGATTCTTTTTCTGTACGATTAAAGGCTGCACTGCCCAGAATCGGTCGAGAATAACACCTCTGAGAATATGGTTTAGAAAAACCACTCGAGAAAACAAAGGAGGAAAAGAACGATTCGTCAACACAAATCGCGGGAGATGAGAAGGGGAGAAAACCAGAGAAGAGCGTTCGATTCTCGGTTTTGGAGTGAAGAATGAGGATCCCGAGCTCTCTATTTATAGAGGGGATTCGACCTCGCCGACCCGGTTCACGACCCGCTCGCGCAAGCCCACGCTCCAGTAACGGTAACCCACGAGGCGGAAACGTGCGGAAGCGTGCCGAAACGTGGATGCGCGTGTGGAGAACGTGGAGGCGTGTGCTGGACTCGGTCTTTGCTTGCAGGATTCTCGGAGCAAAAAAAAAAAAAAATATATTTATTTTCTGAGCACCAAAAAATATTCTTTTACGGCCCAAACCCAAGCCCGGTCCGGTCGGTCGGCGGCGTCGCGCGCGTTATTATTTTTTTTTGGCATTAGCTCACTCCGTTCACAAAAGTGTGTACCCCAAGGGCACACCCTTGGAGGTGATATCCCACATATATAAACACTTCTAGAGTGTGTGATCTACCCAATGTGGGACATAGAATTTTCAATTCACACTTAACACTAGTTTCTCCACTTGTGTTTACATTTCAAACTTCACAAACTCACTAGTAAACTCACTAGTGTTCCAACAATTCGTGAGTACGATCAACGGTCCTCCCATGAATCTTTCACTCCGGTTTTGACAAAAAAACAGAAACAACAGTTGAAGGCACAAGTGCTTGCCAACCCTCCGTATCGTACCCGATCAAGGGGTCCTTCTCTAACTCCTCAATGATTATTCTTTAATGGAACGCTCGAGACACGCTTCCAGCGGAGGATTTCTTTCAAGGCAGAATTGACTTGCCCAGTTATAGATTTTCGTAGTCATTTTGTTTTTTCTTTGAGGGTTTTGGCCTAGTCCCCCCTCTCTCCTTGTATATTTTTTCCTTCTTTTAATAAAATTTTAGAGTTTGACGGGCATAGGACAGAGACTTTCCGGGGTGCCAACCTAGTTGGGATGTCGGTGTGACATCCTGATGTCGGTCTTTTCTTCCTGCTTAGCAAAAAAAAATTATTTTAATTAAAAGCGTTCAAACTTTCTTCTTTTGTTACATGCTTTCTCAAAAAGTTCACATACTTTCAAAAATTAGAATAATTCATTATTAAAAATTCCACATAATGAAAATCACATACATTTTTTTTTATGAGAAACTACTCAAAATAACATTTTATGTTAAATATTTGTAAAATATATTTTATATTAAATAGTTTTATTTTTTTAATGAATATGTCAAACAGTTTTATTTTAAAAAAGAAAGAAAGAAAAAAAGAATGAAATTTGTTTCGTCAAAAAAATAAATAAATTGTAAACTAACTAAATAGACGGTTACATTGAACCTCTCGAATTAATCAAACATTGTTTATATATAGAGTTTTTAAAAAATATATACACTTTCAAGCAAACATTTTTTTTTTTTTTAGAAACCAAAATAGATTACACAGATCTATGTCCTTAAAATCCAAGAAGCATATATAAAATAAAAAGCCATTAGAAGTTTAGTATCACCAAGATAAGAGAAGTTTACTAGTTTTAACATAGAAATAAATTTAGAACAGTTTCTTCCTTTGTGTTTTGAAATGTGCACGACATGATGGAACAGCGAGCTAAGCGGTCTCTGTTGCTGGTTAGGTCACCCCAGACTTCACCAACAGCTTAGTCAAGTTCTCTGGGGATCAAACTTGATACTTGACCTTTCCAGATGGTGCAAGAAAAACCTCTGCAAGTTCAAGCTTATCTGAGGTAAAACTTTGTTTGAATTTCTTTATAAAAAAAAAAATATATGGATTTGTATATCAGCAACACAATTTGCTTCTAATACGACTTTGTTTGTTTTGATTTCTCGTCTTTGTAAGGTGTATTTTTTATTTTCCGTTTTAGTACGATGTCTTTTTGATTGAGGTTGAAAGATTAACTTTGTTCAAAATTCAATCAATGACTTTTGTGTCGTCAATGTTGCAAATTCGAAAACATGAGTATTTCGGTGGCATGAATATAGTTATATTTGGAGGCATATGTACTATGTCATTTTATGCTCTTAAAAATGGATGTTGAGAGTTTGTTCGTAGATTCATCATTTTTTATTTTTAACGACTTTGAATATGTATTGTATCGATGTACAATAAATTTGAATTAATTAATATCGTTTATTTGCCTTTGTTTAAAAAAAATGAAATCAAGCTGATGAATTTAAAAGGTAATTTTCGCTCTCTAATGAGTTTTTATCAAATCTATTATTAGAGTAATATAAATATATAGTATTTTCTTAATAATATCATTACATAAATAATTTTTTTTGAGGATGGTATAAATAAATTATAAGTTTGTCAAAAAAAAACTTATAAGTTAAACTTTAATTATTGTTTGAAATTAAAATTGTATAATTCTATCTGTTAAAATGTGATTTCTTTTACTTTCCTTTTTTGTTAATATTAAAAAAGTGATTTTTCCTTTCAAATTTAAAAAAAAAAAAAAGTGATTTCTAGACCCTCATGATCAACATAGCAACATTTTTACAGAAAACCTTTTAACATAAAAAAATAATGAACAAACATAAAAATTATATATAAATATGTTAATTATGAAATAAAAATTAGCCAAAGTCCAAGTTCATAAATTTTATTGTGTAATGAAGAAATTAAAGCTTATTTCTAAATCATTCTTTTATAATAGCTTAAATCAAATATATGGGAAAATAAATATAGATTATTCTACATTACCTTTATTTTAAATAATTCTATAAGAGGACGTCTGATATTAACACAGTGCAAAGGTGAATCTTACTCATTAAAGATGGTAATATTCCATATTTGGAACATGTTTAAATGGTCAATATCGTATTAGCTTGACTCATAATATAAATTACTTTTTTGAAGGATAATATAAATTACTTATTTTTTGTTCTAAATTTATTAAAAAAAATTTAACTCGTGTTTTTTAAGACTTTTTTCTTTTGATTATAAAGTAAAGAATTGAAAAAGATAATAAAAATTTTAAACCCTTATTTAGTATTTCTTCGTAAACTATATATTTCTATTTAATTAATATTTTTTCTCAAAATAAAAAATATGTCTCACATAGACCTCTTCGGGCAAAACCATTGAACAACTAGGGATGGCAATTCGACCCAAACCCATCGGGCACCCGCAAAAAATACACGCAATGGGCGGGTAAATACCCGCACTTACGGGTATGGGGACGGGCTCGGGTAATTACCCGCAAACTTGAACGAGCATGGGCGCGGGTACGGGCACTCTAATGCCCAGCCCGCCCCGCAGCCCGCATATATATAATTATAATATTATATATATATATATACATATATATATTTAAATTTATATATCACTAAAATTAGTTCATACAAAACTTTGAATGCTTTTGATTTGGCAAAATACTATTATTTGCAAAATTTTATGTATTGATTTAAATTCAGTTATGTTTCTCTTCTTTTTTTTTTGTTTTTTTTTAATTAAAGTGCGGGTAATGGGCGCGGGTACGGGCATTTAGATGCCCATAGGGCATGGGGACGGGCATTAAAATTGTTGCCCACGAGGGTATGAGTATGGGGACTGGCATCTTTTATAAACATGGGTACGGGGATGGACATTACAGTACCCTGCCCAATGAGGCCCCATTGTCATCCCTATGAACAACGGATATATTGTAGCAAGTTGCAACAATGTGATCCATGCCCATATGTCTAACTATGATCCGGAATTCACAATTACCATCCCCTTAAACATCACAATATTTTTAATGTAAGGTATCATGATCGTCGAAGCTTGTGAGCGGGAGTAATTCCAATCAATACGTGCACTTTTTCTCTTTAGTGATATCTTGGTTTATGACGATTGACTATCCGAAAATTGAGAATCAACACGCTCCCACATAGAGGGGATTCGACCCATGGATGTCTCTTTCGGTGTAGACCTCATCCTTTTAGGTGTTCCCTTGGTTACCACATATTTTGGATGTGGAGACAACATTGTGTCTTCCGAAAATTCTAGTTGACGCATCGCCTTTTTGATGTGGAGTTTCATCTTGTAAGAGTTTTTTTTAGACGTTTTTGAATGTCATTCCACCTATCCATTATAGAAAAGTCATAATTATCTTCCTCTCTACATACACTTAACCTTTGCCAATGAGGGTCTATGTCATCCAATCAAATAGGAAATTTTCCTTTTCTCTTCATTGCAATAATACATGCACATGGCAACCCGTACGATGTCTTTTGCACACAACCGCAATCTTTCTTAGCAAAGCTGAATGTCTTGGATTGTTTTACTTCTCCAAAGATAAAACACAATGTAGTTCTAGATACATAACCCTCCAACTCATAGTACAAAAAGTTGTCTTTATATCTATGTTCAATGACGGTACGACTCCTCCCAAAACTTGCTTGTATCTCACCAAGTTGGATAGCCAACATTTTGTCTATTTCATCCCAACATGATGTCAAATCTCCCACACTACTACTCAATATTTTTTTCAACTTTCTATGAGCCGATTCAACAATATCGGTTGTTTTGCATCCTAGACGCAAGACATTATATGTTCATGCCCTCACAAATTTTTTCTTAATGGTGTTCAATATTGTGGTTACAACATATGTATGGAACTTTGGAAATGATTTGCATACATCTTTGAATCTCTTTATGCACTTGCATATGAATCCTCCTTAAGAGATTCAACCAAATCTTTCTAAGCACTCATGATTTTGTCAATAATATCACTTGTCTTCTCCTCCTTCGCTTCCTTCACTTTTTTCTCATCAACTTTTACATCTTTAGGATTTGCTTTGACTCTACAATTTATAATTCCCTTAGCTCTTACATTCTTCCCAATATGAAAATAACAAATTATAGCGTTAGTTTCAGGGAGAACTTTAGCAACAACATTCATCTGAGTGTTGTCCATGTCAGTGACAACCACCTTGGGCATATTGAGTTTTGAGGACAAAAGACCAACCAACATCTCAAGTTCCCAAGTAAAGTTATCCTCTTGTTCAAAGGAAAGAAATGAAAAAACAACAAAATATGTCATGTTGGTAGAGGTGACACCAACAATCACAAATAACAGCATTCAGTAGAAATTGGTTTTGTAAGTGGGATCCATGGCCAAAACCGTTTGAAAAGTGTTAAGCATATTAATTGCTCTTGTGAAATAGACATATTTATGCTCCTCAAACTTCAAAATCATGTATTGCATCTCCGTCTTGTCACCTCTTATCCCCTTGTGCCATCTAGTTCGTGTATTATACACTTGCTTGATATTCGTCAAACTTTCTTTGTTTTTTGCTTCAAATCCGTGAGAATATTCTTAGGCAACGCCAGGCTCTTTGTCTTGCCGACAACTCTTTTCTTCTCCTCCTCTTTTATTCTACCCGCAAGAAGGTGGCCGCCTAACTTTGGCTTCAACTCATGGTTTTGAATTCCACTAAGCATTGCCAACCACCAATCATTTATACCTTTCTCAAAGAAACCACGCAATATAAACGGACAATAACATTTCCTTGAGTCTGTGCCTTCAAGTTTTGGTTTCTTCCTCGTCTTTGGTGGTTTGTATACACCACTCCTTTCACATTAAAACGTCAATGTTAGCTTTTTTATACTAGATTTATCTATAGATATAGTAAATCCCGTCCTTGCTGCTTGTCGACGAACCCAACCAAGCAGATCATCTCGCTCACGCCATCTTTCCTTTGTTAAAAAAAAGAGGGGGTGTCTACTTCATAACCGCGGAGCTTGGCAACACTAGTAGGTACCGGTTAAGGTTTTTCTTTGATGTGAGCTTGAAAAGGAATTTTGACTTTAAACTTCACATTAACGGTTGGGTTGACATCAAAGGAAGCTTTGCCATAAGCTTCAATTATGGCCGGTTTCAGCTCAACGCCATCATCCATCATATTTTCAACCATCACTATATGTCTATTGAATAAAAAAATAACAAGGAAAAAAATATAAATAATTTGTGCAACAAGGTAAGAAAGAAAAAAAAATGGCGTAAAAATTAAAATATTGGGTGTCAACGTGACTTAAGTCACGTTCATCTACCATGCATGACTTAAGCCACGTTGGGTTTACACCTACGTGAGTTAACCCACGTTGGCCTAGCGTGAGTTAACTCACGTTCAACCTGCATCCAGAAATGACCAACACAACTCAAAAACCAGCTAAATCAAAGTAGTTTTGATTTCACATTACTTGATTTTTGACGTTTTATGAGCGTAGAGTTTTGCTTCCTAACGATTTGCAATGACTTTAAGTGAAAATTTTGCTCTAAAAATTCACACTTTCTGGGTTTTTAGAGGTGAAGAGGAAAAGAAAATGTGTTGAAGTGTGGGACTGCTGGGTTTTGTCCTAAAACAGTACACCCTACCAACATGACTTAACTCACGTTGTAAGTACTGAACGTTACTTAAGTCACGCAGGGATACTTTGATGATTTCAAGTGAGAGTAACCAAAATTGATTGTGAGAAGAGCAATTTTCTATCATGTATTATTGTTGGGCTTCCGAGTTTTCAATACCACCTCAGAGAACCACTACGGGGAACATGCACAGAACCTTCCTCTGAAACAAGTATAGTCCTTTCTTAAGCTCAAAGCATTTGGATCAACAATTTCTTCACGAAACTCCCTTTTTAACTATCACTTCCTCGTGAACTTGCCAGAGTAGATGTTTATTTTTTTATTATGGAATGAAAATGACATGAAACTAAGAAACAGGTTGAGGGGTACAAATAGAGACATCTCCATGTAACCTTTAAAAGGAGCACGTGAGCACATTATTAATAAATCAGTTTGCTTGTTGGTTTTGCGGTATGTGTATATACAAGTTTTAGAAAGATATAAGTGAAAAATTATGATAATGTATGTTTTTAAAATAAATTAAAATATTAACGTACATTAAGAGATATTTGAGAGAATTATAATATCACTATGTGAGGTATAATGATGGGGCTAGTTAGTTAGTCACGTACGTGGTTTAAAACTTGTTGCATTTGTTCTTTGTCAATAGTCTTCACGTATCGTTTGTTTGTAGCATAGGGTTGGGTTGGGGCAAAAGAATTAGTCATTATACTCTTTAAAAAAATGACAGTCACAGAACCTTAATTTCTTTTATCTCTAAAACACAAATAACGTTTTTTCATTATTATTTTAGCATCAAATATATAAACATAATAAATGATAATACAAAATCATAAAATATACCATCAAATAATTGCAACAAACTTTGCAAATATCAAAACCACCAAAGTATCAAGCCTAAAATAGCATAAAATTCTTGCAAAAAAAATCATACAAAATAACCAAACTGAAAGACCCTAAATTACCTAAGTTATGGCTCACTTAATAACAATGTTCAAGAGCTTAAATGCAACATTACAGGTTAGAGCTCATCAAGAACTTAAATTTCAATTACAAAAGAGATTACGCAACCTAAACCGTCAAATTGAAGTGATCCGAACCGGTTTGATCTGTTTTTCTGGTTTTACCAAACCTATGTACACCCCTACCTCCAGACATGATAGGTTTATCCACCAATAATTCAGCTAGAATGCAACCAGCACTCTACAAGCCAATTGCACCACCGTAATCTGTAGCACTTAGCAAGTTCAGGTGTCTATAACAAAGTCACAACAAGGCTTGCCAATGGAACCTTCCTATCAGGTTCATAAACAGTTGCTAGACCAAAATCTCCGATATTATCAACTAGAAGTTTAGAACCTTTTATGTCACCCTATCATGACAGTGTTCTGGTCTACATAACAGTTGCTTCATGTGGAGATGAATTAAATAAAAAACTTTATATTGTTACTGGATAAGTTAAATTAAACCTTTATTTAATTCATCTCCTCATGTTAAAAAGTTCTAAGTTTTTGTACACAAACTTTTAATAGTATTCTAAGAGTTTAATTTTTATCCAGTAACAATATAAAGGTTTTTTTTTACATATGCATCCCAACAAAATCAATGTATAATGTCATTTTCATATGTAAGTTTCTAAAATATCTCCATAAATACCTATAAAGTGTAATTTGATTGAATGCAGTGTAAAAAAGTTTTACATTGTCGGTTTATTTTTTACATATGCATCCAACAAAATC
Organism: Medicago arabica; assembly: GCA_946800305.1. NCBI lineage: Eukaryota > Viridiplantae > Streptophyta > Magnoliopsida > Fabales > Fabaceae > Medicago > Medicago arabica. Next base: position 5,419,607 of record OX326970.1, read on the forward strand.
AATGTATAATGTCATTTTCATATGTAAGTTTCTAAAATATCTCCACAAATACCTATATGTAATTTGATTGAATGCAGTGTAAAAAAGTTTACATTGTCGGTGTATACGAGTTAAATCCATATTTTGAATAAAAATAGAGGTATTTCTGCATAAGCTGCTAGGGAAGAGTTTTCTGCATAGAAGACTTTTTCAGCAGCATGGTGAAGCTGTGAATATCACACATTAATACAGTTTGGCCACTCTAGTCTACATATTCCAAGTGAAAAGAAGTAAAACTAGCCATGTTGCCATGTTTGAGTGCAAAAGTTGTATATACCAATTTTGCTGCAAAATCTGCATCAAGGGTTTCAGACAAGATTATATGCTAAAAAATGAGATTGAGAAGGGCTTTGAGACAATAATTTTCAAGCTCATGATGTAACAATTTCAGTACTCAGTAGCCTATATAATGATATAATTAAAAAACCTCGAAAATAACTTGATCGGTTTGATTCTCACAACAGTAGAAGTTGGAACCATGCTTCAGCAAATGAAAGAAATGAGGCATGTGAGAAGCAGCCACACTATACTTTCAACTATTTACGTAAGAGAATAATCAAAACTCAATTAGAAACAGAAATATTTCAGATCAAGGACAGGAATGAATCACCATATAAAAGGTAATACTACACTAAAAACTGTTATAAGATTTATGAAACAGAAATTTACAATTTACATAGCATAGAAAATCAAACCAATGCATATTAGATGGTTTCTTGTTGAAGTGCATAAGTAAGATTTCTATTGTAACACATAGAAGACAGAAAGTAGATATGCAGGGTGAGGTGAAATGTACTAGAGGAAGAAGAGAAGATTACTTGAATAACAAGCTACCTGGAGTTAATTAGCTTAATCTAGTTCTTTAGCATGTAATTAGGTGTTATGTACAAGACGCTATCACTATAAATATCCCTTGTACCGTCATTTTCACATATGAGAAATAAGATTGTTTTCTATCTTTTGCTTTTCATAACAAAATGCTGAATATAATGACAGTAGGCATGGTTTGGGAAACACGACCAACACACATAACTTGTTCTTGCTGTACAGAAATCTCAAATTGGAAGAACATGGTAAATAAAAAGCATTGTTCCTGTTATTGGAACAAACAAAACATCAACTTTTGTTTAAGCTTGTAACTATATAATCTGGCAACTTCTCCAATGGAAAAGGTGGTCTTGCAGAGGCCTGGGCCGCTTTGGTGGCCTTGAAAGAGACGAGATTAGTCTTGTTGTGGTTGGGATGATTTCGGTACATTGCTGCTGAGTTGAAGGTGAGATGAGGGCCTTGTTGTAGATCTTTTAAGAAGAGTTGATAATCAGATTGCCACTTATCCAGAACAACAACAGATCCATCATTCTGTTCATCAGAATTGGTCTTGGAAATCAAAATTGCAGCAGGCAGGTAACCGCCATTGACGTTGGTGTTAGCTCCTCCTCCTTCTACTCCTCCAGACAAGTCATAACCAAGAGCATAGTCAACGGATTTCAAAATATGACCAAGATGAGTCTTGATTTGAAATGTTGTGTCATTGTTTCCAATATCTTCCACACGAGCAACCACGGCAACAGCTAAACGATATATTTTGGCAGCCCCGCAGCAATCTCCTTCTCATCATCATCATCATCTTGGAGGACAATATCGAGAACAACATAATTCACTAACTGAGTCCTATTGAATGAATGCGTGAAGGGTGCATTCCAGTACTCATCAGCCTTTAAGGAAAAAGCGGTCAAGGTAAATGGATCAAGTAAAGTAATTTTTTTGGCAACCCTAGTGCATATGACAATAGGACCAATATTTGCACCGAACGAAGCAGCAACATCAGGAGGCAGAAAAATCAAATCCGCGCAGCAAATTGGGACGATTTCAACAGAAAAGTGTATCTATACTCAGAAGGAATCTTATGAGAATAACTCTTAGTGGGAACTATGTCTCCTATACATCCCACAAGACGCGAAGCATTATCTAACCTATTGAAATAGAAAGTAAAACCTTGATCGTTGCGTTCGATTCGCTTAACACCGCTAAGGGGACCAAAACAGTTCATAACGATGATCTGCTCCACATGAAAGAAAGTACGCAGATGACAAACATGTTCTTGACTTACCTTCACAACCATAACCGGTCGTCGTCGGCGACCCTCCATCTTGACCTAATTTTGTTTGTTTTTTTGTTTTTGCAATTGCAATTGGGATACACTGCCTCACTTTTCTAACAAAATAATCTAGATGAATGTCATGATTGTCATATAGTATTTCATAAAAATTAGATTAAAATTAAGTTAAGCATAGCGAGACGGGTTAACATTTATAAATAAGAGATTTCCAAAAAAATAGCATATAATTTTATTTTACTTTAAATAAACATTAAATACAAAAGTGTGGAGGAAAAGATTAGATTAAGTATAGCGAGACGGGTTAACATTTAACATATTAACATTTTGATTAAATTAAATCTAGAGTTAATATAGTAAAATCAGACGATAGAATTGGGATAAATTTAAGGTTAATATTGCATCGGGTTAACATTTAGAGTTAACATTTAGAAATAAGATATAAGTAAGAGATTAGCATTTTGATTAAATTAAATCTATGATTAATATAGTAAAATCAGGCGATAGAATTAGGTTAAATCTAGGGTTAATATTGTGTTCGGGTTAACATTTAGAAATAAGAGTATAGCGAGACGGGTTAAAATTTATAAATAAGAGATTTCCAAAAAAATAGCATATAATTTTATTTTACTTTAAATAAACATTAAATGCAAAAGTGTGGAGGAAAAAATTAGGTTAAGTATAGCGAGACGGGTTAACATTTATAAGTAACATATTAACATTTTGATTAAATTAAATCTAGGGTTAATATAGTAAAATCAGATAATAGAATTGGGATAAATCTAGGGTTAATATTGCATCGGGTTAACATTTAGAAATAAGATATAAGTAAGAGATTAACATTTTGATTAAATTAAATATAGGATTAATATAGTAAAATCAGGCGATAGAATTAGGTTAAATCTAAGGTTAATATTGTGTTCGGGTTAACATTTAGAAATAAGAGATAAGTAAGAGATTAACATTTTGATTAACTTAAACCTAGGGTCAATATAGTAAAATCAGGCGATAGAATTAGGTTAAATCTAGGGTTAATATTGCGTTCGGGTTAACATTTAGAAATAAGATATGAGTAAGCGATTAACATTTTGATTAAATTAAATCTAAGAGTAATATAGTAAAATCAGGCAATAGAATTATGTTAAATCTAGGGTTAATATTGCATTCAGGTTAGCATTTGGAAATAAGAGATAAGTAAGAGATTAACATTTTGATTAAATAAAATATAGGGTTAATATAGTAAAATGAGGCAATATAATTAAGTTAAATCTAGGGTTAATATTGTGTTCGGCTTAAAATTTAGAAATAAGAGATAAGTAAGATATTAACATTTTGATTAAACTAAATCAAGGGTTAAAATAGTAAAATCAGGCGATAAAATTAGGTTAAATCTAGGGTTAATATTGTGTTCGGGTTAACATTTAGAAATAAGATATACTGCTCTCCCATGCACAAAACAATCGCGTCCTGCAGCCTTGCCCAAAATACATATGCGCTAGTTAACTAACGCAACTGTAAAATTAACTAAACTTAAAATTTCGTTTTTTTTTTTACACTTGCGTGAGTAACTCACGCTATTTCAAAGAAATCTCAATTTTTGCAGGAACATGAGAAATGGTACTTCAACTTATTGAATTTTATAATGCTTTAGCTTTAGTATCACGTGAGTATTTTAACACAACTCACCATGGCCTACAGTAAATATTTAGCTTTAGCTTTATAGTTTAACATTTTTAGTGCTTTAGCTTTAAAACTCAAAATTAAGATTTCTTTGAATTAGTGTAAGTTAACTCAAGCAGGTGTTAATTTCTGCGTGAGTTAACTCATGTTGCGTGACTTAATTCACGCAGGGGTATTTTCGTCAGTTCAGCTGGGCGCGAGCGAAAAGTGCAAGGGGGAGAGCAGTATTCCTTTTCTATCTATTTATGCTGGGGCAAAATTTTGACTTCTAAATCACGGTTTTGACCCACCTTAATTTTTGTTAAGGGATTTACTTTTCTCGCCTATGTTATTCTAGCGGGCTCTATTTTTTTCTAAAAATACCCTCAGATTAATTCGGATTACATAATTCGAACATGTCCTGATTATATAATCTGAAATGTTTCAGTACACATAACTGAAACAAAACAACCCAGATTTGCATGTCATTGTGATTTTTATCATTGTTTTTCAATAAATGTTTGTATAAAGGACAATTAACTTAAATATTATTATATCAAAAAATGATTATATATATATATATATATATATCATTATACCAAAAAAGAGTTGAATTTATATCATTACACATTTCACCTAATGATATACATTTCAACTAAACTAATGATATATATCTAATATATGGCGTCGAAATATCAATGGGACTATCATCCACTTCAACCTTCACACCAGGATCAACCCTTTTATCAGGATCAAGATTTTCAATAATGTACAATTCTTCGTCATCTCCTATCACCTCTTGACCCACCGTCCGACTTAGCTCATTATAATCTGCCATCCAGCTGACATATATATTAGGCCAGCTTTGTGCATCCACTCGAAAGTGTTGTCTCCATAGTGGGCAAATGGGAGGAATCGGACAACCATCCTTCAAATACAATGCCATAAAATGGTTGTCATTCACATATGCTAGACACATCCCCCGATCGATACATGGCGGTGGCGGTGGACCACATAGAGGGAAATAGGTTTTCGATCGCTCTTTTCCAATGGACAACACAACAAATGTTTGGTTGAATTTCTGTGTGATGAGGAAACTCATATCAGGCATGGTCATCCATTTATCTGGTGGTGCATTCCCAATACCGCCAAAGGATAGAGCGTATGAGACCTCTTTATACCGCCTATCATCATTAATCATCCTCTGACAGCGAGCATTTTCTACACCGACAAACTCTTTGTAAAGGTGGTAACAGATTAATTGATGATCACCAACAGTCAAGTTACGTAGGACCGCAACTACTCGGAACCCACAATGGCCATCACCAGGTACATCCTCAACCTTTTCAATAAAGTCATGCATCCAATTTGGGATTTGATTTTTGTGTGGTTTGTGGACTTTAACTAGCATTGGCTTCAGATTTTTTGGAATTGGCTTAGGAAGAGTAGGAGACATGTTACTTTTTTGTGCACTCTTTCTACTTGTTCCTGTTGATTTTATCTGTGAACCCTATGTCTGTTGTTCCTAGGAGTCAATAATCTCCCATAGAAAAGGGGATCGCCTTGTCGATCGAATGCTTTGTTTATATTTCTTTGGAGCTCCTTTGATGGTGACCTTATTTGGCGGTGGACGCATAAAGGTGGTCTCCGGTAAAACAAACTGTCAGAATTGTTCTTTCATATGCACCTTCATGTTGTAATCGACGTTCTTGAATCGGGCCTAGAATGTGTAAAAAAATCTGTCATTTTGGTTGTTGCTGGAAAATAGATAAAAACATGCATTTTGTTCTGAGCACTGATATTGTTTGGAGTTTATAATCCGAAAGGGATATGCACATTCCGGATTATAAATTCCGGAACTTCCCGATACACCATTTGCATGAGTCTTAAATGCACTTGCATGGGGCGTAAATGCTATCGTTCGGATTATATAGTCCGGAATTCAACTATATTGTCCGGATTATATAATCCGGATTGCACTAGTACAAAAAACATAAACACAAATCCTGGGCAGAACCTAAAGTAACACAGTATTTCAGAAAAATACCTGAAGAATATCTCATTCTGGAAACAGAGAGATGTCTGCTTTATGAAGCTGCGAGTCAACCTCGTACTTGAACCCATAGCCGTTTCTACAAATCCGGAGGCTCGGCTCTACAAGTGAAAAGCGGCCCGTAATAAAATAAAAATGTATTTTTTTTAAAAGAAGAGTGTTCTATTTAAAAAATTTAAAAGATAAATACAATGTGTCGTATATATGCGGTACATTCAAAGGTGAAAATCACTACCATATACATGAGGAACCTCAAACCATCCTCCCAAAAAAACACCCACCAAACGCCAAAAGCAAGAGGACCCAATTCTAATAGGCCTAATTTTTTTTTTGAGGCACATACCTTGGGGAGGCCCAATTCCATTGAGCGGTTTGCACACCCCAAGGTCCGACCCTGCTCGAACCTCAATCTCTTCCAGTGAGTGTGGATTTCATCCAAACGGTGGGCGGTGTCGTTCTTTATCTTCAAAGCAATTGTACACATACACGGTAATCAGTGAGTGATCAAACTCAAACAACCACATCTTGATTTATCCATACCAATTTCAAGTGCTTTATTATACTCTTCTACGAGATGATGCAATGCTTCCATTGAAATGTTTCGGATCAACCTTGACCACAACATCTATCCTTTGAACCTGTGTTCAAGGATGATAATGCTCGTCTGAAACGAAGCATGTATTGCGGTATGTTGCAATTCTAGCATGTCATGAACGAATTTTCAGTTTGTACTTAAATCGCCCATACTACTACTCAGATATTTTTTCAACCGAGTGTGTGCAGATTCAGCTCTGTTTGTTGTAGTATTCTCCATATGAATTACTTTGTCAACCCAAAACCTCACAACCTTCTCATTAACAAGATCCAAAATTGTCTTTTCAACATAATCTAAAAACTTAGGAAATTTTCCGCATACAACTTTGAACCGGTTCCAATTATCAATATATGCTTCCTCCATTTTGAAATCCACAATATCCATCCATGAAGCCATCATAGTCTTCACCACCGAAGCAGGCTTGATCTTTTCCCCATCCTTGCCTTTGAGATCCTTCTCTTTGCAATCCAATTTACACTTTTCTCTCACATTTTGTCCAATGTGAATAGAGCACAACAGAGTAGTAGCATCTGGGAAAACGTTTTCCACGACATTGATCAAAGCATTGTCCCGATCAGTGACAACTACTTTGGGATAGAGATATTTGGAATGCAACAGCTCACGACACCTCTCAAGAGCCCAATTAACGTTGTCTTGCATCTCAGACATGATATAAGCAAAAGCAATAAAGAAGGTTTTCATGGTAGAGGTGTTACCGACAAACTCAAGCAATGGAAGACGATACTTGTTGGTCTTATAGGTGGAATCCAACACAAGCACCATGGATAACGTGTTAAATAACTTGATAGAATTTGGATGTTCCCAAAAAACATCACTGACATCATCAGAATCATGGTACTTCCTAAAATGATACTTGTAATCGTTATCAACCAAAGACTTCAAGAGATGTTGCATGTCCGTCCTCGTACCCCTAATAGACTGCCTATACCTGTGACATGCATTATAAACGTGTTTGATAGTAGTTGAAGTGGTACGGTTCCTCTTTTGTAAGTTGGTAAGCATTTGTCTCGGAGGAATGTTTGAATCCACCATCTCATGAATGTGCACACGTTCATTTGGGTTTAGACGACCAACGGTTTTATGACCTTTCAACACATTTGTCATATCATGGTTGTGTCTACCATCACCAACTTTGAGGCTCCAATCACCAGCAGTCAACAAGTAACCTCTCAGCCGAAACAGACACTCACATTTACCAGAACCAGTTATCTCGTGCCAAGTCTTTCTCTTGTACTCGGTGTATGAACCTCCCCTTTCACATATCAAAGTAACAAATGCGCTTCTTCCATTGCCACCATTATCGGATTTACCAATAACAGTGAAAAAACTGAGCTTCCTAGCTTTCTCACGAACCCACTCCAACAAATCATTTCGTGTTGCAAACTTTTGTGTAGTGGTAAAATGTTCTCGCTGATTAATACAAAAAACATGAGGAATAGGAGGAGGAGGAGCATTGTAACGCCCACTTTATTTATTTAATTATTTTATTAGAGTATATAGTATATTATTATATAATATATGATTTTAATGATGTTTGTGACGTATGAGATGATGTTGTGGTGTGACGTTTATTTTATTGTTTAATAAAATAAAATATGTGATGAAAATTAAGATGTAATATAATAACAAATATTTCGAGAGATGGGGTTGTTTTCATAAATAAGATAGAGTTGTGGGGATAAGTGAGAATAGAAAGAATTATATAAGGGAGTTAGGTTTAGAAAGAAACAGTCAGTACGTTACAGACTTTTGGCAAGAAGGGAGAAAAGTGGCTAGAGAAGAGGGAACCTCAATTCTGCAATATTACCAGGTAAGGGTGAGCCTAGCTTCAATTATATTACTGTAATTCATCTATTTATGATTAACGAAGGAATTAGGAGGTAATTTTGAGGGATTTCATAAACTAGGGTTTAGGGGATTTTTGGATGAATTGATGTTAGAATGATGTGAATTGGTGTAGAAACCTGTTACAGAACCTAGATTAATCACTAGGACTATAATTCTGATAGATTAGAAGCATAAAACGAAGAATTGGACGAGTTTTGGCGAGGTTTCAAGCGAACCTGTAACCCCTCTGCGATAGCTCGCCGTGGCGAGCAGTTAAGTATTCACTTGCGAGGCGAGCAGCTGAGCTCGCCGTGGCGAGCAACCCTTTAGTGCTCGCGAGGAGAGCAACATCACTCGCCGTAGCGAGTAAGTGGCAGAATGCAATTTAAGTAGCTCGCCGTGGCGAGCAGTCCCACTTGCCACAGCGAGCAATGTGGTCTCAGACCACTATAACTTGAGTTTTAGAACTCTATTTTGAGCGAGGCTTTGAGGGTAGACTTTTGGATAGCATTAGAGATGTTTAAGACCTAAATTAGAACCTGTAATGACGCTGTAAGATGATTTTAAGACGTTGGCGTTAATCTATGATTAAAGTGATTATTAAGTGAGGTTTATGAACGAAGTACAAATGATGTTTGTGATGATAACTATGTGCTGTAAATATATATGTTAAGTGTGCTGAGCTGCTGCCATGTATTGTATAATTGCATGTGTCGATAAAGAGTCGTATTTGATGTTAAGACGTTGTAATATCTTGTTTAAGAATTAAAGAGTCGAGTCCATGCATTTGCATATTTTTAGACGGTGGAGCTTATGCTCAAAGCGACGGTGGAGCATTTGCTCAAAGCGACGGTGAAGCTTATTAAAGCTAAAATATTGGTACCACATGCATGATGTTAAGATGTTAGAGTTGCATTTAGTCGAGTCCAGTGTATGAGATGTTATGAGACGTTTGTTATGTGAAGATGTCCTGAGATGATTTTATTATACGCAGATGTCTGAGATGTTCTTAGTTATATGTGACGATTATTATTGTTGTTGATGTTAAGCATAATCATTTGAATTATATGTTAATATAATTGTTGTGAATCTCACCCCTTCTGTTGGAATTGCCGCCTTGTGGGCAAGTGCAGGTGACCAAGCTTAGGTTCGTCGATGTGAGAGGTTCTTGTGGAGTCTTAGGAGCTCTGATACGTAACGGGATGGGGATTATTATTATTTCTATTCCTTTTATGTATCATGTTGATTTATTATAATGTTTGCGACGTAACTTGATTTGAGATGTTTTATGAGGCTTTTATGCCGAGACTTATTTATTTAAGATTTTGAGAAGTTTATGAATTCCGCTGCTATGTTTGAATATTGTTTAAGAATAAATTATTATTCAACTTGATTTTAAAGATTTAATGAAATGTGACATCCTGATTTCATGTGTTATACTCTGATTACTTGAATGAAATTTTAAAGTCGGGATTTCGGGGTGTTACAAGCATCCTCTACTTTCGCATCGCCTAAACAAATTTCAACTTTCAGTGGTGGTGGTGGTGGGGGATTCTTGGATTTGGCATTTCCGGAATCATGCACATCTTCAAGTAAAGAACCGACAACACAATAGGAGGTTCAACCTCAGGTGGATCATCATTTGGGCCATCAATAGGAACAACCATAACTAAAAACAGTGCGAAGCAGAGTCAAAAAATGAACACAGTTTCTGTACTGGTGCTACACGGATTATAAAATCTGAAATGCATGAATCTAGCTCAAATTTTAGTTTCCAAAATGCTCCAGTACATATCATATGACGTGATCAAAAGGAAAGCTCCTAAAAAATGAATGAGGGAAGGTTTATATACACATTACCTTCGCATTCGTACGAAAATGATGATGTTAACCCGCCTTGATGTAAAAAGGTTTCCTCATGCATTGGCGTTCTTTGTAACACCTCGTTTTCCCGACATAAAAATTTCATAATAAAATCATCAGAGTATACAACGACGGAGTATTACACTACTTTCTCAATTTCATAAATAGAATATAAAACTATTTATTCAACAATGTATTAGCAACCAACATTTTGCAGCGGAATATTATTTTCATGATAACCAACTCCAACAAACTGGCACATAGGCCTCAACGTGATAATTTTTCGAACATCTATTTAATGACAATAAAGGCTCCAACAACATGTTTCAAAATTGATACATAAAGGAATGATAAAACATGACAACTATTTTCTCATCCCGTTACGTATCAGAGCCCTAGGACACCCGAGCCAACACTTCTACTAGTCTTCATTACCTGCAAGTTACCCATAGGAAAGGCAAAGTTTCCAAGCAGAAGGGGTGAGATTCACATCAATAAATATAGAAATATAATCATCATTTGCATTTAACAACTTCAATAAATAAATCAATAAATATATTTATACATATTCACAACATTAGTGTTCACACACTTCTTCGATGGCTACAACAACAACGACAAGACGACCAGCAACAACAACTACACGACAATGCAGCCGACAACGACGACAAGACGACTAGCAACAACAATTAAATGCAATATGCATGCGGTACCGTTAACGCGTTTGAATGACAAGGCATTCCAGGGCATAAGCCCTCAACAGTTGAATGGTTAAAGCATTCCCAGGGCATGAGCCCTCAACAATTGAATGAACTAGCATTCACAAGGCATAAGCCCTCAACAGTTGAACGACAAGGCGTTCTCAGGGCATAAGCCCTCAACAATTATGAGTATGCAATGGACTCTATTCAGTGTATATCAGCATACAACTCTCCTGCGACAACGACAACATGAACCACAACTACTACGACTCAACAATGCATATAATTAAATATGACTTACCCTGCAACATTCGTCAATAGCAACATAATAATATTGTATGATGTAACTCATTAACAATTATACTCCACAACTTGCATAAATAATTAATATAGCTAATCATAGGACAACGGTCGACTAATCAGTTATTTTAGGTTCAACAGCTCCTTCAATTATCTTAGTAATTTATGAGCATCTACCTCACACACTAAATCATCCCTCAACTCGAAACAGAACGGCTTCTGGTACTGGGCAGTTTGCCAGGCGAGTGCTCTTGTCGCCAGGCGAGATTGAACGGGTTCCTCGCCAGGCGAGCAGACTTGTCGTCAGGCGAAAAATAAGCAGGTTGCTCGCCAGGCGAACAGACTTGTCGCCAGGCGAGGGATAAACAGGTTGTCGCCAGGCGAGCAGACTTGTCACCAGGCGAGGGATGAACAGGTTGCTCGCCATGGCGAGAAGCTTATTCGCCAGGCGAGTCGCGACAGAACAGACTACGGGATTCTGCAGTTTTTCACCCCAACCCCCAATTCTCTCAAATTCTAACTCCTAAACTAGTTACAGCAATCCATTCAGGTTTTGTCCACAACTAGGACTCTTTCTAACACTCTTAAACAACATTCTTGTACTCAATTTCACCCTAAGGATCAATTCAACCCTAAATTCCCAAATTCTACAACCCTCTTCTTAATCACAAATCAAATTATATGACTATATTCATAACATAAATCTCACCCTTACCTGAATTCGGATGAAAGAAGATTCTAAGACCTTTGATTCTCTCCCTCCTGGTTCTCCTCTTGGCTTTCTCCCAAAACTGATGTTTTTGTACGTGAAACTGTTTCTGTCAGTTTTCCTTTTCTCCTAACTCCCATAAATATTTTCTATTATATTAAATAACTCCCCCTTAATTCCACTTAACTACCACTTAAACCAAATAAATATTATTTAACCCTCAACCTCTAAAATAATAATAATTCTCACTTTCTATATAAAATAATAATAATAAATCATATAATAAAACATAATACACCACATACTCAACAATAGTTATTTAAAATCATATGAAAGACTCTAAACAAATCAGAAATAAATAATTAACAACTAGGGCGTTACATTCTTTACAACCAAAGTAGCTTAATGATTTATCAATATTGTCACAATCAATTTTTATTTTTATTTTTAAAAATGATTGTCACAATCAATTACATCAGCGTATATTACATCACAGGACAAACACCTGAAGGTTGTGTGCTCTAACAAGGTTATTTATTTCAACGATATGGTATCTTATTTAGCTGAACCAATTGTTCTTTTTTAAGAGTTAGAGGTGCACATACACAGAAAAGGGGATAGGTGACTCGGTGGAAGATTTGATAAGTGAACCTGATTTCGTCCTAATCATGATCCGCTACAGTCAATAAATTGACGCAGTCACGTTTTCGACGACCGTTCGATTAAGATTGAATGGTTCTCATTAAAGCTTGGTATTTTATGAATTATAAATTAAAAATTAAATTTGTTTTTTCTGCATCATCCGATTAAGATCGGATGGTCACTAATGTTTTGACTGCGTGATTGCATGAAAATAAAAATCTGATTTCATCCTAGATAGAAACCAATGATAATAATTTTCTTATACCAACGATATTTTAAATTCTAGTCGTCGGCATAATATTTTTATCCTGAATTAAATTGTCTACAATATATTAAACCTATAAAGTAATTTGAAAAAAAAATAGTTTGAGTTTATAACTAAAGGAAAATCACGATGAGACTTTTTTTAAAATGTTTTGTTGGGAACTAAAATTCCTCTTGTATTTGCGTTTTTTACAATCGAGGGAACTAGTGAACCAAAGTATCTTAATGATTTATATCAACTTATATCAAGTTACAGGACAAACATGTGAAGGTTGTGTGTTCTAACACAGCGCCAACCTCAATGATATAGTATCTTATTTAGCTGAATCATTTGTTTTTTTTATTGAGTTAGAGTTGCACAGGTTGATGGTTAGTTTTTTTAAAACCTTGAACAGATTCAAGCATTGGTGTGCCCAGCATGATTTAATCAACAAAGTAAACACATAGATTGAAACGTGAATTGGGACCTAAGTTAGCACAAATAGATTGAAACATGAATTGAAACACATACCGAAAGGGCAACCATCAAACTGAAATTTTAAGATTCGTATTGTGTATATAAGCTAAACACCATCTAATTTTTCACTGTCACAACTAAACACGCGCCAGCATAATATTTAAGATTGTCATTCTATATAAGCTGAATGTGACACATGCTAACATATTTTCTAGTAAAAGGTTAACAATAATAACTACACAACAAAAAATAATCTTAACTTCCATTAAACCATTATCAAGTGAAATGGGGGAGAGGTTGGGAACTGATCCCACTTGGATTTCCAATGTTCCTTGAAGTAGATGTGCTGGCTGTAGAAGGTCCAAGGTTCTGGTGTCCACCATGATTTATAAACGCTGCAGAGGATCCTTTTGGTCTATTGCTATACCGTTGTGGCTGTGGCTGTTGCTGTGGCTTCCCTAAATTTGTCGCATTTACCATAGTGGTCAGTTTGTCAACGCCATCAGTGGCCACTGACATGCCAGAACACCCATCACATGATAGAATGCAAGCTATAGCATGTATAGATGCCCCTAGTATGGGAGGAAGAGGATTGCTCGGATGTGTTACCTGAAAATGTGGAGATATATTATAAGAAAAGGAATGACATGGTTTTTGCGCAAATGTAAACCATGAAGAACATTAAAGTAAAAATAGGTTTGTTACTTTGTATAAAATTGCCGCTGACAATCGCTCTCTTAAGCAGTATAACAGAGAAACATCAATTGCTGTTGAGCCAAAATAAAGCCAACGGTCCACGATTATTCTAACCATATCATCGGGGGAGGACATGAACTTATCCTCATTGTTTCCAATGGACTTGGTATCCAAATCCATCCCATCATCAATTCCAGCTTCATCTCCACTCCCTTCATCATCATCGTCGTCATCCTCCGCCTCCTTCTTATGATCATTCTGTTCTCCTGGAGCAACAGCAATCTCAGTTGAAAGCAGCAAGAGTGGAAGCGGTCCAACAAGACTGCAATTCTTTATGTTAACACCCATATCACCGCGAGTAACCTCATCAAACACAACTAGAGTGTGGCCTAAATTTCTCTTGAACGACAACTTAAAATTTGTCGAACGGTTGTGCAAGCGAACTTTATCACCACTTGCAGTTTCAATTATAGCCCTTTTTGCACCTTTATTTGGAAAACATAATCTCCCAACCATCGGATACATACCAGATACCAAAACCGCATGCAACACACCGGGGTCATGCGCATTCATGCTGTAACTTGAAACATCAGAAGGAATAAATCCAATTTGGATAAGTTCCTTTTGGAGCTGCTTACGCATGCCAGATAACATCTTCATGGCGCCTCCAGACACAAAATACTGGGAACAAAACCGAGCTTCTAGACCCATTTTCTTTGAATTATTCCAGCATTCAAATGCAGCTAGTACGGCAAACTGATCACCACAACCCCCATATAAAGAAGCAAGTTCAGTTTTAGCATCTGCGGCTCTCTTCTTGTCTTCAGGTAACATTGGAAGTGTAAATGGATCTTTATAATCAGATGCGCATGCTAGGGTTAAAGCTGGGTCAAGGCAGTTCATTAAGATAGCAAAAAAAAGCATCCTGCTTATTAATGGGTGAACAGGTAGAGAACCGAGCTTCTCTCCAAGGTCAGTAAGCGTTTCATCAGTTGATAATGCACCAATGTCACGAAGGACTACAATTGCATTACGTATGGACTCAGAAACTGGTGGATCTAATGTCTTGGCAAGAAACACCTCTATTTTGCAGCTTGGATCAAGCATCTTTACCTGTCACAAGAGAAAGAGTACGAACCAAAATTAATACCGAATTTGTTTTTGTATTTTTTATATAAAAAAATTCAATTCATTAACATATTGCTTGTACCCAATAAAAATATCAACATCCTGCTGATTTTTTATTGGATTAAATTAGAAATTGCATTAAGTGGGTGTTTCTCAACTTTTAAAACTAATTTAAAATGATACAAGATGAAACAATGTAACAAACTAAATAAACCAACAAAAAAAAAAACTAGTTTAAAATTAATTTGGTTTGAAAGCTTTTCAAAACTGATTCTAATATTCACAAATTTCACTTTTATCATTTTATCATGGAGTATGATATTAATAAGCACCAAGATTTTGTGACACCAATTAGAGAAGATGAATACCTGCAGACATAGCTCCTCAATAGGCATTCTCTTGAGTTCTGGAGTCTGAAAATCTGGCAATGACGCTGCTCGAAGCTTTGAATACAAATGATAACAAATTCCAGGTTGACAACGGCCAGCACGCCCTTCTCGTTGCTTAGCACTCGCTTTTGAAATCCAAGATGATTGAAGAGTTGACACATTATTATAAGGATCATAACTCTTTTCCTTCATTCGCCCAGTGTCTATGACGTACACTATATCATCAATGGTGACAGCTGTTTCAGCGAGATTGGTTGAGAGAACAATTTTGCGGCAGCCAGGAGGCGGACGCTTAAAAACCTTCTTTTGCTCCAAGGTTGGAACCATTGAATGCAGAGATATGACCACAAATTTTGATGGATTATTGAAAAAAGAGGATGCTAGCAACTTCTCGCGCGCTCTATTTATATCATCCCATCCTGAAAAAAAAACAAGGATGCCTCCATCTTTTGAATCAGTACATATTTTTCTGATCAGCTGCTCTATCAGAACAACATCAACTAGTTCGGGTTGGACTCTTTCAAGATATTTATTAAGTATATTCTGCTCTTCTGTCGAGCTGGAACCATCCATGTGTTTCTTTATTATTTCAGCAGCTTCTGGTTGGTTTTCCCTTTCAGCAATCTCTAGCGCAGTTGTTCCGTCTTTGGACCTTAAATTGCAATCTGCACCAAAAGATAAGAGCATGCACATTTCACCAATTCTACCTCTTCCGGCAAACACCATTAACGGTGTAAGGCCAGTTAAAGAATGCTGATAATTGAAGAGTTCTGGGGTTCCTTCGGAAGAAACCAATTCTGACAGTAGGTCCCACTCATCATTAGACCAAGCCAAATTAATAGCTTCATCAAAGGAAAGCTTATGTTCTTCACTTATCATGTGATTGTTTGTTGGAATACTAAATGTGGAACTATCATCATTGCTTGATTTTACCGCAGAAAGTACATCCTCCAAATAGTACGTTTTGACCTGAAGAAAGAAATAGCAAATAGACAATATAATAAACATAAACATGTGATAAGAAAAAGAATTAGTCAATTCTCAATCTACTCTATTAAGTACCGGATAAGTGAACCCTGGAACTTGGATAACTGGGCATCCCCCAAAATATTGAGAAAATCTCGCAGTATCGATGGTAGCACTCATTAATACCTAACATTAGAACACACCAGAAAACAGATAAGGTTAAAAAATAGGCTGAAATGGTAAATAATATGTATAAAGAACTTGGGAGAATGAAAGAGAAATAGAGATATAAAAAAATAACTGTAATACTTAGAACTGACCAGACGTAGATGAGGATATAAAGGGAGCATGTCTCTGCAGATAAGTTATCAAAAATCAGAAATATTAGTCAGAAAACCAGACAAACACCTCAAGACGAATGATCTCACAACAGAAAAAAAATCTTTTGGAGGGGGGATTAAATATAACAGGTAAGCTATTGTATCCATGTAGGTAGCTCGATTGCTAAGCTAAGAGACCCTGAAGAGTTTTAACTTTTAAACAAGTGGTTGAGGGTTTAAATCCTAGAAACTAACATAATCACTTACTAACATTTGCCTATCCAAAAAGTAAAAATAAAGAAAGCTATTGCCATGCCATTGAGTTAAACTAAATCTTGTGATCACGAACGACCAACTCTACCCTAAAAATTATGCTATTAGATGCAAATTATCGTTGGACAAGCTTAACCTACAGCCCAACTTTATGCTTGCTTATGCAACGGGCAATTAAACATTTGTATTTAACTATTATACCACAGTAGAAAGTAAAAGCTGAGATATTCCTTTCAAATTTATACCTCATTATTGCCAACATGAAGTCTGAATATCGGTCCCTTTCATGAATTTCATCCTGAACAAGAAATGAATGTCACCTCATTTTACAATACATATCTTGCAAGGATGCAATATTATGCTTCACATATGCCAAGACTCTTAAATATAGAATGTACGAAAACGTTTCAATTCAGTTCTCAGTTCTCATTAGTCACAGCAAAGTCTTTAATATGAAAAATTGAAAATAGATTTCACGTCAAAATAATACAAAAAGCTAGTAATGAAGAAATGTAAACTTGAAGTATTTATGCAATATTAATACAATATTTTATGCTTTAGCAGAAGATAAAAAATAATTTGAAAGAAGTACCATAATGATGTGAGTGATGTCAGAAATTTCATCCTTCGCAGGATTCTTCATTGACCGACGAGAACCCTTAGAAACCAACACCCTTAATAGAACTCCAGTAGTACACAGCACAATAGATGATTGCTGTCCACCTTTGCTATCTAAGCGTATCTGAATTGTTTATTTTTAAGTTATAGGATATATCAGATAAAAGGGAAGAGAAAGAATAAAGACTTTGAATAATGATTATGGTTTGATTTGATGATACAAAAAATAAAGTAGACACTAGCCTTTATTTTTACTAATACATGACTCAGATCCTAATTAAATAGGGAAAGACCTTAATAATAATTAAGTCATATGGAAACTAATTTCAAGAGATACTCTAGAATAAGAAATTTATCCTATGAGATGATTTAACATGAAGAAGATATTTTCATATCTTCTAACAGCTGCTATAAAATGTAAGCCATGTGAGTATTATATGAAAGGCATGTAAAACACTAGATAAGCTAGTAATGTTCTATTAAGAAGCGAAGTGACCAATGCTAGGAATGGAACTTGCTTCAACGTTAAGTTATTGAATGTTGAAGGACAGAAGTCGTAATAATTCTATAAAAGAACGAAATGAGATGAGGAAGAGAAAAGGAAAAAAAAAACGTGAATTGAGTGGTTGGCAGTGGGGAAAATCATACTTAGTAGTAACTAATGACAAATTAAAGATCTCTTCCAACACATCAATAAAAAAAGTGCATTGTGAATGCTTATCATGTGATTACAAAAAATTGGTTTGATGATGATAACGATTTTTTTATAAGCAAATTTGGAAGTGCAAAAGCATCATTATGATTTATTGACAACAAATTAACAAATTATGATGATAACAGTGTAACAATGCTCAATATTCAACAAATATTTCTAATTAAAAGTAATGAACAAAGGATCACAGCACCATTGCTACAAAGAAACGCAAATAAATTTACCTTGTATCCAACATTTTCTCCAGCAGCCTCTCCTCTCTCTCTAGAGATTCTTTCAGAAACTAGACATAGAAAGGGTGCAAGAAACAAATTTCAATTTAGACTGAAACAAGAACATCAAGAAAATTGATATTTCGAATAGTTTCCCACCTGACATTGCAGAGATACGCCGAGGCTGAGTGCAAAGTATCTTACATGTCTCACCCTTACCCCACATATAATCCAAAATATATTGTGGGACCTGAATCATGAATTAATATTAATTATAAGTCAAACAGAATGTTTCACATGGCATACAAAAACTGTCAAAAAATATAGTCCATATACAATGATCGGAGTACTGGTGGGAGAAACCCAAAGCTGGATAAAAACGTCAATATATAAGTAAATCAATGATCATTTTGAAACCGTTATCAACAAATTATAATAAATGACGTTGTACCATAATAAAGACAAAGCAAAGAAATTGCTAACCTGAGTAGTCTTTCCACAGCCAGTCTCACCAGATATGAGAACTACCTGCTTTGAAACACATGCGAGGAATATTAAGATCAAAACACGTGCAAAAATCCAATCTTCAAGTGTTGAAATTGGATTAAGAACAAAACTATTTCTAAACTATGTTCCAACATATTCAAAATGTCATTGTATATTAGATAAACTTGATTATGGTACTATCTGTAACTAAGCTACCATGTGGATAAATTTTCAAAGGCAAATTTGCAAAGCAAAAGATAACATTAACCTGGTGAGATTCAACTGCGGATGTAATTGCATCCTTGTAAGATGCAATTGGTAGCTTAGATCTCATGACAGTGATCTGCGTGAACAAAAATCAATTAAATGATTCAATAATGAAACTATTCTTTTGCAAGTGCTAAACTAAACATACTACAGAAAAAGGGAAAAACAATACAGCAACAATCCAACAAAATTCATATACACAAGGTCTTTGAAGTTGAATGGAGAGGGGGGAAATGACCTCTTTCAAGTCGGATACAGTCTCCCTTCTAGAAGTTACAGCTTCCAATTTCCGAGTAATTTCATCTTTTGTCATTACGGGTCTACTAAAAATATCAGAATGCCTAAATCTTGCGTTAACCATACTGCCACTCTTTTCTCCAACTATATCCTTCAAGTTTCCATCACCAGGTGGAAAATAAGCAAATAAATCGCCTAATGCCCGTTTTGACTCTTCCGAGAATGTGAAATGAGGAAGATTCGCAAACTGATTATCACTCCCGCCCTTCTTATTGCCTTTTCGAACCGACAATCTCCTCTCCTTCCCAGTCCTATACAAAAGGCAGGTTCATTATCAACAACACAACATGTAAAAATTTAACCAAACACATTCTTCCTTTACCAATTATTCCATTGAAGAATTGTGCTGTCCTTAACACTCACTCACCCATAACTTTTAGACTTAAACCCCATTTTTTGGGCCAATAAATGCGCATAACGACGGTCATCGTTGGACAAACCAGCTTCAAACTTGTACTCTGCAGTTAACAACAACAAAAACACCCAGATTTCATAAATGGACATAGTCAAACAACAATCATAATTGATAATTCCAATAAATATTTGGCTTAAATATACAACTTTCCTTTTGGTCTTTCTTGTTTTGTTTTTAGTTGCAAACTTTATTCATATTGAAATTGGTACATATGTAATGAGTTGAATATTTGATTTTAGTCCCGCAAGCTAAAGACTTTGATTATTACAATGACTAATTTCAATAACCAAAACAACAAAACACCATGTAGTAATAGCAAAACTGGTACATTTGCAAGTACTAACACGTATGAAATACTAGTACAAACACGGACACGACACCAACCTAAAAAATGAATTAATTGAATGTAATTCATAAAGTTGAAAAAATGAATCGATTGAACATAATCACATGTGTCAGGGACGGACACCAAACACAATAACACACCTCCATCACAAGTGCCGGTGTTACAGAGCTAATATAAACAAGAAAATATTCTACATGAACTGAAAGCAAAAAATGTATATATGCATCATGCATGTACTAAAATCACATTTAAACCTAAATATTTTCATTGGGTCATAAACTAGCAAAAAAAACCAAACTTGAAAAATAAAAACAAACACCTAAAATGCAAATATTGAATTCAAACAAAACACCCAATTAATCAAAAATATGATAAATGACCAATGAACACTAAAAAGACGATTTTTTTAATTTTCATCGAAAAAATGAAAACAGCCCAGATAATATTTTCTTCATAAAACGGCGAAAAAAGCAAAAGGGTACGTGTACCTTCTTCATCAGAAGATTGAAAGTGTTCCAAAGTTCGAATTATTCGAAGCCTGGTAGATTCATCGATTTTGGTAGGTCGAGCGTACTTCTGAAATCTTGCTAGCTTGTTGGCCTTTTTGTTCGACACGTTCGACATTGTTGCGCTTTGTTGTGAGTTGAGAATGAGTGAATCGAAGAGAGAGAGAGAGAGAGAGAGAGAGAGAGAGAGAGGTTGTTCAAGGTTCAAGCTGCCGCCATAGGTGCTGCTGCTTCTGCTATGTTTGCGAGCTCTGTGTTTGTTTATATGTCACTTCCAATTTCAATTCCAATTTTTCCCTAACAATTGTTGTGCTTTTTACTTTTTTTAATTTTTATTTTATTTTTGGTGGATCTTATGCACCTTTTCATGAAGTACATACTACATACATACCTCATGTCCTTTTTAGAGTTCAATTACGTCATGTTATTTTCTTTACTTTTCATTTTAAATAAAATTAACAAAAGAAAAATATTGACCTAACAAATCAATGTTTGAGTTTTGATCTGCAGATCTATCTTATTAGTTGAAAATTGAAATAAGAAATTACGAATACTATTAGGATAAAATTTGGGTGCATTTTTTTTCTATTTTTTATGGTTCCTTGCGTAAAATTCACATTTTAGTTATAACAAACTTTGAGAAAATTGTGAATTTGAAAAATCTTTGGTAGTCATGAGTACTTTATGTGAAGAAGTACACCATAAAAACACATAAGAAAATGAACATAAGTTTTGTTTAGGGTACTATAAAGCACGGTCAATCATTATAAATTGTTTGGTTGAGCTTTGTCGTTGGATGGATTGTAATGGGTTTGACCATTTTGTTAAATTCGATAAAAGATCTTTGTC
Source organism: Medicago arabica (assembly GCA_946800305.1). Lineage (NCBI taxonomy): Eukaryota > Viridiplantae > Streptophyta > Magnoliopsida > Fabales > Fabaceae > Medicago > Medicago arabica. Next base: position 5,441,333 of record OX326970.1, read on the forward strand.
CTCTGTCATTTAATAGTTTAAACTTCATCTCATCAAACAATTAAACATATGGTGAAATCTAACTTGGGTCTTGCTAACGAGTTCCTTGAAACACTCTTTAAGCATTTCAAATCAAACAATTATTCTTTTAAAATATCAAATATTTTGATTTTCAATATTTGAATACACGTTTTTTCATAAATATTTATCACTTATAGTCCTTAAAGAACATCTCGGTGCACTCATTAGCATTTTTTTATCTAACTTTTAAACCTCAAGGAAAACGAGGGGAGTTCACCACTCATTCTCACAAATTCCTCATCATCTATCAATTTTTATGGAATTTAAGTTATTTCTTCCGCTCTAATCAATATAATGTTAGTATTGTTTTATTTTTAAGTAAAAAATACTATAAAATAAATTGAGTGGTATCTATCTTTTTTTTTTTTTTGGTCTAGTAGCCTAGAGGCTAGAGCTCACACAATTAAATGTAGAGAAGTGGGGTGTCCAGGATTCGAACCCCGACCCCTTCATAAATTATATAATATCCCTACTCCCTACCAACTGAGCTAAGCTCTCAGGGACTAACTGGTATCTATCTATATCTATATAAATATATAAAAGGGATACACCTTTTTAGGATATATTTTTTAATATTTTTATCTTACATTTAAAATTTATTATTTTTATAATATTATTTAAATTATCAATTAAAAAATTAGTAAAATCTCTTTAAAATATAAACAACTATAAAAATATATAAGAATATATACCCTTTTTGGGCTGGATTTTTTCTCAATTATTAAATGTTTTTGACCTATTTTAATAAATAAATGTTTTTTGACTTGACTATAACATTTAAGTAAAATAATAAATTTTCCTTTCAAAAAGTATAATAATAGATTTTGACAAAATAGGTATAATAATAAATTCCTTTCAAAAAAGGAATAATAGTAAATTAAATAAATAGTCATGATTTAAATATTATGGTCCGTTTATTTTTATTTTTTTATGCCAGAACTCTTTTTTATTTAGTACAATAAACTAAATAAATAGTTATGATTTAAATTTCATGGTCCTTTTATTTTATTTTGTTATGCAAGAAATCCTTTTGATTTAGTGATTGTATATTGTTCATTCACTATTATTATAAAGGGTTAATAGTGTTTTTCACCCCTGTAATATAGGTCATTTCCGATTTTCGACCCTGTAAAATTTTCGGTTTGATTTGCATCCTAGTAAAACTTTTTTTTCTGGAAAACACCTCTCCTCCATCCAACTCATCAAATGCGCATATGTGGCGCTGACTTGGCTTTTTTTCATTATTTATTTTCTTTATTTGGCCACGTGTAAAAAAAAATCCACGTCAGATTTAATTTTAAAAAAAATTAAAAAATTACGATTTTTTCCCAAAAAATTAAAAAAATCGTTTTTTTTAAACTGAAAAATTTTAAAAAAAATTAAGAATTTTTTCTGAAATATAAAAAAACATAAAAATAGTTACATTTTTTCCAAAAAAATTTAAAATAAAAAAAAATTAGATTTTTTATCAAAAATTAAAAAACTATAAGATATTTTTTAAAATTAAAAAGATTTTAAAATATTCTGGAATTTAATTTTTAAAATAAAAAAAAGTCAGGTTTTGTAAAAAAAAATTCTAGAATTAGTTTTTAATTTTTTGAAAAAAAAATCTAAATTTTTTTCGATCTCACTATTTTTTTAAAAAAATATTCGGAAAAAATCTGGAATAAAATTTTCGAAAATATATCTCAATTTTTTAAAAATTTTAAAAAAAGTTGTATCCAAATTTTAAATAATAAAATGTTTCCATAATTGTTTTTAAATTCTCAGATTTTGTAAAAAAAAATTCTGGAAAAAATCTAAATTTTTTAAATTCTAGAATTAGTTTTTAATTTTTTGAAAAAAAAATCTAAAATTTTTTCGATCTTATATTTTTTTTTAAAAAAATTCGGAAAAAATCTGTAATAAAATTTTCGAAAAAAATATCTGAATTTTTTTGAAAATTTTTAAAAAAGTTGTATCCAAATTTTAAATAATAAAATGTTTCCATAATTGTTTTTTGAAGAAAAAAATTTAAAAATACTTTTTTTCGGAAATAAATCTAACTTTTTTATTTTAAAAATTAAACTCTGGAATCTTTGAAAAAAATGAATATTTTTTCTGATTTTTGGATTTTTTTATTTTTGAAAATTAATTTCCTGAATATTTTAAAATCTTTTTAATTTTAATAAAAAATCTGATTATATTTTCTGATTTTTTTCTAATTTTTTTAATTTTAAAAAATATCTTATAATTTTTTAATTTTTGATAAAAAAATCTAAATATTTTTTTTATTTTAAAATTTTTTGGAAAAAATAATGTGAATATTTTTCTGTTTTTTTATATTTCGGAAAAAAATCTTAATTTTTTTTGAATTTTTTAGTTTTTAAAAAAATGATTTTTTTAATGTTTTGGAAAAAAATCTTAATTTTTAAATGTTTTTTGGATTTTTTTAAAATTAAATATGACGTGGAATTTTTTTTTTACACGTGGCCAATTAAAAAAATAAATAAAAAAAAAACCAAGTTAGCGCCACATATGCGAATTTGCTGAGTTGGATGGAAGAGGAGTGTTTTCCGGAAAAAAAAAAGTTTTACAAGGATGCAAATCAAACCGAAAATTTTACAGGAGCGAAAACCGGAAATGGTCTATATTACAGGGGTGAAAAACACTATTAACCCTATTATAAACACCGACGTGAAGACAGACACTAACATGTTTGTCTTTTCGTTCTTTTGTTATGCTTAATAATATATTTATTTATCAAATATAGACTTAACTATTTTTTTAACTTATTTTTATAAATAATGATTTAAAAAGAATTATTGTCAAGTTCATCTACCTATTAAGGAGTAAGTTACATCAATTTGATTTTGACTAAAAAATAGGTTAAATTGCCCTTTTCGTCTCCTAAGTTTCAAAATGTTGCGATTTTGACCTCTTATTCAAAAAATGAAAATTTTGCCACTCTATCTTTAGGGAAATATGTTCTTTTGAGTTTTGACCCTCTAACTTTATAAAAAGTTGCAATTTGGTCCCCTGTTTTGGGACACATGACGTCTTCTCATTGTCACTCGGAGTACTCCTTAATAGTTTTAGGTAGATAAACTTGACATAGAATTCTTTTTAAAAAATATTAAATTTCTTATTTTGATGAGGGTTGAACATGTGGTTTGAGGCTCGTGGATCATTCGTTTAAGCTTTGGACATATAGCCCGCAAGCCTCATAAGTCACGCCACACGGCACAAACCCTACATTATGACATGGTAACTCAAGCAATTTAGCATAAAATTTAGCAAATTTATTCATGAATTGGTGCATAGGCATTCATAATTTTTCTTCTTCTTTTTGCAGTTAGCCCTTCTGAACATGATTTGTGTGTTGTCTTGAAATTCAATGAATCTTTTTAAACATATTTTAGAGTATAAAAAGAGTTAAATTGATATACATTATCGTTATAGAAGTTTTACGCATACATCCAATTATATATTGTCACATAACTTAATAAGTCAAAAATATATGGTTTATTATACCTCATTAATTAATGTAACTGATGACTATACGTCAACACTAGTATTTTAGTCATGTTTGTGTCTTTTTTGTAATGTTTTGAGAGTCAAATGCTTGTATACATGGTTAAATAAGCTCAAGATTCATAAAAGAGAAGTTTTGCACAAATTGGAGAAGAATGCAAGAAATTGGAGAAGAAATCGTGTCACGATGGACCTGAATCGTGGCACGTTTGAAGTGTGGAATTTACCTGAAGATATTGGAAAAATCGTGGCACGATGGATCGTGGAACATGCCACGATGGTTGAGTAAATTTGTTGCCACATCAGATTAATGAAGGAATCGTGACACGATGGTCGCGAAACATAGCACGATGGTGGGCTTTTCTAAAACCCTAATTCTTTGTCTATAAAAGCCAGATGCGACCAGAAGCTTTAGGGTTCGATTTTGGAGACCTGAACAGAGCATAGACGGCCCCAGGAAGCCGAAGAACACACAGTGGATCTCACCAAACTCATAGTTGGTTCTGGTTTACGTATGTTCTATTATTTCTATGTCTATGATTATGTTTGTTATGAGTAGTTAATCCTTCAATTGATTGAGCCATGATAAATCTATTTTGATATGTGAACCATGTAGCGAACTCTCTTTATTATCAATAACATTCGGTCTTTATTCATTATTATTCTTGCTTAATGCTTTTCTTAATATTATGTGTATGACTATTAACTATAGCTTCTATTGATTGCTTGAATTGAATTTAGGTTTCAATTGACTACTAACCCTAGTTATTGAACCGGACATAGTAATTGTGATTAACTCAACATATGAAACTAGAGATAGGAAGTTGAGAGTTAAGACTTAGGGTTAACGAACTAGAACATCTCTTCCAACATTATTCAATCGGTTTAAGAGATTAAAAGGTTATAACCTATGAAAGGGCTTTGAGTTAAGAGATTGATCAAAGTTAATAAGTTAATCCGGCGTAAAGAATGAATAAGTGTTGAGAGTAAAGAGAGATAAGTTATTTCACATAAAGCAATAGAGGATTCACCGGCTTGATCATCTGTTTTAATCCAATTATCAAACCATTTTATTTTTTTTATTTACTTTTTATTGCATCCAAATCTAGTGCCTAGGGCAAACAAAATAACCTTTACACATCCTAAAGAATAACGTCATTGCTATAATTGAGATTAATACAGTTCTTGTGGAACGATATTTATTACTACTTCGATAGTTTTTTGGTACACTTGCCAGAATTCTATCAAGTGTTTGGTGCCGCTGCCGGGGACTGTTGAATCATTTCAATTTGGTAATTTCGTTATTATTTAGGATTTCTGTCATTTATATTTTTGTTATATATTATTAAAAAATTATTAATATTCTTGTTGCTTTTATTTTATGTTGTGAGGTGCTATAATGGTATCTTTTTCTTTTTGTTGTTCTTGTGAGGTCAAGTAAAATACTCTTTGATTTAGGATCGGGGGTACTCCATCTAGACGCACCTTGGGAGACTATGGTATAGGAACAAACCGATGTCTTGTCATTCATGGGTTTCAACCGGCGAACCCAGCTGCCTTCAACATAAAAAAATTCAATTCTTGTAGGTCTTAGAGAAAATCAATATGATGGAGGATCACTTCAAGACCCATACGAACACTTGAGTATATTTCATGAATTTTGCTTGTTCTGCTGCCCAAATGGAGTGACTGAAGATTAAAAGAAGTTGCAATTGTACGCTTTAACATTAACTAGAAGAGCAAAGGATTGGTTGCATGCTCTGCCTAACGGTACAATTCAAAAATGGGATGAGTTAGAATAGAAATTTTGAAGTGGTTCTTTCCCATATCGAAGTTGTTGGAGAAGAGAGCAAAAATTAGTAGTTTCGAACAAGGTGATACAAAATCTCTCTATGATGCTTGGGAGAGGTTTAGACTGTTATTGAAGAGGTGTCCACCACACAGATTTGATAAAATGGATCCGATGCAAATATTTACACATGAGTTGAATGTTCAAACTAGGACACTCCTTGATGCCTCAGCTGGGGGTAGTATAATAGTGAAAATTGACCATGAGGTCCAAACACTTGTAGAGAACATGGCTCAAAACCAGTACCGTGCCGATAAAGAGAAAGATAAAAGGGGAGTCTTTGGGGTGAATGAAGGTAATGCCATTCTAGCTAACCAAGCAGCTATGAATAAACAGTTAGAGACCTTAATCAAACATGTCATGCAACAACAACAACCACCTCAAGTTCAACAAGCTACAACCCTTAGGTGTGATTTTTGTGGTGAGGGATATGCAATTGGTTAGTGTGTACCTGAGGGGTTGAGTGAGAAAGCTAATTACATGGGAAACCACCAGAGAGGAAACCTTTATTCAAACACCTACAATCCAGGCTATGCACGTCACCTTAACCTGAGCTACTCTAACAACCACACTTTGAACCCACTATTACCTAACCCTCAGTCTCAACAAAAGAAGCAACAACAAAGGAAACCTTTAGCTTTCGAGGAAGCCATGACAAGTTTTGTGAAAATGACCCAAGCTAATCTTGAAGAAATCAAAGCAAGTCAAGAGGTTGAAAGGAAGAACAATGAGGCAACAAGAAAAATGTTTGAAACTCAAATTGGGCAGATAGCAAAGCAGTTGGCTGATCAGGCTAAGAGAGGATTCACAGGTAACACAAGAGACAACCCAAAGAATGAATCTTGTAATGCTATTGAGTTGAGGAGCAAAATGGTTTCGACACCTTTAGTTCCAAAGGCTACAAAGAAGAGGTGAAGAAGTATTAGTGGAGGAAATTGAACATGGCGCAATTGAAAAGGAGAATGATGATGGTGTAGTTGAAAATAAAAGGAAGAAAAAAATGACGAGGGAGAAAAAAGTGAGCCTTTGACAGATGTGGATTCGATTTTGAGAAAATCTAAAAGTCAGCTCCTCATGAATGGTGATAAGCCTCAAGTGATTTCATGCTATGTGAAGTTGCCTTATCCCCGTTCAAGTAAAAATAAGGAAATTGTTAAATATCCAAAGAATAAGAGTTGTAAAGTCATTGAATTGAAAACCAGAAATATGCTCAAGTCTAGAGAGTACCAAAAGAAAGGCTGATGAAGTGGGTAGTATGGATGATAGTGAGGATGACTTTGGAAATAAGCAAGAAGAAAAAATAAAATAAAAAGAGAATGTTTGCTGAATCAAAGTGAAAATATCCACCCTGACTTGGGTGTTGGTGCGTCAAGCTTAATAACATAAAAGAAAGCGCTTGGTGGAAGGCAACTCATTCCTTTTATTTTTCAGCTTTTTGATGTTTTTAGTTTTACCAGTATTGTGTCGAACATTGTGTTTCTGTGTCAGTCTGTTTTTATGTTTTATTCCCCGTTTGTAATGATCATCTTTGTTTATTATTAATAAATCTGTTTGTTTGTGGAAATCTATCAGTTTCATAACAATGTTATACCAATGATATCTCAAAAAGTTCAAGGAGGATGATGCCAAATGGATTCAAAGGGAAGTGTACGGCAAAAAGAAATAGGTAGCCACAACTCCCAGATAACTCAACTTGTAAGGTCCATAGCCTAAATTTTATTTTTTCAATTTTACATATATGAGTGTCTCATGCAACTTTGTTTCTAGAACTTGCGATATTTCTTTATTTTGTTGATTGGTCTTGTTTTGTACACACTAAGGCAAAGTGCTTGATCCCATGAGCCTTTTTGAGCCTACCTTGAATTATATGTTATTTAATTTATCCTTTGTAAAGCCAAAGTGAGCCATTAGGTGTAGACCCCTTGTTTAGTGACAAGCCATATTACAAACCTAGAAGGCCTTAGGAATGAATGTCCCAAAAATTGTTGGGAGTTAAGTTATCTAGGTTGTGTGAAATGTTTAAGTTTGTGGTTGCTTTTATACCTAGCAACAAATAAAGTTTGGGGTTAGGGTAGGGGTACTAGAGAACTAGGAGATTAAAAATTTGTCTCTTTGAAAGAAAAAAGAAAAATTATATTAGAAAAAGCACTTGAAAATGTGCAGAGAAAAGAAAAAGAGAAAACTTTGTTTACGAGACCAACATTTATTTATATGTCTCAAAAGAAAAGAAAAAGTTCTCTAGTACTCGGTTGTTTAAATTTGGAAGGAAGGATTTGGTTTTCTGCGTTCTTATGAAAGATATCAAAGTAGATTAAGTTTAACTCTATTGTTTTTCTACAACACTACTTTCTCAAAAATAACCACCTTTCACCTAAGCCCCGTTATAACTCAAAAGTCCTTAAAAGTGTGTACTTGACTCTGACTTTGATTAAATAGTTTAGAAATTTTTCAAGCTTATGGTAATATAGCGGGCATGCACGTCAACTGTGAGACCCTTATCAAACTTATGTGTGGAGTTGTGGATCTGGTACATCATTACACCGGCAAGGCGTGAAATTTTTGAACATATCATTGGTTGGTAATATGTTACTTTACTGCTATTTTTCCATTCACAAGTGGATTCCTTGAGGACAAGGAATGATTCAAGTTTGGGGTTGTGATGATTGTACGTCAACTAGTATTTTAGTCATGTTTGTGTCCTTTTTGTAATGTTTTGAGAGTCAAATGCTTGTATACATGGTTAAATAAGCTCAAGATTCATAAAAGAGAAGTTTTGCACAAATTGGAGAAGAATGCAAGAAATTGGAGAAGAAATCGTAACACAATGGACCTGAATCGTGGCACGTTTGAAGCGTAGAATTTACCTGAAGATACTGGAAAAATCGTGGCACGATGGATCGTGTAACGTGCCACGATAGTTGAGTAAATTTGTTGCCACGTCAGATTAATGAAGGAATCGTGGCACGATGGTCGCGAAACGTGGCACGATGGTGGGCTTTTATGAAACCTTAATTCTTTGTCTATAAAAGCCAGATGCGACCAGAAGCTTAAAGGTTCGATTTTGGAGACCTGAACAGAGCATAGACGGCACCAGGAAGCCGAAGAACACACACTTGATCTCACCAAACTCATAGTTGGTTCTGGTTTATGTATGTTCTATTATTTCTATGTCTATGATTATGTTAGTTATGAGTAGCTAATCTTCTCGGTTGATAGAGCCATGATAAATCTATTTTGATATGTGGACCATGTAGCGAACTCTCTTTATTATCAATAACATTCAGTCTTTATTCCTTATTATTCTTGCTTAATGCTTTTCTTAATATCATGTGTATGACTATTAACCCTAGCTTTTATTGATTGCTTGAATTGAATTTAGGTTTCAATTGACTACTAACCCTAGCTATTGAACCGAACATAGTAATTGTGATTAACTCAACATATGAAGCTAGAGATAGGAAGTTGAGAGTTAAGACTTATGGTTAACGAACTAGAACATTTCTTCCAACGTTATTCAATCGATTTAAGAGATTAAAAGGTTATAACCTAGGAAAGGGCTTTGAGTCAGAGATTGATCAAAGCTAATAAGTTAATCTGTCGTAAAGAATGAATAAGTGTTGAGAGTAAAGAGAGATAATCTATTTCACATAAAGCAATAGAGAATTCACCGGTTTGATCATCTGTTTTAATCCAATTATCAAACCATTTTATTTTCTGTTATTTACTTTTTATTGCATCCAAATCTATTGCCTAGAGCAAACAAAATAACCTTTATATATATCCTAAAGAATAACGTCATTGCTATAATTGAGATTAATACAGTCCTTGTGGAACGATATTTATTACTACTTCGATAGTTTTTGGTACACTTGCCAGAATTCTATCAGTAACAACACATCATTGAATATTTGTGTAAAATTTGTATATAGTGACATTGCATATAAATTAAACTCTATAAAAAAAATAATGTTTGCTAACTATTTCATGGATCCTGTGTTTAATTTTTGAAAGAGATTAATTGTTAGATATCGGCCGTATTAAACTTGTTTTTGCATACATCCAACGTTGTAATTCAATGGCTTGAAGATTAGATGGTGATGAGATTAATCACAATAGGGTATTTGCTTCATCCTCATAACATGGGTTCTTATTTTTGGTTATCCTCATTGTGCAACCTGAATATGAGGCTTGTTGTAGATTGATTGTATTGCGGGAACACACTTTCTTCGTTTGATTGGGTGCCCCATTCTAGATGACAAAAGTCACACTCATATCCATGCAAAGTATATATTTTTGTTTTGTTATTTGAACGATTGCAATAACGGAAGATGATGTTCAACTGCTTTGATTGTGTTATATTATTGTCATAGAGATGATCGTGTTCATGATACAAGATAGATGGGAAGGCATATGATCATTTTTATAAGTGTAGCTTTGTTGATTTATTTTGTAATTTAAAATAAAATAGTATCGATTGTTATTTTAATTTACCAACTTGTTTTTATTTTTGATGTAGTGTAGGATTTATTAATATTGTTGGTGTTGCAAATAGTCCTTTACTAATCAGAGAAATGTATTCAACAATTCAACTATGTTTAGGGTATTTCACGTCTATTTCCTTCTCTTCCACATAGTGTAGATTTGGCGTGGTAGAGCATCCACAACGTAGGACTTACAATTCGTGAGAAAAACTTTTATATTTATTTTTTACTCAAACCAAAGTTTTTATCATGCAAATTCAGAGTACAATCTAAGAAAATATGAAAGCTACAACAAAAACATAAGATATTGTTGATTTTGGATTCCGTATTTTGGTTTTTCAAATTCTATTTTCTAATAGAATATCAATCGAAGTTGTTACTAGGTTGAGTCACGATCAGGTCGCTCTCTTTAAGGCATTTTGTGGCACTGTCCAAAATTGTGCAAGACAGACTATCAACCACGGCGCCTCCAGGATAAAACAAGTCTAGCTACAACTGTGCGGTTAACTACTGCACTGTAGAAAATCGTTCGTGAATTACACCTTCAATATGGGTACTAATACCACTCTTTTAATACTGAAACCAATATGGTACTATAACCACTCTATTATGATGTTGAAACCACTCAAATATGGTGTTACCACCATTCTAATTTTTAACTTCTCCAAATATCAATATGGTATTTCAACCACTCAAATATGGTGCTACGACCGTTCTAACATCTAACTTCTCCATGAATTGAAGAAGAATATATATGTTTAAGATCATTCTTATTATACCGAAAAGGGACTACGATCTTAAAATATTATTTTTTCTTGTCCATGAATCACAAAACTTTCAGGTTGTTCAATATATATTTCTTCTTCTAGTTCACCATAAAATAGGCAACTTTCATATCGATTTGGAGTAGTATCGAGTTATGAACAGCGGCTAAGGGGACTAGTACTCTTATGGATATGAGTCTAGTGACCGGTGAATGAGTGTCGAAGAAGTCTATATTTTTCTCTCTGTTTAAAACCTCCGTACCATCAGGTTTTAGTTCTTTTCCAAAATTCAAATACAACCGATTAGTTTGCAACCATGATGCAAGTCAACAAAGTGTCATGCTTTGTTAGACTCTAGAGAATTCATTTCATCGTATATTGCTTCGTGCCAAAATTTAGCATCCAATGAGGATATAGCTTATTTAAGGCTTAATGAATCTTCTTCCAATGTATAAACCAAGTTCATACTCTTTAGCAATTCTTGCTTTCTTACATCTTCGAGGTTCTATAACATCTCGTACGATGTTCTCATAACTATTTATGATTACTAAAATGTGATCAGATATAGTGCCCCTACTAGTTCTTAATTTTTAAAAGGGAATTTAGTTTACCCCCACTAGTGCCGTGCTCCCACTGTGCTCTCACTAGCGCCCTCATTATTCTTTATTTAAAGGGGTAAATATTTACATAGAAATCGACATCGTTTTATTCTATGATCACTTTAACATTTATGTCATAAAACATATATGCTTCGCTATTTATAACATACCCAATGAATACACATTCATAGGCTCTACTAGTGAGTTTTACTTTCTTGGGGGTTCGAAATCCGAACTTATGTAAGACAATCCAAGTTCAAAAATAAGACAAGTTGGGTTGTCTTTTCTTCAAAAATTCCTCAATAAGAATTTTTGTTCTTGGACTTAGGTACTCTATCCAACATAAAATTCAATTTTCATTTTAGAAATTGAACATATCAAGCGTATCAATTTTTTTTTTTTCAAAATTCACAGTCATCAATATATAGGATAAAATATCATTTTATCATTTCTAGTTTATGTGTCATCAAGTTCGCACATATCATAATTTATTAAGTTTAGATATTCAAATTCTCTAAACACCAATTTATATGAACTTTTGATTCATTTTTCTTGACTGCAAAAAATAAAATTGTCTAATCATATACCATTGGAATTAAGTCTAAGTTTCTCAAGTTTAAAATTAAACGATTATTTGCATGATATATGTCAAATATTAAAATCACTCAACTTATAAAATAGAAAGAGAATTTAATTTTGAACATACCAACGAATGAACAGTCTTTTTCCACAAGAAATGCAGTACACATGCAGTACATAAGTTTCTTTTAAGTCTGAGGCAACTCAGTCTTATTCAATAAAAATCTGAAATTCAAATTCTTTCTTATTTTTTATACGAAACATTTGGAACAAATTTCTCATATAACTTCTATCAAAATAAAACCTCTTACAATTAGTTCAATCTTTGATTCTTCAATGTTCACATTTCATACATATAGCAAGGAATGATAAAATTATCATCCTATTACTCGGTACATTCTAGCTATTTAACAGTAGCTTTGATTAGAATAGGACCGGTTAAAAGCTATTCCAATAGGCAACAGGAAGCAAAGCGCTTCGACTACTCACACACCATAACCAAGTGGTTACTAGTTTCATGGTGTTGATTGCATAACTAACAAGAGAGGAACAATTAATCCTTCTATCAAATAAATAGGATTTAACTAACATTATGTTAAGTAAAATATGCCAAACTATATGGATATGAGGGACAGTTTTAATCTATTCACAATTAACTCCACGCTTTACCATTAAAAGCGAGATGTGAATTTCTTAGTGTTGTTGTTATAACAACAAACACTTCTTTGTTTCAGTCGAAAGATGTATTTCTATAACTTGATTTATCCTTCTTGTATTTAGGGACAATTGAACCTCAATAACTAACTTCTTTGGTAGACATAGCAGATCGAAACGTCTTAAAAGTGTTGATTTTGGATTCCCAAACTATTGGTATTTTGGTTTTCCACCGAAGTTGTTACTAGGTAGAGTCACGATCAGGTCTTTCCAAATTCTATTTTCTAATAGAATCAATCACGCCGTCCCCAGGATAAAACAAACTCAGCTACAACTGTGCGGTTAACTACTGTAGAAAACCGTTCAAGAATTACACCTTCAATATGGTACTAAGACCACTCTTTTAATACTGAAACCAATATGGTACTATAACTACTCTATTATGTTGTAGAAACCACTCAAATATGGTGTTACCACCATTCCACTGCCCAAAATTGTGCAAGACAAACTATCAACCACGCCGACTATCAACCACGCTGTCTTCAGGATAAAACAAGCTCAACTACAACTGTGCAATTAACTACAATTAACTACTGTACTGTAGTAAACCGTTCAAGAATTACACTTATATGGTACTAAAACCACTCTTTTAACACCGAAACCAATATGGTACTATAACCACTCTATTATGGTGTTGAAACCACTGAAATATGGTGTTACCACATTCTAATTTTTAACTTCTTCAAATATCAATATGGTATTTCAACCACTCAAATATGGTGATACGACCATTCTAACATATAACTTCTCGATGAATTGAAGAAGAATATATATGTTTAAGAATATTATTTATTTAAAGAGACATAAATAATTGAAGGGACAATGCTCTTAAGACCATTCTTGATTCTGAAGAGACAACATACCGAAAAGGGACTATATGGTCTTAAGAACACTCTTGATTCCGAAGGGACAGAAGGAGTAACAAAAAGGAGAAGGACTCGTCAACACAAGTCGAGTCGAAGGAGAATGATGGAGAAGAGAGGAAAAGCACAAGAAACATCAACTGTGAATTTCAGTGTGTAGAATGCGAGAAAATTCACAACTAATAAGTGAGAAACTTTGGGAACAAGTAATACATTATTTGTGATTAAGTAATTCACATATTAGATCTAGTACAAAAATATCTCAATTGAGTACCAAAATATATTATATTGAGTACAGAAATATATTATTTAGTACATAAATATATTATTGTGTATCAAAATATATTTCAGATCATGTACTAAAATATATTAGATTGCCTACCAAAATATTTTAGATTGTGTTGCAAAATATTCTAGATTGTTTTCCAAAATATTCTAGCAAAACTTGGGGATTAAGAAAACACTTTCTAATAATGATTAAATTAATTATTTAATTTATCATTTCCAAATAATAAAATATATATCAATTTATATATTTCTCTAGGGCTTACTTTGTTCACATAATTACGTACCCCCTTATAGGTACACCCCCACAATATAAATATTACTAATGTGTGTGATCCATCCGATGCGGGACTTCCACTTTTTTCAATTCACACAACACTAGTTCTACCAACATGAGAGTCTTTGTTTAGTCTTTTAATTCAATTTTCACACATGTTTCAACAGAAATAGATGTCAATGCTAAAGGACAAGCACTACCAAACATTTTAATTGAATCAAAAAAATTTCCTGGTTTATTATTTTAAGTGCTTTTAAAGTGAACAATGTTACACTCTCTACAAGTATTCATATAAAAAATATATCAATACACAAGTGATAAAAAAATACGTTTAAAGATGTACATATTATATCTTTCTTTAAAAAAAAAACATGTACATATTATATCTTAAAATGTATGATTTTATTTTTATTTTTAACACCATCAAATATTCATGTCAAAAAGAAAACACCGTCAAATTATTATTTGTGCGTATGTGATCCAAAATCATTCAATAATTTATATCTCGTACTATTATTTATTTGATTCTTCACAGAAAGAAAATTGATAAATTTTTATGGGGTCAACACTTGTTTTTTGAATGGAGATAAACATAAAATTATTCAATAATAACTTATTAAGAAAAAACAAGCCAATGGAGACAGTTACCCTCAATATCTTTAATGTAGATCCGTGTATGTTTCCGCATCATTATCTTCTGCACAATCTAATGTGATTTTAATGATATCTAGTTGATAACTCGTGCTAACTTGTATGTTGATCCATTTAATTTATGCTCTCGAGTGTATTATGATAAAGACAAATTTTAATCCTAATCATCATTAAGAATCTTAAGATTTCTCATAACCCAAGTTAAATGAAGAGAAATAAACGAGTTTCTTTAGTAGTTCAGGACATTTTATCTTCATCCTCAAGTGATAGGATGGTGATCATCACGATTCAAGTCAATAATGTTACACTATCCTCTACCTTACCACCTGGTCAACATTCTTTGCATATAGTTTTCTTTATCTTCCCATATCACCAAACGTGTATCGTATATCTTCTTATCTCTCTTCATGGCTTTTACAATTCTTTCCAAAAATCTTAATATTTACGATGGAGCTACCTTATTTTTCTATCTAATAATTGTATTTCTAAGTATATCTTTCATCATGTAACCACTTATATCAATCATCAATCATAGAGTAAGGGTAGTCAAACAAAACTTAAGATCTTCTATATCTTTTAGCCTTAAGAACATCTACAATTGAGATATCAATTTTTAACAAGTTTGTACGATTGGAAGAATCGTTCCAATAAATCGATGGACTTTTAATAAAAAATGAGAGACCTGAAGAGGAATCTTTGACTCTTACAAGTTTTAATAAAAAATGAGAGGCCTACAGAGGAATCTTTGACTCTTACAAGTTATAACCCTTTTGCTGGCACCACCATCCTCATTGCAGCAAATCTACAACATAACCAATCCAACCACTTGAAACCTCTCAAGTCTTATACCCTCCCGACTTCCCAAAAGTTGAAAACATTAGAATCGAACATTTATTTTTGTTGTTTCAAATAACGCTGAAGTTTGTGTCTGCCTGTATGGGTTAGCTTTTTGAAATCAAGTGTATTTCACGTGCTTGAAAGAAATGCAATCCTCATAGTACTGGTCTTAGGGAAAGGGAAGAGGTTGAATACATACTTCAAAATAGTATCAACAGAAAGAAAGTACTTGTCTGTAGCAAGCATATATTAAACATGATAAATATGTTAGCCATGAAAAACGATTTTTTCCCCCTTAGTTATGCACCGAAAATACTGTATGCTTCTTAAATAAATGGTACTACGGTAGCCGGTAGGACTATTGAGGCATGTGCAATAGCCAAGGGAATCTATGACCACGACAAAAAGAAATAGGATCACATGCATGCTATGCTAGGCTCGAAAAGAGATCTTGGTAAATAAAGTAAAACTGTACAAATAAAATTAGTTCCATGAGTCTAATTCACTTGGTTGTAAACTAAGACTCCAATATATACACAAATCATCAAAAACTAATAATGTCTTGGGAGTTATAAGGCAACTTCTGAATGAAATGAAACAACAATTTATTATGAAATTTATGAAATGTCACATGCATGTTTTGAAATAAATGTCTACTTTTGATGACAGTAATGGTATTTACACAATTGCAAATGATAATAAAAAGGTAAATCAATTGAAAAGAGTTTGTCATCTAAGTTCCTCCATTGCAGTAATGGATGCCATTGCTGTGCGCATGTTGGTACTTTTTATTCAGACTATTAAGGCCCCATATCCGAATTGTCCGGTCATCACTGGCAGAGGCTAACATGTGGGGATTAGCTGGATTCCAGCTGACACAATTAACAGCTCCTGAATGACCAGGCAGTGCCTCTATCGGCACTCCTGAGCTTCGGTGCCATATGTAAACCTACAAAGAAGGAACGAGATCAAACTCAAGTTTAATAATTGTCCACATTTAAGCAATGGAGTCTACAATAATCGGATGTTAGGTACTGCAGTATGGAATTGTTCTACATCCAAATGAAAGAAGATTCTCAGCTGCTAAATTTGTACTAATCCAAACTACATTTTGTATCTACACTCAGGAACATCACACCTAGGAACAAGTAAATATGGATTTTGTTTTACGTTATCAAAAGATAATTAATAAACTAAAGGCCCTTATAAGACATAAAGTCATAAACATACAAGCACCAAAAGAATATTATTTTGCAAATTATAAGATATCATCATTCAAAGGATTGTGTTCATTCTTATCAATGAATAAAGATCCATACCTGTGAATCCTCACTTCCACTTGCAATGAAAGCTTGCTCAAGCCCACCAAAGCAAGACCTTATAACAAACCTCGAGCGCCGATGACCTTTGTACTTGCCAACGAGCTTAGGGTCGCCTTCAATATTCCAAAGGTTTATTTCTTGGTTTAAAAGATTAACCAACAAAAATTTGTTATCCTTTGACAAAGAAAAAGAGGTTATTGTCTGACGCTCTTCAATAAACCTCTCATTCTTTGATTCTTTATTGAATAACAATACTGTATTGGGTTTACAGATACTTAGAATCTCTTCCCCATCAGCCGTTATATCCAAATCAGAAATTTTAAGCGATTTTTGCCCTTTCCAAGACTCCACTTCTTTCCCATCTAATTCCCACATGCAAATGCTCTTATCACTTAAACCAGAAAGTATATGTTTCCCACTTGGAAACCATGTACAGGAGACTAAGCCAGCACCAGCTTTTTCATAAATTTGGAGACACTTGCCGGTAGAGACATCCCAGCGCCTAATAGATTCCTCCACTCCACATGTGAGGAGCTCTTCGTCATTAGGACTCCATGAAACAGAAGAAATGGGTTTCTGGTGACCAGATAATCTATGCTTTACACACACACCATTTACGCCAACCTTTAAAAAGAAGACCAAAAATTAAAATATAAAATCCAGGGTTGTAGAGTTAAGCCATATTCTAAATGTGAGTGCACGCGCGCATGTATGAGCAAGCAATTTTTGTGCATTGATGAGTGAGGGCATGTGGCTGTGATTTGAAGTAAAAAATCACAACTAGGATTTCAAATTGGAACTTAAAAAACATTTGACACATAAGCAAAACCAGAAAAAAGTATGACAACAGAGAAAACAAATTGAAATTCTCAGATCAAAATCAAATATTACCTCCCAGATGATTGCAGTTTGATCATTTGACGCTGAAGCTAAATATTTCCCATTATGCGAAAATTGTACAAACCAGACCTCATCATCATGTGTTTCTAAGATCTGTCACAATATTAGCAGGAAAAGAAAATATCATCAGAATATAGATAACACTCGAGCTATATAGAAAGTAATGGCAGGAAGGCCGCTGTACTAAATAGCAAAAGGGTTGAACAGAAAGACAAAATTATACTCCTTTTCTCTATTTTCTCCTCCCTGGCTTTTGGGGATGATTTTTCAAAGAAATCAGATTAAAAATAATATAGATAGGAGCACTGACTCGTGGACTTCTATTTGATGAACAAGTGCATACATACTCATGTAAATGGGCATGGGTTTGCATCGAAAAGGCATTTTATAGAATTTCTACTGTAAGGTTATTGAGTTCTTATTGGAGGAAACTCAACACTCTCAAACAGTAACAAGTAGAGTATTGTCGGGCCAAGTGCAAAAGAAAAATATCAAACCCTGGTATTAAAAAAATGTGACCTCATTTTGACAGAAAAGTTACTTCACGAATTGAGATTTGGGAAAGCAAAATAGATGCAACTATCACTAGAGAAAATTTCAACCTAATCTTTCGTGAGATGGAAAGTACATGCACATAGACTATCATTTCATCCAATAGAAGATTTTGTCTAGTTATATCACCATTAATTTAGTGAACTCAGATGACAAACTAGCATGTAGTTATCAAGTCTTTTCCAAAATCTATCATAATTGGATATCACCAACAAGTAGTTAACCGGGGTTGGTCAAATCTTATTCATCATTAATATTCCTTTGATGCAAAGACAGGAACCAGAAAAATCTAAATCCCCGACCTCAACAATAATCACATCCATTTGCAAGATGCCACAATTTAGTATCCACATAATCCAGTACATCACAACATAATTTTAAAGTAAAGAAAAAACAAACATGATAATAATAACGATGCAAAAGTATACAATAGTCTCAGCAAGAGTTCCAGTCTACAAGGTGATGCCATGACTGATCAACAAGTCAGCCATCAATAAATATCGCAATTTCTTAACTTGTATTAAGAAGAATAGAGATCGGACAAATAGACTCACATTTAAAGCTAAATGCATCTATTAGAATTTAGAGATATAATTTTCTAACCTGTACTGTTCTAGATGGTATCAGATCCTTTCCACAATGATGATCTGAATATAACGACATCTGATCCAATGAGTTGTGAAATGGGCAAGTCTCTCGCTGCAAGGTAAGGGCTTGTTCAACCAGATGTTCCAACCTCTTTTCAGGTACCATCACTGTTGGAGGAAGCAGTTTCTGCAATTCCTCCAGAAGCTTTGAGCGAGATCTCACCTTTACAATATCTTCCTTAGGAGATGGAGACACTAAGCAGGACGAAAGTTCCCGAATTCTACTACTATAACTGCAAAGTGGAGTAATCTCCTCCCTCAAGGTCTTCAATGCTTCCATAACCTTCCCCCCATTTAGAAGTTCAAAGAATTTCTGTTCCAATATCAAACACGAGGCCGACTTGACAATAGTTTCATCTGCCAAACCAATCTTATGCAATGTGGCTACACTCTCATCCCAATTCCCATCAAGTACTTGTTGCGTAAACAGATTCACACCAGGTGAGTGTAAAGGTATTCCAGACTCCTCCTCTAGCCGCGCCCCACTCTTTCTATAACCAAGCGAATACAATGCCTTTGCAATTATCCTAACAAACTCATCTCTCTTTATAACCCCTTTGGAACCGACAACCTGATCGTCCCCTTCGGACGGTAGTAGCCGAGCCATGGAGTCAGTCGAGAAACCACCAACAGGCTCTTTAGAAGAAGACCCGTTCGACAATCCAACCAATCCTTTCGCCGAAACCTTCATACGTTTCAAAGCTGGCTCTTCATCGTCCACACCACCCATGAAAAGTTCACCTCAGCCCATATATTAATAATCTCAACAGTCAGAATATCAACACAATCAAGCATAAAACTGTAACAAAACCTCTGAAAAAAACCTCAAAGGAACAAAATATCTGCACAAAAAATCACAACAATAAAATCAATCCTTAAATAAAAGCTAAAACATCATACAATTTGAAATGATATTCATTCATTCATATCAGAAATCAACACAAATTCAACATCGTTAAAAATGAGAAAACAATGAATCTGTTAACAAACTCATAGTCATAGATTCCACAAACTTAAACAACAAATAAATAAATAAATAAAATGCAATAATCTAAGCATTTAAGCATAATGTTTCAATCAATTTCATTTCTATCCAGATTACATGATGCATAACAGAAACTATCTAAAATCAAAATAATCATCATCTAAAAAATAAATAAAAAAAATAAAAAAAATGCAATTACGAAGAAAATTATCATCTAATCTAAATAATAACATGAAAAGATTATGATAAATGAATCGGTATGAAAATTGACAGATCCAATAAGTTTGAGAATGATTAGAAAAAGATAAAGATATTCCACCGACTTACAAAAGAAAGAGAGAAATGATCGGAATCGGAGTTTGAGGTGCGATCGTGAGTGAGTTCAATTCAAGTATTCAACACCTTCTTCTTCTTCTTCTTCTTCTTCTTCTTCTTCTTCTTCGCACCTTCAGTTATCAAAAACCATACACGCTGAGAATGAAAATGAAAATAAAAATCCCAAACCTTATTCTTCTTATTTCTCCAATGAAATGATATAGATAAAGTATATATATATATATATATATATATATATATTATAATATTTTTATTTTATTTTTTATATGAATTCTTTTCTTTCTTGATTATTATTATTCTTCTACTGGATTTTCCTTTTTCTCTGTTCTTTTTTCTCTTTTTGTAGATTGATGATTTTAACTTTTTAAATAACTACTACTGCTGCTTCAGCCCCACGTCTTGTGAAATGACAATTGTCGCCCTTGAGTTATACGGTTACTTTCATTTTGGGTTTGGTGGTAAAGTTGGGATATACTATACCTTCCTTCCTTGTTTCTTAAACCATTACGACATTATGTGTGTTCATACTTCTTCTTCTATACGAAACTTTCATTCATTCATTATCTTCAATTTATTGTCATTATAATATTCCACGTCTGAACATATATTTGCTTGCACTTGCACTACTAACAAGGGGAAAATGAAGAAGAATATGATTCCCTTATTGATCAATGAAATAGTGAGAGAAATTTGGTATGTAGGGTATGCACGATGAACAAGGATGATAGATGTCTAGGTTTTAGTCGTGGTTAAATAGTTAAATTGTTAAGGGTATAAACTTCTCATTGGATATATTGTCGAAATAAATAATAATATATTTTTGTTCACCGTTAATGTAAATGTAAAATGGCAGTTATTGAATTGAAAATTACTCACATAATATTAATTAGATGATATGAGAGAGAAAAAGAAGACTGCTATATCATTGAATTTTTTTTTTTTAAGAAACAAAAATGAATTATATTACCATGACTAACGTAATTGCTTAAGCACGAGGCGTGCCATAACAATCACGAAAAGAACAACGTCCTGTCAAAATACAATAAAGTCAATGGATGCCCATACATAAAAGCGGACTCGACCATCAATTCTGAGTACCAAAATTAAAAACCACATTACTAGCTTTCAACCACCACAAGAAATTTGATTTAACTTTATCTAACAACTGTGGTATAGAACTTTGACGTTTCCGACATATCCTGTCATTCCATTCATTCCATAAAACCCAAACACACTGAAGGCAAATCAACTGAAACAAAGATCTACGCGATTTCAAGCCACATGCATATTGAATAAATTGCATAAAATGATCTGAAATAGCATGAATATCTACCCCTTCGACACCAAGCCATGCCCGCACCATAGGCCACAATGCACCGAAAATTGGGCAAGTCAGAAACATATGAGACACATCTTCAACATGCCCACATCCCGTAACACAAAGTTGAGCCTCCATAGGTATAATTCCACGATCTGCCAAATTGGATTTTGTAGGTAATCGATCCCTCAACAGCCGTCAAGCATTGAAAATTAAAATTGACATTCAATTAAAGAGATTTTTTCTAAGAATAAGAAATTGTTATAATTATAAAGGTAAATGGAAAAAAAAACTATTTTTTTAGAAGAAGTCAAACAAGCCGTTAAAAGGACACGTGAGATAATCGAACTTGAAAACTTGAAAGGAGTATCAATGTAGTTAATTTGATTATGGTAAGAGTTAGTGTAATCATAGTGCTCTTTTTTTTATAGGCAAATGTTATTATTTGTTAGTATTTATTAGTAAGTTGTTCGAAAGGAGGGAAAATGTTAGTTTCAAGGATCGAATCTGAGACCTCTTTTAACATCTTTTACCTCACCAACCGAGTCACTTACATGAGACTAGTCATACTGCTATTCTTTTGCTTTGGAGATTTAGTGAGGTTTGGGTAGCATTTGTCTTGATACGTGTTTAGCTTTGTATGAGACGTGTATTTATGATCTATTCTTTGCACATCTTGTACCTAGCTTAGATCCTATCGATATATTTTTTCCTTTTCAAACTAATAAAATGTTGCTCATCCATTCAATATTTTTACGTAGAACTTGTGATATAACATAACGTTTGGTTGTTGTACTTGTACCAACGATTAAGTGTTATAGATTTTTGGTTACAATTAAGTGTTATAGATTCAGATAACACATTTGACGCAGTTACGTGGTTTAAAGTGTTTGTTAATTTTATAGATGAAACTATTCACGTTCTAATTTTCTATTTTACATCTAATTTATTATATACGAAATGTGGTCTCAGCATTTTAAGTTAAGAGCATATCCAATAATCACTAAGGAACACATTTTAGGTTTCATACACTATTATATGTAGTCTCATCATGTCATACTTATGCAACTCGTGCATGTTTTGCTCCAATGATAAAAAAAAGTTATGCAATGTTAAGGAAATAAATGTTTTGTTTTATTCTTATTGTAGCTTAATTGAGGTCTCTCATCAAAGAAGAAGATATGGGTTTATCTTAGTATGAAACCCTCGATAATACTAGAATTGGAGATGTTCTAATGGCATGAATGAAGAAAATTAGAATTGTGAGTGTCGCATTTGGTATTATGTACAAAAGGGTACTGATGTTGGACCAAACCAGAAGCGTGATACTTTTGTTTGTTGGGAAAAACACTGTAGTAGACAATGAACTTGGCTGAATTTTCAGTTTTTCCAATTATGAACTGCATCTTGTCCTATACAATTGTATAATGCTAGCTATGCTTGTAGCAAACCAGATATAATCATATTTTAATTGATTTGAAAGGTTTTTTTTTTTGCTGGTTTGGTATCTTTCTCTATCTTGTACAAATGTTTCATGATCAATCAACTACATACACTACTTTCACTACTTTCATGGCCATGAATATTTTTTTCTCATCAATAAGAAAATTTTGCCCAATGTTGATTCAGTTGGTAAGAATTCAATTCATCTTTTACAAATATCTAGATTTGAATCTAGTTGTTGAGAACATAGTTGGTGGAAATTGTGTAATTAGTACTCTTTATGACTAAAGATTTTTCTTAACTCTGATGAGTCTCCGAGATTCAATTCATCTAAACTTTTTTTTTTTATATATAAAAAAAGACATAAAATTATAAAAACAGAGAAGAAATTAGAGGCTGTTTTTACAATGTCATACAAATTAAGTATTCACATATATACCAAGTCCACATAATGAAAATTGTTGACAAAAGGGACTCTAGAAAACTCAAAAATACATAGCATTTGAAGTTGATTTACATATGCACTACATATAATATAATTATAACCATCTATTAAGGTCTTAAGCAACACTGAAAGAATTTGCTGTACTCTCCACAAATCTTCTTGCTCCTTTAAACCACCTCTTGTCTCCAGCTTGAGCTTTGCAAATGTATAATTTTCCATCTTTCACAGTTGCTCTAATTATCTGATGCTTGCCACCTTCATCTCCATCGGCAGTTCTTGTCAACACAGACAAAACATAGTACTTTTTCCCATCAATCACAGGCGTTGAAGTTTCAAGGATGTTTGCTGTAGCGACAGCATTCGGATCGAAACCACCCTGAGGATTTCAAGTTCATACTCAATTAGGATATAAGCAATAGTTCTGTTATTTTGACCCGAAAGTTTGACAACACTTTGGTAAACGCAGTTTAAATATGTAGTTAATTAGGTATAGTGATAGTTAATGAATAAAACAAAGTGTTGCAACTCATTAACCACATATTTGAAATGCATTAACCATACAAATTGTTGTCGAAATTTGTTGTCAAATTTGTGTCAAATCTCATTTATGTACAGGCAATGATTTTAGTTGTATTTGTGCTTAGTTGTCGGATGCTTACCTCAGATAGCGTTTCGCCGAAGAAGGCCTGCTTTCCTAGTAAATAATTCACCTGCAAAGTGGAAAAATCAAGTCTTGATCTTGAATTTCAACCACCAAGTAGCAAGTGTTGTTATTGTCTTAAAAAATTCATAAACATTATTCTTCATGAATGGTGAGAACTTGGTAAATAAAAAATACAAATCATTCAGTACCTGGAGTTTGGGTCGATATATGATATAGTCCCTGACATTTGTAAAATTTGGATTGTTTGGTTCAAGAAAACATTTTTTAATCACTTATAAACTATAGCTTTGTTTTCATTTCGGTTTTTGTTTCCAAAGATTTGTCGCATTATTTTCATTTTGAAATCTGTTTCCAAAGATTTGTACCAGAAAGGGTGAAAACAATATAATACGCCGGTCTTGTAGTTAAAAGTGAAAACACAAAATAAAAATAGAAATCGTTTTCTCAAATCAAACAAATCATTATATTTTGTTCTCTAATGTTTATACATGACTTGAGGTTCCATATATGAATCTGCACTTTTCTCTATTTCAGAAAACAAGCACTAGTAATCTATCACAAAAAAAAAGGCACTAGCACTAGCACTAGCAAGTGTTTACCTGAGAGAGGAATTCCTCAGGTGAACCATAATCAGTGATGGCTTTCTTATCAGTTGGAGTCACGGTAACAACGACATTGCTGGTCGAATCAAAGTTGTCCTCATATCTAAGAACCTGACCTTTGTATTCCACCTCTTTGCTAGGGTTCCACTTCGAGGGAACTGATAATTTGAATCCATCTCCATCATATGGTAGGAACTCTGTGTTTGTCTTTGGTTTTCCAAACACATTAGCTGCAATGGAAGCAATCCTTTTGCTTATAAGCAAAAAGCAGAAATTATGTTTCTTGGTCTAACAATGTATAAAGCATGAAAGTGTCCTTCAATTAATTCTAATTTTATTCTCATTAAACAAGTTTTCATAGAAAATCAAATGAAAGATAGAGTAATTCAGAGAATGAAATCAATTTTTTGATTGCATCAAGAAAATAAAATGGGATTAACTATCATTTTTAATTAGACGCAGTTAGTTGGTTTTGTTTATATTTGAGTCTGAGAGTATATATGGTTTCCTAGCTAAAGCATGAAACTGATCCTTCCAATATAAAAATAACAATCAAGCATATGAATGTTGCATTTCAACGCTAGAGACTATGACCATGTATATCAATCAATATTTTTTTTTTTAAGGAATCAATCAATATATTTATAATTTATATTATAACATAGCGAAATGATACTGTGACACACGGGTTTGGAATCAAATTTGACAACAAATTAGACGGTAAATGCAATTCAAATATGTGATTAATGCGGTTCAAAAGGAGATCTTATGTTTGTTGGTCTAATATAACATATAAGAAATTCTAAATTTCACCTTATTTAGTGTTATCATTCTCAAATTATCCTTCGTTTCAATGAACTTTTAAATTTATTCTCATGAAACAAGTTATCATGGAAAAATAACTAAAAAGAAATGATAAATTGGAGGATGCAGCCAACTTTTATGTTACGTCAAGAAAATTGAACGAGATGAACCATCATTCTTAATTAATGTGTAATTAATTATTTCCCTTTTGTTTATACATGGGTGTATTTGTTTCAAGGATTAAATTTACATTCCTGAAAATAACATTCTCTGAAACATTATTCCTACGAATCTTAATCCTATTAAAGTGTTTGAAAATTAATTTAGTTTCCCAAGAATATTTTTAAAATATTTAATTTATAATTTAAAACAAAAAAATAAAAGAGTTAAAATAATGTGAGAGTGAGAAGTTAAGGATGGTTACCACTTATTCCCATGTGAATAAAAGATTCTCATACTTTAACATGGGAATAACAAGTGGAAAAGTCATGTGTAAATTTTTTATTTTTGGTTCAATAGCCTAGTGGCTAGATCACACATTTAAAGTGTGGAGAAATGGGGAATCCGGGGTTCAAACTCCGGCCCCTGCAAACAAACATTATCATTGGTAACTACCAACTGAGCTATACTTACAGGATAGTCATGTGTAAATTTTATTCCTAGAAATAAAACATACCTAGACATAATTTATGAAAACTCGAAACAAACATAGGAACCAAGGATTCCCAAAATCACATTCCTAAAAATAAATTTGCAATCCATGAAACAAACATCCCATGAGTTTGGAGGGCGTATATGGTTTCCTAAGGCATGGCAGTGATCTTTCCAATATAAAAATAACAATCAAGCAAATGAAGGTTACATTTCAAAGCCAAAGACTATGATGAGCTTTTATAATATCACTTGTATATAACATAACACATGAATATCCAAATTGGTCCTTGACATTGTAGGGCTGAATCACTCAAGTCGCTTACTTTATCGATATTCTAAAATTATCTTTAAAATTACAAAATTTTCATAAAATGCATCCTTAAGTTTTGTAGGAACTAGAATGAAATTAAGTTGATCATATCGAATATGACTTTGAAAGTTGAAACTAAGTTTGTCTTGCATCAAATACGACCCTAGATATGTATTTAATAACAAATTCAAACAAATCGGGGAACGTGACTAACATTTAAAATTTCATGGATCATATTGGAATATTGATAACCTAAGGAATATGTTGATACAACTCTACAATTTCAACTAACAACTAAAGTATTTTTACTTCATGACACATATGTTATTACTCATATAAATAAATTAAATAATACAAGTTGATTATGAAAAAGAGAGAGAAAGTAAAATACCAGATTGACCATAGGCTGCATCAGCAGGTGAGACTTTGGAACCAACAACAGCACCACCAACAAGCACAGTGAGAGCTAACCTGCGAGAGACTATGTTGTTGCCATCATCCTCTTGTATTGCCTGCTTCTGAGCCTTGCAAACCAAAAACTGGTTTGCCTTGGTGCTTACGTTTACTACGTGACGTTGTGATGAAAATCTAGTAGGGGTAGTAAGTGCAAAGTGGGACAAGAAAAATTGAGTTGAAGAAGCCATTGAATTTGAGCAGCTAGCTAACTATACCTCTCACTCTCTTTGTTTGTTCTGCTAATCAAAACTATACGGTAGCTAGTAATTAATTTAAGACAAGTTGTGGAGTTGGAATTTAGTAGTAGTTTAGAATGTTCGAGTATGTTACAATGTTTTGTTTTGTTGTGTGACAATGAGATTGTGGTTTGGTTTTTGGATGTTTGTATTGGAAAATGGATGATTGGATAAGGTAGGAAGGTATGTGATTGGTGCCACGTTTTTCATTTGCCTAGTGTTATGCCTTTTTTGTGTTATGCCTATATTAATCAAATATATTAATTTCGTGTTAATTTATTTGCTAACCAAGAGATAATAGATTATTGAAGTGAAAAGTTATTTTTAGGGTTAAATATGTTTTTGATCCCTATAAAATTAGAACCTCTTAAGTTTATTCTTTACTTAATTTGAATAGTTTTAGTAGTCCTTAAAAAAAAATATACACTCAGTATTAGTCCCTACTTAATTCAAATTTGTTTAATTTATGCTTAAACCCTTGAGTTTTTGAACAATTTTTTTGCAGACGTGTTAAGAACATTACTAAAAGTTCTTCTGTAAAAAATTGTCGCAAAATTTGATTCCAACGTCCAGATTTTGTTACTTTTATCTTTAACTTTTGTCGTTTTGAAAAATTCATATTTAATTCGTTTGATGTTAAAAAAATTCTAAATTTTAGTAAATGAACCTTTAATAGTGTTCTAAACTTGTCTTAAAAAAATCGTTCAAAAATTTAAGAGTTTAAGGATAATTAAAAAAACTTTGTTGTAGTAGGGACTAAAATTAGAAGTGATTTTTTTATAGGGATTAAAAAACATATTCAAATTAAGTAAGGACTAAACTTAAAACTTAGAAGTTCTCAATTTTATAAGGACCAACAACATATTTAACCTTTTTTTTAAACAATAAAAATATCAAAAGAATTATTTTCATGAATGCATCATTCCTAACTAGTATTTCATCTTCTCTTAATAATTTTAAGTTAATATTTCATCTTCTTTCAAGCAAAGATTCTCATTTTTCGAAATTCTTTAATATGTTATTCTTCCATTGCTCTTGATCTTCACTTTCCAAACTCGAATGTATAGTTCAATTTCTTACTGATTTTGTTTTCTTTGATCTGGTGATTCTCTGTAACTTAAAACTAATGGAGAGGGATTTGTACGAACTCCCCTCCTGACTTGATTTACGAACCTATGAGTCATTGCCATTTTACTAGGTACAGTAAAACAATATCTCGAAGGATATATTAAGGTGAACTTCCCTCAAAAAAAAGAAGAAGGTAGTTTTGAACTTTTCAAACAACAATAGTAGCTCTAGTGACTCTCTAGGACGAGAGTGATTGTATCATAACCTCATCTTCTTTTTTTTTTTTTAGTTTATTGGCTAAAATGCTCTTTTGGTCTCTTAACTATATTATTGGTATCAGATTGGTCCCTTAAGTAATAAAAACTTCGTTTAAGTCTTTTAAGTTCTTCTCTGTTGCATGTTTTGATCCCTCCCGTCAAGGGGTTAACCCTAAATGTCTTAGATGGACTAACATTATAGATGGTACACCGTAAACCTCATTAATTTTTTAATCTTAACCGTTTAATTTATTTGTTAAAACATGAACCATTGAATTTTAAAAGTCTATTGTAAGTAATAGTCCCCTATCACCACCTAATTGTTTTTTCCTTTCTTCATCTTCTTCCTCTTCTCTTCTTCGTATCTTCGTAATAACATTCATGAAGAAAGAAAAAACAGGAAAAAAAAATTATCATCAAGCAGAGCCTTCTCATTCTCGCAGAACCTTCTCTCTCAAACCAATCATTCATCTTCTTCAATTCCATAAAAAAAACACTCAAATCTAGAAAAATTCATTAACACAAAATTTCAATCTAAAAAATCCAGAGAACAGAAGATCGAAAATCTCTACAAACAGCAATTCAAATCAATCAAAAGGCACCCAATTCAAATCAAACCCAGCAATTGGATTTGATTCACGCACAGTGAACCCAACAATTCAAAGATGTTTCTATTTTTCTAGATTTTGGTTTTTAATGGAATTGAATATTTTTAATGGAATTGATGGTGGGTTTGAATTTTTGTGAGATTTCAAATACAGAATCAATGTGTTTGTGGTGGTGAATGATTCTGTTTCCTTTTATTATGGTTCATGACAGATAAAATAAATAAATCGGTTGAAAATTTTTGGTGTGTGTGGAATGAACAGAATCAGAGAAGCTAGAAGAACTACCATGACAGTGAATGGTTTAACAAGAAGAAGTCATAGAATTAACAGTCTCAGAGATTCACCAGATTTTTTTCTCTTTCAGATCTTGTAAACTACTATAACTCTTTCACATACTCTGATTCTAACGTTTTTTCATTTCTTTCATCTTGTTCATCCAGATGAAATCTCAAAGGGTAATTAGATTTTAGATTTGAATGTTTTTAATGGAATTAAAGAAGATGAAGGAATTGTTTTGAGAGAGAGAGAGAGAGAGAAGGTTCACGAATGAGAGAGAGAGAGGGTTGGGGGAGAAAATGTGTTGTTTGATGATAAAAAAATTTCTGGGTTTTGTTTCTTTCTTCATGATAATTTTATTTTCTTTCTGGGTTTTGTTTTTTTCTTCACGAATGTTATGAAGAAGATATGAAGATATGAAAAAAAGATAAAAGGATTTCCAGAGCCAATGCCAAAACGACACGTGTACCACACTTAACGTTTTTTTTATTAAAACTAACGGAAAGGACCAAAACATGTAACATAGAAGAACTTAAAGGACCTAAACGAAGTTTTTATAATTTATGGGACCAAAGCGATACCAAAAATTTAGTTAAGGGACCAAAAGAGCATTTTAGCCGAGTTTATTTTATTTTTTTCACAAATTTCTCCTTGATAATCTAAACTTATTTTTATATTTAAATTGAAAAATACATAAATTGAATTAAACTAAAGTTTATATTGATTGAAGATTCCGTAGTGTCATTTTTCAATTAGTAAAGATAAAAAATGAACTAATACACCCCTGTTTTAATTTGAGTGATGATATTTGTAAGACAAATAACAATTTTTGGAACAAACTCTTTTAAAAAAAAAACTTTTGGTACAACTTTTTTTTTTTTAATATCTTATTGGATGGAAACCATAGAGCAATTGAAAAGGAAAAGAGTAATACCATTTCTCTTTTTTTTCTTTTTTGGATAAGCCAGGAGAAAGGACAAACATCAAGAGGTAGCAGAGACATCTCAACTAGATTGGCATCCCGATGAACCTTCATCCTATACCGTCAAACTCAAAATATTATTAAAAAAGAGGAAAAATATATACAAAGAGGACTAAACCAAAACCCTCAAAACAAAAAAGAAAAAGGAAAATAAAACCAACAGACTAGGGGAATTTGTAATTAGGTGGACCGCATTTGTCCCGAGAGAAATCAAAATTCAATTCTGGAGGTAAAACCAAATTGAACCCTGTAATGCATGTCCCATATTAGCCAACTTGTGAGCACAATAGTTGCATTCGCGAACCAAGACCCCTCTAGTATTCCAATAGAAAAAATTCATTGGACAGATGGCGACCCGTGAAACGGGTTATATACGGCGGCTTCCCAGTAAGTTGATGTTTCTTTAACTTCGTTTTGCTTTTTTGACAAGACGAGAGTGAAAGGAGCTTCAACGACCCTCTTGTCATAGTCTTTGATTTACTGCCAAAGCTCCATATCATGTTGAATCCTTAGATTACAGTGATACACAATACCAACTTCTTGTGTGGCAATGAACTTGCAATGGGAGCCGAGCTAGATCCAATGGTCGCAGCAGCTGGAACTGCAACATCTGTCAGCAGAATTTGCGTGCCTATGTTGCTATCCACGGGAACTGAGCCCGCACAAAAGCAGGGACTGCTTGGACAGGGTTTGGAATCAAATTAATAGCACAGGCTGGTGTGACTGAATCATCAACCGGTGTTGTAGGGACTATGTGCACCACAGTATGGTGTGGATGCACAATTGTGGCCGAGGGCACGACTTTCTCTTCAATTTTGGTTAACTTTCTTATAATCTTATGGTGCATGTCATGTGTTGTGATCTGAAATTTATGGTAATTTTAATGACATTAAATGTACGTAGTTCATGCCAATATTTATGTTTCGAATTAAATATAGGTTTTATTTATGTTAAATTTGCTGAATCCTCTAAACAAAATTATCTTAAATTTGTTGATCGATGGAATGTCATGCAACAGGGCTTACTTTGTAAATAGGATATATGATCAAAATGACCCTCTTAAGTTTTGATTCAATTTTTTTGTCAAGTTTTTAATTCAATTTTAAGAAGGGTTAAATAAGTTTTTTTGTTGTTAAAAAATTATTAAATTTTGTTTTTCATCGGTGGATTCTAAGGTGATGGCTCAATTAAGTCCTCACAAATAAACTACTAGTTTCAATAATTGAGAACCATTTGATTAATCAAGCACACACATCTTATTCTACACTCTATACACCATATCATTCCCTTTCATTTCTCTCATCTCTCCCTCCCCTACACTGCTCACAAAAATTGAATAGTAGGAAAAAATCAATGGTTTTGAGATTTATGGATTTTGATCGTATTTGATATTCCGCATAAGGGTTGCATTCATGTTCAGTCGGTGAGTGGGTTCGATGATATCATCAAAATCGAAATGTTAATTAACAAGAAGAAAGACCCAGCAACTGAGGAAGTATGGGAAACAAAGCATCGAAATTGTTGGGGGTGATGAACATGATGCAAAACTGAAATAAAAAATAAAATAAAGAGAGGGTTTCTTACTTCTGTTTTATCACAAAAAATAATAAACAATCTTTTTCATGTGATAGGAAAATGAAGAGTCCTTGTTTGATTCGATGGAGATTTTGATGTTGAGGAAGGAGATGAAGATAAGTGAAAAGTAAAGAGTGATTTGATGCGTAGAGTGCATAATAGATTGTGTGGGCTTGATTAATCTAATGACTCTCAATTGTTATTACATTGGTCCATCGGTGGGAGACTTAATTAAGCATTCACCCTATAATCCACCTTTTTCATCCCCTTAAAAACAAGTATATGTTTTTGCCTCTACAAAAAAGCTGTGCATCAGTTTTAGTTGCTTTTTGATTTTTTAATGTGTTGAACACACAAGTTTTAAAATAAAAAATTCTACTTTAAACCTCTTATCAAGTGCTCTAAAAACGCTTGTTATCATTTCTCATTATTTAATTATCCTTACACTTTTTATTTATTGAATAATTTTGTTCAACCATATTTATAACATTATAATTTTTTTCTTAAAATATTTAGGACTTTTTATCATGTGATAATTTATATTTGAATTTTTTAAAATTTCAACAATTGAGGTCGTTTGATGGTCAAGATATAATACAAAGCTGGATATAGACTAATATGATATGGACTTGATATGCATCAATCATATCATGTGTTTGATGCGCACATGGTAATAAATATGATACCATTATTTTATTATAATAAAATGAAAAAAATATTCTTATAATTAATTAAATATTTTAAAAATGACATGTAATTAATTATAAATGACTAAGAAATGACAACATTTTAATTACGACATAATATCATGGTAATAAATAAGAATGAATTTTTAATCATGTCAGGATAATTTATAACCCGACTTATACTTAAGATAAAATTTACAGACACAAGTGATGATATATATGATATGAAAATGATTTATTTTATTCTATCTTCTTGGTATATCAAACATGATATTTAAGCAGGATATGATATATCTTGGCCATCAAATGGTAAAAAAAATAATTAAAATTTTGATCTAAAAATCAAATTTTAAAATCCTTCTTTTAAATAAACTTTTTAGAGTCTTACTAACAAGTGCCTTAAAGACATTGTTTAAGGAACTCACAAAAAAACTTTATCATGAAAATTCAAGTCAAACACCTTTAAAAGTCATAACTATACAATTTCTTATGTAAAAATTACTACTTCAGGATGTTTAAAGAATACCTTAAGAACATTTGTTGGCATTTCTCAACTTTTTAAAGTGTTTTAATAATTTTTTTACTGATATAATGTTTTAAGGACAAAAAATGTGTCAATTTTTTATGGGATAAAAACAAAATTTAACATTTTTTTTTATAGATGAAAGACTTATTTAAAATGTAGAGAATATTTTTCAAAGAAAAATATAAAAACTAAAATGTCTTTTCTCTCTCAGTTTTTTTCCTTCTAAAAAAAATCATCTTTTACGCATAATTGTTAGGTCAGGTACACTTAAACAACCAACTCAATAAATACACACGTAAACAATAAATACCAACTCTATATAGAGATAATAAAGAAAAGAACAAACATGGCACATTGGCACCTATTAATTTTGTACTAAAAGTTTTTTTTTTTCCTATAAAAAATTGTTTCTTTGTGACCACGATAGCATATTTATTACTCCATCCATTTCACGATACTTGTCGTTTTTGAAGAAATTACACATGTTAAGAAGTCAAATAAATTTTGTTATTTTTGATAAAAATTTTTGATTTTTTTTTTATAATACCCTTACTCATTTATTATTCCATTCTATTATTTTTCTCTATACAATAAATAGATAAGAATATTATTTTGATCTAAACCAATAAAGAAAAGACAGTAATATTCATTAAAATTCATTTTGAGGTAAATAAAGTAGTTTTTTTCCTATAAAAAAGTACTCTTTTTCTATCTACTCTCCCACACACTCTTCTGAATTATCTTACCTTCTTCTCCGTAACTTTTCACTCCATTGCTGTTTGGCTTCTGCTCTCATTCTGGTTTGATCCTCAAACCCATCTTTTCATCTCTTTCATTCCATTTTATTCAATCCTTTTCAATCTATTCATGTTTTTAACTATACGTACTGTCTCATTTTGTTCATGTCTTCAATTATTAGTACTTTTTGATTTTTTTTTGCTCTACAGTGTGAGTTATTGAATTATCTGAAAAACTGTTCAGTTATGCTTTTGAATGTGTTTGTGGGAATAGAATTGACTTTGGTTTTCTTTGTTTATTGATCTATGCCATTATATCGTTTATATGTAAAATGCACTTCCTTTAAGCCTTTGAATTGAGATAAAAAGAAATTTTGTGGTGACCCTTTTGCTTTTCTGCTTTCAAAATCCAATTTTTTTATAAAAAATATTATCTTTTTTTAGTTGTGATCCTTGTTCTTCAACTTTGCTTTTAGACTAGAGAATTAGAGATCATATTTTATTTTATTTTTACCTTTTGACTTTAAAATGTTTTGTGATTTCTTAAAGTCTAGAAATAAATGTAAGGACATGGGATGTTTGACCTGCCAAAGTGTCTTTCCATGGTTGAATTTGCTTTCCATTACATTTTTAGCACAAATGAAGCAAATGGGAACCTATGAAGCAGAGACATTCCTTGGATCAGGCGTGTCCTGGTGTCTGACATGCGTCAGTGTCTGACACCGACACATCATTACATGAATTATGTCAATTTTTCAACTTATTATCAGAGTCGATGTTTCCGTGTGTGTCGTGTCTGGTGTCTGTGTCTATACTCGTGCTTCATAGATGGGAACATGGTTTGAATAGCATTTGTGTCTGTGATCCTTGAAATTGCAGAATATCATGGCCAAATATAGTCAATGCAGCCTCAATGTGGTTGTAGAAGCTTAAAAACCTTGATGTTGCGGCCACAATTACGGTTGCAGATCATCTTTTAAAACCTTGAGTGGGAACATCGTATATAACATGAAAGAATTAGTGTCATGAAAGTAAAGTTATAACTTTTTATATCAATTAAGCATGTAGATTTGTTTAAGTTTCTGCACAGTCCAGTCAAGTGCAGGAATCTGGGGCTCATCCATTGCTTTTATTCTCTCTTATCATAAAGTCCAGCCCGTGGTGTGTGACTGTGTTGACTTAATCATAATGGACTGAGCTTTGCTAAAAGTTAGACTTTAATGTTTGCTTCCACTATTGAGTTGTCATTTGAACTTTGAAGACATTTTTTGTGAAACTAATTACAAAAGTTACAAGTTGTCATGTTTAAGTTTGATGTCTCTTTTGTTCAAGTGAGTTTATCATGAATAAGTCAACAATTGAAAGCCTTATAGGCTCTAGTTGAGGGTATCTTCGAGAAATATGGTATACCATTATGCAATTCAGATGATACTTCTGTCACTTCATGTTTGTTGATTTTTTCCATGATTAGTGATTGATGTTTGCAACGGTGTTAGGCATAATGGTAACATTACATACAATGCTTATGATGTTCTTTTTATTGTTAGATTTTACAGGAAGAATGTCTGAGAAAATTACCGCTGAAAAGCTTCTGAACACCCTCGTGGAAACACTTGGCGAGAGGCAAAAATCTGGTTCATTCCATGTAGAAGTGAATGCTAACTCAATGACCTCCCAGTTCAATAAACTGTTTGGACGCGAGAAACCTGTGCACCATATTTTAGGTGGTGGAAAATGTATGTCAATGACAATTCTAGTGAATTTCCTGTAAAATCTATCATATTGGCTTCAGTTTTTAAATCTGTTTTCTTTTTTATACTTTGAATGGCGTAGCTGCTGATGTCTTGTTATGGAGGGACAAGAAGATCTCTGCGGCTGTTTTAACCGCTGCAACAACTATATGGCTGCTTTTTGAATGGCTTAATTACAATTTCCTATCACTTCTATGCCTTGCTCTTGTTCTTGTCATGTCTGTACAGTTTCTTTGGACAAATGCTTCCGGCGTGTTTAGCAGGTTATTCAATCATCCTTGAATTTCTTCTTCTGTTGCCTATTTTATTTTTATCTAAATGTATGGTACTACCTTACAGCTTTATTAATATTTTTTTCTTTCCGTAGTGACAGGAAGCCATCGAAAGCTCCTCGTTTGGTTCTCCCAAAAGATTTCTTTGTTAATATTGCAACTGCGGTTGGTGCTGAGGTTAACCGTGGTTTAAGGTTTCTTCAAAATGTTTCATGTGGAGGAAACTTGAAGCAATTTGTTATTGTATGTTTTCTTGCCTTTGTATTGTCACTTATAATCCATATTTATGCTTAAAACATACTACCTCCGTCCCCAAATATAGGACCCTCTTGAGATTTTTCATTGTCCTTCTTTAAAAGACCCCTTTAAAATTTTCAACCACGTTAATTATTTCTATGCCAACATTTCTCTAATTATGTTGTATCTTGTTCTGCTACTTGCAATGATGGAAACATAAAGTAAAACAGTTTCAGTTGTCAACAAATTCAATACTTATACTGATTTTTTTAATTCATGTGATTTAGGCAATATGATCTTATATTTAAGGACGGAGGTAGTAGTTTTTTAAGTTGAAAAACAAAAACACTGACGGAATTTGTGATCTTATAATGCTTAAAACATCTGCAGGTTGTAGTATGCTTATGGGCTGGTGCTGTGATTGGGAACTGGTTCAATTTTTTTACTGTCGTGTATATCGGTGAGAGATCTTCCTCCTTTTCTGTTGGGACAATGTGTTGGCCATAATGTTTTCTCTAATTATTAAGTTGGTTCAAATTTGCAAAGTATATATTGGGAACTGGTTTAATTTTTTTACTGTCGTGTATATCGGTGAGAGATCTTCCTCCTTTTCTGTTGGGACAATGTGTTGGCCATAATGTTTTCTCTAATCATCAAGTTGGTTCAAGTTTGCAAAGTATATTTTACACTTCAATTATCCTAAAAATATTATCCCTAAATAATTGAATAAGTTGAAACTGTTGAATAGTATTTCATCGATATGAAAAATGAAAGAAAAACCGAACAAAGAGAAAATTCTTGAGAGAAAGTGGTTGAAGAATGTTTCAGAATTGTGAAATAAGTAATCCAATTAACTGAGTTTGCTGAAATATACATTTATCTCTGTGTGTGGTATAACACTATAACATAATACACTCACCTTGTTAAGTGTTTCATGGTAATACAGCTTGATTGCCAAAACATTGTTATGTTAGGGTCGATGTTTTTTGTTCATACTTGATTGCTAATACTTAGTTATATTATGTCCTAAGGTTTTGTTGCTGCACATACACTCCCGGTTCTCTACGAAAGGTATGATGATCAGATTGATAACTTCGTGTACAAGGTACTTGATCAGATGCAAAACCAGTATAAGAAGGTGGATTCTGGTTTGCTTAGCAAAATCCCCAAAGGAAAGAAGCTTGAATAGATTATGTTTATGTAAATGGTTTGATTTTTAGTATCTCTTTCTCACTTGTGATGAAATTGGAACACAGCTATGTTTGTTGCTTTTACTTTGGTTATAATAATAATAATTTCTTTTTCTATGTTGGGAGTCTTCAAAATTTAATGCTATGTCCTTATTTGAGTTAGGAAGGAGGCTTCATTGTTGACTCTTGCAATTGCAATTCTGTGAAGGCATTTACAAGGCACATATATCTAATGGTTAACATTTAAAGGGTCTTGTTAACTGTTGCCCCCGGAGCACTGGTTAAGAAGCTAAAAGTAGAAAGAAAAAATATAATTTGCATTGAGAAGAGTAATTTTTTAATTTTTAAAACACATAATACACAATTTTCAAGAAAATATTTCCTTTAATAATTTCTTAACTGGTGCCCAATATTTCCCAAATTTAAAAATGATTGTACACCCTAGACCATCTATAATGGTGATCATCGGTAGATACCAGCCTAATTTCCTTGCATCCAATGTTTTTATAGATTCTAATGGTTGGCATAATATATTTTGAAGAGAAATGTTAACAACATACATTTTTCAACACACTCTGTTTGATTGGTTAAAATTTACATGAGACTCACCAAATTTATATAGGACCCGCATGATTTGGTGGAATTCATGTGACTTTTAACCAATCAAAGAGTGTGTTGGAAAATGTGTGGCTAGCATTCCTCATATTTTGAAATGAATTAAAATGTCAGAATATTGGGGGATCAAAATTGCAGATTTGAAAATTGAGGGACCAAAATCCAAAAATTGAACAAAAGGGTACCAAAACTACAATTAAGCTTATATTACATGCACAACGTAATTTGAAAGGAAAAAAAAGTTTGTTTTTATAACTAAAAACAAAATTCTCATTGACAGTCGATTTCATATCATTTTCCACATGTCCAAGGTCAGTCCAACATATTTTGTGGCATGGAACAAACTCTTATGCGAGGCCAATTATATTAAAGATATGATATTTTGGAGAAAAAAAATGTTCCAAATTATAAGTCATTTTAAGATATATCAATGTAAAATTATTCATGTTCTTCCTAATTTGCCCTTATCTGTTCTTTTTTTTCCTACACTTTTTTGTTCACTGTTCCCATACAATTCATTTTACCAAGGTACTTCTATAGTTTACGATAAAAGTTCCACTATTAGTACATTAAATTCAATTTATAGACCTAACTATAGACTCTCTACACATCGTGATTTCTATGATACATGTAAATTATAATCCAATATCCTTCATGTAGTACATTACTATTCTCTGCATAATTTTCTTCATACCGTTCACTTTCTAAGAACACACAAAAGAAAATACATCTTTAAAAGATCATGGAATGTAAAATAATGTTAAAAAAGAAAACTAGAAATTAATTGACCAAATAAACTTGTTGAAGAATCATGAAAAATAGGTTTTATGCAACACATTCAAATGATAAAATTGTTTTTCTTGTCTCTCTTTGTAGTATCCATAGAGAAGAACAAGAAAACACATGAAGCAAAAAAAAATCACAAAATGAAGAAAAGGGTGTGAATTAAGTCTTCAAATTAGAGAAAGTGTTTGTTGTGTGAGTCAATAAAACAAAGTTTACTCCAACTACGATCATAAGTATAGAGACGTGTGAAGAAGCAATAAAGGGTTGTTTAGTTACTTCCCAATATGCTCTTGGATATTTTCATTCAAACATTTATCAAATGGTTGCGCACATTTAAGTCAAACCAAAATTGCTCTGCAAATGATGTCAATGGAGAATTTTGAATGATATTAAGATCAATATTTTGTACTACATTGATGTTTAAATCGGGTAGATGATGCATTTCGTTTGAATTTTGTTGTTGCTCCATTATCAATTTCTTGATGAAAATTTTCATCATTTAAATCTATATTAAAAAGAGAAACTTCATGATTTGAAGTCATATTGGTATGTTGTTTGTTTAGTTCAATAATCCTAATTTACAGGAAAAACAAACAGTCAGCCAAGCTAATTTTTTTGGAGGGAAGCTTGAAATATCTTCATGAACAAATTGGAGGTGATTTTTTATGTGAAATGAATTTTTTCAAGTTTTTATGAGGGAGAGAGAGAGAAAGAGGTAGTTTTGTGTACACTTGTGCGGAGTAACGCTATTTTCCTCCGCTCTATTTATAATGATAATGTAAAAAGTTCAGAGTATGATTACTTACCCAACTTATAATGATAATGTTCCGGTCCAAAATGGAAAGGAGGCAAAATGTGAATAAGTAGAGCGGAATGAAATGGAATAAAACAATACAAGATACTTCTCATAACAAAGTAAATACAAAACTTTTAATTTCACTAAAAATAGGCAATGGTTTCCTTCACCTTTTCTCTTCAACTCAATGCATTATAATCACGCAGTTAAAGAACAAAATAAGCCATTGCAATGATGCTGCTGCTTCTCATACCGCTGCTTTAAGCCTTTTGAATAACGCTCGTAGCACTCTATTTGCTGCTCCAAAAATCAGAATAAATTTCGATACAAATTTCTAAAACTAATTTATCAGCAAAAAGGTATCAGATTTCATGCATGAAAGAAAATTAGAAGAATGATTCGTACCATTTTCGACACAGAGGGAGTGACTTTACTTAGCGCTACCTCAAAATGACATGTCTTGATGGTGCCACTAGTTTTCTCCGTTGAGGTCCGTTTCTCAATGAGAGCAGCCAACCCTGCTTCTTCCATCTTTAATGGACAAGAAAAATCAGCAAATCCACCAAAATGACTTCTTATAATCCTACCCCCATGGAACCGAACATAGGGAGTCAATACAAACTAAAATAAACAGAGTAGAAACATACCAATGCAGCAAGATCTGAGCCACTAAAGTTTTCACAATCTTCCATTCTTGCAATGGCACTCAAATCCACGTTGGCATCAATACGCCTACCCTTTGCAAGAGTTTTCAATATTTTAACACGGTCGTCTGGGCTTGGAAGAGAAACATAATGAAGTTTACCAAATCTACCATGTCGTAAGAGAGCAGGGTCCATCGCCGAAGGCCTGCAAAATGAGAAATTAATTGAATGCACAACGTGATATGAAGTAAAACAACTAAGCAGGGAAAAGAGATGAGGAACCAAAGGTACCTATTTGTTGCACCAATCACGAAAACATCTTTGCGCTGATCTCCACCTTCTAACTCAATCAGCAACTGCAATATCATACAATTACAAAGAGTAAGAAGTCAATATGACAATTCCTTTGAAAAAAAACACTAGAAATTTTTTTACCTGGGTCAACACTCCTTCGATAACCCATCCACCCTCTTCACCATGTGCTGCTGTCAAAGCATCCACCTGAAAATGGAAAAAGTATGAATCTGACATTGAAGCTACTGAGCATGCAGTCATACAATTCTACAACAAACTTGGTTTGCTGAGAATTCATATGATTGTATGATGCCCGATTAGCATAGCACGTGCAGGAGCTGACGGAGGTTTACATTAGCATGCGAAACACAACAAATATAGCGCAATGGCAATATACACGATAGAGTTTATCAACATTATTGGGGAGGGAGAGCCGCAAACCTCGTCAAAAAAAATTATACAAGGTGCACATGTCCTGGCACGACTAAATATTGTCCGGACTTGATGCTCACTTGCTCCAACAAATTTATTTAAAAGCTCAGGCCCCTAAAAAATTTGCAAAATTGTTAGAGTACAACCAAATATCCTACAATATCTCTATATTATAGTAGAGCCTTTTAGTTTATCAACTCGGATCAGTTTCCAATCTTACACTGTTAGGAGTGTCGATAATGTGCAGGGCATTAAGCCTTTGATTACTTTAACAAAATCCAATTGAACTTGTTAAAAAATAATTAACAACTGAGAAAGGGCAACTTTGTAAATCAGACCTTAACATGAATGAAATTAGCTCCTGCCTCATTGGCAATCAGTGTTTTACCACAGCCTGGAGGCCCATAAAGCAAAATTCCTGTTTCAAGATTCTTCACAAAACCCTGAAATAAATAAATTCAGTAACACTCACAAGTGATCTTGTTTCTACATAACACAAAAATGAGCTCATAGTGTAAACAGATAAACACCAACTCTGACAACTAGTTTGGCTTATGAATTTGAACAAATAAAAATGGGCAATACAAGAGTTGATCTAAGAAAAGGTGCTAAAATTGATTATGGTGCATGTTAGTATCAGTGCATTTGGCAATCTATACCACAAGACACAGACAACCAAAATGTCTGACCTTCCAAGGAATACTGCCCCTAGGTGAGAGAAAAACTAACTTGCAGTCCCAACCCTCAGCTATAATCTTCAATGATACAAAACATACATAATTTCAAATCTAGCTTCCACTCTACATGCATATACCTAAAGATTCATTCACCACTTTTACATTTACATCTATATCTTGCCACTTAGAAGTATCCACCAAATAGAGAAACTCCACCGAATGATTTGGCTGGATAATGGAGAGAATAGGAAAGGTATAAAAGTCGGCTTCACTATATGATGATTTATTTAACTATTTGTGCCCTTGTGTGTTTCCCTTGGTGGTTAGTCCTTTTAACTTGCTTATTCATATTTCTTTTTAGATTCAGAAGCAGCTGCGTAGCAAGCTGCTAACATGCTCGAAGTTCTAGCATCGTCACACTTTTGTTTATGTATATGCAGCTAGTCGGGAATCTAGGAATATTTCACTTTGAGTTGTACAAATGTTTAGATATGTCATTTTGAGATTCAGCCTAATGATGTATGCCTAAAAACAGGATTCATATTTTGGAAACATTGAAAATACAGAGGATACTCTATCGAAATCGAAATTTCAGCTAATATTATTTTGAACTAGGCTTGCCGGATTAGGACGTATTAGTTCGTGTGCATGTCACGGTTGAAAAATTTGGGTCGTGCCAAAAAATTACCTTATAATCATCGGAATGTTTTATACGCCCTAGAATGTAGAGATTAAACAGTTATCTTAATTGATCAAGCGCACCAACATCTTCCCATTTAACATCAGGAGTGGGAGAGAATCCTTCTCTTGCTAACAAAGGTTGTACCATTATTTTTGCTTCCTGTATAAAATAGATAAATGTGATTATAATTATGCATATACATATATATAAATAAATGTGGAAGTAAAATCTAAGACTACAATACATATCTTGTGCTAGCCAATGTTTTCACATAGGGAAATGAATTTAGTTAGAGAGAAGTGAAAGGATAAGATATCCTTTCAAAAACATGATAGCTTAACAAACATATGGAAAAAGGTGAAACACCTCAAAATCAGACAATGTGATTGCACATTTCTCTAAATCATCTTGAGACAACAACAAAGGTGTCTTCCAACAATCTTCATCTGGCTCACTTGTGAGATAATTTGCCTTCCGTTTCATTAATTATCCTATTCATTGCCACAATGGCAGCCCCATTGGCAAGAGCTTCGACATCAGCACCAACAAATCCCGGTGTAGATGTGGCTATTTTATGCAAATCAACTGAATGGTCGAGTTTTTGATTGCGAGTAACCACAGTAAGAATTTCCTCCCTAGCAGATTCATCAGGAATACCAACAGGAATCTCACAATCAAAACGACCAGACCTTCGCAGAGCAGGATCAATATCATCATGGCTTATTAGTTGCCCCAATGACAAGAACATGGCCTAGAGGTTTGTCGGAAGTCTGTGAATGATCATTAGCTTCATCTATAGAAATCATTATCTGCGTGACAATTCGTATCTCAGACTGACGCTGTAAATTATCTCTTTTAGAAGCAATTGCATCAATCTCATCGATAAAGATAATCGAAGGAGCAGTCCTTTTAGCCGTAGAGAAAAGCTCTCTAATATTATTTTCTGAATCACCAGTGACTCCAGAAACCATTGCAGTAGCAGAAGTAGGATAGAAATTGTAACCGGTCTCGGAAGCTATCGCATGAGCTAGCCTAGTCTTTCCACAACCAGGCGGTCCATGCAACAAAATGCCACCTATTGGTTTCACCCCTAACACTTGACGTAACGTAGGATTGAACATTGGTGCCAAAGTCATCTTCAGTTTCTTAAATGTCTCTTTCATCCCACCCAAATCTTTAAACATACGTCCTTTCTTTGTTCTAGCCTCCACATCATCATCATTCGTCGTCCCTTACGAGGAAACTAAAACAGAATTCGACGAGCTTCTTGTGATATGCAAAGTTTCTTCCTTCTTTAGTAGTGATCCTTCTTCTTCTTCTTCCATGTTCTTACGTCTCTTTCGAGAAGAAGATTCACTTTGACCCTCCACGTCGTCATGAACGGCTAGTGCATTACGAACTATACGACTTAGATATTTTGTTCTCTGATATTCACGATAAGTTGAGCGGAGATGCTTTACTATTTCTTTGGCGCATGAATACCTTGATTTGGAAGACTCGACTCGAAGCCGAAGAATTTGTTGGAGCTGTAACCTTCCTCCTCCCGTTCTTCTTTTCATCTTGGGTTCTGAAAAGACGAATATGTATTATTAGGGTTTTCATCGGTTTAACGATTGTGAATCAGTTTATACTAGCCAAGACGGCAAGACCCGTGCAACCCAAGGGCCAAAGTATTTTTTGTACTTCATCACTTGTTACTATTGCATTAATTGTTAATCCTCTAAACCTTAAAAAATTTCTCTCCTCCTATATGTTCAATTTAAAATTCAAAATTTGTTTGTCTATTTTTACGTTCCATCCACTTCCTCCATTTCCTATGCATTTATTAAGGCATGGTTTTAGCACTATTAGTTAGCTCTTTCATGAGATTTGCACTTCAAAATTCAAAATAAAGTCTCTTTTTAAGACCGTCGGTTAGTTAGCTATTTACAAAACAGTTATTTCCAAAGCAATTAATACGTAGCTCTTCACTCTCCCTTTCTACTATATATATATATATGCAATCCATTATTGGAATTGAACAAGCATTCATAATCTTCCTTCTCACTTTTTCAAAATTCTTATTCTCATTTAATCTCTCTAAAGACTCAAACATATCACTTATTAGTAAAGCTTATTAGGTCTTGTCATCACTTAACCTAATTTTTCCCTCTAATTCTATTGCATTAACTGTTAATCCTCTAAACCCTAAAAAATTTCCCTCCTCCTATATGTTCAATTTAAAATTCAAAATTTGTTCAATTTAAAATTCAAAATTTGTCTGCCTATTTTTACGTTCCATCCACTTCCTCCATTTCCTATGCATTTATTAAGGCATGGTTTTAGCAT
The DNA here is from genome assembly GCA_946800305.1 of Medicago arabica. Lineage (NCBI taxonomy): Eukaryota > Viridiplantae > Streptophyta > Magnoliopsida > Fabales > Fabaceae > Medicago > Medicago arabica. Next base: position 5,485,898 of record OX326970.1, read on the forward strand.
TATTAGTTAGCTCTTCCATGAGATTTGCACTTCAAAATTGAAAATAAAGTCTCTTTTTAAGACCGTCGGTTAGCTATTTACAAAACAACTATTTCCAAAGCAATTAATACGTAGCTCTTCACTCTCCCACTCTACTGTATATATATATATGCAATCCATTATTGGAATTGAACAAGCATTCATAATCTTCCTTCTTACTTTTTCAAAATCCTTATTCTCATTTAATCTCTCTAAAGACTCAAATATATTATCAGAATAGTATTCCTCTCACTGAAATCCTTTAATCTTATTCTTTGAAATGATATTTTTCTACTTCATTTTGTTCGTATCTTTTTTCTGAAAGGATTTTAAGTTATCTCTTTTGCTTTGTAACCGAGAAAATGGGTTTTCGAATATGAATTTTCCAGTTTTCAGCAGAAATCATATTCAATCTTTACCCTCTCAATTGCTTCTTTGGATTTTGTATTATGGACAAATCTTTCTCCCTGTGGTTGTATTTTAGCTAAAAATTGAGATCTCTATAAATATTCCTTCTTATTGTTAGGATTTTCATCTATTTGTGTCATAGAGAGAATTTGTTTCTTGAAATCTTTATAACAACATTTACTTAAAGTTTGTCTGCATTGTTTTGTTTACTGTTATTGTTGTCCTCTGATAATTGGAAATAATAGTCACAAATACGATAGTTTTTTTTTTATATTTGGCATCTATTAATGGCAAAGTCACTAAATCTCTTGCGAATAAATTCAACATGGTTAATTACCAAACTTTATTGTTATTATTCTCTGTCAATTTTGTCAACTATGAATGTGGAGACAATTTTCCCTTTAAGAATCGATGAAGCAATTTAATGGTAATTTGATTGCTGCTTACTTTGTCTGTGTCTTGCTTAATTGTTTTAGACAAATGAATTGAGGTATTTTAAGGTTTAACCTTCAGATATAAGGAAGAATTACACTTACTAATTTACAATCATCATAATTTAGAGAATGTGAAGGCAATTGATGCAGTATGATATTGCTGAAACTATGTCGTGGTTTCAAGAAGGATCTATGTACCGCACCTCAAGCAATATATAATGTATATTTCATAAGGTGATATTAGATAATTAGGTCATTGTTGAATTCTACTGCTAACTATACGTTTTGTTACGGTTACAACTTCGAATATTCGAATGAGAGTCATCGATGGTTGTCGTAGATAAGGATGTTATGCAATGTAGTTAATGGCAAAGTCACTAAAGCAATTTGCTATTTATACGCTTTATACTATGTTTCTCCATGAAGACAATTTCAGTTTAATTAAGTATCAAATTTCTTTTCCATTTTAAACTGCGGTGTTTTTTTATTTGGCATATGTTAATGGCAAAGTCACTAAAGCAATTGCATATTCAACTTTAGATGTAGCCTTAATGGTCCTGATCTTTAATCTGCAAATAAATGGATTGGTTTGATATCAATGTAATCCTTTTGCAAATAGCTAATTTCAAATAACATAAAATACAATATCGTTCTTATAATTTAATCAATTATAGCAATGGTTCAGATGACAAACTGTAGCTCCTAAGTTGCAATAAAAAACTTACTAATAACAGATTAATGCAAAGATCTTATTAATAACAAATTTTATTGTTATGCAAAGATCTTCAGCTCATAAGACCCGTGCGGCGCACTGGTCATCAATCTAGTTAATCAAAACACAGTGTAGAATAATAAATAGACTTAAATCCAATTTTCATCTCTTTATTTTTAATTTTGTTAAATTTTGACATCTCTATTTTTAAAACCATCTTTTTTATCTTCTTAGTTAGAAACACAATGAAAAACTTATCATACATGAGTTTTTTGAGTTTTTTCTTTGTCTCTTTTTGATCATCTTTTTGGTCACCCTCCTTTCGGGATAATAACTTATCATACATGATATTTCTTACATGATATTGCCTTTCTCCCTATTTATAAAACTCTTTTGAATTTTTTTTTGTCTCTTTATATAAGACCTTTTGGTATTTTCAATTACATCAATTATTTTTTTACCAACATACCCTTATTTATTTTGCATTTTTCTTCAGTAAACAATAAATACTACTACCTCCGTCCCTAAATAAATGACCTTTTTATGAAAAAAAAACGGGAACTAAGAAAGTTGATTATCGTATTAATTGTGTTGACAATTGCTATTGTTTTACAAATTTACCCTTTATAATAGAGGGTTTGTTAATGTTTTCAAGAGTATTTATTACATATTGAAGAAAAATATATAACATAAATAGGGGTATATTGGTGAAGAAATAATTAATATACTTTGAAATTTGAAAGTGTCTTATAAAAAGAGACAAAGAAAAAACTCAAAAGGGTCTTGTAATGAGGGATGAAGATAGTATGTTGAAAACATAAACTCTAAGAGCCCGTTTTTAGCCAGAATTATTTTATTTAATTATCTTATTTGTTTATGTGTGTTTATATGTGCTTAATTTCTTTTGTGTATTTGTGTGGGGATTGGTGGATTTTGGCCTATAAGGATATTTTAGTCATTTTAAACTAAGGGGGTATTTTTGGTATTTTAGTGAGAATCATTATTTTACTAAGTTACTAGTGAGTTTGGGTAATTAACTATGGTTGGTAATTATTCGGTTTTTAGTGGATTAAAGAGATGTAACTTTTAGAAAATAGTTTGCAAGAGTTTTGAGGCCCAATTAGAGTGAGACTTAGACTAACCCATTTGGAGGATATAAATAGATACTCTTATGAGAATTAGGTTAACATTACTCATTATTCAGTTCACAAAATATTTTGAGGGTTAAAGAAAGAAAGTAGATCACAAGAGGAAATAGAGGAAGAAGGGTTAGAGAGAAGGAGAGCTTAAAGAGAAGAAGAGGATAGAGACTTGGGGGGAGCTAAATTGAAACCATAGTTGGTGTTGAAGAATCCTTGAGGTAAGGGGGATAGATTACTTTCATTAATTAAGTTCTAACTTCATCTTTTCAATTATGTGAAATAAGTTATTATTGTGAATTGTTACTTTTTGTGATTGTTCATGATGAAATTCGTGCTCTTAATTCATGTGAATTTATGGATATGATAAACTTCATGAAATTGATATGTTAAGTGCTTAAAATTCATAGTTGTTGTTGGTGATAAGTTGTTTTGATGATTTTTGTTTTTTTGAATGTAAATCATGAATTAATGAGTGATTATTGTTGAAACATGTTTGAATTCACTTCATAAATGTTTATATATGTTTATATGTTGATGGGGTTTAAATTGGTGTGGTTGTTTATGAAGTTTGAATGAAAATGGAAAATTGCGAGTTTTTGGTGAAAAATGAACTAGGTGATGATTTTGATGTGAATCGAGGTTTGATTTCATGTTGTTGATAGTTTTTGACTGCCTTTAAAATTATGTTAACTTATAAATAAGTTTGTGGGACGAATTTGGGTCAAAGAGAATCGAAAACGGGATTTTGCGGTGAAAACTGATGGGTTCCCGAGAGGGCAAACCCAAGAATAGGGTTCATGTCCTTGTGTAACTCGTTGGGGGAGTTCTAGCTCGCCGTGGCGAGTTGCACAATACATAACCCCATGTTTTGGGTGTTCTGGGTACTCATGGGTCAATCCAGACTTTCTGAAAATGATTCTTTTGATGTATTCAACTGTTATTATGCTTTCTAAACATTTCGAAACATCAGATGACTTGGATTGAACTTGGTTTCATGAATCGAATCAAACTTTTTGAAAAATGTTCAAGAACACATAATTTTACGAAACTCGTTTTTCTTATGGGAAAAGGGTGGGGTTAAGGTGGTTTACTGTAATGATGATTTTTGAAAATGATTACGGATGGTTTACATGAGCTTTAACTTGGTTTACTTTGAAAAATGATAAAATGAGACGAACTTAGTAAAATTTTAGAATTCTTGGTTTACTCTGAAAAATGGTTTTCTTTTGAAAAATGATAAAATATGACGAACTTAGTAAAATTTTAGAATTAATCGAAATTGGCCAATGATGCGTATATGCATATGCTAATGTGATCATATGTGAGTAGTGTATATGTTTTGTTGAGGTGTTTGAACATGTATACCTTGTTTTGTTAAAGTACTTAGAAAATACGGAAAGTTGTGAAAATAGACGAACTTTGTTAAAAAGTGGTTTCATGATCGGATAACTTGCAATTGACTTCATGCTTAAGATGATATGATAGAATAAGAATGAATCCATGTTGGTTGGATGTTTAATGCGATGAATATCTTGAGGTGATTATATGTTTGTCTTTATGTGAATATGTGATTTTGAAATCTTGTCGTTTCTTTGAGGTGATTATTATTGATGATGATTATGATAATGATTTTTAATGATGGTGATTTTTTATTGATGGTGAATTCTTACAAGCAAAAATGACGGTGATTTATTGTTGTTCGCATGTATGAAAAATGAAGGTGTTTATGTTGGTGATTTGGTGTTGAACGTATGCATTATTGAGTCATATGTTCATGCATTCATGAGTAGGATATTTATATCCAACAACGGTGATTAGGCTATTATGTATCCAACGATGGTGATTAGAATACTTTGTATTCAACGAAGGTGATTGTGATACATTTGTATCTTGAGGTGACGACCTTGGCGATGAACGGTATCACATGCATATAGAGCGTGTCTAAGCGCATAACATACATTTGATTATTAATTAAACGTGTCATACTTGCTTACGTGCTCGGTGAATACTTGCATTTGTGAAACTTGGTGACTTATATTCTTGGTGAAATTTGGTAAATATGTGTAGATGTGAAATTGCGTTTGTGTATTATTATACTTGTATGCTTGATGAATGTAGATGATGTTCAGTTGTTTAATCATTTGAAAATTAATTATGTTATTTTATTTTCTTTTGATTATGCTTTAATTGTTGTATGGTATCTAACCTCAGTGGTCGTTTGGTGGACCGCCTACCTTATTCTTTTGAATGGGTAGACGGCGTGCATGATTAGTTGCTTAGCTTTACTTGATGAGTATGATGGAGGCTAGCCTTGGAGCTACCTCGCCTTTGTGCTTTTGGAATCTTAGAGTCGGGCTCTGACTAGGGGTGTCTGTCTGTTATCTATATTTTATGGATTGTTGAGATTTTATAATTCAGTTGTTGAGATTTGGTGAGTTATTTTGGTGATGTAGTATGATTATGTGACATGGCTACTTTGGAGAATTTTATTATCTGTTGATGAGTTGTATGATATTATTTCCGCTCTGATGTTTTAAAAAATTAATTATGCATGTTTTGGACTTATAGAAGAAGTAACATCTAAATCCTTTGTATGATTTGTATTATTTGCGTAATTTATCATTTTAATGGTTTAGGATGTTACATAAACTAACTCTCTCTTTTAAGGATAAAATTGTAAAAATAATAGTAATTATATACAAATTTAATACTACTATCAGCTTTCTTAATTCCAATGATTTTGGCAAAAGGGTCCTATATTTAAGGACGAAGAAGGTAGTATCTAGTAAATAATTTTATAGGCAAATTACACATTTAGTCCTTTAACTTGATTTTAGGTAACAATTTCATCCTTTATCCTTTTTTTTTTTCAATTTTATTTTTTTGGTCCATTTGTATATGAATTTTTAAGCTTCAAATTCATGGTTTTATTTTCTTATGGCATTTCAATCTTTAAATCTATGATCTTCATCTATGTTTGCATAAGAATATTAAGATTTGAAGTTTGGAAAATCTATAAAAAAAATGGATCAAAAGGATAAAATTAAAATGAAAAAAAGATAAAAGACCAAACTATTACTTGAAATTAAGTCAAATTACTAAAAGTGTAATTTCGCCTATTTTATATCATTAAAAAACATATATGCCTAACGTAAAAAAACATTTAATGATTCTTTTTCTTTCAAGTATTACTTACATTCAACCTTTTAAGGTAGCGACTTTACGTACCACATTTTTTTCAACTACTCATTGATTTGGTACATCCATTTTACCGTCGAAAAGTTTGCTCCTCCAAAAAATCCAGGTATAGCAACAAAAAAAACAATCAGGTGTCAACAATTGTCCTCGTTTTCTAATGTTGTGCATTGTGTTTTTCGACAAACCTCTATTTTTGGACCTAAAGTGTCCCTTTCGATCACACAAAATTTATTGAGAGATACGATCCAACATACTTTTTTCTGACATCAAGTTGTATTTTTTCGATCGACTTATTTCAGAGGTCGGGTAATTCACGGGACTCGTAGCAATTGTCTTATTGATAAGGTCGTACCTACGCATGTGTAAAAGTAAACACAATCTCATTTGCACATGCCACATTCTAAGTTTCTATGATTAATCTTTGTAGGAGAGGTCATTTAGAGTCCACAAAAACTAGAAACCTAAGTTTTTTTTTAAGGTGAAACTTGAGCTATATAATAAAGGAATATATGTACCCAAGACCCAAGTTTCATATACCTATTTGAAATTTGAAAAGTCATTATGGAAATGAAACAAGCACATGCATTACACAGTTGTAACTCTTTTCCTCTATACAAGAGGCCACATTTGGCCAAAACAAAACCCTTTGGCATTTACGTTAATTTCACTTTTTGAGTGCATATTTGCTATATATCAATATCATTATCCATGTCATATAAAATGTGCATGTGACTATAAAGCTCAAGCGTGTGTGCAAACTCATAACACCACATGTTGAATGTGGTGTGCAACAAGAAGCCATGAGCTTTGCTCAAGTTATGGACCATCTCTGTCCATCATGTCAAATTGTATGGTAGAAACTTCACCAGCTCAGCCATTGCCTCCTTTGCACACTTAAAAATGTTTTAGCTCTAACAAGAAAACAAAACTAAAAGTGCCTTAATTGTGGTGGAGAAAGCAAATAAAGCAAACATGCCTTTCTGACAATCTTGAATATGTTAAACTTGCTCCATATAAGGTATTAGAATAATGATTATACATTTACTGCAATAGTGCTTATAAAAATTTGATTACATGCATCAATAAAATAAGATATGTTGAGATGTGGGTTCGAATTTGCAATTTTGCACAAATTATTTGAGGAAATCTTGTCACTAGATTATTTTAAACAAATAATATGATTGAATGTCCGAGCTATACATAAATAATATAAGAAATACAATGTGTGACATGATAATTTTTTTGGAGACTAAACATAAATAGAGCTACCCTATTTAAAATGTGAACAATTGAACAATTTGTTAGCTTGGCTTCGAATAAACTTCAAATTAAAGTTGAGAAATTGGAGACTAACCTAAAACATTCAATATGATAACTAATTGATGTACAGTGGATCTTCCACTTATATTGATACCGAGGAAATCGAACATGAGACTTGAGTGAGTTAAATTTGTACAATCATATCTTCATTAGACAGTTGAAATTAAACAACTGTGCAATTACATAAACTCCTCGACTGCACAAAATACAAGCCCTTTTTTTTTTACGGCAGTAAATTTGAGTAAACGTTTTAGTCTATAAATAAGGTGGTTTTGAAGACTCATGACTTAAACTTGAATCAGCATACTTAACTTTACAGCTAAAACACTCTTTATTCTTCAGAACATTTTTGTGCTACAATGGTGGTCCTAAGTTCCATGGAATCAAATCTTCTCACAAGAAACCTAGGAAGTGACTTGGCTGCAACTCAATTCGGTAACTGTTGCACCCAGAGGAAGAGTGAAGGAGACGACGATGATGGCGATATCGACATAGCGCCAGCAGCATAGCTGATTTAGCACCACATGTATCAACAGATTTGGAGGAAGAACACATGAGGTGAGAAATGAAGAGTTATAGCTAGCAGCATCTGAGTTGTACTGCATTTGTAGAATAAGAAATGGGGGTATTTATATAAAAATTAATCTATGTAAGTTTCTATGATGTTTGTATTTTTACTGAAATTTATGTTACAATAATAGGTAGTAGTTGTGTTCTGTGATGGTAATTTTTCTTCTTTCCTTGCCTCAATTCCTCTCTCTTCTCTCTATTTCTGGGTTACTTTCTACAACTTGCATTATTAAAAGCATAATGTGAAAAAATTCCTAAAAAAATAACATCTAACAAAAATAAAATATATAATGTTATGTTGAAAATATAAAATAAAACTTGTTTATAAATAAAAACATTCTATGCAAGTATGAAACATGCTATGAGAGAGTGTGATTATTATTTTGTAATTTAAGAAGTTTGACTTTTTATCTTGAAGCAAATATCAATTAACTATGATTTGTAGAAATCAATGAAGCTTGCCTTTTGCATCATCCACCATGTGGTGGACTGGATGTATGCATAGACTATCTTGGAGCATGTATCAATTTGACTACTTGCCAAAAAACGATTACATATAATATTTGACTATTTTTTAACAAATAAAAACTATTTGACTTTCAGAAGTTTGAATTTCTATAATAAAAACTGTTTGACTTTCAGAGGTTTATGATTGAGTCCTCTTGTTAAAGGAAGTTTTCATGTTTAATTTTCATTCCCTTCCTGAGGGTATGAGCAATGCTAGTGACGTTTTTTTTTTATATAGTTCCCTATGAGTCATGTTGAACACTATAAATTTAAATACCTTTTAGAATTTTGGTTTGGCATAGTGTGAAAGTATAACACCTTCTAATGCAATTCAACCTCAGCTGGTTATTGATGCTAGAGGCCTTTTATTAATAGATTTGAAGTTATTAAAAATGGAAAATAATAACGTAAGTTTTTTTTTTTTAGTCAAGTAGCTTAATAATTAGAAATTTACTTTGTGAATAATTGGGATGTCTGGAGTTTAAACCGACCCCTACATATTTATGCATTGTCTCTATCAACTTAAATAAACTCACAAGGACAATAACTTGTAAGTTTAGTAAATTGTTAAAGTTTTGAAGAAAAAATAATTATTTTTTCATTTGTTAATTATTTAACTGGTATTTTTAAGGTCAAAATGTAGAAATGACATGAAGTAATGATCTAGACAATAAATTATAGGTTAATGAGGTTGTTAGGTGATCAATTAAGTGATATAATCAAGGTAATTAGGTGTTTATATCCGATTAAGTAGAATAATTCGTAGTAATTGATTTACAGGCTATTGCAAATAGATTTATGGTAGTAAAAGTCAGATATTTCTCTCTTCAATGGAAATTAGTTTTTAGAAGGTAGAAAATTGATTTTTAAGTAATCAGAAGCCAATAAGTCTTAGTAATTAACAAATGGCTAATGATTAGAAGTAATAAGGTTTATTTAGACATAAATCATGGATTTAGTTAATAAGTAAGTAATTAAGATATTGTTTGATGATGGATGTTTATGTTGATGATGTGTGTTGTTGTTATATGATAATATGTCCAATTTATGATGATAATGTGTTCATGTATGTTATGCCTTATTGGTGTGAGATTTTAGTTTAAATTCATAACAATTGGCGTCCAGCTTAAGGGTAAGGCAAATGAGTGAATTGGTTAAGTAAGTACCATAATTTTATCGATAAATGTCTTTGTATGTTGTGCATTGATCAATGATTTTGTATGCTGCGGGGAAGGTGTTGTTATAGAATTGGAGGATATGACCGATGAAGTCTTGGGGGTATTAATCTGAAGGTCATACATGAAAGGAGCGGGATTGTTGTGGTGTTCCCTACTGTTTTAATGTTCATTCGAGAAACATAAAACATTACGAATAGAGGAGGAGTGTATTGAGAAACACAAGAGATTACAACTCTTAATTGCAAATGTGGTAGGCATTATGGAAGAGTAGTGTGAAATATATATTCCTTAATATAAGTGTGAGAGTGGAAAAGAGAGATTAGTAGAGAAAAAAGAAAGAGATAATCAAAGAAACAAAATGAGGTGATTAGCAAGTTTGGAGAAAGAAGGAGATTGATCGCTATTTCAGAAGTTGTTGCATTGATAGTTTGGTATGATTTGAAGCTAAATTTGTATTATTTTTTACGATTAGCAACATTATAAGTTTGAGGTGGGGTATAAGTAGAACTTGGTTATAAAAAAAATAAAAATAAAAAAATAATAATAATAATATAGATAAACCATAAAATACATGGGTCTGCAAAAATAAAAATAAAAATCAAGAGCCACAAAAATTGATCTCTTAAAAAAAAGTAGAAAAAGAAAAATAAGTAGTTCTACGGGTACATATATGAATATATGGGGTTAATCTACTTCAAGTTGTTTTGTTAGTCTATTTTTCTAAATATATTTCACCTTAACATAAGTCACGTTACAACTCTAAAAGACTTCTAAAGTGTGTACATAATATGATCTTGAATGTTTGTTTAGAATTGTTTCAAATTCATAGCAAAATACATTCACATGACGACTCAAGTGGACAAATATCGTGACTCGTCCTACTGGTTTTAGGAGGTACATGCATGTATCTTGAAAAAGAGTGACTGAAAGTATGAATTATCTTCTTCAAGTTTGTCCCACTTGCATAGAATGGTAAGTTAGTCAAACCTGATAATGGAATGGATGATGATATGAACAACCTCTTCCAAAAGGTAAGTTCTATGAAAAATAAGCAAAATTTAAGATTTATTTTCTTTTTGTTACTTGAGGACAAACAACAGTTTAAGTTTAGGGTTGTAATGACAGATCAACTTACATTATTTTCTAATCGATTTACTTATGATTTAACCCAAACTAGAGAAGTTTTAGAAGAACTATCTATGGTTTAAGGGGCATTTTGTAATGTTTGCATATTGAGTCATGTAATTCTAGTTTTCCCTAAACCAAGCAATTCTTAAGCGTTTTTGGTGTATTTCATTGCAAACTCACGTAATTTGGCAAAGCAAAACATCTCATGAAGATTTGGGAAGATAATTGATGAAAATTCAAGAGGTCTTTGAAGACATTACAAGTTGAGGAAATTCTATCTCAAATACCACAACAAGTTTAGAGGAAGAAAGCACTTAAAGAGACGGAGAAAAAACAAGAAACACACTGTAAACGAGTGTCGTGCACCTTGAGGGTGTAAGCGTCATTCTAGCTACTTGCTGCAAGCTAACAAGAGGAGTATGAAAATGAGATTTACATGTTAAAACACCTTTTTGAGCTTGCGGACAATCAATATACTTATTGTTATATAAATCTCTATAAGTACTCAATTATTGTCATATAAGTTCCTATATGAAAAAAGTTAATGTCGGCATTGAGAAACTGTTTTAACATCTAGACTATTTCGACTAACAAAGTGTAGAATTATAGGCTATTTTGAAATTTCGATACATTAAAGAGCTATTATGGCTACTCGTTATTCAAGGACCAAAATGACTATGACATGTGTACAATTATAGACTATTTTGAAATTTCGATACATTAAAGAGCTATTATGGCTACTCGTTATTCAAGGACCAAAATGACTATAACATCGTAAAACAACTTTCATTTTTAATCTTCTAAAAATTTCCTTCAAATATTGATCTCTTTAAGTTTTTCATCACCAATTTTAGTCCCTACATTTTTACAAAAGCTCATGCGGCATATTCCAAGTAACTTTATATATATATATATATATATATATATATATATATATATATATATATATATATATATTAAAATATCACTAACTTGTCTTTTTTTTGTTGACAAAATCATAAATTTATCTATAACTTTAAATTAAAGATTTTTTTTACAAAAACAAAACGATATTTATTCATTCAAATTGATAGAGTATGAGAACATATTGGTGATTTTAGGTCAAAATGGCATAAAATTACCTTCATCGATTGGTGAAGGAGAAAGAAAAGTTAGAGAGAATGTGAAGTTTTTCTCACTAAAAAATTAGGGTCGACATATTACCAAACTTTTAAGATGAATCAATTCTTGTAAGGAGTTTTATTCGGAGTTTCAAATTAAAGATTAATAAATTAAATTATTAAGTTAAATACATTATAAATTCTTATAAGTAAATTTAAAGGATATTTTTAGAGGACTAAAACTAAGAATTGATAGGTTTAGATAGACTAAAATCATATTTAACTCATAAACATGTCAATATTTTGGTACACTTTTTTTTTTGACAAAAAAACCTCTTTTTTTATTATATAAAATCAACTTTTTCCTTTTATCTTTCCTTTAATTAATTTATTATATTGGCGCATGGATATTCGAATATACAATGACAATGTGGTCTTTGTGGAATAAATCACAATAGAATAATTTCAGCAAGATTTCCTCTCACTTCCATCGTTCTCAACTTAAATAAATAATTTAATGAGATGATAGATATTTCATTTAAGACGCGTTTAATTTGCAAAATTATAAATATTAAATTAAAATAAAATAATAATATTTTCGTGAGTCTAACTCAATTGACAAGAATAAAGTATGAAATTAAAAATCTCGACTATCATCAAAGATAGAACAATATTAAACAAAATTTGAATTTTAATATTTTTGATTGTATGTATTGTCGATAAAAAGTTCCATCATGATTTAACGAAGGATAACAAATTATTTATTTTTAATAAGATAAAAATTGTGTTGTTGTCCTGTCAATTGCTATATGTTTTTGTCTAATCTCATAATCAATTTTTAAATGAATTAGTATCTAAAAAATCAATTAGAGATCATAAGTTTAAATTTGGTTATAAGAATGCAGTTGTGCGAAATTTGTCATTAATTAAAGTTCTATCTGATTGGAAAGATTAAGATACTTCAATTTCAATAGCAAAAAATTACAATTGTGATGCCACATGTCATTCGGAGGAATCGTCAAAATTACGAAAACACCCATAAAACATAAGACGCGTCCCTTTATTGTCTTGAACAAGGTTTTGTTTGTTATCAACCACCACAACAACGTCTATATATAACCATAAACATCATCAACAACAGCAGCATCTGAATCTCCTTTTTCGTTTCGCACCAATTATTGACGAATTTTCACTTTCCTCTTATTTTCTTTCTTCTCTCTAAACCAATAACCAAACATAAACCCTTTTCCTTCGTTCCCAATTTTCTCTTCTCCTCCTTCGGATCGATCTTCATAGACAACAGCGAAATTCGCTTCATGATCCGATCGAGCTGAGAAGAGAAAAAAAAAAACCCCTAATTTCGTTTCGTTGATTTGAATTTCAACCAATTTAGCTGCATGAGCTGGTTTGGAAAACTGCGTTTATTCTCCAATCTTAATTCATTTCACTTCATTACTTGTTTATTAATCTTTAATCTTCATTTTAAACCTTCATTATCCAATTCTAATAGCCTAAGTAGTATTAATTTTGATTCTAATTCCAACCATGGAGTCACGAATTAAGACTAATCCCAATTCACGAAAAGGTTCATTTTTTTAACTGCCCTCTTGTTATTTTTTATTTTGGTTTATAAATGTTGATGTTTTTTTTTTGTTCTGAATGTGGTAATTAATTATTTGATTAGATTATAATAGATCTGGTTTTAGGGTTGTTGTGGGCTTTAATTTCGCTGCTTTTACTCCTAATTGATTAAATTTCTAATTTTTGTGATCACGGTATTTTTTATATATTCCTAATTGATTAAATTTCTAATTTTTATGATCAGGGTATTTTTTTTTTATATATTGGTAAAAAAACGTGAATAGGGTTTGATAAGTGGAAAAAAAGTGAAAAAATCTTTTGGGTCGTTGTAATCATCAGAATCTGATAAATGATGAATAATTCAAAGAGTAGTATTGGTTTGTTTCTAATAGAATTTGATGTGTTTTTGTGTCTGATAATTGTGTGTTTTTTGACATGTTTTGGTTCTATTTGTGTTTATGTTTGTTATTGATTTTGATTTTTGTTGTTGTTGTACTGTCTATGTAGGTTTGTGTTATGTCAATGTTGATCAGCAGCCTCGAAGGTCACCGTCTGTTATTGTCATAGGCGGTGGTATGGCTGGGATTGCTGCTGCCCGTGCACTTCATGATGCTTCATTTCAGGTATTCAAGCAAATGATATAGCTGATTACTTTATTTTACTTCCTATTCAGTTTGCCAAGAGTTACATGCAATGACACTGACACTAAGGAGAGTAGATAAGATGATGGATAGTCATATCACTAGAGGTTGAGGTAGACCTAGAAAAACTATAAGAGAAACTATTAAGAAAGATCTAAAGATTAATGAGTTGGATCGAAATATAGTTTATGGCGTAATTTGATCCATGTAGGCGATCCCACTAAGTGGGATAAGACTGGGTTTTTGTTGTTTGTTGTTGAAACTATTTAAGGTGCAACTTGCGTCCCTCGGATGCCAGACACACCTTCAATCTGAAACGTCGGTGTTTTATAGATTACATGCCACATCAATACACAATGTTTGTCTTTGAGTTTGGCTAGTGGCTATATGACTGCAATTATCTGTGTCTGTTATTTGCTGCGGATTGTTAGTTATGTCTACTAATTGAAGATTGAAGATGATTAATAATTAAATGTCCTGTACATGTAACTTAAGTTTAATGCTAATTGCTATCTATTTCATTGGAAATATTTGCAACTCAATTATGATTGCCATTGTTGTATTTTGGCTCAATAGGTTATCTTAAAGTAAAAGTAGCTTGTTTAAAACCATTTTATGCTTTCTTGGGTTATATAACTTCACTTGATTGCTCTGTTAGAGTTTAAAATTGGATTTGACTGGTTTTGTACTTTAGTCAAACCAAACCACACCTTTGGGACAAATTCTCATTTCCACATGGTGGACATATGAACACACATATATTTAGCTGATGAAGAGAGACACCATCTCCTTCAATTATTATGTTGTTTTTCCTCTTCTTCTCATTTGAACATACATACTTTTGTATCTATCAGCTCCTTTATTTGTATTGAGAGTTGTACTGAAGTTCACTGCTTTTTTGTTCAGGTCGTTCTTTTAGAATCCCGGGATAGACTTGGTGGCAGAATTCACACTGATTACTCATTTGGTTTTCCTGTTGACCTAGGTGCATCATGGTAAAGATTATACTCTTTTTGTTCTGATTTTTTCATGTTGACAAAAACGCAAGATTTCTTTCTTTTTTATTTTAGCATTGAAAGTGGATGATTATGATTCAGGTTGCATGGAGTTTGCAATGAGAATCCTCTGGCTCCATTGATTGGGAGACTGGGACTACCTCTTTACCGTACTTGTGAGGATAACTCTGTCCTATACGATCATGATCTGGAAAGGTAAATGCATCATTTTTTGTTATTATATGGTAGTAGTTATCGATTTCTCCTGTGCTTTTGTAAGTAATTAACGACTATATTGCATGCTTCAATCTTTCCTCTGGTCATCTTGAATGGTATATTATTGGATATTGGATTCATCAACTGAAACTTGTCAACTTTTTACAGCTATGCGCTCTTCGATATGGAGGGGAATCAAGTTCCACAAGAGTTGGTTACAGAAGTTGGTAAAACATTTGAAATGATTTTGCAAGAGGTATGTCATTTGTTTATTTCTAGGTATTAGGTGTACCTGATGCTGATGTGTTGTATTTCATATAATTCAAATTTTCAGGAATATATTTTTTTTTTAATTGAAATCGCAAATGTTTGATTCAACTTGTTTACAATGAGCATCTCATCTAACAATTGACACTTTATTAATGCAGACCGATAATGTACGACAGGAATTCAGCGAAGACATGTCCATTCTACGTGCACTTTCAATTGTTTTTGAAAGAAAGCCAGAGCTGAGGTCATTATTGGCATAAAACTCAAATTCGTTGACCACCAATCATTTTATCGAAACTCATATAGTGTATATATAATTTGATTTTCATTATTGGATGCAGGTTGGAGGGGCTTTCACACAAGGTGCTTCAGTGGTATTTATGCAGAATGGAGGGCTGGTTTGCCGCAGATTCTGATTCTATATCACTGAAATGTTGGGACCAGGTAATTGGAAGAAACCATGTTCAAGATGTTTGGGTTCTATTATTTGTATTGTCTATTTCAAGTTTATGTCAATGAAATTTGAGTTGCATGACAAATCTATTTTTGGCCGTGGACTGAGGATTCATGTACGATTTTTCCATTTCAGTTCTTTGTCTTTGTTGATCTTTTTTATTAGACACATTATTGAAGGACGCAATTATTAAGTGGCAAGTTCTTATTTATACACTATTGGTGTGAGTTTTAGGTTAAATGTTAATGATATGTCATTTGTACCGGCTTTTATTGAGGATATTATAATATTAGATGTAAGGGATATAAAAATGAGATTAATAAGTGACTCCGTATGGTTTCATATACTCACATTATGTTGCGCGTAACTTTCCCTTCTCTATATATCTGGTTATAGGAAGAATTGCTCCCTGGTGGTCATGGTCTTATGGTCAGGGGCTACCTACCTGTTATACATACCCTAGCTAAGGGTCTTGACATTCGGCTGGGGCACAGGTAGATATTTGTTTGAAATTTTGTTTTCGAAGTCTTTGTCCTGTTTTGTTGGCTTTCTAAACTAACTGGCATTGATGATACCTATTTTCAGGGCGACAAAGATAGTTAGGGGATATAATGGAGTGAAGGTGTCTACCGAAAATGGGAAAACATTTGTTGCTGACGCTGCTATCATTGCTGTACCTCTTGGGGTACTGAAAGCAAATGTAATAAAATTTGAGCCAAAGCTTCCAGATTGGAAAGAAGCTGCCATTGCTGATATCGGGGTTGGAGTTGAGAATAAAATAATTTTACACTTCAAAAATGTATTTTGGCCCAATGTGGAGTTCCTGGGAGTAGTTGCTGAGACATCTTATGGATGCAGCTACTTTCTTAATCTTCACAAAGCTGCAGGTCATCCTGTTCTTGTTTACATGCCTGCTGGGCGGCTGGCCAAAGACATTGAGAAAATGTCTGATGAAGCAGCTGCTGACTTTGCTTTCACACAACTCAAGAAGATCCTTCCTGATGCTTCTTCACCGGTAACTATAATAGTTTTAAATTTATTTAACTCTTTTTTTGCTATGGAATAAAAGTAAGAGTTTCAAAGTGGATTTGGTTCCTCTAAAGTTATAGGGAGTGAATGGTGCATTTTAGAAAATTTAGTGTGGAATTGAAACAAACTGATTAGAGAAATTATCACTTTCATTTTATTTTCTAATGTGTACTGTGAACTGTCTAGTTTAAAGGAGTGAAATCTCTTGAACCGTGTTTTGTAGGCTACTGAATCTTTAAAATTTAATCCATTTAGGTTCCTGTGCATAGATTCTCTGATGATAGCTATATGGCTGAATTGAGTTTGTTTCCTTTATGCAGATTCAGTATCTCGTGTCTCGGTGGGGTACAGATATTAATTCACTAGGTTCCTATAGTTTTGACGCAGTTGGGAAACCGCACGGTCTGTATGAGAGGTTGCGGGTTCCTGTAGATAACTTATTCTTTGCAGGGGAAGCAACAAGTGTATTATATACCGGGTCTGTTCATGGTGCATACTCTACTGGGACAATGGCTGCTGAGGACTGCAGGATGCGTGTCCTAGAAAGATACGGGGAACTAGATATATTCCAGCCAGAGTTGGAAGAGGGTTCAGTCATTCCACTTCTGATATCTCGTATTTGATCTTTTGGAAGCCTTATGCTGCCCCCTTATGAGTGGCGTGGCTTTCCTCAATGTTGTTTTGAACAGTAGACGGTTCAATCTTTGTACCTCTAATGTATTGTGATTCCTAAAGGTTTAGTAATGTCATGAATAGAGCATAAATGCATCATTAGGTGTTTGGACAGGACATTTGGTTATATTTTCTGCCAAATATGGTTTACTTTGGTGTTTTCCCTGTTTATCATTTTTAGCTGCGGAACCTGAAATTTTGTTTTTCCTAGAGAGCAATACAGTATTGTACTCTTTTTAATGTTTTTTTTATTATCTATTTATATTGAGAGATCCTTTTCTTTGATCCTATGGCTTTTAGAAAATGAAGTCAAACATTATATTCATGTGACTCTTGGTTTTATTTGGTTCACCTATAATAGTCATTTTTTTCCACCACCTAATGGGTTCAGCCTTCATCCAATGAGAGTTTTGGAATTCACCTTTCCATAATCCTTCCACTGGTTGAAATACTAATGCTTGGTCTGAAAGCTGATTTTTTTACTTAAAATCATAAAAATGTAGAACTGATATTTTTTAGGAAACCAAATTAACAGAGGACAGGAAATAATTTTAATCATTGAACAAGGAACATAACAGAAGAATCCCTTTTTTTTATTTGGGTCGAAACAGAAGAACCTCATATTCAAGAGATATTGCTCAATCAAAAGATTTCTAACAAAAAAGATGTTGAATACCTTCACTCTCCTTGTCAGATATTCCCTCACATATACTAACAACCTACCATGTCATGAAATTCTTATCTAACTTCCTATTCAGCTTAGTTGCTGAGCTTATGCCCAAACTCAGGATGCCTGGAATAGAGAAGTTACAGTAAGAGAAATGCCTCTATATGTCGGCAACCAGTTGATCCAAGGTGTCGTCTTCAGCAGATCTCTTGACGCGAACAATAGCTTTTTCAACCTACAACATTAAAAATTGCTTCACACCTCATGCAACAAACAATTCTTGTAGAACATGAAACAAATAAATTCTTGTTTAGGCCAGAAGTTTTGAATACCTCGGCACCCCAATTTGTTCTGGCAGTCAGGATGATTAGTGTAACAGTCTGTATAAAAACTCCTAGGATCATCCCCCACCAGATGCCCTATAAAAATCATAATTAAATTCATTGCACGGCGCTAACTTTGTACGAATATAAAACTAAAATCAGTAAGAGAATTGCTTAAACTTACAGCTACTCCTAAAGAAGTTTTAAAGCCAAGAACACATCCAACAGTAAGACCAATGACATAGTAACAAGCCAAGTTTACATAAGCCACCAAAGCTTGCCATCCACTTCCAATTGCAACACCTGAAATTTTCCAAAGAACAGCAAACAATAGCAGGGATCCGATTCAGAAATGTGGAAAAACTGAAACTGGTGCTTATGATTATAAGTTATAACTTTATTACCTGACAGTATTGGTTGAATGCCATTCAGAAGGACAGAAATGGCAAGCAATGGAGTCAAGTCAGATACAGCTTCAATGACTTCAGAATCAGAAGTGAAAAGGTTGCTCAAGCCAACTCGGAATATCAAAATAATGGCGGACAAAACTACACTAATGAGGATGCTATTTCCATTCACGACAAAGACAGAAAATTTTGCCACTCTTGGATGAGCTGCTCCTAATTCATTGCCAATTCGCACACTGCAATCATAGAACCTACTTTTAACATGTGTGAAGATTGTTTAAATGAAAAACATTGTTTTTGTCGATTGTCACTAACCTGGCTGCTGCACCAAGGCCCAACATAACTTGCATATCCCAGTTTAAGTAATTCATGCTGAAAATGAAAGTACATTAGGATGGAGTATCATGGTTAGATAACATGTTGGCAAATATTAAGAAACATTATTCCAAGAGAAATTGCTAACATACCAAATGGAAATAGAATCCAGTGCCACTGTGGGATTAGAGAGCAATCCTGATATGAGCACTAGTCCTTGACTGTACCATATCTCCAAGCTACAATAAGATACATTTCATATTATCAAAACAAACTACTCCTTAATTGTTTATTTGTGTGTATGCATGCATACATGTCAGATAATGAAAAGAGATATGATTTGTTGACAATAAAATTTTGTTGTCGAGTACGGTGTCCTCTGGTTTTCGTGTATATTTTGGAATGTGTGCAAGTTGTAGAAAATATAAATTAAGAGAGATAAACACATCTGGTGGCTAATTCTGATGTTCAAATAACATATTTGGAGTGAAAATAAGAATGTAGTCATACCATAACATCACAGCAGAAGCAACTGTAAGCTTGAAGTAAGGCCAAATTCCTATGAAGGCCTTCATAGTGAAGCCAGTCCAAGTTTCCTTGCATTTTGGACTAAAAATGATGTACAATCCATTTAAAAAGACAAGAATCCACCATGAAAAGCTGAGAGTAAGGGCTGCCCCTAGAAGGCCATAGCCTAAAACATCAACAACGAGCCAGCTAAGAAGCGAATGAAGAAGGAGAACTCCAACTGCCATATATGCCAGAGGATTAACAATCTTCTGCGCTTGGAGAAACCTCTGCATTGGACAGCTGCATGCAAATGCATAGAGTTGAGGAATAAGTCCACGAGCGAACACTTGACCTTGCACGGCTATGCTCTCTGTCTGTCCTATGACTTTTAGAAAATCTCCAGAGAACCAATAGAGAAATGTGAGAATCACTGCTGCACCAAAATGTAAGATAATTGCTCTCTGCAATGTTATGCACATTGCTGTATGTTTTTTGGCTCCATAAGCTTGTCCACACACAGTTTGCACTGCACTTGCCATTCCTAGCTATTTAAGGAAAATGACAAATATGAATATATTAAAAAAGCATAGTTAGGTTTAACATTAATCTTAAGGATTCTGCAACAAAAAGAAAAAACATTAATCTTAAGGATAATACTTAGGTACAATACTAAGTCTTACTGTTCTCTACTAAAAAATAGTACAATTTCCACCAACATTTTATAAAAGTGTAAAATACAGTCTTTTAAAAAAACTGTTTCTTTGTAATTTAAACAATATGAACAGTGCTTAGAGCTCTAGGTACTATTATGTAAGTTTGGTCCTAAATTTTCAAGTAAAATGCAGTCAACATAAGGTACATATAATATAATAATGATAAATATTTTCAAGTCATTAACAACTCTACTTTGAACTGAGGGTAAAGTATATAGTATGAGAATCATACCATAATGCCATAAGCAAGACCTTGAATTCCAACACTGGCTATGGATGCTCCAGCAAGCTCTAGAGATCCTAAATGTCCACAAAACATCATGGTCACAAAGCTTAACATAAAATTGCAAAGGTAGACAACAATAGAAGCACCAGAAAGGATCCATAGGAGCCTTGACTCCCAAGCAACAAGTTTAAGCCACCATCTCAACCCAATAGGCCTATGTTCCAAGAATTCTTCAATAGCCTCTGATGACAAATTTGCTATGTGTGTGTGTGAGTGTGAGTCAAGCCCCACTAGAAATGGTTGGTTTTCCATTATGTTCTCTACAACAAGTCCTCACTTGTTCACTCACTGCTTGGGGATGAGGCATCAACATTACAAGTAGACCATTTATCAATGAGAATTTTCATTTATTTTTTCATTTTGTAGCTACCCTTCCACATTTTGTTGTTGGCCTTTGATTTTTATGGTTGGCAGTCATTACTAAGGTACTACCTACCCCTTTTATTCAACTCTAAACATAGACACAGAAGATAAAACTTACCCCCTATTAATTTTATACAACTCTGCTAGCCCCATGTTTTATAACAATTCATTTCAATTCAAAAGTTGGGAGAATAGCTCCACTTCATTCTCTCGCACAAACCCTTTTGGCCTCTCTCCTAGAATCTTTAGTTGTGAGTAAGACTTTTAGGTGGGTCAATATTGTTCTTGTGAATGTGTTTGGGCCCACATTTAAGAATGTCTGAATGTCACCTGAACCATTGCATTATGTATAGGCATTATTGTTGCCGAAATTATATGCCTCCAAATTTTATAGATTCATTTAACACCTTATTTTATTTCCATCTTTCTGTCTATCACATTCAAGGTTTTAAAAAACGGTAATGGTCTTGGTCGCGGTCGCGTTAAGGTTTACACGGTTTCGGATTGTTACGGATGTTGCGTTATTGATGCGGTCGTCGCGGTGTGAACTAATCACGATGTTGCGCAAAGGCACAAATCTTATTAAAAATGTGCATACCAATATTATATAATGAGTTAATGGGATACGTCCAAAAAAATCAGTAAGCTAGTGAAATTAATTAGTCTCGATTCCACCACCTAACCCAACTACACCCACTTCCTCTCACTCATATCACCTTGTTCTTTTTCTAGGTTCTTCTTTCTCAGTTCTTTCTCACAAAACAGATGCAAGAAACCATAGATTCACAAACTGAAAATCTTATCTCTAAATTCCAAACTCACACAGATTACACACAAAAGACACAATCAACTAAATTTAAAGTCCCAATCTTTCCCCTCTAAAATATCATCTCATCTCTTCTCTGTTACAAATATACATAACACCCAAATTAAGAGTGAGAGTGAAATTACTTAGAGGAGGCAATGAAGATTGAAGAGGAAGCAATGTTGATTGAACAATGAAGCTGAAAAGAAGAAACATATATGAAGTTATTGTGTAATAAACGATGTTTCGCGGTCGTAACGGAGGGTTTCACGGCCGTAACGGCGTTTTTTTTTGCGAATTTCTTTCTCAACGTTAAAAGGGACAAAAATGGTAACGGTGGCTGCCGATACCGTTTTGTAACGACCGTTTTGCGGTAACGCCCCGTTTTTTAAAACCTTGATCACATTAATAAACTATCACATCACTTTTTTTTTTTCATTCTCTTTTTTCCTTTGTTTTAAGGTGTATACATCCCACATATGAGTGTACACAAAACATTTTCCTTTGTCAAATGAGTAAACACGTGTTCAAGAATAAAAAAACATTATCTTATTGATATATTGAATTATTTAAAAAAAAAATTAAAGTAGTTGGCTTAATATCGGCTTTGAGAGAATTAAATGGCACCAAGGCCAATATAACAGTGTAGAATAATTATAATTAAATTGAAGACAGTTATGAACAACAATTTGTTAGAAATTTATGAAAGGCTTAAATATGCATTTCATCTCTGCAATTAGGGATCGTTTGAAATTTCACCCCTGAACTTACTAATACTTCCATTTTGCCCCTGCAAATATTAATCACTTGAAAATTCGTCCATTAACCCACTTAATGACTGTGACGTCATCAAATTAGCAAAATGGCATGGGAAAAGACAAAAATCTGAAGAAAAAAATTAAAAATCATAAAAAAATTCCAATTTTTTTTAAAGATGAAGAAAAAAGTGGAAATTAGTTTTTTAAATCCGGAAATTAGTTTTTCGAAAAAGAAAAGTAATATATAATTTTCAAATTAATAAAAAAATAATTTTCGAGTTTTTATCGTCTAACGAGGAATTTCACTTGGTTAATATTTATGCCCCGTGTCTTGGTAATGAAAGACAGGCGCTTTGGTATTCTCTGTCGGTGCGCTTGCAGGCTTTGAGGGGTAAAAAGGTGTGTGTTTGTGGCGACTTTAATGCGGTGTGTTGCAGGGTAGAAAGGCGTTCAGTAAGTGCTTCGGGAGGGGCGGTGGATTTTGGCCCCTTTAATGACTTTATTGTTGAGAACGCGTTGTGTGACCTGCCGCTTTGCGGCCGCAATTTCACTTGGTTTAAGGGCGATGGCAAGTCGATGAGACGGATTGATCGTTTTCTTTTGACGGAGGATTGGTGCCTCGTTTGGCCGAATTGCATTCAAGTTGCTCATCTGCGAGGGCTGTCGGATCATTGTCATGTGCATCTTACGGTGGATGAAGAAAATTGGGGTTCTCGTCCCTCTCGGTTCCTCAAGTGTTGGTCGGATGTACCGGATTATAAGTTGTTTGTGAGGAATACGTGGAGTTCTCTTCAGGTGGAGGGGTGGGGCGGTTATGTGCTTAAGGAAAAACTCAGGTTAATTAAGTCTGCGTTGAAAACGTGGCATGGGTCACACTCGTAGAACGTATCAGCGCAGATGGGGGCGTTGAAAGAGAGGATGGCGGTTCTGGATGAGAGGGGTGCTTCTTTTGAGTTGTCGACAGATGAGTGTCACGAGTTGCATGAAGTGTCGGCTTCTTTGCACTCTCTGGCTAGGATTCAGTCTAGTATTAGTTGGCAACAGTCGAGGAACTTCTGGCTTCGTGAAGGTGACGCTAATACCAAGTATTTTCATTCAACCATGTCGATGAGGCGACGCCGTAATGCCATTGGCTCGGTGATGGTTGACGGGGTGAGAGTTGAGGGGGTGCACCCGGTTCGTGAGGCTGTGTTTAAGCACTTTGAACAACACTTTAAGGCGCGCGTCGTGGAAAGACCCAATTTTTCTAGCCTTCAGTTTCGGACTCTGTCGGTGGGGGAGGGCGGAAGCCTCATCAAACCTTTTTCTGTGACCGAGGTCAAGGATGCTATTTGGGACTGCGACAGTTTTAAGAGCCCGGGTCCGGACGGTGTCAATTTTGGTTTTATTAAAGAGTTTTGGGGTGAGCTGCGTGAAGATGTGATGAGGTTTGTCTCTGAGTTTCACAGAAACGGCAAGTTGGCGAAGGGCATTAACGCTACGTTCATTGCGCTTATTCCAAAGGTGGACAATCCCCAGAGTTTGAATGATTTCCGGCCAATCTCGTTGGTGGGTAGTTTGTATAAAATCTTGGCGAAAGTTTTAGCGAATAGATTGAGGCAGGTAATGAGTAGTGTGGTGGCTGAGACTCAGTCTGCTTTTGTTCAAAACCGGCAAATTTTGGACGGCATTCTGATTGCTAATGAGGTTGTCGACGAGGCCTGTAAACTTAAGAAAGAGCTTTTGCTTTTCAAAGTGGATTTTGAAAAACCTATGATTCAGTTGAGTGGGGTTATTTGGATTCGGTGTTGGCAAGGATGTCTTTTCCGGTTTTATGGAGGAAGTGGATTCGCGAATGTGTGGGTTCAGCCACTGCTGCTGTTCTCGTCAATGGCAGCCCTACGGAGGAGTTTCGGCTGCAGAGAGGGTTGCGTCAGGGGGATCCCCTCTCCCCTTTTTTATTTTTACTAGCAGCTGAAGGTCTTAATGTTGTGATGAAGGCTTTGGTGGAGAATAACTTATTCACCGGGTATTCAGTGGGTTCGGCTAATCCGGTTGTGGTCTCTCACCTTCAGTTTGCGGATGATACCCTGCTGGTAGGGAACAAGAGTTGGGCGAACGTGCGTGCTATGCGGGCAGCACTTGTTATCTTTGAATCTATGTCTGGTTTGAAAGTGAATTTTAATAAAAGCTTACTGGTGGGGGGTAACGTCTTTGAGTCTTGGTTAAATGAGGTTGCTACGGTGTTGCGTTGCAAAGTGGGCAAGATCCCTTTTATGTATCTAGGTTTTCCGATCGGTGGCAATCCGCGGAGGCTAAAGTTTTGGGAACATATCGTTAATCGTGTTAAATCTAGACTTGCAGGTTGAAATAGTAGGTTTCTCTCTTTCGGTGGTCGCTTGACTCTCCTCAGATCTGTCCTGACTTCTCTGCCTGTCTATGCTCTTTCTTTCTTCAAAGCTCCAACAGGTATAATCTCTTCCATTGAATCTTTATTGAATAATTTTTTTTGGGGTGGGAGTGAAGACTTTAGGAAAATTACTTGGATAGGGTGGAAAACGTTGTGCTCTAAAAAGGAGGATGGAGGTTTGGGGGTGAGGAAGTTGAGGGAGTTTAATGTGGCTCTTCTAGGTAAATGGTGTTGGAGGATGCTAGTGGATAGGGAGGGCTTGTGGTATCGTGTTTTAGCAGCTCGCTATGGCGAGGTTGATGGGAGGTTGGAGGTAGGGGGCCGGAGTGTTTCTTCGTGGTGGCGGGAGGTAGGTAGGATTCATGATGGGGTGGGTGACATTGGCGGTGGGTGGTTCGGTGATAGTGTTAGGCGCAGGGTGGGTGATGGGGCTGCGGCGCTGTTTTGGGCGCATAGGTGGTTTGGTGGTCCCCCGTTTAGTGAACGCTTTCCGCGTTTATTTGACCTGGCAGAGAACAAAACCATTTTGGTTGCTTCTATGCTCTCTGGGGGACTGGAGATGGCTGGTGTGGGTTGGAGGTGGAGGCGCAGGCTTTGGGCGTGGGAGGAGGCCCAGGTGGAGGAGTGCAGGGCGTTACTTCTTGATTTCTTTTTGGCTCCTAATGTTTCAGATTCTTGGGAGTGGCTTCCTGATGTAGCGGAGGGCTATTCGGTGAGGGGTGCTTATGATTTGTTGACGGGCGGTGTTGAGGTTCAGCTGGATCTACCGTTCGAGTTGGTGTGGCATCATCAGGTTCCTGTGAAGATTTCGATTTTTGCTTGGCGTCTGATACGGGATCGGCTTCCAACAAAGGCCAATCTGGCTTTTCGGGGGGTTGTTTCTGTGGAGGAGGTCAGTTGTGTGGCTGGTTGTGGTCAAGTTGAGACGGCGGAGCATTTATTCTTATCTTGTCCCGTGTTTGGTCCTTTATGGCAGCAGGTGCGCGGTTGGATCGGTTTTGATGGGGTGGACCCCAATGCTATTATAGATCATCTGGTTCAGTTTTCTCAGCAGGCAGGCACTGGCAAAGCAAAGAGGTCGTTTCTGCAGCTCATTTGGCTCTTATGTACTTGGGTGGTGTGGAACGAGCGCAATAATAGGCTGTTCAATAACTCCATTACTCCTGTGCCTCGTTTATTAGATAAGGTCAAATTGATGGCTCTAGGTTGTCTGAAAGCTAAACATGTCGTGTTTGTTCATGGCACGCAGATGTGGTGGTCAAGCCCGTTAGTTTGTCTGGGTATTGGCTAATTTGTCTTTTTGTATTGTTGTTCTTGAACATTTGTAATTTTTAGTGGTTTCCTAGGCACTCCTTGTGTTTGGGCTCTGCTAACCTTGAGTATTATATAATTCCATTTTGATTTCTTCAAAAAAAAATTCACTTTTTTTTCAAATTTTTTAATTTTAACAGTTTTTTAATTTTTTTCTTCAGATTTTTTAATTAAAAGGGTATTTTTGTCTTTTCCCATGTCATTTTGCTAATTTGATGACGTGACGGTCATTAAGTGGATTAATGGACGAATTTTCAAATGATTAATATTTGCAGGGGCAAAATGGGAGGATTAATAAGTTCAGGGATGAAATTTCAAACGACTCCTAATTACAGGGATGAAATGCATATTTTAGCCTTTATCAAAATATAAGCAACTATGGAAGAGTTTTCAAAGAGTTATGGCACGATCCGAGACAATATGTTAAAATGATATCATTACAATCATTGCAAACTTCCAAATATATTCTCTGGTCAGTTTCAAGCACAATTCCAACAACACAAACATCAAACCATATGATATACAATATGTTAAAATGATATCATGACATCAATTTAATCATTGCAAACATCCAAATATATATTTAGGAAATTTCTCCAACAATTAGTTGAGTAGTTAAGTGAGTTGCAATACAGTAAATAAACTGGTAAGTATGATTGTAAACGTAGCAATAGATATTCATAGACATTGGTGTGGATCTTCATGATCTAAATTCAGCCATGGACACTATACTTGTTAAGTTATACAAAAAAATATTTTCCCTTTTCAAAAGAATATATAGAAGCAACTGTCCAGAAATTGCTTGATGGAAACTGAATTCAGATATGTACCTAGATAAATTGTTTTTGAGCTATCTCATTTAAGTTGAGAATATATATATTAAAGTGTTCTTCCCTGCCTGGAATAGAAAAGTTACAGCACGAGAAATGCCTCTATACATCGGCAACCAGTTGATCGAAGGTCTCATCTTCAATATACCTCTTAGCACGAACAATAGCTTTTTCAACCTACGACAACATTATAAATTGGTTCACACCTTCCCAAGTGACAATCATTACATGTTGAACATGAAACAGATAAAATCTTATAGTCTAGGCAGAAAAAGTTTTGATTACCTCGGCACCCCAATTTATTCTGGCAGTCAGAACTATTGGTGTAACAGTCTGTAGCAAAACTCCAAGGATCATTCCCCACCAGATTCCCTATAGAAATCACAATTGCATTCATTTTATGACACTAATGCTACCAATTTTTATTTTTTTTTGTCTTAGATGAAGAGGTAATCCACTGAAATTAAACTCACACACAACTGTGAGGTCCCGGGTTCGAACACGGGTCACGACGTCCGGCCTTGCAATATCGGCATTTGCCAGTTGAGCTAGGACTTCTAGACCTAATGCTACCAATTTAATAAACTATAATCAGTAAGAGAAATGTTTTAAACTTACAGTTACTCCTAAAGAAGTTTTAAAGCCAAGAGCACATCCAACAGTAAGACCAATGACATAGTAACAAGCCAAGTTTATATAAGCCACCAAAGCTTTCCATCCAATTCCAATAGCAACACCTGAAATTTTCAAAGTAACAACAAACAAAAGGTGGGATCAGATTCAGAAGAATGGGAAACCCAAATGTGGTGCCTGTGCTTATAATTTTATTTTATTTTGAAACGGTAAATGGTAGTATTTTACCTGACAGTATAGATTGAATGCCATTTAGGAGGACAGAAATGGCAAGCAATGAAGTCAAGTCAGATACAGCTTCAATGACTTCAGTGTCAGAAGTGAAAAGATCGCTCAAACCAACCCTGAATATCAAAATCATGGTGGACAGAACTATGCTAATGAGGATGCTATTTGCATTCATGACGAAGACAGAAAATTTTGCTACTCTTGGATGAGCTGCTTCTAACTCATGTCTAACTCGCACACTGCAATCATAGGATCTACTTTTAATATGTTTGTGTGGAAGTTGTTTAAATGAAAAACATTGTTTTTGTCGATTGTCACTAACCTTGCTGCTGTACCAAGGCCCAACATAACTTGCATATCCCAGTCTAAGTAATTCATGCTGAAAATGAAAGTACGTTAGGATGGAGTATCATGGTTAGACGAAATGATGGCAAATAACAATAAAGACTATTCTAAGAGAAATTGTTAACATACCAAATGGAAATAGAATCCAGTACCACTGTGGGATTAGATAGCAGGCCTGAAACGAGCAATAGTCCCTGATTGTAACATATATCCAAGCTACAATAAGAAAAATTTCACCATTTATCAAAATAAACCGGTCTAAACTTGATGTGAATTTTTTTGAAATAATAATGGTTGTTTGTTAATTTGTGTATATGTATGCACATATATCACAGAGTGAAGAGAGAGATGATTTTCTGGCATAATTTTTTTTTTATGTTGAATACAAAGTCATTTGACTTTTGTGCATATTTTGAAAAAGTAAGACATTGAAATAAACACATACAATGTCAAATACAATACCTGTATTTTAATGTTCAAATAACACAAGTTACACAACTGGAGTGAAAATGAGGATGTAGGCATACCATAACATCACAAGTAAAGCCAGTCCAAGTTTCCTTGCATGTTGGGCTAAAAAGGATGTACAATCCATTTAACAAGACAAGAATCCACCAAGAAAAGCTGAGAGTAAGGGCTGCACCTAGAAGACCATAGCCTAAAAGATAGACAGCTAGCCAGCTAAGAAGCATATGAAGAAGGAATACTCCAACTGCCATATATGCCAGAGGATTAACAATGTTCTGTGCTTGGAGAAACCTCTGCATTGGACAGCTCAACGCAAATGCATAGAGTTGACGAATAAGTCCGCGAGCAAAAATTTGGCCTTGCACAGCAATGCTCTCTGTCTGCCCCATGGCTTTTAGAAAATCTCCAGAGAACCAATAGAGAAATGTGAGAATCACTGCTGCACCAAAATGTAAGATAATTGCTCTCTGCAATGTTATGCACATTGCTGCATGTTTTTTGGCTCTATAAGCTTGTCCACACACAGTTTGCACTGCACATGCCATTCCTAGCTATTTAAGGAAAATGACAAATATGAATATATCAAAATCATATTTAGGTTGAAGGATAAGACTTTGGTATAGTGCTATAGGCACTGTTCTCTACTGCTTCTATCATTTTTTTATGCAAGTTTAGTCCTAATTTTAAAACTAAAATGGTTTCAATGCTTGTTTGTTTGTTTTCTAACAAACATGCACATATAATAATGATAATAATTTTCAGTCATTATCAACTCCACTTTGAACTAAGGATAAAATATAGTATGAGAATCATATCCATACCATAATTCTATAAGCAAGACCTTGAATTTCAACATTAGCTATGGATGCTCCAGCAAACTCTAGAGATCCTAAATGTCCACAAAACATCATGGTCACAAAGCTTAACATAAAATTGAAAAGGAAGACAACAATAGAAGCACCACAGAGGTTCCATGGAAGCCTTGACTCCCAAACATCAAGTTTAAGCCACCATCTCAACCCAATAGGCCTATGTTCCAAGAATTCTTCAATAGCATCTGATGACAAATTTGCAATGCCTGTGTGTGAGTGTGAGTCAAGCTCCAAAAGCAATGGTTGGTGTTCCATATTGCTCATGGTTATGCGCCTTACAAGTCACTACTAGTTTGTTTTTCTTCTTTTTACGGTTTATTCAATCAATATATTTTTAGTCACAGCTAGTTTACTTGCTAGATGGGAAAGGAGACATTAACATTACAATTATACCATTTATTAATGATATCAATTCTTTTTTAGCTACTCTTCAACATTTTGTTGTCGACAATGGTAAAAAGCTTTGATTTTTCATTGTTGTTGTTTTCCATTTTATTTTTATTGTTGGTAGTCATTACTACCTACCCCTTTTATTCACCTGCCTCTAAGCATAGACAGGAAGATAAAACCCCCTCCCAATATTCTCAGCAATGATACAAGTACATCCCATATTTTTCAACATTCATGATACAAGTACATCCCATATTTCTCAACGCTTCGTTTTACCTCTCTTTCTTTCTATCACTTCAACAACTTATTACATCTGTCATATCAATCTTCTTTTCTCTCTCTCAAGGTGTACACACTTATATCGCGTGTACACCAAGCATTTTCCAATATTTTGATATAATTCTTCTTCTTTTTTCTGTTGGTGTTGTACAGTTCTTCTGGCCCTCGTGCTATGTTACAACAAGATTCATTTCAATTCAATAGTTGTGAGAATAGCTTCACTTCATTATCTCACACAAACCCTTTTGGTCTCCCCTAGAATCATGTTGAAAATGACAAGTACACTGACCTTTTTTTTTTTGTGTTGAAAGTACATTGACCTTTAGTTGTGAATAAGACGTTTTGTTGGGTCAAATATTATTTTTGGTCAATATTCTTGTGGGTGTGTGTTTTTGGGTAAACAAGGGCCTCTAACTTGTACCCTTTAGATTTTGAAAATATTACT
Source organism: Medicago arabica (assembly GCA_946800305.1). Classification (NCBI taxonomy): domain Eukaryota; kingdom Viridiplantae; phylum Streptophyta; class Magnoliopsida; order Fabales; family Fabaceae; genus Medicago; species Medicago arabica. Next base: position 5,516,808 of record OX326970.1, read on the forward strand.
ACTATAAATAAAGTAGGAGATTTAAAATATTATGTTTATTTATTTATTTCTTGTTTAAATTCATTTTGTTCTTGACCAACTTCAGTCCCATTTATGCCCCAAGGCAAGCACTAAAGAGGTTGGCAGTTGGCTTAATACTGAGAACATTAAATTGCACGAAGGTCAAGAAAATAGTGCATAATAATTAACTTGAAGTCAGATATGTACAAAAGTTTGCTGAAGTCTATCAAAATAGTGTAAGCAACTAAAAAAATTAAGTATAAGTAGCTATCTAAAAATTGCTTGATTGAACCTAAACTCGAATATATAAGTAGAACAGTTTGAACAATAAATACAACAAAATTGTTTTTACAAATTTACAATCAAAAAAAGAAGAAAAAGAAGAGCTATGTGCAAGTTTAAGAAGCACAAAAGCAGCATGTAAGCCAATTGAAGGCTCACAAGCCGATTGAATCAACTCCAACTAATTTTCAAGAAATCGGCCAACCTAGAAAAACTTTCCTAAGAGCTATGTCAATGATGTTCCAAGAAATCGGCCGACCTAGAAAAACTTTCCTAAGAGCTAAGTCAATGATGAACCCTATTTTAAATGTGAAAGTACAGACGAATTTGACTTGTTATACACATCAGTGTGTTTTAAAACACCAGATAGCAATATTTGTTGATCTTTACTCAGCCCAAAGAACCACTTCCTCAAAGTTTCAACATTGTCTAAAACAGACTTAGAATATGCTGAAAGATAGATGTTAATATGAAAAAGGGTTTCAAGACCAAGAGGAAGAACGACAAAGAGTGTATTGGCAGTGGCAATTTGAAGAGAAAAGCCTGCTTTCGTGGAAGAGATGCGGCATAAATAAGCAAACAGATTACATCTCAGTTTCTCAACTCCTTGATCTCCGTATCCACCGTTATCAACTGCAATCCTGAAATTTATAAAATTTACAACATTGTTATAACGTAAACAAAAAAGCACGTGAAAGCATCATCGTGTGTTAAATCAGATGGGATGTGAGAGAAACACAACAAAATTACGTTCCTACCCCCAGTTTTATTTTATTTTAATTTAGAATGATGGTATTTCTGTCCAACTCAAAAAGGTGCGTCTTGCTAATGCACGCCTTCATAAAAATGAGTGGGTGTGCATTAGCACTCCCCATATATACACACACTGCCTTTAAACTCCGTAATCAAGAGCAATGATTTATAGTGATGCCTTTAAACGTGTTGTTTTGGCTTGTCGTATAGTGTGTGGTTAACTCACTTTAAAAGGTCTAATTTCACATTATTTAGAGTGATGCAATATGCCTCCTTAACATTAAAAAAAATAATAGTCATTTCGAAACTTAACAAATGGGATACAATTTGTGTAACAGAGCACATTAATAGTCATTTACAATAGTCATATTTAGAGATAGAGTAATTATAAATCAAACTTAAAATGCCATCTTGTATCTATAGTTATGGTCGCCTTATAGCCCCCCGTGTCTTTGGGGGCTAGATTGAGAAAATTTCATAAAGAATGAGTAAACAAATATGTATAGCAACTAACACAAAAGCTAGATAAAACCTTATAGCTCCCCGTGTTTTTGAAGAATAAAAAGAATGGGACTTAATAATACCAATACGACTTATTATTATCCCTTGAATAAGATTAACAAGATTGATACATTCATAAAATTGATACCAATACTATTTTCACATATATATGTAAGATGTAAATCTGACTCAAGCTCAACTAGTACTACGGGACTACATATGCCTCAAAAAAAGGTTGGTTATGTTTCTAAAAGAAAGGTACTATCAGCAGAATTCTATAGAACAAGCAAATAATCACAACAACATGCATATTTTTCACTCAATCCTCATCGCTGAGGAGATATATCATACTCCCTCCGTCTCTAAATAATAGTCGTTTAAGGTTTATGCACAATTATTAAGGAAATAATTAATTGTGTTAATTTTGATGGTAAAATTAGTATCATTTACTAAAACACCCTTATTAATTGTAGTTAGTGGAGTATTTAAATTGGATGAAATTCAATAAATAAGGGTATAATAATGGGAAAAAAATAATAAATGCTGCATTGGTATTATAAAGTGACAACTATTTTGAGAAGAAAAAGTGGCAAAGAGACAATTATTGTGAGACGGAGAGAGTATGATAGAAATATAGTTTTTACATTATTGATTTTTTGTATAAATGGACATTCAGACGCCAAGTTATGTCACTTGACAAAATGGTCATCACGGCTGTAAATGACTATCAATTTTCAGTAAAGATGTTCCAATGATCACATATTTCCCCTCACTTTCATGATAAGCATACATCTACCTCATATATCCTCTATTCATAAATATGTCTACGCATGCATGATTACTCACAAAACTAACAATATGAAAGCATACAATGATCAACTTACCTTCCAAGTTTACCGAGAAGTACAATGATAGCAACAGCAATTTTCTCCTCTACACATGTGTCAAGCAAGTCGAGCAGCAGAGGAACAAGTTTGACATCAGTCCAGTGCCAGCTCTGTATTGGGAAAGGCACCCAAGGAATTAGGTTCTAGTATGATCACATCAACCACACGATGTCATAATGTATTCATTCCATAAGAATGAGAAGAACACAATTTTCAACCATATAAAAACTGAATCTTATCCCTTGGTAACAATTCACTTATTCAATCAACCGATATATTTATTACTATGAGTGAGATTACAACTGTGAACTAGAATTATGGCCAACTTCATATTGTTGAATTTTATTAATTTAAGTATAACATTGATTCTTAAAAATGATAATGTCACTTGTCATTAAAGGGTCAGTTATACCTTTCAAATTTGAGCTCGATATACATAATTTAAAAACAGGTACAAAATCAACATGAAATGATGAGAGTAATACCATTTCGTTTGCTACCAGTTCCACCAATGACACAATATCAATAAGGTGACAGAGGATGACATTCTTAAGAGCATGTGGTCGAGTATCAGAAACCAGGCATCTTTTCAAACAACCGGACACATCATTATTCTTGTCAGTGGTATGTTGACCCACTTCTTCATTAGACCGTTGTCGAACATTATCATTGCCTGGCATAAATCCAGAATCTGACAAATCAATTTGGTTTATCCCTTGGAGCCAACAGTTCTTTATCTCTTCCAAGAGCAAGCATGCAATTGCATCAATGGATTCGGCGCCTTCTAATAATTGGCAACTATCATTTGTGCAAAATTCAGTATGCAGCTGATTTATTGCAGGAAGACAGGGAGCAGCAACATCAGTATGCAGCTGACTTCAAAACAGTTGCCACCAAACCAAAATTATCCATGTTGAAAAACTTCTGTCCACCCAGATAAGCAAAATTATGAAGCATAGTGAGCACCATTTTAGAGAATCCCATTTGCAAAATCTAAGAGACTATACTTGTTTAGCACAATCCACAAAATAACACACATACACGAATTATTTTTCCCCAAAAAAGAAAAAACTAAAGCCACATATACTATAACAAGTTAACAACTGAACGATATAGTGCTGATATATAAGCACCTGGTTTCAAGCATCTTCCGCTTCAAATCCTCAATTGTCCTCTTATCTTCTAGCTGCTGAGACATCTGATCAGCACGACATTTCTCTTCCACAAACTTGTTCCAGTTATCTTGTGCAAGTGCCTTCTGCTCCTCTAATTTAACCATCTCAATGGCTTTGTGCTTTTCAATCTCCTTCAACTTTTCGTTATCTTTTGCCATTTCTAACTCGGCTTTTTTTTCTCAGTAAATAACCTGCGCTTTTTAAAATCCTGCCTTCTGACCGCCGCTTTAAACGCAGACGGTCTCAAATTTCAATTTCTGTTTTGCTTCACTAACTTGTTTCTCCAATTGATCAATCTGAACCCTATACCCCTCGGCCTTCTCCACTTTAATTTTTGCAATTTGCGCTACCTTATTCTTTTCTTGTTCCAGTAACTTCCAAGTTTCGGCAACTCTCTTCCTCTTAGAATCAGCCCTTCTCTTTTCACTCTCCAAAAGCTCCTTCAATCTACAGATTTACCTGTCCCTCTCAGCTATACAAGCTCGTAAACCTAATACCTTCTCATTCTCGTCCCCATCCCCGTTGCATCCCCGATGAGCAGAAGTAACAATCTGAGGTTTGAAGCTGCTGAGTCCATTATTCACCGCCGGTGCCCCAGCATTAAATTCTTCCAATCGCTCCCCAGTTTCGATTTTGACATCACATACTGCAGACAAGGCATAACATTACACCATATTACAATGCATTTCATTAGAGAGTATATAGCTAATAGAACTATAGTTCAGGGTTCAACTATGTAGAACTGACTCTTTAGATTGAAAGAATGTCCAAGTGTTCGAAACGTGTAGGTGTTTGACATACACTGACACATGTGGTTACATAAAATCACTTCCATTTTATCAAATTACTATCAGTGTCTATGTGTCCGTATATGTACCACTCTATGAAGCATATAACCCGACAAAGACATCTGACACGACACGGTTAATGTCAAAAACATAGGATACCAATACAAATATATTAATTTATTTATTATAATTAAAAAAAATATGAACATTATTTAAAAAATTGAGAATAAATATATTAATGTCAAAAGGGGTAGGTAACTAAACAATTACCTGTTCGCAGCAAGTGTTAATAATGGGGTCAGATTTCAGTGTCTCCGCCGCCGGCACTGCCATGTCCGACGAGATTCGCAAACCGCCGCCTTTTTCAGTTCAATTTGTAGTTGATGATTTTTTCCAATCCACAGAACCTGAAGCAAAGAAAGGCCGAGTCATTGTTAACAATTATACATAACACATAACAATATATATCTGAATAAATCATCACAACGATACAAAATCAATGTTTACAATATAATGAGGCAAATTGTACCCAAAAATAAAATATAAAAATTTGGAAGCCCGCTGCACTAAACTCTCACATACGAAGGGTCCGGGAAGGGGTCCCACCTTTTTGGTGCATTGTACTCATCCTTACCCTGTTTTAAACACAAGAGGTTGTTTCCAAGACTTGAACCCGTGACCTTTCAGTAACATGACAACAACTTTACCGTTGCGCCAAGGCTCCCCCTTCCCAAAAGAAAGAGAGAAAAAACACACAATGAAGCAAATTTAGATGACACTTAAAGATAGAATACCCAACCTTCATATCAAAAAAGTTATAACACATGGCTGTAAAATTCTGGCGGCTGTAACAGTAAAATTCCTAGAATTTGTCATCTGGGACGAATCCCCTTTGCAGCATTTCATCATGGACACGGAATGCCTCTTTCATGTTGTCTTTAGAGACATATCCATTTATTAGTGATGTGTAAGTTGATTTGTCAGGATTGATACCTTTATCAATCATCTTATGTAATACCATCTCAGCCTCTTGCATTCTACCATGCCTAGAAAATCCACCAAGAATTGCATTGTATGTGACGAGATTAGGCAGCAGCCCTCGTTCTTCCATGTTATTAATCAAGAAAAAAGCTCGATCAAAGTTCTCTTCCTTTACAAAACTATTTATAAGAGTATTATATGTGATGCAATCAGGAGGAACTCCTTCCGAAATCATCGTGTTCAAAAAGTCATTTGCCTTTGACACATTGCCAGCACGCAGGTAGCCTTTTATGATGGTGTTGCAAGTGACTAGGGTGGGCTTAATACCTTTTTCTTTCATTTCATCCCACAACCTGAATGCTTCAGACACAAGACCTAAGCTGCAGAATCCATTTATCAAAATACTAAACGATATGTAGCTGGGAAATATATCCCTGCTTATCATATCATGCCACAGCTCCTTTGCTTTCTCCATTTCACCTACTTTGCAGAAGCCATCCATCAACGTATTATACGTCACGACATCAGGCTTAAGGCTCCTCAAAGTCATAGTCTCAAACAAACTAAGTGCTTTAGTCATGTTTCCATCCTTACAATAACCATGAATAAGAGTTGTTACAGTGTAAAAATCAGGAAAAACTCCCCTTTCCACCATCTCCTTAAACAGTTCATCAGCATCATCAAGCATTTTACCCCTGCACAATCCATTCAACAGAGTATTATATGTAACCACATCCATAACACAACCCCGCTCCACCATCTCATTCCGCATTTTAAGCGCCCCAGACACATCATTGTTCCTACAATACCCATTGATAAGAATAGTATAAATAATAGTATCAGGAACCAACCCAACACCTTTCATCTTCTCAAAATATGCCAATGCCCGACCAAGTTCCCCATTCCTCGAAAACACCCCAACAATAGAACTAAAGCTAATCAAATCAGGAACAACTCCACGCTGCAACATTTCATTAAAAACCCTCTCCGCCTCCCAAACATCCTCCTTCCTACAACTCTCAACCAACATAGGATTAAAAGTCGCTGCATTAGGACAAAATCCAACCCCCAACATCTCATCCAAAACACGTTTCCCTCTCTCATAGCTTCCCTCCTTACACAAACCATTAATCAAAGCATTATACGTAAAAAGTCCCGGCTTCAACCCTTTACCTGCCATACAATCCACCAACCCAAAAGCTTCCGAAACAAGCCCCCGACGACAATAAGCATTAACCAAAGTATTATAAGTCACAAGATCAGCATAAACCCCTTTCCCCTCCATCTCAGACAAATAAACCCTAACATTGTCCAACTTTCCATCTTTACACAAAGCATTAACCATAATATTCAAAGTATAAACATTAACATTATTCCCACTTTTAACAAAATCCTCATAAACATTCCAAGCCAAATCAACCCATCCAACCTTAACAATTGCACCTAGAAGAGCATTACACGCGTTAATGGAAACACAAAAACCTCTTTTTCTTAACAATTGAAATGCCTCAGAACCTTCTCTTAATTTCCTAGCTTGAACATAAGTTCTAATCAATAAATCAAAAACAAGTACATTTTGGTTAGAATTCAAATTCGAAGTCGAAGTCGAAATGAGAGAGTCGATTACCTCGGCACGCGAAACACCGCTTTTTCTAATGATTCTAAGGAGAAGAGATTGAGCTTCTGGAAGGTTCTTGGATTGAACTAGAAAATGGATCAATGTAGCGATGATAGAAGGATTTAGAGACGTGGAGGCGATGGTTTGGATGAGATTGGGAAGGAGGAGAGGGTAGTTTTGGCATTTTTGGAGAAGTTGAGGGATTAGGGTTAGGGTTAGGGTTGAATTGGAATGGAGAAGATGGGTACGGAGGGAAGAGAAATCGTTTTGTTTTAAGCGGAAAAGAAGCTTATCGATTAAAAGCGCGTTTGGGAGAGAAGTGGAAGAGGGTTGTTGTGAGAGAGGGAGAGAGGAGAAGAGACGGGGGGTGTGTGTGAGAATTGTTGTTGTTAAGGGATTGAATTTGAATTTCATTGATATTGATTTTGAGTTCGAGAAACTTAACAGCTTGACCAAGAGCATTACGCGGATTCTTTAGCTTTCAAGTATTTGTTTTAATCAAATGAGTCAGAGAAAAGGGGGATGGATAACTAATTACCTGTTCGCAGCAATGAATAAAAGTTTGGGTACCTCTGTTTTCTGTCACTCATTCATTACCAACTTGCTTTTTAGATTGTTGAGATATAATGAGGTTAGACATGCAAGAGTGATATTTTGAGGGTTGCCTACGTTCTTCTCTGGGCTGGTAGCATGCGGTGAAAAGAAGAGATTGCCTACTTTAGAGTTAACTCACGCGGGTGTTTAGAACGTCGTCACGTAAGTCATAAGTCACGTTGAGAGTATTTTGGAAAATTTGGTTGGAAGTGAGCAATTTTTTATGGAAGAAGAACAATTTTCCTGTGTTATGTAAGATCGAGATTCATTTCAATTAAAAAGTTGGGAGAATAGCTTCACTTCATTATCTCACACAAACCCTTCTGGTCTCTCTTAGAATCTTGTTGAAAAAGACAAGTACACTGACCCTTTTTTTGTATTTTAGTTGTGAATAAGACGTTTAGTTGTGTCAAATATTCATTTTGGTCAATATGGGTGTGTTTTTGGGGTAAACAAGTGCCTCTAACTTTACTCCATGGATTTTGAAAATATTACTACTGGAGATAAATTAGGAGATTTAAAATATACGTTTTTTTATTTATTTCTTGTTTAAATTCATTTTGTTCATACCAACTTCAGTCCCATTTACCCCAAGGCAAGCACAAAAGAAAATAGTGCATAAAGATCAACTTGAAGACAGTTAGGTACAGAGTTTGCTCAAGTCTATCAAAATAGTGTAAGCAACTAAAAAAAAATAGGCTTCATACATCATCCGGTCTCTTAACTTATTTTAATTTCTCAGTTTGGCCCCTTAAACATAAAGTGTTTCAATTTAGTCTCATAAAACTTCTGTCATCTACTATTTTGATCATTTCCGTTAATTTTTTAATGTATATCATTCTTGATATCATTTTAACCACTTGATTGTAGGTCTATAGTATTTAAGAGTAAATCATCAACACTTGATTTTTAGAGTTTTCTTCATCTTAAAAAATCATCATCTCATCTCATCTCATCAATACACCTTCAATTTCTTAAAAAAAATAAAAATAAAATTGCAACAAAAACTTTTCTTCGCATTAGTGTTTTCGAAAAGATCCATGTGGAGCTGCAACTAATTGGAATCAAACATCATTTGAATCACAAGAATTTAGAAAAGAGCTCATAACCCATTTTGCTGGTAGCGAGAAACACCAATTGACTCATAACCCTTCACTGGTGCAGGAACAAAAACGTAGGAACACCAGCCTCAATTGTTGGTCTATGAATTGTTGCAGGAACACCATTTAATGTCCTGAAACACCAACTGAAATTAATTCTGATCCAATTTTGCGGCACTGTTATTTTTTTAGTTCTGCTGCGTTTTTGTTCCTTTTATTATGCTGCACTGTTGTTCTTTTAATTCAATTCTAGTTTTTTTTTTAATATTAATAATGGGTTTCAATTAATTTGAGATTTTGGTGAAGGATTTAATTAATTTTTCTGGGTTTAAGATGATGAAAATCATGAGAAAGAAAAGAGAAGGAGAATGAGAATGTTTTTTTTTTTTTAGAATGATTCTGATAGTAATTTTTTTTAAGAGTATTAAGGAAAATGAAACAAAGATGATGATTCTGGTGGTATTTTTTGTATTTTTGATTTTCTATTTTTTTTCCTTTCAAAATATGATGAATAAAGATGAGAGTTTTAGATGGAGGAAAAAATTAGATGTTTGTGGTTCATTATAAGCTACAATAGATCTCTCATTGATCCAACGGTCTCCATTTAAAAAAAAAGATCAAACGGTTAAAAATAAAAGATTTAATAAGGTCTATGGTCGGCCACCTATAAAGTTGGTTCACCTTAAACATTTAAGGTTAAAACTAACGGAGAAGACCAAAATAGTAAACGGCAAAAGTTTTATGGGATCAAATTAAGACATTTTATAGTTAAGGGATCAAACTGAGAAAATTAAATAAGTTAAGGGCTAAACTGAGAGTATAAATATTCATAAATCAAACAGTTTGAATAATAAATACAATAAAATTGTTGTTACAAGTTTACAATTAAAAAATAAAAATAAAAAAGAGCTATGTGCAAGTTTAAGAAGCACAAAAGCAGCATGTAAGCCAATCGAAGGCTCACGAGCCGATTGAATCAACTCCAACTAGTTTCCCAGAAATCAGCCGACCTAGAAAAACTTCCCTAAGAGCTATGTCAATGAGGAACCCTATTTAAAATGTGAAAGTACAGACGAATTTGACTTGTTATATACATCAGCGTGTTTTAAAAGACCAGATAGCAATACTTGTTGATCTTTACTCAGCCCAAAGAACCACTTCCTCAAAGTTTCAACATTGTCTAGAACAGACTTAGAATATGCTGAAAGATAGATGTTAGTATGAAAAAGGGCTTCAAGACCAAGAGGAAGGAGGACAAAGAGTGTATTGGCGGTGGCAATTTGAATAGAAAAGCATGCTTTCTTGGAAGAGATGCGGCATAAATAAGCAAACAGATTACATCTCAGATTCTCAACTCCTTGAACTCCGTATCCACCGTTATCAACTCCAATCCTAAAATTTATAAAATTCGCCACATTGTTATAACGTAAACAAAAAAGCATGTGAAAGCATCATCGTGTATTAAATCAGATAATATTTTATTGTACACATGTATCTATAGCCTGTTGCCTAGTTCACATGTATATATAAGATGTAAATCTGACTGAAGCTCAATTAGTAATACTGGACTACATATGCCTCACAAAAAAAAGGCTGATCATGTTTCTAAAAGAAACGACACAGAATTCCACAGAACAAGCAAATAATCACAACAGCATGCGTAATATAGTTTTTACATTATTGATTTTTCATATAACTGGTCAATCAGACACCAAGTTATGTCACTTGACAAAATAGTCATCACAGCTGTAAATGACTATCAATCTTCAGTAAAGATGATCCAATGATCACATATTGCCCCTCACTTTCGTGATAAGCATACATCTACGTCATATATCCTCTATTCATAAATCTGTATACACATGAATGATTACTCACAAAACTAACAATATGAAAGCATACAATGATCAATTTACCTCCCAAGTTTACCGAGAAGTACAATGATAGCAACAGCAATTTTCTCCTCTACACATGTGTCAAGCATGTCGAGCAGCTGAGGAACAAGTTTGATATCAGTCCAGTACCAGCTCTGTATTGGGAAAGGCACCCAAGGAATTATGTATTCATTCCATAAGAATGAGAAGAACACAATTTCCAACCATATAAAAACTTAATCTTATCCCTTGGTAACAATTCACTTATTCAATCAAACGATATATTTATTACTATGAGTGAGATTACAACTGTGAACTAGAATTATGGCCAATTGCATATTGTTGAATTTTATTAATTTAAGTATAACATTGATTCTTAAAAATGATAATGTCACTTGTCATTAAAGGGTCAGTTACACCTTTCAAATTTGAGCTCGATATACATAATTTAAAAAACAGGGACAGAATCAACATGAAATGATGAGAGTAATAGTACCATTTCGTTTGCTACCAGTTCCACCAATGACACAATATCAATAAGGTGACAGAGGATGACATTCTTAAGAGCATGTGGTCGAGTATCAGAAACCAGGCATCTTTTCAAACAACCGGACACATCATTATTCTTGTCAGTGGTATGTTGACCCACTTCTTCATTAGACCGTTGTCGAACATTATCATTGCCTGGCATTAATCCAGAATCTGACAAATCAATTTGGTTTATCCCTTGGAGCCAACAGTTCTTTATCTCTTCCAAGAGCAGGCATGCAATTGCATCAATGGATTCAGCGCCTTCTAATAATTGGCAACTATCATTTGTGCAAAATTCAGTATGCAGCTGATTTACTGCAGGAAGACAAGGAGCAGTAACATCGGATAGGCTTTCAGCCTCAAGCAACATAACTAGAGACTTCAAAACAGTCGCCACCAAACCAAAATTATCCATGTCGAAAAACTTCTGTCCACCCAGATAAGCAAAATTATGAAGCATAGTGAGCACCATTAGAGAATCCCATTTGCAAAATCTAAGAGACTATACTTTTTTAGCACAATCCACAAAATCACGCACATACAAGAATTATTTTTCCCCGAAAAAGAAAAAACTAAAGCCACATATCCTATAACAAGTTAACAACTGAACAATGTAGTGCTGATATATAAGCGCCTGGTTTAATATATAAGCAAAAAAAAACTACCTTACACCCTTTAAGAAAAGTAGTTAACTTCATTAATTTTTTAAAGGTAACAAAAGATTTAATTGTATTATTTAAAATACCCCTCATGGGAAATTGTTCTATTATTGAAAAATAAAACTTTACTTAATTAAAGGGTATTTTAGGATTTACAGCATTCAATATGATAGAGTAAGTTAAATTTTGCTTATAATTGAGACTGCAAAACATGATTTTTTGTGGCTTATATTCAAAACCGGAGGGAGTAATTGTTCATTGCTTTCAGAAGATCCTTAAGATTACCATTTTCCAAAGGCAAGATAACCTTTCAGTGTTTCTGCTAATATGTTTATAAACCCAAAAGGTCCAGTAATTTACAACACAACGAACTTCACAATCACTAATGCCTGACATAGATAGCTAGTCCTATACCTTAATCATGTAAGTATGCCAGAGTGAGACATCGGCTTCTAGATAAGATCATAATGCTTATTTCAAAAATAGAATTCACAATCCTAGCTCATGTGTGTTTGTGTGTGTGCATGCTTTTGACGGGAGTGGATAGAAAGTACCAAAAACAACTAAAACATTATATACAAGTGAAAACAATTCATCAGTGAAACCAACCTTTGTTTGGTCTTGTGTACTTCCTGAAACAGACAAAAAAGATGCATCCAGTACATTAAAGTGACGTAGAAGCTGAACAAAACCAATCTTTAGACAACCTAATTTGTGATGTAAAATACTGTAACGACTTGCTTCTAACTTGTATTTTAGCTTGGTATGCTTTGTTTGTAACTTTTCAACGTTCAGATTGTTTTTCAAATGTTTCACTTTAGAACATTGACTACTTTGAGTTTTCGCACTGATGTCAACGGCTATTTCAGTTTGATTTCTCAGGGATGAGAGCTCAAGCATCTTCCGCTTCAAATCCTCAATTGTCCTCTTATCTTCTGCTAGCTGCTGAGACATCTGATCCGCACGACATTTCTCTTCCACAAACTTGTTCCAGTTATCTTGTGCAAGTGCCTTCTGCCCCTCTAATTTAACCATCTCAATGGCTTTGTGCTTTTCAATCTCCTTCAACTTTTCATTAGCTTTTGCCATTTCTAACTCGGCTTTTCTTTTCTCTGCAAATAACCTGCGCTTTTTAAAATCCTGCCTTCTGGCCGCCGCTTTAAACACAGATGTCTCAGATTTCAATTTCTGTTTTGCTTCACTAACTTGTTTCTCCAATTGACCAATCTGAACCCTATACCCCACAGCCTTCTCCACTTTAAGTTTTGCAATTTGCGCTCCCTTATTCTTTTCTTGTTCCAGTAACTTCCAAGTTTCGGCAACTCTCTTCCTCTTAGAATCAGCCCTTCTTTTTTCACTCTCCAAAAGCTCCTTCAATCTACATATTTCCCTATCCCTCTCAGCTATACAAGCTTGTAAACCTAATACCTTCTCATTCTTGTCCCCATCCCCATCCCCATCCCCATCCCCGTTACATCCCCGATGAGCAGAAGTAACAGTCTGAGACTTGAAGCTACTGAGTCCATTATTCACCGCCGGTGCCCCAGCATTAAATTCTTCCAATCGCTCCCCAGTTTCGATTTTGACATCACATACTGCAGACAAGACATAACATTACACCACATTACAATGCATTTCATTACAGTGAGTATATAGCTAAATATAACTATAACTCAGTGTTCAACTATGTAGAACTGACACTTTAGATTGAAAGACTGTCTAAGTGTTTGACGCATGTCGGTGTTTGACATACAACACATGTGGTTGCATTAGATCACTTCCATTTTATCAAATTATTATCAGTGTCTATGTGTCCATATATGTAAGCACATAACCCAACAAAGACATCTGACATGACACGGTTAATGTCAAAAACATGGGACCAATACAAATATGTTAATTTATTTATTACAATTAAGAAAAAATATGAACATTATTTAAAAAATTGAGAATCAAGCATATATGCATTTAGATTGAGCAATTTATTTCATTAAAAAATATATACACTCGTAATCTTAATTGAAAAATTTAATTATTAATTAAAAATATATGTACGTCAATTTACATTTATTATAAGTTAATTTAACCAGTAATTTGATCAAACACTTGAAATGCATGCAATTGATGATAATTAACCTACCTTTGTTATTGTTATTGTTATTGAGGGATTGAATTTCATTGATTTTGAGTTCGAGAAACTTAACAGCTTGACGAAGAGCATTACGCGATTCTTGAGCTTTCAAGTATTTGTTTTTCCACTGCGAATCAAATCAAATGGTTTTAATTAAGAAAAAAGGAATGAGAGAGAAAAGGGGGTGGATAACTGAACAATTACCTGTTCGCAGCAAATGTTAACAATGGAGTCAGGTTTCACTGTCTCCGCCGCTGGCACTGCCATGTCCGACGAGATTCACAAACAGCCGTCTTTTTCAGTTCAATTCGTAGTTGATATGATGTCGTCGTCCTTTTCTCTTTAGTTCAGTCCAGATGTATTCAATGTCAATTTTGTGACATGAAAACATTGTTTTTATGGATTAAAATTAAAATTTGTTATATTTATAGGAAACTTTTTTTCAAACCTAATTTGCTATATTTAGACTGCGAAGGAGGAAAGTGATAGAAAGGGTTTGAAGTCTTTGGAAAGAAAGGAAAAGGAAATACAGTTAAAACTCTATAAATTATTAATTTATCAATAAATTAATAATTAATTTAAAGAGTTTTTAAGTAATTATATTGTACATACCAAACAAAAAGGCAAATTAGTCTATGCCTCTTGTAATTATGTTGTAGCGAACCTTGGGACTCAACGTAAATTAGTAACTACTGTGCTCATATGCATCGGAAAACAGACAACTATTGAATCATATTTCAATAGTGTAATATATTTTTTTCAGTTTCTATGAATTATTAATTTATGATTTTCTTGGGACCGAAAATTATAAAAGGATCTCCCGAAAAATTATTATCTTATTATTTTATCGAGTTTTTCAATTTTTTACATTGGCCCAAGTCGGGACCGGACAAATTTATTATTTTAGAGAGTTTATTAATTTACCGAGTATTAATTTAAAGAGTTTCTACTGTAATTTGTTTTTTGATAAGGGAGTTTAATATTGGATATCATCTTATGGAAGCCAAATAATATCACAAAAACACCAAGTGGTTTGGTGGTTAAAATGTTTTGAATAGTAGTGATTGTTTATGTTTTGAATTACAACAGAGAAACTAATAGTGCATTAGCAAGACCTAATAAGTTTTAAGAATAAGTGATAAAGATATTTATCACAAACTAATAATTTAGTTTATACTATATAATTTGATCATGAATTTCGTCTCAAGACAAAGAAGCTACGTTGAAACTCTATGTTGGATTTAAGGTAGTTGATATATGATAATGATCGTGGTGAATGATTGTATTTTCATCTTCATAAAGATTGGTGTAAATAGTCACTATGATCCCTAACTTTGCACCTCGCTGTCACAAAAATATTTGACTCAGGATTAAATACAAAGTAGTCCTTGAATGTGCACTTTCGTTATTACTTTAGTCCCTGACATTAAATAATTTTGTTAACAGATGACGTGGCAATGATTTTATGCTGACAAGGGGTATGAGGTGTCACAAGGACTAAGGTGAAAGTAGAAAATTGTCACTTTGGTACTTGAACGGAAAATCAATATCCTCGAAATTTAATATCCTTGAACGAAGTGTTGCTCTTCGTCAAGAACTAGGTCATCTTCCTCGATGAAGTTGTTATGTGGTTGCAGGAGATTTGTTGTTAGGTCCCTGACTGTACATACTTACTATCAGTTAGGTCTCTGACAGTAAACTTTTAATCTCAATGTTAACTTCAAATTATACTATTTCATTTTATAAGAAAGATTATTGGCTTCAAGAACACATTTTCAACTAAACTTCAATTGATTATTTATAAATATTGTCCTAGTGTATTTATCCGAATATGTGCATATCTGCGGTATGATTGCAAAACATAAACTTAAACAACTTGATTCACTATTATAATAATCACTGATATAACGTCAAACCTGTTATGTGTTCATGGAATAGCATGCATTGCATGGAAGCATGATAAATTTTGTATGTGTTCATGGAATAGCATGCATTGCATGGAAGCATGATAAATTTTGTAGGCATGAAATAGCAGTCATTGCATGGAAGCATGACAAATGTTGTGTGCTTGTAAGCGTTTACTGTCGGGACCTTAGTGACAGTAAGTGTTTACTGTCAGGGACCTAACTGATAGTAAGTATGTACAGTTAAGGACCTAACAACAATTCTCATGCAGCCACAAAACAACTTCATTAAGGAAGATGACCCAACTCCTGACGAAGAGCAACACTTTGTTGGGACGAGTTTGAGAATATTGATTTTCGGTTCGGGTCGGTTCAGGGACCAAAGTGACCATTTTCTACTTTCACTCTAGTCCATGTGACCCTCATACCCCTTGTCAGCATAAAACTTGTGTCACGTCATCGGTTAACAAAATTATTTAACATCAGGGACTAAAGTGATAACGGAAGTGCACATGCAGAGACTACTTTGTATTTAATCCTGAGTCAGGGACCTTTGTGACAACGAGGTGCAGAGTCAGGGACTAAAGTGACCATTTACTCTAAAGATTGAAATTATATCCATTTCAACTTTCCTTCTGAGTTGTGTATTGTCATTGTTGCGACAACTTTTTAAACTTGTGTTTCATATTTTACGAGTGTGACACAGAATTGCAAATATATTCTCTTATACGCAAAAAGTTCTTTCAATTTTGCACCTTAAACTTAAGATATAATAATAATAATCAAATACTTCACTATGATATTCAAACCCACTTGAACATCTAAAATCAGAAAGGTGACAATGTTCACATATATAGGGACTGATGTATTATATTAGTGTTGGATAATCAGAATCCACCGAATAATGTTTACCTAAAAATAAAGTAATTAATAAATGTGAAAACAAATCATTTTTAATATTTGTTAAAAAAAATCATTTTTAGTAAGACAAAACATCATATCTAAAGAAGGACATCAAAAATTAAGGTTTTGCAAGAGTCTGATCAAAAACAAGGAGATCATAAGTAGTATCTGAATTCTTGAAAAATGGTCGATAATATTGATATTTTTTATTTTGGTAACTTGATTCAAACATGCTCTAACGAAGAATTCAGCGCTATCAATCATTCCTTGATTATTGCGATTTGACCAAATTCATTTGGTTTATAAAATTCATAAAAGTCTCATAAGTGTGTCTCAAATAATAAAGTATCGTAGGATTATACATGGTTGTACAATAAAAGTCTATAAGTGCATCTTAAATTGCAACTCTCACTCACCATTATTCTAGCTAGCAGTATAACATGCAAAAAAACTAACATCTAGAAGAAAGAAAGAAAGAAAATCTCAAAATACAAAGGAAACAAAAGAATGCATGTGCGGAAACTCTGCTACAAGTAACAAGCGACCACCTAAAGTGAAATAGTTATCACAAACATCATTTTGCGTATTGATTGACGTACAACTGCAAACTTAAATCTCTGTCAAGAACACACTTAGCTTCCTGTTGTACATTAATAAAAGACAATGACTCGGTTTGCTATTTGCCTTGAGGTAGCTAAACTCCTTCCAACTTGAGAACTATACTTGATACTAGTAGTAAAGTTTCTGCGCGCATGTATTATTCCATTGTTTTTTATTTGTATTCGGAGCCCTAAAGACCTGTTGGTAGGTTATTTTGCTGGTTAGGTAGAAATGTGGTGTGAAAGGTGCTATTTGAGATGCACTTGTGAACACATTTATCACCACGTACGTTGGAAGTTACTAACACCTCTCGTTCCTCCACCACTCAGTTTCTTGTATGATATTTAATCAAGCAAATGCAATTGTTATAAAACAAAATTGTCACGAAAGAGCAATTGACAGGAGACAATTATTTATAGACATTATAGACAACAAACATGCCATATACTGTTAACAATTTCTACTGTGTCATATCTACAACTGGTGCATTGGTAACGGAAAATGATCACATGTTACTTACATAGCCAGATCAGTCTATACAAACAAAATAAAAAACATAATCCACTCAACATAAAAACTTTTGATTCTAATACAAAAGAAGAAAAATAGATCAAATCAACTAATTGAAAAGTAAAAAAAACGGTCACTATTAAGTATTAACCACTATAAGAGACAGATGCAAAATTTTGCTAACACAAAACCATAGACATGAATCTGGATAGAACTTCCTTGAAAGAAAACATTTGAAGATAAATAGAAAAGCATAGAGTGTAAAAAAAGAAACGAAAAATCTACATGTTAAGTAGAGGAATGATAGTCATTAATTAAACGTGAATCATTTGTTTCTTCAATTTGGTTATCTTGGAAGTTTCTCAAAAATGTTTGTTCAGGTTATTTGAAAAGAATGAAATTGTTGTATTTTTCAACATAGAGAGGAATCTTTGCATCATTTAATAGATGGAGTTAAGTTGTTGTCTTTTTGGTGGTTGAAAGCGAAATATGTGAATTCTGTTTTTTACTTTGGTTATTGGTGACTTAAAATTCAAGACTATTGGTTAAGCTGAAAGAGACATTACTATCTCTTGCAAGTGTTCTTGGGTATATATAATATAATCCATCAACTTTTAAATAACTTTTCACCATGAGTAAAAGAACCTTAATTAGATCCCTCCTAAACATTTAGCATGTATGTTCATAACATTATAAACATCTCTCCCGTTTTTTAATATGGGTTTTTTAAGAGTCAAACACTTTAACTTTTTTTTTTTACAGAGATTACTATCATAACACATATTGTGCATCTGCAAAGTTTTATAGCATTCCAATAATGCCTTGGCTTTTCGACCCACAACAACGAGCTTATGCAAAGATAAAAATTAGAATGCGAAAATAGATGATATATTATCAAGAAAGCAAACAACAATGTTATTTATGAAAGGCGGGATGCTATGCTACCTTATTATAGATAAATAGTTTTTTAGTAGTGCAATAAATCAGATGGTGTTGGGAGGAAAATGCTTAGTCAATAAAAACAATTACAACACCATGTTTACTCAGTAGTATGTTCAAAGACAAATTAAGAAACAAAAATGAAAAGACACTTTCAATAACAATTAAGATGGAAAAAAAATGCATAACTATGCTACTTATACAAGCAAAATAATTTACATTTAAGTGAACAAGTGCAATCTGCAGCTGGACAAACCAATTGCATAGTTTCAAACTTTTCTTTAGCTTTTGCCACAAACAAGTGCAATTTCCTCCAACTTTTCATTAGCTTTTGCCATCCCTAACTCGGCTTTTCTTTACTCTGCTAATATCTTGTGCTTTTTAGCTTCAAACCTTCTTAGTCGTCACTTTAAATGTAGACATCTTGAATTTCAATTTCTGTTTTGCTTCACTAACTTGTTTCAGCCTTATTCTTTGTTCGACTTTAATCTGAACCCTGTACCCCTCAGCCTTATTCTTTGTTGGCAACTATTTTACAGCCATATTTTACAGTCTTAGAAGATGGTCAGAAAATCATACAGTTGAATTACAGCCTTTAAACATATTTGTCAAGTCCACATTCTTCGCAAATTTAAATACTTGGTCTACTATGTGACCGGAGGTAACAAGTGTTGGTGAGCAAATCTGACAAGCTAATTGAAGCAGCAATCTGTAAAAATAAACATCTAAATCTGTAAAAAATCTATGAACAGTAATGAGTTTTATGAACTTCATTAGGTATGAACCATAAAAAAATTGGAAATTGAGAAATTATCATAAAGATGACGTTCTTGCTTGATTCTTTTTTTAGTCAGCATTTCTCTTCTAGCCTACCAACTATTAATTAGGATGACATGCACCAAATACTTCTGCATTGCCTACATTTTCTTTGGTTTCAAAGCAATAAACATATACTCCACATCAATGAACAAAACAAATAGAAGAAAAACACGGACCATTCCCTATTATGATGCAGAAGTGCAGTAAATCTTAAGGAAGACTCAATTCAATAATCAATGAAAAAAACAATGAAAGAATATCATTCTCTCTGTCAACAAGCGGGTCAACTCGCTGCGCAGCATCATAGCAACTTACCAGCCTGATTTCTGAGTCTTGGGGTCTTCTAGTTGGCCTTCAAGGGCAAACAAGTGAGCCAGCTCGCTGCACAGCTCATTATAGCTGCTGAACTTAAAAATTTGCAGTGACCTCTCAATTCTCAAAGGACCCTGACTTATGAACCTGTTACTTAAGAGGTAGCAAAAAGAAACAACAAAATATTTAAGAATAATCCTATGTTACTTTCAGCCAGTGTTATCAACTAGTGTCACACCCGTGCGTTCGCACGGATTAATATATTGTCAATTTACAAAGATAACATTTGTAGCAAAAGAAACAACATCAAAAAATTTAAGAATAATTCTATGTTCCACGCACATGTCATTACATAAGTAAGGTCAAAAGGACGCAAAATGTTGTTCATAAAAATTCAGAAATTGCTAAGCCGAATTCCATGACCAGTGGTAGCAGAAGAGGTGGTGGGTTATTAATGTAAGCCATGTAGTTGGATTAAAATCGGTTCTTGATACTGCCTTATTAGAGAACTAAGTTCAAGAGAATTTGGGAGTCTGAGAATTTAGTAAAATGAGCATGGTCTTGATAAGAAATGTTTACAGTACAATCATGCATCAGCTTTATAAACAGAGGCTGAATGTTGTCATAGATTCACAACTCTGTTACGCTGTGTAGTTTCCATACAACAGTGTTAATTCACTCTGTAACTGTTCTTAAATTATTATTCGAGATTTATAACTAACTGTGTAGCTGTGCTGACATCTGGAAGCTAGCAGTGCCAACACATTGCATGACAGCATTATAATGAGTGCTGACACTGTATGCGAACATACACAAATCCAAAGATATGTGTATTAAATACAATGACACGATTATTGTTAAGAGTCTCACAATGGATGAGATAAGACCAGAACATAAGTTTATAAGTAGGGTTGATTCCAAACATGCACTCATTTTTCTAAACTTAATCAAGATATATTAATACAGATATCTCTCTAGCTCTCAATACTTATAAATTGCTCAACATGAGTACACTCATTCTTATTCACAATATCTTCATAATATTTCTCTAGCTCTCAATACTTATAAATTGCAAAAAAAACCTTACAGATATAAAAAAAAAAAAATATTGTTTTAAAACTTTTCTAATGGATTCTCTCTTTCATAAAATAGATGAAAAATCATTCAATCTAAGCTCTAACAACTTCACAGCTTGCTCAAAAAACAGAAACTTCACAGCTTAGTCATACCCATTGTTTGTTACTAAAGAAATGTTAAAATATAATATAAATTGGAGGAAAGAATAGTTTAGCGAAAATTGGATTCAAATCCAAATAAGTAATTTATCAAATCATATATAACCATTATCTCAATACATCACACACTTTCATTTACAAATTAAAACCACGCCAAAATCCCTTCACATATCCTTTTTTTTTTTTTTTCCATTAACAGATTTAACCTGTGTCCACTCAAACAATGCCTTTCTTCATTTCATTGTATGCTTTCTACATCTATCCCGCAAAGCCTGCACATATAAGACATCAAATAACCCACATCTTATCAGCAAAATGACAACGTCTATTACATCCTATACACCAAACAGCCTACTTATATATGCAATTCTATAAGGATCTAAACCAACCCCGCTAAAAAAACTTGAACTTTAGAATAAAACTTGACCATTTTAATTGTGTTGAGCAATTTCTCTTTGCTAGGAAATACCCAGGTAAGAAGAAACATTTTCAACTTTAAGAAAAGAACACAAATAAGGATGTACAGAGTAGCAGTAGTAGTTTTGAAATTAATAAACATATAAAATTAAAAATTGGAACTTTGTGGTTGTAAGTACCTCATGAGTGTGATGAAAGTAATGGGTTGTTAAGTCATGTTTGAGAAAGGTGGAGCAGAAGTTTGGATTGAGAATAAGAATTGTGAGTGAAGTTCGCAAGCTCTTCCAAACAATCGCTGAGATTCAACACCGGAGAAAGACTCTCATTCTCTTCATTGTCATTTTAGTTTTCCATTTCCACTCAACTTAACTGCTGTAAGACGAAGACGACAACAGCAACAACAACACCACTGGAAGCAGATACTCGTGCACTCTGCCTATGCCGATGCCTGCTATGCTAGAGGTGAAATCAGATTGGCCAGTGTATAATATATAAAGAGATTTTCCAAATATATCCTGTGATAGATGTTTGTTCTCAGAACATTCAAAATAAAATTAGTAACCAGTAGGTTTTTCTCATGGGCATTTTATCAAACACTTTCAAAATTAAGTCCATGACATATAGTTCTATTGTATCTATCACAATATTAGCAACACATGTTGTAAAACATTTGTCTTCTAATTCTTACCAAAAACATGTGATACATTTTACCAAACACCTACAATGCATTTTATCCCCATTACTAATTCTAGGTTTCTAGCCCTACAAAAAAATCCACCCCCAAGATCAAGTAGCTTAACAACTAAAACTGATACTGGGATAACATCACAACATGTTAACGATTTCGCATATAAATTTGCAAAAGGAACATGGAGAAGATAGAAATTTACAAAGAATTGATGTGGTTGAGGATTCTAAAGAATAGCAAGAAGAGGAAAAACATTAACTCGCACCAAAATCAACCAAACGAAAAACCAAATGCAGAATAGGAATGGGGTAAAAAATTCAACACATCTTGTGAGCTTTTATAGCATACGGAATCAAAGAAAATCAGAAAAAACTAAAAACTTAAATCAAAACCCTTACCCCACAATGACGAAAAATTGAACTCAATTGATTCTCAGCAGCACAAAATCTGCTGACACAATACATTTGCTTCTGCCATCGACGTACTTGCAGTCTGACAAACTCTGACATTTATTGAGAAGGAGCACATGATTAATTTATTGAAATTTCATCTGACACAGATCTGGCAAGATTTTGAAGGAAAAAAAATTAACGCAAGAATTCGACGCCATAGCTCTTGCAGTTAAATATGGCAAAAATGAAATCCTTCAAAAGTGATGTATCTACAGTGTAATTTCCACTTACCACTACGTGAAGATTATTGATGATGGATGGTGGAAAGCCAAAAATCTGCTACATAAATATGGCAATGCATCCTATGGATGAAACGTGGCGGATAATAGCGGCTAGCCAAAAGCCCCAATTTCCCATGAGAATAGTAAATTGCTCAGAATCAGAATTACTATCAGACAATTCAAATCAACGAGAATTATAAAGTGAATCTCTTATGGCAGGAGTTTTAAAACACCAAATTGGCCTTTTAACGAGATGAAGCTCTCTGTTCCACCAAATAAACATAGCCGAAGGTCTTACTCCCTTTGATGCTTTTTTACAAAATAATTTATTAATATTGACCAAGTGATTTCGTTAGGTATGAAACCATTACTCACACCTTTGAATAAAAGCTGACATGCGTCATTAAACAAACCCTCGTAGCAGTACCTACTGATCAATGTGTTATACGTAACAGCATCAGGGTGAATTCCTTTGGCTTGTAGCCCGTTAAAAAGGTTCAAAGCCTCCTGAAAACGGCCCATCTTGCAAAGACCATTAATCAAGCTGTTATAAGTGACTATATCTGGTGTCAGACCACGCTGAATCATATCCCGAAGAAACTGAAGAGCGTCATTTACTTTTCCAGTCCTACAGAAGGAATTGATCAGAATATTACAAGAGTTAATACTAGGAAAAATTTCTTCACCAAACATTTGTTCAATCAATCCCAAACATTTCTCTATTGCCCCAGTTTTACAGAGAGCCTTAATAAGGCCACTGTAAGTAATATTATCAAGGGGACACCCTCTAAATCGCATTTCACCAACAAGCTTATCTGCTTGTTGAATCAAATCTAACCTAAGAAATGCATGAATCAGCGTATTGTATGTTACAGTGTTAGCGATAACACCCTCCAAGAGCATGTCACGATACAAACCCAATGCTTCTTCCATCTTATCATTCTTGCATAATCCATATATCAAGGAATTGAATGTGTAAATGTCAGGTTTACATCCTTTGCTAGACATTTCGCCATACATCTGCAAGGCATCTTGAATCTTCCCATCTTTACAAAGAGCACCAATCAAGCAATTGTATCCCACAGTATTCAGACTGAGACCCTTGGCTGACATGCTATTCACAACTTCAGAAGCTTCCTCGAAGTGACCCTGCTTACAGAAACCATCTATCAATATAGTGTATGTGATCACATTGGGCTCAAAACCTTTCTTGACCATCTCATCTAAGAATTCAAGAGCAGAGACCAAATGCCCCTTTTTGCAAAGTCCGTCGATCATTATGTTAAACGTGAAGGCATCAGGCTCAAAACCGGCAATTCCCATGTTTTTGTACAAAAGATCCTTGGCTTCTTCAAACCTTCCACTAACAACATAACCATTAATCAATGTATTATAAAGCACCGTATTAGGGTTATGAATTTTGCTTAGCATGGCCCTTGCTTCATCAACTTTCCCCATCCTACACAAACCATGCATCAAATAACCATGAATAAGAGCGTCAGCAGTGAAATCTCGAAGCAGCATTCGATCATGCAACTTTGCTGCCTCATGAATCCGACCAGCCTTGCAAAGTCCATGAATAACATCATTGAAGGTCTGAACATCAGGTTCACAACCCATCAAAAACATTTCCTCCAGTAGCTTCATCGCTTCATTCACTCTATTATTCTCAGAACATGCATGAATCAACGTTTGGTAAATAATCGAATTTGGAACACAACCATGCTTTGTCATATCCCTTAAAAGCGAACAAGCCGAATCAACCTCATTAACCATACAAAAAGCTTTCATAACCACGCCAAAAGTATAAACAGTCGGCGAAATACCTCTACTCAACATATCATAAAAAACATTCGGCGCCACCTTAGGACAATTCCCAGCAACAAGAATCTCCAACACAACATTATACGATTTAAACGTCGGCTCAAAACAATAAACACCCCACATATCCAACAAAAGCCTAGTAGCTTGACCCGGTAACCCCGCCTTCCCATAATATCTCATAATCAAAATAAAAAGTGATTCTTTAAAAACACAACCTTCATCTTTCATTTGTTTCAACAACTTATCTATCATCTTAAACTCACCAACATTACCAAGCTTATCAATTAAAAGATAATAAACATGAAAAGAGTGAATATACCCTCTTTGCAAACCAGCTTTTTCAAATAAGTCCATTGAAGTAGGAACATCTAGAGGAAGTTCCAACAATTTACAAAGCTGTGATGGGGTTATTGGATTAAGTGATCTTTGAAGGTGTTTGAGATCATAGGGTTTGAGCAAATTCTCCCATTCTGTGTCATCATTTTTTCCAAGTGCTGTTGTTGTGCATAGTGGAAAAGATTGGATTTTTATGCAAACTAGAAGAGTTCTACTGAACCCAATTGAAGATTTGAAAGTTTTCAACATGAATGTGAGATTTTTGAGTTAGGAAACTAACCCTAATTGAGAAAATATGAATTGGGTCGTGATGATAATTAACAGATTATGAGTGTTGAAATCGAAAATTGAAGTTTAAAACCATGTACCAGAAGAAGGAGAAAGAGGCTCAAAGTGGAAATCCACAATTGAAGCTGTAGTGGCAGGTAAAGGTGGTTTCACACATAATCTAGGGTTAAATTGGACATTTTGTGGGTGCATTACCTATGAAAGTTGTTCGATAGACACTTCTTCGCTTCTAATTTGGTCGTAACTGCCGATCCATTGTTGTTGAGTATAAAGTTCAATCGAGTTTTGATTTTCTATGAGCTTCTTTCAATTATTAAGTAAACAATTTTGAGGTGTCTATTAAACAATCATAAGTGTCTATATATCGTGTAATTTTTTATTTTATTTTATTCACTCTCATCTCTTTCTTCCAACATCGATGAATTAAGTTTTATATTAAAAAATAATGAATAAAGTTAAAGGATCATTAAAAAAAATTGTCTTAAAAATATAAATCAAATATTTGATAAAGTAATATACATTATTTTTATGCAAAAGTTATGATTCCTCAAAGAATACCATAAAAATACTACTTAGCATTTTCTTAAACAATACAATAAAAATACTACTTAGCATTTTTTTCATTAAGTTATATGTGGTCGTGGAAACGAAAACACCATTCAACAAAAAACATCATAAGGAATTCTAAAAATAATCTATGAAACTTTGATTCTTAAAATAAAACAAAATAATGGGATTATAACCGAAGTAAAAAATTGTGGAAAAAGTACCCAAAAAAAAGACAAAAAAATGAATGAAAGTACAAATGTTTTCATTGGCTCTGTGAATTTTGATAATATAGATTACGAAGGAAAAGGGAGAGATAGAAGGGGGAAATTAGCGCATCTAGAGATATGTGACGAGATCATGGGGAGCTCCTTAAAAAAAAGACCGTAAAAGTTGCAAGAATTTGCGGTATCTTTCAAGTTGTTGATTATGATATAGATGACAAGCTCATTTTCTATATGATTCACTTTGCTAAAAGGATCTTTGATTTCAATCCATAAGATAACCTTTGATTTTGACATGTTTGAGGGTAAAATGGTGGCTTCATTGTGTTTAGTAGTATAGAAACGACAAAAACAGTTTCCCTCCACACTACACATATAGTAGTGTATTGATTATAGGCGGTAGGACTAATGGTATAAGTGTTTAGTAGTATAGAAATGACAAAAACATTTTCCCTCCACACTACACATATAGTATTATATTGATTGTAGGCGGTAAGACTAATGGTATAAGGGGCGTCATTTATACCCCCAACAAATCTACCTTTATCTCTGCAAATTATCAAAAATATCAATTTTAACCCTTTTCAAAATCTTACACATCACCCCATCTATTTTTTTTCTTAAATTTTTTTTTTGTGGTGGCCGGGGTTCGAACCCGGACCTTGCATATAGTATGCATTGTCCATACCAACTGATCTATACTCACGAAGACTTCTTTAGATTTTACTAACACATCATAATGCTTGAATAAAGTTTTCAAAGTCTGATAAAATTACAATAAGAACCATAATTGAGAAAGTTTGGTGTTAAAAAAACTTTATTGTTCAAGAGTGGTAGAGGTATAATTCAATTGATGATCGTCCTTAACAACTCTTTTGAACAACAACAACAATGACAATTTTCTTTATCTCTCTACTAGTGATTGATGACTATCTTGCTGCTTTGTGGCTTACTCTACAAATAAAAAAAGGCCGTTTTTAACCAATTCCATAATCTCATCCATCATGCAATTCTCATAGCAAAGATACCCATATTCATATTTGTTGAAACGATGATGAAATGAGTGGTTTGTAGTGGGTTTGGATATGAGGATGAGGGTGGTTTGTAGTGGGTTTGGATCTGAGGATGATGGTGTGAGAGTGACGGTGAAGAAATTGAGTTCAATGGTGATTCATCAATTCAATAAATTAGAGATTGTTTTTTCTTCACATGGAGTGATTCATGGTAAAAAGAGAAGATTGTTGTTATGTAGTGATTGGACGAGGTTGTTGAGTTTGGATTGAGAAGAGAACATAGCAAGAATGAGAGATAAAGACAATTTCAGAAAAGTTGGGTGAGGGGTGAATGAGTGTGATCTTAGAAAAATGTTAAAATTGGTATTTTCAATGGTTTATTGGAATTGAAGTATAATTGTTGGGGTATGGGGGTATAACTTCGTGGTATAAGTCATCGGGATGATATTCATGAGGGAGATAGTGTGTAGATGATGCATAATACTACTCTAGAATCATATCAATCTAATGATAAATAAGAGTGATCAACCATAGATCAATCTTTTTTATACGAACCATGAAAGTATGAAAGTCATATTGTCAAAAGAAATAGTTTGAGTATGTAATCAATGGTTACTATTTTTTTGGCTTTTTCCAAGAATGGTATGTTAGGTAAAACTTGTCTATCCTCTCATTCCACTTTACTAGTTTTTTACAATGATGGTCTTCTTGTTTTTTTAGAGTATCATTATGACAATTTTAGTTAGTGAATTTTGTTCTATATGTTTGTCTTATGACTTGATTGTTTTTCCTTGGCCAAAGAAGGATTAAAATTATGGCAAATATTTCCTTCAATATTTTTAGATTACACACAATTGCATACCACGAGATAACACTACCGAAAACTAAGCCTAAATTCATGTAAACACAAGATTACTAAATTAGTTGTTTATGCATTTATCTTTTGCGAACATTAAATAGCTAATCTTTGCAAATCTCATTTTACGCTTTGAGAGAGAGAGAGGGAGAGAGAGATTCGCATATAAGTACATATAAAAATAATATATTCATAATTTTTTTAGATTGACAATATCGTTACATAAGACGGACTATTACTATTATTTTAGAAAAGCAACAAGTGTTCATCTCATTAAACAAATTCTCCGTTGCTCATGTCTCATGTAGCTTAAGAAATTCTGCAAACATTAAAAAAAAAAAATCAATATAATATATTATAGCATTTAGACTACAGAAAATAAGTATGGCTATGATTATACTGTATTAACTATTTTTGACAAATTAATACAGATTTTGCCGATTATTTGATGGTATATGTCAAGGAAAATATCTCTTATAGTTTCATAAAAAAAAGTATTAATATTATTATAATTATTAGTATCAGTAAATAGTACATGAAAGATTGTGTTTGGTTGTGTATATAGATAAGTATCAATATTAAAACAGATGATTTTAAAACAATTTTAATTGAGAATATCATACATAGTTGTGTATTTTCTTATTTTATATTCATTATCAAACAGATAAGATAATATTGATTTTCATAAAATTTTCCTATTAAATAAAAATGATTTCAAAACTTGATTTCTTTTTAATTAAATTTTAAATATTCACATAATAAATATTTATTTATCATTAAAAATATACTTTAAAAAATAAGAAATGTTGAGAGCTTACTGATCACATTTGGTGCTCTTGTTTACAGTAAAATTTAGGTTAACACCACATCGTTTAGGAAGCAAGATATTTAAATCATCCCTTATGTTAGGGAAGTGGATTGAGGCTTTTTTAAAACATTCACATGCCTTGTGTTGGTCGTTTTGGGTGGGGACCGAAGATTTCAAATCTTTAACACCATTGCAACAAGCAATTGAAGGGTGGTCATCATCACCAATGATAAATCCAATACAAGGAAGTATCGTTGTCTTAACTTCTTCACAATCAAAGGTGTGCCCAACTACCATCATGCAGAACAACATAGTTAGCAAGGTTAAAGTACAACAGAGGTCTTCAACATATATTTGTTATAATAGTTTGTGTTTTGATATATATGAAAGGATGACTTAACGAGCATAGTTATATAGATGAAAGTATGAGATATTGTTAAAAAAGAGTCTGAGGTGTCAACAATGGTTATGAAATTTTGGCTTTTTACGAGAAATTTAGGTGGAATTCATTCTCAACCTCATTTAGTATCTTTTTTTCTCTCTAATGATACGAGACATTCATTTATTTTTAATGTTTTATCTTATTTGTTTATTTTACATTTAGATAAAAGAGGATGGTAATATTTGAAATTTGATCCTTAATGTTATGACAACGCGCAATAGAATACACATGGATCATAATGTCGCCAAAAACTTAGATTGTATTATAAACTTTATTTTATTAATTTTCACAGCGTAAATTCTATAATAAATCATATTATACGATTTCACTTTCAATAAAATGTCAAAAGGAGGAGTTTGAGGTGCCAACAATGTTTATGAAACTTTTGCCTTTTTACAAGGAATCTATGTGGAATTTATTCTTATTCTCATTTATCGTCGTTAATTTTTTATGTGATGACATGATACATTGAAACTATTTTAGATGCTTGATCTTATGAATTTATTTTTCATTTATCAAAAAGAAGATGTGAATCTTTGAACAATTGGTCTTTCATGTTATGATGACTCACAATAGCGTATAGAGCAATAATGTCGCCGAAAATTTAGATTATATTATAAACTTTCTTTTTACTCAATTTCACATTATAAATTCTATAATTAAATGCACTACGAGATACTGTATGCAAATGATTTTCAAAAGAAAAAGTTTGAAGTGTCAAGAATGATTATTAAATTTTGGCATTTTTTATTTGAAATTTAGGTGGACTTTGTTCTTATTCTCATTCATAATCATTATTTTTTTACTCAAATGATGTGGATCCTTTATCTTATGAGTTTATTTTTCGTTTAGTCAAAAGAGGATGAAAATCTTTGTAATTTGATCCTTCATGTTTTGATAACACACAATGGCATACAAAGAGTTCATGTGAGGAAATTTTTTTAGATGGTATTACAAACTTTCTTTTTAATAATTTTCACTAGGTAAATTCTTTAATGACATGTACTATGAGATATCACTAGCAATTAATTGTCGAAAGAAGTAGTTTGAGGCATCAACAATGGTAATGAAATTTATGCTTTTTAACCACGTGTTTAGGTCAAATTTGTTCTTACTCGCATTTGGTATCGCTAATTTTTAATCACAATAACGCGAGACATTGAATTTGTTTCAGATGCTTTATTTTATATTTTTATTTTTTATTTTTCCAAAAGATGATGAGAATCTTTGTAATTTGTTCTTTCATGTTATGACAACATGCAATAACATACAAAAAGATAATTTCACTAAATATAAGAAACTTTTATTTTACTAATTTACGCAACTAAAAGTCTTTAATAAAGTGTACTACAAGATATCACTTGCAATTAATTGTCAAAAGAATGAGTTTGATGTGTCAGCAAAGGTTATGAAACTTTCACTACCAAAAAAATGTTATGAAACTTTGACTTTCTACTAGAAATTTAGGTCAAAATCATTCTTACTATAATTTGACACCATTAATTTCTTTCTCGTGATAATGTGAGACACTGAATTTGTTTAATATGATTTGTCTTTCGTTTCGAGTTTCTTTTTCATTCATCCAAAAGAAGATGAGAATCTTTAAAAACTATTTCTTCACGTTATGATAACTAGCGAACACTTAGATTGTATTCTAAACTTTTTTTTGCTAATTTTTACAAGGTTAAGTCTTTCAAAGAGCGTGGTATGAGGTATCATTTGCAAATAATTGTAAAAAAAAGTAGTTTGAAGTGTCAACAATGATTAAAAAAGTTATGCCTTTTTACTGGAAATTGAGGTCAAATTTGTTGTACTTACTTCTAGCATCACTAATTTTTATTGTAATGATGTGAGACATACTAATTTTTATTGTAATAATGTGAGACATTCAATTTGTTTTAGATCCTTAATATTATGAGTTGATTTTTCATTTATGCAAAAGATGATAAGAATCTTTGTCCTTTGTTCATTCGTGGTATGACAACACACAATAGCATAGAGAGATAATGCCATAAAAAATGTACAGTGTATTGTAAAGCTTCTTTTAACTAACCTTCACAATTTAAAGTCTTTAATGGAGTGTACCACAAGATATCACTTACAATTTCAAATGCATGTACCACTCCATTATGCCGAGAACATAGACTTAAGATTAAACCATAAAAAAAATATCTTCCTCTTGTAGTTATTATATTTACTTAGGGGGCACTTATTATAGTTACCATAAAAAAAAAACTTTTAGAACATGATGATGGAGTTATAAAGGGTTGAGATATGCAATTTTAGGTATAAAGGGTTGAGACAAAAATTTATCTTCCTTTGTTTGGTTATATAGAAAGTGAGAAGAAAGAAAAAGTATATTCGTATAATGATAAAATTGATCTCATGTAAAAATTGATTATGATAAAAAAAATTATAAAATTAATTATTTATTTAATTCATGATTAAATAAAAAATATACAAGAACTCTATTTTTATATATTTTTATTTTGGAAGTATATTTTAATATTTATAGATTTTATAACTTGTATTGGAATTGTTAAGTAGAACAAGAGTATATGTTTGGTATGACATCCAAGGGTACTATGTTAATAGATTTTTACCAAGTGTACTAAAAATGCATTGAAATAATAAAAATTAATTTGTTTTCATATGGATTGTTTCAATCTCAACTCAACAATTTAGTCATAATTAAGATTTAAGTATGCAGAGCATATATTTGATTTTAACCTAAAATAAAAATAAATTGTTTTGAAAAATATTAGAGATTAAAGTGATCCGTATATCTAATGTCTTAAGATTTCTACTGAAGATTGATATTCATTTCACTTGTGTGGTTGGTCTTAGTCTGATTAAGTGTATTCTACCAATTAAAGTTACACATTGGATGCATAAGTAGATTGTGAGAAATATAGACGTGATTATCCAATTAAATTTAGCCACCCCTCAACCCCCTAGAAGTCTCAATATTTTGATGAATAGTTTTCTTCGTTTTTTTGATGTCATTTGCTTAATTATTTTATCTTAAATTTTAATTTTTATATGTCATTTCTTATGATGCTATTTTTTTATTCAACATTCATTATTTCAATACCTTTCACTTTTAACATTTGGTGGTATTTGACAATTGCAAAATATAGACGTGTTATGCTGAATTAATAAAATAAATTCTTATTAGAAATTTTAAGTAAATATGTTGGATCAACCTCACTTGCGTGGACTGATTTTTTTATCGTAACTTCCTTCACATCTGGTCTTTGGTAGGATGCCACAATGAATAAATGAATATGCGTCATAATGAGTTGATAAAATACGCTTATTAGACATTTTAAAACGATCAGACATTTGTTTTTAATTAAGTCCAATTTTTTGCAAAATAATTACCATAGAAATCTCTAACTCCTTCGATAAACAAATGTAATTCCTGATAACTCACATGGTTCAAACAATTAAGTTAAAATCATACAAGACCTAATAAAAAAAAACTTAGCAACTCATGATAACATGATTAAGCAATATGGATAAAAGAAATTACAACCTAATAGTTTTCACCATGAGAATTTCTTGAAACTTCTTCATTGCATGTGCTTAAGCCTGAATATCTTCTCCTCGGGTTGGGTGATGCCAAAACAGTGATCCGTTTCTTTTCCCAAAAGTGATCCTTCAAGAAATCCTCCTTTTAGAAAATTGATGTTCTGACCTTAATAACTTCATAATGACATATGAAAGTTACAAAATTGCCCCCAGCGGTAGTTAACTACCGTTGAACTAACTGGCAGCAGTTAACTGTCGTTGCTTTTTTTCCCCCAAAACCAGAAAAACCCTAGCTCCTATTCACTCATCACCTTACCTCACCATACCTTTCCTCAAAAAATCTCAATTTCAAAAATCTTTTGTCAAAATTTTTACTCCAAATCATTGTTGATGGATTGCTAGGACGTTTCTACACACAATATGCATCAAAAAACAGGTATTGCAAGTTTTAACTCGTTTAAATTTTATTGATTCTGCAGTTTTTTTTTTGTTCCGACACGAACTTCAGCGGCTGTTAACTGCTGCTCAACACTTAGAAAAAATTTCAGAATTTCAAATAATAGTGCTATTTTTTTTTGTTTGTTTATGTTCTTATGTGATATTTGATACATGTTTATTAATTATATAGCAATTATATGTTGTTTATTTATAGATATAGTTGAGAATGCGGGTGATGATCCGGGTGATCGAAAACCTAGTTTTGTCGATTCCGTTAAGGTTGAAGCTTCCGTTAAGGTCGAAGCTTTTGTGAAGGTTGAAGCTTCCGTTAAAGTTGAGGCTTCAAGCGTCAATTTCGGTGTGTGGAAACTTCGTGACAACGAAGTGGACACAACTCATTTATTTTCGACCGGAGATACATGGAAAGATAAAGACGAATTGCTCGGTTGGGTTCGTCGACAAGCAAATAGGGTTGAATTTACGATTATCATTAGAAGATCCTGTGAAGGTAGAAATGCTATGTTGGAGTTGGTTTGTGAACGGAGTGGCGAGCACAAAGTACCGAAGAGAAAAGTGAAGCACGGAGCAACGAGATCAAGAAAATGTGGGTGTTTGTTCAAGGTGCGTGGATATGTCGTGAGGGAAGACAATGCTTGGAGATTGGCTATTCTTAATGGTGTTCACAACCATGAGACGGTGTCGTATGTAGCAGGGTACCTTCTTGCGGGAAGATTAAAGGAGGACGACAAGAAGATTGTCCATGACTTGACCAATAGTTCGGTGAAACCAAAAAATATTTTGACAAATTTGAAGAATAAAAGGAAAAAGTGCATGACAAATATCAAACAAGTCTACAATGAACGTCATAAATTCAAAAAGGCAAAAAGGGGTGACTTGACGGAGATGCAATTTCTACTCTCAAAGTTGGAAGAAAATGGATATGTTTATTTCATAAGAGAAAAAGGTGAAAGTCAAACTGTTCAAGACATATTTTGGACTCATCCAACATCGATAAAGTTGTTTAACAATTTTCCGACGGTTTTGATAATGGATTCGACGTACAAAACCAACTTGTACATGATTCCATTGTTTGAAATAGTTGGAGTGACCTCGACCTATTTGACATATTCGGTTAGTTTTGCATTTTTGACAAGAGATAAGGAGGATAACTTTACTTGGGCTTTGCAAATGTTGCTTAAACTTCTTGGCCCAGATAGTGATATGCCTAAGGTGTGGTAGTGACCAACAGGAACATAGGTATGATTAATGCCGTAGCAAATGTTCTCCCCGATAGTAGTGCAATAGTTTGTTATTTCCATGTTGGGAAAAATGTTAGATCAAAAATCATCACCGATTGTAAAATTAAACAAAATGTTGTGGTAGTGGATGGGCAAAAGAAGATTGTCGACGAGGTGAAACATAATAAGTTAGTTGATACCATATCTGATGCATGAGAAAAATTGGTTGAATCTCCTACTCAAGAGTTATATACGGGTAATCTAATGGAATTCCAAGATTCTTGTAAGAATTATCCAAAGTTTTTAGGAAATATAATGTAATGACCATTTTTTGTGTCTTGGATGTAACTAACCTTTAATGAATTTTATATATATATATATATATATATATATATATATATATATATATATATTTGACTTTCGCATTTATTATAAATTATTGGACTTTTAGTATAATGTGTTGCATAATGTGGAAAATTTGGTGAATTTCAAACAATTTTGTAACGTTAATGTATTATCGGTTTTGCGTAATGTTACCGAATAATTGATAAACTATAAAATGTTGATGTTTGTGATTATTGGATGTTGTTGTTTTGGTTAGATTTCATGTGGAATTGCCGTTTGAAATTACAGGGTAAAACAAGCTAAAATGACTGGATTTCAAAGTGCAGGCTGCACTAGATTTTTTTTACTGGTGTGAACGGCAATAACTGCTGCCGGTTAGCTCAACGGTAGTTAACTACCGCCGAGGCAATTTTGCAACTTCTATGTGTCATTATGAAGTTATCAAAGTCATAAGAGCAATTTTCCTCCTTTTATATGCCTTCAGTTCCGTCTTTGTTTTTTCAATGACCAAAACTTAGCAATTTTTGAATTTTTTTTCTTCTTATGTTCAAGTTAGCCTAAGCAACTGTTGTCCATATTTTACTTATTTCTCAACAGAATTCCTAATTATATAACTCATTTTCAATAAGAATGCAAGGTTAAAAAAAAAAATCGAAAACTGATTTCAATAAGAATGAAAGGTTAAGAAAAAATCGTAAACTGATCTGACCAAAAAATGCAATCATCCAGCTAACAAATTTAGAAAAGTGACTAAATATCTTGACATATGATTCCCATATCCAATCTTTTGCATAAATAGTGCCAATTTTTCCTTTATGTCAAATAAAAGAAATTACAAATAGATATTCTTTCCTCTAAAGAGGAAATAAATCAAATAAAAGAGATTGTTAAATGCCTTTACCAAAATATTCGTTGTCACAATTACTATTATTAATAAGTGTACATTTATATATCCCTAAAAAAAAAAAAGTGTACATTTATAGATTTGAAAAAAAAAAAGTGTAAATTGAAGAAATTTTGTTAAAAAGTTAAAAACAATAAAAGGTTTTGTTAATTTTAATATTTTAATTTTTTTTAGATAGATAAAATGACAAAATCATTCTAAACTTAACAATTTGAACGCGAGCTATGAGATTTAATTTTTTGATTTTGTTTCCACGTGAGGAAGAGTATATAAGAGGACACGACTTAAATGTCTTTACCAACTTTTTTGCTGTCACACTTATCATTAAGTGTAAATTCATAACATTTGAAAGAGGTAACAAATATCCCTCTATCCTCTTTCTCTAATTGCATATCTAAAGTGGAGAAAACATGTTCCTCGGATTCCCAAAGCTAACGTTGTTGTTCTTGTACACATGTTGTTGGGTTAGTGTTCGGAGTGAAAACAATGAAGTGATAACATGTTCCAACATAGTACCACTTAAGTACAGAACCGACAACATTTCCTTAACAGATTTTGGTGGTGTCGGTGATGGACACACGCTCAACACCAAAGCTTTTAGAGAAGCTATTTACAGAATTAACCATTTGTCTCAAAGGGAAGGTGGCACCACCCTTTATGTACCACCAGGGGTATATTTGACTGAGCCCTTCAATCTTACTAGTCATATGACTCTTCATCTTGCTGCCGGTGCTGTTATCAAAGCCACACAGGTAAGTAATAAGATAAGATCACCCTTTACCACTGTCTTCATTTTTAGAATAGAAAAACCAATTTTGAAATATGTGGTTTATTTTAATTGATCGTACAAGTACAACGTGTTTATTTATATTTTTAAAACAATTAGCAAAGTAGAGAGATCTTTTTGAGTGATTTCAAATTGTACACTTTATTAGCAAAGTAGGTAGGTGTGTATGTATGAGTGGATGATCACCAATGGTATGACATTGTTGGAGGTTTTCGGGACAACTTCAAACTTCGAATTTCCTTCTCTTCCTTTGATTCGAAATCAATGTTTAAAAAATTGGACCTGAAATCAAACCGGTGAGACTTTCGAGTCATGATCCAGTCGGTTCAACCCGCCGTGGTTGAACTGGATTACATATGTAAAAACAATAATTTTAGAGTTTGAACCATAACACTATAAACAATCAAGTGCTAGAGACATTGCTGTTACATTCTTGGAATTGTTTACTTGTCAATCCTTTAACTCCTTTTACCATTGGTGATGTGATCCATTGTCATATAAATGACACCTAAAATTTCAAACATGTGGCAAGTGGCAACTATAATTTCCTTGTTTTGAAATGACATTAAGAGTGATCTAAGAGTTGGAATACTCTTTGTTCATTACATGAACCTTATATGTGACACTTCAGGGAAAAATTAAACTTTCTCAGTGACAGAAATTTGAGAGCCAATCAACTCGCCTTAAAATTTCCTAAACAATTTGCTTGTAACATTTTTCAAAGCTTCTTTTTCCATTAGGAGTTATTTGATAGTCTCCAAGAATGTTGTTACTATGTGTGATCCTCCACTTGTGTTAGCTATAGAGTATCCATGAAATTAGCAAATGAAAGACAACTTGAAATTGCTCAAAAAGGTTTCTTTTAGTTGTAGTCATATATTCACAAGTACCTAACTGCGCTTTCAAAATATAAACACAATGCGATCTTGAGGGGAAGGTGGAATTTTGGATAAGCCCTGAAATTAACTGGTTCACATGCATGCTCAGGGTGACCCTGAGGGAAGTAGAAGGTCGTAGCGTTAACTTCTGGCATTTGCTCCATTCCTTAAGTACAAGCTTGCCATAGCTGAGAATCGGAGCACAGTTCCACATCTTTCAATTACTTCTTTGACTCCATAGTCATCACAGTTGGAGCTAGATTGCAACTTTTTATAGTTGTTTCATTGCCAATTCCTGTAAAAAAAATCTTGAAAGGCACCATGTTGTCAGTGATAGGATAGATCTATTGAGTTTCTCGGTACTCATAGTTTTCCATAGATTAATTTTTTGGCTGTAATCGTGTCGACTTCTAAAGCATTAGGCGAGGAAGTTCAATATATGTCTGACTTGTTTTAGTCACTTTCCATACTTTCAGGTTTGTAATATTGTTTGGCAACTTTTGTTATGATGTTATGTCACCATTTACTTAATCCAGTTTGAAAACAAAATGTTTCAAATCAATTAAACAAGAACCCAGTCAAACAGGCTTTAATCATCTCTTGTTTCAACTTATTAATCTGATTGGAGGAATCATGTGTTTGAAGAGAAATTGGTTGTAGATTGGTGATACAGCTATCTCTAAACCTTAACAGCTTCTAATAACACAATTTTGACTATTACACCCATATTTGTTGGAGCACTCTTCCTTCTTTTGAATTCCTTTCCTCTCTTGATTTCACAGGATTCGTCGAATTGGCCTTTAATTGCACCATTGCCGTCATATGGAAGGGGAAGGGAACGACCTGGAGGAAGGTATATGAGTTTTATCCATGGAGATGGACTTCAGGATGTAGTAATCACAGGTGTGTATCTAATATTTCGTACAAAATAAAGTACTGATCTTTTTTATAGTCTATACTGGACCACATTGTATCTAGAATATAGTGGGCAGGTTGCTCGAGTGGGGAAAGAGTAATGTTATAAAATGGACCATAAGATTTAAATCCAAGTTGTATTCTCTAAATCCTAAGCCTTTAGTGATAAGAGAAAAGTACCCGAGCCGCTGTGCAGTCAGAAACGTGTGCACAATTGACTGAACTCTGCGATCATTATCGTTTATTCTCTGTTTGTGTTTCTTTCGTATCTTTTACTTTTGAAATCTAACATATTTTTAGAGGACACAGAAAGAAAAATATCATCACATTTAGAAATGCTTTATACTGCACTGCAAATGCATAATTGAGTGATGCTTTATACTGCACTGCAAATGCATAATTGAGTGGGTGTCTTTT
The DNA here is from genome assembly GCA_946800305.1 of Medicago arabica. Taxonomy (NCBI): domain Eukaryota; kingdom Viridiplantae; phylum Streptophyta; class Magnoliopsida; order Fabales; family Fabaceae; genus Medicago; species Medicago arabica. Next base: position 5,555,475 of record OX326970.1, read on the forward strand.
GTCCTTCAAGTTTCAAAGCTACAGGATTTCATGTCAAGACTAAATCCTTTCCCTCTCCCTTATATTAAAATTTTCATAGGTGAGAATGGGACAATTGATGGTCAAGGAGATGTATGGTGGAATATGTGGAGGAAAAGAACTCTTCAATTTACCAGACCAAATCTTGTTGAATTTGTGAATTCCAAAGATATTATTATTTCAAATGTGATCTTCAAGGATTCTCCCTTTTGGAACATACACCCAGTTTACTGCAGGTATATGTCAAATATAAGTCATTTATCCAAAGATTATTTTACTTTAATAAGTCAGTACAAATTGAACACATCAGATCATGAGGCTAAATTTAACTTGTCATGTGACCTATAAGCAACTTTTAATCAAGACTATATCTGCGTGTAGCTCTAGTGGTGAATTTTTTACTATCTCACTCGCATAAACTTTTACCATTAAATCTTAGTCTGAATGATTGAAATCAAAACTTGAAGCCATGTGACATTTTTAAGTGGTTACGTGACCAACAAGTAACTTTTAATCTGTTCTTTGCAGCAATGTTGTTATTCGGTTTGCTACAATTTTGGCTCCACGTGACTCCCCCAATACTGATGGCATTGATCCAGGTAAGAGTACTGTCTAATCACGCCATACATCTTGTGCATAGTGAAATAAATAAAGTAATGTCTAAGAAACATGTTCTCAATTTGAATTTGAATAGTTTCATTTGTCATATTTTATGTTTTTCTTTATGCAATTCTGTTTAAGTGTTCTAAATGCATTGTATCATGTAGTTTTCAAGGATAGTTGTAAGGTTTATCAGATACATGTGTACCTGATACTTCGATCTTAAATGTGCACCGTCATCTAAGTAGATTTCATTTATGCAGATTCAAGTTCAAATGTATGCATAGAGGACTCATACATATCCACGGGAGACGATCTTGTCGCAGTGAAGAGTGGTTGGGACGAATATGGAATTGCTTATGGTCGTCCCAGCTCTAATATCACCATCCGGCGTGTGAGTGGATCATCTCCATTCGCCGGGATCGCCGTTGGCAGTGAAACATCAGGTGGAGTTGAAAATGTACTTGCTGAACACATCAACCTTTACAACATGGGAATTGGTATACACATTAAGACAAATATTGGAAGGGGAGGGTATATAAAGAATATAAATGTGTCTAATGTTTATATGGAGAATGCTAGAAAGGGTATAAAGATTTCAGGTGATGTTGGTGACCATGCTGATGATAAATATGATTCTAATGCTCTTCCAATTGTGAAGGGCATTACAATGGTGAAAGTATGGGGTGTGAAGGTTTTGCAAGCTGGTCTTATAAAAGGAATGAAACACTCTCCTTTTACTGATATTTGTTTATCTGATATCAACCTTCATGGAGTGAATGGAAGTAGTAGTAGAACTCCATCTTGGCAGTGTTCTGATGTGTCTGGAGTTGCTCTTCAGGTTAGTCCATGGCCATGTTCTGAGTTGATCAGCCACCAGTTAGGATCATGTGCCAACTACTACTAGTGCTAGCTAGAGATTGATGGAAATGATGAAGTTTTTCATTTGTTCATTATTTAGAAAAATTTCAATAACCTCTCATGAATTATTGTGTTGTCAAATATTTTAATTAATGCCATTAAGCAAACCTTAAGGTGACACAAAAAGGTTAATGAGCAAAAAGGTTAATGAGCTTAAGTTAAGGGGATCTCTTGCAGAGTTCGAATTCTAACATAAATAATCTTTTGTCAAACTTTACTCAATTCTGATTCAAACTCTGAATTGTCAAGGTCACTTTTAGTCGATGATTTAGACCAATAAAACAAAAACATTAAGGCTACATAGTTTTTTGTTTTTGTTTTTCAAAACTAATTAAAATTATTTATTATACATTTAGTTGAATCTTATCATTAAACTTTTTAAAATGCAAAATGACTTGGTATTTTAGTGATTTAATATCAAAATATCTAAAAATTGTATTGTTGAGTAGTAAAATTAATTTTTAAAGACTTAAATATGCATTTCATCCCTGCAATTAGGGGTCGTTTGAATCTCTGAACTTACTAATCCTCCCATTTCGCCCCTGCAAATATTAATCATTTGAAAATTCGTCCACTAACCCACTTAATGACTGTCACGTCATCAAATTAGCAAAATGACATGGGAAAAGACAAAAATACCTTTTTTTAATTAAAAAATCTGAAGAAAAAAAAATTAAAAATCATAAAAAAATTCCAATTTTTTTTAAAGATGAAGAAAAAAGTGGAAATTAGTTTTTTAAATCCAGAAATTAGTTTTTCGAAAAAAAGTAATATATAATTTTCAAATTAATAAAAAAATAATTTTCGAAAATTTAATTTTCACTTTTTTTTTCAAAATTTTTAATTTTAACAGTTTTTTTTTCCAGATTTTGTTATGATTTTTATTTTTTTTCAGATTTTTTAATTAAAAAAGGGTATTTTTGTCTTTTCCTATGTCATTTTGCTAATTTGATCACGTGCCCGTCATTAAGTGGGTTAATATTTGCGGGGGCAAAATGGGAGGATTATTAAATTCAGGGATGAAATTTCAAACGACTCTAATTGCAAGGATAAAATGTATATTTTAACCATTTTTAAATTATGATTAGTAGAGTTTCATTCCCTGCCACTTATTTTTTTTATAAGAACTGTTTTTTCGTTATCTGCATTTTAAGGGAAAAAATCTTTCATGGCCTATGCTATTCATTCTTTCCAAATTGGATAGGATACTTGGGATATTCTTCATATATTCTATTCAAAGTACAGTGGTAAGTGTCAGTGATTTGGCAAGACACGTTGGTGGGACACTCAATGTTTGATTCGTACAAAATAATCATTTGGACTTTGGATATGGAACAAAAAACTTTAGGTGACTAAGACTCAATATATACGTGATAAGAGTAATAAAAGCACAGATATTTTAGATTAGACACACACATAATTACGTTATTGTCATTACAATGTCATAGAGTATATGGTATAAAAAAAACATATTAACAACTAAAAAAGGTTATTGTGATGAAATGGGATGCAATGTAACTACTCCTTAGACATGTGGATTCATCAACAACCAAAACTCATGAAATATGGGAGTTTATGCCTAGTTAGGTTAGTCTGGTTCGGTCACGACATTGATGATTTGAATGAATAGGCAATTATCCGTCCTAAAATTGTAAGTTTCGTCAATTACTCCTAAAATTAACAAAACTTTAATTACCCTTCTGAAATTGCACAACGTTAATCAATTTACCCCTCCGTCAAATTATTCTGTTAGTCAACGTGATGTTTTGCAAATACCCCTGAAGTTTTGCACTTATGTGCAAAATGCCCCATGAACTTAATTTTTTTTTCTTATCCTTAAAAGTGACTACATTATCACTGAATTGTGGAGCATTATCACTGCACACTCTACCTCATTGCACGTAAGACCAAAAAATAGGATTATAATTGACTTTCAAACTGCTGCACCATATTTTGTGACAACCGCCGAGTTCATGAGCTTTCAAAGTGAGATATAATGACTGAATTGGCGTCTATGCAAGCTCAGGTACAAGCTCAAATAGAGAAGCAAGATGAAATGGATTCCAAGCTGGACCTTCTGATCAAATTAACATCTAAGAATCTTCATAAGATTTAGAAACTTTTTCGTTTTTATTGCACATTTTTTGTAATTTACAACATTTAACTTGTGACAACCGTCAAAACTTAGCTAATATGCTCCGCAATTAAGTGATAATGTAGTTACTTTTAAGGATAAGAAAAAAAATATATAAATTTTCAAGTTCAGGGGGCTTTTTGCACATAAGTGCAAAACTTCAGGGGAGTATTTGTAAAACGTCGTGTTGAGTAACAGAAGAATTTGACGAAGGGGGTAAATTGATTAACGTTGTGCAATTTCAGGGGAATAATTGAAGTTTTGTTAATTTCAGGGGGGTAATTAACAAAACTTACAATTTTAGAGGGGTAATTACCTATTTATTCTTGATGATTTTGTTTTTCACCCAACTTTTTGTAATTCGTTTGAGAGGTGGGGGCCTATGAAAAACCATCCACACCATTGTTATTTCTACAGCTACCATTTTTTTCTCCCAACATATCAATTTTATGATGCATGTTTAAGTATTGAACAATCATACGACTAACTTGTTAAATGAACATGAATCTTATGGTAAAAATTAGTTCAAAGGATGAAAATGATCAAACACGTTTATATATTCAACTTCAATACAATCATCTTTGAGAGTCAAAAAAAATGTCTTGATGATGGAGAATGTGGAATAAAAATGTTCATAATCACTGGGAAATACATTTAAATTTCACTCCACAAACATTTTCTTTTTGAGTAAATATAAAGTTAATTCATTTTATTTAAAATCAACTAATACAAAGTAGTCGATATATAATTGAATATGAATATATGGACTAAAGTGTAATAAAGATACTCTAACAACTCTATTTGCTTTCGTTTAAACAATCAGATTGATTAAATAGGAGACTTCTACGTAAAAAAACAATAGCACCAAATTAATTACGATGAACATTGGCGGCTGCAAAAACATAAAATAAAGATTTGCCGTCAATTAATCCAAATTTGATATCCAACAATTATAATGTCGCATTTGATATGGCCACATTTAATTTAATATAACAATTGACTCCCTCAAAAAAAAATATAACAATTGACTTTCTTAAAAAAAAAAAAAATTGACTATTTCAATTTGTCTCGTTATTTTTTTTTTTGTAAACTCGGTATCCGATCTAAGAATTAGTCGCAATATTTATCTCAATTAGCTTGTGTGTAATTGTTATTTAAAATAAAAATGAATCATCAATTATTAGTCGTGATATTTTATCTCAATTTAATTGTTATTTAAAATAGAAATTAATCATCAATTATTATTTTTTTCTTCACTAAAAGTAGTCCTTATTTATAATATCCAAACTCCTAAATTTAATTCACAACAAGTACACACAATCTTGGGAGTTGGGGCACACCTAGGTGCTTAAGGTCAACTCTACTTAAAGAATTTACACATTCTAATCTAAGTAAGACAATTATGAAATTGTTTGTAAACCCAAATTAGTTTTATTTCAAAATCAATTATAATGAAAATAAAATTGATTGATGATTGAGTGAAGAAAAAGAAGTGTAGATAGAGACAATAGCACGTTTTTGCGGGCAATAGTACAAAAAAATTAAGTTAACAAAGTTGGTTCAGAATGAAAATCAGTGTCAGAAAATAAAAAAACTGAAACCAAACAACCAAACAAACAAACGCAACACACATTTCATTTCACTTACCTCTAACACAACACAAATAAGCTGAAAAAAGTGTCGTTCTCAAACAAACATACCATTGCGATGGCTTCCTCTTCGCTACTTCCCTTTGCCTCTGGTTCGTAACCTTTCTTCCCAAAATTCATGCATATGCAGTACCGTATTATTTTATTATTGTGTTGCCGATGTGTGGAATTTAGAGTACTTTCAATCTCATTGACTAATTCAATTATTCTTCAACAAAATATAGGAATACTTACCTAAAATAGCTTATGAATATCATTTTATTATTTAATTTGATAACTGTATGTATATATCACACACATTGATCATTGATTCATCAAAGTGTTTAAATTATAATTAGGCACTGTTTGGTAAAAAAAAATAGCGGACTTGTAACTAGGCACTGTTTGGTAAAAAGTAGCGGATAACTGATAAGCTAGCTTATTGTGTTTGTCAAACGGACGCTTAAGCTCTTCAATTTAAAGTTTTCATTAATAAATAAAAATGCCATCAAATTAAACTTTACGTTTTCACCTACGAAGCACGGATACAGACATATGGACACCGGACACAACACACACTGACACCGCTAATAATTTGAGAAAATTGCATAATTTAGTGTAATTATATGTGTTGGCGTCGGACACGACATGTGTCCGATACTGAGACACGCTTAATCCAAGGAGTGTCCGTGCTTGATAGGTTTTCACCAAGTCTTTCAGACTAATACATAAGTCAGTCAGCAAGTTTGTTAGAAATCCTGTAACAACCTGTTAGTAACTCAACCATCTCAAATTCTGTTATATGCAGTTGTAGTAGCTACTAGCTAGTATATATACACTGTATCTTGTAATCAATTCTACTGATAATCTGTCTCTCCTCTCAACGGCAAGATCTTTATATCATAATACACACCCTGCCCCGGTTCAGATATACATACAAATTACGTGTCACAGCCAACTGAGGAGGCAATTCAATTTTGATCCTAAGAAATATTTTCAACAAGGTTAATGCAGGCTCATTCATTTGCTTTGTTTTTATAACAAAAAAGGCCAATATTATGTATTCAGCATTGAGATTTCAAATAAGCCCTTAAGTTTTGGGGGTTTAATGCAGATTTTAGGAAATCAATCTTGAGAATGGGAACAAAATCTTGATTGGAAAGTGGAAACGGGTTTTTTATTGATAAAATCTCAAGTGTACAAAACTTGGATAGTTCTATTTTGTTTTACAAACTTTGGGTTTTTCTTTTGTATGTGATGTTTTGGTTTCTTTTGTACATGATGTTTTGTTTCTTTTAGATATGTACTTGCACATACATACATGTTAACATTTGTAACTTAAGGGTCCGTTTGATTGTCACGATAGGGAGACAGAATATGATACATTAATCATATCCTGCTTAAATCTTATGTTTGATGCACCAAAAAGATATGATAAAATAAACCATTTTCTTATCATATCCTGACTTTTCTTTGTAATTTCTATCCTGAGTATAGGCTGGGTTAGGAATTATCCTGACAGGATTATAAGATCATTCCTTATTTATTATCTTGATATTCTGCCATTTTTAAAATATTGTCATTTTTAAAATAATGATAGCATGTATTTTCCATAATAATTAATAACATGGCATTTTTATAATATTTAATTAATTATGAGAGCAATTTTTCATTTAATTATAATGATATCTTGTTTGTTATCATGTGCGCATCAAACACATCATAGGATTAATGTTTATCATGTCCTTATCATATCCTATCTCTATCCAGCTTTATATCATTTCCTGACCATCAAACATGCCCTAAGAACTGGGTATTTCAATCTCTTTATGTTGGACGGTGTTTTCATATTTGTTCAACAATCTGTGTCTTGCAGAAGGGATATGTTACCCAATATCATATGGAATAACTTGCAATTCAATCAAATCCCCTGTTGATGGGAGAAGAGTGCATGATCTTACCAGCACAAGGTTTTTCAATGAATAATGTTTATTTATCCTTACTCTTATGCATAAAATAGATTCATAAATTTGAAAACTTGTTCTCTTTTCTCTTGCTTATAGCGTTGTAATAGTGGTTGTGGGATCATTTGGTTTGTCATCTACTTAGAAAATAGAGATGTGGAAGTTAGAGAAAAATAATTCTATACAAAGAATAACCACCTAGGAACCTTGAGATCAGGGGGCTGTAGTATTTAAATTAGGAGTATAACTATCAACTATGTATAATGACTTGAATCCTTATGCTTCTCGTAATTCTGCAATCAAACATTCCACGTAATATGTAGGTTGAAAGTTCATGAAACTGTTGCATCAGCATTTATATACGCCACTTTATTGTTTTATCTCACTCAAATGTTATCTGGGTAATTACTTTTATCACAAACCTAATATGTTTTGTTGGAAATCAGAGGTGGAGGGAAATGAGATGAAGCTTGAGCCTGAGAGGCTGAGAGCAGAGATTTCTCTTAAGGAACCATATTAATAAAGATGCAGAAAAAGAGATGAAAAATACACACACTTTCTCTTATTTATGGAGCTTGTTGATCACTAACCATCAATGGTTAACCAACTCGTAGCTAACTATTTTATCTCTAGCAGACTGGACTAACTGTCTAACATAATGAACTAGCATTCTTAACATGCTTCGTTCACTGATAATAGTTTTGTTTATCTTTTGATGCAAAAGTCCATTTTTTGGATCATCGCGCTTCCGTTGGCTATCCACGGGGCATGATTTTGTTTCAAAGATTGGCGTTGCTGCAGACTATTCAGATTCTATACCTGATTCATCTAGTTACATGGGTAAGCAAGGTTATCATCCTCTTGAAGAACTGAAAGTTTCCAATGATCTTCCACCAGCTCGACTCTCTTCTGCTGAAATAGCAAGAACTACTCTAGAGGTTTGTGCCTGTATGCTTTTGTAAATGTGTAACAAGTTAATTTGCAATATCTACGATTACAACCTACCAAGTATGATATTACTTTTGAATTCACTGGACGTATGTAGGTAGTAATTATTTGTATACTTTTGTCACCATGTTCTGTTTTGTTGGTATTAGGCTAATAAAAATGCTTTGCTAGTATTTCCTGGATCGGTACACTCTGAACCACATGAACAAATTTCATGGGCGGAGTTTCAATATCTTATTGATGATTACGGAGGTTTGTTGTTTTGTTGATAAATCTATATTTTGTTTACGAGATATGAATTATCATTTATCTTAGCATAATCATGATTCAGTATCAACATTGAGCATTTAAGCTAAATTTTTGTTTTGCTTTTTACGTAGATTTGTATTTTAAAATATTTGATGATGTCAACCTTTTGGAAGATCGTGGTGCACATAATCCAGTGGTAAGTATTTTCTGGCCTTTTCTGCAAGGATGATGGCAAGCTTTGCTCAAGAATTTTTGTTTCCCTCATATGATAATAGTTACTTTTAAAAAATATGTACATATTTTTACTCTATATAAATTGGAAATTGGTGCAAGTTGCAAACAATAAGCATTTTGAGCACCTCCAAATGATGTGTTATTTCTAGTTCTCTAATTTTGTGTGCCTTTATTTTCTCTTGATGCTTCCTAGAATTTGAGTTTGGGTTTAACTCAACTCCAAAAGCTAGCTCATTGGCGAGGGTTTCCCCTCACTTAAAGCCATTTTTCATGCCATATCACTATCCAATGTTGAACTCTCAACCTCCCCTCACTCCCTAGGATTGGACATATGGAGTGTGAGATTAATAAAACTAGACGTCTACAAGTGGCCCAAAAGTTTAGGGCAAACTCCGATATCATCTTAGAATATGGGTTTGGGTGTAACTGGACCCCAAAAGCTGGCTCATGTGGTGAGGTTGGTTTTTATAACCATTGTTCAGACCATATTACTATCCAGGACCAATCCTTTTATTTTAGACTGACGTAATATGTACTCTCCCACTTAAACATAACACATTCACTCAAAATAATGAGCCACATTCATAGAAGAGATATTGCGTATCAAATTATATGATGTTATTTGTATTAATTATTAATACATATACAGATCGAGAGACTATGTACTGTCTTTGTGCAATGGCTAGGTAAAAAAGCCTCTCTCTCTGTGTGTTTTTTTTTTGTAGTTAAGAGGTAAATTTAAGTGCTCACCTTATGGTATTAATTTGTTCTATTCTTATCCTTATGTTTCACATATATGAAATTTATATTCAAGGTTTGTGTTTCTTCAGAATGCTTTGATTGGAATGGACATCCCAATGTATGATAATAGAAGACCTATCAGTGAATATGACATTTTCAATGGTGGCATCACTGATGAGTTCCCATTTGATGATGATTATATCGAGGTTTGCAGTTTCTAATGCTTAATTTATGGAATTTCGTGATTTGTTCTCTATTATACATTAAAAAAAAAATTCAAATCACAAACATATTCTTCTACAAACAGGTTCCGGAAATTGAAGAGTATAATGCTCCAGTGAATTGGGGACTTTCAAATAATCGTAACTCAGTTCATCCAATTTACTTTTCGAAGAGCTTGGAAAAGGTACCCCCATCCCTCGTGACAAGAACTTAAAACTAATTGTTTCAACATGAGAATGATTTAACAAACCAATAAGCTCTGGAAGAAATAATATTGATTCTATATGAATTTTCTTCTAGGCTGTCAATGTGGAATATGATAAGAGAATGGATCATCCTTCAAATGGTGTTTCTATTCTAGGGTACCTCAGACCTGCTTACGCTGATGAAGAGTCTTACATAAGAATGATATATCACACTGAAGATGGTGATGGATATAGCTCAGATCGGAAAGGTATATGATTTCTTCAAGATTGAGATCTAGGTTCTAATTTTTTTTATAGCATACAGATATTGTTTTGTGGACAAAAGTTGTTTGTTGACTTCACCTTGATGTTAGCTTTTGTACTTTGGCTACTCTTTTGCTTTGTTTTTGTCTAGGGATTCAGATATAATATAGTAATATCCAAACTAGGCTTGTTAATTTATCATTTAAGTTCGACAAGCACATTGCATCTATATTCTGGCAGAGGCGGGGCCTCATGTTTCTAAGTAACATGTAAACTTCCTTAACGTTTTTCTTTTTTAATCTCTGGCTGGTGTAGATTTTTACTCAAACAGTATTAATGACCAAAGAGACGCTAATTTGATACTCTATAAGTTGGAGATCGAGAAAATCAAGCTACACTGTGTGTATGGATCTCAGGCATGTATCTCAAAACTCCATTTATGTATTGAATGATACATTATTTATAAATTGAAGCATTATTTATAAACCATTGAAGTTATGCATGTTCTACCTTTCCCAAAAATTGCAGTCTGAAATTAGTTTACTAGAGTTTCAAGATGCTGAACCTGATGTTCTTGTATACTATACTTCGGCAATTCTGGAACGTTTCAACCGAAACGGTCATGACGCTCTTCAAGCTTTTTGCAAAAAGAAAGGTCTTGATGCTGAGGTAATCCAAAATTTCGATATTTGAATCTTCAAAGTTTTTTTGTGGTTAGTATATTTTACTTCAAAATTAATATGCTATGCTTAGATGGTGAACATACAGTGATGCTATGATGCCTTTATTTCTCTTCTTTTGTTACCCATTTGAATCCTTTATTTTCCTTTCCTTTGTTTTATTATAAGGAGATCATGCCTTCTTTTGACAGATACTGAGATCTTCCTTTATATCCTCTTATTTGCACAAATGATTTTCTTTCACTTATTAAGAAAAAATATCTTTTCTTAATTTTAGGACAGAATACTAATTGAACTGATGTACCCTACTCTAATATTCAGCAAATTTCCTCCTTTTCAACTCTTTCCATGATTTCAAATCACCCCTTTTATTTTCCTTTCCCTCCAAGATGCCAGACTCACCCTTGAAAATGAGGGACCAACCTAAAATTTAACAATTTGGTGGCAAGCAACATAGCAGATATTTTTGTATGTAGGAAATGCCTATTGTTGGGTTTATGTGTTTAATCTTTTATACTCCCTCCGGTCTGGAATCTAAGCAACAAAACAAAAATATTGATGGTCTTGAATTTAAACAAATGCCAAACTACTTTTATCTTATTCAATGCTACTATTTCTAAATTCCCCTTCAATTAGTGTGATTTTATATTTCAATAATGTTTTTTTTTCTTCTCATGGAACAAGTTCCCATGACAGGTAATTTAGAAATTACAATTGTATTCTTTATAACATTGAGAGAAATAAATGACATTAACCAATTTTCTTAAAGGGTGTGAATTTATTTTTTGGTGCTAATATATAAGACCAGAGAGAGTATCTCGTTATTACATATGTATATACACTATACGCGACTATACACATATCTTTGGGTGTTCGTGTGTTTGATGTTCATAGGAGATTCAAGCCGATTGTTTAATGTACTATCATGAATGGTTTTCAGGAAGCACATTTGATTGGGGTTGACCGCCTAGGTGTGGATGTTAGAGTTTTTTCAGGGTCAGACGTTAAAACTCGTCGCTTTGCATTCAAAGTCCAGGTACATCTTGGTTTAATGGATTGTACATTATTTTAAGTTGATGTCGTTATGGTTCCTTACTTGAGCATCCTTCTGAGTGTGTGTATTAGTTTATGTCAATTTCTTATGAAAAATATGAGAATTGATGGTATAATTAGAAGCTGACGAGATCTATATTATCATGTGTTTGATATGAAAAATAACATGATAGTATATTGAAAAGTTTCAATTGGAACAAAGAAGCAGATTTTGCAGGTTCAAACTTGGTGAATTTTTCTTTGCATTTGCAGGCGAACTCAGGATATATGGCTGAAAAGCAGATTGTGCAACTTTTGTATCCCCGGTCTCGGCGAAAAAGGAATATGCAGCAGTGGAATCCTAAAAATCCAGCATGATTTAAGTAACCCCACACAACTTTCTTTTAATACACAAGTTTTGGCAGAGAGGGGTTATACTCTACCAAAGAGGATAAGGGATCGAGATAATTAAACTTGAGCTTCACTAGGGAAGTGTTTCGAATTATACTGGAAGAATAGATCCTCTATTGGCCCCTTACATAAATTTTACTCAGGTTCAAAGAGGATCACGGTTACGCTTTTCTCATACTCTACTTTCTCATAGATCTGACATGTCGAAGTGTTAACTTTCTTCTTTGTTGATGCTAATAAACAGTTCCGGTGTTAATAGATAGAACTAATTTCTCAAGATACCTTTACAGTTGAATTTTTTAGTATGCAATTATTTTAGTGTCAGTACATTATTTTTATAGTTTTGGGGTTTACAATACAACATATACAGATGTTTTCCCACACATTATTTTCAATATTGTCGAATTGCATTTCATTTTCGTAACATCATTATCAAATACATTGTTTTTCTATCCACTGTTTAGCAAATTCTTCAATATGAAAACACTTTGATGTAGTTAAAATGCGACTGCACCACATCTTTCCAGGTTTAGGTTTCTTTTGCACCCATTCCTTCTGCTCTGTTTGTGTCCCTAGTTCTACTTTCTGAGCAAAGTATTTAACTTGTATTGTTAGTTAGTATGTTCTCATCTTAAACTTGTATTGTTTTGATACATATCCACCGGAGACGATCTCGTCACAGTGAAAAGTGGATGGGACGGATATGAAATTTCATACGGCCGTCCTAGCTCTAACATCACCATTCAGCGTGTGAGTGGATCGTCTCCATTCACAGGGATCGCCGATGTCAGTGAAACATCAGGTGGAGTGGATAATGTACTTGCCGAACACATCAATGTTTACGATATGGGAATTGGTATACACACTAAGACACATTAAAAGGGGAGGGTATATAAAGAATATAAGTGTGTCTATATGTATATGGAGAATGCAAGGAAGGAATACAGATTTCAGGGGATGTTGGAGAACATCCTGATGATAAATGTGACCGTAATGCCCTCCCAATTGTGAAGGGTATTACAATTGTGAGTGTGTGGGGTGTGAAGGTTTTACAAGCTGGTCTTATACAAGGAATGAAAAATTCTCCTTTTACTGATATTTGTTTATTTGATATCAACCTTCATGAAGTGAATGGAACTAGAAGTAGAACTCCATCATGCAAGTGTTATGATGTGTTTGGAGTTGCTCTACAGGTTAGTCCATGGCCTTGTCCTGAGTTGATCAGCCACCAATTAGGATCATGCGTCAGCTACTACTAGTCCTAGAGCTATAAAGCTGTCCTGTCAATTAGGATCATGCGTCAGCTATTTTTTAATGAGAAATATTTCTATAAAGCTGTCCTGTCAACTATTTTAATCCATTCCATTAACATCAAGGTGACACAACAAACTCAAATGGTTGATAACGTAAGTTTCGTTACATTTTGTGTATCTCTCGGGTAATCATGTTCGCATCAACGCACTACATTTTGTGTAACTCTCGGGTAATCCTGTTCGCATCAACGCACCAAGCACATTGAGATAAATATTCATTTTACCAAATAGCCAACATCTTTACTAAGGGTCTTACACGACAACTCTATGACTTTCGACATAGTCTCAACATTCGTCAATCTCAAGTTTGGACTACGGGGTGTATTACGGGGTGTATTAGAATATGTAAATATATTTTATATTTAATATATATACTTTATATTTGGTAATGTCTTTAAGTAAGTAACAACTTGTTAGTCATGACCCCCGTAACGACTTGGTAATCAAGACTTTTGTTGTATATACACATGTTCATGCAATGAAATAAAGAAGATAAATATTATCTTACAAGAACAACAATCATGATTAGGATCACATAGAGCAAACAATTTAGTGAACTTATATCGAATATGAGCAACTAATTATGGCCTTATTCACCCAAGCTCATTCCTTATAATATGTCACTATACTTATTCAAAATGCAAACCTTTAGATACTTATAGACACTTCCTTGATGCAACTGACCAAATGTATTGTGTGAGATTTTAAAATTCCAAAACAGGTTACAAATTCAAGCTAATGGGTCAAAAAAAATTAATTGGTCATTGTATACACACAATTATTTCAGCAAATAAAAATGTAATTAAACTCAAACAACAATGAGTAATTTTGAGCAAATAAACAGGTAATTAACCACAACAATCCATAATTTTTACAACTGAAATACACTAGAATTAAGAAAATAACTACGCCAGGAGCAGTTTTAATCTAAAGGCTGAAAATGTTTAAACCTCAATTTTCATATAGATATATAACGAACGCCATTGAATTGAGGGTGGCTAGGATGCATGTAGGTGTCCCAACAACTTAGTAACAAATTAGTAAGATTTAAGGTCGGGGCTGAAGCATAGGTGGTGGACTTGCTCTGATTGTGATGAGCCACTTCGATGATTTTAGGGTGTGTATTTTATGAAATAGAAAGAGGAAAGAGAAATGATAATAAATAAGATGGGAGAAAGTATAATTTAAGAAAGATAGACAAAATCTTAAAAAAAAAAAAAATTAGTAGAAGAATATATACAGAGTCATAACAACGTTAAACCTTTCCATCATAAAGTTACCGAACTGAGTTCGAACACCGATCATAACATCTAAACTAACAATATCGGTTGAAGTAAGACTTATGGAACACTCACAAACTTTTATGTAAAAAAATAAATATAATTTCAGTAAAAATAATAATAATATATTAGGATAATTAGTAAAAATAAATAAAGAAATAGCATAACCCCACAAACATTGGAAAAGTGTTATAACTCTACAACAAAAAAATCCCAATCTTTATCTCTCGGAAGAAAAAGATTGAGACAGTGGTTGTTACATACATATTTATTCAATTTAAAATTCGTGGAAATTTAGTCTTTTTCTCATTGTTTCATATCCTTGTCTTTTCTTCTCCGTCAACATTGATTTTTCTCTTCAAAAATCAAATATCTTATGATGCCGGAGAAAGAGCAATTGATTCTTGATTCGGAGATGAAGAGGTATAGGAATGGTGAAACATGGGAATTTGAGAATGACATTAACAATGTTTCTGTCTCAGATGGTGTTTTGTTGGGTTTAGATGGTGGAACAACCTCAACTGTTTGTATTTGTATGCCTATGATCATTCATTTTTCTCATTCTCAGCTTCAATCTCTTCCTATTCTTTCAAGGGCTGTTGCTGGTTGTTCTAATCATAATAGTGTTGGAGGTTCTTATTCATTCATTCTCTCTCTCTTTTTTCGATAAATTTTCAATTTTTATTTTCTGGGTTTGTTGGGGTGTTTTTGTTTTTGCTTTTGCTTGTTATTACTTATTATGTAGCAATACTTGTTTGGAGCGCTGAGAATTTTGAATGAATGATTAGGTTGTTTACATTGATAAACCTTGTTTGGTTTAGTGTTGACTTTTTCCAATTCCCCCTTTCTTTTGGATTGGGGATAGTGGGTGGGAAGAATTCAAATAGCGGTTATAGTAGCACTATAACGTAGTAGAACTTGATCAAACTGTTATTGTTCTGCGATAAGCTGTTTAGTACAAAGGTTTATCAAATAGTGGCGATACTGCAATAGTTCTGTTATACTTATAGCACTGAAGCGTTGCAGAATTTGAACAAACCACTGTTTTCCGCGATCTGTGATTGATTGTTAATACTACGAGAATTTTGAGGATGCTGGTTTTGGCTTAGGCAATTTGGTCGGACAAAGAATTTATTTTTACTGGAGAAAGTGGTTCCAGCAGTTTATTGATGTAAGAAATTCATCATTTAGGAAAATCTGTTATGTTATGGTATCATGTTGGAGGTTATTATGGATTCTCTCTATTAGACTGGTTGTTTGACTTTATTTTTTGGATCAATTTTGAGTTTTGATTTTTTGTTTTCTGGGTTTGTTGGGGTGTTTTTGTTTGTTTGTTATTATGTAGCAATACCTGTTGTGGTACTGAGAATTTTTAGTGATTTGGTTGTTTACATTAATAGTGTTTGGTTTGGTGTTGACTTTCTTCCCCCCCCCCCCCCCCCTTTTCTTGTGGATTAGGGATAGTGTGGGCAGGGAGGATTCAATGTTGTCAAATAGTGGTTGTAGCAGCTATAGTGGAATTTGTCAAATGACAGCAATAGCTTGTTTTATACTCATAGCAGTGTAGTGTAGCAGTATTTGAACAAATTGTTATTTTCCACAATCTGTGGTTGGTTACGGTACTAGGAGAATTTGAGGATGTTGGTTATGGCTTAGGCAATTTGGTAGGAGAAAAACATTTGTTTTATATTGTAGAAGGTCGTTCTAACAGTTTATTTGATTGTAAGCTGTTAGAAATTCATCATTTAGGAAAAACTGCTATGTTATCGTACCATCGTTTAGTCCATATATGATTAAAATGATGATCACATTGCAAGGATAAACGTAATGTTAATTGTTACCATTGATCACTTTTTCTACAGAAATTGCTGCAAGGGAAACATTAGAGCAAGTTATGGCAGATGCGCTTTCAAAGTGTGGTTCAAAACGATCTTCAGTCCGAGCTGTATGTTTGGCTGTATCCGGTGTTAACCATCCAACAGATCAACAAAGAATTCTCAGTTGGCTTAGGTTGCTCTATATTACTGTATCTTGCTTCTTTTTGCATTCAAAAGGTTTTTTAGTCCCTGCTAATATTACTCTAAAGTATTGAAACTTTAGTTGTTTGTGCATTTTTGTGGTTCATTTCTTTAAAGATGTTTTTGTTGTTTAATCTCAATTATTGTTTCTCTGCTACTTTAACAGGGATATATTTCCAAGTAATGTGAGGTTATATGTTCAGAATGATGCTGTTGCTGCTCTTGCAAGTGGAACAATTGGCAAACTTCATGGATGTGTATTAATTGCTGGCACAGGAACCATTGCATATGGATTTACTGAAGATGGAAGAGAAGCAAGGGCTGCAGGCGCAGGACCTGTCTTAGGTGACTGGGGCAGGTAAGCTCTTGCAAACATTTCTTTGTCTTGCCTCATCTTTTCCCTCTCTCTCTATCTCTTAGCACTTTCCTATTTTACGCCCTCTACACCTTGGCCTTGTTTGGATAAACAACTTAATTAAGCGCTTATAGCATAAACTATTATCATGTTAGTGCTTATGTATAAGCTATCTCTATAACAAAAGGCAAAATAAAGTCAAATCTTTTCATATAAACTAATAGTTGTTTCTATAAGCTCTCGCGCACAGTCTCACAAGTGCTTATGTTAGTAGATAAGCTCAAATAAGCCAATCCAAGCTAGCACTTTTTTACATGAAAATGAGCTTCTGTTGAAGCAAGGTGTTGCTGGTAGACTGAGAATCCAATTAGCAAGAAAATGCTTTCGAGCTTATAAATTGATGTTACCTTTTTTTTTTTTTTAAATCTATTTCATTGTCATATGTATATCGACATCACTCATAATATGACTAGGAATTGTTTTTTTTTTTTGGAAAAAGAACCTTGGGGGTGTTGGGTCACAAGGGGAGTCTAAAACACTTGAGAGATCTCGACATTGGGCTAATAGTAGCCACGCGTGTGATTTGGACACCACATCTACACTCAAAACTAGAGGGTGTTTGCAAATCAGTTTGGATCGATCTTGCGGAAAAAAGTCATTTGATCCAAAAACATCCAATAAGGTTCCGTTTTGTTCGGTTAGCAGTATTTTTGGACCGCTTTTGGATGTGAACACCCCTACCCAAAACCTTAAAACATTGGGTATTGGGTCCCTCACTTATATGTTGCTCAACACGCTCATTTTCATCCAATGTAAAAATTCTTACTCTCATTTGACACCCTAACAGGAGGGAAGGTCTTTCATGTGATGTCCAACTTGATTATGTTCGTTTTTTGTTGACATTTTTACTTTAATATTTGCAGTGGATATGGAATATCTGCGCAGGCACTAACTGCGGTAATAGAAGCGCATGATGGTCGTGGTCCAAGTACAATGCTGACGAGTAGTATTTTACAAACACTTGGTCTTTCTTCTGCAGAAGAATTGATTGGGTATATATATTCTAGTTTTACAATTGTTCATGCCATACATAGTTGTGAAGTAAATATCTAGTAATATTTTGAAATCCTACAATTTAAAGCCATTTTGAGCTGGATATAGGGTCTCAATCATTTGCCCGTCTCTTTGAAAATCAGGTGGACTTACGCCGATCCATCTTGGGCCCGCATTGCAGCACTCGTTCCAGTTGTAGTATCCTGTGCAGAGGCTGGCGATGAGGTTGCAAATAAGATCTTGCTAAAATCGGCGCAAGAATTGGCTTCAAGTGTTAAAGCTGTTGTAGGGAGACTTGGATTGTGCGGTCTAGGTTAGATGTTTTAATCGAACATATTTTAACACGCATTACCAAGGCTTTGCGGAATTTGTCAAACTTTAGATAAAAAAAGAAGCAATTTCTCTTGCACTTTTCTCCTCACAAGAAAACCTTACATTAATTCTTGAATGATGCAATTGAATGTAGATCTTAATGTGGTTCTAAGTCACATCTATTGATTTTACATATGTAACACTGACATGCACACCACACTGATAAGTCGACACATAATAGTTTGAGAAAATGAAAGTGATTGAATACGTGTCGTGTCAGTGTAGAACACTGGACATCCCTTCAATCGTAAATGTCAGTGCTACATAGGAATTAGGATTTTTACTGCTTGGTCATTTAGCTGCAGTATTTCTTTTGAGAACATCAACTGCAAACTTTACCTTATATTAAAAGTATGGATAAATTTTGAAGTAATTGACTAGGCCTCCAGAGCATATTCATTTAAATTTAAAAGAAATTGATGGATTTTCTCTGTCTGTTACGAACATTTGCATAACCTATATGATGATGATTAGTGTATCTATGACTGATATTCTGTAATTTTGGCAGATGAAAAAGGCGCTTTTCCGCTTGTCATGGTTGGTGGCGTTCTTGAAGCAAACACAAAGTGGGATGTAGGGAAAGAAGTAATAAAATGCATTTCCAAATACTTTCCTGGGGTGCTTCCCATTAGACCTAAGGTCAGTATATATCGTCATTTATTTTATTTGTTGCCTTTCTATGTCTTTATTGCAGGCTTATTTATTTTTATTTTTTATGATGCACTAACCTTGCTTAGATGCTTAGTAAATTACTCTTTCCAGAATCTTTAGCATAGAATGAAATTTTAACTTTGGTTTATTGCAAACAGGTAGAGCCTGCTGTTGGGGCAGCATGGTTAGCTTGGAATTTTTTCATGAAAGAATATAACAAGGAATTATGCAGCCGCTGACAATTCATGATGGAGTGGAATAAAAGAGAAAAATATTTAAAAAAAGAAAGGAAGTGAAAAATCCAATTCTTGGCTGTAAAGTAAAATCAATATGCCATATAGTTTATATACATCCAAAGTTTATATTTTATTAGCAAATGGTACATTGGTAGGATTTAGTTCCTCCCTGTCCTTGCTAAGTGAGGCACAGTTTCTCAAATTATTTTTCTTGTGAACTTGTGATCATACCTTAAACCCTTGCTTGTGTAAATAGTTACCAGAGGTGTAAGTGTAACCATAAGAGAGTTGTCTTTATTGTCACATAAATTACTATTTGTTTTTACTATCATTAACTGATTAGCAATTTAATTTGTACTTATATATCTCTTATGATTCCACCAGGTAAAGTGTGGCTTTATCTTAATTTGTTATTTACATATATCTGCTACCTAAATTTCACCTATTTGGTTTAATAACTTTTTTTTAAACTAAATCAGTATTATGAGTTCGTTATATTCAATATGTGGGATTGGTTATATAGATCAAATAATATCCTTAGTTTGAATCTTTTGCATACTTCTATTTAATGGACTATTTGTCAGTACTTAATCCTGTAAATGACCGAGATTACTAAATCCTGTTTGGGATGAGATTTTAACTTTTTGGTTTTTACAAGGACCTATTTTTACGTGGATATAATTCATATAAACAATCATAATATACTTTTTATAATGTCAATCAATCATAATTGAAGTCACATATATTGTCTTGACCAAAATAAAGGTTACATAGCAATTGATTAAACTTGATATTATTTCTAGTAAAACTTGAGAGTAAACTCAATTCTGATGTATAAAACCAAAAACGTTTTCATTTTATTTTAAATTAATTTGGCCCAGTTCACATCTACTTTTATGGTGTAAAACCATTTACATTTAGTACTGAAGTTATCAAACATCCAATGCTATCAATTTGATAAATATCGAGTTTCAACACTTATGCATTCAAGATATATACACAGTGTAGTCTATTTTGTACAACACACTACGCATAATCAAACAAACATACCAGATAACAGTTAACTTCATTAGTTAACTAGAGTACGCCTAGATACAAATGTAACATGGCTCCCATACCATACATATCTATAATTAGGAATTACAATAAAACTAACAAAAAGGATGAGCTAATTGTTCCATAAAACCTAACAAAAGGTCATAGATACCTTGGATATACTATATAAACGTTATAGCTTGGTTAGCGTGGCATTGTTTAAGTTTGGATTGTTTAACTACATTTTTTTCTTTTTTGCCTGGATAAGATTATCGAGACACCATAAATCAACGGAAGAAGAAGAAGTGGAGGACTCACTGTCACTCAAAGAAAGTTTTCTTTTGACCATGTCAACCTCATTTTTAAACTTGGCCATCTGTTGACCTGCAATTAATGAGCATGGAGTTGGATGACCATTCTTCATGGCAATTCCAGAAATAGCCTTCTTTCCATGGACCTCTCGAGACACACACCGATCAACGTTTTCGTCATCTGATACAAAAAGAGATATGTTTAAGTTTACATAACATACATTTGCCAAACATAATAATACTCAAGAAAAAACTTGGAAAACAAGGAATTAGAATCTTTTTTCCAATGAATATACTGCTAGTAGCCTCAGGATTTTAAGGAAAAACCAGTTTCTGGTTCTTTAAGTATTTGACTATATGTGATTTCATCAAAATCAGAATTTCAGATAATATATACACCAGACATCCTATTATCTAGGGAAAGATAATGAGTAAATGAACAAAATCGATCCAAAACGAAAACACTCCTAACACGTACGATAAGCAGCGGTCAACATTGTTACTGTCACATCGGTAACAAAACAAACATATGTGCATTTTTGGGACGAAATGTGTGAAAAAGGTAACGGTGTACATGCAATGAGACATAAAATATATGCGAGACAATAAAAATCTTAAAGAACTAATATGGGTGAAGTTGATTGAATTTTCTGTATTATTTTTGTTTGGACCTAGTTGACTCTATAGTCCTTATTGACAAGTTGGTTATTGTTAGTTGAATTATTATATGTATCAGCTTTTGTAGGATATATGATTTTTTTTTGGTTTTTCATTAAACTAAATTTTATACAATTATTAAGAGTAGAAGTTGGTTAATATTATGTTATAAATTTGGGGTGAAGATTCTCTCCATTTTAAGTTCTCTCCATTTGTTCCATTACCAAAGTTTTGGTGTATAAATGTGCAATTAATGTATTCAATTCTTGAAATGCGTGCATTTATATCATATATTTACTTCAAAACTATAGTAATTGACATTTCCATTTTATTTAGGAAATGGAGAGGATGTTCACCCATAAATTTGCTATATGTTCGCCACCCTTCATGATTTTTCCAGGCTTCGTCCCTGCAAGCTACCTAGCAATCTTCTAACCAATTATTTATCCGATCACACATGTTGAATATTATGTTCATAAAGTGTGGCTCAGAAAATGCATATCTTTATAGGAATTACGAAATGTATACATAATTTCCATACCTGATGGTGCCACTTTAGCTTCAGACTCTAACAATGCCTCTTTGCCGCCACTGTTCTGCACCTGAGGACTAGCAGCTACCTCCTCAACAGGGTCATTTTCGAGCTGACAGTCACAAACATCCTCTTCATCTCTCTCTACAGGATCAACAACCATAGTATCAGCAGGAGGCTTGCCCTCATTGTTTCCACCACCAGAGGTATCTACACTCATTAAAACTTTGGAATCATCCTGCAACCTTGCAACTCTTTCATCCAATCCTTTGAATTTTGTGCTTAAAGACTCAAGTAATGCCTCAACCATGATCTTTTTGTCTGCCAATTTTATCTTTTCCCTCCTCAACTCACTTATAGTTGCCAAATTGTTGTTCACCTTTTCCTTCAATTTGACATTTTCAATCTGAATTCCAGCCAAAGCATTTTTATCATTCTCCAATACTCGAACTTTGCTTCGAAGCACATCAACAGTTTTGCTATCAACAACCCACTTCCCCTTCAATTTCCTCAACTCCAAAACTTCAGATTCTAACTCACAATTCTTCGCTTTTACCACATCAAGTGCATTGTCATCTCCCACCCTTTTTTCCTTCAACTCCAAAACTTCATGCTCTAACTCAGTGTTCTTTGCTTTTAGCACGTCAAGGGCATTGTTATCTTCCATCTTTTTTTTGTTCAACTCCAAAACTCGATGCTCTAGTTCATCATTCTTTTTCCTTAGCACATCAACAAAATTGTCATCTTCCACCCTTTTTTCGTTCAATGCCAAAATTTGAAGCTCTAATGCACCATTCTTTCTTCTCAACACATCAACATTGCCATCTTCCTTCAACTTCTTAACCTGGCACTCCAACGCAACGTTCTTCTTTTTCAGCTCTCCAATAGTGCCTCTAGCAGCTAAACTAGTTTTCTCGGCTTCCTTCAACCGAGCTTCACAACTTTCCTTCTCTCTTTTACCATTCTCACACATTTCCCTCAACTCAATGTTCCTCTCCCTTAGAATAGCAATAGTGCCACCATCAGCATCTAAAGCATCTACTTTTACTTTCTTCAACAGATCTTCATACCGTTCCTCAAGTATCTTCATTTTCTTACAAATTTCCTCTCTTAGCTTAAAATCTTCATCAGCCTGTAACCTAGCAAGTTTCTCCATTTCAAGCTCATCTTGAAGCTTTTGTTTCTCCATTTCAATATTGTGATGTAAATGTTGAATCTGGTTTCTGAGTTGAACATCTCTACTCACCAAAACACTTTCAACTTTGTCAAAATCTTCTAACTTATAAGCCCTACGCAACACTTCAACGAGATCTGGGATACTCTTAACTTCTAAGTTTTGAGTTTCCACAGTTTCTTCCTCTCTGAAAACAATCACATGGTTAGTGGAAGATGATGACCCAAGTTCGATTTTGGGTTGAATGCTCATGATAAGGCTTAAAAATGGAAACTTTGGTAGAAAAAACGAGTTTTGAGAAAATGGGTTGATGCTGTTAAGGAAAAGATGGTCGGTGTGTGGAAGATGAAGATGATGTTGATTTCTAAAATGGGTTTGTTTGCAGAGTAGTTGAGTGTCCTTTAAGTGTATTTGTGTGTGTTTGTGTTGGAGGGGAGGGTTTTAGGTGATGTTTTCCCATTTTTACCCCTAAGACCGATAGCATTAAACATCGTGCTAATAGTCGATTTGGTCTGTGAATGCGTGATGAGTAATCACAATAATCACTTCATTGGTTAAAATAGTTCATGATGTTGAAATGTTTTATTAACATTGTGATATTAGTCTTTCAATATATCTATTTATTGTCATACTCCCTCCGTATCAAAATATAAGCAAAATTTATTTTTTATGAACCACATACATCATTAATTGAATGAACCTAAAAAGTAATTTTTGCTTATATTTTGATACGGAGGGAGTATCAGTTTTCATGAGTATTTAATTATTGTTATATATCAGTTCTCATGAGTATTTAATTATTGTTATTTGAGTCCTCGTATAAAAAGAGTTATTGTAGGTATTAAGAGATTATTTTAGCGACTATTTTGATTAAACGAGTGCACAATTAGAGACTATTTTTTAAAATTTTGATAAATTAAAAGACTATTGTGACTTATTAAAGACCAAATTGATTATTATCCCATTAAAAAACATAAGTGACACCTTTCCATTTTTTCAACACACATTAAATGATCGAGTATCAAGAATATAATAGAATCAAATTATAAAATTGGTTTATTGCAAACAGGTGGTGGAGCCTGTTGTTGGGGCAGCATGGTTAGCTTGGAAATAAAAGGAAGTGATATGACATATATATAATTTATGAACATAAAAAGTTTATAATTTGTTTTGGCAAATGGCACATTGACAGGCTTTAATTCCCCAATTACTTGTGACATGTGATAATTCACAAGCTTGTGTAAATATAGTTACTAGAGATTTAATTACAAGAGAGTTGTCTTTATTATCACATAAACTACTACTTGTAATAGGTAAGGTATCATCTCCGTATAGATTATCAAGTTTTAATGTTGTTGCATGTCAAATGCTGACAATCAAATATAATGGCATGGAAGAAAGAATTTAATAAACTTGATTTAATAATTTATTTTATCAGACCCAAGTAATAACCAAGGGTAGGCGAGCAAAAATCAAATTAATAATAGGTAGATATTACATAATAGATGATTGTTTTCTTTAACAAAACTTTCTTATAAAATAAAATAGTAGAACACCCTACAGCTTTCTAACATAACAGTTTTATCTGCCCATTTCTTGATAAAGCTTGCCTCCACAACCCTTCTCCTTTTCTTTTTGATAGATGGAAGCACAATACAATTTGGCCGAGTGAACTTGTGTTGCCTACGTTATAAGCTTCTCCAGTCCACAGTGATAGGAATTTGGCCACGAACCTACATGCCGGTAAACTTTAGAGGAAATGAAAGAACAAAAAACTTTACAAAAACTAAAACCATCAAGAAACGATGGTGATATTATGATATTTCATTAAGTTAAAATGGTTTTCTATCATTCTAATCCCTGCCACGACGATCACCAAATGCGCCAGGTTTACCCGACCCAAAATTTCCAAAACCACCAGAACCACCACCGAATCCACCAGAGCGATCTGAACCACCACCGAATCCACCAAAACCACCTTGTTTGCTGAATCCACCAGAGGATCCACCAGATCTACTACCTGAATCACCTGAACCAAAGGAGCCGAAACGACCAGAGCTTGATCCGCCATATCTATTTTCACCATATGAGCTTGATCCACCAGAAAAACCCCCTCCAGATTGTCTTGAACCAGAAAACCCGCCTGAATTACTGTAGCCTCCGGAGCGGCCACCACCCCCACCACCAGAACGCCCGCCACTAAATCCGCCACCGCCAAATCCACCACCGCCAAATCTGCCACCACCAAATCCGCCACCACTAAATCCGCTCAGTGATGCAGTATCAACGGCAATCTTTGGTAACTGTTAAACGTGAATATTTGGAAAAAAGAGTGATCATTAATCTTAACAGACTATTAAAAAATAAATTAACAACTGGCATAAAGTAATTGTAGCAACAATCAAACTATGAATAAAATAACTATATAATAATAACTTGAGGATAGTAATTATCATTTTGTTTTCACAATTCTGTATTAGGAAAGAATGAAAACATTAAGAGCTAGAAACACAACTTCGAATACGCTTTCTAACACACCCACTCTTGTTGGTTGAAACTAAATTGATGGGTTCCACATATAATTTCATTCTAGCAGTTTTAAACTTTAAAAACAGAATATAATGTGAAAACAAGGGGGCACTTATAACTAGAGACTTGAGGAGTGCCAGACTAAATTTAGATTTTCAGTAACTTGAGTTTTGTCGGTACTTGGTGTTTCACAGGTTCATATCACACTGAAAACAGCAGGCAAGCTGGGAACTAAGGCAGGAGGATATGCTACCCTTTTAATGTAGTCTAGTTTCTAAAATCAGAAAAATAATAATAAACAAGGTGTAACTTCAAGTAATAAAAATTGACAGATGGAAATGGATAATATGCAGGGAGAGTACCTCTGAAAATTTACAGCCTACATCACGCTCAATAGTCCTAAGAGTCCTCGATTGATCTTGTGTATAAATAAGAATAGCAGTTCCTTTCTTGCCAGCACGCCCAGTTCGTCCAGATCGGTGAACAAATATCTCTGAATTATTGGGAAGTTCATAATGAATCACCTATATGAGGAAAAAAGCTCAAATTTCACATATATAGAAAATAACATATTAACAAAATTGTTGCGTTAAAGTATTTGCATATGCATGTAACTTATTACACTAATTTAGGCATATAAAATCAAAAAGGAAAATGTTAACGAGTGCCCCCAGGGGCATTCTTTAAGAACCTCTTTTTTTAAGCTAAATTAGCCCACCCAAATTGACACTAGAGGGAATCGAACCTGAGACCTCGAGGAGGATCACACTCCTAGGTCCCAAGCCAATACCACCGTTCTTTAGGAACCTTCAATAGTGATTTTTTATTAAAATCTGTGTAATCAATGCATTGAAATTTGTAACATTTGACTTTTTAAAGGAATGCTCTCTAAATTTGGGATCCTTAAAGTTAAAGAATGCCCCAGGGGCACTCGTTAACAAGACCCAATCAAAAAAGACCAGATGCATACAAAAGAATAACCAAAAAAAAAACTAATAATGTTCCAAAATGTATAGAACCATGAACAGAACCCATTAAGATGCAAGAACACAGCTAAACACAAAAGACTCCCAGATCATTCATGATGCATGTCGTTTTTTGATCCTATCATTACCCCTTACATCCAAGATTCTAATATCAAATTTTCTACATCCGAAAACAAAAAAACATTTATTCCAATATTTTCCTTGCAAATGTAAGAGTTGAGCATCTGTCACAAAATTATCCCATTTGAAGCTCAGATAGTATAGCACACAGAAAAGAACGAATGAATGTATGTTTAAATCCGTGCCATCAAGATAGTTAAATAATAACAAAAAAAATTATTGAAGCACAGAAGTAGCATGTGTAATGCAAATTTTGAAGAATACTATATGATCTGAAATGAACACTTCAAAACATTAAGAGGAAATACTTATGATAAATATCAGTAGCTGTTCACTAAAATCTACCACTTACTTGACAATTAATGCATGTGCAAAATGTAGAAAATCCAGTTCACAAAATAACAAAATGTGTACATAGTTAACAGACTATATCTAGAAAGTAGGAGAACATAAGAGATTTTTCTTGAACTTCAAATGACAGAAACAACCAATGCACTTTCGCATAACATTCTATCATCAACCACGTCTAGTGACAAGCCATTTAAATCCAAATATTTCTCTTAGATTTGGACTGAGATTTTCCTTGGTTTCCCTCCACCTATAACGATAAGACTATTCTCTGTTCAGTCTACCCTCCTTATCAATGCTTTTATAAGTCTTTTTTTTTTAAAAAGAATGCTATTATAAGTCATGTACACACATGTATGTATCACCTAAGACAGGACTAAATATTTTTTTGTTATAACGGGCATTTTATATCTGTATTAATATATGGAATAAAATATATTGGATAACTTGACAATGTCAATGGGGAAAAAGGTAAAAAGGAACTCACAAGATCAACATTAGGTATATCGAGCCCACGTGAAGCAACGTCAGTTGCTACTAAAACATTAAAATGGCCATTTCTGAAGCCAGCAAGCGTCCTTTCTCTCTGGACTTGAGATATATCTCCATGCAATGCCTCACATGGAATACTTTTTGACATGCCATGTGATATTCGATCAGCGTCACGTTTTGTTTGGGTGAAAACAATACACTTTCCTCCTTTTGCATGTTCCTACAAGAGGATTATTTTTCGACGAGAAAACAAAATTAAGAGGATTATATGATGGATCGTTAGTTGGAACTAGCACAAGTCAAGGAATGATGGTATCAGAAGGCATACTTTAATTAGAGGAACAATAATTCCTGCTTTGACATATGCATCAGATAGAACCGAGTACAGTGAAATTCCATCTGCCAGCTTCTGATCAGAATCTCCAACCTAGGTACCAATAAGTTCACAGTTAAATAATATTCAATAAACCAAAATGACTGACTGTGTTGATCTCAAAGAGTATTATTCCAAATACTTCTAAATGACCATAGCCATAACGGCTTCCTAAATTCATATACAAAAATTTACATTGTCTTATCTTATGAAGGATGAAAACAAATTCATTGAAACCCAAATTTTTCCGAGTATGATACATAGACAGACACAGTCATTGCATTGGTATACGTATATTATACTATTTACCAATCAAATGTTATAATATTCCATTGTGGTTCATGTGCCTTACTATGACAGTTAATAGGTTTAGTTTCAACATTTTAATCATGGTAGGAGGCTATTCAAGCAAACATTTGACAAAACTTCAACAATGCATATCCTCAATGCTTAAAGGCATTATCCCAGTGACAAAAATAAAACAGCAAAACTTACAAGATCAATGGTTAGAGGATTTTTCAGGTAATTGCGTGTTAACTGTTTTATCCAAGTTGGCATTGTTGCAGAGAACATGAGAGTTTGTCTCTCAGCGGGTAATCTCTCCAATATCTTCTCCACATCTTCCTGGAACCCAACTTGAAGCATCTGATCGGCTTCGTCAAGAATAACAAATTGGACTTCTTTCAAATTTAGAGCACCTCTATTAAGAAGATCAATAATTCGTCCAGGTGTACCAACCGCTATATCAACACCATAATCAAGCTGCCTCATCTGTTGAGAGATCGGGGTACCCCCATAAACACAGATAGTATCCAAATTAGGCGCCGCCTCATAGAATTCCTTCTCAACCTGCTTCGCAAGTTCTCTAGTCGGCGCCAAAACCAAAGCCAGAGGATCCTTTCCTCGCCTGCCATATCAACCACAAAAAATGTAAACTTTAACAGTTAAAGATACCAATTACACTATGGGCCTGTTTGGATCGACTTATTTGAGCTAATTATCTACTAGCATAAGTTTTGTGAGACTGTTTGGGAGAACTTATAAAAACCAGCTTTTATGACATTGTTCATAAGCTGTTTTCAACTTTTTTCACAAGTTCTATAAGATATCCTACCAAAGCAGTTTATGGCTTATACCAAAAACAATTTAACTTTATTTTAGTTTTTGCTATAGAATTAGCTTTTACATAAGCATAAGACCTTATGCTATAAGCTGCAAATAAGCTGTTTATCCAAACAGAGCCTATATCTAGCTTCAATTCAAACAGAAAAAAGCAGGACTCAAATTAAACTACTAAAATAATAGTTAATATCTAAAAAAACAAACCCATGTTTAGCATTAAACTGAATGATCTTATCGATGATGGGTATCCCAAAAGCAAGAGTTTTTCCAGTTCCTGTTCTAGCTCGACCAATCATATCACGACCTTGCATAGCAGGTTCCAGCACAGCCCTCTACAAAATTCAACAAATTAACAAATAAAGATTATTTTTTTGACAAACAAATCAATAAACAAACTTAACAACAGATTTAATAAATTATTAGTAACAATTAATTGTAAATCATAATTAGTGTCAAAAACCTAATTGAACGCAAACCTGAATGGGAAAAAGCTTGGTGATTCCTTTCTTCTCCAGAGCAGAGACAATATCCTGAGAAATCCCAAGCTTCGCGATCTCAAGACCCTCATCGCTATTCGATTTCGAAGGCTCTTCGTAAGGAAAAGCTTCGGCGGCGTAACCAGCGCGAGAAGTAGAAGAAGCGCGGAATAGTAAGGGTTGTGATTTAGAGTGGAAGGATCTTGCTGTGAGATGACGGAGCTCAGTGGCGGCGGTGGTGGAGAAGAGAATCTCGGCGGCGGCGGGGATTGTGCGGCGAGAGAGAGTTGAAGAAGCGCGTCTGAGGATTGTGGTAATCATGGTGAATTGGTGGAAGTGAAAATGGAAAAACCCTAGAGAGTGTAATAAGAAGATTTGAGGGTTTAGGGTTTTGTGAGAGAAATGAAATGAAATGAATAAAGGTTTGATTTTTAAGAAAGAAGGAGATATTTTGGGGAGAAGTGACTGATCATGTGTGTGCGGGTGTTTTGTTGTGTATCATGTGCCCTTAAATGTAGTTTTGTCTTTACCTGCAAGTAAGCATAGGAAATTGAATTTGGGACTTTAAATGAAGGTAGAATATTGTCTATCTATGTTAGTATGTTAGCAAAAGTATGGATACGTCTTTGCGAGCTTAACTCAATTGTTAAGGATAATATTTGCTTTACGGATACATGATGATCAAATCAATTAAAATATGCTTAAATATGTAAATCATCCATGTAAGTTCGAGTGTTTTGATTTTCGTCATGTATCTTTTTTTATTCTAAAACAAACCCTGTAAGTTATAAACGTTTTGGTTTTGGTTTTGGTCTTTGCCGTCATCATCTATTACAAAAATGTCAATGTTGCAAACAGAGGATGATGTGGCAACACGTGACATGGCAGACGACGTTGATGTGTCGTTCCATATGCTGAGTCACAAAGTTAGAGGGACCAGAATCAAAAAACAAAATTCGCAGAGGGACGAAATTCAAAAATTCACAAAAAACTTCATTTTTATCATCTTCTTTCATTTTCTTCTTCATTCATCTTCATCAACAATACAAATTCATAAAAAACTAAGGAAAAAACAATACTCAAATTAACAACAACACATAAAATTGAATACAACATCTTTAGTAATATGGGTTGCTTGTTCTTATAGACAATAGCTTAAGGTTAAAACGAAGTTGTTCTTTTTTACATGAACCATGTTCTAACACATTCCAAAATACCGTAAAGGTTTCTCCTTTCACGGTTTTCCCATCATCCTCTTTATATTTTTGTGTTCACTATTATTAAGTGAGGGTCAAAGAAATAGTTTAGATTTTTCTTTCTTATTAGGAAAAAATTGTGGTATTTCATAGAGAAATTGTTGGTGGATTTTTTAGATTTTGTTCACTAAGTTTCTGAGTTTATGGTGTAATTGAGAGAGAGAAATAAAACGTTCACATTCCAACACCATAAAAAACCCTTTTCCTTTTCTCTTCTCGTGTTCTTCATCCTCTATCAATCTTTCTCTATGCCAACATTCTTTGTTTCTTTCATGTTCCCCTTCTTTTTTCCTGTCCAAAGTCCACACTCCCTCATCTTCCTTCTTCATTTTTTCTACTATATGAAAATTCAATTGAAGTTGTTGTTATTTTTGGGTTATGTTGTAGTTGGTTTGCTTTTTGGTTCTATAAATTGTAATAGGTTAAATCGAAAATGGTGGTAGATGCTTCTCAACAATCATCATCGGCAAATTAAATTTTGAACTCAGATGATGTTGATAAAATTTTGAACTTGGATTCAATTTTGAATTTGGATGGTAAAAATTTCATGCCTTATTGGGTTAATATTAACAAATTGATGGGTCTTTAAGAGAAGAAGAGATGAAAATTGGGATTTTAAAAACATAATTTGAGTTTTTAATTTTTGATTTTCTGGGTTTTTAATGTTTATGGTGAAAATGATATGAAGATGAAGAAGGGTATGAGGGAAGAAGATGAAGTTTTCTATTAATTTTTGGGTTTGGTCCCTGTGCGAATTTTGTTTTTTGATTTTGGTCCCTCTAACTTTGTGACTCAGCATATGGAACGACACATCAACGTCGTCTGCCACCTCACAAGTCGTCACGTCATCCTCCGTTTGCCACATGAACATTTTTGTAACAGATGATGACGGCAAGGACCAAAACCAAAACGTTTATAACTTACAGGGGTTGTTTTAGAACAAAAAAAGATACAGGGACGATTTACATATTTAAGCCATCATAAACTCACACACACAAAGTGGTAAAAATGTTTTTTTATTGTTGGTTAATGTATAGAGTCGATACTTGTTGTGAGTTCTTTTTTATGGGAGATAGACGAGATGGCAAAACCATCATAAACTCATACATACAAAGTGGAGGTGTCGGTGTTCGATGTAACGCCCGTTTCGATTATTTAAATTATTTTATATAATATAGAGAATATTTATATGATTTTATGTGATTTAAGTGATTTATATGATTTATGTGATATGTGTGATTTTATTAAGTGACTTATTTTATTGTTTAATAAAATAAGATTTGAAAATAAAATAAATATTAAGTTGCGAGGTTGTTTTAGAATTAGATAGAGTTGTGAGGGAATAGGTGAAATAAGATAAATTAGTTAGAAAACATAAAAAGGGGAAAACCTAGGTTTAGAAACTGTCAGAACGTACAATTCAGAATTTGAGAGAAAAAGGGAGAAAAACCAGAAGTGAAGAATCAAGAGGCTGCTGCTCCAATTTTCTTAAGGTAAGGGTGAGCCTAGCATTACAATTCCATTAAACTGTAATTCATGATTGTAGTTAACAGATTATAGAAGGAAATCATGAGAAATTAAGAATTTGAGAATTAGGTCAAAAGTGATGAATTGATGATTAGATGATGAGAAACAGTACCATTAATGTAGAAAACTGTTTACAGACCATAGGGTAACCCTTAAACATCATTATAGTCAAAATTGGAGAGGAACATGATGAAAATTAGGATTTTTGGTGAAAATTGTCGTAACCCCGTAACTGTTCTGTCTTCGCTCGCCACGACGAGTGTTCCTCATCAGCTCGCGAGGCGAGAAACCCACCCGCCACAACGAGTAACCCTCAGACGTTCGCGAGGTGAGCAATCCCACTCGCCATAGCGAGTAATGCATTTGATGCTCGCAAGGCGAGCAATCCAACTCGCCATAGCGAGTGACCCTAGTTGGCTCGCAAGGCGAGCAGCCCAACTCGCCATAGCAAGTAACCCCGAGGCAGACTACCTTATAGGGTTTTTAAGCGACTTTTGTCGCACAGTTAGATGTGAGATGATCCTTAGAGTAATGAATTAGTTTAGGCTACTGTTATAGTTCTGAGAATATAAATTAAGGAGATGTGAATGTTTTTACTAATGACATATAATTGTATATGCTTTTGTGAACTATAAGTGATGATATCTGTGCTTGTTCATGATATGATTGTATCCTGGAATATTTGATGTGCTGCCATGCTGCTATATATTATTGATTAAAAGAGGAATGTGTCGTCCTATGGTTATGAGTTGTAATCCAAATTATTGGAGTTTATTTGAGATGTCCAAGATTTAAGAAGTTGAGTCCATGCATATTCATTCAGAGACGAGGGCTCATGCCCTAGGAGCTTTTGCTCAACAGAGACGAGAGCTTATGCTCTAGGAGTATTTTTATGCTCAACAACGACGAGGGCTTATGCCCTAGGAGTATATTTATACTCAATAGCGACGAGGGCTTATGCCCTAGATTGGTACCACATGCATGAATAAGATGTCTGAGTTGCATAGTCGAGTTGAAATTGCATTGTCGATTCAAACTGTTAAGTTTAACTATGATGATAAATTATGATGATGATTATGATGTTAATTAAGATGTTATATGATTATTGTTGTGAATGTATTTAATATTTATGTTGTTAAATATAATTATTGAATTATATGTTTAATGTCATTGTTTTGTGAATCTCACCCCATCTGCTTGGAAATGTTGCTCTTCATATGAGTAACTTGCAGGTGATTAAGCTTTTAGCTACTGTTTGTTGTTGTCAGTGGCTACCCTCACCGTGTCCTTAGGTGCTCTGATACGTAACGGGGTGGGAACCTTTATAACTATTTTCTATTCCTTACGTAATGATTATGATTTAATATTAATGAGTTTCAGTTGAATTTAATTTGAGAAGTTTTGATGAGGTCTGCGTGCCAAAACTATTTTGTTAATTTGAATCTTTATGCGCTGGGAAGTTTTGAATAATTATGATTATTGTTATTTATTCCGTTTTGAGATTTCTAGAAATGTAGCATTCCGTTTACACGAGAAACTCTGATTATTTATTATGAAATTTTTACTTTGGAAAAACGGAGTGTTACATTCGAACCCCGGTCATAACGTCCGGCCTAACAATTTCAACATATTTGTCCGTTGAGCTAGGCCTAATGGGACTGTTGTGAGTTCTTTTAGTTATAGTTTTGTAGATGTTCATATATATATATATATATATATATATATATATATATATATAGCGGCTAAAATATATTATGATTATGTACCAATATATATATATATATATATATATATATATATAAACACACACTATGATTTAGGAAAAAAAACCATACAATTTGTTTTTTTATCATAGATATTAATTTTTTTTTAATTGTGATAATTGTAATTATATATTAATTAAATCAATGCATTTTTTACAAGCATTATACAATTTTTTTTTATAAGTATTATACGTATTTGTATCATGATTTTTTTCTTTTTTAAATATTGAAAATCCGCGTATTTATATCATATCACAATTACACTTGTATTGTTGGTCCTAGTTTCATTGGTTCAAACTTAGGAGGGGAAACAAATACGACATAGTTAAGTCTATTTTATGCTAAGCCTAGGTGAGATGAAGCCTTTTTTTTAAAATACACAAAATAAATGTTTTTTTTTTTAAGTTTATTTATCTATAAAAAAGTTAGACTGTATATTTAAATGAATTGTTATAAAATAAATTTGTAATTTGATTCTCCTAGTTTTCATGTTAAATCTCAAAGTCCTTCAAAAAAAATCTCAAAATATAATATAATATAATTTTATTTTTTTTAAGGGAAAAATATAACTTAATTTAATTGGTGTACTAACTCATTAATCTATTTAAAGATATGTCATATTATTTTTTTAAAGATGTTAATATGAAATAAATTTTTAATGGTATGTTTGGAACAATGGCTGCGGCAAAATCTCATGTCCCAAAGTTATTTAAAACTGAAAATATAGAAGTTGGAGATTGGAGCTTCACTTGAAACGTGCATTTGACCACTCCTCAACGTGGAACAAACACTCACTAAATAAACTAACAAGTCATATCAAACTTTGAAAATGTCAAGCTTATGTTTTGCAAAACTTAACTCACCCGGATTATTCCACTGAAATCCTTTTTGGTAGGCAACTATCATAGAAGACATATCACGAGGCTAAGAAAACTAGTTGAATTGCAATTAAGTGAAACTTCCAATTTTTATATGTGTGGTAATTCTCTAGGTTAAGCATCTCCGTATATATGTTATTTATCTTATGTATGGTGTGTGTATGCGAAAATAAAATTATATTGTCATTCTATACTATATCATTTTGCACCGTAAGAGAAAATATCGCTTTTAGATCATTGTTGATCCTGAGTTTGTTCAGCAACACTAGAATTGCAAAATAGCAAAATCAGGCTCAAACTAGGTCCTCAAAAGGTGTCACAATTTTACTGCGTCCAAAATCAGTGTCACCTAATGTAACAAACATATTCAAAGAGACCCTAGTAAAAACATTGATGAGAACGTGATTTGAGTAATTTAGAGATGTTGAAGTTTATAGAGCAAAGTGCAGTGTGTGAATAAAACCAGTTGAAAAGATGAAATACAACCAAAGTAAAAGAAAATTGCAAAATAAAAGAGAAGGAATGAACTACTAAAGTCTTCATGTATTTCATTTCCATTATATTACAGACATTATACATGTAAATCAACTTGTGTTGCTGAAACACATGAAAAACAACAAAAAGAGGTATAATGATATCAATTTATGCCTTCTTGAGGGTAACCAAGCCCATTGTACCACCATAGGTTCTATCTAGGAGCTCGGCACACCAACCAAGACCATCATCGACCATTGGCATCCTCACTTCCATAACAGAAACTGCAGGTGCATGCGATCCTGGCATCACAACATCAGCTAAAACTCTTAGTACGTTTGCAGCAACTATGCCATGCACACATTGATTTTAGGAACTCCTTTTCGTGCTATTGGTATTCCCGTTATCTTGAAATATCCCAACAACTGATTTTCTTCGTAGACAAGTATCAATGCTGCAGTTTGATTATCATAAATAGTTGTGAAAAGCAGATCCTTACGCGCTGGAATTATAGTGTTCCTTGGAATCACTGGGACAAACTTGTTTCCATCCACTCGAATTCCAATGGCATGCGGTGTGGCTTGAATGGTTAATAAGTCCAAGTTTCCAAATGGATCGATGATGCCTGAAGCAACAGCTCCTTCTATTGCTGCACCATAAACCGCACCTTCCAAAGGATATGTTATACCTTTATAAACTTCTGTTACTTTGCATAGTTGGTAACAAGATTCCTCACCCTTCGGATATAAGAACATCCACCAACAATGATCACATCGTTTACATCCTCAACTTTTACCTTTGCATCATGTGAACACTAGATGATAAGGCTTTCTTATTTTTCAAACACCTGCTTGTTCACTTCCTTAAACTTCGCCATGTCAACAACCTTGCATATCTTCAAACCATCTCCCAAGTCTACATCAACCTGAACATTGATTTGAGAGGAAAGCTGATGAATTGCATCATGGGTTGCAACTCGAAGCAATGCCATCGATTTAATTTCTTTAACCCCATGATTCTTGAATATGTTTTCGGAATCTAGCAAGAGATCACGCATTATATTCTGAAGCAAGTCATCTCCACCGATAGTACTTCCTGCCACATTATCTCGAATACTCCTCCAACTGTAGCAGTCACAGCAACATCACAATAACCAGCACCATATTGAAAATAAGAGCAACTTTCTCACTTCTGCCCATAGTTTATTGAGAAGCTTTCTATTGTTGATATCCATATAACAATGCAACTGCTGTTGGTTCAAGCATCAACCTAATAACACAAAGACCAGCCATCGCACGAGTACGCTTTAGGCGGGCCAGCTGGAAACGACTGAATGAAACTAAAACAGTAAGCACAACATTTCTTATTGGTCTTTTTAGATGAGTTTCAGTCATCAGTCTTAGCTCCACCAGAAACATTGCAAGCACTTCTTCTGGACTGGTGGATCTCCATATATTGTTCACTAATGCGGCAACAAAGGGGTGAACACCAATGTCCATGGTCTGCACCAGAATAGCAATTCACGCGGTATCAACTTCCAATCAAGCGTTTCACATTGAAAATTGTATCTCCAAATAGCAACTCACGCTCACAGGAGAGTTCACTAGTAACTCCACTAGAAGGGGCTTCATCTTTGAAAGTCACCAATGATTTTATAAGCTTCTGATTTCTTTTGTTTTTCGAAATATCCACATGGGAATCATTCCACACATCAAAATTGCATTGTGAGGTGCAAATATCAATTCCAACTGCCATTTCAGGAAGAGGTAGTTTCTTTTCCTCTCCAGTGGTCCCACTGCCTGTTGCCACAGTGTATGCAGGTTTTGTCGTCTTGCATTTAACAGAAGGGAAGGTTGAGAGATTTTTCTACCAAACAATATAATTTAGAAAACAAAACAAATTGAACTCATAGCTTAAATAAGTACAATCTACTCAGACATAACTACTTTGTTTGAAAAATTCATTTATGTAAAAATCAAGCACTCTTAATCTAAAAATGCATTCGATCATTATTGAAAAGAGGACAATGACAACGCTACTATCTAAATGTGATTGAGTTATGCTTGATTATGACTTATCCATTTTACAGCAGTATATAACAATGATAGGAGTATAAGCTTGCACCATATATATTGCTTCCAAAGTATACACAGTAACATACTTTTCACTACAACAGCAGAAAATAAAATTTTAGATATTGTGATTGTTATGTCATTTAACAACAAACAAGTAGTAATTAGGCGAGACATTGAAAAACCACAGCCATTTCATGTAGGTCTTGTTGCAGACACCTATAAGCTAACTTAAAAACAAAGTACATGATTTGATTCGGAATTTGTATCTAATTTATACAGGTATTTTAGCAGGCTAATAAGGAGTAAATTATCATCAATCAATCATAAGAATGAAACACTAATGATTTTTAAAACAAACATTTAAGAGTCACTCTCTCACATTTGGATGAGATATGGCCTAAACAAATATCTATAAGTGGGTATGGTCCTTTTAAAGTTGGTTTTGTAAGACTGCGTCAGACTCAACTAAAAATTCGAAGATGGAATCAGAGTCTATTCAAAATTTGTTGGACCACCTGATTACCCCTATTGTGGCCACTCGTAAATCCGTTGGGCCACCTATTATCAGGTTATCCCTATTAGGGTCACTCCGGTCAAGTGTATCCACCAAGTGGATAAGATATGATATGAACACGTGTTTATATGTGGAGCAGTCATATCACATAATTTTGTACCAACCTAGAATTTTAAGATGATATTAGAACCAATTCATAATTTAATAGCCCATCAATTTGGTCCCTAAACTATTATTATCTTACTGGTTTAATCTCTAAACTACTTTAAATCCATCAAAATAGTTCTTGGATTATCTTTCACTATTTTAATTTTAAAGAAAACTAGGTCTAATTTGATTGATTAATAATAGTTTAAGGACTACTTAATATATTCTCATAGTTTACTAAATTGATCGCTTATTCATTCATAATCTGGTGGGCCACACTACATTAGGTGGCCCCGTTAAGTTAGGCACAACACAAAATTGTAAGACACAAGGAAATAGAAAATGCATTGTTGATCAGCACAAACATCCTTTGAATGTCAAATGTTGTAAGAAACATAGTAAAAGATTCAATTTGTTTAGTTCGAATTAAAAACAAGCACCATTCTTGATTAGAATAGAACAAGAGAAGGTGAAAGTAGTAAAAAATGGGTCAATTTTTGGACAAACCTGGTCGGTGGTGATGCATGCAACAACAGCAATAGGACAATGTGGAACAAGAGAGAAGTAAGAAAGCCACTCTTCACCCAGCAACATACACTCCCGTCCAGCCAAAATGACGAAAATGCTCTTACGCAAGTTAAGTCACGCTGCGTGAGTTAACTAGCGCACGTTATGTGTTTTGCGCAACTTAAGTTGCGCAGCGTGACTTAAGTCATATAACAGCAACACAACAGCTCATCTCCCTCATTTTCCAAACTTCCAAAATTCGAATTTTCCCCCTCCAAGTGCGATTTTCACCATTCTTGCGCCATTCAAAGCCAATTTTGTAACACCCCGTTCTCCCAAAAAATATTAATTAACAAATTAAATCAGAGTTTTTCACCAAAACGGAATGCTACATTTTTCGTTCAAATAAAATCTCCAAAAAATACCGAATGAATAATTATTCTCCAATAAATCAGTCAATAAAAATCAACCTTCAAACTTCGCAGCGGAATTAATTTAAAACAACTAAATAATCTTTGGCACGCAGGCCTCATCAAAAGTTTCATAAATCAAAATTAATACGTAAGGAAAGAGAAAACAAGCAACAAATTCCCGTTACGTATCAGAGCCCTAAGACACTTGAGCCGACATCTCTACTAGTCTTCGTTACCTGCACTTGCCCACGAGGCGGCAATTCCAGCAGAAGGGGTGAGATTCACAAGCAACAATAGATAACATAATTCATCAATTAAATTCAACAACAGCAATAAAGCAATAAACAACTGTCAGTTTATATTTTAAACAATCCAACAACATCATTAACTACGACACCGACGACTCAACCAACGACGACAACAACAATGCGACTAATGCAAATGCATGTGGTACCATTTTACGCGCGTTGAATGCTAAGCATTCCGGGGCATAAGCCCCCAACGGTTGAATGAAATAACATTCCAGGGCATGAGCCCTCAACGATTGAATGACGAGGCATTCCAGGGCATAAGCCCTCAACGGTTGAATGATAAACATTCCAGGGCATGAGCCCCCAACAATGTATGAGTATGTAATGGACTCAAACTGTGTATATCTGCATACAACTCAACAACTGCAATGACAACAACAAATATGCATAAATGATTATGACTTACTCCCCAACTTGGTCAATTGCGACTCAACGACTCTTAACGACGAGATTCATCAACATAGCATATACCCATATGGCTTTATATATAATTCATCAACAATCCATCATGCATCTTTCTAAAATCATAACAAATTAACCACAACATATTTTCATGACAAACCAAAGCTACTGGAAGGATATCACAATTGTCAACATCTTTCACGTTTATACCAAACTAATTCAGGACAGGAACATGTGAGACAGACACAAGAACATGAAACAGAGAAATGATGTTACTGTGCAGTTACATTTTAAGTTATTCCACAATAATATAACTCACGTTCTGGGCTAGTGACTATTATTATAAGGTAGTTCATCTCGTTATCTTTCCAACGCTTCAAACAGCGTACAAATCAGACTCCCGGAACTCAAGTTACGAATTTTTGAAGTTTGCAAAATTCAGCGCTGGAAAACCAAAATCGGGGCCCGAACTGGCAAAATCGGGGCCCGAATTCTGCCTGTTTTGGAGGCAGCAGTTGCGACATAAATCGGCGCCCGAAGTCTAAAAATCGGCGCCCGAATTGTCGCAGGTTCAGAAAAATAAAACAGTGTTTTTCAACCCCAATCCCCTAATTTAACATCCCAAAACTCAATTTTGATGAAAAACATTACATATTAACATTCTAACATCAGAACAACAACTGTAAAGACAATTCATATGATTAATCATTGTTTCAACCACTTCATTCAATTCAACCTAATTCTCTACAATTTTCAATTCAACAACAACAATTCAGAATTCATCTTAAACCCTAACAATCCAACATTAATCAATGAATCATAGGACCTAAAGTTGAGAGTTAGCCTCACCCTTACCTTAGATTATCTTCCTGAATTAAAAGCAGCGTTCTTCTCTCCTCTTGCTTCTTCTCTCTTCTTCTAGGTTTTTCCCCCTTTTCTTGTTTTCTCACTGTTTCTACGTGAAAATGGTTCTAACTCTTTCTTCCCTTATTAATACCTATTAACTTCTCCTTAATTCCAATTAACTCCTATTAAATTATTAAATAATTCATTTTAATCCCCAACCTTCTAATAATTATAATTCTCACCTATTTTAATTAAATAATTCAAAACAATCATATAATAAAATATAACACACCATAAAATAAACATAAATTATTTAAAATCACATAAACTTACTAAAATCAACTGGAATAAAATAATCAACAACTAGGGCGTTACAAATTTCGTCCACAATATCAAGTAAGTGATGATTATCCCACTTCTTTGCATTTTTTTGGTTGAAATTTTAGATTTTTTTTGAAGAAAATTGACATTTTTAGGTTTTTTAAAATTTGTCTTGCATGTTAGTTTTTATGATTGTTAGTGATGATTTAACTTAGGAATTGTTGTTTAGATGTTGTTTATAGTGCATTGTGGTAGTTTAGGGTTTAAAAATTGTTAGATTTTATGTTGATTGAAAATTGCACTCTAGGTGTTTGATAAAATGTGTCAATGATTTTTTTTGTTGTGTTTTTTGGATTGTTAATGATGAAATTAGTTAGAATATAGTATGTTTGACAACAATTTGGTAAATAACGGATTGAAATGACACTGTCGAAACTTTCGTGTTGTTCTTGAATTGTTAGAAATGACACAATGTCCGTGTGAAAATGTGTAATTGATTTTGTGCTTTTTAAAATGTTGTGTTGTGCAGATATGTCTTAGAGGGAGAGGGCTGACGGACTTAGGTTAGGGAGGCCTACCTCTACTAGTAGTGCACGAAGGAAGAAGCAAGCAGTAGTCCCTCCTTTACATGGCCGAGGTCGAGGGAGAGTGGGGGGCACAAGACTTGTCAGTGATGATGATGCTGGGCCTGGGCCCTCTTCATCACAGACTGGTCCATCCCAGGCGATGGACCCGACGCAATATCAGTTTGAGGAGCCTCAGCCTCACCAGTATCATTTTGAGGAGCCTCAGTCTCACCAGTATCATTTTGAAGCGTATCAGCATCATCAACATCATCATATGCAGCCTGTTGTTGGCAGGAGGAGGAGCTTCATATTGGGGACCCTGAGCAGCAGGAAGATATTGCGCAGCCTCAGGCTCAGGCTTAGCCTCAGCAGGATGATGATGTTGGGGCTCGTTTTCATGGGGTGCCGAGGGTGGTGTACGAGGCCGGACCGGACGGCTATGCAGGGTGGCCTTCTAACCTCTCGGTTTTACCTCGCTTTGGTGGACATGTGGCATGCAGGATATGAGTCAATGCCGATGTAAGTATATTTTAATGTTTATTTTACTTCTTTTTTACTATTTTAATGGTAATTTTACAACTTATTTATTTAACGGTGTTGTTTGTTGTTTTTTGTCATTTCCTGCACAAGTTGAGTGGAGTAAGGCATACAAAGCATAAATGGTAAAATTACAACAAACGATTGCTTTTCCTTATATAACTTGCAAAACAAGTCACTAAAATGCCTCAATTAACACATAAAATATGGTACTTTTGAGCATTTATCATTCACATAAACTAATACTCAAAGAAACTTTTAAAAATTGATTTTTTTTCTCTTCTTAAGTTTATTCTTTGTTTTTTATTTCAAAAATGTATTTATGTACTACTTGAAATATTATAGAATGATAAATTCTTAGTGTTTTATGAAAATTTGAAATATTGTTGGAAATATGTTGTGTCATAGCTTTTTTACTCGGTTTTAAGAGTCAACCAAACCGAACCGCATGCTTTTTTATCTTGCGGTTCAGATGACTTTTAACCTCAAACTGAACCAAACCGCACCGTGAACATCCCTAATTTTAAAAGTAGTTAAAGTCAAAGTCAAAAGATTTTAATGATAAAACAATTCATTGAAATCTACCAACGCTAGGTAGATAGATAGACTCATTTCCTGTTGGCGGCTAAGGGAGAGTAAGAAAATCAAATGATTGTTTTTTAATCAGCGTCACCTTTTCTTTTGGGTAAACAGGTACTACGAGCCTTTCACAATCAACATAAAAAATGGTTAGTTTATATGAATTAGATTCTTTCATAAAAACATATTCACAAGTATCTAATTTTGATGATGGCAATACCATTCAACTTTGTTACACGCTTAAATTACAACATTTTTTTTAATAAGCTACATGAAAATAATTTTTTTGGGGTGTAATTAACTGTTTTGAATAATATATAGATCATTTTTAATAAGGTAACTAACGGGTGAAATTTCCTTTGTTGTCTAGTTAGGGTGTGTTTCCTTCGTTAATGGTCGAACTCATTGTGGCTGAACATACGTAATCTCTTCCTTAGGGGGGGGGGGGGGGGGGCAAAAGACATTGTGTCGTCCAAGTAAGTACAAGGGCTAATAGATCTCAAATTGTGTAATCAGAGATAGGTGGAAACACCTATCCAATAAATACAAGGTCCCTTAATAACTGTCATGAAGTTGGTTATGCTCAAAGAGGTAGAGCGCGTTGGCGCTTTAATAGGAACAAGGTGGTTTGTGATATGTATCATAATGTAGTTACCCTGACTTGCATGTCGTTCTAAGGTATTATTTATCCATAGATGGTGTAGGAGAACATATCTCATGCGGCCTTATGAGGTGGTCATTAGGAGAGGGGGGGGGGGGGGGGGCAAAAGACACTGTGTCGTCCAAGTAAAGGGGCTAATAGATCTCAAATCGTGTAATCTGAGATAGGTGGAAGCACATATCCAATAAATATGAGGTCCTTTAACAACTATCAGGAAGTTGGTTACGCTCAAAGAGGTAGAGCACGTCGGCGCTTTAGTAGGAACAAGGTGGTTCGATGTATCAGAATGTAGTCCCGCGACTTGCACGTCGTTCTAAGGCATTATTTATCCATAGATGGTGTAGGAGAACAGATCTCACGTGGCCTTATGAGGTGGTAATTTGTTAGATCTTCTTGTCATGTTGAACGACACAAAGGATCATTTGGCATGACCTTTTGGACTATACTCTAACACCCTTATTTATGGAAAAGAAAAGGAAACAGACAGAAAGAACAAAATTACAAGAATTATCTCTGTTATTTTACAATATATATTTTCAAACAACAAAAAGTTATTTCTGAAAAAGTTACAATATACAATTTAGACTTTTTTTTTTATATTTAAAATGGAATCTCACCTTTTATTTTTGTTAATAGTGACAAAGAAAAATAGTCTAATAATTATATACATTGTCAATCAATTATCTTTCACTATTGCGTCATTTTATTGTATTATTTTATACAAAACACACACACACACACAAATATATATATATATATGTGTGTGTGTGTGGGGCTAAAATATGCATTTCATCCATGCAATTAGGGGTAGTTTGAAATTTCATCCCTGAACTTACTAATCCTTCCATTTTGCCCCTGCAAATATTAATTATTTGAAAATTCGACCATTAACCCACTTAATGACTGCCACGTCATCAAATTAGCAAAATGTCATGTGAATAGACAAAAATACCCTTTTTTAATTAAAAAATCTGAAATTTTTTTAAAAATCATA
Organism: Medicago arabica; assembly: GCA_946800305.1. Taxonomy (NCBI): domain Eukaryota; kingdom Viridiplantae; phylum Streptophyta; class Magnoliopsida; order Fabales; family Fabaceae; genus Medicago; species Medicago arabica. The sequence continues at coordinate 5,599,910 of OX326970.1, forward strand.
AAAAAAATCTGAAATTTTTTTTGGAAAAAAACTGTTAAAATTAAAAAATTTGAAAAAAAAAAAGTGAAAATTAATTTTTCGAAAATTATTTTTTTATTAATTTGAAAATTATATATTACTTTTTTTTTCGAAAAACTAATTTCCGGATTTAAAAAACTAATTTCCACTTTTTTCTTCATCTTTAAAAAAACTTGGAATTTTTTTATGATTTTTAATTTTTTTCATATTTTTTAATTAAAAAGGGTATTTTTGTCTTTGTCCATGCCATTTTGCTAATTTGATGACGTGACAGTCATTAAGTGGGTTAATGGACGAATTTTCAAATGATTAATATTTGCAGGGGCAAAATGGGAGGATTAGTAAGTTCATGGGTGAAATTTCAAACGACCCCTAATTGCAGGAATGAAATGCATATTTAAGCATATATATATATATATATATATATATATTGTAATATGATCGAATATATCTATTACACTAGCTTACATAAAATATCTTCATCTTACCAATATGGATTGGATCTAGTGAAAGTGATTAGACTCTCTCACAACAACTACAATGAGGTAAGATGATTTGGATGTCGCTACTAATTCAGAGGCTATTAGATTTACAGAGAGACAACTCTAAAAATTATCTTTTTAAATATCATAATCCCTACAACTACAACAAATACTACAACCGTAGAGGATTGAAACACACTAAGAGAACCAATAAGAAAAATATGTATATCTTCATGCAAAAATTATTGGAAACAATCAAAGTCTCACATAATTGAAATGTAAGGTTTGAAATGAGTTTATAAGTGACATCTCTTAGCTTACATTTCGTCAAAAAAAAAAACTCTTAGCTTACTTGTTAATTTTGTAATGATGAGTTAGATTCAATTTAAAAATTTAATATGGTATCAAACCTTGTTTGTTAGACCACCCATCATTTATATCCATACAATAAACTCAATATTGTTGGATGTTGGTGGTGAGAAAAACTCCAATTTCACATAGAGTAAAGATAAAATCTTAGATGAGTTTATAAAAATGACATTCATCACTTATCAAATCAGCTTTGCAAGAACGAGTATTGAACCCAATATAAAATCATAATAAAACTCGTGTATTTCTTTGGACAAAAAAATATAACTAATATATTTCTTTTTCTTCTTTTCATTAGATTCTATAATATTTTATCCTTATTCTCCGTGAGATTGGAGTTTTTTAAACCAATAGTTTCTTGTATAAGCTGAAGTTGACTTGAAACTCTCTTTAACTTCCTCATAACCTCCCATAAGTTTATGCTGACTTTCCTATTAAAGGAAGTATCATAAACTTGTTATTTTAAACCCTAAGTGAAGAGGGTAGCACTTGAGTGATATTGTGGTTGGTGACATTGGTCAATCACAATGTCACAAGTAACTTTATTTTTATCTTGCATAAGTTATTTTTTTGTACACTTGTTAGTGATTCACACAGACCGACCCCTTCTTCTGAATATCTAATCCTAATTTCCACACTATTATTGTCTACAAGTTAGTGATAATAAATTCGTAGGGTAGTGATTCACTCGATTTCTCAAAAGAAATTAAAAAAAATCCTAGCATAATTATATTCTGGCTTTAATTATAGTTTTGGTCTTCTTATTTTCACTCACTCATAAAATTGATCATCCCATTTTAAAAATCGTTCAATTTTGATCACTTTCTCTATTGTTTGATTAAAAATTGATGATGTAAAATGACCAATACCCGTAGAATTACAAGAAAACTCATTTAAAACATCAATTTAAATATGATCTATCACCAATTTTAGTTTCAAAAAATTGGGAAAATGACCAAAACCTAGTGTTTTTAAATTGGGATGACCAATTAAGTGGATGAGAAATATTAGGAACCAAAACTATAACTAAACCATTGATACATATTGTACTCTCGTGGAATCATCTTTGAATAAAACTCAACCTTCATAAAAGATTGGACCCCTAAGATAAAAAAACGGTGTCACACTTATTGTGTAGAACGTAAATCCATGGATGGATCATCATGTGTAGAAAGTAGAAACTTTACTCATATTATGTATTGAGCAGAAATAACACAGTAGTGCAAGTTTAATCATGAATTGAACCGCGATATTAGAAGAATTCAGCACTTAAGGAATCATAGCATCAACCCATATAACATGATCAAAACTGGATTAAACATGACCAAAACATGACATTGCCATATATACCAACAATGCACAGATGTTACATAAAATGGCATCAAGTCTATTATACCTATACACATAAAGTAAGGGCCACAAACTAGGAATCTTGGATAGGACGTGACATTGAACATATACATATGATATCATGATATCTCTATATTTATATCTGTATCCGTGGATATAATTTTTAGTTTCAGCTGCAAACGTGCTTGTGCCCTAACCTCTTGTTCAGTGGAATGATGCATCAGATAAACATGAGGGTGTGGAAAGTCCATCCATCTCTTCTTGAATAATGTTATTTTGTACTTGGTACTGTCTTTAATTAATTGGGGTCATAGTCATTTATACATATTAATTGTACATACAACTGTACAAGTCTACTTTGGAATTTATATGTATATCATGATTTTGGACATCAATATTTCAATTCATCATAAGTGAAGCAGAAAGTGTACCTACGAACTAAAGTACTTGTTTTTAGTGGGTTAATGTAATGCTAGAAATGGGGCCTCACCATCACCCAAAACAAAACAAGGAATTTCCAGAATGGGACCAGCATGTTTTCTAATCAGTACTCTTTCAGGCCACAATCATACCTTCAATAATCAATTGAAGCCAAGCAAAGACCACTGCCATTTGACCAAATTCCAATTGGTTGATAAAATACAACGACTTAGTATATGTTTAATCTTTTTTTTTTTAAATTGTCGATTAGCTAGTTTAGTGACTAAAATTTCATCGTTAAAGTGAATAAGTATAGAGTCTGGTGTTTGAATGCCCATGTATATATAATGCAACGTTCTTACTGATTGAATTACTGAGTTATGTCTACGTATACAATATAATTTCACTTTTAAACGAGTCAAAATCGATTTTAAAGGTTTAAAATTGATTTTGACATGTTTGTTTTGAGGAGAATTGATTTTAATTCGAATTTAAAATTAATAGCTTTTGACTTCAAACATGATTTTTAAACTCGTGACTTTTGTGTAAACATACAAACATAGATCATTTTCCTTCAAATTAGTGTGCCGACTTCATGACGAAGCTTGGGGCCAACTCCAATGAAGATCTTTCTATTCATGCTACTCCATCGAGCAACATCCTTCCTTTAATTAGAAGCGACGCAATAAGAACCTTCTTCCCTAGAGTTTAGGCTGTTTTTGTTTCTTCTGTTTCTATTGTTGCCCTTCTTTAGCTCTGTAACAACAAAAAAAAAAAAAACATTTTCCTTCAAATCATATTTAAAGAATACATTTTTATAAAATAAATTTATTTAAAATTAATATTTTTTATCACGTTCTAAAACCAAACACACACTTATTATTATACTACGGAAAAAGAAAGAATCAAGGAAATATTCAAACTGGTCCACATTTTGGAGAAAGAGATGAATATGAAGGATCCCAACATGTTCTAAAAAGAAGAAGAATCAAATGGACTTTAATTTGCTTTTTCTTTTTCTTTTTCACGTTAAACGGTGTAGTAAAGTGATCAAGAGGGTTAAAAGAGGCTAGCTCCTCTGGAATAACATTGTAATTTTTTTGGAGTATTAATGAACTTTATTGTGAAATGAAATGAAACTGAGTCACTAACTACAAAGAAAGAGAGGATTCAGGGGACCAAGGGTATCCACCTAAAAAGAAATTATTATGTGGAGTTTATCAGCTGACCTAGGTTTGATCATTTCATCCTTAATTATTTCCTTATTATTCAACCATAAAGATTGTCTTTACATTATATTGCTGCCTCTAAATAATGGGTTATTTTTCAAAGATAAACGAAGGATATTACTTTCTTTTTTTTAGTACAAAGAATGATATTACCGATCTTTTTAACAGTTTAATACACTCTTCTATGAACCATTTCTAAGTGGATAGTATAATTTTTGTACTAGGATCTCATTTCTTATTTATTGGTACCCACTCCTTAATTTGGATTATATAAATTTGCCTTATAATAAGATTTTAAAAATGATTATGCACCCAACACGATAAATGAATAATTATGCACTAAGAATATACTGTCTTTATTCAAAATCTAATCACATCTTATCATGAAATTATTGTAACCTTACATTCTAAAACAAGGGCAGAAACGTGCATCTATGATCCATTCAGAAAAAAACATCCATGTTAAAAAGTGTCACAAAGAGAGTAACATTGATTCGTTAAAAGAAAGAGCATGATAGTATAAGAATTGGTTTGGTGATGAGCATATCTAAAATCTAATTAGTCTTTCAAAATTGGGATTAGGGTTTAATTATTAGACTAAAGACAAGAGTGAGGCAATCAAAAATTCTTTTCATGTGTCATACAAAATTGACATAATAAGAATCTTAATAATTATATACTGTAAAACTTTTGAACATGGTTATCAAATCAGAGTTTATCATGATTCATGATGCTATTTTGTGCTAGTGTATTTCAAAAAATATCAATGCAATGTGATCTGATAGGATGATCGTGCAAATAATTTTTACTATTAGTGTATCTAAACTCTATTAATCTTATCATCCTTTAATTGGATAAGTATAAAACTACTGATGCTCAATAATTTAAGCTTGTTGAAAAGATAATTAATGACATAGTATTAATAGAACTTTCATAATGGACCAGTAATTATGTAATAAAACTTTTATTGGGTAGATATCATCATCCTTAGTACTTTCATATATTCTTGTGAATAATGAGAAAGCAACACGTTGGGTAATGACACCACCACTTCCTCCTCTTATTAAGAAGCAAAGAAATAAAAAAATAAATGTACACTCAGCATGCATATTGTTGTCAATTTATTCCTACCCATGATTGGTATTTGTGATATGGTCTAAAGATTGTATGCTATGTCATATCTTCTACTTCAAATGAAGATTCTAACTCTGATTCAACTTTGCTTGTGGACTTGGTTTATGAAATCAGATAAAGCTTAAGGGCTCAAAAACCAATAGAACATAAAAAAAGAAGATTTAATTACGATTTTAGTTCCGCAAATAAATGATGTTTTATTTGAAGTGCATATTTTGTCATGCGGTGACGATAATTGATTTTGTAAACGAGAGCTGAAGATAAAGAGATGTATACTCGGATAAATATTCAAGTAAAAAGTAAGTTAAATTATAACTTTGAGTGTAAAAATCAATACTAAAATGAAACACTATAAATAATAACTTCAGGTAGAATCAGTTATACGAAGGTAAAATCGTATCTACTCAAAAACAATCAACATGTGAGACTCAATTCTACACATCCATGATCAATTTGCCTCTTTTAAAACTGAAACAACACATGCACATAGTCCTTGTAAAAAAAAATAAAATTGGTGTTCGGTGTTTTGTGTTATTCCCCTAAAGTTTGTTCATATTAAAAGTGGTTCATGCAATATTCAGTTTAGCTCTTTTTTATTTATTTTGGTAAAATTTTAGCTCTTAATTTAAAGGGCTAGAATCAAAATATTTTACATATTATACAGAGTAATTTCAATATGAATAAATTTTGCGGAGACTAAAAAAACAATAAAGATCAAAAATAAAAAAATTGAAAATTAACAAGAATAAATTTTATTTTGTCTTAAAGAAAGTAACAAACACATTCAACTACAAGGTCCAAACTCGGATGAAAATGTCCATCTTAGCAATATCAGTATTGTGTTTAGGTAGATTTTAGAGACAAAAAAAAAAGTATTTTTTACAAGAATTAAAAGCAAAAAATTATATATTAATAGGCAGAAAAAAGCATATTTAAACCAAATTAAAAATTAACTGGCCTATAAAACAGTCCTTGTTGGTCATGCATTTTTATACAAACACTACTTTTGCTTTTGCTTTCTAAAAGCTAAAGATGACATCAAAGTAATGTGTATGTGAATGTGAAATAGAAAGAAAAGGGATTATAGATTCATAGTGTCACCTCTTCCTATAACTCTTCTTCTCACCCTCTCTGCATATTCAGTACTATTAACTCTTATGATATTCTAAAACTTCACTTTCATATTTTCATTCTCCTTTAGTATATTTGGTTACTCTTCTAAGCTAGTCATTCCACAAATAATGGATACTCCTAGTTTCACCTTTGTACTCTATACCCTCTTTCTTACTCTTTCTGTTACTGTTTCTGTTTCTTCTTCATCATCATCACTTCCTTTGTCTTTGAAAACACAAGCTTCTATCTTAGTTAATCTCAAACAAGATTTTGAATCCAAAACTTCCTTAAAAAGTTGGAATATCTCTAACTACATGTCCCTTTGTACTACTTGGTATGGTATTCAATGTGACACAAACAATAGTTCTGTTGTGTCACTAGATATATCAAACTTGAATGTTTCTGGAACTTTTTCATCTTCCATCACAAAACTATCAAACTTGAGATTCCTCAACATATCCAACAACATGTTCAATGGAAATCTAAGTTGGAAATTCTCTCATTTCAAAGAGCTTGAAGTTCTTGATGCTTACAACAATGAGTTCAATTGTTCACTCCCTGTTGGTGTCACTGAGTTACCTAAACTCAAGTACTTGAATTTTGGAGGAAATTTTTTCTATGGAGAAATTCCTTCAAAATATGGAAACATGTTGCAGCTTAACTATTTGTCTCTAGCAGGTAATGATTTGAGAGGTTTCATACCTTTTGAGCTTGGAAATCTTACTAATCTTACACACCTTTTGTTAGGTTATTACAATGAGTTTGATGGTGAAATTCCACCTCATTTTAGTAACCTTGTTAATCTAGTTCATCTTGATCTTGCAAACTGTGGTTTGAAAGGTTCAATTCCACATGAGTTAGGAAATCTTTACAAACTAAACACACTTTTCTTGCAAACCAATCAACTTAGTGGTTCAATTCCACCTCAATTAGGGAATCTTAGTAGTTTGAAATCTCTTGATATGTCAAACAATGAGTTAAATGGAAACATACCTAATGAGTTTTCAAATCTTCGCGAACTCACACTCTTGAACTTGTTCATCAACAAACTCTATGGTGAAATTCCATCTTTTTTTTCTGAGTTACCAAATTTGGAAGTGTTAAAGCTTTGGCAAAACAACTTCACAGGTTCTATTCCTTCCAAGCTTGGACAGAATGGTAAATTGAGTGAACTTGATTTATCAACAAATAAACTCACTGGATTAGTACCTAAATCTTTATGTCTTGGAAAAAGGTTAAAGATTCTAATCTTGCTTAACAATTTTTTGTTTGGTTCTTTGCCTAATGAGTTTGGCCAATGTTACACACTTCAAAGAGTTCGTTTAGGACAAAACTATTTAACAGGTTCAGTACCAAAAGGTTTTCTTTATTTGCCTCAACTTTCACTTCTTGAACTTCAGAACAATTTCCTTAGTGGTTTTCTTCCACAGCAAGAAAGCACAAACACAAACACTTCTAAACTTGGAGAGATGAATCTTTCGAACAATCGTTTATCCGGATCAATACCAAATTCTATAGGAAACTTTCCAAACTTGCAGATTCTGCTTCTTCATGGAAATAGATTCTCAGGTGAAATCCCTTCAGATATAGGAAAGTTAAAGAACATTCTCAGGTTGGATATGAGTTTCAACAACTTTTCAGGAACTATTCCTATTGAAATAGGTAAATGTTCTTCACTTACCTTTTTAGATTTGAGTCAGAACAAATTATCAGGTCCTATTCCAATTCAGGTTTCTCAAATTCACATACTTAACTATCTTAATGTCTCATGGAACAACCTAAACCAAACACTTCCAAAGGAACTTGGTTCTATTAAGGGCTTAACTTCAGCAGATTTCTCTCATAATGACTTCTCTGGCTCAATTCCTGAAATAGGACAATTCTCAGTGTTCAATTCTACATCCTTTGTTGGTAATCCAAAGTTATGTGGATATGATTTGAATCCATGCAACCAGTCTTCATCAGAAGCATTAGAGTCTCAGAAAAATGGTGGTGAGAAACCTGGAATTCCTGCAAAGTATAAGCTTCTGTTTGCATTAGCACTTTTGGTTTGTTCATTGGTTTTTGCAACATTTGCTATCAAGGGTAGAAAAGGAATTAGGAGGGACTCAAATTCATGGAAGTTAACAGCATTTCAGAAGATTGAATATGGAAGTGAAGACATATTAGGATGTGTAAAGGAAAGTAACATCATAGGAAGAGGTGGTGCTGGTGTTGTATATGGAGGAACAATGCCAAATGGAGAAAAAGTAGCTGTGAAAAAGTTGTTAGGAATTAACAAAGGTTGTTCTTATGATAATGGTTTATCAGCTGAAATAAAAACACTTGGTAGAATAAGGCACAGGTACATTGTGAAGTTGTTAGCATTTTGTTCAAATAGAGGCACTAATTTGCTTGTTTATGAGTACATGACAAATGGTAGTTTAGGTGAAGTGTTGCATGGGAAAAGAGGAGGGTTTCTTGAGTGGGATGTTAGGGTGAAAATAGCAACTGAAGCTGCTAAAGGTCTTTGCTATTTGCACCATGATTGTTGTCCTTTGATTGTTCATAGAGATGTTAAGTCAAATAACATATTGTTGAACTCTGAGTTTGAGGCTCATGTTGCTGATTTTGGACTTGCTAAGTTCTTGCTGCAAGATACTGGTGGGACTTCTGAATGCATGTCTTCTATTGTTGGTTCTTATGGCTACATTGCTCCAGGTACTTTTAATTTTGATATTCAAAAAATAGATATTTAAATTAGTTAGACTGAATAATGAGAACTATTTCAAGTAGATTTGGTGCTGTGTTTGGTTGAAACTTGACAGTTTGCTAAAGTAAGATTAATGTAAAATTTTCAAGAGTATTTTTTTGGTTAATTTATGTTTTGTCCCTATAATAGGGTCACTTTCTAGTTTTAGTCACTTGATTTTTTATGGCTTAATGCTTAAATGCTCAATTAGTCCTTTAACTTGATTTTAAGTATCTGTTTGGTCCTATAAGTAATAAAAGGTCTGTTTAGTCCCTTAACTTTATTTAAAGTAACGGTTTGGTTCCTTCTGTTGATTTAGTTTAAAAAAACGTTAAATTTTAGTCCTTTAACTTATTTAATTAGTATTAGTTTGGTCCTTAAACTTAACGTTTTTTTTAATTAAATTAACATAATGGACCAAACCGATACTTTAAATAAAATTAAGAGATCTAAACATACATTTTATTACTTATGGGACCAAACCGATACTTAAAATCAAGTTTATGGACCAATCGAGCATTTAAGCATTTTTTATTTATTTTTTCCCTTTAATTCAATATTATCATTTTTATGAGCTAAACATTGACTATAAGTTTAGGACACATTATTGCCTAGCTTAAGCTACCCAACAATATTGTTTAGATTACTGCAGTGGTGATTTGATTAGGTAGGATGAGTGAGTGCAAACCAACATGGGTAGGATGAGTGAGTCCAAACCAACGTGGTTTTTTTTTAAATGTTAACGGGTGCTCCCGTGACATTAGTTAAAAAACCTATATATAATATGAGTATTTTGGAACTTGTGTAATTAAAATGTAAAAAGGTAAAAGATAATGTTTTCAATGCATAATTTTTTTTTTCCTTGACTAGTGCCTCAGGGTACTAGTTATAACAAGATATTTTTTTCAGCGAACCAACTGTAGTTATGGTTATGATTATTTTGGATCCATTTAATAATCAGATAAATATTCATAGTCAAAAAGTCAATATGAAGGGAATGAGTATACTTTTTTTATGTTATTTTTAATTGACACAAAACATTCCTTTTTTATACTACTGTACTACCACTACCACTATAGCACATTCTTGCCATTTCTGGGACCACATTATGTCCTTCATGTACGTGAATTCCAAGACTAGTAAATGCTCCACTTACAAAGGAAAATTCTTTCAATCTTTTGCTTTTCTTGTCCCAAGCTTGGTTTGTTATTTTGCATGCCTTGAAACCATAAAATCATATTCAAACCCAAACAAATCACAACCATCTTTTTCTGACTAAAACCCACTAATATCATATCTCTAGTAGCTAACACATGCACAATAACCAAAAGCATATGTAACAGAATATGTAGATATTATAGTTTAAATTGTGAAAGGAAGCAATTATGTATACTGATTCTGAAATATGTTACAGAATATGCATACACATTGAAAGTGGATGAGAAAAGTGATGTATACAGCTTTGGAGTGGTGCTACTAGAACTTTTAACAGGGAGAAGGCCAGTGGGAGATTTTGGTGAAGAAGGAATGGATATTGTTCAATGGACTAAGTTACAAACTGATTGGAACAAAGAAAGTGTGGTGAAGATTCTTGATGGGAGGTTACATAACAATATTCCTTTAGATGAAGCAATGCAGTTATTCTTTGTAGCTATGTGTTGTGTTGAGGAACAAAGTGTGGAACGACCAACCATGAGAGAAGTGGTTGAAATGCTAGGACAAGTAAAGCAACCAAATACATTTCAAGTGTAATGTGTGAGTCATCAATGAAATGATTATAAATAAGAGAATGAAGAAATAAAGAATAAGGTGTGACTTTGCATGTATGTGTTCATGTTGGCTAGGTGTCAATTTTCCTAACTAGCTAGTTTGTGTTATTTGAGAATTTTGAAGATTTTGTTTAACTGTTTATTAGCTAGACTTGGACCGTTCAAAAAAATAATACTATGGTTGGATAATGATGCATTAAAAAGGGAGGAGAGGATTCAATTATTGTTAATACTGCAATACAATTTAGGATTGAGATTGAAGTTGAATGAATACATACCTTGGCTTGGCTTACCTTTACAATTTCCACAAAAAATTGTCTAGTTTTTTTTCTTTTATCAATTAGAAATATCAAGGAAGATTGCTCAATAGGCCCTTTATTTGCTCATGGTCCCTCAGAATGCCAAAAGTGTACCTCTTGAAAGTTACGATCAAAACCTCTTGGACCATAATTCCTGCTTGCTCAAGTTCGGAGATTACAATTCGAACTGGTTTTACTTATGTATCAGCCAACATACATGTGCTACTCAGCATCCCCTACGATATACCTTTTCATGTTTTCATCATCCACCAAAGTTTAATTATTGAGAGCTTCTACGGTACACCCGCAAATTAAGGTGTATCGGTACTCCTACTTCAAAAAAAATTTAAATTAACTATTATTTTTATGGAATAAAGAGCTAGCTGTTGATATTTAAATTTTAGAAAATGTCATTTCATAAGAAAAAACATCATTTCATTGTTTATAAAAATTATACTAATTTTTTTAAAATTTTATTGTAAAAAATAATCAAAATTTTCTATTATGAGTACTAAAAATTCAGAAAAATTAAATTTTATTTCGTTGACGTTTTTGGTAAATAATGTTTAATTATAGTTTTTCTTTTCAAAAAATAACACATTTAACTATTAATTTATTGATTTGGTGTACCAATACACTTAGGGGGGTGTATTAGATTAGGATTTTAAAGGATAATTTTTGTTTAAAAAAGTCTTGGGGATTTTAAAAGACTTTGCAGGATTTTGATGACGTTGATGATTTTAAAAGACTTTGCAGGATTTAATTCATAAGATTTTAAAGAATTTGAAATGATTTTAATGGATTTCAATAGATTTTATGAATTTCAAGGACTCGTTGAAAAAAAATGATCATAACACACTCTCTTTCACAAAATCACAAAATCGAACACACTCTCTTTCACAAAATCTTCATGCAGACTCTTTTATTTATTTTACTCTTTTTTTTTTACGGAAGAGCTTGCGAGAGAGAGGGGGGGAGAGAGGGAAACGAGAGAGTGAGAGAGAAGAGAGAGAGGGGGAGGGAAAAGAGAGGGAGAGAAGAAGAGAGTGAGAGAGAAGGGATACGAGAGAGGAGAGAGAGATATAAAATAAAAGAAAAAACAATCCTAAAAAATCTCATGTTTTCATGAAAGACTTTTTTATGCTAAAATTTCACTAGAAAATCTTTCAAAATCCATCAAAATCTGATTTATTAAACAATCCTTCGAAATTTGAATGATTTTGAATACCACAAGACTTTTTTTAAATGATGAAGAGTCTTTATTGAATACCACAAGACTTTTTTTAAATTGCATAGAGTCTTGATTGAATACCGCAGGACTTTTTTTAAATTGGAAAGAGTCTTGATTGAATATCACATGACTTTTTCATGATAAAAAAGTCTTTTAAAATCCCTTAGAATCATATCCAATACACCCCCCTTAATTTTTTGAGTGTACCATAGAAATTGCCGAAATTGCCTTAATTATTTATTTATTTTTGCGAGAAATAGTATATCATGACATCATTAAATGTTTGATAAAGGATTTCTGCATTTATTTGGCGTCAAAAAACATGCATTGCATATTTTGAATCATTTACATTGTTGTTTTGCGTGATTATTTATTAAAAACTATTGTTAATAGAGTGCACAATTATATGATGGAGCCAAAGTTAAAATGCCATCTTCTTGTTACTAGATTAAATGGGGGAAGAGAAGAAAATTGTTGTTGACATGGCAATATATATGGTGAAGGGAGATCACATAAAAAAATAGATTATGCACGGTGGATAAATTAATAAATTGTTCCATTTCGATGAATCCTTGGGAATATTTATGATAAAAGATCAAATGGTTACCTCTTGTAACGGGGATCCTTTGAAGTCAAACTCAATGAATGATCACAAGTACGACTCAATTGGCAGCCCACCAAGAAGTCTAACATAACAACATGGTTGTCCTTGAGGGTGCGCAACCGGCTCAAAAAGTTGCTCTTTAAGCACCTAATAATTGTTCACAAACACCTAAAATTATCAAAAATTAGTTTCCATTCACATAATTTTATTCTTATTTTCTAATTGCTAATTACTTTTTCTTCTTCTTTGCTAGTTTGTTAATTTAGAATTTAATTTTTTAATTGTTAATCATCTCTTAATTTTATTTAGTGATTCAACTTCAACGCTGCATAATTGACCTAGAACAATCAGAAAATTTTATGTTATTGATTATATTATGGATATTTATTGTGTTAGTTACAATGATGACTACTTTTTATGTTTGTGGATGTTATTTGCAAGTTAAATAGGATGTTGTTCTTTTTTTTTTAAAACGCGTTTATATTTTATTAAGGGCTCATTTTTACTATGAGAGTCAGACCTCCACTTTGATTGGGATGACCCTGCACCAACATTGTGTTCCTATAGAATTATGACTTAGTTTTGTTTGATTATTTCCTTCTCTTGTTGAAAAAAAAGTTTTTTCTAACACTGAGGGCAATGTTGTAATGCATTTTTCAGCAACATGTTCACTTTATCAATTTCTTGATTGAATGATTTGGTTACTCTATTAAATTTCAGTGTTTTTTTAAGGGATTCGTTGGTTGTTTTTATAACTAACAATTATCAAATCAAACAACATGATATATCAACATATAACCAAAATAACAATGTTCTAAATTAACTGTCATTTTCAAAACCATATTCAACATAACCAAATACAAACCACATTACAAGCTAAATTAACAGATAATCTAAATTATCAATCCAAATGACATATGATTTCACAATAATATCGATAGAAAAATAATAAGGGCAATAAAGGTTTTTAATTTGGGATAAACTAAAACCAAATCAAACATAACCCAAAACAAAATCAAACATAAATCATAAAAAAAAAAAAAACTCAAGATGATGTGAAAAATTTATGTCATAGAGTGAAATGTAGAGTTTGTGTCATGGAGTTAAATGTTGATTAGTTTAGTTTTGTGTTATGTTAGTTTTATTTGGTTGATTTAGTCAAACCTAAAATGGTTAATGTAAATTAATAAGTGGGGTGTTGGAAATTCGAACCTCAACCACTGCAAATATTATGCAATGTCTCTGCCAACTGAGCTAAGCTCGCATGTTGTTGGTTGTGTTTATTGTTTAAGTCTTATTAGTGAAGTTTAAAAGTCATATTTTATAGGGTTAATTAAGTAAATGGTCCCTATAAATATTCATAATTTCATTTTTAGTCCTTACAAAATAAAATCACACTTTTTAGTCTGTGTAAAATTTTTGTCAGCATTTTTAGTCTCTGTAAAAAATTTCATCAACGTTTTTAGTCTCCGTAAAAAATTTACGTCAACATTTTTGGTCCCTAAAATGCTAAAGGAAAATATCACATGGACTAAAAAGTGTGATTTTATTTTGTAGGGAGTAAAAACAAAATTTTAAATATTTATAGGAACCATTTACTTAATTAGCCCTATTTTATATTGACATAAACTTGGTTATGTTTTTAGGCATGCTTGATTGAGAACTTTGAGATTTGTAGGTATTCGTAGTTGTAAGTTTTTGGACTCTATTTTTTTTTAGAGCGGACTATGTTTTTATAATATACTTTATTGTATTTGAAGAATATGTACTTTATTCTAATAACTTGCATCTCACTCACAAGACCAACCTCACCAATAAATAACTATATTTTCAATTTTGTTTCTTGGCGCATTATAAGTAGTTTATGTCATTAGTTTGTATTGAACTAATGAATTCTACCAACAGAAAATAATAAACCCAAAGGTGAATACTGAACAAGTAAAGAGAGCTTGGAGTACAAAGTAATATAAACAAACAACAAGTCTAAAAACACAAAACTGTGTAATAAGATTATAACAAAAGTCCTTGATATCTATGAACACTCACCCAACAAACGATGTTAAGTACAATTTGCAACTATGGTTAGGCATATTACATGATGCTTTTATAAAATTTGAACAAAATATCATGGCAAAAAAAAAAAACTCAATAATAGCTATTTCCTATATAACTAATCTTGGTTGGCAAAACAGTACATTATAAACACCTTTTTAATTCTGCAACTTTAGTTCTTTGTACTAGTTCGTCAACTAAAATCCAAATACTTGACAAGAGCCTGATAAACAATATTTGCAACTCTATCTTTTGAAAAGGAAAAAAACAGAGATTTATAAGATCTGTAGGTTGTTCCACCAGTTAAATCTAATTTTCTTTATGCATATAAGTCAAACAACAATGAGTATGATATACGTTTCTTTTCATTATGCTTACATTTCTCAATAACCAGACAACAAAAAGAATTGTCATGGGAAAGTTGTATAAACTTACCACAACTTAAGAATAAACTAAACGGTCTCTTATGATCCAAAAGCTTGGAGTATCTTATGTGAAAATCGAGAATCAACTTCGTGATTCTTGATTCGTAATTTTACTTTGTAATCAAGTTCGCTAGTCAGGAACAAGTGACTTGGTTTATGCAAAGAGAGTGACTTTTGGAGAAACTAAGTAGGGAAAGAAAATAGCAAGGCATGTTCAAAGAGAAGTAAACTGGAATGCTCTTATTCAAGGAAAAAACATGATTAAATATTTAGGATTTTAAAAAGGAGTCGATCAACCAACATGTTTAACTTAAATATCAAATTATGAGAGTGACACTCAATAAAATTTAATAACAATATGATATATTGATGCAAACCTGGATTACGAAACTAGTAAATTGAAGAAAACAAAGCAATTATGGCGAATAAAGAGTCTAAAAGATCGAGATTAAAAGCTTACCAACATAACAAAATATGTATCCCTAACTGCATGACAAAAATGACTGAATTTTATTACACAATAAATAATTTCATTTGAACAACAAGAAATCAGACTCAGAGCACCAAATATGATCTCATTAACTCCTACTCTTCTTTAATTCTCTTCCACAAAAAGGAATAGAAAACCAAAACATGACATAATAAAATAAAATAATATAAATCAGGTGAATGGACCCATGTGCTTCATTGAAATCTCTTAAAACAAATCGTTCGGGAGGACTCAAATTCGATAAAAATTCTACCAACTCTGAATTATCAAATTCCTCTTCCCTTACAAACTTGAGAGTTAACAAATAGTTCAGAAGAATTGAGTTTAATCATGACTAGAATAACTTTAGTCATATTTTATTCACCATCAGACCGAACCTCTAATTATGGTTGACAAACAAAAATAACGTAACCGATAAACAACGTGAGTAATGGGCAATAAACAAGGTGAGTAATTTCCACATATTTTCATTCTTATTTCGTTTGTTTATGTGATTTTCATTGTTGCACGGTGCATTTTTTTATTTTCCGTTTTAGTGTGGTGTTTATTTTGTTAAGGATGAAATATTAGTTTTGAGCAAGTGTAAATTCAATCATTGACTTTGACGGTGTGAACGTTATATATTCGGAGACATGATTATTTCGAAAACTTAAATGTATTTGCATATTGATATTTGGTAATGTGTGGATAATAGCACATGTAAGATTAATAATAATAACAACAACAACGATGACGGCAACAACAACAACAACAACAATACTAATAATAATAATAATAATACTAATAATAATAATAATAAGAACAAACAAATTAATAAAAATAGTTTTCTATCAATTATTACAAATGTTTTCTTTTTACTCAAGGACATGTTGGTTTCAAGGTTTAACATCACAATCCTGATAATTTCATTACATCTTGTATCTGCTACTCAATAACATCATGGTGAATTGACTTTTTTCGTTGTGTCTGAAATGTTTGATGTCAACAAGTTAACCATGGTTTCCTTGCCTTACTACTATATATTCTGGATTATTCTCAGGCAATTTGAAATCGATGCTCGAGAGAGTTTATTCAAGGGCTTTACGGAGAAGAATGTCTTGAGTAAAACTTTGGTTCACAAAATATCATATTATTAGGAAGTTGAAGGTATTTGGTACTTTCTGACACCTTTAGGTCATCACCTCACGATGAGGAAGAAGAACAAGAGGAAATTGTTGCATACTTGAAGGAAAATCAAGGGCATGAAAATGTCAAGGTTGAAGGTCAAGATATCACTCAATCTCAAATTTTGGGTGCAAACTCTTATTGTGTGTTGGAACAAATTGTTGATATGCTTTGGCACTTACGAGTGCAACAAAGTATAACATTCTCTTTCGAGACATGGCTGATGTGCAAGAAGTCTAAGAACATGTACATGGTTGTAGTGGTCTTTTGAACGACGATGATTTATACACTTTTTCATTAGCTTGTTGTTTTTTATTTGCAGTTTGTTTGTCATTATGTGTATTAATAACAATTATAAGATTTATATTTTATTTTTGAGAGAATTTTCATGTATATTTGAATACATGTTAATAAAATTAAAATAAATTTATGATTGGAGAATGGTGTCCTTAAATCCGGTACCCTATCATTTATATGCCCAAGCATCCTTAAGACACATTTTTTTTGCTCAAGAAAAATAGGTATAAACGAAAAAAACAAACAAAATATTCCTCTCATTATTAATATTATTATTTTCCCGTGCTCTCCTAAAGACTTTCATTTCTCTCTCTTACCCTTTCATCTAAACACCGTCGTCGGTTAATCCAAAACACCGCGTCGTTTTTCACTTTCCCATTCAAACCACCGCCGCCACAACCGGCGAATCCCTCCGCCTCCACCGACGCCGCTTCATCATTTCCAGTATCGTTTTCCAGTTCACCTTCACCACCACCACCACCAACAACAACAGCCGATTTTCGTTTCCTATTTATATCCTCCGCCGGCGATTCATTTTCCGACGATTCCTCATCGGACGACGTTGTGCACACGATTATTTTATTAACCTGTGCACCGTCGTTCGTCGTTTTTGTTCAATTCGAATCAAAATTAACGGAACTTCGTTTTGCTTTGTCTAGTTTGTGAAGGTGAGCGCCGATTTTTCAATTTTTTCAATCATCGCCGCATGGATTCGATTTTTGCGTAGTGATTTCGTTTCTGAATTCTGTTTCCGATTTCAGATTTAGGTTAGCTTTCAGTTTTGGTTTTAAGCGTTTTCCAAGGGGTTTTAGTGACGAGCTTTGTTGAGTTTGCTAATTGATCCGTTCCGATTCAATTTTGCCTGAAATTTTCGGAAATCAACGTTTTTTGATTAGATTTTTCTGGTTTTGTGCATTTCTCGGTGTTGCAGTTCGAATTTGGCATACAACTGGTTTTAATTCAATTCAATTTTGACCGTTAAACCAGAACACTCCTTTGAATCAGTTTCTACAATTCTTCATCAATGTAGCTAGTTCTTTAACTTGGTTTGTTGCAGATTGAACCGTATTTAACCTATAATTTCAAAGTTTAAATGGAATTCATCTAATTAGGTCCAAGTTCTACTTGGTTTATAGTGGAATTTCAACTTAATGTTGTCACTGATTGTTGAAACCGGGTAATTTTGTGTAAGTTGTAAATTAGTTCACCTGATTTTCTTCTATGTCCTTTTTAACTTATTGGATTGTAACTATGAAGCACTGGCACAGACACGAGTCGACACCGGTAATTTTTTTGAGAAATTAGTTTAACGTAATCACATGTCAGTGTCGGATACCGGTTACACGACTGCAACTATGAAGCACTAACATAGACACGAGTCAACACTGGTAAATTTTTTTAGAAATTAATTGAATGTAATCACATGTATTTGTTTCGGAGACCGGACACGCCTTTGATCAGAGGTGTCGGTGCTACAGAGGGTTGTGATGTCAGCTTTTCATTTTGTTATTTTTAACCTGCATCGTGCAATATTGAACATAGTTTTGAATCATGCTGATCATTTATCACTCTTTGCTGTTCAGGTTTTTGCTGAGACTGTAGATAACATAAGCAGCACGCGATTCATGTCACTTTTTTATTATTATTAATCACTCTTGTAGAGAGGTGATTGAAGCAAGTATAGTTGTAATTTAGTCGTATGTCAAAAGATGGCTTTCTTTAGGAACTTTGTAAATGATACTGTCTCACATGGTGCCATGGAAGATAAAGGCCTAGGGCAGGATGCTAATAATATTCATAGATCAGTAGGTAATGAATATACTGATGCAACTTCTAGCGAGAAAGAATTCGACATGAACTTGGAGGCACAATATGAGAGTGATGGTGGGCCAGATGGTGCATGTAGACGGCAAAATGAGGGAACAGCTGACGATGGAGATGGTTTGAGAGAATCGAACTTACAGGCTTCTGGTAGTAAAGCATCTACAGTTGGAAGGTGGGGTTCGACATTTTGGAAGGACTGCCAACCATCGTGTCCTCAAAATGGTTTTGAATCCGGGAAGGAATCCAAAAGTGGATCAGACTATAGAAATGCAGGGGGATCTGAAGACAATTCTGTGGATGGAGAAACAGGTAGGCTAGACTCGGAAGATGATGATGGACAAAAGGAGGCAGGTAAAGGCCGAAGAAGCCACTCTGATGTTCCTGCGGAAGAAATGCTGTCTGATGAATATTATGAGCAGGATGGGGAAGATCAAAGTGACTCATTACATTATAATGGGATTCAAAAGTCCACTGGACGGAATTCATGGCCTCAACAGAAGTCTACTTCTGTGAAAAAACCTGTGCGTAGGAAATCTAGGATTTCAGATGATGATGGTGATGGTGATTATGAAGAGGAGGATGAAGTAGACGGTATGTTAAGCATTGAATTTGCATAAAGATCGTTTCTCATGCATGGAGTACTACTGTTAAAGTTAGCTGATAATGTCTAGGCCTTGATACCTAGTACACTAATTATTGATGAATTCCCATGATGCATCTTTTTGCCTATACCTTGCAGAAGATGATCCTGATGATGCAGATTTTGAGCCTGTCGAGAGTAGCCATACCTTAAAAAAGGTTGTTCATTTGTTGTGGTTATTGTTGTTATCAAGTTCTGTGTCATTTGTAATAACGGTCCTTTATCTATTAAGAGGTTGTATATTTTTGTTTGAGGTCAAATGTTGCTTCATTGTTAGTTTCAGAGTTAATAGGCATTTTATATTTTAGTGGATGTTTCTGAGTATTAGATGGTTTGATTGTTGTTCCAGGATAAAGATTGGGAAGGTGAAGGATCGGATGAAAATGATGACAGTGATGAAAGCCTAGACGTTTCTGATGATGACGAATCTTTCTATACTAAAAAAGCCAAGGGAAGGCAACAAGGTAAGGTTAGAAAAAATATAAAATCTACCAGAGATCGCAAAGCATGTGTTGCATCTAGCAGACAAAGAAGATTAAAATCATCTTTTGAAGACAACGAGTCTACAACAGAGGATTCTGACAGTGTTAGTGATGACGATTTTAAAAGCACAAGAAAGAGAAGTTTCAATGTTCGGAAGAATAACAGCCGCTTTTCTGTAACCACAAGTTTTTCTGCGCACAACAGTGACGTTCGCACTTCTAGTAGGGCTGTTAGGAAGATATCATATGTTGAAAGTGATGGAAGTGAAGAAGCTGATGATGGGAAGAAGAAAAAGTCTCAAAAGGTAAATCCTACATCATGCATGTTTGAAACATAGTTTATACTTTGTCTTTCTGGGTGTCTCTATTTAGTGTAAATATTTTGGGGTTTATTTGTCTACTAAAACCCATTGCATTTTATTTATTTCAATTCTCACATATATAAGGCTCAAATCATCATTTCACCATCTAATAATATGGTACCCAAAGGCTGTTTTAGATTTCATATTCAATGACTACTGTGTAGACATTTTTTTTTGGGCAAAAGTTTTGGCAGTATCTTATATTAGGAGGTTATGGTTTATTTAAAAAGGATATTTACATTTGTTATTCGGTGGGGAAATTTTTTTTTACTAGAAAGAACAGAGGGAAGGGACACCTACATTGAAGCAATCATTAGCAGATAATTGAGGGGCTAACAACTCTATTCTATGTGAATTGAATTTGAGAGGCAGAGAGATGTCCCTAGAATTCAAAGTGTTTTAGTCCAATCAAATGAACAAACAGGTAGCATATGCCGTTCCAAATTAGGAAGTCACCAAGGACTAACAAACCAGTTGTCCCAATTTTTTTTCTAACTAGTATCTTCTTATAACCCCTTGTTAGTTGGCCGTCCTAAGACGTCTTGACTCTTCTTTTTGTGGTGGGTGCATGAGGAATTGCAGGTTCAGGTTAATGTATTTGTAGGTATTGGAAAGTCTGATTGAATGCACCTGAAATCTTAAAGCGTGTATTTTTTATTCAATTGTTTTGATTTCAATATGCTAGGACATTTTAGAAATCGGAACCAGTGCTATTATTCCCGGTTAGTGGATTGACTGACCCCAAGGTGCTATGACTGAATAGTAGACAGTGGGATGACTGCTATTCTGAATTTTTTACAGTTAATGTAATGCACATTTACATATAAATTCTCAAAAACAATTAAGATACTAAAATTCATGACATTCATAATTAACAATAAAAAGGTCTTAAACAGGACCGAAACTGACCACTGAAGAGGGACAAAAGTATGATGGAGGAAGCAGATTGTGATCGGGAATCTCAAGAGATGTAGTGGTAGACAAAATCTAAAATATCTAGAAATTCAAAGAAATAATCGCCGGACATGTAGAGTGGGGCAGAGAGAATTGTGATATCACGAGATAGACAGGGGAAAACACGACAGATGCAAAGAAGCTAGCTCTAAATTCTTTATAGATGTTATGGTATTTGATTTGAAGGCCAAAATCCCTTTACCACCCCATAAAAAGGCCAATTAAAGTATTAAACTTATGAGGGATTTTTTTGACATTTCAGTAGGCTCTCTTAAAGGCAGTGTGATAACACCTCTATTCTCGATTTCTCCAATGCAAAACTTACCACATTGCGAGCTGCTCCACTGATATAACCCTGCTATTTTACGCAATTGTTAACACTGAGTGGAACTAAATTGTGATAAACTAATGATTATTCAGTTACCTACCATTTTGATATTTCTTTTTGTTTTCACTCTTGTTGAAGTTAGATAGGGGAAGTAGGGAAGACTTTGAATTGTGATTATGATTTGAATGCAAAAGTCCAAAAACTAACCCTTGTTTATACTAATACCAGGCATCTAATCCTAAATAAACAGGTAAATTATTCATGATAATTCACCCTCACCCTCATCTTCCTTTTCCTTCCCCACCCGATATTGCACTCTAAATCCTAATTAAGTACGGCAACAAATCATGAGACATAGAAACCAATCCTAAGCTATAATGTACTGTATTCTGATTTCTAATTACTCTAAAATACAACCCAAATATTATGAGATATTTTTATGTATGCTAGATCACTCCCTCAAGCTAAACCTTACTAATATATATGCTTGTTACAAATGAAACTCTGAAAAGGAGAATATTACACGGGCTATACAAAACATGGTCAGAGAGGCAACTTAGGGATCTACTGGATAATTCATCATGGCCCGACTCACCAATGGGACATGAGAAATTGCCTAGTATGAAGCACAACTAATTCTTTGCTAATCTGGAATAGTCGGGACCAAACTGCATTTGGGATTGCCAGGGTTAGATGTTTTTAGGGATAGTCGGCATCATCTGCAATGACGAGGCCTAACTTCATTTGGGTACTTGAGGCCAAACTACATTTAGGATAGCTGGTGTCAACTTTATTTAATAACGGCGGAGGTTTTTGAAGGAAATGATGCTGGGACAACTGACCTAAGGCATTTGAGATAAATTGCAGAAGTGGCAAACAGAAAATCCACTGAGAGAACTTGAGATAGAAATGGTGGCCGAAGTTTGAGCATGACTGACAACAAGAAAAATAATCAGAGTCAGTGAGATTTTACTAGATTTATAGACTTTAGGGAACTTGGCAGTATAATAGTGATGAGACAGGTCAAGGTGGATGAGGCTGCTGTGTAACCATGTTGAAGTTATAGGGTTTTAGAAAAAGGAGGAGGGAAGAGAAAGAATAGACTTTGAATTGTGATTATGGTTTTTCATTATGCAAAAGACTAAGCAGTAGCCACAACCCTTATTTATGCTAAACTCTTAATCCTATTTAGATTAGAGTAAATTCATGAAATATAAAGAAATATGTAAACCGATCCCAATTGATAGTGTAAAATATATTTTAAATTTATCTAAGATACAACCAAAATATAATGAGATATTTTTTAGTCTTGCTAGAGAATGTGCGTATTTTAGCATGAAAATATTGCTTAAATTTATATTTATATATATACTGATTTAATCTAATAAGGTGCATTGAAAGTTTGGAACAAAGACACGAGTGACTTGTTTTAGATTATTATTATATACTGATTTAATTTGAAGAGTTTTATGCTATGTGTATTGCCTTTCATCAGAGAATGAATACTATATTGAAGAAAGGCTTATTAATTTAAATGTTATATCTTATGAGTAGTCTAGTATATTGCAAATGGCTTGGTGAAAGACCGTGATCTTTTGTTTGTTATCAGTTAAAGTTTTTTATTTATTTTTTGGTAGTGTTGGTATGATCTCAGTCATAAAATTTGTCGATTTCTTGACGGGCCTATGCTAAAGAGGGAAATTTCAATAGCATTACAGAACTGTTTGTGTAAAGGGTGAATATATGCCATCATTTTAGGTGCCTTCTTTAATTCTAGTGTTTTACATTGTTGTGTGGGGTAAGACGTCTTGGTTCCCGTCCCGAGCTAGATTATTATATTATTTGTTTATATGGGAATGATTTGGTAGTGGGAATGCAGAATTTTACTTAAATGACTTTGATACCACGTTTTACTTAATTTGCACTTACAATTTATTTCTAATTATTTGATTCTTTTAAATGTTCTCCAGGAAGAAATTGAAGAGGATGATGGTGACTCTATTGAAAAGGTGCTTTGGCATCAGCTGAAGGGCACAGCTGAAGACGCTCAAAGCAATAATAGATCGACAGAGCCTGTTTTAATGAGTCACTTGTTTGATTCTGAATTTGATTGGAATGAGATTGAATTTTTGATAAAATGGAAGGGGCAATCTCATTTGCACTGTCAATGGAAGTCTTTCGCAGAGCTACAAAATGTATGCTATATTCTTACTGTTTATTAAGCATTCATTAATCAATGTTACACTGTTTCTATTATCTGTTTCCCTCTCTTCTTTTATCATAATAACCCTTATTATTTTGGTTATTTTAATTGTCCTTGTTTTTTGGAGGTTTTTCTTCATTTCTTTCTGGATGAAATGTAACACTTCTTGTTTATATGAAATTGCAGCTCAGTGGCTTTAAGAAGGTTTTAAATTATACGAAGAAAATAAAGGAGGACATCAGGTACCGGAGAGCAATCTCAAGAGAGGAGGTAAATATTTGTGTTCAGCTGGTAGAAGACTTAGTTTTAGACGCTCTGGTTCATTTTTATAGATCTTGATATTATAATAAATACCACAGAAGACCTTGCTGGATTTTTTTGGAGGATATTGTTTATCAGTTCACCTGTTACTGGAAGTTTGCATACAGAAGTTCATTTGCATGTTACTTGTTTTAGTGCAATCAGCTTTGAATAAAGGTCTATCTAATTGGGCCATACATTGTGTAGGATGACCCTTTTGCATGTCACCCTCACTTTCTGATGCATTTTCTACCTCTTATTCTTCTTATTTTGTTTTCTTACTTTATTTTCTTTAACCTATTGCTCAATCTATAGCTGCATCATGAAGTAAAATGTATATTGATGTGTCCTGCTTGGCTGAACATATACATACTCTTTCTTGCTTGTGATTTTTCCATACATTTCAACCTTATAATGTGATAGACCACTCTTCTACCATGACATTTTCAGTTAAATAAATGACCACTAGTACATGATATCTTAGAGTTTGTGTTTAGTTTTTAAACATTATTTATTCCTGTATGCAGATTGAGGTCTATGATGTGAGCAAGGAGATGGATTTAGAAATTATCAGGCAGAACAGTCAGGTTCCCTTCTTGCTTTGCATAATTAAATACTGTCTTTGCTTTTTTTTGAAATCTTTGATAAATTTGGATATTTGCCTATTCAGGTGGAAAGAATAATTGCAGATAGGATAAGTAAAGATAATTCTGGCAATGTTGTCCCAGAATACCTTGTCAAGTGGCAAGGACTATCTTATGCTGAAGTGACTTGGTACATTACATTAATTCTGTACATTTCTGTGCATCCGTTGTCTTCATGTTACTCCCTCCGTCTCACAATAGGTGTCCTATTTAAATTTTACACGGTTATTAAGGAAATGATTAATAACGGTGATGATTTTAATGACAAAATATGTATCCTTTACTAAAACATTCTTATTAATTATAGTTAGTGGAGTAGTTATAGATGATTGAAAAACATTAAATAAGGGTATGTTAGTGGAAAAAGATAATAAATGTTGTATTGGTATTATAAAAGGGACAAATAATTTGAGACGGAGGGAGTAGAAAGGAGGATGGGTAGAACATCTATGCACTGTATTTACACAGTAGTTTAGAGTTTTAAGTCCTTATTTAGCAGGCACTTGTGCAGTGATTAGATGTTCTCACATTTTGTTTGTTTATTTATTCTATCAGGGAAAAGGACATTGATATCGCTTTTGCTCAACATTCGATCGATGAGTATAAGGTAGTTACCTATTTTATTTATTTATTTATTCTCATTATACTGCTGGTTTTGCGAAGTTTATTCGTTATTTGACTGGATTCAATACCGTAGTTATTATCAGACTATTTGGCATGTATTGAGCATGTAGAAATTAAGAAGGCTTGGCTACAATGAGGTAGAAATTTGTAGTGAACTTAGGAAGCAGAAGTATGATTCCTAGTATAATTTGTAATTGGGTATGAAACAATACGGATATGAGGACTTGATGATTTTAAAATTTTAAGGATACTCCTCCCTCCGTCCAAAAATAACTGAGCCATTTGCAAAAAAAAAAATGTCCCAAAATAATTGACCCATTTCACTTTTCAATGCAATATTAATAATTTTTTTTTCCAATTATAACTCAAATTAATACTACTTTCATCACTCCCAATTCAATATATTCTACTTTGCATTTATGATAATGGGGAATGCACCAATACTTGACAAGGCACTCAACAATTTTTCTCTCTTTCACTTATACACTTTTTCTCTCTTTCACTTATACACTTTTTCTTAATATGCGTGAAATGAACAAAAGACTCGGTTATTATGGGATGGAGGGAGTATATCATATGTTAGGGATACTATATCAAACTCTCTTGGAGTAATCTTCTCCCAATAAAGAAGTTTGAATTTCTGATAGTTTTTCTCAACTTGGATTTGATATTTGACTGTTTGCATTTTTGTTCTTCTGTAATAAGATATCTTTGTTCATTTAACTGAGTTCCAGTACATCTTAGCCCCGTGTTAAGCATGTTTGGTTGAAATTAGTGCTTAGAATGGTGACCTGGTGGTAGTCTCGACTCGAGGTTTCTCCTCTATGTCCATCAGCAATAGGCTTTGTGGTGGTTGTTGTATTAATGTTTTTCTATGGTGTGTAATGGATGCATAAGGAAGATTCATATATGATAGTTGGGATAATATTTCATAAAGTTTTTATTCTTCCGTATTTGAACAGGCTCGAGAGGCTGCAATGTCAGTTCAAGGAAAGGTGGTAGATTCCCAACGCAAGAAGAGCAAAGGTACATATCTTTTCGGTTTTATTAGGTTTGTGTGGGTCATATGCATAGTTAGGATGTTTATTGTCGACGGATGTTGGTCCACTTGGTAAGGATGTGACTCATATCCCACAAGGGCGTGAGTTCAAATCCTGCTACCAATGTGAGGATCTTGCTGGTTGGTAATCGTAAGTACCCTTGTAAGCGCTTTGTGTGTTTTGAGGCTTACCCTGACCCTGATGCTGAGACCCAACTAACTTAACTTTCTATGCTAAAAAGATCAGGATTTGTACTTTATTGTAATTACCATAATTATAGGCTGAGTGTATACTACTATACTTTTTTATTTAAATTTTATTTTCTTGTAACTTGTTAATTTGGATAAATTTATTATAGCTTATAAAAGGTGTATCTACTCTGTAATTTTTCAATCAAGTGGAATACAATTAACTTTTTTCTCCTCTATCAAGCTAGTATTAGAGCTTTGAATCAGGGAGAGTCTTCCGCCTTAATTGCAAAGAAAACCTGTCTTTCCTTCATTGTGGAACCTTTAATCCACTGCCTTTGTTGCATTACAGTTCTCATTGCCTTAAGAGTAACCTTAACAGTACAGATGGTCGTGTGTCACTGCTTTTGCTGCTGCCTTAGAGACCCCACCAAAGAAAGCACCTTTGAGACCACTCAACTTCGGAAGACCTAGTCCAATCAGAGCTAGAGCTCTCAAAATGAAGTGTGCCCTCTGAGCCAATCCGGCTCACCAGTGGGTCGGATTCCAAAAAAAAAAGAGAGTAGGATCCACCTTAACCTGTTATTTGGACCCATGCCACCTGTTGTGATAAAATAGCAGCCGTGGAAGATTGCAGGGGCGGTTTTTTAACAATTGCCACGGCCAATTTGGGAAGGATAGTGGAGCCATGCCTTTTATGGTAGAATTGGCGGATTTTTGGCCGTCTGCCATCTGCAATCGATAATACCGATCCCACTCATCCTATGAGATTAGACGGGTTTGAGCCGGGTTGAGGTTGGTCAACCATTATTTTAATTTGTTTCCCACAGATTACATAACAGAAACATTAGAAAACATAACCCAAACAAAATGCCTCCCCTTTTCCTTCACATAAGCGCGCCCTTTCCCAACTACTGCCAGCCATTTTTTTTTTCATGGCGAGCCTTCGCGACAACCGTTGTCTGCCACAAACAGCCAGCCATCTCTCACCGCCAACTTGCAATGTAACACTTTCACAGTGGTATGCCGCCTGTCGCCAGCCCTCTCTGTTCGGACCCTCATCGACTAGTCCAAAGTTGGTGATTCGTATTTAAAGACTGATAAATGTGTTGCTCTTTGAAGTCATTGTTTGAAAACCCATAACCCTGCTAAAGCGTAAAGCTGTAAGCTTTAGAAATTAAGATGAGGCGAAGTTACCATAAAAATAATAGACTATCGTTACCACAAAAGACTCCAACCATTGTATCTCTTTTATCTTTCTAAAAAAAAGATGTATGAAAATCGTTATTCTTTTTGTGCTCAATTCTTTTCAAATGGTGTATTGTTTGTTTTTCTGTATCTTTTTAATTATTTTTAAAAGGTGGTCAGCCAATCCACCTAATCGGAGTGGGTTGTGTAGGGCTGCGCTCCCTCTAAGATTTCAAATTCAACGTATACAGTGCACTTATCTGCAATACACTGCATTTCCCCCCCTTCCATTTCAGGGGGAATGGAATTAGCCAAGAACAAGTCTTTTTATATATTCTATCATAATAAAATCCAAACATTGATAGAGTAACCATTCCATTACATTTCAGTTCACTCCATTAGGCATCGTGACACTTTCTTTTTAAAATATACTTTCTTTTTCTATTTTTGGGCAAAATTGACATGTCTTACTTTTTAATTACAAATTAGATTAGTAGCAATTTATTTGATATATCCATTCTAAATTGTGATCATTTTGCTCACATTGAAGTAGTTCAATGATTTTTTCCTTTTCCTCCTGGGGGCACGGTTTGCATTTTCTTATAGTTCCCTTTCATATCCCTTTGTCTTCTGAAGCCTATTTCCTTTTACTAGTTATTTGGTTTTTAGGACAGTATGGACAATATCTAGTTTCTTCGGTTCGTATATTAAATATTATATAACATTATCTATTTAAATTCCGATCATAATCCGTGTCTGTGATGTTTAGCAAGTTTGCGGAAGCTTGAGGAACAGCCTGAATGGTTGATGGGTGGAAAGCTCCGTGATTATCAACTTGAGGGTTTGAATTTTCTTGTTAACAGGTATGCATGTATGTTTGTATCGAATTTTTTATTTTTTGGTCTTCTAAAACTATGTCTATTGCATTTGAAGTTGGAGAAATGATACAAATGTCATTTTAGCTGATGAAATGGGTCTTGGGAAAACTGTTCAATCAGTATCGATGCTTGGTTTTCTACAGGTATAGTATCAATTATCTGATTGGTTACAAATGCCCTTGTAATGTAATAAACACATGTATTTACTATTTATGTTCCTTATACAGAATGCCCAGCAAATCCATGGCCCTTTTCTTGTAGTTGTGCCATTGTCTACTTTATCAAACTGGGCCAAAGAATTCAGGAAGTGGCTTCCTGATATGAATATTATTGTATATGTTGGTACTCGAGCAAGTCGAGAGGTGAGACATCTCTTTACGAGTTTTCAGTTCATATGCAAATGAAACTAGAAAATGTATCAGATATGTAATATATTTCAGCAACTTTTATTAGACTGCAGACATGCATGCTGAATTCTCAAAAGGGTGCACTGTTAGGATTATGTAAATTGCTCATGATTCTCTTGGAATCTTATCTGTATTCAATTGATTGTGTAATGATTACAACTGATAGTCAACTATATATAGGCCCTAACACTAGACCTGCTACAGCAAGTTGCTAGTCAAAGTTGACTGACGCTTGTCAGTCAGTTTGTTACAACTGTTCTATCTGCTTTGAAAGTTAGTTACAAGGGTTTGCTAGAGTAAGGGAAGGCCTATAGCAAGCTCTCACGAGCTTGCACTAGGTTTAGCTATACTATTCCTTCACCGTCCCTTACAACTAAATTTCTAAAGTAATAACTCAGCTCCTATGTCCAACATATCTAGTCTTTATGCGCTGGTGGAATTGGGAAGCACTTTTCAATATAGTTTAAGAACATGCACAACATCATTATATGTTTGTACTTTCAGACAGTACGCATCCTGTCTTCTAGGAATATTTTCAAGTCCCAAGTTAATTCTATATTCTGGTTTAGCTTTGGAGGAGAAGATGTAGCTTTAGATATGAATTTCGTCGAGTGCTATTTTTTTTTCCATCATGTGTTTAATCACACTGATGGTACATTGCCATAGGTGTTGAATTTATCATGCTTCGTTATTTTTTGCTACGTGGAAAGAAATTTTAAGTTTTAAAATCTGACAGATCACAAAATGAGGTGATCTCGAGTTAGTTTGTCTTTGGAGAAGATAAATTGGCTATTCTTGTATTTTTCTTGGCTCAGTAAGTAGTTGTAGTTCTGATACACACATCTTTCAATTGAAATTATCCGTTTTGTTCCACTTTTTAATAGCTGAAAGTTAATAAACATAGACTCATACTGTTGTTTATAGTGATTTACATGCAGATGGTGTAATCTTTAATCACAGCTAGTCATTGCTAGTCTTTTTGTGTCTAATTCTTTTTTTTTTTTGCATTTGAATCTTTATGACAGGTTTGTCAACAGTATGAGTTTTATAATGACAAAAAGCCTGGTAAACCAATAAAATTCAATGCACTGTTGACTACATATGAAGTAATTTTGAAAGATAAGGCTGTTCTCTCCAAGATCAAATGGAATTATCTGATGGTAGACGAGGCTCATAGACTAAAAAATAGCGAGGCACAGTTGTATACATCACTTTTAGTATGTAACTTTTCTCAATTTAACGTTGAGTTATTGTTTATGCTGTTGAGGTAAACCTTTTTTTAATGTTATTTTTTTTTTTGTGATGCTCGTTAGGAATTTAGCACCAAGAATAAGTTGCTCATCACCGGTACTCCTTTACAAAACAGTGTTGAAGAGCTATGGTAATAGTAATATTTTCCTTTTTTAGAAGACATGTTAAACGCAAACTTAGATCTTCCGTGAATTTGTTAGATTTCTTAATATTTTTTGTATGGATAAGTAAATGTCGAGTACTTCCACCCACATGATTCTCTTTCTCTATTAGTGGCAGCTGAACATGCATATAATTACTTACTTGATGCATGACCGAGTAACTAACGAGTTATTTGTATATCCTTCCTTTGTATTAATCCATTTAATGTAGCTTACATGATTAACTGATCTACATACAATATTGAAAGAGTTAACATTGACATTCCTCAAGGGTGCTATTACATGCTTGTTCATATCCACATGTTCATTGCTGTGTATATTATGCTGTATCTTTGTACATACTCACTTTTAGAGTTTGATTACCGAAGAGAAACAGAAAAATAGAAAGAATGTTTGCAAGGGAAGATAAGACTTAAGAGAGATAGCTGCAACTGAAACTTCAACATTCTTGATGTGTGAATTCCTTAGAGTGAATGTATGTGGTTATTCTCAACTGATCCTAACTAACACTACGCTGACCGACTATTGTTAGTTCATAAAACTAAAGGAACTCATGCTCAACTTAGAGCCTTAGTATAAAACAAGTCAGCTTACTCTAACATTTACCCTTATGACTTAGGGTAGGTGAATGAGGAGAAGAAACTAAAATTCTGAGTTGTCCCTGTGGAATTGTTTTTTTTTTATGTTTTGGAGACTGCTTTGATTTGTGGTTCATGATTATATGTGCACTCTATTGATTTCTGAATAGGTTTTATTTTTTCTACCTGATAATTTACTTTCTGTTTCTTTTTTGTATAACATTCTCCCCCCACTCTTCCTGTTTTATAGGGCTTTGCTCCACTTCCTTGATCCTACCAAATTCAAGAGCAAGGATGAGTTTGTTCAAAACTATAAGAATTTGAGTTCTTTCCATGAGAATGAGGTATAAAATAAAATATCGTAATCATAATTAGTATTTATTTTTTCTTTCCATTATGATATATGATAGATTTTCATAGACAGCGTAGACTGTTTGATTTGATCCCAAAATTCAGGGATCTTGACACTTTCTCTTGTGGCGTGCTTATAATATATATCTGCACAATTCTTTGTAAACAATACAAGAAATATCCAGATTCAAATCAAGGGCCCTTTACCAAGGCTGTGAAATTTGGGAGTCTACGTAGACTTAGACTCGTCAAGGGTATGTAGACCCGACTCATAAGAGTCTATGAAATACTATATATATATATATATATATATATAGTATTAGGAAGTACCTAAGTGCCACATTGGATAGATTGAACTCTTGATAAAATTATATGAAGAGTAGGCTCTCCTCACCTTACAAGCCGATTTAGTAAGGATGACCTATGAAGCACAGACACTCCTTGGATTAAACGTGTCCCGGTGTCGGATACGTGTCGTGTCCGACACTTGACACAACACAAACACATATAATTACACCTAATTATATGATTTTCTCAAATTATTAGCAGTGTCCGTGTCTGTATCCGTGATTCATAGAGGATGAGTTACACCCCATATTTCAACATGATATCAGAGCCTATCTATTCGAGCCACCTACCTATCCACACACCAAGCCTATTAGTGCTGGGCATGAGGGGGTTTATTTGGAAAATAAGAGTTTATAAAGTGTGGAGGCACTCCTCACCTTAAAAGTCGGTTTTGTAAGATTGAGTTAGGCCAAAAGTTCAACAATTTGAAGAGCCTATATAAAATTAGCATGCCAAAATTATTTGTAGTTTTTTTTTGTGAAAAAAATTGTATATCATGTTTTTTTAATTAAAATATGAAGATGCAAACAAGAAGGTGGAGTACATTCCACAAAGGCCTAATTAACTACTTTTAATATTAAAAATATGAAAAAGGGACAGGATGGGTTCTCTCACGGGTGCCAATTAATGCCCCCTCAGTCCTTCTAACTTCATTTGCCCTCCCTATAATGATCAAATTAAAAAAAAGGCAAGTGCTATCAGCATATTAGCTATTGTCATTGGCAATTTCAATTTCACTGGGATTCATTCCAATACACTAGAATGGCATGGTATATTAAACACGGGTGCTTACAAAGATTAAACAAAGGACATTCTTCTCTGCGTACAGAAATGCTTCTATACATGAGTTAACTCTTTTCCCTACTGAGAAACGTAAACAACTTGCCCTTGTTTACAAATCAACTCATGAGTTTGATAATCCTATCCTTTACTTTTTTTGCTTCTAGATTTTCCATGGTCTTAATTTTTCTTTTCACCGTTAATGATGTGCATATATTATTATATGCTAGCTTGCAAATCTTCATATGGAATTGAGACCACACATACTTCGAAGAGTTATCAAAGATGTAGAGAAATCTTTACCCCCCAAAATTGAGCGCATCCTTAGGGTTGAAATGTCTCCTCTTCAGAAACAGTAAGTGATTTTCTTTTTTAGATAAAAAAAAGCTACTCCTGTTAGTCCACAGTATTTATACTAGCTGCTGATTTCTATCATGTAGGTATTATAAGTGGATTTTGGAACGTAACTTCCAAAATTTAAACAAAGGAGTTCGTGGGAATCAGGTTACATCTCTATCTCGTGTTGCTAGCGATTATCTGTACTGTGCTTTCTTTATTATGATGGTTAATGGAACAGTAAATGCCATTACTGGTCCTATACTGCTGAATTTATATCTATATAATATATACACTCCTTATAAACATTCTATTTTTTTTACTCTAATGCCAATACGCTGGCTTATGCTTGGTTTCTTTTTACTATGTAATTATGAACATTGCTTCTCAATAGAAAGATGCTGGAGTTGGTGTTGTTTATTATTACTGTTGAAAATTTACAAATTTTCGTTATTTGAAAGGAAAAAAAAGCTAGATCTACACGCAAGAAGCTATTTATGATTATTTAACTTTTTACTATTTTTATTGGGAAAAACTCAAGTCGCACGTTGAAAAAAGATAAAGCCTGAAACGAGTTTATACAGAACGTCACCCCTCACCTTACAGGCCAATCTTATAAAAATGAGTCGGACTCAACATAAAAACCTAATATGGTATTAGAGCCTGCCCATTCCATTTGGGTCACCCACCAAATTATCCACACACGCCAATAGTGCTGAACGGGAGGGGGGTTTATTGGGAAAAACCCAAGTCCCACATTGCAAATAGACAAGGCCTGAAAAGACTTTATAGTGGCACCCCTAACCCAGTAGTGCTGGATGGGAAGGGGTTTATTGGGAAAAACCCAAGTCCCACATTGAAAATAGACAAGGACTGAAAAGACTTTATAGTGGCATCCCTGACCTTACAAGCTCATCCTTACAAAACCGGCTTGGAAGGTGAGGAGTACCTATCTAACCAATGTGGAATTTGGGTTTTTCCCAATACACTCCCTCACGCCAGCACTGTTGGGCTTGGTGCGTGTATAAATGGTGGATGGCCCAAACTGATAGGCTCTGATACCATGTTGAAATTTGGGCCTAACTCATCCTTAAAAAAACCGGCTTGTAAGGTGAGGAGTGCCTCTCTTTACAAATTCTTATCGGGTCTTGCTAACGAGTGCCCTAAGGGCACTCTTTAAGGATCCCCAATTAAGAACTCTTCATTGAAAATGTCTAATACTTCAATTTCCGATGCATTGAATGCACAAGTTTCCATAAAAACTTACTATATGAAGTCCATAAAGAATGCCCTTAGGGCACTCATTAACATTTCCTACTCTTGTCAAGGGTCCAATCTATCCAATGCGGGACTTGGATTTTTCCCAATAGGTGAACATAAAAACCTAAAAATTTTAAATTGTTAATTTATGCATCTAGAGAAACAAGTTGACTGAAAATGATGCACCTGTATGTTATCAGTTGGATTGACAAAACTTTGATAAATTTGATTTCATATAATTATGTATATTACTAAATCCTTTCCTCCTAAAAAATCAGGTTTCTCTTCTAAATATTGTGGTAGAACTGAAAAAGTGTTGCAACCATCCCTTCCTATTTGAAAGTGCTGACCATGGCTATGGTGGGGACTCTGGAGGTAATGACAACAGTAAACTCGAGAGAATTGTCTTTAGCAGTGGGAAGCTTGTGATACTTGATAAGCTTCTTGTTAGATTGCACGAAACCAAGCACCGCGTTCTGATTTTCTCCCAGGTTTGTTGTTGAAAGTTGAAATTGATGTACTAGATTGTCTTTTTAGTTGCTTTGGAGACGATCAATTGTTTCTTGTGTACTCATGCAATTTTTGTTTAGCAAATGTTAACAAATGCCCCAAAGGCCCTTGTTAAGAAAATAAATTTGGAAATGGTGTATTCAACTCCTTAATAGTTCAAAATTTGATTTTTTTCAATGTAAAATCTATACTTTTTGATTCCTCAAGACGTGTCCTTAGGCTACATGTTAGCAAGACCCTTTTTGTTTTCATTATATTTTGATGGTTTTGGCTCTCTGGAGAATTAGTGATGTCACACTTTTGAGTGTCATTAATTAATTCAATTACATTTAAGAGGATTCGATGAATTTGGATATTTCTGGCTGTGTTATATGCTTGTCTGTTGAAATTATCATCAACTTTATCTGGGGTTTTAAAAAGATAAGTTGTTCTCAGCCATCTAATTGACCGGGTAAATTTTGTGATGTAAATTAAAATATTCCAGATTGTCAACTATTACTACCATCCAGTTTTTATACTTGCTAAGGTAGTCGATTCCTCAACATATCATGCGGTACAAGTGATGTAGTGAATCAACTTTGGTGTTTAAGGTGACATTTATCACTAGATATAGCCCCCTTTGAATCACTTGAATAGAACCCCTCAAAGAATTTATGAACTCAAACCACAAATATCAGAAAAAAATTGCAAAGGATTCCCTGGTTGAAAGTGGTGCACATTACCTGTTTTCTATTTTCCCCCACCTGAAGAGGTACACGACCAAAAATAACATAAGTGAGTAGGAGAAAACCCAGTGATGATAAAAATGCTGATGTTAAGATTTCATTATTGTGCAAGGTTCAGGGAGAGGCGGCTGTTAAAATCATATAGCTTATGACTTTTGATGATGCTCTTCTATGAACTCTAGTCTGCTTTAATGTAATATGTTTTAAGCATTAGTTTATGATAAAGCTAAGTTATAAGATATGTATTGCAGATGGTTAGGATGTTGGATATATTGGCACAATATTTGTCACTTCGAGGGTTTCAATTTCAAAGACTCGATGGGAGCACAAAATCTGAGCTGCGACAGCAGGCAATGGAGCATTTCAATGCACCTGGTAGTGATGATTTTTGCTTCCTTCTTTCAACACGGGCAGGAGGTCTAGGTATCAACCTTGCCACGGCAGACACTGTCATTATATTTGATTCAGACTGGAATCCTCAAAATGACCTGCAGGTGTATTTCAGTTGATTTTATCTCACTATTAACCATCTAACTGCCTAGGTACTTACCATCATTTCTATGTTCCTTTTAGGCAATGAGTAGAGCTCATAGAATTGGGCAACAAGATGTTGTCAACATATATAGATTTGTGACAAGCAAAAGTGTTGAAGAAGATATTCTGGAGCGTGCTAAGAAGAAGATGGTATGTTCAAAATCATTGAATATCCGATAGCTGTTTTGGTTTTACTCTTTTGTCTAACTTTGGTATTATCTTTTTTGGTATGTTTGGTATTAATATATTCCTACAAGATAGATTCAGTTGCTTGTGGACATGCCTTGAGGTCAACAATTTTACATCATTTTTCACGCAAATGTGTTCTACAGGTTCTGGACCACTTGGTGATTCAAAAACTGAATGCAGAAGGTAGACTGGAGAAGAAAGAAGTCAAAAAAGGAGGAAGTTACTTTGATAAAGTAAGAATATTTGTGAAATTGTAATGTTAGCATGTGTGCATCATACTATATATCTCTTTAGATAACAAAACCCAAACTACTAAGGTGGCATCATCTTCTATTTGTATCGTATAGATTGCATTGAATCATTTCATTAGAAGTCTTGGTGTTTTCCTTTTTAGTTTTTTTCATAATTAGTGTCAATCATTTTCTTCATAAATGGCAGAACGAGCTGTCTGCAATCTTACGATTTGGAGCTGAAGAGCTTTTTAAGGAAGAAAGAAATGATGAAGAAAGCAAGAAACGACTCTTAGGTATGAATATAGATGAGATTCTTGAAAGAGCTGAGAAGGTTGAAGAGAAGACAGATGAAGATGAACAAGGGAATGAGTTATTAAGTGCATTTAAGGTAAGATATGGGTTTCTTTTTTGCGATGACTTTTTTATTTCCAGGATGGAGAAGGATTTCGACAGGATGTGGAATTAACAAGTTGGTTTTCCTTCTTTATGTGCAGGTTGCTAATTTTTGCAATGATGAAGATGATGCAAGTTTCTGGAGTCGTTGGATAAAGCCCGATGCTGCATTCCAAGCAGAGGTTTGATCTTGTTCTTCTTATTGATATAATATTACAAAAAGTCTGTAATGATGTTGAGTTTTTAAGGTTTATGTTTATGTAATGTTTGTTTGAGTTGATGCTTAGCATGTTATTCTTTTACTTGCCTTATCTTTAATGTTTCCTTCAGGAAGCTCTTGCTCCACGTTCTGCAAGAAATATTAAAAGCTATGCCGAGGCTGATCCATCTGAAAGGAGTAATAAAAGGAAAAAGAAGGAACCTGAGCCACCTGAACGAGTTCAGAAACGCCGCAAAGCAGAGCATTCGGCTCCTGCAGTACCGATGATTGATGGAGCCTCTGTCCAAGTGAGAAGTTGGTCATATGGGAATTTATCAAAAAGAGATGCACTCCGATTTTCTCGTGCAGTAAGATTCTATTACTTCCAACAATTTTCAGTGTTATATTTCTATAAAAAAAAAAAACCTATTGCTTTTGGCAAGACCTAATCTTTGAGATCTAAGCATTTCCTTGATAATAAATTGTTGGGAATCTTCATCCCAATTTCATTTATATTTTCTCCCCGCCATCTCAGGATTAAGTAGCTAGTTAGTTGCTATGGGATCAGCATTTAAACATTAAAAGTGTGTGTGTGTGTGTGTTGTTTTTTTGACAAATCAAAAGTGTGTTATAAAGAGTAGGGATGTGATTGAGCAGACGAGAACTGAATAATTGAATGTGATTGAGCAGACGAGAACTGAATAATTGAATGCTCATATTCTACCTGGCGTACTGAATGTGAGACTCAGATTTTGTCTTAAGCTGGGATCGGAGAAGCTTCCGAGATATGAGGCTGAACCTTGAAGTGGCACTGAGTTTTAAACCTATGTCTGAGATTGTTTGGTTCAAACATGAGCATAACTTATATTTACGTTTCCATTTATGTTGGCTGAAAACAGTTACTCCAGGACATCATGGAGACCAGTTTTTTTTTAAAGTGACTTTCTTGTTCATCATAGAGATCATCATATGGGCATTTTGGTCACTTGCACATTTTTATATATATATATATATATTGTAGTAGCGTGTGTTCTAAATCTTGTCAGCATCTAAGCAGTCTCCCCAATGGGGTTTGGCCCCGTTGTTTCCCTAAAATAAATCGTGTCTCCTTGCTCCATTTATTTTTAGATAATAGTTCATTGTTGTTTCTCCCTGTGGGTTAGTCAATGGTTTGTTGATGTTGCATTTACATCTTTTTTGAGTTAATGATACCCTTGTCTTTTTCTTCAATCACTTGGCTCTTTCATAATGATATTTTGGCTTACCAGCATGTGTTTGCTGTTTGTGTATGTGTCATAAACATGCTTCATTTTTTATTATTATCCATGGCAATAATTTTTTTACTGTTGTATGATCATCCCCAATTAAATGGCCAGGTTATGAAATACGGGAATGAGAACCAAATCGACTTAATTGCTGCCGACGTTGGTGGTGCAGTTGCTGCAGCTCCACCTGAAGCACAGATTGAACTTTTCAATGCTCTAATTGATGGTTGTTCAGAAGCGGTGGAAATTGCAAACCTGGATATAAAGGTTTGTATAACATTAAACTCTCTTAAATCTGGTGTGTAAATGGTTTTTTGACGTGTTTGCTTGAGCTCAACCCTCTGCCTTGTTTATTTATAAAAATAGGATTACAATCAAGACCCCTTAATTACAGGGATAAGAATCATTGCCTATGTCTAATTAATTACAAAAATAAATATATGCAGAAGATAAAGGAAAGTAAATCAGAAATATTTCAGCAATATGTATTCTTATTACTTCCTTAGATGTTGTTAACATGTAATACTGCATCCAGGGGCCTGTGCTAGATTTTTTTGGTGTCCCTGTGAAAGCAAATGATGTAGTTACCCGTGTCCAAGAGCTTCAACTCCTAGCAAAGCGCATTAGCCGGTATGAGGATCCCCTTGCACAGTTCCGTGTTTTATCGTATCTCAAGCCTTCAAACTGGTCGAAAGGTTGTGGGTGGAATCAAAGTAAGTGTACCTTCCAAGTAGTTTGTGTTCTGCATTCCTTCAAGTGACTTCATTGTTTCTTTTGCAATTAATGTTTTATTTTTTTACAGTTGATGATGCAAGATTGCTACTTGGAATACATTACCATGGATTTGGTAATTGGGAAATGATTAGATTAGATGAAAGGCTTGGCCTCATGAAAAAAATAGCACCTGTAGAACTCCAAAACCATGAAACTTTCTTGCCACGAGCTCCAAATTTGAGAGACCGTGCTAATGCCCTTCTGGAACAAGTATGCCTATCACATGAATTCTAATTTAAGCAGTCTTGTTTTGTTTGTATTTATGATTTACGAATTTGCTAATTTATTCCTCCTAATTTCTGTATTTCTAACTGCCTTTACAAGCTTCCAATTCTTCTGATAGACCTGATAGTTACTTTTGAGACGTTGTTTCTTACATGATAATTCACATGGATTAGAACTCAATTTACTATAGTATATACTGGAAATAAGAAACACTGGAGCAACAGAATAGCTAGGAGATCATGATATGAATTGAGGGTAATATAAATATTATCAGTTTATGGAAGATTATAGTATGGTCGAGTGGTACAATTGCATTGATATTTCTAGAATCTTCTGTAATGTCATTGTTAGAAGTTATCAAACAGAGATTGATCTGTACCAGATCAGCCGTCTGAAACAAAACACCCTCTGTACTACAGTACTTCAAATGTAGATTTGGCAAAATTAGAATGTAGATTTAGCAAAAGGTAGTGGAAGAGAAGGGAATTTGGTTGATCAGATTGAGTGAGGACTTGGAACTTTCATTGTCTTGGCTATCTTTTTAATTTCCTTTCCCTGCTTTTATCCTTCTTTAGTGTGATCTCTCTAAGAGATTGGTATCAAATCGTGAATATTGTACTAATTTTTGTAATGTAAAACAATAGATTTCGGGTTCAGTTTTCTATTGTGTCTACATGAATGTCTACATACTTGTCTTTTTTTGTTTCAAGGTCAAGTATTTTTACACTTCAAATTTTAGACATGCATTCATACATCTATTTTCTGCAACATGTCTTCTTACGACATGCAAATTATATATATTTACCTAGCGAATTAAGTTTTTTCCCCAAAATGTTGGTTATTTAGCCTACCAAAGAAAATGTGAAGCTTTCTGTTATGAACACTTATTTTGTGTATTCCAGTGATCAAAGATAGTAAGTATGGGTAAATCAGGATTATGATTTGAATTGAACCAAACCTATTCCACGTTCAGCTTCCTACTAAGCATTATGGTTCTTTCAGTTAGAAACAATGAATGGGTGCTACATAGTTTAAGGGATTATCTCTCAGCATTTTGTATTTGTAATGATGAAACTGTACAAAGAGGATCCCTTGATTATAGGGATTAAATCTGTCCTGTATCAATCTAATTACAGATATGTACATTGAAA
Organism: Medicago arabica; assembly: GCA_946800305.1. Classification (NCBI taxonomy): domain Eukaryota; kingdom Viridiplantae; phylum Streptophyta; class Magnoliopsida; order Fabales; family Fabaceae; genus Medicago; species Medicago arabica. The sequence goes on from OX326970.1 coordinate 5,640,412, forward strand.
AAATAATATTTACTGAGCATTGAATATCTTGATCAATATTCTACCTTTTATCCTACTAATTGCCATATCTCGACACTTTCTTTGCTCTTTCATGTATAGGTGGATACTATGTTATTTGCTGAATCAATCTCTATTGCTTGTCACTTGCCATAATTGCTTCATTTTTCTTATGGTCTAGGAACTTGTTGTTCTTGGGGTAAAAAATGCAAATAGCAGAGTTGCACGGAAGCCTTCCAAGAAAGAGAAAGAACATATGATGAATATCTCATTGTTGCGTGGACAGGAGAAGAAGAAAAAATTGGGTTCCGTTAATGTCCAAATGAGAAAGGATAGGTTTCAGAAACCCCGAAAGGTTGAGCCTATTGTAAAAGAGGAAGGTGAAATGTCCGACAATGAGGAAGTATATGAGCAGTTTAAGGAGGTAAAATGGATGGAATGGTGTCAAGATGTGATGGTTGAAGAAATGAAAACTTTGAAACGTCTTCACAGATTGCAGACAACTAGTGCTAATCTTCCAAAGGAAAAGGTACCCCTGTAAGCTTCTTTTCTTTTATTGTATCTGTTTGAAACATGTTTACCTTATTTACTTCCCCATGTTCACTTTAGGTTCTTTCAAAAATACGCAACTATCTACAACTTCTTGGACGAAGAATTGATCAAATAGTGTTGGAAAATGAAGTGGAACCGTATAAGCAAGATAGTAAGTGCTCTCTCCATTCTGATATCCTAGTTTTGCCACACGAGAAAGGTTTCTGCTATGTTGGTGTGTCGGGAGTGCTATCTTTATTCTTGGTCTCTTGTATTCCTATTCCCTCAGAGGATAAGAGTTGGCCTGTGTTTTTTTTGGGTCTCCAGTGTCTACTACATTATTGATATTTTCCCCTTGTTTATTTACAGGAATGACTGTTAGACTGTGGAAATATGTATCCACCTTTTCCCATCTTTCAGGGGAGAGGCTCCATCAAATATATTCCAAACTTAAACAGGAACAAGAAGATGATGGTGGGGTTGGTCCCTCTGCCTCATTTAGCAGAAATGGAAACCCATTCCATCGCCACATGGAGAGGCAAAGAGGATTTAAAAATATGGCTAACTACCAAATGTCAGAACCTGATAATAATACAGGAAAATCTGAGGCATGGAAACGAAGAAGAAGAGCTGAAAGTGAGGATCATTTCCAGGGTCAGCCACCACCTCAAAGAACCTCTAGTAATGGAATCCGGATTACCGACCCTAATTCACTTGGGATCCTTGGTGCTGGACCATCTGACAAACGGTTGGTCAGCGAGAAATCTTTTAGGACACAACCTGGTGGGTTTCCTTCAAGTCAAGGTTTTTCCTAAGGAGAATAAAGTAATCAGTTTTGTGGGATCTCAGCGGCAGATTACTAGAGTGTTGGTGGCCGGCTTTCACTCTGCATTTACTCAGCTGCAGCTACTGTACATTCTCCGGAATTCTTTTTCCATCCACGGGAATAAGATCTGCAGATCCCTTTTTGGTAGTGTCCTGAACTGGATCTGAGAAATATCTCAACTCTGGGATTTACGTCCTTGAACAAGGTGGTTGAAGCAAATGACGATTTGCTGCAAGATGAAGCTGAATCTTGCCTGCCAATTGTTTCTTTTTGTCCTTTTGGTTTCTCTACCCTTGAATATGAGCTTAGCAAAATGTTTACATACGAAAAATCTTAAAAAGAAAGGTTTCCCACTTGCTATAGACATACTTAGGAAAGTATACACTGTCAGTTCTGCAATTTTATTGGACTGAACTGCTCAATCCATAAAGTATGTTAGTTGATGCAGCCAGAATTGTATCTGATTGTGATATTTATAGCTATAATGTGCAAGATTACACAACTCTTTTAAGTGGGTTCATTAGTGGATAGTAAAAGAAAAATAAATTCTCAGATTCTTGCCTAATGTATTTCCAGCATTTAGCTTGATATTTTTCCTCTTTCCAGTATTTTATTTTCAGTATTATATGCACAGCATAACACAAATTACGAGTAGTTATCATTTCGACTATTAAGTGTTAAAAAAAGCATATCGACCGTTAATTTACTTATTTTACTAATTACACAATACACACTTTAGAGGGAGCTAAATCCTTCATAGAATGCTTGTGCCCAACCCAAGCGGGTAGTAACTCTTTGTAACTGTTTTAGCATCCGTAGATTATCTGTAATTTTTTATTTTATCAATTATTCTCTTTCCTTTATATATTTTAAGTTCAAATAGTGTTGTTTCTCTGCCCTTTGGAGATAGCTCCTCGAATGGTGGGTTAAGAATTAAGATACATCAAAGGAGTTCAAAGAAATATCGTTCCTGAATTTTGTTTAGCTGTCACCCTTTTGGCACAACAAGCTGTCTGTGTGCATTTCCTACCAAAATAAAAATAAAAAATAAAAAGTCATCCTCCAAACTTTGTACGTTACGTTACGTGACAGGCTAGGCTAGCATAAGAAGCAATGATTATTATGAGTATGCTTTTGGGAAACGCCGCTGTCAGCACAAATCTGCATGTATATCGTAAAATTTGACTCATTGGTTTTGCTGAGTCAACCGGATTTTACCGTTTGTGGTCGTGTGGTTGATGTCATCCCGATTGACCATCCGGCCATTGGTCCAAATATAAAATGAAAGTGAGGCAAAAACTTATGATTAATTAACTAATTTTAATATCACCTAAAAATTATATTTGTATGGTCTTGTTAACCATTGTCCTCATGATAATGATTAAAGATTTTAAAATGGAAATAATTTATGAGTTTGATGTAGAAAATGTTACTTTTTAAAGTTTCAATCTTAACTTTTACTCCGGAGATAATGATTAACATTTATATATATATATACTTTATATATCTAATACACACCCACTTTAATTTTAGGTGTGTATTAGCTTCCTACTCCCTCTACTTTTGACAAAAAAAAACCCCTTTTCTCCTTTTTAATTGTCCTTAAATTGATGTCCTAAGTAATTTCTCAAATATATATATATATATATATATATATATGGAAATGTTAACTTGTGCCTTTAGAGTATAAGTTAAGAAGTTAAATATAGAAGGTTTTCATTAAAACTTGTGCATTCAATGTATTAAAAGTTGTAAAATTTATTAACTTGTGCCCTAAGGGCATAAGTTAACATGACCCATATATATACTATGCAGACGTGGGGCGTGCTGAACAATGATAGATTAATTAATGATTAATTAACTAATTTTAGCATCACCTATACTAAGCGTACTAATCAATAGAATAATAGTCGGTTTTGTTCTTGAATGTGTAATAAATAGTCATAATAGTTCTTTAATGTATTAAAATTTTAAAATAGTCTCCTATTGTGTACTCTGTTTGTCAAAATAGTCTTCAACAATCAAATAATTCATCAATACCACAACAACTCTTTTCATATAAGGATTGAATTGATAGCAAATTAATACTTACAAGGATTGATACGACAATAAGTAAGTATTTGAAGGACTAATATGACAATATTAGCGAAACATTTGAATGGCAGTGACTATTTTGACTAACAAAGTGCACACTTAATTACTATTTTGACACATTAAGAGACTATTGTGATAACTCGTTACACATTAAGGAACTAAATTGACTATTACTCCATTAATTCTTTTGGTTGCTTTCACCGTTGTTTGATGAGGTTGATATCTCTTCAAGATATAAAATTTCATAAAAAATAAACTATATAAATAATTAACAAAATTAAAATGATCTAGCTAATTATAGGGACATACAAAACCAACTATTGGCTAAGTAACCGATCAAAATTCATGAATATGCATGTGCAAAATTGTTGGAGTTCACAAACAACCATGATCCCCTTACCAATTATACTCTGTCTTTTCAACCCTTTGTTAGTGATTGAGACCAACACCAATTCACAAGAAATTGTATGCGTGATACACGTTTTGTTCATAAAAAATGTGATACACGTTTTACGAAAGTTGAATTTAGCCTCAATTCACGAAAAATTTGGACCCCCTTTTGCTCTAGTCGTCCTAATTTTCCCAGATTTTCCAACTTCTCTTGTCCCACACATACACACAATTCATGCTGTTAGTGGGGTGATGTACCTATGAAAAGGGCTCAAATCCAAAAATATCGTACCACATGAGGAAAAGACCTTTCTCTAATTATAACCCTCCTCAAAATTCATAACAGTGGTATTGCTTTCATGTCATGTAGGATGTGTGTGTATGTGTTGGAGATAGAAATTAATTCTTCTACATGAGCATACTTTCTTATAATCATGTTATTGTTTTCTGTAAAAAATAATAATAATCATATTATTGTTGTAAAGTATCCACTAATCTTTAGTAAGGTTTTCCCTCAACCTCAATTTTTCATTCACAATTCAAACTCGAAAACCTTAAAGATATTTTGACACACATATATATATAGCAAGTAATAAGGCTGAACATTATTATGCAATCTGAAAGATGAGGTAAAGTAGAGATATTCTTCATATTGAAGCAACTTTTTGTTTAACAATTTATAGATATGGAGAAAATTTTGTACCAAAAAAAAAAGATATAAAGAAAATCATATAAACAATCAATTTGAGAAGTCGACCAAACCTTTCTAAAGTTCATTTGTCAATTTTAACCAAAATGGGAGAGAGAAAACATACCATTCACTCACCCAATGTTTGCCGGAGAAATTATTCTTTCACATTCTGCATGCATGGCTAGTTGTGGTCCTACCATTATTAAAGAGGTAGAAGTCTATCTTTGGTGTAAATGTGTAATTTAATTTCACATTTGTATTGTAGGGTTTCTCTTGCAATTTAAGATATCTAATTTTAGGATCTGTCTATCATGCATAAGTAAATTACTCTTGTATCATGTTCAAATCTATTTTTTTGTCAAAAAAAAATGTCCAAATCTATTTTATATTATTAAATTAATAAATTTTATCGTATTTAATTAATCTATGATACATACGCCCCATCTAACAAGATAACTAGGTGATTGAATCACACAAAAATAAGTCCAAATGGTCAAACGAAAAACCCATTTGGATAATAAAGATCACATTTATGACTTCTTTTTTTGTCAACCTTTCATTCTTAAGAAGAATAAAACTTTAGTAATATAGAGTTCGACCGTAAGGTAAGTATATGCTGATAAAAAAGAAATCAAATTTGAATTTCCTTGAACAATTCGTCCACCCGTGAAATTTAGTTTGAGCTTGATCACTTGGTTCATTTATGATTTTTTGAAGGAACGATCTAACGGTTCTATTAAATTAAATTTCCACTTTGCAATTATCTTTAAATTTAAATTTTCAGTTGGAGTAAGTCTAGGGAATTAGTTTTTATAGGGGTTCTCAAGTTTAGGGAATTAGTTTGTTTATTATGTATTTATTTCGGATACCAAATCACTAGCCTAAAATTGCTCTTCTTCCAAAACCGTAATTTTTAGCTTGCATGAGTCGATTTTTCTTTCTTTTTTAAAGAAGCCAAAAGTTAGAATTCTTTTCAACGAGTAAATGAAGGATTCGAGTATTAAAAATTCTACTCAAAGTGTATTGGTTTTAATTTTTTTCTTTTTCTAGTGGATTACTTATGGCCTATGGGTATATTTTTGAAGTAAATTAAAAAATTAGTAATATTGTTATTATTTTTTGTTACTTATATTATTTTAGTTTTGAGTGAAAAAAACATTATCAATTACCTATTGATAGTTAAAGATTGCACAAATATTTAATATGATGGATGCCAATTTGAACTCGTAATGCTACGTACTCTTCTACATGTTTAATGTGTTTGAGTTTTGTCGGTCAACTATTTGAAATTATATCAATAGCTTAATTATTGTTTGTTAGTTAAATTAGCTCATTTAAATTAACACGAAAAATCGAATTTGACAACTTTAAATTGGAGCACACTTTAAATTTTAACCCAACCATAGTTAAATATTGTTACCATGAAAAGTATTGTTATTGTTATTATGAAAAGTATTATTATTATTTTTTTTGAGAAAATGAAAAGTATTATTTGAAATTACCTTTCTTAGGAGACTTTTTGTTTTGTTTTGAAGGGAACCTTTCATAGGGATTGTTATTAATGTTTATTGTTTGGAGTATTAATTAATTCATTCATAGATAGACATCGATGAGCTACATATGAGGTATTTGGTTCTATCTTTCCGCCTCATTCATTTCATTATAGTTTTTTTTATTGGCTCAAAAAATAAAAAAACTGCCAACAAAAAAAATAAAAGTCATTATTCAAAAATGCTAAAAGTCCATTTTTTTCTTCTTTCCCGTAACATATATCCACGTATGAAAGGACATGGATCCTATCTACATAGGCTTTTCATTATGAAATTTGAAAAAAAAAAAGGTGAGTTTTTTTTGGCATTTTACGTTACATATTCAATATGCATGTTATAAATAAGCTTTTTCTCATTTTCCATTTTCACACGATTAATTTCTATAATATCACAGGAGAAAGCATTCTGCTAACAGACCAACCAAAAAGAGGGCGACAGACAGGTGCATCATCTCTTCCTTTCTTCTTCCGCCGTCACTTACATACACTCATTTTCTCAGTTATATCATGTATTTTATGTTTGTTTTTGTCAAAACTTCATGAACATTTGAGTGTAATTTTCATTTCATCATCATTTTATTCTTTTTCCAATAAAAGAAGTTTTGAAGACATATTAGATGATCTTGTTTATAAATCACACTGCTACCACTTTTAATCATCGTAAACAAAAAATTATATTGGGACCGATTTTTGTTTGTAACAATATCAGGGTCAAAGCTGCCACCCCTCAAAACATCGTGGAACTCAGGTAGATATTTTATGTGACATGCAGATTTAGAGAGTTTATTAAGAACCTAAATTGAATTTTACAATTGAGCAAGTCCATATATAACTTATGAAATTTTGACATGTCATAGCAGCTATTCTAGGTTGTTCTAGCCACAACTTTTTTTATGCAACAATTTGAGATGAGGTTTCAAGAAAAGTTTCTTCAACAAGGCAATTAATGATGTTAAGGATCACTGTGATGATATATATTTATTTTTAATGGATTTTATATTTTGGTTGAATTGAAATAGGTTGAAGATTGAGATTTGAAGCATAGAAGTAGGATGGATTTTGCTTATGGACCTGGAAAAAACCATCTCTTTGTTCCTGGGCCTACCAACATTCCTGAACATGTTATTCGTGCAATGAACAGAAACAATGAGAATCATCGTACTCCAGCAATAACAGCATTGACAAAAACTTTACTTGATGATGTTAAGAAAATTTTCAAGACTACTTCTGGAATCCCATTTCTCATCCCCACAACTGGTATTGTAGGCTTGTCAAATTGTTCATTAATCTGTTTATATATTACTTCATTGTTATAGTATAGTTTAGTTGATGTTAGTCTAATATATTTCCTTAGTCATTAGAATGTTTTCTAGTTGACTAGATAGATCTTTTGCCTTTTTACATTGAGGACTTAAACACATCCTACTGAGATTGAAATTGAAAAATCTTAATCACATTCACCTGTTTCGGACAATTTCTATTGATCGACTCAAAGTCAATACAGTGCCAGTATGATTGAAAACTTTCAATGTCATGAATTATATTGAAATTTCGTTAATTTTATAGATAAGTTTTCCGACATTTATAATCTAAGTTATGATCGTTCATTTTTTCAGGTACCGGTGCATGGGAGAGTGCATTGACAAATACATTGTCTCCCGGGGATCGTACTGTATCTTTTCTAATTGGCCAATTCAGCTTGCTTTGGATTGAACAACAAAAACGCCTCAACTTTAAGGTTGATGTTGTAGAAAGTGAATGGGGACAGGGTGCCGATCTTGATGCTCTCGAATCAAAACTTGCTTCGGATAAAACACATACCATAAAGGCAATTTGTATTGTTCACAATGAGACAACAACAGGGGTCACAAATGACATGACTAAAGTGAGAAAAATCCTTGGTGAGAATCCTTCTAATTATAACTGCTATTAAATTATTATGTAATATTTTAGTCATCGTCATAACTTTGCGCATGTTTATGTCTTGAGAGATATTTGAATTTGTTGGAACATTGTCTTATTTGTAAGTTTTAAATCATGCTTGTTTGATTATTGGCATTGGTGAAACTTTCAAATTTTTTACGTATTTCTTGTTTATTAAGGTATCACATTTGTGATACCTTGTTGATCATGTGTGTTTGTGACACCTAAATTCGTAATACCTTGTTGATTGTGTGCACATGAAGTGCTTACATATAATCATAAATTTGCATTGCAATAACGTGTAACATAATTGATTTCAAATGCTATATTTCGAGTTACATTTGTTTGACTCGGCAATGATTTCATGATTCAACTCAAAATAAGTCTAAAACATGTATGACATAATGTGATTTCATGACTTGGCAATGATTTCATGATTCAACTCAAAATAGTTTACAAGCATGTAGTTTTAATTATTATTGTATATTTTTCACTTTTTTACTTATCTTAAACAAAGTGATTATCCTCACATTATGTTTTTTTTTTACAGACAAGTACCAGCACCCAGCACTCATTATTGTTGACGCGGTGTCTTCAATCGGCGCTCTTGATTTCCGCATGGATGAATGGGGTGTAGACGTGGTAGTGACCAGTTCTCAGAAAGCTCTTTCTCTTCCTACAGGAATGGGAATTGTATGTGCAGGACCTAAAGCCATTGAGGCTACAAAATCTGCTACATCACTTAGATCTTTCTTTGATTGGAATGGTTACTTGAAATGCTACAACTTGGGAACTTATTGGCCATACACTCCTTCCATTCAGTTGCTCTATGGTCTAAGGGCAGCCCTTGACTTGGTTTTTGAGGAAGGATTTGAGAATGTGATTTTAAGGCACAAGCGTTTAGCCAAAGCAACAAGGTAATTCATAATTCAGTGTATTTGAATCAGGTATTTGTCCATACTTAATGTCCAGTTCGGAGCAAGAGAGATATGTTGAAATCACACATAGACTAGAGATGCGGCTAAAAAAATTCTTATTTCTATTTACTTGAATTTATTGTGTTTTCTATGTCTTATCTGCTATATGTAGGCTTGCAGTAGAGGCATGGGGATTGAAGAACTGTTGCCAAAAGGAGGAGTGGTATAGTGCCAGTGTGACTGCTATTGTTGTTCCTCCTAACATTGACAGTGGTGAAATAGTTAGTAGGGCATGGAAGAGATACAATTTAAGCTTAGGAGGTGGATTGAACAAAGTTGCTGGGAAAGTTTTCAGAATAGGACATGTTGGCCATCTAAATGAGGTAAACTATTTTTTAATTTATTCAATTATCTAATAGCATAGGCTAACTTTCATTGAATCATAATAGCATAAACTAACTATTGTTGATGTTGTTATCTATATTATTACATGAATTTAACAAATCAAAGTACAAATAAAAAAATCATTAGACAATGTTAAAAATGTATAATATAAAAAATTATAATCATTTCATATGTTATATATTTTTAGCTGCAACTTTTGGGATGTCTTGCTGGTGTGGAGATGACACTCAAAGATGTGGGTTACCCGGTCAAGCTTGGAAGTGGAGTTGCTGCTGCTAGTGCTTATCTACTGAACAATGTTCCTCTAATCCCTTCAAGAATTTGAGTCACATGAATTATTCTTGTGATCATTTCTTTTCTGTTTTGTTATGTATTGGAAATAATGTGATTGGATAGTTCATGAATTTTATTCGTTTTCTTTGGGAAGTTTGTTTAACAGATAGTGAATTTTTATTACTTGAGCAATGAGAATTATGTTCAATCTCTCTTTAATTTGCCTCAAGAAAATCATTGAATCTCATTCAACTACCATGAATTGGCTCTAAATTAATTAGGAGCAATATTTTAGTTTACTATCTTATCTTATTGTCATTAAGTATACAATTCTGTCTCTCTACAAGCAAACTCACTCTTCTCTCGTTTAGTCTACGCTAAATGTAAAACTAAACAACGCATTGCTCAGCTCAAATGCATAAATAAGTGATTTGGCATCTAAAAATTATGAAATATATTTTATAACAAATTTGTGTGTCCATATCCAAAACCATTGGGTGTGTTTGTAATCTTTCAACGTAGGAAGTAGACACTCTACTTTTTTTTTTTAAAAGGCTCTGAGTATAAAGTCTGCATAACATAATGAATTTTTAGGTAGATCATTAATACTTTATGCTAGTCATTATATGTATCTTGTATCATATCACACTTCGCTTTGAAATATCCATCACTCCCGACTTCTTCAAACTTATATTTTTTTTGAAAAGTATGTTATAGTTAAAAAAAATTGTATTTCAAATTAAGTACAGCACAAATAAAGTGTTCATATATTTGTCCCTTGTTAGAAGTTGACTATAACAAATCACTCGGAACCACAAACAAAATGGAGGTTAAAGTTGCAAAATTCTTAATACATGTAATTTAGAATTAAAGTATAGTTGATTTGAATTAAATGACTTCCAACTATATGTAGGATGACTATTAACACATTCAGAAAAATGGATCCTAAAAATGAAACCATAGTCATAGATGGACATAATATAGAAGTTTGGCTACACATCATTTGTGGGGTTGGAGACTTGGGAAATGAGAAACTTAGACAATTCAGCAGTGGTGATGAGTCATTATGGTTCTTTGGATTGACTTTCTTTTTATATGGCTCGGTGTGATTCCATCCCTTATTTTATGTTTGTTTATGAATAATAATTTTTTTTTAAATAATTAAGTTTACTACTATGTAAAAGAAATTCTTTTCTTTTACAAAACATGGATGCGGGTACCTAAGAATCTACGAACCATGACAATCTACTGTTAAATACATCTTTTTTTAAAAATCTACGGTCGAATGTATATGTGGTTAATTAACACTTAAAATTTCATATGAACATATCAAAAGGAGCATAATAGACTCATTCATTTAACATTTTCATCTAACCAATGTGAAAAAAATATTTCTCAAACAAAAACTTCATGAGATAAACCATTTTTTAAACCGTCCTCAAAATAATCAATTTTCAAATTGTGGCTAATAAGCACGGTCACACGTCATAAATCAATAAGCCATATCATAAAAAAAATACTTATAAATGAGAAGATGATGAACCAAAAAAAAATCAGAAGAAGAAAAGAGGTTAGATTAGAGACCTAAAAACTGTTTTTTTTAAAATTGGAGACCAAAAGACTAAAAGTACATTTTGGTCTTAATAATAATGACTTCTAAAGCAAAACAAGTTGCAGCATCCTGAAGAATATATGATACCTAGTTTAAAAACAAAATCAATCATCTATTCAAAAACTATAAACCACGTACCATATGCAATTGCTTTTTCTATGTACAAAGCATAAACTAACTGATTATTTTCACTTATTTGATTAGCAAAACTATTTTCCTTATAACTATACATAATAGATTAATCAACACATGCAATTGTTCTTGTAACTGGAATAAACATAAATGTCACACATAAATTGCAAATTTAAACAACCTATGTGGAAAGCACCTTCCTTGTTCTTGTTATTGGAAAGAAAAGAAAAAAAACATAAACATGAAACAGAAATTGCAAATTGAAAGAACCTAATATAAATGAAAAGCATCTTGATGTTCTTATTATTGGAATAAAAAAAAATCAAGATAAGTTATATTTTTTAATCTTGCAACTCCTCGAATGGAACGGAATGTCTTGTAAAGTGTTCTCTGATGGCCTCACCAGATGGGGGGGTGGTAGGTTTGATTTCGGTACATTGCTGCTACTCTGAAGGTGAGACGAGTGTCTTGTTGTAGATCTTTTAAAAAGAGTTGATAATTAGATTCCCACTTATCCTCAACAACAACAATTCTTCATCATAATCAAAATTGCAGCAGGAACGTCGTCACCGTTGGTATTGGTATTAGCTCCTCCTCCTCCTCATCCTTTCCTCCAGACAAGTCATAACCAAGAGCATGGTCACCGGATTTTAAAATATGACCTAGACGAGTCTTGGTTTGCAAAGTTGTGTCATTATTTCCAAAATCTTCCACACGAGCAACCATAGCATCAGCTAACTGATATTTTTTGGCAGCAGCAGCAATCTCCTCCTTCTCATCATCATCATCATCATCATCCTAGAGGACAATATCAAGAACAACATATTTCACTAACTGAGTCCTAGTGAATGAAAGTAAGAAGGGTCAAGGTAAATGGATCAAACAAAGTAAATGTTTGGGCAACCCTAGTGCAAATGACAATAGGACCAATATTTGCACCGAGAGTAGTAGCAACATTAGGAGGCAGAAAAATCAAATCTCCGCAGACAATTGGGACGATTTCAACAAAAAAATGGTATTTAATCTCAGAAGGAATGGAATCACAACGAGTCTTGACAGGAACTGTGCGCCTTATACAATCCACAAGATGTCCAGCAAGAGCTACACTATTGAAATAGAAAGAAAAACCTTGATCGTTGTGAATGATATATTCTCCTATAACTAACAAGGCAACTATAAGTGTTGGTAACGAGGATCTGCTCCAAATGACAACAATATCATTGACGAACCTTCACAACAATATCACACATATCATCATAGGGGTACTCCATCACCGCTTTTTGTTTTTGACCTAGACGTACGGACGATCGATCGATCTCTTTTTTGCAAATGCAATATGCTGCCTCACTCACTTAGCTATCTAATTATTTATTTTTACATTTTTTTTGTAACAAAAAATAGTAAAAATCTTATTTAGAAACAGAATATAACTTTCAAAAGATTAAGAGTATTTTGCAACAAAAAAAAATCCATATATAGTTATATACAAACAAACCAAATTATTATTATTTATTTTCTAATACAATTTTATTACGATAAACAAACACAAAATAAATTCAGATTTTTTTATAAATCTCTAAATAAAAATTTAAAAATAATTGAATATCAAAATCATTTTCATAAATTATATTGAAATTTCGTTAATTTTATAGATGCTCTCCCGTCTCCTGAAGGCCACAACCACTGGCATACAAAGTATTATCTGGTGTAATGACATGCCGACGCAAAATATTGTCCTTTATCGGAAGTCTATTGCGCAATAGCCGCCACCCAAACAGAGAAACTTTTTAGAGGTACTTGTTGTTGTCAAACATTGGATAAGTGGTGCCTATCTGTAGGCTCATCTGCAGATGTGAGGTAGTGATAAGCCTCATGCACAGAATAGCCATGAATAAGGTCTAATCCACTTCCACTTATCATTAGTATGTTCCTGCAAAACAATGTTAGATGATAAAGCAGAACACTCTCTCACCTCCTCCTCCTCCCGCTAAAATGCGTTTTCTCCACACCCACGCTCCTCCACCTACGTCCCAACCTAAAGTCTCCATCTCCGCCACCGTACTCCCTCGACTCATGGACATATCAAATAGCCTGCGGTATTTATCTTGTAAAAGAACACCGCCAACCCAATTATTTGTCCAGAAGTAAGTATATATTACTACAATTTCCCAATGCCACTTCTTTATATATTTTTCAAAAATTACAATTCACTGAGTCACTTGACTTATATGAGTCATTTCCTTGAAATACCATTCATACACGTCAATTCAACATTCTTCTGGATTTTTTTTTTATTAAAAATAAAAACTTGACTTATATGAGAAGATCTTCTTCTAACTGTTTCTCATTCGTCCTTGTAGAATATCAAGAGAGGTGTTTTGGGGCCCTTTCTGATGGGCTAGGTTGGACGAGGGTCCTTCTCCACACTACGTCTTCTTGATGTTGTTATCTATACTATTACATGAGTTTAACAAATCAAAGTACAAATGAAAAAATCATTAGACAATGTTAAAAATTTATAGGAGAATGTTAACCATTGTCTTTGGGGCATTGAATAAAAGGATAAAAATAGAAATATAGTATTGAAAAATGGTGAAAAATGATAAATTTAACCATTGTTCCGAGGACAATGGTTAGCAAGACCTAAATTTATAATATACAAAATTGTTTTTTATAAAATTATAATCATTTCATATGTTATATATTTGTAGTTTCAACTTTTGGGATGTCTTGCTGGTGTGGAGATAGCACTCAAAGATGTGGGTTATCCAGTCAAACTTGGAAGTGGAGTTGTTGCTGCTAGTGCGTATTTACCAAACAATGTTCCTCTATTCCCTTCAAGAATTTGAGTCACGTGAGTTATTCTTCTGTTCTTTCATGTATTATACTGTATCAATGCAAATTCATTGGGAATAATGTGATTGGATAGCACATGATTCAAAAGGATCAATAATCTATATTTTCTTATCATATCGAGAGCTTTTTTTTTAAGAGAATTAAGAGTTAGTTGAGAGAAATTTTCCTTAATATTTCAAAAAAAAAAAAGTTTCCTGAAGCTAACGTGTACACATCATTTTGCCATTTGCGCTGCATTTAAAAATGGTCATAAAATGCTTTGTTGTTGGATTTTTTTTCTACATTATTTCTTGATGAATTGGGTGTAATTTATTCCTATCATAGAAAAAACTCATTTTCTTCAACTTTATTATGACGAGTTGTCATTTTCATCTCAAGAACGTTAAACTTCTTCATATTCTTCATTCAACATGTGATCTTCATCCCTTTCGTTATCATAATTGTTATTAGAGGTAAATTAACCTTAATTCATCCATGGTAATGTGAGTTTTTTAACAATCAATTACCATTTTCATCTCAAAAACATCAAATTTCTTCCTCTCTTTCGTTTAACATGTGATTTCTATCTTTTTTGTTCTAAAATCAAATCATATTTGTCATTAGGGATAAATTACCTCTTATTCAAGAAGGGGTAACACATGCTTCACCTTGTTGTTGTGATTGATGTGAAATCTATTTCAATCCACACAGAGATATTTTCAAGCACTGATGAGTTAACACTAATTTCAACCAATGACTCTTCATTAGGGTTGTTTATATCCAAACTCATCCAAAATTAAACTACAAACCGATCCATCGAAAACCATATAAAATCAAATATTATTGAATATGTTTGAATGCTATTTTATGAAAACCGCTCGATTTGGTTCAGATTTTGGATTGATTATTCAAAACCGAATTAAACCAAATAAACAAAGCATTTTATGGTTTTATGGTGTAACTAACCGAAACTGCTTTCCCAAATTTTACTAGCCTCCTTCTCTCCTTCTTATCCCTTCTCATGAATGTACTCGTTTTCTTTGGAAAATTTGTTATAAAATATAATTAAAAAATATATTTTATAACAAATAAGTGTGTGCATATCCAAAACCATTGAGTGGGTTTGAAATCTATCAACATAAGATGCTCGTGAGCTTAGCTCAATTGATACCGATAATATTTGGGTTCAAACCCCAACCATTAACAAAAAAAAATCTATCAACATAGAAAGTAGACACTCTAGGTTTTTTAAAGGCTCTGAGTTGATAAAGCATAACATAATGAATTTGAAGTCATTATCTCTAGTTCCAGATCACACGTGAAAAATACCAAACCATCACGTTAGTTTCATCAAGAGCAAGTAAATCTTGTATCATATCAATCTTTAGGTAGATTATCAATGCTTTATGCTAGTCATTATATGCATCCTGTATCATATCACACATTGTATGAAATTATTGCTGCTTAAATAAAATAAGTTTATTCATGTAATAAACCAAAGTAGATACAATAATTTTTTTTGATAATCTCCCATTGTTCTAAGGTATAAGGTGCAATGTTGTAACCCATGGAAATATTCGACCTATCTTCAATATTTTCAAAAAATTTGGGAGAGAAAAAAAATCCATGCATTTTTTATAAAGTAATGTGATACCTTTGAAATTATATTGTGATGCAGTTGTGGTAATTTATGTGCATTTTATTAGGGGTTTTTTTTTGGCAATTCTTCACTTCTAAATATCCATCACTCCCGATTTCTTCAAATTTATAATTTTTTTAAAAGTATGTTATATAGTTAAAAGAAATTGTATTTCAAATCAAGTACAACAAAAAAACACCTAATAAAGTGTTCATAAATACGTTGACACCATGAAGAACAATCATCTTTTTCTTTGGTTGTTATTTCTTTCAATCATCATGTATTTTTGATTTATTTTTTGAGGGCAACACATTTTTTGATGCATGCATGCAATATTTGATGGAAAAGTTCAACAACTTCCTTATTCATTCTTATCCCATGTTATCACTTGCTCTTATAATATGCCGAAAAAATAAAGAGAAACATTGTTTGGTTTGGTTTTTTCATTTTGCAATGTTTAGTACAATCTCGGTCCATCTTTTTCCTCTTGAGGATTTTATTTCATTTTGCCATATTTCCTTTGATTTGATTTTAATATGTTTCGTACAATCTTAGTCTTACTATTTTGCATAATTATGAAACTCTTTTTCTATCCTTATTTATTTTTTCTATCTATGCATTAATTATAATGAGATTTTACAAATGTATCATTTTTTAAAACAAAAAAAGTTAGAGATGCCGGAGAAGACACACATTTCCAACTATAAAATCATTTATAGTTATAATTATATACCTATCCCACCTCCACAACTTTATTGTTAGTTCTACCATAACTTTTCCTTCAAAAAAAATTATATTATAAATATATATTCAATAATATATTTATATAACAAACAAACAAACATGTCATATCAATATATTCATCAATGTTTTTTTAAACTACAATAATTATCAATGATAAGTCAATAAAACTTACCGGTGACGTCTAGTATATATAGATTGTGCTATTGGTACTTTTAATTTCTGATATTTTTCTGCTTTCTTAATTTATTTATTTTCTATATCTAGTTCATATATCACCATGACCATGTTTTATAATGAAATATTTTTAAATTTGGATTTCAAATCTATACAAATAACACTCCAATAGATATAGATGTGGGTTTAATAGTGCTCGTGTCCGCGGTTATTTGCATACCAATTAATTAATTAATAAAATTACTTTAATATCTCTTATTAAATAAAGAGAGATTGAACTTCGAAATAATATTATGTGTTACAAGGAGGAAAAAAAAGTGATGGATTTTGGTTTGGTTAAAAATTTTGTTATTAAACTAAGAGTCAAATGCATGAATATTTGTGTTAATATTTTTCTTTTGTCTCGAAATGAAAATATGCAAATATTCGTGTATATTTCAAAATCCTCATGTTACTCGTGGATATTGGTTAGACACAAGTATTATATTTATCTAACAACGGAAAACGAAATCATAATAATATCCATTGTTATCCTTAATCACAAGAGTAGTTTTCCTTTCATACTATTATAAAAACCACAATAATAATATTTCCGTGCTTATTCCTTTTTTATTTTATTTTATGAAAAATGTTATTATATTATATAATCAATTAAATTAATAATCATCTTGAGTCACTGTCGGATTTGTCATGTATAATAAAGATAAATCCAATCTAAAAAAAAAGATAAAGGCAATCAATCAAATTAAAATGTTATATTCCTATATTTTTCATTTTAATTTATTTGTATTTTTTGAAATTTTGTTGTTGTACATTTCTATTTTTTGAATTCATCTACCTAACAAATAAACATTGGTTTCACTAAGTGTATTACAAAATTTTCATCACCTGAAATTCAACCACACTATATAAAAATGAATTTACTTTTACATGTAATAATGTTAGTTTAGCTAATATTAGTGATTCACTATGTCTTGTCAATTGTATGTGGCAAAAATGTAGACCATATTCTAAGATGTTGGGGATTAAGCAATGAGATGTGGTTAAATATGTTAAATGTTACTTCACCACATGGCTGTTTCTTGCTCCAAGATCTCCTGAATATTATGTTATTCATGAAGATAATTCAGCAAACATGTTGCTTTATAAGGAGTCCGAGATCGGATTTAGAAGATTTTTCCTTCATCAATCGGGGAGATATGGTTACTCGCTATTTGATCTCACCCCAAACATTATGCTAATCAACGACGTCTTCAATGTCGCTGCTGTAAATGCCGTACCGAGGTAGGTAATTATATATATATATATATATCATATGTTAATTATTGAAAACTTAGAAGAAGCTAAGTCATGATTTTTATAGGGCTGAGAGAGGAGTTACCAACAAAGTTACTCTGAAGAAACACCACAAACCTTGAATATAAATTTCATAAATGTGAAACATAAGATATCGATAGATAGAACAAATTAATACCATAAGGTCTAGCCATTGCACAAAGACAGTACATAGTCTCTCGATCTGTATTGTATTAATAATTTGATACGCAGTATCTCTTCAATGAATGTGGCTCATTAGTTTGAGTGAAGGCATTATTCCTTTTAGGATTCCGAAATGACTGTTCCATATTCCTTTTTCATTGAGACCGAGGATACAAAAGTTGCACAATCTGCTTTTCAGCCATATATCATGAGTTGGCCTGCAAATGCAAGGAAAAATTCACCAAGTTTGAACCAGCAAAATATGCTTCTCAGATCTATTATACAAAATAATTTCTTTTGTTCCAATAGACATTTTTCAATATACAATAATGTTATATTTTTCATATCAAACACCTGATAGTATAGATATCGTCAGCTTCTAATATTTTCCATAAAGAAATTGACAGGAACTGATATACAAACTCAAAAGGATGTATTTTGCCATTAAAAAAAAACTCAAAAGGATGTTCAGGTGAGAAACCATAATAGCATCAACCTAAAATAATATACAATCCATTATCACGACTTATACAAAACTCAGATGACGAGGTAACTGTACATAAACATGTGTCGACAATTGTAAAAAGAACACCAGTAATTCTGCTAAATAAAACTTTGGAAGGATTTCAGTTCCAATATTGAAGACTTTAAGTAGTATTGCAGGTTCGTAACAAAATAAATAACAAATTTAATCCCTGAAGTTCTAGGTATAAGATAATGCAGCAATAGTTTAGTAGTAGCAATAGTTGACAAAAGTTATAGCCACTCCAAATGATTATATAACACCATTAGATGAAGTCAATTATCATTATGACTGTAATTATAAATATGATCAACAATGAATGGCAGAAGAATATCAATTTAAATCATATGTTATAAAGAAGCTAATCAATTGTCTTGTTCTCTGTTTGTGCATCTTCTGCAGTTAACTCGTAAATAAAAATTAACAATTATTTTGTTAATCGTTAAGGGTGTTTATAGGTATCTAACTAAGATTGAAAACATGTCATGAAAAGATAATATTTAAACTAAATATATTGTTCACATCTGTCTTCATATATTTCTTTAATCTGAGTCTAAATATACATATAACAAACCAATAAGTCATGTCACCCAAAACACCAATTTCTCTTGGTATTGTGAAACACCAACACATACACGGACAATAAATGTGACACCAACATGTTGACACTAAAACTAAATTAAGAAAATGAACGAATTAAATGTAATCGAGCGTGTCGGTGTCAGACAGCAACAATTTCAGACACCTGGAATGCCTTGGATCATAAGTGCTCGTACTACAAAACTTAGGAAGTTTTGGAGCAACAGTTTAAATCAAATATCCGAACACTGCAGCAATTTTAAGTATTGAACAAAAATTAGTAAGCTAACCTTTGAATCACTGCGAAAACAAGTGTTGTTGCATGGTGTATCATGCAATATGTGAAAGGTGCACTCATATTGGTGAGTTTCAACATCCAATCTGCATGACCTGCAAATAAATTTATTGGTTTTCTTGATATGTGTAAATAATCTTAGAAGACAACTAAAAAGGAACAGAGGGAGTATATTTTAAACCAAATAACTCTCTTAATAAAGTATAGATCAATTATTAAATAAAAAAAGTGAGCATAAAAGACGGTACTTAATTTACTTATAGAGAGGGAACCCATGCCGGTATAAACTAGCACATTGGCATGTCCACATGCTGGTGCAAAATGGAAAACCATAAAGTAGACCAGTACTACTACAGACTTGACATATGCTAGAAATGCTGCATGCAGAGAATACATGTTATCAAAGAACCATAATTTATGGCATTTGAAATAAATGTGATGAATCCTAACCTGATTGAGTAGCCATAGTCCATATCTGCAGAACAAATGTGATAGGTTCCTCTTTAGGAGCATGAATAACAATAATGATAGAACCAACAATGCACATCACACAGCCTAATATCCCAAGCTTCTCTTTCAGAATAAGGTCAGCCAAAACAGCACTAGAGGATACCATGAAAACATCATTGAACAGACTTTCATTCTTAGTCCATTGATGTTGCAAATTTGTGTACGTGACAGTGTTATCGGCGGATGGCAGAAATCCAAAAATCTGTCATATAAAGCCACCATAAAACATCAAGGCACTGCCATTTTTCACCTGACATTGCAGAGATACACATAGGTTGAATGCAAAAAGTATCTTACATGTCTCACCCCCCCAGATATAATCCAAAATATATATTGGTCCATATACTTAATTTTTATAAAGTTGTTGATGCAAAGAGCGTCAACTATTTATTAAATGAAAATAACAATACAAAAGAAAGGGGGGACATAAAGCCTTAACCTTTAAGTCATTGAATTACAAGCAGCTTTGCTAGTTTTTTTCCCAGATAAGGAAACATTAGCTATGATCAAGTTAGCAGCTTTCCCGTGAATAATGATATGAATGATGTTAACAAGAATGGCTCGAATTACAATCTTACACTGAGGGGACCATCCTCTTTCTGTCAGAAGCCAAACTTCATCTAGAGAGTTAAACTGAATGCTCCTATTTAAAATAGAAGCTAATAACCAGTTTCACAAATTAATAGCAAAACTACAATGGAAAAAAAGATGGAGGGATGTTTCTTGAGCCTTACTGCAGCAGTTGCACATTGAAGCAAGTGAAATACCTCTCAAGCTCAACTGATAATCAGTTGGAGTCTTTCTATGCATTAACCTCCAAGGAAATCAAATATATAACCTAATTGATTTGATCTAAATCATATCTTAGTATACACACACCCGAGGAAATGAAAAATGGCTTAGGATTTGCCAAGTTGGGTTGATGGCTACATTAGGGCCGGCCCATAGCCCGTCGAGGCTGGGCTAGGCCACCGGACCTCAAAAAATTTGGGGCCCATAATTTTTGGTTGTTAAATATAAGACTAAAGATATGTTATATATCTGCAAGTTAACTTATATATAGGATGCACTGCATTTGTTCCAGCAGTAAAGTCTATTGTATTTTGAGATATGGTCCTTGGTTCAACACTCAGCAGGGTTGTCTTTTTTTAATAATAATCTTGTTAGTCAGTTTTTTCCCACAAAACAGAGAATTGACGTTATTTATAATATATATAAAAACAATCTTATTGTGTTTTTAATTAGGGGTCCAAATTCTAAATTAAAACAAGGTCTTTAAATTGTTTAAGACGGCCCTGAGCTACACCATACTGGCATGCCCACTTCAAGTTGAGAGTTGGCCAAAAGGACTTAGGCGAAGACTTGAGTCTCCTTGGTCCAAGACTGGAGGACGTTGTGTGAGGTTGGCTTCATAGAGCAGCGAGTATCTTTTGCTCTTGATGGTGGAGGGATAACCAACTGCTGCACTTCTAGCCCAATATGCCTTGTGAGCCTAGTCACCTGAATTACTCTAATTCCATTATGGTTTCTTGATTTTTTTTAAAAGGGATAGTTTCTTGAATTTGTTTAGCCTAATTTATGCAATATATACGAATAATTGTTCAATTATTATTCTTTGCTTTGGTAGATAAATATTTAGGTATTTTAATCTTAGTTTAACTCGAAATGTTAACCACTAATGGATATAGGTCATCGTTACTTCAAGTTATGTACATTCATCTGGTCTAAGTTTTATGAGTTGACAATACTTTATGAAGCTCCCCTAAAAAAGTACTTCAATGAAACTGTAACACATTAGTATCTCTATTAATTCATGTTATTACATGTTTTGACATAAGATGTGTTAAAACTAATATGTGACATTTTAATAGATCTCACATCATTGTGATACACTAGAAGCTAAAATTAGTGTGATTCATGTGTTGTATATCAGCTTTTAAGGTTGTAAACACAAAATAATTTGTGTCATAAATTTATATGCAATTTAAATGCGATATGCCTCCCCGGATATTATATTTTTATTTAACGTCGTGCCATATGCAATTCATACACTTGAAATTACATGTGTCTGATTGGATTGACGCTTTCTCATTCATACACACATTTAAAACCGAGAAATAATATTTATACAACCATTTTATGATAAGCTTTTGACAATTATTTCTCTCATACTCACATTATCCTCTTATACTCTCTCATTTGTTTTTGACCAACTAAAAAAAAAGAAAAAAAATTGTTCAAATATCATTTATCTTTAAAGGCCTCCTCACAGTAAAAACCAGAAGTTGTTATTTCTAGCTCTTTGCGTAAACGTTATTTTTTGCCGTAGTTTTGCTTTTTGCTGTGAAATTCAAATCCCCTTTATTACGCTTAACCATCAATAAAAGAGAAAAATGTTCAACGTAGAGGAGCAATCAACTTGAAGCATCCTCGTCATCATGGTTCATAATCATAGAGAACAGATCAACATCAACCAACAATAACAAAACATGTGTATTGTACTTTTCATATGATAAATGTTCAAATGTTGACCCCATGTTACATTTGGCTTACATGGAATGATTCACATATGTTTCTTCTTACTTTTTCATTGGCCAGCTCAGGGATACGACACGTGTACATGTTGTCCAATCTAGTGTACTACCCCACATGGAAAGCTTACCGTACGTGTGCATGCACAACAGCCATACACTTCATCACGTTTTCATTACTTTCTTCCAACAACGTCCTAATCTCGTTGGATAAGTTTTTAATAAGTTGTAATGTTGTCCTAGGTCAGTCAAAATAAGTATATTTGACCAAAGGAGTCTAAAGCAATTGCACGTAATATATCGGGATTGAAGACACAACATAATAATTAGTTAAGAGAGAAATGATATGTACACACAACATTGTAATATCATAATTTTGAGATATTTACTCTTAAACTCACATCATGTTTTTTATTTCTCTATATTGTTTTGAATTTCGTGTCAATATTTACTTTTATATATAAATATATGACTATCTCAAAAATTAATGTATAAATAGTTTTTTTGAAGGGTTTTGTTGACCGGTGTTCTATCTAGAAGTAGAAGTTTTATCTTTACATTTTTTTTGTGAAAATAAGATTTTATATTTGACCAAGTAATAATTTTATTACATTTTATTAAAAACTTTTTTTTAAGGAAAAAACTTATTTGTTTTAATTGCTTAACCAATGTCCTTGGAACACTGGTTAACATTCTCCTTTTTCAAATAACACACATCTTGACCAAAGTTAATGTATCAAGATTATTTATCAAAAGCGAAAGTAACACAAATGCAATCATGGAAACATATCTATATTATTTTGTTGAGGTCAATGTTCTCTCATGATGAATTAGAAATAATGTACCCTAATGACAAGTAAAAAACTATATACATATTTAAACACATTAACTTTTAAGACCTGAAGGAAAGCTAAAATTTTCCAAAGCTTGAGAGATTTTAGCTTTGGAAAACATGACAACATCATCAACGGACAAAAAAAAAGTGAGATAAGAGGCGACCATTTTTTATACAAGAATTGGATGCCATTTTTCTCTCTTGGATCTCTTCATTGATTGTTAAGGATAACTCCTCTTTACAAATCACAAATAGCTAGATTATTAGGGGAAAAGGATTACATTGGCGCAAAACCTCCACTAGGATGGAAGAACGAAAGCTTTTTACCATTCAATAAAATAGAAAGAGAAGAGGATTGCCACATAGACACAATACATAATAAGATGCACATTAATGTTGAAAAATCCAAAATCTTGTAAGCATTGTCTTTTCTTCAAACAATGATCCTTCAAATATTTTCTATAAATATATTTCTTTAACTCATGTACCTTTGAAATTTTTGAATAAGTTTTTTAGACATGTTTAGAATATTATAAAAATCTCTTTCACAAAAAATCAACATATTTTAAAAAAAGATGAATTAAATATAAATTTTAAAGCACTAAAAGATTAAAAATTAATATTTAATATTTAATTCATCTTTTGTTAAAAGATTCTAAAATATTTTGTAAGAGATATTTTTATGAAAACCTAGGTATTTTTGAATTCCACTATGAATATGATAATCTTATTTTTAAATAAAATATATTGAAAGACAATCTTTATTTGGCCGACAAATGAAATAACAAAAGTCATTAAAAATATATACACATAAATAAAAGAGTCAAGATTTAAACTCCAACTATCAACACCGCGTCTAACAATATTAACATTTTGTCGACGTCGCCTCTAACAATATCGACATTTTGTCGATTAAACAAGGAGGTTGAGGGAGTTTAATGTTGCTTTGTTAGGGAAATGGTGTTGGAGGTTGTTAGTAGACAATGAGGGGTTGTGGCGTAAGGTGTTGGTGGCTAGGTATGGAGTGGAGGGTGAAGGTTTGGAGGATGGGGACCGAAGTTGTTCTTCTTGGTGGCGGGAGATAGTGAGGATTAGAGATGGGATATGCGAGGGAAGGGAGGGATGGTTTGCGTCATGTGTTAAGAAGAGGGTGAGGGATGGAACTGATACTGATTTTTGGCGTGATAGATGGTGTGGTAATGTTTCGTTGTGTGCGCGTTTTAGACGGCTATATGATTTGGTTGTCAACAAGGTAGTCAAGGTAAGGAACATGTTCTTGTTGAGGGTGGAGGTTGGAGGGGAGGCGTGGCAGTGGCGACGTCGTTTGTGGGCTTAGGAGGAAGAATTGGTGGAGGAGTGTAGGGAACTATTACTCATAGTTACTTTGCAGGACTCTTCTTCTGACAGGTGACTTTGGTTACCAGACGTGAATGGTGGGTACTCAGTCCGTGGTGTGTATGACTTACTGACATCGCAGGAACAACCCCTTTTACATCAAAATTTAGAGTTAATTTGACATAAAAAGGTACCTCTTAAAGTCTCTGTTTATGTTTGGCGACTGCTGAGGGATCGTTTACCTACTAAAGAGAATTTGGAAAATCGTGGGATCATATCAATGGAGGCGCGGTTGTGTAGTGCCGGGTGTGGGCATGTTGAGGACTTGAATCATCTGTTGCTGACTTGTTGTCTTCTAGTGCGCTTTGGTCGTTGGTACGGGCGTGGCTCGGAGTTGAAGGGGTTGAATCTCAGGTTATTTCAGACCATTTCTCGCAATTTATCCATTACGCCGGTGATTTGAAATCGCGGAGATCAATTTTTCACCTTATATGGCTCATATGTGTTTGGGTTCTATGGAATGCTCGAAATATCAGGTTATTTAGGAATAAACAAAGCTCACTATCACAAATGTTAAATAAAGTAAAATCCTATTCTTTGTGGTGGTTGAAAGTTAGTAATGTTTTTTAACTTTGGTACTCATATTTGGTGGTCGAAACCACTCTTATGTATGAGCATCGATTGACTGTTTTGTATTATTGACTTGACTGTGTTCTTTTCGTAATTGTTTTGGCACACCTATTGCTATAACAATTGCGTTGTCAATGTTAATATAATTGTTAAAAAAAATTAGCACATTGGAATTGAGAGCCAATTTTGAAAGAATAAAAATTAAGTTTTGGCGGTCAAAGTTCATAAGAATTTAATAATGATTGGATTAAAATATATACCCAATATTAAGTGGGTCCCACAAATAATGTAATCAAAGTTGAGGTTGTTCGAACCCAATCATTTCATTTCCAGCAAATAACGAACGAACGATGATGATCTGAGTTAACCTCGTTTGTCTGTCGGAGCTCATCAATGAAGAACAAAACATTCACAATTACAAGAAAGTAACGATTTTTCGAAATGGGTCTGTCGAATGAGAATGTAACAGGTCTCATTTTAGCGTTGGCTTCAAGTTTGTTCATTGGTTCAAGTTTCATTATCAAGAAACAAGGTCTTCGAAGAGCAGCTTCTACTTATGGTGTTAGGGCTGGTCAGAATTTTTCTCTTTTTTCTTCTTCTGAATTCTGAATTCGAAAAAAATTGTTGATTATTATGCATGGTTTTGAATTTTTATTTATTATTTTGTAGGTGTTGGTGGTTATTATTATCTATTGGAACCACTATGGTGGGTAGGGATGATCACAAGTAAGCTTTTCCTTCTTCCTAGGTTTCTTGTCAATTGTTTTTTATTTCGGGTAGATTTTGTTGTTGTCTTCATTATTGATTTTGATTTCATCCAATGAATGTATGAAATTAATTGGATTTTGTTTTATTTTATTGATATATGAGTTTTTGAATCCTAAAAGTTAGTTTTGAAAGAGAAGACTTGAGTCCGAGAGGTTCCGGGTTCAATCCCTGCTAGTGCCCTCAGAGGAAGGTAAATGTAGATACTTTGTAAGTGCTCTTTGAGCCCTAAGTTCTTCCCTGCCTTGGACGGGGCACCATCCCATCACCCTAAATTTCTGTTACCAACTAAAAGTTAGGTTTGAATCTAGGTAGTCTATCCCGGATAGCAGCGTGGAGTAGCCAACCCCAAAAGTGGGATAGCAGGATCCGAATAGCGGGGTCACAAAGGATAGATTGTATAAGAACAGAGGAGAGATTCATTGTGTCTTTTATTGTTTATTCAAGTAGTAGCTGATTCCAATGTAACAAACAAAAAAACCATATGATAAAAAAAACCGAGAACATGTAATGAATGAAAGGGTTTAGGGTAAAATCCTGATTTTCTTGGAATGGGAACCCGGGAACTGAAGCATGCCAACCGCGAATCTCAATTTAATGCTTCAAATATGCTTTAGTGTTGTTGTAATGATTGTTAATTAGAACCTGCAAATTTTAGTTTAGGCAAAATTACACCAGGAGTCCTTTAGTCTTTAACTTAATTTTAAGTATCAAAAAGGTCGTTTGTCTTTTTTCGTGTCAAGTAAGTCATTTTTTCATGTCAAATTAGTCATTTATGTTTAAAAACGCCAAAAATATTGGACCAAACTTCACTTTTCGTATATGTATGTTACCAAAAGTCTTATGTGAGCATTCATAAAGGTAAATTACATCTTCAAATCAGCAAGATAACATCTAAATTGTGTCATAATGGTTGTTGCAATGTCTTATCCATAAAAAATAACTTTACCTTTTTTTAGCTTTTATCTAAGATTATGACCTCGATATTGTGCACAAGGGTTTAATTATGGTTGAGTGGTGAAACATTCAAAGATCGTGTACCAGTGTTATCAAATATTGGCCATGGAAAATTGTGGCGCCCTAGCCAATTTGTGAAGGATGGCAGTGCCATGACGTTTTATGGTGGCTTTATATGACAGATTTTTGGCTTTCCGCCATCTGCCGCTGATAACATTGTCGTGTACACAAATTTGTAACATTAATGGACTAAGAATGAAAGTCTTTTCAATGGTGTAAAGCATTTTTTATTTTTAATGATAAAGGACTAACTTGACAGGAAAAAATAATTAAGGACCTATTTGAAACTTTAAATTAAGCCCGACTGTGCACGACACTAGGACAGAGGGTTTAACCTCTGGTGTAGTTTTGCCTTTGGTTTATCATCAAAGTTTTTTTTTTTGTTTTTCCCTTTTTGTGTTTCTGATATCTTGCAGAATCTTTTTCTGTATGGTCTCTTGTTCAGTGATTGTAGGAGAGGTTGCAAATTTTGTTGCATATGCTTTTGCTCCTGCTGTTCTAGTTACCCCTCTTGGTGCATTAAGTATTATTGTGAGGTATTCTTCGCCTTAGTTTTCTTTCTCAATTAAATTACGACAATATTGACTTCTAACTTTGATAACATGGTTCTTTTTTCAATGATGTTTTCATGGTATCCTCTAGTGCTGTGTTAGCTGACCTTATTCTGAAAGAGAGGCTACACAAGCTTGGGATATTAGGCTGTGTGATGTGCATTGCTGGTTCTATCATTATTGTTATTCATGCTCCTAAAGAGGAACCTATCACATCTGTTCTGCAGATATGGAATATGGCTACTCAACCAGGTCAGGATTCATCACCTGTTTTTTTTCCTGTCAAATGCCATATATTTTGGTTCTTTGATAACAGGTGTTCTCTGCATGCAGCATTTCTAGCATATGTCGGGTCTGTAGTAGTACTGGTCTTCTTTATGGTTTTCCATTTTGCACCAACATGTGGACATACCAATGTGCTAGTTTATACAGGCATTTGTTCGTTGATGGGTTCCCTCTCTGTAAGTAAATTAATTAAGTACCGTCTTTTATGCTCACTTTTCTATTTAATAATTGATCTATACTTGAGAGATTTGTTTCCTTAGAGTTATTTAGTTTAAAATACACTCCCTTCGTTCCTTTTTAGTTGTCTTCTAAGATTATCTGTACATATCAAGAAAACCATAAAGTTTGTTACTTTTGATGAAACTACGTCATTTTCATATAATGCCATTAATTAGTTATTATCTAATTTCACTTATTTATCTCTCTGTAATAAATAGTTAATGGTATTATTAACAACTCAATAGTTAAAGTTGCATTAAACTTTAAAAACGATAAGTAACTAGAAACAAAATTTTCTACTAAAGTGACAATGAAAAGGAGCTGAAGGAGTATATGACAGGAAGAATATTATTACTTGTTGCAAGTAATTGGGTCTTTGCTATTCACTAACATTATCTCGTAAAATCTGGATTCTAAGCTCTAACTTATAGCAGTGAATTTCATAAATGAAGATTCGGCTTTCTTGTAACTTTATATGTTTTATTTATATGTACTATTATGTTTTAAGTTCTTTCACCAGGCTTTATTCATGTGAATTTGTTGGCCACTGATTTACAACTAATAGAGAATTAGGGAAGAACTGCAAGGTGAACCTAATTGTTGGAATTTTAAGAATTGAACTTGAGATTTGAATCACAAAAGTAGGTTTGGTTACTCGAGGACAAATGAATAATCACAAAGATTAATGAGTTAATCCAATTTCAATTACCACGGCAGTAGGATTTGGGTTAATTGGGCACGGTTCTTGTTTCTTGAAAGAGAACATTAACTACTATAGGATTAATTCGCCTTCAACTAGGGTTCAACATTAGTAAAAGGGTACTCAATTTTGAATCATAAACTATCATTTTGGTAAACCCCAATCTTAGAAGCTTCCTTATTATTATAACAACCAAATTAGTTTTTCTTGCAATTTTGATAACTTTACTCTCTATTGATTTGTTACTTTTGTGATTGTTACAACTTTCTACTTCACCAAATTTTTTGTTCTATTATAATTTAATTAAATTATAATAATTGGTACTAAAAAATCACGGTCCCTGTGGATTCGATATTTTACTACTTGACGAAAAACCGTACACTCCCAGATTCCTCACATCAAGTTTTTGGCGTTCTTTCACCCTCTCCCCCAGTTGTATGGATAACTATGTCTATTCAAATAACTGATGATGTTTGCTGAAAAATGTTTTCTTTTAGTTACTAACCAACAATGCACTAACATGGTGTCTGATGTATGTGGATTTTTCTGTTGGCAGGTGATGAGTGTCAAAGCACTTGGAACTTCTTTGAAGTTAACTTTTGAAGGGAACAATCAGTTAGTTTATCCACAGACGTGGTTTTTCATGTTAGTCGTGGCCATATGTGTCATCATACAAATGAATTATCTTAATAAGGTTTGTTACTTAGCATACTGGCCCCATCCTTCCAATTGTTATTTGTGAGTATATAAGTAGAAAATAATTTCATTTTTATTTTTACCGTCTATTCTATCACGATCCATTCATTCTATAGGATCTCCGGGCGATTTTAGAGGTTAAAAAATGCAAATGTAATGAAGCTGGGTAATGATATGTGTGTGTGTGTGTGTCCCTACAGCATAGTGGAATTTTACAAACCGGGATTGTTCTGTGATACACAATTTAGTACAAAGCGTTGTCAATAGCAGCTATAGCGTTGTAGCATAGCAAAATTTAAACAAACTGCTATTTTCTGTGATCTATGATTGACAATATTGGACCGAAAGGTAACAGGCTCAAGTCCTGGAAACAACCTCTTGCGTAAAAAAACGGTAAGGTTGCGTACAATACGCCATATGGTGGGACCCCTTCCCGGGCCCTTCATATGCGGGAGATTTGTGCACCAGGATGCCCTTATTGGTAGAAATGTGAACTATAGTAGGGAAAAAGTGTAGCGGAGATGGGGAAGCAAGCTAAGGCGGAAAAGACAAAAAGATTATTAAGGAGTAATAACAAATGAGTTTTACTTTGGGGGAAGTTGAATTGTTGGAGCAGTAACTATAAAGGAGAATATGGCGGAAACTTGTCCAAGTTGGTTTATACTTGTGGTTCCTGTTCTGGTACGACTCATATGCAAGAATTGATGTTTTTTATTTTATTTTGTAGTACATAGTGCGCTGAGGAAAATAGAGACACCAGTTGAGAAACATAAACGACTAAGGTTGGCCCAACGATAAGGCCAGACAATCTCTCACTTTAAGCTTGAAACCCCCAGCCCACTCCACTCAACCCCCAACATAGCCCACTGATTTTATGGCCTCAACTCCATTTGATACCTAGCAAAAATTGTACGTATGAGATCTCTCATGGTTTGTTTAGTCTTAGGCTCCCTGGCTTTAGGCCTCATTGTGCCTTGACCGCCCCTAAATGCACTAGTGTTGGATGGATCCTGTACTCCCTGTATATCAATGATTCTTCTTGATACTGAAGAAAATCCTTTGTGAGATATGTTTCACTGTGTTCATATATAGTCTGATCGACCATTTTATTTATCGATTGATAAGACAGACAATTAGCTTCAGTGATAGAACTCAAATCGTGAGGATAGAGACATCCAAAACAAAGTCTATTTCTAATCGTGTATTTACTGGATATTTATGCTCTTCCCATTATTTTTCACATTAATACCAATAACCATAACCATTGTCTGTACCTGGTATATCATGAATAGATGGTTTTGCAAAATATATATGGTATATGTTTTGTGAACATGTAAAAAAAATGCAACTACTTCATTTATGAGAGACACTAGGGCCTTACTTAGCCCTTACAAGTAATCATAACTTCATTTTATACTAATAGAACATGAACGAGTTCATTAGTTAATCCTGACTAGATGGTAACTTTTTCCTTTTCTTTTGCTGTTTTCTCATACTCTCTTTGCCTTTAGTGTTCTTTGATTGACAAATGACATTATCTTTTAGAAATTTAAAATGAAAGAAACGATGTTAATGATTAATATTAGCATTAATGTTGCTAGATTAATGGTATTGGAATCGTTCCCCTTTGACTGAGTGATTTATTGTATTCTGTGACTCGTGTGTGTTTCCGTTTTCAAATTGACGCATCAATTGTATTCAATGGAAAAATAAAACAAGGCTCTATTTCAGATTTGTTTCGTACATTATAAAGTTTGTTTGGAATTTCAAATCAATTATGCTTCACTAACATGATTATCATTTTTCAGGCGCTTGACACCTTCAATACGGCAATCGTGTCTCCTATATACTATGTCATGTTTACAACACTTACAATATTGGCCAGTGTAATAATGTTCAAGGTACTGCCAACAAGTTTTTGCAATTTATGTCGGATGCATATGTTTCCGGTGTCTATGAATTGTGCAAGAGTCTAATTACATTTCAAATTATGCTTGCAGGATTGGGATGGCCAAAGTTTTTCAACTATTATGTCAGAAATATGTGGCTTTATTGTTGTACTCTCTGGCACAATAATGTTACATCTGACCAAGGACTTTGAGAGAAGCCATTCTTTTAGAGGTATGGTCAAATTTAATCATAGATGGAGTACTACTTAATTCAGCTGCTACTGATTCGCCAACCATACTTAGTATTCTTTCATATTATATATATGTTGAAATTGCAGGTGGCGGCTTGCCTTCTTCGCCTACACTATCTGTCCGGCTTTATGCCGGAAATGGGGACTCGTTACTTAAGGAAGATGAAGAGAACGAATCTTCCGAGGATATGTGCTCAAGAAGACAAGACTTATGTTAGATGGTTTATATGACATAGTAAAGGTCTTAATTAGTGGAAGTTGAACCTTTCTAAGGGAAACTGAATGAGAATCCCATCATATACCAATACCATGCAGCTGCAGGTAGTAATGTAACCATAGAATGACGGGAGGTTTCCAGAGATATTCTTTCATGGATTTAATTGATATGCACCAACAGTGTAAATATTTTTTACTCTGTTAATCAATCATAACCATTGGATCAATAAAAATATTGACTTTAATCATATATACCTTAAAAATCATACAAACGATGGTTTGTGATTGGTTGATAGTGTAAAAAGTTTACATTGACGGTGTATCAAAATTAATCTCTTTCTTTAATTATCAGCATATCGGGAATTTTATCAACCTAAATTTAGTCTGAGCTTTGCAAGGTGCATAGTGTACAGTATGTCCTCAGTTGCTTGTGTTAGATAAGGTCATTG
Source organism: Medicago arabica (assembly GCA_946800305.1). Lineage (NCBI taxonomy): Eukaryota > Viridiplantae > Streptophyta > Magnoliopsida > Fabales > Fabaceae > Medicago > Medicago arabica. The sequence continues at coordinate 5,672,899 of OX326970.1, forward strand.
GATTGATATTAGTTATATCTGCATATATACATTTTTTTTAGATTGAGATTAGTTCTCTTTTTGAGGCTAGTTTTACATGAATGAAGAAAGGGAGGATAGAGATTTGTTTGTTAGAACCACATACATATGGTGATTTTGTTTTGGCTTTTATAATATTTATGGTTTTGCAATTTGGCTTAGCATACAATATTCATTTGTGGTTTGTAAGTAGACATGTACATGAAACTAACTATGAAATTTCTCTGTTTAGAACTGTAGTTTCCTATGAGTATAAGAAATATATTCTCATTTGTAAACATGTTCTAGTTCTTAAATGCTCAAATATCCTATAGTTTTTGAAGAACAGTGATAATTGTACATTTTGCACAAAGTAGATGCAAGGAACAATAAAAGGGACCTTCAAAGCTTTAACTTCTTTGAAGAATCCAAGATACCGAAAAGGGTGGTCGTTATGGTTAGGCATCATGCAATTTCCATACGTCCTTCCCTTACCTGTCTCTTTTATTTGTATTAATATGTCCTGATAATAGGAATACCATTGTTGATAAATACAACATTGGTTTATTGTGGATGTTAAACGTTTCGTAGATCACCATAAAAAAATGTGCCTTAGATTTCTTTTTTACTTTTTACTAGTAAATGTTAGTAATTCAGTAATTCTAATACGAAATAGCACTGTATAAACTCTTATTTTTCCTTAAAAAAAATCTTATTTTTCCATTGCACCTTACTTAGTTGATTAAGGGGTGCTGAGCATATGGGAGAAGACCGTTCTACACACAATAACTTATTTAATATGTTACTTATTTGATGAGATAATACCAACGATTATCTCCTTAAAAAAAGAAAACAAAACCATTAATTATCTCAGGTTAAAGGAGATAACGAAAGTTTGACAATTGATGGTATCGATGAGATCCTTTTTATTGGTTGAAGCGTGTGAATTTACCACTTGCACTAAACTCGAGTATCTCAACGAACAATTCTTATGAATACTCTTATTTAGAGATAATTTACATTGCACAATATTGTATTCAAAACATTGATGATCATTCTTTTAAAGCAGTTACATTTTCACTTTTGAATTATGCAAGGTGTTACATTTTTTTAAAGCAGTTATATTCTTTTAAAGAGACCACATTAGTTGTTGTAATATTTGTGTAATGAATAAGATCGCATCATACTTGTTATGAGCCAAATTGAACCTCTTAATATTTGTCAAGAATCCAATTTCAAATACATTTAAATTAAATATGCTTTATTCATAAAATACTCTACATTCTCTAATGTTCAACCTTTTATTAAGTTTGGTCACTTTCAATGAAATATTGTTTTGATAATAAATTTATAAAAAAAAAATCACTAAAATAAAAAAGTTGATCATTAAAATCATTGTTGAGAGATATCTTTAAAAAAATGTGATTTCTATTGAATAAAATCTCTAAAAATTAATATTTAGTATTTTTTAATAAGTTTTTACTGCTCTTTAACCAGTGTGACTCTGGTAAATCTCTTGAAGTCAATATTTTTGCTTAACGAGGAAGAGAGCGTGTCCGAGTCGGTGTAGCAAGAAAAACGTGAGCGAGGAGTATTAATATTATCAAGTAAGTCTCTCTCTCTCTCTCTAAAGAAACAGAATACAGTTTTCTCGGTTTATGAATGGCGAAACTCGAAGCTAAGCTAGGAATGATCGTTGACAAGGTCGGTCAATTCTTCTCCGGCAGCGACCTTCTTCCCTCCTGCGATCCTGATATCATCGCTGTAACTACTCTCTTCCTTCTCTATCATTTTCCCCTTTTCTTATTATAGACTCACAATTCGATTAGTTTCTAAGCTAATTCTATTTATGTAAATATAGTTAAATTGTTTTTCATAACTTATGTCAGTAGTATGTAAGCTCAAATCAGCCAATCCAAACATGCACTGAGGGTCTATTTGGTTTGTCTTATTTGATTTTATTTTACGTTTTGTCATACAAAGCCCGTTTGGATTAGCTTATTTTTTAGGTTATGCAAATAAATAAGTTTGTTGAGCTAGTTTATGAAAAAATAGCTTATGAAGATACAATTTTCATCATTCAGAACTTATGAATTAACACAAAAGCTTGTTTATTTGCATAAGCTATTTTTCAGAAGTTCAAAAATAAGCCAATCCAAACTGGGTCATAGTTTATACATAAGCACTTATTAAATCTGCTTATTCAAACATGGGCCTTGATCCCATCCATTTCCTTTTGCTTTGCTGCTTTTAAATTTGATGCATGTATATCTGTAGGGATGTGAAAGAGAGGTTGCTGAGGCCGAAAAACAACCTGCCTCTGATGAGGCTCTGCAAGAATCTCTCTTGCGTTTATCATGGGCTCTTGTCCACTCAAAACGTCCAGAAGATGTGCAGCGTGGGATAGCAATGCTTCAATGTAAACCACAATCTCTCTATCTCTCTTTTACTTAACTTGCAAGTGTATATTGATAGAAAAATTACATGTGTATGACAGCATCGTTACCTAGTACTGTTGACCCCCTGAAACAAAGGGAGAAGCTTTATCTTCTCGCTGTTGGATATTATAAAAGTGGTGACTATTCAAGGAGTAGGGATCTTGTTGAGAAATGCCTAGAGGTATGTTTTTCTCTCTTTGGCCTTAATGTGTCTTGGTTATCTAGAGAAACATCAGAATTGAGCCTTAATGCTTTCATCAGTTCCTTTTATAGAAAAAATCACATCCTGGTGTTTTCTTCCGTTGTTTTAAATTATGCTCCCGTAATTTATGACAGAGAAACTGGGTCTGTTTACTTTCTAACAATATTTTCAAATTTTACTTTATATGTGGGTGGATGACATTTGGTTATGGGTTTAACTTTTTAATTGTGATAGTCTGAAGATGAACTAACTAGAAAATGTATGTTTTCATAAACACCGAAAAGAATGTTTGAATTGTGATAGTCTGAAGATGAAAGCTAACTAGAAAATGTGTGTTTTCATTAACACTGAAAATTAGTTTTTTGTAATTTTTTTCTAAATTTTTAAAATGCATTTTCAAAATAATTCATAATGTCTTCTCTAATATTCATTTTATTAGAGGAAATGAAAACAGGAAACACCCGAAAATAAACAGCCCCAAGTTGCATAAGGTGTTTGTGTCCCTAGCACCGCACTTGATATATTTGTGAATCTTAAATTTTATTGTATAACTACTTGACGTCTCTATCCTGCATTGTATTTTCAAAACACATCAGATTTTTAAAAAGAATCCGACTTCTATAAATGCATTTTCTGTACATTTCACTGTAACAGCTTGTAGAAATAAGATATAATTTTGTAAATTTTGTTGTCTGTTAGGACTTTTCTCACTCGGTATCTCTACTAAGTTAAAATTTAGTGAATAACCTTGAACATGTCCATTAGTGGTTGAAACTGGTTCAGACTCTCTGAAATAGGGTAGCTTACGACAAGAATCATGTTTATCATTTTTTTCCCTCTTTCCATATACTTGAGCCTTTGATTCCACTGTTTATTTGAAATTTATAGAAGAAAAAAAATGTCAAACTCAGCTATCTACATATCTTGGTTGTTTTTCTTCGCCCTCCAAATCTAACCATTAATTCTAAGTGAAGATGAAGTACACCATCAAATTTTCCATTCCAATTCCAATCTATCCATTAACACCAACACAACACAGCATCCTATGTGAAAATCATTACGATTTTTTCTTCTGCAGATTGCACCCGACTGGAGGCAGGCATTGTCACTTAAGGAGGCGATTGAGAGTCGGATAACAAAAGGTTCTCAATTCTCATCAATTATCGATCTTTCCCCATGCATTTTCTTCCCCTTATCATGTTGAGACCAATGGGAAGGGACTTGATTTGTGTTCTAAATAACACTGACATTATTTCTATTCCTCCATTGTAGATGGTGTCATTGGCTTGGGCATTGCTGCAACTGCTGTTGGACTGATTGCAGGTGGGATTGCGGCAGCTGTGTCTCGTAAAAAGTGACACAATCATTTCTATTAAACATATGATAGCAGCTGATATGTAATAGGCAAACATCTATGATACTGAATTTGCTGCATCGTACTGTTTTTAAAGGGGAGGGAGCAAACAATATGACGTGTACAAAGTGGTGGAGAGATGTTGTATGTTTCATGTTTTAAAAGACTTCAATATTTGCATGTCTTTTTCCCCCCCTCTTCTCCATCAATTTCCCCCCATTTTCTTATGATGCAATCATGTTGATCAAATACGAGTTTGACATTGCGATTAAACTCCTTGAATGATGATGTAAGAATAACCGTATTAGTAATTGCAATTTCCAACTTTGGACAATATATAGGTGAAAGATTTCACTCAAAATAAAGACATCTGAGTGAGGGTTGAATCCAAAATTTTGTTTATATCAAACATGAAAGATCATACCTATAGGAAATCTGGGAAATATTACAAAAATTTGGCATCTCAGATTACGTGTCATCTATACTAGTGCTGCGGAGTCTTTTCTAGTTGTTAGGCTGTGATGTCAAATATTTGTGTAAGATTTTTACATACGCCAATTCAAGAAGTGTGCTAGACTTTTAATCCATTTTGGAAATCTTGTTATTTATCAACCTAATGATTAATATTAGTATATTACTCAGTTCAGTAAAGAAAGAAATTCCTACGTTTTCAAAATCATATTTTTAAGGAAACTTCTGCGAAAAATAATTATGATACCATAACTTAGACCAACGTTACTTTCTTAGACCATGTACAATGGTCACAACTCTTCAACAACCCTCAACATCCACTTTTTTAATTCCCAACACTCCACATCATTTTCTCTCTCTTAATTCAACATTCATTCAATTTTATCCACTCTAATGGTTTTTTCATTCGACACCCTACCCCCACCAACTTTTATCTCTTATTCTTATTTAATTTTATATTGTTATTTTTATAATTACATAAAAATACAATTATCGTTTATAATTAAATTAAAAAACGCTTAATTTTTAATTATTATTTTTGTAAAAACAAAATGTAGGCTCATTGACAAAGTCGTCGTCAATTAGCCTTTGGTTTGCCGTTGCATGATCTCTTTTTAAATATTTTCTAATACGAAATGTACTATCTTCCTCTATTTTTTTTCGACGCTCAATAAATCGGTTGACGATATAAGTGTCTTCAATAGCACGGTTTCGGAAGTAGGCTTCGATATCAAAATGATCCATTGATAGTTTTTTGGAAGTAAAGTATTAGAGAGATTTTTGTGATATTTAGAAGTAGATTGAAAGAGAGTTGTGATATTGGAAGTAGATTGAATGAGAGTTGTGATATTGGAAGTAGATATGACTCCCTATATATAAGTACATTGTGTGGTGGACATTGACGGATTCGAAATAAGTTATGGAATACATTTAATTATCAGATAAGGACTACATTCAAATTGGGTGGTACATATTCAAACACAATAACCCATACATTAAAGCCAAAAGTCACGGGGAACTACACAATACTGAAAATTATTAAAGCAAACATTGTGGATTAGACAACACTGACAATTATTAAAGCAAACATTGTGGATTAGACAACACTGATAATTATTAAAGCAAACATCGAGGACTAGACAACGCTGCAAATTATTAAAGCAAACACTGGGGACTAGACAACACTGAAAATTATTAAAGCAAACACTGAGGACTAGACAACATTAACAATTGATTGAAATTAATTTGGAAACAGCTCACTAAAAAAACCACTAAAACTTCAAAATAAAACCTAATAATAAGATTAAGATAGTGAAAAACTTGGTTTTTTTCCTGTGTCCAAATCAAATGATCCAAGTCTCTATTTATAGACAAAAAAAATCATGAATTTTGGTATTTTTTTAAAATTAATTTGCAATGAAATAATTGAGTTTGAATTATTAAGATGATAAAAATCCAGACAGCCAATTGTATGCTGTCACGTGTCCCACTCAGATTTCAATCCACTCTCTCTTGCCATTTCTGCGCGTCACGCGCCCTTGTCCCCGCGTGTAGCTCACGCGCCAGTTTTGGCCATTCACGGTGTGTCACGTGTCCCTAACGGAATGATTTTCAACATACTTAACCCTTTCATCACCTCACTCATCCACATCATCTTTCCACTCACTCTCAACACCCTCATGCAATGATTTCAACATATTGAAGTTTGCATTCAATAAGCTATTGCAAATGGTCTTAGGAGCAAGCTGCCCTTAGACCAAGTGCAATGGGGTGTTGAATGACACTTTCAACGTAGCAATTTCCTGCAATGGTAGTGTTGAATGGTGTTGAGAGATGTGCTAGAGGAGAGAAGTGTTGAACAAACTCAACATGTTGAAACTGTCATGCCAAGGGACACGTGTCAAATGTGCAGTGGCCGAATCCTAGCGCGTGGGCAACACGCGCTGACATGCGCGAGTGGTGTTGCAGGAGGCGGAGAAAGAAGATGCTTTGTGGATAAAAGGTGACATGTGTGCTGTTCTGATTGGCTCTCTGAATTTTTATCATCTTAATAATTTAAACTCAATTATTTCATTGTAAATTAATTTAAAAATAACATAAAAAATACCAAAATTCATGATTTTTTCTCTCTCTATAAATAGAGACTTGGTTCATTTGATTTGGACACAGAAGAAAAAACCAAATTTTTCACTATCTTAATCTTATTATTATCCTTCTATTAGCTATTATGTGTCGCGTGCTTAGTTTGTTGTATTGCATTTTAAGTTAAGAAAATAAAAATAAATTATTTTACAAAATTTTATTTTTCCAAAAAAACTCAAAAATAAATTATTAAGTGTTTATTATTTTAATTTAATTATAATCGATAATTGAAATTTTATGTAATCAAAAAACAAAAATATAAAAATAAATAAGAATATGAAATAAAAAGTGGTGGGGTAAAGTGTTGAAAGAAAAAACTATTGGAGAGGGTAAAAATTGAATGAGTGTTGAATGAAGAGAGAGAAGATGACGTGGAGTGTTGGGAATTGAAAAAGTAGGTGTTGAGGATTGTTGAATTGATTTTACCATTGCATATGGTCTTAGTAATTTCCTTGAAGCTACGCAGTAGCCTAAACGAATCGACATATAAGGGGCACAATTAAATAAAGGAAACTTCTTAGAACCTCAAGCACATTGGCCATTATAAACCATGGTAAGAGTATATAGTTGTGTTTGAATAGGTTTTGAAAAAACTTCTACGAATAACTTTTCATTTTAAGATTAAAAATAATTTTTGTAACCATTTTTTAAAAAAAAAATCTGGAACAAACACTGTTTAAATAATAAAAAATATTTCATATTTAAAATATATATATATATATATATATATATATATATATATATATATATATATACATAACAAGTGGTCCCTTTGTCATTTTTTTTTTTTTGAAAATTAGTAACTTTTGTTCATAATAGCATTTCTCTCTTGATTATTTGACATGTACATCCAAAAAAATAAAAGAGAATGAAGAAAACCATCATAATTATCGATCATATTAAGATTCTGTTTTATATATCCACTCACCAAACACCTACTACGATCATGAGAGTACAATGACAGCTTTTGCTTAGGAAATGCAAGAAATGTTGTTCATATAATAGAAGAATTCATGGAAAACTTGTCAGATCATGAAATTAAAAAAAAAAAAAAAGAAGATTAAAACACACTTGTTCATTCATTCATTCATTAAATTAGAGAAAGGATATTACATAGTAGTAGTAGCAGGAAGGAAGTAAAGTAAACCCCATGACATGACCATGAGCACCCTTTTACAACCAACCACAAACTCATGCCTTCGCCATAAAAGCAGTGTAGAAAGTGAGAGCAATGGCAACGAGAAGAAGAATAGAAAGAAAAACAGGAGCCAAAAAGATGTACATGTGATTGGTTGCACTTACAGAACCAAGTGATGCAAGCTGAATCTCGGTCATTTTAGAGACAACAAACAGATGAAAGTAAAGATCCGATGCGGGAGACTGCGAGCATACGGATGCGGAGTTTCTTGTCAATGTGGGAGACTGCCAGGGCTGTTATGATGGAGAGGATGAAGAAGCTCAAGGCCAAGCAGTGGAGCAAGATGATGTTCTCGACGGTGTTGTATGGGCTCGAGATTAAGTTCCAAATGACTGCCGATGCCATGATGGAGGAGTAGAATGCAATTGACATGTTTGCTTAAACCAAATATCAAAGAAATTATTTGGTTTATTGAGTCTAGATGGAGAGAAAGTCTTCATCCTGTGTATGGAAAAGCTCTCTGCTTTTATTAATCATGCTGTTCAACAAGGAAATTGGGACCCCATCCACATCTCCAACACTAGGCCGAAATTATCTCACCTCCTTTTTGCAGATGATGTTCTTCTCTTTTCCAAGGCAAGAAATTCTCAACTAAGATTTATTTCTGATTTGTTTGATCTCTTCAGTTGTGCTTCAGGGTTGAAGATCAGTTTGTCCAAGTCTAGAGCTTTTTACTCTTCGGGCACCCCTCAATCTAAATTTCACAAGCTCACATCCATTTCTGGTATTAGAAGCACCACATCTCTTAGACAAGTATCTTGGTTTCCCTATTCTTAAAGGAAGAGCTAAGCGAAGTGATTTCCATTTTATTATTGAAAAGATGCAATCTAGACTAGCTTCATGGAAAAATAGATTGCTTAATAAGCCTGGTAGATTGGCTCTTGCGTCGTCTGTCCTCTCCTCCATTCCTTCTTATTACATGCAGATTACTTGGCTCCCTCAGAGTATTTGTGATAGTATTGATCAAACTACCCGTAATTTTATTTGGAGAGATGCTAACAACAAAGGCATCCATCTGGTAGGTTGGAAAAAAATTACTCGTCCTAAGATCCTTGGTGGTTTAGGTATCAGAACAACCAGAGAAGCGAATACTTGCCTTCTTGGTAAATTAGTTTGGGATATGATTCAATCGTCTGAGAAACTTTGGATCAATCTTCTCTCTAATAAATATGTTGTCGACAACAATATTCTCCAAGCTAGCCACCTTCCTAATGGATCCCCCACTTGGTCTTCCATCATTAAAGCAAAAAATGTCCTTAAAGATGGTTACTCTTGGCGTGCAGGGTCCGGCTCCTCTTCTTTTTGGTTAAGCCCTTGGAGTCCGCTTGGTGTTCTAGGAACTCTTGTCCCCTATGTTGACATTCATGATTTGCAACTCACAGTTAAAGATGTTCTCACTTCTAATGATCCTCACACACACGTCCTTTATACTCAGCTTTCCCATGCGACTTCCACTTTCATCAACAATTTGCACTATAAATTCAATGATAATGTTGAGGATGCATACATCTGGAAAAATCACAAGAGTGGCAACTACTCCACCAAGAGTGGATATAATTGGCTACTCACAACTGCCGACTAGGTTAGCTCCGGTCAGACTTTACACTCTTGGTCTTGGATTTGGAAGTTAAAACTCCCAGAAAAGTATAAGTTTCTCTTTTGGTTGGCTTGTCATGATGCGGTACCTACTTTATCCTTGCTTAATCATAGAAACATGGCGCCCTCTGCTATTTGTAGCCGTTGTGGTCTCCATAACGAAACTTTTCTTCATTGTATTAGGGACTGCAGCTTTTCTAAGAATATTTGGCATCATCTTAGTTTCGTTAGTTCTAAGTTTTTCTCTATTACTAACTCGCACGATTGGCTCAAAGAGGGGTCCATGGGTCCTAGATCCTTCACTTTCTCAGTTGGAGTTTGGTGGTCTTGGCGTCATAGAAATTTTATGTGTTTCAGCAACGACAGTTGGCCTTGGCATCACCTTGCTGCAAACATATAATTCGGTTGAGGTAATTAAATCTAGCTTTTTGACTCCTGTTGTTGCTGCACCAGTTGATCGCTTGGTGAAATGGAATAATAATAATCATACTTGTGTTATTCTTAACGTGGACGGTAGTTGTCATGGTTCTCCCATCAGATTCGGGTTCGGGGGAATTATGAGAAACAATGATGGCTTTTTCTTATATGCATTTTCTGGTTTCATCCCGGGTTCAGATGATATTATGTTTGCTGAACTTTCAGCTATTTACCATAGGTTGATCATTGCTCAAAATTTGGGTTTTGTGGAGTTAGTTTGCTACTCGGATTCTCGTTTGCACCAATCTCATCAACGGCCGCCTAGAGAAGTATCATGTCGATGATGTTCTTATACAAGACATAAAAGAGCTTCTTCATCAAAATAATGACACTGTTTGTCATACTCTCAGAGAAGGGAATCAATGTGCTGATTTTTTGGCTAAGCTTGAAGCTTCTTCGGAAGTTGACCTCTTTATTCACGCTTCTCCTCCAGATGGGCTGTTAAATCTTCTTAGAAGCGATGCTAATGGAACTTTCTTCCTTAAGGAATAATCAACTTCTGTTAGGTTTTTTTTTGTTTGTTTTCTTGCTGCCTCCTTTGCCTTTGTAAACAAAAAAAAAGATACAACACATTCCAAATGTTTTGCTTTTAATTTTAAACCAAAACGTACACATTACCGATTCTAGTAATAAGTTGGTGGCATTAACCATGGGGAAGTACTATATTTTCCCTATGGTGGACCAAAACGTACACATTACCGATTCCAAATGTCATGCACCATATTTCATATAGACAAACCTTACATGACAGGCAACTTCTTCATTCATCAAATATTATTTGGCTCATAAAATATTACAACATTATTACAACAATCAAATAATTTTTTGGTCATTACTTACTTATTTCCTTAATTATATGAATAGTCGAAGATTACCATTCTCTTATCATATTCCACGTAGACAGCCTTTAAGAAAACGTACTCATATAGAATCAAATATTATTTCTTCCAAAGCTTATTGATTTGTTAAATCACTCTCATGTTATAAAGCACTTGAAACTATTAGTTATTAGTTCTTGTCGTCAGAGGTAGGGGGACCACAATGCTACATGCATGTAGGCCTCTTAAAAAAAATGTTCACCGATATATTTTGCTTTAACTGTGGCCTATTATCCTATTATACCATAGCTCATATATATAATATGCAATATTCTACCAATTGAGTTAAGTTCAGGGGGTGATAGTTATTACTCTACCATTTTACGATTCCTTTATTTTTTTTTCTTTCTAATAGCATTAATAAATGATGATTTTATAAAGTAAATTATAATTTCTCTCTTTCCTACAATATCAACTAAATTTGTGGGAAATTATCTCTTTAACATATAATTTGAGAAAGAGGAAGTATTTTGATGTATTGAATTACTACTTTTTATGTTCAAAATTATAAGTTGTTTTAAAATATAATTAATTTGACATGGAAAAGAAATACTATGATTCATTTTACGAAATTGTCCTTCATTAACGATATAAAAAAATTGTGTAAAAAATAGCAATAATGTTACAGTCATATTATTGAAGGGTATTACTGTAATTGCATCCCGCTGCGGCACCAACGGCCTGGGTGGAAGAAGAAGAAGAAACGCAGAAGCATAGAGCAAAGGGAAACTAACAATGTTGAGAAACTTGTCTGCAACACTAGAATCTACTAAGAGAAAAATCCTAACTTCTTCAAAATGCCGAATTTACCCTCCTCCTTCTCCTTACTCCACCGCATCCGGCGACGACGCCCCACCGAAGCTTCTCGTTGTTCAACCTCGTCTCCGTTCCGAAAAGCTCTTACAAGCAAAACTCAACGAAGCACTGTGTCTAGCCAATTCACTTGAAGATCAACGTGATGGTTATTTTCACACTGATTTCTTTGATTTGCCTTTACCACCGCATGTTATTGTTCAGAATCCTTCTCTTAAAGGACGTAAACCTCGTGCAGGTTCGGTTTTTAAACTCGAATTTTTTATTTTTCATGTAACCCAATTTGGATATTTCATGTTTTTTTATATTTTGTAGATACTTATTTTGGTCCTGGAACTGTTGATACTATCAAGTGTCATTTAAATGCTGCAGAATCAAAGGTATTTGAGTTTATAAACTGTTACATATAATTAGAGGTTGATTAGATATTGTAAGAAAGATGAACTATATTTTCTGTTTTGTTATAGATAACTTGCACATAATCACTAATATGATAAATGGTTATGTTATAGGCGCTTAATTAGGCTATTTATTCAAACATGGTCTAATTTAGATTTTGATTTGTGTGTTTGTGTGTGTTTGACAGGGTGAAGTGGATGCTGTGTTTGTTAATGCAATATTATCTGGTATTCAGATAAGAAATATGGAGGTGAGTTATGCTTGTGTAATTGTTGTTCAGTAAACAATCATTTTCGTCGTTGAATGTGTGAGTTATTGTCACAGTAGTCCTTGATTCTATCAGAATTATAAAAATATGCATAAGTGCATCTTTCGTTGGTTAGTTGGTATTCAAACATATCTTTCGTTTGTTAGTCTGGTCATCGAATGTGGTTTCTTTTAGTCAGTTTGATCCTTAAAATTACTAATAATAAAAGACACACTTGGGGATGCTTTCGTAATTTCAATACATTCAAAGGACTAGTCACATTTAAGGGACGAAAATGACTGTTTACTCAATTTTCATTTAGGAATTGTGAATTGTTTAATTTTGACAATGATGTCTTGTTATTGTTAGAGAGCTTGGAATAAACCAGTGGTGGATCGTGTAGGTCTTATTATTGAGATTTTCAATGCTCATGCATTCACCAAGGAGGCTATGTTGCAGGTATCTTTTGTGGTTTCATTCAGCTATTTGATTGATGCTTGATAGTATTGTATCTTAAATTTGTATTGTAACTGAGAGTGAGCTTCGACATCTGAGTGCGTAGGCTGAACTTGCAGCTCTGTCATACAAGAAGTCGAGACTTGTTCGTGTTTTAGGCCCTAATGGTCGCTATACATTTGGTGCTTCTGGAGAAGCTGAAGTTGTCAGTGCCCGAGGGTTGGACTTTTCTTTCTCTTATCACTAATTTTCTGTTGTTTAATTCTATTTCTGAATTGGAAGAAATTATTATTGTTTTGTTTTTCTAATGTTAACTGATGAATGGGTTAAATTGCAACTATGAAATTTGAACTCTGATGGGATCTTTTACTTTTTTGCTTGGACATATTGTTTGGATGACCAAATATTTTTTTACTTCATATACCTATCTAGTTTTCTGTTTACAGTGCTATTATGACTTATGAGGTACAAATGTGGTTGAAAACTGAATATAATTTCTATCACTTTCTTCACCCGTTCTTTCTCTTATGCACATATTTCTGGAATAACGTGTAACTCTGTGAACCTATGTATGCACCTAATCTATAGTATCAGTAATTAGTATATTGTTGATTTTGAATAGAATTACAGCATCTTACCATAATTCTTGTCAATATCAGGAGAGGAAGTGGGGGCCAAGGTTTTATGAGCGGTGCCGGAGAAACTGAACTTCAGCTTCAGCGGCGAAGGTATAAGTGTCCATACTAAATTTTCAAGATACATACATTAATCCTCAAGCAGTTTATTCTTTCCCTTTCTTGGCATGTCTTGTGGTTTCCTCATTAATCTGTGTTATTTTTAAAGCTGGTTTTTTTTCACTTTTTCACTGCATCAAGTCATTGAAAATATTCACTGTAAACATGTTTGTGGCTACAATAATATTTGGAAGGCACGGATACTAAGAAAAAAATGTATGTTATGGGTTTTGTGGTTTTGCAGACTTATTTGACATTTACACGTTCTTGTCATTATAGTCAGAGTAGTCAATAGCAGCGCTATAGCGGACGCGCGTAGCGTTAGCGGCAACAATCTGCTACGGTTATCGGCGTAGCGGTGCGGAATCAAATAGTGGCCGCTTCAGCTGCTATAGCGGTGTAGCGGATAGCGGCCGCTTCAGCCGCTATTTGATTTTAGTAGGAAATGTCTAAATTGACCATATTTTTAAAACCTTTTTTTAGGACCTTTTGTGGATTTCTTAAACCCTGACATTTTTCAACTCTTCATCTCTTCTTACATGTGCCACAAAACACACTCTTCTAACTTCCAACTGGAAAACGCAACCTGGGGATCTCTTCTCTCTTTCTCTGTTCTTTTTTCTTCCTGTTTTCTTTTCTTTTATGGTTTCTCTTGTTTTATGATTTTTTTATTTGTTCCCTTATCTTTTTTATGAATGTTTCATGAGATTTGACTGTTATATTTAATTTTATATTAGATATAACTTTTTTTATACTATTATTCATGCAATTTGTCCAAAAAATAATCAAATATTAGTGACCGCTATTTGTCATACCGCTATACGCTATCCCACTTTTGGATATTTTTGTCCTGTCTATGATGTTTTAATGAACCACTTGTTAATGTGCAATTCCAACATTTTTTATGATCACCTTTTATTATATAATTTGGTCACTGAATTGTGAAACTCTCTTAGACTCTTAGATAGGAGAAACTATCTACTGACACAAATTGAAGAGGTTCGCCGTACCCGTGCTGTGCAACGTGCTGGTCGGAAGAGGCAGGGGGGTTCATCTGCACAACGCTTAGCCACTGTTGCTGTTGTTGGGTATACAAATGCTGTAAGTCGTATAAGTATATATGCGTTTGCTATTTACTGTAATTAGACAGCATCGCTGATACATGTCTTTGTTTTTATTAGGGAAAATCTACATTAGTTAGTAATCTAACGGACAGTGATCTGTATAGCGATTGTCGGTAAAAACCCCTGTATTTGTATACATTTACATCCTTCTTTTTTTAATATTTACTTTATAATGTAAACTTTTTTCCTGTTGCATGTATTGCAGACTGTTTGCTACAGTCGATCCTAGATTAAGAAGTGCTGTTCTTCCTTCGGGGTAATGTGACCAGTAACTCAAAATATTCTAATCTCTTTTTCAGTTCTCTTCTTTTTTCGTACTCTGGTTGATAACATTTGGTACACTTACATGTACTTCACTGTTCTAATTTTATTTATAGGAGGAAAGTGCTTTTTAGCGACACAGTAGGATTTATATCTGATTTACCTGTAAAGGTAATGACAAAGGCATGAGCAAATTGCCATCTCAGCATGTTTGTTTATTGATATTGTCAATACAATTCGTCAACAATGACACAATTGCCTTTTTTCTCTTTTAAATTTTGAAGTTGGTGGAAGCGTTTCATGCAACTTTAGAAGAAGTGGTGGAAGCAGACCTGCTTGTGGTATGATTTTGCATCTAATTCTTACACCAGTTACAAAAACTCATAAATCGCTTATTTGATTTGTCTTCATCACACACAACAGTTTCTACATCATTTCTAGCATTGTGTGATTACTTTTGCTCAAAAATATATAAAAGATATCCACTTGGAATTGGTCATTTGTGCAGCATAAGCAACATAACTGACAAATCTATCCTTTTTGAAGCATGTGGTGGATTCTACTGCTCCCAATATTGAAGAGCACCGTACGACGGTGTTCCAAGTTCTTCAACAAATAGGCGTGTCACAAGAGAAGCTTCAGAATATGATTGAAGTTTGGAATAAGGTAAAATAATTCATCTCCCCTTCTACCAAATTGCAAGAAAAAATCCACTCAATCTCTGTAATGTTCAGATTGATGCTGAAGAAGAGTTCACGGATGTTGATGAACATCTCGATGAAGATGAAGAGGCTGATGAAACTAGTAGCATTGATGGAGAGGAGGATGCGAGCACTGAGACATTAACGGAAGAAAAAGAAGATTATTCTGATGGTTGGTTGTACGAGGAAGATACTACGCTTAACGAAGGTGATTTTTGTTTGCCTTCATCTGCAGCTGACCAACAAATTGAGTCCTCTAATAAAGACAATAGTGTGGAAAATGCCGGTGCGGTGCTACCATCTGGTCCACATGTGAAAACATCTGCCATCACAGGAGTTGGTTTGCAAGAGTTGATGGAACTAATAGATGAGAAACTGAGTAGTCAGGATGAGAAATTGAAGGGTGCACAAGTGGTTGAAAGAAATTTGTTTGATAGAAAATGGAGGCCCTCACATACACAAGATTCTAGCATTGTAGTAGAAAATTAGCTTGTTTTGTTGTGTGCTTTGCTCCTTATTTTTTTGCTACATCTTTATCTTGTTAACAGTCAGTTTTGCTATCATAAAAAAAATTATTGGAGCCATTTACGATAGACTTGTTTTAAACGGTGCAGAGTGCATTATATGTTACATTGATTAGATTGGCTTTTTTCTTTACTATATTGTGTTGATGGGTCCATCCATCCATGCAATTGTTTACATTTAATTGCAGGATACTTGCATCAATTGAAAATCTGAACATTAAAAATACGGATCGCGTTTCTCTGCATTCAATATTTTAATGCATTCATGCAGCAAGTATTCGACCAAGATCGGAACGGTCTAAATTTAAGTTTGGTTTTTGAAAATATAAAAAAAAAATTGAAGTCAGTATTTTTGTGAACTATCAGATCAAGATCGTACGATTGTTAATGGTCTTGAATATGCAGGAAATTCTTGACAGTAAGTGAATCCAATTTATTAAAAGAAAAAGAAATAAAAATTTTAAAAGTTCCATTGCCGGGAATCGAACCCGGGTCTCCTGGGTGAAAGCCAGATATCCTAACCGCTGGACGACAATGGAATTGATGTTATAATCTGTATCCAAAATTATAAAACTAAATGAAACGTTGTTTTAAATTTTGATTTGGCCAATAATTTTGGCAACAGAACAATTTCAATTACTACGTACGAGCCAAACTACCAAATTCAAACCTATTCCAATTGTCACCTGATCTGAAATTTCATAATCTTACCATGAAAATACTGTTTAATTTGATTAACTAATTGATCAAATGAAAAATATTCTTCTCACCTATAGTTTATGCAGTTAATTTTTATTTACGGCGTATTTATTTACTTCAAAGATATTAAAAAACCACAGTACGAACAAAATACATGTTTTCTTTTATCTAATTGATTAGTAAAGTGCAAATCTTTTTTTTTGTCAAGTAGCTTAGTGACAAAGGTGAATAAGCAGGGTCTCCGGAATTTGAACCTTGGCCCTTACATATAATAGTCTTCTAACTAATTGAGTATTGAAAAGCAGGTACATGTATATGATTATAGAGTAAATTAAAATTAGTGTATTATAAAGTTGCTCAAATATTTTTAGAAGATATTGAGATAAGAGAATACTAATAAAATAAATATTTATTTATTTTTAACTAATTGACCAATGATAAATATTTCCCTCATATATAGTTTATAGTTGTATTATAATTTGCTTCAATTTTCATTTTCCTTTCGAAAAAGAAAAAAAATTGCTTCGTTTTTCATGTAGAATTGAAAATATACAGTACTAATGACCTGCATATTTCTTATTAATTGAATTGTGAAAACCCATTAACTGTTTGACCATGGGAATTTTTTATTTTCAATGTATGATTTATATATTAAATTATAATTAATATATTATAATCTTGTTTAAATTTTTTATTATTTATTTAGAAGATATTCACATAACACGGTACTAATGAAATGAATATTTATTTTTAACTATTTGATTAAACACGAACTATCAAATTTGTCCTAATTCATAACAAGATATATGCAATACTACTAAGTAATCGTATTTATATAGTTAGTTTAAAAATCTTGTGAAAAAGTATTTGTCACTAGAGATTGAAATTTGCTGTTCACACATTTAATAAGGTTGAAACACACCTGTATATGACCAAAATACCCCTCGACAATTAACTGCCGCTGGTTTAACTATTCCTCGGCAGTTAAGTGCCTCCGGTTTTTTGAAATCCTCGACAGTTAACTGCATAGTAGCTGGATAAGCTATTTGCTTCTCTTTCATTGGATAAAGTGAAAAACTTTTGCTTCTCATTTTAATGCTGAAAATTACCTTATTATTGACATCTTTGATCAAACATTGCTTATTTTCAAAGATGACTTTAAATCCATTATCAAGTAATTGACCCACACTGAGCAAGTTTTGATCAATCTTAGGTACATAAAAAACGTCATAAATTAGCTTTGTACATGTGCATTTTTCAATGGCCACAATTCCTTTTCCTTCGACAACAATGAATTTACCATTATCGATTCTGACTTTTGATATTTGTGATATGTCCAGCTTTTTGAATAGTTTTTTATCATGAGTTATGTGATGGGTACAACCACTATCCATTGACCAACATTCACTTGAGCTACTGCTTGTAAAACACGTTGCTATAAACAACTGCTTTTCCTCTTGTTAATCTTCAGCTTGAGCTTCATTACTTTGTTGAAAATTGCTTCTGCAAATTCTCTCATGATGCCAAAGTTTGTTGCATTTGTCACACTTCAAATCAGGTCTTCTCCAACATTTGAAAGGAGTATGACCCAAT
Source organism: Medicago arabica (assembly GCA_946800305.1). Taxonomy (NCBI): domain Eukaryota; kingdom Viridiplantae; phylum Streptophyta; class Magnoliopsida; order Fabales; family Fabaceae; genus Medicago; species Medicago arabica. The sequence goes on from OX326970.1 coordinate 5,691,203, forward strand.
TTTCCACAATACTTGCAAGGAGGAAATTCTTTATTTTTTTTGCTTCACTTATGTAACTAGTGCTTCCAACCGCTTCTTGTTTATTGAAACTCTTCTTATACTTATTTCACATGCTCTTTTCTCCTTTGTTTGTTTTTAATTTAGCTTGTAACACTCCATCCACAGAACCTTCAGACCTTATCATTCTTCGTTGTTTTTGGGCCTGCATAGCATTTACAAGCTCCGCTAAGGTAAACTTTGACATGTCTTTGGTATTTTTCAAGGAAGTGATAGTTGCTTCAAATTTTTCAGGGACAGTCACAAGTATTTTCTGAACTATTCTTGAATCAGACAATTCAGAACCAAGCAATCTTACTTTGTTAGCGATGCTAATAAGTTTATTTGTATACTCCTTAATTGTTTCAGACTCCTTCATCTTTTGCATCTCAAATTCTCGAATGAAATTAAGCGCTTGCATTCCCCTAATTCTTTCATCTCCTTCATATTCACTTTTGAGGAAATTCCATATTTCAAATGCTAATTTGATGGTCCTAGATTATGAAATAATTACTTTTGATTAGCAAATGCTGATTTGAAGTGTATTGAAGTGTGGAAATGTTTCCTACAGTTGATCCTAGATTATGAAGTGCTAATCTTCCTTTGGGTTAACATGACTCAAAATATTCTAATAACTTTTTCAGTACTCTTTCTATCGTACCTGGTTAATAACATTCTGTATGCATATATAAACTTTACTGTTCTAATTTATTTTTTGGATGAAAGTGTTTTTAATGACACAATTGACGTGTTAGCAATTTTTTTTATTGATCTTGTCAATATTATTTGTCAATAATGACACAGTTGTCGTTTTTTCTCATTTAATTTTGAACTTGGTGGAAGCCGATCTGCTTGTCGTATGATTTTGCATTTCCTCTCATTTTAATTCTTAAACCAGTTCCAAAAACTTTTAATCCCTATCTCTTTTGAAGCGCGTAGTTGATTCTTCTGCTCCCAATCTTGAAGAGCATCGTATAACAGTGTTAAAGGTTCTTCAACAAATAAAGGTGTCACAAGATAAACTTCAGAATATGATTGAATTTTGGAGTAAGGTAAACCAATTCATCTCCCCTTCTGCCAAAATGCAAATAAACAATCTCTGAAACTTTTCAGATTGATGCTGAAGAAGAGTGCACGGATGTTGATAAGTATCTCAATGAAGACGAAGAGGCTGATGAAATTAGCAGCTTTGATGGAGTAGATGTGAATACTGAGACATTGACAGAAACCGAGTTAGTCTCTGAGCAGTCACTTTGTGACTCTAATGTTCACGAATGTAAACATAAGTTGATTACAACGGGTGAGCTGCTCAGTGAAACGTCCTGGGTGGAGTCTCAAGAGCACTCTTAAGAAGTAGATGAATTATATACTGTTTTTAATCCGTCCCATCAAGCACCTAAGTGTCCCCCTTTTATAGCCCTCAAAGTATTGGTTTAATGGGCCCTTCCTTGATCATTTAAGGCCCATTAAATTATGATCCAGAGTCTCCTATTGGTTGTCTGCTTTGAGTACGGCCGCGCGTGAGCCAGGAGACAACTCATTCGTACTGGGCGCGTGGAGTTGAGACACGGTGATCGTCCGTGCAAGACACGTGGTATTAAGTCAAGACGGGCCGAGCTGGTTGGCTTCACTTGAACGATCGATCCAGTGCTGACTGAAGACGTGCTGAGCTGGCTGGCTTGACTTGAACAATCCATCCAGTGTTGACTGAAGACGTGCTGACGTGCTGAGCTGGCTGGCTTCACTTGAACAATCAATCCAGTGTTGACTAAAGACGTGCTGAGCTGGCTTGACTTGAACAGTCAAATGAAAATGGTTTATCCATGTCAGTCCACTCTAGGATGTGAATATTGAGACATCGACAGAAACCGAGTTATTCTAAATCGTTTAATCCTGTTTTTGGATTGTCAGAAATTTTTCTCGGCTTTTGTTCCTGGATCTAGAATTGTTTCCCAAGAAACATCACCAATATCTAGACAGCCTAGCCAACCTAGTTCAACTGCTCCGACCACAACACTGGGAGGTCTTACTACCCGAAAGATAGTATTGGATGGTGCTAAGAAGACTAATGATAGCCTCAGTCAGGAGGTTATTAAATTAAGATCACACGTATCTTGTTTTATGCATTCAGTGACAGTGTCCTGTTCCTTGCTATAAAAATCGACTTATAACTGGCACGCTATATTGTTTATCTATCAACTTTATATGACTAAAGAGCTAAATTTCAATTAGACTTCAGGTCAACGTTCAATTGCAATGCACATGCTAGAGATGTATGTGTTTAAAATTCATTGAGTTAACACTAATGGACCTTCAAATTAGATTGTGCAACAAGCCCAGAAGCAGATTTAATTGGATCAAATAACCAGTTACTTGCAAATGGACCAAACACTTTCATTAATCACAGCTTAGGTGAGAATAAACAAAGCCAATAGAATTCAACTAATAGAAACGGGAGCAGAACAAACACATCTAATTAAATCTACACATCTAATTTAATAGAACAAGCTTATAAGCTTATAATACACACACTTACATATTAGAACAAACTAAATGCAGACACATATCCATAAACCTAAGGTTAAGTAAATACTCCATCTCACTATTACTCAAGAACAATTGGAGGTTCAATACAGTTTATACCTTCCAAAAGAAAGCCAGGGGTTTTGTTGTAGAGATTTTGTGAAATTTCGAACCGAAGAGGATGGCAAACCTTGTCAGATACGAATGAGGCAAAAAAGAGGAAGAAATGGCTCTTGTAGCGAAAGGATGTGGATAGAGTGATTCCAAACTCCAGCATTCCGTGACTTGTGCGACTCGCATTAAGTCCCTCTGCATGCTGCTGGTGGTGTTGAAAAAAGACTGCAATGTTGAAGTGTTTAGTAAGAAGGTATCGTGGTAATCCTTGTAAAAAACTTGAGCATGGAAGCCATGGTATGAGACTTGAAGACCATGGTTAGGTTTTAACATGAGCAGTTTTAAGTTCCATTCCACGGTGAGTTTAGTGGTGTTGGTCATCGTAAAGGAGTTGAGTGAAGAAGCAGTCTCGACATGGACACCAGGGTTTGCAGATCCTGCGGCAATGTATATCCATGCAATGGAATATACCAAAGAAATGATGAAAAAGATGGAGAAAAGAACACAGCAAAAGCGAGTTCTGGTGGTGGCCTTGGAAAGAGGTTAGGGTTAGGGATAATGTTTAGCCTTTGATAATGCAAGAAAGAGTATGGAAGTAAATTTTCCTTTTGTGAATGTTTTTGGAAATGCAAAGTCATTTAATATGCTCTCTTCATGTTTACAAATGAAGAAACAAGGTTCATATTGCTTGCCAGCTACGTTTATTTCTTAACCATTTTCATAAAAAGGTAATTACGAATTTAGATACAAAATACATTAAATATCTAGTCATGGTGTTTGGTGGAATGGTGGCAACAAGAGAATTAATTAGGTTATCTCCAAATAAAATCTATGTCGGTAAGTATCCGTTTTATCATATCGATGATCGTTGTATTGAGATTATACGAGGTAGATTTTAAATATATCTTTTATTTTTAATTTTTAAATCAAAATCGAAGTTTAAAATTTGTATGTCTAACGACCAAGATCTAACCATTGTTAATATTGTGGTTCAAGTCTTTGAGGTGTCGAATCACGATTCAGATGGCTTAGAGTTTAGGTTATGACATTCACACTGTCAACCACATCAATGTTGTGGTTCAAGCCTTTGGATTGAGATCTTCTATACCGGCATTGATTTAAGATTTCGTTAATTGATGCAAGCAACAACTTTTTGCTAATAAAGAAAAAATTGTTCTCACTACAAAGGAGTAAATTCTTTAAGAGCATCATTGATGGAAATGAATGGTTGATTCACTTCCTACAATCGTTTAGGATATCTCAACATTTAATCAATCATTCAAAGACAAGGTTAATTTTCAAACACCATCGTCGAGCTAAAGATAAATTAGTTAAATTGGATAAAATTCAATAAAGAGTATAATAATGGGAAAAAAAATTGTGTATTACTAGTATTCTAAAGTGACAATTATTTTGAAAGAGAAAAAAATGCTAAAGATAAATTATTTTGAGACGGAGGGAGTACTTTCTTGATTACTTCAACAATTTGGATGCTTTCACTGCTATACTCTTATTTATTGACACTATTATATTTTTATTTATTGAATTTCATCAAACTTAATTACTTCACTAACTACAATTAATAAGGGTATTTTAGTAAATGATATTGATTTTACGATTGAAATCAACACAATTAATTATTTCCTTAAATATCGTGCACAAATCTTAAACGGCTATTATTTTGAGATGAATAGAGTTTTTTTTTTTTTTATAGAAAAATCTATATAAGAAAAGAAATTGAAAGGATAGGCAAATGAAATAATTGACAATTTTTAACTGGTCTTTAAATTTATATATGGCTTAAATATGTTTTTAATATCTACAAAATTAAGAGTTTTTAAGTTTAGTCTTTATAAAATTTTAATTGTAATTTTAGTCCTTTATAATATTGTAGTTTTCAAGAATAGTCCTTATTTTGAAAACTTGTTACGAAAAATTGATCTTTTTAGTCTTTCAAAATAGTCTCTGTAAAATGCAAATCAGGACTAAAAGTAAATAAAAAAATTCTAGGAACTAAACTTGAAAGTATATAATTTTATAGGGACTAAAAACATATTTAACTTTTAATATATAAATGGATTATTTCTAAGGTGTTTTGTGACTCTAGTCTCGACAAGGCTCTCCGACTAGTTTCTTAGAAACACGCACATGAGAATATGATCAAACTCAATGTGAATGAGAGCTCTATTGGTAACCTAAGTCGCTCTGGCTATGGTGGTCTTCTTAGAAATTCGTTAAGGGGTTGGATTTTTGGCTTTTTCGGAAGTTGTGTTTTTACGTCTAATATTAATGTTGAGCATCAAACCATATCTCATGGTCTCGATCTAGCTTGAACTCATGACTATAAAGATATTATTTGTGAACTTAATTTTCTCCGTGATCAAATTTATTAAAGAGAGAGTTTCATATACACACCCATATGTTGCGAATGTTGATTACATTAGATCCTCATTGACTAGGGACTGAAACATTGTTCTTGTGCACAACTTGCGAGAATGAAACTCTTGTGCCAATTAGTTGGGCAAATTTGAAGTCGCTCTTGATAATGAGATTAAACTTTTTCATTTCTTTTTTCAATTTTATTGACTAGTATTTTTTGTTGTAGTGTTCAAGATTCAAACATCGGACCTTGCATATATTATGCATCTATTGACCAGTATCTAGTTAACTGATACTATGTCAGTATCTTTCATTGAACCTTAGTTTTCTTTTCTATCTTGTTTTTTTTCATTGATAAAAAAATGAATTATTTCTAAAAAAAACATTTTCTACTAATTACATTTATAATAACTAATTCTTATTTATCAAAAGTGTTAGAAAAATAAAGTTTTACTTTTATGAATTTTTCATATTTATAAAAGTGTTACCAAAATCTTATACTACTTTTATGAAGAAGCATTTAACGCAGAAGAAGACAATGGATTGGGCTGCCGAGAAAGACATAGTGAGTAGTTGTAATTAAAGAATCTTAACTACTCTATTCCTAAGTTGCTTTTTAGCTCATATCATCACTGTGCATAAATTCTCTGACACGCTACTTCTCATCTTCTTCTTATATTCTTTTTGCACTACGTTTTCAATTCAATATGTAATTTATGAAATACTTCTAACTCAATTTATTTTTGAAGTCTAAATCTACTTTGCAAACGAATTAGTATTATTGTACATGGTCAAGCAAACATAATGAAGGGACGCATATATATCAAGACTGATGTACTTGGTAAAATTACACTTTGTGTATCCTCCAAAAAAAAAATATATGCAACACACGTGCAACTGAAACTAATTTAAAATCCTGAAAAAAAATGAAAAAAAACGTTTTGTAAAAATGCTTCCATTGCCGGGAATCGAACCCGGGTCTCCTGGGTGAAAGCCAGATATCCTAACCGCTGGACGACAATGGAATTGTTGACATGAATTGATCATAAAAGAATTAATACTTAATTAAATTAAAAATTATTTTAAATTTCGATAATTGCTAAGAACGTTTCATTCTAACAATTTGGCAACGAAAGTCAATTGTTTCAAGCCCCGTTTTTTCTTTCTTTTGCTACAAGCTCCAATCCTGCTTGAGTACAGATTTAAGTATGTATTTGATACTTGAAGTTGAAAAATCTTGCTGAGGGTCTCAATTTTTTGGATCATTAGTGACACTTTAATTAATAATAATAATAAAAATTCCTCAATCTTTGGAAAAAGAATATTAATCATTATTTGTGATTTGTGATAAGCAAAGTGTAATTGAAAAGTGGTGAAATATCTGCTAATAGAAAAACCCTATTAATAAAACATGTAATCAATCAAAAGTTACAATCTCCAATTGAACTATTATTTTTTGGAAAATGGTATTTACAATGACAGCTCCTTACGCGAAAGTATCCCGACTTGTTTTCCACTCAAATTTTAATGTTAATTTCCCCCTTCTTTTTTTCCACCAGCAGCCGTAATTTGAGCTTTGTATTGTCATTGACTAATTTTTCTTTCGGGACAATTATGTTAGTTGGAAACAATAATGCTGTTATTTTTTAAATGGAACAAAAATTAAAATCTTTAATTAATTTTTGACAAAATAATTTGAAATATTTTTATTCTCTTGATCGTGGTATATTTCAAAATTCATTTATTTTTAAAATTGAACATCGACTTACTAAAACATGGATTTAGGTTCTTATAGTCATAAATTTTGCAGCACAAAATGGGCATTTTGAGAGTCGTTTAATCTTGTTAAAAATCAAACGACCCACATTACAAGTTTGATAAATACAAATATTATAATGTAAGCCATACAATCAAAATTAATGGCTAAGATCATGAATTGGGTAAATGTGAGTATGTGTAAAATACTTGTGTGACATTATTTTGTATTTGCTTTCGCATTAGAAACCGCTTGAAAGCATATTCAAAGTGATAGTTGTTGGTTCGGGCTTCTCATTGAACCATAACTTTGGAAGATGAGGTCGACATCACTAAGGGTGGTAATTGACTAGGTTACCCAAAATAGTATATGACTTAGCTTATGAAAGTTTCAAACTACACCAATTTTTTTCCTTAAAGAGAAATATACTAGGTTGAAACTTTTTTAGAAGACTGTTTACGTAAAAGAAAATTGCTTGATATTTCGAACAATGATGGCAAGACTAAAAACAAAAGAATTGATTAGCAATTCACTCTTATACATCATAAATCTAACTAAAAAGAAGCATGGAGGAGACAATTGCCAATTAATTGAACCCGTCTCCAATTGTTTTAAAAAGAGGCATGCATCCCTTATTGTGTTATGTGACCTCTTTCTTATATATCATAAATCTAACTAAAATGAAAATGGATCCTCATAAAAAAAAACTTGCAAATTTTCTCTAGTGTCTATATCTCTATCCTTAAATCTCATTTCTTTAAATCTTTTTTCACTCTCATGATATATAGAAGAATCGTCTCATTTCTTTAAATCTTTTTTCACTCTCATGATATATGGAAGAATCGTTCCTAACCAAAGTAGCGTTTTAGTAGGTTGTTTAGTTTACCGTAGAAAACAAATGTTTTTGTGAAGGACATGGTGTTAAGAATGCAGGTTGAGGGAGGTTGTTGGAGCCGGAGAAGAAATTTGTTTGGTTCGGTTCGGTTCCTTTAAGATTTCACTATACTTCATAATTGTCTTTACTAATAATAGTAACAATATAGAATACTAAATAAAATGATTGAACTGAATCAGAGAGGGATCTGCGCGAACGCAGCCCCTCACTACCACAAATTACGACGTAGGTGCTACCAACTTGGGTAGACCTTAGACCAATTCCCTTCCTTTTTAGTGCAATGGAAGTCATCAGTCTAAGTCATGGGCCTTTTTGATCACCCAAAGACTCCGTCCAGGTATGTATCTATTTCTGTTTCACTAATTTCTTATTTATAAGCAACCTATCACATTCTTTCCCTTCATCTGTCCAATGTGGGACATATATACGCTGCACTATGCTATGAAAATAACACTACACTACACTACTTCACTCATTCGTTTGTTCTTATTACAGCATGCTTCTCTCTCTCTCTTTTTCCTTCAACACTATGTAGCATATAATAGTGTGCAAATGTGCAATGACAATAAGGTTCAAGTTCAAGTGCTATCTCCCATGACCTCAACTCTTCACCTACTTCTTCTATTCTACCATAAAGGAAACCATGTGATGCATATACTCACGTGGCAGCAAGAATGCCTGAAATGGAAAAATGAAAAAAGTAGGACTAGTCAGACATTTCCTTGTTGGTTTAATTTGGTTATTCCATATTATATTTTGACCTCACAATCTGAAGTTTTAAGGAATAAATAAATAAACTAATAAGTGGATTACCTATGTCCATTTGTTTGAAACTGTGTTTTTTAACAGATTAAAAATGTAATTTATATAAGAAGAGCATAAACACACATTACGTCATTTAGACAAGCTAAGTTTTGTATTTAAACACATAAAACGACAATTATGTACTTCACATGATAAGTATTATTCCATTTGGGCGTTGTCTTGACTCTTGACCCTCTTGGACTTGCCTCTTGTGTCAACAATTAAGTCCTCACATGTTTCAATGTGCCCATCAGTATTCATGACATCCCCTTGTCCTTCAAAACACATCTTGTCCTCAAGATTTTTTTTTATAGAAGTGAACCAAGCATGTTATTGCAACCATTACAATGGGAATAGTCCATTTCTTATCCGTATCAGTTCATTGACTCAATGAGCATCAATGATCTTTCTTACTCAAAATTTTGTATAGTAATCAAATGAACCAAGTCATGATTAAATTGCATGATTTAGAAGGTTTCATTCATTCAAAACTGGGAGCATTTTAGCATGTGCTTATACAAATTTTTGCTTAATTGAAGGAATATACCAAAGACACATTTCAATTCTCTATACAACAAAACAGTACAATAGCATATCCCCAAAGCACAATAATATGGAGTTAAAGTGTATTATCACATACTCGAACAAAAGGAAATTCAATGACACAGTTCATGGCTGTCTTTGGTTCATCTCTTTGCCAAACCTTGCTGCCACACCCCCAAACCAAATAATCATATCTCCTCTCCTCAGTTATCTTGATCGGAACTACTCTCATCGCTGACCTAAATATGAAGACATGACGAAGATTTGGTCCGTTGGTATGTGGAATCTTCAGTCAGGTATTCTATGCTTGTCCAAGTGGTCACAGGATATTAACATATTCAATCAAAAACCCACTTGGTTTGGCCTGGTGGTATTGGCTTAGGACCTGGGAGTGTGCTCCTCCTTTAGGTCTTAGGTTCGATTCCCTCTGGTGCCAATTTAGGTGGGTTAGTTTAGCTTCTTCTTAAAAAAAAAAAAACATATTCAATCAAAAGCAGTCGCACGCGTAAATGTGGATCAGGATTCTTGATCTTTCGCAAGAGTATTGGCGACCAAAAACACTTTTTGAGATAACCACAAGCGTAGGAACGCCTCTGCTTCTTGATGATGCAACAAAGAATAGAAGTTTTGGTCATTACACGTGTTCTGGTTGATCTTGATCTGTCCAAGAGAATATTTGATGAAATCATGTGGAACGCGATGGCTATGTGTTTTGCGCTGAGATACTTTATGAAAGATTTCCTCATTATTGTCCAAACTGTGGTATGATATAGGACATCCTCTAAGTCAATGCAAAAGAGAAAGAAATCTGGTCGTTCTGGTGGTAACGGGGAATATAAGGGCAATAACTGTGACGATTCACATCAAGAAAAATGATGGTAATGATAGGAGCAGGCCTGAAAACACGTTAATGGCAAAGAAGAATGGGCAAAGAACCCGTAGTTCATGGTACTACTCATAAGTAGATCCCAGGTACAGCTTCTCATGTTGCTGCAGACAATAGCAATGAAGAGTAGATTAATCATTCAAATCCGGAGAACAATCATGAGTTACAAACAAATGGTGATCAGCCAAGAGGTAATCACAACGATAAGTCAGATACTTCCTTTCATATGGCATGTGTTAACAATACATGACATTGTAATTGGGAATCTTTCTAGTCAATCGCCTCTATTGGAGCAACTTGTGGATTTGCCACAATTGGAGAAACACGTGAAAACAAGCAATGTTAGCTTAATTTGGCAGCAAGAATGCCTGAAAATGGAAATTTTTTAAAAGTAGGACTAGTCAGACATTGCCTTGTTGGCTTAATTTGGTTATTCCATATTATATTTTGACCTCACAATTCAGTTAAATACGTATTACTCAAAGTTTAAGATGAAGGCATATAAATTTACAATTCAGGAATAAATAAACTAATAAGTGGATCACCTAAGTCCATTTGTTTGAAACTATGTTTTTTAACAGATTAAAAATGTAATTTAAAAAAGAGCATAAACACACTTTACGTCAACAATTAAGTCCTCGGATGTTTCAGGGTGCCCATCAGTATTCATGATATCCCCTTGTCCTTCAAAAGACACCTTGTCCTCAAGGTGGTTTAGATTCGGATCCTGCATCCCAATCCAGAACTGCTAAAGGTTGTACCACAGGTCCAACATCAGCAAATTCTTTGGGTAACTGAGGTGATACAAATGCAGGTCTGTGACACGGTTTCAGTTTTGACGTGCAAAACAAAGGACATATTTTACTAGTGGCTGGAAGTTCAAGTTCGAATGCTACTTCTCCGATTTGCTGCGGTAGCTGAAATGGTCCATAGTAGCATTTGGCAAGCTTTTTCAGGTTCTTTCCGGACACTGATGTTTGTCTAGATGACCTTAACTTCACAAAAAGAAAGCCGTCTGGTTTGAATGTGTGAGCTTCGTGGTGTTGGCTGCAGACACTTTCATGTCAGTTGGAGCTTTTATGCGCTTCTTTTTGAAGATTTTTAGGACTTCATCTCGGTCTGATAGTTCTTGGTCCAGGGCCTGCTGATTATGGAGTTGGAAACATAGTCGGACAGGGAGGGTGGTTCGCGACTATAGACAACCTAAAACGCAGACAAACCTGTGGGTATTGCCCCTAGAGTTTAGGCTTGTCGTGCACAAAACACCATAGGTACTGCTGAAGCTTTTTGTTGACGATTTCTATCTATCCATCACTTTGTGGATGATACGCAGTAGACAGGCGTTACTTTGTGCCACTAAGATGAAACAGTTCATGGCAAAAACGACCGAGAAAATCGGGTCACGGTCAGATACAAGAGCTTTGCGATTCTACGTAACTTGCATATCATTTGAGTGAACAACTTTGACTGCGGTGAAATTGGTGGGCAGCGAACCAAAGTGAGTAGCCTCTGAGAGTCAATCGACCACCACTAATATCACAACGTGGTTTTGGAAAGAAGGGAGCCCACCACCTCGATCATTTCATCTCAGCTTCAAAGTCTTTCTGTAATGAAGACTCAATTGTCACATTCTTAATTACGTTTTTTTTACTGTCATTGTTTGGTGAAATAATGTTTCTTGTTCTACAAGAAAAACAATTCAATTAAAAATCCAACATAACAGTTATTATCCATCAGAAACTTAAAATTTAAACCTTTTAACTCTAACAGAACTTGACACTTGAACATCTTGCACCCTATCCGCCACAAGCCAAACCTCCATCTCGCCACTACTCTCGTTACCTCCCTTCCGACCTCTCGACACCCTACACCTAATGCTACCTCTTTTCTTCCCTCATTCACTTCTTTAGACACACCATCCCTCTCCACCAAAATCTTTTTACCTTGTTTGTCACTCAACCAATTTTTTAACAAGAATGATAATACAGATAAACTCCAACTATGATAATGACACAAACAAACACTTAATTTGAAATCATGATTACTTACAACATACATGCATAAAAGTGGTAGTAGTCCCCTTTTACAATCGGGAAGCAAGAAATTTGATGAGAGCAAACAACGAGAGGAGAGCAACGGCAGGGAAAATGAGGTGAGAGGCAACCATAAGTAACACAAGCCCACAAACAAATGTGATGCCGCGGCGGATGAGAGCAGAGGCAGGTATTGGATGGCTGGATCGATAGTTAGAAAACTGGAAGCATTTAAGGTCGCGAAGGATAACACAAAAAAAAGAGTTTTCATTGCCATTGCCATAACAATTTCTCTGTTCTTAGCTCAAATGAAAGTGGAAGTAGTAAATGGTTTGATTGGGTTTTAAACAAAAGTAATCAATAAAAGTAGTAACCATTTTACTATGTGAAGCAATCACCCAACGGTCATTCTTCAATTAGGACTCATGAATGAGACATGGCCTTGTGGTTTCAAACCTACTTGTTTGTTTGTATCAAAATGCAAGATCTTTGTTGGTTATTCACATTTAGTATATGCAATATTAATAATAATTAAGTCTATTTCCTAATTAATTACTTTCACTACTAATAATTTGATTATTGGATATAAAATAATTAAATAAGTGGTATTTTATAAATACATCTTATTTGAGATGACCGATTAAAATTTATTTATATTAACAAATTAATTGATCTCAAGTGGTTAATGAGCTCCATTAAAAGACGAATTGTTCATGAAAACCTTAGTTTGATTTTTGGGTGAGATAATTCTTGACCAAACTTTACTTACCTCAAAAACGAACTTTGATTTATCAAAACCTATTTTCTAAGGAATCAAATGAATAACACCCGATAATTTTACTTATATTTTATTGCAAAAATATGAAGTAAATTTTATTTATAATTCATTCGTGTCGGGAATAACGATTTTTATAATAAAAAAAACTTATATAAATGTATTTATTATAATTACACTTGGTAAAATATAATCGCTATAATGAGACAAAGAGAACTTTAGTCAAACGATATATTAAATGTCATCGTGAGCTTAACTCAGTTGATAGAGACAATGCATAATATATGCAAGGTTTGAGATTTAAATCCCGACCACGACAAACCAAAAAAGTGATATCTTAAATTATATAATTACTCCTTTAACCGGAAATGCCAAAAAATTTAGTTGGATATGTTTGTTATGGTTCATAGTCAGATTGATGGTCAGGATATGATAGAGACATGATATGATATAAAGCTGGATAGAGATAGGATATGATAAGAACATGATAAATATTAATCATAGCATGTGTTTGACGCGGACAAAATAACAAACATGATATCATTATAATTAAATGAAAAAATTGCTCTCATAATTAATTAAATATTATAGAAATGGAATGTTATTAATTATAATAGAAAAATACATGCTACCATAATTTTTAAAATGACAATATTCTAAAAACGGCAGAATATCAAGATAATAAATAAAGAATGATCTTCTAATCCATCACGATAATTCTAACTCAGCTTATACTCAGGATAAAAATTACAAAGGAAAGTGAGGATAAGATAGGAAAATGGTTTATTTTATCCTATCACATTGGTGCATCAAACATAAGATTTAAACAGGATATGATTAATGTATCATATTTTGTCTCCCTATCCTGACCATCAAACAGGCCCTTAGTGAATAGCATAAAGTGTATTATCACATACTCAATCAAAAGACACATTCCATGGCTGTCTTTGGTTCATCTCTTTGCCACACCTTGCCGCCACACCGTCAAACCAAAGAATCGCAACTCCTCTCGTCTCATGTGCCTCTCATTGTCGTCACCTCCCATCTCCTTGCTCGCCTTGCCGAAAATCAAAATAATGTAGAGAAAGACATATATGGTTCCTTTATAAATGAAAGTCCAAATAATCATAAACTAACAAGAATATAAAACCTTAACGCAAAGAAGCATCACTGATCAAAGGAAGTAACAAACATAATAAGTTCACAACGACACTCCTTCCTTGATCATAACTTTATCTTTATTTGTATATGTTAGATATATAAATATATAATAAATAATTATATCTATGCTCTAAATATATTTTAGTTTAATCTCTAAGTTACTTAGGATATAATATTATAATGAATATTCATTCTGTAAATATATCATAGCTTAGGCCCTAAGCTACTTACTTCTATATAATAAATCTTACGTTGTGTTATTCAGACACACGATATTTCATCATGTCTCTCTTTTCTCTCTTATTCAACATGGTATCAGAGTCTCTCTAAGATCCATTGGGCCACCTGTTATCAGGTTTCCACTATCGGGTCATCCATCATTTATGTCCACGAACCAAGTTCAATAGTGCTGGTCGTAAGGGGATGTGTTGGTCGTGACGGGGTATGTTAAGAGTCTCACATCGGATATGTGATGATATGATAATGTGTTTATAAGTGGGGGCAATCCTCACCTCACAAGCCGGTTTTGTGGGGTTGTGTTAGGCCCAACCACCAATCATCACCATTACATTGACTTGTGTTATCATCGTCTTTCCCCCTTGCATTATACTTGCTTGTCTGAGATGTGTGCTCTCCAAAGCAGTGGCACTTGGGAACTGGTTTCTTTACCTCCTGAAAAGTCGATAGTAGGTTGTCATTGGCTTTATACGGTGAAAGTTGGCCCTGATGGTAAAATTGATTGATTTAAGGCTCGCTTGGTGGCCAAGGGATATACTCAGATATTTAGGTTAGATTATGGTGACACATTCTCTCCTGTCGCCAAAATGACATCTGTTAGACTTTTTCTCTCTATTGCAGCTATTCGTCATTGGCCTCTCCATCAACTTGACATTAAAAATTCTTTTTTGCATGGTGATCTTGAAGAAGAAGTATATATGGAGCAACCATTCGGGTTTGTTGCTTAGGGGGAGTCATCTATCATGGTTTGTCGGCTGCATAGATCCATTTATGGTCTTAAACAATCTCCTCGAGCTTGGTTTGGCAGATTCAGCACAGTAGTGCAACAGTTTGGTATGATTCGTAGTCAAGCCGATCATTCTGTTTTTTTATCGTCACTCATCCCAATGGTGCATTTATCTTATTGTTTATTTGGATGATATTGTCATAACCGGTAGTGATCAACAAGGAATACTCCAGTTAAAACAACATCTTTCTAATGAGTTTCAGACTAAGGACCTTGGTAAACTCCGTTACTTTTTGGGTATTGAGGTAGCTCAATCCAAGGATGGTATTGTAATCTCACAAAGGAAATATGCTTTGGATATTCTTGAAGAAACAGGTCTATTGAATGTCAAGCCAGTTGATACTCCTATGGATCCAAATGTCAAACTTCTACCTAATCAGGGGAGCCTTTATCAGATTCAGGAAGATATAAGAGATTGGTTGGAAAATTGAATTATCTCACAGTCACTCGTCCAGACATTTCCTTTGCAGTTAGTGTGGTAAGCCAATTCTTAAATTCTCCTTACCAAGAACACATGAATGCTTTAATTCGAATTCTAAAATACATCAAAGGCGCTCCGGGAAAAGGTCTCATTTATGAGGATAAAGGAAATACTCAGATAGTTGGTTACTCAGACGCTGACTGGGCATGTTCATCCATTGATAGACGATCCACTTCTGGGTATTGTGTACTTGTTGGAGGAAACCTGATATCCTGGAAGAGTAAGAAACAAAATGTAGTTGCAAGATCAAGCGCCGAGGCGGAATATAGGGCCATGGCAACTCATCTGGTTGAAGCAACTACTTAAGGAACTTCAATTTGAAGAAGCACGACCAATGACGCTTATTTGTGATAATCAAGTTGCGTTGCATATCGCCTCAAATCCAGTGTTCCATGCACGGACCAAACATATCGAGATAGACTGCCACTTCGTCAGAGAGAAGATTGAATCAGGAGACATCGTCACAAGCGTTGTCAATTATAATGATCAACTGGCAGATGTTTTTACAAAATCTCTGCGAGGTCCTAGAATAAGTTATATATGTGGCAAGCTTTGCACATTTGACTTATATGCTCCAGCTTGAGGGGGAGTGTTGATATATAAATATATAGTAAATAATTATATTTATGCTCTAAATATATTTTAGCTTAATCTCTAAGTTACTTAGGATATAATATTATGATGAATATTCATTATGTAAATATATCATAGCTTAGGCCCTAAGCTACTTACTTCTATATAATAAATCTTACATTGTGCTATTCAGAGACACGGTATTTCATCATATGTCTCTCTTTTCTCTCTTATTCAACAACATATAAATACTTTCATAACAATTTTAGCTCATGACTAAATCAACAGATTGAAAAGCTTAAAACTAAAATAAACATAGGCAGAATTACCAATTTCTTAATGCAAATTTGTTTAGCACTACTAGTAATTCTGGTGGCAATTTTTCTCAAATCATTAGGCAAAACATCAAAAGCTCTTGTGTACGCTAAGGAGAAATGGTTGTCTCATTTAGGAAAACATTAAAGATCAAACCAAAACAAAAAATGACCGTAAGACGGTAATGATGAATTAAATTGGTAAGGAATGCGAATAGGATTATGGATTGTATACCAAGATCATCGATACCAACAAATAGGGGAAGGTTTGGCATGCAACACGAGCTAGGTGATGGCTGTCGTATGCATTGTTTAGAACTCGAGAGAAGACGGAGGTGAGAGGCAGATTTAGGTTGATTTGAAACTCGGTTTCCAACACTAATTTCTGGGGGAAATGCCGCGCTAATTTTGTTTCCTGCATTTGTTTGACACCAACAAGTTCAACCGCTCTTTCTCATTGAGGGATCTATCTAGGTGTGTTTGAAGAGAATCAGTGACACCGTTACTTTTATTGATTGATAGGTAAGAATACAAAGTAGGGATGAGAGTGCAAGAGATTATCAGACTCACATTATTCAGAGAGAAAGAATCCATAAGGATATTCAACTATCTCATGTATTGAATAAATAAATTTGAGTGTGTTACAAGTATACAACAGAATAAATATATACTTGTAATAAAAATGTGCTAACTGTGTAACAGAATACAACAAAAACCTAACTCATTATCTCCTATATGTCAACTGTGCTAACTGCTAACTGTGCCCAACCTGAAATTGACTGATAAAGTCTTTGCTCTAAATTCTAACACACAAAATACAGAAACAATTCAAACTAGCTTTGAAAACATATGATATGTAACGGAAATCAGAAGGGTACATACATTAATCATGAGCAGTATAGGTGCACGAAAGAAATAGGAATTACGACAAAATCTGAATTGCAAACAAATGAAGCAAATACACCAAATAGAAAAAAATTGTGTGCATCAGGCTACAATGCTTCAAACCAAGTAAATATTCACATGCTTATTCAACTAACTGATTTGATTTCACTAAATAAATGTGTTATTAGAATAAATTGCATGCATCTTATGTTTGTTTTTAACAATAATCAAGAGTTATTTCATGAGTTAGGAACCAATTTGTGAGTGAAATCTCTGAATTATTTGAACTTAAAATATTTTCTACAAATATGCTCTCTAATACGGTGGATTCTATGATGAGGGATCAATTAAGTCCCTCACCGGTGGACCATGAAAGTAAAACCGTTAGATTTAATTAATGATTTAGATCTATTGAAAATAAAAAGGGGAGCATCTATAATTTCCACATTGTATCATCCGCACTATTTCTACCTCTCCCATGGTGATTCAATTCAATGGAGGAATTTTGAAATTTTCAATTCTAAAATCTCTATCTCTCTGAATATAATCTATTGAGAATATATGTATAAATTGAGAAAATATAATCAAACATAAAAGGGTTAAATATGTTTTTGATCCCTATAAAATTGGAATCTTTTAAGTTTAGTCCTTACTTAATTTTAATAGTTTTTTTAGTTCTTAAAAAAAATTTCTCCACTCAGTATTAGTCCCTCCTCAATTCAGATTTGTTTAATTTATGCTTAAACTCTTGAGTTTTTAAACAATTTTTTGCAGATGTGTTAAGAACATTACTAAAAGTTCCTCTCTAAAAAATTGTCGCAAAATTTGATTTCTACGTCCAGATTTTGTTAATTTTATCTTTAACTTTTGTCGTTTTAAAAAATTCATATTTAATTCCTTTCATATTAAAAAAAATCTAAATTTTGGTAAATGAACCTTTCATAGTGTTCTAAACTTGTCTTAGAAAAACCATTAAAAAATTTAAGAGTTTAAGGATAATTAAACAAACTTTGTTGTAACAAAGACTAAAGTTAGAAGTAATTTTTTTTGTAAGGGATAAAAAACCTATTAAAATTAAACAAGGACTAAACTTAGAAGTTCTCAATTTTATAGGGACCAAAAACATATTTAACCCAACATGAAAACATAATATATTATACACTATCACTCATCATGAATCCAACAAAAATATTCTTGAACCAACGTTATTTTTGCAATCAACAACTAGAAATGATGAAATTGATCGCTGTTCTTGGCATAATACTTTTCGAACATGAATTTTATTTATACATGGATGGATTGGTTTCAATTTATACATATACGTTTTTTATGTTCTTTGTTTTTAATAAATAAGGTTTTTTTTTTTTTGAAGATCACCATGTTAAAAGCTTGCCTAGCATATGGAGAATATTTTTATAGGCGTGGGTGTACGATTGTAATCTACAAATTGAAGAGCGTGAAAAAATGTTACAATAGTTTGATTTCCATAAACTATTTTCGGCAGAATTTTGATAAGTGGAAGACGATGATGTACATGGAAAGAGAAATGACTGGTATTGTGTGTGGAAATGCATAGAAGTTATTATTTTAATTTTCAATAAATCTAAGCCATCAATTTAATCTAATGATATTCTTTTGGTGTTTCACCGGTGAGGGACTTAATTGAACCCTCACCTTAGAAGTTACCCTCTAATAGGCTTGTAGAATTGTTTATAATTTTGACCACGTGCTTGACAATTGTCTTTATTTTGGAAGGAATTTTTTTTTATTATGATGCTTAAATATCTATTCGTTGTTTCATCATACTGCATTAGCTATCATGTTTATCAGGTACTTTATTTAAGCCAGTGTAAATTTTGATTTAAGTCGTAAATGAATACAAATATTTTTCATTTCACTGTGTTTATGTGCATTAACTCTTACATGTTAAAGGATTACATATTGTGAGAATCTTCAAGTGCACTTACGTGTGCCACTCTTAATAAAAAAGAACAGTTTTTTGTTAGACAGCCCAAGTTTTCTAGTTAAAATTATATCTTTCTTAAATTGTCATGAAACATCAAATCTATTGTTTGTGGGAATCAAATATCCTTTGACGCATAACTACATAAACTAATTAATTGAACCAGATAGGACGCCATTATACGACAAAATTCTCCCTAACAAAATTTAACCCATGGACTTAAGGTAAACTGGAAGTGACATGAATCATCTCATCCGAATCGAATATTCTTGGATATATCAACTTTTATTTTAACCAACTATTTATCGTTATGTTGTTTAAATTTACTCAAGTTACGTGTATAATTAACTTACACCATTCAATAGATATTATCCCTACTAGATATAGCAATTTTTAAACAACAATTTTGCCAAGACTATTCTATATCAACTACTAATTAGTTTCATGGCTGGAGAATTTATGATCCCTGTAGTTCAAGACAAATTTGTAAATGCATTTGCTTATGAAATTTACACTGCAGTTCCTTTCAACCAGAGCCTGTAACCTACTAAGAATTTACATTTCTCACCCTCAACCCCCACACAAGGTACATATAAGGGGGAAAAAATGGAAAATGAAAGGAAAAAAAGACACAAAATCACAATCAATCCCTATTCTCTTCTACTATGCCAGTCCCCAGCTTCCTTCAATGCTTTATATTAGATGAAAATGAATGTAATTGATCCGTAAGATCTTGCTCTAACTCAAGCCGAAATGAGGAAAAACAACTCATTTACAGGTTGTCATGTCAATTAGCCAGGTCCTCACTCCCAACACCAACACTGGACTTGTCAACCATGCGAACATTGTATTGTTCATATACTCTTACGCGATTCTCAGCCCACCAATTTTCTGCTTGTTTCTCACTAAACCGCTTCCGACTGCATTCAACAAAGTTAAAACTCAGATTATAAAATTGCTAATCATGAAATACCGTATAATTATCTTATTTGTCCCACCAGATACCAAAGTGCAGAATAAAACATTATGATTTTCAAGATATGTTGAATATGGCAATAACTCCCTATATATTTTTAACGTTATTCTGTCCCCCACGGATTAGTGTTTGCTAAGGCAAACAGTGGGGAACTGAGCAACGAAAATGAATCATGTTGCTCCAAAAATGACAACATGAATAATTTTTTAGAAATACTTTTTGTCGAGACCTTGACACCATGAATGTCACATTCTACCATTTTCCTTTTTTTTAGAAGTATATCTTATTCTTTAGTGCCAAATTTTGCAGATGACGTTCTGCAAGTTAACAGACAAACGTCTGCAGAGCAATACATTACCTGAAGCGAACTCTCTTAAGATCTATTACACCTCCTGGTAGGGACGTGAGTGTAATATATACACCAGGTTCATCTTGCTCAACCCATTCAGTCTCACTACGGGATTCACTATCCTTTGTTCTGCTCCCATTTCTATTAGTTGAATCTGATTGGCCTTGTTTATTCTGACCTGTACTTCGATTACTAAGAGTGCTTGATCCATTTGAAAGTAACTGAGTATTTGATCCAGTTAAATCTGCTTCTGGGCTTGTTGCTTGAATATTTAATCGATCAATGGCGGCAAAGCTAAGTTCATTGGAACCAAAAGAAGCAACAGAAGGTGATTTGACACTCTTAGCTGTCCCAACAGGTAGCCTCTCAGCCATGTCCTTCAACTATTCAGCACAAGATACAAAAATGTAGGATCAGTAAGCCACAAAACTAGAAACGACTAAAAGACATAAGCTTGAAAATTAGAAGTTCTGTTATTTTGGCTTTAGACTGATATTGGGCCCGACTGTATTGTCTCTTATTCTCATGATTTCACAATCTAATCTTAAGACTTGAAAACATATAGTTTTTGAAAATTTACGTTTTCATTGAGATAATAGCTGATTTACAATAAGTTCCCCGTTCCCACCGATTATATGAAAAGTTTTTGCTCTCCTTTCTGTTTGCTTCATGAGTGTGTTTGGCTGCAATAGCAGTCTAATTGTTAAAGTTTCTACCTGGGCAGTAAGTGACTTGATCACTTCCTTTGCTGCTTTACATTTGGCAGTTTCTTCCCCGGCAATTGCTATGGCATCTTTTAGTTGTTTAGAAGTTCTTTCCAACTCAATTTCTTGAAGTTGGGCCTTCCGAGTCAGGCTTTCCACCTGTAAAGGGAAAAATAATTATCAGGCCCACGACAAATAGACAACCCAGTGAATTTACATCCTTGGCTGCATTGTAATTAGTAAACTCAAATTTAGATGGAAATACATCTCTAACATGTGCATTGCAATTGAACATTGACCTGAATTTTAAATTGCAATTAAGCTCTTTGGTATTACCAAACAATCCAACAAGTTGCAAGTGAATTAGCAAATTATATTTTTTTTTTTAAAATAAGTGAATTAGCGAATTATTAGCTGCTTGGAATTAACATGCATCATGCTACCAGCATCCACACATGATAGTATGAATTAGATAGTATGAATTAGCCTATAATACCCTTCTTGTCCTTGTTTCTACATGTTGTCTGGGTCATTTTACCAGACACAATTCACATAAGTTTATGTCATAAAATAGGGAGCCAGTTATACATCCATTTTCGTAAAATTCAATTTAAACAGTTATAGCAAGAAAGGGGATACTGTCACTGAGTGCATAAAACAAGATACCTGTGATCTTAATTTAATAACCTCCTGACTGAGGCTATCATTAGTCTTCTTAGCATCATCCACAACAATTTTTGGGGTTGTAAGACCTCCCAGTGTTGGGGTTGGAGTAGTTGAACGAGGTGGGCTAGGCCGTCTAGATATTGGGGATGTTGCCCGGGAAACAATTCTAGATCCAGGAACAGAAGCCGAGAAAAATTTCTTTGACGATCCAAAAACAGGATTAAAGGATTTAGAAATATTCAGTGCTCCCCATTGTGAACCTCCATTTGGAACAGGAGAGACACGGCTACTGTTGAACTCCAATTTCTTGTTTTTCTTTGAAGATCTGCTTTCCACTTGTTTGAAGGATTCCATTGAAGAAAATCTGGCAAGTTGATTACGAGATCTGGTATCCAATTTATCATCCTTATCAATCAACTCAAGAGACCCCTGATTAATACTTCCTCTTCTGCTAATGGAAGAATGAGATGAAGAATCAGTTTCTAAAGTTTTCCTTAGTTTATTAAAACAACCATCACATACGCGATAAGGTTTGTTGGGGTTTGGAGCCATTGAAGCCTTAAGAGACTTCTTACTGCTACATGAATGGCAAAAAACAAGTCCACAATTATAACAATTGTGACGTTTTCTTTTGAAATTAAATGGCAGACGACATCCTGAACACATAGACTGATCAACACCAGATACCCACTTATGTAAACAGATAGCTGCAGTGAAATTAGTTCCACACGCAATACTTTTGACATGTTTGTCTTTCAGAGCATCTACTAGTGTTGGATTATTTCTATCATCTGTATCTCCATGGCCTAAACGTCCATTTGCACCTTTCCCCCAGGTGTAAACTTCATTCCTTAAAGTTAGAACTGCAACATGATATGCACCACAAGCTATCTCCTCCACAAAACTCTTTAACAGTTTTCCTTCCACACGGGTGGGTAGCTTCCCGTCAGCTTGAGGATTTCCTAACTGGCCATAGACAGGACTTCCCATCGCATAAACGTGGCCTGACGTGGTAAGTGCAACCGTGAGACTGTGTCCACAAGCAACTTGACAAAAGTTATGTTCAACAAGGGCAACACAGGTTGGAACAAGTTTTGCTTCCTTATCGCCATGCCCAAGTCGACCTTTGTCTCCATCACCCCAAGTAAACAGCTTCCCTGAAGAGCAGTTGCTGGAACTTGAATTCCCAACCATGACTTCCACAACAGCAGCAGTATGCCAGACACCACAAGAAGCCCGCATAGTACGAAGACCTTTGAGGGACTCTACTTCCCTCGGTAATGAGACACTTTTTCGGTCTCCATGACCTAAAGCACCAAATGTGCCATCACCGAAAGTGAATAATTGCCCAGCAGATGTTACAACAGCAGTATGCCATGGTCCACATGAAATATATGAAACGTGTATGCCTTCCAAGGGGCCATTTACTCTTTTTGGGACCCAGTGGCTTACTTGATTTCCATGCCCCAGAAGACCATAATTGCATGCACCGTTACCCCATGTATAAAGATCACCTGAAAGTGTCACAGCACATGTATGATACTCCCCACAAGCTACAAGCTCAATGTTTGTATTACTTAGAGCGTCTATAAGCTTTGGATGAAGAACATCAGAGTCTACACCATGCCCAAGCCTGCCTCCCGATTCCTCTCCCCAAGAAAAAATTTCACCTTGTTTGGTCACTAAGGCCGCATGTCGTCCACCACAAGCAATATTCTGCACATCGAGAACTACCGCAGATTCTAAGGCTTTTGGGAATAGAGAATCAATTTTTACACCCAAACCACTCCCAACTCTATGATTACCACCACCAACAACACCGTCACCCGTGCCTTCCCCCCAAATGAAAACATCCCCTAAAGCATCACCATCATCATGACCAGAACCTTGGCTAGATGAGCTGACAGCACTTGATAGACTAACTCTAAAAGCATCCATACCCATTGTCTTCATGTGACCATGCATACTATCTGATCCTCCGGACGATATAGAGTGGACAGAAGCACTGGCAGAATCCAGAGGGAAGAAACTTTTCTGAGGAACGGCATACAAGACCACATCTAATGCTTTATCCAAACCATTTTTAGGGGGGCTCTCATATGGGCTATGAAGGCGAAGGTGATCCCCACTATCCTGAATAGAACAAAAAAAACATTCTATTAACAAACATCTTCAATAGTGAAGGAGTAATATGTGAAGAAAATATAAGGGATGTAGATAATATGTTAATACCTTTTGCAAACTCTCATTACTACCAAATGGAGAATGTAAGGGGGAACTTCTTCTTGTGTATGTTCGAGGACTATTAGCTTCAGATGGAATACCATCACTTCTTGACTCTGTTCTCCACTTCCGGTGATGGCTACGTGAAATTAATGCTTTCAAACCACTGAACCAAACCTCAGCTTCATCTTTATCCTTGCATATCTAGTAAATAAGAATCAGATCACTAGATTGTGTTAAGCTTTTATCGACAAACTACATTGAAACTGTTCACGATATCAATAACATATGTACAAGCAAAGCAGTAGGCCAACCGCAGCTAAAAACCCAAAGGTGGGAGAAACAAAGAAATTCGTACCAAGTCCAGCGACCTATCATTGTAGATAAGAGAAAATGACTGGTATTCCTTCTCAGGTCGCGGATATCTTTGAAAGATAGGCTGAAAAAAGCAGGAGCCTTGTATTATCAATCATGACAGAGAGCATTAACACTTGAAAATGTGTTAAGGAACTATGAAAATAGTTATATTTATTTAACACACCCATGCACATGCGTAATGTCTATTTAAATTAAGTTTTCAGAATATGACACTGAAGCAATACAAACATCGGCACATTTCTAAAGTAAAAGACAAGCCAATAGCTGCCATAAACAAGTATTATATTGGAAAATATTCATAATACAGCAAAAGGTAAAGCATTTTATTAGTAGATGGATGATAAAAATGATATCACATTTATAAGCTTTGACTGCAAGCAAATAGAGCTCACAAGATTGCATACAGAAACAAGCAATACAAATTGTATTAATCATATTAATATCAAGTAGAACACTGCTATCTATTATCAACTAATAGTCTAAGCAGGACATGACACTGTTGGCTAAATGTGGAGAAGCAAACAGTCATGATTTCTAACAATTTAAAAACCTACCGTGCGTTGTCCAGATATAATTCTAGAGACATGACTCAGTTTAAGGTGCTTCTCTTCTTTCCCTGAGAACCATATCAAAACAGATTCATCCTGAAAAGAAGAATAGTAAAATCAAATACTTCAAATATTTAGCAACTGGAAAATATCTAAAAACAAACTTCAGTGTAGTAAAAACAAATAATTAATGAAAAATTTAGAAAATAAACCACAGGAACTTTTATGGCAATAACAATAATGAAATAATCATGTGAGTTTCATACCATAAAATGGCATGAAGATGATTCTGTTGGTTGCATGCATAATCACCAAATATAGAGTTAGATATATGGTGTGAGAGTCAACAAATAACTTCTAGCTATCCTTCAAATTTACATTCTAGTTATGTGGATTAGAGTGATAGCAACAAGATTTGGCAAAAATAATTGGACGGAAATCTTTCCATGTTTTAATATTGGTCAAATGGGTGTCTTAAGGAGACCAGATACACAGAAAGTAGTTAAGCACAACAGTTAGCTCAAAAGATAGATCTTCCTGTAATATTTTCTTGTATCCTCCTTAATTATAAGCCCCTTTCAAATTTCTAGATACATCTATAATTTTTTCCAAGTATACTCCTTTTCTTTTAATGGCAAATGTTAATAATTAGTTGTTAGATTAGTTTTTCTCCTTCATTTGGGTTTGAACCCAGGACCTCCAACTCCTTATCCTAAATATACTCCTTATTAATACTAGCCGACCCCAATTAATGGGATAAGGCTTGGTTGTTGTATACCCCTTATTAATACTGCTAATTCATCTTGGGAGATGAAAAGCTAGAGTTAGATGCATTTGTACATATAGTGATATTCATACATAAAATACATTGCTTACTGTTCGTAATATATGTGGGGAAAAAAAGAAAGGGGGGGGGGCTTATAAAATGGGACAGGTAGTATTTTCACTGTTAAATCTGTTGGATGAATACTTTGCATTTCACTCCTCTCTACCATAAATTATTCACACTGTTTGACTTTTAGCTTTGAGGACCCATGCTATATCTCTCCCTACTGCTTTCTGAAGAAATATTTTCACCATTATTTATAGAATAAATAAATGCAAAATAAAAAGTATAAAGACCAAGACTCTAAGCTTGGTTTTAACTTTTAAAATTATATATAGGGACCAAGTTACTATTATCAAATACAATTCTTTAAGAAAGACAAAAAAGAGACACACTTTAAAAAAGATTCGTTTTAATATAGCAAAAAGGAGTGCAACTCTCACATTGGAAAGCCGAAAGGGGCAAAACTTGGGCTTTCCCCTTCTTCCATACTTGAGCAAACAAGCCCCTTTTTTCAATGCAGTAATGGCCTGTTATCAAGATCAACAAAGGATTTCGGTAAGCATAAGAAGATTTGTAACAGAGAGGAAACAATGAATATGCATAGCACATGGATAACATTTGACTGATGAGAGCCAAGAGTACCTTATATCAAACACTCTTGTCTATAAGTAATTATTAAATATTTTCATTACAGTACACTACATTCACCCTGTATTTCTGTCTGTAAAGGAAAAAATAACCAAATACTTCCTTTGCATCACTTTAATCGTTGCTCTTGGAATATTAGCTTGTCTTGGATTATTTGTCAATTTAGAACCAGTTAAATTTTTTTTTTTGAATAATATGCTTATTTTACGGCATCTCAACCCACCCTGTATTAATTAGACCTACCTAAATCCGAGTTCAATAAAAGTATTTTATTCAAAAAATATTATTTTGCAATGGAAAGGAGTGTAATTAATGATTTTCTTCAGATGCGTACAAGGGCGGGTAGAAAAGACAGAGCATATATTAACAGCAATGCTATATTCCACGAAACAGTGCAAATGCAGTTATAATTTTGTATTATTTTAATATTAAAAAAAATAAAAATGGGGTGCTTGGTGGAATACAGGTGGGTGTTATGCATATTCTTAGTTTCCGTAGATTTTGGTTTCGTGGAAAGAAGCATTATATAATAATCCACAAATGATCATATTAGTGAGACAACGATAGAAAAGGGCGGCCCAGAGCAATGGTTCCCACCTGGTGGGGATCTAGGAAGGGTAGATGTATGCAACCTTACACATACAAGCAAGACAATATTTCCAGGATTTGAACCCGTGACCTTTAGGTCACTAAATTGCAACTTTACCGTTGCAACAAGACTCATCCTCCAGTGAAACATAAATACAAGGGGGACCGGGGGTAAATACCCATATACTAAAATTAGCAGCCAAAACATTGAAAAGCACTAGAACTCCCAACTCATACCTAATGTTTATGCCAAAAAAGCCATTAAGTAAATTATATTTAAAAATGAATCCTAGTGAAGGCTAATAATCGAAAATTTTCACTACCATTCATAACACCAAGTTCTGTCTAAACTTGCTGAAGCTGATGATGCAGTCAAATATTTAAAAAGCACTACAAATCCTAACACATAACTAAAATTTACATCAACACTCCTTAAGTAAATTATAGTTAAAAAAAGATATTCCTAGTGATGGTGCATAACGGGGGATTTTTCACTGCCATTCATAAAACCAAGTTATGTCTAAACTGGCTTGAGCCAACGACACGCACACATAGCTGGCAGTCAAAGAAAATTAATGAATCAAACTTCTGCAACTAGACTTCAACTAACATGCCAGAAATTTTGCACTCCAAGCAAAACTAAGCCAATAGCCTATTCCCTCGTCCCAAACTTGTATCAAAAACCGAATTGCGCACAACTGTTATCAGAATTAACAGAAAATAAAAAAAAAACATCACTAACATTGTACACTACACAAAATCCACAAGCAAAGATAAAATAAAAAATATATATTAATAAGAATTAAGAATTTTATATATAATTCTATAGTGTATAAAATTGATGGACCTACTCTATCAACAAAAGCAAAAAAATTAAAAATAAATCGAAATAAATGTTCAAAGCAAACTATGAGTCGGTTTGGATTGACTTATTTGAGTTTACCTAGGGTATAAGTTTTATGAGACTTTTAGGGAGAACTTATGAAAACAGCTTATGACATTGTTCATAAGCTATTTTTGGCTTATTTTCATAAGTTCTCCAAGATAGCTTATGAAAACAGATTATAGCTTATACGAAAACAATTTAACTTTATTTTATCTTTAGCTATAGAAATAGCTTATACATAAGCACTTATCATGATAAGCATTTATGCTATAAGCTGCAAATAAGTTGTGTCTATATATATACCTGCTCCGTGTCTCTTTCAACAGCACCAGTTCTGCTAAGATCCGAATTCATTCTATTCACCATAAACAAAATCAAAAACAAAAACACTAATTAGAAACAATTAATTTCAAAATTAAACACTAATCAAATGCATAATTATTCACTACATTTTCATACCCGAACCCTTCCATTCATCAATTCAACTTCAGAATATCCACAAATTGGCGCGCTTCAACAGCTCAAAGCCTTCACCACCGCTCAAATCCACCATTCGTGAACTCGACGCAACCATAACACTGCTTCCGAACTTCACGCAGCACCAAAACAACGACACTAGTGTGCAACAACGAGTCTTTGTTGCACTTCCGGCACCGATTAGCGGCGGCGGGAGGTAGTAGGTTGCGGAGGAATGAAGCGATCGGAGAATGAACGGATTCCGGTGGTTGAGAGGTCGGAGAAGTCCGGAAAGTGCGGCGGGGAGAAAATCGAGGTGAGAAAGTGCGGGAAAAACGGAATGAGAGAATCTAATAGAGAACTATGATCTGTGAAAATTCAGTTGCAGAAGAGAGAGAAAGTGAGGTTTAGAGAGAGAAAGTGAAGTAGAATTATTATTATATAATAAAAAAATGAATGTAAAAAAGAAAGAAAGAAAGAAAATACTTTGTTTCTCTGTGACTGAGACTGAAGAGAAAGAAAAGAAAAAAACAGAAAGAAGATAAAAATGGAAATTAAAAGAAAAAGTGAAATTGGTGGGAAAATTGTCCTTAATTTTAAATATATTTTCCATTTTTGCCACTGAATCTCAACTAAATTGGTAAGTTTTTTTTAATTAGTGAAGTCTTTAACTAAATGTTTTATTAAAGATAATTATCTTATTTTAAAATAGGTGAAGTCTTTATCCACCTTGAAACATAGACTATTTCTATTTTTGGTAAAATATCACATTTCTTTCTTTTTTTTGACAGAATCTACTTTTTTACTAAAATAGTTATAAACTTATCGTTCATTTACATTTTTTGAAGTTCATAATAGGAGAGAGTTAATAAAATAACGATTGCAAATGATCTGGTTTATAAACATATCAAAAACAAGACTAGAAAAATCTGTTATTACAGAAAAAGGATTAATGAACGGATTTGAGATTATTTAACAATAATTCTTCAATAGCTTCTTTAAAATATTACTCTCTCTTTATTTCAGTGTTTATACTATATAAAAATAATAAAATTAATTTTTTAGTATACAATGTATGTCATTTGAACCTTTCAAAAAAAATGTAAAAAAGAATAAAGAGAGAAAGAAAATATTGTGATGTTTACGTGAGTAATGGCTAAGAAGTGTGTGCTGAAAAGAATAAAAACATAAAGAATATAAAAATGAAAATTACTAAGTGAAATCGGATTTGTCCAAAGCTCAATTCTTCGTCTCGAAAATAGACTCAACCAAAAGAATTAATCCATTAGGCATTAAAATTCCTAAATTCGTAAAGCATCAATAGTTTTTTTTTCTTTTCGAAACAGGTTAATATTATTCAACCATCATAACTACTTTATGACTTGGACATTGACGTGCGTTGTCTTTAATGACCCCTCCTCTACTCATAGGCAGCTCCACTCCAACACTCTATAAATTTCCTCATTCAACAACAATACAAGGCATATTTTTATCCGTTTATTTAAGATTTTCTCCTGATTTGAGTGTTAGAGCACAAACGTGTATCATCTCTCACATTATCAACTTCAATGAAACAGTGCTTCTGTTTGACCAATCTTCTTGACATGTTAAGATTAGTTCTCAAAATTGAATAATATCAATCAATTTAGTTTGTTTGTCTTTTAGGTTTTAAAATTTTAACACCGCTATCTTAAAGATTTTATGTCAATCTTGATACAAGAAGAGACAACTCAAGTCAATATTTAGCTCTTTGGTGGTTTTGAAAGACGATTAAAAATGAGATATTTTGATAGAGAAACCAAATTTATTGTTGTTGTAGTTTCAAAAAAAATAAT
Organism: Medicago arabica; assembly: GCA_946800305.1. Classification (NCBI taxonomy): domain Eukaryota; kingdom Viridiplantae; phylum Streptophyta; class Magnoliopsida; order Fabales; family Fabaceae; genus Medicago; species Medicago arabica. The sequence continues at coordinate 5,721,434 of OX326970.1, forward strand.
GGCAAAATATTATATATATATATATATATATATATATATATATATATATATAAACATAGAGGATTAAATCCCAAGTATTACACACACAAAAAAAAACACCAAAAATCCCAATAAAAAACCAGCATCGCCCTCAAACATGTCGAAACCCCTAACTAAAATGATTGCGATGACTAACTCGTATACTTTTATTGATTACGATGTTTATTTAATCTTTTAAAACTAGATTGAAGAGAATGATATTTTGAACATTAGATTAAAAATAAATTAGTTATTTTGATGAAAAATAAATAAATGAGTTCAAAAATGATAACTGTTCTTCTAGCATGACCATGAAGTATTGCTTTTCTTAAAGTGTGGTTTTTGAAGGCCATTTTTCAAATAATGGCACTGCTGAAAATGTCGGAATCGCTTTTTCCTGGTTGGCTGGTGGTGACAAAAGAAGATTAAGACCATGCTTCTGTTTTCACTTTTAATTTGCTCGTGCTCATAAAATTTATAGATAAAAAATTTAAATAAAAGAATAAAATCCTTTTTAGAATTATTATTAAAAGAATAAAAGCTTCAATTTGACTTTGAGTTTGCTTGTTCTACTAGGTAATTAAACGTGCAACATTCTAGGAAGAATTGTTTCATAAGAGATTAATACATACTCTACTTGCTTTGGTGGTAGAATCTAATCCAATGCACCTCGAACATGAAGTAGTATTTTGTAGCTTTAGAATGTGAGAAATAAAAATAAAATGCAAGACTTTTCTTGTACTATAAGGTTGAATTTATACTTATATATAAAGAAATATATATAGTTTTTCTTTCATTTTTCTCTTTGTTTAATGTTTATCCTTTTTACAATATTATTTAAATTATTAGTTAAAAAATAGTTAAATTCAATTAAAACAAGAACCCGCAAATGATATTGAACACCGAAAAAGATATTTGTTTTATTGTCAAAATATTATATCATTATATTTGCTTAAATATATATCTATACAATTAAGGTTGGTTCTCTCAAAAAAAAATTAAGGTTGGTGTTCAACACACCAAAAAAAAAATGTATAAATAAATAAATAAAAATTGACAAATAAATACAATTAAAGATAGTAGAAAAACGAGTAGACAAATACATTAATGTCCCTCTTTTCACTAGTACGCTATGAAGTTTCTTTGCTTTTTTCTTTGTTATTGTTGACATTGTTGCTCCAAATGAAATTAAAATATGTTGAATCACGTAAAACCCTTCCAAAAATATGTTGTATCACGATAAAAAAAAAACCATTTATCTTTATATTTTATGTGATTTTTTTGCTACAATATTTTATGTGATGCATTAGTATATTCATAAACAAAACAAAAAAGTGATATTCCTCTTTTAAAAAAAGTTATATATTAATACATCGAATGGTCAAATATCGCGTATAATCACGGAACCAGAAAAGTTTGTAGTTGGCAGAAACTATAACACTTGATTATAAAAAGACAACAAATAGCAAAATACCAACAAAATGCTATCAACAATATATTTCTAACAATATGGATTTTAACCAATTAAAATATAGATATTGAAAAACTTCTTGTAAATAGAGTGTTTGTTAAATAGGTTTGGATCTTATTCCCAAAGATTTACCTCAAAATGAATACTAAAACATATTTATATGTTCAACATCCCGAAAACCTAAGCAATATGAGATAGATAACAAACTATAAACAAACTTTAAATAACTTTAAAACAAGCTTCAACATCCACCTTCACACCCACCCACCCTCACGCCTAACGTGAGCTTGGGTCTAATTCTCAAATTGCAATCCTTAATTCGACTCTAATATCATGTTAAATATAAATATGTTTGGATCTCATCCCAAAAGATAACTCAAAGGATAAATGTACTCAAACATATTTATATGCTTAACAGTTCGAAAACCTGAGCAATGTAAAACAAATAACAAACTACAGACAATTTTAAAACCAACATCAAGATGTCTATCTAAAAAATAGTGTCCATAACACTATGTAATATCAATGTCATGTTTTTTTTTTTACTATAATATCAATGTCATGTTATTCTTTAATTCTTTATTATATAAAAACTCGTTATAATTTATTCGGTGGTTAACTTCTTTGCAATATTCTATACCAAAAGAGATTATTTCTGGTGAATGAGATTAAACTTCTAAAGGTAACGAACTAAAATTTTAATTTTGATTGTAAGAGATTAAACTTCTATACATATAAACAATAAAAAGTTTAACTACAACTTTGGAGGAGAATATTGTTTTCTTATATAAGGGTTCATTATATACATATTGTATAAGGTGGCAACCGACAACATCCTTATTTTTACACATACCAGAGGTGTATCAGGTGCGTGAGTTTAATTTCACTTTACTAAATAACTATATAAATAAGTAACAAAATTAAAATGATCTAGCTAATTATGGGGACATGCAAAATCAACTATTGGCTAAGTAACTTATCAAAATCCATGAATATGCATGCATGTGCAAAATTGTTGGAGTTCACAAACAACCATGATGCCCTTAACAATTATACTTTGTCTTTCCAACCCTTTGTTAGTGATTGAGACCAACACCAATGTGATACACTTTTTTACAAAAGTTGAACTTAGCCACAATTCACAAAAATTATGGTCCCCCTTTTGCGATAGTGGTCCTATTTTTCCCAGACTTTCTAACTTCTATAGTCCCACACACACACACAATTCATGCTGTTAATGGGGTGATGTACCTGTGAAAAGGGTTCAAATCCAAAACTATCTTACCACATGATGAAAAGGCCTTGCCCTAATTATAACCCTCCTCAAAATTCATAACAGTGATGTTGCTTTCATATCATGTGGGATGTGTGTGTATGTTGGAGATATATAAATTAAATTGAACCTGTGCATAAAAAATACTTGAGTTGACAACAATAGTATTAATAAGATTTTTATTTGGACTAAACAATATTTTAATGAGAAGGTCCTTTCCATAGTGACTTTTCAATTTATCATCTGAAAAATCATTCACAAAGTTCATGAACCCACCAATGCTCTATTTAGTAAAAGACTAAAAAGGTAATTGTATTTTGATAAGCATGAAATTGAACTACCTAAAATAGATAAATTAGCTAATTGAATTTGAACTATTTAATAAAACTAACGGTTGAATTAATTAATAAATATCAAATGATAACAAGGATAAAAGTAGTAGAAAATGTGATATACAATAAAAAGAATTAAGAAGTTAAACTAGTCTATTCAAATAGGCACGGAGGAGAGTCAAACCTGAGAGATTTAGGAGGAACATACACAAAAATCTCAAACCAATATCACCAGACTAACTCAAATGGATTCGCTATAAATCATAAGTTCAAATTCACCTTAAAGTAGCCATCTCAAAACAGCACTATAAGGTCATTAAAAAATGTTATAAACTCATGAAAAAAAAACCATTATCAAACTTTAGCAAAAAAAAACCATTATTAAACAATTATATTACGATGATAAGAACTTACACGCTTTCTTAAAAATAAAATAAAAAGAGCATATACGCATAAATTCGCTATTAACTTTGGACTTACCAAACATAGCCATGGTTTTCTCTATTAAGAGAAGAAAAATCAAAATAGATTTTTGTTTCATATCATAGATGTTAAACATCGTTAATTATTGTTAAGGTAGAGAATTTGTTAGCAATATGAATCAAGCGATGAATATCTTTCTTTATTGTTCTTGATATGAACTATGTGTTGTGATATATCAAGTGTGAGTTAAAATCTCGCATTGAATAGAAGAGTTACAGTTGCGCAACATATAAGTAGGAGGATTCATAAACTTTATGTTTTGAGGTTTTTGATGAAGACGTGATGTCCAATTTCACTTGTATGGTTACATTTATCTCAATGCGATGATCCAACCCAGTGAGGCTTCCATCATGACCCAACAGTGGTATCATAGTCCTGGATTGACTCAATGGGGAAGTGAGAAAGATTCCAAGTGTTAGATAATGGATGTGAAGAATCTTACACTTGATGGAGAAATGTTGTGATATATCAAATGTGAGAAAAAGTTTTATATTGGATGTAAGAGTTGAGGTTGAGCAAAATATAAGCGAGAAGATTCATAAATTCAACATCTCAACATTTTTGGTGAAGATTATAGTGCCCAACTCACTTATGTGTTGTTGTTAACCCAATATATTAATCCAACACAGTGATACTCCTCCTCATAACCTAATTCATTGAGATATTCCTCCGTAACAATAAGAGGGCCCATGTTTTTTATTATATTTGTTTGTAACTTATTTTTAAAAACATTTTGTTAAAGAATGATCTTTATGCTAAAAAAGATATATCTATTTTGATTATTTTTCGAAGAAAAACATTTTTAATAGAGGAGATAGAAAAATGTATTTTATCGTGTATATGATTTTTCAACCATATTAATGAAAAGTTATTTAGACATGTATAAATTTTCAACTTGAATGTTTTTTTTCATCCATCGTTTATATTGTATTCTTAAAAATCTCTAAAAACAATCTCCAAATCATTTATAACAAAATCACATTTATTTTGATCTATAACAAACGATCCAAAATATTATAACCAAGTATTGAGGATGGACACTATTATTAATAAAAAGGAAGGATGGACACTATTATGCAATCTGAAAGATGGAGTGTAGAGATATTCTTCATATTGAAGCAACTTTTTGTTTAACAATTTATAGATATAAAGAATTATTTTGATAAGCCGACCAAACCTTTTTAAAGTTCATTTGTCAATTTTAACCAATATGGGAGAGAGAACCTATCATTCACCCAATTGTTTGCCAGAGTGCTTGTGTTTAAGCCAGACTCGTGTGAGGAATTATTCTTTCACTCCATTATGCATGCTGGCTAGCTGTGGTCCTTACAATTATTAAAGTGGTCTATCTTTTGGTGTATTTTCATGCTCAACTTAGATGCACATATGTAATAACATGTTAGATAATCCTCAAATCACAGTTGAAAAAAGTGTAAAAAGTGTCACGTTTGATGAGATAATAATACTAAACATAAATTTATAAATGTGAGCGGTTTTCATTTTACAAATTAATGTTGTAAGATGAGTTGTGTAACATGAAATTTTAAGTCGACATCAAAGTTTATTTAAAACGTGTTGGTTTAGCTTTTATCTGGCCACTATTATCGAACCACTTAACACACACTTTAGATTAAATGAGACCTCAACATATCATATCAAAAAACTTGCTGCCTTGTACAATTTTTTCACCTTTAGATAGCTTTTGAAGCTATATTGTTTTACTGTATGTTTGGTTATGCGAAGATAATAATTGATTTTGAGTAAATTGATTATGTAAAATTAATTCTGACTAAAGTTGATTGAATGTAAAACAGTTTGTGTTTTGATACATTCATAAAAAAAAGTAAGATGGACTTTAAATCTGTCAAAATCAATTTTACACCTCTAAAATTTATTAAAAGCTACAAATTTTAGCTTCAAGTAGAATCAATTCTACCTGAAACCAACCAAACATGTCAAAATTAATTTTACACCTCTATAATCAACTTCGGCCCCTCTAAAAATGAAACTAAACATACATTTAGCTTTGAAAGCGGTATTATTAGGTATGAACATAGATATCATCCATTGGATTGTGGTTATTCGATAATTAATCAATCAATTAATATTGATGAAAATAAAATGTACGTACTAGTACATAAAAAGCATTGATCCATAACTATTCCTAGCCAAATGCCCGATATTCAAAGATTTGGTTGTTGATGAAAATAAAATCTAAAAGGTAGTTTTGTTTCAAGTCTAAGAATCACATTCTCATGATTACATGGCTATGAAATGTTTATACTCATGTTTGTTATAATGTTGAAAACAAATCATTTATGAATATAAAGGTTCTAAGGAATAGAATAACTTTTCATAACTTCTATAATTTTTATGAACTTATTCCCATGAGAGGTGAGAATGTGCATTCATATGAAATTTTACATAGATTTTTTAAAAAAAAGTTATAACCACCAATTTTTTATAAGAATGTCAAATTATGTCAAACACTTTAAAAAATACCTAAGAATCTAATTTCAATTTTTGTATTCCCAAAGTGATTTATTCTTAGATATAATTTTTAAGTCCGTGAAACAAACACCCATAAGAACCAACTCATACAATGATATATCAAACACCACAGGTTTAAAATAACAATTAACCACCCAGTCTTCACACCTTCTTTTTATTTACATAAAAATGAGGTAACTTGGAATAAAAATCTAGAGAAAAAAGTAAAAACAATATTCAATTTTTTTAAAACAAAAAATATATTCCCAAACCAAACATGTCTTAAATTTATTGTTTGAATGGAATGTTTGGAAGAAAAGAGAAGGGTTTGAGAATAAAAGAATGAGTAAAGAGTGGGTGAGTAGTCCCTCCATCTTGCATGTGATTCTATTTTTCTTCAATGGACTACTAAAATTCTTCAATAAACGTGAACTAAAAAAATGAACTAGGTTTCATTACTTCTCTTGGTAATACTCAAGTAAAAATACTCATAAATATTTTAATCTAAAACCCTAAAACACTCCTAAAAAAAAGTGAAGGATTCCTCTATATTTACATTCCCTCCCCCCTGGTTCCCTCTTAACTTTCAAAGAAAGCCTTAATGGTTCAGTCACCAGATTTTCATAAAAAATTTTAACAAGACAAGATTTTCATAATTGTTAAGAAATCATTAGACCAGTTGGTTATATATAATTCCATCTAGATTGACATGAATATGAGGGTAATCAATATACAATTAATTATTTTAAATTTATTATAGAGTAGAAGCATCTAACTCTTCCAAACATGGACTAAATTGGATCAAATTTGAATGTCAAACGCACTAACACAATTAAACTACAAGAAAAATAATGTATATGTGAAGCACCTACATCAAATGCCCAAAAATAAAATTAAAAGACCTAGGGGGGTAGGAGTTCTACACCAATTTCTTTTTTCAAAGGCAATAGGTGAGCACAACATAGAGCAAATTGAGTCATGTAACTAGTTTTGCTGCTAGAAATAGTGCTTCCAATGTTACTACTGCCTTAACTAGTAAATTGCATGTGTCTTCTTAGACTGTACACACTTCTCAACATCTATCAACAAAACAATCAATCCAGTGAGGAACTGGTATCAGCAGTTTCATCCTCGCTAAAGCTAGACGGCATCTCTGCAGCAGATCTGCATCATCATCATCATGCACAATGTTGTTAGAAACAGGGCCACATCCAGTAAAAACTAAGTAAGAAGATAAAACTGTGAAGCTGGTGTGTATTTGGGCAAGAGAGTTAGTCAAACATGATTCCGAATGAAATTAATTTGATTAAAATTGAGTTTGAATTTTGCTGTTTTTCCAGCTAACCAAGGTATCCCTTGCGGCTTGCGTACAACTGCGGCCATAAAAGCAAGTTTGATGGAAAAAAATCAACTTAAAGTAAAATGCTACTTTTATTCACTTGTAGTCAAACCGAGGTTTAAAGGCAAAATCACAAGGTGTGTGATGGGACTAAACTAAACCCTGCTAGAGCATACCTTTTTACAAAGGGGCTTCTAGTGGGATTTGAGTGCTTGCATTGCAAGTGAGTCCACGTTGAGCTCAATTTACCAACTAAGCAGCACTTTGCGCTTGAAAAATCCTCTTTTTTTCATTAAAGAGGAAAAGTTGGTTTTCAAGAATGGATTAACTTACTTAGCACTTAAATAAAATGTTTAGCCGAAAGCTTGCTATTAAACATTTTGAGTATATATGATTTTCTGAAAGCATAATAGGCATCGAAGAATACACAACAATTGTATAAACAGATAAGCTCCAAAACTTCTAAGAGGACATGGGTATCGGGTAAACGTGTTACAGACAAATAGAAATGCTCACCTCTGAGTTTTCCTTGGTTCTATCTCAGCAACAGGAACCTGTTTCATATTGTATGGTTGAAACGTATTTGCTTTAAGTCGTTTTGCAACCTATACACATACCAAAGCAAAACATCATGTGCACGTGCGTGGAAGGAGGAAAGTGAGCTCAATAGAAAATCAAATAATCACATTCTAGAGATACGGGTAAGTGCACACATCGAAAACTCACCATAGTCTCATTTGAAAGCATCCCTGCTCCACCTGCATCGTGATATTGCTTTTTTGACTTCCTGTCCCCCTTAAATAACTCATCCTGCACACATACAACAAAATATTATCATTTGAAACCATTTGTAAGCAAAATAAATTGATCATTACAAATAGAGCACAGCAAATTTATTAATGAACCTTAGTCATCCTAGAAGATAGCCCTCTTTCTTCAGTATCCACAGAACCTCGAGAATTGTGGATTGAGTTAGAAGGTTTAGATTTTATGTGTTCACTCCTTTGCGCTTTCTTTGGATTGACATTATCATAGTCATATTGAAGAATGTCTGCATGAACACTCCTTTGCACATTCTTTGGATTGGTGTTTTCATAGTTATATTGTAAGAAGTCTGCATGTTTGACTGGGAGGTTTTCTTCATAGCGATCACTATGGTTAGAAGTAGAATCAGATCTCATACCCTCAACACCGCGCTTGGCATCCTTCCTATGATTCTTAGTGATGTTATAAGCAGCTTCTCCAGTAGAGTCTTCATACAAATCTAAGGAAGAGTTCCTGCCAGGAAAACGACTGGCATTACTCTGAAAATTTTGTCTATGTTTGGTGGTACCATGGAAAGCTTTCTTATCTTGTTTGTCCTGAACATGAACATCATGCAACGAACCAAAGTCAACTCCTTCCATATGAGTATCTTGGGAACCATGTTTAGTATAATATGAATCATATCTCTGCATATATACAAGTAAAAGAGAGTGAGAATGCAGGGACATTGACATCACAGTAACACAGTTGCTACATTTATGAACAGGATAGTAACAATTAAATTACTATGAGCACTTATACGGCAAAACACAACATCTAATCCGTTTAAAAGTTTCTCTTGCAATTAAATGACTTGAAACAATGGAATAGTTGCACCTACAAACACCATTCACTTCTTATTTCCCTTTAAGCAAAGGTAAGAAGTTAAAGGACTACATATAGTTCACTAAAGTAATCATTCCATTTCAGCTGCATTTAATTTTTCATTCCTTGTAAATCATCATTGATTTGTTTAACGAAATCAATCCAATTCCATGGAAAAACTTAATTACTGGGCTCATCAAAAAATGAGAATGCATTAGAAAGGTCTACTTACAGAGCTAAGACCAGGTCGACTTTTCACTGTGGAGATTTCTGGAGAATTCAGAAGAGCAGGATCAGCAATATGGTATGGTTCTGGCATAGCATCCATAACAATACAAAGGTAAGAATCACAAAGTAGTTATAAAATATACTGAATGCAGTTTAAAATGAGATATTGAAAGTGAAAATAAATCAGAATCCTTGCACCTTAGCTACAATGAAATATTTCTAGAAAAACATGGAAAGAGCAAAAATAAATTATCTTGGCCTAAACAAGCAAAACAACACCTTGCACAAAGATTATTATGCTAATACCCTGTGCCGCAAACCTTAAGTTAAGACCCCACATCAAGTGGGCATATGGACAAAGTACTCCTTATACAGACTTGAGCAAACGTCACCCCTTAAGCTAGCTTTTTGGGTTGAGTTGCGCCCAGATTCTAATATGGCTGTTGAGAGACTCTCCCATCGACTAGAGTTACGACATATGTGGTGCTTATAAAGCTTGGGAAGTCCTTACCTTGCAAGACAGTTTTGTAAGGGTTAAGGGTTGAGTTAGGCTCAATCTAAATATGATACTAGGACACTTGTAGACATCTACTACTGCAAACTTCACGCTCCAGAGGTCCAGCCTAGAACCTATATTCTAATGCTAATACCTTAAAAACACGGCATTGTCTTTAGGAATAAGCTATCCAATTTTAAGGAAACTAATTAAAGCCACAAACCCTCAAAATATGGACTAGATAAAACAAAATCTGCATACAATTATGAGAAGAAGAATACCGGTTGTATAACATAAATGAATGGTCAAGGTCAGATTTAAGTAAAAACAATCTTGACTATTAGTGTATCGTGGTATAGTCAAGATTAAGTCCTCTCATTTTCTCACTATATATGATATATCCTACCTACATCTGTCTACTTATATGTCATGTGTGTCTGAAAGCATTTCCAGATCAAGCAAATACTAATTCATTAGCCAAATACAAACATTAATAAATTGGGGTACATCAAGGAAGCAACTACTCCTTACAGTTTCGAAAAATTAAATTCTTGAAGTTGAAACAACTTAGTCCTGGCACTAAAACTAAAAGCTCATATTCAAAACTACAAATCATAAAACAATTTAAATAACTGGCTTATAAGTTACGACATAAGGCTTACACACTAAATCATATGTGAAAAGAAGAAATCTTCTCACAAACATTATTAATGATTGAGATCTAACCTTATCAAGTTAATTAACATTGGCCTTGGTAGTATTAATACAGTAATACTAAGAACACATCTGTCTAAATTCTTAAAAAGCACCTCTATCATCCCAATGCATAGAGGTTAGATGGAGAGCATTTATATGCCATTCTAGAGATAACCTACCCCAGGCCCATAGCAAACCCAGATCTATCATTAAGCATTCACTATAACATAAAATAATGTCAAACCTAACATTTTTACAATGTGATGCGTACAACATATTTCTTTATCCCAAATAATCAGCTATGTTGTTCCAAGTATCAAACATAAACAACATTTAGTTTCATATAACTAATAGAACGGGAACTGGAAAGAAAAAGAGGAAAATAGGGTAAATGACAGCCTACCATGAACTGCGTCTTCAGTTTGGCATTCAAATGCCCCTGGAGGAAGTGGATCAAATTCTACACCAAGTAGGGGACCATCTTCCTGATAATTCCTTCCTAATTGCTTCTTAACAGCAGTTATAGCAGCATGTTCTATCTCACCCTTCACTTTCAAATATCCCGATGGCTTATACCCCATGTTGATTGCACCTTTCGGATTTAAGGGTGGAAGAGCTTTATTATATCTAGAAGGCTCCATCTCATATGGATCTTGGCCTTGAGGATACATACGTTCTTGCAAATAAGAGCTACTCTCAGATGACGTGTCATCATCCATTCCACTGACATTTTCAGAAAAATGATTCCTGCGTCCGTATGTCATATCTGCAACAGACAAATCACGATTGTAGAGGCCATTGCTCTCAACCTCTTTAGGATCCAGATACTTATAATCACCATGCTTACTGCTTCCACACGAATCTTGCCCAAGTCCACTGCCACGATCCTGGATGACACCACTTGAACGATCTTGTCGCCCATTAGCATTTGCTTCTTCTTTCAGCAATCTTTTATCCTTTAACCTTCGATGGCAAAACCATCCAGAAACTTGCTTTTCTGTCAACTCTAACTCCTCAGCAATTGCTAATTTCAATTCCTCTGTCGGATATTTGTGCTCTGGAAACAAAGGCAAAACAATACTTCAACAAAAATCATCACTTTGGATAAAATGTATTAACAAAAACGTATCCCTACCCGTATAAAATTTCTCCAAGCCCTTAAGCTGTGCAGGCGTTTTGAGCTTTCTTTTCGGAAACTTCTCCGCGGAGACTTTATTTTCTTCTGGTTGCAACTCACTTGATTCTAAACACCAACCGAGAAGCAATAAGTTTAATTCGTGCATTAGAATGAAAAAATAAATTACAACATACAATAAGATATACAACAATCACAGGAAACATCCCGTGCTATATCAACAAATCAAATTGATCCAACATGAAATCTCATACATGATTATCTGCTGAAATGATATAGCAATCTGAGAATTTTGCATAAGAACCAGAAAGCTTATTTCCTTAACTATTGAATCAGAAACTTGATTTTGTCCAAATAATTATAACAACAACAAAAAAATTGCTTAATATTGTAACTACTTCAATAACATAGATCCTTCAATGCAAACTCTTATCTCGCACAGAAAGTAGATCCAAGTGGTTTATGGTCAATGACAGAAAAACAAAAAAGATCTAAATTAGATTTTTCGTATGAAAAATGTATGAATAGCATCAAATCCTAATTTCAATTATAATCAAAATTAACGAAACCCCTTTCATACCCTTAAGTTTGACTCACTTTCTCATAACCCAAAGACCCCAAATTTAAGTCCTTTATGTCAAATCTACCATTGCAACAATCTACACAGTAATGCAAACAATCCCTATTGTAGATTCTAACCTAACATTGATTCAATTTCAATACATGAAAAATTGCAAAAATTAACCACAAAATCAATGACCCAAATCGTTAATAAGAATAAAAATTGAAACAAAAACACAATACCTTCCATTGTTGTGAAGAATTTGGAATTCCGATCCTGTTTTGAGATTTTGGGGTCAAAAAAGGTGAAATTTTTGTTCAGTGAATTATGAAAAGAGAGAGACCCATTTAACGTAAAAGAGAATGTAACGTAAAAGAGAAAAGGGTTTTCAATTTGACCCTTGAAAATGGGTTAGGAACAAAGAAAAACAAGGAGCTTGTGATGAAGGTGGAAAGACAAAACGCAGAAGAAACAATTTGTTGTGTATTTTGTTTCAATCAAACTTTGTTCACAATCTTCACAAGAATATTATTATTAATTTAGGATGATGGTGATGATGATGATAAAATGAAAATATAGTACTATTTTCTTTCTTACCTTATTTTATACGTCATATTTTCAAAAAAAAAAATATTTGAAAATAAAATGCTTATATTTTGAAGTGGTTAGGATAAAGTGTTCATTAAATTTCGGTTCTTAAGTTGAATCAATAAAAGTATAACAAAGAATTTGTATCCCTTAAAAAAAAACATAAAGAATTTGTAATGGTACGTATAAATACAGTTATTATTTAGTGTTCAATAGCAAAGTTAACGAAAAATATTATATGAGTAAATAGGTCAAGTCTAGTCGTTAGATTACTGCACTACCATCTATTAAGATTAGGAATTGAATGAAAATAGACTTTAAGTGAGTTCTCATCTTTTGAGATGGTTGGTCAACTAATGTAGATCTTCAAAATGATTTGTAAATTGTCCTTGGTAAAACAATTATGTTTGGACCTTAGCAAAGCAAAATGATTTATAAATTGTCCTTGGCAAAGCAATGCTTTGTAAATTTTCCTTCTCATATTTCTTAACAACATGTAGAGTGTTTATGGGGTTATCCTCCTTAGTCTTATTTGTGGGAATACTAGGAGATACATAACTAGTTTCGGAAACACCTACATTCGGAGACTTGATCTTTTTCGCCGTCGGAGTCCTGTTTTTCCTCTTATTCGGAGTGTGACTAGGAACAACATCAGTCACAACTTTGGAGGGTCCTTCTTTTACTTTGGATCGAGTGATATGGGAAGTAGAGGAAGGTTGATCAGTCTGGCCAGATGCTCGTGACATCTTGGTTTCCTGATCTTTTGAGAAAATTATTTTGATGGACAAAATTGCTTTTGGGGAGCAAGGATATGAATTAGTAGGATAAAGAAAAACGGTGTGTGTAAGTTTGGGGAATTTAAAGAGACAGTAGAAACTCAAGATGTGACTGAAAGTGAATAGAATGGTGTAATATTAGGGTTTTATGGATGACTTTTAATGATTTTCTTGAGATAGCGTGCACCAATAACTAGGGGGAAGGGAATTTGTTCGTTGCACGCTCAAGCTGTAATTGCAATAATTTAAAAGACAAATACTAAAATAGCCCATCAACTTCCCAATTTGACCTGTATTCATGTCATTAGGACCAAAAAATTCTGATATGTTCTCTATAAACAAAAAGAACATTCTTATAATCCATTTTCTGAAAATATCATGATGAGTATCAAGAGACTCCTTTTTTATTTTACCAAGAGTTTCAGAGGCAATAACAGTCTTTAGTTTTGTCGAATAAGATGTTGTGACATCTAGCTTGACACTATGACATTCTGATATTTTCACTCTGTCACATTTTCTTCCTTTGTGGAGGAACTCAAATGTGGCAGAATACAGGAATTCTTTGAATTGTTTCTTGTTATCCCAGAAAACAGACATATTCTGCATACTAAAGCATTTAGTAAGTGTGGCTTTCCAATGAACTGTTGCACTTCTTTTATCACTCTCACAGAATTGTTTAGAAATCTGAATGTAGCTCTCAACCAATTCTGGTGTAGCTTTTAATTCAGACTCCAGATGTTGACTTTGAGTAGTCAACATAGTTTTGTGCATTCATAAATTTTTCTTCTATATTCTTAGAACTATAAGCAATGATATTCAGTTTTCTAAGAGTGTTACTCATGTGCATATTATGCCTCTGTGTATTTATATTTCTAGAATAAGAGTCCAGATCCATCTTCATATTCATTCTTCCTTGTATCTTGTGAAGATTATGTTAAAAGTTATGTTTTATCTTATTAAGGCTAGAGTGACCCTTATTACTGACATGTGTGTATCTCCTCCCACCAGTACTCTTGATGGGGGTATCCTTAAAGGGACTTAGATGAGGTTCATATGTTCTTGGACTAGTCTGGCTGCTCATCACTAATTCTTCCTTCCATGTTCTCCTTTTGAAATAATAGGCTTCACAACACTCTCTTCTTTCTTCAGGTCTCCACAGATAGCGGTTATCACTTGATCTATCTCCTCTCATGAGAACATTGTTGTCTTCATCAGCTACCAAGCATGGAGTTTTGGTGAACATGACCTTTAGACCTTGGTCACATAACTGACTGATACTGATCATGTTTGCAGCTAGTCCTTCCACAAGGAAAACATCATTTAGTTTAGGAAAACCGATACAAATCGTGTTTCCAATTCCTTTGATTTCCCTCGTTGCTCCATCACCAAACGTGACAAAACTGGTCTGATAGGGCTCGATATCTACCAAATAATACTAATCTCAGTCATGTGTCTTGAGCATCCACTATCAAAGTACCAATTTTTGGAAGGCTTAAAGATTGTATGAGCTACGTGACAAGAGTAGCTGTTCTTGGGTCTCCAACTCTTAGTTATATCATGATTAGATTTAGGTGATATAAACTGTCTTGAATAGCCATATAGCTCATAACAGTAGGGTTTTGTGTGACCATTACTTCCACAATAGTCACACTTTAATGGTACAACTTTGGCTTTGTTTTGTTTCTTCTGAGGATTAACAGGATGTTTTGACATATTCTTAGACATTGTGATCTTGGTTCTGCTTTCTTCACGAGTGTGAATGTTTCTAGAAGACTTACTCCGTTCATTTGCAGGTTTAAAATCGAACCCCTCTCCTTCAAGTTTTGAGAATTTTTTCTCAAGCATGATCATGTCATCCATTATGTCATAGCCATAGTTTGGTACTTTGATAGGTTTGTTCATATTATTTAACCTAAGAGTTAGGTATCTTACCTCATTTTTTTAGATCAGAGATTGTTAATGTAAGACATCTTATTTCAGCCTCCAATTTAATAATGGTTCTCTTTAGCTTATCTCTCTCAATGCATATTTCTACATAGGAATCCAACAATTCATCATATGTAGTGTCATTTCCATAGGAGTCTTCATCAGATTTGCATCTTCCAATGAGAGGTGCAACATGATTCACACTTTCTCCATTATGTTCATCTTCTTCTTCATCAGACCAGGAGACACAATAGCCTTTATGTTGTTTCTTGAGATTAACAGGACATTCATACTTGTAATGACCATACCCTTCACATCCGAAACAATGAGGCCATTTCCCTTGATTGTGCTGCTCTTTTGCCTTGGTCTTTTCTTGAGAGTCATTGCTTTTTCTGATGTCAGGTGGAGTGTTCTTGACATTTGGTTTTCGTCCTCTACCCAGTCTCTTCATAACCTTGTTGGGCAAAAAGGCAACGCCTTTGTTTTTCTTATCAGGTTGATCATTTATAGCCATCTCAAAGGTTTGAAGTGACCCAATAATTTCTTCTACTTTCATATTTGCAATATCACGGGCTTCTTCAATAACAGTTACTTTCATGTCAAACCTTTTAGGCAGAGACCTGAGAATCTGTCTTACTAGTTTTTCTTCAGTCATTGTCTCCCCTAAAGCACTAGAGGAATTTTCAAATTCAAGAAGGTTCATGTGAAAGTCCTGAACAGATTCATCATCTTTCATCTTGATACTTTCAAACTTTGTGGTAATTAGCTGCAACTTAGACATTTTTACTTTTGATGTCCCTTCATGTGTAGTTCTCAGGATGTTCCAAGCATCCTTGACCATAGTGCAACTATTAATTAACCCGAACATGTTTTTATTAACCCCGTTGAACAACGCATTCAAGGCTTTGTTATTTCCAAGAGCAAGATCATTTTCCTCCATAGTCCATTCTTCTCTAGGTTTCAACAACTTTACACGTGGGAAAGGCTTACTCTCTTAGTGGCTCGGCTTGGTCTCACTCCATTCCTGCACTTGTCCTCCCCAAAGGTGTCATTTCCATCCTTGTCTTTGACACGCGGATGCTCCCATCCCTTGAAAACTGCTTTCCAAGTCTTGTTATCAATAGACTTGAGAAATGTCGTCATACATACTTTCCAGTAGTCATAACTAGAACCATCGTGAATGGGAGGTTTTGAATTGTCTTCCTTCCCTTTCCATGTTACCAGAAAATTTTCCCTGGAGCTCACCTAGAAACAAAACAGAGTGCCTGCTCTGATGCCAATTGAAATTTTGGCACGCAATTGTAACAAATGTTGAGCATGATATTATGACAAGTCATATGTCACCTAAGATGTCAGAACATCGTGGTATATGAAGTAGTAGTTAAGAATTATAAATTAAGGACAAAAAGTAAATGACACTAGTTGTTTGTTGACCCAGTTCGGTTTAACTTCACCTACATTCGGGGCTACAGGAAGGAAATCCACTATAAAAGTATCAGTTCAAAGCATACATAAAAGCTTTCACCAGCCTACTAACTTCTCACTTAATCACTACCCGTGGTATTTCTCCTAATACTCTCATAGTCCTAAATATGAGAACCCACTCACTTCCTCTTAGTCACAGACCAGTGACCGTCCTTGAAATCCTTAACAAATATGGAGACACTCTCTGGAACGAAGAATCAACTTGTGTTTAAAAGTTTAGAGAGGTTCAAAGCATTACAACTCAATTACAAAGTCCAACTCAAATATCAAAGTGTTATGAGAGTGGCTCACAAATAACAAAGACAGATTAAAATCCTAAAAGATTTCTTTTTCAATTGCAGCTTTAGTGAATAATTAGGTCTTCTGTCTTTGTTAATATAGCATGAATGCTGAATGAGCGTGATGCATAAGTTCGGCTAAGGAGTTGTAATGACATTCTTAAGGACAAATATTTCAGCACAAATATTCTGAAGCAGAACAAATATTTTCTTTAATGTTGCAACAACATTCTTAAGGACTAAGTTAAGCATTAACCGTCTTCCTCTGCTTCTAGAAACACACTTTCTTGGTTAACTCTTCATGTGAAACAAATCTTTAGATATTATATTAAAATCTTCACGTTTAAGATAAATCTTCAAGAATGCAGATCAAGGCACGCTATGATGTCGTACCAACATGTTAAGACATTATGTCTGACATCTCCCTATAACTAAAGTTTTAACCAGATGTAGTCAATACATGTCTAAAAACCTAACAGAGTTTAAGTTTAGAATTCCGGTGGTAATGTCGTCAATGGTGGAAATAGGGATGCAACAATTATGGAGGTTCATTTGGGGATTTGGAAATTTACAAATGAATGAATAAATTGATTTGTGTTGAAGACCTAAATTGATAAGTGATTAGTGGAAGTAGGGTTTGCAGTAGCGATGGAGGTTGATGATCTAAATTGATTAAGAAGAAAGAACAAAGAAAAAGAATAAGCTCTTTTATTTTAGGGAAAGAAGATTGTTGCTTGGTGTTTATTACATTACCGTTGGCTTTGGCCCCATATATATCATAATTGAAAATTACTTACATATGGTGTCTTGCATACTAAGTATGTGTTTTGTATTAAAATTGTCTAAAATAGATACCTACCAATATGTCTTAAAATGTTAAATATATGTGCATGTGAAAGGAATGTATTGAATTTGAGAACTCCATCAACCATGTAGTCAATGGTGGTAGTGGTAGTGGTAGGGTTTGCATCCATGCATTATGATTTGGGGATTTGGAAATTGGTTTGATATTTGAAGACCAAAAATAAATAAGAAGAAGAATGAAAAAGATTGTAACTAATTAAGAAGGACAAAGAAAAAAGACAAAAACGACAAGTACATACACTTTGAGGAACAAGTATGCATGCACGGACGCATTTAATAGCTATAAAACATAACCAAAACAAACGCAGTAGACTTCCTCCCACACTATACAACCTCAAATTCTACCTGAGCATAATTCCTCAACGAAAGCATAAGAAATATGATGTTGAGAGTGAAGAGGCAAAATGCGACCAAAGTGATGATCCTCTATATTCAATGTCGAGCAAAAAATGGTGGAAGTCTTGGCCTGACAATGATGGTGGATACCTTGAACAAGACAATGGAGAAGATGGTGAAGAGATGCGCAATGATTTTGTAGGTGATGAGATCTCGTGCTGCGTTGATTCCGGCTTGGTACGATGACTCGACGTTGTCGATGGAGGTAAACTCAGTCAATCCTATACCAATGAAAAGTGCAATTTAAGTTAAGGAGTTGAATTTCATAATTCTGGTGGTAATGTCATCAATGGTGGAAATAGGGTTTGCATCAGTAGTGCATGTGGATTTAGGGATTAGAGAATTTACAAATGAACGAAGAAATTGATTTTTGTTGAAGACCTAAATTGATAAATGATTGGTGGAAATAATTAGGGTTTGCAGCAACGATGGAGGGCAATGTAACTAGATCGTTGGTTATTGATAAATCATTGTTCCACCTCAACACATATCGAATCAATCTCTTAATACAAATCTGAATTTGTTAATTATTACATTTAATTTGTATTGATTTGCTTTAAAATATTTTAATACATAAACATTACAAGCATTAACAGTGATATAATAAATTATATAAGGATTTTGTGTACCAACAATATTTTAAAAGTATATAAAGCTCAAACGTTTTTTTAACAAATACAGGTAAAATAGTTAACTAAAATTAATATAACGTTAACTTATATTTGATATAAGAAAACATGTAAAATAAAAGTATAAATAGACATTTACATTAAAAAAATGGTACATGTCATATTTGTACTTATTTTCAATTTTTCGCTACACATTTAAACTAAATAAAAAATATATTTGATCAAAAAACAATGTGTGTAATTGTTAAATATATGGTTATCAATAAAAGAAATCATTTAGTCAAAAGAATAAATAAAAGAAAATAATTGGTTTAACTTACTCTTATTTTGTTTCTAAGTTCAAATGTACAAATTGATGAATATAAATGTACAATATTATATTTTTGTTACTCCATGCATGAATCAAAGAATTAATTGGGAAGAAGAAGAAGAATAAGAAGAAGAAAGAATACAATTGATGTTTGCTTATCATATTACCTCTGAACTTTTTATATTACCACCGGATAAACTTCACACATGAGACTATATAAAAATAACCGTTATTTTACATGTATTACCCCATCTTTATAACATACAAAACTTTTACATTAAATCTAAAGTACACTTGACACTCTTTTATGTTAAACTTCATTTAACATGTTAAACACTTAAGAAACATTTATACATGTGTGCGTCTCATAATCAAAATGTAATTTGATTATTGATTATTGATAGATCATTATTCCACACCGACACATATGAAATCGACTTCTTAACACAAATATGAATTTGTCATTTATATCATTTTATTTGTATTGATTTACTTTAAAATATTTTAACAAATAAATATTACAAACACTAACAATGACGTAATCTTTTTTTTTCTTTTTCCAACGACTTCAACAGTAAATTGCCCCTTTTCACCTCTTGTAATTTGATTTCACCTTGTCGTGTCATTTTTCGGAGATCAAGGCTATTTGATTAGCGTTTGACTCACTATTTTACGTCACGACTGAACATTTATTTTTTTGAAAGATAGTGGAAAAAAGTTCAAATACCACATTTTAAAGATTAAGGGTTCGGGGGTTGGTTACATAAAGGGAAGATATTAGCACCCTTTATGTTCGTAGTACTCTACGAGAACCTCTTGATTTTATTTAACTTTTGTGCTATAAACTTGCTTGCTTTTTGAAAATGAATTTAAAGTGTTTAAGAAAACAAAGACCTAATTATCTACATTTTTTATTGATTTGAGAGGACAAGGTCCTTTGCCTACGTACCCGTGAGGGATCAAAACCTCGTAGTTCGGGGTAAAAATTGACGTTTGATTGGTTGTGTGTCTTTTATTAGTTTTGAAAAATTGGTTTTTTAAAAATGAAAAGCCGAGCGGCAAAATAGATTTGTTTGTGTTTTTTATGTTAGAAGAAAATGGGATCCGAATGTAATTAAAGTTGATTGCAATTTTGATTTATGAAAGAATAAGGAATAAAAGGGATCACTTGATTTTTGAATCAAGGTTTGTTGTGATTTTTTTTTTGTTTTTTTGAATTATTTGCATTTTTTGTTGTTTTTTATTAATAATTAAACGAAAATTAAATCTAACGGAGCAAGAAAGTAAAACGTAGGTTTTTGTGGTGACGTTGGATCACCGCAAAAACCTTTAACCTAAACTACAAAGCATAAAAGGCAAGGCATATACCCACACACGCACCCATGCACTTAAGCTATTACATTAAACCTATAATACATGCTACGGTCTGCGAGAAATAAAATAAATTACATTAAAGCCTATTTACATTCTAAGTTTCATGTGATAAGAATAAACGACCAAAAAAGAAAAAAATGAATAAATTAAAATGCAAAGAAATAAAACTAAACTAAATATGTATGCAAGACTTGAGAAAAAAATGGGTTCAATCACAAGGTGGGGGTGCAACAGTGTTGTGGGAGGTGTAGAAATAGGAAAGCTGGAAATTGGGCCTAAAAGGAATTGAACCGGATCGGGTTGCCTAGCTGGGTCGGTCTGAACTAAAATGGGTTATGGGTTAGTGGATCATATAAGGGTCGTCTGATCAAGATCAGACAGCCTAGATCTGATCTGAAACGTGGCATCAGGGGCCACAGGATTAAAATCCAAGGGAGGGGGAAACGAGGGTGTACGCTATGTGGTAGGCCATGACACACAGGATTTGGACACAGTATATATACCTAAACCCCCCTTCAAAAAATCATTTATCCCTTTCTCCTTCTCTCTCTACCTTCTCTCTAGTGAGAGAAGCTCTCTTCTCTCTCTACTTCTGTCTTCTTCTCCGGCGAGGAGGTGAGCGGCCGGTCGTGATTCCGGTGCGGTGGTCCGCCGGCCCAGGAGGGCGGCGCCGCCGTGCCGGAGACAAAATAGGTTCTTTTTAATTTTTTTTTGCGTTTTTTATGCCTTTCGTCCTCCTCTACTTGTTTCTAGCCCTAAAAATTCCAATAACAGTCTTTAACGCCCTAGATCTAAAAAAAAAAGTAAACTTTGTACCTTTCTTTCTTTTTCCGGATTTGTGCCGCGATTTACTGTGGGATCCGTGTATATGGCTTTGGATTTGAAGCTTTGATAGCTGCTAGTGGTTGTGTTCGTCACTGGCTGCTGTTTGAGTTGATGTCTGTTAGGATGATGATGTCTGGTCCGCGCTTCTTGTGTTGGCCCTGTGATGTTTGCAATGACTCTTTGAAATTTGGTGTTTGGGTTATGTTGACAAGTTTTTTGATTGAATAAGAACTGGTGTTGATTTTTTTGTGCTGGTTTTATGTGTTGTGCGTGTAATTTTTGACGCAGGTTTTGGCTGTGAATTTTTGGCCCCCTTCTTTGATTGCTGGCCTTTTGTTTTATAGTGACAGGTTATGGTTTGTTAAAGATGAGCAGAAATTGGTGGCTTTGGATTGGGATGAGATGAAATTGGTGTTTCTGTTCCTCGAAATTTGCTGCAGATGAGGCAGCGTGAGTTGTTGTTGGATCGGGACGGATTTGGATGAATTTTGGATATTTTTTGACAGTTAATAATAATAAAAATAATAAAATAAAAGTGATTGAACTAAAAAGTAATCATGACTAATTTAAAAAATAAGGACCAAAATTAAAATTAAGAAATTAAATAAAAGATGGAAATTCAAAGGATAAAAGTAAATAAAAACAAAATAAAAATAATGAGAGAAGAGGGCCCGAGTGTAGGGTCAAATGACACGTGTCAGTGGTGTCTTAGGTCAAAAATTGGGGTATGACACACCTTTTTCATCTTCAAATAAAAAACATCATAATCCCTACTTTACATGTGAAGAACAGAATGTTCACCGAAACTGATGCGCTTTACAACGCTCTGTTAGGTGCAGAGGTAACCGGAACAAATGATTCTTACTACTTGAAAATTGTTAACATTCAGGGATGAATTAATTGTTTTCGTGTTATGGAGGTTGATTATGCAGATTTTCACGCGAATGGAGGTTGATCATCCAAGGATGAATTAATTCTTACTACTCGAAAATTGTTAACATCCAGGGATGAATTAATTGTTCTCGTGAAATGAGTTTGGGCAAGAAGAAGAAAATAATGATGGTGTTTGGGGTTGTTTTATCGATTAAGTAAAAAAATGGATTGCTTCTCTCCCTCCTTATCTTTCTCTCTTGTTGCTCTCAAGTTTTTCTTATGATTTTTTTGGTTCTATAATCTCAATCCTCTCATTGATAGAGATTGTTTAAACTTTGAACAAAGTTATGCATGTGACCACGTGATTGTTTTGCATGAATCAAATAAAACAAATACTCAAAAAGGAAAGAAGCAGGTTTAATTTTTGGTGGTTTGTAAATTTGATGAAGACTTTAGTCATGTTAGAAAAAGGGGAAAAACATTGATATTGACTTAAGAAAGGGAGTGGATGCAGAATCACATATTTTGTTATGGAAATCACAAATGGAACTGTGGGCTCAAGTAATGGGATAAATGAATCATTTGTTATGATTCTACACCAAATTTTTATTCTTTTCCCATTAAAAAGTTGTATGAATCAAGTTCCACAAAACAAACATGTAAGAAGAGAATGTCTTCTCAACAATAGAGGAATCCGAAGTACTAATCTTTATCTATATAATTAATACAAATTAATGATTGTTCAGATAATTAAGATCAGGGCCCCAATAAGCCTTATTTGAAAAATAGTTTAATGAAGCGCTTATCATATAAGTGTTTACGTATTAGATATTTCTATTACAAAAAATAAAATAAAGTCAATATGTTTTCATATAACCTATAAATTGTTTCATAAGTAATCCTCGAGAGTTTAGAAAAATAAGATAAAAACAACTAATGAACATGACATATATTTGTTTTCATAAATTCTTTCATATATCTGTTTCAAACACTCTTTATAATGTCCTTAATTGACACATGCCTTAGATACTTTGATCTTGTTGTATTTGAACTGTATAATGTTACGTAGTATATAAATGTTAGTGTTGAAGTTTACACATGATTCTTTTAGATACTATTTAATGTTGTTATTAAAATATTTGTAGAATGTTGTGTAATGTTAGTGTTGAAAATCATAAATGATTCATTTAAATACTCTTTCTAAGTTATACTTGTTGTATATGAAATTATGAGTGTAAATTAAGTTTATTCTCAACATAACTGTTTACACTCTTCCGCGCTATCAACACTCACTTCAATCCCACAAGAATGACAAACGACATTGTTGCTCAAGTTGGTTTCTTTGTGTACATTTTCTCTCTTTTTTATTCAAACATTTTCTTTTGTGATTATCATTTTCTTTTTCTGCAATATTTTGTGGAGTGTTGTGTTTATTAGGATCTTAATATGGTTTATAATGCAACATAATGACATAATTTGATTGTAATTTGAAATTGTTCATTTGCTAAAATAAAAAGAAAAGAAGAGGAATAAAAATATAACACGGCAAAAATAATTTGGTAAAACTAAATCGCATAAAATATGTGATGCAAACTTGAGATATGATATAACTACATAAGATTATTATCACTATAGTGAATGTGCCATTAGCAACGTGATAAACTTAAATTTTCTAAATTGTATAAGATTAAGTGTTATGGTCTCATGAGACTCGAAATGTTTGATGTTAAAACAATAACATATAGGGTTGCAAAACATCTCACTATGATGGTTGTCGATGCTCTTATTTTAACCTAAAATATTTTTACAAAATTGTTAATAAAAAACAATAAGAAAGTGAAATTTATGAAATAAAAATAATAAAAAGTAACAAAACTTTTTCTTTTTTCTATAACAATTGAACAAAGTGTGCAATTCTTTATTGACAAAGTTTGTCTAGTTGAAAGTTAAAATCACCACTTCATATTTCTTCAGTAGCTTCATCACACCATAGTCTTTCATATTGTATTAAGAGGTTATAATTTTAGCTAAATAACTTCATGAGGGCAAATAAATCTCAATTGATTAAAAGTTTTATACAAACTTGCAACTCATGTCATATATTATAGTCTCCATAATGATGACATGCGTACCATAAGGGATGTAGCATAACATTGGGCTTGAGACCGGTGACGGGTTACTTCGAGTTGTAGTTACCCTTAATAATTGTAACATCCTAATATTTTATACATGTTCTTTTGAGTAATTTTCTCAATTTATCATTTAATTGTATGCATATTCCTCCTCTATATATATGCCACTTTGTTGCCTTAACTTGTGGAGTCAAGGAAATAGTCCTTTGGCCCCTAAAATTAAGCACACGTTAGCTACATATGAACTCACAGTTAGTTGGCTTCTCACTGATTGAATTAGACGAACCATCCTTCTCTAATTCTCATAATTCATTCTCTTTCAGTTACACAAACCTTTATTTTCCAAAGCTTAACATTTCATTGTTACTTTTAATCCTCTTATATTCAAATTCAGTTCTTCTAATATATGATCATACTTTTTATCGTTGGTTTCATTACATAGGGTTTCACCACATCACAAAGTTTCACAACCATACTTATTTTTAAGTCACACAAGTTATACCTGTCATCTCGTGTAATTATTTGCATCAATTTTCTTTCATTATTCAAAACACCCGACCACTGTTATTCCTCCAAATTGCTTTAAGTTGTAACAATCATCCATACATTTATGGTACCACATATATATTCATAACTTTAATTATATTCTAACCTAACTTTAGTACACCAATACTAGTCTCGCACATGCATGTATCACGATTTAGATAAAGAAATATGAAACTCTCTCAATTATATCTTTCTATGTATGATTTCTATAGTTTATTCTATTTAATTTAATTTAATGACTTTATGTAATTTATATGTATGATTTCTTATGGTGATTGAATATTGTGTTGATTGTTGTGAGAATTTAATTATTAGATTTGACATGTTTATAACTATATATGATTCTAAAAATAGCTCGTGGTTTATAAAATATTAGAGGTTGATGGTTGCATTTCATGGTTCTATTTTTGGTTTTGTTGATGACATTGAGTTGCATAGCATTGCATATCATGCACTTCATGCATAAAGTTTTACAAAAATAGTTGTTGTGTACTTTATACTTTTGCCCATTTCTAATCCTTTTTAGTTGATGAGTACTTTTATTATTATTTTATGACTTTTTTTGAGTTTAGGTGATGCCATGTGGAACCGGAAATTGACGCTTACATTAATAAAATGTTGTAGGTACCAAAGATGATATATGAAGTTTGATGTGTGATGAAAGCGTACGCGGGGACAAAAATTGAGTTTTTGATTGAACTGTAACTTTAGAAGAAATTTTGAAGAATATTTATTTTAAGAATTCTAATTAAATTATGTCAAGAATTTTGTATAAGTTTTTCTAATAATTTATTATTGATGAAAAAAAAATTAATAATAGTGTTTTTCAAAAAATGAAAATGAATTAAGCGTAATGTCTTGGACCAAAATCCGGGGCTATACAATAATGAAGCCGAAGTTGGCTATAACCACTTAAGTCGACAACTCTGTTTGTTGTAACTTTAATTGACCTAGTTATCATTCTTACTCATTTTTAGTAGCATTGTCCTATAACGATGGTGATTGCAAATTGGTACAATGTTCTTGTTGCTTTCATATTAGTTGAGATTTGTTTTCTAAATTGTTATGGTGTCTCTTCTTTATAATTTTGATGTCAATGTTAAAAACCTCGAAATAAAAAGAGCTTTAATAAAGATATGATAAACTAGGCTTGAAAAAATCAACACCACCAACATAATTTATAAGCCTTTAAATAACTAAACTTACACAAAGATGTGTTTTTGTTAGGACAATGTTGGAAAAACAATAACCTTTAAAATTATTATTCAGTAGGAGTAATTTAACGATAATATTCTTAGGAAAACCCGAGGAAATTAATAGTTAACATTCATATGTTATCCGTTAAGGATGTATAATGACTATTAACCCATATATTATACATACGAAACTTGATTATTGAACGAATAACTATTTAACATAATTTAATATAAAAACAAAAAATACTACTAGTCTAGTGGGGTTAACAAAATAACTTTTACCATCTTCATCGTTGCAATCACCACTATTAGTCTAGTGGGGTTAACAAAATAACTTTTACCATCTTCATCGTTGCAATCACCATCACCGTACAAGCAAAAGTCCATCATCACCACCTATATTATGCAGATATGTCCTCTTGTGCATCTTATCAATCAATATACAGAACCAAAATAGTCATGCACCTCCTCCTCCGCCGTGTCGACGAATGATCAAAATGAAAGTTCTAACACACGGCTGAAACATGTGGGACAGTGGAAGATGCCGAAGTTTCTTTCAGGAGTTTCTTAGCAAAGCCTTTGTCAACGATGAAGTATTACCGGCGTCGGTTACAAATTGGATTGTGATGTTGGCTTTATGAGAGAACCTTCATGTTTAACATCACATAAAGATTGAATCGCCACAACCACCGAGATTTATTCATGAGAACCTTCATGTTTAACGCCGAATTGGATTAAATCACCACCAACAACAAGATTTATTTTGATCAAAGTTTTATTTTTGATAGAAGAAAGAATGAGAAATGATTGATTCTCCATCGTCTCATTTTCTATCAATGCGTTTTTTTCATCTATTTTTATGAAGAAGAAAATGAAATCTTGTCTTTGTCATCTACTCTCCCCATTTCAAAATAAATATCGTTTAAGGTTTTTACACACATATTAAGAAATGCATTAATTAAAAGAAAGAGAGATGTTATTTTACCAAATTATCTTAATCAACTATTGGTTTGTTTTTCATTAAAGAGAAAATAATACTTTGAAAGTAATGTATATTTATCAATGGAAGGTACAATTGAAAAAAAAGTTATTATTGCATTGAAAACTGAAAGTGACATTCAATTTGAAACATTTTTTTTGCTAAAACGACACTCATTTTAAAACAAAGGAAAGTATTTTCCAAAAGAAATGCTATGCTAATTAATATGATAAAGAAAATGTTAAAAAGGTTAATAAGAGAGGGAGAGAAATACAATGCATTAATCAGGCTTAAGTTGTGCAACATTGCACAACTTAGAAAAACCGACGCATTACTTCCTCCTCCGTTCCTTGAGCTTTAGATATTCTCTCATCTCTAAGAAACAAACAAATCACATAATTGAGTCCAGTATTAATGTAATTTTTTTTTTGCCAAGTAACCTAGTGACTAAAATTCACATTTTTTTAAGGTGAATAAGTGGGGTGTTTGGGATTCGAACTCCGACTCCTGCATATAACAATGTTTGTCCCTATCCATTGAACTAAGTTCACGGGGACAATATTATTAAATATTTTTGAGAGGAAAAACGTTATAATAAAGTTGAATCAAGAAATAAATAAAATAAAACCAATGATTGTTTCTATTCACAATGAGTGTATATGTACGAAATTGATTTTATACTGACGGCATATATATAGACGAGGGGTATATGTGATTGATTTCCCTCTAAAATCATCACCCTCAACTCAACACTCATCCGCACATTTCAATGTCAACAACACTAACCCTTTCCCGACAAACACATTTCCCTCTCAGAATTCTCAGACACACCCCCTTCTCATTTATCCCTCTCCATCAACAACCCTCTTCCACTTCTCTCCCAAACGCGCTTTTAATCGATAAGCTTTTTTTCCGCTTAAAACAAAACGACTTCTCTTCCCTCCGTACCCATCTTCTCCATTCCAATTCAACCCTAACCCTAACCCTAATCCCTCAACTTCTCCAAAAATGTCAAAACTACCCTCTCCTCCTTCCCAATCTCATCCAAACCATCGCCTCCACGTCTCCAAATCCATCTATCATCGTTGTGATGATTTATTCAGATATTTATTGTTATATGTTATGTATAATTTTTAACAATGCCTTCGCCTTTCCTTGCTCCAGGTTCCGTGGATCGAAAAAAATCACAACCCTGGTTCATGCCATTTCTGCCGTAACATGTAAGTTGAGCCTTGGTTGGTCAGATAGGAAAAATAGAGAGGTGTTTGTTTGTTTGTAACTATGCAATTATGAAAACTTTTGTGCTTCCTTTTTCATGCTTGTAAACATAACATTTATAGTTCATAGGTTATCGGGTAATGGTATGATTATTATGTATTTTTGGTAGTTGACTCAATCTATGAGATTAAATATCATTACTTTCAATTTGAACAGAAGAAGCACATGTGTCTTGGATGCTCGGAAATGCAGTCCATCCTTGTTTCTAAACATCTAAGCGTATGGTTAACTGGAGGGAGGTTCGGCCTTCTTTCATGAACTTCAGACAAACTGTTATGTAAGTATGCTTCAACCGTGTGCTGGGACTACTGATTTAAGAACTACACTGCTTTAGTTATACTGATTCTCTTACGAATCAACCACAAATTGATTAGGCATTTTACATGGCGTTGCATGAGGTTCATAGTTTCAATTTTGTTCAAACTGAAGCCTTGAAGTCATTGCAATTATGAAGCTGCAGCCCTTTTGGTAGTTGAAAAATTCCAATTTTGAACTCGTTCTGAAATTCGATGATCAATCATATATTATATGATTTTGGTATATTGTTAAAGTCAATTCGTTGGTATATCTCCCTAGTTTAGAGGGATGTCATTTTTTTTAGTGCCTAGATTGCGGCACGAACTGCTTCTAATGCTTTTTCATTACTTATTCCCTGCTTAGAATTGTGTACATTGTAAGCTGTGCAGGTTTTAGTTCCTGTATTAGTAGTTTGGTGATTAAAAAGTGATGTGAATGGATGAACAATCTGCAGATTATATCGTGTATTAGATCAGAAAAATCATCATAAACTATTAATTTATGCAAATAAAACGACTCTTAAATCAAACCTAAGATCGATTCCATTAACCAGCTCATGCTTAACGAATATGTAATAAAGGTGTCATTATTCCAAAGTCATTTCTTTTTTAATTCCTTTGCTTCCATTGGACCATCTGACCAGGCCCGATTATAATTTCAAGCGCCGGATATATGATTTTAATTAGATAGAGGATCAAATCAAATAAGATAAAAAAAAGTTTATCGATAAATAAAAATAGAGTGGGTCAATTAGCCTTGGCAATCACGTTTACATTTTCTTATTTGGACAAACTCATCCTAAAAGATGCATAGTGTAAACTTAAAATGTATAATAAAATAAGTGAATACCGTAACTTAAAGTTTTTGGTTTGTAATGTAAACTTCAAATTAAGGGTAAATACTACAAACTTGAAGTTTAACTTTTCGATGTATATATTTTTTTAGGCTTATTAGATTCAATGGTTCGCTAATTAATTTTAAGTTTTCATTTTGGTCCCACAATTAATAAAATGTACGTTTTGGTCACTCACCTTTTTCTCTGTTTGTCAAATAAATCCTGGCCTGTTAAGTTTAACCCTCCAAATGTTTATGGTGGAGCAAACTTAAAAGTAGTCCACCATAGACCTTATTTTTTTTAATTTAAACCGTTTGATCTATATTTTTTTTAAAATGACCATTGGATTACGCAGGTGTATTTTATCTTATGGCGAGTCAATAACACCTAATTACTTCTCTCTTTCTTCATCTTCTTCCTCACTCTTCTTCAATTCAACTAGATCTGAAACAAAAATAAGTACAAAAGAAGCATCAACGAACAAAGGTTTGAATTGAAGGATTGTTGTTGTTGATTGTTGATGAAGATGAACAAGAACATGAAGAAAAACAAAAAAAAAAATTGACAGAAAGGGAAGAGAGGGACACGTAGAGGAGGCTTAGGGGTAGAAATGGTTATGCTTTGTGGAAATTGAGAGGGGTTAGAAAGATTGGAATGGCATGGACATGATTTTGGAAAATTGGAATGAGGGAGGGGAACATTTTTGGTCTGCTGGGATAAAAAACTCTAAGGCTCTGTTTGAATTAGTGGTCTGGGATGGAATGGAATGAAATGGGATGGGATGTAATGAAATGATATTCCATTGTTTGGATTTTTTAAAAATAGATGGAATGAGATGGAACATGATGGGGTGAGGTCTATACCATCTCATTCCATCATCTCCTCTTATTTTTCTTCCCCTCCAATTTAGGAGGTATCGGATGGAATCACTCATTGTAATTAGTTTATTACTAATATATCCTTTCAATTTTTCACTGAGCACACATTTCTCTTTCGTTGCTCTCTATCATCTTTCCTTTGATCTGCACATAACACACTCTTCCCCCATTGTCTTGTTGCACATAGCACCCCTCGTATCATTGAATTACCTTTATTAATCAACGGCGCTGGCATTTTTAGGATAGTATTAAGGGGATTTTAATTGATGACACTAAACAACCTGCATAAAAACAAAAGATTTTTCAATTGCTACTTTTTCGTTTGTTAAAAATCTATGCACGTAAATTGATAGATAAAATAATACAAGGTTATTAGTTGCTTTTATAATTAAGCAAGTTAAATTACTTTTTATTGATAAAAAATAATTTTTATAAGCTAAAAATATTATTTTTAATAAAAGATAATATGATTTAATTCTACATAATATTGTTTTTTAAACAGGGTAAAAATGGAATAAAAAAGTTATAACTCATTCCATTCCGTTCACTTTCCAAACAATGGAACAAGTAATATGTTCTGCTCCGTCGTATAATACTCAAACAATGAATGAAATATTTATTTCATTCCGTTCCGTTCCGCTCTATTCCATTCCGCTCCGCTCCGTTATGTTCCGTCAATCCAAACAAAGCCTAAAGCCTAAAGGTTCATGGTGTATGTGTTGTTGTTCATGGTGATGGAAGTGTAGTGATGAGATGATGGTGGTGTTGAAGGTTGTTGTTTATGTGTAGTGAAGAGAAGATGGTGGTGAATTTTTCTGTTGTTGTTGATGTGTAGTGAAGAAGTTGAGGGAAAAAGATGAAGAAAGGGAGAAATAATTATGTGTTGTTGACTCACCGTAAGATAAAATACACCTGCGTTATTCAATGATCATCTTTTTAAAAAACAAATCAAACGGTTAAATTTTAAAAATTTAATAAGGTCTATGGTGGACTATTCTTAAAGTTGGTCCACCATAGACATTTGAGGTTAAACTTAACCGCCATAATTTATTTGGCAAACGGAGGAAAAAGTGAAAGACCAAAACGTACGTTTTATTAACTGTGGGATCAAAATGAAAACTTAAAATTAATTAGGTGACCATTTGATCTAATAAGCCATTTTTTTTTAAGACCGGTGGTTTGCATTTTATTACTACTATAATAAGCTTGAAGGTTAAGGAATGGAAAATGAAAAGATATATACGTGTGAGAGAAAAGAAAATAGAAAAAAAAGTATTTTAGTCAAAAATGGCAAAAATGTAGGGAAACCCTCTCAGTTATAGATGCATCTTTAACAATTCTTATAGAAAATTATATTTCATTTCACACAACAATACAAATACAAAGAACGAGTGGAGTAGTTAGCAAGGAGAGATTTTCCTTAACAAAAGTAATAAGAGATTTTGATAATGCAATGTATCATGTAGTACATGTGATAAATATATCAAGTCAAAAAAGGGTTAAAATATCTATATCATCATCATTTTTAGAAAGAAACAATTGCAACAACAAAACAAGCAGACACGTCCACGTTTAATTTATTTTATCAGCAAAGAGAGTGTCTGCTTCTCCTCTCTTTTGCCTTCTTGAATGCTGAGATTAATTCTTGAATTAATCATGATTATCACACACATACGTACATGAACCTAGTTTATCTTATGGGTTGGCAGTTGAAATCTTAGAAAGCCAAAGTAGCAGCCACATTGGATAAAAATCAGAATAGTTAACATAAGCAACCACTTAAATGGGTTATGACCGGAATTAAGGGTAAAATCCATTCAAATTAAGCTTACTGTCGTATTATTATCTGAAATTCATAACTATACACTGTCCATATAACTAAACCTTAAATCTCCAATGTAACTAAACCCTAAGCCCTAAATATCCAATGTAACTAAACCCTAAACCCTAAATGTCCAATAATATATGAGTGGAACTATTTTGAAATGAAGAGAATATTTGTTTCCTTTGATCGACAAAATGGAGAGAGTATTTTATACTCTGTCTAAAGATAATTGAACGCATGTGTAAAATATTTGACTAATCTAGCAATTTACTCCTTAAACTATCATTTTTTCTCTAATTAAATTCCTAAACTATATAAATATAATAAGTATTCTCTAAAGTATATACTCCATAATCCATCAATTTAATCCGCACTATTAGAATGTTAAAAACTAAACAGTTTCTTATATACTTTAGAGGCTAAATTGATGGAATACATATACTGTAGAACGAACACACACACACACACACACACACATATATATATATATATATATATATGTATATATAGACACACTCGCGCATATTAGTAGGGGTGTTCAAATCCAAACTGATCCAAAATAAAACCGTAAATCGATCTAAAAAAATCGAAAACCGCAAAAAACCGAAAATATTTAGATGCATTTGGATGTCATTTTGTAAAAACCGCTAAGATCGGATTGGTTTTTGGATCACTTTTTCAAAACCGAACCGAATCGCAAAAAGTAATATTAATACTTATTTATTTCTTTTATAGTATTATATATTGCATTATTACATTGCTTGTTAAATTTTAATCTTATATATATTGCACTAATTTAATTTATATTATTATTACTTCATATGTTTAAAAAATAATCGATAATTTTCATACTATAATTTTAATTTTTTAAAGTATTTTGCAACTAACCTATTATTTTACCATGTATGTGTAATATTAATATTAATATTAAAATTATATTCTTCAAAAAAAGTAAATTAAAATATATATTTTGCATTTTGGATATCCAAAAACCGATCCAAATTAAACCGCATATATTCGAATCGGATCGGTTCGGATTTTTTTAGAATACTCATCCAAACCGAACCGAACCACATGTGATTTTTATTTTGGATCTGTTGACATTTTACCTGAAAACGGATCCAAACCGCACCGCGAACACCCCTACATATTAGTTCACATATCAAATTGAAGAGATAATGATAATTTAGAGATTTTTTTTTGACACAATATAATAATATAGAGACTAAATTGATGATTTATTTAAAATATTTTTAGATCATCAATGCTAGTTAAACTATCTCGATGTATTGGTAAAAAAAAAAACTATTTCAATGTATGTGTTTCAATATTAAATGAAATTGAGCCATTATATGTTAATGTAGTTGGTAAGAAATTTACTCACAATACACAAGAACGTGAGTTCATCCTTTATTGTTCGCGTAAAATTATCGTCGGTTAATAATTTCTTCGCATCTTTATTAGAATTCTTCCCTAAGACCTGTCCTCGATACCCATCTCACCTACACATTATCCTATAAAAAAATATTAAATGAAATTGAGTTTAATTTTGCTGTATATTATTTAGATATATTGACATAAACAATTCTATAATTCTGTTTTTGAAGGATATAGTGCTATAGTACAACCCAAAAACATATTTGGTCAACTTTGATACTCATCCCAATTAAAATGTCAATCCACGATTTGGCCACGGTGTTCAAACACTCTAACGACATCATCATTACATTGTCTAAACATTTACTTGCACTAATTTGTTTTTAATTGACTAGTATATGCTGCTCAACAATTATGCGAAGAAAACACTGAATGAAGACTTATATAGTTAAGCAATTAATGTCCATGCATTTTGCTTGTTAAGACAAATTCATATTTGTTCGTGCAATCGAAAAGCTTTTTGTTCAACCTGGCACTGGTTTTAACTTTTCATAAATGCAAAAAAAAGAAAAAAAACTGCGGCTGCAATTGGTCTTAGATAAATGATGAAATTGACAATGATGGTGGTGATGTTCAATGGTTAAGCACTGAAAAATTCCAACCATTACCATTTAAAGAAAACAACGGGCAAAAAGTCAACAATCATTGTCATTGTGGATGATACGATCAATTATCATTATGAGATCTTGGTTGAGAGCCAATTTGGCAATTTATATAGATACATATAAATAAATTCTGGAAATGGATATAAGTGTGAGGTCATATACTAACTAAGCTTATCAATTAAAATACATTACTATTATATATCTTATCTTTATTTTGCTCTTTAATTTCCCTATCTTTGACTGAATAATCATCCGTTCCTTTCAAGTTTCAATCTTATGATTATATATAAACTGACAGTAATTATAATAATAATAATAATAACCACTCTAATACAAACTGCAAAAACAACAATACCTAAAACATGACCGTTGACTTTTCTGCTTTTTTTATAGTTGTTTCTGTAGAAAAAAAATTGTTTTTGTTTAATTGTCATTTTAAAAATAGTTCAATATAACATTAATTATTGTTGTGTCAATAATACCTCAGATATTTATTGCATAAAGAGAATTATGTAAAAATAAAGATATTATAGGAGAAAATACAAATAATTCCATTTAGAAAAGTTAGTATTCTTATTTTTTTGTATAAGCAAATAACCTTAAAACAAAATTAAAAAGAAAATCAAAATTATTTAAAAATAAATAAATATACTTGCCAGCAGCAATTATTGTGCCTTGGACAAGGACTTGTTTTGAATTTCGTACAATGTTTGGACTAGGGTAAAGAATCTGTTAATTAATTAACTACTTGGCAATGTAACATAATTTGATCGAGAATACAATATAGACAACATAAGAAGTACTCCGTTTTTTTTATAATGAAAGTAAAAACATAGGAGTACATATAGTAGCAAGTTATAGCTAATTATAATGATAAAAGTTAGAATTATTTGATTTTTGATATATGACAGGTTAGAATGCAAAGACTAAGAAAATCTTTAAATATGTAAGCATTAGAAAAAAAGAATGCAAAGATTATACGTAAGTATCTACTTTTTTTACAATAACCTTTAATATGTGCAATTTTTTCAAAAATTCATTGTGACTTAAATATTATGATAGTAGTTAATCTATAAAAAGTAGCTAGCTAAAGCCTAGAATGACGTATTTTTTTATGAGCTCTATATTTTTTTTGATGAGCTAGCAAACATGACGTATGAAAATAAATAGGTCAAATACCTACATGTGTCCTTTAAGTTTCACGTTTGTTTCAAATAGGTACTTTAAGTTTCTAAGGTTTTAGACAAGTCCTTTAAGTTTCAAGTTTGTTTCGGATAGGTCTTTTAAATTTATAAGGTTTTAAATAAGTCTTTTAACCTTTGAGTTTGTTTCGGATAGATAGCATAAATGAGGTTGACAGAAAGGATCTATCCGAAACCAACTCGAAACTTAAAGGACATATCTGAAACCTTAAAAACTTAAAAAACTTATCCGAAACAAACATGAAACTTAAAGGACCTGGGGAGGTATTTGGCCAAATAAATACTATAATATTTCCTCATCTGCTATTTGACTAACAATTGTTATCTCTGATCAGTTTCTTTCAAACTGTAAATTGTACATCCCTCTCTAATCAACTTGATATTGATTGCATAAATAAAAACAAGAGAAATGCTAAAGAGTGTCTTTGAGATATTAGTTAAAGTGTTAATAAAAAAAATACTTACATATGGTTTCAAAGTTTTTACCAACTCCTTTAATTTGTGATCTTCCTGTGAGTACTGTGGCACTGATGTTAGCTCAACTATTTTTTGCTTGATGTTGTTTGTTACATTCTTCCTTGTTGATGTTTGCTTAACAAATGTGATGATGTAGTTTACTAATCATATGTCTAAATTCTTTTCTTTGAAGTTATGGTGTTGATTCCAGCATAAGGAGATAAACTACATGATCAAGGCATCACAAATCAACAGTTCATAGTGAAAATTGCACAAAGACGAATTGTCAATAATTCTTCAATTCGAAAATCTATGACAATGATCAAAGTTTGGTCAATTAAATTTTTCTTGAGAATTTTTTGTGAGTGTAGTTCACATACATTTTCTTGATGTTGGGGAAGTGATATACTCTCTTCCACTCCAAAGTACACCACACCATGTTTCGATGTGTTGTCTATTTTGGATATATGCTCCTCATGGTTTTGTCGTTTATAAAAGGTGTTTCGTTCGGTTGAAGAGTCCGAATGTTGTATATAATCTACCTTTAACTTTGATTCTTAAGTAACGTGAGAACAATAAGAATAGACTAATGCTTAACAAATTAAAATATGGATCTTAAGTACGAGTTCATCTTTGTACCTTATTAAATATATATAGAAATAAAGAAAGTTACAATCGAATTCATATTCATGAAATTAGCAAGACTTATATAATATTGTAATACGACTTTAGTTTAGGAAGAAAACTCAATCTATAAGACTAATTCATTATGTGAAACAACTTTATGACTTAAAAGCTACAAGTCTACGACAACAAAAACAACAACAACCAAGTCTTATCTCATTAAGTAGAGTTGACTACATTGAAATATTATTATGGCTAAAATATAGTTTTGATCCCTGCAAATATGTCTCGTTTTGGTCCCTGACCCCACTTTTATGATGATTTGCACACGTGACACATGATGACTGAATCCCTTTTGGAAAAAAATAGCCCCTGCAAAATATTTTGATTTTTAAAAAGGTCCCTGCAAAATATTTTTACAGGAATTAAAATCAAAACAAGACATATTTGCAGAGACCAAAACCATATTTTAACCTATTTTTATATACTCATAAGCCCATAATATATTGCAATATCATATAATGTATACATATGTATGCATCTATTTCCATATACATACACTCAATTATATTTGTTCTACATTGATTTATTTACTTTTTCTACTATAAAGAATTTTTAGGTAAGTTTGGTCATATGGTTCAATAAGATCAAGGAAGCCTTTAAGGCTAATGCTGACATATGTAGTTAATGTTGGGTTCATGTTTGAGTGGTTAAGTCTTATGTTAACAATAAACTAACTTAATGTTGGATATACAAGAAAGGTGAGTTATTTATCTAATGTTTAAGGTTTTAGGGTTAAGATATCGTGTTTTCCTCTTGGTTGTTGCTTCCAATGTACTCTCAATCTCTCCAACAAGTGTATTGGAGCCCTAGTTCGGCTTGGAGAGGGAGCACGAATGGATATTTGTCTTGAATCATTATTGTATTGAAAGACTTCCTAACTGGGCAGTCTAGAGGCATGTTTTGTTGGTAATAATGACAATGCTAATAAAGGATGCAAGAAACTCAAAGTTGAGGTGACGATTGTCGGGTTCATGTTTGAATGGTTAGTCAAACATCGACAATAAATGACATAAATGTTGGATATATAAGCGATGTGAGTTCTTCATCATGTTTGAGTGGTAAGTATCATATCATCTAATTAATTACAAAGTTTGATATCTAAATAGAAATCTAGCTATGCTATATTTACTGTTGGCCAATTGCAACTCTCACTGAAGTGGGACAACAATGATGACTTCCACTTATCCCGTTTCAAATTATAAGTCTTATGCCGTTTTAAATTATATGTCGTTTTTGAAAATTTCAAACACAATAAAAAATGTAATTAATTTTGTATAAGAAAAAGAAAGGCTTATTCAATCACCCGGTCCCTCAACTTAATTGATTGTCTCAATTTGGTCTCTTAACTATAATTTGTACCAATTTGATCCTCTATGTTTTGCTTTGTAACTAGTTTTAGTCCTTTTTGTTAGTTTCTCTCCAAAAACGTTAACAAAAATGACTAAAACTAATAACGGAGCAAAACATAGAGGACCAAATTGGTACATATGTTAATGTTTTTTTAAGATAAACTAACATGAAAGACTAAAACTAGTAACAGAGCAAAACATAGGAGACCAAATTGGTACACATTATAGTTAGAGGACCAAATTAAAAAATCAATTAAGTTAAGAGACCGGCCGATTGAATAAGCCGAAAAAGAAATTACGAGTAACATTCATTATTAAAATGAGAAAAATAAACTAAAAGAATCAAAAGAAAAATGATACTATGTTTTTGCAAAGTGACTATAATAATTTGGGACAGATGTAGTAATTAATAACAAAATTAACTATCAAATTATAAATATAACTACAATTATCATTTAATTTCAACACTAATCAATCAGGTCTCTTAATCTTAATTAATTGATAAAAATATCTAATATAATTAATTTAAGGCTTAAATGCTCAATTGGTCCCTTAATTTGATTTCAAGTATCGGTTTAATCCCATAAGTAATAAAATGTCTATTTAGGTCCCTTCTGTTAATTTAATTCAAAAAAACGTTAAATTTAGAGATCAAACTAATGCTAATTAAATAAGTTAAGTGACCAAACTAATATTAATTAAATAATTTAAGGGACATAAATTTAACGTTTTTTGAATTAAATTAACACAAAGGACCAAACGGTTACTTTAAATAAAGTTAAGGGATCTAAACAGACCTTTTTATTACTTATGGGACCAAACCGATACTTAAAATCAAGTTAAGGGATTAATTGAACATTTAAGCCTTAATTTAAATATATTAAAATATAATTAAATAAAATATTTTACGAATTCCAAAAACTTAAATCCTTAACAAGCAGTGGCGGAGACACCATCCGGCGACCCCGAACATTCGCCCGGGCTTAATCGATGTTTTCCGTATACTATGCCCAACGCAACAGCCCATTAGACCTGTTAAAAAAATATTGGACAAACTCAAATATTTTTCACACGCGCACAACAAAATTGTGCAACAACATCAACAATATGTGGTTCAATGACTTTATGATATGTTACACCAAATGAGAGATATTCAAGTCACTTAATGATGTTGATATTATTCGAACATTCATTGCAAAGAGGTCTCAGAAAGACCATTTACCTCATAATTTAATTTAGCACATTATTGACATGTTATATTTCATCCTTCTTATTTTAAATTATACTTTTGTTGATAAAATGACGAACCTCTTTTGTTTCGATTTATGATTATTTATATATTATATTAAATGTGAATTTGCGATAAATTTTTTGTCTAGACTTTATAAAATTTCTAGCTCCGCCACCGTTAAGAAATGAATCAACCTATGGTTGATATTGATTTATCTACTTGCTAGCATTGAAGCTATATCTTACAAAACATGAATGGTGTGAATCCAAACGCGTATTCAAAATTAAGTTCCTACCATCAATATTAATTTCCGTTGTAACGCGTACGCTCAATTTTTCAGAAAAGAAAAACCATAGCTTATTGGTACGTTCATACGAATATATTATCAAAATTCAACCATAATCATGTGCTCCTTTAACATATAATTGTTCATCTCATAAAAAGAAGCATATAACTTGTTCATAGTTTTTTGACATTGCTAATCATTAATATTCACGCAAAGGGGAGAGAGCGAGTCAGCGACTGTACTATGTCATGTCTTAAATAAAAAAAGTTCGTGAAAAGGAAAGAAAAGTCAATATATTGAATTTTCTTCACATATATACTATATAATATAATAAAGAATAATACTATAAGGTGCCAATGTTTTAAAGATTCAAACTAAATTAACTAATAAAGTTTTTTATTTTAAAAGAAAAATCATTATTTGTCATGCTTCAGGCTTTCATATGACGGAAACTAATCAATATAATATGTATAGATAAAATGTACAATAACATATAGTTTCTCAAGATTTCAAGCTTTTGGCCAACATATAAGTATATCGACATTTTATTCCTAATAAAAAAGATATTAACATTTTGTTAGGCCTTGTAAGATTCCTTCAATTTCTTTGTTTTAGTGCAACTCTCACAAATATAATTTGTAAAACTTTTATATTGGTGTACAAAAATCAATTTATACACCATTCAAATATTATCATAGTCAATCAGCAGTTGCTATTCAATATGAATTGCCAATGAGAACGATAATAATTGCCCAATATTATTCGGCTTTATATATAAGCTCGTTTATCATGCTGTTTTATAATATTAAAATGGGAAAAACCAAAGTAGGAGTAAGTAACACACACATACACACTTGTTCATGATTACATGTCACACTCAAAAACAAAAATAACTATAATCTTAATTGGCCACCAAGTCAAGGAGGCCAAAAATTTTCCTAAAAAACGGTTTTGGACGTTCCTCGAATATCAATGCCCTTCCTTACTCAAAAATGTTTGTTAAATTAAATAAAATGCCCCAAAAAAAAACTTATATCATGTGTCCAAATCACAATTTATAAAAAATGAGCTTTTCAATTTTCATTACTATTTTTATAAATAAAAGAAGGCAACAATCACCCGTCTTGACTTGTTACCTCTTGTGTGTAATAAAATAGGCTAAATTGTATTTTTGGTCCCTTAACTATTTAGGTAGTATCGATTTAGTTCTCTAGATAAAATTTGATTTATTTTGGTCCCCTAACTTATTTCTGTTACACATTTTGGTCATTTCCGTTAGTTTTAATTCAAAAATGTTAGATTTTCTTCATCATCTTCTCTTTTCATCTTCATATCATCTCCATCAACCTTCAACGGCAAGAATCCCAAAAAAATTCCAGAAGAAAATGAAGAAAACCTAACGTTTTTGAATTAAAACTAACGGAAAGGACCAAAATGTGTAACAGAAAGAAGTTAAGGGACCAAAATAAATCGAATTTTAGTTAAGGGACCAAAACGATACTACCTAAATAGTTAAGGGACCAAAAATGTAATTTAGCCAATAAAATAATTAAGGTCTCAACTGTCGCTTTACTTTTTGTCATATGTCCATAACTACAAGAAAGATGAGACAAATTGCAAGGGTTAAAAAAAGATGAGACAATTATTTGAGATATTAAAGGTACGTATTTTGCAACAATTAATAATTGGAAGTCTTACCTAAGCACACACATATATTGACCCTAAAACGTTTTCTCAATTTTAGATAGTAGTAATATAAAGATAGGAAATGAACCACTATAATATAGGTGGTCCATGAGGAATAATCATTTTCAACCGTTAGATCAATCAAGATTGAAATGTGGGGAGGTCTTTATTAACATTTTTTTGGTGAAAACTAAAAAACACCTAAGTCTTACATTTTAGTTACAGAATTATGCGATGCGAGTAACACATATTCTAATACATTATTTTCAACACACTATTTTTAATCGGTTGAATTTTAAATAGGTCCTAGTAAATTTATGCGGGGCTTACATGATTTAGCGTGACCATTTGAATTTTAATCAATTATAAGTTGTGTTGAAAATAATGTGTCGTTAGCATTTCTCATTAGTTAAATATTGTCTAGGGATGGCGCGAAAAACACGAATGGTGTAATGAACCATATAGTTTCTTCTTCTTCAGGGATTAGTTACAACCTATAAGTATGTAAAAATATTGTTCATCTTTGTATTGTATATAAGATTGAGTATCTCTTGTAATTCTGATTAATGGAAAAAAAATGTTTGTTGTTTAAAAAAACATTAACCTCTTTGTTGTGAAGTGACTCAAAATAGAAAAAATTGGAGTTCTGATGCTGTTAAAATCGAAGTACGATTTTTGGATCAGAATTGGCACTTCCCATTCGTAAAAAATTGGAGCACGATCTGACAAAATCAGAGTACGATTTCGTGTAGAAGCATAAAAATAAAACGTATTTTTATGGGCTTGATTTGGTTCCAATTTACGAGGGATGCTTTTACTATAAATATATACCTTGTATCAGAGTATACCTGGAGATAGAGGGGGCTGAAAACAAGGGTTTAGAAACAAATAACAAACTAGGGTTTGTATAGAGTTTGCTCTTGGCAACAAACACTAGGGTTAGGATTGATTCACCTTGGGAAACACTATTAGGATTGAATCTCTTGGTTACGGGAAGAGATTGAGACTTTGGGTACAATTAGGCGGGAGACTTATTCTTGTAACCCATTGATATCTCTTTTGTAAAGTTACTCATCATTATAGTGGAACAGAGGGCTGCTCTCTCCCCCATATTAGGTCAGTTTTGGACCGAACTAGGTAAACAAATTCTTTTGTGTTTTCTCTTCTTTTCTCTCGCTGTTTTCTACTTTTTCTTGTGTTTATAACTTTCATACATTTTGTTTGGTTGCTTGATTATTACTTGCTCCACACATCAAGTATTTTATTGGTGTGATTTTTCATCGAATTCACAACAATTAGCGCCCACCGTGGGGCAAAGGTCAAAGGATAATCAAGTATCATGGGTTCGAAGTGGGATATTGAGAAATTTATCGGAGATAACGATTTTGGGTTATGGAAGGTAAAGATGGAAACAATGTTAATACAACAAAAATGTGAGAAAGCTTTGAAGGATGAAGGTGTGTTACCAGTCATCATGTCACGAGCGGAGAAGACCGAGATGGTGGACAAGGCCAGGAGTGTCGTTGTCTTGTGCCTCGGGGATAAAGTTTTGAGGGAAGTATAGAAGGAACCAACCGCGACATCAACGTGGTCAAAGTTGGAGTCTTTGTATATGACAAAAGTCTTTAGATCATCGGCAACTCCTAAAGCAACAACTCTACTCATTCAAGATGGTGGAGTCAAAGGCCATCATGGAGCAACTTACGGAGTTCAACAAAATCCTTGATGACTTGAAGAATATTGAGGTGCAACTTGAGGATGAAGATAAAGCTATACTCTTGTTGTGTGCTCTACCAAGATATTTTGAATCGTTCAAAGATATCATGCTCTATGGCAAAGAAGGCATTGTTACCTTGGAATAAGTTCAAGCGGCTTTGAGAACCAAGGAGTTGACCAAGTCCAAAAACTTGAGAACTGATGAAAACGGTGAAGGCCTAAGTGTTTCAAGAGGGAATGGTGGAGGTAGAGGTAACCGGGGAAAAAGTAGTAACAAGTCAAAGTTTAAGTGCTTTAACTGTAACAAGATGGGTCACTTCAAGAAGGATTGTCCGGAGATTAATGGTAGCTCCGCACAAATTGTCTCTGAGGGTTATGAGGATAGATGTGTTTTGGTGGTGTGTTGTTTGGAGGATGAAGAAGGTGATGTTTCTCACCTTGGGAGTGATGCCTTGTAGAGCGGTGGTCTCCTGGAGAGACGTTAAACACTCAACATTAGTCTGGAGAGGCGGTGGTAAGAATATTCATGGTCAGTCTGGAGAGGCGGAGGTAAAAATACTCATGATCTACCTATGAGATGGACTTTCAAGATGGAAGACATAGTGGGATGTACGCATTTGCTAGTTGAGAGGTAGAAAGCTCAGCTTGAGGTGGACTTGAACACACCGAGAATGGTACGACTATGGAGGACCTTGGGTGCTATGCTTTAGTGGTCAGCAACGAATTTCTTCATGAAGACCGAAGGCATTCCAGAGGTTGAATAATGTATATCACAACTTGCGAGATTACCCTAAAAAGCCAAGGGTGATCGGGTGCAAGGAGACCTTAAAGGAAGCGGGAGATGTCTTGTGTTGAATAGGTTATGGTGGATACAAGTGAAACTACCTAAAATTCCTAGCGTAGTTAGATTGTAAGGACCTTTGAGAAGGTGGAAGACATTCTGATGGCTAAAGGGGTTAAGGTGTAAACTTGTGGAACTACATGGTGTAGTGGGAAGCAAGAGAAAGAGCAGCAATGTGTTAATGTTAAATTGGCATCATCACTAATTTAGAGTCAAGATGGAGATTGTTGTGAACATAACTCAAAATTGAAGAAATTGGAGTTCTGATGTTGTCAAAATCGGAGTACGATTTTTGGACCAGAATTGACACTTCCCATTCGAAAAAAATCGGAGCACGATCTGGCAAACTCAGAGTACGATTTCGCGCAGAAGCATAAAAATAAAACGTATTTTTATGGACCTGATTTGGTTCCAAATTATGTAGGATGCTTTTACTATAAATATAGACCTTGAATCAGATTAAACCTGGAGATAAAGGAGGCTGAAAACAAGGGTTTAGAAACAAATAACAAACTAGGGTTTGTATAGAGTTTGCTCTTGGCAACAAACAATAGGGTTGGGATTGATTCACCTTGGGAAACAATATTAGGATTGAGTCTCTTGGTTACGGGAAGAGATTGGATCTTTTGGTAGAATTAGGCGGGAGACTTATTCTTGTAACCCATTGATATCTCTTTTGTAAAGTTACTCATCATTATAGTGGAACGAAGAGCTACTCTCTTCCCCAAATTAGGTCAATTTTGGATCGAACTGGGTAAACAAATTCTTTTGTGCTCTCTCTTCTTTTCTCTCGCTGTTTTCTACTTTTGCTTGTGTTTATAACTTCCATTCACTTTATTTGGTTGCTTGATTATTACTTGCTCCACACATCAAGTATTTTATTGGTGTGATTTTTTATCGAATTCACAACAC
This sequence comes from Medicago arabica, assembly GCA_946800305.1. Classification (NCBI taxonomy): domain Eukaryota; kingdom Viridiplantae; phylum Streptophyta; class Magnoliopsida; order Fabales; family Fabaceae; genus Medicago; species Medicago arabica. The sequence goes on from OX326970.1 coordinate 5,766,284, forward strand.
TCTTGACTATAAACTCACTATATTCTTCCCTGGAAGTACTACAATACCTTTGAGTTGTAGACAACGACAACAAAAATAATACTTCCATTCGCTTTAAAATCTAGACATGGCAACACAACCCGCACCCGCCGGATTCCACCCGCCCCCGCCCCGATTTTAGCGGGGAAAAGCCGAATTAGCTGGGTCTGGGGAAAACCCGTAGGTTTAATTCGGGGACAGGGCCGGGGGATACTCACACCCGCCCCGCACCCACCCTCGCCCCGCACCCGAATATGGGAATTTACTTTATTACCCTTATTTTCCTTAAATTAGAAAGAGGTATATAAAGATAAGGAAACCGAAAACCTAATTTCCTTTTCCTCTTCACTCTTCAGCCGCCGCTCTTCACTCTTCCATTTCCTCCATTCAATCAATTTCCTTTTCCTCCGTTCGTTGTCTTTCGGCACCGTCGATTCCACTTTCACTTCAGGCGCCGTTGTCACTTCCGGCGCCGTTATCACTTTCACTTCCAGCGTCGATGTCGACAGAAAGAAATCTCATCTCCTCGCAAGTAAGTCATTCAATTCAATTTGTGTGTTATGAAGATTTCAAATTTTATCGTTTAAATTAAATGAAGATTATTTTTGTGAAGAAAAATAAAATATGTAGATATATAGGTGAATATGAGCATCGTTTAATACATTTCTTATTAAGTTCACATGCATATACATTCACAAAAGTTGTTAAAAGATTTGATGCCAAACAGAATTTAATTTCTATTTACAAATAATTATTTCCTAATACTTATTTTCTACCATTCAAGAAAGTCTTTGAGATTCAGCACCTTGTTCAAAAATCCATACTGATTTTGGTTTGTTGATAAAGAATGTATATATAAAGCCTTTTAGCTGGAATAATGACAAAAGAATTTCATATGAAAAACTAAGTAGTGATAAAAACAGTTTTAGTGTCTTTGTGAGAGAGTTCTAAGGTACAAATTAATTCCTTTTTGATAGGTTTTAACATTACTCTAGATGTTATGAACTCTTTAAAAACTTTTGTTGGTTTTGAATATGAATTGGTTATGAGTTGTAATAATATTTAGACATAATTGATGTTCTAAGCTTGTTAGAAGCTTTAGTTTTAATTATCTTGTTAGAAGCTTTTGCCACTAAAACGGGTTTGCTTTGCCACTGAAATGTGAAAATAGGCTTACTGTATTTTTATTTGCTACACTTCTCACGGGTAGGGGTGGGGACGGGGCTGAGAAACTCATCCCCGTTGGAGGCAGCTCTGGGGGTAAAGATTCTATCCCCGCTGGGTTTGGGAGCAGGGGCGGAGCTGGGTAGTGTGAAACGGGGCCGGGGCTGGGTGTGTTGAAAACCGCCCCCGTCCCGTTGCCATGTCTACGGTGAAATTAAACATATATTTAAATTAATAGAACTATAAATCATTTTGTAAAAGAATTGGTTTAATTGTTTTGAACAATGTTTGAGTCTCTAAGTAAACTATTTTTTATTTGCTTATTTATTATACATGATTTGATTGAACCATGACTCGTAGATTACGTAGGTTTGATATCCATTTTCTAAAATGAATGTTTAAATTTGTAAAAAAATATTGAATATGTTAACTGAATATGCAAGAGTATTGTGAGATGCTATGCACTTTCCCATATAAGTTAAGGATTCCAAATCTACTATATTTTTTCCGTAAAAATTTGCCATCGCAATCTTATAGCATTTTTCATGTTCAAGTTGGAGACATATGATTAAGTTGCTATGAATTTGTATCATTTCATTCAAATATTCTTAGATCTCATTTAAATGCATATGATTAAGTTTCTCTAAGTATCCTGAGTAGAAAAAGAAGTGATACCTCGAATGCTATTTAATTCTTTTGGTAAACTAAAATATCATCAACGCAAAACAACAGAGATTAATCTATTCGAGATAATTGAGATCCACATAAAAAATTAACACACATTGGTCAGAGATCAAACTCGTGTCAGTATATTAGTTAAAGCGATCTAAAAATGAGAGAATTTTCCTCAACAAAATGCAAGTTTAGAAAGCGTTATTACATCCAAACAAGAGTCAAACCAAGTTTTTTTCTTAGGTCTACTAAGAAATATGAAGGTCCTTAAGACATCGGACAAAATGCAATAGAACTTGCGGATGAGACACGTGATTAATTAGTGCCTCATGTTTCTAGTGTCATTAACTAAAAGAAACAGTGAACACAAATGCACGTTTCAAGGAAGGTTGTGCACATTGGTCTATGCCAACGAACTACTTAATGAAGTGAAAAAGCTACTAGCTGAACTTGGGGTGCCACATGCCCCCTGCACGAGTGGAAACTTAAACACCATATGCGCAATCAACCGAACAAGGATAATCATTGTTGGTCATGTCGTTTGGCCGATAGGATTAAGATTTGATTATAAATACTCATCTTGTACATTTCTTTAGCTACACAATCAATCAAACTCAAGCTATTTATGCATTTTTATCTACTTATTTGTTTTATCTTTATTTTTATTCATTTCTGAGTTCAATAACTCAAAACCCCAACAAAAAAAAAGCGTTATACTTAACAATCGTTGAAGTAGTTAAATAACTCATAGATAAAGAACATAATAAGTTTTTTCCTTAACGTAATTGTTTAAATAAAGAGAGTCACGCTTGAAAGCTATCAACCAATATCTCGATTAAATATCTAATTCACAATATACTCTAAAATTGCATTACCTCAAAAATTGTCTCATCCAATCCAAATATACTAAGTATGCTTCACTATAGTTGCCCACAAAGAATTTTAGCAAATAGAAAAGAAAGTTTTATTTTTTGTCATCGTAGGGCAAAAGTGCTACGCAGATTAAAGTGCTATTTGACTTTTCTGAAAGAAAAAGGAAAGAAAAGTAGCAAAGAAAATCATAAGCTTGGTCTTAAACCGACAACAACAACAACGTAGATAAGTTCGACTAATCTGTGCCTATGACGAAGGGAATTACTCATATAACTTGTGGCTTGAGTGACTTATACAGACTTTGTCTATGGAAAAAAAATGTAATTAGTTGGAAAAGAACCAAACGAACAACTACTTATTTTGAAATATTCAATCTAGCTTTAATTAATGACTATTAAATAAATTAGGTGGGCTCATAGATTAGTTTAATTAAAGCTTACATGGCTTTGTAGATGACTTTTATTGGGTTGATCTGTTTATATTTTTTTTGATGACTTCAGTCATGTGGTTGTTAATTGTTTATATAAATAAATAAACATGATAATGTGATATATGTTATGAAAATGAACTGACTGGAGGGGTCGTTGAAAAATGATAAAATAATCATATTGAAATGTCAATACATCACATGTTACTTGAGTTGTTTTAAATAGTTAAGCTAAATTAAGTAGAGTTTTTAGGTTTGAGAATTTTAAACCGCGTTTCTCGTAAATATCGAGCCTTTGTTAATATGATTTATGATTTATTTGGAGTCTACAAGTTAAATTTATATTTTTCTTTAAAAAAAAGTTAAAATCTATATTTCTTTAAAATAAAGAAAGTTTTTTTTTTAACAAACAAAAATGGTATATATTAACACTTGTAAATTTCCCCGCACTAGACGTGCAAAAGGGAAACCACAACAAAGTATTACAAGAGCATAGTGCTACCCAAAACATAGCAGCACCAAAGCAACAATAAACAAAAGATACTAGTGGATGCTCATACAAAGGAGTGGTTGCCTCCACCGGTCATGATAGTTGTAAGTAAAAGTTGACTGTTTGGATTTTAACCACGAAAAAGATGTCAGCTTGACCTTTTCAATGAGTCTGGATGGTGTCGATGCCAAGTTTTTAAACACTCGGTCATTCCTTTCCTTCCAAATGACCCAAACAGAGGCAAACCAAATAATCCTGAAAGACATGTGCGTACATCTAGGCAAGCCAGACATATTTATAAGATGGTTGAAATGTTGAGATCACCAGATGAAGCTGAAGATATACCAAGCCATTGTCAAACCAAAGACCATAGTGACCCGAATGCGTCACATCCCAAAAATAAATGAGTTATCGTTTCCTGACTCCCACATCCAGACACACAAATCGTGTCTTCCTGAGAGAGAATCCTCCGCCGCAACAAATTATCCTTGGTTGGAAGTCTGTTGCGGAGAAAGCGCCACACGAACCAAAACACCTTGGAAGGAATTTGCTGATGCCAAACGTCGACAACTTGGGAGCCATCCACCAAATCAGCCGAGGTAGTAAGAAAGTGATAAGCCCCCCTCACCGAATATCCATGAATATGGTCTAACTACCACCTCCAAGTGTCTTCGACATTTTGCTGTAAAACAATATTAAGAAGTAACACAAGACACCCCCTCACACTCTCCTCTTCCCACGTCATCAACCGACGATGCCACAACCTCTCCCTCCCATCAACCGCCCATAAACATCTCTTCATCACCTCCACCGAACACTCCTTATTAACAGACAAATCAAACAGGCGGGGAACTTTAAGTTTCAAAGGAATATCCCCAACCCAAATGTCATGCCAAAAATAGGTTCATCTTCCATTACCAACTATCCTTCGCAAATTGTTATCAAACCAGTGACCAACTCCCTCGTCCACCCCTTCTCTAATTCTATTTAAGGATCGCCACCAAGCCGAGCAGTGACTCCCACCCTCTTTCAACCTGCCCCCCTCCTCTCCATAACGAGTTTTCAAAACACGATACCACAACCCCTCTTTGTCAACAATCATCCTCCAACACCATTTACCCATTAAAGATAAATTAAAGGCACCCATCCTCTTAACCCTCAACCCTCCTTCCTCCTTTGGAGTACAAATAGACTCCCAATTTATCCAAGCAATTTTCCTAGAATCCTCACCCCCCCCCCCCCGAATTTTTAAAAAAAAAATTAGATTCAATAGAAGAAATTATACATGCAGGGGCTTTGAAAAAGGAAAGAAAGTAAACTGGAAGAGAGGACAAGACTGATTTCAGAAGGACCAGACGACCACCGAAAGATAGAAACCTGTGATTCCACGACGACATGCGAGAAACAATGTGATCAACAACAGGCTTCCAAAAAGAGAGTTTCCTAGAATCACCTCCAATAGGCAGCCCCAAATAAACAAAAGGAATGGTACCTCTTTGACAATTCATCATCATAGCCGCCTCTGACAACCAAGAAACGGAAATATTCACATCAGTCAACATGCTCTTGTGAAAATTTACTTTAAGACCCGAAAGCTCCTCAAATAAAAGCAACACTGCCCTCATTGTACGAACGTTCAACCAACTTTTTTCACCAATGATTAATGCATCATCCGCAAATTGAAGATGTGTCAATCGAACATCACCTTCATCACCAATTCCGTAACCGGTAAAAAGATGTGCCTCCTCAGTAGCATTCATTAGAACATTAAGACCATCAGCAGCAATCAAAAATAAAAATGGCGATAAATGGTCTCCCTGATGGAGTCCCCGCTCTAAAGGAAACTCATCCATCAGGCTACCATTCACTAAAACATACGCCTTTGTCGTTCCAACACATTCATAAATCTATTTCCTCCACAATATCGGGAAGTTCATGTTTGCCATTACAGAGTCCAAGTAATTTAAATCGACGGAATCGTAAGCTTTTTCAGAGTCTACCTTAAACAATAATAGCTCATTCTTCAACTGTGTCGCTTCATCGACAACTTCGTTAGCAAATAAAATACCGTCCAATATTTGTTTCCCTTTAACAAAAGCGGACTGGCAATTAGACACCACATTACCTATAACAAACCGTAGTCTATTTGCTAGGACCTTAGCAAGAATTTTATACAGACTTCCGACCAAAGAGATAGGTCGAAAATCATTCAACCTTTGCGGGTTGTCCACCTTCGGAATGAGAGCAATAAAAGTAGAGTTTAGACCTTTTGTCAGCTTTCCATTACGATGAAACTCAACCATAGACCGCATCAAATCATCCTTTAATAAATTCCAAAATTCCTTGATAAAACCAAAGCTAACACCATCAGGACCCGGGCTCTTGTAACTGTCGCAATCCCAAACGACTTGTTTCACTTCCTCCATCGAAAATGGCGTAATTAATGTTCCAGCCCCAACCAAAGAAAGTTTGCGAAAATTGAGTCCATTAACACATGGCCTCACCGCCCCCCTTGACTTAAAGTGATTTGAGAAATGATTGAAAACAGCCGCTCGAATACCATGTACCCCTTCGACCACTCTGCCATCCACAGACACCAAGTTAATAGCATTATGACGCCTACGGTTTGACATGTAGTTGTGAAAAAAATTCGAGTTTGCATCCCCCTCATTCAGCCAATTCATCCGTGATTTCTGCCAGTGAAGACTATTTTGCATGCGAGCCAAAGATTGTAACGTTTGGTATCTAGAACTTCTGCTTCTTGCATATCGACAACTTCTGCTTTGGTATCTAGAACTGACATTTTTTCTTTTAACTCCTTCATCCTACCATCCAAGTTCTGAACATGTTGAGAATGCCACACCTTTAAGCTTGCCTTAATCATTTTCAGTTTCTGTTGTAACACAAAGCCGCCCCACCCTTGGTAATTGAACGTTTCCCACTTCTCTTGAACAAAATCAACGTAACCAGGAAGATCAGACCAACATTTAAGCATCCTTAACGGACGAGGTCCCCAATTATTATCATCGACATGTAACACCAGCGGGACGTGATCAGATAGGCCCGGTTGGTTAGCCACCTGAATGCAATGAGGCCATATTTCACTCCATTTACTTGACAACAAAAATCTATTCAATCGACTCATGGATATCCCATCACCTTTATACCACGTAAACAACCTTCCACAAATAGGCAAATAAAGTAACCGGTTCTCATGAATAAATTTAGTAAACACCTCCACATCTGACTGCCTATAAACCACGGATCTACCCTTTCTTTCATCTAAACATCGAACAGAATTAAAGTCCCCACAAACACAAATGCATACATCACTATTATTATGAATGTGCAAAGACAAATTCTCCCATAAATCTATATGATTCTTCGTATTAACATTTTTAATTCAAAAATGAATTATATACGGCTACATTTGCATATGGTTATATGTAAAAAAAATTAAAAAAATGATAAGATAGATATATGCAATATTGTCCAGGGCATTATAATATCTAGAGGTTAGGGTTCGAACTCCAAACATATTATTTATTCACATTAAAAAATGAATTTTAGCTATACACTACTTGACAAAAAAAGTTATATGTAAAATTATAAAGTCATGTTAATTCAAATCAACTATTAATTAAATAAATTTTTTAAAGGATTGACTAAATACTTAATAATCCATTGGCTATAATATATATTGGAAAGAAATACTTATATGTAAAATTATAAAGACATGTTAATTCAAATCAACTATTAATTAAATACTTTTTTTAAAAGGATTGACTAAATACTTAATAATCCATTGGCTATGATATATATTGGAAAGAAATGCAAATTCAGTTGAGATAACATAGTACCAAATACGAGTTTATGAAATTATTAAGCTTGAACACATTTCATTTTACAAACGAATTTTGTTGGAATTGAATTGGACTCAAAATTAATAATTATCACAGCTTATATATCTTAGATTCGATGTTTTTTTTTAAGAATAAAGTGGATTATATTAACATAAACCGAGTCGTTCCTTAGCACATGGCGTGCTAAAGAGACCACTCAAAAAGTACAATGAGTCAATCAACTACAACCACAAAAACAAAACGAAAAATTAGCCGATACCCAAACATGTCAAAGGGTTCGACCACCGTTGCTGACTACCATGCACAAAAATGGTGTTATTTGCCATCAGCCACAAAAAAGAATGGTACTTAGCCTTTTCCACAAGCTCATACATGAAAGATTGAGAGTTATTAAATAACTTGTTGTTTCTATCATTCCATATTAACGAAACGCACAAGAGCCATAGCAGTTGATGGAAAGATCGACAAACCTTCATGTTACCTAAGTAATGGGTAAACTGAAGATAATGATCATGAAGACTTGGAGGGTCCACTCCTGAAACACCTATCCAAAACTGGACGAGCTGCCACAACACGGCATAAGTGTCGCAATGCAAAAAGAGGTGAGAGGCCATTACGGCCTGACTGCAACCTGTTGAACAGATAACTGTCTCACAAGATAAAACGTCGCGATGCAGTCGGTTAGATTTAGTAGGTAACATGTCACGAAGTAGTCTCCAAGCAAAAATGTAACAACTTCAAAAGCACCTGTTTCTTAGATTCGATGTTGAACGTCCAAATTCTAGTGGTAGGCCATCTACCATGTAATATTGATCGAGCACAAAAGGAATGCATATAAGAAGATTAAAAAAAAAAATCAAATACTTAGTTGATTTTATGAGAATAGTTCTCTTATTAATCTAAACGTTTTGAGTCAACGGTATATTCCAAAGCACTTTATTGTGCAGTTCAATCACGTGATAAAAATGAGACACTACTTAATTAGGATATATAGACCAAAATGTCTGCAGACACGAACCAATCTCTACCCTCTAAAAGAGTAAAATCCTAAATACTACTGCTATATGGAAGTATAGTCTATGAAATTTTAACAATTGGTCAGTTTACTCTCATATTTGCAAAATAGTTATATGGTCCCTTAAATAGAAGAATAACAATCAATTTATGTATCCAACCAAAAAAACAATCGATTTCATCATTTTCTTTTATAAATTTGCAACACAGTTTAAAAGTTATATGCTTCTTTTCCTAAAAAAAAAGTTTTATGCTTTTTTTTTTAAAGGTAAAATAACAAAGGACCATCACAAGTGTGTCAGAAAAAAGAAAGCTAAATCAAGAGTTTGCATTGTCAATAAATGGAACCAAAAATGAAAGAAAAATACAAATTAAATTATAGCTCTCAAGCACACAATTAGGTTAAGCCACAAGGAATCATACAATAACAAACTATACTTAACACCCCCAAAATCTTCATCGCAAACATATAATCAAGATTTTTTTTTTATGGAAGAATTAAATTGAATAGCATTCCTTAATTTAAAGAACTATGCACTATTTTAATTTATAAATTTGATGGACTAAATTGATCCGAGTATTGTATGTTAGATGATTAAGATGTTTTTTTTGTCAAATAATCTAATTAATGATTATAATTTCTTCCCTTACAACAAATAAATGTTGAACTTCGATCTATACATACTTTCATATCTCTAACCAACTGTTAAATTCACGAATACTACTATGAGTTTTTTATTCTGTTTGTATTATATCAATTAGAGAGGAAAAAGTTAAGCAACTTTAGGTATGAATATATTAATATAATAAGAAAAAAATGGCCATGGTCAAAGGTTGTGGTTGTGATGTGCGTGTGGGTTGCTTTTACAAGCCTGGCACAAGATAGTGTGTCCTAAAAGTTCCCATACATCATATTATGAGATAGAGAGAGATGTTCAAAGCCGACATAACTGACCAGACCACCGACCCCATCATCAAATCAACTATTAATCCATTACAAAGGGTAATAAACTAAAAAACAAAATAAAAATAACTTAATATTATCTAAAATCAAAAGTCAAATTATTTTTCCATCATCCCTATATATACCCTAATAATCCTTCTTTCCATTCTCAAAAGTCTTAACACATCTCTCTAATACATCTTTTGAAAATGGGAAATGCATCAATCACTCTATGCTTTAATCACAACACAAACTCATCATCATCAATAGTGAAGCTCATATTTTGGGAAGGAACATCAAGATCATTGAAAGGAAAACATATAGCTGGTGAAATAATGTTTGAATTCCCTGAAATGATGGTTTGCCATGCAGATTCATTCTTCATAGGACATCCAATTCCAGTTTTATCCATAGATGATGAACTTATGTTAGGTCAAACCTACTTTGTTTTACCTATTGACCGTTTTGCTATTGACACCCTCTCCGTTTCTTCAATCTCAGCCTTTGGATCTTGCCCTAATAAATCTCCTATCAAATTTGGAAAGTGTCCTTTTGAATACTTGAAAGGTTCCAACGGAAGGGTGGTTATTAAGGTCATGCCTGAGTTCATAACTGGTCTCATCTATGGTGATAAAGAGATGAATAATAACGGAACACCTTATAGCAACGGTTTCCTTTGTAGTACTCCTGAGTTGAAAAAACATTATGAAGCACTTGTGAAGTCTAAGGATCAGGTTTGGTCACCTAAGCTTGAAACTATTACGGAATATAAGGTTAGGTTTTCACCATGTAGGTTCATAGAATGGAAAGAAAAAGAGAAGCCAATGGAATTGTACTAGAATATAATCATTCATGTAATTTTAAATTTACTAATTGTTAATTATACATATTTGAAATCTATAGTCTATACTGTGATTATTTCTAGTCTCATATTCAAGATGATTAGCCACTCGTTTTCCTCCTTAACTTTGTTATATTTTTTTGTTGTTGAATTGATCTTCTTTTTACTCAACTGTTGATTTATTATGATGAAAATTAATCATAGTAAATCACTACTAGGAAATTTATAAACTAGCGTAAGAAATTTATAGAGGTGTATGTCTCTTATTTTTAACAAAACATCTGACTAAATTGGCAACGCTCTTCAAGAAGAATAAAAATATACTAACGGGTTTTTTGTCTGATCTAATTTTGGTACATGAATACTTTTTTTTTTTCTTTTCCATTTCATCCATTAGAGTAACCATATTCAAGACTTGTCCATTACAGATGGACATCTCTCCCAACTAGAATTCAAATCTTAATTCGTCATGTTGTGGATATCTAGTTAGTCCCTTCCGCTAAAATTCAACCCCATCGATTGATTTAATTTTTTCTACTTGTGAATATTTATATTCTAATGTACAAAAGAAAAAGAAAGTTACCAATCATGGGTCATGTTTTTTGTAAAAAAATAAATAATCATGAGTTATATTAGACATTATACATGTGTACGCCTTTTAATTAGAATTTAAACTTTGGTTTCTTATGTTGTGGAAGTCTAACTCATTCCACTTAATTCTAACCCTATTGAACCCATTGGTTGATTCTATTTTTTCTACTGGTGAAAATTGATTATTTGATATACAGAAGGAAGCTTACCATTCATGACTCAGGTTAATTTTTTTTTTTTGTTTTCAATAAGTTTCTTCTATTTGAGATAATTTTATTTTAGCCTATCAGACACTAAATGTGGTGCCTCTTTCAATTACTACGATCAGAACCTTATGCTTCATGTTGTAGTCGTCTGGCTAGATTCGACCCCTGTGGTGGGTCGTGTTAATTTAATTCATAGAGAAAAGCCAGCAAATATGCACCTAATTTATTGTACGGTCTTAATTATCACACACTCAAACTACACATGTTAAACTACATACACCATTCAATTTCTTGTTTGATTATACTTTACTTTTAATATGTCATCATAAAACTATGTAGAATCAAAACTATTTAGGAACAAAATAATCAAAACTATATGTAGGAACAGATTGGAGGTTTGGGTAATTTTGCTTCCTAAATAACTTTAACAACAAAATTATGTAGCAACAAAGGATTAGAAATGGTTACAATCATCTACGTACATACTCCTTCCAATCACATTTATAAGCAAAAAATATTTTTTTTAGATTCCTTAAGCAACTAATGTATTTGGTCTATATATAGGCCACATACATTGGTTATTCAATGAACTTTAAAAGTTATTTTTTGCTTATAAATGTGACTGAATGGAGTACGTTATTATTCAAAATACAAAGCTAGAGCTATATACAAATGTCTTAGATTCTTGATAGACAAAACTTTCTAAGAGGTACATGCAAAGGTGGGCAGCAATGCATGTTCTCATGCGAATAATATTTGTAGAACATTTCCTAACTAACCAAAGACTTAGGGTTTGTTTGGTTCAACGGATTAGAGAAGAGAAGAATCAATCGGTTTTAAAGGAGGTGGGGGAAGCGAAGGTGACAGAAGAGAGATTGTAGAAAAATTATGGTTGGTTCAACGAGAAGTGGAGATAAATTTCGATTGAGAAAATATGTAAAGTTACTTTTTTCTTTTACAAATGTAATATTTAAAATGATGAAATGAAATAAAAGGACATCATGATGAAGTTAAAATGTAAAAGAAATATTATCTCCCCTCCAAATCCTCTAGTTTGGCGGAGAGCTAAATTTATCTTTTGAAGAAATTTTGATCAGTTTCTCTTTCACCAAGTAAATCAAACAATTTAAATTTAGATCATCTTATTTGGCGGATATAATTGTTATATCATATATCTCTTTGGTTACAAAATATAAGTAAAAGTGAGTCAAATAAAATTGTTATATTTTGTTCAAAGTTTGGTCTAAATACATTAAAAAAATTATCTCACTTTGCTCATATTTTATAACGGAGTTAATAATTAATTATTCATAAAACACACTTACTTAAATATTAATACCTAAAAAATTGAAATAGCGACAAAAATTAAGAAGAAGAAAAATGTGAAATGTGTGTCTAACTTTGATGCTAAGTGTTAGAGACGCCACATTACCCGTTTATTATTAGGGAAATGTTAACACGTGTCGTTGGAGGATAACTTAAGAAGTCAAATGTAAAAGGTTTTTTTTAGAACCTGTGTATTTAATGTCTTAAAAATTGCAAAAATTATACTTTTAGTATAAAATTTATTTTTAATTTCCATTTTAATCTCTTTAACTTGTGTCCTTTGTGTCGTAAGACACAAGTTAACATGACATTTATTATTATTATCTCGAACTTTTGTAGTTAATTGAACTTTTTCAGTTAAAAACAAAAACAAAACCAAAGACACAAATATGCACAAAGAATGATCATCACAACTTGGAAACGACCTCTCAAAAAATCACAACTTGGAAACAAATAAGAATACAAATGTTAAGATTCATGACATAAGAGGAAAAAGAGATAAAAGCTTAAGAATCGTTGTATAAGAAACAATGAGAAAGATACAAGTGAATAAAATGGTCACGAATAAATCCAACTTCTATCTTATATACTTCATCCGTCTATATATATAAGCACTTTTTTCCTCTAATAAAAGGGTGTTAAAATATAAGGACGGAGGGAGTACTAACTAACTAAAATGAATATAACTACCTATATTTCAACAACAAACACATTGCAAAAACAGTGGTTCGGTGTTTTTGGCGGCAAAAAGATACTCTAGGTAATATAGAATTAATTATGCACAAGGTTCGTTTTAGAATATGAACTTATGTGATGTGATAGCCAAGACCATCCTCAAGGTTAAGTGGTTCAAACTAAAGTTTAAGCCTCAAAATTTTGGGTTAAAAAAAGACATGAATTCTTTTTGATTAATTATAAATATATAATTTGACATATTAATTAATTAGTATCAATGTATGTCTAACTTAGTTTTTTTTTTTAGTCAAAAAAGAGGCAAGCATAGCGGAGAGCCAAGCTGCCAGTATATATTAGAAAAAAAAGAAACTAAGGAAAACGAGAAAAAGGAGGCGGCCTAGACCAAAACCTCCTTAGTAATAAACAAACCTATGATTAGGCATTCCTAACTTGTTTTGTACAAAGCTAGCTCTAATACAGTCAGGGATATTGAGCCAAATTGTTAACGGATTTGAAGTTAAGCCAAAATTCGCCAAAATATCAGCACATTGATTCCCTTCTCTAAACACATGGGATGCTATAAAATTCATTGATCTAGGTTTGACAATGCAATTGTTCCACCTGTTTCTAAGCTTCCATGGAACACCAGAGTTGTTTTTGAAGGCTTGTACCACCAAAGCAGAATCAAGTTCCAGCCATAAGTTTCTCCAATTGTTTTGGTAATCTAGCTCTATGGCTCTCATTGCACCAGATAGCTTTGCATAATATGCATTTTCTAGGCCAATGTTCTCAGCATAACAAAGAATGAAGTCAGAATCACTATTTCTAAAAATACCACCACATGATGCAGTTTGAGAGTTGGAGGATCCATCTGAATTACATTTTATCCAATTGATAATGTGAGGGTGCCAGATGACCTCGATGATCTTATGGGCTTTAGGGGGATGCAGGGAGACATTGAACTTCTTCATGATTACAAATTCAGAAATGCAGGAAGATGCTGTTGCTTTTGATCAAGACGAGGGTTTCATATCATCCTTAACCCAAATTCAAACATAGAATTCAATAAAACTTAATTTTTATATTTCCTTATACACTTTGTGTTACATTTTTTATTTTAGGAGAATGTTAAACAATATTTCAAAGGTATTGGCTAAGCAATTAAAATATTTTATAAAAAATAGTGTAATTATTACATGATAATAATTTATATTTTTAAGACAAAATTTCTATTTATAGATTTATTAACCAATGTTCTAAAAATAATGGTTATCAAGACTCTTTATTTTAAAATGTACTCTTACTATAAATTTTATTTTAAACCTCCAAAACATTGAGTTGGCCCTTATAGATAACAACAGTACAAATTCAGTCAAAAAAATAAAAGATAACAATAGTGCAAATGAAACCTAATATAGCATAACATAACAATCCATCATTAGACCAGAACCATATTAAACATCCCGTTAAAATTCTATGTTTTATATATTTATTAGTGGCTTTTTATTTGATTTTAGTTTTCATGGAAGTGTGTTTATATTTTGCTTATGAATTCCTTAATAAAAAAAAAATTTGCTTATGAATTAGCGCAGTCCTAATATTTTCTTTATTAATAAATTTGTTTTTATCTTTCAACAAGGAAAAACAGAAGCATAGTCGCCCATGCAAAAGTATACTTTTCCATCATGAATTAATACTTCTAAAAAAATTCCAGATATATAAAGAAACTCATAAACCTCAATGTCCAATAAAAATTATTATTTATTATTATTATTAGACCTTGACTTGCTCACTACTAGAAATCTTGCGTTTTGCCAGGGACAAATGCCAGGAGCTGATGCTCCTGGCAAATTTGTCAGGAGTGATGCCAGGGAAACCCTTGGCAAATTGCAATTAAACACTTTACCAAAAGCCAGGAGCAAACCCCTGGCAAAGTGCAGTAACCCCTGGCAAATTTTCGGCGGGAAACTTTAATTCAAATTTAAACCCCTTAAGTCAAGGGAATCTCTGCATGATTTGACAAGATTCTGAAAAGTTGAGATGCCAGGGGTTATCTCTACATGATTTGACAAGATTCTGAAAAGTTGAGATGCCAGGGGCTAAACCCCTGGCAAAATGCAAAAATGCGTGGCAAATTGCTGACAGCTATTTTGTAGGCCTGCGGCTATTTAATTGGGGTTGGTGACCGAGCCTTGCCAGGGGTAGCTCCTGGCTGGGCTCCTGGCAAATTGCAGATCTATAATTTTTCAATAACAGCACCGTTCCATTCATTGATTCATTCATATTCATTTTTCACAGTACAAAAAAATGCGCTCTACCTTACAATTTTTTTTGGTTCTTTCCCATCTTAATTAATCTTGTTTCATCAGGTATAACTCTTTTCATTTGTTATAATTTCATGTTATATTTTTTGATTGCTTATTTACTTTTTTTTTTTCACTTATTTAATTTGCAAAAGTGTCCAAGTTTATTGCCTTCTGTTGTTCCTTTGCCATCCTTGTTGCTGTTTGGATCTGTTCTATCATCAAGGTTCAACAAGTTAGTAGTTTTTGCACTTATAAATACTATTGATGTTATAATTTTTTCATGTTCAAGTTTTTTTTGAAATATATTTCAATTTTTCTGTAATAAAAAATTTTTAAAAAAAAAATTCTAAGGTAAAGCTATTAAAATTAAGAAAAAAAAATAATTTTTAGCTACAAATTATTTCTTAAGTAAAGAAATATGTTTATTAAAATCAATTCCGTGTTAAAAAAAATTACCGCGTAAAGAAATTTAGCGCAATTTAGCTTAGTTAGTAAAAATAATAATTCAGTTAGTAATATGATTTGCGCGTAAAGAAATTTAGTGAAATTTATGTTAGTTAGTACAAAAACAACATCAAGTAATATTTTAATATGTGGACGATATAGTTTAATTACTAATCTTTAAATATGTGAATGTTATAGTTGAACGTGACAAAGATGGAGTATTATCAGCATTATCGTAGTTGGATGTATGACAGAACGTTTCCGGGAAGAAGAGGATTAAAACCCCATTTTGTCGAAGGAGTTCACGGATTTATTTCATGGGCATGGGGACAACAAGTTTGTCAAAATGAGGGAGGGATAAGATGTCCGTGTCTTAAATGTGTGTGTAGATATATAAAGACTGACCCCAATGAAGTGAAGAAACACTTGGAAAAAGTTGGATTTATGCCTGATTATTGGGTTTGGATTTATAACGGTGAACAATTTCAAAATTTTGGGGCGGGAGTCAATGCACAAGCTTCAAGTAGTGGAATAAATGTGGATGACAATGAGCAATTCAACATGATGAATGATATGGTCGCTGATGCTTTAGGTGTGGAATTGTCTTACAATGATGATGTTGAAGATGAACAAGGTGAAGAACCCCCAAATGAGCAAGCCCAGAGATTTTACCGGTTGTTAAGTGAATGTAATGTCTCGCTGTTTGAAGGGTGTTCGCAATCAAAGTTATCAATGTGTGTCAGACTTTTAGCTCATAAGGCAAATTATGGTGTTGCTGATAAAGGTGTGGATGAAATTACGGAGATGTTGTTGGATGTGACTCCTTTTAAAGATAATTTGCCAGCAACTTAATATGACGCTGAGAGGTTGGTGATGAAGTTAAGATTAAAAGTTGATAAGATTGATTGTTGCATAAACGGTTGCATGTTGTTTTATGACAATGAATTTGGAAAAAATGACGGAGCATTGGTGGAATGCAAATTTTGTCAAAGTCCACGGTATCGTCTAACCAAGAGTGGGAGGATTCCGAATAAGACAATGTTTTACTTGCCTATAATACCAAGATTACAAAGATTGTTTGCATCGATGAAAACTGCTAGCCATATGACGTGGCATCATTCAAACAAAATTCCTGGAGTCATGCGACATCCATCTGATGGTGAAGCTTGGAAACACTTTGATGAAGTATATCCTGATTTTGCAGCAGATCCGCGTAATGTAAGACTTGGATTGTGCTCTGATGGTTTCACTCCATATATCCAGGCATCAGCGAAACCTTATTCTTGTTGGCCGATCATTGTAACCCCCTACAATCTCCCTCCTGAGATGTGCATGACAAAGCCATACATGTATTTGGCGTGTGTTGTTCCAGGGCCAGATAACCCTAAAGCAGGCATAGATGTGTTTCTAGAACCTTTAATTGATGATTTAAGGAGGTTGTGGATTGGAGAATTGACATATGATATTTCAACCAAACAGAATTTTCTAATGAGAGCATCTTTGATGTGGACAATTAATGATTTTCCAGCGTATGGTATGTTGTCTGGTTGGAGCACCCATGGAAAGATGGCTTGTCCACATTGTATGGAAAATAGGAAGGCGTTTACTTTGGAACATGGAGGGAAGAATAAACTTTTATTTATTTTTCCATATTATATTAGAATTTGAATGTTTTAAATCAATATTCTACTAAATTTATGCATTTGACCATACAATTTAATGTTTAATACACTCTAATTTTATTTATTGTGACAAATAGGCTAGGAGGTTACGTCGGGATCCGTTTATTAACGAGCTTCACGACGAAACGCACAAAAATAGGTCCGGCCAATATTGCGATGAGCGTGCTAGGATAGTACAGGTAATGGTTTTTTCATAGGTTACCTGATGCTTATTGTTGGCAATTATTTATCTGTCATTATGTTTAGGTATGGTTTTTTTACTCCTGTAATGGTTTTCTTTTTCTAAAATCTGAATTGCCTGCGCCTTTTCGATTTTTGGGGGTTGACAGTAATTTTAATTTCATTTAAGGGGGATGTTTGTGCCTCTGTTGTAACATTCTGCCATATGCACATCTTGTGCTTGACTTGTTAATTGAATATGCTTTCTCTAAAAAAAAAAATCCCTCTATCCTTAATTTTAAATACACACTCCCTCACCACTTGTTACTGTCAGAGAAGCTACATTTTGTTAAATGACACACTTCTCCTAAGATACATGTCTTAATGACACATACACTCTATTTTATAACAGTGAGTGTAATTGAGGGACGATTACTCCCTTAGGATGTGAGAACATGATCACAGTTAGCTGAAGTAGTGGATTTTGACTCAACTCTTCTCATTAGGCAAGATATAAGTTTACTACATCCACTCCCTTAAAGATAGGAGGCAATATTGAAAAATAGAACGAGTCTGCATTGTGCTAATTTATAGTCTGTGAAAAATAGAATGGTTATAAAATGAAAGGACCCCCTCCTTGGTTACCTGATTCAAATGAATATTTGGTTACTGATGCATTATGTTACTGTGCATTCTGTTACTTTGCATATGGTTGATGCACCGTACTGATGCCATTTCTTTCAACTCTATTTTCATGTCATTTATTTGAACAGGAGGAGTATGACCGGCAGCTTGCTGAGGCTATTGCTCAAGGGTCAACTGTTGATCACTATTTGAGCTTCCACACTTGGAAGAAAGTTGTTGGCGACAAGAAGAAAGGAAAGCTCTATGGTCTTGGTAACTTAGCCGCTAACTACCGGAAGGATAGTGTTGCATCAACCCTCAGACTTACCCTCAGTCATGGTGAAGGATCCTCCCAGCAGCCTGAGCTGATACCAGAGATGCGGGAGCTTATTCATAGATTGACACTAGAGCAGTTCACGCAGCAGATGGCGAGTCAAGCGGCTGTTGTGCAAGATTTGCTTAACCGCCAAAGATCATATGAGGAGCAGCTGGCTCAGTTTAGGCAAGCACAAGCTCAAGATTCCTCCCACAGTACTAGAGCGTCGGTTTTAAGTCCCAATGTTGAGCCTTATCCAGTTGATAGAGAAGAGGAGGATGGTGCGGATGATGGTGAGGATGATGATGAGGATTGAAGTTGGACCCCTTTATGATATATTCTCTCGTGCTTTTATCTATTTAATTTCTACGTATGTAATATTTGGGGAAGTTTCTTATACTTCCGGTACATTTTCTACCTATTTGATACTTATGGTATGGTTTGTAATATTTTGTACAATTTTAATTTCAATGAGAGCTAGATATAATATTTTGTGGTTGTTACTTTAATTTACTATTGATTTAATTTTTAAAAAAATAAATGAAAAAAACAATTTAAAAACGTTTATTTTAATAATTAGATTTAATTAAATTTTGAAAAAAAAAAATTAAATTGTTTTTTATAATTATTTTAATTATTAAATTTTAATATTTTGATTATTTAAACAAATAAAAAACGTTTTTTTTTTAAAAATTGTACGCAATTTGCCAGGGGTTACCCCTCGCAATGTCCCTGGCAATGGTTGATGTGATGCACTGACCCAGTCTGCAAAAGCCTGCAGTGACTGGACAGCGTCATAAAAGCCTGCAATTATGCAGACTCATTTTGCCAGGGGTTGTGCCAGGAGCGCATTTGCCAGGAGCTAAACCCCTGGCAGGATCATTTGCGATGAGCGCATTTGCTGGTGATTCTGCTCCTGGCAAACGACCATTTGCCAAGGCTTTTTGCATTTTACCAGGGCTTCTGCCCCTGGCAAAATGCAACATTTCTTGTAGTGGCTATGGATGAGTGATAAGATTGGAATTGGACTGTATAATATGCGAACACACGTCTTAGAAAACTAGAATTGTTATACTATAATTCATTTTGAATTTTTTTTAGTTACTAGGCTAACAAAGAAACCAGAAACAAAAACAGAAAGAAGATTTTGATTTTTTTTTGTTTAGAAGGCTAACAAAGAAACCAGAAAAAGAAACAAAAACAGAAAGAAAGCAGAAAAAAAAAGTAACTAATGCCTAACAAAATGAGTTCCTAATGCATCCATCCTTAGCAGCAATAACAGGCCTTCTAAATGGGTAGAATGGATAGACAGAACGACATCATTTGAGGTTTTAAATTTGACCATAAAGTCCACATTATTTTGAAATTATCTAAAATGAAGAAAATAAAGGAGTTTCGCAAAAATAAATAACTTAAAATAAATTAAGCACTAAGATTTGAGAAACAACAAAATATGTGTTCATTTTAACGGACTATTAGAATATGTGAGACTCTTGAAATGGATAAGGAATAACCGATTAATAAGAAGATGTGAGATTCTTGAAATGGATGATGGTGAAAAAATGAATTATATTACTTAAAGATGATACATTTTTGGAAATAATAAAAACAATACTTTGACATTTTCATCATTTTCAAAAAATGCAAACTATTGTTCATTTGAAGAGTTTTATATCTTATGGTTAACAAGTAAAATTAACACAAATTATAAGAAATGAAAATAGAAAATACTTTCACAAATGGAATCGAAAGAAAAATCAAACTTGAGGGAATGTTACGAATGACAACTTGCAAAATCCGAAACGTGCCTTTTTTTTACTTCAAAATTTGTCATTTTTGTGGTGTTTGACACTTTTTAGATTCTATAATCCTTACTGATTTAAGGGGATTCAGATTATATAAGTCGGAAGTAGTTTTTGCTGAGAATACACAAACATCTCTAAGGTGTTTTGTCTTCCAACAGTTTTTGAATTGTTCGGATTATATAATTTTAACTATGTTCGGATTATATAATCCGAACAAAATGTATTTTTAGAAAGAAAAAAATAGGACGCATGAGAATGCTGAATTGTTCGGATTATATAATTCAAACAAAATGTATTTTTAAAAAGAAAAAATAGACCGCTTGAGAATGCAATATGGTGGGAAAAGTAATCCTATTTGTTTTTTCATTTTCGGCTTAGTAATCCCAGTCCAGTGGGTTAGTCCAAAAAAAAAAAGTAATGCAAATATAAGGCCCAGTTCAGTCTAACATTTTTGAAAATTATAGTTTACACTCTTGTAAAGACTAAGAAACACTATAAAATTACGAATTTAAGCTCAATTTTCCTCCGCAGTTAACTACCATCGGTTAAAATCCATCGGCAGTTAACTGCCGATGATGACATGATGTTATTTTGATATTTTAACGGTGTTTTCCAGCATCCTTTGATGTGGGAACAACATTAATCAACATTTTTATGCACCGTTGGCGTATATCAATTGAAATATCCAAATTCTCCAAGATAATATATTTGTGTACGTTCATTCAAAAAAAAATTGTGTACGTCAAAAACAATATTAAGTAACTTGTCATAAAAATGAAAATTTTACTGTGATGAACTTGGTAGAAGTAGTGGGGTGAAAATTTTACTGATGAAGTAGCTATGCTTCACTATTGCATAACACAAAACAACCACAAAAAATTTACACTTGTCGTATACAACACAAAATCTATTTGTAGAAGACACAGCCATGTGATTGACTGGGGGAAGTAGCATTGGGTTTTGGCAATTAGAGCAATGATGGTGAGATTACATACACAAGTCTAGATACAAGAAAGCAAGGTTTTACCTTTTTCTTTTGATTGTGATGGACCACTCTACATTAAGAATACAAAATACAAATTACTCTATATACAATAGTACATGGACATTTAATGCATTGCACCCCTAGATAATAGGACTATGTTCATAATTCATTCTTACACCACTGGCCCAACTTCGGCCCAAGCACATGTCATGCTACCACAACAATGACCAAAAACAATAGTATTTATGATTTGTACCACACATTTTACTTTTACCCTTTTTTTTAGAAAGAAATGATATTTGAAAAACCATTTTTTACAGCTTTGATCACAACTTTCTCTTTCATATTCACATTATTTTTTTACTTTCTCTCTCTATTACTTTAATTTTTGTGTCAATACTTCATTTTCTTTGTAAAATTTTGATTATCTAAAAAATTGTCATATAAATGGATGTTAAAATAACAGAACTCTTTTTTAAAGACATTTATAGAGTACTTTTGAATTTGATGGACTGATTACTGATAAGGTTTTTTTTCTGAGGAGTGCGACGAAATATGATGTTAAAACTAAATGTATTTTTTTTTATGTTAAAACCAATTTTTTTTAATAGTGAGATGATTAACACAATCCTCTACATTGTGTTTGGTCGATGAGATATAAGAAAGAGAGAAAAAGAGAAAAGAGAAATAGAGAAGAGATGATAGTTTTATCTTGCTTGGAATGCAGAGAAATAGAAAAGATAAATTAAAGTGCAGGATCCACCACTTTTTATCTTCTTCCCAAAATAGCGAAGAAATGGAAAAGAGAAGTTTCTAGTCTTTGTTGTTCCAATTTTTCCCTTGCCTTCAAATGTTGCTTGCATTCACGTGATTAGTTGCAACTCCGATGACACTTGAACAGGAAAAGTGGAAAACTATTGAAGAGAAATTTAATTGAAGGGAACAAAAGAGTGAATACAAATTGAGGCAACATTGATGATATTATTAAATTTAATTGATTTCTAAAAGTCGAATTCATTAATTTAACAAAAATAAATATGATTTTTTTTTAACAAACAAAAATGAGATATATATTAACACTGATATAGCAGTCCCATCAGTACAAGATGTACCAAGGAGACTACTAAAAAGAATCAGTTGTTCACAAATATTACAACAAATGGTTAACCAATGCCTAAACACGACAAAGGAGTCGAGAACCACATCTAATCCCCAAACACAAAATCAGCCCCTTTAGCTTTCAGCCACCACAAAGAATAATATTTTACTTTATCTAATAATTGAACTATGGAGCTTTCTTTTTGCTTAAAGAGCCTATTATTTATTTCATTCCATAGAACCCACATCGTAAGTAACCAAATAAGCTGAAGAAATGATCTTTTCGATTTCAAGTCACCTGCATAGTATGAAAAATGGGCACAATGAGTTGAAATATCACAATGGTCAACACCATCAAAGCCAATCCAAGACCTCACTAAATGCCATAGAGAACCAAAAACTCTGCAAGACAGAAACAAATGGCGAGCATCTTCCATAGCCCACACCCTGACACACATAAGCACGCCTCTGTAGCCAAGATACCACGATTTGCTAAATTAGACTTTGTAGGAAGCCGATCACGTAGCAATCGCCAAGCAAAAATAGACACCTTAAGCGGAACATGTTTGTGCCAAATCAAATCATCACAAATCCTGTCTTGCTGTACAGCCTGGGTAGTAAGCAAGGCATACGCACCACGAACAGTATACCCTTGACTCGGGTCCGGTTGCCACTGCCACACATCATGAGAAAGAGGCTGCAAAGAAACGTTAGCAAGTAATAGCCTACACTCCGCAAAAAGCTCCTCCTCCCACACCCACAGGCGCCTACGCCACTGCCATCCTCCCCCCGCCTCCCCCCAACCGAGCGAAAACATCTCCTCAACAGTTATTGATTTATGTAAAGCTAAATCAAATAACCTCCTAAATCGAATCCGGAAGGGGACATCACCACACCACCGATCACGCCAAAACAAGGTATTCTCACCATCTCCCACACGCCCAGCCACACAGCCCTCAAACCAACCATCACCGCCCCCACCAAT
Source organism: Medicago arabica (assembly GCA_946800305.1). NCBI lineage: Eukaryota > Viridiplantae > Streptophyta > Magnoliopsida > Fabales > Fabaceae > Medicago > Medicago arabica. Next base: position 5,789,791 of record OX326970.1, read on the forward strand.
CTCGTCTTGAATCCTACCAACCTCCTTCCACCAAACAGAACCACTCCGGCCCCCATCCTCCAACCTCCCATCACGAACACCGTACCTAGCACCCAACACCCGAAACCACAACCCTCCACGATCTACAAGTAACCTCCAACACCACTTCCCTAACAATGCCTCATTAAACTCTCTCAACTGCCTAACTCCTAAACCGCCATACTCCTTTCTCAAACAAACAGACCTCCACCCTACCCATGAAATTTCCCCCCCCCCCCCCCCCCCAAAAAAAATTTTTTTTAGATAAAATAGATTCAATGGAAAAAATTGTACCTGATGGAGCCTTGAAGAAGAAATAAATATGATTAATTTATTTGATAAAAAATTTCATTAATTAAATTATGAAACAAATTAAATTTGATGAGAGATTTTTGTAGGGGTGTTTTAGTCCTTTTAATAATAGTAAGCACTTCTCTCTTCTCCATTTATCATCTTTTTCTCTTTTATCAAACAATACATCAAATCTGAATTAAGATCCTCTCCATTTGACAAAATAAACGGAGAATACAATTTGGAGAGAGATAGACAGATAAAATAGACAGAGTCCTGCTATTAAGTGGATCTCACCGTCATTAATTATTTTTGACTTTTTTTTAGATTATTTTATGTGTTTATCTTTCCAAATGGAAGAAATGAAGATATCTTAACTCATCAAATCTGTTGTATTTTCACTTCTTTCTCTCTTGTTAGAGTCTCTCTCACCAATTTCTCTTTTCACATCTTCTCTTTTAAAACCAAACACACTCAAATGTTTGATTCAACCCTTCGAAGATCCAAAACCAATCGTAATATATTTGTAAAAGCAAATAACAACCTTGTTGACGAGTCCATCGTTGCGCCATTTAGGTTCTCTTAATTTACCTCATTTTATGTCATTGATGTGTGACATGTGGAAAAAATAAAATCTATGATTGCAATTAAATGGTTTGGAAAAGACAATTCTTTAATGAAAAAACAACATACACACTTTGATAGAGATGCATGCAAACTATCTTTCTTCCTTTCTCAATATCTTTCCATCTTCCTCTCCCAAAAACCCACTGAATCAAATTAAGCAAAGATATGGATTTCTAACAAAATCTAGAATTTATTAAACTGATTTCGTAACAATAATATTCCTAAGTAAAAATAAATCAAACAAGGCTACAACTTCCTGAGTAAAGAAGAAAAAAAACTGATAAATCATAAGGGGAAGGTGAGGCAATTTAGAGTGAATACAATATGTTGTGTTATTCTTGTTTGATTGATTGAGTAATAAATCAATTTAATTTTACAAAATCAGTTCTTGATTGATTTTTACTCAATTTAACCTATTTTGACTGAGGATGGAGAAGGTGAGGTGATGTAGAGCAGAAGGGGAAGAGTGCCCTGCCGGTATATGGAAGGAGAGGTGCGGCGACGGCGGTGGAAGGAAGAGATGCAGTTGTGAGATTATGAGAGAAGGAAGAAGGAGAGCGTGATTTCACATGTCAAAAAACGCGTATGCTGTTTTTTCTTTAAGGAATTGTCTTTTCCAAACCATTTAATCACACCCGATTTTATTTTTTCCACATGTTACACATCAATAATTTGAAATGGGGTAAATTGAAGAACTTAAATAGAGTAAAGATAGACTCCTTATTGACACGTCCTTAATGAGAACCATAATTTTTTTCGAAGGAACCATAAAATAACTTATTTAGTCGGTAAAATGAAGTTAACTAACCTCAGAAAAAACATGTCTGTCATTGATAAAACCAAATTCCAAATTATTTTTTTGTAAGTAATGTCAATAGAGTTTATTTTTCTTTTAAAAAAATAATTAGGTTTAATTTGATACGCAATCAGTGTAAAAGTTAAACACTTTCAACAAATCATACATGTGACTTTAAAAGGAATTATGACTAGAATGGAAACATTTTTTTTTGTATAAGGAGAGAGCAAAGCCAAAAAAATAGAAACGTTTTTAATGATTTTGCGATTATTATTAATTGACAATGTAAAATAATCTTTACACAGGCAATTAATTAAATCCAAAATAATATACTTCATCCGTCCTATATTATAAACAAAATAAAATCACATTTGTTAAGAAAACTAAAACATAGTACAGTTTGTAACATAGTCTTTTATGTTATCTTTAAAATAAGTTTTATAGGAAGATGTAAAAATAATTTCCATTGGTAGTTGATTATAGAGAAAAAGAAAAAAGAGCAAATTGAATGCACTTTGCATTTAATTTTCCTTTGGAAAAGAGAATTTTTGAAAAAACATAATTAAATACGATAAAAGTTTGTCTTTTTTGCTTAGACAAGGAAAATGAGTTTTTTTCCTTATAATTTAGGACGGATGGAGTAGATTGACAAAAATAATCAAGTTTCCATAAATCATCAAACACCGCACAAGATGACAAAAACACAACGCCGCAAAAATCAGATGGTGAAATTGCTTATAATTTGGGACAAAGAAAATGAATTTTTATTTGTTTATAATTTAGGACGGATGGAGTAGATTGACAAAAATAATCAAGTTACCATAAATCATCAAACACCGCACAAGACGACGAAAAACACAACGCCGCAAAAATGATATGGTGAAAAAATGATGAATTTGACTTTTTAAAAGTTAAAATATTTTGAATTCAATGCAAATTTACTACTTTTGATTTCCTTAATTAAAGCTCATAGGACATTTGTTAGCATAATCCAATAAAAAAAATATTGTTTATAAAAAACCACATGGAGCGAACCAATCAAAGCCGCACGGGTTTGGTTTGTTTGATTCCAATGACTTTTAAAAGACTACCAAATCAAATTGAATTATATTTTTTTTTATAAGAAATGTTAATTAATGTCTGTAGCAATGCTTAAAGATCTTAAATAGTAATTTTTAATAAAAGTTTATATAATCAATACATTAAAAATTGAAAACTTTTAAATTTTAAAAGAATAATTGATTTATGGCTAAAATATGGTTTTGTTCCCTGCAAATATGCCTAGTTTTGGTTTTAGTCCCTGTAAAAAAAAATTGTTTTTGGTCCCTGCAAATATGTCTCGTTTTGGTTTTGGTCTCTAGCCCTACTTTTGTGATGATTAGCACACGTGACACATGATGACTAAACTCATTTATTAGATAAATAGTCCCTGCAAAATCTTTTGATTTTGAAAAAGGTCATTGCAAAATATTTTACTTGCAGGAATCAGAAAAAAAGAAAAAATTACAGGAATTAAAACCAAAATTAAACATATTTGCAGAAATCAAAACCATATTTTAGCCTTTATTTATTTATCATGTTTAAAGTGGGTCACATAGACATTGGTTGAGAAGACTTTTTTTTTTTATTCTACTAAGATGATTTGTTTGTTCAAAACCGAAACAAACCGCCTCCGAAATGGCTTAAGCTGCGGTGAGCAGTGAGTAGACAGTGGAAGCGAATAAAGGAGTACACGCGCCGCAAACGAAAGAGAAGTGTCTGATAAGTGAAACCGTAGGCCCCATAAAAGAAAAGGACGAGAAAAACGCAACGCGTGAGAAAGTGTGTGGTGTTGTAACACGGCACGAACACCAACAGTTACAGAAGCGTTGAAAAAGAAGAAGTACCCAGAGAGAGAATGAATGAATGAATAAATGTAGATTTAGTAGGAGATTGGATTGATGAGTTTGGTCTGATCCACTTTGTTTATTTTTAAGGGCTCGAGGTACCTCAATATGTGTACCCTTCCAACACACAATAACAGAAAAATGCAAACAAACAAACACCATCCATTTATTATTACTTCTCCACTGGTATCAACGAAGATTAACACCCTCTACAAGTTACTTACGAGGTGGCATCCACTATCATGGAATGAAATTAGATCAGATGATCTCAAGTTAGATCACGGCTATGAAACATGGACTCCTTTACGGATATTTGATGATGCAGATATTTGATACGACGTTGACATACATATGTTGATATCGTTAATGTAAACGATATAGAATACGGACACCATTATATATACTCTCTGATTATTATTATTATTAGCAAAAATTAACATTTTATATTCATTTATTAAATTATGTTTGTAGTCCATAACAAAGACCACATACATAATATTAATCGAATTGTGTATGTGTTAATTTATTTAAAGATGATCTAAAACGAAAATTAAAATACATCTAACTTGAGCAATTTATTTCATTAGAAAAACTCTACTATATCCAATTATTTGACATTTATTTATCTATGGGTTAAATATATTTTTAGTCCCTATAAATATTCAGAATTTTGTTTTTAGTCCCTATAAAATAAAATCACATTTTTTAGTCCTTGTATAATTTTCCGTCAGAATTTTTAGTCCAATAAAAATTTCCATCAACATTTTTAGTCCCTGTAAAAAATTTATGTCAGCATTTTTTATCCCTAAAATGCTAAAGGAAAATGTCGCAGAGACTAAAAAGTGTGATTTTATTTTATAGGGACTAAAAACGAAACTGCGGATATTTATAAGGACCAAAAACTAAATTAACCCTTTATTCATCTATTATAAAAAGAGCTCAAAATGATATAATTAACTATAATGTCTATAGCCTTTAATTGATCAACATTTCTTAAAACATATGTAATTCTTGTATCCATGGTGTGTGTAAATAAAATAGAAAAAAATTATTTTAGATATTTGCCCGAGTTGTCTGACACGGCTTATATAAGTGGTATACAGGTGTCGGACATCGATCGTAAGAGCGTCGAAGTAAAGAAAGAAACAATTATTTAGGACACTGGTTCTACACGTGTCGTGCAAGTGTCATATCAGTGTTTGACACCAACGCGTGTCGGACACTGCAACTCGCCTAATCTTAGAGGTGTTCGTGCTTCATAGATCACGAGTCTTTATCTAATCAATACTTCCCTCCGTTCCAACTTGTATGATGTTTTAAGCATTTTACACGTATTGAAAAATATAATTAATTTTGTGTGGTAACAAGTGATGACATCTCGTTATTACATAATTTTTTATGTATTTTGATCACACTTTGGAGTTCACAAGGCAACTTAAGCAGCAAGAAAAGCAGAAAAACTAAGGAAAATACATAGAAGAAAAACATGTCACGATGGCAAAAACGTGACACGATTTCAGAAAACCCTAATTCAGTTGTTTGTTGCACAAGGTATAAACGTGTCACGATTTACTTAAAACGTGACACGATTTTGAGCGAATTTCTGTGCCTGTTTAAGCTGAAGTCTATCATGAAGACAGGGGTTACGATTTGAGAAGAGCAAAGTGCGATTTTGAGACTACAAGACGGCTAGGAGGGTGATTTCTTCAACCTTGTACCGGTTTATGTATGTTTTTATTCCTACATTGATCATGCTATTTGTAAACACCATTATGAGTAGTTAAATATCTTAGAGATTAGGTATGAGATGATTCTTTGTAACCCTAATTGATCCATGTTGCTGTGAAACTTTATTTATCGTGAATGACAATCTAGTTTTTATTCAATTCAATTGTTCTTAATGCTTTTTATATCATGATCAAATATAAATATGATTTAATGAGAATGAATGACTACTGACCATAACTTTCGACTTGAACCTAATTGAATTGTTCTAATAAACATGGTTAGTCAAAGAATGGATAATCGTTTGTTAGTGATATTAGGTTAACATTCTTAAAACCTTCAACGATTATTAGACCACCTAAGGAATTAGTGGTTGTAGTTTGAGAAGAGGGTCCTAACTCAAGGGATTAATTAGGAATATTTTGTTAACTATCGTGAAACTAGAAAATCATTCATAAGAATAGGTGCAGTATACCAATTAGGAGAACATAGATAATTCGAAGTACCTGATCTCATCTCTCTCTTATTCTTTTTAGACCAATATTTATTTTCTATCGTTACTTTTATGCAATCAAACAAATCAATTGCCTAGTGGCAAAACAAAGTAACCTTTATACATCCTGAATAATAACGCTTCTGAATTATTGAGGTTAAAAACAGTCCTTGTTGGAACGATATTATTTGACTACTTCGATAGTTTTTGGTACACTTGCTAAATATTTATCAATGAGATAGTGTGATTTGTTTTACAAAATTGTCCTTAATAAATGATATTGAAAAGCTAAATTAAAGAATTGAAATAATAGAGATTAAAAAATAGTTAAGGATATAATAGAAAATGTAACATTAATGTTTCATTGGTATTGTGAAGCGACATATAATTTGAGACAATTTTTTTTCAAGATAGCATACAATTTGTGACAAAGTGAGTATATGTTAATTTATTTAAAGATGGAGGCAATAATTGTTTTATCTAACAAATTTGAGAAGTAATTATCGTTTTATTTTTGAACGGGCAACTAATAGTCATAATAGTTTTAATATATCGAAATAATTAAAGCTAGTGCCCTTCATGCCTACCATTTTGACCTCATAGGATAAAAATAATGATTCACTACCGTGCAAGGGTCAACAAATAAGGATTCACTATTGATCCATGTCATGAGAAGCAGACAAATATTTCATCATAACCAATTTGTTTGATTATTATCAACTTAAGGGGCATTTAGCACATAAGTTCCAAATTTAAGAGGAAATATTTACTCATAACCGTTAAAAAAAAACATATATTTTTTTTAAATAAATAAAAACTTATCACATGTCACATGGCATAACACATCAAACACGCGAAAATGCCACATAGATAGTCAATTGTCACATCATCTTCACTAACAGATGAATTTGACAAAGAATGAAATTGAATAACGTTTGACAATTTCTGAAGGGATTTTGGAGTTTTGCAAAATTCAAGGATTATTTTTTTTACGAAAGTCACAAATTTATGGGGTAATTGCATATTCATTTGTATGTCTTCTTAACTCGTACTCCAATGACACTTATTTAACATTTTCTTAAAAGAGTAACTAATCCGGCTGGAGGACTCAATGCAATATGATGAGTTTAATTCTACCGTTCATTTTTTAGACCATTTAAAACCAAAGCAATACTCTATATGAATTAAACCCACCAAAATTAACATCACGACGAATTAAGGTTAACAATAAACCTAACCAACTCGAAAATAGCACGAGGCTCAATCTGTAATTAATTTGTTGAATTTGATTTATGAATCAAATGAGCCAAACTTAAGTTAAAAATAAAGTTCGTTAAATAAATAAGTTAAACCTGAACTATATATAACTCGACTTGTTTAGTTCGTGGACCATATCAATATATCTAATTGAACTAAAAAAGAGTCCCTTATCATATTTCATATTTTTCCATACCAAATTTGCATGAATAAATTCACAAAAATAAAATGAAAAAATTGCATGAGTGAGTGCAGGCTGCGTAACATGAACATACTTAACACATTTGTCCCACATCGGCCATTTTGTTGAATGACAAAGAGCAAGATGGCTATAAAAGAGCAGTTAGAAACATACTTTAATATATTGTGGTAATTGATCAAATAGTTTAACAATAAGGTATGGAATGACATTACTCAAACAGCTTAAGCTCTTTGTGCCTGTGCAGGTTCTCTTCTTATTAGTTGGAGGAATACTCAGACTATTAGGCATCCTATCCCTCAGAATCCCAATACCCCGAGTGATTTGAAGTGGATTAAACCAAGTCCCGGCAGGTTTACTTGTCATGTTGATGTGTCCTTTTTTCAAGCTCATAACCGGGTCAGTATTGGTGTTTGTATTCACGATGATTAAGGTCGTTATGTTTTATCAGCAATGTATTGGGTTTGTGATCTGCAGCTGGGTATTGTGAACTTTGAGCTTGAATCCAAAATCGTGGTAAATAGTCTTTATGGTAGTAAAAGTGGTGTATCTAATTTTAGCGCAGTAATCAACGACTGTAGATATCTGATGTTAGGTTCATTCGAAGACACGCCAACGAAGTCGTTCATAGCTTCGCTAGAGTGGCTTTCTGTCATGCTAGTTTCCATATTCATATTAGATTTCTGTCTTGTAGCTCTACTATTATTATGAAGGAAATGCAATAATTTATTCTTGTCAAAAATAAAAATAACTCGTTATGTATTTATATAAATAAAACGAAGTACTTTAAATAATGAAATCATTATTCATTCAAAAAAATAATAAATACATAATTTATTAAAAAAAAAAAACATAATCATATTTTCCGTCTTATCCTTGTCTTTGTATTTATTGCAATAACGATAAAGAGTGAATAAGCATCTTGATCTTCAAATTTGCATGCACGTATCAATTTCATCCCTTAATTTTTTTTAAAGTCAATATGTTCCTGAAATTTAATAAATGTTAATCAATTTAGCTCCTCCGTCAAGTATACCGTTAATAGTAACGATGTGTCACGTTAAGCATTTACGTGGAGTTCCAAGTCAGCTTCCATGTGTAATAGGACGAATTTAATAAAAAAAATTATTTATATTGATTGAAAGTTAACATAAATTGTTACTCCGTCAAATTGATCCTTGAATTATTCATTAAAAATCAAGTTGGTCTCTGAATTATGTTAAACACTATCAAATTACTCACTAAATTATTTGTTTTATATATCAATTTGATATTTGATACTCTCAAATAAATTAATCCTTAAATCACAACAACAACAACAATAACTATGTGATTATGTTTATAAATAGATGATGAAGTGAAGTACATATTGTGCTCACTAAACACAAAATAAGTTGTTTTCAGCTAATGGATAAGCTATTTCTATAACAAACATAAAATAAAGTTAAATTGTTTTCCTATAAACTATTTTCATAACCTATCCCGCATAACTTGTGAAAATAAGTTGAAAATGGCCTATAAACTTGTCTATTTTTTTTATAAGCTATTTTCGTAAGCTATCTTGAAGAATTTATGAAAATAAGTTGAAAACAACTTATGTACATGTCATAAGGTGTTTTCAAAAGTTATCTCAATCAATCTCAAAGCGCTTGATCTAGTAGAGAAGCTCAAATAACTCAATCCTCACAAGCCTAGTGTATACATAATACCTTATACTATTAACACTCAATTAAGTTGTTTATCCAAATAAAGCCTTAGTAAAATACTTTTAGTAACAACTAAAAATAGACTCTTTCACCTCACGGTAAACAGTATACAACACATTGAACCCCTCCCTCTCTCTTCATTCATTCAAATTTCAAAGTTCAAACATAAAAATTTTGAGGAAAAATTATTTACGAGAAAAGTATATTAAAAAACAACAATTTCATATGATCTAAAGAACCCATCAAATCTTCAACAACATACAATGTAGAATGTCTTTTCATAGTAACTACTCAACAAAATTACACGAACATTCATGAAATTCGAAGCCGGTAAAATCACGAAATAATAAAAAAAAGAAAGTGAAATGTGGTGAAAACGAAGAACATGTACCTGATTTGATTACGGTAAGATTAAAATGACGTAGCCAATTTAGAAGAGTTTGAGCAAGGTTTAACCTAAGTGAGATGGAATCGAATCACATTGTTTTAGTTTTTAGCTTTTATTTGACTGTATCAATGATCAAATTGATTGATAAAATAAATAATTTATGGACCGATTTGATAGCGAGTGACATAATTCAGGGACCAACTTAATCTTTAATGAATAATTCAGAGATCGATTTGATAGTATAACAATTTGTATTGACTTTCATTTAAAAAAAATCCAAAAAAAATCAATCTTTTTTTGCAATCAAATTCATTCTTGTACATGTAGAAGCTAACTTAGAATTTCACGTCATTGTTTAACTTAACATATTAGTCATTGTTTAACGTAACATATCAGCACTATTAACGACAAGACTTAACCGATGGACTAAATTAAATTAATTGAAATTTATAAGATTCAAGGACGTATTAACTATCTCGGAAGGAAAAAAAAACTTTATAATTGCCAATTTATCAAAAAGAGAAGGAAAAAAAAATTCAGAAATATTCGATTAAAAATAAATAAAACTTAGGATAATGTAGTTGGGGATTACACCCTATAATATCTCTCCTATATGTGTCCCCATTTTCTCCCTCGTTTGCTTTTTTCTCTTTTTATTTTTTCCTCCCATCCCTTTGTAAGGCAACCCCATCCACACATTCTCTTCTGCATTATGTACCCTTTGTCTGGCCTCTATTCCATATGCTTTTTTCGCCCCTCTTCTCTTTTCACTTTACTTTAATCTAATCAGAATCACCCACTCTTCTCTCTCTATCAATATGTGAACGAGAGGGCAAGAAAAAAGAACAAGTGAGAAAAAAACTTTATACCCCTTATTCAATTAAATAGAAAAACGAAGGAAAAAAATCAAACAAAAATCCTTCTTATATACACTCTTGATATTTGTCATGTTTGTTAAAAAAAATTAATAACGAAGGCTAACAAGTGTTTTAAAGTGTTGTATAAATTAAAAAAATAGCATCTTCTATATAGACATAATAATATTTGTAATTTTGACCGGTGTATGACTTGCATGATCAAGATAAAATAAAAATTGACTTAAATGCATTTTTGACATCTCTATTTTTATTTTTCTGAAGCTTATTTCTATTATAAAATGGAATTTTTTTTAGCATTTGGGTGTTGTAATTCAATTTTTTCTTAACTTATGATCCCCCACTTCACCTTTGGTGGTTTTAAAACTCTAACCAAAAACACATTTACACTACTAAAATCTTGACACAAGAAATTTCCGTACTCAAAAGTCCTTTTATTATAGGTATAGCCCCAATTGCCCCAAGCACCTATGCCCACGGATTTTTGCCATTGGAATAGTCTACAATGACAGATTTTACTTGTTGCACAAAACTTTTGGTTTTACCTACGAATTTTAGCCGAAAACTTACAAATCGTAGGTATATCTACTCGTGGCTCATAATTCTATAACGCAAAAATACTAATTTATTTAGCACATGAATTCCATGCGTGATACAAGTATTAAACTACGTATTCCGCAATTCGCATTTATCAAACATAAAATTATCTGCAATTTATAGGGTATAGACAAACCTAATATTTATACAAAACTTAAAGATGTATACCTTGCCTTACGCTCACACCACAGGCACATGCACAACTGCGGATTTGGATTGCTTGCAGATGAATTCAACTGCATATCATGCAGTTTGGCTTTTAAGAACTTCTCTCTTTTTTTCATACAAACTTCATCTTATTATTTTGATAGTTTTAATTAAATGTAGGAAATCTCAATCCCACACGACTGCAACCAGAATAAGTTTATGCTATGTTTTTCCATCTCCAACTTACAAGATGTAAGTTCAGGGTGTCTTTCAAAAGACAACTAGAGAAATCACTATTGTTTCTTCTTTTTATATTTGCTCTAAATTATCTTTCCAAGTTTTCTTTCCAATTTATAGTCTCTCACAATTTTTTCACGACTTAATTTAGTGTTTTCCATAATAATATCACTTTAGTATCCAACAAGTCTGGATTGTATAATACTCCCTCCGGTCTTATATATAAGAAACAATTGAATTTAAGATTCATTGGATTATTGATGTATCAGGACTAGAAATCAGACTGGATACATCAATTTTGCAACGAGTCTAAAAAGTCATTTGTTTCTTATATAAGATCGGAGGGAGTATGAATTGTATCAACACAAAGACTAAACATGTTTGTTACAGAGATAGTCAGTTCAAAAACCATATCAAAAATCATATTAATCATTTTTTTTTGAAGAAATCAAAATGAAATTATATACCTCATCAAACAACAGTTCCCAAGCACAAGATTTGATGCTTTAGTGTGTTTCTCGTGTTTCAGACGACTGTGGGAAAAAAAGTTTTCGAACGATATAATATTCCTTTGAAATTTTCCTGTAAAATCATGAAAAAAATTCCATGTACAAGACTACCCTAGAATATACCGTACTTCATACAGATTACTAAGCCGAACAATTTTTTTCGATTCGGATTATATAACTCAAAAGAGAGCAAAAGAGAGCAAAAGAAAAAATATTGGAAATTATGCAAGAAGCAAATAGAGTGGAAAAATAAATTCTCTAATATGTGTTGCGAAATGACGAGACTGCAGATTGATCTAAATCTGAATCTGACCTTTAGAGTTAGGAATTGATGTTTTGGTCATTTCCATGTGTTTCTAAAAACCAATAAATGTCAAAACAAAAACAGCAACCCTTTTCAAGTGAGATGGATATGGGTAATGAATAATTTCATGGGCCACGACGTATTGCACATATCCCTCTCTCCTGATCGCTTCTTTTGCATAATTGATTATATCTCCTTCCACACACCCCCCCCTCCCCTACCAACAAATTATATTTTTCTACATACACATTAATTCCAAAACGAAGAGCATAGTGCGTGCACTTTCATATAAACATATTTAATAGTATGATAGATATTTCTTCGATAAAAAAAATTAATTAATGTAAGATATTGTTATACATGAACCTAATCAATTCACTTAAATATAAAAGTTTATAAAGCATCTTCATCAATATCGATATGGTCTAATTTAGTTTCGAGTTTTGCTAAAAGACACATTTAATTTAGGGTTTTGCTAAAATACATTTTTTATTAAGGTATTTTTTAACAAATTATAACTAAAAAATGAATAATCACACATTAAGATGTGAATTGCTAAAAGACATCTTCATAGGGTCTTCTAACAAAACCTTTTAGTTTAATGCATGTGTAAAAAATATTACGCCGCGAGCGCATAAAAAATTAAAGGCTTAGAAGAATAGGTGAATACGGTTTGAGTTTTGTTTGGTGTATCATTATAGTCATAGTATTTCTCATATTTAATGATTAAGATAACCAAGAAAGTGTAATCTCAATCATAAACAAAACAATACTATTTGATTTTACATAAATGTCAACTATAGAAGTTGTTGGATAAAAGACAACGGGGGAGTGAAAAGCAGGGTCACGGTCACGGAGGCCGGAGCTCAAGAAGATTAGAATTGAGAATGAGTAGGAAGACATCAATCAACATTTAACATTAAAACCTAAATTTACGGAAGTTGCGTGTTGTCTCAATATTGCCGTACACTTCTTGTCTGTGGGTGTGGGCCCTTTCTAACTATTATTTCAACATTCCAATAATTTCATTCTTATTCAAAAAACAAATTATTTACCTCCTCAATTATAATGTTAGCTTGAATAATTAAAATCTTCTCATTTCATACTGTCATTTTTTTAGTTAACTTAATTTATAAAATAAATCATTTGGTTCGCTTCTGTTTGGATGCTATGGAAGGAGAGGAACAACCTAGTCTTTCAACATGTGGTTTCTGCTCCGTTGGTTTTAATTGAAAAGGTGAAATTAAATTCTTATTTGTGGATCAAAGCGAGTAAGTCTACTTTCACCTATAGTTACCATGATTGGTGCAAGCACTCGCTCTCTTATATGGGAATTTTATTGTAATTTTTTCACTAAGTTTGTAGGTGACCGTGTTTTGTTGTTGCTGGTGCTTCTAGGCACTTTGACCGTATGAATACCGTTGAGTGGTTCTTCTTTTGCACGCCTTATACTGGGTGAATCACTGTTGTTTATAATATATCACTTTAGCTTGTTCAAAAAAATAATTATTAAATAATACAAATTCAATCAATTAAATTATCCGTAATCAGCGTCTACATTTTAACAATACCTATTACAACATCATTTCCTTCAATTTGCTGATTAGTTATCCATTATTATTTTCATAACTATAATTTTCTTGAATTAAAATGAAAGTCCAAAACCATAGTGAGAGAATTTTTCCACATTTTATGAAGAGTTGCGAAGAGCCTAGCTTATATAATATGAGTTGTTGTTACAAGACATAATTTCTCGGTTTTATTAGATCTGGTTTGCAAAACTGGTGGATTTAGATGATTATGAGTGGATCAAAATAATAATCATGTGAGACAACAAGAAAAGCATTAATGCATCTAAACCTAATAACCCGCACTTATAACATATTAAAGAGTATCTTCGATACATTCTTTAAGGATCCCAAATTTAATAATTATTTTTTTAAAAATCAACTATTACAATTTTCAATATACTGAAAACATAATTAAAGTGCGGGTTATTAGGTTCAGATGCATAAGAAAGGGCGGCCAAATCATGGGGAAAGCCGTTAATCCTTCTCTATAAAAGGAGATCCGCCTCCTAGGTCCATGAATGTTGTGTTTACGAGGATTAGTTTTGCCATCTAAAAAGGTCTAGCGGCGTAGCTTGTTGCCCGCTTACTTTCTATTCAAGTGTAAATAACGGTTAATAAATATATTAATTAGCCATTAAAAAAAAAATCAAGATATGGATTTTCAAGTTGTCGTCGTGATCTTATATTATGAAGATGGACATTGAAAGTTTGTCATATTGCTACAACTTGTTGTTATATATGGTTAAAACAAAACTCTTAATCAATGCACAACAGAAACGTGGAGTGGAGGAGAAGATAAGAAATCATGAATGGACAAGAAAGTAAGAGCATGCACGTCAGGGAATTGAAACTGGAAGTGTTTGAAGAAATACTACTTCAAGTATGTTGCTTTATAAAAAATAAAAAGGAATTACATTTGATATGTTAGTTCAGGGGTTAACATTTGTAACTTCATTGTGTAAAATTCAAATACTTATGGAGACGATCGTATGATTATCATAAGTGAATTTGTTTTTTTTATCATTTCCCTTTTTTGTAAACAATACTCTAGTTTAGATTGTGACACTTATATATACATGTTTGTGGCCCGTGTGTATGAAGAAAAAAATTAGGGCATGCACGCTCGGGAATTGATGCGTTCTTAAATTAAATCTTTAAATTGCTATAGTATATTACTATCATGTATATATCAACAAACAAACAAAAGGAAATCATATCAATAAGTGTCAACAAATAAAATAATGTGTATCAAAATTTACATCAGTGTTGATTGATTTGGCATCTAAACTAAATAAGTGTTGATATTTTAAGAAATTAACTCATAATTTGTAACAATGCACATGTAACATTCAACTTGTTGGATAAAAGTTGATAATATTCACCATAATGCCTCGCCGTGGTAGTATGGTGGTGACTCGTGAATGAGTCGCATCAAATGTAAACTCCAATATTAACAAAAAGAGTCGCATCACCGTCTAATCCATTCATATGCACCGTTGACTCATAAACAGTGATCCTTAAATTATGAACGAATGAATGGAATTAAATTAAAGGAGAAGAATAAAGTAGGAGTAAGTAAGAATCCACTCAAATCCAGGAACAAATATATCACTCTTGTTCCACCTCCTCGACATTTGTTTCAAATTCTTCTTCATTTCATGTGATGTGAAATAAAACAGATACGAATGTTTTGGGGTTCATTTGTATTTACAATTGATTAGTATTTTTTTTTAGAGGAATTGATTTCCCCAATAGGAAAAATGTAAGTTCACCGTTATGATTTTTCCTTAGTATTAGTTATCATTTTTATTTTAAGAATATCAAACATTTTTATCTTCTTCCTTTAATATGTGATATCCATTTACTTTGTTTTAAAATTGACTCTTAATTGTCATTAGGGATAAAATATCATTTATTTTTCAAGGAGTGACATATGCCTCACCGAATGAAACTCATATTTTATTTAATCAAATAAGCATTCGAATATTTCCTTTGTTATGTAGAATTATAATAAATATAAAACAAGCGTTGTTATATATAGAGAAGTGTTTATCCCGAAAACATCAAAACATGCTTTAAGACGTGTTAATGCCAAATGTTTGAATATTCGACCAAAGGAATGCATGGAAATTTGATGTGAATCAGCCAATCATTTTCCTTTGTGATGTTATCGAAACGTTTTCTTTCCGGAAACTTAGCATTTCCGAATAGAAACATCAGCTTTGCTATACATCGCGAGGCATATTATCCCGACGGAATCACGACAGCTTTGCAATCATGTAATTTTGCTCCTGCCACAATACAAGGGAGGGCCCCACAATACAAGGGAGGGCGTTCATGGAAATAAGAAAAAATACATTCAGTGCAATTTAACTTGTCGTGAATTCTTCTTGAGTTTTTTTTCGGGATATTCAGCATTTCTCTAGAAACATATGGATAGAAACATTTTAGCAAAAATAACATGGATATTTTCACTCTCTATTCATGCGACCAAAATAAAATTCAAATGAATAAATGAAGCCAATTATAAGATAAAATTGAACAAATGAATAAATTCCAATAGTCAATAACTTCATCAAAAACCATCCTTCAAAAAAAAAAAACTTCATCAAAAACCAAATAATTTATTAAAATCTGATTTCAATTTATAGAAGAGACAATTCTTAGCTAAATTTTATTTAAATTTCACCGACTCTCATATTATCAAGACCTTCCTTGAAAACTAGAGATTAACAAAAACACATGGAATTTTTTATTAGGAAGCACTTTGAAAGATGGAAACATAATTGATGAAACAAAAACAATTATTATTTGTAGAAATTATGAAGATTTCACGTTTAATAATCGGCGCATGCATGGAAGGGAAAACAGCTGCTTTGGTCGTAATGGTTTTTGCTTTTGATTTGGTTGCATAGAGTTAAGTAATGATCATGCATGGACCCAAGAGAATCTTGGTCGGTGGAAATTAAAGGTAATCTACTTAAGTGCTACTAATACATTTACAATAGAAATGATGTTCTTTTGGCCTTTCTGATTAACAAAACGTTTGTCTATTTGGTTGTGTACACACATTAAGCTCTAATTAGCGTCAACGTGGAGGCTATTGTTTCTCTTGATTTGAATGATGAAAATATAGAATCCATCCAAAATGTAGATGATATGTATAAAATGAGACGTCACAATGTATTAATTAGTGAAAAATTTACGTAACTAATCTTAAGAAGGGTTATAAATATGCAGATAAATTAAAAACACGGATAAAGCTTTTAACTATCCTATTGTAAAGAGAAATATTATGTTAACCCAGAAGTTGACACTAACACCTTATTTAATACGATTTGGGACACGGGTTGGTTTTTTTAATCATTTTTAGTTTGTAACGACGAATTGCATTCAACACTCACCCTTGCTTATATAA
Organism: Medicago arabica; assembly: GCA_946800305.1. NCBI lineage: Eukaryota > Viridiplantae > Streptophyta > Magnoliopsida > Fabales > Fabaceae > Medicago > Medicago arabica. The sequence continues at coordinate 5,806,835 of OX326970.1, forward strand.
CACCAGGTGTTTGTTACCGTGTCCAAAAGTATGTGTTCCATTAGCATGCCTCTATTGTAGATACGCCATGAAAAAGTACATATAAGTGTTTCCAAGTCTTAAGAAAAATGTTAAATAATGTTTTAGGGTATTTATTAAGAAATTAAGTGTAAATTTTTTTGAATTGAAATGTGTTGTATTAACTTTTTAAAAGTTTAAAATTTGTCAATTTTAACACAAGGTTTCTATTTTATTTTATTCTTAAGGGTATTTGTTAGCTTCTATAAATTAAAATTAAAGTGTGGTATACATAAGAAAAAACTAAATTTAATAAATTGACATTTTGAAGAAGAAGAAAAAATATACGTATCATTCTTTAAAGTTCATCGTGGACCCAATAGGCCAATATTGTTATGGGTATTGGGTACATTGAAAAAGCCAGCCATATTTTTTATGCAAAAGAATGAATGTGATGCAAATGAGCCTTAAAATGGAGACATGAGTATCAGAATTCAGATACACATATGATTAACTGATGGACAATGCCAAAATCCGATGAGAAAGTGATCAGAAAGATGCAGAAGCCACCCAGAGAGGACAGCAACCGAACTATACATGCAGCAGCAGCAGCAGCAGCAGCACTAATGAATGAATGAATGTCCGTTTATTATATGAAGAAGAAAAGATGTTGCTTTTGTGTGTCAGTGGAACAATATTTGCAAAGAAGGGCAACATAAATGTTACTAATTAAAGACTTTTTTTTTTCTTTTTTACACAACACTTTAAGCACTTTTAAATATCATTTATCATCTCTTAGTAATTTTATACCAATTATTCTAATTATAATTGTCAATATTAATTTTAAAGTTTTTGCATATTATATCTATATCAACTGAGTTAAACTTACGAGAATGATAAACTATAATTATTATTAATACGTATATTATTTCCAATTATATAATAACTATACGTGTATGAGTGTATCGTTTTCAAGAGGTGAAGGTTACATTACTTTTGAAGTGCATCATTAACAATGACACTTTGTACAAAAGATAGAGATTATTAATTGATTTATGGGGGGTGTGCTTGCTTTGAAAAAAGATGGTACCCACACAGTCACACACTTACAAGCTACTAGTTAACTAGTTCACACAATTAACTAGACGTGTCTTTAACATGAGAGAAAGAGATAAAGAGAAAGAGGGAATGAATTGAATGAACCTAGAGAGAAGTGACTGATGTGAAAACTGGAGAGGATATTAAACTAGTGGCCCCCAAGGGGGGCAACAAAGAAAGATATGAAGATTGAAGCTGCCGAAAGAAGACTTGGAAGAGACAATTATATCTATCTTTGCTTTCTCTCTTTCTTTCACGTGCCCTAACTAAGATAATGCTTCCACTGCTTTTCATTCTCATCATCTCATGCCATTCTTAAACACTTTTAGCAAAAGGTCTAGGCTAATTATGATCATTAATTAAGACATAAACTTATCTCACATGGAAAAAAGGGGTGACAAGTGGACACTTTTTCACACGTTTATATTTTATTTTATATTTTCATGTTTAAATTATTATTTACTTACTAAGCTTTAAGATGTGTCAACTTGGTGGTAAAAATTAGGAGTGTTCATGGGTTTGGTCAATTCGAAAAATCCGATCAATCCTATCTAAAAAACACAAAAATAAATAGATTTCGGATAAAACCAGACTCAAACCCAAAAAACCCACTTACCCAATAATATCAATATTTTTATCTTTAGTTTCACAAAGTAGAAGAAAATTATATTTCCAAAACATACACATTGTATCATATATTGAAAATTAAAACATACTCCGTACTAGAGTTACGAATTAATATGTTGCACTTTTTGGTTATTTTCATACTAATGCAATTTTATGTCATGCAACTTTAGTTTCTTGCAAGTACTTTATGATGAAATTTATTATTTGATAGTTTTTGATGCATAAAATTATAGTAAAATAAGTTAAACATTATTTTTAAGAAAATTAAAAAGTAGAGTACAATTTTAAAAGAAAATTACGAGGACTTGTCATTTATTAATTTAATATTAAAAAAATAGAAAAATAAGTTGGGTAACTCATTACAAAATCCAACCCAACCCAAAAATTAGTGGGTTTACCCAAACCCGCCCAATAGTATAACGGGTGGTTATTTTACCTCACCCAAACCGAAGTACCCTATTTAGTTTGGTTTTGGATTTGGTCAAACCCAACCCAAATCCACCCACGAACACCCCTGGTAAAAACTAAGTATTTTCATCTATCATATTCATAAAACACATGAAAAAATTTAAAATGGGTTCCATCAGACCCTACATTATACCCCACAATTATAGTTTACATTAATATATAAAAGTGTGTAATTAACACAAATACTCCAATTACACAATGAATCTAAAAAGTCAGTTGTTTCTTATAATAAGGATCTGAAGGATTAATTTATAACAAAATAAATTATTAGCACGAAATACATGAAAAAGGCACGGAATACATGAAAAGGGAACGATTTAAAACAATTTTCAATTGTGATTATTTTCATGCCCAAAACGTATACATATATGTTCTATCAGGTTTTGTTGAAGGTGCCAATCAATTTACTTATCATGAACATGAAATCTTCTGCTTAGGTGCTCTTAAAAATAATATTAGTATCACTTGGTAGTACACTCGGATAATTGCACATATGACCATAAGAATAATAAAACTTACCACCATGAATTACTTCAACAATCATGTTGTACAATATGATGTGTGTACCTGTTATACGATTGACTGCATCCAAGTGTCATGATTGAGTCATATTACTATGATTGCAAATAAGGATTGAAAAACACTAAATACTCATTTAATTGCGCCTTCATAATGTTGGCCAAACAATTTTCTTTTTCCCTTACGACATTGAGATGGTTTTCGCAAATATGACCCATTCGTGATAAAATGTCAATTGATAGATAATTGCTCATGTTGTAATTAGTACGATCGACTGTATAATCGACCTCAGGAGTTCACTCTTGCATAACATCGTTGAAGACATCTTTTTGGTGCTGCACATTGATATTGATATTGTTGTTTGAACCCGCTACCCCAAAAAAAGAGTCACATATATAACTTTTGTGAAGAAACAACTTCAGGCGTGACATTTGGATTACCATGATCAGCTTGAACATATTGCCCTTTCAATGGAACATGACAATTTTTCTATTCCCAATGCATACAATCTATGCCTCTTAACATACAAGGAAATCCATGTATCTCCCCCACACGTAGTAGGCAATCGATGTCTTCAGTGATCGACTTTTGCAGATATTATGCTCCAAATACGTCGATCACGCCCCTTGTAAATTTATTAATGCATTTTAGTGTCGTGGTTTTGCCAATTCTTAAATAATCCCCCACTATATGAGTTGATGCTCCATACACCAACAAACGAATAACAATCATGGATTTTGTAGCGGTGAAAGAATTAATCTACTAGTTGCATCAATCCACATAAAAAATACCAATTTCGTTGACCAAGAGCTTCACCAATACAAAGGAACACAAGTTTATGCATTTGGAACCTTCAACGAAACTGCTCATCCGTGTATATTGGGGATTCTGAAAAATAATCATTGAATAATCGATCATGTTCCTTTTCATGATTCCTCTCTATATTCCTTCTTTGACGCCTAGGCCTACTAGAGCTCGGGACTTCTTGCGTTTATATTTCAAAGAAAAATCTCACAAGTTCTTCATCCATGTCATCGTTCATATAATACAACAACATCTTTGCAAAGTGGAATTTGATATTGTATATAAAATGTTAACAAATGGTAGAGAGGGTTTATGATGTTTATTTTACATGCCAAAAGGTATTTGTAGGGATATTTTGAATAATGATCGTTTTAAATGATAGCTAGTTTTTAACGATTATATGAAATAACGATTATCTTAAATAACGACTACTTTCTAACGGTTAATTGGAATAACAACCTGTTTTAAAAAAATGACTATTTTGAATAACAACCAATTCTAATTCTTAATGGCTAGTTTGAATAACACCTAGGTTCAATAATGACTAGTAGAATAATATACATGTCATACAATTTAATTTCATATTTTAACATACATACATAATCATAACAATTAAATTCATATTTCAACATACATAATCATAAAAATTAAGTATTTATGCTAATGGCTAAATATGAGAATCTAAAAACTATCATACATACAATATACATAATCATAATTAAGGTTATATTTTCCTCTAATCACGTGCACATCATTTCTAGTTGTCTTTGATTCATATCTGACGTATCATTTGTGAGGATTTGCAAACAATTGATCTTTAACCTTTCCATATCATTATAGACTTTTTGCACCTCGGCGTTAACCATTTTCCTCTCTACTTCAATTTGTTCACCCTCAATACTAGCATAATTACATGAAAACTATCATATCATATCAAATTTTTTGGAAGTCATCTTGCAAAGCATTAAATTTGACCTTTGAAATAGACATTTCTACAAGCTCTTCTTTCTCCTTCCATGTACTCCCCTTTTGATCGATTGGATGACGTAACAAAGTAGGTGATGATGGATTGCATTTACTACTTGTTGATGTGGGTGTATTATAAAACGATGAATATGCTCTAAATGTGGAGTTTTTTTTTTTGTGCGTGTAAGGTTCCTCTGGTATACCCACAAGCCATTTGGATTCATCTTTTGGTAGTCTCTTGACGTCTTTAAAATTGAATTTTTCACCATAATCTTTGTGAAAAAATTATTTTGCAGCTAAAATGAAGCTGCTCCAGTAGCTACCGCTTTTTGGTCTAGCCAAAACTTGTATGGGTAGCATTTGGGTGTCTTTGCCTTTGGGTGTCTTTGTATCTATCTCTCTTCTAATTAATAATTCTCTCTCATCAAAATAATTTATTTTAATCATTCAATCATCACTCTCTTTCGTCTAAAATACACAAAAGTCACTGAAGTCACCCAACACAAAGTCACTGAAGTGCCACCCAACTTGTATTTAGCCTCGAACAAACTTTTAAAACAATGAGATTTTGTGACATCGACTTTTAGTACGGTCAAGTTTCCTCTTTGTATAATTAATGTCCTGATGCTTGTTATAAACCTAACCAATCCTCTTCTAAAAACCATCTCCTATTTTATCAACCTTAACAATCAAATCTTTTAAAATGTTTAGCCATGATTGTATGATAACTTCATCCTTCTTTGACCGAAATCTTGTTTTCGGCAGATTCACAACCGGTGCAGGTAGGACTTTTTCATCATGGTTTATAGTTTCCAAACATCCTTTAATGCAAAAATAGCTTAAAACACCAAAAAAATTGAAATCTCGTTCTCATGAATCAATTCATGCTTAAGCATTACTCAATTCATGTGCTTCAACAGATATGAGAACTAATTTTTAAGGCATGAATAGATTGACGTTCTCCAAACATGTGTATATATGGATTGATTAAGAGAAACGATACTGTATTTTTAAATCACCGTGAATAGATTCATGAATCTACTCATAATGATACGAGCATTAATCGCTTCACAGACCATCAATAGAATCATGAACTTCTCATTTTTAATTTTAACACCAATGGTTATAAAATGCATCAAAAATATTTGCAATGCATGTCATTATATTCTACGCACCCCCTACATAACTAACATGAATTTTAAACAAGCTTTTTTCGAGTTTCATTCCTTTTGGATATTGAGATTAATAAATATATGAAAAACAACTAAAGCTATACTATTTTTACTAATTAGAACATTCAACGCCTAAGTTTAACAATCATTGAAATGAGAATTAAGAGATTCATGTTTGAGTGTGTCTTGTGAAAGAAAATGGAAAGGTTTAGCAAGAATAATAACATGTCTTCTCCCGGATATCACTTGTGTACTATTGGAATATCAATGTTATATAACATTGGACAACGAAGGTGTCACGTAACACTTCACATGCATATATTTTCTCTTTCCTCTTTAGACCTCCTTACGTGACACACATTCATTGGTCAATATTATCTAACATTGGTATTCCAATGGTACACAAGTGGTGTCTGTCTTCTCCCATAACGGCAAACTAACGAAAAGTAACGGCATGTGAGGTTGGTGGTGGTTGGAAAATCGAGGGGAGGTTTGTTGCAATTAGATAGAATTGAGGGGAGGTAGTTGTAATTTTCCAATAACTTTTTTTAAAAACAGGAGATTAGAAAAGTGCATAGCAACAACCATCTCATTGAAAATCTTATTAGAGAAGTTCAATGAAATAAAACACGACGAAGACAAAAGGATTGCGATAATTTGAAAGTTTCGTTGGTTTTTCATAGATTTCATTTAAGAGAAATGACCATATTTAAGGCATGTTAAATATTAAATGTAAACATTTCTTTTCAACTGAGTTTTAAATTTTATTTCATGAAATTGTGAACGTCTATCCCTTTCACTAGACCCAAGTTCTATTTGTGGATAATTAAGATCATTGTTAACCCCTGAAAATAGAGGAATGGGATTAATTAATACAATTTAAAATTTCAGTGACAAAATTTGGCAAGAAAAAACTATAAGAATCAAAATTGCACCTAACATTAAACCAGTAGACCAAAATTGAAATCAAACCTTATTTATTCTTAAGTTAGTCAAACGGTTTAGGCCAGTTTAGCAATGCAGGTCCATATCAATAAATGGTTACAGATAGGGAAGCTAGTGTCGTAGTCTTTGAATTTGGACTGAGTGTTGAATCAAAGTACCTAGTCACTTAAAAGAATGACTCATCAGTCAGTTGAATTCATATGCATGGCAAAATTTCAAAATAAAGTAATCATATGTTGTAAATTAAACCTTTTTTTTTTCTAAAAAAAATCATACCATTATTTTAAAATTTAAACGATTCAATTACAAGATAAATTTATTTTTCATTTTATTATTTTGATATAGAACTATATTCATAAATATGTCATACCAATATTTTTATATAGAATATCTATATTACATTATTTATGATCATGTTTGAGAAGATTTATATTTACATAAAAAGAAAGTTGGTCTAAAATTTGAATATCGATTATTCATGGTTGAGTTTTCCCAACCAATGCCAATGAGTAAATTTGAATAAAGAGCCGATTATGCGAGGGCTACTGCATAATTTCGTCTACATTAGAGGAAGCCCACCCATAGGTATGTTGAAATGCAATATTGATGCTGTTTTTATGGATAATAAGGTTGATATTGGTGTGTGCTTTAGGGACCATGATTGCCAATTCATTAAGGCCAAGACTATCACCTATTCATCATTGTTACATGTTAGTGATGGGGGAGACATTTGGTTTGTTGCAAACCATTAAATGGATCGGTGAATTGGACCTTCACAATATTATATTCAAGGATTAAAACGTGGTAGTGTACATCTTCAACAAGTTGCAACTCGATTGATCTCATTTTGGTTTCATTATTCGAGATTGTGATCTTCGTTTGATTAGAAAATACTTTAGATTGAGATGCCCCACTCCAAATCAAATTGAATTTTGCATTCACTTCAAATCAAATTTTAAAAAGAGAAAATTAAGATTTGGAATACGGATTATCAGGATATGATATGAAAATGTTGATATTAATCTACAACGGACAAATTAATCTAAAGGAAATTTTTTCAGCCTAACGTGCATCTTTGTGTTGGCGGTTGTGATAAACATTATGATATTGATAATCTCTTTTTACCTTGGGTTTCTTTGGAAAAATTTGGTATGGTATTTTTAGTTGGCTTGGTTTTACCACGGTCCATCCTGCTTGAGTTTCAAATACTTATCTTAATTTGGAAATTTAGGTGGTTATTCAAGAAGTATTTGCACATATCTTTGTCTAATTTGACTTTCATGTGTGAATTATTTGACGCGACGAAATGCTCGATTCTTTCAGCACAAGGAGAATTCGTTACAAAATCCCATCGATAAAATTAAGTTACAATGCTTCTGGTGGTTGGAAGTGAATCACACTTATCTTGCTTTTGATTATCATATGTGGTGACTTAATCCACTCTCTTGATTGAGAGTCCTTTTGTAACAATCTTTGTTATTCTATTTTTTGGTTGACGGCTTGACCTTGGTAATTTGATGTAACTAATGTTAAGATACTCATTATAGAAATAAATATATCAAAAAATGTGCATTTAACTTCTTAAAAGTTGTTATATAGGGTTTTCCAATGCAAATTTGTTTTTTTGTTGTTGTTTAACATGTGCCTAAGGGCACAAGTTAACATGACACTTTAAAAAAGAATATACAAGTTCCAAAACAAATTTACCATTTTAAATTTTCTAACTTGTGTAAATTTGCACTTGATAGAAAAATTCATTTTAAAATGATATTTTTTTGAATGAAAAATGTTAATATCTTAATTTCTCAAAAAAAATATTAATATCTTAATTGTAATATTAGTTTTTTTTACCTCTTTATCATGTTTTGATCCGTATATTTTCAACTCCATAACCTTTAACGCAAACAATTCGAGCTATTCATCAACATTCTTATGATGTTAAACGACCATTTTTAGTACTCTTTAAATCTTGAGAATATTTAAAATGACCCTACGCAAAATCAAACAATTTTTTTTTGTTTACAATAATACACGTTTAGTTATTCAAAAAATAATACATGTAAAGTTTTTGTTTCTAGGATACATGTTGACTTAGATTTTTCTCTTTGAAGGTATCAACCTAGATTATTATTTACTTATGAAAATGAATATCTGACAAATAAAATCTAAAGAAAAGAACTGTTAGTGCTAGATATGGATCTGGAAGGACAATCTAAGGAAAAAAGGAAAAAAGATATAAACGACATACCTTATGTTATAGACTACAGTATATAGCAACAGAATGCTACTCAGACAAATTATTAACCTTTTTTCCCGAAAAATACGTAAAAATATAAATCATACGTATCTAGCATAGCGTTATTCACACGCGCTGATCAGCGTTACAAGGGACGGAGAGAAAACTTAAACGGCGTTGTTAATGTGAGGCGAGAAATGCACGACGCGCTTAAGTGGCAGACACGCGCATTAGACACAACTCTACACAAGTAGTGAGTGAAGAAGTAGAGTCATGTGAGTGTGTGTATAAAACTACAAAAACAAGAGAACAAAAGTTTTTCTGGACTTTTCATTCACTCCTTTCTCTATCTCTACAAAGTATAATATTTACTTGTCCATCTCTTTTCTTTTTAATAATATTTTATGTTTTTGAATCTAAAAAGAAAAGGAATTACCACTTGTTTTGTTTCATAAGAAATTTTTCCTTAATGTTTAGATGATATCTTGATTGTAAAATTTTATATGATAAATTTACTTGAATTGATCTGGTGGTATTGACTTAAGATCTAAGAGTGATCTTCTCATGGAAATCTCATGTTTGATTCTTCCAATGTAAATTTAGATAGAATAAATTTAGCTTGATGTATGTTTGACTATGCAGAAGTTAATTTTGAATTAATTAATTTGTAAAATTGTTTTGATAAATATGAGTTGGAAAATAAACATGAGTGTAGAAATCACATTTAAAGTAATAATTTATAAATTGAATCAATTCAAAAGACAAAAAAAATTCTGCTCAAGAGCGTCTAAAAATTGAAGGATTTTAACATCACACAAACATAAAATAACAGCAAATAGGTAAAAAAAAAAACTATAACTAAAATAAGATTGATCAAATAAGAGCAAAGTCGGACCAAGAGTAAGGCCTATAAAAAAGTTATTTCTCATTAACTTTTATAAATAAAAAGAGCTTATATACAAACAAAAACACCATATGTATTGAAAGTTTTTTTTTAAGAAGCTAAAATAAGATTTTATTAAAATACAAGAAGAACAGCTCAAAGTTCACGAAATGCTAAAAAGATGTTCAATAACAAGAATGTTTTTAGAAGACAAAACCCCTTTGCAACACCAAATACAACAACACGGAAGCCAAAGAGCTCCTAAATAGATATATAATCTCGAACACCAAACCATGTGTATTGAAAGCTACTGGGCCAACCATGAACAAGAATATATTATGGCGAGTGAACTACATGAGAGAGAATCCATTATGATTATACTCAACTCGAGAGATAGATCTCTATAATTGTGTACATGAGGAAATGAGAGAAAACACCCATATGATTATATAGATTTGTAGGGGTTAAGATATATTCATATTGTTAACCGTGTAATGAGACAACAATTACGTATATAAACGAACCGAGTCATATGACCTCTCATTTACCGTAATAGAATAACCTAATCCATCATGGTCATAACTCTACAATTTCATAATTGTTTTTGAACTAACAAAAATGGATTATATTAACATCAACTGAGAGTCATTAATAACAAAAGGTGTGTCGTAAATAACCTCAAAAGTTTACAGTCATCACTTAATAAAAAAAACACAGAAGAAACATAAGGACTTAGCCGATGCCCATACAAAGAAAAGGACTTGACCGTTGCATATGAGAGTTTAAATCAAGATTGACATTATAAGCTTTCAAACACCAAAACAAATGTAATTTGACTTTATCTAACATATGGTGAATTATATTTTTCTTAGCCTTGTTGTTTCGCTCGTTCCACATAACCCAAATACAAAATAACAAAATCAACTGCAAGAAAGAACAGCGTGCTCGTAATTCTCCAGAAGAATGAATACACTGAACAAGATGATTATGTAGCACATCCGGATAAACTAAAGATATTCCAATCCATGATCTAACCATACACCACAGAGGGGCGAAAACGGGGCAAGAAATGAACAGGCGATGAGCCGTTTCTAATCCACCTCATCCACTCACACAAAATTGAAAGTCATGAGAAACGATGTTACGCGTTATCAAACAAATTGCTCTTAGTCGGTAATCTATTGCGAAAGAGCCTCAAAACCAAAACAAAACACCTTATAGGAGACTTGTTTGTAGCAAATTAAATCTGAAGTAGATTCCTTACTGTGAAAGTTCTGAATAATGATTAAATTATACGCATCCTTCACGGAGTAACCACCGCAATGGTCCTAATTAATTTTGACTAAAAAAACCAAACACACGCTTAGTAGTATTCAATATACATGCGCGAGAGAGAATTAATAATGCCTATTTCTAAAATATGATGATTTGGAATAAAACTTAAACATATCCCTAAAAAAAAGTACATATAGAATTGATTTTTTTTTAAATAAACTTATATATGGACGCGATGTAACTATAATAAAATAATAATATTATTTTGATTATAATATACTCCATCCTGGAATATTACTAGCTGGGTTGATACTAGAGCAAAACAATATGCGAGGATTAAGATATTTATATTTTTTTAAGAACTTAAAACGGTATATATTAACAATAGCTTATGCGTCTCTTTAGGACAAGACGTGCTAAAGAGATGTCGTTTAAATTACAACGAGTCTGTCAGTAAACAAGAAAAAACAAGAAGCAAACATTAGTTGATATTTAAATAAAACAACGGATCTGACCGTCATTACTGACAATCATAGACAAAAGCGACATTATTATCACGCATCCATCAATAAAAATGCAAGGCTTATTCAATCACCCGGTCCCTTAACTTAATTGATTGTTTCAATTTGGTCCCTTAATTATAATTTGTACCAATTTAGTCTCATATGTTTTGCTTCGTTACTAGTTTTAGTCCTTTCTGTTAGTTTCTCTCAAAAAAACGTTAACAGAAAGGACTAAAACTAGTAACGGAGTAAAACATAGAGAACCAAATCGATACAAATTATAGTTAGGGGACCAAATTGAGACAATCAATTAAGTTAAAGGACCGACCGATTGAATAAGCCATGTAATTTAACATTTTCCACAAGCTATGTAACAGGAGTATTGATATTATTGAATATTCTATTAAAATATTTATATTAATTATTATTCTTTTAGAAATGTATGTTCCACGAGCTATCTAATATGAGTATTGATATTATTGAATATTCTATTAAAATATTTATATTAATTATTATTCTTTTTGAAATGTTCATATTAATATTTTTTGTCAAATAGGACTAAAATCAAACTTCGATTCTTATATATTATTTATTTTCTTTATCAATCGAGTTAAGTTCACAGAGACATATTACTAATATTTTTTATTAATATATTATTAATAAAGGAATAATATATAAATTTGATTTAATCATCACAAATTAAAATTGAATTTTCCAAAAAACTTGATGTTCAAATCTGAATTGGAACTATTTTACGAAAAATGTTAATAATCAAATATATAAATATCATACTAGAAATTTGTATATATTTTTCTTCAATTCTAATTTTTTTGCGAACAAATGCTATAAAGTATATGTTGGCAAAATTAAAATTTCATTTATCAAGTAATTTTGATGTGAATCTTAGAATTATGAAAATGATGTTGATATTTTAAAGTAACAATAACAATAAATATTGAGAAAGAAAAAACGTGAGAGAATAATAATTTATCTAAAATGACAAAGGAAGATAATTGGAGAGAGAAGAGAAACCAATCTTGAGTTTCACTTTCCAGGAAGCCCTATTACTATCAGAGAGAAAGAAGGTTTATGAATGAAATAAGAAGATGAAAATGGTCGACAACAACAATAAAAAAAAATAGAAATAGAAAGAGAAAAGGTCGTTATTGAATTTTCTCACTGTTAACACTGCAACCAACACTCTTCTGTTTCTGCTGGACCCTCCACTCCAGAACCAGAAACTCAATTCTCTCTCACAACACTTAACCATAACTTTTTCTCTTCCAGTGGAAAAAGCCAAATTGACAGTAGTAGTAGTAGCCACAATTACAGCTCCAACAGCAACAGAAGCTGAAACTACCAGAAATCCATCAGAATCATCAGATTACCTTGTTCCTTCCTTCCTTCCTTTTCCTTTTCCTCTCCACACATATATACAATATTCTTACCCCACCATTTTAAGATCTACACCACCCCACATACACATTACATATATAATATTCATTTCATCCATCAAAAACATATAGTTGTGGCTACTACAAGGAGATTGCCTTCAGATTCAGGAGCTTTTGCTGATTGGGCAGCAACTAATTCAACAACAACTCTCCGTGCTGCTGCTCCAGAAGATCTTTCTCTCGGTTTCAATGCGGGTCCTACCGCCGGAAACGCCGGACCTTCCACCGGACCCACCACCGGATTATATAATAATTCATCTAGGTCCCTTAATTATGGACCTGAGATGGGTATGTTTGTTGTAGCACCATCTTCTTATCATCACCACCATAATCATCATGAAGCAGCTCTTATGTCTGATCCTCACTCTCTTAACCCCGCCACCGCTCTCGGTGTCGGGGTTATACCTTTGCTTACAGCTTCTCCATGTCTTGAAAATGAAAACATGTTGAACAGTAGAAGAAACCAACAAGGTATTCAGTTTTGGCATGAACAACATCATCATCAACAGCAACAACAACATCAACAAAGTCCACATTCACACTACTTGAAAAAACAACAAGGTTTTCTTGATCATCATAATACAAGTCCAACAAATTTGGTTCATGGTGGTGGTGGGTTAACTGTTTCTGGTACCAGTAGTGGTGGAGGAACAACAACGTGTCAAGATTGTGGAAACCAAGCAAAGAAAGATTGTAGTAATAGAAGGTGTAGAACTTGTTGTAAAAGTAGAGGTTTTGATTGCCCTACTCATGTTAAGAGTACTTGGGTACCTGCTGCTAGAAGAAGGGAACGTCTTACTACCACGGCTACGACGACGGTGGTTGCTGGTGGTGGTTCTAGTGGTTCAACTTCTGGTGCTAAGAAACCTAGACTTATTGCTTCACAAACTACTTCTCATACTTCTACTTCTAATACTACCCCTCCTAGAAGCTTTGATACTACCTCTAGCCATCAAGGTTTGTTAATTCTCATCATTTTTTTCCTTCATAATTTTAGGTTTTTAAAAATAGTGCAAGTTTGGAATCATGATGAGTTTGACAAAATAATATTCTTGTAGCTCAAAGTACTTTCTTTTTGTTGATAAAATCACAATGGCTCAAGGCCAATTTTAGAGAGTTTATAGTTAGATGTATAAGCTAGTTAGCTACACTAGTCCATTGATTTTCTCAATAGCTACATAAGGCATACATAGCCAATGAAAAGATCAACCATCTAGTTTAACTGACTAGTATAACTAATTTTTAACTCTAATTCATTGTCAATCTAAACATACACTCTAAACTCTTGCATGTTTTTCTGTAGCGTTGACGATGATATGAACTTGATCAAAATTAGTTCGAGATTTGATTATTTAATTAACTTGTTAAACTTGATTCATGAATTTATGAGTTACGCTCGAGTAATCGACTTGTTTAGTTGATGAATTAGTTTAATATTTTAGTTAGTTTAATTTTTTTGGGGTTTATTAGTGTATGGATTGAAATAATTGTATTAATGTGTGCAGATGCAGGTTTCAAAGAGTCAATGCCAGGTCAAGTACGTGCAACAGCAGTATTCAAATGTGTTAGAGTGACATCAGTGGATGATGGAAAAGATGAGTATGCATATCAAGCTGTAGTGAAGATTGGGGGCCATGTTTTCAAAGGTTTTCTTTATGATCATGGTATTGAGAATAGGGAAGTTTATCCTAACCTTTCTGAGCTTCATTTAGGTGGCGGTGGTGGTAATAATAATGGTGGTGCTAATAGAAATGGAGTGTCTTCTTCATCACCAATGATGGATCCTTCTCATGATGTTTATGCAGCAGCTTCAAGTGGTGGTGGAGGTTTACTTGGAGGTTCAGCTTATGGTAATCAAATAAATTGAACTGTCTTAATGTTTTTCCAAGTGCAGCAAGGTATTAATAGTTATGCTTGGAGAGGCTTATGACGTTTGTAGTAGTTATCTTTGAGGGGTGAAGAAATTAATCAATTTTCTTCTATATAGGTTTTGTACCTTATTGCATATGTCACTCTTTTCTGCATTTTTCAACATGGTTTCAGTTTCTATTCTTTGTTCTCCAAAATTTGCCTTTGTCATTTTATGAGATCAATGATCATTCAATGACAAAGGAGAGTATCATTATTTAACTGTTATAGACAAATAGTTTATGTATCAAATTAACTCAAAATGGAAAAGCAAAGGTCCATTAATCTTGTTTTATTACTTGCTAATCTCACTGTTTTTAAATTTTAATGACCATTATTTATTGTAACAACTGTTTACCTTTTCCTTTTCTTTGACAGCTTATTCCCCTTTATTTTCACTGTTTTATGTATTTTAAATTATATTTGATGTTAAAGTTGAAATCTACAGTGTGATCACCTTGACAAAAATCTACAGTATAAAGTCTGTATGATAAAAAAGATAATGATGAATTTTTAAATCTTAATATTTTATGATAATTGGTACATTGAACTATTGATGTAAATTCAACTCTTTGTTCTTAATATATATGTATTTTTCAAGATGATGTATACTTGGTATGTTGGCATGATTCCTTTTTTTCTGAATAGTCATACTACACTATTTCCATGATTTATATTCTATATATTATACTATATATACCAATTGGATCCTATATATAGATTGCTTTGTTTTAAATTTTGTAGACTAAAAATAAATGTATGTTTTTACAAGTAGTTTCTACTTTAGACTTAAGCATGAGAAGTAGTTGTAACGTCACCATCATTTATATGTCTGTCTTTTTCATCCTTAGTTCATTGGTCTTCTCTATGCGTAAGCAGCCTGCAAACTTTTTCTGCATTTCATCAAGACATGATGTACTCTTATTTCCAATTGTTCTTCTTTATAATTCAGACAATGACCATTACACTGATTTATCTCATATCTCATCCATCTTTTTTAATGCTTGTTCTAGTCATATTCAAGTCTGCATTTAACTCTTTTGTTCTTCCATTTTAATGCTCCCCCATTGTGCTTTGCAATAATAATTCTTTATGTCTGTTAGTTGCACATTCTTTGTTTTTACAAGCAAGCATTTTTTTGTTGTCAAAAAGTACTTAATTATTTGGTTTAAATATGTTTTAGTCCCAACAAATAAACCTTTTGTTTTAGTCTTGCTAATTTTTTTTATATATATATTTTAAGTCCCTGTAAATATATCACTTTTTGGTCGGTCATTAATGTTTTATTAATCCTTGCATATATAATTTGTTTTATTATGATATATTTTGAGAGATCAATATTATATTTGTTAACTCGTGTCCTATAAGGAATCTAAAAGTAGAAATATTCCTTCAAATTTTGTGCATTCTATTTATTATAAATTGAAAAATTAAATTGAATGTACACATTCTAACAAAAAGTTACTATGTTAGATTCTTTATCTTGTGCCTTGCCTTAAGGGCACAAGTTAACATTTTCCTATATTTAAACCTAATTTATATTACATAATACTAGTATTTTTTTAGCATGTTGATATCCTTGATGTTGTCTGGTATGTCATTTCATTTTATCAGAATAAATGGTGTCTATGTTGCTTTCTCAGTATTTAATTTTATATATTTAATTATCTGGGAAGCTGCAGTTTTTTGTCACATGATTTTGGCTAATGGATAAAAAATAATTGATTGTCTCAATTCATTGCATATTTGGATGATCTTTCTCCACATGCTGCCCCCTTTTAGTTGTCTCAACATATTTTATACAGCATGTGGATTGAAATAATCCTTTTTTCCCTTATAAAAATGTCTGCCTTGTCTTTGCTTGCGATACTATTTTACTCCTGTATAAAGTATAGGATTTGCTTGTGACATGGTATATATTATAGTTTAACATATTTATATTGAGGTTTGTAATCACATTTATGTCCTCATCCTTAGTTTTCTTTGAATTTTTTTGTCTCATAATGTTGAGCTGTCCAACACTGCCTAAAGCTTGTCATTGAAATTGTAATCATTGAGTTTGCCTTTTCATATATGGGTATCAATTATTCTATGTCTCTAGCTAACTTAATCAATATGCATATGGTTGAGTTGTACTGGAAAATTGAACAAGTTGTTTGTGCCCAAAAACATGTGTTTGTCATGTTCATTAATTTGGGACATTTTGTTTCTCTTGTGTGTGCTACTTGTGTTGCATTTCTGGGATTTGGCAGTGCATATACTTGAATTGTGTGTTCCTTTAAGTACCTTCATTTGGTTTCTTGTCCAATGTGAATGATTGGACAAATATATCTGTGTATTCTTGGTGTGATCCTCTATATTTGGGTTTTTTTTGTATTGTTAGAACTTATGCTATACAACTTCACATGATTGGTGTAATGATGGTTGTACATGTCTCCACTGGTGGGTACACTGCCCTTGAATTGTTCAAGTTAAAGTAGTACTCCATGTACTATAAATTTTGTGCATCTGAGTTTGGTTATAAAAAGAATTTGGGCTATGTTGCTTGGATTGAGATTCTCTGTAGTCATAGGTAGTAAGTTGGGATTATTAGATCATCTGATGACTCGTTGAGGATCTGATAGACCCAACTTACTAATTGCACGTACCTGACTTAAATTCGAATCTATGGTATGTTTTTCTTTTGTTATGTCCAAATATTATTGTCATTGGTTAAAAGTTATTCTTGTATGTGTACATATATTGCACAATTGTTTCTCATGTTGATATGCATGGTTTGCACATTATTGTGCTGTTTTTAAAAATGACAAATGATAATTTTTTTTATAATAATGTTAGTGGGGGAGTGAATCCACAACATCTGTGTCACTAAAGTCTTTGATAGTGCATTGTTATTTAATTCCATGACATGCTCCTTGTTTTGTATTGCTCCAAATTTCTGTTGGTTTTGTTTTAAAGTTTGTTTTCAATTTCTTCATAACAGTACTATAGTGTTCTTAATAGGAGTGACAACAAAACTTACTCTAACACTCTACTACACTCATTCTATTATTGGGTTAAGTTCTTGTGAGTCCCACATTTAATGTGGGACCCAATTTAAAAATAATGAGACTAGTATGAATTTGCACAATACTATTGTTTTAAAGTCTGTATATCCAACTATTATTCTAGATCTTCCTAATTCCCTCCAAAATTTTCCTTCTCCCATATATTGTGTGTGCAATACTATATATCTCTTATTTAAGCTTCATTCAATTTTGCACCAATAACATGGTAGCTGCTAGTTTATTTATTTTATCTCCCTTTCAATGGGATTGTGTATCATTTTGAATTGAACTTCAAGATTTGGCTTAGGTAATCTTGTGGATATTTTATGCTGTTTATATTGCCTTTATTAAATTTGAAATTGATTGGGATTGCGATGTTTTGGTGTTGCAATGCCAACGGTTTCAGAAAAGGAAATATCATTTACTTTTAAATCCAGATTTTTATCAAGATTTAGTGTGGCTTCTCAATTTGATTCTAATAATTTGGAGCTCTATCATTATTTTTAGAAGCTTGAATGAGTAGATTTTGGTTAATTTTGATTTTTCTAATTTTATTTTGATGAATTCTAATATCGTCATTGCTTTATTTTTTAAAAAAGTATTTATTGCTATAGTGTTAAATTTATATTTTCAATGTTGTAGCATGTATATTTAGTGGAGGTAGTTGTTTACAGCCTGTGTAACTGTGTGTGCGCCGAATCTAGTTCTTTACGCTAGTTACCAAATTTAAATACTAGAAGCTAGTATAGTATCTAGTTTTGCTTCAAAAAAATGCAAGCTATCTAGCCGTTGATTTTATGTACTTGAAGAAGTCTAACGTCAAATAGATGAAAAAATAGGTCCATGTTTCGTTTGACAGCTAGTTTTAGGTATAATAAAGGGCTTTCAGGTTCCAAATGAATTTGACTTCATGAACTAGTTAATAATCCTCGTAAAAAAACAACTAATGGTACTTATATTTATTAACCTATATAAAATATTCAAACCTACTTGGACCATCATATGTGCATATTCATAGGCGCATACTTCACTTTTCAGCAGACATTTTTTGGTTAATTCGGCTAAGAAATATTTTCTTATTTCAGCCGAAAGCGTAATGTTATTTATATGCTCATGCAATTGTTTGCTCTAATTAATTCCAAGAGTGCACTCTTTGATGCATTGCACCAACTATGAGTTTATTTTGTTGTAAAAAATGATTTATCTTATCATTTTCACTGTATTTAACGATGTTATATTAAATCCATAAAATTTAGGTTTGTATTTTTAAGGGTTTTGTTAGCCGGTGTTTTATCCGCAGGTTAAACAATATATTAATAGAAGAAATTTTGTTTTGAAAATACTTGTCTTAGACAATAATTACACCCTTTTTTTTACTCAAACTTATTTATTTTGGTATTTCAACCATTGCACTTTAGGGCACTCGTTAACATTTTCAATATTGATTTTTTTATTCTTAAATAAAATGTTTTCTAAAGGGCATTTTTTAGATGAACAGAAAAACAATTCAAAATCCGGGGAAGTATTGAGTTATTATTGGCAATAATGTTTGTGAAGTTATGGCATTTCCATTTTCACCATAAAGCTGCAAAGATTTCTGATTTTCTGAGAAATTTTCCATGAATTCTTCTATTATGAACAAAATTTCTTGCATTTCCTAAGCAAAAGTTTCCATTGTGCCTCTTATGATCGTAGGTGTTTGGTCCATTTCACAAAATGCTTTGACAACAAAATGAAAAAGTAGACCATTTCCAATGCAATATTTACTTCAAATAGTTAGGTTTATTCATATTTGGGTATACGCGCACAGCCTCTATATATGGTAGACAAAGACAATGGAACCTAGCTACACAACTTATAATTCACACCTAAATACTAGGTTGTCCTATCCACTAGCAAATGACATTACATTACATGCCAACTTTCGTACGAAAAGGAAACAAGGGAGGTGCAAAGATATTTTGGCAATGTTGTTAAGGGCAGACAGACTAACTTTCACGTGATCGTATTTATGCAAACATGCCAACATGGCTGCTTATGATAATTTCTGTGTAAAAAATAACTAAATACCCTTGGAATCAAAGAAAATAAAACTCAAAAAGAAGTTTAGATGTTGGTTAGGCTTTGTCATGTCAATGCCAATAATTTGTTGTTAATTACATGAAATTAGTGGTGGGTTAGGGTAGGCAATATTAATGAACTAGGGGTGCTAATGTTAAAGTTAACATTTTTTTTCGCTGGGAATTTAGAGTGCAACTTGTTGGGATACAACTCAATTTTTCCTAAGAATATATATTTTTAAAACATCCTAAAAATAATTGAACAGCTTCAAAGATGTGATTATAAGCTTTAAAATTAATTGTTCCAATACATTTTCAGGAAGATCTAACTCAGTTGTTATTATCGATATTGTTAAGTTTTAAGTGATATTTGACATTTTGTTTACAAATAAAACAAACACATTTTACACGAATTTAACCTAAAACCTTTTAGAGATATGTGAGTTTCATGTGATTTTTGACATTTTATTTACAAATTTAAAAACACATTTTTACGTCTATAATTAATCGATTTTTCCCAACCTTATTTTAATTATCTTTCTTGGCTACTAATGAAAATGACTCATTAGTAACTAGGACATTGGTCTCATAGTTGATTCAATCGAAGCTTATGATAATCTATGTGAAACCACTTGGTACCAAACTAATTATGATGGTTTTATACTAAATAATTATTTTTAGGTGAATGCTAAACATTGCCCTTAGGGCATTGGCTAAACAACTAAAATAAGCAATTTTTTTTTTCATATAAAAAGTGACGTAATTATTATTTAATCAAAAATCAAAACTTATATTTTCAAAATAAATTTTTTATTTATAGTTTCCTTAACGAGTACACTGAGAACACCGGTTTTCAAACCTTTATTTTTATCACTTTCACCAAAGCTTTTGTGGAATACTATATTACTAGAACTGTAGTAACAATAGTATAGGATATTGAACTTTCGATGGAGGGTCCTTTGAGCATCTTGATTTGTTTTATAATAACTCAGTGTCTTAATTGTTGAGAATCAAAAATAACTTTTGGCGGGCATGTGCATCAATACTCAAGTGCTACTAAAACTTTTATATCAAATTCCATGCTTAATTTGATTAGAATCATTCTAAAAGTTTCTTTTGTTAGGTTAGTTTATTGATCAACTTTCTAGTAATAAATTGCACTCATATGCTTCAAGATATTATAGTGATGTCGTACAAAATTCCAAATTCTTTGCTAATAGACCTAACTATACTATAAATATATAGTTTACCTATCTTTTTAGCCAAATAATAATTTTTTTGTGAGATCTAATTGGGTCCTTAATAATTTTCTCACAATCCAATTTAGTCTCAACAAATTTTTTTTTATCAGACAAGTTCTTGCCATTTTCTAATTAAGGAGATATTAGTCTTTGTGTTATAAAATGTTAGAGGCTAATTTGAGTATTATTTTTTGTAAGCGAGAAAATAGGAGGGACCAAATCGAGAGTCTTAGTACTCCCTCCATTCCAAAATGATTGGACATTTTGTTCATTTTACACATATTGAGACAAATATATAAGTGAAACAAAGCGAAAAATGGTTGAGTGTCATTGTCAAGTATTGGTGCATTCACCATTATTATCGATGCAATGTAAAATATATTTAATTGTGAGCGCTGAAATTAAAATTAATTAATGTTATATTTTTTCAATAAAAAAGTAATAATTTTTTCTTTTCGAATTCTTGTTTTTAATTTTTTATATTTATTTTGATTCAGTAGTTTTTTTTCATTAATGTATACAAATTTTATACAAATGTTATATCATATTACCTCTCGACCAAACTCCAGATTATCAGTACCGTTTTTTCTTTACAACAACAGGGTTAACACAAAAAAAGTTACGTTTTCATGATATATCTTTAAATTTATTTAAATCTTTTAAAATCGTCTATTAAAATAAAATTATCCTTTAGTTTTTCTTTTCTTGTGACCATTGTTACTATTACTCCCTCCGTCTTTATATATAAGCTCTATTTGATATTTTTCATATTTATAAAGAAACATTGTCGGGACAACTAATATGTCTATTTTGAGTGTGAATATTTCTGAATTATTCTTTATTTGTATGTGTATTAAACTTGACACATTTCATATTTCAAGAGAAGTTAATAATATTAATGAAGGGTTTGTTTAAGAATGTTGTGAAAGTGACTCAAAATTGGAGAAATTGAAGTTTGTTGAAGCTGTCAAATTGGAGCACGATCTGGCAAAATCAGAGCACGATTTTGCGTTGTAACAGAAAAACAAATCGTATTTTTGGGCCTGATTTTGTTCCAATTTATGATGGATTCTTTTACTATATATATATACATGTTTTGTATCAGAGTAAACCTTGAGATAGAGGGGGCTCAAACAAGGGTTTAGAAAGACAACAACAAAACTAGGGTTTATATAGAGTTTGTCTTTTGGGAACAAACACAAACACTAGGGTTTGAGGGTTGATTCTTTGTGGGAAACACTATTAGGATTGAGTCTCTTGGTTACGGGAAGAGATTGAGACTTTGGGTAGAATTAGGCGGGAGACTTATTCTTGTAACCCATTGATATCTCTTTTGTAAAGTTACTCGTCATTATAGTGGAAGAGAGGGCTGCTCTCTCCTCCAGATTAGGTCAATTTGGATTGAACTGGGTAAACAAATTCTTTTGTAGTCTCTCTTCTTTTCTCTCGCTGTTTTCTACTTCTGGTTGTGATTATAACTGTTACCCACTTGTATTGGTTGCTTGATTATTCCTTGCTCCACACATCAAGTTTTTATTGGTGTGATTTTTTCATCGAATTCTCAACAAAGAAAAAAATATAAAATGTATTTAATAATTTGTATAAGGATTTGTATTTAGGGACACAATTTTTTCTCAAAGAGTGCTTATAAATTAGGGACGGATGATGTACTTTGTTATAAAGTGATGTGTTAAACCTCAACTTTTGCAAACATTTTGTGATCATGGATCTCCTCCAAATAATGGAACCATTGCAATTCTTTCTCCTTGTCATCTCTCACTTATATCAACGCATCAATTTCAATAGTTGGCATTGAACAAAAATGAGTGTATCGCAAAAAACTCAAATTCCACATTGAAAAGTATAAGATTTTAAAAAAAGTTTATCATGAGTAATATATAACTTCACTTTTTAATCTAATTTTTTAAGTATAAGCTAAGCTCAAAATGAAAATTTAATATTGTATTAAATATCTACAAGGTTCTTATACTTCACTACAGAGTATAAAACACATATACAAATATGGATATCGGACACGGCATAAACATTGACACACAAACACGGACGATCATTTGAGAAAACTATATAGCATAAGGTAATTATATGTGTCGGTGTTAGTCACACAAATCTAACCCGAGGAATATCAATGGAGCGCGTGGATTAAATTTTACAAGTAATCAAAGACGATACGTGAAAATACAAAGTTGAGTTGAAGCACGTTTGATATGTATTTGATAAAGTGTGTGACTGCTGTAAATTGATTTCCATATTTTACGTTCTGCTAGCTACTGCATCTTTGTATTGCTTTAGTTAGTTTGCAAGACACATTGCTTCTTGTCCCACTTTTTTTAATAGACAAAGCACATCAAAATAGATTGTCACATAGTTTGCACCAAAATTTCACACAAATCTTTCAAACTCATTCATGTCTCCCCTTCAATTATGTTAGCGAATCTAGTCGATCACCAAACATGTCAAACTTGTCCCTTTCTACAATATCTTTGACAAGAGAGTCACCAAAATATCTTCTTGTCCCACTTTAGAATTGAATTCTCCATAGTTTTTTTTTTCTTTCGTTCTTATGATGTTTAATTTAATTCTTAGTTTGTTTGTGATTTGTAGTCACTTTTCTGTTTTAGTTTTTCTTAATAAATCTTGTTTTAGTTTTTTATAGTCGAGTTGGTAAACCTCGGAATATATCCACCATGTTTGCTGTCTTTGTGTCTTAATTGTGATTTAGTCAAGTTCTTAGTAGATTTCTGGAACTTGATGCATCTTGGTCATTTCGCCTTCCGCAAACCATAACTTATTTTGATCTCTACCTATGATGCATCGGTACTTCTTAGATTAAGCGTGTATGAATACGTGTGTCCAACATTGACACGACATGACACTGACACATATAATTACTCTGAATTATGTGATTTTATCAAATTATTAGTGGTGTCGACGTGTCAGTGTCACCGATATTCGTGTTCGACTATCTGTGCTTCATAGGTCTCTACTTATCCGATTGCAAATTCTCATTATAAAGCTAAGAAACAGAGATAAACCTTCTATTGCGTTCCCAAAGACAAAATAGTAAGTTTTGATTGTCAAAAATACGATTAGTTGAAGCTGATGAGTTTTAAGTCCACCTCTCATTCAATATTTGATGAACAACTTAGGTTAACCTTGTTGGAGTCTATAAATAAGATTTAGAGTTTTATAAGAGGATATAATCTATCTAAATAGGATTTATCCTTTTCCGTTTTAAAATTTTCAATCATGAGTTGCTAACCTTTAGATCAATATGCATGACCTAAGGAGGAAAGAAGAACTTAAACAACCGACTTAGTAATTGGTTACAAAAGAACGAATGATCTTAGAAAGTATCTTGTAATTCCTATTTTAAGAAGATTAACCAACAATTTTCAAATCATGTGAAATATTTACCCTCACATTTTCTAATGAATAGATTTAAAAGTTTGTTTGTTAATCTTCTTAAAATGGAAATTTCAATATACTTTCTAAGATTATTCGTTCTTTTGAAACCACAAACGTCACTATTTTGAAAATAAAATTATTGTTTTACATATGCTCACCTTTTGACGAGAACTCTAACAAAATTTAGCCAAATAGGAAGATATAACATCCACCTAATGCATATTAAGTATTAACCTTCAGCAAAAAGATTAATATCGTTAACAAAAGTATGGTGAGATAATTTAGAACCATCACGACATATAGTCAAATGGTTTTTTGCTTGAGAGATCCCCCAACAAATTCTCAAAATTTTCAAGGAAATAATCTGCCGGAGTTAACTTGATTCAGCTTTAAGCTAAAAAGAGCAATTGCTCGTTTAGATTGACTTATTTTTAGAGCTTGTGCAAATCAACTAATGCAAATAAACGAGTATTAATGTATTATTTATATGTTTTTAAGGTAGTTTATGAAAAAACAACTCATGAATATACAATTTTCGTCAATAAAATCATTTGAATTAACATAAATACTTAATTATTTGCATAAACTCTTTTCCATAAACTCAACCCAAACATGCAAAGAACCATTGTCCACAAGTTTGTTAATCACTTGGGTAAGGCGTTCCATGACTAGAACAAAATGGTACGACTGAATGAGAGGTCTCCTTGCCCCCATTTAAGGCTATATATAAAGGGAAAAGAAGAAAAACAGTGAAATGGAATGAAATAATGTAAGTATAATTATTAAATTATTCAAAATAGAATAAAAAATTTGTTATCTTATTATTTTATATTTTTTAAAGAATTTAGTCTTAAATAACATAATGACTTTTCAAAAGGTTATAGGAGTGACTAACTCGAATGGAGCAACAAGCCGTAACCATGACAGGTGGAGCAAACCAGGAGAGATCAAGTGCAATATTGATGCATCAATCTCTAAGGGACATAGTTGTTATGGAATATAGATGTGTATCAGAGGAGAGATCATAAAGGTAAATACAACTTGGTTTTTAGTAGTACCGCAACAACATGAAGGAGAGGCAATGGGATTAAAGGAGGAGATAAAATAGCTTGGCAATATGAGTCTCTTTAAGGTGTCCACCGAATTTGATTACAAACAAGTAGTTGACGACATAGTTAAGAGACTCAACATGAATTTCATATTTGACGCTATTCTTGATATTTGTAAAGCTCCACTTAAAATCTACCTAAACGTAAAGACAAGTTTCATTAGTAAACAAGCAAATAGTGCTGCAAAATACTTACAAAATGCAAATAGTGTTATCAAAGTATTCACTTACAAAATACAGAGCTTCATAACACAATAAAAATTGCTTACAAGATTATTTTCTGGAATACTCGGAATACCTACTAAAGTCATTACAAAAAATTCATTTTTAAATGCATCAATATAAGTTCTGAAATTTAATTTTCTAAAACAACTGAAATATTTTAAAAAAAAACCTAAGGTATGTGCACCCTCTTGTTACCATTATAAATAAAAAAAATAATTTTTAGGATCATTGAACAACAGATGCATCTGACTAATATCATAGGTCAGATCATCAATTATTCAATAACTCTATATATATATATATATTTTGCGTATAATAGTGACAGACAGACATAGATAGGATTAAGACATTTGCGGAGGTGTTCATAGTGAATTGGGGAGTGCAGGTAGTATCTTCCTTAATTGTAGTGGATGATAACTCCAATGATGGCCACAGATAAACTAGCCCTTTCTTTTGGGTATTGTTTAGGCCTATTTTCCATTCCTCCCACATGTCAACACCCCCCCCTCCACATATTTTTAGAACTACACTACTTTTTTTTGAACTATACTACTTTTGAATTGGGTATGTTATGTAAAACTGAAATTCCATTAAGCACAAAATTTGTTGTATTTTTTAAACGTGTACATCCAATTTTCAGTTGTGTTATTTAAACACAGAATTTCCAACACAGTATACAGTTGAGTGGGGATATCGATCTTGAGACGATAGAACAAACATAGCTGCAAAATTGATAGGAGATGGATATCACCAAATATTAAACTACTCTAATTACTATTGTTATCTAAATCTAAGGAGATAAAGTACTAAAAAATTTCATTGATTCATTATGAGGTCGTATAATATGTTTATATAGGTAAATGCACAACCACAATAAGATAAGTGTACGCTAACATATTCAATGCTCCTACATTATATCCTTTTAGATTAAGGTGAGTCATACTTGTTTCTAGAACTAGCAAAGTCACCACATAAGTGCTCCTTATTTTATGTATCATATAAAAAACGTATAATATAAAATGTGTATTTAGGTTTGTATGAAAAAGAAACAGTTCTCTTTGTTGGGACATCGAGCTTCGAATAATCACACAAGTGAGAGAAACACCACACTTTAACCTAAATTCTTAAGACATTAGGTTAAGTCGGTCATCTCAATTATAAAATTGTGCACTCATGTGTTTAATTGGGCTCAACTGTGGTGTTGAGAAGTTGAGGTTTTATTTTCAGGGGTTTGATCAGTTGGATGATTTATTGAAGAGGTTTTGGTGAACAGTATTTGATATGTGATCGGATTTTCTTTATGGTTACTTGTGAGAAAGTGTAGGGGTTTGGCGGTGATTTAGGTGCTGACTTAGGTTTTGGTGCTTATTGGTGCTGACGGTAGCCCTTAATTTAGATGTTGATTTGTTTTTTTTTTAGGTGTTCCGCCTATACACGACGTCTTAGTTTTGTAATTTCTGTTTATCAGTCTATGTTCGTCTTGTGCATGGACTTGATCATTAATAAATTTTACAGTTAAATAAAACATTCGCTTTTTCATATAATGTGACACATACTACTCACACGTGATATATCGATATTTTCCAATTTATTAGGTGGAAAAAGTTTCCCACATTGTTTTATGCCTTTATCTGATGTGGCATGAATATTTCGATTTTGTGAAAATTAAGATCATAAATGGTTTTCTTGTGAAAATTATATATATCTTTTGAAAGATTATAATATGTTTTTTTAGAGAATTAAGATCTTATATACACATATATAAGTGTTTTTTTTTTTATCTATGACTATATCAATAATACAAATATCTCAAATAGAAGAAGTTATAAAGTAGAGGAAGTATAGGATGTTGGTAGGGAAGCTGTATAACTCACAAGCCACAATGTAATTAGGAATGAACAAAATGATAACAGTTGTGCTCCACTATACTTTGCAATGAAATGGAAGAAAAATCACACATTATCTTTCACATCTTGCTATTACTAATGCTATTCATAATTAATGCATGCATGGTGGCATTTGAAAGTGATGTGAAGTTTGTTTCTTCTTTTTTGTTCCCTTTTCCCTATTTATTCTTGTTTTTCTTTCTCGTTTTTCCTTAGTATTTTTTGAAATTGAATTGATATTTGCATGGATGTAGTGAAATATTACTAAAGGTGTGGTGAATTACCAATAGGTACTTCCCTTCTTTTCTTACAAGATTTAGGATGTGTTTTATCTTTACACATCAATTAACTATTAATTGGTTTTTAATCTACATGCTAAGACCTTAAAAAGAAGAAGTTTTGAAACAAAGGAAGTGGGATTGTTGGTAGGTAAGATGTGACAGTTGTGTTCCACTCCACGGTGAAATGGAAGAAAAAATCATCTTGCTAATGCTATTCATAATTAATGCATGCATGAAACAATTTGAAAGTGATGTGAAATTTGTTTTCCCTTTTCAATATTCCCCTCTTTAGTTGTTTTTTTTCTCGTTTTACGTTGGAATCTTTTTAAAATTTATATGGATGTAGTAAAGGTCTGTTACTACATGCTTGGAAAGAAATAGACTGATTAACAGTCAAAGGTTATGATTAAGGGTGATCAAAACCGAACCAATCTAACAGAAAAACCGTAAACCGGATCAATTCAAATCGAAACCGTAAAAATTGCATTTGGTT
Organism: Medicago arabica; assembly: GCA_946800305.1. Lineage (NCBI taxonomy): Eukaryota > Viridiplantae > Streptophyta > Magnoliopsida > Fabales > Fabaceae > Medicago > Medicago arabica. The sequence goes on from OX326970.1 coordinate 5,835,457, forward strand.
TGGATGTATTTGGATCACTTTTTTACTCAACCGTACGGTTTGGTTTGGTTTGTGGTTTTCATTTTATCAACCAAACCAAACCAAACCGCAATATAATAAAAATATTATTAAACCTATGTCATCTAGACCAATACTCATAAAAACTCAATGAATTTTTTTATAAAATGACATATTTTTTTTCTCTCTTGTTAAGTTTCTTCTTTGCTTTTTATTTCAAAAAGTATTTATATGCTACTTGAACTTTTAGAGAATGATAAAATATTAGTATTTTAATTTTTGTCCACGTTTTTAATTTGGTTTATGCTGTTTGGTGAAAATGAGAATGTAATGTGGAATGAAATTAAAAATATTATCGAAAACATTGTTGAAAATATGTTGTGTTTTACCTTTTTAATGTTGGAAACAAAAAATCGTACTGTCTCAAAAAAACCGCATCAACCGATCCAATCCAAAGCGCATTGGTTTGGTTTGGTTTGATTCAGATTGTATTTTAAAAGTCAACCAAACCAAACCAAACCACATGTTTTTTTATCTTGCGGTTCGGAAGACTTTTAACCTCAAAATCGAATCAAACCACACCACAAACACCCCTGGTTATGATTTATACACCGATCACTTACATAGAAACTTTTCACACATAATCATTCAAATTAAGTGTGGTGAGAAAACTTATATGGATATAATATATATGTATGTCAAACTTTATAGGAGAATTGGTGGTAGCCAAAATCTCAATTTTGGTTTTAAACAAATGATTTTATTTAACATACTAATGTTTGTTTTCTTGATCATCGGATTTTAACCCGAACACGGTAAGAAACACCAATCTTCAATGTTTCTTTAGTCTTAGATGAAGCCACTAATAGCAAAAACCTTGACTATTTTGCTAAAATATTGATGGATCTTGACATTTTGGATTTTTTTTACTTAACTTTCTTCCAATGGAAAGGAAAGAATAGTATACACCTTTAATGTTGTAGTGCACATACAAACTACATATTTGGCTGAGAAACAAAGAGAGGAACGACAAAGTAATAAATTTTCTGATGATACACACGTATTGTTGGTCATTAGGGTAATGCAGTGACAAACAAGGACTATATTTAGGACACCTCATCTTGGAGTGGTATGAGATTTTCAAATGTTAATGTTATTAATGATCGTTTTAATCTCAATGTTGCTCACGACTTGTAGATATTGAAGCATCTTTGGAAGGATATAGATGCTAGAGAAAGTAAACAGAAGATATATACGGACGAGGAAGAGAAAACATAAACTATTAGATAGTTTTATTTTGAAACATAAACTATTAGATATTTGAATATTCCTTGAAAAAAAGAAGATATTTGAATAATTGTTTTATTGCAAGTGAAAAACCTTATATGGAGGTAATCTCTAGCGTGAATAAAATAATACGTAAAAGAAAACCCACTTGGCTAATACCCTCTCTAGGGTAGAACATCTACTTGTTTGATAAGACGTTAAGACCACTAAACGAGCTTATAGTTTATAGTGGATGACTTATAAGCTCGTCTGACAAAAAAAGTTCTGTTTGAGAATGATCTTTCACCACGAGCTTATAGCTTATTTCACGAGCTTATAAACTATTTTTCACACGCTATTCCAAGTAGCATTTGAGCTTATAACTTATCATCTTTTCTTCTAATTTTACCCTTATGTTTTTATTTAAAATCCACTTTTATCCTTTTAACTCAAACTAAAATAGTTATATAATAATTATCAGTTGTGCTTCCGTTCTTTTTTTCTTTTGAGAGAATGCCTTCCATAGTTTTTTTTAATAGAGTACGTTCCAACGTTTTTTCCTATGAGAATGTTACTTTATTTTTTTAAAGCTGAAGAATACTTTCGTTGTTAACAAGTCTTATTACGTAACTTAACTGTAACAATTCAGTAAAATAAATTATTTCAGATATTATTATGTAACTATGCACTGTTGTTAAATTGATAATAATAATAATAATAATAATAATAATAATAATAATAATAATAATTGTAGTGAATAAAAATTAATTTAGTTTAATCTCTAAATACTTAAATATTAAGTGATATGAATTATAGTATGAATTAAAAATGCCCTTTTATGTCATTTTACATCTAACAGCTAGTTGAACCGCTAATTTTACCAAACACTTCAATTAGCTTATCAGCTATCGGTCATCAGCTAGCTTATAAGCTATCCATTATTTTTACCAAACAAAGCCTTACTTTTTTTTGTTATGTTTATGTCACCAATATTGTTTTTCTTAAATACATTTTTTTTTGTCAAGTAGCTTAGTGGTTAAAATTCACCTTTTTTTCAAGGTGAATAAGTGAGGTGTACGGGGTTCGAACCCCAACCCCTGTATATAAATGTTTGTCCCTACCAACTGGGCTATGCTCACGGAGACTTCTTAAATACTTTTTTGGCTTATTCATTTTTTTTTTGTTTTTACACACTTAACTAATTCCATTAATTAGGGGAAAAAAAGAGTTTTTTTCGTTTCTTTTACAGCCACGCAAGTTTAAAATTATGTAATCACATGTACATATATACCACCAAAGTTAGGTACTAGTAAGTAGCATCACACCTTTGTATTGCAAGCTTGAAAATGTGGCACCATCCAACTTGCACAAGTAATATAATCTTACATCATGCATAAATTTGTTTGTTTTTTTATGATTGGGTCTATTATATATTATGCGAGATTTATATCACTTTTTCACCATACAGCTAACCTAAAAATAAATTCTATGCAAAATATCATATTCATTGCCTTCAATTAATCAGAACTATTCAATAAAGATCAAACGATTTATGTCTCGAGTTACTCTTCAAATTTGATCTATCAAACTCAAATTATCCTTATAAATAATCTAATTTTTATTCAAGATTTAGTAAAAATAAAATTTAAAAAAAAATAAAGAATAGTCTGATCTCCATCCAACCAATGGAGAATAGTCTGATCTCAAAGGCTAAACAATCCAAAACCTAAAAACCATACGTAGGAAATTGTTAAAATGAAATAAACATCACATGCAAATAACTTTGGAGAAACCACTTTTATTTTAGTGGTGTTTTATGATTATGTTTGGTTGAACAATACCTCTCAAATCATTTTCAATGTTTAAAAACGCAAGACAAGTTATTAAATTCATTATCTTGGTAATGCAACATTTCCATATTTGACAAGAACAAACATTCATGGAAGATTAGATTATTGTCGAGCCAAAATGAAATATAGAAAAGAGATGATTATCCATATCATCTTACAAACTTATTACATTACCACTACCAAGGACAATTTAGCTTTAAGCCTAAAGTTCCTAAGAAAGAAACCAAATATATTGTCTTAAAGCATAGGGATGGTATCTAATGAAAGATTGAGTGGAATGAGTGATAATGAAGATAGTGGCAAGTGGGTCCTCCAACACCAATACTATGAGTGGAGGAAATTATGCACTAGAAATACGGAAGCTGCATTATCAAGCAAAGCAAAGCAAACACCAAAAGAAAGAAGTGTAAATAGTAATTTTTGTGAGTCCTTGTCATTTAGTCCATAAATATATGAAAATTACAAAAACATACATTGAAACGTCTCTTTTGTTAATCAAAAACTATATTTAATACCTTATCACACATTTGAAACCAAAATTATGATTTACTCAAAAGAAAGAGTAGAAACCAAAAGAAAAGTGGCATCCAAACAAACATGTACATCATCATGCTCTTTCTCTATTCATTCTCATGCTCCATTCTTCATTTTTTACCTACTACCACAAGCTTCTTTGTTCTCCATAAAGCAAGCCACTTCTTTCAACTCAAAGTCTCTCTCTCTCTCTCTCTCTCTCTCTCACATTGCTTGTTGCTCAATTCATAAATTGATCAAACAAACGTCTTCAACCGACATGTTAATCCAGTAGTATACATAATGAATCATGCGATCGAACATAATGTCATCATTCACTCTACTAGGTGAGAATACTATTTTCATGTTCTTAAGTCCTTCACATATTTTCTCTCTTTCCATTGTTTTGTAGCTTTTTTTATGAGTAAACCATCATTTTTGTCCTTGAACTTGTAAGGGTGAATTTGCAAAATAGCAATTTAGGCCCTTAAAAACATAATTCAATTTAACCCCTTTTCCAAATTTAACACCACAATTTTAAAGATTTTATGCTTGTAAGTTGTAAGAGACAATTCAAATCAATACGTAGGTCGTTCATTGGTATTGATAATTTTTTATTAATGATGTATTTTTATGTTGTGACTAAATTGATCGATGCTCTTCAAATTAAAGGACTAATATGCTCGACCCTTACAATTTTGACTACATTTTTTCTATAATAAGTTTCTATTTTTTATTTTTGTCATTTATGCTTCCCAAAGGGTGCAGGAATTGGATAAATTAATGGGCGAACATTGATGAACATATATTCAAGGCAAAACATCGATTAGAATGGACTCATTCAATCAGAGTAATCAAAACAACAACTTTAGGTACAATCCAAATTTGAATAGAGCTACACAATTAGATGATGAAGATGAAGCAAAGTTCACAGGGCTTCTTGATGTCTATGTTCATCATGCTAGAAACATTCATAACATTTGCATCTATGATAATCAAGATGTATATGCTAAATTCTCCTTTACTTACAACCCTGATGAAACTCTTTCTACAACAATAATCAATGGAGGTGGAAAAAATCCAACATTCAATGAAAACTTGAAGATGAAGATAACTCAAATAGATGCTGTTATGAAATGTGAAATTTGGATGTTTAGTAGAGCAAGAATTCACATGGAGGATCAACTTTTAGGGTTTGCTTTGGTCCCAATTTCACAAATTGTTGGAAAAGGAAAAGTTACTGAAGATTATAGCCTTTCTTCAACTGATCTTTTCCATTCTCCAGCTGGAACTGTTCAATTAACATTATCTTTAGACACATCTTTGGTATCAGAATCAACAAATAGTTCGTCGATATCGTCAGAAGTTATTTTGCTTGATAGAAAGATATCTGAAGTTATGTTGGATCCAATTGAGTATTCAAGAATTGAATTTCCTGACATAAGTGTTGTTAAGGAGAATCAACAAATGGTTTCTCAATACTTCAATCTTGCTTGTGCCTCAAGTAACAACAATTCAAGAAAGTTGCTACCATTTCTTCATCTTGGTGCTTCTCATCAACTTGATGATTATGAAATGATGACTATGAGTTCACCAGATGAAAATCAGGTGGATTCGATCTCTCCCAATGAAAGCATTCACAATTCTGGTTTGGTAAGCTCAACTATCACGAGCTTAAGCGACGACAGAAACTCCGCAGACTCATTTGAGAAAAAGAATTTAGGATGTGATTCGACCAATTTTGTTACTCTTTGTCCCGATACACCAACTTCAAAGAAAGAAGGCGAATCAAAAGATGATGAGAAAGAAGAAAAATTCTCAAACAAAGAAAAGGAATGCAAGAAGGAAAGGAGCATAGAAGTAACAAAGTTTGGACAAGTTTTTAATTCTCCATTAGGGAATATTAATCTTGAAGCTGAGGAATGTGCTATGCAGAAGCAAATAGTGGATATGTATATGAGGAGCATGCAACAATTTACCGAGTCCTTGGCGAAAATGAAGCTTCCCATGGACGTTGACAAACCCGAAAGACAAGATCATAGCGGTGATGTGATTCCAAATCATGAGAACAAGAAGTTAGAAATTGACAATAAGAAAAAGGATGGTTCGCGTGTGTTTTATGGTAGTCGGGCGTTTTTCTAATCATAAATTTTAATTTGCGGTCTGCGACTATAGCTGTGGACAAAATGTAAAGGATTTATAAGGTTCTGCAACCACTTAGTGGGTGTAATTGTGGTTGCATGGGTCACATTTTTTCACAACATCAAGGATCACAATGTAGCCGCAATAACAATTAGAATGCTGAAAAAATATCAAGAAATGAGCTTATGAGAGTTTAACTTATGATAGCATCAAGTGCTTTTGTTTCTATAGAAATGTCTTTATCTTTTTAACTTTGTGACTATGTGTACCCAAAAAAAAAAGCTTCATGAGTATGTGGATTTTTCTGTAATGTAGTAATTGTAACAAAGGCAGCGATTAAAGGATGCTTTTTGGATTAATGTAATTTATGAATTTAATGTTGGGAGTAGTTTTAATATTAATATTTGATATAAAAAAATAATCTTTGAGCAGAAACACTTTGACTCATGGGAAGAGAACTGAAATTTCACCTTTATGGTAATCAAGGGAATCTTTAAACTTTGTACAAAAAAATCATCGGAATTTGACGGTTTTATGAGATATCTGTGAATTTTTAGCATAAATGGAGGATATGGGTAGAAGAAATGGTGAATGTATGCGACTAAGATGAAAATGGAGGAAAAAATACAGGAAAAAGATGGAAGAACCAAGGTTTTTAAATTTGAATTTTTTGTCTTCTCATTTTTTGGTTTTGGTTCCTCTCATTGCGTTACTCATCATCAAGTTTGCCAAATCAGTAGCGTCTGCCACTGTCACGTTATCCTCTGTTTGCCACATATGTGTTTTTGTAACGGGTGATGACGGTAGGGACAAAAAGCAAAACATCTAGAACTTACAAGGTTTGTTTTGTAAAAAATGAAATAAAATACATGGATGAAAACAAAAAATACGCGAACTTTTGTTGATAATTTAACTATTTAAGCTTATTCTTTAATATAGTGGATTATTTTTTGGAGTTTGTCTGGTGGTTTTTCCTTCAATATTAGAGGGTTTTCCAAGTTAAATATTGGTGTTCTTTTTTATTGTTGTTGCTGCACAGCAAGATTTAATTTCTTTTGGATTCTAAAATTTTAATTTACACCCGCATTAAGCCTTTCGAACCCAACAAGTGGTATAAGAGCTCCGGTTGGAGATTGAGAAATTAAATAGAGGAGATCACTAGTATGATAACTAAACTCACTTCTACGAACTCTTCATTTAGAAGCCGAAAATGGAGGATATACTTTATAACATGGATATGTATGATCCTGTAGAAAAGGGAGGCATGAAATAGACAAAGTGACAGATAAAAATTTGAAAAAGTGTCATTGGAAGGTTGTCAGTCTGGTTAGGCAGTTGACAGATCTTATTATTTTCCACCATGTGGCCACATATATGAATGTCCAGACTTTGTGGAGGAACATAAAAAAGATGTATCAAAGAAAGACTGCTCAAAACAAAAAAAAATCTATTAGAAAGTTGGTGAATCTAAAGTATTGGGAGGGAAAGATCAGTTGTCGAGCACTTGAGTGACTTTCAAGATTTGGTAAAACAATTGGTTTTCATGTAGTTGGTTTTGGATGACGAAGTACAAAGATTGCTACTATTGACTTCTTTTACAAAAAGTTAGGAAACTTTGGTGGTGTCATTAAGCAACTCTACTTTAGATGGAGAGCCGACTTTGTCACAAGTAAAAGACAACATGTTCAATGAAGAAACAAGTAGAGAAGACATAGGATCAAGTGGCTCTAAAGCCCTTGTCATGGAAATAAGAGGTAGAAGTAAGAGCAGAGGGAGATCCAATAAATCCAATGATTGATCATAGTCTCAATCTCAAAGAGTGTTCAAGTGTATCACTGCGGTGGAGAATGTCACACCCAAAGAAATTGTAAATCTTGGAAGAACAAATAAAAGAAGGACAAAAGGAATCAAAGACCAAAGGAAGATGAAAATACCACAACACCCAACATTTAATGGGGAAGTGGTGTTGCTTTTTGTTGAAGAAGAAGAATGTCATGTTGCAATTTCATTTGTTGAATGAATCATTGACTCAATATCTTCTAATCATGTCACTTCCAACAAAGAATTCTTTACGGTGTACAAAGTAGGAGACTTTGGCAAAGTAAAGATGGTAAATAGTAGCATTGCAGATATAGTTGGAATTAGTGATGTGTGTGTGTTTAAACCAATATCTTTTTTACACTAACATTGTAGGATGTGCAAAATGCGTCGGATTTACGTCTAAATCTAGTCTTTGTCTATGCTCTTGATTTAGCCGAATTTCAAAACAAATATAATGATGGAAAATGGAAACTTATCAAAGGATCTTTTATGGTTGCTAGAGGCGCTGTGTATTCGACGTTGTATAAAACTCAAGTCAAGCTGATCAAAGATGGCTTGAATGCGGTCGAGAATAATGCATTTCTAAATTTATGGCATAAAAGGCTGGCTCATCTAAGCAAAACATGATTATAAATTTTGTCAAGGAAGTCTCTTATTCCATATGACAAAGGTAATAAATTGAATCCTTGTGATTATTTTTTGTTTGGCAAGCAACATAGAGTATCTTCATGTAGAACTTCAAAGCTTAAAGATAATATATCAGATATGGTGTATTCTAATGTGTGTGGATCAAAGGAAGTGGAGACTCTTAGTGGTAGCAAATTTTTGTGGCATTTATTGATGATGCTTCCAAAATGGTGTGGGTGTACTTCCTTAAAATCAAGGACCAAATGTTTAAGTACTTCAAAAGGTTTCATGTGATGGTGGAGAGAGCGACTGGTAAACCTTTGAAGTGTATTCGTTCAAATAATTAGGGGGGGGGGGGGGGGGGGGGGTTGAACATACTTCCCATGAATTTAAAAATTATTATTTTGAGTAGGGCACCATACAGGATAAGACGTTATCTAACACCTCATAACAAAATGGTGTAGCTGAAAGAATCAACAAAACCATTATAGAGAAAGTTAAATGTATGCTAAAAATGGCTAAGTTGCCTAAGCATTTTGAAACGAAGTTGTTCAAAGCGCATGCTACCTAATTAATTGATCTCCATCTGTTCCTTTGGGCTTTGACATTCCTGAAAAAGTATGTGTTGGACATGATATAAATTATTTTCATTTGAAGGTGTTTTGATGCAAAGCCTTGGCTCATGTAAGTAAGGAACATAGAAAAAACTTGATTATAAAGACATTCCTTGTATATTTATGGGGTATGGAGATGAGGAATTTGGATGCATGTTATGAGATCCAAAGAAGAGAAGAATCATTAGATGCAGAGACGCATTGTTTCATGGGCAAGAAACTATGTCAAATTCTACTATTCCTGAAACACCTAAACACGATGATAAGGTTGACCTTACATTAACCACTCCTCCTATAAGAGTTTCCAAAGAAGGGGGAGATCTTGATGAAGACCCTAGGGTTGATGGTGAGCTAGCATCTGAAGATGGTGATGATGAAGAAGGATAGGATGGAGAGCAATCCCTACATCACAACTCAGAACATCAAAAAGAGATCATCGTCCATCTACCATGTACCATATGGTTTTCCATATTAAATATTAAAGTTCCTTTTTATCGTTACCGATGCACTGCAAGATCCAATTTTGTTTGGGTTTTGGAATTTTAATTCACACTCACATTATGATCGTCGAGCCCAACAAGTGGTATCAGAGCTCTGGTTGGAGCTTAAGACTATTATGTATATTAAATGGAGGGAGAACATTGGTACAATGATTAAACTTGCTTCTTTAAACTAATTTGGAAGCCAAAAATGGAGGATATACTTTACAACAAGGATATGTGTGATCCTGTAGAAAAGGGAGACACGAAGCCAGACAAAGTGACTGATGAAGACTAAAAAAAGTCTCACTAGAAGGTCGTCAATCTAATTAGGCAAGCGGTTAATCTTAATTTTTTCCATCATGCGGCCACATAGACAAATGTCCAGACTCTGTGGAAGAACAACAAAAATATGTATCAAAGAAATATCGCACAAAACAAAACTTTCTCTATTTGAAAGGGAAAAAAAAGCAGATGACATTGTTTACTTGAAAAATCAAAACCAGGATAGGCTATATTTTAATAATTTTTATTTTTGTTTAACATGTGTAATATTACACATGTTAAAACAATTAAAAGTAACAACTTTTTAATTGAACATATAACAATTAAAAGTCCACCGGTGGTGCGATGAGAGCCTTTCTTCTCTGCACCACCTTTTTCCTCCGCGCCTGATCTTTCAGCAGACTTCCCGGCCATTTTCGGCGCGTCCAGTTATGTCCAGTAGTTGAGGCAGTGGTTCTTCGGTGCTACGCAAACATGTTCTATGTTCGTTTTGTGCCCCAGGTTGTTTCATCATCCACGTTGCTGTTATAGATATGTGCTTCGAGTTTCTTTTGTGGTTGCCCCGGTTCTTTCTTTTTTTTCGTTTTTTCTTTTTCTAGTTTTGTTATCAGGAAGAGGAAGCTGAAGCTGGTGTGGTTTGCTCAGGATCTCTGATTGCTGATAATCTTAAATCTGGTTTTTCAGAGTTAAGATTAGGTTTTATTAGTTTTGTTCATCGGTGAATTTTGTTGGATGCATTCTGGATTCAACATTCATCAGATGTGGCTCGAAAGGGCTAGGTGCGTAGACACTTCGTGTTGATGGTAGTTGTCATTGGTCGTACCTCAAGAACTTCATCCTCCGTTGTTGTTGTTTCGTGCGTCGCCGGTGGACTTTGTTCCAACGTTTGTTCCTTCTGGACTACGATTGGATTGGTTTGGCCCGAAAGGGCGTTGACGCTTGCTAATGTTTTTAGGGAGCTGCATCATCCTGGATCTTTTCTATGTTGGCAGACGATTCATATGCCTAATTTGATACTCTAAACATCCGCTCTTGTTTATTGCAATTCGGTTTCGCATCCATACATGGGTGTGCTGGATTGTCCGTGATAACACAAAGTTGTTTTTTTATACCACTTATGTATTGATTTGTTATATCACCCGTTTGGGTTTGTACTTATGGTTTCTGGGTCTGGTTCATGCCCCCAACTTGTACTTCCTTTTCATTTTATTTAATTTCCTTTTGCTTAGAAAAAAATATAACAATTATATTATTTATTAAAAGTTATATATTTACTATAAAATGCACAAATTTCAATACAAGCTTATTATTTTAAACTTTTTTTTAGTATTATTTTAAACTTATTAACATGTATAAATTTATACATGATAAAAAAACTCTTTTATTTTAATAAATTTAATAAAAACGGAAGCTTGTAGGTGGGAGAAATCATGTGCAATCACATTCCTGAAATTTGATTTTTTTTTTTTTTTGAAGAGAACTGCATTTCTCTTTTTTGAAATAGATTGGAGTAGTTTGATGAGAAGTTTAATATCATCCATTAGACATATTCAAGTATTCAAATAAAGTTAATGTAAGAAATTCAGATGCAAATTAAAAAGTGCCACGTTATTTAATTTAGTTAACTAGTTAAGTAAGAAAAATATAAACTATTTGTTGAATATTTTGGATTTACTTTAATTAATTATGAAAATATATAGTATTAAATATGTAATCTTATTGTGTTTAATATTTATATTGAGTTTATTGTGAACGGACCGTGATGGGTTGAACCGTTCTTATTAATCAGTCCAATTTGAGAGGTCTCTGCCTCCGATCATGAGTATATAATCTAAACTATCCCATCAGGTTATATAAGAGGTACACAATTTCTTATTCCTTCTTTCCTACTAATTACATGCTATAACTTGTGTCTAGTGTCTATTGATATGACTGTTTTCTTCAATTGGTATGAGAGCCAAATAGATTGGTTATCCTAATTGTGATGATCAAATACTTGTTTGACTAAATCGTAATAACGTATACACGAATTCACGTTCAATTATGATGGTTGTTGTTAGTTCATGATTCAAACAAAACCCTAGTTATTTAATTGTGATCGGAAACCTTTTTCGATTGATTGAATTCTGAATATATGAACTTTGTGTAAATTCCAATTGTACCCACATTTACGTGAAGGTGAACACCAATATATGATTCAAGCCAATCCTTTTGTTTTGGTTTTGTTGGATTATGTTCTTTGTAATTCTAGGAGCAACATACATATACTTATCCACCAAGTATAATTCTTGAATCAGAGCATTTTTCAAGTCGTGGGTTTTCTATCAAAATCATATAATTTCGATCTCATTTTCTCGGGAAAAACAAAAAGAAGAATAAAAAAAAACTGCTGCTTATGTCCACTCGCTGTAAAACGTGGTGTCAAGTCTAGAAAATTCCAAACTTTTTCTTTATTTACATGCCAAATAATCATAATTATTAATTTTTTATTTTATAGTTTTGGCATAAACTTTAGAATTTTTTGGCACCTTGAATATTTTATATAATTTTATTTTGGGATAAATTGTACTTTAAAAATTCATGTTTTCACATTGTGTGTAAAATTTTACAAACATTCTTACTCTTGTTTGACTTTTGTGAGAAATCCCACTTTCTCAAATTTGAGATTAAGAATTTTACATCCCTACTTAACTAGTAAATTTTATATTATTTAAGATAAAAATATAATTTTCCTTGCATCTAAAATATTTTTAAGAAGATTTGATTTATTCTATACCTTAAAATCTAGGCTCTTAATATTTGATGTAAATTAATATGAGAATCATACTCTTTTAAATCATATATTCTTTAAATTTCAGTCTAAAATATTTCATGTGTTTTTTTTAGTACTAACACTTAGGTAAAGACTCACTTGTATTCTTGCATCAAATATTATATATTAATATATATTTTTAGATTTGTTGATGCCCTCAAAACTATTTGTGTTGTCAAGAATAACTTGACCATTATACTATATATATTTTTGATTTATGGGTTTCAAAGTTTTGTCAAATCTTAAAAAGATCATATATCAATTAAACTGAGAATAATTTCTTTCAAATCATATATTCTCAATATTTGAGCCTAAACTGCTTTGAAAATCCTCTCTTATAGTAGTAACACTAACTATCTAATAAATTAAAATATTACAATTATGAATTTATAGAAGGCTCAATTTTATTAGTTTTAATGCCAAATATAATTAATTTAAATTTTATGATTTTAAATATTCTTGGCATTATAAATATTCTAATATAATATATTCTTTAATTTATATTGTCTTAGCATAATGATCCAAAGTTTTCTAATTGATCATTCTTTTGGCGACATATTTAAACTTAGACACTTGTCTTTGATTCTTGTCACAAATTGATTTAAAGGGTCCTAATAATATTTTGTTTTCAAAATGAATATAATGAGTTGTATATTATATATGTCATTTATATTAATGAATCATAAATTGACATATTTATCCCTAATATACATTTTATTTTCTACCATACTCTCTAATCTAGACCCATAATTTATTACTCTAAATTTTATGACAAATACTTTTTTTGACAAAGACTATTAACGTGTCTTGTCACAAATTAAGTACTTGGATCACAATAATATTATACTAAATATTCGATATATATATATATATATATATATATATATATATATTGATTGATGCATAGTTGCATTTTTATACTAAAATTATAATTTGAAATTTTACGCCTCATTGTTGTTTATGCATTAAATATTATCAAAACAACATATTAAAAATTGAGGCAATTTTAAACCAAATATCATCCTTATGTTTAAATTCTTATATATATCATATTGGTTTATAATTAAAGTCTCACGTATGTTTATTTATAATTGCTTATTATGTATTCATGAATATTTTTGAGATGACTATAAATATAAGATATTCTCGCCAAATCATCAAAATTTATTGACTCTAAGTATAAGGATGAATGTCACATTCTATGAGGTCATTCATAATTTAATTTTCTACCTCTTATGACTTATTATTGCACATATGAAGAAATTTAGTCCTTCTTTTCTTTTGTTGAGCAATTATGATATTTTATATAAAAGTGAATTTTTTTTCATAACATTCTAGACAGAACTCTTACTCTATATTATTCATAGAGTTTACAGATATAATACAAAACTATTTGACACACTTTTATTTTAAATAATAATTATTACTATTATACTATTTCATATAATTAATTTTTAAAGTCATATTTATGATGTGCTCATTTAAAATATTAAGCATATCTTTCTATTATTTGAATATGATCGATGTTGAGTAAATTAAGTATAATTGTTTGTAAATGATATTTTATTATATTCTCTTAAGCATAAACATTATTGATTTGTATAGTTGTAATCTTACTTATCGTGGATACAATTATGCAAATTTAGCATTATATTGGTGACAGTCATACCCTATCGGTGTGTTGTTATTAATATAATTTTGCTATAACTCAATGTACCTTAATTGTTTATACTTATGTCAAATATAATTAGAGTATCCTATCAATATTTAAATTTTTAAGACATAAGAATTGTACATTGTGATGATATAGTTCTTACTTATTATCCTTAAGATCATCAAATGAGATTACATTAAGTAAGTTACTCTTTTAAAAGACATGTATCAAACTATATAAATTTTGCAATCCAATATTATTCTAATTTTGAATTATATTTCTACTTAAATGTTATATGGACGTTACTTAACATGATCATTATGTGATAGAGAAATAGTTGAATATTTATTTAAAATATTTTTTCAAACTTTTAAATTCAATTATCATTATCCATTCTCTATCAAGTGGGAGAATTCTTGCTATGCATTGTGTAACGTGATTGACATACCCTATCGGTATGACATTACTTAACATAATCATCCTTTTATGGAAAAGAAAATTACTTTATTAGTTTAACTATCATTCTCCATTGGAGAAAATATCATACTTTAACAAGCGAGGAAAATTATACATGTCAATTAACTATATCTCAAAAACAAATATATTTATTTGTTTAATAACTTTAGATATAAAATTATTGTAGATACTTATATCGAAGATATTAATTAAAAAAAAATCTCATATATTATTATGCACTTCCATGTCCTTTTATATTATTGTAAACATATTTTCTAATAGCAATATGTCGAAATCTCAAAGTTCTTAACAACTCTTGAGAAAAATTTATTTATACCATTGTTCTAAATAATCATAAATGGTATATTTGAGTACTTAAAAAAAAAGAAGGTATATTTGAGATATTTAATTTTACCATTTTAACTATATTTAGACATATTTTATAATATTGCTATTCTTTAATACTTATGGAAGTTTATGACTATTTTCTCTTGTATCCTCAATAATAATAAAGTATAAGTCACGTGTATTTCCGCTGCGTGTAACCTAATTTTTCTTAAATTTGTGTAATTATAATTGTAGCATTTGAGTTTTGACTAAGTTTCTAAAATTGTATATAGAGTCTCACGTCCTTGATTTTAATATTAGAGACTTAACCATATACTCTCACATCCATTTTATAAGACTGGAGACTTAATCTCACTCATATGATGATAAACATTCTATATAATCATCATACTCTATCATATAATGGTTACTACATTTATTAAATTCTTTTTTAATTGTGAAAAGGAGATATTGTGTTATAAAATTCTTAAATGAAAATTTACATTCTCCTTAATTTTAAATGCAAAATATCTGGTTAACTACGAAACTCAATACTTGAAAATATCTGCCATTAATAAATTATATATTCATGAGGTTTTTTTATACTATCATTGAGTTACCACTTGTGTTAATAATTCTGTTAAGCTCATGCGCAAAATATGTGGTTGAGTTCATGAAACTCTGTTAGTTAAAATTATATAACCACTTATGTTGATAATCTTGCACCAGTAATTAGGTATCTCACTGTTGAATATTACGTTATTATAATATTTCTATATCGGTGATCACTAATGACATTCTCACTCAGTCTTGTTTATATATATGTGGGATCAGTGAGAGTGTGTATATACTATGAGAAATCTCACTCTTGTTTATATATATATATATATATATATATATATATGTGTGTGTGTGTGTGTGTGTGTGTGTGTGTGTGTGTGAGATCATGAGAAATGCGTACACAATATTATATACATACAATTTAAAATTCTTGTCATTGTCATATACTCTTGTGCACACTATAAAATATGACATAACTTAAGAGACTTTAAACTTTAGTCTCATTCTATTGTATTGAGATATATATTAAAATTCTTTTAATCTCAATAAGTATCATAATTGGATGCTTAAATCAATTTTGTTGGAATATGCACAATAACTTCTTAGCATGCAAATATATATTGTGCTTCTCTTTTACCAACATTCCACATTTTATAAGATCATAAATAATAAGTACAATGTAAAATATCAATTCTCCTATCGAGTATGATATTTTATTCTTGAAGTACTTATAAACTGAGATAATCATAAATGTTCATTCATTGTTGACATTCTAGTGGCCACATTAATCCATATTTTTTTAAAATTTAGTGTCTATGTTAATCCAACTTGGAGATTCTTGAATTTCCTATTCATTTATAGATTTTTATAGTCACATTTTTGCTAAAACTTGGATTAATTGAATGTCGTAAAACATTTATCTATTTTGACTAAATGTAATTACACTCTTTTAATAGACTATCTCTATAAGTAATTACTATTCTTACACATATGTGGATATATGACTTTTATAAAATTGAAAACTCATTAGCAGAACCACTAACCACATACTTGTATATATGAGTAATGTATCTCATGCATTGTTGAATTTTGTGTTTCTTATACTACATTGATGACAAGTAATATTATAAATATTTGATACACTTCTACTACCATTCTTACATTACTTTTTTTTTTTTTATATATTTTAATTAAAGTAATCCAAGTGGGAGATTGTTGAATATTTTGGATTTACTTTAATTAATTATGAAAATATATAGTATTAAATATTTAATGTTATTGTGCTTATTGTGAACGGGCCGTGATGGGTTGGACCGTTCTTATTAATCAGTCCATTTGAGAGGTCTCTGCCTCCACTGATGAGTATATAATCTAACTATCCCATAAAACTAAACAACGCATCAGTAAGGGGGCAAAAGCATCTCTCAACCCTAACCTCTTTTTTACATGGTTTCTCCAACAGGATGTTAATGGCTAATCATCAACAAATTATATAAGGTACACAATTTCTTATTCCTTCTTTCCTACTAATTACATGCTATAACTTGTGTCTATTTATCTGACTGTTTATTAAATTCTTCACCGGTTTCTTTGAATAATTTGTTTTATAACCCTCCCACCTGGTTTCTCTAAACAATTTGTTCTTAACTAAAATTTAGCCACATGAGGTTAACTGAAATTACTTAGTTTTTTTCAATGGCAAAGTTGTAATTTATTTGTGAGAGCCATATTATAATTAGCATGGCCGTTCCTATGAAATAGGGGCTCGGCTCTCTTTTTTAAAATAGGTCCAGTAAAATAAAAACGTATTTTTTGTGTGTGTAGCTAAGCTTCATTAAAAAATCAGAATCAGAAGAACTTTTAAACATGAAACAAAATAAATAAAATTAAGTGAAAGAGAGATGAAATTTATTGTCGTTTGGAATGTCAATCCTATGTCATGAGAAAAGAGAAAACGAATAGTTTATGCGAAAAAGAAATTATTGTTGTGATTCTTTCAATGAAATAACTTTTCAAATTGGTTGATTAAGTGATTATAAAAATTGATGGTGGTTTGATATCAAATTTATGTCTAGAAAGTAGAACTAGAATCTAGAAAAAATTCATACGTGTACCGAAGAAAGAAAAAAAAAGTAACATGTAATTTTTTAATTTAAGTGAAGGGTGGGTATTATACTTAATTTTTTTTTGGCCCATAGCTTTTAGAGGCTCGGCTCGGTTGAGCTCCTTGCGCTCCCCAAGGTCCGACCCTGATAATTAGTCCTCTTTTAATATTATAAACCTATTAATTATTGATTTTTTTCGTTAACCCTATGATTTTTAGGGGAAAATGCCATTAGAATTTCGGAATTCCACTAGGAAGTAAGTAGAGTCTGACAAATAATTGTTTCCACCATAAATTGAATCCAAGTTTTCCAAAATGATTCGTCTTAGGGATAACTCATTCACCACTTATGCCAAATCACTTGGTTAATTATTTATTTAACTTTGACATATATATATATATATATATATATATATATATATATAGAGGGAGGGAGGGAGGGGGAGAGAGAGAGAGAGAGAGAGAGAGAGAGAGAGAGAGAGAGAGAGAGAGAGAGAGAGAGAGAGAGAGAGAGAGAGAGAGAGAGAGAGAGAGAGAGAGAGAGAGAGAGAGAGAGAGAGAGAGAGAGAGAGAGAGAGAGAGAGAGAGAGAGAGAGAGACGAGAGAGAGAGAGAGAGAGAGAGAGAGAGAGAGAGAGAGAGAGAGAGAGAGAGAGAGAGAGAGAGAGAGAGAGAGAGAATCCGTTGACACTAGATGTAAGCCCAGAGACTTACACCAAATCTCAACCGTTAGTATTAAAAGATCTAATGACTCATATTATATCAATAATAAAGGAAAGAAACCACTTAATGATTAGAATAGGAAATTAACTTGATATTGTTTGATTCATTAATTATTTTCTCTTCTCAAAATATGAAAGTATACTTGTTTGTGCTATTGCCGTACCAATTACCGCTGCAATTGCAAGTATTTTATGTCATATTAGTTTGTTAAAAATAATTTCAGTCTTTATCCAGAAACACAAGGGGACCATTTATTTTTTAGGGGAAGGAGACAATTTTTACTCAATTAAAATAAAAAAGAATGTTTATCTTTAATCCTTGTTACAAGATGAATAACGCACATGTGGTATCAAACAATATTGAGATTCTACTACAAACAAAGTGCATTTTTTTTTACAAACATGGAGATCGAATTGTTTTCAGTTTTCACCAAGAATAAAGTGCCACATTTAAAAAAAAAATTGCAGGTCAATCACACAAAAATAATAATATTTGGGTCTTATTTTAATAAGAGAGAGGGAAAGAAAAATAATTAATTGCAAATCAAGCAATATCTCACTAAGATAATTTCCTTTTCTTATTAACATGTGATTTCTTTCCATTCATTATTGACATATTATTAGTCGTTAGATCAATCACTTACAACGGTTGAGATTTGGTGTAAGTCTTCTAGACTTACACTTGGTGTCGACAGTTCAAAATGTTGTGTGTGCAAAATCATTTTAAACTGTCGTTGCACCACCATGAAACTCATAAATTATTGGCTTAAATGCTCAATTAGTCCCTTAACTTGATTTCAAGTATCGGTTTGGTCCCATAAATAATAAAAGGTCCGTTTAGTTCCCTTAACTTTATTTAAAGTAACGGTTTGGTCCATTATGTTAATTTAATTCAAAAAACGTTAAATTTTGGTCCATCAACTTATTTAATTAGTTGTATTAGTTTGTCCCTTAACTTATTTAATTAGTATTAGTTTGGTCTCTAAATTTAGCGTTTTTTTGAATTAAATTAACAGAAAGGACCAAACCGATACTTTAAATAAAGTTAAGGGACATAAACAAACCTTTTATTACTTATGGAACCAAACCGATATTTTAAATCAAGTTAAATGACTGAGCATTTAAGCCTAAATTATTCTAGACATTTATATTTTTGTAAACTTATCCTAGCTCTTTAAAAGCATATAACATTTATAATATATCAGTGTTTCTCAATCTGCTGTTGACCATCTTGAATATATTTTTGTAAATATTTTTTTTTATCATTTTATTTAATTTCAAATATTTTTATTATTTCTTTAATTGTAATTTTCTTAGTTGAATGGAAATGATAGAGATAAGGGAATGAATGGAATGAAACTAAAATTTGTATTGTTTAAAAAATATATAATAAAATAAAAGTATCCATTTTCTTTGCCCGTATTCAAAAGTCAAACATAATTGTTTATTTAAATAGTTTTTTTTAACTTGATAATTTTTTAGCTTACAAAGAAACATAATTATTTATTTAAAATTTCCGTTTAATTATTTTATGTGTATTGAGTTATTTGGAATATAACCACAAGAAATCAAAATAAGTTGACTTTAACCTTTATTTTGGAGATTAAGTTTAAAAAATTAAATGGAAAATTTATTCCCTTTTATAGTCCCGCTATCATTTTTAACCTATGAAATACAAACATTCTTTGAATTAGGTTTGTTTCGATGTCGGACAAATACTGGTGTCCGACACTGACACGACATCGACACATATGATTACACTCAATTATTTTATTTTTATTTTTAAAAATTATTATCAGTGTCGACGTATCGGTGTTCAATGTTTGTGTCCGTGCTACATAGTTTTCAACTAGATTCTATTAACAAAAATTGACTATTTTTATTGAAGTTTCAACAATTTCATTAATTATGTTATATTTAC
This sequence comes from Medicago arabica, assembly GCA_946800305.1. Taxonomy (NCBI): domain Eukaryota; kingdom Viridiplantae; phylum Streptophyta; class Magnoliopsida; order Fabales; family Fabaceae; genus Medicago; species Medicago arabica. The sequence continues at coordinate 5,855,607 of OX326970.1, forward strand.
ATATTTTAAACACTATTTTAATCATTGATTTGACGATAAAAATAAAATTTTTGACTTAGTAGTAAGGGATTAAATCTCTTAAGCGAATGGTCAAAGTTTCACTTTCTAAATCTTGTGCACGGAGAAAATTCACTTGGGAGGGGATAACATATCTAGTGTACCACACATGGTTCTTGCATATCGTAATTGAATTGAAAAGTGATACTAATTACAATGCAATACTTATTTGTAGGTGAATTGAAAGTGCCCCACATTGTCCCTTAACTTAATTTTAAGTAACGATTGTGTCCTTTATCTTTAATTTTTTTACTTCATTTTGGTCCATTTGCTTATGAATTTTTAATCTTCAGATTCATATGCAAAGATGGACGAAGAGCCATATATTAAAATAGTGAGAACTCACAGAAAAATAAAATCATTTATTTAAAGCTTAAAAATATATATGCAAACAAACTAAAATGACGTAAAAAACAAAGATAAAAGACAAAACCGTAACTCGAAATTAAGTTAAGAGACAACAAGTGTAATTTTGCCTAATTAAAAAAAAGAGTGTAATTTTGCCTTATTTATACCATCACAACATAATTTTTAAATTCAAAACAATTCTTTGGACAATTAATGACAAAAGACTAAGAGTAAACAAGACTATCACAATGACTCTCTAGAATGCATATCATAAAAAATAAAGACTAAAAAAAATAGAGTGGAAAATTGGATTCTATGGGTGGAGTCCACATCTCACGCGGTTGATACTACCTCTATAAATACTCTCACAATGTTGCTCTATTCCTCAATCATTATATTTTTCAACAATGGCAGAGAAAGAATTTGCACCCTTTTCTCAATCCTCAAGCTCTAAGAATTCAGAATTCTTAGAGAACAAATCTGAGAAATTTTCTGCACCCTCAGGCAGTTCCTCTGCCATAGGGCACTCAACCTCTCTCCCCAACACTACTACCACAAACAATAACAATGAACAATTGGTTATGCCAACATCACCACCAGGAGAACCCTCCTCTAGTAGGTTAATCAATCTCCCTCAAGATCAAGAGGATTTGACCCCAACCTCCTCTAAGAGATCTCGGGGTAGACCAAAGGGCTCAAAAAACAAGCCCAAACCACCTATGGTGATTATGGGAGAGCCTCAATCATTTATGAAACAACTTTTGATTGAAATCCCTGCTGGGTATGATGTTTTGGAGTCCATCATCAAGATGGCTCGGCGTCATAAAGCTGACATCTCAGTTCTAAGTGGTTATGGTCTTGTCTCTGACATTACCATTCATAACTCGTTATCCCATACCCCGCCACTCACTATTGAAGGACCTGTCCAAATGACGTCTCTCTCTGGCACTTATGTCAATCCCAATATCGATAATGTTCCTTCTGAAGTCATTACCAACCATGCATGTTCTTCTTTTAGCATTTTCCTATCTGGTAGTCATGGTCAAGTGTATGGTGGGATTGTTGTAGGGAAGGTCATGACTTCAAGTGTTGTTATGATTAGCGCCACTCTTATGAAGAAAACCAAGTTTTATATGGTGGCGTAGTCCTTTATCCTCCCCCTCCCAATGTGAATGTGGTGCAATGGAACCACTTCAATTTTTTATTTATTAATGTTCAAATAAAATGGTCTTGATGTCAATTTCGATGGGTTGGTTTAGTTTAAAAAAATGATTTGATGTGTTTTTAACATTGTTAAATAATTTTTTTAAATCAAAAAATTAAATAATTGGAGAGGACCCAAATTGCTATTTCATATTTTCTTGGTGGAAATAAAATGGCTAACCCCAAGTTCCTTTTCCATTCCATTGCGAGCATCAAACAATTTATGATGTATATTAATTTAGTAGCATGCTCACTAGATCTTGAACCAAATGCATTGAATATGGTAATTGATTGTATTTTAATTGGACTATATATTGACTCACTTTTTTTTTTTCCATGAGAGGCTAGCTCAATAATAAGAATTTGACATTATAACCTTAACAAATGAAGTTTAAGTCACATATAAAATCATTATAAAATGATCATTATTATCATAGTTTTTAATAATAATTTCTCCATTTTTCATATTTTATTTTAAAATATTTAATTATTAATTGCTTTTGAAAATTAAACTAATGTATATTTTAAATATTTAAACTAATGTTCCAATATGAGTGTCATTTCAACAAAAAAAACTTCAAAATGAATGCCATTTTAAGTTTTCAAATTAATTCTTTTCAATTGTAACATCTAATTAATGGAGCACATGGTTGAAGGGGAAACATGTCAGTTTTTCCCTCAATTACCATGGCTGGTGGTTTAGTCCGTTTTCTATTCTAGGTATTGGCTAATTGTTTTTACCTTTTTTGTTGGTTTTTGGTGGCTCGACGTTAGCCTTGTAAATATTTTTCAGACTCTTGTTTGTACTCAGGTGTTTCTTGCTTAGCACACCTTCTACTAGAAAGGCCTTTTTGTTGTGGTAATACAATTCATTTTAGCCTCTTAAAAAAAAAATTGATGGAGCACACTTTGGTGCAATGGACATACATGCGATTGTCCGGTCAAGATCGTACGCTTCATATTTAAACCATAGAATTTTAAATAAAACAAAAATTAAATATGTCTTGAGTTCTGAACTGTGTGATTTTGATAAGACGGTTCCAAGGTGTTAATTGTTTGTAATCCAATTTTCTAATTAATACTTTGTATACTACTCCAAAAATATCACTTCTACTTTGCATTTATGACAGTGGAAAACACACATACCATTGATAAATTTTGTAAAATAGTTATTTTCTTTCTTCCAATCACTAAATTTTTTAATATATGCAAAAAAAATAATTTTGAAACAAAGGTAGTTTATAAGGTCTGATTATATGTCACCGAGATTATGTATTAGGCAATTACCCTTTTGAAATTGTAAGTTTCGTCAATTATCCCCTTGACATTAACAAAACTTCAATTACCCTTTTGAAATTGCACAACGTTAATCAATTTACTCCATCCGTCAAATTCTTCTGTTAGTCAACATGACGTTTTGTAAATACCCCATGAAGTTTTGCACTTATGTATAAAATGCCCCTAACTTGAAAATTTATATTATTTTTTCTTCTTATCCTTGACTCAAAAGATATTAAAGGCATACAATTAACAATTAACTTTAATGGTAAAAATATCCAAATCCATAATCAAACAGTAGTCTTTTTAAATAGTATAATTTTAATCACAAGAAGTATTTGGCAGTTACCAGAAACACATTCTAGCCACCCACTTGAAATAAGTTTAAGATAGTTATAAGCACAATGTAAAGTCAATAATTTTTGTATTTTCAACAAAGTTAGCTGCTTCTCAAACTATATCTTGTATGGCACATAGCTCATCAATCTCAGTGCTTTTACCAATCAATATGCTGTTTGGAGCCCAAGAATTCAGTGGAATAGAAAGAACACTTGAACAAGAAAATAAGAAAGAATATGAGAAAATCTCTCCTTTAATGGTTTACCCTTTACAAAAGAGTTGCTACTCTATTCACAAATTTACAATATTCACAAGATGATCCCCCAAACTCTAACCATTCCCTTATTTTATAAGAGAATGACCAGCCATAAACACTAACCACAAAACCTAACTAACTAACTGCCAAACATAAAACAAGTAGCAAATTTAACAATTGTGTTACCAAACTGCATCAAAAAAAACTCGTTTATTGTGAAAGTAGTATTGGTTCACTAAGAAATTTACACATTATGAACCTGCTGGAAGGATTCCAAAAGCATACATTTCAGATCATGGTTAAAGCTGAACACTTGTTTGCGAAAATGAAAATAGCCACATACATGACACGTACTTTTCACTAGCAAAAAAATCCATATGGAGAACTCCAACTGAATAATGTAATACTTAAAACCTCAAGAGTGATGGTAACTGTTAATTGTTTCCCTTTGACGTCTTTTAAGTCAAGGATAAGAAAAAAATAATATAAATTTTCAAGTTCAGGGGGCATTTTGCACATAAGTGCAAAACTTCAGGGGGATATTTGCAAAACGTTATGTTGACTAACAAACGAATTTGATGAAGGGGGTAAATTGATTAACGTTGTGCAATTTTTGAGGGGTAATTGAAGTTTTGTTAACGTCAGGGGGTAATTGACGAAACTTACAATTTCAGGGGATAATTGCCTATTTACTCTTAATTTTAGTCATGTTTTTGTTTGTTTCTTCAATTGCAAAAATGAGCGAAAAATAGAATATTAATGGGTGATACCTCTATTTTTATTGTTTATTTTTTTGCAACACAGGAGATGAATGATCTATTTTTAGGAATTGAATAGACCCTAGTGGAGAATGAGATGTGGATTTTTTTTTGTACTTAATGGCAAATTGAATATAAATAAATATATGAAAAAGCTGAAGCTATTTATTTTTTGTTTACAGGCAAGGAGAGAAACAAACATCAAGAGGCATCATCAATATCTCAATTAGGTTGGCACCCCGAGATACCTCCATCCTATACCTCTACTCTCTAAAAGATTTATTAATAAAAGGGGAAAAATTACAAAGGAGGGGAAACTAGGCCAAAACCCTCCGAAGAAAAACAGAAAGAAACAAACAGAAAACAAATAACAACCAAAAGCAGACTATGAAAATCTGCAATTAGGAAAACCACATCAGTCCCGAAAGAATTCTACAGACAACTCAACGGGGAGAGAAGAACGCCAAACCGAACCCTGGACTGAATGACCCATGATTTCTAATTTATCTGCACAACAGCTCGCGGAAAATATGAGACTCCGCATATAAAAATTAAAATAGTCCTATGCGACATAAATAGAAAACCTCTTACATTCCAATAGAGAAAATTCATTGGGTGGACGAAGGAGGATCACCCCTAGCACGGGTTCTAGGAGGCTGCTTCCCCAAGACTTGTTGTTTTATTTTCTGTTTCTGTTTCCTTGTTAAAACTGGAGTGAAATCTTCCTCAGATGCTCGTTTTTCATATTGCCGAATACGATCCCACAATTATAAACCATGTTGAATATTTTTGCTGGGATGAACTTCATGCTGATGTGCTTCGGTAACCCCCTGCTCACCTTGATGTACTTGCTGAACCGTGGGCATGTTAACATCAGTCACGGCCAGATGTTGCGCTTGTGTGTTATGCTTGACAAACATCTGTACCAACGGCGGGTTGCTAGCAATTTTATGGTGCTGAACAGCTGCAATAGGAATGTCAAGAGCTCTCACGTTATGAGCTTCCAAAATAGATAGAGGTTAGAGGATATAATTTTTTAAAAATCAAGCAACTAAAATCAAGGACTAGACAACCACAAAAACCACTGGTCACATAAATTGATAAATGTACCCAAACAAGCAAGCCCTAAGGAGACCACTAAATAAGTAGGAATCATGACAAACACCACAAGCCACCCAAGAGCTACTCGACCCTAATGCACCTACCATGCATAACATTACCTATAACACTCCAATTAAAATTGTCTAAAATATCATTGGAATGTCACATAATGATACTGGTTAATTAACCCAAAGGGAACCCAAATTTAATATTGTTGAAAAAAAAATATGCATACTAGGTAGTTAGGAAATAAAAAAAGATTATGCAATCTATGTAGGATGAATCATTTGATGTTTGACAACGACTCTGATTTAATGACCATAATACATTTTTGTTTAAAAAATTGATTCATGGGTATTGATACATGAGAATCATATAAATTTTACTCATTAAGAGAGTGTTTTTTGGAAAGATAATATTCCTTGCACTTATATTCTATTATATCTTTCTTCCTCTTACCTCTTTTAATATGGATTTAAAGTGTAACCAACAATGCACTACTAGAAAGAGATAAAATCCTGACGAAATTTAGAGACAGTGCTCTCTGAACCTATTTGATTAATATGATATAAAATATGAAGCATTAATATTGTTGTTACTTATGTTGAAAGTTGAAATGACAAATGGTTGAACAATTGTTTATCTGCTGATGAATATTGTGATATGATATACTACAGGTCGAGTCATGCATTTTTGTGTTGGTACTTGTATAATAATTTAATAGTATATGGTAGCATAGGAGATGTACAAATAGTGGCAGTTACATAAATAGGGAATTATAGTTATTTAGAGGATATACTATTAGCTCTATATGATATGAAAAATGAAACTTCATTGTTACTTAGGATGAAAGTTGATTGTTCTTTTCAAAATATATACAGAATTTCATGACATTTCTTTTTGTTTGTATGCTAAATTCACGTGGCTTGCAAATGATGAAGCTATTATTAAAAAGAGCATTAATAGTAGGGGGGTCTTTGGAGTTGAAAAATGCTTTGTTCAAGTTAAGATGGTTGTATGTATACACCAGTCTTCAGCGTTAAAAGTTGCTGCTATAGAGGCTAAGATTAAAGCATTAACTATTGAACTTGAGAAGAAAAATCTTGAACAAGTAATGATAAAACAAAAGATGGAGCGTTGGGAGCAAATGTTTGAGAATTTTATGTCTAATATGAACTCTTCAATTCAAACAGAAGGACAGGGGGATAATGGTAACAACGAGATGGATGAAATTTAACTTTATTACTTTTACATTTATATTTTTTTTTGTTAAGTCAAAAATATCATCATGATCTTTTTTACGTTTTGGATATCTTTATATTGGTAACGACAAGATGGACTGATGATGAACTTTGGTTTGGTTACTTTTATTTATCTAATTTTGGTTGTGATCTTTGTGTGTGTCTATATATATATTGGCGATGTTTTGTTGTATGAGTGTACTTTCATGTCACTTTTGCAAATTTGATATTTATCAAAATATAAGTGTAACATTCTTGAAAGTTAGATAAACAAAATGAATATTTTAAACATTATTTTAGCACTAAATATTTGGGAATATTCAGAATTTATGAAACAAAATAAAATTGTTTTTAGAGACGAAATTTCAATTCGCCTCTAGAGAGACGAAATATTAGTAAACAGAGATGAAATTTAAAATTTTTGCGACAGAGTTTAGAGACGGAAATAAGTTTATTAGAGATGGTAGTTTTGGTCTTTATAGCGACAAATTTATCTCTTCTTTCATTTAACATTGAACGACGATTTTTACTAATTAGAGGTGGATTAAATTTGTCTTTGATTGGAGACGGAAATGCAAATTTCATCTTTGAAGGCTTTAGCAACGACAATAATAACGACGGACCTAGTTTCCGTCTCTGATTCTGTCTCAGACCTTTTTAGAGACGAATTTTGCCCGTCTATATCCCTAATTTTGTTAGTAGTGATGGATTAGTCCAACTGGTAATGGACTTTGGTTCTTTATGCAAGTGGTTAACGGTTCGATTCCTAACTCAAGGGTTTAGAAAAAATCTAGTTGGAAGGGGAACACCCACCTTGTGTGCCCCACAGGTTCTCCAACGAAGATTAATCTCTGCTAAGCGGCGGATAAATCTTCATACCAATGTCATGGTAAACCAAATAAATAAAACAAATAAAGTGTATAATTCATGCTAGGGTGTGATATTTTCCATCTTTCTCCTTCCGTCTCTTAATAATTGTCTTTTTAGTTTTTTTGTTTCTATCTCAAAATAATAGTCACTTTAAAATATCAATGCATCAATTATTACTTTTTTCCACTATCATACCCTTATTTATTGAATTATATCAAACTTAAGTACTCCAATAACTACAATTAATAAGGGTATATTGGTAAATGATATTAATTTTACCATGAAATCAACACAATTAATCATTTCCTTAATTACCGTGCACAAACCTTAAACGACTATTATTGCGAGACGGATGAAGTACTTGTTTACGAAGCATGAGATTGTAAGATTATAAGGATAAAAATGTAAATTAGTTATAAAATATATAATCTCTAATAAAAAACAAATTCTTCTTTGTCATTTCAAGCCAACGATTCTAACGCTCTTCATCTAGCTATCCAAGTCAATGTTATCGGTTAAAACTTAAAACTAAGGCCATGCAAATTTTACAAATGTAGCAAATGTTATTGCTTTCCACACTAATTTTCCCTAACCAAGTTCAAGGTGCTAAAAAATATTGTGTTAAACACCTGATTGAGGAAGTTTGATCAAAGTTATCTAACATCGGAATCGCAAAAGGAGAGAATATCTCACTCTTAAGAAAATGGCGAGATTACCATGCAAGGAGAGAAAAGGTTATTAACATGCCATGGAGAAAAGAAAGCGCAAAGGCATCAAGTCTCATAACAAGGCAATATATTCTCATCATGTAAGTATAGATTTTTACGAAGGAGAGACCTCTTTGAACAATGATGATTGGAAAAGTTTGTTATGTTTACACAATGAGTTCGATAAGGTTGTAGAAGATTTGTGGCATTTCGGTTGAAATATTATAGTCAATTTTAAAGGAGAAAATAGTAGCGCAATTGTTAATATTAAGGAAGTTTTAGCTAAGGAGGTGGCTCCTGGTCCTAAAGAAAGCAGAACTAATTGGTTTTTTTTGTAGATTAGGGTTTTGTGGGTTCCTTAGGGTTTGAGAGGAGACGCGAAGAGGGAGGAATTGAAAATTTTGATCAGAGAATAAAGACCTCATAATTTATGCATTCAAGAACCAACATTACAAGCGGTGGGCCACCTTCTATTTAAATATATGTCACGATCTAAGGATGTGGATTTCTCTTTTTATATCTTTATTGGCTCTCAAGGAAAAATTCTTCCTCTTTGGGACCATTATCTATGTTTGTTGATTATTCATCTAGCATTAACTGTGTTTTTTTTTAACATCAAAATTTATTATATAATGAGAGAAATACAAAGAGTACCACAAATCAAGAAAAATACAAGGGATACTTGCCCCACAATGAACAAATACTCTACTTCATGAACTAAGGAGTTCCTAGATAATAAACAAATGCAGATGCAATTACAACATAGGGTAAACAAAATTAAAACACTAGCAGCAGTCACACACCAATAATGTTATTTAAACTGAAATAAAAAAAAAACAAAAACTGAAATAAAATAATAAACTACTGCATTGAGAACTGCAGAATCACTGATCATGCGGATCCTGCTCCTCGAACTCCTCTTGGGGTGATGATGGACCAGCTTCCATGCCCGCTAGCTCTATGCCTTCCCCATAAGTGTAGTCTTCCTCAATATCATGCTCATGATCAGAGAGAAGCACTACAAGGATAAAAACACGATTTAAGATCATCTGTGCAGCAGCAGAGGTACCTTCAATTGTGGAATTTATAAACGAAGCCCATGCTCTGTAGACCGGCAACAGATGCGCTGTATTGATCCTTTCACCATATCAATTGAAGGGTATAGAGAACATGAGTATATAGATCACAATGTCTCATTCAAAAAAAAAAAACAAAAGAGAAAGAAAATGTCAATCAAGTTGACACAAAAGGTTCAAAACAAACAAAAAAAAAAGAAAAAAAGAAATCGAGACAAAAATGTGTAATCTAAAGGATTTGGAATCTCTGTTGTGTTCTCTAAACTCTGAGCATACGATGTCAAGTTGTGGGTTCCCTGTTGTCAAAGTAAGTAGGAAATGCTTAACTCCAAAGTGCTATGTGAAACCTACTTCCCATATAATCCCACCTTTAACCTAAGCCCCGTTTTACCCTGAAAGTCCTTAAAAGTGTGTATGGTAATGTAACTTTGACTGATGTTTAGAAGTTTTTCAAGTTTTGGTAATATAGTGGTTAGTGTGTCGACAGTGTGAACCTTTTTCCAATGATGTTGCGTGAAGTTGTGGGATGAGTTTTTGGCAAGCAAGTTAGCACCCTTACGCTAACTAGAAGATGAACTTTTGATTCACCATTGATAAGGTAGTGCTATTTTACTGTTTTAATCCATGTTTAGAGTAAGTTCCTTGAGGACAAGTAATGATGCAAGTTTGGGGTTGTGATGACACTAGGTCATATATCATTTTATGCCTTTATTTCTTGTAATGTTGGGTCAAGTTCAGGTGATTTGCATGAGTTTTGCCATAGCTTCTTCCCAAGCTGCTGGAGGTCTCTGTTGTTGTTGAGGTTGTTGGCGTGGAGGGTTAGGAAGGAGAGGGTTCAGAGTGTTTGTATTGGAGTAACTCAAGTTGGGGTGTTTGGCGTAACCTGGATTATAAGTGTTCGAGTAAGGGTTATTTTTTTGGTAGTTACCCATGTAATTGGCTTCCTCAACGGTCCCCTCTAAAGAACACTCACCATTTGCATGATCCCCTTGGCAGAAATCACACCTTTTTTGCACTTGTTGTACTTGGACTTGTTGAGCTTGTAACTGACCCATGGTTATGGCTTGGACCTGCTTAGTTAGTGTCTCCAGGTGTTTGTTCATGGCTGTTTGGTTAGCCAAGAGGGCGGTGCTGTCACTCACCCCAAAAACTCCCCTTCTCTTTTTCTCTGCATCAGCTCGATGCTCATTTTCAGTCATGTTTTCAATCAGATTCCAGACTTCATGGTCAGTTTTTGTCCTCATACTACCACCTGCTGCAGCGTCAAGGAACATCCTATTGTTAGCGGTTATCCCTTCAGTAAAAATTTGTAGGTAAGATTTTTCATCGAGGCCATGTGATGGACATCTCTTTAGCAATAGGTTAAATCTCTCCCAAGCATCATACAAGGTCTCACTTTCCCCTTGTTTGAAATTGGTGATCTCATGTTTCTTGTCCAAATATTTAGACATAGGGAAAAATCTCTTAAGGAATTTGAGCTCTAATTCATCCCAAGTTTGAATGGTTCCACTCGGTATGGACAGCAACCAATCTTTGCCTCTACCGGTTAGGGTAAAAGGGAATAGTCTAAGCTTCTTTTGACTTTCTGTGACATTGGCCGGTGGTACACAAAACTGACAGGTTTCATGGAAATGGCTCAAATGCTCATGAGGGCTTCTATCATCGCGCCCATCAAATTGGTTTTCCTTAAGATTTTGTTGGACAGAACTTTTGATGTCGAAGGCTACTGGGTTGGCTGGTTGAAAGACATGAGTTAGATGACCACGGTGGGCATCCAATCCATAGTCTCCCATCATCGGTCTAGCTGGAGGTGGTGGAGGTTGTTCTCCCATTGTGATGGGTTCACTTTCAATGGGAAGGGTGATTACAGGTGAGAAGTGTCTAGAGGTACTCTCTGCTAATCTAGCCAACCGGACTGCTTTCCGATTAGCTTTTGCGGTCTTTTCGATCTCAGGATCGTGTTGCAAGTCTGCCGATCTTGTTTTACCTCGCATACACAGCAAACGAATACCTTAGTAGCACTGCACAAATAACCACCAAATAATTTTTTTAATATACAGACAAAATTTAAATAACATAAATCTTAACAATTAACGCATTGCCTTGTTGAAATTAATCAACAGTCCCCGGCAGCGGCGCCAAAAACTTGATAAAAAATTAGCAAGTGAACTAATTTGAATCGAGTAGTAAAATAATTCGTTTCCATAGGGACTGCTTTAGTTTCGACTTAGCAAAGACATCAATGTTAAGATGTAATAAATTTAGGGGTTGCCTTAGGCAAATGGAGTTTTAGTGCAATTGTAAATAAATTGATAAAAATTAAAAGGTTTTGAAATAATTAGAGAGAAATGACTAGGTCATTCGATTCATCTGTACATCACTTATTATGCAACCTGTTCCTTAAACTATGAACGTCACAAAGTCCACGACGAGTTAACATATTAACTTAGGTCAATCCCTTGATCCTAAATCCTCTTATCTAATTATAATTCCCTAATCCCTTAGGTGAACCTAAAATCATCAAAGGTTTTTAAGTCCGTTAAGTCAAATATCACAACATAACAACGTTCCATCCCTAGATTGTCCGTTACGTTGAAAAGTATATATATTTCAGAATCACACGCTAGTGTCAATAGTCATACAAATTCTAAGATCAATTATATTGGGTCAGAATCATAAAAGCATTAAGCACAATATATACTGAATAAACTAGATTGACATTCATAAAAGTAAGAGTTTCAGGTTACATCACATAAGCTATTCCAGAATCATCTCATGACCTAATCACAAAGGATCTAGCTACTCATGGCTAAAGCACAAATAACTAATGATATGAAAGAATTCATTACATGAAATTGATAACCGGCTATGAGTTTTGATGGTCTCCCACCTATTGCTCAGTGATCCAGCTCCAAAAGTCAGTATTTTCCTCTAAAAATTCGAACCCCTGCCTCAGAAATCAGTCAGGCTTTTATAGGAAATAATTAGGTTACGCCTAAATCGTACTACGATGCGGGCCATCGTAGTACGATGCCTCATAAACTTTCAGACGCTCCACTTCATCGTAGTACGATGTTGGAGTATCGTACTACGATTATTCCAGTAGCCAGCCAATGATTCAAACTCACAAATTCGTGGTACGATGCTAGAAATCGTACTACGATTTTTCCTGAACTCATTGCTCTTCAAAATTGTCTTTTGTTGCTCAAAACTCATGCAAATCACCTGAACTTGACCCAACATTACAAGAAATAAAGGCATAAAATGATATATGACCTAGTGTCATCATAAGACAAAGAAGAGTGGTTCAAAAACCATTTGTACTACAAATAAAGGCCCCTTAATTTCCTAGCAATAAGCCATATCTAAGAAGTGACTTTGATTGCTTCTACAATCTCTTTCGACGTCTCCCAAGTTTTGGAAGAAAAAGTAACCTCATTCTGAGCTTTCCAAAAATTTCAAATTATTGCATGTCAAATGAGAGTAAGCCCCTTTTGATGTGTTTTAGCCAAAGAAGAGGATGAAAAATAGTCAAGGAGTGAAACAATATTATCGGGTAAAATCACCCCCGTTCTGATCCATTTGAAAATTGTGTACCGAATCCTTCCAACAAAGCTATCTACAAAACAAGTGATCATCCACCTCTTGAATACCCGGGCACCCGACACAATCTGAAGTCACCCCAACCGGCAAAGCTCTTCTATGAGATAAGTTTGAGCGAGTCGAAAGTCTACCAAAAATTAATTGCCAAGAGAAAATTTGAACTTTTTGAGGGAGACAAACTACTCCAAATTCTCCCTGGCCCCTTCTTGACACCGCACTTAAATATGTAGGAGGAAGAAATTTACCGTTCAAAGTAACATATAAAGATTTCACCGTGAAGAAGTTTGTCGATTCAAAGACCCAAACCCGTTTATCTTTCTCCTTTTTGACTCTAATAGTATAGAGGAGTTTCAAAATCTCCCCCAACAAATGCTTTTCCCTTCCAAAAAGATTTGTCCTACAATCAAGGTCCCAACACCACTCTTCATCAACTCATTGTCCCATTTGACTAACTTTATTATTCTTTTCAAGCTCATTAGAGGCGGTAGTTTTGGTCTTTATAGCGACGAATTTATCTCTTCTTTCATTTAACATTGACCGACGATTTTTACTAATTAGAGGCGGATTAAATTTGTCTCTAATTGTAGACGGAAATGAAAATTTCATCTCTGAAGGCTTTAGCAACGACAAAAAAAACGACGGACCTAGTGCTGTCTCAAACCTTTTTAGAGACGGATTTTGCCAGTCTATATTCCTAATTTTGCTAGTGGTGATAGATTGGTCCAACTGGTAAGGGACTTTGGTTCTTTATGCAAGTGGTTCGCGATTTGCTTCCTCACTCATGGGTTTAAAAAAAAATTGGTTGGAAGAGGAACACCTACCTTATGTGCCCCACAGGTTCTCCCACGGAGATTAATCACTGCTAAACGGCAGAGAAAACATGATACCGATATCATGATAAACCAAATAAATAAAACAAATAAAATGTATAATTCATGCTAGGGTGTGAAATTATACTTTCTCTCTTTCTACGACTAGTTATATACCCCAATTTAATAGCATATATAAAACAATAAAATGTCTATAAATAATGTGATGAAATCAATGTGAAGTCTCTTTGGTGAATAAATAAATAAGAAAGAAGAGAGAACTAAAAAAGAAGGTGGAGTCTATCTAATTTTTATTAGGGCAGGATGCATTTCACTCTATTTCTTTTTCTCCATATTTGTTGAAATGCCTATTTATTTTCTTTTGAAAGAGAAGTGATGTAAGAGTTTCTAAGAATCACATGTAATCAATAGTTTTTTTAATGGTAAATGACTACTAGTTAGTTGTAAGATTAATTTTTTACCCTTAGTTTGAGTCTAAACGCCTTCCACTCTTTAACCCTTATTGCAAATCGGTGGAGCTACTCCAATTAAATCATGACAAAAATCACTACCACTTTATCAACAACAACTCGGTTTCTTTTTACTTCACAAATATCCGAGATGATATTTCTCACCAAGAATTGAGGACTATATTTCATATTTTGGAAGATGTTTATTTGGACCATAAACGGAATTTCAAAGGAAGAAGGTTTGGTTTTTTTTAGATTTTCCAAAGTCAGAGAACTAGTAGCCAAGATGATCAAAGCCTTCAATGGTGTTTGGTTTAGTTCTTTAACAAATCTACACGTTCATGATGAACCATGTACTACACATCACAATCAGATTCCTCGTGCCAATGGTATCGTTAAAAAATCTTACACGAAATTGCTCATGAAGGAGACAAATAGGGATTAGGGACACAGTAAAGCATGTTTGGCAATAGGGCATGATCACGTTAAACAAATTCTAAGGTTACCACTTACAACAAACATTCTAATTCGATTCATGCTTCTTATATGGAGCATAGACTTAGATTTGATCATGCATAAGTCCTATTTCAAACTTTCAATGATGAATTCAGAAGAATCCAATTTTAATTTGTAGGTGGAACCAGTGACGGATCCAAGAAATTTGGAAAGTGAGGGCACGATATATATATATATATATATATATATATATATATATATATATATATATATTTGAAATATTAAATAAACATACATATATATTTTACATTTCATTTTTAATAGCATAAATATATATCATAATTGTGTCAAAGTGTATGTTTATGTGTGGGCCAATAGAAAAATGTTGTGTGTTTTGTGTGGGCCATTTAGTCAACATTTCAGCTATAAATATATATTACTATAATGCTACCATCTAAAAAAAAAATCTCAAAATTTAATGCAGGCATAGGCCTACAAAGAGATGCACATGCATCCGCGTCTGGATGGAACAATGTTTAGTCAAATTTTATTTACCTCCTAACCAAACTTTGAGTTACAAAGAGTTTCTTTTCAGAAAAAAATCTGAGAGTGAACATAAAAAAGATCAGCAACCCTCGTATGTATAATCAATTTCAATATGTACATATATGTTCACATACATATATCAGCAACCCTCATATTTTATAATCAATTACAACAAGGAAGGCACTCACTCTGTCACCTTCCGCGGTAACTCAACCCATGATGTCTTTTCCAATAGGTCGTTAAATTGAAGCTATTAGGATGATTGTAGTGTTTGACGGGAGTTAAATTGTTGCCAGACCCTTATAATAGAGTTTGAGGAAGTGCATCACATGTGTGTTGGAATATTTTATTATTTAATTATATTCCAATATCATTATGTGGGAAAATATCGTAATAATAATTATATTAGCTATTTATCAATTGTGAGCCTTAATTGATTAGTGATCAAATTAAGTAATAAGGCTAATGGATTTCTAATTATATAATTAATTAAATATTTAATTAGTAGATATGGACTCAATATGGGTGGATGTCTGGATGACCCATTAACGGAATAATGGGAAACCCTAATGGCCATCCAATATAAAAGAGGCTATGGTCCCCAATATATTGTACACGGCAAACTCTCTCTTCTCCCCATCTGAAAGAGAACTTGAGGCATAAAGGTACCGCTTGAGGAAGAACCAAATCAGCCGCCACTAACTTGTTTTGTGTTTTAGATCATCACATCTCCTCTTTGTTTATCGTTGTTGCTGAGAGGGCTGCCATAAAGCTTTATCCAGGTATTCCTAATACACTAATTCTAATATCCTTGATGAATCAAACATGTCGTAGATCCGTTCATGATCATGTTCAATGTTTTGTTTGCTTCCGTTATTGATTCATAAAGTTGAACATGTATTATGAAATCTGTTTTTAGTAAGACCTAAATTTCTAACAAGTGGTATCAGAGCGGTCTTCATGTTTTGATTTATCGGGATTAGTTGCAAATTTTTGAATTTGTCCATAATTGGATTTAGTTTTGCATCTATTTTTCATGAACCCTAAAAGTTTTTATTTTGCGGCTTTATTTTGATGCCGAAATAATTTTGCTTTTATTTCAAAGCTTCATTTGATTTATCGAGTTGATTGAATGAATAATATCCATATGTCGATTTAGTTTCTCCGATTCATTCTTTCGAATAAACCCCTTCTTATTATGTTTTATTTGGGGGTTTATTTTTGTTTGATCCGATGCCGTAACCATTTATTATTGTTTTGCTTTATCTGTGATGATCCGCTTCATCCGTAACTATTGTTGCTATTATTCTGTATATACTTTTGCGGTATATATTATGGATCCATATACTATGCAGCTTTTGGTAATTTTACTTTGTTGAAGTTTGGCTATAAACTCTTAATTTGATTTCCAAATATCTGTGTTTAGAATTACCTTTATGATTATAATAATACGTATTTTCCTTTGTCTTACTTGAATTGGAAATTGATTTAAAGTTTGCATCAATTCTAGTCTTTGGATTGTGTATATTTTGGATCCGGTTTATGATACTTGTATGCTTGCTCTTGCTTGGCAAATAAAATAACACATATGGATGTCTTGCTAAACTGTTATTTTGGATTAATATATATATATATATATATATATATATATTTGTAAGCCTATTTTTTGGGAAAATATTCTTTCTTCAATGTTGCAAGTTGTGAAGAACTAGTCAAATAAAGTTTTATCATTTTACATAGTTAAATTTGTTTTAACTTTCAGAAATTTTGAAATTAAGGATTTTGATATGAATCTGATCTGGTTGATTTTATTTATTTTTCTTTATTTTCTTTTAATCTTTTCAAATCAAATATTCAGTTTTGACTTATTTATAAAGTGTTTTTTGTATTGTTATATCTTTTCGGTAGTAGGTATGACAAATATAAATGTGTTGTTAACAAATAAGTATTTGGATTTGATTTGAAATGATTTTCAAATATCGTTATCATATCTTGTAGCTTAGTTTCTATTTGAAATTAATTTTGATTCACAAAGATTTTGTACATAAAGTTTATTTTAAAAAGTAGGCACATAAAGATTATGCACAATTTTTTTTTTGGTGCATAAGGTAAGAATTTGGTTCATTAAAGAAATAATAATTCTAGTTTTGTTTGTTTATTTATAAACCTAAAGTATATTTCCTTATTTTATTTAAAGAATCAATTGATATATGTGAATCAATCGTGGCATGAATATTTTGGTATATATAAGATTCAATTTTCTTTTGGTTTTAAATTGAATATTTTGCTTATAGCATGATTATGATGTTAGAGTTTATTATTATTAAATTTCTACAATAATGTATTTGTTAATCATGCAATTTGGATAATTTTCATGCTATGTATGTCGTCGCTTTTACGTGATATTTGTAAATGCATTGCCACACACACGTTGATGTTTTTTTTTTTGGGAGTTGCATATTCTTTTCAATTATTGTGAATTTGTCTTCACACTTAAGGGTTGCCGAGTGACCTTATGGTTACTCAACAACATAATGAATTAATTCAGCCTACATTATGTCAGTAGTCTCTTGTAAATTTAAGATCATTCCCATTTAATTTACTGTGAAATGTCTAGTAAGTGCGGTTGTTTTGGTTGAAACAACATGTTGCCAAAGTAACCTCTGTTGTGTAGATTTGATTCAACCGAACTTACAAAAGACGTAGTATGAAATTATCCATGCGAGTTGTCGTCGGCCCTAAGGAAGACACAATTTGGCCGGATAGTTGAATACATGTGATAATAAATGTTTGGTGATTATAAAGTATTTTTCCATGTGAATAATAGGATACCCGATGGTGACTATCATTTGACAGGATTTATCACCTCATTTAATATATATTAAGATTATCTAGTAACTGCAGTTGAGTCGGTTGAAACAATAATGTTGCCCAAGTAACCTCTGTTGCGTAGATTCAACTCAACTGAAGTTACAAAAGATGTAGTGTGTAATTATTTATGCGAGTTGTCGTCGGTCCTAAGGAAGGCACAACTTGGCCGAATAGTTACATACCTGTGATGGTAATATGTGGTGATTATAACGTAATTATCCATGTGGATAATAGGATGCCCAAATGTGACTATTATTTGACAGGACTTATCACTAATGTTTGATCATTACATTGAGAGTACCGCTTGCAGTTAATTCTTAGCAATCCAAATATTGTGTTTTAATGGTGGGCTTGGTATCTTGTTAAGGTCTTTTATTTACAAATAAAGAAGCACGTCTCTTTAATATTTTACTGACATATGTGATGATATTGTGTTAATGTAAAATCATTCCAGTATTTAAGAGTTAACATTCACACATATAATGGTAAACATATGACTATTATAAGAATTTATTCTTTGTCAAAGTAAATTGTCATTGTTTGATCATTGCTGTAAAATACCACTAGCAATTGATATTATTGTTTAAAGACTTGATATTGATGGTGTACTAGGTATTTTGGTGAGTACTTTTGCTACTCTTGTTCTCTTTAAGCTAATATAATTATGTATTTGTTTGTTAATTTGAGTTAAATTTTTAACTCTTACAAATTTTAACTTTTAGAAATTAAAGAATAATATTAATATTGTTCTTGGATCTAGACCGTAGATAAGGATGGTGAAATTTACATTCTCTCACAAATCCAGCACCTAATATGAGAATCAAGTTTGACAAGTGAGTATACACCAGATCTCATAGGTCACGTGAGATCATAAAGCTAAAATATCATATGTATTAGAGGTGTTATTTGAGATGACAAAATTTTTGTCATATTTTCTTTGCTTAAACTAAGGTGCTTTTAAAGCAATATAGAGAAAGACAAGCTCTCACTGGAGAGTGGGTATTTCATTAAGGTTATTAGGCAAAGAAAATGTTAGGAGCACATTATGTAAACATTTAATCTTGCTAAGACGCTTTAATTTCGACTATCACATGACTTGTTCGAAAATTCACTAATTTCGACTATCATATGACTTGTTCGAGAATTTAGTATTTAGTATTCTCTTTGCACAATTAAGTTTATAACTATTACAGTTAGAAATGATAATTTAAATGATCAATTCATAAAGTGTGAAATAAGGAAAGGTTAAAGCAAGAGAAAATAAAATAGTGCTCATTCGGAAAATACCTCAAAAGATAAGGGCAAATAAGGAAAAGTAGTCTTGACTGACTTATGTCCAATGATGTTGAAAGATATATCAATTTAGAATGGAAAAAGTCGATGAAGATTATTTTATTCAATTTTTGAACTATTTTTAGATTGTCATTAATGGATTATTTTTGTTTTTAAAAGACTATTTGGTGAATCATTACTTGAATTAATGAATTTTTTTTTTGAATTAATTTTTTAGTTTTATTTTCAAATGATGATTCGACGTGTCTTTTAAGTTTAATTATTGGAGTCAATTCAGTTATGACTTGTGACATTCTACATTGTTTAAGGTTTTGAATACTATAAGTTTTTCGTCCCACAAATTAAGAAAATTGTCCGACATAAACTGTTAAGTCTTCTTCAGGATATTGAGTTTGGGGGAGAGATATGGTAATAGAACAAAATTGAATGAGGAATAATTAATTCTAAACTAATTCATATAGTTACTATTATTATAGTATATTTGGATCCTCTTGAGGATATTATTGTTCTTTCTCTCAACCAAGTTAAGAAATTAATTCATATAGATCAAACTCAACACCCTCAAGAGCTGGAGCTTCTAGTGTCATTAAGAATTGACTAAAAGAGAAATTCTATTTAGTTTAATTGAAAGACTCTATTAGGACAATCATGATACTAGTTTGCTTATTATGATTTTGGAGCTGCATAAGATGAATTTCAATATAGTGTTTCTTAATGGTGACATTAATGATACAATACGGTGTAACTTAATAAAGCTTTTGTGTCAATTGATACAAAGCATATGGTTTGCAAAGTCATAAAATGCATTTGTAAGTTAAGAAATTTGTCTCTTTAGTGTTACCACATATTCTCATGAAGTAATTGTCTCATTTGGCTTTGAGATGATATTAAGGAGAGTTGTGGATTTAGCAAGCTCAGTGGGAGTAAATTTATATTTCAAATTTAATATGTCAATTTTATTTTATTTAGTCAACTATGATATATGTCAGTTATGTGAAATCAAGAAAATCTCTAACAAAAGTTAGTGATGAAAGATCTTGATGATACCTCTTTTGTATTAGGCATTTCAATACTAGAGATTCTTCTCAAGGTATTATTCGGATATCACAAAAGGGTTATATCAATAAAGTTGAAAATGAAATGACATAAATTTTGGATGACCTCAATCATCAAGAGAGACTTCAGTCTCAAGTATTGCCCATTAGAAAATTTATGAATTCGAAAATTAAGTATTTTTCTATGCTTTGTCTATAGGATTTTTTACGTATGATTTTGTTATACGTATTTGGAAGTAGTGTATATAATAAGATTGTTTGGCAGATACTTAAGCAATTTAAAGCTTGAATTGTCGAAAAGGCAACCATACAAATTTTTAAAGAGAACAAAAGAGCTTATACTCAAATCAGAGATCTGACAATTCGGAGATCATTTATCTGTCAGACTCTAGCTTTTGGATGTAAGTAGATAAAGTTGTAAGTATTTATGTCACTTGGTTGCATATAGTAAAAGGTATTGAAAAACTACTTAAGATATATAGTGACATAATTTAGTCATATAGTTATTCAACAATGTTTATAAAGTTTATTGTCTTATAGATTATTGTTGTTGAATGATAGAACAAGTAGAGACAAACATTATGCTAGCTGATCCACTAATTAAAGACATGACATCTAAGGTCTTTCATATGGTTGTTGTCATTAAGGATGTCTTGGATTAATGGGAGTCTCTTTTATTTAATGTTCTATACATTTTGTTTTGGTATCGATACAGACTTTATGTTATGATTTTCTGCTGAAATAAAGTTCATAAGGTTATTATTGTTATAACCATTTCTGTATCATTTGTGCAAATATTGAATTTGCAAACTTCATTTTGATCTCACTAAAGCTTTATATCAGATCAGTTGGAAATAGACATGATTTAGAGATCACATTACATGAAATTTCCATGCCACTCATCCATATCAATCTATGTCATCAAGTGCATTGATATGGTGGTCGTCGAGGTTCCGTCACGTTATACGTCAGCGACGACAGCCGCAGTGGTCCCATTATTAATGTATGAGGTGGACCAGATTGTAAAGTTGAAATCTAAAGATAAATAGCATTCAGACGCGCGCCTAAAGTATTTTTGATATAATTATTAAGATATGTATCCCAAGTGGGAGATTGTTGAAATATTTTATTATTTAATTATACTCCAATATCATTATGTGGGAAAATATCGTAATAATAATTATATTAGCTATTTATCAATTGTGAGCCTTAATTGATTAGTGATCAAATTAAGTAATAAGGCTAATGGATTTCTAATTATACAATTAATTAAATATTTAATTAGTAGATATGGACTCAATATGGGTGGATGTCTGGATGGCCCATTAACGGAATAATGGGAAACCCTAATGACCATCCAATATAAAAGAGGCTATGGTCCCCAATATACTGTACACGGCAAACTCTCTCTTATCCCCATCTGAAAGAGAACTTGAGGCATAAAGGTACCGGTTGAGGAAGAACCAAATCAGCTGCCACTAACCTGTTTTGTGTTTCAGATCATCACATCTTCTCTTTGTTTATCGTTGTTGCTGAGAGGGCTGCCATAAAACTTTATCCAGGTATTCCTAACACACTAATTCTAATATCCTTGATGAATCAAACATGTCGTAGATCCATTCATGATCATGTTCAATGTTTTGTTTGCTTCCGCTATTGATTCATAAAGTTGAACATGTATTATGAAATCTGTTTTTAGTAAGACCTAAATTTCTAACAATGTGTTCAACTCGAACCCCATATTTTGATGCTTAATCTGATCATCAACGTTATCAAAACCTTCAATAGTGTTAAGTTTGGTTCTTTAAATTTTTTGGTTAATGGTGAAAAGAAGTGCAACACAGTACTTGAATGTACTTCCAATGGATCATTGAAGTCTACACGTTCTTATCAACCGACAACCATGTACTACACATCACCGCCAGATTCCTCGTGCCAATGATACCGTTCTTATCATGAAGGAAACCAATAGGAACACAATATAATAGGTATGGCATTATAGAAATAATTTTTTTTAAAGAAGCTAAATTAAACCTAAATCGACTGTAGGGAGAATCGAATGAGACCTCAAGGAGGAGTACATTTTCTCAGATTCCAAATCAATACCACTAAACTAACCAAGTGGGTCATTATACGAATAATTAAAACGGTCAAAGTTAGTCTTAGAAGTCTTAACTCAACTGATAAAAATGCTGAGATTTTTAAACCTGACATTATGATCAGGTTCAATAAATCTATCGTCTGTAGAAAAAACCGGTCAAAGTTATAAATCTATCGTTGAAGATATGAACTGAGCTACTATTATGGCAATAGGGCATGAGCATTCAATAAATTTAAATGTTACAACGAACATTCTTAGAAATGGGATTTATTTGATTCATGCTTCTTACATGAGAAGCAATAAGTTTATCTTATTCTTTAGACGATAATGATGTCAGAACTATCATTTGCAATGACATTGATTTCTTTAGTTCAAATTTTCCTTAAAATTCATGCATGGCATCCAAGTGATCCTGTACGAAAACTATCATTTGCAATGACATTCGATTCATCCAAGTGTTTTCTTTAGTCAAAGTTTTTCTTTACAAGTGATTTATGCGCAGATTTAGGGTTTGGAAACTTTTTATGGGGTCCCACATCAGATTTAGAGTCCTTTCATAAAGTTATTTTCAAATTAAGGAGGTTTATTAAAATAGACTTGTTTTTGAAGCATGAGAGTAATGTAAGTTTATAAGGATACAAATGTAAATTAGTTATAAAATATATAACTTCTAATTAAAAACAAATTCTTCTTTGTCATTTCAAACCGACGATTCTAACGCTCTTCATCTAGCTATCCAAGTCAATGTTATCGGTTAAAACTTAAAACTAAGGCCATGCAAATTTTACAAATGTAGCAAATGTTATTGCCTTCCACACTAATTTTCCCTAACCAAGTTCAAGGTGCTAAGAAATAGTGTGTTCAACACCTGATTGAGGAAGTTTGATCAAAGTTATCTATCATTAGAATCGCAAAAGGAGAGAATATCTCACTCTTAAAAGAAAAATGGTGAGATTACCATGAAAGGAGAGAAAAGGTTATTAACATAACTAGCTCGTGCCCATCTGTCCGCTTTTTCTACTGCACTAACGCATGTGATTATTTTATTATGTTTGTTTGTATAATTTTGATTAAATTTTTTAAATTTTAAAATATTAGCGGAAATTATTGATATATTGATTTATAAACAAAATATTGTCAAGGCATATAACAAAATTATTTATGAACTCAACATATATTAGTTTGCCTGCATATAAAATAATGATAATTTATTGTTTATTCTAATAGTAATTATACATCATAACATAAATGTACAATTGACATATTATGTAAAAGAAACATTGCTATGATTGCGATAAAGGAATATATTTAAAAGCTACATTTTTCGTAAAGTCTTCATCTTCTCCTTCTATTTTCCCTTCTTTAATGAGAGCTGTTGTTGGATTTTGAGAATCTCCTCTTGATAAAGCTACATATAATTGACCATGGTTGAAAACATGTCAAGGAAGATAGATTCCGACATTATGAATGGTCTTCCCTTGTGACTTATTTATGGTAATTGCAAAACTTAGTCTAACGGGAAACTGTTTTCTACTGAGTACAAAGGGAAGTCATGAACTGACATTTGTTTTAATTTAATTCTAGGCAAGAATGCTATTTTTCCAGCATTGCTTCCTTATGGATTTCCACATCCAACATATTCTTAAATAAACCACGACATAATAATCGTGTCCCATTACACATGCTATATCTAGGGTCTATCTTTCGCAACAACAACAAATGTGCACTTTTTTTTACCTTTAAAATATGTGGTGGGATACTTTCTTGAGCAATTGAGTTTAAGAATTCATGTTGATATAAGTTATGAGTATCCCCTTCAACCTCGTCAAATGACAACAAATTATGTTCGTCTCCTGGAAAATTGATAATTATGTCATTAAATTTTTGAACATCATCATTTGTAGGTATAATTATGGTTCTTTTGACCATATACGATGCATCTCATCCATGCAAATCTAATTGTGGAAAAATATGATCAATAAGAGTTTGTATTTCCTGTTCTTCTTTCCATGGTAATGCAATTTGAATCATTGGGTTTGGTACGTTCAACACCGTCACCAATTCGTATAAGAAATTGCGCAAATTTAGGATTATTCATTGATCGCATATTTTGTACCAAATGTAGGACCTTGATATTAGCCCACAAAAAAATAAAAATAAAACATTCATATATCATTTGTGCCTTACTACCTTTTTGAATAATTGAAAGTACTTGATGAAAATCTGCACCTATGATCATAACTTTCCACCAAATGGAGCATCACAGTCTAAAATATTTTTTAGTGTTCGATCTAATGCTTCTAAACAATATCTTTTTGTCATTGGGGCTTCATCCCAAATTATGGCAGCTGCTACTCTAATAAGCTTTGCAAGATCTTTTTGCTTTTTTATATTGCAGATGGAATTTGGTTGTACAACAAAAGATAAATTAAATCGAAAGTGTGCAGTTCTACCACCCAGTAATAATGTTGCAGCTATACCAGATGACGCGGTTGCTAAAACAATTTTTCCTTTATTTCTAGAAGTTCCAATTAATGCTCAATAAAGGAATGTTTTACGTGTTCCGCCTGGACCATCAACAAAAAATACTTGACTCTGTTTACGATCAATGTCATTCATAACGTTAGAGGATTTAAAGTCAAATCTTTAACATTATTTTTTGCTAACGTTTGTTACTAATTTTTTTTAGGATTTAAAGTTCAATCTTTAACAATATTTTGTGCTCACGTTTATTACCAATTGTTTTTATAATATTTAAAGTTCAATCTTTAACATTATTTTTTCTCACGTTTGTTACATTTATTTTAATATTTAAATTATATTTATTCTTATCTATTTGTTACCTGTGTTATTTGTATTTAAAATTAAGGGTATTTTTGAAAAGAAAAGTCCAACCCAAAATTACTGAAAGTGGTGGTTTTCTTTATATATAGTATAGATAACATGCCATGGAGAAAAGAAAGCGCAAAGGCATCAAGTCTTATAACAAGGCAATATATTCTCATAATGTAAGTATATATTTTTTCGAAGGAGGGACCTCTTTGAACAATGATGATTGGAAAAGTTTGTTATGTTTACACAATGAGTTCGATAAGGTTGTAGAAGATTTGTGGCATTTCGGTTGAAATATTAGAGTAAATTTTAAAGGAGAAAATAGTAGCACAATTGTTAATATTAAGAAGGTTTTAGCTAAGGATCAGGTGGCTCTTGGTCCTAAAGAAAGCACAACTAATTGATTTTTTTGTAGGTTAGGGTTTTGTGGGTTCCTTAGGGTTTGGGAGGAGATGCGAAGAGAAAGGACTTGAAAATTTCGATTAGAGAATAAAGACCTCATAATTTGTGCATTCAAGAACCCACATTACAAACGGTGGGCCACCTTCTGTTTGAATATTTGTCACGATTTAAGGATGTGGGTTTCTCTTTTTATATCTTTATTGGCGTTCAAGGAAGAATTCTTACTCTTTGGGACCTTTATCTATGTTTGTTGATTATTCATCTAGCATTAACTGTGTTATTTTTTTTAACATCAAAATTTATTATATAATGAGAGAAATACAAAGAGTACCACAAATCAAGAAAAATTCAAGGGGTATATGCCCCACAATGAACAAACACTCTACTTCATGAACTAAGATAAAGAAGAGTAGTTTGAAAACCATTTGTAGTACAAATTAGGAACCCATAATTTCCTAGCAATAAACCATCTCTAAGAGGTGATTTTGATTGCTTCTACAATCTCTTTCGTCTCCCAAGCTTTGGAAGAAAAGTAACCTCATTCCGAGCTTTCCAAAATTTTCAAATTATTGCATATTAAATGAGAGTAAACCCCTTTTGATGTGATTTAGCCAAAGAAGAGGATGAAAAATAGTCAAGGAGTGAAACAATATTATCGGGTAAAATCACCCCGTTCTGATCCATTTGAAAATTGTGTACCAAATCCTTCCAACAAAGCTACATCCACTATACCAGTGATCATCCACCTCTTGAATACCCGAGCACCAGACACCTCTTGAAATATTATTAAATATTAAATATAAAATATGTAAAAGGGACAAATTATTATTAATAAACAACGGCAATACCGGCTATTTTACAATGGTTTAACATAAGATTTTAAACTTATTTTCTTAATATTATAATGTCAAAATCTTATTATTGAGCTAACACCTCACAGACAAAAATAAAATAAATTAAAAAAATATGAGTCAATATATAGTACGATTAACATCTAACTATTTAGCATATTCAATTTATAAAAAAAAAAAATATTCAATATCTAGTATACATGCTACTAAATAAATATACATTATAAATTGTTTGATGGTTTTGTAAAAAATAAAATGTGTTGGAAGGTCACAATGAAAGAGGAGTTTGGGGGAAATAATGAAAAACATGAGAGAGAGAAACACATTCAAGTGAAATAATCTCTTTCTAGAAGAAATTATAAGCCAAATTTACTTCATACTAGAATAAAATATAAGTAAATATTAACCAACGCCCTCGTTATTACTTCTCTCTCATTTTCTCTAAAGTGAAATTTTCTCTTTGATTTTACTATGGAAATGTAATTAAAAAATATTAATGGTTACAAAAATAAGATTGAGCTAGACCATGTTCAACATTGGATCCAAGGGTTCATAAATTGATTTTGTGATATTGTAGTAGTATGTAATGTAATTTAATTCCAAAAAATATTAACACATATCAGCAATAATGACGCAACACAATCACAACACATCACCTGAAGAAAAAAAAAATATTAACCTTCTTGCTTCATGGGTATGTTAAAAACTGTAAAAACTACCATGAAAACACAATGAAAATATTTTCAATATGGTACATCTTATAATATCGTTTTTTTTCTTTATTTTAATGCACTTTTTTTCAAAGTCAAAAACACATCAAAGAAAATTAATAGATGAGACAAAAAAAAATGAATAGAATTAAGAAATATGATAAAACACACAAACTTGTACTAAAAGTCTAAAACATATTTTATTTTTTTAAAAATAAAATATAACATATTATATTTTATTTTGATTTCTTCAAAAAAAGAAACATATTTTATTTTTTTAAAAAGAGTATAACAGCAAGAAATATCAAGGCCTTATTCAAACATTGAAAACCCCTACAAGTGAAGTGGTTTCACTGCACGACATTCACATCACGAGGAGGACGATCAAGGACTAGGCCACCCTACAAAATTTGGACTTCTTCTGAAGAGTGGCGGTAATCATAACAACACCTGACGCCATTATCTTCCCTATAACAATCCCACCATACACCTGACCCCCATTACCAGATAGGTAAATGCTAAAAGATGAATTGGCAGGGTTGGTGATGAATTCAGAAGGAACACCATCAGAATTGGGATTGACGTAAGTGCCAGAGAGAGACATCATTTGGACGGGTCCTTCAATAGTGAGTGCAGAGGAATGAGGTGTCGAGTTCCGAATGGTAATATCAGAGACAAGACCGAAACCTCTCATTACTGAGATATTAGCTTGATGATGCCGAGCCATCTTGATGATGGA
Source organism: Medicago arabica (assembly GCA_946800305.1). Taxonomy (NCBI): domain Eukaryota; kingdom Viridiplantae; phylum Streptophyta; class Magnoliopsida; order Fabales; family Fabaceae; genus Medicago; species Medicago arabica. Next base: position 5,883,579 of record OX326970.1, read on the forward strand.
CTCCACAACATCACATCTAGCTGAGATTTCGATAAAAACTTGTTCCATAAAGCTTTTAGGCTCTATAGTGATCACCACAGGTGGTTTGGGTTTATTTTTGGAGCCCTTTGGCCTACCCCTAGATCTCTTAGGGGAGGTTGTGGTCAAATCCTCCCTCGAATTTTGAGGAAGATCGACCAACATACCAGAGGAGGGGGCTCCTTGTGGTGATGTTGGCATAATCGACTTTTCAGTGCCAATGTTTGTGGTTGGGTTTGTGAGAGTGATTGTTTGCTCTATTATTTCACCCTCTGTGGTAGAGGAACTACCCAAGGGTGTTGAAAATCTTACAGATTTGTTTTGTGAGAATTTATCCTCAGTGTTTGAGGATTGAGAAAAGGGTATGAGTTCTTTCTCTGCCATTGTTGGAAAATATAATGATTGAGGAAGAGAGCAACATTGTGCGAGTATTTATAGGGGAAAATTGCTAAGTCTAGCGAGAATTATTATAGCGAATATTCCACGATCACATTTCCTTGCATTTATTATTGACGCGTATCAAATGCAAAAGATGTGGACCCCACCCATCTAGCATCCAATTCTTCACTCTATAAATATTATTATTTTATTTTATTTTTGATAGTTTTTAAGATAAGCATTCCAACTTATTTTAAAAAAAAAAGATAAGCATTCCAACTATTCATTATGACAATTTTATTTATTTTCTAGTCTTTTGACGTTAATTGTTCAAAAAAATGTTTTGAATTTAAAAATTATTCTCTATGTCCCTTAGTCATTTATCTTTTTTTGCACATATTTTTTGCGAGCTCACAGTATTCAAATATATTGTTCTTCACCCGTGTTTCTTTGTGGATATTAGAATTGAACCTTTGAAATTCATAAAAGAACTAAAATAAAGTAAAAAATAAATAAATGACAGAATCATTATCTGAAATTTGTATTGTATTTTAATGAATATCAATTTTGAATGCAATTAGCAACATGGTAAAATATTCAGTTGGTGACTCGTAATGGATACACAAGATAGGTTATTCCTTGATTTTTCTATGCACAAGATTTAAAAATTGAAACTCTAACCACATACTTTAAAAATTCAAGTCAAATACCACTTAAACAAATTCATAATTGGTCAAAATTCTTATTTTTGATAGTCAAATCAACGGTCAAATTTGTATTTAAAAATATGTAATTTATGATTTAAAATTTTAACAACGGGTTCAAAGTCCATTTACTCCATACAATGCATCTTTTATACATTAATTTAATCAATTCAATTTATTAAATAAATTGGTATTAAAATTTAGTATTTGTTAAAATATGAATCTTTATCAATTCTTAATATATCTTTGTTTTTCAATATATCAATATACCAACTAATTTTTTTTAAGAGGTTAAAATGATATATTAACACCATAAAAAAGTCATCCAGCACAAGGTGTGCTAAGGAAGACTTAAAAGATCCAAATTACAAACTCGAAAAAGAGAAAACAAAACACAAACAAGGAACATCAAGGAGCTAAGTTACAAAAGTTAAGCAAAACATAGAATTTTGCCTCAAAAATTGTTTTCAAAATCGAATAAAGCAAATTTCGACTTAAAACACCAAATCACAAGAAGCTTAACCAGTTCGCCCACGGAAAGAATATACTCATCCTTATGTTGGAAAATACGCCTATTTTTCTCTTTCCAAATAATATAAACAACTGCTAACCATAACATCTTGAACACTAAGAACATACTTTTATAGAAATCTCCCAAGCCGCGAAACTGGTTGAGATGCGCAATTAAATTTTGAGAAAATGCTGAAGAAATCCCTAACCAATCGCAAATAACATACCAGATGTTGCACACAAAAAAATCACAAGAAGCAAACAATTGATGTCTATCCTCATAACACATACATCCTCATGTACAAAGTTGCTCATCAATGGGCAACACATGCCTTCTCAATAAATTATCTTTGTTAGGAAGTCGATTAAGTAGCAGGCGCCAAGCAAACAAAGAGGTCTTTAACGGAACAACCTTTAACCATAATATATGACTGAAATTACTATAATCAGTAACAATTAGGTCATGATCAAAAGCATCAATTAAATACTAAAACGTACTGCTCACTGTGTACCTTATAGAAGAATGAGGCCGCCAACTCCACCTATGCACGACTTCACCCTACAAGACAACAGAAGATAAAAGTTCCACACAATCCCTCACCAAATCCTCCTCCCACTCAAACAACCTACGCCGCCACTTCCACGTTTCCCTATACTCTTCCTAACCTATAGAAAACATATCAGTTATCGTAGCTAAATTATTGTCAGCAGACTCAAACAGTATGTTGAAACTAATCGAAAACGAAACTCCATCTAACCAAAGGTTCTTCCAAAAAAGAGTGGAAGACCCATCCTCGACCTCTCTAATGATGTTATTCAGCAGCCACCCTCCATCCAATAAACCGACCCCTCAATGACATTATTCAATTGATGCCACCAAACTGAACCCCCTCTTTCACCAAACCGAAATCTACCCCCTTATTCCCCATACATAACACATAACACTCTATGCAACAAACTCCCCTTTTCCTCTAAAACTCTCCAATACCATTTACCAAACAGAGCTTAGTTAAATTCTTTCAACCTCTGATCCTTCAACCCTCCATCCTCTTATTTGGAACAAATCGCGGCCCATTTAATCCAAGTAATTTTCATAGAAATGATACCTGATGGAGGCTTGAAAAAGGAAAGAAAGTAGACCGAAATGGAGGACACATGACATATTTCAGAAGCACATGCCGACTATCCAGAGATAAACTATGACTCTTCCAACCCGACATCCTATTTTGGATACAATCGACACGAGGATACCAGAACAGATCTTGCGAGCATCACCCCCGATAGGTAAACCCAAATACACAAAAGGAAGGTGACCATGTTTGCAAATCATCACCCCAAGCCTCCTCACGAAGCCAAAAATCATTAACATTGACCCCATACCATCACACTTTTATGATAATTTAATTTAGGACTAGATAAAACTTCAAAAAGCAAAAGAACAACTATCATAACTGATGACACTCTGTCATTACGTAATTTTTTATGTATTTTAATCACAATTTAGAGTTCACAAGGTAACTTAAGCAGCAAGAAAAGCAGAAAAACTGAAGAATTCATAAAGGACCAAATCGTGTCACGATTGGTACAAAACGTGGCACGATTCAAGAAGACAAAAACATGCTCTCTGCCAAGGCAAAAACGTGTCACGTTGACCAAAACGTGACACGATTTCAAGAAACCCTAATTTAGAAGTTTGTTATACAAGGCAAATCGTGTCACGATTCTGCAAAAACGTGACACGATTTAAGGCGAATTTCTGTGCCTATTTAAGCTGAAGGCTATTCTGAAAACAAGGGTTACGATTTGAGAAGAGCAAAGTGCGATTTTTACACTGGAAGACGGCTGCAGGGGCGATTTCTTCACCTTGTAACCAGTTCATGTATGTATTGTTACCTCTAATGATTATGTTATTTATAAGTTCAATTATGAGTAGCTAAATCCATTAGAGGTTAGTCTGAGATGATTCTTTGTAACCCTAATTGACATATGTTGCTGTGAAACTCTATTTATTGTGAATGACAATTTAGTTTTTATTCAATTCAATTATTCTTAATGCTTTATATATTCTGATCACATATATATATATATGATTTGGTGAGAACGAACGACTACTGACCATAGCTTTCGACTTTGACCTAGTTGAATTGTTCTAATAATTATAATTAGTCTAGGAATGGATAATTCTTTATTAGTGATATTAGGTTAACGTACTTCAAACCTTAGAAGATTATTAGACCACCTAAGGGATTAGGGGCTGTAATCTTAGAAAAGGGTCCTAACTCAAGGGATTGATTAGGACTATTTTGTTAACTATCGTGAAACTAGAAAATCATTCATAAGAATAGGTGCAGTGACCAATTAGGGGAACTCAGATGATTCGAAGACCTAACTCATCTCTCTCGTATTTTAAACAATCAATTTACTTTCTGTTACTAAGTTTTATGCTATTAAACAAATCTACTACCTAGCGGCAAAACAAAATAACTTTTACTACATCCTAATTTAATAACGTATTTGACTTTTTGAGATTAAAACCAGTCCTTGTGGGAACGATATTTTTACTACTTCGATAGTATTTGGTACACTTGCCAAAATTCTATCAATAACCCTTACATTTTCCCAACTTTTAACTCCCACAAGTAAGGTATCATCATCAAATTAGTGATGAGAAATTAACTCACTTTCCTGAGAGCCTACTCCATAACCAGTAAAAAGGAACGGAGAGAGAAACATTTAAACCCTTTGTCGCCAAGAGAAAAAGGAACGGAGAGAGAGGATCACCTTAACACAAACCTCTCTCAAACTGAAATTCATTTGTAGGACTTCCATTCACCAACACAGAGGTAGAAGTTGTAGTGACGCATTCTAACACCCACTTTTGCCATAAAGTCGAAAACTTCATTTTGATCTTAACTTGTTCCAAATAACTTTAATCCACCGAGTCGTAAGCTTTCTCGAAATCAACCTTGAACATTAGCAATTATTTACTGAGGCTATGAGCATCATGAACCATCTCGTTTGCAATGAGAATGTCATCTAAAATCTGCCTCCCTTTAATAAAAGATGACTGAGACCCTGCCACAACACTACCAACAACACTATGAAGCATGTTATCCAGAACCTTTGACAAAATTTTATAGAAACAACCAACCAAAGTAATAGGACGAAAGTCTGCCAAACGCTACAGACTTTCTACTTTGGGAATCAATGCAATAAAAGTATTGTTTAAACCTTTTGTTAACTTGTCATTACGATGAAACTCATTGAAAAAACGGTAAAGATCCTCCTTCAGCATGTCCCAAAAATTTAATGAAACCAATATTGATTCCTTCCGGATTCGGACTCTTAAAATATTCACAATCCCACACTGCTTGATAAATTTCTTATGTAGAAAAAGGTTTGATGAGATCTGCCCCTTCCAAGACACTAAGAGACTTAAACGGCAGATTATATATACATGGGCGAAGTTCATTGGAAGCCTTAAAATGATTTTGGAAATGAAGAAACGCTGCGTCTTTAATATCATTAACCCCTTCAACTTGAACACCATTAATATTGATAGAAATAATAGTTAGATCGATTTCTATATGACATGACGACAATAAATTTTTTAGATTTAGCATCACCATCTTTCAACCAAAGTAATCGAGCCTTTTACCAGGGCATACTATTATTTAACTTTGATAATGAGGATAAATCAGACGATAAAGAGTATAACTCATCCCATTCCTCAGCCATTAAATCATGTCCCTCCCCTTTCACATCTAAGACATGCATACGATCTTTAACCATTTTAATCCTTCCTTGTAAATTCTGGCCGGGTATGATTTTGATGCCAAGATTTCAAACTTCCTTTGATCAAAATTCCTTTATATTTTGTAATTTTTATTGATGGTAATGAGATACTTAATTTAATTTAGCATACCATATTTAGAGGGGTTTACATAAAAAATTACAAGCAAATAATCAAAAAGCTAATGAAATTGTCCAATTTATAAGGGTTTACATATGAAATTCATATGAATTTACATAAGAAATTGCAAAAAAATTGGGCCAGAGTCCGGACAATTGCTTAGGCTGGCCGGACTTTAAAACCGCCTCATTAGCTACACCACACATGTATATACTCGCATCGACGTTGAAATAAATCCTTCACATTTTTGCGTCCAGATTCTCAGCCAACTCTTCAACCAAATTTCAGCAATTAGATTAATCTAATGGTCTATGCCAAAAAAAATAAAAAATCTAATGGTAGATATATGATCCCTTCTTAAAAAAAATGATAGATGAATAATCCTCTTATCCATGAAATAAATTTAATAACGAATATTTGATTGGAGAGAAAAAATTGTGTGTTTGGATATGATCGATGGATCACCGCTACTGCACAACTACACCTTCTCCCATCGTAATTTTGTAAAAACTTCAAGTGGTAGTTTCGATCTCTGGTGCATTTCAATGGGAATTGAGACCCCATAGCTTAAATCGCATTTTTCTTACTTTGATTTTGAGGAAATTGTTGACATTGTTTTGACCTTAATTATTACTCTAATATTTTATAGTGCATTAAATGTGTCAAGTAGATTTGCATCTCAGCTATCCGATCTCAATGAACGTCCTAGATCTTTCTTGTATAATATGAGTCATCCAATCTAAAATTAACGATAAAAATCATTTACAACGTGAAACTGCGTGAAACCCCTACTACATGAGAGATTCCTATTGTTCGAGAAATTGAAAGATAAAACAAAAAGGAATATTTTAATTCTTAAAGATAGATTTTGATAACCATAAACCATGTTACAAGGTCCTTTAGCTTCTTTGCTGTAATATATCTTATACATAATTCATCTCAAACAAAGAGAGAAAGTATTATTCAAAGGGACAAAAAAAAAAAAAACAGAAAATGACAGACTCATGATATGTAAAAAACAGCAGAAGCAATAAAAGGACAGACACATGGTAGATCAAGTTCAGGCAGATTTATTAGCCGGTGGCGCCTTCGGCTTCACCGGAGAAGTAGTGACAGCAGGTGGGGCAGCAATCTCTTTGATCTCTTGGTTGGTGTTGGGCTGAGAAATGGTGGATCTTGTGGCTCCATTGGTGGATGATTGAGCTTCAAGGTTGGTATTGGGAGGAGTCAAGTCAAATGGTTTGTTGAAGATATCAGCAGCAAATATCTCAGATGGAATGGCTTGAGAAGGTGTGCGTCTATGACGACGAGACATGGCTTTGGTTGCTTTGGTTTTGTACTTGTTTTGTGGATAGAGAGAATGCAAATTGTGAAGAGAATATAAAGGGGTTTTATAGGGGATGGAAAAAACCTTTATTTTATTATTTTAGGAAAATGTTTGGTGAACGATAAAACATCTTGACGACGTCGCGAGAAAACACCTTGAACAATAAATTGATGGCGTGATAAAAAGTAATCTTTAAAGTGTTGATTGAGTGTACGAAAATTAAAGTGATCAAATATAAAAGTTTTTATTTTATTTTTGTGTAAAGGTTAGTTAAGTCACTGTTTTTTTCTACAAAAGTAATGTTTAAAAAAATATATATCAAATTTGATGACTAAATTACACGAATTAAAAAAATTATGATAATAATATTAAATTTGTTTCCATAAAAAAATTAAGATGTTGTTTTATAAGTTTTTTTAAAAAGAAAATTAGTCTATGTTCCTCAATTGACAATATTTATTTCAGATTGCTTAAAAAGATTAGACATTACGGTTAAAGAGATTATGTAAAAATGGAAAAAGGGAAATCATAGATTCTTTTGTTAATGAATAGAGAAGATTTTGTTTCTTTTGTCAAATAATTTTTTTTAGAGAGATCTTTTTTGACAAATAATGAATAGAGAATTTATTGATATTGATGCACTTTCATAGTAATAAACTTTATACTCTCATTCAATGTGAGACTCGTCTTAAGTTATGTTTAGATCGATGAAATACGATGAATTGGAATGAAATGAAGTGGTATAAAACCATGCTTCATTGCTTGGATTTGTTTAAAATGAATGAATTAGCATGGAATACGATGTAATCTATTCCATCCCATACCACAATTTCCTTCTATTTTTCATCCCCCAATTTGGGGCGGATGTAATAGAAAGAAACACTTTAATTTGATAATTACTCTTTTATCCCTATTTTTGTTTCATCGGTGAAACAATTATCCATCCCCTTTTAAGCCACTTGGGTTGGTCTGGTAGTATTGATTTGAGGCTTGGGAGTGCTCCTCTTCGAGGACTCAAGTTCGATTACGTTCGACGCCTATTTAGGTGGATAATTTAGCTTCTTAAAAAAAAAAAAATTTGGTGTTCACATGTGTTTTGTTTCTGTTTCCTGTTCGTAACTCGTAAAACTCCTTGCATCACGTCATCTCATTAACAACTCATCATATGTTAATTTACATTTTTCATGTGTTATTGTGTCTTATGTCTATTAAAAACACATTTCCATGTGTTAATTTTTCATCAGCCAAACCCATTTTTATGGCTTTATTAAAAACAAGTGCATCACTTCTTCCGCCAAACCAACTTCATACATACTAAACTAATTAAACTTGTAAAAATCAAAGAGAAAAAGACAACTTTAAGATTTAACTATTTTAGTTCTACTAATAGTTCCTTAGAAAAAAAATCTACCCAATAGTTATATAAGGGTAATATTGGAATAAAAATATCATAATTCATTCCATTATTTCCGTTTTTCAAACAATGGAATAAAAAGTTTGTTTTGTTCCATCGTATAATATTCAAACAGTGGAATGAAGTTTTTGTTTCATTTCAATATGTTTCATTCCGCTTTTTTCCATCAATCCAAACATAATTTTAAAGTGAATTTTTATGATGACGAGAAGATAAGCTTACTAACAAATTTTAAAATATAAATGATAAAATATTTTCATAAAATAATTATGGAGTCTAATGTCTGACACACCTTTTTATATTTATATTTCATTATTATTATTATTATTATTTTGAAGAGGCTAAAATGAAATTTATATAACCACCAAAAGAGTCAACCAACATAAGGTGTGCTTAGGAAGACATTACAGATCCAGTTAAGTTACAGTAGACTCAAAGAAAGAGAGAGAAAAAACAGAAGAGAAAGAACAATTAAGTTACGGCAGAGAGACACAACAAAGGATTTTGCCTCCACTCATTGTAGTGGAAATCAAAGGAAACAAACTTGGCTTTGAACCACCAAAAAACTGTAAGCTTAACCTGTTCACATATGTCATGAATAGATGCTTCCTTGTTACGGAAAATTCGTTTGTTTCTCTCCTCCCAAATAACACAAACAGCTGCCAACCAAATCATCTTGAGAGCTAAAACATTAAATTTTGATCCACCCCCTAAACCGCAAAAATGACGCATATGCGACAAGAGGTTCGGAGAAGAGGTTGTAGGAAAACCAAGCCAGCCACAAATTAGAACCCAGATATTACCATAAAATGCACACAAGACAAACAGTTGATCTCTATCTTCAGTGCTTCCACACCATCCGGTACAAAATTAATCATTAACAGAAAGCACTTGACGACGCACTAATTCATCTTTTGTAGGAATCCGATTTTGAAGCAACTGCCATGCTAACAACAAAACTTTTAATGGAACCTCCGAGAGCCAAAGAATAAAGTGAAGGTCATTATAATTATTAACCACCACTCCATTATCAACAGCCTCGGTCAACAACTGATAAGCACTACTAACAGTGTAACGGTTTGAAGAATAAGGCCGCCAAGTCCACCTATCCGCCTTATTAACCTGTAAAACAAACAAAGCAAAATAGCGACACACTCCCTCAGCAGCTCCTCCTACCAAGCCAGAAGCCTATGCCACCATTTCCAAGCTTCCACAGACTCCCCCCACCCAAGATATAGAACATGTTCGCAACAGAAACCAATTTATTCTCAGAGAGTTCAAACAATCTGTGAAATCTAACCGATAGAGTGTTACCTCCGATCCACTAGTCCTTCCAAAAAAGAGTGGAGGATCCATCGCCAACCTCCCTAACTATATTATTATGTAGCCACCCACCATCCAACAACCCAACACCCTCCACAATAGAATTCAATTGATGCCACCACACCGACCCACCTCCTCCCCCTAACCGAAGCCTACCCCTTCCTCACCATACCGCGCACATAAGACCATATACCAAAGACTCCTCTAACACTCTCCAATACCATTTACCTGAAAGAGCTAAGTTAAACTCCTTCAACCTCCGCACCCCCAAACATCTGTCTTCTTTTTTCGAACAAATAGTATCTCATTTAATCCAAGAAATTTTACTACTAACAGTGTAACGGTTTGAAGAATGAGGCCGCTAAGTCCACCTATCCGCCTTATTAACCTATAAAACAAACAAAGACAAAATAGCGACACACTCCCTCAACAACTCCTCCTACCAAGCCAGAAGCCTATGCCGCCATTTCCAAGCTTCCACAGACTCCCCCCACCCAAGATATAGAACATGTCCGCAACAAAAGCCAATTCTCAGAGAGTTCAAACAATCTGTGAAATCTAACTGATAGAGTGTTACCTCCGATCCACTAGTCCTTCCAAAAAAGAGTGGAGAATCCATCGCCAACCTCCCTAACTATATTATTATGTAGCCACCCACCATCCAACAACCCAACACCCTCCACAATAGAATTCAATTGATGCCACCACACCGACCCACCTCCTCCCCCTAACCGAAGCCTACCCCTTCCTCACCATACCGCGCACATAAGACCATATACCAAAGACTCCTCTAACACTCTCCAATACCATTTACCTGAAAGAGCTAAGTTAAACTCCTTCAACCTCCACACCCCCAAACATCTGTCTTCTTTTTTTCGAACAAATAGTATCTCAATTAATCCAAGAAATTTTCCTACTATCCTCACCCCCCCCCCCCCCCCCCCCCCCAAAAAAAGCATTAAAGATAGATTCAAGGATAGAAATGATACCTGAGGGAGCCTTGAAGAAGGAAAGAAAGTAGATCGGAATTCGGGACAAGACAGATTTCAGAAAGCACCAACTGACCACCCATAGATAAAGTTTTACTTTTCCATCCAGACAACCTGGTTTTTACTCGCTCCAAGAGACCATTCCAAAAAAGGATCTTACGAGCATCTCCCCCAATAGGAAGACTCAAATACAAAAAAGGGAGACAACCATGTTTACAATTTAACATTGTAGCCGCTTCACGAAGCCAAGAAATACTAATATTGACACCAAACAACATACTCTTGTGATAATTGATTCTAAGTCCGGACACAACTTCAAATAACATTAGGATAACTTTTAAACTCCGAACATTTGCCCAACTTTTGTTCCCCACCAGCAAAGTGTCATCAATAAATCGAAGAGTGCAACGGATAAAGTACCCCGTGAACCCAAACCAACACCAAAATAAAGGCCAACATCAACAGTTGCATTCATTAAAACACTCAACCCCTCAGCCGCCAAAAGAAAAAGAAACGGAGAAAGAGGGTCGCCTTGCCTCAAACCCCTTTCAAGCTTGAAATCATCAGTGGGACTTCCATTAACCAGAACCGAAGTAGTGGTTGTAGTTACACATTCTAGAATCCATTTACGCCACAAAGTCGGAAACCTCATTTAATCATAAACTTCTTCCAAATAACCCCAATCCATCAAATCATAAGTTTTCTCAAAATCGACTTTGAACAAAAATTAATCTTTTTTGAAGTGATGAGTGTCATGAACTAACTCATTAGCAATAAGAATTCCATCTAGAATCTGCCTACCTTTGACGAAAGCTGACTACAAAGCCTGTTAGCCAAAACCTTTGACAAAATTTTGTATAAACACCCAATCAATGCTATGGGTCGAAAGTCAGATATACTGTGGGGGGACTCTCAATCTTCGGAATCAAAGCAATGAAAGTATTGTTCAAGCCCTTGGTTAATTTACTATTGCGGTGAAATTCATTGAAAAAGCGATATAGATCATCTTTCAAGATGTCCCAAAACTCCTTGACAAAACCAAGATTGATGTCATCCGGTCCGGGACTCTTAAAATTGTCACAGTCCCACACTGCATTAAGAAACTGTCATTATTGTTTTTCGGTATGTCTTCTACGAGTTTAATCCATTGGTATATATAATTTTCTAGCTTTTATCTTATCAAAAATAAGATTATGACATACTTCGAATTGAGATATAATGAGAGGAAAATGTAAAACTTAAAAGAAAAAATAAAATCCCCTCCAAAAAAGAAAAACTACACAGAACCCTTTATTTTACTAAAACAATTAGACAAAACCTTGTTATCCTTTGTACAGTTCTCCATAAACTAATCCATAAGTGAGTTAACATGTGATTTTTAAAGAAATATTTTGCACCGTAAGCGTAGTTGACATGTGATTTTTTTAACTTGATATTCAATTCAATGATAAACTAATTTGGTACATCCATCTCGTTGTCTAACAGCCGAGTCCAATTGAAATCCGAGCAAACCTATGTGTTGATAGATCCAACAGAAGAACTATTGAGGGAGAAATGAACAAATTTAGAGAGAAACATATTCCTAAGTCCCAAACATTCACCACCAGCCAACTGACAAGGGTTGTAAACATGTTATTTCTTGTAAAAAAATAAAAAAATTCTACCAATTATAGATTTTTTTTAATTGAAATCTATACCAAATTTGTTGCTATAAGAATCAAGGAAACGTTACTTTTCTAAAATTATCTTTGAATTTGTACATTTTAAAATATGTTAAAAGATTGTAATATATGGAAGAGAAAAAAATTAGTTATGGATTTTCCAAAAATTATAATAATTGATTTTGAACTTTTCCATTGAGTTAATGAACGCATTATGGCAGATCAGCTTCGATCGCGTGCGTATACAACAATGATTATGGCGTCATCAACGTTGTATATGAAAATATGGGTATTTTATACACTTGTATATAATTATATTTGTAGATTTTTGTACTTTCCTATTTTATAATATTAACATAAATGTTGTGAGTTTGTTCAAAAGTTCATCCTTTTTGTTTTTAACGAATTTGTATTATATTGATGTACTCTATCAATTTGAATGAATGAATATCGCTTATTTTTCGTAAAAAAATTAACGCCGTTATATTTTTCATGATTGTCCATTTTTCAATTTATAGATTTTTTACTTATGTCACATTCCATTTATAGCTAAGAGTGTTACTATATTCTTAAATACACTTAATAAGTTAAAAAAAATAAAAAAATAATCCTAAAGTAGGAACCGAAATGGGTACTATATTCTCTAAGCCTCAGTAGGCTTACACTTTTTGCTAAGTTACCCACTTAAACTTTTACAACTTCTGCTAAAACTAACACTTTAGTATCCCTAAAGTTAGATGAGACTTTCTTTACAATTTGTTTAGAGTTTGAATGATTGAAATCAGACAAGAGAAGAAGAATGGAGGGAGAAGTTTATCTTTAAAAAGATAAGAGAATATTGATTCACACTTTTAAAGACTTCTTGGAATCTTTGCGAGATCAATATTTTTGCTAAAGCTCCAAACACTCTTATGTTGTTTTCTTGTATGCTTTGCAATGGTGCAAGTAATGTTGAGCCTTTCGCTTCTATTATAGAGTGTCTTGACGTCTTGTAGCCGTTGGAGGATGATCAATGGTCTTGTGCCATGTGTCCTGGGCCTAACTAGCTTTTACTTGAAAATCTGGGCAAACATTCTGAACATCGGAATGTTGTTGTGTTCTTGAGGATACATCAAAATGTTGTTGTGTCTTGATGATCTTCATCTGGGTTCATCATGATCTTCATCTGGGATCATCATGTATGAATGTATGATGACTTTCTGGGTTTATCATATGCATGCCAGATGAATTTCTGGGCATTGTCCATGTGTAGTGTCATTTGCACGTACATCATAATGTTGTTGGAAAAAACTTTTCCAGATTTGCCTTGGAATGTGTTCAGGAGAGGGGAAAGTGGATTATGCATCTTCATGCCAATGTTTTGAGGGATTGTGTGGTCCATGTACTGTACCAACTCTCATACGTGTCTAACTCTGATTGAATGAAACAAGATTTCCTTTATGCTTTTGCTTTTTACTTTTCACCTGATGTATTGTTCATAAAGCATGTGCTGAGTTGAACATTCTGATCATCAGAATGTTCCTTTTGTTTCACTTAGAATGATTGGTAAGACTTTCATTTGATGTAATCAAATCCTAATAGTGAAACAACAATGAAGAGCGGTGATTGTAACTTCTAGGATGATATTCTCTTTGGAATATTCCTAGTACTTCAATGTTCATAGTCTTGAATGAACATTGAATATCTTTTTTGACATTAATCATGTAAATGTCTTTATTGCTTGATTGATCCATGTCGATGTACTTTACTGAACATTTGTTCATGTCACATGTTCCTTGCATGTTCTTGAGTTTATGGGTTTGTATAAGAACAACCTTCTGAACTCTGGTTGAACATTCTGACTTCTGAGCAACATTCAGAACTAACTTTCTTAACTCAGAGTTAGTTCAAGAAACCAAATGCCAATTGATTTCTTGTATCTTGGTATATATGATTTAAACATTGTTCATGTCCTAGTTAAACACTCAAGAGCACAAGTAAAATAACAAGAAATTAATCAAAGTCCATTAATTCCTTCAACATCAATGTTTATTATCTTTAAAATTAATTAGGGATTTTGCCTCAATACACTCAACTTATACATCTTAAAATGTGATTTTCTAATCACTAAACTACTTAATAGAAAACACACACACAAATATATATATATATACAACTTTTTACACATGTATTCATTCAATCAATCAATTTTTTCAAAAGAACTAACCTAAAGAATGACATTAGGATGTAATGAAATTAATTTTGTTTATTAAAAAATATAAATTATTTTAATTACATCATACTATCATTATTTAGGTTAGTGGGTCGGCCTGCCAATTCATCAACTTGCAATTTTAATTTTTTTTATCAACGGATTAGAAATAATTTAAAACAAAGCGACTAAATAACTCATTATAGTCTGAATTTGTCTCGTAAGTTTGTGTTTTACAACAAATTTATTTGCTGCCAATTTTATTTTTATAAATACAATCAACAAATTTTTTTATGACAATAAACTTGTTAAAAAAACATTAAACAATAAAATGGTTAAAAAAATGCATTAAAAATCATGTTTGGACTCGGTCACCTAAATTGATCCGGTTCGTCTTGTCCTTCTTTTGACGAGTTTAAACAGATGGGTTTGAACTGGACAGGTCGACCCACTTTACCTTCCCAAATACTCAATCCCATTAAAAAAAAACTATTATGTATGTATGTCCATCTCTCCAAATTTGATTTTTCTATTAGTGTCCTAACAAGATAAAAAAAAATTACACAAACATCATTTAGATATGTCATTATATTATTTCATAAAATACCTAAATAATGATATCAAATTGGAAATATTGGAAAGAAATATTTATTTAACACAAGTTATTAGAAAAATTTGTAGTATTTGAAACATAAAATAATTTATTATGTCTTAATTTTAAAATGCAATCCATTTCTTCTATTGTTCCTTAGCCGTTAACTGTTTGCAGTTGCTAAAAGTTCCTCCCTGGATTAAGAATATGGTATGGAGAGTGTGTCGTGAATGTTTGCCAACACGGGTAAGGCTGAACCGTAGAGGTGTTAACTGTCCACCGTCGTGTGTTTTGTGCAACGACCCTCATGAGGACTGTTACCACATATTCTTCCACTGCTGTACAGCAGTTGGTGTTTGAAGGGCTGCTGGATTATGGTATTTGATTGAACCCTTGCTGCAGAAGTATGATGATGCGCCAGAAGTTATATTTCACTTGCTGGAAAGTGTTGTACAGGTTCAGGCTGAACTGTTTGTAATGATATTGTGGAGCATTTGGAAAAGTAGGAACCTGAGATTGTGGCAAAATGTGACTGAAACGAACAGCAACATAGTCGCGAGGGCCAAGCATTTAATTGAGGACTGGAGGTTTGCTAACAAGAAGCAGCAGATGCGCGACTTTCAGCAGCTAAGTGCAGCTGCTGTCACACTGCCATATGTGCAGCAGGATACGCTTGCAAGACCAGGGGTAAGTAGATGGCAGAGACCTGCACACGGAAGGTTTATATGCAACATTGATGCATCGTTTTCGACTGCTACAAATAAGGTGGGTCTAGGCATGTGTATCCGTGACGAGGAGGGACGTTTTGTCCTTGCAAAAACAATGTAGTTTTCTCCAGTTTGCTCAGTTGATATAGGAAGCTCTAGGTCTCTATCATGCCGTTCGGTGGGTGTGCATGAATTGCAGCTGACTCTTGTTGATTTTGAAGTCGATTCGAAGCGTGTTGCAGATTATTTTAAGCACGGAAATGCTAACATTACTGAATTTGGTGTTATTATGGAGGATAGAAGGAATTATTGCTCTCTTTACTAAACAAACTCTATTGTCGAGTTTACTAGGAGGCAAGCGAATGAGGTTGCCCACGAATTGGCGCAGGCAGCTCTTTCCGAGCCTAGCTTATGTATTTTTTATAATGTACCGCCATGCATTGAACTTTTGATTGCTAATGAAATGATATAAACTTATTTCCCTAAAAAAAAAAAATTAGCTTGATCAGATTTTTTGTTGGTGGGATAACATTTTTCTATTTCGATTGCCGTTTTCTACATTTTGTAAGTTTTTTTTTTCTTTTCCCGAGTTTTGGTTTATATCCCCCAAATTGTTGTATTTTTTTGTTTATTATCAATAAAATTTGGCATGTTTTTATGTCTAAAAAGAAAATGCTTTGTTGTAAAAAAAAGAAAATGCTACGTCGCTATTTTATATATTAAATTTTTTAAATATAAATATCGCTTCCCCCTCAACTTGAGCATATATTTATACATATAACATAACATAGAATTTAACAATTTAATCGAAGCTTTTAAAATGTTACAATTTTTTTTAAGAGGCTAAAATGAAATATATATATATATATATATATATATATATATATATATATATATATATATATATATCAACACAAAATGTCCTTCCTGGTACAAGGTGTGTCTAGGAAAAACAAAAAAGTATGTACAATATTTACAAACCGGGAAAATAAAAAACAACAAAAAGAAAAGCGAAAGAAATAACAACTATCTCGAGCCCAACATTGTGAGGGGATTAAGCCACCAACCATGGTAATTGAAAGAGAACTAAACAAATTTCTCATTCAACCACGAGAATGAAAGAGACTTTATTTTGTCCACTATATGCATAATCGAGCAATCTTTAATGTTGAAAATTCTGTTATTTCTTTCTTTCCATATTTCCCACACAATAGCAAACCAAATGACGTTCAAAATTGTGTGTCGCACTTGAGATCCACCACTACCAAAACTGAACTGAGTAAAATGATCTGATACCTCGAACGAAGCGACCATGGAAAGGCCAACCCACCGGATAATATAATTACATACTGACCCAAAAAATGAGCAATGTAAAAATAAATGATTAACAGTTTCCAGAGAGCCGCAACCAGTAACACACGTGCAAGAATCATTATATACAACACCACGCCAAAACAAGTTATCTTTGGTTGGCAATCTGTTCTGAAATAGACGCCAAGCAAAAACCACAACCTTCAGAGGAATATTCCATAACCATATGTCCTCTTTGTCAACCTGCAAAGTCACATTGTGAAGTAATAAATATAATTCCCCCACCTACTCCTCTTCCCACGCAAACAACTTCCGCCTCCACTTCCATGCATCTCCGTTCTCAACCCACCCCAGCTGAAAACAATCAAACAAAGACACACATTTATCCACCGACAACTCAAACAGTCTGCTAAACATGTCCCTAAAGGACACCCCACCAACCCACACATCCGACCAAAAATAAATTTGTTTCTCATTCCCCACCGACCTACAGACATGAGTACTAAACCACGCCTTCCTACACAAGGTAGCAACGACACGCCACCAAGCCGAGGTTGACCTCCTACTATCCAATAACCTTCCTCCCTCCTCTCCATACCTTGCCGGCAACACCCTATTCCACAAACTCTTCTTTTCCACCAACAACCTCCAACACCACTTTCCTAATAAAGCACTATTAAACTCCCTAATTCTCCTTAACCTCAAACCACCAACCTCCTTTCTCAAACAAACAGAATTCCAGTCAACCTAAGTTATTACAATGATTTAATTGTACACATTAATGGTGTAAAACCTTTTTACACATACATCCAATTAAAAAACTTTATATAGTACAACTTTTATCTAAGTGACGTGATTTTATCGGATACATGTTTGAAAAAAATAGTGTCTAATAATTTTTTTTTATGTAGATAGACAAAATGAAAAATAACAATTGAAACTCACGTACAAATGAAGGAGTCAGAATTCGTAAGTCAATCAAAACGTTCAACCTAACAATTTCGACATTTTTAACAATCGAGTTATTAAGGTTCTGTTTAGTAAAAATAGCGGATAGCTGATAGCTTATAGCTGATAGCTGATAACTGATGATTGATAGCTCATAGCTTATAACTGATGACTGTTCACTGATAGCTGATAAGCTAACTAAAGTGTTTGGTAAAATTAGCGCTTCAACTAGCTGATAATGGTAAATTTACATAAAAGGACATTTTTTTATTCATAATATTTTTTTAAGAGTTTATAATACAATCTATACCAATTAATAATTAAGATTTTAGTCATTTAAATTTATTAATATAACCAATATATAATTTCTCTAAAAAATTGTTTTAAGTTTATTTCGTTCAATTTTTATAATTTATGAATGATTGAAGTATAAATTTGTTTTCTTTCTGTAAACAAAGTAAAAAATAATCATCGATCGGATTAAAAAAAGTGTTAAAAGAATAACAAAAAAAGAACAAAAATAAGTAGTCAGTATATACTATACCCATAGAAATGGAACTTTTTTCATAAGTTAGGAAATAAAAAAAATTGTATGTGTCATTACATGAAATGAAATGGCGTTGTTGCAGTGCAATATATTCAACGAGTGCTAAAGAGAGGCATGCATACTTGAGAGTAAAAAATACGTTGTACAGTAGTGTTCTTTTAGTTTTAAAGTATAATAAATTATTATAAAGGGTAAATATGAATTTTAGTTAAAATAATAAGGGTAAAAAAGGAACAAAAGATAATAAGCTATAAGTTATAAGCTCAAACGCTACTTGTAATAGCGTCTGAAAAATAGCTTATAAGCTCATGAAATAAGCTATAAGCTTCTGATGATAAAACATTACCAAATAGAGCTCTTTTAGTCAAGCGAGCTAATAAGCTATCCGCTATAAGCTATAAGCTCGTTTGAGGATCTTACCAAACAGACCCTAAAACTTACATACCCTAA
The DNA here is from genome assembly GCA_946800305.1 of Medicago arabica. Taxonomy (NCBI): domain Eukaryota; kingdom Viridiplantae; phylum Streptophyta; class Magnoliopsida; order Fabales; family Fabaceae; genus Medicago; species Medicago arabica. The sequence continues at coordinate 5,902,562 of OX326970.1, forward strand.
CAATTAATTAAACTTTAACCCTTCAAAAAGCAACTAAAGCCTAAACTTAAATACACGACTAGACGCGCGTGGTAAGAGAAATGTATAGAAAATTTTGGAAGATAGAATGCCTGGGCGTGGACACACAAGGGCCTCATTTAATTTTTGAGAGAGTAGAGGCACATGTTAATAAATTTTCAGATGTACAATTTACATATATGTTTAATGTCTAGGGGGTCATTGATGTTACTGCTATGCTACACGAATGCAACAAGGGTGCAATGCTTCTATTGAAGTTGCCACCTGATTAGTTATATTTCATGCGTAATGTAGTTGTGTGGCAGCAATTGTTTGGTGGAGGAATCATTGAAGGATAACCCTTAAGAAATATATGAATGTTTGATGTCTGATTTAGAGTTAGGGCATATATATGTAAAACTGGAGAGCCATTGTATTTAGAATTGTATTGTTTTACAATGGATCTTGTGTGTGTTTTTCTCATTGTCTCAAATAAGATTTTGCAAGATTTGGATCAAAATATATAAAAGTTAGTCATATATTATGCATATTAATAATTAAATTTTTGAACAAAACTGACTATAATATAATAAGATATTGAATATTCGTAGTAATTTATAATATTTTCAAACAAGTCTCATTCATTCTCCTATATACTGAAAACAAACCAAACAAGAGCAGGATCATCCTGAGTCTTTGGAGCATGTTACAAAACGACAAAAAAAAAACAGTGTCTATGATTATTGTACGATGCAGTAAACAGGCTCTGATATTAATTTTCTTTTTCATTTATGGTTTCATGACAATTGCCAAAAATAAAAATGAGATAGACACGTGCTGCACCTGCAGACACTGATTTGAGTACACTTGTTTTTGTCATTTTGCGTACATATTCTTACGACAAACCACAAGATCTCCAAAGCATTAACTTCAACATTATCCACACAACACAATACAAGATAAATAAAATTAATGTGGTTTATTGTAATCGATATACATTCTGCATTCCCTACACACATGTAGAGCATAGTTATTATGCTCTCTTGTACGTATAGTTGTTATACTGTTTTGAAAAAATGTTGAGTTGACATTCAAAGAACAATGTAATAAAGACGAGAGATTATAAGGCGTTGATACGGGACAACTCAATTCATATAACACATTTCATTAATTATGTGATAGAAATATTATTCAAAGGGAAAAGGAAAAAAAAAAAAAACAGAAAATGACAGACATATGATAGGTAAAAAACAGCAGAAGCAATAAAAGGACAGACACATGGTAGATCAAGTTCAGGCAGATTTATTAGCCGGTGGCGCCTTCGGCTTCACCGGAGAAGTAGTGACAGCAGGTGGGGCAGCAATCTCTTTGATCTCTTGGTTGGTGTTGGGCTGAGAAATGGTGGATCTTGTGGCTCCATTGGTGGATGATTGAGCTTCAAGGTTGGTATTGGGAGGAGTCAAGTCAAATGGTTTGTTGAAGATATCAGCAGCAAATATCTCAGATGGAATGGCTTGAGAAGGTGTGCGTCTATGACGACGAGACATGGCTTTGGTTGCTTTGGTTTTGTACTTGTTTTGTGGATAGAGAGAATGCAAATTGTGAAGAGAATATAAAGGGGTTTTATAGGGGATGGAAAAAACCTTTATTTTATTATTTTAGGAAAATGTTTGGTGAACGATAAAACACATTGACCATGTCACGAGAAAACACCTTGAATAATAAATCGATGATGTGATAAAAGTGTTATATAAAAGGTTGATTGAGTGTACGAAATTTAAAGTAATCGAACATAAAAGTTGTTATTTTATTTTTGTGTAAAAGTCGGTTAAGTCATTGTTTTCTCTACAAAAGTAATATTTTAAAAAATATATATCAAATTTGTTGACTAAATTAGACGAATTAAAAAAAGTATGATAATAATATTAAATTTGTTTCCTTCAAAAAAAATTATGATATTATTTTATAAGTTCACTTTTTTAAAATGAAAATTAGTCTATGTTCCTCAATTGACAATATTTATTAGAGATTGCTTAAAAAGATTAGACATTGCAGTTAAAGAGATTATGTAAAAATGGAAAAAGGGAAATCTCAATAGATTCTTTTGTTAACGAATAGAGAAGATTTTTTCTCTTTTGACAAATAATTTTTTTTAGAGAAATCTTTTTGACAAATAATGAATAGAGAATTTATTGATATTGATGCACTTTCATAGTAAAAAAATTTATACTCTCATTCAATTTCTGTGAGACTCTTTAGGTTATGTTTGAATTAATGAAATACGATGGATTAGAACGGAATGAAGTGGTATAGAGTCATGCTTCATTGTTTGGATTTGTTTAAAATGAATGAATTAGAATGGAAAACAATGGAATCTATTACATTCCATACCACAATTTCCTTCTATTTTCATCCCTCAATTTGGGGCATATGTAATGAAAAGGAACATTTTAATTGAATAATTACTTTTTTATCCCTATTCTTGTTTCATCCGTGAAACAATTATCCATCCCTTTTTTTCTCGTTTTTTCTCTCAATTTCTCAATTGCTTGTATTCTTGCTGCTTTTGGTCTTCACATCTGTTTTGTTTCTGTTTCATGTTTGTAACTCATAAAACTTGTTGCATCACGTTATCTCATTAACAACCCATCATATGTTAATTTACATTTTTCATGTGTTATTGTTTCTTATGTCTATTAAAAACATTTTTTTTTGTCAAGTAGCCTGGTGGCTAGAATTCACCTTTTTTAAGGTGAATAAATGGGATGTACGGGGTTCGAACTCCGGCCCATGCATATAACAATGCATGTCCCTGCCAACCTAACTTTGCTCTCGGGTACATTAAAAACACATTTTCATGTGTTAATTTTTCATCAACCAAACCTATTTTTTTGGGTTAAAATCCTCTCCATTTATGGAATGAGATAGACACAAAAATTAGGTGATGGATCCTCTAATTGAGTGGGTCCCACCATTATTAATTATTTTTTACTTTTTATGTGTCTTTATCTCTCTAAATGAAGGAAATGGAGAGGAAAATAAATAGAGAGGATCTTAACTCCATTTTTATGGCTTTATTAAAAGACAAATGCATCACTTCTTCCGCCAAACCTTGAATTTTCGATATGTTAGTTTACATTTAAGATAAAAATAATAGAAAAACTTCATTCATACTAAACTAATTAAACTTGTAAAAATCAAAGAGAAAAAGACAACTTTACAATTCAACTATTTTAATTCTACTTAATAGTTCCTAAGAAAAAAATCTACCTAATAGTTATATAAGGGTAATATTGGAATAAAAAAATCATAATTCATTCCATTACATCTGCTTTCCAAACAATGGAATAAAAAGTTTGTTTTGTTTCGTCGTAAAATATCCAAACAATGGAATGAAGTTTTTGTTTCATTCCATTATGTTTCATTTCGTTCTGTTCCATATGTAACACCCAAGGCTAACGAGGGCGGGGAGTGTCGCCGGTGCACAATGCACAATAATGAGTGGCTTCCGATAGCTTCTAGACGAACCGAATCACAACGGAATGAGAGGGATCTCGTGACCGTGCAGGTATGGGACTGCATGGTTGAAGGAAGACTTATAAGAATTGTTTGGTACTACCTGTATCAACAAGATGCATCTTCTTTTTGGTAGCTCATTCCATAAGAACTCCACAGTTAAGCGTGCTTGATTTGGAGTAGTCTTTAGATGGGTGACCTGCTGAAAAGTTTCCCGGTATGCGTGCAAGTGAGGACTAAAACACGTTGAAAAGACTCATGTTGGTTTGTAGGGTCAGTTAACAATGCTTATAGTCATCTGGGATGTTACAAATGGTATCAGAGCAGGCATCTCCCAATACGGTGTGGTTCGGGGATGAACCAAGCAGAAGCTGGTGAGCATGTAACATCCAAGGCTAACGAGGGCGGGGAGTGGTCGTCGGTGCACAAGGCACGACAATGAGCGGCTCCCTACAACTTCTAAACGTACCGAATCACGCCGGAATGAGAAGGATCTCGAGGCCCTGCATGTATGGGACTGCATAGTTGAAGGAAGGCTTATAAGAATTGTTTGGTACTACCTATATCAACAAGATGCATCTTCTTTTTGGTAGCCCATTCCACTAAAACTCCACTGTTAAGGGTGCTTGACTTGGAGTAGTCTTTGGTTATATCTCTTTGATAGTTTTATTTATCATTATTTGATAGTTTAAATGTTGATTAATCTTCCCTTTCACCCTTTAGAATGTTAAAGCACCCTAGTGAAACTTTAAGCTCTTCTCTGTTGTGCTCCTGTTTATCTTGAATCGACTCACATCATGTCTGAATCGATTCAGATTAGTCTCTGACTTAGCTTGAATCGATTCACTATGAGCATGAATCGATTCATGCTTGAATCGTGTCATTTGTCTTTGAATCGTCTCACAAATCTCACTGTTTCTATATGAATCGATTCAATATTGATGTGAATCGATTCAAATCTTCATCAGGGCAGTATGAGTCATTTCAAATATCTCTTAACTTGCATCTCATCACCTTTGTTTGGGCCTGCATTTCTTAGTGTGTGAATCGATTCATTGGCTAAGTGAATTGATTCAGTCTGTTGGTTTTGTGCGAAAATTAAGTCTTCTTACTCATTACTATATATACACTTTTCTCATAACTCCCAAAACCATTGAATCATTTGCATCTATTCTCTCTAGGTCTCAAAAACTCATTGCTCATACATACTTCAAGATTAAACAATTTTTCTTAGAATCACTTTGTCTTTGAGTATATAGATTCTCTAGGGTGCTAGTAGCAATTGTAAGTTAATTCTCTAAAGAAAATTGATTGGGCTTAATCAAGGCTTCAAAGGAAGTGAATAATCTCATTCCACCTCCAAAGGGCTTGGGGGTCTTTCTAACCGTTCTTGAAGTCGAAGGGGATTCGTTTACCAGACGTAGCATTGAAGACTCGAGTGAAGAGTTCGGAGGAGTGCATGGGTAACTCTAGGATCTGAAGATTCAAGAAGCACCAAATTCAAGGGGCACTTGAAGTTTGGGGGAGTGTTTTACATAGGAGTTGAAGAATTATGGTTTTAATTTGAAGTAACTCTTGTAAACATTGTAATTAACATTTGTTTCATAATGGATGACTTTGGTGAAGGAGTACTTCATCAAGTAGAGTAGACGTATCCCTTAACGAGGACGAAAAAGGGTGAACTAATATAAACCCCGGTGTTCTCTCTCTTTCCCTATCCTTTTTACTTTTGATATTGCTTGTGCTTAAATTGAATAATTGATAGGTTAAGTGCTAGCATTGATCTAAGTAGCTTTTCATTGAAAATCAACCTAGTTCATTGAGTTAGGTTTCACATTATTCTCTTAGATAAATTGATTGCAAAGTCTAGTCAATTATTCAAATTACACTTGCATTGTGTCTTGTTTTGTTTGCATAGTAATTTTGTTCATATAGGTTTGGTTTGAAATTGTATATTGTTTTGTTCTTTGTTCAAGGTATATTAATATTTGATTGTATAATAAGATTTGCATCATGAATCTCTCAATTCTAAGATTAAATCTTATAGCACATATATTTGCTTTTTGTTGAATCATTAATTGTGATAGTTCAAGCAAATTTCAATAGTCGATTTCATAAAATCATATTTTATCAAATCTCCAAAAAAGTTTTTGAAAAGCTATTCACCCCCCCTCTAGCTTGGTAGCTAACTAGCCATATAGACCAACAAGTGGTATCATAGAGCTTGGTATCTTCTTACGGCTAACTACCGGAAAAGTTGATCCATATGGCTAGTAAGGAGCCCAATGGGGCGTATAATAGAGCACCTATTTTCGATGGAGAAAATTATGACTATTGGAAGGAATGTTTGAGCGGTCACATCCAGTCCGTGGATATGGACGTGTGGGATGTCGTGGCCAACGGACGGTTTCAACCGCAAGTTGTTGTCAATGGTGTAGCACAAGACAAGCCTAAAACCGAGTGGAATGATGATGACAAAAAAAAAAGATCCAATACGATTTGAAGGCACGTAATATTCTCATCTCCTCTCTTGGGGTTAATGAGTATCATTCTGTATCTCAGTGTAAGACCTCCAAAGATATGTGGGATGCATTGGAAACCCTTTACGAAGGTACCAATGAAGTCAAGCAATCAAAAATAAATACCCTTGTGTAACAATATGAACTTTTTTGTATGAAAGATGGTGAAACCATCTCTTCAATGCAAATGAGATTTACTCATATTGTAAAAAAGTTGCAAAACCTTGGCAAAACAATTTCAAACCAAGATTGCACTAATAAAATTTTGAGATGTATGACAAGGGAATGGAAGCCCAAAGTTACCGTTATCAAGGAGTCACAAAATCTCGATGCTCTTAGTATGATTACACTCTTTGGAAAGTTAAAAGAACACAAGCATGAGATAAATCGCTTAAAGTTAAGTGAGGAGGACTCTAAGAAGAAGGAAAGGAAGTTAACTGCTTTAAACACCACCTCGTCTGTCTCTACCTCTTCGGTTCTAAATGATGATGAATCTGATGATGATGGTATAAATGAAGAGGAAATGAGCTTGTTTGTTAGGCGGTACAACCGCTACATAAAAAGGAATGGATTAAAGCACAACGACAAGAATCTAGTGAACATTAGGAAGGCCTCAATGAAAGGAAGAGAATCGGATAAAGATGAGAAAGTGGTTAGTTGCTATGGTTTCGGAAAAGTAGGTTACTACAAGAACGAATGTCCGAAACTTGCCAAAGAAAGAGGAAGATCTGGAGCCAACCGAAACTCAAGAGGAAGAAAGGCCTACATTGCTTGGGAAGAAGATGAAGCTACCTCCAATACTAGTGATGCCGAAAACAAAGATGAAGATGATCTATGCTTCATAGATCAAAGAAAGAAAGGCAAAAATGAGGTAATCTTCTCGGACTCCGATTCCGATTCTTGTTCCGATTTTAAACCTACTTATAAGGATCTACAAGATTCCATAACTATTTTGAAACTAGAAGCCGAAATTTCCAAACTTAAAGAAGAATTTGAAAGCTTAAGAGATGAACATGCTTTACTTGTAAATGAGAAAATTGTAAGTCCCACAATTGAGTCACCTAAAACAAAGTCACCCAAGTATGATAATTGGATGGACTTTGCTAGTGGTGAGATTTGTCCTAGCCTCCATGAAGAGATAAATTCTCTAAATAAGAAGCTAGATAGTGTCTCTAAGGGAACCATGACTTTTTCTATGAATTCAAAAGATGAAAGAACTCCTTTTAAACGACCTTAAACGAAATACTCTTATGTGAGGAAAAACAAGTATCATAGCAAAGATTATGTTCCTACAGTTAGGTGTCACTATTGTGGTATAAGTGGCCACACCACACCTCATTGTCACATTAGGAAAGTTGAAGTTCCTAAAGGGGTAATGATGTGGGTGCCTAAATTTACTTCTTGTGAAACCCATCCCAAGGCTCCAACTAGTGTTGGAAGCCAAAGGAATCCCAATTGATTTGAGTAATTGTATCTTGCAACTTTGAAGGATTTTTGTCCCTCTAGGTTGTTCAAGACACTAATAATAAGATGTATTCTCTTTCTCACTTTCACATTTCTTAGTACATCTCATATCTCTCAAATCAACGTTGGTATTCCTTGTTTTTAACTTACTCCCAAGAGATTGGGAAAGGTTTGCTTTGTTCTATTGTGTGTAGGTATAATGGTGATTGTAAAAGTATGATGAAGACGTATTCGAGGACTTTAAATTCTTAACCTCTCCATTGTCTTATCATGTTGGTTGATCACGAGTGACCAATCAAACATCATTATCATTAAAGCACTCTAGCAAGGGAGTAAGTATGTTGATAGTAGGTAACGTTTTCTAAGAGAGATTTAAATGCGTTTGAATCCCTCCTTGAAATTCTTCTCTTACCTCTCTCGTATTAGTTATCTTTTTCTCTCATATGAATAAAAGTAATTATCCTATGAGTAATTGTTTATTGTTCATCCTTCCGTCTGTTGCATGCTAATTCTCTTTTGCTTTTATCTTGCATGCTCACTCGTATTTCAATTGTGATTGCCTACTTGCCTTTGTTTAGGATGTATTTGATGTTCTTCTGCTTTAATAATATCTCAATATGTGCATTCATGAAAATAATCAATTTTGAATCGATTCACTCCAAAACTGTTTTATAATGAATCGATTCATTAAGTGTCTGAATCGATTCAAGATCGTAAAAACCGATAAAAACTACTGCTTCTGGTTCCTTTCACCATTTCAACCCTTTCCAAAAACCACTAAACCTCCATCCCTAAACCTCACCCAAAATCCTATGCCTAACTTCATCTACTTCTCTCAATCATCTCCCAATCATTTTCAATGGGTCCAAGAAAAGATGCAACAACAAGAGGAGCTTCAAGTTCAAAAAGAGGAAAAGGTAGAGGTCCTACTACTTCCACTCAACAAGTTGGAATGTTGGTTCAAGATTTGTTGCATGGTGAAGACTATAACATGTATATTGAAAAATTTCAGTCTAAAAAGGATGTTTCTTCTCAATTTTATTGCTCTTTATGGGATATAGAATGTATGGGGTTTGATTTCCATGAACTACTTAGATTTCAAAAATTGGGTTCTTTTGTTGAGTTAAAGGAAGGTTATGATGAATCTCAAGTTAAAGCCTTCTATTGCAATGCACAAAGACAAGATGGTGTTAGTTTTGAATGTGCTTTCAAAAATGTTAGGGTTTCACTCAGTCCGGAGAAATGGGATTCTCTTGTTGAATTAGATGGTAGTGGTGTGGACATTGAGGTTAAGGATACTATTGCTAAGTACAACAAAATAGAATTTGTGAAAAGTGTTTCTGATGTAAGATTTTTACATGTCATATAACTATTTGCACGTGAGTATAATAGATTCGTTTCCGCAGGAATCGGTGTGTCTCATAAGCGTTTTAACGTCAAATATCAGTTTAAGTGTTTGGGTATAAATTGTTTGTTTGTGTAAAACTATTTTCACTAATCGACATAAAATTAAAACGAGTAGAGATAGGGCTATTTCGCTTGGGGTCAGAGATATCAACCAAGCGTAACAGCTGCAATCTCTCGATCAAATAACGGATTCTAGCTTTTTAAACGATATTATCACAATCACTCGACAATATCATTCGTGTCCAAATGATATCGTTAGTTTTAAGGGATTGTTTAAATGTCAATTTCCCGCACGTTTGAACAATCACATGGTCATGTGGATCGTTTAATCGACGATTTCTCGCCCGATTAAATGACCCAAAAGCATTAAGTTCTAGATTAAAAGTGATTATCAAATGTTAACATCTATGTCTAGCATGATAACTTGAGATATATTGTTATTCTAGTTCTCAAATCCAAAAGTATTTGTCAACATCATTTTGAATCTCAATAAAATAGTAAACACAAAAATAACAACAATATTGAATAAATAAGCTAGAACCATATATTAAATGATCAAAAGATTACATAATAGCTTGTTTGAATACCTCAAGATCCACAAGGGTAGATGTAGCTACATATGTCTATGATAGCTTTGCAAGAAATGAAGAAAAGATGAAGATTCTATGACAAGATCCATGATGTCTCAATAAATCTTGGCTTAAATCTACTCGTAACTACCTTGTTTTGTGTTTCTCTCTCTAGAAAATGTCCTAATCTCTCTCTAAAACCAGAAAATCTAATAAAACAGTGATAGTCCCCTGAAAAGAGGAGAAAATTCAATTTATATGGCTGAATTCGCAAAATCTCGCTTAAGCGAGATGCCAAAGAATCTCAAACTCTCCAATGAGGCCATGCCACGTGGATCTTATCCTCTGGAATTGCTGGATCTCGCTTAAGCGAGCTGGAAGCGATATGAGGAGCGAAATTGAAGCTGCGTTCGACACACATCTCTCTTAAGCGAACTGATCTCGCTTAAGCGAGTTGAATTGTTCTTCAACTCTCGCTTGAGCGAAATGGGAAGCGAGCTGATGCTTTCTTCTCGTCATGAATCTCGCTTAAGCGAATTGATCTCACTTAAGCGAGATTTGCTTGGCTTGGAAAGTCATTTCTTGTCATTTTCCTGCAAAAGTTGAATGGAGTAAGGCAATAACGCATAAGTAGTAAAATTACAACAAATGGTTAATTCTCTTTAGATATCTTGCAGAACAAGTCATTAAAAAGCCTAGAATAACCCGTAATTTACGGTACTTTTGAGCACTTATCAGTTTCTAAAACTGGCTTTGGAGAATTAAGCTTCTCAAACTTTAGCCCTCTTCAATTGAAATGTGCTAACAGATTGTTACATTGGATTGTGGTGAAGATCATCATGAGTAAGCAACACAACTACGGTTGAATTGATTACTACAATCTTAGCATCATGTGGTTGTTGAAAAATAAAATCAAAGTCAATTGGCCTCTTTTCTTCTCTAAGCGTATGATATCCTACAAGAATGATAATAAAAAGAAACTTTTTTACCCTTCATTTATCAGCCTACTTTTGCAAACTGATCGTGTCACTAGTGTGGACACCTTACTTACAACACCAAGTGAAGTTAGTGGTTTGGATAAATAAGTTGTCCAAAAGATGCACTATGTCAAGGACTCTAAAGGTAACTGGTACTATGATGATAATGGTGTATGGTATTATGATTTTATTGTTGTAGCCGAAGGAACGGATCCAGAGTCTGTTTTACAAATGAAGGAGAACATGGATAAGGAGGATTACGGTCTTGAGAATGATGTGGATATGGAAGATGGAGAAGAAACAAGTGATGATTAGGATCCATACTATGACCCTGAGGGTGATGACTACCTTGTTCCCAACAAAATTCATTCAAACGAGTCTCTTGGTGAAGTCTTATTGGGGATAAAGGATTTAAAGAAGTACATATCTCAAAAGTTTGATGCTCAATACTCACAACTCAAGGAAATCAACAAGAGGTTTGATGCTCAGGACTTGCAACTCAAGGAAGTCAACACAAGATTGGATTCTCAAGATGCCTCCATTCAAGAGATGCGAAAATCAATTCAAAAATGGAATGATCTCGGTGTAACCACTGATGCCTTCTTTGCCTCTCCTTGCCCTAACGAAGATGGGATTGATGGAACTACCAACCTAAATGGTCTAGAAACTTAGTAATTGTTTTTTTTTTATGCATACTCCCTTTTTGAAGTTGTCAAAGGGGGAGAAGTTTGATGATTTTATGACTTCATGTTATTGACTACTATTTATGCTTTTATGGTATTGACTACTACTGATGCTTTAATGTTACTGACTATTGCTTATGCTAACTAATATATTAAAATTCTTATGCTTTTATGTTATTGACTACTACTTATGCTTTCATGTTATTGACTATTGCTTATGCTAGCTAATATATTAAAGTTCTTCGTGATACCATGTCCGTAACTATAACTCCTTTTAAGTATAAGGCATATATATATATATATATATATATATATATATATATATATATTTGTTGCTTGCTTGCATGTATTGTATGCTAAGTTTCAGGGGGAGAAGCCTATCATCAATATAGTGTTTTGACATCATCAAAAAGGGGGAGATTGAAGCCTCCAGCTATAGTTTTGATAATGTTAGCGGCACCGCTTTTGGTTATATCTCTTTGATAGTTTTTTTTATCACTATTTGTTAGTTTAAATGTTGATTAATATGCCCTTTCGCCCTTTAGAATGTTAAAGCACCCTAGTGAAACTTTAAGCTCTTCTCTGTTGTGTTCCTCTTTAGCTTGAATCGACTCACATCATGTCTGAATCGATTCAGATTAGTCTCTGACTTAGCTTGAATTGATTAACTATGAGCATGAATCGATTCATGCTTGAATCGTGTCATTTGTCTTTGAGTCGTCTCACAAATCTCACTGTTTCTATATGAATCAATTCAATATTGATGTGAATCGATTCAAATCTTCATATGGGCAGTTGGAGTCGTTTCAAATATCTCTTAACTTGCATCTCATCACCTTTGTATGGGCCTGCATTTCTTAGTGTGTGAATCGATTCATTGGCTAAATGAATCAATTCAATATGTTGGTTTTGTGTGAAAATTAAGTATTCTTACTCATTACTATATATACACTTTTCTCATAACTCCCAAAACCATTGAATCATTTGCGTCTATTCTCTTTAGGTCTTAAAAACTCATTGCTCATACATTCTTCAAGATTAAACACTTTTTCTTAGAATCACTTTGTCTTTGAGTATATAGATTCTCTAGGGTGCTAGTAGGGATTGTAAGTTGGTTCTCTCAAGAATATCGATTGGGCATAATCAAGGCTTTAAACGAAGTGAATAATATCATTCCACCTCGAAAGGGCTTGGGGGTCTTTCTAACCGTTCTTGAAGTCGAAGGGGGTTCGTTTACCGGACGTAGCATTGAAGACTCGAGTGAAGAGTTTGAAGGAGTGCACGGGTAACTCTAGGATCCGAAGATTCAAGAAGCGCTGAATTCAAGGGGTACTTGAAGTTTGGGGGAGTGTTTTACATAGGAGTTGAAGAATTAGGGTTTTAATTTGAAGGAACTCTTGTAAACATTGTAATCAACATTTGTTTCATAGTGGATGACCTTGGTGAAGGAGTACTTCATCAAGTAGAGTAGATGTAGCCCTTAGCGAGGACTAATAGGGTGAACTACTATAAACATCGGTGTTCTCTCTCTTTCCATATCCTTTTTACTTTTGATATTGCTTGTGCTTAAATTGAATAATTGATGGGTTAAGTGCTAGCATTGATCTAAGTAGCTTTTCATTGAAAATCAACCTATTTCATTGAGTTAGGTTTCGCATTACTCTCTTAGATCAATTGATTGCAAAGTATAGTCAATTATTCAAATTACACTTGCATTGTGTTTTGTTTTGTTTGCATAGTAATTTTGTTCATATAGGTTTGGTTTGAAATTGTATATTGTTTTGTGTTTTGTTCAAGGTATATTAATATTTGATTGTATAATAAGATTTGCATCGTGGATCTCTCAATTCTAAGATTAAATCTTATAGCACATATATTTGGTTTTTGTTGAATCATTAATTGTGATAGTTCAAGCAAATTTCAATAGCCGATTTCATAAAATCAATTTTTATCAAATCTCCAAAAAATGTTTTTGAAAAGCTATTCTCTCCCCTCTAGTTTGGTAACTAACTAGCCATATAGACCAACTACATGCTGGAAAGTTTCCTGATAAACGTGCAAGTGAGGATAAGACACGCTGAAAATACTCATGTTGGTTTGTAGAGTCAGTCAACAAAACTTATAGTCATCAGAAATGTTACACCATCAATCCAAACATAACTTTAAAGTGAATTTTTTATGACGACGAGAACATAAGTTTACTAACAAATTTTAAAATATAAAACATAAAACATTTTCATAAAATAATTACGAAGTCTAATGTCCGACACACCTTTTTAAATTTTATATTTCATTATTGTTATTTGATATGTCTTTTACGAGTTTAATTGATTGATATATATCGTTTTCTAGCTTTTATCTTATCAAAAATATGTTTATGACATACTTCGAATAGAGATATAATGAGAGGAAAAAGTAAAACTAATAAGAAAAAAGAAAATCCCCTAAAAAAAAGAAAAACTACACAAAACCTTTTTTTTTTTACTAAAACAATTAGACATACTTGTTCTCCTTTGTATAGTTCTCCATAAACTACTCCATAAGTGTAGCTAACATGTGATTTTTAAAGAAATATTCTACACTGTAAGTGTAGTTAACATGTGATTTTTTTAACTTGATATTTAATTCAATGATCAACTAATTTGGTACATCCATCTCGTTGTCTATTAGTCGAGTCTAATTGAAATTTGAGCAAACCTATGTATTGATAGATGCAACAGAAGAACTATTGAGGGAGAAATGAACAAATTTAGAGAGAAACATATTCCTAAGTCCCAAACCTTCACCGCCAGCCAACTGGCAAGGGTTGTAAACATATTATTTCTTGTCAAAAAAATAAAAAAAAATTCTACCAATTATAGATTTTTTTTAATTGAAATCTATACCAAATTTTGTTGCTATAAGAATCAAGGAAACGTTACTTTTTTAAAATTATCTTTGATTTTGTACATTTTAAAATATGTTAAAAATTTGTAATATATGAAAAATAATAATTAGTTATGGATTTTCCAAAAATTATAATAATTGATTTTGAACTTTTCCATTGAGTTAATGAACACATTATCTTTTAGTTTTTTCTTTCGTGGTTTCGTGATCTTAGTGCAGCATTTTTTTTCTTTCCCATCATGTTCAGATGTTTGTTCGGATCAGATTGTCAAATCAGGTTCGATCCAGTGCATACACAATCAATGATTATGGTGTCATCGACGTTGTAGATATGAAAACATGGGTATTTCATACACTTGTACATAGTTATATTTGTAGATTTTTGTACTTTCCTCTTTTATGATTTTTACATGAATGTTGTGAGTTTGTTTAATAGTTCGTCCTTCTTGTTTTTAGCAAATTTGTATTATATCGATGTACTCTATCAATTTGAATGAATGAATATCGCTGATTTTTCATTAAAAAAATTAACGTTGTTATATTTTTCTGTGATTGTCCATTTTTCAATTTATAGATTTTTTTACTTTTGACACATTCCAACTCATCAACTTGCAATTTTTTTTATCAACGGGTTAGACATAATTTAAAGTAAAGTGACCAAATAACTCATTATAGTCTAAATTTGTCTCGTAAGTTTGTGTTTCACCACAAATTTATTTGCTGCCAATTTTATTTTTATAAATAACATCAACATATTTTTTTATGACGATAAAATTGTTAAAAAACATTAAACAATAAAATTGTTAAAAAAATGCATCAAAAATCATGTTTGGACTCGGTCACCTAAATTGATCCGGTTCGTCTCGTCCTTCTTTTGACGAGTTTAAGCGGACGGGTTTGAATTGAACGGATCGACCCACTTTACCATCCCAAATACTCAATCCCATTAAAAAAAACTATGTGTACATATGTCCAACTCTCCAAATTTGATTTTTCTATTAGTGTCCTAACAAGATAAAAAAATTACACAAACGTCGTTTAAATATGTCATTATATTATTTTTTTAAATACCTAAATAATGATATCAAATTGGAAATGTTGAAAAGAAATATTTATTTAACACAAGTTATTAGAAAAATTTGTAGTATTAGAAACATATAGTATTAGAAACATAAAATAATTTACTATATGTCTTAATTTTAAAATGATTCAATTCAAATACATTGCCAATGTAAATATTTTTTCATTTGTAATGTCAAATTATTCAAAATGTTTATTGAGAATGCATACCATTTCTTCTATTGTTCCTTAGCCGTTAACCGTTTGCAGTTGCTAAAGTCTTTCTGTTTTAACATTTTTCAATCTTCAGGAAGACAATTATTGTGAACATAAGTTTTCTCCTTTAGAGTCCTTTAGAGTTATCTCTATAAGATTTTTTTTTGGTGAGATAACATTTTTCTATTTTGATTGCGTTTTTCTGCATTTTGTAATTTTTTTTTTCTTTTCCCGAGTTTCGGTTTATGTCCCCAAATTGTTGTATTTTTTTGCTTATTAACAATAAAATTTGGTATGTTTTTTGTTGGAGTTTGTGGTGCCTTCTAAAGCAACACGTTTTTCTTGCTTAAAAAAGTACTATTAAAATTTGGCATGTTTTTATGTCTAAAAAGAAAATGCTAAGTTGTTGTACCAAAAAAGAAAATGCTACATTGCTATTTTATATATTATAAATTTGAGATATAAATAGTTTTCCCCTCAACCTGAGCATAAATTTTCAGATGTACAATTTACATATGTTTAATGTCTAGGGGGTCATTGATGTTACTGCTATGCTACACGAATGCAACAAGGGTGCAATGCTTCTATTGAAGTTGCCACCTGATAGTTATATTTCATGCGTAATGTAGTTGTGTGGCAGCAATTGTTTGGTGGAGGAATCATTGAAGGATAACCCTTAAGAAATATATGAATGTTTGATGTCTGATTTAGAGTTAGGGCATATATATGTAAAACTGGAGAGCCATTGTATTTAGAATTGTATTGTTTTACAATGGATCTTGTGTGTGTTTTTCTCATTGTCTCAAATAAGATTTTGCAAGAAGTTTTTGTGTGTGTTTTTCTCATTGTCTCATAGTCAAAATATAAATAAGTTAGTCTCATGTAAAAAAAGTTGTTTTTTACTATTTCAATAAGTTGCGAATGCACAATTTTTAAGATAAAATTACTACTTTCAGTTTCTTATCAAATGTCCTTAGGACAATGGTTAGCATTTTCCATAAAATTAATGTGTATATATAGGAGTAATATTTATTATTTTATTACCCATATATATACATGTAGAGTAGTTATTGTGCTCTCTCGTACGTAAATGAATCATGACCTTATGCGCTTGATGTTTAATACTGTTTTGAAAAATGTTTTAGTTGACATTCAAAGACCAACAAAAAAGAGATATATCTTAGATTGATAATGTCATAAGAAAAAGAGATAAACAAGAAAAATTAAAATGTTTTATGACTGTTGTTGTAGAGTTTTATAGAAGGATAATTTTCATCGTATAAACCGATTTTATGAAATTGTGTCGGACACAACCACTAAGTTTAAAAACCGGTGAAGAGTTATAAATGTTCAAATATCAATTTTAGATTATTATTTTAGGTTAAGATTTGAGTTTGTTACAAAACCTGAGCTAAATTTGGATGACTATCCTGTTTTGCTACCTTTATTTCATTAGTAATAATATTGTTCTTAAAAGTAAAGTAGGGTGTTCAGATTCTCTGCTGTAATATATCTTATACATAATTCATCTCAAACAAAGAGAATTATTCAAAGGACAAAAAAAAAACAGAAAATGACAGACACATGATAACTAAAAAACAGGAGAAGCAAAAGGACAGACACATGGTAGATCAAGTTCAGGCAGATTTATTAACCGGTGGCGCTTTCGGCTTCACCGGAGAAGTAGTGACAGCAGGTGGGGCAGCAAACTCTTTGATCTTTTGGTTGGTGTTGTTCAGAGAAATGGTGGATCTTGTGGCTCCATTGGTGGATGATTGAGCTTCAAGGTTGGTATTGGGTGGAGTCAAGTCAAATGGTTTGTTGAAGATATCAGCAGCAAATATCTCAGATGGAATGGCTTGAGAAGGTGTGCGTCTATGACGACGAGACATGGCTTTGGTTGGTTTGGTTTTGTACTTGTTTTGTGGATAGAGAATGCAAATTGTGAAGAGAATATAAAGGGGTTTTATAGGGGATGGAAAAAACCTTTATTCTATTATTTTAGGAAAATGTTTGGTGAACGATGAACCACCTTGACGCGTCACGAGAAAGAATCAAAGAGAATGGTGTGATATATGAGATAAATCGATAGCGTGACAAAAGTGATACTTAAAGTATTGATTGAGTGTACGAAATTTAAAGTGATCGAATATGAAAGTTGTTATTTTATTTTTGTGTAAAGGACACTAGTCGCTGTTTTTTTCTTAAAAAGTAATATTTTCAGTCAAAAAAATATCAAATTTGTTGACTAAATTACATGAATTAAAAAAAGTATGATAATAATATTAAATCTGTTTCCTTCAATAAAAATTATGATATTGTTTTATCAGTTCACTTTTTTAAAAAGAAAATTAGTCTATGTGACTATGTTCCTCAATTGACAATATTTATTAGAGATTACTTAAAAAGATTAGACGTTGCAGTTAAAGAGATTATGTAAAAATGGAAAAAGGGAAATCACAATAGATTCTTTTGTTATTGAACAGAGAAGATTTTTTTTCTTTTGACAAATATTTTTTTTTTTAGAGAGATCTTTTTGACAAATAATGAATAGAGAATTTATTGATATTGATGCACTTTCATAGTAAAAAAATTTATACTCTCATTCAATTTATGTGAAACTCTCAGGTTATGTTTAGATTGATGAAATACGATGGATTGAAATGGAATGAAGTGGTATAGAGTCATGCTTCATTGATTGGATTTGTTTAAAATGAATGAATTATCATGGAATACAATGGAATTTATTACATTCCATGCCACAATTTTCTTCTATTTTTCATCCCCCAATTTGGGGCGTATGTAATGGAAATGAACGTTTTAATTGAATAATTACTCTTTTATCCCTCTTCTTGTTTCATCAGTGAAACAATTACCCATCCCCTTTTAACCCGTTTGGGTTGGTCTGGTGGTATTAGCTTGGGGTCTGGGAGTGTGCTCCTCCTTGAAGTCTTAGGTTCGATTCGCTCCGGCGCAAATTTGGATGGGATAATTTAGCTTCTTCAAAAAAAAAAAATACCCATCCCTTTTTTTCTCGTTTTTTCTCTCAATTTCTCAATTGCTTGTATTCTTGCTGTTTTTGGTGTTCACATGTGTTTTGTTTAATTGCCTTGGGAGACATAAAATCTTTGAAATCTTGTGAAGAAATGTGTGAAGAAAGATGCAATGATGATGAAAATCGGAACTTGCAATATGGATGAAGATGAAAAGTTCTAATAGGTGACATGTGGTTGTCCGGATTTTAAATAGGGTTGTTGATCTTCCAAATAAGTTGTCCAGATTTTATAATCCGGATAGTTTTTGTCATTTCCGGATTATATAATTTGGACAAGCTCAGTTATTTGTTTGGCCAGTTAGTGGAGTTTTAATTCATTTTTTGGACTGTTTTGAATGACAAACACGTTTTCATTGTATGTATTAATGATCTAGGACTTATATAACGGTCAACAGAGACCTTTGACATCTTGTGTTTTCTATAACGATCAACAGAGATCTTTGACATCAAAGAAAACACATATAAATGCATATCGATATTTTCTGGATTTTGTGTTCCCGACATCTCTAGCAATCAGGTTCGTATTACATAATCCAAACCAGGGGTAGTTTTAGTTTTCTTGCAGAGCGCGCGAGAAACAAACATGGTGGGAAAAGTAATAGTCAAAAAATTATCCATCCCTTGTTTTCTCGTTTTTTCTCTCAATTTCTCAATTGCTTGTATTCTTGTTGCTTTTGGTGTTCACATGTGTTTTGTTTCTGTTTCCTGTTCGTAACTCATAAAACTCGTTTCATCGTGTCATCTCATTAACAACCATGGTGGGAAAAGTAATAGTCAAAAAATTATCCATCCCTTGTCTTCTCGTTTTTTCTCTCAAATTCTCAATTGCTTGTATTCTTGCTGCTTTTGGTGTTCACATGTGTTTTGTTTTTGTTTCTTGTTCGTAACTTATAAAACTCGTTGCATCGTGTCCGGGATTCGAACCTCAGCCCCTGCCAACTTAACTATGTTCGCGGAAACTTTAAAAACACATTTTCATGTGTTAATTTTTCATCAGCCAAACCCATTTTTATGGCTTTATTGAAAAACAAGTGCATCACTTCTTCTACCAAACCATGAATTTTCGATATGTTAGTTTACATTTTAGATAAAAATAATAGAAAAACTTCATACATACTAAACTGATTAAACTTGTAAAAATCAAAGAGAAAAGGAAACCTTTAAGATTTAACTATTTTAATTCTACCCAATAGTTCCTTAAAAAAAATCTGCGTGATAGTTATAGAAGGGTAATATTGGAATAAAAATATCATAATTCATTCCATTCCATCCGCTTTAATTTCCAAACAATGAAATAAAAAGTTTGTTTTGTTCCGTCGTAAAATATCCAAACGGTGAAATGGAGTTTTTGTTTCATTCCATTCTATTTCATTCCGCTTTGTTTCATCAATCCAAACATAACTTTAAAGTGAATTTTTATGATGACGAGAAGATAAGCTTATTAACAAATTTTAAAATATAAAAGATAAAATATTTTCATAAAATAATTAAAGATTCTAATGTCCGACACACCTTTTTATATTTTATATTTCATTATTGTTTTTTGGTATGTCTTCTACGACTTTAATCGATCGGTATATATCATTTTTTAGCATTGATCTTATCAAAAATAAGTTTATGACATACTTCGAATAGAGATATAATGAGAGGAAAAAGTAAAACTTAAAAGAAAAAAGAAAATACCCTAAAAAAAAAACTACACAAAACCCTTTTTTTACTAAAACAAATAGACAAAAACTTGTTATCCTTTGTATAGTTCTCCATAAACTACTCCATAAAAATATTATGCATTTTAAGTGTAGTTAACATGTGATTTTTTTTAACTTGATATTCAATTCAAGGATCAACTAATTTGGTACATCCATCTCGTTGTCTACTAGCCGAGTTCAATTGAAGTCCGAGTAAACATTTGTATTGATAGATCCAATAGAAGAACTACTGAGAGAGAAACGAACAAATTTAAAAAGAAACATATTCCTAAGTCTCAAACTTTCACCACCAGTCAACTACCAAGGGTTGTAAACATGTTATTTCTTGTAGAAAAAATTAAAAAAATTCTACCAATTATAGATTTTTTTTTTAATTGAAATCTATACCAAACTTGTTGCCATGAGAATCAAGGAAACATTACTTTTCTAAAATTATCTTTGATTTTGTACATTTTAAAATATGTTAAAAGATTGTAATATATGAAAAATAATAATTAGTTATGGATTTTCCAAAAATTATAATAATTGATTTTGAACTTTTCCATTGAGTTAATGAACGCATTATCTTTTAGTTTTTTCTTTCGTGATCTTAGTGCAACATTGTTTTTCTTTCCCATCATGTATAGATGTTTGTTCGGTTCAAATTGTCAGATCAGCTTCGATCTAATGCATATACAATCAATGATTATGGCGTCATTAACATTGTAGATATGAAAACATGGGTATTTCATACACTTGTATATAGTTATATTTGTAGATTTTTGTACTTTCTTATTTTATGATATTAACATGAATGTTGTGAGTTTGTTCAAAAGTTCATCCTTTTTATTTTTAACGAATTCGTATTATATCGATGTACTCTATCAATTTGAATGAATGAATATCGCTTATTTTTCATAAAAAAAAAAAATTAACGCTGTTATATTTTTCTATTATTGTCCATTTTTCAATTTATAGATTTTTTACTTTTGACACATTCCATTTTTTTACTATATTCTTAAATACACTTAACAAGTTAAAAAAAATAAAAAATCCTAAAGAAGGAACCGAAATGGGTACATTTTAAAAAAGAATTTAATGTATACACTTCCATTCCTTGTGAGCTTAACTCGATTGATAAGAGACATTGCATAATATATACATCGGTTGGAGTTTGAACTTCGAGCATTCTGGAGTAGATAAAATAGTCAGAAGGAAGAGGGAGTTTGAATTGTGACCTTTAAAAATTAAACCTGTAACTTAAAATTGGTTTTCAAGTTTTGGACTTGGTATAGTTAAGTTAGTAAACTGACCCAATGTGGGATAGTCCACTCCTCACAATCTTGTGAGAGTTTCCACTATGATGTTTGAGATAACCTCTCAAATCATGCATTTTTCAATCTTGTTCACCTGAACAATTACAACAACTGTATTATCTAAGCCTCAACAGGCTTGCACCTTCTTGCTAAGTTACCCACTTAGACTTTAACAATTTCTGCTCAAACTAACATTTTAGTACCCCTAAAGTTAGATGAGACTTTCTTTACAATTTTTTTGGAGTTTGAATGATTGAAATCAGATAAGAGAAAAAGAATGGAGGGAGAAGTTTATCTTTAAAAAGATAAGAGAGTATTGATTCACACTTTTAAAGACTTCTTGGAATCTTTGTGAGATCAATGTTTTTGCTAAAGCTTTAAACATTCTTATGTTGTTTTCTTGTATGCTTTCCAATGGTGCAAGTAATGTTGAGTCTTTCACTTCTATTTCTATAGTGTCTTGACCTCTTGTAGCCATTGTAGGGCAACCAATGGTCTTGTGCCATATGTCCTAGATGCCACTGGCTTTTACTTGAAAATATGGGTGAACATTCTGAACATCAGAATGTGGTTATGTTCTTAATGATTTTCATATGAGTTCACCGTGATCTTCATCTGGGTTCATCATATATGAATGTATGATGACTTTCTGGGTTCATCATATGCATATCAGATGAATTTATGGGCATTGTCCATATGTAGTGTCATTTGCACGTACATCAGAATGTTGTTGGGCAAAGTTTTTCCAGATTTGCCTTGAAATGTGTGCAGGAGAGAGGAAAGTGGATTCTGCATATTCATGTTCATGCTTTGAGGGATTGTGTGGTTCATGTATTGTACCAACTCTCATACATGTCTAACTCTGATTGAATGAGACAAGATTTTCTTTATGCTTTTGTTTTTTACTTTTCACCTACTGCATTTTTCATAAAGCATGTGTTGAGTTGAATATTCTGATCATCAGAATGTTCCTTTTGTTTCACTTACGATGATTTATAAGACTTCCATTTGATGTAATCAAATCCTAATAGTGAAACAACAATGAAGAGCAGTGATTGTAACATCTAGGATGATATTCTCTTTGGAATATTCCTAGTACTTCAATGTTCATAGTCTGGAATGAACATTGAATATCTTTTTTTGACATTAATCTTGTAAATGTCTTTCTTGCTTGATTGATCCATGCCAATGTACTTTACTTAACATTTATTCATGTCACGTGTGCCTTGCATGTTCTTGATAACGTTCTTGTTGTGAATTCGTACAAAATCACACCAATGAAAAACAAAGATGTGTGGAGCAAAGAAAGTAATCAATGGATAAAGTGTCTCCAAGCAACAACAACAAAAACAGACCTAAAACTAAGTGTAGAGTAACACCACAATAACACAAACACTAACAAAGCATAAAGAGATAAGAAAGCTTAAAGGGAAAACAAACACAGAAGAGATAGTAACCCAGTTCGGCCAATATGACCTACTCTGGAGGAGAGAGCAGCTCTCCGATCCACTATGAGAAGATGTTACAAAAGGTTACAAGAAATCAGCCTTTCCTAATCTCTACCCTTTGCTTGACTCACCACACTCATATAAAACTTACTTCATATTACACTAAAGGAAGCTTTAGATCCTTCCAATGATGTAATCGCACTACCCAAGGTGATTACAATGTTTATCCCAACCTAATAGACCCTCCTTACAAAGATACTCAACCCTAAAGTTCCCCCCCTTTGTAAACCCTAGACCTTTTGCTTCAGCTCTCCTTCAAAAAACTGCAAAAACCACTTAAATATTAGTCACAAATGTCCCAAATCGTGTCACGATTTGGTCCAACCGTGCCACGATTATGCTTTCCAACCGTTGTGACCAGTCCTTTTCAGGTAAACTTGCTGAAGAAGTTGTTGAATCATGTCACGTCAGCCCAAAATCGCGCCACGATTTTCCTTCAGCAGAAACCATTCATTCTGCCAAGAAAATCGCAGCACGGCTCTCAAAATCGTGTCACGATTTTAGCATTCACAAAATCACAATTTGAAGTCAATTTCAACAGTTCTTGAGTTTATGGGTTTGTATAAGAACAACCTTCTAAACTCTGCTTGAACATTAAGAACTCTGAGCAACATTCTAAATTAACTTTTTCAACTCAGAGTTAGTTCATGAATCCAAATGTCCTTTGATTTCTTGTATCTTGATATGATTTAAACCTTGTTTCTGTCTTAGTTAAACACTCAAGAGTACAAGTTAAATATCAAGAAATTAATCAAAGTACATTAATTCCATAATCATCAAGATTTATTATCTTTAAAATTAATTAGGTATTTTGCCTCAACAAACTCAACTTATACATCTTAAAATGTGATTTTCTAATCGCTAAGCTACTTAATAGAAAGAAAAAAAAAGTATATACTCACAACTTTTTACACATGCATTCATTCAATCAATCGAGAAATTTAAAAGAACTAACCTAAAGAATGACATTATGATGTAATGAAATTAATTTTGTTTATTAAAAATGTAAATTATTTTAATTATATCATACTATCATTATTCAGGTTAGTGATTAGAAATTTATTTTTATAAATTAATTTTAAGACATTAATTTCATTACATCATTAAGATGTTATTTATAAAAATAAAACTGACGGCCGAATCCGCCGGGCCGGATCATCTAGTATGCTATTTTTGACGGGTTGAACTGAAGTTTTAAACTCATTGTTTTAAGTGGGCTTGTCCCGCTTAACTCTGTGAAAAAATGGGACAAAGGTGGTTGGTCTTCCAACTCATCAACTTGCAATTTTAATTTTTTTTATCAACTGGTTAGACATAATTTAAAGTAAAGCGACCAAATAACTCATTAACTCGTAAGTTTGTGTTTTACCATAAATTTATTTGCTGCCAATTTTATTTTTATAAATAACATCAACATATTTTTTATGACAATAAACTTGTTAAAAAAACCATTAAACAATAAAATTGTTAAAAAAATGCATTAAAAATCATGTTTGGACTCAGTCACCTAAATTGATCTGGCTCGTCTCGTCCTTCTTTTGACGAGTTTAAAAGGACGAGTTTGAACTCGACGGGTCGACCCACTTTACCATCCCAAATACTTAATCCCATTAATAAAAAGCTATATGTATATATGTCCACCTCTCCAAATTGATTTTTCTATTAGTGTCCTAACAAGATAAAAAAATTACACAAACATCATTTAGATATGTCATTATATTATTTCTTAAAATACCTAAATAATGATGCGAATTCGATGAAAAATCACACCAATAAATACTTGATGTGTGGAACAAGGAATAATCAAGCAACCAATACAAGTGGGTAACAGTTATAATCACAAGAAAAAGTAGAAAACAATGAGAGAAAAGAAGAGAGAACACAAAGGAATTTGTTTACCCAGTTCAGTCCAAATTGACCTAATCTAGGGGGGAGAGCAGCCCTCTGTTCCACTATAATGATGAGTAACTTTACAAAAGAGATATTAATGAGTTACAAGAATAAGTCTCCCGCCTAATTCTACTCAAAGTCTCAATCTCTTCCCGTAACCAAGAGACTCAATCCTAATAGTGTTTCCCAAGGTGAATCAACCCTCAAACCCTAGTGTTTGTTCTCAAGAGACAAACTCTATACAAACCCTAGTTTTGTCGTTGCCTTTCTAAACCCTTGTTTCAGCCCCCTCTATCTCAAGGTTTGCTATGTTACAAAGCCTATATTTATAGTAAAAGTAACCCCCATAAAATTGTAACAAATCTGGCCCAAAAATACGTTTCTGTTATATTTTCTGCTGGCAAATTCTGACCCCGAATTCCTCCATTCGATTACCGATTTTTGCCGAACCAACAGACAAAAAAACGGCACTCAAATTCGGGCCCCGGACAGCACCATTTGGGCCCCGATTTTGACAGATTCCATAAACCACAATTTCTCCAATTTTGAGTCACTTTCACAACAATCTCCATCTTGACTCTAAATTAGTGATGATGCCAATTTAACATCAACACCATGCTGCTCTTTCCCTTGCGTCCCACTACACCAAGTAGCTCCACAAGTTTACACCCTAACCTCTTCAACCATCAGAATACCTTCCGCCCTTTTGAAGATCCTTGTGTCCAAACTACTCAAGGAATTTTAGTTAGTTCCACAAGTACACACCTTAACCTCTTCAGCCATCGGAATGTCTTCCGCCTTCTCGAAGGTCCTTGTAGTCCAACTACACTAGGAATTTTAGGTAGTTCCACAATCATTTACCTTAACCTCTTCAGCCATCAGAACGTCTTCCGCCTTCTCAAAGAGTCCTTGCAGTCCAACTACACTAAGAGTTTTAGGTAGTTCCACAAGCATTCACCATAACATCTTCAACACAGGACATCTTCTGCTTCCTTGAAGATCACCTTGCATCCAATCACCCTTGGCCTTTTTTTAGGGTAATCCCGCAAGCCGTGCTATACATTCTTCAACCTCCAGAATGCCTTCCGTCTTCATGAAGAAATCTTTTGCTCACCACTAGAGCATAGCACCCAAGGTCCTCCATAGTCGTACCATTCTCGGTGTGCTCAACTCCACCTCAAGTTGAGCGTACTCAACCTCAACTAGAAAATACGTACGTCCCACTATGTCTTCAACCTTGAAACTCCACCTCAACAGGTAGATCATGAGTATTGTTGCATCCGTCTCTCCAGACTGATCATGAGTAATTTTACCAATGCCTCTCCAGGCTGATGTTGAGTGTTTAACGTCTCTCCAGACGACCACCACTCCACTAGGCATCACCCCCAAGGTGAGACACATTACCTTATTCATCTGCCAAACAACATCACACCATCAGAGCATTTGCATCCTCATAACCCTCAGAGACAATTTGTGCGGAGTTACCATTAATCTCTGGACAATCCTTCATGAAGTGACCCATCTTGTGACAGTTAAAGCATTTAGACTTTGACTTGTTACCACTCTTTCTCTGGTTACCTCTACCTCCACCATTCTCTCTTGAGTCACTTAGGCCTTCACCCTTTTCATGAATTCTCAAGTCCTTGGACTTGGTCAACTCCTTGGTTCTCAAAGACGCTTGAACTTCTTCCAAGGTAACAGTGCCTTCTTTGCCATAGAGCATGGTATCTTTGAACGATTCAAAAGATTTCGGTAGAGCACACAACAAGAGTATAACTTTATCTTCATCCTAAAGTTTCACCCTCAATATTCTCCAAGTCATCAAGGGTTTTGTTGGACTCTGTAAGTTGCTCCATGATGGCCTTTGACTCCACCATCCAGAATGAGTAGAGTTGTTGCTTTAGGAATTGCCGATGAGGCAAAGACTTTGTCATATACAAAGACTCCAATTTTGACCACATCGATGCCGCAGTTGGTTCATTCGCTACTTCTCTCAAGACTTTATCCCTGAGGCACAAGACAATGACACTCCTGGCCTTGTCCACCATCTCAGTCTTCTCCGCTCGTGACATGCTGACCGGCAACGCACCTTCATCCTTCAAAGCTTTCTCACACTTTTGTTGTATTAACACCGCTTCCATCTTTACCTTCCATAACCCAAAATCGTTATCTCCGGTAAACTTCTCAATATCCCACTTTGAACCCATGGTACTTGATTATCCTTTGATCCTTGCCCCATGGTGGGCGCCAATTGTTGCGAATTCGATGAAAAATCACACCAATAAATGCTTGATGTGTGGAACAAGGAATAATCTAGCAACCAATCCAAGTGGGTAACAGTTATAATCACAAGAAAAAGTAGAAAACAACGAGAGAAAAGAAGAGAGAACACAAAGGAATTTGTTTACCCAGTTCAGTCCAAATTGACCTAATCTGGGGGAGAGAGCAGCCCTCTGTTCCACTATAATGATGAGTAACTTTAGAAAAGAGATATCAATGGGTTACAGGAATAAGTCTCCCGCCTAATTCTACCCAAAGTCTTAATCTATTCCCGTAACCAAGAGACTCAATCCTAATAGTGTTTCCCAAGGTGAATCAACCCTTAAACCCTAGTGTTTGTTCTCAAGAGACAAACTCTATACAAACCCTAATTTTGTTGTTGCCTTTCTAAACCCTTGTTTCAGCCCCCACTATCTCAAGGTTTGCTCTGATACAAAGCCTATATTTATAGTAAAAGTAACCCCCGTAAAATTGTAACAAATCTGGCCCAACATACGTTTCTATTATATTTTCTGCTGGAAAATTCGGGCCCCAAATTCCTCCATTCGGCCACCGATTTTTGCCGAACCAACAGACAAAAAAAACAGCACTCAAATTCGGTCCCCGAACAGCACCATTCGGGCCCCGATTTTGACAGATTCTAGAAACCTCAATTTCTCCTATTTTGAGTCACTTTAACAACAGGTGGCAACAACCGCTCCCTTGTATGGGTGTTCGCTTGTAATTTATTTTCTCTGTTTTGGTGGTGCCTCTCTTTTCATAGCACCTTATAGCTGTAAATTTTGGGTGTTGTTTCTCCTTAACACACCTTGTGCGGGGAATCTCATCGTTTAGAGTTAGCATTTTGGTTTGTGAAAAAAAAAACCCTTTTTCATATCTTGAGGAAGACAAATCTTCTGAAGATAAGTTTTCTGCATTTTGTAAGTTTTTTTTTTCTTTTCCCGAGTTTTGGTCTATGCCCCCAAATTGTTGTATTTTTTGTTTATTATCAATAAAATTTGGCATGTTTTTTGTTGGAGTTTGTGGTGCCTTTTAAAGCAACACGTTTTTCTTGCTTAAAAAAGTACTATTAAAATTTGGCATGTTTTTATCTCTAAAAAGAAAATGCTTAAGTTGTTGTACCAAAAATAGAAAATGCTAGGTTGCTATTTTATATATTATATAAATTTGAGATATAAATAGTTTTCCCCTCAACCTGAGCATAAATTTTCAGATGTACAATTTACATATATGTTTAATGTCTAGGGGGTCATTGATGTTACTGCTATGCTACACGAATGCAACAAGGGTGCAATGCTTCTATTGAAGTTGCCACCTGATTAGTTATATTTCATGCGTAATGTAGTTGTGTGGCAGCAATTGTTTGGTGGAGGAATCATTGAAGGATAACCCTTAAGAAATATATGAATGTTTGATGTCTGATTTAGAGTTAGGGCATATATATGTAAAACTGGAGAGCCATTGTATTTAGAATTGTATTGTTTTACAATGGATCTTGTGTATGTTTTTCTCATTGTCTCAAATAAGATTTTGCAAGATCTGGATCAAAATATAAATAAGTTAGTCATATGTATATTAATTATTAAATTTCCGAACAAGTCTCATTCATTCTCTTATATACTGAAAACAAACCAAAAAAGAGCAGGGTCATCCTGAGTCTTTGGAGCATGTTACAAAACGACAAAAAAAAACAGTGTCTATGATTGATGTACGATGCAGTAAACAGGCTCTGATATTAATTTTCTTTTTCATCTATGGTTTCATGACAATTGCCAAAAATAAAAATAAGATAGACACGTGCTGCACCTGCAGACACTGACACTGATTTGAGTACACTTGTTTTTGTCATTTTGCGTATAGTATATTCTTACGACAAACCACAAGATCCCCAAAGCATAAACTTCAACATATCCACACAATACAAGATAAATAGATAAAATTAATTTGCATGTAGGAGTAATATTTATCCATATACATTCTGCATGCCCTACACACATGTAGAGTAGTTATTGTGCTCTCTCGTACGTAAATGAATCATGACCTTATCCGCTTGATGTTTAATACTGTTTTGAAAAATGTTTTAGTTGACATTCAAAGACCAACAAAAAAGAGATATATCTTAGATAGATAATGTCATAAGAAAAAGAGATAAACAAGAAAAATTAAAATATTTTATGACTGTTGCTGTAGAGTTTTATAGTAGGATAATTTTCATCGTATAAACCGATTTTATGAAGGACGAATTTACTTTCTCCATCAAGTCTCTCAGTTAATAGTGTCGAAGTGGAGTTTCAAGTCAACTTCCGCATGTTGAAGGATGAATTTGTTTGAAATTGAATTTGAACACGTGTAAGTTGACTTGGAACTCCACGTCAGTGTTTAACGTGATACGTCAACACTATTAACAGCGAGACTTGACGAAGGAACTAAATTAATTGACATTTATAAAATTTTGAAAGGTATTGACTGTTTTAAAAAATTGAGAGATAAAATTAACGAGTGCATACAAATCTAAGGACAAAAAACCTATTCGTGCTATCTTTGATGGTAATAATCTTTATCACTTTAGGAGAAACCTTTTACGGTTAATTAATAAAATCAACACAAATTCTATAAACACTCTTTATCTTGTATTACGTACGGCTGCTGAAAGTAAAGTTAGTGACAAATATATTATTCTCTAATTCTAACACCGTTGTGTTTAGTAACAGAATCAGACAGAAATTTCCTATTTTTCCTCTTAAAGATTACTTGATTAACTTTTTCAGTATTGTCACTCATTAATATGTTTAAGCTTTCAATAAGAATCGTGTAATTTAATATTAGAATATGTCTATATTCATTGTATGTTTGACTTGTATCATATTCATTAGTCATTCACTAGTCATTTAATATATTCATTAGTCTCCTAAATAGGATTGACAAAGAGTTGTATATCATTCACAAATCATATCAATGAGAATCACGGAATTATATTCTTTCATGGTATCAGCTTTCTCGATCCTTCATCCCTAATTTCATATCCCCACCGCCGCCCCTCCCCCTTTCATTCCACCATGTCTGCGTCTGTAACAAATTCCCCCACAAAAACGAATGATGACACTTCATCATCGTCCATCAAAGATACTCCGGCGGCAAACACCAAAATTCATACCGCTTTTGCCATCAACAACGTCAAATCTATCATACTGGTGACGTTAGAACATGATGCTACCCTTTATCTCTCATGGTCTGCCCTCTTCCAGGTCCAAGCACGCGTCCACAACGTGCTTGACCATATCATACCACCTACTGATAAGGAAGAAATCCAAGCCGCTGCCGCCATCAAAAATAGTGATCCTGCTGTTTGGAATTGTTTAGATGCCGTTGTTTTGCAATGGATGTATGCAATCGTCTCACAAGACGTTCTCACCACCATTCTTGTGCTTGATGATTCTGCCGAAAATTGCTGGAACAGAATCGCCACTCTATTCAATGACAACAAACACGCACGAGCTGTTCAACTTGAAAACCAGTTCAGTAATACTAATCTGGAGGATTTTCCATCCACAAAAGCTTATTGCAATCATCTCAAGCTCCTTGCTGATCAACTAGCAAATGTTGATTCTCCGGTCTCCAATACCCATTTGGTATTGAAGATGATCTCTGGTCTAACCGATGCCTATGCAGGGTTCGTCACTTACATCCAACAACACGACTTTCTCCCCATATTTGCAGCTGCAAAATCTCGTTTGGAACTTGAAGAATCCACGATGCGTCAAAGGGCAACACGTGAAACTGGCTCTTCCACCACACTGGTGGCACTCGTGGCCAACACCACCGCACCGGTGTCAAATTTCCCTCCTCAATCTTATCCCACAAATGGCAATACAAACCGTCCTCCACAAACCAATGGTTACCGCGGTAGAGGCAGGAAGAACAACCGCAGCAACGGCGGCCGAAACTCCGGTAGAGGTGGCCGATACAATCCTAACTACTACAATGGCGGAGGGCGCGGCCAGCAGCAGTGGGCACCTTGGCAACAGTGGAGTCCTTGGAATATACCACCATGCCCTTACCCGTCCTACAATTGAGGTAGGCCCAACAATCCCTCTCAATCTCAACAAGGCGGAATTCTTGGTTCAAAACCTCAACAGGCTGCTTTCAATGTCAACACTCTCAGTCCAACTGACATTGAAAATGCTTTGTACACTCTCAACCTTGCTCAGCCGGATCCCTCTTGGTATATGGACATTGGAGCCACTTCTCACATGACAGCATCACAAGGTAATCTTTCGTCCTATTTTAATTTGAGCAAAACTAATAAAATCATCGTAGGAAATGGTCATTCAGTTCCAATTCATGGTCTCGGTAGTGCACACATACCCGCCCCCACCCTCCTTTAGTCCTAAACAATGTCCTTCATGCTCCAAATTTAATTAAAAATTTAATATTTGTTCGTAAATTCACTACCGATAATAAAGTTTCAATTGAATTTGACCCGTTTGGTTTTTTCTGTGAAGGATTTTCAGACGGGGGTGCTTCTAATTAGATGTGAGAGCCAAGGTGATCTATATCCCATTACCAACACCGCCACAACAAATAAAGCCGAGCCTACATCAACCTTTGCAGCTTTGTCATCCTCTCTTTGGCATGATCGTTTAGGTCATCCGGGAAAACAAGTTTTAAATTCTCTCCAGCAAAATAAATTGATTGAATGTAATAACTCTAGCAAATTGCATTCTCATTTTTGTAATTCTTGTCCCCTTGGTAAACATGTTAAATTGCCCTTCATGAATTCTCATAATAAAAGTTTGTTGTCGTTTGATATTTTACATAGTGATGTATGGACCTCTCTTTTTTTAAGCTCATCTGGTCACAAATATTACGTTCTTTATTTGGATAACTACTCAAATTTTTCGTGGACATTTCCTCTTTCAAATAAATCTCAAGTATATCCGACTTTTCAAAAACTAAGAGCATACATCAACACCCAATTTCAACGAGAGATTAAAACCATCCAATGTGATAATGGTAGTGAATATGTTAATAGTAATTTTCGAAAAATATGTGAACTTAATGGAATATATTTTCGTTTGCCATGTCCGTACACTTCTTCTCAAAATGGTAAATTTGAAAGAAAAATATGTTCCATTAATGATATTATTCGAACTTTACTAATTCATGTGTCCTTACCTCCTTCATTTTGGCACCATGCTCTAGAAATGGCAACATATCTTTTGAACATTTTACCGAACAAAACAATCAATTTTTCATCACCTCTCAACCTGTTATACCACAAAGAACCTTCCTACTCCCACTTAAAAGTGTTTGGTTGTCTATGTTTTCCACTTTATCTGTCAACTACTATACACAAACTCCAACCTCGCTCTACACCATGTGTATTTCTTGGATATCCGTCAAACCATCGAGGTTACAAATGTCTCAACTTATCTTCAAATAAAATCATTATTTGTCGCCATGTCTTGTTTGACGAAACCACATTTCCTTATGCAAAGCTGCACACCCCCAAATCACCTACATACAGCTTCCTAGACAATGACTTGTCCCCTTACATGATCAACCACATCATGACACAAAACCAAACCATCCCACACCATTCCCCACCGACCCAACAACAAAATGGCACCTCCCTTCCTACCTTCAACACAACAACAAATGGTCCAAACTCGCCAACAACCGGATTTCTTAATACAAACCGGACCAGCTCCCCACAAAACTCACCATCGCTATTTACACCCACTTCCACACAATCAGATCCTAATACAAATGATCTTCCCCCCATTTTCCAACCTACTATACCCACAGCCACAAAACCAGTTACTAGGAGTCAACATGGGATTTTTAAACCTAACCACAAATATTATGGCCTTCACACCCATGCTACAAAGTCACCCCTACCTAGAAACCCTGTTTCAGCACTTAAATACCCAAATTGGAAAATGGCCATGAATGATGAATATAATGCTCTAATTAAAAATGAGACGTGGGATTTAGTACCAAGACCACCTGAAGTTAATGTTATTCGATCTATATGGAATTTTAGACATAAAGAAAAATTTGATGGTTCTTTTGAGAGGCATAAAGCCCGACTTGTAGGTGATGGTGCAGGTCAACAGGTTGGCATTGATTGTGGAGAAACTTTTAGCCCAGTTGTCAAACCGGCTACTATTCGCACCGTTCTCAGTATTGCACTTTCTAAATCTTGGCAAATTCATCAACTAGATGTCAAGAATGCTTTTCTACATGGTGAACTCAAAGAAACCGTTTACATGTATCAATCGTTAGGCTTTAAGGATTCATCAAATCCTGATCATGTATGTCGTCTGCGCAAATCACTGTATGGACTGAAACAAGCTCCTCGAGCTTGGTACAAGTGTTTTGCCGACTATGTTTCATCTATTGGTTTTTCTTAAAGCAAGTGTGACCATTCTCTATTTATCTACATAAAATACTCTCATATGGCCTACATCCTCCTTTATGTCGATGATATTATCCTTACCACCTCTTCTGATACATTGCGAACATATATCATTTCGCTTCTGAGTTCCGAGTTTGCTATGAAAGATCTGGGACAACTAAATTACTTCTTGGGAATCGCAGTCACTCGTCATACCAGAGGTTTATTTCTATCACAAAAAAATTAGGCCGAAGAAATTCTTACACGAGCTGGAATGTCGTCTTACAAATCATGTCCAACCCCGGTTGATACAAAACCAAAGATGAGTGCCATACATAGTAACCCATATGAGGATCCTTCTCTTTATTGTAGTCTTGTTGGTGCTCTTCAGTATCTCACTTTCACCTGACCAGACATTTCATATGCGGTTCAACAAATATGCCTTTTCATGCATAACCTAATGGAAGACCACATGCAAGCTCTCCGACGGATCTTGCGTTACATTCAAGGGACGTGAGATTATGGTTTACATCTCTATCCCTCCTTTACTACCTCTTTAATCTTATATATAGATCCCGATTGGGGAGGATGCCCGGATACTCGACGTTTGACTTCTGGTTACTGTGTGTTTCTTGGTGATAGCTTGCTCTCCTGGTCATCCAAACGACAACCTACTATGTCTCGCTCTAGTGCCGAAGCCGAATATCGTGGGGTTGTCAATGTGGTTTCTGAATCCTGCTGGTTACGCAACCTTCTTCTTAAGTTACATTGTCCGATCCACAAAGCCATCGTGGTCTATTGTGATGACGTCAGTGTTATCTATCTCTCAGGTAACCCTATTTAACATCAACGAACAAAACACATAGAAATGGACATCCATTTTGTTCGTGAAAAGGTAGCTCGAGGTCATGTCAGAGTTCTTCATGTTCCCTCACGATATCAAATTGTGGATATTTTTACCAAAGGTCTTCCTTTAATACTGTTCCAAGATTTCAGAGACAGTCTCATCATTCGTCAACCTCCCGCTTCAACTGCGGGGGAGTATTAGAATATGTCTATATTCATTGTATGTTTGACTTGTATCATATTCATTAGTCATTTAATATATTCATTAGTCTCCTAAATAGGATTGACAAAGAGTTGTATATCATTCACAAATCATATCAATGAGAATCAGGGAATTATATTCTTTCATTTAAAAACAACACTCACATAATTTTTCGTACACTTGTTTAAAGCATTATCTCTATAAACCTAAAAATATACACCTTAGAGGACAAGAGCTATGTAATATTGCGACTAATTTTCTCACAAAGGCATCATAGTTTTTTTCATTCAACAATTAAATCATGTATTGGTCGGAAAACACCGTGGAAAATTGCATTATTCTTAGTATTGTGTTAGCTAATTAGTTTTTGGTAAATGTTTAGTGTATATCCATATGGGTGTATATATCTTAAAATGAAAAGAAAAAGATATTGATATAATAGATGTAATAGATTGATTAGGAAAAAGATATTCGATAAACTTTAAGTTGCCGGACAAAGTTTTAGTAGCTTTTTTATTTTTTTTAATAGTTTTTTCTTTATCTAGATTTGTGTGAAATATGGATAAAAATGGAATGAGAGATTGAATAAGTGTATTAAAAAGTAGGGTGTTCAAATATCGCATCGTTTAGTATTTCCTTCGCGATGCATTCATGATTAAGTTATTTGGGCGAAATATCATTTCCATCTAGACAAAAGAATATATATTCTCTTTTATACTCTCATTTTCTTGCTTTCTATTCTTTTACATGTTATATAATAAGTTGCTCTTGACCCAAAAAGAAATATAAAAAAATATAAGTTGATCATGTTTTAGATCCTTTTATTATAACATGTTATAAGTATATACAATGTAAAATATTCTAACTAATAGACATGATCTGAAAGCTTGGAGGATATACTGTACAAAAATAGAACTTGTAGGTAACATTATGTGTCGCCATCTTTCATGCTCAAGTTGATTTATTTGTTAACCATATTTCATCTTCTCAATTTTGGGTTTGACCTAACTTGTTTTATACTTTTATGATGATATCATATAGTACTAAATATGTTAAATCTTGGTAAATTTGAGTTTGTGTCTCTTCCATTAAGGGGGGAGAATCACGTATCTAAAATTTATGATTTACATGCAAATGGTCTCAGAAACACCATCAATGAAGATATGTACTTTTTTTTTACGCAATGAAGATATGTACTTAGACAAAACATTATCCACCTTTTACGCATATATGTAATGTGCTCTTATAACAACAATATCAAAGAGAATATTTTAAGCAATATTAAGAGTTGGTTTTGACAGGACACATAAACATATTTCCTTAAGATTTAGAAAGAAGATGCTATGTCTAATTACATGTGTGTGGTTGTTTTTAATTCAATATAATCATCCAACCCAACGAGGTTTCCCCTTTTGATCCAATAGTGATATGAGAGTCTGGTTTGACTTTGTAGGGAGCGGAAGAGATTTTTGGTATTGGATCAAGGACGTATATAAGTGAGAGAACACATACACTTAATATAGTGACGTCTTGGATGAAGATGTTTTGTCCAATTTCATTTGTGTGATTTTGTCCAATTTCATTTGT
The DNA here is from genome assembly GCA_946800305.1 of Medicago arabica. Lineage (NCBI taxonomy): Eukaryota > Viridiplantae > Streptophyta > Magnoliopsida > Fabales > Fabaceae > Medicago > Medicago arabica. Next base: position 5,938,627 of record OX326970.1, read on the forward strand.
GTGATTGTTCTTAACTCAATGTGATGATCTAATCCCACAAGACTCCCTCGTATATATGGCCAAAAAGTTTCATATCTTCTAGCCATTTGCCAAACAAAATGTGAAACTCTTGATAAAAGAAATTAGTAGGATAGTTGGTGCTCCATTCCAGCAAGTGATTGTAACACAGTCAATGTACTATCGTGGCCACTCATATGGTTGTAGACATTGTCGTGGTAAGGCATATATGGTCATTGTTTTTTTTAACATAAAAAAAAATATTAACTTTATGTATAAAAATAAGTGCAAGAGGTAGTTCAATCCATATACAAATATGTTGAAACAGCTCCTAAAAGAAATGTTAAAACAAAATCACATCAAAATCCACACATGTGCAGTGACATCCTAGATAAACATTGTTAGGTAGGTGTGACACACCATTCATTTTTATAGAGACCACACAAAAAAAAATTGAGAGGCCAAAAACTTTCCAAGTACTTTTTCTAATTAGGCAAAAATATGAATGCTAGGACACATGTTATTAATATGATACGAAAGTTCTCAAGTTTTACAATTTAGTAGATCCCACCATCTTTAAATATTTAATTTATAGTAATGTTTTTCAAATTTTTGTGTTTTTATCTTTCTAAATAGAATGAATGGAGAAAATCTCAACCCAAAGTTTTCAAATCCTTTTGAGCCTCTTTTGCCAAGATGTATTATATAATCAATTATATACCATAAGGAGAAAAACTACAATCTTGACTTATTTAATGGAGTTTACAGCTTGTTGTGATGAATCATGTGTGTCCTTACATTGCTCAATGTGAATGTTTCTCTAATAGAGATGACTATTATGGGAGTCTTCTTTCCCATATTGGTGGGGAAAATATCATTTCAGGTTTAGGGACAACCAGATTAGTTTCCTTTTCTTTGAATTTGGGAGCATTCCTAGTGACTGGTTGACCAACCCCTTTGGCTTCCGTTTTAGCATCAAAATTATTAGTTTTAGTGACATGTTTTTGAGTATTTTTGCGACAATGAGCTGTCAAATGACCAACAATTTCACAATATTCAAGGAGTTTCTCGCATTCTAATTCAATATAGAAAGTAGTAAAATCTTCTTTGAAAATAAGGATTTTTCTTCATATTTCATTGTGGAGATCCAAGTCAACGAGCACTTGCATGAAGTTGCTTAATTTTCACTAACTAGTCCCCCCATGAATTGTTATTGTAGTATCGACGCCAACAGCAATGGCAAATACTCCCTCCGTCAGCCTTTTAACTAAAAATTTGTCTTTAAATATAAACATTTTTTTCAAATTACTAGATACATTTATTATTATTTTCTCTAAACATACTCTTAATTAATACTACTAACTTGTCTTAAAATATGAAAAATCAAATTTAATACACATACAAACAAAGAACAATTTGATAATATTAACACGCAAAATAGACACATTAATTGCACTAATAATTTTTGTTAAGAAATGTGAAAAAATACAAAGGATGTTTACATACAGAAACGAAGGGAGTACAATTTTAGAGGCTCCAATATTCTCGTGCAAGTTTGTGTAAGCTATGAGTTCCGATGGAGGGCTTTGGCTACCCCAAGAAATATATTTTTTATTTAAATAGATTATATATTTAGTAATTAGATGACCAATAATATATATTTAACTACCATAGATGAGTTTTTGTGTGGAAAACTAGTAAAAATAAAAATGTTAATGATATCCACTTGTTTCATAAATGTATTTGTTTATTGGGTTAATAGTGTTTTTCGCTGATGTATATATGTCATTTCCGGTTTTTGCTCCTATAAAATTTTCGGTTTGATTTGCACCCTCGTAAAAAAAAATCCAAAAAACACCCCTAATAAGTTGTTTTTAGAAAGAAAAAAAAAATTGGTTTTTGAATGGCCTATAAAGGGTGTTTTTCGGAATTTTTTTTTCACGAGGGTGCAAATCAAACCAAAATTTTTATAGGGGTGAAAAGCACTATTAACCTTGTTTATTTTAACATTTTTTATCTCTTAAGAAACTTTATTAGTTATCAATTCTTTATAATTTTTGCTAAAGGAAAGTAAGAGAATTGACAAGAGTAGAAGGAAAGGACACATTGTAATAACAATGTTTGTTTCGATGAGTGTGGACGAAGTCTCTTTACTAAAGTATAAGTGGTATAAGTTCCATATATATTATTATTATTTAAATCAAGAAATAATAAAAGATATATAATAACTCATATTCTTTCTAAATGATGAGTTAAAAAAAATTATATTATTTTTGTAGAGGAAAAAATATTTAAATGGAATTCATAACGTTCACTAATTTAAGAGTTAAGACATCTAATAATAATGTCATCGTATATGTGATAAAATAAGGAAGCGAAGAAGATGAAAACAAGGAAACAACATTTATCATGTATAATCATAACATGAATTTATCAAGTTATGAATTTGTCGCAGCATCATTTCCATTCATACTAAAAAAAAAACTTGAGTTTCAAGAACACGACAAAGAGAAGAAAAAATACAACATATGACTTCATCTACTTCAACGAGTGCTAGGCATCATCCTCAACGCCAAGTGATACAAGAAAATTACAACATAAAAAACAACAGTGCAATTTTCACTGTTTTTTAACATATTTCAACTGAAATATTAACATAATGTTTTACCAAGGTAAAATAGGATTAACATCCACAATTACAAATGCTTCATAAAACGTTCCATTATTTGCATTTCAATCATTATCTAATACCCTTGTTAATCACAATCACAAAAACAATTGTATATTAACAACATAGACATATCAATCTTTTTACGATTTAGAAACACATCATATTTTGACATACAACATTCAAATGATAGAATAGTGATAGACGTGGAGGATGGAGAGACTTTACTTTCATTACACATTTTAGTTTGAATTATTTTTAAATAAAACATTAAAGAACGGGTACGTGTGTTCAAGAAAAGGTGATGAGATAAAAGATTTCAAAAAAATTCATGTGTTTGTTCTCCACACCGATCTCTCATGTCCACTTCTTTATCTCTTTCTCACACACATAAAGTCTTTAGACTGTATTTCTCATGAATCGTTGAAGTTGTTATGATTATGAAGAAATATTAACAACAATAATAAATGTTATATATATATATAATATGTTTAAGAAATTTCAAACTAAATAGATGAAAATACAATGTTTTAGAATAAGATTGATGTATAAAAATAATAATATAGATATGATTATTTATAAAAATATGTATATGTTGTTTACGGGACAACATTGCTTGAAATTTATAAATGACTAATCAAGTGCATGTAAGATGCAAAAGAAGACTTGTTGAAATTTTACAAGCACCATAATATGCAAGGTATATAATTATCAAATAATTTGCACTCAAACATTCTGGTTTCATCAATAGACGTTGAGTTTTTATTTAAGTAATACAAAGTCAAAGATAGAAATTGATAGGAGTAATCTTACTTAAAGAAAATATTGCAACTAATTTTCTATTAATGCAAGTGTACAAATATAAATTGATTGATGTACAACATGATCATAAGAGAGGATATACATTGAATACCTAGATTTTCAAATGATTTATTTTTTTCGAATAACATTTTACAAACTTAACACAATTTATAGTTTCAAGTATACAAACATATAGTTTCTCTTAAATTTTTCCATACTTTAATGGATATTATATAAATGATTTAACTTTAAACCATAACCGATAATAAGATTAAAAATGTCGGATGGTAACAAAAACAAATTTATGTTTTAAAACGCAATTCTTCTTAAAACATAAATTAAATTGAAACTCTGTCTACCACAACATAAGGTAGCATATTTCATAAAAGTCAATTCATAAAATCTGGGACAAACAAAGTGATATGATTTGTAATAAAGTATAAGCCCTTATAACAATGAATTTATAGTTATGTATTTTTATATTTAAATCGAGATTATTAATATGTAACTAATAATCTGATGTCTGAGAATAAAGTTCAAATTACAGATTGTAACTTATGAAGGAAAAAAAAAACAATACAAAGTTCAATAACACGAACCAGTAATTGTCAATTGAAAAACAACTAAACATAAGAAATCAAAATAGAAGGAAGTGACGCTCCTAAACGTTGTATAACTGATTTTCAACTTATCTCATGATTCTCTCCGCAACTTCAAACTGTCTACCAAACCATGTATCTTCTCCTCTATCATTGGTTTTCTAAATCTTGATAATAATTAATCAGGTAATTTACACAAATAAAACATTATAAAATTGCCAAAATTGAAACCAATAAAGTATAACCTACCAAATAGCATTTAAATTCCTTTAAAGCTTTATAAATCTGAAAGAACATCGTGGTATTGTCTTATCTTTTATTTATTAAAGTTAACCCGGATGCTAATGTTTGCCTTAATTTTAACCTAAATTCAATGATTGCTTTTATTGTATTACCCCTGTTAAAATATCAAATTGCAGAATTAAAGTTAACCCGGATGCTAATGTTTGCCCTAATTTTAATCTAAATTCAGTGCTTGCTTTTACTGTATTACCCTGTTTAAAATATCAAATTGCAGAAATCTCCTTTTTTTTTTTTAAAATCGTTTCCTACTAAATAGATAAACATATCTTTTATTTATTAAAGTTAACCCGAATGCTAATGTTTTCCCTAATTTTAACCTAAATTCAGTGCTTGCTTTTACTGTATTACCCCTATTTAAAATATCAAATTGCAGAAATCTCCTATTTTTTTTAAAAAATCGTTTCCTACTAAACAGATAAACATAAAAAAAATACATGATTCATTATCTTATTTGTAATATATAAATTAAATTGTAGTTCAATTGTAAAGTATTTCATTGGCAGAGAAAAATGCAGCTGGTAACTTATAACCTTGATCATTTCTATATAAACCAAATTTGGTATGTCATTTGTAATTAATGTGCGATTGAGTTTATAATTGTTGTAATGTTTCCGAAAAGAGCAAAATTGCCTGAGTATAATTTACTTTCACTTTATAACTTCAGTATACTTATTGACCGTGTATACTTTGTTGTCTTTCCATTTTTTGATTTTCTTATATTATATTCACTTAATAGGATGTCTGGTTGTTTCAAATTAATAGAAATCTGGTTTGGTTTTTTCTTGATCAGTTACTCCTTTTGCAATTAATTGTGTTTTTCCACAATTAATGTTTGTCTATGTGAGTCACTACTTTTGCAACAATTCCTCTTTGGAATTATGGTTCAATATGAAATCTAATTTATCGGCAATTAAGGGGAATGCCTTCCATTATTTGACATTAAACTTATAAAATGAGTTTCTTGTTCAAAGATTGTATGTCATCCCTATTATTTTCAGTTTATTGTGTGCTTTTGACGTGTTTAGTGTGTTTTGGCTCCCTCTTCTTGATATAACATTTTCACTTTGAGTTTGAGTTACTTTCCTTCATGGATAGGATGATTTCTATAGTTTTTCTTTTGTATTAATAAAAAAGGAGACAAACAAATAGTCATTTATTACGTGAAATTTTTTTATTTTTTATTTACAAATGAATAGATGGAGTGTTAAATAAGAGGTGTAAAACAACATAGGTAATTTTTCATATGGCTTTTTCAACACCAATGAAAATATATAATATAACTTATTAATTTCTATTATAGTCGATAAAACCCGTGCTAAAGCACAGGTCGAAAGTCGGTTCCTGTAATAATTGAACATTTTCCTAACGAATGTGTTATTTTTACAATCTCTCGTAACGGTACAACTCAGTATTATTTCACAACTAACAGCAACAATTTTCAAGTTAGAATCTCTGCACAAACAATTTACAATTTTTAAATCATATACAAAAAAATTATAAATTGATTAACACATATTTGTTATGAGTTTATGTCATTAACGAATAACACTTTTCATATTCAATTCCGAAAACATTGCTTCCAAATTCCTTGAGTAGCTTTGGTTTCCAAAACTCAATCTCTAGGAATTCATAATTTCTCAATAAGGGATTTTGGTGACCTTAGAATTTGAAAACCCAATAAACTAAATCTCATGGTTAGCATCATATGAAACAGTTGATAGATCTTTTTTCATCTATTTTTTTACTATTGAAATGCAATAACAACCCACTTTATTAATAAAAAGGTATTAAGTTAAATTGTTTCACAGAAACTCTAAACATTGTTTCACATATCTGATAACGTGTTTGCTCATTTTTATAGTGATTGATATGAAGGATAGGGAGACTTTAACTTTCATTGCACATGTTTTATTTTGAATGAATTTAAAATAAATTATGAAAGAATGGGTATGTGCTTTAAAGAAAAGGTGTTGAAATAAAAAATTTGAAAACATTTTCATGTGTTTGTTATCCACACAATCTCTCATGTTCGCCTCTTTATCACACACATAAAGTTTTTAGAGAGTGTTTTCTCAAAAATCGTTCAAGTTGTTAGGGTATTACTAAGAAATATTAACAACAATATTATGTTTGGAAAATTGTAAGGTAAACAAATGAAATACAAAGTTTTAGAACAAAATTGATATATAAAGAAAATATATATGTGTGTGTGTATATATATATGTTTGAAATATTAACAACAATATTATGTTTAAAAAAAAATATAAGATAAACAAATGAAAATACAAAGTTTTAGAACAAGACTGATATAATATATATATATATATACACACACACACACACACACACACATTTGAGAGAACCTCCCCGATATCATCTCAAATATATTCATTCCACTTAGATATATTACTCCTCAAATTCCTTACGTATTGCACGCGGTAGACTTATTCACTTGTTCATTTCCTACCATTTTCATCTTTGAACATCCATCATAAACTATATGACACATGTGAGGTTGTCAATCATCCGATAACTCAATCAATTAGGGGCGGTGGTCTGAAGTTATTCTATTGAGGTCCCGCATAAATATGTCAACAAAATATTCATTTAAATATGTCAACAAGAATGGGTATGTGTGTTCAAGAAAAGAAGATGAGATAAAAGGTTTCAAAAAAATTCATGTGTTTGTTCTCCACACCGATCTCTCATGTCCACTTCTCTATCTCTTTCTCACACACACACACACATAAAGTCTTTAGACTGTATTTCTCATGAATCGTTGAAGTTGTTAGGACATTATGAAGAAATATTAACAACAATAGTGAATGTTATATTTAATATATATATATATATATATAATAGGGTTAATTAAGTAATTAGTCCCTATAAATATTCAAAATTTTGTTTTTAGTCCCTGTAAAATAAAATCACACTTTTTAGTCCCTGTATAATTTTCCGTCAGCATTTTTAGTCCCTATAAAAATTTTCATCAACATTTTTAGTCCCTGCAAAAAATTTACGTCAGCATTTTTGGTCCCTAAAATGCTAAAGGAAAATGTCACAGGAACTAAAAACTATTATTTTATTTTATAGGGACTAAAAACGAAACTGCGGATATTTATAGGGATCAAAAACTTAATTAACCCTATATAATATGTTTGAGAAATTTCAAACTAAATAGATGAAAATACAAAGTTTTAGAACAAGATTGATATATAAAAATATTTATATGTTGTTTGGGTGACAACATTGCTTGAAATTTTATAAATGTGTAATCAAGTGCATGTAAGATGCAAAAGAAGACTTGTTAAAATTTTACAAGCACCATAATATGTTGGCTTAATTACATTTTTGGTCCTCGCGTTTGGACCAACTCACGAAAATGGTCCTGCCTCTTTTAAATTGAACAAAACCGTCCTTAAATTATCATTTTTTTTGCAGTTTTAGTCCTACCTCCTATTTTCAACTCCAGAAACGCAGAGAAATTGCAGCTTTAGGGAAGTTTTGGACATACCCCTATACCTCAACCATGAAATAAACAAGGAATAAAACATGTGGGTACAAGAAATCCATTTTATACAGCACATTAACAAACAAAAAAACCATAATTTCTAAGATATGTTTCAAATTAGAGTTTTTTTTATTAGTGTGTTGAATAAAGTAGATTCTTTGTACCCACATGTTTTATTCCTTGTTTATTTAGGGGGGGTTAATTGGATAGTTTTTGTGAGTTTAGTATTTTTAATAATTTTTTCGAAAATTTATAATGAAGGTTTGAATGGAAATGCGAAAAAAATAAAGAGAGAGGAAAAGAGAAAGAATCATTGTTGGAAAATACTATCATAGGATATGACCTTTGATCAAAATATCATCTCTTGGATCTTCAAATGATCATTCATCCATTGATGCCTTTGATGATTTTGGGATATCCTTGCATTGGTGGCTGATAGATAGTTGACTTATGTACCTTTAACTATACGATGAACTTGAGTGGCTGTCTTCTAGATTGAGCTAACAAAAACTTGTTTTGTTAGACACTTTATTGTATGTCTAAGACACAATAGAGGTAGATGCTCACTTACCCGTATATCTGACACTTCTTTTGCAGTAATATAGATTAGAGATTCAGAAGATGCTTTCAGTTAGAATGTTTTCCATAACTGTGTTTTTTACTAGATGAATGATTTCGGATTTTGTTTGACTGACTAGTTTTGACCGTTGATTGGTGTTGCCTTGATTGAACAAGGTTTTGTTCTTTTGCATTACATGTCCAGACGATAGAGTTGATTGTACTTTGTCTTTTTCCTCGTGTGGTGTTCTACTAACTTGGCAAAGATCATCGTTGTCTTTATCTAATTAGTAGTTATATCTTGTCAATCAACCACACAACTAATAGATAAATTGTTCATTTGTTTTGTTAGCATCAAAACGTCAATTATGAGATATTGTTTATCCACCAACCTGATTCTTACATGTTTTGTTTGTTTGTTTTAATAAATCTTCAACTATTTAAGAATATTTTTATACTTTAGGGTAAAAACTTTCCAAATACGTTTTATTATGAAATTCATCATTTCGATTTTTACGATTATATTGAAAATAAAATTTAATTACATTTATATTATTTAATGTATATTAGGATAGTTTTAAAAATAATAAAAAGTGAATATTTTTTAAGTTTACAGTGTCATACACTTATTAATTTGTTTTTTTTTTTAAAAAAAAAACATGCTTGATAAATTTAACCATGTTTAAAAAATATGTTCTATTGTCCTCCCTTAAAAAAAAGGTTCAATTATAAGATTAACTAAATTTGATTATATATAATATTTAGAAAAATTATATATTTGCAAATCAATTGTCTCTTCAACCGTTGAATCATAATATATTCGTAAAAAAAACGGTTCATGATATTTTTTAACCTCAAATATCTATTGCTAAAAAAAACCTCAAATATCTACTCGTATTCACTTATAATATATTTTTAGGCACATGTCAAAGGATCTTCAAAGTTCTAACATCTTTTGTTTTGAAAGAAAATGATCTTGCAACATTTTAATAGCTCTATCTAAGTCACAAACTTGTGTTAGCATGCTGGCCTGCATTCACTTATATTATTACTATCATTTTACTATTTTGAATCCAACTAAGTCATTAATTTCTCAACAAACATAAACAACTAATTTGATAGTAGTGAAGTTTAATTCATACAATCCTTATGAAAACGATATTGTTTATACTTGATTACTTGTCACCGTTGTATTACACCTGCACATTAAATGTTTTTAAACAATTGTCTAGAAGGAGATTCATTCATGCACCGTTTGTTTTCACGTTTGTGTCATGCGTTTGCCCAACTCTTCAATTTCCAGCTTTGCAAAAATCACAGTTGAAGTGAATAATTTGATTAAATGGAAATGTAAAAGATTTTACTTAAATAAATAAAATCTATAAAATACTCATGAGAGTTATAGCATGTTTGTTTTTACAGTGAGGTGCCGAAAGCTCTAAATTGAGACGCGAGAATATTGAAGTGATGGCTAAACAAAACATTGCTTTAGTTAAACAACACAATAGTTGAAAAAATCCATTATAAAATGACATGAGAATCTTTCCTATTATTTTAGAATTTGGCCAAAAGGAACATGAATAAGACAGGTTACACACATGAACAGCAATTGCAACACTTTGAAGTGGCTTTTTTTTAATATTGAAAGGAGACAAATTGGAATGTGTTTGTGACCGGGATTTACGTCAAATCTATCTCAAGGACCAACCTTTCCTACACTTTACTTCATTCCTTTTGATGCTGACCCCTATGCCACCCCACCCAACCCAACCCATCACACTCATCCATTTCACTTCCTTTTTCTTATGAAATAAAATATAGTTTATTTGAGTCACATAAACTCTAAAAAAATTAGTAAATACCAACTCATAAACTGCCACTTACAAAGTAGATAGATACTGTATTTTCATTATGGTTAGCTTTGACTCAAATAATAATATAATCAAAATCATTGAGTGAAAAAAAAAACGTGTACAAAAAAAAACTTGTACAGGAAATCAATTGAAAATAATTGATAATTTAAGAAATACAATCAAATTTTTATTACATCAAGAAAATTGAATAAGATTAAGCAATATTTTTTATTTGTATCTTACTTTGATTTTCTCCTTTTGACTGGAATAGTTACTTTGATTTTGATTTATGATCGAGTTTGAAGAGAATATATCCAAAATGGTATCTAATTAAAAATAATCAAATACTACCTTTTTTTTTTTTTGTTAATATCAAATTGGATGGATGAAGAATTGTGAGAACAAAATGGATGTATATTTTCACTCAAAAAAAAGTATATTTAAAAATATAAACATAAAATCAAACGGAGACATAAGGTATTAAAAACCATAAAACAATCGATAAATATGAATTAGTTGATAAAAAACTGACTAACTCGTATGATCTTAAATTTAACTTTAGTTCGTAATATAATATTACTTTATGAAGTAATTTGTAAATTCCGGTCAGCACCATAGTCTACTTTATATTAGGGAAAAAATATGAAGACAATGACATTTCAGTTCTCATCCTTTGATGATGAAATATCGATTTCACTTTACTCATAGTATATTACTTTATCATCAATTTAACCTAATTTTACAGTGACAGCTTCATGATCTCACTCGCTACACTCTTCAAAACTTCAACCCTCCTTCTTTTTTTTGTAGTTCATTGCATTGCTTTTTTTTTTTTTTTTGTTCAAAACCCAAAACCCCACAAATCTCTTTTTCTCACCCACCCTTCATATTTTCATTTCTTCAAACACTTGGTATCCATTTTCTATTTTCCTCAAAAGTTTCAATCTTTCTCATTGGGCTACCTTGAATTGATGCACAAATTCAGATCCATGTAAGTGAGTCTTAATTCAACAATTCAACCATGTTTTGCCTTTTTTATTTGAGTTTCAAATTTTGGGTTTTTATAAAGTTATGTTTTTTAATGTGTTTGGTTTCAACTTTCAATTCCATTGATTTGTGTTGGTACTGCTTTAGGGTGTTCTGTAGCACATTGATTATGCATGTATGTAACTGTTTTTGTTGTTTATTTTGTTGCAGGCATTTCCTGTGGAACAAATAACTGAAATATAAGGTTGTTTGATTTGTCTTGTTAATTCCGTTAACCAACAAGAAAAATAAAGTAAAGGGTTGTCTGATTTGTCTGGTTAATTCAGTTAAAGGAGAAAAATAAAATAAAGGGTTGTTTCTAAAGAGTTGTTTTGTTTCTATTGATTAATAGTAAGAACTGAAGTTGTGATTTTGAAGGTTAGAAGAGTTGGGTAGGTTTGATAGTTCGATTCAAGATTGAGAAAGCAAAAGAGTGAATTTTTTTAAAAATGATTGTGAGGAAAAACATGGGGAGGGTGAAGTCGCTACTTATGCTGCTAATGGTGTTGGGATTTTCCTTTGCAACTTATAATTTGGTCTTTATGATGATGGAACATAAGGCGGGAAATGATTTGGGATCATTTGATGGAAAAGCGATGGAGATTAGGAATAATAATTTGAAATACCATGTTGCTGTGACGGCAACTGATGCTGTTTATAGTCAATGGCAATGTAGGATTATGTATTATTGGTATAAGAAGACGAAGGATATGCCTGGATCGGCTATGGGAAAGTTCACTCGAATTTTGCATTCAGGAAGGGGAGATCAGTTGATGAATGAAATTCCTACTTTTGTTGTTGATCCTCTTCCGGAGGGTTTGGATAGGGTATGTACTTTTACGTTTCTGCCTTCTCGGCATTTATTTTGGTGAATTCCTGATTTAATATCAAGTTTATAAATCCTGATATACATAATAAAACTACACATTATTTTACAAGTTGGAGAAAGAGACAATGGTAGGAGACAAGAGTTAAAATAGGATATTATATAATATAGTAACATAAGTGTGAAATGAACATATTTTGTTGATTCAGCTGTATAGAAAGATTCACATAGAATTGGAACAAAGAAGAGAAAGAAGTACCCTTCGGACTACTTCCTCGTAATCCAGGGCTTATGATTGTTACCCTGTCAAATGTTATTATAATTATGTCTTTTAATAGTGGTTGTTGTTATCCCGCAAATCTTTATTATGGTAAAATGTAGTTGTGATGTCGTTGCGGGCACTTCAAAACCCTTTATTTTGCGGTTGTGGACTGCAATTTAAAACCATGGTTATAGTCATCATAAATAGAGTTCATTTTTTTCTAAAACTGGTGAAGAAACCTTCCTTGCAGTAATGGAAATGTTATTAGGTGAGACTAAGGGGGGAATAGGATTGGTTTGCATGAATGGTTTTATTTGAATATCCTTAGGCTCTATTTGCGAGTTTGGAGGGGAGAGCTTTGGGTAAAAGGAAGGAGGAAAGGGAAATGGAAGAAAGTATAATCCCCCAATCCCAAATTGAAGAGGGATTTTGTTTTTACTTCGTAACACAAAAATCTCCTCAAAATGAAGGAACTCAAAAATTGTATTGAAGGAGAGTTTTGATAAATTCTTCAAATCTAATCTATGTTGTTATAATACTGTCAAAACTAAAAATATATTAACACTCAAACTCGAAAACATATTATAATACTGTTACAATAAAGAAGATTTCCCCATCCCCCTCACCGTCCTCTCTCCCTCCCTTCCCTCCAAACTCGCAAACAGAACCTTAATGTTTTTGACTATTATATCACTGGTTATTTTGAACTTTATCTTTTTAGTTTGTCTTATAACAATTTTTGTTCAAAAGAGGTTTTGAATCTGAAGAGTTACTTTTGCTTCCTTTTTTTGTCTTCAGCAAATTATATTTTTCTGTTTTAACTTTCTTTTTGTTGTTTTATTATATCTTGCTTTAAGTTATGGATCTTTCTATTGCTAATGGTGATTGACACACCTGCTTTTATATATATGTATTCTATTTATTGCTACTGCCTAAGATCTGATACAATACATTGACTGTGTAGTGTAGACAACATAAACTGAAAATGCAGCAAGATAATATGATAATCTGCAGTAATCATTTGAGCATGTATGTATGATTTGTCCATAGTAGAATATGATCGTAACATATTAATTTTTTTTTCAATGCACGCATCTAAGACGGTATGTATGATTCGTGTAACAATGAATGGTTGCACTTGATGGATTTAACCTTTCTAGTGAGAAGGTTTTGACTTAACATGTCCAAACTTATTGGTAAGTATCCATTGCAATGTTGTCAATTAAGGATCGCGGGTAATAGTTATTTGTTCAAATTCCTCTACACTACAGTATGGGCACTATTTGACAAACTTTTTCTATATAACGGCGTATCACAAAACAATAGCAATTCGTTCTAATTCTGTAACGCTATAGTCACGCTATTTGACAACACAGATCCACTGCATCATCAGTATATATTATTGTTCTTGATCTTTCTATATATTTGCTTACAGTTCATGCTCTTATTAATTTTGCTTTCGGTTCAGGGTTATATTGTGCTAAATAGACCATGGGCTTTTGTTCAATGGCTGGAGAAAGCGGTTATTGATGAAGAGTAAATTTCTTAATTTTCTAGGCGTTATATGTTTTTTACCAATAATGAAATCTAAGAGGCGTTGCATTTTATGATTGGTGCAGATATATTCTGATGGCAGAACCCGACCACATATTTGTTAATCCTTTGCCTAATTTGGCTACAGAAAATGAACCGGCAGGGTATCCATTCTTCTATATAAAGCCAGCTGAAAATGAAAAAATTATGAGAAAGTTCTATCCTAAGGAAAACGGTCCTGTTACTGATGTTGATCCCATTGGCAATTCCCCTGTAATCATCCACAAGGTGAAGTTTCAATTTATGATAGCTTGCATAAGGTTAATTTTAGGTTTAAATATGTTTTTGGTCCTTGCAGATATATTCAAGTTTTTGCTTTTTGTCCCTGCAATTTTCTTTCAATCCTTGCAAATATACCACTTTTGCTTTTAATCTTTGTTGTTTTATTTTAGTCCTTGTAAAATTTGTTCACTTTGGAATTAGTCTCTGTAATATGTGTGTAATACTTATTTTAGTCTTTAGGCAGCCCAAGTTGGAGGGACGAAAATCAAATGCTCTACAAATTACAAGAATAAATTCCAACGTAAAATTTTTATTTCAGGGGCTAAAAAAAACTAAGGACCAAAAGCAAATTGTTGTGTATTTGCAAGGATTAGAAGGGTGGCATAGTTGGAGGGACCAAAAACATATTTAAATTTTTATTTTATTTGTTATACTAAGACCCTGTAGTTGTTAGTTTTCAGTGCTGCTGTTATAGTTATTATCTGAGTTTCTTGTGAGCTACATAGTTTCTTCCTCTAAGGGTTTGATTTTTCGATATATCAGTATTTGTTGGAGGAAATAGCTCCCACGTGGGTGAACGTTTCATTGAGAATGAAAGATGATCCTGAGACAGATAAAGCTTTCGGATGGGTGCTTGAAATGTGAGTATTGTGAATTACCATAAAAGTTTGAAACATGACAGCTTTATTTCTTGTTAGTTATCTCATTCAACTGATGCTGTTTTCATTTTATAATTTCTCGTCGACAATGGTCAGTTCTGATAGACCTAACCTTCTACTACTTTAACTCTGTTGAGTAAAGGTATGCTTATGCTGTAGCGTCTGCGTTGCATGGTATAAAGCATATTCTTCGAAAAGATTTTATGCTGCAGGTTCGAACTCCTCATATCTTCTACTATTTTCATTTCCTTTTCTTCGCTTTGTTACATAATAAAGTTTATCGTATGAATCGTTGGAATTTTTCAGCCACCTTGGGACTTAGAGGTAGGGAAGAAGTTTATCATACATTTTACATATGGATGTGACTATAATTTGAAGGTGAATCCGTTTCTTTTTACTTATTCCTTTTACCTATATTGGCCATGCACGTTTAGTTGTTTGGTTAACTAGTAATTTACTCTTTATCACATCTTCATCCAGGGGAAACTGACATATGGAAAGATTGGAGAATGGCGTTTTGACAAGAGATCATATCTTATGGGTCCTCCACCCAAAAACCTTTCATTACCACCTCCTGGAGTTCCGGAAAGTGTGGTAAGTCTTTTCATTCCAGAATAGCACAAGACTTAATAAGTTTCACCTACAATTTGTGTCTATGTCTAAAGTTATTTTTTCAGGGGCAATAAGGTCAGATGAATAGGTTTGACATGTTGAAGTTATATAGTATATTAGATTAAGAATAAACTAGATAAGAAATGGAGAGAAAAACTAGTTTCTACTGGTTTCGAACTTCAGAAATTAATACTTGTTGCAAGTTACCTTGCCGCTAGAACGCTTGTCTTATTTGTACCATAAGTGCACATCATAACATATATGAAATATCATGTTATAATATGTGTATATAACTATAGATAATGTTTTGTTTTTGGAACAATGGGAAGGTCATGGCCTTCCTATGTCCCCTATAGATCCGGTAGTGCCCCCACCCCAGTCCCCAGCCACTAAGCGAACCTTATATCTCTTATGTTTTTATTTACAATAATATCATATCAGTTATCTAATATGAACTAGGATATTGATGTTATGCCATTAGTATAATATGAACAGAAATGTTTGGTTTTATTCAAGTGTTTGGTAAGTTATAAGCTGATATTACATTGTTGTCTTTACAAAAACATAAAAAGTACACTTAATTGAAGCTTTGATTATGCTGTGTTACTTCCCTTATTGCTTTTTCTTTTTTGGTTGCTAATTAAAAGATTCTGTAATGATAATTTTGCAGGTGAGGCTTGTAAAGATGGTCAATGAGGCTACTGCAAACATACCTAATTGGGATTCATTAAATAGAAGCTAAGGGAAATATAACAAACTATAACTCCTTGTGCTGCCCTTTATGCCAGTGCTTTTAAGATGAGAATCACAAACATTAAATATATGCCAAAATAGATTAGTTGGCAAAAAAATACAAATGGTCATTTTGTGCTTGCTCTGAAGATAGATTTAAAAAAAAAAAAAAATAGCCAGTTAATTCTTTTGCATTAAAACATGTACAAGACATTTACAACCTATTCTAAAATATTTTTGCCAACTGATTGTTATCAGAGTGCAATCAATGATGAAATATGTAACTTCTTTCACCCCCACCAATCTTTCTTGGATGCTGCCTCTTCCAAAAACACTTTTCCACAAGTTAAAAGTATATTTTCACGAGTTGTATAAATGAGCTTAACAAGATAATTCCAAACTTTTCTAACTTTGAAGTCAACACCATAGCATTCATTTTTTCAGAAACCAAGCTCAGGTTTTAACTTTTTGTCTCATTTACGCCCCCTACTTCAATATATGTTGACTTGAAGGGGAGAGAGGACTCCCCAGCTGGCTTGACTTCAACGGAAACAGACTAGTGTTATACTCCCTCCGGTATGCAAGCAAAAAACCCAGAAAAAACACACACTTAAATAAAAGTGGTCCAAATGTTTTTGTAAAAAAATGTGGTCCAAGTGTATTTCAGTCATTATAAAAAAGCGCACCTTCCTAATTTTATTTTCGAAAATGCTTTGAAAAGTGTTGAAAGCATTGAATAATAGATTTTATTTAAGGATAACTTTAGAACAGTGGCATTAAATATAATAATTATAGTAGACCTTTTGATTCTATTCGAGACCATGAGAATTTTATTTGTTGCTTACATACGAGACCACATGTAGTATTAGGGACGGATGCAATTCATGGCTAGGTGTGGCTATAGCCACACTAAAATTTGTACACTTTATGTTTATAAAAATGAAGTGTTGGAGAAAGTTGATGATTGTTAGGTTATAATCATATTTTTAAGAGGCCTTTTATAATGGTGCAAAATGGTACACACTGATACACATTAGCAAGTTGGCCACCTCACATAAATCTTTCAAGCTCCGTCATTGGGTGGGGGTCGATGATTTGATTTCCACTCCCAACATAATACTAGCTTCACTAGCATTCGCCGTTTCAATATATATGTGTGTTACAAACATTATGTATTAAGTTCTTCAAAAAATAAAATTATGTATTAAGCAACATTTCAAAAGTTCACGTGAACTTAGTTCAATTGGTAGCGATAATGCATAATATATGTAAGGTATGAGGTTCAAACCTCGGTCACCACCAAAAAAAGCAACATTTCAAGACCTGAAAGATATTAGAAGATAAGAAAATATCTCGTATCTTGATATTGGTTTGAATTATCTCATGGAATCAGTTTCAAATTTTCCAGTATCTTCAATTATCTCTTGTCATTAGTTTCCACATATCTTAACTATTAACATGATTTCTCTTCTCATTTAATTAGGATTTGGAGTCATAACAATTGGTAGGTCTCTATTCTCTCCTTTTCTGTTTTCTTCTTAATCTAATCTAATACTTATAACTTCAACATGCATCTGACCTTGTCCCTAAAAATAATTTTAGACGTAGACAACAATATTGTGTAGCCTAGAATTTCTCTTTTCATACTGGACCAAAATGCAATGCTGTTAGTTAGAGTCGTTAAATAGAAAAATAATAATTCTTTAAAAAAAAATAGAAAAATAATTCTTTTTATGTGGCATATATATATATTCAAATTCTTGTAAAAAGACACTTAATTTTATCATTAATCATAAACTAATTCAAATACACAGCAAGGCATAAAACGTATAGGAATAATATAAGATCAAGAAGTTCTGGCTATGAACAAGCTTGTTGAATTGCCACAGAAGGAACAGCACATCATGACCAGAGGAATAGCAAAAAGGGATTAAGAAAACTACCAAGAGTTTAGATTCCAACTTATCAAAAAATGATTTTTTAATTCTAACTATTTGTGAAAATTTGAAATATACATGAAAAATCCTAAATAATTAGTTATTTCATAAAATAATGTGAAACAGTATCAATACATGTGTTTGTCAGAGCCCTGATTCAAGTCAATGACTTTAACATTATGAATTAGCTTTCAAGTTTTAACTCAGACCAAGTAAATTCTGCATTCAACGGTGAATGCTAGACAGTAGGCACATAAAAAGGAAAAGCATGAAATACATCTAAAAGATCCCAAGTGATTTAGAAGTCCTTGGGTAGATTGCAAACACTAAAAAGACTAAAAAATGGAACAAGACAAGGCATAAAACAAACAAATCTTGTCTCCTTTTTTTTTGAAGTTGGAAAAGTCTTGAAACTCGAGTAGACATGAAAAAAACTTCATATATTATCTACAAACAAAATATTCACATCAAAAGCAAATTTCAATTCACTCCTTGTGAGATATTGAACTAGGGTACCACCAGACCAACCGTTGGTAGCTCAGGTCTACTTTTGAACATAAACAATCAAACATTGCTGCATAGGTAAAGATAAGAGACAGTTTAATCTTATTATAGATAGATACATCATATCCACAAGGACAGAAAAGACATATTCACGACCAACAATCCAACAGGTATTATTTATATATAAAGTTCAAGTAAACCCCTGACTTGAAATAAAAAGGAAAAGTGAACCAATATCACTTGTCATGCAAACAAAGTATAAGAACCTTAACGGAGTTGAAACCCATAAACACATGTAGTAAAGTAGTTATTCGAGCATAAGCATGCTCCACAACGTCATTAGCATATCCCATTATCCAACTTCAGACAACCACTTGAAACGTATCAACCTCCCCAACTAGTTTGAAGCTTTGGGGAAGAAAAAGTGCTAGCACTACGTATCATTGGCAGCTAGTTGATGGTAAAATTTCTTACATTAAAGGTGCACCGTTATGACATTTCCAATAAGCGAACAAACCACAGGCATACCACCAATACCAGAAGAAAAAAGCCCCAAGAAAACTCGATTATCTTCTATTTATCACCTTCTACTATCCGACCCCAACCAGAAAAGGCATTTACTTAACGAACTTCGAACTGTAAAGATGCTTCTGATCTTCCTTCCTTCGGTCTTTAGAGCTCAGTATAAACTGCAATAATTCATAAGAAAATTATGCTAGGGTAAATTCACTAGTAAAACACAACAATTAATCAACAGTTTAGAAATTTGACGTCGGCAGTCGCAACATGGGGGGTAAAACAGAACCACAGCAAGTCAGACACAACCAAGACAGAAATTTGAAAGTTCAATGAAAGTCGGTATGTTTTGACATCAATGATGGTACAAATTTCAAGCTGTTATACAGATATCGTCAGTATTAAGAATAATTTGGTACCGACCTTTTGGAGTAGCAAGTTCCTGCAACAAGTCTAGGCCAAATAAACTCCAGTAACAGTCACTGACAAGAAGCTGAGTTGGAGTTGAATGGACCTGTAAGAATCCTTCAAGAACCTCCAATACATAACTGTTGGCAATTCCAAAAATTAAAACAGAAAGAGGTAACCAACAAATAAACAGCAACAAATCCAGACTATAAACATACCGTCAATATTCTTAAACCGACATCACACCAAGTAACGACCTGTCCAGATTGACTGTCCTTGAAATTGCTCAGGCAGTGAAGTCAAATGCTGATTTCCATTTGTGAGTGGTTGAGGTGGCTGCAGTTGCTGTTGATGGTGTGCTTTTAAAAGCTCGGAAGTATGCCAACCATTCTGCATGCTCCCCTGCATTGCAGATGGAAGCTGTTTTCCAGGGAAGGGAAAGCAAGCTGCCCCACTCAAAATATTGTTATTTATTTGCTGGGAATTTGTTTGGGTGTAAGTAATAGGACCATCTGGACCTACAGCTTTGGTTGATGAAGGCAACTGATATCCATCCAACCAACTGTAATCGTCCATAATGGGATTCCCGCTAATTGAATCTGAAATGGTAGATTCCATGTCTAGCTTAGGAGAAACATGACTGAAACCAGGGGGAGGTCCGAGGTGCCTAGTAGGACGGCTGACTGGAGATTTTTTCAAACCAGCTTGCAAAACTGACGATGACTTCACAGAAAAGTTATCAGCAATGACTCCGGAAGACGCAACAGTGTCAACTTTGAATGGTATCGTGAAGTCTTCAGCTTTTGAGAGACCATAAAATGAATTAGTACCAGTACTTACAGATTGCTGGATAGGAACTGTAAGTGAGGCATGGTTAATGATCGGTACAGCTTCAGGCAGTGAAAGCTCAGGTTTTACTACATGCCCATTCTCCAAGAATCCAAGACCTTCAAAACTGTTGGCCAGAGACATTCCCTCCTCTACCCACCTTGAAGAATGTTGGTGAACCGGTTGCAAGTATTGAGGCCGCATATAACCAGCAGAAGCAGGCAAAAATGTTTGATTTACATCATTGGAAGGGTTAAAAGCAGAATTGACATTAAATTTTATATTCCCTCCTGAAGCTGTTGGGGCAGGCTCTAAGCCTTTGTGGGATTCCCCTGACGATAAAACTACAACATCTGTTCGCTTCTCAGCTACTATAGGTTTGAAAACAATAACCTCGTCATCATCCTCTTCTTCCACATGCTGGTGGCGGTCTGGCTGAACAATCCCCAACTCCGGCTTGTCTGCTACATTTTCTTTCAATAACCCATCCTCAACAGGTATGGCAGAGGCAAGAACAAAATCGCCTGAGATGCGAGGCTTAACACCAATTACAAATTTCTTTCCCTTCGAGTCAAAATATATCATTTTCTGATCAACCCTAACAATGTTAGATAAAGCCTTTCCTGCAGCTAAAATCCTTTTGACCCGCGCTTTTCTTTCTTTTTCACTATCGCTTCCTAGGGACTGCTTCCTTGAAAAATCCAAGATCGTTTGTGCAGGCAGAAGTGGAACAAATCCTCTTAACTCAAAGTCCTCCCACAAAGCAAGCCTGTTATCAGTTTCCCCTTCTTCATACCTACTCATGTTACTAAAACAAGTATCCTCTTCATCACCTTCAATAGACATAGAACCAACTGATAGTAGCTTGTTCAAGAAGGAAATACAATGATTCCAAAATTTTGATCTAATAGCCGCTTGTTTCTCATCGACATCATTGCCAGCAGCATGATCAGGGTAACATGCCAACCACTCAACAAAAACCAAAATGCCTGGTAAAAGATAACTGCAAGTAGGATCCTGCAACTGGATGCATCTCTCTATTATAATACTCATCAGTTCGAAAGCTGCAGTGAATGCATTCTGAAGTAGAACAGCACGCTGTACAATTTCTGCATAAGTTTGACCTTCAGATTCCTTATTCACATTATAAACTGTGAAGACGATAATGGAAATAATTCTGACAATGGCAAGACCATTCTCAAAAGTATCCTGGCCAAAATTCAGCTTTTCATCTTGGCCTGACGACAGAAGTTCACGCAGGCCAGTGCATATAAGAGAGAGAACTTCAGTGAAAGTCTCTAGGCTATCATCATGAAAAAATAAAGAAAGGAAATAAGTAAGAATGTATCCATCCTCAATGGTGTGATGCATAAAAAGTTCAGTGTGCGTGCATCTGAAATATATACCTTGTACGAGTGAACAAGATTCCATTTAGACGGACAAAGCGAGTGCAGAAGGATTTGTAAGTCTCTTGTACATTGGATGCTCCTTCATTTTTAGTAGAGGCTTCCACGCCATTACTCCTTGTCACAAGTTTTGCTTCCACTTTTCCTCTTCCTTTGCCATCTAATTGCCCAGACGGTTCCTTGACTGCAACAGCTTTCACTTCACCAGAAAGCTGAGAGTAACTTTGTCGATTCTATCATGGTATTGTAAAAAGATTATTAGGAAAATAAAACCATAATGCCAAAAAGATCATACGCAAGAGAAAACAATCGCCAGGAAAAAAGACAAACCATACATTAAAGCAACAGATAGATGATCAAAGTCAAGGGAAAATTCTTCATCCGTAACAGGAGCTATACCAAAGAAACAGTATTTTTCACCTGAGAAGGTGTGCTGTATTGAAGTTTTAAATAAAATCATATGTAACTACAAGTTGTTTAGCAGAACTGCTCATACGAAAGTTACTGAAGTCTGTTATAACTTATAACAGACTCATGCTGAGCCAGCTTGGTTGTTTATAATAGATACGGCTATTACGTAATTTAGTAGTTACCCAGTTAGTTCCCTTCCTAATCTTGAACTATAAATCTATCCTGGTCTGCATTGTAAAATGTTCAATCCATTATTTCCAGTAATAAAATTCATTCAAATTCTCTAAGCTACAAACATCATTGTCCCATTCATACGCCGTGTGTCACACGGTCTCTTACATTATTGATTTGAATAACTAATAATACACACGCAGTCATGTCTGAAAAACATGTAAACACCAATGCTATATTAACTTGTAAGCTGGTCCGAAACTTACAGCTTACAGAACTTCTAATTCATTTAGCTTTGAAAATCAAACACGTAGTATAAATGAGTGAACTTGAGACATCATGGTTGTATATCAGTTTGCAAGGAAGCCGGAAAATTCAAAGTTGAACAACAAATAAAAAACAGAACAGGATACCAACATATCAAAAAGCTGAGACTTTTGAACATAAAAAATTTAGGTGACTTTTGAACATAAAAAATTTAGGTGTTTCGGAATCAACTTCATGGTCGCATTACCTTCTCAAATGCAACTATTAAATTATCTCTAGCAGTTGTAAATGGACTATCCACAGCCAGACTCCGAAAATATCGATAAATAGTTGCAAGCTCATCACCATAATATGAAGCCAACAAACCCAGCTGAAATTGATAGATTTATCAAGTCAACATTATATACCAATAGTTGCAAGCTCGTCACCATAATAGTAATATACTACATCGCAAAATATGAGATGCGAGACAACCAAAATAAATCACAACAAATGCAAAAATGCCAAAAACCTGATGGTGAGGATTCCCACTTAAGGGCCAAATAGATGCAGCTTGTATATAGTAACTAGAAGCTGCTGAGAACTCACGCTTTTTTGAGTCACCTTCTCCATACAATCCTTTGTAGCGAGCAAGATCACCCAAGTATATCAAACAACGATGACAAGATATCAAACTTTTCTTCATCTCAGCTGATTTCCTTCCATCTTTCTCCATCACAATCCGATTCTCTGAGTCCTCAAAGTAACCAAGAGGAAGCCCGTACTTTGCTTTGATTTTCATGATAAGATCATGGTAAAATCCAGTTGCTTCTGAAAGGAAAGTCTTCAACTGCAGCCTTATTTTAGTTATCCGCTCAGGTCGTGCAGAACCTTTCCCACCCTGAGATGATTTTGAGCTTGCAGAAGTAAGAGCAGCACTGAAATATGCCCTTAACTCTTCAATCCGTTTGTAATGCAATTGCCAAAGAGCAAACTCAATACCATGCTTCTCGGAAAAAGCATGATCCTCAAGAATTATTGCTTCATAATTCTCACGCAACTGTGGCCAAATATTGGGATCTGACGGGACCTGTGTCTGAGCTGATTTACGGCGCTTTTTCTCCAATTCAATGACCTAGTAAAAGAACCAATTAAAATTTCCTCAAAAAAATATTCTTATGAAGTAATTAGAAGAACAAGTAAGCCACGACATACAAATAACAAGAGTTGCATGTTCTACAGGGTTTTCCAAAGCAGAAAACAGGAAGTTATAAGTTTTCATTTTATAATCAAAACAAAACAATGTCTATCACTAATTCCAAAACAAACCAAAAAAGCTAGTTATCTTCTCCATTAGAGGATGAATAAGAAAAATACCAATCTATAAAAACCTATTCCTCTAAATCACAATCTACAAAACTGACATGGTATATCTTCCAAAGTGAACTTCGTACATGCATATGAAAGATAGAGTTATCTTCCAATTAAGGGTCTGTTTGGGAGGGGGGTTTGGAGGGCTAAATCTATATTTTAAAATATATCTTTCAACATGACAAATGAGCATATAATACTTCAATCACACTAAATTGATTTTATGGATTAAGAGTGAAAAGTAAACCCTCGTCTCTGAAACCCTTCATCCAAACATACCCTAAAAGAAGAAAATGAACCAATAAACTCATTCCATTCTAAATTAATCAAGGACAAAACCCGGAGCATATCATGAAAAGAGTAACTTCCTACATGCAAACCCTACTTTGGTGATCACAGCAATTACGTGGGTACCCAACGAATCAAAAAGAGAGCAAAAAAACGTTACATTGTCCAAAAGGCGTTGTGCACGCTCCCGCGGTGAAGGAGCAGACATTTTATCCATCTCTACTATCATCATCCATCAATCAAACATTCATTGACTAAACTAAACCTGCACAGACCAACAAATGACAACAACAAAAATTAGTTAAAAACAAAAAAACAAATTTTAAGTAACAGAAAGGTAAAAAAAAAAAAAGGTTAAAACCCTTGTCGTTACACAAAATACACCAATCATCACATTCAATGCAACCGTAATAACTAAAATTATCAATTTGTTGAAAAATAAAAAACGCAATTGAAATAACAGAAAATAAACCCTTAAAAACTAAACCTAATCATTCGTAAATTAATTTTCCTACGATTCTCTAAAACATAGGAATTTCATAAAATAAAATTATATTCAGGAAAAAATTGAAAGGCGTAAATCAAAATCAGATCGATGAAAATCAAAGAACAGAATAATGAAAATAATACATACGAAGAGAAGAAGAAGAAATTGGGGGAAATTGACCTGTGAGATTGGATTGAAGGATCGGTGGAGAATCGGTGGAAATTAGGATTAGGGTTTGGTAGAGAGAGAGAGAGAGAGAGAGAGAGAGAGAGGTTGTTGTGTTATGAGGGTACAAAAGGGATAATAAAGTTTCTTGCAGGCGGTGAATGTTCAACGACGCCGTTTTTAGACTGGGCCTTTGAATTTCAATACTTTGAATTGACCTTTACCAAGTATTTTATTTTCTTCTTCTTTCAAATGTATACCTAATCTAATAATTTTCTTAATTTTTATTTTGGGTGGTGAATGATATATAAATAAATGGTGTGGTGATAGAGTTGTACTTCGTATGGAAAAAAATAATCAATAATAAATTATCTTTCATCATAGCGGATCGATAAGTCATAGTCAATTTTTCCGATGCGATTTGTCCGAGCGTCGTCGCAGTTCAGTTTAACATGATTTTGTAGGGGAGACATCTAATTAATTGTGTTCATATGGTCATCAATTGCGTGTTATCAGATATATTTGATATACATTGTGCCTTTTAAAATGAAAACACGGTTGTGCAGAGGTTTCTGATCGATGTCGTTGAAAAAACACTTTTTTGGCAGACAGGAAGATGAAGGAAGGATGGAGAAATAAAGAGAAAGAAAATAGATGAAGAAAAGACACAATGCAAGAGAATCAAATTTGGATGTTTATAAATAAAAAAGTTGAGGCGATACTCTTACTATTGGGAAGTTTTTGCAGGGTTACCCTAAATAATATAATCGGTAAAAATTATAAGCTTTAGTTTTACCTTAGAAAACCTTAATGGTAAAATAAAATTCTATTTTTTGAGGGTGATCCCAGGAGCTTGAATTTTATTTTCCCGCTCAACCCTTAAAAGTTTATGAGTAACTATTCTTAGAAAATATCAATGGTAAAAAAATTGGTCTCAAATTTGATTTTTCACATGTCAATTAGGTGGGTTAGTTTGATTTATTAAAAAAAAAACATTTTTGATTTCAGTTGCGTTTTTTAACAAAGGTTCATATTTCGTGTTTCAATTGTTATTTTTACGGCATTTAATTGAAAAAACCTAAAAATATTATTAATCAATAATTTAAGTATTTAAACTTTATTAATCTATCTATAACTTCAAATTAAAGATTAAATCGTAAAGTTTTAAATTAAACAGTTAAATTCTTAAACTAGGTCATATCTATAGCAAGGAGATTGAAGAATTACGCACAAGAGTTAACCTTTGTGTAAATATGCTTCAACGAAATATCTCAATCAGGAAAATGAAAAAGATGAACAACACTGAGTAAGAGGGGTTAAAATGTCATAATACGAGTATGAGTGCACCGACCAATTTGAATAATACACGTGTGATCCTAATTATATCTAAAGAAAAGACCCCAAAGTTCAACAAAAATAACAACAGATGTTTTAGATTTAAATTGTCAAATGAACAAAAGTCAGTAGCATTTTATATAAAAGTATTGATGATAAAAATTATTAATTATTTAATTAACTAAATAAAGACTAAATTGTAAATAAAATAGTTTATATAAAGGATAAAGTGGGAAGAAAAGTTCCGGCAAATAAAATATCCTCTATACATAGTAAGATATAGAAATGCTTCACCACAATAGAATCTGGCAAATATTTTGATGTCCGAGATAGTTTTGTCATCGACATGAATATTCGCATCAACTTTGTAAATCCTTTCATATTTGGATCTATCCTTGGCTGGATTTATCCTTAAAATATATTTCGGTTTATCCTCAAGAACCAGATTTTTGAAGAGCATTAAGGACTGCTCCGCTTAATCCTCTCTTTGATGCGAGGTAGGCAGCATTATGTTCCCATCAACAAAGCTTGAAGGATTCTTTTATTTATTTTGATCAAGTATGCTACAACTTACACATTTAAATGTGGAGAAGTGAAGCGTTTGAGGTTCGAACCTCGATCTTATTATATAACATGTGTTATCCTTACCAACTGAGTTAAGCTCGCGGAATAGTACAAAGAATTTTTAATTAAGGAGAAAGCAGTTTGTTATCTATATATAACGGTATATAAAGAAATACACTTTTTTGTTTTGATAATTTTATTTTATTTATACCTATAACTTAAACTATTTTATCATTTTTAAAATATTATTTAAATTATTAATTAAAAAATCAATTAATTTTTATTGAAATAGGAAAAACCCACAACAATATAGACACAATCGACAACAATTACAACAATATTTGACACTAAAAAAAACTTATTTTAACAATATTAAGTGCAGCATAAAATCTGATAGACGAACACATTAGTATTCATGATTCCGTTAATAGCACTAATGGCGTTATCAATCAAGATCTTGCAAGAGTTCACCTATACGTTGATTAAGATGCTAGAGCCTTTAGCCACGGACAACAAATCAAAAAAGGTTGCAAATTTCCCTTGATTTATTTTAGAAAATATTCGATAAATTTAATGTTAAACAATGATTTAAAAACCAACTCGAAATAGTTCATTGTTAGATGCTATTAAGTATTAACCGGCATTTATAGTGAAATCTAGTTGGTGGAAGTGTTGGCATGAGAACAAGTATGTGGTTTATTTGAAGGCCTTGGCAACCATGTTTTACTAGCCAAAAAACTTCTATATATTCTGCCTTATGCAACCATTGCAGTAAATTGGATTTGTAAAAGAATTAAGTGATGTAAAGGAACAACTCATTGGGAGAAAGCACAGCTTCTTCCTCTAACAGCGGCGCCCCCAACCCCTCAATCTTAAAGTTTTTGCAGCGATGTACCACTACTAATGGTGGTGCGATGAGATCATCACTCCGCACCACCGTTCTATCTCGTCGAAGTAACTGTTAAAATCGTTCTTCAAGTGGCCGCTGTCCTTTCTTTCACGTCGTCGTCTTCTTTTTCGTCCGATTTTTCGATCTGGTTCGTGAATTTTGACATTTACCTCTCTTTTTCAGTTATGTTTTTAAGGCCTTCATCTTGGTGTCGTGCTCTGTTTGTATGGATTCAAAGGCATTGAACTTGGATGATATTTTGGTCGTACTGTGCTTTCTATTATTTAGGAGGTTATTGTGATGGGGTGGTATTGAGAGTTTTTTTTTTGTCTTTTGATGCAATTGCGAATTTACTTTTGAGAGACTTTATTCTATTTGGTGGTATTTGTGGTGGTATTAGGAGTTTAGAGTTAGTCTGTTGTGTTTTCAATTTTCAAGAGGTGACTGTATTGGAAGATAATTGTGTTGGGGTTTGGCTCATCTCGACTTGTCCATTCCGTTATTTTTTGTCTTTTTGGTGGAGTTTCCTATCGTGTGTACATGAGGAGTTTTTGTATAATTTGTCTCGTCTTACTCAGTTTGAGATAACGGTGATGCGGGTGGTAGTTTGTGTTAGCAACATAACATGACAGTTGTTGGTGTTCTTTTGAGTTAACGGTGATGTGGGTAGTTATTGGGAGTTTGAATGTAAAGTGGTGTTTTTTGGTGGTGATGCTCATGGTGGTGATGCTCGTGGTGGCTGGTGCTGGTTTTTGGTGAGGAGTAAAAGTGGTTTTTGTGGGGGTTAATGGTAGTTTTGGTGTTGCTAGTTTTTATGGTTGTTCTTGTGGTGGCTAGTGGTGGTTATGTTTTTTTGTGGGTTTTTTTTCTATGAGTTTGTTGTTGCTGAGAGTTTGTTTCAAGAATTGATCTATGTATTTTTTAGGTGGTGATTTTACTTGTGCTTAATTGCGCTCAACTGCAAAAGAGAAGCAAGGTGTGGTTGCACAAGTTTTTGGTAGGTTTGATGGTTATTTTGGAGGGCATTTAGACTTTGGTTTTCAGAGATGACTTTGGGATTTTGGTGTTTAGTTTTTATTGGTTTCGAGGGCCCTCAATGGAGGGTGATTTTGGTTTGTTTGTAGAAGTTTGTATTTAATCTATGAATGTTTGTCCGAGTGTTCCAAATATATTCGACACATTTTTCATTTGTATGTTGCTATTTAAGTCTCCTAACCTAGCATTCCTCGTGCTAGTTAGGATTCTTTACGTTTTGAATAAATTTCATTTTAGCTTCTTTAAAAAAAAAATTTGGATTTATAAAAAATATGGAACAAACTAAGAGTAAAATAAAACAAAAGAAGTGACCGTTAATTGCGCGAAAAATCAAAGTGCCTTCCAAATTATTTTAGCAATAGCTCGCCATCTATCTACGGATCCCTCCACAAACTAGAATGCATGTCATTACCTATTTTTCTTCTCAAACTACACCTGACTATCAAGACGTTTCCGAATCGAAACGATAATCTCACAGTTAATATAAAAGATAGTTACATACTAAATATAAAAGGTATTTACATATTTTAATAGAACCAACCATCCTCTCCAAAACCTATAGTACTAATAGCTAGCTTCTTCACATAAATTGTGTGGAGGTACTATACCTCATTCTTATCCCAACGTATAATATGTGCATTCAACTAGTAAACAGAATAAACATGAGTTCTCATATAAGAGATGTCTTATTAACATCAAGTTCCTCATTTTGAAATGCATATGCACATGCTACTATATATATATATATATATATATATATATATATATATATATATATATATATATATATATTACATTTTGATCTGTATTATATCTCTGCAATTTCTTCTATCAAATGCCACCTTTACGATCCCTCATTAACAATTCAGTTCAGTTCATCCTTTATTGACATTAAGCAAGTTCCTTAAGCTTATCCATTAAGCAAGCTTTACAGTTTAGAATAAGGTTTTAAAATTAGTTTATTCCAAAATTAACGTTGAACGATCCTCCAAACACCCAAATTAATCTAATGTTTAATCTTCTAGAAAATGTTTCGATTTGCTTAGTTTATTCCACGAGGTTTGCTTAGTTTAGTCCATGAAGTTATCAGTTTGCATCGATATTCACCGATTGAGAAGGAAAAAAATGCGAGAAAGGATAAGAAAAATCATCATTATTAAGTAAAAAAAATCAATTCTTTTAGTTTTGTGGTCATTTGACCTTATTTTGAGTGTTAAATTTTTCTTTTATATTTTTTTTAAGG
The DNA here is from genome assembly GCA_946800305.1 of Medicago arabica. NCBI lineage: Eukaryota > Viridiplantae > Streptophyta > Magnoliopsida > Fabales > Fabaceae > Medicago > Medicago arabica. The sequence continues at coordinate 5,968,653 of OX326970.1, forward strand.
AGGATAGAATATGGTTTATGTTGCCTTTACAAGTCTGTTAGGGGATAAAATGTTACTTGCATCATGCTGAAAGAAACAAAGATGTGGTTTTGTGAGTTTGTGTGCTTAATGCTACCCCATAGGTTTGTTGCCAAATTGTTCTGACAAATTGCGAGCACAACTTCATGTCTTATTTGTTGTGCCAAATTGGATATGAAGGATTCAATGTGAATATTGAACACGAGCTGTCACACCATTTGCCTTTGCAATCCCTTTTCTTACGTCATTATCAAACATTATTAATTTCTGCATCATCAAGAGGTGTATTTGTTATTAAAAGAGTCTCTCATACACGAAATAGTTTTCTTCTTTCTTTTAGTATATCTACCTTTCATATTTTTTCCTCCCTTAGTCAATCTCTTCTCTCTAGAAAAGAAGAATTTTTTCAATATGGAAACGGGAACAAAATCAAAAGATGGTGTCAGCCAACAGGCCTAACAAAAAAAAAATGATTTATCTAATATTAATTGAATTTACTTCAAAACGTTGTATTAAGAACACAGGGAGAAGGCAATTAGGGAACGGTAAGGTTGTGGTCTCGCAAATGTATCTCAATCTATGTATTCCATTATTTAAAAGAAACAATATCCAAACCAATGGTAAATCATAATATCAATATCAATATTTCACTTTACAATATCTAGGTGGAAATTGGCAACTAAGGACAATAATAGACTTTTATTTTCATAAAAGGCAAACAATAGAACAAATCAACAAAATATTAATGAAAGAAAAAGGATTAAAAGATCGATGACACGGTCAAAAAGAAAATACCAGGGGAGATGGAATCGGAATTGAGGATCAAACATTTGTACTCGAAAAATAGAAAGACAAAAAGAAACTAATTCCATATTGCTAAGATAACATCATATAAAATCATTATACTCCTACGAATGAATGCCACCGATGATTGCAAAAGGCGTGTGAATGAAATAGTAACATAAATCCTGAGATCAATTGATTTTCTGCTAAGCACTAGAATCAAAAGAAGCCAAACAAGTAGCAAAGTGAAAACTGTGAAACCTTTTCCGAGTCATTTTCCTTTCCACTAAATGACTGTCATGATAAAGCAACAATCATTTTCTACCATCAGAAGTTGATGTCAATTCACATTCATAGATCCCATATGAATATTTTCTTTACATTGACTTGCAAATGTGCTTGCCAGTAGTTACAGAATATTTCCAAAGATCTCAGTGTTACACAGGCACTCGTTTACCTCTATAGCGGTCAAAGAACTGCAAGTGGACAGAAAATTTGAAGGCTCAGTTAATAAATTTCAGGTTATATACAGATGAATGCGATAAAATGTTTTCGAACCTAAATCTTTTTCCATCTTTAGTATTGTGAAAGTTTAGCAGGAAGTTCTCTATATGTCATTTTTCATGTGAATTAATGAAAAGCAAGACGCTAGAATTGATCAGAATCATTAAGGATTCCAGGAACATTGATTATTGATATGGTAGTATCTATAGTAGTAAATGTGGAAGGTGCTTCAGCAAAGATTTAGTTGGAAGGTAAAAACATGTTGATTTATCGGAAATACATACCGAACGGATGAATGGCTGTTGAATGACCCAACCAAGAACAGGAATCTTCTGTAGAAAAACAGCCAGTGTAGGCCAGAATCCACTGCACAATATCATCCATCATTAGTTTTTTTTTTTTGGTACAAAGAGAGGGAAAAGCCCAAGCTTATAGCATATTAACATAATTAAATATAACATTATAGTTTCTTTAAAATTCCACTAAACCTGAATAGTACGATGAACCCATATGCCTCAATAATCATGCCCAAAATAGGCCATCCCAAAATGAGAATCAAGAACCCAATACCAAATGAGATTGTCCCCTAGTAAAAAAGTAAAAGGTAAGTGGGGGTTATTTACCATGGAGTACAAGACAGATAGTGAAACAAACAGTAAACCAATAACGGACTTACCTTAAAATTACTTCGTTTCATGAAGAATTGCATAGTGGACTTCAGTCCAATGGTTAAGGATACTCCAGACACAAACAGGACCTTATTTGAGCAACATAAAGATACCAGGGCATTAAAATAGATGTTATAAATACTAAGCAAAATATAATTTGAAGCAACTACTTAAGCAAAAGCAAGAAACATACATTTCCCATAGCTAGCAATCCCTTGTCGAAGAAGAAGACAATCCCAAGGAAAGAGAAAAATATACCGAAGCCAGTTAATCCTAATCCAATCTCTGCATTGCATGCCAATCACATATATTAAATATAATAAGATAACACAATTGAAAATAGGTTGACAAAATAGGATTGTAGTAGATGCCAAATATGTAATGTACAAAAATAACTTATATGTGATTTAGTCAAAACAATACTTCGGGCGACCAGTATGATGAGACCATAGCATAAAGGCAGTAAGATACATCTGAGAACTATATCACGTTATAAATAGAATAATTTAATGACAAATATATCTTAAGCATATGTTCTTCCACCAAGAACCTAAAAAAAATCAACATGATGATGCATTGAGATATGATTGTGTATGGCACAATAAGCAATTAGATTATTGGTAGATTTCCATTAGCTTCATTAGGTGATGGTGTTAATTGTAAATTTTAAAAGAACTAAAAGCCTCACTAAGTGTGGCCGACCTGCTACAAGAATCAGATGACATCATACTTTTAAATAATCAATTTGAAGAAAACAGTTTCATAAAATCACAATCAAAGTTGAAAGTTGTAACTATTCCTTTTCACTACAAAAATGATAATCACTGTTAAGTTATAAGAGTGGCTAATATTACGTATATTGTCTAGCTTCTTGCTTTAAGACTGGCAAGAAATTATGTTCTTAATTCCTCTATTTCATAGTACTTCTATATGAATTGAGACACAAAATTTCCCCTATGCCTTGGCCCAAAGTTTGGAGTAGACACCAAGTGACCCAGAGGTTATAGGTTTATGCTGTGGAATCAGCATTTTGTAAAAACAAGGTAAGGCTGCCTTTTATAGAGCATGCAGTGAGTCCAATTTTCCCGTCCTATCCCTCTTCTTTCTTCCTTCCTTTCTTTCTTTCTTTCTTCACATTTCGCGTAAATTTTTTGCCGACACACTCAAGGCACTGGGCACACAATATTGCATAACGAAGGAACGCAAAGAGATGGTGACCAGGTATGTGCATATTAAATAACCAAGGCTAACAGAAAATAGATGCCAATAATGACTTCACAAAATATAAACATTCTACAAAATGAAGCACCAGTTTTTTTAAATTCAACCAACTTTCTAGTTTAAGCTCTCTATTTGACCATTAAGAAATCCCATGAAATACGTAAAGGAAAAAGACAAAAACATTTTTTTTTCAAGAAAATCATAGCGCTGAATAAATCAAACAAAATATACCTCTTGCACAGAATAACTGCATATTGAATAAAATAACTAATTTATGGAACTATAGCAAACTCAACAATAATTCCTTCTTCTACACACATAAGCAATAAAGAAGTAGATAACTCATACAATACCATTATTTCTGATAAAAGAAAAAAATATAATACTGTATTCCACTTACTTTTTCGGTCGTTCATCTCAAAGGAAAGCATTTTACCAGCAATTTAGATGTCCAGGCACTTTGGCTTCTCTGTAATACATAATAACCAACTCAGTTAATACATGAATGAGAATCATCATCTCTAAAGAAAATTTAATTCAAATATCATACTGCAACGTCACCACCTGATGATAAAATCTTGTGCATGTTAAGTTACCAAACTTTAGTGTCAGAGTGGATTTTGATAATCACAGTGAGCCATCATGATTTTGGCAAACCCACCGTGATACCAAAAATGCACTTAATCTGAGGGGAAAATATATCCTAGGAGCAGAGACGAAGTAATGAGTGTTTATGAGGTAGCTTTGGCTACCCAAAAAATATATTTTTTACTCGAATAAGTTAGTATATTTTGTAATGAGCTACCCCAATAATATATTTAGCTACCAAATGAGTTTATTTGTCAAAAACGAGTAGAAATAGGAAAGCTAAAAGATATCCACTTGTTTGATAAATGTATTTCGTCTTGTTTTGACACTTCCAATCTCTTAAGCAACAACGAAGAGAGGTTTGTTAACAATAAAAACTGTCAATAAGCACTCAAAATATATTTTATTTCTTTAGATTTGGCCCCCTCATAAAAAAGAATGATTGCATGGGAGAACCAAATATTAATGCATTGGACATTGGTATGAGAAATAATAGGAGAACCTAATGAGCAAAGCAAGTCGATTCTAAATTTCAATTTATCCACTCATAAACTATGAGATCATATTCAAACCAAGTGGTACATTTAAATCCTGTAAATATGACTGCTTTCAGAGAAAGTTACAAAAGTTTTTCGGTAAATTGCACCGGTCAACACCTATTTAACCTCATGTCCTTTTTGGTATGGTTGCTAACTTAACTATACATGATTTTCTGAAAGTTTGTTAATTGTTATAGCCACAAAAGTGTATTTTTTTTAAGTTAAGAATCATAAGCACCAAGGCTTGTCCTTAAGCTGCAATTCAGTCATGTAAAACTCACACAAAACAAAACGAAACCCTAAAAAACGAGAAATGAAGTTTCGACAAATACACTATTAAGCATAAACCTATCAGATTATTTCAAATAACCAGAAATGAACATTTTAAGCAAAAGATATTTGTAAATTGAAATTGAATTTGAAAAGAGTGAATTCAAAAATGAAAAAGCGAAACCGCAGTGAGATCTTAAATCAGTGAAATCGATCTGAGAAATAGAGAGTTACCGGTTTTAGGAGCGTGGCGTCGCCGGAATTCGGCGGAAATGGTGACCGGAAGTGACGGCGGTGGTGGTGAATTCGATCGTAAAATGAAACAAATATTTTGGGTGCGAAATCTCTCTCTTTTCACTGATTTCACTTCAATTCAGAAAATGGAGATAGTTTTTACACTTTTTTTATAAGACTTATTTTAATATTTTAACAAAATTCATTCCCTAAAAAAAAAAAAAAGAATTAAAGTTGCCTTAAAAGATAAGTTAACAAAAACAATGCAGTCAATCTTACATTGTCGTCCAATAAAAATTGTGTACTTTGTCAAATGAACCACTAGACCTTGCAATGATATGACATGGATAAATAATTGATTTCTATTGGATGTATGATGTATAGATTAACAAAATATATCCCTTGCACTCAAAATAATTATTTCAATCAAAAATATAAGTAATTTTTATTTATAAAAAGTATATATAAAATCTCATGCAAATCCACTTTTCTACTATTTATTTTTGCTAATAACAAATTTAGGTGGTTTCATGTGCTTACCAAGATCTTAACATATCTTAAGGCTCAAACAACGTTTATAATTCATCAAAGGTCTTTACATTGATAGTCGGAGTCGAAACCACGATTTTATGGATGAGTAACTTCTTACCACTGATGCAACATTCGTTTAACTATTTTTTCAGTATCTCATTTAAAAATAAATCAATGAAAATATTGAAAGTTATTCATTTTGAAAGAAAAAAAAACTTTTTATTCAAAAATATTTTTTCTCTTATAAAAAAATAAAATAAATAGTTGTTTGTTCTCAATGGTATAGTAGAAATGAACGTGAGCATACTTTTGTCAAAAAAAAAAAAATTAACATACTAATATTCATGAAAAAAAAATGGGTGTCCTCATTTCCTACTCATGTATTTTGAGCCTTTGAGGCATGTGATTCTTTCCTGGACTTCAAAAAGACGCTATAAGTTATCATATATGATCTTTAATGGTTTCATATATTTTCATGTACTTTTACCCCCCAAAAATAAATAAAAAATTCCATGAGATTTCACGTTATTTGACATATTTTATGTGAAAGATATATTTATTAGAAAAATCTCCTTCATGTGGATTAAGATGTTAAGTTATCAATAAAACCTCCTTCATGTGGGTGTCGATGATATGAATGAAATGTCTCAACATCTATTATTTCACTGTCTATCTTTGAAAGGTTATGACTTAATGTCTTGAATTAGTTGTGTTTTAGTAGCTTTCGTTACGTTGTTCAATTTACTAGTTTCATATTCAATGATAAAGTAATGCAGAAATGCCTTCACTTTATATGAATGGCTTGTTTATAATTGATTTGGAAGTACTCTAATCATTTTGTTAATTAGAAATACACTATAGATCCTTTAACCGACATGGTTAAACATGAAAAATGATATTTGTACACCATTTCTTAACAACATTTTTTTTATTTTTTATTTTTTATAGGACAAGAACAATAAAGATAAAAATGGAGAGATAGAGTGATAACACAATAAGAATATAAAAAATGATTGTTTGAAAAATTATCGTAAAATAGTTATACAAATATCATTTATCGATAAACTTTTGACATGATATAGATTAAATCAAAAGTCACTAGTTTCTCCTACAACTATCATCACTAGTCTATACAACCCACTATTGGTTAAGCTTTAGGTGTTGTTATTCCTTCTTAGTTCTAACTAGCTTTGGTTTCTGGTTCGGCATTGTTAATGTAATTTCTTCTTCTTTTTTTCTTCAAAAATTCAATACATATTTTCTTTACACGCTAACTTGAAATTGAATTTATGAATGCATACCTAGGATTTGGTTATCTTTCAACTGTGCTACACTCTTGAAATCCAAATATTAGTGTCATTAGATTTTTAACATTTTTTGGCAAGTTTAGATATTAACTCAGAGTTATATGATTGCCTCACTATATCAATGAAAAAAAATAGTATCCTTTTAGCATGATGTGTGGTTGGGTCCTTCTTCATATAGTCAGGTTTTTTAAGACTATTCTCCATTTTCTTAACGAAATAAATGTCTACTTTCACACTAGAGTCTTTATTGGATTTGAATGATGTGTATGTGTGTAATCTTATGGAGATCTTATTTTATCATGAAAACTACCATACCTATTGAGAATAAATTATCAATTTAGTCTTCGAACTATTCTCCTCTCAACAATTTAATCTATAAATTATATAAATATAACAAGTACTTCCTAAACTTATGATGTCAATGTTATCTTTGTGTTTATCATGAGTAGGAACCTAAATCTGGCCTATGTATTTATTTAGTTGTTAAACTTCTCTTTTCAAGTATAGTATGGAGTCGTAGAATGATTGGAGATGGTGACATCACATAATCTATTTCAGTTACACGTTCATTTATTGTCATATCAAACAGCATACTTTATAAGTGAATACTATACATTGCATAACATAAGAGAACGTGCACATTTTTCTGTGTTTGCAAACACCTTGTCCTTGATTAGTATTGTGTGATCTTTATATATAAGTGCCCTCTTTTTTGGCCTTTATTAGGGTCTACTATATTTAGATTGAAATATCTCTTATACTCCTCATGAATACATACATATGATTTCATAGTTATAGTAGAAAGGAGCCTAACAACTACATTAGTGAGAACCTAAAATAAGTGTTACATCAAAAACATAATCTAATAGCACCATGAAAAACCTATTAGATATGCAATCACAGTATAACATAACAATCATTTTCACATAGATTGACATTAGTGGCAATTGCAATACAAAGATTTGCCAAAACGTTACTAATATTTCCTCATTGAAGTTGTTTAGTTCAACAACAAAATTCTCCCATCTATCTATTAACATAACATAACATGTAATTACACCACAAACTCCACCTCCTCCCCTAAAGTAACAAAGGAAATCAAAAAGATTAAAAATAAATAAAAACTGGTGACCAAAAGGAAAGCATTTCAACTCCAACAACCTTTGACTACCAAAATAGAGGAAAAAAATAGAAATTAATGGGAACAAAGAGAATGAAGCAGTACATTGAGACCACAAAAGATAAGGATACAAATATATGCAATGAGTCAAAGGATATACAACATGTCAAGCCAAAATTCTTCACCAAGGATTATTATGAAGTTGTTATTTGGCTGGTCAACTCCATGATGGCGATGTTGGTTTGTAGACCATGTCTTGTGAAGTGGTAGAACCATAGTTCAAATCAAGGTTATGAAGCTGTTCCATCAACTGTGAACGCCTTTCCTTGAAAAAATCGAGACGAGTCGTTAACTCTACTAATGTTGAAGATGCAACAGATGGATGTCTTCCGTTATATTCTGTCACCTGAAACCAATGATTGCTACTATATTAGTTCCTAGTAGAGTTACTAAAGTTATGATGTGGAAGGAACTCGGTTACAAACAGTGTTGTCAAATGGAGATCGCAGAAAATAGTAGTTTGATCAAATTCCGCTAGGCTTAAGTGCTAGCTGACAACAATTTGATCTAAATAGCGTATCGGAGCACAATAGCAATTTCTTCAAATTTCGTTGCGCTATAGCGCCTATTTGACAACACTGGTTATAATAAAATGATGGTAATAGATTTTAAGGTACAATCCTTGACCTTAACTCTTACCTCTGCTGCCCTTGAAGTGGAAGGTACTGAGCCAGAATCTACAACACCAAGCTCATCTACAGACATGCTTGTCGATGCCTCGGTGCTTTTTGAATCACTAGGACTTGAGTCTATAAATGGCTTCCGAGATGGCTGCCTACTACCATTACCAGAAGCCAATACTTGTCCTTTGATATTCCTCCAATCAGAGCCCAACACACTCTCCTGTTGAAATGAAAAGCCAAAGTTTACTTGTGTTAATGAAGCAAGAGCCCTCAAAACCATAAATGAATATAACAAGCACAAGAAATGGATTAATTTTATCACAGAAAAGAACAAACAGTAGTAAAGACAGATTGCATTAATATTTTCATGTTAAGATGAGGCCATTATAATAAACTCATTAAAATTATTTAATATTAACAAAGGCCGGTAGAGGCGAAAATAAAACTACCAAGTCCAGTTTTATGCACAGCTGCACAAACTTTTCCATTCTGATTTTATTTTTTTCGTTCTGAAAAACAAATTATAAGACATACCTCAGTCCTTTGTTTCCTTTCATGATTACAGTAAGCAAGGGTTGAATCAAAATCTTGCTGAAGAAATCTCCTGCATATGATAGATAACCTTATATAAGTTCACAATGTTTTCAAATAATCACTTTACTCCACACAATCCTTAAAGATAACATTTGTCAGCATACTCACGGTTGAGGAAGATTCTGGGCATGCTGGTATCGATCACCTACGTCTGTAACTGAACCATAGTGATGCTGTCTTTGCTGATTAAGTTGATGGTGAAGTTCCGCAACCTTTTGCTTCAACCTAGCCACATCAGCTTCAGCAAGTGCAATCTCCTCCAGCTCTGCCTTTGTCTTTACATAAATAGATTTCGTAAGATTATTTGTACTATGAAAGCAATCAAATGGGAAGAAAAAAAAGTCACGAAAATAGAAGACCTTTGAATCCATCCCACGTGAATTGGAAATCTGTCCTGAAGACATGCTCAAACCAACTTCCAATGCAGCTCTAAGATCCCTCTCAGCTTGCAACTGTTCTTGCAATCTTGAAACCTTTAAAGATAAAAATCAGTTACATCAAATAAGACGTGCAACAATTCAAGCAGAGGAATAGGTAAATATATAAAAAGATTAGTACATCTTGTTCAAGTGCCAAGCGTCGTTCATGCAAAGCTTGTTTCCTTCTCTCTAAGCTTGCTTGTAAAATAGCATTGCCTCTGGCCTAAAATGAAAACAAGACCAACTCCATTAAAGACTAAACATCAGCATTATGTGATATGGCATAAAATAAGCTAGAAAATAAACATACCTCCTTTGCAATTCTATGTTGCAAATCATTTTTTGCGATCTCTAGCCTCTGAATAGCAAGCCTGCAAACATCAAAAGTATTATGATTATGCTTTCTCAAGGTAAAAAAAAAATACCAAGTGGAAAAAAACTGCATAGTGCAAAGAACAATCCAATAATATTTCTTAACTCTAACAAGAATCACATTTAACCAAGGAAAAAATCAGTTCAAAGCTAAGAATCTTACTCCTCTTCTCCAGACGAATCAACTGATTCCACTGACGGAGACTTCCTCGGCTGTTTAAATCAGAAAAAATTATAATATGCCAAATACTTAAGGTAGGGACACAGCTAGAAAACTAAGCAGGAAATACTAGCTTTGCAACACATAACAAAAGCTAAATAAATCCACTGCAAACATATTAAGGGCCTGTCTGTTACAAATTATAAAAAAAATTAAAGAAAAAAAAACTAAAACTATTTTGTGTTTGTTTACCATAATGAAAATTACTCTAAAAAAAACAGTAATCCAAAAATAATTTTCAAGAGAAACTACTCAAAACAACTTATTTGAAGGTGTTTTTCAATTTTTTTAGATTCTCGTTTAAAAATAATCAGCATCGGATTAAAACTCCTAAAAGTGATCTTTTTTTAAAAAGTCACAAAAAAAACCTGTAACAAACAGAACTAAGTTAGTTTATTTAAATTACTAGCTCATAGCAAGTATATTATCAATGTCGCACAAAAGTCTCACGCAACAAACTCTTCAAACAGAAAAAATAGAATTGTCCCTAAATCTAATAACAACTCGCATTCTAGATTCACAAGGTAAGTTTAGATCTCCTACAAAGTTGAAGAAAGTTGATGGTCAAAAAATAACAAACTCACATTGCTCCTGCCCCAGAACGTTGACCGCTTAGTACTAAAGCTTGTACCACTACTAGCTTTACCAGTTGCTTGCTTTCCAGAAGCTGATTGCGCCTCAATCCCAGGTAAATGGTTGCCAGGGTCCATCGAAGATAAAATCTCTCCCATGGAACGATAAGATTCCGTGGAAGGCAACACAATTGGTGGGTCATCATCAACTACGTTCTCATTGACCTTTCTTTGCTTGCTTTTATCCTCAGACAGATGGATATCAGAAACAGCATTCAGATTAGAATTTTCAGCCTTAGCATGATTACTAGTAGAGGATCCAACATCAGAATCATCTCCTCCAAATGTCTGCTGCAAGGGCACACAAAAATTTAAGGAAAAGAGGGAAAAATAACATCGCAATGATCTGCATAGCAAAAGAGAACAGAAATTGAATACCTAGGGCCTGTTTGGATTGACTTATTTGAACTTATCTACTGAAACAAGCATTTGAGAGACTATTTGGGAGAGCTTATGGAACGAACTTATGACATGTCCATAGACAGTTTTCAGCTCATTTCCATAAGCTCTCAAGGATAGTTTATGAAAACAACTTGTATCGTATAAAATCAGTTTGACTTTTTATTTATCAATTATTATAGAAATAACTAATACTTAAGCATTTATGTGATAAGCGCTTGTGCTTATAAGCGCTTAACTAACTTATTTTCCAAACAGGGTCTAAATAAGAATACATCAGACATAGGATCAGAATAAGTGATGAAATAGGATGCGGTGTAAGATAACCTTGTAATCATAAAGATCACTGCCAGCATAACCACTACTTTCACTTAATTTTCCACTGTGAACACGATCAGCATCATCATCTGTCTCTTGATCATTTTCATTCTCTGCATCATGGTAACCATTTTCTTTCACATCTATATTATCGTCATCAGTTGAATCTTCAGTCCCGCTGTTTTCAACTCGAGAATCAGCTGAAATGGAACATCTCTGTATATTTTCTTCCTGAAACAGCAGATAGAAATTAGGCTCTGTATATACACAAACCAGAAAACAATTAATCAAAAGAATATATTGACTGAGAGTTTCTTACATCAAATACATTCTCATACTCCTCCAACAAAGTGGTAATAATTGCTTGAGCGTTATTTGCGGCATTAGCAGCGGCAAGAAGCTGAGCTGAGCTATCGCCACTAACATCAAATTCATCCTCCAGCTCACATTCTCCAGCTAACAGAGGCCGTAAGAGCAAGGGTGCCATGCAAGCAGCAACAGCAGAGGCAGTCATCCTATTCACGTTAGAATGAGAAGCAATTGTGTGCATCATCTTCAAAATTCTGCGAAAGTAGAGATGACAATAATTAGATTAAGGAGAAACAGTGGAGAACTTGAGATGTATGTTTTAGAGCTTTTAAGATATATATATATATATATATATATATATATATATAGAGAGAGAGAGAGAGAGAGAGAGAGAGGACCTCTGTAACAAACGTCGATTTGGCTCTGGAAAGGTCTCCAATATAGCACAGCGCATTGCATTAATCCTAGCCTCCTTGCGATCAATTTCTTATAAAATAAAAAACAGTAACAAATATATGAACTTCTATAAGCATACATTCCCACGCAAAGAACTAAAGGTATAAAGCAGTACAACAAAACATCACAACTGAAAGTTAAGCAACGAAAAATAATAAAAGCATCAGACATATCACATCACAGACAAGATGCAAACAACTTGAGGAGATAACTGAAAGACCAAAAAAAACATTTGGCCTTTGGTTTTTTGCTAAATCCTTCATGATAAAAACTGCTCCGTATAAACCAGGCAAACTTTTTGCTTATATAAATGCATTCACTAGAACAACAGGTGTCTTTCTCACATATATAACAACACATTCAAGAAATTGCACTAAAAAGCTGAACTCGGTCTACAATTTGGTTTGGTGGTGTTTTTATTTTCTGTTTTTAACTCGGTCTACAATGCGGTTTTTTCTTCGACTTGCTGCTGTTCTGGTGCGGTTTGGGGGAGTTTGTGTTAGGCTATGGCTTGTTTGGGTCAACTACAGGGGGTTGTGTTTTAATAGGGAGGACATTTTCTGTCTGGCCCGTCACTTGTTGTATGTCAAGTAGCAGCTGCTTTATACTTCTGGTATGGCTAGTGAGCTTCAATAACATTTTGTTTCAAAAAAATAAAAAATCTTAGCATATTCATGAAATTAAAAAACTGAACGGCAAAGTTCAGATTACAGTGATTTATATTGAGCTCATCCTACACCCATGTTAGAATCAACATATACTGATAAAACTAACTAAGACGGTTTATAACTATCAATGCCAGGTGACACGGAAACAGGCTGACCGAGCACAAATAACTGTTGTAGTTTCTTGAGCACAGTAGAACCATCTAGATGCCGAAGCTTGTTGAGCAAGGCAGCGAATAAAGTTCTATATTGACGTCTAGGACTGGACATATGAAGGGTGATTTGAGTGACCCGATAAGAGGTGGCCAAACATATCTTGGATAGGATCTGATACTGTCTTCGATTTAGAATTGAGCCTAACTCATCATTACAAAATAAGCCTGAAAGACGAGAGATGCACCCCCCCCAAATTATGAACATTTTTCAAGCCATATCAAATTGAATGTGAGACTTTTCAACATTAACTGACTAGCTGATAGGGTTATCTAACAAATCATAAAACCGAACAAAAACCAATAAAAAGAGCAAAAACAAACAGAGCAATCAGCAGTATTTCACAGGACTATCGTACACCATTTGATCTTAAAATCATATGATTATAGAGAAAATAAGCACAGAGCTAAACTTACTATAAGCCTCCAACAAAGCAGTACAGCATGAAGCTGGAACTGGAGAGGAGGGAAGCTCCCTTAGAACATGCTGTAAATTGACCAAGTCGAAAGTCATTCAATAAGATGCATATAACCTAACAAAACTTAAGAAAAGTAATCAAGAATCCATACTAAATAATTGTACCAAAATAGTAGTTTCTTTCAAATCAGAGTTTTAAAAAGGGTTTGGCTATCCTGTGCAATATTGCACATGTTAAGGATACTAAAAGAAGCAACTTTTTATTAAAAATTACAACTGTTTTAAAAAAAAATTATATATTTAATATAAAATGCACAAGTTCCAATATACACTTACTACTTTAAACTTGTTAACATGTGCAAATTTGCACATGTTAGAAAAACCCTTCTAAAAATTATTTAAGCTGATAAAATATTGCAGGAAAAAATAATTAAATTATGGCATCGGAGTTATAGGAAGTGAAAAATAATTGACAATGCTAACACGGATCTAGGCTTGTAGATTTGTAGCTAGTAGGCAATAGATACTTTCAAAGGGAGGGGCTTTACTATTGTTAGAGAAAAGTTAGTAAAGAATAAGTTTTCCTATTATCAAAAAAGAGGGTTTTTACTATTATCAAAACTAGCATTAAAACCTTAACACAGTCACCAACAACATGCGCATCTTCCTCTGCATCAAACTCAACCTTTCCTGAAAATATAAAAAACAAGTCACTCCTAAGTTTCATACAAAAAAATCCATAAATTAAACTCAAGTTTAAAAACAAGTCATTCATAGAAAGTTCGACAATGAAAATAATTATAACATTCGTTTTATGTAGATGTTGAATGATACAAAAAGCGGCTCCATACTTTGTAATATGGAAAGCGAGAAAGGTCACATAAGAACAATCTGCAAATGCACTTAAAGTTTAGAGCATTTAAGAAAATCGCTGGTACCTTGTTCATATTCTTGAACCCTGCGATCTACTTCCTCAACGTCTGCAGACTGCCGCAGTATTCCTTCAACTTTAGTTCCTGCAAAAACATGTTTTATGCATTAAACAGTATTTATGCATTGTGGCATTAAACAATGCTTAGGACATTCTAACTTCCTTCAAGTTTAATTTTTCCAATGAGCTATAACGATTGAATCCCAATGTTTTTATATAAAGTTTCAGAAGTTCAATCTCCATTACTGAGATTCAAGGCTATTTGCAAAAGGTCAAATTTTATGAAGTAATTGCATTATAACTTTCCCAACATTCCCTCTCCATTGGGTGAAATTCATGTGGCTCTTACCACTTCATATGGGATCGCAGATACAGCTTAGGCTTAAATTGTAAAATAAATTGGAGAATTATAAAAGTGGCATGTCATATCTCATGGTTGAAGTGTTGTCAATCTCGGATAGCTGGAAATAGCAGAAAGTTAAAATTCCGCTACACAATAGTGATATAGTGCCGCTACACCCGCTATTTGACAACATTTTGTACTATATAGTGTATCACGGAACAATAGTGGTTTGTCTAGATTCCGCTAAGCTATAGCGATATTGCACCGCTATAGCTACTATTTAACAACACTGCTCACCAATTCAGAAATTTGTGTCGATAGTAAGATCATCGTGTACGAGGCGCTCTTTTCATTATTGTATGTGCATGAAAATACAAGCAAATGTTTAATGTTACTCTTATAAATGTAGTTTACAGTTATATGTGTAAGACGTTAATTAATGATAGAAATTATTATTATTTTACTTAATTATATTTTTAGTTGAGTTGATTGCTACAAAATTTAAAAAAAACTAACTTATTTAATATTTATTATTAACTATTTTTGGCCCCCCATTTGATTCAATCATTTCTATATCTGTCCCTGCCTACTCTAGCAAATAAGTTTTTGCTTACAGATGAAATAAAACTTTACCGGTAATAACTACTTAAATTTGAATTATGAATGACAAAAGGTGAAATGAAATATAAAGGCAACACTTAATACAAGATCATAACTTACCATTCTTCTCTAGAAACCTAAGAGCTTTTTCAAGAAAAGATGGCCCTCCGTCAATATCTTCAAGTGCTAACAGAATCGGTCTTCCAACAACCAAAGACTTGACTGGGCGCTTATCTCTCCCTGGAAGCACAAGAAGAAATATAGAGAAAATGACTTCTGCAGGTTGTTTACTATCTAAATAAAAATCTAAAATTGCAAAAGATCTGCAAAAACTATTAAATAAATTCTTAATAATAAAAGCAATATTATTATTGACATGAAGAAATAATAAATTTATAAACTTAAAACAAGTGAACAGGATTCAATTAAAAACGAGTACGAACATTGATGGAAAGACCCTTCAATAGAATCAGTTGTATCGTTCCTGAAAATTCCATTGTGTCCCATAACAAGGGCCGCACTTGGTGCTTGTGCAAGGGCTTGTTCAAGAGCTGTCTTCCATTCAAACAAGTCTTCCGAAGTCTCCGCCTTAAGGGTGAACGCTCGACCATCGCGCCCGTCTGGAAATAATACTGTAAGCAGCTTTTTGTCTTCTCTAACAACGACACTGAAAAATAAAATTCCCAATTTCAAAACAGATTATCAAAATTCACAACCCCACATAAAAAAAATAAAAAATAAAAAAAATTCCAGACATACCTTCCTGAATTGTTTAAGTCAATACCGCCCAGTGTCATGTTTACTTCCCCACCTCTCTGAGGAAGGGTACTCTACATGATCAATAAAGAAAATTCAGTCATAGATAATGGCAAAACCAATTCACAAGTATTTGAGTAAAATTTTCATTTTCCCTCAAAAAAAACAAGTATTTGAGTAAAAGAAGCAACCACCAAATTAGTAGAACTGTTTATAGTATTGCCGGTCATTTAAAGGTCTACACTCTACAGTCACATCCTATACTAAGGGCCTAATTTAATATACTTATTTGAGCTTACCTACTAGCACAAGTACTTTTGTGACTGTTTAGAAGAGCTTATAGAAACAGCTTATGACTTGTCCATAAGGAATTTTAGCTTAATTCTTTAAGTTCATATGAAAATAGTGTGATTCTATTTTATCATTTGTTATAAAAATAGCTTATACATAAGCACTTATATGATAAGCATGTATGCTATAAGTACTTAATTGAGATGTTTATCCAAACATGGCCTAATATGAAACGTGTTGTGGAGTAATCAACACTAACTATATCCATAGAATGTTTATATATCAAGTAAGCTTAACCAATCTCTTATCATTGTATGCTTTCTCGTTTTAAAAGAGTGATTTATACCCATATGGTCATATCTGCTCAATTAAAGAAATGCGTCATTCAGAACAACAGAAGGGAAAAAATGAACACAAAAACTGCCAAAGTTAAGATCTTAAGAATCATAGGAAAGATCTGAGTGATACTAACAGGATCATTTTTGAAGAAAACCAATGATGTGCGCGTGAGTATAAACCACCGCTTCTTCCATGACTTCCAACCTATTCCTACAAAATAGGAAAGCATTGATGAATTTATATATCATAACATTGACAGAAAACAGAAACTACCAAAATATAATTAAAAAAAAAAATCATTTGATCACGATTCTCCACAAGAACAAAGATTGATAGGCTACCACAACTATAACCATGACTTAAAACCTTGTAAATACAGGGGGAGGGATATGGACACTAACCTTTGGAAGATATGAAAAGTGGGCCACTTTTGAAAACCTGCAAAATAGTAATGTGTTAGAAATTAACCCAGTCAAACGACTAAGACCAAAATACATACCAGAAAAGGTAAAAATAAAAACTAAAACAGAAAAACCAATTTTATCCTTTAGTAAATACTAATAGCATCATATAAGGGGAAAAAGGAATTACAAAGATTAACATCATTCAGAATCTCTCTAGCCTATTCCTTCATGTCAGCTACCCACTGTGATTTTACTTGCTTTCCTCTTGTTGAAGAATGAAGATATAGTTCAGCAAGTGCATGAATAAAACAGGTTTAATTTAATTATATAATAGGTTACATCGTTTAATACGTTTCTATTTCTACTTGTCTCACTTGCCAATCTGTTTGTTAAGTTTATATTTTATAGTCTTCCGCCTTCCTAACATGTAACCCCCTCTTGTCTTAAATATGAGCAAAAAGTCATATGTATTTGATACAAATTTGGACCAAATACATTTGACGTTTTTCTTAAATTTAAAACTAGATGCAGTGATGATTGCTAAGCATGCGTTTATTTCTGCTGTGCATTCACCAAAATCAAGGTGAAAAAACACATTGACGCCAAGCTTAATTTTGAAGCTTCAATGAAATTGTGGTAATTATGGTCTAACACACGAGATTGAAGTCTCAAACGTGAAACCAAACATATGCTAAGCTCATAATTAGCTTCCTATGTAATTAAAAATCCTAATTTTAACAAGACCAAGTAAACCACACTCCGCAGTAGCACACAATTCCTAATCTAGCCTCAATACTTAACAAGCAAATTGAATCTCCAAACCCTACACAATTTCCTTCACTCCTTTGGCAAAATTTTCAACTAAACTAACACATAAATGAATCAAACCAAATACCCCTAATTCATTCAATAAATCAACCCCTTTAAAAATTAAAACTTCATACTCAAACTCAAATTCCAATTATCTAAAAATAGAATATTTTCTTAATCAAAAAATTAAAAATGGCTAAATCTGATAAATTCCCTCCAAAAGAAAAACATACCGTATTAGAAGCCCCAGGTCTAGGTCTCTCAAAAGCCGCTAAAGAAGCAGACATTTCCACAATATATCACTGATGAACCAACATTGCCATTACCACTAATTTCAAACACCATCAACCCCAAAAACACCACATTCAAAAAAACCTTAAAATTTCCAAACACCAAAAAAACCAATCTTTGTCCCCAATCCAATCAACCCATCATAGAGATCCAAAAGCAAACTCCAATACCAACATCAACAAAACCAAAATCACTAAGATCTAACCAAAAAGCCACAAACTTTCAATACTAAGTACTTGATGCTACCATCAGATTCATGAAAAAAATCACAACTTTATGATACCCTTTTGAGAGAAACGCATAAGGGTATAACACTTCCCTTCTGGGGTGAAATTTTGTGTCACTTTCCAAGTGATTTTCTCGCAGTTTTTTCCTCTGATTGTGTTTTTGGATTAGGTGAGATGAGGAAGGAACAGTAGTTATTATGTTAATGTGAAAAAACAAAGATGGGTTCTTTGCTTTTCACCTACTTCTACCAGAGAGAGTGGTTTTTGGTTTGAGAAGAAACTAGAGAGAGAAAGAGATAGAGAGAGAAAGAAGGGTAGAGAGAGAAAGTGATATTGGGTCTGATATAGTCAAGTTTAAGTCTTGTCAGGTAGATGTCCAATGAAAAGATGCCACGTCACCAACATTTTCAAGGGTAAGTGGATGTAAATAAGTTAAGGATGTTACCTAAACACATAAATAAGTTGTTTCATATATGGATGGTTGGATTTGGTGTCTGTCGTGTGTGTGAGTGTGATAATTCAAATATTCATCCACCTCTTTTATTTTTTGTAACTTCCTTATCTAATTACTACTGTCTCCAAAAAACATTGATTAAAGAATCAACCGAAATAAATATTTGTTTGAATTATTGATGTAGTGATTTTTAATAAAAGTTTCTTTGAACAATTTAAATTATTTATTGAAAATTGACTTTAAACATACTCTCTTTTTTTATTTACAAAGACTTTAAACATACTTATATTAAGTATGAAGAAATGACGTTCTTACAACTATCAAGTGAATTGTACTTATAGATTCGTTTTTTTGTACAACGAGAAAAAAGAAGAAAAAAAACAAAGGGAAAAGCAACGGCTACACCCTTAAATAATCAATCTTTGAAGGATCAACTTCTAAGATGACGGATAAACCTTAGAGGAGCCGTCCAAAGATGATAGTTGACATCGTCAGCTGAACCTATCTTAGCTAGAAAATCAACACACTGATTGTCCCTCTTTTAAAGTATGACTCAATTGAACATTCCAATCCAAATTTCAACAAATCATGAATGGTAAGAATTTTAGCTACTCTGTTGGTTAACAGAGTTAACAATAAAGCTGAGAGACTTATAGAACCAATTTAAGTACATTGATTGATTAAATATTGCATGTTTCACCAAAAAGATAAAAAAAAAAAACTATATATATATATAGAATGATGTAAGTACATTTTTTTGTTGCATACTTTAGTGACAAGGCTTACACATTTAAGTGTGAAGAAGTGACTTAATTGCGACTATCATCCGAATTTTACTTACAAGTTGATTTAAGTACATTGATTGATCTCATCCTCAATGTCTCAGATTCGATTATCTTCGATGTCAATTTAAAATTTAGGTGGACTAATTTACCTTCTTAAAAAAAGAACGGTGATTGATTAAATATTGCATGTTTCATCGAAAAGATAAAAAAAAAGAATGGTGTAAAGTTTTTCGTGACAGCTCAGAGCAACTGTAGTGACCAACTTCATTATTTTGTGGGTTTTATTGAACCACATTATCATAGATAATTCACTCATTTTTGGTTCCAACAATACATCTCTAAAATAGTATATCATGTCTCACATATTCGCCTCATATGCTAATATTTTATTAAAGTTTGTTTTAATTTTTGGTTAAGTATTTAAGTTCGTTTTTATTGTAACTTAAAATAAATCTCATTGATGTAAATATTTTAATCAAAGTGACATTATTTCATGATAGAGAATGTTAACCAGTGTCTCCGGGGCATTGGTTAAGCACCAAATAAAGTAAGTTTTGTAATTACTACTTGATAAAAAATTACAGTTTACATTTTCAAAACAGAAATTCTAATTGTAGATTGACACCAGTTAACAAAACTCTTTCAAAATTATTACAAGCCTCGGAGTACTCCAACGAAAAAACTTGCAAAAACAATGCAGTTTTTGAACTCCACGCTCGGCTGAAATACCAGCTAGTGGAATTGCTCTAATGAGATTTATTTTTTATTTTTTATAATATGTTTTAATGAGATTTAACGAGTAAATAGGCAATTGCCTTTTTGAAATTGTAAGTTTCGTCAATTATCTCTCTGAAATTAACAAAACTTCAATTACCCCCTGAAATTTCACAACGTTAATAAATCTACCTCCTCAGTTAAATATTAAAAATTTATAACTACATGCATATAGTCTAAGATAAATATTAAAAATTATAACTACGTTATAACTACATGCATATATATAGTTAAATATTAAAGTTAAATATAAAGGTTTCATTTCCCAAATAGTTCACATAGTCTAAGATTTAAGGTCTATGTATTTTCCTCTAATATGACATGCAATGTGAAAAATAAAAGATCAAACCTCAAATTAATTCCTAATTTTAAGATGATATCATTTATTCACTTTTTCAGATTAAATTTAATAAATCAATCGTCACCCCCCCCCCCCCCCCCCAAAACAAATAAATAAATAAGAACAGTAATAGTTCTCATTACACATTAAAAAAATATAAATTTTTAAGTTTTGGGGGAATTTTGCATATAAGTGAAAAACTTCAGGGGCGTATTTGCAAAACGTCATGCACACTAACAGAAAAATTTGACGGATGGGGTAAATTGATTAACGTTGTGCAATTTCATAGGGTAATTGAAGTTTTGTTAATTTCAGAGAGGTAATTGACGAAACTTACAATTTCAGGGAGTAATTGCTTATTTACTCGAGATGTAACTGTAAGACATTATTTATACACCAAAGAAAAAATTTCAAAATGGGATTGTGTAGTATTACGAGAAATACCACCGTGTAAAATAGTTTTCTACAAGATAAATACATTGATCTTTTTTAAGAATAAATACATTGATTTTTTGAAAGATAAATACATCGATGTTACACTTTTGCTTGACTGGATTGTTTCTTTAGGGGTGAAGGGAAAAAAATATACTTATAACTTTCATCTTAACATTAATATTACATGTATCACTCTTAAGTTAATATACCTCCTTCATTGTTTTTGGTTGTTCTTCATAAATATTGATACTCTGAAATCCTTTCTTCTCTCTCCATAACTGTATTTTCTCGGTATCTTTTCATCTTTCGGTATTGGTTGTTCTTCGATTTCACACTGATTCCACAACGTTTCTGAAGCAATTTGTTGGCTCCCCCTTCATTGTTCTTACTCTCTAGTCTCATATTCGCCATTCTTGCTCTAATTGTCGGTTTCGTAGTTTTTCAGTAGTGGTCTTTGGATTTTCTTGGTCTATTCTTGAATTCACTTTGATTCTTGAAAATTCTTATCTACTTTTCAGATTCCTGAATTATGAACTTCTTCTGGTGACTTTGTTCTAGAGCCTCTGGTGGTTTTGGCTTGTTTTCACTTGCTTTCGATGTTGATTGGGTACTATGGTGTACCACTGGCTTTTCTTGGTTTCGATGGACACGGCGGCTACGACGATGCCAAACTCGGGTAAATCTTTCACTCCAACTATTTTGAATACGTGTGACATACAATTAAGCAAGTTACCTCCCAAGATTGATATTAGAGACTCGGTGTGCGTGAAGATTTGACAGGATGAGTACAAATTTGGTCTTGAAAATTGCAAGTGTAATCTTTATGACATGTTGACTTTCCATAAGGAAGATTCACCCATAACTACCAAAGCCCTAAAAATCAAGTTGAGTGATCTATGGCTGACACTAAAAAATTGGAATGTTATTCCTTTGGGAAAATTCTATTATGGGTTCAATTTTGCCTATGTGGAAGATATGAGGAGGATTCTAGCAATAAGAGTTGCGAACATGAAGTCTAGCATATTGAGGTTTTTTCTGCTGGACCAGAGACTTCACTCCTTAACACCAAGTATAGTCACGTGCACAAATATGGGTCAGATTGATGCATCTCCGTCGGGAATACTGGAGGAAGAAAACTCTGTATGAGATCACATATAGGTCAGGCACCCCTTTAACCATTGATGAGCCTACACAAGCTAAACTTTTTAGTTTGTATGCTAGAGTTCTGGTGGATGCAGACATGTCAGAAAAATTGTTTGAATCAATTTAATGGAAAGAGAAGGCCATGCCTTCCCTGTATTTGTTGATTATGAGAAGCATCCCCTATTTTGTTCCCACTGCAAAATGTTAGGCCACACCATTCAAAGTTGCATAAAAATAGGATCATTCCACGAGAAAGACAGCACAAAAGTACCAATAAGACACCAGTTGAGATGCAACATACAAGAGCTAAAATTGCACGTGTTACCAATAAGACACAAACACAGATGCAACAAACATGACCTATAACTGTAAACAGCTCAACTAATTAGCTTATGGAGCAATCTGTAGCCAATCAAGCACAAGTAAAGGTAGTTAATGAGGCCCTACACACTTCTGATCAATTCACTGAGAAAATTACACAAAGGCGTATCAAGAGTTTGCTGCAAAACTAGAATTTAGAGAAGGATAAAACAAATGATGATGCGACTATTGGACCGTTGATCATCCTATATATCCTAACTTGATAATACACAATTCATTTGCATTGATGCAATATGAATGTGGTTTTCCTTCTGGAGAGGCCTTGCCAAATGATATGGATAATCCTGTTAACTCTCATAATACTCAAAATGATATTTTTGGCCTTGACATTGAGACTCCAAAGGAGATTGTTTGTTTAGAGTCAGGTTCAGATCAAGAGGCACCTAGCACACTTCTGCCTTGTGCTATGCCTCAATCTATCACTACTTACCACACCTCTCTACCAACAGACAAGCTTTTTGTTTTGGAGTATGTCAACACACCAATGCATACTACATTTTTTTTGTTTTTCTGAAGCTCAAATAAGTGTGAACGTTTTACAAAAGTTCTGGGGGGATTATACCAATGAGGAGCATGAGTTTTGCCTTGTTTGTCCACCAATTGTTAGAAACAAAAGGCAAAAGAAACAGCCAAATAGACAAGCTTCACCAAAAAGAAAAAGCAGTGAGCACATACAAACTCTTTCCAAAAAGGGTGTAATCAAAAGCAATCTCAAATATTTGTGATTGGAGAATTTAGAAGGTTTGATACTCAAATATTTTGCATAATTGTTGCTATGTTTGATTAGAATTTCTTAGAGGTTTTTTTTTTTTTTTTTGTGTAAACGGGTTCAGACATTAATCCTGGTTTGCAATTTATTTATCAAAAAGAGTAATAACAGCATCATTACTTTTGTTTTTGACTCAAAATACACCAACGTCTAATAGTGATAACTCAATAAGGGCAGTATTTTATCTATTTCATTTATATTTTTTTTATAATTTGTCTAGTTAAATAAATATTGACTTCTTTCTATGTTCCACAATGATTGACTTATGTGGCATATGCGAGTACTAATACTCCGCTGGTATTATAAGATAATGTGTAAATAATTTTATTATTGGAGTACTACATACTAGGGGTGTTCGTGGATGGGTTTGAGTTTAGTTTGGTCAAACCCAAAACCAAACCAAATAGGGTACTCCGATTTAGGTGAGGTAAAATAACCATCCGTATATTATTGTGTGGGTTTGGGCAAACCCACTAATTTTTGGGTTGGGTTGGATTAGGTAATGGGTTACCCAACTTATTTTTCTATTTTTTTTAATATTAAATGACTAAATGACAAGTCCTTGTAATTTTGTTTTAAAACTGTTCTCTACTTTTTTATTTTCTTAAAAAAAATGTTTAACTATTTTACTATAATTGTATGCATCATAGACTATCAAATAATAAACTCCATCATAAAATACTTGCAAGAAACTAAAGTTGCATGACATAAAATTGCATTAGTATCAAAATAATAAAAAAATGCAACATATTAATTTGTAACTCTAGTATATTTTAATTTTCAATATATTGGATACAATTTATATGTTTTGAAAATATAACTTTCTTCTATCCTATGAAACTAAGATAAAAATATTGATATTATTGGGTAAATGAGTTTTTTGGGTTTGGGTCTGGTTTTACCCGAAACCAATTTATTTTTATGGTTTTTTCATTTTTAGAAATCATACTCACCCAATTATTCAACCCAACTCATTTTTTTGGATGGATTTGACCGGTTTTCCTGGGTTGACCCAACCCATGAACACCCTTGCTACATACCCAAAAAAAGAAAAAAAATAGAGGGGAACTTTTCAAAATAATTCCTCTTAATAAAAATCTTTTAAAACAATTGGCATTTATGGCAATTTTTAAACTACCGATTATTTTTTTTACAAACAAATATTAGTTGTCAGATGTCGTTGATTATTTTATTTTCTTGTAAAGAATTTTTGATCTCTTTTAAAAAAAATTCAACATTCTTTAACTCATCGACCAAATTACATAGGTTGGACAAACCATGGACGAGCTAGGTGCAATTGAAAAATAGTGGTGTAGGACTAAGAGTAAAGATCCATTTTACTTCTTGATGAATGTGTAAGCGCTAAATTAGTCATTGACCATAAACAATTTAGTCACTCGGGTGGTATTTTTCCAATGGTTTTTTCTGGCAAAAGTTATGGTGCATAAGTCATTTCCTTATGCATCGTGTATAAACACTTCACAATTATTAGATCTAGTGTACACGTGTAATAATCCTAGGTTTCTCTCTAAGTTAAACTTAGAGAGAGAAGTTCTCCCTTCTCTCTTCAAACAAACAGTCCGATGGAAGAGAGGAAGAAGACGACCGGAGTTCCTCCGGCGCGGTGGTTGGTCGTAGCGCCGTCGTGCCGGAGTTTTTTTTTTACTTTTTTTCGAAAAAAATTTAGATCGAAAGACTCCTCTTCTTCTTCTCTACTCGGATCCGTAATTAGTTTTCACCAAAACACATACACAAAGCCTATATCTACATTTTATTTTCGAAAATTTCTGGTATGAAAGAGCAAGAACAAAGGTGAATCGATTGTTACCTCTGTTAAAAACGGAGAAAAGAAGCTTGAAACGGAAAACTTCGATCGAAAAACATCTCGTTCTTCGCAAATCCGGCTCTGGTTCCGTTTTGTTCCTTCTTTGATTCTACTCGTTCTGGTTCGAATTTGTACCGGTTCAGTAGGCTATGAACATGATTTGGTTGTTACTTCGGATTTGTGTGATGTTGATTTGATCTGTTATTTGTTTGGTGATTTTGAGTGGTGAAAAGTTTATGTTGCTATTATTTACGAATTTGGAATTCTGGAAAAGTACATGATGTTCTTCATTTTTCTCCATTTCGATGCACTGCACTCCGTGCAAATCTCGTTCAATCTCGACATTCCTTTCCTCCTCCAAAACTGCTGGAAACCATTAAGTACATCTAATGGTTTTGGAGTACAGCTGCTGGAAACCATTAAGTACATCTAATGGTTTTCCACAGCAAAATGATTTTGGCATTCCGGTACGGTGATGATGATGAACGACGATGTTGATGATGAGATTGAAGATTCTGGAAACCATTTCCACAACAAAATTGGTTTGGAGTACAACTCACAGAAACCATTTCCACAACAAAATGGTTTTGGCATTCCGGTACGGTGATGATGACGGTGATGATGATGAACGATGGTGTTGATGATGAGATTGAAGATTCCAGTGGTGATGATGATGAACGACGGTGATGATTCAGTTTGTTTCCGAGTTTTGTTCGTTTTGTTTTGTTTTGTTTTGTTTGGTTTCCTTTGGGGGTGTATAAAACAATTATCTTGGGATTTATGCATGGTGCATAAGGATTTCCTTATGCACCATAACCGCTCCCGTTTTTTCTACCTATTTTTGAACTGTGACTTGACATATGTGGGAGCTACGTTGTCTTACCGACTTCCACGTGTATTAATTTACAAAAATAAGAGAGATTTAGATCTAACTATACAAAATTGGGATAATTCGTTTTCTGTAAAAATAAAATAAAAAGTGAAATTAGTCATATCCTTTTTATTTCTTCATAAAAAAAAGTGATTTCTTAAACTTTAAGGAATCAAATTGACATATTTTTATTGTCGGTCGAAACAGACGCCGATACTCATTGAAAACAAAGGGTGTAGGAGAAAAAGCAAGAAACGAAAACAGAAGGATGTGTGTTTAGAGTTTTTTAATTACTCAACTCATTCTTTATTTTTACATTAAACGGTTAATTTATCCTCTTTTTGTGTTAAACACAACCATTTATTCTCTTTGTTTATGTGTTATATGATTCATTCTTTCTCTTCGTTTTATGTTGTTTTCTCCTCTCTTTTTTTTTAAACGAGAGACAAAGTTGTCCTTATAAAAATTCTTTTAATTCCGCGTCGACATATTTAAGTGACATTGTTGAAACCCGTAATCAAACCAACATCGTAGGTTCAATGATAGAAACTTATTTATGAACTAAATTATATCGATTTAATTTTGTAGGATCAAATATGGTCTTTTTATTTTATTTTAGACAGAAAAATATGGTCTTTTATTCATGTGTTAAGAGTCACATCAGATAGCTGATGACCTGACAATGTGTTTATGAGTGAGGGCAATCATCACTTCACAAATTGATTTAATAAGGTTTGTTAGGCTCAACCATAATTTCTAAGATGATATTAGAGTCTATTCAAGATCCATTGAATCAACTGCTATCAGATTTCCGCTATCGGGTCACCCATCATTTATGTCCACGAACCAAACTCAATAGTGCTGGTCATGAGGGTGTGTGCTAAGAGTCTCACATCGAATATGTGATGGTCTGACAATGTATTTATAAGTGAGGACAATCCTCACCTTACAAGCCGGTTTTATGAGGTTATATTAGGCTCAACCACAATTTGTAAGATTATGGAAGATTAATTTGAACAATACCTATTTTCTTAGAGATCAAAATAGATCACTCACTCTAGTACAAAAAATTACCTTGAGTTTCATGTGTATAATTAATGATAAACGGCTAGCTGAATAAATTAACTAGGCTTTAAATTTTGCAATTTCACTATAGATAAAAAAAGAAAGTAGGTTTGGGATAGTGTTGTTAGGAATATCTCCCTGTTCCTCCATATATCCGTGATTGCCACTGCTGTTCTGCACATGATCACTAAGCTCTATGATCAACACCTATATAGAATATTGGAATAGATTATACACAATACATACCAGATATGACTTTTCTGATTTTTAATATTTTTATCCAAAATAATTTTTTTTTTTTGTTGTTGCTGAATTTGTTTAAACTGCTGTAGGGGATCAATATCCATTAATCAGTGATGCCTTAAGTCTACTAATATTAGTGAATAGTTTTAAAAAAAACTAATAATACTGAATTCATCCAATGCGAAAATTACACATCCAGTTTTTTTTTTAAAGAAATCCAGTATTTTATTTATTATTATGATAAATAATGAAGATTAAATTTACACTATATGGAAGCAATCATTTAAAAAAAAAGGTATTTTAATCTTAATTCAACTTCCCTTTTATAATTTTGAACTATCCAAATCAATATTCCCTTTCTTAAAATCATCATCATCATGACACCGAGGCAGTGATGCAAAGCGCACTTCCCACAATAAAAAATACTATAAAAAACCAAGAAAAGGACGATGAACAAGAAACATACTTATAAGTTATAAATATATGTCAAATGCACAAGTGCATAGCCGTTCCAATAAAATTGAAGGTTCGGCTCTAATATTAAAATTGGTCTCTAATAAAAAATTAATGATAATTTAAACAATTACAAATTAATAATAAACATTATTTTAATTTTAATTTGTTTTGTTGAAAATTGTTTTGTTGATAGATGTATGTGTTTGGCATAATTTGTCCATTTACTTTATTTTGTCAAATAATAAGTGTTTAATTTGGACATACATAACAAAAGAAAATATTATCCTATATTCCAACAATTATACTCAAACACCCATAAATAATTGAAGCCCACGTAAATTGAAGATCCGACTCTGGAGAGCTCTTTGCGCTTGCCTAAGAACGGCTCTGCACAAGTGGATTGCAGTATGTTAAGGTAAATTTCTAACATTGAAATCAAAAAAGCATATTATTAAATTAAATAAAATATAATATAATATGACTTGTTGATTTAATGGCTAAAAACTTACTTACATATGGTGCAAAACAATTTTATCTATGCACATCAAACAAAGTATATGTGTGTGTCTATATATATATATATATATATATATATAATGGTAGCTTTATATTAGAGGCTCATGCCCTTCTTTATTTT
The DNA here is from genome assembly GCA_946800305.1 of Medicago arabica. Taxonomy (NCBI): domain Eukaryota; kingdom Viridiplantae; phylum Streptophyta; class Magnoliopsida; order Fabales; family Fabaceae; genus Medicago; species Medicago arabica. Next base: position 5,997,303 of record OX326970.1, read on the forward strand.
CCTTTTCATCTTGTTTTCATTATGAAAAGAGCCGTCAAAGTTAAAACAGTTCATTAATTGAACCTTAGCTTATACTGCAACAAATCCATTAATATCAATATTAATATTAAGAATTGAACATAAATTTGAGTCCTATTGTGGTAACACCTTTGCACCGGTCCCTGTTTTGTAGAGAACTTGCCACTGTCTCGTGCGGTTGAAGAAAACAAAAAACATAGATAGTGATGTTCAAGAGTAACCGGATGTGGAGGTAACCGGTGATATGCTGCTCTGGACAATTTGTCATGATCGGTTAGAACAAGGAAACTATGAAAGAGTTGTTTACATTTGCCAGCCTTTGTCTTTAGGGTAGCTTTTTTGGAACACACCTCAATCAACCACATTAGACACCATCAAATCAATGGTGGTCCTATTATTCATTCATTTTCAATCTTTAATAAAACAATGTGCATAGTTTTTTTTTTATATAAAGTAAAAGTTTAGGTGCAAATTGTTTGTCACAAAGCCATACTACCAACATGCTATGATAAGGGATAATTATTGAGAAGGTTTTCTAATTTATTTTTCTAAATAAAAGTCGATTGATTCAACAATTAAATCAGCTACAATAAATGGAATTATAGATGGGGAACATTACTGGGTTTAAACAGTAGTACTAATGAAAGATAAAAGAAAGAGTTGATTGCAAAACGAGGTTGTTGGCGAAGCAAAAAAGAAAAAGAGAGAGTTGATTATGTTGAAAGTTGATTTTGAAAAAGTTTTTGATTTTGTTGATTAGTCTTATCTTGATTCTACTATGAGAATGATGAATTTTCTATCTAAATAGAGGTATTGGATGTCCAAATGTTTATGTACAATCACACAATCTGTTTGTGTAAATGGAAGTCCGATTGATGAGTTCTTGATGGTTTATGGGTTAGACAATGAGATCCTTCGTCCCATTTTCTATTTCTTATACAATTGAAAAGTTTAAATCTTTATTTTCCGAGGCGATCAAGTTGGAAAAGTTTTGCGAGTTTCAAACGAAGCAATGACAAATCTTTGAGAGTCACTCACCTTTTTTGAAGGAGTTGTAGCTATATAGGGGTGGAGCTGCATGTAAATGAGGGGGTGCACCTGCACACCCTGAAATTTTCTAAATTACCCCTATAATCCTACTTTATTACTATCTGCACACCCTCACTTATTCAGTTTGCACCAACCATCTGTGTCTGATAAACATTTTCAATTGATCAATATGCTTTTGTTATTCATGGCAGGTTGACCATGATTTCATTTCCTCCTCAGTTATTAGTTAATGCTTTCCATTATCTAAAATCTAGCAAAATTAAACAACCAGGTCTCAAACCTGGATGCTTAGGTTGAAGGAAATGGTTTCAAACACTAAGCTAGAATGAGAGATGGTTTTAAAATTTGCAAATGTAATATATATTACAAAATGCTGAACCTGATTCACAATACTCAACACATTTTACACAATTTAAGAAAAAAAGATAATGATAATTTTATCCAATTACACATATTAATTGTTTGTGCATTTCCATTATCATAAATAAAAAGTGAAAAATAATAGTAAATATATAGCAGTGATGTATATGATATGGATTAGAATGTACATTTTAAAAAATAAGCATTTCATTATTTATTTATATATATATATATATAATTTGGGATATATATATATATATATACATATATATATATATATATAAGAGCATTTCAAAGATAATTTTATACTATAAGACATTTTTATTTTAACTTAAATCCCTTTGTGTTTTTGTGTTTTATCTGTAAAAAATAATAATTTGTGTTCTTAGTCTAACTTGAACGGTCAAACGAAAAATAAATAAAAAAAATCATAAAATAACTAGAATTAAAAATTTAACTATTTCTATTTATAAGTTTTATTGGAAAATAATTTTTTCGATTAAGAATTAAGGGTAAAAATTAAATAAAAAAGTGATAACTCATTACATTCCATGCACTTTCTAAATAATGAAATGAGATTTTTAATTCATTCCGTAGAAAAATCCAAACAATAGAATGAAATCTTTGTTCTATTTCGTTATGTTCCATTCTATTCCATTATGCTTCATTCAAGTCCGTTCCATTCTATTCCACCAATTCAAACATAGTCTTAGTTTTCCTACGAAACATTGTTCACTGGTTAAAATAGTTGTGCGCAATCGTATCACAAAGGCCACACTTTTGCCTTTTGAGTTGCTTTCTAAGCCGAAGGTAAATTTTCACAAAAGTTTACTTGTTGGTGTTAATGTCGACTCATCTTGGTTATATGAGATGATATGTGTTGAATTGCAGATTGGGGTCTTTACCTTTCAAATGTTTAGGGTTGTCAATTGGTGATAATTCTCGTAAATTACCCTTTTGGAACCTTGTGGTTGATTTAATCAAAGAAATATTGTCTTCTTGTAAATGCAGAAACATTTCGATGGGTGGCCGTCTAATCTCTTGTAAGCCATTTTAATCTCATTGTAGGTATACTTCCTCTCCTTATTCAAAGTTGTTTCAGGTACCATTCTTAATCTTAAAATCGAGTCTCGTTTTTGTGGGTTTAAAGCGGAGAGGCTCATAAAATTCATTGGGTCCATTAGGACAAATTGTGTTTACCTAAAGAGAAGCGAGGTTAATGTTTGAGGAATTAAAAAAAAATTAACCCTTTTAGAAAAGCGGTGTTGGAGTTTAAGGAGGTAGAGTGATGAATTTTCATGTTTTGGCACATAGATACGAGCTTTTAAATGGCCAAGTGGTTGGGAGAGAAGATTAGATTCTATTTGGTGGAAGACAATTTATAGCATTGAAAGAGGTGACGAGGTAAGTGGTGGGAGATGGTTTGATGAAAATGTTACAAAGAAAATAGGAAATGACAATAACACATTGTTTTGGCATGAGTCGTGGTTATGTGAGGAGGTGGTTAAAGAGTGTTTTAGTAGGTTGTTTAATTTAGCGATGGGGAAACATGTTTTGTTAAGGGACATGGTGCTAGATATTGGTGTTGAGGAAAGTTATTAGAGGTAGAGAATAAATTTATTTGTGTTGTGTGGGAGGTTGAATGGTAGATTATATCATTATTTTATCACTTTTATATGCATTGGTATATTTTCTTATAAAATTAATTATAGTATATTATCTTGTCCCCACTAATCAAAGTTTTTGCCTTTGGATGGCTGAAATTCAAACCCGTAATTCACCACTTCTTATCGTTAGTGTGTATGAGACGTTTGCCGTTAAACTCTTAAGGAAAAAAAAATCATTATTTTTTTTCTAATTTCATTTTTTAACTTTTATGTTAGTTATATTTAAATGTTTATGGTGGTAGTAGTAGCCTTTGCAAACGAAATTATTGGGGCAACCTTCATGATGAAAATGGATTGGGCAATGCAATGAGCTTTGCGAATGTGGGAATAACAAGCCTATATATAGCATAACTTCTTGTCTTGTCTTTTTAATGCATTGTTAGAAGGACAAGATCATGTGACTGAACAACTATGTTGTGCCATCTCGTGAATACTCCTATTGTCTTAAATATAATTGATGGTCTCAGATAATATACATAAGTTTCCTATAAAATTCTTGGATGCTCCAAAACATGATATCCATTTTTCAAAGAAGTCTTTATGTTCATGATACATGATAGATTTTTTATTTCTTTTATAAATTACATGACACAATTGTATAGCTTTGTTTTTTATTTATTAATCTGTATAATCTTGCACGAAACCTTGGTGGTTGAAAATTTGTAGGAAGATGTCCACAATTAAAAGAGTTGTATGCTTTTGCCAAAAAAAAAACTTTGAAAGAATGCAGGGATATCTTTAATAGGAAAATCTATGTAAGATTATAAGATAGCTTTGACATATCGAAGAATTCAAAACTATTAGATTATTGAGGAAAAATGATACGAGAGGCATTTTTCAAGCCTTCATCAAATTATGATTATTTGAAGATTTGTTCACATATCGCTAGATTGAGGCCAGGTATAAATGGTGAAGCTGAATCATTTGAATATGCCAGCATGATGTTACATACATATTTGATGCTCAAGACTATTATGCCCTAAATAATGAATCCATTATTTGTCTGAGCAAGGAGCTTTGTGAATGTGGCACATAATAACAAGCTTATATATATATATATATATATATATATATATATATATATACAGATTCTTTTTCGTCTTTTAATGCCTTGTGATCATAAGCAGGGGCGGATCCATGTTGGGGCTATCTGTGGCTATAGCCCCACATGCATTTTTCATATATATTTTTTTATATAATAAATAAAACACAATATCATTATAAGCTTTAAGTTGAAGCAACAAAGATCATTATATGTTGAACAAAGATAATAAGGGTTTTTGAATGCATCATCGTTCAATTATTTTCATGGCTTTTGTTTGTTATGCTCACAATTTTGATGGAAGGAGTAACTCTTAATTGACCATTGAATTATTTGTTTGTTATTCTCACAAAGTCATTGTTATGTTTTATAGGATGAAGAAATTTTAGCCCCACATGAACCAAGTGTCTGGATCCTCCCTGATCATGTGATGTGAAGAAGCTAGCTTGCTGTGCCTCTCTCGTAAATATACTTCCTATAAAATTGGATAGTGCAAAACATGAGATTTATCCATTTTAAAGCTAAACACAAATTGAGGTTGCTGGATTTGTCTTGGTATACAGTTAAAGAGGCTATACCATGATCAGATTTGAGGAAGATGTTCACAACTAGAACAGATATATGCTTTTGCCATAATCAAAAGTCCTTTGGAAGAATTTAGAAATTTCTTTGAGAGGAAATTCTGTGTAAAACTAGAAGATAGCTTTGAGGCCGGCCAGGTTAATTTCTGTGGTGCAGCTGAATCATTTGACATAACTAAGAGATACTTAGGTCTATTATATAAATATATGTTTCAAGTAATTTTTTTTTATACATATGTTCCAAGCTTTAAAAACCCAATTACAAGGTCGAATGACACCTCTTCTTGGTATGTGCTTCTGGGTTTCCTTTGCTCATCATTGAAACAAATTCATCGTAGTTAATCCGACCATCCTGCACAGAAATGCAAATTTCATCGTAAGTTTTCTGAACTAAGAATCAAATATTAAGTACATCATGACACTAACAAAATACTTCTTATGGTCTCAATTTTAAGCAAAAGAAAAACTCATTTAACAGTCTAAAATATAACCAGTCAGAGCTAGACTTACGTTATCTGCATCAACTTCTGAAATAATTTCCTTGATGTCCCTTCCATCATGCATGTTATACTCATGGAGAGCTTGCTCTAGTTCTTCAATGGTAATGTACCTAATTATGGAAAAGCAGTGTGATCAGAAGATTTGACACAATTAGTATCCAAAAGAGGGGCAAATATATATTCAACCATGTTGGTTTTACTGATTTATTTAATTTTCTTTACCCGCTGTTATCTTTGTCGAAGTATTGGAAGGCAGTATAAACATGTTCTTCTCTGTTCAATCGGTTCATGTGCATAGTTGCTGTGATGAACTCATCGTAGTCAATGATTCCATTACCATCAGCGTCTGCCTGTAATTTGCACATACACAAAAATCATCTAAGTAATCAAGGTGGAGAAGCTGCTTTTTGGCCGAAGTTATTTTGCCATGCAGTAAACGAAAAAATTGAAGGAGGGAGATAACTTACAGCTTCCATTAATTGCTTAACTTCTGCTTCACTTAGTCTAGTTCCTTGTTTTGCAAGCCCTTGCTTGAGCTCTTCAATTGTAATGGTGCCACTGTTGTCGGTGTCCATACCCTTAAACATCTGCTTCAATCCCATGATTTCTTCCTCTGATAAGCAGCTAGCAATAACCTGTGCATAAGCAAATTTTATTAGTATACTGTTAAGTTCAATGCGATCTTAGTGAGGAAATAGTAAAATGAATTACACCTAAGATTTGATTATAACCAAAATAGCACCACCTACCTTTAGAGCAACTTTCTTGAATTGGTTCATTGCTCTAAACTGTTTGAGCCTATTGAGCACTGCATTGTCAAGAGGTGTATCTGGTGCTTCTCCGTCTTCCTTGATCCACGGATGATATATTTTTCACATTTTGGAATTTCGATTACACCAATTGACAAGGGTGAAGTCAAATTAATTTGTAAACCATGTAAACATAATAATTGAATGTGCATATACTTATTCAGAACTTCGTATGCTGAAATCCTCTGCTTGGGATCTGAATTCAACATTTTCCTTACAAGATCCTTTGCTGCTGGCGAAATGGATGGCCATGGATCACTAGAAAAGTCAACATACTATGTGGAGGTGTGTACAAGTTAAACAATCCTAATTACCAAACATCACATGATAATAACGATACTTTCAAACACAATATCCTTAGGTACCGTTTATTCCGGTTTACACAATATCTATAAAGTACATTCTAAAAAAACATAAAATAGAATGAAATGAGTTTTGACCAAAAGTTGTTGAATTCTATTTCAAAAAATTACCCCTCGACAATTTATTTCACAAGCACCTCTCTTCAATTGACGATGACAACCTTTTATTTTATTTTTTTCAATATGCTTTTTTCTTCCATTTTATTTTATTTTATTTTTTACCGGTCCGTTTAATTTTTTTTAATGAGGGTCCATTTAATTTTATTATCTATTTTTGAAGAATTTTATTATCTTTTTATCACTTATATATTAATTTCAATATCTTTTAATTATCACAACATCACAAATATTTTTATTTACGCTGTCATTGAATGACACCGAATATTTTTATTCCCTTTCTTCAACCTCGAAAATATATGCACACACATTAGCGTTTAGAGTAATACTTTATGTTTGTCTGTCTGTTTTTTTATTACGCTAATAATGCGTGTAATTTTTTTTAGTGTTGCGCAATGCTATAATTATTTTTATAAAATTTTGATTTTAATTAAAAGTACAAGTGTAGTTGCCTAAAAAAATTTGGGGGTTTTATAAGACATGTTATGCTGCAGCTGTAATCGCTTATGATTATCACATGAAGTACTTAATAAAGCAAGATAATAGATTTCTTTATTCTCGTGGATGGACTTGGGTTCGAGAAACTCTTAACACTGGGGGTGAAAGTTATACCATGTTTAGGATGGAATCTCATGCCATATTGAAACTTGAAAAATTATTGGTGAGTAAAAAATGGTTACATCCATCTAAAGAAATTACATCATTAGAGGCCCTTGTTATGTTCCTTTGGACTTGCGCACATAGTGAAACTAATCAAAATATTCAGAAAAAATTCGGAAAACCAGGAGAGACTGTGGGTAGAAAGTTTGGGGAAGTTTTGGAAAGTTTATGTTTATTAGCAAAGGAAATTGTAAGGCCTCCAGATTTTAACTTTGCAGAAACTCCCTCCAAGATAAAAAAAATGATTGTAGGTATTGACCTCATTTTGAAGGGTGCATTGGTGCAATAGATGGAACACATATTCCAGCCATTATTCCTACTAAAGATCAAATTCGTTATATTGGCAGAAAGGGATTTTCAACACAAAATATCATGTTAGTGTGCAACTTAGACATGTTATTCACTTTTGTTGTTGTTGGTTGGTCCGGTACTGCACATGACGCTCATATTCTTTCATCTGTGATTGAAGAAATAAAAAGTTTGTTCCCACATCCTCCTGAAGGTACGCATAATTTCATTTTATAATAAATTTTAAGACATGAGTATCTATAAATTTAAGTTTACACATAAACTAACAATAAATTTTATAATTTTTAGGAAAATATTATTTGGTTGATGCTGGATATCCAAACATGAAAGGGTACCTTTCACCATACAAAGGTGAAAGATATCACATTCTTGATTTTAGAGATGATAGTCAAGCAGAAGGGATGCATGAAGTGTTCAACCATGCACATTCCTCATTGAGAAATGTCATTGAAAGAACAATTGGAGTTTGGAAAAAAAAGGTGGCATATCTTATGTGATACGCGACCATTTTCACTAATCAAACAACAAAAGATCAGAGTTGCAACAACAACACTCCACAACTTTATTTGAATGTGTTGAGTTGAAAATGAAGAGTTTAATAAATGTGATGTTATCTCTAAATATATGATTGAGCGTGACGAAGAAAGTAATATAAATGAAGAAATCAGTTCATATAATCCAGGAAGAGTACAAGATGGAGGCTACATGAATAAAGTTAGAAATCAAACAGGAGTTGCGTTGATGGAGAGTAGAAATGTTTGAGTCTGTGATGATTTATGTTTTTTTTTTTTTAAAAGAAGATGATTATTGTTTTTAATTTTCCAAACTACTTTGATATTATTTATGTTATTATTTGAGCCTCCTTAAATTATTTCTCCTATTCATATATTTAACAAGTCCTTTAAATGATGATACAAATTTGTATTCTTGTTATACAAAATAAACATCATTGAGTAAATATAGTATGTGTAAAAATATATCTTTTATATTTTAAACATTTTTTCCCTTCAAAAAATATTTTAAATATTTTTTTATTTAGTATGTTAATTCATAATAAATTTAAATTTTTGTCTTTGTGAGCTTATCTCAGTTGATAAAGATAACACATAAATATATGCCAGGTCCGGGGTTCGAACCTCGAACACCACAAAAAAGTAATAAATTAAAAGTTTTGTACAATATTTTGCCAAACAACTTTTAACTTAAAAATAACTTTAAAACTAAAAAACAATAAAGAAACCAAACAACTTGAACTTCTTCCTTAAAAAGATTTATTTTAACTTTGTTTTAAAGTTGCTTTTAGACCGAAAAAAAGTCTGCTCAAACGGTACCTAAATGCAAACCAACAAATCACATAAAATCACTCATTCACTTTTTTTCACTGAGAAACTAGACCTATGAATTGAACCACACGACAAAAACAATTATTTATCATTGCATAACTAATTCTTAACCAAGATAAATCATATACCCACAACTTTCCAGAACCAGAACAATCAAAGAATAAATGATTAGTTGTTTCAGTCATATTACAACTAATCACACAAAATATTAAAAATTAAATTTTGCATTCCTTTTGCAGTAAATTATCTTTGGTTGGAAGACAATTATGAAGTACTCTCCAAGCAAACAATGCAATCTTAAAGAAACCAAATTGTTTCAAACGACCTTATATAAAGGAAAATATGCTATATCTTTAAAATTAGACATCAACTCATAAACTTCTTTAATAGAATACATATCATCAGAATTAAGTTCTCAAACCAAGTATTTTCCACATTACTCTTCAAAGAAATGTTAGATAATAAAACCTAAACAAACAAATTTCTTCTCCAGCTCCAACAGCCTCCCTCAACCCTTATTCTTAACACTGTATCCTTCACGAAAACATTTTTTTCCATGGCAAACTAAACAACCTACTAAAACGCTACTTTGGTTGGAAATGATTATCTCTTATATCATGAGAGTCCATTAAAATTTTCACTTTTCATCATAAAGGAAAGCAAAAAATGATTTAAAGAAATGAGATTTAAGGATATATACATGGACACTTGAAAAAATTTGTGAAAAAAAATGGAGATGATCCATTTTCATTTTAGTTAGATTTATGATATATAACAAAGATTTTACATGTTTGTCAAAAAAAAAAAGAGGTTACATAACACAATGGATGCATGCATGTTTTTTAGGGGTGGGAATAGGCTAGGCCGAGCTAGGCTTTGCAAGGCATGAGCCTGGTCTGTCATTTTTTTAAGGCCTAAGTCTGGTCTGCGGCCTGTCATATGCTTACTTTTTAGGCCTGAGTTTGACTTTCTGAAAGACTGATTCAATCTGCTAGCCTGTTTAAAAGCCTATTTCATATGAATATATTTAAATAAGCAATGTTATCTAAGTATAAACAGACTAGCGAACTAATATATTAATTAGATTAAACTTTTTTTTGATAATCAACATGAGTTTTTAGGGAATTGACTATAAGCCCGTTTGTTATAGCATTTTTAAGAAAAAAAATCACTTATTTTAAAAAAAATAATCACTTTAAGATATTTGCATCCGTTTGTTACAACATTTTAAAAAAAATAGAATCTAAAAAAATAATCTAAAAACAATTTCAAGTGAGAAGCTGTTAGGTCCGTTTGGTTCGAGAGTTTTGGAGGGGAGGGAAGGGGAGATTTTTAATTTGATGTGTTTGGTTCAATTTGTAGAAGGGGAGGGGAGGGAAGGGGAGGGGAGCAAATCTCTTTAAATTTTATTGTATTGCCATAATTATCCTTAAATTAATTTCAAATCTCAATATTAACCTTGAAACAACTTTTATTATTATTAGATTATATTATTTTGTAACAATCGTATTATTATTAGGTTATCTTATTCTTGCAACAAATTTTATTATTTTGTTATATTTTCCTTATAACAACTTTGATTATATATTAAATTATTAAGAGATGTGCTATTTTTTTACGGAAGTAATTGACAAAAAATGCAAGGATCACAAAGAACTGCTCTTATAAAAAAAAAATATATACGATGCATGGAGAAAAATACATGAGCCAGTTTGAGATAAAATAAATAGCTTAGATATGCGCTACTCTTTCGTCGGTTTCTGAAATCGTAAAAACTAGTCGTTTCTTTTATTTAATTAAGTTTAAGGGTAAAACGGTAAAATAATCTTAAAATCCCTCCCCTCCCCTTGCGAATCAAACACGTTTTTAATTAAAAATATCTCCCCTCCCCTCTGTTAAAATCCCTCCCCTCCTCTCCCCTCTTAATTCTCGAACCAAACGGACCCTAAGAGCAGCTTCTCAAAAAATAGATTTTTTTTAGAGGAGAAAGATTTTTTTTCTTAAAGATTGAACTAATTTTGTAACAAAAACCCCTTTTATATAGTTGTATCCAAACAAACTAGATTATTTATTTAAAAAAGTGATTTTTATGATGCTAAACAAATGTAAAATAGATTCTGATTTTTCATAAAATCTCTAAAATATAATCTCTAAATTATTTTATGTCAAATTCACTTTTATTTTAATCCGTAACAAACTGATTCTATATATTGTATCGGATTTCAATTCTAGTTGATAATAATACATTTAAATATGCAAAAAATTAATGTATACTTATAAGCTTAAATTACTGAAAAAGTTAACAAATTTTTATTTTAATTCGAAGTACACAATATAATATAATAATAAATAATAGTATTCATATTCACTTAAGTAGGCTGGCCTAATAGGTCTAAGAAGCTTTTTTAATGGCCTCCAGCCTGACCTTTTAAGTTAAATAGGCTTATAAAAAAGTTTAGATCTTCTCTAATTAAGAAAAAAACCTGATCTTACCTGACCTATCGTAGGTTAGGCCGTGAGACGGGTTAAATATGTCTTTAGCGAAAATCAAGAGTGAATTGCCAATCAATACTTTTGTTTTTTCATTCTTGCCATTATTGTTCGTAATATTAAGCAATTTATTTTTACGTAAATAGTCTTCTGAAAAAGTTTCAACCTATTCAATTTCTCTTTAAAGAATTTTTTTTTGGTGTAGTTGAAAACCTTAATAAGTTAAGTAATATACTTTTGTTGGGTAACCTAGTCAATTACACACCCTTGGTGATGTCGACCTCATCTTGCATAGTTATGGTTCAGTGAATGTGCGTTACTTCAAGTTGTTTATACATACTCACATTCACACGGTCCATAATTTTAGTGATTAGCCAAACTTAGTAACGCAAACTTGTGGTTTAAATAGGGACATTAAAATGTTGGAAAGTCTTTTGACATGTGTCAAAAAAATAATAGCCATTAATTTTGAATGTACGACTTGTATGATAAGATATATAATTATTAAACTTGTAATGTTGATTGTTTGGTTTTTAACAAGATTAGACGATTCTCAAAATGTCCATTTTAAGCTGCAAATTTTTTGACCATAGGAATATCAATCCATATTTTAGTAAATCGATGTTCAATATTAAAAATAAATGAATTTTGAAATATTCCATTATTAAGAGAATAAATAATCAAATTATTTGTCAAATAAAAAATGAATTAAAGATTTTAATCTTGGTTTTCATTTAAAAAATGATAGTTGAATTAGAGATCGTTGAGGGTCTCAATATTTAAAGTGTAGATTTTTCAACTTCAAGTATCAAACACATACTTGAATCTGCAATCAACAAGAATGGGAGCTTGAAATAATTGACTTTTGTTGCTAAAATTGTTAGCCATTGTTTGAATGTAACGTTGTTAGCAATTATTATGGAACTTTAAAATAAATTTATAATTTGATAAGTTATATTAGTCTATGACAGTCTGGTATCAACGAATCCGATGTCGTCCAGCGGTTAGGATATCTGGCTTTCACCCAGGAGACCCGGGTTCGATTCCCGGCATCGGAACTTTTTTTGACTTAGTTTATATTTTAAGAAATTTCAGGTTTTTCAATAGTTACATTTGCACGTGTTATATATATTTTTTTTGGAGGATACAAAAAGTATAATTTTATCAAGTACAATCAGTCTTGATATATGTAGAAATTTAATTTTGAAAATTTTGTATTCATAATCTTATAAATTTAAATATTTTTAATGTAATATATAATTTTCAATTCTATTTTTAGATTCTTATCTTAAATTCTTACGGCATAAGTTAGCATTTTCCAATAAATTTAGACTTCAAAAATAAATCTGAGTTAGAATTATTTCATAAATTTATTGTATTGAAAACTTAGTGCAAAAAGAAGATAAGAAGAAGAGGAGAAGTAGTGTGTCGGAGAATTTACGCACAGCAGGACCAAGGTGATGACATGGGCTAAAAAGCCATCGACCTAAAAGAAATAGAGTAATTAAGTTTCTTTAATTACTTACTACTCACTCTGTCCTTTTTCAACAGCTCAACTCATCGTCTTCTTCTGCGTTAAATGCTTCCTCATAAAGGTAAAATTTTACTAACACTTTTATAAATATAAAAAATTCATAAAAGTAAAACTTTATTTCACTAACACTTTTAATAAATAACACTTTTATAAATATAAAAAATTCATAAAAGTAAAACTTTATTTCACTAACACTTTTAATAAATAAGAATTAGTTATTTTAAATGTAATTAGTAGAAAATGATTTTTTTAAGGTCTGATGAAAGATACTCCAATAGTACCCGTTAAGTAGATACTAGTCAATAAAATTGAAAATAAAAATAGAAAAGTCTAATCTCATTATCAAGAGCAGCTTCGAATTTGGCCAACTGATAAGCACAAGAGCTTCAATCTCACAAGGTGCGCACAAGAACAATGTTTGACTCCTTAGACAATAAGGATCTAACGTAATCAACAATCGCAACATATAGGTGGGTATGCGAATCAAATTCAAATTCACAAATTACTTGCTGTACTTGAAGTTTTTCATATGTTTGACCTCTTTCAATGTGTGCCAAATCAAGATACACTTCAAGCTCTTTTGACCACAACTAGTCCAGCTGCTGATATCATCCACCAAGCCTCTTCTATCTGTCAAAACTTGCTGCTGCTGCTGCTGCTGCTGCTGCACCACTCAAACTATACCAGTTGAAACCCCAAAGGTTTCTCCTCATAATCTTATTCACTTTATCAAGTGGGCTTTTAGGACTAATTCACATCTCATCACTACCCCTGTTTTGGAATCCCTTGTTTCAGAATCAGAAATATGCGATGTTCCATGCTTAAACATATTGGCCACTCTCAGACTGCTCTTCTTAACACCCAGATTCTCAATCAACTCCTAGAATCATTTAGATATGTGCGGGACCAAGGTAAGACTGCACTCCAAGTTTGTGCCTAATCAAGATTCATATATCTGTCAAAAGATTGTGCTTCATCCAGAAACCCTCCTTCCTGATGAGGGTCAAATAATATGGATATGAAAATGGCATGGGAACATCTAGAGGAAATGTATCTTAATATTAGGGCATCATTTGATAGGAGGTTAGAATATCAATGCAAAAATAATTGAGAGTAGAAACAGTTAGGAAAAAATGGCTAGTGTATGTATATATATATATATATCGAACTCAGTTCAACAATATTTAATCAACTCTGGGTTTCTAACTATAGATTGCTTCTGGAGTTTGGGTGAAACATTATAAATAGGGAATGCTATTTTCTAAGGGATTTTAAATGCTTTACTTTGAAATGCATTGCTTAGTAGCCGTAATACACCTGATATCTTTATGTCATTATTTAAGGTTTCACTTTCAGGCTTATTAAATTAAATTATCACACCTTTCATTAATCCACAACCTGATGTCTTCACTTGTTTGTCCCTCCAATTTTTAACTCAAATTGCATCAGTAACAAGACTGTGAGAAGGACAAAGATCTCGTGAATACATACTTCCAAAGTCTTAAGTATACTTAATGTCTCAAAAAATATACACGAAGCTTCCTATAAAATTAGATGCCCCAAAACACGATGTATATATCCATCATCCATTTTAAAAGAAGTCTTTATGTTAATTTGAAACCACTGCCACAATATTGAGTTGTTGATTAATATTAGAATTATACGCTTAATTGGTTGAAATTTTGGTGATATATCACTACATTGGATGGCCTAGAAGGACTTGAAATTCTTGTAAACTTCACTAGATTAGAAAAACTGTAGAATGCAATTACAAAGCTAAACAAATTGAGGTTACTGGATTTGTCTCGGTGTACAATTGAAGAGGACTTACCATTATCAGTTTGTACGAAGATGTTCACAGGCTGTGGACAGAATCATGTAAAACTTATTTTCTTTTAAACATTTTGATTGGATTTTGTGGACAGAAAAAAAAAAGGATTAAATTGCATATATAATAATAATAATAATTCTATGATACTAATGTGATTATTTGGTTGAGCTTATATATCCTACAAATGTGTAATTGCAAACAAACTCTGCCAAGTCCCAACCTACCAAAATCAGTTACCCTTGAAAACCTCAACAAAAATTCCCATCTAATCCAATATTTATATATAAAAATATACTCAAACCTTCCCTCCTTTTTAATAACTCTTTGCCACTCACACTTACTTTACAACCAAAATTCGAATTCGAATCTAAAAACAATTCAGAAGAATGGGTGATTTACAGATTCAACAAGAATCCATGTTGATCCCTCACAAACAGAAACAATCCATAATTATTCCAACATCATCAATGCTTCATCATCACACTCACAACAACACTGTCAAACGCCGTTCACCATCATCTTCTTCTGCTGACCAACCATCATCCAAGAAGCATTCTTTCGACGCAAGCAATCTCACCAATGAGGAGCATGAGTTTTGCCTTGTTTGTCCATCAATTGTTAGAAACAAAAGGCAAAAGAAGCAGGCAAATAGACAAGCTTCACCAAAAAGCAAAAGCAGCTAGCACATACAAACTTGTTCCAAAAAGGGTGTGATCAAAAGCAATCTCAAATATTTGTGATTGGAGAATTTTGAAGGTTTGATACTCAAATATTTTGCATAATTGTTGCTATGTTTGATTAGAATTTCTTAGAGGTGTGTTTTTTTTTTGTTTTTGTGTAAACAGGTTCATGCATTAATCATGGTTTGCAATTTATTTACATTGCTTTGATAAAAAAATTGATCAAAAAGAGTAATAAGTGCATCATTACTTTTGTTTTTGACTCAAAATACACCAACGTTTAATAGTGATAACTCAATAAGGGCAATATTTTATCTATTTCATTTATACTTTTTTTATATATAATTTGTCTAGTTAAATAAATATTGACTTCTTTCTATGATCCACAATGATTGACTTATGCGACATAGGTTGTTTGCTTGGGAGGAGAAGCAGGTAGAGGAGCTTAGGATTTTACTACAAAACGTTACTTTGCAGGTTACTAGGGAAGACCGATGGTTGTGGAGTTTAGAACCATCTTCCATTCAAGGAGGTAGAGTGATGGATTTTCATGTTTTGGCACATAGATATAAACTTTTAAATGGCAAAGTGGTTGGAGGAAAAGATTAGATTCTATTTGGTGGAAGACTATTTATAATATTGAGAGAGGTGACGAGGTAAGCGGTGGGAGATGATTTGCTGAAAATGTTACGAAAAATAGGAAATGACAATAACACAATGTTTTGGCATGAGTCGTGGTTAAGTGAGGAGGTGGTTAAAGAGCGTTTGAGTAGGTTGTTTAATTTAGCGATGAGGAAAAATGTTTCACTAAGGGATATGGTGCTAGATATTGGTGTTGAGGGAGGTTGGTTATTAGAGGTGGAGAGAAATTTATTTGTATGGAAGATTGAATGGTGGATGGATGTATGGTTTTATTGTCTAACATTTATGAAAGCTTATACAATGAAAGTTTTTTTGTCCTAGATCGCGCCACAATTTATAATTCATACACTATATTGTTGACAGCTGCAGACAAAATCGTGCCACAATTTCAACTTCAATCAACTGTGCCACAATTTTTTACAAACAAATTAAAAAACATGAAAAACAACTACATTAAATCATGTCGCAATTTTTCCATTAACTCCATCACAAAATTTTGAGCCAATTTCAACATTTTCTCATTCATACATTCATAGCTCCAAACATAATGTAAGTGCTAACCGGAGAGACTTTATATAAAGTGATTCCGTCGCACGTATTTCTACTCCAAATAAAACTGATGCATGATCCATAACTAAAGAGCTGCTTCTCACTAACCCAACAATATCTCAGTCATGCATGAATATATAGTCACCAAATGTTTTCTTGATACAATCAAAATGTTAACCGTTTTAAATTTCAAATAGTACGTATTCATGAGTAAACATATGTTGTTTGCTTCTTTTGCTAAAAAAAGAAAAACAAAAAAGATGTTTTTTATTTGTGGTGGCTGGGGTTCGAATTCAGCCCTTACATATTTTAGGCATTGTCTCTGCTACCTAAGTTAAACTCACGAGGATAAAAAAGATGTCTACTTATAACAGAACAATTTGTTTAGGAAAATAACACGAATTAATGATTTTTTTTTGTCTAGACACCGATTAATGTTTACAAATAACTTTAAAAAAATATCCGTAAATACAAATTAAATGGTAAAAAACAGGAAAATATTTGATATGTAAAGATCAAAGACGAATGTAGGTTTAAGCATTGGGGGCACATGCACCTACTTACTCTTTTATTTTGTTAAGAGATGTTGGGTAATTTTATTAATTTTTCCATTAAAATTAAGTTTTTCCCTCATATAATATTATTGAACAAATTTTGGTTTTGGTTTCTATTGAACCATTTTATTTGTGAAGAACAAAACAATATTAGAGATAAGTTATTGAATGATTGTTTGTTCACATACATAAAAAAAAAAAAAAAGGATACATTTGATAGTGTTGAAAAAAAAGTAAACAATAATTTCAAAATATAAAGCCATTAAGAAAAAAATAACCTAAAGATGTTTAGGCGTCTTTATATATATATTTTTTATAAAATTAATTATTGTATATTATCTTGTCCCCACTAATCAAAGTTTTTGGATATGTGATGTGTGTCTCTTGCACGGCTGAAATTCAAACCCGTAATTCACCGCTTCTTATCGTTAGTGTGCATGAGACCCAATTTCAATTTTTAATTTTTATGTTAGTTTATGGTAGTAGTAGCCTTTGCAAACGAAATTATTGGGGCGACCTTTATGATGAAAAGGGATTGGGCAATGCAAGGAGCTTTGCGGATGTGGGAATGACAAGCCTATATATGTAGCATAACTTCTTGTCTTGTCTTTTTAATGCATTGTGAGAAGGACAATATCATGTGACTGACCAACTATGTTGTGCCATCTCGTGAATACTTCCTGTAAAATTGGATGGTGCAAAACATGAGATTTATCCATTTCTTCTACATCTTGAATGAAGTTTTTATTAGTTGTTTACTACTAACTGATTATTGAGACTCAAAGAATGAGGGCCAGCTTAGAATTCTACGTTTGATTGGTGGGAATTGAATGACAATCACTTTGATTAGTAGCCTCAAAAAACTGCCAAATGGAATCACAAAAGCTAAACAAATTGAGGCTGCTGGATTTGTCTTGGTACAGTTGAAGAGGCTATACCATGATCAGTTTTGAGGAAGATGTTCACAACTAGAACAGTTATATGCTTTTACCATAATCAAAAGTACTTTGGAAGAATGTAGAAATGTCTTTGAGAGGAAATTCTGTGTAAGACTAGAAGATAACTTTGACATATTGAGGCATTCAAAGCCACTAGTTTGAGGCCAGGTTAATTTCTGTGGTGCAGCTGAATCATTTGACATAATTAAGAGCCAGCAAGTACACACACATATATATATGCCACTAAAAACAAACTCATAAATTATTGTATAATCATGTGTTATGATCAGAGTGGGTAAATATGCATATGATGTGTGACATAAGTCCACTAACTGTATTGGGAGCAATAAAATGTCCTTCATCGTTTAGAACATAGAATATGCAATGGTTTATAAACTTCCAACACAGCTAACTGCTCGCTGAGTTGATTAACACTAAATAAATTGTAACCCCTGTAGGAGCATCAAGGTGATGGAACATGGCTGTGTCTCAACAGGTTGGACTGTAGGTATCCAAAAGAGGGGCAAATGTATATTCAACCATGTTGGTTTTATGGATTTATTTAATTTTCTTTACCCGCTGTTATCTTTATCGAAGTATTGGAAGGCAGTATAAACAAGTTCTTCTCTTTTCATGTGCATAGTTACTGTGATGAGCTCGTCGTAGTCAATGATTCCATTACCTTCAGCATCTGCTTGTAATTTGCACATGCACGATAATCTTCAAGTAATCATGGTGGAGAAGCTGCTTTTTGGCCGAAGTTATTTTGCCATGCAGTAACCGAAAAAATTGAAAGAGGGAGATAACTTACAGCTTCCATTAATTGTTAACTTCTTGTTCACTCAGTCTTGTTCCTTGTTTTGCAAGCCCTTGCTTGAGCTCTCCAATTGTAATGGTTCCACTGTTGTCGGTGTCCATACCCTTAAACATCTGCTTCAATCCCATGATTTCTTCCTCTGATAAGCAGCTAGCAATAACCTTTCCATATGTAAATTTTATTAGTATACTGTTAAGTTCAATACAATCTTAGTGGGGAAATAGTAAAATGAATTACACCTAAGATTTGATTATACGCAAAATATCACCACTTACCTTTAGAGCAACTTCTTGAATTGGTTCATTGCTCTAAACTGTTTGAGCCTATTGAGCACTGCATTGTTAAGAGGTGTATCTAGGGCTTCTCCGTCTTCCTTAATCCACGGATGATCTATTTTTCATATAAGAAGTAATTTCTTAGAATTTCGATTACACCAATTGTGGGAGGTGAAGTCAAATTAATTTGTAAACATAATAATTGAATTCAAGCAGTACATATACTTACTCAGAACTTCATATGCTGAAATCCTCTGCTTGGGATCTGAATTCAACATTTTCCTTACAAGGTCCTTTGCTGCAGGTGAAATGGAGGGCCATGGATCACTAGAAAAGTCAACATGGCCTCTTAGGATGGCATTGAATATCCCATTTTCAGATTCTGTCAAAACCAAATATTGGTTTCAGTTTCATATTAAGCAAACCTAAAATCAATTCAAGCGGAAAGTTATTTGTTCTATTAAGGAGCAGATTAAAAATGAAGTGAGTGAATATAAATCTGCCCAAAATGGTGGAACACCACATAGAAGAATATATAACATGACACCAACACTCCAAATGTCTACTTCTGGTCCATATTTCCTCTTCAACACGTCAGGTGCAATTTAATATGCACTACCAACAATTTCTTTGAACTGGTCTCCTGTTAAAAAATATATTTTTCATGTTATAATATGCTTGAATTGGAATTTGTAAATTATGTCATATCCTAAACTTACTACGGAAAACATATTGATAGTTTTGTTAACATAATATAACTTTGGTATATATTTCACCACAATTTTGTCTAGTAATTATAATGATATCCATGCACTTTAAATTTTGATTTTATATAAAAAAGCGGGAGAATTCTCATCCTTGTTCAACAAAAGAAAATTCTCGGGTGGTTCTCAACAAGGAAGCCGCGGAGCATTCGGGTGGTTCTCACTTGATTTTTTTGGGAGTCATGAATAGTTTATTGAGAATTTTTGTAAGCAGTGGTCACAGCAAAAACTGAAGAGGGCCGCGTTGCAAGATAATCAAATTCAAAAAAGAGGGCCGCATTGCAAGATAATCAAATTCAAAAAATTTAAACTAAGATTGAAGGAGGCCGCGCGAACGCAGACCCCCACAGCAACAAATTATGATGTAGGCTCCACCACTTGGGTAGACCTTAGAAAGACACCCCTCCTAAGTGCAATGGAGATCACCTTTCTAGGCCATGGACCTTCTTGATTACCCATTGACCCCATCCAGGTAAGTACGTAATCCAATGTCATACCCTTTCTTTATATATCCCACTCTCCTCACCATTGTGTCTGATATTGTCCATGTGGGACTTATTGTTTCACATACATTTTGCACACACTACCATTGTTTCTGCTTTCAATATTCTTTCTAAACAATTCGATAGTCTACAACATAATTTTGAAATTCTAAACTAGGATGAATTTGTCTCCAAGATTTAATGCGCGAGTTGTATGTCTCAACTATGACAGTATTTGGGTTTCTCCTCTCTCAATCTGTCATACTCCTGCTGTCATTTTGCAGTCACAGCTGAAAATCCACTGTTGACTGTTGAATGTTGCTACAATGCAGAGTTGAGTATTAATTCAAGAGTACAAGAAAGTTTAGATGTACTATCAGTAATGAATTGTCTCAGGTCAATTTGGCAAGTCAGCTATATGTATTGAGTAAATGAATTGGACATGGATTTGGCAAAGGGGGCTATTTGTATCATGTAATGAATTGTAAATGGTTTCTGGTGGAATACTTGGGAGATAATCCAAGTTATTTGACAAAATATGGAAGATATTATTAGTTGTTTGATATATTCCAACAATTTTGGATATTGTGATGCATGAATAATCTTTGATATGAACTGAGTGACTCAGTAGTGCATTCTTTTTCGCCAATTGTCATTTGACATATTTATTCAATTGAAGGAGTGAGCACCCTTTGCAATCAAAGGGATCGGACAAAGCAAGGATCTTTGAGAAGGACAAAGATCATGTGACTGAACAAGCATAACGTGGCTCTCTCGCTGGCATCTCGTGAATGCTTCCACCGTCTTAAATATACTTGGTGGTCTCAAAAAATAGACACAAGCTTCTCACTCCAAAACATGATGTATATATCTATCATCCATTTTAAATGAAGTGTTTATGTTAATGATACAAATTTATTTTTATTTGATAAATAAGTTACATCACACAATTTTATACTTTTTTTTTTTTTATCATTATGTGCAATCTTGCATGAAATCTTTACTAATTGTTACTATAAACTGATGATTGAGACTCCGAGATAAGATTTCTCAAAACGGGAAGTGTTCATAATTTTTGGTAAAAGTTTGATGATGTTTTAAGATTCAAAGACTCAGTGCTAGCTTTGAAACCAATGCCACAATCAACACATTTGTTGATTAATATTAGAATTATACGCTTAAAAAATTTCATTTGCTTTAATCGAAGTGTCACATAAATTAGAATTGTGTTGGTTTGAATCTTTTTTGGGTGATAACGGCCTCTCTCCTATGTCAATCTTCAAGAGTGTTCGGAAACGATCATGTTGATCCAAAAATTCATACTCTCATGTTGTCGCCTCTTCGCTCTTGGGATTATTCCACTTCGTAGATGATGGAGGTAGTGGGCAATCATCTTTCAACAAAAGAAGAACAAAATGATTTGGGATTAAACCAAGACACATGATGTAGCTTTTCGGGTTAACCGGAGGCCTACCTCTAATTGGGAAAAAAGTCTCTGAGATTCCAATATCAAGGCTAGTCATCTCTACCACCGGCCTATTGTAATAAGTTGCAATGATGTGACTCATATCCGGCAATGTCAACCATTTATCGGGAGGTGCAAAACCACTATCATTTTTGGGAGGATGCATTCCATTCAAGATCTAGTTATAACGGTCTTCACCCGCATATATCCGCATGTAGTCGTTCCTATGCTCTTTCACCTCTTGAATAAGTGCTCTCCACACCATAACATGACTTTATTCCGTCAAACCCAAAAATTCGACTATAGCTCTAAACCCACAATTCTCATCGCCTTTTAACACCTACAATCCTTGTTATAAAAAAAAATCATTGTGCCACACACTTGCTGGATACATTTTTATTTGTTTTCTCATTGATATTTAGTTTGTTTTCTTATTAATTAATAATCTCATTAAATTTGTGCACCAAAGAAAAAGAAAACACCAACCTTCGTCTAATTTTTGTTTTTGGTAACTATCTTTTTCTATATCTCTGTCAGTTTATGTCAAACTAATTATCTCTCACTCTCTATATAAGTAACATCAAATAGCAATTATATGTCATACTTCATCCTCCGATTAAATCATCTTCAAATTAAAATTAAAGTACATTTTTTTTTGGGTTTCGAATCTCTTTTATTATTTCTAACTTCGTCATTATATCAACAATCAAAGTATCTCTCTATTATTATTTCTAACTTTGTCTAACTTTGTATGATTTCTTTACAATTCTATGTAGGTTGAATAATGGCTTCTCATAGTACTGTTATTGATGACATTGTTGCTGGAAAAATTGATTGGAAGATACATGTTCGTATAGTTAATATTTGGAAAATTCCTGAATTCACAAAACTAAAAGAGGCGTATTGAATTACTTTTGCTAGATGAAAAGGTATAGTCATGTTGTAGTATAATAGAACCATATGAAAATCATACATGACTATACCTTTTAATATAGCAAAATCTTTTCATCTAGC
This sequence comes from Medicago arabica, assembly GCA_946800305.1. Classification (NCBI taxonomy): domain Eukaryota; kingdom Viridiplantae; phylum Streptophyta; class Magnoliopsida; order Fabales; family Fabaceae; genus Medicago; species Medicago arabica. Next base: position 6,020,156 of record OX326970.1, read on the forward strand.
AAAAGTAATCCAATATTTGATGGCTCTTTTAGTTTTTTGAATTCAGGAATTTTCCAAAGATTAACTATACGAACATGTATCTTCCAATCAATTTTTTCAGTAACAATGTCATCAATATTAGTAATATGAGAAGCCGTTATTCAACTTACGTAGAATTGAAAAGTAAAAAAAAAAGCATACAAAGTTAGACAAAGTTAAAAATAATAATAGAGAGATACTTTGATCGTTGATATAAAGACGAAGTTAGAAATAATAAAAGAGATTTGAAGCCAAAAAATATGATATACTTTAATTTAAAGTAAGATGATTTGATCGGAGGATTTAGTATGGCATTATAATTGCTATTTGATGTTACTTATATAGAGAGAGGATTAGTTTGACATAAAGTGGCAGAGATGAGGCTATTTGAAGTTACCAAAAACAAAAATTAGATGAGGGTTGGTGTTTTCTTTTCTTTGGTGGCACAAATTTAATGAGATTATTAAGGCTAAATTGTATTTTTGGTCACTTAACTATTTAGGTAGTATCACTTTGGTCCCTTAATTAAAATTCGATTTATTTTGGTTCTTTAACTTCTCTCCGTTACACATTTTGGTCCTTTCCGTTAGTTTTAATTCAAAACCGTTAGATTTTCTTCATTTTCTTCTGAAATTTTTCTAGGATTCTTGTTGTTGAAGGTTGATGGAGATGATATGAAGATGAAAAAGAGGAGAAGAAGATGAAGAAAACCTAACGTTTTTGAATTAAAACTAACGGAAAGTATCAAAATGTGTAACGGAGAGAAATTAAGGGATCAAAATAAATCAAATTTTAATTAAGGGACTAAAGCGATACTACCTAAATAGTTAGGGGACCAAAAATGCAATTTAACCGATTATTAATTAATAAGAAAAAAATAAAGGACTAAATTACCTTTTGGTCCTTTAACTATATAATTGGTATCGGATTGGTCCTCTAACTAAAAATTGATTTATTTTGGTCCCTTAAGTTTCTCACCGTTACTAGATTTAGTCATTTCCGTTAAATTTAATTAAAAAGCGTTATGGTTCATTAATTTCTGGAGAATAGGAAGAACACCATCAACAACAGCAAGAACAAAACTCAGCAACATGAACAAACAACAACAACAAAACCCTACAACAAACAATCACAACAACCCATTAACCACAACAACAAAATCGAGCACTGCCAACATAAAATTAGGGTTCTGAAAGGGGGGAAACAAAAAGAGATAAAATGGAATCTGATAAATCTGCTTTGCTTGAATGACATAAAACGAATTCTATACTCAATTGCTAACCTTTTTTCGATTATGATTCTTTGTTGAAAGACAAATTAAATTCAAAATTGATATGGGGTTTCTTCTTGAATTCGATTCTGAGATTGGAGGTTTGAGATTTTGGTTGATTTGGTTGCTGGGATTTGACGAAGATGATGATGAAAAGGATGATAATGATGTGATAAAGATGATGTTGAAGAAGGGGAAGAAGATGCAGAAAATTAGGTCTTTATAGAGTAGTGATTTTAAGTTGTATGAAAAAATTTATTTTATTTTCCAGATTTTTGTTTTGCTGTTTTTTGATGAAGGTGAATAAGGAAGACGGTGAAGAATTTGAGTGAAGATGATAATTGTATAAAACCTAGCCTTTTTTTATAATTAAATTTAACGAAAAAAGACTAAATGTAGTAATGGTGAGAAACTTAAACGACCGAAATAAATCAATTTTTAGTTAGAAGATCAATCTGATACCAATTAAATAGTTAGAGGACCAAAAATGTAATTTAGCTAAAATAAAAGGTACCCGGTAAGTGGGTGGCACAAATTTAGCAAATTTTTGTTCAATTATAGTGACAATAGGATTTAAAAGTATAGGCAAAAATATAAGATTATTTTAAATTAAAATAACCCCAAGTTAATAGGTGATTTAATCCCATTAAGTATTGGCATTGTAACTGAAATTTCATTCCAACCCTAATTACCATATGTTGTTGCTCAACTACCTTAATTGTAGCCAACATGCAACACACCCTTCATCACTCTCTTCATACTTTTCTGAACTCCTTGTTTGTTTGCACGTAAAGCACACCCTTTTCTCTATTTGTACAAAGATGAATTTCAAAGAGGTTAAGAAAGGAAGAAATCTTTTGTTTTCACGTTAAGAAAGGAAGAAACCTTTTATAAAGATGAATTTTAATGAGGTGATTCAGACAGTGAATGAATGGTTCGTATCATCAAGTGTTCTTTGGAGCATGATATTCGTGCAGCTTATCGTAACTGGGACGCAAATTTTGTCAAGAATAATTCTAGTTGAGGGAACTTTTATTTTTGCACTTACAACCTATCGTGTTCTTGTTTCTACTATTTGTGTTGCCCCTTTAGCAATATATTTTGAAAGGTAATTCACTTTTTTTTTTTTAAGGGTTTAGAAAATATTTTGTTTGATATATATTTATTTTAACCTAACTTATTTGTTGGTTACTTTAGAGGACAGCCTAAGAATTTTTCTTGTGAAGTTTTGACCAAGATATTCTTGAATGGATTCGTGGGGTAAGTCTTTTGTAACAAACACTAATGAATTTTTTTTTTAGTATCCTCAATCAATGTCTCGTGGCACCGGTTAACATTTCATTTTCCTGATTTAGCGTACTTAAAACAACTTGCATCACAGGATGACCGTGGTTATGGTATTGTACTACTATGGTATTCGAGACACATCTGCAACATACGCTCTCAATTTTCTCAACTTAATTCCTATTTGTACATCATTGAGCGCCATCTTATGCAGGTATCTAAATTAAACTAGCTATATAAGTAAATTAATATGTCATATAAATACATTTCTGGATTACTATTTTTTATTTTTACAAAATTTTGGATTACTATTGCAGAATGGAGAATCTAAACATTCACGTATGGAGTGGTAGAGCTAAATGCGTCGGGGCAATTTTGTGTGTTGCTGGGACACTTGCTGCAAGACTTTATAAAGGAAAGGAGTTTAACATTGCTAAGTATCATAGTCACCAGTCTGTTGCAACTCACAAAACACACATGCTTCGTGGGACTTTGTTTTTGATTGGAGCATGCTTCTCCTACACAGCATGGTTTTTTATGCAAGTATGTATATGTATGTATATCTCTTAGCCAAAGATAGAGCTACGAATTTAATGTTAGGGGGACCAAGTCCATGGAGCATAATTTTTTATTAAAAAAAAATATTTGCATAAATACAAATTGTATAAAAGAAACACTAAACTAATATTATCTTGTTTGTTAAAGAAGTTTATAACTACAGTAAGTTTGAGAGGCGTTCATTGCTATAGCTAACATACAAGTGTTTTTTTGGCAATAGTTAACATGTGAGTGAGTGAGTGAGTGAGTGAGAGGGAGGGAGGGAGGGAGAGACCCTTGTAAAAACATAGAAAAAATAATAGTAGCTCATATTCTATACGTAGTTTTGAAATTTATTACAAAGACAAATTGAAAATAAAAGGTAAATTTACATGGACACGCTGAAACGACAAATGACTAAATAGAAAAACTTTGTATCAATGTGAGAGACATAAAATTTTCGTCAAGAGGATATAAAAGACTAATTATATTTTTCATCCCTTGATTTAAATTTTAATTTAATTTTTTTTTTAAACAATCTTTTATTTCGTAAAGTTATATCATTGTGGTTCTTTCCGTTTAAAATATATTGTAGATAGAACCATACTTATAAACTTTAAAGTAGTTAGTGATTTCTATATATGAAGTAGTTAGTGATTAACGGTTAATTCTCCATAACCTTTATAAATATAGTATCATGTATTCTTTTTCAATCAATTCAACATATTATGAAACCACATTACTATGAATACTTTTTTCCAACATGTACCCTTTAATTATTATTTTTCATGCCTGGAAACAAATTTTTCAGTTTTGTGATGAGAAAAGTGTGAATGCTTTGAATTGAAATAGGTAAAGTTGGTAGAAGTATTTCCATTGAGGTATTGGGGAATAATGTTACAATGCGTTATGGCAGCAATTCAGTCAGCAGTAATAGGTGCATGCGTAGATTCAAGTAAAGAAGCTTGGAGATTAGGGTGGAATCTACAACTTGTTACTATACTCTATTCAGTAAGATCATTTTTCCTCAATAATGCTCACATTCATATTAAAGTTGTCATGCATCAAATGAATTAAGGCTATTTAGATACTCTTCAATTTTGAAAATTATATTTAAATTTGAGTATATCAATATTTAAAATAAGATCATAAAGTTTCATTCTATGAAGATTGAAGAGGAAAATTTCTCGTTAAATATTATTCTATGTTTTTGTTTTAATAGACTATGACGTGAATTGCACATTAATCCCACATCATTGACAACTTTATATGAACTAATTGAATATATTTCCTCTGATGTTGCAAAATTGATACGAGATCAACGTAGATGATCCACATTAGTCCTTTCTAGTAAAATTGAATATATTTGACTAATACTTTAGAATTTTTGGGATGTATTTACCGATTAGCAAAAATAAGATATCATTTTGATTAATACTTACAATTTCAAGGATCAGTTTGTGAACTCACTATTCAAAGAAACTACAATTATAAGAATAATAACTTGAGTTTATATATATATATGGTGTAGGGAGCATTGTCTACTGCTGCAGTATTTTGTTTACAATCATGGGCAATTACAATCAAGGGACCTACTTACCCTTCAACGTTCAATCCACTTGCACTTGTTTTTGTTGCCTTTGCTGAAGCTATTATACTTGGTGAACCACTAACAGTTGGAACGTATGAATACTTTTCCTTCTTATCATTATTTATAACAATTTTCATTTCTTCTTTAAACTGCTATGTTTGACTCTTTATGTCCCCTATCACAGAATCACTTGGTAAATGGTAACACAATTAGAATAAATCTCCATTTTATAAGTGTATGTATCAAAATAAAATCACAAATACTAATATGGTGTGACACCATGAGAATCAATTCAGTTCTATTAAACATGTGATTAATGCTTTGATTTTAGGTTGAATTGTATAGAAGAGTATCTCTTAAGAAATTTCAACCCTTTAAACGAATCTTATCTTCCTATTTTCAGTGATTAGCCTGCGACCCTTGGTTATAGGGTATATTGAATGCACAAAAAATAAGTGGAAACTACTAAAATTCCCCAATATTATTATTTTAGTAAATGTTTTAAAAATTTGACCAAAGATCAAACTAGTTAGATTGTAGGGTCATAGTTCAATTGGTCCAATCACTAATGAATATATTTGCAGGTTGCTGGGCATAGTTTTGATCATAGTGGGACTGTGCAGCTTTCTATGGGGTAAAAGGAATGAGATGCCCATTTTGCCACAAACAAATGTAGAGGGCCAAGAATTACCAAGTATGGTTGGCAACCATACCGTGCCTTAATCAACAAAATAATTCGAGTGGCGACCATTTGAGTGGTTTCTGTGTGAAATTTCAGTAGTCTTAGTATCATGTTTAGAGTGGCATCCAAAACATGAGTTATCAACTTCATTTTTAAAAATATTTTTTGTTAATGATACGTAACACAAATTATACTTTTTTTTCCTACATCTGTGCAATCTTGTATGAAAACTTTACTTGTTACTACAAACTGACTATTGAGACTCTGAGATGAGTATTCAAATGCATCTTTTGAAGGACTGAAGTTTGATGATGTGTTAAGATTCAAAGACTGAGTGCCAGCTTTGAAATCACTGCCACAATCATCACATTTGTGGATCAATCTTAGAATTATAAGCTTAACTGATTGAGATTTTTGTGACATCTCTGCATTGAATGATGGCCTAGGAGGAGGACTTGAAATTCTTGTGCACTTCAGTAGATTCAAAAGCTGCCAAATTGAATTACCAAAGCTAAACAAATTCAGGTTCTTGGATTTGTCTTAGTGTATAGTTGAAGAGGACAATACCATCAGTTTGCAGGAAGATTTTCACAACTAGAAGGGTTAAATGCTTCCATTGTAATCAAGAACTTTGGAAGAATGTAGGAATGTTTGAGAGGATATGTATGATTAGAAGATAGCTTTGACAGATTGAAGAATTCAAAGCCACGCTAGATTATTGAAAAACTTGGTATGAAGAGATATTTTTTTAAACACGCTAGTTTGAGGCCAGGTTCATTTCTGTGGTGCAGCTGAATCATTTGACATAACTAAAAGCCAGCAAGTATATACATGCCACAATAAACAAGATCATAAATTATTGTATAATTATGCGTAATGAAAAGAGTAGATAAATATGAACTAAACTAAGTATACATATGATGTGACATGAATGTTTCTAACTCAAGACCATTATATATCTGAGCAATAAAAATGTCCCACATCGTTTAGAAAATAGAATATGCAATGGTTTATAACCTTCCAACACAGCATAATGTTCGCTGAGTTGATTAACACCAACTTGTAACCCATGTGGGAGCAACAAGGTGATGGAACATGGCTGTGTCTTAATAGGTTGGGCTGTAGGGTACACTATGCTGGTCTGCCCACTCCAAGTTGAGAGTTGGGCCATGGGATTTGGGCGAAGGCCCAGGCCTCCTGGTCACTAGAATGGAGGGATCCGCATGAGGCTGGTTTCACAGAGCAGTGAACACTTCCTTCTCTTGACAGTGGAGGGATTACAGACTGCTGTATTCTCGGCCCAAACAAGCCTGGTGAGCCTAGCACATTGAACCATCATTTTTTTTGTTGCTTTTCTCAATCAAGTTAGGGAAGGGAACTGCATCAGATTCATGCAATAACTGTGTTTGTGCTACTAATTGTGTCCAAAATAAAATTCACTACCATCCACTAACTCATGCTGTCAATCTTTTATTTCCTTTTATCTGCCCACCCCCAAAAGCTTGATAGCACTACTTAAAAATTGTGTAAGACATCAATGATGATAGGTGTGAGTTCCTGTCCTGGTGGTCGAATTTCACAACCTCTCTTTTATGTTGATTATAATATATGAGGCAATGACTAGATCAATGTTAGTTGGTAAAAACAAAATAAAACATCTACATGTCTTAAAATTCAAAGTTCAGCTCATATTTATTTTCTATTACTTATGTCAAACTAGCATTCAGATTACCATCTCAAATTCCCAATTGTAAAGATGATGATAATGATTGCAATCTTCTATTTTTGGAGAACGACTTCAATTGGCTTTGGACAATTTTCAAGTACCAGCCTAGGGCGTCATAGTAGAACTCGACACATATATACATGTCTCAACATTCAACTCGTATCAATTGTAACGAAGATGATGATTGCAATCTACTTATGGATAATGGCTTCTTCAATTGTCTTTGGTGCTTGGACATTTTTCAAGTACTGGTTTATGGCACTATGGAGAAAATTTCCGATGCATACTCGACCATTATTTTCATTGTGGCTTTTCAAAATTTATGATTATCAAATGTTATGCCACTTGGTAAGTACTCGTACATATATTGAATTGAAAAAAAGTCCCTTAAAAATCACAATCACGTCTCTGGGTCATAAAAAATGGAAATCACTGAGTCATCAGGATAATATTTCGTAGCAGAAAATCAAAAAGGAAAAGAAATTTCGACTATATAATTTATCGGGGCATCTGAAGTTAAAAATCGACCTTTCAATGAGCTACGACGGGATATATAGAATTGAAAAGTTTAAATAATTCAAAAAGAAAATGGAACACTGATGACTCCATCAAGCTATGACAACACTTTAAATAATTCAAAATTCCAATGATGTATGTTCCAGTTCTCTCCAATTTTGTGGGGCTATATTATATATAATACATAAAAGATATGCTACACAATTTTTTCCTTCAAACTTCAGTAATGAAAAATACCACCCAAAACACCAGAAATCTGTAGCAAGGCTTCCACTAGCACACATGTTAACAGCCCAGCAGCAATTGAAATCAAAACAAATGGGAGTCCACGCCACAATTGAAGATAAATAGAAGTGACATCTTCAAGCCGGAGATGATATGAAGGGACATATAACACTCATTTCCAACCATTCGCTAGAAGCAAGACGGTAGTGCAGGCCCATGGCAAACAAAAGCCAACACAACATATGCTATCACAAGTAGGATGACTATAAGTGCAATCCTGCAACACGGAAACATCTTGTCAGCAAGTTAAAGATCGATGAATTGTAATCTGAGGTTTTATAAAAGTAAGATTTTGTTGTTTACTACTCTGAATTATTCTACCACTACTAAAAACAATCACCATGACATGAAATTTGCTTAATTGAATTCTTACCAGGCAGGCACACTCAATTTAAATTTTATTTTATTACAGATAAAATGGATATTGCACTCTCAATGATATACAAGTCAGTACAGCAAACAGGTTATTAATTTTTTTACTTGAAATGAGAATTTAAAACCTTGATTATACTGATGTTTTTCCTGCAAATCTTGCTTTCAGTTTCCTCTGAATTCTCCTACAAAGAGAATTGTCTTTGATACGCCAATTTGGAATTCTAAAGCTCTTTCTAAGGTCAAAGCTTTTGTTTCGATAGATTCACTCAATAGGATTCATACTGAATTACTACTGACTTCGTGTGTGCCATGTGTAGACCTAAGTTTCCAACTTTGCAGCACTTATATCTCCATTGCTTAGCAGCGAAAGTTTTAGAATAAACTATACAACACTTTGGTTGTTTTGCTAGCATTGTTGTGTCCTAGTTCATCGTATCAATTTCAACACACTGGTTTTTGAGGTTATAGTAAGAAGAAAACTAAAATATTGTGGCAATTTGTGGTTTATGAGATTTTGTTTTTGGAAAGGTATACCCTACATCTACAAGGGTAATCACCCTTGAATTAGTCATGGACTCATGGGATCATAGTTTTAACTGCATTGTGGGCACAATTGTGACAGCATAGTGCATCATCTACAGTTTTTCGCAATATCAAGAATCATTGCATAACTGTGATCACGACCACAACTTGAAACTGTATGGAATATAATCATTTTATCATTTATCTTCTGGTCAGCACATTGTTTATTAAAGGGTGTCAATATATCAGATATGCAACGAAAAATAACACACCTCTAACTCTGACTAGTTTGTGAGTACATGTATAAATAACTATTAACAGCAAAATAGTTCTACTGGGAAAAAAAATCGGCAGATTGAGAAATTTTTAACAACACTTGAACTTAGAACCTCTACCCAATCTTCTCTTCAAAAAGAACCTTTACCCAATCCCCACAATCTAAGCTTAAGCTGAAGACAATTCAATCAGAATCATCTGAAAGTCTATCAAATCATAACATTTCTGCTTATAAAAAATCATCACATATCTTAATCTATGAGGATTCAAAGGAAACTAGCATACATTTCAACCATGAACATTTGAAGAAAAAAAACCTATCGATCATGCCAAGAGTGATAATTAAAACAGATAAAGAAAAGGTTTTACCAACAGCTTCGCTCGACCCAAGAGACAAATATTCTATCTTTATAGGTTCAACTTATATGGATGCTTTTGTAAAAGAAAAAAAAAAACTTATAAACGGATGCTAAAAAATAACAATCTACAATAACATCGTACAAACATATATATTAACATAGTACTTACGTGAGCTTGACATTCCTCCACCAGACGGTGCTTCTAAAGCGACGAGCTTGCTTTCTGAAGCGAAATGTATTTCCTTGCATATTAGCAGCTTTATCCACCAGCAATTCCAATCTATCACCTCTATCCAAAACTTTGTCAATATTTTCTATCATAACATTTCTTACCTGTAAAAGAAGTAGAAACCTGAGCAAAGACAATCACTGCCACATTCCTAAGTTTGACAAACATTATTCTGATTGAACTTAAGTGTGTTTGTTTCTATTTGATTGAACTGATTTAAGTTGTTTATGAGTTTAAGGTAAAATGATTTACGTTTGGATACTTTCACGGGAAAGTGATTTGAACAGTAAATTTCGGAGTAAAAAACACGTTTAGAGGCAAAAGCTACAAATTCTAGCTTCAAGTCAGAATCAACTCTAGAGGCAAAATCAATTCTAATAAAAAAAACCAAAACATAGCAAAATTAATTTTAAATCTGCAGGATCACTTTTGAGTGTAATAACCACGTTTGAAGGCAAAAGCTCAGATTATAGATTCAAGTCAAAATCAATTCTAATCGAGAATCTCAAACATACGAAAATCAATTTTAACACTACAAACTCATTTTGACTCTCCCAAAAATGAATTCAAACACGCACGCATATGTTTGACCTCACAGTGAATTTGACAGAATCACGATATGCTGTCATAATTTTGACAAAAGCTACAATTAGATTAGAGTTTCAACAAAATCACATTCCCACATGATTCCTCAAAACTCACCATCAATCTAAACATACACTTAATTTTGCAAACTAGATCAGATTAAAATTGAGTTCCAATTCAAATAGCATCTAATTAAACCATCTAAGTTCAAATTTTCAACTAATCACTTGTAATTCAATTCAATCTATCAGAAACAAAATCAATTTCAACAAATCCAAATCAACAAAAAGAAGAACATAACTACTACCTGAGACATTTCACCTTTAAGCCGATTAATCCTATCAGCATTCGGATCACTAGAGAAATACTCCATCTGCTGATTCAAAACCCTAGAAAACTCATCATTCATAGCATACGCTTCCGCAGTCAAAACCGCACGTCCATAACTCCTAACAAACCTCTGATGAATCTCTTCGAGAAACGCAAACGGAATTCTCCGTCCAACACTATCATCCGCCATACACAGCACCGTGAGTCCATCGGTCCGTTTCACGTGAAAAATATACCGATCTTGTGAATACGAAACATGTGTATCGTTGTTTCCGGGAATCTTCTCGAGGATTTGCCGCGCGATTGAGGCGGCGTTTGTTGTTGTTCCGGTGAATTCCGCGAGAACCACCGTTCCACGCGCCACCAGCGCGTAGAGTATACCCATTGTTATGATTCTGGTTCTGAAGAGAGTGATGAGTTTGGATCAATGATTCAATTGAACTACTCTATTGTTTTTTTCTATTTGCATTTTTCTTTTTGAGATTTTTAGCTTCATCATTATCATTATTTGTGTTATCTGTAATTGTGCTGTTTATTTTTTATTTCTTAAGTTGCTTTCATGTTGATTATTTTATTATTTTTGGACTGCTATAAAGTCAAATTTATCCAATAACTTGGGGTGTTAAAACTTAAAAGTGAAAATATTTTAGGTAGTTGAATTCTTTTTTTACTATTTGAAATATGCATTTTTTTAGTAAGAGGGTGTACTATTTATAGATTTGAAATATGCACTTTTTTAGTGAGAGGGTGTACTACATTTTAAAACATCAATTATTTGAATTGGACTAATATCTTGAAATGAAATAAGTGCAGATATTTTTCGTAATTCTTGGAAGTGTCTTACGAGTTTTTCTTCTCTTGTTAATTTTCATCAAAGAAAAGTATTGGTGCATTATCTTAATTTTCAGAAATTGAAAAACAAACCTTCTAATTAATTCATTATAGGTACTCGTATGATTAACTCAATTGTTATGGATAATGTATAATATATGTAAAGTCTGATATTTGAACTCTAACTGGCAAAACAACAAAAATGTATTCATCCAAATAAAAAAAAAAACTTCTAATTAATGCTCCTAAAGTATTCCACACCTTATCAACTATTTAAGACCTGAATTTCAACGAGATAAATATAGTTCACTCGATCTTATGGTTCAATATTCATTTTATAATATGCTTCTGTTTTTTTAGAGGACTATATGCTTCTATTTTATTATATGTTTCTATGACGTACTTAGAAATAACTCTTTCGTATTTTATTATATGACACAAAAAAATTATTATAATCGATTAATCTCTGTAAAACAAACATGATAGATTAGAGAATCATTAGTGAAAAATAAATTCAATTTGTCAAAAAAGAATTTAAAGATATTTTATAAAGGGTTTTTCTAACATGTGCAAATTTGCACATGTTAAGAAGTTTAAAGTAGTAAGTGTATATTGGAACTTGTGTATTTTATATTAAATAGTATATAATTTTTTTAAAAATAGTTGTGATTTTCAATAAAAAATTGATTCTTTTAGTATCATTAACATGTGCAATATTGTACAGGATAACCAAACATTTTCTTAAAAAAGTTCACTGATAAGATAGTTAAGTGTTGAGTCAATTCCCTCAAAATAAAAACAAAAAAAAGTGTTGAGTCAAGGTATTTGAAGTCGGTAGACCACAAAGTTAAAGCAAACAATTAATGAGATTTATGATAGGAGACTACGGCACAACCACTACAATACTATGACAAGATGAATACAAGGCTCTAAGAAAGATCCATGAGGCCAACAAACGTGTAGGCATAAAGCAAAATTTCAGTGAGATATTTTAAACACTCTAAAAAATAAAATAAGTAAATGATCATTTTAGTCTCTAATTCTGCACCTCAGTATCACAAAAGTTCTTGTCTTAGGATTAAATGCAAAGAAGTCATGACTCTACACTTCCGTTATCATTTTAGTCTCTAATTTTAAATAATTATGTTAAGTGATGATGTGACACATGTTTTATGATGACATAACATTTGATGTGTCACAGAGACTAAAGTGAAAGTAGAAAATGTCACTTTTGTCCCTGAACTAAAAATCAATATCCCCAAATTGAATTTCAAATCTCTATATCTCAAATCGCTAAATGTCATCTAATTACCTATTTTGTTCAAAATCAATCTTTCATTAAACACCAACTTACTATTAGGTCTCTGACTGTGCATACTTATTATCAGTTAGATGACATTTAGACATTTGAGATTTAGGAATTTGAGATTCAATTCGGAGATATTGATTTTTGGTTCATGAACCAAAGTGACATTTTCTACTTTCACTCAAGTCCCTAATGCATCATATGTTATGTCATCGTAAAATATGTGTCACATCATCACTTAACATAATTATTTAACGTCGGAGACTAAAGTGATAATGGAAATGCTGAGTTAGAGACTTCTTTGTATTTAATTTTGAGTCATAAACATTTGTTACAGTGAGGTGCAGAGTCAAAGGCTAAAACGATCATTTATTTAAAAAAAGTTAGATGTTTTTTAGGCCTAATAAATTTTTTAATATTAAACAAAAACATATTCATGATTAATTAATTTTTATTTATTTAATTAATAAAAACAGTATAGCAAGTGGTTTAGTGGTCAAAATGCATAGAAGCACCCAATATAAAAGTTTCCGAGAACTTAGCTTAGTTGGTAGAACATTGCAAAATTTATGCAGGGATCGGAGTTCAAACCTTGGACATTTTATTTTTCTATATTTAATTGTGTGAACTCTAATCATTAGACTACTGGACGTAAGATAAATTACGTGAAATCAAATAGCCTAAAAGTGTGACAAGATTAGAAGAATACGGTGGAAGCAAAGGTGTATGCATCATGCATGTCCAGATGTACTAAGAAAAGCTATAAAGTGGAGTACTTGTAGATTTTTACACCCATTTTGACCTAGAAGAAAATCACATATGACTAGCTCGATATGTGTTTAATTGTGTCAGATACTATGTAAGACTTTTGTGCATCAAAATAAGGGATAGGAGGAACTCTTTCTAATCATAGGAAAGTTACTTTTCGACCACTAAATTAAATAGAGCATAATTTTATGGCCCTGTTTACTGTGATAGACTTTCATAAGTCTCCTACCGTGCAAAACTCAAATAATTTAGTTTTTTTTTGAAGACTTCAAAAAATTTAGTTTTAACCGTTAGATAATAAAAGTCTAATGATTTTATCATGTACAGTCAGTACCAAATACCTTTAATTCATTCCCCCTTTTTAAATTCTCTCTCCTTTAAACCCATATCTGAAGATGCTAGAAGTAGAATAAGCTTGCAATACAGAAGGATGCGGCGAAGAGGGGCAGCCGACGCGGTAAGAATATGCAGCAAAGTGAGCAATCAGGAAGAAGATCGTAGAACTAGAAGGATCCACTCTTTGATTGTTGAATTCTTGTTGTGATTTTATGGGTGTCAAAGGTCAAACCTTTTACAGTTGATTCTTGAACATTCATTGTCATGACTCATAGATGTCAAAGGTCAAACCTTTTACAGTTTTTTTTGTGTGAAACCTTTTACAGTTTATTCTTCCTTAAATCCAAATTTTGTTTACCTAAAATGGATATGAAGTTTGATTCTTCTATTCATTGGGTTTGGCTAAAAAAATCTCAAGTAGATAATATACCAATCTGAGTACCATTTTTTTCTAAATTTATTCTAAATCTCAAAATTAATTTTTTGGTAGACACGTGAACATTCTACCATGAGAATGGTGAAGGGAAAATGGGTATTTGCATGGCTGAGAATTCTGCATCAAAGAGAGTTGATTTTATGAGGAATATGCAAAGATTAGAGAGTGAATTGATAGAGGAAGAACAAATGGAAAGTGACTTGAGATTATGTTTTTTCTAAGGGTTGTTTATAATTGATGAAAGCTCATAAGAAAGAGACAAAGAAAAATAGGTAATTGATAGTATTGATTGGTTGAATTTCTGGTCTAAACATTACATTTGAGAGGTTGTTGCGGGTGGTGGTGTTGGTAGGCAAGCAAGCAGAAACATGGAGGGGAAGAGAGAAGGATGAGTGTAAAAATAATTTAGTGTTAAAGAGAGTATGTTAATGCCAAGCTCTTCAAAAAATTTCAAATACATCCAATGATTGATATCTATTTTGCAAAAAAAATAAAAAATAATCAAGTCTCTCACGGTAGGAGACCTAAAGAGGTCTCCCACCCTAACGATTGCCTAATTGTATCATGACATTTAAAACTAGATTTTTTTCAAAACAAAAATATTTTTTTTTTTTGTTGAGAAGGGAAATATTTATTAGGGAAACGGTGGATGATTAACATCAACTAAATTGTTAAACATCATTAACAATCTGAAAACAACCCAACATTCATCATCATATGAAGCATTTTCCTCAATATCCTTTCATACCCATCACTCCAAATTTCTTACACATTCAATTTCTTCAATTCTCATAACAACATGGCTTATTATTCTCTCATTTTCCAAACAATTTTTTTTAAATCACAGATTTAATCCCCCTTCGAAGAAAAAAATGAGAAATAAAATCCAGAATAATGCATAAATTTGGTTTGCAAAAAATTTCAATTTACAGAAAGAAATGAAGAATAAATTTCGGCAACATAACTTTGTGTAGATCTTTGCCTTAAATTTTTTTTTTTGTAGATCTTATACTTTTTCTTACTTTGTCTTTTGCTTCTGAATTTTAATATTTAATTAAGGGTTTATTTTTATATTTGAAGAAGTAGAAGCAAGAATGGAAGCAAAATATTTAAGGGCTTATTTTCTTAGTTTTCAACATGTCGGCTGAATTGGATCAACAGTACCAGTGCAATTGAGAAATGGGTTTGATGTTAGTGGTGGTGGTGATGGCAATGGTGGTTGTGGGTGAATGGGACATGGAAGAGAGAGTGTGAGGTGGAAGATAGTGTAAAATATAATATAGTGTTGATGGAGTATGATAAGAGTGTGCTCTTAATTTAATCTAACAGTCAAATTTTACTTTGCTATGATGGGAAAGAATTCCTCCTACCCATCCTAAATGCTACCCAAAATAACATCTATATTCTAAAAATGAGTGCATTGCACGTTGCTATTGGTTTACGTATAGTTGTCAAAGCAAGCATTTTTGTTTGCCAAAGTTGTCAAAGCAAAGCTTAGCATATAAAAATCTGGATTTGAAGAATTTGGATTGAAAGTTTTCTCTTATACTATTTTTATATAATGTCTTCCCTTTCTTTATCTGATAAATATATCGACCACGTTACCATTCTCCCGAAAAGCTCATGTTTCTGAAGAATGTTCTTTACAGGGAAGTATGTTTTAACCATATTTATGGAATGGGACTAAAAATAGTGCCTCAGCCAGCCTTGCATATATTGTTAAAGCAAATGTTGATTATTCTTGAAGGGAGACCTCACTATGATAATGACAAATGAGAATGAGTTAGAGTCGTGTATTCTCTTAACTTATTTTAGTTATGATGTTGGTGTATTTTTTATTTTCTTGGAAAAAGGGATGTCCTATTTTATCGTTACAATAACAATTTAAGTTAGGAGATAATTTAAGTACATTTTCTTATGTGATTTTTGTTTCGTTTTTCACATATAATCAACATGTTGTACTTATAACAAACTTTATGAAAATTATGGATTTGAGAAATCATTGGTAGTTATGAGTATTTTCGTAGTCACATTTAAACTTCTATCATTCAACCTTATAAATGATGTGGATATGTATAGTGGATGATGATATCACTAGGGGTATAAGTGGTTCAGACAAACCAACAAAACCGAAAATCTATTTAAAATACTCAACACATATTGAGGGTCAATGCGAAATATAAAATGAGGCATTTTAAGTTATTAATAATTTGTGCAAAAAAAATATTTGTTTCTATCATTTTAAGTTATTAAAACACTTGGAGTTGAGATTTTATTGCTTATATCATGAACACATAAGATACATCTTATATTCATACTCATTCTGCCTAATGGCGTATAAACAGGCAAATATGCCTAGCTACAAGATGTGTTTGAGTATTTAAGACCAAAGGACGAGCTATCACGTCTCTGGTATTTGGAAGATGATGTATGGTCACTGCGTATACCGCCTAAAATCAAACAATATTGTTAGAGATTGCTTCGTTGCTGCCTACCCACGAAGTTTAATTTGCAAAGTCGTGGAGTCCACTGCTAGACAACTTGTGTAGTTTGTAATAATGATTTGGAGGATGAAATGCACGTGTTTATGCATTGGAATTTTGCTACCGATGGTTGGAAAAAAGTGAATCTTTAGGGCAAGATAGAATCATACATGACGTCAAGTGGTAGTTTTTTTATCTATTATCTTTAATATTCTTGGAGCACTTGAAGTGGAAACCATGCTAGATTTGTATATATTTTATGGAGTATTTGGCACGCATAATGCTTGTTTATGGGAGCGAAAATCGGTCATTGCACATACATCTTGCGTCCTAACATTATATATGGTTCGAGATTACACGTGGTGCCACCATCCCAATGATGATGTGCAATCTACTACTCCAGCTTGGTCTAAACCGCGGGCAGATTGGATCAAGTGCAACTTCAATTGTGTTCTTTTCGAAGTTGATGATGGAAAATTTGGTGTTGGTATTTGTTTTCAAGACAGACTTGGAAATTTTATCCAAGCATACTCCATGGTCTTTCCCTTTGCGACAACTGTAGCTGAGTGTGAGGCTACTGCTTTACAACAAGCCCTCTAAATTTCTCTTAACCTTGGCCTCAATCGGGTGGTTTTCAAAACTGATTGTCATAGTTGTGACTGCAATCCTTAATAATAGCTCTTATGTGAATGAATTAGGAAATTTACTATTGAATTGTAGGACTTTGCTCTCATCTAATGCTAGTTATGCTCTAGTTTATATTAGGAGACAAGCAAATAGAGTCGCTCATGATATTTCTAGAGCGTCTATATTACATGTTAATCTCAATACTTTCTATCATCCTCCATTTTGTATCCACTCTATAGATTGGATCAAATGAAATGAGTTAACTTAATCTAAAAAAATTGTGCAAAAAAAAGTTAGTGATAATATTTGTTTTACAAAAGTAATATTTTTACTCAAAATTTCACTTTTCGAACTTTTTTGGATGCAAAATAATTCATTAAATCATCGTAATCAATTTCATTTAACAATTCCATTTCAATCGATAATAAAACAAATTCATTTGATCTTTGTTGACACATTGTTGACTTTATATAATTATGTATATTATTTTTTATATCATTTTCCACTTGTATTATTTCTCTTAAAAAAAATTAGCACCAAAAATAAATATGAGGTATTGGGTATAATAGGTAAAAAAAGTTAAAATAAAATAAAATTGAGGCCTAAGGCAAATGCCTTGTTTGCTTATAGCTTGGGCCGGGCATAACTACTCGGGGTGGGCAAACTCGAACCAACCCGTATGTACCCGACCAACCCGATGCAATTGGGTCCAATTGGTTCGGGTTAATATGGATCACGGGTTGTATGTGTGTACTTTTCAGGACGATGGGTTTAATCGGTTCAGTTCGGATTGTGAGTTTGGACCCTTATGTACCCTAACCCGAACCGAATCATTACTACTATTAATTTTATTTATTAATTATTATTATTATTAGTTGTTTGTGTGCCGCTTTTCTCTTCTCTCCCTCATATGCTTGCAATTTCAAACCTTTCATTCACATCATATTCCATTCATCTTCATAATAAGAAACACAACAACATATCATGACAAATACATATCACAACAATAAGCGTACAACCCATAAGGTGAAAGAGGTGAAATGGATCAAAGACAGAGAAAAACTGCAACGAATCTGAGAAGCAAATTTAACCAATCTGAAGTGAAGATTGAAAATGGTGGATCCATTTTCTTTCACGTTCTTCTTCTCCTGTTCGATCCCTTTTCTTTCACGGTTATGCTTCGGGTGAAAATAACTGGCGAGAGAAAAGGGTTACTTCTACCTTCTTTCCATCTCTAGTTCTTCTCCTTTTGTTTCACAAATTTTTTATGGGGTTTATCAGATTTGATACTTTCATGATTTTTTCCTAAGAACCCGCAAAACTGAGCCGAATAACCCGTCAACCTGAAAAACCGAACCTGGAAAAATCCGAAGTCTAAATTTTCTATGTTTGGGTCTCTATCTATAACATGTGGGTTGGTCCGGATTGGAGGTTTAGACCCGAACCCGAATCTAACCAACCTTATGCCCAATCCTAATAACTATGATAGTATTTGAAACAAAAAATGTTATCAAAATCATTAAGTAAAAATATTATCATTAAACACAATATATATAACGAGGAATCTAAATTGTGAAGAAACAGATTGTTGTGTTAAAAGATAAATTTTCTAGTATTGAAATTTTTGACAAATAATATACCCTATCCAATGTGCATCTCTTTGTGCCATTACATCTCTATTTTCGTATAACAGGTACAAGCAACAAGTATAGAAAGGAAACCTAAATTTATTGAATTTAGAGTAAATTACACTCAAATCCTTTAAAAAATGCTTGAATTACACTCTCCCTCCCCTCTTATGTTAAAATATACACTTTAACCCTCAATATATTTTTTTATTTTTAATAATTAGCAAAAAAATAATAATCTAACATACTTTGGGAAACAACCCAAAATAAAATTAAAATATGTGAAAAATTACTGAAGACAATGGTTATTTAAAAGTTAACTTTATACTTAAAAAAATAAAATTAATAGCAAAATATCTAAATTTAATTATTATTGACATTTAAATTATAAAGAAATGAATTTATTTTTCTTAAATGGTGGTTCAAAATTAGTATATATCATAAACATATTTATTTAAGTTAAAGTAGATTAAAGTGTAGTGCATATTTAATTATTAAGGGATGTGGTAGTAATTCAAGCATCTTATACGGGAGGGGATTATAAATTTTTCTTTTCAAGGGAGGGGAGTGTATATTTTAACATAAGAGGGGAGATGTGTGTAATTCATGCATATTTGAAAGGAGGGGAGTGTAATTTACTCTTGAATTAAAAAACAATTATCCAATATGTAGTCAACAAATATAAGTTTTTAGAAGGAAAGCAGTCAACAAGTATAAATTTTTAGTTGAACATAAGATAACCCTTATCTTGATTTGACGTTTTAAATCCAATTCAATGATATTAAAATGAGTCATGGGGTGTTCAACCGACGACCGTGTTTTAAAGAATATACCATTTATATAATATATCATTACTTCTCGTCTCATTTAATTATGATATAAAACATATATCTTATACGACTGTCAGAAGTATCTATTTTTCTCTCTTGATAAACGACTAGCTTGTATACCTAATAGTTAATCTAAAAGGAAAACTACAATCCAACTTGAAATACCAATGGGTATGGTCATTTAAAACGACTATAAATACTCTATCAATTTGAAGATCTCTTCCTCACAAAATACACATCCTTAATAATGGAAAACAAAAAATATGCATCTCCACCTTTCTCCCCAAACTCTGAGAATGAGTCCTCTAATAACAACCCAATGAGATTTTCCACACTCTCAAGTAGCTCATCTGTCATGGTGGGAACCAAGAGAGACTACATGATCTCTCATATCACCAACAACAACAATGAAACATTGATGATACCAACATCATCACCCAGACAACTATCCTTCAATAGGAATATTGATTTCCATCAAAACCCAAGGGAGGAACTTACCATATCATCCACCAAAAACCTAGGGACAGACCCTTGGGTTTTAAGAACAAGCATAAACATACTTTCATTATATACGAAAATATGGAAACACTCATGGAAACCAGAGGTTCCGGTCTTGTCACTGATGTTACCCTTCTCCACCCGATATCTTGTACCCCATATTTACCCTTTGAAGGACCGTTCCATCTGGTATCTATATTTGGAACATATGTAAATGCTGGTTGTGATCATGTTCCTCCACGATTCATCATTGATCCAACATGTTCCTCTTTTTCCATATACCTCTCTGATAGTCATGGAAAAATATTTGGTGTAGTTGTTGGTGGGAAAGTTAATGCAGCCGATGCAGTTTGGAATTATGCTACTCTTTTCGAGATACACGAGTTTCAAAGAATGGTCTATATCAATGGAATTATTCAAGAAATCAAAGAAGATGACCCAATATACGTCGTTGGTGTCATCAATAATGTTGTTCATGTAGCATGTGAATCTAACAACAACATTGTTGTTCATGCGCCTCCAGGCTTCAATCGTGTGGATACCAATTAAACTCAGTCGAGTCACCAAATGCCCCCTCATCATCTTTCTACGAATAAAAATGACATTAAGTGAAACAACTCCACTTGCACTAATAACTACCGAATATCTAAAGACTCTTATTTGTTTCTCTTTGTTTTTTTTTTCTTCCAAAAGTTTGAATAAAATAAACTTAATTTCTTTTTCTTTTTGGTACAAAAAGAGGGCTTACCTTCTTATTTTTATGTCTTAGTTAAAGATATTAATAGTTGAAAATTTTAAAAAGATATTACCGGTGTCTTAATTTTATGTATCTGACAGTCATATGCCAAGTATTTTCAAGATTTTTCATAGTAGTTATAAGTCAATGAATTTTAATATATAATAAAATAATGAATTGTATCAATAAGAGAAACATAAAAATAGGTTCGTAAGACCGGTCCTTGATAAAAGTAAATGTTGTTTGAGAATTTGATTTTAATGGTCATGATAGAGAGACAAGATATGATACATTAATCATATTCTGTTTAAATCTCATGTTTGATGCACCTTAGAAATATGATAAAATAAACCATTTTTCTATCCTATCCTGATTTTCCTTTGTAATTTCTATCCTGAGTATAGATTGGGTTAGAAATTATCCTGATGAGATTAAAAGATTATTCCATATTTATTATCTTAATATTCTGTCATTTTTAAAATAATGATAGCATGCATTTTTTTTATTATAATTAATAACATGCCATTTTTATAATATTTAATTAATTATGAGAGCAATTTTTTCATTTAATTATAATGATATCATGTTTGTTATCATATCCGCGTCAAACACATGATATAGGATTAATGTTTATCGTGTTCTTATTATATCTTATCTCTATCCAGCTTTATATCATATCATATCTATATCCTATCATGACCATCAAACGGACCCTAAAGTCTAAACCATGATCCAACATAAAAAATTCTCCATTATCGCGATACTGTCATGTTGAAGTTATGAGAACTCAATTTTTCTGATTGTAGTTTTTTCTTATTGCCTTTTGTTTATACTATAGTTTTCCTTTTAATAAAAATAATATGGTAAGATATAATTGTATGTTCTCTCTCAGCTTGACCCGTTTTTTCTATCTAACTCGATAGGTTAGGTTGAGTCAAGTTGATGTGGTCCAATTTGACAACTTTAAATGCAATCATTGATGTCTCAATGAAAAATTTGCTTTACCATTTAAAAATATGTTTTTTTATCTCCTATTTTTTTGACAAAAAAAGAAAAATAAGAGATATAAAAATAGATTTTTAAATGGTAAGGCAATTTTTTTGTCCATTTTTACTTCTATCCCCAATTTGACTACTCCATTTATTTTTGTTTCATTTTTTAAGATATGTCATATTTATTTATGACGAAGTAATACTTATTTAATGACATAGAATATTTTAATCAACAAAAAAGAGTCTAAAAAATATTTCTTAAAAAAAAAAAAGTCTAAAAAGTATTGTTACGTTACAAATGAATATGTCACATCACAAAAAAAAGGTTCAAAATAAGATGAGGGATCAAAGTTCCAATAAAAATTAAATAGAGGGGCAAATAAATCGATTTTTAAAATAGGAGGACCAACACTTTAAAAAGAAATTCAAATTAAACGATCAAAAGTGCATTTAAGCTAAAATAAAATAATGCATAATTATTTCTTAAAAAAAAAACATAATTATATCATATGAATTATCTGAGATTCCACTTAGGTATTCAACCAAATCACTAACAATGTGGATTATGTTTTGTGAAGTAGAAACATTTTCTTTCACCTAGAAAAGTAGAAACTATTTGTACAAATCTTTCACATAAAAAAATAGAAACTATTTGTACAAAAAAATAAATAGAAACTCCTTTTTTTAACCCTTAAATTCTCAAGAAAAAGAGGTTATGATAATTTAAAGTTCGATCTTGAAATAAATAAAGTATGATAAAAAATTGTTCTATCAAAAAATTAAACTCAAATTATCCTCTAAATATTTATTTTTTCTGACAAAATCCTCTAATTAATTTGTCACCGATGAATCTCATTAACTACTAACACTTTTGCAACATGGGAGTTCCTAGTGATTGATTCTTTTGGTCTTTGGAATCATTCAACGAGTTATCTATCGGTAGAGTTCATGCATTAGTCCACGAAAACAAGTTAAGAAATCAAATTGAAATGCCTCTTCAAAGAAAAGAAATCAAATTGAAATTGAAATATCCTTTTTATGTACATTCTCTGAGCACCATCAAATTGTAAATGACATTATTGCCATTGTACAACTCCTTTAAACGTAGTGAAATTATAAAATAGTCACTTATATAAACTATTTTAACCAATAGAATTTTCAATTAAAGGCTTAGAGACAAAAATGACTATCCGACCAAAAATGCCAAGTAAAAACTAAAAACGCTTACAGAAAGAAAAGACGCCTTCCTTAACACCGTAACCTCCTTAACGAAAAACTGCAAAAAGTGGGATCATTCAGTAACAGACATAGACATATTTATATAGTTTGTTTTATTTATTAATTCCATAAATGAAGATAGAAAGTGAATTGAATTTTTCTTCTAAGCAGAGTGAATTGAATTTGTGGTTCATATTCTAAAGTTTATCATATTCTAAAGTTTAGTAGTATTCTTCTGATGTGATGTGATGTGATGTATCAAAACAAATTAATCATATAAGTATTACAAGAGTATGAATAACACACTTCAATTTTCTCTTAACAATTTAATAAATAATTCAATTTCTTCATTCTCATTTCTTTGATCATAATCAAATTTTATTGATGGCATCATTCTGCCGGCGGTGTCCCGACGCCGGAGCCATTGCACTACCCGCCGTCGTTAAACTCCGGCAACCGGATATAACTGCCGGGAATTGCGTGATCAGATATGGTTATTTCCCTCAGCAGACGAGGATGCTGAGAATGAAGTTGACGGTGGTTGGCGCCGCCGGCGACGGCGGATCACGGCGGAGAAAGGAGAAGGTGGGATCATGCAATTACGCGGTGGAGGATGGGAGTGTAGGGAATGATGACGTGGCGGGGAGGAGTGGGAATAAAGCAGCGGAGGTGGCGGTGGCCGCGGCAGCGACGGTGGTGATGGGTGTCGGAAACAGAGTTCTTTATAAGTTGGCTTTGGTTCCTTTGAAACAGTATCCTTTCTTCCTTGCACAGCTTTCCACTTTCGGGTACTTCATTCACTTTTTTTTTTCCTTTCTTTTCTCAATCTTGTAATGTCATACATCTTTAATCAGAAATGTCAGTGTTACAGAGTTGTTTGCACTTAATTTTTTTAGAGAGTACAAATATCAATGATTAGTGGAATTTTGTGGATTTAATCAAAGTTTAAATAGCTGTTAGAGAAGGTTCAAATCCCAGTTGAGAGGTGTTCACATTTAGTGTCTGATGGTAGCTCGAACAAAATATAGTTGTTAGAGTAACGGCCCTACCACGAACCTTATATCTACTAGGATCATGTCATGGGTAGACAACTTAAGTACGCGCTTATATCATATGAATGGTTGTGTATAAGCTATTTCTTTTATAAAAGAGAAAATAAAGTCAAATAGTTTTTATATAAATTATAATAAGTTGTTTTTTAAGCTATCATAGATAGCTTATGGAAATAAGCTGTTTTCACAAGCCCTCTCTCTTAAACAGTCTTACACGTGATATAATGCCAATAGACAAGCTCAAATAAGACAATCCACCTTTATTTTAATCCTTGAATATGATAAGATTTGGGGAGTTGAAATGAGGGAGTAATGTGCTTGTTTATGATTTTTCCAGATATGTGATTGTGTACTTTGGCATTATGCATATTCGGCACCGTGCCGGTATTGTTACTGATGAGATGTTAAGTTTGCCAAAGACTCCATTTGTTGTTATTGGTCTCTTGGAGGCTCTTGCTGCTGCAACTGGAATGGCTGCAGGAGGTAGTTTTCCATTCTTTTTTCTTTGCTTTGGAGTAAACATATCAAATTTTGTTTCTATATTACAAAAAGTATTTACATTTCGCTGTAGGGCATTTTGTTTATGAGAGTGAAAAACATTTAGTGTTGTTAAACTGATGTAATGTAATATACTATACACTCGTTTTACTCAAACATTCAATCATATATCTCACTACGATTGTATCGTTTAAGTAATAATGTTATGTTATCCTTTAAAAAACAGTATTGTTATGTTATAACAAGATGATGAAATGTACTTAGGTTAACGTGTAACACTTGTTTATTAGACTACTGCTATTATCATCAGATATAATAAGACAGTGTATTACTTATTAGCATGAATAAAACATATTTTTCTATCCCTCCCCTTAGGTTCAACACTAGTTTGTGATTCATCTTTGGCTTTTGTCATTAGATGGTATGTTTAAGTTGCATGATTTTTCTCCTCACCAATATGATCATACAACAACAACTACCAAGCCTTTCCCCACTAAGTGGGGTCGGCTACATGGATCAAATTATGCAATAATGTTCTATCATACATCATATTTCGGTCCAACTCATAATCTGAATTTAATCTGATAATTTTCTGTGCTCTTTCTTGTATCAGCAATTCTCTCAGGAGCTTCAATTCCAATTTTGTCTCAGGTAAACAAATCAGCAATGCGTGATTTATCTAGCAGTCGATTATCTTTACTTAGTTAATGATATTTGTATCCAAATGAAGTATATGAATTTCAGAATCATCTACAAACCTTTGATACAAACTAATATGAACTGAAAATTTCTTCAATACTGATACCAAATTGGTGTATGCATACTAACTCCAAAGTAGAAGCCCTTGGATATGTTTCGTCCTGTATGGCTAGTCATGTTCTCCCTGGTTGCATATTTAGTCAAAAAAATTTAAAAAACTTGGCCTCTGTTTAGCTCATCTATGTGTAGGTAAAACTAAAGAAGCATAGTTAATTCGAAAACTTATTCTGTTGCAGACCTTTCTAGTGTGGCAAATTCTCCTGTCAATTATTTTTCTTAGGAGAAGATATAAAGTCAACCACCTTCTCGGATGCTTTCTTGTCACAATTGGTGTAGTTGTTACTGTAGCAAGGTCAGTGGTACATGTTAATTTTTTAAGTGATGCCATGTTTTTGTGGTGGCTCAGTTTGTGAGTGTCACTAAGGGCAATGCATTCTTGAATCTTGAGGCTGTAGTTAAAAATATGGCCATGACTTAGTTAACAAACTAATTCTGATAGTTGCTAAACTTCTTGGCACCGGTTGCCTGTTATGGAATTTTTGGGCAAGTTGATTTAATGATATTAGGATTCTTCAACGTGTATGTTTTAAGAGATTGCATGTCAAAGACTTTTTAGGCCCTGATTGGATAAATAATTTTATTAGGCGCTTATCATATAAGTGCTTATATATAAGCTATTTTTATAATAAAAGATAAAATAAAGTCTTGAAGAGCTTACGAATATATGCTGAACACAGCTTGGATATGTGATATAAGTCGTGTTCATAAGCTCTGGAAAACAATCTCACAAGGGATTATGCCAGTATGATATTAGGTTTCTTCTTCAACACTTGTTTTAAGAGATGCAGGTCAAAAACTAGTTAATGCTTTCAAATTGTAAAAATTATGATTTCATATGTTAAATCTTATGAGGGACTCCACATGATATATTACTTGTGTTCCTTTGTGATTTTTAAAATCAAAGTTTGAAGGATTTCCTGTTTAATAAACATTGGAAACATTACTCTTTACAACATTGGAAATATATGTTACTTTACTATCCGGTAGGAACTATCTGAGATTTGTTTTTACTGTCTAGGCCTTTTTATTTATACCACTATTTACTATTGTAGTGGACCTGATGCTGGAAATTCATTAAAGGATGGTGGTTTATTTTGGAGTCTTTTGATGATTGTTTCATTTTTACTCCAAGCAGCTGATACAGTGCTGAAGGTTATTATTGTCTGCTAAAGTTCATTGCATTTTCTTCAACTTTCAAACAATTTATTTTATTGGCTAAAACTGGCATTATCTTACTTTGCAGGAGCTAATCTTTTTGGATGCAAACAAAAAACTAAAGGTAGGCACAGTGTTGACTTCCAAATTGTTTTCATTCATAAATTTATGCAAATCATGGCTTTTAAAAAGTATGGTATTGGGGGGAGTCATGGTCGCATTGTGATCCTTGGTATTGTGGATAGTCGTGGACAAATGCAGCCTCCATCGTGATCAAAAAAACCTTGATGTCACGGTCCAATTCACAATTGCAAACCTTTATTTAAAACCTTTTGAAAACAATATTACTAAATTGCAATAGCAATTTTATAATAACTTCAGTGATACATGATGGATTCATTTTAATAATCAAAATCGACAATGCATTCTTTTGTTGTTCGACACTCTAAACTAGATTTTTTTTAAACTTGTATTTTTCATTTTTCCCGTGAGAGGAAATAATACGTTAGTATTATCTGAAACAGGGAGGCTCTGTGGACCTGTTCGTTGTCAACTCATATGGATCTGCATTCCAGGTAGGTACCCTTCAATCTGTCACAAATATTCAACTTTTGTACTACATAGAAATGTTTACAAATATCCTTACCAATGTATGTCTAAATGACTAAAGGTACACATATATGATCAGTGTAGGCACTATTCATATGCCTTCTTCTCCCATTCTTGTCAAAACTATGGGGTGTCCCCTTCAGTCAACTACCAAACTACCTCAAAGATGGTGCAGCTTGCTTCCTAAATGTTGGTACATTATCAAGTGGTACGCTCTATATCCTTTTCCATATTATCATGTCTTTTATAGATCAGTTTTGGTGTGCGTACCCTTAAAAATGTTAGTATATTAAGTCGTTATATTAGTATTTTCTCCTTCACCAGAGTTTGAATCTCAGTCCTTTAACTCCTCAAACACTTGGACAAATCAACTGAGCTAACAAAATCCTATTTTGTTATTTTGATTTGTATCGTCTCTTATATAGCCTCAATGTTACAAGGCAAGATGAATTTGCATGTAAAGTTTCAAGAATTGCAATTATCTGTTTGACGGGATTGGCTGGCTCACAATCCTAATTTTGTATTCTTAGTTTTGTGATTATTATGATATAAAAAAGATGTTTTTTTTGGTTCCAGGATGTGATGGTGCACCTCTGCTACCATTGCTGTTTATTATTGTAAACATTGGTTTCAATATTGCACTGCTTCATCTCCTGAAGATCTCTTCAGCTGTTGTATCTTGTCTTGCTTCCACATTTTCAGGTATGCTGCTTGTTTCACTGAAGTTGATATATTGAGTAATGACAACCATGAAATATCAAATTATTTACTATTCTTGCAGTGTGTGCATGTGTATGGAATTGAATATTCTTGTTTCATTTGATCTTGTTTTGAGAAATTTATATCGAAAAACTAAGTTCATGTTTGAATTCTCTTTTTGGGAGAGGCAAAAATGATTCCGGAGACATAAAATTGATTTTGGTATATTTGGGTTCTCGACTAGAAATGATTCTAACTTGAAGCTGAAATTTGTGTCTTTTACTTTCATGAAACGTATCTAAACCTAAATAATTTTTCCTGAAACACACTTTTTGCTAAAATCAGTTTTACAAAATCAATTTTCACCGTTGTAGAATAAACACATACTAAATTACAAATGCATGTTGATGTGAATTATGAGGTTATACTCAACTGATACATATAATTTGGCTTTGTGGCAGTTCCAATATCTATCTATGTGTTCACACTTCAATTGCCATACCTTGGTGTTGCCTCGTCTCTTCCCACAGGCTTTGTGGCAGGGGCCATAGTTCTCATTATTGGGTTACTCATTTATGCATGGACTCCTTCAAATGGCTCTTCAGGTGCTTCCTTCTCAGAGGGTTCCACCTAGAGAAACAAATGAGTTGAGATTCTACTGTAGAAGGTTCAACACTGAAAGTAGTAACAGATTCAGGCCCAATTTTCAATGATGACTATATAAAGGAGAAGGAAAATGTTGTTGTTGTATATTAGATGTTAACTCAATAAATTGCTAGTAGGTATTCATGTTGAGCTTAAAAGCTCAAGTGATAAAGAAAGAGTAGGGATAGAAAAGTTATCAAAATCCAATTTTTGTGTAAGCTGAGAAAGTAAATAAATGGATAGTAAACGTCAATTTTGTTGACTAAGATATACACTTATTATGAATATATATAATATAAGTAACTTTTGAAAAGCATTATAGCCTCTCCACTAATTGGAATAGGACATTGAACTGTATTTTATGTTGAATCAGGTGATATTTGGAAGAGTCTATTGAATCTTGTCTTATGATATAAATACTTGTGTGGGTGTGGTGCTTTTCTGACAATAGAGTAAAACGAAATCTCCCACAATTTAAAGAAAAACTTGTAATATTAGATGGAAAATGAGTTTGAATGTTGGTAGATCACATTTTACTCTCTCGTATTCAATTTTTGCTGACTTTAAGTGGAGTATATTTTATTTTCTAGATGATTACTATATAATAATAAGTATTTGTCGAATAAATACCTAATTTAATTATCCAAACATTCATATCATAAAATTTGAATAATTTGAGTGACTTAGAGTAACTAATATGACATGCAATGACACAAGTGGTAAAAACTTGAGTCTTTTACCATTTGATCTAGGCTTCTACCTCTGACCGATACTTATGAAAAAACACATGTTAAGAGAGGTCAGTCTCTTAAATTGATCTCAGTTATCTAAAGGGATTAATCTCCACAATTATAGGGGAGAGATACCTTGGTTTATATATCTTACAATGATGGTTTAAGAGCTCTTTTAATGAAAAGTTTGATTTCAAAGGAAAATGTAACAAGTCCCACATCGGAAGTGTTTGAAAAATAATAAGGACAACGGTATAAATATGTAGTAAATTCTTCTCCGAAAAGTCCTTTTTTTCTTCTCTGAACCACGCCTTGATAAATTTACAAAGGTGAAAGTTTAGCTTCGACTCTTGGTGTATGTTTTGGGACTTTCTGGTTGTTGTAGAATCACGATATTTATGTTGAGGTTCTGTCATGCTCATTAGGTACCAAACATAAGTTTGGATGTCGATACCCACTTGTAGAAATTTCTCAACTTTTTTCAATAATTGTAGAAATTTATTAATATTGTTTAACCTCTCGATAAAAATAATAACAATAGAAGACAGCTTCCCGATTTGGCTCCAAAGGTTAAAAAACTTGTAATTCTCTGAATTTTACTGAGAATACTGCTCTTCGCCCTACACAAAACGCTCGCATCCAGCTGAACTGACGAAAATGCCCTTGCGTGACTTAAGTCAACTCACGTACGTTATAAGCTCTGCGTGACTTAAGTCACGCACCATTGCATGTGTGCGAGTTAACTCACGAACGTTGGTCAACTCACGCACGTTGGTCGGTGGTCAGAACTCAAGAACACACGTTTTTGTGGACGGTGGTCAGTGGTCAGTTCTCAACCTTCAATCCACACGTTTTTTTATCAAGTTTTACACGTTTTTTGACCACATTAATGGTATTTATAACTTATACTACCATTCCCACCTATAAATACCCTATACTTCCCTAATTCCTCACACCATATCATTGTCTACCCCTCCTCACTCTCTCCCTCTCTTTCTCTTCTTCTTTTTTGCTTCTATAGTATATATGCTCTTCACACCCCTTTAGGTATATACCAGTAGTTTTTGGGGAAGTAGTGGTCCGTCGGGTTGGGGAAAGGACATCATCGCTTGAGGTAAAATTAGGTTTGCTTCCTTTTACTTCCAAAATCTTTTTACCATGGGTAAAAATAATCATCATGGGAGTATAAAAGGAACCAAATTTAAATTTACCTCAAGGGATCTTGATGTCTTTTTCCTCAACAGGACAAATCACTATTTTCCCCAAGAGCTATTGGTATATACTGAAGAGGGTGAAAATAACTTTTTACCTCAAGAGGGTAAAATTTATGTATTAATTATTGTAATATTTGAATGATATTAATAAAATCAGAGTTAGATTTATTAATTTTGTTTTTTATTTTTATTTATTTTATGTTTATGATTATGGATTGAATAAATAAATATTGTATTTAATGATATCGAATTTATTTTCTAATTTTGTATTTATTTGCATATTAAATAAATAAATTCGAATAAAGACTAATTAAACTTAGCGTAAATTCGAATAAAGAATTGTAATAAATAAATTCGAATAAAGTTGCGTATTAAATAAATTCGAATAAAAGTTACATTACATGACATTACATTCATAATTGCATTTTTCAACTACAACAATTGTGTTACCTCTTAATAGTGCAAATTCAAAGTTGTTAAGCAGCAGGACTACAACATTCGTCCATAAGCGCTTTTGTTTCAGTCAAAATGTTAAATTCTCGTTGGTCTTGGTTTTAAATGATAGCATCCAAGTGCCAACGGAATGAGGTCCATACCTTGACACTTCAATACCATCATTTAAACGAAGCCAACAAGAATTTAACATTTCGAATGGAACAAAAGCACTTCCGAGCGAATGCTGGAGTGTTTGAATTGCCCCATCCAGAGTAACACAATTGTTGTAGTTGGAAGGTACAATTCCCTACCTAATAACGACATTCTGGCGGAATCAAACTTATATAATACATTCGGGTTGCACCTTTAAACTACAATAAATCATCTTACCTCTGAAATGGTAAATTCAAAGTGGCTAAACTTCAGGACTCCAACATTCGCCCGACAATTCCATTGTTCCATTCAAAAAATTAAATTATTCTCAGGCTTGGTTTAAATGACAGTATCCAAGTGTCAAAAAAATGAGGTCCATTCCTTGACACTTCAATACCTTCATCTAAACAAGCCTAAGAATAATTTAATCTCTTGAAAAGAACAATGAGAATGTCGGGCGAATGCCGGAGTCCTAGCGTTTAAGAAGTTTGAATTTCCATTTCAAGGTAAGATGATTATTGTAGTTGGAAAGTGCATTCCCTACCTAATCACGACCGCCACCTAATCACGATCTTTTGGCGGAATCAGACTTTTGATGATATTTTCAGTTGATCTCACCAACGTTGCTCGCATATCGATTCACTGGAACATGTTATGCTCCCAAAACATGGTCGTCACGTTTTTGTCGTTCGTCAATTCCACCCAAGTGAATGATGCTCTTCCATCGTCGAGCGTCTCATTCAAATATTTCATCAAACACTTGGAGTGCAAATTATACATAAACCCTAAAACTCATAACTACAACATCAACATGCAAACATCTAACCATAATTAAGCAACATAAGTCATTTACATGTAACATTGTATCATTTCTTGCAAGCAAAATCAAAATTTAAACAAACCCTAAATTTAAAAAAAAAATTCTAAAACTCAAAACCTACAACATAAACATGCAAACAACTAAACATTTAAACACAAGTCATTTTCATGTAAAGATTTCTTGCCAAAAAAAACCAAAATTTAAACAAACCACAAATCTAAAAAAATTCTAATTAAGAGAAAAAATCTAACATATAAACATAAAAGGTTGATGATGTTTGATTATGAAAACTTACTTGTTATTTGAGTGTTGTTTGATTTGAACTTGAAGGATATTTGAATTTGGTGATTTTAGAGAGATTTTGGAGAATTTTTAAGATTTTAGATGAGAAATGAGGTGTTCTGCCTTGTTTAAGATAACTCATGCTGGCTAGTTAACTCACGCTGCGCAAGTTAACTAACGCACAGTTTTACACTTGCGTTAGTTAACTTGCGCAGAGGTAAAATTGACATGGCTGCAAGGTGGAAGTACTTTGTGTAAGGGGAGAGCGGTATTCTTTTACTAATTGAGTCAACTCAATGTTTGTGCTTAATATCAAAACTTTTTAGTATGATTTTAATAGAATGAATATGATGAATTTGTCAATCTGATACACTATTTTTGCAGCTATGTTTTTACTGTCACGATAGTTAAAAGCTATAATTATGTAGTTGAAAATGAGACGGACATCATAAGCTATTATTTAGTTGTTAGAGGATTTCAGTCTCAAAAATAAGATCAAATAAGTTACCGAAGCTGAAAATAATATTTGACATTTAGATTATGGAAATAAGTTGAAAATAAATAGTATGCCAAATCACCAAAGCTGTTTTTATAAGCTATCATTGATTGCTTATGGAAATAAGTTATTTGCATAAACTTTTCCAAATAGTCTAAAAAATGTTTATGCCAATAGATAAACTTAAATAAGTCAATTTAAACAAGTCTACAATCGGAGTTGCAATGATATAAAGAACTACAATTTCACAATTTAGACCGTGGTCGCAATATGATAGGGTTTGGGGAATCAAAATGAGGGAGTGATGTGTTTGTTTATGATTTTTTTTTCAGATATGTGATTGTCTACTTTGACATTATGTATATTCGGCACTGTGTTGGCATTGTTACTGATGAGATGTTAAGTTTGCCTAAGGACTCCATTTGTTGTTATTGGTCTTTTGGAGGCTCTTGCTACTGCAACTGGAATGGCTGCAGGGGGTAATTTTTTACTCTTTTTTCTCTGCTCTGGACTTCATTTTCAACTCATTCTTCTAAGCATTATGTGCCCCACAGGGATGTTCATCGCTTTTTTCTATGCTTCCAAGGGCTAGGGCTAGGGGGTAGTAAGCGGTTGAGGTTAGGTTTGACTATTGTTTGGCATGCTGTGTTGTAGACTATCTTGAGCTCCCTCAATGATCTAATCTTTGCTGAGGGGGTCGGTTTTTGTTGAGTCTTTGATGGACAGTGTGAAGCTTTCCTCGTGGAAGTGGTTACTAGGTAAGAACCCTGGTATCCCTGCTCTTTTTAAGAGTGGGAGGCCAATCCTGTCATGTGCTGGTCCCGGTAGGGTGTTGCGGTGCAGACGTTGGGGTCTCGATGGGTTTGCGCGGTTTGCCTTCTGATTCTCGGCCGCCCTACTGTTGTTGTTCCTCGCTCTGGTGTTCTAGAGTAGGGTGGTCTCTGTTTGGTGAGGTGTTTTGGTTTTTTGGTGTCGTGTTGTTGGGGAGGCGTTAGTGGCGCCATGGGTTTCTTGCCTTGTTCTGCTCTTTTGCGTTTGTCCTTGTTGGCTTGTGTGGTATTGTGTAGGGATGTTCTGGGTATACCTTATACCCTGCCCATTGACAACCTACATTGTATCCCTCTTTATTTCAGTTATCTATATATTTTGTTGTTTGCCTTTCAAAAATAAAATAAAAATTACAAAAAGTATTTACGTTTCGCCGCAAGGCATTTTGTTTATGGGAGTGAAAAACATATAGTGTTGTTAAACCGAAGCAATGTAATATATTATACATTTGTTTTACTCAAAGATTCAATCATATTTCATTACTCTCGTGTTGTGTTGTGCTATCCTTTGCAAATCAACACTTAGGTGCTCACTTGCATTTTTCCTTAATTGCTGTCATCTGCCTGATTTATTTCGCAGTTGACGATCTTTACTTAGTTAATGATATCTGTATCCAAATGAAATATATGAATTTCAGAATCATCTACAGACCTTTGGTACAAACGAATATGACTGAAAAGTTCCTCAATACTGATACCAAACTGGTGTACGCATATTAACTACATCAAAGTAGAAGCCCTTGTATATGTTTCCTCCTGTATGGTTAGTCATGTTCTCCCCGCTCTCAAATTTGGTCAAAAAATTAAACAAACTTGGCCTCTGTTGAGCTCATCTACGTGTATGTAAAACTAAAGAAGCATAGTTAATTCAAAAACTTATTCTGTTGCAGACCTTTCTAGTGTGGCTAATTCTCCTGTCCATTATTTTTCTTAGGAGAAGGTATAAAGTCAACCACCTACTTGGCACAGTGGTACATGTTAAATTTTTTAAGGGATGCCATGTTTTGGTGGTGGCTCAGTTTGTGAGTGTCACTAAGGGCAATGCATTCTTGAATTTTGAGGCTGTAGTTAAAAATATGGCCAATACTTAGTTAACAAACTAATTCTGATAGCTGCTAAACTTCTTGGCAAAAACAAAAAATACAAATTTAAATAGATATAGTTTAGCGTAAGTGTGGTTTGGGAGCTTAGAGTCTCACTCTCAAGCACATACATTGAGAAAGACACCAAGCACGACATGGACATGTCGACACCGATAATGTCAAACTTTGAAGAATGCATTGTCTAGGCTGATTACTAAAATGAGCTCATCATGTATCACTGAAGTTATGATAAATTTACTACAATTTAGTCATACTGTTTTCTACAAGGTTTTAAATAAAGATTCGCAACATGAAAGTTTGTGATCGCGATAAAAGACGCATTTGTCCATGACTCTCCGCAATACCACACTTTTTAAAGCCATAATTTGCAGGAATTTGTGAAGAAAACAACTCGGCAGTCAAAATTGTGCATACCTTCAGTTTTCTGTTTGCATCCAAAAAGATTAGCTCCTGCAAGCAAACTAAGAAAATGCCAGTGTAAGGCACAGAAAGTATTTGTTTGAAGGTTGATGAAAATGCAATGAACTTGACAAGACAATAACCTTCAGCACAACATCGGCTGCTTACAGTAAAAATAAAACAATGATCAAAAGACTCCAAAATCAACTACCATGAATTTCCAGCATCAGGTCCACTACAATAGTAAACAGTCGTATAAATAAACAGGCCTTAGACAGTTCCTACCGGATAGTAACATATATTTCCAATGTTGTAAAGAATAATGTTTCCAATGTTTTACAACAGGAAATCCCTCAAACTTTGATTTTAAAAATCACAAAAGAACACAAGTAATATATCATGCGGAGTCCCTCGTAAGATAATCATAATTTTGACTTTGTTGTACGACATGAAATATACCGTTACAATTTGAAAGCATTAACTAGTCTTTGACCTGCAATATCTTAAAACACATGTTGAAGAAGAAGCCTAATATCATACTGGCGTATTCCCTTGTGTTGGGAGAGGCAGAAATGATTCCGGAGACATAAAATTGATTTTGGTATATTTGGGTTCTCGACTATAAACAATTCTGACTTAGCTTGAAGCTCAAATTTGTGGCTTTTACTTTCATGTAAACGTATCCAAACATAAATAATTTTTCCTGAAACACACTTTTCGCTAAAATCGCTTACAAAATCAACTTACCGCTGTAGAATAAACACATACTAAATTACAAATGTATACTGATGTGAATTATGAGGTTATACTCAACTGATATATACAATTCAGCTTTCTAGCAGTTCCAATATCTATTTATGTGTTCACATTGCAATTGCCATACCTTGGTGTTGCCTCATCTCTTCCAACAGGCTTTGTGGCAGGAGCCATAGTTCTCATTATTGGCTTACTCATTTATGCATGGACCCCTTCAAATGGCTCCTCCAGTACTTCCTTCTCAGAGGCTTCCACCTAGATAGACTATGATGAATTTAAAGAAATGAGTTGAGATTCCATTGCAGAGTGTTCAACACTAAAAGTAGTAACAAATTCAGGCCCAATTTTTAATGCTGAATATATGAAGGAGAAAGGAAAATGTTGTTGTATAATATATTTACTCAATAAATTGTTAGTATGTATTCATGATGAGCTTAAAAACTCAAGTGATAAAGAAAAAGTAGGTATAGAAAAGTTCTCCAAATCCAATTTTTGTGTAAACTGAAAATAAATAAATGGAGTAAAAGTCAATTTTGTTGACTAAGGACATTCATTTATTATGAATATATACCATAATATGTGTAATTTTTTAAACCCTATTTGGCCTCTCCACTAATTGGAATATGACACTGTATTTTATGTTGAATCAGGTGATATTTTAAAGAGTGTATTGAATGTTGTCTTGTGATATAAATATTTGGATGGTGTGGTACTTTTGTGACCACAGAGTAAAATGTGATCTCCCACCATTTAAAATGAGAGAAAGCTTGCGAGAATTTTAGGTGGAATGAGTTTGGTTGTTGGAATATCACATTTTACTCTCTTGTGTTCAATTTTCACTTACTTTTTTTTCATGTTTAGTATATTTCCATTTTCTATTTGATTATTATATAATAACAAGTATTTATCGATTAAATACATAATTTAATTAACCAAACATTAATGTCATCAAATTTAAATAATTCAACTGACTTAGATGCTGGTGTATGTTTTTTTACACTAATGAAAGCTTAAGGTAACTATTTTTTACACCGATGAAAGCTTAGGGTATCAAATTTGTATGTTTTTTCACACTTGGATTTTATTATATTGGTAGGCGTTTTGTACTTGTATGTTGTTAACAAGTGGTAGAAACTTGATCTTTTAACTATTTGGTTTAGGATTCGATCTTCGACCGATATTTAGGAAAAAATATATGCTAAGAGAGGCCAATATCTTAAATTGATCTCAGGGAACAAAATATCTCTCTCTAAATTTACGAACAAACTCACAACAAATTAACAACATACAAGACAAAATGCCTACCATTATGATTTAATCAAAGTGAGTAGAATATCTATATCTCTGAATTACGCAAATCATTAACTGAAGTCGATCTTTCAATAAGAATCAAACGAACAGCATAAGAAGACATGAAATCAAACGATGACCAATAACACAACGCCGCTGAAAACAAAATCATAAAAAAAAAACTTATCTATATGAAAACCATTTATTATTTAGATTAAAAGAAAAGAAAAGAAAAAATTCACAGGAACGATTCCAAGTTAAAAAAATAATTCAGACCCACTTCTCTCTAAAAACAAAGCTTAAAACCTAGTTTATGCTTTTCTTCATCTTCTTCAGCAGCTTTCCTTCTACTCTCTTGGTCTATGTTTGATAACTCAGTGGGTATGACTGAATTATGGTGATTTTCAAAATGCACAATGGTTCTGGCATATCCATTCTGTTACCGTACATAGACTTGGATATACATACTAGAAATTTCTCCTCTTTTAAAAAATTGAATAAAGCTTCAAACTTTGACGCACAATACCGCCGGGGTTCTCTCATTTCGGCTCCCAAAGGTTAAAAACTTGTTATTCTCTCTATTTTACTAATTGGGTCATTCAATGCTCCCTTTGATTTCAATTTACAACTTTTTTAATACTTATGTTTCATATTTAATGATGTGGTTCAGATTTTATCTTAGTTGTTGGAGGATTTTAGTTTTATCAGTCATAAGCTAGGAATGAATGTTTTCTTTCGGCTAGAATTGTGCGCGAGTAAACAGTTTTGATTTCATATAAAGTTTTAATTTTGGTATAGTTTATGTTAGAGTTATCACTTGTGACGTACGCAAGTCTTTGTTATATTTGTTAGATGCTTCAAAAATGAATGTACTTGAAACTTGATTGAGTTAGGTTGATTTTATATGATTCAGTTGTTGTTGTTGTTACCGGATGACTTGAGAGATCTCTTAAGAGTCAATGTATTTCTAACACTACTGATAGATTCAATGAGATTATCAAATGTTTCAACCTATCAATCCATTGCTTTAAATCATGATGTGTGGCATCATTGAGTATTGACAAAGAATTCAAAATTAAGCTATAGTAATGTTACTCATCATCACAACTTTTTAGCTATTTGGATTGGAGCACACCAACAATACTTTAGACTTAGCAAAGCGCAGACACAGGGTTCAAGTTCTGCCTGTGTAACATTTGAATTGGGGGTCTCGTTTCCTATTTGTTTGCACTCAACATCTTGAGTACAAGCTTTTTGTTAATTTTGTCATAAATTACACTCTGTCCTTCATTTGGTGTATTAGTGATTTGATGTATTGTATAACATATTTCTGAATTGTGAGTTGTTTTACCTTATGTCTTAATCATAAGTCATGTTATCTATATATGTTACTGACTTGGTTTTATGGACTGTTAGTATCATGCAATTGTATGGTTACTTTGCCTTGAGCTGCGTAGCTTTTCTTCCATAGGTATTCTTCACATTTTGTTCTGAAGAGATAGTCACACTTCCTCTCAGAGAGTACATTCTTATGAAATCGGAAAAATTCAATATATTCAACTATCTTTCACTTTTTTTAGGAAAAAAAAAGAAGGAAAGATAGTTAAGTACATTTACTTTTTTTTATTTCGTATAAAAAAGGAAATATCTTTACTTAATTACCACTAATTATAATGAAACCAATTTTTATTTTTATTTTATTATAACTGAGTCAAAAGGGGTAAATCTCTTGTTTAATATTGTAATTTATTAGGGAGTATTTTATTTCCAGTTTTTTTTTTTTTTTTAGAAAATTTCCAAAATAGCTGAAAACATTAATTTTGAGGTTGTAACGTGTGTGTGTGTATATATACATAGTTTTCATTTCTGCTTTGTCTGTCTGTGTGTTAAGTGGATTCAAACCAGAAGAAGCAATGTTGAGAGTTTGTCGATTACGAGTTGGAATGGCGATTCCAAAACTCTCTTTACTTTCCACAATTCCATCACTATTCTCCTTCTCTTTTCCTTCCCATTCTCACTCCCAAATCCACACTTTTTCCTCCACAAAAACCTTCCATTTTCAATCACCTTCTTCTCTTCCTCTTTCACCATTTACTTTGATCATGTCTCCCAATGCAACAAGTACTCATTTTCTGCAAATCCCACTTTTTATTTTCAATTTCTGTTTTTTAGGCAATCTTTTGCTCCCCAAAGATTAGATTGTCACCTTGTGATGTGATGTAGAGTTTCAAAAATCAATAAAAATCTGGTCGTTGTTTTGTTTTCAGCTTTCTATAGCACTGGGAGTAGTGCTGTTGAAGGTGGCGGGGAAAGGGAAGTATTGGTGCAGCATTTGTTGGTGAAAGAAGATGACGAGAAATTATTGTCGGATCTTCAAAAGAGACTCTCTGCAGGTTAAACAACTTGGACTGTACAATTTAAGTAATGTAGTGTTGTAAAGTGTCTATGCGTTTATTTGGTTCCGCATTTAGATGATGATAAATTGATTCTAGAGGTGAAGAATTGATTTTAACGCATATGAATGTTCCCGATTAGAATTGATTCTAGCTTGAATCTAGAATTTGGAGTTTTTCCCTTTACAATTGATTTTTAACCTCAAGTTTATTGGTCAACCTACCTACCTCAACGTATTCAAATATAAATAAAACTGATTTTAAATAGAAATTAAAAAAGCGTGTTTGGTTATGCTGTGTCTATTCTTTTGTCTAGTTTCTTACGCTTGTCACTTAATAATATTTGCCGTTTCAAAAAAAAAAAAAAAATTTGTCACCGTATAACCAAACACACATCATTGTAGGGTGTGGTTTTGGAAGATATGATTTGTTCAGTTTAACTTTATAAGGTTTCTTGTTGTGTCCAGGTGAAGATTTGAGCGATCTTGCTGTGGACCATTCGGTTTGCCCATCCAAGGAAGAAGGAGGAAGGCTTGGGTGGATGAGAAAGGGACAAATGGTATGCTTCTTAGGTTCAATTAGAGCTTGTGCTTAAGGTTTCTCAATTTACTCATGATTTGCTACTTTTTGTGCTTGTGGCTTAGGTGATTCTAGTTGGTATGCATCACTCTCTTATTACTGTAAAGCAAAAACTTTCTTTGGGTTTATGAGAAAGGGGCAAAGGATATATTATGCTTTTCCTTGGATTTTCTTTTGCTAACGATAATTGTGCCATATGATTCTGTAGAGTGAAGTTCATGAAGTAGAAATATAGACCTAATTATGGAAGTGCCTTTTCTAAGATTAATTTTACATTATAATAGTACAATTATGTGATTGGACATATCT
Organism: Medicago arabica; assembly: GCA_946800305.1. Lineage (NCBI taxonomy): Eukaryota > Viridiplantae > Streptophyta > Magnoliopsida > Fabales > Fabaceae > Medicago > Medicago arabica. The sequence goes on from OX326970.1 coordinate 6,060,694, forward strand.
TCGATGATGTAAATGCTACAGGTTCCTGAATTTGAAGAGGCTGTGTTTAGTGCACCTTTGAACAAAGTTGTAATGTGCAAGACAAAATTTGGGTGGCAGCTGCTGCAAGTTTTATCTGAAAGGTAACCTGACATATTTTTTTCTATGTTGGATGGTAAAATGTGATTCTTTCGGATGGGAAATTTATTGAATATTTGGTTATTTTGGTAAATCCTTATTTATTGTTTGATCCAATTAGCCAACGTCACCTTGTAAATCTTAAGGCTTGGTAGTAGTAGTAGTTGTTTACTTCAGTGAGTGTTCTTAAGCCTCGTAAATCTTTTCCTTTAACTATTAGGGACGAATCGGTATTTCAAGACATTCAACCTGATGAGCTGCATGTGAAACTTCAAGATCCCAATTTCTCGAAGGAAGCACAATTAATTGATGTTCGAGAGCCTGAAGAAGTGTATGCTCCTATTTCTTTGACTTTAACTAGTTTTTGAAATAATTGAAATGCATTTACTCATTTAGTTTAGTACTATTAATACTTAGTAGCCTGAATTTGTGGTGATAAGTTGATGAGGAAAAGAGTTTGCACAAAATAGACAATATCAAGCTGATCTATAATTAAATAGAATAGAAAGTTTTGAGAGAATTTCAATAATAATGCACTTTTGATATCTCGTAGACTAGAACATGTACTTTTGCTTGATTGAATGGGATATTCATTTAGTAGCTTACACTTTTATGCATCTATTTTTTTCTTTAGTTTTTTGAATTGTCCTTTCATCTTACAATGATACTCTCATCATACACAGGGACAAAGCGTCTTTGCCTGGATTTATGGTTCTTCCCCTCCTTCAATTTGGGACCTGGGTGTCTGAAATAAACACCAAATTTGATCTTCAACAGGATACATATGTTCTTGTAAGTACAACTTTAGTAGTCCAAGTTTGAATGGTTAAATTATACGCCTTTGTATTTTGATGTTTGAATTCATTCATCTTCATAACTTGTAGTTTTTTGTTCAATACTGAAGCAGAATTAGTTGTTTAGTTATTTTTGTTGCACACATATTCAATAACTTGACTTCTAAATGCAGTGTCATCATGGCATTCGGTCGTTAAAGGTTGCAAGGTGGTTGCAGTCACAGGTAAATAATTTTTGTCTGATCATCCGGCTTTAAGTTTAAGCATGTCTGTGTGTTTTACCTCGTAACTTGTTGACCAATTACTGGCATTGGTGGTTATTCTAAACATATGCATTGCAGACAATTGTTGCTTTAAGCATGTACTATTTGTATGTGGCTTTTAAGATAGAGAATGTTGTAGAGTAGTTAACACTGGACAACTAATAGAATAACATGGTTTTCACTTTATAATAGTCAGTATTGTCCAAGATCGATAATGTAGTGCTATAGTGTAGAGGAATTCTAACAAACCCTTATTATTCTGCAAACCCGGTTTAGTATAAAGTGTCATCAAATGGTGATTATAGTATTGTAGCATAACTGAAATTGAACAAACTGCTATTTTCTGCAATCCATTATTGACAACACTGATTAAAGTAATTTTTTTTAAGAATTCTTTTACCTCCTAAACAAAGACAGTTCCTATATATGTTTTTGGAATCGGAACTGACATGTTGAGGAATTAATTCTCATGTTCTTAAGTTACTATGACACAGTAGTCATTGTTTTCTAACTTAACGAACAAGGTACGCCACCACTTAGGATGATGATGACTTCTGAAAGGCCACAGTCTTGTTAGATAACCCCATTAGTTGGTAACAATTAGGCAGTTGGGCCCTGTTTGGACTAACAATTTAATGAAGTTTTTTATGGCATAAGTGCTTATGTTCGCTATTTCTATAACTAAAGATAAAACAAAATCATATTATTTCTAGATAAGCCATAAGTTGTTTTCATAAGTTCTTCTAAACGATCTTACATGTCACAAGTGTTCATGCGAGTATACAATATTTCAGGGGTTCAGGAAAATATACAATATTTCTGGAGGAATCAATGCCTATGCGGTGCAGGTCGATCCGTCGATTCCTACATACAGTAGAGTGAAATTTGGTGAGAGGACTCCATCCAATATTTTAGCAAGTCACCCTTTCGGAACCTTCAACTCTTACTTGAGAAGCAAGGCATGAGATGTTCACAGATAAATATTGGTATGGACATGTTTATTCTGAATTGGAGGATTCTTTAGTTCTTGTTTCAAAAAATTAAGGTTACATATCAGGTGCCTATAAGGTGTTGTTTGGTTTCCTCTGCAAGTAATTGTAACTTGCTTATTTGATTTTTTTCTTCTTATTCTCCTACAATTGTTTCCTTTCAATTCCACGGCTTTCTCATTCAGCATACATACTTGATTTTCATGTGGCAGGTTGTTTTAGATTTTACAAATACCATTTTAGATTTTATAGTTATATATATGCTTGTGTGTAAGTTTCATTCAAAAATTGTTTTATTAAAAAAACTAACTTGAATGTCTTTTCATCCATAATTTACATTCAATTCATTAGTCACCTTAATCTTTGACACTAATCAATATGTTGAAATTATAACGTGTGACTACTTATCTCACCATGAATGATGATGTGAAATATTGTGAAAAAAAAGAAAATAGTTAAATACATTTTCTTTAATTTCATATGGAAAAGAAAATACTTTTACTAACTTAATAAACCTGATAATTTGTTTATTATAATTGAGTCCAAAGAGTAATTCTCTTTGTGATTTTTTTTTAATTTTCTAGGGAATATTTTATTTTTCATAATATGTAAAAACTTGGATCAGTTTGGTTCAATCGAATGTAATAATGATGTTACCTACGTACTTGAGTTTGTACTTGAACAAAATAAGGTATTTGAACGTACTTGTATTGAATTTACTTTAACGTATCTAAATTGGGTATGATATAGATAGACTCAGAAGTCAGAATCGAATGTGCTGAGCAAACTAAGTTTACAAAAAGATATCTGAATTGAATACTTATTCTATTAAACAAACAAATTAAAGTTTCATGTCTGAATTGACTTGAATAATGAAAAAAGAAAAACAATAAAACACAAAATTATCAACACAAAGAATGTCATTAGATGATTTTGTGCAAATTCCTTGGTCAATTTTCTTCTTTCCATATACATGAAACATATTTAAAAATGAAAAATTAAATGATAAAAAAATGTTAAAGAAAATGTTGTCTAAGGACACTCTTTAACAATCTTAAATAAAAAATTTATAAAAAAAATTCATGTATTTAATGCATTGAAAATTGAATTATTTAATTTTTCAATAAATATTTTTTTTGACTGGGATCCTTATAGAGTGTCCCATTAGAGCACTCGTTAACAAAATCATTGTTGAGGTAAATACTCATTTTAGTCATTGGATATGTAACGAATAACCACAAAATTCTAAAATAGTCGCCCTAATTGTGCATTAGTAAAAAATAGTCACTAGTGTTAAAATGCTTGGTTAATCTTATCATATTAGTCTCTCAATATACTTATGAGTATTTATTTACTTTCATATCAATCCTTGCAATAAAAAAGTTAAGGTTAGTATTCAAGGCCTATCCTCCCTTAAAAGTCAAAAACTATATTGACCAATGGATTGCATAAATTCGATACGTGAGACACTATGTGATTATTTGTTACAGATCGAGGGACGAAAATGATTATTTGTAATTTTATTTTTTAAAATTGTGAGACAAGGGGTATTTTGGGAATAATATATGCCAGAGGGGTGTAACTTGCGTTGTGTTGGATTCATCCAAAGCAAAGCAGAAGAAGCAATGTTGAGAGCTTGTCAATTTGGCGTTGGATTACCGATTCCAAAACTCTCTTCACTTTCCACAATTCATTCAATCTTCTCTTTCTCTTTTCCTTCACATTCTCATTCCAAAATCCACACTTTTTCCTACAAAAATACCTTCCATTTTCACTCACCTTCTTCTCTTCCTCTTTCACCCTTTACTTCAACCATGCCTCCTAAAGCATCAGGTACACGTTCTCTGCCACTTTTTTTTTCTTTCATTTTTTATTGGATTATCACCTATTGATGTAGTTAAGAGTTTAAAAACTGATTAAAAATTTGATTTTTATTTTTGTTGGTTTTTGTTTTTAGCTTCATATAGTACTGGAGGTAGTGCTGTTGAAGGTGGAGCGGAAAGGGAACTATTGGTGCAGCATTTGTTGGTGAAAGAAGATGACCAGAAACTATTGTTGGATCTTCAACAGAGAGTCGCTGCAGGTTAAAAATAGTTGGATTTTACAATTCAATTAATGTAATATGGTATATTGTTTGAATTGAAGCAATAATTTGAGAAAATAGAATAATTGAACTGATGTTGGAAACTGACATCTCTTGGACACCGAACACACCTTTAATATGAAGTCTCGGTGCTAGATATTTATGGGAGATATTTATTTGTGAAGTTTCTTTCTAAGGCTTTCTTGTTGTGTGTTGTGTGTTCAGGTGAAGATTTGAGTGATCTTGCTGTGGAACATTCAATTTGCCCTTCTAAAGATGAAGGAGGAATGCTTGGTTGGGTGAGAAAGGGACAAATGGTATGCTGTTGTTTAGGTTTAATTAAATCTTGTTCTTAGGGTTTTTCAATTTGTCTAGATTTTGCAGTTAACTACTTTTTGTGGTTACAGTTGGTATACATCACGGCCTTATGTAAATAAAACTGACTTTGTCTGTTAAAGAAGGGTATATAGTTGTATGAAGTTTCTCTGGGTAGGTGAGAAATTGAGGTTCAAAGGATACAATATGCTTTTTCTTGCATTTTCTTTCACTGAATTATGCTAATTGTGCCATGTGATTATGTGAAGGGAATCGGATAGGAGAGAAATGTAAACCTAGTTATAAAAGTGTAATTTTTAAAATTAATTTTACCATTGTTGGAAATTCCACCTTAATTGTGATCCGCCTCTAGCCGCCTTAATTGCGGCATTTGAGTTTGCCCTCATTGCAGCCTCCAACACCTTCATTGTGTTGGACTTAAGAGGTCGGGTTTAGTCCCACATGACCTAGAGACATAGCCTAAGTAATAGTGCTGGTAAGTTTGGACAGTGCGCACCTGACAAATTTTGTAGGGTTGAATTAGACTCAACCCAAACTCGAAGATGATATCGGAGTCTATCCTAGATCTGTTGTTGGACTGCCCGCATTGTCCATGCCCCTAGCCCAATTTATGCCAGGTTGTGAGGTGGGGTGTTGGAAATTTTGCCTTGATTGTGGTTGCCCCTAGCCATCTTAAATTTGGCTTTTGTGTTGCCTTCATTGCAGCTTCGAGCACCTTAATTGTGCTGGGTGTGAGAGGTTGGGTTTAGTCCTGCACAACCTAGAGATCTTAATAGCCGTGAAGGACTTCTTTGTGTGGTGTTGTGTTTTAGTATAGTGAGGCCTGAGAGTTTTATTTGCTTTTGTCTAATAGGAAGTGGATTGTTTTGTGGCTTCCTGTGGATTGTTAGGCGAGCCTAGCTTGGTTGTGTCTTAGGAGAGAGCGTCTATTTCTTTTGTTTGAGGAGTGGTTAATTACTTCTCTCTTTTAAGTTGGGGTTTTTCTGTTTAGGTGTTATATGTTACCTGTGCTCTGCATTGGCAGTGTGGTTGTAACCTTTTTCCACCGGATACGTCTTGTGTGTCGGATCGAGTTTTTTCAACAAAAAAGTACTAATAAATTTGAGTAGTCATCATCTTACAAGTCAAGTTGATTTTATAGGGTTGAATTAGACCAACCCCAATTCTATGAACTACAATAGTACAATTATGTGATTGAACATATCTCTAATTATGAAAATAATGAGACAGGTTCCTGAATTTGAGGAGGCTGCGTTTAGTGCACCTTTAAACAAAATTGTAAGGTGCAAGACCCAATTTGGATGGCACTTGCTGCAAGTTTTATCTGAGAGGTATGTCCAGACATATGTTTTTTAAGTTTGATGATAAGATGTGTTTAGTTCCAATGTGAAATTCATTGAATATTTGGCTATTTATTAACCCTAATTGATTGTTTGATCCAATTAGCCAACGTACTCATGCCTTGTAAATTTACTCCATTAATTGTTAGGGAAGAACCAGTACTTCAAGACATTCAACCTGATGAACTGCATTTGAAATTTCAAGATCCCAACTTCTTGGAGGAGGCACAGTTGATTGATGTTCGAGAGCCTGAAGAAGTGTATGCTTCTATTTTCATCAACTTTTGACTAGTTTTAAATTACTGAAATGCATTCTTGTATGATTTGTATATGTTCATTTAGTTTAATATCGTTAGTACTTACTATGTTGAGTTAGTGATAATAAGTTGACGAGGAAATGAGCTTGCACAAAAGAGAATATCAAGCTGATCTATAATTCACTAGAAAGTATTGAGAGCATTTCAACGCTAATTCCCTTTTGACATCTCTTGGATATCTACTTTTATATGATTATATATTCTAATATTTTTCTTTTTCTCTTTAGTTTTTTGAATTTTGCTTTTATATTGTTTATGTTTACGTCAGTGACTGATTTTGGTTTTCATATCTTGTAATGATTCTCTCATCACACACAGGACCACCGCATCTTTGTCAGGATTTACGGTTCTTCCCCTTCGACAATTTGGAACCTGGGGGCCTGAAATAAATTCGAAATTTGATCCTCAAAAGGATACATATGTTCTGGTAAGCACAACTTTTCCAGTCCAAATTTGAATAGTTAGAAGCCTTTGTTTTTTTTTTTTTATGTTTCAATTCATTCGTCTTTATTTTGATGTTCAATACTAAAGGTGAATTAGCTATACTTAGTTTTTTTTCTTTCCTTTCTCTCTGGTGCATGCATATTGAATAACCTGACTTCTGAATGCAGTGTCATCACGGAGTGCGGTCGTTACAGGTGGCCAGGTGGTTGCAGTCACAGGTAAACAGTTTTTGTCCTTAAAAGTGTAAGCATGTCTAATGTCTATGCGTTTTTTGCCTTGAAACTTGTTCACATGCTGATATTAGTGTAATTCTGATTCCATGCAGACAATTGTTGCTTCATGCATGTAATATTTGTAAATTGTTCTAAGGTAGAGAACGTTGTCCTTTTCAAAATTTAAAAAGATAGAGAATGTTGTATTGTAGACAAATAACTGAATAAAACGGTTTTCACTTTATCAAAGTCTGTGTTGTAAAAAATCTACCCAAAATAAAAGTCTGTGTTGTAAAATAGCGACGCCATAGTCCTATAGCATAGTGGAATTTTAACAAACCGTTATTGTTCCATGATTTAGTACAAAGTGTTGTCTAATAGTGGTTATAGTAGAGCTCCGCGATTGACAACACTAATCAAAATAAATTTTGTGATGATTTTTAAGACCTCCTGAACAAAGACAGTTCCTATATATGTTTCTGGAATACTGACGTATTTAGGAATTAATTCTCATGTTGTAGTCATTGTTTTCTAATTTAATTTAATGTACTTTTAAATGTCACAGTATTGTCGCATAACCCCATTAGTTAGTTACAATTAGACAGTTGGCCTTGTTTGAATTAACAGCTTGGTTATAACATAAACGCACATATCATATAAGTGTTTATGTATAAACTATTTCAATAATAATAAATAGACTAAAATCAAACAACTTATCATATATGCACATGTCATAAGTTGTTTCCATAAGCTCCCCGAAACAGTCTCACAAGTCACAAGTGCTTATGACAAAAGATAAGCTCAAAAAATTAATTCCAAAGAGACCCCTAGTAGATTCATGTAGTTAGAGAGGATGAAATATCACAATGTGTATAAATAATACGAGGGATGTGAGGAGAACGGCTAGTCAATTAAGAAGTGCTATTGTAATAAATGGAGATTTTATGTCATATTTATTTGTAATACAATACCACGGTTCATATCATATATTGTTTTCTATGTATTGACTTTTGATTATGTCGGTGTCAATGTTTCAGGGGTTCAGGAAAGTATACAATATTTCCGGAGGAATCCATGCCTATGCGGTGAAGGTCGATCCGTCAGTTCCTACATACTGATTTACATGATTCTGTCACTTTCCTATCCTTGCACGTTAGCATTTTTCCTTACATGAGATCAAGATTTTGCGAGAGGAATGCATTCAATATTGTAGCAGGTCATACTCTTTGGAAATTTCAACTTTTACTTGAGAGGCAAGGCATTTGCGAATAATACCAAAGGAAATCGTAAATCTAGATGCCTTACCTAAATCTCGACCAATAAATATTGGTATGAAAATGTGCTTATTTTGGATCAAGATTTGAAGGCTTCTTAAGTTTTTGTTTCAAAAAATTAAGATTACATATCAGGTCCCTACAAGGTGTTTTTGGTTTCCTCTAACTGTTACTTTTCTTATTTGATTTATTTCTCCTACAATTGTTTATGTCTGTGGTGCCTTTTCAATTTCATGACTCTTTCAGCATGAGGACAAAAAATTTATGTGGCCCTCTCTGTCTGTGTGGTTCTCCTAGAAGTGACTTTGAGATTGTTAAAATGGTGATTTTTTGGTTTTAGAAATTCCATGTAAAGTAGAGGTTTATTTTTTATTTTTTATAATATAATTATAAAAACGCCTTTTTATTTTAAAAACTAATCATAATTACATTTTTTCAGAATTATAATCATCAATCTATTTTTTTCTTCCCAAAAGCTTATCTAAAAACCTTGCAAAGTTTTTAAAGTGGTTTTGTTATTAAAAAAATGAAACAATCCTGGTCTAAATACCTTTAGAATAAATTATTATTGAGCAAAAGCCAATTTGGCATATTAAGGTGTAGAACTTTGTCATGTTAGTCATTAACTTGAATGAAAACTCAAATAAAACCTTCATTGTTTAATTTATTTATTATTGAATGGTCTGATTAATCTGTTGGTCATTTTAGTTCTTGACGTTTACTAAAGAGCGGAGATGGTAACTTTTCTAAAAACCAACATGTGACAATTTATTCTATTATGGATGATGATGTGGGTAATTGCTTTATAAGGTTGTAATTTTTGATCGCACAAAATCTATTTAGAGTTACGACCTAGATTTCTTTTTATCGGAACATAATTCCCGATCGGTTTATTTCATAAATTGAGCGGGGTGTATAGAGTAATCACCAATTATGTGTAATATTAAGACCATATCAATGTTGATGCCTACAAGAACAAAATTGACACAGTCTGAACTTTCCCTTTACAAAATCCCAATCTGAACCAGTCTATGCAGACCACTTCTTTCTTGATTTTACAACGTGCTTCCAACTTTTGTACCGTATTTATTATTATTATTATCAGAAACTTCGTAGGGTATGCTAAACAACAATGTGCAAACGTGAAGGGTTGTATTATTTTTTTTTGAATGCTTCGATGTATGCTTCGATGTTTGACTCATTATTTTTATTGGTGGCTTTGTTAATATTTACTTAATCTTATGTTAGGTGTCTCATTTGAAATTTTTAATTTTTACATACTTTTTAATTGACTCATTATTTTATTTTTTTGAATAAATTGACTCATTATTTTTAAACTGTTATTATACTATAAAGAGTACTATCTTTCAAAATATATTTAAAGACTAGTATTGTACAATATACATGTGTAGATTTTTCACTTTTTTGCTATGAAAAGAAGAAAACCATGTCACATGTCATGTGGTGTTAATTGTTAGTAACTAACTACTGTTACATATGTACGATGTTATAACAAGATTCTTTGACAATTGTAACAGACCAAAATCCATTTTTATTCTTTCTATCTCCGAAATTTCCTCCAAACCTTTGTCTCAATAAAAACCTTAACCCCTTACAACGTGTGACACACACCAATATCTCCTTCCTTCCTAAAATCTATCACCTTCCTCTAATTTTTTTTGTTTCAATCATCATTCCAATCTGTCATTAATCAACAAACTATCCTTTTTAATACCCTTTAATTTTTCTCCTAAGTTTTTTTTTAGACTTTTTTTTTATGTGTATGTGCTTCCAATGACAATGTTGTAACATTCACCACCTTTTTTCCATCACCTATATTTTCTTTCCTTCCAAATTCCTGCCATCCCTTTTCTTCTGATTGATTCTCCCTTCCACCATGGGCAATTGTTGCTCAGGTGGTACTGAAGACCCTGAAGATAAGGGAGAAAACAATCAACAAAACAACGATGCAAATGGAGATTCTTCAGCTACAACGCCGCCACCATCGTCAAAACCTTCTAAACCATCAAAACCTTCCGCGGCCGGTCCTGTTCTCGGCAGGCCAATGGAAGATGTTAAGGCTACTTATAGCATGGGGAAGGAACTAGGGAGAGGACAATTTGGTGTAACACATTTGTGCACACACAAAACCACCGGAAAACAATATGCATGCAAAACAATAGCCAAGAGAAAGCTTGTGAATAAGGAAGATATTGAGGATGTTAGGAGGGAGGTTCAAATCATGCATCACCTTACAGGACAGCCTAATATTGTGGAACTTATTGGCGCTTTTGAAGATAAACAATCTGTTCATTTGGTTATGGAGTTGTGTGCTGGTGGTGAACTTTTCGATCGAATCATTGCTAAGGGTCATTACACCGAACGCGCTGCAGCTTCCTTGTTGAGAACCATTGTTCAAATTGTTCATACTTGTCATTCCATGGGTGTTATTCATAGAGATCTTAAGCCTGAGAATTTTCTTTTGTTGAGCAAGGATGAGAATTCTCCTCTCAAAGCCACCGATTTCGGTTTATCTGTCTTTTACAAACAAGGTTTTACATTTTTACCGCTTTTTTTTTTATATAAAATCAAAATTTAAAGTGCATGGATATCGTTATAATTACTAGACACAAAATTTTGGTGAAATATATACCAAACTTATACTATGTTAACAAAACTATCAATATGTTTTCTCATACTAAGTTTAGGATATGACATAATTTACAAATTCAAATTCAAGCATATTATAACATGGAAAAGATCTTTTTTTACAGGTGATCAGTTTAAAGATATTGTTGGCAGTGCATATTACATTGCACCTGACGTGTTGAAGAGGAAATATGGACCAGAAGTAGACATTTGGAGTGTTGGTGTCATGTTATATATTCTTCTATGTGGTGTTCCACCATTTTGGGCAGGTTTATATTCACTCACTTTATTTTTAATCTGCTCCTTAATAGAACAAATAACTCTTTCCTCTTGAATTGATTTTATGTCTGCTTAATTTGAAACTGAAACCAATATTTGGTTTTGACAGAATCTGAAAATGGGATATTCAATGCCATCCTAAGAGGACATGTTGACTTTTCTAGTGATCCATGGCCCTCCATTTCACCTGCAGCAAAGGATCTTGTAAGGAAAATGTTGAATTCAGATCCCAAGCAGAGGATTTCAGCATATGAGGTTTTGAGTAAGTATATGCACTGCTTGAATTCAATTATTATGTTTACATGTTTCACAAATTAATTAGTGTAATCGAAATTCTAACGTAGTGCTTCTCATGTGAAAAATAGATCATCCGTGGATCAAGGAAGACGGAGAAGCACCAGATACACCTCTTGACAATGCAGTGCTCAATAGGCTCAAACAGTTTAGAGCAATGAACCAATTCAAGAAAGTTGCTCTAAAGGTAGGTGGTGCTATTTTGGTTATAATCAAATCTTAGGTGTAATTCATTTTACTATTTCCTCACTAAGATCGCATTGAACTTAACAGTATACTAATAAAATTTGCTTATGCACAGGTTATTGCTAGCTGCTTATCAGAGGAAGAAATCATGGGATTGAAGCAGATGTTTAAGGGTATGGACACCGACAACAGTGGCACCATTACAATTGAAGAGCTCAAGCAAGGGCTTGCAAAACAAGGAACTAGACTAAGTGAAGCAGAAGTTAAGCAATTAATGGAAGCTGTAAGTTATCTCCCTCCTTCAATTTTTTCGTTTACTGCATGGCAAAATAACTTCGGCCAAAAAGCAGCTTCTCCACCTTGATTACTTAGATGATTTTTGTGTATGTGCAAATTACAGGCAGACGCTGATGGTAATGGAATCATTGACTACGATGAGTTCATCACAGCAACTATGCACATGAACCGATTGAACAGAGAAGAACATGTTTATACTGCCTTCCAATACTTCGACAAAGATAACAGCGGGTAAAGAAAATTAAATAAATCAGTAAAACCAACATGGTTGAATATATATTTGCCCCTCTTTTGGATACTAATTGTGTCAAATCTTCTGATCACACTGCTTTTCCATAATTAGGTACATTACCATTGAAGAACTAGAGCAAGCTCTCCATGAGTATAACATGCATGATGGAAGGGACATCAAGGAAATTATTTCAGAAGTTGATGCAGATAACGTAAGTCTAGCTCTGACTGGTTATATTTTAGACTGTTAAATGAGTTTTTCTTTTGCTTAAAATTGAGACCATAAGAAGTATTTTGTTAGTGTCATGATGTACTTAATATTTGATTCTTAGTTCAGAAAACTTACGATGAAATTTGCATTTCTGTGAAATTTGCATTTCTGTGCAGGATGGTCGGATTAACTACGATGAATTTGTTGCAATGATGAGCAGAGGAAACCCAGAAGCACCTACCAAGAAGAGGCGTGATTCGACCTTGTATTAGTAAGGGACCGTGGGAAGATTCAACAGAGATAATAATCTCTTTCAGGATTTGGTGATTTTATAAATTCCAGATGCTGATGAGTGAAAAACCACAGAATGTAAAGCTTGGTAGTTGTTTGGTTGGAAAGGGATATGGGTGAGGAATGTGCAAAGGTGAAAACAAACAAAATATGAGGGGGGGAAAAAGAACTTAAACCAACATTTAAAAATGTAAAATTATGCCAGGTGTTCGGTCGGTTGGTTTTGCATTTTTTCGTTTCCTTGTAACATATCTTATATTGTAATTGATCTTTACTTAGGAAACAATTAAAAGGGTGTTTATATATGTATTGTCTCCTAGTCAATACTAGGTTTAAACATGGGCAGTGTTCTTATAAAAAAATGTGCATTCTATAAACTTGATAAAAAAACTTATATTTATATTTGAATTTGGTTACACGTTTGATCATTTTAACAAGAAAATAGGCATGTATATTTAGTTAACAGTCAGCCACCAGCAAATGGTGAATTGCCAACCTAATTTTTGAATAGTAAATTGTAAAACTAAAGAGATGCAATAAAAAATTACTTGGAACATATATATAGATAAAAGACCTCAGCATCTTTTCCTCACTAGAGTCACAGCAAAATCACAAACCAAATATGTTGAGAGACAACAAGCAAAAAGTGATGGTTCAATGTGCTAGGATCACCAGGCTTATATGGGCCGAGAATAAAGCAGCCTGTGATCCCTCCACTATCAAGAGAAGGAAGTGTTCACTGCTCTGTGAAACCAGCCTCATGCGGATCCCTCCGTTCTAGTGACCAGGAGACCTGTGCATTCGCCCAAATCCCATGGCCCAACTCTCAACTTGGACTTGGAGTGGGCAGGTTGAGACACAGCCATGTTCCTTCACCTTCATGCTCCCACATGGGTTACAAGTTGGTGTTAATCAACTCAGAAAACAATTGGCTGTGTTGGAAGCTTATAAACCATTTCATATGTTTTGTTCTGAACTATGTGGGAAATTTTATTGATCCCAATACAGTTAGTGGTCTTATGTTGGAAATATGCATGTCACACATCATATATAATATTTAATTCAGGCCTACTCACTTTCAGTATACTGTATAATTACAAAATAACTTATAGCTTGGTTATAGTGCCATGTATACTTGGCTGACTCTTAATTATGACAAATGACAGCTTCAATGTGTGAACAAATCTTTTGATAATCATAACTTTGGTGAAACCTTGAAAAATGTCTCTCATGCCTTTTCTGTCAAAGCAATATTTTAGTCTTACACAAATATTCCTCTCAAAGACATACATACATTCTTTCCTATGAAGCATGGATACAACGCGGACATGTCGACACCGATAATAATATGAGAAAATGACATAATTTAATGTAATCATACGTGTTTGTGATATGTCAGACACGATACGTATCCAACACCGAGGAGTATATGTGCTTCATAAATTCTTCCGAAGTAAGATTATTGTAAGAACATACAACTCTTCTATAGCTGTGAACATCTTCCTGCAAACTGATCATGGTAAGTCCTCTTCAATTGTACACCGAGACAAATCCAGAAACCTCAATTTTGTTTAGCTTTGTAATTCCATTCTGCAGTTTTCTAATCTACTGAAGTTTACAAGAATTTCAAGTCCTTCTAGGCAATCCAGTGGTTTCAAAGCTGCCACTCAGTCTTGAATCTTAACACATCATCAAACTTTGGCCAAAAATTAAGAACATTTCCAGTCTTTGATGAATCTTATCTCGGAGTCTCCATCATCAATTTGTAGCAATAATTTGTAAAGATTTCGTGCAAGACTGCACAGATTAATAAAAATTAAAACAAAAAAGGTATAAAATTGTGTCATGTAACTTATTTATCAAATAAAGATAAGTTTGTATCATTAACATAGACTTCATTTAAAATGGATGATAGATATATACGTCATGTTTTGGAGCATCCACATTATGCTTGTTCAGTCACATGATCTTTGTCCTTCTCATAGATCCTTGCTTGGTCCAATCCCTTTTCATCATAAAGGCTCCCGCAATAACTTTGATTGCAAAGGGTACTACTACCATAAACATTTATATATAAAAACAAAAAATTGAAATTAGAAAAATATATTTATTATTTTGAAAGATTTTTTGGTTCTTATGAGTTTAGCGGCAAACTCATACACACTAAATGATGAAAATGAAAACTGCATATTCGAATTTGCATCTCAACACACCAAGTGCCTGTGTGAAGGGTCTATTTTAGAAGAACGAAAACAATTGTAGTCGAACAAGGTGCATATAGTTAGAATGTGTCTATGTGAAGTTCCTGCCTTCAATGAATTAAACAGACCAAAGCATACTGATTCAAAAAAAACAGACCAAAGCATAATCAAATGCACTCCTTTTTTATTTTATTTTTTAAACGGCAAATTTTATTAAGCAAAGCGTAAAAGACATACTTAGCCTGCAAAGGGAACAATACAAATACAAATGCCATAGCAGCACTCCCCTATAATTACAATACACAGCCACACCCCTCTAACAGACGTAGCAGCATGGCATAAAACTCTGCTGCAGCCCGGCCAGACTAACAGAGCAGCCAGCAGTTGAAAAACCAGCAGAAACTGCAGAAAACACCAGGGACCAGACTGACCACCCCTCTCCAACACCAAAAAATTGTTGGACGTAATGTGGATGAACAAGCATGATCCATACTCATTAATTATTCAAGCCACCAAAAAATTGATTTTCATACTCAAATTTATTATTCAATCCATTTTTACATGAAAGCAACATAACATAACCTTCAATCCACTTTCACATTCTTGCACGTATCACACAATTCAAAATTACTTGGTATATTCCTGCAGAATACCAAGTTACAATACATATACAAATAGCTCACTTTGCCAAATCCATGTTCAATTCATTACTTGATACAAATAGCTGGCTAGCCAAATAGAACCGTGAAACCAGCCTCATGCGGATCCCTCCGTTCTAGTGACCAGGAGACCTGAGCAATTCATTACTAAAACATCACATAAACTTTCTTCTACTCTTGAATTCATACTCAGTTCTGCAGTGTATCGGCATTCAACAGTGGATTTCGAGTTGTGACTGTAATAAGACATCAGAGGTAACTAGTAGACGCAGCACGATAAGAGACAAAAAGCAAAAATGATGGTTCAATGGGCTAGACTCACCAGGCTATATGGGTTGAGAGCACAGCGGCCTGTGATCCCTCCACTGTCAAGAGAAGGAAGTGTTCACTGCTCTGTGAAACCAGCCTCATGCGGATCCCTCCATTCTAGTGACCAGGAGACCTGGGCCTTCGCCCAAATCCCATGGCCCAACTCTCAACTTGGATTGGACAGGCCAGCACAGAGTACCCTTCAGCCCAACCTGTTAAGCAACCAGCCATGTTCCATCACCTTAATGCTCCCACATGGGTTACAAGTTGGTGTTAGTCAACTCAGCAAACAATAGGCTGTGTTGGAAGTTTATAAACCATTTCATATGCTATGTTTTAAACGATGTGGGACATTTTATTGCTCCCAATACAGTGGTGGTCTTATGTTGGAAATATGCATGTCACACATCATATGCAATATTTAATTCATGCTTAGCCACTTTCAGTATAATGTATGATTATAAAATAATTTATGAGCTTGTTTATAGTGTCATGTATAATTGACCGACTCTTAATTATGTCAAATGACAGCTTCATTGTGTGAACAAATCTTTCGATAATCATAACTTTGGTGAAGCCTTGAAAAATGTCTCTGATGCCTTTTCTGTCAAAGCAATATTTTAGTCTTACATAGATTTTCCTCTCAAAGGCATAAATACATTCTTTCCAATGAAACATAGACACGGACACGCTGACACTGATAATAATTTGAGAAAATGACATAATTCAATGTAACTATATGTGTCGGTGTTGTGTCGGACACGGTATGTATCCAACACTGAGTCAACACCTAATCCAGGAATATATATGTTTCATAGATTCCTCCAAACTAACGATTATTGTAAAAACATAGAACTCTTCTATAGCTGTGAACATCTTCGTACAAACGTGACAAATCTAGTAACCTCAGTTTGTTTAGCTTTGTAATTCCATTCTGCAGTTTTTCTAATCTACTGAAGTATAATCCAATGGAGAGATGTCACAAAAATCTCAATAAGTCAAGCTTATAATTCTAAGATTGATCCACATATGTGTTGATTGTGGAAGTGGTTTCAAAGCTGGCACTCAGTCTTTGAATCTTAACACATCATCAATCTTTGGCCAAAAACTATGAACACTTCCAGTCTTTGAATCTTATCTCGGAGTCTCAATCATCAGTTTGTGCTAACAACTAGTAAAGATTTCATGCAAGATTACACAGATTAATAAAAAAAAGGTATAAAACTGTGTCATGTAACTTATTTATCAAATAAAAATAAATTTGTATCATTAACATAAAGATTTCTTTTCAAATGGATGATAGATATATTCATCATGTTTTGAAACATCCAATCTTATAGGAAGCTTGTGTATATTTAAGACTGTGGAAGTATTCACGAGAGAGCCACATTATGCTTGTTCAGTCACATGATCTTTGTCCTTCTCACAATGCATCAAAACACAAAACAGGAAGCTATATACAATATTATTATTATGCCAACATTCACAAAGCTCATTGCTTTGTCCGATCTCTTTTCACAAGACAGGTGAATATATTTTTCTTAAAGTTTTTTGGTTCGTAAGAGTTTAGTGGCAAACTCATACACACTAAATGATGAGAAGTGGAAACTGCATATTCGAATTCGCATCTCAACACACTCAGTGCCTGTGTGAAGGGTCTTTTTAGAAGAATGAAAACAAGAATAAGGTGCAGATAGCTGGTATGTGAAGTTCCTGCTTCAATGAATGAAACAGACCAAAGCATAATCAAATGCACTCCTTCAATTGAATAAATATGTCAAATGAC
Source organism: Medicago arabica (assembly GCA_946800305.1). Taxonomy (NCBI): domain Eukaryota; kingdom Viridiplantae; phylum Streptophyta; class Magnoliopsida; order Fabales; family Fabaceae; genus Medicago; species Medicago arabica. The sequence continues at coordinate 6,078,256 of OX326970.1, forward strand.
AATTGGCGAAAAAGAATGCACTATTGAGTAACTCAGTTCATATCAAAGATTATTCATGCATCACATTATTCAAAATTGTTGGAATATATCAAACAACTAATAATATCCATATTTTGTCAAATAACTTAGATTATCTCCTGTGTATTCCACCAGAAACCATTTACAATTCATTACATGATACAAATAGCTCACTTTGCCAAATCGATGTCCAATTCATTTACTCAATACATAGCTGAGGCTGACTTGCCAAATTGACCTAAGACAATTCATTACCAATACATCATGTAAACTTTCTTGTACTCTTGAATTAATACTCAGCTCTGCATTGTATCAACATTCAACGGTGGATTTTCAGCTGTGACTGCAAAATGACAGCAGGGGTATGACAGATTGAGAGAGGAGAAACCCAAACACTGTTCTAGTGTTCTAAATTACAAAAGTCTTAAAATACTCGCAAGGGCTTAACACTACAAACACACATCTGTTTTGATCAAGCAACAAACACACTGCACACATGTCTACGACACTACTGGAGGAATTAGCATCAAGTAAACCTAATGAACATCTCAATCAGGAAATATCACATTTGTTCTGTAAAAATTGAATAATCACTTGGACCTTGTTTGTCCTCAAGCAGGAAAAATTACATTAGTTCTCTACAAATTGAATAATCACTTAAACCTTGTTTGATGAATAAACAATTTAGTCAAGTTCTTAACATGTAATGTGTGTTTGATTCCACAACTGGAAAAGCAAAAATTGATTTTCAAGGTGTAGTATTATTGATTTTGACGTGTGTTTCGTTGTTCATAGTTAATAGTCTCCAAAATTGTTTTTTTTTTTTGGCAAAAGTCTCCAAAATTGTTTGAAGCTAGAAATTGGATTTTAAAATTGATTTTTACACTCAAACTTCAATTCAATTTTAGTCAAAATCAGTTTCACTTAATCAATTCACTCAAACAATTGTTTTCACGGGATGACCAATCAAACACGTTCAGAGGTAATTGGAAATTTTGTAGAAATTAAAATTCTAAGTCATTCAAATAATTCAATTGAATTGTTTTCATTTTTAAATGTTATTGTTTGGATAGTGGTAAATAAATTCATTGTTATTATTTTTAAACTACTATAAATTTTGAAATTTTTAGGCCAACTTTGAAAATTGGAAAATAGGGGTCAACATGTAAAATTAAAGTTTATCATATCCCCAACCACCGTCCCACCCTCTATATCCTACCCTTGTCCGGTTCGAACAAAATCAAGGCAATGATATGGTGAGTGTCTGTGTGAAGGGTCTACCTTAGAAGAATGAAAACTAAATAGTAGTGGAAGGTACATACAGTATGAGAAGTTCTTGCTTCAAAAGAATGAAACAGCCAACAAAAAAATCAAATAACACTCACTCAACCCCTTTCAATCTAGCAATGGAGTATTATTTCACTTTTCAGATCTTTAATGACAATTGGCAAAAGAAAAGTATACACTATTGAGTCACTCAATTCATTCAAAGATGGTTCATGCATGTATCATCACACAACTCAAAGATGTCAGGACATGTGAAATATCAGAATATCTTCGATATTTTGTCAAATTACTTAGTTTCTCTCTGATGACAGAAACCATTTACAATTCATTACATGATACAAACAACTCACTTTGCCAAATCCATGTTCAATTCATTACATTATACAAATAGTTGGCTAGCCAAGTTGAACCGAATTGATGCAATTCATTACTAAAACATCACATAAACTTTCTTCAACTCTTGAATTAATACTCAGTTCTGCGATGTATCAGCATTCAACAGAGGAAAAACCCAAACACTGTTCTAATGTTTTAAATAACAAAATCTCAAAATAAACCAAGAAGCTATAACGCTTAAATTATAAGGGCTCAAACTACACTGTTACGCTACATCCCTCAACTGTGGTTCGGGTGCAGCACAATCGCGACAACTAAAGTTAACTTTCCACTACTGCATGTCCTATACTGACCAGGGGCCGCTCTGCTTAACGTCTATAACATGCTATTGACAACACTTTAAACCTTTTGGTTGCAAATGATTTGATCAATATGATATTGCTAATCAGCATTGAAAACTAAAGAAGCATGAATTTTCAAAAGCTGCAATTCCCAGCTCCTTTTGTAATTGTAATATTTAACGCATAACATTATCAATCTCCTCAATCTATGAGGAACAGAATTAACCACAAGTGTCTTGGACTCTTTAGTATAAGCAACAAACACACATCTTTTTATAATCAAGCAACAAACACAGATGTCTACAAAACTGCTTGATTAACCTTGAAGAAATTAAGGTCAAGTAAACATAACGAACAACTCAAGAAGGAAACATCACATTTCTTCTCTAAAAATCAAATGATCACCTAGACCTTGTTTAGAAAACAACTTAATTAAGTGCTAATAGCATATTTGAAAGCTATCATATAAATCATTATATATAAGTTATTTCTATAACAAGAAAAATAAACAGTTTTTTTTATATAAGCTATAAGTTGTTTTCTCAAACTATCCTGAAGAGTAAATGGAAACAAGGCCCTAATTGGATAAACAACTTATTTGCACCTTATAGCACAAGCGCTTAGCATGATAAGCATTTATGTATGAACTATGGGCCCATTTGAATTAGCTTATGCATATAAATAAGCTTGTGTTAATTCATAAGTTCTCACTATCAAAAATGGTGTCTTCATAAGCTGTTTTTTCATGAACTACATTGAAAAGCTTATTTTTGAGCTTATGAAAAATATCTTATGCAAATAAATAAACTTTTATGTTGATTCATAAGTTCTCACTAATGAAAATGGTATCTTCATAAGCTGTTTTTTTTCGTAAACTACCTTGACAAGCTTATGAATAATACGTAAAAGCTTATTAATTAGCATAAGCTCAAAAATAAGCCTAACCAAACAGGTCCTATTTCTACAACAAAAGATAAATTAAATTGTTTTCGTATAAGCTATTATGAACAGGTAATAAGTTGTTTTTATAAGTTCTTCCAAAATAGTCTCGCAACACCTATGTTGGTAGATAAGCTTAAATAACTCAACCCAAACAAACCTAAGTTGTTTTCATAAGCTCTATGTTAGTATGTAAACCCAAATAATTCATCCAAACAGCACTTAATCTCAAGCCAAATAATCTTTTAGTGGCCATTCAACAACCACAGCACAAAAACTCAAATTATTCGATGTTAGTAAATAAACTCAAATTATTCAATCCAGAAGGCCCTTAATCTCAAACCAAATCATGTTTTAGCGGCCAATTCAACAGCACAGCATAAAAAATAAGTTCATCCATTATTTTACACGCTGAGCTTCTCGAAAATCCCATAAACAACAAAAGAAACCCTAAATTTTTCGAAACCCATAATTTCACAACCGAACATATTGTTGTTTTCATAAATTCTCCTAAAGTGTTATAAGTAGTATTAATTCATTGTATAAGCTAAAATAAGTCGATCCAACATGCACATAAGCAAATAAGATGTTTTCATAAGCTATAACGAAAATAAGTTGTTTGCATTAGCTATAAAGTATAAACTAAAATAATTCAATCCAAACAGCCCCTAATCTCAAATCAAATCATCTATAGTAACAAATTCAACGATACAGCAGCAGTAAAGTAACAATAATCACGATTTATCTCAATACAAAATGAAGCATCCATTCATAATTTTACATAGTTAATTTCTTTAAAAACCCTAAAACACCGAAGAACCCTAATTTCATAAAAATCACTTACATATAATCAATTACTTGTCTTTGGTAGAAACGCCATACTTCTCCTGCATCCTAGCAATCTCATCCTCCTTCTTCTTCTGATCAAACTTCTTACTCATCTTCGCTTGCTGATAATAAAGCACAATCAAATACCGATTAGCAACATTGAACCCGGAGAGATGATCGACGGCGGTTTTCGCATCGTAGATATCTTCGTAAACGACGAAAGCAGTGCCGCGAGTGTCTTTGTTTGTTCCGATTCGGATCTGACGAATTGCGCCATATTTGCCGAAGATATCGTACATTTCTTCGCTGGTGATGTTGAAGGGAAGGTTGCGGACGTACAGGACGCGGTTTACTTCCGGTGGAAGACGGGTGTTTCCCTTCCGGAGACTGATTGTTGTCATCGTTGAGCGACGGTGAGAAAGTGAAGGAAAATTTGAGAAAGTGAAGTGGTGGGGTTTTGTTTATATACAACTTTTTGGGTTGGGCTTTGAGAAAGATTCTAGTCAGACTTGCTATTTAACACCTCCAGTTGCTCACATGCATTTTCTTTAGTTAGCAGATTAGTCCTAAAAGTTGAATCCGTAACATCAAATGGATATAATGTTAGGAGGCAAGTAAATAAAGCGTTTGATGTGGTATTAGATCATTAGGCTACCCCACCTAATGGACTACTCTTTTGGATTGTACTCTCCTCATGAGTTTAAATCCTAAAAGAGTCCCACATTGAGTAAATAAATAAAGTGCTTGATGTGGTATTAGGCCATGAGGCTCGAGTTTTTGGGTAGGACTTAGAGTTGGATATCGGGTGAAAACTGTCTTAAGTCATGTCATAGTATAAATGGTACTTAAGCCACAAGCTCTCCCATCTAGTGGACTAGTCTGTCTTTTGGGTTGACTCGGCTTGCTTAAATCCTCCTAACATTACTTGTGAATATCAAATTCAAATGCATGGACTAAACAATTTACAATTGAGTAAAAAAAATAAAAATTAAGATTTTTAAAATAGAAGTCAATAACAATAACTAGTAAATATTTACCTGTGGTTGTCAGTGCAAGAGAAATGAGTAACGTGTAACGCCCACTTTATTTATTTAATTATTTTATTAGAGTATATAGTATATTATTATATATTATATGATTTTAATGATGTTTGTGACGTATGAGATGATGTTGTGGTGTGATGTTTATTTTATTGTTTAATAAAATAAAATATGTGATGTTAATATATATATATATATATATATATATTTATATTATAAATTAAGATGTGATATAATAACAAATATTTTGGGAGATGGGGTTGTTTTCATAAATAAGATAGAGTTGTGGGGATAAGTGAGAATAGAAAGAATTATATAAGGAAATTAGGTTTAGAGAGAAACAGTCAGTACGTTCAGACTTTTGCAAAAAGAAGAGAAAGTGGCCGGAGAAGAGAGAACCTCAATTCTGCGAACATACCAGGTAAGGGTGAGCCTAGCTTCAATTATATTACTGTAATTCATCTATTTATGATTAACGAAGGAATTAGGAGGTAATTTTGAGGGATTTCATAAACTAGGGTTTAGGAGATTTTTGGATGAATTGATGTTAGAATGATGTGAATTGATGTAGAAACTTGTTACAGAACCTAGATTAATCACTAGGACTATAATTCTGAGAGATTAGAAGCATAACATGATGAATTGGGCGAGTTTTGGCGAGGTTTTGAGCGAACCCGCAACCTGTTCTGCGACCGTTCGCCGTGGCGAGCAGACCTACTCGCCGTGGCGAGCAGAACAGTTTAACTCGCGTGGCGAGCAACATCACTCGCCGTGGCGAGCAACCCTTTAGTGCTCGCGAGGCGAGCAACATCACTCGCCGTAGCGAGCAAGTGGCAGAACGCAATTTAAGTAGCTCGCCGTGGCGAGCAGTCCCACTCGCCATAGCGAGCAATGTGGTCTCAGACCACTATAACTTGAGTTTTAGAACTCTGTTTTGAGCGAGGCTTTGAGGGTAGACTTTTGGATAGCATTAGAGATGTTTAAGACCTAAATTAGAACCTGTAATGACGCTGTAAGATGATTTTAAGACGTTGGCGTTAATCTATGATTAAATGATTATTAAGTGATGTTTATGAACGAAGTATAAATGATGTTTGTGATGATAACTATGTGCTGTATATATATATGCTAAGTGTGTTGAGCTGCTGCCATGTATTGTATAATTGCATGTGTCGATAAAGAGTCGTATGTGATGTTAAGACGTTGTGATATCTTGTTTAAGAATTAAAGAGTCGAGTCCATGCATTTGCATATTTTGAGACGGTGGAGCTTATGCTCAAAGCGACGGTGGAGCATTTGCTCAAAGAGACGGTGAAGCTTATTAAAGCTAAAATATTGGTACCACATGCATGATGTTAAGATGTTAGAGTTGCATAGTCGAGTCATGTGTCTGAGATGTTTTGAGACGGTTGTTTATGAAGATGTTTAAGATGATTTGTATATTTGGATGTTTGAGGCGTTCCTGTTTTATGTGATGAATATTGTTGTTGTTGTTAGGCATAATTATTTGAATTATATGTTAATATAATTGTTGTGAATCTCACCCCTTCTGTTGGAATTGCCGCCTTGTGGGCAAGTGCAGGTGACCAAGCTTAGGTTCGTCGATGTGAGAGGTTCTTGTGGAGTCTTAGGAGCTCTGATACGTAACGGGATGGGGATTTATCAATTGTTTCTATTCCTTTATGTATCGTTTTGACTAATAATGATGTTTGCGACGTAACTTGACTTGAGATGTTTTATGTGGCTTTGAGCCGAGAACTATTTCTTAAAGATTTTGAGACGTTTATGAATTTCGCTGCTATGTTTGAGTATTGTTTAAGAATAAGTTATTATTCATTTTGTTTTAAAGATTTTATGAAATGTGACATCCTGATTTATTGAGGTATACTCTGATCATGTGAATGAAATTTTTAAGTCGGGATTTTCGGGGTGTTACAATTGGTATCAGAGCAGGTCGGTCCGTCCGGCCAATTAGAGAGTCGAGTGACGGTGTCTTAGAGTTAGAATATTATAGTTATATTATTCTAACTTATGTTTGCTTTGTAGAGGAATAAGATGGCGGGAAGGAATGATGCTGCTCTTGCTGCTGCTTTGCAAGCAATGGCCCAAGCTGTGGGAAATCAGAACAACGCTGGTGGGAACGATGGGACGAGAATGTTGGAAACCTTTCTGAGGAACCACCCGCCTACCTTCAAAGGGCGATATGATCCTGACGGGGCTCAGACGTGGCTCAAGGAAGTTGAGCGGATCTTTAGGGTGATGCAGTGCGAGGATGGTCAGATGGTACGGTTTGGTACCCATATGTTGGCGGAGGAGGCTGATGACTGGTGGGTTGGTATTCGACCTATCCTGGAGGAAGGAGGTGCTATTGTGACTTGGGCTGTGTTTAGGAGAGAATTCCTGAACCGCTACTTTCCTGAGGATGTCCGGGGAAAGAAGGAGATCGAGTTCCTTGAGTTGAAGCAAGGAAATATGTTTGTGACTGAGTATGCGTCGAAGTTTGTGGAACTGGCAAAGTTCTACCCCCATTATACTGCTGAGAATGCTGAGTTTTCCAAGTGCATCAAGTTTGAGAATGGCTTGCGTCCTGAGATTAAGAGGGCAATTGGTTACCAGAAGATTCGGAATTTCTCTGAGCTGGTGAGTAGTTGCAGGATTTATGAGGAGGATACCAAGGCTCACTATAAGGTAGTGAATGATAGAAAAGCTAAGGGTCAGCAGAGTCGACCCAAACCTTATGATGCTCCTAGAGATAAGGGTAAGCAAAGAGTGAATGATGAGAGGCGACCACAAAAGAAGGATGCTCCTGCTGAGATTACCTGCTATAATTGCGGGCAAAAAGGCCACAAGAGTAATGCGTGTCCTGTTGATGTGAAGAGGTGTTACCGATGCGGACAGAAAGGGCATATTACCGCAGACTGCAAGTTTGATGATGTTGTGTGTTTCAACTGTGATGAGCAGGGACATATTGGCTCGCAGTGCAAGAAGCCAAAGAAAGTTAGGACTACTGGAAGGGTTTTCGCGTTGACCGGCACTCAGACTGAGAACGAGGATCGCTTGATTAGAGGTACTTGCTATATTAATGATATACCTTTAGTTGCTATTATTGATACTGGAGCTACGCATTGTTTTGTTGCTTTTGATTGTGTTGTTAAGTTGGGTCTTGTTATGTCTGATATGAATGGAGAGATGGTTGTCGAAACTCCAGCTAAGGGTTCGGTGACTACTTCTCGTGTGTGTTTAAGTTGTCCGTTGTCTATGTTCGATCGTAATTTTGAGATGGATTTAGTCTGCCTACCATTGACTGGTATGGATGTAATTCTGGGGATGAATTGGTTAGAGTACAACCGTGTGCTTATCAACTGTTTTCGCAAGACGGTGTATTTCTTGTCTGAAGAGGAAGAAAGTGGAGCAGAATTTTTATCTACCAAGCAGCTGAAACAATTAGGACGAGATGGAGTTTTGATGTTTTCTCTGATGGCATCCTTGTCTATTGAGAATCAAGAGAAGATTGACGAACTGCAAGTGGTGTGCGAGTTTCCTGAAGTATTCCCTGATGAAATTCCTGATGTGCCTCCTGAAAGAGAAGTTGAATTTGCAATTGATCTTGTTCCTGGAACGAAGCCTGTGTCTATGACACCTTACCGTATGTCAGCTTCTGAGTTAGCTGAGTTAAAGAAGCAATTGGAGGATCTGCTTGAGAAGAAGTTTATAAGACCAAGTGTTTCACCTTGGGGAGCGCCTGTGTTGCTAGTGAAGAAGAAAGACGGGAGTATGAGACTATGCATTGACTATCGTCAGTTGAACAAGGTAACTATAAAGAATAGGTATCCACTTCCGAGGATTGACGATTTGATGGATCAGTTAGTGGGTGCACGTGTGTTTAGCAAGATTGACTTAAGGTCGGGTTATCATCAGATAAAAGTGAAAGATGAAGATATGCAGAAGACGGCCTTTAGAACTCGATATGGTCATTATGAGTATAAAGTGATGTCTTTCGGTGTTACGAACGCGCCGGGAGTATTTATGGAATATATGAATCGGACCTTTCAAGCATTTTTGGATCGCTTTATAGTAGTATTTATTGATGACATTTTGATATATTCCAAATCCGAAGAAGAACATGCTGAACATTTGAAGATTGTCTTGCAAGTATTGAAAGAAAAGAAGTTGTATGCTAAATTGTCTAAGTGTGAGTTCTGGTTGAAGGAAGTTAGTTTTCTTGGTCACATTATTTCTAGTGATGGAATAGCAGTTGATCCATCTAAAGTTGAAGCAGTGTCGCAATGGGAGACTCCGAGGACGGTTACGGAGATTAGAAGCTTTTTGGGATTGGCTGGTTACTATAGAAGATTTATAGAAGGATTTTCTAAGTTGGCACTTCCGTTAACGCAGTTGACGTGTAAAGGTAAAGCCTTTGTGTGGGATGCTCGATGTGAGAGTAGCTTCAATGAGTTGAAGAGGCGGTTGACGACGGCTCCAGTTTTAATTTTGCCAAAGCCTGAAGTACCTTTTGTGGTGTATTGTGATGCGTCTAAGTTGGGTTTAGGTGGTGTACTGATGCAAGACGGTAAAGTGGTTGCTTATGCATCCAGGCAGTTGAGGATTCATGAAAGAAATTATCCTACCCACGATCTAGAGTTGGCTGCAGTGGTGTTCGTGTTGAAAATTTGGAGACACTATTTGTATGGTTCGAGGTTTGAAGTGTTTAGTGATCACAAGAGCTTGAAGTATTTGTTTGATCAGAAAGAATTAAATATGAGACAGAGGAGATGGCTCGAGTTATTGAAGGATTATGATTTTGATTTGAGTTACCATCCGGGTAAGGCTAACGTAGTTGCGGATGCCTTGAGTAGGAAAACGTTGCATATGTCTGCTATGATGGCGGAAGAGTTCGAACTATTGGAACAATTCAGAGATTTGAGCTTGGTTTGTGAAAGATCACATCAGAGTGTAAAGCTAGGAATGTTGAGAATTGACAATGATTTTCTGGAAAATATTAAGGAAGCGCAGAAAGAAGATGTTAAGTTTGTAGATTTGCTTGTTGCGAGTAACCAGACTGCAGATGGTGATTTTAGAGTCGATGATCACGGTGTGTTGAGGTTCCGAGGTAGAATCTGTATTCCGGACAACGATGAGATAAAGAAGGCAATCCTTGAAGAGAGCCATAGAAGTAGCTTGAGTATTCACCCAGGAGCTACGAAGATGTATCATGATTTGAAGAAGTTGTTTTGGTGGTCTGGATTGAAACGTGATGTGGCACAATTTGTGTATTCTTGTCTAGTTTGTCAGAAATCGAAGATAGAACATCAGAAACCTGCTGGTATGATGGTTCTGTTGGATGTGCCAGAGTGGAAATGGGATAGTATATCCATGGATTTTGTGACGAGTTTGCCAACTACTCCGAGAGGGAACGATGCTATTTGGGTGATTGTTGATAGGTTAACCAAGTCAGTTCATTTTCTACCGATCAATATCACTTTTCCTATGACTCGGTTGGCAGAGATTTACATTCAAGAGATAGTAAGACTGCATGGTGTTCCTTCGAGCATTGTGTCAGATAGAGATCCGAGATTTACTTCTAGATTTTGGAAGAGTTTGCAAGAAGCTTTAGGGTCTCAGTTGAAGCTGAGCTCGGCGTATCATCCACAGACAGATGGTCAATCCGAGAGGACGATTCAATCGTTGGAAGATTTGTTGAGGGTGTGTGTACTCGAACAAGGAGGAGCGTGGGATAATCACCTCCCGTTGATAGAATTCACTTACAATAACAGTTACCATTCTAGTATTGGAATGGCACCTTTCGAGGCTTTGTATGGAAGAAGATGTAGAACCCCGTTGTGTTGGTTTGAGTCGGGTGAAAGTGTGGTTTTAGGACCAGAGATTGTGCAACAAACCATTGAGAAAGTAAGAATGATACAAGAGAAGATGAGAGCGTCGCAGAGTCGACAAAAGAGTTATCATGACAAGCGAAGGAAGGACCTTGAGTTTCAAGAAGGAGATCATGTGTTTTTGCGAGTTACTCCAATGACCGGTGTAGGTCGTGCCTTGAAGTCGAAGAAGTTAACTCCAAAGTTTATTGGTCCGTACCAGATATCAGAGAGGATTAGGACGGTGGCTTATCGCGTTGGATTACCACCGCATTTATCGAATTTGCACGATGTTTTTCACGTGTCGCAACTGAGGAAGTACGTTCCGGATCCATCTCATGTGATCCAAAGTGACGATGTACAAGTGAGGGACAACCTTACGGTTGAAACTCTACCTTTGAGGATCGATGATCACAAGGTGAAGTTGTTGAGAGGCAAAGAGATACCTCTGGTGAGAGTGGTTTGGTGTGGAGCGACTGGTGAAAGCCTAACTTGGGAGCTGGAAAGTAAGATGCTGGAGTCTTATCCAGAGTTGTTTAATCGAGGTAAGATTTTCGAGGACGAAAATCCTTTAAGTGGGGGAGAGTTGTAACGCCCACTTTATTTATTTAATTATTTTATTAGAGTATATAGTATATTATTATATATTATATGATTTTAATGATGTTTGTGACGTATGAGATGATGTTGTGGTGTGATGTTTATTTTATTGTTTAATAAAATAAAATATGTGATGTTAATATATATATATATATATATATATATATTTATATTATAAATTAAGATGTGATATAATAACAAATATTTTGGGAGATGGGGTTGTTTTCATAAATAAGATAGAGTTGTGGGGATAAGTGAGAATAGAAAGAATTATATAAGGAAATTAGGTTTAGAGAGAAACAGTCAGTACGTTCAGACTTTTGCAAAAAGAAGAGAAAGTGGCCGGAGAAGAGAGAACCTCAATTCTGCGAACATACCAGGTAAGGGTGAGCCTAGCTTCAATTATATTACTGTAATTCATCTATTTATGATTAACGAAGGAATTAGGAGGTAATTTTGAGGGATTTCATAAACTAGGGTTTAGGAGATTTTTGGATGAATTGATGTTAGAATGATGTGAATTGATGTAGAAACTTGTTACAGAACCTAGATTAATCACTAGGACTATAATTCTGAGAGATTAGAAGCATAACATGATGAATTGGGCGAGTTTTGGCGAGGTTTTGAGCGAACCCGCAGCCTGTTCTGCGACCGCTCGCCGTGGCGAGCAGACCTACTCGCCGTGGCGAGCAGACCTACTCGCCGTGGCGAGCAGAACAGTTTAACTCGCGTGGCGAGCAACATCACTCGCCGTGGCGAGCAACATCACTCGCCGTGGCGAGCAACCCTTTAGTGCTCGCGAGGCGAGCAACATCACTCGCCGTAGCGAGCAAGTGGCAGAACGCAATTTAAGTAGCTCGCCGTGGCGAGCAGTCCCACTCGCCATAGCGAGCAATGTGGTCTCAGACCACTATAACTTGAGTTTTAGAACTCTGTTTTGAGCGAGGCTTTGAGGGTAGACTTTTGGATAGCATTAGAGATGTTTAAGACCTAAATTAGAACCTGTAATGACGCTGTAAGATGATTTTAAGACGTTGGCGTTAATCTATGATTAAATGATTATTAAGTGATGTTTATGAACGAAGTATAAATGATGTTTGTGATGATAACTATGTGCTGTATATATATATATATATATATATATATGCTAAGTGTGTTGAGCTGCTGCCATGTATTGTATAATTGCATGTGTCGATAAAGAGTCGTATGTGATGTTAAGACGTTGTGATATCTTGTTTAAGAATTAAAGAGTCGAGTCCATGCATTTGCATATTTTGAGACGGTGGAGCTTATGCTCAAAGCGACGGTGGAGCATTTGCTCAAAGAGACGGTGAAGCTTATTAAAGCTAAAATATTGGTACCACATGCATGATGTTAAGATGTTAGAGTTGCATAGTCGAGTCATGTGTCTGAGATGTTTTGAGACGGTTGTTTATGAAGATGTTTAAGATGATTTGTATATTTGGATGTTTGAGGCGTTCCTGTTTTATGTGATGAATATTGTTGTTGTTGTTAGGCATAATTATTTGAATTATATGTTAATATAATTGTTGTGAATCTCACCCCTTCTGTTGGAATTGCCGCCTTGTGGGCAAGTGCAGGTGACCAAGCTTAGGTTCGTCGATGTGAGAGGTTCTTGTGGAGTCTTAGGAGCTCTGATACGTAACGGGATGGGGATTTATCAATTGTTTCTATTCCTTTATGTATCGTTTTGACTAATAATGATGTTTGCGACGTAACTTGACTTGAGATGTTTTATGTGGCTTTGAGCCGAGAACTATTTCTTAAAGATTTTGAGACGTTTATGAATTCCGCTGCTATGTTTGAGTATTGTTTAAGAATAAATTATTATTCATTTTGTTTTAAAGATTTTATGAAATGTGACATCCTGATTTATTGAGGTATACTCTGATCATGTGAATGAAATTTTTAAGTCGGGATTTTCGGGGTGTTACATAACGTGAACATCGTGAATAAGAATATTGAAATCCTTAGCACGTTGAACAAAAGTATCCCTAAAACGATCAGAAAACATAGAATGAGCTATAAAAAGCAGAAACATGTCCGTTTCAGCAGCAACAGAGTCGAGAGCCTCCTTAGCAATAGAAGCACCAACATTCTGAACAATAGTAGGAAGACGTTGAGTATCGGGACAAGAGAGAACATTGAAAGTGATATTCACCGGTTCAAGATCTCTGTTAGTGGATACGGATGAGAATGTGTGAGGACGAGCGCGGACGTCCAAGATGTACGGCTTTTGAACCCATGGGATCAGGAAATGAGTTCCTTCGCCGACGGATTCTTGAAAACTGCCGTGGAATCGCTCGATGATCACAGCGCGTTGCTCGCTCTTCACAGTGTAGACTGAGGAGTACACGGCGGTTGCAGCGGCGCTGAGACCTAAGGCCAACCGTGCTTTGATGGAGAGGATGGATGCTACTGCTTGGCTGCTTACCATTTTCGATTTTCGTTAATAACTGGTTTCTTTTTGTTGTTATTTAAACAAATAAATAAATAAATGTACAAGGTGACTTGTGGAAGGGGAAAATTATAAAGTTGACAAAAAATAAATAAATAAATATTTTTTAAAAGGAGAAAAATAAATAAATATTTTTTTAAACAAGAAAAATAAATAAATATTGATGTGTGAGTGTGAAAAATATAATAATATGCAGAGATCAACGTTCGAATCACATAGAGAGTATCTATTTGAGACACTCTTCTCATTTTGTATCGATTTTATCCACAATAGGAGTATTTGTTAGGTATTAATGCTTATGAAGTTAAGACACTTATGTTGTGGATGGTCTAAAATAACAAGAATAGAGATGTAGGAGATAAAACAGAAAAGATAAAGTATTATATTAAAATAACAAGAATACATACATTATATATATATATATATATATAGGTGTGTATTAAGGTGGCATCTATGTGATAATTGTAACCATCATCCGACGAATCTCCGTCATGGAGACACTATTTCTATTGGATGGAAAAGACCTCAAGAAGGATTTGTCAAACTGAATTATGACAGAGCATGTAAGGATACAACAATGATAGTTATGCAAGGTATAGTTGTTCTTTACTTTAATTGTCTTACCAACCTGATTTTATAGAATCTAAAAAATTCATAATTATCCGGTTAGGATTGATCTAAACCAGCTCATTATATATATATATGACTCACCATGCCAATAATAAAACAACTTATTAGAAACACAAGACAGCCAATCCGAAATGTAACAAAATCTCCCGCTCTTCGGGGATGCCCTCAGCGCCGAGGAACATGTACTAGGGTGTATGTGCGACTCGTTTAAATCATAGACTAAAAAAAAAAAGCATGTAAGGATACAACAATGATAGTTATGCAAGGTCCGGGGTTCGAACCCCGACCATCAAAAAAAAATTAACTCCGATGGAAGATGGCTAAAAGGATAATCACGTAAAATTGGAGTTTGTGTTGATCTTAGCGTTGAGATGGGGAGGATGTACTTGGGCATGAAGCTTGCATGGAGAATGGTTCCCACCATCTTCAAGTGGAAAACGGCTCAAAAACTTTGGTTGATATGATCACGGGGATTGTTAAATTCAAGGGTAAACCGCCTACTTTGATGCACCGCATTCAAGAGCTTTTAAAGGTGAACTGACAAGTGCATTTCAATCATACATGGTGGGAGGGGAATAGAAGTGTTGATTGGCTAACTAATTTTAGCTTTCTCTGATATTTTTTTTTTCTTTTCAAATTCATGTTATGGAGACTTCTCATAGTGGAATTTTCTTTCTTTCTTTTTGGGCTTTCTCTCTACGAAAAAGAAAGAAAGTTGGCATCTATGTTTGAAGAAGGGTGTGCAGGAGTCTCCTATGGAGAAATAGATGTCTACTATGGATGATGTTTTTGATGTCTACTAATGACTACTTTGTTTGAAGTTTTCTTAATGACTTACCTATAATTGTAAATTACATTGGATGATGTCTTGATGGAGAGAATTTTGATTTAGATTAAGACCATTCATTTTTTTGTTGATCTGATTTAGATTAAGGCCATATAACATTATGTATTAATATTCTATCAAGTTATACATTTTCTAGCTTGAGTGTGTTCGATACAATGGTAAAGAGAGACCAATGTTAACATTATGCATCGTGCTGTTTAGAAATTGTAGTATAATAATCTTTATATTATGCTCATGTGCACAAAATTACACTTGTAGGTTTTTCATTTGAAAAATTATTTACTCTACTGTTAGAGTGACACAAGTTTTTCATTTGAAAAATTATTTACTCTACTGTTAGAGTGATGCAAGTATAAGATTAATTTTGTTTTCTCGTACAAGCCTCAACAAGTGCTCGACTACAAATATGTCTGAGTTTTAGAAAGTACTGAAGTGCAAAAATTATTCAAATCTATGTTAAGGATGACCTAGCCTCTAAATGCTTAAGAGAACAAAAAAAAACATTAATGTCCGTTTACATCTTGAACCCATTTTAGTTACTTTGGTTTCTTTTTTTCTTTTTCTTTTTGAGGGAAGTTACTTTGATTCTTATTGATTTATTTCAATGAATTTGTAGGACTAAAATATTATGCCAGCATTTTTCTAAGAAAACATGATACTAATAACCTTGGAAAGGAAAAAACAACAACGACTTAAATTTTGTAGTATTCTTCATACGGTTAAATATGTTTTTGGTCACTAAATATTATGTCAGCATTTTTTATGATATTGGCGATCTCAAGTAGTCACTCATGTTTTTTTAGTCTCTCACTTACATGCTTCCATTATCAACCCTATTTCAATTAAAATATTTTTGGTTTTTAGCATCAAGAATACCTCAATTTTTAGGATCGTTGATATCCAAAGGAAGGATGAAGTGGTTATCGATACCTACACTACATTATTATTGTCATTGATGAGATTGTCATCATTCAATTTTTATTAGATTGTTCATGATTATATTCTTCTACGGTCAATCTATCATTATTCTTGATGAAGATGAATCGTGCTCGTCAATGAAGTTGTCACTGAAATCTTTTTTAATCTTTCTCTTTAGATCTCGCTACAACTTTGTCTTTCACTCGTTTGTCTTTCTATTTTGTTCTATAATGCTACAATGTTGTTGCAAATTAGAGATTTGAACTCCTTTTATTAACATCATATGATAACTTTTAAATAGGACAACAAAGAACTAAACATTTAAGTATTTTTTTTTGGGATTAATGGTTCCCTAATATTTTTTTTATATTTTGGGGTCGAGTTTTGGACTTATTATTTAGGTTCAATGACGGTCGTCCTCTTCCCCTTACCTCATATATGACCCTAGACTTTTTCAAACATCAATCAATAGGATGTAATATGTATGAAAGAGTGTGTTAAAGAGTGTGATATTTTCTTGATATCAAGAGTTGGTTGGTAGCAATATTCATTAGTTTTCTTTAGGGGGAAAAGTTTTTGTAGTTATTCAACTTAAAAATAAATAAATATAAAATAATGCTGACATATATATAAAACTGGCATATTTTGTCAAAAAAATAAATAATCTAAAAGTGACACATAGCAGAAATTAATTTGGCAAAATGAGTTGTTTTCACATTTTGTTATTGAGAAGTTACATTTCTTTGGTACAAAATCGTGTGCAATATTGTTCAATATAGAATAACCATATATACACTAAACATGGACAGCCACATTTTTTGTGTGTCTTACTTTTACTCTTATCAAAATCTCACATATAAACATCCGTTAACCCCGTTGATCCGTTCCTTGTAGATTAAGATATGATTTAAATAAGAGGCATAACAAAATGTCTAGTTTTATCATAGTTTCTATGGTTACAATACCCCATGACTCTAACATCAAGATACCATTCAATTGGTCATATATCTTGAAAACGTAGCATTAATAACACCTTAATTTGTATAGCTTCTTGTTCCTAGGTCCCTCACCTCTTCATTCCTCCATGGAACAAAAACAGGGAATGGTAAGCCTAAATCTATGTAATAAAATGTATAGAAAGACAAGGAGCAACTTTATCGACCCCGCGTCTATTAAAAAATCACACACATGGTTTCGAAAATATAATTTTGACGGCATACTTTTTCCAAGGTCTACTTTCAAACGACATAAATTGTGTATTTTTTGGATGTGTACATCCGAAATGATTTAGGGGAAGAACATTACAACCTTCTGCAAGATTAAAAAAAAATGTAATTGTCTTCAAACAAGGCAAAGAAATGGAAATTTATAATGCTACATGCTTATAAGCTAGAGATTCCTATTAATTGTTCAAAGTTGTATGTTTGAGTGTTTCTCAAGTTACTAGAAACATCATATGATTATTGGGTGAATTACATTCTAAATAATGTTTTCCTTTTTATATTCCTTGACTTCTAACCAAAATTTCTTTTGATGCAGCAACCAATGGTTATGTGTCCAAGCTCATTATGGCCTTGTTGAGAATTGATTGCCATTTGATATATTGTAGTCAATATATTATAGATATAAAACATGATAGGGAACATGGAACTCATAGATTGTAGTGAAGTCTATAAGAGGCTTGAGTTTGTATTGGTTGATGTGCGTTAAAAGGGGGGCATTAACCAATACAAGGTCAAGAAACTCGAGATTAACGTCTTAAGATCTTGTATTTGAATTGGAAGTTTCGAACATTGAACTTCAAATGGTTAATATGCTTTGATCAAGGGGGTATTAACTCAATACAAGTTCATGACGAAGCTTCCATTTTGAAACAAACTTTGTTTTTTTTCTTTTCCCGACTGCATGTAAAAGAATGAGCAACAACAAAAGTACTAATTACAATGTATGATCCTATTTATGCAGAAAAAACATGCTAAATCATCTGTGCCTCAGTTTGGAGCGTGGGACCAAAAGACTATGGGAGCTACCAACTATTCAATGGTGTTTACTCAAGCTCGTGCGAACAAAAAGCAGCAGAAATCTGACCTGACTGAAGTCAAACGCAGCAGCGTTGGGACTGAAGAAGAACTTGTCAAAGCTATTAATCACAGGCATGGACATCCGCCTCAAGGTTATCATGCTCAATCCGCTCATGGTCGCGCTCCTCCTGCTCAAGTTCAAGCTAATGCTCAAGTTCAAGAAGATCCTGTAGTCATGGTGAGACCATTTTCTTTGTTGCATGAATATTTTTTTATTGTACTTGAGATTCTATACTGGTAGCTTCAACTTCCCAATTTGAAAACATTTTTTTTAGCAAAGTACTCCTCCTAGATTTGGTCCATGCCCCCTTGATTATCGCACATGGATCATTTACTAGGAGGAGTACTATTGTCAAAAGCAAAATATAACATAGATTAGACAGGGGTCATAGAAGTCTATTTCGGCTTCTGTCATTATGTTTCTTATCTACAGGTTTATTTTTTTATTTTATTTTATTTAATTATGGTTGCCGACCCATACATGAGCTACACCTCCTTTGGTGTTTCTATGAACCTGAACACTCGCCGCTCGCTTGAGGGACATGAAGAGAAATGACAATACTGGGGAATCAGTGAATGTGACTTCTAATACATTTGTTGAATATTACCATGCAGGGGAAAAGAAGGATTCTGACCTACATTAATTGCTGTATTAGGCCTTGATATGATAAGAACCATACAAACATATCAACTCCTTCATATTCAAAACAATGGCATGCTATAATGCTATAAAAAGTACTAGGATCTATGCCTTGTAAAATTCTGTGTAGATGAGACAAGTTCAATGGAAACTTGACCATTACACATTGTACAGTATCTTATAAAAGCCATGGTCACTTTTCTTCACTTGCTTTTGATACTGTCTAAGCAATATAGAGTACATCAATGGAAAATGTTGCACGAACAAAATATATATATGATTATTTATTATAAATTAAATTATATATACATGATGCTTTACTACTACCAGTACATTGTACATGAAATATACATATTATTCTTTATTTGATCAGACAACTGGAGTTGCATACTTTATCTCCCTCCCTACCTAACCAATGATGACAGAAATTAAGCAGTGGACTTTGCCCGCTTAACCGGGGCTTGAAGGGAATTTAGGTAAGCGGCATCCTTCTTGTCGATTCCATCAAACAGATAACTAAAAGGTGCCATTTGAATGTATCTCCCAGAACCAGGAACAATCTTCAATTCATTATTTTCCCAAACAACTCTTCCTCCTGCTATAGTCACTTCAATTTTCCCCTGAAATAATAATTTCGGAAGAAAAAACATTTTCAATCTTGATATCACATGACAAAACTTAAAATAATGAACAATATATACATACTAGCACATGTTGAATGAAACCATAGGAAACTGAAAGGTAAAAGAACAAAGACTGAACAAATCAAGTAATGAGTGGCGAGAGACTCAAATCTGTATGTGTGTGAGGATGCGTGCATGTGTGAGAAAGAGGTTGTTTAGGAAAAAAAGCCACATTTAGCCCAAGTTGTTGCAGTGAAGGGCCTTTGAGCAATTCCTAAGGCAATGTGAATTTTTAAGAATAACTAGTAAAGATCCTGTGTAAGATTGCATGGATGTGTGGAAACTAGAAGTGTGAAATTCCTCCATGTATCAACAGAGATAGAAGACTTTTCTTCAAATAGTTAGATAGATAGACTTATTTCTGCTGGTAAAAAAAAGGTAAAATTATTTCTCACCGATAGGCCACAGAATGAGATATCGATTATAACATAATAAATTAATAATATGGCTAAGGCTAGAATGAATTTAGATGTCAAATATTAAGTCATTAAAGATAGTGTTGTAGCATATGCAAAACAAATGTTCCCTACCCAATTCAAAACTAGACATAGCTGCATCAATGAAATTCTTTTAATTGATTAGGACTTTATCCAAGTTCTTGCTTTGCAATATACCATTTGTACCAAGCTAACTATGAACGTGAAGGCTTAGTACAAGCGCAAAATCAACCCCGAAAGAAAAAATGAGACACTTTAAGTAGTCATCGGGAAGTTAATTAACTTCAATCCCTAGACCTAGACGGATCAGATAATATTTAAACCAGTACCTTTCCTTTCCTTCCCTCATAGACATTTGTGTTCACTCTAGAGTGGTGTGACTTTGCAGTAATCTCAAAGCTTGAATTTGGATTGAGAATTATAATATCTGCATCAGAGCCAGGAAGAATCGCTCCTTTCTTTGGATATATATTGAAGATTCTAGCACTGAAATGATAGTAGAAATAAAATAACATATAATTTTGGGATATTTGCCAAACACTTTTTTCAAATCAAAATAATGAAAATAAAATCCTATAACAGGATGCCGAATTTTACTTCGATTGATTGAAAAACTTACCATTCAGTACTTGTCAAGCGAACATAGTCCGTGACAGATATTTGGCCAGATTCCTGTGAGATATACCAATAAATTCCAGTTAGAAGGTTATCATGTCCTTCATTTTACCCGAACCTAGGAAGAAACGGAAGACTACGGTGGAAATATATTATCTTACCACCATGATATCCCATACCACACGCATCCTTTCTTCAATACCTACAGTTTTCAGTTGCAATGTGTTAGTAAGAAAACATTTCAAAATCGTCCAGAATGTATTTAGGCCGCAGATATCTAAGGTTACTGTGATCACCATTGACACCGTTAGGAATTTTCCGGAAATCGTCAATTCCAAAAGCTTTCTGGGTGGAATTAAAGACGCAGTGATCAGTTCCCACCAGCTGCAAATTTGTAAAATGTATCCTTTGGTCAAATGAACGATCTTAGCAAAGAAAATAAATTTGAGCTAGGGTCTAGATAAAATACAGAAATCAGTAATAATCAAAACTCAAAAGTGCTACTCCATCCATCTTATACCTGTCATATTTGAAATATTTATTTGTCTCTTATTATTTGTCATTTTAGAATACCAGTAACGCATTGGTTATCTTTTTTCACTAATACATCCTTATTTAGTGTATCTCAATTCTCAACTCATCTAATTACTCTACCAACATCAATATTAATAAGGGTACAATAGTAAATGAAACTCATTTTATCATAAAAATTAGTACACTCATGACTTTCTTATGAAACGTGCATAACTACTTTCATCTTATGATTCATGTTATGGCTGAGACAGAGGAAGTATGATTCATGTTATAGCTGAGACCATCCTAACTAACTTCTCAGGTTCAAACCATCGTTAAATGATTGCTGATCCTAACTCTAACTCAGTATGAACCTGTAAAACTCCGGTTGAGAGGGCGGCTTGTAGGGCCTTATCATGTCCTTGTTTTCTAATAGGGGGACTCATGACATACCTGAAACATGAGAATGAAATATGGCTTATATATCCTTAAAACTGAAGACAACGAAAGAATAACAACTAAGGAAAACTATGTAACAGGTGAAGGCACTTGCTTTGCTGCAGTATCAAAGTCAGGATGCCAAAGCCAAGAGTCGTCAAGGGCTAACCCAGATAGTACAGGCTCTCCAATTACTCTTTGTCCTGAAGTAAGAAAACAAACAAGTCACCTACCAAAACTAAGTCATTTGGGAATAAAAGCACTTAAAATGTCGAGATGGAAACATAAACAAGTAGGAGAGCTCACTGAATTTAAGTTCTCAATTAAACATATAACGTCACTCTTGAAACACATTAATCCAAGATTGTCGAACTCAGATATCCGTAAACTCATGATTTCTTCATAGACTAAAATACTACAAAAATAACATTTAAAACATCTATAGAATCAATTTAATACTATGTGCACAGTAAATGTTCAACATTTATCTTAGTAATAAAGCAAACAAAAATTACAAAATCAGCATTGTAGAATCACTTTTTTCATAAGTTTAAGCTAACAAGCTCTAAGTCCGCAGTTAAGTTCAAGGGATTTGACTATTTGAGTAGCCCCAAGTTTTTCTATAATAGAGTAGATTCAACAAAATCACATAGAAAAAAAGTGGAATTATAAAGTGTTGTCAGGTCAACCTATTCATGGCTATTATAATTTAAGTATAACAAGTCTTCTTTTTGCAAATATTCTCACTAAAAAGACAAGAATATTGTTGTGCAATTTTCTACAAACGGTCACTTAACCTTATCTCTATATGTTGTAATTTCATGCTTTCTCTGCGTAATTTAGAATAGCACTACAAGGGTTAAAGTTAAGAACCTGATTTCCTGGCCTTCGCAACTTCTTCCATTGCATCAATGCTCATGACATGAACAACGTACAGAGGAGTGTTTACAAAATCTGCTAAGCGAATAGCACGAGCAGTTGCCTCTCCTTCCAACTACACATGTAGGTACTCAAGTCAAATAAGAAATGTTCTATAAATCATACTAACAGATATTTAGATTTTAGACTTCACAGTAATCACAGAATACAGCAAAACAGAACAAGTAATCAATCTAATCAGATACCTAACAAAATTAATCAGAACAAGTGTACAACTAGGGTGATTACAACTTATCAGTATGCAAATCTTGACACTAGTAGTAAAACAATTTTTGTGGATAAAGTATGGGCACCTAAGTCCAATGCACTGTGAAGGAAGGCTACTAAGAGCGTGGTTGTCCGAGATGTAAAGGGAAGGCTAAAAAATGAGGGGCGGATATCATGTATTATATGGCATAGTAAAACAGTTTAGAAGACTAAATTAATCAGACATGGTCAGTATTTGCATTCCATTATTCTCTTGACTCTACTATTCCATAAATTCTTTATAAAAAGAACAAAACTGAGACTGACCACTGCAGGCCTTGAAAGAGCGTGCCCCTCAGGCCCAGTTATTCCAAGCTCTATCATCTTTTTTTGCCCTTCATACACAGCATCTCCATTTTCTGCGTGGACCATGGCTAAGGCACCAAGAGACTTGCACTTTTTAAATCCTTCTAGAAGCAACTCATCACTGATCATAAGAGATCCTTTGTAAGCCATGAAAAACTTAAAAGAATTGATACCTGCAATCAGAAGGCAATAAATTCCTTAGAGCCCTTCCACAAAGTCATTGCCTCATTATCAACCAAACTATAAAATAATGCAAAAGGAAATAAACTATAACCTTTCTCCTTGACCATGAGCTCCATTTCTCTTGAAACAGTTTCATCCCATTTGGTAATAGCCATATGGAAACCATAATCCATGCAAGACTTCTTTGCCTTCTTTTCATAGGCTTCAAAACCAGCCCTTAAACTCCCATTAGTTGGTATAACAAAGTCAATGTGCATTGTCGTACCACCAGCCAATGCTGCGGCCTGACCACTGAAGAAGTCATCCACCGTCACAGTGCTCATAAACTCCATCTCTAGATGGGTATGAGGATCAATGCCTCCTGTTAGTAGACAAAAAGGTGCATAGTCTGTCAAAATCTGACGACGGTGATGATGGATCATGTTAAATTGACATCATGATGGAACGTAAAATAATTAAACTTTATGGATACAACATGTGACAACACTAAGGTGATTTCATTTCAGAAGTGGTTACATCTAGACATTGAGCAGTTAACTACTGAATAGGTGTTAGAGCATCACCAATGGTGCGAGCCGCCTTAGGTTGTTTAACTCAACTTCACTGTACCACATAACTTCAATTAAGAAAATCACTCACTTTTCACACAAATGGCAAAACTCTTGAAAACATTCAATATGTCTCAGATTGGTTTTCTTAAGCGGGCCTTAGTGCTTCCTTCACATAAATATATACCATCTTTGTCCTTAAATATAAGTTCCTTTTGGAAAAAAAATGGCCCTAAATATAAGCATCATTTCAAATTATTAGATACAATTTTTTTTTCTTTCAATCAATACTTCTAAATGCCTTAGAAGACAAGAAGTGAGAGTTACACACACACAAAATAGTGTATTTTAGGAATATGCATACACAAAAAGTACACATTAAATACACCAGCTACTTACCTCAATATATATGAAAATTGCAAAAAGAGCTTCTAATAAGACACAAATGCAATATGATGCTTAATTCTTGTTCTTAATATCAGACTCAGCTTTCATATTGGGCCTAAATCATCTTTCGGATCCAAGCTGTAAGCTGAAGGGTGTCATTCTTTATAAACTCATTTCAGACCTTATATCTTTCCTATGTAGGACTTTTTATTTTTTTCTCTTCCCAATATATAAGAACACATTTTCACCCTAGATATCTTGCGAAGCACTCCAATGGTATAATCCCCAAAAGTATTAAGAACATATTAAACATTTACACAAACACCAGACACCGACTGGTAAACACCGATAATAATTTGAGAAAATGAAAGTGGTTGTATTGTATGTAACCACATGTGTTAGTGTCAAATGAGTAAGTCACTAACGAACATATCTTTAATATGAATACATGTCAAAAAAGGTCTAACCTGGCATAACAAACTTGTCAGTAGCATCAATGACATATACATCATCTCCAACCGTGATAGTTGGATTAACAGCAACAATGATGTCATCTTCAACATAAACATCAGCAATTTGTTGATGATGAGCATTGACAACAGTACCACCTTTGATCAACAACTTGTTGGATGATGAAGTTCCACATGTAGACTCTCCGTATCCAATTCCAGCTTCACAAAACTGAATTTCACAATCATAAATCTTTAAAAATATAGAAACGAGGAAAGTCAACTAAAAAAAAGTTTGAATTAATTGAATGTAATCACATGTGTCAGTGTCGGATGCCGGACACGCAGAAGTTAGTTACCTGATTGGGTTGTGATTGAGCAAGTGAAGAGGGGGTGATAGTAATGATAAGGAAGAAGAAGAAGAAGAAGTGAAGGAGTTGATGATTGGTGAAAATAATGAAAGACATGATCTCTCCAATGTTATGTTATGCTTCGATCTCGTTGTTTCGTTATTTATTTCCATTTTTAAACTAATTACCGTAAACTATGCTGCTACTTGGAATCACCACACAATACTCAATTTTTTATTTTATTTCGAATCAATATCCGCAATTTTCACTGAAATAAAACTCATATTAGTCTGTGCTATTTTTATAATGGGAACAAATTAAATAATACATCTAAATTCTAATAGTTGGAGATTAATTTAAGTTTTACTTTGTTGGAGATTAAATTCGAACAAGAAAATTACGAAGGCCAAGTTTGTTTTCACTCTTTTATTTATTTTTTCTTATCAAACTATATATAAAAAAACTTTGTATATATATATTTTTTTTAATATGTGATGTTTATTGTTGCCACAAAACTCATAAATGTTAACTAGTAATTAATTTCATTGAGTTCAAACCTCAATTTCATTGCATTTAAGAAAGAAAACTCATTTTCTTATTTTTTTTTTCATATTTTTTAAAATATGTGTATCTATGAAGCACTCACACAAACACTTGTAGATACCGGTAATAATTTGAGAAAATAAATTATTTGAACTTATTTACATGTGTTGGTGTTGTGTCAGTGTTTGACATAACACGTGTTGGTCTTCACACACATTTGATCAGAAGTGTCGGTGCTACAAAGTGCATATTTGGTTTGAAATGAACTAGTGTTTTATGTGTAATCAGGAATCAAATGTGTGTACTTTTCCTAGAGAGATTTGAATTGTGGTTCGGACATTGTTGGAGACTAGCTCACTCTCCTTTACTCAATCTTGTTGTTTAATAAGAATAGCTTAATTCATGATCATAAGTTGTTTTAATCTTCTTTTCATAAGTAGGTTATGAAAACTAATTATACAAAGTTTATGTTTGTAGTTTGTGTTGTTTTCACCCTTGCTTGTTAGTGCGTATTGCACGGGCATGTGGCTAATAATATTTTGCCGATTAAAAAGAAGAAGAAAAACTTGGTGTTAGTTCCTATAAATTCTGAGATTGTAAAAACATGTTATATATGAAAAGCGCCTTTTCAATAAATACTTGATTAAATTGAGTATACAAACGCCCCCTAAATGGACACTATTAACTTTGGGATGAATCTACCATGCTCTGGTGGTAGTCGGCTCAAATAATAGTAAGAATATTGTTATTCCAAGTCCGTGTACAGGGCGAGTGAGAGAGCGGGACCCCTCTTATCGAGAAAACCCATCCCATGCGGCACTCAAAATACGGTATTTGATAGAACATTATGATATCGTTTGGTCCATGTTGTTGACCCGACTTAGTGGGATAATGTTTGATTGTTTTGTTGTTGTTGGGTGAGAGAGCAGGACACATTATATGATCTTTTTTAAACACCTGTTAAGACCATTCTGCAAGGTATAAAATGAGGCAGTCTCATCCTTCTGTTGCTGTCTATGTTTTAATAGATCGCTATTTTCCTTTTGCCCTTTTAGCTCCATCAACTTTCCGTTACGCTGAAAGCTCATCGTCATATTTTACCAATCCATCACGACCTTTGTTAATGCCTGCAGCCAAGCCACTCCAACTATAATGTCTATTCCACCCAAGTCTATCGCACAGGCATCAATGATCAATGTCTACCTCACTGAGTCACCTTGTTTGAGCATTTTCTGTTGGCCGTGACTCTATGACCATCTCATTCTTCCTTCTGATAGATCATTAATGTCTAATTGATCTGCCTTTTTCCTATTCCTGTCGTATACTTTTCATGTGCCGGGCTTCTTAGGATCCAAATCTAGCACTTGGTAGATTTGTGTTCTCCACTTCTCTATTTGGCCCATTTCTAACATTCTGATGACTACATTTGATGCTTTTTTCGGAACATTCATTATACTTACGTAGATGAATATGCTTTATTACAGAAGGCAGCTGGCAGTAGCAGCAGTTCGTACCATGCAAATTTCAAAGATGATGAAATCCTCACAAAATTCCAAAGTTTTAAGCAATTTGACATTGTCAACGACACTTCGGGCCATCACTATTTTGGTGAAAATTCTTGCGTGAAGCAGGTAATTCTTATTTTTCACACCATTAAAGAGTGTGTTTCAGTTCCAATCTTAATTACATGGGTTTTCAGTTCCGTAGCATATCACTGATATCATGTCAAAAACACACCCAAGGGCAGACTATGATAAAACTGAATTTGGATTCAGTGCAGTCGATGACCGTACAGTCATGTAATCAGACGATCCGTAGTCTTATCCTCAGATTTATCAAGTTTGTTTTGCCATGTCAACTTGTAATGTAAAATTTTAGGAATATAGGCTGAGCAGATTACATGTATGAAAATGTAACGGATTTCATTTTAGTCCTTTCCGAAGCATATTAGGAGGATATATCATATACCCTTTTATTACTCTTTAGTTGACATCTTAGCATTTTCTGTTCTCCACATAAAGTTTTAATTAGCATTACTTCTTGAAAATTTGAATTGTGCCAATGAAGAATATGGCAAGTGCTGTAATATGCAATACTTTGAAAAAATATTACTCTTGCCTTAAACTTGTGTTTATCCCTTTTTGAGGTTTAAAATTGAACTGTTTTAAGAGTTATTTTTGGTTTCAGAATTTTGAGGACTTTGTTGTGGAGCATTTCGTCAGCTGTGCTCATGATATTATGATTGCATGCAAATACTGCATACATTGAATGTGATGTTGATGAGTTTGACGAAAACTGCGCAGAAAGAATACGTATCAAAGGTTGCATAGAACTGCTTAAGATTTCTTTAGCTGGACATATGGAAGCACTTGTCAAAGAGTTTATAAGAATTGGAGCTAAGAACCGTGAGAAATTCCTTTATGAAGGAACAGGAAAAGCAACCAAAAGAATCTTCCCTTAGAGTAGCTATGCTTCCGGGTCTTCCCTGAGAATATCTCGACTTTGTCTGTTACTTGTCCAAACTCTTTGGAAGATACCACTAGAAGGCAAATTGATGTAATGCCTCATCAGTTAACTAAGGTAGTTGCATCTATGGCTAATCCTCGGATTTATGTTTTTGTGATTAATATGTTTCCTCTATAAAAATACATAGATACGTGTTTTTTTCTTTGTTTGAATGGAAAACTATGTCAACACTAGTAAAAAACAATGCCAGAAATTTTTTTAGTGGTGTATTTGGCACTTTTTACTGAGGCTTGAGATAAATGGCATCCTTTTGGTTCAATCCATCAAACAGATAACTAAAGGAGACATTTTATGTATCTCCCAGTAAGTAACAGGAACAACTTTCAGTTCATTATTTTCCCAAACAACTCTTCCTCCTGCTATAGTCACTTCAATTTTCCCCTGAAAATAATTACAAAACACTAGAACATTGAATCGTGATAATATTACATGAAAAGGCCTCAATTTTTGAACAATGCGCAAAAAAGCGTACATTGAATCTCGACATAGGACACAAACAAGGTAAAAAGTACACTGAGCGAACAAATCAAGTAACAAGTTGTGAAATTGAGAGATTGAAGACTAAAAAGATGTATTTGTTACTATAAGTTTAGTTATACTAAACAAATAAAAAGATTATAACATGCTTGATAGATTTATTTCATCTTATTTTTAGAGTTTAGGTATTTTTAACAACTATAAAGAAAGTTTTGTTATCAAGAAAAATTGACAATCCAAGATTCAAACATGAAATAGAGAATAAATTTCTTGCAAATTACTTCATTGCATGCAATAATTTTTTTTTAAACCTTTTATATTTGGTCCTTCCCTAAAAAATTGTTAGCTTCGCCAATGTGGTTGTCAATAACAATTTCTCCATTCTCACTTAACCATTGAAGTATATAAAGTCTAGGATGGGAAGTAGTACTAAGATTAAGTTTTGTATCGACTATATTAGTAAAGCAAATGTGACTTTCGTGAAATATCACGATGCTTTTCAACTGTTGGATATTTTTTTAATGTTGGACGATGCTTGGTTTTCATTTGTGTTGACTTTTATTTATTATTAAAATGCAACATGCTCCTTGTTTCGCTATCCTTTTGCGTGTTCACTGTTCGCGATATATAGAAAGCTTTCGTTAGTAAAAGAAACTTAAAATTCCTAATCATGGTGGAAGAAAAGAGATCACCTTACTCTTTCATTATATTCACTTTTAGTTCTGAATATAAGTATGTTTCTCTAGATCAACCTTCCCTTAAAAAAAAGTTATTCTTCCTCCCTAATCCTCCTTTCTTGATTACATGTTTTTAAGTCTTTCTTTCTCCTATGCCTCATACTCCCTAGGAGTCTCATCATCTTCCTCCTCATAGTCCTTTTGACTTGGAGGTTGATGCCTTCACATTGCCCTCTCTTTAACCAAAGTAATTCTTTGTCCAACATTCTCACTAACACTCTTAAGTCTTAATCTCCCTTTGTGTTTCTTTTTGAAGGATAGTGTTTAGTGACGGTGTAGTATAATTCATGGTGAAAAATAAGAACAAAAGTTAAGAAAAGAAAAAAAATTGGACCTCACAACTCAATAAGTTATTTACACTCTTGATGACTTCTTCTTTTTTATAATCAATCTCTCTTCACTTTTACCACTCCTAGATGTGTATTGTATTACTTTTTTTTTAAACCAATGCCCTATAAGGTCAAAAAAATCAAAGTCAAGGAAAATATGTTTCGAAACTCACTTTCTTTTTTTCTTTTGGAATTTTCTGTGGTTTTCAAAATATTTTCAAATAAGTAGAACATCTTAATACACCTCTTTTTACAATGCACGTATACTATTGAACTCTAGAGTCCTTCTTTCATTTTCCTATCTCAATAGATTCCTCTCTTTTTTTTCTATGCTACTAGACTTTTTGAATTTCTATAATTTCTTTTGTGGTTTGCCAAAAACACCAAAACACAAATGTTCTGCATACTTTTTGGATCAAAAGCCTCAATTTAGAAAGAAGTACATGAAAAAGCTACGAAGATATGATTTTTGTTAAAATTAAACTAGTTTGTATTTGTAATCACAGTTTATTTTCCTTGCAAGTTATCAAGAAACCGAACAAGAATCATATACACACACAGTAAAATAAATCAAAGAACGAGAATCATATGCACACACAAAATAAACTGAATAATATACAAACTAAAATAACCAAAAGAAACTAAATGGAATTTATTATTTGCCAATAAACAATCGAAATACATTCAACAGGGACAATGTCTACAATTTGCAAATTCAATATAACTGATCTATAACCATATATTATATATCGTAGTTTCAGTGACAAGAACAAGAGTCTTGGTATATATGAGTTATGCCTCCAAGATCCACTCTCCCCAAACCAATTCTTGATGAACCCTAATTTGATCACAAGGGTAGTAAATAGTTTGATGGCAATAATCAAAATACACACTATAGCAGTAACCCCTTTCCATGAAGATCTTCTCGCTAGTGATTTTCCCTACCCACCAACCATCGTTATCAAACACGTCAACTTTTTGATCGAATTCGAACTTCGAAGGATTACGAACATGTGGCGGTGATGGACGGATATCTTTTGAAAAAAGTGTTTCCATAAGAAGTTCTGACTCATCATCTTTAAGAAGATTCTTGTAACGAATCACGTATTTTCCACTCTCAAGACATGAAACAATTGTAGCTTCAAAGTATGAACCGACAAACCCTTCTTCTTTGCTGCACACTTCTACTTTATCTCCTACCTTATAATCCACTCTCTTCACTGGCGGACGCATGGTTGCACAAGGTCAAGAATCTATTGGAAGAGTTAGAGAGAGAGATATATGAACCGTTTTTTTTTAGTATGAAGTGAAGTAACACAATAGTGTGTTATTATATAGTGTAGGTGACGGGGTGTTTGTTTGAGATTGAGATATTTTAAATGGTTTAGATTTTTCGGAAGGTAACTAGTAACTGTTAGTGTGATTGGACGGTGGAGATTTTTTCTTTGGTTGTTATATTTTTTGACAATATATTTGGTTGTTACATGAAAAAGATTTTTTATATGAATTTGGTTGTTATATGAAAAACCCATGTTGATAGTTTTTTGTTTTGTTGAGGTGAAGTTAGTTTTGTTTTCCCAGAATATTATTAGTTCGATTTATTTTTAATTTATAAAAAACTCAATTACTTTACATCATTAATATTTCAGTTTTTTATCATTAATAATTCAGTTTTGAATCACTATCAAAAAAAAAATCAGTTTTCAATAATAGCTGATACTTTATATCATTAATAATTCTGTTTGAATAATAGCTGATATTGTTTTACGTATAGTTTATTTTATTTTATTTTGTATGTCAACAGACCTTCATTTTCTTTTTTGCGTTAACCGTTGTTTTTACGAGAAAGGCGCTAGTAATTTGGAGTCCAACCCGAGGTATAATAAATTCATTAATTTAGGCAATTGATTTATGTTCTTTTACATGTTAAATTTTTAATAATATCATGAGTTTCCAGGATGATAATATCTGCATCAGACCCTGGAAAAATTCCCGTCCTTGGATATATATTGAAGTTTCTAGCACTAAAATGAATGAACAAGTAAAAACATCACTAATATTTTTGGCAATTTTACCACAAAGAATCATCAAATTAATGATACGAATAATAAAATAGTCTGAAATCTCCTTATTGCCATAAAAGTAATAAACTGTTCAAACTTAAACTCCACAGCATCACCGCCCGCCTGTGAGGAATTTTCCGCTTTGAATCATATGTGAGTTCTAATACATTTGTCTTTAAAAGGCATCTTTGCTGATCAAGACAAAGTAGTTTATAATCTCAACCCACTAAGGTGCCTTTAAAGGACAATACCTCAGAAAAACAATTCACTTGAATTGAAGTTGGAACAAAATGAATACCAATATTTTCAGAGCGTGCTTGCCGATCGGACGGAGTCAGTGACTGTTATTTGGGCAGATTCCTGAGGTATATATAACCATAAAATCTAATTAAAAGGCTATCCTTTCATCTTTCAACTAACAAACAATAAAAGGAGGGCAGGGTATAAATTTATTATCATACCACCATGGATAAGTATACATATCATATTGTACAATCCACGGCAATGGTCCATTGATGAAATATATGAAGCAAATTCAATAATAGATGAAACTTTAGAAAAGCATATGCTCATTTCGATAAATGTATAATACATGTGATATTTACATTAAGAAATTTTCAATTAGATGTGAAACCTGCAAAACCCTGTTGCAAGGGAAGCCTGAAGGGCCTTATCATGTCCTTGACTCCTAAATAGGAGGACTCATGGCATAATTGAAACATGAGAATCGACACAACATACTTTCATGAAACTTAAGACAAGAAATAACAACGAACAAAGAAAAGGAAAGATGTGGTGAACTTGCTTGCAGCAGTCTCAAAATCAGATGTCAAAAAGCCAAGAGTCTTCAAGGGATAATCAAAACATAAAAAGAGAACTTACCACTGTACACCTTGAAAGAGGATGTCCTTATTCAGACCAGTTAGTCCAAGTTCTATCATTTTTTGTTTCCCTGCATACACATCATCTCCTTTTTCTGCATGGACCATAGCTAAGGCACCAAGAGACTTGCACTTCTTAAATCCTTGTAGAAGAAGTTCATCATTGACTATAACGAATCCTTTGTATGCCATGAAAAACTTAAAAGAGTTGAAACACATGATTTAGAAACATAGACCAACTACCTGAAATCGATTCCTCGAAACTCATTTAAAGGATTTGTACTTATTGTCGGAACAACAACCCTGTTTCAAGAGTAAACAAATACAAAAACTACAGACAGAGGAGACACAATATTCGATCACAAAGTTTGGTCAACTGTGTCGACGTCTCCGACTGCAAAGCGGCTTCAGTACCTTTCTATTACTCAAGCTTAGGGTTTGCATAGTACAACTTGTGTTGAAATACTACGGTCCAGTTTACAAGATTACCACTTGCCCACTTATCAATAAATTATGAGTCGTAAGTCATAACCAACACTTGTTACCATGTAACCATATAGCACCAAAAGGAAATAAACACCGGCCTTTCTCCGTGACCACAATTTCCATTTCCTTTGAAACAACTTCGTTCCATTTAGTAACTGATATGGAAGCCATAATCCATGCAAGACTTTTTGGCCTTATTTTCATTAGAAGTGTTATATAACATTAATTTCCTCAACCAGTACATAAACTATCCTCAACTAATACATATGTTACCCTAAACAACTACATAAGTTATCCTCAACTAGCACATATGTTATCCTAATAAAGTACATAAATTATTGTCACATACATAATCCTGAACTAGTACATATGGTACATATGTTTCCTCATGTCTGTAACACAACACATAAATCCAATAAACAACCACACACTCGACCATGATTTCAAACACTAGTTAACGCAATTTTATAATGGACACGAACGACAGTACTTGAATCCAACAAATCACCGCCACTGACAACCTCAATAGATGATTCTACATAGATGTTGCTTTTGATCTTATTTCTCACCATTCCAATATTGCACTCCTACACATTTGGACAAATAAAAAACTAAGATTCAATATGCATACATATATGGAGAATACATAATTTCTGAAGGAAAAAAGACATACTGTAGTAGCCTGTCTGTCATTAGTTCGCTTGGTTCACTTTCTTGATCTTCACATTTAACCCGCAATGGACTGTGAATTCCAGCACCATTGTTTGGATTTGAGTCATCAATGAAACTTCCGTTAACAATGTCAGTTATACCATCCTTACTAGAATTAAATTGAAGTAATGTTTCATGGAGTGCCTTAGTTGCATCTTCAGATTCTGCGGCAACTTCAGCAATCTCATAGAAATGCTTGCACAATTTGTCAAACCTGTCCATCTGTGGCTTCAACTCTCTCGCGCAATAACTACTTTTAATATATGAATGCTTCCTTTTAATATTTTTCTTCCATCTTGTTAAAACATACTTCTCTGGCACATTTTTAACCCTCTCTCGTGTACACACAGATAACACGTGACAACACAGGATACCTCTAAACTCAAACAACGAGCATTCACAGCTGAAATCCTGGTTTTCCTGATTAAACATAACTTTGAAGACATTTTCTTTATGTCTGCCTCCAACTACAACCTCCTCCAACACATGATAAGTAGCAAAGCAACCCTCGACAACATTCAACGAGGGAGCACAATTCATTTTGGATATGAATTCAGCTTGAACTTCTTTGAATTTGGCATGAGTGTACTCACCTTGGAATTGCTTTTCAATGGACGAGTTTGACACACACGGAATTGTAGTATCCAGTGAATTAAAATCCGCTTCAAATTCTTTTTCTGCTCGACTACTAAGAGCATTATCATATTGCTTTACAAATTGATTTAGACTTGTTGTTGAATTGATATACCCATCAAAGAAAGCATGCATGCTTTCACTTCGATGCGTAGTTGACATACCTGCCCAAAAATATTTTCTTAAAAAGGTTGGTGCCCATCTATGACGCTCTTCATACAACCCACTCAACCAATCATTCTGTTGAAGCATAAACTTGTCGATGAAGGAACACCATTTCTCTTCAAAACCAGTTGTTGTGTGTGTATCATAAACTGCTCCTTCCATCGCAGACTTGATCCTTTTATATTCACTGTATTCATTGAGCTTTTCAGGAATTTTTTTCATTATATGCCATAAACACCACCTATGGCGTGTTGTAGGGAAGACTAACTCAATGGCATTTTGCAGAGCCTTACATTGGTCGGTCACAATACCCACAGGGGCCTTTCCAAGCATACAACGAAGCCATGATTTGAAAAGCCACACAAATGACTCTGTGTCTTCTCCTGAGAGCAGCCCACATCCAAGTAATGTTGATTGACCATGGTGGTTCACACCTACAAATGTAGCAAAAGGCATGTCATACTTATTGGTCAAATATGTTGTGTCGAAAGTTACAACATCTCCAAAATACTCATAAGTAGCTCTACTTCTTGCATCAGCCCAAAGCACATTCCTTACATGAAAATCGTCATCCAGATCTATGTCGTAGAAGAAATTCGAATTTTGTTCCCTCATTTTAGAAAAATAGCTCATTAAGGCCTTGCCATCACCTTCTTTTCCAATTAAATGTTGTTCGTTGTTAACATAATTTATCATGTCTTTTTCGCAAAATGGTATATTTTCATGCCCTTCCGCATTGTTGACAATAGATCGGAAAGTCTTAATGGTCCTCACTCCTGCATCCTCATTGATTTCGATTGTTCTTTTTACATGCAAGTCCATTCTCTTTGTAGGGCTAGTCTTGTGAGAATGTCTAGATTCAAATTTTGAAATGTACCACAAACCATCCTTTTCCAACTTAATACAAATCTTGGCAGGACAATTTTTTGTCTTAGGTGGGGGTGTCTTTAACGGACACGGAATTTCTGACCCTTGAGACCCCTCTCTTGTGCAAACAAGAATTGCATAGCAGGTTTCTCCATCATCTCTTTTTTTCGATGTTCTGGTCTTCCACCGAAAACCCTTTTTCAAAGCATACTCTCTATAAAGTGTCTTGACATCATCTATGCAAGAAAAACGCATCCCCGTTGCAGGCTTCCAACATGCTTCATCATCATCAGAGTTATCAACTTCCATAACTTCATCATGAATACTACCACAATCTACTAAATTCTCTGAATTATCCATGAAGTTCCAATTAAGGGTGAAAGTGCCAAACCAAAACTGCACAAAAGAAGTCAATAAGATCTATAATAAGTTATGTTGCAAACATAGAGATTTACAAGCTTTTTTTCATTAAATATGGTTATAAAATTAAAAGACACAAGGAAAAGGTTCAGTCAAGAGTCAAGACAAATACATGAGACCCATGATACAAAGCTAACACCAGAGACTTCTACACACCAAAATAAAACAAGCAAACAAAAGAAAGTAGCAGTCCTGCAACATTCCAATACCACACCATCAATGCTACATAACTTGGCAAGGTAAACTAAGGTAGTCTTAAACCTTTGTGGCACCAATACTTTTGATCAAATGCGTGTCCGATGCCCGACACATGTCAGTGTATGACACCAACACGAGACGTGACACTGGACATGTATGATTACATTAATTTTTGTTATTTTCACAAATTGTTACCGGTGGGGTGTCAATGTGTCAGTGTTGTGTCTGGTATCCGTATCATTGCCTCATAGGCCTTAACTCTCCGAACAAAGTGCTCTACCAGAGTGTAACTAAGTGCTCTACCACATGCATTAAGTCTTGAAAACACAGAGTTTAAACAAACCCTTGAAACAAAGAGAGCTCAGTATCAAATTCTAGAGCATTGCAAATATAAAATTAGAAAATTGAAAAATGGGGCAACCACAATAAACCCTAATCAGAGGTAGAAAAACATATTGGCAAATAAACCTTAAACACCAAAAAAAATTGAAATTTGTGGGTGTGATACCTTTTTCAGCAGCAGAGCGAAGTGGAGATTACTGTTTCAAACAAAGTGAAAGATGGAAATGGAAGAGAGAGAGAGAGAGAGAAGTATTGTTTTGTTTTGTTTGTCAAAGTTTCAGTTCATCGGTAAGTACAAGATTGTTGTCTTGTTGACATCACAAAAGTTGTCTGTCACTCACCATGTTTTATTTTCTTTCTTTTTAAGTTTTAATTTAAAAACACACTTTTGGCCTCTCTACTTTTACAAACTTGCAAATTTGGCCCTCAATCTTAATAATTACTCCATTTTAAGTCTCATTTGATTTTGATTAGGTCAACACGCAAGTGAACATCAAATTTAACGATTTAGATGTTATGTGTGTATTTTTTTATTAGACTAAATTGTATTCTTGACTTTGTAATTTATACAAATCAACGATTTTGATCTTTAGTTTACACAAACCACGTCAAAATCGGTGGCGACTTGGTCAAAATCAACAAGCGCATCACTTTTGAAAAAAGGGTTGAAAATAGGGACCAAGTGTGCCATTTTAAAAGTTTAAGGGTCAAAATTGTAAGTTTGCAAAAGCTAAGGGTCAAAAATACATTTGAGTCTTCTTTTTAAATATATGAAATGACAATAGTCATTGAAACTCGCATAAATGGAGGAGCCGGAGTTCAAACCCGCTTATGATGTTCGACCTAACAATTTTCACCATCAAATTAGGAATTTTGGGTTATATTGTTGTAAGTTTAATAATAATGGTTTCTCTTTCTTTTGATTTAATTAACATTAGTACTCTAAATGTATATCCCCGAAATTGTCACATTCTCCTCCTTTGGATTAACTTATTTGTTTATATACATATGTATTTGCATTATGTTTTGGAAAATGTCACTCTTATTAAAAAAAAACAAATATAATAGTATTGTATAGGAAGTTGTCTAGTCAATCCTTAAGAAAATAAACAATGAGTTTATGGTCCGTTTGATGGTCAGGATAAGGAGACAGAATATGATACATTAATCATATCCTGCTTAAATCTTATGGTTGATGCACCAAAATGATAGAATAAAATAAACCATTTTCTTATCCTATCCTGACTTTCCCTTGTAATTTATATCCTGAGTATAAGCTGGATTAGAATTTATCCTGACAGAATTAGAAGATCATTCCTTGTTTATTATCTTGATATTCTACCATTTTAAAAATATTGTCATTTTTAAAATAATGATAACATGTATTTTCCATAATAATTAATAACATGTCATTTTTATAATATTTAATTAATTATGAGAGCAATTTTTCATTTAATTATAATGATATCCTGTTTGTTATCATGTGCGCATCAAACACGGATTAATATTTATCATGTCTTTATCATATCCTATCTATATCCAGCTTTATATCATATCATGCCTCTATCATATCCTGACCATAAGAAAACTCGGGAAATAATGAAGGGATATAGACCACTGAAATATAAAGAGGAAATAATATTAGTATTTGAAAGAGAGGGACAAAAGTTGATTAATCCGTGAAAATTGAGTAAACATGAGAGATATGAAGATAGTCCATTTCTATCAATTTAGTCTTTAAATTGTTGCTCTTTCACAAATTCGGTCCCGACATTATTAAAAACCAACACAAATTTAGTCTTTAAATTATAGAGACCAAATTGATTAATGAGAGTATAGTTTAGGTACTTTTTAATTGATTCTAAGGGTTTAGGACAAAATTGGTTAAATTGACAGTTTATTCTTTCTTTAAAAGTCTAAAAAAATAAAATTTTCAACACAATTTGTTTTCCTTAAAAAAATGGCTGGGTTGAGAATGGCAACTAAAATCTTAGACCCATTAGGTGAAAACGAACAATACATACAATATCAAGTGGTTTATTCAATCCTAAGCTATAGGAAGATTAATTTTCGTTCTTATTGCACGAAGAAAATTGTAATTTAGAAAGAGCAATGCTATTTAGTAAGAATTATTTTACTATATTAGTAACTAGTATGTGCTTTGATTTTTAGTACAGGTGACAACATTGATGATGCATACATGGTGAGTTCAATGGAATTTAACTTTCCAGAAATACTAGCACACATTCAGCAATGGTTTGAATGAGTTCATGCTTAGAAGATAATGGTGTGCTGTTAACTATTTTAGTTGTTGAGGTCTGAAGCTATTTTATTTGGTCATTGTCACAAGTGCTTATACCACTAGATAAGTTCAAATAAATCAATTCAAACAATATCTATTTTATTTGATGCGACCTTCTTTGAGCCGCGTCATCCCTCATCAGTAGAGAGGTTGCGTCTTCAAGCCAGCCTACAAAGTATGGAGATAACTCTCTAAGTTCAGCATCAGTAACCATATTACACAAATCTAAGCAAAGTAACACAACAAAATTATTATACTATATACAATAGAAGTTTTCTAGTACATAGATACATGATTTTTCTTTGTTTGAATGGAAAAACTATATTAACAGTATAGTAAAAAACAATACCAGAAATTTTTAAGTGGTGGATTTGGCTCTTTTTACTGGGGCTTTAAGTGAATTTAGATAAATAGCATCCTGTTTGTCCAATCCATCAAACACATAACTAAAAGGAGGCATCTGTATGTATCTCCCAGTACCAGGAACAACTTTCAGTTCATTATTTTCCCAAACAACTCTTCCTCCTGCTATAGTCACTTCAATTTTCCCCTGAAAATAATTATAAAAAGTATATAAAGACATTGAATTTTGATAATATTACATGACAAGGCTTCACTTATTGAACAATGTGCGAAGAAGCATATGCTAAACCTCGACATAGGACACAAACAACGTAAAAGAACATTGAATGAACAAACCAAGTAAGTAACAAGTGGCGAGATTGAGAGATTCAAGACCAAAAAGAGAGAGATAGCTATGTACCACCGACCGACATTTCAATGTGTCCAACCGACACACGTGATTATATGCAATTGCTAATTACTATCATTTTCTTAAATTATCATCGGTGTCGGAATATCAATGTCGTGTCTTGTGTTTAATAGAAAATGAAATTCAATCTCCACATGAACAAAACTAGAATAAAGTTAAACTAGCACCTTTCCTTTCCTTCCCTCGTACACATTTGTGTCCAATCTGGAGTGGTGAGATTTTGCAGTTATCTCAAAACTTGAGTTAGGATTCAGGATGATAATATCTGCATCGGACCCCGGAAGTATAGCTCCTTTCCTCGGATATATATTGAAGATTCTAGCACTAAAATGATTGTACAAGTAAAAACATCATTAATATTTTTGGCAACTTTACCAAACAATAAGAATAATAAAATTGTCTGAATTCTCTTTATTGCCATAAGAAATGGATGTCAATCTTTTCTTTGAACATCAAAGAACATACCATTCAGTGCTTGTCACTCTGACATAGTCCGTGACCGATATTTGACCAGATTCCTGAGAGAGAGAGAGATAACAGTAAAATCTAGTTAAAATGTTATCCTCTGCCCTTTCAACAATCTAACAAGAAAGTGAGGGCAAGGTAGAAATTTATTATCGTACCACCATTATGTCCCAGACCAAGTGCATCCTTTCTTCAATACCTACAGATTTTGAGTTGCAATTCATATTAATAAATTAACACTTCGAAATCAAACATAATGCATTTAGACCACGCATATCCAAAACCATTGAGTGATTACCATTGACACCATTTATAATTTGGCGGAAGTCATCAATTCCACGAGCTTTCTGGGTGGAATTCCAGGCACAGTGATCAGTTCCTACCAGCTGTGAAGTTGTAAAAAGAATCATTTTGTCAAATGAATAATCCTAGTAATCTTAGTGAAGAGAATGAAGTTGAGCTCAAAACATATTAAGCAATTCATGGCAACAACCGACTTGGAAGGTTTAACAACTGTGGCACTAAATATTCAGTCCTTTGCTGCAATATATGAAGCAAATTCAATCGTAGATGAAAGTTTTAGATGCGAAACAACATTTTGCGATCACTTTGATAAATGTATGCTACATATTATATTTAAACTCAGGATTTTTAAAATTAGATGTGAAACCTGCAAAACTCCTGTTGCAAGGGCAGATTGAAGAGCCTTATCATGTCCTTTACTCCTAATAGGAGGGCTCATGACATACCTGAAACATGAGAACCGACACAAATTACATTATTAAAACTTAAGACAAGAAATAACAACTACCAATAGAATAGGAAAGAAGTAGTGAACTTGCTTTGCTGCAGTCTCAAAATCAGGATGCCAAAGCCAAGAGTCATCAAGGGCTAACCCAGAGACAATAGGTTCTCCAATTACCCTTTGTCCTGAAGTTTGAAAATAACATGTGAAATTGTCTACTTTCTCTTAATGAATGCATTATGACTATGCAAGACATTTACAAAAAATGAGAACAGCTCTTAAGAGGATTAAAGTGAAGAACCTGATTTCCGAGCCTTCGCAATTTCTTCCATTGCATCGATGCTCATTACATGAACAACATATAAAGGAGTGTTCACAAAATCTGCCAAGCGAATAGCACGAGAAGTTGCCTCTCCTTCCAACTACATAGGTATACAAGTCACAGTAATCAAAGAATATAAGAAAACAAAATAAGTAATAACCAATCTTAGATCCCATGCCAACTAAATGTTGTTCATCAAAACAAAAGCAGAGAATTTACCATTGGAGGTCTTGAAAGAGGATGCCCTTCAGGACCAGTTATTCCAAGTTCTATCATTTTCTGTTGCCCTGCATACACTGCATCTCCATTTTCTGCATGGACCATTGCTAAGGCACCAAGAGACTTGCACTTCTTAAATCCTTGCAGGAGAAGCTCATCGTTGACCATAATAAATTCTTTGTATGCCATGAAAAACTTGAAAGAGTTGATACCTAAGATTAAGAAACATAGACGAACTACCTGAAATCAATTCCTCCAAACTCATCTAAAGGGTTATTAGTTATTACTTAATGCCAGGACAACAAACCTAGTTCAAAAGTAAACAGATGCGAAAAAATGATGTCGCAAACATAGAACACACAATATTGGAGTTCGGGTCAATTTTGCCTACGTTTACAAATGAAGTACCTTTCTATTAATTAAGCTTAGGGTTTAAAAAGTACAACATGTGTTTAAATACTACAATGCTATTTACAAGTTACCCCTCGTGCAACCTGCCACTTATCAGTAAACTATGAGTCGTACACCCAATATTGAACTACCTAAAATCAATTCATCAAAAATCACGGAAAGGGTTTATTACTTATTATTGCATAATCATAAAGCTTAAGAAAGAGATTAGTTTTGACCTTTCTCCTTAACCATGATCTCCATATCTGTTGAAACAGCTTCATCCCATTTGGTAACTGCCACATGGAAGCCATAATCCATGCAAGAATCCTTTGCCTTCTTTTCATAGGCTTCAAAACCAGCTGTTAAATTCCCATTAATTGGCATAACGAAGTCAATGTGCATCGTTGTTCCACCAGCTAATGCTGCAGACTGACCACTGAAGAAGTCGTCTACCGATGTAGTACCCAATGCATCCATCCCTAGGTGTGCGTGAGGATCAATGCCTCCTATTATCGGTTCAAAAAAACAAACATTCAAAAGTTTGTCACATAAAAGATGATAATAATGATAGTAATATTGATTTATTGTGCAGAGGAGTTAGATTAAAACTCTTTAAGGCCTAACCTGGCATGACAAACTTTCCAGTGGCATCTATCACATACACATCATCTCCAACCTGACAATAGAAATTACAAAGATACAAACCAAACAGTACATACATTAGAAAACCATTGAACAAACATAAAGGAAATCAGCATAAAAAGTGTTTGAAGCATAATAAAAAGGGCAGAAATAGGCAAGAAGATAATGGATTAAAATAAAAAATATAGTAAATACCGGTTTTAGTTTTTTCAGTCTCCAAAAGAAAACGTGGCATCCAATTTAGGCTCTCCCAAATAAAAGTCCACAGAATAGTTCATCAAGATTACCAATTTGGAACACATTAGTCTCTTTTTTTTTTTGAAAACTCATAATCTAATAAGGACCGACTAATATGGGGAACCAATCTCACCGTCCACTAGCAGGGGCCAAATAGAGCCATAACAGAGCTATGTATGGATTGAGCCGACACAGAAATTGTCCCCCAATTTCATTATGGTATCAGAGCCTGTCGAATTCAAAGGCCACCTACCGATTCACGCACCAAGCCCAAAGAGTGCTGCTGGGCGTGATGGCCGATTCACGCACCAAAGCCCAAAGAGTGTTGGCCGTGACGGGGGTGTATTGGGAAAAATCTATGTCCCACATCGGATAGATAAGACTCTTGGTAACAGTTTATATAGAGGAGGCAGTCATCACCTTATGAACTGGTTTTTAACGATGAGTTAGGCCCCCAAAGTTGGCACCTCGGGATTTGAACCCGAGTTATTAGCTGAAAACAGCTTATGAACATGTTTTAAGTTGTTTCCATAAATAGATAAACTCAAATAACTCAATCAAACAATACCTAAATTGGATGTCGTATTTTTCCTCAATAGTTTAGTATATTAAAGCAAAGTACCAGGATATTTGGTTTGACAGCAACAATGATGCCATCTTCAACATAAACATCAGCAACATGTTGGTGGTGAGCATTGACAACAGTACCACCTTTGATCAACAACTTGTTGGATGATGAAGTTCCACATATGGACTCTCCGGATTCAATTCCAGCTTCACAAAACTAAATTCAACAGTTGAAATAATCAGTTAAGAAATGAAAAAAAGTGGTGCTAAAAATAAAAGTCAACACGAGAGAGAGAGAGAGGTATGTGATGTTACTAACCTGGTTGTTAGCATGTTGTGA
Organism: Medicago arabica; assembly: GCA_946800305.1. NCBI lineage: Eukaryota > Viridiplantae > Streptophyta > Magnoliopsida > Fabales > Fabaceae > Medicago > Medicago arabica. Next base: position 6,121,586 of record OX326970.1, read on the forward strand.
AAGTGAAGTTGTGATAAGAAAGAAGAATATAGGAAGAAGAAAGAGTTGAAAACTGAAGCTCATCATCATCATCACTACAGTACATACACAACTTAGGAGTTGTTTCTATATTTAGATATTTTGATTCCACGCTATCAATGTGAATGTGCCAAGGATTTTCTTCTTTTCTAATAATGGAACCGCTTAAATGTTGGATTACTCTATCACTGGTTAGAGCACCCCTAATTGGGTGATTAAATGACTTCACTATATCCACATCACTTATTTTACATTTTACATTCTTACTTAAAATCAATTTTCTTCAATCCAATACCTTAAAAAAAATTATTAAATTAGTCCCACAAATAATTCTATATCATTACATTTCAACGAAATTTATTTATTTTATTAAGATTTATCAAATAGGACCCACGAAAATGAGAAAAGAGGGTGTTTTCATAGCCACAATTTTTCATAAGCATCCATATATTATACTCTACAATACGAGTGTTTGTTTAATGTGGTGTTGAATAGGTAAAACACTCATCATTGTGGATGGTCTTAATACTATATTTTTTTAAGGGTTGTTAATAGTTAATACTATGATTAACTTACAATAACAACAGGTATTAAAGAAAAAAAATTGAGTAATAAACTTTTTTGAAAATTGTGTGACTATTACTAAATTGCATTTTTATCTTATACTTTTTTTTGTTGTGGTGGCAGGGTTTGAACCCTGACTTTGCATATATATATATAGGGAGGGATATTTTTACTCCAAAAGTAACTCAAAAAAGTTACTCCAATCTTAACCCTTTATCCTAATTTTAATTAATGGCTATAATTGATTCTTAATCATCCCTATAGCATGATCTTTCTACGCCTTCTTCCTAATTCCAACGTTAAAACATTTGGAAAATGGCTTTTGATACATACTGATAAATGTGTTGCCTTAAATTCAATCCAAAAGAATTGTTAGAGGTACGGTTTCACAATTTTGTTATATGCTACAAATCATTGTGCACAAGGAATCGGTTTCATCAAAATTCCATGTATAATCGGAAGCCACTCATCAAACTAGGACCTTTTAATTTGCATTCAACGGGTTTTGAGACACTATTTTTCATAATTTGATGGAGTTTTGTTAAAAGGTTTGATTCATATATTAAATTGATGAGAAACAGTAGTTGATCCTTTGGTGAAATGGAATAATAATAATCATACTTGTGTTATTCTTAACGTGGACGGTAGTTGTCATGGTTCTCCCATCAGATCCGGATTCGGGGGAATTATGAGAAACAGTGATGGTTTTTTCTTATCTGCATTTTCTGGTTTCATCCCGGGTTCAGATGATATTATGCTTGCTAAACTTTCAGCTATTTACCATGGGTTGATCATAGCTCAAAATTTGGGTTTTGTGGAGTTAGTTTGCCACTCGAATTCTCTTGTTTGCACCAATCTCATCAACGGCCGCCTAGAGAAGTATCATGTATATGTTGTTCTTATTCACGCTTGGAGCTTGGAGCTTCTTCGAACGTTGACCTCTTTATTCACGCTTCTCCTCCAGATGGGCTGTTAAATCTTCTTAGAAGCGATGCTAATGGAACTTTCTTCCTTAGGAAATAATTAGCTTCTGTTAGGTTTCTTTTTCTTTTTCTTTTTGTTTGTTTTCTTGCTGCCTCCTTTGCCTTTGTAACCAAAAAAATATTAAGTTGATGGACGATGGTGCTTCATCAATACATAAATGGATTAAAAGAAAACCTAGAAAGAATGAATCAATTTTCTAGTGAAAAATAAAACAATATTGAAAATTGAAATTCTAAAATTGAAAAACATGAGTCTTAGAAATCACAAAATTGAAAATCAAAGGCATGACATTTGTAGACAAAGACATTTGCCATTGCCACTGAACACTGCTAGGCTGAAAGGGATGAATAAGCCACACATATACAATGCTCCTGATTTAGCCACACCTAAGGATTATTAGGAGTTAATCTTAGTCATTAATTTATTATTAAGATGAAGGGTTTAGATCTGGAGTAACTCTTTTGAGTTACTATTGGAGTCAAAATATCTCTCCTCTATATATATATATGTATTATGCATTGTCCTTATTAACAGAGCTAAACTCACAAGGATAAATGGTCTACTTAAAGTAAAGTTACATGTTTGTTAAGACTTTTTTTGTCAACAAAAAAAAAAGTAAAATCACTTGTGCCCCTTAATTTAATTTTAGATAATAATTTGGTCTGTCTTCTTTTCATTTATTAATATGTTTGCATGTGAATTATCAAGCTTCAAATATAATGTTTGTATCTAAACATGGTCGAAGAACTGTAAGTTTGAAAACTGGGAGCTCCACGCAGAAATAAATACATATATTTGAAGTTAGAAAATGTATATGCAAATGGATCAAAATGACATGAAAGAAATATTAATAACCAAATCATTTTTTGAAATTAATTAAAAGCACTTTTGAAAATTTTAGAGAATTTAAAGTTATAGACAATTGAAATGATTCGATTGAATTGTCTTCTTTTCTGACTGTTTTTGTTTGGATAAAATAATAAAAATTTCCTTGTTAACATTTTTGGATCAAATTTGATAATTGAAAAGACATAGATCAATTTTTAAATTGTGAAAATTTTGAAGGGCCAATTTGCAATTTTTTTAAAATTTATAGGACTCATTCTGAAATTTTGTAAAATATGGAGGCACCTTGTAAAATTTTAAAAAGTATAAGAAAAAAGAAATTTGAAGTTCATAACACTTAGGTGTAATTTGAAATTCCTTAAATTTAATTTGGACAAAATATTTCATAAATATTTTTGTAAGGGTCTTGATAAATAACTATTGTCATTTTAAAACTTCTTCAAATTAATAATGCAAACAATGTATTTACATATAAAAATTTGAATTTCTTCAAAAATCACATCACCTCATCCAAACACAACTACATGGACCAACAAGGTAATTTTGCCTATTTATTTTTCATAGAAAAACATCTATTATTCTTTTTTTTGTTTTTGAAAACTTGGTATTTGGCTCAAGTACCAACTAATCTGATGTATCCAATCTCACTGTTCACTTGGCATTGGTGAAATTGAACATGAAATATTTAGATATGCACACTTCAAGATCTTAGACCAACATCACTGTGTTTTTTTTTTTTTTTGCTTAAATATTTCATTGGTTCTTTAATTTATTTTAAAACTTCACTTTGATTCTTTAAAAAAAAAAAACTTCACTTTGATGGTTAAACTTATATTAAAATATCAGTTAGGTAGGTTGCCTAAATTAACTTCCACCAATTCAATTTCTTAACTTATGTGTCAATCCAATTTGATTTGTAACCTTTTGAAAATATACGAATAACCTATCAAATATATCTTCTCCTTTGTTAGACACTCTCAAACACAAGTTTGACTTTTCTATGTTCATTGTTCATTTATGAAAGAGATAGATAAATATGATAACTCAATGATTAAGTGAATCTCACTAATAGATCTTACAAAATTATCACATGAATCCCACAATCAATATCTTTCATAAATAGACATCAGATAGAGGAAAGACAAACTCTTCAAACAAGTTTTTAAAATTATAAATATTTCAAAAATGTCTTTGCTTATGTAAATTTGTATTCAATTTAGTTTTGAGAAAAGCTATGTATTGCGACAACATTAATCACGATAGTATAATTGAGGCAACAACGAGTGCACCATCGACAAAATTGATCATGATAGTATACAAGATCTAATGATTAAACAAAATTTGTGTCGCGATGTACTCTTTAGTTTTTATATGATACGGAGAGAGACTAATGGCCCGTTTGATGGTCAGGATAGAGAGACAGGATATGATACATTAATCATATCCTGCTTAAATCTCATGTTTGATGCATCAATGGGATATGATAAAATAAACCATTTTCCTATCATATCCTGACTTTCCTTTGTAATTTTTATCATGAGTATAGGCTGAGTTAGAAATTATCCTGATGGATTAGAAGATCATTTCTTATTTATTATCTTGATATTCTGTCGTTTTTAGAATATTGTCATTTTAAAAATAATGGTAGCATGTATTTTTCTATTATAATTAATAACATTCCATTTCTATAATATCTAATTAATTATGAGAGCAATTTTTTCATATAATTATAATGATATCATGTCTGCGTCAAACACCTGATAGGATTAATGTTTATCATGTTCTTATCATATCCTATCTCTATCCAACTTTATATCATATCATGTCTCTATCCTATCCTGACCATCAAACGGACCCTAAATTGATAATAAGTGGTAAAATATACGATTTAAAATATGCATTTGTTGTTTGTAAATATTTCTAATATAAAACCTTGATTATGTTTTTTTCTAGTTACACCTTTAACTATTTACTGCAACAAGTGAATCGAACCCTATAACCACACCACGGGTTCAGGGTTTTTCATGGCTCAATCCCTTCCACCACCGCCGGCGCCAGTAACTACCTTCACTTCCATGACCCCCTTTCCCCTTCAGATGGAAGAGGTACCACCGTTAGGATTCAACGAAGTTCCAGAATTCCAAGACGGTTCAAAATCATCATCATCATCAAATTCTCGAAAATTAGTTCCATGGTTGAACTGGAACGAGTGGCTTTTCGTTAAAGACTCTCTCTTCTCCGATTCTCCCAACTCATTTTCCGATGCTCTTAAACGCGTAGCTAACTTCTTCTTTTTTATCATATATACATTGCAATTTCATCATAACATAACGTTCATTTAACCCTAATTTTGTAATGTTTCTGCTTTTCAGATTTCCACCTGGCGAACTCGAGGTTGCTTGCCCGAACTCATAGATGTCACTGCTCTCTACCTTGAAATTCAGCGCATGGACCCATTTTTTAGGTATTCGTAACACGGACACCGGTCACCGGTCACGACACCGAGACACGTCCACACTCCACAACAATAGTAATTTAAGAAAATGATATACTTGAATGTGTATGTAATCACATGTGTCGGTGTTAGACACATCACATTTCCACCACTTTTTCAACAACTTACACATTTTTTAGGTGTGAAGAATAATTTCATGTTTGGATAAACAACTTAGGTTTATTAGTGCTTATGTATAAGCTATTTATGTACATAACACGATAAATTAAAGTCAAACTGTTTTTTATGTAAGGTGTAATCTATTCTTTAGAAGCTATCCTGGAGCTTGTTGTTATATGATGAAAACAGTTTATAAGCGCTTATGGTATAAGTGTTTAGGGATGTATTATTTTTATAACAAAAGCTGAAATAAAGTTAATCTATTTTCATGTAAGTTATAATCTATTTTTTCAGAAGCTATCCTGGAGAGCTTGTTATTGTAAACTGGAGACAGCTTATGGCATGTCATAAGTTGTTTCTTTAAGTTCTCACAAATAGTCTCGCTAGTGTTTAGGCCAGTTGCATCACTTCATCAATGCTTATGTCTGTAACTTTTTTTTAATTTTTATTTTATTTAGACAGGATCTATCAAATGATGGTTCTGTTTCAGAGCAAATTCTGATCAATCTGTATTCCGTAGCGAGTTTGAGGTTTGACCGCCTTTTTCATTACCTTTCTTTTATTAGTTTTCTAGTAACTTTGTTGATGACTCTTCTAACATCTGATTGTGCTGTCTTTCTTCCCGAAAGGATTGTGAATGCTGTTGCGAAGTCTGCTGAGAAGTCACGGAAGAAAGAATATACGACAATAGCGGCTGCTGCTGATGAAGTTGGCCTTCCACGCATGCTGGTTGATATTCGTCACGGTAAAAAATCTTAGAGCCTTTTTGGATAAATTTGACAATCAAATTTTAATGTTAAAGAAATAATTTTTTTTTTTTTTTGAAGAAGCTAAACTAGCATGTTAAAGAAATAATTAAGATAAGAGTTTTAACAATAAGGAGCTCTTTAAAAATTAACTTTAAGTATAAGTTATACCTTCCTTTGGCATATAATTTTTTTCCATAAGGTCTCATATTTAGTTTCTCCTTTAGCATCTTTAATCATGTTATGACTTTTTTGTATGCAAAGAACCATAAATTCAGTTTTGTTGCTTTTGTAGCTAGAAGGTAATCCAAGCTTCGTCTTATTCTATAACTCTTGTTTATCATTGTTTTGTTTGCATGATGCTATGCTAATTGGGCCATGATCTTTGTAATTCTGAAAGATCTTTGCTTTAGTACGATAAAGATCTGCTTTTTTTACTTACTGCCTCTATTTCAGAGGTATCACATCGTGGGCTTCCATCTCTCAAGCTTGCTCGTGTTTCCTCAATTAAGGTATGGCTCATTTTGACTTGTTTAATCATATGCCTTGACAATCTTTTTACTTCTTTGGGATTAAATTGTAAGCAAGTGTGTGTCTGTGGTCCATGATTTGGTTATGTTGTTAGCATTTAGGAAAGAATTGGACCAAATTTTATCTCCTGAGGTCTGTGTTTAACACAACATTTTGAATGTATATAGTGAAATTTATGTTTGTCTGGTAGTTTGTAATTATCACCTGACAAGCCGCTTTTAGAGAAGATCATCTGCTGAGAGCTTTTCTTCTCCCTTTGACCTTTTAAAGAATGATGTCTTAACTCCTGGCCTTGGTGGCTGTGGTATACCCTTTATAGAATATCCTCTTCTCCATGAAAACATCATTTGATATCATAGGACCTTGGTAACATCTGCTTCTCTTCCATCAGGTTTCAGAGGACTGTATGTAAGAACTAGATAATAGCTTTACTGTTATCATTTTTCAATGTGCCAACTTGAGTATGTTGTGTTAGAAAGAGGCATTTGGAACCTAACTTGTGTATCAAAGTTGTCATCCGTACTGCACAAAGCTTATTGGGTTAACTATATTTTTTTAGAAAAAGTTAACTCTTTTTATCAGTATAGATATGTAGTTCTTAATAGATCCATGACATTAGAATATAATACTTTTTCCTTAGAGGCAGGATTTTGAACGTTGACTACAGCGTTTATTGGAATTGGACTAGTTTGACTGATTATGCACATACGTTTTTCGATAACGCATGGGAATCAGCCACATTCGTGTGGTTACCTATTTAATTATAATTTGTTTCTTCCCAAGATCTTAATATATACACTTGTTCCTTCCATACCAAGTATTTTCAACTCACTGCTCTAAACTCATCTATAGTCTTACTGATACTTTCAGGCACTTGATTGGTTAAAATCTAATTATTGGGAACCTCAGAGCAAAGCAATTCCTTTTCATGGTGAAGGCAATGCAAATGTCAGAAAAGAAATCAAGACTATGGTTCGTGAATTAGCAATCTGTTTGAAAGTCGGTGGGAGTCCCGAGTCTAGTACCTTACTTCTCAAGGGAAAACGTGAGTAAGCTGTGTTCCTTTTTCTTCACGTTGTAACTTTAACCAATGTCTTACACACTTGTCTGTTCTTACAGCTCTTTAGATCACTTTATTCTTTAAAGAGTTTCATTGTATCTTAGATCCCATCTGGTTTGGCATGCATATAATCCGTTTAATACTTCAATGTTGAAAGCCCAATTTAAAATTTTGGCATGTGGAAGTTCTTTGCCTATTATCACATAGAGGCTAAATTTTGGGGTGTATTATTGACAAAATAAAGTACTTTTACTAGTCCAAAGAGAGGGTAGGCTTGTTTTCGACTTCATCTCTTTTATAGAACACTGTTGAGTCGTGCTATAAATCACAGGCTATTTTTTCACGAGTTTCTTGTCTATCTCGCTTAGAGTTCTATCATGCTTAGAGGCTGGTTCACTTGTTTGAGTCGTGATATTTTCGGTACTCCAGGATTATACTTTTTCCGCAGTTTAATTAATTTATTTTGCTTATAAAAAATCTCAAGCATTGGGTTATTTAATATTTTAGAGCTGGTCTACACGATATTGGATAATTTTATTTTACTCTGAAAAACAAGTTAATCACAAGTACTTTGTTACAGTGTATCATCAGTAATAATTAATGTTTTGGGTATTGATGTACTAATAGCCTGTGATGCTTTCAGCTCCCAAGAAACCGATTAAAAGGATCTTGAGATCTCTTCTTCGGCTATATTCCTCCTTCTCTTCAGAAGTTGTGTCGGTGCTGTTGGATTATTTGTTGAAAACATCAAGTTCCTCAGAGTTCAAAAAGAAAATAGGCGATGCTTCTGTTGGTCCCACCATAGATAATGTTTTGGCTGATTGGAAGCCTGTCATACTCAGATTGTATAATAAAGAACCAGAATTATTTCTGAACCTCCTTAAGGAAGTTCTTCATAGGATTGAAGCTCGGGAAGATATGAAATATGAAGAAGGTAGGTAGCTATTTTTTCCGACCACAACTCTCTTTTACATTGGAAATTTATTTTGAGTGCTTGTGTCTTCTAATGCACTATTTATTTGTTAAGCCCTAGACACATCCACGGTTTTTGTACTGCACTGCTGATGGGAATGTTTTTTTGGCTGAGTTTCCTTAAGCCAACATGAAATCATAGAGTTTTTTAAAAAAATCCCATCCTTTAATTCAGTTGGGGTGTTTGTTTTGACAATACGAAATTTGTATGCCTAGTTTCTTTTTTGTTCTTATATTGATCTCTTTTGCAGATAACCCAAGTATTGGGATTGCATACTCAAAGAAAGAGTTTCATCGAAGTTCTTATCTTTCTTCTTTGTTTGCATGGCTTGTTCGAAATCTTGGCAAAACACCTAATGCAGCAAATATGTCAAAGAGGGTTTTGCACGAACTTGTTCGTAAATGTCTTCTAATATCACATCTCTGCGACAAGCAGGTCATGGATTCAGCTCTTCATCTCGCACAATTGATATATGACAGATCTTTGTTGCAGAAAGTTCAATTGCTCTCTGGTCTTGCTTTGTTGAACGTTTTTGACAATGCAGATGATCAAAGCTCTTTATTGTCGTCGATGAATGTTACCCAATTCGAGGAATCAATGCGTGAAGCATATAAAAAGCTTGACTTTGTTAAACAACAGATAACGAGAAATAAAAAGTCAAGTGAAATTAATTGTGAGACTGAAGAAACAGAGGTATGGGCTTTGGCAAAGTCATGGAACCCATGTCCAATTGGCATGTTGCCTCAGGTTGTTGGTTCATCTGGTTGCCTTCCCGTTCTTGATGTTATCGATAACGAGGAACACAATCAAGCATCAGAAAGGAAAGAGAATTGGAAACTGATCAAACATAGTGCCAAGCGAGACGCCCCTTCAGATATTCAGCTACTCGATAACTCAACTGTTAAGAAAATGAGGGAGACTGAAGATTTTGGTGAATTAAACGATGAATCTCCAATGGAAGAGGATAAATCTCCAACGGAAGAGGGGAAAGGATACCTTATGGTAGGCGGGATTTGGAAAAAAGTAACGGAGGAAGAGCTACTATCTATTCAATCTTCTGTGAGAATTTTAATTTAATTGATACCTGCAATTTAATCGATACCTGCTGCTTAGCTTAACTTAGCTCAGCTCAAATTTTGATTATGATGTTCAGTTTGATTATTCATAAGTTTTTTTTAGTTGGTGATTATGATACCTATATAGAGGTGTCCAGCCTGGTTGAGTTATACATTTGTCCTGTTATTACTAATGTTTAAAGAATTTATTAAATTAAATATAACAAAAGTAATAAGTTTTCTGCACTTGACTTTAATTATATTCTTGTGTGAAAAATTTATTGGTGTTGAACAATATGGGTGACCTGGTGTGGAAGGGATCAAGGATTGGCACATGCTCCATTTGTGGAAGGGATCAGGGAGTTCTAAAATCAACACAAATTTGTTAAATTTTTTTTTAAATAGTTGAACATGACGCAATCCTATAGTTTGATTACCTAAATCATATCCACACAATTGAACATATTTTACCTTTTGTGCTTCCATTAACCAGTTTCACTTCACTTGGAAGTAAAATGTGCAATTTAGTAGAGAAAATTCAACAGGGGCGACCTGAGAACACATGAATTGGATAACTTAAACATATATGATAGCTTCATGTGGTCTCATGTCGACCCTGTAGAACATCTCTACCTTGATATCTTCTACCTTGAATGTAATCGTTTGTATCAACTATCAGGTAATGAATCATGTCATCTTAAATAAAATGATATATAGCCTCAAACATGGTACTTCTATAGGCTTTAAATGTACTACACCCAAGTACTTGTCATGGAAATGAATGTATCTATCCATGTGTTTTGTGAGAGTACAACATTGTACATTTGTACTACTTCCGGTTTCAACCAAAATCAAAGAGGGATAGTTAGTTGTACTACTTTGAGTCAAAAAAATGAAATAGTTGTACTACAGCTTTCGGTTACCCACACGGCAATACAATTCTACAAATCATATCTCGTTAATTTCTTTTAAATGAAATATAATATTCAAAAGAAATATCTTTTTCAAAAAAAAAAAAAATATTCAAAAGAAAAATAAAATGTTTCTCCACTAAAATGATGAACTACATCCATAATAAAATATAAGTAAAATTAATTAGTCTTTTAACCTCATTTAAAACTTATTCTCGATCCCTTTAAGTAGACAATGATATTTAACCTATGAAATTACTTAGTCTTAGATTGAATACCGAGTTTTTAAAAATAAAAATAAAAATAAAAATTAAGGTCTGGTTTATTCTAGACCTCTCACCCTCAAATTAAATGTTTTTTTTACGGATAATCCCACCGCCAAACCCAAAAACCTCCGTGGCCTCCGGTCAGAACCTCCATCAACAAAGCATTCATTCCATCAATCTTTCTTTACTGTGGGATGATATATCTTCTCCAACAATTCTTATGTTTAAGATCAGAACAAAACTAAATTTCTTTACCGAAATACCCTCGTCTTTTTTTTACTACGAAATCCTTATCTTATTCAATTGAACAAAAAATGAATGAATAAAATAATTTATTAATACATTAACAATCAACTACAAATTCTTTAACAAAAATAAATAAAATTCAATCCATCAACTATTATATTTTCAGATGATGAATATCAGTTAATCCAGTAAAAAAATATATTAATTTTTATTTATTTTGTCATAAATTTTTGTTTGTTTCAATATTGACAAGTTTTTTTTTCTTTCTAAAAGAGATTCTTTTATTAGTTTACAAGTATTTAAATTTTAATTGTTTTCAAAATTACTTACTATTGATAATTTTTAATAAATAATTAATATTTATAAAAGTGGTGGTGGGAGGCTGTGTGGCCCACAATACTGGCATGAGGCGGAGCTTGGACAACCTTACGATGGTCCGCAATAGAGCTCCATCAACCCAAAATGGTCCACGAAAGAGGTGGCTTCGGACTTGCAGTATTTTATTTTTAATTAATAAAAATAATTATATTAAAATAATTATAATAAATTTATATTTTAAAAATAATTTGTTTTAATAATTTTGTTTTTTTAAATCATTTTTGTTATAATTATGACTTTTTCTGCATTTTCTTCAAAAATAAAATAAAAATTTCATAATTATGTTAATATCAATCATGAATAAAATTTAAATGTGTTTTAGTATAAAAATAAAAATAAAATTATATATTTAATTTTTAAAAAAAGTTATTGGATTCAACCGGTCTCTCTTATATATATATATATATATATATATATATATATATATATATATATAACTATTTCATTATTGAATCCAAGTTTGCCTCTTTGTGTGGCGGCTTATCCGTAATCGTATTATGACAATTGACAATATAATAAGGCGGAGTGTTCTCACAACTATTGATCGGCTTTGTGTAGCAAGGCGTGGTAATTCGGAGGACGTAAATCATTTTTTTCTTCATTGTGATTTTTTCTAGCAAATTTGGAATGTTGTTTATAATTGGTTAGGCTTCATCTTGGTCAATTCATCTCATATTTTGGACCATTTAATTCATTGTGGCTTTGGGAGGCTCTTCAAAAAAGTTACGTGCAATTCTTCATCTGGTTTGATTTTCGACTGTTTGGCTCATCTGACAAGAAAGAAATGCTCGCATTTTCCAGCAAAATCACGACGTTCTTCATCACCTTCTTAACAAAATAAAAATTCAATATTTTAGGTGGCTGAATGTGAAACATGTAATTTTCAATTTTGATTATCATATATGATGGCTCAATCCTATTTTATGTTTGGGAGTACGTATGTAATTTCAGTTTTTTTTGGGATTTTGTCCCTTCTATTTGATGTAACTGACATTTTATCTTTACTTTTCTCTAACACTTCATGTGCAGAGAAGGTAAAGTTGTTTGTTGAATCTATTTTCACTTTAACCTCTTTAAAAAAAACTTTATTAAGTAGTGTTTATTAGATGAATTTATAGTAGGATGATTTCGATGGATGATAGATAAATCCAAAAATTCCCTAAAAAAAAAAGATAAATCCAAAAATTGTTACTCCTACACTCACAAATCACACCAACTGTAATTTGAGTTCTCGTCAAGAATGATGAAACCGGTAAATTATACATAAATTGCAATGTAAATTTTCAATAAGTCGTTGATGATTATCTTACATCATGTGCACCTCTCCTAATCTAATCTAATTTTTTATACATATTAAAAGAGAATGTAAAAGTAAAACAAGTTACTAGAAATTGCTCATAATTAAGAGAACCATCCAACTTATTATATGTGGGAGAGAAAGTGAAAGGTTGAAAAAGCCTATGGCATTGCCCTTTTCGATTACTTTTAAGTTCACACAAGCATAAGCATGATGGATGAATTTATCTTAATATTCTGCACCACGCTTGACATGAAATGTTGTGTTTCCTAGGTAGAAAGATTAGAAGACTATGGTCCTATCTCTTGTATTTTTGTCTTTGAGGTCTCAAGTCTCAATTCTCCACTAAGTACTAACCATCACTTTTTCACCTTTTTCCCTGTAAACAATCAAAGTTCTTCAGAGAAAGGAAAGTGCATGGTGTTAATTATGGTGGCCATTGCTTCTCAGTTCTGACAATTCTTTAGTGATATTCCACAACAAAACGCACTTTCAATAAAGAACAATAATGTATTAGAGAATTTATATTTTGGGTACAAATACAATAGAAAGAAGTAAGAATTATAGTATGTGTACATCCAATGGATCTTTACACTGATAATAAGAAAAGTCATTGTCTATTGTCAACAAAGAAAAGAAAAGAAAAGTTATTGCACGATGAAATATATTTCATGCTGAATGGGACCTTTGACAGAAAAAGAGAGAAACATTGTGAATGTAACCACATTGGCGAAACAGTACATGGTAATGATTCAAAAATCTAAGGATAGAAACCCATTATTTATATGTATGCATTTATTTTGTAGTGATACATTTATGATATATTAAAATTTAAAAGCTTGCACATTATCACTTGCATGTGATTTTTCATCATTTGGTTGAGATGCGGAGCTGAATTTTTCATGTACTCAGCACTCTTTTGCAGGAAGCTTGCACATATGTTAATTTGCCATATTGCTTTGTTAAAGTAAATAGTTTGAGTTTAACTATGATACACCGGTTTTACATCGTCAACAAATCACAATTATTCATATGTTTGATTTTTTAGAAATTATGACTAAAGTCAAACTAATTTTACATTCTCTCACAGTTATAAATTAATGATTGATTGATAACATAAAAAGTCTATACAGTGACTTAACGTTGAAAGTATGTATAGCATTGAAAGTATAGTATATACATTGATTTTCATTCTTTTAAGTAAAGGTATGACTTGTGAAGGTTTTCTACTATGATCTTTAAGGAATCAAATTATTAGGAAAATAATGTAGTCAAGAGAATATTCATATAAATCAGAATCTCTCAACTTTTGTAAAGTACTAGTACTAATCTTTAGTCTTTTAGATAGTTCTTCTAAGTTTTCTTTAATAAAGAAAAAGGAATTGGAAGTAACTAGAAGTAGCAAACAATTTACTTCAGCAAGCTTTTGTTGTTTACTTGAAAATTTCAAAGAAAAGGAGGTGATGTTAATAAAATTATACTTTTGAGATTAACTAATGAACGAAAATAAAAAATTATTTTGGAATAAATATATAAACCTCAAACTTTAGAGGGGTTTTTAAGCAAATTATTGGTAAGAAGAGGCATCAATAACAACTCACTTTTCAACTATGTTGACACTACTAATCTAACTTTATAAGTTTTTTATGCTTCAAGTTGATGGCTATAGCTTATAACAACCATTTGTAAAGGTAATTTTAAAGTAGAAATCTTGCACTAAACTTCAATGTGTTAACATACATTTGACTATTAATTAACTAACAAAACCACTAAGCTTTCAAACTTCTCTTTTTGTTAATTAATCCAACAATAGTTCCTTTTTGGATTTCTTTACTTTTATTCATCAAAATTCAGTTACCACATGCTCTTGTTCACATGTTATGCATTTAGATTTGCGCTAACACATAAAAGACAAAACATTCTCTCTTTTTTCTCAAAAAAGACATGCAGTGGGTCACATGGAGATTTACATAGATCATGTGATGTAACATATATGTTTTCACTCAGCATATACTACTAGAACCTGAAAATGATGGTAATATTAACTTTGGAATAGAATCTTCTCAATTATTGAAATATCTATTTAGACCTTTCCGATTCTAAGGAGTCATGCATGGTATTTTTAGAGTCTTCCTATAATTTGACCACCAAATAGTGTGTAACAAATCAAGACTCAAGAGTCAAGTGAGATGCTTGGGTGTGTTGAAATTAGAAAAGAGCTTAAGTAAGTCACTTTTCACTTAGTTTTCTAAGTAAATGTGAGAAAGGAGGAGGAAGAAAGTAATAGTGAAATCATAGAGACTAATGCCACCCATTAAACAATAGAATCTAGAGATGAGTGTGTCTGTTTTTATTTTTTTATTTTAAAGAAAGTGTGTCTGGTTTTATGTTAACGAAAATTTAATTTGCATTGAATTGATTTCGTGAAATTGATTTTAAATAAAAGTAAAATGAATTTGAAGTGATTTAACTTGCATCTGTTTTCAACAAATTGAGACTAATATTTTTTTAGTGCAAGCTCCAAATCTCATATTGAAGTTTAATTTCATATTAAGATGCTCACATACAATTGATTTTAACATGTTTAAATATTGTATTTGGGTAGAATTGATTTTTCAATTGAAATTAAATAATTATAACTTAAAGGTAGATTTTTTAAAGTTTTTACCTCTACAATTGATTTTAAACTCAAATATATAGTTCAACACATTTACATAAATGAATTCAAGTATAAATTACTTTACATTTAACTCAGTTTTATACCGAACCATCTTAGAAAATTAATTCATTCAACATCACTTCTATTTATGAGAAAGGGGATCTGAATAGATAATCATGACCTAAGAGTCTTCGGTAACTGGATGAAAATATGGAACATGAAAATTCCTCAAAAAGTCAAAGTGTTCTTGTGGCGCGTAGCACGAGGTTGCCTCCCCACAAGGGAAAGACTTCGCACTAAAGGAGTTTAATGCACAGATCGGTGTATTCATTGTGAGGGATCTTATGAAAATGATTGACGTGTATTCTTTGGATGCAATCAGGTGGAAGAGGTATGGGCTGAAGCGAGACTGTGGAATTTTATCATGATAAATTGGAAATAGTTGATGGTTTTGTTGATCTTTTTTCCCAATTGATCGAGTTGTTTTCCCATGATAACCTAAACATGTTTGTTATGACCATGTGGTCCATTTGGAAGCGCAAAAATGAGAAATTGTGGGATGATGTTGAAACCCGACCCGCGATATCAGTTCGACTGGCTCATGAATCTTTGCATCAATGGCAACATGTGCGTTCAAAGCAGCAACATATGACGAACGTTTCAGGTTCAGGTATTAGAACTTTCACACTGCAAAACAACAACAACAATGACACCATGTGGAGAAAACCAGCTTTGGGTGAGGTTAAGTTTAACGTGGATGCGGCAATTTTTAAGGATCAAAGATGTTACGATCTAAGAATTTGTCTAAGGGATACTAATGGTGAGTATATATCAGCAAAAACAACTTGGTTTCAAGGCATTCCACAACCACAAGAAGCGGAAGCATGCGGTCTAAAAGAGGCGATAATTTGGCTTAGGAATCGAGGATTAATGGCGGTGTCAATAGAACTTGACTGTAAGCAAGTTATCGACGACGTCTCCAACAAAATTGGTACCAATTCCAAATTAGGAGTCATTCTAAATTTTATCGTAAAGCTTCACTCTCTTGTTTACCAAACTTTAAAATAAGTTTCATCCGATGACAAACAAACAATGTGGCCCATTTGTTAGCAAGGGCGTCATTGTCTTATACTAGTCCCCATCATCATAATCATACGCCATCTTGTATTAAGTACGATATTGTGAATGAAATGAGTTAATTTGGTTACTGGCTCTGAACATGCACATGCACTGCAATTTCTTTTTTTGTTTTATTTAGTTAGGAAGCTTTGAGAATCGAAATATAAAAATCTGCTTAAATATAAGAAGATTCATTTATAATTATGCAAGTACATAAATAAATACATATACAATGCCATGATTTGAACCTAGAAGGAGCTACATATCTTCTACCATGAGAGTAAATCACGGGTGTGCTTTGGATATTGTACATATAAGATGAATAATGGTCAGAATGTTCCACCTTGATACTAGGTACCAAGCAACTTCACTATTTATAATTAATTAATGATTAACAGTATTAATAATCTGATATTTCTATAATGTTCTAGTTATGTACACAAGAAGGTGACTTTGAAGTACTAACCATAGTGATAAAATATTTAAAATTATGTACGTGGTCCTCGTGATCACAACCTAACATTCATCCCCACCCCACAAAAATTATTTCTTCACAAAACAAAGTATGAAAAATAAAAAATATCATTTATGTGTGAATTTCTCTAAGAAAATCACTTGCGTAAATGATTATAATATATAATAATGAATTCTTGATTTATATGATGGTTTGATCATGAAAATTGTAAAAACAAAGGTTAATGCATGGACATTTATTTTATTGTATTCTTTTGTTTTTTTTATTTCATTCTGTCACATATATAATGTGAAAGTATATGTTTCCAAATAAAGTGAAAATATAGTTAATAAAAAGAATGCTTTGTCTCCAATATTTTCCTTTTAGTGTTCCAAGTTTCAAATTTCAAATCATTCAAATGCACTTACATAGTAAAGACAAGGGTGGAGGGGAGGGAGGGACCAACAAATTGAACAATTTCTGACACTTATAAATAGAGGGCCAATATACATGCATAAAAGTAAGTAATATTTTGGAGGATTATTGCAACCTTCCAAAACTTAGTAAGTTCCATAAAATATACGTGTCTTACAAGAAAAATAAATTAAAATGTTATCATTTTGAATTAATTAATAATTAGTCTAGGTATTTGAAGAAGACATAAACTTTGTGATAATCTAAATAAAATGTGTATTATGCAGACTTTACATTTCTTTTTTGTGACTTTTATACTCAAACTAGTGTTTTGATTTGAAATTTTGATTACTAAATAAATCTATACCCTAATGTTTTTTCACCAAAAATAAAAATAGAAAGTATATGTAGCTCATCTCTCAAGAAGCATCAATCCACCACCACTGCAGCAGTGAGAACAATCAAATAACTAATTAATATACTCATTGGATCTTATTATAGTTTATCCTACAAAAACTCATTGTTTGTACTGACATGGTCATATGCTTCTTGAAGTTAGTAAAATATTTAAGAAAGCCAAAAGAAGACTTACTTTAATGATATGTCATATGTTTTTGTTTCATAGAGTAAAATTATAATGTGAAAATGTTGGGTATCCCTTATAGTTTACTGATAAATTGACAAGTTTATTGATCAGAAATAATCTTGTAAATTGGACTGTAGTATTTAAACACAAGTTGTCTACAAATCAGATATAATATCTTGTAAATCGGACCGTAGTATTTAAACAAAATTTATAATTTGTAATATAAATTTGATTAATGGAAAAATATTACAAGCACTTTGTAGTCGGATACGTAGGCACAATTGGCGGAACCCTCTAATCAAACCTACTTGGTGGTGCATTAGTGAATGAGTTAGAGAATATAACATAACAGAGCACAAAATTAGATAAGCAGCACATAAGTCTTTAGTTTAGTGTGATGGCTTTCACATTAGAGAGGTGTGAAGATAACATGGTGTTCACTATGGAGTCTCAGAAATCAGTGCCTGCTCCTTTCTTGACAAAGACATACCAACTTGTTGATGATCCTCTCACTGACCACATTGTATCTTGGAGTGATGATGAAACTACATTTGTTGTTTGGAGGCCTCCTGAGTTTGCTAGAGATCTTCTTCCCAATTTTTTCAAGCACAATAACTTCTCAAGCTTTGTTAGGCAACTAAATACATATGTGAGAATCTTCAAATTCTAACTTCTATGTTCTTTATATCCTTAATGATTGTTTTAGTACTATCCTTCAGTTCGTTATTATAGTTACATGATTGACTATGATAGTAAAACATCATACATTTAGTAACTGCGTATAAACAACTTGATTAAACGATTATAGCATAAGTGTTTATCATATGAATGCTGAATAAGCTATTTCTGTAACAAGGGATAAAAGAAAATCAAACTATTTTCATATGAGTTATAAACTGTTTTCCGAAGTTATCCTAGAGAACCTATGAAAATATGCTGAAAACGGCTTATGAAAAGGTCGTAAGTTATTTATGTAAGCTCTTCAAAACAGTTTCGCAAGCTATGAAGCACTGAAAAAAATTTGAGAAAAGCGGAATATAGTCACATGTATCAATGTCGTGTCTGATGCGTGCTCACAAACATATACTTACACTTCTCCTCTTCTTGCAGGGTTTCAAGAAGGTGGTTGCTGATAGGTGGGAGTTTGCAAATGATTACTTCAAAAAAGGAGCTAAGCATCTATTATGTGAAATCCACAGGAGAAAAACCCCTCAACACTATCAACAACAATACTATGAACAATCACCACAAATTTTTCAACCAGATGAAAGTATATGCTGGATTGATTCTCCATTACCATCTCCTAAATCAAACACTGATATCTTAACAGCACTTTCTGAGGATAATCAAAGACTAAGGAGAAAGAATTTCATGCTGTTATCAGAACTCAGTCACATGAAGAATCTTTACAATGATATTATATATTTCATTCAAAACCATGTGAGTCCTGCTTCACCCTTTGAACAAAGAAGCAACAATAGTGCTGCTATTTCGAAGCTTGTTGAATTGGATTCATCATCACCTCAATTACCAAATGATAAGGATTGTAATAGCTCTTCTGTGAAGCTCTTTGGTGTTCCTCTTTGTGGAAAAAAGAGGGTTCATCCTGGTCATTTTGATTAATAAGAATAATTAGTTTTACGTTCAGAGCTTTCCATGATAATGTTAAAGTCTGTAATGGATTGCTTTGATTGGTTTTTGTTGGCATTTGAAGCGAACTATCTTTTCATGTATAGCTGAGGCTGATATCTAGAGAAATTTGACTTAGTTATTTCTTTGAGATTTTCCATTACTTGATCGACATATCTTTCAGCTAGAATTCAAACCATGGTTCGAATGTTGTAGATGCTAGTCATTTTCGGTAGGCCGAACCAAAGTTGGTTTTAATTCACATTATATCTTATAATAGCTTGTTAAATACCTTCTTTATGTCTTGACAATCACTATAAAAATCGATTTTTTGGTACCTCAATTTAACTTTTTTCTGAATTTTGGTCATTCTTCTCAACTTTTGGTCATTTTTTGTGGAAGATAAGATCAGTTCATTTATAACGCCACAATGTTTATCAGGTCACACTGAATATATATGTCAACAAAAAGTTCCGTGACAATATTTTAGTACGTGACAAGAAACACAGATAAAATAGTGATTAACAACAATCATATTTTTTCTCAACCATTTCCTTCAATTCCATAATTGGGAAATTTTCTTTGCTACTTATTCTTCAAAGAACTTTCAAGTAACTACTGGAAGCAACACTGTATACTTATTGTAACTCAATAATTTGATTATAAAACATAAATAACAGTATTAGTGTCTTCCAATATAATGCTTCACAAATTGATTATTTAAATTATTGATACATAGAACTTTGAACTTGTTTATATTTTTCGTATCAGAGCAGCTACATGTTCTCTTATCCTTCAACAAAGTTGCAAATAGTTCTAATGGAGATGCTTAGACAAACTTTTCCTGTGGAAAGTACAAAGTGATCAAATTCTGTTGTAAGATCAAGTAAGTGGGATCATGGTATTGGCTTGTAGGTCTAATTAACTTAACAAATAATTAGCAAATCCAGCGATATATTTGTATTTTATGGTTTAAGTGGTTAAACTTCTGATTACGATATATAAAGGCAAGAGGGACAAGAAACGTTTACCAGCAAAAGCCTCTAAGCCACCTTTGCATTCAGCACCATAAAGACACACACTGTGTCAATTAAGTTTTCCAAGAACATATAACTCATACTAATAAGATTTATTTTGCCTCAAATATGCCGAGAGAGACAAAAAGCGGAAAAAAAGTGATGGTTCAATGGGCTAGGCTCACCAGGCTATATGGGCTGAGAGCACAGTGGCCTGTGATCCCTCCACTGTCAAGAGAAGGAAGTGTTCACTGCTCTGTGAAACCAACCTCATGCGGATCCCTCCATTCTAGGGACCAGGAGACCTGAGCCTTCGCCCAAATCCCATGGCCCAACTCTCAACTTGGAGTGGGCAGGCCAGCATAGTGCACACTACAGCCCAACCTGACCAGACACAGCCATGTTCCATCACCTTATTGCTCCCACATGGGTTACAAGTTGGTGTTAATCAACTCAGCAAACATTTTGCTGTGTTGGAAGCTTATAAACCATTGCATATTCTATGTTCTAAACGATGTGGGACATTTTATTGCTCCCAAAACAGTTAGTGGTCTTATGTTGGAAATATGCATGTCACACATCATATGCAATATTTAATCCCTGCTTAGCCACTTTCAGTATAATGTATAATTATAAAATAATTTATGAGCTTGTTTATAGTGCCATGTATAATTGACTGACTCTTAATTATGTCAAATGACAGTTTCAATGCATGAACAAATCTTTCGATAATAATAACTTTGGTGAAGCCTTGAAAAATTTCTCCCATGCCTTTTCTGTCAATGCAATATTTTATTCTTACACAGATTTTCCTCTCGGACATACATACATTCTTTCCTATGAAGCACAAACACGGACATGTCGACATCGATAATAATTTGAGGAAATGACATGATTCAATGTAATTATATGTGTCGGTGATGTATCAGACATGATATGTATCCAACACCGAGTCACACATAATCCAAGGAGAATATGTATTTCATAGATTCCTCCAAAGTAAGGATTGTTGTAAAAACATATAACAATGATCCCCAAAATCCTGTGATAAATCCCAATGCCACACTCAAATAAATTGGTTTTTATCTTTTGGTGTTTTTGGTTTCTCGGGCGCAACTTCATCATATCCTGGACATTTTTTGTCAAGTGGTTTCCCACAAAGATCAACTGTTCCCTTCATAATTTGAGGCATTGAAACTCTGCAACTGTGTGCCAATTGGAATTCTTCCAGACAGATTATTATCCGACAGATTCAACAAGGACAAGTGATCAATTTGAGCTAGAGAAGGAGGAATCAAGCCCGAGAAATGGTTTCTTGATAAGTCAAGAAATTCAAGTGATGTTAACCTTCCAATCTTTGAAGTAATTTCTCCATTCAAATTGTTGTTTGATAAGGTAATTTGATTATAAAACATGAATAACAGTATTAATAGTGTCTCAACATAATGCTTCACAAATTGGTTTTTTAAATTATTGATACATAGAACTTTGAACTTGTTTATATTTCTCTGATCAGTGCAGCTACATGTTCTCTTACCCTTCTTCAACAAAGTTGCAAATGAATCTATTGGAGATGCAGACTTTTTCCTGTGGAAAGTAGAAAGTGATCAAATTTTGTTGTAAGCTCAAACTTAACTTAACAGAAAAGTTATAAGCAAATTGAGATCATGATATTGGCTTGAGGTCATTAACTAGTCAAGTATTAGGAAAAGGAAAAGTTTACCAGCAAGCCTCTAAGCCACCTTTGAAACTTAGTTGCATTCAGCACCATAAACACATACATGGTGTCAATTAAGTTGTCCAAGAACAAGACATATGCATGTCTCCAACTGCCAAAGAATCAATGATCCCCACAGTCCCCAAAATCCTGTGATAAATCCCAATGCCACACTCAAATAAATTGGTTTTTTATCTTCTGGACTACTTTCTTCTAGCGTTTCTGGTTTCTCAGGCGCAACTTCATCATCTCCTGGACATTTTTTGTCAAGTGGTTTCCCACAAAGATCGACATTCCCTTCATAATTTGAGGCATTGAAACTCTTCAACTGCGTGCCAATTGGAATTCTTCCGGACAGATTATTATCCGACAGATTCAACAAGGACAAGCGATCAATTTGAGCTAGAGAAGGAGGAATCAAGCCCGAGAAATGGTTTCTTGACAAGTCAAGAAATTCAAGTGATGTTAACCTTCCAATCTTTGAAGTAATTTCTCCATTCAAATTGTTGTTTGATAAATTCAACGACACCAACTCTATCAAGTTTCCTATTTCTTCTGGAATATTTCCTATCAATTGATTGCTTGATAGATCAATACTTCTCAAAATGAGCTTATTATTCTTGAATTGTCGTTCTGCACCTTTCCACATCAACAGTGCAATCAAATCATAGCCTTCATATACAAGGGTGCCTTTGTAAAAAACAAATACAGAAACTATGGTTCTATTTGGAGAAACATTCTGAGACATTGCAGAAAAATTCTTCAAGCACTTGAAAATTCGTCCTGATAGATTGTTCTCAGAGAGATCCAACAGCTGAATGTTTGTTATGTCACAAAGACTCTGCGGAAGGCTTCCATTGAATTGGTTCTTTCGTAAGCTTAACATTTGTAATTGTTGTCCTAACCAATACGGTGTTGGTCCTGAGAATCTATTATCTCCAAGATCTAGCATGATCAGTTATGTGCAATTTTTCAAATAGAAAGGTAACTTCCCTGTCAAGCTATTGTTGCGCAATATCAATACCTTAATTTTAAGTAATGATCCTATTGAGAATGGAACTTCACCAGACAAAGTATTGTCGCTCAAATCTAGAAATTCCAATGCTTTCAAATTATTCCAACAATCAGGAAGCTTCCTTGATAATTGATTCTTTGATAGATCCAATATGAGCAACCTATCATCCGCAGTGTTGGCACATAAAAACGAGCGGGTTTCAGAAAATTTGTTATTAGACATCCGTAGCAATGTTGCACTTTGAAAAAACGGAGGGATGGAACCTTGAAATTGATTTGAATCCATAATTACTTGACAACCTCTAGAAAATCTTACGAGCATATTTGGAATTGAGCCAGTGAGATTATTGTACGAAATATTCGTGAACCTAATATTCGTTGCTTGAGTCCAAAACCGCACTGGAACAACGTCTGAGATTCCAGCTTCAGAAATGTCCACCCATCGAAGATATTTTTGACTACGGATCCATTTTGGAAAACTTGACCCTAAAGTACAAGACCTTAAATATATGGTAGACAGTTGAAAAGGTGGCACCCAATTTTCACTGAATTTCAAAGCCAATGAATTGGAACTCAAGCTTAAATACTTTAACATGAACATGTTGCCAAAATGAGAGTCAGTGATCACACCATCCAAATCATTGGAATCCAAGTAGAGGTTCACTAATCAGTAGGGGAATGTAGAATTTTTTAGGATCGTCCCATTTAATCGATTTTCAAATATGAACAAATTTTCTAAAGATGAGAACCCTGACATGTCAGGTACCGTGCCAATAATTTGGTTGCTAGCCAAGTATAATTCTTTCAGCGAGTTCTTTGCACACCCAACGGACAAATTATGAAGCATTACCGAAAGATCTTCACTCAACTTGTTACTTGACAGGTCTAGTGATCTTCATTGGTGTGATTTTTCATCGAATTCGCAACAATTGGCGCCCACCGTGGAGCAAGGATCAAAGGATAATTAAGTACCATGGGTTCGAAGTGGGATATTGAGAAGTTTACCGGAGATAACGATTTCGGGTTATGGAAGGTAAAGATGGATGCGGTGTTAATACAACAAAAGTGTGAGAAAGCTTTGAAGGGTGAAGGTGCGTTACCGATCACCATGTCACGAGCAGAGAAGACCGAACAAGGCCAGGAGTGTCATTGTCTTGTGCCTCGGGGATAAAGTCTTGAGAGAAGTAGCAAAGGAACCAACCGCGACATCAATGTGGGCAAAGTTGAAATCTTTGTATATGACAAAGTCTTTGGCTCACCGGCAATTCCTAAAACAACAACTCTACTCATTCAGGATGGTAGAGTCAAAGGCCATCATGGAGCAACTTATGGAGTTCAACAAAATCCTTGATGACTTGGAGAATATTAAGGTGCAACTTGAGGATGAAGATAAAGCTATACTCTTGTTGTGTGCTCTACCGAAATCTTTTGAATCGTTTAAAGATATCATGCTCTATGGCAAAGAAGGCACTATTACCTTGGAAGAAGTTTAAGCAGCTTTGAGAACCAAGGAGTTACTTGGTGTAGTGGGAAGCAAGGGAAAGAGCAGCATGGTGGTTGATGGTTTGGCATCATCACTAATTTGGAGTCAAGGTGGAGATTGTTGTGAAAGTGACTCAAAATTGGAGTTTGGAGGCAAAAATGATGTTTGCTGGAAAAGCCAAAATCGGGGCCCGAATGGATCTGTCGGGGGCCCGAATTTGACTGTTGTTGGACGCTTTTCTTAGAGAACCAAATAATTCTGGGAAATAACTGTTTGAAAACAGATTCCAACTGAGGTTCAAATACTTTAAATGCCGCAACTCAACCAATGACGCGTTGATCTCGCCTTCAAAAGGACCAAACTGATCACCATTTAGATCAAGTATTTCAACATGGCTAGTTTGATTGCTACAACCGATTCCTTCCCATGCACAACAATCATCACTCTTACTGTCCCAAGAAGGCAAAGGTAAGTGTCATCCAACACAAGACCTGACTTCAACTCAAGGAGAACATGTCTCTTCTTCTCTATGCAACTACCAGAAACAGAAGCAACATTCAACATAACAAAGATTGCTCCAACTAACTTTAGAAGACATACAATACTACTCATCCTTATCTTTGCCTTGTGCCTAAGTAATAAAAATTCAACTTATTAAGAAACAAAATATGAATTAGAGGAAGACTTGACTAGAGGAGGAAGACTTGGTGGGAAGACTATAATTAACAATTAATTGTTTAAATATGTTCATTCAAAAAAAAAAAGTTTAAATATGTTGGAAAAATGGACATCATTCATGACCGTGGATGCTGCTGAGAAGTTGTTGAATAACATGTCCTCTTTAGATATAGACAGCCAAAACACGACAGCTAATTAAAATTTTAAAAGGATACTTGAAAATAAAAATAGAAATCAATCAAAAATTAAAATTTTAAAAGGATATTTCAAAATTAAAATAGAAATTAGTCCAAATAACCATTTGGACTCTGAATGTGTGAGACAGTCGTGGCGGAGCCAGAAAAAAAAGCTTTAAATAATTAAAAAATATAAAGTAATATAACATATTAAGAAGTCCATTTATATCATTCATATGGATGGCATGAATGCACATGCTTTACGTAGCAAGGTGCATAACATGTTTTTACATAAATAAATTGTTTTTTGGTGACCTAAATTAACTAATTTATTATACCCCGGGTCGAACTCCAAATTACCGTGTCTTTCTCGTAAAATCAAGGGTAAACACTGATAACAAACGACGCTCCGTTGACATTAAAAACAAAAGGATATACGTAAAAATATATCAACTTTTATTCTTTTTGAAGAAAAAAAAATCTTTTATTTTAAAAACAAATCGAACAATATTATGAATTAAAAACAAATCGAACACTATTATGTGAAAACAAAACTATCACATTTATTTTTAAAAAAAAAAACTATCACATATTTCCCCTAAAAAACAACACATACTTGGTCATACACGAAAATTCAGTAAAAATCTTGACCAATCTTTTTCATAAAACAACCAAAGATATTGTCAAAAAATATAACAATTAAAGAACAAATCTCAACCGTCCAATCACACTAACAATTACAAGTTACCTTCCAGAAAAATCTAAACCATCTAAAATATTTCAATCTCAAACAAAAACCCCATCACCTATACTATATAATAACACACGGTTTGTATACTTCATACTGAAAGGAAAAAAACGTTTCACATCTCTCTCTGTATTTCTTTCGGTAGATTTTTTATCTTGTGCAACCATACGTCCACAGGTGAAGAGAGTGGATTATAAGAAAGGAGATAAAGTAGAAGTATGCAGCAAAGAAGAAGGGTTTGTAGGTTCATACTTTGAAGCTACAATTGTTTCATGTCTTGATAATGGAAAATATGTGATTCGTTACAAGAATGTTCTTAAGGACGACGAGTCCGAACTTCTTATGGAAACACTTTTTTCGAAAGATATTCGTCCATCACCGCCGCGTGTTCATAATCCTTCGAAGTTTGAACTCAATCAAAAAGTTGATGTTTTTGATAACGATGGTTAGTGGGTAGGGAAAATCGCGAGTGTGAAGGTCTTGATGGAAAAGAGTTACTACTATAGTGTGTATTTTGACTATTGCCATCAAACTATTTACTACCCTTGTGATCAGATTATGGTTCATCAAGAATTGGTTTGGGGAGAGTGGATCTTGGAGGCATAACTCGTATATCAAGACTCTTGTTTTTGTCTCTGAAACTATGGTATATCAATTACATTGTATTTACAAATTGTGGACACTATTCCTGTTGAATGTATTTCGTCGAATTGTTTATTGGCAATAATAAATTCCAATCTTTTAGTTTCTTTCGTTAATTTAATTTGTATATTTTTCAATTTATTTTGTGTGTGCATATGATTCTTGTTCGGTTTCTTGATAACTTGCAAGAAAAACAAACTGTGATTACAATAGACTTATTATATAATTGATGTTCTATATTTGAGTTCTTAAACATCAGTTTGAGGATCAATTATGATTATGGTTCATGTGTTCGTCACAAAAAGTTGATTGATTCTTGATGTTAGATGAATTGTATGAATGTTGATGAATCAATTTTGTTTATGTGATTTCTACATTGTATTCAAGTTTTTGATGCATTTTCGCCAGTTAGTTTTGCTGAAATATTATATAAAAAAAACATAGCTTCTTCATCTGCTTCTTTCTAAATTGAGGCTTTTGATCCAAAAAGTGTGCAGAACATTTGTGTTTTGGTGTTTTTCGCAAACCACAAAAGCAAATATAGAAATTCAAAGTCTAGTAGCATAGAAAAGAGGAACAGATATGTTACCATGAAGAAAATGAAAAAAAAGACTCTAGAGTTCAAATAGTATAATACGTGCACTGTAAAAAGAGGTGTATGAGAGTAAATACTTAGTTGAGTTGTGAGGTCCAAAATTTTATTCTTTTCTTAATTTTTGCTCTTATTTTTCACCATGATGAATGATATTCCACCATCACCAAAGACACAATCCTTCAAAGAGAAACACAAAGGGAGATTAAGAGTGTTAAGAGAAAATGTTGGACAAAGAATTACTTTGGTTAAAATAGGGCAATGTCAAGGCATCAACCTCCAAGTCAAAAGGACTATGAGGAGGGAGTATTAGGCATAGGAGACATGGAGGGAGACTTAGAAACAAATGTAATCAAGAAAGGTGGGTTAGGGAGGAAGGATAACAGAACTGTTGTATTTTTTAGTGGTTTCTAGGCATACCTTGTGCTTGGGAACTACTGTGGTATTTTTGGTATATAATTCATTTTGATCTCTTCAAAAAAAGGGAGGAAGGATAACTTTGGAAAAAAAGTAACTAAAAATTCCTAATTTTTAAGGGAAGGTTGATCTAGAGAAACATATGTTACCATGAAGTTTAAGGAGGAATGGAAAGTGAAGTTAGCAACTTTGAAGTTCACAAATCATGCTATATAATGATGGAATCAACAATAAAAAGAAAGAGTAAGGTGTAAAGCAATACCTATTGATTCATGAGAAAACTTAATATTTAGATAATTTAACAAGTGTATTAACAATACACTTGTTTCTGGAAATATATATCCATGTTTACAGTTTGATAAAGGACTCATAAAATTAATAAATTTGTTCATTAAATAATTTTTTACAGAGTATATTTTAAACATTAAAAATATGTGCACAGTAAATAACTTTTTACCGAGTACATTTTAAACATTAAAAATATGGGCACAGTAAATAGCTACTAGTTTAGAGCCCAGCGTTGTTCGGGTTGGATATTAAATAAGTTTGTGCGTACGAATACACATGAAAGTATATAAAATTGAATTTATTTAAATTTAGAATTACAATAATATCTTAAAAATAAGAGAAATGTTAACTAGTGCCCCCGGACACTGGTTAAGGACCTTAAATAGTAACTTTTTATAAAAGTTTGTGTAATCAGTGCATTGGAAATTGAAAACTTTTAAATTTTAAAAGAATAATTACTTTATTTAGTATGCTTAAAGAGTGCTCCGGGGGCACTCGTTAACAAGACCCTAAAAATAAATATAAACTGTGAGATGAATGTCCAATGCAACAATAAAAAGTGTAGCAAAATCAATAATGAATTAGTCCAAGTGGTAAGAGTTTTTGGTCCCTTTAAACATGCGGCCATGAATTTGTTTAGTGGCTCATGAGTATGAGAAAAAAATCGATTGAAGAGAAGCACCCACCTTCTGCGCTCCACCGATTTCTGACTAAGATTAGTTATCTCTAAAGATGGTGGAATTTATGAACCTATATCATAATTATCCACAAAAAAAAGTGTAATGAATAAATAGACAAAAACATATAAATTAACTCCTTAAAAAAAATTATATAGCTTCACAATGGTTATAGTTTTATAAAATATTCTATATTCATAGAAAGTTGGTTTAAATTTATGGTTGTTATTAGAAATTAAGATATTTTTTATCTCATAATATATTACATCAATCAACATAGATTGAACTATTATTTTTATAATAACATAGATTAATATTTTGTAATATTGCCGCTTCACACAATGCATTGAATTTTGATCCATAAAATATCACCAACAACAAAATTAAATAAATATTAGCATAGAAAAATACTTAAGTTAATGTGAAATAATGTTAGTAAAACTTCACGAAGAATTTTTTTTATGCATGTTCTATCATCCATAAAAAATCACATCGATTAAATATATGTGATCTCTTATTCGGCATTCTTCACATTCTAATTATCCTAATCTTGAGGCTCCATATTTTTGATTTAGAGTGTGAATAATCTTTACATAGTTTCTGCAAAAAAAATCAACAGTATATGAAAAAAAATTGTAGAAGTGATATTTGTCAAATCTGAAGAATGAGAAAAGTTGATTTCAAAGGTGTAATTCTACTTGTGCTAAAATTATGTGAGTAGTTGTTTAGCGAAAATTCCTTAATTTTATAGTACTAAAAATATGGGAGTAGTTAAAATTTGAATTGACATAAGATGCTAAAATATAAGAAATGAAAATATTTTAAGCAAATTAAAAAAGTAGGTTTTAAAGATAAAATATAACAAAAACTTTTAAAAGAAAGAAAAAGATATGATATATGTAGTTTGTTGAGAGAATTATGTTACATAAAAAATAATAAATAAAATATACTAAAAAATTGAAGAATTTTTTTTATTTAAATAAACTATGATAAATGGGCACGCTGTGCTAAAACATATGATTATTTTATTACGTTTGTTTGTATAATTTTGACTAAAATTTTAAAAAATTAATGGAAATTATCGATATATTGATTTCTAGACAAAATATTGTCAATGCATATAACAAAATTATTTTTAAACTCAACATATTTTAGTTTGTCTGCATATAAAATTAAGATAAAATAATGATCATTTATTGTTTATTCTGATAGTAGTAATTAGTAACATCATAACATAAATGACATGTTATGTAAAAAGAAATATTGTTATGATTACGATAAAAGAATATCTTTAAAAACTAAATTTTTCGTAAAGTCTTCATCTTCTCCTTCTATTTTCCCTTCTTTAATGAGAACTTTTGTTGAATTTTGAGAAACTCCTCTTGATAAAACTACGTATATTTGACTATGGTTGAAAACATATCGTGAAAGATAGATTCCGACATTGGGAATGATCTGCCCTTGTGACTTATTTATGGTAATAGCAAAACTTAGTCTAACGGAAAACTATTTTCTACTAAACACAAAGGAAAGTCATGAACTCGCATTTGTTTTTAATTTAATTATGGGCAAGAATGCTTTTTTTCCAGCATTGCTTCTTGTTAGGATTCCACATCCAACATATTCTTAAATAAAATCACGACATAATAGTCAAGTCCCATTACACAGGCTATATATAGGGTCTATGTTTCGCAACAACGTCAAATGTTCACCTTTTTTTTACCCTTAAAATATGTGGTGGGATACTTCCTTGAGCAATTGAGTTTAGAAATTTCTGTTGAAATAAGTTATGAGTATCCCCATCAACCTCGTCAAACGACAACAAATTATGTTCTTCTCCTGGAAACTGATTGATAATTAATATTTAATATAGTGCTAACAAATCTTTTTCTAAAATATATTTTGATTTTGTAGAAGATTTAAAGTTATGTTTAACATTATTTTTTTGCTAACGTTTGTTACTAATATTTTTTTAGAGGATTTAAAGTTCAATCTTTAACATTATATTTTGCTCACGTTTATTACTAATCTTTTTTTCAGAAGATTTAAAGTCCAATCTTTAACATTATTTTTTTCTCACGTTTGTTACTAATCTTTTTTTTAGAGTATTTAAAGTTCAATCTTTAACATTATTATTTTTTGCTCACGTTTGTTATTAATATTTATTAAGAGGAATTAAAGTCCAATCTTTAACAATATTTTTTGTTCACGTTTGTTACTAATCTATTTTTTAGAGGATTTAAAGTCCAATCTTGAACATTATTTTTTGCTCACGTTTGTTACTAATCTTTTTTCCAGATGATTGAAAGTCCAATATTTACCATTATTTATTGCTCACGTTTGTTACAATTGATCAAAGGCTAAGTAAGAGTAACTTATATTAATAAAATAATATGAAAATACTGGTTTTTGTGGAAGTAATAAACTAATATGAAAATACTGTTTTTTGTGGAAGGAATATGAAAATACTTGGCAATCTTTGTCGGTTGTATTGAGGGGAACAACACAGATGTACAACATACAATTGACTGATAAAAAAGCAATATTAGTTTTTGTTTTGTGCTAGTTTTTTGTGAGTTTGATCTGTGGTTAACGGACGTAAAAGAGGGTTAACAAGGACGATTGGTGATATGAATTAGAAATCCACGTGTTATTTTATAATTGGCTAACAATAACAACAATTCATAAGGAATTGTGTGTAAATTTTCTCCTTAAATTAAATTTATTATTATCTATTTGTTACATGTGTTATTTGTATTTAAAATTAAAATTAAAAATTAAGGGTATTTTTGAAAAGAAAAGTCCAACCTAAAAGCGTGCTGAAAAGGGTAGTTTTCTTTATATATAGTATAAATATAAATCTAAAATAAAACAACATTAAAAAAATGCAAATAAAACAAAAGGAGCCTAGATTTATAGCCAAAGTTAAAATTGGAATATGATGCTGAAAGATAAATAAAAAGATATAACAGATAATTTAAGCAATTATAAAAATTAGGTTTTAAAAGATAAGATGTAACAAAAACAAAACAAAAACATAAAATATATTTATTTTCTTGAGATATTTATTCTAAATAATGAAAACAATATTTAGAAAATTCAAAAAATAATAAATTTATCCAACTAAAAAATATAATATTATAAAAACATTAAAAAAATGTACATTATATTTATATCAAATAAAAAATATTCAAAACAAATGTTAAAGAGACAAAAATATTGAATATGGAAAAAAAAGTTATTGAAAAAAATTATGATAAAATTAACTTACACTTTTAATAATTGTACGAAAAAGAAATCATTTAATCAGATAAGGAAGTAACATATTTATAATATTAGAGAGAGAGAGAGAGAACTTTTTGATCAAAGAGATATCTACGCAAAATTAAATCTTCACGTAAAAATAAAAGATTAATAAAAAAAATTGAAAAAAAGCGTGGAGTCGAAATGTGACATAAAAATACTTTATTTTATCTATATACTATTGATTGATTGACTTCATCAATGGAGTTAAATTTTATAGCCATAATTTTTGGAAAAAAAATATAAAAAAACATAATGATGAAATTTATGATTTGGTTAGTTGGGCATCAAAATTGAATCAATGTATTGTAAGTGTGTGTGTGTGTGAGAGTGTAAACATCGGTAGAAGTGTTTAAAATGTTTGAAAAGTTGTCTTCTAAAATCAAAAAATAAAAATAACAAAAATATGAAAATATGTTATATTAAAGATTATCATTAGTTTGTTCTTTTTCAAAAAAATAACACAAGGTTTTTTTTGTCTAAAGTAAAAGGTGCACCATGCTAAAATAGACCTTCATTAAAATGACTGGATCTATTGTAGCAAATCCCTATATGTGTGTGTATATATATATATATATATATATATATATATATACATATATATATATATATATATATATATATATATAGACACACACACACACATACATACATATATATCAAAGTATTTGTAAGTGAACTAATAGAATTGATGTTTGACAAACTTGAAGAAGGAAAAATGTTAGATGA
Source organism: Medicago arabica (assembly GCA_946800305.1). Taxonomy (NCBI): domain Eukaryota; kingdom Viridiplantae; phylum Streptophyta; class Magnoliopsida; order Fabales; family Fabaceae; genus Medicago; species Medicago arabica. The sequence goes on from OX326970.1 coordinate 6,154,416, forward strand.
AAAGAAGGTTTGAGATTTCTGTTTGTGCTCAAAATATGTGAATATGTGATTAACGAAAATTCCTTATTTATGGTTAACATTTGCATTAGAATATGCTGCTAAAAGATAACATAATAACTAATCGAAGCCTCTCTTTCCTCAAAAAGAAAAACTAATTGAATGATACGGTGCTAAAAGATTACTTAGTAACTAATTAAGCTTCTTTTCCTATAAAAAAAAAAATCAATTGGAGCATTTTAAATTTTAATCATAAAATAAAATCATACATGTAAACTTTGTTGAAAATATTATATGTAGTTTGTTGAGATATTTCTGCTGCATAAAATATTAGAAATTCAATCAAAATTTAAATAAAATATTGAGTGGATAAGATCAAAAGTTTGTTGAAATATTTATGCGAAATAAAATACTGGTTTTAAAAAATAGAAAAAATAATAAAAATATTGAGAATGAATGTGGAAGTGACACATGGCATAAAAAAACCTTACTTTATATATATACTATTGATATTGATTGATTGATTTAATGTGCATATGTTAAAAAAAAGGTTAAATATGTTTTTGGTCCCTATAAATATGTCAACTTTTCGTTTTAGTCCCTCTAAAAAATTTCTAATTTATATTTTGTTAATAAATTCTATTTTTTTTTTTTGGAAAATTGTTTTACAATATACTACTCATTTATGCACAATTTCATTAAAAAGATACAAAAATTAACTTAAAAATAGGGACCAAAAGTAGTGATTGAAAATTTTATAGGGACTAAAAGTTGAAGAAATTTTTTAGAAGGACTAAAACGAAAAGTTGGTATATTTATAGAGACTAAAAACATATTTAACTCAAAAAAAAAAAGCGACATTTCTTTAAAAAAAATGAATCTATTTGTGGTGAAAAATATCAAAATCAATATTCATCATAATGAGAGTGAAAAAATGAAGTGTGTAAAATTGGAAAAATGAAAAGCTGAAGAGGGCAACAAAGGAGTTATGCTTTATAGGGCTCACAACTGAATCTTGGAATAGAAAATTAAACTATTATTATTAGGGTTAATTAAGTTTTTGGTCCCTATAAATATCTGCAGTTTTGTTTTTAGTCCATATAAAATAAAATCACACTTTTTAGTCCCTGTAAAGATTTCCGTCAACATTTTTAGTCCCTATAAAATTTTCCAACAACATTTTTAGTCCCTGTAAAATTTTACGTCAGCATTTTTGATCCCTAAAATGCTAAAGGAAAATGTCACATGGACTAAAAAGTGTGATTTTATTTTATAGGGACTAAAAACGAAACTGCAAATATTTATAGGGACCAAAAACTTAATTAACCCTTATTATTAACACTTTAATATATATATATATATATATATATATACGAGGTTTGCTAACTTAGACCAACAAAAAACATGAAGACCTAAGTTAGTAAAAGTGCACTTTTTCATTGGACAAAAATAATTTTCTTCTTTATTATTTAAAATTAATTACTTGAGGGTTACATTAGTAATTTTCATTAAAACTTATTCCTTAACTTGCACTAATTTGCTAACTTCGACCAACAAAAAAACATGAAGGTCCAAGTTAGCAAAAATATAAATTTTCATTGGACAAAAATAATCTTCTTCTTTATTATTAAAAATTAATAACATATTAGTAATTTTTTTTAAAACTTATTCCTTAACTTGTACTAATTTGCTACCTTATACCCACTTTTATTTTGTAACAAATAGTTTGAGGGATATTTACTAAACTATCTCTTACTTTAAATTTGTTTACATTAGTGGATATTGATTTTTTTATCCAACTGAAAAGATGCACTTTTGCTAACTTGGACCTTTATATTTTTTGTTGGTCTAAGTTAGCAAATATATATATATATATATATATCCGACCGCTTGGAGACTTATTTGATAAAAACAGCCAGTAATGATCCCACTAGAGAGTTTAAGTTGGCTGTTTAAGAATCTGGCACGTATATAGTTCACATTCATAGAGGTAGAGATAATTTTGCAATGGACAAAATGGGTAGGGTAAGTGATTTCAAATACGTGGGGGGATGATGAATAAAATGTTCAAACTTTAGGAGACAAGCACAAAAAGATTGGATACTTTAGTGGAAATATCAATGTAGCCAAAGTGGATATGCGTAAATCATTGTATAATTTTCTATTTCATTCATGATCATCGTGAAGAAACAGAGAGAGAAAAAAATGTTTATGGCATTTGCTCCACAACCTATGGAGGGAAATAAAACAACAACATATGAAAGAGACACAAAAAAGCAACATCTCCTAAAAGAGGATGTGAAAACTTATGGTTAGTATGACATAGTGAAGAATCAAATTGGCTTTTTGTCTAACCATACATATACGGCATTTAGATAAGATTCCATTTCAAATACAAATAGGTCATGATGCTCAAATGGCAACACCACCAACCCAATACTTGTCCTCGTATAAATGTTCATTTGTTAATGAAAAAGTTTGAATCCAATATTTTTGTTTTTGGTACTATCACAACCCACTCAAAGGCTTAGTTTCAAGGAACATCACAAAAATTGAGACATGTCACGTATCATATCCCAATAGAACCACTTTTTGTACTAAAATCATTCCCTATTGCACAAACTACAAAGTAAGCAACCATTGATAGGGCTATTTTTCCCTATAGTGCCTTCCTTGAGCCACGTTGTCCACTTAGATGATAGATCAAAGAAAAGGTTCATTTTTTTTTTTAAAAGATGTCAATTATCTAATCTAGAAGGACTCCGCTTAGGGTGGGCTTCCTTAAGGTCTTTATGTTTTCCAATTGTTCTAGATAGAGTTGCTTTGTCCCCATGTTTTTTAAAATATCGACCTCTTTTGAAAGAATTATTGCGGGCAGGAAAATAAATGTATGGTTTTGTCTGAATTCACTCATCTAAAAGTGTGAAAATCCTTGTTTTTCCATGTCTCGAATGGTATTTTCAAACGATGTCAGGTTTAAAAATAATGCCGGGATAAAGAAACTCCAATCTTTCATAGTCACAAAACTATAGACATAAGTTTTAGACACACTCACATAAAAGCAAACATGATAAGGTGTTCAATATTTAAAGTGTTTCGCATGTTTGGAATCCCCCAAAATTTACAATTATATTGTTAGTATTAGTACTTCTTGGCTCTAATATACTACATGGTTGTTGAGCACCAAATCAGAACAAAATAGTTTACGTTGGTTCTAAGCCGGAAAAAGTCTTTAAAAATAAAACAAAAAAGTCAACCAAAATTGATGTGCAGGAGAAAAAATGAGTTATAATTTTTTTTTTAAAATCGGATATCATTTGCGTATAATTGTAAAGACTAATCATTCAAACCGATTAGGGCCGTAATGGATGGTAAAACTCTTCTTCAATTTTTTTTTAACATTGTTGTATGTCCATAAAGGGGCTCCAATTAACTAGTTAGATAGGATTAAAAGTTGTTGAAAGAAATCACAAGTTTTTCTCAGGGTACCTTCCACATACACTAATAATTTATTCCTTTGAGAATTAAAGGCATGTTAGAAGCATATTTAAGGGTTAGATATCTCAAATAGTAAATTTGTATACACCAAATTAAGGATCAAACTTCTAACTATAAGCCACAGATTCTTTTACTAGAGCAAAACTCGATATGGGCTAGTTCAACAGAGCAAAGTTCTTTTAATATACTTTATAGACCACCAACCTAGATATGGTCTAAAACAAGGACTAAATCGACAATTTATTTTATTTTTGAATTGGATGATCATATACGCTTTCTGCCCCTCCAACTATCACATGTATAAAAGAGATACGCTTTGATTTTTTTTTTTAATTAGCAAGAAGAGAGGAGAGCAAGAAGCTCTCGCAAACAACATTTCAGACGTCCACAACTCACAAAGAGGCTACACTATCGTGAGCACGAGCGTCTTCTATCCACTTGAATGTTAAAAGAGTTTGGATTTCACTCACAAAAGTTAACTCTACATCTAACAGTTTTGGAACCTTAGCAACGTGAGACTCTTATACATTGTCATCTTTAATCCAACTCTAGTATCATGCTAAACGAGCTTAGACCCGACTTTAATTTAAAGTAATAGTTCATAAGACGACGGTGTCACTTATGATTTTATTATATGCATATGTACGAAATTGATTATAAGAAATAGTTAAAAAATTATAAATTGGTTTAAACTTAAAGAAAATACTTATAAGTGTTCCTATAATATTTGTTAAAAAATCGAATATATAATGAAAGTATTTTAAAGTTTGTGTCGTTAACCCTTTCAAAGTGTAGAAAATATTCTTAACTAATAATCGAGATGTACCGGTTAACATGATCCAAACTTGAACTTAAACTTAAATTACCTGGTACAAGTTGGTCAGCATCAATTTGTTAGGCTTGACTCTTGAGGGTAATTAAGTTGTAGTTGTACCTGTAGGTGCATGTAGGTGTAAATGTAATAAGATGGGCGTCGTTTTCAGCATAAAGGCAAGTAGCTAAGGTTACAATTGCATCACGTTGATGTAGGATTGGGAAGTGTGCGCACAATGCATGGTCTCTCTAATTAATAATTAATTGATTGATGATAATGAGAAGAAAGGAATGGCTCCATTGTTTGTTTGTTTTTGAGGAAGAGGTCCATTATTGTGTGTGGGATATATGTTGAGGTGATGGACCACCCATAAATATTCGGTGATTTTTATATTTCCTCCGTCTCACAGTATTAGTCGTTTAAAGTTTGTGCACGGTTATTAAGAAAATGATTATTTACGTTGATTTCAATGGTAAAATTAGTAGCATTTACTAAAACACCCTTATTAATTGTAATTAGTGGAGTAGTTAAGTTGAATGAAATTCAATAAATAAGGGTATAATAGTGGAAAGAAATAATAAATGCTGCATTGATATTGTAAAGTGACAATTATTTTGAAAAAAAGAAAAAATGTTAAAGAGACAATAATTGTGAGACAGAGGGAGTATCTTTCTTTATATTTTATATAAAATAAATTTTTGGGACCTCCATTTCAAAGACTTGAGTCAATCTTACATCCATGTGTCCTTAATTTTTTTTTATGGTATTCTCTGAACATTTAAATCAAATTATCAAATGGCACATTCGTTTATATTTTGTGTTTACCAATTTGTTCAGAAATTCCAAACAAAGCTTAAAGTCCAATAACACTCAACATGCAAATTGAATTTGAGATTACAAGCCCCCTTAACTGTGGAGCTGGCAAGTCAGTCATGAGTGGTTTTGCACCGTCAAATATTTCGATCAGCTTCATATTCAACCAATTAGGGCATGGCACTTCTTTTTAGGACTATAGTAATCTACGCACTTCATGAATGTTACCCAATCATTTTCCACCGTGCTTTCCACGCGTCTAGGGCATTGCGTTCTCCCCAAACAATTCCCATCTTCTCATGATATCCTAACCAATTTGACGTTGGTCTCCTTGGATCTGGTCACAACTAGCTCGTCAATTATTGTTAACTTTCCCAACAATTTACAAATCAAATACAAAGAAGTGAAGAACGCAAGTTGATAATTTATGCCTTTAATATGTGGCATAAGTGAGATAATTCCAGTGTCATGTATAAAAAGAGAAATGATATTTATATAACTATTAAACTGACAATTTTCTCTTGTACTAATATTATGTTTTTTATTATTTTTTATTGTTTTAGTTTTCGAGTCGATAGTTATATTTCTTTGAAAATATACGGTTCTTTCATAAGTTGTCGTATAAATGATTGTTTAAATAACACAATTCATATAAATAAGAAACCAATATCATTCATACATGGGAGTGACTTATCTCTATAAGCATCAGTACCTCATAAGTACTCCCATTGTGGAGACATTCAAAAGGATACCTATTAAAAAGAGTGTGTCATAAAAGCATTTTTAACTCTACTTAGGAGTCTACGTGTTTTAATATTAAATTTAAAATATTGAAATGTGATGATATATAATTATTGCTAGATGGACTCAAAAAAAAAATTGCTAGATAATAATCTATGCAGGCCATTTTACAAGAAACAATTGACTTTTTAGATCCATATAAAAAAACTAAAATTTTAAAAAAAAAATTAAATATGAATTTTTAACTGCCAAAAAAATAAAAATTCATATTTAATTCATGTTTTGTTTTAAAGTTCTAATTTTTTTTGAAGAGATTCTTATAATATTATAAACTTTTCTGCAAAATTTTATTCAAAAATATGAATATGGACAAAGGGGAAAGTTGATATATTTATATTGACAAAAAACATATTTAACCCTATAAGTTGTTAGTAAGTCCTATTTAAAAAATCTGTGTGGAGTGCTAGGTTGGAGGGATCAGATACTTATTAGGTACTACTATTAAAAAACTGTAAATGAGCGATGTCTACACTTGCAATGACAAATAACCATAATAACTCATAAATATAAGTAGATAAGTCAGAATTCGAACCTCAATCACGGTGTTCGGCGTCACAATTTCGATATTTTTACCGGTTGGATTGAAATTTATAGACAAAAGGATGATATTTCAAGTCACTTTGCTCGGTTTACTTATTATACAAGTGGTTTGAAATCGCGGAGGTCTTTTCTTCAACTTGTTTGGCTCCTTAATTACTGTTTGGGTTTTATGGAATGAAAGAAAAAATAGATTATTTAAATAGAAGGAATGTTCTATAGGTCAACTACTAGACAAAGTAAAATATCATTCTTTGTGGTGGTTGAAAACCAATAAGGTTGTCTTTGTTTTTGGTGAACACTTGTGGTGGTCTAATTCATTGTCGTGTTTAGGTATTGGCTAGCCACTTGTTGTATTTCGTGTAAACTGTTTGTTTTTTAGCAGTCTTTTCGGTACACCTTATAATGAGAAGATTGTTATAGCGTGTTAATATAATTCATTTTTGCTTGTTAAAAAAATTCGGAACTTTCGTTTTGTCTAATTTTATAAGATTTTGGATATCTCTTTGCTCTTGAGCTTATCATTTTATGAATTTACTAATTACTCTTGTCATCGTATTGCACTACACTTTTTTCCCTTCACAATGACTTTATCCCACTGAGTTTTTATTGTAACATTTTTAATAATCCCGTAAATTCATATGTTTGTCATTTGGATTTTGCTCTAGTCACCAAAGATGTATTTTTCTAATTTTTATTTGAATTTTGATATATTTATTAGGATAATGCAAATGATAGATGGTCATTTAGATGTGTCAGCATAGTTGGATGTGATTACTTGTAACAGTCTGATATTCGTTAGAATTATTTTAATTGATTTTAATTGTGTTTATCTATGCTCATATGTGATTAAATGTCCTTTTGTGTGTTTTCGTGGAATTTGGTGTTATAAGGGTATTTTGGTCATTTTAGACTTAGGGGTATTTTGGTCTTTAGCGAAGAAATATAGTTTAGTAAGTTCATGATTAGAGTTATTTTTAGTGTTTCGAGTGAAAATCATTAATTATACTAAGTTACTACGTATGTTGATATAATTAATTAGAACCGTTGTTAGTCGTTATATTTTACCGCGAGTAAATTAGAAGTCTTGAGTTAATGAATTAGAAACTTTGGTGAATTAGGTCCATTAAGAGAATATGTTTTATAAACCCACGAGGAGAGAAAATTAAGGTTACACTATTCATTTCAAAGTTTTAGAAAGAGGAAGAGAGAGAAAGTGTAAGAGAAGAGCTAGAGAGAGGGTTTTGAAGAGAGGAGATCTTGGGGAGCAAGAAGAGGATATAAACTCAAGGGATTGAATACTAACTTAGATTTGTGAAGAATTAAGGTAAGGGGGTTAGATTTCAATGATAATCTCTTAGCTTATTTTCTTCTCTAATTATATGCATAAGTGCTTATTTGAATAAGTGATTTTCATGAACTTAATTGTTGAATTTCTTGTTCATATGATCTAGATATGTTTGGGTATATGAATTAGTTGTTGATTAAGTTGTTAACATGAGAATTGAATGATCTATGATATGATGTTGCTTATTTGTGAAATTGGATGAATTTGGTGAATTATGATGTTGTTGTGGATGGGTTGTTGATAAATTCATGGTTTAATGATGTTGTTGTTGTTATTTTATGTCATGGGTGTTCCATTTTATGAAGTTGTTGTTTTAAGAGTTTTAATGAAAATGAGTCATTCATGGTGAATTGTGATTTTTGATAAACTAAGGTGAAATGTTGGTGTTGTTGTGTTGATATAAGTTTAATGAACTTCTGTTTTTGGTTATAAGATTGGGTTGTGAAAAGTTTTGGGAAGAAACTTGGGTTTTTGCATGAAGAGTTAGTTAAGTGGTTTTGGAAAATAAGTTGATTTCTGCATAATCTGATGCTGTCAAAATCATGAAGCGATTTCACGAATCATGAGGCGATTCTGACAACAACAACAATTCTTTGCACAGTCTGATGTTGTCACAATCATGAAGCGATTTTACGAATCATGAGGCGATTTTGACAGTAACAACAAATTTCTGTATAATCTGATGCTGCCAAAATCATGAGGCGATTGTATAAATCATGAAGCGATTTTGACAGCCCATAAATCTTAAAAATGCATTTTCTTCGATTCAACTGTTTCCAAACTTATTCATGTGTGTAGGGTTAGGGTTGTTTATTCAATACATGATTTCTAAAAATAGTTGTGAATGATTTCAATGAGGTTTAACTTGTTTTGCTTTGAAAATTGAATTCTTTTTGAAATATGATAAGAGAGACGAACCTTGTGATTTTGATGATTTTGTCGTAATTGGCCGGTGAAACACACATGTATACTCAACTGTACTCATATTTGATCTAAGAGTATACATAGTTGAGGCATTAGTGTTTTTTACTTGGTTTCGCCTCATTTGTCTCAATTGTTTTTGAGTTGTAAAATGATAGACGAACTTGGGTTTTATCATGTGGACTTAGGCTAATCTTTGAACTAATGCTTGATAGTTCGTAAGTGGTCTATGTTCATGCCTATATGATTAATTAATATCGATTTGTAGGTTTTCAAACTTGAATGGATTACTTTACTTTGAAAAAGTATATGTTGGATGTTTTGGCTTAACCATAGACGAATTTTGTCAAATTTAATCCTTAAGACCGATTATCTCGGAAATCTTTTATAAATGGTTTTGTATGAATATTTGAGGATACGTGAATGATTGATAGGTTTTGAATATGATGATTATCATGGATAGATGAATTTTCTCCTTTAATTGATTTGTGAGAAATTGTGTGAAGTTGATGATTGTTGAATTGTTGTTGATGTTGAATTAGTATACATACTTGATTGAATGCAATTGGTAGAAGTCGTATACTTATAGCCGTTGAATATAGCCGTTGAACATAGCCATTGATTTGTTGAGAACATATGCATGGTTGATTGAGTCATATGTTTTTTCATCATATGTCGAGTCGGATGTTGACATCCATATAGCCGTTGACTTTGATGTGTCTGTTGCATCATAAGGTGACGACCTTGAAGAGATTGGTACCACATGCATATAGAAGTTGAGTTTAGGCGCATAACATGAATTGACATGAGTCCATTGCTTATGTGTTGATGGTGGTTTGGCGATAAATGTGTTGATGCATTGTATATTGTGATGATTGCGAATATTGTGTTGATGAGTGATGTTGTAGATGAATGCACTTGTTAATTGAGATTTAATTAATGATGGTCATTTCAACTGTTTATTATTATTATTATTATTATTATTGATGTGAAGCTAACCCCAGTGGTTTTGACCGCATGCCTTTCAGTATGGACGGGTAGACGGAGTGCAGGAGTAGTTTTGCTTGCTTGGTGAGTTGATTCGAGGATAACGGATGCTTCCTCTACTTTTCTGTCGAGTCTAGATTTAGGCTCTGATTAAGACGTGGTCGTTTTACTTATTGATTTGATTTATGTTGTTTGAGTTTTTGCCCATATGTCGGGATTTGGAGATTTTTATGTGGACATGTTGAATTATGTGATGTATGATTTATATTAGCTGCGACCGTTGAGAACTTATATATATATATATATATATATATATATGCATGCATGTTGTTTTGAAATCTGCTGAAGCCGTAACGTCTATTCCTTGAATATTTATTATATTCGCGTGTTTTATCACTTTAATAGAAATAGGACGTTACAGTGTAAACTACTTGTTTTTTAGCAGTCTTTTCGGTACACTTTATGCCGAGAAGATTGTTATAGCAGTATTAATATAATTCATTTTTGTTTGTTAAAAAAATTCGGAACTTTCATTTCGTCTAATTTTATTAGATTTTGGATATCTCTTTGCTCTTGAGCTTATCATTTTATGAATTTAATAATTACTCTTGTCATCGTATTGCACTACACTTTTTCCCTTCACAATGACTTTATCCCACTAAGCTTTTATTGTAAGATTTTTAATAATCCCGTAAATTCATATGCTTGTCATTTGGATTTTGCTCTAGTCACCAAAGATGTATTTTTCTAATTTTTATTTGAATTTTGATATATTTATTAGGATAATGCAAATGATAGATGGTCATTTAGAGGTGTCAGCATAATTGGCATAATTGGATGTCATTGCTAGCTTTTTATTATGTGATGTTTTTCACTCTTTTTTTTTTTAAATCATTTTTAACAAAGTGATAATTTAGTAAATAAAAAAGGGTTAAATATTTTTTTGGTCTCTATAAATATGTCAACTTTTCGTTTTAATCCTTTTAAAAAATTTCTTCAATTTTTAGTCCCTCAAAAAAATTTCATCTTCACTTTTGGTCCCTCCTTTAAAGTAAACTCATATGTAGAATTCATATTTTTGAATTAAATTTTTCAAAAAAGTTCATAATATTATAAGAATGTCTCCCAAAATAATTTAGAACTTTTGAACAAAACATGAATTTAATATGAATTTTTATATTTTTTACGGTTAAAAATTCATATTTAATTTATGTTTTGTTAAAAAATTCTAATTTTTTTTAGAAATTGTTTTTATAATACACTACACATATCTGCACAATTTCATTAAGAAATACAAAAATTAACTTAAAAATAGAGACCGAAAGTAGTGATTGAAAATTTTATAGAGACTAAAAATTGAAATAAAATTTGAGAAGGATTAAAACGAAAACGTGTATATTTATAAGGATAAAAACATATTTAACTCAAAAAATATACTGCAAAAATAAAATAAAATGATGGGATGGGATAATAGATCTTGAACGTGAATGTTCAGATGCAATTTGTGTGAACAAAAGTATCATTATTTTTTGTAACACTAGCTAGATGCACGAATCATAAATGTTTACCACCAAATTTAATAATATAAATAACGAATCTAGTTGTCGTTCGTTGCAATGTTGTTGTCCTATATACGTTATCCAATGTAGTTGCCTTTTTTGGTCAGACATTTCCCTCCAACTTGAACTTTAGTTTAACAAAATCATACTTCACAAGATTTCCTATACATAAATAAAATAATTCATCGAGAATATTTTAGTTTAACAAAAGAAGATATATTCTCACAACGCAACACATCAATTGTAAAATATGTATTCACATTTAGTATCTGACCCGTTTCGAATAAAATTGTTCTAGACATAAATCTATTAAAAAACAAATTACTTTCTTAAAATTTGTGAGAAATTATTTATAATTTATTAATGGATATTTTTTTTTTTCTATGATTGAGTCATTGAAAGGAATGGGGGCTTGACATTGAAATGTGTTTGACATCCACAAAAAAATCTAACAAACCTTAGCCTCCCATTTCAATTTGCATAAATAACAATTCATCCCTTTCCCTTTCATTGCCCACCATATGTTTGCTAAATTGTCCCATACACAAACCATCAACAACAAACAAATAAAGTGATTTTTTCATTTCTTTGATTGATTTCAGAGAAGAGAAGATAATTTCATAATTGAGGTGTGGTGAAGAATTTTGTAGGATTGAAGGGCACCTACCCTTCACATTCATCATCTTTTTCTTCATCAAATATCTCTTTTTAATCAATCTTCTCTTCTCTATTGATTTGTTTTTGTAGATCTTGAGGTGTTTTTACTTCACTTACCAACTAGTTAGATCCATTCATTATTTTATTCTATCTTAGACATTAATTATTCCATACAAGATTTGTTCACATATCCAAGAGATTTTCATATTCATCATATATTGTTCTTATTATATAGTTTTATTCATTTACCTATTGTGTTATAAAGCCTTATATCAGATCTTGGTACCTTCATTGAATGAAGCATTCATAGAGAGTTATTAGTATTGTTTTGTAACCAAATTAGCCATAGGAGTGTTCATTCTTGTGGTTATCCACCTAATTTATTTTGATCTATAACTTTGTTTTGGGAGGCCCACCATTGGGTTTTGGTGGGCTTTTCATTGAGCCAATAAAAAACCCATCTTTATATTTATAAGGTTTCTAAATTGCTTCAGTGTTTCTTTCCAAAAAGGGAGGGAAAGGTTGTGTCAATTGTCATTTGTGTTTTCCACTTTGTTAGCCATTTTTGTTCCATAATTGGCTTTAAGGCTGTTTGTTATCATATATGCCAAACTTGATCATTGAAAGATAGTTTTCTATCTAATTTTCAAATGCTACTTTACTTTATCACTTGTGTCTCTTTCTTTCTGTTTTTGAAACCACTTCTGCTTTTAAAACCACTTCCATCATGGACAAGTGAAGTGAGATTGATCTCACTTTTGTTTCACAAAGATTTTTGTTTGAAATCCTTCTGTAAGTTGTTTAGGAAAACACTTGTTTCAAGAATGTCTCTTGTGAAGAAGACACTTGTTTCAAAAGTAGAAAATGTTGTGGAGGAGGAAGACTCGTCGCAAGAAAATTTGTCGGTGTTGGATTTACCTGAGCTTGTGTTGGAATGCATTCTTGAAAAGCTACCTCCATCTTCACTTTGTCAAATGGCTGGTGTTTGTCATTCATTGAGGGAGAGATGTGTGAGTGATCACCTTTGGGAAAGACACATGAAACAGAAATGGGGTAGAGTTATTGGTTCTGTTGCTTATAGGGAATGGAAATGGCATGTTGCTACTAAAAAGAATATTGGAAGCCATAGACATGGCAAGCAAAGGAGCTTGATCAAGTTTATGTCCCTTTATTGGCCTTTTTCATGGATGAGAATGAAGGTGGATGCAGCATATGGTAATAGTGCCATGAAACAGAATAGTTATTTGCCTCCTGATTCATTCATGACTTGGTATCTTGCTCTTGAGACTGGCAATTTTTCCTTTCCTGCTCAAGTTTATAACCGTGAGGTAACTAACTCCTTTGTGTTTTGTCCTATTGAAAATTTAATATATTCTATTCTATCATGGTACCCTTGAAAAGTATAACAAGTCTGTTTTTAAATGGTGTCTAGAATCCGATTGGATTGACATATTTGAGCTTATCTATTGGTACAAACACCTGTGAAACTGTTTGGGAGAGCGTATGAATATAGCTTATGACATGCTCGTAAGCTGTTTTCAGCTTATTTCCATAAGTTTTTCCAAACAGTTTCGTAACTTCTTATGCTAGTAGATAGCTTATGAAAATAACTTAAAGCTTACAGGAAAACCATTTGATTTTATAATATCTTTTTTTTGTAGAAAAATCTTTTATATCAACACTTATATGATAAGCACCTGTGTTATAAACATTTAATTAAGCTGTTTATCCAAACAGGGCCATAGAATATAAGGTTGAGTTATTTTTCCCTCTCAGAAGTTACAATCCAAACAGGGCATAGAATATAAGGTTGAGTTATTTTTCCCTCTCAGAAGTTACAATTTTTTTGTTTTGCTTCAGAATGGCCATGTTGGATTTATGCTATCATGCTATGATGCTGAGCTTAGCTATGATCCACGCACCGACACCTTCCAAGCAAGGTAACCGAGCATGACTCTTGTTGATCATATGTTTTTCTGTATGTATCTATGTTGCCATAGTTCATAGAAATAAAAATTCTACCAATTTTCTTTTGAAGAGTTTCCATAAAGAGGGATTTAGATTTGTTGATGCGGCCTAATTAGTTGTATATTACAGGTATCCACCACATGGAAGAAGGGCTGCTGCAGTAGAGCATGGCATCCCATGGGAAAGGCTAAGAGCACCGCCTGTCGATACTCCTCCACATGATCTTCATATCACTGAATGTCTACATGATTTGCATCCTGGTGATCACATAGAGATTCAGTGGAGGAGAAACAAAGATTTTCCTTATGGTTTGTCCCTTTATTCAACATGTTCTTAGACTTTTACTTATTGTTTTGGATGATATAAGATTAGGTATATTAACAGAAAAAGGGGATCCAATTATGAGTCTTTGATTAAAACAGTTACTTCTTTAATCTTAATTATGTATTTCCATTTACATATACCCTTATTGTGATAAGATTTTTATTTGTAACTTGATGAGATTCACCTTTATGGCAGGTTGGTGGTATGGCATTGTAGGGCACTTAGAGTCATGTGATGGTAATGAAAATTACTGCCGTTGTCACAATAGTGGTGAGTTAATGCCTTTTCCTTTTGAATGTGTGTATTTATCATTCATTATCTTCTCTTGGATATAGTATGTATCATTCATTTAATCTATGTCCTGTTCCTCCCTTCAAATTGAACCATGTTTTGTGTCAAATTATCTAGTGGATCTATGCAAGGATATGATTTAGTGATTGGTTTGAAAAATTATTGTAAGATTCAGATGAATTCTGTTTTCTTCAATTCAACTTTTTTATGGATTGCTACCTCTGGTCCTTTTTAAAAACCCCTTTGTTGATAATTAATATGAATATTACCAAATTGCTCGTGTATAAGTTTATCTAATTCTGATTTTTCATCTACCAAGACAAATTAGGAGTATTAATAAGAGATATCTTTAAAATATAAATAGATCTAGTAAATTTATATAGTTTTTTTTAGGGACAATTTTTTTTCTTCTTCAAATAGGGTTTATATTTAGAGGCATAGCAATTGATTGAAGATTAGAATACTATTTTATGGATTATATATTTTATTAATGTTTTATACCATTATTGTGTTTTCCACTGTGGAGGTTGGAAAGTGAAAAAATGGCATAAATGTAAAGTTCATATTGACTTAACAGACCACAATTTGGGCTAGGTTCCTTTCTTGATAATATGTCAAAACTTTGGACCACCAGCTATGCTATATAACATTGGTCCCCCAGACATATCATGGTCAGGATGTCATGATTCCACCAACATGTTGATAACCCATGTCTCAGTGGATACCTTTATGGACAACTTTGTCTAAGAAAAAGTTATAGTCCATTCTTTAGGTTGTTTTTGTTGGTATGCTCATAGTTTACTGATAAATGGATAGGTCGTTTAAGGGTAACTTTGTAATTTGGACCGTAGTATTTAAACGCAAGTTGTAATTTGTAACCCTAAGTTTGAATATTAGAAAGGCACAGTAGTCAATCTGCACTAAGAGATATAGGAAAAATTGGTTGAACTCCATGATCAAATCTTGTGTGTTCTCTGTTTAATGTGGGGATACTATAGTCATTATAAGGCTCACAAGTCTCTACTTTTATACTTTGATATTGGTTCTTAACGACCAGAATAATCCACAACCTTGTGATCACATACACATTTTAGTCAGCATTCCCTTCACTGAAGATAAAATAACAGGAATAATGTGTCAGCAGGACAACATAGGTTTTACACAACTTCACATGTTCCTATCAATTTTTGTCATGTTTTTACATGTTCTATCAACTATGTAGAATTTTTGAATGGAAATTGTTTACATGTTCTATATAACATGGAAAATTTGTCCTTCCCAGAAGGTGTTTCATAGTATTCAAACATAGTTTATTTGACACTATTATGTGTTGGTTGCAGACACAGTGGTGCTAGAGTTCAATCAGTACACTACTGATTCGCGCTGGAGGAGGACAACTATAAACAGGAAAGATCACCGAGAGGAGGGAAATGAAGCGGATGGATTTTACGGTGGAGTTAGAAAGATTAAGAATGAGAAGGAAATTAGCATTTGGAGAAGCCTTTGGCCGTCTGAAGTCTTGGATTAATCAGATCAAAATTTTCCATGTAGCATTATGGCATGGCTGGCATTCTTATTTAGCAGATTCTTCTGCATTGGAGAAAAGAGGGAATAGGATTCTCATTCAGCCAAAGGAACATTGAGCCTATCCTATTTGATTTCCCCCTTTTCATCATCACAATTTTTTTCATGGAAAATTTTAGGCTTGTTTATCTGATTTCAATCAATGTAAATTAATCAGTTATGCACTGATGACATAGAATATTCATTCCACAATATATAGAATGATTAGAGTTCATCTGATATTATCATATTAGTACTCTTAAGGTTCACATAGAAGGAAAATTGGAAGGGCTCATGCATGTTTAGAATTATAGCGAGTTTGACCGAATCATAACGACAGTGTGATTTTGTTGAAGCTCTAAAGAGTAGTTTTGCCAAAAATATGCACTTAAAGGGATAGCGGGAGAGGCAGATTGTAAGGAAAATTGATCAACCAATTCATACTAGAATTTCTAGACAACTAATATATATTTCAACAAACCAATTTCTTAAAAAACATTTTTCATCATGTGTTTCCTACCACCACCAAGAAAGGAAAAATAAAATAAAAAAGCAACATAGTTACACACATGGAATGAAATCTAAAGTAGCAATGTATCATTTATTTCATCTATATTCTACATTCTACATAGATATGATGCAACTTAATCACTACACTTTCCATCCCTCATAACCCAAGCAGAGAAAAGACTTTGGCAATGGCCTGTGACATACCAATCTCATTTTGGTAAACTCACCTGATAATGATATATCATCTTTACTCCATGTAGATGATTGTGTTGAATGCACAGATTTCATGTCAGGTTTCTTCACCAAAGAGTGCTTCTCTAATTCTGCTTTTTTGTCTTCTAACTTTTGAGCACCGGCTTTACCTTTGTTTGAACTCCCAAAGAAAAACTTCTTTATACTTTCTATCTTCTTATTCCTTTTCCAAAAACCACCTCTTTTGTTCTCATCTTTCTTTGTCTCCTTAGCAACATTAGAAACCAAAGTCTTCTTAGACTCAAACTTTGTATCATTAGCCACTTCCACTTGTCTCACCTGTCTTGCAAACGCCAACCCTTTGGGCTCGGATACCATACTTTCTCTTTCTAATTCTTCCTTCATTGGCTCTTCTAGAAGCTCACGTAACAACTGACCTTCTGGAAAAGACATTAAAGGAAGTTTTTCACAACAATGTGATTGATCATGTTTATGTGACTCTGAAAGTCCCTCATGTTTGTCACACTTGTTGTTGAAGTTCCTCAATGGAGAAAGGGATCTAGTCCTTCTTAAACCATGTTCTCTACCCTTTGATTTCCCTCTCTTCTCTTCTCTTACCTTCTCAAAAGCCACCTTGAATGGATCAAAATCATCATTCTTCCACAAGCGTGCAAAAGGAAGTTTAAGCATCGATCCTGGAGACTTAGGAGACGTTGCTCTTGAGCTTTGAGTACTATCTCCATTTTGAATTAGTCTTGGAGGAAGTTTAAGAGGCGGCATCATTGGAATTACTTTTCCATCACAAAAGAGCTCATCAGCAAATGCCATAGTAGGCAATGAGTCCTCACAAAGCCTTTGATGCTGCTCAAATGCATTCACATCTTTTCGGTTTGCCTTAGTTCTTGGTTCACTATGATTGAAACGACGACTTGTTTCAAATTCAAACCGATCTAGATTGGAGTTTGCATCTTCATATGTTCTTGGTGTTGTAGGACCTGTTCGAGAACCATCGTGTTCTATTAATTTGAGCCGACTAGGACTAGTTGGTGCACTATAGAAGAACAAATCTTTGTCTTGATTGCAGCTACTTGCACTCATGTAACATAACTCGTTGGAAAATGAGATATCCATCATGTTGATTGACACAAAAATAACCTTATGAATGTTATTATAAAGTAATGATAGAAAGATGTGGCTAAGTTTTGTGAAGGACTATCACAAAACAATGATAATAAAAAGTTTTGAGTGTAAATAAAGGGATATGGATTTTATATATGAGGAGCTTTTGTTGTCATCCCCTAAATCAATCTTCAAATTCAAAGCTTAACCAAGATTTAATGCACAAGCTTCTGAAGGAGTTTTTATGGTATTGTGTCACTTTCTATTTTGGCCTTATTGATGATAGTTGTTGTCAAAGGTAAGTTAATGTTTATGGCAACATTGGTAAGCAACTTAATTCATGATGTTTTCGCTTGATTTTTGTGACACTATTGTTGTCTTCTTATGATTTCTTAATAAGAGGTTAGAGGCTTACATTTTATGCACCAATCATGTACATAATAGATGAATTCTATAATAGCAAGTGTAAAACTATAGTCCCTTCAGTTATAAATGTTGTTTAATATCTTCATGCCCGTGACATACCACTATTGCCATAGGTCACAATGATGGAATAAATGTAATGGTGTTGTTAACCTTTTACCATCATCAGGAGTCTTGACTCTTGAATAGCGTATATCTAAATAAATCCTTTGTTTTTTTTCAAGTAACCAAGCACATTAAGTATAGAGAAGTATAAGATCTCATATTCGAAATTAAATCGGTATATATCCACATCAACATCCTAACACTATTAGCTCAGTTATACTTACGAGATAAGTTGGTTAGATAAACGGACACTGACATGTCAATATGTATTTATTTTTATTGCATTTAGTGTATATATCTTATTGCATGATCAATATTCTTTTTTTTTTTTTTTGAAGAGCAATATTCATTTTAATGTAAATATATATAGGGCGAGCACAGTCACAAGCACTTTCTTGAGTGTATACACAAATGGTATATCAACTTTATGACACTGCAATTTCAGATGTGTATGTCTATGATAAAATTGCTAAGACACAATTCAATTTCTTTTAAGAAGCCAAAGACAATATGTTAAAAATTAGGAGTCAGAATCAGTGCGTAATAGGAAGTCAAAACAAGATTACAAGATACAAAATTTAAACAAGAAACAAAGATTCAAACCAACATTACATTGTAACATAAGCAATGCAAATCAAAAGGTTGTTCCACCAAAAATGGAAATCATAAAAAAAAAGAAAAAAAAGAAGAAGTGGTTTTTGAACACTTCGTAATGACATGATCTAGTAATTGATCAAGATTATGCGTCTTGCTATAAAAAATCCGCGAGTTACGCTCCTTCCAAATGATACACAAAGAAGCCAACCAGATCACCCGATAACAATGAGGAATATCTTTCCAAAATAAATGTGAACCACCAAATTGTAAGGCATGCAAACAAAGACATATGAGGGTTGAACACTTGAAGTCCCCTATCAGTGAATAACAAAAGACCAAATGTTAAAAAAAAACACATTTCATAAAAAGATGGTTAACAATTACCTCCTTTTCGCATCCAAATTGTTTTTTCTATCGAAATCCTCTTATTAAGAGTTCTCCAAGCAAATAATGTAACTCTGAGAGGTACAACTTTGTTTCAAATGAAGTCTAAAAGAGAATCATGATCATGCTGCACACTTTGATTTAGATTATGATAAACACCTTTAACTAAATAGCCAACCTTTGGATATTTACAAATTCATTTGTCAACATTATCCTGGATAACAAAATTATCTAGCAAAAAAGCACACTCAACATAAAACCAACTCTTCCTCCTAAACAAAATTGTTTTTACGTTTTGATTTTTTCTTTACAAATATATTCTCATTGAAAATTATGAGACATTAAATATGTCGACTAATCTTAGAAAGACAACAACATAAATAAGAGTAAAAAAGTCTTTTAAACAATACACCATAAAAATTGTGGCATATTCCTATAAATAAAATCAAATTAAGAATATTGAAAAATTTTCTTTTAATAACGAGTAAAGTTGATATACACGAACATTTTATCTTATCACGTGTTGGAGGTTATTTTATCTTATGGCTTAAATATGTTTTTCGTCCCTGCAAATATAGGTCATTTGAATTTTCGTCCCTGAAGTTACTAATCCTTCTATTTTGTCATTGCAAATATTAATCATTTGAAAAATGGTCCTAATTACATCTGATTAGTAACTTCAGGGATGGAAATTCAAATGACCTATATTTGCAGGGACGAAAAACTTATTTAAGGCAACCACCTCGTCCAATTATCACCTGCCACATGGGCACCATGTCGCTAATGACAGTCCACCTCAGCAAAAAAACCTAATCAGGACCAAAAGTCAAATGATTAAATTTTGCAGTGGCAGATTGGAAGGATTAGTAACTTCAGGGACGAAAATTCAAATGACCTATATTTGCAGGGACGAAATACCTATTTAAGCCTTATCTTATCGACGTTTATAGCAGAGATCGTGGATAAATTGTCATTGTCCATTCCCGTTATGCTTTTGACTCGGTTATGAGCCTTTGAAGACACGTATTTTGAGTTAGTGGTCGTGAGAAAGAATAAGTTCCATTGCTCAATTGTTCTATATATCATCGCCTATCTTTGACTCGACTTAGAGGTCACCTCGCCTAACTGCTCAGTCGCCTATTTGCTGAGTTTGTCAAACATGCTAATTATTTTTAGGTGTAAACATATAAATGTACAAACTTGCAAACTTAGACCTTAATATTTTTAAGTTGGTCTAAGTTAACAACCCTATATATATAAAGGTACATTTTTGCTAGCTTAGACTTTAAAGTTTTCAGATTGAACTAGTTTACACCAACCATATATATTAAAAACTCGATATCCAACAAAAAAACCGACTAATTTGAGAGGATCATCACTCGTGGGGATCCCATTTAATATTATATATATATGAATTATGGATGTCAAATTATATATATATATATAATATAAATTATGGATGTCAATTTTATTTTTTTTAATAAGCTAAATTAGCTCATCCAAGTTGACATCAGAGGGAATCGAACTAGACACCTTGAAGATGAGCACACTCTTAAGTCCAAAGTTAATACCACTAGGTCAATCCAAATGGATTTTGATGTCTAAAATTTATTTATACTATTATCGATAAATAGTTATTTAATTCAAAATATTAATAATTTTTACGGAATCATTATATGAGTGTCATATTACATAGCTAGTATGCTAATTTTATCTCGAAGAATGATAAATAAAAAATTAATGATACTTCTAGAGTGAAAAATACATTTCACACAAAAAGTCAACAATACATAAAATAATTCTTATAATTTGATTTTCAACCAAAAATTCTACAAGGTAGAGCCCACATTTTCCACAATTGAGACATCTATAAATACTCTATCAAATACCATTCTCCTCCTCATCAAATTCATATCCCCAATAATGTCAGACAACAAAACTGCTCCCTCATCTCTCTCCCCAAACTCAAGTAACGAGTCCTTAGTGAACAACCATGTGAGAGCTGTGGGTGGAAACATGGTCTCTCACACTACCACCACCAACAACGACTCCATGATCATGATCATGGAGTCGACACCAACACCTGCACAACCCACATCTTTCTCGAAAAAGCCTAGGGGTAGACCCCCGGGATCTAAGAACAGGCCTAAACCACCTGTCATTATTGAGGAAAACATGAAAATGATTTACATTGAGATCCCCGCTGGAAAAGATATTGTGGCGGATATAATCAATTGTGCTCATCGTCATCAAGCTAGCATAACAGTGACGAGGGGTTACGGTCTTGTCACTTATGTCACCCTACTCAATCCTGAAACTCATGTCCCAACTCCTCCTATGATAGGGCCATTTGAGATGACTTCTCTCTTGGGAACATATTTGAATATCAATTGTCGTAATGCTCCTCCCCAACTTATCAATGATCCACCATGTTCTTGTTTTTCCATTTTACTCTCAGGTCATGGTGCAGAGGTGTATGCTGGAACTGTTGGAGGAACAGTTATTGCTGCTAGTGATGTTTGGATTGAAGCTACTCTCTGCAAGAATCTTGAGCACTATCAAGCGGTCTCCAACAACAACTACAACTACAACAACTACGACAACGTTGTTTAATGTGCCAAGCTTTGATGTTGCAACTTTTCCGAATCACTAGAATTTCCCTCCTCATCTTCCTACTGATGAAAATGTTATGCAGTGGAACCATTCCAGTCACATTGATAACTAATAGATAGTCAATTTCCCTTTGTTGTTTTCCAAGTTCTATCAAAGGTTGAATAAAATAAACTTAATTTTTTGTTTTTATAAAGGAATATTAATATTTTAAAATTAATTATTTAAATATGCATTGACTATTTGATATCTCATTAAATACTTTCAAACGAATGTATAATAAGTTTTTAAAAAACAAAGTATCAATGGTTGTATTACCTAGTTGCGAATTTCATATTTATATACAACGTCATGTTCTTGATCATTAATATATTTATGAAAATACTAGAATGTGCCTAATATGGACATCTAAAAAATGATCGTCGATGAATCCTTACATTTCATATAAATAAGAAATAGGAAATAGATACATTCTTTTGTTGAAACTCACTAAAAATGATAAGATCTACTTTTGAATCAGACTCATATTAGATGCTTTTGACGCTACTCTATTGTTAATAATTATTGTTAAAATTCATTCCTCAAATTTTAAAAATATTAGATTTTTTTGGGAAAAACTCATAAACCTTATGGGGGTGAATAATTTAATTTTCTAAGGTGAATAAACATAAAAACCTAATAATGAGTCAATGTTTCGACAATGCATTGTTGACTGTTATTAATATAGTTTAGTAATGATTTTTTTATGAAATAAAGTAATTATAATTTAATATAATTTTTTTACACAAATTGTTTATTATTTTAATTATTTGGTTAAATGCATTTTATCAGCTTAATGGAAGATAGTATGAAAAAAATAATGAAAAATAGAAGGAAATGAATGAATATATCAAATTTAATTTAGTATTATATTTTTTTTTGACAAATTTTAGTATTATATTTGATTGTCAAAATAATTCGTATCATATTTTGTAAATATATTTAATTAGACAAAAGTTATCATTTTCTTTTTATATATTTGAAAGACAAACCAAATTATATATTTTTAACTTTTACCTTTTGATTATTTAATATTTTGTTTGTCGATTTTTCTTTACAATATGTTTGTTGTGTTAATCTTTATTTATTAATTTTGTTAGGTCTGCAACAACTTAATCTAATTTTTTTCCCGCTCATTTGCTTTTTTAGGTTTACATTTAGTTACCCTTACAAATTCCATCTAAAAAAATGCATGACACCAATTTTATTCCTATCCTCTTGCTTTTTTCTTTAAGCAAATATTTTCTCAATTATTTAGCCTAACAAATTTCATCTAAAAAAATGCATCGCACCAATTTTATTCATATCCTTTTGCTTTTTTCTTTGAAGGAAATATTTTCTACACTTATTTGATGCTTTTTTTTTTATATTTAGAGGTGCAAAGTTGGCTACCCTAATTTCCATGTAAACTTCGTTATATATACCAAGCCCTAAACGTGTTTCTCTCAAACAAAAAAAAACCCTAAACCTTGGTAAATTTCACACACAACACAAGAATCATATATTTTGACATTTAGAGGTTTGCAAATGGAAGGACGTGACCTTACAACTTTCCTCTCGTACCACTGCTTAACTGGTAACTTTGATTCAATTCTGATTTTTTTTCCTTCCATTTTTTGGATTGTTATTATTAGTGTTTTTTGAATTATCCAACTGTCATACTTTTGTAACATGTTGTTTTCCATTGATTTGGTAGGTCCTTTGATGACTCATTCTGTTACAATGGACGAGACTGTCACCAAACTTCAATTGAAGTACAGAACATACATAGTTGAGTATGACCTAAAAGATGTAATTTGTCGTTTTCCTTCCTAACTTCTTGCTCTTTTTTTTTGTTTTTTACGAAAACTATCATTCTGCAATATATTATTTGACATCATAATACAAAGCAGTGTGAAATACAATATTGCAGTCGCCAGCACTAAGCAGTTTACGTAATACATAATACAAAGCAGTATGAAATACAATATTTGTCGTTTTAAAGCCATTACTATTCTTATTACTTTTGCTTGATGCTATTACGTTACCCTATTTTTAATTTTTTAAATTTTTTGGTCCTATTGCCTTTTTTTTTAGACAATATTTTGTACACTTATTTAATACTAAAAGAATGCATCATTTTTTTTTTGACAATATTTTGTACACTTATTTAATACGTTTACAAACAGAATACCCTAATTTTCATGCAAACTCGGCTACCCTAATTTTCATGTAAACTTCGCTATATATATCTTTATTTATTAATTTTGTTAAGTCTGCAACAGTTTAACCTAATATTTTCCTCTAAAATGCTGCATTAGGTTAGCAACAATTTAACCTAACAAATTCCATCTAAAATATAGCGCACCAATTTAACCTAACAAATTCCCTCTAAAATGCAGCAATCCCTAATGTTTCTCCTCACTGATGAGCTTTTCATTCCTATCCTGTATATATCTATTGTTTCTCTAAACTTTTTTTTTCCTTATTTATTAATTTTATTAGGTCTGCGACAACTTAACCTACTAAATTCCCATTAAAATGCTGCATTAGATTAGCAACAATTTAACATAACAAATACTATATTCTTTTTTCTTTATAATTAAAAAAAAGTGTTTTTTATAATTATAAAGAAAAAAAGAGAATAATTGTCCCAATATTTATATTGTGATTAAATAAATAAATAGTCTTTAATAGATTATATTTTCTCTATCAAATGACATTAATGACATATTGAGACGAATTTGATTGCGATGTTTGATCTCTAATAATCTAATTTGTGTTTATTGATAGATGCATGTTCATCTCACGACTGCCTAATCACAAATTAAGGTTAAAGGTTGGTGTGCTAGTTATGTTGTTGAGAAATATAGATACACGATATGGATTATGCAATGGAACCAGATTGGTTATCACTAGGATAGGAAGATACGTCATTGAGGGGAGGGTCATTTCCGGAAGTAATGTTGGTGATCAGGTTTTTGTATCCAGGCTATCTATATCGTCTTCAGATATCAGGATTCCCTTTAAGTTTCAACGAAGACAATTTCCTTTGACTGTCATTTGCAATGACAATTAACAAAAGTCAAGGGCAGTCGCTTAAACATGTTGGTGTATATCTACCAACACCTGTATTTTCTCACGGACAGTTGTATGTTGCTGTTTCAAGAGTTACATCAAGAGAAGGACTAAAGATATTGATCAGTAATGAAGATGGTGAAGATACAAATGTGACGTCTAACGTCGTATATGAGGAAGTATTTCGTAATATGTGATGAAACTACATGCCAATGTACTAAAATTTTCATATTTCTTTTACCGAATATTATTGATTAGGAATACCGAATTTTCTTTTATAATATTTCCAGATTTCATACATTTTATAAAGTGTTTTATTTTGTCTACTATGGATTATCACGTGTTATTTGTTTCACTGTTACCAATTACATATTGCATTTTATTATTCGTTTGTTAATCCTTTTACAATAAACCTGTGCGGAGCACGGGTCAGAAATCTAGTTGGAATATAATCGTTAAAAAAGCTTTTAAAATCTAACATTTTTTTTTGTGGTGGCTAGGGTTTGAACTCCGAACCTTGATATATTATGCATTGTCCATATCAACTGAGCTAAGCTCATGATGACAATTATTAGATCCTCTTAATAAAGCTATCCAACTATTTTAAATGAAATATCTTTGAAAATAATACGGTTTAAAATAAAGGAAAATCAAGTTCAAAATTTTTCTCATTCATTTCCTTGTAAGACTTAATTGGTGTTTGCCTTGACACAAAAAATGTCATTGTGTCAAATTTCACACACATGGTACGTAATGGAGTTATCGAGAAGCTATGAAGCACATATACTTTAAAATAGATGACGTACTGTATCTGATACATATCATGCATCGGTACCTGACTGATACGCTCCGATACGTATCGAAAGAATATCCGAAGATTAAATTTTATTTTTTAAAAAACAATTGTCCGATACTTTTCAGATACATCGGGGATACACGAGGAATAGACGGTAAAAACCAATATGTGTTGGATACATGATGTTTTTATTATTTTTTGGATATATGCAATGAACTAAGTAGTATTGTTCTCTTTTTGGGATATATTATATATGTAATTGACTAATTGTCACTTTCTTTATTATCAGTGTTATTATAATTATATTTATGTTGTTGTTCATTATATGTTTTGTCTTTTATTGTTGTGTTGAGAACGTTGATATTGTTGATTGACATGTGAAAACAATTTCATTATTATGCCTTATTGTTATTATATGTATGTTTGAATATATTTTAAAATTTTCTTGTATCGACATATCAGTGTTGTATCGTATCTGTATCGTGTTAAGTATCTAGGCTTCATAGCCGAGAAGACAAATATATTTGAGAGAAATGTTCCTCCAAGTTAAGCCATGCATCTTGCAGTGTGGTTGCATAGGCATAGATTCATCCCGTTGATGATCCACGCCATGACCATGGAGTTTGCTTTTTCCAAAATCATGGTATTTTGCATCTAGGGTGGATGGCTTCTTGATGCTTTCATCAATGAATCCTTAGTTTTGGTGGAGGTATGGTTTATATTCTCTGGACGGGTATGGAGGACCATACCACATGGAATCTCCTATACATTGATTATTCAACATGCACAACTCAGTTTGATTGTTCAGGTCACGTGAGCTCCACCTGTTTAGCTTAGTTTGATCGTTCAGATCACGTGAGTTCCACATGCTTAGCTTAGTTTGATCGTTCAGATCACGTGAGCTCCATCTGCTCAACTCAGTTTTATCATTTAGGTCATGTGAGCTCCACTGTCAACGTCACTAGCTCTTTCTCAAGTCGTTGTCCAAGCAACATTGTAGTCCTCAATCTTGAGGGTATCTCATAACGTGTCACGTGTTCTACACGGACAAGTGACATGAGCTATGTACTCTTGACTCCACGCGCCTGGTACAAATGAGCCATATGAACCTCAGAGAGTTAACGGGTCTGGACATCCAAAGAAATGTCCATTAGGTCAAAAAAGTGAGGCTATAAAAGGAGGCAACTAGAGAGCAGGGAGGAGGATTATGATCTTGAACAATGTATCTTTGATCTATATCTTATTCAAATTGCTCTTGGAATTCCACCTAGAATATTTCACTGAGCAGCTCACCTATTGTAATTAACTTGTATTTACATACGTGGACATTCTCTTTATCATCTCCCATGTTTGGATCTTTTTGCTCTGTCAACACAATATAATTATGGAACTTTAACTTTCTCATAACTAATGCACACTAACTTTAACAAATATTATGATTTTTTTTCTATAGAACAAACAAATATTAGTCTTACTTTGAAGAATAGCAATTAAAAATTGATATGAATCTTCAATATTCTTTACTTATCCTTGTTTGAATCATCAAATAATTAATATGAATCATCAAATATTATGCATTACTTATCCTTAAAATTAATATTATGCGTGAACATGATTTTGAAAGACATGCCGAGACTAGTATATATGAACATGATTTTGAAATTGTACCAAAAAAGAATACCAAAAAATTGTTATGAATAAACATGCATAAAGAACAAAAGAAAACATTATAAGGTTCACTAAGGCGGGTTAAGATCATATGCCGACGTATATTGAATTAGTTAGGGTAAGGAGGTTTGACTCATACTCTATAAGAACATAGTTACTATATTTTTCTTCAAAAAACATCTAAAACATCATTTTTTTTTTTACGAAAATCACCTTAAAATTAAAAAGAATTATGAAAACGTGATTTCAAGAGGCACAAAAACGTGATTTCAACTTTATTTTTTAAGTGAAAAACTGAAGTTTAAACGAATTGAATTATAGATTTTCTCATGTATGATTAGGCCGTGTAAAAAAAAAAAATGTGATTAGGTGAATCAACCTTAATCTCTTATATATACCATGTTTTAAGAGCCAGATATATGGTGCATAAGTGAAAAGCTAGCCTATTTGATGATAACCAATGGGTTAGCTTATAAACATTGTTCTATACATAGGTTTTGTTGCACCATCATCTTCAACCATTAATCTTAATTAAATCAACTTTAGATTTACACAATACATTGAAGCAGAACTTCATTCAGTTTAAGGGGTTGATTGATAGTGGAAGGGTGTTGGCTAAAAGGTTCAACTTATCTCGTTTACTTGCATTTGGGTAATCTGAAAATGTCGCAATGAGAAAACATTGCAAAGACAAAAAAAAAAAAAAAAAAAAAAAAGGATCGATGGAATCATGGCTAGAAGAAATAAAATTGTTATCTTCGAGATGGTTTATAAATAGCGGATTACATGGGTTCATTTACACTTTCAATCAATGGTAATTAAATCCAATGAAATGCCTGGGAATTAAAATTGCAAAGTGAAGTCTTGGAACAACAAATCAATGAAATGCATGGGAATTAAACTTATCTCATTTTGTTTCTCGCATGTCTTTTGCCATCTAATAAACGCCCATCCCTTTAGACATGTTTGGCATCTCGTTTGGGTGAGCAAAAGCTTAAAAATGGTAAATGTGTTATATGAATTCAACTGAGGTGATATTTGGTTTTACTAAAAAAATTTCTCCCTATTGTTAAAGTTAACATATCCCTTTGAATGATATTTTGTAGATATGTTTGAAATATCATAAAAAGTTCCGCAATAAAAAACGAGTTCAAGATTTGATTTTTAAGTCTGGATTTTTATTACCGTTATCTTGAGCTTTCGACGTTTAAAAATTTCATATTTAATTCATCAACGTTAAAAAAACCTTTTTTTTAAAGAAACTTTCTATGATGTTTTAAACATGTCTATAAAATTTCATTCATATATTTAATAATTGAAGGATAATTAAACATATTTTGTTTCACCATAGTCGAATAGACAAAAATGTTTACATGATAATAATTTATGGACTAAAAAATGTGATATTTTTTACGTTATCTAACTTTTTTATTTTTATAAGAAAAATGAAACTTCATAATTTAATAGGGTCTAAAAACATGTTTATCCCAATAATTAAATATTAATTTTAAGGTGTGTTCAATATGAACCTCTCAAAAATGGTCTAAAGGATCTAGACAAAAATTAGTCAAAGGTAGACCTTTACCATTTCTAATAAAAAATATATTTTTATAAAAATAAAAAATGTAGAACAAAACCAATATATATAATTAAAATTTACAAAATATAAGAAGGTTCACCTTTGTCATCGTAAGCTTAGATCAGTTGGTATGTACAATGCATAATATATGTAAGGTTCGGGATTCAAACCCCGACCATAGACGTCCTTAATTCATCGGTGAAAAATACTAATGAATGCCTTTAGAAAGTGAACAAATATAAAAATACTTTATTAAGACCTACCGAAAAGAGCCCGACTCAATTTTTTCTTTCTATTTTAAGCAAGTAAAAAACTTTTTGGAATCATAATATAATATGAGTGAATCCATATTTTCTTTAAAAATGAGAACAAGTATATCCTAAGTAGCACAAACATGTGAAATGATATGGTCTTGAATTTCTAGTTCATATGCTAAATACCGAAAGATATAAAATAAAAGAAACAGACAAATTAAATCAGTGTAATCTGCTAGTACTTCTGTCCAAAATCCAAACCAAAATTAACTTACAAAAATGACAGAACAAGAGTTATGTCACATATGAACATAATATTTAAATCAACAACAAAAAAATGTATACAAATTAACAAAAATACAAACATTATATCTGTATCTGTATCTGTCTGCGTACTTTTCACCATTGCATGCAAATAAAGGAAAAGGCAAACATAGACAAATGTCAAAAGCTGTTACACAGTCACTACATTACAACATCTACATTAATAGCAGCCAAATAATTCATGATTCACATCTTGTCTTTTAGTTTTGATTTTCTAACATGACTCATATTTTTCCATTTGTTGCAAAATAAATATGGAATCCTTAAACCAAAATTTATTTCCTTTGATATTTTTTTGAGAAAAATTAGAGAAGTAATAATTATTATCAAATTCAAATGTCACTAATGTTATTTTACAACATTTTCAAGAGATTTGAACTTTGTTCCGTAACGTTACAAGTTTAAACTCTTACCACTGAACTTACACCCGAATCGTAATTCAACATTCTTTGAATTGTAAACTGTAATATAGATCTTTTTTTTTTTTTTTGACAAGGTAACATAAATCAACATTCTTATATATGATTATTGATAAGTACACCAGAAGGAACTGGCCATTCATCAAAATTACAAATGACAAACTCTTACAAGAAAAGAGAATGAGGGAAAGAACATGAAAAAAAGTGAAAATTTGAATATATACAAATCACATAAGGACCTTGAAATAATAGAAGAAAAAACCATGTATATAATTCAACTTATCTGTTATGTAAAGGATTAGGACCAGTGTAGATTTTCCTTTTCTCATCACCAAGAGCATCTTCACTTGAATTCTGTCTTGAACTTCCTTTAGCTTGAAAATTAGGACTAAACTTTGACATAGATTTAGTTCTAAAGTTTTGAGACTTTGCATACTCTTGAGCAGAAAAAGAAGTGTTGAACAAGAAAAGAACCAAAAGAAGGAACCATAAGAAACAAAACAGACTCATCAGCCTCATCATGTTCTCAAGGCAAAGATCATGCATGGAAATCTTATAATTGGCTCAAAATCCCATAAAGAATGAAATGAAAACAAGGTTCCTTTTTGGATCTAATTCAAAAAAGGGTCACTAAAAATCCAAGAAAAACTAAAGCTTTAAGGAAGGAAAGTGTTGTTTTGAAGGAAGGAAAATAAAGAAAGGGTTGTTTAGAATTCTTATGTAATGACAAATGACCTTTTTGACCTCTTTTTTTGCCAAACTTGTATGAAGATTTTGTGTTTTCAAAATTGGATGATGTGTGAATCTTGAAGTGTGAGCTCTGAAAATGAGGAGATAGTCAATGAGAGGTTTGTGAGTCAATGTGCATAGGGGTTGGAGCCTTGATGCAAATAAATATGATGCAGAATGTGTTTGTATGCTTTTTACTTGGGAAACAACTATGGACCAGAGAGAGAATGAGGTGAAAATGATCCTTTTGCTCCTTCTGTTTGAGCTCAGGTAAGGTGATTCTGCTCTCTGAAGTTCAATTATTATTCTGAATATACATTTATTATGGATTTAATGTATGTTTGGTTTAGAGATAATATTGACAAAATTACGGCGAGACATCGCGATTATATTAAAAGGTATATTTTTAAAGTTTTTGACAAAATTACGGTTGTTTACCTTGTTCCGTTAACCTCATCGTCAATCCAAACATACATTTAAATTGTGTGTGGTACATGGGTGATTGTTGAATTACTACAGAGAATGTAAATCCATAATGTGTTTATCTAACATTAGATGATCAAGTAAACGTTGTTTATAAATTAATTCTTTAATTTCAATTCTGTAGAAAATTTGTTTTTGTTGTAAAGTCTTTTTCTTAAAGTCATCTCACTAAAACTTGAAAATATTATAAAAAGAAAAAGTTAATTGTATAATTATGTCAAAGGGTGATCATAACATGGGTAGAATAGCATTGCTTGTTATGTTGCTCTTAGACTTTTGACTATTTGTTGAATATATTTGGCACTTTTTAAAGAGGACATGTCATTGGATTGAATTTACATTCTCAACTAATTTGGATTTGTTGAGTGGTTTGTGTGTCTTAGCTCCATATTTGTAGTTGTCTACAAAGAGTTAATTCTAGCTATTTTTGGGTGGAATTTATCATAGGGTGTTAGTGGTTAGTACAGGAGTTTCCAACCTTGTAATTTCAATATAATGTCTTAATAAAATGGAAAAAGTTAAAAGAGTGTTCTTAGAGCATTGGTTAAAAGAATTAAAATAGAAAAAATGTATTGGGAAATGATGAAAAGTTGTGAATTCAACTTTTTAAAAGTTAAAAAATTGTTGATTTCATTATCAACCTACTAATTTTGGTTTCATTAACAAGTGTCATAGCATAACCTTAAAAAAATCCGTACAGTATCTACGGTCAAAGTGCTTCTCAATTCATATATGTAATCATGGTGATATATGAGTTTCACATAATCACGGTGAAATAACGTCCCTAAAAACTATACTTTAGAGTTTCAAGGAAATAAAAAATCTACCATGATTTCGACTATGCACATTCTCTCTTTTAATAAAAAAGTTTTGGGGTGAAATCCTTTAATTGATCAAAATGGCAAAGTAATTAGGGAGTATTTTGACCATCAAGTAGTTGGAGTGTGCTTGTACTACATTTGGATTCATGTATATCGAGATTTCTGCATTCATGCATTCGGAACATCGCTAACAGTTCGATCAAGATTGAAAAATTCAGTATTTTGAATTAGAAGAATCCGTATAATTTTTAAAGGGTTCGACCTTTAACTAACGCTCACAGTTATCCCAAATACATAAAACCGGAAATTCTCAACTACCAAGAATTCGAATTCGATTGGGGAACACTCCTTATTAGCCTTATTTGGTCTATTTTCTAACCCACGTTGTTTAATTTCCAATTGACGCCAGTGTTGTGGAAATTAAGTAAAATAAAAGTGATTTTTTTTCTGTCGGATTCAAGCCAATGCAAAAAAATAATAATTTGGTCAAACTGGTGGGGGTTTGACAAATAAACCATGAAACTGTGAACAATGAATACATTAGTCTTTTTCTCACTAAAAATGATGTTGTCTTCATTTACTTTACACAAGTGAAAATGTTTTTAGCTTTTGGTTGTGGACATTTTTTTTAAATTTGTTTTTGCCTCCTCTCGTGGAAGGCCCCTTAGCTTTATGTCATGAAAAGATTGGAAGAATATATTGAAAAATCTACTTTTCTAGATTACATTCTTTTTTCTCTCATTCCCATTAAAAGGTTACTATTGATATTTGAATGTGATGGCATATGATATTTATAGCAAGTATTTCACCAAAGGACCTAAGCATGAATTTCTGTAACCACTTCATGGAGAAATGGGAATTGATCATGACCTAAGTATTTCACCATTCCCTTAATCCCAAAACAACAAACAAAAACAAAAACATATTACTTGAGGAGTACGATTAGGAATTTACCTAGTTTGACAATATGATTTATTGTTTTTGTTTTTTAGCATAGATATAAAGTCATAGGACAATAGAACATTATGAAGTTAGACGTATAGGATTTTCCAAATGTAATCAATTGAGGGTATGTGTATATTATTATCTTTATTTCAAACTTTAATTACTAGCTGGTAATAGTTGAAGGTGATATACTAGCTAGCTAGCATGGGTAACACATTATGATTTGTTTAACATTCTTGATATAATATTTTTGCTTTGAAATAGAGGTTGCAATCATTAAGCATTATATAATTTAACATAAGAGGATTTCAAATTTTATATCTCATCAACATATATAGGGACAAAAGGAGAAAAAATAAAACTCTCCTTGGTCTAGTGTATGTGTGTTGACTATAGTGTATCGTTGATCCAAATAGAAAATGACACTCTTAAACGTTATCGAGTTGCAAGACTACAAAGGATTTATTTTATTTTTAAGATGAATCTTATGTAGTCTTGCATCTTGGCACGACCTCAATGTCGGCCGCTGCAATTCGATTTATTCTAGCTACATATAATGCAAAGTTATAATTTAAAAAAGTATACATCATGTTATAAACACCCTAAATCATCATGCATATTTTTTTCTCAAGTCTTCAATCTTTACCATGCATTTTATCTTGATTACCTGGATAACACTCGCAAATCTCAATTATGACATTATCAAAGAAAAATGTTTATATCATGATGATGGACACCACCACTGCCAAAGTTGAGTTTGAGGAATTGAGCTTAGGGAGACATTCTTCTGAGGGTGTGAAGTAGCTTTGAGAGCCTTTGACTGAAAACGTGCAAATTGTTTTAATAAAGAAAAACATTAAGCGGAAATATTTAAACCATTAGGATATCCATGGAAGAATGATGGGTATTTTCCCTCAACCAGTAAACATAAACATCAAGCGTAAATATTTAAATCATTAGGATACCCATGGAAGAATGATGAGTAATTTCCCCCAACCAATAAACATAAGCCACATAAGCACATTTTTAAATGGTATTCATAAACTATCTTGACCCCACCAATAAATTGTTTATTTTCATTGGTGGGTGGGTAAATTACCCACCATTCTTTAAAGGTAACCTAAAAAAAACCTTAATTTAATCTCACAATTTTATCATAGTCCAATTCAATCTTTCACAAATTAATCCTTATCATTTTCATACGAAGAACAACATTTTGGCTTTTATTCTGCCAACTCTTCCGTTTTTTGAAAACAGACTCATAACTGTATATTTTGGTGGGTGGTTCTCCTTTGCACATCTTGTGCGAGTTGAATCACTTTTTGTGATCAACAATACGAAGAACAACGTTAATCCCTATTATGATTTTGACTCATTATAACATTATAATTAATTTATTCCGATATACCCCCTCCGTCCCTATAGGTAAGCACTCATTTGATTTTTTTTTTGTTCCTAAATGAAAACTCATTTTCAAATTACTAGATGCATTTATTATTATTTTTCTAAACATACTACTAATTTGTCTTGAAATATGAAAAGTCAAATTTAATACACATACAAACAAAGAACAATTTGATAATATTAACACACAAAATAAACACATTAATTACACTAACAACTTTTCTTAACAAATTAGTAGAGACAAAATTGAATCTTTATTAAGAACTAATCAAACAATTGGTTGAGTACATATATAGCGCTATCATTAAAGCAAGGAAATAAATTGGTGCACAAGCAAAAGCACATAATTCATGTCTCTTTCTTACTCTGTTGTTTACATTTGGTTTCCTTTTTTACTTGTCAAAGTCATGGCTCCCCGATACCATAATTGGAATCTCAAATGCTTTTACTTATAAAAGATGACATTGTTTAATGTTGGTCATGGCTATGACAATTAAATTATTTCTAGCTTCGATTAAATTTATGAAATAATTAGCTAGGCATCTTATTGATGGTTCCATAAGGCAAGTAAGGGCAGTGATTGAATATTAATTTTACTTTTAAAATTAAATAATTATTGTGCACAATGTGTGGAGATCATAGCTGCATCTAAGCTCAATGAGCCACTTTTTTATAGTTTTCATTTTGTATCTAGCCTATGACTCTCTTTGCAAATGTTTGATGCCGAATTTATAACTTACTTTGATAGCTTGGGTGATTATACTAGCACTAATACAGTGAATCTCATCATAACTCATCCACATGTAAGTGTGTTTGAACAAGAATAGTAATAGGATGAATGATCTTTTGGGAGTCATTGTGTTGCACCTCTCACACCCTTTTTTTAATTCATTTTTTCGTTAAGAAAAACCTTACTAGTTAATAACTTTTTTTTGAAGAAACTAATACCACCGGACCTCAAGTCAATACCACCAGACCAACCTAAATAGGTTTACTAGTTTATAACTTATTCTAATATGTTAATTTAAATAGTTTATAGCTTATTATTTTTCTCTCAATTTTACCCTTGCCATCTAAAAAGAAACTAAATATTCATTAAGCATGTCATTTGAATGAAATTTCATATTTATAAACCAGTTTAACTGATAATTTTATCAGATACTCAAATTTAATCACTAAACTTATCCGTTATAAGTTATAGCATAACTTATAAGTTATTCAGTTACAAACTTATCTGCTATAAACTTGCTTAACATACTTCTACTTTTTGTCAAACTAATTCATAAAAAGATCACGAGATATACCAGCTTAGAATCTCAGTTACCTAAAATGATTTTTTCTTTTTTTTGGTGAGTTATCTCGAATGATTAATCATGCATAAAACAATACTTTTATTTTTTTAATAAATAATATACGGCCAACAAATTCAACATCCCTAGACTCTGATCCAAAAAGAAAGTAGTTGAACAATCACCGAGTAAATTCAAAATTAAAAATTCCATCCCAAAATACTAAAAGTGGAAATGGTTGACCTATAGTAATTTTTTTCCAAAAGCAAAATATTGTCCCTCATGATGGAGTACATAGAAAACAACCATATATTTAATATCGTTAAAAATGAAAAAAGATAAAAACAAACTTGCAACACCCAAGTTGATAACATACAACGACAAAATGCCTACAAACGATATGATAAAATCAAAGTAACTGAAATATTCATGTCTCCGAATCAGTAACGTTGACATCCGAATCATTGGTTGAATATATAATTGATTGAAGCTGATCTTTCATTGTGAACAAAAAGAACATCGCAACAAGTGGGAAATCAAACAATGTCACACAAGACGACGAACAAAACAATGCAACACTCAGACAACGAAATTACGAAGATTTTTTTATATCTATGTGAGAATCACTTATATGAGAGGATAGTGAAGAACAAAAATATTCATCTTTATTTTGGAGAAATTTGATATGTTGATTTTAGAAAACATTTTTGTTAAATTTGTGTGTTTTGATTATACTTTTGCTTTTTGGTGTAGAAGATGAAGATGAAAATATGAGTTTACAGGGTAGAATGAAATTGTTTTTTATTTTATTTTTATGGATTTGCGATTTTGTGTTTTGATTTTATCGGGTTGAATGAATTTGATGATTAAATTATGAATATGAAGAGAAAGATGAAGGAGTGGAAGATCAAGGTGGTATGGATGATAAAGGAAAGAGAATGGAGAAAAAATTGCATAGTGTTTTTTAAAAATTTATTTAATAATATAGATGACATTTGAAAATAAAATAATAATAATAATAATTATGAAAGATCGAAATCAAATAATCTTTGAAATGGCAAGGGAGTCTCAAACTTTTTTTTTGTAGGGGGTTAGGGATAAACAAAAACTCGCTCAAATGGCAAGGGGAAACATTATTTAACTCAAAAGTTATTAATGTGTTATCTTCTAGCTAATATGGTCATACTTCTCCTTCTTTTGATTGGTGATCTTATTACGATCAGAAGAGACGGTCAGAGCAGGTGTTACGATGAAATTACAATTGTCGACGGTGTTTGTTTAACGTTCTTCACTAGCGTGGGATGGTGTACCTGCAAAGACACTCTAACATTCAAGTAATTAAGGTCTTAAGGTGTTTAGAGGAAAATCTTGGAAGGAGAAATTTGTACATTTTTTTGAATAGGATGCTATGTTCATATATTCCAAAGAGATACAATAATGTGTGCATCTTGACGGTAATAACATTATGGTGCAAAGGTCAGGTTTGATGGCATGCATGGATGGCTCTAATAGACTTTGATCGCCTTAATAAGTGCTTTGCCTTTAGTGGCACATGTAATCTTTAGATTGTATGATTGGGTGCTAAGCCTAATTCGAAACAATTGATTTATCTTAAATTGAGTTCATCCTAAATTATGTATGATTTTTTTGCTAATGATGTACGAGGTAGTAAGTTACTCTTGATGATTTATATTTTTTCTTTTCAGTTTCTTATTAAAAAAAGATAGTGATTTACTTTTAAAAAAGACTTATTTGATTCAATGATCCTTCAAATAATTTCAAGTTTTCATTTTGGTCATACAATTAATAAAACGTATATTTTGGTCCCTCATTTTTCCTCCATTTATCAAATAAATCCTAATTGTTAACTTTTAACTCTAAATGTCTATGGTGAACTAACTTTAAAAGTGGTTCATCGTAGACCTTAATAATTTTGTTAATTTTAACCGTTTGATTTTATTTAGAAAGAGGACCTTTGATCTTTTCAATTTCTACCTTCATCTTCTTCCTATCATTTTCATCTTCATGGTTAACATTCATAAAAAATCCAGAAAAACCAAAATCATCACAAAACACTTGCAGCTTTCAGATTTTGTGTTGCTTCCTTGCATAAAGTTTGATATAGATAAAAAAGTGATCGTCAAATTTAGTAACATAATCCATCCAACTTATTATTAATTGAAATTTTAATAGCAGCAGCAACCACATCATCGTCATAATCAATAGAGATCTATAACTTCGACCTCTCTGACACCAGCAACAACAGTTTCATTGACCTTGTTAGCAGCTTCCTTAACAATAACACCACTTGATTTCTCTTTCTCTTCTTCAATTTCAAAAGCAAGAACAGGGAAACTTCTAAAAAGTCCAGAAGGAGTTTTGAAAGTGATTTTACCAGTTGGTGGATCATCAATATAAATATCACACAAAGTAACCCAAATTAAAAGCTCTTTGGTTTTTACACCATTCAGTTTCCCAATCTTTTCGAATTTGTGTGTTATGCTTTTCTTCTGTTTCAGCCGAACAAAACTTGTTTCTCTGTTGTAACCAACTTCAATGATGTCTTTCAACGGTAAGAGACCGTTTGGGTGAGATATTTCTTTGAGAAGCTCTTTGGATTTCACCTGACACATTCCGTCTCCATGGTATACCTCGGATTTGGATTTGATTTCTTCGGTTTTAAGATTCTTGATCGGTTTTGTTGTGTCGTTATGAATGAATTTAGAGAAGTAAAGTAGAGAAAAATTGTGATGCAGATTATTAGATTTAATCTTTGGAGGGTTATTGTTGTTTTTTGGATTTTTTTTTCTTCTTCTCGGTTTTGTATAAATATTGATGAATGTGGTGTTAAAGATGATGAAGAAGATGAAGGACGATGATTCACTGTAAAATATAATAGATTTGCATGATCCGACGGTTCATTTTCTTTAGAATGAAACGGTTAAAATTAACAAAATTAATAAAGTCTACGACCACCATAAATATTTAGAGTTAAAGTTAACTGTCGGGATTTATTTGATAAACGGAGGAAAATTTGAGGGACCAAAAGATACGTTTTATTAATTGTGAAACCAAAATGAAAACTTAAAATTATTTGAACGACTATTGGATCAAATAAGCCTTTTAAGAGAAAAAATCCAACGGTATATATAAATTTTTTGTTATATTTTTTATTTTCTATACAAAAAATCTCGTGTTAATTTCTTTTTAAAGGAACCGTTCCTTTTTAAACTGAAATTGGTATACGACCTTTTTTGTGTACATCGTACAATATCATTTTATTTTTTTAGAATAAAATATCACATTTTTCTTTTCCAATGAAATTGTCATACCACTTAATATTTCCTACCTCTTTCTCATTTTTGCTTGAAGATAGGATATACAATTATCTTACCTTTCTATATATGACAATTTTGATAGAAGAAAGCTCAAGTTAGTTGAGTTTTATGACTCACCAGAGGTTAGAACAGATTTTAAGAAATATCGATAGATGTAAAATTTACAGATCATTCATTTTCATTTTTTAATTGACAAGCTTTCGATGTTTCATATCAATGCATCATAAGCTTTCGGGTGATACTAGTTAATGTTTATGTTTTACTATAATTTTTTTAAAAAATATTAACATTAATACTTTTAAATACTATTTAATGTTAATTTTTTGAAATGGTTCAAATCCCTTTTGTCATAATCTGAGTTTATTTGTTCTTACGTAACATTGTTAAAATTCTTAAGAAAGTTTATCATTTATTGTAATTCCACTCGGTTCGATGAACAATCTTTATACTTAGGGAAATGCTATGCTAACCGGTGCTCCGGGGCACTGGTTAAGAAAATGAAAAATGAAATTATTTAGTAGTTAATGTATAGAAAGTGTGTAATTAATTTATAATAAAGTCAAAAACAATTTCTTTTTATGGTAATAATTCCTTTTTATGGTATGCTTAACCAGTGCTCCAGGATATCGGATTAGCATGACACTTATAGTTATATACAAGGACATCCAGTTTACCAAAAGAGGCCAAAATATCGTAGCAAAAGAAAATCTAACATTATTGTAAAATTACAACGTTCAAAAAAGTGACATGAAGACAATTGAACAACCAATAAAATTGTTTAAAATTTAAAAAAATAAGAAAAAATAATAATATACAAAAACACGACAATCTTTATGAATAATGATAAAACTAATGTAGTGGTCTTTTAGCGGATATGGCCATACTTCCCCTTCTTTAGAGTTTAGATTATATTCCTTCTCACTACCAAAAAAAAAGATTATATTCCTTCTAATTAAGTATTATTTTGGTCAATGATGTAAGAGATAGTAGGATACGAATTCCTCTACTTTTTTTACCTTCATTTATTATACATTTACAAGGGATAGACATAAATGATTAATTTGTGAGATCTATTTTAATAAGTGAATCTTACTAGTGAGTTTCACTATTTATTTTTTTGTCTATAGTTCTTGTAAATAAACAATAAATTGAGATGAATAAATAGAACAAACTCAAGCTTATAAGTTACTTTTTAATTCTTTGTTTTTCCATTTTGTTATGAAAAAAAGTTAATAGCTTACTTTAAATATAAAAAACTAGTGGTTATATATAAACAAATATGGTTCCGGGTTCGACTCCTGGCTGTAGATTTTTTTTGAAATCTTGGATCATGTGCATTTAATGTCTTAAAAGTTGCAAAAGTTATACTTTTAATATAAAATTTATTTTTAATTTCTATTCTAAGCTCCTTAACTTGTGTTTAAGGGCACAAGTTAACATGTCCCAAATATTTAATACCTACTATTTTGTTATTTTTTTTCTACTTTCGGTACAGTATCACTTTTTTTTGTTGACAAAATGGTTCAATATCATTTCGTTTTGGGCAATGAAATTGTTAGACGGCTTAATATTTCTTACCCCTTTCTCGTATCCGCTTAAAGATATAATTATCTAAATTTATATATTATAACCTTTTCGATATAAAAAAGTTTAGATGAATTGCCGTATGAGACTCATTAAATATAAGAGTAGACTTCAAGAAATAACTTACAAATTTATCCATTAAAAAGGTGATCACGAGACGGTGGAAGATAAACCTACTCATATAAGCAAAGACAACAAATTTAGATGGGGCAATATTCATGCTCTAATACTAAAAATGTTATTTTACAAACAAAAAATAAACTACATATTATTCGAGATTATACAAGATGAAATTAAAGTAATCATCTTATAATAATATATAAATGAAAAAGAAATAATAATATTTTTTTACAAAATTACTCTTATCAGATATTACATTTCCATAAATTTTAAGTGAAAGTTATTGACTTGAGAAACTGAGTGGGAATAGCCTGAGCCGAGTTAGATTTTACAAGTTATTTGTTTCTACTCAATAGGTCAACTTGTAGGCCTAAAAGACTTTTTCTATGGTATGTCATTAGCTAAATAAGTTTCTAAAAAAGTTTTGGCCTTCCTTATTTGACAAAAAAAAGAAGACCCGATGTAGGCTAGGTTGTTGGCCGATATGACCTGTTCCCGCCCATACTTGAGAATAAAGCAACTATTAGTCTATAATCAGAAAAAACGATTAAGATTGCATTGCAAATTTATACATGATAGAAAAACTCAAATTAAAAAATATATATTAATGCGATGGATTCCATTAAGACAAATGGGAGACATTCTTACATAAACACAAATATAAATGAATAGTGTTTGATCACATTACATAGTGCAATAGTTTCTCGTCAATTTTTCCCCCAATCACCGTTTACGATTTACAATTTGTGTGTTTCTCTCCTAGGGTTTCTTCCGCCCTCCGTGAGAGTTTGGATGTCGATTAGATTGAATTTATATCAATCTTGATCGTTTTTTCCTCTTTTCATGATGGATCTCTCCATGTGTCATGGCTGGTCAGGTTTTGCTATCCCTAAACTCACCTTTTCCCTTTAATTGTTGGCTGCACAAGAATTTTGATTACATCGCCGATTGATAATTACATGCTTATTCCATATATTAGCATTACCAAGTCAGCCTTTGTGTTCTTTTCTCCATGAGCCATCTGCCTTACTGATTGTGTAATTCTCTTTTCCTTCTTTATATACCTGCCGCACATCATAAAAATTCTTGTGCGTATTTTAACAGCCGCTGTTTTGGTCTTGTGCGGGTTCTCCAAATTTTGGAATAAGGTTTTTTTTTTAGGGCTGACATATGAGTGTTATTAGTGAGAACTATCAGGGATTAGGTAGCTCGAGTGTAGTTTCTGATTTGAAATATCTCATTCGACACTTCAACCCGTACGTACTCTTTTTAAGTGAGACATTAGTTCGCCGAAATAAAATTGAAATTTTTCGTTATTTGCTCGGTTTTGATTCTTGTTTTTTCTGTTGATTGCACCGGTAGAAGTGGTGGTCTTGCTTTATTCTGGCGCACTTCTTCTAATTGTCGACTTGTAAATTATTCCAACAATCACATTACTGTTGAAATTACTGACTTTGTTCTTGGTTTATGGAGACTCAATGGTTATCACGGGTACCACAATGGGGAACGTAGACGTGCGGCGTGGGATTTTCTCCGCCAGTTGTCTAATCAATATGCAAGTCCTTGGTGCATTTTTGGTGATTTTAACGATATCAGGGATGATAGTGAGAGAATGAGGCGCACCTATAGACCTCGATGGTTGATAAATGGTTTCCGTCAGGCGGTTTTGGATGCAGGTTTGTCGGATGTGCCGGTTGAGGGGTATCCCTTTACCTGGTTCAAGAGTCTTGGGACGCCTCAAGCAGTGGAAGAACGTTTAGTCAGAGCCCTTGCTAATAATGCCTAGTTTAATTTATTTTCGAATGCTAACCTTGAAAACCTTGTAGCACCGACGTCTGATCACTATCCCATTCTCCTGAATCGAAATCTTGTGCCTCGACCTCTTCTTCGTCACCGCAATTTTCACCATGAAAATGCGTGGTACATAGAAACAGTTTCATAATTAACAATTGTATTATAAAAGAAACAGTTTCATAATTTATAACAGTAGTAAAATATGTAATTCAATTTTTAAAGTACCCTCCCGAGCTAGATAAACTCCGCCCCTTCAACTTAGTGTGTAATGCTTATTACAATCTTAATTTTGTGTTTATATATCATACTTTATTTTAGTAGTCTATCCACACAAAAAAATTGGCTCTGCCACTACTTCTTTTGATCAATGAAATTCGTTGTTTGCTCCATAGTAGAGATTGAAATAGTACAATTTCCTTCGCTCATAGATAAACAAATCGGCATTTGCGCCGATTTGCAACCTCTTATTTGCAAATCTTTCATAATGTGGCATTACTGTTTTTTTCCGTATGACTTTAGTTAATTATGCTCATGCTCCCTTTTTTTATTTTGGTAAAATGCTCATGCTCCCCTTTATTTGTAACCTCTTGTAAATTTTGACAGTGGTGGTATTTTTTTCCCAACTCTTGAGTAAATAACGTAGACCTCTTCTACCCAAAAAAAAAGATAGTGTAAGACTTTTTCACACATGCATCTAGTTAAATCAAATCATGTCAAGTAGTATTTATAAAGATATTTTAGAAACTAGTCCAAAAAAATGACATTATGTTATAATTTGATTAGATGCACGTGTAAAAAAAGTTTACATTGTTGTTGCATTTAAATTAATCTCTTATAGTAATAGATTTTTAAATTGCCAAACAACTTTATATATGAGCTACACCAAATATAGCTTAAGATACATTTTCAGGGATACCAAATGAAATGAAAAGCTACCAAATCCACAATTATTGTCTAGAATAGTTCATCGCTGCAGGTGAAGTTCCTACATTTTGAGAGCAAAGAAGAACTCTTTTCTAAAAGTAGTAATCCACAAAAATCAATCGGACCTTCTAAAAATCTATCAAAGCAAAGAAGAACTCTTTTATTCTGCAGATGGTTCATAATTTGGTCTCAAGGGTTGAACAACTTTGGCACCAAAAGCAACATTTTCATCAAGGGTTGCATACAAATCAAACGTACAGTTTTTCTTCTCTGTAACCTATGG
This sequence comes from Medicago arabica, assembly GCA_946800305.1. Classification (NCBI taxonomy): domain Eukaryota; kingdom Viridiplantae; phylum Streptophyta; class Magnoliopsida; order Fabales; family Fabaceae; genus Medicago; species Medicago arabica. The sequence continues at coordinate 6,198,284 of OX326970.1, forward strand.
AAATAATTAAAAACAAAATATGACGTTGAATCAAAATAGATATATAGAGGAAATTAAACCAAAAATAAGCATATACCTATTCAGTTCAATGTGGGACAAAGAAAGAAAGAGAAACAAATTAAAAGACTGTTTTAAATTGCATTACTAATCAAGTTGACAGACAAAAGAGATATGAAAACAACATACACATTATGAGATTAATTTACATCCTTTTTGTTTGAATGGCTAAAAATTCATTAAAACCAATCCAAACAAAATAGATATGCAATATAAGCAAGAACTTACATTGCTTTTACTTAATACGGTGTTCTATTTATAGATTCCAAAAAGATACAAGAATTTGTGCATGTTGTTGGTAACATCCTTATTTTGCAAATCCTTCAAAAAAACAAAAAAAAAACCTTATTGTGCAATGTTAAGGCGACCGTTTGATGGCGTGGAGGGCTAAGATGGACTTTGAGCGCTTTATTAAGTGTTTCACAACCTTTGGTGGCGCACAAAGTCCTTAAATGCTTTGGAGCGCTTTTATTGGATCTTAGCTTTCTTTTTAGAACTTTGGATAGTAGAAATCCAAAACAATTGATTTATGTTATGTTTCTCCTAACTTAAGTATGATTTTTGTCGATGATGTACGAGGTAGTTGGTTACCTCGTAGTGGTTCATAATTTTTCCTTTTGGTTTCTTATTAAAAAAGAAAAAGAGCTAGTGGTTTACTTTATTAAAAAAAAAACTAGTGTTATTTTGTAGCAATAAAATAAAATAAGGAACTCTGGTAAAAAAAATTAAATAAATTACCTTGACCATACATAGTAGTATACTATAGATAAATAACTGGCGAAATTTAATAACAAAATCCACAGTAGCACACCAGGCAAATTTAATTATTATGAATTCCGGGTTTGATTCCCGGCTATGGAATACTTTTTTCAATTTTTACTAATTTTTTTTAACACCAACTCTCCCGTGTTAATTTTTTGTAGTGGAATTGTTCCATTTTAGATCGAAATTGGTATATCACCTTTTTTGTGTGTAGTTGTGTACAAATGAAATTGTGGTGTACTGCTTAATATTTCTTTCTTACCCCTTTCTCGTATTTCCCTGAAGATAAGATATACGATTATCTTAATTTTCTATATTATAATAATTTTGATAGAAGAATGTTCCGATGAAATTGAATACCCGACTTTTATGATAAAAAATAGACCTCTAATAAAATCAAATAGATTTTTTCAATGAATTTTTTTTTATTTAATTGAAAATAACATCCCTAAACATAAAAAATAGTCATGTAACTAACACAAAAAAGATTTATATTTTCATCAATAAAATAAAAATACAACTGTAAGTGAATATCTTTATCAAAATTTTCGGTTGTTATTTTTCTTAGTTTGAGCATAGTAAAAAAAAAATTATAGTGTTTTCATAAAAAATAATTATAATGTTTATTGTTAGAACTTTGCCATTTAAAACCAAAATTATGAACAAAAAATTACAACAACCACTCTAACAAAAATAAGACGGAAAAAAAATTATATTATGCTTTTATTAAAAATATATTCATTGTTTATAAATAAATAAAAACAAAGAACGAAAAGCTGATACCTTACATAGTTGAACCCAAGATCATGGGATTTCAAAACCAAATAAAACAACTCAGCCACATCCACGGAGCTAATATATAAAAAAAATACACTTTTTCCATTTCAAAATACATGTCACAATCAACCACTTCACACAAGTCAGTACACAACTTTGACCAATAATATATTTAATTATATATAATAAAAAATGATAAAAATTTGATATTTTGAAAATTGATCAAAGTAAGTTATGTGAATAGTGCAAATTGTAAAATTACGACATGTATTTTGAAACGGATGAGGTATTTTGGACCCCAAAATTTTGGAGACCCAGCTTCATAGAGTTGTTTGCACCCCCGAATGGTCGACCTTGATCAAAGCTCATAATAGACTCGAAGAAATATTGATATATGTGTTTATAGATCCTTAACAAAAAAAGTGGTAACAACGAAATTTGAACTCATGTCTAATGGAGGGCGAGTCTATTTTCTTTACAAACCAAAATTTATTTATTGACATTTTTCTATATTATTTATATTATATATAAAGAAAATATATGGTTTCTGAGTGACTTTTTTGCTTCCAATTATGAGAAGAGATCCATTGACTTCAAGAGTTAGTAGAAAGAGTTACTCCAAATCATGACCCTTGAATCTAATATTAATTAATGGTTGTAATTAATTACTAGTAATCCCTACGGCAAAGTTATTTTATTCCTTCTTAAACAATCCACAAACTACATTGTAAAACACAATCAAAATAAAACTTCTATGTCCGCCGCATTCTGTAGGAAGGATATAATTATTTGTTGAATCCAATATAATTTGTTTTTATTCGATAGAAGATCAAATTGAATCTTGTGTATTACTTATTCATATCAAGAATTTTAATATCCAATTAAGTTATTGACTAAATCATAATGATATAACCTAATTACGTATGTGTGGATTGGTTATTCTTTGAAATTCAGAGGTATAACCTAATCAGATGGATCACCAAATATCATTATTCATGTTTTCTAAGCCAATTGTAAGAGTTGAAAGCATATACAAATTCGTAGGAGATAAAGGCTCACGACATGTTTTCAACAGTACACGATTATTTGAGAATTGAAATTTTTGTGTTGGTGTTGGGTTATTAAAGAAAAAGGTGTTGGGTTGATTATGAATAAAATATCCATATGGTAGGGATTTTTTAGTAATTAATCACAACCATTAATTAATATTAGATTCAAGGGTCATGATTTGGAGTGACTCTTTCTACTTACTCTTGGAGTCAATGGATCCCTCATCTCCAATTATACTTTTAAACAAATTTGTCTAAAAAATATTTTATTTTTGGTGTCATTCAAAAAGATAAGAAAGTATGTTAGAGTTATGCTAACAAGTAGGGTTGGGAATAGGCCAGGCCGGCCTGGCTTGGCCTAGCCTGTTTAGGTAAGAGGCTAGGTTTAGGCTTTTGAATTGAAAAAGCCTATTTAAATAAATAGGCCAGGCTTAGGCTATCAAAAAAAAGCCTATGAAGCCTAATAGGCCGGCCTATTTATGCATATTATTAAAATTTATTTTTTTATATTAAAATATAATTTATATTAAACATAAAAATCATTAAAAAAAAACTCAAAAAATGAACTTTTTAAATAGGATTTAAGACATTATATCGAAATAGGCATTTAAGGCCTTATAGTGATAGAGAGACCTTACAGTGAAATAGGCTTTAAGGCCAATTAGGCCTATTTAAAAGTAGATAAAATTGAATATTTAATGACTTTTATATGAAGTAAGCCTGTAAATAGGCTTATAGGCCAGGCCAGGCAAAAAAAGTAGGCCTCTGATAGGCCATAGGCAAAGCTCAGGCTTGCAAAACTGTTCGTAGGCTAGGCTCAGACCTATCAAAGCCTGGCCTATTCCCACCCCTACTAACAAGTGTTTAAGAGCGTTTGTTAACTTAAGAGCACTTATGATATTTTATTTGAAAAAAAGTTTAGATAAGTTGGTTTATGTGATTCACTATGTGTTAAGACAAACTTTATGGTATATTAACATGTGTGTTTACGGATCAACTACAAAAAAATGGTCACGACAATATCAGAAGTGGAACCTACATCATGCAGAATATGATCCAATTCCTTACAAAGTGAACCAATATTAACATTTTTCTATATTATCTATATGTAATAATGCATCAATTTAGGTTGGTTTTTATTCATTTCATTTTTATCTCTCATTTAAAATATTTTATTTGTACACATATTAGGGATACTTCATTCTTTAAAGTTTAAACACATATTTCCTTATATCACAAACAATGTTCTTTACCTACAAATATTTTCTATGCCAAAAGAAGTATGCCTTGAACTTATTGCAGGATGACGGCCTCTTTGGAGTTAAGCCTAGCAAAACTCTAATGGATCCTTCTCACAAATTATCTATTGATTCTAGCAACCCTCTACCTGATCCTTCAAATTTTCATAAGACTTATTAGCATACGTTTGAATCTAACTCATTCTAGGTCTTCTATTAACTTTTCTGTTTGCAGGCTAAGTTAGTTTCTTCTCTTGTCAATCTTATTGACTCTAGAGGTGGGAATAGGCTAAGTCGAGATAGGCTTTGCAAGGTTTGAGCCTGGCCTGCCAAATATTTTGAAGGCCTAAGCCTGGCCTGCGGCCTGTCATATGCTTACTTTTTAGATCTGAGTCTGGCCTTTTGAAAGCCTGATACGGCCTGCTAGCCTGTTTAAAAACCTATTTTATATGAACATCTTTAAATGAACAATGTGATATAAGTTTAAATAGATTAGTGAACTAATATATCAATTAGATTAAACGCTCTTTTGATAATCAAGATGAGTTTTTAGGGAATTTGACTATATATTGTATCATATTTCAATTCTAGTTTCTAATAATACATTTAAATATGCAAAAAATTAATGTATACTAATAAACTTAAATTACTGAAAAAGTTAACAAATTTTTATTTTAATTCAAAGTACAAAATATAATATAATAATAAATAATATTATTCATATTTACTTAAATAGGCCGGCCTAATAGGCCTAAGAGACTTTTTGAATGGCATGTGGTCTGACCTTTTAAGCTAAATAAATTTCTAAAAAAACCTAGGCCTTCTCTATTTAAGAAAAAAGTCTAGTCTGGTCTGACCTGTCGTAAGCTAGGTCGTAAGCTCCTGTAGGTCAATCTGACCTATTCCCATCCCTAATTGGCTCCCATCGCTAAACAATTGTTGTCCTGATATGCCTACACTTCACAATATTATTACTTTCGCAGAAAGAGCATCAGGATCCTTTGGGTTGAAACAACCAATATTATCACAAAACCCAATATGTAACAATTAACAAATTCAATTTTGGAATGAACTTTTAATCTTCATACCTTGTCCATATTTTTGGTCGGTTTTACACATTGCAATTTTGGTCAAAACCAAGATATTTAGCCAACAAATGGTGAAAAGAAAATATGAATCTATCACTTTTGGCTAAAAATCACTATTTTTAAAACAAAAATTTAGATTACAATCAAAATTTAAACAATGTGTGAACATGATGTTCTAGCATAAATATTATTTTGGCCGATCGATGATGGAAGAGGTAGTAGGTTATGAGTTTGAGTTTGCTCCATTTTCTACCCCATTTACAATCTATTTACAAGAGAGAGATATACACAAGTGATTTATTTGTGGGAACCATTTTAATAAGTTCACAGTTTCACTAATATTTCTCTTGTGTCTATCGTTTTTATAAATAACAGTAAATAGAGGATATATTGAAGGAAAAATAAACCTTAGCTCGTTGGTTACCTTGTGGTTTTTATCATAGTTACATAATTCTTTGAAAAAGTTACGAACTGTGAATTGGTACTCGAGTATCAGCTAATAATATTTTTGCGAATTGGTTTGCACAAATTTATCCATAATTATTTAAAATTGTCGAATCGCTGAACCAAGATAAGTAGGTCAAGATCAAAGAAAAAGGAAGAATAGGTTGAATAGGAGATAAAAGATAAAGGAAAACATTTAATGATACAAATAAGTTTTGCAAAAAATTTCTTTGAAGCTAAGAGAAAGAGAACGTCTCTTGCAAAATAACATTGATAAAAAAAATGAAAGAAAAGTGAATATCAAAAAAGGTTTTGGTGAGTGGACACTAATTTAATTTGTTGCAAGTGACTATTATAATTCTTCTACTTTTTCGCTCTATTAATTAATTTAACTATTAAATATTAAAATATTTTAAGTACCGGTGCGAATATAATGTTGAGCAGAAGGAAAGACTCATATTGCATAAAAACAAAAAAAAAATTAAAAATTTATTGATAACTTACTATAATTAATTAAGTAATAATGTCACTACGAACCCAAGCTCTATACTTTTCTATATACTATATTGTTCATATGTCGATACTGCGAACTCCTACCACATACCGTTACAAATTGAAAATTATGTGACTATGGTTCTTAGTTCTTCCTTTCATTTTCTCATAAAGAAAAAAGAGCTACTAACTAGTGGTTATCTGTAAATTAAAAATAATAAAATATTCCCTGACCTGACATAGTTTATATTAATAATTAGCAGAAGCATATCACAGCATCCACAGTAGCACACCAGGCAAATTCAATGATTATGAATTCCGGGTTCGATTCCCGGCTGTGGAATATTTTACAATCTTTTTGTTATATTTTTTTTATACCAACTCTTCCGTTTTTTAATGAGGAACTGTTCCGTTTTATTAATTTGAAATTGTCACACTACCTTCTTTTAAAGGTTATCTTATACCAACTTTTTTTCTTATGAAATTGTTATAATTTTTTAATAGATTTTTTTTTAATTGAGTTGGATTTTAGGCATTACCTGATGTTGGGAAAGACTTTAATGTAGATCGACTGATATACTTATAGATCATCCACTAAAAAGGTAGTCACAACAGCAACGGAACATAAAGATAAAGTTATGCAAAACATGAGTCAATTCCTTATAAAGTGAACCAACATTAACATTTTTCTTTATCATCAATAACAATAATATGTAAAGATCATAACTCAAGTTATGTTGCCTTCTATTCATTTCATTTTCCCCTTTTAATTTTTTTTTACTACTTTATCTTTTTATAATATTATTTAAATTATTAATTAATTAAGAAAATAGTCAAATCCCATTAAAAATATGAAGCTCGCTATAATAGGAACAATATTGAAGCTTGTTTTAAAATCTTTTGCTAAAAGTATTTGATTAGAGTATACGTCAAAATTGATATCTCTTCTCTTTATATATACTATTAAGTGTCGTAAAAGAACAACGTGCTCGTCTTTCTGCTAGTAACAATATAATATGCATACATTTATTTATTGTTATACATATTCTTTACTTTAATAAAAAAATCTATTGTGTAATTAATTAGGAATGTTCAAAGTTTATGAGAGTTTTAAATTTAAATGTCTCTTTATTTATATATACAAAAATTACACATGAATGAAAGAAAAACGAGTAAGAAATTGTACTCTAAGTCTTTTTAGATGGCAAAATATTCCTTAAAATTATAATAAGGGTTTACATTGTATACACCAATAATGTAAAACAAATTTTACATACACATTTTTATCAAATCGTGCAATATATATAATATTTATAAAAATATGTTAGATAAAACTAGTCCAGAAAAATGATATTATGATATAATTTGAATAGATAAACATATAAAAAAAAGTTTTTACATCATCATTGCATATACATTAATGTTTTATATAAATAGATTTTTAAATAGCCAAACAACTTTCCAAAACTCATCCATGTGAGTGGAACTATACGTTCATCTTATGTAGGACAATATCTGAGGCAGGGCGAAAATGACGATCATCTTAATGCAAAAAAAAAATTATAAAATTTGAGCCCTATAGCAAGAAGGTTCATCTTATGTAAGACATCAAGGAGAAGCTTAGTCATCCCGACTAGGTCGGCATCCCCAAGAAACCTCCATCCTCTGCCACCCACTCATATAAATATTATTAGAAAGAAAAGAAAAAATAATAAAGGAAAATATGTACGAGAGAGGGGGACCAAACCAAAATCCTCTAAAAAACAACGAAGAAAGAAAAGATGAAAATCAAACAAAATTAAGGAAAAAGATAATATGACATGTCATATATGTCCCGAAAGATATCTTCCCTAATAAAATCAGGCAAAGCATCCCCCCAAAAATATGAGAAGAAAGAACGTGAAGACCAAAAGAAAACACAATTATGCCATCTATTTCGCCATATAAGGTGTCTTAAACACTAGAAGGGCGCTAGAAGAATTTCCCTCAGTCCAAAGCGACCCCTAGTGATTACGCGCAACAAATTCCCTAGCAATAATGAATTCAAGCAATTCAGCCTCAAAAATAGATATGTCCCCCAAATTAGAAGAAATGAGGAACCCATTCCACGAATGTTCCAAAAGCATATCTTCATTGATAACTCGGAGTTAGAGGACCGGGTTTTAATTACTGAGCGACTTGCCTTCTTTTTTTGCGACTTCGATAAATATGTAATGAAGAGTGCTTATGTGTTGTTGTTGGTGGCTGTTAGAGCTTGTTGAATGATTTCTAAGTCCTTGTTAACAATCGAACAACGATGCTTCTTGAAAACATAAAAAGGATGTTGGCTAGCGAGTGACACATTGTCCACCTCCTGCGAAGTTACGGCTGGTTGGTCACATGTAACGGGCTCCAGAACTGACATTTCATTCGAAGTTGTAGATGTAGTCCTTGCTATTGCATCTGTCACATTATTCAAAGAAAAGTGGAATGAAGTGTCTGACATAGATGCTTCCATTTCCTGATGTTGTTCAGTCATAGCAACCGAAGCAAGGCCGTCATTTTGAGGACTGGTAGACTGCACAGGTGATGAAGTTCTAGTATCACCATGAACTACCACTTCATCTGAAGCTACTGTATCACCTTGGACTACCTCGACATCAGAAGCTACAGTGCTGGCAGCATTAACATGAGCCCGTGGGTTCTGCACTGTTGCTTTAGGTGAAGGTGTTGCTGTTTGTGTTTGTTGCACGATAGTTACATCAGAATGTTGAACCGTCGCAGCAACTGTCGAAACTGTTTGTTGCACTGGAAGTGTTATTATTTCCACTTCTTCTGTATCACATGCCAATTGTTCATGTTGTTGCTGAGTGTCTTGTGCGACCTGAATAACAGGAGTTGGTGACTCATTCTGTGCATTTGCCGCTGCTGATGCCAAAACAGTAGCTTGCGGTGCTGCTTGCTTTGGTGCTTCAAACGCTCTAGAAGAGCCAATACCTGATGGATTTTCCTTGGTAGGCCCCCAACCAAGTTTGGTAAGTGGTACTTGCTTTTTTCCCTTGAAAAGGTTCATTAAACCCAAAACAAAAAACAAAAAACAATATTTAAATTCTAAAAGGATGTGTAGGATGTTGATGCAACTAATCTTTTTTGTGAAAAAAGTATTGCAATTACTAGCAACTTTGAATATAGAAATGTCCGTATAAAATGTTTTTGTCTCAACTTCATGATATTAAATAACAAAATCAATGTTTTTTTTTTATGAAGTTTGATGTTTTTATGAGATCATTTCTTAACGTAATATAGACTATCACCTTCAAGCAAATTATTTTCACACTTTAGGATTTCAATTTTTTTTATATACTTATTAGTTAGAGCCTAATTTGTAGGTTTGTCACATGCTACCAAAATCTCAGAAACAGGTCGGGTAATATGAAGTAAAAAGGAACATATAATATGTATGAAGTAATCATCATATCACTGTGTGAAGCATGCATATTATGGAACATAACATTTATATTAGATATATGTTGGAAGCAATGGAAGTCTTTGAACTGGATGGCCGCCGCAAATGCTTGCTGATGAAGTCTCCAGCCAACATGAGCTTTTTAAGATCAATGTTGGTTTTTACACCAATTCCATTCAGCATGTACACTACATCTTCAGTAGCAACATTTCCCGTAGCTCCCTTAGCATATGGACACCCACCAAGACCAGCAACAGAGGAATCCACTGTACTAATCCCTATCTGTATAATAAACACAAACACAAATTAATGATTGTTCAGACGATTAAGATCAGTGCCACAGTAAGCCCTATTTGAACAATAGTTTAATTAAGCGCTTATCATATAAATGCTTATGTATTAGCTATTTATTTCTTTTATAAAAGATAAAATAAGGTCAGTTTATTTTTATATAAGCTATAAGTTGTTTTATAAGCTACCCTCGAGAGTTTATGAAAATAAGATGAAACCAACAAATGAACATGACGTAAATTGTTTCCATAAATTCTCCCAAATAGTCTCACAAGTGTTTATGTCCGTAGAAAAGATCGAATAAACCAATCCAAACAAGCCCTAAATGCAGGCATGGTTTAAGCTTGTTTATAAACATCTACATATATAACTGGAACTCTTTCATTACAACTTGAATGAAATAAGCAAAACAAACTCTTTCAATATCCATTACATGGATTAGAACTTTGATGTATAAGTGGCAAGCTCGTCAAGTCTTATACACGAAATGACAAGTAAAAAGCCAAATCTATAAGTTGACGACTTACTTGGAGAGACACAAGAATATTTGAAAGGGACTGGCCATAAGTGTCATGGAAGTGGACGGCAAGTTTGTCTATCGGAACAACAGCCATTACAGCCGCGAGCATAGGGACAACAGTTCCTGAACATGACAGAATGAACATGGAACAGTATGTCATATTCATGGAATCAATAACAAATTCTTAACAAAAATTCAAAGCATGTAGTTTGACATTTGTTCGAGAATTCTTCCATGGAGGTCACTTTTTACTTACAAATTTTTTTATATTAAAAATATGGTCTAGAAATAATAGAGATTCTTGTTTATCAACAAAATAACCAAATACACTAACACCACAGTTACTGCATCAAGCTTGGAGTATTTAATTTTAATGATAAAATAAAATTCATCTAACTAATTACCTGGTGTTCCAACTCCAATTGTGTCACCAAGGGAAATTTCGAAGCAACCCATTTCATATAATTCTTTAGCAACGTATGCCACTTTCGAGGGAAGGATTGGTCCCTCCATCGGGCATCCAACAACACATGATACATACCTATCACATTTGAAATCAATTAAGCTAATTGAAATGGACATATAATATAAACATAGTTGAAACATAACAAATAAACTTTAGATGTTTAACACTGATTTTGAGAAATGTTTTAGGTGAGTAATATGATGGTGTGTTAAGGAATATTTTGAAAAAGTAAAAGACATACCCCCGTACAGGAATTGAGAGTTCTTTAGCAGCACAAGTAACAGCTCGATAACGAGCAAGACTTTCTTCAACACTGCAGTTAATGTTTGATTTTGAGAATGATTCAGAAGCTGATGCGAAAACAGCTACTTCTTTAGCACCAGCAGCTATAGCAGCTTCAAAACCCTAAACAAGTAACCAATCAAAGTTCTGAATATAAATCTTTCTGTTTATGATTATTCTAGATATACTGACCTTTATATTAGGAGTCAAAACTGGTAATCTCACGCCTCTCAAGCGACAAACTTCTTGCATTACTTCCTTTGCATCAGACAACTGGAATACAAAGAAATAAAAGATATAAAATCAGACAGACTGCAAAAGAAAAGAGAATAGTTACAAAAGGAATTCAAAAGTCTGAGAATGTGTTTGATTTTATTCAATAGAAATCTTTCAAATTTTGATAAAAGAATTTCGGTTTTTACCAATACAAATATTCCAATAGAGTCCGTATTAAACATACATTGGTATAAGCGATAGAAAATTTATATCAGAAATCATTCTCAAAAATCATCAATATGAAGTTACAACTAATGTGCCACTCTACCTGTGGAACCCATTTGGGAGATACAAAACTTGTTGCCTCTATAACAGATAATCCAGAAGAAGCTAGTCTATGAATTAATTCAATCTTTACAGCTGTAGGTACAATGTTCTTTTCATTTTGTAATCCATCCCTTGGACCAACTTCCACAATCTTTACAAACTTCGGTATATCTTTCAAAAACTACATTATGCCATTGTCCAATCATTAAAATTTTGTAAGGATACTGGTTACTACAAGCCAAAGAAATATGATAATATAAATCAGCTACAGAAAAATTGAAATCTATTGAAGCCTCTGAATTACCTTATATGTCAAATTTATAATGTCTTTGTTATTGCGATTTGGACTATACTGGCATTCAGAGAATGAATTATCAATTGTTCCAAATTTCACTGAGTTCCTCGCTTTGGTATTAGCCTTTGGGCTGAACGATTCATCCTGGGAGAAATCTTGATTCCAGTGATGATGATGATGAGTATACAGCAGAGACATTTCCATGGAAAAGACATAGAAAACGTTGTGTTATCGATAAAGCTAATAGAGATAAAAATAAAATAATATACTATACTAGTAGTTAGCATTTCCCTTAAATGTATTTGAGAGCCTAACTTAAGTTGCAATGTTTGATGACTCACTTGCAGCTGTTAGATGTACTGCAGCTTCGTCCTTCGAACCAGATGTTTCCCATACCGATGTTATCTACTCTCGGACGAAAAGTACCAGATGAGAACCTCTGAATACTATCAATGGTACTCATACTTGGCAACTTGTCAACACCAAGTGGTTCTTCCAAACTTGACATGCTGAAGTGAAAGCGTCAAAAGGAACTGGCAAAAGATGTACGAGTAAGTACCGCACATGATCAAGAACATATTTAAAACCTCATTTGCTACTAATAATTCTTTTTAGTTGTTGTTACATTTGCTACCAATAATTCTGATCGTAAGGTCATGCATATTTTCATCTGCATATCACGTGTCTATTCATATTCAAAGATTGAGAATTGATGCAAAATAATTTTAATCTGCAATTGACTAAGGCTATGCGTGTCCGGAAAATAATGAAGGAAATGAAAATGAAATTGGATGTAACTATATTTAATTTTTAATCCTCAACTTATTTTTGCTCCAAAGGACAGAAATCACTTTCAAGCTTCAAGTTTGAACTCATTTTCATGCTATAGTTGTAGTTGAGATGTAAATGAGTTGTACTCCATTTACAAACTTTCCACATTTGTGTTGTACTAAAGCAATTGTGAAGTGGTTTTCATTACCAAATATCCACCAACTCAAACAATGATGATAAAGGTATTAGAGTGCAATATAATCTACAACAAAAGCCAAGGGTATATCCTACTCTTCAATTTTCTTATAAGCTCATATAAATTTGCTTGTTTTTTTTGTTGGTTTATGTAGCATTGCTTGTTCTGTTCTAATCACATCAACATCAAGTCAAAGCCTTATTTTAATACACAATATCAAATGAGAAGATGTAACATTCTTAAGATCAATATCAGAAACTGTTTGAATTGACTTATTTGAATTTATCTACTGACATAAGCACTTGTGAGGTTGTTCGAGAGAGCATATGAAAACAACCTATTAGTATGACATGTTTATTAGTTGTTTTTACTCTATTTTCATAAGCTCTCCAGGATAGCTTATAAAAAAAGTTTCACTTAATTTTATCATTCATTATAGAAATAGCTAATGCATAAGCACTCATATGATCAAAACACTTATGATATAAACAATTAATTAAGTTGTTCATCCAAATAGAGTCTAAGATATATTGTGCATATGAAATTATTAACATGCAGCTGATCACAATTGTGGAAAGTTGAAATTCAGCTCCACATTGAAAAATAACACAAAGCAAAAATGCATAGAAAGGAAAAATCTCACTCAAACAGAAAAAATATATACCTGAAAAAAAGAGAGAGAGTTCAAGAATGGATAGTTGAAGAAACCCTGGAAATTGAGAATGGAATAGAAATAGAAGAGGGTAGATGAAGAAGAAGAAAGTAGGAATGAAACGTGCAACTTCATTAATTAATCACTTTTTTTTTTCAACTTTCTATTCAATTCAATTCAATTCAAGAGTGAGAGAGTAGTTATCAGTTGGTAGTTGGTACTAGGTAGCTGTTTCTTTTCCTATTACTATTTCCATTTCTCAAAAATATTTTATTTTCGTGATTTTTCAATTCTCTGCTTATTTTTTAACCACTTTTATTATTAGGATATATTTGATTTGATGCATTTAGCGTCCCAAGGTTACCCTATAGTTTAGGTCACTTTTTATTCTCATCTTCTCTTTGTATCAATGCACTGTTACTTCTAAATCTAAATTCTAATAACAAGACATAAACGATGGCTGACATTACATTAATTTTAGAAGATCTAGTTGAGCATAAAAGATATATTTTGATGATATATATAACATCGATTTTATGTTGTCTACTTTATCAATAGTATTTAATTAAATAAGAAGGGATCGCTTCAAACTTAACCAGTTTGAATTAGTACATCTTTCGATCAAAATTTAAACTTGATTTACCATGTTAAGCGACTCAATATATATTATAGTATTATAGTAAATCTGTAGAACTTAAAATGAAAATATCTTAGACATGAAGCAGACATCAAACCAAAAAACAAGTTAAAGTACCAACATGCATAAAACATTTAACAAACTTGAACTAGAATCAACCTCATACTAAGTCTTAGTTATTGTCGAACTTGGACCATTGTAATATGTTCATATTAGGTGCTAGCTTCTAAGGAGGACCAATTCTTTTGGTCCATAAAAAGACCATAGTATGTATCTATTAAATAACTATAAGGTAGTTACGAGTTGACTACAATTTAATTAAATATAACTTATTTTCAAGTAAAAAAGTTAAATATGAACTATTGAGTTGCTGGTTAATTATGACTCAATGTGAATTAGTTCAAAATCAACTATAAATTATTGAGATAAATACGATTAGACAAAAATCTACCGTGTATCATCTACGATGAATGCTAACAACATACTCTCTATTCTCTAACATATATCTCAACTCACCCTCTTCTCTTAGTTGAAATTCATGTGAGTCCTATCAAATATAAACGGCACCCTACTTCCAAAATATTACATCGATAATAAATAAAGTTAAATTAGTAAAATTGTTATGTCTTTTGACATCATCATTATATTTCTTAATGTGAGTAAAAATCTTAAATGATATCCATTTTAAAACGAAGGGGATATACCTCTACAAATACATATTTGGTTATCCGCCCGATTGAAACTCATATCTATCTTTGCACGTAACAAAATTTGATTTTGAATAAATTGACTTTAACTAAAATTGAATTGAATAAATTGATTTTAACTAAAATTGAATTGAATTTAAATAATTTATTTATACTTGAATTCATTCATATAAACGTCAATTTAATAACAAATTTAAAGCTTAAAAAAGTTGTGAACAAAAGCTTCAAATTCTCCCCTCAAAAACAAAAGCTTCAAATTCTAATTTTAAATTAGAATCAACGTATTTGCAAAATCAATTTAACGGAGAACATCCAAACATTAAAACCAATTATATACTTTTAGAAATTAATGTTGCCTCATCCAAAAATAAAAACAAATATGACTAATTGGTTCATGCTTATAAAAAAACAAAAACTAGTAGGTTCATCTATGAACCATTGATTAAAAACCATTTAACTTTTTGTTAAAAAATAAAACAGCAATTGAGATTGATACTCTTTATTTACGTAATAGGTAAATGAGAAGTGAATTTCATATGACTAGAAATGCTCCGAATACAGGGTTGGCAACCTTGAGTTGTTGAACCACATCACTGTCCAATTATTAATTCCACCAACAGTAGAGAACAAAATTTATGTTGTATAGCTGAACCTTTTTAAACTTAAAAACTTTGTTAGGCTTAGTTCTTTGATAACCATAACAAAAACATTGTCAAACACTAAATACAGGGAAATTGCTCTTCTTCCATTACGTTTCAGCGTGAGTTAACTCATGTTGTGTGTAACAGCGTGAGTTAACTCATGCAAGAGTATTTTGGACAGTTTGGTTAAAAATGAGTGAAACTTGATGGGAGAAGCAATTTCACTAAATATAAGGCATCTCTCCCATTTTCGGCCTAATTTTAAACAAGTTTGAAACAGTGTATTAGAAATATTAAATTATTCTTTTGCAACACCTGGTGAAATGTAATGATTTGTCTCAATATCAATTTACATGGGTACAGAAAAAATCAAGTTTGACACATTCAGCATAGTGAGCATTGCAACTAACTGTTGAGGAGACATAGAAATAGTTCAGTGTAAGAATAAAGAAACTCCCACATTTGAACATTTGCATTATACATTATACAATTCTAAAACAATCACTAGTCTTGGATTCCAACACCAGCTTTACTACTCAAAATGTCACAGATAACTTACTTTGATACAATGCAAATGAATACAATTTTTTGAATCACAGGAAAATGTCGAATGAATGCTTGTAACTCTTTGCAGTCTTAGGATGAGTTTACCAATTTTCGAGCAGCATCTAAACTCAACTCTTCATTGACCTAGAGAAATAAAACAATAAAAGATTTTTTGGTTAAACACAATATAATAGCAACATAAACATTTTCTTCACAAAAAAAAAAATAGCAACATAAACTTTATTCATTTATATTTTCTGGAATTTCATGGAGAAAATATATTATTTTCTATATTTGTTGCAAATATGCAGTTAAAAAAAATTATTTTCCCAATCAATAAAAAACTTCTATCAAGAAGACCCCAAAAAAACGAAATGTTGATTTTCAATGAAAATAAATATGCTTTCCAAAAAACTACTTTCTATAAAAAAAAAAGTCTTCCATAGTATTTTCTACGAAAGAATGCCCAAAATGATAATCATTTAAACGTACTAGTCTCTTATGAATTTGTTGGAACGCCTTGCAAAATCTCTCCGCTTCTTCTGTACCAACCTGTTGAAACATTAGAACCAATGAGCTTAGTGTCATTCTAAGTCGTGTCTTAATAGGTAATTTAACAATGGCATAAATCCTCTGCAACATCACCATCACAGTTATAACACCCTAGCCCAATACACATGCACCCCTCTCACTTATCTTTTATCCCTATTTATGTGTGTGACAATTTAGGTTTAATTATACCTACACAAATAAGTTAAAGAGAAAAGAAGACAACTAAAAGAATGTTCATGCATATAAGTGATAGAAAAAAATGCTTTTCTGCTACAACAACAATCTACCCTACCTTTACAAAATAATCAACATAAATGTCCATCATTAAATGAAACTTTCAACTGTGCATGCAAACCAAGTCTACTGGGTCCTTGGTTCCAAAGGATAGATGCAAGAGTCTACATTATTTCGCATGCCAGATGGGACCAGAATTTTTTATATAGAAAGACAGAGTTTGTGTGTAATCAATTAAGAATACAATATTTAACTAATGGATAAATGAAAATCAAAGTACTTCAAACTGGTTTTGGAACTGTTGTCGAGAAAATAAAGCTTTAGAATTGAATATAAAGAGAATCTATCTAGCATTGCAATTACTTTCAATTAAAAGTTGATATAATCAGCTTCAAACTTTTCAGGTTAAAGCCTATAATTTATAGTGTTGCTATAGAGATTGAAAAAATAAGGGAAAAAGTAAACAAGGGGACAAGAAAATTTCCAATAAACATGTGCTATGTTCCATTTTTAATCATTTTAACAACGAGGATAATTCTAGCACAAAAATCAGTATGCATGCAAAAGTAAGCAGGAGAGTTTAAAATACTTTTTTAGCAGCCTCTGACTTCAGTTTGCTCCAAAATGGATCTGTTAGTTTAAGGAATGCACATAAGCAAATCATTAATTTACAAAAGACAGTCCAGTTGATTAAAATTAACAATATTGTTCAGAAACTCATGAATTTCAATGTACTTTGTCGAACAATAAAGGTTATATGTGATATACCATGTCTGTTGATTCCTTGATTCTCAAAATCCTTATCCTTTTCATTCCATGCATCATGCCATTCATTTAGCTGCAGTGATGAGTTTGTTAGACAGCATTATATGTTTATACAGATATCAGCAATTTCACCACAACTACCTCTTCCTGTGCAGATCGAGATCCAGATCCAGGTGTTAATTGTTTGGATGATGACGATGATGATTCTTCCTGAAATTTAACAGTTGTCAATTAGGTGCCAAGGTGTAATCCCATTTATAGAGTCTTGTTATGTATTTGAGCTAAAAATCCAAAATTTGAATTTTGCTTTAAATAGTTTTAGGCTATGTAATGGGAATCAAGATTTCAAATTCATAAGTTAAAATATATGCAAACCTTCACCATTGTGCAGGCTTTTAAGGTAGAAAATTCCTATAAAAGGCTAATGCCTTCCATCATATTACATATGCAAATGGAAAAAACATGGGCATTTATTCCAATCTTTTCCTCAAATGAAAATCAGAGCAAAACGAGATAATTTATATCTATTTTTACAAGTGACAACTCCACGGACAAATTGTAACATTCGTTGGGCAATCCCCAGATAATCCAAACTCAGTACAAAGAAGGAGGAGCAGTTAAACAGAAAGAAGGAAGATTTTACAGGGTCTAGTAGCAAGTGCATGCACACCATCCCCTGTCAATCATTGACCCCCACACAGAATATCATGTCATATAGATTGAAAAAGTTTTACTTTGGCTGTTAACCTCCACAATGAACAAATAATTATAAAATTCAATGCCAAGCTCCCCATAAAGTTAAATCCTCATTGCTCTTGCAAACACCTCTATGGCCTATGAAGCAATGATACATACATGAACATCAAACATATCACATATGAGAAAGTAATTGAACGTAACCACATGTGTCAGTGTCGGTATTGGACACCTGACACTTCAATCTAGTTTTGTCAAATATTGTCCATAGTGGGTTTTTTTGAAACAGCATAGAGAAATTTGTGAAGGACGACGGCGCCATGGCAGATATGGCAGCTCAAATGGCGGACTTATAGAATTACAACACAGTTTACCATCCACAATCGATAATACTACTTCGATATGAAGTATAAGTGTTACATAGTCTGTAACTTCAATACCTAGTTGAAACTAATAACACTAAACAGAAACAACTAAGCCTTATCCCGCTAAGTGGGGTCAGCCACATGAATCAAATAACGCCATAATGTTCTATCAAGTACCATATTTCTATCCAAATCATTAATCCCTTGTAGCTTTTCTAGGTTTTCCTCTAGATCTAGTGATTGGACTCCCCTCCATATGATATACTCTCTTTACTACAGAATCCACAAGTCTTCTCTCTACATGCCGAAACCATTTACGTCTAGTTTCCACCATCTATTATACTATAGGTGCTACCCCGACTCTCTCTCTATAATGTTGCCATTTCTAATCTTATCTCGTCTAGTCTTACCACACAACAAACACAACATCCTCATCTCTGTCTCGTATCACATAAAACACATGCGGCTGAGGCCCTACTCCACCAAACTTGGTTTTGATGGTTTACATCTCTTTTTGTATTTCTCTGTCGTTTTGTAGGACCCAAGATATTTAAACAATGTAACTAAAGTAAAGTTATGAACAGCACGGGCAAAAGTCCAATAAACACTATTTAATAAAATTTCTTTTGCATCAATTATTACAGATTTGAATTCCCCTACTTCAAAACTGATACCACATCCTTATCATCATCAAATAAACCTAGATAAAATCTCAATCTCATATCGAATTAAAAGTTGTAGAAAATGGGTATCTTAAAAATCGAAACTTGAAACAACAGGGAGTGATATTTGTGAGTGTGAGTAATACGAATAAAAATCAAGAAGAAGCTATAACTTTGTAAACCCTAAAAACACAAACAGTGGGAATAGAGAGAGGGAGTTACGATGTAATCGCGAGAACGAACAGAAGGGAAGAGTTGAAGAAGGCGTTGAAATTCAGCTTCATCCATGAATATGAATATGAATATGAATATGGTTAAGGTTGACTGCTACACCTTTGCGAATGTGAAAGACTTCAATTCACTGATTCGCCAAACTTTGCAGAATAAACCATTCACTTTTATTTTCGGTGGAGCCCATCCTCTAATTATTTTATGAGTTTAAATGTTTAAATAACATTTTTTTTTTAATTTATTGAATAACTAGTTTTCTCATTTCATATCTCACACTCTTGACCTCTCCTCAATCATCATAGTTAAAACACGTCTTTATCATAGGGTATGGGGACGGAAAATCTAAAACACGTCCCCACCCGCCCCACTGCCATGCCTATTTGTATGGTGTCAAAAGTTAAAACGAAGATTTCTTGATTTCTTGCTTCTTGTACATACCCTTCGTAAAAAATAGCAAGGCTCGATCAATTATTAAATATGAAACCCAAAAACACGCTTATGATTTTTCATTTATGAATCCGAGGTAATTTTGAAATATAGAAGGGGATGGGAGAAAAGAATCTAATGAGTAATTTAATATGAATTGTGTATCCTAACCTTCGGGGAATCTTTACGATCCAATGATTAAAAGGGTTGTCCAATTTCTAAAGAGCTATGCCATTTATTACAAAGAACTAGCATATGAAACACAGGAATTCATATGTAGCAAATCCGGCAAAGAGAGCTGAAGCAAAAAATTCACATGAAAGCCAGTTGGGCATAGAAAGCTGAAGCGAGCATGACTTTGGTTGGATGGACGATAAAAAAGTCTCCGTGTTTAATTCTTCTCGCAACATTTCATAATATATTTTAACTAAAGACTCCATTTCATAATAGTAAACACTCCATTTTCAAATTCTTCATTTATCTAATACATTTGGTTGTTAAATTCATGAAATTATGAGATCTAATTTGACTGATTCATGTGTTTAATCATTAAATAAATATGATGTCATGTCAGTACAATTCAGTTGGTAGCTACGTGGACTATAAGTAAGGGTTTGAGTTGAAACACGAG
Organism: Medicago arabica; assembly: GCA_946800305.1. Taxonomy (NCBI): domain Eukaryota; kingdom Viridiplantae; phylum Streptophyta; class Magnoliopsida; order Fabales; family Fabaceae; genus Medicago; species Medicago arabica. Next base: position 6,218,745 of record OX326970.1, read on the forward strand.
ATTTCTCAACTCTCCACACTTAATATGTGTGAAACTAACCACTTGGCTATTTGACCGCAAAAAAAAGTGTTACTAACATAACAATAATTCATAATAACAAAAGGGCCAAAATTGCCAAAGGACACGAAATTTAATGAATACACTCTAAATATGTCATTAATATTGATAGCATGACCTGTTTACATGCGACATTACACCAAACTCCTATCAACAAGCATCGGGTATAAGAGGTTTACTTTTAAACTTCACCCATTTCTTGAAAGCCGCACACCATTCAGAAATATTGTGTTTTCTCGCAACCAGATGGCCTACTTCGGACGAAGTGGTGCTTTTTCATGTCTGGATTGGTAAATCCGGACAGGTGAAGAATCGTGGATGGAAGAAGCTCTCATAATATTAGTTTATCAAAACTCCATTGGAAATGAATTATGGCTTGTACAATTTATCGTTTCCAGTCTTGAAGAATGCTAACGCATGTTCTTAATAATGATTTTGCCCCTTCGTTCTTCTCTATCTCATACTGATGAAGGAGCTCTTCCTTGAATTCTTCATTGATTGCACTAACTAAAGGCACAGTCTTGGCAAGTTTGATGATTTCCAGAAGGCATTCAGAGGCAGAAACATGAACCTAATTTTAGGCACACACAACACAAGATGAAATAAAACCGTGATTATGAACAGTCAATTAGAGAACTGAAACCATTACCATCGGCCAAAGATTATCACTTCAAAAAAAGGAAGTTAAAATTTAGATCCTAATTTCAGTCTGTTAATTTGCATCTTAAACTTTGAAATTGTTAGATTTCCATAAATATTTAACATCGTCACGAGCTTGACAATTTTTTGTTTTGGGTGAAAATGATTAATGTAAGTAAAAGTGTACACATAATTATAGTAATGAAGGCTAGTTTCATGGTGCACAATATATATAAGTCTTGCATTGGTGAAAAACACACTCGTGCATGGTGCAAGACCATTTTACTTTTGCACATTAGACCGACAGTAATGAATGTATAAATAAAAGCATGGCTCATATTATGACAAATGGAAGAATCTATGGACAGTTGCAAATAATGTTTAAGCAAACAAGATCATGACGTACCTGAGCAATTTTTATTGTGCTTATACAATGTAGAACCTTCGGGGATATAGAATGAAACATCTGATGAAAATGAACTGATTATAGATCAATCAAAAATTGGAATTATTTGAAGTCCAGCTGAAATTGAACCCTAATTACCTCCTGAACAAGGGAAGTTACACTGGCATGTTCATTAGTTCCTTGGGAGTCCTTTGTGACATTGTGGAGCCTAGAACAAAGTTCTTTGATGGATAGAAATGCGGTGGTTTTGACTGCACAAAAATTACTTTAGTAATGAAGATAGAAAAAATATGGCAGGTCTTTGAACAAAACATGAAGCATAAAGAGTACCTGTCCATTTATGTTCAGGTAATAGGAATGCAGCATAGATGTGCATTAGGTCCTTTTGCTTTTCAAGAATATCATTTATATGTGCCACGTGGATGCAAGAGGTCAAACAGTCTATGATCTTGTTGTGTGGAATAGAAGTCTCTTCAACACCGTCAACCTCTGCAAAAAAATAAAAATAAAAATTTGTCAAATTACCTCTTTCTTTTGAAAGGTTGTCAAATTACCTGATGGTAAAACTTTCTGTTAACAGCACACTAACTAGGAGAATCAAAATACATTTCATTAAGTTGCTGGATACTACATTTTTCAGTGTTTCTTCCTTGAGGGAGAAACTATACATTGTATCAATGAAAAAAATGTGTCTGCCAGAACGACATGATAACAACTAACAAGGGAAGCTTTATATCAAGATCTTATCAGACAAACGAGGTGTTTGAAAGAGCTCTGGAGCTTAATTTATAACAGCCGCTTATTTGAGTGTTTGGAAAATAAATGAGACTTGGAATGTTGTTTAGAAGATGAAGGACGAAAAGACAATGAGATGCAAATGGATGTGCAATATATAATATAAGATATGATATGATACTTTGGATCGATATAAGGCTAGTTTCCAAAGGGATATACAAACATATGAGATGGATTATGAGGAGGAATTTGTTTCAATGACAAAAATGAATACAGTTATGATATAACACACACACACACACACACACATCTCATAAAAGATAACCATCCTTCTACAGATTCAACCATAACTTCATAAATAACTCAAAACTAAGGTTAAAATTAGTTCAAACAAAAATAAATCATTAACACAAGAAAACAGAGGATGGACTTGCAAAAAACAGAGGAATCGCACCACACTCATCCAACTCGCAAGAAACAGAGGAACAGACCCCAACTCGGGGAAAAAAAATCGAAGAACAAAGGAAAGAGGTTTTGGACTTTTGGGAGGCAGGGGGGAAGGTGTGAGAGACCATGAGAGAAGAAACGAAGAGGTTTTTCCTCAACATAGGACTTGCGTGGGGAAGAAGAAAAACGTTCTAATTTCTCTGTTTTTTACCTTTTAAAACCTTGGCTTTACCAAAACCCGACCCATATCCATTAAAATTAAAGAAATTAGAATTTTTTTTTTGCTAAAAGGCTAAAACCCAACCCAAATTGGCAAAAAATTTGCAGTGATATTCTGCAGTCCCATCTTTTCTCCTCCGAACCCAATCATCCTGTTCCCACTCAGATCGTCGCATAGAAGAGTGGTTCTTAACCATAAGATCACATGATCCTACGAAGTGACTCCAGATCTTGCATACACTGCTTATATGGAGCAGTACTATTGTGGTTGGTTTAAGAGGTTCACTTGAGCAATAGTATCCTTGGTATACATGCAGACCCAAGGAGACCATACTCTATATTAAACATTCTTGGAATGAAAACTCAGACTTCTAGTCTACATAGATGATTAGATTGAAAAAACAATTCAAAAAGGGAGAAACAAGTGACGCGGTTCAAAATGAAAGACCCTGGAAAACTAAAGAACTTCCTTAGGGATAGAGCTGCCTACTCAATACAAGGCACTGATATCTCCAAAGGGAAATATGTCCTAGAACATGCCTCAGAACCGAGGACTTTCCTATAATTTTAGTACCTACTGTACTTGATCATCATTACAAAATAACATTCACACTTCTTGCCTCACTTTTCAGGCCATTGCAGCAATCTAAACCAAATGAGCATGAGAAAATACAACTTACCCACCATATTAGCCAGACACTAACTCATACAAGGAACAATTTTGATGCAAAATAGAAATAAGGATCTAGAGTATAGCATAACCTGCTTTAGCAGCATCATTGAGCAATGGTGACTTTAGGGGCTTTGAATTGCATAGATCAAACAACAAGGGAAAAACCATATTAAAGAACTCTGGATTGCCAAAGGCTTTTATAACCTGAAAACATACATGAAAAATGATTAAGCATCTAAATATTTAAAAATGGCCGAACTTACAATAGTTATACATGATTCAAGAACAAATGTGTGTTGAGATTATTGACAAGTTTATGATTTTTAGTTTATCAAAAAGGTAAAACATCAAATAGTTATCCTCAGCTGTTCTTCATAAATTTTCTTATCTCCCCCAACCACAACAAAATCTACAAGTTAAACAGGAAATAGACATTGATCCTTAAGTTTGTTGTGGTAGATACATCTGTCAAAGACCAACTCTCAAAATATGCTAAAACAGTGGGTTTTCTGGTTCAGTTAGTCTAAACAAGAAACAAATAAACAACCAAATCAAAACCTTTTCTAACTAGGACGAGTTGGCTTTATAGTTTTGCCATGTACTATAACTACAGATAGACCATTTATTCAATATCTTCTTGATGAATGATAACATCAAATAATAACCACGGTTTGATGGTTGTTATAGTTTTCATCTAAAGCTTGACTTCATTAAGGTTCAGTTTAGGATGTCACTAATCTGTATTAGTTTAGCACTTGAAGTTCGCAGCACTACTAGTTAGTAAGTTGCTGATCTAGTAGCCTCTTGTTTTATCCGTATATCGACTTGTTTTTGATGAAGCATCAGATAATGTTCTCAACATTCAGGGAAAAAAGGTCCGACCTGGTCAAGTTACCGCCTAGCTACATTAATTTATTCAATAAGGGGTGGTAATTTAAACTGAAGGGTCCTATACCCTATTCCTAATTATGTTTGCAAACTTCTAGTACAAGCTAACTCCTTTTGTACATTTAATCATCTTCTCTCTAGAAAGGTTTCAGGGAAAGCAGGGCTGTTAAGAACTCACTCCATAACTGACTATTAACAATGAGAATCATCATGGAATTATTAATGCTTACACAAGATACGTAATTACCATCTTCACTTTTCACAGGGGACATAGAGTTGTCGCAGAGCTATTTTGCAAAGACCAAGGATACTCATTGGCTTCGAAATAAATATTTATCCCGAAGGATAAAGCTTTTCTGAAAATACTTTGTAGCAATAGTACCCACAATGAATAACTTACCTGTTCAAGAGAGGCAAATGCAGCTTCACGATATTTTTTCTCCTTTTTGGTGCAGGCTGATGATATCAAATTCAGAATGGCAATGGAAGAGGCAGAACCATCAGCAGAAATAGCTTTATGGCAGGATGTAGATAGAGAACCTACTGCTAGCAATAGCACATCTTTTCCCTGTTATATGCAGTAAGTACATTTCGTCTACAATTAAATTTTGAAGATAATCTTTCCTGTCACGTTAAAAACTTAAGTGTCGTCATACTCGATAGACTAGTTTTTTTGTTTACCTCCCATAGGCGACCGGGAATTTCCTTCATAAGAGACTGAAGCAGAACTTCTTGGTGAGAAGAAAGAGATTCACCCAAAACTTCACTGAGCTTACATATAGCCTGTGCAGACTGCACATACAACAGCATAAAATAAGCAGACATCTAAACACAAATGACCAAGCTTGAATCAACATAAGAGCAAGGGCTAAAAAGATGGCAAAATTCACAACTAACTTTTTTTTTCCTTGCCCATGATGATGATGACATGCCATCACAAATCAGTGAAACAATTTCACCTAAGTATAAATGGAGAGTGATCCGTTCCCCACTTGTATATTCTTCCCATAGCTCTTCAAATTGGCTAGAAATATTGGTATCATCCTCGAATCTGCATACAATTTTTTTCACGTAAACATCATTTAAAAGCAGACAACTTAGTCGGTGGTCCTGGCCAACTTTAAAATTTAGAATCTTAAATCAGTTTACACCTATGTGCTCATACTGTCAGACATCATTTACCACTTTTAGGTATAAATACCGTTGTGACCCCCACCTAATAGGTTAGGCTTTTAGTAGTTGTGGGTCCTTGAAATGGTTTATTCTTTTGAGAGCTGTGTCCACATTGTTCAAATTAAACAAAGATTTTAGCAACAAGATGTTCTGGGCCAGTATTTTTTTTCATGCTATAAACCATTCCCAGGAAGGAGGCATATAGATTGTAAAACTATTCCCAGGTCTCCACCTAACCATTTTACTATAAGACTTGCTTGGCTTGGAAAAATGTTGTTCAGTTATCGTTTCCAATTTTTACTTTTAATTAAAAAGTACTGGTTTATTTTCAATTTTTTGTATAAGAAGCAGAAAAAAGAAAACTTAATTTGTTTTCAACGAAATTTGTTGCATAAGCACCATAATTTAACAAAGACGAACACGTTACCACAATACACTCAGTGTGTCCCAAGAGCAAATAAATCATTGCAGTCAATGGAAAAACCTAATACTAATACATAATTTTTTGTGTTGGAATATATCATATAAAAAACATCTTATTATCTATTGAATTATAGGGGAATGTAGTTCAACTTAGATTATCTCTAAGCATGGGTTGTCATATTTCTTTATATATAATTATTGCTTCCTTATTTTATTAGAATAGTATTGTTAGTATAAAGATTACAGTTTTTTATTTTGTAATAATACCCAACCCATCACTTGCACCAATATTAATATTTTGGGTATTCATCTCTCTCCTTATATACCATAAAGATTAAGTCACATAACTTCATTGATAAATCACATAAAAAAAGTTACAAGGATGTTCTTAACCTTGAAAGGAAAACAACTGGAATGATAACTGCAAGATACCCATCAATAACATCTGTTGCCCTGGAAAAATAGTTCTTTAAGAGAAATGCGCATGCAATTTGAGAGGTTTTGTCACCAGCACTCAAAGCTGCAGTATCTTCAATAAGTTTCTGGGCTTGTGAGACTGGTATATAATTCAACACTTTTGCACAGGCACCTGCAAAGGCACGTTTTGCAGCGGTACTTTTTTCTTCTTTAACGACGGAAAACAACAACCTCACCAGCATATTAGCATATGGCTTGATGTCGACACCAACACTTTCAAGCAACAAGGAAATGAAATTGGCAACACCAACTCTGCACAGTTACAGAAAGCAACCGCAAATATGAGACAAATATGTACTAAAGCCTATGAATATTACAGAAGTGCTTTGGTCAGAGCCAATAGTGCAATATACTGAGATTACATTTATAAGGATTAGAAATTAGAAAGCTGTACAATACATTACATGATTGTGCAAGTAAAAAGCATTTTGATAACTTTTTATGCATAAGCCCCACTGACACTTCAAATTGTCAATATTAAGAAATTTCCTATACAAGCCAAGGGTATTATTGTAGAAAATGTAATTCTATTTCCCTTGCAATAATAACGTTACATAGGCAGTATAATTAGCCTAGAGAGAGTACAACAGTTCATGAGACGAGACTGTAATTAACAGCTTGCTGTTAGGGTCCAACATAAAGGGGCGCAGAACAGATGGAGATTGACTGGAATTAATTCCAAATCCATAACCAACAATTATTTGTGCATACCTTAGAAGTCAATATAGACCTATAGTCCTATTTTATACATTGTATAGTTCTGTACACCTAAAGATAAGACCTGACTAGCCCATTCAACAGGTTGAAACAATAAAGTGAGATGTTTTATAAAATATAGAGTATAAACGGGTACTCCAACCAATATACAAACTGAAAATAAGGCCAAACTAGAAAGAATTAACTACAACAAGCGAAGCATAGCGCTCCCCTAATGGCATACACCAGTGATTACTTACTGCATATGCACTTCAATGGTTCAACTGACCATTATATCCAACGCACACACCAAAAAATGCATGATAGACCAATCTATTTAATCCGGTCTATTTTTTGCCGATGACACTAATGGGCCCTTGTATTAGAATATCCAACCTCTTGCAACATCAAATTTAGAGAAGAATGATGAGAAATCTTAATAAGCCAGAAGAGGGAGAGAAACCTAGAGAGATAGAAATGGGAGAGACTTAAAATACTAAAGATTGGGAAAACCCAAGTCTGACGTTGAAAAGAGATAAAGTCTAAAAAGAGTTTATAAAAAAAGTGATAAATTCCACCTTACAATCCAGTTTTGTAAGGATGTGATAGGCCCAATATATAGACCTATACTAAAATGTAATTTTAGTGGGGGTTCATGGTAGATCAACTACGACAATGAAACGCATTAGAATGTCAGCTGAAAAATAATATAGCTCAAATAAATTCCCATGTTTAATTAAGAAACACATTTTTGTTAGAACAAAAAGATGAAAGTACTTAATAACTTGCATGTCTTCCATAACACAAAAAAGGAAAGGCGAAGAAACATGAACAAAGTGCATCAAAAAAATAAGCATCAAGCAACAATATCAAAAGGATGAAAAGATATTGGTACGGCAAACATTGCAACATAAATCGTCTACTATTCAATATAAATCCTTCAAACCTTTTTGTAGTATGCCCCTTGAATATCAATATACGTTCCACTAAATTTTAAGGGAAAATGCAAGAAAATAGAGGCTGTTCAAGTAGACAGACAATGCAGAAGAAAATGTATCAGATGTCATAAAATGTTACCAACAAACCTGGTGTTAAGACCCACACCAGATCGCACTAAATGAGCAAGACGTGGGATCAATGTGTCCAATGATTCTGCATCAACAACTTTTATACACAAGTCTAAAGTTTCCCACATAGGAGAACCTTTGGCAATGGAAATTCTCAAACTTTCAAGCTTCTCTGACTTAATTCCAACATTTGCTGCGTGAAGCTGAAAGAGATACAACATAAAAGCATATGAATATGCAAAGATTAATAATCGAAAATTCAAGAAAGAATTAAATATATCAGTCAACAAAACCTCAACATAATTGAGCCCCTGGTCTTCTAGGCTTGATAAACTTTCAAGCATACAGCACACTAAATCAGACAAATGGGGACGGATTGCAGTTCCAGCGTGCTGAAAAGAGACAATAAGAGAGAATTGCTCAAATTTATTTCAACGGAAGAAGAAATGATTGAAATAACAGAACTTTAATATGCCGTCATAATTAGCTATTAAACTTATACAACGAAAAAAGTCAAAATACATATAAATTTCATTATGAAGAAAGTAATAACCAGCCGAAACAAACAAATATGCAAAATTATGCACACTATTTAAACTTGTTGTAATGTATTGCATTTGAAGGTCAGCATTTATGAAGCTTAGATTAAAACTGTAAAAGTTTAGCATAGGTTTACTCTAATAATAATATGCTTACTGCAAAATAAATTCTACAAGCAATTATCATGCAAATTATTATTTTAATTTTGGTTTAATAAATTAAAAAGTACAAGAGAATAGGATAAGTTATACTCCTAATACAACTGAAGAAAATAGTGCCCAGAAAAACATTAGCAACTTATCCCCCGAGGCTCGCTCTCTGTCCAAAAACACCACACGTGAAAAAACAGCAACATAGAGCACAGGGGGAAAAAAACAATCGCTAATAAAAACTTGAGGTGTGGGACACTCTTTCTGACACTCACTCTATAATTGGGTGAAACCCATGTGGGTCTCGCACTACGGAAATGGATTCCACATAAAATGGTGAGACCCACATGTGTTTCACACAATAAGAGAGAGTTAGAAAGAGTGTTCCTAGCATTCCTCTAGAAACTTTTTTGGAACACCCTTATAAGATAAATAAACTTCTAACTAAAAGACCATTATCATGGGCATACACAAATATTCACCTTCAGGTGGCAAGAAAGTTGGAAGAAAAAGATCAAATATACTTTCTTTGAAAAATGTAACGTTTTATTGATTTATTTCCTATTTCATTTTTTCTGATTGTAGTACTACAATTAAAAAGAAAAAAGAAAAAAAGGCATTTATTGTCCTTCTTCATAGTCTAAATGAGTTAACTTTAAATAGGGACTACTTGTAAAATATGTTAGATTTTCCAAAACCAAAAATATATAACCCGGAAAAATGAAAGAATGTGAGCACAGATTGAAGACTTAATGGCATAGAAAGATATTCAAACCTTTGTAAGCTTCATTACAACTCCTATTGATGCCTTCCTAACACTGTCAACTTTACTTAATATACCTTCTGCAAGCAAAAAAGGTAAAACAATATCCATTGCTTTGTGCGCATCTGACATGTCAGTTAGAGAGATATCACAGAGCCTTGTCGTCAATGACGTTACAGAACGGCATAGTTTTTCACCAGAAATTCTGACAGTTTCCTTAATGTCATCCATGGCACGAAATGCCCCTGACCATAATCTTTTTAAATGCTTTCCAACCTGTGGGTGGTGGAAGATGCAAGAAAAGCATGCAAATGAGAATAAAAACATATTGAGATACTCCAGATATATTAATATTAACTGGTGCTAAGGTTGCAATGCATTAATATGATTACATTTTTCTCGTGTTTTTAGCTCTCCTTTGAGTTTTACATTATTTCCTGACTGAATGTTTATCAAGACATTTACCGATGTAAATATGGAAAGACCGAGCTTATAAAATGTGGAGTGATCATCAACTCAGTTACTGAGCCAATGGGTCTTTGGTCAAACCACTATGTCACTGGTTGAAGCAGTGTGTGTCTATATATATATATATATATATATATATATATATATATATATAAACACACCATAAGAATCTTATTTTGTAAATTTTGTTTTAAAAAATTCATGCAACTCTTCAATAAATATTTGCAAATCCCTTTCTAACTTTGTGGTTCTAATATGCAACATCCTTTATAACTGTTTGCAATTTTAAGAGAACTAAAAACCACTTCATTAAATTATGAACTATTAACAAAATAAAAAGATTTCATAAATTAAATCACTTCCTTTACAATTGTATAAAGATGATGCAAAAATCTAAAAACAAAAACTAAAAATACAACAATAATAATAGTAATAGTAGTAAGAAGAATGAACTGTCCCCAATACCAGTTTTGAGACCAAACAAGTGTTTAAACAAAACCAGCCAAGTCAGATCGGGTGTCAGAAGTTATCATACACTTCAGATCCAATAGCTGCTTGGAGTGATCATATGACCAGTTGCAATGCAAGCCAGTTCTTTTAAGTTTTAACACTGGAAAAGACACGTCTAGAATTCAAAATTTCTCTAAGTATGATGCTTCTAGGTTTATATATTTTGAACCCGAGATATTTAGAATTAACTGGTATATTTTTTAACTTCAAGCATAAGAGGAAATTATTGCATCGTCCAACCAACAAAGGTGACTCGGTCTATTTGAATAAGGCATGGTCATTATCATTGTGTTAGAAGATGATGGTGTCTTAGTTCTGACAAATACAACTTATGCAAATAAAAGCTGATCACCGCACATAAGATACTCAACTTTGCCTTTTCCTAGTATTTCAAGCAAAAGAAAAAAAATTAAATTCACTAATAGAAAAATTTACCATATATTTGTGTGTAACCATTTACACCAGGAGTACAACTGCCATACATATGCCTTTTATAAATCTTGTAGAATGAAAATTCAACAAAACCACGGTGTAATCGTGGAATATTATGATGACCGTGTATGTGTGTGTATAACCATTTACACCATGAGTACAACTGGCATACATATGCCATTTATAAATCTTGCAGGATGAAAATTCAACAAAACCAACGGTGTAATCGTGGAATATTATGATGACCGTGTATTACAAAAGTTCAATCAAATTAGAAATTAAAAGCCATGCCATTCAACAACGGATGCTTATTTTGATTCTATATAACATCATCAAAAAGCTTTCGAATTGTATTAAATTTCTTAGGCTTGATTTACTACACGAGAACTTTCAATTTTGGATTTGTAAAAAGCATATTTCACAAAGTTATTGAAAATATTATCATTCAAACTGGCATAAAAATAGTTGAAAGAAAATCCCTTTAACACTTCAAGCCCCTATAACCCCACGTTTCGACAGCAAATTAAAACCAAGTAAACAAATCCCATAAAGAATGAAAAGCATGACCAAATACCCTGACACTTTAAGAAACATCACAAACCAACACTACAGTAATAGCACAACACTTGTGAACTGTTGTGGTGAGATTTCTGTCGTAACATGGCATTGCTGTGATTTTAAGGATTTCATGGCTATTATTTTGAGCTTGACATTCAAAATTAAAATAAAAAGTAATCTTAATTACCTCGAAAAACTTTCGTCCTTGAATAATATCTGCGAGGGCAAGACAAGATGCTTCACGTGACCGCCAAAGCCTAGATCCACATTGGACTAGTAAATCATCAATAATGAGATCTAAGTTTTCATCAATGGTTTTCTTCGAGTCAGCCACTAGTGACTTCCATATGTGTACCATTGCATCCTGAAGAGCAAAATAAAAAATGTAAGCAAATGAAATTTAGTGTGAATTTGAGAATTCGTACATTCAGAGTATCATACATAATGTAGCTATCCAATGAAATAGGAACTGTTGATAGAAAAAGTTGAGGAAATTACAAAATACAAATAATTTATTTGAGAGTTAAAAGTGTTTAAGTTATGGGTTTTATATAAAGGAGGAGAGAGAATAAGAAATTCGAGTATTATTAATAATAACTTGGTAAGAAACTAATCCCTATTTATAGGGGTGCATAGACTAAATCCTAAATAAAAAAGGAAATCAGGAAACAAACAATAACAATAATAACTGATATAAAATCCAATCATAAGATTTAAAAGTTAAAACTAGAAAACTAAAAATCTGAGTTTGAAAAAATATGTTGTGAATTTTATTACCATTTATGCAGAATAACAAGGAAACATTCATCCAGTAAAAGCTAATGAAGTTAACTGACAACAAAGTATAGGGACACTGAGGTTAAGTGTACAAGCAGAAGCCAGTGATTTTCTGCCATTATGATTTTCAACCAGTGGTAGAACTTACCTGCACATTTTTATCAGGATCATACTGGTAGCGTACAAGCCTTGGAATCAAAGCACGTAAATGTGGCTTAAGAGCATCCCCTGCTTGCTTTGCTATTTTTGAGAAGCCAAAAGCAGCTGCTCTTTTTGAGTTCAAAGAAGCTTGATGATTTGCTAAATCCATAAACTTATAGATTAAGTCTGGCTGTCCCATCTCATTTGCTAAGCTACATAACTCCTTGTACGTGTTCAGTTTCCCCCCACTAGCAGTTTCACCAAGAGCCCCATCTTGAAATACTTCAGAATCTTCAACAAGCTACACAAGATTTTTCATGAATACAAGTTTAAAAAAAAAAGGAAAATTAAAGTAAGAGATGGAAAAATATCACCGTCCCACTTAAAAAAAAAAATATACTAGAAAATTACTTTGATGGCTCTTTTCCGTTTGCCTGACCCAGTCAACGTATTCACAAGGGCATTCACCAAATTTTGTTTCATAGATTCATCACCAAGGTCATACACAATACTCATGCCTTGAGAAGCCAACTCTTGTGTGAGTTCATTTTGTTCACCAAGAAGGTGAGAGAAAGCCTCCTGCATTTACATTAAAATTGTCAAACTTGGATCTGGCTCCTCAAAAATTACTCCTATTCTTTAATGGAAAAGGTAAAGACTAGAGTTATGAGATTAAAATCATATGCAAACATGTGTACAAACGATTCAAATATTATGAATTGTTTGAAGTTTGACTCTTAAACATTGGTTTTCAAATCAAAATCATAACAATTCCTCACTTTCCCCTTGAAAGTGACTTCATGATAGTCAATTTACAGCAGCTAAATCCATCATACTCGTATTGCAAGTTCCAAGATGCTACTACAGAATGGATATGGTGTCAAAAGCATCATATAATCAAGGGATGCGAATACCCATATTAGAAGAAAAATTTCCTAGTTTCCCGTTAACTAAAACTCCATATTCATTAGAATAACAAAGTTTACAATATTTTAATGGAACAAAAACTGGCCCAAACCTCAAATTACTAGATTCAATGGTCAACATGCACACACAACCATCTATGTGGATTGTCAGAAGTTTGTGAAGCTGATAGATACAAACTGTTTCAAGATCGAAGGAAAAGCCCTACTCGACCATGCCCAGCAAATGATTGTAATAAGCATATTGCCTAATACTGTTCCAATAATAAACAATCCTACCCTACTGTCCGCGGCCCTGCACTTCTTTATTAATCTAGGCCCAAGTCCCACTATTCCACACTCCTGATGCAGCATAAAGCTACACCACGCAAGGAGAGACAAATAAACTGAAACTGTATAAAGTTCTTAAAATTGTCTGGCTGGGCAAACATAAAATTTGACTGGTTCTACTATCTCTGTCATTACTGGTTGAAAGGACGGAGGATAGTGAATTGTTTCTCAAATAACCAAATCAAACTAGTGGGTTAGGTTAGATAACACAACTAAAAACAAGCATAATATACACTCAGACGGTCAGACCACAAAAGCAATATAGATGAATCAATAATGCCTGTCCCAAGAATATCAAGTGTATAAAAAACATTTCCTACCATCAATAATATTCTAAACAATAGTGACCGAAAACTATAGCATTCTAGGGTTTCCACCCATGGAATCCTCGAAACAGACTAATATCCCGCAGCTGAACTCAGGAACCGTCCATATAGAAGCATAAATAGTGCATAATGTTTTACAATAACATTCAACTAGCTCGACTAATAAGAGCAAGGCATTCCACAAATTCTCTGTAGGGTTCATGGGGAAAACAGTTCCATTTGCAGATTTCACATGCATACTTCTATTTGTACCATTTCCAACTACGTGAGACCATAGGACTCATTGCATGAACAACCCAGACAATTCATTTCCTAACACCCTTGTGACCTCTAAATCAGAATTAAGGATTTTCAAACACAATGAGTGGCAACATAAAATATAAGGCAGACACAGATGACATGTCTAATAAAATTTATCTGAATTGAAAATCCCTAATATCAGACATCAACGGTAATCCCAATGATGACATAGTATGCATTTAACATCTGACAAAAAAAAGCACGTTCAAATTCAAAACTATTAACACCCAAAAGATAGTCCAACCTAAGGAATACAAGTTTAGTAATGATGCCATATATAAGAATAAAGACTGTTATTCCCTGACCATGCGCTTGTCTTGGGCATTGTAATGTGAGTATCCCCATCAGTCACTATGATTAAATTCTGAAAGGATTGGTGTTGACATCTTTAACAATATTCCTCAAGTTTGAATAAAGCCAAAGGAAAATTTTAAGGATCAGGCCCATCTTCCAATCCATTTTTACACTAAATAAACCCTCCGTGAAATATCTACTCTCTTTTAGCATATAAATACGGAAAAAATTATGGGACAAATATACAACTGAACCATCAGAAATGTATTTAAATTAAAGGAAGAGTTCAGTATCCCTGAACCATGTCTGAACTTGAAAAACAATAGAATACAAGAAGTTTGGTAAGTTACTAAAATGAAGTGGGAAGAAATAAGGACATTTCTGGTTTCTAAATTCAAAACCTGAATTTCTGGAAGCATTTTCTGAATAATAGGATGATTTCCGCAGTACTTTGTAAGTGATACTAGCCAGACAGTTCCAGCACATCGCTCTTCTTTCCTGCTACTATACAAAAGCACATCAAAGAGCTTTTTGATAATTGCATCTCTAGCAGAAGCATGATATTCTTCACTATGTTCACTTTGTCCATTAGGAAACTGCTTTGACACAGAAGAGTTTAAATCTCCCATCAGAAAATTTGAAGCAGTTGACAGAGAAGTGAAGTTAGTTCTGAGAATTGTGTCAGCATTGACAGGAACACCACCCCACAAAAAAGAAAGTGCCTCCCCCGCAGCAAAAAGAATATCCTCAGCCTGAAATTATGGTTACATACATGAAATACACTCTTCAACTCAAAAAGAAAACATTGGAAAAAAAAAAAAAACTTAATGTAGAAATTTGGAGCCTAACTCATCCTTACAAAACCGGCTTGTAAGGTGACGAGTGCCTCCTCTTTATAAACTCTTATCAAGAGTCCTATCTGACCGATGTGGGACTAAATCCACCCCCTCAAAACCAACACGAGGCAACTCAAATGTCGCAATTAGGCGACTAGGGGCAGATCGCAATAAAGTTGGAATTTCCAACACTGAAGCTGTTCTCAATCAAGATCAAGCATCCAGGAAAACCAATATCTAATCTCTTCAATGAAAAAATTGAAAATGTAGAGAAAATAAAAGCAGCAAACTGAACATTCACTCTGATATAAATCACTGATTCATAACAAGGAAAACATATAAAAGAGGATGAAGGACAATTTGAATTACCTTAGATCGACAAAGGCTGAAAATCAAATTTAAGGCCATATCTAGATGCGAGGATGATGATTCTTTTACAGATATATGTCCAATGGATATGACAATCTTCTGTATTGCTTTAACATCGTCGCTTAAGAGAAGCTTGCTCAATTTATCATGCAGAATTTTGAGAATTCCATCTGCAGATTAATAAGAGACTCCTATAATTTCTTAACCAACAGCACAATAATTATTTATCTAACAAGAATTCAGTCAGCATATATGAATTAACTTTACCTGAATTAGAATCATCAAGTGGAGGTAATGAAATACGTAGTCCGATATGACCTAATGCTTGCATTGCAACAGCAGCAAGAGCAGAAGTTTCAGAATTAACCACATCAACTAGGCATCTAAGTGTTTTCCGGAGAAATATTTCTGGCATCTGCCAAAAAAATTATCTACAATATTAGAAAACTAAATTTGAGATTGGGAATCGGAAAAGATAGCGAGTAAAATGACACCAAATCTGATCTAAAATGTTTACGTTACATCATCTTTATAAGAAGGCTAAAGAGCCGTCAAGCTCTATGACACTATCAAGGTGTCTTATAACATTTGTAGCAAACTCTACAAGTGTCATTAGAATATTCTAGATCATTAATTAACCGTGCAGTTGTTCTAAAAGCTGCAAGCTAAGGACTGCTAAAAACATTATAGGAGTGTGTACTGAGCACTAACACTAGACACTGAGGTGGGCCTTATACATGTTAATGGACCCCTTAGGCTTTGTTTGCGAGTTTTGAGGGGAAGGAAAGGAAGGGCTAAGGAGGGGAAGGGGAGGGGGAAAGGAGGGAAAACCCTTCCCTTGTTTGGGGGTTAAGAAACCAACAAGAAAGGGAAAAGGAGGGCGCATGTGATAATTTTACTATTTTACCCTTTTTTTTCTTAAAATCAATAATTTGTGTTATACTTTATAATTATTGTATAAATATAATATATTTTTTTACCAATCTTATAAAAAATCTTGAAAACATTTTTTTAAAAAGTGATATAACAATGATAAATTAATTTCACTATATATACAAAAATTATATTTCCTTTTATTTCATAATTATTATTTTTGGGTACAAATTTCATTAATAATTTTAAAAAAATAAAACAATGATAAAAGAATTGGAATTTTGAATTATTTTGAGGGTAAAATTGTCAATTTGTACGTTTAACCCCCCAATATGGGGGAATTAAGAACTTGGACCAAATAAGCCCTTCAAAACCTTTCCTTGTTTTTTTAAACTTCCAAAGAGGGGTTTATCTCCCCACAAGCCTTCCCTTCCCCTCCCCTCCAAAACCCAACTCCCAAACAAAGCTTAGGGTATGATTAGAATGATGTTACAGTTGAGTTCACCGGAGAACCCACCAATGGTAGCAGAAGAGGTGGTGGGTTATTATCGTAAGCCATGAAGTTGGACAAAAATTGCTTCTTGATACTACCTTATTAGAGAACTAAGTTCGAGAGAGTTTGGGGGTCTGAGAATTTAAAGTAACACGACCATGGTCTTGATAAGAAATGCTTACGGTACAAGCATGCATCAGCATTATAATCACATGCTGAAGGTTGTCATAGATTCACAACTCTGTTACACTATCTAGTTTTCATACAACAGTTTTATCTAGCTCTGCACTAAATGACTGAAGCTGTGCTAACATCTGCAAGCTAAGCAGTGCCAACACACTGCATGACCGCATTACAATGAGCACTGACAATATATGCAAACATACACAAATCCAAAGATATGTATATTAAATACAATGACACAGTTACTGTTAAGAGTCTCACAATGGATGAGATAATGCCGGAACATAAGTTTATAAGTAGGGGCAATCCTCGCCTTACAAGCTGGTTTTGTAGGGTTGAGTTAGGTCCAACCAAATTCTAAGAACTATTATACTCAAAAACCGATATTTGAGTTTCATTTGATATTTTTTTGCAGAAAATTCATTTTTTTTCAAAAGGCATGTTGTTCAAGATCAAAATTGCAACTACACGACTCAAGTCATTTGGATAAATCCAACAACTTGTGTAAAGGTATTGAAAACATAATAACCGAAAAAATCAATTAAAATAAACAAGTACAACATCAACATCAACCAAGCCTTATCCCACTAAAAGAGTCCTATAATTAGGGACGGAGGGAGTGTATGTGTGTCTGTGTAATATGTAATCAAATTCAATTACTAATTATAAGAATATGCAGTAAAATAAAACTTACAGGTGCTCTAGACAAATAATCTGCAGTTATATATCCTATTGCACAAAGCGCACCATGCTGAATCTCAAATCTATCAATAAATTAATTCAACATAAGCATAAACAAAATATGTTCAGAAAAGGTTAGTTCTCAGAAACTGGACTAAAAAATTACAGCACCAGTGCACAAACCTCGATTTGTGTGTTTGGCTGAATATTGAAGTCAATTCAAAAATAACATCAGATGTTGCAGGGAGAGGAAGAGCAGAAGACACAATTCCAAGTAAACATGCAATTGATTCCCGAGTGTCCCAATCCACATGACTCAGTATTTGTTTAAGCCATGAAATTTTGAGAGCATAATGTGATGCTACCACCTATAAAAAGAAATTGCGTCAGAAAGAACACAAAAAGAAAGCAATAAAGAAGCTATAACTTCTGACCTCTGGCATATGTGATCCAATTATAAGTAATGCTTTGGAAGAAGTGACATGCAACTCAACAGAGCCTTCAAATGACATAGAGTGTTCCAGGAGTGAACAGAATGTCTTGACTGATGATATAAGTTCAGTCGATCCTTCTAAGGACTTATTCTTCTCCAACTCTGACTCAAAGCACTTCATTAAAAATTTGATCATGGCAACGTATGTGCTTGAAGGAAAAAGAAGGTGCTGGTCTCTAATTTCAGTGGACTCCAATAACGTTGGTTGTTGCCGGAGAATATAATCCAACATCATACCAAGTTTAGGGTACTTCACACCATCAATTTGATTTTCAATTTTAAGCATACCAAGGCCTTCAAGTGCCATTTCTCTGTTTCAAACCGGGAAAAAGAAACTAATTTCAAATAGTGCTAAAAGCACAACTCAAAGTTTTCAAACATTATCCAATGAATGGAGTTCAGAGATAATCACTATGGGATAAAGTAATTATCTACAGAGACAATAAAATGCATTACAGGGTAAAGAGTCACCGTTTTACTAAAAAAAAAAAAAAAAGTAATGACAATGTAGATTTTTTTGGTTAAAATTCAACTCATCAGTGTGACCTTTACTCTGCAGAAGTTTGAAGAGTTGTGATCAGTAAGAAATAGCAATACTACTAGAGGAAGCAGTCTTCTAAAATTTGAACAAAAAAGCATATTATAGTTTTGTTTCCATGCTTCATAGAACTGTAATTTTCACAGTGAAATCAAGGTTGACATTGGTTTGATTACAGATTGAATAAAGAAACAATGCCTAAAGGGTTCATTCTCTCACTGAGCGCGTACTTTGGAAAAGACATGCAGGCAAATCATTGTACAGTTTTTCAATGAAGAGAATACAACCATAATAGACTCGGTTTTTCTTTTCTTGTTTAAAGTAGAATTCAATCAGACAGAGAGAAGATAATTACAGAGTTGGGAGGACAAGGAGCTCACTTAAAGTTAAAGGAAAACATAAACAACAAAGGAAAACATGACTTAACCAAAGCTACCCAATCCCTTGAAGCAAAACCCCTTTAAATGTGTTTTAACTCATCACAGCATGTCAGCACATTGCAGAAGGAATTTGTTATACCTGATGTCCAATTTAGCATCTGATGCTCCTAGCATACAAATAAAACGACTCGGACAATGTTGAAAATCAAACAAAGAGGTTGCCCATCTTACAGCACAAAATCTTACTTCACTTTCCTCCTGTCATCACAACAAAACAAGTTCTTGTAAGAACCTCTTTCAAATTTTATTTCGATAGAAGAAGGATATTATTAAAAGGATATAGAACGGAAAAAGAAAAGACATCTTCCTTGGATGAACAAAAACTGACAAATCAAGGCTAAAAATGGAAATAACAATAACAATGGAACTAACAATAATAAATAGGTTATCATTCTGCGGCATGCCTAGTTAAGAGTCCCACATTGGAAGTGATATGGCCTAAACAAACTTTTATAACTGGGGGCAGTTGTCACCTCACAAGCAAATTCTACGATGGTATCAGAGCCTACCGATTCGGGCATCCCACCATTTATATCCTCGCACCAAGCCCCATTTATATCCAAATTCTAAGGAAGGACCCTATTGAATCTATCGGAAAACAGGGACAGGAGCCTACAGCTTCGAAAACCTTGCAAAGATCCCCATTCCCAGAACTGGAATGCTGACAAACTCAAGAGGTACTACAGCTAGCCAAGTTGCTAATTCCTAGTAAGCTTTCCTCTTGAACATCTCTAAAGTTAAAATTCTAAATTATCAAAATCATTCAAGTGCCATCATGATAATATGTCGAGCACGGTTACCACCATTAATTTTGTGTCATCACACATCTCTCGAGCGTTTACTCGTGGTGATTTACATAAGTATCAAAATATCAAACACTTTGCAAAAACATACTTGTTAAATTAATACATCACTAAATGATTAAAGATAGAGTCTGACAAGAGTTTATAAAGAGAGGAATCTCACCTTACAAACCGGTTTTGTAAGGATGAGTTAGTCCCAATATAAAACCCTAAGAGTTTTATATGCAAAAAATTGTTTGAGAGAATAAAGTGGAAAATAAAAAGCTTGGAATGCTCAAGTTTTAAGGTATTATATTTTTCTGTCTTTCATATTAAAGAAACAAATTAATATACTCAAATTTTAAGGTATTATAATTTTCTGTCTTTCATATTAAAGAAGAAACAAATTAATATACAATGTAAACAGTCCCGTGGAGAGAAGAATAGCCAACAAGCTGTGTCATACCACTTGAGAATTGTTTAGCAGAAGCACCTCCAAATCTTGTAACACTGTTAATGGGGCTACCTGATATTCAAGATAATACAGTCAATAAAGGAATGTGAAAGGAGGGTAGAGTATCAAATCCACCAAAAGTTCATAAGCAAGAGCGTAATATGATGTTTTCAAAACTGAAACAAAGTCCAAAAAAATAAAATATCTTGAGCACCACTTACCACTTTAAATTTGAAGATAATTTCATTTTATAACACCAAGTTAGTCAAAGACTTACCACAATATGGTCATAAAACAAAAGGATTCTAAAAATGCCATTTATACTGTTAGAGAGTCCCACAGTGTATGTGATATAGCCTAAAATGTGTTTACAAGTGGAAGGCATCTCTCACCTTTTACATGTCAGTTTTGTAAGGATGAGTTAAGCTCAACCCATGACCTGAGATACACTAGGGCTACAAGACACCTGATCCTAGATAAATAGGAAAATCATGAAACAAATTGTGACAATAACTGAGTAATATGGAAACTAATCTTAGTCCTTGGATAATCCAAGATTAGAATCTAATCCTATGAGATAATTCAAGATACGCTAACATAAAATCAAGATACTTGCTTATATTCTAACATCTCAAAATAAAACATAACACCTCACCCAAAAAAGAGAGGGAATGTTAGTTTCAGAGAGGGGGAGGGGGGGATATGGTTTTTCGCTGAGGTGTTAAGATTTTAATGAGGGTACAAAGAAGAGAACAAATTATTTCCATCTCATTCAAACGAAAAGTAAAATATACCTAAAACAAAATAATTTCGTCGGACCGTCATAGCTCTACAAGGTTTTAATTAACTTGTCAAAACGTTAAAAGATACATACTATAAATTCATATGTCATGTATCATATATGCAAGTGAGGTAAACATCAACAGTGTGACTATTACTTGCAAACTACTTTCACATCAGATAGAGTGACGATTAAAACTTCATAAGAATTTGTTTTCCATTACATATATTAGTGATGAAAAATAGATTCACATAAGTGGCAGGTAATTTACTTTGTATGCTGCAGCAAGAGATATTGTTGCTTCCTGGACAACAAATCGGAGAGATTGGGATTCAACTTTCAATGCATGAAAAAGACGAGTAGCCATGTCAATCTTTTCCCTGAAAGAACATGTAATAGCTCCATTAGCAACCACTTAATACAGCTTAAATAGGACCTAACTCAAGGACTCGATTGTCTGCAGCAACAACAACCATTATCTACTATGTGAAGTTGACTACATGAATCAAACGACATCATAATGTTCTATCAAATCTAACAAATGCAATTGTCTTTTGTTAAAAAAAAAATATCAACTGAAAATGAGAAATAGTCATACAGAGAAAGCAACGAGAAACCATCCTGTGGGGGGTGGGGGTGGGGGGATTTGGCGCTCACTCTTTTTAATCATCCATAGGTTGATAGGGTGAACAAACTCATTAAATACCTCCTGTACTCTCAGTTTCAGATCATCAATATTATTCAAAAAAATGTTTCAGATATCAGCAGAATATCAAACACTGGAATCTTCTCGTTCAAATACTCAATACGGTTACTAAGTGTATATAAAGCATCCTTGCAAAAAAAAAATATTAGCTTTGAAATCATGTAATACGCAGAAAAAGCCTTGCATGGACTACAATTTAACAATTCAGACATCCATAAATTCTATAAAATACCAGTGTCCAACAAAGAGTGTTAACAATTGCATAAGAGAAAGGCAACAATAATCTTTGAACAAAGGGATTGTGCATCATATATGCACTCAGTACATTGTAACTGTTAGAGAAATAACATAAAAGAAACATTCGTGGATCTTCACCTAACAACTTCAGCTTCTTTTTTTTTAAAGTAACTTCAGCTGTAAGAATAGTTGGTTCATGGCATGGTATCAGAGCCTCTCAAGTGGTCTAGAGTTTGGTCATTACATACCGCCGCCACTCCTCTAGTAAAATGTTGAACTTCAGCACAAGGTAAGTGGGCTTAAGCTTTGTCTATGCTTCATACACAAAGGACTAATCCCTCATGTGTAAGGGGTGTTTTAGAGATATAAGAATTATTCTTGTATCCTCACCTATTGGCTTAAGCTTTCATAAAAGTTGGTTTGTGAGAATTAGTAACTTCCTTCCCAAAACCTGAATTAGTGCCCCCACTAATTGTATATAAGAGAATCAATGGTATATCCCTTAAGGTATTCGCCCAACAGTTTTGCCTAAAAATTAATTGATATCCCACATATCTTCCCTTTTCTTCAAATTCAAACTCACTTTCTCTAGAAAGCTCCTCTTTTTTTATCTTCGGAGAAAAGCTTCCTAGTTCCTATGATACATCACCCAGTTTCGTTTCTCCAACCCAACACAGACTGCTCTGCGTTCCAGTTCAACGAGGTCAACTGTTTATTTCAACCATTGTTTCAATTTTACATTTTTCTCTTCTTTTGCAAAGTAATATGGACGGCTTCAGTTCCGCTTAACAAAGGAGCAGTACGCTTGGAAGTCACTAGGTGCCCATCATACTTTCAAGTTAATCGTTTAGGGTGTGTTTGGTTAAGAAGAGAAGTTGTGAAGAGAGAAATAGGTGAGAGAGAGTATGAAAAAAGAGAAATAGAGTAGATCTGAAGTGTTGTTTGATACAAGAGAGATAGAAGAGAAATAGAAAAGAAAGAAGTTGAATGATTTTATGAGTTGACAAAAATGTCCCTATCTAAAAATCTAATGTTTGTAGTATTACAAAAAAAAAATTAAAAAATGTCAAAAAGTTGTTTGTTAATTGATTTTGCTTTTTTCTATTAATATTTTTTTTTAAGAACTAAAATAATTACTCTAATTACCATTTGATTATTCTACGTGTTTGTGACAATATTTTTTGAAAGGATATTTGGCATATTTTTTTACACTATTATTTTTCATCATAAAATCTTGTTGATAAAAAAAAGACTACAATTATTCTGTGGCATTTTTGTTTAATTTTTTTGTTGTTGCAAGTCATACTATTATTTGTTGAGTTCTTGTTGCTTAATTATAGTTGTTGAGTTAAAAAAGTGAACAAAGGGTATATATGAAAATACAACAAAATAACAGGCATCCATCCCATTTCTCGGCTCAACAGAGAAGATTGCAAAAAGTTCTGGGACCCACAAAATTTGGATCTCTCTCCCCTATTTCTATGCACACCAAACAAGAGAAACGGGGCATCTCTCTTCAACTTCTCTCTTTGCTAACTCTCTCTTCACCATTTCTCTCCAACCAAACAGAGGCTTAACACACACATTGTATATGGTTTATTTCAAATGTGCTGCAACATTTTGCAATCAAAACCATATACTATGATCCCGCCAACGCAAATAAGTTCCAGAAAAGACATAAATTTAGAAAAGGGAAATATAGTTTGACCACAAGAAAAAGAGAAACTGGGACCTGAAAAGATGAGGCATGCGTTGTGCAAGCAACCCAATTGCTTGAAAAGCATAAGTTTTGACCTCCCGAGCACTGGCATCTGAGTCAATACTTAAAAATTGAATATGAAATAGACTAATATCATTCAAAAAAAAAAAAACTTTAATTCCTTAAGCAAACCTGCTTCTGAACTTGAATAACTGTCAAGAGACTTCATAATTCCACTCAAAATAACAGGACCCATTAATTTAAGCTGATCAATTTTTGCCTGCATTTATATTTACAAATATTAGAGATGATGAAGGAGCAATGGTTCAGTATGGGACAAAGGTATGTGGATAGCAGTCTATGACACAAAATATGATGTGAAATCATTTGCAATGCATCTCACTAGGTATATATGTGGTTGTTCATCTTCAACAGAACACATCACACAAAGGTAACATCCATAAATGAAGATAACTCAATTCAGTCAGAGCAAGACTTTTCTATTTTGGTGAAGTTAGTGCTCACATAAAAATATTTTTGACAAATGACTCTGTGAATTTACGAGGCAACAATGCACCGAATCCTCTTGCCTCAAACCTAACAGAACCTTATGAATTTAGAACCAATGCTGGCTTAAATTTTTTTAATCACCACATCTTTAAACTCGTTGCAAATGGGATTTGATAGGCAAAATTCCTAAAACTGCACCCAGATGAGGGGTTTGCCTTCCATAGCCACCAGAACAGCTTCCGTTTTTTCTTCCTCTGGTACATCCCCTAAAACCTAAAACTCCCTATCCTACTTATCCACATCCACCCAGTGGCATCTTCCCTTGCAAACCCAAGAACCCAGGTCATCACCATTTATCTTCCACCTCAACATACTACCAGTTGAAAAATTCATCCAATATCTTCAACTGAACAATTTCTAACTAATATGTTACTGGGTGAAAAGAGAATTTGTTTCAACAGGTAAAATTTCCGACAAAAATCAAAACCCAAGTAATATCATACTCACATGCTTAAATACCCAAACAGTAAATTCCATTCCCAATTGCTTCAACCTTGATGTGGTACCATTACCTACAAAATTCAAGAATATATTATATTAAAGATAAACACTAAAACAAAAAAGAGATTAGTAATAAACACTGAGACAGAAAAGAGATTAGTAAAAAAGACAACACAATAAAGTTTGAACAAATGTCCCAATCTTTAATCCATATCTATGAAGCACGGATACGGACTCAGACACCGGATACGACACGGACATTGACACGCCGACACCGCTAATAATTTGAGAAAATCACATAATTCAATGTAATTATATGTGTCAGTGTCGTGTCGGACACGGCTAATCCGAAGAGCATCCGTGCTTCATAGATCCATATACATTTGTCTCAAGAATTTTGGATGATGCAGAAGAATTTTATTCAAACAGAAAAAAGTTGCAATTTTCTGACCTATAGGAAAGCAAGAAAATTATTTAAAAATAAAAATTACAAACTAGGAAGATTCCAATTGTTTCCCCTAATAAGAAAAGAAGATTCCATTCGGTGGCTCGAAAAATCAAACAGTGGTTTCTAGGTTGAGTACTCAAGCCGAGTGAGTACCGGAGTCTAGAATCTGGTTGCCACTTCAGCAGGAACTAAGTGGATTCGAACTCTCCTACATGATCTGAATGCCAAGACTCAAGACCTCACGTCCTACAATTTACTATGATAATATGAGCATTGTGGCGCCTTGATACAAACCCATTCTACATGCGAAAACAAAACATATGCAACTTGATTTTTTCTTTGTTAAAGAGTTTGAAGGTGCTCCAAATTCCCACAGAAAAAGCAATGTGCATAATCTATTAACACAAGGCCTTGTGAACCAATCAGTTTCTCATTTTAAGGGACAAGTTCAAGGTGCTTGACTTTCATTCTATAGATCAACCAACTTGATCTCAAGGAGGGGTTAGTGAGACTACACAAAAGGGTCATGCGTGACATGGCATCAATTCCACTGTTTGTTAGTTTCAGTTGCTAACACAGTGGTTAGTAACTTAGTTAATTATTCTGCTATTGTATCTCCGCAGTAGAATCTCTATACATAGATTGTAACACTCAGGTATCACATAATAAGAAACAGAATCAAAATTACAATTTCAAAACATTAGCTCTCTGAATCTTTACAATTCTCATTCATCTTAACAGAAAGCAAACATTGTCAAAGAAAAATGGTATGACTTGATTTGATCTTTACACATAATATAACTCTATACACAATAGATTAAGGCAATAAGGTGCACAAGTTGTATTATTATATTGTATGTGCGATGAACGAACATAAAATTATGCTGCCTTGGCCAATAATTAAGCAATTAATTTTGCAATTATATAGTCCGCAAACTTTAAACAGAAGCACGTATATTAGCACAGTAAAGATCAAGATTAATAAATAAACACTTCACTACCATAAACGCAACCAAAAATGCACTGCAAAGTGGATGGGAAACTATTTGCTGCTGCAATAGACCGGCAGAATATAGACATCAACTTTGCCTTTAGAGCATGACTCCCAGGACTCACTTTTGACTCTGAATCAACACTTTCACCAGTACCTACATTTACCATCAATCATGTATAAATACTGAAGAACATAAAACTGAAACACTTCCCAGATATAGTAAGAGTTCAAAATGTAAATTGAAAAGGCATACAAAAATTTATCAATAAATGCCTTGCCTAGTATAGCTAAGTTAACTAGCAAAGGTGTATCTATAGGTTTTGACCTAGAAGAAGATAGCCAGTAAATACCAAAAAAAATATAATCACAATGCTTAAATCATTATCTGGATTTTAAATTTTTGGACTGAATAAAAATATATTAGGAGCAAAATGTGGTTGAGTGCCTTCTCTTGATTATTTTGAAATTTATGACCATAAACAAAAGTAATTACCTTATACCCACTTTTTCTCCTTATCAAACAAAAAGAGGACTAAAATTAATGAGACTGTTTTCATAGTAAATGCTAAAGACCAAGTGGATGCCTAAGTATGTTCTTATATTTCTTAAACGCCCCCTCATGACAAGAACAAGGACAATTTTTTAGCCCTTTTTCCCTTTGTTGAAATTGCACTTAGTGTATAAAATGGGGGCAGCAAGTAATGAAGCATTGGAGACCCCCAAGAGGGCCCAGTTCAAAAAATACAGGACGTGTGCAAAATTTTACTCAAAGGTTATTTGATATATGAAAAAAATAATATGTAGTTAGGAAAAACCTGATTTAAACTAAGCAGACTCTGAAGCACATGGATATATTTGAGAGTTAATTTATGTAAGAATCATGCAAGCTTAAGATTCATATGAAACTTTCACAAATATACATATAATCATGAAAAAATTGAAGAAAAAGAACAAAAAAATATTGTAACTCTATAATAGACAACATATGTCCTTATATCTGAACAAAAGTTGCAATAGCTTACCATTAAATAGCAAAAATAGTCTCTTCATCAGATTTATATCATCTAAATTAGCACCACTGGCCTTCTTCTTTAAAAGCTCCTCCCCTCTCTTGACCACAGGCTCTTCACTTGAGTTAATTGATCAAACAACAAATGTGATCATTCACAAACAAAAAAGAACACCACAAAGATACAACTCAGAAAGATAAATTAGTAAGAAAGAATAAAAACGGTTTCGGTCAAATGAGATCAAGAACATACCAATCTACAGAAGCAGCGACATATAAAGGATAAACAAGTTCAGGGTTAAGCTCCATGACTTGAATAACATTCAAAATACCCAACTGCACTAACAAAAAAACAAAATAAGACAAGCATATAGTAGCTTTTTCTGCAAAGGCACAATAGGACCTGCTTATAACCATCCAAATGCGAATATACTGACAGGTTTGCCTGTTTGTTCAAATGAAAATTTAGAAATCAATGACAACAATCAACAAAATCCTTTTCCACTAGGTAGTCAGCTACGTGAATCAAACAGCGCCTATAATGTCCTATTATGAATCAAGTCCTGAACTCATGAATTTCTAGTTCCGAAAGATGAAACAAAATGAACAGAATATCCCTATGGAGATGAGAAACTCTCAGATTAGACAGTGTTCCTTCTGATAAGAGAAAAAATTGTGAAGGAAGATAGATAGGAGTGGAAGAAGTTACCAGTTCTCCGAACCATGGTAATAACATCAACATACACTATCTGAACTTTACATGGTAAGATATTGGTATGACCATTACATGATTACCTTTCTTAATAGAAGTTCATTATTTTGCAACTGTTGTTTCCCTGTAACACGATTAACTTGAGCAACAGAAAGCCCAGGAGGGAATCCACCACTACACAAAACAGAAACTACCATTTGATTAAATCGGAATGAATCAACCAAATTTGTGACATAACAAATGCAAATATCACAAGCTCCATTCAGTATAATAAATCTAATTCCAGACCTTTGAGAGACCCGCTGGTACAACATTGTATGGAGACAAAACTCAATAAACAGCTCCCTATCTTGAGAATTGTTCACTTTTTTATACTTTGCAGTAACTTCGTCATCAATTTGACCAGAGTGGCATTCACCAATTACCTACAAACAACCAGCAATTCATTAGAAGTAGTAGTCATAACTCATATCCCAAAGATCAATAACTAAGCATGATTCTCACAAACATGTATCGGGGCAAATAAGACTCTACGCTAGGTTTAGGGCAGAATAATTATGATAAGCAGCATTCTAGTGCAAATGGGTGTTTTGAGTCCCTTGAAACATTCCTCCTTTTCTCACAAGCCAGCCAAAATAAAGTGCAATTAATGCCAATACTCAAGTTCTCCCAGCTTCTCATATGTGTGTTGGGAGATAACAAACTAGGAAAACTTGATTTATGCAAGCAATTTTATGTGTGCCGCATGTTGATAGGACTCTAGAATGTGTACAATTAGTTACAAGCAGTAATAGAATTAGTTAGGTGGTTATAGTAAGAGCAAGGGAATAGATTAAAGGGGGATATGTTCTGTTTAGCATTTGGGAACTGAGAAATTGCTTTGTAGTAAAAAGGGCCGAAGTCAATACCACACTTTGTCCTCAAATCCAATTTGCAAAACACTCAAACTAAGCAGAAGTATTTGGTATCTAACGAAATAGTATACAAAATTTAGTTATATAACAACAGAGATTCAGAAAGGTTGATACCTTAACAATGATTCTGAGGATAATTTCCTGGTGTTGAATAGGAAGTTTTGAGATGTTCAACAATAGATCGGGTGCCAAATCTTCCTTTACCTACTCAAATTGCAAGGGCATTAGATTGTTTCCACAAGCTCCATGATAAGTATTCAATAGCGAAAAATAATGTGTGCGCTCGCTCGGTTTATTAAAAGAGATGAAAATAAATTTCATAAGAGTCTCAGCTTTACTATCCTTTATTAGCCAAGTGCTTAAACAGAAATTATCAGTATCAAATTTCACATTATAATTTATAACCGCAAAACAGTAAATATAACAAAGCAATAAACGTGCACTAAGAAATTGAAACCTTTGCATTAACACGTTGGAAAGCCATCTCTATATAGACAATGCAAAAATTCCTAATCATCGGAGCAGCACCAGATTCCGAATACAACGTCCACAACTCAGTCAAAGGCAAACCAATATCAGACTGAAGCTTCACTCTCTTGTTGACGTGACTCAAAATCTCAAGAACCTGTCATAAACACACAATTCCCTAAACCATTAAACTTTCACCAAACCACATCTCCATCACTTGAAAACCACAATTTCAAAAACAAAAATCAGAAGAAAATAGAATAAAATAACTGTGCAAGACCTAAGAACAAGCATGTAAACAATTCATTACTCACAAAAATGCAATAAAAATACAAAATCTTACTATAACAAAGCAAAATGTCTCGTAAACCTAAGTATTCTATAAGCTTTAGTTTAAATTCCTTCATTCAGAAATTTCAATATGAAAAAGAGGAATATATATATATATATATATCTAATTTACCTGATAAAACTAATATGCTGTAAGCTGTAGTTTCTAACCGTTCATTCAGCAATTGAAATCTGACTGTAACTAAGAAAAATATCTCAAAAACCTAATATGCTATAAGCTATAGTTTCTAACCGTTCATTCAGCAATTGAAATCTGACTGTAACTTAGCAAAATGTCTCAAAAACCTAATATGCTATATGCTATAGTTTCTAACCGTTCATTCAGCAATTGGAATCTGACTGTAACTTAGCAAAATGTCTCGTAATTCTAATATGCTATAAGCTATAGTTCCTAACCGTTCATTCAGCAATTGAAATCTTACTGTAACTAAGCAAAATGTCTCAAAAACTTAATATGCTATAAGCTATAGTTTCTAACCGTTCATTCAGCAATTGAAATCTGACTGTAACTAAGCAAAATGTCTCGTAAACCTAATATGCTATAAGCTATAGTTTCTAACTGTTCATTCATCAATTGGAACATGAAATGAGAAATTGATACTAATGAACTTGATAACAATTGCATAATGAACAATTTCTAATGATGAAGGAAAAGTGCATAACCAATGAACAAGCTCATAAACACTTCGTTACTTACAAAAATGCAATAAGAGTGGAAATTCTTACTATAACAAAGCGAAATTACTCGTAAACCTAATTTTCTATCAACTATAGTTTCAATCCGTTAATTCAGCAATTACAACATGACAATCGAAATTGATACTAATCAACTTGATAAATATTGCATAATGAACAATTTCCGGCAACGAATTGAAATTCGGCGGCGAAATACCTTGTTACGAACTGCGATGGATGGAGAGGAGAGAGAAGAGATTGTGAGAGGAAGAAGCTTGGAGAGTAAGGGTTCGAGGTTGGAATCGTCGCAGAGAGCTAAACGAGTTAGCATCCGATCAAGCATTTCTTCGATTTCCGAATCCGATTTCGCTCTCAGTGTTGTTGCTGTTGAAGATGAAGATTCCGCCATTTTTAGTTTTCGATTTGATTCTTTTCAGCAACAAAATGAAACTCTTCTTTCTGCGCGGTGTGTGAGTTGAGAAATGAAAAATTGGAACGCGGTAGTTATTATTATTATATATACGTGCGGTTTTGGCTTGGCTACTTGTGCTCTAGGATAGGTTGAGTCTGACTTTTGGGTCTATAATGGTCTTTCTTCTTCCATTCACACAATAGACCTATTCGATCTTGATCGGACGATCCAGAAAAATGAAAGCAATTTAAATTGTCTATAAGATTGGACGACTTGGAGCACAATGATCATGTGAATGTGGGGTTTCCCTAATAGCACGGGATAAATCCAAGTAAAACATACGATGATACTAGTCTTTGGAATTTCGACATTCTCCTTAGTCCTTATTTATTTAATTTTGTATTTAAACTTCATTTTATTTTTTACATTTGTTTTATGAGTCGGAATGTTGACGATGATCAATGACATCCTTTAAAGTAGAAGTTTACGATTCTTGTTCTCCATAGAGAAAGTGGTTTAATTATGTTTGTTTGTAAAAAGAAATTAAATGAATATTATTAGCTTTTAAACGTTTATATTTATATTTCTTGTTTTTTTATTCAAACTTGTATTAGTGAGAGGAGGACAGCGAGCTTCTACTTTATTTTTTATAGGCAAATGTTAGTTGTTAGTTTAATGTTAGAGGGGAGGGAGAACCATTAGTTTTCAGGGATCGAACCCGAAATATCCATCTAAATCTCCTTCAATGTCCATTTGCTCATCAACCAAACCACCTACGCAGGAGTGGCTTCGTACTTATGGATGCTTTATAATTGGTCAACTAATTTTCAGATTTGAGAGAATTTTAATTTTTGGTCCATTATAGATTTTGTTATCCTTGAATTAACAAATAAGTTTAAATGTTAAGTACTTGATAATACATTATCATCGGTGTAAATATAACTCAATTGAAAAGGAACTATATATAAGGACTGAGATTTGAACATTATATTTTTCAGTTATTCATTTTATTGGGTAAATTTTTAGTTTGACAAAAATAATACATAATCACCACTCATAAATTTTTAGTTTGACAAAAATAATACATAATCACCGCTCACATCGTGTCAACAAATTACTACATGGTTCTTGCCTCCTGTTTTCCATCGTGTAGTTGTAAATATGTGGATCACTAATTGATCTCCTTTAATTTTATTCATTTTCACATGTTGCTCTTTCTTATCATATTTGTTAATGCAATACGATTAAAATCATCGTTTTCTTGAATATCCTTTTATCCTTAAGACATCGTGTATTCCTCCACCACATCAGAGATATCAATCATTCACCTCAAATGCTAATATTGGTGTGACTTCAAACACACATGTGTATCTCAAGTTGAACAACTCAAACTTCCCTTTATTACACGTTGAACTCAACTCCTCTTAGTAGGGTATGATCTAATATGTTATCTTGATGGCCCCAGACCATGGCCAAACGCCATTGATGTTCAGTTTAACCGCTAGAAAAGATAAATTGATCATTTATACTCTCGTCCCATGAGTTGATGTCAAAACCATGTGTTGGAAAACATGTGATAAACAGTCTAGGTACCAAGTATTATGAAATTACAACTACACTAACAACCCGATCAAATCCAATAGGATTTTATGATCTTTGTGGTATACATTCTAATTTTGAGAATTATGTCAAAATAATGGAAATATTGCAAAAGCACTGGTTATTGTTACGGCTCATGCAACACATATATGCAAGATATTAAACATATCACAATAAGTAAACATTTGTCAAACAACAAAGCTCACATTTGTATATCAACAACGATCCTCATCACCAGATTCGTCGCGGAGATTCACTTGTCAATTTTTTGTGATAAACTGCATTGTTATGAAGTGCGACATAATTATATTTCGTGAGAAATGAACTTATTTGTACTGTATGATTCTAGGATGAGATGTTAGGATTGAGATTAAACGTAATATATGTGTCATACCCCAATTTTTGACCCAAGATCCCACCGACACGCGTCATTCGATCCTGCCTTTTCAGTGAAAATTTCGGCAGAGAGGTATTTTAAAATACCTCATTTTTTTGGTTCCGAGTCGGGCCCTCTTCTCACTTTTTTTTATTTATCATTTATTATTTTAATTTCATAATTCTCATTAGTCGTCTTATTTTAATTTATTTTAATTACTTTCATTTTTATCTTGTTTTATTTAATTGTCCAAAAGTCCAAAATCAAAAGAGCCCAAACTCAAATCAGAGTCCGTCAGTCAAGCATCCTAATCCAATTCCAGCCAGGTTTTCGGCTAAGTTTTAACAAACCCTAAACCTCAAATCATCCACTATAAATGCAACCTGCGGATACACAAAAGGGAAGAGGCGAAATTCATCAGCCAAACACGCACAAAAAGAAACGGCAAATGGAATAAACTGAGTCTCAAAAAACCTCAAACCCCAACACCAGTCACAAAAAGCTAGTCTTTCCCAATAACAAATCAGATCGAAAACCTGCATCAAAAAACCAACAGGGACTGAAATTCAAAAGGGACTGAAATTCAGAGTCCGTTAGTTTGTACCTTTGATCTGAATCCAAGGGCCCCTGATGCCCTGATCATGATCTGATCTGGGCTGTCTGATCTTGATCAGACGGCCCCATTTGACCTCCTGAAGCCCATACGCGCCTCAACCCTCTATGAAACCCAATTCACGTTTTTTAGTTTTTGCACCCCCCTTGCTTACTTCTTGCACCCCCTTGTTTACTTCTTGCACCCCAATATCTCATTTCTCATTGCTCCGTTTTCATACATCTTTATTTCCTTTGCATTTTGTTTTTTTTCTCGTTACGGCACTAGTTTACAAGCATTCACATATTTATTTTTCTTATGTTTATTTATTTATTTATTTTGCACGACATTAGAATGTAATTTAGGCGTTAATGTAAATTATTTATTTTCGTTTATTTCTCGCAGACCATAGCATGTATCATAGGTTTTTTATGTAATAGTTTAGGTGCATGTGGGAGTGTGTGGGTGTATGCCTTGTCGGCGATGCTTCGTAGTTTAGGTTAAGGGTCCTCATGTGGTCCAACGCCACTATGAGTCCCCGCACGCTTTTATCCTTTCCTGCTCCGTTTAATTTATTTTTATTCCAATTATTTAAAAGAAAAAGCAAAAAAAAACATATAACAAAAATCACAAAAAATATTTTTTTAAATAAACCTTGATCTTAAATCAAGTGATTTTTCTTTTATTTTCTTAATCAAATTACAATCAATTTAACTTTATTTTAAGATCACTTTCTTTACTATTAAAAAACACAAACAAATACTCATTTGCCACTTGGCTTTTTATCTTAAAACCTTTTTCAAAGCTAATAAAAAACGCCAAACAAATCAAACGCAATTTCTACCCCGAACTACGAGGTTTTGATCCCTCACGGGTACGTAGGAAAAGGACCTTGTCCTCTCAAATCAATAAAAATGTAGATAATTAGGTTTTTTTTTCTTAATCATTTTAAATCTCTTTTTTCAAAGCAAGTAAGTTATAGCACAAGAATTAAATAAAACCAAGAGGTTCTCGTAGAATACTACGAACATAAAGGGTGCTAATACCTTCCCTTTATGTAACTAACCCCCGAACCCTAAATCTTTTTTTTAGTGGTATTTGAACTTTTTTCCACTTTCTTTTAAAAATTAAATGTTCAGTCGTGAAATAAATTAAGTGAGTCAAACGCTAATCAAATAGCCTTGATCTCCGAAAAATGACGCGACAATATGTAAACTTTATTCTTGTACTCAATGAAATAAAATTAAATGTAAGAAAGTATAACTTGTATTCTACACCAGGTTCAAAAGTTGAATCATGTTGACATTAGACGGAAATAGTTTTTCTTAATCTGAAGAAATAAAAAATGATCCTTGATTATCCAATAGGATTCCTAAAAGAATTGAACAAAACAAATGTGGGACTATTGTCTTTCGGAAGAAAAAGATAAAAAAAATATGGGACTATTTCTTGAACAACCATAAGGATGATATTTATACTTCAAAAAAGGGTTACATCTGGCTTCTCAATAGCGCCGACACAGCTGATCGCAATCTCCATCTTCACACTTGGTCTTGGATTTGGAAGCTTCATCTTCCTGAAAAATATAAATTTCTTTTTTTATTGGCTTGTCACAATGTTGTACCTACTTACCTTTGCTAAACTACAAGAATATAGCTCCTTATGTTACTTGTTCTCGTTGTGGCCTCCAAAACGAGACCTTTCTTCATTGCGTCCGAAACTGTAGTTTTTCCCTCAGGATATGGGATCAATTAGGCTTCACTAGTTCTGAGTTCTTCTCTCCCAATGATGCACATGGCTGGCTTAAAGAGGGTGTTAGGGGATCTCCGACAACCACTTTTTTAACTGGAGTTCAGTGGAATTGGCGCCATCGAAACCGTATGAGTTTGCAAGGGCGGATCTCTTTAAAGACCCCCAGATGCCACTGCACCCCCAGCTTTTATATAAATATCATATTAGGCATGATATTACAAGTAATATGTTGGTGTTGCAGTGGTTATGCAGTCTTTCAATCCATTAAAGAATGCGTGTTCGTACCACAGGGCACCCTCTTTTTATATTTTTTTAGCAAATTCTTCATATTTTATACCAAAAAAAAGGTCCTAGTAGGGTGGGATTTGAACCAACATCCCATCCCTCATGTTACATTCATGCAATTGTGCAAGTTTACAATATTGTATATTATTTAAACTTTTTAGTATATATGTTACAAATATTTGGCACCCTGAGAAATAAACTCAAGATCCGCCACTGTTGTTTGGGAGGCGAAACATGATCTTTACACCGGTTTATTTGCAGTATAAAACATTCGATTGAGATTATCACAAAC
Source organism: Medicago arabica (assembly GCA_946800305.1). Lineage (NCBI taxonomy): Eukaryota > Viridiplantae > Streptophyta > Magnoliopsida > Fabales > Fabaceae > Medicago > Medicago arabica. The sequence goes on from OX326970.1 coordinate 6,254,611, forward strand.
AACTTTTCTCCCACTGCTCATGTTACTACAGTTAACGGATATGTCAAATGGAACAACACTAATCTCTCTCGTGTTATTTTGAATGTTGACGATAGCTGCCATGAGACTCCTCTTAGGTCAGGGTTTGGAGGGGTTTCGCGAAATAATTCAGGTTTGTTTCTTGCGGGTTTTCTGGTTTTTTTTTCCAAACACAGATGATATTATGCTAGCTTTCTGCCATTTATCATGGTCCGGTCTTGGCTAAGGATTTGGGTTATACGAAGCTAACTTGTTATTCTGATTCTCTTGTTTGCATCAATCTTTTTAATGACTCCGTTGAGAGATACCGTGTTTATGCGGTCCTTCTCCAGAACATGAAACATCCACTTCTTCAAAATAATAATACGGTTTCTCACGTTCACAGATAGGGAAATCGGTGCACAGATTTCATGACGAAGCTTAGAGCTTCGACTGATGATGGTCTTGTTCTTCAAGACTCACCCTCTGCTGGTCTCTTTGACCTTCTTAGAAGTGATGCTGCTGGCACCTTTTACCTTCGGGAGTAGTTAGCTTCTTTGTAGCTTTTTCTTTTTTTGGTTTGTTTTGTTCTTTCTCAATATACTATCTGAAATTTACACCATAAATATAATTTGAAGTTTTATACAACAATAATAGATGGTATACCCTAGCTCACATCTCACGTCAACAAAATTAAATTGAGAAGATAATAAAATCTATAATAAATTATTATAAAATAAAAGGGTATCTTAACATACTAAAAAAAGAAAAATGTCCCTAATAAAACAAGACACACATATAACTTGTTGTGAAATTTTGCATGCTTTAACATTGAAACAGAACTGGATTCCTCTTTATCTTTATCTTTGTCACTAGTTTTTTCATCGTCACTATCTTCCTTAGGATTGTTGAAATTGGAAGGAATATTTGTGTCTGGTGCAGACTCATCGTCACCGGACATTGGACTAGCTGGAGATGGAGAATCTTCGGACGGCTTTTGAAGACTCTTAGGCAACCCTTGTCCATGAGTCACATTAATTTTGAAATGTTGTCCATTTTTGCATTGTTCACCATCATAATCACTAGAGAAGAAGTATGTTGCCCCTTCTTTCAGTAAAGGAACTGCCACGGTTACTGGATGTATATCAGTGTTGGACGGATCAACTGATGACCATTGGATTGTGTCCTTGTCTTGTGCATCATCATAATCACATTGTTTGTATGTGGTGAAATTGTATGTTTGAACAAGAGAGTGGTTATTGTCTGTGTTGAAAACTACATTTTACAAAACAAACAAAGTCAAATTATGTCGTGTGAAATTATTATTATTATAAAAGAAATAAAGATTGTATATTTTTCATCCACATTTTGATGTCAATACTAGTGATTAGAAAAACCTAAAGACACACTAAGAATACACATAAACATTTCAAAAGCGAATGAGAAATTAACAAACCAAAACCTTAATCCTAGAACCAAACAAATTAAAGAAATGAAAACGAGTCCACTCATAATATCAAAAGAGAATATTTGTACCAAAAGAAAGGAATATTACAAAAAGGTCCAGCAACTGTCACTTTGGCATTTTGAGTATAAGATAAGATTCTTCTGTTTTTTTTTTCCTTCCTATTTTACAAAAGAGACAAACGGTAACAGTAAATTTCTTTGTTAATCTGTTTTGCTAAATGGAAGAGTGAATGCTTGAGTTGGGACCTATTTTGGGAATAATGTTGGTTGTGACAGATTTCAGAACAAGAATAGTACATAGTTCCCTTTTGTTAGTGCTTCCAATTTAAGCATAACTTTTATAAATTGACTAAATGCCACACATAGCCCAAAAACAGCATACAAGTACATCACAGTGGGGAGATAAAAACATAACCACTTAGGTGTCACACTATATATAGTGATCATAATTCATAATAAATAGTATAGTTGAAAGTTTTAACCAATTTAATTTTATGCCACTTTCATAAACTACTTGTGAAGAGAAAGTAGATCCACTATTGCAAGTGTTGACATTTTATTCTAAAAAATGTTTAACTTTGATACACTATTAATGTAAAATAATTTACACCATCAATCCCAAAAAATTGTGTATGTATAACTTTTATGATGGCTATAATCAAAGTCAAGTTTTTCTATAATCTAATGATTATAAGTGATTGACGATTAAACTCACAATTGAGTGTAAATTGGAGATTAGATCAGTGGATTGAAACTAGAGTATGTATGCCATAAGAAGTAATTCAATGCAAAAACTAAAAGCAGATAGAGATCATGATCATGTACTATAGGTTATAGTTTAATTATATCATGATATATGTTCCAAAAAGGTATAGACATAAAAAAAAAATCAAAGACCATAGTAGACATTAAATGTAAAATCACTTACTGAGGAAATCTCCCAAGCTGAATTCTTTCTTGGCAACCCACTTCTGATAATTAACGGTTGGCTTTTCAAGATTGTCAAACCAGCCTAAAGAATCTCCCACTGTGTAATTTTTGTAAGCTCCAACAGAACCTAAGAAACATGAGAGAAAAAGACAAGAAAGAGTTGAGAATAGAAGAAACCATGATGAGTTTCTTCTATGTTCCATTATTCTTGGCGTAAGTGAAATGTGAATAATGGCAACTAGCAGAGGCAAACTAACAACTAAATACTAGCTTTTATGACTGGCTCAGTGGATGAGAATGTAGGATTCATATGCTGCCAGCTATGTTAACATGTGATTTTTATAGTTTAAGAAGCCTTGTCTTTCTGTTGAATTAATTACTAAAATACTACTGCTCACTATTTCATTTCATGTCGGTTTTTAAATGTGTTGTGTCCTACAAGCATGTTATTTGGTATAATAGCTATTTTGGTATCTAAATTATTAAAAATACCTAATAATTTAGTATCTTACTTTATAAAATGATTTTAATCATTGAGGAGTCTGAGGAACAATGATAACAATTCCAGACTAATAGTTGATAGAGTATGAGTCAACTTTAATACATATTCTCTTAATTCATTTTTAGTAAATATTTGCAATGGAACATATGAAAATAATACTCATATTTTCTCTTAGCCATAGTCCAAATTTTATTTTTATAATTTAAAGATGAAAATAGTAATTCACTTTCTATAAAAGAATACAAAGAAATTTGCAATGGAATAGAATCTCTCTATGCTATGTAAAAGCCATAAGGAAAACCAAGTTTCAAGCATTAGAAGTTCCCAAGTGCATAGACCTCAAAGTTTGGGGTCACATGATCTTCACTCAGCTGTAATAGTAATTAGCATCCCAACATGATAAAGCCATAAGAAAGTAGACACGTGGTAGAAGCCATAGCGGTAAGTCGGTGGCATTCTGACAGTGCATGTGTCTCATAAAAATATGGATAGGATAATTGGGTGGGGACGTAGGGTTTGTATAATATAATAAGGATATGCTTTTATTTTCTAGTGCAATATAAAAAACTAAAATGTTTCAATAACACTCCTTTATACTCGCAATATTTGGTTAATTGTGTAATAATATGACTAATTCAGTTGGATAGATGATTGATTTAATACACGTTAAAAATTGTGTTTGATTCATAGTAGTCAAGCTATAATTTCTAATCGTGAATTCAATTAATCTTTGATTCAACTAAATTAACCATATATTAACAAGCATGAATGTAAAAAAAGTCTAAAAAAAAAAGCGTGAACTCCTCGTCAATGGTCGATATATAATTGGAGACACTAAATATAACACTAGCATCACCAACTATAGTCGTCGACATAGATGATTAATCATTCGATTGAAATTTTTAGATATGGTAGATCTTTGATAAAAAAAACAATCACAATCAACTTTTACTAAAAGAAAACCCAAGGAAAATAAACATATTGGTTATTGAAAATGACACGAATTTCATCTAATTTTGTGATATGATAAAATGCAACACTCCATCAACAGCTCAGGCATTTGGTGTATCTTTGGTCTTTAGTGCAATGTTCGAATTGTACACAGCTAATTCAATCATGCACCAAATAGATATAATATATAACTACTTGCTTTTGACTTTGCATTCAACAATTTTGCCCTGAAAGTGATATCTAAACTCCAATATGCATAATGCTATTTAATTATTTCGGCTATCATTTGGATCAACTGTATCAAATTAACTTTTATTCCTGTGTGGTGTACTTCAATATTTTTATAATATTATAAGGAAAAATACAAACATAAAGAACCAAACAAGCCAGACTAAGCATCCTCAAATATAAGGTGGCTAAACCTTAATATAGCAAGACAAGAATCCGTTACTGTCCATGGAAAGCCTACTAGAATGGCATAAAGTTAGCTAAACTGATATTCACTCTTTCAAGTCAAAAGAGGGAAGGAAAAAAAAAATTCAAATTGAGAACTCCATCTCTGGATCATATAATCAAACGTGGTGTGTACCTCAACACCACGGTGTTTCACATATAAATTGGTCAAATTAGTGGACTATTGAGATGAGATAAATAGTTCCAAAAAAATTGAATGGATCAAAATCGTTCCAGAAAAACTTAAGTATAGTGGGATTAAATGCTTTCCATCATAGATATTCGGCATATCAAGGTTTGGCCACTCTAGTGGGGATGGATATAGGAGAAGTGATTGGTGGTAGCTTTTGCCTTCACGTTCTTTATAATTTCATCTGTAAACTTGAAAAATGGCACCAACTTGCAAGTTTTTTTAAATTAATAACATCCAATTTTCTCTTTCAAAAAAAAAGTCATTCAAAAAAAAATTGAATAGACCAAAATCGCACACATAATTCAAACTACAAGGAACAAATGCGTAGTTAATTTTACCCATTGGTGTTTAAGTTCCACATTAATTAAAAATAAAGAAAATGTCGTATGTATAAGAAATCTCTTGCTAACGAGTGTCACCGGGGCACTCTTTAAGCATACCAAAACAAGTAATTATTCTTTAAAAAAGTAAAATATTTCGATTTCCAATACATTGATTACACGCATTTTTATAAATACTTGCTATTTATAGCTCTTAAAGAATGTCTCAAGGACACTCGTTAACATTTCTCAAATAAGAAAGGAGATTCATGTACCTAAGATCTAAATATTTTGGATGGAGATGCGGTGTCTAAACTTAGTTATAGTTAGGGCCGGCTCATAGCCCGTCGAGGCTGGGCTACGTCACCGGACCTCGATTTTTTGGGGCCCAAAACATATTTTTTTTCTATGTAAGGCAATTAATTAATATATATATATATATATATATATATATATATATATATATATAGATCTTAGTTATAGTTAGGGCCGGCTCATAGCCCGTCGAGGCTAGGCTACGTCACGGGACCTCGATTTTTTGGGGCCCAAAACATATTTTTTTTCTATGTAAGGCAATTAATATATATATATATATATATATATATATATATATATATAGAGAGAGAGAGAGAGAGAGAGAGAGAGGGGTAATGCGAAAATTATACAAACAAATCTTAGTGCAGTGGCGCACCCATTTGTGATTGGGTGAGGGGTTGAGGTTTCAACTCTCACCAGAGTTTTTGGGGCCCATTTTTTTTTTTTGTTAACATTAAAAATCTAAGACGACCTTGGTTATGGTTATTATGTATGATCATTAAACAAAATTGAAGAGACATTTAACTTTTAGTATGTACATTTAAAGTCAGTTTGCATGAACTATTTAAAGTCTTCTTCATCGTTAAGGTAAGTCCTTTTTCCCTCTAGGTTTCGTTTCTTTTCAGTAAATGGACATCAACGAAGAAAATATTGACGCACTCAACGACATAATCAAAGAATAAAATGTTGGTGTGGTTAGCAATGAAGTGGAAGTTAAAAACACAAAATTAGTAGGTTCTACAAGACATTCTTCTATGGGCACAAACATAAATGAATAGTATTTGGTCACACACACAACAAAGTTTTTTTTTTCTCAAAATACTAAATCATTTTACTATCAAATTTTTTTCTATCATTAGAAAAAAAATCTTCTAATGCGTGCGTGCTCAAACACTATTCATTTATGTTTGTACACATAGTAGACTTCCTCCTCAGATTCTACAAGTGTATTTACCACTGATAAAGTCTTGCATAGAAGGGAGAAATCATGCGTGGAGTAGAATGATTTTGAAAGAGGAAAGAATGAAGATGCGTTTTTTGGGTTTTGGAAGAGGAAAGAAGCAAGAGACGTTAGTTTGCTGGGTGAATTTTTAAATTATATTTAAGAGTAATTTTGTCATTTTGAGGTGTAATTAAGAAGAGTTTTCTCTAACGCAAATTTAGTTCCCCTTTAAAATCTTAGGTTGAATTTTTGCAAGATCAAAAGTTCTTTCTAGAAAAAGTTTTCTCGTACACAAATTTGGTTCCCTTTAAAAACTTAGGTTGAATTTTTGCAAGATCAAAAAGTTCAAAACTATTATTTCATGCGATTTTATATTTCCTTTAATTGATTATTTTAATTATGTACGATTTTGAATAGAAAATAATTCTCTTATGCAAATTTTGGCATTCTAAAATTTTATCACATTGATGAACTGAAACCCAGTTCACTTAAACTTCCGCAAACTCAATAGCATAAGCATACACAAACATATGGAAATCCAATTTATGTAAAATTTGTGTTCTTGTTATCCTTAATGTTTAATAACATAGAAATACGTGAATTAAGTTCATGTAAACAAGCACAAACTAAAATTACGTAAACATATGCAAATTCAATTTTCGTTAAGTTTTAATTTCTAAACATACATAAATTTAATAATGTAAGGATATAATGTAAGTCTAAAATTAAAACTTTAAATTATACTAATCAAGGGAAAAAATTATTTATTATTTTTTAATTTTAATTAAATTTAAGTATAACCAAATATATGTGTGACTAGAAAAAGTCAAAATTCAATAAACGACATCCTTTTTTTTATATCATATCATTAATTTCAAAATACACTTAAAATATTGGTTATCAATATAAATTAGTTCAAACTAATAGTGTATATTTATACTAAAATTTTAAGTCTTACTTTTAAAACAATAATAAAAACTCTTTTCTTTGACAAAAATTAATAGAAAATCAATTGCTAATACATAAGAGATAATAAATTATTGGTTAATTTGAAAACCAACCGAACGGCCATAATAATAATACAATATTTATCAACCCATTTAGGGTTGGCTTGTGATCTTGGAGTGTGCTTTTCTAAAGGTCTCAGGTTCGATTCCTTCAAATGCCAATTTCGATAGACAAGTCTACGCATAACTTTGTTCTGGCTTAGAACGAGCTCCCACAAGTGGGGTGAAATTGGTCCCTCGGATTAGTCGGTCTTTGGATCGGATACCGAGTTTTCAAAAAAAAATACAAGATTTATCTAATCTAAATAATAATAATAATATAGTTGGGTGTACAATAATAACTAGTCAAATAATTTAATTTTTTTAGAAAATAAATAGTCAAATAATTTATCAAATAATACTAGTCAATTAAAATTTTATATTTTTGAATAATAACTAGTCAAATAATTTTTTTTAAGCAATAACTAGTCAAATAATAACAACATGACATAAAAAAAATGATAAAAGAAAAAAGTGAGTAAAAAAAATGAAAAAGGGTCAAAATAGGAGCGGTTAGAAGCAATGAGGTAACGGCTAGAAAAAAGGGATAGAAAGGAAAAAGTGTTAAAAACGTGATATCCAATCGTTGGATAGATCCAACGGCCAAGATCAATTCAATATTCGACCGTTAGAATCATGATTTATAAAAGAAACCCAAACGTTGCAATCACGAAACAGAACACACACACTCTCAAAAATCATCATCGTTATTGTTACAAGAGAACAAACAAGAAATCTTTGTGGGTGTGTGTTAAGGTTACAAAAGTTGATTACGTTGTTGAGGGTGGCGACTACAGACGAAGAAAGAGGAGGAGGGGTAGGAGGAGAAGGTGAGACGAGGAACAGTCGAATTCACGTGTTTCTTTCGTCGATCTTCTCTAGTCTTGGTGGTGTTTTTGGATCTAATCTTCAAGAATCTCATAATATTACTGTTATGGCTTCTAGAGCTGTCATTGCTCCTACCGAACAAAACCAACCCAGAGGTTTGTTTTTTCTTCTTTTCTTACGTTTTTTGTTGTGTTTTATTTGATTCTGAAAAATTGAAGATTGAGGGTGATTTAGTAATTTTAGTTATTAGGGTTTATGTGATTGATTCTCTTGAACATGTTGATTTTTTGTTTATTAAACTTTGAAGCTTTCTGTGATTATTTGTTTATGATATCTTTGATTTGATTCTGAGATGAAATATGAGGGTGATTTGGTAATTTTGGTTATCAGGGTTTAGTTGATTTTCTGGAAAGTTTTGGTTTTTTGTTTGTTTATTTTCTAAAGTTTGAATCTTTTGCAATTATTTGTTTTCGAGATGAAATATGAGGCTGATTTGGTAGTTTTTATTAAGTATTTACGGTTTATATAATTTTCCAGAAAATGTTGATTTTTTATTCATCAATCAAAGTTTGAATCTTTGTGTGATTATTTGTTCAGTGTGTAAATGGGTCTATCAAATTTTCATTGATTTTGAAATAAAATCTGAGGGTGGTTTAGCTAAGTATTAGGGTTTATGTCATTCTCTGGAAAATATTCAGTGAATTAATGGGTGGTGCCTTGTACATTTTTCTGCTATGGTGTGATTTATGATTTTTGTTCAGTGAATTAATGTCTGATTTATGATTTTTGTTAATGGAATTAGGTGAGAATAAGCAAAAGAATATGGGGGTTGAAGGAAGAAACAGAAAAGTACTTCAAGATATCCAAAATCTTGTGATCAACCCTGCAGATCTTGGTGCTAATGCTAATGTCACCAAACGCCTCACAAGGTGCTGATTCCATAATTTTACAATTGAAATTTAATCATTACCTCATGTTATGTATCTTTATAATTTGCCTGATTTTATTTGTTTTTATTGTTGTTGCAGGGCTCAGTTAGCGGCTCTTGCTCAAGCCGCAGCCGAGAAGAACAAGGTACATTTCTTGTTGCTGTTATCATGTTTACTTTGTATTTCCTTAATACATTGTATCTCTAAATTTGTTTTGATGGAACTTTTTTTGTTTTTGTAGAACTTTGTTCCTGCAACAAGGGTGGAACAAGCTCAGAAGCCTGCAGAACCTGAAGTTATTGTCATCAGCTCTGATGAAGAATCTGAGGAAGTGAAGGAGAAACAAGCTGTTAAAGGAAGAAAAATTAGAGAAAGATCCGCCAAGAAAATTGTCAAGACCTTTAGTTCAGTGCTTTCAGCTAGAAGCAAGGTTAATTTCTTTAATCTTATGAAATATGGTCTATGTGACTTGTGGTGCCATTTTTGAATGTAGACTAATAATAAGTATGAACATAATTTGTCAAACACAGGCTGCTTGTAGAGTTGTGCCCAAGGATTTGGTTGAGAACATTGATGCATCTGATAAGGATAATGAATTGGCTGCAACTGAGTATATTGATGACATCTACAAGTATTACAAACTCTCTGAAGTAATGTTCTATACTTTATTTTGTGTTTCATCGCTATATATATGTCTATTTTTTTTTTAACATTCTCTAATATTGACTTTGATGAATGACACAGGATGATGTTCGTGTACATGATTACATGGCTTCACAGCCAGATATAAATGCTAAGATGAGATCAATTCTTATTGACTGGTTGATTGAAGTGCATAGGAAATTTGAACTCATGCCGGAAACTTTCTATCTGACTCTCAACATTGTTGACCGATTCTTGTCCACAAAGGCTGTACCTAGAAAGGAACTTCAGCTTGTTGGCATAAGCTCAATGCTTATTGCATCCAAGTATGAAGAGATTTGGGCACCAGAGGTAGAACTCCTTTTATTTTTTATATTCTTTATCGAATGTGCCTATGATGAAACAATAACACTAGAAACCTATATGCTGTATGGTTTATTGAATGTCTCTTTGTTTCATTTGTGTATACAGGTCAATGATTTTGTATGCATATCAGACAATGCATATGTAAGAGAACAGGTTCTGGTTATGGAGAAAACTATCTTGAGAAATCTGGAATGGTATTTGACAGTTCCTACTCCTTATGTCTTTCTGGTTCGGTACATCAAAGCCTCCACCCCATCTGACAAAGAGGTAATATATCTTACATAGTTTGATTTTGGAAATTATTAAGTGCCATGTGACTGATGCAATTTAGAATGGAATGGCCTTCTCTAATTGTGGATTCTGTTTTTGTCAATGTAGATGGAAAGTATGGTGAATTTCCTTGCTGAACTTTCTATGATGCATTATGCTACTGTATCCTCATACTGCCCTTCAATGATTGCTGCTTCTGCTGTATACGCGGCAAGATCAACCCTTGAGAGGAGCCCTTTTTGGACTGATACTCTGAAGCACTACACAGGCTACTCTGAGGAACAACTAAGGTATATAATATCAGCAAAACCATATCTGATGAAACTGAACATGAAACTAGATGTTTGTTTTATGCGTTTGTTGTGTCAAAGAAACTAACATTTTGTTTATTTATCTGTCAGGGATTGTGCCAGACTCATGGTGAGCTTTCATTCTGCTGCTCCAGAGAGTAGGCTAAGGGCAATTTACAAGAAATTCTGTAGCTCTGATCGTTGTGCTGTTGCTCTTATGACTCCAGCCAAAAACTTGTCTTCAGAATCTTGATTAGGTTCTAGTTTAGGGTTGTCTTTTGGATGATTGTATCTACTATATCGGTATACAATGATTTAGCTAATTGACTTTTGAAACTTATGCCTGGTTTCATTTAGGAGTGATCATTACTGTCATGATCCTTTTTGCTGTTTTTTTAAGTGTTATAAGTTTGTAACAATCTAAGAGAATCATTGACCCTGCCTCACAGGTTTATTCTTTTTGTAGTTATATGCTATTGAATGGAATTTTAGTATTTGCAAATTCTTATGCTGGTTTTGTCTATGGTGTGATTGCACACTTTACCTTCTCGTTCCATTTTTCTAACTTCTATTCATAACTTTATACTGAACACTTTTATACTCTTAGCTGTATTTTATTATCAAATTTTTCATCAAGCAAACATCGACTGTCTGTCCTTGATATTTTTGGAGGAATTCCGACTGTATTTTATCATCATAACTGTGAAAATAATGTTAGTTTATCTGCCTTGTTGGCTTCATATTGTTTTTATGATGGCATTAATATGGTTGTTATATATATGGTTTGGCCCTAAAGGGCAAAATTGAATCAAGGTAGCCAACTGTTATAGAATAATAAAGTTTAACAAGAGTTTTTGCATTATTATGAAAAAAATACATAAAGCTCTCTATTCTTCTTGATACTGTATTTGTTAATCTTGCCAAACCCCACAAATAAAATTGCTAATACCAGTTTGCCAAATTTGTTGCTAGCTGCATATTTCCTTCATTCCCAACTAAGCTAAATGACTTCTATTGATGGTTTCTTGGTGTTGAGCCAATATATGTACTCTAACTTGCATGGTTAAATCTATCTCCTTGGAAGAAGCTGTTGACCATGTTTTATGTCTTCACTGTTGCTAATTAGATCATGCAGCTTAGCACTTCTATAGTACTTCACCAAATGTGATGCCACAAAATGGCCATCAAAATAATTATAGATTTTTCTTCTCGCTTTAACTTTGATGACCATTTTGCCCGCATTTTTATTCTCTCTACTAGAAAGTATGAGAATTATCACAACCCAATGATTTTCAAGTTTGTCACCTAATTTCAATAATATTTCAACAAAAGGATTGTAACATCGCTAAAGTGTTTTGAATTTTGATAATACAGCTGATCATTGGTGCAGCAAACTTTGGGATTCACGATTGATGGTGAATATCTACTGTTTTTATAAAGAGAAAAGGGTTGATAGTTCAAATGGTTTTGCAGAAGAATAATGATTATTGTTATAAATTATATGATTTTACTCAAATGATGGTTGGTTGCAATTGGTTTTGCTTAGGAGTGTAATGTTGTGATTTTTTTAAGTTGTAATTAAATTAACAATTAACCATATATGCTTTCTTATAAACTATTACGGAAAGTTAATAGTCAATCAAACATGCCTGAAACCATAAGAACAAACATAAAATCTTGATAAATAAGATTTACGACATGTTAATTTCCAAAGAATATTAAGAATACAGAGATTAATTGTTATTCTCTAGTAGTCTTTTATGATAGTGATTTTGAAACATAAGGAGAGAAACGAGCACTCATCGACGTTATAACACCCTCAAATTTTAAATAATATAATTATGGATTTAAAAAATATTTACAGAATAATTTGATTATCTAAATGTTTTTGTCATGAAAAAAGATAAATTATTATCATTATCTCTTAAATTCATAAAGCAAGGAAGATCCACCAGGAGAAATGCCATAACCTCTAGTTCAGTACTTTCAGCTAGAAGCAAGGTTATGCCTTTATTCCCTTATTTTCTATTTCTCATATATATATATATATATATATTTATATATATATATATGTAATATAGTTTTGGATTTAGAGTTCTATTTTTCAATGTACACTAATAATAATAAGTATGAACAATATTTGTCAAACTCAGGCTTCTTGTAGAATTGTGCCAAATGATTTGGTTGTGAATATTGATGCAACTGACAATGACAACGAATTGTCTGCAACGGAGTACATCGATGACATCTACAAGTTTTACAAACTCTCTGAAGTAATGTTCTATATGCTTTGTTTTGTGTTCTTTATATTTATCACTAACTCTTTTGGAATTCTCTAATGTTTTGAATTTGATGAGTGACTTAGGTCGATGTTCATGTACATGATTACATGGCTTCACAGCCAGATATAACGGCTAAGAGAAGATCAATTCTTGTTGACTGGTGGATAGACGTGCGTCGAACATTCAAACTCATGCCAGAAACTTTCTATCTGACTCTTAATATTGTTGACCGATTCTTGTCCACAAAAGCTGTTCCTAGAGAGGAATTTCAGCTTGTTGGCATAAGCTCAATGCTTATAGCATCAAAATATGAAGCGAAAGGAGCACCAGACCTTATTTTTATATGGTTTATTTAAAATGACTTTGATGAAATAAGCTCAATGCTTATATGTTATATGGTTTATTGAGAGTGTCTTCCATGTGTGTGTATAGGTATAATGACTTTGTATTGATATCAGACTATGCATATGTTAGAGAACAAGTTCTGGCTATGGAGAAAATAATCTTAAGAAATCTGAAATGGAATTTAGCAGTTCCTACTCCTTATGTCGTTCTTGTTCGGTACATCAAAGCCTCCGCTCCAGCTGATAAAGATGTATGAATTTCTTTGTAGTTTTATACTTTGATTGTGTAAATTGTTCAAGTGCAGTGTGATTGATGCAGTGTGGAATGGAATGGCCTTATTTAATTGTGGAATTTGTTTTTGTTAATGTAGATGGAAAATATGGCGAATTTCCTAGCTGAACTTTCTATGATGCATTATGCTACTGTATCATTGTACTGTCCTTCAATGATTGCTGCTTCTGCTGTATACGCAACAAGATCAACCCTTGAGAGGAGCCCTTTTTGGACTGATACTCTGAAGCACTATACAAGCTACTCTGAGGAAGAAGTAAGGTAGTAATGAAATCAACACAATTATATTTTGGTCATTCAGCCAGATGTTTATTTTCAGGAGCATATGTTTGTTTCGTGACAATGAAAGAAATCTTTGTTTATTTATATTGTCAGGGATTGTGCCAAACTCATGATTAGCTTTCATTCTGCTGCTCCAGCGGGATTGTTTCAATCTACAAGAAGTACTGCAACACTGATCGTTGTGCTGTTGCTCTTATGACTGCAACACTGATTCTAGTTTAGGGTTGTTTTTTTGGATGATTGTATCTACTATCGTTATACAATGAATGATTTAAATGTTATGCATTGAAGCTTTTGTATGGTTTGATTTATGAGACAATCATAGCCTTGCGCAGAGGTTGATTCTTTCTGTAGTAGAGCAAGATGTATGCTATTGAAAAATGCTTGTGATGGTTTGTTTATAGCTTGAGTATTTGGCATTCACATGGCAAATGCTTATGTTAATTCTTTTTATATTCACCCAATTTGCCTTACCATTTTCCAAGTGCAAATTTCCTTCATTGCTAACTATTATGATTTATGAGTTGAGACAAATTGAATGAAAGTAATGACTTCATTAGTTATGAGTTGAGACATCTACTATTTATATACAACCGTCTCTACACATTAAGCTATGGTGTACTAGCATGTATATATCAAATACTGAAACTAACTCTGTAGTTAGCTTACAATGCAAGTAACAGCTATAAACTAAGGTGGAGTTTTCTCACGGTGTAATACTAACTACGTTAGGAATTACTTCTATTTTGATGGTAAGTGGCAGAAATTTTTTTCACAATCAAATATTTCTTTGGGCTATATAAGAATTGAACAGTGTTTGCAATGAACCATTTGGAATACTAATTATGATTTCATGCTATATCTTAGTGTTGAGGCAATATATGTTCTCTAACTTTCTAGTTGAGAGAATAAAAATCCTAATTGCAGTAGAGTTCAAATTTGACAAAGGTAAAATGTTCTGATTACACAATTGATCTAACCGTTAGTTGATTTTGGGATTCAAGATTGATGGTGGTATCTACTAAGAAACTGCTGTTTTTATAAGGAGAAAAGGCTTGGATGTTCATATGGTTTAGCAGGGGTGTAGGGATTTTTTTTTAATATCAAAATTTACTCGAATAATAAGAAAAGTGCAAAGAGTACTTAACCCACGAGACGGGAAAAATATAATAAAACAAGCAACAAGTTTGAAAACCATTCAAAATACATAGATGGTCCCCCTTTTTTCCTCACTAGAAACCACCTCTAAGAGGTTGATTTTATGGTGTCAACCAAGTCTTCCACTTCCGGGTTCTTCTTCGAAGAAAAAAAAACAATTTTGAGTCTTCCAAATAAGAGTTAGTCCTTTGCGATTTTTTTTTCGTTCTAAGAGGAAGTTGAAAACTAGTCAAGAAGAATGACCACATTTCCGTCCTTAAGTTGAATAAACGTAAAATGCAGAGTTCGAACTACGGTCCCTATATATGTATATGATGTTTTTAGCAATTGAACTATATTTATAAGACGGTTATATCATCCATTCTAAATAGTACAATAGAAGGAATAAGTTTTTTTTTTAATTTTATTTAAAACTTTTGGTACAAGGAATAAGATAACTTTGTTAAGGCATACGGTAATTTTGTGTAATCCTTTGAGTTCTTAAAATAGCACGAACACCCCTGCAGAAATACCAACCTCTCTTATTTTCTTATTGAAGGACAAGAAAAAGGCATATACAAGAAAAAAAAAGGTTTATGAAAGGATGACTAAGAAGATTAGTGGAATCAACATTTACATAAATACTTTTAAATATAGATTATTTTATATTCCTTTATTTTTTTACAGAATAATTTCAATCAAAATCAATTCTAGCCACAGTAAAACCAAACACAAACTATGAATATGTTATTATATGTCTTTAATTACTCTAACAAATGTCTTAAAAGTATTTTCCTTATTTTTATGGCATTGCAAGAAGAAAACTTATTTTCTTAAGGATTCAAGAAGAAAACTTGATACACTCATCTAATAATCATAAACAAATGGAAATACATTTCATGTTATTGTTCGCGGCGATGAGAAAGAAACACTATAAGCCATAAGGGATGAATTCGACATAGGCAGCTAGTATTAGCAGGAAAGAAATTTGTCTAAATCGTTAAAATAGTTAATTGAGCTAACATAGAGTAGATGAGTGCTTTTTTCAAACTAGATACGTAGGGGAAATTAATGTAATTTTCTCTAAATTCAATTATGTCATTTCAAATATATTTCACTATGATTTTATTTATTTATGAGAGAAAGTTGGGTCAACAAAAATTAGAATTCAGTCTAAATATATCAATTTTTATTTACCCAATTTTATCTGATAAATAGATCTAGATGAAGTAACAATTAAAGTCTGTTTTTTCATTTTAATAACGTATCAAATAAATAATTCCTTTGTGTGCGTTAACTCCCTTGCCTTCTCTCAAAACAAAAAAAAAAAAAACTCCCTTGCCCTACAAGCACACAAATGTAACTTTAACCACAACTTCCAAATCCTTATGTGGTTCTGTATACTTTATTTTAAAGTAAATAGTTGTGTATACTATTATGTCATCTTCCACATGAATTGAAGTTAAGAAGCATTTATAATCAATCAACAACCAATCCTTGTTTCCAAGTGTTGCATTGATTATGATTCATAACAGTGACACTCATTTGTTGCGTACTCCCACCGTAAGGTTTTGTTTCTTTGTTTGTTTTATTGCATATAAATGGAGATTGGATGGGGTTCGTGACATTAGTTCTTCATCTAGACAATTTTTATTTTAATTATTTTCTTTAATTTTTAGATGTTTCTACAAAATAGATAAAATTGTCATCTAAGCAAAAGATTCACGAATATATATATATATATATTTCATAGAAAAATACAAGGGCTAGTTGAATTAAATTTCCTAATTCATTCAACATAACTTTAGAGGACCCTCTAAAACAACATAACTTTAGAGGACATATAACATGAGACACTTTTTTTTTGTTGGGGAAACATATGGGACACTAATCATAGTAAACTGTTAAATTATTTGTTAAAAGCTTAAATAGCTTAGATAGAGGATTTAATTATAAAAAGCATTTGAAGTTTACTTTAACAAGTTTTTCTTTTGATGTGAAATATACTTATTTTTTAATAGAAGTTTACTTTAAGTAGTTGAATAGACTTTTTGCATATATTTCTTCTTCAAATTATTAGTTTAATCCTAAATACAACCTATCAGTGAGATAGGCGTTAAAAACAAGATTTAAAAAAAAAAAATCGTTGACTCTACTCACGCCCAACAACAAATCATTTTCAAAATATATTCAAAAAAATCATTTTTAAAATGTGCCAAGCTTTTTCAACAAATAATTTAAAAATGCATTTTTGTTGTTGTTCATAAGTTGTTTTAAGCCAATTTGCACAAGTTCTACAAGATAGCTTATAATATATAGGAAAATAATTTCATTTAATTTTATTTTTTACTATAAAAATGACTTATAATTAAACAATTGTAAAATAAGTTGTTTATCCTAATATCTATTATAGTTTAAAAGATTAGTCTACGCAGTTGTTTAGAATTTTCAAATTTACATCCAAAAAAAAAAGTTGAACATGGATAATTTACATTATAGTTGCCACTATTCAACTTTTTCAAGCAAAGTTAACATGTCAAAAAAGGAAAAAGATAGAAAGTGGGATTGAAGTAACAAGCATGGACAGCTAAGCCTTGGAATGAATCAGGACCAACTGTTATTTTCTTGTTGGTAAAATGGGACCAAAGATTTTCAATTTAAAGCCATAGCCCATAGCAGCATGAAGCATGACACCATACTATTTCTTTTATAAAAAAGTTTAGATAAGTTGAATTTCATGTGCTCGCTACAACGACAGATATACTTACAAACTATCTATCAGCGAGAATTTTCCACCAACAACATAAATAAATAATATACGAGTCAATTTTTTATCAAATGAATCATTTTCCATTGATACACTATTAGTGTAACATGCTAATAATCTAAGTAGTGAATCTCACATCACATAGTTGAATTCAAATATGTAGTTAGTCATAGGATAAACTAAGACAAGATACATAGAACACAAGACAGCACAAAAGGTTTCCTAAATCTAACGAAGTGGGGTCCACAGAACCCACGGATGCCACAACAAAGTCACCTCTTTGGTCTTTTTTATTGTTCTTTTCAAAAAGCAATCTTCCATCTCTCTCTCTCTCTCTCAACAAGACTAGTGATTCCCGTTGTTGAATAACCAAGTTGCAGCCACTCTTTTGCATCTACTGCTACAATCACAAGCCTAACCACTCATTTTCATCTTCTCATGATCTTTTGTAAGTTCAAGCTTTCCCTTTTTTTTTGTCTTTTTTTGTTGAATTTTTCATCATTGCTTTAACTTGTTAAAAAAATGAGTACAAAAATAGGAAACTAGGGTTTAGTTTCATTTTGAAGATATCTCAGAATTTTCCTTTACTTTCATAAGCTTAATGCTAGTGTATGTGCTAACTCTATTCATAAGTCACTTATTTTTGGCTTGTTTTGTTCTTTTCATTCTTATATGTTGTGCGTATGTGTTTTTTTGTTGTCATGTACTTCAAATTATATAAAAAAAAAGGGAAAAAAAAAAAGAAAGAAGAAGAAGGAAATTAGAGTTCAGTTTCACTTTGAAGTAATTTGAAGAAAATTTAGAATTTTCTTTTACTTCAATTAGCTTAATGCTAGTGGTATCTCTATTTATAAGTCTCTTATGTTTGTGTTGTTTTGTTCAATACTCTTTGTTCTGTTCATGCAATATAATAAGTCCATGTTTGGTTATGCGGTGATAAAAATTGATTTTGAAAGAATCGAGTTTGTAAAATTGATTTAACTTAAATGAGTCGAATGCAAAGTGGTTTATATTTGGATACATTTACAAAAAAGTGAGTTCAACAATAATTTTAGTGTAAAAATCGCATTTAGACTCGAAAGCTACAAATTCTAGCTTCAAATTAGAATCAATTCTACTCAAGAGCAACCAAACATATCAAAATCAATTTTCACTGCTTCAAATGTGGAACCACACGCATACTTATTGTTCCTTATGTTGTTTTCTGTTCTGTATTGTACTTCATTATATGATGCTCAATTACCTTAGCTAAAGGTTGCACTTTTGTGACTTGTAGAGGGAAGCGGTTGTAGGAGATGACGAGGGTAACTCGTGATTTTGGTGATACGATGCAAAAAGAGGCAGTGCCTGCGGTGTCTTCTGATGTGGTATTTGCTACCAGTCGGTTTCCTAATTATAGAATTGGAGCTAACAATCAGATAATGGAGGCAAAGGATGACCCGAAAGTGTTATCTATGAAGGAGGTTATTGCGCGTGAGACTGCTCAGCTGTTGGACCAGCATAATCGTCTCTCAGTTCGTGACCTTGCTAGTAAATTTGAGAAGGGTTTGGCTGCGGCTGCTAAGTTGTCTGAAGAGGTGTGTGTCACCCTGCTTTCTAGTTAAAAAACTCAGATTTAGCAATATAATTATATTTATTCTTCCTTTTTTTTTAAGAGTTTTGTAATCTTAGAGTTTCTTTATGTAGCCTGATTTTAATCAAGCTTTTCATATGATGGTGAAATTCAGGCCAGACTTAAAGAAGCAGCATCATTGGAAAAACATGTTCTTTTAAAGAAACTCAGAGATTCACTTGAATCCTTAAAGGGGCGTGTGGCGGGAAGAAACAAGGATGATGTTGAGGATGCTATTGCTATGGTGAGTTATTTTGGAGATAGAGTAGGAGGATGTGTACTTCACATTCCTTTCTTCCTATTAAACAGATATTCATGTTTATCCAATTATGTGCTTAAAGAAATTCTTTGAAGCCAACGTTGTAATTAAATATTCTTATTTGTACTCTATAAAAATCATGGTCAAAGAGTGTGCATGATAACAAAGAGTTAAAAATGCATTGCAAAAAAACTTGATGATGGTTTTTTTAAATTTTTCTTAAGCTTGTAGAAGAAATTTTTATTATTTGTGCACTCTTCAGGTTGAAGCTCTAGCAGTTCAGTTAACTCAAAGGGAAGGGGAACTATTACAAGAGAAGGCAGAGGTTAAAAAACTGGCAAATTTTCTTAAACAGGTGATGCTAACTTATGTTACCTTATGGTATGCTAAAAGGATTTAACTTCAATGTTGTGAAAGAGATATGCTTTAGTTATATCTTCTATGCATGCACGTGTGAAGATATTTCCGTTACATATGCTGAGACCTGAGAGTATAGATTCATTTGCAGGCTTCTGAAGACGCTAAGAAACTTGTTGATGAGGAAAGAGCTTTTGCTCGCGCAGAAATAGATAATGCTAGGTCAGCTGTTCAGAGAGTGGAAGAGTCGCTTCAGGAGCATGAGAGAATGTCTCAAGCTTCTGGGAAGCAGGTTTGTGTTTTTCAGTTGTCATTTTCCATGTGATAAAACATGTCAAATTGCGTATTTCATTATACATTAGTGATAAATTTGACGGACTTACTATCACTTGTTTTCTTATCCATATAGTTTCAGCAACTGAGTAATTTTTGTTTGGATTTTTTTGTGTGGCTTTTTTGGGGTTTTAGGACGTGGAACAGTTAATGAAGGAGGTTCAAGAGGCTCGAAGAATCAAAATGCTGCATCAGCCAAGCAAGGTATATACGAAATAGTAGTTTCTATTTGGTCTCTTGTCTAGATATGATAGTTATAATCACTATTCAAATATCTTCTCTTTTTCTTAGTTCTAGTCTTCCTCAATAGCGTAGTTAATGGCTGAACTGTTTGTTTTTTGTATCTTTGTTATTGACATTTCTTTCCCACGTGGAATTGGATTTCTTCTTATTTTCTACAACTTCATCAAGTTATTTCAAGGAAATGAATACATTGATTGTTGATTGATTTGTAGGTCATGGATATGGAACATGAACTTCAAGCATTGAGGGCTCAACTTGCAGAGAAGACCAGACATTATCTTCGACTTCAGAAGGAGGTATGCCTGTATAATCTCATGCCAATGAAAAAAAAAACTGAATATAAAATGGAAAACATGTAGTAGTCCATATTCCTATCATTGAGGCAGTGTGAGGTTAAAATATATTTAGGGGATCTTTGAGCTATGTCTTGAACGGCAAGATGGAGAATTCCATGATGAGTTACTTGATATTTTTAATAATATAGATTAGAGTTTGAGCAAATGTTTTTATTGTCGTGAGTGAATGATAAATTTCTCCGATTAAGTGGAATAGTTACATGACTGTCTTTCATCTTAAGCTTTTTTGACTGATAGCCTTTTATCCTTCACAATGTTTTTCAGTTAACAAGGACAAAGAAAGGAGAGGAAAATGTTCCACATTTATATGAACTTGAAGGGAATGAAACCTTGGGCTCTTATTTGCAAATTCAATCTTGCTCTGATAATGCTCCAGACCTTTCAAATTGTTCAATTCAATGGTGTCGTGTATCATCTGATGGTGCCAAAAAAGAACTTATATCAGGTATTGATTTCTGCATGATGAATACATGTTAAAAGACAACAATTTCTGTTGCAGTGCTATGTTGAGCATGCAAGTAATGGCATTTTCTTGTGATGTCATTTCTATCCTTGATAATGCACTTTTCTCTTATTCAGGAGCTATAAAATCAGTGTACGCACCTGAACCATTTGATGTCGGACGGATATTGCATGTTGATATTATTTCAGAAAACCAGCACATCATACTTTCAACTAGTGGTCCAATAGATCCAGGTATCCATTCATTGAGTCATCCACATTTGATTTAGAAGTCACGGCACTGACATACATAGATTCTACATATTTGTTTATATTGAAACTATAAAGGTGTTATCTTTACGTTGCACAACCAATTTGAGCTTAAATTGCTTTTATGCAGCTGCTGGTTTGGGAACCTATGTAGAGGCACTTGTGAGAAAACATGACACTGAATTCAATGTATGTTGTTATCATTCTTGTACTTATTGCATTTTCACCCTCCTAGTGAGCATCAATGTCAGATATTGAGAAGCAATTATTGTGTTATTGTGTAAGCTTATCATTCATCACATTTACGTTCATTTTATTGGCCAATTTTTTTAAAAAGTTTTGAATGAAAGATGTTTGTAACTCGTATATCTTCTTAAGTTGACCTTGTTTTAACAAGTCTATATGGTTCCACGCTCGTAGCTACCATCTTGTAATCAAATTTTCATAAAAAGTAGTGTGTAGTCTTGGAATTTGTTCTTCCTATTTCATTATAAAAAATTTAAAGGTCAAATCTAGTCAGATTCTGTGACAATAATATGCTGTGTTTGATATTTTTCAGGTAGTTGTAACACAAATGAGTGGTTTACATCATCCAACTGAATCTATTCATGTATTTCATGTTGGAAAAATGAGGATCAAACTCTGTAAAGGAAAGACAACAATTGCAAAAGAATATTATTCAAGTTCAATGCAGGTATTTCAAACTGTCGATGCTTTCTGGTTCAACATGATTCTTGCTCGCAACTTGAAAATTTGTTTTCACATTCTATCGTTCATTATCTTTTGTATTTTCATTGAACATCGAAAAGAGCTATATTTTGATTACGACGACTGATGTGCTTTTGGTCTTGTTTTCTTTAGCTTTGTGGAGTTCGAGGCGGTGGAAATGCTGCAGCACAGGCACTATTTTGGCAGCCAAAACAAGGGCTTTCTTTTGTATTAGCTTTTGAATCAGAGCGAGAAAGGAATGCAGCCATCATGCTTGCAAGGAGATTTGCATTTGACTGTAATGTATGTCTTTCTCAACGACTTTTACGCTTCTGCTCAAATTTTACCAGTCAGATGAGAAAATCAATTATTGATATTACCTACACGGCTACACCTGCATAACAAATCATGAATATGTTGAAATATCAACAGCTAATTTTTTCATTAATATAATTGAAGCACCGACACATACACAAACATCGGATGCGACATTGACATTGACATGTTGACAAAAGTAATAATTTGAGAAAGTGAAATATTAGAATGTAACCACATGTGTCACGTCGGATACCGGACACACCTTCAACCTGAAGTGTCAGTCCTACATGTCATCTACTTTATAATTGTTCACTGTAGGAAAAATAAATCCTTTACTTTGTTCTTTATTGATTTTCATTGGTATAATGGCAGATCATGCTTGCTGGACCAGATGACAGAGCTCCATTAGGGACATGATGAGTCTCCTTAAAATCTTACTTATTTCCCACTTGTAATTAATTATGAGTTTTGTTTCTACCATGTATTATACATAAGTTTTAACAGTGAACTGTGGCTTGTTATATTATATTGGTAAGCTGGTAATGATTCATATCTTGTGGTGTGAATCATTTAATGTAATTTTGTTTGATCAACACTTAGGCATATTTTTGTTTGCCTTTGTGAGTGAGTTGACAAAAGATTTATAGGTTACATATTATAGAATGGTTGCAAATGGATTGTATTTGATTTACAATCTCTATGAGAGAATTCTCATTCTCATTCTCATTGCACTTATTTATGGACACTGGCCTTGTAGACAGGAAATATGTAATATTTTGGGGTGTTAGATTTACACAGAATAACATTCCTTGCCTAAAGGTTTACATCGTCATTGTTGAGAATTTAATTATTTGGCCCTTGTGAAACAGAAATAGAGTTTTATCTTAGTCACTGATTATACACTTACCGTTAATCTTTTCAAACAATTTCTTCACCAATTTTTTATGGCAATTTCTATGGTACACCCAATAAATTTGGGTGTATCGGTACACCAAGTCGTGAAATTAGTAATAAATGAATGACTTAAATATGCATTTCATCCCTACAATTATGGGTCGTTTGAAATTTTATCTCTGAGCTTACTAATCCTTTCATTTTGCCCCTGCAAATATTAAGCATTTAAAAATTCGTCCTAATTAAAAAAAACTTGCTGAGGTGGATGGTAATTAGATACGTGGCAACTGGGCACTGGGTATTTGTCAGGGCACGTAAGCAGAAGGTGCTTGCAATTACATTTTTGCCCTTAATGAATCCAGACTCGTGCATAAAGACCATTTTACCCATGGCTCCATCCTTTCTTCTTCCCTCCTCTTTGACAATCAGAAACACGAATTGGGGCGAAAATTGTTCTAGGGTTAGAGTTGAAACACGAATTGGGGGGAAATTGTTGAGAAGAACTCGTTTGAAACTTGATTGCCGCACAAAATTGGTGTTTGGAATCTATATTGGAACGCAAATCACTATATAGAACTCGTTTCTATAAAGCTGTCGTGAAGAAGAAAAACCCAGGTTTGTATAAGCCATTTTCAAAATACGTTACCTTTGTTTGTTTTTTCAGTGAAATACTTGATAAAAAACATGTGAGTTTCTATTTTCGCATACTTAGTGTGCTTCGTTTTTGTACCATTTTTGTGTTGCTGAGTGAGTGTATTTTTCTTTCAGAATGTCTATTTCCGTTTCAATTCACTATGGAGGACGTTTTGTTAGGGATTAGTTAATCAATTATACTGGGGGGAATGTAAACTGTTTGAAGGCTTAGATATTGAGAAGTGGAGTTATTATGAAATATGTGGTATTGTAGAACAAGATCTGGAGGTTAAAAAGCAATATAGGTTGTGGTGGATGCCTGATGAAGATGTTGACTTCAGGATCATAAGATTAGATGAGGATGCAAGTGAGATTAAGGATTATGTTGTTAAAAAAAAAAGGGTTGTTAACATATTTGTTGAGCATAATGTAGATGATATAAGTCAGTTAGTAGACATTCCAAACTGTGTGATTAGTAGTCAAGTAGGCGAAAGCTCAAACTATGTTGAGGGTAATGAATTAGTTGAAAGTTCATAAGACAATATGTACATTGAGAAAGGAAGGGCAGATATGGTATGTCCTGATGAAGACAATGTGGATGAGGGTGGTTCAGGTAATAGTGATGAAGATGAGGATGAGGCATATGATCACTTTGATGACAGTGAGGATGAGAGGGCATTTTGTCTTGAGGATGAGTTTGAATTCAATGATCATTATATGGATGGTAAACCTCAAAATTCATACAAACCAACAAATGACAACCCTACAATTGATAAACCTTCAAATGATAAACCTACCAAACCAAAGAAAAAAGCAAAGGGTGTTGAACAAGAGGAACATGCTGACCCTGAGTGGGAGAAGGAATGTGAAAGTGAAGAATTACTATCAGATGACCCTGATGATTCTGATTCTGAGGGATCGCCAAAATACCTTGAATTTAAGATGGGTGAACTAACAAAGGACTATAAGTTCAAAGTAGGTATGGACTTTAAGTCAATTGCAGATTTCAAGGAGGCAATTACTGAGTGGTCAATATTAAATTTAAGACAAATAAAGTTTGTGAAACAGGACAAGGAAAGATGTAGGGCAGTGTGTAAGAATCCAAAGTGCAATTATGTGGTTCATTGTAGCAAAGTGACAGACAACCACACATTTAAAGTAAAGACATTAAGTGGGGACCACACATGTGCTAAGTCTTTAAAAAAAACAAGTGCTACTTCCAAGTGGGTGACAAAAGAAGTGCTTCCAAAGATAATGACAACCGGCGACATGCTTGTCAAAGATATAATGAAGGACTTGAGGAGGACTCATTTAGTTGATGTATCTTTTCATATAGCTTGGAAGGCAAAGAAAATGGCTAAAGAAATCATTGAAGGTGATGCTAAGAAACAATATACTCTGCTTTGGAGGTATGCTGCTGAGTTGCACATAGTTTCATTGGGAAATATCCTCAAAATTAATGTGGAGAGAACACTATTAACAAATCAACCAAGGTTCAACAAGTTTTACTTCTGCTTTGAAGGTTGTAAAAAATGATTTTTGAGTGGATGTAGGCCTTTCGTTGGAGTGGATGGATGTCATTTGAAAACAATGTATGGAGGAATACTACTGGTTGCTGTTGGAAGGGATTCAAATGATCAGTATTACCCATTGGCTTTTGGAGTGGTTGAGAATAAGACTAATGATGCTTGGAGGTGGTTCTTGACACTGTTACTTAATGATATTGGCACTGACAGGAGATGAGTGTTTATATCAGACCAACAAAAGGTATTAAGTAGGTTATGTTTTGAGATGAATGTGTACTTTTGTTTTGTTTTGTTATGCTTACTTATGATTTATTTTTGATATTCATCCAGGGATTGATTCCAGTTTTAGAAGAATGGTCTGACAGGCTTAAACATAGATTATGTTTGAGACATTTATATGCTAACTTCAAGAAGAAGTTTGGAGGAGGGACCCTGATTAGAGACTTAATGATGGGAGCAGCAAAGGCAACATATTTCCAAGGTATCTTTATAATATTCTTATTAGTATTCATAATGATAATAATGATAAGTTAGTTAGGTTTTAGAGTGTAACGTTTTTGAAACCGGTAGCTGAGGTAAGTGGGGGTTTGTTAACTGCGGAGCAAGTGAAGAAGTCCTTGGATGGTGAAGCTAGTGTGTTCATGTTGTTTGCTTCCTTGAAGGAAAGTAAGGAGAAGAGAAATGGTGATTTGCCAGTAGTGCAAGAGTTTCCAGAAGTATTTCCCGACGACATTACTGAGTTGCCACTAGAGAAAGAAGTCGAGTTTGCAATTGACTTGGTGCCAGGAACGAGTCCTATCTCGATTGCACCGTATCGGATGTCTGCATCTGAGTTGAATGAGTTGAAGAGGCAGTTGGAAGAGTTGCTTGAGAAGCAGTTTATTCGACCGAGTGTTTCGCCTTGGGGTGCTCCTGTGTTGTTGGTTAAGAAGAAGGATGGAAGCATGAGGTTGTGTGTGGATTATCGGCAGTTGAACAAAGTGACAATTAAGAATCGGTATCCGCTTCCGAGGATTGATGATTTGATGGATCAGAAGGTTGGTGCAGTGTTGCAGTGGGAATCACCTAAGTCTGTTTTTGAGATTAGAAGCTTTCTTGGATTGGCAGGTTATTATCGGAGATTCATCGAGGGATTCTCTAAGTTAGCGTTACCATTGACGCAGTTGACTCGGAAAGGGCAAGCTTTTGTTTGGGATGCCAAGTGTGAGAAGAGTTTCCAAGAGTTGAAGAAGAGGTTGACTTCAGCTCCAGTGTTGATTTTGCCGAATCTGAAGGAATCGTTTGTTGTGTATTGTGATGCTTCTAGGATGGGTCTTGGTGGTGTACTTATGCAGAATCGTCAAGTGGTAGCTTATGCTTCGAGGCAATTGAAAGTGCATGAGAAGAATTATCCGACTCATGATTTGGAATTGGCGGCAGTTGTGTATGCTTTGAAGATTTGGAGGCATTATCTTTATGGTTCTAAGTTTGAAGTGTTTAGCGATCACAAGAGTTTGAAGTATTTGTTTGATCAGAAAGAGTTGAACATGAGGCAAAGAAGATGGATGGAATATCTTAAGGATTTTGATTTTCAGTTGAGTTATCATCCTGGGAAGGCTAATGTGGTAGCAGATGCTTTAAGTATGAAGACTTTGCATATGTCTGCTTTGATGGTTAAAGAGTTGGAATTAATTGAGCAGTTTCGATATTTGAGTTTGGTTTGTGAATTGACACCGGTTAGTGTGAAGTTGGGTATGTTGAAGTTGACAAGCAACATTTTGGGAGAGATTAAGAGTGGTCAGAAGGAAGATTTGACACTCGTGGATAAAATGGTATTGGTTAATCAGGGTAAAGGTGTGGACTTTAGATTGGATGAGAACGGTGTTTTGATGTTTCGTGATCGAGTGTGTGTACCAGAGGTATCTGATCTAAAGAGAAAGATTTTGGAAGAAGGTCACATGAGTAATTTGAGTATTCATCCAGGAGCGACTAGGACGTATCAGGATTTGAAGAAGTTGTTTTGGTGGCCTGGAATGAAGAAAGAGATCGCCGAATTTGTTTATGCTTGTTTGGTTTGTCAGAAGTCGAAGATTGAACATCAGAGGCCGTCAGGTTTGATGCAACCGTTGTTTGTGCCCGAGTGGAAGTGGGATAGTATCTCTATGGATTTTGTTGGAGCTTTACCGAAGACCGCTAAGGGTTTTGATTCGATTTGGGTAATCGTTGATCGTTTGACTAAGTCGTCACATTTCATTCCTATCAAGACCGGTATGTCCGTGACGAAGTTGGCTGAGATCTACATTGAGCAGGTTGTGAAGCTGCTTGGAATTCCTTCTAGTATTGTGTAGTATCGGGATCCGAGGTTTACTTCTAAGTTTTGGGAGAGTTTGCAAGCTTCTTTGGGAATCAAGTTGAGGTTGAGTTCTGCTTATCATCCCCAGACTGATGGGCAAACGGAGAGGACTATTCAGAGTTTAGAGGATCTATTGAGGGCTTGAGTTTTGGAGCAAGGTGTCAGTTGGATTGAATGTTTACCGTTGATTGAGTTTACTTACAATAATAGTTTTCATTCTAGTATCGGGATGGCTCCGTTTGAGGCTTTGTATGGAAGGAGGTGTAGGACACCGTTGTGTTGGTTTGAGTCAGGCGAGAGTGCTTTGTTAGGACCGGAATTGGTGCAAGAGACTACGGAAAAGGTTAGAATGATCCAAGAGAAGATGAAAGCGTCACAGAGCAGGCAGAAGAGCTATCATGAAAAGAGGAGGAAGGATATTGAGTTTCAGGTTGGTGAACATGCGTTTTTACGAGTGAATCCTGTAACTGGTGTTGGGAGAGCTTTGAAGTGTAGGAAGTTGACTCCTCGTTTTGTTGGACCGTTTGAGATTGTAGAGAAAGTTGGGGTTGTAGCGTATCGGATTGCGTTACCACCATCGTTATCGAATCTTCATGATGTGTTTCATGTGTCTCAGTTGCGGAAGTATGTGTATAATAAGTCTCATGTGATTCAAGTGGATGATTTGGAAGTAAAAGACAATTTGACCGTTGAGACGTGGCCGGTTAGGATTGAGGACCGTGAGGTGAAACGTTTGCGTGGCAAAGAGATTGTTTTGGTTAAAGTGATTTGGGTTGGACCGACCGGTGAAAGTGCCACTTGGGAATCAGAGAGTATGATGAAGGTTTCGTTTCTAGAGTTATTTCCGTCAGGTAATTTTCGAGGACGAAAATTCTTTTTAGGGGGGGAGTGTTGTAACAGCCCGATTTTACGATTATTTGATTTTAATTGTTTTATGTGTGTTTATTCATGTCTGTGTGCATTTTCATGAGTTTTCGTGTTAGGAGGGTATTTTGGTAATTTAGACTTAAGGGTATTTTAGTCTTTTGCGAGGAAGGGTAATTTAGTAACCTTATGACAATAGTTATTTTAGCGTTCTAGTTAGAATCGTTATTAATTGTAAGAAGTTAAGTTGTCGATATAATCAATTAAGACTGAGGTTTCTAGTTAATTACCGTTAGTGGTTAGAGTTAGCGGTGTGGTGTAATTAGATTTGAGCCAATTAGTTGGGATGGGTTAGGCCCATTAAGAGTTTGTGAATATTTGACCCATAACTTTGAGAAACTAGGGTTAGACTTTGTCATTCACACATAACACAAAGAGTAGAGAAATAGAGGCCAGAGAGACAAGAGCAAGAGAAGAGGGCTGAAGCTAAAGGGGAGGTTAAATCTAGGAGCTAATTTGAAGCTTGAGTTAGGATTCTTGGTGTTAGAGGTAAGAGGGATAGTTTTCACACATAATCTTCAAATCTCTCATTTCTACCCATTTCTATGAATTTGATTGATTGCATTAATTATGTAAATTCGTGGTTGGATGTTAATATTATGTTTGTAAACATGAATTATATGATGATTGTGTAATCGTTGTTGAATTAACATGTCAAAAATGTATGAAAATGAATATTTGGGTTTATGTGAAAAATTGATGAAGAATAATGTTGTTGTTGTTGGAATGTTGGGGAATTCATGACTGATAGCTGTTGTTGTTGTTGATGATTGATGCCATGGGTGTTCATAATTATGGAATTGTGGAGTGAATTGTGTTGTTGTTGAGAGTTTTGTGAAGAATAATTGAATTGTTGAGTTGTGTTGAAATGATGTTTTAATTTCAAGTTCTATATGGTTTTATGTGTCTTTTATGTACATAATAATATAAACAATCTTTGAAAACACATTTGGGCATTGGGAGATCAAAATTGGGAATTTTGGGTGAAAAAGAGTTGAAATCCGTAGTGTTCATAACCACTCCAGGAGCTTCTCCAGAAGCTGCTACAGGAGCTTCTCCAGAAGCTGCTTCAGGAGATTCTCCAGACGCTGCTACAGGAGCTTCTCCAGAAGCTACTTTAGAAGCTTCTTAAGAAGCATGTTCAGAAGCAGTTCCAGCAGTCCCTGTTTTGCATTCTTGCGTCTTTTTCGACCATTTCTGTTTTGAACTGGCCTTTGGTGTAAACATGAAAGTTTTAGATAATTGAGTTAGCTTTCCAATGGCGTTGGTTTCACTTGAGAATGTTTTTTGGATTTTGAGTTATAATAGAAACACTCCAAGTTGTTCTTGGAAGACTTTTACGAAAAATTCAGCATAACCGTTTCTAACTCAACCCAAAACTTTTAGTTTGCTTCCAAACATCAAATATGAGTATTATGAGTTTAATTATGATGTTTAATAGCATCTAATTTATGCCTTGTTGAATCAAACTTAGTTTTCTTCTCTTAATGAATTGGTTTTGCAATATGGCAAAGTGAGACGAACTTTGTGATTTTTGTGATTTAGTCATGATTGGCCGATGAAAGGCTTATGTAATCTCTACTGCACACAAATGTGACTTAAGAGTATACATGGTTTAGGCATTTGACCTTGTTTGGTTGGTTTTGGTTCATTACTTCGTTATTTTCAAAGTTGTGAATTATAAGTAAAACTTGTGAAAACTTAACTTAAAGACCAATGGTGTGGCAACCTTTTGTGACTGATCTTATATGATTAAATGGAGACTTGTGAATGAATGATAGATGTTGATAATGGTATATATCTTGTTATGGTATACATGTCTCCGTTATCCGAATTTGTGAAAGATATGTATGTTTATAACGAAGTATGCAAATGAGATGAAATTGTTGAATGCATATATGTTGATTGTATGTTGGTGTGTGCATACTTGTTGAATGATGGTGATGATTGCATAATTGTATATGCATTGTTTGGTGATGATTGCATAGTCCTATGTGCATTGTTTGGTGATGATTGCATAGTTGTATATGCAATGTTTGGTGATGATTGCATAAGGTTATATGCACGTTGATTGATGAGGTGATCTTTGTGTGAACATATGCATTGAGTCGAGTCATATGTTCATGCATTCATTGTTTGGTGACGGACTTATGTCCAAATGTAAGGCGGGGTGTGAAATCTTACATACGATGTTTTTGTTGCATCGAAGGTGACGACCTTGAGGTGATTTGGTACCACATGCATCTAGATGAGTCTAGAACATTGCATACATTGTTTGGTGAATTGCATTGAGTCGTGATGTGTGATGGATGCATTTGATTAATGTGAACTTGATTGGTGAATTGAATTGATATTGGATCATTGTGTGAATATATATATATATATATATATATATATATATGATGTTTGTATTATTTGGTAATCTTTATACATGATATTATTAATTGATTGATTGAGAATTATGTTGATGTAATGCTAACCCTCAGTGGTTTACCACCTACCTTTCCGTGCGGACGGGTAGATGGAGTGCATGATTAGTATCTTGTTTGCTTGATGTTGCTGAGGAGTAGGATTCCTCTATCTCTTTTGCGCGCGTCTTGATTAGGGGCTCTGATCTAGGATAGCGTTTTTATGTTAGACTTATTTCATCATATGTTGATTTGAGGAGTATGTTATGATTCTTTTATATCCGATGTTGAGGATAAGATTATGTATTAATTATCCTGAGATTTGGAGTTATGGTTTGTATTCTTGAATATATATTCCGCTGCTATGTTTATGATCCATGATAATTTATACTTGTGAACTTGAATTTGTTGTTGGCGTAGCATCTATTTCTAGAATATATTTGTATGTTCGCGCGTTTTACCGCTTAATAGAAATAGGATGTTACAACTTGCACAGTCTCTTCCTTCTAGACCAGTTAGAGGTCCAGTCACAAAACCTACAGTTGCATTTATGTCCACCTACATGAAACCAAATTCATCCACAACTGTCAGCCCCACTGCACAGGTTCACACCAATGTTGACACAATTGTCAACCCCGCTGCACATGTTCACTCCAAAACTGTTGTGAAACCAACTGCAATAGTCAACACAAATGTCAAGACAGCCCCAAACACTCACATTGTCATTAACCCATCTGCAACTGTTATCACAAATGTCAAGACAGCCCCAAACACTCACATTGTCATTAACCCATCTGCAACTATCAACACAACAGTCAACACTACACCAACTTCTCAAACATTTGTCAAGCCATACACCATTGTCAAAACAATTATCCAACCTGTCTTAAAGCAACGTCCACCGAATCCAGCAAAACCACCATCTAACAAGTTGGATTTAACTAAGGTGAGGAGAAGTGGTAGGACTGTTTGGAAAAAAAATGCTAACTTCAAAGGGCCTGGAAAAGCAATAGATGATCCAATTGAAGTGGAAGATGATGATAAGGATGCTGAGGCACAACCTGCTGGTGATGCTACAAAAACTGTTGGTGATGCTTCAAAAGCTGCTGGTGAAGCTAAAGATGGATCCTGTCTAGGCCTGTTGAAAAAAGTTGACACAATTAAATATGTTTAATTGGCCTAGTAGTGTTTTGATGTTGTCTGTTTTGGTGTAATATGTGGCTTGGACCAAGTTATCTGCTAATTATTTAGCTTAGCCATCTTTTGATGTTAATATACCTATTGGCTTATACCTTAAATGTTTCTTCTTTTGATGATATTGTATGGCTTAGACCTTAACGCTTCTATTTAAATGTTATGTTATTTGATTAAATGTTATGCTATTTGATTACAATCATGGGACAATGTTATGATATTTGATGACAAATTGATGGATGCTTCTGTTAAAACACAAACTTAAACACTTTGTTTCAATCACATTACAATTAATTTAGATTGAAATACAACACACATTCATTTATATTGAATTACAACACTTAACACACAAACACTTAACAAACTAAAGACTTAATAACTTTAACACTTGATAACTTGATGCATAAAGTCTAATCATAAACACACTACCAAAGTCATCTGACTAAACACATTCATTACATAACAGCCAACTACAACCCTCTAACTTAAACAAACTAACACAACAATCCACATCCATCACTTTCTTGCATAAGACACACAAAAAAAGGACCCAACTTGCCACCAAAATCCACTTCAGCCATGCCACTTTCGTTTTCTCAGCTAACAATTTCTTCTTCCACTTTTCTTTCTTCAAGTCATAAATTCCTTCCATAACTTCAGCACAATTACACTTCTTTTCTTTAGACTCCACTTCTTCCTCAACTGACATCCTAGATGTCGCTGCCATCCTAGATGTGACTGCAACCATTGGCCTTGTACCCAAAGCAAGCTCATCATCCCAGATCAACAAATCACAGGTATTTTTTTATCCAATTGCGACACTTCCAAAACCAACGTTCTTGATTCGCTCTTGTGTTGGCAATGTAGATGACCATGGGCAACTCACAACGGCACGTTGGAAGCATTCCACGGGAAGTTTCGAATTCACCGTGCAATAAAGAACCATATGTGTACCATGTACTGTTGTTTCCTGTTGACATTTCCGAACTGGAGACAGAAGAGTGAAAGAGGGAACTGAGATGAGGGAATAAGAGTGAAAGGTTCAATGGAGAAGAAGAGTTGATGGAGAAAGTTCAATGGAGAAGAAGAGAGAAAGGTTCAATGGAGAAGAAGAGACAGAAGAGTGAAAGAGGGAACTGAGATGAGAGAACTGTAGTGATGTTTTAGGGTTTCAGAAACCCAGTTCGACGGAGAAGAAGATTAAGTAGGAAGAAAAGATGGAGCCAGGGTAAAATGGTCTTTATGCGCGAGTCTGGATTCAGTAAGGGCAAAAATGTAATTGCAAGCGCCTTCTGCTTACGTGTCCTGACAAATACCCAGTGCCCAGTTGCCACGTATCTAATTACCATCCACCTCAGCAAGAGTTTTTTTAATTAGGACGAATTTTTAAATGTTTAATATTTGTAGGGGCAAAATGGGAGAATTAGTTAGCTCAAGGATGAAATTTCAAACGACCCCTAATTGCAGGGATGAAATGCATATTTAAGCCTAAATGAATTGATTTTTTTGAAGAAAAATAATTATTTTATATTATTGACAACTATACTAATTAAATTTTATTCATCAAGAGCTTCGACGAAATAAAATTTAATTTTTACGAATTTTTATTACTCATAACAATGAATATTGATTATTTTTTATGACAAAATGTAATTTATTTAATATGATCCTTATAAACAATGAAATGATATTTTTTCTTATGAAATGATGTTTTCTAAAATATAAATATTGATTAATAGCTTTTTATTTTTAAAAAAATGATCGTTACTTTATAAATTTTATGAAATAAAAGTACCGATACACTAAAATGTGTGAATGTACCGTAAAAGTCCCAATTTTTTTATTAATTTACTCTTAATAAAATTCTATAAACTTTATGATTAGTTGATTAAGAGTAAACTAACAAATTGATCCTTACGGCTAATTTAGTCTCTATCATTACTTTCAATTTTGGTCTCCCTTTTTGAGAAGAACTAATACGTGTAAAACTTGACAAAATCATAAATCTTTTTAAAATCTCTTATTTTTAAATGTTAATCTGTGATGCAATATTAACCATAGATTTAATCTAATTTTTTCGCGTGACTTTACTATGTTAACCCTAGATCTAATTTTAATCTAATTTTTCCCTCCATACTTTTGCATTTAATGTTTACCTAAAGTAAAATCAAATTATGTTCCTAATTATAAGCTGGTTTTTTTAGAAAGAAATAATCGTTATGGTATCAAGGACGATGTCATGAAAAATTATGTTATGGTACATTACCAACGTCTATGCTTCTTAATATTATGAAATACTTTTTTTTTTGAACAAGCCTTATGAAATACTATATGACAATCATATAAACTATTTTGTTATCTATTACCGTCAAAGATTACATTCCATATGACTCGTGCGTTAGCACGAGTCGATGGTCTAGTATTCATAATTTCATAGACTTATTGTTCAATAGAAGAACCTAAATTCGATATTTTTGAGAAACAATGTTTTACTAGACTTTACTAATTACGCTTTGACCGAACTCTGGATTATCAGATTTTTTTTTCCTAAGAATTGGAGAGTTACAAAAAAAAAAAAGTTTTACACCGACTTTGTGGTTCACTCAATTAAAAAAACTAGTAGTTGAACTTTTTAGTCACAATCTCTGATTTCATTTCAAGAACTTCTCTACTTTAACCAAATTTTTCACATCTTTGTTTTGAATTTTTGTTAGTATCTTATGTTCTACTCAATTGATTCAGCATTGACCTTATCATTCTTTGTGTATAATCCATTTTGATTACTGTAAAAAACAAATGGACAATTTTTTTTTGTTGATATTTTCGAGTATACTCTGATATGAAATTTTAAGTTTTGCTTCATTTTCTAGTAAAAAAAAGTGTTATTTCATTTTTACACAATTGTTATCTAAAGTTTGTATTTATAAAAATATTTTAGTATATCTAATGCTAATGTATAATCTGTATGTGATGTGATCCAGAATATTGCTGTGCTTAAAATCGTAGCTTCATTTTTTTTCTTCTACCTTGTATTATATGTTCAACTAAAATGTGGCCTCTTATTTATATTGGCAAGTTGGTAATGATTCATACATTGTGGTGTCAGGTGTGGATCATTTAGTGTAATTTTGTTTGATCAACACCAAGGCATGTTTTTGTTTACCTTGTGATTGAGGTAACAAAAGATTTAGAGGTTACATATCATAGAATGGTTCCAAATTGATTGTATTTGATTGATTTAGAATCTCTATGAGAGAATTCTTCTTACTTTAAGGTTATTGTCATCCTTGTTGAGAAATTACTTATATGCCTATTTTTAGCTGTTTATTAATTTAGCAATATTCGTTGGTCACCATATTCGTTGTTTGGTGAAATTCTTGAGGTTAGGTGGAAGTTTATTGTTTTTGATTGAATAGAATCTGAATATTTATTTGTTAGAAATTTAATATGATCATATTGTTGATTTACTTGTGTGAAAAAAACATTAAAAAGATGTAACTTGTAAACAAAAGTAGGAAGGGATTTAAAATGAAATGAATGAAAATACCGATTATTATGAAAAGGTATTATTTGATTTTATGAATTAAAAGCATATTCTTGAGCTACCTCACCAAGTGTTGAATCGTATATATCACATGTTTGGTAACCAAAAAAAAGTATATATCACACGTTTTTATGATTGGAGGGGCTGTTCACAGAACCAGTCCAATGCAGCCATA
Organism: Medicago arabica; assembly: GCA_946800305.1. Classification (NCBI taxonomy): domain Eukaryota; kingdom Viridiplantae; phylum Streptophyta; class Magnoliopsida; order Fabales; family Fabaceae; genus Medicago; species Medicago arabica. The sequence goes on from OX326970.1 coordinate 6,290,684, forward strand.
TTTTATCCTAGACTCCAATTTTGTCATTATGTTCCTTCATGCGACTAATTAGGGATTCTATGTACTTATGCTTGTCTTAAGTTTTAAACAAGGGTCATGTTAACATACCTCTAAGGTATTGGTTAATGATGTAAAGAAAAAAAAATTATTACCATAAAAGAAAATATTTTTGACTTTTTTAATAATTAGTTACATAATTTTCAATGCAATAACTAGTGTATAATTTTCTTTTTTAACATCCTTAACCAGTCCAGGGGCACCGGTTAGCATTTCACTTTAAATAATAACTTTGGGGGTAAAACTATTTATACACTTATTGCTAATTATATATTTAACTAAATAAATGTTGAGAAAAATTTATTTCCATTCCCTCTATTTTTATCTTCACTAACAAGTAAAGTTCACTGTTTTACAGCATTTTTTATTCATTCCTCCTACTAAAACAATAATGAAAAATTAGAATACTACGATAGTTTTAAGGGTGTGATCATGAGCTAACACAGGAAGAGAGAAACTATGGCCATTGTTAGAAATCTTATTTGACTTCCAATGAGTAGTAATAATGTGATGTTGAATCTTGAGAGACAATTTCTCCATGTAAATGACAAAAAAAATAAATAAGGAAAGAGTGGGTCCTCTGCCTTTGACCTCTCTTGGATTTTGTCTACTACCTCTCAGAGTAATTACAATGATAGTTCTTTAACAATGACTCCTTAAATGAACCCTACGTAACACATCATTTATTTATAATTTTTTTAATAACAATATCTATTAATGACTCAATGACTCTAATAGCAATACACTAATAATGACTCTAATGAAAAATACTTAAATATGTCTCACTATCTTTACATCATTAAACAAAAATAATTTATCTATTACTTCTTTTTACAAGTGGGACCAAATAGTACATATTTTATTACTCCTTTATGCAAGTGGGACCAAATAATACACATTTTATTACTTTTTTAAACGTGAGACCCGTTAGTTACCCATGAGAGAGAGTTTTTATATAATTGTTCGTTCCTTAACGGAAACTCATTTTTTCTTCCTCCAATGGAGGATCCTTAACGGGGAGTGGTCCTTGTTAAATAAGGACCCCCCATTGAAGATACTATTAGAATCGGATTTGACGGTTGGTTATTCCAAAAAATCTTACGCATTTTGGATGGCTTGTTATGCACGGTTGTCTTCCTACCAATGAATTTAGAAACTTATGTCATCTCACAACAAGCACTTCTTGACATCGTTGTGGTGTAGATGTGGAAAATGATGTCCATACTCTTCGTGATTGCCTGAGTGTTATGTTTATATGGTTATCTCTTTGTGCATCTTGGCCAAGTGATTTCTACACCCATGATTGTAAGATTTGGTTCAAGCCTAATGCTAATGCTGCAAGATCCTTATTCACGGTGACTTACTAGGGGACATTTTGGAGTATAAATGAAGAGATATTCCAAAACATAAAGAAACATACACGCAATGTTGTTGATTACATTTTTTCATACCACACACCTATGGTTTAAGCTCTTGGCCGCACAACAACTCTCCTTGTTATGTGCAATGTGAGATGGTACCCTCCTCCCGAGGGATCTATAGAGGCTAATGTTGATGACTCTTCTCTTGGAAATTCAGTAAATGTGAATTTATTTGGTCTTTTGAGAAATGACTAAAAAGCTTGAATACATAAGTTTTCGGATTCTTGTGGCCGATCATCTAATATGTTAGCGGAGCTCTAAACGATTTTGAGAAGTCTTCAATTGGATTGGAATCATGATTATAAATCTAATAATTTGGAATCATGTTTTAAGTCAACCTTGGATTTGGTCAATTCGGTTCACCATTATTTTCATCCACATGCAACATTACTCTCCCTTATTTGAATCTGCTCTTCTCTCTCTTGGTCAGTTTGCTTCACTCACACTTTAAGAGCACACAATAAATATGAGCTTCTCCTCCGTCTTAGTTAAATTTTATATTAATATGAATGCCTATGGGCTTTGTAGGCAACGAATCACTTTTTTTTTCTTCTCTTGTTGTCTTTCTTTTCTTTTTGATAAAAAAAACACTATATAAAAATCAGATTTAGATCCTCTAAAGCGAGTAAAGTGAGAAAATCAAGAGTTATTATTGTAACAAACTCATGATTTATTATGATGCACTAAAATTATCTATATTTGTTAATTTAATTTAAAAGAATGTTTAATTTATTAATTAACGATTGATATTACTTACTGTATACTCTAAAGTCTAAAGTGAGTTGATAATTTTAAAGGAGTCAAATCCATAAAAAAAATATTTTAAAAAACGTTACTATGTCCTTTTACAAAAATCTCTAACAAAAATTATATCTGCTGAGAAAAATTGTTAAACTAATAATTTGTTTCAAATTTGTGTTGGCTATCACTAAACTATTGTTTGTGTATAAATATATTAAATATTATTTTTTCATATTTTAAGATAAATTGGTATTAATAACAAGAAATAATTCTTTTTTGTATAAATGTATTCAATATTAAGTTTTCCTATTTTAAGATAAATTAGTATTACTAACAAGAAATACTTCGTTTGATTTTATATATAAGAGAAAATTTGATCAATAAAAAGTTGATGTATCTAATTGAAAATGTGGAACATATACATCAATTTTTGTTGACTCAAATTTCTATCATATATACGATTGAATGGAGTAATATATTTCTAAAACTTTGTATAAGATCTGACATTTAGAGGTAAAAAATTTGTAAAATGTCTTGTAATTGAGAATGGAAGTAGTACTTCCTCCGAACACAATCATAAACAAAAACCCACTTATTATGTCATTGAATAACTAATTTATTATGTCTATATTTATAAATCAGATACATCAACCATTCAACGAAACTAATTTTTTTGTTTTTGTATAATAGTATCTAGCAGGACCAGACCTTAGGGGGTGCAAACAAATCTATCGAACCGGGCCTCCAAAATTTGGGGGCCAATTTTTATTATTTTTTAATAATGCATGTGGAGTAAATAATACTATTAACGCAATTTTCTTTTCAAGAATGCAGATACGGCCCAACGGTAGCAATCCGTGTTGTATTATTAACAAACACACTCACCAAGGATTCATTATTTTTTCATTTAATTAATTTTTGTTTTGTTCTTTTTCTTTTGGGACTGTATTATTAACAAACACATTAGAACTTTTTTTTTTCCTTTTCATTTATTCATGTTATTTTTTGCCCATACTTAAAGTATAAAAGTAACAACAAAATTATAATTATTGTTGTAAAAAATAAAACAAAACAAACGTTATAAACATTTTTTCCTTTTTAAAGAAATTGAGTTTTTTTTCTCCTAGGGAGGTCTCCCTTTATTTTGAGAACTGGATCACAAATTTTATAGGAACGGTCCTAGTATCCAGAGTAATTGTTTTAGCAAAATTTTGAGGGATAAAAAAGGTATGACAGTAGGATAAATCTATGTTTTGGTTTTATAATGACAAAAATGAATTTAACGTAAAATAGTTTGTGTTTAAACACATTCACATAAAAGTGATTTGAATTAAAAATGTATGTAGAAGATCAATTCTATAAGAAAAAACTCCGAATGTTAGGTTAAAGTAAACATTATAGAGACAGAATTAATCAATTCTAAAAAGATGGTCGGTGTGATTTCCTTTCCAGTCTTTGTCTGGCACTTTGTTGTTTCCGTGTGGACCATGCTTTTGAGAGTAGATAGAGAGACTGGTACTGTTTATCAACGGCTACTATTGCTCATATCTTCGTGACCAATATCCAACCGTTGATTCCCTTATTCAACTACTCACTCTATTTTTCTGTGCTGGTCTCATTCACAATCAAATTCTCTCTCTCATCACTCTCTTCTTATCTCAGGTACTTCCTTCTCTGCTCTAACCAGATTATTTTGTATTCATATTAGTTTCTTATGATCTACACATTTGATTAAAGCATTGATTTCATGCTTATTTCTGCATAACCATGTACAAAAAAATAAAATAAATCATATGAATCATTGAATGCTACCATAAATTTCATATTTTTTACTATACCCTGATATCAAATTTTAAGTTTTACTACATTTTTTAGTCGATGCTCATCTAAAGTTTGTATTTTTTTCTTTTCTTTCAGTTTATCTAATGCTAATGTATACTTTGTATATGATCTGATCAACTTTGATCCAATCTTGTGTTGTTGTAATTCACTAATCAGAGTTATGATGTTTGACTTTATACCCTGATATGAAATTTTAACTTTTGCTGCATTTTTATGTCAATGCTGATCTAAAGTTTGTATTTTTAATAATTATTTTTCAGTATATCTAGTGCTAATGTATATCTGTATTTATGTGATCCAGAATGTTTTAGTGTTTAATTTTGCAAATAATTATGATTTGAGTTTTTTAAGTAATCTAATAGTAGTGTGATCTGATTGATTTTGCAAATGATTGATCAGATTTAATGTTTGACTTCATTTGAATTTGATTGGATTTGATATTGGCAATAGGGTTGATTGATTTGATATGTCGACATCGGAGGATAAGCCGGAAGTGGTGGAACGGGGGCTTTTTAAGGATGATAAGCACAAGGAAGAAGATAAACAAGAAGAAGAAGAGAAGGTTGGATTTATTGAAAAGGTGAAGGATTTCATTCATGACATTGGTGAGAAGATTGAGGAAGTTATTGGATTTGGGAAACCAACTGCTGATGTTAAAGCGATACACGTTCCAAAAATTAACCTTCATAAGATAGATCTTGTTGTTGATATTCTCATCAAGAATCCCAATCCGGTGCCAATTCCTTTGATTGACATCAATTATTTGATTGAGAGTGATGATAGGAAACTCATTTCCGGTTTGATACCGGATGCAGGTACTATCCGTGCTCATGGAGAGGAAACTGTCAAAATTCCTCTTACTTTGATTTATGATGATATTAAGGAAACCTATGCTGATATTAAACCTGGAACTATAATTCCTTATAGAGTTAAGGTTGATCTTATTTTTGATGTTCCTGTCTTGGGAAGGTTTACGCTACCTTTGGAGAAAAAAGGAGAAATTCCGATCCCGTATAAGCCTGATGTTGATATTGACAAGATTCAATTCAAAAAGTTCTCTTTTGAAGAGACGGTTGCGAATCTTCATTTGAAATTGGAAAACATGAATGATTTTGACCTAGGTCTCAATGCACTTGAGTATGAGGTTTGGCGTGGTGATGTTAACATTGGAGGTGCACAACTCAGTAAATCTGCTAAACTTGAGAAAGGTGGAATTACTTACATTGATGTTCCAATTACATTTAGGCCTAAGGATTTTGGTTCTGCATTATGGGATATGATTAGAGGAAAGGGAACTGGTTACACCATGAAAGGTAACATTGATGTTGACACTCCCTTTGGAGCAATGAAATTGCCTATCAGCAAAGAAGGCGGTACTACTCGTCTTAAGAAAAATAGGGAAGATGGAGGTGATGACGATGACAATGACGAGGTATTAACTTCTTTTATTTGTTTCTATGTTTCCTATCTATATTTTGCATGTTGTCCAAGATGTTACAAGTCGTATGGTTTTGTATCAGTATGCAACTATACATATGGATCTCTTTTAGAAAACAGATTCAACTCAACAAAAATAGCTGCTTTTCTAAACACATTCTTGGTAATGTAACCAAGAATGTGTTTGGAGTAGTGTTTGACAAAAATGATTTGAATAAAGTTGATCTTGTAAAATTAATTTGATTGAAATTGTATTTGAACTGAAGTGATTTATGTTTGTGCTTTTACTTTAAAAGCAAGGACAATGTGAAACTTAGTGTAAATTGTCTAACCTAACTCAAAAACCACTTTTTATTGCTTCTAGTCAAGCCGAGGTCAGGAGGTAACTCGATTTTTGCTTTTCGTAGCCAAACACACACTAGAGTAGATCAACATCTTTTCTCTATATCTCCTTTTGTATACTGTATTTGCTTGTGTCATAATTTGTGTATTCAATCTCTTTTGCAGGATTGAAGACCTGTAGCAACTCATTTCGGCTGTTAATTTTATTTACAGCCCATGTCCATTGGAAAATAAAATTTGATGAACATTTATGTATCTTTAGAAATCGATTTGACATTCGAATTATGTGATTTTATCATGTACTAGTGAGTATGTCGTTTCAATCAAGCATGTGCTTTCGGTATGTGTTCTTGTTTGAGTACTTGATTGACGATCATGATAAGCTTGTGCTACCTTTTGGTGAGATAAATGACAATTAGTCAAATTTACCGGTTTTAAATTTAATTGTCTTGTGACTTTGTGCATGTGTTATTATTCATATATTCAATGCAGGGTTTGCATTTTTTCCATCAAACTTGATAAATGACATAATGATAATAAAATTTCAAAACTGTAACAAATGGATTTGGTATGCGAATAGCTGGTTCTCACTATTGCATCCAAATGAATATTTGCATTACGATACATATAATTCCAAGAAGTATCAGCACTGCAGGAATGTGATACAATATAGACTGTTGGTGAAAAATTTGCGCTACAACATTAGAATCTGTATATATAACTAGAATGATGCATACAAGAAAATGTTGTGTGTCTACATGTACGTAAATGTTCATCACGACTTAGGCATTAATTGTTGCTGCACAACTAAAATTGAAGCTTTAGTATTAGTATCTGGTGAAGCAAGCAAATCTCCCAACACACCTAACTCTGGATACTCTGTCCACGTTTCAAGTGCTTGTGTCTGAGGCGATTTGATGCCATTTCGCCTCCCAACTATAATGAAATCATGTTGATTTGCTATATCTGAGATGAATGCAGTGGTATCTGAAGTGTTTTCAACTTCTACTTTTTCATATGTCACATTATCTACACTACCATAAACTCCCCTAACACTCTTTAGTAACTCATCATCAAGCATAACATCCCAATTAGTGACCTCCTCATTCTTGCTTGATGAAACCAAGTGATACACAACCAAGTGATAAGTATCTTTTTTGATTGTCCTTTTAGCTAAACATAATGCTTCTCTATCATCTGGACCCCCTATGAAAATCATGGAAATTTGTTTTGTATTATCATTGTGGTTGAATGGAGAAGAGTATCCTCTATTCACAAGGATCGCTACCGAACAAGGTGCTCTTTGAAGAACCTTGGTGTTCAAAGACCTGATGTTCTCGTCCGCTGATTCAATAGAACCATCCTCTGACCAACTCAAATGAAAAGGAACAATGATGATGGATGCAAGTTTGTCTAATGCAAGATAACAAATATCGTCGTGCATGAAACCCATAGGAGATATAGCTGTGTAGGTATTCACTTTTGCAGTACCTACATTGTCATGTTCGAAAAGATCAAAGGTAACAATAATATCCGTTGAGAAAGTGTAGCGACCTGAACCAACTCTTTCTTGAAGACGATGCGAGATGAAAACGGGTGAAGACCTTCCAACAAGCTCCATGAGATGTATGATATGAACTACCAACGGATTGTTTGCTGTTGGACTACAAATGTCAAGAACATTCCTGACGGGAATTATGTGACTTGGTTTGAGGATGCATGAAACTACCCTAAGTTCTGAGTTTGGTTTCAAGCTCAAGATGTTCCGTTTTTGATAACCTGCATATTTTCTTGAAGGGTCATACAAGAATTTCACACCAATGCGTGCCAAGGTTCCAATCACCAACACATTTAAGCTCATAAAGGATAGTGATCCTTTGCTGAAAAGCTGCACATGCATTATAGTGGACAAAATTAGATAACTTTTATTCAACAAGTAAATCATTATAAACCACTTAGAATTTACTATTTTGATTTCATTTTGTTTTTAGCTTCTCTAACTTTTGCTAATATTCGGTTCTAGTCCCTGAAATTTTATAAACATTTTTTGTGATCCTTGTGCTCAAAAATGCTACCAACTTTTTTTATATGTAAAATGTACTGCAATGTTCTTCATTATTTTGAATTAGTCTCTATATTTCAAGTGTCAATTTAGTTTCTATAAAATTATGCTGTTTTTTTTTTTAGTTTCTATAAAATTATGTTTTTTTTTTTGGTTTTGTTTTAGCCTCTTTCAAAAACTAATTGAACACAATCAAATATTATAGTGACTAATGTAAAAACAATTTTAAAGGGATTTAAATTACATCCGGTCGGTCAAAAATATATGTAGTCATGTAATATGCATATCTATCACCGTTTGATTAGAATCAAATGATGCTGAAAACATGCAGATTTTGATCTTGTTTTTTAAATCTAATTTAAAGGACCACTTAAAAACATGAAATCAAATTCCTTTTTAGGGGCTTGAAATGAGCATTAACATAAAAGTTGGGGGTTGAATTTTCTTTTTGCTTTACATCATGAATGCATGAAGGCATGTAATGAATGGAAATATTAGTTAAAGATATTACCTTGGCATCATGAAGAAATATATTGCTGCAAAAATCCACAACACCTTTACAACTCAACATGAGAGCAAGACACAAACCATCAATGATAGGCATGCTACAATACCAACAAATTCCAATGGTCACCAGCATCTTAAACAAATGAATAGCAACAATAAAGCCAATCCAAACATAAATATACTCGCTTTCAACATGTTCACTAAGATCAACCTTCATAGCACAACTTGTGACAAAAATAGGAAAAAGGAACCAACTACAAAACAATTCCAATTGCTTAATCATTTCAGTTCCTAACGGAGGACCTTCAGGTACAATAAGACCAAGCAAACAAATTCCACCTAGAATACTTTGACTTGGGACTAATGCCAACATTCCAACTCCAAGAGCCATAGTGAACACAATATAGGTGTATACTTTCTTCACTGGTCTACCTTCGGGTGTTCTTCTAACAAACCACTTCAGTATAGGACGGACTACAAGAGGAGTCACTATCAAGAAACATAAGTAATAGAAAACAGCTAATAAAGCTTTAGAACGTGTTGTTCCATCAACACCGTCGTTTATATCAGTTGGGATGTTGCTAACAAAAGCCGTGCCCATTCCTGTAAAGATTGAGTAGAAAGAATCCATAACCATACCTGTTGAGAGTGCTAAACGTCCGAGTTCTGAGTTTAGAATCTCAAGGTCAGAGAGCAAAGCAGCTATGACAACAAAATAACAGCCACTTTGTCCTATAACTATAACAGGAAGGTTTTTTGCTTCAAAATCTCCCATCATGTGTCTCCAATAATCTGAGAATCTGTAACACACTACGAGACCAATAAACGTTGGAACCACAAAGGAACAAAAAGCTATTGCCCATGCTTTTCTACCTGTTCTTGTTACTATGGTGATGTCCATTTTCACAGCACATAGAAACAAGAAAAATGCATATCCCATTAGGGATATTGCACTTAGTACATCTTCAGTACCGTAAGGAAACAAGATGCTTTTGAATTCATTCAATGTACTTGAAATCTTCAAAGATGGTCCTAGAACTAAACCAGCCTGCAAAATTTATGTATCATTAATTTCGACGCCATGAATACAAATATATATTTAAATTAACGACTAAAATGCAATTAACACGTATTATTACCAAGATTTGTGAAACGAAATAAGGGACCCCAAGACGCTTAAGTATCAAATGAAAGCATTGAGTAATGGCAAAGATTGTGAGAATTTGAAGCTCTAACAATGGCAAAGTGGATTCCATAGGCTTTGCAGCTTGAATATGATTAGCCCAATATCCATCGGATACAACCTTAGGTGGCATGTCCATACAAACATTTACGTCTATAACTTTGCCGTCAAGAGCTGAGGCTGTTCGATTAATATATGCATATTTGAAGATTGTTCGGTGTAATATCACTTTTGTAAAATTTCTTGTTGTTTTTGCGTCCATGTTTTAAAAAACACAAGGAGAAGAGAATGATGAATTGAATTGAAGAGTTCAAGATTGTAAACAAATTTAATTGATATGAACAAGTAACATGATGTGTCTTAAATATAACTACTCCATTGGTGTGACAATTTTTTTACTGCATTAACGGATAATGATAAGGTATAACAATAATACCAAAAATTACAGCTTGTTTAAGCTGTACCGATAAAATCCTTTAAAAAAAAGCGGTAACGATAAAATAACAACTAATATATGGTTAAATTAAACTATCTCATCACACATTTTAAAACAGAAACTAAATACCGTTAAACGTCGACATTTGAATTTGAAATTAATAGCTATTTTTTTTTAATCTAAATTTCAATTTTCTACCATTCAATTAATTTTGTACTAAACATAGGGGAACATATATGCAATTAGTTGTGTTCCGATAAGAAATTGCAAGTTAAAAAAGACTTTTTTTATACTTTGAATACATTGATTACACTGTTTTCGATGCAAATATTACTATATTCGCTTCCTTAACTAGCGCCTCAGCTACATCGGTTAATATTTCCAAAAAAAATTATAACAAATGGATTCATACTAGATATTCTTATCAAACATGCGATATATAATAAAGTTATGCTAACAAGTGTCCCAACACTAATTAAGCAATTAAAAAAAAGAAAGAAAAGATAAAAGTTAATATTAAAAAAAACACTTTTTTAACTTTCAAAATAATATTTCCTTTTATAAAACTTTAACCAATGTCCTCACAACTTTAACCAATGTCCTCACATGCACTATTTATCTTTTTACTTTATAATATCGGTGCCTGCTCTTATTTCATGCTCTCAAATCCCAATCATCATTGTAGTATTTAATTTAATTAAATCTTGTTCAGCGGTGTAAAACTCGTTGATATTTTGGTTAAGCAAGCCAATGGTGTAAAAGGTCTTGGTGAACTAAATCTCCTTGGTGTTCCTCACCAATATATCCAACCTGTCCAAGCTAGAATAAACAAATGCAAAATAATCTCCTAAGATTAAGAAGAATAAATACCGATCATTTTGAAATTGATGATCTTTTTGGATAGTTTTTGATCAAATACTTGTATGTGTTGATGTGAAGGTAGTTTAAACTATGTTTGAGTGTAACGTGGTAGTTTGAGAATTGAAATACACAATGAATAAAGTATGTATATTTTGTGATCTAAGTGTTTGATGAAATATCTTAAAAAATTTCATGGATTTTGTTGTTGTTGATTGATGCGTAGATATGGCTGACAACAGAGACTCTAGCTAAACAGGCCAACCCAAACCAACAATGTATGCAGATTTATAAACTAGAGCTGACGAGTAATTTTTTTTTTAATCTACCTAACAGAAAATCAAACTGAAAGGGCAGATTAAATAAACTTAATTTTTTGGCCATTAAATAAATTTAACACCAATAGTTGTCATTTTTTTTTCTCAGTTAAGAGAATCATTTTCACTTTGATTTTAGAAATTGATTCAATTTAAACGTGAGGGGTAAGCAGCTCGTTCTTTAGTCTTTTCTATTGTTTTAGAGGATTTCGAAGAAAAACAATGTGTAGTTGCTTGTTTGATAATTTGTTCACTAATCAAACATAAAAGGATTTGGATCCTCTCATATTTGAATTAAACATGTCAGAGTTGTATTCATTTGAGTCTTAAAATTTAGGTAAATTTTTAAATAGTTTGGAGTTTGGTTGGATATAGTTATCTTGCAGACAAAATTTGTTTAACATTTGAATTTATTTTAAGTAAATTATAGTAAATTAAGGGGAGCATTGGTGAAACGTGCAATACACCAAAATTGTGGTACCCATTTCCAAACCTTACTTATGCAGAAGCTTTAGTGCATCGAACTACCCTTATTTATATGATATAGCTTTATTGCATCGAACTACCCTTATTTATATGATATTTAATGATTGGATAAAGGGTACATACCAAACCAAACTTCATAAATACCATTATGTTCGATGTTCATCTAAAATTTATTTGATTTTACAACTTAAAAGAAATAATTGAGACCTAATAAATTATATTGGTGAGACGGTGAACAAGACCAAATAAATTATGGAATCAAACATGAGAGTATTCATTATCTAAAGTATTTGAAATTTTATGTCCATTTGTTATAGCATTTTTTTAAAATAAAATTTTATAGTGTAATATATTTTTGCGATAATTTTTTAACAAAATTTCTTTTAAAAAAATTCAAATGAAAAAATAGTTTGATTAGTTTATCTTAAAATGTCGTTCTAAATATTTCATTTTGTTATTATTTTGTTGGATAGTAAAATTTTAGAAAAATCACTAAAATAAAAAGCTATCTCAAATAGTTTTTCATAAAAATCAGTTTTTAAAATGTCGTTTTGAAAAACTATGTGATTTTTACTATGTAAAATCTCAAATAATGAATATTTAAGTTAGTAAGTGTAAAAATATTTTCTTTAACTTAAACAAACAAGTTTGAAACAACATCATCATTTTTGAGTAAATTTCTAAATAAAATCATTTTTAAAAATAAAGAGAAAACTCTATTTCTTCAAATCTATAACAAATAGGCCCTTTGTTTGCTTTGGAAAACTATTTATAGAAACTTTCTTATTTTTATATTATATTTATTATTAAAAAACAATGTCTTGCTTGCTTTTTTTTTAAAGAACGCGTAGCTTACCTATTGAAAAATAACAAACATTTATTAAAAAGTTACATATTTAATATAAAATGCACAAGTTATAATACAAATTTATTATTTTGAACTTCTTAGCATTTCCAAATTTGCATGTGATAGAAAAACCCAAAAAACTAAACTAAAAAAGTGATATTATAGTGTCGTTTGATTGAATGTATGAGAAAAAGTAATAATAATTACATTGTTGGTGTATATAAATAAAATCATTTAATTTTTTTTTTAATATCTTTGGATAACTCGTTGTATACTTAGTAGATACGGTGTAGAAATACAACTAAATCACATAGATTTTCCCCTATATTTAGTACAAAAACAATAATAAAAAATTTAAACACAGATAAAAATAGCTATTCAATTTCAAATGAAAATAACGATGTTTAACAGTAAAACAATAATCGAAAATTGAAACACATAAAAATAACTATTCAATTTCAAATGATAAACTTGAAAGCTAATGAAACTAAAGATGTTTAACCGTCTCCAATTTCTGTTTTAAAATGTGTGATATGATGCAGTTTAACTCCAAAGACAAGCTGTTAATTTTTGGTATTATTGTTATACCATATGATTATTCGATAATGATATGTAGCTGTTTAAAAACGTCACACCCATGCATAATAACGTAATTGGTTACAAATGAAATAGTTATATTAAAGACAAATCTTGTTACTTGTTCATATTAATTAAATTTGTTTACAATCTTGCACTCTTCAATTCAATTCATCAATTCATTCTCCTTGTGTTTTTGGAAACATGGACGCAAAGACAGCAAAAAAATTTACAAACATGATATTAGACCGAACAATTTTCCCACATTCATATATTAATACAACAGCCTCAGATCGTGACGGCAAATTTTTAGTCTTAAATGTTTGTATGGACATGCCCCCCAAGGTTGTATCTGATGGCTTTTGGGCTAATCATGATCAGGCTACAAAGCCTATGGAATCCACTTTGCCATTGTTAGAGCTTCAAATTCTCACAATCTTTGCCATTACTCAATGCTTTCATTTGATACTCAAACGCATTGGAGTCCCTTATTTTGTTTCACAAATCTTGGTAATAATACGTGTTATATTTTAGTCGTTAATTTAGAAATATATTTCTATTCACGGCGTCGAAATTAATGATACATAAATTTTGCAGGCTGGTTTAGTTCTAGGACCATCTTTGACGATTTCAAATACATGGACTGAATTCAAAAACATCTTGTTTCCATACGGCACTGAAGATGTAATCAGTGTAATATCGTTAATTGGATATGCATTTTTCCTGTTTCTAACTACTGTGAAAATGGACTTCACCATGATAACAAGAACAGGTAGAAAAGCATGGACAATTGCTTTTTGTTCCTTTTTGATTCCAACGTTTTTTGGTCTCGTAGTGTGTTACAGGTTCCAAGAATTTTGGAGACACATGATGGGAGATTTTGATGCAAAAAACCTTCCTGTTATAGTTATAGGACAAAGTGGTTGTTACTTTGCTGTCATAGCTTCTTTGCTCACTGACCTTGAGATTATTAACTCAGAACTCGGACGTTTAGCACTCTCAACAGCTATGGTTATGGATTCTTTCAACTCAATTGTTACAGGAATTGGCACAACTTTTATTAGTAGTATCAAAACAGATTCACATGATAATGAGAATGCAGAAGGACCTGCTAAAGCCCTTTTAAATGTTTTCTATTATTTATGTTTTATGGTAGTGACTCCTCTTGTCTTTCGTCCTATATTGAAGCGGTTTGTTAGAAAGACACCAGAAGGTAGACCGATGAAGAAAGTATACACGTATATTGTGTTCATTATTGCTCTTTCAGTTGGAATGTTGGGATTATTGACAAAACAAAGTGTTCTAGGTGGAATTTGTATTGTTGGTCTTATTGTACCTGAAGGTCCTCCATTAGGAACTGAAATGATTAAGCAATTGGAATTGTTTTGTAGTTGGTTCCTTTTTCCTATTTTTGTCACAAGTTGTGCTATGAAGGTTGATCTTAGTGTATACGTTAAAAACGAGTATATTTATGTTTGGCTTGGCATCATTGTTGCTGTTCATTTGTTTAAGATGCTGGTGACCATTGGAATTTGTTGGTATTGCAAGATGCCTATGACTGATGGTTTGTGTCTTGCTCTCATGTTGAGCTGTAAAGGTGTTGTGGATTTTTGCAACAATGTGTTTCTTCATGATTCCATGGTAACTTCTTTAATTAATAATCCTTTCAAAAAGATAGTAAGTTGTAGCTCATTTCAACACAATGATTACAAAAAATGTTTTTTAAAATTCAAGGACTAGAACCGTGTAGCACAAGTTAGAGGGGCTAAAAACATACTGAACTCAAAATAGTAAATTCTAAGTAGTTTCTTTTGATTTACTTGTTAAATAAAAGTTATCTTATTGTTTTCCACTTTAACGCATGTGCAGCTTTTGAGCAGTGAAGCATTATCCGTTTTGAGTATAAATGTGTTGGTGATGGGAACCTTGGCACGCATTGGTGTGAAGTACTTGTATGACCCTTCAAGGAAATATGCAGGTTATCAAAAGAGGAACATCTTGAGCCTGAAACCAAACTCAGAACTTAGGATAGTTTCATGCATCCTCAAACCAAGTCACATAATTCCCATCAAGAATGTTCTTGACATTTGCAGTCCAACATCAAGCAATCCATTGGTAATTCATGTCTTGCATCTCTTGGAGCTTGTTGGAAGGTCTACTCCCGTTTTCATCTCGCACCGTCTTCAAGAAAGAGTTGGTTCAAGTTACCACACTTTCTCTGAAGCTGTCATTGTTAACTTTGATCTTTTTGAACATGACAATGCCGGTACTGCATCATTGAGTACCTACACAGCTATATCGCCATTGTGTTTCATGCACGATGATATTTGTTATCTTGCATCGGACAAACTTGCATCCATCATCATTCTTCCTTTTCATCTGAGATGGTCAGAGGATGGTTCTGTTGAATCAGCAGACGAGAACACAAGGTCTTTGAACACCAAGGTTCTAGAAAGAGCACCTTGTTCGGTAGCGATCCTTGTGAATAGAGGATACTCTTCACCATTCAACCACAATGATAATTCAAAGAAAATTGCCATGATTTTCTTAGGAGGTCCAGATGATAGAGAAGCATTGTGTTTGGCTAAAAGGACAATCAAAGAAGATACTTATCACTTGGTTGTGTATCACTTGGTTTCATCAATCAAGAATGACGAGTTCACCAGTTGGGAGGTTATGCTTGATGATGAGTTGCTAAAGGGTGTTAAGGGAGTTTATGGTAGTGTAGAGAACGTGACATATGAAAAAGTACAAGTCGAAAACACTTCTGATACCACGACATTCATCTCAGATATAGCGAATCAACATGATTTTATTATAGTTGGGAGGCGCAATGGCATCAAATCACCTCAGACAAAGGCACTTGAAACTTGGACTGAGTATCCTGAGTTAGGTGTGTTGGGAGATTTGCTTGCTTCATCAGATACTTATACCAAAGCTTCAATTTTAGTTGTGCAACAACAAGTAATGCCTAAATCGTGATGAACATTTTCATACTTTTACACATACACACAACCAATTTTCTTGTATGTAACATTTTAGTTTTCTATATATATTATAATGTTGTAGATCATATTATACATCAAAATTCAATATTGTGTAGATACTTCCTATAATTATTGTCCTGTAATGTGAATATTCATTTGAATGCAATTGTGAGAATCAATTATTCACCTGAGTCCATTCATTACAATTATTAAGTTTTACTTTGATAGTGCCTGCTGAATAAATGAATAATATCACAGACACAAACTCACAAGGCAAATGACTTTAAAACTGGAAAATATGACAAATTATCATTTATCTCACCAAAAGGTAGCACAAGCTTGTCATGAATCAATCAAGTACTCAAACAAGAACACAACTTCAAGTAAAAAAAACACACAATCAAAAGTACACTTATACTATCACATACTTCATCCCGTTCTTATTAAGAAAAACCAAAAAACATCAAAACCAATACACTCATTACTTACTGTAACTTTTGGAATATTTTTACAAATATACCTTCATAAAAAATTGTGAAAAGTGGTTTTTGAGTTAGGTTGGACAATTTACACAAAGCTTCACATTGTCCTTGCTTTTAAATTAAAAACACAAACATAAATCACTTCAGTTCAAATACAATTTCAATCAAATTAATTTTACAAGATCAACTTTATTCAAATCATTTTTGT
The DNA here is from genome assembly GCA_946800305.1 of Medicago arabica. NCBI lineage: Eukaryota > Viridiplantae > Streptophyta > Magnoliopsida > Fabales > Fabaceae > Medicago > Medicago arabica. The sequence continues at coordinate 6,307,473 of OX326970.1, forward strand.
CAAATACTACTCCAAACACATTCTTGGTCACATTACCAAGAATTAGTTTAGGAAAGCAACTATTTTTGTTCAGTTAAATATGTTTTCTAAAAGAGATCCATATGTATAGTTGCATACTGATACAAAACCATACGACTTGTAACATCTTGGACAACATGCAAAATATAGATAGGAAACATAGAAACAAATAAAAGAAGTTAATACCTCGTCATCACCTACATCTTCCCTATTTTTCTTAAGACGAGTAGTACCGCCTTCTTTGCTGATAGGCAATTTCATTGCTCCAAAGGGAGTGTCAACATCAATGTTACCTTTCATGGTGTAACCAGTTCTCTTTCCTCTAATCATATCCCATAATGCAGAACCAAAATCCTTAGGCCTAAATGTAATTGGAACATCAATGTAAGTAATTCCACCTTTCTTAAGTTTAGCAGATTTACTTAGTTGTGCACCTCCAATGTTAACATCACCAGGCCAAACCTCATACTCAAGTGCATTAAAACCTAGGTCAAAATCATTCATGTTTTCCAATTTCAAATGAAGATTTGCTACCGTCTCTTCAAAAGAGAACTTTTTGAATTGATCTTGTCAATATCAACATCAGGCTACGGGATCGGAATTTCTCCTTTTTTCTCCAAAGGTAGCATAAACCTTCCCAAGCATAGTTTTGAAACTCGGCTCGGACCGGCCGGTCGGACCGGTCAGACCAGGATCCGGTGGCCAAACCGGTTCGAGCCAACATTTGGATTGGTCATGCAGTTAACTCGGCGAGAACCGGTCAAAACCGGTAAAACCCGATGACTCGGCCGAGTTGATGGTCAAACCGGTTCTTCCTTTTTTTTTTCTTTTAGCTTTTTCTTCAAGTTTGGACTTTTGTAGAAAAATCTGAAATATGAAAAAGTTAGCGACAAGAGGAATCGAACCGTGAACATTAAAATGAATGTTTGGAAGCTTAAGCACTACAACAACTTTTAATCGTTGTTGCAAATTGAAATATATTATATATGTAAATATAATACATTTAAATTTTATAAGAGGAAAGAACACATCATTTTTGTTTTAGAAAATCTACATATTATATTAATTTAATATATTTCCTATCAACAAAATATAGTTGTACAAAGATTAAAATACATATTACATGTCAGTTTTTTTAGATTTTAAGTGAACAAGTCATCGATTAAATCCGATTTAATCCGGTTAAATAGTTATATAAATTTAATCTCAAGACCGAGTTATCTAACCGAGTCATCCGAGTTGATCTGGTTCAGTCATGCGGTTCGACCAATGACTCAGTGGTTCGACCATTGACCCAGTGACCCAATACCCCTACCGAGTCGATGACCGAGCCGAGTTTTAAAACTATGTTCCCAAGATAGGAACATCAAAAATAAGATCAACCTTAACTCTATAAGGAATTATAGTTCCAGGTTTAATATCAGTACAGGTTTCCTTAATATCATCATAAATCAAAGTAAGAGGAATTTTGACAGTTTCCTCTCCATGAGCATGGATAGTACCTTCATCCGGTATCAAACCGGAAATGAGTTTCATGTCATCACTCTCAATCAAATAATTGATGTCAATCAAAGGAATTGGCACCGGATTGGGATTCTTGATGAGAATATCAACAACAAGATCTATCTTATGAAGGTTCAAAACACACTAGACTAGCTCAACATATTTTCTCAATATCTTCTTCAAGATACTGTATTTTCTCGTGTTTTAACTTTTATCTTCAATATTTTCTTTTGCAGGATTTAAGATCTGTAGCAACTCATTACTAGCTGTAAATTTTATGTACATCTTTTGTTCATTAGTAAGTTAATAAAGGAGACTTAGACCGAAATATGTTATTTCTGATGAACATTTATGTATCTCGAGAGATCGAGTTCACAATCAAGTTACTCCCTCTCATCCTATATATAAGAAATTTTTCAAAATCAGGTCCTAATTATAAGAAAATATCTCAACTTTTAAGGTGTAGTTTTTGCTTAAAAGACTTTTCTACTCCTTGCCTAATGTTCTTGTTTTTATTATTAGTGCGTGTATTTAATGTTTCACAATTTTTTATGAAGGTATATTTGTAAAAATATTCCAAAAGTTAAAGTAATTAATGAGTGTATTGTTTTTGATGTTTTTTGGTTTTTCTTAATAAGAACGGGATGAAGTATGTGATAGTATAAGTGTACTTTTGATTGTGTGTTTTTTTTACTTGAAGTTGTGTTCTTGTTTGAGTACTTGATTGATTCATGACAAGCTTGTGCTACCTTTTGGTGAGATAAATGATAATTTGTCATATTTTCCAGTTTTAAAGTCATTTGCCTTGTGAGTTTGTGTCTGTGATATTATTCATTTATTCAGCAGGCACTATCAAAGTAAAACTTAATAATTGTAATGAATGGACTCAGGTGAATAATTGATTCTCACAATTGCATTCAAATGAATATTCACATTACAGGACAATAATTATAGGAAGTATCTACACAATATTGAATTTTGATGTATAATATGATCTACAACATTATAATATATATAGAAAACTAAAATGTTACATACAAGAAAATTGGTTGTGTGTATGTGTAAAAGTATGAAAATGTTCATCAGGATTTAGGCATTACTTGTTGTTGCACAACTAAAATTGAAGCTTTGGTATAAGTATCTGATGAAGCAAGCAAATCTCCCAACACACCTAACTCAGGATACTCAGTCCAAGTTTCAAGTGCCTTTGTCTGAGGTGATTTGATGCCATTGCGCCTCCCAACTATAATAAAATCATGTTGATTCGCTATATCTGAGATGAATGTCGTGGTATCAGAAGTGTTTTCGACTTGTACTTTTTCATATGTCACGTTCTCTACACTACCATAAACTCCCTTAACACCCTTTAGCAACTCATCATCAAGCATAACCTCCCAACTGGTGAACTCGTCATTCTTGATTGATGAAACCAAGTGATACACAACCAAGTGATAAGTATCTTCTTTGATTGTCCTTTTAGCCAAACACAATGCTTCTCTATCATCTGGACCTCCTAAGAAAATCATGGCAATTTTCTTTGAATTATCATTGTGGTTGAATGGTGAAGAGTATCCTCTATTCACAAGGATCGCTACCGAACAAGGTGCTCTTTCTAGAACCTTGGTGTTCAAAGACCTTGTGTTCTCGTCTGCTGATTCAACAGAACCATCCTCTGACCATCTCAGATGAAAAGGAAGAATGATGATGGATGCAAGTTTGTCCAATGCAAGATAACAAATATCATCGTGCATGAAACACAATGGCGATATAGCTGTGTAGGTACTCAATGATGCAGTACCGGCATTGTCATGTTCAAAAAGATCAAAGTTAACAATGACAGCTTCAGAGAAAGTGTGGTAACTTGAACCAACTCTTTCTTGAAGACGGTGCGAGATGAAAACGGGAGTAGACCTTCCAACAAGCTCCAAGAGATGCAAGACATGAATTACCAATGGATTGCTTGATGTTGGACTGCAAATGTCAAGAACATTCTTGATGGGAATTATGTGACTTGGTTTGAGGATGCATGAAACTATCCTAAGTTCTGAGTTTGGTTTCAGGCTCAAGATGTTCCTCTTTTGATAACCTGCATATTTCCTTGAAGGGTCATACAAGTACTTCACACCAATGCGTGCCAAGGTTCCCATCACCAACACATTTATACTCAAAACGGATAATGCTTCACTGCTCAAAAGCTGCACATGCGTTAAAGTGGAAAACAATAAGATAACTTTTATTTAACAAGTAAATCAAAAGAAACTACTTAGAATTTACTATTTTGAGTTCAGTATGTTTTTAGCCCCTCTAACTTGTGCTACACGGTTCTAGTCCTTGAATTTTAAAAAACATTTTTTGTAATCATTGTGTTGAAATGAGCTACAACTTACTATCTTTTTGAAAGGATTATTAATTAAAGAAGTTACCATGGAATCATGAAGAAACACATTGTTGCAAAAATCCACAACACCTTTACAGCTCAACATGAGAGCAAGACACAAACCATCAGTCATAGGCATCTTGCAATACCAACAAATTCCAATGGTCACCAGCATCTTAAACAAATGAACAACAACAATAATGCCAAGCCAAACATAAATATACTCGTTTTTAACGTATACACTAAGATCAACCTTCATAGCACAACTTGTGACAAAAATAGGAAAAAGGAACCAACTACAAAACAATTCCAATTGCTTAATCATTTCAGTTCCTAATGGAGGACCTTCAGGTACAATAAGACCAACAATACAAATTCCACCTAGAACACTTTGTTTTGTCAATAATCCCAACATTCCAACCGAAAGAGCAATAATGAACACAATATACGTGTATACTTTCTTCATCGGTCTACCTTCTGGTGTCTTTCTAACAAACCACTTCAATATAGGACGCAAGACAAGAGGAGTCACTACCATAAAACATAAATAATAGAAAACATTTAAAAGGGCTTTAGCAGGTCCTTCTGCATTCTCATTATCATGTGAATCTGTTTTGATACTACTAATAAAAGCTGTGCCAATTCCTGTAACAATTGAGTTGAAAGAATCCATAACCATAGCTGTTGAGAGTGCTAAACGTCCGAGTTCTGAGTTAATAATCTCAAGGTCAGTGAGCAAAGAAGCTATGACAGCAAAGTAACAACCACTTTGTCCTATAACTATAACAGGAAGGTTTTTTGCATCAAAATCTCCCATCATGTGTCTCCAAAATTCTTGGAACCTGTAACACACTACGAGACCAAAAAACGTTGGAATCAAAAAGGAACAAAAAGCAATTGTCCATGCTTTTCTACCTGTTCTTGTTATCATGGTGAAGTCCATTTTCACAGTAGTTAGAAACAGGAAAAATGCATATCCAATTAACGATATTACACTGATTACATCTTCAGTGCCGTATGGAAACAAGAAGTTTTTGAATTCAGTCCATGTATTTGAAATCGTCAAAGATGGTCCTAGAACTAAACCAGCCTGCAAAATTTATGTATCATTAATTTCGACGCCATGAATAGAAATATATTTCTAAATTAACGACTAAAATATAACACGTATTATTACCAAGATTTGTGAAACAAAATAAGGGACTCCAATGCGTTTGAGTATCAAATGAAAGCATTGAGTAATGGCAAAGATTGTGAGAATTTGAAGCTCTAACAATGGCAAAGTGGATTCCATAGGCTTTGTAGCCTGATCATGATTAGCCCAAAAGCCATCAGATACAACCTTGGGGGGCATGTCCATACAAACATTTAAGACTAAAAATTTGCCATCACGATCTGAGGCTGTTGTATTAATATATGAATGTGGAAAAATTGTTCGGTCTAATATCATGTTTGTAAATTTTTTTGCTGTCTTTGCGTCCATGTTTCCAAAAACACAAGGAGAATGAATTGATGAATTGAATTGAAGAGTGCAAGATTGTAAACAAATTTAATTAATATGAACAAGTAACAAGATTTGTCTTTAATATAACTATTTCATTTGTAACCAATTACGTTATTATGCATGGGTGTGACGTTTTTAAACAGCTACATATCATTATCGAATAATCATATGGTATAACAATAATACCAAAAATTGACAGCTTGTCTTTGGAGTTAAACTGCATCATATCACACATTTTAAAACAGAAATTGGAGACGGTTAAACATCTTTAGTTTCATTAGCTTTCAAGTTTATCATTTGAAATTGAATAGCTATTTTTATGTGTTTCAATTTTCGATTATTGTTTTACTGTTAAACATCGTTATTTTCATTTTAAATTGAATAGCTATTTTTATCTGTGTTTAAATTTTTTTTTATTGTTTTTGTACTAAATATAGGGGAAAATCTATGTGATTTAGTTGTATTTCTACACCGTATCTACTAAATATACAACGAGTTATCCAAAGATATTAAAAAAAAAAATTAAATGATTTTATTTATATACACCAACAATGTAATTATTATTACTTTTTCTCATACATTCAATCAAACGACACTATAATATCACTTTTTTAGTTTAGTTTTTTGGGTTTTTCTATCACATGCAAATTTGGAAATGCTAAGAAGTTCAAAATAATAAATTTGTATTATAACTTGTGCATTTTATATTAAATATGTAACTTTTTAATAAATGTTTGTTATTTTTCAATAGGTAAGCTACGCGTTCTTTAAAAAAAAAGCAAGCAAGACATTTTTTTTAATAATAAATATAATATAAAAATAAGAAAGTTTCTATAAATAGTTTTCCAAAGCAAACAAAGGGCCTATTTGTTATAGATTTGAAGAAATAGAGTTTTCTCTTTATTTTTAAAAATGATTTTATTTAGAAATTTACTCAAAAATGATGATGTTGTTTCAAACTTGTTTGTTTAAGTTAAAAAAGATATTTTTACACTTACTAACTTAAATATTCATTATTTGAGATTTTACATAGTAAAAATCACATAGTTTTTCAAAACGACATTTTAAAAACTGATTTTTATGAAAAACTATTTGAGATAGCTTTTTATTTTAGTGATTTTTCTAAAATTTTACTATCCAACAAAATAATAACAAAATGAAATATTTAGAACGACATTTTAAAATAAACTAATCAAACTATTTTTTCATTTGAATTTTTTTAAAAGAAATTTTGTTAAAAAATTATCGCAAAAATATATTACACTATAAAATTTTATTTTAAAAAAATGCTATAACAAATGGACATAAAATTTCAAATACTTTAGATAATGAATACTCTCATGTTTGATTCCATAATTTATTTGGTCTTGTTCACCGTCTCACCAATATAATTTATTAGGTCTCAATTATTTTTTTAAGTTGTAAAATCAAATAAATTTTAGATGAACATCGAACATAATGGTATTTATGAAGTTTGGTTTGGTATGTACCCTTTATCCAATCATTAAATATCATATAAATAAGGGTAGTTCGATGCAATAAAGCTATATCATATAAATAAGGGTAGTTCGATGCACTAAAGCTCCTGCATACGTAAGGTTTGGAAATGGGTACCACAATTTTGGTGTATTGCACGTTTCACCAATGCCCCCCTTAATTTACTATAATTTACTTAAAATAAATTCAAATGTTAAACAAATTTTGTCTGCAAGATAACTATATCCAACCAAACTCCAAACTATTTAAAAATTTACCTAAATTTTAAGACTCAAATGAATACAACTCTGACATGTTTAATTCAAATATGAGAGGATCCAAATCCTTTTATGTTTGATTAGTGAACAAATTATCAAACAAGCAACTACACATTGTTTTTCTTCGAAATCCTCTAAAACAATAGCAAAGACTAAAGAACGAGCTGCTTACCCCTCACGTTTAAATTGAATCAATTTCTAAAATCAAAGTGAAAATGATTCTCTTAACTGAGAAAAAAAAATGACAACTATTGGTGTTAAATTTATTTAATGGCCAAAAAATTAAGTTTATTTAATCTGCCCTTTCAGTTTGATTTTCTGTTAGGTAGATTAAAAAAAAAATTACTCGTCAGCTCTAGTTTATAAATCTGCATACATTGTTGGTCTGGGTCGGCCTGTTTAGCCAGAGTCTCTGTTGTCAGCCATATCTACGCATCAATCAACAACAACAAAATCCATGAAATTTTTTAAGATATTTCATCAAACACTTAGATCACAAAATATACATACTTTATTCATTGTGTATTTCAATTCTCAAACTACCACGTTACACTCAAACATAGTTTAAACTACATTCACATCAACACATACAAGTATTTGATCAAAAACTATCCAAAAAGATCATCAATTTCAAAATGATCGGTATTTATTCTTCTTAATCTTAGGAGATTATTTTGCATTTGTTTATTCTAGCTTGGACAGGTTGGATATATTGGTGAGGAACACCAAGGAGATTTAGTTCACCAAGACCTTTTACACCATTGGCTTGCTTAACCAAAATATCAACGAGTTTTACACCGCTGAACAAGATTTAATTAAATTAAATACTACAATGATGATTGGGATTTGAGAGCATGAAATAAGAGCAGGCACCGATATTATAAAGTAAAAAGATAAATAGTGCATGTGAGGACATTGGTTAAAGTTGTGAGGACATTGGTTAAAGTTTTATAAAAGGAAATATTATTTTGAAAATTAAAAAAGTGTTTTTTTTAATATTAACTTTTATCTTTTCTTTCTTTTTTTAATTGCTTAATTAGTGTCGGGACACTTGTTAGCATAACCTTATTATATATCGCATGTTTGATAAGAATATGTAGTATGAGTCCATTTGTTATAATTTTTTTGGAAATATTAACCGATGTAGCTGAGGCGCTAGTTAAGGAAGCGAATATAGTAATATTTGCATCGAAAACAGTGTAATCAATGTATTCAAAGTATAAAAAAAGTCTTTTTTAACTTGCAATTTCTTATTTTGGTTTCCTTAACTAGTGCTTCGGAGGCACTGGTTAACATGACCTTAATTTTTTTCCTATAACTTTTTTAATAAAGATTTTTTTTGAAAAACTTTGAATGAAAAATTTGTTTGAATAACTTTTTTTAAAATGTTATTCTAAATATATTATAATTTTTTGGATAAAATTTTTTAAAAACTCTTTAAAATGAGAAGCTATTTCAAATAGCTTCGCATAAAAATTATTTTTGAAATATGTCTTTTTGAAAAGAAAAAAAAAGTAATTTTTATTACGTAAAATCATTAACAATGAACATTTAAGTTAGTGAATGTCAAAATTTATATTTAAACCTATAACAATTGAGTTTGAAATAACCTCTATTAGTTTTGAGTAAATTTTCAATAAAATTATTTTTAGAAATAAAAAGAAAAATTATTTTTTAAAATCTATAACAAAGAGACCCTATAATATATTTATTTTAGTCATCCCACTAGCAATTCAAGAATCTTCGTTAAATGTTAACGAAAAATTAACGATGTTAATGGAAAAGTGATGTGTTTGTATATTTGCTGGGAACTTAAGGATGTAAGTGTAAGTTTTAAAACTAAAGGATCACCGTCATTTTTTTAATAGGGGTGTCAATGTCATTTTACTAATATAGATTTATACTTATAATATATATAGTAGATACAGTATCGGAACACAACTAATTGCATATATGTTCCCCTATGTTTAGTACAAAATTAATTGAATGGTAGAAAATTGAAATTTAGATTAAAAAAAAATAGCTATTAATTTCAAATTCAAATGTCGACGTTTAACGGTATTCAGTTTCTGTTTAAAATGTGTGATGAGATAGTTTAATTTAACCATATATTAGTTGTTATTTTATCGTTTCCACTTTTTTTTTAAAGGATTTTATCGTTACAGCTTAAACAAGCTGTAATTTTTGGTATTATTGTTATACCTTATCATTATCCGTTAATGCAGTTAAAAAATTGTCACACCAATGGAGTAGTTATATTTAAGACACATCATGTTACTTGTTCATATCAATTAAATTTGTTTACAATCTTGAACTCTTCAATTCAATTCATCATTCCATTCTCCTTGTGTTTTTTAAAACATGGACGCAAAAACAACAAGAAATTTTACAAAAGTGATATTACACCGAACAATCTTCAAATATGCATATATTAATCGAACAGCCTCAGCTCTTGACGGCAAAGTTATAGACGTAAATGTTTGTATGGACATGCCACCTAAGGTTGTATCTGATGGATATTGGGCTAATCATATTCAAGCTGCAAAGCCTATGGAATCCACTTTGCCATTGTTAGAGCTTCAAATTCTCACAATCTTTGCCATTACTCAATGCTTTCATTTGATACTTAAGCGTCTTGGGGTCCCTTATTTCGTTTCACAAATCTTGGTAATAATACGTGTTAATTGCATTTTAGTCGTTAATTTAAATATATATTTGTATTCATGGCGTCGAAATTAATGATACATAAATTTTGCAGGCTGGTTTAGTTCTAGGACCATCTTTGAAGATTTCAAGTACATTGAATGAATTCAAAAGCATCTTGTTTCCTTACGGTACTGAAGATGTACTAAGTGCAATATCCCTAATGGGATATGCATTTTTCTTGTTTCTATGTGCTGTGAAAATGGACATTACCATAGTAACAAGAACAGGTAGAAAAGCATGGGCAATAGCTTTTTGTTCCTTTGTGATTCCAACGTTTATTGGTCTCGTAGTGTGTTACAGATTCTCAGATTATTGGAGACACATGATGGGAGATTTTGAAGCAAAAAACCTTCCTGTTATAGTTATAGGACAAAGTGGTTGTTATTTTGTTGTCATAGCTGCTTTGCTATCTGACCTTGAGATTCTTAACTCAGAACTCGGACGTTTAGCACTCTCAACAGGTATGGTTATGGATTCTTTCTACTCAATCTTTACAGGAATGGGCACGGCTTTTGTTAGCAACATCCCAACTGATATAAACGACGGTGTTGATGGAACAACACGTTCTAAAGCTTTATTAGCTGTTTTCTATTACTTATGTTTCTTGATAGTGACTCCTCTTGTAGTCCGTCCTATACTGAAGTGGTTTGTTAGAAGAACACCCGAAGGTAGACCAGTGAAGAAAGTATACACCTATATTGTGTTCACTATGGCTCTTGGAGTTGGAATGTTGGCATTAGTCCCAAGTCAAAGTATTCTAGGTGGAATTTGTTTGCTTGGTCTTATTGTACCTGAAGGTCCTCCATTAGGAACTGAAATGATTAAGCAATTGGAATTGTTTTGTAGTTGGTTCCTTTTTCCTATTTTTGTCACAAGTTGTGCTATGAAGGTTGATCTTAGTGAACATGTTGAAAGCGAGAATATTTATGTTTGGATTGGCTTTATTGTTGCTATTCATTTGTTTAAGATGCTGGTGACCATTGGAATTTGTTGGTATTGTAGCATGCCTATCATTGATGGTTTGTGTCTTGCTCTCATGTTGAGTTGTAAAGGTGTTGTGGATTTTTGCAGCAATATATTTCTTCATGATGCCAAGGTAATATCTTTAACTAATATTTCCATTCATTACATGCCTTCATGCATTCATGATGTGAAGCAAAAAGAAAATTCAGCCCCCAACTTTTATGTTAATGCTCATTTCAAGCCCCTAAAAAGGAATTTGATTTCATGTTTTTAAGTGGTCCTTTAATTTAGATTTAAAAAACAAGATCAAAATCTGCATGTTTTCAGCATCATTTGATTCTAATCAAACGGTGATAGATATGCATATTACATGACAGCATATATTTTTGACCGACCGGATGTAATTCAAATCCCTTTAAAATTGTTTTTACATTAGTCACTATAATATTTGATTGTGTTCAATTAGTTTTTGAAAGAGGCTAAAACAAAACAAAAAAAAACATAATTTTATAGAAACTAAAAAAAAAAACAGCATAATTTTATAGAAACTAAATTGACACTTGTAATATAGAGACTAATTCAAAATAATGAAGAACATTGCAGTACATATTACATATAAAAAAAGTTGGTAGCATTTTTCAGCCAAGGATCACAAAAAATGTTTATAAAATTTCAGGGACTAGAACTGAATATTAGCAAAAGTTAGAGGAGCTAAAAACATAATGAAATCAAAATAGTAAATTCTAAGTGGTTTATAATGATTTACTTGTTGAATAAAGTTATCTAATTTTGTCCACTATAATGCATGTGCAGCTTTTTAGCAAAGGATCACTATCCTTTATGAGCTTAAATGTGTTGGTGATTGGAACCTTGGCACGCATTGGTGTGAAGTTCTTGTATGACCCTTCAAGAAAATATGCAGGTTATCAAAAAAGAAACATCTTGAGCTTGAAACCAAACTCAGAACTTAGGGTAGTTTCATGCATCCTCAAACCAAGTCACATAATTCCCGTCAGGAATGTTCTTGACATTTGTAGTCCAACAGCAAACAATCCGTTGGTAGTTCATATCATACATCTCATGGAGCTTGTTGGAAGGTCTTCACCCGTTTTCATCTCGCATCGTCTTCAAGAAAGAGTTGGTTCAAGTCCCTACGCTTTCTCCACGGATATTATTGTTACCTTTGATCTTTTCGAACATGACAATGTAGGTACTGCAAAAGTGAATACCTACACAGCTATATCTCCTATGGGTTTCATGCACGACGATATTTGTTATCTTGCATTAGACAAACTTGCATCCATCATCATTGTTCCTTTTCATTTGAGTTGGTCAGAGGATGGTTCTATTGAATCAGCGGACGAGAACATTAGGTCTTTGAACACCAAGGTTCTTCAAAGAGCACCTTGTTCGGTAGCGATCCTTGTGAATAGAGGATGCTCTTCTCCATTTAACCACAATGATAATACAAAACAAATTTCCATGATTTTCATAGGGGGTCCAGATGATAGAGAAGCATTATGTTTTGCTAAAAGGACAATCAAAGAAGATACTTATCACTTGGTTGTGTACCACTTGGTTTCATCAAGCAAGAATGAGGAGGTCGCTAATTGGGATGTTATGCTTGATGATGAGTTACTAAAGAGTGTTAGGGGAGTTTATGGTAGTGTAGATAATGTGACATATGAAAAAGTAGAAGTTGAAAACACTTCAGATACCACTGCATTCATCTCAGATATAGCAAATCAACATGATTTCATTATAGTTGGGAGGCGAAATGGCATCAAATCGCCTCAGACACAAGCACTTGAAACATGGACAGAGTATCCAGAGTTAGGTGTGTTGGGAGATTTGCTTGCTTCACCAGATACTAATACCAAAGCTTCAATTTTAGCTGTGCAACAACAATTAATGTCTAAATCGTGATGAAAATTTACGTACATGTAGACACACAACATTTTCTTGTATGCATCATTCTAGTTATATTGTAGCGCAAATTTTTCACCAACAGTCTATATTGTATCACATTTCTGCATTGCAGATACTTCTTGGAATTATATGTATCGTAATATGAATATTCATTTGGATGCAATAGTGAGAACCAGTTATTCGCATACCAAGTCCATTTGTTACAGTTTTGAAATTTTATTATCATTATGTGATTTATCAAGTTTGACGGAAAAAATGCAAACTCTGCATTGATTAAATGAATAATAACACAGGCACAAAGTCACAAGACAATTAAATTTAAAACCGGTAAATTTGAATAATTGTCATTTATCTCACCAAAAGGTAGCACAAGCTTATCATGATCGTCAATCAAGTACTCAAACAAGAACACAGACCGAAAGCACATGCCTGATTGAAACGACATACTCACTAGTATATGATAAAATCACATACTTCAAATGTCAAATCGATTTCTAAAGATACATAAATGTTCATCAAATGTTATTTTCAAATGGACATGGGCTGTAAATAAACAAATTATGACACAAGCAAATACAGTATACAAAAGGAGATATAGAGAAAACATGTTGATATACTCTAGTGTGTGTTTGGCTACGAAAAGCAAAAATCGAGTTACCTCCTAACCTCGGCTTGACTAGAAGCAATAAAAAGTGGTTTTTGAGTTAGGTTGGACAATTTACACTAAGCTTCACATTGTCCTTGCTTTTAAAGTAAAAACACAAACATAAATCACTTCAGTTCAAATACAATTTCAATCAAATTAATTTTACAAGATCTACTTTATTCAAATCATTTTTGTCAAACACTACTCCAAACCCATTCTTGGTTACATTACCAAGAATTAGTTTAGGAAAGCAGCTATTTTTGTTCAGTTAAATATGTTTTCTAAAAGAGATCCATATGTATAGTTGCATACTGATACAAAACCATACGACTTGTAACATCTTGGACAACATGCAAAATATAGATAGGAAACATAGAAACAAATAAAAGAAGTTAATACCTCGTCATCACCTCCATCTTCCCTGTTTTTCTTAAGACGAGTAGTACCGCCTTCTTTGATGATAGGCAATTTCATTGCTCCAAAGGGAGTGTCAACATCAATGTTACCTTTCATGGTGTAACCAGCTCCCTTTCCTTTAATCATATCCCATAATGCAGAACCAAAATCCTTAGGCCTAAATGTAATTGGAACATCAATGTAAGTAATTCCACCTTTATGAAGTTTAGTAGATTTACTGAGTTATGCACCTCCAAAGTTAACATCACCAAGCCAAACCTCATACTCAAGTGCATTGAGACCTAGGTCAAAATCATTCATGTTTTCCAATTTCAAATGAAGATTCGCATCCGTCTCTTCAAAAGAGAACTTTTTTAATTGAATCTTGTCAATATCAACATCAGGCTTATACGGGATCAGAATTTCTCCTTTTTTCTCCAAAGGTAGCGTAAACCTTCCCAAGACAGAAACATCAAAAATAAGATCAACCTTAACTCTATTAGGAATTATAGTTTCAAGTTTAATATCAGCATAGGTTTCCTTAATATCATCATAAATAAAAGTAAGAGGAATTTTGACAGTTTCCTCTCCATGAGCATGGATAGTACCTTCATCCGGTATCAAACCGGAAATGAGTTTCATGCCATCACTCTCAATCAAATAATTGATGTCAATCAAAGGAATTGGCACCGGATTGGGATTCTTGATGAGAATATCAACAACAAGATCTATCTTATGAAGGTTCAAAACACACTAGACTAGCTCAACATATTTTCTCAATATCTTCTTCAGTATACTGTATTTGCTCGTGTTGTAACTTTTATCTTCAATATTTTCTTTTGCAGGATTTAAGATCTGTAGCAACTCATTACTAGCTGTTAATTTTATGTACATATTTTGTTCATTAGTAAGTTAATAAAGGAGACTTAGACCGAAATATGTTATTTCTGATGAACATTTATGTATCTCGGGAGATCGATTTGGACTCATGTGAATAATTGATTCTCACAATTGCATTCAAATGAATATTCACATTACAGGACAATAATTATAGGAAGTATCTACACAATATTGAATTTTGATGTAAAATATGATCTACAACATTATAATATATATAGAAAACTAAAATGTTACATACAAGAAAATTGGTTGTGTGCATGTGTAAAAGTATAAAAATGTTCATCACGATTTAGGCATTACTTGTTGTTGCACAACTAAAATTGAAGCTTTGGTATAAGTATCTGATGAAGCAAGCAAATCTCCCAACACACCTAACTCAGGATACTCAGTCCAAGTTTCAAGTGCCTTCGTCTGAGGCGATTTGATGTCATTGCGCCTCCCAACTATAATAAAATCATGCTGATTCGCTATATCTGAGATGAATGTCGTGGTATCAGAAGTGTTTTCGACTTGTACTTTTTCATATGTCACGTTATCTACACTACCATAAACTCCCTTAACACCCTTTAGCAACTCATCATCAAGCATAACCTCCCAACTGGTGAACTCGTCATTCTTGATTGATGAAACCAAGTGATACACAACCAAGTGATAAGTATCTTCTTTGATTGTCCTTTTAGCCAAACACAATGCTTCTCTATCATCCGGACCTCCTAAGAAAATCATGGCAATTTTCTTTGAATTATCATTGTGGTTGAATGGTGAAGAGTATCCTCTATTCACAAGGATCGCTACCGAACAAGGTGCTCTTTCTAGAACCTTGGTGTTCAAAGACCTTGTGTTCTCGTCTGCTGATTCAACAGAACCATCCTCTGACCATCTCAGATGAAAAGGAAGAATGATGATGGATGCAAGTTTGTCCAATGCAAGATAACAAATATCATCGTGCATGAAACGCACTGGCGATATAGCTGTGTAGGTACTCACCGATGCAGTACCGGCATTGTCATGTTCGAAAAGATCAAAGTTAACAATGACATCTTCAGAGAAAGTGTGGTAACTTGAACCAACTCTTTCTTGAAGACGGTGCGAGATGAAAACGGGAGTAGACCTTCCAACAAGCTCCAAGAGATGTAAGACATGAATTACCAATGGATTGTTTGATGTTGGACTGCAAATGTCAAGAACATTCTTGATGGGAATTATGTGACTTGGTTTGAGGATGCATGAAACTATCCTAAGTTCTGAGTTTGGTTTCAAGCTCAAGATGTTCCGCTTTTGATAACCTGCATATTTCCTTGAAGGGTCATACAAGTACTTCACACCAATGCGTGCCAAGGTTCCCATCACTAACACATTTATACTCAAAACGGATAGTGCTTCACTGCTCAAAAGCTGCACATGCGTTAAAGTGGGAAACAATTAAATAACTTTTATTTAACAAGTAAATCAGAAGAAACTACTTAGAATTTACTATTTTGATTTCAATATGTTTTTAGCCCCTCTAACTTGTGCTACACGGTTCTGGTCCCTGAAAATTTTTTTAAAAAAATTGTAATCATTTTGTTGAAATAAGCTACAACTTACTATGTTTTTGAAAGGATTATTAATTAAAGAAGTTACCATGGAATCATGAAGAAACACATTGTTGCAAAAATCCACAACACCTTTACAGCTCAACATGAGAGCAAGACACAAACCATCAGTCATAGGCATCTTGCAATACCAACAAATTCCAATGGTCACCAGCATCTTAAACAAATGAACAGCAACAATAATGCCAAGCCAAACATAAATATACTCGTTTTTAACGTATACACTAAGATCAACCTTCATAGCACAACTTGTGACAAAAATAGGAAAAAGGAACCAACTACAAAACAATTCCAATTGCTTAATCATTTCAGTTCCTAATGGAGGACCTTCAGGTACAATAAGACCAACAATACAAATTCCACCTAGAACACTTTGTTTTGTCAATAATCCCAACATTCCAACCGAAAGAGCAATAATGAACACAATATACGTGTATACTTTCTTCATCGGTCTACCTTCTGGTGTCTTTCTAACAAACCACTTCAATATAGGACGCAAGACAAGAGGAGTCACTACCATAAAACATAAATAATAGAAAACATTTAAAAGGGCTTTAGCAGGTCCTTCTGCATTCTCATTATCATGTGAATCTGTTTTGATACTACTAATAAAAGCTGTGCCAATTCCTGTAACAATTGAGTTGAAAGAATCCATAACCATAGCTGTTGAGAGTGCTAAACGTCCGAGTTCTGAGTTAATAATCTCAAGGTCAGTGAGCAAAGAAGCTATGACAGCAAAGTAACAACCACTTTGTCCTATAACTATAACAGGAAGGTTTTTTGCATCAAAATCTCCCATCATGTGTCTCCAAAATTCTTGGAACCTGTAACACACTACGAGACCAAAAAACGTTGGAATCAAAAAGGAACAAAAAGCAATTGTCCATGCTTTTCTACCTGTTCTTGTTATCATGGTGAAGTCCATTTTCACAGTAGTTAGAAACAGGAAAAATGCATATCCAATTAACGATATTACACTGATTACATCTTCAGTGCCGTATGGAAACAAGAAGTTTTTGAATTCAGTCCATGTATTTGAAATCGTCAAAGATGGTCCTAGAACTAAACCAGCCTGCAAAATTTATGTATCATTAATTTCGACACCATGAATAGAAATATATTTCTAAATTAACGACTAAAATATAACACGTATTATTACCAAGATTTGTGAAACAAAATAAGGGACTCCAATGCGTTTGAGTATCAAATGAAAGCATTGAGTAATGGCAAAGATTGTGAGAATTTGAAGCTCTAACAATGGCAAAGTGGATTCCATAGGCTTTGTAGCCTGATCATGATTAGCCCAAAAGCCATCAGATACAACCTTGGGGGGCATGTCCATACAAACATTTAAGACTAAAAATTTGCCGTCACGATCTGAGGCTGTTGTATTAATATATGAATGTGGGAAAATTGTTCGGTCTAATATCATGTTTGTAAAATTTTTTGCTGTCTTTGCGTCCATGTTTCCAAAAACACAAGGAGAATGAAATGATGAATTGAATTGAAGAGTGCAAGATTGTAAACAAATTTAATTAATATGAACAAGTAACAAGATTTGTCTTTAATATAACTATTTCATTTGTAACCAATTACGTTATTATGCATGGGTGTGACGTTTTTAAACAGCTACATATCATTATCGAATAATCATATGGTATAACAATAATACCAAAAATTAACAGCTTGTCTTTGGAGTTAAACTGCATCATATCACACATTTTAAAACAGAAATTGGAGACGGTTAAACATCTTTAGTTTCATTAGCTTTCAAGTTTATCATTTGAAATTGAATAGCTATTTTTATGTGTTTCAATTTTCGATTATCGTTTTATGGTTAAAACATCGTTATTTTCATTAGCTTTCGAGTTTATCATTTGAAGTTGAAGAGCTATTTTTATGTGTTTCAATTTCGATTATTGTTTTACCGTTAAACATCGTTATTTTCATTTGAAATTCAATAGCTATTTTTATCTGTGTTTAAATTTTCGATTATTGTTTTTGTACTAAATATAGGGGAAAATCTATATGATTTAGTTGTATTCCTATACCGTATCTACTAAATATACAACGAGTTATCCAAAGATATTAAAAAATAATAATAATTAAATGATTTTATTTATATACACCAACAATGTAATTATTATTACTTTTTCTCGTACATTCAATCAAACGACACTATAATATCACTTTTTTAGTTTAGTTTTTTGGGTTTTTCTATCACATGCAAATTTGGAAATGCTAAGAAGTTTAAAATAATAAATTTGTATTATAACTTGTGCATTTTATATTAAATATGTAACTTTTTAATAAATGTTTGTTATTTTTCAATACGTAAGCTACACGTTGTTTAAAAAAAAGTAAGCAAGACAATTTTTTTTTTGAATAATAAATATAATATAAAAATAAGAAAGTTTCTATAAATAGATTTTTCAAAGCAAACAAAGGGCCTCTTTGTTATAGATTTGAAGAAATAGAGTTCTCTCTTTATTTTTAAAAATGATTTTATTTAGAAATTTACTCAAAAATGATGATGTTGTTTCAAACTTGTTTGTTTAAGTTAAAAAAGATATTTTTACATTTACTAACTTAAATATTCATTATTTGAGATTTTACATAGTAAAAATCATATAGTTTTTCAAAACGACATTTTAAAAATTGATTTTTATGAAAAACTATTTGAGATAGCTTTTTATTATAGTGATTTTTTTAAAAATTTTACTATCCAACAAAATTAAGATAAACTAATCAAACTATTTTTAAGATAAACTAATCAAACTATTTTTTCATTTGAATTTTTTTAAAAGAAATTTTGTTAAAAAATTATAGGAAATATATATTACACTATAAAATTTTATTTTAAAAAAATGCTTTAACAAATGGACCTAAAATAACAAATACTTTAGATAATGAATACTCTCATGTTTGATTCCATAATTTATTTGGTCTTGTTCACCGTCTCACCAATAAAATTTATTAGTTCTCAATTATTTCTTTTTATGTTGTAAAATCAAATAAATTTTAGATGAACATCGAACATAATTTTTTTTTGAGGGAATGAACATATGAAAATTTGATTCCTGAGTATTTGTTAAAAAGTGTTTGGCAAATAATTTGACATTCCTTGGAAAATTGGAAGTTACATTTAAAAAAAATCCTATGCATAATAGCATGGGAATGCACATTCCCATATCTTTACATGAGAATAAATTAATGGGAATAATGAAAGTTATGGGAAGTTATTTCATTCCAAGGAACCATTATACCCAGGAATATTTTTTTCTCAACCTCGTAACAAACATGGGTATAATCATTCTCTAACCATTTATTCCCGGGAATGTCATTCTTAACCTTGAAACAAACACGCCAGCATTTTAATGATAGTACCAAAATAACCTCTCACCTTATGTGCATCCAATTTTTAGTCATCTATAGCACATCAAATAAAATTACTGCCAACGAAGTAAACCTATAGAGAAAAAAGACCAAATGAAACCATTTTGCGCATATTTAACAGCAGATAAAATTGGCAGGTATAAAAAGATTAAAAGTTTAATCAAACCAAGATAATTTGTACTAATTATGCCTAATCATGAAATTTTAAAATATGTACAAAAATTCACACAACTTATAATGCGAAGACGGACTCTTCATATTGCATACTGCATACTACCTTATTTATCACCCTTCACTGAGCATCTTAACTTTTTGGTAGGTCGTTTTTGCCTGCATGCTAGCTAGTGGGGGGAAATACTTTTCCTTTTCATATACACAATATTCTAATATAGAACAAAATAAAATAGGATCAATATTAAAATCTATATTCTTATAAGCAGACCTAGCGTTTTCTGAGCAGGAATTATGGTCTGAAAATCATAACCCGGTAGTACCAACAGAGTTCGTTTAAGTACTCAATTCAATAGCATTGTCGTGCCTCAGAATATACACAAACGTATAAACGATTTTACCCTTTGCTACCAAATAAAGCTAGGGCATAGCATTTACAACAAAAATTGGGTTTCAAAGGAGAAAGAGAAACCATCTTTAACAAGGGAAAATTCGCTACCGGGGTCTGAGAACTGGAAGCAAGCAGTCGTAGACCTTAATAATGCGTGATGTCACAGCGAGCTTGTGTGAAGTTTCAAGGCCAGGTCTAGCCAAATCAATTATATCCTGTCGCAAACTGTTCATAAATATTAAATGTCAATAATCATATTCTCCAATGCACCAAAATACCAGGGAACATAAAATCTAAATCCATCTTACAAAATGGTGACCAGACATGAGAAATTAAAATTTACCACTGCCACTCTCCAGAAGCTTCTGCGTGCCTCTTGACCGAACTGTATAGGCGATCCAAGCTATAAAGTACCAATCCCAACATATAGTGTGCATCTCTCTCCTGTAACAGAGATATATTGTCAGTATTCTATTAGTTGTTAGGAATGCATGTCATTCCAAATTAACTAAACGCTGTTTGTGAGCCAACCTCCTTTCCCTAAATTATTGAAATGGAGATAGTCTTAGAAAAAATGCATGTTTCATAGGGTACAATGAAGTACATATTCCATACATCAAGAACTTCAGTGTCATAGCAAACTATTGGGTGAACTAGTAAAAAAAAAATCAGAAGTACATTGAGAATAAGCAAATGAATGACCAGTGAAAATCCTCCCAATTATTCTAGATGAGGGGATGTCAACAGTGTTCATTCACTCGTAAGTAAAATTAAATATAGAGACTGTCAATAACAATTGAGTATATCATTCTTGGTGTTCTATTCTATTTGGAGGATTTAAAGACCAAATCATGAGATTTTTAAAAGACAACTTAGATCTAATTTGTATCCAAACATCAACTTCTCAAGTCAAGCAGTAACTAAGTATGAAAAACATTACCAACATTAAACAGCCTCCATTAAGAATACAGTACTAAATTAGAGAAGGAGAAAATTTTGCTCGTCGGTGTTTGAGTTGAGAACTTGGCAGCAAGAATATAAAAAACTTGATTCCAATGGTCATATTTTTTCTTTCATTTCATCTCAAAATAAAACTGTTCTCAATTTATACAACCTGGAAGGGGAACAATTTATTTAAAAGAATCCGGTGTCATATTTGTATCATTTAATAACTTCTAATGGTTGTTAAATTGTGGGAGAGCATAATAAAATCCACCGTCATGTGTATTCTTGCACAAAATAATGTGCAATTATAGACTTGAAACTTCATTTTGAGGAGAACTAGATAAAATAAAGTCAGGTAGAGCTTCTTACCAACCCTTGCTCTACATAAATTTGATGCTGCATAATCCTTCTCTCAACCTCTACAACAAGTAGCCTCCTTTGAATCCGAGCAACTCTACCTCTTCCCTCAGCTTTTGTATCCTGATTTACCAAGCAGAATATCAGATAAAGTTTAACACAGATTTCGGAAAATCATTGGAAATTATACAAACTGCATAGACATGTTCACTTAAAACCGCAGACTTGGAAAATAATTGGAAATTATGCCAAAATACATAGCTTAAGAATACTGTGTAGCTACCTCCAATCAATATGATGCAAATAATGCAATTATAAATGTTAGAATTAGTCACATGTTATAATCTCTCTTAAATCTTAATTGTATAGAATCAGAAATTTTAATGTGTTTTGTAATCAGTGTCTAAAGCAGAGCACACCTTACTGACTACTGTATTTATAATGTACTTACAGTAAATCAAATGAATTCTCAAGGATGTGATTGAGTAGCCAATTTCTAATTCTATACAATTAAGAGAGATCAACATGTGAACAATGTGACAAATTCTAACAACAAAAAGCTTGGGATGGTCAATTGCAACACAGTTGACAAGAAGAAAACGGAGACGATAGAGGAACTACAGGTGAAGGGAAGTAGACATAGAGATGTGGCAATATGTTCAAGAGGTGATTTACATGCTGTAACTTGCGAGCATACTTGCCCTTCCGAACAATCTTATTCCTGTATTCACTTTGATTACTACATGGTACAGGGTTCACTCTGAACAAGATCCACACTTCGCTCACTTAAATTTGAGTCGGTAAAGGGTATCTTAAATAAAAAGTTACAATATTACATCTGGACTCCTATCTATTATAAGTTCGTCATTTGTTCAAATAACACAAAAATTGAAAATTACCTGTTTGAACCATGCCCGTACTAACATAATGAGTAGAAGGGAGATAAAGAAGGCAGGTAAAGCAGCCAGTACAGCAAAGTTGATTTCATTTGCCCGTAGAATTTGGTTCAGCTCCAGCATTGCACTGACGAAAATATAATTGTGAGAACCTAAAACAATGTGAAATATTGAAATAAATTTTAAGATTGGAAAAACTCACGTCTCGATATCCAGTTTCAGCTTCTGAACCTGTAACAGCGAATAGTTATAATTATGAGTTATGTTAAAACAATTCAAACAGATGTTGTGTAGATTGGTTATTTAGTTTTATTATTTATTTAGGATTTTTAATTTGAGATTATTTCTTGTTATTTTAATTAGTACTAGTATTTAGGAATTTTATTCTATTTTGAATTATCTTATCCCAACTTTAAATAGGAAAAATTACTAGGTTGTTTTGCCTTTGCTGGGTCGACAAATAGGCCAGTGTAAACTTTTAGACTATTTTAAAGATTAATAATATACCCTTCTTTATTCAGAGTGTATCTTAGTTTGAGTCAAAGCTCTACACCTAAAGATGTACAATTTATTAGGGGAGTATCCTGTCCAGAGGAGCACTATTGAATATCTATCTACCCTACATACATCATGTTACCTGTATTATTTGAATGACATTACCTGAATAAGCATAGCCCGAGCCAGCTCTCCACTGAGAAGGTTTTGAATAGGATGCATTAGTTCCTTCTCATACCTACATTTATCCATAAAATAGATTAGATCATAACACTTACGCTAAACATTAACAATACAAGAATCAAAGTGATAACTATGAATAGAGGATCTCAATTCTCAGTTACAAATAGATGATATAGAGAGGACAAGTATAAACAAAAAGAATTTCTAATACATATCGTTGAATTTCCAAATATCATTAAATCAATTCAACTTGGATATTTATATTCGAAAACAAACAGAAGGAAAACATTCAAGGTACTATAATGTGATAACACATTTAATAAAATAATTTGTCTAGGGAAGCTCCCCTATCTACCCACAACCCAAGGCCTTAAATGCCTTGGAAATTAGGAAAAGACATAACATTACAATTTACAATAATCTAATGTCAAGGTCAGAATCCATTGCTCCTTATGAAACAGCAAACGTAAAGTGGGCAGTGCCTTCACAGCCCACTCCCATTAAAGTGATTGGCATGGACATTGGAGACCCATTATGATGCTAAATCCAGAAAACCAAGCTAGTGCCAACATATAATGAATACTATGTTATAATGCTATGGAAAATTGCTCACTCCCAGATCCATATATCTATATTAACACTTCAAACTCAATTTCACAATTACCAAATCACTATCTTATCAGCATATGTAGAGATAGCTGTAAGGTGAAATACTGTACAATTAACAATAGATATGAAAACCCTAGATCACCTGTCCATGACAATCTCAAGCATTTCCTGATCTGAGGCATTTGCTGGAGATTTCTGACCCTTTGTCTGCTCACTGAAAGCCAACAACATTCTGCACAGAAATATTTAGAAGTTACAAAGAAAGCAATATCCATGTAACTAGCATGCCATTGAATAATATCATGTACATAAACTACTTTGGTCAGAAAGTGATATCCATGATTAGGTGCTAATACAAGTTTTAGCCGTACAGGAATAACTCAATAATTGATACTTAAAAGGCAATTTATCCCCAAAGTGTCCTAGCTGCTGGTGACTGAACAAACATATGTAACTCATTCCTTACGAATTGAAAATTCTTCAGACACAAATACTGAATTATTATTATTTTTTTTTTTTGAAGAAACAAATATTGAATTATATTCCCACTTACGGTAAAAATAAATGGTTGAAAACATTCTAAAATGATCACAGTAGGTAACTGTAGTACATTACATGCCCAGGATTAGAAAATTTCACATCCTGCATTCATTGTATAACTTTCAATATGAAACCTTTTTTCTAATGAAATTCTTTTACTGACAAATAGTTGATGCATTTTTCAATTAACTTTTTTAGATTAAATCTTCTTTACGTAGAATCAGTTTCTACAATTAAACCATAGAAGAAACTTGATGTAACTCATTAGAAATTTCCAGGTGCCAAAAGTTTCACAAGCATAATTAACCTTTCACACACGATTCATCAACTTGCACGAATGCATATTCTGTTATAAATGAAGTCTGGATGAACAAAAGCATGCTTAATTTGCATAGTAACATATTAACCCAGAAACAATGTTCCATGATTTACAAGTTTCTACATAATCATGCTTAATTTGCATAGTAACATAATAGTCACTATAACATACATTGATTGTATACTGGATTTTCTTAATGGCAAAGTGCTTCTGAATCATGTAAATTCAATTATTAAATTGTTGTTTCCTTTTCCAATTTAAGTATGTCATTCCTCTGTCAGTTATTTTCAGTCACTTTTATGCAAAATTGTTCATTATTATTTATGATATCTATGTATATTTGACCGTAAAGATAAGATATTGATGATTTGATCAAATTTTAAAAATAAAAAGTAACTAATGATAAATAAGAGATAGTTTTTAAAGGGTTAATTAAGTAAATGGTCCCTATAAATATTCAGAATTTTGTTTTTAGTCCCTACAAAATAAAAGCACACTTTTTAGTCCCTGTGACATTTTCCTTTAGCATTTTAGGGACCAAAAATGCTGACGTAAAATTTTTACAACGACTAAAAATGTTGATAGAAAATTTTACAGGATTAAAATTGCTGACGGAAAATTTTACAGGGACTAAAAAGTGTGATTTTATTTTGTAGGTACTAAAAATAAAATTCTGAATATTTATAGGACCACTTACTTAATTAACCCTTGTATTAAAAAGATCAGCCATAACAAGCTCAAGATAAGGTGTATATACATTAATAGCATTACCAACATATATATAGCAAACTGGTAAACAGTTATGCTGAAAAGATATTATCTGCATGGAGGTTGTATACAGATTTATTATTCAAATCAAGAACAAACGAAGACAATGTATTGGAAAACCAATTACCTGTGTAGTGAGTTGGAAGTCAACCGCACCTCTTCAAGGTCCATGATACCTTGATGCCTCTTCCTGAACGTCTCAAAAAGTTCATCTCTAATGGACAAAATCTGTATATTGATTGCATCAGAATTATATATGAAATTATGAACTATGACATACAAATAAAGGGGATAAGCAGTAACACAAATTCTATGATGGTTTTGCAACTTCGTTCGAAGGACATTTTTAATACAATTGGAGCTTTTCAGGGTTCAGACAATTTTAATGAAATGAATACTAGCAGGAGATTAATAAAATATAAAACTACTGTAGGCTTAATTTCACACAAGAATTAACAATGTTCCAGTTTTAAATGGTTATTGAAGGGCTATCGTTGTTTCGGGTGGATCCAACCTTGTCTACCTAGTGCTTTCTAGGTCATTTACTAGAAAATATCAAGCCGTATGCTTCCGTTTATTTGAAAACCTTAAGCATTGTGGTATCATATTTTAAGAAATAAGATTAAGAGGCAGGGAGAAAAAAGATATAAGAAATAGATATTAGTTCATTGCTGAAGAAGTTTTTTTAAGGAATCCTACTATGTTGATGGTAATTACGAACAGATATTCATAATCACAATGAGGTTAAAAATATTGAACAATGGGTATTTGTAGCCACACCTCCTATCTTGTAAGGATATGACTGAGTTCACGTCCCCTTTATTTTGCCCAACATTATTAACTCATGGACCAGGGGTAAAAAAGGAAAAAAGAAAGCACGTCTAGTAAATGATAAAGAAATGTACCGGTTGTTCTACATGATCCTTAAAAAAACCAACTGTTGAGTCCTTGGCTTCCTGGATCCAATTATCAAGATCAGAACTTCCCATCAAACTACTATGACGTAAGAGCCAAAGGGAGCATACTGAGAGACCAACAGCACCACATGCATAGTGGACCCAATGTTGGGTTATTTTCTTTGGCTTTCTATGTTTGACAACCTGAAATAAAAAAATGAAAAACCATAAAATTGCATCTTGAAATTTAACCAACTTACCATGTAAACCAAGTATAAGCCAACAAAATTAGAAATCAATATGTATTATAAAAAAAACAAGTGGTTTGGTTGTTCAACATTAGAAACTCCGTAAATTATTAAACCCATTAAATATGGTGAAAGTAAGACAATCCATAGTAATCCAACAAGAATGTGCCTAACTTGGTTGGGAGATGAGAGAGACTTATTAATGATGCAAGTTAGCTGTTCTCTTAGGATTACTTTAAGTCTGTAACTACATTGCCAGACTAGTAACTATGACTAGCTCGTCTATAAATATGAGCACCTACACTTGAATCACACAGAATAACATTTAACATTTCAGTTCTCCAAATCCCAAAATTCTGAAATTCAATATCTCAGACCTAGCATTACAATATGGTATAAGAGCCTAATTCGCAGCCGTGGCTTCCGAAAATCCACCACCTTTCCCACATACAACAAATTTTCCAACATCCAAATGCATATATACATAAAAATATTCTAACAGCCAATCTTCCACCAAAATTAACGTAAAATAGAAGCTCTTACAAGGGAACATATGTAAGATTCCAGCTTGTCTAAATTTTGGTAAACAGAACTGATAGCATCTCTAATTTCACAATCTGTCCATTGGGACCCTTCCTGATTTATTTCTGGCAGCTTCTCAAACAGCAGGGGAATCGAATAAGTCCCATCAACAGACGAATCACTCTGAAAAGAAGAAAACATCAATTCTGGAATTAGGCACCAGTACAGAATACAAGGTGCAAACGTAC
Source organism: Medicago arabica (assembly GCA_946800305.1). Classification (NCBI taxonomy): domain Eukaryota; kingdom Viridiplantae; phylum Streptophyta; class Magnoliopsida; order Fabales; family Fabaceae; genus Medicago; species Medicago arabica. Next base: position 6,334,748 of record OX326970.1, read on the forward strand.
CCTTCAGTTTTGCTTTAACAAATCATGGTTCATAGAGATAACAGACATAAATAAAAATAGAGGGATACAAATAAAGAAAAAATAAACAACTTCTTGCTTTATTCATGACAACCTGACGCATTGCATGTAGATGTCCAATTGAAGCTTCTAATGTTGAGAACAATTCATTGATTGTTACCAACAATGATGGAAGTTTATGCTCTGGATCCGTTATTAACTCCTCTCCAACTTTATCAACTTCTACATAAATCTGAGCATGGAGATTCAAATTTGTAAATAATATCAGTAAGCTACATTGGCATTCAACAGTGTTAAGCAACTTTAACAGACTTATTAATTTTCTAAACGTAAATTTGTCGGATCATGTTGCATCCATTCATCGTTTGTCTAAGTTTCCAAACTTATGTAATATGCCAGAATAACTTTAATTATAATCCGAAGGTCCATTAAAGAAATTCCGTAGAGACACCAATAATGGTACCAATGTCAGAAAATAGGCAGGGCTACCTAGAAACAGAGTTAGGTCAATCGGAAAAAAAGAAGCAGGCAGTACAAAGCATATATCTAATCCGTAATGAAATAATAACAGGGGAATCGAATAAGTAACGAAATTAAAGAGTTAGGCCAACTCTGGGATAACCAGATATATCCTGTGAAATAATAACAATACAACACATTCATAATCATTCCCAATTGTGAAATCAGAAGCAAAGTAAGGCCAATTGGATGAAAAGAAGCAGGCAGTGCAACACATTCACAATCAATCCAAATTTTCTCTTTACATATGGGATGACTATGTTAGTAATAAGCCTCCAACGGGAAGAAGTTATATAATATTACTAAATTGTGTGTTTAATATTATAAGTTAGTAACTGTTACATGTACAGTAACTGCTAGGGGTGGACAAACGGGCGCGTTCGGGCCCAAAACCCCAACCCATCCTAATCCGCGGGTGCTACATCAAGGTCCATTCCCGACCAAATTAGAATTCGGTTTGTACGGTTATCGGTTGGTTGGGTTCACGGGCGAAACGGGTCTTTGAAAAAAGAACGAGAACAAGATCCTATCCAGATTCAGGTCACCGCCGCATCTCAATCGTTCATGGAAGTGATGAACATTCAACAAGAGTATAGACGAAGATGAAAACTAATGCTCACAAAGACAACAAAAAACAATTTTTGCTCACCATACAATAAATTTACAAAAGGCACCGCAAAATTTCCAGTTAATAAATTTGTTTCCCACAGTTACATCACCACCTTAAAGGGATATGGATGGTGAATCCAAAATATGGACAACAAAGCAAAACCATTCATTGTTTTGAGGCTGAACCGGCGTGATAAGTAAGACGAGGGTACTGAAGGTACAAGACAGTTTTTTTTTTCTAGAGCAGAAGAAATAGAGAAAGAATCAGAACCAATACTAATAATTAATAAATTTGATTATCAACGAGCGAGAATTTGTGTTTCAATATTTATAATAGATAATGGATGAAAAGCTGCAGTATAGTGTGAGTCACGAGATAGCTCCTCTCTTGTTACATCTCAATTAAAAATTTAATTATTAGCACAAGTAGTGGGTAGTAGCTTCTAGTGTAGCCTTTAAGTGTGTCTACAGTACACATATACACAACTTCGGTCGGCTACGGATATCAATGGTTCAGTTTCTATGACTCGAGTCCGTCCGCATGTCCTCAATAAACCGTTTGTTTACACTCGGTGACCCGAACACCCATTTGAACCCGACCCGCTGTCAATAATTGCACACAGTTTTTACAGTTTCGGTCAGACAACGGTTTGATGTCCAGCCCTAGTAACTGCAATCTGCAGTAACTGTTATCGGCATAACTTATGTAACTGCTATAGAGTGTTAGTATTATAAATAAAGATGTGGAGGAAAAGAAGGACGTTCAGTTATTTGGATAAAGGATTGGTAGGGAGAGACCAAGCACTCTAATTCTTGGAAAGGAGAGACCCGAGACTCTCGAATTTCTCAGGAACCAATTGTAATTATAATTATATATTACTACCTCCGTTCCTTTTTAATTGTCACTTTTTGACATTTTACATAAACTAAAACAATCAATAAATGTTACTACTTTTAATACAACAATTTATCCTTTCCAATAATAGTCTCATTCATTTAACATCTTATTTCATATATTTCTCACTCTGTAATAAATAATTAAGGGTAATATTGGTAAAACAACCTTTAAATTGCGTTGAACTTTGAAAGTGACAATTAAATAGAAACAAAAAAATTCTACAAAAGAGACAAAAAGGAACAGAAGGAGTATTAATTTGTATTTTGGTAGCAGTTTCTATCAACCTAATAACATCAGAGTCGCAAAACACATGAAACAATAAACAGCGATCACACAAGGCAAATTGTAGTCACCCTAATCACAAAACACAAGTAACACTCAAAAACAAGGAAACAAAAAGCCAAGTGAAGCAAACCTGAGCCAAGAATATCGCCAATGAACGTCTTAAGAAACTAAGAACAGTTACTCTCTCATTAACATAATCAGATGCTGATTGACATATATTCTGTAAGGAAGAATCTTGAGCAGCACGTCCACGCAACAACTTAACAGTCTCACCAATAAAAGCACGCGGACCTCTCTCAAAAACCATGAAATAAGCTTTCCTATTATCTGATTTCTGAACACAAAAAGTAAAAACAAACAAAATAATCACAATCACTACGGGTATTTCCATACATAGCACCGACAATTCAGACCAATGGTTGATATGATAGTAACACATGAATTCAATCACTTATGTTTTCTCACATTAGCATCGATGTCTATGTTCTGTGTTAGTATCATGTATATGTCAGTGTCAGTATCGTGTCAAGTATATGGGACTACGTCTCAATGTATGATGGCAGGTGTATGGGACTGTGTGTCAGTGTTAGGAATTAGGATCGTATCGTGGTAGGTGTATGTAATCATGTGTCAATGTCAACATCGTGTAAGGTGTGTGTGACTATGTGTCAGTGTCAGTATTGTGTCAATGTATGTGACTATGTGTTAGTGTCAGTGTCATGTCAGGTGTATGTGATGACTATGTGTCAGGTGTATGCAACTTGTCAATGTTGGTATCGTATCAGGTGTATATTTTTCACAACATACTTGAAACCAAAACATGTAAAGAAACCGAAAAAAGACGAAAAGAAAACCTGAGCTATGGATTGCCAAAACTGAAGATTCTTTTGAATGCGATGCATATTCGTCAAAACACGCTCTAACACATCTTCCAAAACAGCATGAACTCTAGAAGCATTACTATAGTTCCTGCAAATCAAAACCGTCAAACGAAATCTTCCAAAACCCTAACAAACACTTTAAACTCAAAAACAAACAACGCAATCTCAAAAACAAAATCGCAAACAGCATATAAGCAACAATAACTGATTCATTTTCGTTAACACATTTCATTCATTATTCATGATTTCGTTAAAGCGAGAGATGAAAATGAGTGTACATGGAAGAATCGAGATAGTTGGAAGGTAATGGAAGAGGTAGACATTCACGGCGGCGAGATGATCGGAAGGGAGAAGTGAGGTTGGAGAAGAAGGTTGAAGGAGAGAAATGGAAAGCAGAGAAACGGTTACGGAGGAAATCGGAGTAGAAGAGAGAGGGGAGGTTTCTGTTGAAGGAGGATTCTGGTTCCGATGGTGCAACCGCCATGGCAACCACCGTAACTAACAAGCTTTGCAGTTTTTGTGCAGCGAAATTTGTATTCCGTTCAACCCGGGCTTTGTATAAATAGTAGTCTCGGTCACTACTCCAAAATATTATAAATTGACTAAAAATTGTTCCAATCAGGGGCGGACCCACGTTGTAATCACCTCTTGAAGGATTAGGTTTTTTTTGTTGTCCAATTTGTGAATATTAAGTTTAATTGTTTAATTTTATGCTAACAATTTGATTCTTAACACAATTTATTTGAAAAATAAGTAGTAAAAAATAAAAAACCAAGTTAAATGAACGTTTCTAATTATGTTAGCCTCATAAATGTCATAAAAAAGGAGACTTGAAATATCTCTATGATGTGTCTCTAAGGGTGGTAAAACGGGCCCGACAAAGGAGACTTGAAATATCTCTATGATGTGTCTTTAGGGGTGGTAAAACGGGCCCGATCCGTCGGGCCAACCCGTTTAACCCGCCATTTTAGGCGGGCTAGGGTGAGATTTTGAGCCCACCTCTATAGTTGACCCGCTCCTGTTAAGCACATTGAAAATGCGGGTCAAATCGGGTGGGGCGGGCTAGCCCGCGGGTTTATTAAACTTTATTTTTTACTATTGGTGACCGAATTTTTAATTTACACACCCCATAAACAATTAGACCAAATGATACCAACTCAACCTCAAATTGTCCCACTCTTTCTATAGTGATAAGTGATAACTGATTCACCACTAGTCCACTACCTCTACAAAAAAAATGATTCACCACTGCATTATATTGAGACTTATTTCATGTTGTTGGATTTATTTTTTAATTTATTTTATGTTGGATGTATGGTGGATTTATTTTGAGATTTGTTTAATGTTAGAGTCTTTATATTGAATTTATAATAGCAACGTATTTGTTATAACAATTAACAATCGACAAAAAAATTATTTAAAAAAATAGACGGGGCAATCCGCCAGCCTGCTAGTCCGCCTCTAGGCGGGGCGGGGTGTGAGTTTGAGCCCACCCCTTCAAGTTGGCCCGCCCCAGCCGTTTTTGGCGGGCTAATAGCGGGTTGGGCCTAAACGGGACGGGCTGACCCGTATTGCCATCCATATGTGTCTCCATAACATGAGTGTTAAAAGAATTTAGAGAAAAACTAAAATGATCTAGCCAATCAGCATTCATATTTCCTTTTTGACCAGGTATGTTTGAAATGCATTTGTCAATTCAAGTTTAAGAACTCCCGAATATGGTACACCAAGTTAGGCGGATTGCAATTGATCTTTACTTTCTTTGTGATCATGTCAACCATACTTTTTGAGTCGCTTTTCACTTGAAGATAGTGTAAACATTGTCTCCAAGCAAGTTGTATTTCCAAGTACATTCCCCACATTTAAGAACAAAGTGTATCACATTTTTCAGTTCTGCTAGAGTATCATTTAAGTCATCTACCATCTGAGTTCCAAAATAGACCACCACAACCGGCTAGGCCCTAGGAATCATTGCATGTTCTATCACAATTAAGCTTAACTCACCTCTCCTGAGGGATTTTATAGCCTATGGAAACATTGCCGTATTGGTGAGTTTTCAAAGGATGGTTGGTGTAGTTATATAGTTTTCAATGAAAATAGTCGGAAGTCGAAAATCATCCTTAAAAGTAGTTTTGTTCCTCCACATTCCATGTGCCAACAAGACATCAAAAGAATTGTTCTCCGCTTTTTATTATGAATACCATGCAGCTGATGGTTAGTATTATTGAAGATTCGGTCTCTACAATTAAACGATTTTTTTTTAGAGATTTGATTTGAACAGACCAACCTTATTGTGATTTTAATTCATGCAAATATGGAGTTTTTTTTGTTTTATTCATGTAAGTCTTCTTTTGTTGGATCTAATTCTTGCAAATTAAACTTGTATAAAATCTTACCATTTTTAATGTTCAAAGAGTGCTCTAGGACATTCGTTAACATTTTTCTAAAAGTTAGATGAAATGTGATTTGTAATTGGTTGACGGTAAATTATTTTCAATAAATGAACAACATGCATTATCATGATCTGATATTTTTTTATCAATAGGAAATAAAATATAATACTAAGCTCGGATGAATCCAGTCTCCACAGCATATGCTAAGTAAATAATAGGCTTATTCAATCACTCGGTCTCTTAACTTAATTGATTGTCTCAATTTGGTCCTCTAACTATAATTTGTACCAATTTGGTCCCCTATGTTTTGTTCGGTTACTAGTTTTAGTCCTTTATGTTAGTTTTTCTCAAAAAAACGTTAACTTATGTATCAATTTGCTCCCCTATGTTTTGCTCTGTTACTAGTTTTAGTCATTTCTATTAACGTTTTTTTGAGAGAAACTAACAGAAATGACTAAAACTAGTAACGGAGCTAACGTAGAGGACCAAATAAAATACAAATTATAGTTAAGGGACCAAATTGAGACAATCAATTAAGTTAAGAGACTGGGTGGTTGAATAAGCTCAAATAGTACTATAGAGAGGGAAGAAACAATGACATATGTTTGAGAGAAATATTTCAATCCTTCTAAGGGACAGACCGAATGTGGTCCACCAGATGAGCATATGGATGACTAGGAAGAATGCTCTCATCAATAAGAGTTAAAATTGTTTGAGAATCAGATTCACGTGTAAATATAACATGTGTTATATATCCTTGATTCCAAGCAACATCCATCTCACGAGGAAAATCACGCTACTCAGCATTAATATTAGTAAATTAGTAATAAATCTATAACTGCCTATAAAACCACTTATTAGACCCCTAATGAGTTTCTGATATGACAGCCAAAGCTAGATCTATTAAGATTGCAAATAGAGTTATCATCAATGTTACCTTAATCGCATTCAACTAATATTGATTTGGAATCTGAGAGGAACCACCATTTTTTTTTGAATGTGTGCAGAGAGAATAAAAGTGACATAGTCGTACATTTGCGGCCGTATCAGAGACTATGACAACAAAGAGAGGGGAGTTGATTATTTGTCAAGACCACTAATACAGTGCGTTGTCGTGGAGACCTCATTATGAGTAAAAATGTAGTGGGGATTGGACACACTGATGCATAAAACCCACATCACTAACCACCAAGAGGGATGAGGGAATAGACATGATCATAATGAAGTCTTGCATTAAGGATGTTGTCGATGGATCATGTCATGAAAGAGGAAATGAGAGTCGAACGGGCATCACAATCCCATGAGCAAGGGATATTCACAAATTACCTACAAAGTTAGCCAAGCAAGGACTCAACACTGTAGGACACGTCATTTGGATAATAGGCATATTTTTTCTATAAATATTGAGTTCATATATTGTAATTGATACATCCAATCAAACAAACAAGCTAAATTCGCATTTTCTTCTCTTTAGTTTTCTACATTTATCTTTAATTTATGAGTTTCTTAGTGATGCTAAAATAACCCAAAAAACAATTGTACATAATGTTCTGCGGAGGAAGTTAGGGAATCCACAACTGAGAGACAAAGTTTCTTCCTCATTGTCAATCACATGAAGCAAAAGGAAACACAATTGAGGAAATTTAGTCGAATCTGTTGAAGTTTTTGCTCCATCTAACAACTTTACATTCTTATAAGAAAGTTTTTTTAACGGTATACTTCGAATAGTGAAAAAGTCATTTCAAAATCTCGTATTCCCTTTATATATACTAGCGGAAAGACAAGCACTATCGTACCCGTCTGTCCGCTCTTTCTACTGTGCTAACACATGTGATTATTTTATTATGTTTGTTTGTATAATTTTGACTAAAATTTTAAAATATTAATGGAAATTATTGATATATTGATTTACAAACAAAATACTTTTAAGGCATATAAAAAAATTATTTTTGAACTCGACATATTTTAGTTTGTCTGCTTATAAAATTAAGATAAAATAACAATCATTTGTTGTTTATTCTAATAGTAATTAGTAATATCATAACATAAATGTATAAATGACATGTTATGTAAAAGAAACATTGTTATGATTACGATAAAAGAATATCTTTAAAAACTACATTTTTCGTAAAATCTCCATCTTTTCCTTCTATTTTCCCTTCTTTAATGAGAAATTCTTCTTGATAAAGCTATATATAATTGACCATGGCTGAAAACATGCCGTGGAAGATAGATTCCGACATTAGGAATGATATGCCCTTGTGACTTATTTATCTATACTATATATAAAGAAAACTACCCCTTTCAGCACACTTTTGGGTTGAACTTTTCTTTCCAAAAATACCTTTAATTTGTAATTTTAATTTTATTTTAAATACAAATAACATATGTAACAAATAAATCTATACTATATATAAAGAAAACTATCTGTTTCAGCACACTTTTGGGTTGGACTTTTCTTTCCAAAAATACTCTTAATTTTTATTTTTAATTTTATTTTAAATACAAATAACATATGTAACAAATAAATAAGAATAAACTTAATTTAAAGAGAAAACTCACACACAATTCCTCATGATTTTTTTTTACTGTTAGCCAATTATAAAATAATACGTGGATTACTTATCCATGTTACTAATCGGTACCGTTAACCTTCTTTTATTTCCGTGTACCACATATCAAACTCACAAAAAACTAGCACAAAACAAAAACTTATGTTACTTTTTTATCAGCCGATTTTATGTTATACATCTGTGTTGTTCCCCTCAATACAACCGACAAAGATTGCCAAGTATTTTCATACCCCTTTCACAAAAAACAGTATTTTCATGTTATTTTATTATTACTTCCACAAAAAAACAATATTTCCATTTTATTTTATTAATATAAGTTACTCTTCATTAGCCTTTGATAAATTCTAAAAAACGTGAGTAAAAAATAATGATAAATATTGAACTTTATATCCTCTAAAAAAATATTAGTAACAAACGTGAGCAAAAAATAATGTTTAAGATTGGACTTTAAATCCTCTAAAAAAAATATTAGTAACAAACGTGAGCAAAAAATATTGTTATAGATAGGACTTTAAATCCACTAAAAAAAGATTAATAACAAACGTGAGCAAAAAATAATATTAAAGATTGGACTTTAAATCCTCTAAAAAAATATTAGTAACAAACGTGAACAAAAAATAATAAAGCTAAAGATTGGACTTTAAATACTCTAAAAAAAATTAGTTTAAACATGAGCAAAAAATAATGTTAAATATTGGACTTTAAATCTTTTGGGAAAAAAAAAGATTACTAACAAACCTGATCAAAATATAATGTTAAAGATTGAATTTTAAATCCTCTAAAAAAAAGTTTAGTAACAAACGTAAGTTAAAAATATTGCTAACGATTGGACTTTAAATCCTCTAAAAAATAAAAATATTAGGACTCAAAATAATTTAGAAAAAGATTTGTTAACACTGTATTAAATATTAATAAGTAGGTTTCTCACAGTTCATAGTTCGCTCCCGTATTGTTTAGTTTTTCACAACATCTCTCAGCCCTCTGCATCAGAATTCATAATTAATCTGTAATTTTTTTCTTTTTCTTTCATGTTACAACTTATCAGAGTCGATTAATTTTATGAATTATATTGACTTTGCTAGTTTATAAGTGATTATGATTCAAAAATAATTTTGTTATATGGTTTGACAATATTTTGTTTATAAATCAATATATCAATAATTTCAATTAATATTTTAAAATTTAAAAAATTTAATCAAAATTATACGAACAAACATAATAATAATCACATGTGTTAGTGGTAATAATAAAACTTAGTTTAACGGGATATTATTTTCGACTAAACACAAAGGGAAATCCTTAACTCACATTTGTGTTTTAATTTAATTCTGCGCAACAATACTCTTTGTCCAACATTGCTTCATGTTAGAATTTCCACATCCAACATATTCTTAAATAAATCACGACATAGCAATCATGTCTCATTACACAGGTCATATCTGGGGTCTATGTTTCACAACAACATCAAAGGTTCACCTTTTTTTTACCTTTAAAATATGTGGTGGGATACTTCCTTGAGCAATTGAATTTAGAAATTCCTTTTGAAATAAGTTATGAGTATCCCCTTCAGCCTCGTCAAGTGACAACAAATTATGTCATTCTCTTGAAAACTGATTGATAATTAATATTTAATATAGTGCTAACAAATATTTTTCTAAAATATTTTGAGTCCTAATCTTTTTTTAGAGGATTTAAAGTAAATCTTTAACATTATTTTTTGTTCACATTTGTTACTAATATTTTTTTAGAGGATTTAAAGTTCAATCTTTAACATTATATTTTGCTCACGTTTGTTACTAATCTTTTTTTCAGAAGATTTTAAAGTTCAATCTTTAACCTTATTTTTTGCTCAAGTTTGTTACTAATCTTTTTTTAGAGTATTTAAAGTCTAATCTTTAACATTATTATTTTTTGCTCACGTTTGTTACTAATCATTCTTTAGAAGATTTAAATCCAATCTTATATTATTTTTTGCTCACGTTTGTTACTAATCTATTTTTTTAGATGATTTAAAGTCCAATCTTTAGCGTTATTTTGTGATCAAGTTTGTTACTAATTTTTTTTAGATAATTTAAAGTCCAATCTTTAACATTACTTTTTCTCACGTTTGTTACAATGGATCAAAGGTTAAAAAAGAGTAACTTATATTAATAAAATAATATGGAAATATTGTTTTTTGTGGAAGGGATATAAAAATACTCGGTAATCTTTGTCGATTGTATTGAAGGGAACAAAACATATGTACAACATAAAATCGGTTGATAAAAAAGTAACATGAGTTTTTGTTTTGTGCTAGTTTTTTGTGAGTTTGATATGTGGTTAATAGAGGTAAAAGAGGTTTAACGGAGACGATTAGTGACATGGATTAATAATCCACGTGTTATTTTATAATTGGCTAACAATAATAACAATTCATAAGGAATTATGTGTAAATTTTTCTCTTTAAATTAAATTTATTGTTATCTATTTGTTATACATGTGTTATTTATATTTAAAATTAAAATTAAAAATTAAGGGTATTTTTGGAAAGAAAAGTCCAACCCAAAAACGTGCTGAAATAAGTCGTTTTCTTTATATATAGTAAAATTGTATATAAGATTTCTCTATTTTAATGATTGTTTATCTTTCATTATATCACCCCTTAAATTAAGGAGTTGATTAATTTTATTCTACCCCTATAAAAGTAACAACATTCTCATTGAAATAATATACTCTCAAATCATATAGTAATTTATATATGGCATGAAAGCCCCTGATTTTGGGGGTTTTGCTTCTACATAAACTAGACATGGCAACAAAACTCATACCCGTGAATACCCGCCCGAACCAAACATAAATTGACGAATTTTCCTCCCTTTGACTAGGTTTGGGCATGTGTTTGGGTTTTTCCTGATTTCAAAAACACGGGTACAAGACGGGTAATGAGGATATAAGTACCCACCTCGAACCCATACCCCAAACCAAACCCAAATGTAAAAATCAATTTATTATCCCTTTTATATAAATAGAAACTCAAATCCTAAATCATTTCGCTCACAATCAAAGTCTCAGTCTTTTAGACGACACTCACTTCTCTAATTTCTCTCTCTTCTCCTTCCACATCCCACACCATTTGTCTCTCTCTTCTCCATCACCATAGCCATTGATCGCATCGTCTATTTACTGGATGATGCATTGCAACATTGAGTCCAAGGCTGAAAAATACTTCTTTTTTTTTATAAAAATTATCCACTGCGGGATGGGGCGGGATACCCGAACCCATCGGGGACGGAATTCAATTTCTCATCCTCGTTGGGTATGGATAGGGTAACCAGTAAGTATTTGGGAGTAGGGTATGGAGATAGGAAAGATAAAAACACGTCCCCACCCCTCCACATTATCATGCCCAACATAAACCCTAGGCGTCGTCATAACAATTTTGTTTGTTTTTCCGTTTTTTGAGATCCAACAAGCTTTGTTCATTTGTCGGTGCCCTTTTCATCAAAAGTATTGTTCACACCAGCGTTGTTCGCATCACGAACACCGTTCATCTCGTAGGAACTATCCATATCGTGATCACTGTCCACATGCACACTTTGTTCACTTGTTGGAAGTGTTCACACCGCAATCGCAACTATGGGGAGTAAAATTAGCTATGAACTTGCGAGAAAATGGCGATTATCTTTATGTAAATTTATAATGTTTGACTTGTGTTTCCAAAAGAATATTTCTATTTATAGTTTCCTTAAACAATATCTCAATTGTTATCATGACCATTTACATATACATATGGTTTCTTATTAAATGGGCAAGGACACTTAGCATTTACTTATATTTAAAGAAAGAACAATTCTGGTTAATTAACTAATCAATCATCCACACTGTTAGCATCGAATTAATGTTAATGATTTGCCGGTAGCTATCCATAGTTTGAATTACGAGAGTGGTTTACTTGAAATCAAATATGAGAGTAGTTTACTCGGTGTTATAGTAATATTTTTCCATATTTGATAGTATCAAACTTTCAGTTTTATTTAACGTGGTTTACTTGAAATCAAATATAATAATAGATAGCAAAATTGAAGGATAAGAATTGAAAATTAGAGCCTACTCAAGGATAAAATAATTATCAACTTGGTTACTCTCTCACAATAAGTCAATGAAATGATCGTTGACCATGATCAATGATAAAACGTAAAGAGAATATCCATCTAAATGTTAACACGTAGCGTAAGCAATAATATAAACAATCATAAAAAAATCAAATCGCCATTCTTGACTAATCTAAATACTAATCACTCTTTCTACAACTCTATAAAACAACAAGTGTTGAGATTAAAGAGAACAGTGTTGAGGTGGAATTAATGGCAACTCTAGGTGGCAGTACTGAGGTGGAATATACACAGAACAGTGTTGAGATTGATAACCTTGCTATCTTTGCTGTTCAAGAACACAATATCAAACAGGTTATTTTTTTTTTTACTTTTTACCATTTCAATTGTGTTAGGTCCTCTGTTTTGTTTCCTTGATAATGTTTTTTGTTTGAACAGTTTCCTTTGTAAAATTAAATTTAGTCTAGAATTTAAAGTGATTTTTTAAACTTTAATTTCATTTGGTACGTTTTCTTCTTCTTAGTATTGGGTCATTTCATGATCCATTTTTAAACATGATCCGAAACTCTATTAGTTTTTTTGAAGTTCTAAATTAGATGTTAGTCTGAATTTGCTCAATTTATCTATTCTTCATTTACCGTGTAAAGAGATAAAAATTAATGATAGATTAAAGAGACAAAAAGGGTTTATTAATCTTTGATTTGTGTTTATCTTTGTTATAAATGAACAGTAAATCAATGGTAAATTTAGAGCAAATTCAGACACACTAATATAAATTTAATTTTATCATTGTATTAGTCTAGAAGGAGTATCCAACTGGTTCGGGCCGTAACACGTGAAGGAGTTATATGCAGTAGGTGCATGTTCAATTTAGCTACTAACATTTTCTCCCTCTAATAAATTATGATTAAGTTATTAACAATTGGTTATAAAATATATATATTTATATTGATAAAAGACAAATCATCTTTTTTAAACTTATGGCTAATTATATTTTATTAACTTTAAGAAATAGATATGTATAGATATATTTTAAGAACAAATATAACGTCATAATAATGAGACGTGGTTAGATATACATGCAAATTAAAAATAGTAATGAGATTTAATCTAACTAAAATTAATTGGATATTATATTTATCTGTTTTGACTTGATAGAATGCGGTTCTGGAGTTTGTGAGGGTGTTAAATGCAAAGAAGCAACTGGTTTCTGGCACCTTGTACGACATCACTTTGGAGACAAAGGATGGTGGGAAGCAGAAGGTATATGAAGCCAAGATTTTAGAAAAGCCATGGTTGAACTTCAAGGAGGTGCAGGAATTCAAGCTCATTAGCCAAAACGATGATGCTCCTTCTGTATCTAGCACTTAGCTAGATATATGGAGTAATGGTGCATACATTTGGCATCTTGTAAGGAAATAAGTCAAATCTCTTCTGGTATAGATATTGTGATCTATTCAGGTTGGAGATTTCCAAGTCAATTAATCAATGTTTGTAAATAATTTGTGAAACAATCAAGATTGTATTTGAATTTGAGATTTAAGTATTTTTATATATTAAGTAAAGGATTTGTATCAGTTCTGAAAGAAAAAAAACTTCATATCAGTATAAGCTAGCTACATATAAAGACAGTTTTTGAATGATTAATTAATCGAAAGAAATCACATCACCAAAATATCCATAGTCGAAAATCATTCTTTTAGTTATATTGGTTAAAAAAGTTGGCCTTTGATTGCTAGGTAGCCAACGGTACCTGTGTTTAGATGTGGTCGAACTGTGCCAATTCTGGATTGGATCAGGGACATTTGGTGTTGGTGAAGTATAATCATTTGTGTTGTATTGCCTGCAGTTTTTTTTATATGATGTTTAGTTTGTTTAAAGGCTAATAGTTACATATGTTTTGAAACCTTAACAACAATACATGCATGCAAAGATAGGTTGTATAGTTATGTTTCACACGTATAAACACTCATTGGGAGCTTCGTGTTTCGACTTAATACTATTTAGTTTTCACCTATAACAACAATATTTGTTTGTGATTGAAGAATTATGGCTTCAACTGCAACATATTTGGGTCATCATAGCGTGATATAATCTTTAATAATGACGGCGAGTTTAATAAATGTCTCACATTGACCAGAATAGAAAATAACAAGACTTTATAAAGGATTAGATTAAGCATGAATAATTGCCGAGCTATTAACGCCAGCTTGTTACTCAATTGTGAGGGCATGAAATTGATGGAACACGGCTTAACAACATAAGAGAGCTTGATGTATTCTTCCAACTCAACTTAAACGATAAATGACTATAATTAGTGAATATATAAAGGAAAATATTAACAAATACCTCATATATCATATATATAAATGATACTAAAGTCAATTTTTCTTTTTTTTCAAGATTTCCACAAGTTTAAGCTAAGTGGCACAATTCATTGACACACCAATACCCAACTTACAATGTCAGCATGACTATTTTCAAAATTAAAATAAATAAAATAAAATTTAAAATATGAAGGTTGCACGTAAGCTTCATATTCATCTTCTTGCATTAATGAATATGAATTTTGCGCTCTTTCTCTCTCAAATTTGTCCCTCTCCAACAAATCGGTCATAATTCTCTCTTTTTAGGTTCTATCATCCATTTACTTTATTGATGGAGTGGTTTTGAGTTAATTTTTTTTTTAATCCGAAATCACCCATCATCATCTTTTTATCTGTATTTTGATCTAAACAAGTCATTTTCATATTGGCTTATGTCTAAATACAACTTTGAAGACATATAATATATTAGACTTAGACACACTTTTGAGCCACTAAATTTTAAAGTGTAGCGATTTTGACCCTCTATTAAAAAAAAAAAGGTCAAAGACCTCCCCCATGTTTAGCCCCTTTTGCAAAGCCCCAATTTTGATTTGGTCAATCCTACATGGCACGCTTGTTTACGTGTGTTTTTGGTAAACAATAAGACTAATTTGGATCATTACAAGCAGGATCAAACCAAAAATCTTATGACATGTTGTGCAATCTTTTTTCCAAAAAATACATGAATGTTCATCATATCCATAGTTTGTTTTATGAACAAGATGATGAAAATTGTTTTATGTATGAAAATAACTGTCTTTCGACGGAGATAAATAAAGGAAATGCAAGTAAAAGACTTAAAAGTTTAAACGAAGAAACTTAATGAAAAGGTAAATTGCATTGCATTAATGTAAATGTGGTTCAACAAATCAGATTATTAGGTTGAAAGTAAATTTTATTAATGGATATTTGTTTTAATTTTTATTTGATGTATTCTTCCAACACAACTAAAATGATTAATGATTGTCCTCATAACCGCATATCCTCTCAAGATACACCATGTTCTTCCATCATGATATGAATCTTATCAGAGGTGACATAACAACTTGAATTTGATAAATACATGAAATGTAACCCAGGAAGAAAAATTGGGAAGAAAGAAAGAGTTTTTTGTTGGTGGAAACATGGTATTTTTCTGATCAAGAAGTGTCAAAGAGAAAGTATCTATCTTTTTATGCTTGTGAACTAGGTGATTTTTAATTTACAAAGTGTGCTTCTGATTTTTTGTCCATCGTAAAAAGCCCTCTATTATTATCATATATATTCCCAAAATATATGAGTGAGAACATAACACTAATTCCACAAAAATAGCCACACGAATAAAACTACTTTTCAGTGAAAATTAAGGTAAAACTTATATTATTAAGTAACCATATTGAGTCATGGTTAGCTCATTTAGAAAAATGATAAAAACGTGTGAAACCATCATTTTTGGATGGACTTAATTATAATTAACTTTTGAAATAAAATAAAACTCCAAAATTACGACAATCCCCTGCATATTTCAAAAATTAAAATAACAATCTAGAAAAGTGTTTTCCGAGGTAAACATCGTAGATGTAATGTATCGGATCAGTGTAGCAAGTTATGAAATCCGCTATAGACTAATAAGATGTAACACAGAGTGAATTGGTTTAACAAACTATGAAACCCAAGACACTTGTTATGTGCTAAAGGTCTCACAATCACATTATACCCCACAATTTTTGTTGTTATATTATACTATAAATTAAAGTTGGACTTAATTCTTTTTGACATCTAAAAAATTGTGGGTGTGCGATTTTTGTCCTTTTTCTTTGTAGAGACTTTGGCCCCCAAAAGAAGCTTCATTATAATTTTGTAGTCTCCCTTTCTAATAAAAAGTCTCACATCTCTGATATAAAGTCTCACATTGCTAATAAAAAAGCTTTATTATAATTTTGTAGTCTCCCTTTCAACAGAAAAAAAAGGTTTATTGTTAATAAAAAGTCTCACATTACTAGAAAAGAACATAAGTTTTGACTTTATGTGAGGTAAAAATGTCTCGATCTCTCCCTTGCCTTGGATGTTTGCTGATCAGTTTAGGCAACCCTTAAATTTGAACCATCGCTTTTTATTTGTTAATTTTTTAGTAAAAAGTCAAATAACATAAAAAGAATTTTTTGACCGAGAAAAGTTAAATATTTTATGGTTTTCTTTGGCAAGACAAAATTTTGAATTTATAGTTTACAAACTCGAATGACAAAATAGATTTGTTTGTTCCCTTAAAAAAATACAATAAAAAATATAAATAGATTGGTTTGTTGATAAAAAAATCCTCACGAGCTTCTAGCTTTTTTTTATAAATAAACAACTTTTGAATTTATACCTTTTTTCACTCATTTTTACCATGGTATCTTATTTTCAAAATTAATTATTAATTAAAAATATTTATATATCGTTTCATATTCATAAATTAATTCAACCATAAATTTTATCAAAGACTACAAGTTCAATCCACTAACAATTATATGCTCATTTCTTATCAACAGGAGTGGAATAAGTCAGACCGTCCTATTGATCTATGGATAGTGTGACTGATTTGCAGAAATCATGTCATAAAATTGTGCATTAATATTAGTAGAAAATTTGAAAGAATGTAGGGAGCACTGGGTTCAAATTATCTCTTATTGTTAATTTGAGATTTTAATGGACATTTGAAAATTTCTAATTGTTAATTTATAATTGTTTTTATTAACCATTGTTTTCTTATAGGTAGGAGTGGAATAAGTCGGGTCATCCATATTAGTCTATGGACGGTCTGACTTATTTGTAGAAATCTTGTCAAAAATTGTGCATTAATATTAGTAGAAAATTTGAATGAATGTATGGAGCACCTGTTCAAATTATCTCTTATTGTTAATTTGAGATTTTAATGAACATTTGAAAATTTCTAATTGTTTTTATTAACCCATTTTTTTTAATAAGGGTTCTATACCAAATTTTGTGAGCGAATAATTATGGCTTCAACGGCAAGTCTACAACATATTTGGAAAGGATTAAGTAAAGTAGAACACAGGACATTGATGTTACACTTGAAAAAAAAAAAAAGGAAGAAACTAAATTGCACTGATGGCATGGGTCAAAAATGAATTTAAGTTAAGATGTTACACTTAGTTATGTTTCACTTGATCTCTGTACACCATAAGTAAATTCCTAAAGTAGTATTCAAAATTATATAATAAATGAGTAGTGATATTTGAACAACCATCTGAGACAACTTATGTGACAACTTTTATTTTATCTCTTTTCAATGGAGAGAGACAAAGGAAGAGAGAGAATAAAAGTATAATATGAGTATGAGAGAGAAAGTTGTAAAAAAGTTGTTAACATAAATTTGTTGTACAAATATCATTTCTCATAATAAATTGGGGTGCTATCTAAAATTTATGTTAATTAATAATAAAAAGTAACCGATATGATATATTCTAACTCGTTAATTGATTAAAGCAAAAATGCATGCATGCAAATATAGGTTTTATAGTTATGTTTCACACATATAAACACTCATTGGGAGCTTCGTGTTTTGACCCAAAACTATATGGTCTTCACCTATAACAACAATATTTGTTTGTCTTTGAAGAATTATGGCTTCAAGTGCAACATATTTGGGTCATCATAGCGTGATATAATCGTTAATAATGACAGCGAGTTTAATAAATGTTCCATATTGACACTACTACAAAATTGGGAAAATATAGCGCCCTATAAATAGCGCTTTTAACATCAAAGCGCTATAAATCAAAACACGGAGGCTTTAGCTAGCACTTTTTTGAAAAAGCGCTATCTATGCTTCTAAGTTTATATAGGCTGTGTTTGGTAACACAAAAAAGCTAGCTTATAGCTTATTGGATTAGCTTATAAGCTTGTTAGATGAAAACATGACGTGTTTGGTAATTAGCTTTTCTCACGAGCTTATAGCGTTTCTTGAGAAGCTAATTCAAGTAGCTTTTTAGCTTATAGCTTTTAGCTTTTTATGTTTTCTTCCAATTTTAACCTTATTAATTTTATTTAATTATTTTTTAATAAGAAAAAACTACCCATATTCATATGTAACTACCCACTTTTTGTATATTAGAAAAGAAAAAAAAGAAACTACCCACTTTTTATATTTTGATGCACTTAACCACTTGCACGTTACTATCCATATATTTTCTTTATATTTTTTCTTTTCCTTTAACTTGCTTTTAATTCATATAATATAATATAATTTTAAATAAAATCTACAACAAATAGTAAGACCATTTCAGTGAAATAAAAAATATTAATAATTCATAAAAAAAAACATTTATCATTTTGAAGATGAAAGTAATTCAAAATAAATTCAAATATTTAAAATTAAATAAATAAGTAAAAAAATGTGTATATAATTTATACTTAAAAAAGCATGTCCTGTTATGTCATTTTATATTCATCAGTCACTTCAACAACTAATTCTACCAAACACATTATTTTTAATAAGCGAGCTTTTTCAGCTATAAGCTATCAGCTATCAGTCATCAGCTATAAGCTAGCTTTTCAGCTATCAGCTAGCTTATCAGCTATCAGCTAGCTTATAGCTTAATTTTACCAAACAGAGCCATAGCGTTTTCTTTTGAAAGCGTCAGTATAGGTTCAATAAAAATAATAAATATTTTTTTAAAAAAAAGGATTAATAGTATATGGTGCTTTTGATGGAAAGCGCTATAAATAAATCAACCTTAAACAGCGCTTAAAAAGCGCTACTGTATGATTGAGAAATATAGCGTTTATAGGTTAAAAAAAGCGCTATTTAATAAAGTAAGTATTAACACTATAACCTTCAAATCCCTTGTTTGATTCCTTGTGTTGATATATATATTTTTATTTTTATTTTTATAAAAAACGCTTTAAACTAACTGGTCCCCTGTTCGATCCCTGCATAACACATATTTCGAATATTTGTTCAATTTTTATGAAAAATCAATTGCAGTTTCAAAGCACACATTCTTTTAAATATTTGTATCATATATATCACTTAAAATATTACTTTCTCCAAACTTTTCCAAAAAAACATATCTCTCTCTCCAAAAAATTGGTTTTCCAAATCGATTGGTTCTCTCTAGGATCTCTTTCACGGCTCTCTCCCTCACAAACAAGTTCGATCTCTACTCACGGCTCTCTCTCTGAGTTCTCGCACGTAAAATCAGTCGGAGTTCTTCGTCGTCTGCCGGAAACTAACTCCGTCCAGGTTTCCCTCTTTCTCCCTCACTCGCCGCCACCATCGTTGAATGTTGCATCGGTAACAGCTCTCTCTCTCTATCTCTCTCTCTCTCTCTCTCTCTCTCTAAACAAACTGAGGTTTCATATTTGTCTCAAGAAGAAAAGTGAGGTTTCAATTTGAATAGAGTAGTTATAGTTTTTCATGAATACTGGAATTGGGGTTGAATTTGTTTTTTGATTGTCAAAGTCAGCACTCACAAAGTGTTTGACGAAATGTCTCAATAAGCAAAAGATCAAATAAGATCAAATTGATTTCGTATAAAATTATAAATTATATGCTTTTTATATAAGCTATTATGGAGAGCTTATGAAAATAAGCTGAAAACAACTTATGACATTTTCATAAGTTTTTTTCCTTAAACTCTCCCATATAATCTCACAAGTGTATCAAGTGTCATATGTGCCACAATATTGCATAATCCCCAATGTTGTAGAGATGATAATGCTATGGTTGATTAGTTGACACACAAGACATTAACATAAATACGTTAGTGTGAAAGTTGGGTTTACACATCATGTAAAAGATGATAAAATCTCACTTTTTGTTGTTTTGGCTTGTGTAGATAAAACCTATATAAGTCCTTGTAAGAAAAGTATATCAATGAAATTAGAATTATTAACAAAGTAGAATGAGACAGAAAAAACATTAAGGAGGATTTAGAATTTAGCGATTCATCATTTTGCAATAGGATTTCATGCACTTGCCGTTGTTTAATCTATATAGTCTAGAATGGATGAGGATGGATGAGGAGTCATTCAAGGGTGATGCCTTTATTTGACTCAGATTTTGTGTTTGGAGCCAAATATATTTTTAGATAATGTTTTTGCTAGTCACCTGAATGCAGCAACTATGGTTACAGTACAAGAATAGTTTGTTGTGCAGAATTTGAATCATGTCTCTTATTCAATCAAATAACCGATATATTATTTTCAAATAAATTGTTCATTGCAGCTGTTTTGCTGAAGGTAGAATGAAAGGGGTGATGATTATAATGAGATAGGCCTTTAGTGGTTGAATAATACCCAATTCAATCGGAAAATTAGAACCAATTTCTTTTAGAGTTAGGATTCGCTCCATTTATCAATATCAACAAAAGCATGAGAAGAAAATGAACAAAGAAGGTCTGAACTTGAAGGTGCCGTCACACCCTTGTCACCAAAGGGTTTTGGCTTTAGTATCTCAGATTCTGTCTCGGTCTTCTTTCTCCTCTTCTTACTCTTACTGTCCTTTAAATTGAATTTGAGTTCTTCCCACAGTGATAGATCTTTCAAAATTTACTCTTGTATGAACCCCTCAACCTTCTGATTTTCTATTGTTATGATTATTTTAACTTATTTCTTTTAAGAATTTGTAACCTATCTAGTGTTAACTGTGAGCTTAATTTAGAGGAATTGCTGTTAATTCCAGCATGAATAATAATGTTGCAACATTAAGCTATTTAGTGCTTTTAACATAATTTAATAAGTATTGTGTCACCCTGTTAATTCATATTTATATCTTGTAGCTTGACTTAGTTTGACTCTCACTCCTCTAACAACAACCTCTCTCTCTGTAGGTTCTCTCTCTCTCTCAAGGCTCTCTCCCTCACAGCTCTCTCACTAACGACTTTTTGTCTCTTTCTCTTGTAATTTCTCCAGGTATCTCTCTTTCTCTCTTTTTGTAATTTCTCCTGTAAATTCTCTCTTTTTGTTATGGGTTTTATTCATTTTTGTCACAGCTTCTGAATTTATATAATTTTGCAGTTAAATATTTTTATAGCTTATTTAATTTATGTATATTTGTTTTGTATATATAATTATTATATTATAGGTGGAAATTTTGATTCAATGATATAATCATTTCTCTTCTGTTAGCATGGGCGTTCCTTAACATCTTCACAGTACATATATATGTATGATGTATATGTCTTAATGTCTATGTATGGTGGCTGCATTTATTGCTTAAGTGCTAAAAACTACACTCACAGTATAGAACTTCAAAAATTGTTTTGAATTTGACTTGTGACCGAATTTGCACTTCCTTCCACTCATAATTTCACTGTCCAAAGATTTTGCATATCTAACTATTGCTTGCTTTCATACTACAGATATGTTTGTACATCAATATAGTAAAATTCAATTGCCAAGAAATGCTTTGCAAATTGCAACTATGGAATTTATATTGGTCCAATATGTCAACTTTGGGATGGGAGGGCTTGGTTTGTATGGCGAGGGGGTTTTTCCTGCATTTTTAGCAGGTTTTGCTGCTATCCAACAGCTGCTGTTGCGCAGTTCGGCTGCCAGCATGCTTTTTGGGAGGTTTTTGTTTTTTGGGATCGGCTTTGGTTAGTGGCTGCTGTTCTATTGTTGTTTGTTGTTCCATCCTTGGCTTTTTAGTGCTCATTGAACGGGCTAGTGGTTAATAATATATGCCGTTTCAAAAAACAAAAACAAAAAAAAAAGACATTAATTCACCATATATAAAAGCAATTGTACCTAGCATTTCTCATATACACTATATTCTACAAGTGCTTGGTGCTTTATTTTGGGGTTGTTAGTGTTAGCAGCGTTGTGGTAACTTCTCTATTGGTTTTTGGTAGGTGGGTTTAGGCTTGGTTTCCTTTAGAGGCTTGTGGTGGGCACTAAGCTTTTTGATCCCCTTTATTATAATATTTGTATATAATTAAGTTTATTAAGTAACATGGTTATTTTTTATGTTATAATATATGTAGTACATTGATGGTTTCAAGTGTTTGACATACTCAAAAGATAAACTAATAAAAATCCAAGAAGAATGGTGTCAAGGCATGGTCAGTCGAAGAGTTATATGATATTTTTATGATAAGGTGAGTTTCATGTTTCTAAATATATTTGCTAAAAGTGGTAGTGGTTTTAATTTGTACTCATGATCAATAGTACTTTGAATTTATCTCTAATATAATATAGTGTTACTGCTTAATGGTGTTTTCGGGTATATATTCAGGTGGAGGAGAGTGAACGAAATTTGGAAATGAATGATAATTTGCCTGCTTGTTTTGGATAAAAATGTTGAGAAGACCAAGAAGATAGATGAAGACTGCATGATACCATAGAAGATTTTGATCTTTATGTTAACAAATTAGTTGTAACTCTTAGAGATATCCATATTACCATATTAGAGGCTATACATTTTTAACTTTTATGCTATATATACATACATTTTTTATGATATGGTTAAGTTTTATTTGATAAATAATAGTCTCAATTATAATGTGTCAAAATTATATATATTTCCCTTTAAATTTATGACTTTATATATATATATATATATATATATATATATGCTTTTCCTAGCGCTTTTTTTCCTTTATAAAGCGTTATCTAAACCTATTGTTACGTAGCGCTTTTAAAATAAAAACGTTGTTTTTAAACCTGTCTTAGATGGCGTTTACTTATGAAAGCGCTATCTAAGGGGACCCTTTGCTAGCGCTTTTTGACATAAAGCGCTGTATAAACCATGCTTTAGCTAGCGCTTTATACAGATAAAAAAGCGCTATATTACCTTTACCAGCGCCATTTACATTAGCGCTTCAAAAGCGCTATCTAAAGCAAAAAAAAAAGCGCTATATAAGCCCATTTTTGTAGTAGTGTGACTAGAATAAAAAATAACAAGACTTTATAAAGGATTAGATTAAGTATGAATAATTGCCGAACTATTAACGCCAACTTGTTACTCAATTGTGCGGGCATGAAATTGATGGAACACGGCTTAAGGTAAGCTGCCATGGGTTTATGTCTTTCGCATCTGCACTAGGGTGGTTAAGACTCTTAATGGAATTTAACGTAAGAGAGCTTGGACACGTATAAAATAGGATAGGATAGATAGATAACCCTTGAACCATCACTTTTTTAGTAGCTATAAGCTTTGTCAATAAATTATTTTTTTTACTTTTTTTTGGTCAAGTCTATAAATTATTTTATTAATAGATTATTTTTAATTTTAATTTGATGTATTGTTCCAACTCAACTAAAATGATAAATGACTATAATTAGTGAATATATAAAGGAAAGTTTTAACAAATACCCCTAATATCATATATAAATGATACTAGGTTAAAAGTCAATTTTTCTTTTTTTTATACTATAAATAAAAGATAGACTTTATTTTCTTTTGACATCTTAAAATTACTCTTGAGCGATATATAGATAGATAACCCTTGAACCATCACTTTTTTAGTAGCTTAAGCTTTGTCAATAATTTTTTTTTTTGGTCAAGTCTATAAATTATTTTCTATTAATAGATGTTTTTATTTATTTTAATTTGATGTATTGTTCCAACTCAACTAAAATGAGAAATGACTATAATTAGTGAATATATAAAGGAAAATGTTAACAAATACCCCTAATATCATATATAAATGATACTAGGTCAAAAGTCAATTTTTATTTTTTTATACTATAAATAAAAGTTAGACTTTACTCTCTTTTGACATCTTAAAATTACTCTTGAGCGATATTTGACCTCTTTTTTTATAGAGATTTTTGCCCCCCAAAAAAATTGTTACATTTAAAATATGAAGGTTGCACGTAAGCTTCATATTCATCTTCTTGCATTAATGAATATGAATTTTGCGCTCTTTCTCTCTCAAATTTGTCCCTCTCCAACAAGTCGGTCATAATTTTCTCTTTTTAGGTTCTATTATCCATTTACTTTATTGATGGAGTGGTTTCGAGTCAAATTTATTTATCCGAAATCACTCATCATCATCTTTTTATCTCTATTTCGACCTAAATAAGTCATTTTCATATTGGTTTATGTCTAAATACAACTTTGAAGACATATAATATATTAGACTTAAACACACTTTTGAGCCACTAAATTTCAAAGTGTAGCGATTTTGACCCTCTATTAAAAAAAAAAGGTCAAAGACCTCCCCCATGTTTAGCCCCTTTTGCAAAGCCCCAATTTTGATTTGGTCAATCCTACATGGCACGCTTGTTTACGTGTGTTTTTGGTAAACAAAAAGACTAGTTTTGATTATTGCAAGAAGGATCAAACCAGAAATCTTATGACATGCTGTGCAATCTTTTTCCAAAAAAAATATGAATGTTCATCATTTCCGTAAGTTGCTTTATGAACAAGATGAAGAAAATTGTTTTATGTATGAAAATAATTGTCTTTCGACAGAGATAAATAAAGGAAATGCAAGTAATTAAAAGACTTAAAAGTTTAAACGAAGAAACTTAATGAAAAGGTAAATTGCATTGCATTAATATAAATGTGGTTCGACAAATCAGATTACTACGTTAAAAGTAAATTTTATTAATGGATATTTGTTTTAATTTTAATTTGATGTATTCTTCCAACTCAACTAAAATGATTAATGACTGTACTCATGAACTTATCTCAGTTGATAGAGACAATGCATAATATAAGCAATATATAGGGTTCGAACTCGGGCCCCCATAAAAAAAGATGATAAATGACTATATAATGAAAAATGTTAATGAGTGCATATAAATCATACTAAGTTAAAAGTCATTTTTTTTAATATTAAAGATGTGAGACTCGCAAATAAAGTGAGTGCTTAGTTGAAACACTCAAACCATTAGATACACAACCAAAAAAAACCCTCATGGCGATACTTATTAGACACAAGGTCTTACGAAGTTGATTACTACCATATTGGAGATGGTCATAGAACAATAACAATAGAGACATCCATTTTTTTAAAAGAGAGAGCGCTTCACAAAACACCTCTCCCCAATAAGTACTCATTATTTTTACTCAACGATAGAAGGTACCAAATTTTAAAGAGTAAAACCCTCCCATTATAGATGATGGTATGTTGCCATAGTTTAAAGAGGGAAATTTTTGCCTAATTTTACCCGCTTATGTTGTCATAATTTGAAGAGACTCTAACTAGAGGCTTTCTACTTTAAACAATTACACCAATACTCTTATAAGAAATCAACATTTTAGACCAACTTTTTTTGCCTAATTTTACCGCTTATGTTGTCATAATTTGAAGAGATTCTAACTAGAGACTTTCTACTTTAAACAATTACACCAATACTCTTATAAGAAATCAACATTTTAGACCAACTTTTCCGTTTTAAACTCAGAGAAGTAGAGGGATAACCTATGAATGACATTGTTCTTTCTTTCTTCAATTTTTTTTATTAGTTTAATTATTACTATTGTTAATATTCTAATGCCAAAATGACGAAACATAGAGTCGAACCCATGTTCAATAAGCTAGTTAAAAGGAAATTACCATTAGGCCATGCCAACTTTTAGGGTTTGTTTGGATGAGAAAAGAAAGTGAAAGGAAAGATAGTAAGAGGAAAGATTGTTAAAGGAAAGAAAGTAAAAGGAAAGTGAGAAGAAAGCAAGAGGATTTTGATGGTTGTTTGGTATGAGTGAAAGTAAATAGAAAGTGAAAGGAAAGAATGAGCCATGTTTATTTAATGACATTTATACCCTTATATAAAAGTTATATCTATTATACGATATCAATCTAATACAAAAAAATATATTTTATTGTAGCATATGTTATTAACTATAACTATTTGCCATGTAATTTTTCCGGTACGTGCATATATATATTTTTTTGAAAGACTGTACGTACAAATATATTAGTTTTTTTTTTTGGACAAAACATACGTATTATATTATAATCTCACTTAATATATATTTTATAAAATGGTTTTGAGCTTTTCTCCCCTAAAACAAGTTTTGGGCTTTGTGTCTTTTCAACAAGAATAATGTTATTCCCCTGCATAAAACAGACGCGCCCTGCAGCCTGGTCGATAATTAAATTTCTAAAGCAATATTTAAAATGATATAATAAATTGGGGTGCTATCTAAAATTTATGTTAATTAACAATAAAAAGTAATCGATATGATATATTCTAACTCGTTAATTGATTAAAGCAAAAATGCATGCATGCAAAGATAGGTTTTATAGTTATGTTTCACACATATAAATACTCATTGGGAGCTTCGTGTTTCGACCCAATACTATATAGTTTTCACCTATAACAATAATCATCATATCTTTGTAATAGAACCTTGGATTATTCATATGAAAGTATGGTGCCTATGTGACACTTATAAAAAACTTTCTCACACTTATTCTCCATATTGTTAAAGACTCATTCTTTATTATGCATCTATTAATCTACCTAATACCTATTTCTTTCCTTTTATGCATCAGTTACCTTTGCTATATTATATCATGGTATAAGAGTAACATTCTCAACCTTAGAACTAAATAGGCTATGTTTCATTTAAAGACTCATTCAAGACATTGGTTGTCTTTTTTTCTTCCATAACACTATTTTTAACCTTAAATTTATCTTTGCCTAATGGACTCCAATAAGCTTCACCTTCCAACGCGTATATATACCTAGCCTTTGTGGTGGTGATCATCAAATAAGTTAAAGCTTTATTTTTTCTTAAGTCTTTATCAACTCAAACTATCATGACTATCAAGTTTCCAGCAAGTGTCTTTGAATGAACTCTCGAATGATTTTTTAATGAATTATGAAAGAAACTTCCTCCATCGAATCTTCTATGTTTTCTCTTTTCATTATAGATGTACTCTTATTCCCTATCATGGTAATTTTCTATTTCAACGGTTCTTCTAACCAATTTTAGTATTTAAATAATTTATTTAACAATAATTTCATTTTCTGAAGTTTGTTTTATAATAATCAATATTATTAAGAGTTATAGTGAAACTTTTTCTAACATGAAACCATTCATTCATTCTTTTGGCCACAGTTACATGTTTAGTTACGTGCTATACTTATATTTCTATTCCATTGTTGTTACATAATTATACATTTAGTTTAAGCTGTTTAATATAATTTTTAACAAGCAACCCACAACTAATAAGATAATGTACACTACAATATTAACCACACAATTAATCAATTAATTAGTTACAATTTTCAATAATGTCTATTGTTATTTTTTTTTAAATATATTGTCATATTATTTTTAAAATATAACTTTAGCACATCAATTACCTTTAAACTACAATTTGATTCATGTCCTTTAACTTTCATTCCTTAAATATGACTATTCATTCACACGTTGTATTAATACAAAATTTTAATGATAAGTTAGTTAGTTATAATTTCATAGTCATGATCATTGTGTTTATAAATATGTGGTAAGACTTTGAGATCTTTTCATCTTAACCTCAAACCCAACAAAAGAGTGTACATAGAAAATTAGAAGAAAAAAATGGAGTAGGAAGAAAGGGCTCAATGGTAAAGTTTTGGATCATCATCACTTTTTCCAAAGGATTTTTGGATGATACTCTTAAATTTGGTATGATAGCTTTTGTTTTTCTTTCTTATTCTTCACATATTTCTTGACTATTTATTAGTTTTTGCGGTAGACAATAGTGACTCAAGTTAATTTATTAAATAGATATAGATTTACCAAATATTTCACTTTCTCTTTTTCTTATTGCTGATATAACATTAATTAGTATACATTTTTATCCTTTTATTATTATATTTTATCTTTTAATATGAATAATTGTTTCGTGTAGATGAGGAGAAGAAGATAAAAGAGACTTATATATATTTATGTCTTTGGTGCATCAATAATATTCATACCAATTTAATATGAATATAATTTTTTCGTGTAGATCAGGAGAAAGGATAAAAGAGATTTATATTTGAGAACCCTGTGAAACTATACATCATGTAAGTATATATCTTTAACTCTAATATTTGCACCAATTAAAGATCAACTTTATTTATTTTTTAAATTTTAAAGTTTGTTTATATTCATGTAGTGTTAATTGTTATAAATTGTTATACATTTATTTTCACATTTATATTTTCAATATTATTTATCTATTTTAGATTTCTATGATTTAAATTCATTTATTCAATTATTGAGTTTGCTCATTTTAAATTATAGGTAGTACTTTCAAGTTTTGCTATGAATCAAAAGAAAATTGTTGGAGACATTCAATCAAAGAGAATAATCTGATGAGTTTATGAATATAGATGTGTCTTACTTTTACTATTATGTTGTCTGGAAGATGTTAATGATCTACTTGAATTTGATGAGAATGATAGAAACAAAATCAAAGTCAGACATAATGATCTGGAAGTTGTCATATAAAAAGATTATTGATGTAACTCAACTTAAAAGTTGTCCAAATAGATTATTGGTGAGTTTGGTTGGACGTTGCAGTTCAAAATACTGCGTTCCGAGGCTGAAAAAACGTGAAAATAAGGAAGTTTGGATTAGTAGAGTTGGACAAAACGTAATTTGGTGGGTAACCCACCGTGTTAACAAACACATATTATATTTGTACATTTTTTTTGGGTCTAAACATGGTTGGTTTAGTAGAGTTTATATACCGGCATCAAATGATTGTCGAATAATTTTATCTAATATAAAAATACTACTTACACATGACAAAGTTGATTCGAAAAGCTTTTTGAACATTTAATCTATTTTGCTTATTGTAAAAGTTTGGATGTTGATGTGTATATTTACTTTTACATTTTACTTATTTGACCTAGATAATTTTTATTTTATTTTTTAAAAGAAGTTAAGATTCAACATGTCATCTTACTCTTACAAATATCTCACTCTGCATTTTAAATTGTTGTCATACCCCAATTTTTGACCTAAGATCTCACCGACACGTGTCATTTGACCCTAATCAGTCTCTGACTTTTTAGTGAAAATTCGACAGAGAGGTATTTTAAAATACCTCATTTTTTGTTTCAATCTGGGCCCTCTTTTCACTCCTTTTTATTATTATTATTATTATTATTAGTCTTTTTTAGTGGTATTTTCCATATTTTACTTTTATCTCATTTTTATTTTATTTTACATTGTTTGTTTTTTTTATTTATTATTAGGTTTATTTTATTTCCTTTTAAAAATGTCCAAAATAAAGCAAAGTGTCCAATAGGTCTGAAATAAGTGGCATGGTCCAAAATTCTTTCCCTCTATGCCACGCCACAATCAGTGGCAGTCAAGTTCAGTGTCAACATTTTCTTACTATAACCAAATCACCAGAAACACATTTCCTTTAAGCACATTCAAATTCATTCAAACCCAATTAATCAAAATGAATTCTATGTCCAAAATTAGAATTTCAGTTTTTGATTAAAAGGGAGAGAAATCATCAGAAGGGGGAGGCCGAAAATTCAAAGAAAACCTGCAGAACACAGAAAATTCACAGCAGCGGAAAAAACACACAATCACCTGCAATCAACAACCAACAATCCCAACAACAATCATCAACACGTATTCGAACCTCACAAAACCGTCAACAGCAAACATCAATCTTACAACCTCATCAAATCAAACCGATCGTACCACGCAACCGGTCACAACAGGCACCAAATCAACCGGTTCCACAACAGATCTCACAAGGAAACAACATTAGGTATAATTTTTTCTAAACTTAGATCTAGGGCTTTACGAGTTTTGTTTGGGAATTTTGAGGTTAGAAATGGGATTGAGGAGAATAAAAGAAGAAGAAAGCACAAAAAAATAAAAATAAAAGGTGGCTCTAGCGGCAGCGCCGCCACCTACGGTGGTCGGCCGCCGCGTCGGAGCCACCTCCGGCCGTCGCATCTCCAACCGGAGAAGAAGAACAAAAAACATAAAGAGAGAGAGGCGTTGGGGTTACGTATATAACCCTGTGAGCCAGTGCTCCAGGGTGCATGTCTTACCATGCACCCCTGCCCCTGCTAGCCTTCAGATCTTGATCCAACGGTCTGCAATCATGCCTTCTTAGATCAGATCAGGGCCCTTGGTCGAATCAAGGGCCCAGTTTATTCCCCTGCTTTATTTTATTTTATTTCATGTCTCATGCATTTTTATTTTATTTTGCATCACATTTTATTATTTGCTATGATCATATGCATATTTAATTTTTTGTCATTTATCTTTTTGCATAACAATTAGAATGTACTTAGGGCTAATGTACAAATATAAATGAGAAAAAGTGTGTGTGTGTGTGTGTCTTTTATTTCTTTATCGCCTTATATATATCAAAAATGTAAAAAAAATTAGGTTAGGGATTTTATGGTGATCCAACGTCACTAAAAAATCCTAGCACTTTTACTTTATTGTTACGTTAGTTTATTTCTATTGTTTTAATTAATAATCAAAAAACAAAAACATGTAAATAATCAAAAATTCACAAAAAAAACTCTTTTCACAATAAACCTTGATTTTCAATCAAGTGACTTTCCATTTTCATTTTTTTTCTTAATCAAATTTCAATCAATTTAACCATATTTCAAGTCATTTTTCTTAACATAAAAAACACAAACATATTCTATTTTTGCCACTTTGGCTTTTACATTTTAAAACCTTTTTTTAAAAAAAACTAATAAAAAATACAAAAAACAAATCAAACGGTAATTTCTACCCCGAACTACGAGGTTTTGATCTCTCACAGGTACGTAGGCAAATGACTTTGTCCTCTCAAATCAATAAAAAATGTAGATAATTAGGTCTTTGTTTTCTTAGACACTTTAAATCCATTTTCAAAAGCAAGCAAGTTTATAGCACAAAATTAAATAAAACTAAGAGGTTCTCGTAGAGTACTACAGACATAAAGGGTGCTAATACCTTCCCTTTATGTAACGAAGCCCCGAACCCTTAATCTTTAAAAATGTGGTATTTGAACCTTTTTCCACTTTCTTTTGAAAAATTAAATGTTCAGTCGCGAAATAAAATAGTGAGTCAAACGATAATCAAATAGCATTGATCTCCAAACATGGTTTCTTCTATAATTTATAAGTAATTTTTCTTATAATTACATTATTATTTGATTAAAATTCTATTGGGAGAATATATTATTTTATCTTAATAATTATTTTATTATTTGAATGAAATAAATAATTGTGGAGATTATTTTTTTATATAGTTGATGATTATATAGATACAATTAATTTATTAAACCATGACATCATAATGTGCTTGAATGAAACATATGAAAAAGGAATCATTTATTAAATTAAGTTATGTTGATTATTACTTTTTTGAAGTAAAATAATTTCATTGACTCAAGTTAGAATAAAATTCCAACAAGATCTAACTATTTTTTATCATTCTAAAACCTAAAAACATGTTAAATAAAGAGAACATAAGAAAAATCTAAGGAGATGTAAACTAAACCAAAAAAACTGAAGAATATAAGAAATTTGTATTATAATTCACTCATCAATTACACTTTTATTGAATTCTATATATATAAAAACGACACATAATTTATGTCAAAATAAACTTTTAACTATCTCTCTGATTTGACAATGACAAAAGTTTAAAAATATTTCAATGGGCAAGTTTAAAAAAAAAATGATTCATTAGAACTATTGAAATTGTTATTTCCAATAAACTTATAAAAATTATAATGAAACCCGTGCAACGCACGGGTTATAAACATAGTATTTGTTTGTGTTTGAAGAATTATGGCTTCAACTGCAACATATTTGGGTCATCATAGCGTGATATAATCGTTAATAATGACGACGAGTTTAATAAATGTCCTACATTGACAAGAATAGAAAATAACAAGACTTTATAAAGGATTAGATTAAGCATGAATAATTACCGAACTATTAACGCCAGCTTGTTACTCAACTGTGAGGGCATGAAATTGATGGAACACGGCTTAACAACGTAGGAGAGCTTGAACCCTCAATACGTGGATAAAATAGGATAGATAGATAGATAACCCTTGAACCATCATTTTTTTTAGTAGCTAAAGCTTTGTCAATAAATTATTTTCTTGCAAATTTATAAAAAAAGAAATTTAGGATTACCAATATATATATATTCTTGAATAAAAAGATGAATAACAAATTTTATTAATGGATCTTTGTTTTAATTTTAATTTGATGTATTTTTCCAACTCAACTAAAATGATAAATGACTACAGTTAGTGAATGGCTTAATAGCTATTTTGGCCCCCTAAGTATTAGGAAGTTGCGATTTTGACCCCATAACAAAACAAAATACAAAACCGCTCCTTAAGTATTGCCCCTTTTGCAGGTTTGGCCCTTGGGCTAATTTTAACTAAGTTAGTAAATATATAATGGAACATGTTTCCGAGTGTCCTTAATATCATATAGAAATGATACTAGGTTTTTTTTTTTGAGAAAATGATACTAGGTTAAAATACAACTTTTAGTTTTTTATACTATAAATTAAAGTTGGACTTGATTCTCTTTTGACATCTCAATATTACTATTGTGCGATATTTGACCCCCTTTTTTTTTTAGTTAAGTAAATTATCCCTATAAATATTCAGAATTTTGTTTCTAACCCCTACAAAATAAAATCACACTTTTTAGTTTCTGTACAATTTTCCGTCATTATTTTTAGTCCCTGTAATATTTTCTATCAACATTCTTAGTCCCTGTAAAAAATTTACATCAACATTTTTTATCTCTAAAATACTAAAGAAAAATGTCACATGGACTAAAAAGTATGATTTTATTTTGTATGGATTAAAAACAAAATTCTAAATATTTACAGAGAATATTTACTTAATTAACTTTTTTTTTATAAAGATCTTGGCCCCATAAAAAAATTGTTATAATTTTGTAGTCTTCCTTTAAGGATTTCCACAAGTTTAAGGTGACTAGCACAATTAATAGATGTAACACGCTGATACCCAACTTACAATGTCAGCATGACTATTTTCAAAACTAAAATAAATAAAATAATATTTTTAATATGAATGTTGCACGCTTCATATTCATCTTCTTATAACTCAAATCATCGTAAAAAAAAGACTCATAAGCATCATTTATGCCACAAAATTAAGGATCTATGGAATAATGACGAAAGCATCATTGTTGAGCTAAGTCTTCCCCTACCTCCTGAAATTGTTGCCTCGGTATAGAAATTGAAACCAACCATAATTACCTCATTTGCCGACACTTGGGTGTGGAAAGATAATTTAAATGGAGAATACACAACAAATTTTTTGCATCATTAACTCTTATTTCGGAGGGATGGTATTGTCTCACTGGAGAAATGAAATTGAATTTGAAAGTTACCACTTTCAGCTACTGTGCAATTTTTTATCGGGGGGTGAATGTTTATGCTACATGTCCATGTTGTAACGGGGAAGATGAATCTATTCTTCATTGCCTCATTCTTTGTCCACGAGTTGTTGCAGTGTAATCTGGATGTGAATTCCCCAATGTATTTTCATTGTGCGCTAATAATCTCTTGAGTAATATGAGAGAAATCATGCAAATGTTGTTAAGTAATAGGGAGTGTCTCCACTATCATAATGTGGAACCTATGGTGCTCTCGCAACAAGTTGGTGTTTGACGGTATCAGCCCCAGTCTTCACTATACCAGTATTTGTAGGGGTGGGCATGGTTCGGTTCAGTTACTGAACCGAACCAAACTGAACTGTTTGCTAAATTGAAAATAACTGAACTGAACTGTTTCGAACCAAACTATTATTATTGGTACTCTTAAAAGAATATTAAAAAATACAAACGAAATCGAATTTTAGTTACTGAACTATTTCGAATCGAACCAAATTGTTTTGAACTGAACCGAACTGTTTCAGTTCAGTTTTAAAATTGTTAGTAATAGTTTAGTTTAGTTTTTTTATGTTTGGTTCAATTCAGCAATTCGATTGTTTTTGGTTTTCTTGCTCATCTCTAAGTATTTGTGAGGGAATAATTAAGGTTTCAACATATGTGTTCTTTATTTTATTTTATTTACGGATGATTTGTTAGTTATGTTGTTTCATGGTATATTGTTAATAAAAAGTCTCACATTGCCAGAAATGGACATAAGTTTCGACTTTATAAAGTGAGTCAAAAATGCCTCGATCTCTCCCTTGCCTTGGATGCTTGTTGATTAGTTTAGGCAACCTTTAAACTTGAAATGTTGCTTTTGTTTGTCAATTTTTTGTAGTAAAAAGTCATTTGACATAGAGTTTTTTCGAATGATAAAAATTAAATACTTTACAGTTTTCTTTGGCAAGAATTTTTTTTGAATTTATAGTTTACAAACTCGAATGACAAAATAGATTGGTTTGTTAATAAAAAAAATCCTCACGAACTTCTAGCTTTTTTTTTATAAACAGATTTTGAATTTATACATTTTTTTTCCTCTCATTTTTACCATGGTATCTTATTTTCAAAATTAATTATTAATAAAAAATAGATTTATAAATCGTTTCATATTCATAAACTAATTCAACCACAAATTTTATCTTATAAGCTCATTTCTTATTGGTAGGAGTGGAATAAGTTAGGTCGTTCATATTAGTATATGGACAATCTGACTTATTTGTAGAAATCTTGTCAAAAAAATTGTGTATTAATATTAGTAGAAAATTTGAGAGAATGTACTGAGCACCTGGTTCAAATTATCTCTTATTGTTAATTTGAGATTTTAATGAACATTTGAAAATTTCTAATTGTTAATTTCTAATTGTCTCTAATAACCTTTTTTTTATTCGGGTTCTATACCATTATTTGTGAGCGAATAATTAGGACATCAACTGCAAGTCTGCAACATATTTGGAAAGGATTAAGTAATATAAAATCGATTTTTGGTAATGTAAACTTCATTTTCCTTGAACGCTTTAGGACTGGATAAATATATTTTTATAGTGTTCGTTCAAGTCTCGTAATTTATGATATTACTTCATGTGTTCTTTAAGAACAAAATTATTGTTCTTATTAATGTTAGAATTGCATCCAACATAATAGAAAAATACTCAAGTGAGCATATTTAAAAGAAAGGAAAATAAAGAAACATGAAAAGAAATGTAAATTGCAAAAGAAAAAGGAAAATAAAGCAAGAACAAAACAATATTAAATTGCAGGAAATGTAAAGGGTGATCGGAATCCATCTCTATATGCCTTTGAACCCGTTTGCCAACATGGCGTGGGTGTTACAAGGATTTTAGAAAATAAGATCCAACATGTAATACATCGAAATTGCAACTAGTTACATAGAAAAGAAAATAACTTCCTACATCTAAGATATTTTTGACACATGTTCCCTTGAATAACTTTCGATTACTTCTATCTAAGAGTTGTTTGCTTGATCGACGAACTATGTTAATATTTGACCCTTTGAATGACTTCTTCCGGTGTCTTATAACATATGTCACTTCTTGTTGAAAATGAAGCCTTCGACAACAAAATAGTTTAGTCAAATTCCATTTAATATAGCTACCTTCGACAAATCATGCTCCATGGTGTTTTCTTCTTCTATTCAAATTCTAACACTAAGACTTTCTCAATGCCATAAATTCTAACATTATTCAAATTCAAATTCTAACACTAAGGGTGTGTTTGGTTTGCAAAACAGTAAGTACTAGACATAATAGTTTAAGCTAGAACAACACAACACAAGGTAGAACGGCACATGACACATTTTTATATTATTGAATTATTATTTTTGTTTTATACATTTTTGAGGGACAGAATGCTATTTTGGTATTTTATACAACTTGTACGTGGGACAAAAAGTTGTGCTGTGGTTTGGTGAGGGACAAAAATATCAGTTTTTGTCCTGTCCCTTGCCTCCAGTTTGTCGTGTACCTGAAACAATTTTACAAATCAAACACTTGACAACTTGAGTTGTTCTGTCTTGTGCTTCATTTTTTAGCAAATCAAACGCACCCTAATAGTCACATGGTTCGTAATTATCTTCAACATATGGTACATGTTTGGGTAATCGGTACACCACTCTCAAAGAATTCGGTATGTAGAGGGTATACATTGTTGATACGTTATTTTGGGTTGTGCTATATTTTAATACGATAATCGGTACGCTATAAATACAAATATTTATTTAGTTAAAAAACAACAAGCAGCACAAAAAATATAGTATAGTCACAAAAATTATTTTCCAGACTTAGTGTTGACTTTTTTTCATTCTCTTAAAAAATATTATTAATTAACGATTATTTAACTATTTTCTTTAAGCTACTATTTTATTTGCTTTATGTTGCTTTTATTTTCTACTTATTATTTTTTTCGTACTGGCAGGTGGAATTTTTTTAAATAAAGAAGGCTTGTGCTTAGGTTGTTTTGCACAGTTTCTAGGGGATGGTAGTGTCATTTTTGCTGAACTATTTGCAATTATGTTAGCTATAGAACTTGCTGCTTCAAAAAATTATTTTAATATTAGGTTAGAATGTGACTCCCAGCTATTTGATTAAATCAATGGTTGAGATTTATTGAAAATTAAATTAAGAACATCTAGACATTTTCACATACAATTTTGTCCCTATTATATTTCTTCATCCTCTTCAACTCCCCTAACAATATCACAATTTCTTCCACCAAACATTTTCACATTTGTTACAAAACAAAAAATTAAAATCAGTTTCGATAACTATTGTGCGATTGTGTCAAAAGAGAAACCTCTAAAATCTAAAACCTTAATACGTCATGTCCATAAATTAGGTTCTGGCCTTTAATACACAGACAAATGAATTGAATGAAACTTCGTTAGAAATGAAGGTGATAAAAAGGGAGGCCTTTAAACTTTAAAATTATTTGGAGGAATATTGCAAATTGATCTGCTATATGTTTTGTCTTGGTAAACATAATAAGCAAAGAGAATAATTACATTGTGTACATTTTTTACAAGAGTTGTTTGCATTCAGTAGTTAGTTACGTTTTTCTAATTTTTGGCACATTTAGGCGATTGAGGGGAGGCATGAGGAAGACATGTTTGTGTGTGAACAAGTGTGATGGTCTCATTTTTTATTTTAATAAATCTAAACCATTAATTAGATCTAATGGTATTTTTGTCATGGTTCACTGATGAGGGACTTAATTGAACCATCACCCTAGAATTAACCTTTTTTAAGAATCTTATTTTTTTTAATTTTGAAAATTAAATTTCTAAAAAAAATTTCTAATTTTTTTAAATTTCGAAACAAATATGAATGTTTTTTCCGATTTTTAAAATTTTAGAAAAAAAAATCAGATTTCTTTTTATTTTTCTAATTTTTTCTGAATTTTAAACAAACAAAAATTTTGATTTTTTTAAGAGAAGGAAAAAAATCAGATATGGGTGGTTCACCGTAGTATACTATGGACCTTAAATCAAACGGTTATAATCATATTAAAAATATTAAACATCAAAAAACTAACTGCAAAGACCAAAATAGTAAACGACATAAGATATAAGGGACCAAATTGAAACACTTAATATTTAAGGGGTCAAACTGAGAAGTTAAAATAAGTTAAGGGACCGGAAAATGTATTAAGCCTTAAAATTATAAATAACGAAACGAGTAAATATAATTTTATATTACATTTATATTTGTGTTAATTCATTGAATTATCATTTTTATTGTTCACTTTGATAATCAACTAAGTAAAGAATTATTTAAAAAATACATATAATTTATAGGATTTTTTTTGTTATGCGAGCTAACGGGCTACCCGCGGTCCATTCGGGCTAGCCCTAACAGGTACCGGGATTTTTAGAGTCAGGCTCAAAAACCCTATTAAAATTCGGGCTCAATATTTAAGGCTCAAACCCTATAATTAATCAGGCTAAACGAGTTGGTCAGTACAACCCGACCCGTTTTGACATCTCTAGTTGCATGGAAGCTTGACTCATGAGACTACATTGTTTATCTTCATTGCCACTATATGGTTAGTTATATTTATCTTCATTGACCTATCCTACCATACTACACCACATCATGATGGCCTTGTTTACAAACTTCAACTGCTACATATTTGTTTATAACGTGGAGGAAGTAAGTTGGAAAGGATTAGGCAAAGTAGAACACATGATCCCATTGATCCATTATTTGTTTAGAAAAGTCCCACATAGACAGAAAAGGAAACAAATTTGACTTTATACACATTGAAAAATAATTGAATAATAAAATATTATTCCAACAAGAATTTATCCCATTTAAAATTTATTAAATTACATATAAATTAGATTTGACTACCAAGAACCTCAATCGTACTATTTCACAAAAAAAGAAAATATATATATATATATATGGGTTTTTCTAACATGTACAAATTTGAAAGTACATCGTATTTATAACATGCATATAATATGTTGTGGAATTAGCTGCTGAAGATGATAGCTTGGTAAGAGGGTCAAATTTGATTAGGCTTAAGAACAAAATGGAAACTTACAAGAAAGCCACTCTCACCCCTGCAAAATACACTCCCGTCCTGTAGGCGGGACGATTTTGCCCTTGCGCATGTTAACTAGCGCTGCGTGAGTTAACTAGCGGAGCGCTAATTAACTCGCGCAGCAATCTGTCTTATACAAGGCAGAATGCCTCATTCATCACCTAAACCTCAAAAACTCTCCAAAATCTCTCTAAAATCACCAAATCCAAAATTCCTTCAAGTTCAAATCAAACCACACTTCGATAACAAGTAAGTTTTCACAATCAAACACAATCAACCTTTATGTTAGATTTTTTCTCTTAAATTAGAAATTTTTAAGATTTAGGGTTTGTTTAAATTTTTGTTTTTTTGTCAAGAAATCATATAATGTTTATATGAAAATGATGTGTGTTGCTTAAATGTTTAGATGTTTATGTTGTAGGTTTTGAGTTTTAGAGATTTTTTTTAGATTTAGGGTTTGTTTTAGAGAATTTTCATTGATTATTTTTAATTTCTTATTGTGTAGATTTGAAAGAATGGCCGGGTGGATCGACGTTCGTGCACAATTCAACGGCGGAGAACATCAGAGGTTGAAGGTTCGGTGCCTTGGTGTAACGTTAAGAGGTCTTAAGGATCAGCTAGATGAATTCAACAAAGGAGTCAACCCCCGAGACACAAGGAAGGTGGAATACGTTCGGTATAAACGTTCAACGCTCGACGATGGAAGAGTATCATTCACTTGGGTGGAATTGACGAACGACGAAAATGTGACGACCATGTTTTGGGAGCACAACATGTTCCAGTGGATCGATATGCGAGCAACGTTGGTGAGATCAACTGAAGATATCATCAAAAGTCTGATTCCGCCAAAAGATCGTGATTAGGTGGCGGTCGTGATTAGGTAGGGAATGCACCTTCAAACTACAACAATTGTGTTACCTCTAAATGGTGCATATTCAAAGTTGCTAAGCGGCGGGACTCCAACATTCGTCCGGAAGTGCTTTTGTTCCATTCGAAATGTTAAATTCTTGTTGGCTTCGTTTAAATGATGGTATTGAAGTGTCAAAGTATGGACCTCATTCCGTTGGCACTTGGATATTATCATTTAAAACCAAGACCAACGAGAATTTAACATTTTGATTGAAACAAAAGCACTTTTGGACGGATGTTGGAGTCCTGCTGCTTAGCAACTTTGAATATGCACCATTTAGAGGTGACACAATTGTTGTAGTTGAAAGGTGCAATTCCGAATGTAATGTCATGTAACGATAGACCATGTTTAGGAACTTTATGTAATGTAATTTAAATGTAACTTTTATTCGAATTTATTCAATACGCAACATTGTTCGATTCCACACTGAATTTAATTAGACTTTTTATTCTAATTTATTTATTCAATACGCAACATTATTCGATATAAATAAATTCGATACCATTAAATAGAATATTTTTTTATTCAATACATAATCATAAACATAAAATAAAAACAAATTTAAATAAAAAAAAAATGAACAAAATAAATACATATAACAACATCTCATTTTATTAATAGAATTGGTACAATAATTGATACATTTATTTAAATTCATTAAATAATCTACTTATTTTCTTTTTACCTTCTTGAGGTAAAAAATTCTTTTTACCCACTTGTGGTAAGTAGTGATCAGCCTTGGGGAAGATAGTGAGCAACCTTCTTAAGGGAATACATCATCAACCCTTGAGCTAAATCTAAATCTGGTTCTTTTTATACCCCAAGAAGATTCTTTTTACCCACGGTAAAAAGATTTTGGGGTAAAAATGAGCAAATTTAATTTTATCTCAAGGGTTGATCACTTCCCCAAGTCGGCTACTCACCATTTTCCTCAAAACTGATCACCATTTACCCGAAATGACTAGAGACTATTGAAAGGAAAAAAAATAGAGGGAGAGAATAAGGAGGGAGAGAAAGTGAGATGGTGTGAGGGAATAGGGAAGTATGGAGGGGTATTTATAGGAGGGAATGGTAGTATAAGTTATAAAAAACATAAATGTGGTCAAAAAAACGTGTAAATGGTGTTAAAAACGTGTAGATTGAATGTTGAACAACTGACCACCGTCCAAAAACGTTTGATCATATGTTTTGACCACCGGCCCACGTGCGCAAGTTAACTTGCGCACGTGCCAGTGGTGCGTGAGTTAACTTGTGCACAGAACATAACTTGCGCAAGTTAAGTCACGCAGCGTGACTTAACTTGCGCAGGGGTATTTTCGGTATTTTGGCTGGGCGGGAGCGAATGTTGCTGGGTGAAGAGTGGTATTCAACTTACAATGACAAAAAAGGAAGCTAGCATTCTTAGTATAAATTAAAGGCCTATGATATTGACTGCAATCAAAGGAAAAAGCAGAAATATGTTTAAAGAACATAAAATTTGAGTCACACTTTAGGTTCACAGCAACTATATTATCACAATGAAGGAGGCTCATAGTAGAAGAAGTACATATAAGAAAGACACAAAAAGAAGTAGAAGAGGACAAGCCAAATGGAAAAATATATTTAGTAGTAAAATACATAAAGAATCAATATATAAGTAAAAAGACCAAAGCCAAACAATAAAATCTAATGGAAGTATATATTTGTCAGCATCAAATATAAAATTAAACATGGCTTAGTAGTGTATGCTAATGCCAGAGTGAATTCAACATACTCACACTGATATGAAACTAAATTGCTTCACCAAGTTGATCATGCATGCCATTGAAAATATAGAATTTATATGATAAAAAGGAATATTTGATTATACACTAATATACTAAAAGATCACAAGCAGAAGACATACTAAGTGATAAGAGTTACAACCATAAAGAATATAATTGGCAATAGATACATCCAAGGCAGGACTTAAGAGTTAATTAGTTCAAAAAAGGTCATAAATTTAACTTATAACGTTTGGGTCACAGTGTTGTGCGTGCCACATCGTGTATTTGTAAAAGAGAAGTCCCACATAATCCAAAAAGGAAATAAATTTTAACTTTATAAAGTTTGATTAAGCATGTATGTTCGCCGAGCTGTGTAACGGCAGCTTATAACCCAAGTGGGGGCAATAAGGTGATGGGACTCAGTTGGGCTTGCTGGCTTGCCCGCTCTACGTTTGGAAGTTGGTGGTGAGGCTAAGATAGTCTCGGAGTGCCCACCAATAATGGGAGGCCAATTATTGTTACACGATTCCTTTGCCCACCAAGTGGGCACGAAGGAGCAGTAAAAACCTTCAGCTCCTGATTGTGGTTGCGGATAACAGGTTGCTTCCCTCGAAGAACCATCACTTTTTGTACCTCGCATCATTTCTACATTACCTTTTTGTGTTAGGAAATTCCAAGATTGTGACTTGATTGATGTAGGTTTAATACAAGCTATATATTTATTATTCATTGTTTTAATTAAATTGATATTAATAAAATCACTATTTTAATTTCAATCGTAAAAAATGAATAAGATCGCTATCAAGAGACAAAATCTGATTACTAAAAAAAATACATGTCGTTGGAGTTTAAAATATTTTTTAACTACTGATCCACATTAGACCATATATGGAGTTTGTACCGATCCCTCATTTGTCAAATTTGTTGGAGATTTAAATGCTTGATCGATTTTGTCATATAACCCTTAACTCATTCACATTTCATGCGACTCCAAGGATAAGCTTGCAAATCACTCAAGTTTGTTGTGTTAAGATCTCACTCTTGAATCCAGTGAGTCTGCTACTCCGACTACGGTCATACAGGTGTTGAATGTTGTGATGTGCTCTACGGGATCGCCTTTTCCGTCGTAGAAGGATAGGGAGGGTGCCTTAAAATTCTCCGGGACTGGTGCGTTTCATATTTCTGCCGAGAGAGGTTGAGGATCAGGGTATTCAAAATCGCCGTGCTGAGATTCTTTTTCATGGTTTTGGTGTTGTTGAATGGTTTCCATCGACGCGTGGAGAGCTTTGAGCAATTGAGTGATATGGTGTTTTTCGATCAATTGAGCGATCTGAGTCTTCGTCGTCGTGGCTTCCTCGGGAGTTGCCATGATGATGAGGATGATTCTAAATCAATGTGAGAGGCGTGACTTAGGTTTTTTGAGTTTGGATGGTGTTTCTAAATCGTGTATGTGACTGTGATTTAGAATTCTAGGCTTTTTAGGTTTCCAAATCGCGGCTCACGATTTGGAAGGTGATCAAGGTTAGTTTTACCTTTTCCCACAGACGGCGCCAATTGTACTTGTGTATAAAATGAAACATTTAAAACAAAATACTATGAGTGATCTTGTGTATAAAATGGCCTTGGGGAAGAAGTTGAGAAGAAATCACATGGATATGACTTTCAAGATTTAAATTTTGCAGAAATCTGGATGAAATTTTCGAAATTTTAAATGTGGATTTGATTACCTAAATGAGTATAAATTGGTTCATAATGAAGGTGTTGGTAGTGTTGTTGTCCCAACTACTTGTAGTGATTAATTATTTCAACATGAAAGATGAATTTCAAATTTCTAATGTCACAGAAAGTGATGGTCAAGCAGGTGGAGGAGATGCTGATAATGATCGATGAGGATGAATTCAATGATTTTATGGAAGATGATTGGTTTGATTGACATGTTACCAAGACTTGTTTAGAGTATACTTCAAGATTGAGTTTTTTTCTTCTTTTTTTGGACTTTTTATATGATGTTATGACTTTTGGTATTCTGCTATTTAATCACGTGTCTTGTTAAAATAATTTTGTTATGTATTTAAGTCATGTAACTAATTAACTGATACTCCTTTTAAAA
This sequence comes from Medicago arabica, assembly GCA_946800305.1. NCBI lineage: Eukaryota > Viridiplantae > Streptophyta > Magnoliopsida > Fabales > Fabaceae > Medicago > Medicago arabica. Next base: position 6,378,539 of record OX326970.1, read on the forward strand.
AAAAAACTAATTAACGAATACTCCCTTCATCTCAAGACATAAGTCTCCGTTGCAAATTTCACGTAAAAAAAACAAGGAACATAACAATCACTCATAAATCAAAATAAATAAATACACTTCACTAATGACATACAAATAATTCAAAGGAACATAACAAAGAACAACAAGATAATACCACCAAATTTGCTATAAAAAAAGAAGATAATACCACCAATTAGGTTTTGCTCAAAATTGACCGAGCTTTAGTCTCATTATAATATTTATAGTTGTTGTGAATTAATTTACAACTTTGTTGAAGGAATTAACACAAGTAAACATTTTGGAAATCTATCGAACATCAGTAAATGAAGGCCTTATTAATTAAAGAAAATATTAAAATACAATTAATATATCAATAATTTTGAATATTAGATAAATCAAACTCAATTGATTTTCATTCATTATCATGAATTAAACATTATTTTGCATACATGAATCTCAATCACAAACATCATCAACTACATGCATAAATCATCAATATATTTTGCAACGTGTATATATCCTCTCTCATTCTTCATGTATTGAATATGATTCTTTTAGTCATGCATTTCAATTACAAACAACAATATACATGAATAACCGATATATCTGTCAAATAGTACATATCTTCCGTATTCTTCATAGACTAAATATGACTATTTGAGTCAAACAAATAATGTGAAAGTACACATACACACACACACAACTACAAAGTGATCGCAAATTTTAATCCATATTTCATTTATACATTGTGTGTATCACAAAATGGTTTTATTTTTTTATAAATAACCGTTTAATTTTTGTTATAGTAAATTACATTTTCCTTCTCGTAAAGAAGTTTGAAACACACTCCCTTCCTCCCCTAAGTTATACTATACAACCCATTCCTTAAAATTAAATATATAGAAAAAATTATATCCATCTCTTTTATGAGATGCTTGAATTATATTCCGCTTGAGAATTAAACATGTATTACATTTTAACCTTTTTTCAAAAAAAAAAAATTGTACTACATTTTAACCTGTTTTAATATAAATAAATATTTTTATAATAACAAATAGTTTTAAGTCACCATTTTATTTAGAAAAAACTTCAAGCTACTATTTAAGAAATCAATTTTCCTTACTTTATAACTCTAAATATCAATGAAAATTAACTTTAAATATTTTTTATTACTGTTATGATTTTATAATATAAAATTTTAATTTTAAGTAGCCTCTTTTATCCGTTTTTATCATTTGGTCAATACTTTCATTTTTATTTTTGAAGAAATTTATTACTTTTATTTTATCTAATTTTATTTCACAATTTATAACATGTTGTTAACGATATTTTGAATTAAAAAAAGTACACTTATTAAAAATATGATTATATTAAAATGGGCTAAAAAGTTTAACAAGCAGAGAGAATGGAGATTTTAACACGAGAGGGGATGAGAATGTAATTCAAACTCATCTCAAAGGACGAGAGTGTAATTTTCTAATAAGTTTTCCATAAATTTTTCACCTCCTCTTACAATTTTCTACGTTTTTGAAACCTCGGTCAAAGCTTAACCCACAAATTGTCCAAAAGAATTCTAAGCAATTTTAGTTTTTTTTCTTTTCATTAGATCAATCGCGACAGTCACATACCTAATATCGTAAGAATCAACAACAAGTGTTGTCATACACTCTCCGTGAGTGGATTAAAGAGAAAAGTTGCATCACGGCTACGCTGGTTGTATAACAAGAGATAGTCATTGCATGAGTTTCCCATCGTATGTCTTTAGTAGTAAACTTTTTCAAACACAACCTTTGAAAATTGAATAGGAAAGGTTGAAAACGTCTTAGTAAGAGGATTAGGGGCATTTAAGAAGTCTTACGAATAGTGTGAAAGGTGACCAAAAAATAATATCATTGTCAATTATGAACAATGATCGATTCGCAGAATTAAAATGATATTTTATAAATTCATCGGAAAAAGCTATCATATCACGGTGTGATGATGAGTCTTGTGAACATCTTAAACGCTATTAGTAATTATCATATCATTGTTCAATTCTTGTAGAAAACATGTTCCCTCCAACTCCACCTTTTTTTTTTAATTTGTGGTGATTATCATTGATAGTTTGAAAGATAAGTGTAACACGAACAACATGTGTTGTTGTTTGATTCGGTTTATTAGAATTCATTAATGTGAAATACCAAGAATCTGAAGGAGGTGTATTGGGAAAAATTCATGTCCCACATCGTATAGATAAGACTGGAGGTATTTGGTCATAGTTACAACGAGAGTTTGTGTGAATGCTACCGTAAAAAATTACTTTTTTATTTTTATTTTTTTTAAGAAAAACTACCTCCATAATGTAGCTTTACTAGCAACGTGGATAGTATGATATTCATGTTTTTTTTTTTGAAAGAATATGATATTCATTTTCTCTCTATTAGATAAATATGATATTCATGTGCTCTTTATACAGATAAATATGTTATTTTAAAATATCAAGAGTATATACAGATAAAGATGCATAACATTTCTTTTTTAAATAATTTTGTTAATTTTTTTATAATCACCTAATACTTAAAGAATAAAAGTTCATCACATTAATTTTCTTATTTTTGCCAAACCCCTAATAATATTTATACACTACAATAACGGTATACATACATAGTAATATTTATACACTATGCAATGTATTTTTCATTGGCCATTTTTTATTATCAACTCGAGTAGTACAATTTGTGGCTTCTTGCATTATAACATTGATTATTGGATTTATTTTGCAAAGAGACATTAGCTCTTGTTCTCTTGCTTGAGTTAGTTCAAGGGAACCTTTCTCTGCCTCTAAAATTCTGCCCACTTTGTTGTGATCTACCTTCCTTTGCATTAATCCCTCGTTTGTCCTCCGGCGCCGTCGAAAGTTGTGGTGCTAGCTTGGAAGGTGATGTTAAACCATGTTGCAACTAAGGTTAATTTAGCATTAAGGAACGTTCTCAATCCAGATGCTTCAACCTTGTGTGTGATGTGCAATGGAGTGGAAGAATCATCAATTCATCTTTTTTTGCATTGTGAGGTCGCTAGTTTGGTGTGGTCTAAGTTAATGTTGTGGTTGGATTGGCACTTCGTGATTCCTCCCAACCTCTTTGTTCATTGGGAGTGTTGGAGTAGGAGGCGTGGGAGTAAGAATAAGATGAGAGGTTGGTGGTTGATTTGGAACACTACTATTTGGGTGTTGTGGAAAGTTAGAAAGGACAAAACCTTCAACGATATCAACTATGAGGTGGATGAGATAGTGGAGGAAATCAAGGTGCTCTCTTGGCGGTGGTTGTTGTATCGTATGAATATTCCGGTTTGCCTTTACTATGAGTGGTGTTGGGATCCCTCTTTTTGCATTGGTAGAATTAGGCAGTGTGCCTAACTGGTGTTGTTTTTTGGGCTGTGGCAGGTTCTGGTTTTCTTTTAGGCCAGGAAGGTTAAGTTGTGGTGGGTCCCTGGCTGTGTTCGGCTCCGTTTAGCAGGTTTTGACAGGTGTGTGTTGGGTTCTGCTGTTGCTTTGGTGTGTTGGACCTTTTTCGCCTTGTTGTTGGCTTGGCTGCCTGCTACTTCTGGTATAGTGCGCGCCTTGCTGTTGGTTGTGGTCTTCTGTGCTTGCCGAGCAGTTTGGTGGTGGCAGTTTCTTGGCGGTTCTTAGTTTGGTTTGACCGCATTTGGTGTTGACGCAGGGGTATGCATGTGGTATGTCACTTGTATATGCGTCATTTCTTCTATTGTGGTTATGTTCTTGTGTTTAGGGGTGGTTTTTTAAAAGGGTTTTTGTTCGAGCCGGTGTTTGTGTGGCAACTGATTTCCCCTTCTTTGTATTTTTTTCTCCACCCGAGCTTATTAGTGCTTCTTGCACGGGCTTGTTGGTTAATAATATTTTGCCGATTCAAAAAAAATCCTTCATTTGTCAAATTTGTTGGAGCTTTAAATGCTTGATCGATTTTGTCATATAACCTTCACTCATTCATATTTCATGCGACTCCAAGGATGCTTTCAAATCACTCAAGTTTGTTGTGTTAAGATCTTTTGACTCTTGAATCAACCATACGGTGTAATTGAATCATCTTGTAAATATGCATGCACATAATTTGTTACATGACTTCTTTTCTGTTGTATTATCGTTGTTATCCTTCGTTTCATTGACCAATGTATCCCTCCCATTCTTGAAAAATATTCATGCATGCTTTCATCATTGCATAATTAAATCAACTCAAGTTGATATTTTAAGCCTTGCAACCTTGTCCATTAAATTGGATATCCTTCGCTTGTTTTGATCATAATTTCCCATTCATCTTTCGATGTTGTAGTACTATTTTTGTTGTTGCTACCTTTAAACAAATTGAAACAAGGAATAGATAGTAAAGTACAACTGTTACCTTATTACTCTAGATCCTTCAACATGAGCTGCCCATTTTCCTTAATATGTTTTGTTTCAACTTAACATCCCTTCTGCATTGTCCTAGTTTCAATTGAAACTATCTGCAACTTCCTTCTCCAAGTTAGAGCCGTGTCGAATGCATGTAGAAGATATAAAAGAGGCTTAGAACCAACCATACTACACAACATGATGGCCTTGTTTACAAACTTCAACTGCATCAAATTTGTTCATAATGTGGAGGAAGTAGTTGGAAAGTCCCGCATTGACAAAAAAAAAGGAAACAAATTTGACTTTATATACTTTGATGACACACTTTTGAACGCCGAGCTGAGTAATGTCAGGTTGTGACCCAAATGGGGGCAATAAGGTAATGGAACATGGCTTTAGCTAAGCTGTGTTGAGAGAGTTTGGACTATGTGGAGTTGGGCCCAATCCTATGGTTCCAGTAAAATGCTGAGGGAAGACTGTGTTGATGCCCTTAGTAGGATCACCTGTGTATACCTCTACCTCTCTTGGCTGTGGTCATGGATAAGCTGCTGGGTTCGTTCTAACTGGCTTATCTGCACTGAGTTGAGAGAGTTTGGACCATGTGGAGTTTGGCCCAATCCTATGGTTCCAGTAAAATATTGAGGGAAGACTGTGTTGATGCCCTTAGTAGGATCACCTGTGTATACCTCTACCTTTCTTGACTGTGGTCATGGATAAGCTGCTGGGTTCGGTCTAAATGGCTTGTCCGCACTGAGTTGAGAGAGTTTGGACCATGTGGAGTTGGACCCAATCCTATGGTTCCAGTAAAATGTTGAGGGAAGACTGTGTTGATGCCCTTAGTAGGATCACCTGTGTATACCTCTACCTCTCTTGACTGTGGTTATGGATAACAAACTGTTTAGAAAACCTTTGAACCATCACTTTTTTTTTTAAATATTATAAAAATATATTTTTGATTCCTTATATGTTTGTGTGTAGAGTAACTCTTGCACGGTCACAAGCTTAAATAAATTTTATATAGCGATATAGACATGAATCATAAAATTTAGGGTTAAATATGTTTTTGGTCCCTACATTTTGTCCTCCTTTGACAAATAGTTCTTACATTTCAATAAATGTTTTTAAAATCCCTACATTTTTCTTCCGTTAACACAAATAGTCTTTGTTGTTAAATAATTAACGAGAAGCTGACGTGGCAACTAATGGACTCCATATTTTAAGGGTTAAATATGTTTTTTGTCCTTATATTTTGCGTGACTTAGAACAATAGTTCTTAAATTTCAATAAATGTTTTTAAAATTCCTACATTTTTCCACCGTTAACAAAATTGGTCCCTGTCGTCCATTTTCGTTGACCGGACAAATGGAACATGCCACATAGATGCCACCAAGGACATTTTAGTAATTTACAATAAAGTGCAGGGACATAATTGATTTTTCAGCTGAACCTTCTCTCTCGTCTTCATCCTCTCTCCGAGTTTTCTTTATTTCTCCCCAACCACCATCAGCCTACACACTCATCCTCAACCACCATCGTCCTCTTCACCATTAATTTGCTCAGATATGTTCTCTCTCTCTATCTCTCTCTCTCTCTCTCTCTCTCTCTCTCTCTCTCTCTTGTCGCTGTCGGCGACATCCTCTTCTCCCTCACGCTCAGGGAAGCATTCAAACTCCAAGTGACAACGACTGTGAGGACCAGATCGTAGTTAAAGTTGAAATTTTTGTGAGTAAAGTTTTGGGTAAAGGTGAATTATGTCCCTGCACTATTGAAATGTGAGGACCAAAAACATATTTAACCCTTAAAAAATATGGTCCACTAGCTGCCACGTCAGCTTCTCGTTAATTATTTGACAGCAGAGACTATTTGTGCTAACGAAAAAAAATGTAGGAATTTTAAAAATATTTATTGAAATGTAAGGACTGTTTGTCAAAGAATGACAAAATGTAGGGATCAAAAACATATTTAACCCTAAAATTTAAAAGAGAAATATTATTAAGTGATGTGATTAAATTAGTTCTCTTTTAAATTTTATAAGTTATGTGTGTGCGCCCAAATGAAATTTATGTGTGTAATGTTAATAAATTTATGTGTCTTCTACAACATGCATTGTTTTCCCTTGATCACTCTATTTTGTTTAAGCTAGTTATATGCTTCATACAAATTTTCGTTTAATTTGGAAATACAAAAATATGAACATGCAACAAAATATCAACTGTAAAAATGCATTAGATCAACCAAGACCTGCTTGCCGCTGCATTATATATAGCTAGCTACCCATGTGTACCTCTGTGAATATAGTTCTTAAGCAAAAATGTGTGTTGTAGTGCTTAGTTACAAGGTTTATTTTATGGATTGATATGTTATTTGAACTGTAAAATCGTGGTAATTTAAATTGCTAGTGGTCAAAACCATAACACATGAATACAAGGTTATGTGAATGTGATGTTTATCTATGGAATTCCAAGAACGGGAATAGGTTAAATTGAGGAATTAGCGTCAGCCTCGACTCCGACGTAAGCCGATGATAATACATACATAGACCCGGCGCGCCTAGTCCTTGAACCATCACTATTTTCTGTCATGGGGTGTGACTTTATGTTCAAATTATTTGAATGAATTGTACTTCATAATTTTGTTTTATTTGTACATTGTAGTGACAGATACATAGCCCCAGCATCACGTAACTGAGAAAAAAGCACATGAAATATACGACTTAGGGTGCTTATTCCCGAATGTATCTAACGTATACGCAATGATAGTCTCACCAATTTTCATGTTTACATTTATCTATGATTCCTAAATATTTTCCAAGCATATGTCAATGCAAATAAACAAAATATGGAAATAGTCAAAAGTTTAATGATCTTGTGAAAGCTTGAGAATTAGATGAACAACAGTGATTATTGGTTTTGTCAACAAAAACAAAATAATGGTAGCATGATTAAGTTATAAAGAAAATGCCGAAATTATTAGGCCGAACGCAATGACCAAGGTTCGAACCCCGATCTCTCTACCCGTGTGTGTGAGTTTCAATGGTTATTTGTCTTTTCGTCTATCTAAATAAAATAAAAATTTGTTAAGGCATTGCCTAAGGAAGGCACCCATAAATTTTGAATAGAATGAATGCCTACCATAGGCAACACCTACAAAAAATTATAATTTCTAAAACTAAAATACTAACTATTTCTAAATAGAATAATAAGCCTCTAAATTAAGGTAGTGAATAAAGTATTCAATGCCTCCTAACCAATAAGGATTTGTTTAACACTACTTGTTAACTCCTAAAAAATCTATTCTAATTGTCCATCAGAACTTTCTAATGATTAACCTATATGAGAAATTCTAATCATGCTAAAGCAAGTTTATCTACACCTCTTCATCATAATCTTCCATATCTTCATCAATCCTTTTACTTAAATTGGCTAGTTGTATCGGATCAATAGCCATTTTTTCCACATCAGCCAAGGACCATCCAGGGTATTCCTCAATCTTCTCTTCTGAAATTGATTTTATCTTCTCTTCTGAAACCGATTTTGAAGATGAACCAGTAGGGATAGAAGTTGGTGTGGATATTATATCCATGTCGTCATCCGGATCCGGATTCAGATTTAAATCGAAATTCCGAACGACCACTTCAGCTGGTTTTCTGACTGGTGAACAATGCTTAACTTCCTCAGGTTCTCTGCCTGGTGAACTCGGCTTAACTTCCTCGGATTCTCGCACAATTTCCGGGATTTCATTATTTTGAATGTGGTTGCCATTTTGCTTCAATGCTTCACAATCATCTTCAAACTTAACATGTAAATTGATCTCTTGATCTAAGGTTTTACTTCCACGGCCGCGGCCGCGACCCCTACCTCTGCCCTTACCCCTTCCACTGGAATGCGCAGGTTCTCGCTGTGGGAAAGAAAGAAAAAAAACTCATTATTAGAATAACATTTAGCATCAGTTGATAGCTACTAAATGCCATAAATTCCAGAAAAGGCATTCACAAGCCATTAGTGAACTTCCATAATCACTTAAATCAATTGTTTGGCTATTGACGTCATAAAAAATGCTGTCATATAGCGGCTGTAGAGCTATAACATAGTGGAATATGGCTATAGAGCTATAATATAGTGGAATATTCACGAACTGTTATTGTTCCGCAATACATGATTTGTACAAAATGTTGTTAAATAACAGCTATAATAGCGACATCGCACTATAGTGTAACGGAATTTCAAAAAGCCGTTTTTTTCTTCTTTAATCCACAATAGACAACACTGCATAAAAAAATATATATGCAAAGTGGTGTGCAGTGGCAGGGATATTACTCAGCAAAAGGTTTAATCACACAAGAAAAACTCAAATTACCATTTTACTTCTCTTGGTTTCCTCATCGCTGTCATCGTCATCATCATCTTCAGAAACTTTCCTAATATACAAAATACAAATCAGTATACAGATTACAGAACTTGCCCAAGAAATAGGAGCAGGAGCAGTAACCAAACACAAACCTCCTCTTAGTGACAGTTTGGTCGTCACCAGTTGCAGCAGAACCGCCTAAATCAGGAACTTTGCTCACAGTATCTTTCAGAAAATCAAAGACATTACAAGTTTGTATGCACTGTTTTCTGCAAATCCAAGAAGACATGTAAATTAGGCTTTTAGAACCAAAAAAGACGATATAAACACTAGAACAAACAGAACATGATCCAAAAGCAAGACAGATAAACTAATAGAAACTCTGCTTACAAATGAAAAGCATTCACGGTCTTTGCTCCCCTCCTAAGTGTTATCTCGTATGTTCTATCGCACAAATCTTGCAGAAATAGCTCTAGTGCTTTTGCTGCGAGTACATAAAAATACATATTATGATTAATAAGAGATAACTCAACACAAAATTCCAAAAGCACAGTACAAAAAAATCATGTTCCAAAAAACAAAAAATAGGGTATGTATGAAAGACTACTTACAAACTAGAAGAGGCACAGCCAATGCAATCTTCCCTATATCTTCATCAGCTTGCATAATTTTCTTAATCCTAGCCTGTCAATAATCAATTATGCAATCACTATTAATACAACTAAATCTAAATCAAGAAGATAAAAGGTCATTTGGTTTACTGCAATAAGTGAGATTTCAATAATGGCATGATCTTTTCCACATTTCGACACAATCAAATTGCTAGTTGGATAAGTACATTTTTAAACTAATCAGTCCTTAGACCATGTTCCCAAACAGATTTCTAACAGATGCCAAAAAAATGAATGGTGAAAAGATAAATTTCTCACTATTAGTAAAAAAATATGTTAAAAGGACAAAACTGAGCATCTGTCCGACACAATTGCCCGCGAAACTGTCTGCTATTTCACATTGTGTATTTTTGGCATTCCGCTATTTTCTGCAATCCACTAGTGATAACATTGATCATAGCTCCCTCGTACCGTAGTACACAGCATGACGGCCCTGTTTACAAATTACAATATAGAATACATGACCAAAAGCGGTGCCGAACCTATGACAACGTATCATATACCGCTATTGCTAATTGAAACCGAGAGTATATAGGTACTTCATATGGAAAACAAATATTTCCAAACAAAGACATGTAAATGCAAGAAAAATTGTACTAAGCAAATGCCCATGTCAGACACATTTATGTAAAGAAGATACCGTGATTGATACGCACCGATCAGGAACCGTAACCGCACTTCACAATTTGTCGGAATTTTTTTGACTAAATAAGTTGCACCATCCCAAATTTTAATAAAGGACTCATTCATTTCTCTTCCAAAAACAAATCTTATTTCACCCAAAACAATATCTATGAGCATGTAGTTCTTCAAACAATATTTCATCAGAAAAACAATAACAATAGGGTACATAGTAAGGGAATTAGCCAAAAACTACTACCCCTTAAACCCAAGTTGCATACATGCACGCAGGGCCGTTTCAGAGATTTTGGTGGCCTAGGACGAACCTACAATTTGGGTCCTAACTAAAATACATATATAATAATCAAATTTGATACAAAAAAATTAAGCAATTTTTTTAGGGCCTAATAGAACCCTAAAAAAAATTTGGCGCCCAATTTTTGTACTTATTTTTTGGGGCCTAGAGCGGTCGCCCTCTTCGCCCTGCCTCAGATACGGCCATGCATGCACGTGTGGTCAATCGTGGATTGTTCAAATTTTGATGTGCTACATTACTATGGTGCCTCTATTTGACAACACTTTGTACGAAATAGCATATCACAAAACAATAACAGATTGTTCATTGCCCTGTGCTATCATAACTCATAGAAACTAGTTCAATAACAAAATCAATAATTTCATAACCAAAAAACCCCCACAACAGAGTTTTCTATCTCTAGCGTCAATATAAAGCAGGTATATAAATTGAAAAATGAATGAAAAACATAAATTCAAAAATCAAGACAAACCCATCATCCATATAATAAAAAATAAACCTAATGATAATAATAATGATTCAATAAAACAGAAACAGAAAAAATATAATGAAAACGTAAAAAAACAACCTTTTCAACGAGGGACAAGAAAAAAACACCGAAAGGGTAAACAGGGAAAGGTTGAACTTACAGCAGGGAAACGAGTATCTAGTTTCTTCCTCATGTTGTTGTTGTGAAGAAGAAGGTGAAGACAAAACCTTGTGGTTTTATAAAGGGGAATGAAACACGTTGAAGAAGACGAAGAGGGAAGGTTTTGGTTTAACGTTGTTGTTTAGGAGTTTGGTTGTTTTTTCTTCCACGAACGGTTTATTCTATTTCTAGGACCCTCCTGTGCTATCTATGATTCCACACTTTTTTGTCTTTTCTTGTTGACCAATCTTAAAATAATAAGTATTTTGTTTCTTTCACAAATTTTCTTTAAATTTCATTTTCTTTGTCAAGATATCTACACATTTTTTAGAAAATTTCATTAAAAAACATGAAGGTTAGACATAAATTAATTAAAAAGTATGAATCAAAAAGTCTAATAAATATTTTAGTGAGATTTAAAAAAAAAAAGTTGATGTATTTACAGAGAAAAATATATATTCAACTCTAATTTATAAATTGTTAATGTAACGAATTTTTTATACCACCGTCAATTATTCATATCTGTCGATTTTTATAATAACCATATTTAAAATCAAATACCTAGGTCCTTCACAAGTTCCTCTAAAAAAAAAGGGGTCCTTCATAAGTAAATGGGTTCTCTTATACAAACGAATCGTTCCTTCGTGTAATTTTTTGTTTGTTAAAAAAAAAACCATATGAATGTTTGTAATTTGATGGTAATTTAACCTTAAACTATGGAGATTCTTTATAAAAAAGAAAAAAGAAAAAACCTTAAGCTATAGAGATAAATTCCCTCAAAAAAAAAAAGATAAATTCCATCGCAAATTTGAACCCACGCCTCTCCACATTAATTTATCGAAATTAATTTTTTTTTTTACCTAGCACCGCCGCATTATAAATTTGGAGCGTTTGAAAATAGATTTGAACCACTCAAGAGCGCTTAGATGAGATGACATGGTCTCTTCCAACTTAACAGAGGTGGTAGGTTCGAATCCAATCTTGTGCATGCATCAACGTTAATTATTTTAGAAATAGTTTGTCGATCATTTGAGTTTCACAAAACTCGAGAAATTAGTCTCTGCGCTTATGCACGGAGGATACCCAATTTACACGAAAAAATTGAATTGAACCTAAGATAGAACTGTACTCTGTAGAAATATAGCTCCAAGTATTTATTGAAAAAAAAAAGTTTGTAGTTAAATAATATTTTATTGAAAAGATAAGGTGGCTTTTAATTTGACCATTACATTGATAGACGTATTAGGGTTATAGTCTCTAACACACTCCAATTATAATTTGTCATGTCATCTACTATTTTTATGTCATTTTAACTTTAAGAAAAAAGAAAAAAAAGCTTTTCGTCTTCATTTGCACTTCTTCAACTTCCCACGCCACCATCATATGTTCAAGTTTAAGATTCAACAATGGATGTAAAAAAAATTTTGATAAAATATGAACAAGGACAAACATTATGTTTACTTTGGATAAAATTCCCTACATGTTTATACTCCCACATGACAGAGACGGATATCACACTACGTGTATTTATAGATACATATTATCATCTTTAACATGTATTTTCTTTCGTTTTTCTCTCGCTGTTATTTCTCTCTTCATCAATCATCTTCTGATTTCCCCATCGCCTTCACTATTTTGCTTGTCATTTGATAAAAACACAAAAGTAAAAAATTGATTGTCATTTGATAAACACACAAAAGTGAAACAGGAAATGGGCTAAACGAGAGAGATACATATGTACTTAAGTTTAACATTATTTTCGTTTAAGATTGTTACTTGAAAAAAAAATTAAAGAATTTTCACATCACTTCTCACTAGATAATCATATTTAATCTATTAATTTTTATTGGCTTTAAAAAAATTATGTACCTGTAAGAAATTAAGTGGGTGGATGAAAATAAAATAAAATTAGACAGTTTAAAATTTAAGGCCTAGTACCGTGGTTAACATATTTTTTTTTTTACAAAAGTGGGTCGGACTAAAGGCTTGACAGAAAATTAAACAACTAATCGAACATATCTAGGAAAATAAGTCCCAGAAATATCATCAAGAAGAAACTTATGGAACTCACTACGTGGATGCTCCAATCCAGTAACAGCAAAAGAGTCTTAAGAAAAGTTAAAGGTTGTCAGTCAATCAGTCCAACGATTACCCTCCCTCCAAGTATGATGAAACTGGACATACCAATCTAAAGTCAAAAGGTTGCGAATACGCCGCACCAATGTGGGAATGCCTCCGCTAAACTTACAACTACCAGTAACCATATCAATAAGAATCTTAGAGTCGCTTTCCGCAATGAGTTGTTGAATATGATCTCGCCAAGCCATATCTAGACCAAGGTACATGCCCCACAATTCAGCGTGAAGGTGTCACACACTCCAGCCTTTCTAATGTAGTCTTTTAACTATCTTCCATCAAAGTTGTGAAAAAGGTCACCACAGCCTGAATTCTCTCCACCACCTTTGCAAGCGTCGTCACTGTTGAGTTTTATCCATCCTTCAGGGGTTTATCCCAACCCACCGGGGTTAACATTATTGTTGATAAGGAGGTGAAGAATGGTATTATTATGTATATAAAAAGGATAAGAAATTGGATCATAACATTTGTAGCGAAACAAGACACCTTTAATATTATTAGTGTTTACACGCCTTAATTATGGTTAACAGAACACCTTCAATTAAATTTTTTGAAGAATTTGGAAGGTTTAATCCAAGATCTACCGCAAAAGATAAAAGTTTTTTTTTCCTAAAAGGGGATCTAAATGGGCATGTAGTGAGTGTATAGAGAAGGTGTCAAAAGTCTTTTTAAGAAGGTGTTTAAGCGACATGTTTTGTTGACTGCAATAACGACAAGTGTATACGGATGAAGAAAAGTAGAGGTTGGTCATTGTATAAGTAACAAAATCCATAAACTAAATGTATTGAGGATTTAAGTAATAATGTGATGTCTAACTCGCTCGTTGTTGCTCTTGACTCAATGTGGATGATCCTCTTAACTCTTCTTATGACCCAACATTAATCTAAAGGCTAAATTGAATTTTTTGTCCCTTAACTATTTAGGTAGTACCGCTTTGGTCCCTTGATTAAAATTCGATTTATTTTGGTCCATTAACTTCTTTCCGTTACACATTTTGGTCCTTTCTGTTAGTTTTAATTCAAAAACGTTATGTTTTCTTCATCTTGTTCTCCTCTTTTTCATCTTCATATCATCTCCATCAATCTTCAACAACAAGAATCACAGTAAAATTTCAGAAGAAAATGAAGAAAACCTAACGTTTTTGAATTAACATTAACGGAAAGGACTGAAATGTGTAACGGAGAGAAGTTAATGGACCAAAATAAATTGAATTTTAATCAAGGGACCAAAACAATACTACCTAAATAGTTAAGGGACCAAAAATGAAATTTAACCTTAATCTAAAATATAAATAAAATTTAATTAATAAGGGAAATGTTAACCAGTGTCTCCGGGACACTCTTTAAGTACTTTTAATAATAAGTTTTTATAAAAATCTATGTAATCAATGTATTGGAATTTGTAACATTTGACTTTTTTAAAGAACTTTATAAATTTGTGATTCTTTTTTTGGAGAAATCAAAATGATATATATAATGCATCAACAGTAGTTCTCAAGCACAAGGAGTGCCTAAGAGACCACTTAAAAGTACAGTAACAATTACAATTACAACAAAGCAGAGGAACAAGTTAGCCAATACCCAAACAAACAAAAGGGCTTGACCACCATCTCTGCGTACCATGAACAAAAACAACTTTCTTGGCTTTCAACCACTCTAAAGCTAACAATTTGACCTTGTCTAACAGATTTGGAACACTCATGACTATATTGTTGAACATACGGTTATTACGATCATTCCATAACACCCAAGTACACAAGAGCCAGATCAGCTGCATAAAAGACCTTTTAGCTTTCCCATCTCCTGACAACTGGATAAACTGGACAAAATGATCAGCAATCACATTAGAATCCACCCCACGCACCTGAGACCATAATGGTGCGAACGTAGAACAAGATAAGAATAAATGCTCCGCCGTCTCCACACAACCGCATTCAGAAACACAAAGAGAAGCATCCGCAAGAATAACACCCCGCCGAGCCAGGTTGGCTCTTGTTGGAAGCCGATCCCGAAGCAGTCTCCAGGCAAAGACCGAAACCTTCACAGGAACCTGATGATGCCACACCAACTCGACAGGTAAAGGAACATGAGAATCATCACCAGCAGTCAACAAAGCATATGCTCCCCTCACGGAGTAACCCACTGCACATTCGGGATGCCACTCCCAAGTATCTGAAACATTAGGAACCAAAGAAACATCAAACAACAGAGCCCTACACTCCTCTAATAAAGCTTCCTCCCACGCCCACAGGCTCCTCCTCCAACTCCAGGTCCCCCCATCCAACTCCAGACCACTAGCAAACAAAGTGGCCACAAACATGGTTTTGTTCTCAGCCAACTCAAATAAGCGAGGAAAACGCTCGCAAAACGGAGTATCTCCCAGCCACCTATGTGACCAAAAGAGCGTCGCGGTCCCATCACCAACCCTCCGCCTAACACTATCCTTGAACCACCCTCCACCTACATCCCCGACCCCGTCCCGAATCCTACCTACCTCCCTCCACCAAGAAGACACACTCCTGCCCCCGACCTCCAACCTATCGCGCCATACCGGGCGACTAAGACACGAAACCACAAACCTTCTGTATCCACTAACAGCCTCCAACACCATTTACCTAGTAGAGCAACATTAAACTCTCTCAACTTCCTCACCCCCAAACCTCCAAACTCCTTTTTAGAACACAAAGTTTTCCAATCTATCCAAGAAATTTTCCTACTATCCTCACTCCCACCCCAAAAGAAATTATTCAATAAAGATTCGATGGAAGAGATGATACCTGCTGGAGCTTTGAAGAAGGAAAGTGCATAGACCGGCTGAGAAGTTAAAACAGACTTGAGGAGAACTAAGCGGCCACCGAAAGAGAGAAATCTGCTATTCCAACTCAACAATCTAGATTTAACACGATTCACAATTGGTTCCCAAAACTTGAGCCTCCGCGGATTACCACCTATATGAAGACCTAGATACAAAAAAGGTATTTTACCTACTTTACAGCTCAGCACCATTGCTGCCTCATTCAGCCAAGAATCAGAAATATTCACACCCACTAGCATACTTTTATTAAAATTAACTTTCAATCCCGACATAGATTCAAAAATCACCAACGCTGCTCGGAGTGCCCGCACATTCGCCCAACTTTTATTACCTAATAACAAAGTATCATCAGCAAATTGAAGATGTGACACCACCACCCTGTTGATCGTACCCACCGCATACCCTTGGAATAAATTGTTTTCAACCAACGCTCGCATTACGACATTAAGACCTTCAGCTGCTAGCAAAAACAGAAAGGGGGATAGAGGGTCCCCTTGACGTAACCCTCTCTGTAAGTGAAACTCATTGGTCGGACTCCCATTAACAAGAACAGCTGCAGTAGCAGTAGTTACACATTCACGGATCCATTTCCGCCACAGAACCGGGAAAGCCATCTCTCTCATAACTGAATCCAAGTAGCCCCAGTCAACGGAATCATAGGCTTTTTCAAAATCCACTTTAAATAACAAAAGCTCCTTCTTAAGTTTAGAAGCCTCGTCAACAACCTCGTTTGCAATAAGAATACCGTCTAAAATTTGATGGTTTTTAACGAAAGCTGACTGAGTTTCAGCCACCACACTACTTATCACCGATCTCAATCTGTTTGCTAAAACTTTAGCAAGAATTTTGTACATGCTCCCCACCAAAGAAATAGGCCGATAATCATTTAACCTCTGAGGGTTGTCCACCTTCGGTATTAGCACTATAAAAGTAGCATTAATACCTTTCGCCAACTTCCCATTTCTATGAAATTCTGAAATAAACCTCAACACATCACTTTTCAACTCGGGCCAGAACTCTTTCAAAAACCCAAAACTGACACCATCCGGCCCCGGGCTCTTGAAACTATCACAGTCCCAGATGGCCTCCTTAACCTCATCCTTTGCAAAAGGTTTGATTAGGCTCCCTCCCTCTCCCAGAGAAAGGGTCCTAAACTGAAGATTAGCAACACTCGGCCTCTCCACACCTTGCGCCTTATAGTGCTGTTCAAAATGATTGAACACCGCTTCTCTAACCGGATGAACTCCTTCAATACGCACTCCATTAACCAACACCGAACAAATGGTATTACGACGACGCCTCGACGACAGAATTGAGTGAAATTTTTTAGAGTTGGCGTCTCCCTCACGAAGCCACTGGTTCCTCGACTGCTGCCAACAGATGCTGGTATGCATCCTAGAAAGGGAATGCAAATTGGCCGAAATAGCATGCAACTCGTTACAATCCTCCTCTGACAGCTCATGACCTTCCTCGATACCATCCAACACTGCCATCCTCTCTTTCAGCGCACCAATCTGCGCGGGTAAATTCCGCGAATGGGACAAATGCCACTCCTTCAACGCCGATTTCATTAATTTAAACTTTTCCTTAAGCACATAACCGCCCCACCCAACCACCTGGAACGAGTTCCACTTATTCCTCACAAATTGCTTATAACCCGGCAAATCAGACCAACATTTAAGGAACCTTGAGGGCCTTGGTCCCCAATTCTCTTCATTAACCGAAAGAAACAACGGGCAATGATCCGATAAACCTCTCAACTGGGCGACTTGGACACAGTTCGGCCACGCTAAACACCAATCTTCAGACAAAAGAAAACGATCAATCCTGCTCTTCGTCTTGCCATCCCCTTTAAACCAGGTAAAATCACGCCCGCACAGCGGCAGATCACACAGCGCATTCTCGACTATAAAATGGTTAAAAGGACCGAAGTCCATCATGCCACCTGAGGCAGACACAGAATGTCTTTCTTCCTTACGTCTAACCGCATTGAAATCACCACAAACACACACCTTCTTACCCCTCAGAATTTGAAGGCGACTCGATAACACGTCCCAGAGAGCCTGTCGAGCATTATTATTGCACGGGGCGTACACATTAAGCAGATGAAATTCCTCATCGGACGAACAAAACCGGCCATGAATATAGAGAACGTGATCAAAACTACTGGAGGACCACACCTCGACCTCCTTCGGATCCCATAAAGTCAAGAGCCCCCTAGAGGCCCCTAGAGACGGGCGAAAAGAAAACTCTACCGAGTTACCTCCCCACACCGACCTGCACAACCCGTCATCACAACTTTGTAATTTCGTCTCTTGAATACACACAACCCAAGGGCTTTTCTCCTTCACCAAATCACGGATTTCCTTTCTCTTCTCAAGACCACCTAACCCCCTAAATTTGTGATTCTTAAAGAGTGCATCGACCGGAGTCTTGTTAACAAGTGCCCTCGAAGCACTCTTTTAGCATTCAAAAAGAAGAAATTATTCTATAAAAAATGTCAAAAACTTCAATTTACAGTGTATTGATTACATTAATTTTCAAAAAAAATACTTTTTAAATTTTTTAAAGAGTGCCCCGAAGACACTCGTTAACATTTTCCTTTTTTTAATAGGCAAAAGCAAAAACGATGTATATAGTCACACTATGTAAAAGTTCCTCTATTAAAGTAAATTTCTATTAAAGTAAATTTCTTGGAGATGTGTATATAAAATATGCACATACAATTAACAGAAACTAAAACATGTATAATGACACTTTTTAGCAAGAGATTCATAATTTGAGAGTATTCTAGAAGAAAGTATGCATTTTTTAAGAGACAAATTTTATTTGGTAACATGTTGATTCAACTTTTAACTTACGAATGAATATGATGATCTTTTTAGAGGATAACTTGTAAGTGTTTATGATGGTCTCTTTGGAGGATAACTTGTCAATACTTGTGTGAGTGCCCTTTAAGAATTAAATTTAGGGTCTACTATGACTTTAAAAAACTCATAAGACTCAACTTATCTAAAAAAAATCAGTAAAAAAGAAACTAATCTAACTCTTCTTTCATAAAAATAATAACTTGAAGTGGTGTTTTTGTCAATCTCGAATAAGATTATATCTAATAAGATGATATTATTATATTCAATCAAAATAAAATAAGAGAAAAAGAAATTCTAGTAATAAAAAAATAGTTTATTTTTCGTGCATTGACAATTTAAAATATTTGAAACCGCATATTTCATAATATCTCTATGTAATACCATTAGAGTAGGATGTAGAGAGGTGATTTGATTGAACACAATTTTTCTTTTTGAGATAAGAAGTTAACAAAAAGAAAGAAAAAAAGCAAAATTACACCTAAGGTCCTTTGTCTTATTTGTTCGTAACACTTTGATCATTTATCATTATTTTTTTTTTCGTTTAGATCACTTATCTTATTTATTTGTAACATTTTGGTCTTTTATCTATATTTTTTCCCCGTTTAGGTCTTTTATCTCCCATTAAAGCACATATAAATCCTTTTTCTCATTTTTTATTTAAAGAATGCATAATTTTATTTTTAAAAATATATTCATATTAAAAATTAAAAAAAATCTAGAAATAAGATGAACATGTTCACCATCTTCATCTTCTTCTTTTAAATCTTCATAATCTTCCTTAAATCAAGTTTTTTTTACACAAAAATCAAAACCTCAAATTCTGAATAGTTAAATTAGGAACATCAATAAATTAGTTTGACATTAATAATATTCATGTCAATGTTTTCAATGATTTGCTTGAACCTTTGCTATTTACATGGTACATGGTGCTTTATGTTTTCAATGTGTTTTCTTTAGATTTAGAAATGGTGCTGTGAACTAAACATGCACAATTTTGGTTTCGTTATGCATAGGAGGCTAAATTCTTGGCAAGGTTTCATTATGTCTGGTACAAATTGCCCTATTCAACCTCAAACAAATTGGACTTATGTTTTTGAAACTAAACACCAAATTGGTACATTCTTCTTCTATTTCCTTTCCATCATTTTCCTTAAAGTCGGTGGAGGGCTTGCTCCAATTCAAGTTATTAATCGCACAATGATAAGTGTTCCTTTTCCAAAACGTGAAGCTGAGTTTGATCTTTTAATTGGTGAGCAGTACAATTTATTGATGTTGTTGTTCCTAATTTAATTAATGATAGCTTGGGGTTTTGATTTTTGTGTTTAGAAGAAGATTTGAGGTGAACATAACAAAAATTCATGATATTTAGAAATAAATTTGTGTAGAAAAAATTGATTTAAGAAATACTATAAAGATTCAAAGGAAGAAGATGATGAACATGTTCAAATTATTTATGGAATTTTTTTTAATTTTTGATAAAAATATATTTTTAAAAATAAAATTATGCATTTTTTAAATAAAAAATGAGAAAAATGATTTATATGTGCTTTTATGAGAGATAAATGATCTAAATGAAAAAAAAATAAAGATAATGGATCAAAATGTTACAAATAAATAAGATAAATGACTTAAACGGGAAAAAATAAAGATAAAAGACCAAAGTGTTACAAATAAATAAGATGAAGGACCCTTAGTGTAATTTTGCAAAAAAAAAGAAGCAAAAAATTAGTCTCTATGATACATCTCTCGTCGAACATCGACCTACAGAAGCGAAAGTAAACCCTCTTATAGCTCCAAAAACTCACGCCAAATCATCGGACTCACATTAGCCATGTTGCTTTTTTTTTTTTGTTGACAAAATTAGCCATGTTGCTATCGAATGACAATATACGTGCACATAACCAACTTAAATATTTTGGATTTCGGTATTAGTAATTGTTGGAATTTAAGCCTTTAAAAATTGATATAAGGATTTCGACTCTAAAACATTTTGTACCTCAAAATTCAAAATTTATTGATATAATTAAGTTTTAAATTGTAGATTTGACTAAAAATTAGGCCCTTAAACATTTCTATTTAACTTTTTTGGCAGATTTAGGCCTTAAAATCTAAGACTCTAGGCATTAATCTCTTAAAAAAAAATGACTCTACCACTCTATGCTATGCATTAATTCAACTTATACATCCTAATTATCGACACTACCAACGCTTATCCTAGAGTCACGTGGTAAAATAAACTTAAGTTTTATTGGATGTCAGTACAATATTATATTATACAGACAATGATTTAATCTTATAAATTAATATAATTAAGAGTTTACTCAATTCAGTTATATCATTGGTACATCTAAGGTTGAGCGCTCGGTTATTCAGGTTATCTGGTTCGTTACCGTTTGAAAATTTGGAAAGAAAGAAACAACAAGATACTCAATGACAAGCAGAGCTCGGTGATTCAGGTGGTTGACAAGATTAAGTCGTTTGCTTTTATGTGGGTGAAAGCGAAATTTGCTTTGCTTCCTTTCAACTATCATGGTTGGTGGCTTAGTCTGTTCACCATGCTGGGTATAAGTTAATAGTTGTTTCTTTCTTGTATTTTTTGTTTTTTTCACCGTTTTGGATCCCTTGTAAATATTGTATCGACTTTGTTGTTTCTTCCTCTACATCTTGTGTTACGAAGAACACTTTAATTTGATAATATATTTCATTTTAGTCTCTCTAAAAAAATATAATTAAGAGTTTAATTTATTAAAAAAGTTTAATAATGATGATGATAGATTGACGGTTCAAAATAATTTTGCACATACAACCGATCAAAATATTTAACATCACCGTATCAATTAATATCTTTAATTTACGTAACAATTTAAAATATTTTGATTGATTGTCCGTGTAATGTTTGTTTTCAATTGTCAATCTAATACCATTAAACTCTATAATTAATGAGTTCATTATATAGATAAACAAAAGAATCATAGAGTTACTTGATTTGATAACTTTTTTTTATTTATCCCATCCCATTAAATACAAAAAAGAATCGTTTCGTTTATTACAAATTTCCAGATCTCTCTCTCTTCAAAACCCTAATTCCGTCGAATTCAGTTTGAGCCTCGAAAAACCTATCTCTCCCCCTTCTCTCTCTTCTTTCTCTCTCTAACGATTTTCTCGTTTCAATAACGATCCATCAACCTTCATCATCCTTCATCAACGCTCCTTTCTCTCAAACCTAAGGTTCGTACTTCTTCTTCTTCCTTTTCTTTCCCTCAATTTTTCGATTTTTTTAATTTTTTTGGGTATTTTTCATACCTATGATCTTCTATCGCGTAGTTGTTGATTGTATTATGGAGTGAGAAATTTTTGTTAGGTTTTGTTTAATCGAATTCCGCATTTTAGTTTTTCATGCGGATTAGGGATTTGGGGAAGTTCGAGTATTTTTGGATTTTGAAGTGTGATTTTGAGAGCGATTTTCGGTGGTTTTGGTTCATTCTTGCCGTGATTGTGGTTTTTCAATTCTGAAATTCGTTTTGCATGTATTAGGGTTCTTTGTATTTGGTTGTTTTGCTGAAAAATGGGTTGTGGTTTGTGTATATATATATTGTGTTATTATGGTGATTTGTGGTTAAGAATGATCACTGATGCTTTTACAAAGTCGGGAGCTACTTATAATATATGAAGCACAGACATGACACTGACACATCGACGCGATAGTTATTTGAAGAAATGACATATTTGAATGTAATCATGTGTATCAGTGTCGTGTAGGTGTCTGACACTGATGTGTCGGACACTGGACACACCTTTAATCAGAAGTGTCGGTGCTACATAGCTTATTGTTGCTTTGTGGAAGAGAATATTAAGTTGGTTTGGTTTGAGAAAACAATCTCCCTTTTCATTTATTGTTTTCCCGTTTAGTGTTACATTGCTTTCACTTTGTTTTCAAAGATTTTTTAGTGAAAACTCGAAACAAAGTTGCAGTTTAGTAATTAAAAGTGAAAAGAAGAACTGAAAATCTAAAATGTTGACAGACTCGTTCCTCTTTTGTTTGAGTTACACTGCAAGCTTTAGTTTAATGTGAAGCTGTTCTTCAGCTAGAATTTGGGGGTGAGGGGTTTGATTGCTGATATCAGCCAATGAAACAGGATACGATCGTGTTGCCGTCCATGCCCATCTGAACATGAAAATAGAGCTTTGTTTTATTCTTGTTATACTTGTTGTTTCATTCCTCCTCCTTTTTTTTTAATTTCTGTATTGCTGTTTGTTTGATCAAAATGTTGTAGTCGCGTGAAAAAGAGATACTTTTTCTGTCAATTTTATCTTTTCATTTATGGTGTGAAAAATTATTTATTTGTGTTGTGCATCCTTGTGAAATGCTAGTGAATTCTTCTCAATTTTGATGCTGTCCCATATCATTATGTCGTGGGATAAGGACCTACTTTTTTTTACTGTCAGATGGGCCATGTATATTGTATAAGCTCCCAATTCTCATTAAAATGACCAGAGTCTTCTGTTCTTGCTGTACAAATAAATGAGGCGACATCATTGGTAAAAGAGGCCCTGTGTGATTCTTTATTGTTTTAATTTATTAAGGTGTAGGAGTATGACTGGATACATGGCCCATATTTTCTCCCCCCCCCCTACGATGTTTACTCTTAACTATGTATTTAATTTGACGGGAAAGAGATTTGTTTGGTGTAATTATTTTCACATGTAGTTAGTGTTTGCACTAGTTCACTTCCTTTCCCTGGTTTGTTCGTTTTTCCCACGAGAGTGAGTCTGTATCAAGCTATATATAAAATATAATTCAATGTGGGAAAATAGCATTGGAAATATTACATTTGTATGTTTGGTACAAGTTGTAATCTATATATAACACCATTATAGATTCCCTTAAATCTTGTTTACCCATGTGTTTCCCACTTTCTATTCACATGTTAAACAGTGAAAATCTTAGGCACAGTTTACTTGTAATATTTCCAGTCTTCATTTTCTTAACTATGTGTTCATTTCAAATTGCAAATAAGGAGATAGAAGACTCATGTAGTGAATAATTGTGATAGACTGCTAGAAAAAAGATAGACGGATAGCAAGGGAAAATGCATTTTTAGAAACAATGGAAACATTGTTTTGGCCTTCTCTTGAAATGCTGAATCGGTTTTGAAAAATTGTAAAAGAAAACCGTGAGGAAAGTATTAAATCTAGATTCTATCATGTTTATCAGTTGAAGTCAATAATGAAAATAGGAACATGAAAAAGTAAATGAGCCCTTATATTTCTGTGGGAATGGAAATTATTTTTTAACACTTAAATCAAACTCTAACTTCCCACTTTCACCTTACTCTACTACCTTTTTTGTATATTTTTAATTCTGGTACTTTCACCTTACTCTATACCATTTTTGTATATTTTTATTTCTGTTTACTGTGTACTCATTTTTTTTTGAAATAACTCCCAGGAAGATAAGTATTTACCGAACATTATAAACTATACCTGAGAACAATATTCCTCTTAATAATGTTCCCAGGTACACCAGTATTGTTAATACAATTTTTATACTTTAAACTAGAGAACGGTAATTAGTTTCTATTTCATTTCATTGGATTTGGTATTGAAAGTTTCATCCAACTTGTAAGTGATTTCTTTTTTGCCAACAGATCCATACATATACCACGGTACCATGTTTATTTTATTTTTTGAATTACAATGTCATTCAGTCAATAGATTTTGTCTTGTACTTTGTTAATGCATGTAATTATCTGCTGATTCAGTAGTCATATATAACAATGTACTATAGCTTATTCTCTTTAAATGTTCTTCAAAAAAAGCTTATTTTCTTTATATGTTACAGGGTCAAAGAGATGTCTCCTGCATCCCGATCTAAGTCTAAAGACAAAAAGGTTAGCAAGGAAACTCCAAAGGCTTCTGCGAAGTCCACAGGATCTGGTAGTGCAGCAGCTGGTATTCCAGCGAGTGCATACAATCCATTATTAGGAACATTCCATACACTGGACACATCAGCGACACCCTCTACCTCACCAATGCATTCTAATGGTCGTTTTCGGAACATAGATGAGACAGATGAACATCCTGGCAGCTTGGTGTTAGCTGGTGTTGAGTATGATTCTGTTTCTAATAATGGTAGTTGGTCTGGGGAGTCTGAAGAGCACAAAGAGAAAACTTCTAATCCTCCTGTTAAGCCGGAAGTAGTTCCTGGAGCTGATAATGACAAGCGAGAGAAAATCCGCCAAAAGAACGAGAGAAAACATCAACGGCAGAAGGAAAGGCGAGCACAGGAGCTGCGTGAGCGGTGCAGAAGTTATCTTATGTCAAGGAAACTTGAGACACTTGCCCAACAGTTCGTGGCTATGGGATTTTCTCATGAACGGGCAACAATGGCACTGGTATTGAATGAAGGTAGGGTGGAGGAATCAGTTGCATGGTTATTTGAAAGTGGTGATGATGCAGATGGTCAAAATGATAAAACCACAGGTAAGGGCAGTTTGAAAATTGACATATCAGAAGAACTTGCTAGGATTGCAGACATGGAAATTAGGTATGGGTGTTCAAAACAGGAGGTTGAAAGAGTCATCGTTTCCTGTGAGGGTGATCTTGAAAAGGCTGCAGAGATCTTGAGAGAATCGAAACACGATCCACCAAAGCCAGAGGAAACTGGTGATCCTCCTATCATCAACAATGGTAAGCAGTCAGGAGTTTCTAGTCAGAACCCAAGGTCACAAACAAAACCTGTTCCTTCTCTGAACCAACTCAAAATAGATGAAAAAGATTTTAACTATACAAAAGCAGCAATTACAAATGGAGTATCTTCAGAATCCAGTAGCAAAAATATACAACCTCTAAAGAGAATGCTACCTAAGTCTGAATGGATAAAGCCACAACAGGCCACTATATTATCTGACAAAAGGTGGCCTGGTGCAGGATCTAATCCTTCTGTTTCTTATTCACTGGCTTCACCGTTGCAAGTGGCTCCCCCACCTGCTAAGTCCGAAGCTCGTTATGTGTCTGTTGGGGGTGATTTTAAAAATCTTCAACCTGGAGCGGCCAAGGAACCCATAGTTGTAATGCAGCGGCCCCAAACCGTAAATGCAAAGCAGGTTCCAGCCACAAGCAATAGTTCCTCGCCTCCTGGAATGTCTGCCAGTTGGTATCCAACTAACAGTGTAGAAGCTATGAGGTCTAATGTGTTTTTACCTCAAGCTCCTAGTACTAGAAATCCTAGTCCAAACTATCTAAGTTCTAATCAAATGTATCACCAACTTCAATATCAACCTCAACCACAGTTTGTTGCTGGCAGTAGTAGCAACTCAGTAGATCCTCAAGCCACCAATCGAGGGAATAGCAATTGGAATAGGGCGGGTGCGTCTCCAACGCTTGCTGCTGCTTCTTCTCTAGGTCTCTTTCCAGGGAAAGGGTCTGCAGCCACATCAGGGGCATCTTCTCCGGTAGACTGGAGCACTGGCGGTTCGATGCAGTTCGATTACACCAGCATAGACTGGTCTTTGGATAGGGGTTTATCTTCGCCAGGGTCAAATGCCTTATGGTTAGGGCTTTCACCTTTTACAAAGAGTAGGGCTCCTCAAACGTATGATTCAAATGCTTCTGGAGGTGTTGCTCAACAACAGACAATGAGATCATTGCCCTCAAATGGTTCATTGCTCTCAAATGGTAGCACTGTCCCGATGCCTGGATTGCAAGATGGCGGAGCAGCTTCTGCTGAAACTTCTGCAGCTGGTTCCCGGGAGTGGAGTTCTCCTTTTGAAGGAAAAGATCTTTTTAGTTTACCGAGACAGTTTGTTTCTTCTCCATCTCGGTAAAATGATAGGGTGCTAAAATGAATGAATGAATAAAATGAAAGAAAAACCCAAAAATGTGTGTGGATTTGTTGTTGGCTCTTTTGATTTACAGTTTATGTTTTGTTGGTGGTAAGTTTCAGTGGGAGGGGCAAGCATCCAAGAAATTTACGCTCACATGCACATTTGCACATTCACACCCGCCACTCATCTAATGAGTAATCTAAATAATGCCTGAATTTTTTAAGTAAAAATAAGTAACGCAACAGCGACGACGGCGATAACAAACACTGTCTAATTTTATGGCTGTAGAACCGGAATGTGACGTGATAAATAGACGTTGACATAAGGTTTGGAGGTTATTTTGGGCTTAATTAACAATTTTATATATCGTAGAAGTGAACCTCGAAGTAGGGATTTAAAGCTTCATCCTTGAACGTTAATGACAAACTTCTAATAATTCCCCAAACGCTGTTCGTTTTGCAATTTATATGTCTAATGCAACTTGTATTCAAGAGCACGTTTTCAACCAACGACGTTATTAAAATTACTAGGGCAAGAGCACGTTCTTGAAAACGTACTTCTGATTACCTCTTATGTTCTAAATTCAGATTAGAGACGTATCCACTCAAGGTTTACTATGAGAGTATTTGCATTCCAATTGATCAAAATGCAAATAAAAAAGTCGTTCTTAAAAATAATAAATCGCATGATTAATTTTTATTGGTGTTCTGGATTTATTTGTGAGAAACAACTCGTGTTAAATTTTGGATTTTTTTTAATCACACCAAACTGTATAGAATTTGTCTTTAACTGTATTGGTCTTTATTGAAATCGAGGTATCTAAGTTATTTTTCTCTATAATCATATTTTAGTTTTGAAGGATTCTATAATCATGTTATGAATACATAATATTTACCGTTGTTTAGCAATGATCAATTGCAATTAAAACTCGTCATCTGAATTAACTTGTGTCAAATACAACTAATTTTTAAAAAGAGTATAGTTTTATAGGAGTTTACCCCTCACAAAACACAAGACGCAGAAGAAAATGTGTTAAAATTCAAATCAACAGAATTCGTGTTAGTGCATATATCATTTTTTAAAAGAGCTAACCTCTAACAGACGTAGACCACTTTTGCAATACCACTTAACTTCTCACAAACCACTATGTGTTTTGTAGCGGTTTTTATTGTTTGCATTTCATACGAGTTTTACTCGTTAAATCTCTATTTTTATTGTATTAAAGTATTGATCTACTTCTTTTTTAAGGCATAGAATTATTAAATTTCATTATTTCAAGGAATCATATATTTAGTTCTAATAATATTTACGCCAACAAATAACTGATCCAAATTAAACTGTTATTTATATCAAATTTACCGGTGTAGCATCTCTTCGGTAGTAGTTCATTTGGTATCTTCTGAGGATTGAATTCCTGGCTCGATTCCCGGTTACGGATTTTTTTTCACTAATTTTTTTTTTTACTTTCCCACATATTTACATCGTTTGAGGTGAGGAGTGTGATTATGAATTTTAGGGTGTGTTTGGATGGAAGGTTTAGGAGAGGAGGGCTTACTTTCCTTTTTTAAATTACGAATATTATAAAATGATTTAGAAAATTGAATTCACAACATTATAAATGATCATATAATACTTCAAAAACACTTTATTTATTTTTAAAAAACATTTTACATTGTTTATAATTTAAAAAATAAAAGTGAGCTCTCCCCCCTTCCCATTATAAACCCTCAATCCAAACACACCCTTAGTATACATTTTTGGACGTGTAGATTTAAGTAATTTTAAATTAGTTGCTTGATTAGTTGATTGAATAGTATTAATCTAGCAATTGAGTCAAATTTTTCTTTCAAACATGTTTATTAATATTATTTTTTGCAATTGAGTCAATTTTTTTTCATGACATAGACTAGTTTTTCTCTTTCGTTCGAGTTTAAATCTAAAACCTACAATTCATATTATTTCTTATCTCAAACAAATTCAACTTTCTAACCCTCCTTTATGATGTAGTCAATGAAGTTTGTACCTCGTCGATACTACCCTAATCTCTCACCACTAGATCAATCTTAGTGGTTTAAAAGAGTTTAAGTTTGATAATCGATTTGGTTGAGAAATTGTATTTATTTTGGCTAAAATATGCATTTCATCCCTGCAATTAGGGGTCGTTTAAAATTTCATCATTGAACTTACTAATCCTCCCATTTTGCCCCTCCAATATTAATCATTTGAAAATTCATCCATTAACCCCCTTAATGACTGTCACGTCATCAAATTAGCAAAATGGCATGGGAAAGGACAAAAATACCCTTTTTTAATTAAAAAACTGTTAAAATTAAAAAAATTGAAAAAAAAGTGAAAATTAAATTTTCGAAAATTATTTTTTTATTAATTTAAAAATTATATATTACTTTTTTTTGAAAAACTAAATTCCACTTTTTTTCTTCATCTTTAAAAAAAATAGGAATTTTTTTATGATTTTTAATTTTTTTTTTCAGATTTTTTTTATGATTTTTAATTTATTTATTTTTTAAATTTTTTCAAATTTTTTAATTAAAAAAAAGGTATTTTTTGTCCTTTCCCATGCCATTTTACTAATTTGATGACGTGGCCGTCATTAAGTGGGTTAATGGACGAATTTTCAAATGATTAATATTCGTAGGGGCAAAATGGGAGGATTAGTAAGTTCATGGATGAAATTTCAAACGACCCCTAATTACAGGGATGAAATGCATATTTAAGCCTTTTTTTTAGATGAATTGGATTTCTGGGCTCATCAAGGCTAACAAGATAGAGCTCAAGACTCAAAAAATACTTACAGATTTTACACCAAAGAGGTTCTCACACCGGAAGAGAGAGTTGAATCCACGATCTTGCTAATGAGTAAATTCTCTACCATAACAATGTTGAGTTTGACTGTCAAGTTTCTTGAATAAAAAAGGAGATTAAAAAATATTAGTTATTGGAGAAGTCCCATGTCAATTAGTTTGGTGAAGCAAAGGGAAGACCAAAGCTATATATTGAACCTAGGTTTTTTGTTTTTAGATGCACTAGTTAGTAGCACTTTAAGTTTATATCTCACTTAGTTTAAATATTCGCTTTGTGATAGTGTGGTTGTACTGAGGCTTTGGGTGAGAGTGAGAGAAGTCTATGTGTTGTAAAAAATTTCATATAATAATAATTCTTTGGTTGTCGTTCTCTAGTTGTCAGTTTAGACGAAGATCGTAGTTTTTTTCTCCAATTTTAGAATTTCGACATTATATTCTTGTGTTTGATTATGTTTATTTTTCTTGTTAAGCCATGTTATTTCCTTACAAACAAGAGTTCAATTATATGTATGTATATGATTTTTGAGGCTAAGATTATTATATATAATTTTTTGAAGCTAAAAAAAATCATATAAAAATTTAACGTTGTCTAAAAATATCGTTAAACCTATTGACTTTTATTATCAGTTGAAGAAAAAAATATTAAATAAAATCAATTGGATTATTTTAAGATTTTTTTAAGTAATGATTATTTACTACTCTATCCGTCTCAAATTATGCATCTTTTTTTAGCTTTAAACGATTATTAAGAAAATGATTAGTTGTATCGACTCTTATAGTAAAATATGTTTCATTTACTAAAACATTCTTATTAATTATCGTTAGTGAAGTAGTTATGTGATTGAAATGCAATGAATAATGATGTTAGTGAAAAGAATGATAAATATTTTATCGATATGTAAAAGAGATAAATAATTGGATAGAAAGAAAAATAATAAAGTTGAGACGAGGGAGTATAAAGCTCTTGAAATGTGTGAGTTAGATTCTTAAACGGTTTAAACTTTTATCAAGGATGTTGTTCTATCTACTAATCATTATGTTATTCTTACTTTCGTTCCTTTATATCAATAGATTAGAATGTTGTGTTAGCTGACTTTTAACTTGCATGAAAGAAACTCTTATGTTCATCGACTCACTAAATTGGATATGTCACTTTGCTTAAAATCATCCTCACCCATCTTTCTTCCATCTCGGGTTTTTGTTTAGCTGATGCTGTGGAAATCTAATTCCTCCATTTGTAATTTTTTTTTTTCTTTTCTGCTTTTGCTTTTGCTTTAATAAAACGAAAATTGAAATTTGTTTTAGAACTCTATACATACTAGGCTGGTTCTGGTATTTCTCTTTTGAAGTTTCAAAATAATATATATAAATTGATGTAATGTTTTTTCAGCTCAGGTGAATAAAACTTCAATACTCCAAAGAAATAGCATTCAGCTTTAATATTAGTATAATATATAGTTTATTTTAAGATAACCATAATGTGATCCGTGGTAGCGCATCAGACAAAATTTTATATGTTTGAATTTCTGGGTTTGAATCCTGGCTACGGAATATTTTTTTGACAAAGTCTTTATTTTAGATTGTAAATATTGATTAAAATAGTCTCTCAATTTTACTAATTTGATATTTTATGCGGTTCATATTGGAGACTAACTTCGTTATCTAATTTAAGATTGAACATCTCGTAGAATATTTAAGGAACTAGCCTATAAAAATCATGTCACGTACGTGTTTGTGAAAATATTTAAGGAACTAACCTATAAAAATGTGATTTGATTGAATTTGTTTGTAAAAACGTTTTACACTTGCCCTGTATAGGAATTAATATCAAAATATACAATATTTTCTGTTTTGGCTTTCGTCAAGTTTATATTTTCAAAAAATATATTATCAATTCATTTGAAACTTCTAATTTTTTGAGTTTTGTGAAATAATTTCTGAATGTTTGA
Organism: Medicago arabica; assembly: GCA_946800305.1. Taxonomy (NCBI): domain Eukaryota; kingdom Viridiplantae; phylum Streptophyta; class Magnoliopsida; order Fabales; family Fabaceae; genus Medicago; species Medicago arabica. The sequence goes on from OX326970.1 coordinate 6,409,944, forward strand.
TTAATTTTACTATGAATTTAATTTGTATGTGTTGTTGCTGGTATATAAGAAACCAACATAGCATCATAATATAACTTGACTGAACGCATGTGTAAAATAATTATACGTTCATTAATTTTTTAAGCTACCATATTATACAAACATTTTCATCGGCGTTTAATGATGATTAACCTACATGAAAATTAATCTTTCAGTGTAAAAAACTAAACTAAAATGAAGCAACCAAATAATCTCTTTGTGTAAAAACTGAAATGAAATATTCAATGGACTATATGGTCCACATTATCTCCAAGAAACTAGAGGTAGATAATAGCCTTTCATAGCTTCAAATTACAGTTAAATTATACGTATATATTTACTCAAATTTGTGACACTCCAAAAACAATGTTGAATTGAGCTACAAAAACATATAAATGGTTATGTTGTTGTCTTGTTCTTCTCTTTCACCATTCTTTCATATTCCAAATATTTTGATCAAACCAAGGAAAACACAACTACTATGTAAGGTTCATCCATTTCATCAAACTACACTTCAATCTACTTCTTTGTATCTTCCTTCTCCTATGAATAGAAAAAACCTTCACAAATGCTTCTCACAACAAGAACAATCTCAATCTATCCAAGAAGAAAAAGATGATGAACAAGAACAACTACATGCATTTCAATTTGAGCGTTTGTTTTCAAACCTTAATCAAGCCACTTTAAAGAGAGAACCTGGTTAGTGCATTGCTATTTGCAGTCCTCTTTTTCTCTTTTGCTTTATCTTTCTATAGTGTAAAATTTCTCATTATGTAAATTTTACTTATGCATTTTTTTATTTTTTTTAACTTGTGTTTTGACATTAACAGGAAGCTTATCTAGTGCAATTTTCCTGGTTGCAGGCACTACGGTTTGCCACTTTCTTTTGAGCTAATTTTTGTATTACTATATATTATTGTGAAAAAACAAGTTCAATTTTGTAACATGTTCCTATGTATTGCAATTTTATATGCTTATATAAGCCTGTTCATGAATACCAGTTTATTTATTACATTTTAATATATGAGAATCACATTAATTACTCCTTCCGTCTCACAATAAGTGTCATTTTAAGTCATGCACACTTCTTAAAAAAATGATTAGTTTGGTTGCTTTCATAGTAAAATAATATGTATAGCGTAAAATATGCATTAATTAGACTGATTGAAAGTAAGAGTAGTGGAATAGTTGGATGAACTATTTAATCAAATGCAAATATTGTTGAAAAAGTTAACAAATATTGTCTTAGTATTTCTCAAGTTAGAAGTCATTTGAGATTGAACAAAATTCTGAATGTGACACTTATAAGTTGTAAAGAAGTGGAGGGAGTATTAGTTACTAGACTTGAGCAGTGTTTATCAACGACTATGCAGCGTCGTTGTGTACACTTCTGATGAAGGCGTGTTTGTTGTTTGAGGTGTTCGACATTGACACATGTAGTTGCATTCAATCACTTCTATTTTCTTAAATTATTATTATCAGTGTCTGCATGTTAGTGCCATATCCGATATCAATATATTCTCCGGTGTTTGTGTCAGTGCGACATAGATCGCAATGTATCAGTCTTCACACACATTGTTAAGATAATTTCTTTTGAATGCAATTTAAGGTGAGACTGCTCAAATTCAATATGCATAGCTGCAAAACTTGTGACAACTTTCAAATTTTTCGTGATTGCGGTTTATTTGTATTTGTTCAAGCATTATTTTTTGCTATCATTTCTCTCAAATGATGAGAAATATTGCAGGTAGGTGCAGGGATACTTGCAATTCCTGCAGTGACACAAGAATCAGGCTTTTTAGCATCAACAGTTACTTGCATTCTTTGTTGGGCATTCATGGTAATTATCATTGCCTATCATGATTTTGCTTCTTACAAAGTCAACTATTTAACACATCAATTTTGCTACATAGACTATAATTTGTTTCCTTACTGAAAAATTAACATAAATAAGCACATCTGATGAGAAATCCTGCAGGTTGTGACAGGTTTGCTCGTTGCTGAAGTAAATGTCAACACCATGTGTGATCTCGGTTCTGGCGGTGTATCACTGGTAATTATTTCTCAACTCCCTAACGATACGATACTAAAATCCAGAGAAAAAGTTATGAGATTAATCTCTACGGACTGATATCGCGTAAAATATTTTTGCAGACTTATTCAATCAAATTAGACCATGATGCCACTTTAGCATATTAGTTCCTAAAACATCTCTATAAATATCTATTTAGTGAGATGTGATTAGATGCATGTGTAAACAAGTTTTACAACGACATTATATACATATTAAATCCAAAAGTTATTTGTTCATGTTTGAGCACTGCACACAGTTCCTAACTTGTGTCAAACTAATAAAGTTTTTGATTGTCTATAATATGTTTCATATGGTAGAAAAATGAAAATGTAGATAAGAGTACATGATCTTAAAATGCTTGAAATCTTGACAGATGTGTATTCTATCTTTTGGATTAGTATTAGTAACTTGATTTAGATTATGTCCAGGTATCAATGGCCAGAAGAACTTTAGGGACAGCAGGAGTTCAAATTTCATGGTAAGTTCATTAATCATCTATGAAAATTTAATGCAAGCAAACTATGGGAAATCAACACGCGTAACATAACACGGCTTCATCAGAGTTCGGCCAATTGTTCCTATTTCTCTTAAAACAAAGTGGTTGATGTAGCTTTTCGATTATGCAATAGTTAAGGTTACAGAGGGCTGCTGTACTTATCAGCGAATACGAGGCATGCTCAATTTTATTTTCTTAAACATATTTAACAATGTGATTTTGTTGCAGTTGGTCATACATCTTCATCCATTACGCTCTTCTGATTGCCTATATAGCTCGTTCTTCAGATATCTTGACAAATTTTCTTGGCATTCCCATGTACAAGCCACTAACTAGTCCTTAAATCATGTCTTAATTTTCATATACTTTGTGAGGGTCTAATGCTGGCATTTTGGTTACAGATGGGAAAGTGCAACTTTGTTTTCATTGATTTTTGGAGGCATATGCTACTTTGGAAGGTTTGTTTGTCTTTGTTCATGTTTTCATGATCTAAGTTTATCTTTTGTACATAACTCACACAATGACACTGACACGGAGACACCAGTAATAATTTAGGAAAATAGAAGTGATTGAATGTAAGCACATGCTTCGGTGTCATACCGTTATGTGTGAGAGATTAGTGTTTGACTGAAATTTATAATTGCTTCCAGCTCTAACTGACAATACTTAATTGTGATTTGTAGCCAGCGCTTTATTGGTGCAATTAATGGGGTTCTAGTAATTGGAATCATCAGCTTTTTTGCAGCTCTTGTGGTAAGATTTTTATGTCAAAAATTATGAAATTTTTTGAGATGATTTTACTCTTATTTGAGTTATTTTCAAATTTTAAAATAGGTAATATTTGATTAATCATTTTGATTAGTAAACTTCATATGATCTTTGGTGCTCAAATTAATATGTTTGTCTCAAATCATAGATATATAGCCATATAGGACGCCTCAACAAAAATTAGACGTATTCGGCTAACATTGTTCTTATAGATGGCAGGATTAATAATGTTTAGATAACATGCTTCAAATAAAGCCTAATAGAATTAATAAACTATATTTTAGTACATGCAAAATCACAAACAACAAATGGATAACAGATTCATTATTGTAACATAAGCACAGACTTACACACAATAAACAATCTCGGGATATTATTTTGCGGTTGGACGGCTCATATTAGACATTCACCAAATCAAATTGATTTAGATTAGACGGTTGAGATTGGTAACTGCGCGATGAAGTTACTGCATGGAATCTGTTTCCAATGGATAACTTGTTTGGAATAAAATTGTTTCTCTCTTATGCTACACAATTTTTTTGTATGATAACGAAATATTACATGGTTTATAGGACTCAACAGTTGTTTCTAAAGCATATTTGTTCATGTTGAAACTAAGACTAATTCTTCTATATTAGACAGTTGCAAGTGGAAACCTGCATTTGGATGCTCTTTTAAAAGCCAACTTCCAAGCAGTTCCAATGAGTATACCGATTATCGCACTCTCATTTGTTTACCAGGTAACTTCCCTAACCTCCAATTTTTGAACAATGGACAAAATTTTAACTCTGATTATGTTTATATGCTTATTCAGAATGTGGTACCTGTTCTTTGTACAAATCTTGAAGGAGACTTATTAAAAGTAAGGTGACAAATCTCATCTTTGTTCTTTGCTTAAATAATTATTTTTTTCCACTTTAACAATTTTATCAACTATATAGACTTGGAATATTTGAAACTTTTAGAGTTTATTATATCACCCTAATGTTCTTTTTGCAGGAGTGCAATAATACTAGGCACTGGTATACCACTTATTCTGTTCCTAGTTTGGAATGGTGTTATCCTAGGAACTGTTGGTGACAATCCAATGGGATTAGATCCTTTACAACAGTTGAGATCTTCAAATGGAACAATTGGAGTAAGTTTATGATAGAATCCATTTTTTTTAGCTACTACTGCATTAATTTATTAAAATTTATTTTGCTGCCCTTAATTTGATTCTGCAGCCTATAGTTGAGGTCTTCTCACTGCTTGCAATTGGTACATCTTACATTGGATTTGTTTTGGGTTTGACAGACTTCCTTGCAGACTGTATGTATTATATTTTCCAATTTCTTTCTTATCTTTTGATTAAAGCTAATGCGAAAATCTGATCGAGTTATTTGTTAAAGTGCTAGAAACATGCTATCTTTCTAATCCACTCTATTATTGAATGAAATTCATGTAAGACCCACTTGAATTTTATCTAATGAGCGCGAGTCTAGCATGTGTTCATCTTATGCAATGTCGTCAATTGCGGATTGTGGAAAATAGCGGTTTGTTCAAATTTTACTATGCTATAGTGCTATAGCCTCTATGTGATAACAATTTGTACTAATTAACATATCCCGGAACAATAGCAATTTCCTCAAATACCACTGCAGCATACGGTATAACACTACCGTGTTGGTATAGCCGCTATTTGTCAACATTGGACTTATGTACTATCACTTATACCTCATGCATGCTTAACTAACTAAGTATGTTGCACATTTTAAAGACTAGGATAAACTGACATGAATCTATTGTTTTTTTCCAATTGTAAATTATTTTCTGAGTATATTTCACATTAACAATGCTTCATTTATTGGTGTGAAACTTTTCATATATAAGAAGTATCTAAATGATACCATTATTGCTTCATTGTGTTTTTTTTTCAGTGTTGAATCTCCCAACAGGCCAAAACAGGCCTCTTCCATACATACTGACTTTAATTCCACCACTTATACTCTCATTATTGGACCCTGAAATATTTTTCAAAGCCTTGGACTTTGCTGGAACATATGGAGGTATAGCTAAATGCTCATTTTTATTCCATTTCCATGTTAATTTCAATTGCAATTTTTTTCTCTTAACCCTCCAGTTTCTTGGGAAAGGAGGCCCTGAGAATCCGGAGTTCGTCTGTGAGATAAATAAAGTTAGGCTAATGATTGTTTCAGCCTGAATTCGAACTCGAGTTTTCCTAAACGATTTGTTCTTAACTAAAGCTCAAGTACAATATAGTTGTTTCTTGAAAACTTGGCAAGTTTTTCTCATTGTTTCTTGTCCCTGATAGTGCTGCTGCTTTTCGGAGTTATTCCAGCTGCAATGTCTTGGTCAGATAGGAACTCAAATTCAACTTCATCTGTGAAACTACCTGAAATAGTTCCAGGAGGGAGGATAACCCTACTAATGGTTCTTGGTTGTTCAGGATATGTTATTCTGTCTGAATTATTTGAGAACTTGCAGCACCTTTGAAAAAGTATTCATCATTTTACATGGATATTTTCTTTCACCTTTTTGTTTGTTTATGTTTGTAATTATTATTATAGCATATTTATAGTCTTACAGTGTAAAGTTATTTAAGGGGGCATTTTGGAGAATAGGGTCATGTACATATAAATATCATTCCAATTTGTTTATGTTGACCTTCAAACTTTGTTCCTTAAATATTGGATAAAATTTCAACTCAAATACTTAATTTTTTTTTGGAGAGAAACTCAAATACTTAAATTAATTTTTCTTTTCTCTTTTATTGGTTTCTCTATTATATATAGTACTATATTTCAAGGTTGTGTAGAGATTATGAACTGTCCATTTTCATCCAATATATTCCATAACCACAAGTACTGCAACTGATAAAAAGTAGTGGTTCAATGGAACCTGCCCAGCCTGGCAGAGATAGTGGATCAATTTTCATTTGATTGCAATGATCAACTGTATTGTAATGTGACAAAACATATAAGAATCTTTTTGTCCTTGATGCAAATATCTCTAGTAGTTGAGGCTGGTTGGATTCAATCTTCATTGGGACATAGTAAATTTAGTAATAAAAGGAGCTTCATCTTAGGTCTTCAAAATTAAGAAAGAAACAAAAATCAATGTAGGATTTAGCTGTACTATACTATCATTATCATTTTTGTTCACAAAACTCTAATTGATAGCAAATTTTAAGAAATCAAATTCTTATACTTCAAGTTTCAACCAACAGGTGTATTTATACTCAAACGAATTTTCCACCATGTTGATAAATATCCACCTTGTTAATCAACTTGCAACAATAACTGTAGTATTTATTGTTTATTTATTGCTAACAAAAACCTGTAAATAATAAGGGGTGTTTTGCTAAAGACTTATATAAAAGGAAAAATTGTGTAGCACTAACCACACATCCAAACTCAGACCCCATCAAGTGATTTTTCCATTCAAAGCAAAATAAGAGTTAGTGATGTCATGTCTAAGCTGAATTATTGTAGCAAATTGATGTGTTGAGACTCTACATGTCATAATTATATTATCAATCTCCTATTTAGCCTTTTGGTAGGTGGCTTAGAATAATCAAACTTTTAAGAAAAATATTGAAGCCATCATGGCATTGGTTAAGATGGTGACACATGAATTTGACATTTATAGATCCAATAGCAAATTTTTCTAAGTTTTAGCCAACTCAAACACAAGTTCTCAAAATAGAAGGATTTTTTACTTTTTAGCAAGCTAAATAAAAGCACATTCCGTTATATTGCATGACCACACTGGTTACTGGATTTTGAAGACCATGCTAACAAAACAGAAATAGGCAAATTAGCTTGACATCATTTTCTAAGACTATGGTAGATAACAGTTAACCAAAGACTATGCTAGATAATATAGTCATCTCACTAAGATACCTTAACATGCAAGGTTTCAATGGTTAAAAGCATTATCCAATAAACCAACTCCCTCGCTGTCAACGTGTTTGAAACCGCGGTGGATGGCCATTCAACGCGTCTCAATAGCTTTTCACAGTGGAAACCATGGTTCCAAACACAAACTATAGCACTGACCAAAAGGGGAAATGAACAAATCAAATTATATAATGACATGTGAAAGCGTCAAAGAGATTCAACTTACTGAATAATAACATGTACAAAGATTTTTAACATACTTCTATCTACTATCTCCCTTAGATGAGATAAAGTTCAAATTACAATATTAATATACTCTTACCTTCTCATTCATATTACAACCATTATTAGACAAGCATTGATACTTATCTAGGACAAGAAGCACAGCTTTTAGTTATCATAATGCCATCCATTATAACGTGTTCCATTATTCTGGTCAGCGTTGGTTGAAGAGCTGCTACCTCCAGTCTCAGAATATTGATTATTGTTTGAACTAGAAGAACGGAACGGCCACAGAAACGAAAACGGATTTCTCCTTCCATTGTTCGGACGGTCACTCTCCCTGCCCCTTGAGCTACCATTTCCACCACTGTTGCTTCGACTACTACCACGAGAACTCATTTGTCCTTGTGGTGGTAGCTCAACACGGCAAACAGGACATGAGTTATGTTGAACCAACCAAGGAACAATACATTCAGAATGGTAAATATGGTCACATGGCATCTCTCTGGCTTCAGAACCAAGTTCAAATTTTTCTTTGCAGACTGGACAATGTGAATCGGAGCGAAGATGCGCCTGTGTGATCCTAATAGTAGGCATTGCATCAATTGAAGATCGTGCAGCTGGGGGTGGACCACGCCGATCATTCATGGTTAGTTGTTCAATAAGTTCTTCCAGTCCAGAACCCATAAAATAGTCACCGAAATCGCCACGCCTAGGACCACCTCTCGGACTTCCATTAGGCAAGGTTAGTCCAGGAACTTGACCATGAAATACTAAAAAAGGACCAGAACTATAAACGCCCCAGCCCTGTTCAGGAACTGGGACAGAACTAGACCTCCCTCTAACATCAAAGTTTGGGTGCATTCCAGCCATTCTATGCCTCATGAAATTATCAACAGCATCCATAAGCCCAAACCTGTTGTCAGAACCTCTGTGCCCCACAAAAGCATGTATAGCATCAAATAAGTCAGGCATTTGATTAAACTCTCCCGAGCGTGATGGAAAGGTATTTTGAGGTGCAGTTCCTCGCATCTCGTTAAGTTCTTGTACAAATCCCTCATCACAGTAAGGGCAAACGGCATCTCTCCCTTCAAGCACAATTGGCCGACTGCATTCATAACACCAGTGTGTTGCTCCACTCGACATTGTTTCTTCAACTAGAAATAGAAATAGTAAAAACTGCATCAAAATTCAATTTTATTTCTGCAACATATCTATATATATATATATATATATATATATATATATATCAATCCATACAAAAATAGAAACAATTAATAGCATTGGAATCAATAACTAAAATAAATTCTGAAGATCCAATACCCTAATTGGCCATTACAGTTTCAGTGTACGCTAACCACGAGCAAGTAAAACAGTGAAACTGGAACAAGTTATATCCAGTTAAACTCAAAGCAGCAAAGGGACAAATTGCAGTCTTGGAGTTGGCACCATATGAGAGTTGAATAAAGGATTAATCTAACTAGAAAAAAAATTCCTGACAATGGACATCAAAACAAGAAATGTGCAGAGGGTTTCTTCTAGTTTTTGTGATGAAGTAAACAAAGGCTTGATTGGGTTGCATGCAAAAGCCAAGACTACAAATGGCAAGTCGAGACTACTCCATTTACTAGAAAGTAGAAACGGCAAGTCAAGACTACAACAAATGGAGGAACTGCTACTATATAAAGTGCTAGTTTGGATCAAGTTCTAGTTTATGGGAGTTTCTCAGTTAGAATAAGTTTATGCTTCTTCACTTGCAAAAAAGTCCTTATAAGCTTAATAGGTATTTATGGACAAATTAAATGACAGCTTTTGAAAAATGAGTTATATTGACTGATTTTGAAAGTGTGAAATAGTTTTACATTGTTGTCAAATCATATCTCTTCATTGAGCCACACTGCTATTTTAAATCCTAAAATATCATCACAAACATTTGCAGAGATATAATTGGATGACAGCGTAAAACTATTTTATCCATTGAATTCTTCATGAAATTAGGTATAAACACTTATGAAGCTGCCACTTTCACCATTGCGCATATGGTCTGGCTAATTATTACTCCAAGTAGAGTAGACAATGTAATGGTCCGTCAATATTATCAAGTCTCGCCAAATTCTCAGGATCAATACTTAACATGCAATTCTAGCCTAAAAAAACATGCAATTATATACCATCCCCACATACCTCAGTATTAATTAATTAATATACAAGTGTGAAGCTCATAACTTTATCAAATTATTAAAAGAGATCAAGAGTGCAAATGCAGCAAATTCATTCCAAACATATTATCTATATGCACACTACTCTATGTCATCTTCCTTATTATGAAACCCCAAATTTTTAGTCAAAATACATAAAACAATTAAATCTAAATAGCAGATACTAACAAAGAAGAAAATGTGAGATGGAATTAGTAGAATGGTGAGACAAAAAAAAAAACTCAGCATTTGTGGATTCCATCTCTACAGTTGTGTAGCCGCTGCCCAAGTACAACAAAACCAACCATATTTCTGAAAAACATGCTCAGTGGTTTGTTGGATTCAATCTCCAACGAACTAACCAAATTGGGTTCAACACCAGCTTATGCCCAATTAATTGAAGTATTACTTTAGAATACATCAACTAACCGGCATAGAAACCACATAGGCTGATGTCGTACCCAGTATGGTTTGGTTAGGTTGGGGGAGATCGAAACAAGCAGTAGCTATAATCAAGCTGGGGCCATTTCTGTACGCGGTGAATCTCGAACAAGAAAACAACAGAAATGTTTCCCCATCCAAAACAAAATCAGTGCAAAAAACAAAAACTACAACTCAAAAAACAATTTTTTAAAACAACCAAGTTAAAATAATCATAAAAATAGAAAATCAGAAGATTGAGGGGCTCATATCAAGTGTAAACTCTGAAAGATCTGTCACTGTGGGAAGAAAGAAAAAAACCAATTCAATTTAAGGGGCAGTAAGAGAAAGAAGAAAAAGGAGAAAGAAGATGCAGACAGAATCTGAGATACCAAAGCCAAACCCTTTTATGAAAAGGGCGTGGCGGCATCTTCAAATTCTGGCTTAAATATATGTTCCCATTTTTTGGTTTTGGATATTGTTGAAAGTAGGATTGTGCTTTGAGATGGAATTGGATATTTCCCACTCGAGGCCTCTCTCATTCTAATCATTGCCCCTTTCTTTCTGCCTTCAGTAAAACAACTGAAGGCAAGGAACAATGGATATAACCACACATTATATACAACACCGCCTATTTCTAGGATTTTGCCTTACCTAACGATTTAATTACTTTTTTGATAAAAATTCTCAATGCTCATATCCAAATGTTCGAGATTTATATTAAGACAGAGATTATTACTATCAAAATACAGACACTATATGTGATACTACATACATTTATCTATATCTATATGAGAAGCTAATGTTCAAAAAACTCAATCATTACAAGATTCATTCTTTTTTCTTTTTCTTTTCACATGTACTTACCAAGAAGTTTATCCAAACTGGCTCAAAGTCAATTAGTCAACTATATCTTTGAAATAAGTGACAAGACCCTCAAACAAATTTGGCAACAGTAACATATCACAAAAATCAAAATGCAAGTCATTCAAAGAACTTGAATGAAATCAATAAACCAGAGGATTGAGATTTGGTGACTTTAATGCAAGAGTGTCGCGGTGATTAACAAATATGCTCTGGCTAATTATTACTCCAAGTAGACAATGTAAGGCACAAATGTTTCCATCAACAAAAAAAAGTCAGTGCGAAAAACAAAAACTACAACTCAACAAAACAAAACAAAAGAATTTTTTAAAACAAATAAGTTAAAATAATCATAAGTATAACAATATAAATTCAGGAGGTTGAGGGGCTCATATCAAGTGTAAATTTTGAAAGATCTGTCACTGTGGGAAAAAAACCCAATTCAATTTAACGGATAGTATGAGAAAGAGGAAAAGTAGAAAGAAGATGCAGACAGAATCTGAGATACCAAAGCCAAACCCTTTCATGAAAATGGTGTGGCGGCACCTTCAAGTTCTGGCTTATGTATATGTTTTTCTTTTTCTTTGTTTGGATGACTCTTGATAGAAATTGGGTTGTGATTTTGTGATGGAATTGGGTATTTCCCACTCGAGGCCTCTCTCATTCTAATCATTGCCCCTTTTTTTCTGCCTTCAGCAAAACAACTGTAGGCAAGGAACAATGGATCTAACCCACAAATTATATACATCACCTTTCTAGGCTCTTACCTTTCCTAAAGATTTAATTATTTTCAGAATAAAAATTCTCATCCAAATGTTCAAGATTTATGTGTAGACGTTAAGATTTTTACTACCAAGAAAGATAAATAGAAGGAAAAAGTGAGAATTAGATAAAAGAGAGTCAAAGAATGATATATTTAATAACAAAGTGTGTTATTTGAACATCAAAACACATACACCATACGACATGCATTTATCTTTCTCTATATGAGAAGCTAATAAAAACTCAGTCATTGTAAGATTCATTCAATAACTTTTTTTTAATAAAGACCCATTTTAGTCCCTCAAAATTTTCCTGCAGACCAATGCAGCGCCCAACAAAAAATGGTACCAAATTAGTTCCTCACATATTCATTTAAGGGAAAAATTAGTCCCTCAATTCAACTAACAGAGGGACTAATTTGTGCCCCCCCATTGAAAACGTGAGGGACTAATTTGGCACTACTATTTTTTATGGTCTGCAAGAAAATCATGAGAGACTAAAATGAGTCTTTAGTCTTTTTTTTATTTTTCTTCACAAGTACTTATAGTGAAGTTTATCCAAACTGGCTCAGAGTCAATTAGTCAACTATATCTTTGAATTAAATCACAAGATCCTAAAACAAATTTAACAATAGTAGCATATCACAAATGCAAATCATTCAGAAAAATTTAATGAAAGAAGTAAACAGCAACTACAATGACAAATTTCATATTCTATCATACAAAATATATATCTCCATAAATCATGTGAATATTAATCATAAGTAAAATCAATTTTCCTTAAATTAATGCAAAAAATTACCAAAAATAAACAATTTAAAATCAAAATTGATAACATAAGACACATTAAACACCAACAAGAAAACATAACAAAACCCTAACTGAAAAATTAGGGTTAAGAAGAAAACACAGCAATTGTAAAAAAAGCACAATTTTTTTGAAATGGGGTTTGAAATAATGAATACCCATTTAGTTTTAGGAGTAGATTAGGGTGAAATTGATACATAATGAATGGAATTTTTTGCAGAATTAAGATGAAAGGTTGAAGAATGGTGAGAGTGAACTTACAGGAGGAAATAGGAAGAACTGATAGGTTAGTAACCTGAGATTCTGAGTGTCGGAGAGAGAGAGAGAGAGAGAGAGAGAGAGAGAGAGAGAGAGAGAGAGTTTGGTGCTTGCTTACTCCTACTGATGTTGTCGTGCCGAGGAAAATGACATTTTGGTTTGGTTTTTCACCTCTTTAGATTTTAGAATAATCCATGACTCATTCTATGTTCTAATAATAGATAAAATTGTCTACTCTCTCAAAAAAAAAAAATTATCTCTCCAATATTAAGATATGTCTTTGATAAATGATATGTAAATATCGTTTTAAACACTCGTCGGATTTTAAAATACGTCTTTGATGAATAATATATAAGTATCAATGTTCTTTAAAAAAAATATCAATGTAAACACTAGTCGAATATTAAAATATGTTGTAACTTTGATAACATTTGTGGTTGGATTTACCTAAATTTTTCAATTATATATGCATATATATAGATAGAAGATACACATAATAGAAGAAGAAAATGTGGTTTGGAAATTCCGACAGAAGCTGTATGAGTAATTTTCATGTATTAAAAGTGAAATATACAAAGTTTTTCTATTGACCAAATTAAATATGCAAAGTTATTCGGTCAAAGAAAAATATAAAGTTATTAGTTTGTTACATGTAGTTTCTTGTATTTTGCTCATAAGAGTTGGATTAAATTGTTGTGACATTCATCCTCTGAGAAAAGAAGCAGAAATTGTTGTAAAATTGGAAATTTGAATCCAATCTTGAAAATTCAATGGCATATAACGTTAAAATCATTGAGAGGATTTTGTGTTTTGTTTTAAGGAGTTTTTTTTTATTAAGGTTGTATCCGGCTCAATACTTTTTTTTTTTCTAACCAAAATAAAATTAACTAGTATCATTAATTAATAGGTGTTGAATATAAGGAAGACAAATCTCAAAACAATGATGACTAGGTCAAAAATAGATCATCTTACGTAGAGTATGAACAACCATTTTAGTCTGTCGTCTAATAAATTTCATATCGACTATGAGACATAAGGGAATTCACCGATGTATAGGAATCTGACTAGGCGCATGGAGCATGGGGCTTTGGGGGTAAGGAAGTTGAAAAAGTTTAATGTTGCTTTACTAGGTAAATGGTGTTGGAGGATGTTAGTTGTTAGAGAAGGTTTGTGGTATCATGTTTTAGTCGCCCGTTATGGCGAAGTAGGTGGGAGGCCGGAGTGGTTCTTCGTGGTGGCAGGAGGTAGGCATGATTCGTGATGGTGACAGTGATAATGATGGCGGGTGGTTCGGTAATAGTGTTATGAGGAGGGTGGGTGATGGTGCTGAAACTTTGTTTTTGTCGCATAGGTGGATTGGTGGTTCCCCGCTTAGTGTGCGGTTTCATCGCTTGTTTGATTTAGCTGAGAACAAAATCATTACAGTGGCTAATTTGTTCTCTCTGGATCTGGAGCAGGGTGGGGAGGGTGGAGCTGGCGTCGCAGGTTGTGGGCATGGGAGAAATCTTTGTTAAAGGAGTGTAGGGCGTTACTATTTGATGTCTCTTTGGTTCTTAATGTTTCGGATAAATGAGAGTGACTTCCTGATCCTGCTGAGGGGTACCCTGTGCGAGGTGCCTATGACTTGTTAACTAACTATGATGCTCCCCATATGGTCACGTCTTTCGAGTTAGTGTGGCATCAACGGGTTCCTTTGAAGGTCTCGGTTTTTTCATGGCGACTCATTCAGGATCGATTACCAATGAAAGCTAACCTGACTATTCGTGGTGTTATTCCCGCGGAGGACATTTTTTGTGTTACAGGGTGCAGTCACGTGGAGACGGCCGAACACTTATTTTTATCTTGCTCTACTTTTGCATCGTTATGGCAGCAGGTGCACGACTGGATTGGTTTTGTTGGAGTGAATTCTAATAATATTGCAGATCATTTGGTGCAGTTTACATATATGACAAGTGTTGGTAAAGCTAAACGTTCGTTCCTGCAACTAATTTAGCTTTTGTGTTCTTGAATTGTGTGGAATGAACTTAACATTCGTCTGTTCAATAATATTGTAACCATAGTTCCCCGCCTGTTAGATAAGGTTAAATTGTTGTCTCTAGGGTGGCTGAAAGCTAAAAAGACCATGTTTGTTTTTGGTACGCAGAGGTGGTGGTCAAGCCCTTTAGCTTGTATGGGCATTGACTAACTATTGTTTCTCTGTGCTATTGTGTTACTGACATCTTGTAACTTTGTAGTGGTCCCTAGGCACACCTTATACTTGCGAACTGCTCTTTGGTGTGGTTATATAATTTCATATTGATTTTTTTTTTAAAAAAAAAACTTGCCATTTTCTAGAAGATGGTTAATAGAGACTTCCTTTTGACTAAAAAGTCTATTATTCCTCTATTTCCAAATTACTCAAACACATGAAAACCAAATAACATACATAAAATATTACCGTATTTTTTAACCACCTTTTAAAAAGTCAAATTGCATAAAATGATTCAAAATACTTGAAGGATCAACCGAAGAGAAACCAATCCAATATCTTACATGCTTTTCTTTTTTTCTTTTATAAGTCATCTTTGCCGTAGACAATCTTATCGCTCATAATTTACTAAACAAACAATATCAATCTATACGCTTTCAAAAAAAAAACATCACTCTATTTTTTTTATATATATATGATTTGTATCAGTCATATAATCCTTCACTCAAATAGAATCGAGGCATTTCATTGCAAATAATGTCAATAATACAATTAAGAATATAAAGAAAGTCAGGACAACAAGCATAAGAATTAGATGCTCTTGTAAGAGCATGAACTCTACAAGTAGCTTGTCTCTTAGAAAAATTGCTTACAACTCATTTCCAAAAAAACATTATGGACACTCGATGTAATAATCTATTTGAGAGTTTATGTAACAACAACTCACAAGCTTCGTCTTCTACACTTTACACTAGTTCATTAGAGCCACAATGAAGTTACTTCTGATCCCTTACTTACGTACCAATTTCCAAACTATTGAGTAGAAAAATGTCAGCATCAACACTGCATTTAATGTAACATGTTGGGGAGTGACTCATGTCGCTGTTTGTTTAGTTGTATTTGTGGCCATTGGTGCACAATCTTTTCAAAGATAAACATTATTGTCCAACACCGTATTTATATACAATTTTGTTACTAGATTTTTTCCCTCTATTTAGCTTTGGTCTATTGAGTAAACATTACAACCTAGTCGCCATATAAAATTCATAACTTTCAATGAAATTCGTAGAGACCATAATCTTTAGCTTATTCATATTTGGAAATTGTTCATCACATACTTGATAGGCACTCTTAACATTATATTCCCCCTTCTTATTTATCAATTGTTCATTCCACATGCCTCCCCTAGCATGAATATAAGATCACGAGACTAAGGTTATTCTATTCGTAAACTGTTCTAATATCTAAACCAAAGACAAAGTCGGTCTAAAAGTAAGGTTACCAAAACAACGACTTTAGGTCTCCAAAGATAAACAAATTTTATTTGATTTTTTTTTTGAAGGAAACAAATTTTATTTGATAAAAGGCATCATAGTACTATTTTCGAAATCATAATTAATAAAATATTATCAAAAGTTGAAATTGTCTCAATAAAAATTAAATGAATTGAATTTATTATCAATTGATTTAAAATATTTCGTTTTCTAAATATGCAAGAAAAAAGTTAAACCAAAATTTATTAATTTTACTAAGATATTATTATATGCTCTTAAAAAGACTTTATCATAAAATAAGTCCCAAGTCTCTATAATAATTCATGCGTGTTACTGTCGGCTAGGTCAGGACCAAATTAAACAGTGTGCTAAATAGTATTTATCAAAAAGTAATTACCAATCTTCCAACTAATTTATTTATCTAACAATATTTAGAATGTCAAATGCTATGCTAAATATAGTTAATCGTATAATCTTAAAACATTCATTATAGAGTAAAAAAAAGTTATCATCATTATGTAGAAATATATAGTCTTGGTGATTTTCATAGTGCTGCAGCATAGTGGGAACCCTAGCTCACGTTAAAGGTAGTGATAATTTAGAGATAGAGCCATGCTTTGGGGCCCTTACTGATTGATAGATATTTCCTAGAAATTGATCTTTATGCACCGATTCCTCTTTACATCAGGTTCGATTTAAAAAGAAGAAAGAAAATGTCACATGAGGATACTTTATTTTAACTTTTTTGTAATTTTTTTTTTAAAAACTAAAATGAGATATATTAATAACAATTGAGACGCCTTTTAAACATAAGGTGTAAAATTAATAAATAATTTATTTTTCTTGTCAAATGATTTATATTTAAATAAAAATAGTTACAGGGATATATATCCACCAAAATATATATATTATTGTGCATAATATTCACCAAATTACAAATCACCTTGAGGATAATATTGATGTTGAGTGGTGCGACATTCCTTGTAGATGATCACTGAATGGCCATGCATGAAAAATTGAAAATATATACCAGAAATGGATGGAAAATGATGTCGGCCTAACATTGTATATATTTTAAAACACAAAGTAGTGAACTTAACAGGGAAAGAAAAACTAATTTTACACACAAATTAAGAAAAATGGTCCATATGCAAATTTTTAAATATTTATAATCTTTTAATTTATTTATCTTTTTTGTTTCTTATAATATTACTTCCAGCAAATGCAATTATGATTGAGATGTATCTATTACTACGTGGATATCTCTTATAATCGGTCAAAGATTCAGACTTTGGTTTGTTAAGGTGTGAGAGTTTAGTCATTTCTGCTAAACTTGACTTCAGTGATGATGGCTAAATTAGTTTTATTAAGAGAAAATGATCTTACTATCTTAAACTTAAATATTGTAGCCATTTTCACGGGATACAACTTTAGTCATTTCCACTAGACTCGACATTATAACCAATGATAATGACTAATTAGTTTTATTACGGAAAATGACCTTACTATCTTTAAACTTAAATATGTGGGTCATTAAAATATTCAAACTTATATTTAGAAAAATTCTGGTCATGCATGAGGGACAGATAATAGATCTCATCAGCATTGTAAAATTTGAATGGATCCAACCAAAATTAGGCAGGACCATTGATCATTGAAGTAGATAGCTTGCCTATACCGGAAAGAATATGAAATAGCCTTTAAAAACCACGACAGGGTGATGATATATATGTCCTAGTATAATTGATTTTGTCCTTTAATGTATTTTAGGCCTACCAACTTTATGACACCCTTTTATACAAGTAAGTCATGAATTCTGATTTGGACATTTGTTTGACTTGAAACTTTAGCATTTTAATTTTAATCACTATTTTCTAATATGTTATTTTAAAATTTTAAGTACTATATTGCATTAAATGTGTTGATAAATTTATTTTATATGTTTTAATATAAATAAAAATAACTCAAAAACGCTTTAATGAGATGGTGAAAAATATCTTCTACCTTAATCAGATATCTTTAGTTTTTGAATATAATCGTATGAAAGTGCAACAATGTTAAATCTATTGATGTGAGTTTTGTTCAAAGATTAGTTTCTATATTTACGCACGAAGATACAAAGTTCACGTAAAGTAACATAAAAAAAAATAAACGATCAATTTAATCTCTAAATTATCATTTGTTTATCAAGTTAATCCCTAAACTATTAAAATCAACTAAATATCCCTAAGCTATGAAAAATACATCAATTTAATCTTTAAACTATTATGAATGAGGGACTAAATAGTTTTTTTTTATTAATAAAGTCAGTGAACATTTAGATGAGAGAATAACTTATGAATCTTTTAATTGATTTTAATAGTTTAGAGACTAAATTTGTGAAATTTGATAGTTTGCGAACCAAATCGACTATATATATTCAAGTAAAAAATAGTAGATTTACGAGGTTTTTTTTTGTGGACAAGATGATACCCTTAACCATTTATTATAAACTCCCAAAATTAATTTGGATATATATCATCAAACAAATAAATTTCTATTTCTGCTTTAAGCAATAAAGACAGCGAAATTTTGAGTGTTCATTAATAATCACATTAAAACAAAAGAAAATATTGCCTTGGAACAAGAAAAGTGCTTTCTAAAAGAAATGAAAAGAAAAAGAAAAATCCACAGCTGGGAATCGAACCCGGAATTCTTCAACTGAACTATCCAAGATGAGCTACTGGGGAAGACTTGTCATCCTACGCAAAATAAACTATAATATACATAGAGACCATTTGTTATCTTTTATTATTTGTGTCTATTCATCTTAGTTTATGTCTATTCGTGGTATTTTTTCATAAAAATATCTAAACAGTATTTTGGACTATACTATTTTAGAGTCTATTTAATATGCATTAACAATGTAAAAGAATTGTCATGTAAATACAATTGAAATGATAAAATAGGATAGCGATATTTAATTTCTTAAGGTGAACTCGTACTTACAATTGTCCACTTCTCAACATTTAATACGCGTTTGCCTTTAACCACCACTAAGAATGAAGCTTAATTTTATAAAAAAAAGTGATAAAAAAGACAAATGTTTTTGGAGAAGATATGCAAGTTCCTCTCCTTTCAAATGATCCAGAGACAAGTCAATCAGATCACCTGAAAACAATGGCTAATATCCCTCGTGAACAAATGAGAACCACCAAATTGCATTGTGTGCATGGAGACATATCCCATAAGAAATCACCAACCAATGTAAAATACAAGTCCAAATGCTCCTAAAGAAATCACATATGATAACAAATGATTTATATATCTCTGTTTCCTGCAACCAACAGAAAACAAAAAAGAGTATGGATGAACAACCCCACGACGAGGCTAATTGTCTTTGATCAAAATCCTCTTATGCAAAGTTCTCCACGCAAGAAAAGATGCTTTAATAGACACTGTTTTGTTCCAAACTAACTCTGTAAACATGACAAGGTCAGACGCTCATTTTGTCTCGGAATATGGTAAACTTCTTTAACCGAATGACCTTTATGTGGATAATATTTCCAAATTCATTCATTTGCCATATTATTATGCGATAAAAAAAAATCCAATAAAGAACAAGACTCCATAACCTTCTCCTCTTCCCAAACAAATATATCATTTTTTTATTTTTTGTCTGCATAAAAGTATATTTTTCTTTTGTAAGCAAAATTTAGTTATATTGGAATCAATCTATATAATATATAAATATTTGATTTTAGTTCCTCTAATGTTAGAAGATAAAGGACTAAAATAAATATTACAAGATATAACAAGGACCGATTTTATATGAACAAATTTTGTAGGCACTAAAATAAAACTTTAGGGATGAAAAGTAAAATAGGATATTTTGTAGGGTTAAATATGTTTTTAGTCCTTATAAAATTGAGACCTTTTAAGTTCAGTCTTTACTTAATTTTAATAGTTTTTTTAGTTCCTACAAAAAAAAAATCATGCACTCAGTATTAGTCCCTGGTCAATTCAAATATGTTTAATTTATGCTTAAACTCTTAAGTTTTTGAACAATTTTTTGCGGACGTGTTAAAAACATTACTAAAAGTTCCTCCGCGAAATATCATCGTAAAATTTGAATTCTACGTCCAGGATTTATTACTTTTATCTATAAGTTTTGTCGTTTTAAAAAATTTATATTTACTTTATTTCATGTTAAAAAATTCTAAATTTTAGTAAATGAACCTTTTATATAGTGTTCTAAACTTGTCTCAAAAAAATCGTTCAAAATTTTTAGGGTTTAAGGATAATTAAACAAACTTTGTTTTAGTAGGGACTAAAATTAGAAGTAAATTTCTTTTGTAGGGACTAAAAAACTATTAAAATTAAATAAGGACTAAACTTAGAAGTTCGCAATTATTTAGGGACCAAAAACATATTTAACCCTATTTTTTAATTAGAAAATGGAGAAATTATTATTGATTAAATTGACATTAATGATCATTGTTCAATCGCCATTGAGGGATATGAATTTTGTTCCTTGAAATTACAAGACTAAGCTCCTACCACTAAATTAACACATCTTGACAAAACAAGATAAATTTGCAAGAACTGAAATCAAAAAAATATTTTTTTACAGAGATTAAAAGGAAAAAAATCCATATATTCCGAAGGACCAAATACATGTTTATTCCTTTATACACACAAATATATACTGAACATGAGTTAATTCACGTTGGAGTTATTTTAAGGAGTTTGAGATGGGAACGAGCAAAATTGAATGAAAAAAGAGCAATTTTCATAGGGTATTTGGAACATGAGCTTCATCTGTTCCCTATTTTCTGCAATATCAAGTCACAACCAACACAACTTGAACCACTGCAATTTAAAACTTTAAGTACTTTTTTATGTTCTGGTTGGTTTGAATTTTTTAAATTTATCTAGTGACATAATCATTTCTAAGACCATTTAAAAGTGTTTATGAAAACAACTAATAACATGATCAAAAGTTAATTTTTAGGATAGTTTATGAAGATAGCTTAGTATATAAAAAAGGAAAATGATATTATTGTGAACAAAATTACAGCGAATATATTGCGAATGATATGATGTGTATGAAATTTTAACTTGCTTTATTATTTGATAACTAATGTTTATTGAGTCAAAGAAAAGGTACTACCATTTACTTTGTCACACTTCCACGTGTTTCGCAGAAATTGAATTTTGATTGGTGTTTCTTCCTTGGTGATTATTTCATTCGCTAGAAATAGCATTGCTTATACGAAAAATAATTTGATATATTATATCTTAGTTATTGATATTAAATGCTTATACAAAATATAGAAATAAGGCTTAATTTTTGTGCTTATTAAATGCAATATTATTATTGATATTGATGTGGTTTGTAGCATTCGTCTGATTACACAACATTGAATCATATTATTTTTTTATAAATGAAACAAATTCAAATGGTTAACATTGGAGGTGCTCTAAGATCTCCAATTAGAGAACCACTAAATTACTCACACAAAAAAGGTGAGCAAGATATTATTGGCATATCATGAAAACGTGCAAAAAATTATAATAATTGCAACAACTCAAGGCAGCCTAAGTGACTTCAATAAAGGGTTCTAACGAAACTTATCAAAAATTAAATAGAAGCATATAGTTCAGTGATGCTAATTCCATAAATGTGGATGGTTTTTGACATGAATAACATGGACAATGGTTAACATTAAAGTTTTACAACTCGAGTTTACCTCAACTAGTTTTGTTTAGACAAATTCGACTCGAGAACTCGTACGAGTTTATCTAAAATTAAAATTAAACAAAATTTATTATTTACATGACACGTAAACTAATATAATATTATAAATAGTCCAATAGTGCAAAATATGACTAAATTATAAAGGTTTTCAACCACTATAATAAAGCATTATGTTTAACTAAACATCAAAATACAAAATAAACTTGCAAAATCATAAGTCTATTAAGTCTTAACCATCCAAAAAGGCAAGTTTTACAAGTTCATAGAGTTGTTAATAAAACTATCATAAAATTAGACTTTTTTTTTAGGAAAAAAAAAGACTTGCATTCCGATTTTACTCGAGTTTACCCGATTTTACTCGAGTTTACCGAGTTAACTCGAGTCAAACTTGTCAAACATTCCGATTTTACCAGAAATTGAGTTTACCTCCGAGTTGATACAATTTTGGTACCTAAAAACGTAAACTCGATAAACTCGGCGAGTTAACACTCAATTTGTGGAACATTGGTTAACATGATCTGCATCATCTTGATTCCGCATCCAACAACAAACAGCAATAAACCATTTTAATCAGATATTGTAGTAATTTACTTTTTAAAATTAACATATGAACTGTTCTTAAATGATTGCAGGATCTTCCACACTACTATCAATATAAATCTTTCCTCAACTGACACGCTATAAGAAGAATAAGGTAAACTAACCAAAACTTAAAAACTTGGTACACTAAACCAATGCAACAAATTATGATGTAGGCTGTTCTACTTGAGAAACCCCTCCTAAGTGCAATGGAGGTCACCAACCTAGGCCAGGTAAATATGTTGTCTAATATCATACACGTTCAATTTATAACAACTTGCCCTCGCGGTTTTTCCCAATCTCCCCGATGTGGGACTCCGGTAGTGCTATACTATAGACAATTTTCGCAAAGTGCAAACAATTCTGCATAACCGAAGTTATGCAATGTTATGGTTGGAATTGGAGTTTTGGTCACAATGGAAGATCAAGTGAAACCCATAAATCCCATAGCCAATGTCACTAAGGATGAAAACTTCTCACTTGAGTCCTCATATCAGGAATGCATAAATCAATCAAGTTGTCATGACCTCAACCATTCACACAGCCACTCGACTGCCAAATTTTGTACCACAACACCAATAATATGCTCCATATATTTAAGACAATACCATTTATCATTTGTGGTAGGGTTCCCTCAAAAAAAATAAAAAAAAACATTTGTGGTAGGGTTCGCTAGCTCTATTTTTTTTTGTGATATCACTTATAACTAATAACTTGTCAGACTCAGAGAACCAATTGATAAAGATGTGCAATCTCGTGACTTGTTTCTTGCAAAGTCTTGTTTAATTTACATCAAAGTCTTTGCTGAATCTGAAGTCTTGCTTCAATAAGACTATTAGGGTGATTTGATTTCATTATTATTAATAATGAAGGGTTGGTTTCTTAGTTATCAATCTTTTTCTGAAGCTGATCATTAATTTGTTTGTGCTTGAGCAAGGTGAATATCACCAAGAATTTAGCTTGGTAAGGATGATTAGAACTAGGTTTATTTATATAAGTATCCATATGGTACTTTCTCATGTAATTCTCATATTGTACCTTTTTATATATCTTAAAATTCATTTTGTTGTTTGCGTATTAGATTGTCGAGCTGAAATCATGAGTTTACTTAATAAGTCCAAATCCATAAGATATGTAAGGTCTTGTTGTTGTTAATGATCCTGTGAAACTAGTTGGATTGACAAGGTCACCTCACCTTCTTTAAGCTTTAATCTTTGTTCAGCTGGTGTCAAGGTTGGTTTACATGTTTTCATTTTAAAATTCTTCATAACAGCTAAACGATTTGAAAATCCATAAAATAGGTTTTGAGTAGAGACGCGGTATCTAGTCTCTTAGAGGCTTGGACGTTTAACACATTGTTGATTTTGATGCTCCTCCAAAATCATTGTCAGGAAAGTTATGTGTGAACTGATAAATAGTAAATGAGTCAACTAGTGCTAACTGATAAATTGTTGAATATGGTTCAATGATACTGATGATAATCCTACAAATGTGCATGGACATAGTGTTTGACATGAGTAACATTAAATTAAATCATAACATACCTCTATCTCTTTTGCTCCATACAGTTCTAGTGACAAAACCACCACTGAAAAACACCAAACATGAGAAGACGAGAATGATGCTATCACCATACATGCTTCTCAGTTTCTTCATGTTGGTCTCGTCGTCCTAAGGCTTAACATCTAACAGAATGGAAGATTTTCCACCTATTAAAATGGCACTTGATGAGTTTCAAACACTTTTAAGAAATTAAATTTAAAAATATAGTTTTAATAATTCTGTCACATGTCTCCATAGAAATTAAAATTAAAAAAGAAAGCTTACTTTCTTTCTTCTTGGCAGGCTTCTTACAAGCATCCCTTTCCTCTGCAGCCTTCTTATCCTGTAACGTTTCATCACCAAAGAGGTCAAGATCACCATCATCTTCAGCAACAGGTGCATTGCATCCTGACAAAAACATATCCCAATGAACGAATTAGTTGAAAAGTTCCTTACTTCAATACAACTATAACAACAATAACTTATATTTCAAATAACTTGGGCATAAAGTCATAGGTCTCAATAATGTGTTATTTTTTTTTTAAATGACAAAATGTTAGCATGTTCCCTTCAAAAAAAAAAATTGGACTGAAGAAGAACTTAAATTTCAATTAACATAAAAGTCTAAAAAAATATTGTAACAAAGGTAAATTAGAGTATTGTTCCACATAAGGTTTGTCACAAACCTTAGTTAAGTCTACATTGTTATCCTAATCCTAATTTATAATAAACTTTCCATAACTATAAACTCAATATAAAGAAGAAAGTAATTGTAAGAATTTTGAACTTTATGGTCCATCATGAGGACCAAAGTTTTGAAAATTTATACTAAAATTGAAAGGGGCCGCGCGAACGCAGGCTCCCACTGCAACAAATTATGATGTAGGCTGTTCCCCACTGCAACAAATTATGATGTAGGTTGTTCTACTTGAGAACACCTTAAGCAGGCATCCCTCCTAAGTGCAATGGAGGTCACCAACCTAAGCCATGGACCTTCTTGATCATCCATTGACCCCATCCAACTACCCCTCGCGGTTTCGCCCAATCTCCCCGATGTGGGACTTGTGCTAGTGCTAATATACTACACACAAATTCTTCAGAATGCAAACAATTCTGGATAACCCATGCTATGCTATGTTATGGATGGAATTTGGAGTTGGCCACAATGGAAGTTCAAGTGAAATCATCTGCAATGATTGAAACACAGGAATCCCATAATAAACACCATCAATCTTGTTAATCTTCAAGTTGCTAACAACATCACCATCCTAAGGATGAAAAGTTCTAACTTGAGTCCTGATATCAACAATTCCATTCCTTCCCATGTCATCTATAACTCATCAACAATACAATCCTTTAAGTGAATTGGAGGAAAACAAGTCACTTGCAACAAACTCCAACTATAATCCTTTTTCCAATTCCCACACTTTTCATGGTTTCGATTAGTACAAAAAGAAGCCCTTCGAATATCTCCACACTTTTACATGGCCATTCAAAATAATATCCTTTGAAAATGCATCACTTGGAAAATTAACGATGTCAAATTTTTCATCATTGTTGAAAGGGTCATACAATAGAATACCAATTTTCCCATAAAATACAAAATGTTTATGGGCGGCAAAATGGCTGATATATTGTGTAAAACTGTTTGGGCAGAACACAACTTTTTTGTTCCATTGTCCTATTTCTAATGAGAAAATCACAATTTTGAATTCCGACTTTGTTATACGTCAAAGAATCTCATTAATTGTTCCTTCAAAGCAAGGAAAATGAACTACCAAATCACAATAAAAATACAATGGAAGATCAAGTGAAATCATCTGCAATGATTGAAACACATGAATCCCATAATAAACACGATCAATCTTGTTACTCTTCAAGTTGCTAACAATAGTTCTATTAGCATGTTGTAAGAAGACAACATCACCATGATAAGGATGAAAAGTTCTGACTTGAGACAATTCCATTCCTTCCCTATCTCATCAATAACTCATCAACAATATAATCCTTCAATCCTTTTCCAATTCCCACACCTTTACATGGCTTCTAAGAGTACAAAATGAAGCCATTCGAATTTTTCCACAACACACACCAACATGATCATTAAAAAGAATATCCTCTGAAAAATGTATCACTTGGAAAATTAATGATGTCACATTTTAATCATTGTTGAAAGGGTCATACACTAGAATACTAGTTTTTCCCATGAAATATAAAACGTTTTCATGTGCTACTGTGCTACTACAGGTGGCAAAATGGCAGACTGTGTAAAACTGTTTGGTCAGAACACGAGTTTGTTGTTCCATTGTCCTGTTTCTGATGAGAAAATCACAATTTCGAATTCCGACTTTGTTATTCGTCATAGAATCTCATTAATTGTTCCTCCAAAACAGGGAAAATGAACTACCAAATCACAGAAAAAAACCAATCCCTATTAGCAAATAATAATAAAATTAAGCAAAAACAAAAATGTAGAGA
Organism: Medicago arabica; assembly: GCA_946800305.1. Classification (NCBI taxonomy): domain Eukaryota; kingdom Viridiplantae; phylum Streptophyta; class Magnoliopsida; order Fabales; family Fabaceae; genus Medicago; species Medicago arabica. The sequence goes on from OX326970.1 coordinate 6,436,533, forward strand.
ACAGAATAAACCTAGCAACAAGATGTGAAGAGACAACATTGTATCGTACCAACCAGCAATTAATATGAAAAATATATTTTAGGGGAATTTTGAAAAATATGTTTTAATCTATGACATTCATTTCACTGAAACACATCAAACATAAAAGATGAAAGGAAGAGAGAAGAGTGGAAGGGAGTAATGTATCAGTAAATAACAGTCTGATTAGCTTCTTGAAAATGACTAAACTCAAACTTAAATTATGTTGAATGCGACAATGTCGCAGCTCTGATTATACTCATTTATTGGCTCAACTGGGAGTTTTTCTTCAATGATATCGTCCACAGATACAAGATCATCGACAATGGTCAACATGATCTGCAGCTTCTTGAATCTTGATTTAGTATCCGATAATATTTTTATAAATTGGTAAATTGAAAGAAATATACATGAGAAAGATTGGTGAGTTTTCAAGCTTTTAACATACATGCTCCCTAAGTTAAATCAGGAACATCAACGCTACAAACAGCCTCTTCCAGCTTCTTCACGTCAGCCACTTCCAGAATGGAAGACTTGCAAGATAAAGTTTAGTTTCTTTCTTCTTGGCAGGCTTTTTGGACGCCTCCCTTTCCTCTGCTTCCATCATCATCTTCTTCAAAATTACAAAGGTTAAACGGGGAATCTCAACGCTGAATAACTTTTTCCGCCTTCTTCATGTTGGTCTTGTTGTCCCAAGGCTTAACGAGCAGAATAGAAGATTTTCCACTTATGAGTTTCAAATTAGGTTTTTTCTAAATTACCTTTATAAAATAGTGGGTAATCTATCCAAGCTGATGTGCATTAATCAAAATTAGACATGTGTAAACATAGAATTATGTTTTACAGATTTTACATATATTTTTTCTTATTTGCATATTTACCACACATTCATTTAATATATTTTTTGTATTCCAGCAACAAAATTAACGAGTTATTTTTTTTTTCTGTTTCAGTTTAGAGTTTAGACCGATAGTATTCTTATTTTTATTTACTGTTTTTTGTTTCATCTTCTTCTTTCTGCAAATTCTTTGACATCATATCTTATTGTTATTTCATGTTTGATTTTTCTACACACAAACTGACAAAATCTATTCATTTTCAATCACATAGGATTTGAGTCTATGAAATTTTCCAAACCCTTGTTGAGATTTTATTTTAGCTATTATCAAAATCTAGTTTCTCTTGGTTTTAAAGGTTGAAATAAATTTCACTAGTTTAGTGGTTGGGTTTTCAAGTGAATTGTCATTTTTAATTTCATGCATGGTTGGTTATGTTTATGGTGCTCCGGCGATTTTCCATGGCGTTTTTTGCAACAAATTTTTTTTGGTAGACTTTCACAGCAATTTAATTATATTCCCAGTGTTTTTTTTTCTTTTTTTTTTTAGGAATATATTCCCTGATGCTAGTATCTATAGATATCACCACAAACCTTATCCAATGATTAATTTACAAAACCAAATTTTCTAAAATCTTAATATTTTGCTATTCCTTATATACTTCCTTAATCCTAAATTATAAGTTGTTTTGAAGAAAAAAAATTGTCACAAATTTTAAGTCAATACCAACGAACCATTAACGCTACTTTTTCTTTTATACCCTTACATATTTACTACTCACTATTCTTTTAATTTTTTAATTTATCTTTCCAATATCATTTATTAAAGGCAAATTTGTAAAACAACTTATAATATATGGTTCTCATACAAAATTAATTACATTTCTTAATACGTGTGAAATGTCAAAAACATAATATAATTTAAAACGGAGGATGTATTTGTTAGCAAATTTCATAAACAGTTCAATATATATAATTTAATTTATCAATCAACAACGTAAGCAATTATTAAACAAGTTTATGATCAGACACAACATGTTTGATTTACTGAAATTTAAAGTTCAAGGTCATAGGAATACCTGGATCCATGAGAAAAGAGTTTTCCGGCGGCAGTGATCTGAAACAAAAGCAAAGTCAGCGGCGGTTGGTTTGGTTCTTCCTCAACCGTTACCTTGATGCCCTGATGCGATTCAGATGGGGAGAAGAGTGGTTTTTGCTGTGTACGGTATATTTGGGACCATAGTCTCTTTTATATTGGATGGTCATTAGGGTTTTCCATTATTCCGTTAATGGACCATCCAGACATCCACCCAATCCAAACCCATATCACGTAAATAATTAATTATTATTTTAGTAGAAACCTAATAAGACTTTTTCATTATATGATCAATTAAGACCCTTAAAGATAAATAACTAATATAATTAAAATAGATATGTATGCCCACATAATAATTATTAGAATATTATAATTAAATAAATTATAACTAAATATTCCAACAATATTAACTTAAGAACTTCTAATTTTACGCCTTAGATTGGGTTCAATTTCATAGATTTGGAAACTCAAAAGGCAAGTAGTTATGTGTGTGTTCAAATTCAAACCAATTTAAATAAAAATAAAAAAAAATTGAAAACAATATATTGTATAAATAATAATTTGTGGATCAGATCTTTGATTGACTTTTCAAAACATAATCAAACAACATACTCCCTCTGGTCCTATTCATAAGAAAAAATTGACTTTTTAGATTCATTGTGTTATTAATGTATCTTGTCTAGAATATAGACCAAATACATTATTTATGCAATGAATCCAAAAAGTCAAGTGTTTCTTATAAATAGGACCGGAGGGAGTACATATATTTGAGTACTTATTTGATTTTTAATTAACAAGTAAAAGACCCTTGTATTTGTACGGGTCGCGTAATATTGTAAAACGCATAAAGATATTTTGAAGGTGAGAAAAACACAAGAGGAGGTTGAATTGTGTTGGCCTCTTCATAGAATTCAACGTATTCAACCGACTAACAGTATCATATAAAGTCAATATGACCGTTGAATTGGACCTAATTGGACTAAGAATGAAGCACGTACTCAAATTTTTACGATCAGAATCTTTGATAGATGTCTATGACACAAACTATATCTTCCTAAACCTAGTCAAACATCAAAGAACACTCTGATTAAAACACATCCAAACGACTATATGTATAAAAAAATGCAACGCTTGATAAGACCTAATTGGAATGAAGGAGGAATTGAATTTCAACAATCGAAATCTTTAGTGTAAGTCAACCCAACAAACTATTCCTTCAAAAACTCGGTCAACATGAAACGACATTTCTCCGTTGACCAAAATGGATCTACCAGACTAACGATATAAAATAAAATCAACACAATACTTGGAGAGGACCTACTTAGAGTAAGGATGAAGCAAGACTTCAAATTTTGATAATTAGATTATTGGAAGTAAGTCAATCCTACAAATTATCCATTTCAAAACCTACTCAACATGGAAGTACACCTCTTTTTAGAATAAAAAATACTCAACCGACTAGCGATATCAAATAAAATCAATTCAACCATTGTATATGACCTAATTGGACTATGAATGAACCAGGGCTTCAAATTTCAACAATCGAAATCTTCAATATAAGTCAATCCAACAAACTTTGCCTTTAGAAACCTAGTTAACATGCAATGACATTTCTCCATCGACAAAAACGCATCCAACCGACTTACTTTATCAAATAAAATCAATCCGTACATTCAATAAAACCTAATTGGAATATGAATCAAGCAAATACTTGAATTTCAGCGACCATAATATTTGGTATAAACTATTTGTCAAACCATCCTTTTAGAAACCCAATGAACATGGAAGAATACCTCTCCGTTGATTGAAACACTTCTAGCTGATAGAGAAGTGTACTTTCATGCTTACAAGATTTTTGAAGCGATTGTTTGTTGTATTGACTTATACCAAAGATTTTAATCGTCGAAATTTAGGTTTCTGGTTCATTGGTAATCCATCTACGTCAAATATAATGATCAAATTGATTTTATTTGATATCGTTGTTGGAAGAAAATGAGTTTAACAATGCCTCTTAAAGTTTTGATGATGACAAGGTATTAAAAGGGCGATTGGATATGCTAATATTTGTTCAAGTGTGCAGAACAATAAACTAAAATTTATAAGTATTAAAGCAAAGTATTGGTTCTCGAAGAACAAATGAGAGCAAAAGAATTTTCAAGAGAAGCTTAGTTGCAAGTCAGAATCTGAAGAAGTCAGAGTCTGAAGACTATCCAAAAGCTGACTGTCAGAGTCTGAAATTCACCCAGAGTTTGAAGTTCATCAAAGTCTGAAGTGAAGAACCTGAAGTTAATTATTATGGATATTTGAATACACAAATATGAAGAATGAATAAAAGACTATAGCAACGGATATTTTTGAAGAATTAGAAGGCATTGGATGCTTATCGACAAAGAAAGGACAATGAAGGCCAATAGTACAATTGTACGACCACTACCTCCACTACTCTAACATTTCATGTGCATGGTACAAGCAACAACTGTGTCTCTATTGGTTAATTCCCTATCGAGGAATGGTTTTCATATTATTTCATCCTATGACATATTAACCATATCTAGCAACAAATCAATGATTGATCAAGCTTCTACAACGATTTTTTGATGTATTAACACCTCTACAGCGTCTCTTTCATACCTCTATATAAAGTAATGAAGACTTGAAGATTGGTAGCGAATCTACAACATTTTAACTTGGGCCAAAACTCTGCTGAAATTATTGTGCATCAAACACTTAGAATTTCTTAGAGTCTGAACTGTTTTGTATTGTGAATGATTGTATATCAAGTGTTCAGACAAACTTATTCTTTGTAATTTGTTTGTTTAGGAAGTCTCTTGCTTTTGTGCTTGAGCATATGAAATCTCTTGCTTTTGTGCTCGAGTGTTTGAAGTCTCTTGCTTGTGTGCTTGAGAAATTGTAATCTTGTGTGATTATAGTGAAAATATTCTTGGAAGTACAAGGGGGACTGGACTACTTCCGGATTGTGGAAGGTACTAGGATAATTGCTTATATATATATATATATATATATATATATATATATCTTTTATATCCACTGCATTAGATTCTAAACATTGTTCTAGACTCTAAACTCTATCAGACTCTGAACTTAATTTAAAAGAAGAAAACGTTGACACAATTCAACCCCTTTTTGTGTTTTTTCTCACCTTCAATCGTTAGTCAATTGGACATGTTTAAGCCGGATTGATTTTTAATCAAGTTCTAAATTTATTCTTATTTAACCTTTAATTACATAATACATTAGTGTATATATATATAATGATTTGTCTTTTCATTTCCCTTTTTTTTAATAAAAAGATTTTCAAATAATAAATGTGTATATATATATATATATATATATGATCATGTCAAATTATTCAAAAGATATTCACTTTTGAGAAAAAAAAAATAGTATGTAATCAAGTAGCTAAAATCTCTAAAAAATAAATAAAAATAAGCGGTTAAATTCTCAATTAACAATAATTGAAAGAAAAAAACTTGAATCCATTGTAAGAAAAAAAAAACCTTGAATCCACGATCAAGGCAGTTAAACTCAAAAAATAGCATATAGATACAATAAGCAAATATAGTTGAAAATATAAAATATCATTATTTGAGAATGGGGTGAATATGTAAATAACAAAATGATATGGTAAATGTATAATATAAAATCATAAATGTGGTATTGTTAGTGGAGTACACGTGACAATATTTTATTGGTTTTGGGAAATTACCCACCTTTTTTCAAAGGCAACCTAGACCTCACCTTCAAATTAACATATAAACTGTACAGAACAAATTAAAAATAATTTGAAAGAGGATACATCACTTATATCATGTACGAGGAAACAGACTTACTTCCATTTTTCCTCTGGTTTTGAGCAGCAATAGAAATGATTAAGTTATAAGATTTAATTGCATGAGGAAGTACAAATCCAATAGTCCGGTTCCAAAGTGCTCCTATTGACTAATAAAGTTTTTTTTTTTATATATAAAAAATATTGATTAAATTAAGTGTTTGTTAAAACAACTAAGACTCTATGTTGATTTAACTAGTCACAAGAATCTCATTACTATTAGGGATGACCTTTACTACAAATAATCTTTTACATGAACTAATAGTTCTTAGTTGCAAAGGATTTTCTAGGTCCAAAGTGTTTAACGTCTACCTTAAAATATGTCTCTCATTCACAAATTCAAGGTACCCTCTAACTGCCACAATTTGATTCATCCAACGATCCACCTTATTTCATTTTAACTTCATAGCCTTAAACTAGATAGTAGTAGTTTTTCACTCAAAGGCATACATTTTGCTCTTCGCGCGACCTAAGAGGCCAACTCTAACTATGACAAGAGATCTATAGTACCCGTTGTTCTCTGAAACATCATCCGGTTGTTAGCTAGTAATAATAATCTCACAAAAAAAAAAATTATTGTTCAGATGTCAATTTGATGAGCCAATCTAACTTCACAATTTCCGGATTGTTAACTATATAAAATTTATTCATAGTCAAAATTTTAACTGAACACTATGATGAACATAGAATTTGTGTTGTATGTAGCTGCCATTGAGTAACGACATTGTTTGTGATGATAAAAATTGAGTTTAATATTACTTCATACCATCACTTTGATTGGTTTTGTTTTCAATTTCCGTTCTCACTCTACTTCTATTGTTTATTTTTTTTCTTTCCATACGATATATTTTTAACAATCGAATAATAATTAATAGATTTGAATCCTTCAAAAAAAATTAATAGATTTGAAGTTAATTTAGATCTATTGAAAAAAGACTTTACCCAAAAAATTATGTATCCCATTTATTAATAGTAGGGGAAATTACTCTAACCTGAGGTTTCATTAAATAACATTGAGACCCCCCCCCCCCCCCCCCCCCCCCGTAGTTTTAAACAAAGCAATGTAATTTTTCTTTAATAGAATATCTTTTCATTGCAATTCCCTGTTTATCTGTGAAGGTAAATGCAATTTGTGAGTGAAAATTGCACACACGCATTATTAGCAGCATCTGACACAAAAGAGGAAACATAAACAATGGGATCAGGATTTGATGCAATCGGTACAGCCATGAGCCATGCAACCTGTGAGTTTGAGGCCTCTCAATCAAGATCTGATGGTCTAGATTCAACCTCAAAATTGTAGATCTTGATTTAAGGTGTTTACTAAACATGTTTGTATCCAATCTTGAGTGCGTCTAATCCAATTCTCAAACAATGATTGATGGAAAGTGGTCACACTTTTGACGATGTATTTGAGATATGAAAACAAAGATATGTTAACTACATACTTTTTGAAGCGGTTGGATATTGTTGTTATTGTTTGTGTTAGTTGTACATGTCGGATGATTTATTTTATCGTTGTCTTGTTTATAGCTTTTATTCCTTTTATTGTTGTTGTATGCCTGCTATTTTTTTTTAGACCTCCGGTTCTTAGGAAAAGATACTTTGGTAATCGTTCAACTTTGAGGTAAGTAAAGTTTGATAAAAAAATTGTTCCACTAATAGATCGAACTCAAATTCTCTTGAATAATTAGTATTTAGTGGAACTCATTAACCACTCAAATCTAATTTTTGGTTTATGCTTGCTAATTTTTTGTTGATTAGGTTCCGCAAAAAAGAGATGATCTTACATAGAATTATCTGACAGCGTAAATGCATCAGTCCCCTAAAAATTGAGGTTCAGCTGTTCCAATTTGAAAATATGATAGTACACAAACACGCATAGCAATGCAAAATGAAAATAAAAATAACTAGCAAGAAAAATAACCTAGATGTTATATATTTGTAACAACTCTCAAAAACATAATTATTATCGTACAATAAATCTCAATTAGGTTGCAAAAGTTCATTTCAATTGAAAAATATTTTTCAAGAATTTACATTATGATAACGTTAACCGGTGTCTCCGGGGCACTAGTTAAGAACCAAATATAATATGTATTACATTGAAAATTGTGTTGCCAATCTCTTAAAAGTCAATAAAGTGTCTTTTTTAATTTAAAACTTTCTCTTTATGGTTTTCTTAACTAGTGCCTCCGAAACACCGGTTAGACTAGATAAAAGACACTGCATCTTTGTGAAGATCACATTCTTGAGATTTCATCTTGAAAGGTTCAGAATCAATAATTATTTTGACAACACTGTCACACTTTGATGATGCAACTATATCATCAAGAATGTTGAGCACACTTTCACAATCATTGAGATTAGTCATAACTCATAACCTAATAAACAATATCTTTTTCTTAGAAGAGGTTGAGCAAAATATATGAGTTATGAAGTCTGATACATTGTTATGGGAAAACAACTATATGAAGAGGTTGGTCAAAAAATAATTAAAAGATAAGGAAGCTAAAGTGGAACTCTTAATACAAAATTGCTGTACTTGTATCAATGATGATTTTGATGATATATATTAGACAAAAATGCAAAGTTAAATGACAGACATCACCGTCCCTTCCATTCATTGACCGCTTCATTTCTCGGCAACCTACCACCTTTCAATCGTGCTAATCGGTACAATGCCACATCAAGTTCACGATTGGAGTGTATTATTCGGGTTGAATTGACAAAATAATAAAATTTTGAAAGAAAAATCAAATTAACAGTATATAAACAAGCGAAAAGACGAACATTTAAACAGATCACTATGAACACACAAACAAAATTTTAGAAACGGTCCTGACTCCACCATAAAATATGATAATTAAGGAAGCATAATTACATCCATTTTCCCTCCGGTTTTGAGCAGAAATAGAAATGGTTATACATTTTTTTAGCAGAATTTTCCAAGCTTCTTTAACTGTTTTAGCATGGATTTTTTCTTCTTCAAGAACATGAAGCTCCATAAGTTGTCATACTAAAAACAAAGTTTTTTCATTGAATAAACGATCATTTTCACTTTTGGTTTTTCTATCAACTTTTGGTTTTTGGTCTTCTGTTGGCTCAACATAATCTTTATCTAAAATTTATCCATAGCCACTAGATTTTAAGCATAGTTCCATCAACTGTTTCCACACAACAAAATTTCTTCTTCCATCAGACTTGTAAAATGTTGATTGCACTTGCTGGATTTGAACTTGATGTCATGATAGTATGTTGGCAATTTAAACAGAACACTATGAACACACAAACAAAATTTTAATTTAGCATCACAAAAGCTTTGCATATGGAACTCGCCCTAGCCTCCTTTTAATTTTGGTATATATAGAGGCCACAATACAATACGATCATTGAAGTGGAAGTAAGTACTATAGTGAATTAGTGATGTTAATATTATAAGTGGCAAATGAGTGAAGTGTTGAAGTAGAAGAGAGTAGAAATATGGTGTTTTAATCCCACATTGCTAGTAAAGATACATAACATATGTGGAGTTATTGTGTATATATATATATAACATCATGATGTGTATTTGCAAATTGCAAGAGATGTGTCTATTGTTGTCCCAATGACATTCTGCCTGCACACTCGGGTGACAACATACAAGTTTTGTAAGCCAATAGTGAAGGAAGAATGACGTTGTTTGTGATGCCAAAAATTGAGTTTAAAATTCCTTCAAACATCGACTTTGATTGACCTTCAATAACCAAGTTTTTTTTTTGTAAAACAGTACTATCCTTGAAGATTTATTTTTAGCAACTAAATCATAATTAATGTTTAGGTATATATTGAAAATAAGCTATAACAAAAAAATTATGCAACTCATTTATATACTACTCATTCCGTCCCTAATTATAAACATCTTTTTAAAGGAAGTCTTGTCTCTAAATATAAGCCATTAACAAATTCTAAAAGCAAAGTTCTTTTCGTTACTTGAGGTACTTACCACTCTTCATAGATGTTCAAGACTTGCATCTGACGGTCAAAGATGTGCTCTCCTCCAACAGCCCCTACACTCAAACTCTTTACACAAATCTCCCTCCCATAGTAGAGGATTCCATCAACAACATACATATCAAGTTCAATGCCTTTCTTGAAGATGCTTTTATTTGGGCAAGCAACAAAAATGGCACATACACTACTAAGACCGGTATTCTTTGACTTCTTTTTCGCATGGATATGGCAACTACCTCAAATCCCTGCTTTGCACGAGTGCGGGCACAGTACTCGGTACGGGTACGGGTGCGAGAAATTAAAAGTCTAACAAATTTTTTAGGGGGATTATAACGAAATTTTTTGTATGTTTATAAGGATATAAAACATATTTAATTAATCTTATTTTTTTAGTTCAATAGCAAGATTCGAACGATTGTCGGATCACATAACCAACGTATATTCAAAATATTGTTTAGGTAGTCTCTAAAAATCTCAGCTTATGTTTTTTGGATTCATTCAAACTCAATGTCCCCAGTTGGGAAGCATCACTAAGTTCGTTAAAATACTGTTTATAAATTATACGCAGTAGGAAGGTAGAACAACAGACGTATGACGTGCCCATCTAAACTCAATCTCATACACTTTCAATTTATAACAACTTCCCCTTGTGGTTTCGTCCAATCTCCCCGATGTGGGACTTGTTCTAGTGCTAATATACTACACAAATTCTTCGGAATGCAAACAATTCTGGATAACCCATGCTATGCTATGTTATGGATGGAATTTGGAGTTGGCCACAATAGAAGTTCAAGTGATATCATCTGCAATGATTGAAACACATGAATCCCATAATAAACACCATCAATCTTGTTAATCTTCAAGTTGCTAACAACATCACCATCCTAAGGATGAAAAGTTCTAACTTGAGTCCTCATATCAACAATTCCATTCCTTCCCATGTCATCTATAACTCATCAACAATACAATCCTTTAAGTGAATTGGAGGAAAACATGTCACTTGCAACAAACTCCAACTATAATCCTTTTTCCAATTCCCACACTTTTCATGGTTTCGATTAGTACAAAAAGAAGCCCTTCGAATATCTCCACACTTTTACATGGCCATTCAAAATAATATCCTTTGAAAATGCATCACTTGGAAAATTAACGATGTCAAATTTTTCATCATTGTTGAAAGGGTCATACAATAGAATACCAATTTTCCCATAAAATACAAAATGTTTATGGGCGGCAAAATGGCTGATATATTGTGTAAAACTGTTTGGGCAGAACACAACTTTTTTGTTCCATTGTCCTATTTCTAATGAGAAAATCACAATTTCGAATTCCGACTTTGTTATACGTCAAATAATCTCATTAATTGTTCCTTCAAAGCAAGGAAAATGAACTACCAAATCACAATAAAAATACATCACAATTAGCAAATAATAATAAAATTAAGCAATAGTTTTTATTTTTATTTTTATAAATTGATAAATTACATCAAATATGCATGAGAAAGACTGTTTGTGTTTTCAAGTTTTTAACATACACACTCCCTAAGTTAAATCAGGCACATCAACGCTACGAACAACCACTTCCAGCTTCTTCATGTCGGTCTCGTTGTCCCGAGGCTCAACATCAAGCAGAATGGAAGACTTTTGTGGTCACAAACACAAATGTTTTGGTTTTAGGCAAACTCACAAATTAAAAAAATAAATAGTAAAAGAGAAAATAATATATTTTTTGTTAAGTATTATTGATATCATAATATTTTTTCTTGTACTTCTAATAATTAGTTGTGTGTGCCTTAATCTAATGTTTGCGACTATAGAAGTATTACTTTATAAATGATTCAACGATTGCCTAAATGTCACTATGGCAAGAGATCTATTACAAGTAGCAATGGAGTGAGGTGTGAAAGTAGAGAGTAGAAATATGATGTTTTAGTCCCACATTTAGTAAAGAAACATAGCATATGTGGAGTTATTCTATTTATATATATAATAACATCACGATGATTGCTCAAGTGTATTTGTAGGAGGCATGTCTATTGTTGTGCCAATGATATTGTTCAACAATGGTATGGACAAATGAAAATGTAGAATTTCTGTTGTCTGTTTCAGTTGTTGTGCCATGACATTGTTTGTGATGACAAAAATTGAGATTAAGATGTTGTTCGGAATGACGAAAATTGAGTTTAAAATTTCATCGGACATCGACTTTAATTGTTTTTATTATTTTTTTATTTTTTATTTCTAGTTTATTTTGCTTCTCCTCTCTGACAAAGAACAACCTTTATTTCTATAGTTTATACTTTTCCACCAGATATATTTTTTTAATTGAATTATTAATGGATTGAAAGTTAATTTAGGTATATTAAAAACAGATTATACCAAAAAAATTATGTATCGCATTTATTAATAGCATAAATTTTCATTGCTATTCTGTGCTTGCCTAGAAGGTAAGTACAACTTTCGAGTGAAAATTGCACACAAGAGTTATTAACGGCATCTTGCATTGACACAAAAAGAGGAAACACAAACAATGAGATCAAGTTTCGATGCAATCTTGAGTGTGCCTAATCAGTAGCGTTGCCAGGAACCTGGATCAGGGGGTTCATATTTGTGAGTCTGAAGTGTGAGTGTTAGAGTGTCTTGGGTCAAGGTGCAAAAACTTAATTTCAAGGGGTTCAAAGTACAAATAATATGGGGGTATATGTGCAATTTTATTAAGTTGAGGGGTTCACCCCCTCACTACTATGTAGCTCCGCCCCTGTGCCTAATCCAATTCTCTAACAATGATTGATGAAAAGTGGTCACACTTTTGACGATGGAGTTGAGATACCAAAACAAAGGATATGCTCACTTTTTTTTGGAGAGATTGTCATAATATCTTACATTTTTTTGGTAAATTTTATTAAAAAATACGAAGGTTAGACATAAGTTGTTTAAAATGTATGGACTAAAAGTTGTGACGAATTTTTTTTGAGAAATTAAAAGTTTAACAAATTTTTTAGGGGGATTATAACGAAAAATTTGTATGTTTATAAGGTTCAAAAACATATTTAATTAACCTTATTTTTTAGTTCGATAGCAAGATTCGAACAATTGTCGGATCACATAACAAACACATATTCAAAATATTGTTTAAGTAGTCTCTAAAAATATCAACTTATGTTTTTTGGATTCGTTCAAACTCAAATGTCCCCAATTGGGATTAGCATCACTCAGTTCGTTAAAATATGAAAGTGCAAAATATCAATTATCTATACCTATAATTTTAATTAAAATTTCATAAAAACTATTGTTTGTAAATTATACGCACTAGCGCAATATGAAGATAGAACAGAGGTATGACATGTCCATCTAAATGCTAGTATATATAAATGAAATACATGGTTTTTGGATAACTTTTTCACTTCTAGTATGTATAAGAATATTGTTATAGGGTGATATATTGTCGGTTTCAACAAAAAAGACAAGATTTTATATTATATTTGTTATGTTGTTGGTGTCATTTAATAAGATAAATATAATTTGTTTCAATATCAAAGCGTAAAATATCTCTACCTATTATTTTAATCAAAATTAAAATTTCATAAAAACTAATATTCACAATTCATATGCATTAACGCAGTAAAAATATCTATGTCCATAATGATATCTGGGAGGATTTTGTTAGAAACAAACGAGGGCTTCCTAGCTTTAGGTTTGTTGCTTAATGGAGTTTTGGTTTATGTCCCCCCTATTTGCTAAACAAAAAAAAATAATAGCGCAATAAAAATAGCTTATGATTCTAAGGATTTATCTTCAAAAAGCTTATGATCGGATTGATTGGAATTTCATTTTGGACTCCATGGTATGTAATTTGTCTCTGTGTGCATTAATTAGAATGGATCTCAAACTGAAAATTTCATACCTTCCAAAGGTATTAGGCAGGGGATCCTTTATCTCCATATATTTTTGTCCTTGAGATTGTAAGATTAAATCACAAAATCAAGGACATGGTAGAGGATGGAACATGGTAACCATCACAAATTGGTAATGACATGGGTCTTAAGTTATCTCATGTTTGTTTTGTGGACGATCTTTAGATAAAAAACGTGATAGATGAATTTTGTGGTGCATAATATTAGCCAAGTGTTGAGAATGGAGCAGACATAACCTTGGCAGCTATCTTGGAGCTCCTATAATGCATAATCGCGTCACAAATTTCTTCATTCTTGACAAAATGTAGGAAAAATTATCTAACTAGAAAGCCTATTCTCTTTATTGCAGATAGAGTTACTTTGGCTCAATCTTCTCTTGATTGCATTCATTCATTCATTCATTCTTGGAAAACCATATGTCAATGGTTTTGAAGTAGAGTTGGTGACAAAATGAAATACAAAAACGCCAATATGATGATTGTGCCTCTGAATTTCGATGAAAATGACAGGAAAACATTACCATGAACTCAACAACAGAATACAATTGGTATGTCGTGCAAACGTGCAAAAAGTGATCGACTATTGCAACAACACAATGCAAAACAACAGACTTCATATTGTGTATAGATTCAACAAAGGGTTCTTCTAGTGAAACTTATCAAAAATTAAATTTCCGCAGCCAGGAGTGGAACCCGGTTTCTAGTTCAGCATTAAAGTTGAGGAAAACATCCATGGTGCTACTACGGAATTGTTGTAATTAGTGGTGCAGATTATTTTTTTATTCTGTGAACTGAAATCACGCCATATGGAATTTAATTTGTGAAAAATATGATTTTTGCGTCGTAGGAAATGTTTTGTTACATGGTTGAAATCTATTTTCTTGCTATGGAGACTTAACTTTAGCCAGACTCATAAAGACTTCTATATATTTTTTAGGTGGCAAGTCTTCCAATCTGCTTGATGTTAAGCCTTGAGACAACGAGACTGACATGAAGAAGTTGGAAGAGGCTGATCGTAGAGTTGATGTTCCGGATTTAACTTAGGGAGCATGTATGTTAAAAACTTGAAAACTCACCAATCTTTCTCATATATTTGATGCAATTTACCAATTTATAAAAGATAAACTACGGTGTGATTAAAAATGGTTTTGTTGCAATTGTTACAGCCAAGCTGGTTGCTGTTGGATACGGAATCAAGAAGCTGCAGATCATGTTGACCATTATCGATGATCTTGTATCTGTGGACGACCTCGTTGAAGAAAAACTCACAGTTGAGTCAATCAATGAGTATATTCAGAGCTGCAACATTGTCGCATTCAACAAAATTGAAGTATGAGTTTTTGCCCATTTTCAAGTGGCTAATCAGATTGTTATTTGCTGATACATTACTTCCTTTCCCTCTTCTCTCTACCTTTCATCTTTTATGTTTGATGTCTTTCAGTAGTGGTTTTGCACTATTACTGATACATTACACAAAAGAAGGTTATAGATCAAAACATATTTTTCAAAGTTCCACTAAAATCTATTTTTCGTATTAATTGCTGGTTGGTACAATACAATTGTTGATATGAGGACTCCAGTGAGAACTTTTCGTCCTTATTGATGGTGATGTACTGTGATCTTCCATTGTGGCCAACTCCAATCATCACATGTGTTATGCAGAATTGTTTGCGCTTTGCAGAATTTGTGTAGTATATTAGCACTAGCACAAGTCCCACATCGGGGAGATAGGGAAAATCCGCGAGGGGAAGTTGTTATAAATTGAAAGTGTATGGTATTGGACTACATACTTACCTGGATGGGGTCAATGGATGAGCATGAAGATCCATGGCCTAGGTTGGTGACCTCCATTGCACTTAGGAGGGGTGCCTACTACCTAAGGTGTTCTCAAGTAGAACAACCTACATCATAATTTGTTGCTGCTGGGGCCTGCGTTCGCGCAGCCCCTTCAATTGTAGTCCAAATTTTTGACGTCATTGGCTTTAGAGTACCAAGTTCTCAAGTTTTGGTTAGTTAGTGTTCCTCATACAGTGTGTGCAGATAAGGAAACATTTCTATGGAAATATTTTTATTGATATCAATGTGTAATGAACTTTCAACTTAATGAAGGAATCATGAATGAAGGAACACCAATCAAAGGTTTTTGCAGAATACACAGAAGTGTGACAAAGTAAAATGTAGCTCCTTTTCTGACTTCCCAATTTCCGGGTTGTTAACTAAAATTTGTCCATAGCAAAAAATTAAACTGAACACTATGATGAACTCACAAACAAAAGGATCGGTTGTCAACTGAATTATATGCCTTCTCGTATTCAATCAATGAAGAGTGAGCTAAAAAAAAGTAACGAGAAGTTGTTGCGCAAGTTTTTTTGTTGTATAGAGGCCATAGAACAATTCGATCATAGAAGTGGAGGTAAGTAGTATAGTGATATTAATATTACAAGTAGCAAGTGAGTGATGTGTGTGGAAGTAGAGAGTAAAAATATATGGTGCTTTAGTCCCACATTGTTAGTAAAGAAACATAACATAAGTGGAGTTATTGTATATATAATATAACATCACAATGCTTTATCAAGTGTATTTGCAAGAGGAGTGTCTATTACTGGCCTCCATGGCGCTACATACAATGTAGAATTTGTGTTGTAAGTTGCGGTCATCGGGTAATGGCATTGTTTGTGATGGTATAAATTGAGTCTAAAATTCCTTCATACCTTTCTTGACCTTGGTTTTGGTTTTGTTTTTCGATTTCAATTTCGGTTCTCTCTTTAGTATTTTTTTTTCCATAACTTATATTTTTAATAATAAAAAAATAATTAATAGATTTGAAGTTAATTTAGGTATATTAAAAATAGACTATACCAAAATAATTATGTATCCCATTTATTAATAGTATAATTTTTCATTGCAATTCCCTGATTACCGGTAAAGATGAGTGAAAATTGCAAAGAAGAGTTATTACAAGCATCTGACACAACATAGGACACTCAAACAATGGGATCAAGTTTAGATGCAATCGAAAAATCGGTACAGTCAAGCAATCAATGAGTTCGAGGTCAATCGATTTAAGATTAAATGGTCTAGATTTCAACCTCAAAATTTTAGATCTGAATCGCTCGATATTAATTGGAAGGATCCAAGGTGTTGACTGAACATGACTGCATCCAATCTTGAGTGCGCCTAATCCAATTCCTAAACAATGATTGATGGAAAGTGGTCACACTTTTGACAATGGAGTTGAGATATCAAAACAAAGGATATGTCCATGTCACACTTTTTGAAGTCATTGGATATTGTTGTTATTGTTTATGTTGGTTGTGTTGGGTAATTTTTTTATCGAGTAAATAGACAATTACCCTCCTGAAATTGTAAGTTTCATTAACTACCCCTCCTGAATTAACAAAACTTCAATACCCCTTAAAATTGCACAACGTTAATCAATTTATCCCTCTCGTCAAATTCTTCGGTTAGTCAACATGACGTTTTGCAAATACCCCCCCTGAAGTTTTGCACTTATGTGCAAAATGCCCCTTGAACTTGAAAATTTATATTTTTTTCTTATCCTTAAAAATGACTGCATTATTCACTGAATTGGAGCATACTAGCTAAGTTTTGACGGTATATAATCCTATATTGGCAGTATGGTAGAACAAATTAGCACTATTTGGTAAATCCTACAATAATGTTCAAAACTCAAGAATATTTACAAAACAAACATAAAAGCATTTCTTTGTTCCAACATCAGATGTTTTTCCTTTTTCAAGTTGTCCTTCACCCCATTAGAGATCAAAAGGATGGTGACTATCATGTTTTTTTATTCTCTTAGAAAAACATAATAAAATATACATAATATAATATTATTACCATTCCTTTTAATCCTAACGGGAGAAGAAGACCATGATTCCTTCAAGATCTTTTATAAAGTGAGAGAAGTAACAAGTTTATGTATTTTTTCTTGAAAGTGAGAGAAGTGTGTTGGTGTAGAGTGTGCAGTGCTCACAATATAAAGGAATTGGAAATTTTTAGTGTGGTTAAAATTAGCAATAACAAAGCCATATATTTTGACATCTTGGTTATGCCAATCATATATCATTTATGTGTTTCATTATGTATGTCATGCATTAGTTTTTCATCTGACATGCATGGTTGTACTTTGCTATGCTGACTTTCATATCATTAGGCTCTAATACATGGTTAATGTTTGATCGTTTCAGGGAACATATATGGTTGTATACCGTCAAAACATAGCTAATATGTTCCACAGTTAAGTGATAATGCAATCACTTTTAAGGATCAGAAAAAAATATATAAATTTTCAAGTTTAGGGGGCGTTTTGCACATAAGTGCAAAACTTCAGGGGATATTTGCAAAACGTCATGTTGAATAACAGAAGAATTTGACGAATGAGGTAAACTGATTAACGTTGTGCAATTTCAGTGAGGTAATTGAAGTTTTGTTAATTTCAGAGAGATAATTGACGAAACTTACAATTTCATGGGGTAATTGCCTATTTACTCTTTTTTTATCATTGTCCAATTTATAGATTTTATTCCTTTTATTGTTGTTGACTATGCCTACGTTTTTTTGTTATCACTCCGGTTCTTAAGGAAAAAAACTCTCGTAATTTGGAGTTCGAATTTGAAGTAAGTAAAGTTTGACAAAAATTTGATCCACTAATAAATCGAACTTAGGTTAATAAATCGAACTTAGGTTCTCCTGAACACTTTGTTTTTGCTAAAACTTATTAACCACCTAAACCTAATTAACACTTTGTTTTTGCTAAAACTCATTAACCACCTGAATCTAATTGTTTGGTTTATGCCTGCTGATTTTTGCAACAATACCCTAAAAATTTAGGTTCAACAATCTTCAAGACTTTAAATATATCTTACAACAGACTTTGATGATGCAACTCTATCATAAAAAATGTTGAGTACACTTACAATCATTGAAATTAGTCAATCAACAATATCTTTTTCATATTTTGTTTAAAAATTAATTTTTTTGGGAGATATTCTTATAATATTATAAGTTTTTCTGCAAAATTTTATTCAAAAGTATGAATTCTACATGAGTTTACTTTAAAGGAAGAACCAAAAGTGAAGATGAAATTTTTTTGAGGGACTTAAAATTGAAGAAATTTTTTAAAGAGACTAAAGTTGACATATATATAGGACCAAAAACATATTTAACCTTTGTTTTTAGGCTTATTCAATCACCCGGTCTCTTAACTTAATTGACTGTCTCAATTTGGTCCCTTAACTATAATTTGTACCAATTTTGTCTCCTATGTTTTGTTCAGTTACTAGTTTTAATCCTTTCTATTAGTTTCTCTCAAAAAAAACGTTAACATAAAGGATTAAAACTAGTAACGGAGCAAAACATAGGGGACCAAATTGGTATATAAGTTAACGTTTTTTTTAGAGAATCTAACAGAAAGGATTAAAACTAATAACAGAGCAAAACATAGGGGACCAAATTGGTACAAATTATAGTTAGGGAACCAAATTGAGACAATCAATTAAGTTAAGAGATCGGATGATTGAATAAGCCTAGTTTTTATCTATACTATATATAAAGAAAACTACCCCTTTCAGCACGCTTTTGAGTTGGTCTTTTCTTTCCAAAAATACCCTTAATTTTAAATACAAATAACACATGTAACAAATAGACAAGAATAAATTTAAATATTAAAACAAATGTAACAAACACGATATGAATATATTTATATCTGTTTTTTTTGCTTTATCTTTTAGAAAATATAACAAACTAAATGAGTATATTTATACTTACTTTTTCATTATTCCAATTATACTCTTAAACAATTTTTTCTATAATAAAGATTGTTGTTCATGTCATTAAAAAAACAACAAATATTTATATTTTTACTTTTAATCAAAACCAAAATTTCATAAAAAAAATACCGTTCATAATTTTCAAACGTTAGCACAGTAAAAAGAGCGGAGAGACGGGCACAAAGTGCTCGTCTTTTTCGCTAGTAAGTGATAAAAAATATTAAAAAGTGATTTCATTTCAACTGACAAATATAAAATAGTTTATACTTTTCTTAAAAATCTCTAACAAAATCACTTTTTTATAATCTCTAACAAACGGGTCTATAAACTTTTGAAAAGCATTACCCTTTTTGAATAAACAAATTAATTAAGCACTAACCATATAAGCTCTTATTAGTAAATTATTAGATTTAATTTGTATATATGCTGACAGTTGAAAGTTTCTTACTTAAGAGAAGTATAATCGATAAAACTTTACCGATGGGTGTATAAATGTTCTTGGGCACCTCACTCTTTGAGATAACTTTTGAGGAGAAATCTTAACAATCTGAGCTATCTATTTTGTCTAACCAGCAAAATATGTCTTTATTTTCGGAGGGGAGAAATATGCAAGATAACAGCTCAAGGCTAATGACTACTCAAGTTTTTTTCAATCAATTCCTTTGTTGTGATTTCACTTGGCCAATTGATAAAGATATGCAATCTCGTAATTAACTTGTTTCTTGCCAAGACTTGTTTACATCAAACTCTTTGCTGAATCTGAAGCCTTGGTTCAATAAGACTATTAGGGTGTTTTGATTTCATTATAATAATGCAGGATTGGTTTCTTAGTTATCAATCATTTTTTACGCTGATCATTCAATTGTTTGTGCTTGAGGAAAGTATATATCAAAGCCCTCCCCTCCCTTCCCCTCCAAACTCGCAAACAAAGCTTTAGGGTATTAGACGTTTGACGAATTGTGGATTCTGATGTTCCTCCAGAATCACTGTTAAGAAAGTATGTGTATGTGTATAGTATATAACATGTTTTGGGTGCTTTGTTCAATTCATATAGGTTTTCCAATTTGTACACCTTATCTTCTTCTCCCTTTTCTTAGATATGACATATAAGGAAGCTGACTTACATATGACTTAAGAAAGCAAACTTACATTCATTTTATGGTTTTGAGCAGCAATAGAAATATTATACATTTTGAGCAGAATTTTCCAAGCTTCCTTTACTGTTTTAGCATGGAATTTTTTTCTAAGAATATGAAGCTACATAAGTTAATATATTAAAAACAAAGCTTTTTCGTTGGATAGATGATCATTTTCAATTGAAAAGTGATGAGAAGTTGTTGCACAAGTTTTTTGGCATTGAGGCCACATTACAATTCTATCATAGAACTGGAAGCAAGTACTATAGGGATATACTAAAATTATAGCGAATTCATTGTGAATGACATGACATATATGAAGTTTTAACTTGCTTTATTACATGATAACTTCCGTGTATTGAGTCAAAGAAAAAAGCAACTATCTTTTACTTTGTCACACTTCCATGTATTCCGCAAAAGTTGAACCTTGATTGGTGTTCCTTCCTTGGTGATTATTTCATTCCGTAGAAATAGCATTGCTCATACGAAGATAATTTGATATATTGTATCTTTGATATAATAGTTAATACTTAAGTACCTATATGATTAATGCTTATACAAAATATAGAAACAGGGATTAATCTTTATTTTTAGTAAATGCAATGTTAAGTAACTTATTGATGACATTGGAGATGCTCTAAGATCTCCAATTAGAAAATCAGTAAATTACTCTCACAAAAAAGGTGGGCAAGATATAGGCATTTTCTTAGAGTAAGGATCGTAACTCTAAGAGGATCTCCAATTAGATATAGGCAGAGCACGAGTTTTTTGTTCCATTGTTATGTCCAAACAGTTTTACATAATCAGAAACAGATCAAAGTTGAAGTTTGTTTTAGGTGACTTGTTTTACTCTAATTCATTTGAAGGATTGATTGTATTGTGGATGAGTTATTGATGAGATTGGAAAGGAAAGGAATTATTGATATGAGGACTGAAGTTAGAACTTTTCATCCTTATGATGGTGATGTTGTTAGCAACTTGTAAACTAAGAAGATTGATGATTTATGTGTGTAAACACTAACACCGAGTCCCACATCGGGGAGAATTGGTGAACTTGAATGGAGTTATTGTATATTTTATATATTTTACTGTCCCAATGACTTTACTCACCGGTGCTACATGCATGCAATGAATTTGTGTTTTATGTGTGAAGTATCAGTCGGTTTGGTTTTGGTTTTCTGATTTCAAGTTTTGTCCTCTTTCAGTCTTTCTACTTTAGTGAGTTTGAGGTCAATCAAGATCCAAAGTGTTGACTAAACATGACTGCATCCAATCTTGAGTGCCTCTAATCCAATTCCCAAACAATGATTGATGGAAAGTGGTCACATTTTTTACGATGGAGTTGAGATATCAAAACTTTTTGAAGCTGTTGGATATTGTTGTTATTGTTTGTGTTGGTTGTGCCTGTCGGGTAATTTGTTATCGTGTTCTATTTATAGCTTTTATTGTTGTTGTTGGCTATGCTGCTATTGTAAAAGTGGTTCAAAATTGAAGTTTGGAAGCTGTCAAAATCGGAGTATGATTTTTTGGACCATAATTGGCACTTTTATTTGACAAAATCAGAGCACAATCTGGCAAAATTGGAGTACAATTTTGCGCAAAATCATAAAAATAAAATGTATTTTATGGGCCTGATTTTGTTCCAATTTATGAGGATTCTTTTGCTATAAATATAGGCTTTGTATCAGAGTAAACCTTGAGGTAGAGGGGGCTGAAACAAGGGTTTAGAAAGGCAACAACAAAACTAGGGTTTGTATAGAGTTTGCTCTTGACAACAAACACTAGGGTTTGAAGGTTGATTCACCTTGGGAAACACTATTAGGATGGAGTCTCTTGGTTACGGGAAGAGATTGAGACTTTGGGTAGAATTAGGCGGGAGACTTATTCTTGTAACTCATGATATCTCTTTTGTAAAGTTACTCATCATTATAGTGAAATGGAGGGCTACTCTCTCCTCTATAATAGGTCAGTTTTGGAACGAACTGGGTAAACAAATTTTTTTATGTTCTCTCTTTCTTTCTCTTGCTATTTTCTACTTTTGCTTGTGTTGATTTGCTATCCACTTTGATATTGGTTGCTTGATTAACTTGCTCCACACATCAAGTTGTTATTGGTGTGTTTTTTCATCGAATTCACAACAATTGGCGCCCACCGTGGGGCAAGGATCAAAGGATAATCAAGTACCATGGGTTCGAAGTGGGATATTGAGAAGATTACCGGAGATAACAATTTTGGGTTATGGAAGGTAAAGATGGAAGCAGTGTTAATACAACAAAAGTATGAGAAAGCTTTGAAGGGTGAAGGTACGTTACCGGTCACCATGTCATGAGCAGAGAAGATCGAGATGGTGGACAAGGTCAGGAGTGTCATTGTCTTGTGCCTCGGGGATAAAGTCTTGAGAGAAGTAGCGAAGGAACCGACCGCTGCATCGTTGTGGTCAAAGTTGGAGTCTTTGTATATGACAAAGTCTTTGGCTCATCGGAAATTCCTAAAACAACAACTCTACTCATTCAAGATAGTGGAGTCAAAGGCCATCGTGGAACAACTTACGGAGTTCAACAAAATCTTTGATGACCTAGAGAATATTGAGGTGCATCTTGAGGATGAAGATAAAGTTATACTCTTTTTGTGTGCTCTACCGAGATCTTTTTAATCGTTCAAAGATATCATGCTCTATGGCAAAGAAGGCAATGTTACCTTGGAAGAAGTTCAAACGACTTTGAGAACCAAGGATTTGACCAAGTCCAAGAACTTGAGAACTAATGAAAACGGTGAAGACCTAAGTGTTTCAATAGGGAATGGTGGAGGTAGATGTAACCAGAGAAAGAGTGGTAACAAGTCAAAGTTTAAGTGCTTCAACTACAACAAGATGAGTCACTTCATGAGGGATTGTCCGGAGATTAATAGTAATTCTGCACAAATTGTCTCTGAGGGTTATGAGGATGCAAGTGCTTTGATGGTGTGTTGTTTGGAGTATGAAGAAGGTGATGTCTCACACCTTGGGATTGATGCCTAGTGGAGCGGTGGTCGTCTGGAGAGACGTTAAACACTCAACATCAGCCTGGAGAGGAGGTGGTAAGAATACTCATGATCAGTCTGGAGAGGCGGATGCAACAATACTCATGATCTATCTGTTGAGGTGGAGTTTCAAGGTTGAAGACAAAGTGGGATGTGCACATTTGCTAGTTGAGAGGTTGAAAGCTCAACTTTAGGTGGAGTTAAACACATCGGGAATGGTACGACTATGGAGGACCTTGGGTGTTATGCTCTAGTGGTGAGCAAGAGATTTCTTCATGAAGAAGGAAGACATTCCGGAGGTTGAAGAATGTATAGCATAACTTGCGGGATTACCCTAAAAAGCCGAGGGTGATTGGATGCAAGGAGATCTTCAAGGAAGCGAGAGATGTCTAGTGTTGAAGAGGTTATGGGGGATACTTGTGGAACTATCTAAAACTCCTAGTGTAGTTGGACTGCAAGGACCTTCGAGAAGGCGGAAAACATTCTGATGGCTGAAGGGGTTAAGGTGTGTACTTGTGGAACTACCTAAAATTCCTAGTGTAGTTGGACTGCAAGGACCTTCAAGAGGCGGAAGGCATTCCGATGGTTGAAGATGTAAGGTGTAAATGTGTGGAGCTACATAGTGTAGTGGGAAGCAAGGGAAAGAGCAGCAAGGTGGTTGATGTTAAATTGACATTATCACTAATTTAGAGTCAAGGTGGATAATGTTGTAAAAGTGACTTAAAATTGGAGTCTGGAAGCTGTCAAAATCGGAGTACAGTTTTTTGGACCAGAATTGACACTTTCATTCGGAAAAATTGGAGCACGATTACGATTTTGTGCATAATCATAAAAATAAAATGTATTTTATGGGTCTGATTTTGTTCCAATTTATGAGGATTCTTGTACTATAAATATAGGCTTTGAATCAGAGTAAACCTTGAGATAGAGGGGGGATGAAACAAGGGTTTAGAATGGCAACAGCAAAACTAGGGTTTGTATAGAGTTTTCTCTTGGCAACAAACACTAGGGTTTGAGGGTTGATTCACATTGGGAAACACTATTAGGATTGAGTCTCTTGGTTATGGGAAGAGATTGAGACTTTGGGTAGAATTAGGTGGGAGATTTATTCTTGTAACTCATTGATATCTCTTTTGTAAAGTTACTCAACATTATAGTGAAACGGAGGGCTGCTCTCTCCCCCATACTAGGTCAGTTTTGGACCGAACTGGGTAAACAAATTCTTTTGTGTTCTCTCTTTCTTTCTCTTGTTGTTTTCTACTTTTGCTTGTGTTGAATTGTTATCCACTTTTATATTGGTTGCTTGATTAACTTGCTCCACACATCAAGTTGTTATTGGTGCGATTTTTCATCAAATTCACAACACCTGCTATTTTTTTTGTTATCACTCCGATTCTCAAGGGAAAGAGACTCAGGTAATCTGGAATTTGACTTTGAGGGAAGTAAAGTCCATCAAAAAAATGTTCCACTAATGAATCGAACGTAGGTTCTCTTGAACAATTCGTCTTTGATGAAATTCATTGACTACTTGAACCTAATTGTTTGGTTTATGCCTGCTAATTTTTTGTTGATTAGGTTCAGCAAGAAAGATATAATATTACGTATTTGACGGCATAAATGCAACAATACACTAAAAATTCAGGTTCAACAATCTTCAATACTTTAAATATATACTTTGATGATGCAACTCTATCATCAAGAATATTGAGTACACTTTCACGATCATTGAGATTAGTCATAACCAAATAAACAATATATTTTGTTTAGGCATAAAGTTCAACGTATAGAGGCTTTAGTATAACTTGATCATAACACATGTGAGTTGTCAAGTCTAAATGTCTAATACGTTGTTTTGAGAAAACAACTATATGAAGAGGTTGGGTAAAAAAATAATTGAAAGATAAGGCAGCTAAAGTGGAACTGCTAATGCAAAATTGTTGTATCAATGATGATTTTGATCATGATTAGACATAAATGTTAAATGACAGACATCACTGTCCCTTCCATTCATCGACAGCTTCATTCCTCGGCAACCTATCACCTTCCAATCGTGCTAATCGATGGAAGGAAGCAAGAATCGTTAAACGCTAGGGTTGTCGCTGCAGTGCCACAACAAGTTCACCGATTGGAGTGTATTCTTCAGGTTGAATTGACAAAAAAAATGTTTTTGGGCACGTCACCCTTTGAGATAACTTTTGAGATAGAATCTTAACAATCTGAACTCTTTTTTTGAAGCTGATCATTAATCTGTTTGTGATTGAGAAAAGTATATATCAACAAGAATTTAGCTTGGTAAGTATTATTACCGTACTTTCTCATATGGTACCTTTTACATATCTTAAAATTCATTTTTGTTGTTTGCCAATTACATTGTCGAGCAGACTTACATCCATTTTTCCTTTGGTTTTGAGCAGCAATAGAAATGAAAATGATTATACATTTGGAGCAGAATTTTCCAAGCTTCCTTTACTGTTTTTTTTTAGAATAGGAAGCTATATAAGTTGATATATCAACTTTTGATTTTCCTTTTTCTGTTGGCTCAACAATTTTTTTATCTAAAACTTAACCATAGCAAAGTTTAAACATAGTTCCATCAACCTTTTCAACATAGCAAAGTTTGTTCTTCCATTATACTTGTAAAATGTTGATTGCATTTGCTAAATTTGAACTTGATGTCATCTTGATTCAACCTGCTCTTGTTACACTGTTGTCAATTTAAACATAACACTATGATCTCTTAAACAAAATACCATCAATTTAGCAGCACAAAAATATTTGCATATGGAACTCGTTGGAGCCTCCTTTTAATTTCTCTTATACTTCTCACACAACAACAAAAGAAAATTTACTAGCTATGAAAAGCGATGAGAAATTGTTGCGCAAGTTTTTTATTATTGAGTACAAGTGGTAAGTGAGGTGTAGATCGTAGATAGTAGAAATATGGTGTTTTAGTCCCAAATCACTAGTCAAGATATATAACATAGGTGGAGTTACTCTATATATATATAACATCACGATGTTCTTCGATGTATGTACATGGAGTTGGAGATGTGTTTATCAGTGTTCAATGACATGGTTCCGTTCCTTATTGATGTGCAGGTGTTAATGTAAATTTAGATTTTGGGTTGTCACATCTGCACATTCATAAGGACGGTGATCGTGTCATTGTGCCGTGATGACAGTAATTGAGTTTAATAATTTTAACGATTAGTCCATCAAAATTGGTTAATACAATCATCTAATAGATGATATCACTTTTATCAAAAAACATTAAGATTATTTTTTGAAAGTTTAATCAAATCAATTAAACCAAACGAACAATTTGTACCAAAAAAAAAATCTAAATTAAAAACTTAATGTAAATAGTTGATAATTTCATTAAAAATTTCAAAATAAGTTACAGCAATATTCTCTTTAAACTATAAAGTTAAATATGTTTTTGGTCCCTATGAATATATCAACTTTTCGTTTTAATCTCTCTAAAATTTTCCTTCAACTTTTAGTCCCTATAAAATTTTCAATCGCTACTTTTGGTCCCTATTTTGAAATTAGTTTTTGTATTTTTTAATGAAATTGTGCAGGCATGTATATAATATTGTAAAGAAAATTCCTCAAAAAAATTAGAATTTTTTACAAAACATAAATTAATTATGAATTTTTAACCGTAAAAAATATAAAAATTTATATTAAATTCATGTTTTATTATAAAATTCTAATTTTTGTTGGGAGAGGTTCTTATAATATTATGAATTTTTCTGCAAAATTTTATTCAAAAATATGAATTCTAAATATGAGTTTACTTTAAAAAAGAGACCAAAAGTGAAGATGGAAGATTTTTGAGGGACTAAAAGTCTAAGAAAAATTTTAGAGGGACTAAAACGAAAAGTTGGTATATTTATAGGGACAAAAAACATATTTAACCCTAAAATATAATATTAATGCTAAAAATATCCTTGTTTATATTCATTTTACAAAAACCCCTTTTCTTCTCTAACTCTAATTATGTGCCTCTTACTCCCTCAAACATCAAGTGAAAGGTGATCAAATTTTAATTGAAGGGTAAAAATTGAAACACAAAGTCTTTTATTGAACCTCTTTTCTTCATTTTAGTGAATCATTCATTAACTACTTTGCTTTTTTGAATAAAAAAAAAAAGAAAAAACAAAGTAGTTAATGAATGATTCACTAAAATGAAGAAAAGAGGTTCAATAAAAGACTTAAATTAGAATTATAGGTCCAAATCATGTGTGTCAAGTATGGTTGTGGTCAGATGAGTACCTCTCTTTCTTAGGTTTGCAAATTTGTTTCCAAGAGATAAGATGACACTTCCTAAGAAATTTTAAAATATATTATTGATAATTTATTTAGAAATTTTACCATAATAATATTTTGGCTTAATTACGGTTTTGAAACCCCTAATTTCACTCACGAAGTTGGTCCCACTTTTTAAAAATCACTTAATTTTGGTGTTTTTTTTTATACTTAAAAAGGTGTTGAGACATATTTTAAAGGCTTAAATAAGTAAAAGGTCCATGTAAGTTAGCTCATTTTTTGTTTTAGTCCATATATCTTTTTTGTTGTGAAACAACCCCTGTAAGCTATAAACATTTTGGTTTTGGTCTCTGTCGTTATCATGTGTTACAAAAATGTTTATGTGGTAAATAAAGGATGACGTGTGACGTGACAGACGCCGCTGATGTGACGTTCCATATGCTGAGTCACAAAGTTAGAGGGAACAAAATCAAAAAACAAAATTCGCAAAGGGACCAATTGTTAAACGAGAATTCGTATTGTGTGTCATTAAACGATGATAAAACTTTGTACCAGTAACATGATAACCTAAAAATAAATCCAGCACACCTATTTTTTTAAAATAATGTCCTTCATTTATAAAATGTGCATCAGTAAAAATAATGAAAATATTGTTCGTTGTCGTGAAGTATTAAACAACCTAGATTTTTTTTTAGGTCTGTAGACGAAGTGGTAAATACCATACACTACAGGGTTCCGGTTCAAATCCAGATGAATGCATCTAACCTAACAATTTTAATATCGTAAGTGGAGTTAGACTTTACAGACTAAACTCTGTTAATTTAACTATGCACATGAAAATACATTAGTTTAAATAAGATCCTTACTTGTTTTTTTATACGGTCAAGATAATTTGACATTCATACATTCAAGGTATCCTCCACAATTTGATTCATCCAACAATCCGCATGATTTCTTGTCCTCTTCATAGCCTTAAACTAGAGTGTAGTAGTTTTTTGCTCAAAGGCACACATTTCTGTCCCTTCGACCTACGAAGCAAACTATAATATTCCATAATGTATGTTGTACCGCAACACCAACTTTCTAGCATACTATGTTGTAGAAATAGTCTATCCTAGAAGGTCCGCCATCTACAACTAACAGTCATTGTGAATTCCGTCATCATCAGGGGTGGCTCTTAGGGTGGGTAAGAGGGACGACAATCCAAGGTATCAATTTTTTCGGCGCTAAAATGATTATTTTTACTTAAGTTAGTACTATATAAATTTATTTCTCTATAACACGTTTTTTCTCTTTTCGACAAGTAACCTAATGACTAGATTTACACACATTATTTGTAGAAAGTGAAAAAGAACCCCGATCACTACCCAAAATGTCTTTGGTATCTACCAATTAAGCTACATTACGAGACTTTTTTTTTTTGAAAGAATTTAGGAGACATTTTTAACTGAAAGAATTTATGAAACATTTTTAACGCATTGATTAATTCTATTGAAAATATTTTTTTTGAAGAAATCTTTTTTACATAAATTAATCTTTTGCAATAAAATATACAAAAAGAAAGACAGAAACAGTTAAAAGTGCCATCGTACTCCAAAGTGCTTTTAGACAACGGACTCTGAATTAGCTTCGATGTTTATTAGAATGTAACTCTACTTCGATAGCAAATTGTCTTTGCTGAGATAAATTTTTCGTGTTTGGTGGGATTTCATTCATAATTTCTTTTGGCTTTCGGTGGGACTTATTTCATTTAAGAGAAAATGTTTCAAATTGTTCACTCCTAATTGTATCAGATCAGATTTGTAAACGTAAATTTATGTACTTGTGTGTGTTTACATGAAATTTGATAGTAAAGTGACTCCCAACAGTATACTATCGATAAAAGGGCTCATACGGAAAAACCACGCCAATCATTTTGAACTAGAGTCTGGTGAAACAATGGAATCCAAGACCCACCAATATGACGGTTGTCCCTCAGGATATTGATGAATACACAAGCAAAAAATATTACCATGAACTCAAACAACAAAAAATCGAGGGTGCGCATATAAAGGTTTTTCTTAGCCCACCATCACTTCATTATTGGCATTTGGCATGGCATTAGCAAAAAGTGATTGATAATTTCGACAGCTCAATGCAAACTAACAGACTTCATATAGTGTATAGATTCAATAAACAGTTCTAGTGAAACTTAACAAAGATTAAATAGAAGCATATGGTTCAGTGATGCTAATCCCACAAATGTGCATGGTGTTTGACATGAATAACATCGAGTTAGACCATAAAATATCTCCTCTCTCACTAACTCCATACAATTCTTGTAACAAAACCACCACTGAAACACACCAAACATGAAAGAAGAAACAGTGTGGAGGGGAAGGGAGGAAACTATCCGCAAATAACAGTCTAATCAGCCGCTTGAAAATGGCCAAAAACTCAACTTAAATTTTGTTGAATGCAACAATGTCACAGCTCTGGACATACTCATTAATTGGCTCAACTGTGAGTCTTTCTTCAATGAGGTCGTCCACAGATACAAGATCATCGATAATGGTCAACATGATCTGCAGCTTCTTGATTCCGTATCCAACAGCAACCAGCTTGGCTGTAACAATTTCAACAAACCATTTTAGTCACATAGCAATTAATTTTTTTTTATAGAAGGCAGATAACATATATGCGTGAGAAAGATTGAAGCAATTTCAAGTTTTTAACATACATGCTCCCCAGGTTAAACCAGGAATTTCAACGCTGCGAACAGCCTCTTCCAGCTTCTTCATGTCTGTCTCATCATCCCATGGCTTAACATCAAGCAGAATGGAAGACTTGCCACCTGTAAAAATATCACTTGATCAGTTTCAAACAGTTCAAGCAAGATAATAGATTTAAAGTAGTCTTTATGAGGTTGACACAAGTCTCCATCACTTTCAACCATATAACAACATTACTACCTCACCAAAAATTACATGAAAAATTAAGAGGATCAAGCAAACTCAATGACCACCACCATTCTCAAAACTATGCTTATGCTTAATGTAAAATAATAATAATAATAATAATAATAATAATTCGTAACAACTAAAAAGAGAGCTTACTTTCTTTCTTCTTTGCGGGCTTTTTAGATGCCTCCCTTTCCTCTGCTGCCTTCTTGTCCTCCTCTGTTTCATCACCAAAGAGGTCAAGATCATCATCATCTTCAGCAGCAGGTGCAGCCTGACAAAAATAAATTCCAATGATCAAATTAGTTAGTAGTTCCTTCAGTGACTTCAATACAACTGTAACAACAATAACTTTTTTAACTTCACAACATCTTGGGCATTTGTATAATGCAATGTCTAAAGTTTCAGAATAAAAAGCACTGTCCCTTCAAAGTTAATAACTTGGCTAACAACAATGTCACTTGGTAAACATCTTTGTCGGGTACAACTAACACAAGATCAGTTACATTCCATCCTTATAGTATGTCATGTCAAAAGTAAACTATAGTATTATACCACTTAAGCCTCAAAAATACAAAACACAAGATAAAAGGATGGCTATAATAGACATGCAATGATCGAACACCTGCCTTGATCTCATTAAGGAGCTCTACAGTACTGGTTGTCCCTAATACTACTCTAAAAAAACCATCATGTTGCTATCTTGCCTAATAGCAATTTCACAAATAACGATTGTTGGAAATGTTAGAAACAAACTGACTTCACTTCTCAAATAAAAATAGAGTACTTTGGCAATAACGTTTCAGATAAGACGAGAAGTGCTGTCCTTTTTCGTGTGAATTGTTTATTTCTTTGTAGTATTGATAATGAAAATTACAAAATGTCTTCTAGGCATGCTAAATTCAAAACAACCACTAATAACCTGATTAATTATTAGACCAATAAATAAAATCCAATATTCAAAATATGACAAAGGAGATTACAAAACACTAGAGTTAGAAAACATAATTATTGTTTTTCACTTTTGGGCTTGGCTTGGCTTGACTGCTTAACATTTTTGAACCATGTTTACAATTGATAATAACTTAATAACTATATAAAGTGAAAGATTTTATGTACTCCAATTCTAGAATGTTTGCAGATTCTTCAACATCATTCTCCTAATTATAATAATCTTTCAATAACAGTAGATTATTACCACAGACATCAAGATATCAAGTTCTACTTTCTGAAAATAAATGACTAAGTGTCTAAGTCGGTATTAGCTTCTTGCCTATTTTCACAAAGCTTAAAAGTTTAAAGGGATCATGAAGTTAGACAAGTGACAAATTGAAAAGTTGAGTCTCAACAGATGCCAATTTCAAATTATGTTAGAAGTTATAAAAATCTGAAAATCATTGTAAGATAATTCAAATTTTCTGATTCCAAAGTATATTATAGAAAAACGTATCCAATGTTACTCTAAGAAATACATCAAATACGACTTTACAACACATAACAGAAACAATAAACAAATGAAGTAACACATTGAGAGATACATACAGCTTTAGCAGGTGCTTCTGCAGCTGGGGCAACACTTCCACTGAATTTCACACCTTGAGCTTTTCCAGGGAAACTAATCATACAAAATTAAAATCAATAATCAAATCAAACAAAACCAAATTCATATTTCAATATAAAAATCAATAATTGAGGAATAAAATTGAAGAGAACAGAACATACCTTGCAGCAAGCTGTGAAGAGACAACATCGTACCAACTAGCAACATTGGGAAAAGCATCACTTGGTTTCTCTGAAACATATCCATACACTTTGATATCATCCTTTGTCAATTGATCCCTGAATTTCAATAACCCAAATCTCAGAAACAGCAAAAAAATAATCTTTCCAATTCAAAACAATAAAATAGAAAGAATTAACAGAACCCATATAGAAATTGAAAAACCCAAATCTCAGAAACAGTAAAAAAACAATATTTTCAATTCAAAACAGTAAAAATGAAGGAATTTGAACAACCCAACATAGAACTTGAAAATACCAAATCTCAGAAACAATAAAAAAACGATTTTTACAATTTGAAACAAGGAAAAAGTGGAAATTGAGAGGATTTGAGGGTTACCCAGAAATATATTTTTTTCCAGAGAGGAATTCATTGAGGGATTTGAGACCCTCTTCTGTGTGTAGATCTGAGAAGGTAACAGCCATTAGGGTTTGCGATGAATCGGTGGCGGAGAGTGAAGAAGAAAAGAGAGTGTGTCGAGTGTTGAGAGTTGAGAGAGAGTTTTGGGCTTCAATAATTGGTATTTATATGATGCATAATCTCAAACCCTAAATCACACCCCACTCTCCAATATTATTATTTTTTTCACAAAAATATTATTAGTATTAGTATATTCTTATTTGATTCGATCTTATTTTTTTATTTCTTTTTTACATGTTTATATTGAATTATTTGTGACATTTTACTTTCTCAATAGAGGGTCATCATAGGATTGAGATTTGCTGCCGTAGAAATGCAATAACAAATCCTAACCATTAATATTAGAACAAACGATTCAGATTAAACAGCAGTTTAACACAGTTAAATAATCTCAATCGTAGATTTAAATTAGATGGTCCTGATTTGTTACAACGTCCTGCTGTAACAGCAAGAAATCCTAATTTGTCATCATGTGAGAGGGGGTTGTGATGCATAATTAAAAAATAGGAAACTCTTTGATTTGTTAAAATAATGTTGGTTAGAGTCAATTTTTGACCCCTAAATCATCTCTCTGGGTTGTTTTTCTCCTCCAATTTTATTTAAATAAGTGATTTTCATATATACTTAATTTTTTCTTTATTGTTTCATCCTCTTAGTGCGAGGTCGTTCTTGAATTCATCGTATCTGTGTGACGTTGTTTGTTCAACTGTTTGTTCGGTTTAGATTGTCAATTAGTTTCGATTTGGCAATTTAGTCCTTTAGTGCAAACTCAATCAGCGGGACAAAAAAATAAGATAAAGGACCTTTAGTGCAATTTTGCTGCTTCGATTTAGTGCAAATTCAATCAACGGGTTTAACATCGTTAATGTTACAGATCTGCATGCACTTAAATAGTCATATCGATAAATACTTTCTCATTTTATCTATTAACTATTTAATAAAATTGATGCCTCATAAATTTCCAATTTTGCCCTTTAAAAGGGTAATTTGGTAATTCAAAAATTCTTTAACCTTGAAGAGTGTCACCTCATCCAAATAATTATCATTATTAATAGAGTTGTGTATATATATATATATGTATGTATGTATGTATGTATGTATGTATGTATGTATGTATGTATGTATGTATGTATGTATGTATGTATGTATGTATGTATATTATATTATATTATATATTCTATATTTTATTTTAAATTATTTTCTTTTTTATTTTATATTTATTTTATAAGAATAAAAATAATCCTAAATTCAGTTGCTTCTAAACTGCCGTTGTGGGAGATTAAGGCACCGTTTGACCCGACTTTTTTTCAACTTCTCTAAACAACTCAAATTAAGTACTTACTAAAAAGTATATTTTTTTAATGCATAAAATTGAATGGAATGAGTTTTGGTCAAAAGTTGTTAAATGTTATGTCAAAAAACTACTTGTGGATAATTTATTTTACGAGCACCTCTCTTCAACTCATGTTGAGAACCTTTTCTTTTATTTTTTACTATTATATTTCAATATGTTTTTTTCTTCCATTTTATTTTTTATTTTTTTTTAACCGTTCCATTTAGAGCCTATTTGTTATAGTTTTTTTAAGAAAAATAATCACTATTAAGATTTTTGCATCTGTTTGTCACAACTTTTTATGAAAATGAGAATCTAAAAACAGCTTCAAACGAGAAGTCGTTAAAAGCAGCTTCTCAAAAAATAGATTCTTTTAAAGGAGAGAGAAAATATGGTTTAAAAGATTGAACTAATATTGTAACAAAAAATATCTCTTATATGGTTGTATCCAAACAAACTAGATTATTTGTTTAAAAAGAGTGATTTTTATTACCTTAAACAAAAGCAAAATAGATTCTAATCTTTCATAAAATCTCTAAAATATAATCTCTCTAAATTATTTTATGTCAAAATCACTTTTATTTTAATTGTAACAAACGGGCCCTTAATTTTTTAAGGAGGTTCCATTTAATTTGATTATCTTTTTTTTAGAGGAGCTTTATAATGTCAAATAATATAAATTCTTATCTTTTTGAAAGTCACCAAAAATATGGTATTCTTATAACGAAATTTGCTATATAATACTCCCTCCGTTCCTTTTTAAGTGTATTTTTAGAAAATTAACACAAAAATAGCGATGTGTTTTTTTGGACATTTTATTCCTATTATACCCTCATTCTAATCCAACCAATAATTTCATATATTTTTGCACACACTTTATCTTTCAAATAAATTTAATAAGTTATCTTTCTCACGTAACAAACAATTGTCGGTTATTATCTTTTTCTCAAACAAATTCCTCTTTTTTTTTTGCGCGCTCTCTCTCTCTCATTACAAATAATTGTCAATTTTCTAAATATCGTGCACATCTTTTTAATTATTTTAAGTCAATATAAAAATTATTCCAACTTCACATTAATCAAAAGTTAAGAAAAAATTAACTTTCTTCCAACTCGACTTCAACTATGGCTTCAACCAATGCTAGAATTACACTTGAAAATTTTAACAATTGCTACTCATCTTATTTATAGAATTTTAACTCTTCTTGGAACCATTGTTTGGAACAAAATTTTGTTTAAATTTGAAGATAATAAGATGACAAACTTTCTTGTCAAAATAAATAAATAAACTTTGTTTAAAAAAAACAAATAAACTTTCTTTAAACAAAAACAAACTTTAGTTTTCCAAATAGATAGCATTAATTAATTTTATTGAAAAAAATAAAAGTAAATAAGAAAGGGTATAATTGACAAATCATACCCTTAAAATACCAAAAAGACAGTTAAATAGGAACGAAAAATTCACCCTAAAAAGACATTTAAAAAGGAACGAAGGGAGTATAATTGACAAAGAAAAAATAAACTATTTTGATATTATTTATGTTATTATTTGAGCCTCCTTAAATTATTTCTCCTATTCAAATATTTTGTTGTTTCTTTTGTTTTGCACTTTCATTTTATTTTGAGGGGTTCATTTTTCGACAATGTTTTAGTTTCTGTTTCATCAAAGGTGATTTTCTTCCTTTTTTTTTCCTTCATGATTCTGCATTTTAAGGGTTTTATTTTTTGCTTTTTTCCCCCGATTGTTAGTGGATTATGTACCCGAAATTGTTATGTTGCATGGCTGCAAAAAAATCTCCCTTTAATCTCAGGTGTTTTGTTTTTCATTCTGGGTTTGTTTTCAAGAAAGATGATTCTTTTTAGTTGAGGTTGTCATGTTTACATGTTTGTTGTTGCGATCTTGTTTTTGCATTTGATGCATTTTTTTTATGGTCTAAATAAATGCATGCATGTGGATTATAGTAGAGGTCATGATGATTGAATTTTAGCACATGGTAAAGTTTTGTCACAATTGTTATTTTACCTTCTGGTACTATAGTTGAATTTTTTTTGATGCATGTGGGTTATGATATAGTACCTTGATTAGCTAATATTTTAACGTGTGGCATTAAATTTCCAAATTGATGATATAGTACCTTGATTAGCTGTTTGATTTTGTGAGTATTCCTAAAGGTGTAACAATTTTCATATTTGGTTTATTTTTTCTTATATTATTGAGTTGTACAAAGGTTGATTGGTTTAAATTTGTTTTTGTCATATCATTGAGGTCCATAAAGTTGATGATACAAATTTGTGCATTTAAGATCAGGTTGATTTGTTAATACAAAAATTGATCACACATAAATATGTTAGCTTCTTTCAATATCATAATGAACAATGAGAATAAAATTAAATGATGCATTGCTATGCTTCTATATAGGGATTTCAATGTCAAAGGATTATGACTACATTAAGGATGTCAAAAAGGATTTGGACATTTGAAAAATAAGTTTAGAGTGCTTGATTCTTGGATTGTGAGTGGTATCAATGAGAATCAACTTATGAAGCTCATTATTTATGATGCAGAGGTTAGAGGAGTTAGTTAAAAAATTTGTAATCTGCTTTATGATTTATCAATGTTACTTATTAGTGTACATTTTGATTTATTTCTGTTTTTTTTCTTTCTCGAATTTATGGTGATCGAGTTCATGTAATAACTCGAGATAGAGAATTGGAGCATTGGAAGGCTTTGGTCGAGGAAAGCAAGACTTATACTTTGTATGATTGTCATGTGTTTGATAATGACATTGCAATTAAGCCCGTTGACCATCCCTTTAAGGTTGTTTTTGGTTCTGGTAGAAAGGTGCAGAAGGATGACAAGTTAACTAAAATTCAAAACTGACGTTTTATATGGTATAATTATGTGCTTTAATTTATTTATGTGTTTTCTCCGATTATAAGGTTCTTATAGATGTAATTTTTTTTAAAAATCATCAGGCTTCTTCATGAGATTTTCAAGACAACGTCAATTGGGGCTAGAAAGAAACCGTGTACGAACATTGAATTGAGAGGTGAAAGGTATTATTTTCTAATTTGTCAGCATCAAATGATAGGATTTTGTATAGGTTTGATAATGACCTAAAAGATGTCTTTCCTTATGCAGTGGGAATATGGTTAATGTAACACTATGGGAAAAATACTATGTAGCTTTGATGGATTTTCTTGCTGATTGAAATGATGTATGGTTATGACCTGTTGTTTTAATATTGACTCATGCTCAATGCAAGCTTGGAGGTCAATGTAATATACATTTATTATTTTTGTCAACAACTTTGTCATGTACCATCTATTTACCTTGAATTATTTGCTTCCATTTTATAGACAATGACAAGCCAAATATATGTAACAATTGTTCAAGTTCGAGGCTGCTCATCAACCTACTTCACCCGATTTTTGAGAAGTTTAAGACTTGGTAAGTTTGCATTATGATTTCACAGTACAATATTATGATTTCTTAAATAGTTGTCGTGACCTTAACACTTCTCAAGCTCAGAGTCAAAGCTTCAGTCAGAACTTAAGTTAGGGTTCAACTTCTTCTCAACGTACTTCGTACAACGATTTTTCCAATATGTATCAAGTTATGTCAATTGCTGAATTTAGAGACTTAGTCAAGGTTCCTTAAAAAAAAACTTAGTCAAGGTATGCTTTTTTTATGCACAAACATGCTTTGAGTTTTTTTACGCACAAATTAAAAATATATTTATTTTTTATTTCATTTGCATAATTTATGTTAGGATACATATTGCATCACTATTGGGAAAATAACTAAATTCAATCCTGACCAGTTTGGATGATATTAGGAGAGTTGCACCAAATATCCAAAGGCGTCAAAGTCAAATGATTCTAGCTATAGATGTACATGAGGATAAGATGTTGATGATCCATTGACTATGTTACATATTTAAAATTTCATGTGGTGGATTAGTGCTTTTTTGTTTGGCACATTTCTAATATGTCTTTGAATCTATCCATTTTATCAGATACAAGGTAGTTGTGCAAGTTGTTCATGATAGTCACAAGGCTGAATTTGTGTTTTGGGATAGGGAATGTCTTAAGATTATTGGTATTACTGCCCAAGCTCTTAGGAAAAATATGCAAGAGGTATCCCTAATTTAGTTTTCATCTTATTTTCCGCATGGTTGATAGATATTATAACTCATGTAATTGTATTTATTTATGAAGGTCGGTGAGGATGATCCTAAAATATATCCAAAACATCTAGATAAATTACTCGGCCTTGAGTTTATGTTACGTGACAAGCATCAACCATACTATCATCAAACATTCGTTTTAGGTGTTTCCTGTGATCATGTTGTCATCAAGAAAATTAAGTCTCATCTTCAGCCAGAGGAGCAACAACTTAATGAGGTTATTTGTATCTGTTCTGTTCTTTTTTAATAATTGATTTGACTGTTTCTTTTTCTGTCACTTATATTTAGTTTTCAATTTTATTATTGTAGAATGTTATCTATGATAATCCAACCCAAACATTCATTCTCGAGAAAAACAATGTTTCTGCTGAGTCCTCGGACCCTTAACATTCTCACGTATAATAAATGCATTGAATTTATGTGTGATTTGTTATTGTAATTATTAATATTATATTTATTTTAACTATGGAAATTTCATCCCTATTGTGACAACAACCCTTCTCTGCTTGTGGTGAAAATGCTTGTGAGTGATTGACCTTTTCTTTGTCAGTTTTTTTGAAAACATGCCATCAACTCTTGCAAAATCATGTGACTTTCATGTGTAATTAGGTTCTGAGATGTTTGTCAAGATCTCTAACTAGAAAATAATGGTTGTTTCCAAAATCTAATTTGATAAAGAAATCATGTATGTAAGTTGAACAACATTTTTTTAATTTTAAAGTTTTTTAGCATGTGAAACACATAAGATTGGTCATAATTTATGATTTCTATTTCTGCCTCTTTCAAACAATTTTTTTTGGGGTTGAATATGGACACCAATGAACAAAAACAGTTAAACTCTTATTTATAATTTGTTGGATAAGACTGATAATATTAACTTTATCGGTGCATTATGTCACCCAATTGATTCGCATATGATCTTAACCTATATTCTTAGAAAAAATGCATCAACATTGTTGAAACAAATGGAAATTAACTTCTCTGTAAAAAATTGCTAAAACAGGTTGCATACATTTAAAGACAAAAATCTTTATAGCATTTCATGGAAACACATTTGTAGAAACAATGGTGTTACAAACCACAAAATATAACTTTCATGCAATGACACCTAATTTTAGTCATTGAAAAACATGAGAATGTTTACTATATAGTTGCACCAGTTTCTCTTGATCAGAGTGAAAGAGGCACTTTTTATGCATCAAAGTTTTACAATGCTTTGTGTCAGCCCTTTAAACAGTAGAATAAAAAGGTGCTACATTGCCGTCGAGGGCAGTTTCAGTACATGTCTTTGGCAAAATTGGAAGTTTAGAATTCAAGCAATTATGC
Source organism: Medicago arabica (assembly GCA_946800305.1). Lineage (NCBI taxonomy): Eukaryota > Viridiplantae > Streptophyta > Magnoliopsida > Fabales > Fabaceae > Medicago > Medicago arabica. Next base: position 6,476,442 of record OX326970.1, read on the forward strand.
GTTTATAAGATATAGCTCATGACATCTAAAAAAAATCACATTAGTAAACATACATTTGAATTAACCGGTTGACAACATATTAACTTATTCATGAATCAAAACTTGGTAAAACTTTCATAAATGTTTTGATAAAAATTTCTATTGTTTGTGCAATATTCACTGATTTGCTAATTTTTCCTTTGAAACTATTTTTTTACAAGATACGTTATTTCGCACGGGTTTGTAACTAGTGTCATTAAATGGATGTTGTTGAATTTGTTCGCGTATTCATCCATTTTGATTTTAGCAAATCTAAATTGTAACATATGAATAAAATTTATTTTTAATAAAGCAAAATACTATTTTTAGTCCTTTGAATTCGATAAAAATATGGGGTTTAAGTTTCAAATAGATCTTTCATGATACAATAAATTATTTAACTTGTTAATTTAACTTGTATATTTGAAGTTTCGTAGATTTTTATGTTTCAATAACGTTTTTATATAAGTAATAAAGATTTATGTGAAACTTAAAAAACTTTAAAGAATAATCCGATATTTTCATCGAACTTAAAAATCAAAAAGTTATTTTGCCTTTAATAAAAAAATAGGTCATTTTTTGTGTCACTTTCACTTTCACTTTCACTGGTATCTACGAGTGAACCCTTCAAGCTGAGTTACGATATCTCCGAAGGTGGATTTTTTATCCCTTTTGATTTTCAATTCGTAACTTCGTTTTTGTTTCTTGCGATTTTTGTGATTATCTCTGAGTTTGATTCCCCTTTCATGTTTTTGTGTTGTTATGAGATGAAAGGTTATGTTTTTAAGAGATCATGAATGAATTTATGATCATAGTTTCATTTGTTTGATCCTTGTCTGTTCCTGTGTTTATTCTTATTCAATTCCCATTGCATGTTTATCTTTGTTTGAAGATGGCCCATTTGTTTATTCTCTCTCCTATGATGCACGGACACGGTAGACGACGCAAACACCACTAATAATTTGAAAAAATCACATAATTCCATGAAATTACATGCGTCAGTGTCAGACACGACACATGTTCCGACATTGGGACACACCTAATCCGAAGAATGTCTGCGCTTCATAGTCTGTCTCCTTTGTTGCTTTTGTTTGTAGTTGTTTCATTTTTGACAAATTCAAGGTAGAAAGCATAAGTAGACACCTAAATGTACACGTGAAGAGGACCAATATGAGGTTCACAAACATGTTGGTACCTTTTTCTTTTGGATATCTTGATTTGACATTTGAGCTTTGTGTTTGATTGTTATATTTTGGACTTTGTCAATACCACGTGGTTCAATTTAGACACCAACGACGTCCTTAAAGAATTTCTACAAGGATTTATGAATTTTTGGGTCTAAACCAAACAAATCAAATATGACCTAAACATTGATGAACACATTCACTAAAAATATGTTCATTTTAATCCAACGATTCAATACAAATTCGCTAGTAAATGTTCATTTTTGTCTCTCATTGTGGTTTAGATTTGGTTTCACTTGATTCTTCTGGTAACACTTGTTTCTGCTTCCGGTCATCTTCTCAGGTGTTGAATTTTGCTTGATTTCCTCCTCGATGGCTTCAGAGAAGGATTCACCGGAGAATCAAGGAATTGAAGATAGCGAAAGAAGTCTCCATGGAAGTGTTTCTTTCCAAAAAGGAGACTCGTCTCTAACAGCCAGAGATCTTCATGATAAGCTTTCTCCTCTTTGGAAGGAGGTGGTAACTTCTTGGAAACTTGTCTCCTTAGGCAAAGGCTACTTTGAATTTCAGTTCTCATCGGTTGAAGAAATGCGTCAAATTTTAGCATCAGGCGGTGTTTATCTTAAACCTGGACTTTTGAGATTTTTTCCTTGGTCCAAAGACTTCAATCCAAACAATCACAAGCAGTCTTATGCTCAGATTTGGGTTCAATTTATGCATCTCCCTCAGGAGTATTGGCAACCTAGAACCTTGTTTGAAATAGCCTCTGCCCTAGGTACACCGCTAGACATGGATGAAAACACCGGAGACAGAGAGAAAAGAACATTTGGGCATTATGCTAGGTTGCTAGTTGATGTGGACTTATCCAAAAAGTTGTATAACACTATAATTGTTCAAAGAGAGGGTTTCGAATTTCCTTTAAAAGTGGTATTTGAAAAACTTCCACAATACTGCAGTATGTGCAAGCAAATTGGGCACAAGCTCAACGTTAAGCGTTGTAAGAAGCTAGTGGAAAAACCTAGGGTGGATTCTAAGGAAAATCATTCCAGTCTAGTGAAACATGTTTCGAAAGAGGATATTAGACCTAATGGGGTTAGCCTAGAAGCTGCAACTGCGGAGAAAGAAAATTTAGCTAATAAAGGCACTTCACAAACTCAGGAGAACCCTGACCTTGTTTTGGACATAGCTAGAACAGTTGAGGTAGCTAGAGGCAAAAACATTTCTGAAATTTGTGAGAAGGTTCATAATATAGATATAGATAAATTTGCTTTGGGGGATAACTTAGCTCTCCAGTCCTGTCTCTCTGAGCCAGCTTTGACTGCTTTAGCTAATAGTATCAATGTTCAGGGCATTAATAAGTCTCCTGTGTTATTTGGTGAGCATTGCAATCCTGTTATGGGTCAGAATCTTCAGACTTCTTCTCCTGACAACATCATAACTAGTACTCCCTCGGTAACAAACTATACTCAAAAGTGAGTCAAAGGAAGTTGATGTATTTCGTCCAAATTTTGTACTAAATACCTCAACTTTCTTTGACTCGCTTTTGCTTATATTTTGTTACAAAGGGAGTAGTTCTCTTGATATGAATCAATGTTTTGACTTGCCTATCAATTACAACAAAGAAACTCTCAATAAAAATCTGGCTAACAAGTCTGCTCTTCAGTCTTCTACTCCAAGACTTGATTCGATGGGTTTGATTAAAGACTTCAACAATCATCTATGATAGAGATTTCAACCCCTATAGACCAAAAAAGAAAGACAATTTGAACCAACAAACTAGAGAAGGTAACACTGGTTGCATCTGAACTCATTCAGAAAGGGGTAACCACAAAGATTTACAAAAACGAAGATTTTGTTTTGATGTGCCAGTGATGTGGCATTGTATGATCTGCTCTAATTCTTTTAGCAGCTGCTGGATGTCAGTCTCAGTAGAAGTCTGACCTTTACTTTTGATATCTCCTGTCCTGGTTTGTAGTTTCAGCAGATTCTGTGTTTGCTAGTGCTTGTTGGTCTGTTGTGTTCATTTCTGATTTTTAATGTAACCTGAACCTTGTCTTAGGAGCAGGGTTTGCTTTGTTTTTTCGTATCAGTAGATAGTTTTTAGTAGCTAGTATGTCCTTAGAAGTGGTTTTAGACTACTTAGGAGGATAGCTGCTTTTCTTTAATCTTTTTGGGTGTTTAAGATTAGTCCCCCAATTTTATGCTATTAGTAGTTATTGATCGTTACTTTATAAGGTCAAAATGAACAAAAACATATGATGAAGCTCTAACTCAAACTGATGGTATGATCTTCACATTCCTTCAAATACTTTGGACAATTGAGAAGGGAAAAATTGCATTAGATTCTTTTCCAATCTGAAATAGAAGAAATCATGGGTGTCAATCATCAATCTACAACAATCTCAACACGACCAGTACCAATGAAAGAACATGACGACCTCTATAGCACTGGACACTTATGATCGAAGGTTTGTCTAGTGTTCAACACGTGCCGGTGTCCAACAATGACACATGTGATCACATTTTCAATTAATTTAATTCCTTAACTTATTACCATTTCGATGTGTTAGTGTCGTTGTGTATGTGTTCATAGATGAGAACACACAAAGTATGAAAAAAGTATGGCAGACAACAACAAAATCTATGTAGGGGAATAACAAACTTGTGTGCTTTTCATGTTGCAGAGGAAGACCATGCATCATTTCATCAATGATACATAGTCATCAGATATATAACATGCATAAATGTGAGAAATAGAACATAAACTTCATCATTAAGTTTCATATTCATCTTTTGAATACCAATTCCAAGTTCATACAAATATATTGACTTTATTTCCACTTTTAATATCTATTTGGACTTGAAAAATTGAGTGTAAAATATTCCAGTCCTTATACAAAGTAAGGAAAAATATTATAAGAAATGACCAAAAGCAATAACATATAGACGAACAAGAAGTCACCAAAGCACTCTGGCATAGATTGGTGTTTGAAATTTTCATTCTTCTACTGAAAACTCTCATTCTTCTACTGAAAACCCCCAAAGTCAAACCAATTTTATACGTGAATATGAAGTTGCAAAAGAAAGAAAGACTATGAAACAGAGAAGATCAATACTAAGTTACATTTGAATATTAATATGTTTCTACATAACAAATTCACTGGAAAAATTAAAAATTCAAGAGAAATAAAAACTATGAAACCAAAGAAATGGATATAATCATGTTAAATTTATCATAATTTTTCATTCTTTACAATAAGATATTTTAGACAGCAAGAAAAAAAAGGGAGTCCTGCCAACGTCATTTACATGTATCCCAACAATAGTAGTAAGTTAGCAAGTTTCCATTACCACATTCTTTACATTAACTTTTTCTAGTACAAGACTTAGCCGACTCTTCTCAACTATGTGATACAAACAACGAGAAATACTTCTATAGTCATAATCTCAAATCAAAATCATTTAGACACGCACACATAAAACGCATGCCATTTAAGTATTTCAAAAATGCATATCAATTTAATTCTTTTCTCTTTTATACATTTTACATCTGTGTATGTGTTATTTAGGCACAGCTAAAACAAAACGTGGTGATGCCACTTGTTGAAATTGAGATACTATTGATCATGGTCATCGTTTCATTTTAGTTAGGATTTGTTAATTTTTTTTAAAGATAACATTGAATTTGATTAATTATTTTTAATTAAATTTTTAAGACTTCAGGAAGCCAATTAAATGTGATTCTTAAGTCAAGGAATTGATTAAAAAAACTAGTTCAGATCTAATTACAAGTTGTTGTTTAAGTTGCAGTCTTAATAATTTTAAAAAATTTAAGAAAAAAAGTCAAGAAATTGACAAGAGCTCTATAGTACCAGACGCCCTTCATACTACTATAAAACATCATCCATATTGCTATCATAGCTAATTACAACCTCACAAGTAACAATTGTAGGGATCTCAGTTTGAGGCAAACCCACATACACTTACAAAGAAGAAGAAAAAAAAATATAAATAGGTTACACCAAAAGAAAGACTTCTAAAGTTGACCACAACTAGACCACTGCAAAGGTAAAACATGTAAACGACACGACCAACATAAGTTCCAAACCTAACCCTTAAAGGATCCTCCTCATCCTCTAAAGAGACAAGTTCCTACGCAATATCATTCATGATTGTTGATGAGATGCACCATAATTTGCTGTGGGGGCATGGGAAGAGATATGGTCTGTTTATTATTGACTTCACGTTGGATAACTCGTCCGTCAGCTTTTGTAACCTTGGCCATAGCTCCAGCATACTTCAGCTGGTTTGATGTGTGGTCAATTTGCCAGGTAGATGGATTGTCGATCTCAAGGAAATCGAGCGATGTCTGGAGTGGCGTTAAGCCGAAAAAAAATGCAAGAGTCATTTCCCAACACAAGTAAGTAAAACAAATAGGCATGTGTAACATTTAATTCAAAAAAATAGCAAACATCATACATATGCAATTAAGATCAACACTTAATATCACAGACCATCACCCAATAATTCAAAACAAGAGATGCACAACATATCCTATTTTGGTTAGTCTACATGCCGATGCATATAATCCTGGAACATCACATCCCCCACAAGCGCAAAAATGTCCCAACTGGACAGCACCAATATTCCCACATGAATCACATGCCCAGAACCCGACCTAGGTGTTATCTGCGGCACACCGCCTTTACAAGGGATTATCATCACCTACTTGCGACTAAATTCAAACTCACCCATGTATGCAATGTAATCACCTTTATTAATCACCAAGTAAGGACTACTCACACGGAGTGTCCAAGTTTTATTTCAACTTTGTTACCAAACCCACCCAGGTAGATGCAAAACCATCACCTTCAACAACCATCTGTTACCAATCAATTTTCTTTTTATTCTTTTATTATAGTGCGCAAATAACCATTCCTCGTCAACACAAAATATTGGCATAATTCAATCATACTCACATGCATCAAAATCATGAACATACATTTCATAATCTAAAAATCACCATAGCATAAACTCACTTGAACATCAACAAGTAGCATATCAATAAACCATTTAGTATCACATCATCATCACCACAAACACTTAAGACATACTCATATCCATCTGGACAAATAAGTGGAAAGATGCCCTTACTGTTACAAAGGTCGTTCGGAAAATTATGTGCCGCGAGGTCTTGCTGCTCTCCTAAACTCTTGCAATGGTCAAGGACAAGGGTTTCACTATTATTTTTCACTAGTTTTTTTTCCCAATTGTCCATGAATGAGAGAGAGGGAGAGTAGTGAGGGGTCGGTTGAATTGTATGAAGGCTCTTCTAATCACTTGTAATTATGGTTTCTTTTCTAGCAAGATTCAAATCTTACTACAGTAATAATATTTTTCTTTCATTCTAAACAAAAATCCTAATGTGATTATACAAATATTCCTGATCCGGTAAAAAAAAGTTGCATATTCACCACCATTCAACCACGTTTGCGATTCACAGTAACTTAATAACTCGATAAACTATAAATTCAAAGAATTTATTCTACAATTCTAGGATGATTGCAAAATCTTCAACCTTGTTACACTAATCAATAACAATCTTTCAGTAATTGTACACCATATTCCATATGCATAAACATATCAATATTGTTTCAAAATCAAGATACCAAGTTCTATTCTTTTGAACATAATTACCTAGTTTGTATTAAAATTACATTTGTTTTAAGTCACGCTGCGTGAGTTAACTCACGCAGGTGTTACACCCCGCATGACTTAACTAACGCTAGTACTTTGGGGCAATATCAATATCCCTTGCCTTTATCAACACGTGAGAGAAAATTCTGAGACTCAAGGTCAATGTTCAAGCTCTTAATTGATTCAATTCATCTTTCAAAGCTATCACCTCAGACTGCAAACTCTTGATGAAATTCTCACTCACCTCAAGCTTCTCCAGCAACTCCTTCTTCTCCTTAACATCTGGATCCTCCTCCTCAATCCTCCTTCGCCGCGGAGGAGCAGCAACAACAACAACAACGGGACTCATGCTAGTTTTCATATGATATGGGTATGGTAATAAATATTCCAAGCTAAGAGAACATGGGACTCTATCTCTCTGAAATTGAGAACTGCAGCAATCTAATGAATCTGTTTGTAAATGATAACATAAATTCTGTTAATTTTTTTTTAAATGATAACATAAATTTCCCTTTTTATTATTATGCACAGGTTTGTACAGAATTGTTAATTTGCCTATTTAGAAAATTGTTAATCATCTTTGGTTATCATTATCACAGATAAGGCTTTTAGAATGAAATTATTATTAACAATACTATGTGATTTGTGTGTTTCCTTGTGAATTTAAAGGATGCATATGGATCTCGTGTTTGGTTTCTTCAAGAATGCATGTCACATGCTTAGGGCCAATGGTGAGATTCATGTCAATCACAAAACTACACATCCTTTCAACAATGACCGGAACATTGAGAAACTTGCCAAGCAAAGCTTTCTGACAATGACCGACATCATTGATTTCAAACCAGATAAAAGTCTAAGACTTAGCCATGAATCATCAGATACAAATGATGACATATCATCGTTAACCAGATAAAAGTCTATGTTTAACTTTATGAACGACCGTCAACAAGTTATGAGAGGGATGACTACCCTCATTCCGTTCAACGCGTTAAGTTTTCAGGGTATTCTTCATAATGTTTAACCGTCTGATGGGATGACGTTTAAATAGCTAAACGGCTGAGGGCAGGACCTCTCATTGGGCTTAGCTAAATGGTCTAACCCATCACGGTCCATTTAGAAAGAATATCTCAATCACAAATATTCATCAAGTAATTAGTGTTTAACACAATAGACCATAGTTTATAATATAATATAATATTAATTTATAATAATTGATTATTGTCAATCCATAATTGATTAATTGAATAATTAATCCAACATACCCATGTTCTCTTAGCTTGGAATATTTATTACCATACCCATATCATATGAAACTAGCGTGAGTTAACTCACGCAACGTGATTTAAATCACACGTGTGTAAAAATTAAGTTACGTTTTTGTACATTTGCGTAAATTAACTCACACAGATGTATTTTTGGAAGTTCAGTTGGACGTGAGTGAATTTTATTGGGAGAAGAGCATAATTCTATGATTTGTCTTACCTTTTTTTTTTTTGAGCAAATGATTTGTCTTACTTGATCATTATTATTTGGCCGGTTACTAGTTTTAGTCATTCCTCTAAAAAAAAAACGTTAACAAAAATGACTAAAACTAGTAACAGAGCAAAACATAGGGACCAAATTTGTACATAAGTTAACATTTTTTTGAGAGAAACTAACAGAAAGGACTATAACTAGTATTTGAGCAAAACATGGGGGACCAAATTGGTATAAATTATAGTTAGGGGATCAAATTAAGACAATCAATTAAGTTAAGGGACCGGGTGATTGAATAAACCTTATTAGTTTTATTGAATAAATCATTAAATTAGTCTCACTTCGTAAAACCCTTTCAAATAGGTCCCTTAGATTATGAAATTTTAAAAAGGTCCACGAATCTATTAACTTGTCAAATTGGTCTCCAAATTTAACCACTCGCTATCAACTAGGTCTCTATATTTTAACAACTTATTATCAACTTGCGTCTTATCTTTAACCACTTATTATCAATTCAGACTCTAACATGTTTTCAAAAGGACTAATATGAGTAAACTCTGGGAAAGTCAATGATCAATTTAAAATATTCATAATCTCATACTTATTTGAAACTTGAAAGTGCCTTACAATGTCGGGATAGAATTTTAGTATTAAATGTAACTATTTGGTTCTATAAATTTAAGGAACCTTGAAATTACTTGAAAGTTGATTAATGTTGGATAAAAACCTGTTTTATGAGAAAACCAATTGATGAAACAATTTCTGCAAAGAAGTTCAAGCATCCAATTTTATTAATTGTTTCTAGAGTTCTTGGTGTAAGTTTTTTTTCTTATTTTTTGTGATCTCCCCTAATTTGTTTATTTGTCTTCAACAAGTATTTTATATGTTTGGAACTGTTATTAAAATTTGAGTGATTTTATGCAAACCAAATCTCTGATTTTGATGTACATTTTCTTATGTGAAGCATTATTTGAATTTGTTTGTGGTGTCTCCAATTAGGGATTGAAGAGAGATGTTACAGTGCAACAAAGTGCTTTTTCTTTTCTCATACTTTCCCCACTAATATGTCTGATTTCTTCACTTTCTTTCTTAGCTGCAAAGTTTCAACCTTTGTCCTTTGTTTTGAATCTTCTTTAAACCTTTCCTCAATTTTTTCCATATAGATGACAGGAGAGGCAGCGAGAGAAATATAGTCTGGAACCATCATTTGTTGAATTTCTAATTCCAAAGGTTTGACATATAGAGGTTTCACACTTACCATATTACGCAAAATTTTGTTGTTTAATTTTTACTGTACTTATTTCTGATTGAGATTCTTTTATGTTTTTCCGTTTTTTCTTCCACTATCTATAGAATATGTGAATCTTATTCACCTGAAGAAGCAAGAAAAGGCCTAACTATTGTATTCAAGGTTGAGAGGCTGCATCTGCAATGTTGGAAATGTCGCACTTACTGAATTTCATCACGGCATACAACAATTGAGAGGCTGAATCTGTTTTCCATGTTAACTGAATGAAAATAACATTGTTCAGGATATCCAAATCTTCTATAAATTGGCATGTATAATTTGGAATTACAAAAATATTGTTTAGGCTTAACTAACTTGACTTGGTTTCTTCCTATTCCAAGACAGATATTTTTTAAATGTATGTTTCAATTACAAGGAGATGAACTTGGGCTCAATGCCAGTCACACAATCGACAGCTTGTCTGCGCATCACCCACACTGCGAGAAATGGTCGAGAAAGAGATGAAAGAAGAAAATTGAGGTAGACAATTTTTTGACAAGATATGTCGACTATATTTGTGTTTATGAAACGTGATGTGTGTCAACTTATTTGCTCTGCTATTTTTACTGTATGTTGATGCAATCTTCTGAATTGATTCTTTGTTTCTGTTTTACTCTTCTCATTACCCACTTCCAATGAAGATTAGATTTCAATCATGGATCATTGTTGTGGCTTATAGGTGCAGAAAATAGCAGGTGCATATATGTTGATTTGTGATATATTGGCGAATTTGTGAAAAAATTCCTTTTTTCACTTGCGTAAATATGTTCATTGATACTGATTTATGTTGTTGTTGTTGATGCCTGGACTATGATAGAATAGATGAATCAAGACAAGAATTTTAGGTGATAAATCAAATTTCCCTATAGTATAATACATGGTCATATGTGCGTACATGTTACTGAGAATTATAAACAATTTGATTCATGTATTACCTATAAGTAATAATGTCATAATCGTGCTTGCAAACAAACAAGATTTGGGTTGTCTTTGTTTCCTTCTTAATTTATTTTCTTTCTACAATATGATTACATGCTTTGGTAAATCATACAATAATTTTTTTAGCCGTAAGGGTGATCTTGAAAAAAGGTTTTGTTTTCCATTGTATGTCTATCCACCAATTCCTTTTATTTTTTGACTTGAATAGATTTTGTAACATCCACACCTGCTCCTTTAATAATGAGTTTTTGCTCATTGCTCCTGCAGTAAGATATTGGACAGGTGTCTGAGGAATATGCTTTGAGGAATGATAGTGATAGGGTCGACAATTATGGTGGCAGTCCCTGTGGAGTATGCACAAGATTTGACACTTGGATCATCTTTGGTGAGGCCACATCCTATCTTTAATGACAACTATTGTTGAACGAAAGAAGAGTTACCAAGCAGAGGGATGGAAGTGTACCAAAAGTCTTCATTATCTGCAAAGGAGACACTTTCATTAGAGAGGATATGTAATTATGGATAATTGAGAGAACTAACCCATATGTTGAGGTGAATGTGATAAAGGATTAAGATCACATGGTCATGTTCTCCAAACCAAAAAAGCTTACCTCTCACATACTAAAGATTGCTCACAAATATTAGTTATGCTTTCATTGGTTTTTTTTGTTAATAAAATAATTAACATACTAACTGTTATGTGTTTTATGTTAACTATGGTCTACGTATATGAGGAGTATGTTCCACCATTCCATGAAAATTTTATTATTCTGCTAAAAAGTCATACAGTTTAGACGAATCCTAAATATGTATGTTAATATTTGGACAATTATAAAAACCTTTCTTCCTCCAAAAAAAACAAAATTTCTAATCTAACCATGTTGACACATATGTTGATGTTATAATTCTCATTCCAAGTATGAATTAATTGGTAGCATAATAATCCAATCATGTTGACACAGACTCTGGTGTAATCCTTTATATTTCAAGTATCTATTACATCGCAAATTACAATCTAACTTACAGAGTCATACATGCTCATTCCAAAAAAAAGTTCCTTACAAGTAAATGCTTATTTATACTAAACAAATAATCGTATATATGTATAACATGAGTTTTAATAAAAGAGACCGTATGGTATTTCGCACCTTTATTTTTTAATAAAATGTGCAGGTAATGTTTAGAAGTACATATGACCCTTTGCGGCAGCACGGGTGAAAAGTCTAGTGCTCATACAATAACTTGCTAAAAGACACCTTCATAGAAGGTGTCTTCTAGCAAAACCCTACACACACAGAGAGAGATATATCAAAGTAGATTAGCACATTTTTATTTAAGGATCGAAATATCAAGTGTCATTTCTACATTGAATTTAGAGGTTTGTTGAACACGTTGTCATTAATTAGTTTTTTTGTTGAACAACTCAAAATGAGATATGTATTAAATCATTAAAGGTGACCTATCCGGCACAAGATGTGCTAAAGTAGGGCGCACATAGTTAAAACACAAAATCCACCAATAAAACAACGACAAGAAAAAGCACACCAACAACAATAATTACAAAATGATTCCCATGCAAGCTAAGGGATTTCGGCACCAATCATTATAATGATAAGTGAAATTAATCATCTTTGTCTTTAACCACAAATTAAAATGATTGCAACTTAACTTTTTTGAGCATGTGACGCAAATCAAAATCTTTGTTGTTGAAGATCTTATTATTCCTTGCTTTCGAGATTATCCAAATGCACGAGAACCATATCAACTTTAGGAAGGGATGAGAAAAAACCATGCGAGACAGACGTTATCGCCAGTCTGAATAACACCTCGACGCACCAAATTGTCCTTCATAGGCAGGTGATTGTGGAATAAGCGCCAAACAAATAAGGATACCTTCAAAGGAACCTGCCTAAGCCAAATATCATCTATCGCACTCCGATCTGGAGGTTCTTCTGCAACCATGAACAACTGATACACACCACTAACGGAATAACCTTTAGTGGGATCAAGTAACCACTTCCAACCATCAGAAACATTTGCTTGCAAAACAATGTTATGTAGCAAAAAACAACACTCTCGAAGAATAGTCTCCTTCCACACAAACAACCTCCCCCTCCATTTCAAAGTCTTTCCCCTCATTCCATTCTAACAGACACATATTAGCCACCGAACACCAAGGATTCTCGGTCAGGTCAAATAACCCACTGAACCTAACACGTAACAGAACTCCTCCCACTCAATTATCCATCCTAAACAGTTTTTTATAATATAATTTATTTTAATTTCTATTATTATTTTTAATCTAAATTTTTTATTTAATATTTATCTGAAATTAATTTTATTTTTAATAACTATATCAATAGGTGTGTGTGAGTGAGATAATAACAAGTGCATCATTTGTATTGTCTTCCAATAAAAGAGTTTAAAGTGCATAGGTCCTTTTCTTTAACCATTGTTAATAGATAATAATTGAGAAGAATAAAAAAAATTGAAACATTAAGTATTTATGTTTGTATCTAATAACAAAGAGAAGCGTTATACACCAAAACAAGTACCTCAACAAAGAAAGACCTAAACTATACAACCACATAAATCCATGAAAGAATAATACACCAAAACAAGCAGCTCAAACAAGAAAGACATATTGCACATCCTATACTCTAAACCCAATCAAACTGCCCTCATGCAAAACAATTCTTCTAATTCAAAGTTCCTTTGCCAACAAGTTGCGCGTCTTCTCAAGTTTGTTCATATCAGGAAGTGTAGAACCGATTGGATAAAGCAACACCAACTGACACATTTGTTGGGTTTGCAAGTTGTCATTGTCCTTGTTGTTTAAGATGGCAGTGTCTTGAGGAGGAGTCTCATGTTGTTGTTCCATAGGAGCAGTGACCGGAGGAATTGTAGAACCGATTGGCGGCAGCAAGTACAACATAGGAGAAATCTCATTCTGTTGTGTTTGTGTCTGTTGCATTCCTTGAGGAGGAATCACACTTTGTAGCTTAACTGAAGGAATCTCATCTTGTTCAACAGCGACAGTGACCAATGTGTCATTCTTGTTTAAGGTTGTGTTGTGAATACTTTTTCTTTTCTTCTCCTTCTTCTCTATATCTTTCACATCTTGGTGGATAAAGTATTTTTGGGCATGGCTAGCAATTTGAGCTGGAGTTTTGGTCACCACAAATTGTTTTGAAATATCTTTCCAGCGTCCCTTTCCATGTTTTTTCAGCCCCTTCAAAAACAACCTATATATATAGAATGAATGTGAAATATTCAAATTCAACTAAATAATATGAGAAGAAAATATACTAATGCATCCATATTCATAACTAAACAAATATATAAAAGATAAAATGAAAACCAATTGTCAAAAAACAGAATAATTTTATAGAAGTTAAAATCTGTAATTTTATAAGAACTAATAAACACATAGGTTAACATAGACTGCATACTTACTTGTGTTCATCTTCTGTCCAATGCCCTTTCCTATGCCTCTGTTCTCTCCTTGGGGCATGACTTTCTTCTGGAACTGACTCAGCTTGAATCAAGTTATTTTCGTTAGAGTTTAGAGTTGCGACGTTATTATCATTAGATTTTAGAATTGCGACGGCACGACCCGACTCAATGACATCGGTGCCAGATTTCTCTTGTTGTTGTTCCATGCTATGCTCAGAGGGATCTTGGGCTGAAGCCGGCTCATTTAAATCAATTTGAAGGAGGGATAATTGTATACTTTTTCTTCCTTCCATGTTTTCTATACCAAAAATACAACTATAAGAATTCAAAACCAATTTCATCAAATTTGAATTATATTGACATGCATAATATTTTTTGAATTGTAAAAATATGTTAGATACCAGTTAAATCTTCTTAATTCTTAGTCCCCAGCCTCACCCGGTTTACCCAAAAAATGATGCCTTAATCAAATCAACCATGCCTTAATCAGATCAACTAGCCAATTATATGAGTTAACAAAATTAAAATTACTTAGCCAAGCCTTAATCAGATGAACTAGCCAATTATGTAAGTTAACAAAATTACTTGGCCAATTACTCAAACCAATTACAGAACTATAACGAGAAGATATTATAATGACAATAAAAACCACTCATCGTAAAACATCATGTTGCAACTAAAAGCCATTTCAATGGTATCAAAGTAAGAATATTGAAGATTAGTGATATTAATCATATAAAAGACAAGATCAGGAAAACAATACCCAAAAAAGCACCACAGGGTTAAGCTAGAATCTTAAAACTTAATCAAGGAAACGAGACTATAAAATCTTCAACGACAGTAACAGTAACAAAAAAGTCACTACATAAACTCAATGAAGTTCAATCACATGGTCACCTTGTTCTTGGATATTTGGCCTTCCATTTGGATGATTAACAGCATAAGCATTCGGATCTCCTTGCACCGGAGGCTGAACATGTTTGGCATCAATGGCATGAGCAGGTGGAGTAAAACCTTGTCCTGCTGCCGCCGGGGATACAGGCTTAGGATTCTCACCATTAGGATAAGGTCCTGAACCAGGTGGAAAAGCATATGCAGGAACAGCAATGTGAGGTGGAGGTACCCTAGGACGAAAATCCGGAGCAACAGGCGGCTGCTGATGATAAGGCCTCGTCGGCACAGGAAAGTGAGGCGTGCCATTTGTTTTACTCTTGCGCTTGGAGCCTGGCTTTCGATAGCGTGGTGATGGCATCTTACTCGTCGGATTGAAGTTTCCAGAACCGTTTGATTTCTGTTTAATCACAGATCCATACACGGAAAATCAGGCAAACACGAAAAAAATAGTCAAACCTAGAGTTAAGAATATTGTAGAATACAGCTTTTATTTCCATCGAAGGGAGAAAAAAAACAGAATGTCCTAAATAAATTTGTCGACTCTCCAATATTTTTGACTCGTTTAATTCTGACACGGCATATTTTAATTGTTACTCAATAATACAATTCTTATGCTTGCAATAAATGGCTAAAATCATGAAAAATAGATCAATACAAAACATGTTTATCTTCACAAAAAAAACTCCATCAAAATCACATTACACTAATATGATCATTTGCATTTCATTCTCAAATGACAATGCTATCAAATTACAATAAAGAACAAACGAACCTTAACAGAAGGAGCTCTAGGAGCAACCTTACCAACACTAGGCACAGAAACATTCTCAACACGAGTCTTAGGTTTTGGAGTTTGAGCATCAGAAAGAGCTGGCCAAGACTTGGTTCCAACAACCAACACAGGAACATCAACACTTTTCTCATTAGGAGCACTAATCTCATTATCAGCAATCACCATAATTACTTTTCTTCAAATAGCAAAAAGATTGAAACTTTACTATCTTCTTGGTATCAATGATGCTGAAAACAAAAATCAAGAGTTGAATCAGTTGAAAAAACCAAAAGGGTATCAAGATATTGACTTAAAAAATGAAAATGTAGGAAAAAGATTGAACCTTTACTTGCCAATGATGTTGAAAACAAAAATCAAGAGATGAATCAGTGGAAAATGAAACTAAAAAACTTCAATAAAAACAAAAATAACAATTCAACAAGAAAGCTCCTATTGAAATTGTTTGAGAAGATTATACTACGCCTAATCTAATGATAATCGGGGTCGGCAACATGGATCAAACGAGACTAAAATCTTCAACAACAACAACAACAGTGACAAAAATATCAATTAAACAAGAAATTTGACAAGATTATACTGTATCAGAAATCAACAAAAAAGTCACTACATAAACTCAATGAAGTTGATTCAAATTACAAAGGTGAAAGAAATTTACCACAGTTATCACTTGGAAGAGACAAAACCCTAACTTCCAAGTGAAGAAATTGAGAGAGGGATTCGGAAGGATGAGCTTGGGAGAGAAAGGGAAATAACGAACAGAAAACCAAAAGCGAGGGAAACTTTCAATTATAAAACTGAGAGACATGAATTCATTTTGTGAGATATATATAAAATTGGAAAAACCTTCAAAATTTATGCATCTAAGGCTTTGCCTTTGTTCGATAAAATTAGCGGATAATTGATAAAATAGTTGCTAACTTACGGCTATCGATGACTAATAGGTTTATGAATGATAACTGATAAACTTAGGGTGAGTTTGTTTCACCTTTAAAATAAATAGATTTTGAGTTAAAACAATCTAGAGATTTTTTTTAGAGATTTTTAAAAAAATCTAAAGCTATTTATGTTTGTTTACTATCATAAAAATTATTTTTTTTAAGATTTGATACCCTTACATTGAGTTCCTTGCATTTAGAAAAAAATAGATTTTAAAAAAGCTACTTGAAATAGATTTTCATTTTGAGGCTAAAAATGACTTTTTTAGCAAAATGGATTTTTTAAAAATCTAAAACAAACACAACAAAAATTAAAAAAGTGATTTTTTACTTTAAAAAATATATTTTTTTCAAAAAAATCCAAAACAAACGGGCCCTTAGTTGAAGTGTTTGATAAAATCGGTGATTCACAAAGTGTAAAATGACATAAAATGGTATTCTTATTGTCAAAAATAAAATAAAATGGTGTTCTTAATCCATAACAAAATTTACATCAATAAATATTAGGTATTCCGAATTTCGATTTTTATTTAGAAATTAATTTAAAATTTATTAATTTAGTATATTAAATAGTATATATTAATTTTATTCACTAAATTTCACTAATTTCATTTAGGTATTTATACTTTAAAAAACAATAAACATGGTAGCTTTCTAAGGTTTTGGCCGGGAGTCATTAGCTAGGGCTAGCCGCGGCCATGGTGTTCTCTTGCCCATGGCCTTGCGTGGTGGAAACTCCAATTGTCGCTCCAAAGGCACCGCAACAACAATTCGAGGGGATAATTTATCAATAAAAATTACAAAGGATGTATATGCCATGTGGTTAGAGAAATGCAAGCATCACATGCACGACCGACTGTTCTTGAACTAGAGTGACAAGTTGTACACATCTAAAGAAATAACTGCAAAATTATCGAAGCACTGGAAAACTAAGGGTACGTGACATATGATCTCCCTTGGTCATGGATTCTATGAGTTGTCATTCTCCTCATATGACGATGTGCGCGCTTCTCTAGCAATGGGTACAATTAACTTGAAACCGGGACTGTTGTGTCTTTCCCTAATGGTCCGAGGATTTTAATAAATATTCTCATCATCTGGAACATGCGCATGTTTGGATATGACTACTAGACTTGCCACATGAGTACTGGTTAGAAAGAACACTACCGGAAATTGCAGGAGCAATTGACACTCCTCTCATCATCGAGACCTATTTACCTTGGTATACAAGCTAACAACACCGCAACTCAGAAACGCACCTTTGGCCATTGCGCGGGTACTGGTGGACATAGACTTTACTCGTCAGCTTTTTTATAAGATCATGGTGGAGAAGGAATGTTTTGCTTTCCCTATTGAGGTGGAGTACAAGTAGCTCTCTGACTCCTGCTCACATTGTCAGATACTTGGACACTCAGTCACAAACTGTCGTTGGTTGCATCCGGAAAAATATTTGAACCTGGACAGAGATAACACTAAGAAGGTCCATGACAAGGGGAATAAGGTTATAACACTACAGATGGCTCAAACCAAGAAGTGGCAGTCACGTGAGAATCCACTTGGTATTGGTCATCTGTGCCTTTTGAGAAATTGGTCGTTAATTCGGAAGTTATAGCAACAGTTGGAGCGTTAGAGAAGTCACATGAACAACATGTTTCCCCTATTGTGATGGTTCTCATTGACTCACCTTGAGACAAGTAAGAAGGATCCCGTTGGCAAGTCTAATTTTTCCTTTCACTTGGACCTATACAATGTTTGCGATGAAATTGTTCGTACTAGTGGTGTTGCAAGCCCCTCCATTTTAGAGTCAGTGCAAGTCCAAGAAGATAATGCTGCAATTGCCTTTACGGTAGAAGTGAAGTAGTGATGAGGTGTTGTCGCAAGGGACAACAAATACGTTGGAAGTTGCGGCAGTGAGCAACTCTACTGCCAAACAGTTCGAACAACACCCTTTTGCAACTGTTACCCTGCATCACTGACCATTGGTTACTAGAAACTTGAAGGTCATACAACAAGCCTTGGTTGTTAATTATGATAATGATGAGGAGGGGTTTATTACTTATGTTTCAAAGAGCAGCTCCCCGTCCCCCCACCCCACCCGCAACATATATTTTTCCCTTTTTTTCTATATATATAATATATGAGTCAGTGGCAGAGGATTGAAGTTCCCTGGGATGCCGACCTAGTCGGGATGTCCAGCGGCTCCTTGATGCCTCCCTCACTCTTGATTCAGTAGAAATAAAATAAAATACTTTAAAAAAACAATTAAATATAACAATGAATAATTACCTTTTTTTTATAGACGAAATGACAAATAATAATATAATAATAATAGTATTTTTTTTTGTCATTATTAATGATAATAGTAAATGTTCACATTTTTGCATAAGAGAATGAGAATATTACTCCATCCGTCTCAAAATAATTGTATCTTTAGTATTTTTTTTTTCTTTCTCAAAATAATTGTCATTTCTTATTTTTTTTAGAATATCATTGAATCATTTATTATTTTTTTGACTATTATACCCTTATTTATTGTATTTCATCCAACTTAACTACCCCACTAACTACGATTAATAAAGATATTTTAGTAAATGAAATGAATTTTACCATTAGAATCAACATAATTAATCATTTCTTTGAAAAGGCATTCATGATTAACAGTTTTGAATTGTGAGTAGGTTCTACTGCTCCATATACTTCCACTGCTCTATAGTTAAGAGTTGGTAACAAAACCAATGCCTCACCTTCAATGACATGAATTTGAAGACTTGTCTTAAACTTTGCATAGAATTGTCATTAAAAACACTTGAGTAGAAGAAAAAAATATTCCAATTAAAACAGACACTAATTTGACATGATTGTATAAAGAAGCATGAATGAATGAAAAAAGATACTATGGTTCACAAATAATAAAGCATGAATGAATGAAAAAAAAATTACAGTTCACAAAGAGTAAGAAGAAAAGAAGCAAAATGGACCTATCAAAGTAAACAGCAAGGGCAGCAGTGAAAGCTGCAAACTGAAGCGGTAAACAGTAGCCAATAAAATTATCCTTTCTTCTTTTCTATCAAAATGTAGTTATAAATTTCAGTCTGCAACTGTAGTTTCTGCCACAATATAACGATTTTAGAGGACTCCGGAACGGCAGTTGCAGCCGCATCAGCAGTATTTGCTTGCATTTTACCAAAATATATAGTTCCGCGGTGTAACCAAAACCACAATTTAAAAACATACATGTCAATGTTTTTTTTGAAGAACATACATGTCAATGTTCTTTACTATCACAAGAAGAAGCATAAAGAGAAAAGGTTTTTCATTTTGAATCAAATTGCAGATCTATATATATAACTTTTGCAGGTTTTAGTTGGTCATGACTTATGATTGACTAGCAAAAATTTGAATCTCAAATGACTATTCTTTCTCTGTTGCCAACAAACTATTCAGGTTTTTTTTCTTCTCTAACTACACTGGTTTGTTCTGCACATGAATGCTAATTTCGCTTCGTGTTTAACTTCATTTTTCTTGATATTTTGTAGGATTCCTTCATCAACGTACTCCTCTTCTGCAATCGAAGTTTTCAGCAACAGTTGGTTATCACAGAGAACCATATCAACGTCAAGACTTGCAGATATCGATTTTTTATTTCTCTTAGATTAGTTGCCTATTTTAAATCCCGTCATAAAAACAGCAGTATTGGCAACAGTAGATTGCAGAAAATAATAGGTTGTTGGAACTCAGCTACGCTATAGTCCTATAGTGCCACTATAATTGCTATTAAACAACACTATGTAGTAATCAGCGTATTATACTAAGTACATTTACGTGATAATATCACGAGTTTTCAATGGATATTGGTGTAAAACTATTTTACACCGATAATGCATCTTCATTAAACTCATTTACATTACATGAATCTTAAAATTTCTATTCATAATGCCATATATTAATCATTCTAACAAGAGGAAAGAATTACACTAACTTCATTTGTTATCTGTTAATTTCAAATATACACAAATATTTTATCAACCAAATTCATATTGTTAATGGCCGTTGTGTAATAATATTAGACAAGACAATAGAAAAGCAAGTAAAATATAACAAACATAGATACTTAACATAGATAAGTGCAAGAAATATAGGAGACAAAACCATGATTAAAACATAACCAATATATTAATCAATTTGAATCTGTACAATTAACTACACTTCAAAAAAAATTAGAGAACTACATTAGGCTTCAAAAAGCACCGCTTCCAAAACAATTTTAGAATATCTTCGAATTCATCATTCACAACATGTTGTCCATGAAATTTCTTCATCTTAGTTCTTGTAACCGTTTCCTTAGTCGCCAAATCCGGAGAAGTTTTTTTTTGGAATTCCATATGACTCATCATCGATGGCGGAGGTGGAGGCGTAGTAGGAGGAGATGAATATGCCTGGTTGTTGTTAATAGGGACCGGGAAGAGGAAGACCCTCAACCTTGCAGGCTTTGGTGAAAAGCAACACATACGATCATACTCGGACATCATATGATCGAGATCTTCTTCGTTATAAACCGGGATCAAAGCATCGAGATCTTCACCAAGGAGTTGATACTTGAAGCAAACATCTGAAAACATGAACGTGGAAAGCTTTGCCATGAGGTCGGGGAATTTGATATTACTATAGACAGTGATGATTTTATTGTCGCCACCGATGTAGGAATGAGACGATGATCATGAAGATAAGTAAGCCTAGATTGGAATTTTCCGTCATAGATAATCATGAGCTTAACTCTCTTACTATTGGAAGGTGTGTGCTCCATTGTTTGAAAGTGTGTTTTGAGAGGGTAGTGAGAGTGAAAGGGGTTGAGAGAAGACGTATGAAACTGTTGGGACCATCTGTTTTATAACTACGTGAATATGTGAATTGTGAGCAATCCAATATTTATAAGTGTATTTGATTAATTGAATTTTCCAAAATACTAGAAGAATGAGAGAGAATTTATTTGTTTTTGAAGAACTTATCCCATTTGTTTTTCATTCACGTAAGGCAATATAGCTGGATTAACCGAATTTCCCAAATACTAGGGGAATGAGAGAGAATTTTAATACGAATACAGCTTATCCTAAAGTTTCTTTTCACTTGAAAATTCTTATCCCATGTTATATTGCCATATGTATCCCATTTAACAGATACATACATATACATATATATATATATATATATACATATATATATATATATATACATATATAGATATATATACACACATATATATATATAAGCCGTATAACACTTTTTGAAAGATATAAGCTATATAACTTATCCTACTTATGTTGTACGTGAATTATTTATTATTATTATTATTATTATTATATATTCCATTAATATATTTTTTTTGAAAGAATTAATATTTTTTTTAAACAAGTAAAAATGCAATATAATATTAAACCAACAATGTCACTACCTTGCGAAAAAGGACCACAAAAGATCAAAAAATAAATACAATTACATGTAAACACCCATACAAAGAAGTGGGTGCCGACACCAGTTGTAATAACTAAAACTAAAACTGTTTTGTTTTTAGCCACATAAACTGAAAGAATTAATATATTGTTTGTTGGTATTTAATCTTATATATTGCATTAATTTAATCTAGGGGTATTCGCAGTCCGGTTTGGATCGGTGTTGACATAAAAAGTTAACTGATCCAAAATAAAAATCATGTGCAGTTCGGTTCAATTTGAAAGATTATTCTAAAAAAATCCGATATGATCAAAATTTATGTGGATCAATTTTTGGATATCCAAAATGCGACATGTAATTTTGCATGGAGTGTGTATTGGTAATTTGACTAGATAATCAGGTGAATGAAGTAGATATTTTTCCAATTTTTACTATTTTAGAGATAGAGATTTATCAAATGCTTTTCTTTTATAATTTTTTTATGAATTTTATAGAAAATGTTAGTGGTTTTTTTTTTTTAGAAAATAATATACATTTATTTAAATTAATACAAAATGATGAAATAATGAACAAACTCACATATAGGAATTTTTTATTTTCACTCTTTTTGCTCACGTATATCTTCTCTCTTCTAAAGGTGAGAAAAACACAAGAATGATGGTTAAATTGTGTTGGTTTTTTGTAGTTTCTTTTTTTGTGTGTTCAAAACCTGGTCCGAATTTGAGGTATACAGATTCTGACTCATAGTCTGATTGCAGCGGATTAAGTACATAACACAAAGATAAAGAGACAGGGAGGGAGGGAGGGAGGGAGGGAGAGAGAGAGAGATAGAACAATTTTTATACTGGTTCCTCCCACAACACATGAGTAGTCCAGTCCCCTTGCACTTCCAAAGGATTTCATTATAATCACTCTGGAATACAAATTGTTCAAAGACTCTTCCCAGAGAATTCTCAATGCTCAAGCACAATTGCAAGAGACTTATATGCTTAAGCACAACTGCTTAAGACTTCCTTCTCTAGGACTCTACCTAAAGACTTCTTGGTCAAGCACAACTCCAAGAGACTTCTCCTTACTTTAGGACAACTCCTATAGACTTCCCTTGCTCAATCACATCTGACTGAGATTTCATAGGTGCTCAAGGTTTCACCAAGAGACTTATTTGCTCAAGCACGCAAGTGAGAGACTTTCTAAAATGTCTGATATGGATAATTCTGTTGAAATGCCCTTTGAATTTCCTTTGCAAGAAAGAAGAATTATATGTTGCATTCTCTTTGTTCTTGAGGTCCTTTGTCGGTTTGAACTCGTAGACAGAAGAAGACAAAAGAATTGTTTTATCAGATACTATGATAGAGACAACTCATAGAATAAGACAAAGCTTACGTGGATTATGGGTCTCTCATATCCAAGTATGCCAGTCAGCTTCTACGTCTGATGTCTTTCACAGAATCTGTTGAGGTAACTCCCCAACTTATGTGAGACATCCTTCTTCTAAGGACGTTGATTTCTGGTTGACCTCCCTTTAGATCTTCTATCATAGTCTTCTAAGCTTCTCATATTCCTTCTGATGCTCTTTATATGTTCATTCTTTATGATAGACTTATTCTTAGATTTTGCACACTTGAACATATGTTAGTATTCCAATTGTTATTCAATACTTTGTTATCATCAAAACTCTTAATAACTTGTATAAACTATTTTTGTTCCAACAATCTTTCCATTTTTTATGATGGCAAACACATGTATTTTGAACAATTGTTGTTAATTTAATTAATAGTTAAACTTCAGTGTCTGAGGAGGTTTGTAAGCTCTCCCTAAATTCTAATCCTAGATAATTAAATTCATTCTTAAAAACTCTTGAATGCATCAGAACAAATAATCAAAAACATATCAGAACACTAAAAGTCATATATTGTAAAGTGCAGAAATAAGAGTACAAATAAAAACAGAATTTAAGAGTACACAACATGAATTGCATAACATTATCCTTTGTTTCCTCTTAATAAAAAAACCTAGTTTTTCTTCTTTTCAACCATCATCGGAATCAGCCTCTTAACATTATCCTTTGTTTCCTCTTATGAAACCTCCACCCTCCGTTGAGCTTAAGATAAACCTTGCACTTCTAGTTATGAAGACTCTTGTAAGTTTGAAAGAGAAAAAAGTTGATTTACTCCTTCATACTATCTAAGAGTGTAAGTGCTTCAGATAAAATTAATGAATATGAAAAATCAAACCAAACAAAATTTTATCCAATTTTTTCTGGTTAAGATGAAAAACTCAACCAAAAGAAAGGAAACTAAATTGGATCGATTTTGTTCTCGATTTTTAATTTTGAGGTTATAATATATTTTGGTCATTTATATGTTACTGTAAATTCATTTTGGTCATTTATCTTTTTTCTAAATCGTTTTAATCCTTTATCTTTTTTCTAAATTATTTTAGTCATTTATCTTTTTAAAATGGTACTAATGTATTAGTCCTTTTAACATACCAAAACGAATGAAAATAAAGACTAAATATCACACTTTTAAAAGGATAAAGCATTAAAACGATTTAAAAAAAGAACTAAAATGGTTTTAACAAATAGATAAAAGACCAAAACAAATTTTTAATACAAGATAAAGGATGAAAATTTTATTTAAGCCTAATTTTGATATCCAATGAGTTTTTTTTTTCGTGTTCAACTTTTTATACAACATAGTCAATAAAACAGCTATATGGATTTTTCTAACGTATTCATGATTGCACACAAAAAAAGTCATTAATTTTCTATCTAGTTTTATTGTTCGATTTTTTAATTTAAAAAACGACTATCTCTTGTCTAATTACCTATTTTATCCGGTTTCCTCCAATCTTTCCCCCCAACAACATAATTTTTTTTTATTCTCACTAGCAAATTTCTGCTCTTTTTATTGGATTAAAATTGAAAATTATGAACTATGATTTTTTTATGAAATTTTGATTTTGATTAAAACTAAAAATATAAATATATGTTGCTTTCTAGTTAAAACAAACCAAATTAAAACATGATTATCTATTTCAATAACACCAACTACAATCTTTATTATAGAAAAAATTGTTTAAGGATACAATTGAATAATAAAAAAACTAAGTATAAATATACTCATTTTGTTTGTTACACTTTTTAAATGATAAAAAAATATCAGACATATATATTCATATTGTGTTTGTAATATTTTTTTAATATTTAAATTTATTCTTATCTATTTGTTACATGTGTTATTTGTATTGAAAATTGAGGATATTTTTGGAAAGAGAAAAAATCAGCCTAAAAGTGCTGAAAGGTATAGTTTTTTTTATATATATTATATATTCTTTTGGTTTAAACTACTCTTATCTCTTCTAGTTCTAGAGAATCTTGCAAGCTTATAACAAAACTGATTTACCCTTCATGTTCATGCTCCATTTAATAGTTTAAGTGGTTCAGACACAATCGATAAACTTGAAAAAACCAAACAAAAAAGTATCCAATTTTGTTTTGTCATGACAAAAACTTAACCAAATCAAAGGAAACGGAACTGGATTGATTCAATTATTAGTATTTAATTTTAATATCTAAGAAATTGATGTACTGAACCACTAGATTTACTAAGGCCAGACACAAGATTATACTAACATCAACACTCAAACAACATGAGTCATCAAACTCGACAAAACAACAGTGGAGGAGGAATGGGTTGGAGGGTTGAGGAAGCGAAGCTGTTGTCATCTCACACTCGACAAGACACATTGGTGGTTTCTCCCACTCAACGGCGGCAGGGGATGGGTTGGAAGGTTGAGGTAGTAAAGCAAGATGCCATGCTAAGAAGGAAGATAGGGTACTCAATAGAGTGTCGAATGAATTGAAAATGAGAGTTTCTACTTTCTAGTTATGAAAATTACATTTTTTATTGCATCCCCTGAATCAATCAACCAAACCAAATTTGGTTTAGTTTAGTTTGGTTCTACTTTTGAAAAAAGATGAAAACAAAAGCAGGCCTAACTGATGTAGATTTTATCGGTTTGAATATTTTTTTCAACTGAAAATCAACCCTACTGAATTTTTACACCCCTAGCTCCGTAACTCCGTTAACAAAATTATAGCTTTTTTTAAGTTATTTGTTTGGCGATCCTTTATCCCCCTTTGTCAAATTCTTTATTTTCTACCCGACTTTCTTATCATCCATAACCGCACCTCAAAATGAATCATCCACAAGGTGAATGTTAAGAACAATTTGGTATGAAACATCAAACAATACAGTGCAAAATGAAAAGTTAAAACCAGTCCAAATTCCAAAAACAGTAATTCAACGTTAAAAACAATGCATGTGGTCTTCTAAGATGAAAACAGTCTTGAAAACAAGTAACCATGACAACCTTGCACAGTATCTAGAAGAGGCATAGTTTGACATGCTTCCTCAACGTCACGATTCATCCATTTTTCTAATATAACTTCAGCAATAGGAGCAACTTTATGCTGCAACAATGCTGCACCAAGGGGTCCTATCAAGTTCAACCTTGTAGCAGCAGATACCACATCTCTCATTGTTATGAACATGAAAGCTCTCTGAGAACTTGTACTATCGAATCCCAACGCTCCACACGTTAGTCCAAATATAGGAGCGTGATGAAAAGATACAGTCCCTAACTTCAGAGAAGAATCTCTCATTGTTTTGAGAGAGGGAATCTCGGCAAACACAGCTGAAGCTACCCTCATTAATGCAGATCCTTGTGAGATTGATGCCTTTCGACCCACTTCATTAGTAAGGGTAGCATCCAATATCCTGTCAAGTTTATGCCAGGTTTCCATTTTCGGTGACAAGCAAGCCGAGTACACAAAAGGAAGGAACAAGCTCCCTGTATTCTCCAATACATGAATAAGAAATGTCTTGAGCTCATTTGAATCAGACACTAAGCGGGACTGAACTGCTGCTTCAAGACCAAAGGAATGAGCGAACCCTCCGGTAGGTAGAATAGAATCCAACAGCTGCCATTGACTCCACTGTAAAAATGGGTTTTCAAAGACAGGTTTGTCGCGCTCTTCATTTGTTTGCATTATCAATGATATGATATTCCTTCCAAAGTTGACCAGGAATGTCAGATTACTAAAAGTACCTATAAACCAGATTTATGCCATTCAAATTTGTAAACAATCTAAAATGTTACAATAGACCATTTGAAAATGTATTGCATATGCAAGATCTTTTTTGGGTGAAAAATATTGGATATGTAAGATAAAAACTTATGAAGCCTATTCCATTATGCATTTTTCATGTCCAGTGAACAAGTGGAAAATTGATTTGTTTTTGAAGGAGTAGGAGCATCTAACATAGTCTAATGTGCAAGTTTCCTGAAACTATATCAAATGTACATCTCTGAAAAGAATAATCTTTTTTTTTCTCTTTATCTTTCATCTGGCTCTTTCTCTTACAAGAAACTGAGTATATTTCAGTCCACTCAAAATCACCATCTAACAGATGTTTTTAAGCTATATATTAGCTACTCAATTAATAACATTTAGTAAAAATAAAAATAAATAAAAAAAGATACAACACACCAAAATGCATGTGAAAATCAAAAAGCACTGCAAAGTAGGAAATTAGAACAATTGAATAAAGGAAATATTCCATAATGTGATTGAGATTAATTATTCTGCAATTACAAGTCAATCTGATGTACCATGGCATTCAAACCTAAAATTATCATCACACCCAAAAAAGAAAAATTAAGACTTTGTGTTATTGGGATTCCTTATTGTCCTTATACATAAAATGGAAGCCCATGACACCCCTATATTCTCCAGTTCCAAGGCAGCGGGAGCAGTACGTAAGACCACTTCCGCCACAAGTTCTACACCAATTTGGCCATTCACCTTTCGGAAGCATTTCCAAATGTACCATATTCGTCCTTCCTCGTCCCTGACAACAATGGCAATCCACTCTTCCACCCCCCTCACATACAACACAAGGTGGATCGGGCTTCATTTTTACTTTCCTCCGAACATTCGACTCTGTCCTCACAACCCAAGATCGCTTTCTGATTGAGAGATGAGGCAATGTACTACGGGGTTGATATGGCGGGAAACCATTAAAATCTGTTGCCTCATTTCGCACCGTTGTTGATAAACTCAGAGTCACAACGAAACCCATCTATGCCAGCAGAATTCAAGTAAGTGTCTACAGAAATGGAATCTGAAACAAACAAAGGGTACCTACTTACTTACTGTGGACTTTCAACAAACATTTGATGAACATAGGCTTGAGGGTATCCAACAAAATTCCAGGTAGGAAAGAATTTATCTACTTAAGTATTTATCTTTATTCTGAGGTTAATTAATTGAATCAAAGACAGACAATGAAATTGAAGAAGTTAAATATATAAAAAAATATTGACAAAATAATTTAAGCTGAAAAGTGAAAACAATAAGAAGATTATTACAAGGTGGAGCTGAAGAAGTTTGTGCTGCTGCTGCTGCTGCTGTTCAGATTTTCGTCTCCGACTCACTTCTGCTACACAAACCGAACACGGATTTTGTTTTCATTTTGAAATAAATCATCTTCCGATGATAACTTAAAAAATCATATTTTCAACTTGTGATTTTTTTTCTTCTTTTTAGTAAATAGTGGTAAAAAAAATCAGAGATATTTAGATTATGAATAAATTTTATTTAGTCAATGAAGAGATATTTGTGATGTAAATTTTTAATTTAAGAAGAGGGTATTGTACATAAATGTTAAATTTCATAGGGTATTTGCAAAGTCAGTAAATTTTCAAAAGTAAAAATAAAATAAAAAATCAAATTTAAAAATAGACAATTACCCACGTGACGGGGTATGACTTTTCTGACTATGTGGCAGCGTAATGTAACAGTTAACGGTCACGTCAGTATGTTGGATATAGGAGATTAACTAAGGGGGATGTATTAGATCATGATTCTAAAGGATTTTAAAAGACTTTTTAATCATCAAAAAGTCTTGTGGTGTTCAATCAAGACTCTTTCCAATTTAAAAAAAGTCTTGTGTTATTCAATCAAAATTCTTTGTCATTTAAAAAAAGTCTTGTGGTATTCAATCAAGACTCTTAATCACTTAAAAAAAGTCTAGTGGTATTCAAAATCATTCAAATTTCGAAGGATTGTTTAATAAATCAAATTTTGATGGATTTTGTGGGATTTTCTAGTAAAATTTTATCATGAAAAAATCTTTCATGAAAAGATGAGATTTCTTATGATTGTTTTTTTAAAGATTTTACTATCCCTCTCTCTCTCTCCTCCATTCTTTCTTACTCTCTTTTTCCTCTTCCCTCTCTCTTCCTCTCTCTCTCTATATTCTCTCTTCCCCTCTCTCTCCTTCCTTCTCTTTCTCTCTCACTCTCTCTCTAGCTTTCCCCCGTAAAAAAATAAAATAAAATAAAAGAGTCTTTATTGAGATTTTGTGAATGAGAGTGTGTTATGATCATTTTTTTTTCAATTATTTCTTAAAATTCATAAAATCTGTCGAAATCTCTTGAAATTCATAAAATCATTTCAAATCCTTTAAAATCTTATGAATTGAATCCATTGAAATCCTTAAAAGTCTTTTAAAATCATTAAAGTCAGTCATCAAAATCCTGCAAAGTCTTTTAAAATCCTCAAGACTTTTTTAAACAAAAATTGTCCTTTAAAATCCTAATCCAATACACCCTCCTAAGGGTGGTATTTGACGATTTCATGGTTTTTTTTTTGGTAAGTTTCAAGGGTTTTGACGAAAGTTACAATTTTTTAGAGTTAATTTACTCTTTACTCAATTAAATAATTTAAAAGACTTCCGATATAATCTAGCCAATAAACAATATATCATTCAATTTTTAAACTGTGTCGCATAAGTAAAATGTGATGAGGGAATAATTAAGCACGCAATGTTTAGGAATTGAGAGAGTATTATTGAAGTTATAACTCCTTTTTTAAGTGTATCTTCATTTTATTTTGGAGGTTTTTGTTTTTTTTTTGGGGGGGGGAGGGTTATCCACTTATCCTGTACTTGGTGATCCTGTTTTCACCACAGTTGAAGACCAAGAAATGAGAGAGGTGGAAAAGAAATTGATAGTTGCAAGACAAGAACCTTGGATATTTTCTTTAATAATGAAAGTGAAATTCAGCATGAAACATTCCTTGTTACTTGGTCAGTTGGTTGTCAATTTTTGTTTTTTCTTGCTATAGTGAAAAATTCTCTGTTTCCTAATGTTGTTCATCTTGCTAGATGGAATCATATTGCTTTAGCACCTGCTGTTTTAGCTAGTCTATACAAAGATCTAAGCTTTTTTAAGAAAACAATCGTTTGTTTGTCAAAACATCCGACTGGTGGTGATAGATTTCCTGTGGAGGTTACTCTTCAACCACCTTTTTTACATGGTTCAAATTTGAGTGTGGGAGAGGTTCAAAAATTTACAAAGGCATTAGAGTTGCTTGTCGATGATTTTCTTTGGCGTCCATATGTCAGATATGGTGATAATTGTGGAAAGTTTTATCCAAATGATGGAATTTGGGTACCATTTAAGACTCATTTGGATGAAAAATTATGTCATTAGTTACATGCTTGAGTTTCCGAGCTTATTGGATTTGACTCTATTGAACAATATCTACCACATAGAGTTGCTATGTAATTTGGAATGGATCAAGATGTTTCCAAGTTATGTGCCTAGGTTGAAGCTAAATCAATTGCTTGGAAAAACTACTGCAATCCCATATCTGATAAAAATTTGTATTTTTCACCAAGATTATTTGAGGCAGATGTTACCGAGCGTTATGCAAGGTGGTGGAAGCAATCGGTATTAGGTTGCGACCAAATTTTGAAGAATATTGCGCGGAAGAAAAGAAGTGCAAACTCAAGAAAACGTAGACCTTGTGTAGGAAAAGCTAACAGAAGTGATATTGATAATATATATTGGTATTCCTAGTGTTCTAAGGAATCAACATAAACCACCATCATCATCTTCTTATTAGAACTCTATTTTCTTTTTATACTCTTTATAATACTCATGACAGTAATGGATGGTCTTTTCAAACCCTATATTTTGTTGATAACAAATGAAAGGGAAAGTAATACTAGTTTTTGTGAGTTGTGCTTATGATCATGCCAAAATGAGATATTTTTCTATGCTTTAGAATTTTCTTTAGTAGTATTGGCATGACTAACACATGTTTTGCTGGTTTATGATCCTCTCTTCCACACCAAGTTTCAGATCTAGAGAACCATTTGAGTAGTACTTTACCTAAGTCATTCACTTTCTATTATACAAATGACTGGTACTGAAATTGAAATGTCCTCACACTACCATACCAAAAACACGTGATGGACAAGTACAAAACAATGTTCCAAGGACTTCTTGAAGCAACAATTGCTGCCTTATCTAAAAATTGAGGTTTAATTGCACTTTAAACTCTCCAAATATCACGATTGTGTGATTTTGGCCTTTCACATTGTATTTAGCGATTGTCGGTTTTATGTTTTTCCTTTTTGAATTTGGTAGTCCATCTCCCGATTTTGAAACCTTTCAATTTTATCTAAAATTTACTTTGAGATGACATCATTTATTGACGTGATATTTAATTGTCATCATCGGCGTGACTTTTCTTTATAACTTAATAAAAATTATGCTATTTTAGCGTAAAATTGGAAGAGAAACACCAAATCACAAGGGAAAAAACATAAGCGCCAAAATTGCTCAAAAAATGGAGGACAATATCGCACAATAACAATGTTTGGGGCCAAAATTGTTAGCTTTGACCGTAAACAAATCCCTTGAGACATACCGTTTAAAAAAAAACTACCTTGTGTCAATTTATCACCCATACCAAATTATGGAAGAAGAATAATACCTCAAACTGCAAAGATGATACAACACATAAACCCACTTGGGTTGGTCTGGTGGTATTGGCTTGGGACCTGGAAGTGTGCTCCTCCTCGAGGTCTCAGGTTAGGTGGGCTAGTTTAGTTTCTTCAACAAAAAAAAAGATGATACAACACATAAAATAAATGCTACATATTTGACGGTGCCGAACTTTTCCAAATCGCCTCAAACACACCCTCTTCTCCTGTGTAGTCCTATCATCCTCCCAAACCATCAATTTTTCCAACTTCTTGTAAGACAACTTCACCGAGAACACTCCCTCTCCTCCGCTTTCAACACCCACCCATCAATATCATCTGACCCTCTATGCCCCTCCAAATCCTCTATCAAACTAATTAGAAGTTCCTCCTCCAACACAAAAAGATTCCTCCGCCAAGAGAACATCCAACCCCCTCTCATCTTCGCCGTCCTCATAAAATCCTCCACACAACCGTCTTTAGGATTTGAAATAGCAAAATGACTTGGATATTTACGATAAAACGGAGCATCTCCCCTCCACGACATCTTCCAAAAGTAGTAGAGCTTACGTACAACATTCATATTTTAAATTTTATTTTAATTTTGAAATTAGTCATGCTGACATTGTAAGCTGGGTATTCGTATGTTACGTCAATTAATTGTGCCACTCATAATATAAAAAAAAAAAAATTAATTGTGCCACTCAGCTTAAACTTGTGGAAATCTTGAAAAGACTGCAAAATTGTAACAAATTTTTTCCTTCTGTAAAAAAAAATTCAAATATCGCTCAATAGTAATTTTGAATATCAAAAGAGAATAAAGTCCAACTTTAATTTATAGTATAAAAAAAGAAAAATTAACTTTTAACCTAGTGTTATTTATATATGATATCAAGGGTACTCGTTAACATTTTCTTCCCAATATATGTTCACTAATTATAGTCATTTATCATTTTAGTTGAGTTGGAAGAATGCATCAAATTAAGATTAACACAAACATCCATTAATAAAATTTGCTATTCTATTTTTATTCAAGAATATATATATATATATTGGTAATCCTAATTTTTTTTTTTTAAATTTGTAAGAAAATAATTTGTTGACAAAGCTTTAGCTACTAAAAAAGTGATGGTTCAAGGGTTTCCTATTTTATCCACGTATTGAGTGTTCAAGCTCTCTTACGTTAAAGACATTAAGGATTTCCTATTTTATCCATGTATTAATATTAAAACAAACATCCATTAATAAAAAAAATATTATTGACTTGGCAAAAGAAAAAAATTAAGCCGTGTTCCATCAATTTCATGCCCTCACTTGAGAAACAAGTTAACGTTAATAGCTCAGCAACTATTCATGCTTAATTTAATCCTTTATAAAGTCCCGTTTATTTCCTATTCTAGTCAATGTGGGACGTTTATTAAACTCGCTGTCATTATTAACGATTATATCACACTATGATGATCTAAATATGTTGCAGTTGAAGCCATAATTCTTCAAACACAAACAATTATTGTTGTTATAGGTGAAAACTATATAGTATTGGGTCGAAACACGATGCTCCCAATGAGTGTTTATATGTGTGAAACATAACTATAAAACCTATCTTTGCAGGCATGTATTTTTGCTTTAATCAATTAACGAGTTAGAATATATCATATCGGTTAATTTTTTATTGTTAATTAACATAAATTTTAGATCACTTTGAATACTGCTTTAGAAATTTACTTATGGTGTGCAGAGATCAAGTGAAACATAGCTAAGTGTAACATCTTAACTTAAATTCACTTTTGACCCATGCCATCAGTGCAATTTAGTTTCTTCTTTTTGTTTTAGCAATTTTGGTCCACTGCATTGGTTCCCTTTTTCAATTTAGTAGTCCCATTCCTATTTTCCCTCAAATTCATGCTAAGAGCACAATTAATTGACGATGAAGCAATGAAATTATGAAGACTGTCCATATAAAAAACAACAGGAACTCAGTCTATCTTTTTGTGACTATACTATCTTTTTTGTGCTGCTTGTTGTTTTTTAACTAAATAAATATTTTTATTTATAGCGTAACGATTATCATATTAAAATGTAGCACGCACCGAAATAACGTATCGACTATGTATACTCTTTACATGCCGAATACTTGAAGAGTAGTGTACCACTTACCCAAACACGTACCATATGTTGGAAGAGAATTACGAACCATGTGACTATTAGCCTTTAAACAAACTAAACATCATATAAAAAAAAGTTGCAGTACCACACAAATGATTATACAGTCTTCACTAAGAGCGTAGCAACATCAAAAGCTTGACATCAGCCACCTCGCCTCATAATTCAAAGCTGTTGGCCCTCCCTTACCATTCCTATCGGCAAATGCAATAGTTCGGGTTCCAACACCATTTGTAAAACAAACAAGTAGGAATCTTAAATCTAGTTAGACTCCATCTCTAAAAGAGCGCTTTGATCTTCCGCACAATTTCCTCATTTCCACTAACATCACTCTTGAAGATTTTGTTATTTCTAACTTGCCATACAACCCACAGAGTAATATGCCAAATAAGCCATAATCTCTTACAAGCCTTCTTGTACCTTCCCTCCATCCCCAACAATCCCAATGAATCAACAAATTAGGAGGCGTGATAAGAGAAGTTTCCATCCAATTCATTACCTTTTGCCATATCGAGCTAGTGACCTCACAACGAAGGAAAAGATACGTAGTTGATTCTTCGCCTCGGCCACACAAGACACGCGTAGTGGATGCCTCCGGAGGTAGAACATTGCACCTAGCAAGATTAAGACAAATTGGAACGTGATTATGAAGAAGCTACCAAGAGAAGGCCAGCTTTAGGCATTTAAATAAATTTTTCAAAAATCTTAAAATTAAACAAGATAAAGTGCTGGTATACTGATCATTTGTTATACAGGTTCTTACTATCGTGTCCTTGATTTTTAAGGAAACAGGAACATAAATTTGACGATGAATCATGACCGTACAATCAAAGCGTGAGTAATTGTTCTAAGTTACCAAAGAAACAAAGACGTATGTAAACAATGGACCCTTATGAAACTTGATCCAACACAGCAATTTTTTATCGGTCAAAATTTATGAGAATTTCACTGCTTGAAAAAAAAGTCCTAACATATTCCTTCAAAAAACAAAAGTCCTAACATATAAAAAATGAGACTAGAGTATAGTAGTTGTTCGACCATATCTAAACAATAAAGAATTATATTAAGTGAGATTGAAAAGAGAGTATTAAGAATGATTTTTACATGTTTGCTATGCTTTAGTACACTCTCTAGCATTAATCTAAGAGAATTGTGAGGTGTCCTTAATACTAATAGACAGGACTACTATATTGACTTACTAACAGAAAGATGAAAATAAAAGATAATTCTTATCATAAATTAATAAAGAAAACAAATAAGAGATGATTAGAAGAAAGTTGTACTATGATCAAATAATGTCAAGACCTAATTGAAAGCAAATTGTTCTTTTTTCTTTTAAAATTGTTCATTTTTAAAAAAATGTTCAGCGTAAGTTAACTTACGTTCGGTTTTTTTCAACAGTTAACTTACGCTGAACAATTCTCAGCATAAATTGACGCACGCATGCATCTTTATTAACATAATGTTTTTTTTGTTGAGTAAATTAACCAAATGTTGTTCAGCACCTAAACTTAAATAAATATAAGCTAATTTACCTTTTTTTCTTCATTTGCCTCCAAACAAGCAGTGAGTTTTCAAATAATATTGCAATTTGTTAAGTGCATTAGGACCACTAACTTGAATAACTCCACTAACTCTTCTTCTCTTACTTCATTTCATTTAACATTTTCAATTGATATTCTGAACGTAATCGTGGATCATGCAAGTCCACATTTATTTTCAATTGATGACTTGAAAGATTATGGTTTGACTTCCATTGCACAAGTAATGATGATTTAGACTTATGAGACTTCTGGTGACATCTTGAACATCAACTTATCTTTTGTGGTCTTAATTGAATCCAATGTTGGCCCAACATATATGGAGGTCAAAGGCAAATTTTAAGATATTTTAGAATAGAAATTATTTATTAAATTAATATAATCAATTTTGTTTAGTGATTCTCTTTCAACTAAAATAAATTCATTGCGAAGACAATATTAATTTTGAACCATTTTTTAATTTAATATTAAAAATAGTAGAATATGAGGTCTTTTTAATGAGTAAAGAATTTATATTTGAAAAATAGTAGAAGACGAATTTTTGGACTATAGTTTGATGGCCTTACCTTACCCCTTATGTTGGCCTTTATTGAATCAGACAACTCATAGCATTAGTTGTTTGTCACAAACAATTCATAAGCTTCTCCATGGTCAAAACTAGTTGACTTTTT
Source organism: Medicago arabica (assembly GCA_946800305.1). Classification (NCBI taxonomy): domain Eukaryota; kingdom Viridiplantae; phylum Streptophyta; class Magnoliopsida; order Fabales; family Fabaceae; genus Medicago; species Medicago arabica. Next base: position 6,512,790 of record OX326970.1, read on the forward strand.
TTTTGACAACTCAAAACTAGTTGACTTAGAACTAGAAGACATTGCATACTAATTATTTGGCTTAAATTATAATTAAACTTAAAGTACACATTATGCACATTAATTAATTAAACGTGCAATTTTATCTATATGTTGGTTTTCCACTAGTTGATAAGGCTTTTATTTAGTGGAGCAACAATACTCTCATTGACATATCACCACAACTTGTGTATTACATTTTGGAATGGTGTATTGACTCTAGATTTGTGTGACAACCCAAATTTTTTGCAATAGTCTAATCAATGAATTTATCTTCTCATAAACGGCTAATGTCTATCTATGTAAAAGGGGAGGATTTGGCAACACTACTCTCTTTCAAACATTCTATTTATAGATAAATTTTAGGGTAGGGGTTAGTTTGTTAGTGGAAGAGATTTTTTTTATGAAGAAAAAAAAAGCTTATATTAGATTAAAATGCACCCCTAAAGTACAAGATATGTTATGTTGATGTCGAATACAAGGCAAGGTCAAAGTCTACGGAAGATAAGTTTTAATAAGTTTGTTTGAACTATGAGCCGTTTGATTTTGATTGGTTAATTCTGATTGTGCAAATGCAGGACTTTCCTAACCATTACAAGTTTGTTTTTCTTATCTACTTATGAATATCAGTCATGGACGGTTATGATTCACTTATGAAGTTCTCTAATCCAAATCCAACCTAATGATTGATCACCCCACCCAACTCTGATAAGATCAATAGCTAAACCTTTTTGTCCAAAGCTTCAGGGGACGTACAAAGGACCCTTCAACTTGTAGCCAAATGAACTGTAAAGAGTAAAGCTACAATACCTTAAAATTTCCATCTTCTCCTTTTGACAAAACTAAGTTATCAAATTAATGTACAAAAGAGGAAGCAAATAAAACTCAAGCTATAAAGCAACAAAACAAAATTTCCAAAGATAAAAGACTTAAAGAGACTTTTAATGCAATTAGTCCCCTTTTCCATCAAGTTGGGCTCAGTGGACCCCACATTTGATTAATGGGAAGAGAAAATGTTGCAATTTCTTTTTTTCTTTTAATATTAACAAAAAAAAAATGCACTAGCAAACTTTATGTGATAAATACAAGCACTAGCTAGCAAGGTAACACCGCCACCAAAATACCCTTATTAAAGGCCTTGGATAAAGAATTTCTACTTACAAGTTCCATTTCAAAAACCCTTTGTTTTCTCTTGAGAGTTCAAAGACTTATTCTCCAAAAAACTCAAAATTTCTAGCTATGTGGCATCTCTTAAGAAACCTTAACAACACAAGAAAGAGTTCAAAGGTGGCTGATGAAAACATGTTCCAACAAGGAAACAATATTGTTGAGGTACAAATATTTGGTCATGAGAGGAGAAGAAGAACACAACATGGTTGGGGGAATATTGTGTTTAGTATTCTTCAAGCTCCTATATCAATACTTTCATGTGTTTCTCATCCTCAAGTTAATGGTTCTGATGGTGTTTGGGTAAGTGGTGGTGAATTTTCACAAATTTCTGAAATGAATCATCTCATGGTAAATGATAGCATGAGATATGCAATTTTGATGTAGGAAAAAAAATGTGTAAGTATACCAATTGTTGTTAGGTTTCTCTCTTTTTCTTCCTCATTTTTTTTTCTTTTTCTTTGTTTGTATTTATTTTAGGTGATTGAGTGGATTATTATGTCAATGGAGATGTGAATATTAATGAAATCCTCCTTTTGTTCTTCTCTATTTAATTTCTCTATTTTGGGCAATTATAATGAGACTAATCCTTTGTTTAGAGCTACTGTTACACTTTTGATGGTGCTTAATTACACTTAAAACTTCAAGTCTTTTCAAAAGTGTGTTTTATGAGATTATTTTACTCATAATTTGGCTAAGCTTTTTAAGATTTAATTTGTGTTAATATCAAAGTTTTTTTTGAGGGAGTTAATATCAAAGTTTTGTTGATAAAGAAGTGTAGGTTAAAGGTGTTTGTTTGTGCTGTGTGGCACAATGATCCAACTTGTCAAGTTGAGAGAAGCCTCGTAGAACGAGGCATAAGAAAATGACTAAAATAGGAAATGGGTAGGTATATTTTAATTTATTTTCACTTTAATTAGCTAGTGTCACTATGTTAATTAGGGATATAAGCAACGTGAAAAGATGCTCTTTTGTTGTCATGTACTTCTATGATTTTGCTTTGATTTGATTATAATAGTTAATGATAATCACATAATTTTCTAATGGCAAGGCAAATGACATGGTACCTTCTATTTTTGACTAAAGACATCGCACCTTCTATTGAATCTCACTATTTTCCCTTTCCCTAATAAGAGGGTAAACACCATCTTCCTACTCCCGATGATTTATATTAGACTAGAATAAGAAGAATATAATTCAGATATAAAAGATATGATCTGAAAGAGAAGAGAAGAGAAGAGAAAAGAAGAGAAAAATTAGATATATATGTTATGATAAAAATGAAAAATAGGGATACTCCAAGTGACCAAAGTTTTAAGTTGCGACCAAAGTACTTGAGCAAATATTAGTGTTGTGAATTCGGACTCAAATCTCACACCAATGAATAAAAAAGATGTGTGGAGCAAGGGAAAGTGGTAACCACACTATCAAAGGGAACACAAGCAACAACAACAACAACAGACCTAAAAGGAACTAAGTATAGAGTGAATAACAATAACACAAACACTAACAAAGCATAAAGAGATAAGGAAGCTTAAAAGGGAAAACAAACACACAAGATATGGTAACCTAATTCAGCCAATATAACTTACTCTAGGGGAGAGAGCAGCTCTCCAATCCACTATGAGAATAAGTTACAAAAGGTTACAAGAAATCAGTCTTTGTTCCTAATCTCTACCCTTTACTTCACTCAACACCCTCATATGATTTTCCCTCACCCAAGGTGATTACAATGTTTATCCCAACCCAAGAGACTCTCCTTACAAATGTACTCAACCCTCAAGTTACTCCCTTTGTAAACCCTAGTCCTCTTGTTTCAGCTCTCCTTCAAAAAATGCAGAAACCACTTAAATACTAGTCACAAAAGTACCAAATCGTGTCACGATTTGCTCCAACCGTACCACGATTTTGCCTTTCCAACTGTTGTGACCAGTCACTTTCAGGTAAACTTGCTCAAGAAGTTGTCAAATTGTGTCACGATTTCCCAAATCGCGTCACGATTTTCCTTCAGCGGAAACCGTCCATTCTGCCAACCAAATCGCGGTACGGCTCTCAAAATCGTGTCACGATTTTGAGCATTCCCAGAATCACAATTTGAAGTCAATTACAACAATTAGTCTCATAGAGAGGGTCAAGTGAGCAAAGCTTGTAGAAAAAATCTAGAGAGTCATGGGTGTGGAATGAAGACTTTATCTATAGTAATTTTTCTATGAAAGTATGTACGCATTATATATCAGTCAAATTATTGAATTTTAGTGGTTAATAAACTTTAATTAAAAATAAATAATTTGAGATAATTCGAGATTTTGATTGTAATAATCATCGATCAAACTTCTTTACCTTTTCACAAACTTTAAAATATCAAGATCACTTCGTCTAAAACTTGAAGTTTAACATAGAAAAGACAAACAACCATTTTGCACCAAAATATAGCTTTGATTATCAATTTAGATTTCTCTTTCCTCTTACTTCCGAGAAGATGAAGGGGAAAATATATAGCCTCTATAATTACACTTATTATCAATTTAGCATCTTCTTTCACAATCAAAAAACAAAAAAATCAATTTAGCTTCTATATCTTCCCACATTTTTTGGTACAACCCATTGTTTACCTCTTAGAGAAGTGTAATATAATGTTCATGTTGAAACACTAGTTTAATTCTAGTGAGAAGTTGGATAGAAAAACATAATGTGAAAAACTAGTGTGTGTGACTTAAAAATGTCCCACATTGATGAGTCACCCCAACTAGCAAGTGTTTATATAGAGGTGGGGGGACCTCCAAGGGTGTGTCTTTGGGGTATCCACTTTTGTGAACGGGTGATCGTTTAGAAAAAGATATTTATTTTTTATCACTTGAAAATGAAGAATTAATTAATTAATTAATGATCATTATCCGAAAAGCGTTACGTGTAACAAATTAATTTGTTGCGACCCGACCCGATCCAAACCTAAACTTGCGGATCAAGTTGACTTAATCCCTAAGCTACTCGGTTTTAGGTTACGAACTCTCTCTATAAAAGGAGAGTTCGCCCCACTCATTATTCACACCGATATTCGCAGTCGATGATTCATGTGCCTTTCTTCTCTTCTCCCTTCAACTTGTGTTAAAGAGTTTCTTCTTCTTCTACTCCTTTCTTTGGTTTCGATAAGAGCGGCTACGTACCGTAACGAGTGGTGTTAATCAAACGATTAACCCATTTTTGAGGTGTATATTCTCGAACAATTACATACTGTGCAGTACGTAATTGAACAGTGATCTGGGCAGTTTTATCCTGGAGGCGGCGCGGTTGTTAGTATACCTTGCACAAACTTCGGTAATGCCGCGAAACATCTTAAAGAGAGCGACATTGTCGTAACTCAACCCGGTAATTCCTTTGGTAGTAAAATCTGATTTTTAAATACGAAAACAACAGTTACCTCTTTCACAATAATACAAAGTTACCCCTTATTTTCCCAAATAAGGGGTAAACACAATTTAACTTGTTAATGACATTTTTCCATTGTTCAAAAATTAAATTACACTTCTCTAAGATAAGGGTTGTTCAAATAACACAACTCAAAAAAAATTATAGAAGTCCTATGATCACCTTTGACAAAAAAAGAAGTTATAAAAGTCCCTAAAAAAGATATATAATGCAATATACTCTTGTGATCTTTTCTTATATGAGATAAATAGGTTAACAAATTTGATGTATTTTATTCATAATATAGATCAAATACATCTATTTTATTAATCTTTTAATTTCTTATAAAAAAACCGGAAGGATTCTATAAGTACGTCATAGTTGAAATGTCTAAATTACAAGGTTGAATGTCGTGATCAAGAAACCCAATTCTTCTATTTATATGTATAAGTTTTAATGATTATTTGTTATTTTGTCTATTAAAAAATTAAGAGGGAGTAATTTGTCAAAGAAAACTCCATAAAAATTTACACAATGCTTTACCTACTCATATGTATCTCCACTATCTCGAATTCTTAAGCTCTAAGTATATGCATATATTTATTTCCATAGTGCTATAAAGATTGTACTTTTATAGAAACGATGTATTTGCTATGGGTTCCCCATATTAATAATTCCATCTGTGAGTCGGTATCTATATATCTTTAATTTTTAATTTGATTTCAGAATTTATGTATTTACGTACATTAACAAAATACACTTAGTCCAAAGGCCTTCTACGTTTTCCAACCGAATAAATCAATAATTTAATCGACAAACAATCATTTTTTTCTTCAATTTAGTCCATAAACTATATAAATATTGTCGCGTCATTTTTCGGAGATCAATGCTATTTGATTAGCGTTTGACTCATTTTTTATTTCACGACTGAACTTTTAATTTTTCAAAAGAAAGTGGAAAAAGGTTCAAATACCACATTTATAAGATTAAGGGTTCGGGGGTTGGTTACATAAAGGGAAGGTATTAGCACCCTTTATGTTCGTAGTACTCTACGAGAACCTCTTGATTTTATTTAATTTTTGTGCTATAAACTTGCTTGCTTTTAAAAATAGAATTAGAATGATAAAAGAAAAGAGAGAAGCCTATTATCTACATTTTTTATTGATTTGAGAGGACAAGGTCCTTTGCCTACGTACCCGTGAGGGATCAAAACCTCGTAGTTCGGGGTTGAAATTGACGTTTGATTTGTTTTTGTATTTTTTATTAGTTTTGAAAAATGTTTTAAAATGTAAAGGCCAAAGTGGCAAAAATAGATTTTGTTTGTGTTTTTTATGTTAAAGAAAATGACTTGAATATATTTAAATGGATTGAAATTTGATTTAAGAAAAAAAATGAAAATGGAACGTCACATGATTGAAAATCAAGGTTTATTATGAAAAGAATTTTTTTGTGAGTTTATGATTATTTGCATGTTTTTGTTGTTTTTTATATAATAAATGAAAATTAAATTAACGGAACAAAAAAAATAAAAGCGCGTGGATTTTTGTAGTGACGTTGGATCACCACAAAATCTCTAATCTAATTTTTTGCATTTTTGGATATATATAAGGCCGTAAAGAAATAAAAGGACACACACACGCACACTTTTCTCATTTATATTTACATTGGACCTAAATACATTCTAATTGCTGGAAAATAAATAACAATAATAAAAATGCTAAACAGAAATAAAATAAAAATGCAAAAGTGCTAAAAAGAAATAAAATGCAAGAAAATAAAAGAAAAGGACAACCGAAGGGACAAAAATTACCGAAGGGGGCCAAGATTCCGAAGGGACCTTTCCGAAGGGACAGAAATAATTAGAGGAAGAAAAGAATAGCTCGTCAACACAAGCTAAATAGGGAGAAGAGAAAAAAATTCTTTGACAACTCAAGAGAACTTTTTGTGTGTCCTTCAAAAGTTAAACAAAGGCTCTTATTTATAGTGACAATTTAACTGATGACCGTTGAAAAAAAATAATAAAAATCTGCCAAGATGCATAATTAAATCAAATGTACGTTACTATTGAAAGCACATAAAGATACCAATTAACTTAAACAAAGTCAAAACTTGTTTTCAAAGACACATGCTGAGTGCAACACTACAAGCATTGAAATTGAAGATTATGATAATCTTCCCTTCTGAAAGAAAACATTGACATAAGGATCATTTAAGGCCATTATAGCAAAAAGAATGTTGTTGACCAATTCCGAATAGAAAACTGATCATGCCAAAAATAAAATTGTATAAAAGATCAAATATCATACATTATTTAGTTGGTCATGGAAATCAAATTGCTAAAAGCGATATAACCCATTAGGCTAAATACATATATTATAATTGATATTATATATAAGCAAAACAATGAACATTATGTCTTTCATGCTGAAATATATATTTTTACAAGCCAAAAATAATTATGCAATTTTCATGATAAATTTTGGCTTTTCATGCGAAAATATTTTCCTCAAAATAAACACGTGAAAATTGGATCTTAGGTCAAAAATTAGGGTATGACAAATATGATAAGTAAATCTTGAATTATATGAAATTTGTCAATTTAGTTTTTACTGTATATAAAAATCCATCAAATTAGTCTTAAGAATTTAATAGCCTGAACTAAATTGATACTAATTTATTATTTTCCAACAAAATCCTTCATGATTTCAAGATATATTCATCACCCACTTTCTATGTAATGAGTTATAATTAGTGACTTGTGAATCTTGCAAGATATATGTGAGTTTACATTTGACCAATACACTCAACAGTATAAGCTTTAGCTGTAGTTGGTTTTATTGGCTCTACCCTCTCCACGTTGGAAGTAAGTGTGCAAATTAAAATTGGGAAATTCTTATGTACCCATGTGAGGAAAAAATTAGGACGAGTAGCATTTTTATAAAATATTAAGAGTGTGAATATATATATAATCTTCTAGTTGAGACTTAAATTTTGATTTATCACGTTGTAGAGTTTAATGATCTCTTCTCTAGACTCAACCATTGTTGTTGGATATCGGTATCATCTAGATTAATTAATCAAAATATTGACGTAGCATGAAATGATTGAATGTTGAATACCTAACAAAACTGTTTAATATGAGATCGTTGTTCACCAATAGAATTTGCCGATATACATGCCATGGCAGTATTAGAATTTCCACGTTTCCATTTTCTGTGCTTATCTTTATCATCAATACTTGCTATGATTGTTTCAGCATTAGGATCGAAGATAAAGGTATTAAATGAGAAAGAAACGAGGAAGATGATTGGTCAGTTTTTATGTCAACATTAAGTGGGAAACAATGGAACATAGTCAACTATTATGGCTTTTATCTTGTCTTTCTTTGTCTTCATTAGAACTTTGCTGCCAACGTGCATTGTGAAGTGATTAGTAGTATAATACAAAATTTAAAACTCTTTAAATTCTTTATATTTGATAGATAAATTGAAAAATAGTGAGATTTAGAGTAATAACTAAGATTTTAGTGCAAAAGTATCGTTGTTGTTTGGATCTAAAAAATAGTTTTTTTTCTTTAAGAGAAAAAAATTGCATTGTTGATATGCATAAGTGATGGTGACTGTTATCCGTACAATCTATAATTATATTTGATTCTGACATTACTTGGATTGATCAGCTGAATGCTATTATCAATACTATGCCAATAAATACACATTAGCTATATATCTTCTTTTTAAAATTAATGTCTACATCTAATTGCAAATATTAATCAATCTTCTTTTTAAAATTAATGTCTACATCTAATTGCAAATATTAATCATTCAAAAGGTAATTGAAATTTATTAAGAAGATTTAGATTTTTTACTATGTATTTGTTGTATATACTGATCATCATAAAGCCTTAATTTAAATATATTTAAGATATTCAAATATCCATCACTTTGAGTCTAGAGCTGTCAAAACGGACGGCCCGGCCCGAACGGGCTTCGGGCTTTATCGGGTCGGACCAAAAAGCCCGGTTGAAAAACGGGCTTGAAAATATACTACCCGAGCCCGGCCCTCCACGGGCCGGTCCGTATTAAAAATTATATTTTTTTTATAAAAAAAAAAACTATAAAACACTCCTATAATTTTTTTATAAATAATATTTTTAATATGTTTAAATAATATCTAGCACAAAAATAAATTTGAAACATTTTCATACACACGTCGTAAACTAAAACGGCAAGGAAAACAATTTTAAATAATTTATATACGTTATGATCATAAATATTTATATTTATTCGATCTTTAAAATTATAAATAACGAAACGAGTAAATATAATTTTATATTACATTTATATTTGTGTTAATTCATTGAATTTTCACTTTTATTTTTTACTTTGATAATCAACTAAAGTAAATAATTATTTGAAAAATATATATAATTTATAGGATTTTTTTGTTATGCGGGCTAACGGGCTACCCGCGGCCCGTTCGGGCTAGCCCTAACGGGTACCGGACTTTTTAGGGCCGGGCTAAAAAGCCTTAATAAAATTCGGGCTCAATATTTAAGGCCCAAGCCCTATAATTAATCGGGCTAAACGAGCCGACCCGTACGGCCCGGCCCATTTTGACAGCTCTACTTAAGTCACATGTTGAACACTACTTATATCATTTAAAATGCTGTTTATTTTGAACTTAAGTTTGAATGATCGAGAAATCAAAGAAAATAAATGGTCCTGACAAAGCATAATAAATATTACATTTTGGGAATAATCATTAACATATGTGGACTCATTTGCCACCATATTTTAAGCACAAATACATAACACAATATTTTTTTTTACTAAGTAGCACAATATGTTTTTGGCTTAAATGCAATTCTGATCCTCTTATTTTTCAAATTGTTAATTTTTGATATCCTTTATTCAAAGCCAACTTTCTCATCCTCCTAGTTAAAAAGTCAACAAAAAAATTTAGTTCCCCTCATCTTTGAATAAACCGATCAGAAATGTCAATATGGTCTACACCATCAAAACCAATCTAGTACTGCAGTAAAGGCCACAGTGACTCGAAGCACGAACACAACATAAACAAATGACGAGCATCCTCCACCTGGCCGCATCCAGAAACACACTGACACGCCTCTGCATCAATAACACCTTGCGTTGCCAAATTTGATTTGGTAGGCAAGCGATCACGGAGCAGCCGCCAAGCAAAAATAGACACTTTTAAGGAGGTCTGTTTATGTCAAATTAAACAGGCATTCTGCAAAATCTAAGGAGTCTCCTGAGTTGTGAGCATAGCATACACCCCACGAACAGAGTAGCCACCGGAAGGGTCCGGTAACCACTGTCTGACATCATAAGAAAGAGGCTGCAAAGAAACATCATAAAGTAATAACCTACACTCCGCTGAAAGATCCTCCTCCCACACCCACAACCTCCTACGCCACTGCCAACCTTCACCCCCTTCCCCCCAACCGTGTAAAAACATGTCTTTAACCGTTATTGATTTATTCATAGCTAAATCAAATAACCTGCTAAAGCGCTACCTAAAAGCAACATCACCACACCAACGGTCATGCCAAAAAAGTGTGGCTTTTGATTTTAGCATTATACACAAAACAGAAAAATTACGCATGTGTGTAGCCTTTGGTTTTGTAACCAAAAACTACGCATATTCTAGCTTTTGGTTTTAAATAATAACATTTTTTTCAAATGATATTTTCCTAACGAATGTTAGTAACATTTACTTTAGATAACATCTGCTTAAGAAAATGTCATTTGTAAATTTCATATTTTTCAAATAATGTGACATACTTTATGTTATTTAAACGTCCTTATTGCTTCTTATTGTTGTGATAGTGATCACTTATCACTCTCCTCTACTCTATATGATGCCTTTCATTTTGATCTATCACCTTTATTTTACCGGTAGACTAAAGCATATGACAATTGTTGTGACAACCTTTTTTTTTTATTGGTCAGAAACAATAGAGACAAAAATGGAAGAGAAAAAATAGGAACATCATATGAGAATGAGAGATAAAATTATGAAGAAAAAATATGTCATAAAATAGTTGTACAAATATCATTTCTCAAACAAATTTGATCTTCCAATGAACCAGAGGATATTTTAGGTGTCCAAGATCCCTATTGTTGCCACTCTTCCTCGATGGCTACGCACTTAGCTGGAACGATATTAGGAGAATAAAAAATACCTTGGTTGTTAGTTAGTAATTCCATCACTATTCCACTATAAAAGATGGATTTGGCTCCCTCTAATGTGAACAACTCACTTTAAAGAGTAAAGTGAGTAAAATATCAATCATCGATAAACAAATGAATAATTGAGTTTTGAAATATAACATGAGTTTACTTTCTATACATCGACAATCTAAAATGATTTTGCACAAATGTCCAATCAGATCTCATCATTTCAATGTATTATAATCCTGTGTTGTCTAAAATATAAAATTTCATAAGACATGTGTAAAACTATTTTACATTGTCCAGCACTAGTGGATGACCATGATGCATCGACATGTTGTATTAAATCAATGAAGATAATGTAAATAACCACCAAAAAGTAGCAATGATCTTCTCTAGATCATGCTTGAATTACCGTCTTGTTTCTGCCTTTCTTATAGATTAAGTCATAGTTGAAGCCGCCCTATTATTAATACATGTAGGCACTTCTGTTGAAGAACTGGAATAACCTATTTTGATGCAACAAATATAAAGGTGACAACTTATTACATTTTCCTCTCATATTCTTTGCAGCAAATTACCACCTTTAAGAAGGTCATTTCCAGTGTTGTCAAATATCGGCCAAGGCAGATATCGGTTGTGGGTTAACCTATCCTTCTACGTGGCGCCATATCGCAGGTTTTTGGCTCTTTGCAATCCACCATCGACAACACCGGTCCTTTCATTGTATGCAGCTTTCAAAGATTCAAGCATGCCACAAGAAAATAGAAAAGGCACAAAAATTAATGCACAGATCAGATGTGCATTTTTCCAGTTGACATTGTTATTCCAATTTCCAAATCAATACAAGACAACTACTTAAAAGACAGCAGTTATGATAAATTAGGTTAACCGGCAAAGATATGTTTTTTGAGCTTCTATTACCAAAATCATTGTCTGCCCTTGAAAATCAACTGACTAGAATGTTATATAGAGAAAATAGTATGTTCTATATATCAAGATAGGTTACCTCCTACGAAAACACAGATCAAAACAAATGACAAAGGCTCTAATTCTCAACTTTACAACACAATAAGGTGTAGATTACATTTCCAAGGTTCACCCTTGCAATAATGCAGTCTAGCCTGCTACAAATTAAAACTACCAATTTCAAGTACTCAGCTTTTTGATTTTCTAAGGAAGTATTCTCAGATTTTGACGATACATATCTATATATCTAGATAATCTTTGGTTTCCATCGTTGTGAGTTTAAGAGTGTTGAACCTAATTCATATATCTGTAATTGTGGTTTAACCCGATTAGATATTTCCTCTTATAAAATATCTAGTTACCTATAATATTTATTTTCCCATCCTTCATTTTCACATCATCCAAACAAGTTAATGACTTCAACTGTACTTCAATTTGATGTTGCCCATTTATGGACAATCCAAACCAGGAGAAGTTTCCACGCTAGGAGACTTAACACCAGTGTCATAAAATATGAAACTCTTTAATTCTCAATGGTACAATTTGAACATTAACATGTTCCACTATGTGTAGAGCCGGCACTCTTTTATTGAGTTTCATTCTATCCGATTTGAGACTTCTCGCAAAAGATCTTTTTTCAGCCTGATTTCTCTAAGAACTCTTCTCAGTTAACAGCACTCTTCACCCTTCAGCTCTTTGTTTTTTTTTCTGCCCTCTTATATATTTTTTCTTGTTCCTCTAATTAGATTCTGTTACCTATAGCACTTTTTAGACTCTTTTTTTTAGCAACTTTATAGACAGTTATATATACTATCCTAATTACTGTTATTACATATATTATTTCTGCCTAGTTTCCCAAGTATGGAGTCCTTTGAAAACTGAGTCATCATAAGAGTTCAAACCTTACCATTACTTCAAATGTGGCATACAAATAATAACTAAAAATGGGGACATCAGAAAGCATCTGACTAGGTAGAGGGAACAGGAATACGATTGTGTTGTATATATATAATACCCTGAAAAATATAGTTTCCCTAGTTCTCCTAATTATCATCACGAGGAAACTAGAAAGTATATTAATAGTAACAATACAAAAGGCCTGAGGTCAATAGATTTGGTGCCAGGTTTTTACATAAATCAATGAGACTGAGGTTGACATCGATCAAATCATCAAATGTCAATCGGAAGTAATACAAAATAACAATTTCAGGGCAAGTTCTAAACAAGGAAGGAGTAAATCACACTATCCATTAAAGAAACCAAAGGATAAAACACCAATTGATTATTTTGCAGACCCAAAAAACAAAGAGTTGGTGCAGTTGAAGTTTATAGGGTTTTAACAAAGAGGGCGAGAAAGAATGAAGACTTTGAGTTGTGCCATTATAGTCTGATTTTGATATGATTGATGATTATGCTTTTATTTATATAAGAACTAAACAATAATTCTTATTTATAGTAATACAAGACTCCAATTCTTATTGATAATAACAAAGTAATATGAAAACTAATCTTATGTTATGTGGTAGTCTAAAATATTCTAATACAAGAAATTAATCCTGTGACTATAAGATAATCTAAGATACTCAAGATAATACCAAGGTCTTACAAAAATATCTATTGCAGAATGATAGCATACTGGGTTTGGGCTTTAGCTCAATTGATGTGGTGAATGGGGGATAGTAGTGACGTGGCAATATTCTGTTAGGAGGGATTTTCTGTTATGAAAGAGAGGATAGGGGAGTGAGTAAAAAGGCGAATTTTCGGCTTTCCGCCATGGTCTTCCATCTGCAATCGGTAACACTGATACATAGGCTTTATACTAATTTCTTTGTGAATACGCCCCATCTAGTGGGCAGGTTCAAAATATTTATGGTAAATAGCAAATTCTAGTGTCATACAAAACATATATAAAACTAGTGAAAACAATAATCCCATAGTTGTTGTCTCTTATTCTGCAATCCTACTCAAATAGACAATCAATAGATAAATCATACACAACAAATGAGTAGTGACTGACATTAAGGGCGACTTCTGTATTTAAATTTCAAATCTATCAAATTTGTTTCATGACACATGAATCAACTGATATTGTTTTTCTTTCTCTGTGATGGCCAATAGCTCTAAAAGAGGATAAAAAGCAATGCTTCAAACTTTAAAAATACAACATGACAAACAAAATGATGTATAAAAGCTATGCCCAATTTCATCGTTAACGACGGTCTAGTGTGATAAATAATACAAGGTGGAAACGTATCTTATTCATAATGTTTCCGCAAAGAAAAAAGAAGAAGAAGGAACGTAGGAGATACAAGGATTGCTCTATAATAACAATTAGATGGAATAAAAAAAACCAATGTATCGAATCTAACCATATTTTTCAATAATTAGACAAGAATAACAAGATCCTTACCAAAATTGACTGAACCCTGCTGCATCCTTAACACATCAATTGATTCCCTTTAAATGAATAACCTATTATTCTTCATTTGATAAAATCATTTTTCTTACATTTATTCTGGTACTATCTGTTAGATCAAATCCTTTTTGGTGCATTTCTTCAACCCACTGTTTAGCCTCATCATTTCTCCCATGATTTAAGAAACCACGTACCATGAAATCATATGTCCAACCATTAGGCTTACAACCCCTTTGACACATCCTATTAAACAGCTCACAAGCTTGGTTCATGTCATAATTAGCTACTCTTCTCAGCAGCTGATTGTAGGTGTGAGTGTCAAGCGGAAAGCACATCGCTATTAATTTCTCCAATTCCTCAATAGAATCGTTTACACTGAGACAACCAGAAAATGCACCAATGACAAAGCTCAATATAGAAATAGGAGAATTTTCTCCCTCTTTGGCTCCTCTTAAATGAACCAATATACCATAGACATCCGGCGATAATGAAGAATGCCAAAGAAGTGTGTTGCCAAGAAAAGAAGTTAATCGACGTCCCCCTTTCATATACACTTGAACAAGATTTATCGCTTTATGATATCTTTGCAATGAGCAAAGCTTCCACACAAGACTCTCAAAGCATTCAATGTCTGGATTTACACCAGCGTTTAACATTTCAAACAACAAATTATGTGCAATGTCAACCTTATTGGACTTGCAGAGACCAATAACCATGATACAATATAATTTTTTACTCACCACACCCAGGCGCCGGAGACTATTAAAGAAATTCAAAGCATAAAAAATCTTTCCATTTCTCAAATAACTATTTAACACAAGCCTTTGAGATAAAAGAGTGGGCACAATGTCATTCCTTAGCATCATGTCATATACTTCCCCGACCAAGTCTGTGTTATTGGCATGCCCAGCTCCATCGATGAAAAAGTTGAAAATCTTAGTATCAGGTTTACCTTGAGTCAGCAAGTCCAATAACTTGGTAACACGTGTTATTGGATTATCCATATCAAGTAATCTGCAAATAACAGCTCGACATGAGAACCGTGTCAATCTAAGATTCTTCTCTTTCATTTCAACAAGAAGGTGAGCAGCAATCTCTCCCTTATTTGATTTAATAAAAGCCTCAATCATTTTATCGTAGTACAGCTTAGCAGTTGCATTGTTATGCTTCACATGCTTGTCATAACCATCTTCTAATCTTCCAGCTTGGCACAAAGCCAATATATGCTTGGCATATGTGACAGGGCTCAGTGTAAATTCCCTCCGCTCCCAGGCAAGATCCATCAGCTCCTTCATCTCATCAACCTTGCACTCTCTGCACAAAGCATTGGCAAGTGTGGTAAAGGTTTGTCTATCGGGAAAAAGATCTTTATCATTGCCGATAAAACTTTTAAAAACACTGTATGCCTCCTTAACACTCCCATCCCAACACAGATTAAGTATCAAATACTTGTAAGCAATGGTATTCGGATTCAGTCCAAACTGAGACCTGGATTCGTACAATTGGAGCGCGACATTCACCATCCCAATTTTGCAAAAGAAACACAAGACAACATTCATAGTAACCCGATCAGGTTGAATACAAGACTCGTGCATATCCATCAACAAATCATAGACCTCGTGAAGCCGATTCTCCCTCAAAAGCCTACAAATCAACATGTTATATCTATATAAACGAGGAACAAACCCTTCAGTATCTCTCTTCTGTCTAAAAAACTCCAAAGCGTCGTCCAACCTACCACCCTTCACAAGACTCTTTATACAAACCCCATAAGCATGTTCCAAAGGAACCAACCCCGTGTTCCCAAACTCCTTAACCAACTCAACAGCATGCTCAAACTTTTTCCTCTCACATAACAAACCCACAAGCATACTCACCTCAGAATCACGCAACTTTTTCCCACTACCCAACATTCCGTTAACATATTCCTCCACCTCATCCAACCTACCCTTCTTACACAACCTCTTAACAACAATGGTATCAGTAACACGCGTCGCATACCCTCTAATCCGAATCTGATTAAGAATGACATCAAAACTATTAAAATAATCATTCTCACCAAGCGCATTGAGTAAAACATGATAAGCAAAAGCATCCAAATCAAGCCCTTGAAAACGCATCCTACCAAACATATGGAGTGCAGTTTCAGGTTTACCAGCAATTGCATAACCAACAACAAGAGTATCATAAAAACGAACATTATGATGATATTCATGTTTCATAAACCCTGTAAGAAAATCAAAAAGCATCGGCATTTTATTAGAACGTGTTAGTATACGAAAAATGGCGGTGAAAGTAGCGCGTGTGTGAGTATATCGCGGCTGATGACCAGCCCAATCGAAGAATTTAAGACATGATTGAAAGTCGTTATTGTATGCAACATGATGGATTACACGGATGACTAAGGATGGGGTGAGGGGAATATTAAGAGAAGCGAATAAAGGCGAGAAATCGTTCTCGGAAGAGAGGAATTTGTGGATTCGGAGAAGAAGAGGGTCGTTTGAATGGTAGCTGGATTGAAACCAGGTTTTGAAGGTGGTGGTGACGATTTGTTTATCGGGTATGGAGAATGAAGGTTTGGGTTTTGATGAGTGTAAGGTGTTTGTGAAAATGCTTGAGAGAGAGATGGGAGAAGAAGAAGAAGTTGAAGAGAGGGATTTGTGTTTGAATTTTGGTTTGGGTTTGTGTTTGGTTACAACATGTTTCAATGGTAGCATGCTGAATTGAACTCGAAGTGTTTGTGAAATTGTTTTAGTTTTGTCACGGTTCAGTAAACATAGTCTTCTTCAATTCAAGTATGTTTTGGTACATTGACCCTATCTGATTCAAAAAGACATAAGTAGTAATACCAGTGGTAGTGGAAATCGAATTTGAGATCGAAATCTATGAAAACAGATATGATGATGTTGTGCGCGCAAGCACGCACGAAGAAACAGAGCTGCTGAGGACAGGAACAGGACTGTGTTTCGGTAGGGCCGACTTATGGAAATTAGTTTTTTTTTTCTTCTTCTCTGTTCTGAATCTGTATCTGGCCGTCGAAATATTCGTCGTCCATGTATCAAAATTCTAAAATAGCTTATCACAGTTAATATTAACGTTTTTAATATAGAAATTAATATGATAACATTTTTATTTTTTTGTCTAATAGTCTAGTGGCTGGAGCTCACACAATTAAATGTGGAGAAGTGGGGTATCCGGGGTTCGAACCTTGACCCCTACATAAATTATGCAATGTCCCTGCCAACTGATATGATAATATTTAAGTACTATTATGACTAACATAATACACAATTTAAAGACTGTTTTAAAATGTTGATACATTGATGTAATATTGTGAATACTCGTTACATATTCAGAAATCAAAATGACCATTTTTTTTTATATATGATCAAATATATATCTAGAAAATAAAATTAAAATAAACTTTTTAACAATGTCAAATATTGTCCATATAATATTACTATTTAAATGAAATTTAGCTATTATTTTAATTAATAATTAAAATTTACTAACCCATTTGGGATTGGCCTAGTGGTTGGCTTGAGATCTTGAAGTTTGCTCCTCTCAAGGTCTCAGATTCAATTCCCTCTGGAGCCAATTTCGGTGGGCAAGTCTATACAGAGCTTTGCTCTGACTTTAAATGGGGTCCCCGCAAGTGGGCGGTGGGATTGATCCTCTCGAATTAGTCGGTCCTTGAATCAGATACCGAGTTTTAAAAAAATGTGTAATGTTCACATACCATACTTTGACCGAAAAATTTCATACGCAAGAGTTTGAGATCGAACTCATGACAACTTGTTTAAGGAGGCTCAAATCCCTTATCACTTGGACAGATCTATAGTTGACATTTAAATAAGGAAGACATGATATGTATGTAACATGATATTGTACAAGAATTAAAGTCATGTTTTAAAGATAACACAATCTTTTTAGATAGACAAAATTATAGTAGTTATTGTTATTAGAAGGTCACACACATAAGTAAAGGAGACGAAGTTCAAACCTCAGTCACCATAGTGCCCTATCTAACAATTTAGATATTTTGATTAGTTGAGCTAAAACTTGTAGACAAATTGTGACTGTTATACAATTTCTATTTAACAATTAATAAGATCTGAAAAGACATATATGTGAAACTATTTTACATTTTTCTAGTCAGTAGTGGATGATCGTGATGCATTGACATGTTGTATTAAATCAATGAAGATAGTGGAAATAATCACCAAAAAGTAGCAATAATCTTCTCTTATACACAGGGGTGGAGCTACATAGTAGTGAGGGGGTTCAAGTGAACCCTCTGAGCTTAATAAAATTGTACATATACCCCCATACTATTTGTACTTTGAACCCCCTGAAATTAAGTTTTTGCACCTTGACCCAAGACACTCTAACACTCACACTTCATACTCACAAATATGAACCCCCTGGTTCAGGTTCCTGGCAACGCCACTGCTTATAATCATGCTTGAAGTTTTGTCTTGTCTTGTGCCATTCTTACAGATTAAGTCATGATTGAAGCTGCCTCTGCATTATTAATACATGTAAGCACTTCGGTTGAGGAACTGGAATAACCAATATTGATGCAACAAATATAATGGTGACAACTTATTACGTTTCCTCTCATACTCTTTGCAACAAATTACCAACTTTAAGGTCCTTTCTGGTGTTGTCAAATATCGGCCATAGTAAATATGGGTGATGGGTTTTTGGCTTTCCGCCATGGCCAATTTCTGAAAGGCAGCGGCGCCATGGAGCCATATTCGGATATGTTGCTGACACCACATGTCGGCCAGTATGATAGGGTTTTGGCTCTCAGCTATCCATCCTCGACAATATTGGTCCTTTCATTGTAATCAGGCTTTCAAAGATTCAAGCATACCACAACAAAAAAGAGATGGTTCAAAAAATAATGCACAGATCAGATCTGCATTTTCCCAGTTGACATTGTTATTCCAAATCAATACAAGACAACTACTCAAAAGACAGCTGTTATAATAAATTAGGTTAACCAGTAAAAATATGTTTCTTAAGATTTCATTACCAAAATCATTGTCTTCCTTTGAAAATCAACAATTGTCTAGAATGTTAAATAAAAAAGGGTTAAATATGTTTTTGGTCCCTATAAATATAGCGACTTTTCGTTTTAGTCTCTCAAAAAATTTCCTTCAACTTTTAGTCCCTCAAAAAATTTCCATCTTCACTTTTGGTCCCTCTTTTGAAATAAACTCATATGTAAAATTCATATTTTTAAATAAAATTTTGCAGAAAAATTCATAATATTATAAGAATCTATCCCAAAAAAATTTAGAAGTTTTTAACAAAACATGAATTTAATATGAATTTTTTATATTTTTGATGGTTAAAAATTCATATTAAATTTATGTTTGTTAAAAAATTCTAATTTTTTTTTGAAAGCTTTTTACAATATTCTACACATTTTTGCACAATTTCATTAAAAAAAAAAACTAAAATTAACTTAAAAATAGTGACCAAAAGTAGTTATTGAAAAATTTATAGGGACTAAAAGTTGAAGAAATTTTTTAGAGGGACTAAAACGAAAAGTTGATATATTTATAGGGACTAAAAACATATTTATCCCAATAAAAAATAATAGTTTTATATATCAAGATAGGTTACTTCCTACAAAATACAGATGAAAACAAATGACAAAGGCTCTAATGCTAAACTTTACCAAACAATAGGGTGTAGATTACATTTCCACAATTCTCCCTTTCAAGTATTCTCCGTTTTTTGTTTTGTGAAGGAAGTATTCTCGGCTTTTGACAATACATATATATGTCTAGAATACTCTTCTGAGTTTCCATCATTGTGAGTTTGGGTGTGTTGAACCTGTGATTCTGATATCTGTAATTGTGGTTTAACCTGATTAGATATTTCCTCTAATAAGACCTAGTTACCTATAATATTTCTTTTCCAATCCTTCCTTTTCACACAAACCAGGAGAATTTTCATGCTAGGACACTTAACACCAGTGCCAGAAAATATGCAACTCTTTAATTCTCAATGGTACAATTTAAACATTAACATGTTCCACTACGTGTAGAGCCTGGGCTCCTTTATTGAGTTTCGCTCTATCCAATTTGAGACTTCTCGCAAAAGATATTTATTCAGCCTGATTTCTCTAAGAACTCTTCTCAGATACAACACTCTTCACCCTTCAGTTCTTTCTTTGTGTTTTCTTTCTCCCTTCTTTTATTTATTTTCTTGTTCCTCCCTGTATCATTTTTTACTCTGGTTTTTTCTACACTACCAGTTCTTTCATTTCAATTTTAATTAGATTCTGTTACCCGCAGCACTTTTGAGTCTTTTTTTTTTTCCAACACTTTATAAACATTTATAAATGCTATCCTAATTACTATTAGGGAAATATTAACTAGTGCCCCGGGGCAATAGTTAACATTTCACATATTCTAATACAAGAAATTAATCCTATGAGATACGCAAGATAATACCAAAGTATTACATTTACAAGATAAATTTATATCTTCTAACAGTACAACAAATAATTATTGCAGAATGATAGAATACTGGATTTGGACTCCAGCTCAATTGATGTGGTGAATGGGGATAGTAGTGGCGTGGCAACATTCTGTTAGGAAGGCATTTTCTGTTATAAAAAAGAGGATAGGGGAGTGAGTGAAGAATTCAGAAAAGTTGTTAGCATTCAGTTAGGAGAAAGTATTCTCTCGTTAGGAGCTTAGCTCTGGTTAGGAGTTCTCGTAACTCTAGTTTATCAGTTTCTTTGTTTCCACCATGGTAAGAGCTTTAGCTCATCCATTTGCAGTTGTTAACCTGAATTTTCCAGGTTCTATCACCGAATGATAACAAGGCATTGTAGATTATGCTTTCAAGAAGGATGAAGGAATATAGCTCAGAGGCAAACTGCAAGGTTGATGTATGAAGTAAAACCCTTGAAAATCTTTTAACCATAATATTTTAGTTGCAATGAAAGATACCAATGGCCAATATGGCACTGGCATCAAACTCCCAACCCTTTACGAAATGAGAGCACATTCTCAATTTACCGAGGTAAAAAGTGTTTCAAACATGGAATATTCTATCACGGCAGATGATTAGAAAGATAGAAACAGAGCAGTGTTGTCAAATATCGGCCATGGGAACACCGTGGAGGATTTTGGTGACAGATTTTTTGTGAAGGATGGTGGTGCCATAGCATTTTATGGCGGATTTTCAGCTTTTCGCCATCTTCAATCGATAACACTAAGACAAAGGGTTTCTATTCATTTCTATGCGAATAACCCCCAAGTGAACAGGTTCGAAGTATGTATGGTGAAATAGCAAAATTCAGTGTCATATGAAACATATATAAAATAAGTGAGAACAATTGTATAGAAAAAAAAAAATTAATAATTGAGAACAATAATCCTCTTATTCTGCAATCCTACTCAAATAGACAATCAATAGATAAATCAAACACAACAAATGAGTAGAGCGACTTCTGTATTGAAATTTCAAATCTATCAAATTTGTTTCATGACATGTGAATTAACTGATATTATTTTTCATTCTGTGCAATGGCAACTAGCTTCAAAAGAGGATAAGAAGCAATGCTTCAAACTATAAAGATAAAAATATGTATAAATGCTATGCCGAATATCATCGCTAATGTCGGTCTAGTTTAATAAATAATACTAGGTGGACACATATTTTATTCATAATGCTTCCACGAAGAAAAAAAAAGAAGGATAATAAGAGATACACGGATTGCTCTAAAATAACAATTAGATCGAAAAAAGAAAAAAAACAATGTATCGAATGTAACCATATTTTTCAATAATCAGACAAGAATCACAAGATCCTTGCCAAAATTGTATGAACCCTTCTGCATCTTTAACACGTCAATTGATTCTCCTTAAATGAATATGCTAGTATTCTCTATTGGATAAAATCCCTTTTTGTACACTTCTTTTAGTATTCTTTGTTGGATAAAATCCTTTTTGCTGCATTTCTTCAACCCACTGCTTAGCCTCATCATTTCTCCCATGATTTGAGAAACCACTTACCATGATATTATAAGTCCAATCATTAGGCTCATAACCCCTCTGACGTATCCTATTAAACAACTCGCAAGCTTGGTTCATATCATATTGGGTTACTCTTCTCAGCAGCTGATTGTAGGTGTAAAAGTCAAGCGGAAAACACATTGATATTAGTTTCTCCAATTCCTCAACAGAATGATTTACTCTGAGACAACTAGAAAATGCACCAATGACAAAGCTCAGTGTAGACAAAGGAGAACATTCTTCCTCTTCGGCTCCTCTTAAATGAACACATGCATGATAGATATCCGGCGATATCAAAGAATGAGAAAGAAGTATGTTGCCAAGAAAATTAGTTAATCGACGTCCCATTTTTATATACACTTGAACAAGATTTATCGCTTCATGGTATCTTTTAAATGAGCAATGCGTCTGCACAAGAATCTCAAAGCATTCAGTGCTTGGATTTAATCCAGCTTTTAACATTTGAAACAAGAAATTGTGTGCAATGTCAGCCTTACTGTACTTGCAGAGAGCAAAAATAATGGATTGATATACTTTTCTGCTGACTGTGCCCTGGCGCCGAAGACTGTGAAAGAAATTCAAAGCATCATATATCTTTCCACTTCTCAAATAACCATTCAACACAAGACGTTGAGATAAATTACTGGCCGCAATGTTATTCCTTAGCATAAACTCATATACTTCCCTGGCCAACTCTGTATTATTGGCATGCCCAGCTCCATCAATGAAAAAGTTGAAAATCTTAGCATCAGGTTTGCCGTGAGTCAGCATGTCCAATAAATTGAAAACACGTGATTTTGGATTTTCCATATCAAGTAAACTTCCAATAACAGCGGTGCACCAGATCCGCGTCAATTCAAAATTCTTCTCTTTCATTTCAACCAGAAGGCGAGCAGCAATGTCTCCCCTCTTTAACTTAATACAACTCTTAATCATCATACCGTAGGACAGTCTAGCAGTTGCATTGTTGTGCTCCCTGTGCACCAAATAACTTTCTCCTACTCTTCCAGCTTGGCACAAAGCCGATATAAACTTGTCATATGTGATATGACTTGGTGTAAAGTTCCGCTCCATGGCAAGATGCATCAGCTCCTTCATCTCATCAACCTTGCGCTCTCTGCACAAAGCATTGGCAAGTGTGGTAAAGGTTTGTCTATCAGGAAAAAAAACATTGCTGATAAAACTTTTGAAAACACTGTACGCCTCCATAACACTCCCATCCCAACACAGACTAAGTATCAAATACTTGTAAGCCAAGTTATTCGGATTCAGTCCAAACTGAGACCTGGATTCGTACAATTGGAGCGCAACATTCACCATCCCAGCTTTGCAAAGGAAGCACAAGACAGCACTCATAGTAACCATATCAGGTGGAATACAAGACTCCTGCATATCCATCAACAAATCATATACCTCATGAAGCCTACTCTCCCTCAAAAGCCTACAAATCAACATGTTATACCTATACCAACGAGGAACATACCCTTCAGAATCTCTCTTCTGCCTAAAAAACTCCAAAGCTTCATCCAACCTACCACCCTTCACAAGACTCTTTATACAAACACCATAAGCTTGTTCCAACAGATTCAACCCCGGGTTCCCAAACTCCTTAACCAACTCAACAGCATGCCCAAACTTTTTCCTCTCACACAATGAACCAACAAGAAAACCTACCTCAGAACCATGCAGCTTTTTCCCACTATCCAACAAACCGATAAGATAATTTTCCGCCTCATCCAACCTACCCTGGTTACATAGAAACTTAACAACAAGAGTATCAGTAACACGCGACGCATACCCTTTACTCCGAATCTGATTAAGAATCGCATCAAAAGAATTAAAATAATTATCCTTAGCAAGAGCACCAAGTAAAATATGATAACTAACTACATCCAAATCAAGACCTTGAAAACGCATTTTACCAAACAGATTGAGTGCAATTTCAGGTTTACCAGCAATTGCATAACCAACAACAAGCACATCAATCAAACGAACTTTATGATCAAAAACACGCTTCCCAAACGTTTCAAGAAACTCAAGAACCATCGGCATTAGCTTCGCACGCGAGAGAATATGTAAAATCGCAGTAAATGTAACGCGTGTATGGTAAAAACCAGGCTGATGACCAACCCAATCGAAGAATTTGAGACATGGAAGAATGTAGTTGTTGTCGGCGCCGTAATGAAGAACACGGAGGACGAAGGGTGTGGTGATGGGGAGGTTGAGGGAGGTGAGGGAAGGTGAGAAATTGTCGTTGGAAGAGAGGATTTGGTAGATTCGGAGAAGGAGAGGATCGTGGTAATAGGGATTGTTTAGGAACCAGGTTTTGAAGGTGGAAGCGACGTCGTTTTGGGTAATGGAGAATGAAGGTTTGGGTAATGGAGAAAGAGATGAAGAAGATGATGAATATGAAGATGCGTTCCAAGTGTTTGTGAAAATGCTTGTGTAAGGAAAAAGGGTTTTGAGTTTGACTTTGGTTATAACATGTTTCAATTGTAGCATTTTCACAACATAATGTTCTTCATCGATGTTTCAAACTCTTAAAAAACATGTACTGTTAAGATTCGTTTTGGATCATAAGAACATGAACAGTGGTTTATGTAGTACTAAGATTACTTTTTACCCTTTTAAAAATGATAAGATTATCCTCTCCGATGATAATAAAACAATCATTATATCTTCTCTCGAAAACACTTATGATATTTTGAACTATCTCCTCTCAAAAATATTATGATCAATTTAGTCCATGACTTTGCACCCCGCTGTCACAAAGGTCTCTGACTCAAGATTAAATGCAAAGAAGTCCATGACTCTGCACCTCTCTGTCACAAAGGTCTCTGACTCAAGATTAAATGCAAAGAAGTCCATGACTCTGCACTTCCGTTATCACTTTAGTCTCTAACGTTAAATAATTCTGTTAAATGATGATGTGACACATGTTTTACGATGACATGACATTTGATGTGTCACATGAACTAAAGTGAAAGTAGAGAATGATCACTATGGTCCCTGAACCAAAAATCAGTATCCCTATGTTATATCGATTAAGAACCCATGTTTTCATCTTTGGTATTCTCAAAAGCAATATCTTTATTTAGAGAAGATAATATCGAAGAACCCTAGAAAACAAATTTAAAATTGCAGTATGGATAAATACATAAACAAGGTTAAGAATGAATTTGGATACTTTATTTGTAATTATTATTCAAGGGCGAAAGAGATACTAAAGGAAAAAAGCGTTAACGCGTTGGTGCATAAGGGATGTAGTAAGAATTGACACATAACTCCCTTAAGTCATGTTTTAATATCAATCATTTCTTTTAATATGAGGGCTACCATTTATTTATATTGTTCTCACATAAAGATATCAATCTCACTTGATATATCCTCGTATTACACACACACACACACACACACAATTCGAAAGACAATTTTCAATGGCATGCTCATATCATGTCAACTCTCACTTTGAGATGTCAACGGAACGAGGCGGGAGCGGGGAGTATTTTCTGCTCCCTTTCTCAGTCAACTAAAATTCTCACCATCACCGCATCCATTTTCCTCCCAACCAACTTTCAACCTAACAAACTACAAACATTATACTACATATGATAAGCAAAGACACATGTGATAAATATACGACTCTTAAATTTGACCACATCCCCACAAAACACACACAATATACCACTAAGATCAATGATTATTCTACTACTTAAAAGATTTTGAGAGGTAGGAACACTATCTCGAAGCATCTACCAGAAGAAGATTATTACTTTGGAGGGAATCCAACTTTTCCAAAACTTAGCAAGAGGTTATACCTCTTCACGCCGTACTCTCTCCATATCAAAAGCAACCAATAGAATTGTGTATCTCGAACTAACTGAGTAGACCTCATTTGTGTCATACTTCCACAAAACAAAAATCCCCTCATAGAGACACTACACTCATCGAACATCAAACTCATACTATCTAACATCTCCTGCTTTTCTCTCTCTCTATATATATATATATATATCACTTGATATAGTGAGAAGAAATTTTCAATTTTTGTCGTTATCTTCCTTCAATAATAAAGAAGGTTTAAATTGAACCTATACAAAATAAACATTTAAATATAAGTATTAATTGAACTAAAATCTAACAAATTTTGGCTAAAACATTCATTCAATATTTATTTTATTTATAAAAAATGGTAAACATATCTTGGTACATTGTATTATTTTTTTTATAGGTTGTTTGTACTTTAGAAAAATCAACTTGAAAAAATGGTTACAAATCTCCCTATTCATATAAACTATTATATTTGGAAGTTATCATCTGAATCACAATGAACCATTACATGCTTATAACGAGCCACTACATTTATTTTAAGGACGCTATATGCTAGTTTATTGATCTTACAAGGATCTTGTGTGAATCAATTTGGGGGAAGAAAATAAATTTGGGGATTTTGTAAAGTTAGGTTCTTCTATGAAGGCCGCCGTTTTTCATCACCTATCAATCTTTGATCGTGCTTTAGACCATTGATGATTGGTTTTTCTCCACCGGTCACCAACATATAGGTAGAATTGCTTTTCATTGATTCATCCTTCATCCAATTCCAAATATTGTAGCGCTAGCATTTTTCTTTTGAATTGGAATTGGGATTACGTGAGTCTTTTGAATCAATTGGTTTAGGTGGAGCTAGGGACAAGTCATACATAGATAAAGAAATAACCACATAATTATCGCAACACTGGAAAACTAAAGGTATGCGGGCAGAGGATTGAAGTTTCTTGGGTGCCGACCTAGCTAGGATGTCTATCGGCTTTTTCATGTCTTCCTCATTCTTGATTTAATAAAAAAAAAACATTTTATTTTCAGACTTTTTTTTATAATTTCTAATTATTAAATTTTAATAATGGTACCATGTCAGCAATGTAATATGGAATCCACATCATTAATGAACGCGTCGCATCATCCAAAATGAAGGAGGATCATAAATTTTTGTTGACTTTTTAATTTATTTTTTTTGGCTACAATTGACTTTTTAATTAGGGTGATTAGAAAGTTTGTTTAAGAAAATAGGGTATCAAAAGTTAACAAAATTGAAAATAGAGGGATTAAAATTGTATTTAAGCCTATATATATATATATATATATATATATATATATATATTAAGTAAGGTTATTCTTATTACAACAATTCACAAGTGTGATTCTCTTATGCATCCAATTCCTTCTTCTTAATTTTCTACAATTTTAATTTTTTTTTTTATAATACCAATTATCCACACATCCATTATTATAAGTTTTTTTTTTGTTTTTGTTAATTATTTCATCTATATGTTCTACATATAAAAAATTAATCAATTTTTTATCCATCATCAATTTTACACGTTGACGAATTATCCATATATATATATATATATATATATATATATATGTATATATATGTGTGTTAAACTAAAGTTTTTTTTAAGAAGCAAAAATGGTATATATTAACATTGATGGAGTCGTCTCCTTAGCACAAGGCGTACTAAAAAAACCACTCAAAAATACAATCTGTCAACTAAATAATTACAAAAACAAAGATTACCCGATACTCAAACATGACAACGGGTCCGACCACCAATGCTGACAACCATACACATAAGTGACTTTATTAGCCTTCAACCACCAATAAGAATGAAACTTAACTTTATCCATAAGCTATGGGATGGATGTGTGAGAATTATTAAAAAAAACATGTTCTTTCGTTCATTCCATACTAACCAAACACAAGGAAGTCAAAGAAGCTAGAGGAAGGATCGACGAGCCTTCAACCCACCTAATTAATGAGTAAACCGAAGAAAATGATCACGAAGAGTATGCGGAGCTACTTCTGAAACACCAATCCAAGACTGGACCTGCTGCCAGAGGGATCCATAAGTGTCACAATGAATAAACATATGAGGGGCAATTTCGGTCTGATCACAACCCTCCGTACATGATGTAGCTTCGACAGAGATTATGCCGCGAATTAGTAAATTTACTTTAGTAAAGTTATTCTTCTTACAATAATTCATAAGTGTCATTCTCTTATGCATCCAATTTCTTATTCTTTATGTTCTACAACTTTAATATTTTTTTAACAATACCAAGTCAGTGGCGGAGCCAGAAATTTTACAGAGTTTGGGCAAAAATTATAGAGTCAAGAATTCTTCTGCGTGCACGTGTGAAAATACTGAGTTTGCCCCAAAAAATAATTTTTTAAGTGGGTTAATGGGCTATTGGGTTGTACGAAATATAAATAAAGTATCGATTGAGCCCGAGCGAGTGCTCGGGCACGCCGGGTGGTGGCTCTGTCCATGTACCAAGTTTTCAAGCATCCACTTTTATAGTTTTTTTGTTAAAATTGGCCAAGTTATACGTTCTATATATGGCTGTTAGCCTGTAAATTTAACAAGCTCATTTAATATGGTCAACATTTGTTTGACCTTTTACTTTGCAGGAATAGAAGAACTTTCTCATTTCAGTTGGAGGATTCTCGACAAGACATCAAACCTAATGCGCATAGTCAGATTCTCGACAAAGCAAGATTAAAAGAATGATCGCGTCGAAGTCAAGCAGTTAAGGCGGGAAAACACGATTTCAAGCTTGGAGACGGTTTCCCTTAGTGGGAACGTGGGGCAAGTGGTTGCTAGAGATGGAAGAAGTGCTGATCATGGGGTTAGTGGTTCGCCAATTAGGTTTATTAGTATAAATAAGTGTTTCCAAGCCGGAAAATTGGTCGTAAATCATTTATAGAATTCTACAACACTCAAACTACCGGCATCTGGAGAAACGAGTTCTACATAATGTATGTAAACCAATTTGTTGACCACAAATCATTATTTTAATGCATTGCATTTGACCTTTCCTTTGAGTTTACAAGCATAGACCCACTACTTTTATCTTTATCTTTTATTTGCTTGCAATATCAAACCTGTCGAGAGACAGTGCCTTTCACTTCCGGACCTGTCATGCCCTCTAAGCAACCTGAGTGCATCTCGAGGCCCTTTCTTTCGAACTGTTTTTCGATGCAAAAAACCTTTGCACAACGGTCTTGAGATTTCTAGTTCGGTCTCGCTTGTAATCATAAGAACTAGCCCCCGTTTGCCAAAATCACAGACGAACAATGACAAGTAAGAATGTTATCTTTACGTGAGAACAATAAGAATAAATGGTAGATTTCATATTAAAAGAAATGATTGAGATTAAAATATGACTTAGTGAGTCATGTATCAATTCTCACTTATATGCACAAGCGCATTAACACTTCAGTTATTTCTTCTTTGCGCGTTCAAACCATGCTTCCTTTTTCAGCTTCATGTCTTTTTCCCCTCAGATTATTCATCTCCATTAAAAGCTAAATTAGTCTCTTCATTTTCTCCAATATTATTAAAAACGAAATTCAAGCAAGATCCAAGCTTTCCTCTTTAATACTCTCATGATATATATATATATATATATATATATATATATATATATATATGATAGTATAGAAGTCACTATCTGAGGTACGACAAATAATCATGTGCTTAGCTCGAGTCATTAAACTAATATAGTAGTAATTGATACGTTATATGCTAGTTTTTTTTAAGGATGTTGTATGCTACTTTATTGATCATACAAAAAGTTTTCCAAGTTAGTGGCACCGGTCAATGGACAACTCAATCATTTATTCCTCTCTCTCATTGTCCAATTATAATTATAATAATATATATTTAAATAGAAATTTCAATCGCGTGCATAGATAAATATAGCATTGTATGGTCTAAACTTGTAATAAACATGTTATGTTTTACAGGTGTTACAAAAATCTCAACAACCTTACCAACTTAATTGATTAAACGATCATGTTTAAAATTTAGTTGTTTACACCGAAGCACTCCTTCATGACTAAAATGAAAATTATTCATGCTCATGGACATTATAAAATCAACCACAACATAAAGTAAAAAGTCATTAATCTCTAGATTGTTATTTTCTTTCTTTCTTTTCTCTCCATTGAATTGTTTTGTTCTAATTTCAATTCTTGTGGATTAAATCATACAAAAATGAGCATAAATTCAAATGATATTTTGTTCAACGAAATTAAAAGATTGAATGGAACAATATACAAAGTTTGTTATGAGGCTCCACCCCATATTGTTTCAGATGGTTTATGGGGTGGCCACGAAAATGGGAGGAGACCAATGAAATCCTTCTTGACCTTGTTTGAGTTACAGTTGGTTCTCATTTTTGTACTCACCCAAATATGTAGTTTCCTTCTCAAACCATTGAGACTCCCTCAATTCCTTCCACAAATGATTGTAAGTAAATCCAATTGACATAATTTTTAAAAGGAATCATTTCTTTAGTGAATGTTTAGATAAATAATAATTTTATCATAATCGTTGTGAACCATCATGATTCTAAACATTCATGTGGGTAAATCATAGTTAATAGAAAAAGTTAAATTGCATACAAAAAATAGAGTTTGCTTATAATTTCATTTCAACCATCAGTAATTTTCATTTGAAATTCATTACCCTATTTGTCCCACAATAACCAATCTACGCCATTATTAAGTATTGAGAGTATTTTCTGGAGTTGAAATTAAATAAATAGTCATTCCATTTGCAGGCTGGGTTGATTATAGGTATCTCATTTGAGCTAAAACCATTGGACACATACATGGGTAAGGTATTTCCATATGGAACTCATGACGTAATTTCAACAATTTCATCATTAGGTATGGTGATACTCGTTTTCATAAACGGTGTACAAATGGATTTCAGCCTGATAACAAGGACAGGAAAGAGAGCATGGATAATTTCAATAATTGGATTATCTGTACCATTATGTGTTGGTTTTATACCGCTACTAACATTGCCTGGAAAAGTTCAAGCCATTCAAAAATTACATGGCGGCAATGGAGTCATGGTGTCAATGTTATCTCACAGTCTAAGTCAATTTGCAACAATATCTTCACTCCTAAGTGAACTTCAGATCCAAAACTCAGAGCTTGGTAGATTATCTTTGTCCTCGGCTTTGGTTTGTGACATACTAACAACAGTTATTTCAACCAATATTGTTGTTCTTATGACTAGCCCTGATCCCACAACGCTTTTAAGAAACATATTATTACTTTATATATTAATTGTATTAATTCCATTGGTATGTAGACCAATAATGTTTCGGATCATCAAACACACGCCAGAAGGGAGACCTGTGAAAAATAGTTATATTTATGTTATCATTTCAATGGCTTTTGTTCTTGGTATTTTGTCAGTTAAGATTAGTCAAGAATTTGTCTTGGGAGTTTTCGTTTTGGGACTGTCTGTTCCTGAAGGACCTCCTTTAGGTTCTGCATTGGTTAAGAAGCTTCAGTTCTTTGGTACATCATTCTTTTTGCCTATCTTTGTAACCACTTGTGTGTTGAAAGCGGATTTTTCAATGGATTTGTCATCATATGTTATGGTGTCTACTAGTTTAGTGGTCCTTGTAACTCACATGGTCAAAATGGCAGCAATCTTTATAACTGCCCTTTTTTGCAAGATGCCTGTTACTGATGCTTTGTGTATTTCCCTCATTTTGAACACTAAAGGCGTGGTGGAAGTTGGCATCTACAATTCCGCATTTGACGATCATGTATTGCATTTAACTTTTTTTTAGGTTTAAATATGTTTTTTATCCCTTATTATATAATTATTTTGGTTTTGGCCTCCTTGAAAGAAAAAAAAAACTTGATTCCGGTTCCTCGTTTCTGTCTAAACTTTGGTTCTCATAGCTATTTCAAAATAGTTGCAAATATTATAGTTATAAGAGCCACAGTTTAGAAACGAGGGATCAAGAAGGGACACAACTTTTTTATGTATTTGAATATACATGTAGTACATAAACCGCCCTGATCTATATTCTAGTTGGTACTTAATTTATAGAAATATAATAAGTAGGGACACAGCATTTTTATGTATTTGAATAATCATGTCTCTTATTTTTAAAGAATCAAGAGACTAACTTGATGGATTAATAACATTGTAAGGATGGCTTATTATATTTTTATAGTTTAGACTAAATTGAAAATTTAATTTCTATGTATATGGACTATTATTCTTATTTAAAAATGACGCATGTATGCAGGTTATTAATAGGAAAACATTTGGAGTGATGATGATGAGTATAATGATTATAGCAACTATTGTGCATTGGTCAGTGAAGTTATTATATGATCCATCAAGAAAATATGCTGGATACCAAAAAAGAAACATGATGGGTTTAAAAAGAAACTCAGATCTGAGAATACTAGTAACACTTCAAAAACTGAACCATATTTCAGCAGCAACAGATTTCCTAGACTTATGTTGTCCAACACAAGAGAAACCAATCACAGTTGATGTTCTTCATGTAATTGAGCTTATTGGAAGAGCCCTACCTCTTTTTATTAATCATCGCCTTCAAAGACAAGCATTAGGATCTACTTCATATAAATCATACTCAGACGAAGTTATCCTCGCTTTCGATATCTATGAGCATGATAATCAAAATGCAGTATCAATAAACCCTTACACAGCAATATCTCCACCAAATCTCATGTTTGAAGATGTTTGTAATCTTGCATTGGACAAAGTTGCAACCATCATCATTCTTCCTTTTCATATAAGATGGTCAAGTGATGGTGTAGTTGAATCTGATGACAAGAAAGTACTAAGAGAATTGAATCGCAAAGTACTCGAAATTGCTCCATGTTCCGTTGGAATCCTTGTAACTCGTCCTAATTCAATGTCGAAACCAACACTAACAACATCAATACCATTAGAATATTCCACTACTCGATTAGCCATCATATATTTAGGTGGAAATAAAGATGATGAAGAGGTCTTATGTTTAGCAAGACGAATGATGAATAATCCTAGGATAAACGTAGTTGTTTATCGTCTTGTTTCTAGGGAAAACATAGCAGAATTGGAGGAGTTAATGGTAATTGGTGATGAAATGTTGGAAGAATTGAAACATGCTGAAAATGTGAGGTATGAAGAAGTTTTCACTCAGAATGGATCAGAAACAGCATCTTTTCTACGTGAGATAGTGAACGAACATGATTTTTTTATAGTTGGGAGAAGATATGAAACTCAATATCCTCAAACCGATGGATTAGCGGAATGGAGTGAATTTCCAGAACTTGGTGCTATTGGTGATTTTCTTGTTTCACCTGATCTTAATAGTAGTGCGTCTGTTTTGGTTGTGCAACAACAACTCTCACGCGCGAATGACCTTAAAAGGTTGATTTTCTAGTTGTAATAGATAGAGGCACACTCCATGCACAATCAGAAAAATAAGCTACAAATTTTTGCAATGAAATTTATGTAGAAGGTCCAACCACATGAGTTTTCTTTTTTTTGGTTGTATTACATATTCTTTAATTTCATGTCCATGTTACAGATTATTTCTTGTTTTTTAAAGTAACGTGTATTATAATAAATGATGATTAAAATGAAAGGCCAGCTATTGGAACATAAAAATGTATATAAAAGAGAACAAATAGTTTGGATGGTATTGGTTTACAACATAATGAACTTTTGTCATGAAGTATAGTGTTGCTGTGAAAAACTAGGGTTATGCATTCTCACTCGGAGAGAATACATGATGTCTCACTTGAAGAGAATGATTATTTGTACCAATTTAAATATTCGCCGCTTAATCTTCGATTTTTAATTCACCAAATATCACAACATTTGGTAGTCAACTCATATCATTTGAAATTTTGATTTTTTTTTCACAGCCATGTTTAATATATTATATAATTCTTTTCAAAGAAATAAGTATATTATTGAAAAAAAATTGTTGCAAAAGTTTAAATTTTTTAACAAATGATGAATTAAATATAAATTATAATATTTTTGATGTTTAAAAAATCATATTTAATTAGTGTTTTGTTAAAAAATTCTAATTTTTTTGGAAGATATTTCATTTCTAGCAAAAACTTTATTCGACCCACTTCAATTTGGTTGAACCTAATACACAAAGTACTGAAATTATTAACCAGTTTTCCACTAAAACTTATTTGCTAATGTATTTGGCCCCCTCAAATATTTCATTTAAGCGCCACTGATCGCGTAAACTCTAAAATTGGTTGTTTGTTATTTTCGACTACCAATCGGGATTTTTGTTATTTTTTCACATGAGCTCCTTCAAAAAAAAATTATTAAAGCAAACTTAACTGATATCATTAATTAAAATAGTGTTAGTACAAGAGGACAAATCTCAAAAACATAGCAACTAGCCCAAGAACATATCGCCCTAGCAATCGTATGAGCAGTCATGTTCGCTTGACGCCTAACAAACTTTACCTCAAAGTTGGAAAATAAAGTTAACATGGACTTAATGGTAGATACTGTAACATTAAACTATGAAGCACCACTACTCCAGGATGAAATTCGATCCACTAGAGTATGAGAATCCGTCTAAAATACGACATTATCCCAACCTTTTGCAATAGCGACTTGAATTGCTTCCTACAACGCCATAACTTCCCCTTCAAGGACTGATATATGAGCATATATCTTTATCGAATGACCAGCAACAAAAACCCATATGTATTCCTAAAGCAACAACTTGTCGTCAAAATTCCTACGGACCTATGGAACGCAACGTCAACACCTTCAGCCACCCATTAGTACGCTTTTCCCATCGAATTTGCACGAGCAAGGGGGAATCAACATTCCGACCCGAACTGCTCACTGCTTGAGCAAGTTTCCCTTGCTGCCAATTGCTCAAAGCCATCCTCCCAATTTCCAATGGCGTGTCCTGAATAGAGTTCCAAATAACATCATTCCTTGCTGCCCATAACTGCCATAGTAGAACCGCAATACAACCACTCATACCATCACTCTCCTTGCAACAAATATCGAAAATGAGCTCCTTCAACTTGAAATGATCATATTAGAGACTTGTTGAGTGAATATCTTTTTGTGTCAGGATTTAAATTTTAATTTGGCGAATTCTAACTTTCATTTTTATTTTTTTAAAGAATCGTCCACTTTTAGACATTAACGAATTATTTAGACACACACAATTCACTCTTGGCATAAAATAAAGTAAGGTTATTCTACTTAATACAATTCACTCTTGGCATCATCTTATTCTTCCGAACTCACTCGTACTTCCCTCTTCTTTATTTAGCATAAGTATTTCAAAAAATTATATCCGATTTTGTTTTGCATAAAAATCTCAACAATCAACATATTTTACTTTTTTTTGGGTAGAGATTTTACTTTTATTTTATCCAATATATATATATATATATATATATATATATATATGTATGTATGTATGTATGTATGTATGTATGTATGTATATGTGTGTGTAAGTAAAGATATTCTTATTACAACAATTAACAAGTGTCATTCTCTGGTGCATCCAATTTTCTTCGAGTTTCTTCTTCGTTATTTTCTACAATTTTATTATCTTTTTTAATAATACCGGTTTTCCACGTATCCACTTTATAGTTTTTTTGTTTTGTTTAATTAGTCAATTTATATGTTCTACATATGACAAGTAAGAATGTTATCATTATGAGTGAACAATAGAAATAAATGGTAGCCCTCATGTTAAAATGAATGATTGAGATTAAAACATGACTTAAGTGAGTTAATGCTTCAGTTCCTTCTTCTTCGCGCGTTCAAACCTTGCTTCCTTTTTCAACTTTAACATGTCTTCTTCCCCTCAAATTATTCATCTCCATTGAAATTTAAACCAATCTCTTCATTTTCTCCAATATGATTAAAAACGAAATTCAATTAAGAATCCAAGTTTTCATCTCTTGTATTGTCATGAGCAACATCTTTATTTAGAGAATAAAATACCGAAGAACTCTACAAAACAAATTGATAAATATGGCCAAGAATGAATTTGGATACTTTATTTGTAATAATAATTCAAGGGCGAAAGAGATGCCAAATGAAAATATACACTAACTCATCAGTGCATAAGGGATGTAGTGAAAACTGACACTTGACTCCCTTAAGTCATGTTTTAAACTTAATAATTTATTTTAATATGAGGACTATCATTTATTTATATTGTTCTCTCACACAGACACACACACCCTTACGTCAAAAGATAATTTTCAATGGCATGCTCATATTCATTTCAACTCCCACATTTAGATGTCAACGGAACGAGACAGGAACTGCTCCAAACACACACTATATTGCTCTCTCTCTCTCTCTCTCTCTCTCACACACACACACACACACACACTTACGTCAAAATAAAATTTTCAATGGCATAATCATAGTCATCTCAACTCCCACATTTAGATGTCAACGGAATGAGACAGGAGCTGCTCCATGCACGCACGCACGCGCGCGCACACACACACAAAAATGGCATGCTCATATTCATCTCAACTCCCACATTTAGATGTCAACGGAACGAAACAGGAGAGATGAGTAATTTCTACTCCCTTTACTTGTCAACTAACATGCTCACCATCCTCGTGTCCATTTTCCTCTTAACCAACTCTCAACTTAGAAACATTATACCGTATATAATAAATGAAGACACATATGACTATCAATTTGATCAGATCCCCACAAAACACACACAGTGTACCACTTGATTGGTAGGAACACTACCTTGAAGCATATGCCAAGAGAAGATAATTACTTTTGAAGGGGCACAACTTTTTCAAAACACAGCAAGAGGTTAGATCTCCTCATGTCGCACTATCTCCATGTTGAAAGCAACCAACGGAATAGTGTACCTTGAACTAACTGAGTATACCCCATTTGTTTCATACTTCCATGAAACAAAAATTTCCTCATATTATTTAACATCTCCTGCTTATATGTACTCTCTCTCACTATATATATATATATACATCACTTGATATAGTGAGAATTTTTTTTTATTTTTTATCATTATCTTCTTTCGACAATAAAGAAAGTTTAAATTGGACTTATACAAAATAAACATTTAAATATAAATATTAATTGGACTAAAATCTAATAAATTTGGGCTAAAACATTCATTCAATATTTATTATATTTTTTTATGATAAATGGTACACATATGCTATATGCTAGTTTATTTTAATCGAACCGGTCAAAGGACAACTCATTCTTCTCTCTCTCATTGTCTAATTATAACCATAACATATGGTTAAATAGAGATCTCAATCGTGTGCACATGTAAATATAGCATTGTACGGTCTAAACTAGTAATAAACATGTTTTGTTCCAGGTGTTACAAAAATGTCAACAATCATGCCAACTTAATTACTTAAACAATCATGTTTAAAATTTAGGTGCTTAGCTATTTACCTTCTCAGTTACACCGATGCACTCCTTCATGACTATAATGAAAATTATTCATGCTCATAGACAATATAAAATGAACCACAACATAAACCAAATAGTCATTAATCTCTGCTTGTTATTTTCTTTCTTTCTTTCTTTTCTTTCCATAGAATTGTTTTGTTCTAATTTCAATTCTTGTGGATTAAGTCATATAAAAATGAGTATAAATTCAAATGATACTTTGTTCCACGAAATTAAAAGATTGAATGAAACAAGATACGCAGTTTGTTTTGAGGCTCCACCCCATATTGTTTCAGATGGTTTATGGAGTGGCCTTGATAATGGAAGGAGACCAATGAAATCCTTCTTAACATTGTTTGAGTTACAATTGGTTATCATTTTTGCACTCACCCAAATATGTAGTTTTCTTCTCAAACCTTTGAGACTCCCTCAATTCCTTTCACAAATGATTGTAAGTAAACCCAATTGACATATTTTTTTTAAAAGAATCTTTTCTTTAGTGCATGTTTAGATTACGGTGAGTTTGTCATAATCATTGTGAACCATCATGATTCTAAACATTCGAGTGGATAAATTGTAGTTATAAGAAAAAGTTAAATTGCATTCAAAGAATATATTTTGTTTCTAATTTCATTTCTTCCATAGGTAACTTCTTCACATAAATGAAGAAGTTAAATTGGATACAAATAATAATTTTACTAAATTACCATTATTATAAAGGTAAAGTGAACTATATGAAGTTGAGAGCAATCCATTTTGATTAATTAAAGTAAAATTAAAAAATAGATAATTAAATTAAAAGTGACGGTCATTTTCAAACAATTTTGTTAATACAAATAGGTTAATTAAGGTAGGACATAGCAAATGTTTTGTAAAGAGTATTTTATATAGGTGAAATTAAACACAATACTGATTTCATTTGTAGGCTGGGTTGATTCTAGGTATCTCGTTTGAGCTAAAACCATTGAACACATACATAGACAAGTTATTTCCATATGGAACACATGACGTAATTTCAACAATTTCATCATTAGGTATGATGTTCTTCGTTTTCATAAACGGTGTACAAATGGATTTCAGCTTGATAACAAGGACAGGAAAGAAAGCATGGATAATTTCAATAATTGGATTTTCTGTACCATTAAGTGTTTTGTTTATACCACTACTAACATTGCCTGGAAAAGTTGAAGCCATTCCAGAAATAGATGGCGTTAATGGAATCTTGCTGGCAATATTAACTCACAGTCTAAGTACATTTGGAACAATCGCTTCACTCCTTAGTGAACTTCAAATCCAAAACTCAGAGCTTGGTAGATTGTCTTTGTCCTCAGCTTTGGTCTGTGACATACTAACCGCGATTATTCAAAGCAATATTGTTGTTCTTGTGACGAGTCCTGATTCCACAACACTTTTAAGAAACTTTATCTTACTTTATATATTAATTATATTAATTCCATTGGTATGTAGACCAATAATGTTTTGGATCATCAAACATACACCAGAAGGAAGACCTGTGAAGGATAGTTACATTTATGTTATCATTTCAATGGTTTTTGTTTTTGGCATTTTGGCAGTTAAGATTAATCAAGAGTTTGCCATAGGAGCTTTCGTTCTGGGACTGTCTGTTCCTGAAGGACCTCCTTTAGGATCTGCATTGGTTAAGAAGCTTCAGTTTTTTAGTACATCATTCTTTTTGCCAATCTTTGTAACCACTTGTGTGTTGAAAGCAGATTTTTCAATGGATTTTTCATCATATATTATGGTGTCTACTGGTATAGCGGTCCTTGTAACTCACTTGGTCAAAATGGCAGCAATCTTTATAACTGCCCTTTTTTGCAAGATGCCTGTTACTGATGCTTTGTGTATTTCCCTCATTTTGAACACTAAAGGCGTGATCGAAGTTGGCATCTACAGTTCTGCATTTGAAGATCAAGTATTGCATTTAACTTTTTTTCGCTTTAAGTATTTTTCGGCCTTTATTACATGATATTTTTATTTTGGCCTCCTCGAAAAAATTTCTTTTGATTTCAGTTCCTCGTTTCTATCTTATCTTTAGTTCTCATAGCTATTTAAAAATACTTCCAAATTTTATAGCTATAAGAGCCATAGATTATAAATGAAGGATCAAAAGGAGACACAATATTTTTATGTGTCTGATTATATATGTAGTACGTAAACTACCATTCTTTATTCTATTTGGTCCCTAAATTATAGAAATATAACAAGCAGTCCCCAATCGATTTTCAATCCATCGAATTAGTCCTTGAACTAGTAATTGGGAGACTAACTTGATGGATTAATATCAGTGTAAGGATGGATTTTTATATTTCTATAGTTTAGGGACCAAAGAGGAGAGAGAGAGAGAGAGAGAGTTACAATTTAGAACAAATATAAATATACTTTAAATGTATATGGAGTATTATTGTTATTCAAATTTTATGTATGTATGTATGCAGATTATTAATAGGAAAATATTTGGAGTGATGATGATAAGTATAATGATTATAGCAACCATTGTGCATTGGTCAGTGAAGTTATTATATGATCCATCAAGAAAATATGCTGGATACCAAAAAAGGAACATGATGAGCTTAAAAAGTAACTCAGAGCTAAGAATACTAGTAACACTTCAAACACAGAACCATATTTCAGCAGCAACATATTTCCTAGACTTATGTTGTCCAACACAAGAAAAACCAATCACAGTTGATGTTCTTCATGTAATTGAGCTTGTTGGAAGAGCCTTACCTCTTTTCATTCATCATTGCCTTCAAAGACAAGCATCAGGATCTACTTCATATAAATCATACTCAGATGATGTTATCCTCGCTTTCGATATCTATGAGCATGATAACCAAAATGCAGTATCAATAAACACTTACACAGCAATATCTCCACCAAATCTCATGTTTGAAGATGTTTGTAATCTTGCATTGGACAAAGTTGCAACCATCATCATTCTTCCATTTCATATAAGATGGTCAAGTGATGGTCTAGTTGAATCTGATGACAGGAAAGTACTAAGAGCATTGAACCGCAGAGTACTCGAAATTGCTCCATGTTCCGTTGGAATCCTTGTAACTCGTCCTAATTCAATGTCAAAACCAACACTAGAAACATCAATAACATTAGAATATTCCACTACTCGATTAGCCGTCATATATTTAGGTGGAAATAATGATGATGAAGAGGTCTTATGTTTAGCAAAACGAATGATGAATAATCGTAGGATCAACCTAGTTGTTTACCGTCTTATTGCTAAGGAAAACATAGAAGAATTGGAGGAGCTCATGGTAATTGGTGATGAAATGTTGGAAGAATTTAAACTTGCTGAAAATGTGAGGTATCAAGAAGTTTTCACTCAGAATGGATCACAAACAGCATCTTTTCTACGTGAGATTGTGAACGAACATGATTTCTTTATAGTTGGGAGAAGACATGAAACTCAATCTCCTCAAACTGATGGATTAGCAGAATGGAGTGAATTTCCAGAACTTGGTGCTATTGGTGATTTTCTTGCTTCACCTGATCTTAATAGTAGTGCATCTGTTTTGGTTGTGCAGCAACAACTCTCACGCGCGAAGGACCTTAAACGGTGAATTTTGTAGTTGTCAAGACATAATAGATAGAGGAACATTCCATGCACAGTCTGAAAAAACAAACTACAGATTTTTGCAATGAAATTGATGTATGGTCTGCTAAAGAGGAATTATGGACTTTTGAATGCAAGTGGAAGGTCCAATCACATGTAAATATCTATGTCGGCGGATGAGTTTGTTTCGGTTGTATTATATGTCCATGTTCCAGATTATTTCATGAGTTGGTGAAAACACAATTTTAAAGATTTTAATTGAGTTTGCATGTTTTTTAAATGAATGTGTATGAAAATAAATGATGATTGAAATGAAAGGTTAGCTATTGGAAAGAATTCAGTTGCATGGAACAAAGAAACATATATAAAAGAGTACAAATACAAGGAAGTAAGAACATTAATCGCAATTAACCCACTCTTATGAAAATTCACTTTAAGATTAGAGATTCCCTAAAAAAAAGTATTGTTTTAAGAGACCTTATATTTTTACCCAACTTTTCTCACCAATCAATAGTGTGTTGTCAAAAAATTGAAGGTGTGATATCAGAACACCATTAAAATCACAAACTTGCATCATAACATTGAAGTCTCCTGCCACTATACGAAAGAGAAAAGGAGAAAGGGTATCCCTTTGCATCATAACATAATGACATGAAAAACTATATTTTTTTTAATTATTGTAAAACTATAATTGCATTTTAAACTAGAGGGATTAAAACTATATTTTTTAACTTTTGTAAATCAAGAGCTTTATAATTGTATTTAAAACTAGAGGGACAAAGTTACGAATTAATGAAAAAGTGAGACTAAAATTGCATTTTATTCAACTATTTGCTGTTGGAGAATGGTGAGGAGCAATTGAGAGGCGAGGACTCATTTAGAATATTTATATAGGGTTAAAACTTTCTTAGTCCCTACACAATTATGACTTTTAGCACAGACTTTTTTTGTTGCTAAACCTTACGTATAGTATGTATTATCCCTACCGATTGAGTTAAACTCACGAGGACAATATCAATTGCTTTTATCAAGACTAATACAGGGATTAAAGTTTTTTTGGGTAAAAATTAATAACATTAAAAACAAAAATTAATTAAAAATTTCGTAGAAACCAATTTCAAAAGTCATAATTAACTGAGATTAAAATAAGTAAGTTACCAAAAAATTAACCTAGATTAAAATAAAATTTAAGGTTAAATAAGTGTTTCATTCATAAAAGAATACTGAATTTTGATTATAGTTCCAAAACAATAAAACTAGATGTTTCCATACTACAAAATTATTTTATTTTGCTTTTGATTTCTAACGGCCAATTTACGTTGATATCAATGTCAATATTTTGAACATTTTATGTTCAAAAATGTGTTTAAGTTATGTTCGTCTTTTCTTTTCTTTTTTTTAAATAAGCCATGCTCGTCTATTATGTCAAATTCTTGCATGTTCATATTATGTTTAAGAAATATCATTGAAAAAATTGTTTTTCCTTACTGTTTTATTATTTTGTAATGTGTATTTATATAATGATATTGTCTTGGGTTTAAAGTATCTCTAACTTGGGCATCAAGTATTTTGGGCATCAAGTATCTCTAAATTGAACCTCAATTATCTCTAACTAATATAAATATACTTATAATCTATACAATTAATACTTTATATTCTAATACGTCCCCGTAGTCAAAACAGGAGGTTGACGAGTATCTCTAAAATCGTCAAATAATTGCAGCGGAAGACCATTGGTGAAAATTTCATCTATTTGATTGCGAGATGGAACATGTAAAACATGTATTTGACCTTTAGCAACCTTTTCACGCACAAAATGGATATTCATTTCAACGTGTTTTGTGCGTTTATGTGGGATAGGATTACTTGACATGTAAACAATACTAACATTGTCACAATAGACAAGGGTGGCTTTGATGATCAAGCACTGGAGTTCCGACAATAGGTTTTGAAGCCAACAAGATTCAACAACAACATTAGCAACACTGTGATACCCAGCTTCAGCACTAGAGTGGGATAAATTTGATTGTTGTTTTACAAACCAATAGATTAAATTATTTCCAAGGTAGACACAATATCCTGATGTAGATCTTCTAATATCTAGCCACCCTCCCCGATCAACATATGTATAAGTGGTGTGGGTATAAACTAGGGAAGGAGAG
This sequence comes from Medicago arabica, assembly GCA_946800305.1. Lineage (NCBI taxonomy): Eukaryota > Viridiplantae > Streptophyta > Magnoliopsida > Fabales > Fabaceae > Medicago > Medicago arabica. The sequence continues at coordinate 6,556,067 of OX326970.1, forward strand.
AGGTGTAGACCATGGTGAATGGTATTCTTAAAGTACCTAATAATACGCTTCAAGGTAGTCATATGTTGTATGCGAGGATAATACATATATAGACACACTTGTTGGACGACATATGTGATATCAGATCATGTGAAAGTTAAATATTGCAATTCACCTGCAAGACTCTGATATTCAAATGGATTATGATAGGGTTTACCTGAAAGGCCATTAAGTTTTGCTTTAGTGTCTATGGGGGTAGATATTGGTTTGCAAAATGACATGGCATCTCTCTCAATAATCTCTTTCAGCATATTTATGTTCAGAGAGTGTTCACGTATGTAAACACAAGTTAATTACAACAGTAGAGCTTCTCAGTGAAACATCTTAGGTGGAGTCTCATGAGCACTCTTCAGAAGTAAATGAACAATACACTATTTTGAATCTGTCCTATCAAACATCTAAATGTCCCCCTTTTATAGTCATCAAAGTGTTGGTTTAATGGGCCTTTCTTTGATCATTCAAGGCCCATTAAGTTGTGATCCAGAGTCTCCTATTGGTTATCTGTTTTGAGTACGGTTGCGCGTGGACTAGGATACAACTCATATGTACTGGGCACGTGGAGTTGAGACGCGTTGATCGTCCGTACAAGACACGTGGTATTAAGTGAAGACGTGCTGAGCTGAGCTGGCTAGTTTGACTTGAACAATCAAACCAGTATTGACTAAAGACGTGTTGAGCTGAGCTGGCTGGCTTGAGTTGAACAATAAAACCAGTGTTGACTGAAGACGTGTTGAGCTGAGCTGGCCAGCTTGACTTGAACAGTAAAATGGAATGGTCTAACCATGTCAGTCCACAGTCCATCAAGCGTCAAGACTGTTAAGGCATATATGTTTGTTCTTTATCTGGTCGATCCCTTCCAGTCCACAGTCCACCAAGCGTCAAGCCTGTTAAGGCATAGACGTTTGTTCTTTACTCAATTGATCCATACCAGTCCAGAGAGAAAGAGACCACTTGAATGTCTAGTAACTAAGATACCCATAAAATAGCTGATATGGCATAAATCTTTCAAAGCAAATTCAAAATTGAGGTCAGTCATGATGTACTAACGAACAATATCAGATGAAGCAGTAATGATGATGGCATCAATATATAAGAGAATGTATGATGTGTCATTACCATTGTGATAGATCAACAAGGAATGGTCACATGCACTATATGAGAAGCCCAACGTAGCAACAAATTCAGTGAAGTGTTGGTACCATACATGAGGGGCTTGTTTAAGACCATTTGGTGACTTCTTTAGTAGACAGCAGAATGGTGAAGATCATGAAAGCCGGGAGGTTGATGCATATAAACAGTTTCATTAATATTACCATGTAAGAATGTATTCTTGACATACAATTGATGTAGACACCTCCAAGATGAAGAGTCGGATGTGAGAGGAGGAAGAAGAAAGAAAATAATCGAGCTGCTATATACGGGGTAGCTTTTGGGAAGAAGAGGTATAGAGAGAGAAAAAAAATTAGGGTTGCCAAAGGGGTTTAGGTCGTTGATATCATGAAAGAATTGTTTTCCCTTAGCAGAATTATGTTGTAAATATATTTTTAGTCTTTAAAAATTCTTTTTTTTTATTTCAAAAAAAATATATCTTTTTTTTTATAAGGAAAAATTACAACTTATTAAATTTTCCTTAAAAAATTAAACTTATTAAATTTATTCTCTACTTAGTTATTTTTTTTTTATTCTCTACGAAATTTGATTTAATTTTGGTTCTTTTTTATATATTTTTTTGTTGTTATTTTGTTTACTTTTAAAGATCCAAAAATAAATTTTCTTTTTGTAAAATTTAATAAAATTATAGATTAAAATTGAACAATATCCTTATTTATTAATTTTATTAGGTCTGCAGCAACTTAACCTAATAATTTCCTTCTAAAATGCTACATTAGGTTAGTAGTAATTTAACCTAGCAAATTTCATCTAAAATGCAGCGCACCAATTTAACCTAACAAATTCCCTCTAAAATGCAGCAATCCCTAATATTTCTCCTCATTGATGAGTTTTTCATTCCTACTATCATAGTGTGTCATCATTTGTATATATCTATTGTTTCTCTATACCTTTTTTTTGTTTTGACAAGTTGTTGTACATTTATTTAATATGTTTACAAATAGAATACCCTAATTTCCATGCAAACTCGGCTATATATAGCAAACCCTAAACTGTGTTTCTCTCAACAAAAAAAAAACATAAACCGTGGTAAATTACACAGACAATAGAAGACTGAAATATTTTGATAAATAGAAATATATAATATAATTTAACGATCTTATTACGGTCGATATGACCCGTGCGTCGCAAGATCGATGGTCTAGTTTGTTTTAATAGAAAAAAGTTTAAGTTTAGATGGGTCAGGTTTCGGGCCAAAAACATATTTAGGGTTTGTACTTGTGAATATTTAGGGTTTATGCTTGGTGAATATTCATGGATTATACCAGTTAAGTTACCACGTTGAAGATTAATACTCACTCTGTTTTCACTCTTCTCCAACGCCGCTCTTCAAAATCTCACACCTTCCTGCAAAGTATGTTCTCTTCAGTTCTGTTCCCAATTATTTTCCCTCTTTTGTCTGATTGAAATCTTTTTTTTTTTTAGGAATGTTTTGTTTTGTTTTATTATTATCTTTAGTTAATAAAGTTTTTTTTTACCGCTTTTAGATTACCACTGTAAAATTAAATTATTATAGTGTAATCTATAAGCTTTTTTTTTTTTTTTTTTTTTGAGGTATGTGTAATCTATAAGCTGTTTTCATCTCCGGAGTTTATGAAAATAAGTTGAAACAACTTATGCAGGGTGGGCCTGAGCATGAACACCACCTGTGAGGACACAACTTTATTGATTCGTCTCAGACACAAAAAACCTTAGGACTGGCCATGAACTTACATGCCGGTCTTAAGCACAAAAAATCTTAGACCGGCCCTGAACTTACATGTCAATAGTTGTTTTTATAAATTTTTCACTGAAGTTCTCTATTGATATCTAGAACGCCTGAAGTAGTAGATTTTGCTTATTAACATTTAAATTTTATGTAACATGTTTTGTTTATATTTTAAATCAAATTTTTGTGCTGTTGTACAGTTGCATAATGCAGTCTAACAAAACATCTTCAGTGGAAGTTGACACTGTCCCATCTGAATCAAAAGTTTTGCCACCAAAGCCGAAGTTTGAGCCTCTGAAACCTCGTGATATTTCTACCGGTCAGGTTCAGTTCCGCAAAGTATCAGTTCCACCGCATCGTTATACCCCTCTTAGGAAAGCTTGGATAGCCATCTACACTCCTATATATGAGCAGATGATGATTGACATCCGAATGAATTTGAAGCATCGGAAAATTGAGTTGAAGACAAGGCACGATACACCTGATATCAGTAACCTGCAAAAGTGTGCTGATTTTGTCCATGCTTTCATGCTTGGTTTTGATGTTATAGATGCTATTGCTCTTCTGCGTTTGGATGAGCTGTATGTTGAGTCCTTTGAGATCAAGGATGTTAAGACACTTCGTGGCAATCACTTGGCTCGTGCAATTGGAAGATTGTCCGGCAAACTTGGTAAAACCAAGTTTGCAATTGAGAATGCTTCCAAGACTAGGATTGTGATTGCTGATGCCAAAATTCACATATTGGGATCTTTTGTAAACATTAAGATTGCTAGAGGTTTTCTTTGTGACCTAATTAAGGGATCACCTGCAGGAAAGGTCTGTTCCAGATTGAGAGCAGTTACTTCTAAGCTGGAAGAGAGGTTTTGATCTTATAAATTAGAGTTCTTTATGATTTTTTGTTGATTTATTGATTGTTACATAAATATCAAAACTGTAGCGTGTTTCTATCTCGTAGCGAATGCTTACTATTTATTATTTTTATCTTTTGTACGTGTCTTATCGTCTTCAAATGAAGGATTTTTTTCAATGAGTAGGACTCAAATTCTGTATCCTTGGTTTATAACTCAAACACACTGTGCACCAACCATTTGCGCTAGACTCTGTTGGCTCAAATGTAAGACCTTTTATCTAGCATATTTATGTGCAACTAGTTGTGAAGCATATTTCTGTGCAATATGATTGAATGTATAGTAGCATGCTTCATAATGTGAAACAAGCTGATCTACTTTCTATGTTTTTGTTTCATTTTACATGAATTCACATCCTTGCCCCACACTTTTTTTTTTTTTAAAAAAAGGCAAAATGCATTAATAAACCTCTCAGCTAGGAACAGAGCCAAAATCTTGCCACACACTTCTAAACATATTTACTTCAATGTTGCAATGAAAAAAGAATGACATAGCAGTCTATATCTATAAATTAAATGAATATAATGGTCTAAAGATTACAGGTCTAAGTGTTTCCATCCATAGCAGTCTAAGACAGCTATCAATGTTGCTGCTTAAGCATAACGATGCTTCCCAATAAGAACATGAAATTGTTCACTTGGCTACATATGAAAAGAACAAACCACTAATTGGAATGCAAAAGCATTAGTCCAAACAAGTAGAAAAGCATCTTAATGTTTTCTAGTATTATTGGTAATTGACTTATGTGAATGATGATGACTAGAATGCTTGGTTGCATGATGATTATCAGTTCCAGATTTTGGTGTCCTTGGGACTGAGTTATGATTATCAGTTCCAGATTTTGGTTTCCTTGGGAATGAATTTGATGAGTGTAATGCTTCCAATGCATCTAGAACATTTACCATGGTTGGTCTATGTTTAGGATCAGTATTAAGACACTTTAGAACAAATGCAGCTGCAGCTTCAGCACCTTTCTTTGAGTATTGACCGCCTAACTTTGTATCCATGATTCTCAATATTCTTCTGCTGTCACTCAGGAAAGGAAAGAAAGCATGGATAATTTCAATAATTGGATTTTCTGTACCATTAAGTGTTTTGTTTATACCACTACTAACATTGCCTGGAAAAGTTGAAGCCATTCCAGAAATAGATGGCGTTAATGGAATCTTGCTGGCAATATTAACTCACAGTCTAAGTACATTTGGAACAATCGCTTCACTCCTTAGTGAACTTCAAATCCAAAACTCAGAGCTTGGTAGATTGTCTTTGTCCTCAGCTTTGGTCTGTGACATACTAACCGCGATTATTCAAAGCAATATTGTTGTTCTTGTGACGAGTCCTGATTCCACAACACTTTTAAGAAGCTTTATCTTACTTTATATATTAATTGTATTAATTCCATTGGTAAGTAGACCAATAATGTTTTGGATCATCAAACATACACCAGAAGGAAGACCTGTGAAGGATAGTTACATTTATGTTATCATTTCAATGGTTTTTGTTTTTGGTATTTTGTCAGTTAAGATTAATCAAGAATTTGGCTTAGGAGCTTTCGTTTTGGGACTGTCTGTTCCTGAAGGACCTCCTTCAGGATCTGCATTGGTTAAGAAGCTTCAGTTCTTTAGTACAACATTCCTTTTGCCAATCTTTGTAACTACAAGTGTTTTGAAAGCAGATTTTTCAATGGATTTTTCATCATCTATTGTGGTGTCTACTGGTTTAGCGGTCCTTGTAACTCACTTGGTCAAAATGACAGCATGCTTTATAACTGCCCTTTGTTGCAAGATGCCTGTCACCGATGCTTTGTGTATTTCCCTCATTTTGAACTCTAAAGGCGTGATGGAAGTTGGAATCTACAGTTCTGCGTTTGAAGATCAAGTACTGCATTTAACTTTTTTTCAATTTAAATATGTTTTTCGTCCCTTCTAATATGATAATTTGATTTTGGCATTCTCGAAAAAATTTCTTTTGATTTCAGTTCCTCGTTTCTATCTTATCCTTAGTTCTCATAGCTATTTAAAAATACTTGCAAATTTTATAGCTATAAGAGCCATAGTTTATAAATGAAGGATCAAAAGGAGACACTATATTTTTATGTGTCTGATTATATATGTAGTACGTAAACTACCATTCTGTATTCTATTTGGTCCCTAAATTATAGAAATATAAAAAGTAGTCTCTGATCGACTTTCAATCCATCGAGTTAGTCCTCGAACTATCATTATGTCTATTATTTTTAAAGTAACCAAGAGACAAACTTGATGGATTAATAACAATGTAAGAATGGATTATTATATTTATATAGTTTAGGAACCAAAGAGGGGAGAGCGAGAGAGAGACAGAGCTACAGTTTAGAATAAATTGAAAATTTGCTTTAAATGTATATGGATTATTATTGTTATTCATATATTATGTATGTATGCAGGTAATTAATTGGAAAACATTTGGAGTGATAATGATAAGTATAATGATTATAGCAACCATTGTGCATTGGTCAGTGAAGTTATTATATGATCCATCAAGAAAATATGCTGGATACCAAAAAAGGAACATGATGAGCTTAAAAAGTAACTCAGAGCTAAGAATACTAGTAACACTTCAAACACAGAACCATATTTCAGCAGCAACATATTTCCTAGACTTATGTTGTCCAACACAAGAAAAACCAATCACAGTTGATGTTCTTCATGTAATTGAGCTTATTGGAAGAGCCCTACCTCTTTTCATTAATCATCGCCTTCAAAGACAAGCATTAGGATCTACTTCATATAAATCATACTCAGACGATGTTATCCTCGCTTTCGATATCTATGAGCATGATAATCAAAATGCAGTATCAATAAACACTTACACAGCAATATCTCCACCAAATCTCATGTTTGAAGATGTTTGTAATCTTGCATTGGACAAAGTTGCAACCATCATCATTCTTCCTTTTCATATAAGATGGTCAAGTGATGGTGTAGTTGAATCTGATGACAAGAAAGTACTAAGAGCATTGAACCAGAGAGTACTCGAAATTGCTCCATGTTCCGTTGGAATCCTTGTAACTCGTCCTAATTCAATGCAGAAACCAACATCAATTACATCGGAATATTCCACTACTCGATTAGCCATCATATATTTAGGTGGAAATAACGATGATGAAGAGGTCTTATGTTTAGCAAAACGAACGATGAATAATCGTAGGATCAACCTAGTTGTTTACCGTCTTATTGCTAAGGAAAACATAGAAGAATTGGAGGAGCTCATGGTAATTGGTGATGAAATGTTGGAAGAATTTAAACTTGCTGAAAATGTGAGGTATCAAGAAGTATTCACTCAGAATGGATCACAAACAGCATCTTTTCTACGTGAGATAGTGAATGAACATGATATTTTTATAGTTGGGAGAAGACATGAAACTCAATCTCCTCAAACTGATGGATTAGCAGAATGGAGTGAATTTCCAGAACTCGGTGCTATTGGTGATTTTCTTGCTTCACCTGATCTTAATAGTAGTGCATATGTTTTGGTTGTGCAGCAACAACTCTCACGCGCGAATGACCTTAAACGGTGAATTTTGTAGTTGTCAAGACATAATAGATAGAGGAACATTCCATGCACAGTCTGAAAAAACAAACTACAAATTTTTGCAATGAAATTGATGTATGGTCTGCTAAAGAGGAATTATGGACTTTTGAATGCAAGTGGAAGGTCCAATCACATGTAAATATCTATGTCGGCGGATGAGTTTTTTTTTAATGAGTAGTTATCAAACTCTGTATCCTTGGTTTACAACACTAAAACACATTGTGCACCAACCATTTGCGCTAGACTCTGTTGGTTCAAATGCAAGACCTTTTATCTAGCATACTTCTGTGCAACTAGTTGTGAAGCATATTTCTGTGCAATATAATATGATTGAATGTATAGTAACATGCTTCATAATGTGAAACAAGCTGATCTACTTTCTATTTTTTGTTTCATTTTATATTCTATTTAGAATGAAAAGTTTCTTTTATTTAATTGTACAATATAGTAAAATTTTCATTGTAAATTGTTCCAACTCATATTTGACATGAACTCACATCCTTGCCCCACACTTCTAAACATATTTACTTCAATGTTGCAATGAAAAAAGAATGACACAAGTCTATATCTATAAATTAAATGAATATAATGGTCTAAAAATTACAGGTCTAAGTTTTTCCATCCATAGCAGTCTAAGACAGCAAACAATGTTGCTGCTTAAGCATAATTTCTCAATAAAAACATGAAACTGTTCACTTGGCTACAAATGAAAAGAACAAACCACTAATTGGAAAGCATAAGCATTAGTCCAAACAAGTAAAAAAGCATCTCAATGTTTTCTAGTATTATTGGTAATTGACTTATGTGAATGATGATGACTAGAATGCTTGGTTGCATGATGATTATCAGTTCCAGATTTTGGTGTCCTTGGGATTGAGTTATGATTATCAGTTCCAGATTTTGGTTTCCTTGGGAATGAATTTGATGAGTGTAATGCTTCCAATGCAGCTAGAACATTTACCATTGTTGGTCTATGTTTAGGATCAGTATTAAGACACTTTAGAACAAGTGCAGCTGCAGCTTGAGCACCTTTCTTTGAGTATTGACCGCCTAACTTTGTATCCATGATTCTCAATATTCTTCTGCTGTCACTCAGGAAAGGCATTGCCCAATCAACCAACGTTTCTTCCGTGTATACCTGTCTATCATCTTCGACTACACGCCGTCCTGTTAGTAACTCTAACAAGACGACGCCGAAACTGTATACATCACTCCTCAATGTTAAATGGCCTGTTTGTTTAGTCAAAAGAAGACAAAATGTTATGCAAAGAAAAAAGAGAGGCTTGTCACATTTAGAAAGCATGGACATGCATATATACCTCAACATAAAAAAAAAATGTAAAAAATGGTTAGGCCAATGGCAAATGTACCTGTGGCTACATACTCCGGGGCGGCATAACCATGAGTCCCGATAATTCTAGTTGAAACATGAGTGTTATCTCCCGTTGGACCATCTCTTGCCAAGCCGAAATCGGAAAGATTTGCATTGAAGTCCTACATAAAACAACAGATTTATACATAAAACAACAGACTTAGTCATCCCAGATCCACTAGCCAAGTTTTCAGTGTAACATACCGAATCAAGTAGGATGTTGGAAGCCTTTAAATCGCGATAAATAACATTTGCATCGAGGGAATGTAAGAATGCTAGTCCTCTTGCTACACCGATCGCAATATTGATCCGTGTCATCCAGGAAATTGGTTGAACACCTTCTGCAGAAACAGAAAAAAATAATAATGAATATGAGAATAAACTATGTCTCATCGCGGTACAAAAACTTGAAAATTTATGTTGTTCTGTCAAGTACTTATTCTTTTGAAAATTAAAAAGACCCTGCGAGTGAATTTATTACTTACTTCTAAACAGGTGATTTTCCAAACTTCCTTTCTGCATAAACTCATAAACCAGAAGCCTGTTTTTACCTTCTGAACAGTAACCAATAAGCTTCACCAAATTTTCATGGTGAAGTTGGCCTAGATAATTGACTTCTGCCTACAAACAAAAAACAGTAGAAAATCAGCTAATACATAGAAAGACCATTAACAATTAGAAAAAAGTTTGATGCAAGTGTTTATGTTGCACATACAAGCCATTCCTTGTGGCCTTGAAAACTTTCTGGTTTAAGCTTCTTAATGGCTACTACAATTCCATTTCCTGGTTTTGTAGGAGCACCTGTGTTCTCATCTATCCATCCTTTGTAGACGAATCCAAACCCTCCTTCCCCTATTAAATTTTCTTGCCGGAAGTTCCTAGTTGCCTCCTTTAGATCATTGAAGCTGAAGGACTTAACATCTTTAGAGATTGATTTGTCATCATTTGATGATGAAGTTTTCAAATCGGTTTTTTGGTCAGGAGAATTTGAAGTCTGATTTATATTACTTTGAGTCTTTGTACTTCCTGTGAGTAGATGAAATGTAAGTCCAAAAACAAACAGCCACTGGAAAAATGCGAACAAGGAAGAAGAAAGTGAATTGAATCAACGACAGTTGAACCACGGTTCAAACCGGTTCTAAGGGGCTAGAACCAACCGTTAGACTAGTCAATTCCCGGCCCAACTGATTGAACTGAGCCATCCGGTTCTGACAACACTATCATACACCATAATATTTTGAATATGCCAAACAAGCCTACTAATTGAACAAGCTTAATATCTAAATTTGGTACAAACAAAAGGAAGCTTGAACACAAATATAAATTGGTTAGTGATAAATAAGAAAGCTTAGAGTTTGAATTGGAGGATCACTGCTCAGAAAAAAGATGAAAACAATAATAAACAAATAACCATAGACTGAATGTTTCTTGCTGAACAAATATCAGTTATGAACTAGCCCCTTTTTCATTATTCAGAACTATCAAGAACCTAAGTCATGGCAAAGAAGCCTCAGAATCTCCATTTTTTATCAACCAAATTTAAACAAACATGATTTTGATCATAGAAAGCCAAGGATTTTGGAACAATAAACAATTAAATAAAAGAAAAAAAGAGAAAAATATGAAAGCATTCACTAAAGTTACAAAACAATAATTAAAATTTAAGGCTGTTGTAACATCAACCTTAACGACACAAAGTAAAATTAAGGAGCAAAAACAAACAAAAGGGAAAGAAAAAATACACAGAGACAGACACACACTTAGTGTCACCAAAGAGGAAACAAGTGATGTAAAAAGATGATAAAAATAACTAGAAACTGACCAAATAAACTTGTTGAGGAAACATGACAAACTGGTTTTCTGCAAGTGTTTCCCATGATGAAAGTGTTATTATTTTCTTCTCTCTTTGCTATCCTCAGAAAAGAACACAACACTCATCTAAGGAAAACACAGAATGAAGAAAATGGTGTGAATGAAGTTATGAAAAAGTCTTTAAATTATAAAATGTGTTTGTTGTTTTGTATGAGGAAATAAGACAAAGTCCACGCTATGATCATATCATATTCATGGATATAGAAGTGAAGAAGAAATTAATTGGTGATTTGATAAGGAAACAGCGTAGTCAAGGAATGGAAGTTGCCACTTGTGGAAACAAATATAATCACACGTAGTTATTTTTATTTGATTGGTTTGACTTTGTAACGGATATAAGAGATGAGTCGTTTAAGTAATCGAGATTCATTTAAAAAGTTGACATAAATATACTTGTTTATGTATATTGGATCGAACTTCTTTACCATATACTTATAGTTATGGTGTTAGAAGCTTTTGGTGAAGAAATTAATTTTTCGGAATATTAAAGAGTTGATGTTTTTAACATTTACCCTTTTGTGCGCATCAACATGAAATTGAAATTTTATCGATAAATATCCATTAAAATTAATTAAAGACATGGATATTGATTTAAATAGTATGTTAATGTATCAAAATATAACATTTAAAAGCAAGGTGTAAAATTTGAGAAAATGACTAGATTTATTGATGATTTTTTTTTTTTGGTGTTATTTATTGATACGTTTTAACTTTATGAGACTGATTGTACCAAAAAAAAAAACTTTATGAGACTGAATATATTTTTTTATGAGACTGAATATTTTCAATTTGTCATGTCGTAAATTTGAAATACTCCACCGACTTTATAGTTTAAAGACTAAAATCTCTATTTAATATCACATAGTTAAGGAAATGTCTATCACGATGTTAGTGTTTGACTTTCAAAGATTGAAGAATGAGTTAAGAGGCTCCCAAAAATAAGGCTGAATTTGTTGTGGATCCTACATTCCTACCATCTTTCAATTTATGGTTGAGTTTTTGACCCATCATGCACATGTACATGTACATGAACATGAGAACTTCTTCCCATATAAACTATCAACGGTGTGACATGGAAAACAAGAAAAACATATTTAAAAAATATATATATCTCACTGAAAGCACTGTTAATATCATTGAAAATTTTATATGAGGATATAGTTAGAATTTTGCTCTTCTTCCAACAAGTTTTGCTCACTCACAACCAAACATACAAAAATGTCCATGCGTGAGTTAATTCACACTTGTGTTAAAGTTGTGTGACTTAACTTACGCTGCGTGAGTTAACTCACGTTGCGTGTCTTTTTAAAGGCAAGATAAAACCTCATTTTCGCATTTCCTCTTTTACATCTAAAATCTTTAAAATTACCCAAATTTAGAATTCCTTCAAGTTTAAATCAAACAATACTTCAATAATAAATAATAAGTAAGTTTTCATAATCAAACATCATTAACCTTTTTATGTTTATATGTTAGATTTTTCCTCTTAAATTAGAATTTTTTTTTAGTTTTAGGGTTTGTTTAAATTTTCATTTTTTTTGCAAGAAATGATACAATGTGACATATAAATGACTTATATTGCTTATTGTTTAGATGTTTGCATATTTATGTTGTAGTTATGAGTTTTAGGATTTATGTATAATTTGCACTTCAACTGTTTGATGGAATGTTTGGATGAGTTTTTCATTGATTGTTTAATTTTTTATGGTGTAGATTTGAAACAATGGTCGATTTGTTCAGTGTTTGCATACGCTTCAACGGTGGAAATCCTCAGTTGTTCATGGTTCGGTACATTAACGTCACGTTAAAATGTCTCAAGGATCAACCAAGAACTCAACCCAGGAGACACAAGGAGAGTTGAATATGTTTGGTATGAACGTCCAACATTCGACGAGGGAAGAATAACGTTTAGTAGACCGGAGTTAACGAACGACGACGATATGAGAAGTATGTCCTCAATTTTTTGTCAGCACAACATGTTCCAGTGGATTGATATGTTTGTCACGTTGCTGAAATCGCCTAAAGATATTCTCAAGAGTTTGATTCCGCCATAACCAGAAGATTGTGATTACGTTTTTATTACTATGTAGTGTCTTTATTTTGTTGGAATTTAAGTTTAAATCTTGTTAGTTTGCTAAAGATGTTGGTATTGAAGTGTCTTATACTGAATGTAGTGATTTGCAAGCCTCCTTGAAAAGTCTAAAGATTAAGAGAACACAACATGTATTATGCAGAATCAGCTATATAGGTTACCACATTGAATTCTTTCGTATAGAATGAGTGTCACGAAAGGGAATGCACCTCTAAGGGGTTTCTTTGAATTGGATCATGTTCCTCTGTCAATTGAAACTTGTCAATTCGCAGGGTAGTATGATTCAATTCAAAACAACCTCTTGGAATGCATTCCTTTATGTGATGACTCATTTTATATGAAGGAATTCGATGTGATAACATATATAGTTGATTTTGTAGAATACATGTGTTGTGTTTTCTTTATTCTTTTGACTTTTCAAGGGGTGCTGCAAATCACTACGTTAAGTATAAGACATTTCAATGCTAATATTTTCAACAAACTTTCAAAAATTAAACTTAAATCCAATGTCACGATGATACCATATATATTTAGGGAGAATGTAATGTAATATAGATGAAATTAAAACTAAATAAAATTGTGTAATTTTTTAATTGATTTTGTGTACTTGTGCCACTTTATTCGAATTTATTCAATACGCAATTTTATTCGAATTCACGTTGGATTTAATTAGCAATTGTATTCGAATTCACGTGTTTAATTAAAAAAATTATTCAAATTCACGTTGGGTTTAATTAGTCTTCAAAAACATTATATTATTTAGATGCCAAAATCATAAAATAAATGCAAATATAAACAAAAATAATACACATAAAATCTCATTTTATTAATATAATTGATACATTTATAATAAGGTATGTTTCTTGTCTAGGGAAGGGAGATTGGGGTAAAACTAAATCTGCAATAGAAGAATATGGAGGTGAAGCAAAACCCTCTTGGGGTAAAGTTAAAGCCCTAGTGGTGCAAGGTGATGGGAAGAAAGGGAAGGGGGAGGAGAAATTGAGAGTGGGGGAGAATGGGACTGGGGTAAGGTATGTTTCTTGTCTAATAAGAAAAAGGTCTTCAATGTCAGCCTTGCATCCAAACAAAGTGCACTTCTTTGCAATGTGTTACTATCTCCATTGACCGTTCATATAATCCCTGAAATTTTTAAAGAGGCCTCTTTCTATGAAAGGCCAAGGATGGAAAAACATTGTTGTTGTAGAAGGAAGAGGATGAGAAAGTGAGGATGAGTGAATGTGACAAATGGTGAAGGTTGGAAGAATATTTGTAAGGGGCGAATGTCTAGGTTGAATCTAACCATTATGGTGAGTCAAAAGCATGTAAAAAAGTTTTTTTAACATCTGACCACCGTCCAATCCGTCCCAAAATGTGTTTAATGTGGTGCAGAAAGGTGCGTGAGTTAAGTCACGCCACCAGCTAAAAGTGTGTGAGTTAACTCACACTGCGTGACTTAACTCATGCAGGGATATTTCAGTTAGGAACGAGCGTTTATTGATGGGAGAAGAGCAGAATTCATATAGTTATCAAACTTCCGGTAAATTTTAACTATACCAAAGTCATTATAACCTTTTTTTTTTACAAACTCTATAATAGCACTTCATAAATTTTAAACTATACAAAAGTCATTACTTGTGTAAGCTTTTCTTACTTTTGCACTTAAGTAAATTGTTAGTGTTTGAATGTGACTTATGTATATGGAAATGAAAAAACTTATTGGAGGAAAGGAACTAGCTTAATGTGTCTAATTAATAAGTTTTCCTAGCAGAGATTAATCACTCATAAAAAGTGATGGATATACTTTGTTATAAAATACTAAAATTGCTGTTATTTAAAATATCCAACTTTAGAGGAATAGTCTTCTTCTTTAAGGGTCCGTTTGGTTCGAGAATTAGTAAGGGAGGGAAGGGGAAGGATTTAACGGAGGGGAGGGGAGGGGAGATATTTTTAATTAAAAACGTGTTTGGTTCGCAAGGGAAGGGGAGGGGAGGGGAGAGATTTTAATATTATTTTACCGTTACCCTTAAACTTAATTAAATAAAAGAAACTGCTAGTTTTTACGATTTCAGAAATCGACGAAAGAGTAGCGCATATCTAAGCTGTTTATTTTATCTCAAACTAGGTCATGTATTTTGCTCCATGCATCGTATATATATTTTTTTATAAGAGCAATTCTTTATAATCCTTACATTTTTTGCCAATTACTTCCGTAAAAAAATAGCACATCACTTAATATGTAATCAAAGTTGTTATAAGAAAAATATAACAAAATAATAAAATTTGTTACAAGAATAAAATAACCTAATAATAATATGATTGTTACAAAATAATATAATCTAATAATAATAAAAGTTGTTATAAGGTTAATATTGAGATTTGAAATTAATTTAAGGATAATTATGGCAATGCAATAAAATTTTAAAGAGAATTGTTCTCCTCCCCTTCCCTCCCCTTCCCTCCCCTTTTACAAATTGAACCAAAGACATCAAATTAAAAATCCTCCTTCCCCTCCACTTCCCTCCAAAACTCTCGAACCAAGGAGACCCTAAAAAAAAAACACATTAGCAGTTGTCATGGATGTTCTGTCTATTTTTGACATGTATATCTCTCATTTTTTTAGTTCATTAATTAGTATCTATCGTTGACCGAAACATACATGAAAGTCCACAATGACATGTAGTCCATGAAAAAAAGGGTAAGGAAAATTGTTAAACATGAGCCATGCGTTTAGTCATACATCTACAGTACCTCATTAATTTGAAAAGGTTAATAAAATTAAGAAAAATTATATCTATGCAGTCTAGTAGCATAAATCGGCTACTTTTGCATTTTATGCCAACTATGAGAATCACAATACCCACTTTGTCTTTATTTATAAATATTATTTTGAAGTGACAAAATATAAGTATAAATTTGATATATTTGATTTAAAATTAAGTTCAAACTTTCTTTAACTCACTTTTGTTTATATTTTATGATGGACAGGGTATAGTCTACTAGAATTTCAATTTTTACATAAAGTCAATTAATAAATTAGAACTATTGCATTCTTTACCCAAAAAAAAAACTATAATTACAACTAAAACCATTTTGAAAAAAAAATTAGAACAACTTTTTTTCTCGGTGTATTCTTACCCTTTCTTTCTCTCTATTATTTTTGTTTCAAAAATTGTTATAAAATAATTATACAAATATCATTCTTATGTAAAAGTATCTATAAGCCCCCTTAAGTTGCCCAAATATTTTAAAAAAATTGATTATCCAAAAAACAACAATTGGATCGTAACCCTTTGTATATTTTGTAAGATCAAAAGTTATGGTCTGATAAATTTAAAGGTTTTTAAGCAATGTGAGGGGTCTATAAAGTAACATTCTATTTGAAAAGGGTTAAAGGATTAGAAATACTTTGGGATGGGCCCAGCCCATGGTTGGTAGAACATATCAAGAAACATGGGGTTAATAAAGGGAACTGCTTTTTAAACCCTTCAAATTTCTAAATACTACGTTTTTTCTTGAAGTGTGCTTCCAGACGACATAATTCATATGAAAATTTACTGCTGATCAACATTAAATGTTTTTTTTTCTTCAAAAAAAATATTAAATATGTTTTTATTTCTTTCTTTCAGAATAAAAGGCGGTCTAAAAGCACTCTATAACATTTCCTTTATTTTAAATTTTTTTTGCAAAAATAAACGATATTCATTCATTTAAATTGATAGAGTACATCGATACAACAAATCCAAATTTTCTAAAAACAAAAAGGCTGAATCTGTGAACAAACTCACAGTATCCATGTTAATAGCATAAAACGGCAAAGTACATATGCCTACAAATATGACTAATATGACTATATTCAAGTCTCCGGAATACTCATGTCTTCGGATCTGCAACGTTGACGACGCCAAAGTCATTGTCATTGATTGGATATGCACTTGATCAAAGCGAATCTTTCAACCTGAATCAAAAACACACCGCACAAAGACGGGAAATCAAAACAAAGAGTCGTTCAGAGACGACGAAATCACACAAACAAACGAAAGAAAACAGAAAATATGTGAAATCACTTATTCAATCAGGATATAAGAAAAAACAACTCGGAGGGGTGATTTTTAGGTCAAAATTGACCCTAAATCACCCCTTTGACAAAAAGAAGAAGAAAGGGATGACGGCTAAAGTTTGAGAATGAGATAAGAGAGAGAATAACAAACTCTAATTTGTTTTTAACATCCACATTTCATTTATTATTAAAGAGGTCAACTTTTACCCCCTCAATAATTTTTTTTTTAAATCACACCCCCTCCAACTTAATTTATCTGAATAGGGGATTTTTAAGAATCATGATAAAACGAAGCTTATTTATAATAAGAGAAATGATATTTTGACTTCTAAATTTTGATATCAAATACTGTGTCTTTTAATTTGTATATTTATTTTTGAAAATACATTGTCATATGTAATAGTCGAGGTTCGAACCTCGGACACCTCACTTATTCACAAAAAATGAATTTCAGCCACTGGCTACTACTGGTGAAAAAAAATTAAGAGAGAACCAGATTCCATGTATTTGTCTAGTTATGGACTTGTTTGTCAAGCTGCTATGCCTTCATGATCAATATTCTCCAAATTGCAATTAAATTTGATTCCTAACTGTTTTTCTTTGTTTTATTTTTATATAATTTACATTGCAGAATTTGAAATTATTAAACATGATTACTCAATTCTAAATCCAACCAACATGATTGCAATCAAGATGATTTAATTGGGATCATCAACAAATTTATTAAATGGAATCATCACACAAAACTATCGACAATTTGCATGAGTATAATTTTAACCTAGAATTTCTCTCACCAATCTGACAAGAAATTATCCCCACACACACGTAATATGATATGTCACATAGTAGTACATTACACGATGTTGTACCACATTAATTGATAAATCATGTGCAACAGATTTGTGATGGCTCAAACCTCAAGGTGTACGGAGTACTGGATCCAGTTTTCTATACACTTTAACGATCTTTGCCTTTTATTACTGGGTTATGTACTTACTACTTGCATATGCAACTTTTGCAACTTGCAAATTATTTTGAAACATAAACTAAAGATCCTGAAATTTACTAAAATAGATTGACAGATCTAAAGAGAACATGGTTTTGACTTAAATACACTCTTTTTCTTTTCTTTTTTTGTTAACCCATTTGGGGGATTTAAGTACACTTTTAAGCACTCCACTATTTTGTTGTTGATATTTTGAATCTTTACTTTCCTCCTTTGCAATTTAGTTGACTTTAAATCAAATGTGTAACGCCCTAGTTGTTATTATTTATTTTTGGTTGATTTTTAATATTTTATAGGACTTTAAATGGTTTATGTTGATTTGATGGTGTGGTATAATTTATTATATGATTATTTTATTGTTTAAATTAAAAAGGTGGGAAGTTATAATTATTGGAAGTTTGGGGATTAAAAAAAATTGGCTGATTTTTAATAGGAGTTAATTAGAATCAAGTGGGAATTAAGTGGAATTAATAGGGAGTTAGAGAAGGGGGAAGTCAGAAATCAGTTTCAAGTATAAACAGAGAGAAGGGAGAAAACCAAGAATCAAGGGAGAAGAGCCAAGTGAGGAGAATTGTAGAGCTTTGTTCATCAAAATTCAGGTAAGGGTGAGACTAACTCTCAATTTTAGGTCATATAATTCGTTAATTGATGTTGTTGTTGTTAAGGGTGATGAACTGAATTAGGTTGAAGATGAATTAGTTTTAAAAACTTGATGAATTCATGAAAATGTCGCTGTTTATTACTGTTCTGATGTTAGTTTGTATAGAAGTAATGCAATTCATCAAAATTGGGTTTTTGGGTGTTGAAATTGGGGTTTAGGGTTGAAAAGTAGAAGTCTGTTCGTACAGTTCGTAGTTCTGCAAATCGCCACTCGCCACAGCGAGCAAACCCACTCGCCAGGCGAGTAAAACCAGTATAGCTCGCCACAGCGAGCAAACGCACTCGCCACGGCGAGTTGCTTTAATTAAAAATCGTTAATTTTCCTAATGATGTTTTTGGATCAATTTTTATATCAATATGAGTACCTTAATATGTTTAGGAATGAATGACACCTTTTTACAGAATCAAATTTGGGTTTTGGGAACTTAAAAATGAAGATTTTGGGTGAAAAATGTCAAAAATGCCGAGAGCACCCAGTTTTGCTCGCCTTCAGCTCGCCCTGAACTCGCCATAGCGAGTAGCACTTTTTCTTGAACTCGCCATAGCGAGTAAAGTAGCTTGCCACGACGAGCATTACTGTAGCATGCTTTATTTGTTGAATTTTCGCCGTGATACTTTGTTGTGTTCCTTCGATCAAGTTGGAGTTTATGTCATAGTTGAATATGCATATAGTAGTTGTTGTTGCTGTTGTTGAGTTGTATGCAGATATACACTATTGAGTCCATTTCATACTCATGCATCATTGAGGGCTTATGCCCTGGAGTGTTTACACTCAATCGTTGAGGGCTTATGCCCTGGAATGTTATTTCATTCAAACTGTTGGGGGCTTATGCCCCGAAATGCTAGTCATTAAAACGCGTTAAATAGTACCACATGCATTTGCATTAGTCGCATTGTTGTCGTCGTAGTTGTTGTTGTCGGTCGAGTCGTCGATGTCCTAGCTTGTTGATGATGTTGTTGATTGTTTAATTATAAACTGACAGTTGCTTATTGTTTACATTGATGTTGTTTAATTTAATTGATGAATTATACTATCTATTGTTGTTTGTGAATCTCACCCTTTCTGCTTAAAAACGTTGCCTTTCCTATGGGTAACTTGCAGGTAACGAAGATTAGTAAAGTATTCGGCTCAAAGTGTCATAGGGCTCTGATACGTAACGGGATTGAAATTTTATTACTTGTTTTCTCTTTCCTTACGTATTACTTATGAATTATGAGACTTTTGATGAAGTCTGCGTGCCAAAGACTAATTTGTTGATTTGAATTAATTCCACTGCGAAGTTTGAAAGTTTATTATTGACTACTTTTATAAAGAATAAATAGTTATTTATTCATTTTGGAGATTTTGTTGAAAGAAATGTAGCATTCCGTCATGATGAAAACTCTGATATATTTATGAATCTTTAAGTTGGGGAAAACAGGGTGTTACAAAATGGGCATGCTCATTGTTAATGTAACTTTTCTTAAAAAAATAAAAATATATATATAAAAAAAATTGTAAAAATAAGTGAGTTCATGAGGTCAATTAAATGAGTTCAATTTTGCTTCATTTGCGTGCTTTGTTTCATTTATTTATGGTTCATTTATATGAGAGATAAACAAAATAAAATAATGGCTTAAATATTCAATTAGTCCCTTAACTTGATTTCAAGTATTGGTTTGGTCTCATAAGTAATAAAATGTTCGTTTAAGTCTCTTAACTTTATTTAAAGTAACGGTTTGGTCCTTTCTATTAATTTAATTCAAAAAAACGTTGAATTTTGGTTCCTTAACTTATTTAATTAGTATTAGTTTGGTCCCTTAACTTATTTAATTAGTATTAGTTTGATCCTTAAACTTTACGTTTTTTGAATTAAATTAACATAATGGCCTAAACCGATACTTTAAATAAAGTTAAGGGACCTAAACAGACTTTTTATTACTTATAAGATCAAACCGATACTTGAAATCAAATTAAGAGACCAATTGAGCATTTAAGACAATAAAATAATGATTGAGTGAATTCTACGAGTTATGATCTCTTCATTTAAACTTTTCTCAATTTATTTCATTTAGAGAGATAAAAACACAAAAAATCTTAAAAATAATTAATGATAGTAAGACTCATTTAAATGACAATCTCCACCTTTTTGATATCTATATCTTTCACAATAACAATCTCCATTTATTTTTATAAATTAAGAGGATCTCAACTCAAATTCTACTTACTATTGAATCTCACTAAGCAATCATGTGATGCTATGTGATTAAACATGTGTTTGGATATGCTACTGTGTTGGGCTATTAGGGCACTTGGTGGTGTGATTGTGAGGTAATTGATCCACTATTTTTTACTAGTTTCTTTTTTTGGAAGGAACGCTACTTTTTACCATAGTTATTTGTGTAGCTTATATAGTATTTTGCCCATACACTCTTGATAAAATGAGCCACTTATTTTGACCTAATATCGATCTTTTTCAGCGCTGATTCTTCTCATGGATCGATGAGGTGACATGATTGTGATATGGGTATTAAGTTGCTGCACATGTGTAGGGCCATACAATTTGTGTGGACAACAAACAAACAATAGAGTTATTGATAATGTCATGATATATTCAAAATCAGAATATCCAATCCAATGACTAATACTATAGAGATTTGCCTTTCTCGTGGGATTTGCCAGCGTGGTTATTTGAGGCTATACTTAGTAATTACGTGTCAAATTTTGCAGCTAACAACAAGGACAATTCGTGCTACTCCCTATATGTCCCTACTCACTATACAAGCTACTCCTTATCCTATCTCTTTATTTTTCTTTGTTCTATGGAGAGAGTAACCATGAAACTAAGATTTGATAAGTGTTTAGATCGAGGCTAGTTCGAACTCACCAACATTCTAATAGTCTAATGAATCAAATGTCCCGCAGTTTTTAATATTGAATGCACAAATTTTGATTAAAATTTATTCTATAAAGTTTTAAAAAGTGTGTTTAGAACAGCATTTCTCTTATTGTTGTCCTATTAATAAAAAACAATTAATTTTTTATATTAATTGAATAAATGGGATTGGATGGAGTATTTAGGAGACCCTTTATCCCATTTTTAACTTGATCATTTTATCCTTAAAAAAATACTTGATCATTTTAGTTTGAGGATATATCTGTCTGTATTAAAAAAAAAAAAAGTGTGTAGTGTATACAGGGGCAGATCTGGACTTTCAATATTAGCGGGGCAAATTTCTTTTATCAAATAATTAAATAATATTAAATTTAATATGAAGTTATATTAAAAATAGTTGTAGCAATTTTTAAAAAAAAATATAGTTGTAGCAACCAAAAATTATAAAGAAAATAGTATATTTTTCATTTGTTGAAAACGAACTAAAATTATATTATTATTAATTGTCCTAAAAACATATCGTTTTATATAGGTTACAAGAGATGTCAAATGCTCTGGCATGATACCCGTGCATACGGACGGGTGAGCACGTTGCGCTTTTTTTGGTAGAAAGTTGCAATTGCATAGACATGTGTATAAATTAAAAAAAAATGGGTCCCCATATTAATATACAAAGTTAAAATATAAACACATGTATAAATAAAAAAATAGGTTCTCTTATATGAGTAAAAATATAGACACGTATAAAATTATAAAAAAAATATGTCCCGTATTAATATATGGATAAAAATATAGACGAGTGTATGAACATAAAAAAAATTAAAAATCTATATTAATATATAAGTAAAAATATATAATGAATCGATTAAAAAAAATTAGACCTGAACTGATGTGATACTTACCACATCATGCCTTATTCAGGTCCCTCCCTAAAATATGTCAATTTTTTCCTGTCCGGTTGTTAAGTGGGGATGGAAGTGACTAAATGAAGCGGATGATGCTTTGCTTGCGCTTTAAATACATAAATTATATCAGAACTCGGAAGCCTCACAATGGATGTTCAATCAGAATAAAATATGAAAAGTCTCTTTTGGTGGATTAAATGATTCCTACGATGGTTAACATTTTTTTTTTAGGGAAACGAAGGTTAACATTTTTATTTGGTGCATATTATTAAATCGGATTGAAATAAAGGATAATTTGTTTTGGAGAAATATATTATTCCATCAAATATTTACTATTCAATTGATTGTGGATGTATGGAAAACAGAGATCATTTGTTTTTCAAATACGACTTTTATGGTCGTCTTTAGAATTATACTTCAGGCTAGTTAGGTTTTGTATCGACTTCTCATGAGAATTTATTTGATCATCTTCACCAATTTGGAGGGTTAGAGGATTTTCAAAAAACTCTTGTTTGGTTTCAATATTATTTGAATATCGGTGATGTATATTATTTGGAAGGATAGGAATGGGAGAATCTTTAATCAAAAGATCGATCTTCTCACATCTTTACTCGAAAAGGTCAAGAGTCATTCATAATGGTGGTTAATAGTGTGTTATGTATTGTTTTGATTTTTATTACCTTATTTGGAGGTTGAATCCTTTGATGTGTTTAAAAGTGTTTCCTAAGTTTTCTCTATTAGTACACTTGTAGTAGTTTTGTGTGTTGTAACATACTTTGAATCTTTGTGCTCTCTGGTTCGCCTTGTGTTAGAGCGATATTTTTTATTCCTTTGATATATTTTCTTAGCTTTAAAAATAATTAAAGTTGTAATAAATAAAATAGAATAAGTTGGTACTAATTTTAGTCCTTAATTTGTAAACTCGCACATTGATGCAAAATACTCCCTCCGTTTCTTTTTAAGTGTCTTTTTAGGGTTAATTTTTCGTTCCTATTTAACTGTCTTTTTGGTATTTTAAGGGTATGATTTGTCAATTATACCCTTTGTCAATTACTCATATCTTTTTCAATAAAACTAATCAATACTAGTATCTATTTGGAACAATATATTTTTTTTAAACAATGTTTTTTTTAAAACAAAGTTTTTTTGTTCTTATCTTCAAATTTAAACAATTTTGTTACAAACAATGGTTTCAAGAAGAGTTAAAATTCTATAAATAAGGTGAGTAGCAATTGTTAAAAATCTCAAGTACAAAGTAAAAGAACATATTTGAGACAAGAAAAATAAAAAACTTCATGAATGTTCAAAAAGAAGAAAAAGTGAAAGATTTGTTGAAATTGCTGATGAGAGGTGAAGAGGAAACAATAGTTGAAGACTCATTTGACAAGATATAAGAACATGACAACGAAGAATCATCAATATAATTTTTATATTGACTTAAAATAATTAAAAAATTGTGTGCGTGCAATATTTAGAAAATTGACAGTTGTCTGTTATGAGAGAGAGTGCGTAAAAAAATAGGAATCTATTGGTGGATTAAAATAAGGGTATAATAGGAAGAAAATGTGAAAAAATATACTTTACTATTTTTGTGTTAATTTTCTAGAAAAAAAACTCTTAAAAAGTAACGGAGGGTTTATCTTGAAAAATAAACATCGCCCTAAGTATTATATACTATTTTAAAGGGTTTTGTTCATAAGATTGTATACAATTTTGTAAAAAAAGGTTTTGTAAAATTCTTAATCAGCCACGGTCTTATTCATCATTTGAATGGACTGCACAATATTAAATTATATGGCACCTTGAACACGAGAGAGACGTTGGAGGTGGTACTTGAATCACATTATTCCCTCAAAATATCTTCACTCCAATTTATTGAATTTTTTTTTACAAAATCTTCACTCCAATCTTTATTCCGTTTATAAATTTTCTTCATTTCATATATAGAGTCCACGTTAAATATAAATTTTTCGAGTTAGATTTCTTTAAGCAATTGGTGTTAAACAGATCCTTTAACTTGAAACACAAAGTATCAATCTTAAGGATATTCATGTAACCAAAAATAAAATAAAATCTTAAGGATATTCAAAGCATATTCCTATAAATAAAGTGACTTTCAAATCAAATGATACATAAATGAAACTGTGGCTGTGAAGAATATTAATATGGCACGGCAGGGCTCCACATTTTTGTGCCATTTTGTTTTATTATTATTATTATTATTATTATTATGAACAAGTCAGAATAAAACTTATATTAAACGACAAAAGATACTCCTCTTAGCACAATATGTGGCAAGAAAGAGCAATAGAGTTCAGTTGTTACCACCCAAATAACCCATAGAAACATTTACAACATTTTTCTTTGGCAACCACATCGATAAATATTTGACCCTTTCCAGCACATGAGGCATATATTTTACCTTATTATTAAAGATCCTATCATTTATTTCTTGTCAAATCATCCAAACTGTAACAAGACACAATAAGCGCATAAAAAATTGTCGCTTTTTCAAACCGCCTAACAAATAAGCAATATGGTGAAAAAGATCCACTATAGAATCTGGATCAACAAGACCCCATCCATTCATGAACCAAGTACTATAGAATGCCAAAAATATTACAATTTAAAAATAAATGGTGAAGCGATTCCACCCCACTACAATCAGAAACATACAGAAAATCTCCATCAAGTAATACACTACGCCTCCTTCTTAAATGGTCTTTCGTAGGTAACATGTTCTAAAGGAAGCGTCAAGCACAAACAGAAACTTTTAACTAAACATCCTTATATTAAATCAACTCAGAAACTACTCATGTCGGTTGCATTTATGAACTAGTGAGATAATATACACCCTTCGAATTGAGTACACACCACATCTATCTAGTTGTCAATGACATCTATCAGTCACATCATCGAGCACTTCCTCACCAACTTCTCCCAAGCCAACAAAAGACGACGCCACCTCCAAGCCTCACCACCCTTCCCCCATCCCAGCGCTTACATATATGCCACCGACATCCACCTATCGACTGCAAACCAACACAACCCGCTAAACCTCACACGCAATGGGACCTCTTCCACCCAGCTATCCGACCAAAAAAGAGTATATGTCCCACTACCAACCTTCCTACACGCATTCTCCTCAAACCAGCTACCTCCCTTCAAACCCATACCATCACGAATCCTATCCATATCCCTCAACCAACTCGATCCACCACCCCCCATCCAACACCCTCCTCGCCATATCGTGCAACTAACACACGATACTACAAACCCTTCCTATCGACCAACATTCTCGAACACCATTTATCTAATAGCATAATATTAAACTCTTTCAACCTCTTAACCCCATACCTCCCTCATATTTCCTCTTGCAAACCGAATCCCATGCAACCCAAGAAATTTTTCTATGATCCTCACAACCCCCCCCCCCCCCCGAAGAAAAAAAAACTTCATAAAATATAATTAATAAAGGAAATTATACTTTTAGGGGATTGGAAGACGGAAAAAAAGCATAAATTAGAAGAGTGGAAAAAATAGACTTCATAAGAGTTAACTGGTCACCCAGAGATAGCGAAACGAAACACGTGTTGGATTACCCCCCCCCCCCAGGCAAGCCCAGATAAACAAAAGGAAGCTTTCCAATTTTGCATTGCAACACCGTGGCCGCCTTAATGATAAGTGCCAGAAAGTAGTATTTCAAATGTATATTGAAGGCACTTTTGTAACTTGTTTCACAAGTTATTTAGGGAAAAGCCGAGAGAAAAGTTATAATTGCCCTATTACGCTTTATTTATCTTACTCTATCCATTTGTGCGGGAATTGAGTGTCAAGACACCAAACAAAGAAGAAAAACAAAGAAAAAGTGAAAAAGCTAACTCGCCATGGCAAGCAAAGGGCGAGCTGGAGGCGAGCCAAGGCAGAGAGTTACAAGAGTAACTCGCCACCACCTCGCCATGGCGAGAAACCTTGCAATGGCGAGTGGAAAGGCAAGTCAAAGGCGATCCAAGACAGAGAGCACCAGAGACCACTCGCCCCCAACTCGCAAAGGCGAGTGGAAGGCGAACAAACTCACAATGGCGAGTGGATGACGAAGAGTTCCAGAGAGCAAATGTTCAAAGTTCGCCATGGTGAACAATATACTCGCGAGGCGAGCTAAGGCGGCCAAAACTCCTCAGAGCTGACGTGACAGAAACCCACTGGTGAAGAAACCTCAACTCGCCATGGCGAATGCATATACTCGTGAGGCGAGTTGAATCATAACAAAATAGTATAAAAGCCCATTTGTTCATTTTAGTTGTATTTGTTCATTTTAGTTGTATCTTATCATCATTTTAGAGAGAGAATAGGGCGAAATTGTATTGTTTTCATAGAGCAAGAGTGATTAAGTGTGGATTCATCAAGATTCTTAGAGAAATCAAGTTCTTGACATGGATTCTCAATTTTTCTTCCACTTTTGTAAAGTTCTCATGACAATGATGAGCTAAATCTCCATTGTTAAGATTAGAGGTACTTGATTAGGTTGATAATGCAACATTTTGATCTTTCAAATATATGATTCTAGCAATTTACATGATATTGATGATATTATTGTCTTTCATTTTATATCTTTGATTTAAATGATATTGAGAAATACTTTTAAATCTAGATTTAGAATATTTATCTATCAAATCAATGATTCTAGACATAGAATTGATGTTTTGGTAATTACACAAAGTATCAGAACTTAAAGCTTTCAGATCGTTTAATAGATTGAGAAATCATCGATTAAACGATACGGTTGAATATTAGATTGTTTAATAGTCTGGGATATCAAGAATTAAACAATACAATTGAACTCACAAGATCATTTGAACACGAATGATATTGTCGAGCGATATGTGATAATACCAGTAAAACACTAGAACCCATATATGTGATTAATAGGTTATGTTTGACGCTTAATCAACGAACTCTAATTCCAACGTTTTTACGCCTTATTCATCTCCGTTTTTATCTTTGCGATTTAATTATCATAGTTTTAAACAAATAATCAAACTACTCTTTAACTTAAAATGATAAACTATGTTGAACGGTTTGTGATATCGCACCAGTCCATGAGGAATCAATATAAAATACTTATTTTTTATTGATAGAAAAATACTACATCACTCATTCAACCAAGAATCATTAACATTGATACCCACCAACATACTCTTGTGACAGTTAACTTTTGTCCCAGATATGACCTCAAACAAAACAAAACAACCTTCAAAGCTCGGACATTCACCAACTCTTGTTCTCAATTAACAATATGTCATCAACAAATTGTAAATAAGAGACAAGAATCATAATCACTTACTTGAATCCCAGAGAACACATTTCCTTCCACCATGGAATTCATAATCACATGTAAGCCTTCAATCGCTAACAAAAACAAGATGGTAAAAGAGGACCACCTTGTCGCAACCCCCTCTCCATGTTGAACTCTTCTGTTGGACTTCCATTAACCAAAACTAAAGTTATGGCGAAACTAAGACACTCCTTAACCCACTTCCTCCAAAGGGTTGGAAACTGCATCTTGCACATAAAATCTTCTAAATAACCCCAATTTACTAAATCATAGGCATTTTTAAAATCAACTTTAAACAAGAATAACTCATTTTTACGATTAAGTGCCTCAATTTGATACAAAAACTGTTTATCGATACATTCAATCTACACACCTTATGTGAGTATTATTTTGAAAGTGTAAAAAATTCACTCATTTAAGATGAATAATTGAGAAATCTGATGTTCAAACTCTGTATATAGTAATATCTCTGTCAACTAAGTTATGATCATAAAGACAATTCTCTTATTTTTATTAAGCATGTAAAATTATTATTTTAACCGTTCATTTGAACTACTTTTTCAAATAATCAAATCGTAAAATTATGATGTTTTAGAAAAATGATCATTAAAGTCGGTTTAATTAAGAGCCCGTTTGTTATAGTTTTTTTAGAAAAAAATCACTTTTTTTAAGAAAATAATCACTTTTAAGAGTTTTGCATCCGTTTGTTACAGCTTTTATAATAAATTAGAATCTAAAAAATTAAATATTTTAAAAACAGCTTCAAACGAGAAGCTGTTAGGAGCAACTTCTCAAAAAATAGATTTTTTTTAGAGGAGAGAGAAAATATTGTTTAAAAGATTGAGAGTCTGTTTGTTATGGATTAAAATAAAAGTGATTTTCACATAAAATAATTTAGAGCTTATATTTTAGAAATTTTATGAAAAATCAAAATCTATTTTTCGTTTGTTTACCACGATAAAAATCACTTTTTTTAAAACAAATAATTTAGTTTGTTTGGATACAACTATATAAAAGAGATTTTTTATTACAAAATTAGTTTAATTTTTTAAATCATATTTTCTCTCTCCTCTAAAAAAATCTATTTTTTGAGAAGTTGTTTTTAGATTATTTTTAGATTCTGATTTTTTAAAAATTCTATAACGAACAGATGCAAAACTCTTAAAAGTGATTATTTTCTTTAAAAAATTGATTATTTTCTTAAAAAAGCTATAACAAACGGGCCCTGAACTAATTTCTCTTTTATATAGTTGTATCCAAACAAACTAGATTATTTATTTAAAAAAAAAATATGATTTTTATTACGGTAAACAAACACAAAATAGATTCTGATTTTTTATAAAATCTCTAAAATATAATCTTTAAATTATTTTATGTCAAAATCACTTTTATTTTAATCCGTAGCAAACGGGTCTAATACTAATAATTTTTCGTAAATCGCTTAAACAATTTTTTTTGCTTGTTTCTCTTTATACTCCACTCTCTTCATTATTTTGTCTACGGTCTCTTTCAGTTTTCTTTTTGTATTTTAAAAGAGAACACCCTATTTGAATTATTTATAGTGATTTATGTCTATTTGGTGACAGAAACCAGTCTTGCACTTTTCACACCATTCCAACACTAACATTGTGCTCGATTAAACATATTTTTTTATACTCTAGGCGGTCAATTTAATTTAAACATCTCCTCTTTATTAGTGCTCAACTAAACATCTTAATCAACCACAATTGTAATAAATTATACAAGCAGTATTCATATATGCTGAGTACTCATTTTCACAATAAAAAAGAGATAGTGGGGTTAAATTATTTTTATACAAGTTGTAGGTTGTATCAAGCTATCATGAAGAAATGCTTATAAAAAAACTATCATGGATTTTCCATCTAACAGTCGCATCGAATCTGTACGTTGTTGTATTTTTAATCATAAATTATTTTTGTCGTATTATTTAAAATATAAAAACTACTTTGGCATGTGAAAGAAATAGATGGTACGTTTAGAAGGCATGAAAGATTGTGTCGACATATTGGAATTTGGAATAAAAATGCATCACGGCAATTAACTATTAACCTGTCTTAAACGATTTTATTTCAAAGAGCTTAGGTCAAAAAATTCACACACATTATTAACTATGTGAAGTGGAAAATTATTGATTCAAATTGATGATGCAACCCCTTAATTAAAAAAAAAAAAACTGATCTGCTCCAAAAGTATATTAATGTTTTTTTATGTTTAAGAGGCAGATCCAAAACACATCGTAAAGACCTTACTTGCGAGTGAGGATATTTTCCTTGCAGAGCTGTAGAGATGCAGTCTAAGAGAGTAATTTACTAAAAAACTTTGAGGTTGAAAACGTGAACTGTTAACTCAAGGCTTAGCTCAAAAAATTAAAGTAAATATTATTGATGGTGAACATCCTTAAGCTTAAGGTTAAGGTTTTCTTTAGAGCAACCTCAACGATGATAAAGTACAACATCCTTTAATATTTGAGATATGTTATTTGTTTGATTTGTTATTTGATAGAGTTCATTGACCACTTAAATCCAATTATTTGATTGAAGTTGCTACATTTTGATTTGTTTTGTATCCTATCTTAAATTGTTCATGATTTTTTGTAGAGAAAACAGTATCAAAAGGATACGATTTTGATGTTTGAAGAAACTTATGTTGTGTTTATTGCAGTGGCGGAAGTGAAAAAAACGCCGTTTGCACCGAAGCTACATTTTGTAGCTTTGTTATTTTCACGGCAAAACTGTTTAGGGACGCGATATTTCTACTTTTGCTGCATATCCAAACAATCATTTAATAGAAATCAAATAAAAAAAGTTTGACAAAAAAAAACCGAGGGGATGCGAACAGTGGCGGATCTCTTCAGAGACCTGTAGGGCCACGGCCTCCCCCATATTTTCTTTATATACCATATTAGATGTATTTTATCAAGTAGATTGTGGTTGTTGTAGTGGAAAGTGGGTGCCATAATTATCTAAAGGCTGCTGGTTCGACACTCCCATGAAATATATATATATATATATATGAGAGAGAGAGCGTGAAAAAATACACTTTGCTATTTTGGTGTCAATTTTCTAAAAAGACAGTTAAAAAGGAGCGGAGGGAGTATAAAGTAAGGTTTTTTATGCCACGTGTCACTTCCACATTCATTCTTAATATTTTTATTATTTTTTCTATTTTTTAAAACCATTATTTTATTTGGCATTATCCACTCAATATTTTATTTAATAGCAAAAATATCTCAACAAACTACATATAATACTTTCCACAAAGATTACATATATGATCTTATTTTATGATTAAAAGGTTTAGATTGGTGTTTTTTTTCTTCTTTTCTTTTGGGAAAGAAGCTTCAATTAGTTACTAAGTAATCTTTTAGCACCATATTAATAAAGATTGTTGTTGATGTCATTAAAAATATAATTTATATTATATTTTTTTTGTTATCAGTAGTGTGTGTATATATATATATATATATATATATATATGAAGTAAAGTTTTTTATGTAATGTGTCACTTCCACATTCATTCTCAATATTATTTTTTTTGTTTTTTAAAACCAATATTTTATTTAGCATAAATATCTCAACAAACTACATATAATACTTTCAACAAAGTTTACATATATGATCTTATTTTATGATCAAAAGGCTCCAATTGCCAATTGGTTTTTTTTTTTTTTAAGAAAAGAAACTTCAATTAATTACTATTACTAAATAATCTTTTAGCACCGTATCATTCAATTAGTTTTTCTTTTTGAGAAAAAAAATTCTTCGATTAGTTATTATGTTCTTTTAGCAGCATATTCTAATGCAAATGTTAACTATAAATAAAGGAATTTTTGTTAATCACATATTCACATATTTTGAGCACAAACGGAAACCTCAAACCTTCTTTTCATCTAACATTTTTCCTTCTTCAGGTTTGTCAAACACCAATTTTATTACTTCTCTTACCTATACTTTGATATATATATATATATATATATATATATATATATATATATATATATATATATATCAACCACATTCTATTGTGAATCGTGTTAAATCTAGATTGTCGAGTTGGAATAGTAGATTTCTCTCTTTCAGTGGCCGCTTAGTTCTCCTCAAGTCTGTTCTAACTTCTCTGCCTGTCTATGCACTTTCCTTCTTCAAAGCTCCAGCAGGTATCATCTCTTGAATAATTTCTTTTGGGGTGGGAGTGAGGATTGTAGAAAAATTTCTTGGATAGGTTGGAAAACTTTGTGTTCTAAAAAGGAGTTTGGAGGTTTGGGGGTGAGGAAGTTGAGGGAGTTTAATGTTGCTCTTCTAGGTAAATGGTGTTGGAGGTTGCTAGTGGATAGAGAAGGGTTGTGGTTTCGTGTTTTAGTCGCCCGGTATGACGAGATAGCTGGGAGGTTGGAGGTGGGGGGCCGGAGTGTGTCTTCTTGGTGGAGGGAGGTAGGTAGGTTTCGTGACGGGGACATGGATGTAGGTGGAGGGTGGTTCGAGGATAGTGTTAGGCGGAGGGTTGGTGATGGGACCGCGACGTTCTTTTGGTCGCATATGTGGTTGGGAGAAGCTCCGCTTTGCGAGCGTTTTCCTCGCTTATTTGAGTTGGCTGAGAACAAAACCATTTTTGTGGCCACTTTGTTTGCTAGAGGTCTGGAGTTGGATGGGGAGGGCTGGAGTTGGAGGAGGAGGCTATGGGCGTGGGAGGAAGCTTTATTAGAGGAGTGTAGGGCATTACTGTTTGATGTTTCTTTGGTTCCTAATGTTTCAGATACTTGGGAGTGGCTTCCCGACTGTGCAGTGGGTTACTCCGTGAGGGGAGCATATGCTTTGCTGACTGCTGGTGATGATTCTCATGTAGCTTTACCTGTCGAGTTGGTGTGGCATCATCAGGTTCCTGTGAAGGTTTCGGTCTTTGCCTGGAGGCTGCTTCGGGATCGGCTTCCAACGAAAGCCAACCTGGCATGGCGGGGTGTTATTCTTGTGGATGCTTCTCTTTGTGTTTCTGGATGCAGATGCGTGGAGACGGCTGGGATTTATTCTTATCTTGTTCTACGTTCGCACCATTATGGCATCTGGTGCGTGGGTGGATTGGTGTTGATGGGGTGGATTCTAATGTGATTGCTGATCATTTTGTCCAGTTTGTCCAGTTGTCAGGAGATGGGAAAGCTAAAAGGTCTTTTATGCACCTCATCTGGCTCTTGTGTACTTGGGTGTTGTGGAATGAACGTAATAATCCTCTGTTCAACAATATAGTTACGTGTGTTCCAAACCTGTCAGACAAGGTTAAATTGTTAGCATTAGATTGGTTGAAAGCCAAGAAGGCTGTTTTTGTTCATGGTACGCAGAGATGGTGGTCAAGCCCTTTTGTTTGTTTGGGTATTGGCTAACTTTTTCTTTTCCTCTTCTTGGTTGTAATTGTTATTGTACTTTACAAGTGGTCTCTTAGGCACTTCTTGTGCTTGAGAACTACTGTTTGACGAGTTATATATATGATTTTGATTTCTTCAAAAAAACTTTTCAAACATCTTAAACACTTCTATGGATGTACACATATACACACACACACACTTACAATACAATACATTGATTCAATTTTGATTCTCAACTAATCAAATCATAAATTTCATCATTCTGTTTTTTAATTTTCTTTTTGAAAAATTATGGCTGCAAAAATTTAACATCATTGATGAGGTCAATCAATCAATTGTATATAAATAAAGTAAGGTATTTTATGTCAAGTTTTGACTCCACGTTTATTCTCAAAAAAAAAAATTATTAATCTTCTAGACGCATATATCTCTCTCTCAACAAACTATATATATATATATTACGTTGATACTTTCCAATAAATATGTTACTTCATTATCTGATTAAATAAAAAAAAATTAGTACAACAATTAAAAGTATAATTTTATTTTATCATAATTTATTTCAATAGTTTATTTTTATTTATTTATTTTGTTCATTTTCAATATTTTTGTTGCTTTCATATTGTGTTGAATATTTTTTATTTTTGAATAATATTTATTTTAATTTGATATAAATATTTCAATGTACATTTTTTTAATGTTTTTATAATATTATATTTTTTATTTAAATAAATTTATTATATTTTGAATTTTCTAAAAAAATTATTCCTTATTTTATATGTAGCATAAATATCTCAACAAACTGAATATATTATATATTTTTGTTTTGTTTTTGTTATATCTTATCTTTTAAAATCTAATTTTATAATTGCTTAAATTATCTGTTACTTCTTTTTATTTATATTTTAGCATCATATTTCAAACTTTAACTATAAATCTAGTTTCCTTTTTTTGTTTTTTTTGAAGAATAAAAAATGGATTATATAAACAACGGCAGTGATTCCTCTTTAGTACAAGGTGTACTCAAGAGGTCACTCCAAAATTACAACCCGGCAGATTCATCAAAAATGGATTATATAATCTAGGTTCCTTTTGTTTTTTTTGATAAGAGGTTCCTTTTGTTTTATTTCCATTTTTTATTTTACTTTATCATACTTTATTTCAATAATTTTTTTTTTTTTTTTATAATTTTTCAAATTTTTAGTATATTTTATTTGTTATTTTTTGTGTAACATAATTATCTCAACAAACTACATATATTATGTCTTTTAAATGGTTTTGTTATATTTTATCTTTAAAATATATATTTTTAAAATTGCTTAAATTATTTGTTATTTCTTTATCTATTAGCATCATATGCCAATTCAAATTTAAACTACTCTTATATTTTTAGAACTATAAAATTAAGAAATTTTTGCTAAACAACTACACTCATAATTTTAGCACAAGTATTATTGCACCTTTGAAATCAACCTTTCTCATTCTTCAGGTTCGACAAATATCACTTCTATAAAAAAATCATGCACTTTTTCATATACTATTGATTTTTATTCATTTTTGCAAAAACTTTATTAACATTATTAGCACTCTAAATATAAGATATGAAGACTCAGAATGCCGAATTTTAAAGAGATCATATATATTTAATCAATGTGATATTTATGGATGATAGAGCATGCATCAAATTTTTTTCTTCGTGAACTTTTAGTAAAATGATTTCACATTAACTTAATTATT
Organism: Medicago arabica; assembly: GCA_946800305.1. Classification (NCBI taxonomy): domain Eukaryota; kingdom Viridiplantae; phylum Streptophyta; class Magnoliopsida; order Fabales; family Fabaceae; genus Medicago; species Medicago arabica. Next base: position 6,590,751 of record OX326970.1, read on the forward strand.
AGTAAAATGATTTCACATTAACTTAATAATTTTTTCTATACTAATATTTATTTAATTTTGTTGTTGGTGATATTCTAGGAGATTAAAATTCAATGCACTGTGTGAAGCGACAATGTTACAAAATATCAATCTATGTTACTATGTTGATTGATGTAATATGTTATGACATAAAAAGTATCTTAATTTATAATAACAACCTTCAATTTAAATCAACTTCCTATGAATATAGAATATTTTATAAAACTATAATCATTGTAAAGCCGTATAATTTTTTTAAGGAGTTAATTTATATAATTTTTTTAAGGAGTTAATTTATATGTCTTTTGTATATTTATTTGTTATACTTTTTTTTTGTAACCATGATATAGGTTCATAAATTACACCATCGTTAGAGATGACTAATCTCTGTAAGGAATTGGTGGGGTTCTAAAGATGAGTTCTTCTTTTTCAATCGATATTTTTTCTCATACGCATGAGCCACAAAACAACCCCATGACCACATGTTTAAAGGTTCCCAAAACTCTTACCACTTGGACTAATTCATTATTGATTTTGTTACATTTTTTATTCTTGCATTAGATATTCATCTCAACATTTATATTTTCCTTCAAATAAATGTTACAATTTATATTTATTTTTAAGATATTATTATAATTGTAAATTTAAATAAATTCAATTTAATATACTTACACGTGTATATTCGTGCACATAACCTTATTTAATATATAACCCGAGCAACGCCGGATCTCTAAACTAGTTGTATTAAAAAAACATATTTTTGATGGGATTCAAACCCACATTCTCTTGAAACCATTTAATATATATTGTATAAAAGTTTGACACCCCCAATAAATTAAGTCAAGATCCGCCACAATTTTATCAAAAGAGATGATATAGAAGAAGTTGAGTTACATATATTGTTATTGTTATTGTTTAATTCACAAACCAACCAAAAAAGTTTTTCACATTTCTTCAAATAAAAAGGTTTTCACATGTTGCCTAGATTGACAATCAATTTGAGTGAATCGCGGTGTTTTGGCATGTATTTAGTAAAATCTACGCTTTGAAGTTTAGGCAAAATTATGGTACTGTTGTGAATTTGTTAAATTTACTGTCAATTTGAAGAAGCATTTCGTTGGTGATAACATGATGAGTGCCAATAACAATGATTTTAAGATAAGATATGTCTTATACCCAAAAAAAAAGATAAGATATGTCATAAAGAATGATTTTTAGAATAATAATTTAAGAAAATGAATATGATTTTTTTATCAAAAAAACGATATTGATTTTAAAATTAGGGTGGAGAGTTATTTTAGTCGACTCAATTTAGTTCGTAAAAACGAATATGTAAGGTTTTTAACAACAATTTTTACTTCTTGAATAGAAAAAAAAAGACATCAAAATTCCTACCTTGGTAATACTTTGTTTGGTGAATAAAGAAGGAGAAATGCAAACAAATGTTGATGGACATTCTTTAAAAACCTTAAATATTAAGTTTTTATGAAAATCAACGTATTTAATGCGTTGAAATTGAAGTATTTTATTTTTTTAAAGCATAACTTTTAAATTTGAAACCCTTAAATAGTGTATCGGAGACATTCTAGAACAAGATCAGACAAAAGAAAAAAAATAGTGTAAAGATTGTTTTTAAACATAAGATAATTGTTTAGTACGAGACAACCTAATATATACCTTTTTTTATTTTTGTAAAGATAACTTTCATTAACCAAAACAATTATTACAAACTACAAGGAAACAAGAGGCCACAAATCAAAGAAAACAAGAGTTAATCTCTCAAAAAACAAGAAAAGCCAAAGGCCCCACAAACTTAACATTAGGCTCTTTATCTTTTTAGATATCAACCCACTAATGTAATCAACCTTTTTTTATTTGGCTAAGGAGTTTCTGGACTGATTGATGAATGTGGTGAAATCTTCTGGCATTTCTTTCCTTCCCAATCATGTATTGCGTAATACTCAAGACCATTATGCTCATTTGATGAGTACCAGTGTTATTGTTGACCTATCTTTGAATATATTGTATCACAACCTATCGGTTGCTAGCATTAATGTTCATGTTACTTCATTGCATTGCACCTTTTCATACAACCTCTAAATAGTCACAAGTAAACTCTTTTTTTTTTTTTTTTTACAGAAGATGCACATTTGGTCGCAATGAATTCCAACTTTACTCAATCTGCCACAAGTTGACAATCCACCATGAATAGCTAGCCGGGTAACAAACAAACACTTTGGAGGAGTAGGATTATTACATCTAATTTTCCTCCAGCTAACTTTGTCAAAACCACCTCTTAAAGCATTATACATTCGCTTAATAGAGAAGTTAGCTTGTTGAAAAACATTGTCATTGACAATTGAAAAAAATTTTGCTCCATCGAAAACTTTTTTACTACCCATGAAGCTTATGATGGCACTTTCATTAAAAATCACATTTCACCCTTTTATGTAATATGCACGAACCCACTTCACCCATAAGACATCTTTCTTATGGCCAAGTTCCATAACTGCTTACTAAGAGCAGTTTGGCTCCAACAATTCAAATCTATGGCATTCCATCCATCAGCTGATTTAGGCAGACAAATATGCTCCTAAGCAATAAGAGTTCTTTTTGATATACCAAATTTACTAGTCCAGAGAAAGACTCTACAAGCAATTTGAATTAGTTTCATAAATTTTTTAGGAAGGGAAAAGACATGGCTCCGATAAGTTTGCACACCAAATAACAATGACTTAATAAATTGTAATCTTCCGGCACAAGATAACAACTTAGATGACCAGTTTTCAATCCTACTGGTAATTTTCTTTACCAAAGGTTGACATTGCATAACAGTTACATTTTTAGAAGACAAAGAAATGCCCAAATATTTAAAAGGGAGTTCACCTTTGGTAAGAGTAAACTTGGTGAGGATTACCTCTTGAACATTTAAAGTTACACCGCCAATATATATTAAGCTTTTGGATTGGTTAGCTCTGAGTTCAGATGCAACATAAAACAAATTAAAAGCTTTGAACAATTGAGTAACACACCCCACATCTCCTCTTGAAAAAAGAAGTAAATCATCAGCAAAACATATATGCGTTAGATTTAGTCTTTTGCACCTAGAATGATATCTAAACTCAGAGTTGTTCTTGAGTTGCATCGGACACCTATTCAGTTATTTTATACATATCACAAAGAGGTGGGGAGAGATTAGACCACCTTGTCTAAGCCCTTTCTTAGTTTGGAAAGGACGAGTCAGATCACCATTAACATTGAAAGTATATGATGCAGTGGTAATATAAGACATCACCTGGTTCACAAACTTGTAAGTACAACTCAACTCAAGCATACTATATTTTACAAAAGGACATTTAAGAGAGTCATATACCTTTTGTAAACCAATTTTCAGAATGCAACTTAGGGAGACACTTTTTCTACCATAGTTCTGGACAAGCTCATGACTTAAAATGGTATTATCAAATATCACTCTTCATTTGAGAAAAGCATATTGGCTTTAATTAACAATGTTATCTAGAACACCTTGCATTATGTTAGTAAAAATTTAGAAATAATCTTGTAGATTAAAGAGCAACATGATAAGAGCCTATAATTCTTAATTGATGTGGCATTTGATATTTTAGGTATCAAAGTCACATATATACTATTAATAATTCTAGGCATGAATCCAGTTCTAAAGTATTCTATAACTACAACATTGATACTTTCTCCAATAATATCCCGAATACTTTAAAAAAAAAAACATTAAAGCCATCAATGCTTGGGGCTTTAGAAGGATCCATAGTAAAAAGAGCATTTATGACTTCAACAACTGTGATCTCTGAACATAGCATATCTTGCTGATGATATGTTAAGGTAGGTCCTCTCTGAACCACATTGTTATCCACCATAGGCAGCGAATCTGCTGCACTTCCTATTAGCTTCAAGTAGAAACCTTTTATCTCTTCTTTGATGTGGTGATGAAGTATTTGATATGGTTCTGACATCTTCCTTCTTTTGCATATGCATGAAAGAATTATGTATTAGAATCCCCAAATTGGATCCGATTTGCTTTGAATTTCTGAAGGCACGTTCTTTGAGCTTAAATAGTGCTCCACATTTCAAGATAGCATAGACAACCTTTTTCATCTTCTATGAGGTCAGAGTTGAGAGGATATGAGTTAAGTTGTTTTTGAGCGGCCTCCAAAACATTTATAGCATCTTCAATTTTTTTGGTAATACCTTGAAAGTACTTATCATTTAACTCTCTCAACTCCTTCTTAAAAGCCTTCAACTTGAACTAGATATTAATTAACCGATTAAAACGTAGACTGTGACCCTATTTTTCTTGTATCAAGCTTGAAAACATTTGATGCTCAGTCAAAACATTAAGAAACCTGAACGGGATATTCCTAGTAAAAGAAGGACAACCCAAATCCAAACTTATAGAATGACCATATACTCCTTTATGATAGACTTCACCCATTACATTACTAAAACTTTGTAACCAATTAGTGTTAACAAGAAATCTATCTGTCTGAGAATATATTCTATCATTGCTTGATTGGTTAGTGCAAAATATGTAACAATCTCCTGTTGTTCTTATAAATATACATATTTACCCCTAAAAAAATGCATATTTCTTTCTTATAATTTTTTTGGAGAATGTTAACTAGTGTCTTAAGGGCAATGGTTAAACGAATTTTTTTTTCTACCCTACTTTATTGCCAAAAATCCAAAACTACCCTACTTTTTCAAAAAATTGCAAAACTACCCTACTTTTTCTCTCACTTCTGGTCAAATTGACAAATTTTTTGTCCTTATTATACCCCACAACTTGGAGTTGCGGGGTACTTTGCAAATTTTTTTCGAAATTCCAACATAGGAAGCAACTCCAAGTTGCTTGGTATTTTTGGGTTTTTTTTAAAAAAAATTTAAATACCCCACAACTCAAAGTTGTGTGGTATAATAAGGACAAAAAATTTGTCAAAAAAATTTCCGTGCCATGCGATACAAAAATAAAAAAAAAAATTATTAAAATTTAAAATTATATAACAAAAAAAAAACCATAAAATCTACAACTATTACAAATAAAGAACATACCAAATACAATAATTATGAAATAGAGTCTAGATTGCTACTGATGTGTAATATTAATGCAATCTTTGCGGGAATGACCAGACATCCTACACACGCCGCATCTTCTCTCAGTTTCCACATCGTCCATCTCGGTCCTAATGCGAGTAATTGGTGGACGACCTTTCTTCGCCCTCCGCATGGACTTGTTAGGAACCACCTTTAGTCCTACATAATCAGGCCAATATGTCTGGTGGTGAACCACGTCAAAGTGGATGTTATATACGGCGTATACACACTCATTTGTGAACTTGCTATTGACAAAAGTCTTGTAGTCGTGACAAAAGCTAGAACATGCGGCAATGACATGTGAGCATGGTAGATGCAACGCTCTGAACCGTCCACAGTCACACCATTTATTTTGCAGGTCCACCTTGTATTCGCCCTTTGGTAATCCTTCTTTATGGTCGATGGTTTCACGGACGGAGAAGGTATATCGATCTCGGTCAAACTGAGTGACATCATGACTGTTGGATTTAATAACCTCAGCCTTCAGAAATTTCATGATGTTTTCTGAAAATGGTTCACCAGAATTTACCCTTGCCGCTGCCTCATGTCCTCTTTTAGCAAACAAGGCCCCCAACCTATAATAGGATGCTTTCACAATAGTTGTGATCGGGAGTCCTCAAATACCCTTATACACGTTGTTTTGTGACTCTACCAAATTACTTGTCATGTGGCCCCATCGTCGACCATCATCATGTGATTGAGTCCACTTTTCTTTGGGAATGTTGTCAACCCATGCTAAAGCCTTTTGGTCTGCAACAGCGATTTCAGAGCGGTAGTATTCGAATGTTGGGATGTTCATGGCGTAACCTACATTGTTTTGGAAAAAGTTAGATGTCTCTTCTTTTAACAAATAATATGTCGAATTTACAAGAAAATAGATATGATTTTTACCCATGCCTTCAACTTTCTTCTTAAGTTCTCCATCCTTGAATGATCGCATAAAGTTTTGTGCAATATGACGGACACAAAACACATGGCTTGTCGGAGCATCGTGCCATCCATTTTGTGGATCATCATACGCGCTCTTTATCGACACATGTCTATCAGAAATGAGACATATGTTCGCCTGTGGGGTGACATGCTGCCTTAGATTTCTCAAAAAGAAACTCCATGCCTCCTTGGTCTCGCCTTCCACGATTGCAAAAGCAATGGGAAATATCTTGTTGTTCCCATCTTGCGCAACAGCTAACAACAATGTTCCTTTGTATTTACCATACAACCAAGTTGCATCAATTTGGACAATTGGTTTGCAGAATTCGAAACCCACGATGCACGGACGAAAAGCCCAAAAGAGACGTTTGAAGACGATCTCATTGACCACTTCTGTTGATGGCTCTGTTTGAAAATCAATAATTGTTCATGGCAAATCTCTTTCCATGACCATCAACCATTGTGGTAGTTCTCTATAAGATCCTTCCCAGTTACCATAAATTGATTCAATCGCCTTATTTTTTGCTCTCCATGCCTTTCTGTATGAAATTGTGTAATTAAACTTCTCTCGGATGTGTGCAATTATAACCTTCACTGTAATTGAAGTATTCATATGTAGGAGTGATTTAACACTTTCACATACGACATTATAACTAAGTTTGCAATGATCTTGCGTCAAATCTGTTGAGACACATGTATGAAGATCCTTCATTTTTCCAATCTCCCATCTATCAGTTTTTTTCCTCCACGAGGCCCGCAATTTGAAACCACATTTTGGATCTTTACATTTGACGACATACCTTTCTGGATCTGATTGCTTCACATAATAATCCCATGAGTTTTTTATGTGATAAAATCTAATTGCGAGAATGCAATCATTCTTGGTATGGTTAGCATGTTGGTCCTTTGGTAGATGTTTCACGTGAAGTGCCAGGCTTTGTTCATTTCATGTAGAAATTTCATGCAAAAAATACATGCAATGGTCATTTCATGCAGCAAAGGTGACAAAAATATTCAGCACTATTGAATACCATGGGTCTGATTTTAAGCAATAGTCATTTCTATGCTTCAATTTCCACTGTTGGTTTGCATGCTCAGTCCTTCCTATGCTTCACTTCACTGATAAATATCACAATATATATAACCAATGACATACTTCACTTAACTTCACTCCATATTATCTCAATCCTTTTCTTCTTCATTCACTACATTTTATTTCAAGCAAATTATATAAGGCAATGGCATACTTGTGGTTGGAAAATGAGCATAGATCCAAGGAAGAACACATCATAAAATGGGTATATATAACTATTAATTTCCTTTTTATTTTTTAATGCAGTTTTAATATTTGATTTTTTTTTTCATACATCTTTCTTAATTTACTTATATATCTTTCCTTATTTTTTTTAGGATAAAGAGGGTGCACCTCTAACCACTCGTACACGACAACATATACAACCAAGTTGTTTTATTGAGGATTATCTACGTCAAGCTGGATTTTTTGAGGTTACTCAAATAGGGCATTATAAAATTGACAGGCATATTGTGACAGCTCTTGTGGAAAGATGGCGGTCCGAAACACATACTTTTCATTTTCGAACGGGTGAATGTACAATCACGTTGGAAGATGTATATATGTTACTCGGCTTACCTTTTGGAGGACAAATTGTTACGGCTCCTCCAAATCTTTCATGGGATATTTGTTTTCAACTGTTGGGAATAGCCGCTCCAGAACGCAAAACTGATGGTTTTACTCTCTCGTTGGCGTGGTTAAAGGAAAATCTAGTCGATAATAACTTCAATCAAGAATCGCCTCCAGAGATCAAAATACAACACACTAGGAGGTACCTACTATACCTCATTGGGGGGTTCTTGTTTCCAAATACAACTGGATTATATGTGCACAACTTTTGGTTGTACTTGTTAGGGGATTTTAATGAAACAAGAAAATATAGTTAGGGATCGGCAGTTTTGGCTTACCTTTACCGTGGCTTGTGTGAGGCGTCACACCCAAAAATAAAAGTTATAGCTGGATGTCATTTTCTTTTCCAAGTTTGGGGATATTGTCGGTTGACTCACATCGCTCCGAGAAATTCAAAACCACTTCAGTGGTCGCTAGGATTAAAGTAAGCATGATCACTACATTTTTTTTATTAATTCCCTCACATATTCTCGCTTATTATTACTATTATTTTTTAGTAAACTAGTTACTAATTTTTTAATATCATTTGTTAGATGGACAGGAGTAGGTTCAAGATACTATGACAATCCAAGCCATGATACTATATCTTACAGAAAACAGTTTGATGACATAATAGAACATCATGTAATATATCTTCAAATTATTCATATATATATATATCAACATTGTTAACGGTACACTAAATCTTCTCTTTTGCCAGTTTAAATGGAGACCATACAAGAAAGTTCCACACGAGTTGCCTGGTGACTATTGGGATTGGACTGCAACAACTTACCTTATATGTTTTGACAAAGTTGAATGGCATCCAACTGATAGGGTTAAACTCCAATTTGGTTTGCCACAAGAAATACCAGGGGCCCCAATAAACATGCAGCAATTTCATAAGTTGGACAAACGGTACTATCTCACCAACCAAAACTACAACCACCCACCAACACCAACAAACCTACTATCTCACTTCTCTCCAGATGTGTTGAACTCCAATGAACAATTTCTTGATATGGGATGGCCAACAAGAGAACACGATGTGTCGTTGACGTTGGGTTATGGTAGTCAGACACAATCAACTTCATATAACAATGACGAATCCCAACATGACGCACACGTAAATCGTGAAAGAAATCGTCGAAGACGAGGATGTGGCACATGAGGGCATTTGTAATAGTTGTAGATTTTATGGTTTTTTTTTGTTATATAATTTTAAATTTTAATATTTTTTTATTTATTTTTGTATTGCATGGCACGGAAATTTTTTTGACAAATTTTTTGTCCTTATTATACCACACAACTTGGAGTTGTGGGGTATTTAAATTTTTTTTAAAAAAAACCCAAAAATACCAAGCAACTTGGAGTTGCTTCCTATGTTGGAATTTCGAAAAAAATTTGCAAAGTACCCCGCAACTCCAAGTTGTGGGGTATAATAAGGACAAAAAATTTGTCAATTTGACCAGAAGTGAGAGAAAAAGTAGGGTAGTTTTGCAATTTTTTGAAAAAGTAGGGTAGAAAAAAAAAATTCTGGTTAAACATCTAAAATAAGTAAATTTTTATGGAAAAGTTGTGCAATCATTACTTTATAAAAAACAACATCTTATATTTACAAGACAAATTTTCTATTTGTAGTTTCCCTAAACATTGCCCTGAGGACACTAGTTAGCAAGATTTTTTTTTTTTTCATTTTCTCTCATATCAACCAAGTAATCATCTTATTTTCTATTCCTATAAAAAAATCATCTTATTTTCTATTTATTTTCATTTTCATTTATTTCATCTATCCTTCTTTCATTTTTTTGTGGGAAATATATCTTTCTTCCATGAACCAAAGAAAGTAAAAAGGACATCATACTAAATTATTCCAATTTATTGCTTTTAATGACTAAAAATTACTTTTATATTTTTTAGGAATTTATGATACACGTGACTCCTTATTATCATTCCACTCTTTTTTATCTACCATAAATAGTTAAAATATTTCCTTTTTCTATAAGAAAACAGTCAAAATATATTTTTAATAAAATAATACCCTCTCTAGTCTCTATATAAGAAAAAAAAATAGTTTTTTAAATTTACTGAACTAGATGTATATGATCTATAATATAGATCAAATACATAGGTGATTTAACGTATTTAAAAAATGAATTTCTGCCTATAACAAATGTTAGAGGGAATGTTGATATCAACTTAAAAATAAATATAAATCAACAAAAATTCTAAAAGTGTGTATGTAGCTAAAATGCAATTCTAATTAATGATTAAATTCCATATCAAGTAACAATAAGTCAAAAATCATTGAACAAAAGCAACCTAATAAAGAAAATGGTCAAAATCAAAGACTATAAAACAAATGACAAAAAATAAAATAATATTCTCACTGCAAATCAATTCAGCACCACACCATTTTAACTCAAATATTTGTATTGAAGTGTCACAATATAGCTTGTAAGAGATGTACAGAAACATTTGTGACCACAAAACAATTATGATTTTGCAGAACTGCTAAGAACAACAACCTCAGAAATATTTTCCTACCTGTCAATGTTTTTTTCCACAAATATTTTATTAATTATTTATTTTTAAGACAAACATTTGATGTAAACCAGATAAGCACTGATGTGTAACTGTTACAGCTTTTCTCCCATATTTCATTGCTGAAAATGAAAAATTAGATACAAAGATTTTTGTCTGGTTTTGTTAGTTGTTGTCTCAAAATTCTCTTCATTCTATATACCCTTTGGCCTTAATCAAAAGCCAAACATACACTCTTCTTCACAGTCTGCACATATTCATCAACCTTCTCTTCATTCTTTCCACTGCCATATCAAAGTATTCTCTCTCTCTCTCTCTCTCTCTCTCTGTCATGTTTTGTATATAACTATATATAGTTTATTGTCTTGTACAGCATGTTTGGTTATTGAATTTGGAAGAAAAAAAATTATTGGTTTGGTTTGTTGTTTCTTTTTCAGCAACCCTTTGGATCATATATTGGTTTTCTGAGCTGTTTTTGTGTTAATTTTTCCAACTTTACTATAAAGTTCATTTTTTTCCTTTTTAAAAATTGAATTTTTAGGATTTTTTGGAGGTATCCTTTTGTCTTTTTGATTTGAAGAGTCTTTTTTTATGGTGGGGTGGGTCTCATTAGTACCTTTTTTGGTGATTGATGTTTGATGTTTGTGAGTAGATGAATGATCTTTGAACTAAGGACCTTTTATTTTTTTTAAACATTGATGGTTTTCATACAAATCTAGTGTCTAAAGTTTGTGATTTTGTGGTATGTAATGTTGAAATTGACTAGTTGTTTCATATTCAAGCTGAATTCTGGTTTATCATTTACTAGAAGACAGACCTTGAAGTTTTTTCTCATACCAAAAATTGTTCATTTTTCTCTCTTCAACTTAAATCTAGCATCAATTAGATCTCTCTAACTGCATTGCTGGTTGAAAGTTGCTGGATTTCTAAGAAATTTCTAGTACTTAGTGCTTGTCTGAATTGGCAGCGAGTTTGGTGAAATCACAGTGGCACGTGATTACACCAAACTAGTAATTACTTCTTTTAAAGGAGGGAATAGTTTTAAATAGTTTGTAGACTTCAAATTATTGTTTTACTTAAAATTTGAAATTACTAGCTAATTTGCTTAATACATGAATTCAACTGTTTTTCTAAACACACACATTGCTGTTCGGTGTATAAGTTTTGGATTAGTTTAGGAACTGAATTCTGATATGCATTTCAGGTAGAGGTTCCTTATAAGTGAGGAGAATTTCTGTTTACTGCAAAGCTTAAAAGGGTGTAGAGAATGAGTCAGCCTAAAATTAAGCGTAGAGTCGGTATATATGAGGTCGGAAGGACCATTGGCGAGGGAACATTTGCAAAGGTGAAATTTGCAAGGAACTCTGAGACAGGTGAAGCCGTGGCTCTCAAGATTCTTGACAAAGAGAAAGTTCTCAAGCACAAGATGGCTGAGCAGGTGGTTTTTGTCGATTTCCTTTAGTCCTTTTCTTCATTTAATTCTTGAAAAACATACATTTATATGACATAATTGTTTCCTGTATGAGCTACACTTGCCCTTAGTCCTGTTTTCAAAATTCAGTTTTCATGCATGATCTTTTCTTTCCATCAAATTTTGTTCATTCCAAACAAACACTTAGACCCTCACAGGATGAAGTCAAGTCTCTTATATGTTTTAATGTATTTTTTCAGATCAAACGGGAAATTGCTACCATGAAGTTAATCAAGCATCCAAATGTTGTTCGACTATATGAGGTTGATGACATGATGACATTCTTTTCATTAATCTCACTAACCATCCAGATATTAAATTTGATGATAGTGTTGTCTTGTTTGCGTATCCGCTAGCATTTTCACTAGTGCATACCTTCCAACTAAACAGAATTTACTTTATTAGGAAGTAAATCTGCAATAAGAGAAATCAAATTCATTCTCGACACAGTTTACTATTTTGTCAAATTCTTATTCTAATGTCAAAACATTTTGTTTACAGGTCATGGGAAGCAGGACAAAAATATATATTGTTTTGGAGTTTGTGACCGGCGGAGAGCTTTTCGACAAAATTGTGAGTAAATGAAATCTTGTTTTTTCATTTTCAATCAGTTCAAAATGGTGATTAATTGGCCATATTTGGAGTTCGCAAATCATGAGCCTTATTTTCTTAATCAATCATCATTTGTTGGTATTCTAAATGTCGTTGCATTGGATCAAAATACATGAATTCTATCTTTAACTATACGGGGCAAAAAAAATTATGTGTCCAATGGAATTTTTGTTGTGAAGGTAAACCATGGACGGATGGATGAACCTGAAGCGCGTAGGTATTTCCAGCAGCTTATAAATGTTGTTGATTATTGTCATAGCAGAGGTGTTTATCACAGAGATCTGAAGGTAAGAGCCATTTGTCAGACATTCATACATGCTGATGCCAGAACAATGTATTGATATAATAAAAAAAATACACTCTTAACATAAACTTCATTGCTATTCATGAACTTTGTGCAGCCAGAAAATTTGCTATTAGATGCTTATGGTAACCTTAAAGTCTCCGATTTCGGATTGAGTGCACTCTCCCAGCAAGTTAGGGTAAGCATGGTCCATTGCTTTCTGAGTTTTTCTTTTCTTGGTTATTATACCAGATGAAGTTCTCATGCATCAAACCGGTTGATTCATATCTTACAAAATGGTTTTCTTTACAGGATGATGGACTTCTCCATACTACATGTGGAACTCCAAATTATGTTGCTCCAGAGGTGAAGACAAATGCCGCATTATTTCATGTTACTTTGTTGTGCGTATTCCAAAATTCATATATTGAGTCACTTTCTAACTATATATATATTCTTCATATATATAGGTTCTTAATGACAGAGGCTATGATGGGGCAACTGCAGACTTGTGGTCTTGTGGAGTGATCCTCTTTGTATTGGTTGCAGGTTACTTGCCTTTTGATGACCCTAATCTTATGGAACTGTATAAAAAGGTGAGCGCACACCATTTGAACATTTTTCCCCCTCCAATTTTACACTTTCAATTGTTTTCATTTTATGACTTTTGTTTCTTGATCCACAGATCTCGTCTGCTGACTTTACTTGCCCCCCGTGGCTTTCTTTCAGTGCGAGGAAGTTGATAACTCGAATCTTGGATCCCAATCCCATGACTGTAAGAAACAACATTTTATTATCTGTCTGCTTCTTGTCATGTAAAATTGGATGTTTTTAATCATGACGTTATCAATTACTGATCTCGGAAATAGTGGTTAGTTCAAATTATGCTACGCAACAATGCTATAGCATATCACAGAACAATAGTGACTCGTTCAAATTATGCTATGCTATAGTGCTGCTATAGCCGCTGTTTAATAATATAGTTGTAATCTAACGGTAGCAAGGGCTAATTTGGCCCTCCTGTAGTCTGCATCGGTTGATTCCATGGTTATGTAAATCATACTAATATAGATCTCTTTGGGCCAGTTTGGTTTAAGAAAACTTTATCTATTTTCGTTTTATGTTTTCAATTTTGATTGAAAAATTTCCTTTTGTTTTCACTATGTTTCTGGTTTTCAAAGATTTGTAATGGTGAAAACAGAAGACAGTAAAAATAAGGGACAGCTTTACAATTTAAAGTGAAAACAATAAATAAAAACATTAAGTGTTTTCTTAAACGAAACAGACCCCGAAAATGTTAGAAGCACATTTAGCTAATATCCTACTCCAACAAAAGGCTAAAGATAAAAAAAACTAATCATCAATCTACTTTGTCATGTTTATTTTTACGTAAACTAGTTAAATTTTTGTCTGCGAATCTGACTTACCTCAACTGTTTGGCAGCGTATCACCATGGCTGAGATTTTGGACGATGAATGGTTTAAGAAAGATTACAAGCCTCCAGTTTTTGAGGAAAGTGGGGAAACCAACCTCGACGATGTAGAAGCTGTCTTTAAAGATTCGGAAGTACGTTAAGTTGATGATTTTTTAAATATGGTTTTGATCTTTGATTTTTTTTAAGTTCTGGAACATTGTATCATAGAGGAATTTGTCTATATATATATTCACAGGAGCACCATGTGACAGAAAAGAAAGAAGAGCAGCCAACATCCATGAATGCATTTGAGTTAATTTCCATGTCTAGAGGGCTGAACCTTGAAAATTTGTTTGATGTAGAACAGGTTTGCAAGTTCACATAATAAGATTCTTTCCGAGCCATTCCATGATTGTGATGAATATTTAAGCTTTGTTTGGTAAAAAGTATCACATGATAAATAAGCTAGCTAATAGCAGATGAATTTATAACTTATAGCATATAAGCTAGCTTATAGATGATGACGGATAAGCAAGCTGATTCAATTTGAAGTGTTTATAATTGATAAATACAAATGACATAAAAAATACTCCATATGTTTATTTAATATTTAAAGTTTCCAAATAAAGATAATGAGGGTAAAAATAAAGAAAAATGATACACTAAGGTCACACACTACTTATACAATATCAAAAATCACCGTTAGTGAAAAAAATGCTTTAAGCTCGTGAGAGAAGATCATTACCAAACAACTCTATTTTGATCATACGAGCTTAAACACTATAACCTATTTGTTACAAGCTAGTGGTTTGGCCTTTTCAAAAAGAGATGAAGAATTCAAATACAAGGAAAAGCATGCATATTCATTTTAACATATAAACGAGCATTTTGGTTTTGTTAAAACTAGTTAACTTTGTGTTGCTTTATTCTTTATGTCATTGAATACAGGGATTTAAAAGGGAAACAAGGTTCACGTCGCAATCTCCTGCAGACGAGATAATCAACAAGATTGAAGAAGCTGCTAAACCTCTTGGCTTTGATGTGCAGAAGAAAAATTTCAAGGTAAGCCATACTTTTTGCATCTGAATGTCGGCTTCTACTCGCACAGGTGGCTATAGATTTAATGATGCTTTGTGAAATTAATAAACCATTACCTGCAGATGAGGCTTGCAAATTCGAAAGCTGGAAGGAAAGGAAACCTTAATGTTGCCACAGAGGTATATGATCTTCATTTTTGTGTTTTTGTAACATGGTACACTTTTATGTCATATTCTTGTATTAAGGTTGTCATTATAAATAGGTATTTCAAGTGGCACCTTCTCTTCACATGGTTGAAGTAAGGAAAGCAAAAGGAGATACTTTGGAGTTCCATAAGGTTTCCTTCTACCCCTTTTTTTGTTTAATTCTTCTACATTTTCTGATGAATTTATTTGATATGCATTGTGACAGTGTAAATATAATCATTTGAAAATATTTGACTCAACATATCCACCTTAGAAGTCCTACAAATGATGTTTTGTAATTGGTTGGCAGTGTAAAATGTTTCACATTGAGAATATGTGAATTGTGAAAACTATGCATTGACAGTGTAGACAAATTGTACACAGCCTCCAATCATGTTTCATTACTTATATTGTTGATGCATAATCATTTAAGTCATGATATGTCATGATAACGGAATTTTTACGTGCGACACTTGTCGTCACTTTGAAATCTAATTGAAAACCATTTGCCTCACCCTTTGCAGTTCTACAAAAAACTTTCAACAAGCTTGCAGGGTGTTGTTTGGAAAACAGAAGATGATATGCAAAAGCAAGAAGCAAAATGATATTAATATATTAATATCATTATCAAAGTATAATATTCTAAATGTCTGAAGTCAATTTATTTATTCGTTATTTCCCCTTCAGCTTCCTTCCTGTAGGTTTGTTTGGACATTTACATATTACTGATACATATATATTATATTGCATGCTGTTATTTTTTTGTAAAGCATGAAGTTTATGTAAGAATTTTAGAACCAAGAGTTTTTGTAATGTTCATGAAACAATATATATAAGATAATTTGTATATTGTATATATTTATTAATTTTTCATTAGAAAATAGTCTCTTTTCCTTTACTGCCACTTTCTAATTTTTAACAAGAAATATCATATGGTAAAGCTCATTATGTCTAAGAGGTGTCAGCTCAGTTGTAAGGGTTTGACAAACAACGCCCTGCAATGAAGGTGGGTTCATTGCACCCTTCTCTATCCAGCCATGTAATATTCATCTTCCCCACCCTATACTCTCATGTACCCATCTTCACATTAGAAATCAGCTAAAATGTGAACTAAAAGAAATGATGTTGAAATATTTGGACGGTATTGTGGTCAAACACATTTGTGAACATTGCTTGGTGACTTTGTGCACATTATGATCATGATAAAAATGCGAAGATTATTAAAGGTGGGACAATTTAGTGACTATTTTTTTTTTTATAAGCACCAGTATACTGATTCAGTGGCTTTAATAAAAAATTAATACTTTTTCCACAAATTAAATATGTCCCCTTGACCAAAAATAGTACGTTGATTACATTTCACCTTCATTCATGCAATCAATCAAAAACCATCTTAATATCCTCCCCATTTTAAGTTCTCTCCATTTGTTTTATTACCAAAGTTTTTGTGTATAAATGTGCAATTAATGTCTTCAATTCTTGAAATATATGCATTTATATCATATATTTACTTCTAAACTATAGTAATTGACATTTCTATTTTATTTAAGAAATGAAGAGGATCTTCACCTTTTTTTATATATTTAAAATTAAAGTGATGATGACATAAATAATTGAAGATTATTCTTTAGACTTCTACAAGAAAAACATAAATAATGGTTGGAAAATCATTTAAGTTTTGTACCCAAAAAAAGCATTTAAGTTAAAACTATGCATATTGAAACAACTTTTCAATAATATTAATAAAAAAACATAGACACCAAAACTATATTTATCCATCCCTTCTATTAAAAAATATATATCAAAACCTTAAAAACAACTACAAATGTTTTTCTGATAGTAAATTTATCGGTTAAATTGATAAATTAAAGACTCATTTAAAGACCAAACTAATTAGGAGAAGACACGTTTATGAATACATTTAAGGAATATAATAACATGGTCTATCATGTTCAACAATTCAAGGATCCAAATAATTGTTTACTCCTTTTATTTGTTTAAGGGTTGCTTACACCTAAACAAATAAAAGGAGTAAACAATCATTAAGAGTTATGCCAGTTTCCTTTGAGCCGATGGAAGGTTGGGGAAGACTAAGGCAACTAAGTTGGAGATAGTTGATTCTTTCTCAAGTCTTCTGACTAAGAACATGGTCTTGAGGATCTTAGACTGCGTCAAAGCTAAGTAGAATTAGACAACGAGGTTCAAAATTCACGCTCCATATATGTAGAGCCACTAACCGTAAGAAGCAATGAGTAAGGAAACATGTTTGTGAGAAGGTTGGGCACTAAGGAGCTTGTCAACATATATCATGTTGTAAGGTGGAAAACGGATAACCAAATGTGAGACGCCTGTTGTAAGAGACACTTAATCAATCACAAAACTATCTTCGCTATTTTATCTCTTTGTTAATTTTTCTTTATCTTACTTTTTACATGCATCTGTCGTTTAGTGAAAAAAAAAACGCAGACAACCGTACTTAAAGAAAATGAAATCACACTCGGATATTAGCCGATACCTTAGCTTAATTATAGCTTCAAACCACCATTTTGGTACCTAGAAGTATAATTTGTTGTCATATTGATATATAAATGTACCGAGATTGAAAACACATCCATAAATATCTATTTTAATAGTCATCCTGATCATCTAATGTGTATTTAGTATCAATTCCATCCTTAAAATTTTTTATTGGTCAATTTAGTCGATAAAATTACTATTAAAATAGTCATTAGATGTTTTACAATTTTCGTACATTTAAAGCATCCGTTTGCGATTTGATTTTTTGAGGGTTTTGAAGGAAAGAGTTTTCGCTAGACGGGTTGGTATTTCGATATGACTGCAGGGAATTTTTATTATTTCATTCCACTTTCTTTCATCTTAATATCCATTCCAACCAAACAAAACCGAATGAGTGTTCGAATGTGACTACATAGTACTTGGTCTTACTTTTTGTCTGTTCTCGTCTTTTCGATTTGGATTCGGTGATGCCTATGATTCACGCTCCTTAGATTTCTCTCTCTCTCTCTCTCTTCCATCAACACTGTAAAGTACGTATCTTTCACACTCCCACTCTTTTCTACGCTTCAATTTCATTCTTTTCTCCAACTGGGTCTTCAATTTTCTCTCTAAACTTTTCATTCATCATACAATAAACAACTCTTCATGTTTTTTATTACCTTCAATCTCATACCTTTATGTCTATACATCATTCTGAAATAATTGTAGTATTGTTATGTGTAACCCAATTTTAATTTTTTCTTGGATCACGATTTTTATGATAATTAGTTAAACCCCATTATTATTTTAGTCTCAAATTGCTTCCTTTTTCATTTCTGTTATAATATTAATGTTCACATTATGAAAAGGTGAAATTTTTGAGGGTTTATTTTTATTTTGTGTTTTAATCATAAGCCTGATATTAGGATTTGGTTTGTTATTGGATTCATCTTATGTAATTTTACTTGTGTTATTAGAAATATTTGGAATTGAATAATTGATTAATGTTTATTTTGGTTTATTATGTGTGGTAAGACTAGACGAGATAGGATTAGAAACGACGACGTTAGAGAGAGAAATTTGGGTAGAACCTGTGGTAGAAAATATGGTGGAAAATAGGCTTGGGTGGTTTGGGCATCAGGGCATGTAGAGAGAAAACATGTTGAAGTTGAATGTTGATCATGTAGTAACGAGAGTAGACCAGATGAAGGGCAGTCAAATCACTTGAGTTAGATGAAGATGTAGAAGAACCATAAGAGAGATTTATTAAGAAGATGTAGAGGTTATTCAGTTGGATTTAAATATGGTTTATGATAGAACATTATGGCGTACTTTGATCCACGTAGCCGACCCCACTTGGTGGGGATAAGGCTTGGTTGTGGTTGTTGTTGTTGTTGTTTGTTTGTTTCTTGAATTCCTTTTTTGTGTTAAATTACTTTTGTTATCATATTATTTGGACTTAAATAATTGATTAATGTTATTTTGGTTTACTTTTTTATCCCCTTCTTCAATTTTTATTAATTGATTCCCAATTAAGATTTATATGATTTTGATTTCTAGTTCAATTGCGCGGTTACTGCAGATCAAAACTATTTTTCCTTGATTGATAGAACTTTTGAGTTTTGAGCAAGGAGGTTGGTTTGAAGATGGTTGGGAACCCTGCAATCCATCTCTCGTCATTGCCAACTTCTGTTTCTAGATGTCTGATTTCTCTACCAGGCAACTCATTAAAGTTCGCGCCGCTTTCAATTCAAAATCGGAAGAAAATCAACAAGATTAGAGCTATATCTTCTGATACAGGCAATGTCAAAAAACAGTCATCTAGTTCAGAAACAAAGAATCCACTTTCAGTTGTATTCGACATTCCTAGACGTATTTGGAAGCAAACACTGGTTCCATTAAGTGATTTTGGGTTCGGTCGTAATAGTGTTTGGGAAGGTGGGGTTGGACTGTTTTTGGTATCTGGTACAATACTATTTGTGCTTAGTATGGCTTGGTTGAGGGCATTCCAAATAAATTCCAAATTCAGAAAGTACACGGCAGTTTTCGAGTTTGCTCAAGCTTGTGGTATAAGCACCGGAACACCTGTGAGAATCAGAGGGGTCACGGTTGGCAATGTCATTCGTGTTAATCCTTCCTTGAAAAGTATTGAGGCAGTTGTCGAGGTTTGTTTCGGTACCATAATTTCATTGATGACTCTAATACATGGTTATAAATATCCTATGATACATGCGACTAATGTCTCAATTAATACTAAAGTGAAACCAATCAATACGAATCTCTAGTGTGTATCTATTTGGACATGAATCCCATTGTGAATCCCAATTCATTGCGATGAATCCCGATTCACTATGATATACCAACTTATAATTTTGTTATGTCTTTTGTTTCTTACTTAAAAATAGCATTTATTTTTTTGACAAACTGACAATGTATCACACTTCATAATACGATTCGATTCACAGTTAGAATCTTGATCTGATAACCATGCTCTAATATCCAAGTGTTAATAATATCTTGTGTTTGTTTGACTTTCATTTTTTTAGTTTTTGGATTCTATTAAACATTAGTTTTCAACTTGCAGATAGAAGACGATAAAACAATTATACCAAAGAACTCATTCGTTGAGGTTAACCAGTCAGGTCTTTTGATGGAAACGAAAATCGACATCAATCCTCGTGATCCAATTCCGACACCTTCAGTTGGTCCTCTTGACGAAGAATGTTCTAAAGAAGGTCTCATTGTGTGCGATAGAGAAAAGATCAAGGGTCACCAAGGAGTAAGTTTGGATGAAATGGTAGGAATATACACCCGTCTTGGACGAGATGTAGAGGGAATTGGTATCGTCAACAGCTACTCATTGGCCGAACGAGTTTTTGCTGTTATGGAAGAAGCAAGACCACTTCTTACACAGGTGTGATGTTATTTTACTTGTGTGCTTGGCATGTGGAAATAATTCTCTTGATCATATTGTTGATTCAGACAATTTTCTTGCCAAGAGAAAATGAATTAATGCATGATAATGAATGAAGAAATAGTTTCTTCCACGTGCTTCTCTTACCCTAACTTCTATTGGTGATGTCTTGGACTTAATCTTTGACTTTGGTAGGAGTTAAACTGATAAAAGATTGTTCATTAGTGCCTTAGAAATAAGAATTCTATGTTCATTAATGCCGTAAAATGAATTATTAAAAATGATAATGGTGTCTAAATATGTGTCTGCAGCTTTATGGTAGTCATGTGTCATCTCTCTATTCCTTTACTATATGATGCATTCTCATGCCCGTATTTTCGTTTTGATGTAGTGCTGCCTCAGATGAAAGCCATGGCTCTAGATGTTCAACCTTTGTTGGCCGAGGTCCGTGATAGCGGCCTATTGAAGGAAGTTGAGAGTTTGACCCGAAGCCTTACCCAAGCTTCTGATGATTTGAGGTCAGTTGCCTAAACACCAACGGCTTCTCTGTACGACTAATTTGGCTATCATGCATAATTGCATTCCTGTAGCGCTGTAGCACATACATTGTCGTTCGTGTAGGGGATGTGACAAATTCAATAACCTCTCGATATAAATTATGATTGAGGCGACTTGTCAGAGATTTAATGGGAAAAATATGAGGTTGTGTGGCCTGCTCGAGAACACAGATGCCCTCGTTCTAAGTTTAAATCAGTTGCCATTCGTATATTGATAAGCATATATCCTTATGTGATAAAATTGTAAATCAAATTCATATAAAAATCTTATGTGATAAGATTTGCGTGTTTGTAACCTGTTCAGTTGAAGACCCTAAAACTGAAATTTCACATGAAGTTCTCTTATTATTACATCCACTGCATGAGAAAAATCATTCACCTATTATGTTTATCATAATATGCAACTTGTGAGAATTGAACCAAGTCAAAAATTCTGTGTATTTCACATTGATAGTTAGATCATTCTCCAAGTATGATGACTAATTCAACTTTCTTGAAACATGGTAACTTATTGAAATATTCCCTTTGTGTATTCAGAAGGGCGCATTCAACGATTATGACCAATGAGAACGCTGAGCTGATCCAGAAGTCCATACACACACTTATATTTACCTTGAAGAACATTGAGGTTTGACTCTAATTTCAAAACTGATTAAATCTAATTATTGTGTAAAAACTTTTTCTCATGTTTTTTTTTGGTTGTATGTCTGCAGAATATTACCTCTGATATGGTAGGTTTTACTGGTGATGAGAGTACCAAAAAGAATTTGAAACTACTTATCAAGAATCTCAGCAGGTTATTGTGAAGTCAAGTTTCCAGTGAAGTAGCATATAACAGGTAAAAATTATGTACCGTATTTTTCCTCTGCCACAACATTGAAGGAGAAAATAGTAATTTAAATTGATTTAAGGGCGTATTTAGATTAGCCTATTTATTTGTGCTTATCTGCTGGCACAAGAACTTGAGAAATTGTTTTGGAGAGCTTACAGAAACAGCTTATGACATATCCATAAGTTGGTTTAGCTTATTTCCATAAATTGGTGTTTGCTTATTTCCATATGTTTTCCATGATAGTTTATGAAAACGGGTTGACTTTATTTCATCTTGTTATAGAAATAGCTTATACATAAGAACAAGTGTGTATGCTATAAACGCTTAATTAAGCTGTTCATCCAAACAGAGCCTAAGTCTATCTTTCTTCTTGCATTCTGTTCTGATAAAAGTTGTCTGTTGATGCGTGCAGGTGTCATTGAGTTGAGAAAGTTGATTTTTATGTGACAACTTTTTTGGTTTCTGCTCAAGTTATTGGCGCCATCTGTGGATCATGTCACTTGTTACTGCCAGATTTTGAGAAGAATGAAGTCACAGTTTAAAGGCTTATAGAATTTCTTAGTGTTTAATTGGGGTGAGGTTTTGAGTTGAATGCAATCACCATCTTAGCAATGTATTAATTGATGAACAAGATCAATTCAATTCCCATGCAACAGTCAGTTTAAAGGCTTTCAATACTTTTTTTAAGGCAGGTTTTCAATACATTGATATAATGTAGAATGTTCTTTTATGAAAATAAAGAACTGTTAGAATATTCTTTTTTGTGTTTCTTAGTTGCTCTTTCTTCTTTTAGTTAATTCAAGGTTGGTAACAAATGCTTTTTAAGCTGTGAAAACTGGATTGGTTGGTTGCTTGAGCACTAGTATTTGGTTTCTTAAATTCAAATTTACAACTGGTTAAAAATCCCTTGTAAGAATCAGTTTGAGCTAGTCAGATTTTTTGTTTTGAAGGTTCCAACTAACATAAGTTTATCTCAGTGAAAAACATTTGAATGATTAGTTTTCAGTTATATGCTGGAATGTCTAGATTTGCCAAAAAAACATTTACAAAATTCCATGTCTATATACATAAAATTGGTCATCTCTATAAAAAAGAAAAATTATCTATAAAATTAATCTTCAACCTTTTTAATGTTGTTTTTTATATTGCAAATCATTTTGATATAAATATAAATTTTAACTTTTGTTTTCACTGAAATTTCACTTTTCGTAACAAAATACTATCATTTGTCAAAATAAAAGACTATCATTGGTGCAACCTGTTAACAGCCTTCGCCAAAAAAAACAAAAAATCATGTGAACCAATATCTTTGGTTGTTCAATCTTTGGTATATGATTTCAAAATCATCGCATTTAGCATAAGCAAAACATTTTTTTGGGCACTGTAATCGACGATTGTACAACAACTGAAATGAGTTAATTTTAAATGTCAGAGTTCTCAATATGATTCTAAATGTGATTGTACAATAACTGCAAAAAATACACTTCATCCAATATCAAGATCTATTTGCTTGATGCATAAACTTGTCATAACAATGAGGTTTACACTTGAATTGGAAATCTTCCCATCAAAATTCACATGTTGTCTTGTTAGCAATCTTATCATTTCTTGACCTTTGGCTTGAAAATGTTTGCCTTGTAGTATTTAAGTTCCTCAATACTTTCTCTAATATCATCCAGAGCTCTGTGCCTTTTTTGTTTTGTAGGTACTTTCTTCTGATCTGCACAAATCATAATCCTTTACATATAAGTACACACTTTTTGTATTCTCGAAAGGACTAAAAATGAATATTTTTTTTGTAAAGACTACTATCAAACTTTTATAAGGTCCAAAAATATATTTAATTCTAGAAAGAATCAATAAACAAAGACCATATAACCAGAAACCAACTATGGCTTTGTTTCTCATCTATTGAAAGGCTATGCACTAATTAGCAAAGAAAGGTTCATCATACATGAGTAACGGTTTAATTTCTCACCTTTAGGATACCAACGAATGCAAAGAGCTGAAATACTACTAACATCAACAACCACATGAGAGAAGATCCCCGCCAATTCTGGCATGTATTTCTGCAAAATCGAAGTTAAGACATGTCATGAAACATTTCAACATAGGAATAATAAGCCTCAAATAAAACTGACGATACCAAGAATTTACAGATGACCATATCAACACGTGAATCAATGCTTCAACAATATGAAAACATAAAATTCACAAAGACACTACTTTATTATGGTAGCCTCGATACCTTCAAATATTGTAAATCCACATATATCGAATTTCCTGCCAAGAGAGGTTTGTAAGTACCTCCAATATGTTTCTTAACGAATTCAATAACCTGCAAAGTAGAAACTTAATCAGTTGCCTCACAGATCAAGGGACAATGTACAGGAAAAAGGTAGCCAAACCATTATCTAATAATATGATTTGCAATGACTGACATCATTGGCTTGATATAGGAGTAGGATACTAAATCCCAGCTGTTTAAGTTACATTTGCAAACACTTAACAGCTATGGACAAGTACAAGATCTGCCACATTCTGTAGAGAAACGATTATCTCTTATTGATGATTTCAGGAAGAAATTTGGAAATTGCATATGTTTGTAAATGTAATTAGCTCTTGATATGGGATCACAAACTGGCTAAGTAAACTGTAAAATTAATAATACATTTATTTCAAATACTCATGCTAACACCGTGAATCATTAGAGGAAAGATAACAGGTTCTGTGATAGGAACAATAACACTAATGTCTAATAGCCGCCAAGAGTTCTCTAACAAGGACCGAGTCCTGCCAGTATTCTTTATGAACTTAATGAGAACTCAATTCCCATCTATATGCAGAGATGCTGGGATTATACAATCCTAATAGATGAGCTTAGCCATTTCATCTGTCTCATTCTTACTATATGAAAGAGAGAACAATATTTTCAAATTCATTGAAAATATATGACAATATTGCTCCTATTTAAAATAGAAATGTAAGTTCCCACGAAAAGAGAGCATGTCAATCACATGGTATGGTATAGTTACTACAAACCTGTTCTTCAGCTTCTCTTTCACTAATTGTACTTTGAAGCACCTTTTTTGTTAACCCTGAATTCATTGAAAAATTGTTAGTCAATACCATTCAAAATTCAATTCAACAGGAAAAAAAGGGATTTAATAATGTTGAGGAGAACCAACAAATCAACATGCGAATAACATAAGCATCAAACTTCTACTTACCACTAGCTGCATGATGACTTTTACACCATTCTCCCATCCCGTCAAGGCACTCCTTAGTTTGATGTATGACCAGATCAGGACCCTAAAATAGTAGATAATTTCTTTCAGACACAATCCAAGGTGATCATCCATACTAAATCAGTTTTTTACCTAAACATAATAGATAAATATGTAATCAACTGTAATTAACACTTCCATCTGGTACCGAGGGATTCTGTTTACAAACGTTTGATCTAGTAACACTTCCCCTCCTTTAAATAAGGGTGGAGGCTATGAATATGATCACTAGTTAAAACCTGATAAATTTCATAATATTTCAAATTTATAATGAAAAGGCACATATTTTATACTTAAGAGTCTTTGTTGATTATATTTTATACTTAGAGCCTTTGTCGATTAGCTTTTCAAGAAGCACTTACAAAAAAAAAAAATATTACAAGAAAAGTACATTAACTACGACTACGAGTTTTTTTAATTCACTTCTTGTATAAGTTAAAACTAATATCTACATATCAATTTTTCAGAAGCTTTCTTAATAATTTTAAAATCTAGAAGCCAGGAACATAAATTTTGTGATGTTAAATTTTATCAATAGTTGTGCTCTTAATAGCAATACTCCAGCCTTTTAACTTGTAGCAAATCAAATTGTAACTAGTAAAACATATTGAAGGATCATTTGGTGCTTTAAACTCTACTAGCACTTGGTGTGACGCAACAACTTCTAGCTTACAAGCACCTAAATGTCAAGCAAGGTGAGTTATGGATTAAACAAGTTTTCCCATAGAAAAACGGAGGAAACAAGTTAAAAAACAGGGAAGTTACTGGCTAGTGACTAGTAATGTAGAATCTCATTCAAAATATACTGATGCAAGAAGACAATCCTCTAAATAAAGAACAGCAAGCATGCAAAATGTAACATCAAATAATTATATACCTCCACCGATTTGGTTAAGTTTCCATCAGTAATTATACAAGCAATCTCCAGAATTCTATCCACTTCAATATTCAAACCTGCAAAGACACAAAAGGTTTAACCAGAAGTTTCAATTTACTGATCGAGAGCTTTGCTACTCTCGAAGTAACACATTCTACATGCTCACCAGTCATTTCCAAGTCAATCCAGACAAGAGGTAATCTGTAATCAGACAAATATGGATTATGTTGATCGTGTTTCTCATTTTTCACTTGTAAAGCTTTGCCATTAGCTTTCTTTCCACTACTACCTGCACCAAGAAAGTATATTGCAGCTGCTTCTTTACAAACATACTAATTAACATAATAATAACACAACCACATGTAACCATTGGTCCAGAAATTTAAGAACTGGTTATTAATTTACATAAAAATAACTAGCAAAGAGGTAACACATAAGCATAGGTAACAATATAGCTAAAGAAGATGGATCAATACAACTAGATTAGCCTCACTGATGACTCAACAACGCAAAGGCTACCAAGCATAGGTGTTTAATCGGCTGCATAACAGAATCTTGCATTGAGCAAGGATCTCCCAGAAACTGAAATCAGCTTTCTTTCGTATTGCAGTTTTTCAATTATTTCGATCAGGGTCTATCGAATGACGCCAATAAAGATTTTCTATCTTTTCTATGACCAAGTGGGATAAGGCTCGATTGCTGTTGTTGATCTACCATACCATAATTGTGCATCTTTATTTCCTCAACACAAAAATCACAGGCTTAATTAATTTGACAAATATAATAATCACAAACTCTATAGCACCGACACTTCAGATCAAACATGCCATAATTGTGCATTTGAGCAGTAAAATGAAGTAGACGAACATGGTAGAAAAAGAGAAAAAAGAAAAAGATTAATCAGCATAATAAATATGAAGATCAAGAACATGAACAGTATTGAAATTGAAACCCTAATAATAAAGAAAGAAGAAGTTCAGATTGAATAGCATACCAGAAGGAAGAGAAGGAGGTTGAATGGTGCTATCCTCAGCGTCAAGTTCTAACACAGAAAAAGAGTTAACAAGCTTTTCCATTTTTCGTTTCTTAGTTTTACAACTTTGGCGCAGTTTCTTTTTGATTTTCTAAGTGTACTGTACTATTTATTTCACTGGATTTTGTAAGTCAAAAAACTGTTGATGGGTTGGGTCGGGTCGGGTCCCCATTTCTTAACCCGATACATTTTATATTTTAAGATGTCAAGCGAATTATTTGTATTCAAAAACAGTAAATAAATGAGTAAATAATAAGAAGCTCTGCATCTCAAAAATAAATAATACGCTGTAAACGTGTGTGACATATGGATAATTTTTGGATAAGGTTGCGTACAAAACACTAAAATGGTGGAACCTTTTTTCGGATCTTACATATGTAGGAGTTGTAGTGAATCGAACTGTTTATTTTTTTTAGAGAAATGATATTTGAACATCTCTTTTGCAACAATTATTTTGACAACCCTGCGTGAATAAGAGTATTTTTATAAAAGTAAAAGAAAAAATTCCTCCAAAACACCATGCCAATAGGTCATAAGGGTACGTATTTCTAGGTTAATGGAAAAGTTGTCACAAAATAGATGTCAATATATCATAACTTTTTTTTCATACCAACATGTGTGATATAAGGGATAGTGTTTGAGTTTTCTTTCTTCTTTTCCTAGACAATTAAACCAAGGATGAAACTATATTCTCAGACACCTTAGGAATAGGATTGCTCCGAAGGCTAGGTATGAAGGTTTTAGTTTTGAATTTGTCCGCTGTTGGAAGATTGCTTGAGTTGCTCCCATAACATTGAACAATCCACTTAAAACCGCTATGAACAAGGGGAATCCAACTCGTTAAGTACTATTGACACGCTATTTCTTACACTCTTTAAAATCCACTCTCTTATTGGATGAAATTTAATCTATGCGGGTACCACAATTTAGAACTGGCACTCACATAAAGTGGTTAGACCCACACGAGTTTTACTCAATAGACGAGTGAATGTTAGAGATGATGTTAAAAAGATAGTGTTCTTAGCATTTCTCATTAAAACAACGTTCAATTTTTTTTAAACCATTCATTGTTTCTCCGAAGAAAGGACGTCTAATAATCTGAAATTTGACCGCAATTTATTGACCCAATAATTGACATAAGTTAGGTTCTCCCTAATCTCTACCATTTTTTACTTTCCATGACCTTAAAAAATAAAATAAAGATCATGAATCCATGAGTCAAAAACTAAATAAATTTTTTACAAAGAAAAAAAGAAAAACGAAACCTGAAAACAAAAAATGAGAGCTCAGAGGAATATTTTTTCATCCAAAGGTTCGGGGTAGGTGCTGTTACCTCACAGCACAAATATTTTTCATCACAGTTCTCAGAAATGCACCAGCCGGGAATCGAACCCGGGTCTGTACCGTAGCAGGGTACTATTCTACCACTAGACCACTGGTGCTTCATGTTCTCTTTTTACAGAAATAACTTAATATAATAATAGTATTGTAACCTCATCAATACGTTTTTGTTTTTCTCTTTTATGGCCTGCCTTTATATTCACTGTTATATATCATCATGCAAAATAGAGTCAATGAGGTTTTCTAAAGTTGGTTTTCAGTATGGAGAATCAAATATTTCTTGATGGATAGGGACATTTTTTTTGCATAGGAAAACATCAATTAGACGAGATCATTTGTTCCGTATTTTGGATCAATATGGTTTCAATTTATCGTTTGATTGCATTTCTTAAAAGTTAAAAACATAACATTAAAAGTTCTATAGTGATAAAACAATTCAATAAGACAAAACTATAAAGATAATAGAGCAACTCATACTAAACATTGGTTGCAACAAGTTGGAACCATTGGCTTTGTGGATCATCAAGACAAAGAGAATCATCATTTATGCAGATACATTTTGAAGTCACAACAACAGATGAGTTATAATCCTTATGCAAGCAAACTTGTTTCCCATTTTGATCCACAGTAGCCAAATGAAGTCTAGAAAGTGATTCAGATTTCCATGAACTGTTCTTGTTTTGGCAATCATCAGAAACAGCTACTGGAAGCCCTTCACCAATAGCAGTTAAGCACTTCTTCTTAGCATCATTCGAAATGATTTGAGAACCATCATAAATCCATCTCGTTTGATTCTCGCAGCTACCGATTTCAAGTTCATTCTTGTCATTCACTTTAGCACATTGACCAGTAAGAGGGTGGTACATAATATATGCTTCAGAGACATTGGAAGTAGGATCTGCATTAAGAGTCACAACGAAAATTCAAGTTAATTTTGTTATTAACATAAATATAGTTGTTTTATAGGAGCGATCGCATAGGCTCCTATAATGAGTAAATATTCGTTTTAGTCTCTAAATGTTGAGGCGTTGTCATCAAGTAGGAAACTAGAAAAGGAGAGTGACAGTGTTTTGCTTCTGGAAGGCACATCACTTCGTTTCATAGGAGCGATAGCGAAGCCTTGTAAAGGCAAACAGCTGGTATAGCTCGCTCTAGCCCTTGGTTTTGGGTGCTTGTACTATTGGTTTTGCCTCTCATCTCATGTACTTCTTGTGCTGAGATGTAGTTATAATAAATTTTGCTGTCATAAAAAAAAAATAGTAAGAATACTCACCTTGATTCTTCCTTTGCAAAAGTTGGAATTTGTTGGCGAAATTAGGGTATCTAAGCTTGTGCCAAGTAGCATCTACTACACCAAACGACTCATCGAGTTGGAGTTTGTCTTCTCTAACATAATAGCTACCATGAAATGACCATAAACCAAAATCCAAGTCTCTTCCAACAAGGTATGTTTGTAGACATGTCAAGAACCTATTATCTTCAACTGAAGAACCTGTCTGGTCAAATCCAAACTCAGTAATGATCAAAGGAACTGCATTCTTACCGGTCGTAAGGAAACCAGCACTTTGGTCTAACCCTTCAATGTTTTCAGCACATATTCTATTCAAAGGTTGCTTACTCCAAAACTTTTTCAATTTGAGTGATCCAATTCCAGACCATGAATATAAATGTGCCTCATACACCATTTTTTTCCCTAAGTCTATCTTCAATGGTTTGTTCCGTAAAAACTGCAACTCAGTGTCATAGTTCAAACCTGAGATAACCACAAGTACATTTGGATTTGTATTATGGATGGCTAATGCTGCATGGCTCATGTACTTGTACCAATCTCTCAGGTTTTGGCGCGGACCGCGCAACTCATTCCTCAAGCTCATTGCCACAATCTGTTAGTCAATAAAAACCAAGCAAAATTTTGTTATGTTACATTCAATTTTGGCATTGAAATCTTTTCGAGGAAGGAAAAAAAACGATAGTAATGATTGTCTTAGAATTCTAAAATTCAAGAAAGGAATGAAAAGGATTAAGTAGCTAGCTAGTAGCGATACATACAGGTTGATGTCCATAAAAGTGCTTGGCTGCCAAGTTAAGTCCATGAATCCATTCTTGAGGATCAAAGTGGCTATCATGAAAGAAACCATTCTCGTCATCATCACTACAACACCACTTAGGCTCACTAACATGATTATCAAGCAACACTTTAACATTCTGCGCACCAAGTTTGTTCACAACAGCATCAAAAGACTCAATGTGAGTCATTTTCAAAATTGAAGGATTATACTTAGCAATACCAGTCACAACTTCGGGTGCATCCAAATAATTAAAAGTGTTATTCACAATGCCATGTGCATGTCTTGTCCACATATAAACTGCATATGTTAGTCTAACACAGTTGAACCTGTTTTTCACAAGCTCACCAACAAGTTCCTTTAAGGGTCTTCTATCTAGACCCTCAGGGATCATTGGTTGAAGGTGACCAGCCCAATTACCGCAAACAAGTTTCACACGTTCACCTGTTGAATCATCTATAATCCATCTTGATTGTGTTGATAAAGGATAACCATTTGAATGTGATGAAGAGATGAAAACAAAGAGAAGAAGAATCAAGGATTGAAAGGATTTTCTCAACATCTTCAATTTGAATGGAAGATTGTTTTTTATTTATTTATTTGAAGTTAAGCATGCATGGAGTGTTTATATATTCTCAAACTTCTTTCTTCCACATTGCATTCCTCTAATCTAATTTATTTTACAAACCAATAATCACAACTATGGCAATGAATGCGTTTATTTTTTTGAAACCTGCAAATGAAAACTGAAGATTCTTAGGCATTTACTCTAATTGACCTTTCTGGTTGATTTGTTTTTAAATGCATATATTTTAATTTTAAACCTGTTCTTGATATGGGATCACAAACTTTTAGTGGCTAAGTAAACTGTATAGAAAGAAAATATACATTGATGTCTAATAGCTGCCTAAAGTTTTCAAACATGGACTGAGTCTTGCCCATATTCTTTATGAACTTTATGAAGGATAATGAGAATTCATTTTCTATCTATATTCTTTAGCCATTTCAATTTTCAAAGGACAAAGCTTATGTGCATTTTCCTAGGTGTTTTTAGCTTAAAATACACTTTTGTGGTTATAACAAACATTGAGAAAATTATGGATTTGAGGATATCATGATAGTTTTACAAATAACCTCTAGTGTAAGTTAAAAATCAATATTTACATATCAATTTTTTTAGAGGCTTTTTTAAAAACTTTCAAATCTAGAAGGCAGGAACATCAATTTTCTGATGTTAAATTGGATTGATAGTTGTGCTATCTCAATAGCAAAATTCAAGCCTTTTAACTTGTAGCAAATCAAATTAACTAGTAAAGCATATTGAAGGATCATTTGATAATTTAAACTCTACTAGGAAAGTCAGCAAGATTAAACAATTATTTACCTCCACCGATTTGGTTGAATTTCCATCTGTAATAATACAAGCAATCTCCAGTATTCAATCCATTTCAACATTTAAACCTGCAAAGACACAAAAGGTTTGTCACTCTTGAAAAGTTTACCTTACATGAATTTCCGTGAGAACGCAACACTTTTGATGAAGCCGGACTCTTGTAAAATCTTTGAAATACAAATGATTTCTCCCTCTCCAAATCCCTTTCATTCAAAAACATCGTGTTAATGTACATAAAAAAAGAAAAAAAGAAAAAAAAGAGAGCTCAGAGGTATGTTTTTTTCATCCAGTGTTTCAGGATAGGTGCTTGTTACCCAACAACACAAACATTATCATCACAGCTCTCATTATTGCACCAGCCGGGAATCGAACCCGGGTCTGTACCGTGGCAGGGTACTATTCTACCACTAGACCACTGGTGCTTCATGTCTCAACTAGTGAAAATAGATAAATATATACATAACTACCAAGAGCTACCTCATCAATGTGTTTTCTTTTTCTTTCTTGGCTTCATATTTATTGTTAAATATCATTATGCAATTCAATAAATTGTTTGCCAATGAAGTATGAACCGTATTCCTTACAAAATGTGACAACCTTCTGTAACTTTATGGATCAAAATTCAAATAAAGGTCAAGTTATAATTACACATGAAAGAACAACCAAGCAATAAGTTATGTTGTTGGGTTAATAATTTTTTTTAAAGGATGATGTTTAGAATGGGAATCAAATATTTCTCTATCGATTGGGACATAGGAGTATTTATGCATATATAGGAAATTAAGGATTAGATGAGACCATTTATTTTGTTTTTGGATCATGAAGATTAAAATTAAACTTTGAATTTCAATAGCGCAAACATGGGATTCTATAAAGCATAAGTATTTATAAAACATTGACATATTCATATCGGATACTAGGGATGGCAATGGGTACTCATTGGGTAGGGTACCATAATCCTCATCCCCATACCCGCGTTTTAAGAAAATCCACATACCCAAGCTCATACTCTCGTGGGCAATAAGTTTGATACCCAACCCTATACCCTATGGGTATCTAAGTGTCTATACCCGCATTCATTACCCGCACTTTCACAACAAAAAGATAATAAATAGCAAAAAAAAATCACAATATAATTAAAATATGCTATGAAATCTGTTAAATCAACATATAAAATATTAAACATCATATTATTTACTAAATAAAAAACATCTAAGATAACTTGACCAAAAAAAACATCTAAAATATAAAAAACAAATGCATATTACAATTAATATCAAAGATTTAAGATTAATTAACTAAATTTATTATAAATAAAATTATTTGTATAGTCTATATAATGTGTGGGCATGGGGCGGGGTGGGCACTAGAGTGCCCGTACCCGTACCCATACCCGTTCAAATTTGCGGGCAATTACCCGTGCACAAGCCCATACCCAACAATGTGGGTATTTACCCGCTCATCATAAGTATTTTTTGCGGGTGCCCATTGAGTTTGAGTCCAATTGCCATCTCTATCCGATACGTACCCGGTTTCAATACATGTACGATACTTGAGGGCACTCTTTTTCTCATTATTCCACATTATTCCACTACACGTTAAATTTGTGTCTTTTTGAATATTAATGTAATAATATATAATTATCTAAAATACTTTTGTATTTGAGTTTTTATAACAAAACACAATTTTCAATTTTTTAATCTTTATTGTGAGTTGAACCATGTAGCT
Organism: Medicago arabica; assembly: GCA_946800305.1. Taxonomy (NCBI): domain Eukaryota; kingdom Viridiplantae; phylum Streptophyta; class Magnoliopsida; order Fabales; family Fabaceae; genus Medicago; species Medicago arabica. The sequence continues at coordinate 6,624,578 of OX326970.1, forward strand.
TTCTCATGTTATATTATATATTACAAAAAAAATCTTTTTTTTATTTTTATCTAAGGCAATATACCTCGAACACTAACGAGTGCTATAATTCTTCGATATTGGTTCAAGATTTATATTCAAACTTGTTTTCTTCCATAGTCTAGATTCTTCTCTTATATGGTTAGTTGTACCCTAGTCATACATTTGTTGATGACTATATTTTTTGTTTTGTTTTGAAAAACTATGTCTTCTCTCTGTTAGTTTTTACTCGTCTGTTTCATGTCATTCTTTGCCCTCGTTTTGATCTTGTTGTGTTGGTTTCTCTTCATTCTCTCTTATTCCTTTGTGACAACCCATCTTTCTCCATTCCAATATGAATTACCTACATGGTAAATGTGTCATCTCCAACACACATGACCAAGCTATTTAGCTTAGTTTGGAACCAAAGCTTGATCGTTCCTTCAAGATTCAGAAGTTGTATATCAATATTCACAAATTTCTCAATTCCTATGAATCTCCTCACAATGGTGACACATGATCCACTAGTGGAACTAAAGTAGATCCTAGAATTTTAGGATTAAATTAGAAAAATTATATTCAAGATGTATTAAACTAGGTTCAAGTGCTGATCAAGATAGTCCCTTATTTCAAGATTATAATTATGCGCATTGGTGTTGCCTTCCGTCGTGTGCTTCCTTAACTACCCTTTTTAGGTGAGGTATTCATTCACATCTTTGAGTTGGATGTAGTCTTTTGCATTGTGGGCATTTGTTCGAGGGAAACCACAATAATTGTTCTTATCATCTCCTAGTTTTTTCTTTAGTTGTTTTGGTTTTTTTTTCTCTCTCTTCCTTGAATTCAGAGTTAGCATAATCCAACAAGATGTTTTCTCTTGAGGCAATCAAATGAGTGTACTCTAATAATTTTTCCATTGATAATCAAAGCTCGTGATTCCTACATGTCCCGGTTTTGTCTAGCCTGGTTTTGTTTGTTCTACTTTTACATTAGTGACATTCACCTTTTCCACATATTGGAAATTATTTATGTCCATAGCTAGCACCTCGTTGAACGATGGGTTGTCTTGTAGTCCAACCTTTTTGTTGACTTGCACCCTTATCATAGTCCTTGTTCGAGCATGAATGTTTTCATTTGATCGTTAGTACCTCTGACCAACGCTGCCTCTTTGGTGAATTTTTCAATGTATCTTCTAAGCGCTTCACTATTTGCTTGGACAATATTTGTTAGGGATGCAACCAATTTTGATTGCTCGTGGGACACAATAAAATATCTTGTGAATTGTTTTTGAAGGTTGACCATGTATAAATGGAATGAAGATGAAGACTTTTAAACCAGGTCATAATTCTCTTCTTGATAACGAGCATAAACAATTTGACATTTTACCAGTCTATACAAATTTACAACATTGGTTCCTAGGAGTTAATTCCTGTAGAAAACCAAAGAGTAATAGACGATACGATAAACAAAAGGAAAATATCTCTTCCAACTAAATCATATGTTGATGGTTCAAACATAGTTATCTGTTACCGTCTTTTTCGATTTGAAGTATTAGTATACGCAGCTACGCACATTATAATAAGGTTACGAAAATGTTAGAAATTTACTCATTAGTTATAATCATTTGAATAAAGTGGTTTAATTCACATGAAATGTCGATCGTTTAAACAAAGACATCACACAAAGATGCCCGATTAAAAAAAAAAATCACTTTAGAAAAATGGTGTTAGAGATTGACACATTAATTGTGATGGTCTAAAATGTTTGTGATTAAGGTAATGAAAAGATGATTATGATTTAATCAAGGTATTATAAAATTCCACAAAAAGAAGAGAAAGAGAATAGCCATAGAAAAAAAAGAACTAAAATAAGACTATAGTATATAAATACCTTAATCCTCCTTTTTCTCTTCTTCTTACATTTTCCACATCACATACACACACAAATCATTCTCTCTTCTTTCTCTCTGTAAAACCAAATCTTCCTTCCTCTAATGGCCGATCAACTCACCGACGAGCAGATCTCTGAGTTCAAGGAAGCTTTCAGCCTATTCGATAAGGATGGCGATGGTATCGTTTTTCTCAGATCCTTTTATTTTTTTGCTTTTTTTTTTCTTATATCTCAATTTTTGTTGAGGTGTTATTGTTTTTCTCGATTTTGTTCACACCCCATGATACCTTTTGAAGAAATTTTGATAAAAATTGTAACTTTTTTAGTTTTGTTTTAAGGGTTCTTGTTTGACTTTTTGGTTTGATTTTTGTTTTTATTCATGTTTTTGATGAAATTTGTTTCATTTCACGTTTTTCTCTTATCTGATCAATGTTTTATGCGATCTATTATGTTATGTCACGTTGTGTGTGGATGAATTGTTTGATTTTATAGGAATGAGTATTTTCAATTGTGACTTGAGATTTGATTTGTTTTTGTTGTTTGATTTATATAGAAGGATTGTTTTTTTGGAGATGAATTTTAGTTCCATGTTTGGATTTGTGATCGTGAATAACTCAATATGGAATTTGTGATTGTGAAAGATCTATATGATAATGAAATAGCAATTAGGTGTACCTATTTGTGATGACATTTTGCTTTTATACTTTTAGTATTAAATTAAATGATATGTTTCTCTGATCGTATTGATCATCATTGTTGATCTGTATTTGGATATAATTTAATTGATAAGCTAACATGTTTATGACTCATTCCATTCGAGTCAGGCTCTCGCCAGTTTTAATGTTTTTTTGGAAACTTTTGTTTTGTTCGAAAAATAGAATGTATAGTTTGAGAAGAAAACCGTGTTTTCAATTGCGGAAAATGGCGCCTTTTTCAAATTTAATTGTGCTACAGTAGTACTGCCTTTAGTAACGATGTAGGTAATAATATTATATTAAAAGATTTATGTTAAAATGTAATATTATGTTTATGTTTATCTCTCTTTCATGTGTACATTCCTGTCATGCGACTGTGAGTTTTGATGTTTTTCAGAAACTTTTGCTTTGATTGAAAATAGAAAGTATAGTTTGAGAAAACTATGTTCTCCATTTAATAGAGGCTCGTTCACATTTTGCTATGCTACAGTAGCACTGCTATTTATGCCACTATAGCTAATAGTTGACAACATTTTTTATACCAAATCGCGTATCAAGCTGCCTTGGAACAACAACAGCTTGTTAAAATGTTGTCTTGGAACAACATTAATATTTTGATACGCGATTTAGTATAATGCGGCCTTGAAGCAACAACGGTTTGTTAAAATTCTGTTTGTTGAAGTGTTATTATGTTTCTCAATTTTGTTATAATTCCGTTTATTGAAGGACGACAAAGGTATCATTTCTCAGATCCTTTCTTTCTTCTTTTTTTTTTATAATTTTTTTTCTTAGATCTGATTTTCTATTGAAGTGTTACTATGTTTCTCGATTTTGTTCACACCTCATGTTACCTTTTGAAAAGAATTTCATAAAAATTGAAACTTGTTTAGGTTTGTTTTTAGGGTTCTTTCTCATTTTACTTTTTGAGTTTAGTTTTTGTTTTTATTCACATTTTTAATGAAATTTGTTTCCTTTCCCGTTTGTGCTAATCTGATTAAAGTGTTGCATTGGAGCAACATTATTATACCAAAGTTGTTCATTTTTCTGGTTTACTCCTGTCTGATTAATGTTTTATGTGATCTTTCATGTTGTTATGCATTTGTGTGCGGAGATGAAATTTAGGGAGTGTTTGAATAAATTTTCAAAACCAGTTTTTTGTATATAAAAATTGGAAAAATTGAGAACTTGTTTGAAAAAAACTGGAAGAGCCAACACGAATGCAATTGAAGTTTAGGGCATGTTTTAGCTCTTCCAGTTTTTTTTTTTTTCAATTGAAACTAGGAATTGAAAAACACACTTTTCACTAATGGCATATATGTAATAATTTAGAACTATTCTCTTTTCTTAAACTAACGTGAGTGCAAGGAGCACATCATTTTTGCAATTTTGAACATAAATGTACCAAACACATTTATTTATTTTCTATTCTCCAATTCAGTTTTAAAAATCGAAACTACCAAATAATTTTTCTCTTATTTTCTTTTCAAAAACAGATTTTAGAGTTGATATAGAAAATAGAATTTAAAAACTAAAAACAAAATTCATTCAAACATGCCCTTAGTGTTACATGTTTGGATTTTTGAATAACTGAATAGGGGATTTACCCCTTTATGTCCGTGTTGTGCATTTCGGTCACTTTTTTGTGGAAGATCTATTTGAGAATGAAATAGCTATTAGATGGTAACTATTTGTTACGACATTTTGCTTTTACATTTTTAGTATTCAATTAAATGCTGTGTTTTTCTGATTTTATTGATTACCATTGGAGATGAATATTTGGGTATAATTTATTGATATAACATGTACTATTATGTTTATCTCTCTGTCATGTGTTGTACATTTCTGTCAGGCTCCTGCAAGTTTTGATGTTTTTCGTAAACTTTTGCTTTGATAGAAAATAGATAGTTTTAGAAGAAAACTATGTTGTCAATTGCGGAAGTAGTGGAATTTTCAAATTTTGCTATGCTACAGTAGCAAAATTTTGATCTAAGTATAAGTTCAATGATTTATAGACTTTGTCAGTTTATTTCTTGTGGGGATGAATCACTTGTTTGGGTTTTAACTAGTTGTTCAAAATGCTGCAGGTTGTATTACCACAAAGGAGCTCGGGACTGTAATGAGGTCGCTAGGCCAGAACCCAACTGAGGCTGAATTGCAGGACATGATCAACGAGGTTGATGCTGATGGAAACGGTACCATTGATTTTCCTGAATTCCTTAACCTGATGGCCCGCAAGATGAAGGATACTGATTCTGAGGAAGAGCTTAAGGAAGCTTTTCGTGTGTTTGACAAGGATCAAAATGGTTTCATCTCAGCAGCTGAGCTCCGTCATGTCATGACAAATCTCGGAGAGAAGCTGACTGATGAAGAAGTTGACGAGATGATTCGCGAGGCTGATGTTGATGGTGATGGTCAGATCAACTATGAGGAGTTTGTCAAAGTCATGATGGCTAAGTAAAGGGACAAATCACAAACCATAACTAACATTTGAAAAGCACATGAACAGAAAAGGGACAAGGCAAATGAGTTTTGATGAGAATCGTTATTATTCTATTTTCATTACTAGGACATGTTTTATTTAGGGTCATTAGTTTTTTGTTGGTTGGTTTGTTTGCTTTAATTATTGCTACTGCTCATTATTAGTATTCTACTTGTTTGCTTTGTCCCTTTGTTTAAGTAGTTTGGATTAGTTGTGTCCCTCCATGCATTTGTACTTTCATTTTTCATCTTTTTTTGGTTACTATTTATGAACATGGAACAATTGGTTGCAATTTGTGCTTTTACATGTGGGTGATTAGTACAAGTAATACCATCTTATGCAAGTGTGTCAATTGTTTCTGTGATTCCTCATGAATCACTATCATGAAGTTGAACGATTCCTTAGGTTTTTCTTCCATATCCAATGGTTGTATATGATTTTGTTGAAGCTAAAAAAATATGGTTTTTGCTAAAATCGTGATGACAATATGTGATTATGCCAAATTTACTAGTACATCGCGATGGCAATTTGGAGTGCGGTTATTGGGTTTTCGGGTGTGAGGCAGTGGTATGTGTGTAGCCTGTTGCATGTATACTCCGGCCTCAAGGTTTTTTGGTGTTCCGTATATATGCAGCACCTCCTGTGTATTTTTCCCTTTTCATCCGCGAGTTAGTTATGTGTATTTTTCCCTTATCATCCGCGAGTTAGTTATGCTTCTTGCATATTCTCGTTGTGAATAAAGTTTCCATTTAAAAAAAAAAAAACTACTACATCGTAGTAGTTTAAGTCCAAACAATACGTGAGTTTTGCATAGATTATATGCTTTGAGTAGCCGCTACAAAAAAATAGTGCCTCTAATATTAATTAGTCCAAGTAAATAAGTGAAATGACGTTATGATTATTCTTTTCTTTCACTTATTTTATATTAATATTGGTGCCTCTACCGATTATATTTTCCCAGTCAAAAAAAAAAAAAAACATCAAAATTATATTAGATTGTAGTCTCTACCCAAATAAAATAAATATTTAGACTCGTCTACCGTAGCAGATCTATCAAACTCTCCCGTCTTAAACTGAGTCTTTACTTGAATGATGGTACATTCATTCTGTCAAAAAATAATCATCAAGAGGATTACATGCAAGAAGACAACGCGGCGGCTAAATTTCCGATAGCGAATTACTTGACTCGATGGATGGATGGAGGGAGGGCCCTCCAACTCAAACACGAAATCAATGTTGAGTGTAGTTCATGTAAATGTGTAAATATAAGCCTGGTGCTCCTTGTTACATTTATTTAACTTAAGTAACTTCTACTTATATCAGATGCAACAAAACAAAGTGTCATCTCATTCAATAAAACAATGCGTAAAAGATGAAAGTCTACGATGGTTGGACTTAATTCATTAATGGTTGACTTGTACAACTTGACTTTGTAACATCAATAAATAGAGGTCAAATTTCACCTGAAACATATGCAAAACTGTAACATGTTGCCTTAAACATCTTTATAAAAGTTCATTCAAAAATCAGAATGATACATCTTTATAAAAGTTCATTCAAAAATCAGAAAGATACATATGAGCTGACTTAAAAGTAAGACTAAAAGTCGTGACACAAACTATTTGGGGACCAAAACATGTTGAAATTTTTTAGATAGACTAAAAACAAAATTTAAGATATTTATATAGATATAAAACCTATTTAACCCTTAATACTAATTTCTTGTTCTCCAATTTTAAAAGATATTAGGAAATTATGATATATTAACATCAATTAAAAATATAATTTAATTTATGTACACTAATATATTTTAGGAACTAATGTAACAATGTGATATCATGGGTCTGTTAAAAAAAGTGATATATATATGTGATATTTTTTTTTTGAAGAATAAAAAAGGGTATATATATTCACACTAGATGTGATATTATTCAAAGGGTGATACTAACATGTGTTTTAAGAGCACTCTTTAAAGATACTATAAGAAATTATTCATTAGAAAAACTTAATATTTTAATTTACGATATATTGACTACACAAATTTTCATAAAAATTTATTATCTAAAGTTCTTAAAGAGTGGTCTTAAGACACTCATTAACATTTCTCAAATTTAAATACCGTACAAGTTTGAAAAACTTATATCTACAAATGTATTTAAGATGCGTTTGACCCTTTTTTTTTTTTTGGAACTTCTCTTCTCCTTAAATGGAGAAGTTGGACCAAACGAAATTTTTAAAAAACTCTCACAAAATAAGTAACTTGTTTTGAATGAACAAAAATAGGTCAAAATTAGCTTATTATTTTTTGCACGATAACGTTATCTGTTTATTTTTTACGTTGAAATCCGATAAATAACCCTTTTTTCTTTGTCTCGTAGTGTTGCTTTTGCTTCATACCAATTTCAACGTGATTGCATGATTTCCTTGTACAACTTTATCTTATACTCTCTCAAAAAAAAAACTCTCTTGTATTACCAAGAAAATAAGCTTGTTAAGTAGCTTCAATGCTACAAATAAGCTTGGCCAAGTGCTTAACCCTTAAGATGCAAATATTATTGGTATTTATTATTTTCAATGGTCAAAATAGTCATCAAGTAGAAGTGAGGAAAGAATACACTTAATTTTTCCAAGTTTGTATATATACAAGTGAAAAGGTTGTTCATAATGTCACAAATCAACTATAATGGGTTTTCCTCCTCGACAAAAGTTTTTCCATCTGATCATATTCATCATTTGTTATTGTTTTTGTCTTGGTAGAGCCATTGATTGTGGTGGAAATCATGTTACAAATATCATTGTTGTTGACCAACAAGGAAGAGGAGCATTCAAAATGATTCAACATGCTATTGATTCAATAGTGAATAACAATGACCGGTGGGTTAAGATTCACATAAATCCTGGAAAATACGTGTAAGTTTTTTTTTAATTTTTATTTAGTTTATTTGAGATAAAAATACATGTAAGTTGTTTTTTTTATTTAATTTATTTGAGATAAAAATACATGTAAGTTGTTTTTCTTTTGAAAGGATACATGTAAGTTGTTCTTACATTGTTAAGTTCACCGAAATTATCAAGGATCTAATTCATATGCTCTGTCAATTTAGATTTTTTTACAGTCACTTAAATTATAAGACTCAATTGTATTTTTTGGTCATCTTATTTTATCAGAGTCACAAAAATAGTTCCCTATTTTAAAATGGAACTATTTGGTCCATCAAATATCACGTTTGTTGTAATTTTAATCTCAAACCATAACTTCTACTCTTGAAATGGGATTTTTTGGCATTAGAAGTGGTAATTGGACAACAATTCATCATTTATTGGGCCAAAATCACTATTTTAAGAATATATTAGTCACCGTGAATTTAACTCAATTGATAGAGACATTGCATAATATATACATGAGTCGAGTTCGAACCCTGAACACCTCTCACTTATTCACTTTAAATGAATGAATTTCTAACTACTAGAGTCTAGACTACTTGGCAAAAAAGTAATATTTTAGGCCGAGATCAAAATTACATCAAATGCCTTATTTAAGGGATAAACAAGTTTGATTTTAAAATGTGAAAGACTATTTTTGTGAATGTTATAAAATATAGAGTTAAAAAGTACAATTAAGTCAAATTATAACTAATCCATTGTTGCTGCTAAAAAAAAAAAAAGAGTCTTGCTATATACAGGAGACATTTTTTCGTGAAATATCATGATGCTCCTGTTTTAAGCTTAAACACAGTTAAATGGAAAAAACCATTTCATTTACTCAATTCCGGATTTAGTGGAAATCAGGCTGGTAGGGGTATTATGTTACTAAAAATACTCGTCGTGATAGTTTCGGGATCAGGCTTTTCGGGACATTTAGCATTTTCCAAAAAAAAAAAAACTGATCCATTGTTGAAAAAGTTTGACTTGCATGGCATGTAACTTAAAAGTTTATAAAAGAGAGTTTGTGATTGGTTGACTGTTTAACAAGTTTAAGCGTCAAATATTATAAAATATTAGAGTGAGGGTTGTTTGATTTTATTTGGTTTATAAAATTGTTTTGTAAAATTGTTTTATAAAAACTTTGTTGCAAAAACAAGAATATATGTAACACATGCAAATTTTACAAAACAATTTTTTCTCTTTTATTATCTTCAAAAACTAAAAAAGAGTTTTTAAGAAGATTAATTAAACATATCCAAAATTTAAATTTACATTTTCTCATGTTTTAATTATTTGATTGTGTAGGGAAAATGTTTATATTCCCAACGACAAGCCATGCATCATTTTAGAAGGATCTGATAGAATAACCACAATAATTAGTCATGGTGATAGACAAGCAACAACAACGTTTGTTTCAAATCCACCTAATGTGATTTTGAGTGGTATTACATTTGAGGTAAATACAACAAAAATTATCTTAATTAGTAAATTAGTGATAATGTTGGTTTCTAGAGTTCCAACCCTCAATATCCTAATCCTAATTATAATTTTGTAGTTTTTCTCAACTCACTATGCCACAATTTTAATAACTTGCGGAAATAATATATTGTTGTGGAATTGCAGAATACATTTGGAAGTGATGGACCAGCTGTAGCTGCTACTATAGGTGGTGATAAATCAGCAATATTTGACTGTGATTTTTTGGGTTATCAAGATACTTTGTGGGATAGAACGGGACGTCATTATTTTAAGAATTGTTATATTCAAGGTGACGTTGATTTCATTTTTGGTGAAGCCCAATCTTTTTATGAGGTAACAACAACAATAGTATTAATATTATATATTTACAAGATTTTAAATATGTTTTTATTCTCCACAAATATATTATTTTTTATTTTAGACCCTTTAGAAGTATTACGTAGTCTTTATAAATATACCAAATTTTGTTTTTGGTTTTTAATGGTTCATTTTAGTATCGGTAAAATTTGTTTATATTAAAATTGATCCATGTTAGTCTTTGTTTTGTATTCAGAGACTAAAATTAAAGACGAACAATTTTGGGGGAACTAAAAATAAATCCATTAGGTCATAAACCAAAAAGTGATATATTTAATTTGTTTTGAAAATGATACATCGAAGCTTTTCACTTGTTGTAGGATTGTATGGTAAATGCAACACAAGATAGTTCAAAACCTCCAGGTTTTATCACAGCCCAGTTTAGAAATTCATCAAATGAACCAAGTGGTTTTGTTTTTAGAGGAGGACAAGTTACTGGGATAGGTAAAGTGAATCTAGGAAGGGCATGGGGGCCTTATTCAAGAGTTATATTTTGGGGAACATACCTTTCTTCGGTGGTACTTCCTGAAGGATGGGATGCTTGGGACTACAAAGGTCATGAGTAAGTTTTATTCATTGAATAAATTTTTAAAAAATGACAACCATAGTATTTTATATGATTTTGAAAATGAGAAACTATATATATGATTAACATGCATGTATAGGGTAAATCATATAAAGTGAGGAAAATATGTTTTATATTGTACTTATAAACTTATTCAGCATAGTAGCATGACTAAAATGAAAAAGAGACTCAATATTTCGTATCATATGTCCAAGCACATTAGTAGATGTGATCGATTTGGACTTATGAATGTTGATCTTTAAGCTATATGTTGAAAAGAATTGATGGAGCATGTCCCGGACTAACAACTTCGCTTGAGAACATTTAACGTCCCTAAAGAGAAGACGAACCATTATTAGATATCTTGACCAGAATCCACACATTTTTAATGACATGATCTTGAATGATGAGGGACAATTTCTCCATGCACAATACAAATAGGAAGGAGGAGAGAGGATCTCCTTGCCTTAAACAAATATAGGGGTTTGAATCTATCAAGTTTTTCCCTATTCCACTTAAGAGAAAGCAAGGATAAGGTAATGCAACTCATTATAAGATTTATAATATGGGAAATAGAGGGGAAACCAAATTCAGAAAAAGTAAGCCTTAAAAATTCCCAATGATATTCTATCATATGCTTTCTTGAAGTCAACCTTAAACAACAATAAGTTTTTTTTTCTTTTACCTTTCTCATATACTACACTTCTTGAGCAATAATGCCATTATAAACAATACCTCTATTAGGGATAAAGGAGCTATGGAGAGGGCTAATGAAACCAAGAAGGTTCTGATACGACTGACAAGCACCTTAAAAATAGTCTTGAGCAAAACATTGCAGAGGCTAATAAGGTGAAAATCTGAGACTCTTGGGCAAAACATTATCAGACTTTTGGGGTATGATAATGGCATCGCTATTGATAATATCATTACTTTTTCCTTCTCCGGTTTTTGTTTTTTAAAATGCAATAGAAAGAAACTACTTTAAAAAAATAATTGCTTTTGACTAATGTTTTTCTTCTATAAAGAATAATTGAATAATATATTAAAATACAAATGTTAAATTTTGTTGTAGTATGACTCAAAATTGGAGTTTTAGAGTGCCAAAATTAAGGTTTTCGGGAAGACCAAAATCGGCGGCCGATTTTAAAACACAGCGCCCGATTTTGGCTGTTATTTTGAGACTTCAGTCTCGTAAAAAAGCAGCATCCAATTTTTTCGCAGCAGTAAAAAAACATAAACATATTTTTGGACATGATTTTGTTACATTTTTTTAGAGATGTTTTTACGATAAATATAAACCTTGTATCAGATGAAACCAGGGTGAGAGTAAAGAGCTGAAAACAAGGGTTTAGAAGCCAACACAAAAACTAGGGTGTGTAGAGTTTGCTTTTGGCAACAAACACTAGAGTTGGGAGTGATTCATCTTAGAGAAACACTATTAGGATTGAGTCTCTTGGTCACGGTAAGAGATTGAAACTTTGGGTAGAATTATGTTTGAGGATTGATTCTTGTAAACCTTTTGATATTTTTTTTAAAGTTACTCATCATTACAGCGGAACGAATGACTGCTCTCTCCTCCAGACTAGGTCAATATTGAACCGAACTGGGTAAACAAATTTCGTGTGTTCTTTCTTTCTTTCTCTCGCTGTTTTATATCTTTTGCTTGTGTTTATTATAACTGTCACCCACTTGTTTTGGTTGCTTGATTATTTTGCTCCATACATCAAATTTTTATTGGTGTGATTTTTCAACGAATTCACAACAAATTTTAAGTGATCTATCCGGTATAAAATAATTGAATATTCTTTTCCTATTTTTTGTTATTTTCTCTTCATATCATATAAAGTAATTCTAGTGATTGATGTATTTTACGGAATTCTGGTGATTGATTAACAACATTCTTTTTCATTGACTATTACTCCAAGAGCTAAGAACATGATTCTTTTTCTCTTCCTTGTTGCAAATATAATGTCATTTAAGTTTAACTTTTTTCAATGTTCTAACCTTTTACCTTTATATACTTAGCCCAGTACATTAAATGAATTAGATTGATGAGTCATACCACCTTATATCTCAAATATAAATAAAATTTGATTAAAAAGTTAATATATTTGATTCAAAAAGTTTAAATCAAATATATTTTATTACCAATTTCACTTATATTTAATATCAGATAGTAGATCGATTTTATTTTCTTCAATCCAACACGCAATTGTGTAAAGAAACATTTTCCATACCAAACACCAAAAAGTAGAAGGGAGTTTATATTTTTCGTTAAAGCAAAAACACTCTTGATGATTAATTAAATACAATCTTATTTTATTTTAATAATACTTTTTTTTTGTGTGTGTGACAAGTTCATGTTTTTAATGCATAAATTGACCCTTTTCTGGTGTATATTGGTATGTCTCAGTGACAATTTTTTTTGACTATGTCATGTAACTTATATAAATTCTTAAACAAATGATGCAGAAACAACTTCATCTATGCTGAAGTGGATTGTACGGGACCAGGGTCCAATACTCAAGGGCGTGTTCCATGGGAGAAGAAGCCAAGTCAAATAAATATAAATGATTATTCTTTATCATCTTTCATAAATGAAGACGGATGGCTTAACAATATACCAAATATATTTGTATAATTTACTTTACATAGACTGAGTTCAGATATGCATAAATAACCTGTTTGGATGAGGTATTGTTGAATCAACTTCTCTACTTGTTTGAATGCTACTGCTAGGGGTTTTCCTAAATATTGCAGAAATTTTATCCCTAATGATGAATCAAGAAATGTAGCGGGTAACTTCATTGGCAAGAAATAGTGGTTCTAACGTTTGTTTCAGGTTTCATGGCTCATTTTTGTAATTACGATAGATCTTGTTGAAGCTAACCAAAACACTATGTATGGCAACGGGACAGATCAGAGGTGGATTTTGCCTCTTGCATCGTAGACGGAGGTTGATTTTCTTGCCCCGTACCCGTTTCTTACCATGATTGAAATTTGAATCGATTTTCCACACCATGCATCTGCCCCTACCATATACCCTACACCCGATCAAAGCAGTATTTCCCGTCGAAGTTGACGAGAATTTAAATGGATTTAGACGGTTGTAAATTATGTTATCTTGCCTGCAAAACGCAACACAATCTCTATTTCTGAACAATAACTTCATATTGATATAGAGTTTATTGTTTTCTAATCAAACACAAAAATTATGAAATTTGTATCCCTTAAACATTTACACTTTAACACCATCAGATTCTTAAGGGGAAGGGAAGAGGCCTAGCAATCCGTAGTTCATTTGGTAGGTAAGTAAAATTCGACTAAATTTTTTTTCATTCATAAATTAAATTTGAATTCTCCCGAACAATTCGGCCGAGCATGTTACCTTTTGAGTTCATTAACTAAGTTTAAATTGAAAATAAGCTACTAACTTGATATATAAACACGTAGTATTAGATATTGATTAAAGTATAAATCTTCCTTTATATATTACTAGTTTAGAGCCCCGACGTTGTCCAGGTTAGTATTAAATAAGTTTGTATGCACGAATACGCGTGTAAGTATATTAAATTGAATTTATTTAAATTTTCAATTATAATAATATCATAAAAATAATTATAAATGGTTAAATGAATGTCCAATGAAAGAATAAAAAATGTAACAAAATCAATAATAAATTAGTCCAAGTAGTAAGAGTTTTGGGTCCCTTTAACTATGTGGTCATGAGTTTGTTTCATAGCTAATAGGTATAGTTTGTTGAGGGAGAGAGGTATATGCTGAATAGAAAGAAGAAGAAAATCTTTTTGATGAAAAGAAGGATTCTGTTCAGATTTTTATGCAAAATTAAATCTTCACATAAATATAGAAGATTAATAAAAAAATTATGAATAAACATGAAGACGAAACGTGACATAAAATACCTTTATTTATATACTATTGATATTGATTGATTTACGTCATCAATAGAGTCAAATTTTGTAGCCATAATTTTTTAAAAATAAAAATAAAAAAACAGAATGATGAAATTTATGATATTGTTAAAAAGGAATCAAAATTGAATCAAGATATTGATATTGTAAGTGTGTGTGTAAACATCAGTAGAAGTGTTTAAGATGTTTGAAAAGTTGTCTTCAAAAATCATAAAATAAAAATAACAAAAAGATGAAAACATTTTATATTAAAAAGTAGCATTAGAAAATGGTTGATACATACATACATACATATATAATCAAAGTATATCTAAGAGAAATAATAAAATTGGTGTTTGACAAATCTGAAGGAGGAAAAAGGTTAGATGAAAAGAAGTTTTGAGGTTTTTGTTTATGCTCAAAATATGTGAATATGTGATTAACAAAAATTCATTTATTTATAGTTAACATTTGCATTAGAATATGCTGCTAAGAGATAACATAACAACTAATCGAAGCCTTTTTTTCTAAAAAAAACAAATTGTGTTAAAAGGTTACTTAGTAACTAATTGAAGCTTCTTTCCATCAAAGAAAAAAAAAAAACATATTGGAGGCTTTTTATCATAAAATAAGATCATATATGTAAACTTTGTTGAAAATATTATACGTAGTTTGTTGAGATATTTCTGCTGCTTAGAATATTAGAAATTTAAAGAAAATATTGAGTGGATAAAATCAAAAAGTTTGTTGAGATATTTATGCCAAATAAAATATTAGTTTAAAAAAAAAGAAGAAAAAAAATAAAAATATTTAGAATACATATGGAAGTGACACACGTGACATAAAAAACCTTACTTTATTAGAATATTAAAAATTTAAAGAAAATATTGAGTGGATAAAATCAAAAGTTTGTTGAGATATTTATGCCAAATAAAATATTAGTTTAAAAAAAAGAAGAAAAAATAAAAAATATTTAAAATAAATGTGGAAGTGACACGTGGCATAAAAAACCTTAGCTATGTATACGATTTGAAATATTGTTACAAAACACGGTTCATATTGTTTTATAGAAAAAGAAAGGGTGGAGGTCATGATAGAAGGCCGTTATTTTTCAAAGCATGGAATTTTTTGTATTTATAGGTTTTTTTACCATGTTGTTATCTAACCGGAACAAGAAAATTACATTGTTTGTACAGTAGGCACGAAATCACCCCATGAAAATTGAAAATTGAAAATTAGTTAGGTGCTCTTTGAAATGTGGCTCAGCTTGGATGTTAGGGTCTGGGAGTTTTTTTTTTTTTTTTAGGGTGTTCTTTGTGGGTGAATAGTGACGATGGGCGGTGGTGGATACCGTGTTTACGGTGCTTGTTTTTTTGGAGTCTGTTTTAGGTGGTGATGTGTTTTGGTGGGTTTATCTCCAGGGATATTTTTAGGTGGTTATAGTGTATCGTCTATATGCGGCACCATTTGTATCTTGTTTACCTTGCGTCTTGCGGGAATGTCGTTTAATAATATTTGCCGATTAAAAAAAAAAATAGTATTAATTTGTTGCACTTGTTGGCACCAATATTGTAAGGTGAAAGTAATTTGTTATTCATTCAATTGAGAAATTACATCAGTTAGATACCTATATACAGCAAATTCATCCAAGTAACTAAGCTAGCTTGTTTTACAAGTAACTAAGCAAAACTAACCCTAATTCTCACTTAATGGATAAGCACTAACTCCTAACACATATTGTTTATTTATTTTTGACTTGTCACTTTTCCTCATTCAGGGTTATGATAAAAAAAAATGAAATTTTCAACTGCTGATTAGAAGCTAATACATGACATTTGATTCATCGGAGGCAGCCTATCCATTTTTCCAGGAAATGCTAAATAACAAGACTATGGAAGATGAGGGCATTTATGATATATGATCGAAATTTATTTCCAATTATTCCAATTTTGTGGAGCATAATATTGGTGAGGTTACATATGTAAAGCATAACGCTTCACTTATTTCTAAAGCTTGTTAGGTCTGCTTACAATTAAACCTAAAATTTCCCTCCAATCACCTCTTATTTAATGTTAATCCTAATAACCCTGAATAATTTCCCTCCTTCTATAAGTGCAATTTGAAATTTCAAATAGACAAACCTAATAAGAGGGAAATTTGAAATTCAAAATATGCCTTGGTATTGTTACAGTTTTTTCCACTTCTCATGCAACAACTAATGCACAGCTTTAGCTCTATTATTTTATGTGTTGAAATTCAAAACATAACCATTCTTTTGGAAAGCCCCATGCACACAAACACCAAACACGTTTAATCAAATTTTTGGGTGTTTCCAATGCAAAAATACATAGCTCTTCACCCTCCATTTCTGCTATATATATAGATGCAACCCTCAATCAAAAATCTTCAAAACCATTGATCTCCTCCATTCTTCGTATTCATCTTCTTGAAAAGAACCTTCTCATACTCATTTATTCATTCCCACAGCCCTTTTTTTTTCAAGTTTCCTTTTTTGCTTTGTAATTGATAAATTGGGTTTTCCAATTTGGGGTTTTCCTTTTTCAGCAATTTGAGGTTCATGAGAAAGAAAAATAATACACCTGCAAAACCGTCATCGGATATCCGGTGAGTGACTTTCTTATAATCAAATTTTTCCTGGTAAACAATTGAAAACATGTGCTTTAAATTTCTTGCTCCCTTTTCAGCCTCATGTATCTATTCTCATGCCTTCATAATATGAAAATTGACTTACCCTTCAATTTACCACTAAATGTTCATATTTAAGTTTATCTTTTAAAAATTACTTTGTTCTTTGACTACATGTGAATTGCAATATGTCACAGAGTATAGTTCTATATGTTCTTTGACCCTTAGGTTTTGATTCAACTATATATAAATATGTTGTGATTGGTTTTATAGAAAGTAATTTTAGACTTTAAATACATTACTGTAAATTTTTGTGCGTGTGAAACCTTCTATAGGTTTCAAATTTTGAAGCAATTCAAAGTGATAAGTTGATTATTGTGAAAGATGAATCACTGTTATGGTTATATTATAACACTTTCGGTTATGAGTCAAGGAGCTAATGTTTACATATAGGAATCAGAACAGCTTCGACTTAATTCTTTTTTTTTTGGGTACTACTTCGACTTAATTCTTTGACAAAGCAAACACAACTAATCCATCTACTTTTGTTCCATTAACTAGGTTTTTCAATGCACCAATTCACATTATTTACATATGGCCCTGGTATTTTACTTCTCCATTTTTCCAAATTAAAAGGGAGTACATTGGAATTTGGGACAACCATTCTTAATTGTTGTTGTGTAGTATGATGCATCCCTTTTAATTTAGGTTTCTCATCTATAAATAAGACAGAGTACGTGATTCCATGTTGGAGTTGATTCAATTTTATATGTCCCTGAATCTAATTATCAATTTCATTGAAGGTAACTTAAATATGCTTTTTCTTTTCTTTTTTCTTTTATGCTATGTTGATTGTGATGAGAAAAACAATTTAATTCGTAGGGGAATGGAAGAAAGCAAAGCAGAAATAAAAGAATAGGGGAGGGAAAGAATGTTGCTTGCATTGATGGCCGCACAAAAGGTAGTTTACGAAGTAAAGAGTGAATCAACCGAGAAGCCTAAGCTTTCTTTTCCTTTTTTGTATTTTTTTCATAGTGTGTCGTCTTTAAATTTCTTTTTTGCCTGAGACTATCTTGCTACTGCTGGAAATTAAAGACGTAACTGTTATCGTAGAACATTGTAACCGCATACAATATATAGTGGTATATATGAGAAATTAAAAGTCCGCAACGTAATTTTTTTCTGAGACATGTTTGTGTCCTCTTATTGACTTTGAGGTTTATATGTGCCAAGCTACAAAGGTATAGCTATGTAGTACTTTTCCATGTTAAGTATATTTTGTTATATTTTTTAAACCATGAACCACTCTTTACTGATTTAAATGGATCTTTTGCTAATTATAAATTAACAATTATTCCATAATCCATAACTTTGACAGTGAGAAATATTAACGATATGAACTCGGGAAAGCCAACTTTACATTTATCTTTTGTTTACATTAGCAGGTCATACAAAATAATTAACGTCGATCTCCATCTTTACAATCAAAATGTGAAAATGAGTAGTTTATATATGTTGTGTTGGTTCCAAGAATGACCGGGAAGTGAAGGGCAGTGCAGTGGATTATTTCTATTTGAAAGATATCTATAAGCATTGTAAAAATGAAGTTTGCGGTAGGCGAATATGTTTAATGATTGAATATCAAAATATTTTGTGTATATTTGAGGTGGTTGTTGTTGCACGTATCAAAGATATGCATAAGATAGTTTAAGCTTAACACCATTTACACATTACGTCATATGATTAACTTTTGAGTTTCCTTTTACTAAAAAAAACTGTTGAGTTACCTTTATGGAGTAATGGAGTATTGAGAATAATATAAATTGCATGCCTAGTTATTATGATCTCCCCATTGAAGTTTAATTCTAAAAATTCAATGATTTAGGCGGCTATTTTTCTTCCCAATGCCTTTAATATTTTCTGTGGTAAACATAAACAAATTCAATGTAAACGTCTGTTGGCGTTCCTCTCCATATTTAATGTTGTATATTTTTTATATTAATTACTTTTTTGTTAGCAACAAGTATTTGTGATGGTTCCTTCGATTGTTTGCTTCCTATGCAAAGTGGATTATCAATATTTTAAAACCATATAGATATGGTGTATTATTATGGGAATATAATCACATCTTAAAGCTTGGTTATTCGAAATATTTAATATTAAAAACTCTATTATATGTTTCTTTAAAAAAATTCAAAGATGTTTAGTGGTACATGTTTATTTAGAGATACAATATTTTTTCAATATTGTAAATTTTTCCGGACATAAATTCCATTTTAATATATATTTAATTAGTTTAACTTATAAGACGGGTTGGCAATCTAGTTCTTGTTATATTGGTTTATGGTTCTGTAAATGAGAATCTGGCTAGGGTTTTGAAATGAGAGAGCAAAAACAACAAGACTTCAGCAAAGAAATGAGAGTTCTTCAAACCATGTAGACCTAAATAATGTTCCAGGAGTTACTTATGATCATTTTTGCACATAGTTTTTTTATCTCCAATTTCTTTGGCTTTTTTAAAGTCGTTGCCAATATATTCCTCAATATGTGTAGGATCTAAGAGGTCCTTGATAATAATTACACAAATTACCATTGTAGATCTTTGCTACCGTTACCTTGACTTTTACTATCCCAAATTGTTTACCGTTTTGACCTTTTTTCTACAACCCTTGAATTTCTCAAAATTTTCTTCACGAGAATGGTCATGATAAAAATAAAAAAAAAGATAAATACCCCACTCTCTCACTCTATTGTGAGCCGGCAACTTTTAACAACCAATCACTCCTTTAAATCGCTTGTTCGGAGATTAGACATATATATATATATATATATATATATATATATATCAGAGATTTGAATATCAAATTTGTTATTAATATGATGATGCATGTGAGTTTGTTAAATGAGTCATCTCTTTTATTTTTAGCAAATTTGTATTGCATCGACATACTCAATCAATTTGAATGAATATGTTTATTTTTTTTGGAAAAAAAAAAGTCTATTGGAGTAAAATCCTTAATGTAATATGATTGGTTCACCAAATTTTCAACATCCTCATTTGGAATATCTTAATGTGTAAAATATGAATCCTCATAAATTGACCTCTACATTAAATCTCCTCACTAAACCTCAGTGGCTAATCAATGACTTTCGTCAAGCTGTCATGGATTCAAGTTTGTCTGATGTTCCTATTGAAAGCTATTCGTTCACATGGTTCAAAAGTCTTGGTACTCCGCATGCTGTTGAAAAAAGGTTAGATCGTGCACTTGCAAATAATTTGTGGTTTAATATTTTTTCGAATGCTACTGTTGAAACTTTGGTGGCACCTGCTTTTGATCATTATCCAATTTATGTAAATGTTGCTCCTATGCCACGGCCATATGTTTCTAAACGCCGTTTTCGCTACGAAAATGCGTGGCAACTTGAACCGGGCTTTAAGGATCTTGTTACTAACTCTTGGCAGGAATACGCTACTCATAATATTATTCTGAAACTTTCCTCATGCGCAGAAGACATGAATGTTTGGAGGAAATCCCATTGCCATAAATTAAAAACTGATATTGAAGATTGTCGAAAACAATTGCAGAAAACTCGGTTTGGAGCTTATGGTGAGGACCAGGTTCGCATGTTCGAGCTAAGGAAACGAATGCAAAGGCTGTTGTCCCAAGACGACGCTTATTGGCGTCAGCATGCAAAGTCTCATTGGTATAAAGATGGTGACTGCAACACCAAGTTTTTCCATGCATCGGCTTCAGCTCGAAAAAAGGTAAATCACATAATTTCACTTGATGATGATGATGATGATGATAAAGTTACTAATGAGCAGGATATGCAAGACGTGGCACGACAATATTTTGTGAATATTTTCCAACAACAAAATAGCGATTTCTCTGCGGTTATTGATGTTATTAATCCATCTGTATCTGATAACGACAATGACATGCTTATAGCTCCTTTCACTAGGGCCGAATTTAAGGATGCTATTTTTTCTATGCATCCGGACAAGTGTTCAGGTCCTGATGGTTACAGTCCGGGTTTTTACAAGCATTTCTGGAATTTATGTAGTGATTGTAACGCCCGTTCGACTATTTAATTAATTTTTCGAGTCTAGAATATATTTACGTGATTTATGTGTTAAGTTGTGGTTTTATTAGGCGGGTTATTTTATTATTTAATAGAATAAGGATGAAAATAAATACTAAAGTTGTGGGGCTGTTTTTGAATTAGATAGAGTTGTGGGGATTAATGAGATTAGAAAGAGGTATAAAAGGAAATTAGGTTTAGAGAGGAACAGTCAGTACGTTACAAACTTTTGGAGAAAAAGGGAGAAAAGTGGCCAGAGAGGAGAGACCTGCGATTCTGCAATATTATCAGGTAAGGGTGAGCCTAGCTTCAATTATGTTATACTGTAATTCATCTGTTTGTGTTTAACCAAGGATTAGAGAGAGTTTTGAGAGAGTTCTAAGTTAGGGTTTTGGTAGATTTTGTGATGAATTGATGAGGGAATGATGTGAATTGATGTAGAAACCTGTTACAGAACCTAGATTAATCACTAGGACCATAATTCTGAATGATTAAAGCCTTAGTATGAGAGATTGGACGAATTTTAGCGAGGATTTGAGCGAACCCGCAGCCTATTCTGCGACCGCTCGCCGTGGCGAGCAGACCTACTCGCCGTGGCGAGCAGAACAGTTTAACTCGCGAGGCGAGCAACATCACTCGCCGTGGCGAGCAACCCTTTAGTACTCGCGAGGCGAGCAACATCACTCGCCGTAGCGAGCAAGTGGCAGAACGCAATTTAAGTAGCTCGCCGTGGCGAGCAGTCCCACTCGCCACAGCGAGCAATGTGGTCTCAGACCACTATAGCTTGAGTTTTATAACTCTGTTTTGAGCGAGGCTTTGAGGGTAGACTTTTGGTTATCATTAGAGATGTTTAAGACTTAAATTATAACCTGTGATGATGCTGTAAGATTATTCTTAACTGTTGACCTTAATCTATGACTTATATGCTTATTAAGTGAGTTATATGAATGATGTTTAAATGATATTTGTGACGATGATTATGTGCTGTGAATGTGTTAAATGTGCTGAACTGCTGCCATGTAAATGTGTTATGATTGCATGTGTCAGTCAAGAGTCGTAAATGATGTAAGATGATGTGTGTAACTTGTTTAAGTATAAAGATTCGAGTACATGCATATGCATAATTTGAGACGGTGGAGCTTATGCTCAAGCGACGGTGGAACTTATGCTCAAAGCGATGGTGGAGCAATTGCTCAAAGCGACGGTGAAGCTTGTTTAAGCTTAAAATGGTACCACATGCATGATGTCTAAGATGTTAGAGTTGCATAGTCGAGTTGCATTGTCGAGTCTTGTATTTAAGACGTTATGAGATGATTTGTTATGTGAAGATGTTTTAAGATGATTTGTATATTTGGATGTTTGAGACGTTCCTGTTCTATGTGATGAATATTGTTGTTGTTGTTAAGCATAGATATTTGAGTTATATGTTAATATAATTGATGTGAATCTCACCCCTTCTATTGGAATTGCCGCCTCGTGGGCAAGTGCAGGTGACCAAGCGTAGGATTGACGATGTGAGAGGTCCTTGTGGAGTCTTAGGAGCTCTGATACGTAACGGGATGGGGATTATCATTTGTTTCTATTCCTTTATGTATCGTTTTTGAATTAATTATGACATTGGTGCGAAGAACTAATCTTTTAAAGAGTTTTGAATTATGATTCCGCTGCAAAGTTTTTGAAAAGATTTATGTTAATGAATTTTGAAGGATAAAGAATTATTATTCTTTTTATTTTAAAGATTTTTATGAAATGTGACATCCTGAATATGATATACTCTGATTATATTATGAATTTTTATACTTGGGATTTCGGGGTGTTACAGTGATGATATTTTTAAAGAATGTCGTGGTTGGTTAGACACTGGACAATTCCCCCTGATTTAAATATTACTAACATTGCACTTATTCCAAAAGGTTTTACGCAGGTTAGCATGAAAGATTGGTGACCTATTGCACTTTGCAATGTGTTATACAAAATCATTTCAAAAGTGTTAGCGAATCGGCTGAAAAAGGTGCTACCTCAATGCATTTCTGACAACCAATTCGCCTTTGTAACAAGATGGTCCATACTAGATAATGTGATCGTTGCAATCGAGGTTTTACACCTTATGAAAACCAAGACGCGCGGGGAAGATAGGTATGTCGCTCTCAAACTTGATATTAGTAAAATTATGACCGTATGAATTGGAATTATTTGAGGGCTGTTTTTAATAAAGTGGGGTTTCATGCTCGTTGGATTCACTGGATATGTATGTGTATTGAGTCAGTTGATAATTCCGTGCTAGTAAATGGTACCCATGTTGGTCCTATTATTCCAGGGCGGAGCCTCCGTCAAGGGGACCCTCTTTCTCCATATTTGTTTATTATTTGTGCATAAGGTTTATCTTTGCTTGTTAGAGATGCCGAGACTCGAGGTGCTCTCACAGGTACAAAGGTTTGTTGCCAAGCACCGTCTGTTTCCCATCTTTTGTTCGCTGATGTTTGCTATCTTTTTTTCAAAGCAATTGAGGACCAAGCACATGTTATAAAAAATATTCTTTCCACTTATGAGTTAGCTTTTGGTCAAACGATTAGTTTACCTAAATCCGAAATATATTGCAGCCAAAATGTACTTGATGATCTCAAAGCTACCATTACAAATATTCTAGGCGTCCAGGTTGTCTTGGGTACAGGTAAATATTTGGGCTTACCTTATATGATAAGGCGAGACCGAAATGCTCTTTCTCTTATGTCAAGGATTGAGTTTGGCAAAAAAACTAACTCTTGGAGTGGTAAGTGTCTGTCTAAAGCAGGTCGTAGGTGATGATAAAATCTATTTTGCAGGCTATTCCTTCTTATGTGATGAGTATTTTTCAGCTCCCCACTACTCTACTTGACTCCATCAAAAAGATGATGAACTCCTCTTGTGGGGCTATGGGAAGACAACGCAAAGAGGAATTTATTGGCTGAATTGGGAGAAGCTTTTAGCACCAAAAGTTCAGAGAGGTATGGGTTTCAAAGACCTTTCTACGTTTAATTTAGCTATGTTGGGAAAGCAGGGATGGAAGTTTATCACTGAACGGGACTAGCTGGTGCTAGAGTTTTTAAAGCTCGCTATTTTCTTACTGGCTCTTATCTCACGGCCAGATTCCTTGTGTGTGGCGTAACTCCAGCTACGCTTGGCGTAGCATAATGCACGCCAGATTCCTTGTGTGTGGGGATGCTAGGTGGCGTATAGGTTCAGGTGTGAACATTTATATCCTAAATGAACCATGGTTGTCAAATGGTGAGGTTATTCGTAGTGATATTCTAGGTGCTCACTTTGTTCATAATTTTACTATTAATAGCTTGATGAATTTATACGATAAAAGCTGGAATGAACAGGTGGTTAGGCAGGTTTTTAATGATGATATTGCAAACAAAATACTTCACACATCACTTATTTCTCAAGTTGACGAGGATATAATTATTTGGAAAGCGGAAAAAAACGGACTCTACTCTGTTCGAAGTGCGTAGAAGTTATGTGTATCAGAGTTACTTGATTCCTCTTATAACTGGCGCCCGAGATACTAGGCTGGTATTTGGAACCTTAAGGTTCCACCGAAAGTTAAGAACTTACTTTGGCGTATGTGTCGTGGTTGTTTACCGACACATGTCCGTTTACTAGATAAAGGTGTTACTTGTCCGACCAATTGTGCTAGATGTGCCTCTAACAACGAAGATCTTATGCATGTTTTCTTTGATTGTCCTTTTGCTATACATGTTTGGAACAGAACCGACCTTTTGAGTTCTATGCAACATGCAACTTCTGTTGCTGGAGAACTTGTATGTTGAGTTAACACAACGTCTGTCAACTGTAATATGGAGCTTATGGAAACACCGCAATCTCAGAGTTTGGGATGATGTAACAAAAACAAGTGCCACAGTTGTTGAGCGTGCTCGGAACATGGTTGAAGATTGGCAACTGGCAAATGCTCCAGATTTTCTTGCGTCTAGCTTGACACATCAATCCACACCGACCTTTATTTGTCCTCACCAGTGAATCATGTGGCAGCCTCCAGTGGTAGGTAGATACAAGTGCAATATTGATGCGGCTTTTTCTTCTCATAGCAATCGTACATGTATTGGTATCCGTGTTCGAAATGCGGAAGGTATGTTTGTTCTGGCCAAAGCTTTTACTTACCCTTGTATGGTTCCTGTGGATGTGGGTGAAGCCTTAGGACTACACTCTGCTATGCAATGGTTGAGTGATATGTAGTTTGACAATGTGGATTTTGAAACAGACTCAAAGTTAACAACTGATGCTTTCCTTTCTAGGCGACAAGCTAACGTGGTTGCTCATGCTCTTGCAAAAGAGGCTACATTTAACAGCAATAAAAGTAAAAAATGACTGGCATGATATTTCTAAGTATGCCAATATACTATCTCATACGCGTCAGTCTTGCTCACTCTTAGATGGGAGGTGCAAAGCAAAAATCCAGGGTGTGCAAATAGCAATACAAATAGAAATATCGGTACAAATAACAAAAATTCAGGTGTGTAGGTGCACACCCTCAACTACCTCTGAATCCGCCCCTGCACCACCATCATGCCCTTCAAAATCTCCCTCCATCACTCTCCTTAGTTTTTGAACTATTTTACAAGGACCAGACACATCACTACCTTCCAACAATTGATACATTAACATGTGAATGCCTTCAAACTCCACTTTGTTATTCCTATCTTTGATACTAATTTGGACATGATAGAAAAATTCATAAGACATAACCTATTTGAGTTGACAATTAATAAACATTTATAACAATTATTTCGTAGGATCCAACTCGCCACATAGCAGTGCATATTATCAACGTTACCTAAGCAACGTATTTCTTTTATTTTTTTAGAGAAGCAACGCATTTCTATCCCCCTTCACATTCCTCCTTTATGATAATCAATGAAACTATAAGGTAGTGTTCATAAACTAACCACATACCTTATATTAAACCATCGACTATTCTTCCTTATGCGTAAAAGTGAAAAAGAAACAGTCTTGCCCTATATCACACATTTACTGCAGCCTATTTTTTTTCTATCAAATTTATAAAGAACATTTATTTTTTGAAAGAAAATTTATAAAGAACATGTCGTGCACTAAAATAATAAAAAAAAGATTAATCATGTCGTACACTAAAATAATAATAAAAGTTACATTTTTTAATCATGTCGTACACTAAAAATGTAACTTTTTTTTTCCTTAAAAAAAGAGTTACATTTTTTTGTTTTTATATAGGTTCTCTCCTCTAAAAGTATCTTATTCGAGGTATGTTGTACACTAAATATAAATACTTATTTCAACCAAGACAATAATGTTGGTTCGTTGCGTTGGGGGTCTCCCCGTCTTACTAAGACTATAAAAGAATGAATTATTTGTTTGGATAATGTAGGACGAAGTTATAAATAAAATATAAAATTATAAATTTATAACATGGATAGTGACTAAGGTGTTATTACATCCCGTACAATACTGAGTTATTTTTTATTTAGATTTTATTATAAAAACATATATTATGGAAATAACTTTGTGGGTTACGATACATATGTTTTCATTTCTTTTCTTTTTAGACATCTAAATAAGAAAACAATTTCACAGTAAAAGAAAATTTCTTTTTGAAGGAAATTTCACAGTAAAAGAATAAAATTAAGAAAAGAATTTCAATGATTTTTTCTCCATGTTCATGAATCTCACGAATTATTCCAAATGGTAACAAAAAAGCACCTCAATTAAATATTTAATATCTTATTTATTTTGGAAGAAATGTTTAATATCTTATTATTTTAGATAATTTTGACACAAACTTTTTGAATACCTAACATTCAATTCTCAAGAGTTATTATTTTCAATAGCCATCAAGGGAAAAGGAAACTGAAGAATATATAATTAATTTTCCAAGTATATATAAGTGAAAAGGTTGTTCATAATGTCACTACTCACTCCACACAAATCAACTTATAATTTGGTTAATTATATATCTTTTCGACCAATGATTTTCCAATTGATCATATTCATTGGTTGTTGTTTTTGTCTTGGTAGGGCCACTGACTGTGGTGGAAATCATGTTAGAAATACAATTACTGTTGATCAACATGGAAGAGGGGCATTCAAAAAGATTCAGCCTGCCATTGATTCAATAAAAGACAATAATCATCATTGGGTTAAAATTCACATAAATCCCGGAAAATACGTGTAAGTTTTTTTTTTTTAATTATTATTTTGACTCACAAATGTAAGTTTAAGTTGCTTTTTTGTTTTGTTTTGAGGGAACAATATGTAATTTTTAAGGGTGTACATCGTTATTACTTGTTAAGTGCATATAAAATATTAAGCATCTAATTTATATGTAGTGATGACAATTAAACTCAAGTTTAATACGCATCCGTAGAAAATACTTATAATGAACGGTAAATAGGCGCATTGTTGAGTATGAGTTTATGTAATTACCCGCTAATTTGAGTATATCCTACATTTATTTTTACATTTTCTTATTTTTGTTTTGTTTTGTAGGGAACATGTTAATATTCCCTATAACAAACCATGCATCATTTTTGAAGGATCTGATAGAAGAACCACAATAATTACTTATGGTGATGGGAAAGCAACAACTACATTCTTTTCATTTCCACCTAATGTAATTTTGAGTGGTATTACATTTGAGGTAAACACAAGAAAAAGAGATGGAGCAACAATTTTTATTTTCTTTTTAGAAAGAAATGTTAGTAAATTAGTGATTATGTTGGTTTTTGGGTTCTAACCTTCAATATCTTAATGAGTTTTTATTTTGGTTTTTTCTCATCTCACAATGCAACAATCTTAATAACTTGAATATATAATTCTTGTTGTGCAATTGCAGAATACATTTGGAAATAAAGGACCAGCAACAGCTGCTATTATAAATGGTGATAAATCTGCTGTTTTTAACTGTGGTTTCATAGGTTATCAAGATACTTTGTTTGATTCAATGGGGCGTCATTATTTTAAGAATTGTTATATTCAGGGTGAAGTTGACTTCATTTTTGGTGAAGCCCAATCTTATTTTGAGGTAGTAATAGTATTAAAAATAATAATAATACATATTTACAATATTTTTCATTATTTGAAAATATATCATTTTTTATATTTTATTTATTATAATTTTTTCTTTTCCTAGTTGCAAATATACCACATTTTACTTTTAAGTCTCTTATGTTTTATTTTAGTTTCTGAAAATTTTGTTGATATTAAAATTATCCCTTCTAGCATTCTTAGTAGTCTTTTATTTTGAGGGACTAAAATCAAATATTCTACATTTTATATGGATCAATTTTGATATGAACAAAATTTACAAGGACTTAAACAAAATAACAAGGGACAAAAGTAATATATTTGTGATGACCGAAAACAAAACAGAAATCACAAAGACTAACAACAAAAACTACATATATATATATATATATATATATATATATATAGGGATAAAAAAACATATTTAAACTTATTTACAATATTTATTTTTCATTATTTCTAACTTTAATTCCTTGTTCAAAAAATGAAACAATGAGATTTTTTAAGTGGTTTTTTTTACTTGTGTAGGATTGTGTGATAAATGCAACACAAGATAGTTCTAAACCTCCAGGTTTTATCACAGCCCAACGTAGGAATTCATCAACTGAACCAAGTGGTTTTGTTTTTAGAGGAGGGAAAGTTACTGGAATAGGTAAAGTGAATCTAGGAAGAGCATATGGCCCTTATTCAAGAGTTATATTTTGGAAGACATATCTTTCTTCTGTGATTCTTCCAATTGGATGGGATGCTTGGAAATATGTAGGCCATGAGTAAGTTATAATCATTAAATAACTTTTATTTTTGAAGAGATGATTAAATACTTCTTTTTTTAAAATGATAACCATAGTTTCATAAATAATGCAATAGTTTTTTTTTTTAATTTATTAAGTTAAAAATGACCATTTTGTTTCATAAATAATGCAGAAACAACTTCATCTATGCTGAAGTGGATTGTACTGGACCAGGATCTAATACTAAAGGGCGTGTCCCATGGGAGAAGAAGCCAAGTCAAATAAATATAAATGAATATTCTTTATCATCTTTCATAAATAAAGATAGATGGCTTTCCAACATACCAAAACTATATAGATGAGGGATTATTCTTGAGTCAGAGTCAGCTTCTCTACTTGATTGGATTTGGATACCACCTTATTCCAATACTAGCTTTTCAATAAAATAAGTGTTGTAGGAATCTTGCAGTTATGCTAGGGTTTATTTTTCATTATGTTTGAAAATTTTGTAGCAATTCTGCACCTATTAAGATATATTATATAGAATGATTGATGAAGTTGATTCATCCGAAATGATTGTCTTTGAACATAGCCTAATTAATTACAATAGATTTGCGGAAGCACAATCTCTATTCGTTAAAAGGAACATCATAATCATATTCATATTCATATACATACCGAGTTTAATGTTTGCCAATCAAACACAAATAATGAAATTGTACCCCATCAACATTTTACTCACCCTAGTTTCAATACCTCAACTCTTAAGCTAAATGCATAACAAAGCTTAAGCTGAATAAAGGAATGAAAACAATTAGAAGAAATAATGAGTTGAGTATTGATCACCATTTGGTAGATGTCTTAAAAAAATTCCCCTCCTCTCAAATGAATACTGCATAGCAAATTTCAGAATAATTAGAGAATGAGTCGTAGATAGAACAAACTTGGTGAGACAAATGTTAAGTATCTCTCATCGGTTCGAATAATGTCTCGAGGAATAAGGCATGCACAACGCCAAAAAAATGGCACAACAGCTAAAAGGGGCATAATGAAATAGAAAATATTGTACTCCTGTAGGCTAAACAAACCATAGTTGAAAATGAAGACCATGCAATAAATCTCATTTTACTATATAAAGAAAGTCTTGCATGTTTGCAATTATTTGATCACACTTGCTTGTCCTTGTCAAGTTGTCATTATGCAAAAATCAATAAATGCCTTTATACCGATTGAAATAAACTTTGAGGGGATCATCAGAGTCTGATGAGGGTTTAGGGGGACGATCTACCATATGATTATCCACACTAAAATTTTCTCCTGGTTTCACCATTCGTAAAAAAAGAGGAGAAAAAAAAAAAGCAGAAGCAGCATTATACATCTCTCTGATTCTCAAAACCTTTACAAAGAATGTATCTATTTATTATATGTGTATAACTGGATTTAAATGAAAAAATCAACACCTGGAAAAACTAAGAAGAGAAAGTATCACAGTTTGGTCGTATTTTCTATGTTTGTCTTTGTGCTCGAGTCTCCTACTCCATGCCCTTTATCATTAATATCTAGACTTTGTGGCACCCTCATTCACAACCAAGTTAAATCTTTCTTAAAAAAATGTGTCAATTGAAGGGCAGTATTGGTAAGGAAAAATGGCTACACCAAAATTGTATATTGCCTTTATATATTGTTAATATAAGATGCAAACAAACATTTGAGAAGGGAGACCTTTGAAAGCTATTGAGTAGGATAAAAAAGAGGGTTACTGAAGGGGGTAAAATCTGAACCAAACAAGCTGTTTAAATTGTAGAACCAATAGTTTCACTACTAATGCACTAGAATTACACTACTCCCATTGTTAACTTGGGATTATAAACCAAAAAACCATAACTGAGACGGGAACGAAGTTACTTCAGTAGCACTGCCGACATCAAATTTTAGGCACCTTACTGAAATTTTAATAATCCTCAAAGGAGAAGAAAAACGCAAAAGGTTACCAAAAATCTGAAAGTTTTGATGTATCAAGTCGAAACAGAAACACCAGATTCTTTCGAGCATATCTACAGATACAAGACCTTCACATACCACCTATGGAGGGGAGTATTATTTAAACATTTTTTTACAGACTGAGGCTACAAAATAAAACAACAACCTGGACAACTGTCACATATTTACCTCTTGAGAGGTTTGTAAAGGACAACTGTCACATATTTCGACTGGAACCTGTGAGTCACTCCCATGGCAACAACAGATTTTGATGCCATGTTTTTCTCTATGAAGACATGATTTAGCACAACATGTTGAGGCTTTGAAGAGGGACCGGAATCAGCGTTCTCCATGCCTAGGACTGTAAGGTGCAGCTGCGAAGGAACGGCCATTGGCTCTTTTGCAAAGTCTTCCTCAGCTGGATATGCTTGACCATAACTAGATTCTGGGGAGGGTGGTGCCTCAAACTCGGACACGCTTTCAGGGTTTTCTGGCACATAATCCTGCAAAAAACAAGAACATTCAAAATTAGGCATCTGGGAGAATGAATTTCATTTCATAATGAAAAGGATATTGTTCACATAACAATAAGATGTTTGCAGAAGAAAAACACACAAAAAGGAAGATGCGTACATTAACATCAAGAAGATTGCAGACATTCCCCATCTCATCAGCTACATAAGGAAGATCCGGAATATATCTTTGTTCACCGTCGACAAAGAACCTGTAATGAAATATACCTGATGGGAGGACTATAAGAATTGAGTGATCCTTGCCACCTCGCTGCAATACCTTCCTGCAAATAATTAAAATTAACCGATTGCTAACTTTTCATGTCAAATTCAATCAAGCTACCATTACTAACAAAGGAGTTATCAAATCTTACCTAGATGCCCAGTTATCCCAAGATCCCTCCACAGCCACACTGTTACCTCCATAGTTCCAAGTGATCATAACAGGGATTCCTTGCTCAGGAGCTTGATTAACAATACCATGAGGCTCATTCTGCCACATTTGATTGAGAAAAGGAGGCCCATTACCTCTTTGTAATGGAGCTAGAGGAACCTGAAAAGTACAAAGAAATCCTATGTTTAGTTTTTAATCATCTCATGTTGCCACTGATATTACCTGCATATTTATTTCCTAAACAAAAAGAAAAGACAGTAGCTAAAAAAAAGTTGAAACTTCAGGGAGTGAATTAAAGTGGACAAGAATAACAATACACAATTAGGCACTACTGCATCCCTTATAAATAAAAGTTCACTCTATTAGTCTAAACTTACAAGTACACGGTGTTTTATAATATAAGATCACAAAAGGCAACCAAAATTAATTTCAGCCTCAACTATTGTTACAGAACAACAACAAAAAAACCTGAGATCTATCTAAGAGACAGAGAAGCTGCAACATTTACTTAAATCAAAAGAAAAATAAGCAAATTCTCCTCCCAGGAATTCCCCCCCTTTTACTACGAGCTAATGCTCAGTTTCCCAAAACTATCAAATCTACATTTGTGCCTCTTCTACCCCCTCCTACAATTTAAGCCCCTACTCTTAACAATCTAAGAGTCCTGCTTATTTCCTAACTACTTTAGCTGTTTTGCCTCATTTTCTTTATCTTCTCTTTTCTACTTCTGAACAGTGGACACCAATGTTTCCTTCTCATTGTTCTGTTCTGGGTTCCATCATCTGTGTATATGAAATTTTTAAGCAGAGAAATATCAAAAAAACTTCCCAGATGAAACCAAGGGTTAAATATATTTTTGGTCTTCATAAAATTTGAAAATGGGTTAAGTACTTTCATTATTAGTCTCTAAAAAACCCCCCAAAAAACATATACTTTTCAGACAAAATAAATATTAATTGGTAAAAACTATACATTTCTGTCAACTTCAATTTAATGGCAAAAATCACTGAGGAAAGGAAAATTTTCAATAACGAATGTATAATGACCCAGCAATATAAGCTAACCTATCGACAAGCATGTCATCATTTCAAACAATGCATTTATGACATCAAATTATAAATCAAATAAATCATATTAAAAAAATTATCAGCAATCATGTCATTTAATGGCACGCGGCAAATTCCCTCTTCTACATCTCTGTTCAAAAACATGAAAGATTACAATTTCAAAACTTCTTACAGAATGAAAAGAAAGAAAGTGGAGCTTGTTTTTATCATTGATGCCCATGTATGTCTTACCATTATTCAAACCTAGTGAATAGTTCTAAAATGTTTATAGGTTAAAAGATCTATCAGTCACTAAAATAGGAATTTGTCCTAATTTTTTCCCAGTCATACGAAAATATAAGCATGAAGCTTCATTAGACTACAGCTGTTAACAAGGACACATAGCTATGGTGCAAACTGACCCCAATCATTTGGGATCAGTAGCAGAGTTTCATCAGTATTTTAGAGGTGACCAAGTATGTAAAGAATATATATAACAATATTGCTTTAACTTTACAGAACTAGTTGGCTGGTGTAGTGGTTAGTTTTGTTGTAACTTAAAGCTAAGTGGACTGAGTTCAAACCTGGCGTTCAACAGTTTAGCCAAGGAAATATAAAAAAGGTTTCTGCCAGATTCAATTCCAGGAAACCAAAAACGCTCTTCCACCACTGCACTGGCATACATAGTTTGGTTAATAAACACACATAATGTGTGTGTTGATACTACAAAATTTATGTGTACCTATTGAAAAGAAGAAATTTTTGGGTGGCGATGTCGTCCTTATCAAAACTAAGATCTGCCGATGTTTCAGATCTTGCATAGTTAAAATGGTCTAAGATATCTCATGAAATCTAACTTGTTTTGGAGGGCGACTATAACGTTTCCAGATATAAAATCAAATAGTCAAAATAAAAATGATCACGTCAATTGAATTGAATCATGTGGAATTAAACGAATTTAAATGTGTCATGACTCATGATTAGGGCCAAATACAAAGTTGTTGGAATATGAAATATAATAAGAAAATGCTATGAGTATGAGGAGCACCACTCTTTTATTTAAGATTGAAAATGTTTTGGAAAACAATTTCCACAATGGAAGATAGAAGTCATTTTCCACATATTGATGGTTTTTTTTTACTGACTAAGAAATTATTTTTGGGCTGACGCAACTAAAAAAATATGCATTAACAGCAGACCAAGGAAAAACTTGCCTATATATGAAAGGGTAAAAAAAAAATTATGTCCATGTTAAATGAAAATATGCACAATCCATTCACCCAAAATTCACAGAAGGCAGTAAAATAGCGAAGGACAAATAACTCATATATGATAAAGTATGATGCCAATTGACAAACACATTTCTCAGTTACAACTATACACAACATATGGACATAAAACATATATCTCATAGACATTCCAGACAGCTCATTTCACAATTTACACACTTGATCAAGGAAGTTATTAAATGCAATTACCGATTTCCAAAACGGACAAAATCAACAGATTGAGTCCGTTAGACTAGAACAATTAATAATTTCCAAATGATGTAACGCTACATATACAATTATCTGGTACGACTAACAACCATCCACAACGTGAAGACATGGCTCCACGTGTTTTACAGAACAAAAATTATGTGGTCCAACTCAAACTCAGACGGAATCGTGTGTTTATGTCTGAACCCTGAAGTTCTGACTAAGCGTCTGTTTGTTTTTAAGTTCAATAGGCACCAAACGGTCGACGGCTTCTTGCCTGTTTGTTTTCAAGTTAAACAGGCTCCAAATGGTCAACGGTTTCTTCCTTATCAGTAACGACTGTTTTTAAATGTATACACACTTGGCCCACATAAACAAACACCCTACATTAGTAAGTTTGGTAAATTGTTTTCGACTCTCACTAGACCAAAATAAGATTGCATTATTGCAAGGAATCGCAAAATGGTAAGCTAACTACATTAACAGACAGAATGTCAAGCGTAATCATTCTTCAAAATCTTCAAACAACTTAAAGCAATTAACTAACTTTCTAGATTTGAAACATTACACTTCTTTACCCCTCATTCCCTATCTAATCAACTATTGGACACACAAATCACATGGAAATCAACTACACATTAATTCCTTTTGAAATCACATTCATATAAACTATACATACACAATCAATGCGCGCGTGAGCCAATCGATCAATCAATAAATAACAGAATTCGCAGATCGTTTAATTTAACACACGCAATAATCTACAGTTTAAACTTGGTAATAAAATTTATTCCTAATTCAATCCAAATCACATTCATCAACTATACACGATCCATGCACTCACGAGCTAGCCAAATCAATCAATAACAGAATCCACAGATCCGACCAATTAAACAAACAGAATAATCTACATACAATTTAAACTTAATAATAATCTACAGTTTCAACAAAATTACCTATTAGCATTTAATTCAATTCATAAAATGATAATTAACATTAATTAAATATTCTAATCACAAAATGAACAGCAATACAAACAAAATACACAAAATCGAAATTCAATTCAACAGTAACGATTAACGAACGAAAATAACAACAACTAACATTATCGTATAACAAAAAAATTCAGAAAAGCGTAAAATGAAAGAACGAAAGAGAAAGCGAACCTGAGGACCGAAGAGGATCGGCGATCTAGAACGACGAGGACTTTGAGGAGGACTATTGGCCATTGAATCGGAAGAAAAAGCACGAATAGGAGGTGGCGCGTGAGGTTCACGACCGGAAGGATCGCCGGCGTCGGGAATAGCTCCGTCTTCTCTTCCGTTAGCGTTTCCCATATTGTTGTCGTTTACTTGCAATGTAGATGAAGGAAGAGTAAACGACAACGAGAATTGAGAGAGAAAGAGTTTGTGAAGAAGTGAAAGTGTTGCGAAGAAGAGAAGAAGAAGAAGAAAACGGTTATCGTTGTTCGTTCTTATCAAGTTTTGTGTCTGAGTCTGATCTGACGCTGGGATGTTTTGGACTTTCGAGCCAGAAATTTTATTATTAAAATTAAAATATGAGGGACAAGAGAAAAAGATAACTTTTTTATTTTCTTACACTTTTTTTATAGTATCCAAAAAAAGTGCGTCATTTACAAGTTTTTGTTCAACTAATAAATATGGAAATTATTAACCTGAACATTATGATTAGGGTTTGAAATTCAAAATTTATATAAATGTGTGTTCATAATAATTCTGTTATTTTATTTGTCTAAAAAAAATATTGGATATTTTCTCTTGAATCTGACACGACT
Source organism: Medicago arabica (assembly GCA_946800305.1). Classification (NCBI taxonomy): domain Eukaryota; kingdom Viridiplantae; phylum Streptophyta; class Magnoliopsida; order Fabales; family Fabaceae; genus Medicago; species Medicago arabica. Next base: position 6,660,597 of record OX326970.1, read on the forward strand.
ATTACGGTGTCTTTTGTTACAAAGGGTGTCTCTCGACACAATCCTTACTTTTTTATTGTTACTCTCTTTTTTCTTTGAAGAAACTAAAGTAATCAATCCAAATTGAAATTTAATATTCCAGCACAAGGGATCAAACAAATGCCTTGGTCTATCGATGACAACTTCTTTACCACTTTGCCAAAGTATATGTTTGTCTTACTCATTAATCGTCTTATGATGAAGGATTGACAATTTAGCGTTTTTCATATTTATAGGTAGGCAAACCAGGTAGCTGGCTGGTTTTCAGGCTATGCCCTTTTAAACCTATGGGTTGTTACTATTTAGATCTTCCACTGCCGAGTTGTCTTAACCTTTTTATGACAGGATGTAGCCAAAGTCTATTTTAATCGCCGTATTCGTCTGTAATTTGGTCTAACAACCTCCTTTGTATTTAAAAAAAAAAGAATAATAAAATCACGGTTTTCTTTCACGGAAGTTACGCATATCATCGTATTTACAACCTAATTTCTTACTATAATTTTATTAAATGATTTTACTTTGTTGTATGTAAATGAAAAACAAACAACATTTGTAAGATCAAGTTCTAGAGATAACATCAATATTGTTAGATTTAATATCTTTTGAAGTGTCGTAGATTTGAACCTCTCTTATTATGTGTGTATAACTTACTTAAAAACAAACAAAAACTACTATATTAAAACTTAAATGGAGGAAGGTGACTATCTACAAGAGTCTTAATAAAGGCTCTAGTGACTTGCACAAAAAAACATAGTCGGAGGATTATGATAAGAAAGATGAAACAAAGAAATAATGTCTTAAATGAGAGGTTGTAGGGACATCATACTTGTAAAACTAGAAGAAATCAGCTCTGAGATGATTCTGAGTACTATGATATTGCAAAGCAAACTCCAACCACCGAGCTAGAATTAATAGATCATTTCAATTAATTTAAAATTTAAATAGTTTCTACTTTTTAAATAATGAACAAAGGTCCTTTTTAAAAAATAAGAACAAAACTACCTTTTAAATTTTTTATTTTTGATATAATTATACGTTCTGAATGGATGTGCATCCATTGAAAAGATGGTAATGAACAAGTAGAACTATTTTTATATTCAATGGATTAATTTAATTTAATTTTTTTAATGTGTATTTTTTATATAACAACTGGATTATTAGTTGAGGGTAAATGAATTAGTTATTATTGATCGGGAGAATCCAAATTGATTATTGGATGAAAAATTATTGTTCGACTTTTTTTTTCTCCTAACGTTATTATTAAGCAACATTCCTTTAAAAATTGGAAGGTTAACAAACAAAAAATCGATTGTTTTGATTCATCTAATACAAACAAATTGACATCAATCAAATCTATTCATTTTGCATCATAAATAAACCAACATAATTAGTCTATGGGTCATGTTAACCAGTACCATAAAGAAACTAATTAAAGAAACCAAAAATGCTAAATTTACATTGAATTCAACAATTTTTTAACTTTTTAAAAGTCAAATCTATCATTTTTTACCATCTTTTAATACAACATTTTTAAATTTGTCCTCTTAACCAATACCTTAAAAGTATTATTTAGCATTTCTCTTAGTTTATTGTTGGAGTCTAGTACCATTTTTTATTCATCGAAGTTTTGAGTGTGGGGTTACAGATTATGAAATCAACGAACAGTAAGCAAGTTTATCACCAGTTCCTTAAATGATTAACTGACAAAATGCAAGATTCGTATGAAGAAGTAGCTGCCAAAACCTAATTTTTATAGTCCATATCAAGGATTTGCGAAAACAAAGACACTTTATATTAAAAAAAAAAGTAAAAAAAGACGTGCTTCACACTCACAGTCAAAGGAGTACTAAAATGCAACGTACGAGTCTCGTCCCCTGGTCTAAATACAATTTGACATTTCTTTTCTTTCCATTTTGGTAACAAAACTATGCTCTTTTTTTTTGGTACAAACAAAACTATGCTCTTTATCCCATATAACGTAGTACCGTGGACTCAAACATAAGTTAAAAAAAATTTGTATTTGGTGGACCAAAATATAAGCATAATTAGTAGTTAATCAATACAAAACATATTGAGTACAAAGATTGCAGCTGTAATCATACTTAAGTGTGAAATTTAAATAGAAATATGAGCATGCATATAAACAATCTTATGATCTATGACATATTGATTTATTAAAGATATAATATACCAGCAATACGTGGATTCACAATTAACATTCTTAAGATGAGCACCGAAAATATTTTGGACCGGTTAAAAGACCAACCACACACCGACACGTGGTTGGCCTTGCACCGCCTTAAAGACTCCGCATCCAAAGAGCACGTCAGTCTGTGTGCACCGCACCACATAGGAGTTCACTCTCATGCAAAGGATCACCCTACATGTGTCCTGCTCCGTCCCTAATCACACGCCACATAATCCAGAGACGGTTATGACCAACGCGCGCCTATATAAGGATGAACTTGCTTCACCTTCAAGGCACACATTACTTTTCACAACACTTCTAATATACTCTTTCTCAGTTCCATTACAGACATGAGTGTCAGAGTGTTAACATGCCTGCAAGTATTTTTCATTCCACCGCGAAGACTCATCGCCGTCGTGCCGGGAACAATTACCGAGCATTCTCTGTCACTGTTGTCACTCAATCGTTCTCATCGGCCAGATCAGAAAACCTGTTATTTTTCTCAAACGAGTCTTCTTATATTTTAGGCTCTTTTAGAATGATGAGAATATGCATGACCGATATACTCGAGATCACGACTTACATATAGGGTGATAACCAATTAGAGTTCTCATTATTCTCAGGGCCGACCCTGTGCAAGAGCATCAAGGCCCTTGGCACATGGCCTCAAACTTAAAGGGGTCTCAAAATTTGAAAAAAGGAAAAAATACTTTTACTTACGGACAAAATCCGTCACTAAATGTCATTTTTCTTTAGGTAAAAGTTTCGAATTTAACTATTTTGCTGTCAATTATACATTGTTTGTGGTAAATGTCTATATTTGTGTGTAGGTAAAAGTCATAACGTAGATGTTAGTCACTCTAAGTGGTGTTGAATTTTTTTTCTAATACTTTTTAAATTAAAATTGTCAAGATTACAACGGAGCCTCCAAATTATCGGAGACGACACCAATTATTTTAAAATAGATTATTAACGACATCTACTCGTGTTAGCTTAATATGATGACATGAGTATTCATCTCTTAATTGATAGAGATTCAATATAAGTAGATATACTAATGTCATTAATGGATCATTTCGCAAATAGTCTTTCTTGATATATACCAAATCACAATTTTCAACATGATAATAATGCATCATGTAGTTGTAACTTGTAAGCAACACATTTTTTTATTAAAGCAATAAAAGTTCCCCAAAAGGCCTTGAGGACGAAGATGGGGTGCATTCAAATGATTGAATCAACAAGTTAAAGATAACTCCAAATCGATTACCATCGCGTGTGTGTACTATTGAAAACAAGCAAAGTTCTGAAATGAGACCCCTATGCTAAATTGACCACTCACCAAATTGTTTACCATTTAAATAAAAGGTAGGCCCAATGAAAAAAAAATTCCATATAAATTATAAATTATTATTACAGGAATCAAGTTCCGATGGATGAAGACGAATGTTAAGGATGATTTCACTTGTTTTCTATGCAATTAAAATTAGGGTCTTGTTAACCAGTGCCCTCAGAGGGTAATGATTAAGAAATCTATAAATAAAATTTTTGTCTTAGAAATATAAGATGTTACTTTTGATCAAATAATGATTGCACAACTTTTTTATAAAAACTTACTTGTTTTGGATGTTTAACCAATGCCCTTAGAGCACTGGTTAACATTCTCCTTAAAATTAAGATTCAAAGACCATTATTTTAAGGTTTTCAAAACTTTTAATGGCATGTACTATGAAATTTGAATATTTCAACCATGAGGTAACATAATTAGCTAACAATTAAGATTATGATATTTCAAAACAAAAAAACAATTAAGATTATGATGAACCGTTAAGAAGAATTTAAATATAAATTCTCTCAAAAAAAAAATCAAATTTGAATAACATTTAAAATAATTTTTATTAACTTTTACTTAGCTCAGATTTTCAAACTACCTTCTTCCAAGAATTAGGGTTGAGTGAAAAAAAAAAGTCGACCTTCCATTAAGGACAAGACACCATTAAGGAGACCAGTTGCAATTGCAGTCACCTTCACTCTACCGTCAACTAGTGGGACAGATAGTGGCATGCACATCATTAGCAACTTGCCAAGGGCCATAAGCCCATAACCATTCAATAGTTGGGCATACAGTAGCAATAAATATCAAAAGGGTCCAACTTTTTTTTAAGTAAATTGGGTGTAGATGAATCTGTGACGCCTTAATAGGGATAAAAATAAATATCATCTTTTACGTGCATATACCATAAGTTACGGTGAATATATCAGAATCATGGTACTCTACTATTATTTTACAGAAAAAGTTACATTTACAAAATGTAACTTTTAAAAATTACGTTGTCTTTTAAGAAAAATAAAATTATCATGAGTCCTCATGATTTTAACATACTACCGTGATGATAAATATATATTCAAACTAGACATGATTTTGGCTGTCCGATATGAAATTAATGGTGAAGATCATTTGATTGAGATGTCGAACTAATCGATTTTAAGTTAATGATTGAAAACAAGTAACTGTGAACTTTTTCTGCTGCAGCGGATCCGTATCCAATTCTTGTTCATTCACTTTTTCTGTCTAATAAAATTGCAAATGCATTTGCCAAAAATGAAATTTGTCAGTCATGTGCACAATGCAGAATGTAAACTTCTAAAAAATTTAAAATGAAAAACTCTTTCCCTTTAAGATTTGTGGAAGATACAATGATTTTGGAGGAATGGTCATATAATGATTTATATTTTGCAACTATTATATTCTAATGCTTTACATTTGGAACATACCAAAATATTTGCAACAAAGGGATGAAAGAGTTAGTAATATGAGTCTAATTTTCATGAATTGTTGGAGCAAAAGGTTTTATATTGTCTCTACATCACAATCAATCATATATCTGTTTTTAGAAGTGATTATAATTATAATAAAAATCGAACGTTTTTAATAATACAATACTTATGATTCATTGACATTTATAAAGAAAAAGTTATGATTAATCAATGGTGTAAGAGTATAAAAACAAAAAAGGTGATGGCTCATCCACTAAGCTTAATATGACTTGTTAAGCCAAATCCATGTTCCATAACCTTAATGTCCTTCTTGGATTACATATGACTCCAACCAATGATAAGCTTAAGGAAATGAGCTTCGTATATCTCTACTGCAATTTCTCATGCTATGATTTTTGCACAATTAATTTGAGACCAAATAATAAGTGAAAATGTGCATAATTTCATAAGCAAATATCATTAATATTTACAACATGACCATTAAACACATGAATTTTAAATCCCTATCCACCTAACTTTAATTGCTGCAAAAAAAAAAAGACTTTATAAGCCATAAATCTACATGTTGGCAGGGGCGGAGCCACCACTCAGCGAGACCGGGCACTCGGCCGGGCTCGATCGATATTTTCTTTATATTTGCCTCAACCCTATAGTCCATTAACCCACTTAAAAAATAATAATTTTTTAGACAAACTCAAGATTTTCACACACGCGCAAGAATTCTTGATTCTATAATTTTTGCCCAGGCTTTATAAATTTTTTGGCTCCGCTACTGCATCTTGGTGTAAAGTTCTTCAAATATTTATTTGTCCGGTGATACTTGAATTACAGGTAACATTTTGTAATTATTTTGAGATACTTACCTTGGATCTGTGCTTAATACACATGTTTATACAACTAGTTTGAACTAATATTCTACAATAACCTGTCTGGTTAGGAATCATGTTTGGCCATGTGTTTAAAATTTCATAAATGTTTGCTTTGACATTAAATGTACATCTAAGCACAAGGTATCAATTTTGAAACCACAATCTTAAACATATGATCTCTTGCATAAGTTCACCAAAACCAACAACTTGTGCAACTAGCTTGAGACTTTTATTTATGAATAAAATATATAGATAAGCTTATATTATACTTGAACAAACAAAGTGTATAGATAAACTTTTCCAAAAAAAAGTAAAAGAGAAAAAAGTAGATAAGATTCAATAACCAATATAAGTAAATAATTTACGGGGCTTATTATCACGTGGAATCTTAGGTGGAGGAAGCCTCTGTTTGTTTGGGAGATAGATCTGCTTAGTAAGTTGCTTGTGGTTGCGACCAGGCACTCGCGAGTGGAGAAGGAGGATGTTTGGTACTGGCCTCTTAGCCCGGATGGTCGTTTCTCGGTGAAATCGGCATACTTAGACATGACATTTAAACCCGCCCCGTATTTAACGGGAAAAAACCGATTTAACTGGGGGTGGATGCGGGTGCGGGAAAAACTCGTTTCTTTAGTACTGGGGCGGGGCCGGGGTCGGGGGATGGTCAAACCTGCTCCGCACCCACCCCCGCCCCGTTAATTTTAAATCATTTTTTACCTTCATATTTGATAATCATATTACTCATATACCTTTTTATAAATTAGTGTTGTCCAATTCATGATGTTTCTTTTCTGATTTTTTTTCTCCGTTTATTGGTACATGTATTTTTTGTTATTAAAAGCTTTTTTTGTAGATGTGAAAAGAAAAAAAAAATGTTTTTTTTACTACAATTTCGCAGATGGGGGTTGAGGCGGGGCAGGGAAACCCGTCCCCGTTGGGGGCAGGTTTGGGTTTGAATTTTCTATCCCCGACAGGTTTGGGAACGGGGGCGGGGATGGGTATAGTGGAGCGGGGGCAAGTATGCTAAAACCTGTACCCGCCCCTTTGCCATGTCTATGCATACTCTTTGCTTATTAAGGGTTCTCCAGCTACAGGGGCCCTTCCGGGGGATATTTTGCTGGTCGTGGTCAAAGTTTGAAAGTCGTGGGCCCCGTCTAAAGTGACTGTTTTTTCGTGGCAGCTTATTCTAGATAGGATTCCTACTAGAAGAAATCTAGTTAGGAGCGGGGTTCCTATTCCTGAGGAGGGTCTGGGGGTGTGTTTCCTATTTGGTGTCGTCTAAATCCTCGGTGCATCTCTTTGTTGCTTGTTTCACGGTCTTCCTGGTTTGGTATCAGGTCTCTAGGTGGTTGGGTTGGGAGTTTGTGAACCCCCTTGGTCTTGCGCAGCATTTCCAGACTTTCATGGGCTTAAGAGGGGGAAGAGAGTTAGGTTAGGTCTGCTTCTGGTTTGGCATGTTGTTATTTGGACCATCTGGACGTCCCGGAACGACCTTATTTTCTCTGGTGGTGCTCTCCGCGAGGAGCCTATGGTGGATAGAGTGAAACTCTTAACTTGGAAGTGGTTCCTGACTAAGTGCCCTGCTAGTTCTTGCACTTATCACGAGTGGGAGGTGCAACTCGTCCTGTGTTGGTATTTGTAGGGTTTTGGTAGTGGTTTCCCTCGGTTGCTTGGGGTGGGGGCGTTCGCTTCCTCCTTTCTGGCCGACTTCTAGAGCTTTTCTTTGCTCATATGTTTCTGTTCCGACTTTAGTTTATGTCTGGCGGTTGTGGTTGTTTTCTTTTCTTGTTTCCTTGGTGGTGTTTTTCTCCTTTGGGGTTTTTTTTCTTCCTATTTTTGTTGTATTGCGCTGCGGCCCTTGGGGTTTGTCCTGAGGGTTGTTCGTTGGTGGTTTTGTGAGCGTCTGCTGACGGCTCTTTTGGTGTATCTTGTACAATTTTTTTGTTTATATATATATATTTATTTATTTTGCCATTAAAAAAAAAACTTCCTATTCATTAAAAAAATAAACATGTTAAAGTACTTAAAATCACAATTATTGATATTTTCTACCAAATTTTTCTTCTACCAACTAAATCATAAGCTAAAGTACACATGTATAATTAATTCAACTCTCTTGAAGTACACGTATATCACTTTAGATTTACGTATAATGTTATACGAAAAATTGATCAAAACACTGACTTTAAAAGTAGAAGTAATTTACTATGCTCTCATCTTCATGAGTGAGACAGTGACATAATCGACAAGAAAACCAATATGAGATTAATTTTGAGACAAGCATATATATTTTTTCTGTTATTTTCTACCAAACAACCATCAAGTCACAATGTAAGACGTTACAATAAGAAGAATTGTAAATTTCACTTCCAAAGATCGATGTTGGTTGTCATTAAAGTTTAAAATGATTTTCATAGGAAGGATTGTATACACCATCTATCGTAGAACTTCTCTTGCTCTAGATGAAATTTGCAATTTGCATAGGAGGGATTCAAATTCAATTAACGGAATCCAAAACTACATTCTCAAATAGTTACACAGTCTCAAATCTAAAAGGTTAAAATTAAAATTAAAAAAATTGTAACCGATCAATCACACGGCCTTAACGTAAAAGGATAAAATCACATTGAGAGAATACTTTTGAGGGAAAATGTCCCTTTATGTGTATGCCTTAGCACTATAAAGCTGATCTTGCGATCATGGACAAATATGTATATTTGAATCTCCCCCCATTAAAAATAAGGTTTCATTTTGTATATAACGACAATGTAATTTTTTTCACACGTATCCAATCAAATTATACTACATAGATAATTTTAGGGATATATATTTATATATAGAATTAACTTATAAAAGTGGCTTTTAGGGTGATTTGAGTGAATACCGTCACGACACATAGAAATTAATCTTTAAAAATAATGATCGTCTCATATAAAAAAAACAATATAATGTGAGATACGGTCTTATATAAAAAGTTTTCTACCGGTGAATATAAATTGATTTATATACACCGTCATTTTACAAATTTTTTACACATGGATTCACTGATATTTTGCCATTATAAACTAATGACGTATGATAAATCATATCGTCGTTGGATGCATGTGTATAACTTTTGTTAATTGACGATACAAAGTATATGAATTAAATATTATTTTTTATAGGAAGTTATATGTTTGATTTAGGGCATAATTTGTGTATGATGATTTTTGTTTTTTTGCATAGGAAGGGCATAATAATGTTTTTTTAAGGGCATAATCATGTTGTGTGTGTTTATATATATATATATATATATATATATATATATATATATATATATATATATATATATATATATATATATATAAGGGGCTGTTAACTTACTCCCACCTAAAAATATGATGGAGTAAGTTAGCAAGTCTACTCCCATTTGCTTATGACCAAAAAATATCCAATTTATTTATTTCTAAACTATTTGAACTAAAGGGTAGGGTTGTCAAATGTGATTGAATTATATATATCTTTAAAACTCAACCATCACCTTCCTTTTTCTTTTTTTTTAACAAATCCATCGCTTTTTTACTTTCAACAAATTTCTCAAATAGCACTAAATTAGCTTAAGTTCAAAATATAAAAAACCAAGAAGCCTGGCTTTCAAATAGTCCTGTTTCCTTCATTCAAAAAAAAAATAGTCCTGTTTCCTCTTTAAAAAAAAATAGTTTCGTTTCATATAAGCTGCAATATATATGCTTCGTTGTTTTTATATTAAAGTATTTTTTTTACTAAATTAGTCATAAAAATGCCTGCAATTCTACCCAAAAAATGAAGAAAAAAAAAGAAAGAAAAGAAGCCTGCAATATTATAAAACAAATTCATAGAGATGGTGAGGATAAACGAAGCGGTTCACAAAAAACATAAACGCAGCAACAATCAACTAAAAACATGTGTTCTTGAGGAGGAAACATGTTTGTTTTTTATTTTATTTTAAAAGTTTACAAATTTACCCTTTAATAATAACATGTGGGTTTTTGGTAAAACTCAAGTGAGAGTAGGCTTGCTAACTTAGTCCTTCATGTTTTTTGGTGGGAGTAAGTTAGCAGCCCATTTTTTTTTTTTTGAATCAGCAAATATTATTAAACGACATCCCCGCAAGACGCAAGGCATGGACAAAAACAAGATACAAACCTCCTCCAAACACCGAAAACCTGAGGCAATAGCTAATAAACATTACCACCTAAAACAGATTTCTCCACGAAACAACCACTGAAAAACAGTATCCATAATCAGCATCGCCACTACTCCTCCCGAAAAAACCCCTCTAAGTGAAACACCTTGTCCTCATCACCAAAGTTGAGCCATTATTCTAAAGATCAATCAGCCTCCACCACCTCTAAACCTCCGGTCCACCGAAAGAACGCCAAAAAAGCAAACCAAGACTTGAACCAAAGAACTGACTCCTGATCTCGAATCAAAAGCGATCGGCCCACCAGACTACATGACTAAATCAGAAGGCACCCCAAATCCTCGATCCACCAGAGAAACATCGTAGCCATCCAAAACAAGATTGTAGCTAGACGCCAACTCCCAATCTCAAATCAAAAGTAACCAGTCCACCAGAATCCAGCACACAAAATTGAGACAGACGACATATTTTGCGGTGGTGCAAACGTCAATCAAAAAGGAACAAAATGCTCAACTCGAAGGACACACACCCTCAACACCTTAACAACCCAAACTCAAAAGATAGCTAGCGACAACAAAAATGGACCTGAATAACAGAAGTTGCCTCCCAAAGAAATCTCCCACACCAACCACATCAGTCGGTGCATCACCACGACCACAGAACAACAACACCACCACCACCACAATTGAAACACCACCACCACCGCTTCACCAGAGCAAGACAACAAAGGTGGAAGTCTACAAGAAAAGCAACAACATCACAATGGCATTACGAAACACACACACACACACACACCGTCCTAAATTATAAGTAAAAAAACTCATTTTCTTTATAAGCAAAAAAGACAACTTTTATCATATTTAATTATATTGTTTCAAAAAATTATTTTTTCCAAAGGAAAATTAAATGCAAAGTGCATTCAATTTGTTCTCTCTTTCATTTTTTCAATAACTAATAGCCAATGAAAATTATTTTTACATCTTCCTATAAAACTTATTTCAAGGATAACACAAGAAACTATCTTGCAAACTACTAGGTTTTAATTTTCTTAATAAGTGTGATTTTTTTTGCTTATAATATCGGACGGAGGGAGTGTGTGTGTGTGTATATATAGTGATTCAATGGATAAACTTAGAGAGAAATTGGTGGTAAGGTTACTTGGTTAGTAACAATCGCTGCCGAAGCATCGTCATCATCCAAGGTTCCAAAAACAATGGCTGTGGAGGCAGCAGAAGAAGCATGTTCGTATTTACCAGATGAGATTTGGGAGCGCATCTTCAAACAAAAGTTTCTTGACAATGACACATTGAAGTCTCTTTCTGTCGTCTCCAAACAGCTTCTCTCCATCACCAACCATAGATTCGTAGTAATCACGTATAACACCATCCCTGTCCTTCATCGCCTCTTCCAAAGATTTCCCAACCTCATGATCTTCCACCTCTCTCGCTTATCAAAAAAACTTGACCAAAATGCGGTTCTTTTCCAAATCTCCACTTTACATAGGCGATGACGATGATCTCCAATATGAATGAAGTATTGTGGTGCTTCTCCATTCCATTTGATATAATTTAATTAGATTTTATTATTTATCCAACTTTGAGTTTTTCGTTTATTTGCTGCAATGTTTTGTTTTGTTTTGAATGTCCCACATGTGACCTAAAGCTGCTGCTGCATATTTTCATCTCGTTGGTTAATTTCCCATGTGAATTGCAACCTATTCAAACAATATATGTAAATGAAACGAATCGTTTCATTAAAAAAAAAACAAATATTATAAAAGTAAAATAAAATAAAAAATAAAATAAAACTAAACTACAGTTGATAATAATAATAATAATATTTAAATAAATAATAGTTACTAGTAAAGATAAAACTGAGGTCTAGAAGCTACTACACTAAACCATTCCTCTTATTTCTTTCCTCCTTTCCCATTGTATTGCTTTCGTTCCTTCTCTGTTCTCTCATGACATCAATTTTCTTCTTCTATTCTTTCCCTTCAAACATCAAATTTAAGCTACAATCAACACCCATTAGTAAGACTATAGTCTAAACAAAGCTTGTTCCTAATTTTGCAAGTGCTTTTGAGTTGATTTGGAAGAATTTTGGGGTTAGGGTTCTAAGAAGAGAATAATATCCACTCTTGGTAATCACTCATTGAGGTTCTTTGAGGTATATTTATCAACTTACCTTCCAATTAATGTATAGTTAAACATGATTAGTGAGTTAAAAATTAATTTTTGAGAGTAGAGTATATAGGATATCAACATATGAATATGATATGGACTTTGAATGGTTATATATAATTTCAGAAATGCAGGCATAAACTATGTTGAATTACCTCTACTAATTGTTCTTTTGGAATATGTATTCATTTCATATTCTGTCTAAAACATAAGCTGGGAATAAATTAACAAGTTCTGGAAGCCTATATGTTATCAATAATGTTATAATATATATTTTCAAATTACATTTCATGGTTATCTAATGCTATTAAAGTTCTGCAATGAGTTTCTAATTTATGGGAAAATATTATTGATGCTCAGATACAATGCCGGACGCTTCACATGCTTCTCCCGGGGTGATTGGAGAGCACACTTAGTCGATTCGTCATAACTGTGAGTTGATGACGATCATTATCGCTTATTTTCATTATTGTTATCTTGTATATTTTTATGATTTTATATGTTAAAGTGTTTACAAAAATGGGGAACACACCCTTCTAACATTTTCCTCGTTTTTGATACATGTTTAAAGTCGTTGATATTATTATGGTTTCTATTTGAATTTTATCTATGATTTATAAGCAAAGAATTGTAAATTGGAATTTGATGGTGTGTGTTTGACACAAATTTGATATTTTACGAATCGTGGTTTTAAAGATATATGTTTGAGGAAAAAAAAAAAGTATTAACGCGACGACCTAGGTGCACCTAGTATGTGATTTCAATTAGGTAGAGTTACCCCATTAGATGGAGCCGCCCCTATGGAAAGGCCGCCATTAGGAGGAGAGGGCTATCAATGAGAGGTAAACTCACTAATTGAAAATGTTTTACGCTTGTTTTGAGTCGAGAGAAAAGAGCTATCCGTTAGATGGAGCTGCCCCATTGGAAAGGCCACCATTAGGAGGAGAGGGCTATCAACGAGATGGAGCTAGTTCTCGATTCACCCATTTTGATTATTTTCACTAAATGGAGTTTTCTATATTTTCTTTAAAGACTTTTATCAAGATTTCCGATAATATGTTTTTAAAGGCTTTATTTATGGTTTTTCGGCAATGTATTTTTGAAGGTTTTATTTATGGTTTTTCGGATATATATATATATATATATATATTTTAAAAGGCTTGTAATTTTATTGTCGCATCTTTACGATGTTGGATTTTCGATTGAGATATACCTATTTGGTTGGAATATTTAAATGTGAATTTTGACGCGCATAACGGTTGCGAACTTCTAGAATTTTATATAGTTACTAGTCTTGAAAATGAACTTTTAGATTTGAGAAATTAAGTAATCGTGCCCTTGTGTGTTTCCCTTCTAGTCGGTGGTGGTTGTTGTCTCCTCACTAAGTCCTCGTGGCTTACTCTTTATTTTCTATTTTTTTCAGATTCTCAGGCAGCTGAGTAGGTAGCTGCAAGTAGATCCAAGGTTCAACATTGTCACTTTTTGGTAGGCCTCCTTGATGGACGGCTCTGTTGCTTATGTGCATATTCAGTCAGTGTATCTGCAGCTATATGGAGTCTAGAAGTCTCCCATTTTGAGTTGTACAATTATGTAAAAAATGTTTTTTTTAGTTTCTGGCTGATAAACAGGTTTATGGACAGGATTGACATCTTGGAAACGTTAAACTTACAGGGGATACTCTGTCCAAATTTCTGTAAATATTATTTTGATGAAAAGGGTTATGTGTAAATTATTTATGTGTCACTTGTCGTGTTTGGTAGTTAGGCTTGCCAGACTAAAAGGTATAAGTCTGTGCGCCGGTCACGATTATGGTTTTTGGGGCGTGACAAAGTTGGTATCAGAGCCCGGTTTTAGGTCCAAATAGCTGCAGACATAGAGTAATAATAGATTTTTGCTAGTAAATTGTGAACCGCGGCACCATTTACTCGCAAAAAGCTATTAGAACTCTATGAGAGTCTCATTTGTTGTCTGAATTTGTGTCTTTGATTCATGTGGTCTCTGATTGGAGTCGCTTTCCTCGTTGTCTGCTTCTCTTTCTAATCAATGTTACTTTATTAGGTGAGGATGCCACCCAGGACTAGGAACCGTACTAGAAGGGAAGTTGTTGATGAGTCAAATGCACCACCTCAAGGCACTCATCAAAGAGGTCGAGGTCGTGGTCGAGGTGGACGTGGGGTTAACGTTAGAGGACGTGGAGTTAATGCAGGCAGACATGCCTTTGTTGAAGAGTTATTCCATGTCGATGTTCCTAGAAGAAGACGTGGAAATCCAGCTATGGAAAATGCTAACCTACATGGTTTACAACAGGTTGTGCAACAACTTGTTGGAATTGTTGCTGGGCAGCAACAAGGAAACCAAAGACATGAAAATTTAGAAGGTCAGCAAGAAGTTAGACAGGTTGATCAGGTGGTGGCAACTCCAACAAGGGGGATTGAGGTTACTTTAGCAGAATTTTTGAAACTTAAACCACCTACTTTTTCCGGGTCTAGTGTGAGTGAAGATCCACAACGATTCATTGATGGACTAGCGAGGTTATGGAGAGCATTGGGATGTTCAGATGTAAGGGCAGTGGAATTGACCTCTTATCAGTTGGAAGGTGTGGCACATGACTGGTTTGACACAGTGGCACATGGAAGACAAATGGGATCACCTCCCATGGCGTGGAAAGAATTCTCTGAATTATTTATGGCCCGTTTTCTTCCGGAAAGTGTTAGAGATCAATTAGCTCATGAGTTTGAGATATTCGAGCAAACAGAGGGGATGTCGGTTTCAGAGTATAGTGCCCGTTTTACACAACTTTCTAGGCATGCTCCCTACCGTATCACAGAAGAGATGCGTATCAAGAAGTTCATTAGAGGGTTAAGGGAATACATATTCAGATCAGTTGTCGGTTCTAATTGTCAGACTTTTGCGGATGTTTTGAGTTTGGCACTTCAGATTGAGCAGCGACAGAAGGATAAAGGAGGTAATAGACAAGATTCTCGCAAGAAACAACGGGTGGAAGGGTCTTACAGTAATTATTCTAATCGTGGGGGTGGATCTATGTTTGGTTATCAAGGGCAACAAAAATTTGTGTCACAGAAGGGTGGTTTTAGTGGACAATCATCTGGTACAATGCAAAGTCATAGATCGGGTCGCAGGGGATCTACAGGATCTACTTTTCCTCATAGGCATTCAAGTGGTACAACTATAGCTTGTTCTGTTTGTGGTAGATTTCATTCTGGGACTTGTTTTAATGATGACAGAGAGTGCTTTCAATGTGGTCAAAAAGGTCACATTAAGAAGAATTGTCCCGTACCTACAACACAACCATCATCTAGTCATGCATCAGCACCTGCAGCTTTAGCACCTTCTCATACTCCTTCTGCACCTGGGAGACAAGGGGGAAATTCTTTTGTTCGGGGATCAGGATCATCTCAACATGGAGGTAGAGGACCTGGAGGTAGAGGTCAATCACAAGCAGGAAGAGGGCATGCTCGAGTTTTTGCTTTGACCCGTCAAGATGCTCAGGCATCTAATGCAGTGGTTACAGGTACACTCTCTGTTTGTTTCCAAGATGCCCATGTTTTGTTTGACCCTGGCGCTACACATTCTTTTGTATCATCTTGCTTTGCTCCTCGACTTGATAAAAAATCATCTTTTCTAGATGAGACCTTAGTTGTGACTACACCTGTTGGTGATAAATTGCTAGCAAAGTGTGTATATTGTTCTTGTGACGTGTCTATTGGGGGCAAAGTGTTACCTGCGGATCTAGTTGTTCTTAATATGATAGATTTTGATGTGATTCTAGGTATGGATTGGTTGTCTTTTCATTATGCCATTGTAGACTGTCATAATAAAGTAGTGAAATTTGAAAAACCTGGGGAAGCAACATTCTCATATCAAGGAGAACGCATTTGGGTACCAAACAATTTAATCTCATCATTGAGAGCTAACAAACTGCTAAGAAGAGGTTGTCAAGGGTACTTAGCACTGGTTAGGAATGTTCAAGCGGGTGAAGAAAAATTAGAAAATGTTCCCATAGTGTGTGAGTTTTCAGATGTTTTTCCAGAAGAACTTCCTGGGTTACCTCCTGATAGGGAAATTGAGTTCTCTATAGACTTAATTCCTGGTACTTAACCCATATCCATACCTCCTTACCGAATGGCCCCGGCAGAACTGAAGGAGTTAAGGGAGCAGCTACAAGATCTTCTCGACAAGGGTTTTATTCGTGCTAGTACTTCTCCATGGGGTGCACCGGTATTGTTTGTAAAGAAGAAAGATGGATCCATGCGATTATGTGTAGACTACAGACAATTGAACAAGGTGACAATAAAGAATAAATATCCTTTACCTCGGATTGATGAATTGTTTGATCAATTGCAAGGAGCCCAGTGTTTTTCTAAGATTGACTTACGGTCTGGGTATCATCAATTGAAGATTAAGAGTGAGGATATATCAAAGACAGCTTTCCGCACTCGTTATGGGCATTATGAATTTCTTGTTATGTCTTTTGGGCTTACAAATGCTCCAGCAGCTTTTATGGATTTGATGAATCGTGTTTTCAAACCATTCTTGGGTCGGTTCGTGATTGTTTTTATTGATGACATCCTTATTTATTCTAAAAGCAAGGATGAACACGAGCAACATCTGAGGTTGGTTTTGCAAACTTTAAGAGATAAGCAGTTGTATGCCAAATTCTCTAAATGCGAATTTTGGCTAGAGAGTGTGGCGTTTCTAGGACATATTGTGTCAAAGAATGGAATAAGTGTTGACCCAAGCAAAGTTGAGGCGGTGAAAAATTGGCCCAGACCCACTTCAGTGAAGGAGATTCGAAGTTTTCTTGGTTTAGCTGGCTATTATCGTCGTTTTGTGAAAGATTTTTCCAAACTTGCATTCCCATTAACTAGATTGACCCAAAAGAAAGTTGAGTTTAAATGGACGGATGCGTGTGAAGAAAGCTTTCGAAAGTTAAAAGAATGTTTGAGTTCAGCACCTATTTTGGCGTTACCAACGAGTGGTGGAGGTTATGTTGTTTATTGTGATGCTTCTAGAGTTGGTCTTGGATGTGTTCTTATGCAGCATGGTAAAGTTATCGCCTATGCATCTAGACAACTTAAAAGGCACGAGCAGAACTACCCTACACATGATTTAGAGATGGCAGCAGTTATTTTCGCTCTTAAAATTTGGAGGCATTACCTATATGGAGAGACTTGTGAGATTTACACCGACCACAAGAGTCTTAAGTATATTTTTGAGCAACGAGATTTGAATTTGAGACAGAGAAGATGGATGGAGCTCTTGAAAGATTATGACTGCACAATCTTATATCACCCTGGTAAAGCTAATGTTGTTGCGGATGCTTTAAGTAGGAAGTCCATGGGTAGTCTTGCTCATTTGACAGCAATTAAGAGGCCTATTGTTAAAGAGTTTCAAGAAATTGTTGAAAATGGGATTGGATTTAAGATTGATCACTCAAGAACATTGTTAGCCCACATACAAATCCGTTCTACCTTAATTGATGATATCAAACATGCTCAAAGTCAGGATTCGGAGTTGATGAAGACGGTGGATAATGTGCGAAATGGTAAATTTTCGAACTTCTCTGTTGACTCTGATGGTGTTTTGTGGTTGAAGTCTCGAATTTGTGTCCCAGATGTTGGTGATTTGAGGAGGAAAATCTTAGAGGAGGCTCATCATTCTTCTTATACTATTCATCCAGGCTCCAATAAGATGTATCACGACTTGCGAGAATTTTATTGGTGGGAAGGAATGAAGAAAGATGTAGCGGATTTTGTTTCTAAATGTTTAGTGTGCCAGCAAGTGAAGGCTGAACACCAGAAGCCTGCAGGTTTACTTCAACCTATCGAAATACCTGAATGGAAGTGGGAAGGCATTGCGATGGATTTTGTTACGGGTTTACCACGGACTCAGAAGGGTTATGACTCTGTATGGGTGATTATAGATCGTTTGACCAAGTCTGCACATTTCTTACCTGTGAAGACTACCTATACTGCTTCTCAGTATGCTAAGATTTATTTAGAGGAGATTGTTTCTTTGCATGGCGTACCAATTTCTATTATCTCTGACCGTGGGGCTCAATTTACTGCTCAGTTTTGGAAGTCTTTTCAAGCTGCATTGGGAACTCGTTTGAATCTTAGTACAGCTTTTCATCCTCAAACGGATGGTCAATCTGAGAGAACTATACAAAATTCTAGAGGATATGCTCCGTGCTTGTGTTCTTGATTTCGGAGGAAGTTGGGATCGATATTTGCCTATGATGGAATTTGCATACAATAACAGTTACCAATCAAGTATTCAAATGGCACCTTTTGAGGCATTGTATGGTAGGCGATGTAGGTCTCCTATAGGATGGTTTGAAGCTGGAGAAGCTAAGTTAGTGGGTCCCGAGTTGATTCAAGATGCCATTGATAAGGTTAAGTTGATTCGAGATCGCTTAGTAACTGCTCAAAGTAGGCAAAAATCTTATTCTGACAAGAGGCGACGTCCCTTAGAATTCTCAGTGGGGGAGCATGTATTTTTACGTGTTTCGCCAATGAAGGGTGTTTTGCGGTTTGGAAAAAAGGGCAAACTAACTCCAAGGTTCATTGGGCCGTTTGAGATTTTGGAGAGAGTCGGACCTGTAGCTTATCGATTAGCACTTCCACCCGATCTTTCGGGAGTTCATCCGGTTTTTCATGTTTCTATGCTTCGAAAATACCTTTATGATCCTTCTCATGTGATTAATCAAGAAGATGTGCGATTGGATGAAAATTTGTCATACACCGAACACCCGGTAGCTATAGTTGATAAGGAAGTGAGGCGGTTACGCTCTAAAGATGTTGTTTCGGTGAAGGTTCTTTGGAAGGGTCCGTCCGGTGAAGAAACCACATGGGAACCCGAAGAAATAATGCGTAAAAAGTATCCATACTTATTCGAAAATCAAGGTTAGTAGTTAAAATTCGAGGACGAATTTTCTTAAGGGGGGAAGATTGAAACGAATCGTTTCATTAAAAAAAAACAAATATTATAAAAGTAAAATAAAATAAAAAATAAAATAAAACTAAACTACAGTTGATAATAATAATAATAATATTTAAATAAATAATAGTTACTAGTAAAGATAAAACTGAGGTCTAGAAGCTACTACACTAAACCATTCCTCTTATTTCTTTCCTCCTTTCCCATTGTATTGCTTTCGTTCCTTCTCTGTTCTCTCATGACATCAATTTTCTTCTTCTATTCTTTCCCTTCAAACATCAAATTTAAGCTACAATCAACACCCATTAGTAAGACTATAGTCTAAACAAAGCTTGTTCCTAATTTTGCAAGTGCTTTTGAGTTGATTTGGAAGAATTTTGGGGTTAGGGTTCTAAGAAGAGAATAATATCCACTCTTGGTAATCACTCATTGAGGTTCTTTGAGGTATATTTATCAACTTACCTTCCAATTAATGTATAGTTAAACATGATTAGTGAGTTAAAAATTAATTTTTGAGAGTAGAGTATATAGGATATCAACATATGAATATGATATGGACTTTGAATGGTTATATATAATTTCAGAAATGCAGGCATAAACTATGTTGAATTACCTCTACTAATTGTTCTTTTGGAATATGTATTCATTTCATATTCTGTCTAAAACATAAGCTGGGAATAAATTAACAAGTTCTGGAAGCCTATATGTTATCAATAATGTTATAATATATATTTTCAAATTACATTTCATGGTTATCTAATGCTATTAAAGTTCTGCAATGAGTTTCTAATTTATGGGAAAATATTATTGATGCTCAGATACAATGCCGGACGCTTCACATGCTTCTCCCGGGGTGATTGGAGAGCACACTTAGTCGATTCGTCATAACTGTGAGTTGATGACGATCATTATCGCTTATTTTCATTATTGTTATCTTGTATATTTTTATGATTTTATATGTTAAAGTGTTTACAAAAATGGGGAACACACCCTTCTAACATTTTCCTCGTTTTTGATACATGTTTAAAGTCGTTGATATTATTATGGTTTCTATTTGAATTTTATCTATGATTTATAAGCAAAGAATTGTAAATTGGAATTTGATGGTGTGTGTTTGACACAAATTTGATATTTTACGAATCGTGGTTTTAAAGATATATGTTTGAGGAAAAAAAAAAAGTATTAACGCGACGACCTAGGTGCACCTAGTATGTGATTTCAATTAGGTAGAGTTACCCCATTAGATGGAGCCGCCCCTATGGAAAGGCCGCCATTAGGAGGAGAGGGCTATCAATGAGAGGTAAACTCACTAATTGAAAATGTTTTACGCTTGTTTTGAGTCGAGAGAAAAGAGCTATCCGTTAGATGGAGCTGCCCCATTGGAAAGGCCACCATTAGGAGGAGAGGGCTATCAACGAGATGGAGCTAGTTCTCGATTCACCCATTTTGATTATTTTCACTAAATGGAGTTTTCTATATTTTCTTTAAAGACTTTTATCAAGATTTCCGATAATATGTTTTTAAAGGCTTTATTTATGGTTTTTCGGCAATGTATTTTTGAAGGTTTTATTTATGGTTTTTCGGATATATATATATATATATATATATATTTTAAAAGGCTTGTAATTTTATTGTCGCATCTTTACGATGTTGGATTTTCGATTGAGATATACCTATTTGGTTGGAATATTTAAATGTGAATTTTGATGCGCATAACGGTTGCGAACTTCTAGAATTTTATATAGTTACTAGTCTTGAAAATGAACTTTTAGATTTGAGAAATTAAGTAATCGTGCCCTTGTGTGTTTCCCTTCTAGTCGGTGGTGGTTGTTGTCTCCTCACTAAGTCCTCGTGGCTTACTCTTTATTTTCTATTTTTTTCAGATTCTCAGGCAGCTGAGTAGGTAGCTGCAAGTAGATCCAAGGTTCAACATTGTCACTTTTTGGTAGGCCTCCTTGATGGACGGCTCTGTTGCTTATGTGCATATTCAGTCAGTGTATCTGCAGCTATATGGAGTCTAGAAGTCTCCCATTTTGAGTTGTACAATTATGTAAAAAATGTTTTTTTTAGTTTCTGGCTGATAAACAGGTTTATGGACAGGATTGACATCTTGGAAACGTTAAACTTACAGGGGATACTCTGTCCAAATTTCTGTAAATATTATTTTGATGAAAAGGGTTATGTGTAAATTATTTATGTGTCACTTGTCGTGTTTGGTAGTTAGGCTTGCCAGACTAAAAGGTATAAGTCTGTGCGCCGGTCACGATTATGGTTTTTGGGGCGTGACAAAGTTGGTATCAGAGCCCGGTTTTAGGTCCAAATAGCTGCAGACATAGAGTAATAATAGATTTTTGCTAGTAAATTGTGAACCGCGGCACCATTTACTCGCAAAAAGCTATTAGAACTCTATGAGAGTCTCATTTGTTGTCTGAATTTGTGTCTTTGATTCATGTGGTCTCTGATTGGAGTCGCTTTCCTCGTTGTCTGCTTCTCTTTCTAATCAATGTTACTTTATTAGGTGAGGATGCCACCCAGGACTAGGAACCGTACTAGAAGGGAAGTTGTTGATGAGTCAAATGCACCACCTCAAGGCACTCATCAAAGAGGTCGAGGTCGTGGTCGAGGTGGACGTGGGGTTAACGTTAGAGGACGTGGAGTTAATGCAGGCAGACATGCCTTTGTTGAAGAGTTATTCCATGTCGATGTTCCTAGAAGAAGACGTGGAAATCCAGCTATGGAAAATGCTAACCTACATGGTTTACAACAGGTTGTGCAACAACTTGTTGGAATTGTTGCTGGGCAGCAACAAGGAAACCAAAGACATGAAAATTTAGAAGGTCAGCAAGAAGTTAGACAGGTTGATCAGGTGGTGGCAACTCCAACAAGGGGGATTGAGGTTACTTTAGCAGAATTTTTGAAACTTAAACCACCTACTTTTTCCGGGTCTAGTGTGAGTGAAGATCCACAACGATTCATTGATGGACTAGCGAGGTTATGGAGAGCATTGGGATGTTCAGATGTAAGGGCAGTGGAATTGACCTCTTATCAGTTGGAAGGTGTGGCACATGACTGGTTTGACACAGTGGCACATGGAAGACAAATGGGATCACCTCCCATGGCGTGGAAAGAATTCTCTGAATTATTTATGGCCCGTTTTCTTCCGGAAAGTGTTAGAGATCAATTAGCTCATGAGTTTGAGATATTCGAGCAAACAGAGGGGATGTCGGTTTCAGAGTATAGTGCCCGTTTTACACAACTTTCTAGGCATGCTCCCTACCGTATCACAGAAGAGATGCGTATCAAGAAGTTCATTAGAGGGTTAAGGGAATACATATTCAGATCAGTTGTCGGTTCTAATTGTCAGACTTTTGCGGATGTTTTGAGTTTGGCACTTCAGATTGAGCAGCGACAGAAGGATAAAGGAGGTAATAGACAAGATTCTCGCAAGAAACAACGGGTGGAAGGGTCTTACAGTAATTATTCTAATCGTGGGGGTGGATCTATGTTTGGTTATCAAGGGCAACAAAAATTTGTGTCACAGAAGGGTGGTTTTAGTGGACAATCATCTGGTACAATGCAAAGTCATAGATCGGGTCGCAGGGGATCTACAGGATCTACTTTTCCTCATAGGCATTCAAGTGGTACAACTATAGCTTGTTCTGTTTGTGGTAGATTTCATTCTGGGACTTGTTTTAATGATGACAGAGAGTGCTTTCAATGTGGTCAAAAAGGTCACATTAAGAAGAATTGTCCCGTACCTACAACACAACCATCATCTAGTCATGCATCAGCACCTGCAGCTTTAGCACCTTCTCATACTCCTTCTGCACCTGGGAGACAAGGGGGAAATTCTTTTGTTCGGGGATCAGGATCATCTCAACATGGAGGTAGAGGACCTGGAGGTAGAGGTCAATCACAAGCAGGAAGAGGGCATGCTCGAGTTTTTGCTTTGACCCGTCAAGATGCTCAGGCATCTAATGCAGTGGTTACAGGTACACTCTCTGTTTGTTTCCAAGATGCCCATGTTTTGTTTGACCCTGGCGCTACACATTCTTTTGTATCATCTTGCTTTGCTCCTCGACTTGATAAAAAATCATCTTTTCTAGATGAGACCTTAGTTGTGACTACACCTGTTGGTGATAAATTGCTAGCAAAGTGTGTATATTGTTCTTGTGACGTGTCTATTGGGGGCAAAGTGTTACCTGCGGATCTAGTTGTTCTTAATATGATAGATTTTGATGTGATTCTAGGTATGGATTGGTTGTCTTTTCATTATGCCATTGTAGACTGTCATAATAAAGTAGTGAAATTTGAAAAACCTGGGGAAGCAACATTCTCATATCAAGGAGAACGCATTTGGGTACCAAACAATTTAATCTCATCATTGAGAGCTAACAAACTGCTAAGAAGAGGTTGTCAAGGGTACTTAGCACTGGTTAGGAATGTTCAAGCGGGTGAAGAAAAATTAGAAAATGTTCCCATAGTGTGTGAGTTTTCAGATGTTTTTCCAGAAGAACTTCCTGGGTTACCTCCTGATAGGGAAATTGAGTTCTCTATAGACTTAATTCCTGGTACTTAACCCATATCCATACCTCCTTACCGAATGGCCCCGGCAGAACTGAAGGAGTTAAGGGAGCAGCTACAAGATCTTCTCGACAAGGGTTTTATTCGTGCTAGTACTTCTCCATGGGGTGCACCGGTATTGTTTGTAAAGAAGAAAGATGGATCCATGCGATTATGTGTAGACTACAGACAATTGAACAAGGTGACAATAAAGAATAAATATCCTTTACCTCGGATTGATGAATTGTTTGATCAATTGCAAGGAGCCCAGTGTTTTTCTAAGATTGACTTACGGTCTGGGTATCATCAATTGAAGATTAAGAGTGAGGATATATCAAAGACAGCTTTCCGCACTCGTTATGGGCATTATGAATTTCTTGTTATGTCTTTTGGGCTTACAAATGCTCCAGCAGCTTTTATGGATTTGATGAATCGTGTTTTCAAACCATTCTTGGGTCGGTTCGTGATTGTTTTTATTGATGACATCCTTATTTATTCTAAAAGCAAGGATGAACACGAGCAACATCTGAGGTTGGTTTTGCAAACTTTAAGAGATAAGCAGTTGTATGCCAAATTCTCTAAATGCGAATTTTGGCTAGAGAGTGTGGCGTTTCTAGGACATATTGTGTCAAAGAATGGAATAAGTGTTGACCCAAGCAAAGTTGAGGCGGTGAAAAATTGGCCCAGACCCACTTCAGTGAAGGAGATTCGAAGTTTTCTTGGTTTAGCTGGCTATTATCGTCGTTTTGTGAAAGATTTTTCCAAACTTGCATTCCCATTAACTAGATTGACCCAAAAGAAAGTTGAGTTTAAATGGACGGATGCGTGTGAAGAAAGCTTTCGAAAGTTAAAAGAATGTTTGAGTTCAGCACCTATTTTGGCGTTACCAACGAGTGGTGGAGGTTATGTTGTTTATTGTGATGCTTCTAGAGTTGGTCTTGGATGTGTTCTTATGCAGCATGGTAAAGTTATCGCCTATGCATCTAGACAACTTAAAAGGCACGAGCAGAACTACCCTACACATGATTTAGAGATGGCAGCAGTTATTTTCGCTCTTAAAATTTGGAGGCATTACCTATATGGAGAGACTTGTGAGATTTACACCGACCACAAGAGTCTTAAGTATATTTTTGAGCAACGAGATTTGAATTTGAGACAGAGAAGATGGATGGAGCTCTTGAAAGATTATGACTGCACAATCTTATATCACCCTGGTAAAGCTAATGTTGTTGCGGATGCTTTAAGTAGGAAGTCCATGGGTAGTCTTGCTCATTTGACAGCAATTAAGAGGCCTATTGTTAAAGAGTTTCAAGAAATTGTTGAAAATGGGATTGGATTTAAGATTGATCACTCAAGAACATTGTTAGCCCACATACAAATCCGTTCTACCTTAATTGATGATATCAAACATGCTCAAAGTCAGGATTCGGAGTTGATGAAGACGGTGGATAATGTGCGAAATGGTAAATTTTCGAACTTCTCTGTTGACTCTGATGGTGTTTTGTGGTTGAAGTCTCGAATTTGTGTCCCAGATGTTGGTGATTTGAGGAGGAAAATCTTAGAGGAGGCTCATCATTCTTCTTATACTATTCATCCAGGCTCCAATAAGATGTATCACGACTTGCGAGAATTTTATTGGTGGGAAGGAATGAAGAAAGATGTAGCGGATTTTGTTTCTAAATGTTTAGTGTGCCAGCAAGTGAAGGCTGAACACCAGAAGCCTGCAGGTTTACTTCAACCTATCGAAATACCTGAATGGAAGTGGGAAGGCATTGCGATGGATTTTGTTACGGGTTTACCACGGACTCAGAAGGGTTATGACTCTGTATGGGTGATTATAGATCGTTTGACCAAGTCTGCACATTTCTTACCTGTGAAGACTACCTATACTGCTTCTCAGTATGCTAAGATTTATTTAGAGGAGATTGTTTCTTTGCATGGCGTACCAATTTCTATTATCTCTGACCGTGGGGCTCAATTTACTGCTCAGTTTTGGAAGTCTTTTCAAGCTGCATTGGGAACTCGTTTGAATCTTAGTACAGCTTTTCATCCTCAAACGGATGGTCAATCTGAGAGAACTATACAAATTCTAGAGGATATGCTCCGTGCTTGTGTTCTTGATTTCGGAGGAAGTTGGGATCGATATTTGCCTATGATGGAATTTGCATACAATAACAGTTACCAATCAAGTATTCAAATGGCACCTTTTGAGGCATTGTATGGTAGGCGATGTAGGTCTCCTATAGGATGGTTTGAAGCTGGAGAAGCTAAGTTAGTGGGTCCCGAGTTGATTCAAGATGCCATTGATAAGGTTAAGTTGATTCGAGATCGCTTAGTAACTGCTCAAAGTAGACAAAAATCTTATTCTGACAAGAGGCGACGTCCCTTAGAATTCTCAGTGGGGGAGCATGTATTTTTACGTGTTTCGCCAATGAAGGGTGTTTTGCGGTTTGGAAAAAAGGGCAAACTAACTCCAAGGTTCATTGGGCCGTTTGAGATTTTGGAGAGAGTCGGACCTGTAGCTTATCGATTAGCACTTCCACCCGATCTTTCGGGAGTTCATCCGGTTTTTCATGTTTCTATGCTTCGAAAATACCTTTATGATCCTTCTCATGTGATTAATCAAGAAGATGTGCGATTGGATGAAAATTTGTCATACACCGAACACCCGGTAGCTATAGTTGATAAGGAAGTGAGGCGGTTACGCTCTAAAGATGTTGTTTCGGTGAAGGTTCTTTGGAAGGGTCCGTCCGGTGAAGAAACCACATGGGAACCCGAAGAAATAATGCGTAAAAAGTATCCATACTTATTCGAAAATCAAGGTTAGTAGTTAAAATTCGAGGACGAATTTTCTTAAGGGGGGAAGATTGAAACGAATCGTTTCATTAAAAAAAAAACAAATATTATAAAAGTAAAATAAAATAAAAAATAAAATAAAACTAAACTACAGTTGATAATAATAATAATAATATTTAAATAAATAATAGTTACTAGTAAAGATAAAACTGAGGTCTAGAAGCTACTACACTAAACCATTCCTCTTATTTCTTTCCTCCTTTCCCATTGTATTGCTTTCGTTCCTTCTCTGTTCTCTCATGACATCAATTTTCTTCTTCTATTCTTTCCCTTCAAACATCAAATTTAAGCTACAATCAACACCCATTAGTAAGACTATAGTCTAAACAAAGCTTGTTCCTAATTTTGCAAGTGCTTTTGAGTTGATTTGGAAGAATTTTGGGGTTAGGGTTCTAAGAAGAGAATAATATCCACTCTTGGTAATCACTCATTGAGGTTCTTTGAGGTATATTTATCAACTTACCTTCCAATTAATGTATAGTTAAACATGATTAGTGAGTTAAAAATTAATTTTTGAGAGTAGAGTATATAGGATATCAACATATGAATATGATATGGACTTTGAATGGTTATATATAATTTCAGAAATGCAGGCATAAACTATGTTGAATTACCTCTACTAATTGTTCTTTTGGAATATGTATTCATTTCATATTCTGTCTAAAACATAAGCTGGGAATAAATTAACAAGTTCTGGAAGCCTATATGTTATCAATAATGTTATAATATATATTTTCAAATTACATTTCATGGTTATCTAATGCTATTAAAGTTCTGCAATGAGTTTCTAATTTATGGGAAAATATTATTGATGCTCAGATACAATGCCGGACGCTTCACATGCTTCTCCCGGGGTGATTGGAGAGCACACTTAGTCGATTCGTCATAACTGTGAGTTGATGACGATCATTATCGCTTATTTTCATTATTGTTATCTTGTATATTTTTATGATTTTATATGTTAAAGTGTTTACAAAAATGGGGAACACACCCTTCTAACATTTTCCTCGTTTTTGATACATGTTTAAAGTCGTTGATATTATTATGGTTTCTATTTGAATTTTATCTATGATTTATAAGCAAAGAATTGTAAATTGGAATTTGATGGTGTGTGTTTGACACAAATTTGATATTTTACGAATCGTGGTTTTAAAGATATATGTTTGAGGAAAAAAAAAAAGTATTAACGCGACGACCTAGGTGCACCTAGTATGTGATTTCAATTAGGTAGAGTTACCCCATTAGATGGAGCCGCCCCTATGGAAAGGCCGCCATTAGGAGGAGAGGGCTATCAATGAGAGGTAAACTCACTAATTGAAAATGTTTTACGCTTGTTTTGAGTCGAGAGAAAAGAGCTATCCGTTAGATGGAGCTGCCCCATTGGAAAGGCCACCATTAGGAGGAGAGGGCTATCAACGAGATGGAGCTAGTTCTCGATTCACCCATTTTGATTATTTTCACTAAATGGAGTTTTCTATATTTTCTTTAAAGACTTTTATCAAGATTTCCGATAATATGTTTTTAAAGGCTTTATTTATGGTTTTTCGGCAATGTATTTTTGAAGGTTTTATTTATGGTTTTTCGGATATATATATATATATATATATTTTAAAAGGCTTGTAATTTTATTGTCGCATCTTTACGATGTTGGATTTTCGATTGAGATATACCTATTTGGTTGGAATATTTAAATGTGAATTTTGACGCGCATAACGGTTGCGAACTTCTAGAATTTTATATAGTTACTAGTCTTGAAAATGAACTTTTAGATTTGAGAAATTAAGTAATCGTGCCCTTGTGTGTTTCCCTTCTAGTCGGTGGTGGTTGTTGTCTCCTCACTAAGTCCTCGTGGCTTACTCTTTATTTTCTATTTTTTTCAGATTCTCAGGCAGCTGAGTAGGTAGCTGCAAGTAGATCCAAGGTTCAACATTGTCACTTTTTGGTAGGCCTCCTTGATGGACGGCTCTGTTGCTTATGTGCATATTCAGTCAGTGTATCTGCAGCTATATGGAGTCTAGAAGTCTCCCATTTTGAGTTGTACAATTATGTAAAAAATGTTTTTTTTAGTTTCTGGCTGATAAACAGGTTTATGGACAGGATTGACATCTTGGAAACGTTAAACTTACAGGGGATACTCTGTCCAAATTTCTGTAAATATTATTTTGATGAAAAGGGTTATGTGTAAATTATTTATGTGTCACTTGTCGTGTTTGGTAGTTAGGCTTGCCAGACTAAAAGGTATAAGTCTGTGCGCCGGTCACGATTATGGTTTTTGGGGCGTGACAGTAAAATTCGAGATCGAACACAATTAGAAGATGCTAGTGAATCTAGGGCATTTTAGATGGATTTGCTTACATTGACTGGATTTTAGGGTTTGGAAATTGAGTTTTTGAAATTGAAATCAGTGAAGAAACATGATGTCATTTCAGAAAATGGTTTTAGTTAATCACATAGAAAATTCTTTAAAATTGACCAGACTCTCTTTGTTGGGTATGAATAAGGAGATGGCATGTAGCTCAGAATTTGAGATTGGTGAGAAGAAACATGATTTCATCCTTTTATTGTGTTGATAGCCGAGGGAATAGGACAAAAGAGTATGCAGTCAGGTTAGTTGACGGAGAAAAGATCACAAAGTTAACTTAACAAATAATAACTTAGTAACATACCCTTAAATTACATTAACTAGACGATTGATATTTTAGATTGTCATCGGCTGTCAATGTATCTTAACTCGTATATTACATCTTTCCGGGATTCGAATCCCACCTTGCATATATTATCCCTATCAACCGTGTTAAGCTCACGTGGATAATTATAGAGCCATTTTGAAAGAAAAAAAAAACAGGAATTAAGAAAATTGAAAGTGATAATAATTTTGTTTGTAATTGCCATTGTTTTTACAATTTATTTTTAAGAGAGAGTGATAGTGTATGTTTTCAACATAATATTTAATGTTGATTGAAGAAAAAAATATAAAATAAATAGGGGCGTGTTGGTAAATAATTAATTAATGTATTTTGAAATACCAAAGGGTTCTTATAAAAAGAGATAGAAAAAAAATCTTTCAAAAGGGTCTTATATTTAGGGATGGAGATAGAGTGTGTGGATCAATCTTCCAATTTATATTTTGAAATGTGAGTTGAATTTGATCAAAACCATGTAAACACGGTTCAAAATTAATAATCCGAACATAGGTAATATGATCAATTTAAATGGCGTGCGATATTCTCTTTAATTATAGAGGACCAAAACGAAGTGATTTATAAAAGGAATATATAATCAAAACTGTGAGTTAAATTTGATCAAGACTACGTAAACACCATTTGGATTTTATAATCCTAAAAACGAAAAAAATTTCGCTTATAGAGGTCTGAAATGAAGTGATTTACAAAGGAGATAGATTGACTATTTTAGTGATTTATAATCGAAATAGCGAATGGTGGTAAAAAAACAATTGACTAACAATAAGAAATAGAAACAATATAAATATATCATATCTATTTCCCCTGCGATCAATTCTACTTACCGTGACATTTCAGACTTTTATAAACATACTGTTATGTTGTATTGTGTTTCTCTGTCTAGTAAGTGAAAACCAATTTCTCTGTTTTCTTGGTTATAAGGTTATCAAAGATTAACAAAGAAGAGTTCACATACCATAAATCAACAATACAAAAAAGATAATTATCAACAGAAAGAAACAAAGTAAAGAAATGAAAAACAAATTTTTTTCTCCAATCCACAACATATAAATGTATCATAAACTAATTTTTCTAGAAAATTTCTATACACAGCACATCAACTATTAAGTCTATTACAACAGTTTAAGAATGCTAGCAAGACCTGCTTAATTTCAGTTGCTTTCAAAGTTAATCACCTTTTCAAGAACTAAATTCCTAAATAATCACCTCGACTTAATACGACAATTAACTCTTACACAAACAACTATTCCGTAACTGAGTCATAGAAAATCTTAATTGACAACAATCTTTCCACCAATAAATATCATAGGACAACATGGAAAGAGAGATTTTCATTTACAGTGATGAGGAGATTGCTACGTACAGAGAAATTGCAATGAGAAGAAGGAAAGAAATTGTGAATTGCAATGAAAGTGGAAGAAAATGCAAGACTATTTATAATCACAACACAATCCTATATTGTAACAAAAGTCAAAAGAAACATGTAAAATGACCCAATTATTTATAAAAGGAATATATTGATCATTTTGGTGATTTATAATTTGAAAAGTGAGTTGGATTTGATCAAAACTGTGTAAACACAATTAGGATTTTACAATCTAAAAAACGTCAAATACGCTCCAGATTATAAAAACTAGACTCTGGTAAAATAATCAATTTGGAAGGCACATGAGAAGTTACTATGGAAAATAAATTCTCTTCAATAATCAATTTGGAAGGCACATGAGAAGTTACTATGGAAAATAAATTCTCTTCAATCATAGAGGACCAAAATGAAGTGATTTTTGAAGGGAATATATAATCAAAACTGTGAGTTGTGATGAATATATACACTGAGTAAGGTTTAGAGAAATAAATTGAGAAATTTTAGTTTCAATCTATTTCCCTTACACATCTTTCATGTAAAACTTATTAAACAATTATAAACATAGTATTATGTTGAATCTTGTTGATGTGGGACTTTAATAAATACAACATGACATATAGTAGTTACTTTCTATCACAAAAAATTTCACATACGTCATGAAAATCATTTATATTGAATAAAATGAAACCAAATTATATGAATCCATGCATTCTAGTCTAAAAATAATTAAAGATACATCACAAAATAAAAAGCCAATTATAAGAATTAAGAATAGATTGTTTACTATGTCTTAAGAAATTAGTCGGGATTGGGAGGGGAGGGAACTAGGGAAGGCTTTGTTTCACTTTGCATTTACCATAGACAGACTTTAAGGCTGAGTTTGGAGAGAGGTATCAGCTCCTATTTGATTAATACCAGCTCTCTCTCTCTCTGTGTGAATACATCATATTACATTGCATCAATTTTAAGTAAATTAAGGTCCCGTTTGTCATGGATTAAAATAAAAGTGATTTTGATATTGAATAATTTAGAGATTATTTTTTATTGATTTTATAAAAATCAGAATCTATTTTTATGTTTGTTTACCGATAAAATATCCTTGGTAAATCAGAATCTATTTTTTATTATATTCTTGATAATATATCCTTGGTAATGTTCTATATAAGTGAATGTGTAAAGGGAGTTATAGGTAAGCAATTAGATTATTTGTTAGTAGCCTTTTAGGGACGGCAGCAAGAGACTTTGTTGAGGAGCTTTGCTCTGGAACTTGTAACTCTTTTCTTTATTCCATCTACTTAATAATATTCGTCACTATTCTCTAGTTTCTATTGATTTATTCTGTTTTATCGGCTCTGCTCTATCATTTGCAAAGTTTAAGGTTTGGTACGTATCAGAAGTTAGCAAAGTAAACACCAACCCCATGGTTGCTTCCTCCAATAATTCAATAACCGCTACATATGAATAACTCAGCAAAGTATCAGCACTCGTTAAAATCCAAAAACACTGATGAGGAAAAACTCTCTAGACATAGATAATACAATTTTGTAACTCGATGGATCTCCAAATAAAGCAAAGGAAACACAATTCGCTGGAGTTCTTGAAACCTCAAAGACAATGGGACCATTAAATTCATGACAGAGATCCAAAACCACTATATACCTTGTAGCAAAGAGTATATTGAGAGAACTTAGGGAATGCACTTTGCTGAGGGCTAATAATATTAGGGAATATCATTTTAAGTCTGTTGGCAATAGTTTTTGTGACAATTTTAAATATAACATTACAAAGAGCAATAGGTCTAAAATCAGATGGAAGTTTAAGATCTTTGATTTTAGGGATAAGACATGAAAAGGTATGGTTGATATTACCAGGATCACCATTGTGATTTAGAATATCAAGTATATAGTGAGAGATGTCATAACCAATAATATCCCAATAGGTTTGGTAGAAAAGAGCATGAAGCCCATCAGGGGCTGGAGCTGCAGAGCTTTTCATTTGCTTAATGGCTGCAAAAACCTCTCCTTCACTAAATTCTTTTTGTAAATAATCATAATCCTTCAACTTTATTCTATCTTTTACCACATCAATGGATTTCTGCATACAAACAGGGTTAGAGGTTTCAAAAATAGTATTAAAATAATCTATAAAAGTGTTACTGATTTTGTCAGCATCATTCCAAGTGTTCCCTTCTTTGTCCTGGATGAACTTGATAGTGTTTTTCTCTTTCTTTGGAATGCTTTGAAATGAAAAAATTTGGAGTTTTTATCTCTAGATTTGAGCCAATTAACTTTAGCCATTTGGGCCCACCGCAATTCTTCCTCTTTCATGAGATCATTCAAGATCTTCTCCTTATTTTTGATATTCTCTAGGGTAGTAGTATCTAGTCTTCCCTCCTTAAAGATTTTGCAACTCTTTATGAATCTGATTAATCTTCCTAGGGATATTCCCATATTTGGCCTTTCCCCACCCATGTAATTGATTCAAAGTATCTTTAAGCTTATTATCAATATCTCCTTTTGTGTATTTCCAAGAGGTTTGCACAATTTGATTACTCTCCTCATCTTGGAGCCAGAGTTGCTCAAATCTAGGAATATGGTTGGAATTCTTAGGAGCCCTGCAATCTCTGTTAGTCCAAAAATCAAGTAGCATAGGACAATGATCAGAACTATACCTGAGAAGGTGATAGTTAGTAAAATTTTGAAAAGTAGATATCCAAGTCTGGGTGGCTAGAAACCTATCAAGTCTTTATTGAATGTGGTGTTCACCAGCCTGATTATTAGCCCAGGTATAGGGAGAGCCATGATAGCCAAGATCATTTAAAGAATAACAGTTTATAATATCTTGAAATTTTTCAGCAATATTATAGTCAATGATATTGCCACCCATCTTTTCATTACCATGTAAAATCATGTTAAAATCACCAAAAATAATCCACTTATCATTAATATGACTGTTAGCAATAGAACTAATAAGGTCACATGACTTATATTTTTCATTGTGAGTTGAAAAGCCATATAAACCAGTAGCATACCAATTCAAGCCAGTTATAGCACAAGAGACAAAGCAATCAATATATCTTGTATTAAAATTGTGAATTGACAAGGTTATATCATTGTTCCAAAGCATAACTAGACCACCAACCTTTTACAATTATATTTTGCACAATTAACAAGGTGATAATTTGGCAAAATATCAAGACACAATTTAGAATTAAGGTTCAAATCTGACTCACATATCTTGGTTTCACATAGAAAAACCATATCCGGGCATTGGACTCTAAGGAGCTTCCTCAAAGCTCTTACTGCAGAGGCCTTGCCCAAGCCTCTGCAGTTCCACACCAGGAGCTTCATGCTTTCTGGCTAGCCTTGTCCTCAAGGCTTGAGCTTTCCTGCTATGCACATTAGGTGAATTTGTTGTAGATTCTTCATTAAAACCTTCAGCACTTTGAGTTTTCTTAAGATTCAGTTTACCCACCATTTCAAGCATAGCTTTTGCTCTGTATGAACCAAAATCGCATGATCAATAAAAAGAAACAAAACTTACTTTAAAATCACATGATCAATAAAAAGAAATCAAACTTACTCCTACAAGCATGCAAGTTCTAAATACTAAACAACGCTCGTAGTAAGCAAATAAATTTCAAGTGCTTTCTAGATCTTAATTAATTCAGTTATGATCAAGAAATTAGGTCTCAAAACTGAAGACTTAGAATTCTGAAGCAAAACAGATTCCAGAGATGGTGCACAACATCAACATTAATCGAAACAGAAGTTTTCGTAGATGTTACGGAAGTTCCATTGGTCTCAACAAAAGTTTTCATTTGTATATAATCAATTGAAAACAGGAATTGAATAGAGATAACTTCTGTATATTATCATTTTAGAGAGAATGTTATTTCGGTTAACATTTTAGAAATAATTCATGCTTTTAAAGTAATATAGTTTTTGGCCCAGAAACCTATATAGGATGTCGTCAATTTCTGATAGTAAAAGATTGTTCCATCAAATTAACAACTTTTAAAGTATTTTGTATTTGTTTCAAATTACTTTCAACATAAAATTATTTGTTTAATCAATTTTGTAGAAGTCGTGCATATAATGCATTGGTGCCCAAAATTTACACCTAGCTTGAGATTGTTGTTCAAATAAGTAGTTGGCAGCAAAAATCTGATAGAGAGAACTTGTTGCTGATAAAGCATGAGATATAAACTAGAAGTGTGTGATATCAAAGAATTTACTTACCTGGATAGGGTCAATGGATGATCATGAAGGCACATGGCCTAGACAAGCGACCTCCATTGCACTTAGGAGAGGTGCTAGTCTAAGGTCTATCCAAGTGGTGGAGCCTACATCGTAATTTGTTGATGTGGGGGCTTGCGTTCGCGCAGCCCCTTTCAATTTAGTTCAAATATTTTTATCATTTTGATGAGATATTTTATGTTTAATTCTACTTCTATTTAATCTTTTTGAAAATGATATGTCAAATATTAAAATCCTTAATTTCATATGGGTGACTTGTCCGAGCAATTAGAAACCTTATTAAGACCTACGAAACAGGACTAGTCTTCAAATAATGTGTACCATGTGACACTTTTTCATGTAAGTGATTTTGAAGGATCAAAATCACAATTTGTTCATATTTTTATCCCTAAATGTGATAAAACCTCCAATACTTTGATCCAAAAACATCCACAAGAGTATAGTTTTTTTTTTGAGGAACACAAGAGTATAGTTTAGTAGTAGTGGAATAACAGATTTTCGGTTGAGTAAGTTCACATAAATCTACAGAATGATACATTTGGTAAAAAAGTTCTACAAGAGAATTGTGTCAGATTTTTTCAAGTTGTTATTCACTGGAAAAGGTTGTCCTAAACATCTCTGGCACAATATCACCAACATCGACAACCTTTGCACCTAGCTTGAGACTGTTCTTTGCAAATAAAGTAGTTGGAAGGTTTTAGTTTCCGAAGTAATAGATATATCCACACACAAAAAATGTAATAGATAATATTCAAGAATAATATGTTATACTGATGGTATCAAATATAAAAATCAATAGGTTTAATTTGTTCTTTCCTCAGACTTATTCCCTTATTTTCTTTCTCACTAAAAAAAAACATGTTTAAGGATTCAAAATCACAATCGTCGTATCTTCTACCAGCTTTTTCTTCCATCAACTATATTATAAGTACAAGCATGTAGAATTTAATTCAACTGTCTTGGAAGTATAACGATATATTGGCTCTGAGACATGTTCTATTGTTGTCCACTTTACCTGAAAATTGCCCAAAATACCAACAACGATTGACGCTATCCTCTAAAATTAGAACTTCACGCTTCTGTTCGTCTCATGAGTGAGACAATGGCATGATTATTTAGGTGACTTTTACGCTCTTCATGCTCACAATTGAGACAGCGACATGATCGGCAGAAAACTGTATAAGACATTACAACAAAGAGAACCGTAAAGTTTTCTTTCCGTAGTCTGATGTTAGTCATCATTTTCATGTAGAACTTGCCTTGCTTTAGATGAATTTTGCAATTTTCATAGAAAGGAATCAATTATTGCAATTAAAAGATTCCGATACAAATTATTATGAACAAACAAAATAGAAGAAGAAAACGATTCTTATTACACAATCAATGAAGTGCAAAGTGTTTATATACACATAAGGAGTTCTACACTAGCTTATTGTGAGCTTACTACATGTGATTGCTAGTACATAACAAACTCTAGGTAACTATATTAACTGTCAGATAGTTACTTGTTGCGCAAGTAATCTACTTGATAGTTATATAATGTGATATCCCCCTCAAGTTGGAGGGTGATAGATATCAATCATCCCCAACTTGGACAATAAAGTTTGAAAAGGCTGAGGGAATAAGGACTTGGAATCAGCCAGTAGATCCTTGGAGGAAACTGGAAGGAGCTTCAAAACTTGAGCTTGTAATTTTTCCCTTACAATATGACAATCTATGCTCGTGAAACACCGGAGGTTGACTTCTTTACCTATTAGGTTTGGGGAGTTGAGTTTTTACTCAGCAATAGAAGCTTCCTACACTTTTGTGGCTTCTAGGGTGTAGTCTTGGGTGCTACAAGATCATATTTTGAGAGACAGTGGGATATGCGGTATGGACTCGTATTTTGATAATGCTTTGGATAGTATTCGTTGTACGATTTCTGATTTTGACATTAGAAATTTACTTGCAAGGACACCGTCCCTCCTAAAGCACAACATGTTTTGGCGAGTGTTCTTTTTAGTAAAATTGTTCAAGATATGGAAGTTAAGATTGCCATGACCACTAGACATAAGACAATTTTAGGGTGTTTTCAAACAGCACATACCCAATTGATGGGTTAGGTCAGCGTATGTCACCAGTGGAGTACCATAATATCCTTTGATATCGCCTTATGATTCCACTATTTCCATTGATGAGGTGTGACATATTTGTCGTAAGGCGTGTCTGGATACTTTTGGAGGAACATGTGGTTCATTGTAAGGAGCTTCTCGACTTTAAGTACATGCATGACTTTGTTAGGGATGTCATTTTTTATATATTCACACGGGCGGGAGTATCAGTGAAGAAGGAGGAACCCGTGAACTTCCTGACTGACCCACTAGATAAAAGATCAACACTTAAGCATGCAAATGTTATGGTGTACGGATGGGTAGGAGGAAAACATGCATGTTTGACTTGACTGAGGTTTCACCACTTGTGGGATTAGAGGTCATGACTTTTACGGTAGGACAGACAACCCTAAAAGCTGTTTCAAGCAAAGTGGACATGCATGAGAAAGCGTGTTCTAACAATGAACATGCTTTTACAACATTTGCTTTTGACACTTTTTGGTTTCCTAACACTAAAGGTTGTTGACCTTCTACATAAAGTTCAAAGGCTTTCTAATTCCATGAATGTTGTATTTACGAGGATTGGTTTGACCATCCAAAAAGGTCTAGTGGTGCAGCTTGTAGCCTGAAGTAATCTTTGATATATAAGAAAAAAAATTGAATTTGATCAAAATAGTGTAAACACAGTTTGGATTTTTTTTTGGTAGAAACACAGTTTGGATTTTATAATCCAACAAATGTCAAATACACTTTGGATTATAAAATCCAAACAAAGGTAAAATGATCAATTTGGCAGGTGCACAGTTTAAAATATGATTTGAATTTGATCAAAACTGATTAAACGCAGTTTCGGTTTTATACTTCGAAAAATGTTAAATACGGTTCGAATTATAAAATCCAAATAAAGATCAAATTATTGATTTAGAGAACGCGCGGTCGGTTAATAGAGTTGGAAAAGAAATTCTCTTCCTTTAGTGATTTGTAATGTAAGTTGAATTTGATCAAAACTTGAAACCTAGTTTATGATAATCCAAAAAACGTGATTGGTCTAAAAATGAGAGCAAAATTTGAAGGATAAATTGAGAAGCTTAAGAGCCAATTTATCCTCTTTACACTGCTCTTCCATTTACAATTGACATTTCAGACAAATATAAGCATAATGTTTTGTTCTATTGGGTTGGATGTATAATTAAAGATACATGACAAAATAAAAAGTGAATCATAGTAACTGTTAAGTCTATTACATTCCTGCAGTTTAAAAATGCTAGCTAGGCCTACTTACTTTCAGTTGCTTTCCAAATTATTTACCTTTTCAAGGACTACATTCTCAAATAATCACCTCAACTTAAAAAGAAAATCTTTTTTTAAGAAACTAAATTAGTTCACCTAAACTGGCACCAGAGAAAATCGAACATGAGACCTTTAGGAGGAGCACACTCTCAAGTTTTAAGTCAATACCATTGAATCAACCCAGATAGGTTAACTTAAAAAGAAAATCTTAATTCTTACACAAACAACTATTCCGTAACTGAGTCTTAGTAAATAAGACTAACTCTATTCCAACCTTGCAGTTTAAAAATGCTAATAAGACCTGCTTAAT
This sequence comes from Medicago arabica, assembly GCA_946800305.1. Taxonomy (NCBI): domain Eukaryota; kingdom Viridiplantae; phylum Streptophyta; class Magnoliopsida; order Fabales; family Fabaceae; genus Medicago; species Medicago arabica. The sequence goes on from OX326970.1 coordinate 6,699,188, forward strand.
TTCAGTTGTTTTGGAAGTTAATCATCTTTCTCAAGAACTAGATTCCCTAAAGAGTTGTCGCATGTTGGACATCATCTTTAACATCCTGTGTAAGGCAAGATTGTCCGAAGTGAAATACGGCAATGACAATGGATTCGGTAAATATGACTTCAGAAAATCTTCATCATATTCGAAGATAAATATGGACTAAGCTCAACATCTAGAAATCAAATTCGGAGACGTTTTCAAAGTGACAATCTCTTGCAGTAATAAAGAAAATCACAATTTGAGAAAATATGAAACGTTTCTCTAATAGAACTTTTTTGTATTAAACCAATGTATCATTAATATTATGTAGTAGTTTATATGTAACAGTTAACTACTTTCAGGACTGGCTTTTACATTTTGATGGTAGTCTCTAATAACCTTATAATCATGCAAAAAATATAATTATACGAATATTAGAAACTACATCTGCCGAGTCCAGTTAATCGAACGCAACAAGGACCTCACTTAGCTTGTAAACAAACAAAAACGAAAACAAACGATGTATTTGACAAATCACACATTGAGTTTTATAACTTACCACCAATAATAATCTTAGGACAAAAGGTCATAGACTCGATGAAGAACACTTCAGAGAACAACATGGAAAGAAAGATTTGCATCTACAGTGATCAGATTGCTACGTACAGAGAAATTGTTTTTTCACTTGCTAGGAAAAAAAATGGTGGTCTCATGGTTCCTCCAAGAAAGATAATATCAGAGTATAGTGAATAAACCATAGTTAGTTAATATGTAAACTATGGTTGGGTAGTTAAGAGTTAGTTAGACTAACTCACCCCTATAAATAGTTCTCACCATTGTCCTCTCTTGTTATCTTTTATCAAATCTATTCATTCTATTATGAGTCTCTATAGGTATCTCCCATAAGAATACTCTTATGCTCTCTTTCTTGCCGACCACTATGACCTTTATCCCTGATATTCCATGATTACTAACAACAGATAACATTACTTCTCAAATTGCTTACCATTGTCTATCCATGTCTCTCTTTCACTATATTTAATTTTTTTTTTATTTTGTCATGTATCTTTAATTATTTTTTTGACTAGAATACACGAACATTATAGAAATTCATTTAAACAGAATACAATCTCTTGATGTATTTTTGTTCTTTTCAATTTTACTCTTTATATTAACTACTTTACAAGTAAATAATTCTTTATATAATTAAATAATCAATTTTTTTTTTCAAATGTCTATACTTTTATATAAAATGATATTCAGTTTTTATGTAACATTTTTCCATTCAATATGGTGCGGTATAACACATTAACACCTCTCTTAAGTATGAGACTCTCTACATTCAAGATCTACAACCAAGAACCACTTCCGCTTCCTGTAAAGTCGAACCGAATTGTGATACCATCGTTGGACCTTACGGAAGAGTCAACATTGGTTTAGATCAACTAATTATACAAAGAGCAATCAGACAAATGAAATTTATACTACATCTTAATCCAATGTTGTAAGTATATATGACGAAATTCTAGCATGTGCTTGACACGGGTTTTCATACTAGTTAAGTTTATATGTTACATTTTTTTCTTTTAATTTCACACTTAGCTTCATTTTTTCCCATTAATATCATTTCAAAGGTCTCTGTTGACAGTCGTACGATCCCCGCATAAACTGCAAAGCATTTTCAGAGATCGTATGAGCGGTCAACAATGACCATAATATCATAAACACTCCTAACTAAAAACTGAGAAAGAAAAATTAAGAAAGGATGAGAAGAATTAATGGATTTATGAAAATTTAGTAATTGGCAACAAAAGACAAACTAAATTCTAACATATCTCAGTCAGCCAAATATAAACAATTTAGGAGAGACATATATAACTGCAGAAAAGAATAAGATAAAGCAATGAATGAGAGATGTAGAAAGCAGAACAAAGAAAGAAGTAGAAAAGTAAACAATCTAGACAAGAAGGGTGTGACTTGAAAGAGAAGCAACTTACAATTCGCTCTTTCTCAAGTACTATTCCACAAGTGCAGGGAAAAATAATATTTCTAGCTAGCTCATTCTTTGAATATGATTGTAATTTCTAGTTTTTCTTTTTTGTACTTGAAAAGGAGCATCTAAGCTGCCTGGTTAAGTACTTGTTGTTAAGTCTATGAATGACTATAGTTTACTACTAGTAATATTAGTATACCTTGTTGGTTTACCGCATCTGTCAGAATAATATACGAAGTTGTTTACTATGTCTTAAGAAATTAGTCTTGGATTGGAGAGAAGGCTTTGTTTCACTTTGCATCTCTATCTATTTCTTTAACTCTATCAGAATAATATATTGAGTTTGTGACATCAGGGAGGGATAGACATATCAGTTCCTATTTAATTCATATGCTGCAAGATTTGTGTTTCTGCATCATAACAATTCTAGCTAAATGATTTTCATTATTGACATCTAAAATATAGAGATCAGTTGACATTTATGTTTTATGCCTGTAATTCATTGATGTTGTGAAATTGATCGGTTCGAAAAATCACACCAATGAAAAACAAAGATGTGTGGAGCAAAAGGTAGCGGTAATCCTAGGTCTAAGTGCCTTCAAGCAACAATAACAAAAACAGGCCTAAAACCTAAGTGTAGAACTTAAAACAATGACACTAACAAACATGAAGATAAGGAAGCTTAAAGAAAACTGTTGCGAATTCGATGAAAAATCACACCAATAAATATTTGATGTGTGGAGCAAGGAATAATCAAGCAACCAATACAAGTCGGTAACAGTTATAATCACAAACAAAAGTAGAAAACAGCGAGAGAACACAAAAGAATTTGTTTACCCAGTTCAGTCCAAATTGACCTAATCTGGGGAGAGAGCAGCCCTCCGTATCACTATATGATGAGTAACGTTAAAAAAGAGATGTCAATGGGTTACAAGAATAAGTCTCCCGCCTAATTCTACGCAAAGCCCCAATCTCTTCCCGTAACCAAGAGACTCAATCCTAATAGTGTTTTTCCAAGGTGAATCAACCCTCAAACCCTAGTGTTTGTTCCAAAGAGACAAACTCTATACAAACCCTAGTTTTGTTGTTGCCTTTCCAAACCCTTGTTTCAGCCCCCTCTATCTCAAGGTTTGCTCTGATACAAAGCTTATATTTATAGTAAAAGTAACTCCCATAAAATTGTAACAAATCGTAACAAATGTGGCCCAAAAATACGTTTTTGAAATATCCACTGCGCGCAAATTCGAGCCCCGATTTTACCATTCGGGCGCCGATTTTTGCCGCAAGAAAAGCGTCCAATTGGCAGCATAATTCGGGCCCCGGACAGATCCATTCGGGCCCCGATTTTGCCTTTTCCAGCAAACATCATTTTTGCCTCCAAACTCCAATTTTGAGTCACTTTTGACACACAAAATGGTAACTCAGTTCAGTCAATATGACCTACTCTGGAGGAGAGAGCAGCTCTCCAATCCACTATGATAAGATGTTACAAAAGGTTACGAGAAATCAGCCTTCAATCCTAATCTCTACCCTTTGTCTTGACCCACCTCACTCATATGAACTTACAAGAGATTACGCTAGAGGAAGCTTATGATCCTTCCAATGATGTAATCTCACTACCCAAGGTGATTACAATGTTTATCCAACCCAAGGGACTATCCCTACAAAGGTACTCAACCCTGAAGTTCCCCCCTTTGTGAACCCTAGACCTCTTGCTTCAGCTTCTTCTTCAAAGAATGCAGAAAACACTTAAATACTAGTCAGAAGCTTCCAAAATCAACCGTTGTGACCAGTCTCTTTCAAGTAAACTTGCCGAGGAAATCGTGCCACGATGCCCAAATCATGTCACGATTTCTGGGCTGCTCTGCTTTCACAATTTGAAGCCAATATTCAACAATTGAGTCAGATTGTCAAACTATAAAATACCTTGACATTTTTTAAAAGTCAAAGTGTCTTGTGTGGTCGGGCCTCTGGGAATGTGAGTTATATTTGATCCTACGCATCTTATAAATGGGTTATATTTGATCCTACGCATCTTATAAATGGAAAAGGAGTGATCGTTGGAGACAATAAGTCAACAGATTTTAGAAACAGTTAATTTATTGTCTTTTACATTCTCCTAAGCTTATAAAGACAGTTCAAGTAACTATACATATAGTGTAATATTGTATTGTGTTCGATGTGGGACTTTAATACATCCAACATGATGTTAGTAGTTATTTTCTGTCATAAAATTTATCTAAATCATTTGTACCAATTATATGAACCCCTACAATGTCCGTGTATTCAAGTCTAAAAACAATTAAATATACATGACAAAATAAAAAGAAATAGTGAAAGAGAGACATGGATGGACAATGATAAGCAATATGAGACCTAATGTTATCTTTCATTATAGGAACTATATGAGACTGAGTTGGCTAGGTATCAATTTGCAAGGAACCTTCAAAGACCATTTCCCAGCCTTCATTGGAGGAACAAGTTGGCTAGTTACCGATTCGTGCTTTCCCAACTGTCTACTAAGTGAAAAAACAATTTCTCTGTTTTCTTGATTATAAGGTTATTATTAGAGATTAACAAAGAAGAGTTCACATACAATAAATCAACAATACAAAAAAGAAAATTAAAATAACAATTCAAAGATAAATATCAACATTACTCAGAGTATGTCACAGTCCATAACAAAGATGAATATTGAAAACAATACAAAAATCATGTCTCAAAGTTGGAAGAATTCCATAAAAACATGTATCATAAACTAATTTTTCTTTTGCTATTTAATTTTTCTAGAAAATTTCTCTACACAGCACACTATCTTTTCAACTACTGAATCATAGTAACAATCCTGCAGTTTAAGATTACTAGCAAGACTCTTAAATTTCTCTACACAGCACACCATCTTTTCCATAACTTAATTTCAGTTGATTTGGTAGTTAATCGTCTTTTCAAGAACTAGACTCCCTAATATCACTCTGCACAGACTCTTGCCACACCTGCAAGGACACTTCCATGACTTCTTTCATCACCGTTTCTATTCATTCACAATGCAATTCACGACAATCTTCAAAGCCCATCAGAACACTTGAATTTGACGATCGGTTGGTTTTGCAAAATCTAAAATACTGCAGATGTTAGAGTTGTCTGACATCATCTTTAACATCCCATTTAAGTAGGGCAAGATCATCAGAACTGAAATACAGCAATGACAACGGGTTCAGTAAATATAACTTGAGGAAATCTTCATTGTGCTCGAAGAATCTTTGCAATTTTTGCTAAGGGCTGTTTAAGACAAGATTGATTCTTCCAGAACTTGATTTGTATTAACTGAGTTTTCAAAGGTTGGCACTGACTTTGAAATGTAACTTATCTGTGAGTTTGATCTTTAAATCTGATAGAGACTAGAGAGAATTTGCATAAGATATAGCGTCAAACTGAAATTATATTGCAACTTAGTAGCAGTACAACAGTAATAATACATGTCTGAGTTCTCCCCAGTAACAAAGTTCTGGAATTTTACTTTTATCTAATCCATCCACAAATGACAATCTTCAACTGATAATTTGTGCTCCAAAGGCCATGAGAAAATCAGTTAAAATATGGTCCATTACAATGATGATTGTCTTTCACAAAAATTATGATGCATTGCAATTTGAATGGTGTTCCTCTTTAGAATGAACCATGTTTTCTGAGTCCCACATCGGCTGTTTATAATAGATAGTATATAGCATGAGATATAAAATACAAGTGTGTGATATCAAAGAACTTACTTACCTGGATGGGGTTAATGGGCGATCATGAAGGCCCATGCCCTAGACAAGTGACCTTCATTGCACTTTGAAGGGGTGCTAGTCTAAGGTCTACCCTAGTGGTGGAGCCTACATTATTATTTGTTGCTGCGGGGGCTTGCGTTCGCGCAGCCCCTCTCAATTTAGTTCAAATATTGGTATCATTTTGATGAGATGTTTTATGTTTCTATTTCTAAATACTTATTTAAATTTGTGTGAATTTTATACTTCAAATCAATTAGTACCGTTTGGAACAATACAATAGGGTTCGTCAACAAATAGATTTTTATTTTAGTGGAGTCTAACTGAATGTTCTCAATTTCAGCCACGCTATTAAAATCCTTAATTTTATATGGGTTGTCCGAGCAATTAGAAACCATGTTAAGACCTACGAAACAGGACTAATATTCAAAGAATCTTCAAACAGAATCAAAATCACAATTTGTTCATATTTTTAACCCTAATGTGATAAAATCTCCAATACTTTGATCCAAAAAGAGAATAATTGATTTTTAGGTTCATCCTTTGAGTAAGTTCACATAATCTACAGAATGATACATTTGATGCAAAAGTTATACAAGAGAATTGTTTAACATTTTTTCAAGTTGTTATTCACTGGAAAAAGGTTGGAAGATTTTAGTTTCAGAAGTAATAGATATATCCACACAAAAAAAGTAATAGATAAGATTCAAGAATAATATGTTATACTGATGGTATCAAATATAAAAATCAATAGGTTTAATTTGTTCTTTCTTCAGGCTTATTCCCTTCTTTTCTTTCTCACTAAAAACAAAACATGTTTAAGGATTCAAAATCACAATTGTCGTATCTTCTACCAACTTTTTCTTCCATCAACTATATTATAAGCTAAGTACAAGCATGTAGAATTTAATTCAACTCTCTTGAAGTATAACCATATTGGTTCTGAAACATGTTCTATTTTGGTCCACTTTACCAGAAAATTGCCAAAAATACCGACAACGATTGACGTTGTCCTCTAAAATTAGAACTTCACGCTTCTCTTCGTCTCATGATTGAGACAATGGCATGATTATTTAGGTAACTTTCATGGTCTTCTTCGTGCTCACGATTGAGACAGTGACATGATCGGTAGGTGACTGTATAAGACATTACAGCAAAGAGAACTGTAAAGTTTTCTTTCCAGAGTCTGATGTTAGTCATCATTTTCATGTAGTGATACACGGTTGGCCACCTATTGTAGAACTTGCCTTGCTTTAGATGAATTTTGTAATTTTCATAGAAAGGATTCAATTAATGCAATTCAAAACTTCCGACTCAAATCGCATAGTTGCAATATAAAAGACTAAATTTACCATTAAACTTAATTTCTAAATGTATTGATGAGTTGAACTCTCTAATTAAAAAGAATTTGAACACATAATTCAGTTCATGAATGCAAAAATGATTCATCTTATCAAAATCATGTTACTGATCTTTGAAAAAAATTGTTTTTAACTGTTGTACAATCAAGTGAAAAGATGTATCAATATTGGTCGCATCGAATTCGATCTTCATATAGCATATATTGTTCCCACTAAAATGTGCCATTTTAAATATAAATTGTCTTTTTGGTGTGATGCTAGACATTTAGTGTAGGTGAAGGAATGCATCTGTTTAATAATAAATCTTGCTCAGCTGCTGATCTGGTTTTCAAAGCTAAATGCATGGTTGGTGGGATCACAGTGAGTATCAAGCATTATACGATGTTGCATAATTCTGATACATCGGAAACTCCATGCGTATCATATTAATTCCTTCAAATCAAGAGGAGTATGTCGTTAATTGTGACGCTTCTGTTGTAAATTTTGGTAAGTCTGTGTCTGTAGAGGCTTATTGTGTGTCTGTCATGGATGGTTTTGTTGAGGCTTTGCCATTAAATTTGGGAGATGCACTACCTTACAAGCTGAGCTTTTGAGAATTTGGCATGGTTTGGACATTGTTTGGAGTAGAGGATATATAAATATTTGGGTGTATCGCGACTCCAATTTTCCATAACAGAATCATCATTGTAACTAAGATCAAGTCTTTTACAATCCTGCAGTTTAAAAATGCTATCAAAACCTACTTATTTTCAGTTTCTTTGGAAGTTAATCACCTTTTCAAGAACTAGATTCCCTAATAATCACCTCAACTTACAAAGACAATCTTAGTTCTTAGTTCTTACACAAACAGGCAACGCTTCCACCACGAGACTCGAAGCTTTCCTGATAATTTTTCCCGGTAAAGCAATGTTCAAGCCTATGAACATCAAACCTTAGCTAATATGTACCCTTTAGTTAGTTAATATTAGATGTAGATTAAACAAGTTACTAGTGTAGCGAAGCACGCCAGGGGCAGCAACACCATGCAATGAAGTTATGCTCTCTTTATCCAGGACACTTAAGCATAAAGCCGTGCACATAGGGAACAAGGAAACTTCACTGCCGGTCACTTGTTAGAAAAGGACAGAACTTATTCTTCGAAAACATGTATAAAATGATGCATCAATAATGATCCAAGTCGAAATATTACACAATGAGTTTGTTGTAAAATCAGTAAGAACAGAAGTACAGTAACACTATTATTCACAGAGGTACCTAATATACCAAAGGTGTAAATGTAAATACATATTATTGAAGAAATACCATCACATGAACAATTTTCCTAAGATAATATTAAGCAGCAAAGAAACTTGAGTTTCCTTATAATAAGACTGCTGTAGGCATTACAAACCTTTATGCCGCTATACTGAAGAGTAAGGGACTATCTGCATATCGACTTGAATGTTGTTTAACATCCAATTTGAATCCAAGGAGGACGATTCAAAGATTCTGCATCATTTTTACTTTTTATGCATTTCAAGCTTAACTATATGTTTGGTTTCACTTCTAGAATGGTCAAAGTTGATTCTGGCATGCTTGAAGCTAGAAATTTGAGCTTTTGATTCTAGAATTGATTTTAACGCTCAAATATATTGTTTAACTCATGGTTAGAAAAAATCAATGTTATATAACCAATTCACTCAAAATTAATTTTTGTCTAACGCATAACAAAACATAAAATAAATCGTATGTTGCCTAATGTGTCTGGTTGTATTGAAAACTTAAATTGTGAAAGTTATTGAATATTGAAGAAACCATCACAAACAAACAATACTAAAAAAATGTCACAATTTTTTTTCCCTGCCAGACAACAAGAAGTCCTTTCCTACAACTTTCGTCTTCTGAGGAAAAATCTCACGATCCCTTTTTAGTAAAATATATGTATTGTTTCATTTTAGTGATTTATAATTTGAAAAAAAGATTGATCATTTTAGGGATTTATAATTTGAAATGTGAGTTGAATTTAATTAAAATTATGTAAACAAGTTCGAATTCTATAATCTAAAAAATGTCAAATATGCTTTTGATTATAAAATCCAAACAAAGGTAAAATGGTCAATTTAAAAAGTGCATGAAGTGATTTTAAAAGGAATATATAATCAAAATGGTGAGTTGTGATGAATATAACATTTGAAATGTGAGTTATATTTGATCAAGACTATTCGAATTTTATAATCCAAAAAATGTCGGATACCATCAGATTATAAAGTCTAAGAAGGGTGCGTGAGAAGTTAATAATTGGAAAAGGAGTGATTGTTGGAGACGATAAATCAACAGATTTTAACAGTCAATTTATCGTCTTTTACATTCTCCTAAGCTTATAAAGACAATTCAAACAATTATAAATATAGTGTTATGTTGTATTGTGTCCGATGTGGGACTTTAATAAATCCAACATGATGTTAGTAGTTATTTTCTATCATAAAATCTATCTAAAAAATCATCAAAATCATTTGTACCAATTATATGAATCCCTATAATGTCCGTGTATTCAATTCTAAAAATAATTAGTAAAAGAGAGACATGGATTGACAATGATAAGCAATTTAAGACTGAGTGTGCTAGGTATCAATTTGCAAGGAACCTGCAAAGACCATTTCCCAACCTTCATTGGAAGAACAAGTTGGTTAGTTAGCGATTCGGGCTTTCCCAACTGTCTACTAATTGAAAAAACAATTTCTCTGCTTTCTTGATTATACGGCTATTAGAGATAAACAAAGATGAGTTCACATACCATGAATCAACAATACAAAACATAAAATTAAAATAACATTTCAAAGATGAATATAAATTTGTGATGCTCATGTCACAGTCCATATCCTAAAATATCAACACTAATTTGGAAATATGGTGAAACACATGATATCAACCTTTCATTCCCCATTAAGCTTTGAGACCTATGCATTCCTCAGAGCCCTAACTCTGCACAGACTCTTGCCACACCTGCAAGCACACTTCCATGACTTCTTTCATCACTGAGTCTATTCACTTACAAGCAATTAACGACAATCTTGAATTTAAAGATCCGTTAGTTTTGCAAAATCTGAAATAGTAGAGATGTTAAAGAGTTGTCGGACATCGTCTTTAACATCTCATGTAAGTAGGACTAGATTGTCCGAAGTGAAATACACAGCGGATTCAGTAAATATGACTTCAGAAAATCTTCATCGTGTTCGAAGTAGCGTTAGTAACTTATGCGAGGTGTTGTTTCAGACATAGAGGATTCCTCCAAAACATCATGCGTATTAGCTTAGAGTTTGTGAAGGATAATAGTGACTTTGAAAGGAACTTATCAGTGAGTTTGAGCTTCAAATCTTGGTGATCTGACTCAATGAATCGTACACTGGTCTTGTTGAAGGATAATAGTGACATCGAAAGGAACTTGATTGCTATAAATATAGCATTTGTTTTAAACGCGATAAGAAAATAAATAGTGTTCATTAAAAAAATGAATTTTTTTTCATTTTAAGGGGAAAAAAAATTGAATCTAATAGAGTTGTTGAATGTTAGGCTCAGCAGCCTATGTTGGTAGAGACTTTGGAGTGGTACAACAGGATACTTAGGCCATATGCTGAAGTTACTCAATTCGGCAATTCAAAGTCTCAGTTAGAAGTATACAAACACAAAGTTTTGTCATTTTGTTATCCCACAGTTACCAAAGAATCTAACTACTATTTACACTCGTGTAACTATTTACAACTAGTTACCAAAGAATCTAACGTCCTGTGTAAGTAGGGCAAGATTGTCCGAAGTGAAATACGGCAATAACAATGGATTCGGTAAATGTGACTTCAGAAAATCTTCACCATATCCGAAGAATCTTTTGCAACTTATATGAAGTGCTATTTCAGACAAGGTTGATTCTTCAAGAGCTTGATGAGTATTATCTGTGAGTTTGAGCTTCAAGTCTTGTTGATCTGAATAAATGATTCGCACACTGGAAACTAAACTAACCTTCTATCTCCATCCGATGCCATAGCTAAAAAAAGTAAAATAATAAGTAAATGAAGCCTTCTAAAAGATAAGATAGACAAATATTCCATTTAAAACATTCTTGAGACTTAAGTGAATCTATTGAAACTGACAGGATATTGCAAACTTTCATGGCCAATAATAAAACAAATTGACAATGCTATAAAATAAACCACAACTATAAATCTGATAAACTAATGCAAGAATAAACAGAAATCTGACCAGAAGTAAAAAGAATAATATAACAATGATCAAGGAATCAAAAACAAATCTCAAACCCTTTCAACTAATGATGGCTAGAGTACAACCTTCAAGTGCCCCGTTCACCAACATCACCCACTTCTGAAGATACAAGTAGTGAAAGAATTACGGTGCACACACGGAGTCTTCAAGATCTCTATGATAACACAGAGCCACTATCACAACGAAGGCTTGAAGATCTCTATGAGGAAATAGGAGAAACATATAACATCACACTATTTTGTCTCTTTGCAGATTGTGAACCCATGAACTTCGAAGAAGCTGTGCAAGATAAGAAATTGAGAGATGTAATGGATGAAGAAATTAGATCCATAGAGAAGAACAACACATGGGATTTCGTCTCCCTACCTAAAGGGCATAAAGCCATCAATGTCAAGTGGGTATACAAAGCAAAGAAGAATGCCAAGGGAGAAATTGAAAGATATAAGGCAAGACTAGTTGCAAAAGGCTACAGTCAAAAGGCGGGTATTGATTATGATGAAGTGTTTGCCCCAGTCGCTCATCTGGAGACCATAAGACTCATAGTCTCTCTAGCAGCTCAGCAGAAGTGGAAAATTCACCAGATGGACGTGAAATCTGCCTTCTTGAATGGATTATAGAGGAGGAAGTGTACATCGAACAACCTTTTGGTTACAAGATGAAAGGACAAGAAGATAAAGTTCTCAAACTAAATAAAGCACTTTATAGTTTGAAACAAGCACCAAGAGCATGGTACAGTCGAATTGATAACTACTTCAAAGCAAACAACTTTACGAAGTGCCCACACGAGCATGCCATGTACGTTAAGATCAAGAATGGAGATATCTTGTTTGTGTGCATATGTGTGGATGACTTGATCTTCATGGGAAAGAATCCAAATATGTTTGAAGAATTCAAGAAAGCTATGATCAAGGAGTTCGAGATGTCTGATATTGGACTCATGTCATACTATCTTGGCATAGAGGTAAAGTGGAAAGAAGATGGAATCTTCATTTCCCAACAAAGATATGCAAAGGGATGCTACAAAAGTTTAAGATGGATGGTTGTAAACCAATTAGCACACCAATAGAGTGTGGATTGAAGCTAACAAAGTTTGATGGAGCAGAAAAGGTGGATGCTACCAACTTTAAGAGTTTAGTTGGGAGTTTGAGGTATCTGACATGCACAAGACCTGACATCCTATATGATATTGGGCTCATCAGTCGACACATGGAGAATCCAACTATTACCCATCTCAAGGCTGCAAAAAGAATTCTTTGCTATATCAAAGGTACAACTGACCTTGGCTTATCGTCCTCGTCAGAAAAGGACTATAAGTTAGTTGGTTACAGTGATTGGGCTGGAGATGATCAGAAAAGTACTACCAGCTTTGTGTTCTTCATGGGAAACACATCTTTCACTTGGATGTCGAAGAAGCAACCAGTTGTCACACTTTCGACATGTGAGGCAGAATATGTAGCAGCTACGTCATGTGTTTGTCATGCAGTTTGGCTTAGGAATCTCTTGGAGGAATTGGGAATGTCACAGAAGGAGCCGACTGCGATTTTTGTGGACAACAAGTCATCCATCGCTCTTTCAAAGAATCCAGTATTCCATGATTGTAGCAAGCATATTGATACTCGCTACCATTACATAAGGGAGTGCATCGAAAGAAAGGATGTACAAGTTGAATATGTGAAGTCCCAAGATCAAGTAGCTGACATCTTCATCAAGCCACTCAAGCATGAAGACTTTATCAGGTTAAGAGGTTTACTTGGGATGAAAAATCAAGGTTAAGGGGGGGTGTTGGATAATAAACTTGATTTGGCCCATTGGACTAATCAAGTGTTAGGCCCAAATAGATAATAAATGGTGTAGCCCATAGAAAGTTCTAGAGTCATGTAGAACTAGGTTGGTAGAAATATCATTGAGAGAAGTGTGTAGAACTCCCATGTATATGTAGTTGAGATAAGTGTGTAGATCCTCCAAAATAGACTTTGTCTCAAGTGCTCTATCGATTCAGTTTTTTGGCTCACGTTTCAAGCTTGTGATGAATCACTTAGGCTCACACGTGGGTATGCTACTTATGTTGACCAACTTGTGTGGTTCTTAAACAAATTAAGAAAAAGGGATCAAGTTATGCTACATGTGGGGATGCTAATTTTGGTTATAACTTTTTGAAATCATTTGAGTTCGCATTAATGAAAGAGATTATGGGAATTATAGATCGTCTTTGTCAACCTTTACAACAGAAATCCTAAGATATACTTAATGTTATGCAATTAGTCAGCTCTTCAAAAACTTTAATTCAAAAGTTGAGAGACGATGGTTAGGATGATTTGTTGACAAATGTGACATTATTTTATGAAATTGTAATACTGTTTATATAGAGTGTGAAGGTTGCGCTCGTCATTAAATAGATCACATCACAGTGGGTCAACATTTTAGAGTGAATCTCTTTGTGTTACTACAATTGATCAACAATTGAAGGAATTAATCATAGGTTTTGTCTGGAAACAATGAAGCTTTTAATTCTATGCAATAATCTGGTTCCTAGGGATATTTATGAAGCATTTGATGTAGATAATATATGTGCTCTTGTAAATAAATTTTATCTTCTAGATTTTAGTGAGCAAGAGAAAATTAATTTGAGATATCAACTTCATCCCATCTTGATGTTGTTAGTCATCCAGATTTGAATAAGTTGTCAACTATGTTTGAATTCTGAGAAGTTCTCAAAAGACATGGAGGGTGGATACACATTACTTGGTTGATCATCTAATCTGCCTTATCTTAACTCTTTTGGTTTCTACAACTATTATAGAAAGATCATTTTCAAAAATGAAAATAATCAAGACAAGACATCGTATTAAGATGGATGTTGAGTTTCTTGCTGACAATATGATGCTTTGTATTGAAAAAGAAGTAGCAGATCAATTTAGTTATTCAATTATTGATGAGTTCAAGTCTTTAAAAGACCAAAATGTACAATTTTAAATTGAGGTAAATGTCTCCTTGTATATATTTTATTTTTATTTTGTCTCATGATTTTATTTTAAATCTTTGCTAAAAAATTTAAGCTTTTTTTTTAGCTGCTCCCAGTTGCTTGATTGGCTTCCAAGCTTGCATCGGGGAGAATCTAAAGCACTATGGTGTGAGGGTTTTTTCTATTCAGCAGGCTGGTTTTGATTCTCTAAGGTTATGATAGGCTATCTAGTTTGTATATAGTATATTTGGAGCTTTAGTCTTGTGTTGGAGTTGTTGCGGTGATGTTTTTTGGATGAAACTGTATATGAATTTTATGAATTTCAATTAAAAAATTTAGCTAATATTTTCCACTCTCCTCAATATTTTCGGCAAGATCTATCACCGCTCACATATATCACAATTTCAACAAATAGTGGTTCATAAATTCAAATGAAATCGACTGACAATGTCATCGATCACAAATGTGAAACTGCTTTAGACACTTTTCAAAAATTCATAATAAATTGATATGTCGTCCAACCCTCGCAAATCTAAAAAAGAAGACTGTAATAGCAAAGTTGGAGACCATACAGCCCGCAACACAACCTTCCCATTTAAAATTGACTGAACAAATGGTTATAAACATAATGTTATGTTCTATTGTGTCCGATGTGGAACTTTAATAAATCCCACATGGTATAGTACTTACTTTCTCATCAAATTTGTCTCAAACATCATCAAAATCACTGATATTAAATAAAATGAAACAAGTTAGATGAATCCATAAAATGTTTGTGTATTCTTGTCTAAAATAGTTAAAGATTCATGACAAAATAAAAAGAAATGGTGAAAATAGACATGGAAGGACAATGATAAGCTTAATGAAATTATTGAGCCTGGTTCATATTTTATGGAATTGCTCAATCTTTCAGTGATTTAAGACCTAAGAATATGTAAAATGTGCATAATTTCATAAGCAGATATAAAAGAAATAAATTGAAATGGCATATATATTAAACCTCAGTCGCACCGGCCGTAGGAGAGATCGAAAAAACATTTACAAAAGGCATCGTAAGTATGTGGCAACCTCACACCAAGATGATAAACCACCGGGGTTGAGAACCAACAAAACACACCCACCTCCGGGAGCAAATATCATTAATATTTACAACATGACAACCGAACAAATGAATTGTACTTCTTTATCTACCTAAACTTTAACAATTTACTGCAAAAAGCAAAACTTACTTCACAATCTATAAATATACATGTGGTGTAGAGTTATCAAGGGGTAACAACTTTAAGGAATTTTCGTCAAACAATTATAAAGATAGTGTTATGTTGTAATGTGTCCAGTGTGGGACTTTAATAAATCTAACATGACGTTCGTAGTTAATTTCTGTCATAAAATTTGTCTCAAAAATCATCTAAATCATTTGTCTGAGTGGAACAAGTTGCAATTTGAGACTAAGTTGATTAGGTATCAACTTGCAAGGAACCTGCAAAGACCATTTCCAAAACTTGAGGAACAAGTTGGCTAGCTACCAGTTCGCAATTTTTCAACTGTCTACGAATTGAAAAAACAATTTCTCTGTTTTCTTGGTTATAAGGTTATTAGAGATAAACAAAAAAGAGTTCACATACTAGTTAATCAACAATACAAAAGAGAAAATCAAAATAACAATTCAAAGATAAATATAAATATTTGATGCGCATGTCAACCTTTCATTTCCTATGATTATGAATCATGCTATTGCTAAGTCAGACCAGAAAGAACCAAGTAAAGAAATGAAAAACAAAAGTTTCTCCAATCCACAAATAGAACATAACAAAGATGAATATGGAAAACTATAATGTATCATAAATTAATTTTTCTTTTGCTATTTAATTTTTCTAGAAAACTTATCTACACAACACATCATCTATTCCATAACTGAATCATGGTAACTAAGATTAAATCTATTACTTAATTTCATTTGATTTGGAAGTTAACCATCTTTTCAAGAACTAGACTCCCAAACAAATATCACTCTGCACAGACTCTTAGCACACCTGCAAGGACACTTTCATAACTTCTTTCATCACCATTTCTATTCATTTATAATGCAATTCACGACAATCTTCTGAGCCACTCGGAACACTTGAATTTGACGATCGGTTGGTTTTGCAAGATCTGAAATACTAGAGAAGTTAAAGAGTTGTCTGACATCATATTTAATATCCCGTGTAAGTAGGACAAGATTATCAGAACTGAAATACAGAAATGACAACAGATTCAGTAAATACTACTTGAGAAAATCTTCATCGTGTTCGAAGAATCTTTCGCGACTTATGCTAAGTGTTGTTTAAGACAAGGTTGATTCTTCCAGAACTTGATGTGTATTAGCTGAGAGTTTTTGAATATTGATACTGACTTGAAATGTAACTTATCTGACTCTATTAGTTGCACACTGGAGAGTAATTCAACCATTCTGTCGCCATCTGATGCCATAGCTAAAGAGAATTAATGCATAAATGTAGTGCTTTAGTAAAAGATAAAATAGAATAACACACTTGGAATATGAAACAACATTTACAAGATAAGATTCAATAAAATCTATACTTCTACATTAAATAATCTATGTTTCTCAAGATGCAGCATGAACCAAAATCACATGATCAATAAAAAGAAATAAAAACTTACTATACAAAAACAGAAATTATACAGAAAATAGAATCAAGTTTCTTACAAGGATGCAAGTTCTAAATTCTAAACTGCCTTCCTAGTAAAAAAACAATTTCAAGAGCTTTCTATCTCTTAATAAATTCAGTTATGATCAAGAAATCAGGTCTCAAAACTGAACATTAAAATTCTGAAGCAAAACAGATTCAAGAGATGGTGCACAACATCAACGTTAAGAGAAACAGAAGTTTTAGTTGATGTTACAGAAGTTGGACTCTTGAATGAACCGAAAATTTCATTGGTCTTTTGAAAGGAAGTTTTGGTCTCAACAAAAGTTTTTCTTTGAATATAATAATTTGAATATTTATTATATACAAAGAAAATATTATTTCGATCCACAATTTAGAGAGAATTCATGATTTGTACTTCTAGAAGACATGAATAAGAATTAAGAACCATAGTAGATATGTTTAAGAGTTGTCGGACATCATCTTTAACATCCCGTGTAAGTAGGGCAAGATTATCAGAAGTGAAATACGGCAATGACAATGGAGTCTGTAAATATGACTTCCAAAAAATCTTATTTTACCTCGTTCGGATTTTATCCATCTTGCAGAATTTTGGATTATACAATCCAAAGGAAGGTAAAACTCGTAAAATGTACTATAATTGCAATGAGAAGAAGGAGAGCAGATGTGAATTGCAATGAAAATAGAAGAGAATGCAGGACTATGTATAACTACAACACAGTCCTAGTTGGTAATAAAAATCAAAATAAACGTCTAAAATGACCCAATAGGCAAAAAATGCATTAAACACACCAAAAACCGTCTGAGCTTTGCTTGTAATGCCACCGTCCACGGCTTGACACATTTTGGTTTTATAATATGAACTCCATCCCATAATTGGTTTGGATGATATAATTTGGAAATGTGTACATATGTGTTAAAAATTATGATTCGGGGATTTGAAGTGCTTTGTTCTCAATCTTATTTCAGTTGCCATGCAGTTTCTAGACTAAGTTAAAATGCAAAAGATTGTGTGTCAATTGTGGTGAAATTTTGAGAAGTGTTGTATATTTAGACATTTGTATTCAAAGTTATATCTATTTTATCCATGAGGGCATACACTAACGGGTAACATAGAAGGGAGGTTATCAGCCTTATACAGAATTCTATGAAGAGTTATGAGGAGTGGTATTGCTGCCTTTAACGTTTGAATAATTTTGTTCTTCATATTCTTAAGTCTTAACCGATTAAATGGTGTAGCACCGAAGAAGTATTAAGAAAGGATGTATATGGTTCCATCCTTCTGGTTAGCATTTGGCTCTTAAAAAAACTGATGAGTGACTGGGAAATGGCTGTAATTTGTTCGGTTGTGCAATTAAGTGGCTTCAAGGGATAGTGTTACTGTTAACTGCTTCAAACCGGTCTTTTTCTGGTGTGTTTTAGCCTTCTTTAATGTGTGAACAGCAATTTTCAAATAGTTATAGCCCAATAAGAACAAAAAGTTGATGGTGGGGTTTTTGTAACATTTCTAGTTGAAGGGATTTATTTCTAGTAACTTCTCACGCGTCGAATGGGGTAAAACTCAAAAAATGTACTGTAATTGCAATGAGAAGAAGGAGAGAAAATGTGAATAGCAATGAAAGTGGAAGAAAATGCAAGACTATTTATAACCACATCACAATCCTAGACTGTAACAAATGTCAAAAGAAATGTGAAAAATAACCCAACTATTTATAAAAGGAACAGATTGATCATTTGAAATGTTAGTTGAATTTGATCTAAAATGTGTAAACACACTTAGGATTTTATAATCTGAAAACGTCAAATACGTTTCTGATTATAAAATCTAAACAGTGGTAAAATAATCGATTTTGAAGGCTGTCGAGAAGTTAATAGGTCGGAAAAAGAAATTCTTTTCCAGTATAGAGGTTTAAAATGGAGTGAATGTTATAGGGATTAAATTGACAAAATTATCATCTTTTTTAGAGGTCTAAAATGAAACAATGCAAAAGCACAGTTCATATTTTATAATCCAAAAAACGTAAAGTGCGTTTTGGATTTTAAAAAGAAGGTGTTGAGGGAGATAAATTGAGATATTTATGAGACAACCTATTTCCCTTGCACATACCTCACATTTAAAATTGACATGAGACAATTATAAACATAATGTTATGTTGTATTGTGACCGATGTGGGACTTTAATAAATCGAACATGATATATAGTAGTTACTTTCTGTCATGAAATTTGTCTCAAACGTATGGTTATTATTATGGGAGGAGGAGAAGGATCTACTGCATGGGAACTTCTTAGGCACAAGACTATAGACAAAGTTGTAATGTGTGACATTGATGAGGTATGTTGACTTTGATTTTTTATTTTTGTTTACAACAACGTGGTGTATTTGTTTGCGGTCAAAATTGCAATGAAAACGCTGCATATATTGCCTATTCTAAGTAATTTGATCAGATTTTATTCTTGGTACCTTTATTTCATCAAACATGAAAATCCAACATGATGTTAATAGTTATTTTCTGTCATAAAATTTATCTAAAAAATCATCAAAATCATTTGTACCAATTATATGAATCCCTATAATGTCCGTGTATTCAAATCTAAAAATAATTAAAGATACATGACAAAATAAAAAGAAATTGTGACATGAATTGACAATGATAAGCTATATGGGACCTAATGTTATCTTTCATTAGATGAACTATATGAAACTGAGTTGGCAAGGAACCTGCAAAGACCATTTCCCAACCATCATTGAAAGAACAAGTTGGCTAGTTATCGATTCGCGCTTTCCCAACTGTCTACTAATTGAAAAAACAATTTCTCTGTTTTCTTGATTATAAGGTTATTAGAGATAAACAAAGAAGAGTTCACATACCATAAATCAACAATACAAAAATTAAAATTAAAATAACAATTCAAAGATAAATATAAATATGTCACTCACCACATCCTAAAATATCAACACTACTTTGGAAATATGGTGAAACGCATGATAGCAACCTTTCATTCCCCATTAAGCTTTGAGATGTATTCATTCCTCAGAGCCCTCTCAGACTTCTTTAGCAACTTCATAGACCTATGAATGATGTTATTGCTTATAGAACATAACAAAGATGAATATGGAAAACAATACAAAAATCATGTCTTAAAGGTGGAAGAATTCCATAAAAACATGTATCATAAACTAATTTTTCTTTTGTTATTTAATTTTTCTAGCAGCTATTCCATAACTGAATCGTAGTAACTAAGATTAAGTCTATTTCAATCCTGCAATTTAAAAATGCTAACAAGACCTACTTAATTTCAGTTGATTTGGAAGTTAATCATCTTTTCAAGAACTAGATTCCCTAATATCACTCTGCACAGACTCTTGCCACACCTGCAAGACACTTCCATGACTTCTTTCATCACCGAGTCTATTCATTACAAGCAATTCACGACAATCTTGAATTTAAAGATCCGTTGGTTTTGCAAAATCTGAAATAGTGGAGATTTTAAAGAGTTGTCGGACATCTTCTTTAACATCTCGTGTAAGTAGAACTAGATTGTCCGAAGTGAAATACACAACGGATTCAGTAAATATGACTTCAGAAAATCTTCATCGTGTTCGAAGAAGCGTTTGTAACTTATGCGAGGTGTTGTTTCAGACATGGAGGATTCCTCCAAAACTTGATGTGTATTAGCTTAGAGTTTGTGAAGGATAATAGTGACTTTGAAAGGAACTTATCCGTGAGTTTGAGCTTCAAGTCTTGGTGATCTGACTCAATGAATCGTACGCTGGTCTTGTTGAACAATAATAGGGACATTGAAAGGAACTTGATTGCTATAAATATAGCATTTGTTTTAAACGCGATAAGAAAAACAAATAGTGTTCATTAAAAAATTGAAATTATTTCTTTTTTAGGGAAAAAAATTGAATTTGACAGAGTTGTCCAATGTTAGGCTCAGCAGCCTATGTTGGTAGAGAGGAGTACAACAGGATACATAGGTCGTAAGCTGAAATTACTTCAAAGTCTACAAACCCAAAGTTATGTCCCACAGTTACCAAAGAATTTAACAAACATTTACACTACTATAAACTAACGTTTTTCCTTCGGATTTTCCAGCGGAAATTATTCCACAGGAATTCCTCAGGATTTTGCTGCCATTTCCTTTACTTGAACGAAATTTCCTGCAGTAATATTACATTTTACATCTTTTAATGTAAACAAAACTTTGTTGGTGTTAATCTTCACAGCGTATGTTTTTGCAGTCGAAGGCACCGCAAGAGACAAGGGAACTTTGTCAGCGTTACTGTGATGAGAAAGGGATAAAATTACTTCAAGATCTGCATCTGCACTTTTATACGTGGTCTTTTAAATCCTATAATTTCCAATTATAATCATGTGAAACCTGTGATCACATTGCAGAATATTCTAATTTCTTATTTATCACCGGAGGCTCTCCGATCTTTCGAACTAAATTGTTGATTTCATAACTATAATTTCTAGCTGGTGACTTTTTCCTTATCCTTGTAATGGTTTGATGTGCAAGTATAACATGCTTTTTTATGGCAATCAAGATAGCGAGGCTTCTCATTTGTTGGCAGAATGGCGCTAATTTAGGCCATTGGCTTTCTGTTTATTTAGTGTTTTCATTGCATTGATTATTGAATACTTAGTCTCTTGTCTCATGTATATATACTTCATCTTCTGTATCTTCTGCATGTTATGAAGTCACTTTCCATGTGTGTAATTTGTTTGCATTTTTCCCCCTTTCGTTATCAAAGATATATCTATTTTCTCAACAACAGTCGGTACGATGTTTGTTATCCACGTCTGTAGGTATCAATGTACTTTGTGTGTTCACTGTCATGCTTTTAGAATTGAGAAGTCTGAGATGATTCAAGGAAGAATGGATAATGTGATTATAGTTTTAGGTTCTCTTTTATTTCATCAATTCCCTTGTTTGTGTGTGAGACTATGGTACAATTGAACTCGATCCTTTCTCGTCGTCTATTCTTTTCTTACTAAAAACAGTGAGCTAATTGTTTTAAAGTGTGCAATGATAAAATGGTATTGTTTGTTACTATCCCATCATTTGTCTTATAAATTGAACACAACAAGACAGTTTGGCCGAGTGGTCTAAGGCGCCAGATTTAGGCTCTGGTCCGAAAGGGCGTGGGTTCAAATCCCACAGCTGTCATTGTTTTTGTTTTTTCATCATTTATCATTGCTATGAATACTCTGCACTAGATTCCCTAATATTACTCTGCACGGACAATTGTGGTAAAATGATCAATTTGAAAGGTGCACACAAGTTAATATGGAGGAGATAAAATTCTCGGAATTATGTTAGACGATATAAATTGAGAAATTGAGAAGTAAGAGTCAATCTATATCCTTCCACATTTTCCTTCCATTTGTAATTCACATTTCAAACAAATATAAACATAACGTTTTGTTGTATGGTGTTCGATGTGGAACTTTCCTAAATCCAACATGATATAGTATTGATGTTCTGTCATGAAATTTGTTTGAAACATCATCAAAATCATTTGTATTGAATAAAATGAAACCAATTATACGAATCTCTATAATGTCCGTGCATTCTAGGCTAAAAATAATTAAAGATACATGACAAAATAAAAAGCCAATTATACGAATAAGTTGTTTACGGGATTGGGAGGAGAGGGAACTAGGGAAGGCTTTGTCTTAAGAAATTTCTCTACGCATCACATTAACTATTACATAACCGAATCATAGTAACTAAGATTAAGTCTATTCCAACCCTGCAGTTTAAAATGCTAACAAGACCTGCTACTTAATTTCAATTTCAGTTGTTTTGGAAGTTAATCATCTTTTCAATAACTAGATTCCCTAAGATTACTCGGCACAGACACTTTCATGTCTTCTTTCATAACTGTTTCTATTAGCTGAGAGTTTTTAAAGGATAATAGTGACTTTGAAAGGAACTTATCTGTGAGTTTGAGCTTCAAGTCTTGTTGATCTGACTCAATGAATCACACTCTGGAAACTAAACTAACGCCTCTTTCTCAATCCAATGCCATAGCTAAAATAAGTAAAATAATACGTAAATGAAGTGTTCTGAAAGATAAGATAGAAAAATATTTTGTTTGAAACATTTATGAGACTAAATTCAAAAGATGGTGCACAAAATCAACATTAAGTGAATCTATAATTCTAAACATGCAATACGAACCAAAATCACAGGACAAAATTATTAGACATTGAATACTTGTTGTTTTATGGAGTTAAAGGAGGGAAATCTCAAGTTGAATCAAACACAATATGATTGAGCATATGCAGTAACAATCTCAAGTGTTGGTACTTATGGACTAAGCTCAACTGCAAATCAAATTCGGAGACGTTTTTAAAATAACCCAACATACAGGTGAGTCTACCTATTTACTTTTTCGAACTCTCGCAAAGGGAAGTTTTCGTCTCAACAAAAGTTTTCCTTTGTATATAATCAATTTCAGTTAACATTTTAGAGATAATTCATGCTTTGTACTTGTAGAAGACAAGAATTGAATCCACAATCTTAAAATGAACAAAACTGCAACACTGTAGCATGTTATAGTGTTAGTGATGGAATTGCATATTCTCACGTTCTTAATCATTTCAATAGGTTCACAACTTTACATAAACTACTTAACATAAGTTTTAGGAGACAATTGTTGTACAACTTCACAACTTTTGCACCTAGCTTTAGATTAAGATATTGCGTCAAACTGATATTATATTGCAACTTAGCAACTTAACAGCTTAACATAAGTAGTTGGCAGCAAAAATCTGATAGAGAGAACTTGCATACGATATTGCGTCGAACTGAAATTATATTGCAACTTAGCAGTACAACAGTAATAATACCTGTCTAAATTCTGCGCCTATTTGGAATTTTACTTTTATCTAATCCATCCACAAATGACAATCCTCAACTGATGATTTCTGCTCCAAAGGCCATGAGAAAATCGGTTAAAATCTGGTCCATTATAATGATGATTGTCTTTCACAAAAAGTATACAGAAATGCAATTTGAATGGTATTCCTCTTTAAAATGAACCATGTTTTCTGAGTCCCACATCGGCTGTTTATAATAGATAGTATAAAGCATGAGATATAAAATACAATTGTGTGATATCGAAGAACTTACTTACCTGGATGGGTCAATGGTTGATCATGAAGGCCCATATCCTAGACAAGTGACCTCCATTGCACTTAGGAGTGGTGCTAGTCTAAGGTCTGCCCAAGTGGTGGAGCCTACATCGTAATTATTATCATTTGGAACCATACAATAAGTTTCATCAACAAATAGATTTTTATTTTGGTGGAGTCTAACTAAAAGTTCTCATATGGATGCCTTGTCCGAGCAATTAGAAACCTTGTTAAGACCTACCAAACAGGACTAATCTTCAAAGAATGTGTACCATGCGACACATTTTTCATGTCAAGTGATTTTGAAGGATCAAAATCACAATTTGTTCATATTTTTATCCCTAAATGTGATAAAATCTCCAATACTTTGATCCAAAAGATCCACAGGATTATAGTTTAGTAGTGGTGGAATAAAGAGGTATCAATATTGGTCGCATCGCATTCGATTTTCATATAACATATATTATTCCCCTTAAAATGTGCCAGTTTAAATATAATTTGCCTTTTTGGTGTAATGCTAGACATTTTGTGGAGGCGAAGGAATGCATCTGTGATTAATAATAAATCCATGGTTGGTGGGATCACAGTGAGTATCAACTCTTAAGCATCATAGGATGTTGCATAATTCTGATACATCGGAAACTCGGTGCATATCAGATGAATTCCTCCGAATCAAGAGGAGTATGTCGTTAATTGTGATGCTTCTGTTGTGAATTTTGGTAAGTCTGTAGAGGCTTTTCCATTAAATTGGGAAAATTTACTATCTTGCATGCTGAGCTTTTGAGAAATTGGCATGGTTTCAACATTACTTGGAGTAGAGGATATATAAATATTCGGGTGTATGCTTGTTATGTTTTGGTGGTGCTTTTAACAATGTCTCTTGTTAGATAGTATTGCTACACAGCACACCACTTTTCCATAACAGAATCATCATTGTAACTAAGATCAAGTCTTTTACAATCCTGAATTTTAAAAATGCAATCAAAAAAATGATTCTAACAATACTTCCAACTCTCTAACTTGATTCGCTCCCATATTGTTTTAGCTTGCTTAGCGAATCCTCCTTCCCCGTTCCACCTTGACTTTATGTGACGCTTTGCTTCTGGCTCGTTCAACAACTTGCCTTATACTCAAAATCTCTGATCTTTTCTATTCAAGCATCCTTTGATCTTTAAGAACCTAAAAATACAAGGGAAATAAGTCATAGTAATTGTGTTAATGCTTGAAACCTAGCTACCTAATATTTACAATGAATTGGGGGAATTTCATGAGATTTCTTGCAAAACAAGTTAATAAGTGTCCTACCTGTATATGTGAATTCAAATGAAATTGACACTTTTTTTTTGGTCAAGAAATGAAATTGACACTTGTCACGCACATAAGTAGTTACAAGAAGCACCCCGTGATGTAAAGTAGGTGTGGCTTGTACTACTCATTGAAGAAGCACACTCTTATCACACTGAGATAGCAATTTATGTTATGCAAACCTCTCCTTACTCCACTTCACCCAATTTATGTTATGCCCCTCCTTCGCGCCTCCCCAAAGAAACTCTCTTTGAATTCTCACTATCTTCTTCAACACCTTTACCGGCAACTTTAAAAAAGAAGGTAAAAATTTGGGATTGAGTTCAAAACCGAATTGAGAAGCCCAATCCGCCCACCTAGACTAACAAACTTATAAGTTCAAGAGTTCAATTTTCCTCTTAGTTTGTCCAACAAAGGATCCTAAGTAGCACTCTTCCTTGAATTAGCCCCCACGTATTTGGCCCCTCTTATTGATTAAGTATGATATATTAGTTTTTAAAATATATTTTATTTCTTTTTTATATTTGGCCTCCTCGTAAAAATTGTGCGAGCATCGCCGCTGAAGTGAGTTTTCGCTAAGTGAATTGATGCTCTCTTGGGAATCAGGCTTTCTTCAAAAAATGTTTTGTAATTGCAATGAGAAGAAGAAGAGAAGATGTGAATTGCAATGAAAGTGGAAGAAAACCCAAGACTACATATAACCACTATACAATCTTAGACCGTAACAAAAGTCAAAAGAAACATGTAAAATGACCCAATTATTTATAAAAGGAATAGATTGATCATTTGTGATTTATAATTTGAAATGTGAGTTGAATTTGATCAAAAATGTGTAAACACAACTAGGATTTTCTAATCTGAAAAATGTCAATTACGTTCCGAGTTATAAAATCTAAATAGTGGTAAAATAATCAATTTGGAAGGTGCACGGAAATTTAATAGGGTGGAAAATGAAATTTTCTTCCTTTCTAGAGATCTTAAGATAGGCTAGGGAAAATAAATTGAGAAATTTTAGAGACAATCTATTTCCCTTACACATCACTTACCCTTAAAATTGACATCTCAAACGATTATAAACAATGTTACGTGGTATTGTGTCCAATGTGGGACTTTAATAACTCCAACATGATATATACTAGTAGTTACTTTCTGTCATGATATTTGTCTCAAACATCATCAAAATCATTTGTATTGGATAAAATGAAACCAATTATATGAATCCTTGTAATGTCTGTCTTTTCCCAATATAGTAACTTCTCACGCGCCTTTCAAAAAAGTTATTTTATCTCGTTCGGATTATATTCATTGTTTAGGATTTTGGATTATACAATTCGAACAGAGGTAAAACTCATAAAATATACTATAATTGCAATGAGAAGAAGGAGAGAAGATGTGAATGCAATGAAAATTGAAGAGAATGAAAGACTATGTATAACTACAACACAATCCTAGATTGTAACAAAGGTCAAAATTTGGAGGGAGCGCAATAAGCTAATAGGTGGGAAAGAAATTTGTTTCCCTTATAGAGGACCATAATTAAGTGATTTATAAAGGAAATAGATTGATCATAGTGATTTATAATTTGGAATGTGGGTTGAATTTGATCATGACTGTGAAAACACAATTCGGATTTGTGAAGTGATTTTCCTTCGATTATAGAAGACCAAAATGAAGTGATTTTTAAAGGGAATATATAATCAGAGCTCTGATTTGTGATGAATAAATAAAATGTGAGTTGAAACCACATAAACGCAGTTTGAATTTTATAATCTAAAAAACGTAAATGGAAACGTCATATAAGTTTCAGTTTATAAAATTTAAACATAGGAAAAACAATTAATTTAGGAGACACACAAAAAGTTAATAGGACGGAAAAATAACTTTTCTTCTATTATAGAGGACCAAAATGAAGTGATTTTTACATAGAATATATAATGAGAGCTCTGATTTGTGATGAATATAAAAAATGTGAGTTGAAACTACATTAACGCAGTTCGAATTTTATAATCGTTTTGGTAGTGTCAAATTTTATAATCTGAAAAGAGGTAAAGTATGCTTCAGATTATAAAATCCAAAAGGAGGTAAAATGATCAATTTAAAAGGTGCACGCAAATTAATATGGAAGAGATAAAATTCTCTTCTATTTTGGAGGTCAAAAAAGGAACGGTGTTGGAAGATATAGATTGAGAGGTCTTCCATTTTGGAGGTCAAAGAAGGAACGGTGTTAGAAGATATAGATTGGTAGTGTCGAATTTTATAATGTGAAAAAAGGTAAAGTATGCTTCGGATTATAAAATCCAAAAGGAGGTAAAATGATCAATTTGAAAGGTGCACGCAAGTTAATATGGAAGAGATAAAATTCTCTTCCATTTTGGTGGTCAAAAAAGGAACGGTGTTATAAGATATAGATTGAGAGGTCTTTCATTTTGGAGGTCAAAAAAGGAACGGTGTTAGAAGATATAGATTGAGAGGTCAAAAAAGAAGTATGAATAAGAAGGAAGTTGATTGGGAAGTAAGAGTCAATCAATTCCCTTACACATTCCTTCCATTTGAGAGGTCTTCCATTTTGGAGGTCAAAAAAGGATATATCGGTAGTGTCAAATTTTATAATCTGAAAAAGGTAAAGTATGCTTCGAATTATAAAATCCAAAATGAGGTAAAATGATCAATTTGAAAGGTGCACGCAAGTTAATATGGAAGAGATAAAATTCTCTTCCATTTTAGGGGTCAAAAAAGGCACGATGTTATAAGATATAGATTGAGAGGTCTTACGGTGTTAGAAGATATAGATTGAGAGGTCAAAAAAAGAAGTATGAATAATAATGAATTTGATTGAGTGTGTCTTTGGTTTTGCGGTGTACAGAATTGATTTTGGCAGAATTGATTCTGATAGAATTGGTTCTGACAGAATTGATTTATGTTTGGATGCAATAATGCTGAATTGATTAAATAGAATGATTGTTGTTTGGATAGTTTTGATCAAAATTGTTTTTGAATATATAATTACCAAAATGAACATAGCTAAATATGGTTGGAGAAAGGGTGGGAGAAATTGATAATAGTTAAGAGGGCAGGTGAAAACTCAATTTTTCACTTTTGAAGGTTGTAGAAGTGCTTTTTGATGCTGAAAAGTCAAAACAAACTGGCATTGATTTATGTTTGGAGAAATAATGCTGAATTGATTAAATAGAATGATTGTTGTTTGGATAGTTTTAATCAAAATTACTTTTGAATATATAATTACCAAAATGAACATAGTTGGAGAAAGGGTGGGAGAAATTGATAATAGTTAAGAGGGCAGGTGAAAACTCAATTTTTCACTTTTGAAGGTTGTAGAAGTGCTTCTTGATAAAGAAAAGTCAAAACAAACAGACTCTAAGAAGTTAGAGTCAATCAATTCCCTTACACATTCCTTCCATTTGTAGTTGACATTTCAAACAAATATAAACATAATGTTTTGTTGTATGGTGTTCGATGTGGAACTTTGGTAAATCCAACATGATATAGTAGTCACTTTTTTACATGAAATTTATCTCAAACATCATCAAAATCATTTGTATTGGATAAAATGAAACCAATTATACGAATCTCTATAATGTCCGTGCATTCTAGTCTAAAAATAATTAAAGATACATGACAAAATAAAAAGCCAATTATACGAATAAGTTGTTTACTATGTCTTAAGAAATTAGTCTGGAATTGGGAGGAGAGGGAACTAGGTAAGGCTTTGTCTTAAGAAATTTCTCTACTCTGCACATTAACTATTTCATAACTGAATCATTGTAACTAAGATTAAGTCTATTCCAACCCTGCAACTAAGATTAAGTCTATTCCAACCCTGCAGTTTAAAAATGCTAGAAATGTTAGAGACGTTAAAGAGTCTATTACAACGCAATTGACGACAATCTTTGGAGCCAACTGGAACACTTGAATTTGATTTGACCATCTGCCGGTTTTGCAAAATCAGAAATGCTAGAGATTTTAAAGAGTTGTCACCTGGTTTTGCAAAATTAGAAATAATCAGATAACATAACATTCACAAATTCAACTCGGTTCTTCGTTGTAATTTATTGTAAGAGGCAAATATATTGAAATGAGGGGCATACCGGGTCTATAAATTCAAGTGACAGGTCGTCCAACTAGGGCCTACGATCTAGATGAAGGATTCAACTGACATGTTGGTGTTGACATCAACTCGGCTGGATACTCGGGTAGAAAAGATGACAATGAATTTAAAGGTGTTAAAGATAAAAAAAAAAGTGGAGAAAATTATGCACTCCCAACTAAACGTTACAATGGCTCGGTCAGGACATAAGAAGCCTTATGTTCCTCTCAACAGATCGGAAAAACTAAGAGATGAAAACACAAAGATGGAAAACTAATCAAGAGAAGCAGACCAAAGAAAATATCAGAGAAGCTTATAGAAGATATGAAGCACAACAATGAAGACACCCGGGATTGAAATGAATCGCATGTAGCATTGCTAGGGTTTGAAATGAATCCTCTCAAGGGATTAAAATGAATCCTACAAAATTATTTTACAACCAGTTTTACTCCTTATTGTTAAATCAACATACATTTGTCCTCGTGAGCTTATGTCAGTTGGTATGGATAATGCATAATATATGCAAGGTCGGGGGTTCAAATCCCAGCCACCACAAAAAAAAATCAACATATATTTTTAAATAATATTTTGCAGGTAGGTTTAGAAAATTCTGAAATGTTGTTACATAAAAAATGAGCTCATAAGTTGCCTCCAATGTTAAAGATTCTCTCAAATGTGCTTATATGAGGGGACAAAAAGAATATGATGAGTTACATGAGATGTGTATGATTATGAAAGAGGAACTCACAATCTGCTCATGCATTTAAATGCCTTGTTATGCCTCCGTGCATATATTTTGTGTGCAATAGATATCAAACAAATTGAAGATAGTGAGATCAGTTACAGACTTATAAAACATAGGAATACTTGTATGATGATGAAATTTGTGTCTCAAACATCATGAAAATCGCTTGCTTGGATCAAATGTAACCAAACATATGATGTTAGAGGAGTTAGAATCTTGAATGGTCCAGCAATTTCATTAGTCTCTAAAGGGAAGCTTTAGTCCCAAGAAAAGTTGTACTTTGTATACAAATATTTAATTGATTGAAAATAGGGTTGTCATTTGAGAGAAAATGTTATTTTGGTTAATATTTTAGAGATCATTGTAATTTATATTAGTTACTAGAATAAATAGATATGATTCAAGAGTAATAATGGTAAGAACCATATGAAATGTATCTAAGGAAATGCTGAAATGTATGAAATGCAACTAAATTTTGTCATTAATTCAACTCTCTTGAAGTACAAGGATATTGCTAGAGGCACCTAATAATTGGCTAAGGTAAATCACTAACAGCGACTAATGTAGTCTTTTTTAAGTAGAAATTTACGGTCCTCTTTGTAACAATCACGCGAAAAAATTTGCCAGTCGCATTAATCTTCCTATAACATTTTTTTTTTAGAGGTTCCTATAACATGTATTATTTTCACTTAAGAGTATCATTTTAAATAAAATGATGTCTTGTTATGAGAACAGTGAAAGAAAACTGTCCTTCATACTTCTAGAGCAGCCTCATAGATAGAACTAACCATCCAGAATGAAACAAGAGAGGAAGTGAAAAACAAAAGTTTTCCAATCTCTACAAATACAGCACAACAAAGATGGATAGGGAAGGTATATAAAATCAGTGAAAGAACTTCATAAAATAACATACCATAAACTAACTTTTCTTTTGCTATTAAATTTTTGCAAGAAAATTTCTCTACACAGCACACCAACTTTCCATAACTGAATCGTCACAGTAACTAAGATTAAGTCTATTACAATCCTGCAGTTTAAAAATCCTAATAAGACCTACTTAATTTCAGTTTCTTTGGTAGTTAATCGCCTTTTCAAGAACTAGATTCCCTAATGATCACCTCAGCTTACAAAGGCAATCTTAATGCTTACACAAACATGCAACACTTCCAACATGAGACTCAAATCTTTCCTGAAGCCTATGAACATCAAACCTTAGCTAATATGTACCCTTTAGTTAGTTAATAAAGATGTAGATTGAACAAGCTACTACTGTAGCGAAAGCACACCAGGAGCAGCAACACTGCAATGAAGTTATGCTCTCTTTATCCAGGACACTTCAACATAAATTCGTGAATATGGGGAATGAGGAAACTTCACTGCTGGTCACTTGTCAGAAAAGGGCAGAACTTATTCTTCGAAGACGGTATTTAGGTTCAGGTGATGATTCAGGTTGTACCCCCTGCTCAAACTCCTGTACAAGGGAAAGGATACACAATAATAATATAATCAGGAATTTGCAGTTGCAGCATGACACGATTCAAGAAAATCTTGCAATAATTAACAAAAAATTCAGTTTTATAGTACTTAAATAATCTTCACTTGTTATTTATGCCTTTGGAAAACATGTACAAAACGATGCATCAATCATGATTGTAGTCAAAATATTAAACACAACGAGTTTGTTGCAAACTCGGTAAGAAGAGAAGCACAGTAACACTTATATGAATGCAGATGATGACACGTGATACAGGTGTGAAATTAATGGAAAAAGGAAGTTGAATTTTTTGAAAACAGAGACTTGTGGCAGTCCACAGGTAAAGTCAATATTCTCAAAGGTCCCGAATATAGCAAAGGTGCAACTGCAGATGAAATATATTTAGATTATCTACAAGGGTGTATACGCAAATACACTGGAAAAGAAATGCTATCAGATGAGCAATTTTTGTAGGATCACATTACCCGAAATGCAAACCTTTATACAACTTTACTTAAGTTACAAACGACAAGAGCCTAAACAACAAACAGCACTGACATTTCACTAGCTCGCAAAGCATTCATTTTTACTATGGGTGCATCTGATATGAAAAAAAACTAAAGGGACCAGACAACACAAAAGTCAGTGTTCCATGTTTTATTTAAAAAAACAGTCATAAAACAAGATAAAACGAGGGATTAGCTACAACATAAAAACCCAAAATCGTTTTTCCGCAAGCTATGGGATTACGGGACAGCTAAAAGTCCCAATGACAAACTACATAAAAGACAAAAATAATCATTTTTATTGCCTACTTAGTAGATAATAAAGGTATCCTCTCTCTTATCAATGCTACTCCAAAATAAAACATTTAAAAGATATTTCACCATATTAGGATCATACCATCAAATCATATTTCAGCATCATTACCATAATAATTAATACATTCATTGACAGTGAATTGTAAAAGAAAAACCATTTACAAATGTTGATTGATTAGGCAAAAGACGGGTAGCAGAAAATCACCAAGATACGTTTGAAGTTACATTTCAGATAGTTGTTAGATCACTAGTTAAAAACAAGTTTTTTCTTTATGCAAAGCCTTTTCAATGCAGCTTATCCAAATTGAATGACAACTGAAATACACTGCGTCAAAAAAATATTGAAGCCGTGGAGAAGCAAAAACAAATCCACCAGAATTAAAAATCTAACGGCTGAAAATGTTTAAACTTGTCTTTATAAATTAGTTTAACATAGAAAGAAAAAAAAATTCAAATGTTGAGATGCACTACATTTGTGAAACAACAGCGGAGGACCTTGATCCATGGACAACCATCATGGAAATTTCCAGGTCAGATTATTGATTTATAAAGAAAACAAAGATGCCTATGGAAGGAAGCCGTACAAAAAGGATACAAATCATAATTGTAGAACATGAAGCCTCAAAACTCGTCATGAACGAAAACCATTGGTTAAGACAAACATGCCCGGGATATGAAGTAATTGGTCCTTTATAGAATACAGTACAGAACTCGGAGGATCAAATCATAAGGTGCTCTACTAAATGCTACTAACATACAGTAACGCATAACATTAGAACATATCATCAACATATAATGTACAAACACAAATGAAGAAAAATGATTCATTCACTAATGTGAAATACATAATAATGGAAACAAGCAAAAATTTGTCAATGTATTATAGTGCCTGGAAAGAAAAAAAAGGAATACTGGGAAAATATCATATTATTCACTACAGCATATATAGAAAAGGGATTTATTTGTGTATAAATGAAGTGAATTTACAACACAAACACATGAATTTTACAGGCCTTATATAGAACGGTATAGAATAAACATTGTGAAGCTTAGAAAAGCTCATTCATACTTCTTACATTGCTGTAATGTAAGGTATTTTCTCTGTTTCTGTTTCTCATGGTAAAAAGTTAACATACTCACTTAGCAGGGTATAAAAGTAACATCTTGCCCTAGCACATGGAATGTACTTCTCTAACCTTAGAGTGATTCAAGCTTTTAATTGTTAAGGGTGTGTTTGGATTGAGGGTTTAGGAGGGGAAGGGAGGGGAGGGTTTACTTTTCTTTTTTAAATTACGGACTATATAACATGTTTTTCTAAAATAAATCAAGTGTGATTGAAGTATTATATGATCGTTTATTATGTTAATATGTTAACTTTTTAAAAAACATTTCATAGATTCCGTAATTTAAAAATGAAAACTAAACCCTCCCCTCCCTTCCCCTCCTAAACCCTCCATCCAAACACACCCTAAATGTTCTTAGCTTCACTCTGTCACTCGGTCCATATTTGGGAAGGTCTGAAGGAATTGGCCTTTTCTGCTTTATTCCTAGTTTCCTTCTCCTTTAGTTATATTTTAATTATGTTTTACTGTTGCAACTTTTTTCATTTATTAAGAATATTTCATCCTCTCCTTCAAAAATAAAAAATTCATCCTCACACCCCAATGAATCGAGTTCACGTCTCTTTATTAGTAATTCTTTTCCTATAAATAGAATATTACCTTATACTGTGATTCTGATTTCTAAATGTCGGTGAGACATTAATCATTCATACACTACAAGTCTTTCAGATTTCAATAAATTTTAAGTATTGAAAATGTTCACCTTCACATGAATGAGAAAGTACTCGCACAACAGACAAACTAGCTTGAGCTACAAAATAACAGAGTTTCTACGAAAAGATAATTTAACAGTCTCTAGACACGCTTATAAACTCATCAAACAGCAAACACTAAGTAGGGGAAAAATGAATGAGATCTTGCACCTTCTCTTTCTTGAGCTGCATATTTTGCTGTTCTAGCAGAGTAACCTTGGTAACCAGTTCATTATGGTAAGCCTACACCATCAAACATTTATAAGTGACAAAACAAATATATTCCAACTAAGGAAAATGATGAATAGACCGATACAATCAATTTATTTCAAGCTTATTACTTTACATAACGCATAAAGGCCAAACCTGTTTTCTTGCACGTGAACGCGCGGCAGATTCCCTATTCTTGATTTTCCTTCTCAGCCTCCTTTCCAAAGCCTTCTCATATGCATCCGGAGCATCCCTTTTGCGACCTGGTTTTGCATCCGACAAACTACTAATTGAAGAAGAGGATACCAAGCTTGTTTTCGGTTGAAAGCTTTGAGGAATAGCGGTATCCATTGCATCCAACCCCACCGTCGGACTAATAGAAGCTCCAGCAAAAAGCCCTGCTTGCACTAAGAAATCTTCCAAAGTCGTACCACCAAGACTCATTTCCATATCCTCAACTTTCACATCGTCTCCATACTGTTTCTTCTGACCTAGCTGGATTTCTCTCCATACATCATCCACCGTCTTCCCACTCAAAGCACGAGCCAATGTCATACTAGCCTGCCGTTGAAGAGAAGACGATGACGAAACCTGTTCACTCTCCATCCCTACAACCTTATTTCCTTCAGCAGTCCACACATTCTGAAGAAGCTCGTCAAGATTCATGCTCCCTAACGGCTTCCCTAAATCTCCTAGTAGACTATTAACCTCATCAAGAGTTAGACCATACCATGAATTTTGCTTAACTAACTGATTAGCTTGTAAATGAGACTGTTGCCCATTACTTTGAGAACCCATTGTTTGAATCCCCATTCAACACACTTTCATTTCAACACAAAACCTGTCATCATCACAATCAGTGCTTTATCAAAATCATCACCGACCAAACCACAGGCCCTAGAACAACTTACTTTCCTAAAAAAAAAACACCAAATCATTGACTAGATTTTTTTTTTTTTTTGGAAACTCAGTATCCAGCCCAAAGACCGACAAATCCGGGGGACCAATCACATCGTCCACTAGCCGGGGAGCAAAGCTCTATATGGAACGGCCCAACACAGGAATTGTAGGCCCCTAGGGATTCGAACCTAAGACCTACAGAGCACCACACTTCCAGGTCCAAAGCCTAGATTCTTCTTTTTCTTAAACAAATTCCCATACTTTTTCCAACAAACCTAACACTCAATCCAACCTTATTGCAAGCCCCATGTTGTGTTACATCAGCTGGGCAAAAACATGACAAAAACTACTCACATTGAACAATTGAATACAAATTTTCCATTTTTGTACACTTTTTACCACCAAGTTTTAACCTTTTTAGGAAATACCACAAATCATGATCAACCCCATTAATAAAAATCATTCATTATATGAAGAAGAAAAAAAATACACAGAAATCCATGAACATAAAAAAGAAGAGGACCGAGTAATTATTACCTGAAGGAGAAGAAATAGGATCTGAAACCCAATAATCTGAACAAGTTAGAGGAAGAAACCCATTAAAGTATGGATTTTTTTTGGTGGGGTGTCTTCAAATCAAACTCGAATTTCGAGCAAAAGTGGAAGAAAAACACAGAACAGAAAAGGAACGTTGCAGCAAATTTTCAGTGTATTGAATTCAGACAGAAATGTTGGATTTTGATGATTGTGTAGTTTGTTGTGTCTGATCAGAAATGAGATTAGTATTTTTTCTATCATGAGAAATAATTTGGAAAAGTAGTACAATGTTGAAAGCGATGGTGCTTCTATTTGATTAAATTAAAATGAGTTTATGATTTTATAAATTTTTCAAATTTTGTTTTTATTTTTTCTAAAAAATTTATGTAATTTTTTGTCTCTAATTATTATGTGAATTTTTTTTTTACAAAATGTTGATTGATTGATATGTACCCTTCAATTTTTTAATAATATTTTGAAGAATATGAATAAGTTATTTAAATTACGATCTTGTTTAGGGATGTTTTGAACAATTGGCGCGTAATCTTCAACTATCATTTCCATTTGTGGGATCCTAAACCTTTTAAATTCCACAATATCTAGTTGGACCGTTCAAGTTTTTTTTGAGTTGGTTCTTCAAAGTTGGAATTCTTCTAACCATTCAGGTTGGACAACTTTCACTCTTATAGAAAGATTGAATGACATAAAAGGAGTGCTTAAGCGTTGGAGTAAATAAGTGTTTGGTAATCTATACTTTCGAATATATAAACTCGTAGATTAGATGAATTTGTTATATTGTTAAGTGGAGGCATGTGTTTTGTCTTTTGTCGATAGTGCAGCATGTAGTAAAGTTAATGTAGACCTGTAGGAGCTGTTGAGAATCAAGGAGGCCCAAGTTTTTTAAAAATTTCATGTGAGGTTGAAGGAAGGTGATGCAAATTTCAAATTCTTCCATTTAAGTGTGAAGTAGCGTGGTAGAAAGAATTATATCCTCGCTTTGAATGTGAACAAGAGGTGGGTAAAAGGAGGTAGTGGGGGTTTGTGAGGAGGTTGTGTGGTATTTTGCAAGGTTTGGTTTGCTATTATAAATCCGAAAGAGAATCAAACTTTATCCGGTCCTTTTGGTGTTGGAGAGTTAGAGAATGTTGTGATTTCCAATGATACGAATAAGAGTCCATGTCCGAAAGATTTCAATTTATCCTTCTTTAAAAGATTTTAGCCTTATCTTAAAGGTGATGTCAGGATCATGGTTTCTCTTCCTTTTTTGTGACCTTGATCCCAAAGGTTGCCTAAACTCAAAAGCCGAGTGTTTTTCAACCCAACTATTTGTTGTGGTCTCTTGTGAATTGGTAGCTAGATTTTGGCCAATAGATTGGTGGTGTGATGGATAAGTTAATATCCCCTGATGAGTAGGATTTTCTCAAATGTATGCTTTTAGTAGATGGTGTGGTTGTTGTGAATGAAATAGTTGACTTGACAAGGAAATCCAAGAATGATTACCCCATTTTTAAGATTGATTTCGAGAAGGCATGTGACTGATAAGTTAATGTATGCGTGTCTATATTAATCTTAAAGTATCTAATTTTTAGTGGAAAAGGACCTTGGTAATTTAGAGTTTGACCGAGAAGTAATAAAAACCCATAACACCAACATTCTATTCTTGATGTTGTCTTTCTTTCAAGTCCTAAAGCATGATCATATTTGCTGATTTTAGCTAGCTGCTTGATTCTCACGTGTTACCTTGCAAACAAAAATATCTGCACCAACAACTAATTCATGTATTGATATACAAGTTTGTACTATTTGTACCATACAATCATGTTTTAACTCTATCAGTTTATTAGTCCTTCTCGTTAACTGATTAGTGTGTGGTATAATTATAAAATAAAACTTTTTTTTTTTGACAAAATTATAAAATAAAACATATTTTCCTTTTATTTTGGAAACAAATATGAACCCTATCTTATACAACTCGTATGGTCAAAAATCATATCCTATAAAATTTGTGCGCGTTGAAGCTTATAAATTATCTTGAAAAATAAACACCCATACCGTACAATTTTCAACTCTTTCTATTTTTTTATATTTTGTATGTTGTTGTGATGTCCACTCTGAGGAACATCTTTGGATCTTTATTTTTCAGCAGTCATATGTTGAGGGCTCAGTCTAGGGTGGGAGACCTTGATAGGTCTCCTACCGTGAGTGAGCATGTTGTCTATCGGCTGTCGTGAAATTGCCGCTTGTTGCTTTCAAACATTACAATGGGCATACATATTTTATAGTCCATTTTTTATTCCCTTCTATGCAAGATTCGATTAAGAAAATCTAGCCAAGAGAAATAAGTGGTTTGGTTGCTTGTTTTGTAGCATAAGACTTGGTTTTGGATCTTGTTGAATCTCTTGTGGATTAGTATTTTGTTGGTATAATGTTACGTACCTATGATTTGGATTAACTTGTTTTTTAAAATCAGATTCAAAACAAAGAACACAAAGACAAATCAATTATTCTGATTGAAAATTAAATTAAAAAATATATAATAAAAATGATAAATGGGTAAAAATGAGTGAAACAAAGTATGTAGGATGAAGGAGAGAGAGTCTATCCATGGTCAATCAAACTTGCAGAAACAACCGAAGAAGAAGAGGTGAGAAAATAGTAATTGATTGTGTGTGGTCGGGTGTACGATACACCTGCAACTTTTTCACTCTCTCGCCGTAGGAGACATGTTAATGTCTCCCACTGTAGAAGGCGCCATATGTTGAGGGTTTTAAAAGAAAAACTTAGCATAACAATATAAATAAATATTGATCAAATCATTAATCACAAATCAAATGTCACATTAAAGATTTTAGAACTACCTCTTGAAAAGTGTTTTATCTTTGATCACGAGTGCAAAAAATATCGGCGTCTCTACTTAATCTAAGCGTGTACAAAACGAAATATGGTGTTATCCATTTCATGAGGGATGTGACGAGTAGAAATACTTGAGGATTGTGCTTTACTTCTATTTATATAAATGAGTCGCTAAAACTCAAAACAACCTCATATTTAATTAAAGTAATACAAAATATTAATTAGATAAATCATATTGATTCCGATTTATTGTCAATCATCGTTTATTTAAGAAAATCATATTTAATAACAATAGATTATATATGTTAACATATTGAATAATATTTAATACAATTAAGGTCTATTTAAATTAAATATTTTATAATTTAATGATTTGTTTCATTGTGTGTGTTTTACTCTATGTGTGTGACTCTTTGAGTCATTCTTCAAACAATATGTTTTGTTGGCCGCAATATCCAAAGTTAATGATTTTAGGATCCTTGAATATCTAATAGTTTCTAAGAAATGATTCATGTTTTTTGAAGATGCAATCTAAAAAGATGATCATTTAGGAAGACCAAGACTCAAAAAAGATCGGGAGGTTTTAACTAGTTAATCCTAAGGATTTTCAGGTTAAGAAGTTTGAGAAGAAGAAAAAAAGAAGTGTGTTGTGTGTGGTAGTGAAAATGAAAGAAAGTCAATTAAATATGCGAAAAACAATTGAGAAATCAAGAGTTTAAATGGAATAAACTATTTTGTCGAAGGTAAAGATCAAATCATTTGATTTTAACTATAATTTATTATCCTCCATTGCACTCTAAGATGTTACATACGAGATTTGTATTGTAGAAATTTAGGACCAGAGCTCTACCCACATCGAGGCTTTGTGCCATCACTCTAAAACACTTCACCTGTATAGGCCTCAAGCTTGAGGGGCTCGTGTACCATTATAAACTATTGGGCTCGTATTCCGCCCACAACTTGTATGGATCATAGATCCCATGTTTGAGCACCCGACCGAATATTTGACCATTAACATGTGTATATCCATCGCCCTCACTCGCACTCTCAGTTTCATACATGTACTTATTATGAGTAAAATGGTTCCAACCCAAGTTGTGATGTGCTTCACCGAAACCAGAGGTACGGGTAGTTTGTATATGTTATGATTTTTACGAGGAGTTTGTCTTCAGTATTTATAGGAAAACAGCCCTAACGGAAAGCCGAAATGTTTTCCCTCCATATCCCACGTCAACTTTACATGTTTCTCACCTCTATCTCTTGAGTTATTGGTCGTGTGAAAGTGGAGAGGGTAGACTTGGTTGAAGTTGGCTAGGACTTCGGGCTTGAGTCACAAGAATCCACTAGGTGTCGCACATGAACTATAGACATGGCTATGGAATCATGTATGTTATGTAGGGATTGTACCCATGTGGTGAGCACATGGTAGGTTTATTTGTGGGGATTACACGCTTGTGACGAACATGTCCACCTAGTCTTGTGTGATTTACTGCTAATGGCAGTACACAACTTCCAAGCATGAGACCTGAAAGGGTGAAGTGATTGATCATGGTGTTATCTAGCCATCTTCTAAGATGGCGGTACAATACCTATTTTACATGTAAGTCATACGTTGGCAATGGATATTAAGGAACAGTGATCACATAAAATGCGACATGGAGGGTTAATCAAACATAAAACATGGCACGTCCAACTAAACCTAGTATGGAGCTAACTAGAACTATATATAAACGATATAAAAGGAGACTATTGGATATGACATAATCTTGTATACTATATATAAAGAAAACTACCCTTTTAGCTCTTTTGGGCTAGATTTTCTCTTTTCCAAAATTACCCTCAATTTTCAATACATAACACATGTAACAAATAGATAAAAATAAATTTAATTTAAATATTAAATAAAATGTAACAAACACGATATAAATATATATATGAATTTTTTCCTTTATCATTTAAAAAGTGTAACAAACTAAATGAGTATATTTATATTTAATTTTTCATTATCCCAATTACACTCTTAAACAACTTTTTCTATAATAAAGATTGTTGTTGGTGATATTAAAAAAATAAAATTAGATTATATATATTTTTGTTATATTGTCAGTGTCATAAAAATATATAATCATGGTTAGTTTGTTTTATTATAACTTGAAAACGACAAACATTTATATTTTTAGTTTTAATCAAACACTAACGCAGTAAAAAGAGCGGAAAGACATGCACGTGAGTGCCCGTCTTTTCGCTAGTTCTCATGAGAGAAATGTTGGGATCATCCCCACTACTAACACACTCTTTTAACACATTAAAGGATAATTAGACATGTCATCCACCTTTTTATTCATTTTACCTTGTGACCGATTTCATCTTTGGAATGCTCCCGTTTATTTTACCTTTTTATTATCAAATTAAATTTTAACTCTTCATCTTATTTGATAAACATCCCTTACAACCAGGGTCTCTCCAGTTCTCTATCAAGTTCTCAGAGGTCAAAGAAATTGGTTGCTTTCATCCAAATGACTAAAACTACAAAATGTTCTCCAAATCTTAAAAAAAAAATATGATATCACAACAAAAAATAACAATATTCAAGGTTTTTCTACTTCCTTTAAAGACAACCATCATCTTAAAAGTTTGAGTAAATTAGACTCTCCTCCCCTCAAAGATGTTTGAATTACACACTCCTCCCTTCTTATGTTAAAATATACATTTTCTTCTCTCGAAAAGAAAAATTTATACTCCACTCCTCTAAAAGATGTTTGAGTTACAACCACTTCCCTTAATAATTAAATATGTACTATACTTTAATATATTTTAACTTAAATAAATATTTTTATGATATATACTAATTTTGAACTACCATTTAAGAAAAATAAATTCAATTCTTTATAATTTAAATGTCAATGATAATTAAATTCAAATATTTTGATAGTAATTTTATATTTTAAAGTATAAAATTAACTTTAAAATAACCATACTTTATTGTCTTTAGTAATTTTTCACATATATTAATTTTATTTTGGGTTGTTTCATATTTTATATTAGGGTTTAAAACTATATGTTAATGAAATTGTCAACAAAAATAGCAAAAAATATGTATTCAAATTTTGATTATATTAAAATAGACTCGCAATGTTTTTTTTTTCAAATTATGTTAGATTTTTTTTTTCTAGATTATTAGACATAAAAATAAAATATTGAGGGATTAAAGTGTATATTTTAACATAAGAAGAGAGAGGAATGTAATTAAAGCTTCTCTTAGGGGAGAGGAGTGAAATATTTTCTAATATATTTTGATTAAGAGATGAGGGAAGTGTATATTTTAACATAAGAGAGGAATGAAGTGTAATTCAAAGATGAGGAGTGTAATTTACTCTAAAAGTTTTTATACAAGCACCAACATGCCAAACCGTGAAGCAGCCCGGAGGTTGCAGATCCCACCACAAAATTTCCTTTGAATAGTTAAACCTAAACAAGTTCTCATCATCTTTACCATAATTATTAGTAAGAATATTATTAGTAAGAATGGTATATGTCTCATCACACATGTACTTGTTGCCTATCAATCCCATAACTTGATTTTTTTTAAATTACCAAATTTAAGGAGACGAATCACAACTGGACAGTAATGAGACGAGATGAGTAAGATCAAATAAGAAAGATAAATCTCTTGTGTTATAAGGAGTCCTGGACAGATAAGAAGGATAAAAGTCATGAATAAATTAAAAGAAGAAGATGTCATGGAGAGATGAGATGAAGAAGTGGTCGTGAAATTTTTGTTTATTTTTTTTTTACTTAGTCATAGAATTTGTGTAGAATGAGGGTTGCAGTTGAATTATTAAAAGAAAATGTTACTTAGCAATTGGGGCTTTCGATTACCAATAAAAAAAATAAAATAAATTATCAACGTATCTAATTATTATTGATGTATGTTAAAAATTGTGCGACCTTACCATTCTGCTTCTCATGAAACCCTGGAAGTGCTTAACCTACTTAACAAATGCATTCACTTTAGGTAAACCAACTTTTTTTTATCCATATCATATGCAAACATTCAACCATAAACAACAAGACAAAAAAGGATGATTATACAAATTACCCTAAAACATACGAATTCAAATAGAAATCACTTACATGCATAAAGTAAAGAAAACTTTAAACACTAACCCTAATAAATTCCTTACAAGATATATAAAATGTACCAGAAGACAAAACAAATATTACATGCAAAAAGGGAAGAATATTCTGCAAAACCATAAAGTAAATTCAAAAGAAAGACACAAATAAATTGTTAAGCAACAACTAACAAACCTAATTGAATTATGCTCTTCACCATGGACAAAACACTTCCGTCCTGCAACCATGCTAAAAATACCTCTGCGTTAGTTAAGT
Source organism: Medicago arabica (assembly GCA_946800305.1). NCBI lineage: Eukaryota > Viridiplantae > Streptophyta > Magnoliopsida > Fabales > Fabaceae > Medicago > Medicago arabica. The sequence goes on from OX326970.1 coordinate 6,742,510, forward strand.
AACGTAAGTGTTAAACTCTGCATTATTTAACTAACGCTATGTGAGTTAATTAGCGCAGCGTTAATTAACTCACGCTACGTGTTGTCTTAAACAAGGCAGAACACCTCATTTCTCATCTAAAATCTCAAAAAATCTCTAAAATTTCTCTCAAATCACCAAATCCAAAATTTCTTCAAGTTCAAATCAAACAACACTCCAATAACAAGTAAGTTTTGATAATCAAACACCATTAACATTTTATGTTTATATGTTAGATTTTTTCTCTTAAATTAGAATTTTTTTAAATTTAGGGTTTGTTTAAATTTTAGTTTTTTTGACAAGAAATTTTAACACCCCGTTCACCCAACGACGTAATAATAAAGATAATTATATCAGAGTATTTCAACAACGGAGTATTACACTACTTTTCAAAATTTCATAAATAGGAATAAACTATTTATTTCAAAACAACATAAATTCTCATAAACTGCAGCGGAATAAATCTTAAAAAAATATAATTCAACGTCAACATAATCCTGGCACAAAAGCCTCAACAGTTATAAAATATTATTTTCAACAATAATAAACTCCCACGACATAGTCTTTTCATAGATAAGATACATAAAAGAATAAGGAAACATTCGCGACGACCCCCATCCTAATATGTATCAGAGCCCTAGACACAGAGTCAATCATCCTACTAATCTTCGTTACCTGCAAGTTATCCATAGGGAAGACAACGTTTTCAAGCAGAAGGGGTGAGATACACGATCAATAATAAATATATATAATTCATCAAATCAACGAAACAACAACATCTTACAATATGCATTATTCAATTCATATATAATGTGAATAAATATACACATATATAATAGCAACATAATTATCTTCAACAACATTAAACAACAGCAACAACAATGTCATTATCAGCAATGAACACCAACGACATGGCCGACGACAACGACTACGACAATGCGACATCGACAACGACAAATGCATTATGCACGTGGTACCATTTTACGCGCGTTGAATGCTAAGCATTCCAGGGCATAAGTCCCCAACAGTTGGATGGTTAAAACATCCCAGGGCATAAGCCCCCAACGGGTGAATAATAAACATTCCAGGGCATAAGCCCCCAACGGTGTGAATGCTAAGCATTCCATGGTATAAGCCCCCAACAGTTATGAGTATGCAAATGGACTCGACTTGTGTATATCAACATACAACTCAACAACATCTACGACAACAACATATGTGCATAATCATTTATGACACACTCTACAACTTAGTCAAAATCTGACACAACAACTCTTACGACAGAATTCATCAACATAGCACATATACATTAATAAACTACATTCATATCAAACAAAAACATTCTTCAAAAACAACGCAAGTGTGGTCAATAAGACATAAGCCAAATACTCATAAAACACTTCAACTAAATTCCTAAATACCTAAGTTTGAAGTTGGGAAACTAACCATAAGTTTTGGACTAACTCAGAATTAGTTATGCTAAGTTTTCTTAAAATTTTCTGAATACCCACTTGGACTATTTTCATTATAACTCAAAATCTAAAAATCATTTACACGTCAAACCAAGACCATTAGAAAGCTAACTCAATTATCTACAACTTTCATGTTTACACCGAAAGCTAATCCAAAACAGAAACGTGTGAAAAAGACACAAGAACGCGAAACAGGAAATGCTGTCATAGAGCATCTCGCTTAAGCGAGACAAATCTCGCTTAAGCGAGATTCACGCCGAGAGAAACCCCAATTTCGCTTGTGAGTTCGCTTGGGGCTCGCTTAAGCGAACTGGACCCCGTTTTTTGACGATTTCTCACCATTTTTCACCCAAAAACCCAAATTTTGATCCCTTAATCTCCAAAAATGATTTACAATGATGTTTACAGGTCAAATAGGCAATATAGAAATCAAAACAACATAGGAACATGCATCAAACAACACAATTCATCTCATTTTATCAATTAACATAAACTTTCTAACCCTAACTCAAGAACACAACAATTCATCAAATTTCAGAATTATATACATTATTAGTGAAAAGAATCTCACCCTTACCTTAATTCAGCAACAATTGAAAGCCTACAACAATTTTATCCCTTCCTAGCTCTCCTTCTAGCCCTCTTGGTTTTTCTCCTCTTTTTCTCAAAAACTCTCTTTTTCTCTACTGTACGTGAAAATGTTTGTCTGACTCTTTCCTTACTAACTCCCAAAACATAACCCCCTTTTTCTTTCCCTTAACTCCCACTTAATCCACATAATTACAATTAATCCCCTTTAATTCTAAATAAATATTATTACTACTTTTTTCTATTTCTCATATTTTATTTAAATAATAAAACAACTATATAATAAAATAACACATGATATATATATCACACATGAATCATATATTTTCGCATAAAATCATATATATATCAAATAAGTCATGCAAAATCATATAACCAATATTCAAACATCATTTAAAATAATAGAATTAAAATGAGGTGTTACAGAAATCATACAATGTTTACATGAAAATGACCTGTGTTGCTTAAATGTTATGTTTGTATGTTTATGTTGTAGGTTTTGAGTTTTAGAGAATTTTTTTGGATTTAGGGTTTGTTTAAATTTTGATTTTGCTTGCAAGAAATGATACAATGTTACAAGCAAATGACTTATGTTGCTTAATTATGGTAAGATGTTTGCATGTTAATGTTGTAGTTATTAGGTTTATGTATAATTTGCACTCCAAGTGTTTGATGAAATGTTTGAATAAATTTTTCATTGATTGTTTTTAATTTCTTATTGTGTAGATTTGAAACAATGGTCGAGTGGATCGACGTTCGTGCAGAATTCAACGACGGAGAACCTCAGAGGTTGAAGGTTTGATGCCTTGGTATAACGCTAAGAGGTCTCAAGGATCAGCTTAATGAATTCAACCAAGGAGTCAACGAGGAATACATTCGGTACAAACGTTCAACACTCGACGATGGGAGAATATCATTCACTTGGGTGGAATTAACGAACGACGAAAACGTGAAGACCATATTTTGGGAGCACAACAGTTCCAGTGGATCGATATGCGAGGAACGTTGGTGAGATCAACTGAAGATATCATCAAAGTCTGATTCCGCCATAAGATCGTGATTGAGTAGAGAATGCACCTTCCAACTAGAACAATTGTCTTACTCTTGATGAGGCAATTCAAACTTGTTAAACGACAGAACTTCAACATTCGTCCGAAAGTTCTTTTGTTCCATTCAAAAGGTTAAATTCTTATTGGCTTCGTTTAAATGATGATATTGAAGTGTCAAGGTCTGGACCTCATTCCGTTGACACTTGGATACTATCCTTTAAAACCAAGACCAACAAGAATTTAACCTTTTGAATGGAACAAAAGCACTTCTGGACAAATGTTGGAGTTCTGCTGCTTAGCAGGTTTGAATTTGCCTCATTTAGAGGTAAGACAATTGTTGTATTTGAAAGGTGCAATTCTGAATGTAATGTCATATAATGATATGCCATATTTAGGAACTTTATGTAATGTAATCTAGCTTTTACATTATGATATCGAGTTCGATGTGATAACATATATAGTTGATTATTTATGTAATATAATGTAACTTTTATTCGAATTTATTTAATACGCATCTTTATTCGAATTTATTTATTACAATTCATTATTCGAATTCACGCTAAGTTTAATTAGTCTTTATTCGAATTTATTTATTCAATATGCAATAACAAAATAAATTCTTTATTCTAAATTCTTTATTTGCTATATTCTAGTTTATTTATGCACTTAAAATAAATTCGAAATTTGAAAATAAATTCGATTTTACTCTAATTCAATATTTATTCTAATTTATTTATTCATTAAATACAAATTAGAAAATAAGAGCAAATATAAAAAGAAAAACAACATCTCATTTTATTAACCAACTTCATACAACAATTGATACATTGTTACATTGATACATTTATTCAAATTCATTAAATAATATACTTATTTTCTTTTTACCAATTTTATCGCAAGAGTTAATCACTTTCCCAAGTCGGCTACTCACTACTTTACCCCAAGAAGCCTGATCACTTTTGCCCCCAAAGATACTATTGAAAGAAACAAAACAGAAAAGAAATAGAGGGAGAGAGTGAGGAGGGAGAGAAAGTGAGATGATGTGAGGAAATATGGAAGTATGGAGGGGTATTTATAGGTGGGAATGGTAGTATACGTTATAAAAAAACATAAATGTTGTAAAAAAAAACATGTAAATGGTGTAAAAAACGTGTAGATTAAAAGTTGAAAACTGACCACCATCCACAAAAATGTGTGTTTTTGAGTTCTGACCACTGACCAATGTGCGTGAGTTAACTCGCGCACAAGCCAGTGGTGTGTGACTTAAGTCACACATAGATTATAGCGTGACTTAACTCATGCAGAGACACTTTTGCCCCCAAAGATACTATTGAAAGAAACAAAACAGAAAAGAAATAGAGGGAGAGAGAGAGGAGGGAGAGAAAGTGAGATGATGTGAGGAAATAAGGAAGTATGAAGGGGTATTTATAGGTGGGAATGATAGTATACGTTATAAAAAAACATAAATGTGGTAAATAAAACGTGTAAATGGTGTAAAAAACGTGTAGATTAAAAGTTGAAAACTAACCACCGCCCACAAAAACGTGTTTTTGAGTTATGACCACTGACCAACATGGATGAGTTAACTTGCGCACAAGCCAGTGGTGTGTGACTTAAGTCACACATAGATTATAGCGTGACTTAACTCATGCAGAAACATTTTTGGAAATCATGCAGAAGGGGAGTGATTGTGTAGGGGAGAACACTATTCAACCTAATTTCTCATGGGCCAATTTCTTCTTCTTATGTAAAAGCCCGGCCCAAAAGTATATAGTATTAATATATAATAAATTTTTTCTCACCATCGTTCTCATTATTACAATCACTTTCTTTCTCTCTTCACATCATATCCACTAATTTTCCCCTTTCTCTCTCTTTCACCAAACCCTAACCCTAATTTCGATTCAATCACTGCCATGGCCAAGAAACGAAAGCTTCGATCTTCTGACCCTGAACCCACCAAACAAGCCGAACCCGAACCACAACAAGAAGAAGTACCCGAAGAAGAACCAACAGCACAAGAAGAAGAAATCACACCGATTGAAGAAGATCAACCTCAAAACGAAGGAGAAGGTGAAGAAGAACCAGAAGAAGAGGTAGCAGAAGAAGAAGAGGATGATCAACAAGGAGAAGACGAAACCCTACAACAAGATGGTGGTGAAGCTTTAAACAACGCCGCCGCCGCCGTTTCGGAGCAGACTGTGACGGTGGAAGCTAACGGTGGTGGTGAAAACAATAGCGAAGAAGAGGAAGATCTTGAATTGGAAGATGAACCTGTCGAGAAGCTTCTAGAACCATTCACGAAGGAGCAATTACACGCGCTTGTGAAACAAGCGATTGAGAAGTATCCAGATCTGTCTGAGAATGTTCGTCAGCTGGCTGATGTGGACCCCGCTCACCGAAAAATCTTCGTTCACGGTCTTGGATGGGATGCTACCGCTGAAACGCTAACCACCACGTTTTCGAAGTACGGTGAAATTGAAGATTGTAAGGCTGTGACTGATAAGGCATCTGGAAAATCAAAGGGGTATGCTTTTATTTTGTTTAAGCATCGGATTGGGTGTCGCCGGGCGTTGAAGCAGCCACAGAAAGTGATTGGAAACCGGACTACTAGTTGTCAGTTGGCGTCGGCTGGACCTGTTCCTGCCCCACCACCAAATGGGCCACCAGTGTCTGAGTATACTCAAAGGAAGATTTTTGTGAGTAATGTGAGTTCTGATATTGATCCTCAGAAGCTGCTTGAGTTTTTCAAGCAGTTTGGAGAGGTGGATGATGGTCCATTGGGGTTGGATAAGGCCACTGGGAAGCCGAAGGGTTTTGCACTGTTTGTTTATAAGACTGTTGAGAGTGCTAAGAAGGCATTGGAAGAGCCAAATAAGACGTTTGAGGGGCATACTTTGTATTGCCAGAAGGCTGTTGATGGTCCTAAGGGATATAACAAGGGTCATTATCAGCAGCAACATCATCATCAGCCGCATCATTCACATCATCACCATCATGGTGGCGGCGGCGGTGGTGGTCACTACAATCCGAGGAAAGAAAAGAAGTATTCACATGGTGGTGGTGGCCCATCACATGGTGGTCACTTGATGGCTCCTACTGGTCCTGCTGCTGGTGGTTACAACGCAGGTGTGCCGCCTCAGGGATTGAATCCGGTTCTTGGACAGGCTTTGTCAGCTTTGCTTGCTAATCAAGGAGCTGGATTGGGGCTTGGGAATCTGCTTGGAGGTCTTGGTGGTGCGCCGGTGAATCAAGCTGGTCCTCCTGCTGCGTATGGTAATCAGGCTACTATGGGATATGGCCAGCCTGGGTTGCAGCCACAGTACCAGAATCCTCAGCTGGGTCAGGGCGGTGGTGTTAGACCTCATCCTGGTCCTGGTGGCGCTCCTTACATGGGTCACTAGGTGAGTTGCTGGTATTTTTTATCCTTCATTCATTTGTTGCTGATTCTGTGTTTATACCAATTCATGTTATTTATGTTAGAGATGTCTGTGAAGTGTTAGGTTTTTGCATGAGATTGTTGAACTTATCTGGTTGGTTTTGGGTGTTTATATACTTGATTGTGTCGGGACTTTGTTGCATCTGCTAAGTGTATTTGCATTCATTTTACTTGATTTAAGCATGCTTTCCAACGAAAAAAGATTGCTGTGTACTTGGTTTAAGCATGCTTTCCAATGAAAAAAGATCTTCGGGTACTTGGTTGCTATCTCTTCTGTCCGTACTCAGTTCACCAGAACATGGCTCTTATCCTTGTTTTGGTTATTGCAGCTACAATATGCTCAATAGTTTAGTTTTTCATAGTATTCACACTGCACACACACCTTGGTTGTTCCTTGTTTTGGATCAACAATGCTCACAATGTTTAGTTTTTCATTTAATTCATACTGCATACACACACTTTAAATTTTCATAATTATTTGGAATTTAATATTTACTTTTATTATGTTAGGATAAAAGAATGAACTTTAACTTCACAACTGTTAATTCTTTTTCTTTTGTGCTCTATTTTCATCAAGTTTCTGTATCTACTTAAGTTCTTTTTGAGAGCATTCACAAGTTTGCGCACAGCCCAACATCTATTACCTTTTTTATTGAATAAACAACTTATAACTATGCTTGGAAATGTTTGAAACAAATACGGGTCTTGAAAATCTATTTTGCAGCATCAGAGGTATGGCTTTTGAGATATCATATTCTCTTTGAAATTAGTCTTTTTAAACTCTATGTATTCACTGTGCAGATACCCTCATAGATGCATCAAACATTTTGTTTTGGACTCTGCTGATTCTTCTGAAGTACCAGGCCCTATTCAAATGCATCTTTTAAATTTGTAATTTTAAATTACTATTTGGTTACGAAAGAACCGGATTCTGAAACCTGTATTTTCTTTCTATCGTAGAAGATTTTTGCCCGATTTTTTTTTAAATCATGTAGTACCTCTTGTTCTTTTGTGGAATCTGAGGAATGTTTTGAATGTTGGGGCAGAAAAAACTTTGTTACAATAATTTATATGTGTGCTGTAGACCTTATATTTATCTGGATTTCTAATTATGTTTTATCATTGTTGTTTAGCTTCATAAAGCATGACTTGGAAATGTGTAAGTTATGAATTTTACATGTCTTTCATTTGACTATGATTTATGAGAATTACCAGCTTTTTTACGAAGTTCAATCAATGTTCTTATCTTAAAGAAAAGAGTTTTGTGGTTCTGGTTAATTTTTATGCTTATGATGTATGCTTATTATAGAGATTATATATATCTCAGCCTGTCTATCATTTGAATGTTTATTTCCATTGGGTCTTTGGACAAACTCATTGCAATTACTTTCCTTGAAATTTTGGGTTGTGGATTTAGCATGATAATGAGTGAAAGATTAAAAATTTCTTTTTTTACTCAAATTGTCTTTTGAAAGCATTCCTCATTTTTTTTCTTGTTAAAAGCAACTTCATATTATTCAACAGAGACGAGCTTTAGAATTTTAAATAAACCATTTTTCTTTCACCTTCCTCAATAAAGGTTTTGATCTCTACCATAAGGCTTTTATCATTTTATATACCCACACCTTCACAAATCCAGCCCTCTTTTTTAGGTACTCAATGGCATGTGTTCCTAATGCCTATTTTTTCCTTTCTGTTTTGCTTTAATAAGTGAAGTCATTATCTATGTAACTTTGTTTAGCAAGTGTTAGGATATCCTAACAGCATATCAATCGCACCATATTTTATTTGCTTGAGAAGTTGGCTTGACAGACACATAGACACTTGCCGCATAACATGCTTGTAAATTAAATCATCTGCATCCACTGATGGAGCTTGCATCCTGCTATTCACTTCCAAGGCTAAAAGTGGCCACACTTGGTGGGTGGTGATGCTCTCACTGCATGCAAGTGTACCCTGGTTTGGAGTAGGAAAATCAGATGGATGCGGTGTTGTCTACGTCTTTTGAGTTCACCATGGGTATGATCTCTCTTTAACTATTGACTGTGTGGGGAAGTTCGGGAACTTGCCTTCTTTAACTTTCAGAATCTCAATTGATTTTTAAAGATATTCTTCAACTATCACCAAGTTGGGCTTAATGAATTTCAGAGTTTCAGTTTTATTGTTTTTTTGGAAGAAAACAAAATTGCCTGATTTATATCTTTTGGGCATTGATGAAGTTGTTCTCTTATACACTGCGGTCGCCAAGTTATTTTTTATTTTTATTTTTAATATAAAACAAAATTGACTGCAAAAAATAGTTTCTGAAAAATATATTATACTTGTATTATAAAAGTACTATTTTTGTACAATGTCAAAATGGTTTTGAGCTGTACATAAGAATGGTTAGTATTTTATTCTGGTATTTTTATTTGGGTCAGGTAGAATGCATAATTTTCACCATATATACAAACATTTTAAATGTTACTTACATTTTTATGTAAAAAGATATCGTATTAGAGATACTGATCAGACTGCTTGAGAAGGATTTCATCTTTGATGTGGTGGTTGGCCGACATGAAACTGTGCCTAGACCTTCAACAAAAAGAAGGTAATATCGGCTTGTCATATTTGATTAATCCACACAGAGCTGACACAGATATGCTGCTGAAGATTACACATAATATTTGGATAGGTCATTGTTTTGATTTTTGTATAGTAACTTCGGATTGGGTCCTTAGTTCTGCAGCTGTATACTAAATTTTGCAGTGTTAATATCAGAGAAATATAAGATGTTCACAAAAAAGGAAGGTAGGGATATACAATAGAGAATATTAAATTGATTGTGGTTTGGCTAACACCCCTTATAACATGCATAAACACACAGCTATGCTATCATAGTATCCCCATTTTTGTAGGGATACATATGCATCCCCAATTTTTTTTTGGGTGCAGAGAGTAACCCCAACTTTTATTTTAAACAGCATATCCCCATTATTAATACTACTAGTTTGTGCAATATTGGGTGTAAAGAGCATAACCCCGACTTTTGTTTGAAACAGCAAATCCCCATTATTAATACTATTTGTGCAATATTGTTGAGTACGCTAATCCCAAGTTTACAAGGTTAAGCGGCAACTAGCAACACAATACAACCTAGTTTTTGTTTTTGGCGAAGCCAGGTTATTTGCATTTCCTTCTCGTGCGGTTTAGTTGATGTTATTAATATATGATCTTTGCCTTATGAAATATAGATAAGAATAAGTTGGAGGGGTCTTCAATTCAATCTATTTGTAGAGCGCATACCATTCTTTTTTTTTTTTTATTGTTTTAACTTTAACTGTTTATCTTCTTCTTTACTCTCCCCTTAAACCTCCCACCACTAACATCTGCTAATATGATTGAGAAAATAATATAGAGTACAATGTTGGCACAAAATAGGGGAGAGCGTTCGTGGTAAGGATAGGGCAACCTCATAAAACTGAATGAGACTGACCACATATAAATCGATAAATAAGCAACCAAGACCTAAAACCAACCGGATAACGATGAAATATAGTGTACAATTGTACACATTTCAAATAGTGGAAATACATTTCTTCATATTAAAATACGGAGACAAACACTTTTAGAATATCAGTTTGATTTGATTTAAAAATGCACTAGGCACGCGGGTGGTCACACAAGCTCTTAGAAGATTATCGAGTTCTATTAATTAAATCAACGATAATTGAACCACGAAAATGGTTTGAAACTCGATTTGATAATCAATTTATTAAATTTGGCTCATAAATTAAATGAGTCTCTTGAGTTAAAAGTTAATCTTGGTTATATATATATATATATAAGTGCAGCTTGAGCGCTCCTTACGGCTAGGGGCGGGAATGAGCCGGGTCGAGCCGGACTTTGGTTAAATAGGTTAGACCTAGTTGAAAAAACTAAAGCCTAAGCATTGGTATTTTACATGTCAAAAACTTTATTTTAGGCCTGGTCTGACCTTTTTAAAAACTTGGTCTGACCTATTAGTCTGTCTAAAAGCCTAGTTTGTTCATCAAATTTTTTCCCTTCAATTTATGCAACATACTTAATATAGAGATAAACCTTAATTACATACAAATTAAACTGATAATTTGTGTGTACCGTGTGTTATCTTTTAATTTATGGTGGATGGTAATTGGTGTGAGTAACTCTTGCCTCGTTAGATGAAGTTCATATGATATATGAGAAAAATACCAAGAGTTGTGTTATATCCAAAATACAAAATAAAATAAAATAAATGTTGAAATAATAATAATAATTGTGGTATGAGAATTTGAAGGACGGTAATTCTTTTTTGATATATATACATATATATATATATATATATATATATATATATATATATAATAAATATGGAAAAATGTAATATAGTGGTTGGCCTGTTAGGTTTGATAGGCTTTTTTATAAGCCTAAGTCCGGCATAATTAAATTAATAAGCTTTTTAAAAAGTTCAAGCTTGACTCATTTATTAAATGAGTTAGGTTGAGCCGGGATTTTAGTAGGCCGAACCATAGATTCCTGATGAGCATAATGTAATATAGGGGTTGGCCTGATAGGTTTGATAGGTTTTTTTATAAGCCTAAGTCCGTCGTAATTAAATTAATAGGTTTTTTAAAAAGTTCAAGCTTGACTCATTTATTAAATAAGTTAGGTGGAACCGACTTTTAGTAGGCCGAACCATAGATTCCTGATGAGCGGTCTGACCTATTCCCACCCCTACTCACGACTTTAGATTGGATTGAGGAGTTGAGTTTCAATCAAGTTATTTTGATTGATGGACTCTAAGTTGGTTATATAGACCAATTTAATCGGCACTATGAAATAACATGGAAGTAGGCGTAATTCTTGTTAAATGTTGGTTTTTGTAACAACTTACTAAGATAAAGATTAACATTTACAAAGACGGACATTCACAATGTTGGTTCTCATATTTATTATGACGTTCCAATATTTATTAAACATTTGATATTTAAATATTTAATTATATGGATTACTTTTTCTCTTGTAAAAAAAAAAGTATTATGCTATCTAATTAATCAAACTTAATATGATCTTATGTTCTTTGTATACTATATACCATTCAAAGATCATGTACATAAATTTATAACAGACGTGGACTAGGAATGGGAGTTAGTTTAACGGTCCAAGCCATACTAATTTTGAAGACATATTCATCCATTCTTCATTTCTCATCCTTTCTTACCTTTTCTTTCTCTTTTTTTAGGTAGAGTATCTGCTGACCGCTCATATACAATCCCTTATAAAAATTATTTCTATTTACCTATTTTTGTCTATCTATTTATCTCTCTATCTATCTATCTATATATCATATTTATTTATCTATCTATCTATATATCAAAGATAAACTTTAGTCATTCTTAGACTTGAATTTTGCTTAGTGACATCTCTTAAAAAAACCTATCTCTACACTTAAATGATTCTTAGGCTTGGATTATTATGCTTATATAAGTCACCTCTAAAAAACAGCTTCTCGCATTTCTTATAGTTTCCCACCCTTTCTTATTTAATCTAATCTAATGATGATGATGCAAGTAACATTTACAGTAGTTGCAAAACTTCTTAATATATTTGTAGTTATTATTTAAGCCTCCACCATATAGTAAAATTTAATTTGCCGTTATGCAAGTGATCCAGCTAACTCAAAAGTCAATAACTATAACCCAATAGATGTATATCTTTTCTCAATTCCGTCAGTTGTCTTCTGCTCTTAATATAATAACGATCCTAATTGGGTTTTTCATCGTCAATTCATGCAAATTTTTGGTCAAATTGTCTTCTGCTCTTTCCTTTGTTTGTTTGTGCATTGATCATAATCCAAAATGTGGTTGCTATAGAGAAAAATGGAAAATGTTCTTAACAGAGGAATGTGAGGTAAGGAAATAAGAAAGGTATGTCCATACCTTGCTCTTATATAATAGCAATCTTGATTGGGTTTTTCATCTTCAATTTCACATTGTAATTTGTAAAGCTCACCGTTTGTTTTTTAATCTTACTTTGTAGTTTTCAATTGTTCTCTTAATTTTAAAGGGTTATAATTCGTTGATTATCTTTATAAGAAAATCTGTTAGTGGTTATATATGATTGAAAGTACTAAAAAAAACTAAAAAATGTAGAATTTATAAATTATGCATATACAAAAAATATAAATTATTGAAAAAAATTCATCACAAATAAAACTAATTTCTGATGGTAATTATTCAATATTAAATATAATTTGATTATAAAATTGCAAAATCATTTGATCATTATTTAATAATTGTTTTATAAACTGATTATTGTTTATAAAATTCACTTTTCAGAGATCTTTGGTTGCTAAATGGTTTTAAATTTAATGGTCACCAATATGAGTGGTTGTGATTTTTAATTTTGTATAGAGTTTGCTTGTATTCCTTCACTCGAAAAATAGATTACCTACATAGGAGAGAGATAGTAAGAGCTTGGAAAAACACTTAATTATACGTATTTGTTTATTGATTTTGGATGCTCTTTTGTTGTTAAAAAACACTAAATTATATACAATTATACATATCAAACTTGTTATTTTCTAATTTTTTTTAAATAAAATAAAATGAATTATACGCAAACCTATATGAAGGTGGACTGTGTGTTGTTAAAGGGATTATAATTTATCGTAGTGAGCATCAATGCATAGTATATGCAAGGTCTAGGGTATAAACCCCGGCCACAAAAAAAAGATCAAAAGGGGAAGGTGGGTTGTTGAAAGTGGTAGTGTATGAAGTAAGTAGAAAGAGAGAGTATTGTTTATGTTTCAGGCCCAATGGTCAGCCCAGAAATCACATAATTTTTTTTTTAAAAAATAATAAAAATTAGAAGGAAATTCGAATTAAAATAAAAGGATATTTTTGGGTTACATTAAAAGGTCTTCTCTTTTTAGAGAAATAAGAGGGAATTGTATATGTCTTTTTTCATTGATTTGTGCTCTATTTGTAAAGTTTAGTGCATTTCATGAATTTCCTTATTGAAGAGTTTTTATTTGGTTCGTTGTCGTGTTTTTTGTTTTGTTCTAAGATCTGCGTGTGTGTGGACGAAATAAGGTAATTTTTTTTAGATTACCTTAACACTCATTACTTTGATATTGGTGTAAATTTAGCTAGATTACGTGTTAAGTATTAAGGTAAGAGTAATTTAATTTTACTTAAAACTATTGCTCACTATGAGATGTTATTGTAAATTTAGTTTATAATGTATAACTAACTTGTAGCGCGGATGCGCATGTGTGCGCATGTAAACTTAGTTTATTTAATTTATGTAAACCTAATTTACATAAATTGAGTTTTCCATAGTTTAAAAACTACCATCTTTCCATCAATTTCACATTTTTTTTTCTGGTCTTATGTTTCAGTCAATTTTACATTTTTTCTCTCTCTAGTAAATGAACTTTGAAGAAGAAAGTGGTAACATAGTCAACAATAAAATCGAAGCAGAAAATATTGACGTGGTTAGCAGCAAAGTGAAACTTGAAAATCCATAGTTATTAGATTCTACGCGAGCCAAAAGAGATGTAGGAGACGAAGGCGTTCCAAAAGGGATTGATGCGCTCTTTATATACACGCACGCACACATGCACACACACTCCCTTCGATCACATTTATAAAGAAAAGAGTACTTTTTAGGTCCATTCAACACCTATTGTGTTTGATCTATATATAGACTAAATACATTATGTATTCAATAAATATTTCTTTTGTTTATAAATGCGATCAATAAAGAAAAGAGTATTTTTTAGGTCCATTCAACACCTAATGTATTTGATCTATATATAGACCAAATACATTATGTATTCAATAAATATTCTTTTGTTTATAAATGTGATCAGAGAGAGTATATATGTGCGTGCATCACACACGATTTGATTAAATTTAACTTTTTAAAAACAAATCACCACACAAAATTATCACATTCGCAACATGATAAATTTCGTTCAATGAGATTAAAGAGATGAGGAATGCTAGCTAGCAACACACTTTCTAACACACACTCTCTTTGATTGGTTAAAATTCACATGAGTCCCACCAAATTATGTAGGTCCCATATAAATTTGATAGGTCCCATGTAAATTTTAACCAATAAAAAAGAGTGTGTTGAAAAGTGTGAGTTATAAAGTGTCTTGCTAGCATTTCTCTTAAATGGATTAATCTTCGTAATTGCATTGAAATGATACATTATTTATATCCTATATCCAAATGGACGGAATTAAATGTCACTTTAAGCCTAAATTTTTGGGACACAAACTCAAATTAATTTTACAACTTAATTGATCAAGACTAAAACCTCGTGCATTACTGTATCCATCCTTAAAAAAAAAAAAAACTCGTGTATCCATCCTGACCCATGTTCAAACTTTTGACTAAAAAAAAACTTGACTTTTATTTTTTTCAGAAAGCTTATTTTAAAAGGCATTACAGTAAATACAATTTGCTTTAGGTCTCTAAATATGTTAAATCATCATTAGTCAAAATACTGAATCCCTAATATAGAAAAGGTTTACGACTAGACTAGAGATTAGAAACACATTAGAAGTAGGTTTTCTCACATCACTACGTGGAGGTCATTTGTTCTATTCCATTAAATTGGTTTTATGTTGCTCAGTTGCCAAAGTTGATTTAATATGGTACTTTTAAATAACAATAAGTACACTGATTTCTTTGTCAAAAACTTTTAAATAACATTAAGTTCTTTGATCTCCTTTGTAAAAAGAATAATCTTTTTTACTTTTAAGTTGTTTAGTGAATAGAATTTCACGCACTAAAGTGAAAAAATAGAAAATACGAGACTCACTTCATTTCTTATAATTAAAGTATGATCACAAAGACGATATCGTTGCGGCTAAACATTTCCATAAACTAATTACTAAAGGATCATTGCTATTGAATGCAAAGAAACTTCCTAAATCAACTCTTAAGAGAATCACTATTGTGTCTAGATTTTGGAGAGTTCATTAAGCTCTTCATTTTACTTTGAATACAGTATTATGAAACTTTGGTTGGAGATTAATTCTCAAACAAACTATTATCACTTTGATTCACTATATAGTTGAGTTTCACCATCCCAAATGGATTTATGATTTGAGGAATAGAGAGACTTACTAGTTAAATACTAAATCTGAAAAGAAATTAAGTTGCGGATATATCAACTATTTTGACTACATAATTCTTTAGAATCTGAGATTCATGTGTATATAGGAAAAGAAATCAAGTCGTGGATATATTAGCTGTTTTGGCTAATTCTTTATAAATTGAGATTCACTCTGTTGCCTCCACATGAAGTTTTAACTGTTAAACCTCCTTCTAACAAAAAAAATCAACACACAATCTCATCATAATTTTTTCCATAATATTTTTGTGAACAATTATTTTTTCCTTAAATCTTTGAAATTAAGTTGAAATCATCATCTACTTTAGTATTTGTTTTCTTCATAATTATCTTCTCAACATATCAAATTGAAAAGACTTTTTTTAATATAGGAAAATGATAAATATAGCGAAAGGATGCATCGTAAAAACATAGCGAAATTTTTTTTTTTTTTTGACGGACCATCAAACATTGACTAGTCATATGGTCCATCATTTTCGGAAGTGCAATTTCCTCGAAACCACGACACGTAAACTTTGTCATGGATTCACAGAGTTTTACTTCGCCAAATATAGCATTCCTCTATAGTATAAACTCACATTAAACCGATTTTCAATTAACTAGACCAATAAATATGTTTTCGATAGATAAACAAAACGACAAAAACCATTAAATAAAAATACACACACAAGTGAATCGTCCAAGTTCTCAAATCCAACTACTACGTCTGATCTATCAACTTTATATCCGTTTGTTTCTACAACAAATATGCATCAAACATGCGTTTTTTCCCATAAGATAGTAATGTTAGAAAGAGCAATATAAACGTACGTTTGAGGCGACAAACGTACGACCAAATACAATATTTAACATTTTTGTCGGTTAAACTATAACTGCGAACAAAAGATCAATAAATATTAAAAACACAAATTTTAATATTTCCATTTTGATGACTGAACTTACCATTTTACTTTTTCACTTCAATCAAAATGGTAAAAAATCTTGAATACCAAATTCCCCTAAAAGGTGAAACAAGCAACAAGAATCAACAACCACTTGATGTAGAAAGAATTGATGAGATAAGGTCACAAATAATTTACTACTATAACTTCATTTTTGTCCTTAACCTTTTCAAGAGTTACCGCACATTTTTGTCTTTGTTTGGCGTTTGTTAACATTTTGCAACTGTCTCAAACAAAAACATCACACTATTCACTTCACATCACTCTTCTCTCACAAACCCTAATATTGCTCCATCTATTGCTGCCCACACTCACCTTTCTCTCTCTTCCATCAAAAACAACCCTTTTTGCCACATACCCACATGATATTTTCAACTGATTCATCTCTTGATTCTTGTTTTCAACATCATTGATACCAAGAACCAAGTAAAGGTATAATCTTTTTCTTATATTTTCATTTTTTAAGTCAATATCTTAATGCCCTTTTAGTTTTTTCGACTGATCCAACTCTTGATTTTTGTTTTCAGCATCATTGTTACCAAGAAGATTGTAAAGTTTCAATCTTTTTGTTGTTTGGAGAATACCCATTTGATTTTTTGGTTTAGAATCTTTGTTTAATTTGTCATTTGAGGTTTAGGCTTAAGAGGGTTTAGGAAAACATTGATTATTTTTTGATTGGTGAGAGAAAATCAATTATGGTGATTGCTGATAATGAGGTTGTTGAGGATCAGAAGGAGATGAATGCTCCCAAGTCTCCATGGAAGAGACCTAGTGTTGATGGGAAAAGTGTTGATGTTCCTGTGTTGGTGGTTGGAACTAAGTCTTGGCCAGCTCTTTCGGATGCTCAAACTCCAAAACCTAAGAATCATGTTGAGAATGTTTCTTCAAAGGGTGAGGATGTAGCAGTTTCTGTGCCAATTGTTGGTCAGGTTGCTCCTAGAGCTCCTTCTGTGCAGGTTTGTCTGTTCTTCATTGTAATTTGATAGCATTGTTGTTTGAGAATGAAATGCAAAAGATCATGTTAGTTTAGTGTACTGTATTTTTTGGAGTTTTTTTTGTTGTTAAGATATCATGTTTTGTATTGATTGATTTTTTCGTGATTTTTGCCATAATATTGCAAGCATAAGTATTGTGATTATTGATTAATAATTAAATTATGACGTGTCGGTATTAAACAACAGGTCAACGAGTAAAAGATATTGGAGAATCGACAAATTTATTTAGGTTATATTGTTTTTTTTCCTTCGATGGAAATAAAAGTTGTATCTACAATATTCTTAACTCTGGATTTGACTATTTTTTATTGTTTGTCTGATTTTCCGTGTATGTATCTGGGATTAAACAGAAGTCAAACGGTTCTGGAAACTTCAATCCGATGAATAAGATGCCAACACCGCGCTATCAAAAGCCAGGCCCCAAGCGCAACAGTAACACAAATGGTGCGCCTCACTTTCCTGTCGCGACGATGCCTTATCATCAGCAGCCGCCTGTTGCTCCGTATTTTCATCCTATGGCACCTCCGCCTCACATTGCCATTCCTGCATATGCCTTCCCGCCTGGTTCAGGATCGTATCCCAACGGTGAGAATCCTCTAGTGAAGCCTGTATCCCCGGCGGCAGCAGGACAAGGTTTTACTCCACCTGCTCATGCTGTTGATGCCAAACATGTTCAGCCTCCGGTGCAAGGAGATCCAAATGCGTATGCTGTTAATTTTCCAAATGGAAGACCAAATATCCAAGAACAAGGCGACCATGTGAATCATGGTTGGCATCATCAAAGACCTTTTCCTGCCAGGGCAAACATGCCCATGCAACATGGTATGGGCCCAAGGCCCTTTATACGACCACCGTTTTACGGTCCACCTCCAGGGTACATGGTTGGCCCAAGCTTCCCAGGTAAAATTTCCAATTAAAAATCTTCTATATATGCACATATTCATGTAATTAACCACTTATTCATTTGTCAACTTGAATACGGTCCACATATTTTTTACGGCTATTTTTTAGTTCTCCATTGCTCAGTTCATTAATCCAATTTTTTTATCTTCGATAGGACATGCACCAATATGGTGTGTCCCGATGCCACCTCCTGGCTCCATCAGAGGTCCCCCTCCACGGCACTTTGCTCCATATCCTCCTGTTAACTCAGCACCTCAATCACCGACTCCAGAAATTCAATCCTTGAGGGCTAGCATTCTCAAACAGATTGAGTATTATTTCAGGTAAGTAATTTATTTGTCGACTATGTCTTCTCTACCTTTATGGACGTTGATTTTTTAGCTACGAGTAACTGTCTGACCTAAATACCTGACATGATAAAATCTTTCTTGTCTATCTTCATCTCACATCTGCTCATCTATATTGTGAGTATGATGTTTCCATTGATGTCAAACTGCTGACTTCTGAGCCTTCTCTTGGCAGTGATGAAAATCTGCACAATGACCGTTATCTTATTGGCTTGATGGATGACCAAGGATGGGTTGCTATATCCACTGTTGCTGATTTTAAAAGGGTATGTCTAAAACATATTTTGCCTCCCGATTGCCTGATAATTTTACATCTGTATGCTATCTATTGGCGAGTTTTATAATCCGTGTTGTTCCAAACTTACCATTTCCTTGTATTATGATGTGAATTGTCTTGTTGTAGGTCAAGAGAATGAGCACTGACATACCTTTCATCGTTGACGTGCTTCAGAGTTCTGATAACGTGGAAGTGCAGGTTATATTCCGTCTTATTTTACTTTTCTAAGTCTGTGGAATAGACAGGGTTAAGTTTCTCAGATTTTGATATGGCTCTCTGTTATTAATTGCCCCGAAAGTAGTGCTATGATGACATTGCATGTGGCCACTATCTAGGATCTTTTGTGTTGCTGTTCCTGTTACGAATGCTATAGTGACACAGAAGATTTTGGAAGAGTGGATGGAGGCGATTGCACGTGATTGAGAATTAGGGTGAAGTGCAAAAGAATGGGGGAATTGTGTGTTCCAGATTTTAGGGCCTGCATAAGTAGTGATTACAACAACAATAGGGATTAGAGGGTGCGATTACTGTTTTTATTAAAAGGAGAAGAAGATTGAATAAGGACAAGGTGGCTGATTGGAGTGGCTGAGACGGGGCTATAATTATTTTTTTCTGGGCTTAGGAGTTGGGTATTGGGCCCTACGGCCATTCTGCATCCACAATTTTTTTATGTTTTTCTAAAAGTTCTTAGATTTCGGGCTTAAATGAACACCACAACCATTATATCTTTATGCCATTTCTATAGATGATGTGTGACTCAGGTTTTTGTCCAATACACCTCTTCAATCCCAGAGCTATTGAGCCCCTGGGTGTGGGATTGAAGAGACACACACACACACAAACACTTATGAGTAACACCTTCGTTCTGCTGGATCCAACTTTTAGCTACCGCAGCATAAAGGGGAAACAAAATTTGGTGACACATTACCAATTTAGTTAGTTTTGTTTTAAAAATTTGGTTCATTTTCTAAGTTTCGCACCGTATTTTTTTCTTCCAGGATGACAAGATAAGGAAACGCAACAACTGGTCAAAATGGATTCAAACATCCTCAGGAAACTCAGGATCATCAGTGGCTCAGGTTCAACAGGACCAACATGTAGAGGCTACTGCCAAATCATGTCAGAACAGTGATACTGTTGTAGATAAGACAAAGGAGTCTTCTGAAGCAACTCTTAACGACGCTGCTCATGATTCAACTTCAACAGAGAAGAATCAGTCAAACAAAGATACCTTTGAAGTTTCCGATATGAATCAGAAACAAGATACTAACAGTCATCCATCCAAAAATATATCACATGCAGTAATGAATAAAAATGCCACAACTCTTATTAATTTCTACTGCCGCCCAGAAGAAACTAAAACCAAAATAGTTAATTACAATGAGACTGGAAACATGGATGTTTCGGCTGATGATTTTGGCAATACATTTATGCTTGATGAAGAAATAGAGCTTGAGCAGAAGATGCCAAAGAAGACTGAGCTTTCTTCTACTGGAAGGTACTTAATAGTTCTTAGTTCTGACTTATATAGTTCATCTTTTATAGGTCTAAAACAAGACACGTTTCTGTCAAAATCTCCAAATGGATTTCTGTTTGAGTTAAGTTATTGTTTTGTTGTTTACACTATGTGGAGCTATTTAATGTCAAGTCATAACTATATGACTAAAAGTGTTGTTGACGAAATGGTATACTTAAATAGTTGTTACCTTAGGGGGATTGGGAGAGGAAACGTTTATGCAAAGATGAATGCTAACAATGTTAACTTATTATCTTTGAAATGTTTAAATACCTTTTTTACATTTGGACATCCACGTTCACTACATGATGATATTAGGTTTTTTCATGCCATTATCATTAAGCATGTGTTCACATTTGTTTGAACATTCATCTGATGGAATTTGTTTCCTTAAAGGATTGATGATGAAGATGATGAGATGGCCGTCATTGAGCAGGATGTTCAGAGACTTGTAATTGTTACTCAGGTATTGCTGTTTATGACCTTTGTTCATATGTTTAATTTTTCCTCGAAACAAGTTTTTAGTTTACATCGTCAGAGGGATCGAACAGTTACATTGACATGACATTGGCACGTAGACACCAATAATAATTTGAAAAAAATTAAGTGTTTAAATGTAATCTAATGTGCCGGTGTTGGACATCGGATGCGTCTTCAATTTGAAGTGTCCGGGGTACATTGAATATAATTTATATTGCTCTGTCGACTATTAAATATTAATCATATCTATAAGGCAATATGATGTCTATTTTGACACTTGTACAAAAACTGAGTTATTTAACCATAATAACTAGATTCCATATGTTTTTATTTATTTCTATGTACAGAATGGTGACCCTAAAAAGGACACCGGTGGTAGTAAAGAATCGAAACCCATTTCCAATGAGCTTGCTTCTGCGATAAATGATGGACTTTATTTTTATGAACAGGTTGAGACACTGCCTTACTCTTACTTTTCACTACCTATCTATGATGGATTATACTGTATATCTTCATTTTCTTTTATTTAATTTTTTGTTACCTGACCCAACTTTTAACAGGAGCTAAGACATAGTAGGCGGTCTAACCGTAGAAAGAGCAACTCTGATAACAGAGATAGAAGCTTAAAATCTCAAAGCCCTACTTCAGGAGCATCAAATATAAAGACAGGCGAGAATGCTGTTGGAAGTCTTGATGAGTCTGGAAGCAATAATCCAAGAAGGAAACAAAAAGGTTTCCACAATCACAAGCAACAGTCTTCCCTTAAGCAGCGGTTTTTCTCGAACAATTTTAGAAATCATGGAACCGGTCGTAACTCTCATGGAGTTATATCTGAAAGCCCACCTAGTAATTCAGTTGGTTTTTTCTTTTCTTCTACACCTCCTGAAAATCAAAGGTCAGTTCAGAATAATTGTTCTTATTGCTTTGCTTCCTGTTTTTCTACATTATGATATTTGTTTGCTTCCTCATGGACTATTATGATATTGGTTTGCTTCCTCTTTTTCTACATTTTTTCCTTTACATGAAGTAATTATTTGTTCACAGAGCATGTCATGCTTAAATGAAAATAACTTTAGGATTTTTTACAGCTTTTAAATGAGAATCTAAAAACTGATTCAAATGAGAAGCTGTTTTGAGTAACTTCTCTTGAAAATCACTTTTGATAGACATTTTTTTTTAAATTTGTTTTCATTATGGTAAGCAAACACAAAATAGCCTATGCTTTTCTTAAAATTCTTAAAAAATAATCTCATATTTATTGAAGGCGGAATCACTTTGTTTTTGATTGGTAACAACCGAGTGATGAAAAGTTGATCATTTTGTTCTGTTACTGGAAAACTAGTTTTGATAATTATCTTAATTTTGCAGTCTCATGCTTTCAAAATTGGGTAGTTCACCCCATGGAGGTGTTTCTGGAAGTAGTCCACCTGTAGGTTCAATGCCAAAGTCTTTTCCACCTTTTCAGCATCCAAGTCACCAGCTTTTAGAAGAAAATGGTTTCAAACAGCAGAAGTAAGTGATAATGCTTCCTTACTGTATGAGCACTAGCAGGATATAGGATATGTTACATTTTCAAATTTCCTCATGTGATTATTTTCCTTTCAGGTATCTGAAATATCATAAAAAATGCTTGAATGATAGAAAGAAACTTGGAATTGGCTGCAGCGAGGTGAACTTTATTTCATAATAATTGTCTATAAATGATAATATTTTTTTTAAAGGTTGAAAGCTAAACAGAATGAAATTAAGGTTGTGTCCACTTTTGTAATACACATATTGGACGCATTCTCTCATTACTAACGTGTCTCTGTTCCAGTCACTTTTATTCTTCATTTTTATAGTATATTCTTTTATCTTAACCCTCTGGTTCTCAGGGAAGGGGGACCCTTGTAAGGTCTGGACAAGGATATTTATTCTTTGACCCTATGCATTTCAATATTGTTTGCAAATTTAGAATTATATTTTTGCAAATTTTATTTTCTTTTGATCATACACTTTCTTTTGTGTATGTATACGCAGGAAATGAATACATTATACCGGTTCTGGTGCTATTTTCTTCGAGACATGTTTGTTCCTTCTATGTATGATGAATTTAAGAAATTAGCAATGGAAGATGCAGCTGCTAATTATTATTATGGCATGGAGTGCCTTTTCAGGTTCTACAGGTAACCGTTTTAAATTTTGGTCTTCTCATGTGCTTGAGAAGCTAGAATCTTCATTTAGGTTTCATCTTCTGGTAAACACTAATATCAAGGATTTATTTTTTTAAATATTCATCTATTGTTTATCTATTAGAAGCTGATTTAATTGCTTCTTGGTTGTATATTTTTCCTCCTCTTGAAACATTGATGCATCCAACTGTTTTTTTGAATAATTCCTTGTTCAGTTATGGTTTGGAGAAGGAATTCAGAGATGATTTGTACAAGGATTTCGAACAGCTTACGCTGGATTACTATCAAAAAGGCAACCTGTATGGCCTGGAAAAATATTGGTAAAACCGATTTACTCTCGTCTAGCTTTTTGGCCCTTCACTTCTCACTATCATCACTCTTGGGACTTATGCTCTGTTCATATTCATGGAATTGACAGGGCTTTTCACCACTATCGCAAGATGCGCAACCAAAAAGAACCATTGATGAAACATCCTGAACTGGAGAAGTTGCTCAATGAAGAATATCGAAGTTTGGAGGATTTCCGTGCAAAAGAAAAGAACGCGGCGAAAGATGACACAAATAAGGTTGAGTGATATGCCTAAAATAGTAAATACATGTGGCACAAGTTTTGATGGCATCCACAATTTTGAAAGGAAATTCACCCTAACAACATTGACATTATGAGTTTGCGTAGTGGCATGCTTTTTTGGTTTGAATGAATGGGAAAAAAAAGGAAAGATCCTTTTGTTTGTTCTATATAGATTGAGATTGGTTGGTGATTGCCAGGTCTTTTCAAAGTTTCTTTGATGGATCATTCTATATGGTATACACTTTGGTCCTTTTCTATGGATCTTGTTGTAGACTTGGGGAGACACATTTTCTTGTCTCCAAATGTTGTGTACATAAGATGATAGACTTAGAAGTTGTTGTCAACATTACAAACATAGGAAGAAGAGGATCTTTGTCTTTTAATTTTGATGGTGGAGAAAATGAGGGAAAAGGGTTGTACTTTTATACTATACCTTGTCAAATTTGAACAATAAGAGTGTTGATCTTCTTATTGTAAACCTAAAGTGCTCTCAGTCATTTCATATGTAATTATTATTGTCACACCAAAATGCTATGGCTCAACAGCTATTAGCATTTAGTCTCTTGATTGGATGTGATTGAACATCTTATCAACATCATCTCAAAGGTAACATGAGTTGGGATTATCTCTATTTCTCAGAAAAATAGAGTTTCATTTTATGGAGGAGAGGTTATTGTTTTTTCTGCAAAAACATTATTTTTTTGAACGACAAATGTTTCATCGTTTAACTTTTGATAACTTGTTTCAAACATCTAAGTCGTTTTCTCTTGAAGTCTTCGTTTCTTTTGAGAAATCGAGACAATCTCAGCTCAGACGATCGGTAGCTTTCAATAGTGTCTGCTCAGGGAAACGAAGTACGCATGTGATCTCTTGAAAAACTAATGAACTGCTATAGTTTTAAAAATAAAAGGGAACAAGGATAAAGATGAAATATCATATCTAGATGATGTTTTTTGAAAATTAAAATTCTTTCGAGTATGGTCTTTTATAATTGTTTATTTTTTGAAATTCGTTTGTAGAAAAAATTTGCAATCAGTTTTACACATATCTAAATCTAAAACCCATTAAAACACCGTAAATTAATTTTTTCATCTTGTTTATTAATGGAGTGGGGATGTATTCACATATACTTCTTAGGTGAAATTATTAAAATCTTTGATGTGAAATATTACTTTTAAATATACTTGTGAAATTGGTTAAATATGGGTTTCTAGACTAATGTGGTGACATGCATTAGAGTTAACTTTTGAAGTAATGTATTGATTGAAGTACTAAGTTCTCTTTTATACAACTTTTTGCAAGGTTATTTTATTCTAAGCTAAATTACACCAAAAGTCCTTTAAGTTTTGAGTTTGTAATAGATAAATCTTTTAAGTTATGTTTGTTTTAATTTCCATCGTGAGTTTGTAATAGTTTGGACCATTCTTTTAAGTGTTAAATTGTTTGTAATGTTACCCTTATGTTTGTTTTAATTTCCATCCTTGATGAGTTTTATTTTTTTAATTTACTGAAAATGTTGAAGATGAAGGAGAACATGAGTTTTGTCATTTTTTGAAGAATTAGATGAAGATGATGAAGGTGGTGATGAACACCAATAATTTATATTTATATTTTATTTTTAATGAATAGTAATAAAAATGAAATTTGCTTAAACGGATTTGCCACGTCATGTCATGTGTTAAACAACCATGTCATATACTCAAAGCCAACTCAACCTTTTTTTTAACGGAAAGCAAACTGAAGGGCAACTTTTGTAAACAATTTAGCGGTTAAAGAATGGTTATGGAAAAATAATAATTTAAAGGATTTATCTATTACAAACTCAAAATTTAAAGGATCTTTGATGTAATTTAACCTTTGTCTTAACATGAAAAATACTAAAAAAAATGAAAAAAAAATACTCGATTGTTAAAAGAATAGTTGGACAAACAAAGATTAACAAATATTATAGGTCATTGATCTTGTTTCTTATTTCTTAGAGTCAATTTATCAATGATCAATAATATTTGTTGATAAAATATTGAATATCATCAAGTATAATTACGTATGATCAAGGGGTCCTACATGACTTGAGAAACAAGGGCTTTCATTAGGAATCAAAGGAACCCTGTTATATTGATTCCGGTGGAATAGTAAAACTTCAAATAGAAAGTGACAATGAAAAGACACTAGAAAACAATGAATGATGAGGCATTGAAGAAACTTGCTAAAGAAATCCCTTATTGTTTTTGGCCTTTTAGTGGATATAGCGAGTTCCTTTTCAGTATTACACTACAATTCTTATGACCGGAATAACGCAAAGATCTTTTCGCTCCAGAATTTAGAGCTCACTGGAGTGGAAATAATAGTCACAAAAGAAGAGGGAGTTTAATTGTGATCCTTTTTAAAGTTAAATCATGTACTTAAAAGATTACTTCTCAAGTTGAAACTTGGAGATGTTAAGTTAAAAACAGACTTCAGAAGGTTCTGAAGTGTTAGTGTAAAAACAATATATGAAATGTAAATGATTGTGTGTGTGTGTTGTGTTTACTAAAAGTAAATAGTATAAGGAAGAGAAGAAGGAGATACATAGTGTAATATCCCGCTCGTTAATTATCGGAATATTACCAGTCGAACGTATCAGAGGACAATGTTTGTAGAAGTCAAGTACGACGGAGAATGTTTTATCATGTAATGTCAGTTAAACACGAGTTTATTTAACAGTGTCAAAATGCACGCAAGTCAGTTATCAGTGTCAATTTATGTGTTTAAGAAAGAAGGACATTATGGTACTTTCATGTTTTGGGTATTTAAGCAAGTTTAGGGCCAAGACCTTTCATTATCTTCATGTGTTTCTCTCTCTAAGTGACAATCAGAAATTTCTCCTCTCCCTTCTCTCTACAATGTCGCCCCTCTCCCTTTCTAAACCACCAATCCTTCCAAACTTCTACACATTGGTAATTAGGCTTGAACATGATCTCCTCCATGGTCAAGAGGCAAGTAGAAGATTGAATTGAGCTTGGATTCCTTTTTCCTTCTTCATAAGAGAAGATTTCTTGGCTAGGGTTTGAAGGTACAAAGTGGAATTGGATATATGGTATGTATTGAGGATTGATGGGTTTTCAAGTGGATCTTTTAGGAGCAATGTTGAACAAGAGGTGCAAGGGTTAGGGTTTTGGTTTTGGGCAAAGAAGATTTGAAGATTGGAGCTTGAAGCTTGTGCGTGTTGCTGGAAATATCATGTGAGTTCTTAGATAGAATTACCCACCCTTGGGTTTATGTGTTTAGATCGTGTGAGATGATTGATTAATTAGCATGTATGAATTTATGATTTCAACCCCTTTGTTGCTATTGATTGTTGAAATTGTGTAAATGTTGCCATGCACATGTTCCATAATGTTTTTCATGAATTCTGGGTGTATAATGAACATTAGGGACTTGATTTTGAGGTCTTTTGATCAAAAATACGATTTTCTGCACTTCTGGACTGATGAACTTCGCTTGGAGCGAGCCCAGTTTGCTTAAGCAAGCCAAACGTCGAAAGGACAACTCAGTTCGCTTAAGCGAACAACCTTTTTACAGCACACATGAAAATTCTTCTTGTGGTCCAGAATTGTCGTCAGATGCTTTTCCTTGCAAAATTTTATAGCTTTAACGAAGCCTCAATATCAAAAACTAATGTGCATTATATATGAATGTAATATAAACGAAACACATGAGTAACATTAACTAGTTCAACGATTATGGCATACAAGTGAGACATGAATTATGTGGGTAGAAATAACCCTAAGTATGGGAGGAAACTTAGAGCCTCAATATAGATTACCGAGAACTAGATGTTAGCGAGGATTCTAAGCTACTATAAGTTAAGTTTCCCCAAGTATGTTTATGACCAAGCAGTTTATTACCTTATACGAGTAAATCACGGACTCGTGGTAATAATGAGTTTGAACCAGTTATCAGTTTAACCAGAGTTTATCAGATAATACAAGACTATAATAAGAATGTGTAGGTGTCGAGTCTCTTGTTATCCACGCCAGGGGGATGCAAGGGGTTCATGCCAGGTGAACGAGACACGCTCCGCAAGGTAGGCCCGCACGTCACTGAGGGAGTCCGGTGTACCTCAGATAGGTTTTCACCGGTTTATCAGGGATTGTATTCGGGGTTACTACACCCGATGCACTCCGTAAAATGAATCCAGATTAACTTATTTGTTCAACACTAACATAATCTAACATTAATGAATTATCCAACAAGTTTACCAGATAAGATATATTATCAGACGAGCCAATTTATGCAGTATATAGTTATAGAGATACGTTACGTTTATAGCATATTGTTGAGCATGAGTAAGTCATACAACAATCAGAGCAGAGCAAGAGATATACCATTGACGAGTTAGGTTTCCCTTATCTGCTGGTTTTGAGTCGTGTCATGATTGAGTTGTTTAGACTATGATGCGCTCGCCGTATCGTAGCATAGCGGTATTAGGTTCCCTTGAGACCGCCATGACACGTATAAGTTGAGAAACCTATAACTTAGGTCGAGAGTAATCTACGACGGTCTCTAGTGTGCACAACCGTCTCGATGAGCATGACCACACACGTATAGTCAACCGGCATGTTGCAGTGTAGACACATGGTGACCCTAGGTTTTCCCCGAGGTTACCACCTAGCCTAGGATTAGGTAGAACTCACTGAGACATTATGTCTCATCCCAATCCTTTTTGTTTCAGATCAGCTAGTGGTTTAGCAGAGTGCAGCAAGCTTGTATTCGGATGGATATTCAGCAAGCGATCGTTCGTACCCGCTGCAGGAGGATGTGAACTTGAGGATGTTTGAATATTTGGACAATTATATTTTGTATCATTGATGTACGAACAAGAATTGCTGTATATGTTATTCATTCGAAGTTTTAAAAGTTGTAAATTTTAATGTATCCAATATCAGTTCCAATGCGCATACTAAACTTTCTAAATACGTTTAGTGTGGACGTTACACATAATTTATAGTGGTTCACCTAATGTGGGTTAATCCACTGCTCACAATCTTGTAAGAATTTTCATTATGATTCTTGAGATAACCTCTCGACTCCTACATCTTGCACTTCTGCCACTAGGGACTTTACTTCATGTATTCTCTTACTCAACAGGCTTACAAAACTGTATTATCTAGCCTCAGCAGGAAAAAACTGTATTATCTAGCCTCAACAGACTTACAAATTTCTTTAGCCAAGTCACACAAGACTTTACAACTTTATACTCAACCTACACTTTAATACCCCTAAAGCTAGATGAGATTTTCTATTACAATTGATTTGAAAGTTTGAGAGAATTAAGACAAGATGAAGAAGAAGAGAGGAGGAAGATTATCTTTAAAAAGATAAGAGAAGTTTGATTCACACTCTTGGAGATTTTAAGAATCTTTAGATTTGATTTATGAAATCATAGTTGCTATGAAGCATTAAACACTTTTAATACGTTGTTTAAGTATGCTTGTTAGATGTGTGCTTCAATGCAAAGCTTTCATCTCATTTTATTGAGTTTCTTGTAGTTGTTAGGGCGTGTCCAATAGTCTTGTGCCATGTGTCCTAGGACCCACCAAATTTTCCTTGAAATTATGGATCAACATTATGATCTTCAAAGACTTCAAAATGTTGTTGTGTTCATAATGATATTGTTCCTGGGTTCATATGAATGATTGTCAGACATGTTTCTTGGTTCGTCCTATGAATGTCACATGAATTTCTGGGCTTGTCCATGAGTTATGCTCTTCGTACATACTTCAGAATGTTGTTGGACAAAAGCCTTTTCATATATGATATTGGAACTTATGCAAAAGAGAGAAAAGTGGATTTGTCACTTCAAGCCCATGCTTTAGGGGATTTTCTGACACTGAATAGTACCCGCTCCCTTATATGTCTAATTCTAATTGAATCTGACTTGATCTTTCTTATTGCTTTTTCACCTATTGTACCTGTCTGTCAGATAAAGCATTGGCTGAATGAACCTTATGAACTTTGTAACGCCCACTTTATTTATTTAATTATTTTATTAGAGTATATAGTATATTATTATATATTATATGATTTTAATAATGTTTGTAATGTATGAGATGATGCTGTGGTGTGACGTTTATTTTATTGTTTAATAAAATAAAATATGTGATGAAAATTAAGATGTGATATTATAACAAATATTTTGAGAGATGGGGTTGTTTCATAAATAAGATAGAGTTGTGGGGATAAGTGAGAATAGAAAGAGTTATAAAAGGGAGTTAGGTTTAGAAAGGAACAGTCAGTACGTTACAGACTTTTGCAAAAAGGGAGAAAAGTGGCTAGAGAAGAGGGAACCCCAATTCTGCAATATTACCAGGTAAGGGTGAGCCTAACTTCAATTGTATTTACTGTAATTCATCTAGTTGTGATTAACATAGGGATTGAAAGAGAGTTTGAGAGATTTCATAAGTTAGGGTTTTGTAGATTTTATGATGAATTGATGAGAGGATGACGTGAATTGATGTAGAAACTTGTTACAGAACCTAGATTAATCACTAGGACTATAATTCTGATAGACTAGAAGCATAACATGAAGAATTGGATGAATTTTGGCGGGGTTTCGAGCGAACCCGTAACCCCTCTGCGATAGCTCGCCGTGGCGAGCAGTTAGGTAAATACTCGCGAGGCGAGCAACCTCTTTAGTGCGCGCGAGGCGAGCAACATCACTCGCCGTAGCGAGCAAGTGGCAGAATGCAAATTTGACTGCTCGCCGTGGCGAGCAGAACCACTCGCCATAGCGAGCAATGTGGTCTCAAACCACTATAACTTGAGTTTTAGAACTCTGTTTGAGCGAGGCTTTGAGGGTAGACCTTTGGATAGTATTAGAGATGTTTAAGACTTAAATTGGAACCTGTAATGACGCTGTAAGAGGAATTTAATTGTTGGCATTAATCTTTGGTTAAATGTTCATTAAGCGAAGTTTAGGAATGAAGTATAAATGATGTTTGCGATGATAACTTCGTGTTGTATATACATGTGTAAGTGTACTGTGCTGCTGTCATGTACTGTTGCAATTGCATGTGTTGATAGAGAGTCGTATATGATGTTAAGATGTGGTGTATTAACTTGTTTAAGTATATGAGTCGAGTTCATGCATTTGCATAATTTGAGACGGTGGAGCTTATGCTCAAAGCGACGGTGGAGCATTTGCTCAAAGCGACGGTGAAGCTTATTAAAGCTAAAATATTGGTACCACATGCATGATGATAAGATGTTAGAGTTGCATTTGTCGAGTCCTGTGTCTGAGGTGTTTTTGAGACAGATGTTTGTGAAGATGTTCTAAGATGATTTATTATACGTAGATGTTTGAGATGTTTTCCGTTATATATGACGATTAATGTTGTTGTTGTTAAGCATAATTATGTGAATTATATGTTATTATAATTGTTGTGAATCTCACCCCTTCTGTTGGAATTGCCGCCTTGTGGGCAAGTGCAGGTGACCAAGCTTAGGTTCGTCGATGTGAGAGGTTCTTGTGGAGTCTTAGGAGCTCTGATACGTAACGGGATGGGAATTATCATTATTTCTATTCCTTTTATGTATCATGTTGATTAATTATGATGTTTGTGACGTAACTTGATTTGAGATGTTTTATGAGGCTTTTGTGCCGAGAATTATTTATTTAAGATTTTGAGACGTTATGAATTCCGCTGCTATGTTTGAATATTGTTTTAGAATAAATTATTATTCGATTTGATTTAAAAGATTTTATGAAATGTGACATCCTGATTTATTGTGATATACTCTGATTATTTGGATGAAATTTTTAAGTCGGGATTTCGGGGTGTTACAAACTTCATCATAACATTTGTTCATTTTCAAGTTCTTCATCTGATGCAATGAAAGCCTAATAGTGAACTTGAATGAAAAACATCATGTATAACATCTAGGACGATATTCTTAGAGGAATATTTCTAATGTTTGTAATTCAATTGTTCATAAGTCTTTAATGAACAATGAACATGTGTTTTGACTTTTATCAAAATAAATGCCTTTAATTCTTGATTGATCTAAAATCATAGTACTTTTATGGGATTTTATTTATATCATGTGAGCCTTGAATGTTCTTGATAATGTTCATATATTTCTATCCCATTTGGGGCTGACCTAGTGTTTGGCTTGAGATCTTGGAGTGTGCTCCTCTCAAGGTCTCAGGTTCAATTCTCTCGGGTGCAATTTAGGTGAGATAAGTCCATACAAAGCTATGCTCTGACTTTAACGGGAACCCTCCCCCGCAAGTGGGTGGTGGGATTGGTCCCCTCAGATTAGTCTGTTCTTGGATCAGATACCGAATTTTCAGAAAGAAAAAAAATGTTAATATATTTCTGGGCTTGTTCTTGATAAACCTTAAGAACAACCTTCTAAACTATCTTTGAACCTTATGAACTCTGACTAACCTTCTGAACTTTGAATGGGTTCATAAGCTTTAATGTTCTTTGATCACTTGATTCTTGGTTTGATTTATATTTTGTTCCTGTCTTAGTTAATCGCTCAAGAACACACAAATGTCAATACCTATCAAATTCCATTAATACTTTAATCACCATAAATGTCTTTAATGATTTCTTGATCTAAAGTCGAAATCCTTTTTTGCATATGATATGTTCATGTCACATCTGTTCTTGCATGATCTTGGTGTGGACATTGATTTTTGGGTTTGCTCTAATGAACCTTCTGAGCAACCTTTTGAACTCTTTCCGTGTTCATGCATATGAACTTCAAAATGTTTCTTATAAGTTCTTCAGATGAACTTCATAATGTTTCTTCTGGGTTACTGCTTGACAACTGTACTTTATGCTAAACATTCTGATGTTTTTCAATATTATGAACCTTATGAATGTTGTTTATTTATTCTATTAAAAAATCATAGAAATAAGAGATAATTTGTTTTGACAAGCAAGATGATTCTTTCTTTGAAGTCCAAAAGAATATTTCTTTGCATTTAGTTCATCATTGCTTGTAACCAATGATTTTAAATATTCTTGTTTATCCATGAAGTAATCATTTATTATTTATGGAAATATTCTAGTTTACTGTTCATGATCATTATGAACTCCTTTCATATGAACATTCTGAACTTGTTATCTTTTAGAAGCTTTGGAAGTGTTACACTTTGAGGAGGTTCTGAGAATCTTCATAACTTGTATGCATATTTTCTTTTATCTTGTTTATCCATGATGGATCTTTAAATCATATAACATAAAACTCAATGTGAGTTTTGTCACATAACTTCAAGCACATTCATGTGTAATTTGTGATGTAAGTTCTTTCATCATGATTTAAGCTCTTCCATCATAATTCTTGAGTTATTAATCTTCATGAAGATTTGATATTGTTGTTTGAATTGATGATATACTCATTTTTCATTGTTGAATAGATATTATGCACTTATTGATGTGAATGGCTTCTAACTTATCCACTTGTGTGATTTTCTGTTCTTTAACAAAAACTCAAATGTAAACATCAGTAGATCACAATTTATAAAACTTATCTTTATTCTACGAGGTTTGCTATCATTAAATTATTCATCAAAAAGATTTTTACTTCAACACTTACATGATGTTGGCCCTATATATCTAAGTATACACGCCTATGCTCGTGTATATTAGCCTCACATCTTTTTTTTTTCTTTCCAAAATACCATTATGAAATTCTAGAATTTACACCTGAGTTCCAAAAATACACTAAAAATTAGTAAACATAAAAATTTACCGTATACACTAGTTTCATGTCTAAATTGCAGAAAATTAATAAGATGAAATGATATACATATTCTAACCCATAGTAGTAGAGCAGGTTGTGAGTTTTATGTGCATAAACTAGGATAATAAGTGAAAAATGCAACTTATTCTTACCGTGACGTGTTGCAACTTAAGTGTTGGAAAAAAAAAAAAGGCTATTTACTCTCTTAAACACATTCTTTTAATTTTTAACATTTATTTGATGGTATGAGAGACTAGATTGATAGATAAGATAAACAATTTATAGATCAATTTGATAGCGAGTGACATAATTTAAGAACCAACTTAATTTGTAATAAATAATTTAGGGATTAATTTGACAATGTAACAATTTGTAAAGAGTCTTGTTAAAAAAATTCCAAAAAAATCAAAATCAAAATTTTTCGATCAAAATCATCAATATACATGTGGAAGCTGACTTGAAACTCCACGTCAAAGCATAATGTGACATGTAGGGATGAGAATAGGCTAGGCCAAGCTAGGCTTTGCAAGGCCTAAGTCTGGCCTGTCAATTTTTTGTAAGGCCTAGGCCTGACCTGTGACCTGTCACATACTTACTATTTAGGCCTGAGCCTGACCTTATGAAAGCTTGATTAAGCCTGTTAGCCTGTTTAAAAGCCTATTTCATATGAACATCTTTAACTAAGTAATGTGATCCAAGGTTAAATAGACTAACGAGCTAATAGATCGATGATATTAAATTCTCTTTCGATATTTAACATGAAGTTTTAGAGAACTTTACTATAAATTATATCATATTTCAATTCTAATTTATAATAATACATTTAAATATGCAAAAAAAATAATGTAAACTAATAAACTTAAATTCCTTTAAAGGTCGACAAATTTATAATTTAATTCAAAGTAGAGTATATAATATAATAATCAATAATATTATTCATATTTACATAAGTGAGCCGGCCTAAAAGGCTTTTCTAATAGCCTGTGATCTGACCTTTTAAGCTAAATAGACTTCTAAAAAAGCCCAGGCCTTCCCTATTTAAGAAAAAAGCATGACCTAGCATATCGTAAGCTAGGCCGTAGGCCCCTGTAGACCGACCTGACCTATTCCCATCCCTAGTAACACGTCAATACTGTTAACGACGAGACTTAACAGAGAGATCAATTTTATTAACGTCCGTAAAATTCAGGAACTATGCATACAAATTTGAAAACGAAAAAAAGCCTATTCACTCGGATTTTAAATTAACAATTTAATAAATGCTCTAAAAACCGATCCAAAATGTTAAATGTTTTATGGTTTGTAATTTTGGACAAAATGTATTTGATTTATATTTATTTTTTAATCAATTTTGCTTATATTTTGGTGAAAAGACCTAGTTGATGACAATCCTAAACAATAATTCCTTCAAAAAAGAAAATCCTAATCATTTAATTATTTTAAAAATATGTATTATTTATTTTTTCCTTTTATTTTATGTGCACACGTGTAAATATTGTGTTCAAATTTTGCGACCATTCAAAACAAATTGTGTTTGTAAGCATTCAAAAATTACTTTATGCTATTTTATTTTTCCTGTTAACCTCCAATTTTTAGGGAAAATGGATCATTGTGATTGTTCAATTGGTATGTAAATAAAGTCTGATCTAGAATTGTTTTTCCTAGAGATCGAAGCCGAATTCAATTCTTTGAACATCTCGTTTAGACAGAGCTCGATAACCAATTGAGCCAAATCACTTGCTAATTGTTTAATTATTTATTACCTCAATGTAGACACCAAATTTCAACAATCCAATATTGAAAATCGTTTTTCTCCTAATTTTTTTTTTGAAAATCGTTTGTCATATTTCTTGGTAAAATACTTTATATCAACAAAAAAGCTATTTTTTGATGGAAAATCAACAAAAATATATGTTTCCTTTTGTATTATATTAAAAAAGATATTATAATTTGGTAAAAAAAAGATATTATAAGATGAGTTTAATTATAAATATAAAGTTTTTTACGCATACAACTAATCACGTCTCATTCCCTAAAAAAAGAACTAATCACGTCTCATCACATATACAGTTGTTGATGTATTAGTAGCATATGATTAAATATATACTTCTACCACATAAATAAAAAATTATTGGACAGACGTGTACAGACTTTTTACAGTAAAACTACTACATATAAATTATTTTATTTTTGTCAATTTTTTTTATATTTATAGTATTTATATAATAATCTTTTTGTTTATTCAATTCTAATTCTAAATTAATACAAAATGTTAATATGGAATGTAAAATATATTTTTTTTCCTTTTTTTTTATGAAATAAAATATATTTTTTCTCATTATTATTGAAAAGTGTAACCGTATTCTTTATTAAATTAGATATTTTAGAATAATTATATTCAATTAAAATTAATTAATAGTAAAAAATTGAGTAGTTTACAACTAAAACCTCTTTCTATGAACAATTTTTTTTTTTGAGGGGAAATATCAACGATGAATCTTATCATCATTAGTTAGTATATACGCTTTTCTTTTTCCACGCATTTATTGATATGCTTAATTAATATGAGCGATACATTCAGTCAAAGAATCTTCTATATTGGTATTTATATTAATAATTTCCAAATACAATTTGGAAACAATCTGATTTTATTGATTCCAAAATTATGACACCCTTAACCGGATTCTGATACATCCATTGTACAATAAAACAATCTATATAGGACCTTAGTTTAACCCTTATAGTTGCAAATAAAATTGAGGCATTGACAGAAAAAAAATGGAGGTTTTGAGCTTAAACAAAAACATGTTGTTGAAGATGATTATGATGGCTATGATGTGGAACATGGCAAAATCTGTGCGTCACGATGTTGGAGGGGATGACCATGGATGGAACACCATGATTAACATGACAAAATGGTCGTTGGATGAACACTTTCATGTGAATGAATGGCTATGTAAGTTTTTCTTTTCTCTTATTTCATTTTTTCATTTTTTTTTTCTTGGTCATTTTTCTAGTTATTCCGTTGTTCTTGCTCATTGCGAGGCTAATCGGATTGCATATAACTTACCTGCATTTCGTTGGACTTTAGGGTTTGAGACGACTTTTGTTTTTATTTCTTTGGGTTTAGCGGCTGATCTTAGAGCTGTATAGTCTCTTTTTTTTTCCTAGAGATTTTCAGTTATTTGTCTTTTATTTCCACAACAAAACATAGTTAAGATGAGAATCCAAAATGAAAATTAATCCATACATTCCAATCTATTCAATTTCGAATAACCTTTGACCTTTTTTTTCAATTGTTTCTCAATTTTTTTACCTGAAACCCTAATCTTGGTATTCTCGCCACCAACCATGCAATGAAAATGGTGTATATTATTGCTATCGAGCGGAATCATCCGTACAAGTGATTTTAAGGACTAAGTTGATGATTCACTAATCTATGAGTGATTGGTCGGTAATATATTGAACATAAACACAAGATTTCAATGCATTAGAGTTTACAGCTATGTGGACCACTAACACTTTCTACATACCTATCTTCATGGACTAATCATTAGTTATCTTTTAAATAATAAATTTAACTAGCTAATTAAAATATACTTTAAATTGTGTTCTAGTTTTTTTTTCTTTTTCTGCTTGATGGTTTTCATTAATACCTTGCTGTCTTGTTAGTGTATGATTTGAAAGTGTTTCACACTATTATACATGCAAGACTTACATTAATGTTACCAATTTACTTTCTTTTTCTTTTCACCAATGACTGAATTATTTTCTTATGCTTTGGTTTGGAAGTTTTTGGATACGATAAGCGCTATTTCAATGTGTTGGAGGTGAACAAGACAAGCTATGAAAAGTGCGTAGATACAGGATTCATCAAGAACATATCAACGGGAGCCGGAAGAGATGTTTTTCAGCTGACTGAGGACAAGACCTATTACTTCATAAGTGGAGGAGGTTTCTGTCAGCGTGGAATGAAGGTTGCAATTGATGTTAATGAACATGTTGCACCAGCTCCTGGGCCTACTCCCCACAAAGGTTCAGCTGCGACTTCAAACATTCAAATCTACCACTCACTTGTGGTGCTCATCTTAATCTTCATTTGCACCAACATCTTGGTATAATAATTTCAGCTATTAGAATTTGGCATAAAGTGAATTTAGCCATAGTATAAGCTGATATCTTAGTTGTTTTTTCTATTATGTTTGTAATGGTAGGATGAACTATGGAATATTCAAACTTTATTAAGAGGTGACTGGCACCTACTATTCTTAGTAGCTTTTCCTTTGAATACCCTCCATTATGATTTCTTATAAATAATATAAAAGGTGGAGTGTTTGTTTATGCTCCATGAACGTACAACAATACAATTATGTTAAGGGTACAAAATGCCCAAAAATTGATCATAGATAATACTCTTTGTGCCATCTGATTCGGAGTTGTATAGAAAGAAGTGAGAGCTATTCTTAAACATGACCAAATCGCGGACATTGAAAAACCATATACGAGACATTATCAATTGCATGATACATCATAATTAGAGAGAGCAAAAACTTTTTGGTATCATTAAGCATCTTGATTCACCTACGAAAAGTTAAGGGTTGGTAACAAAACCAATGCCTCACCTTCAATGACATGAATTTCAAGACTTGTCTTAAACTTTGCACAGAATTGTCATTAAAAACACTTGAGTAGAAGAAAAAAATATTCCAATTAAAACAGACACTAATTTGACATGATTGTATAAAGAAGCATGAATGAATGAAAAAAGATACTATGGTTCACAAATAATAAAGCATGAATGAATGAAAGAAAATATTACAGTTAACAAAGAGTAAAAAGAAAAGAAGCAAAATGGAACAGTGAAAGCGGCTGCAAAACTGAGGCGGTAAGCAGTAGCCAATAAAATTACCTTTTCTTCTTTTCAATCAAAATGTAGTTATAAATTTCAGTCTGCAACTGTAGTTTCTGCCACAATATAACCATTTTAGAGGACTCCGCAACGGCAGTTGCAGCCGCATCAGCAGTATATTTGCTTGCATTTTACCGAAATATATATATATATATATATAACTTTTGCAGGTTTTAGTTGGTTATGACTTATGATCGACTAGCAAAAATTTGAATCTCAAATGACTATTCTTTCTCTGTTGCCAACAAACTATTCAGTTTTTTTTCCTAACTACATTGGTTTGTTCTGCACATGAATGCTAATTTCGCTTTGTGTTTAACTTCATTTTTCTTGATATTTTGTAGGATTCCTTCATCAACATACTCCTCTTCTCCAATCGAAGTTTTCTGCGACAGTTGGTTATCACAGAGAACCATATCAACGTCAAGACTTACAGATATCTATTTTTTTTATTTCTCTTAGATTAGTTGCCTATTTTAAAGCCCGTCATAAAAACAGCAGTATTGGCAACAGTAGATTGCAGAAAATAATAGGTTGTTGGAATTCAGCTACGCTATAGTCCTATAGTGCCACTATAATTGCTATTAAACAACACTATGTAGTAATCAGCGTATTACTAAGTACATTTACGTGATAATATCACGAGTTTTCAATGGATATTGGTGTAAAACTATTTTACACCGATAATGCATCTTCATTAAACTCATTTACATTACATGTATCTTAAAATTTCTATTCATAATGCCATATATTAGTCATTCTGACAAGAGGAAAGAATTACACTAACTTCATTTGTTATCTGTTAATTTCAAATATACACAAATATTTTATCAACCAAATTCATATTGTTAATGGCCGTTGTGTAATAATATTAGACAAGACAATAGAAAAGCAAGTAAAATATAACAAACATAGATACTTAACATAGATAAGTGCAAGAAATATAGGAGACAAAACCATGATTAAAAAGAACCAATATATTAATCAATTTGAATCCGTACAATTAACTACACTTCAAAAAAAATTAGAGAACTACATTAGGCTTCAAAAAGCAACGCTTCCAAAACGATTTTAGAATATCTTCAAATTCATCATTCACAACATGCAGTCCATGAAATTCCTTCGCCTTAGAAAAATTGCACTTCAAATACAATTTTAGAATATCTTCAAATTCATCGTTCACAACATGTAGTCCATGAAATTTCTTCATCTTAGATTTTGTAATCGTGTCCTTAGTCGCCAAATCCGGAGAAGTTGTTGGGAATTCCATATGACTCATCATCGATGGCGGAGGTGGAGGCGTAGTAGGAGGAGATGAATATGCCTTGTTGTTGTTAATATGGATAGGGAAGAGGAAGACCCTCAACCTTGCAGGCTTTCGTGAAAAGCAACATATATGATCGTACTCGACATCATATGACTGAGATCTTCTTCGTTATAAACCGGGATCAAAGCATCGAGATCTTCACCAAGGAGTTGATACTTGAAGCAAACATATGAAAACATGAATGTGGAAAGCTTTGCCATGAGGTCGGAGAATTTGATATTACTATCGACAATGATGATTTTATTGTCGCTGTCGATGCAAGAATAACGACGATGATCATGAAGATAAGCAAGCCTATGTTGGAACTTTCCACCATAGGTAATCATGAGACTCTCTTACTATTGGAAGGTGCGTGCTCCATTGTTTGAAAGTGTTTTGAGAGGGTACTGAGGTCTGAGAGTGAAGAGAGGATACTGAGAGAAGACGTATGAAACTCTTGGGATGATCTGTTTTTTTAACTATGTGAATACGTGAATTGTGAGAGCAGTTCAATATTTCTAAGTATTTGATTTGATTAACTGAATTTTCCCAAAATACAACGAGAGAGAATTTATTTGTTTTTTGAACTATAAAGAGAAAACACTCATGTATATTTGTGTGTACACACACCAAAGTAGATTTGCACATTTTTATTTAAGGGATATCAAGTGTCATTTCTACATTCAATTTAGAGGTGCTGAACAGTACACATTGCCATTAATTAGTTTTTTTTTGAACAAGTCAAAATTATATATGCATTAAATCACCAAAGATGACCTACCCGACACAAGGTGTGCTAAAGTAGGGCACAAAGAGTTAATACACAAAACCCACCAATAAAACAACGACAAGAAAAACACACCAACAACCAGAATTACAAAATGATTTCCATGTAAGTTAAGGGATTTCGGCACCAATCATTATAATGATAAGCGAAATTAATCATCTTTGTTTTTAACCATAAATTAAAATGATTGCAACTTAACTTTGTTGATCATGTGATGCAAATCAAAATCTTTGTTGTTGAAGATCTTATTGTTCCTTGCTTTCGAGATTATCCAAACGCACGAGAATCATATGATCAACTTTAGGAAGGGATGAAAAAAACGAGGGAATCCTGCCAGTTGACCAAACTTCATAATAGTCTTTTATAACAACAATATCAACTGAAGAGACACATAACCAATATCGAACAAGATGCCACAAACCTCCAAAAATATTACAGCATGAGAAAAGATGTTTAGATGTCTCTTGTAATCCGCACCTTGTGAGACATACATCGTCGCCAACCTGAATAATACCTTGATGCACCAAATTGTCTTTCGTAGGCAAATGATTGCGGAATAAGCGCCAAACAAATAAGAAGACCTTCAAAGGAACATGCCTAAGCCAAATATCATATATCACACCCTGATCTGGAGGTTCTTCTGCAACCATGAACAACTGATACACACCACTAAAATAATAATTTTTAATGGGATCAAGTAACCACTTCCAACCGACAAATGTGCAAAACAATGTTATGTAGCAAAAAACAACACTCCCGAAGAATAGTCTCCGTCCACACAAACAACCTCCACTTCAAAGCCTCCCCCCTCATTCCATTCTAACCGACACATATCAGCCACCGAAGACCAAAGATTCTGTGTCATGTCAAATAACCCATTGAACCTAACACATAATAGAACTCCTCCCACCCAATTATCCATCATAATCAGTTTTTTATAATATAATTTATTTTTAATTTCTATTATTATTTTTAATCTCAAAATTTTATTTAATATTTATCTGAAATTAATTTTATTTTTAATAACTATACCAATGGGTGTGTGTGAGAGATAGGAGCAAGTGCATCATTTGTATTGTCTAACAGCAAGTGCATCATTTTAGTTTTGTAAAAAGTAAAATAAAAGGGTATCGTCTCTCACATTGTGAATAGATAAATAATTGAGAAGAATAATTTTTTTTGAAACATTCAAGTATTTATATGTGTGTATCTAATAACAAAGAGAATCGTTATACACCAAAACAAGTACCTCAACAAAGAAAGACCTAAAATATACAATACCACCACATTGTCTACCCAGTCTTGGCAAGTAAAATGCTTGGTCTTTTTAAAAATGTGATATTAAGTCTTTATGTTCATTCGTTTTGGTGTGTTGAAAGGACCAAAACGTCACCCTTAAAAAAAGATAAATAACTAAAATGATTTAGAAAAAAGATAAAGAATTAAAACAATTTATAAAAAAGATAAATGACCAAATGAATTTTTAGCAAAAGATAAAAGATGAAAAATGTATTTAAACCTTAATTAACCATAAAAGATTGGAATTGTTTTTGTTTGGTTTGCTTTTCATTTTCATCAATTTTATTTGAACCAGTTACACTCTTAGATGGAGAATGAAGGGGTAATTTTTTTTTTTCTTTCAAACTTGCAAGATCTTCTTGAACCAGTGGAGAAAAGATAAGTTTGAGCTAAAAGATTGAAAATAAAAAATTAGCGTTTATAATTTACATGTGTTATAGCAATAAAAAGAACACTTTCCTCCGATAAAATGATAAAGTGGATTTCATAAAAAAGATGATAAAGTGCACTTTATCCATTCGACTTAAATTCCGAAAAAATGAGGTTTAATTTTAATTTAATTTTTTGTTTTTTGTATTGTATAAAAAAAAGCTTTAACTTAACCTCTTTTTACGGATTATTTTAATCTTTACTACGTATAATATTGAACTAAAACTCTCACCTCCTTCCTCAAAACTCTATTTCTAACTTCTTTATCTTAACTTTCAAACTATTTTTTATTATATTTTGATTAAAATTCTAGGTAAAAATATTTTACATCGTAACAAACTATACTTATCTTTTTTTTTTTTTTAAATACTAATCTTTTGTAACAAAAAAACTATACTTATCTTTTTAAATTACATATATCAATTATATAAAAAATATAATATAAATTCTTATCATTTTTGTAGAAGAAATTCTTATCTTTTTAAATGAGAACAATCAGTATGGATATAGATTATATAGAAACTCTCACTTCCTTACTTTGTGGTATGTATTTCGGCAATTCAGTTATAAGTGTTCAATCTATTATAAACATGAATAATTAGTTAGTTCAACATTAGTTTAACATCATCAATGGAAGGATTAAAACACACATGAACTGGTTATAAGGTTGATGAAATCGCCCCTGGCAGTCGTATTCAGGTCTCAAAATCGCAATTTCTCTCTCCAGTATTCTTCCCCTTGTTTCTGGGTTTGACTTCAGCTTAAATAGGCAAGTTTTTCTAGGTCAAAAATCGCGGCATGGTTGATAAAATCGTACTACGATTGCTTCAAAATCTTCCAGATCTTTCTGCTAAATCGTGTTACGTCACTTGAAATCGTATCACGATTCTTGTGTTTAAAAAACATGCTCTCTGCCCAGCAAATTGTATTACGGTTGTGAAAATCGTAACACGATGTGCTGCTTTCAGCTCTTCATAATTTCTTGCTTTTAAGGCTCCTGGATACTTCATATTGCTTAAGAACTCTATCATTGTCAAAATAAATCCTAAAAATTACGTAATGACAGCATGTCATCAATTAACTATGGGTGAAAAATTCCAACCTAGGCTTACTTATCATCGTCGTTATTCCTACATTGGCGGTGACAATAAAATCATCATTGTCGATAGTAATATCAAATTCCTCAACCTCATGGCAAAGCTTTCCACATTCCTCAACCTCATGGCAAAGCTTTCCACATTCATGTTATCCATCCAATGTTTGCTTCAAGTATCAACTCTTTAGTGAAGATCTTGATACTTTGATCCCGGTTTACAACGAAGAAGATCTCGATCACATGATGTTCGAGTACGATCATATATGTTGCTTTTCACGAAAGTCTGCAAGGTTGAGGGTCTTCCTCTTCCCTGTCCCTGTTAAAAACAACAAGGCATCTCTTGATTCTTATATCAAATCAGGGGATAGGAAAGTTGTAGAGATTTCTAACTCCTACTGCATATACGGATCATCAAGATTGATGGGTCACTCTAGGATCAG
This sequence comes from Medicago arabica, assembly GCA_946800305.1. Taxonomy (NCBI): domain Eukaryota; kingdom Viridiplantae; phylum Streptophyta; class Magnoliopsida; order Fabales; family Fabaceae; genus Medicago; species Medicago arabica. The sequence goes on from OX326970.1 coordinate 6,786,434, forward strand.
AGTTGTGGTTGTGAATTTGAGTACACGACTTCATACCATCCAATTACGTAAACATCATTGGTCATATCTTTTTATATGATCATGATTCTTACTAAGAAACCATTTTCAAGAAAATAATTTAACCTTACGGTAGGAATATTTTCTTTGAAGTTAATTTCAGAATATATTTTTTTTTATGTAGTTGTTGAAATAACGTTTAAACTATTTTTTGAATTGTTAGTGAATATTGTAACCAAATATATAGGAATTGTGAAAAATTAGAAATGCATATTAAAATTTAGACCATAATATTCAAGAGGACACCAGTAGTACATGTAAGCTTAACTTAGTTGATAGAGACCAGTAGTGACCCTATGCATGGTTGGGATGGACGACCATCAAAGACCCCATATTTAAGAGGACGCTATTTCTTTTTATTAATATGTATAGTATTTCAAATATAAGTATGTGGTTTGATTTTTAAAAGGGAATTTGAAATTCGATTCGAGTAGATTTCATAAAATGGACATCCAAATAATCTAATAATATTCGATTTTGTGATGTTTTTAGTCTTTTTAGATTAGTTTGCAGTTTTAATTTGAATTGTTTAATTAGATCTGAACACCTTGGTAGCAAGGTTCATGTATTTTAATTTTTACCTATGTGTGCAAAAAGAAGAAAGAAATCAAAAGAAGAAAGAAAAAAAGAATAGATAAATATAAATGAGATACCGAACAAATAATTAATGTTGATGAAGCTCATCGTCCAAGTTCAAAGTGGTAATTGATGAAATTTATAATTTCTCCATAAAGACTGAAATGTTATAAAATTGCATGTGATTATTTAAAAAAATAAAATAATAGATATATAATATATAAGTATTATAGGTGTTGGAATTTACTTTCACTTTCTATTCTGTTTCTAACATGTATAATATTCATTCACACATATTATGCATAACTCTTATAATCATATTTAATACATGAAGAATGAGAAAGATATCTTGGTTGTGTGGTGCATATAGTTGATGATGTTTTTGGTGATTAATATGTATGACTCAAATAGTCATGTTTAATACATAAAAAATAAGAATTGATGATGTATGATTTATATAATATTCAAAATTGTTTTTTTTTTAATTTAAAAATGCATTAGTTATGTTTTTATCAATAAAATCTATCTAAAAGTAAATTGTTACCTGAAACTTGGTTACTCCTTATACAAGATGCATGAAAAGCTCAATATGCTTGTCTCCACAACCATTCATGTCTCCTGATTTGATGTATATTTAAAATTTCGTATTCACATAGTTAAACAAACAGAACGTCCCAACAGTTTCATAGGTCTTTTCTCGAATCCTCTTTTCACTCTCGGTACTCTATCAAAACACTTTCAAACAATGGAGCACCCACCTACCAATACTAAGATAGTCAAGCTCATGATTACCTATGGCGGAAAATTCCAACCTATGGCGGAAGATAGTCAAGCTCTTTTCATCGTCAGTATTCCTACATCGGCGGCGACAATAAAATCATCATCGTCGATGGTAATATCAAATCCCCCGACCTCATGGCAAAAGCTTTCCACATTCATGTTATCCGATGTTTGCTTCAAGTATCAAATCCTTGGTGAAGATCTCGATGCTTTGATCCCGGTTTATAACGAATAAGATCTCAATCATATGATGTTCGAGTACGATCGTACATGTTGCTTTTCACGAAAGCCTGCAAGGTTGACGGTCTTCCTCTTCCATGTCCCTATTAACAACAACAAGGCATCTCTTGATTCTTTGGATTCTGTTGCCTCGCTCAATTCCGTTCATGTTTCTCCTTTTGAAGATTCATCTCCTCCTACTACGTCTCCACCTCCACCAGCGACTAAGGACACGGTTACAAAAGCTGAGATGAAGAAATTTTTGGACTACATGTTGTGAATGATGAATTTGAAGATATTCTAAAATTGTATTTGAAGTGCAATTTTTCTAAGGCGAAGGAATTTCATGGACTGCATGTTGTGAATGATGAATTCGAAAACATTTTAAAATCATTTTGGAAGCGTTGCTTTTTGAAGCCTAATGTAGTTCTCTAATTTTTTCTTGAAGTGTAATTAACTGTACGGATTCAAATTGATTAATATATTGGTTCTTTTTATCATGGATTTGTCTCCTATATTTCTTGCACTTATCTATGTTAAGTATCTATGTTTGTTATATTTTACTTGCTTTTCTATTGTCTTGTCTAATATTATTACACAACGGCCATTAACAATATGAATTTGGTTGATAAAATATTTGTGTATACTTAAAATTAACAGATAACAAATGAAATCACTTTTGTAGTTAAGCTTTCAAGTTCTTGCCTTTTGCTATTGTTATAATCTCAAGGAACATAGTTCAAATCTCATTGGCAACAAGGACTTACTATATGATGTGAATGGGAAAAGGTGTAAATCAGTTGACAAGTCATGTGATGTGATTGTATACTGTCAGCATATGTTTCAGAACTTCTCTCAAAACAATGAGAGATTATTCTCTGAAGTTAGGGACAATATCTACTGCTACAAGCTAAGGTTGAGCTTGATAGGACCGACCCCTTGGTGCAACATCAAGTTGCTCCTTTTGCTGAAGTTATATTAGAAAAATGGATGAATCGTGATGCAAGGTTGCCATGGTTACTTGTTTTCAAGACTGTTTTCATCTTAGAAGACCATATATAATGCTTTTAACGTTGAATTATTGTTTATGGAATTTGGAATGGTTTTAACCTTTCATTTTGCATTGTATCGTTTGATGTTTCACACCAAATTGTTCTGAACATTCACTTTGCTGATGTTTTTGGAATTTGGAATGGTTTTAAGTTTTAACCTTTCATTTTACATTGTATTTTGCATTATCAATTCATTCAACACTCTCTTTAGTACCCAAACTTCCTTCTTAACATGGCATCTTGCTTCACTTCCTCAACCTTCCAACCCTTCCCCTGCCGTTGAGTTGGAGAAACCACCGGTGTTGTTTTGTTGAGTGTGAGATGGCAACTGCTTTGCTTCCTCAACCCTTTAACCCATTCCTCCTGCAATGTTGTTTTGTCGAGTGTGAGAAACAAGCTTGCTGACTCATGTTGTTTGAGCGATGATGTTAGTAAAATCTTGGGTCTCGCCTAAGTCATATTGAAATTCGCAAGTTTAGTAAACTTATCGGTTTGGTACATTAGTTTCTTATCAAAATTAAAAACTATCCGGCGAGCCCAGACATTTGTCGAACTCAATCGATATTTTTCTTATACTAGGCCCAACCCAATAGCCCATTAACACACTAAAAAAAAATGAAGGGCAAACTCTAATATTTTTCTATAAGGCGCGCACAACACATCAAAAGCCAAAAACACTCTTCAGCTCTGCCTCTTCTCCGTTCTTCATCTCCCTTTCTTTTGTTTTTCAATCTCAGTTGTTATTTGGTTGATCATCTGTCAATTCTCATTCACTCTAAAGGTAAGCCAATTGATTATTTAATTTCTCCTTCCTTCCTAAAGATGAGTAATTCCATTTTCTTTTATATGTTAAAATTGTTTATATGAGGTGTTAAATTTACGGTTACTTTCATCAATTTCAGAGGTAGCATTGGAACTTCTCATATACCTATGGCTCCACTTCCTTCACGTATGATGCTTGGTGAGTATCCTCAAATTCCACCACCTATGAAGACTCAATATCAGAAGATGTCGGAATCAACTTCTCCATGTAAAAGTGGTTCTTTGGAGAACGATGTTGCAGAATGAATCCGGATTTCACACTTTTAACAAATCATTACATCGAATGTAACATCCATGACAATTCCTCGATTACTTTTCAATAGCTCATCCTCGGTCGCATGAACTCCTTCCTTACGGACAATAGAAAATGTACATTATCTCCGAATAATAAACCTCTCAGTTTGCTCTTTTACTAACTTGAGCATGGAATTAAACAAGGTGACTAAGTTTCACCGAAAAAGAAAAGTTGATAAAAAAAGTTATCATTTTCTCATTAAATTCAACTAATTCCCACATCAAATTTTACGAAACATGTGGGTCCCAAAATAATACAAGTGCCACATGGCCTCCTAGTAATGAGAAACAGAGTACCTTTGCTTACGTAAATATACATGGATTCCTCACACTTTATATCGTAACAAACTATATTTTGATTAAAATTATAGCTAAATATATTTCACACTTTTATATCGTAACAAACTATACTTATTTTTTATTTTTTTTCTCAAAAAAATAAACAATACTTCTCTCGTATCTTTCTAGTTTAAACATCGTTATAAATATGAATCATTAGTTAGTTCAACATTAGTTTAACATCATTTAAAACTGTAACAAACAACATCATCACTATGAATAAATCCTCACACTTCCCTTTTATTTTCGTCTCACTTGACTTCTGCTTTCTTCTCGATCCTCTTTTCACCCACTCTCTTCCATGGAGTACCCAAGCGGTTCGAGAGTCAAACTCATGGTTAGTTATGGTGGAAAAATTGAACCTATGCTTACCGATCTTCATCATCATAGTAACTATTTCTACATCGGCGACAACAAAATCATGACCGTACGTTGACCGCAATATTTCATGGACTATATGTCGTGAATGATGAATTTGAAGATATTCTAAAACTGTTTTGGAATTGTAATTTTTTTATGTCCGGCGTAGTTTGCTAATGTTTTGAGTATAGTTTATTGTATGGATTCAAAATTATTAATATATTGGTTTTTTGATCATGGATTTGTCTCTCCTATATATTGTTATGCATAGCCATTAGCAATTTGAATTTGGTTGATAAATTTTTTGTTTATATTTTAAATTAACAAATAACAAATGAAACCAATGCATGTTTTGGAAGTGAAATTTTACTGCTTTATTTGCATGTAATGAAACCTCCTTCAGTTACCTATTGGAGATGAATATTCAAGGACTTACTATTTGATTGTATACTGTGATCTTCTTTGTTGTTGGTTAGTGTCTATTAGTCCTCTTAATGCAACAGCCTAAGGTGTAGACAGTAGACCCATGACTATTTCTACTATTAAATCTAACCTGAAAATGTTATGCACAATATCGGCTTCATTAGCTATTACATTATAGTTAACATGTGATAAGTTCTTCAAATATTCTTCCTTTTTTCTTGCAACTTCTACCTCAATTGTATTCTAGTCTGCTTTCCACACTGACTTTGCAATTACGTATCTCTTTCCCAAATAAATAAAAACTAATAAGTACACTTCAGAACTTCGCAATAAAAATAATAATTTAGGAGCTAATAAGAACTTCACCACTCTTGTTTAGGAGTCTTTCAGAGGAACTGGTTTATTCCAGATTATCTCCTTGAGCGCCAAAGGATACTAAATGTTTCCCATTACCAACAATTAAAAAAAGGAAAATGGTAATGAGTGCCCCGTGACATTTTGTAAGACCTTTAAATGATTTTTTATTTTATTTTAAAATAAGTATAATCAATATATTGGAATCGAAATATTTGATTTTTATAAAAAATAAAACTTTTTTGGAATCCTTAAAAATACATTGAGAGCACTCGTTAACTGATTAACCTTGTTATGTGTCGGTTAATTAAATTGGGTTAGTTTGAATATTTAAGAGAACCCAATTTAATTAACCCACACATAAGTAAGAGTAGGGCTAGTTTGTCACAACAAAAAAAAAGCGCAAAATCTAGACCAAACAGACAGAGATGTTAGAATAACAACAAGACGCAATAATAAAATTGCCTTCACACGACAATCAACAATAGCATCATTCTCAAACAAAAAAAAATACAAAATAGACGCCGAACAACAACAAAAATATAAATAAGTAATATTGATAATAAAGAAAGTAACAATTAGTCAATTATAAATATGATTTATCCAATAAAGAGAACACCGTTACTTAGTTAATTTTTTTAAATTGAAGATTAGTCAATTACATATATCCCAAAAATAATATAAACATCATGTTTCCCGCGCATATCGATTTTCCACCGTCTATCCCTCGCATATTTCTGATGTATCTGAAAAGTATCGAACAACTGTTTGTTTTTAAATAAAATTTAATTTCTGAATACATATCGGGGAGTATCGGACGGATATCGGTGCAAGATATGTATTGGATATTGGTACGTCATCCATTTTGAAGTATTTGGGCTTCAAATCTCTGAATGCATAAGAGAGCATCTGAATCAAAAGAGAAGTTAGCATGACTTGGAATAAGATCTGAAGAAAGGTCAACCAGAAAATCAACACTCTGACCAGAATAGGCTTTTCACTCAGAAGTTTCTAAAGGATTGAAGCATATGAGGGAATGGAAACTTTGAAGGATGAAGCATCTGAAGACTCTCGTGTGCCATTTATCACCTAACCATGTTGATGTTCTCCCATGTATTTCTCTTTAGAAAATCTTGGATGGTAATGTACATTAGACGCCTATTGTTGAGGAGTTTATAAGTTATAAAAGACTGTAGGAAAAGGGCCTCGGACGGCCACTGCTGGACCTTAGAACGAGCTGACAACTTTTGAAACAAAGCTGTCAAACTCGCTATTGACTCGCCAGAGGCGAGTTGTCCCTGGAAAATACTCACTTTAAGCAAGTTCAACTCGCTTATGACAAGTTTCATCATCCCAGAAGTGTAGAAATCATATTTTTAGCATCAAAACCTCATATTCAAGTTCCCTGATGTACATTTTACCTCTAGAACGCATAAAACAGTTATGAATGGAATGCATGGCAACATTAACAAGGTTTTAACAATTTATGGCACAAAAGGGGTTACTAAAATCCCTAATTCTTAAAACTAATAACATAGTTATCAATTCTCACATAAACACACATCCAAACCCAAGGTATGAACTAGCTAAGAACTCACCTATCAATTTCTGAGATTGACTTCAAGTTTCCCAAACTTCTACTCCAAACCCTAGTGCATGCTAAACCCTAGTTATGAGACTCATGCTTGAGAAAGTTTAAGTTAAGCTCATCCTTGCTGCAAGTACCATATACAATCCATCACCTAGCCATGATCTTTCCAAGGATAGTGTTTTGAGGAGATTGAGTGAAGAGAGGAAGGAAAGGGTCGAATTTCTAGTGAGAGGGAGAGGAAATTCTGATTCTTAATCTTAGAGAGGGAGAGAGAGTTCAATGAATAATAAAATATTTGGGACAGGAATCTCTTATATACTCCTTGTGTGCAAATACTAAATTCCCCTCCGTCTTAAACGCGCACAATCTAAGTTATTAGATAAAACATACACTACAAGAAACATTGCCTTTTGCCAGGGGAAAAACCCTTGTCAAAAGGACAGAATCCCTGGCAAAACGGACGTTTGTGAGGGATTTTCCCAGGGGAGGAAGCAGTGGCAAAAGCGCTCGTCGCAAACACTTTGTCAGGGGTTTCACCCGTGGGAGGAATGCGAGGGACGCAACCCTTGGGATATGTCCTGGCATATTTCCCTAGCATAAGCCCTGACAAAATCCGTCACTTTTTCCTGCATTGACTGACGCATTGACGCATTGACTGACGCATTGAGTGATTGATGGTAATTCTGATTCAAAAAACCAGGGACTAGTGAGGGATTTTACCCCTGGCAAAGTGCATATTTTTTTTTTTTTAAAATGTTTTATTTAATAAACCGAATATTTCTATAATTAATTAAATATTATAAATATATTTTTAATTAATAAATTATATTTAAATTAAATAAAAATTCGATTTTTTTTTGAAATACAATTAAATGTTTCAAAAATCATTTTAATTAATAAAATATATTTTAAACAAAATTTAAAATTAATTTTATCACACATAATAATATTAAGTCATTAATTAATAGTCATGAAAAATAAATTGTACTTAATAATTATACAAACCGTGCAGGAAAATAAAAATTGTGCCGGGAAGCATAGAAAACCTCCCAAAGTCATACAAACCATAATAATACAATAATAAAAGAAACACGCAATAACAACCATCATGCATCAATCATCCTCATCGAGCCCAAGATCATCATCGTCGCCATCGCCTTCACCATACACTTCATAGGGGTCGTCCACATCATCATCAGGCACTGGATCAATTCTCACATTTTGCTGGCTTCCACCCTGCTGCCCAACACTCTGCTCATCCGTAGGCCAGCCTTGCTCTTGCCTAAATGCGGCCAACTGAGCGTCAAAGAATTCCCGCTGTTTCCTAACCACATCCTGGATAAGCTCCTCTTGGGTTTTCATTTGCGCAGCAAGTTGCTCTTGAGTCAACCTAGCGATCATTTTCTGCATCTCGGGAGTAAGCTCAGGTTGCCGAGAAGACCCCTCTCTAGAATTAAGGGTAAGCTTTAGTGTGGCAGCAATATCTTTCCTGTAGTTTCCAGCTAAGTTTCCTGCACCGTTTAACCGCCCCTTTGTCTTCTCGCCAACAACTTTTATCCAAGTGCGGAGTGTCAGAGCTTCGTCAACTGAGCATCCACGGGAGAGCGACTCTGCTAGCTGTCGATCGTACTCCTCCTAAAATAAATAATAACAAAATAGTTAAAAGACAAATTAAAAATTAACAAAAAATTATAAAACAAATAAAATTAATTAAAATATACTTATTTAACAATTACCTGACATATCCTGGAGCGATCGTCAACATACTGGCCTGATTTATAAGTGTGGGTCTTCTTGTGAAGCTCATTTATGTATGGATCTCTACCCAACTTCTTTGCCTAATTGAAAAACGAAACACAATTATTAATTAGTTAGTAAAACATTAAAATATTTAACCACATAATTTAAAAACATATATTCTAGAATTAATTAATAATTATTATTTTTGCCAGTCGGCGGGCATGCTCTGTTGCGCTTATGCAGCCTCCGGTGTGAAGGCATCCTCCTTTCTCTGATGCTCTGTTCTTCTTTGCCTTATCTGATTTCTGCTTAAACTCTGGAGTCCCCCAGTAGTCCACCAGCTTCTTCATCAGTACCGGACCGATCCAATATGGATCCTTTCCAGCAGCTTCAAAACGAAGTCGGGCATGTCGCAGCAGGCCCGAGAGGCGTGCAGCAGCTCTAATGTGAAAGTTCCTTCTTACCCGATCATAGTACCTGGGGTTCCAGGTACACTTAGTCTGCATTTTTGTTAACATATTTTAGAAAATTAATATATTTTAACATATGTATATGTAAATTAAAATACATATTATGGTAAATATTAATGTAACCTTAAAAAGATCGAACCAGGCATCCTTCTCATCATCGGGGACATCACCATATGTCCTCCAAAATCCATGATACCTTCCTTGGATGATGTCTCTAATGGCACTGGCGACTGGCTTGCAGGGCATGAAACTACAAACAATAAAAAGCTCATAGCATTACATAAATTTATAACAAAATACATATTGAAAACAAATACAACAATTACTTACGAGTTGCCGCTAGGCTCAATGATATAGCGATCCATTTCATCTTGCGGATAATCCTGCATCTCCTCATCTTCATCTTCAACACCCTGTTGGGGTTGGGGAGGGGGTTGTTGAAGTTGGGGTGGGGGTTGTTGATGTTGGGGTGGGGGTTGTTGTTATTGGGGGATCATAAAGCCAGTCAGGCCCATAGGGAAATGGTGGTGAAGGAGAAATCTGAAAACCTGTAGGGAGGATAAAACCAGTAGTAGATGATCCATAAGGAGGGGACACTCCAACGGGTGCAGCAACACTAGCCTGGGATGCCCCATTCGATCCTTGGCTATAAGAAGAGGTTAGATTGGGGAAAGGAGTAAGGTTTGCAAGCGTCGCTGCATCTGCAACATGCGTACGGTACCACCTCCTGTTGTCCTTGCTCTTGCCTTTCACCTTTTCCTTCGGAGGCATTGCGAATCTGGTTTATCAAAAAAAAAAAATCAATAACTAAAAGGAAAATAACAAGTGATATCATCATTCAAACTCAAATGTATTCAAGATTACATTAAATTCATCCATTACAAATGTGGATAACTATAACCTTAAAGTGTTGTTATCAGATGCATAGTCATATTCATCGACATCACCATCATCAACTTGCGTGTCTTGTTGGTCTCCTTCATTATTATCATCAACAACTTCCTCATTCTCATCTTCAACTTCATTAGGCATCTCCAATATAGAAGGATCAACCTGGTCCCCTTCAACTTGAGAGTCACGCCAACCTGTAACTTGATCTACTTCGATTATCTCATTAACATGTGTCATATCATCGGCTTGGTAAGCAACTTCTTCATTTGGTTCCTCAGTCTCGATGCGGCCCCTCGGTTTTGTTTTGATTGCAACAGACCACCCTCGTTTGCGAGGCAGAGTTGGGGGATAAGGAACATAGTACACTTGCCTAACATTTTGTGCCAAGATAAACGGGTCATACTCTTTATACTTTTTGTCGACTCGAATGTCAACAGTGTTGCATGATTTATTAATTTTTGTCCATCTAGGAGTGAGATCAAACCAGTCACAATAAAACAACACCACTTTATTCTCATTATATGACAGCTCATAAATGTGTTTGATCACAACAAATAACAATTTTACGCGCAAACATTTAATATTACGTGTAGACAACAAATAACCAATATACGTGCAAACATATGATAATTATTTTCAATAAAAGGACTTATTAGTTTATCACTTTTTTATTATTAGTTTTAATTAAAAAAACTCTTAGTTTATCAAAAGACAGATTTTAATTTAACAAAAAAAATTATAACATAGTTTTTTTTAGGGTAATTTGTAACATAGTTTTAATTTAAATAAACAACTTTCTTGTACTAAACTATTTTTAAACAATAGGCATTGTCATATTATATTGTTTTATTTTATAATTTGATAAAATATAATAACAAATTTTATTTATTAAAAAAACAGATTTTAACAAAGTTTTAATTTAAAAAAAACAGATTTTTATGAAGTTGATTAGTTTTAATTTATAAACTGTTTTTAATAAATTAAAAACATACTTCAGTTTAAAAAATAATAATTATAACATAGTTTTAATTTAAATTTATTAAACATATTTTTAAATATAAAAACAGTCCTCGAAATGTTATGGCACGAAATTAATTTTTTCTTTTTTAACAAACAGTACGTACATGTCTTATGAAACAACTCCTATATTTCTTTAAAAAAATGACAGTTTATTATTAAAAAAATACAAAATATACTATAAAGCTTAGTTTTTGACCATTTTTTTTAACATTATACTACAACATGCATATATTTCAATTTCTCACAATAAAAACAACATGCATATGTTTCATTTTATCACAAAATTAAATAACAACATGCATATATTTCATTTTATCACAAAAAAAGAACAGCATGCATATATTTCATTTTATCACAAAAATAAAACATGCATATATTTTGCAAATTCGAATAAATAAATGAACATTCATGAATAATAATATAAAAAAACAAAAATAAATTATCATGATAATATTTTTTTCAAATTTTCAGAACAAAAAAATATTTTACCAAACAGTCAGCCATATTTTAGAACATATCATCAACATGTATATCAATTATAGTGTTATGAGGAAAAAAATTCACTAACTTGTTGAAGCTTTACAATATAAGATCTGCAATGCAATCCAAAACCACCAAGAGTAGGAGCAATAGCTAACAACAGGAGGCAACAACTACAAATAACATACAAAAAAATAACATTAATAAGTAGTAAATATTAATATTATGATAAAACATATAACAAATGAAGAATTTCTTACCAAATAAATTAAGTGTGAAGAATTTGTTGTGGGAATGTGTAGTGTTTTAAGTGAAGAAAATTTTTCTAAGTGTTGTAACATGTCAAAGACCGGTGCATGACTTATATAGGGAGGGGGAAAAACCAGGGATTTTGCGAGGGGCATTTCCCTCCCATTTCTGGTCAAATCCTAGCATAGCTAGGCGCAGACAGATGTTCAGAACAACATGCCATTTGCGACGGAAATCCGAGGGGTTATGCCCCTGGCATGCCTGCAACCGGCCAGCTTTTGCAGGTGTTGTCAAGTCAAATGCATAAAGTGGGATCAGCTGAGGGACATAAAGCAGGGAATCTTTTGACTTTACGCCATGCAAGGGACAATCTCTGGTATTTTCCCTCAGATTTCTCTGACACAGCTGAGATTCCATCAGCTTTTGAATTTTCAAAAGGGCGCCAAAAAATAAACGACGGCTTAACCGATGGCATACCCTTGTGTAATATGCCAGCGATGCACCTTGGTATTTTCCCTAGCAAATTTGCCAAGGGTTTCGAACCCCTGTCAAAATCCCTGACAAATTGTAATGTTTCTTGTAGTGATAATGGAATTGATAAGCGGGATATTGCACGTATCATTACTCCATTCATGTGTGATAAACATTTGGTGGGACTCTGTTCCCATCCAAGCCCAACATATCTACATTCATGATTTAATCAATTCATATATATCGTAGTTATAAAAAAATAAAAATAATAATTAGTTGGGATGTGCAGGTAGGTTTGTGCGATAAACATGGCAATATAACAAAAATAAAAATAATAATTAGTTGGGATGTGCAGGTAGGTTTGTGCGATAAACATGGCAATATAACTGAGATAAGTCATACGGCTTATATAAATTGGATGTTATATGGCTTATATAATAATTCACGTGAAACATTATTGTAGCAATATATGTGGAAGAAGTCATATGGCTTATGTATTTCAAAAAGTTATACGGCTTATATATAGAAGGCAATAAAAATGGGATAAGAAAAGTTAAGAAACAACTGTATATGTTAAACATAAAATTCTCTGCTTAAAACAGAAACTGAAGTAATATAAGTTCATATTAAGACTCAGGGCCATCTCCGACAATTCAGAGGCTGTTATCATCTTTATATTTTTTTATTTAAAAATAATCAAAAAAGAAAAGAAAAAACTAACACCACTTATAGTTACAGGCAACTGAGTTGTAGTCAGATATATAAGTAATGGTTTAAATAGTAATTTTACCACAGAAAAAATAGACATTTACCTATGGATAATGCAAATTGACAGGAAAATTGTTGTCTTTCATACTTTTACCTACAGAAAAGAACATTTAATGACAGATTTTGGCTGTAGGTACAAGTTTTTTTCGATTTTTTCAAATTTTTAGGCCCCTCTAATACTGTTGGAAAAATGTAATTTTCAAAACTAGAAAGTAGAAACTCACATTTTCAATTCTTCAACACTCTCGTTAGTACCCCCATCTACCTTCTTAACATGGCATCCTGCTTCACTTCCACAACCTTCCAACCTATCCCCTATGTTGAGTGGGAGAAACCACCGGTGTTGTTTTGTTGAGTATGAGATGGCAACTGCTTCACTTCCTCAATCCTCCAACACCGAGTGTGAGTAACGAGCTTGCTGACTCATGTTGTTTGAGAGATGATGTTAGGAAATTATTGGGTATGACCTAAGTCAAATTGAGATTTGCAAGTTTAGCAAACCTATCGGTTCGGTACATCGGTTTTCTTAGATATCAAAATTAAAAACTAATAATTGAATCAATCCAGTTCAGTTTCCTTTGGTTTGGTTTAGTGTTTGTCCTAACAAAAAAAAATTGGATAATTTTTGGTTTGGTTTTTTCGAGTTTATCGATTGTGTCTGAACCGCTTACACCATTAACTAGAGCATGAAGGGCAAATCAATTTTGTTCTAAACTTGCAAGATTCTCTAAAACTAGAAGAGATAAGAGTAGTTTAAACCAAAAGAATGAGAATAAAAAATTATACGTTATTGGGGAGAAAGATTGGAGGAAACTAGATAAAATAGATGATAGATAATAGATTATTTTTATAAATTTTTTTTAAAAAAAATCCATATAATTTTTTTTAATTGACTCTGTTGTATACAAAATTCAACACTAAAAAAAACTCTCTATGGATATCATAATTAGGTTTAAATATAATTTATATCTTTTATCTTGGGACCTGGATTCTCTCCTTCCACAATTCTCTCCTTCTCCATATATTAACCATTAGATCAATCCAATAGTTCATAGTTTAAAAGAAAAAAAAAAAACCTTAATACCCTCTCTCCCAATTTAAATTGCGCAGGACTAATAATTTGCTGGACCTGGATTCTCTCCTTCCACAATTCTCTCCTTCTCCATATCTTAACCATTAGATCAATCCAATAGTTCATAGTTTAAAAGGAAAAAAAACTTAATACCCTCTCTCCTAATTTTAATTGCGCAGGACTAATAATTTTACACTTCTACAATAAATTTTTCATTCATCTTCTATTCAGTGCAAACTATTGCCGCCATATGGCTTATCCTCGCCTTGACCTCCTTTGCAATCTCTTATGTGTCTAATTACTTACTTAAGGTTTTATTGTGAATCTATTTACTGCATAAAAAAATCCTCTATTTTGAATTAGAAACACTCACCTCTGATTGTTTTTATCATTTAGCTTGAAAGCTCCTGTTTTTAATAACAAAATCATTATTTTCAATAAATGAGAAGAATATGGGCATCTCTGAAATGAGCAAAAAGGCAGAAATATGGTAAAAAAAATTGCATAAACTTTATTGCATGAGAAGCATATGGGTCGTACACCACCGTGTCATCCACCATTGCGCCGCTCGCCTTTCTGCCATGAGAAACAAAAAAAGTTGTTAATTGATGTTTGTTGAAGAGAGATTTTCTCGAAAAACATTGAGCAAGGAAAGGAAAGGAAGGAAAACTGAAGAGGTGATGATGATTTACATTAATCTTGTCGATGTCATTGCATCGCTACCACGACGTCTGTCGCTGTTGTGCAGTCCTATAGTTCGTGGTGTTGACAACCGTGTCAGTGGGAATGGAAGGGATTTTATTCTTTTTAAATTTTTGACCTTAAGATTGATCTAATGGTTAAGATTTGGAGAAGGAGAGAGAATGAGAGAGAAGGGATTTGAACTATTTTAAAACTAGATAAAATAGATGAGAGATAATCGATTATTTTTTTAAACAAAATAATTAAAAATCCATATAGTTTTTTTATTGACTATGTTGTATACAAAATTCAACACTAAAAAAATCTCTCATTGGATATCTTAATTAGGCTTAAATATAATTTATATCCTTTATCTTGTATTAAAAATTCATTTTGGTTTTTTTAATCGTTTTAGTTTTTTTAAATCATTTTAATCCTTGTTCTTTTTAAAAATGTGATATTTAATCTTTATTTTCATTTGTTTTGGTGTGTTGAAAGGACTAAAATGCCGCCCTTTTAAAATAGATAAATAACTAAAATGATTTAGAAAAAAGATAAAGAATTTAAACAATTTAGAAAAAGATAAAGGACCAAATGAATTTCTAATAAAAGATAAAAGATGAAAAATATATTTAAACTTTAACCAGAAAAGATTGGAATTATATTTTTTTTTTGTTAAATTTTCATGTTCATCAATTTTAACTGAACCACTTACACTCTTAGATGGAGTATGAAGGGATAAATTAACTTTTTTTTTCTTCAAACTTGCAAGATCCTCTTGAACCAGTCGAGAGAAGATAAGTTTGAGCCAAAAGATTGAAAATACAAAAATATTGTTTATAATTTACATGTGTTATAGCAATAAAAATAACACTTTCCTCCAATAAAATGATAAAGTGGATTTCATAAAAAAGATGATAAAGTGCACTTTATCCATTCGACTTAAATTATGTGAAAACGTGGTTTAATTTTGATTAAAAGTAAAAATATAATTTTTTTTTGCTTTCAAATTATAACAAATCAAACTAACCATAATTATCTATTTCAATGAAACTAACAATATAAAAAAAAAAATATAAATTCTTATTTTTTTTATAATGACACCAACACCAATTTATTTTTAAGGATCCAACAACAATCTTTATTATTTAACAAGTTGTTGTTTAAGGGTATAATTGAGATAATAAAGGAGTAAGTATAGATACACTCATCTAGTTTGTTACACGTTTTAAAAGATAAAGGAAAAAACTTAATATTTGTGTTTGTTATACTTTTATCTATTTGTTACATGTGTAAAAGATAAAGGAGATGGTAGTTTTCTTTATACATAGTATAGAACTATGGACATAGATATATTCTACGTAAATCAGTTAGTTTAACATCACACCCTGGTTAAAGTTCTCTCTCATTCCCCTAGTATTATCATCGATCATGTCTTCATCATCATCATCGGCCGATACTAAAAAAGGAACATGGTCAAAAGAAGAAGATGAAATATTAAAAGCGTACGTGAAGAACCATGGAACAAGAAATTGGAACGAGTTATCAAAAAAAGCGGGGCTTGTACGTTGCGGTAAAAGTTGTCGTCTAAGATGGTATAATCACCTACAACCAGATGTGAAAAAGGGTCCATTTAGTGAAGAAGAAAAAAGAAAAGTTTTTCAGTTCTATAAAAAGTTTGGTGAATTCAAATGGTCTAAGCTGGCTCAGGAGGTAATTTCTTATTCATGCTTTACTTCTTTTACTTTCTTTATTTTGAAATATTGATCTATCCTTCTACAACTGCAACCATATTCATTAGATCACACGCTGTGCAACTTAATTAAATACTATACTACAATATTATTATTTACTACTTGTGTTATACCTTGTTGATTATTTTGTTGATCATGTCATTAATTTGTATTCGTTCTTTTTGTGACGACAGTTGCCTGGAAGAAGCGATAATGACATCAAGAACTTTTGGAATGTGAGAAAAAGAAAACTTGGAAAGCGTGGCTTGTCACCCTTCCCCGACGACATGGAACCGGATGATGAGTTGAATATTAGCCAACAACAAGAAGATGAATTTATTATACCACAATTGAAATTTAGAAAATATCCATCAATTTTTGATGAGATAAATGAAAAACTTTTAGATGTCCCAAACATGTTCTACAATAATATTAATGTGGGAAGTACTTCAACATTGATTGATAGGTGAGTAGATTATGTAATTCCATTTTCCTTTATATGTTAAAATTGTTTATATGAGGTGTTAAATTTACGGTTATTTTCATCGATTTCAGAGGTAGCATTGGAACTTCTCATATACCTATGGCTCCACTTCCTTCACGTATGATGCTTGGTGAGTATCCTCAAATTCCACCACCTATGGAGACTCAATATCAGAAGATGTCAGAATCAACTTCTCCATATAAAAGTGGTTCTTTGGAGAACGATGTTGCAGCAATGAATCCGGATTTTTGGTTATACAACAGTTCATTAGACAATGACGATGTTAGGCGTGTGCAATTGTCTGAGACAAATTTCGTTGATGAAAAAGGGAAGAAGCATATTTCGTTGGAGGACGATGTTGAAGCAAATGACTTCATGGATCCGTGTCTTTTGATTGACTTCAGTAATTTGGAGGACGATGTTGAAGCCAATTTCGTTTATTTCACAAATCGATTAGACAACGGTGATAACATACAGTAACTTGCATGACAAGCTTTCACACAATATAAAAAGCTTAGTGTTTGCAACACAACTTTTCTGTATTTTTTTTTTCTTCTGCTGAGAATTGAGTTTTTTGTCTAAACGATTTTGACAGATCTATAAAATTAATTCTACTTTATGCAATATGTCAGCTTGATTTCATCTTATTTCCTTCTTTTGTTGCAACTTCAGCGATTCACTGATTTGGTATCCCATTTCCAAAAGAAAAATGCATAATGGAATAGGTTTCAAATGAGCTCAAGACATTTGTTATTCATGTATTGGAGAATACAGGGAGCTTATTCCTTCCTTTTGTTTACTCGGCTTGCATGTCGCCGAATATGGAAACCTGGCATCAATCTCGCAAGGCAGGGACTGAGGTTGAACTTGATAGGACCCCTTGCTGATGTTGAGGAAGCATGTCAAACTATACCTCTTCTAGACACTGTGCAAGGTTGCCATTGTTACTTGTTTTCAAGACCACACAATGGTTGAATCACTGTTTTTGGAATATGGAATGGTTTTAACTCTATTTTGCATTTTATTATTCACTTTGTTGATGATTGTTTTTTGGGTGCAATTATGGATGGGAAGAAAGTCGGGTAGAGAATAAACAATTTGACAAGAATTTGGTTCGGTTGATTGATTCGGCCTGAATCAATTTTGTTCCAAGTGCAAGATTCTCTAGAACTAGAAGAGATAAGACTAGTTTACACCAAAAGAATGAGAATAAAAAATTCTATGTTGTTGAGGAGAGATAGTCTATTTTAAAAAATATTGGACAATAAAATTAGGTAGAAAATTAATGACTGTTATTTGTGTGCAATCATGAACACATTAAAAAAAATCCATTTAGTTTTTTTTTATCGACTATGTTACGTTGTATAAAAAAAATCCATATGCGGAGACATCATCCGGTGAGTCTGGGCATTTGTTCGAGCTCAATCAATATTTTTCTTATATTAGGCCCAACCCAATAGTCCATTAACACACTTAAAAAAACAAAAAAAAATGGACAAACTAATATTTTCCTATAACGCGCGCACAACACATCAAAAGCCAAAAACACTCTTCAGCTCTGCCTCTTCTCCGTTCTTCAGCTCCCTTTCTTTTCTTCTTCAATCTCAGTTGTTATTTGGTTGATAATCTCTCAATTCTCACTCACTCTAAAGGTAAGCCAATTGATTATCTAATTTCTCCTTCCTTCTTAAAGGTATTACGGTGCCAAATATGGATGAAGAAATACCGGTTCAGGGTCGTTCAAGACTAGAAAGGAGGACTGTCACTAATCTTCACCATTACCGTGCAGAGATTTTTTATGTTGCTATTGACAAAATATGTGTGCAGATGGATCACCTCTTTAGTGAAGGAAGTAACATTGTCCTTGATTGCTTCTCATGTCTTGACCTCAAGAACTCTTTCTCCAAGTTTGTTGTTGATAAGCTTGCCCGTCTTGCTGATATTTATCATGCAGACTTTTCTGATGATGACCGTGGAACAATAAGAGAGCAACTTGACACTTATGTACTTCAAGTGAAAAGACATGCTTCCTTTTCTTCTTGTGAAGTTGTTCAAAGTTTGGCTATGAAGATGGTTCAAACCGAGAAATATTTTGTATTTCCATTGGTCTACAAACTCATTGAGTTTGCTTTGATATTGTCGGTGTCGACAACATCCGTTGAAAGAGCTTTTTCAGCAATGAAGATTATCAAGTCTAAATTGCGCAACAAGATCAACGATGTGTGATTCAATGACTTGATGATATGTTACACCGAGCAGGAGATATTCAAGTCACTTGATGATGTTGATATTATTCGTACATTCACCAGAAGTAGGTCTCGGAAAGGCCATTTACCTCCTAATTTTTTAGCACACTATCGGCAGGTTATATTTCACCTGTCTTATTTCAAATTATACTTTTGTTCACAAAATGACGAACCACTTTTATTTTGATTTATGACTATTTATAAATTATGTCACATTTGAATTTACGATAATTTTTTTTCCCAAACTCTAAGAAATTCCTGTCTCCGCCACTACACCTATATATATATATATATATATATATATATATATATATATATATAGTTGTCAAATTATTCCAACTATACATGGTTCACTGTAGAAGACTTCAGAAATCCCATAGCTCTAATGTAAGCTCGAAACTAGTTTACCAAGTAAGGATATCTATAATTTGTTTTCAAATTGAAGTAAGCTCCAAACTAGTTTACCAAGTAAGGCGGTGTTTTGAAGACATGCAGGACGAATCCCCAAACCACCCTCTTTACGAGGCTTAATGATCTTGTTCCAACTAACCATATGCATAGCATGGTCATTCATTAGTTTTGTTTGTTACAACTTGAAAACAACAAGCATTAATATTTTTAGTTTTAATCAAAATTATATATAAAAAAAAACACCGTTTATAATTTTTAAATGATAGCACAATAAAAATTCCCTTTCATAACGCATGAGATCATCCAAACGCACGAGAACCAAATCAACTTCAGGAAGGGATGAGAAAAACAAGGGAATATTGCTAGCTGAGCAAACATCAATCAATGTCGAACAAGATGCCACAAACCACCAAAAAAATTACAGCATAAGAAAAGATGTTCAGATGTCTCTTGTAATTCGGACATTGTGAGACAGACATTGTCGCCAACCTGAATAACACCTCGACGCACCAAATTGTCATTCGTAAGCAAGTGATTGCGGAATAAGCGCCAAACGAATAAGGAGACCTTCAAAGGAACCCTCCTAAGCCAAATTTCATCTATCGCACCCTGATCTGGAGGTTCTTCTGCAAGCATGAACAACCGATGCACACCACTAACATAATAACCTTTAATGGGATAAGTAACCACTTCCAACCGTCAGAAACATTTGCCTACAAAACATAATATGTAGCAAAAAAACAACACTCCCGAAGAATAGTCTCCTTCCGCATAAACAACCTCCTCGTCCACTTCAAAGTCTTCCCCTTATTCCATCCTAACTGACACATATCAGCCACCGAACACGTAACAGAACTCCTCCCCCCATTATCCATCATAATAAGTTTTTTATAATATAATTTATTTTTAATTTCTAATATTAAAGGGAAAAGTTAACGAGTGCCTTCAAGGCATTCTTTAGGACCATTAGTACTAAGTATTTATAAAAATGTGTGTAATCAATGCATTGTAAATCAAAATATTTGACTTTTTTTAAAAAATAATTGCTTATTTTAAAATACTTAAGGAGTGCTCCGGAAATACTCGTTAACAAGACCCTTATTTTTAATCTCAAAATTTTATTTAATATTTATCTGAAATTAATTTTTTTTTTATAATAACTATACCAATAGATGTGTGTGAGAGATAGTAACAAGTGCATCATTTTACTTTTGTATTGTCACACATTTGTGTGTGAGAGATAATAAATATCCAAGAATCAAGAATATGACACACATTTGTATTGTCTAATAGCAAGTGCGTCATTTTACTTTTGTAAAAAGTTAAATAAAAGGGTCTCGTCTCTGGTGTATTGTACCAAAAAAGTTTAAAGTGCATAGGTCCTTTTTTTTAACCATTGTGAATAGATAAATAATTGAGAAGAATAACAAAAAATCGAAACATTTAAGTATTTATGTTTGTATCTAATAGCAAAGAGAAGCGTTATACACCAAAGTCCAAAACAAGTACCTCAACAAAGAAAGACCTAAAATATACAACCACATTGACATTGTCTTGACACCAAAACAAGCAGCTCAAACAAGAAAGACATATTGCACATCCTATACTCTAAACCCAATCAAACTGCCCTCATGCAAAACAATTCTTCTAATTCAAAGTTCCTTTGCCAACAAGTTGCGCGTCTTCTCAAGTTTGTTCATATCAGGAAGTGTAGAACCGATTGGATAAAGCAACACCAACTGACACATTTGTTGGGTTTGCAAGTTGTCATTGTCCTTGTTGTTTAAGATGGCAGTGTCTTGAGGAGGAGTCTCATGTTGTTGTTCCATAGGAGCAATGACCGGAGGAATTGTAGAACCGATTGGCGGCAGCAAGTACAACATAGGAGAAATCTCATTCTGCTGTGTTTGTGTCTGTTGCATTCCTTGAGGAGGAATCACACTTTGTAGCTTAACTGAAGGAATCTCATCTTGTTCAACAGCGACAGTGACCAATGTGTCATTCTTGTTTAAGGCTGTGTCGTGAATACTTTTTCTTTTCTTCTCCTTCTTCTCTATATCTTTCACATCTTGGTGGATAAAGTATTTTTGGGCATGGCTAGCAATTTGAGCTGGAGTTTTGGTCACCACAAATTGTTTTGAAATATCTTTCCAGCGTCCCTTTCCATGTTTTTTCAGCCCCTTCAAAAACAACCTATATATATAGAATGAATGTGAAATATTCAAATTCAACTAAATAATATGAGAAGAAAATATACTAATGCATCCATATTCATAACTAAACAAATATATAAAAGATAAAATGAAAACCAATTGTCAAAAAACAGAATAATTTTATAGAAGTTAAAATCTGTAATTTTATAAGAACTAATAAACACATAGGTTAACATAGACTGCATACTTACTTGTGTTCATCTTCTGTCCAATGCCCTTTCCTACGCCTCTGTTCTCTCATTGGGGCATGACTTTCTTCTGGAACTGACTCAGCTTGAATCAAGTTATTTTCGTTAGAGTTTAGAGTTGCGACGTTATTATCATTAGATTTTAGAATTGCGACGGCACGACCCGACTCAATGACATCGGTGCCAGATTTCTCTTGTTGTTGTTCCATGCTATGCTCAGAGGGATCTTGGGCTGAAGCCGGCTCATTTAAATCAATTTGAAGGAGGGATAATTGTATACTTTTTCTTCCTTCCATGTTTTCTATACCAAAAATACAACTATAAGAATTCAAAACCAATTTCATCAAATTTGAATTATATTGACACGCATAATATTTTTTGAACTGTAAAAATATGTTAGATACCAGTTAAATCTTCTTAATTCTTAGTCCCCAGCCTCACCCGGTTTCCCCAAAAAATGATGCCTTAATCAAATCAACCATGCCTTAATCAGATCAACTAGCCAATTATATGAGTTAACAAAATTAAACTTACTTAGCCAAGCCTTAATCATATGAACTAGCCAATTATGTAAGTTAACAAAATTACTTGACCAATTACTCAAACCAATTGCAGAACTATAACGAGAAGATATCATAATGACAATAAAAACCACTCATCGTAAAACATCATGTTGCAACTAAAAGCCACTTCAATGGTATCAAAGTAAGAATATTGAAGATTAGTGATATTAATCATATAAAAGACAAGATCAGGAAAACAATACCCAAAAAAGCACCACAGGGTTAAGCTAGAATCTTAAAACTTAATCAAGGAAACGAGACTATAAAATCTTCAACGACAGTAACAGTAACAAAAAAGTCACTACATAAACTCAATGAAGTTCAATCACATGGTCACCTTGTTCTTGGATATTTGGCCTTCCATTTGGATGATTAACAGCATAAGCATTCAGATCTCCTTGCAACGGAGGCTGAACATGTTTGGCATCAATGGCATGAGCAGGTGGAGTAAAACCTTGTCCTGCTGCCGCCGGGGATACAGGCTTAGGATTCTCACCATTAGGATAAGGTCCTGAACCAGGTGGGAAAGCATATGCAGGAACAGCAATGTGAGGTGGAGGTACCCTAGGACGAAAATCCGGAGCAACAGGCGGCTGCTGATGATAAGGCCTCGTCGGCACAGGAAAGTGAGGCGTGCCATTTGTTCTACTCTTGCGCTTGGAGCCTGGCTTTCGATAGCGTGGTGATGGCATCTTACTCGTCGGATTGAAGTTTCCAGAACCGTTTGATTTCTGTTTAATCACAGATCCATACACGGAAAATCAGGCAAACACGAAAAAAATAGTCAAACCCAGAGTTAAGAATATTGTAGAATACAGCTTTTATTTTCATCGAAGGGAGAAAAAAAAACAGTAAGTCCTAAATAAATTTGTCGACTCTCCAATATTTTTGACTCGTTTAATTCTGACACAGCATATTTTAATTGTTACTCAATAATACAATTCTTATGCTTGCAATAAATGGCTAAAATCATGAAAAATAGATCAATACAAAACATGTTTATCTTCACAAAAAAAACTCCATCAAAATCACATTACACTAATATGATCATTTGCATTTCATTTTCAAACGACGATGCTATCAAATTACAATAAAGAACAAACGAACCTTAACAGAAGGAGCTCTAGGAGCAACCTTACCAACACTAGGCACAGAAACATTCTCAACACGAGTCTTAGGTTTTGGAGTTTGAGCATCAGAAAGAGCTGGCCAAGACTTGGTTCCAACAACCAGCACAGGAACATCAACACTTTTCTCATTAGGAGCACTAATCTCATTATCAGCAATCACCATAATTACTTTTCTTCAAATAGCAAAAAGATTGAAACTTTACTATCTTCTTGGTATCAATGATGCTGAAAACAAAAATCAAGAGTTGAATCAGTTGAAAAAACCAAAAGGGTATCAAGATATTGACTTAAAAAATGAAAATGTAGGAAAAAGATTGAACCTTTACTTGCCAATGATGTTGAAAACAAAAATCAAGAGATGAATCAGTGGAAAATGAAACTAAAAAACTTCAATAAAAACAAAAATAACAATTCAACAAGAAAGCTCCTATTGAAATTGTTTGAGAAGATTATACTACGCCTAATCTAATGATAATCGGGGTCGGCAACATGGATCAAACGAGACTAAAATCATGAAACTTAATCAACAAAATGAGACTAAAATCTTCAACAACAACAATAGTAACAAAAATATCAATTAAGCAAGAAATTTGACAAGATTATAGCGTATCAGAAATGAAGAAAAAAGTCACTACATAAACTCAATGAAGTTGATTCAAATTACAAAGGTGAAAGAAATTTACCACAGTTATCATTTGGAAGAGACAAAACCCTAACTTCCAAGTGAAGAGATTGAGAGAGGGATTCGGAAGGATGAGTTTGGGAGAGTAAGGGAAATAACGAACAGAAAACCAAAAGCGAGGGAAACTTTCAATTATAAAAGTGAGAGAAACGAATTGATTTTGCGAGAGATATATATAATTGGAAAAACCTTCAAAAAAATTCTATCTAAGATTTTTTTCGGTAAAAGTAGCGGATAACTGATAAAATAGTTGATAACTGTCTATGAATGATAGATGATAATCTAGTTGTGTTTGATATATTCAGTGATTCAAGAAGAGTAAAACGACATATTAGGTATTTGGAATTTCGGTTTTAATTTAAAAAGTAATTTTAAATTTATTAACTGAGTATATTAAATATGATATATTAAGTTTATTCATTAGATATCATTTTATTTTATTTTGGTACAAGGAGAGAAAGAAAGAAAAGAAGAAAAAAACAGAATTATCTAAGAAACCCTACTCACGTCAGCTAGTAGGAGGGGACTAACCCCAACTAGTGGAATAATGATTGGATTATAAGCCTCGAGATTGTGAGCTCCCATCCTAGCAAGGTAGTCAGCACACGTGTTGCCCTCCCAAAGAGTATGCAATAAATGGACTTTCCAGTCCCTAGCTAAATGCTCCTTAATATTATAGAGGATAGCTGCATAATGATGCCAAGTGTTAACCGGTTCAGAAATTAACTTTATTGTTAGCTTAGCACCACAATTCCGAACAAACGACCTCCTAAACCATGACCAAACCGTAATACATACCCGATAATTATGCATGAAGAATGTTGGAGAAACCAATATTTCCAGCAAACCCATGAATCCATGCACCATCAGAATTTCGGATCTACCCTCTAAAGCCTGAAATTCCTGGATTACCGTGACTACTACCATCCACATTCAATATCATACCGGTGCCGCCCAGATGATTCCATCGAATCACTCTCATAGGGGAAACCGATTGCTGCTGCCAGAAACAATTGATCAACGAATGAGCATAATTCTCGGTACATATCTTCAGAGAGACATGTGAAACCAATTCATTCTCCGGACAGAGCTTATTCCTAGTGCGGCAAAGCCACCAAGCATATTTTCATTTAGGTATTTATACTATAAAAAACAATTAAACTTAACAATGAATAATTACTTTTTTTGGATAGACGAAATGACAAATAATAATAATATAATAATGATAGTATATTTTTTCTCATTATTAATGATAGTAGCAAATGTTCACATTTTTGCATAAGAGAATGAGAATATTACTCCATACATCTCAAAATAATCGTATCTTCAATATTATTTTTTTTGGATAAATCAAGAGCAAAATAACATTAAAAAGAATAGTCTCCAACTAAGTTGGTACCATACTCTAATCTTGTGCCAATTGCTCAAATATATTATTAAAAAAGAAAAATATTACATAAAAACTAGGGGGACATAAAATATGACCCACTCAATCCATATGAATCAACCCTGATGGGTAATACATCAGAAAAAGAACAACACAGTGGATCCAACCCTAATCAATTCTGACAAACAAACACCATTAACGATAGACGTTTGTGAGTACCAAGTGGGTTTATAATTTGGTGAATGAATCGATCATCAATACGAATTTGGATCACGTACCATCAACTTCCTACAACAATGACAACAAGCATTAACGACTCTTTTGAGTCCACTTAGTCCCAATCAATCAAAATGATGACTGGGATACGAAACCACGCACAAATTCTTGAGAGTGAGGAGTGGATTCGACCGCCAACAAGGTAATTAGTGAATCCACATGCACCAACCGTTTATTGTAATGATCTACATCAAATTAACAACCATTTCTGGCCCGACAAACACGACATGGTTACCCACTGAAAAGGTTGCAACGGAAAGGCAGCAACACCGTCTTTTTGAATACATCACAAAGAGAATCACCAATGTGATATAGGCAGCCCAAACGCCTTGAAAGCTGCAGATCTCAACAGACCTAAAAGAATCAGATATCTAAGGCAGGAAACAACCAGTAAAACAGTGTCGTCAGCGTCTTCCAAAACTTTACGAACCAGAACAACGCCAACCCTTTTCGAGATCAATAAAGTACCCAAAGCTTGCCATGATTGAGAAAGGCCAACATCATCTTCAACAACCCCCCCATATGGGTATTGGTGGTCAGAGTAGCAAGGAGGAAACAGACCACTGCGGCGGCGCCGACGGTGGTTGGAGGACCCAAAAGAGTTAACAGTCCCAAAAGAGTTTTAATCGGCGGTGTGGCCGTAAAGGGCTAGTGCCCACCAACATGGAATGCTACATCGGTACGACACCTTTGGATTGTGGATGGTGGATGCTGTTTGGTTTTTAGAGAGAAGAAGGAGAATGACGTTTTTGGTTTTAGAGAGAAGGAGCATTTTTTTTTCTTTCTCGAAATAATTATCACTTTAGAATATCAATTATTTATTTATTATTTTTTCACTATTATAACCTTATTTATTGCATTTCATCCAACTTAACTACCCAACTAACTACAATTAATAAATATATTTTAGTAAATAAAACAAATTTTACCATTAAAATCAACACAATTAATCAATTGTTTAAAAATTATGCACATACTTTAAACGATAATTGGTTTGGGACGTAGTGATTAAAATATTGAGCACCGTACAACTTAAATTTTGTCTATGAACAATGATCTTAATGATATATACTTCTCGTTTTCAATCGTGTGTTGAATATATTTTGATTTGGTCAAAAAGATTCCCTTGTTGGTATCCATATTCATAACTAGTGATCTTAGAGTTACAGTAGAAACTCTTTAAATTAATACTCGGTAAATTAATAAACTCTCTAAAATAATAAATTTGTCCGGTCCCGACTTGGGCCAGTGTAAAAAATTGAATAATTCGATAAAATAATAAGATAATAATTTTTTGAGAGATCCCTTTATAATTTTCAGTCTCAAGAAAATCATAAATTCATAATTCATAGAAACTGAAAAAAAATATATATTACACTTTGTTGAAATATGATTCAATAGTTGTTTGTTTTCCTTTAAAGTTCAAGTCTGTTTGGAGCTCATCTCTAACTTTTCTTATTGCATCCAATAGCTGAGGTGTTGTATTTTTGTATTGTATCATAAAGTTGTGAAGAGTGTTCGACGCCATAAGTGCTTCCTTTCGCGTAACAGGCTCCAAAGACACCGTATCATCTTCGTCGTCATCCTCTGCATTGTTCTCAATGATAGTACGCATAATATCTTCTAAACTCTGAACCTCCGAACATGCTTCATTTTCACCTAGGTAGTTCATTAGATTGTCAATATCCATCTTATTACGATAGCCACATTGATTGATCATAGTCTGGAGGTATTGAGTTTCTTCATCAAAAGTGGATTCATCCAAATTTCCTACAACGTCACTAGCTGAACGAATTTTATAGTGTCGGAAGCAATTCGCTATTGTTTCGTTTCGAACATCTATCGTCCAAGCTGGGATTGCCAAATTGATAGCATCAAGGACATTTATCTTCCCTGGATCAGATTGTCCCACCTCATAACCTTCCAATATTTTGCGGTAAAACCTTCTACGGTAATGCATCTTGAAAGCTCTTATTATCCCAGCATCGCAAGGTTGAATCTTTGATGTCATGTTGGGTGGCAAGAAGAACAACTCAACGTTTCTTAGCCCTTCAATATTTCTTGGATGTGCTGGACAATTATCCACCACAAGTAGAACTCTTCTACCATGCATCATTTGGTCAAATGAACGAACATATTCATCAAAAAGCACACTAGTCATCCATGCTTTTTTGTTAGCTCGATGCTAACAATCCAAGCTATTCATGTTGACATTCTTGAAGCAACGAGGCTTTACATATTTCCCAATAATCCATAGAGGGATTTTTTCAGAGCCATCTTCATTGCAACAAATAACTACCGTCAGCCTTTATTTATCTTGTTTTCTTCCTTCAAGTTGTTTTGTTGCCAGTGAATGATCAGCTTGTAGCCTATAAAACAACCCAGTTCCATCCATATTGAAAACATCTTTCATAGGGAACTGATCAATTTTCTCTCGAATCGATACCAATTTCTGCTCCATGTCTTGTACATCAACAGACCCATTCTCGCCAAAATGACGAAATGAATTTATGCCATGTCGGTGCTTGAATTTCCCAAGCCATCCTGTAGAGAAGTTAAAATCTGAATCATCATGAGGGTACAAGAGTTTCATTGTATCTCTTGCCTTCTGCAAAATTAATTCTCCTGTGATATTCACACGTTCTTGATGCTGTAGAAACCACTCATAAACAACTTTCTCCATGTCAGGATATTTTGTTGGTTTGTGTCTTTTGATCTCCGCTCTTCCCTTTTCTATTTCAGTAGAGAGATAGTCATTTGACCGCTTAAGTGTGTTTGATATTGTTCCTTGACTAACTTTCAACTGAAATTTTCCCTCAAGCCATCTCTGCAAGTCTTTTTGTGTGCTTGCAGGATTATCTCTCTTGTACTCGCACAACTCCTTACGTATTTGATCTGACATAGTTGATTTTGCAACACCTTTTAGATGAGAAGCCATCTCGTGAGTGAGATATGGTTTGAATACTTTTAACACATTCATGTAATTTATATATGCCAAACTTGCTTAAGAATACATTGAACATTCCACTTGTTTACATTTACTATACACTTCAAAAGTCAAAAGTCATATTTCCAATGGATATGAATACAATATTTATTAATTTACATTGAGTCCCAAGATTTGCTGCAACGTAATTCTAAGAGACATAGACTAATTTGCCTTTTTGTTTGGTATATACAGTATAATTACTTAAAAACTATTTAAATTAATAATTATTAATTTATCGATAAATTAATAAATTTCTCCGGTCCCGACATTATTAATTTATAGAGTTTCTACTGTATTTAGTTTTTTCTAGATATTTTTAATTTTGTTTGTTTTTGTTCTTGTTGGGGGATTCCTCGTTTATTTCAACACACAAAAAAGTTAAGACGAGAGTCCAAACTAACCAATACCTTTTTAAATCTTCAATTTTGAACAACCTTTGTCCAATTTTTTCCGAAGATTTTATTCTGTACTCCAATAAATCTTAAACCCTAAATCTTGCCATTGTTGCTGTCATGAAATGAAGATAGTGTATTTTCTTTGTGAAGGGTGAAATTATACACTTTAGTTGGTATTTGAGACTAATCATTTTTTATATTATCATAAAAATTGAACATAGTTGAATGACTTTAGTCTTTAACACAATTTTCGAAATTAAATCGACTTACCTAAAAATTTAATGTGATTGACGATTTTGAAAATCATAATATTATGAAATTTCGCCAATTTCAAAGACTAAATTGCAATATTACTACAATTTTAGGGACTAAGTCGATGATTTACTATTATACGAGTGATTGATTAGTGATGTAACCGTTTCAAATCAAATATATTGAACATAAACACAAGACTTCAATGTAGCCGTAGGCATGTTTAAACCCTATGAAGATGCAGTTTACAGCTATATGGCACTATTCCTTTTGTTTTAACCAATGGTAGACTTATTTTCTTATGTTTTGCTTTGCAAGTCTTTGGATATGGAAATGGATATGAAAGGTACCTTTAGCATGTGCTAGAGGTGAACAATTCCCTTGCCCTATACGTAAATTCATGGGACGAGAATTAAATTCACGTAGGTATTTTTTTTCAAATGTCTAAGTATATTTTATTTTATTTTTGCTAATATCTAAGTAAATTGAATTAACGTATGTTAAGTTTATGGGATTGAAAAATTGCACCACGTGAACTCGAATGAATATGTAAGCTGACCGAAAACAATTAAAAAAAAATTTAAGGAGAAAACAATCTAATTGTTTTGAAATTAAAACAATTTAATTGTTGGCAAGTGGATACTTCACAATTCCTTTTCCTTTGTGTTTTTTTTTTATCTCTTGTTTGGTTCTTTTTATTTCACATAAACCAGTTAGTTGTCCTTTAATTTAGGTATTTGGGATGAATGGATTAACAATTAATTAATTAGAACAGCTTTCTAACGAGAAAAAAAATCATAGCTCTTGTTTATCTCTACCATGTCAAAACAATTATAACCCAAAAAGTGATAATTAAAATTGAGTATGAAAAATTGGTTTGAATTGAAAATAGAGAGGAATGGAGAGAAACAAAGAAAAAAAATAAAAGGAAGATGAAGAGAAAGAAAAAGGATAATGATTGAAAAAAATTAACAAGGGAATAGTTAAAGATTGAGTAGTGGACAAATAAAACTGTGTTCCTTCAAAAAAAATACTGTAAAACTTTGTATGGAAAATGAATCTTCTCATTAGTATTTATATTAATTCCTTAAATGAAATTAATTTAGATGATGATTATGCTTCTCTTTTTCACGCGATCGTTGAATTTTTTGATTCGGTCAAAAAGTCTTCTACATTTGTACAGTATTTATTTATAGTACTATTAACAATTTCTAATCACAAAATGCCAAAATTATTACAATTTGGGAACTATCCGTTTTTATCAATTTCATAAATTGTTACTCAAAAAAAAAAAAATTAATCCCAAAAAAATTGACACCCTTAATCGGATTCAGATCCCTTTACATCTTGCACAATACACCATTCTAATATACATAGGACCTTATTTAACCCTTTTAGCTGTATACAACAAATTATAGGCTGTGACTGAAAAGAAAAATATGGAGGTTTTTAGGTTTATCAAAACAATGTTGTTGATGATGATTATGATGGCTATGATGTGGAACATGGCAAAAGCTGAGGAGCACTTTGTTGGAGGGGGAAAGCAAGGATGGATCCCCGGTAATAACTTGACAAAATGGTCATTGAATGAGCACTTTCGTGTGAATGATTGGCTATGTAAGTTTTCTTCTTTTATTTCATCTTTTTCTTTGAACTTTTCATCTTCATCTTCATCGGTTTTCTACTTATTCTGTTATTTATGGTCATCATAAGGCAAATCAAGTTGTGAATCACTTAGCCAAAATTGTTTTGTTATTTCTCTAGGGTTTAGCTACTGATCTTAAAGCTACATAGCTTTTACGAGAGGTTTTTAGTTTTTGTTTGTCTTTTGTTCTTGTTTGGGGCTAAGACGACACTCCAAATTAATCAATACATCTAAACTCTTCAATTTTGAGCAACCTTTGTCCATTTTTTATATTTGTTTCCGAAAATTTTATTGTGTTTTCATTTGTATTAAACCCTAGATCTTGGTATTCTTGCAACCGTGCAATGAAAATAAACAAACGGTGTATATTCTTCATACGGGGTGAAATTAAGCAATTTAGTTTGGTGTTTGAGACTAAGTGTGTGTTTGGTTTCTTTGCACGCTTTCGATGCATTTTTGCCGTGATTTTCAGAAACTCCAAATATCACGCCGTACCAATCAGTCATTAACAAAATTTCAATATTTTCTCAAAAATTGAACATTGTTGAATCACATTAGTCTATGACTTTCGAGACAAAATTGACCTACCAAAAAATTTATTGTGATTGACGCTTTTGAAAATCATAATATTATGCTTTTCAAAGACTAAATTACTACTACTACCATGCTTTTAAAGACTAAGCAGATGATTCACTATTATATGAGTGATTGGTTGGCAATATAACTGTTTCAAATCAAATATAATCAACATAAACACAAGATTTCAACGTAGGCATGTAAAAACCCGATAAAAATGCAGTTTACAGCTATAGGGCACAATTCCTTGAACTTTCTACGTACCTATCTTCATGGACTGTTCATTACTTATTTTCTTCTATACATCTGCGATATACCTACTATTTAATTATCTTTTAAAACAAGAAATTTAACTGATTAAATTATACTTTCAATTATGTTCTAATTTATTATTTGTTTCACTCTATTATTCTTGCAATGGTAGACTTATTTTCACCAATGGTAGACTTATTTTCTTATGTTTTGCTTTGCAAGTCTTTGGATATGGAGAAGGATATCAAAAGTACCTTTACCATGTGTTGGAGGTGAACAAGACAAGCTACGAAAACTGCATAGATGCAGGATTCATTAAGAACATATCAAGGGGTGGCAGACAAGACGTTTTTCAGCTGACTGAGGACAAGATCTATTACTTCATAAGTGGAGGAGGTGGTTGTTGGCAAGGGTTGAAGGTTGCAATTGATGTTAATGAATATGTTGCACCAGCTCCTGCGCCTACTCCCCAAAAAGGTGGCACAAATGCTTTAAACATTCAAATCTACCACTCATTTGTGGTACTCATATTAGCCTTGATGTGCACCAACCTCTTGGTATAATTTCAACTCTTAGAATTGGTACACTATAGTATCAGATGATATTTTGTTGGTTTTTCTTTTTTAAAGGATTTTTATGGGTTCCTATTGTCTATGTAATGGTATCAGATGGTAGACTGAATTATGAAATATTCAAACTTTGTTAAGAGCTTATTTGCACTTATTATCGGTAGGATTGCCTTTGAATGCCATCCATCATTTCTTATATAAAAAATATAAGAACTGTGGGTTGTTGGTTTATGCTGCATATTATTAATAAAATAAAATTCAAGCGAATCAACAATTTTATACATCCATTCACTAAAGTTTTTTTATTCAATAATGAACAAGGTCAATAAAAAGTAAGTCTTGAACATATAACCAAGCCATCCAGATATTTACCAACAGAACACATTGTCATACCAAAGTTGCGTCCCAACAATCAAATCAATTTCTTCCAAACACGGTCATGTGATTAAATCAACCACGAATAGTACAAAATTAGGAATGCATTTTCAACAGGTCAAAGACTTATGGAGCTTTTCAACAGGTACAATGGGTACAAACTTAAAAAAATAATCTAAACTTAACACCACCAACAAGATATGAAAAAATAATCTAGACTTATGGTCGCATCAAGTGATTTTTTGCTGATCGGGAACGTTCCATCAGAGAAGAAGCAGGGGCAATGAGTGATGGTTGCTCGAGGCAGAGCTGGAAGGTAGTGGGATCTTGACGAGGTTACACTAGTATCTTGATGGTGTGGAATTCACCTCCATGACTAATGGTGGCGACAAAACAGTTTTTGGGGAGTTAGGGTGGAGGGTCCGTAGTTGTCGGTGGAGGGAAGAAGAGAAGGGGGTGTGAGGGTAAATAGAAGAAGCTTTTGATAAAGGTGGAGGCTTTTTGTGAAAAGGGAAACAAGACTAGAAGAGTGAAAACTTCCAAACAGATAGGAGGAAGCCACCAAATCCTAAAATCTGTCTAAAACTCACACCTGACTATTACAACTTTACACTAGTTTTTGTGTTGAGTTTTTTTTTTTTTGGACAGTATTTCTGAGTTTAATCCAATCACATTATTGCTTCTTAAAAACAATATATAAAGAAAGAGCGGAATAATTAGAGAACATACTAATGGTCTCATGCTAAGCATTTGCAAACACAACACAGAAAACAAATTGCCACGAAACTAAAGGTAAACCTCACTCACTATTACAGTACAGTTCTATTCCAAAATCATTAGTGTTAAAAGGGTATAAAATGCCCAAAAATTGATCATAGAAACTTTTGTGCCATCTGATTCAGAGTTGTATAGAAAGAAGTGAGCTATTGAAAAACAAAACCAAATCGCGGACACTAAATAATGGAACATGAGGCATAATCAATTGCAACATTTTGGAATTGTGAATAGCTTCTACTGCTCCTTATACTTCCACTGCTCTATAGTCAAGGGTTGGTAACAAAGCCAATGCTTCACCTTCAATGACAAGAATGTCTCCATTCTTGAAGCACCTTGTCTTGAACTTCGCACTGAATAACATTGACAAACACTTCAGTAGAAACAAAATCATTACCAATTCAAAAAAATTCAAAAGACAGTAATGTCGAAACTTACAAATATCGATTTTTGTTTTCTCGTAGATTAGTTGCTTGTACTTCACCAACAATCTGATCTCCGATATAGACTGGTAACTTAAAATTCAAGATTTGAGATACATACACAGCTGCAGGCTTCACAATTATCCATAATATTAGAAAAGTGAAGAAGCCAGGAAAGCAAACGAAGTTACTTTATGAAAGTTATCATGAGACAACTAGAGCGAAGGACCCTCGTGTTATGTTTGCAAGGCCAATAGACAAGGCCCAATTATTTACATGTATTAAATAGAATAAAGATGAACATTTACTGTCATTTGGTTGGGGGAGACTAGACTCTCTAATTCCTGAAAGTTGTGTAAGTTACTAGCCGTTACTGTATTTTCTCTCTGTTCTGGTAACCAACTCTGCAGAGAGTTATTCTCATCCCATAGTATTGTTGGATCTAATACAAGTATTGTTCCATTATATATATATATATATATATATATATATTATACTGTATATACCAGATCTATCATGTTATTGCCTCAATTCACATTATTATTCAAGCACTTGAGTAGAAGTCTTGGTTGTTGTTGAGTATAACTCTTTTAGCATATTTTCACGCCATCATGAAAATAGTTGTAATTCTGCTATGCCACAGTACTATGGCTGCTATTAAACAACACTTTGTACTAATTAGAGTATTGCGGAACAATAGTAATATACTGCCGCTATTTAATAACACTGAAAAATAGCCAAAATTATGATAATTCACATTGAGAAAATTGGGATATGCATTGTCAGTGTGCACTATAAACTAGCTTTACGCTGATGTCCAATGAGAATCCAATATTTTGCGGCTATTTTTAAATTGTTATTACAAAGTAGACTTATGTGGTAATATCACAAGTTTTCAAGGGATGTTGGTTTAAAACTATTTTACGCCAACAATGTATATCCAATAAACTCATCTACATTACATGATCGTTAAAATTTCTATATATAATGCCACATTTTAATCTTTCAAATAAGAGGAAGGACTTACGCACTTAATTGGACATTACTAACAGTGCAAATTACAATTTCACATTTTATCCTTTTCACTTCATCCTTCAATACTTTTCGTCAGTTTTCTACAAACATGCATCTAATTCTCTAGTTGACTGAAAGAAGTTTTAAAGGGCAGCGGGTTTTGAATCTCAGAATCAAATCTAAGTTTCCTAAAGCTAACATCTGTTACGAGAAATTTCACTTGCATAAAGCCCAAAAAAGTGACCATTTTCCTAACTGTTTAACAATATGGCCATATTTGGATAGACAACTTAATTAAATAGTCATAGCATAAACACTTACCATATGGGTGCTTATGTATAAGCTATTTCAATAACATAAGAAACAATAAAGTCAAACTGTTTTTATAAGTTTTTAGTCGCTTTCACAAGCTCTCTATCTTGGAGAGCTTGTGAAAATAAGTTGAAAAAAGCTTATGGATGTGTCATAAGCTATTTTCATCAATTCTCTTAAAAGAGTATCACAAGTGCTTATGCAAATATATAATTTCAAATAAGTCAATCCAAACATACCCTATATATTATATTTGATCTTTCAGTAAAAAGTTTCCAAATTTCTTTCAAAAATAGTATACCATATAGCTCAAACTCTTTAAGTATGAGACTAATAGACATTTGCTCAGGCCCTGAAATGGGTCTGTTTCATTCACATCCCATTCTAAAATCTTAATTCTATCCTGAATAATCTATTTGTTTAGTGCTTATAAAAAAAGAAGCAATTTGTTCACACTAAATTAGTTTGTTGAATTGTTGATCGTATAATTTCTAGCAGGGATATCAAAATTTAAACTTTAAAGAGAGCATTAGCATGGTACTTACAAAATGTGATGAGATGATATGCGGAAAAAGCGAAGCAACAAGCATTCCATGCACCAATGGACCGTCAAATCCAACACTTCGAGCAGCATCCAAATCGGTATGCAAAGGATTAGAATCATGGCTCACTTTGGAGTATTGAAGAACATCTTCCTCAGTGAAAACCCTTGTTTTTTTCAAAACATCTCCAGGTTTAAGCACATGAGTTGTCGATGAAAAACACCTCAGACTCAGATATTGAAGTTTGCTACTAGAATGTAAACTCCTGAAGAGCATTCTTGCAATGGCTCAATTCAACAAAACAATGCCCTGACACTGTCCCTCACAATCTGAAAATGATGCTAAATATAGCTTTATATTCCCACAATTGAAAACAAACAAAAATATTTAAGGATTGAACTTATACACACCGACAGTGTAAAACTTTTCTGCACATGCATCCAATTAAATCACTCCATGGTACCAGTTTTTCATGTTAGTTCCTTACATATGCTGCAAATATCTATTAGGCATGATTTGATTGGATGCATGTGCAAAAAATATTTACACCGTCAGTGCATAAAAACAATCCAAGTATTAAAACTATAATAGTAGAAATAATACAAAATTGTTTCAGCATTACTGGTTGAAACATTTTAACAAACAGTTAAGCTGCATGGAAAGGAAAAGGTGGAATTACATATGAACTGATGAGTCAAAGGCGAATGGAATTCTTTCTGGATAAAGCCATTAGCGCAGATGTTGTTCAACTTCAATCTTCTGTTGCTTGAAACTTGAGTTTTTTATTACTTGGGTTTGTGGGTTTATCAAGAAGTTGAGTTTTATGAATGGACGAAAATGGATTAATGGTTGAAGATGTGATCAAATATATTTATAAAGGAAGGGGTTAAAAGTTTGGATTTAGGGTTTAAGGGGAGGGTTTACTTTTCAATTTTAAACTACGGATCTTATGAAATGTTTTTTTTAAAAGTTAACATATTAACATGATAAATGATCGTATTATACTTCAATCACATGATCGTATAATACTTCAATCATTAATACTTCAATCACGCTTATTTATTTTAGAAAAATATGTTATATAGTCCGTAATTTCAAAAAGAAAATTAAATCATCTTCTCCTAAACTCTCAATTCAAACACACCTTAAGAAGATTGGATAAATAAATAAAGGGTCGAGCACTAGTTAAGTTAAAAATGAAAAGAAAAAATAAAGTCAACAATAAAAGTAATACTTTTTTAAGTTTTAAAAAGTAAAATATACAATTTATGAAAAATATTTCCTTTTATAATTCCTACCTCGACACTAGTATTCATGAATATAAGAGAAAATAATACATTTATTAATACATTTATCAAATAGTTCGGTGACTAAAACATATATGTCTCATTATACATAGAGAAACATTTGATATATGTGGAGGTTAAAGTTTTTTTTTTAGAACATGCAGAGGTTAAAGTTGAAATCTCATATTTTCCACTCATTCATCTTATAAAAATACGAAGTTTTAGTTACTAGATTTTTTTACCAATAAATATAAAATTTGTTCGTTGTACATGGATCCGTTTGATGGTCAGGATAGAATATAAGTATGATATGATATAAAGCTGGATAGAGATAAAAGATAATAAAGACATGATAAATATTATCTTATCATGTGTTTGATGCGCACATAATAACAAACATGATATTATTATAATTAAATGATGAAATTGCTCTCATAATTAATTAAATACTATAAAAATGGCATATTATTAATTACAATAGAAAATCATGCTATCATTATTTTAAAAATGATAATATTTTAAAAAAATGGCAGAATATCAAGATTATAATTAAGGAATGATCTTTTAATCCCATCAGGATAATTTCTAACTCAGCCTATACTCAGGATAGAAATTACAAAGGAAAGTCAGGATATGATAGAAAAATGGTTTATTTTATCATATCTCTTTGGTCCATCAAATATGAGATTTAAACAGGATATGATTAATGTATCATATCATGTCTCCCTATCCTGACCATTTAAGGTTCGTTTGATGGTCAAGATAAAATAAAAGCAGGATATGATATAAAACTGGATAAAGGTAGGATATGATAAAGACATGATAAACATTAATCATATCATGTGTTTGATGCGCACGTGATAACAAACAGGATATCATTATAATTAAATGAAAAAATTACTCTAATAATTAATTAAATATTGTAAAAATGACATGTTATTAATTATAATAGAAAATACATGCTATCATTATTTTAAAAATGACAATATTTTAAAAATGATATAATATCAAGATAATAAGTAAGGAATGATCTTCTAATCCCATCTGGACAATTTCTATCTCAGCCTTACTCATGATAGAAATTACATAGGAAAATGGTTTATTTTATCATATCTCTTTGGTGCATCAAACATGAGATTTAAACAGGATATGATTAACGTATCATATCCTGTCTCCTTATCCTGACCATTTAGGGTCCGTTTGATGGTCAAAATAGGATAAAAGCAGAGAGATAGGATATGATAAAGACATGATAAACATTAATCATATCATGTGTTTGATGTGCACGTGATAACAAACAGGATATCATTATAATTAAATGAAAAAATTGCTCTAATAATTAATTAAATATTGTAAAAATGGCATGTTATTAATTATAATAGAAAATACATGCTATCATTATTTTTAAAATGACAATATTTTAAAAATGACATAATATTAAGATAATAAGTAAGGAATGATCTTCTAATCTCATCAAGATAATTTTTAACCCAACCTATACTCATGATAGAAATTACAAAGGAAAGTCATGATAGAATAGAAAAATGGTTTATTCTATTTTATCTCTTTGATGCATCAAACAAGAGATTTAAGCAGGATATGAATAATGTATTATATCATGTCTCCTTATCCTGACTATCTCTTAACGAACCCTTGTAACGACACATATAGTATATTTTAGTCACCGAACAATAAATATGAAATTTGTTCATTATACATTTATACCGACGCAAATTTGATTCGTCCAACAAAAGAAATCAAAAGAAATCAGGTGTGCATGGTTGAATGTGATTAAAAAGATATATTTGCACATCCCCACCGTTCCAAGTTCCAACCACCGACTTGTAACCGGACACTGTTCTGTTGATCATGTATTATATGTATGATCATGTCTTGTACTAAAAAAATGCTTAACGTGATTCTTCTTTTCTTTTTTGTCGAAAAGTAGAAGAAAAAAAACGTCACATGTTTCTTAATTAATCCCAGAAAACACTTGTTTTCCTCAATTCAGTTGGACAACCAACCTTTGGGGTGGTTTAATAGGCAATTTTCAACGTTTGTTTATTTCGATTTATTTAAAGTCGGAGAGATACACCAAAATTCAACGAGTGCTCGCTAGTTTTTTTGGGTGTGCTCTTTCACAATTTCATTCTTTTTGCTCTCTCTGGTTAGAGATGGTAACTTCCCATTGCAATCAAAGCTCGCCTCTTCCTCATAGGGCATCATAGATGGAGAAGAAATACGTGACTACCACAAATGAAAAGGTTAGTAATCATATACATATACATGATGATATTCCTTCTCATCACTAATTTATAATTATTTCAGAACCCTGTCAACAAAAATGATTATTTAGGAGAGTACACATGTGAACTAATCTCTCACAAAGAAGCAGACAAGCGCCGTAGATTATATGAGCGTGAAAACTTCTCTTTCCTTTTTGATGTGGATGATGAGGCAAGTGTCTCAAATCAATTATACTTAATCAATTCTATCAAAATTACCTCTTAAATCTTTGAAGCAATTTGAATGTGTGCGTAAATCATGGTCATTCTTATTTGCATACCCTCATTTTATGAATATGGTCCACCACTATTTTCTATCTGACGGTAGTTCTTCTTATCACAATGCATCTCTCCTCCTACAACAGCGCATACAAGAAACATCTATGAACAAGTTGTATTCCTTCTCTCATAAGAGATTTGAGAAGACAGTCAAATTAAATTTACCAAATCCATTTCAAGAAGAAAATGAAACTGTGTACCGTCTACACCATTTTAATATTTTATATTTGGGTGATATTAATGACTTTATTTGTGTCAATTGTCATCTTATTGATGATAACTTCAAACTTGATGTAAGAGTTGCATTATGGAATCCAACTACAGACGAATTCAAGGTCATTCCTCATAGCTCGGCTAGGTTTCAACCGTTTGCTGCA
Source organism: Medicago arabica (assembly GCA_946800305.1). Taxonomy (NCBI): domain Eukaryota; kingdom Viridiplantae; phylum Streptophyta; class Magnoliopsida; order Fabales; family Fabaceae; genus Medicago; species Medicago arabica. The sequence continues at coordinate 6,826,800 of OX326970.1, forward strand.
AATGCTAGCCATGATGTGATTAATTTTCACTCATTTGGTCATGCTTATGGATTTGGCTATGATCATGTTACAAATGACTACAAGATGATTAGTCATGTAATGTTTACACCCCCACAACTGTTTCCAAGGGTTATGTGCCATTAGGAGATACATCTTTAGAATCCTTTTGGGAGATATATAGCTTAAGAAGTAAATCTTGGAGGAAACATGATGTTGTTATGCCTACATCTTATGGGTGGACCGATAAAGCCGAAGTTTACATGAATGAAGTTTGTCATTGGTGGTGTATTGTATATCATTTTGACTCTAAAAATGAATCAGAATTGGTGTCATTTTACTTAAGCAATGAAGTGTTCTTTACCATACCCGTACCCTCAAACATAATTGATAGCTCTAATAAAGAGTGCTCATGGACACACTTGGTGGCGTTAAAAGAATCCATCTCCTTGATCACATATCATACACAAATGACTACTTTTAACATATCAGTTTTGGGTGAATTAAGTGTGAAGGAATCATGAACCAAACTCTTCATTGTTGGACTATAATCTTGCATTGAGTATCCTTTTGGAATGGGAATGGGCAAAATATTATTCACAAAAAAAGACGAAGAACTAGTTTGGTTTGACTTATAAACTCAAATGATTGAGGAGCTTGATATCAAAAGAAAAATTTGTTATTATGAAATACTATACTACAAGGAAAGCCTTCTTCCAATTGGTGGAATAAATAAGTAATTCATTTAATTGTTTTCACCTAGAGCTGTGAAATGATGAAAGTTATTAAGATACGACATTGCATACAAACTGATATGGTTTCAATATCAATTAGAATAATCTTTTGCCTTTACCAAATCACCTCTAGTTAATTTTATTCAAAAATAGTAGTATCTATGCTTTTATGTTTAATTTCGTGCTTTGTTTTTTCTCTTGCATTTCAAATCCAAATCAGTATGTGTTCAAGCTTTATGGCTTAGTTCAAATATAAATTATTATTCTTCATGTCCACTCCATTATAATGTTACCAGTTTCGGTAAACTTGCCAAAGAATGTTATGTTTTATGTTCAGTTATATAATATTCCGATTTTTGTCTTGTAAAATTTCAGGGTTGGCATTTAAAATAACAACAGTTAAAAGGACTTGTTATTATTAAATAATATAAATAATTAATATAAAAAATATAAAATAACATAATAATATAGATTGATAAATATTACATTATTTTTTTGTTTTTCTAACTACTTTATGTCCGTCCGTACCACAATAAAAGTGCCCTTCTATTGAAGCATGTGTGACACATTAATAACGGGGACATATTCAATGGGTGGATGTACCCAGTGGCGGAGCCACGTGTGGGCTGGCCTACCCATTAATCACGTGAAATTACTATTATACTTTTGGCTTAATTTTAATATTACAATCATGTCACTCCCTCACTCTCCCTTTCATTCCTATTTTTCTTTTTCTCCGAAACGAACGTGAAAGAGTAAGAAACGCATCGCTCACCCACCCACGCCGGCAACATCACTCACCCACTGTCAATCTGTCTGCAACCGGCGAACCCTCTGTCGAATTCAAAGCCTCCATCTCCTCTCTCAGCATCGATCTCTTACTCTAATTCTTCATTTGTCTCAATCTTTCTACAAACCCTAAGTGTTAAAAAATTGTAAGTGTATTGTGTATTTCTGATTCTTTGATTTCTTTTTGTTAGTTAATGAATTTGATTTTTGATTTGGTTTTCAATTTCAATTTTCACATAACCCTATTCAATACAAAAGGGGATTTTTGATTTTTGACTTTTGTTAATAATACGATTGAGGATAGAACAATTGCTTGGGAATGTTGCTAGAAAATAGATTAAGTCTAAAGATTGTATAATTTTGGTATCTTTCATTTCTCATATTAATATTAATGAATAATGATGAAGCTTGGTTTGATACTCAATGTCACTGAAATTTCAAATCCTAGTCACTTTTAGTAGTTCCTAATTTGTTTGGCATCCCATAGTGTTGCTAGCTAGACTCCATAGTACTTACAAGTTATTTGAAGCAACGTACAATTCAATATTCAATGTCATATTCACTGTGAATTATTCTCATGTTACTGCTGCCACTAGTACAAGAAGTGTCTTACCCAGACTTAAACTTGATCATTAGTCTTGTTTTGTTTTTATCTTTAATCATTAAAAATTGAAAGAAAAAAGTTAGTACATTAACAGTAAGGTATCTTTGTTTCAAATTATGCATAAACAATATGTCGATCCTAGGAAGACTCCTATTGTCTGACCTCCAGATCATTTCTCTTAGTTTTTTTTTGTTCAAAATCATTATATTAGTTTACATTAAAGGTATACTTGATTGTTGTTTCCAAATTTCTTATTGAATGTCATTCTTTGCCATTGTAGGGATGTTTGATGGTTGTTTGAAACTGTGAATAATTTTATATAATGTTAGATAAATTGGAGCAAGAAGATAGCTATGCGGTTGTAGCTTAATGTTGGAGGAGAGAAGAAGAGTTATTTATGATCAAGTAAAACCTTAGAAAAGAATTTTGAGTTTGACAACTAGCTAGAGCAAGAGTCATAGGAGAAATCATGGTTTAGTATTCGGAGCTGTCCGTGCCTTGCTGCCAGTTTATTTTCTACTGTTTTTTGTTTTTTACTGGTTTTTTGGTGCTGCTGTTGTAGCATATCAGCGCTACTTGCAGCTGTTATTCTGTCTTTGGTGGTTGATGTTCGATGATGCATTTTGGGTGGGGTGCATTCAGCTATTGGTGTTTCTTGGGGGCGCTTTAGTTAGGCCCTTGTGGTGTTGTTGTGCTGCACTTGGGTGTTTTTGGCTAGTACGGGAGTGAGGTGAGGCAGGGGTATGCTATGCTAGTATACTTCGGCCTCATTGTTTGATGTCATCGTTGGTTTTGGGTTTTCTTGGTGTATTGGTGTTACAAAAATAGGCAGCACATCTTTGTATTCTTTCCCGTATTTTCCGCGAGTTTGGTTTTTATGGCGGTTATCTCAAACTTTTATGTCTGGCTCTGCCACTAGATGTACCATACTTCTGCAAGTGTGGGCATGGACATGATGGTGCTAACTGAGATGGAGTCAAGATGAAGGAAGTATAAATTATTAAGCCATAAATAAATGAAAATCGAAAAAAAAAAAATATATATATATATATATATATATATAAGGAAAAAGCTAGCAGGATGGCGTCATCCTGAAGAATGATGGTGTCATCTCAGATGAAACTATGTAAGGAGAAAATGGTAAGTAAGATAGACTAGACAATAATTTTGAATGTAGGACAGATTGGGCAATTGTCTTCAAAAGTAGAGCCTAGACAATAATTTTGAATGTAGGACAGATTGGGCAATTGTCTTCAAAAGTAGAGCCTCCAAAAAATTCTAAATTTTATTCATAGACATCACAATGGTAATGGACCACAATCCAGATGTTGAATTACCTCTTCCGGTCCCATAAATTAATGTCACATTCACGAAGAAAATTTGTTATAAAAAATTAATATATCAAGTTTCGTTTACTCCCAACTGAACTACTTAAAATATTCGTGTGTGAGTTAACTAACATAAATGTATTATCAGTTATTAACTTCGTAACTTAAAGTCATGTATGTGTTAAACTTATCATGACTTAAGTCACATTAAGTTTAACATCTGCGTAATTTAAATCACGTTAAATATTTTCATTAGTTTGTATGGAGGTGAGTAATTTTATTATAAGAGAAACAATTTTCAGACCTTGAAGCACGAGAGCATCAATTCATTACTTAGTACGTTAGTAATGGACCACAATACGGATGTTTTTAGGGAACACAATACGGATGTTGAGTTACTTCTTCCGGTCCCATGAATTAATGTCACATTAACAAGAAAAAATTGTTAAAAAAATTAATATATGAACAATTTTTAATCTAATTGTGTAAAAAAGCTAATTTCAGTCTAATTAAAACTACTTCTTTTAAAATTATATCATCTAATTAAGTTTATGAGTATCACTCTTAAAGTTAATATTTTATGCTTTATTATACCCCAAAAAAACTTCAGTCTACTCCTTTGCATTTATAAATATATCAATTGCACTTAACAAGAATAGTACTATGGATAAAAAATGCCACGATAAATCGGAACCCCATATGTAAGTATCAACCTATCTTATGATTCTTATATTTAATTGTACTATCCATATTCCATAATACTATATATACGCTAATGCAAGGATAAATCGGAACAAATTATTGTTGAGCATCTATCAAATTTTCAAAACATATTATCCATAGTACTATATATTTTGATTACTTGGATTTGTGGGTTTATCAAGAAGTTGGGTTTTGTGAATGGAAGAAAAAGGATTAGAAAATTGCTCTTCTCTCTTAAAAAAACACTCGCTTCCAACTGAATGGACGAAAGTACTTTTGCATGACTTAAGTCATACTTGGTATTTTCAGCGTGAGTTAACTCACACAGTTTGTAAACTCGGCGTGACTTAACTCATGCTGCGTGTTTTTATAGAACAACAACTCAGAAACATAACCATTCATTTCCAAAAGCTTCAAAATTCGAATTTTCTCCCACCTAGTACGATTTTCTTCATTCTTGCGTCAATCAAATTCAACTTCTACCACAAAATCAACAAGTGTTGCTTATCCTATTGCGTTGCCTTTTTTTGGTTTTTTTTTTTTGAGAAATTTTACATTTTTAAGTTTTTAGAAATTTGCATATTAGTTTTTAGGATTGTTAGTGATGAATTAAGTTAGAAAATTGTAGTTTAGATGTTGCTTAGAGTGCAATGTTGTAGTTTAAGGTTTAGATATAGTTAGATTTTATTTGATTGAAAGTTGCACTCTAGGTGTTTGATAAAATGTCTCAATGAAAATTTGTTTTTTGGATTGTTAATGATGGAATTAGTTAGAAATTGATTTGTTAATGTTAATTATAATGAGTTTGAGTGCAATGTAGTAGTTTACAAATTGAAATGACATTGCCGAAATTTAACTGTTGTTGTTGAATAGTTAGAAATGACACAATGTCCCTATGAAAAAATTAATTGATTTTTTCCTTTTTGAAATATTGTGTAGATATGTCTCAGAGGCCTGACGAATTAGCGCAGGGATGGAGACCGCTACAAGGAGTGCACGGGCCGAAAAGGTCGCTTCATGCCCTCCTCAGGCCGGTAGACGGAGACAGGGGGACAAAGATTGGTAGGGGTGATGATGTGGAAGGGTCGGTGTCACAAATGGCAGCGTCCCAAATAGTGGACCCTACACAGTATCAGAATTCGCTTCAGCATGAGGCGTATCAGCCTCCTTATTAGCATCACCATGAGCCTCAATATCAGCATCAGCATGAGGCGTATTATCCTCGGTATCAGTATCAACAGCCTCACCAATAGGAGGGTTGTGCCTAGGGTGAGGCTTAGGAGGAGCAGGCCAAACCGCAATTTGATGAAAATTTGCATCTATAAACCAACGTGAGTTAACTCGCGTTAGTGTTTGGAACATAATTCACCGTGACTTAAATCACGTATGTGTATAGTCCAATGTAACTTAAGTCACGTAGGTTATACACCTACGTGAGTTATGTCACATGGGGTATGTTGGAAAGTTCAGGCGGGAGTGAGCAATTCTTGTTGAAAGAAGAGCAATTCTCTACCAAGAGTATTGTAACTCGTTAGAAATCCCAAATTGCAAATAACAATTGCAAAAATAAATAAATATATTGTGGCATCATAAATTTCAAAGAACCAAAAATTTATTAATATAATGGAGTATATATACGAGCCGGTCGAGTAGGTCTAGGAGGCTTTTTGATAAGCCTTAGCCCGACCTATTTAAATTAACGAGCTTTTTGAAAAGCTTGAGTCTAACCTATTTAATAAACGAGCTAGGCTGAACCGGATGTGAAGTAGGTCGGAACATAGGTCATTGACAGACGGTCTGGCTTATTCTCACCCCCTAAGGGTGACCCAAGAGAGAAATATTGTGTTAAAGATATGAGACATTTAGTCTAAATGTCAACTATTACTATATTATACTACTTAAAAATAAGATTTTAAAATATTTTGTTTAGGCACAAACCTACACAACAATAATATACATGTACATGCATTCATCCCCGAGGTTGTGTATGGTTGAATGCGATGAAATTTTTTATTTGTCTCATATATGATTGTTGTTTATGTTTTTCTAGTTAATTATGTTGTTGTTTATGTTTTTCTAGTTAACTATGTTGTTGTTTTTGTAATTGAATTATATTGTTGTAAAATTTAATTTAATGGAAAAAATGTTAGTTAAATTTCTATCTTTTATCTTCTCATTGAGTTTAGTAAAATTCCAAAAACAAACATTAGATTAAAGAATCTAAACATAGTGATTTTGAAAAGGAAAAGAAATTGAAGTAGGTTAGACGTATGAGATGTGTGAGAAAAGAATTGCACCAAAAATAATATATTTGAAAAATTAAGTGAGAGGAGTTTAGAGGATTAATCACGTCTGTCCTCGTGAGCAAAATTAAGTGACACTACCGGCAATGGAAATTATATATTTGAAAAATAATAGGATCAATCACATTGGTCTTAAAACAACCATATAAAAAACAACACCACGTGGTATAATTCCACTTGTGGACCATTAAAGCACCAATGTTATATATTATTGGCCAATTAAAATGTATGGTCAAAATATAAGCAAAAATTATTTTTCAAGTTTATTCATTTAATAATGTATGTGGTTTATAATATGGACCACATACATCATTAAATGAATGAATCTAAAAAACAAATTTTGCTTATATTTTGAAACGGAGGAAGTACTATATAAATGTTTTATTTTGATATATTATTTTAAAGGATGTGTCAAGTGATACACAAGTGCTATAGTAGGGTCAACACACTACGTACTATAATTATTGATACTTACGTGTCTACTACAACACCACATCCTTTGGTTTATCACTTTCCTTGTCTCTTTAAAAGGCTCCACTAAACTTATTTCATCAACATCGCACACAGCTTTTGATTCCATATTGTGTTAGAGGCAAAACACACTTACACTATAATTCTAGTTTCATATAAAGATGATGGTGAAACCAACAAACCAATTAGAGGAAGCTAATGATTCCAGTTATGATAGAAAAGCTGAACTAACAGCCTTTGATGAATCAAAAGCTGGTGTAAGAGGTCTTATAGAGTCGGGCATAACAAAGATTCCACGCATTTTTTGCCGTGACACATTGAACATCATTGAACATTCAGTCAATTCCTCCAACTTGAGTATTCCAGTCATAGATCTAAAAGACATACACAACAATATCAATCATGCTATGCGTATTGAGGTAATTGGTCAACTTAAAAATGCATGCAAAAATTGGGGGTTCTTCCAAGTGATTAATCATGGAATTCCTATTAATGTCTTGGATGAGATGATTAATGGGATTCGTAGGTTTCATGAACAAGATGTTGATGTAAGGAAACAATTTTACAACCGCGATTTGAGTAAGAAAATTATTTATTATTCCAATATTGGTTTGTACGTAGAAAAATCTGCTATTTGGAGAGACTCTTTTGGATGTACCATGGCTCCTATTCCACCAAAACCAGAAGAATTGCCTGAAGTATTTAGGTATTATTTTTAAATTATTTATTACAATTTTCTTTTTAAATAGTTTAGCGACAAAATTCTCATACACTTTAAATGTTGAAAAGTTCTTTAAAAAAAAAGTTTCGAAAATTAAACAATTGCTGGTTTGAACTTGCGTCCTAGAGCTCTTAAGATATCAAATCTTATTAAACTCAATGTTTGAATAGTTTTATTAGTAGTACCGGTCACTTGTGCATTTCAATTATATAAATTTTTTAAAGGTTTCATATTTTAAACTTTTTTTTAGGGAATATTTTAAACTTTTTATTAATTGTTTGTTTACATGCAGAGACATTATAATAGAATATTCCAAGAAAATAATATCATTGGGATCTACACTTTTTGAGTTATTGTCGGAGGCTCTTGACTTGAATTCATCTCACCTAAAAGAATTGGGTTGTGCTGAAGGACTTTTTATTCAAGGTCATTATTATCCACCATGCCCTGAACCAGAGTTAACTATGGGTACAGACAAGCACGCTGATTCTAGCTTCATGACAATACTTTTACAAGACCAGATTGGTGGTCTTCAAGTTCTTCACGAGGATCAATGGTTTAATGTTCCTCCTCTACATGGAGCTCTTGTTGTCAACATAGGAGATCTTTTACAAGTTAAGTATTTAATGGTTACTATAGACTTTTTTTTTTTTGGTAATTTATATGTATTCTTTTATCATGATTGTTTTATTTTTCACAAAACATACTCATATAAGAAACTAGAAGTATAAAATTGAAAGAAAACGACGTTCTTTGACTTTGCAATTGACATTACTATTGCACTTTTTGAGGTGTCAATTTAGTGATAAAAGTTTGAATAAGTAATCTCAAAGGGATGAAATAGTACTACCACTAAATGAGTCTAGACTAATACTACGAATAAATGATTTAAGAGAAATAATTTTTGGCCATCAAAATATTGATGTTAAATAAGTTGTCATTTATTTTTTGTGTGAATTTTTAAAATGTATCTAAATTCTAAAGTGTAGAAGATAAAAAAAAGTATGAGACAGATGGAGATGAAGACATATAATGCTATATGATATATGTATTAATATGTTTTGATGGATTAATTTTTTATTTATCTGATTAAATGAGATGAATCCCAACCAAAATGTAAACATTTGCTCACATAGTTTATAAACAACTTGTGTAAACTATATATTTATCAATTTCTTTGTTATTGTCACAGCTTATAACAAATGACAATTTCGTCAGTGTTTATCATCGGGTCTTACCAAGTCATAAAGGGCCAAGAGTTTCGGTAGCTAGTTTCTTTGCAACTTCTCATGATCCAACTGAAGTTTCATCAAAGGTTTATGGTCCTATTAAGGAGCTGATATCAGAAGAAAATCCACCACTCTATAGGGACATAAAAGTTGCACAATACATGGCCCATCGTTTTAAGAAGGGGCATGATGGAAGCTCTAAGCTGGAGCCTTTCAAGTTGTGAAATAAACAAATATTCCACCCAAAATCAAACTTAACAAAATTTGCTCTTTTGATTCTCCTGAAGATTGAAATAATGTTTTATTAGTTGTGTCTTTTAGCTATTTTATGCTGTAATAAGTTTCCAATAACAAGCGTCATTCACATGGCAGCAATAACACGACCTTATTTGATATTTTAAGGTTGTGGACTGTGGTTATAGACCGTCTTTTTACCACGAATTTATAAGCTATTTTTTTAGACGTTATTCTAAGTAGCATTTGAACTTATAGCTTATTGTTTTTTCTTCCATTTTTACCCTTATATTTTATGTAAAATCCATATTTACGCTTTATAATTTATTACACCTATAATTTTGGTCAACATTTCATAAGGTTATCATTAGGTCCTATTATTAATAAGGTTGCCAAGACCTATCAAAGTGAGGCTTATGTTTTATAAAAAATAAAAATAAAGTGAGTTTATGTTTAGTGGTATATATAATTACATAGATTATTTTAGCAGTTCATATTTTATTTTGAGCGATTAGATAAATTGGTTATCAAAATTTTAAGAGAAATGCTAAGAACACATTTTAATACGTACTTCTCAACAGATTCTTTTTGATTGGTTCAAATTTACATAGGTCCAACCAAATTTATATCGGTCCCACAAAATTTGGCTGAACTTATGTGAATTTTAACCAATCAAAAAAATTGTGTTGAAAAAATGTGTGTTGCTCGCCTTACTCAAATTTAAAATACAATCAAAATAATTTCTAATTGTTTTTCGAATTGACAAATGCATTACAATCCAAAGTTATACTAAGATGTAACCACCACCCTCTATTAATTTGGATATTCTGTAGTGAAACATGTGCTCTGTCCTCTCTCTAAACACTTCCTCACGCCACCCCTTCCCTTTCAATCCAACACCTCCTTCTTCTTCGATGTAACCACGAAAAGGGTGGTGCAACGGTTGGTGGTAGCCACCCACACCACCTTCTACTAGATATGTCGGAGGTCATGTTGCCGGTCGGTGTTCTTTGGTGGTTGTTGAAGATTGTGGTCTCGTTCAGTTATTGACACAAGGTGGTGTACCCTTTCAATGTCACCTTCTGAGACTACTTCAAGTGGCTGCCAACGAGCATATTTGTTCTGTCACATGGGCCACTCTGGTTCTTTTAAGACCTGTGGTTTCTAGTTACGAAGGTTGGAGTGAGTTCGGTCGAAATTGTTTTCTTTGGTTTTCATGAGGTCTTGTTCACAGTGGCGGTGGGTTGCCACCTCACCACTGTTATGTTAAAACCAGTCAGGGTCTGGTTTCTATTTTCAAAATTGCGGTTGTGGCTTCTCAACGGTGGTACTGGCTGGTAGGTCGTCATTGTGGTTCTGGATCTGCAGTATCAATTTGGTTCCTTTGTGGCTGGTCTCTAAAACCCTTGAGGGTCTGATATGTTAGAAATGGTCAAAAGTATACTCTTATCTAGCGGTAAACTGTAGGTGATGATTGAATTCATTATCGTGTTGGCGGTCAAATTAGATTGTCGTGATAAAATATCCATTCCTCATCTTATTCAACAATATTACTCATTTTTCCTTTAAAAAAAATACAATATTACTCATCTTATTATAGAATTTCAACTCTTAATAAAACAACAATTATTATAGATAACAAATTTTGTTTAAATGTACAGAAACAAACTTTTTTTTTGTTACAAATTTTAAAGATAAACTAGCAGTAAACCCATGCTAAGCATAGGCCCGTGCTCCGCACGGACTTACTAAACCCATGCTAAGCATAGGCCCGTGCTCCGCACGGACTTACTCGAAGTGGGAAGCTATGCATCAAAGCACATTGCAATGTTATATGAATTGAGAAAATAAGAAGGCTTAAATGTGTGATTAGTCCCTGCACTTTCACCCAATTTTGGCATTGATCCCTGCACTTTGACTTCTCTTGAGATTTTCATAAATAACACAAACACCTCTTCTAGTTTTCCAAACACATCAATCTCCCCTTATTTTATCCATTTAAATAACTTTATAAATATATAATTTAATTTTAGTCATTTTGGTTTGTTTGTGTTTGTTTTATCTTTTCACAATTAAGTTAAATGAGGTTTTTTTTTTTCTCACAATGGAGAAACATAAACAATATTTGTTTTTACCACCAAATATAGTCTAACATCAACAATTACATAGGAGATCAAAAGATAATATAGAAATGAGAAGGATTTTGGTGGATGATCACTGTGGTTGATCAATGAAAATGAAATAATATTCGATATATTTGTTTTATTTCATTAGTTTAAAAACATGGAAAGAAAAAATTGTCGAAAATTAAGTGAGTTCATACTCGTATGAATAAGTTAATTGCTAAAAAAATGGAATTAACAAAGTTTAAACCGTGTTATATTATAAGATAAGTGATTCTCAATTTGATACAAAAATTAGCGAGATTGATGTTTAGTTAAAAAATATAGCGGATGTTTGTGTTATTTAAGAAGACCTTAAGGAAGATTAGTGTAATTTTCCCATGATTTCGTTTAGGTTCTTGCTAACGAGTGCCCCGGGGCACTCTTTAAACATGCTAAATTAAGTAATTATTTTTTCAAAATATCAAAGTTTTCAATTTCCAATGCATTAATTACACAAACTTTCATAATAAGTTACCATTTAAAGCCCTTAACCAGTGCTCCGGTGGCACTAATTAACATTTCCCTTTCTTTTATAGAGTAATTTGCCCATGATAAAATCATTGAAATAATTGTTGTTTAATATTATGAAGTTGTAGGTGCGCGGCTGGATAGGTTGTGATGGGGCGGACACTAATGTTATTGTCGATCATCTGGTGCAGTTTCCTCATTTGGCAGGTGTCGGTAAAGCTAGAAGGTCATTCATGCAGCTCACTTGGCTCTTGTGTACTTGGGTGTTGTGGAATGAGCGTAATAATTGTTTGTTCAGTGATACTGTTACTGATGTGCCTCGTCTATTAGATAAGGTTAAATTGCTAGCATTAGGATGGCTGAAAGCTAAAAATGTTATGTTTGTTTATGGCACGCAGAGTTGGTGGTCTAGCCCCCTCAAGTGTCTGAGCATTGGCTAATTTGTATTTTGTTTCCTTTATTTGCTGTAACTGAACTCTTGTATCTTTTAGTGGTCTCCTAGGCATGCCTTGTGCGTGGGAGCTGCTGAGTGTTGTGGTATATAATTTCATTTTGATTTCTTCAAAAAAAAAATTATGAAGTTGTAAACTAAAAATATGTAAAAATATTAAAAATAATAAAGATGTCGTTATGTGTCCCGTGTATGAATTGTACAAGTATATTATTTAGTGACTCATTTATCATTTTTTTTTCAATATTTTTTATTGTCATATTTCTAAAATATATAATACCTAATAATCTACAACAATAAAAAATATTATTTTATAACATGACATGATGACACGTCTTCTTTGATTATTTGTTGTTTTCAAATATGTTGAGATCTGCAGGCAGGTTTCAAGATATCTTGTTTGCCTACACTTTGGTTCTTCAATCTCGAAGGAGATTTTATGTTTGCCGATTTGTTCAGGGAGCTATTAGCACTTTTTGGTTTATATATTTGGGATAGTGTAGCTCCCTATTATTCTATTTTTTTGGTTAAAAATAAATAAATCTAAAAGTGTCTTTAATTGAAAAGAGATTATAGTTAAATAGAATCTTTTGTTACAAAAGACACATAAAGCTAAATATATGGTGAAGTGTCAAAGTATTAAGATGGGTAAAATTGTGCTTTTATTGGTTACTAACTTTCATAATTAGAGAAAGATAATAGATTGTAATTTTTTTTAACTCTAGATATTTAGAAGTTGAATGATAGGAAAATTTGTTTTTGATTGAGATTATGATTAAGTATGTTTGTTCTTTTAAAAAAAATTATGTTATTGTGTTCTATCGAGTGAATTTGTTTTAATTTGTTTTTAAGAGAGAAAAAATAGGGGGATGTTTAAGCAAAAGTCACAAAAGGATATAATTTTGATGACATGTCAAAAAATTAAGAAGGAATAAGATTTTATTTTTGGTAGATATTAAGTTTCATAATTAGAGAATAGATAGAGAAAGATAATATATTGTAAATTGTTTTTAACTCTTTAGATATTTAGAAGTTGAATTATAGAAAAATTTGTTTTGATTGAGTTTAAGATTAAATTTGTTCGTTCTTTAAAAAAATATATTAAGTTAGCTTGTTTTATCGTGGTTTAATTTATTTTTAAGAGAGAGAAAGTAGGAGGGATATTTAAGCAAAAGACACAAAATGATATAATTTTGATGACATGTCAAAAAATTAAAAGGGGGTAAGATTGTATTTTTGATAGACATTAAGTTTCATAATTAGAGAATAGAAAAACAAACATTTTCAATAAATATTTATGTTGTATATAAAGAAAAAGCTTATTTAATCCAATGGTCCCTCAAATAATTTCATGTTTTCATTTTGGTCTCACAATTAATAAAACGTACATTTTGGTCCCACATTTTTTCCTTCGTTTGCCAAATAAATCCCGACGGACCAACTTTAAAAGTGGTCCATCGTAAACCTTATTAATTTTGTTAATTTTAACTGTTTGATCTTTTTTTTTTTCAAAGTCGATCATTGGATAATGCAAATCTATTATATCTTACTGTGAATCATCAACATTTATTTCTTTATCTTTTACCTTCATCTTTTTCACCATCTTTAACACCACAATCATCAATATTTATACAAAACCAAGAAAAATAAAAAACTTATAATTTATTTTTTTTACAACTTATTCTTCTCTTCTCCAGAAATCATAAAAATATTCAATTTCAAAACCCAAAAAACTTTAATCAAAATTAAAATGGACTGACCCAATCCATTTTAAAACTTAAAAAATAGATTGGATCACTGTTTCTCAAAACCGGTTTAATTTCGTATAACTGGTTTAATTTCATTCATGAAGAACAAAGCCTTCCAGAGAACAAAGCCAAGGCTAATCGAATCATAAACTCTCTTCATCATGAATCGAAGCTTATGCATTTGCAGCAATGAACATGTGAAGTGACAATTGATCAAGAAACTGAATTATTTGTTGCATAAGAGGTTAATATTCGAATCAAAGATCTGTTGTTTTCTACCATAAATTTGAAATCGCAACTTCGTGCTGACGAATGGCTCGACGGTGGATGAGATCCCGACATGGGATATACGGCAGAAAATGGACATGGTGGCGGGAGAGATTCCAATAGTGAATGCACGATGGAAAGAGACAAGCTAGTGGGCTATCCCGCGACGGCGATGGTGATGGCTTCTTCATGGGCTTACGATAAAAGATTGAAGGAGAAGGTGAGTGACACAATGGTAATATGAATTATATGGTGAGGGAAATTTTGAATGTTTATTCTCCATGGATTGATTTGATTATGCAAGGAAGCAACACAAAATCTGGGAGCTGTGAGTGTTTTGTGATGATTTTGGTTCAATTTCAATTTTTAATTTTTATGGATTTTTGATGAATGTGAAGATGAAAATGATAGGAAGAAGATGAAGGTAGAAATTGAAAAAGATCAAGGGGTCCACTTTCTTAGAAAAAAAAATCAAACGATTAACGGACGAGATTTATTTGGCAAACGGAGGAGAAGTGAGGGACCAAAATGTACGTTTTATTATTTGTGGGACCAAAATGTAAACTTGAAATTATTTGAGGGACCATTGGATCAGATAAGCCCAAAGAAAACTATCCCATTCAACACTTTTGAGCTGAATTTTTTCTTTCGAAAATACCCTCAATTTTCAATACAAATAAAATATGTAACAAGTAGATAAGAATAAATTTAAATATTAAAATAAAGTGTAACAAACACAAATATCTAATTTTTTTCCTTTATCATTTAAAAAATGTAACAAACTATATGAGTTTATTTATACTTACTTTTTCATTATTCAAATTATACCCTTAAAACAATAACTTTTTTGTATATATATAAAGATTGTTGTTGGTGTCATTAGAATATAAAAATTTAGATAATCAATAGGTAGTTTAGTTTGTTATAATTTGAAAACAAAAAATATTTATATTTTTACGTTTAATCAAAATTAAAATTTCATATCAATCGTTAACTCAGTAAAATAAAAACAAAAATACTGGTAAAAAATAATGAAAATATATTTTTCAAAACATAAAACGTCTTTAAAAATAAAGAACATACACATATTTGTTACCTAAAAAAGACAAAAACATCTATAAAAAAAAAGATAAAAATATATTTAACCATTTTTTATACAAGACGTGAGCTTATTCCTTCCTTCAACCCATTTGATCCAGTTTGTTGCTCTCTGCTTCCATTTCATTCCAAATCACATGTTTTTTTTTGCACTCGCGAGGTATTTTCTTAATTTTCTTTTCATCTTTCTTATTCAACTTCGTTCTCTTTCATCATTATTCATTCCCAATTCCACTTTCTAGGTTTTGTGCGTTATATCTACGTATATCCGTAATATAGTAGCAAATAATATATGCTAAATTGCACTTTTGATCCTCAGCTTTAACAAACCAGCGATTTTGGCCTCTAAACTTTCAAAATTGCAAAAGTGATGTACCCTTGATTTTGACCTAGTCAACATTGGTATTATGGGCCAAAATCACAAGTTTGTTTAAGTTGGGAGGGCGAAGGGCAACAATGAAATTTAGCCAAATAATAAAACATACATGGCATCCGAGTGATTAAATTTGGTGTACATGTTGACTTAGTTAAAATTAAGAGGCCTTTGGGGTCAATTGTTACTTTGAATGCTTAGGGGTTAAAATTGTTGTTATTGATAGTTTGGGGGTTAAAAGTGCAATTTAGCCAAAAATATAACCGGATATCCTCCCAAAAAAATTCATTTTGGTCATTTTATTTTCATATTAATGTCAATATTATATCCATATATTGTGTCCAGCTCTTGCATGTCCATATTATATGATCAGATCAAGAAATGTTAAGAACGTGTGAAACTTATAACCCTTCTTTTTATGATTGGTTATTAGGTATTATAGTCTGAATGTCTAATTCAGTGGATGAGATAATCATTCAGCCAGATGCCAAGAGAGTTAAGCTCAACGAAGACAGACTCAGCGACTTACCTGACTGTGTTATCCTTCACATACTCTCTTTTTTGAACGCTAAACATGCAGTTACAACTTGCATTCTGTCCTCAAGATGGAAATATCTATGGAAACATCTTCCTGCCCTTATATTGCATTCTTCAGCCTTTCGAACTATACAGATATTCAACAAATTTGTGCATAGGGTTTTAACCCTTCATGATTCCTCTCTCGATTTCAGACATAATCAGCCTCGCATAATCAAAAGTGTTGTGAATTATGCTATTTCACACAATATCCAGCGATTAGGACTCTATGTTGGGTGTCACATTGCACAAATTCCACCTAGTATTTTTTCATGTCAGACTTTAACCCATCTTGAGCTCTGTTTTGGAGAACAAACGTTGTTTCCAAAATCTCTCAACTTGCCTTCCTTAACCAGCTTGTATCTGGGGAATTTCGCCTTTTGTGCTGAAGAGAATGGACGCGCCGAACCATTTTCAGCTTTTAACAGGCTGAACAGTTTGTTAATTTCCGGTTGTGCTGTGAGGGACACACTAACCCTCTGCATATCCAGTGCAACACTTGTCAATTTTACTGTGCGTAATCACTCCTATGATTTTTATGAAATTGAGCTTTGTACTCCAAGTCTTGGTACGTTTGGATTTACTGGTAAATCGTATAAGAAAATCTTTGGGAGTGGTCTTTCTTGTGTTAAGCATGTGGATATTGATGTAGAAATCTTGCATATGGATATGCAGCCTTCTTTGATTCTACTCAGCTGGTTGTTAGGTCTTACTGATATAAAATCACTGACAGTCACTGCAAGTACTCTTCAGGTACCATAAATTGGCAGACTTTGAGGCTTTATTGTTACTTTATTTTTAAGATGTTTTTTTTTTTCTCATTTCTATGTTTTTCCACAAAATCAATTGACTTGCATAACACTGATCCACTCTCATCCCTTGTTGCTTAGGTTCTCTCCTTAAATTCTAATATATTGAAGACCAAGCTCCCTTCCTTAGGTAACTTGAAGTTATTGAAAGTGAAGAAGAAACCACTTGCATATGGATTTCGCAGGTTGCTGATTGATGTCAAGGTACAGAAAATCAGGCCACGGAAAGAAGGTGCTAAGTTACGAAAATCATTTAAAGCTGGATTGGAACCATCTGCACCCATACCTGATGGAATAGTGGACTTCTTGATTCAGAATTCTCCTTTGGCTGATGTTGAAATCGTTGATCGCTAATGGTGAAAAACGCAGTTAACTTCTTAAGCAAGATTGTTATAATTGGTTTTGTTTGCAATATTAGTGCCACTTGGTGTATTTTCTGCATTATGATTATGCAGTATGTTCAATGAACTCTTTCTGAATGGACCTTATTCTGTGCAGTTATGATTGTTTACATTTCAACAAACACTTTAGAATGTAATCATATGCTCTAGATAGGGGTTTCACATTTATAGTTTAATTTGAACAATGCTAAGGTTAATATACTTAATGCAGAAAAAATAGTTCTAGTAACTATAGTGTGTGTTTCGCCTCCAAGTACTTTCAAAAAAAAAAAAAAGTTCTAGTCACTATATATTCTTACTGAAAGACTTTTGTCGAAGTCATGGACATCGACTCTCTCTCTTGGCCTCACCATTATGTCAAATAGGCAATACCTAAGATTATACGGTAATTGGTAACAAAATAAAAAAAGTTGTTGACTCTGAAAGGAAATGGATCCTATTAGTTCGGCCGTGACTCGTGAGGTAAGTATAGTCTGAACAAGAATAGTTCCACCTTGAAATCGAACTTCCTTCTACTGAACGATTCGTCCTTTGGTGAATCTCATTGATCACTTCCGATCCTTGACGATTTTCTCTTTTCTTTTGTATAAATCTCTTTTGACCCCTAAGAAATGGAAGAAGTTGGTGCCTACAAAAAGGATATTCACTTGTGAATGCTCCAATACATGTAGTGAAGAATATAAAGCAGTGTTCATAAAAGAGAAAAGTGATAAAGTCATAAAGGAAAGTCCCAAAAATTGTTTAAAGACAACAACACAAACAATCGAATAATAGAAAAATGGTCATGCTAGCGAGTGTCTTTATGACACTTGTTAAGAAGACAAAAAAAGAAAATGATTGATGAGTTTAATGAAACAAAAGTTAATTTTCAATGTAATAAATGCACAATTTTCAATGTAAAGTCAATTTTTGGTTTTAGTGATAAAAAAACATGTTGGAGGGTTGAGGCTTATTTGTGCCATGAATTTACTATAAAAGAAAGAAAGAAGAAAAGAAATAGAGGAGGTGTTTTCTATTTTTAAAAGACACAATACCACTGATTAAAATGAAAATAGTCAATAGTATATCTGAATTTTTTTGTAATGATGTTTGTGCCATCAATTTAGCTGAACAGTTAACCGCCATATAATTCTAATTTATGACAAATATAAAATGTGATCATGCTTATATAAGGGAAGACCTAATACACTTTTTTTTTCCATATTTTGTTTCCCATTTTCTTCTTCCACGTAACATTTAGCCACGCCATGCCTTACGGTGGATCCATCCTTGAGCTTGACTCACACTCTCACGCACACATTCCAAATTTGTCTTCAGATGTTGTTGAAGATCTCTTGGACCATAGGCTTATTGGTTTGAGATGGTGGCTTAAACTTGTTGCATGGGAGTCATGGCTCCTATGGATTCTCTCTGGCGCTTCCATTCTTTTCTACCTTTGCAATTTTATGCTAAGCTTTGTGACCATGATATTTTGTGGACATTTAGGATCTCTAAAGCTTGCGGGAGCATCCATAGCTAGTGTTGGAATTCAAGGTCTTGCTTATGGCATTATGGTATGATTCTCATACTATATATTTTATCCTCAGTTCAAAGTAGAGTTGTTAATGACTTGAAAATATTTATATATCAGTATTATTATAAGGTATAAGCCCGCGTTGCGCGGATATTTGAATGTTTAGTTTGTAAAAAAATCATAGAATATATAGCCATTAATTATTCATATAGCGAAGTTGTTGATAATATATGAAATTGAAGATAATAATAAAAATATATGTCGACATTAATTAAAACTAGATTTCGACCCGCGAATGTTTTGAATTTTATCACGGTAAATAATGAGAACTTATACCTTCAATTTTGAATTGTATATTACTTCTGAATTTTGTTTGTGATATTAAAAATAAGGTATGTATTACACATGATTGATATTTCATTGAATGTTGTGGACAACAATTGATTTTTTTTGTGCACGAATTATTTTTTTGTGAAGGAATCATTTAAAATGAATAATATATGCATCATATATTATTTAACATTGTAGTTTACAGTTTAAAATAGCAATTCGAAATGGATACACATGAACTCGTGCATTAGTATAATTTGATAAATAAACTTCCATTAGAGAAGAGTGTGAAGTTTAGAAAGCACATGAAAAAAATAAACAAAAAATAGCTGTAATTCCAAATGGATAATTATGAAGTAACACCATTAGTATAATTTGATTTGATAAATACTTAGAAAAAAACAATATAATATGGAACAGTAGCAACATTGCATCAGGTTGAATTAAACAATATAAGATGTTCCAATTCAGATTGAAACAATATATATTCTAGAATTGAAAGGAATCGTGTGTATCAAAGTATGTCGGTGGTTTTTGTTTAATATTGAGGTATCCAATATTATAATGTTGCCTCCAACTAATGACAGAAATAACTTGTATAACAAGCAATGTTACAATATTGAGAATTTGGTAAAGACGGCAACATGCTTAATTTTTTACAAAAAAGAGAGGAAAAAAAACGTATTTAATTGAAAGTGTAAGAGAAAGATATGCATGGTCCTAATGGACCAATAAAAGTGGATAAAAATGAAACGTATAGAGAGTAAATTTCCGAGAATAAGAGGGAAATAAAAGGAGAAGGATATTTGTTGAGAATAATAAGATACAAGCAAATTTATATACGGCGTGTTCTGCAAAAGCAAATCATCTAATTTATTTTTTTTGGCAAAGTATAATAATGTATTTGTATATAGAAGATAAGTGATTATGAGATAAGTGATTTTATCCATATTTCATGAGATAAGAATGTTAATCCCTCATATAAGAACAAAAAATAATAACCTAAATAACAATTCGGATAAAAAGAAAGAAGAAATAGAGCTCAAAAGAGATAAATATAGGATGCGTTTATTCAGCTTTATAAAAAATAGATTTTGAGTTAAAATAATTTAGAGAAAAAATCTAATGCTGTTTCTATTTGTTTGCAATCATAAAAATCATTTTTCTAAAGATTTGAAGCTCCTACACTCGAGTTCCTTATATTTAAAAAAAAAATAGATCTTTGAAAAGCTGCTTTTTATTTTGAGGTTAAAAATGATTATTTTAACAAAATGGATTTTTTAAAAATCTAAAACAAACATTATAAAAATAAAAAAGTGATTTTTTAAGTTCAAAAAATAGATTTTTTTTTTCAAAAAAATCCAAAACAAACGGGCCCATAAATAATCAAAATAAGAAATCATACATCAAAGATATATCAAATATCAATGTGCCAAAATGTAAACAAATAACATGATTGGTAAGAATATAATATAAATACTAAACTTGCATTAGAGTGCTTAAAGCTCTAATCACTGTTCATACTGTTCCAATTACAAAGAGAGTTTTTTAAGCCTTTTGAAAAATGTTGGTGGCAGCTGTACTATTTTATAGTAAAGAACAGTAAGATTAATGTTAAACTTAACTATGATTTTTTGGTATATTCAAATTTGTCATTTTCCTTAAATAGCTAGGAATGGCAAGTGCAGTGCAAACTGTGTGTGGACAAGCTTATGGAGCCAAAAAACATGCAACAATGTGCATTACTTTGCAAAGAGCAGTCATCTTACATTTTGGTGCAGCAGTCATTCAAACATTTCTCTATTGGTTCTCTGGAGATTTTCTAAAACTCATAGGACAGACAGAGAGCATAGCCGTGCAAGGTCAAGTCTTCGCTCGCGGACTTATTCCTCAACTCTACGCATTTGCATTCAGCTGTCCCTTGCAGAGGTTTCTTCAAGCACAGAACATTGTTTATCCCCTGGCATTTATGGCAGTTGGAGTTCTCCTTCTTCATACGCTTCTTAGTTGGCTAGTTGTTGATGTTTTAGGCTATGGTCTTCTAGGTGCATCCCTTACTCTCAGCTTTTCTTGGTGGGTTCTTGTCTTTTTAAATGTATTGTACATCATTCTTAGTCCAAAATGCAAGGAAACTTGGACCGGATTCACTATTAAGGCCTTCGTAGGAATTTGGCCTTACTTCAAGCTTACAGTTGCGTCTGCTTTCATGTTGTGGAAAGAGTACATCCTAATTTTCACTCTCTGACATATATACAGTTAAAGTAGAAACTGTGTTCTAATGCGCAGAAAAGTGCTTATTCAAATAAGCTGTTTTAGCAAGATGAGAAAAATAGCAAAATAAAACTGTAAGACTGAAAGAGAAGAATAGAGGGATTATGCTTGCAATGTGAATCTCATTAAGAAGTGAATGTACGCATTACAAAGCCTTTATATAGGCAAAACTAAGACTTGCTTGTAGCACAAGCTAACTCACTAACTAACTAGTTTTTGTAACAGATTCTTAACTAACTAGCTTAGGTGGCAGTTATGAATTATTTCATAACATATATATGCATATATACAAATTAACAAATACATGGGTGGCAAAACTGATTCGGTTCTACAGACCTACCTGTTTGATCGGTTATTTTAGAAGGATGAGTTGAGATTTTGGACCCTACCACTTAAGTTGGTCTGCCCCGCTTAACGGCTAAAAAAGTTGTGCTGGTTGGCCAATCAGATCGTTTTGACTAGTTTCATTATTTTTTTAGCCCATTTGCTCGCTAGAGTCAATAAAGTTAGGGTTCTATTGCTTGTGAAATGATTATTGGATTTTCCATGGAATTTTAGTGTACTAAATTTAAAGTTTTTTTTTCTTTCTAATTTGACAGACCAAACTCACCTGAAATTCAATACATTTCATTTGTTTTAAATTTTTTGATCTTGACGGGTCAACCCCTTTGAGAGGCGGGTGTAAGTTTCAATCCACCCACCTATGTCGGTCCATCCCCCGCCCAACTTTAAACGGGTAGGTCGTAGTAGGGGAGGCCCCTTTGATAATATGTATCTTATTGTAGCTTGGAGATATGGTACAATCAGGGACTTGTGCTCATATCAGGTCTGCTCTCCAATTCCACAGTGGCACTGGATTCTATTTCCATTTGGTATGCTAACAATTTCTCTTAGAATAATGTTTCTTGTTCATTTGCCAACATGTTATCTAACCATTTTTATTGAAGAAACATGTTATCTAAACATGATACTCCATCCTAATGCACTAATATTTTTAGCATGAATTACTTAAACTGGGATATGCAAGTTATGTTGGGCCTTGGTGCAGCAGCAAGGTTTGTGACAATTGTCAAAAACAATGTTTTTCATTTAAACAACTTCCA
This sequence comes from Medicago arabica, assembly GCA_946800305.1. Taxonomy (NCBI): domain Eukaryota; kingdom Viridiplantae; phylum Streptophyta; class Magnoliopsida; order Fabales; family Fabaceae; genus Medicago; species Medicago arabica. The sequence goes on from OX326970.1 coordinate 6,849,485, forward strand.
TACAAACATGTAAAAGTACACATTCTATGATTGCAGTGTGCGAGTTAGCAATGAATTAGGAGCAGCTCATCCAAGAGTAGCGAAATTCTCTGTCTTCATCATAAATGGAAATAGCATGCTCATTAGTGTAGTTTTCTCTGCCATTATTTTGATATTCCGGGTTGGTTTGAGCCACCTTTTCACTTCCGACTCTGAAGTCATTGAAGCTGTATCTGACTTGACTCCATTGCTTTCCATTTCTGTCCTTCTGAATAGCATTCAACCTATATTGTCAGGTAATACAGTTATAAGCACAGCCACCAGTTTAAGTTTTTCCACACTTCTGAATCTGATCCCTCCTTTTGATTGATGCTCGAAAAATTTCAGGGGTTGCAATTGGATGTGGATGGCAAGCTCTGGTGGCTTATGTAAACTTGGTTTGTTACTATGTGATTGGTCTTACTGTTGGATGTGTTCTTGGCTTCAAAACTTCTTTAGGAGTAGCTGTAAGTTTAATTGTGATTTTTATAGGGCATCTGGTGGGGAATGATCCTTGGAGTTTTCATACAGACTGTTGCATTAATAATTCTGACTGGCAGAACAAATTGGGGTGCAGAGGTATTCAAAACTTTTGGCCTAGACAAGAATTTATTTGTTTCATGTTCTACATGAATTGTTTGTCACTTTAGGTGTGAACCAATTTATAATGTTGTAGGTTGAAAAAACTATTGTTCGCGTCAAGAGGTTTGCTGAAGATGACACCTTGGATCAACCCGTTGCCGACGTATAAAGGCATTTCTCTTACTGTAACTTTTCTACTGCAGCCTAGGCATGGAAGAACACTTTAGCAGATTAGTATTGTGTTTGAACTTCAGGGATATTGTTTTTGGGTTTGTTCTGTATATCTTATAGGATTCTGAGTTTGACCAAAGTAACCATATTTGGCAGAAAATATAACTAAATGTCCTTCCCAAATACCTAATGATGCATCTCTTCTCTATTCATGATATTACTCTAGGATTGAAGAAAGATTGTACTGTCGACTTTTCAAAACAATACTGAGGAAAGACACGACACTCGTAAGGGGGCAACATAATAAAGCTTCCAAAAGATCAAATACGAGAGATCATAAGTGGAAAGACTAAACCCTCTTCCAACTCTGGCTGGAATATATCTAGTTTCCCTCTCACAGGAAAAAAATGTATAGTTTTTTAGCTATGGATGGTTAACTTTAGAGTTCCTTTTATATAATAGTATAGTGTATAGAGGTATAGATAATAATCAATTTGGTTAAATAAGTAAATAGTCCCTCTGAATATACCAACATTTTATTTTAGTTCCCCTAAAATATTCTTAAGGTTTTTGATCCCTCTAAAAATTTTCATTTTTGAAATTAGTCCCTGCTCTAGTGTAATACAGTAATACTCAATGTCGAGCAGAGACTAATTTTTGAAATTTTTCCATTTACTTATTTAACCCTAATCAATTCAATGCAAAATAAGTGTAATGCTTTGACCCCAAAAAAAAAGGGCATGACAGTGCTACCAGTGCAGCTAGCACTAGTAAGATAAGTGTGGGTAAATATTAAAAAAGATTGTAAAAAGCTATTCATTGTTCCATCACCTGAGTCTTTAATCAACTTTTTCATACCATATTCCCTCCAGTATGCTTAAACCCTCCTTGACTACCACAATTCACTTCATTAATGAAAAACCAGCTAAACAAGCATTGCTATTTGGCTCGACAACTTTTTAGTCGGAAACAAGCAAATATGTTAATTAAGCCAATCAAACAATGCTAACCATAAAAAGTCAAAGTGCTGAAAACACAGCGCATGTGGAATAAAGCAACAGTGGTGATGCATTCGTCCACTCTCGTATCGTACTACAAAGCATTTTTCAATTTGAATACACTATCAGTTGTCTAATTCAAACCCCATATAACATAAATACTGCAGATTCAGACACATGAATACTTTTCATCAAAAATACCCTATACTGGGATAGACCAATTCCTGATCCAATCTGTCAGAGTTGCAACATTTCTATTAATGTCTTCAATAGTATCGCTTTTCAATGCAACAACTTTGTCCTCTGCGTAACTTTCTTTAGCCTCCTCAAGCAAAACTTGAAAGATTTCACATTCGACATTGTTGGAAAGCTTTGCTTCTTTGTACCCTCTGTCACAGAGATGAAGTTAATGCTGAAAGCCTGAAATATACAATAGAATTTAAAAATCAACATTCAACAACAGCAAAAAGGGCTGACATACCTTCTGCTCAGACGGTCATACAATATAGTGTTATCAGTTTGAAGTACAACCACACAATCAAACCATCGCTCAGGAAAGAAATCACAGCCATGATAGTCCACAATATTCCCTCCCTCTTCCATAACATCCTCAAGTTCATCACACACCTACAAAAACCAAGACATACACAAGATTAACAAATGGTCTTTTATCACGACGGTGCAACTGAAAGTTCACCATTTAGTAAATAGTATGCCAAAATATTGAAGAGTCGTTGTCAATAACAGTGAGATGAGGGAATGGTTAAGGATGGATGCAAAAGGATTAAACATTACAGGAATAACATGACTATTGGGGGGCTAGTGGATGTGCTAACAATTTGAACTTAAATTCTTATATACCTAATGCATCGCTAACAATGTTACAATGCCAAACAAAACAATACAAGAACGGTCTAAAGTATATAAATTGGTAGCTTACCAAATCTTCATTAAGAATGTACGAATCAAGCTCATCATCCCAGCCATCATGCAAGTTCTTCTCTTTGACCAAATCTCCAATATTGATGTGGTTGAGCTGAGTGGCTTCAGCCAGAGCAGTTGACGTGGTTGTCTTTCCTGTCCCTGGCGTACCAGTCACCAAAATGTTTGGCTTCCTTCTCTTGATACTGTCTTTCACCATGACTACGACACACTTTCCGATAAAGTTATGGAACAAATTTTCAAAGATTGCTGCATTGTAAAGTGATCCATTCAATTTCAGACACAAATAAATCTTTCAAAAGTATTAATCATTCATTGTAAATAAACAAATAAAAATGCTTGAACGTTGCCATGCTAAGATTGTAATAACATGTGAAAACATTCCTTGTAAGTAAAATACAACAACAACCACCAAGCCTTATCCCACTAAAGTGGGGCCGGCTACATGGATCAAATTACACCATAATGTTCTATCATAACCGCACTTGGAGTTCCTTCTAAGTAAAATAAAAAATAAAATAAAAAGGGTAGCCTCCCCTGTAAACCTGTTCACTTTGTTTGGAAATTAAAAATAAACACACAGCTTTGGGTGATTCATAGGCGTTGACAGATTGTTTCTGTGCTCAATTTGGTTTGGGTTATAGTATTAGACTATTAGTAGCTGGGTAATCATACCGTAAAAGTAAGGATGAGACCAATGTGTGTAATTATTTATTTATATATTTATATAACAGAAAACAGTGCCTCATGACTCATGAGTGTACTAAGCACAAATTTGTGTTAAGTATCATCAGTCTTACAATAAAAAGAAAAAATAAACGCATTGCTTGAAATTGTGTTGTGTGAAGTTCCAACTATCAAGCTATAGAGAGGTTGAATCATGGCATCAAGCAACAATAGATAGAATAAGGGTGAATGTTTAGGGTTGAATACATCTCATTTTATTTATGAAAACTCAATATAAAGAATGTGAAATTTGGTATACGCAAAACCGGTTTGTTTAACCCACCACCAATCAACTAACCCAAATGTATTGCACCACATTAGCTGACTAAATCCACAGATTCACCCCACACCATGGCTTATGGGAACTTTTTTAGTGAAAGCACGCATTCAAAATGAAAGTCTCGTGAAAAAATAGCTGAACAGAAACAGACAGAAAATACAAGAAAGAACTAACATTTGAACCAAAAGAAAACATACAAAAGAACCACTTCAACCCTGCATGGAACAAAAAATATTTGGAATTGGACGATCAAAGATTCTAAGCAAAAAACTCTTTAGATTAGCTGAGACTTAAATTCCATTATGCTTATTATAACATTGGTTCCTACAGTCGAGTCAATTGTGTTTTGATTTTCTTTCAGGTCAGTGTCCCTATCTAAAGAAATACTACACAAGCCTGAGCACTCAATTTAGCCCAACTGCGAGACTACAATGATTTGGTTAAATACCAAAGTTCCACATTTGTTGCCTTATCAAAAATGATAAATGAAATTCATCAACAAGTTAACCTTAATCGCTCTAAACCCACAAGATATCAATAACAATTAACAAATATCAAAACCCCTCCAAACCTAAAGACACATACCCTAAACCAAAAATAATATATTTATACTATAGTCTATACAATCTTGTCAAATAGCGACTATGGCGAATTGCGGTGGCAGATTTCTCGACAACCTCCATGGTCAATTTATGAAGTACGGAAGGCAGAAATAGCAAAAGCTTAAAATGACATTTTTTTGAATTTTCGCCATCAGCAATGGATAACACTAAGCAATGTTCCTACTGTTCTATACTAAAAAGTAGCATAACAATATACAACATTTATTAAAAGGTGTAGAAAAAAACTGTCTTTATTAAAAAAAATCATCTTTATGATAGAAACAATAAGAACAGTGCTTCAATTCAGCTAAGCTGTGTATAGGGTTTAGAGGGAAATTGAAAATTGGACATACCAACAACGAAATTCAACTAATTAATTAACTATTTCAGTACCCAATTGCATGAATTGAAAAACAAACAAAAAAAATTAACAGATTAGGGTTTATTGATAAATCTAGGGTTTTGGTTAAGAGCAAATTGGGGAAAAATTGAAAAGATAAAAGAGAAAAAAGAGAGCATACCAATAGATGGAGAAGAATGAGACGGCGGAAGCTTGGAATACAGTGGCGAGTGTGGGCGGGCAGTGCTGCAGAAGAGAGACCAAACAAAATAAAATTTAGTGCAAGACACTGTTTTTATTGTTATACCGGTACAAGACTCAATGGTTTCATGGACCGGTTCAGTCATTGATAAAAATAAAATTTAAATTAGTTCTTAACATTTTCGTATTAGAGACTATTTTGTGCATGTTTGGATTGAGCTTATTTAAATAAATAAGTTTTTATTCATAAGATTTTGCTAATGAAAATTGTGTATTTATACGTTGTTTATATATAATATATAAATGTTTACTTATTTGCATGAACTAAAAAATAAGCCAATCCAAACGGTTGTTGGGTTAAAACTTTTATTTTTGTTAGGATTTAATTGACCCATTAGAAATTTGTGATGGATCAAAATAGGTATTCACTTAAAAATAAATTAATTGATATTATTTAATTTAAGAAACTTTTTTTTTGTAGTGGTTGGTTGGGGTTCAAACCTCAGACCTTACATAATTTATGCATTGTCCCAACAACTGAGTTAAGCTCACGAGGACTTAATTTAAGAAACTTTGTTATTAGGTGATTATTTAATTTATGAAATTGAATTATTATTATTATTATTATTTTCGTAAATTTGACAAAGTAAATTATCCATATATATATGTAAATAAAAATAAATAAATTATTTAACTCCAACAAAATGTTTTTCTGCTCTAACTAGTGAGGGGAATATATTGTTTCATTATTACTTGACTTACTACAGCAGAGAAAGAGTAAATAAATATACATATTATCCATTGATAGAAAAAAAAAATTGAATAATGACTTTACATGAAGAGTAAATAAGTGAGAATAACTTATTGATAGTTGCTCTAAGCCCCTCAATTTTTATCAGAAGTTTTGCATGTTTTGAGCAACACAATCCCACTAATTTGTATCCGAACTGAAATAAAGAAATAAAGGGCCAAACACAAGTATAAAATTTACATGTTAGCATTTAATTCTACATTTTCTATCACTGGGAGTGATAATTTGGTAGTTTGGTGATTTAAAAAGCCAAACATGTAAGTTGACAGTGAGCGGTATTATGACCGCAGCGCAGATAGACTGTCATGGAATGCTGAGTCTGGTTATAACCTTTTCGACACTGCAGATGCGCGAGGCATACTTGCCATTCCTCTCTTCAATCACATCATCCAGGACCTAATTATCTGGAGCACTACGTGCGGTGGATCATATACTGTCAAGGAAGGTTATAGACGATATATGCAGAAGATTATCGAGCACTCACACGGTTTGCGTTCTCTGAGATACTGATGTGGAGGATTCGATCCATTGTCTTTTGACATGTGCTCATGCGAGGAATACTTGGAATATGTCGCATTTAGGTACAGAAATACCAGAAATCTGTTAAACAGCTTGGAATTTAGCTAATATTATCATTTCAAATCTGTCAGAAAAAACTGTGATGGTGATGTGGAGCCTTTGGAGGTGTAGAAACACCAAAACTGTGGGAGAATAAGTTGATTACTGCAGCCAACATCCTCTTGACGGCAAAAGACTATTTGCACGCGTGGCTATTATTACAACAGACCGCCCCTAATCAACCTCAACATACCGCAGAACACAGATGGTTGAAACCCCCTCAAGTAATGTCGATTCGCCCACACAAATACCTCACTCTATGTCTATTCCTCAAGTTATATTTGAAAGTGATAGTAACTGTGTTGTGAATGGCATCAATTCCTCTATCATGCCAAATGAATTAGGATTTAGGAGGAATAGTGTCACCAATTACAAAGTTGTGTTCGTTCGGAGACAAGTCAATAAGGTCACACATAGCCTTTCCCAGACAGCACCTAATCCATTTACTTTCAAAATAAAATTCTCTTGTTACCATTTTTGCCTATATCATATCATGTAATCTAAATAAAAATAAAACGTGAATAGTGTAGAAAAGTCTCTAGCAAAACAGAAATAAACATTCACATTAATTCATCAGATAGAACACGTCATAAGGCGTGTATCAAGAAGTACTTGGGACCTTTCAGCAAAACATAAATACTAACATTCATCCAAAATGTCAACAGGTAATCAAAGACCTTTCAGCAAATGTGGCCAACAGGCATCAACAAAGTTTACCACCAACACTAAATAAGTTTTTTTGTGCAAGAAAATAACTAGTTTGGATCATTACTTCATTAACTTAGACAAAAAACATGGAATTGAAGACTCTCCCATGTAAGTTTGGAAACTGTGGGATGAGGGAGGCATTGATACCACCTTGGCTCGAGGAAGTTTCAGACTTATCTTCAAACTTCATGAACTGTCCAACTTTAGATGCAGCCAAGTGTGCATAGCAGATTGGAGCAACTGCAGATAAGTTTTTACTAATTAGTACCTATTAATCAAAATATAAATATGAACAAATAAATATAATTCTTGATAGAACTTACCGACAGAAATAGCAGTGGTGCTCCGCTGATAACTGTTGTCATACAACAAATATTTTTATAAGATACTGCATTAATTGAATATCAGAATGCTAGAAACACAAGTTCCAAAAGCAATCAAATCCAAAAGTAAACTTACACATAAGATAGAGAGTGCACAAGCTCTTGTAAATCATCTGGAGAAAAACCAATCTCATCCAAAAGAACGTGATAATGTGTTGGCCTGCTTGTACCCTGAGAACAGATTTTGATAAATAAGCAAGAGGTTTAATATTGAATTTCATGATAGAATACAAGCAAAAAGGATTATGGATCATTATCATAATGATATAATGGTTTGCATAAATTATAACCATGTAATTCAAGCTGAAAAAAAGGATTGGAGTAATGAGCAGACATAACACAAAATCACAAACATACAATATAAATTAAATTTAACACAAAGAAACACTCATACAAATGAGCAAGAAATGAAAAATGAACTCCGTGTCATATATTAACCTTCCCCAAATTACATGATAAACGGCAACGAAAAAACCCATAAACAAGAGTTTGTGTAGTTTTAATTAAATATTTCCCAATGAAAATATGTATATTGAACTCAGATCAGCTTGATAGTAGAGGCACCTAATAGAACATATATACACATTTGATCAGAGAAAAGAAGCGATGCAACTTCAAAAAGCAAGCTCAGCTGAAATGAACATCATCGGAAAAAGAGTAGAAGATACTCACAATCATTCCAGCATGAGCGCACATATAAAAATCATAATTCCTAGGATGGCAAATTTTGCTGTCCACAACAGTTCCTGCAATACCAAAAAGAGGTTGGCTAGACATGAAACCAACTTTATATATAAAATAATGGAACTATGACTAACTTCAGAACAAGCTGATTACCAGGTGGCACATTGTCTGGAGAATGAGGTTGGAAGAATTTTGTGTGATGATTTTTCTGGGCAACAATCACCATAAACTTGGGGTTCCAAGTTTCATCAAGAAATTTTCAAGCCTAAAACTTGAGAGATTTAGATTAAACCCAACAAAATATATATATATATATATATAGATATATATATTTAATGCAAATTTGATCAATTTAAGAACCTCGATGATTTGACTGAGTTCAACGTTCAAAACTTGGTTGAACTGAGACTCACTAACACCATCCCTACAATTACATCAATTATATTAATTATAAGCATACATACTAGTAGCAATAAAGCAACTACAATAACATCAATTATATAGGTATGAAAACAAAAAAGTATCATGAAAATCATTGCAAAAAAGTAGAAGAAAATGATGGTAGAAAATTGGGAAAGTAAGTTAACCTGAAAATGATGATATTGTCTGGTCGTCTCTCCTCAGAACTATGAAAGAAATCAAGCAAAATTTCCCTGCATATTGTAAAACCAATTCCCAAAATAAATAAGCCATCAACTGAAAATTGTTATAACTCATATAACAATGACCAAAACACTGTTTCGGGATAGTTCAATGATCTTATGATCATGCAGAAGTCATAAGAAAAGGAGTGTGTTATACAACAGTAAAAACTTTGATCTTTTTTTTACACAGAAAAGTCAGTTGTTGAAAAAATTAGGATTCTTGCTTCCAATCGATCTTTAAATATTAGACCTTATCGACATGCAATAAAATATGGGGAGCAATTAGTCATCCTGAATTGATTTCAAAGAAAAACTTGGAAATCAAAAATAAATAAACCTTATAATTCCTTCATCTTTCTTATCAGACACTGGCTTGAACAGATTGTCAATCATCTCAACCTTCGAACCCTGAGTTCGCACACATGCCCTATATTTAGATATCAGGGGCCATTGCCTCGAGCTTACGACCTACATATTTAGACATTTGCATGGGAAAATTAAAAAACATTTAGATAACGGTGAAATTTAGAATGAAACTATAAAATACAAGCTTGAGGCATATCCGTTTTTGAAGAAGCTTGAGGCATATCTTAAGAGCACAAATAAAAAAAATTATTACCGCAGCAATTGAAGGAATGTCAGATTGCCCAGGTGAACCATGAGAAACATCCATGCCCAAAATGAGAGTAGGAACTTTCGACACAATAGGGATGGATCGAGAGTATTCAACGCCTAACTGCGAATTCATCCCACCAAGCTACAAAAGAATTAAAACATTTAATATGAGTACGAAAGGAAATGGCTGATGACAAATTGCAAAAAAGATGATAACAATATTAAAAGAAACCTTAGCATTGATCTTCAGTAAAACATTTGTCAGATACTGGTCATTAACCCTGGTAGGAGCTATGCACTGAGTAACGATTCCAACTTCCGCGAGATTCTTCTTCTTCCATGGACCTTCACAAGTAAATTTCCAATTATTTTTTATTAAGAAGGCCATTTAACAAATGAATTATAAAAAAAAAAGTAAATAGAACATGGAAATATATCAAGGAATCAACCATAAAGATCAGAGTTCTTCCTCTCAGGAAGCAGACAAAGGATAAAGTTAGGAGGCTTTGAGAGTTTTGACTTAATGTCCGCAAACATCTTCTCAACTCTAACCACAGGTGGTTCTCGTCTAAACCGAGCATTTTCTTCAATTACATCTTCAGGTTGTTCGACAAGCTGCCAAAAGCAAACGAGAAATAATAAAGTTTTAAGTTAGTCCCTTTTTCTACGTGTCAGTAAATATGCTGCAACAGAACTTACAATTCCTTTCATTCTTCCACATTTTATCAGATCCCTCACAAGTCCTCGCACATCACAGCGTGCAGAAAAGTTCACCACAGCCCAGTTTTTTATTTTAACAGGTTCCACAATTTTCTGGAAACAATATTAAATCATTAGAAAAAGAATGTTGATGAAAGCCATCAACAAAACATACATAAAAGTATTGCTCAGATTTGTCATGAATACCTTATTATTGAAGTTCCACCTCCCATTCCTGGGATTGAAATCTTCGCCATTCCCAAACATCAACTGTATAACTCAATAGAGATAATACATGCCAGATGCCATCAGTAGCAAGTACAGGCAACATTTCGCAATTAAGTGGACTATCATCATCAGTCAGAAAGTGTAACATCATCTCACTAAAGAACATGCACAACAATATAACTATCAAACAGGAACAGAAAAATTTCTTCCAAAAGTAATTTGGTAAATGTTTCTTTCTCAATCATCAAGAGAAGTTAAGGGAACACACGTAAATTTTAAAAATGATGTCAAGCATTCGAAGAAATGGTGATTATTCAATTGCTGAAAATAACTTCGCATAGTAAGAGCTTTATTGTAGCTTTTTCTAGCAATATTTTGAAGAAAAATCAATAAAACACACTCAATAACAGCGAATGAATGGAGGGATGACAAGGAAACAATACAAATAAGGATTTTCATGAAAACAATGATAAAAGAACAATACCCTTGGAGCTTGCAAAACCCTTCCATCAACTTTTGTGAACTCGGACGTTATTGAAATGCCACAGTTACGTAGCATGCGCTCAGAGCCATAGTCACTTGTTTTCAACGCCTGTAAATAATCAGCAAATAATATTCAGTGAAGTGACATTCATATGACAATTCATTAGTCAATATATATCAAAGAGACTTACATCCGACAAGACCCTCATCCGCTCTTGTGGCTTCTGCCTAGACTTTTCCACAAGGGAAGATCTTTGGAGTGTGGACAGAGCTTTGGTATAGCGTTGAAGGGATACCAAAGAGCAAAGCTAAGTAAAACACATAAATGTTCGAAAATAGTTATCAAGCAATGGAAGATAAATCTACACATCATTAGAGTTTCAGAAAGAAAAGAAATTGAAAGTTTATTTATCCATTCACTGCTTCTTGAGAAAATGAATTGTCAACACCTAATCTACATCACAAAATTAAAGCTGCGACCAATTTATAGATCTCTAAATGACCGAGAGACTAGGTAAATTATATCCAATAGCTAATACACATTATGAGGTTAGTACTAAACTAATATAAAGCTTCAAATCTACCTCAATTGGGATATATGTGGGTCGCTTTGGCTTCCCGACATTAAGACATGGCAGATCAGCTGAGTACCGCAGAGCAATTTTTCTGCGCTTGACAAAATAATCATAAGCAGTGATATCCTCTGTATCATCTTCTCCAGGAACAGCACCTCTCTTCTTCAGAGTAAACCTACAATACCGACATCTTCATTAATAACAACATCCATCGTGAAGACAAGCAACTTCAAGTAACAATTCCAGACATTAAGAAAGTTATAAATTGATAACACATCAACTTAAAATGGGATAGAAAAATCACAGCTGGTCTTTGCATGGAAATTCGCTCAGCCCGGTTATCTTGTACTCTTGGTTGGATGGGCTAGCAGTGATCCTCAAATTCTTCAGAGTCCTTTTAGCCTACACAATAAAATATACAAGGGATCAGGTCTTGGTTTAAACGAAGAACAATGAGTATAACAAAAAGTTAAGGAACAATTAGCAAAACAAGCAAGTCATGAGAAAATCTGGTTACCTTATTCCAGTAAAGACTGAAAGGATCTCTCGCATTTTGATTGGCAATTAGGAAGTCAACCACAGGCCCAGGACGTACAATCATGGTTGTCGACACATCTAAACAAATTGAAAGAAGCAAAGAAATGTGACAAATTATTATTCAGACGAGAATATAGACAACAAAGGCATCAAGAACAAACCTATGTTCAGAGACAATCCACTTTGTGTGGTTCTGAAGCTGGAATGCAGCCCACTGCATCCAAGTACACCACCTCCAACATCATTGAAATTCTTTGGGTCATTGTGAAAGAAATTTTGGCGCACAAGCAGACAGCCCCTGCGATAGATATTACAAAGATATTGTTACTGTTGTTATTCTATATTACATAAAAAATACATGTAGTTATGAAAGTACGTACTGTTTAGCAGCATGTTGTCTCAAGATAATATCAAGAACCCTAATGGCTTCTTGATAACTCTCAGTTTCATGCCCCTTTAAGGCATTGGCAATGGCCTGCAGAGGAATTTTCGAAGCAAGGCTGATTTCAACTTTATAAGTCTTCGAACGGTATGATTTTTTTATCCTCTTCTTATCAATGTCATTCCTGTGCCGATCAGGGCTGGTGTTCGCATTGTTCCTACAAAAGGCAAAGTTAAATATCAGAAACATAAAAAACCATGTAAAACACTAATTTCAAAAACTAACATCCACACGTTTCAACCTGTTTGAAGTGACATCTTCAACAACAGTGAACTCAAGCTTTTTATGAGCTAGAGAGCCGATTGTGAACAGAGTCTTCTCCCCGTCATAAGCAAGGTCTTTTCCATTAAGCTCAGAATCATATGTTTTTTGAACATTATCAAGGATCTTCCTCCCAGCGCCTTTCCCTTCAACAGGGGGTCCGTCTTCATAAAACAAAGCAACCTGCACAAATACATAGCATGAGCCAACATTTAACAAATAATTAACACACAAATGTTAGCAAGAAAACAACTGAATCATGAAATACAAAACATACACTGTACTGAAAGAAAAAGCCATCAGTGTTAGCAACATTCACTTTAAAGTGATTTGTTAATAAAGGCAGTTTAGTTCCCTTAGACCCTAGGCCACGCCGAGCCATTGGAGCCTTAGTAGGAAGCTTCTTCTTTGCAAGCTCCTGTTCTATCTTCATTGGTTTAACATTAGGTGGAACAATGGGAGGTGGTGGGGGCAAATAGTCTTTGTTCTCTTGTGAACTCATATCCTGGATAAATATCACAAGTATTAGTCTGTTAAGTACATTGATCATTAAATTAGCACACACAAAAACCCAGAAGTATATAACAAATGTTAGATGTAAAACACCAAAAGCATGAAGCAGTGATGTGAAAACCCTAGCGTCAAAGAATAACGCTAAAAAATCGTTCAACATAACACAAAATTTATCTCACAAATGAAAACATACGAGAATATTTTTGAAAACACAGGGCTACGTAAAGAGTAAAGCGCAATATCATACCAAATTTAAAGCAAATAAGGTTCACATTGTGAAATAAAACTCAGTTTAGAACCCAAAAAAAGCACAACGAGAAAATGCTAAAAACATGTAAAGTTAAGAAAACCAAGGAAAAACTAAATCAACTGAAAACCTTAAACATTACAGAAAACATAAAACATAAGAGTAAAACATCACACAAAAAGAATCCAAAAGCATGATATGAAAAGGATCAAACAAAAAAAACATGCAAAGTTAAGAAAAAACTACATGAACATTACCACATTACAAAATGAAACAGAAAACAAAGAAGCTTCATCACAAAAACAAACAAAAAAACAAAAAAAAAAAGGAAAAAGATCTTGGAAGAAGAAGAAAATTAGAGTTTGAACTAACCAAACATGTGCTTTGTTCTTACTGAAAAGAAAAATAGTGTGAAGTAACCAAAGAGAATGAAAAGAGTCAAGACCATTGAATAAAGAGAAAGATAGCATCATTCTATTTATAGTAAGTGTGATATCATGATGAATATGATTGGTACCTAACCTTCTCACTCTAACTTCAATTTCAAAACGGTAACTTAACAAAGAAGTTGAAGCTGAAGCCAAACCAATTCATTCTAGTTCTAGTAATAAGACACAATAATAATAGGTTAAATATCTCTTTAGTCCCTGTAAATATGTCAACTTTTTGTATTAGTCCTTTTAAAAAATTTCTTTAACTTTTAGTCCCTCAAAAGCTTTTCATCTTCACTTTTGGTTCCTCCTTTAAAGTAAACTCATATGTAGAATTCATGTTTTTGAATAACATTTTACAGAAAAATCTATAATATTATAAGAATGGCTCCGTAAAATATAATATTATAAGAATTTTCTAACAGAACATTGATTAAATATGAATTTTTATATTTTTTTTGGTTAAAAATACATGTTTTCTACAGCAAGAATCAATGTAGGAATGGTCAGACTTAGTTTTATGGTTACTTGTGTAGTTGATGAAAATCGGGTTTTTACTAGGAAAAAGTTAGATAAACGCTGAAAAACAAATTCTCTTTTTGTTCTATTTTGTTTATTTTTATATAAACCATTATTCACCGTTAAAACAGTTTACCATATTTGAGACATTATTAGGTATTAAATTTGGACACTTTTTTCAATTGGAACATTAGTTCGTCACATAGTAAGAAGTTATACCCTTGTGTTACACTCAACTTCCATTGATGCGTTTTACAAGATTTCAATATTTATATTTTGTTAGAAAATTATAATTATGTGAAAAAAGCACCACTGTAAATATGCATATCTTTATAGATTTACTATAGTAAATAGTATGGGCAAATCAAATGTCTTATAATTGTTCTATTCTAAATCAGTGATTTTGGTTCAAGGATTTTCAATTGTATACATGAAAACGATAAAATATATTGTTTCATTATTACTTACTATAGCAAAGAAAGAATTATTGAATATGCATATTATTCTCCATTGCTAAAAAAAAAAAAAAAATCAGTAATGAATTTACACGAAGAGTAAATAAGTGAGAATCACTTATTGATGATTGCTCTATAGGCCATGTGTTGCTCTTAAGCCCCTCATTTTCTATCGGCGGCTTTGCATGTTTTGAGCAACACAGGCGGCCTATAGAGCAACCATCTCACTTATTTGTATCAGAACTGATATAAAGGAGTAAAGGGCCAAACACATGTACATAACTTACACGTTAGCATTTAGTTCTACATTTTTTTTATCACTAGGAAGTGATAATTTGGTAGTTTGGTAATTTAAGAAGCCAAACATGTAAGTTGACAGTGAGCAGTATTATGACTGCAGATAGACTGTCATGGAATGCTGAGTCTGGTTATAACCTTTTCGACACTGCAGATGCACGAGCCAACTTGCCATTCCTCTCTTTGAACGTATCATGCAGGACCAAATTATTTGGTGCGCTAAGTGCAATGGATCATATACTGTCAAGGCAGGTTATAGACTATGTATGCAGAAGATTAGCGAGCCCTGGCAAAATCTGATTGCAAGAGATTGAAGCAGTTTGTGGTCACTGCAGATTCCTCACGGTAAAATCTTTTCTATGAAGAGCAGCTCACAATTGTCTGTCTCCCTACCAGAACCAATCTGTAGAATAAAGGAATAAATTGCAGTCCAGTCTGCGTTCCATGCGATACAGACGCACACGAGGAATATTGGAATCTGTTGCATTTAAGTGAAGAAATACCAGCAATATGTCAAACAGCCTGGAATTTTGCTAGTATTATTATTTCAAATATATCAGAATTTTGATGCAGAAAAAAATGTGCTTGTCACGATGGTGATATGGAGCCCTTGGAGGTGTAGAAACTGTGGGCCAAACTGTGGGAGAATAAGTTGATTGCTGCGGCCAACGTCCTATTGGCAGCAAAAGACTATTTGCATGAGTGGCTATTATTACAACAGACAGCCCCTAATCAACCTCAACATGGCGCAGAACACAGATGGTTGAAACACCCTCAAGACTACACCAAATGTAATGTGGATTGTGCCTTCTTCTCTAATAATTTTGTCAAGGGTATAGGCCTTTGTTTCAAGGATCACAACGGACAATTCATCTTCGCCAGCACAGCCTAGTCAGCAACTAAAGTTGCGGTTAAAGAAGCCAAAGCTCTTGGAATACTAAAGGCCCTGCACATAGCTCATTCTATGTCTATTCCTCAAGTTAGATTTGAAAATGATAGTAACTGTGCTGTAAATGCCATCGATTCTTCTTCTTCATTACTTAGTGAGAACACTGATTACAAGGTTGTGTTTGTACCGAGACAAGTCAATAAGGTCGCTCATAGCCTTGCTTGAGCCTCCTTATCCTAATACTAGTTCCCATGATTTTTATAATGTACGGTTCTTTCTTGATCATTAGATCACAGATGAAATGAGTTAATCTTACTTCCTCTATAAATAAAGCAATACTCCCAACCAGACTACAGAAGACTACATCCTAAGATAGTACTACTGGACTCGACTGTACCAGTATTACTTAATAATAATTTACTTAATATAATCGGAAAAAAAAAAATATGAAATTTAGAGAATACGTGACGGCACCTAATTCATTTACTTCCAAAATAAATTCTCTCGTTTACTTGCAAAAAAGGTGAAAAATATATAAACAACACTGAAACTAGTCTAGCTAATACTGTTCGAATCCTACAACTAAACACTCAAATTTGATTACCATTTTTGACAGTATCATGTAATCAAAATAAAAATAAAACATGAATAATGTAGAAAAGCCCCTAGCAAAACATAAATATTCTCATCATCAAACGGAATTCGTCATAAAATGTGTGTCAAGAAGTACTTGGGACCTTTCAGCAAAATATATAATGTCAACAGGTACTCAAAAACCTTTCAGCAAAGGCAGCAAACAGGCATCATGTTTACCACTAACACTAAATAAGTTTTATTGTGCAAGAAAATAACTAGTTTGGATCATAATTTCATTAACTCAGACAAAAAACATGGAATTCCAGACATTCTCATGTAACTTTGGCAACTGTGGGATGAGGGAGGCATTGGTACCACCTTGGCTCGAGGAAGCTTCAGACTTATCCTCAAACTTCATGAACTGCCCAACTTGAGAAGCCGCCAAGTGTGCGTAGCAGATGGGAGCAACTGCATAGAATAGAAGTTTTACTAATCAGAATCCATTATTCAAAAGAACAAATAAATAAAACTTGTGATAGAGCTTACCAACTGAAATAGCAGTGGTGCTCCGCTGATAACTGTTGACATATAACAAATATTTTTATAAGATAATACATAACTTACTTCAAATTCATTGAATATCAGAATACCAGAAACGTAAAATCCAAATAAATCAAATCCAAATGTAAACTTACACATATGATAAAGAGTGCACAAGCTCCTGTAAATCATCTGGAGAAAAACCAATCTCATCCAAAAGAACGTGATAATGTGTTGGCCTGCTTGTACCCTGCGAACAGATTTTGATAAGCAAATACAAGGTTTACAATTGAATTTCATGATAGATGCAAGCAAGAAGGATTACAAATTATTAACATAATGGTTGACAAAAATAATTGAACAAACATAAATCATAATAACCATGTAAATCAGGCCAGAAAAAAGATTGGAGTAATGAGCAGGCCATGACACAAAATTACAAAGATACGATATAAATTGAATTTTAACACAGAAACACTACCATTAAATTATGTTTCATATAGTAACCTTCCCAGATTACGTGAAAAACAGCAAAGAAAAAACCAGTAAACAAGATTCCGTATAGTTATATAATTTTGTATATCCCAATGAAAATATGTATAGTGAACGGCTTTATAGTAAACAGAGAAGTAATAACTGAATGAATCAAGCCGTAGATCAAACAATAACGTTCACACATAAATTATAAAAGACTACAATGGAATGAATACCCCCAGACATATAAGAAAAATGAAGAGGCACCGAATATATATATTATATACGCATTTGATCAGAGGAAAAAAGCGATGCAACTTCAAAAAGCAAGTTCAACTGAAATGAACATCATCAGAAAAAGAGTAGAAGATACTCACAATCATTCCTGCATGAGCACACATATAGAAATCATAATTCCTAGGATGACAAATTCTGCTGTCCACAACAGTTCCTGCAAAACCAAAAAGAGGTTAGCTAAACATGAAACCAACTTTATATACAAACTTCAGAACAAGCTCATTACCGGGTGGCACATTGTTGTCTCGAGATCCAGCTTGGAAGAATTTTGTGTGATGATTCTTCTGGGCAACAATCACCAAAAACTTGGGGTTCCAATTTTCATCAAAAAATTTACAAGCCTTAAATTTGAAAGATTAAGATTAAACCCAAAAAAATAAAACAATCATATATTTAATTCAAATTCGATCAATTTAAGAACCTCGATGATTTGGCCGAGTTCATCATTCAAAACTTCGTTGAACTGAGACTCACTTACACCATCCCTACATTCATCAGCAAAAAGAAATACAGTTCAGTAGAACAACAGAAGGATCACAAAACACCATCAAAATCATACTAGTAGCAATAAAATAACTACAATAATAATAATTGCAACTAACAAGAAGAAAATTGTGAAAGAATTACCTGAAAATGATGATATTGGCTGGCTTTATTCTCCCAGCAGTATTAGTATCAACAAAATCACTCAAAACTTCCCTGGATATCATAAATCCGATTTCCAAAATAAATAAGCCATCAACTGAAAATTGTTATAATTCATTTAACAATGACCAAACCACTGCTTCAGGAAAGTTCATTGATCTTATGATATTCATGAGAAATCAGTTGTTGAAAAAATTAGGATTCTTGCTTGCAATCTATCTTTGAATATTAGACCTT
The DNA here is from genome assembly GCA_946800305.1 of Medicago arabica. Lineage (NCBI taxonomy): Eukaryota > Viridiplantae > Streptophyta > Magnoliopsida > Fabales > Fabaceae > Medicago > Medicago arabica. The sequence goes on from OX326970.1 coordinate 6,868,153, forward strand.
ATCGATGTGCAAAAAAATATGGGAAGCAATTACTCGTCCTGAATTGATTTCAAGGAAAAACTAGGGAATCAAAAATAAATAAACCTTATAATTCCTTCGTCTTCACTATCAGACACTGGCTTGAACAGATTGCCAATCATCTCAACCTTCGAACCCTGAGTTCGGACACATGCCCTATATTGAGATATCAGGGGCCAACGCCTCGAGCTAACGACCTATATTGGGAAAAATCAAACAATGGTGAAATTTAGACCGAACCTATGAAATACCACCTTGAGACATATTTTCAAAAGCACACACAGTAAGAACTTTTATTACCGCAGCAATTGAAGGAATGTCAGATTGCCCAGGTGAACCATGAGAAACATCCATGCCCAAAATGAGAGTAGGAACTTTCGACACAATAGGGATGGATCGAGAGTGTTCATCGCCTAACAGAGAATTCATCCCACCAAACTACAAAAGAATAAAAACCTTCAATGTGAATACGAAAGGAAATGGCTGATGACAAATTGCAAAAACGATTATAACAATATTAAAAGAAACAGAAGGAAGAGTTAATATACCTTAGCATTGATCTTCAGCAAAACATTGGTCAGATATTGGTCGTTCACCTTGGTAGGAGCCAAGCACTGAGTAACGATTCCAAACTCTGCAAGACTCTTCTTCTTCCATGGACCTTCATATATCAAATTAATTTTCATTAAGGTATCAAACAAATGCATTAGAAAAGAGTATTTAACCTGGAAATATATCAAGGAACTAACCATAAAGATCAGAGTTCTTCCTCTCAGGAAGCAGACAAAGTAGAAACTCAGGTGGACCAGGAAGTTTAGACTTAGCGTGTTCGAACATTTTCTCTACTCTGACCACAGGCGGTGCACGCCTATACTGACCATTTTCTTCAAAGACATCAAAAGGTTCTTCAAGAAGCTGCCAAAGCAAACGAAATAGAATAGAGTTAGCCCCTTTTTGCTTGTCAGTAAATATGCTGTAAAAGAACTTACAATTCCTTTCATTTTTCCAATTTTTATCAGATCCATCACAAGTCTTCGCACATCACAACGTGCAGAAAAGTTTACCACTGCCCATTTCTTTATTTGAACATGACGCTCGACTTTCTGGGAACAGTATATAAATCATTAGAAAATAAATATTAAATATGACAAATACCAAAAAACTAAAAATGTAGCACAGATTTGACACAAATACCTTGTTATTGAAGTTCCACCTCCCATTCCTTGGATTTAAATATTCGTTATTCCCAAACTTCAACTGTATGACTCAATATAGATATTTACATGTCAGATGCCATCCATTGCAAGTATAGCAAATATGTTGCAATTACGTGGACTATCATCAGTCAGAAAGTAAAACATCAGCTCACTAAGGACCATGCTCAACAATATATGTAAAACAAGAGAGCATTCATTCAGCTTGCAGATGGTCTTACTACAAAGAAATCAATTAATTGCTACACAATTTCAAGCTGACAGAAGCAATCCTAGCAGCACATTCAGCACTCTGATATAGAGTAACGTTTTGTTGGACAACATTAAATTCACAAAATAATAAAAGCGATAGTGGTGAAAAGCATTGAGCACAGCCATGTCAGGTTACAATAACTATCAAACAGAAACAGAAAATTTTCTTCAGAAAGTAATTTTGAAAATGTTTCTTTTTCAATCATCAAGAGAAGTTAAGGGAACACAAGTAAATTTTAAAAATGATGTTAAGCATTCAGAGTAATAGTGATTATTCAATTTCTGAAAATAACTTCGCATAATAAGAGCTTTATTATGGCTTTTTCTTGCAACATTTCGAATAAAAATCAATAAAAGACACTCACTAACAGTGAATGAATGGAGGGATGACAAGGAAACAAAACAAATAAGGATTTTCATGAAAACAGTGATAAAAGAATAATACCCTTGGAGCCTGCAAAACCCTCCCATCAACTTTTGTGAACTCAGATGTTATTGAAATGCCACAGTTACGTAGCATGGGTTCAGAGCCATAGTTGCTTGTTTTCAACGCCTGTAAATCAGCAAATAATATTCAGTGAAGTGACATTCATATGACAATACACTACTCAATATAAATATCAAAGAGACCTACATCCAACAAGACCGTCATCCGTTCTCGAGGCTTCTGCCTCGAATTTTCCACAAGGGAAGATCGTTGAGGTGTGGACAGGGCTTTGGTGTAACGTTGCAGGGATATCAACGAGCATAGCTAAAAAAAACACATCATTAGCGTTTCAGAAAGAAAAGAAAATAGAAAGATTGTTAATTCATTCACTGTTTCTTGAGAAAATGAATTGTCATGCACCTAATCTATATCAAAAAATTAAAGCTGCAATCAATTAAATTACATCCAATAGCTAATACACATTATGAAGTTAGTACTAAACTAATATAAAGCTGCTAATCTACCTCCATTGGGATATATGTGGGTCGCTTTGGCTTCCCGACATTAATACATGGCAGATCACCTGAGTCCGGCAGAGGAATTTTTCTGCGGTTGACAAAATAATCATAAACAGTGATCTCCTCGGAATCATCTTCTCCGGGAACAGCACCTCTCTTCTTCAGAGTAAACCTACAATACCCACACCTTTATTAACAAGAACATTCATCATTTAAACCAGCAACTTCAAGTTACAATTCCTGACATTAAGAAAGTTATAAATGGAAATACAATCAACTTAAAATGGGATAGAAAAATTACAGCTGGTCTTTGCACCGAAATTCACTCAGCCCGGTTATCTTGTACTCTTGGTTAGATGGGCTAGCTGTGATCCTCAAATTCTTCAAAGTCCTTTTAGCCTACACAATAAAATATACAAGGGATCAGGTCTTGGTTTAAAGACGAAGAACAATGAATATAACAAAAAGTTAAGGAACAATTAGCAAAACAAAGTCATGAGAAAATCTGGTTACCTTGTTCCAGTCTACCTTGTTCCAGTCAGGACTGAACGGATTTCTCGCATTTTGATTGTCAATTAGGAAGTCAACCACAGGCCCAGGACGTACAATCATGGTTGTCGACACATCTAAACAAATTGAAAGAAGTAAAGAAATGTGACAAATTATTATTCAGATGAGAATATAGACAACAAAGGCATCAAGATTAAACCTATGTTCAGAGACAATCCACTTTGTGTGGTTCTGAAGCTGGAATGCAGCCCTTTGCAACTAAGTACACCACCTCCAACATCATTGAAATTATTTGGGTCGTTGTGAAAGAAATTTTGGCGCACAAGCAGACAGCCCCTGCGATACATATTACAAAGATATTATTACTGCTGTTATTCTATATTACGTATAAAATACATATAGTTATAAAAGCACGCACTGTTTGGAAGCATGTTGTCTCAAGATAATATCAAGAACTGTAATGGCTTTTTGATAATTCTCAGTTTCATGCCCCTTTAAGGCATTAGCAATGGCCTGTAAACGAATTTCCGAAGCAAAGTTAATTTCAACTTTATAAGTCTTTGAACAGTATGATTTTCTTATCCTCTTCTTATCGGGGCTGGTGTTCGCATTGTTCCTATAGAAGGCAGAGTTAAATATTAGAAATATAAAAAACCATGTACAACACCAATTTCAAAAACCAACATCCACACATTTCAACCTGTTTGAAGTGACATCTTCAACAACAACAGTGAACTCGAGCTTGTTCTGATCTAAAGAGCCAATTGTGAACAGAATCTTCTCCCCATCATAAGCAAGGTCTTTTCCATTAAGCTCGGAAGCGTATGTTTCCTGAACTTTGTCAAGTATCTTCCTCCCGATGCCTTTCCCTTCAACAGGGCGTCCGTCTTCATAAAACAAAGCAACCTGCACAAATACATAGTATGAACCAATGCTTAACAAAAAAGTTAACACACAAATGTTAGCAAGAAATCAACTGAATCATGAAATACAAAACATACACTGTACTGAAAGAAAATCTCATTCGTGTTAGCAACATTCACTTCAAAGTGATTTGTTAACAAAGGCAGTTTAGTTCCCTTAGACCCTAGGCCACGCCTAGCCATTGGAGCCTTAGTAGGAAGCTTCTTCTTTGCAAACTCCTGTTCTATCTTCATTGGTTTAACATTAGGTGGAATAATGGGAGGTGGTGGGGGCACACCGTCTTTGTTCTCTTGTGAACTCATATTCTGATAAATATCACAAGTATTAGTCTATTAGGTATATACTATATTGATCATTAAATCAGCACACACAAAAACTCAAAATCATATAACATATAGTAGGTGCAAAACCCCAAAAGCATGAAGCAGTGATGTGAAAACCCTATAGTCAAAGAATAACGCTAAAAAATCCTTCGACATAACACAAGATTCACCACACACATGAAAACATGCGACAATATTTTTGAAAACATAGGGCAACGTAAAGAGTAAAGCGCAAATATCATACCAAATATAAAGCAAACAAGGTTCACATTGTGAAATTAAACTCAGTTTAGAAGCTAAAAAAGCACAGCAAGAAAATGTTGAAAAAATACCAACGATCAAACAAAAAAAACACACGTGAAGTTAAGAAAACAAAGGAAAAACTACATCAACTGAAAACCTTAAACATTATAGAAAACATAAAACATGAGTGAAACATCAAACAAAAAGAATCTAAAACCTCAAAAGAATGGTAGCAAAAAATGGCTCAAAAAAATACATGCAAAGTTAAGAAAAAACTACATGAACATTACCACATTACAAAATAAAACAGAAAACAAAGAAGCATCATCACACAAAAAAAAAAGGAAAAAGAGCTAGGAAGAAGAAGAAAAGTAGAGCTTGAACTGACCAAACTTGAGCTTTGTTCTTGCTGAAAAGAAAATGAGTTTGAAGTAACCAAAGAGAACTAAAAGAGTAAAGATAGCATCATTTTATTTATAGCAAGTGATATCATGATGAATATGATTGGTAGCTAACCTTCTGGTTCTTCTAGCTTCAATTGCAAAACGGTAACTTAACAAAGAAGTTGAAGTTGATAAGACACGATAATATGCTAACTCAACGCTTACACTGTCAAAATATCACATTTGCCTGTTTACTTTTCTTGCATTAGTTACAAAACGTTACGTTTAGTTTTCTTAATAATAATAATAATTGCATTGCATAGTCATGGCCTCATGGATATCATTAGCACAACTTCTTTAGAAATTACTCTCCCCACTATAAGCTCCTTTTGAAGATTATTTATTTATTTCATAAATATAAGCTCTTATGCAATTTACTATATGTCCATTTATTTATGGGTCTTGCCAGGATAAGAAACTAAACACTATAAAAATTTAATCTTAAAAATTGTTCAGTAATCTTAAAAACTTATCTTTTCAATGCAACATTTATTTTTTTAATTCTATTTTTAAATCATTATCTTGTACTCCTTCTGTCCCAAATTATAAGGAAAAAAAACTCATTTTCTTTGTCCCAAATTATAAGCAAAAAAGACTAACTTTTATCTTTTCCAAAGGAAAATTAAATGGAAAGTGCATTTAATTTGCTTTCTCTTTAATTTTCTCAATAACCAACAACCAATGAAAATTGTTTTTACTTCTTCCTATAAAACTTATTTCAAAGATAACACAAAAAACTATGTTACAATAAATTTAGTTTTCTATTCCTCAAGTCAGATTTGAAAGTGATAGTAACTGTGCTGTAAATGCCATCAATTCTTCTTCTATCATGCCATATGAATTAGGAGGATTGTGTCTAAATGTCGTTCAATCCTTAGTGAGAACACTGATTACAAGGTTGTGTTTGTTCGGAGACAGGTCAATAAGGTTGCTCGTAGTTCCCATGATTTTTATAATGTACTGTTGTTTCTTGATGATTTGATCACAGATGAAATGAATTAAACTTACTTCCTCTAAAAATAAAGTAATACATCCAACCAGACTACATCTTAAGATAATACTACTGGAGTCAACTGTACCAATATTACAATTTATTTCCAAAAATAAATTCTCTCGTTTACTTGCAGAAAAGGTTAAATATATCTCAACCAACACCGAAATTAGTCTAGTTAATTCTGTTTGAATCCTACAACTAAACACTCACATTTGATTACCATTTTTGTCAATATCTTGTAATCAAAATAAAAATAAAACATGAATAGTGTAGAAAAGCCTCTAGCAAAACAAAAATAAATATTTTTATTCATTCATCAAATGGAACACGTCATAAGGCCCATGTCAAAAAGTACTTTCAGAAAAACATAGAATACTAACATTCATCCAAAATGTCGACAGAAACTCAAAGACCTTTCCGCAAAGGTAGCCAACAGGCATCCACAAAGTTTACCACCAACACTAAATAGGTTTTATTATGCAAGAAAATAACTAGTTTTGATCATAACTTCATTAACTCAGACAAAAAACATGGAATTCCAGACATTCGGATGTAACATGGGCAACTGTGGGATGTGGGAGGCATTGATACCACCTTGGCTCGAGGAAGCTTCGGACTTATCTTCAAACTTGATGAACTGTCCAACTTGAGAAGCAGCTAAGTGTGCATAGCATATTGGAGCAACTGCATACAAGTTTTTTACGATTTAGTATCAACTACTCAATATATAAATATGAACAAATTAATAAATTCTAGTAGAACTTATCAACAGAGATGGCAGTGGTGTTCCGCTGATATCTGTTGTTATAAAACAAAATTTTGTTAAGATACTACATTGTTTACTTCAATAGATTTCGTCGAATATCAGAATGACAGAAACATAATTTCAAAGCAATCAAATCCAAATGGACACTTACACATAAGACAGAGAGTGCACAAGCTCCTGTAAATCATCTGGAGAAAAACCAATCTCATCCAAAAGAACGTGATAATGTGTTGGCCTGCTTGTACCCTGGGAACAGATTTTGATTGATAACTAAGATAAGTACAAGCTTGCTATAAAATTTCATGAAAGAATGAAAGCAAAAAAGAACTATTACATTCACATTATTACCAAAAAGCAAGTATAACACAACCACAAACATATATATTGCATTTAAGACAGAAACTCCCTAATTGTGAACAATATAGAAAAAATGAACCATGCATCATATGAAACCTTCCCCAAATTACATGAAAAAACATCATAGAAGTAATAACTGAATGAATCAAGCAGTAGCTCAAACAAACTGAAATGAACGTCATCGGAAAAAGAGTAGAAGATACTCACAATCATTCCAGCATGAGCGCACATGTAAAAATCATAATTCCTAGGATGACAAATTTTGATGTCCACAACAGTTCCTGCAATACCAAAAAGAAGTTAGCTTATATATAAAATAATGGAACTATGACAAACTTCAAAACAATCTGTTTACCAGGTGGCACATTGTCTGGAGATCAAGGTTGGAAGAATTTTGTATGATGATTCTTCTGGGCAACAATCACCATAAACTTGGGGTACCAATTTTCATCAAGAAAATTACAAGCCTAAAACTTGAAAGATTTAGATTAAACCCGACAAATATATATATATATATATATATAATGCAAATTTGATCAATTTAAGAACCTCGATGATTTGGCTGAGTTCAATGTTCAAAACTTGGTTGAACTGAGACTCACTAACACCATCCCTACAACAACATCAATTATATAGGTATAAAACAAAAAAATATTTGCAACTAACAAGTAGAAGAAAACGATGGTAGAAAATTGAGAAAGTAAGTTAACCTGAAAATGATGATATTTTATGGTCGTCTATTCTTAGAACTATTATAGAAATCACGCAAAACTTCCCTGCATATTGTAAACATATTCCCGAGATAAATAATCCATCAACTGAAAACTGTTATAACTCATCCAAAACACTGCTTTAGGATAGTTCAATGATCTTTGAATATTAGACCTTATTAGTCGTCCTGAAATAATTTCAAGGAAAAACTTAGGAATCAAAAATAAATAAATATGCCTTATAATTCCTTCATCTTCCTTATCAGACACTGGCTTGAACAGATTGTCAATCATCTCAACCTTCGAACCCTGAGTTCGGACACATGCCTTATATTTAGATATCAGGGGCCATTCCCTCGAGCTTACGACCTACATATTTAGACATTTACATGGGATAAATAAAAAACATGTAGATAACGGTGAACCCATAAAATACCACCTTAGAGACATATCTCAAAAGCACAGACAATAAGAAATTTTATTACCGCAGCAATTGAAGGAATGTCAGATTGCCCAGGTGAACCATGAGAAACATCCATGCCCAAAATGAGAGTAGGAACTTTCGACATAATAGGGATGGATCCAGATTGTTCATTGTCTAACAGAGAATTCATCCCGCCAAGCTACAAAAGAAATGTGAGTACGAAAGGAAATGGCTGATGACAAAACATTGATCTTCAGCAAGAGTTAATATACCTTAGCATTGATCTTCAGCAAAACATTGGTCAGATATTGGTCGTTCACCTTGGTAGGAGGAGCCAAGCACTGAGTAACAATTCCAAACTCTGTAAGACTCTTCTTCTTCCATGGACCTTCATATATCAAATTAGTTTTCATTAAGGTATCAATCAAATGCAATAGAAAAAAGTATATATCATGGAAGTATATCGAGGAACTAACCATAAAGATCAGAGTTCTTCCTCTCAGTAAGCAGACAAAGTAGAAACTTAGGTCGTTCATGAAGTTTTGACTGAGCGTGTTTTAACATTTTCTCAACTCTGACCACAGGCGGTTCACGCCTAAACTGACCATTTTCTTCAAAGATATCTAAAGGTTGTTCAAGAATCTGCCAAAAGCAAACGAAACAGAATAGAGTTAGCCTCTTTTGATGCTTGTCAGTAAATATGTTGTAAAAGAACTTACAATTCCTTTCACTCCTCCAATTCTGATCAGATCATTCACAAGTCTTCGCACATCACAACGTGCAGAAAAGTTTACCACTGCCCATTTCTCTATTTTAACATGACGCTGGACTGTCTGGGAACAGTATATAAATCATTAGAAAATAAAAATTGAAGATGACAAATACCAAAAAACTAAAAATGTAGCACAGATTTGACACAAATACCTTGTGATTGAAGTTCCACCTCCCATTCCTTGGATTAAAATATTTGTCATTCCCAAACTTCAACTGTAGATAATTACATGTCAGATGCCATCAGTTGCAAGTATAGCAAATATTTCGCAACTAGTGGTCAGAAAGTAGAACATCAGCTCACTAAGGATCATGCTCAACAATATATGTAAAACAAGAGAGCATGCATTCAGCTTGCAGATGGTCTTACTACAAAGGAAACAATTAATTGCTACACAATTTTAAGCGGACAAAAGCAATCCTGGCAGCACATTCAGCACACTGATATTGAGTAAAATTCGAGTGAATCCTATCAGTTTAATGTATTGTTGGAGAACATTAAACTCGCCAAATAAGAAAAAAGGTGATTATGAAAAACATTGGGCACAGCCATGTGAGCTTACTATAACTATCAAACAGGAACGAAAAAATTTCTTCAAAAAGTAATTTGGCAAATGTTCTTTTTCAATCATCAAAAGAATTTTAGGGAACACAAGTAGATTATAAAATGAGGTTAAGCAGTCAACAAAACTGATTATTCGATTTGCTGAAAATAACTATGCATAATATGAGCTTTATTGTGGCATTTTCTTGAAAACGGTTATAAAGTAACAATACCCTTGGAGCCTGCAAAACCCTCCCATCAACTTCTGCGAAATCGGGCGTTATTGAAATGCCACATTTAAGCAGCATGGGTTCAGAGCCATAGTTGCTTGCTTTCAACCCCTGTAAATCAGCAAATGTAATTCAGTGAAGTGACATTCAGATGACAATTCTTTATGTTTATAAAAGAGACTCACATTATACAAGACCCTCATTCGTTCTTCAGGCTTCTGCCTCGACTTTTCCACAAGGGAGGATCGTTGAGATGTGGAGAGGGCTTTGGTGTATCGTTGCAGGGATATCAACGAGCAAAACTAAGTAAAATAAATCAATAGGAACATTAGTTTGTGACTTCATTCATTGGCTCTTGAGATGATGAATGGTTAATCTTAACAATATAGCTGTGAGCTATTTATATATCTCTAGAGTGCATGAGAGACTCGGTGAGATTGGAAAAACTTTAAGCAAATACACATTCTGAAGTTAGTACTAACTAAAATAAAGCAGCTAATCTACCTCAATTGGGATATAAGTAGGTCGTTTTGGCTTCCCAACATTAATACATGGAAGACCAGCAGAGTACTTTAAAGGATCTTTTCGACGATGAACGAAATAATCATGAACTGTGATCTCTTCTGTATCGTCCTCTCTAGCCACAGCACATCTCTTCTTCATGGTAAACCTACAATACCCGCATCTTCATTATAACAATATTCATCATGTTATTAAGGAAGCTATAAATGGATCACATCAACAGGTATCAACACAAAATGGGATATAAAAATTACAGCTGGTCTTTGCACGACAATTCACTCAGCCCGGTTATCTTGTACTCATGGTTAGATGGCCTAGCTGTGATTCTCAAATTCTTCAGGGTCCTTTTAGCCTACACGGTAAAATATACAAGGGATCAGGCCTAGATTTAGTTGAAGAACAATTGAGCATAACAAATGGTTAAGGAACAAATATCAAAACAAACAAGTCTTCCGAAAATTTGGTTACCTTATTCCAGTCAAGACTGAACGGATCTTTCGCATTTTGATTGGAAATTAGGAAGTCAACCACAGGCCCTGGATGGACAACCATAGTTGTGGACACAAATGGAATGAAATGAGGAATAGTGACAAATTATTATTCATGTATAGACAACAAAGGCATCAAGATCAAACCAATGTTCAGAGACAATCCACTTTGTGTCGTTCTGAAGCTGGAATGCAACCCTTTGCATCCAAGTACACCACCCCCAACATCATTGAAATTATTTTGGTCGTTGTGAAAGAAATTTTGGCGCACAAGCAGACAGCCCCTGCAATCAATATTACGAAGATTTTGATTGTTGTTATTCTATATTACATAAAAAACACATGTAGTTATGAAAGCACGCACCGTTTAGCAGCATGTTGTCTCAAGATAATATCAAGAACCCTAATGGCTTCTTGATAATTCTCAGTTTCATTCCCCTTTAAGGCATTGGCAATGGCCTCCAAAGGAATTTTCGAAGCAAAGTTGATTTCAACTTTATAAGTCTTCGAACGATATGATTGTTTTATCCTCTTCTGATCAGGGATGGTGTTCGCATTGTTCCTATAAAAGGCAAGGTTAAATATCAGGAACATAAAAAAAAACATGTGAAACATCAATTTCAGAAGCCAACATCCACACATTTCAACATGTTTGAAGTGACATCTTCAAGAACAACAGGGAACTCGAGCTTGTTCATATCTAGAGAGCCAATTGTGAACAGAGTCTTCTCCCCGTCATAAGCAAGGTCTTTTCCCTTAAGCTCGTCATATGTTTCTTGAACTTTGTCAAGTATCTTCCTCCCGGCGCCTATCCCTTCAACAGGGCGCCCGTCTTCATAAAACAAAGCAACCTGCACAAATACATAGTATGAACCAACGCTTAACAAAAAAATTAACACACAAATGTTAGCAAGAAAACAACTGAATCAAGAAATACAAAACATACACTGTACTGAAAGAAAATCTCATCAGTTTTAGCAACATTCACTTTAAAGTGGTTTGTTAACAAAGGCAGTTTAGTTCCCTTCGTCCCTAAGCCACGCCTAGCCATTGGAACCTTAGTAGGAAGCTTCTTCTTTGCAAGCTCATGTTCTATCTTAGGTGGAACAATGGGAGGTGGTGGGGGCACACCGTCTTTATTCTCTTGTGAACTCATATCGTGGATAAATATCACAAAAACTCAAAAGCATATAACAAATAGTAGGTGCAAAACCCCAAAAGCATGAAGCAGTGATGTGAAAACCCTAAAGTCAAAGAATAACACAAGATCCACCACACACACGAAACCATACGACAATATTTTCGAAAACATAGGGCAACATAAAGAGTAAAGCGCAAATGTCACACCAAATTTAAAGCAAATAAGGTTTACATTGTGAAATAAAACTCAATTTAGAATCAAAAAAGCACAACAAGAAAATGCTGAAAAAATACAAATGATCAAACAAACAATAAACACATGTAAATTTAAGAAAAAAATCAAAAACAGAAAAACTACATTAACTGAAAACCTAAACATTACAGAAAACATAAGAGTGAAACATCACACAAAGAGAATCCAAAAGCACAAGAAAAAAAATGCTGGATCAAACGAACATGCAAAGTTAAGAAAAAACTACATGAACATTACCACATTACAAAATGAAACAGAAAACAAAGAAGTATCATCACACACACTAAAAAAAAACTATGAAGAAGAGAAGAAAAGTTTGAACTAACCAAACTTGTGTTTTGTTCTTGCAGAAAGGAAAAAGAGTTTGAAGTAACCAAAGAGAATGAAAAGAGTAAAGTATTTGGTTAAAGAGAAAGATAGCATCATTCAATTTATAATAAGTGATATCATGATGAATATGATGGTAACTTAACAAAGAAGTTGAAGTAAAAGCGAAACACAATAATAATATCACATTTGCCTCTTCAAATGTTTACTTTTCTTTGCATTGGTTGCAAAACATTTAGTTTTCTTAATAATAGTTGCATTGCACAACTTCTCTTGACATTACTCTCTCCGATATAAGCTCCTTTTGAAGATTTTTATTTTCATAAATATAAAGCTTTTATGCAGTTTATATTTTTTCTCATATTTCTTAATTTTTTTTATGGTTACAAACATATATTTCTAAAATATATAGTAAAAAGTTAAAGGTTAGACATTATTATAAGATGGATACGTTAAATTTACTAACCACTTTTTTTAATATACGTGTGAAAAAAAGTGAGATTTACTTGTAAAGTTAGACAAATGTGAATGTTGATTTGGCTTCCTCCACACTAACAAATAGTGCCGACTAACTCCACGTTTTTTTTTTACAAACACTCACTCCACGTTTGGGAATCGGATCCCTTCCTGCACATTAGATGAAAAAAAAAAAACACTAAATAAGAGAAAGAGAGAGAGAAATGTGGGTGAACATAAATTAATTTTAGTGCAGATTCCAATTTTTGTTATAACTTTTTAGTACATTTCAACTTCCAACCTTTTCTAGATTTAGGAATGTTGTGTTCATAAGTATTGTTGTTTGTTTTCTCTTCATGTGTCATTAGTCATTTATAAATACTAGACTTTGGAGTCGTACAACGCTCGGATCCTAAAAACCGTAATAAAAATCAATTAATGATTGTTTGACCCGTGAAATGCAGAGTCTATCAATAAACACCAATAAGATTATAAGAGATACAATATCGAAATAAAATTCATATATCCTTCAATGGTATTTAAATTTTACGAATTTTTTCATTTTAGTTTTAGAAAGAAGAAAAATAGCCACATCTGAACTGATTTACGATGCACATCAAGTAAATGCCAGCCATGTATTGATAGAAATAGAATCCACATATTCAAGTCAATCCATTAGATTCAAGCTTAAAAACAAAATAGAAAAAAGTTGCAAATACAAATTTGGATCCAAAACATATCAACACTTGCATAAAATATGACAGACCTTAAAGGAAAGTGATAAAATACAACAAAGCATTAGATTGTCGAAATGATTCCATAATCACTTGGAATCTTCCATCGTGATACATGGCATTTTAGGACTCTTAGGTTAGCAGTGGATGCATCGCTTCCATCATGTTCAACAACGGTCACCGGATGCAAACTTTAGGCAGATCTTTTTCTCATTAATTTACTTCTTGCAGTTTGTCATGAATCAATCACACCCGCATCATCCTTATTGTTTGAATCACCTCCTTCAGTAGTCTCCTAAATCATCATCTTATTTTAGTTTAATTACAGTTTTGCCCCTTAAGTATTACGATGTTGCAATTTTGATCCCCCATATAAAAACAATAACAAACCAGCTCTTTTTGCACATTTGGCTTCCTAGAACAATTTTGATCAAGTCAATGCACATGTGACATCCACGTCGTTTAAGTGAAGTGCCATGCGTTTAAATAAAAAATTAAGTTTTATGCCATGCTGGATTTTAATTAAATGAAAAAAAAATAGAAAGTCACACCCATTCTTTCTCAATTTCACCCAGGTTCTTTCTTTCCCTCTCTCTCCTTCAATTTCTTAACCATTCTTACGTTTTCTATTTTTTTAATTTTCCAATTTTCTCTCACTTAGTTTGCGATTGTTTTCTGTAAATTATAACACCCAAAATTACAAAGAATCTCTCATGTCTCTCATGTTTCCGTATAAGAAGTTCGAATTTCGATTTTGTTTTTGTGAAATCAAATTGAAGAGAATTGAAATGGAAAGTGAATAAATGGGTGTGTTGTGTAATGCACAAGAGATGATTCATAGAGTGAAGAAGATGAGAGAACAGAGACAAAGAAAAGTAGAATTTTGCAATGGATGGATATGTTTATGTTGTGTTTCTGGGTTTATGAAGGGGATGAAGATGTTGGCTAATTGATGAATTTATGAGTTTTTACTTTTTTTTTTAATTTCTTTTTCATTTATTTAATTTCGTAGATGATTTTTGAAGGAAATTATGTAAATGATTATTTGGTTTTTTTATTTTTTAATTGAAAAATTATACATGTGGCGTCAAAAGTGTAAAAGAGGTTAAATTTAAGAGGCTGGTTTGTTGTTGTCTTTTATAGAGGATTAAAAGTGCAACATCGTCATATTTAAGGACCAAAATTGTAATCAAACCTATTATTTTTAACAAACTTAGGATATCAAAGAAATTGAAGCGAAAAACGTGTGTGTGTGTGTGTATATATATCAGTGCATTAGTAATTTAGTAGCAACCAATTGAGTTAGCTTCCTTCTCATCAAAAGTTATCTTCTAGAAATATGAAAGAGTTCTACAATGACAATAACAGCCTTACAGCTTTATAGAATAAAACAAAAAATATAAATATTGAGTAGAAAGATGAAAGGGTTTCAGTAATGTTCCGTAAATCGAGTGTTAACTCTCTGAGTTTACAGAGCTTATTTTTTTAGATACCAAAATCGTGTTAACTCAGAGGTAAAATCAGAAGGTTTGACGAGTTTAACCGAGTTAACACTCATGTAAACTCGACCGAGTTTTACGAGTTTACATCTAAAAAAAATGTCATTTTTTTTTGGGCCCATTATTTTCAAAACTCAATTCCTTTTTTACAAACCCAAAAACTGAAACGTTTACTGAATAGTTACCTTTACATTAATACGTTATTCCTCAAATGAAACATTTCTTTTTCTTTCTTTTATGAGTTCTCAAACCATGAACATGGGAGCACATATCAGTTAGAGTTGCGATTTTGATAGTGGAAATTCAGATTTCGACGTCAGTTAGGGTTATCGTGGTGGTGTTTGTTGACCTTTTGAAGAAATTAACTAGTTTATTTTTCAGATAGTTTTATTAACAACTTTAGGAAAGTAAAACTTGCTTTTTTGGATGGTTTATGGATGGCTTAAACTTAGAAACTTATGATTTTGTGCGTTAATTTTTGTATTTTAATGCTAAGTTGAGCATAATGTTTTATTATGGTAGTTTGGTATAATTTGCCTTTGCAATTAAGTCATATTTTGCATTATTGACCTATTTACAATATTATATTAGCTTATACATGTCATGCAGATAATAAATTTTATATAATTTTAATTTTAGGTAAACTCGTACGAGTTCTTAAGTTGAGTTTACGAGCCGAGTTTACCAAGGCAAAACGAGTTGAGGTAAACTCTCGAGTTGCAAAATCTTGAGTTCTACGAAGACATTAACAACTTTATAGCTTTATAGAAAGAGTTCTACAAAGACTTGTGGAAAACAAAATATATAAAATAAAAAATAAAACCTTATAGTTTTTTTTACAAACCTGACAAATGATTAGAAAGTTCAACAAATTTCAATAAAATGTAGGATAATTCATAAACAAGAAGGGACCTGGATCTTTTATGCAAACTGTTCTAGTTGAAGTAGTGAAAATATCTTAAACAATAATCTTAAGTACTAAGGAATTACATAAACTACTTGTTAGGAACCATAGCTGCCATGAAGTCTTTAAGTCAAGCACATGCCACTATAACCACTAAATCAGCAAGCACACGTTGATTACAACAGTATCACTATTATTTACACTACCATTCTTTTGAATAAACATTGACCAACATAGTAATAAATAACACCATGCCACAACAAAATCAAAATAGATATTGCTTGGAAAAAGGACTACAAAGTCAAACTATAATACCTTTTTTTCTTTTTTTCCAATCAAACAACAATATCTGAAGATTCCTTCACATGAGTGATTGCAGTATCAAAATTAATAAATAATAAAAAATGACAATTTTTCAGAGAGAAACGAAGCGGAATCAAAGTGCATCATAACGGATGAAGTTGATCTTGTTTATCAGGTTTAGAAGTATGAATAGCTGCTACCTCCTTGCATTGTTTTATTTTATAATTTTTATCAATTAGCAAACACAAAAAAAAAACACTTTATGAAGGTGATAGATAAAAGAGAATTATTAAATTAGAGATGTTATTTTAAGAAGCAAGATATGAAAACCATAGATTACAAAAGTTGTTGATATGCATAAAAACTCAAAGTAAAAGCAAGATATCAAAACCTTAGATTATATAAGTTGTTGATCTCCATAAAAATTCAAAGGAAAAGCAAGATATCAAAACCATAGATTATGAAAGTTGTTGATCTGCATAAAAATTCAAATTAAAATGGAATGAAAGAACCTCTGCAAAACGTGTTTAGATGTGTAGAAATGTTTTTGTAAAAAAGAAAAAATTATCAAGTAAGAAATGGAGAAGAAAAATATTGAGAGAAAGGAGAAAAAAATAATAGATTAAGAATTAGACGAGAGAGACCGAAATTATTGTGAAAGAGTGAGAGATGGAGGGTGAAGGAGCTATGTATAGTTGCTTTGGAAATAGCTAATCGTGGTTGATATTAAACGGACGGGTCTGTATGGGGTATTCCAAAGGACGGGAATCAAAGCAGACTATGTTTTGAATTTCAAATTGCAAATATAATGGAAGGGCTAACTAATAGTGCTAAACCAAGCCTTAATAAATGCACACGAAGTTCAGGGAACATAACAAATGGCAGACAGAATTTGAAATTTAAATTGAACATATAGAAGGAGATAATGTTTTAGGGTTTAGAGGATTGGCATTAAATGATGGGTAATTAGAGGGAAATATTTAGGTTTTTTTTTAGGAAAGGAAAATATTTAGGTTTAGTTGTAGCTTAACCTAATAAGCTTTAAGAATAAGGGATAGTAAATAAATATGGAATATTAAAAGTAAAAAGATAAAAAATAAAAAAACAGAAACCTTGGGGATTTAGGTATTTTATTAACATAGGTATTTTGCTTCACCACACCATCGTTGAATCATCTTCTGCGTACCTTTTGCTTCACCTCTTCATAATGTGAAATGAAAAGAAGGAAAATTGGGATTTATAGTTGAAAATTTTGTTTCATCATCCAGTAGTCTTTGTTCGTCTTCATTCTTTCTTCATCACTCTCAGGTCTTTGTTCCATAACTAGAACTTCATGCCTGTGTGCTACAAACTTGCAAGTTGACAAAGAAATTCTGCTGTTGTTGTTGGACTAAAATGTGTTGATTATGTTTTTCATTTTTGCAGCTGGTGCTGTTTATAGTTAATTCCTTCACTGAAATTACGTATAAGTCAAAATGCACCACATAGTATGAGTAAGTATAGTAGCTCATGTGATATTTATGTGGTGTTACTTACATTTATGCATCAAAGAAGCACGAAATTAAGGTTTATATAATGAACTGATGTGGAGTATTAATTGCTAACGGAGATAATTACGGATAGGTAATCTATCTCAATTTTCTATCAATTTTTGTTTTTGATTTTATGATATGGTTGTTACTTGTTAGCTCGTTATGTGTAGTGGGGACGGGCCACCGAACACTAATGGTAGCAAAACTCTATCAAAAGTTGCGATGTTACAGCATGTTTAGGGTTGTATTTTAACTCGAAGCTTCTGATTAAGATGAAAGGGACTAAATCCATCTCATTAAAATAGTCGTAGCTTCTAAAAAATATCTTTAGTCCAAGGAATAAATCAACTGACATTCTTTAATTTAAGAAATCTAAGGACGGTACTCGAAGTCACTAGATAGAGACAGGCGTGACTCGAACCCAGAGCCAAACTCTTTTTTACCTTGAACTAAAACATTGATCGATGTTTTAAGACTGAAACAGCCTTGGTGCCCAGGTTTGATTTCCATAGCCTTGTATATCACTAGATCAGTCTCTATATGTGAAGCAATGGTGTTTATAATTATATATATAGTGACTATCAAATACAAAGCTGCTTACCTCGTTGGTAGTAATGTGATTATTACCTGCGTTCTTGTAGAATGAAGAAGAGTTCCGTTAAACTTATTTGTTATGAGCATTGTGTTCCTTCGAAAAGCCATTTGCTCTTTCATTTTCTCTTTTAAGAGTTTGGTTTTATTTACATTCCTAGTTGTCGAAATGATACCCAGCGAATCCTACGAGCATACTCCCAAGACATATTGTACACGTTAGCATAATTTGTTCGTTAAAACACAAAAGGTAGTATGAGCATTAGACGGCAGGTCCTTACTTAACAAGAACCACTCCCTGTTAAGGACCCTCCATTGGAGGAAGAACAAATGAGTCCCTATTAAGGAATGGATAACTATATAAGGATTCTCTCTTCTAGGTAACTAACGGTCCCACGTTTAAAAGAAGTAATAGAATATGTACTATGTGGCCTCACTTACAAAAGAAGTAATATTTTAATAGTTAATAGTTATTTTAAATATTATTTTATCTATTTGTCATCATTTTAAATAAAATGTAATTCATGCAAATTATTATTATTATTTTTTAATGAAGGAATGTAAAAAAATTAATGTTAATTTTTTCATTTTCAAATTATTAGCAAATGTGGCAGAAATTTAAGTTCATACAAATAAATAAATATTTATAATTTAATTTTTTTTTTTTATGGATTATAATTAAATTATTTTTAAATGAAGGGATATAAAAATTTTAATGTTAATTTTTCCATTTTCAAATTATTAGCAAATGTGGCAGAAATTTAAGTTCATATGAATAACTAAATATTTATAATTTAATTTTTTTTAAGGATTATAATTAAATATTATGAAGTAATTTATAATTTAATAAATAAATTATTTTTGTTTAATGATGTAAAGTTAGTGGAACTTATTTAAGTATTTTTAATTGAAATACTTATTAGTGTACTCCAAGTCATTGAATCCTTAATATTTACTTTTATTAAAATATTATAAACAAGTTATATGTAATGTGGAATCCATTTAAAGAGTCTTTATTAAGGAATTACCATTGTGGATGTTCCAAAGCGAAACAATTATGCAGGAACATAAGATAAACATGAATTTCGCCTCTTAATAATATATGCCCGACCTTACTAAGATTGACTAAAGGAGTTGGAAATATACGACAAATGCAGAGACATTGAACCAAAATATTGCTGACAAAAGAAATGCTCGAACAAAAGCAACAAATAACAATTTGTTCATGGTCTACGTTTTTAATATTAGAAAAACACTCGAGGATTCAGTTAAAACCAGGCTTTACAAGGGGTGAGAAAAAATAACTTCTAAAATAGGCTTAAAAAGGGTTGATAACAAATAACTTCTCAAAGAAAAAAAATGCGTTAAAAGGTTTAAACCATGACAAAATACTACAAGAGATTCATTTTATATTATACAACAACTTGCAATAGAAATTTACTTAAAATTCAGATTATAAAATTCCTAACAAGACTGGACAACGCTACAGCTAAACGTGTTACTTTTAAATCAAGAGTAAGAGTAATATTCTTTCGAAATCAATGCTTGACTAATGAAAGTGCAGTATCCAACTATCCTATTCAAAACCTACTTCTATTAACTCGTATGCAAATTTCCATTATTCGAAAATTCGCGTAATCAAAAATAAATAAGATAAGGAAAAGCGTAGAGAAAGATGTAGCAAAACATAAATAAATATTCACATTCATTCATCCAAAATAGCAGATAAAAAAAGTGTCACGTCAGAAGGATCTTCCAGCAAACCACAAATATTAACATTCATCCAAAATAGCTGATAAAAAAACGTGACACGTGCATGTCTGAAGTCATGTGTCAACAACCAAAAGTATTCAAAAGGACCCGACCTTGCAGCAAAGGCATGTGTGTCAACAACTAAAACTACATAAGTCTGATTGTGCAAAGTAAATATCAAGTTAGGATCATTACTCCATAACTCAAACAAAGAACATAGAGTTGCAGACACTGTCCATCAATTTGGGCAACTGCGGGATGGGAGAGGCATTGACATCACGACCGCTACCACCATGGCTAGATGAAGTTTCAGACTTGTCTTCAAACTTCATGAACTGTCCCACTTGAGAAGCAGCCAAATGGGCATAGCAGATTGGAGCAACTGCATATATGTGTTTACTAATTAGAATCTATTATTCAAAATACACATGAACAAAATAAGTTAACTCTGATAGAACTTACCAACAGAGATGGCAGTAGTACTCCTCTGATACCTGTTGTCAAGAAACAAAAAATTTGTAAGATATACTTCAATAGAATTCATTGAGCATCTGAATGCCAGGAAACATAATTCAAACGAAATCAAATTAGAATGTCCACTTACACATATGAGAGAGAGTGCACAAGCTCTTGAAGATCATCTGGAGAAAAGCCAATCTCATCCAAAAGGACATGATAATGAGTTGGCCTACTGGTACCCTGAGAACAGATTTTCACAACTAAAATAAGTACCATGGTTTTACTATAAAAATCCATGATAATTGCACACAAAAAGGATTACATATGAAAATCAATGGTTAACAAAGATTGAAAATTTTCTCTTCAATCATAAATTATATGAAAAAAAATCAGTATACAGGACAATCTGACTCAAATGAATATCATAGAAAAACGAGTAAAAGATACTCACAATCATTCCAGCATGAGCACACATGTAGAAATCATAATTTCTGGGATGACAGATTTTGTTGTCCACAACAGTGCCTGCAAACCCAAAAAAAAGTTAGCTAGGCATGAAACCAACTTTATATATAAAGTAATGGACTAGCAAAAAGTTCTGAAGCAGCAGCTCACCAGGAGGTACGTTATCCGGAGATCCAGACTGGAAGAACTTTGTGTGATGATTCTTCTGGGCAACAATCACCAGAAATTTCGGGTTCCATTTTTCATCAAGAAATTTGCAGGCCTAGAATTTAAAAGAATAAGATTAATCACAACAAGCAAGCAAGTAATCATATATTTAAAGGAATTGATCAATTTGACAACCTCAATGATTTGGCTCAGTTCAATGTTCAAAACTTGGTTGAACTGAGACTCGCTGACACCGTCCCTACATCAATCAGCAAAAAGGAATACAGTTCAGTAGAACACAAAAGAAGGATCACAGAAAACTATCAAACAAAATAAAGCATACTGCTAGAAATAAACAGACTAAAATTGTATCATAAATATTGTTGTAATAAGTCGAAGAAAACGAATGGTAGAAAATTGGAAACGAAAGATTACCTGAAAATTATGATATTGTCTGGTTTTCTGTTGCCAGAACTATTATAAAAATCAATCAAAAGTTCCCTGCATATCATAAAACCAAATCCAAAAATAAATAAGCCATCACAAGTGAGAACTGTTGAAATTCATTTAGCAAACTTTGAAACAGGATAGGGTCAGCGATCTTTATGAACACGCAGAACCCGCAAGATTATACATGTCATACAACAAAATAAAAATGGATCTTTTTCTTAAAAAGAAGTTGAAAAAATTACAATTTCATTATTGCTCCAATATCTTTGAATACAGATGTGGACCAAATAGATATGGAAAACATTATTTCAAGGAAAGGAATCAAAAATAATTAACCTTATTATTCCTTCATCCTCTTTATCTGACACAGGCTTGAACAGATTGTCAATCATTTCAACCTTAGCACCCTGAGTTCGGACGCATGCCCTATATTTAGATATCAAGGGCCATTGCCTTGAGCTTACAACCTATAATATTCATGCATTCACATAGAATAATAGAAAAACAATTAGATAACTGTAAATTTAGACCGAAACCAAAAAATACAACATCAATAGCAAAAACAATAAAAACTATTTTTACCGCAGCAATTGAGGGGATTTCAGTTTGTCCAGGTGAACCGTGAGAAACATCCATGCCCAAAATGAGAGTAGGAGCTTTTGAAACAATAGGGATGGATGGAGAGTGCTCAACACCTAAAAGAGAATTCATGCCACCAAGCTACAGAAGAATAAAATCCTTCAATTGTAGTACGAAAGGAAATTTCTGGTGACAAATTGCAAGACGATAATAATATAAAAGAAACCAAAGGAAGAGTGAAATACCTTTGCATTGATCTTCAGCAAAACATTGGTCAGATACTGGTCGTTCACCCTGGTAGGAGCAATACACTGAGTAACAATTCCAAACTCTGCAAGATTCTTTTTCTTCCATGGACCTTCACATTTCAAATAAATTTCCATTAAGCAAATCAAAAAAATGGATTACAAAAAGGTATATAGCATGGAAATATATCAAGGAACGAACCATAAAGATCAGAGTTCTTCCTCTCAGGAAGCAGACAAAGGAGAAACTTAGGAGCCCCTGGAAGTTTTGACTGAACGTGGTCGAACATTTTTTCAACTCTGACCAGAGGTGGTGCACGCCTAAACTGGCCATTTTCTTCAAAGCAATCAAAAGGCTGCTCAACAAGCTACAAAAAGCAAACAAAACAGAATGGAATTAGCCCCTTTCTATGCTTGTCAGTAAATAAGATGTAGAACACTTACAATTCCTTTCATTCCTCCGCATTTTATCAGATCCCTCACAAGTCCTCGCACATCACAACGCGCAGAAAAGTTCACCACTGCCCATTTCTCTATTTTAACAGGTTGCACAATTTTCTGGAACAGTATTTAAAACATTATAAAATAAATATTATACATTACAAACACCAAAAAATTAAAAATGTTGCTCAGATTTGAAACAAATACCTTGTTATTGAAGTTCCATCTCCCATTCCTGGGATTGAAGTCTTCGCCATTCCCAAACTTCAACTGTAAGTCAAAATAGATAATTACATGTCAGATGCCATCAGTAGCAAGTCTTTTGCAACTAATTGTACTATAATTAGTCAGAAAGCAAAACATCAGTTCACTAAACAACATGCATTCAGCTTACAGATGGTTTTACTACAAAGAAAATAATTAATTAATTGCTACACATTTTCATGCTGACAAAGAATCAAACCAAGCAGCACATTCAGCAGGCTGATATTGAGCAAAATTCAAGCGAATCATTACAGTAAAATGTTTTGTTAACATAAATCTAAAATTTCTCCAAAAAGTAATTTGGTAAATCTTTTTCTTTTTCAGTAATCAACAGAGGCTAAACACAATCCCTCAAAGATAAAAACAGAGATGTTAAACACAATTAAATTTTTAAATTGATGTTAATCAGTCAAAAAGATGTTTTATTATTCAATTGCTGAAAATAACTCAATAAAAGACACCAACAGATTCTCAATAAAGGGTAAATGGTGGACAACCAGGAAAAAAATAAGGAATGTCCAAAAAACAATAACAAAAGAAGAATACCCTAGGAGCCTGCAAAACCCTCCCGTCAACTTGTGTGAACCCAGATGTTATTGAAATTCCACAGTTACGTAGCATGGGTTCAGAGCCATAGTCACTTGTTTTTAAGGCCTGTAAAACAGCAAATAATATTCAGTGAAGTGACAATCATATGACATTTCATTAGTCAATATAAATCATATGACATTTCAATACTCAATATAAATCAAAGAGACTACTTACATCCGTCAAGACCCTCATCCGCTCTTGTGGCTTCTGCCTAGACTTTTCCACAAGGGAAGATCTTTGGAGTGTGGACAGGGCTTTGGTATATCGTTGAAGGGACACCAATGAGCAAAGCTAAGAAAAACACATAAAAGTTAAAAATTAGTTATCAAACGGAAAATCAATCTGCACA
This sequence comes from Medicago arabica, assembly GCA_946800305.1. NCBI lineage: Eukaryota > Viridiplantae > Streptophyta > Magnoliopsida > Fabales > Fabaceae > Medicago > Medicago arabica. The sequence goes on from OX326970.1 coordinate 6,892,312, forward strand.
TCATGAAAATTACAGAAAGAAAAGATAACTGAAAGTTGGTTAATTAATGCATTGGTTCCATAGAAAATGAATTATCAAGAACCTTATCTACATTAAATAGGAACATGAGTTTGTGAATTCACACTTCAATTCTTTTCAAAAATGGACTGTTAATCTTAACAGTAAAGCTTTGAGCTATTTATAAATCTCTACCACCTAAATTATACATAATAGCTGAGCTGAGTGCTTGAGAAACTAAATTACTAGCTAATACACATTTTTGGGTTAGTACTAAATTAATATAAAGAAAAACTAAGTTACCTCAACTGGGACAAATGTTGGTCGCTTTGGCTTCCCAACATTAATACATGGCAGATCAGCTGAGTACTGCAGAGAAATTTTTCTGCGGTTGACAAAATAATCATAAACAGTGATCTCCTCTGTATCATCTTCTCCAGGAACAGCACCTCTCTTCTTCAGAGTAAACCTGCAATACCAACATTTTCATTAATAATGTCGCGTCATTTTTCGGAAAATTGGGGTATGACAAATAACAACATCCATCGTGAAGAACAGCAACTACAAATAATATTTCCAACATTAAAAATGGATACACATCAACAGAAATGGGATAGAAAAATTACAGCTGGTCTTTGCATGGCATTTCACTTAAACCAGTAATTTTGTACTCTTGGTTCGTCGGGCTAGTAGTGATCCTCAGATTCTTTAGAGTCCTTTTAGCCTACACAAACAAAATATACAAGGGATCAGGTCTAGGTCTTGGAATAGTTGAGGCTCAATTGAGCATAACAAATGGTTCATAAACAATTAGCAAACCAAACAAGTCTTCAGAAAATTTGGTTACCTTATTCCAGTCAAGACTGAAAGGATCTCTCACGTTCTGGTTTGCAATCAAGAAATCAACCACAGGCCCAGGATGGACAATCATGGTTGTTGACACGTCTAAACAAAATTGAATGAAATAAGCAATAGTGACAAATTATTCAGATGAGAATACAGACAGCAAAGGCAGCAAGATATACCTATATTCAAAGACAGCCCACTTTGTGTGGTCCTGAAGCTGGAATGCAGTCCTCTGCATCCAAGAACACCACCTCCTACATCTGTGAAATTCTTCGGATCATTGTGGAAAAAATTTTGACGAACAAGCAGACAGCCCCTGCATTAGATTATTACAAAGATATTAGTACCGTTGTTGATATATAGTATTAAATAAAAAAATACATTTATAATAATGAAAAGCACATACTGTTTGGCAGCATGTTGCCTCAAGATAATGTCAAGAACCCTAATCGCTTCTTGATAATTCTCGGTTTCATGCCCTTTTAAGGCATTGGCGATGGCCTGCAGAGGGATCTTTGAGGCAAAGCTGATTTCAACTTTGTAAGTCTTTGATCGGTATGATTTTTTCAACCTCTTCCTATCAGTATCATTTGGACTTCCGTGTCCATCAGGGCTTGCATTCCCGTTGTTCCTATAAAAGGTCAAGTTAAACATCAGAAACATATAAAAACAATGAAACACGAATTTCAAAAACATACATCCACACATTTCAACCTGTTTGAAGTGACATCATCAAGAACAACAGTAAATTCAAGCTTGTTCTGAGCAAGTGAGCCAATAGTAAACAGAGTCTTCTCCCCATCATACGCAAGATCTTTACCGTTAAGCTCAGAACCATACGTTTCTTGGACTCTATCAAGTATCTTCCTACCAGCACCCTTCCCTTCAACAGGGCGTCCATCTTCATAAAAAAGAGCAACCTAAACAAACGCAAATTTTGAGCCAACACTTAACAAAACCGAACAATAAACATTACAAAAAAAATATCAACAAATCAACTGTATCATATGATACTTACACTGTACTGGAAGAAATAACCATCAGTGTTGGTAACATTCACTTTAAAGTGATTTGTAAGCAGAGGAAGTTTAGTTCCCTTAGACCCCAGTCCACGTCTTGCCATTGGAACCTTGGTGGGAAGCTTTTTCTTAACTATATGCGGCTCAATCTTGATTGGTTCAACGTCTGCTGGGACAATGGGAGGTGGCGGGGGTAAACATTCTTCGTTCTCCTGTGAACCCATTTCCTGAACAAAGCACGTAATCATTAGCATTTAGATTAATAGTCTTTAAATCATCATAAAAAATAACTTAAAAGCAGATAATGGATGGTAAATGCAAAACACAACAGCATAACCACAGAAAAGACTAAGCATGAAACCCTAAACCCCAAAAGCCTGAAATAGTAAAGTCCAAACCATAAATTCTTCAAAAAAAATCTACTTAAACATGCAGAAGAATCAACTTAGAAAAAGAAAAACTCTCCTGAAAGAATCATTCTACCAAATCTGGGTAAATAGGTACAAAGATGCAGAAGAATCATTCAACATAACACATGGTTAACAACATACAAACATATTACAAAAAAAAAAATCAAAATCAGGATTTATAATCACAAACATAGTACAATCGTTCAACATAACACATTACTCACCACAAACGCAAATAAACAAACATTTCTGAAAAATTAGGGTTAAATCAGAGATCATGAAACACAAAGAGCAACAACACAAAATCACACCAAATTTCAAGCAAATAAACTTAACATTTTGAAATAATTCTCAGTTTTAAACCAACAAAAACAAAACAACAAAACCCTTAAACAAAAACTCATCTAACTTAAAATCAGTGTAAATAGATCCAAACACGGTAAAAGTTCATCATAACACGAACATAAACGAAAGTATTTACCAGATTTAGGATTAAATTAAGGTTTATGAGTTGAAAAAACAAAGTTCAAAATCTAGGGTTTATGAGTTGAAAACACAAAGTTCAAAATCTTAACAAAATTAAAACCAATTAGGCTTTACATTGTGTAGTAATACTCAGTTTCAAAGCAACAAAAAAACCCTCAAACAAAAACAAAATACACATGCAAAAGTTAAAAAAAAAAAAAAAAATCAAAAAACCTAAGACAAAGTAATAACTAAGTCAAAATCACTACATTACAACAAAATCCTAAAAATCAACACCGAAACATCAACGAAACCCTAAAAACAGAGAAGCATCACACAAAAAAAAAAAACTAAAAATGGAAAACGAAAACTAGCTTCGATATTCATAAGAGAAAACAAAACAATCGGAAGAATCGGTAAGAGAAATCGAAGCGAAACGAAGAAGAAAAAACGACGTTAACGAAGAAACCCTAACTAACCTTGAAGAAGTTTGAGAGAGAAATGAGAAAAGAGAGTGAAGTGTGTTTTTGTGCTGTGAAATGAATAAAATTAGAATAGAACACTTTTTCTTTCACTCGTCACTCATTTTCACTATTTAAAGCGTGTGTGTGAAATGTGTGAGAGTGTGATATCATCGCACTGGACTGAGTCGTGTCTACGGTGGAAACTGTACTATTCGTGTGATATCATGTGATTGATTATGATGGATGGATGTGATTTAATCAACGGTGGAAAGGACACGCGTGGATTTTGGGAGTGGGAGGAGGAAGTGATGTCAATGAGTCCAAGGGGTTTGTGGGGTCCTTTCTTTTCCACTATCCTAACAACTTTTTTACTCTTTGGATTGTTCTATGAGATGTTTAATCTTAAATATTGAGGAAAATAAAATTTTAACTTTTCAATGGTATATTCCTGACAAGGGTATGGATAAGGCACTTTGTAAAAACCGAATAAATATTTGTTAATTTTACGTAATAGATCATTATTAAATTTTAAAGATTCTCATGATTCCCTATATTTAATGTTTGATGTTTTTTTGAAAAAATATTTAATGTTTACTATTGATGATTAAGGTATAACGTTTTTTCAAAAATGATTAAAGCATTAAATTTTCCTATGTTTATCATTTGTGCATACTCTTGAAGAATAATTTCCTCTAAATAATTTGTCAAAAAAAAAAATCCTCTAAAGAAACTAGACTTTTGATCCGTGTGTCATACGAAAGACACACGGATCATACCGAGCAAAAGTATAAATGGAATAATCATAACATAATGCATATATAGTATAAGATAAAAGTACTTCCATTTATATTATACATCGATGATGGCATAGTAATAATATCGTAATATTGTTAAAATTTTATGTTCATCATCGTAGATTACGAAATACTTCGTGATAAACAACAATTGAGGTTGTAGTGGTATTGTCGTCATCTTCATTAGTTATAAGTATCTTCAGACCATCTATTGAAGTGACCCTTAAAATTGCAACATATATAGTTGATCATGCGAAAACATGGGACTTAGACAAATAAATTTCAAAAAATTTAAGTGATTGCTCTTTACTCTTGGTAATAGTCATTGCAGATGAAACAACTAAAGGGAATGGTCTTCGTTGAAACTTAAAAGGAAATTTAACGTCAAGCGGTGAAGGAGATAACCTACGTATAAAAACTTTCTCACCAACATTGCTTCCAGATATCACATTTCCTTCGAGCACAATTTTTCCCGTCCTGGTATGATTAGTCTTGTTCCATTGCATAATCCTAAATGTATATCAATATTCCTCAAAAGCATCATTGCATTCCAACCTTTCATTTGATCTTGTGATTTGGAAGCTCATAAGCATTAATTGTGTTTAGAAATCCAGGAGTGTGCACGTTATCAATAGCATCGTCATTTGGGTTTCTTGAAGATGGAGTATCGTAGCTCAAATATGTTTTTTCTTCATCTGGCATTAAATCTAACATGTAATCTTTTATCTAATCGACTATTGATTTTTTGGGTGCAACTATGACTCTATTTTGAAAATATGATATATCATTCATACTTTTTAATGTTTAAAGTCAAATTCAAAATATCAACACTCGATCCTAGTTTTTTAGTCAAAGAAAATACATCATTTCTCTAAGTTTTCTTTCTCTTTCACTTATCGAGGATGGTAGTTTTAGGTCTTTTTTTTTACTTATGCATTTTCTTATTTTATTTCATTCTAAATAAGTGATTTTCACATATATCAATTTTTTCTTGTGTTTTTCCGTGATTTTGTCGTTTAGGTGCAACGTTGTGTTGTTTGTCGTCTTGTGCAGTGTTGTTTGATTTAACATCTTGTTGCAGTGTTTGTTTGGTTCCCGTTGAAATATTAACTTAACTCAATCATAAATTCAATCAATTATTTGAGTGTCAACACTGCAAATCCAAAAACATAGGTATTTTGGTGGTTTAGATCACATTATTTGTAGATATTTTGCCGTTGCACGTTATTAGCTTGTGTACTGTAAGTTTGTTCGCAAATTCATCAATACACTTTTAACGATGTTGATTATGTTATTGTATCCGATGTATTTTAAAATATGTTTTACTTTTGTAAAAAAAAAATCAAATTCAAAATGTTGGTTTTATCATCTCGTTTAAATGATGTTTTCTTTTTACATAACTCACTCAAAAGCTCTTGGATATTGCACGTTAATTTTGACAATCAATTAATTGAAGTTTTTTTACTGGAAGAAGAAATGAACTTTTTTAGTCAAAAATATGAACCTTTTCATTCTCCAGTCAACAGATAAACAATTTTTTTCATCGAAAAGAAAAATAAAATAAAATATTAATTTTGATAAAAAAGTATATTAGAGAAAATGAAAAAGAAGAGAAAAAAAGGAAAATTAGTTACTTTAATCTCTGAATGGAAAATGAGTAGTTACTTTAGTTGTTGAATGCAAAAAAATTGCAAAACAGTCCTTGAATGTAGACTCTGTTAGTCAATTTCAAGGACTAAAGTGACTAACAGAGTCTACATTCAGGGACTAAATTGACTAACAAAGTATGCATTCAATGACTAAATTGACTAACAAAGTCTACATTCAGGGACTATTTTACAATTTATCTACACTCAAAAACTAAAATGACGACTCATTTCCTCTTTAGGGATTAAAGTGACTAATCTCCAAAAAAAATAAGGAAGTCATAAAGCAAACTAACTACTACATAAGCAAGAGGTATAACACCATGGTACATATTTGCCGGAAAAAGACCACCAGAGCATCGGCGTACATGAGATGATGGATTCTTGTTTCGGCTTCTAAAACTACCACTATCTATCTTCTATCTATATCTAATTTATCTATCTATCTATCTATCTATCTATATCTATCTATCTATCTTTGAATTGGAAACTTAAACTATTCTTAGGCTTCCATTCTGCCTATGTGGCACCTCTAAAAACACTTCTCATCAACTAAATTTGATTCATTCTTAAACTAAAATTATTATGTTTATGTGGCACCTTTAAAAATATTTATCATACTCTTTTATAACTTCTCACTCTATATTATCTTCATTAAAAGTAAACAATGTCACTTCTTAATTCTTTACTCACTCATTTTCTGTCGGTTACAAATTGTCCTTCAATGTCTTGAATTCATGCATATTAAATGCCATTTTTAAAATCCATTTCTTTCTTTCATTGCTTGATACTATTTTCAACTTTTACTTATAAAAGATATTACATTCATCTGCTACAAAAATAATGTGTCTATCATCTACGAGTTATTTAATGCATCCTCTAAAACTCATTGTTGCAGCAATTCATTTTAGTTAAATAATAATATAATTTAAAGCAAGCAAACCACGTATAGTAATAATATATATGAGTTAATAAATTAATTAGTTACAATTTCTCTTAACTTGTATTGTCATATTTATTATTTTTAAAAACAAGTTTATCACTTCAACCTTTAAACTACAATTTGATTCCTATTCCTTAACTTCTATTACTTGAATATGAACAATCATCATTCATTCATTGTATTATTAGTTAGTCGTAATTTTTCTATTCATATTCATGATCATTGTGTATAAATATGTGGTGATGCTTTGGGATTTTTCTATCTTACCCTCCATCCCAGTAAATGGGGTGTCATATGAAATCAGAAAAAATGGAGTAGGAAGAAATAGTTGAATTGTGAAGTTTTAGATCATTGTCATCTTTTCTAAACAATTGTTGAGTGATACTCTTCAATTTTGTATTATAATTTTCGTTTCTTTTTTCTTCTCTTTACATATGTCTTAACTATTTATTGGTTTATGGGGCAAGCCTTAGAGATTCAAGTTACTCTATTACATAGATTTCTCAAATATTTCACCCCTTTTTTTTATTGATAAAATGTATATTAGTCTATTTTTTATATCTTTCTTTCATAATTTTTTATCATTTAATATGGATATGTCTATTTTTCATGTCAATAGGGAGAAAAAGACAAAACACACTTATAGTTTTTCTTTCGCTGCATCATTGGTGCTCAGGGAGCCTATGAAATGATTCAATTTATATCTTTAATTCTAATTTTTTTATGTGAATTAAATTTATTTATTCAATCAAGGATTTTGCTGATTTCAAGTTATAGGTTCTACCTTCTTTCAAATGAAAAAGTTATAGATACTACCTTGAAGTTTCATTATAAATTGAGTGGAAATCCATGTTGGAGGCCTTCCATCAAAGGAGAACAATCAGATGAATTTAGGAATATAGATATGTGTCTCATTCTTAATGCAATGATAGAAACAAGGGTTAATATGTCTTTACCCCCTTGTAATTTGGACGAGTTCCGGTTTACCCCCCTGTGAAAAAAAAGTTTAGATTTCATCCTTGTAATTTAAGATTCTTTCGTTTTAAACCCTAAGGCCATATGACTGGACAAAATGATGATGTGGCATGCTGAGTGACTGGACAAAACAAGGGTTAATATGTCTTTACCCCCTTATAATTAATTTGTTTTTTATTTTTTTAACGGCACACGTGGCATCTTGCCTATTTTTTTTCAAAATTAAAAAATGAAGTTATATTAATTTAAAAATAAAAAAATATTTAAAAATCTGAAAAATAATTTTTGAAAATAAAAAAAAATCATAAAAATCAATATATTTTCAAAAAAAAACCGAATTTTCTAAAAAAAATTAAAAATTCTGGAATTTAATTTTTAAAATAAAAAAAACAAATTTGAAATTAAAAAAAAGTTAATGGAAAATAAAAAAAATGTAAAAATCAGGAATTTTGATTTTACGAAAAATATTTTTTTTAAAAAAATTTCTTTCTTATTTTTACAATTTTTTTGAATAAAAATGAAAATCAAACTTTTTAATTTCGAAAGAAAAATCTGATCTTTTTTTCGAAAATTTTGAAATATATTAAGTTCTAGTATTTTTCATTTTCGTAAAAATAATTTTTTTCCTAATATTTTAATTTCGAAAAAGATTTTATAAAAATTATGGAATAAAATTTTCGATAAAAAATCCGATTCTTTTAATTTTTTGAAAATAAATCTGAATTTGTTTATTATTTTTCGAATTTTTTAAATTAAAAAAAATCTGATTTTTTTTCTGACTTTTCAATTTTGAAAAAAATAATTTGAATTTTTCTATTTTTAAAATTAATTTTCAGTTTTTTTTTATTTTTAAATTAATATAAATGAAAATAAAAAATTAAAAACAAAATTAATTATACAGTCAGCGCGCCACATCATCCAAAAATGCTGAGTCAGCAAGCCACATCATCATGTTTGCACAATCAGATGGCCTCAGGGTCTAAAACGAAAGAATCTTCAAATTACAAGGTCTATTTCGAAAGAATCTTCAAATTACAAGGTTGGAATCTAAACTTTTTTTTTTACAGGGGGATTAACTGGAAATCGCCAAAATTACAGGGGGGTAAATACATATTAAACAATATCAAAGTCAAACATAGAAGACTTTGATGTTCTCATATAAGAAGAATATTGACGTAACTCAACTTAGAAGTTGTCCAGATTTATTATCTTATTTACAATTTGCGTAAACATGGTTGTCCAGATTAACGTACTGAACAACTATATTTTTTATAGAGTTTTTATTGGTATAATTTTTTTAAAACAAATTCAATTGGTATACAAGAATATGTGATTTGGAGATTTTATTTTTTGTCAAGTTGTATAGAGATTTTATTTGATTAAAATATAAATTTATTTTTAAACTAAGATGACATTCCTAGTTTTTTTCAATTTGTGTCTTATTTTCAATTTTTTTATTCCATTTATGTTGAAGGAAATAAGATTTTAGCAATAATATGTTTTACATAATAATAGTGTTTTCATAGATAAGGGTAAAAATGGCATAAACATGATATAACTTGTTCCGCTCCGTTTAATTTTCAAACAATGGAATGAAACTATTTTATAGAATATCCAGACAATGGAATGAAGTCCCTGTCTCATTCCATTTCGTTCCATTATGTTCCATTCCGCTCCGCTCCGTTATGTTCCATCAATCCAAACACAGCCTAGTGGGCTTGAGTTAGCGTAGAAGACGAGTAAACCACTCATGAATTGAATCAATGTTGACGAGGTAGGCAATATCACAATGTGATACCGTTAGATAATTATTTTGTTTATGCAAAAGGACAAACGCGGATTATATTGATGACCATTTTGATTGGATTTGAAAATGGGAATAGACGTCAATAAATTCAAACTATATGGGGTCCATTTGCTTTCGCCCGCTTTTTTATTTATCAAAGTTAAAAATTTAATAAACGAAATTTCGATCCTTTGTTTTTTTTTTGTCAATGTCCTAATCGTTAGAATTCACTTTTTAAAGCGAATTAATGGAAAGTCTGATGGTCAACTCCAATCCTTACATATTGCAATGTTTATACCTTTATATGTTATTTTTACAATTAAATTATTGATGTTTCAATAGTATATTCTCAACAAAATTTGATAATTTATAGGGATAAAAAATTATTTAACCCACAAAGAAAACTTGGTTGTTGAGAAATAAAAGGAAGAAAATGGAGTGTTAGTTTAAGATAAAGTGACATTATTTTTTAATGATGAGAGAATGAGTTTAGAGAGTCGTTTTGTAAAAAAACTTCCCTGCCCACATGCTCCAACAAAGAAAACAACCATTGAGCAGAAAACCACTATAGAGAGACACACAATTATTGTTAATGAGAGTGGGACGAACGAGGGAGAAGAAAAAGAGATAGCCGAAAAATGTGAGGAAAAGAAGCAGGAGAGATCGAGAGGATGATAAAGAGCAAGTGACATTTAGGGTGGGAAGGTGTAAAAAATTTCCACCAAGGGAAAGTAGGTTTTAGCTATTAGATAAAAAAGGAACACTAATCTTATCAAATCAAACACTTGCTTCCATGAATCGAAGCCATTAAATCAAAGCAAACACTTGCTTCCTTGAAACAACCTCTCAACCATGAAATCAACAATCAAAATCCATGTATCATAACTTATTAAATTCAAATCAAACAAATAAAAAATATTATCTTTAAGAAAAAAAATCAAACCAAAACACCATACAATGAGTTGAAATTGAACTACGAAGAAAAATGTATTTGGAAAACAAAAAATAAACAACGGTGGAAGTTGAATTTGAATTAATATCTTAATAACTCCTTGAGTTTCGATTATTTAATGTTTCTTTTAACTGAGTTTCGTCTGTCGTTGTATATTGCAGTAAGTGCTTTTTAAGTTTATACGTCTAGTTTTAGATTGAAGTGCAAAGCTTGTAGTTTATTAATGCATTGTTATCATCTTGTTGGAAGTATGATGAAAAGCAGACGAGGATAATGGTTGTAGAAGAAAGTCTAAAAATATATACAATGTGAAGAAACCATGGTAAGATTAGTGTTTCTTTTTTATCTAATGGTTAAAACCTACCTTTTCATGGTGGGAAATTTTACCCTCCCACCCTAAATGTTGCCTAAAGAACAAGGCAAAGATTGATAAAATGTTGAATTTTATTTGTTTTTTGTTTGTAAAAGGTTAGCTGGAGAAGTCATGGAAGTCACATCATATGCATCTCAGGTACATGGAATTCCTCTAGAACAGATTGAAGAAGAACGACAATGTGCTTTTTGTGTAATTTCTTCCACCCTAACAACTGATACATGTATAAAACTAATGACGTTAAACAAACGCTTATTGGACAACCCAATTTTCTATTGTTATTATCTGATTTTAGCAATTTATACCTTTCTTTCATTTTATAGTATCTTTTGAATTTATACATTCCCCCCACTTTGTTGTCCATGTCACGCTTTCCACACACATGCAAAAATGAAATGACAAATCATGGGTTAGACATGAAGAGGCACGGCAATGGTTAAGGCAACTTAATTGCTCTTAGGAGCCTGGTGGCATGACCATCACAGTTGAGAGTTAGATAATGGATGAGTAGAAAATGCGATAGAGGCAAACTTGAGAATACAATAATTGTGTATTGAGGCGAGGCTTGTGACGAGGAATTCAAGAGGTAGTGTAACATTTGAAGGGGAACCTCCACACCGGGTCTCTATGAGTGACCATACATCAAACCACATATTGTAACTTCGATCAAACATCAACCATGTGATCTTCATGCAACACCACAATCACACGAAAGCTCATCCACACGCTCCAACGCCATTAGTGGAAAAATTTCAAGAGATGACAAATGCAAGAGAGAGCGTGTGAAGAAGATTAACATGACGAGTGAAGTACAATCTAGGATCTAATCAAACTACAAGATCCAATAATCGACGGTCGTAATGCATATCAATTATAATATTATAAACACATCGGTATAAAAGACGACAATCTTAACTTTTACATCGGAGAGTATGTTATTGGCAAATCACCACATCCTTTAAAATCACGACGACTATTCACAACATCGCAAAAACTACCATTTGTGACTACTCAAAATCACAACGAAAATGCATCGAAAACTATAAAAAAAAACATGAGTACGAGATAAAAAGCATTAAACCACACACACAGATACATGATTTTTTTGATAATAAGAACCAAACACAGCATTAGAGTGTAAACTTATCAACCATCTAATCTAATTCTAACAAAACTTTCATCTTGAGAGTCCAATTCTATTTAAAACCATTAATAATCTTGTTAGGTATGCAATGCAACCATCCACATGGATATCTCTGAACATTTAAAAGACCATAGTTGAATACTAACCATGATTAGGTAAAACTACTTAAAGTGTAGGGCTTCCTATTTGGACTCCAATTTGTCCAAATAAAAAAGCATAAAATAAATATTCTTACCTAACTAATCTGAATAAACAAATACCTAAAAAAGTGAACCCCATTTCCATGTTTTACTGCTATGTTATTCTCAAAACCGATACTCTTTCATTTATCTCACAAATAGCAAGAGCGAACCCTATAACACGTTTTCGCTTTCAATTCAACAAAACTCAGATCAGAGAAGAAGAAAATGACACCAATTTTCACTTCAATTTCCCTTTTCACAATAACCCTAACCCTAACCCTAATTCAATTCACACATGCAAATTCTGAAGGAGATGCTCTTTACACACTCAAACGAAGCCTCACCGATCCTGACAACGTTCTCCAAAGCTGGGATCCGACCCTAGTTAGTCCTTGTACTTGGTTTCATGTCACATGTAACCAAGACAACCGTGTCACTCGAGTGTATTTTTTCTGTCTCACAAACTTTTTTGTACTGTTTTTGTTTCTGATTTATTGTTTTTGTGTAGCGATTAATCAAATTAAGTGGGAAAATTATTAATTTGTTCATTTTTGGACTGTTGTGTTTGGTGTTTTAGTTTGATTTGGATGTTGTTTTTGGGTTTTTGAGGGAAATTATTGTGAATTTTGTTTGTTTTTTATGATTATTACACGTTACTATTTGTGGGTCAAGGTTTAGTTTGTTGCTCTTTTTGGGGTTTGAATAGGTTATTATTTGAGAGTTATGTTAGTGATTCAAATATGGTTTATGTTAGCGTAATTTGGGAGTTATAGTTATAATTATAGCAAAATTTGATCCATGTAGTTGACTCCACTTAGTGGGATCAAACTTGATTGTTGTTGTTGTTGTTATAATTGGGAGTTATGTTAGTGATCAATCAGTGAAAATCGATTAATATGTAAGTCCTATATGGCGCTTGTTTTAATGATTTTTCTTAATTTGTCAATTGCTGTTGGAAGTTGAGGGTTTTTAAAGTTGGAGATTGACTTATTCTATGTTTGGATTCACTTGTTTTTAATGAAACAAACATCACTCTGCTCCTCAATGATTTGGGCCCTGTTTGGATAAACAACTTATTTTGTAGCTTATAGCGTAAGCATTTATGATATAAGCGGTTATGGATAAGCTATTTTCGTAACACAAGATAAAATAAAGTTAAACTATTTTTTTTATAATCTATAAGCTGTTTCATAAGCTATCTAGAGAGCTTATGGAAATAAGCTGAAAACAACTTATAAACAAGTCATAGCCTGTTTTCGTAAGTTCTCCCAAACAGTGTCACAAATGCTTATATCAGGTGATAAGCTTAAATAAGCAAATCGAAACAGGCCCTTGATGTAATTATTTGCTATCCGAAGTATTTTTTATTTGTTTTAACTTTTAAATTACTTTCCTTCCCTGTTTTATGCTCGATTTTTCCATGTTGTAAACTATATCTCTTTTCTGGAAAGCTTTAATGTATTTTTTTGTTTTTGTTTTTTGAAGAAGCTAAATTTGCCCGCTCAAATTGGAGCTTTAATGTAATTTAACTTGGATGCCTTTGTTTGTATTATATCTTTATATTTTATTTTATGGTATTAGACAATGTTTTGTCGGTGTTTGATTTTCTGGGAACAAGATTATTCATGGTAATATATTTCTGCAAAGCAATTAATAATACCATTCTCTTAACTTTCATGTTATGATACTTCTACAGGGATCTTGGTAATTCTAACCTATCTGGACATTTGGTACCTGAACTCGGGAAGCTAGAGCATCTTCAATACCTGTATGTGTTGAATGTGATTTTAGTAGTACTAAAATAATCAACCTATTAGATTTGGTTGTGGTTCTCCTTGTTTGTCTTGTGAAGTTAGTGTTGACCGTGGTTCTCTTTTTGCTGGATGTAGTGAGCTGTACAAAAACAACATTCAAGGAACTATTCCTAAAGAGCTTGGAAACCTCAAGAGTCTTGTTAGCTTGGACTTGTATAACAACAACATATCAGGAACCATCCCACCTTCATTGGGGAAATTGAAGAATCTTGTCTTTTTGTAAGTCTGGTTAATCTAGTTTAGTGTTACGCTCTTTATGCATGAAAAGACTGTGCCATGTCATTTGCTTTCCCTTTCCCTCCACATCAGCTCTTGCACGGCTTAGAGTGTTGCAGGGGAAATTCAGGAACCTGTGATTTGCAACATGTTGTAGACTTAAGTTTCTTTACTTTGTGCTTTTATACAAAGTTATGGCATCGACAGCTGTGGGTTTAGGGCACGTTGTTTAGATTGTTAGCTTTAGGGCATGTTTTTTATATTCAGACAGCTGAATATATTGCTAAATGAATTGCATCCAAAATTTACACACTCACTGCCACCTAAATAAAGAGGAAATTTGGCGTAATGGTTTGAGTTGATGCAGTGTGAGTTAGAGGTTATGGGTTTGAATGTTAGAATCAGTCTCTTTCAGAGGTTGTCTACAATAAGTCCACAACGGGTCCAACTCTTTCTTGGACCCTTCCATGGTGGGAGCTTTATGGAACTCTCACCTAATTATTGATGCTTGATAACATAGGGAAAATTCAGCTGTATATTGAATGTTGTATCACTGTAGCCTTGTATCGTAGAAAAGCACCAAGTCCATGTGTGAGACCTTATAAAAACAACTTGCCCGTTTTAGGTGTTCAATTTCTTTTGCCCAACTTATATTCCTCAATGAGCCTGTAGCTTATATAACCAAATGTGTGGCTCGTTGTAATGTTTGAAGCTGTTAGTCTTTCAATATGTGGCATAACTTGCCGCATTGCTCAGTAATGAAGATTTTGATTATTATTTTGTCATAAATTATTCAGCATTTGCATGTTTCTTATCATTTTTTTTGCAGACGGCTTAATGACAATCGACTAACTGGTCCAATCCCCAGGGAACTCATTGCTATTACAAGCCTTAAAGTAGTGTAAGTCACGTTTGTCTTATATATGTTGTTAACATTACATGAATACGTGTACTTTCAAAGAGTCTAAACATTCCCTTTATTTTCAGGGATGTCTCCAACAATGACTTATGTGGCACAATTCCTACCTCAGGGCCATTCGAGCATATTCCATTGAATAAGTAAGTCCCAAAATTTCTTGTATTTCTTATCTTTTTTAACTCTTAGCATACAGCTTTCTTGTTTTCTATGTATCTATCTCTTCCTTGCTGGTTGTTGCTCCGACTCTTTATGTCTCCTCTCATGCACCCCGTTTATAATGTCGGGTTTATTTATACGTACCCTTGTCTGCTATATGCTGTTATATCTGTTTCTCTGTTGCAATTACAGTTGCTTAGTGATTAAGATGTTGTGAGTTGAGTATCTTGCTTTCAGGCTGTTTGCTTCCTATTTTTGAAATTTAGTAAAACTCTGATTGTATTATTTGATTGCTGTCGTATGATGGCATGGCACACATGTGCGCAGTAGCAGAGTAATGACAAATTTTGATTTAATAAGACCTCTGCTTCTGCCACATGCTATGCTGCACTGTTGCAACACACTCGGTGAGATTGCATTTTATTGTCTGATATTGTTTTTTTTTTTGTTGACTAAATTGTCTGATATTGTTAGTCATACACAGTTGTTAGAAATGCATTTTTTAGTGCTTTGATTTGAAATGTTCAGAAGCCTGCCTTCTGGAATCCAACTAGAAGATATGTCTGCTAGTTGGGTGCCTTTTTTCCTTCTCATTAATTAATTACTTGTGATATTGAATAACATTGTTTTGTTTCATCATTGTAGCTTTGAGAATAACCCCCGTTTGGAAGGTCCAGAGTTGTTGGGACTAGTAAGTTACGACACAAACTGCTCGTGAATAACATGATGCTGTAGGAACTCAATCGATGTTTAATTATATTGTGTATTCTAAGATTGAAGTGTATTACGTCATAGTGCAATGGGGTGTGGTGTATATGTAAATTTACATACTGAAGAGTGTTGGCATTTGTACCAGTATTATGATCTTCCACTGAAGTTGATGTCTTGAGTATCTATCTATCTATTGATGTAAAATACTAGAAAAGAAAACAACTTTGTCACTGATAAAATATTTGTGACCCAATAGTAATGCCGTTTGTTAGGTCCTATTTCAAGCTTTGTTATTATTTATATGACAATGACAGTGCAAGTGTTTAGAGTGTTTTACCACTTAAGAATTGGTGCATATGATTCATATGAACGGGTTCAAGTAGCTGTTTAATTTCAATTATGAAGCCAAGGATGCAGAAAAAATGTTAATCCATGCATATAATTTTGTGTTGCATGGACCAAATAAACAGTTTGAAATTTCCAACACCATTTTATTGATTTGTTTAAGGGAAGCTAAAACTTAAAACTACAGGCAAATTGTTGTATCCTGGATTGTAAGGGTTTCAAATGAACAAAGTTTGCTTTTGCAAATATTTGATTTAATGGGCACCTGACTTGGAATCAAATAGCTAATAATTTTATTAGCTTGACTATAGTGCTGTATCAGTGTCAAATTAAATCCTCAAATGTGAGGTCAAGCATCTTTCTTAATCAAGAAAACGATAGTTTCATTGTAGTAACTAAATCTCACTGTTTTTCACCTACCGGCAACCACCATTTGTCATCACATGCTCTTTGTCTTTGTTTTGTTGTTAGGTGTTGAAGGAATTTCTTACCTTTTTTCAGTGTTTCTGGTAGTTTCCTTAGTAGCCTCTGGATTTTCTATCTGGTGGACCTTGAGGCTTTTGGATGGATGTACTTTTGGTTCTTCCTACTTTACTATTATTAATTTTTAATATGGAATCAAGAAAAACATTAATTTGTACCCAAAAAACATTATATTTCTAAGGACCGTGTCTATGAATTGATAGAAAAATCGACTACATGGAGTAGATATTTCAATCCTTCCTTTTCCTACCTGCTCCTCAATATTTTCAATCTTTTGTCGTCAATTAATATTTCAAGATCATATTCAGTATTGCAACTTTCAGAATTTCAGTTTAGTTTGTGACTGAGCAGATAAAGTTATAAATCCTTTTAACAGAACATGTTCTCAGCGTATATTTGGCTTATCTGTCAAAAAGAAAGTTCTCAATGTGAATCAAACTATTCTCAATGCAGTAATTCATATTATTTTTGAATTGTACTATTTTGACTAGACATGGCAACAAGTTATATGGTTATTTGTCCAAAAAAAAACTATGTGGTTAATATAGTTTAAATTCATAGTTTATTATGTTTAATATACGATCATTGGTTAATAAAATAACAAGGTATCACAACTTATTAACCACATTTTTCAAGTGTTCAAAAACACACATATTACTTGATCAGAACAAAACACACACATATATCATCAAAACTATATTCAAAATATTCACAATTTCCATCTGTTTAAGTATAGTTCATATTCATTAACCGCAATTTGCATTTAAATATACATTTGAGACTGAGTTAATGAAATTCAAAATCATGGTTAATTATGTTTAGTAGATGATTAATAAATTGCACCACGTAAGCTGAGTCAGGGATGTTGATTTTGTGTCCTTACAAATATGTTCTTGTCAAGATCTCATATACAATTATCATCGATACCAATTTCGGTGATAAGTTAGTTTTTTTTTTTTTTTTTGAAGGAGAGTTAATTTGTTTTCTTAAAAAAAAGAATTTATCTTCATTTTTCTGTCTAGGTTCAATCTCTGATCAATACGTGTCGACAGATAATTCAATTTTTTAAATAAATCTCAATTACTTCGAAGGGATTAGTCTCATGAATTGAGGCTCAACGATAACCTTTAGTTTTTTTTTTTTTTTTTTTAAATAAAAGTAAGGAATGCACAATTTATGTCCTGTTTACATCCATATTATTAAACTATTTATAACTTTAATGCAGAAATATATCATCAATTGTCAGGATGGCCGAGTGGTCTAAGGCGCCAGACTCAAGTTCTGGTCTTCGAGAGAGGGCGTGGGTTCAAATCCCACTTCTGACATTTTAAATCTTTTTATTAGTTAAATTAAATAAATCCCTTTTCGGTTTTGGGATAAGGTTTAATAAGGTCCATGGGTAAATAAATCTTCTTCCTATGCCGTTTTCGCTTTTCCCTTTATATCATAAAAACATTTTTACAAACATGACCAATTTTTTTTGTACATAAGTGAAAAAAAAGGCAGTTAATTTAAAATTTTGTAAATTTTTATTCCACTTCTGTCTGTTCTTTGTTTTTTTTTTTTTACAAAATAATGGGAGAAGATAATTTATATCAATTTTCTTCGGTGAATTCTAAGGTGAGGACTCTAAGAAGTTCCTCACCGGTGAACCACATAAACAACAATTGAGATCCATCAGATCGATGGATCATATCATACACCATACACACTATATTGCAACCCTTCTCTCTTTTATTCTCCCTCTTGCGTCTTCCTCCACTTTTTTTTTTTCTTTTATCGTGATTAAACCTCTCAAAATCATCTTTTCTTTACCCAAATACTAAACCAGTTTAACTAAATCTTCAATAATCTAAACAATTAATTCAACCAAAAGAGTCTAATAAAACCCCTAATTCTTGATTGTGAGGGATTCCAACCCTAATCTAATGGAGATTAATGTACCAAAAATGTTGATAACGTTACTGGAAAGTTCATTGCCAGACACCATCAAGTAAGAGCTAAAGAGTTGTATTTTAGACAAGAAAGAGTTGAGTTCCTATAGATTTACTTATGGATGAAAATTAAATCCCCAATCTTACTTGCACTTGCAACTTAACACATCAAATTTATATATTTTAATAATTAAATTATTGGGATATGATATAAATTTAGACCATATATAATAGTAGTTATGATTTTCAAATGGGTTGTTATGTCTTATCAGTCTATGCTTCCGAGTAATTGAAATGGTGGTGCGACAGAGAAGGGAAGAAAAATAGAATTAAAGAGAGGGAAATTCATATGTGTTATCTAGTATGTTTGGTGTACAATAAGACAGGTGAGTTTGATCAATCTAATGTATTTTAATTATTGTTCATTATGGTCCACCGGTGAGGGATTTGTTAGAGCCCTCACCTTAGAATCCACCATTTTCCTCTCTTATAATATAAAGTAAACCTTTGAAAATTTTGTAAATTTAGTAGAAAAAGATATTTATATCAATTTTAAAATTATATAATATTTTCTTGTCCCAAATTTTGGGATAAGGTTTATAATTTATAGGGTAAATACCTCTTTTCGTCCCTGTAATATTAGCGAATTCCGGTTTTAGTCCCTGTAAAAAAAAGATTTAGATTATGTCCCTGTGATTTCAGATTCTTCCACTTTTGGTCCATCCTTTCATCACGTCAACAAAATCTGCATAAATTACATCATTGTAATTTCAGATTCCTCCCACTTTTGGTCCCTGTAATTTCAGATTTCTCCACTTTTGGTCCCTCATTTTACGTGCCATGTATGCAGATTTTGCTGACGTGGTGAAATGAGAGACCAAAAGTGGAAGAATCTGAAATTACAGGGACAAAATCTAATTTTTTTTACAGGGACTAAAACCAGAATTTGCTAATATTACAAGGACGAAAAGAAATATTTACCCTAATTTATAACTTTGTATACTTTCCCCCAAAAAAATTATTCAATTTTGTTTGAATTTACTTGATATATCCAGTATTCCTTTTGAGAGGAAGTTGGGGGTTGGCTAACAAAGTCCAGTAAACTTACTATCGTGCTTTTTTTTTCATGCCAGGAGAAAAAAATATTGAGTTTGTTATTACATGCATTTTGCCTTCTTTTTCTTTTTTTGTTGAGTTACATGCATTGTCTTTCTCACAAGATGTGACTTGGACATTATTAAATAATTATGGTAGGTTGGAAATGTGAAACATTCCTCAAGTGTGTTGTGTGTGCCCACAAATGTTAAATTAAAATAGGAATTTGGATTTTTCATTGTCACATAGAGTCTCATTTCCGTATAGTATGTTCAAAATGCGACTATTCCTAAAATATCATTAATTTACACTTAAATAAAACTATTCAGATGGAAGGTTTTTTTGAAGGATATGTAAGTTTAATTTTAACTAAAAATATATTTTCTACTATTTTGAATTAATATTAATTAACCAAATGTTAATTTGTTGCTAAACACTTTCTTCACCACTAACACTCTAAGTCTCTAAGCACTATTTTTCCCTTCAATTGGTTTTTAACACCATTATCCGACAATGAACACCAACAATTTTTTTTTAGAGAAAATGAACACCAAAAATATCAAGTCAAATGTTAAATTCATAAATATCCACCACAAACCCTACCAAAATTATAACATTCACAGTGATTTAATTGCTTGTATTTAACTAGATCTAATTTGTATTTCTCTAGATAAATAGCAATGCTCTTCTTTAAAAGAATTTGTTTAGATCCAATTGCTATGAGACATGTCCCGTGAATTTAAATACATTTAATCAATCACGTTATGTACCACAAATTATAAACATTAATAATAGCTTTCCTTAAAAAACAATAATAGCAACCTTAAAAAAACAATAATAGCAACATAAACTACTTTTTTTTAAGGAACAACAAACCATTTTTTAATCCACTAAAAAAACCAATTTTTAACGTTTTTGTTGTTGTTGGTACAATACGTTCAATGGCTTTAACAATAAAAAGAAATTAAGTCATACAATTCTTCTGATAAAAATAACGAATAGCTGGTAATATTGAAATAAGACAATTCATAAAACTAAATTCAAAATAGTGTCTTTCTACAAAAAAAAAAATACTAATTTTGTTAGAGGGAATACTAACTAATCTCTTACTACCAAAATAGTAAAATAACGTACTAAGCAATATACACAAACAATATGATATCCAAATTAAGGTTAATTTTAGTTTGGACCACTAAAAAGATGGGTCCAATTTGCACCCGTTAAATGTAAGCCATAGATTTGAAAATAATCCAGTCCAACAGTTTAGATGTAATGTAGAGAACCTGTGCAGCAAGTTGCTTTCTCTCTCATGCCTACTTAGACTTGGTTGCAATGGATCACATTTCTTGTCGTTGTCCTTTCCTGTTAACTCATTTGCCTGTATTTAAATCAATTTTTTTAGTTATATTTAAATCGATTATATTAGTCCATAATGAAACTATTGATAATATAAATATTGATAAAAAAAATGATGAAATAGTAAAAAATAATTAAGTGAAAGGAAAAATTGAAAGAATAAAAGTTACATCAAAATATAATTTTTTTTATGAGGTCCAATAAGTTTTTTTCAATGTCCAATATTTTTTTTATTGCGAATAGTCCCTCTTATCGGTGTTGTGGATTGTTCTTATTTTAACGAGATATAACTCATTTTTCAATCGATAATTTAAATAGTATTATAAAATAATTTGAATGAAGGATAAAAATCAAAGAAACAAATACAGCTCAAAAAAAAATATACTTTAGATTAGATTATTCACGTCTGTGTCGAAAAAAAATATTATTATAATTTTATTATATTTGTTAGGTTGATATAAATTGTAATTTTATTAAATATTAATATCACATTTCGCTCTATAAAAGAATGTCATGTTTTGTAATTATATTTTATTTTTTTACTAAAAAAATAGATGACTAAAATTAGAAATAGAAATTATAAAACACAGACCGAAAAAAGGTATTACTCCACTATTTTGCTTATAGTGTGTTGAAAAACTTTCTAAAATATTATAACCTATTATAGCAGGTCATTCTAGTGGTGTAAGTTGGACCAAAACAATAGTTGGTCCAAACTAAAAGGACCCCCAAATTAAATAGCAATTGATGCACCTTATATGGAACAAATATGTGTTTTTCAATTCAATAAGATATGATGTACACAAACGAAACACTACTAAATCAAGCTTTCAAGAAAAATAATTTTTACCAACATAGATAACTTTAGAACTGAAATCTTGTGTGGTAATTTGCTCTCGGTAACTCTTGAAAACCTTCGACACAACCATATAAAATATTAGATGGGTTCAACTTGAACCACTTTTTTCATGGTTAGATTACATTATACCACAAAATCTTGCTATGGTCCATCCCCACCAAATCAAACTCATTAACTCTATCTCTCTAGTGCTTCCTCTCACAATTAGATTTTACACTTTTAATTGAGTGCTAAAACCTCTAAGTTATACCATTACACATTTAATTTTACAATGGTTAGCGAAAGAAAAACATATTGTGAAAAACATCATATAGAGCAGGAAGAAATGAAAGAAAGAGTGTTTGCAATGAGACTATGAGAGAGAAAGGGTTGATGACTTGTATTTTGTGTGGGTGAACCATAATAAGATATGGTGGGATGATCAAATCTAAGGCTAAAAAAAAGTGGTCCAACTTGGACCAATACTTTAGGTGGTCCAAACTAAAATCACCCACAAGTACATTAAAAGTAGATTTAGCAAGTAAAAAAAAAGTTTCAGAAAAACATTTCAACCAAATGTTACGTTGCAGTAGAAAAACCTTCAAGAAGCATGATCATATAAGGGTTTATGCTCCCCTTGCACAAAACACTCCCGCCCTATAGGCAAGACCCAAATGCCCCTGTGCTAGTTAACTAACACAAGTGTAAAACTATGCATTAGTTAACTAACGCTACGTGACTTAAGTTACACATGTGTTAAACACTATGCAAGTTAACTCACGCACAAGTTTAACACATGCGTGAGTTAACTAGCGTACAGTCTGTGCATATTACCATAAGAGACAGAAACCTCTCTTTTCCCTGTTTTTTTCATTCCTTCTTTCATACATTCATTCATTCAATTGCATGCATTTTTCATTATTCATTCAAGCATTCATTCAAGCATGTGTTAACTCAAACAAATTACGAAAAATAAAGGACCAAAATAACGGAAAATGTCATAAAAACGCTAAAAAGCGCCAATGTAATATGATTACAACCAAATCCAACATAATGTCATAAAAAACACTATACAAAAGTCAAAATGCCTAAACAACCCTACTGCCGTGGACTCCTACTCCTCCGCCGTGGAACCGACATCTGCTCCATCATGCTCCACTCAGACTGTATACCTTGCATCATGCGAAGAATGTAACACCCCATTTTCCCAACTTTAAAATAACATAGATTAATCAGAGTTTTTCAACTTAAAAACAGAGTGTCACATTCAACTTTACAAAAATCCAACAAATATAAATATAGCTAAATTGCTATTTATTAAAACTTATGCTTTTATAAAAATTTAACAAACATGCAGCGGAAATAATTTCAACATCTTAAATAGTCTTTGGCTCTAAAAGGCCACATCATCAACATCTTAAATAAATTCTCATAAAAATAGTTCAACATTGTTTAAAAGGAAATACGTAACAAGGAAACATGCAACAAAACAATCACCATCCCGTTACGTATCAGAGCATCCTAGACGACACGGTGGAGATTACTCTCAACTGCACTATTCTTGGTCACCTGCAAGTTACTCATACGAAGAGCAACATTTCCAAGCAGAAGGGGTGAGATTTCACATTCTATAATAATAAGCATATAATTCTTTAAAAGAATTTAACAACATAAATAACAACAAATTTAACAATGTTAAACAACAATTATACAACATAGATGCTTAACATAATTACTCATTAATCAACTCATTAAATATAATGGCAACTTGACAACACGACAACAACATCGACTACTTATACAACGACAACTTCATCAACTTGACAACTTAATATCAACGACATATGCAGCAGCAACAAATTCATCAACTTGACAACTTATATGCATGTAGTACCAATCAGGGCATAAGCCCTCGTCGCTTTTGAGCATAAATATACTCCTAGGGCATGAGCCCTCGTCGCTATTGAGCAAAAGATCCTAGGGCATAAGCCCTCATCGTGTTAGAGTAATAACTCTCAAGGCCACCAGCCCTCATCTTTTAGAGCAAAGATCTTAGGGCCATCAGCCCTCATCTTTAATGACTATGCATGGACTCATCAACCAATACTTTGACGACCAACAACTTCAACGACATCGACAAACAACTTACAACTTAAACAACATTGACAAACTACTTACAACTTTGAAGACATTGACGACAACTGTGGTAACGACAACGACAACGACTTCACATCATAATTTTATATTCATCAATCATAAACAACGTCATATAACATCGTATTTAAACATCAACAATTCATCATATAACATCATTGTAAAAACATAATAAATTATACATAACATATTTCCATGTCAAACCAAGGATACTAGAAAGATATCACAATTATCAACAACTTTCATATTTATACCAAAGACCAATTTAAAATAGAGACGTGTGAAATAGACGCAAAAACATGAAACAGAGAATGTTGTCACCGTACAATTTCGTTAAGACCTTCTTGGAGTATTTTCATCATAACTCAAAAACTAAAAGTCATTTTTACGTCAAACCAAAGCCACTGTAAAGCTAACAAAATTATCTAAAACTTTCATGTTTACACCCAAGGCCAATTTCATACCGATCAATACCAGTTTTCGTTTCAAATTCGAAAAAGTTGTGCAGAAAGTCCATAAAAATTCACTATGACCTACGTGCAGTAATTTGACCATAACTCAAGTTCTATAAATCGTTTTGACGTCAGATCAACGAAATTAGAAAACTAACATCCATACCTACAACTTTCGTGTTTACACCTAAGACCTATTCTGTACCGATCAATACCAGTTTTCATTTCAAAATTCGGAATAGAGATAAAAAAAATCAGAAAAAAAAACAACTTATATTATTCAAACTTCACATTCATTCAAAATCATCACAATCAACAACAACAACAACTCAATATAATTTATACCCAATTCATAATATGACATTAACAACAACAATCATCAATAATTCATTTATCAACAAATTAACATACCCGAACATATCACTACAACTAGAGCACGAATTTCATCAATTAAATTGCAATTCAACACCCTAACTTATTTTCAAACCCTAACTTCTATAATCATCAAAATAAAACAACAACAAACATGTTAAACCCTATTCAGAACCATATACTTATGATTAAAGAAGGTTAGTCCTACCCTTACCTTAGATTTACTCCTGAATTAGCAGCAACGGTCTTCTCTCCTAAGGTCTTCTCCATTTTTCTCCAAAACTTTTGTACGTGTTTCTGTTTTCTAACTTTTCTATCATCTACCTAATATAATAACCCTAATTTCTCTTACACCCCAAAACTACTCTTTTCCTCATAATCTTATTTATTTCTAAATTAAATATATCTCTCCCCCACTTAATAATAATAATACACCAAATAACAAATATATCTCTACACAAAATAACAAATATATTTCTATACTATATAACATATATATTTCCACACAAAATAACAAATATATTGCTATACCAGATAACATATATATTATACAAATAAATACAAACATATAACATAACAAAATATCACTTCATCAAAATAAATCGACTAAATTATAAAAAGTCATCTAATCTCAATAAAATAATAAATAATAAAAGTAGAGAGTTACAAAGAACCTCTGGATTACCAAACACATCAGGATGCCCCATAACACTATCCACTCTGGCTCTGATGTTGCCGATGATCTGGTATGGGTCGGGAGGATGTCTGATCCACTGCTGGTCAACAAGAACCTCCTCATAAGGAGGGACAGGACGAGGAGGTGCCTGAGTTGCGTAGTCAGGAATGGCCGCAGGGGGGGTTCATAATAGGATGTGATACTCTAACGAACCATCTCATGTACCTCATACTATGAGACCACGACTGGTCATCTGGCATCGGTTCACCCCTCTGCTGCTGGCTGAGGACATGTAGAGCAAACTCCAAGAAAGCCTGGGCCACATCATTTGTCGCAATAAGCTCAACAGTTGTAGGAGACCTGTGCCGTGTCTGGACATACATGTACTGTCTAAGAACCCGCTTTGGAAAGTGACGGACCATCTTGTCTCTGCCGGCCATGATCCATCCGGAGTACCAGCATATGTCCTGAAAGGGCGTGATGTGTCGTCGTCTCTCGTACGGCCTCCATATGACATGAGAATGATCCAACACATTAATGACGTCTCTATAGTGTCCAGGGTCCGTAAAGCCCCTAGGAGGTTTCCACCAACTCACAAGCGGGGCAAATGTCGGGTCGTACACATCATTAAGAACCCTCGAAATGAGGTTCCTGAAGTGCGCCAAAGTCTATCCCTGCAAACACAAAGAACCAAATATATATCAACACAAGTATTATACAAACAACATAAAAAAGAAGAAAAACAAGTTAAACAAGACACAAATTTACGATCCAATAAGTAAAAAAGAAGAAAGGCAAATATTACTACAAGCAAGGTCATGTAACCACCATAGGAGGCCACTGATGAATCGGAGGTCATAGATAGCTGCTCGTACAGGAATGAAAGCCCCATCCCACCCCATGACCAGCCGTCCAACTCGTCCATATCTTGCAGCGTAAGCAGCCACAACAGATTAATGTTTTTGCTGTTCGTGTGGGAAAAGATGGTCCATCCAAGCAAAAGCAACAAAAACGCCTTAACGCAGGTCAGCCTAACTTGAGCTCGCTCGTCTTCCTCCTCCTCTGTGTCAATCTCAACCAGCTGATTACACCTATTCAAGAGCTCCTCGTAGCGCCTCTTCAGTACACCAAAAATGATATAAGGACCACCCTGTCTTGCCACCTCCCTAGCGGCAGCCTTTGCTGTGAAAAGTAGGTCCACCTGCATCATCTCCATCCCTCGTCACAGATTAACTCTCTATCAGGAAAGAGCCTCCCAGTGATGGGGATGCCTAGGAGATACGCCACAACATCTAGTGTGATGGTCATCTCCCCAACGGGTAGATGGAAGCTGCTATTCTCCTCATGCCATCTCTCTGACATCGCACAAACGAGCCCGTGAGAGATGTTCTCGTACCCACTACTCAGGAGGGGAGTCAGACCGGACAGATTCACTACGTCCTAAAACCGATCGTTTTGTGCTCCCGGCTGAGGCACCATCAAGTTTTTAAGGCTCAACTTCTTCCCGTGAGAGATACCTTTCACCCTATGTTTTTTTCGAAACTGAAATACAAAAACAAAAAACAACAAACAACACCGTTAAATAAATAATAAGTAAAATAAACATTAAATATATTATAACATAAATTTTAATTCTAACATTAAATAAGTAAAATAATAATTAGAATAAGTTGTATGAATAGTAAAAGAAGTAAAATAAACATTAAAATATACTTACATCGGCATCGACCCATATCCTGCATGCCACATGTCCACCAAATCGAGGTAAAAGCGAGAGGTTAGAAGGCCCCCTGCATAGCCGTCCGGTCCGGCCTCGTACACCACCCTCGACACCCCTGAAAACAACCCCCACCATCATCATCCTGCTGAGGCTGAGCCTGCTCCTGCTCCTGCTGCTCAGGCTCCTCAATATCAGACTGCTCCTCCTGCTCAAACTGATACACCTGAGGTTGAGGATCCTGATAAACCTGATACTGCGTCGGGTCCATCGTCTGGGATGGACCAGTCTGTGATGAAGAGGGCCCAACATTGTCAACACTGGCAAATCTCGTGCCCCCACTCTCCCTCAACCTCGGCCATGTAAAGGAGGGACTACTGCTTGCTTCTCCCTCCGTGCACTACTAGTAGAGGTAGGCCTCCCTAACCTAAGTCTGTTAGTCCTCTCCCTCTGAGACATATCTGCACAACACAACATTTTAAAAAGCACAAAATCAATGACACATTTTCACACAGACATTGTGTCATTTCTAACAATTCAAGAACAACACTAAAGTTTCGATAGTGTCATTTCAATCCGTAATTTACCACATTGTAGTCAAACATACTATAATAAACATTAATAAACTATATTCTAACTAATTTCATCATTAGCAATCCAAAAAAACAAAAATAATCATTTTGACATTTTACCAAACACATAGAGTGCAATTTTTAAACAACTAAGAAATCTAACAATTTCTAAACCCTAAACTACTAAATTGTACCATAAACAACATATAAACAAAAATTCCTAAGTTAAATCATCACTAACAATCATAAAAACTAACATGCAAGCAAAATTTATAAAAACCTAAAAATGTTAATTTTCTTCAAAAATTCGGAAATTTCAACCAAAAAAATGCAATGAAGTAGGATAATCATCACTTACTTGATATTGTGGGCGAAATTAACTTTGAATGACACAAGAATGGTGAAATTTGAATTTGGGGGTGAAAATTTCGTGTTTGAGAGAAGTTGGAAAATGGAGGTTTGTGTTTGATGAGTTGTTGTTAAATGACTTAAGTAACGTTGCGTGACTTAACATGCGCAGCGCTACTTAAGTTGTGAACAAACTGTAACGTGTGCAAGTTAAGTCACGCAGCGTGACTTAACTAGCGCAGGGTTATTTTAATCTTTTCAGCTGGGTGCGAGTGAAAAGTGCAGGGTGTAGAGCAGTATTCTCATATAAATTGTGCACATGCTTTCTCGAACAACAATAACATTGTACTACACACATGAAACACGTTATATAACAGTAAAATTCAAGAATCACTCACAATATATAAAGGCTTAATTACTATTTTCGTCTTTTAAATATATTTTTTAGTATCGTTTTGGTCCCATAAATAATAAAAAGACCGTTTGAGTCCTTTAAATTCATTTTCGTTACATTTTTTGGTCCCTTCCGTTAGGATTGTGAAAAAACTTTTAAGGGGTTAACCCCAAATATCTCAAGTGGACCAACATTATAGGTGATCCATCAAAGACCTTAATAATATTTTTAATCTCAACCGTTTGATATTTTTTACGGAAAAACAACCATTATATCATACATGTCTACAAGATCTAATAGTGTGTCACCAACATTTAATTTATCCTACCTTTCTTCATCTTCTTCATTTCTTCTATTCTTCATCTTCATCATCACTTTCATACATTCATCATAAAATCAAAACAAACCTAGAAAGAAACAAAAACAATTCATTTTCAACTGAACTCCACCTCATCATCTTCTTCATTCAAACCCACAAACACACAAAATCCAAGCCAGAACCTTACCCATTTTTTAAAACCCCTTACCCAAGTCTGTAACTTTCTACTCTTTCATCAACTTTCACTCACAAACCCATAACTATCATCGTTATCACCGTTCTTCTCAATTCCTTTAAAACACCTATATATTAATCTATAATGAAGAAAAAAAAATCCTTTAACCAAGAGACACATTAATCTTTTACGAAGAAGAAAACACAAAATTAAAATGGTTCATTTGGTAGTGTTTGACTGTAGGAAGAATTAATGGGGTTTCTTCCCATTAATTTTTATGTGAAAAAAAAATCCATTCGTGAGAACATTCTCTGTTCATTCATGTGCGGACTCTAACAATAATGGGGTTGAAGAAAATAGCTCCAAAAGTTAATAACCCATTAACTTTTTTTTTTTTTTGGAAACATAGAGACTCAGTAATCTTTGATGAATATAAAACCTTTCAATTAAAAATCCATTAATGATTAAAGATCAATTTAGTTAATTGCATCCAAACTTAAATTGTTAAATCTGAGAAATATTGAAAAAGGGTTCACGGTTCTCCTTCTACAAACATCAAATGAACAAGAATTTACTAAGGGAGAAGGATAAATACAAAATTGAAGGGAAGAAACAAAATAAAAAGAAAGTGATAAAGAGAAATGAGAAATGAGAAATGTTGTTGTGTTATAATTGTGTGTGTTCTAAGAATATGAAGTATTCATTTGATGATTCTATGGGTTTTCTAGAATTTCTTTCACTGTTGTTGTTGCTGGTTGCTGGATTTTGTTGATGCTGTTGTTCTTCATACTTTTCCGGAAATGGATTAAGGACTTGAAAGATTTAGAGGGAGAAGATGAAGGAAATGAATTAAGATTTCAGTCAATGCCAAACTGACATGTGAAATTCTAGCGTACTTGTTTTAAGATGTTTTATGCGATGTTTCAACGTCAGATATACAACATGCAGATGTTCCGTTTAATGTTCCAACATCATACGAATAAACAAAATAAAAGCAAGAAGATAAATAACAAGAAAGTAAATGACACAATGAGTTTGTTGACCCAGTTCGGTGACAAACACACCTACTCTAGGGGCTACCAAGTTAGGAAGGAAATCCACTAGTGTAGTCCTTATTCAAAAGCTCTTAGCAAACTCCTCGTTTACACTTATGACTTAGGATCTACCCGTCTAGACTTCAACCTAGGAACTCATAGATCTGAGATCCCATCTCACTATCCTACAATCAATCACAACCCCTGTGACTATCAGATTCAAACGCAAAATGGTGAAGTTACCTTCAAACACAAACTATAACTTTGCTTAAAAGTTTTGGTGTAGCACAACGAGTTTAAAACTCAATAAACAGTCCTTAACATGTAACAAGCTGATACAAGAAAGGCTCACGATAAACAAATAGTACTAAACTTGCATCAACACGATACAAGAGTAGACACACAAAGAAAACGACTCAAAATCCTAAAAGCTAAACATTTTAGAATGACGGCTTGAATATCTAATTAGGTCTTGTAGTCTTCCTTATATACTGAAGCAAGATGGGCTTGTTAACCTTGTTGGGCTTCAGAACAAATTGCATATCGTTCAGCTGGTCTACAAACCAGAATCATAGACAGATATGGAAAGTCCTAAAATGTAGGAACATCTTTAGGAACGTCCAAAACAACTTCAAATATTCCCTAAAATATTCTTGCCCTGTTGGGAATAAAAACAGAACTGATTATGAACAAACAAACACGTTGCTTGGTCAACAAGATATGAGGTCGTGGATTCCTCAATAAGATAAAGCATGCGTACACATATGCATGAACCTAGAAACACTAAATTGTGCCAGGATGTTGGAACATCGTATCCAACATCTAACATAAATGTCTAAATCATGTTGGAACATGACATCCAACAACACAAACATGATTATTTGTTTTAGCAACAATGCAGCCAATACAAATACCCAACAACGTGTGTCCATGAGTTAACAATTTTTTCACAACCCTAACGGAAGGGACCAAAAAGTGTGTAACGAAAATGAATTTAAAAGACTCAAACGGTCTTTTTATTACTTACGGGACCAAAACGATACTAAAAAATACTTAAGAGACGAAAATAGCAATTAAGCCTAACATAACAATAAAATTCAAGAATCACTAACAATATGACATAAGAATCACTAATTTTAGTTCTAAAATCTAATAAACAAAGAAAAACCATCTTTTTAGGGATTCAAATTAAAAAAGATGAAAAAATATCATTAGAAATAACGAACAACTGAAAGCTCAGACTGAGTTGAGATGGGAGAAGAAGAGCGAGAGAAACTGATACCTCAGGCTCAGAGATAATGTTGAGTAGATAATGAAGTAATCAAACGTGTAGTGATGACTAGTGTAGATTTTAGCGTGTAGGTGTAGTCATGATAGTGTAGATTTTGGCGTGTAGTGATGACTGGAGCGAATGAAAAAAAGAAGCCAAAAATATAAAATATATTAGGCTTTATTTGATAAAGTAACTTATTTTCAATAATTGAAGCTACCAACTTACTACACTTTCTCTGCACATTCATAATTTTAAAAATAAAAATTATTAAACATATATACTATATATTTTCATGTCATTTCATATTTAACTTTCAATTTAAGTATGTAATTTTTCATCTATCAACCATCAAAACGTCATAATATTATGTCTATTTTAATTGACTAAAACGCCAACGTTTCTTTGTAGCTATTACTCTACGTTGACTTTTAACTGACTAAAATAGTTTGTCTATTTTTAACTTTTTATCATTTAAGTCAAGTAGTCTAATTCTAAAAAAGTGTCTTTTAAAATAAATAAGTAAGATGTCAGGTGTTAGAAGTCACCACCTACATATATTATACAATATCCCTAGATACAACTTACAAACACAGCTTATTATTCTTCACTTCCATATTTCTTTTTCATTTTTCAGACAAATACAACTTACAAACAATGAAGTGAAATGAAGATATGTGTGTGTTTGTGATTACGATATGATCATATATACCTTCACCACAATCGAGTTTAACACTCTTGAATCGAGTTTGAGTATGCAAGAACTCAAGTATCATGTCCGGTTTAAAACAGAGAAAAATCATTATATTGATTCTATTTAAGTTATGCAGATGACTAACATGATACTTGCGTAAGTTAAATTATTTTTGTATATGCTGCTAATAACTATAAGTTGATTTTTGTATAAGCTATATAAGTTTTTTTTTTTATAGCAGAATATAAAATAAAGTTAAATTATTTTTGTATATGCTATAAGTTGATTTCAAGTTATCATGGAGAACCTCTATACAAAAATTATCTCAAAGAACTTATGAAAATAAGCTGAAAAATGTTTATCGAGAATGTCATAAGTTGTTTTTATAAATACTCTCAATCAATATCACAAAACTTATCCAAGTATACAGGTTCAACTAAACCCAATCCCAACAACCGTAAAAATTAAAGTGCACTTTTAAGATCGGCTCAATCATTTTTTAAGTCGGTCAGTTCAATCGATCTTAAAAGTGTTAACGACAGTTTTATCATTAAAAAATATCTAACGACAGTTAACTAACGCTAATATAAGGAAATGAGCAATTTCATAAATGAGAAAAATAATAATCTAAGACCGGGTTTGAACATGTTTTCAAAACTCATATTAAAACTTAGATTTTTTTACTAATTCCCCAAAGGCTAATTTCCAATTCGTTAAACTTGGCGTGGGCCAGATCTCAAATTTAAGTAATACTCCCTCCGTTTCAAAATACATGTCCAAGTCAACCACTTCACATATGCCAATGCACAATTTTGACCGTTAATATCTTTAATTATCAAAAGTAAAAAATTATAAAATTTTAATATTTTGAAAATATTTGTTGAGACGAATCAAACAACATCTTACATGCTAATATTTGTATTTATACATTAGTTAAAAAATATGGTCAAAGTAAGTCAAGTGAATAGTGCACGTTGTAAAAATTGGACATGTATTTTGAAACGGAGGAAGTAGTTGATTAGATAAAATTGATATATATTTAGTTTAAAATTTAGATAATATATATATATATATATATATATATATATATATATTAACAATCTTCACTTTTTTTAACAATCTTCACTTATATATGATCTATATCACTATTTATAATAGTGGTTTGGATTAAAATTGTCCAATAACTATTTTATAGCCAATTTTCGTGGTGCAACGATGGCTTTAGGTAGTATTAAGCATTTTTTTATTTATTTGAGAATTTTTATTTCCAATCCTTCTGACTTCCCTCAGTCCTCCTAGATTTCGAATTATATAGTCCGAAAATTACAAAACACGTTTAAAAATCTTCCAAAACCCTCTATTTTTCAGATTTTAAACAATGCTGGAGGGTGAGAAAATAAATCCATTTTTTTGGGTCAAAGAAAGCGAGATATCAATTGATAGACAAATTTGCAAGAAGGCCCAATAGATAACCGAAAACGTCTTGTTTAATAAACCCCTCAAATTGTTCAACCAATTGGATCGTTACTCTATCAATGTTTTTTGTGAGTAACTCTCGATTGGATTGTATCTTTCGATGAATATTTTTCTGAAAATTCGAGCAATTTGAGGAACTAATTAAGCAATCATCCAACTAAAAAAAAGTGAGTAAAAAAAAAAGAAAGATGCAAGTGTACATTCATAAAAAAAGATACAAGTGGTAAGAAGTTTAGTTTGTTTTCGAACTTAAATTCTATGAATAGAGAAAATAAGGAGTGGACTTTTTTTCCTTCTCCAATTGGTCCATTTTAATTCCAGATACACTAACTTTTGAGAAAAAAATTAAAGGAAAATTTAATTTTTAAAATCACACTAATGATAATATTTGAATTCTGTCTCTTGAATTGAGCAAACATCTCATAAACAAGAATACTAACACTTCCATGACATAAGATAAACAATTTTCAATCTCAATAAGAATGATAAAGTCTTATTTCAACATGAATTAATTTGCACCTTATGACTGTATTAAAGATCAAATGTGTAACAAAACCATTTATTATAAACTTTATTTTAAATGATTTCTACTAACAATTTCTCACCAAAATGAACTTATTTTGCAACCTAGCTATGCAATAAAATTGACAATTCTCAATGAAGCTCTTATTTAGTTGCCTGTGCAATTATGTTACTCAATGAACTAGCCTCTTCTTTAGCCGCTTCCACCAACTCCTCCTACAAAACATACCATAAAATCAAACTTCTTTTTATCAAAAAACAAGGTAACAAAAGATCAATTTTTCATCAAACACAAGGTAATAGAAAACATATGTGGAGGAATGGAAGGACTAATTTGAAGATATACCTGTGCAGCTATCAATCTTAAAGTTGTTCTTTTGCTAGTCTCTTGCATCATTCCAGCTAACATTACTTCATCCAATATAAAATATGCCTGATAACATAAACATTAACTTTAATTAACTATTGAAGCTATGAAGTACGAACACTCCTCGAATTAGCCATGTTCCGGTGTCGGACACGTGTCATGTACGACACCGACACATATAATTACATTGAAATATGCAATTTTCTCAAATTATTAGCGATGTCAGCGTGTCAGTATCTGTGTCGTGTCCATATTTGTATCTGTGCTTCATAGTTGAAGAGTTTCTTCATAGATTATTTCATTTTATATTTTGATATAAATACTTGTATGTTGTTTGAAAAAACTTATTGTATTACTATTAATGTGGAGAAAACAGATTAAAGTTTAGTAATAATAAGAGAGAATGATGTTTGAGAAGAGATTTACATTACCTTGTGGAAATTGAAGATCAAATCTAGCTCACAAACCTAATAGGCATGAAATAAACAAATTCAGGTTCTAAAATTTGAAGACAAATTATTATTAACTTGAGAGAATTGAAAACAATACTTCATTGATGATACTTACACTGCCAAAATAGCGATCCAATGTCTCAACATAGTGATGAATAATGGAGAGGGTCTCCAATTCATTGTCTTCTTGATCATTGCAGATGCAAAAGTAAAGGCTAGCATATCTAAACAAGAAATCAAAACCAAGAGACTCCAAGTTTCTTATACAAACAAAGCAACAAAAGTCTTAATTACTATGATACGGACTCGGCCATCAGACACGACATTGACATGTCGACGTTGATAATAATTTGGAAAATTGAAGAAAATTAATGTAACTATGTTTGTCAATGTCGTATCGGTATTTGACACGGAAAGGAAACATGCCTTTAATTTAAAACTTTGGTGCTACGGATTATAGTCTTGACACACACCTTTTATAAACAACTCTGAGTCCTCTCCATTCCACAAAGTTACATAGCTTTGGGCCTCGAGAGATAATTAAGCCACTTAATTCTCTAATTACCTCCAAAAGATCAATAAGAAAACAAACAAAAAACAATTTAAGCAATATAGTTAGCATACACATTAATTTGAGCAAGGGGAATCAATTTACAAAATCATGTCACAAGGAATGTAACATATTCAACTACTCCATGAATACATTAACATCAAATACAAATAAGCAAGTGCCGAAATCTTGTCACATTTCTTTCATATATCGCCAAAATCATTATTCATATTGTTTAAGGTGATTCAACATGTACTTTATATTCCAACAAAAAAAAAATTGCACTTTCGGTGACAAAGCAATGCCCATGTGATATCGAATCTAACAATTGATGCAATTTCATTATTCAATTTAACATGATGTTAAAATAAACATTTTATATTGAATTAGAGACAAATAGTACCTTGGATCGTTCCTTTTGAGAATATGGTGAATACCATTTTGTGAGCCTCACTTTTCCTTGTCGACTAATGAGAAGCACAAAGTGAATCTACCCAAACAAAATTATTATTATTTTTTAAAGTCACACAAGTTGAAATTAAATAAACACCTAATCATGCATAAGATCTAGCAATAATATTTCATCATCACATAGAGTGTCTCAAATATGATGTTAGAATAGCATAACTAAATGTGATCTTTCAATACAAACCAATAGTATATATATTTTTGGCTAATCTCGCAAACTGTGACACAATTTAGATTAGGTACATTGGAAGGAATCACATAATTATTTTCAAACATGTAATAACGTGAATTTCAATGATTGATGGGGGAAATTAAAAAGGTTAAAGTGAAATCTTTGAGTGATGATGATAATGAGAAGAGAAAATATTTACCATTTGATAATTATATTGATGGAATTTGAGAGGAATAGACAGAAACTCTATGTGGATTGTTGATTTTCACTCTTCAGAAAGGGACAGTGATTTTCCACTTTGTAATGTGTTAATTATTAAATCTGTGTTTTTTGATCTATCAAATCCTAACCTTTCTTTCCAAAGTTGAGAGGGTCAAACCTAACGCTTTAGTTTTTTTTTTTAGTATTGACCTTTTCTTTTTGAAAGAAAAACTTCAAAATCATAACACACGAGTGTGTGTAAAGATTAATTTTGATACAATATAGGTCATTATTATTTTTTACACCATAAACTAATCACAAATCAAAATACTTCGCATTTGCATAAACCGAGTTATTGGTTGGGTATATGGAAACCAAAGGTGCGGCCTAAAATTAAAAATCTTATTTGACGCATGTGCCGAGACTGTCTTCCTACATGCTCCCGCTTAAAGGATAAAGGCGTTCAATGCCCTGTCTCTTGTGTGAGCTGCGACCACCCCTTGGAGGACATGTCTCATGTCTTTTTCTCTTGCCCCGTTGTTGTGCAAGTTTGGCGCTTGGCTAAACTCTAGAATGTTGTGTCTCATACTTTATCTTTTGGTGCCTTGGCAACCAAAGCTATCTTGGCTTTGATTCAAAATCTCGCACATGAATTACGACATAGGATGGTTACTATTATCTATTTGGAGTAGTTGGAAGCATCAGAATTTAAAACTCTAGCAGAATGAAAACGAGTTGTGCTCTTAGGTGGTCGACATAGCGTGCAAGGTAATGGATGACAATGCAGCTAATGTAGTTATTGATCAGTCATGATAGCAACAAGATCTCAACCCCACTATGACTTCTACTACGTACCCTACTACGACTCGGAGGCATAAACCGCAACAAGGAAGACTTAAATGCAACATTGACACTACTTTTAACTCCACTTCAAATAGAAATAGTATTGGCATATTTGTGCGTGATGAAGAGGGAGCTTATGTCTTTGTCAAGACTTTTAATTTTACGCCTATGATCCATGTTGATGTTGGTGAGGCACTTGGTTTATTTTTTGCGATCTAGTGGCTGCAGCATAGACGAGTGTGGATGGTATTATTTCATGGTAGATTCGCATATGACAACTGATACTTTCAACTCAGTACGTACCAATGTTACAGAGTTTGGTCAGATTATTACGGCATGTCAGTCTTTGTTAACCTCTTACCTTACAAACTCTAAGGTGAAGTTTACTCGGCGACAAATAAATGTGGTGGCACATGCCCTTGCACGTGAAGCCGCTTTAATAGCTAGTTCCAATATTTATTTTCAAGTACCTGCTTGTATTGTTACTCTTAAATCTAATGAAATGCTATAAACATCTTTTCCTAAAAATAATAATAATCATAAATCACTACGTGTCACTTTTAAATATCTAGAGTTGCAATCATATAATCCCGTCTATACAATTCAGATGGTCAAAAAACTACATAAATATTTGATATATCGAATTTACAATCACCAACTTCTCAACACCTAATATGAGTGAGATTCGCCACCGCTAGAATGTTTAGAACAAAAGAAAAAGAATTAAATTCAAAATTTAAAGTGATATAATGATTATGAACGAT
Organism: Medicago arabica; assembly: GCA_946800305.1. NCBI lineage: Eukaryota > Viridiplantae > Streptophyta > Magnoliopsida > Fabales > Fabaceae > Medicago > Medicago arabica. The sequence continues at coordinate 6,930,167 of OX326970.1, forward strand.
AAACCGCGTAAAAATCTTCACTGTCATTGCATATGAATTGAATCTTAAATATAGCAGGTCTTAGTAACATATGTCCTTCAGACACATTTGTAAAAAAAATAAAAAAGTAGAATGCAGATGAAGTAATGGGCAGTGTAGGATTCTTGTGATGGAGCAAGTGATCGAATGAAATCAGGTTTTGAAGAAGAAGAACAAGAAGAGGGGAAATTGGGGTTTGGAATGGATATCAATAAATACCTGCAATGCAATTCATGAACAAGTTCTTGAAGTCACTCATTCGTGATCAGATAGGTGAAAACTCACACGAGGGAAAAATTGCAGGGTTAGCGTGAGTGATTAAATTCCATATCTCCTATGAACGAGTAAAATGTTGGATATATAAGAGAGATGACACATATACCTAATGCCTTAAGATTTTGGTTGAAGATGTGTCGTCTCATGTTGTTTTTGGATTTCCAAATTGTTGTATTTGGATTTCCAAGTTCTATTATCTACCGAAGTTGTTACTAGGTTGAGTCACGACCAGGTCGCCTCTTTAAGACGTTTCGTGGCACTGCCCAAAATTGTGCAAGGCAGACTATCAACCAAGCCGCCTCCAGGATAAAACAAGCTCAACTACAACTATGCGGTTAACTACTGCACTGTAGAAAACCGTTCGAGAATTACACCTTCAATATGGTACTAAGACTATTCATTTAATACCGAAACCACTTTAATATGGTACTGTTACCGCTCTATTATGGTGCTGAGACCACTCAAATATGGTGTTACCACCATTCTAATTATTAACTTCTCTAACTATGATGCTATGATCACTCAAATATGATTTTACATCATTCTAACGTCTAACTTCTTCAAGAATCGAAGAAGAATATATTTTAAGATCATTCGTAATTTTGAAGGGACATTATACCGAAAAAGGGATTATGATCTTAAATCATTATTTATTCCGAAGGACATAAAAATATCGAAGGGACTATGAACTTAAGACCATTCTTAATTCCGAAGGGACATTAAACCGAAAAGGGACTATGGTCTTAAGAACACTCTTAATTCCGAAGGGACAGAAAAAAAGAGATGAAGAGAAGAACGACTCGTCAACACAAGTCAAGAAAAGGAGAAGAGAGAAAGAGTTCCCGACAACTCAATGAAACTCTTTGGTGTATCTTTTGAACTGAGTAGAGTCCTCTATTTATATAAAGATTTTGTAACTGTTTTAGCAAAAATTGCGGTAGCAGTTACTCTAATGGATAAGATCAAAATGAAACTTATCCATTAATCAATTCAACAACACTTGTGGATAATATCAAAAAGAAACAAATCCACAAAAGTGGAGAAAACAAACTCGTTGGATTTGAATGAAGGATATTCACGAATAAAAATAATAAATACTATTATTTTTATCATTATCAAGTATTTAATTAAATACTGCAATTTAAACACTATTAATGTGTGTGTTCTATTTTATGTGGGACCCCCACACTCTATTTTTTCAATTCACACAACATTAGATCAAAGTATAATTACTTGGTGTTTAATCTTCCAACATCACACTAATGTTCCAACATCTTATGATCTTGGAGCATTGTTCCATTGTTTCTCCAAACGCTCCCCTAGAGTCCCAACACTCTCCTTATTGAACATGTACTTGGTTGAGTCTAAGTTTAAAAAATTGGCCCGATCCAATGTTCGGGTTTAATGAAGGCCTAAATTCGACCTAACTCATCACTTATATATCCATAAAGGACACCATTAAAACACTTTTAGCATTTATCATTACAATATAAATTGATGCCTAACAAAATATGCCCCCCATGACATCTACTAATAAAGACATAAGACATGTGAGCCAAACCCTCTTAAACAACCACTAGACAAAATTAAGAATGTCAATTTGTATTTGCAAGTGAAAGTCCATTTGAGAGATATCTCACTTGAAGCCTCGTGAGAAGAGAATTTTTCTTCTAGAGATGCGGATGAGGGAGAAAGTTTTTCCGTAGGTGTTTTTGTGGTGGAGATTGTGATCATACCCGCCAAACCGCGGGACCTGTCCCTAATAATAATGTCTTAACTTTCATTTGTTTTATAATTAAATTTTAATTTTGTTTACCACCAATTTGATTGAAATTAAATAGAAATCAATGATTTTTGTTATGTTGATGGCATTCTCACATAGAGAAGGACATGGAGAAAAATCACACGGGATAGATAGGAACCAAAATGGAAGATGTTTTGGATTGCGTAGACAGGGATCATGGGGTAGTCTTCACCCCTTATTAACATCCTATAGAGCATGAGTGTAAACAGTTCAGACAAAATCGATGAACCGAAGAATCAAACTAAATCAAACAAAAAAAAACCGAATTGGCTTGATTCGACTAAGCTTACTAATCTCACGCTGACTTAGCACATACCAAACATTTTACTATCATCATCCAAAAGCACGAAATAAATAGAAAAGAAAGAAAGACTTAAACTTATCTTCACTTATTTGAATGAGTAAAAAGAAATATCAAAGATAACAAAGAACAAGTTTATTCTTTGTGACTTGAATTTAATTATTTAAGTCGCTGATAATTGTCACATGTATCTTAAGCTGCTCAATTATGTATTCACATTTTTTCATCTTTAATTATATTATTCTAACTTAAAAATTTCATGAAATAACTACTATCCAAACCGAATTGCACATTTGGTTTCTTTATCTAAGAGGTGTGAGGGATTTGAGCGTGTCTCAATTTTAGACATAAAATGTCTTATAACTGAAATCTCGTTGCAATATTAACGAAATATCATTTCTATCTCTAACAATGAACCAAAGAAAATTAATTCAAAACCATATCTAACAGCATAGACGAATTGAATCCGTCCCAATGGAAAAGTTTTGGTTTCTAATCTCTTGTCTCTAAGTTAGATATTTATGTCTCCATAGAAACTGACTATGTGTTTGGTGATATATAGACATTAGTTAGAGATAGATTTGAAATTTTGTCTTTAACCTTTTATTTTCAAATAATGTTTTGCTAACATGCCATGTGAGTCTACAATATCAAATAATTCATATTCACTAGACCATCGACCCGTGCATTCGCACGGGTCTCATCGACAGTAATAATGATCAATAAGTTATATTGTATATTTCTATTGATGTTAAAATATAATCTCACATCAAATTGTATAAAAGATAATCCATGAATGAAGATCTTGTCACCAATATTACTTCTTGACATAACTTTTACTTCAACATCATAACTTTGACCAAATACATATATGAACATCAAGAAGTAGGGGCGAATTTATTATTCACCAAATTTCAAACTTCTTGAAAATCTTGTGGGACTTTCCGGATCATATTTGCTATAAGTTCACATATATATATATATATATATATATATATATATAGTTGCTTCAATTACCATTATTCTAGCAATTACATAGGGTACCATGAACAACTTGCAAATTGTTCCATTCATCACATAAATACCTCTTACTTTATTTACATATATTAAAGGAATAATTGTTGAATTTAATATGTCTATTTTGTACATAGATTTTCCTAAAATGCTATTTGGCTATTAATGTGTTTAAAGATAAATTTTTATTACTATCGAGAGGTATGTTTGAAGGATTTTTTTTTAATATGCATAGTACCTAAAATAAATCAGGGACTTATATTTAATATGCATAGTACCTAATTTTTATACGATTTATCATCAAAAGTTTTGCATTTAGTTATATTGATTTAATGTGTTCACTGTTTAGCTATATATATTTTTTTTTACGTTGCTAATTGCTATCTAATTATAATGAAATGCAACAAAAAATATGTCAGAATTCTTGCTTCAATCTGATTATTTAATTCATTACTTTAAATATCATGATACCGCCATATATATTTTAGTTACAGATTATCACATAACTAATGGATTTCAAGTGAGTTATTAACTTGTACAATCAAAGTGATTGCTATTACTATTCTCGAACTCAACATCAAAATTGTACTTCTTTCCCTGAAGTACAAATTTTGTTATGAAGTAATTTGAGCATATAGTCACTGGCATAAATAATTGGAATACAATAGTGCTTTTACTTTAGAACTTCTAATTCAATTTAATGAGTGTACCATTTTGTCAAGATAAAAAGAAGTGATGTTATATATAGCTTGTAAAATTCAACATCAGCACCTTGGTTTTCCTTCAAAGGAATCATCAATTCCATCCACAGTAGACCTTACACGAAAGGCACACATAAGTAAGTGCAAGTAGCTACATTGCCATGAACTTAAAATGGTGGACCATGACAAAAAATGAGAAGCTTAACTGTGAATAACACATAAGAGTCAATCAAAGAAAAAGAAGGTTTTGTTTGACCATGTCTACTCTACTTGCATAAATTGCTAAAAATTACAAAAAAAATGTCTTCTATTGAAGATTGAGTCGATAAAATTCATTGATTGGAAACACACCGAAGTTCAGCACACAATTACCTACGTTAATAAAAAAATGGTTGCATATAGTTTGATTGGAAAAAAGTTTTAAAAAGGAGAAAAAATGAAAAAGAAAGGATAAAGGACAACAACCTACTTGATTTTGCACTTGTAAATAAAAACAAAGACCTTATGTTTATATTTGACTAAAGAAAACTATCCAGCTTCTTTTGAATGTGAAAATACCTAGTTTTTCATCATATTTAATGTTATACAAAGCTTTTTAAAAAACAGCATTGCATGATTACCTTACAAAGCCATGTTGGCCTTACTCACACAAAATGATTAACACTCAAATCCTATGAACTGAAACCAACAACAACTGAAAATGAAGAAAACAAAGAGATTAAAAAAATAAGAAGAATGATTGAGAGAAGACAAAGAAAACATAAAGACATGATGACTATAACAAAACATTGACTGACTGATAAAACAATTCAAGAGCTAATGCCTATGATAAATTCATTTCATTGAAAGAGACTTACCTGATACAACACAAATGCATAAGGAGGTGATTTATTTAGATTGGAGTGAGGCTTGTTATGTAAGCTTGAGAAGTCTCTCAAATGCACAAATGTAGAGATTACCCAATATGCATTTAATGCTGGCGTGAGGCTTGTTATGTAAGCTTGAGAAGTATGTCAAGTAGTTGGCAACTCAATTAAGGCTTGTAAAACCAAAACTTTTAAATAGTTGGCATTAAATGATGCGTCATCAGCTTGCCTCACACAATTTTAAGGAATGCTTAGGAGGGAAAACCAAAACTCATTAGTGTTTAGTTAAAGCTTGACCTAATAAGCTTTTAATGAGGCATAAAGTGATGCATTTATTGAAGTAGTTGGAATAACAAAAGTCACATGTGTCCATTAGGAGGGAAATTCGAAATTCAAACCATGCACCATCAATTAATGAGTCCCCATTAGCTTGCAAAGCACTCTTTTGTTAAGTACTTTGGAGGGAAATTAGCAAAGAAAATTAGGGCTAAGCAATAGCTTGACCTAACTGGCTTTTAGAGTAAGTAAGATATTCATATTCATATAACATACAATCTAGTACGAGTCAGGAGTTAAGCTTGGGGACCTTTAAAATAATAATTAAATAAAAAGATTAAATGGATCACATATACAAAAATTTAAGAAATTATAAGACAAAATATATTAAATGGAGGATGAATTCTTTTGCATGTAAACATATAGGAGGATCAATTTATGATGAAATTTCGAGTAGTGAATTGTTGGTATTGGTTCAGGCTTGAGAATGCGTAAACAAAATCACAAGTAACAAGTTGAATCTTTTTAGTTTTTACTAAAATTGCAACGAGGAATCATGAATTTGAATTCTTGTTATGAATACTAGCGGAAAGACTAGCATTACCGTACCCGTCTGTTCGCTTTTTCTACTGCGCTAACGCGTGTGATTATTTTATTATGTTTGTTTGTATAATTTTGATTAAAAATATAAAATTTTAAAATATTAATGAAAATTATTGATATTGATTTATAAACAAAATATTGTCAAGACATATAACAAAATTATTTATGAACTTAATATATTTTAATTTGCCTGCATGTAAAATAATGATAATTTATTGTTTTTTTTTTTTGGTGCAAAAGAGGGTCAAAGACCCACATTTGGTGTTTATTCTAATAGTAATTAGTACATCATAACATAGATGTATAAATGACATGTTATGTAAAAGAAATATTATTATGATTGCGATAAAAGAATATTTTTAAAAACTACATTTTCGTAAAGTCTCCATCTTCTCCTTCTATTTTCCCTTCTTTAATGAGAACTTTTGTTGAATTTTGAGACACTCCTCTTGATAAAGCTACGTATAATTGACCATGGCTGAAAACATGTCATGGAAGATAGATTCCGACATTGAGAATGGTCTGCCCTTATTGATGGTAATTGCAAAACTTAGTATAACAGGAATCAGTTTTCTAGTAAGTACAAAGGGAAGTCCTGAACTCGCATTTATTTTTAATTTAATTCTTGGCAAGAATGCTCTTTTTTCAGCATTGCATTCTGACTTCCAGTTAGGATTTCTACATCCAACTTATTCTTAAATAAACCATGACATAACAACTGTGTCCCATTACACAAGTCATATCTAGGGTCTATGTTTCACAACAACATCAAAGGGGCACCTTTTTTTACCTTTAAAATATGTGGTGGGATACTTTGAGCAATTGAGTTTAAGAATTCATGTTGATATAAGTTATGAGTATCCCCTTCAACCTCGTCAAATGACAACAAACTATGTTCGTCTCCTGAAAGATTGATAATTATGTCATTCAATTTTTGAACATCATCATTTATAGGTGTAATTATGGCTCTACATTGGGTTTGGTAGGTTCTACATTGTCACCAATTCGCATAAGAAATTATGCAAATTCAGGATCATTTATTGATCGCATAATTTGTACCAAATGTAGGACCTTGATATTAGCCCACAAATAAGACCTAATAACACATGCAGATATCATTTGTGTCTTACTACCTTTTTGAATAACTGGAAGTACTTGACGAAAATTTCCACCCATGATCATAACTTTTCCACCAAACGGAGCATCACAGTCTAAAAAATCTTTTATTATTCGATCTAATGCTTCTAAGCAATATATGTTTGTCATTGAGGCTTCATCCCAAATTATGGCATCAACTACTCTAATAAGCTTTGCAAGATCTTTTTGCTTTTTTATGTGAATATATGCCTTGACAGGAATACTTTGGTTTTGATGATCGACAAAAGAAGTCCTAAAAGAACAACGATGCAAAAAGCGGAAAAGAAATTCAAGCTATCAAGTCTTGAGTCTTGAGTTTTTTATTTATATTAGGACTTTTATGTAAGTAGTAGAAAAAGCTCTCATGAAAATAAATCACACACTCATAATGGTTTTCATTTAAAGGTGATTTTGCATAAAAATATTTTTACATAAAAAGTCAAAATTTATTTTACAAATCACATAATTGGTTATTACTTATAAAGCATATTTTGACTCATGTGCATTAAATCTTTTGTTACCGTTACCTTTCATATTCTCATTCATATAAGAGATCATATATTTCCTATTTCATTACAATTGATCTTGTATTGGAAAATTGATTAGCATTATAACCGTTGGCATGGATTTTTTTGTTACCGTTGTTTTTTAAGAGAAAGAATATATATGTTTCCTATTTCATCAAAGTGACAACGGTTAATTTTTCTTGATGTCTCCAACGGCTAGTGTTTTAACTATTATGTCCAACGACTATCATTTTGTTAAAACAATTGCATTCTCATTTTTACCTATAAATAGGTGTCTTGTGATAGCTTATTGGAACAACTCATATTTACACTAAAACTTTGTGAAAAATATTATTTCATCACTCTCATTATTTTTTACACTTGTTAATTTATTTTATTCAGAGCTATTTATACTACATAGTTTAGTTATATCATTTGTGCTTCAATTTGTTTACATCTACATATTTGGTGTAATCTTTTAATTGTCTTACTCTTATTTTTTATTGGGTGTGATCCCAAAATTTCAAGAGAGGTGATATCTCTTGGATTTAGAGGCTCTTCTACAAAGGATTGTTTTGTTTGAAGAGTGCTCGCTTATTTGTAAAGGTTACTAGCTTATCCCGTTTAAAAGCTAGGTTAGTGAAAATCTCAAGGGGATTTTCCTTGGGGACTAGACGTAGGCCTTGGTGTTTTAGGCTGAACTAGGATAAACTTCTTGTGTCATTTTCTCTCATCCCTTTATCTCTTTTACTTTATTTGTTATTTATTTTAGCACAAAATCTCTAGTTTTCATCTTTATTAAAGCTCTTTATAAGCACTTTATTTTATTTGGTTAAAATCTTTTTTTAAGTGCTTATTTTAAATCATTTTTTAAAGAAACACAATTCACCCCCCTCTTGTGTGTTTGAAGTCACTTGTCAACAAGTGGCATCAGAGCTTGAACTCTTGGTAAGGACTAATCGTCTCAAGAGCCAAGATGACTTCAAACAACGGTTCCATAAATAGACCTCCATCTTTCAATGGTGAAGGGTATGCTTATTGGAAAGAGAGAATGAAAATTTTCATTTAGGGAGTTGATTGTGATATTTGGGATGCTATTGAAAATGGTCCATTTATTCCCACTCATTTAGTAAATAATGATGTGGTGAATAAACCAAGATCTATTTGGACCAAAGATGAAAAGGTAAAGGTTAAATACAATTTGAAAGCTAAGAATATTATCACCGCTTCATTAAGCATTGATGAGTTATATCGTGTATCAAATTGTACAACCGCCAAGGAAATGTGGGACACCCTTAAATTGACCCATGAAGGTACCACCGAGGTTAAAAGGGCTCGAATGAGCACATTGAGTCAAGAGTATGAATTATTTAGAATGAAATCGGGAGAAAGCATCCAAGATATGCAAAAATGATTTATCCATATAATAAATCATCTCAGAGATCTTGGAAAATCTTTCAATAATGAGGATTTAATTAATAAAGTTCTTAGGTGCTTGAGTCGAAAGTGGCTACCGAAAGTGACCGCAATTTGTGAATCTAAAGATTTATCTTTTATGTCTTTGGCTACTTTATTTGGAAAATTGCAGGAACATGAGCTTGAATTGAATCGTCTCATTGATAGTGAAGAAGGTGAAAAGAAAAAGAAAGGTCTTGCTCTCAAAGCTATAATGAATGAAAGAACTTCCTTCAATCCAAAATGCTACAAGTGTGGTGAAAAGGGTCACATAAATTCCAATTGTCCTTTAAGTCAAAAGAGATATACAAAAGGAAAGAGGGCTTACATCGCTTGGGATGACAAAGACACAAATTCATCCAATGAAGTAGCATATTCATGTTTCATGGCAAACCATGAGGAGGATGAGGTAAACTCTATTGAATCTAAATATGACTTAACTTATGATGAGTTATTTACTATTTGTAAAGAATTAAATGATGAGTCAACTAAGCTTAGAAAAATCGTTTCTAACTCTAAGAAAACTATTTCCACCTTTGAATCAAAAATTGATATTTTAAACAAGGAAATAGAAACTCTTAAAGAGAAACAAATTTTTGTTAGTGAAGTTTCTTCTTGCACCTCTTGTGAAAATAAAAAGGAAAATATTTTCAAGTGTGATGATTGCAATATTATGAAAATTGAAATTGAGAATTTGAAAAACACACTTGCAAGATTCACAAAGGGGAGAGAAAACTTGAGCATCATTTTGGAAAATCAAAAGGGAACTTATAATAAAGCCGGTTTGGGCTATCATCCAAAAAATCATGAATTTTTTTTTAGAAAATTCTTTCGCCCAGACAAAACTTCAAGTTCTCCTTTTGTTAAATGTTTTTATTGTGGAAGAGAAGGTCATACATCTTCTATATGTAATATTACAAAGAACAATGGTATGAATGATAAATGGAAGTGGATTCTAAAGGGCACTTTGCCTAATTCTAACTCTCAAGGACCCCAAATGATTTGGGTACCAAAAGTCAAAACATGAATTTGTTTCGTAGGTGTGCTTGATGGTCAAGAGCTAAAAAATGGTATAATCATAATGGCTATTCAAAGCACATGAAAGGGGAGAAGAGGAAATTCTATTATTACCATAATATTGGCTATGCATCATATGGTGGCTTTATCAAAAGTTCTTCTACAAGATGAAATGGAAATTTCAAGAGAAGCAAAAATGGTTTACACTTTTCACTTAATTCTCTTTATTTTTTTTGCTTTCAATTTTCCTGAATATATGCCTTGCCATAATTGTTTCTTTCCCGCTTTTTGATAATGTCAAAAGGGGGAGAGTTATGTGATTTGCATGTTTTAGGGGGAGTGAATTTTAATTGTTTGCATATAGAGAGGGGGAGCTAAATCTGCGCTTATCTCTGTCATATATATTTTATTATTTGATTATTATTGTACTAACCCTTTCATTGAGCAAATCACTTCAAGAGATGTTTGTCATCATCAAAAAGGGGGAGAATGTGAATATATGCCTTGATAGGAATACTTTGGTTTTGATGATCGACAAAAAAAGTCCTAAAAGAACAACGATGCAAAAAGCGGAAAAGAAATTCAAGCTATCAAGTCTTGAGTCTTGAGTTTTTTATTTATATTAGGACTTTTATGTAAGTAGTAGAAAAAGCTCTCATGAAAATAAATCACACACTCATAATGGTTTTCATTTAAAGGTGATTTTGCATAAAAATATTTTTACATAAAAAGTCAAAATTTATTTTACAAATCACATAATTGGTTATTACTTATAAAGCATATTTTGACTCATGTGCATTAAATCTTTTGTTACCGTTACCTTTCATGTTCTCATTCATATAAGAGATCATATATTTCCTATTTCATTACAATTGATCTTGTATTGGAAAATTGATTAGCATTATAACCGTTGGCATGGATTTTTTTGTTACCGTTGTTTTTTAAGAGAAAGAATATATATGTTTCCTATTTCATCAAAGTGACAACGGTTAATTTTTCTTGATGTCTCCAACGGCTAGTGTTTTAACTATTATGTCCAACGACTATCATTTTGTTAAAACAATTGCATTCTCATTTTTACCTATAAATAGGTGTCTTGTGATAGCTTATTGGAACAACTCATATTTACACTAAAACTTTGTGAAAAATATTATTTCATCACTCTCATTATTTTTACACTTGTTAATTTATTTTATTCAGAGCTATTTATACTACATAGTTTAGTTATATCATTTGTGCTTCAATTTGTTTACATCTACACATTTGGTGTAATCTTTTAATTGTCTTACTCTTATTTTTTATTGGGTGTGATCCCAAAATTTCAAGAGAGGTGATATCTCTTGGATTTAGAGGCTCTTCTACAAAGGATTGTTTTGTTTGAAAAGTGCTCGCTTATTTGTAAAGGTTACTAGCTTATCCCGTTTAAAAGGTAGGTTAGTGAAAATCTCAAGGGGATTTTCCTTGGGGACTAGACGTAGGCCTTGGTGTTTTAGGCTGAACTAGGATAAACTTCTTGTGTCATTTTCTCTCATCCGTTTATCTCTTTTACTTTATTTGTTATTTATTTTAGCGCAAAATCTCTAGTTTTCATCTTTATTAAAGCCCTTTATAAGCACTTTATTTTATTTGGTTAAAATCTTTTTTTAAGTGCTTATTTTAAATCATTTTTTAAAGAAACACAATTCACCCCCCTCTTGTGTGTTTGAAGTCACTTGTCCAACATTTTATACTGCAGATGGAATTTGGTTGTACATTAAAAGGTAAATTAAATCGGGAGTGTGCAGTTCTACCACCCAGTAATAATGTTGAAGCTATACCAGATGACGCGGTTGCTAAGACAATTTTTTCTCTATTTCTCAAAGTTGCCATTAATGCTCGATAAAGGAATGTTCTACCTGTTTCGCCTGGACCATCAACAAAAAAAAACTTGACTCTGTTTACGATCAATGTCATTCATAACGTTAGATGGTTTAAAGTTAAATCTTTAACATTATTTTTTGATTCTTTAAAATTCAATCTTTAACAATATTTTTAACTCACATTTGTTACTAATCTTTCTTTTAGAGTATTTAAAGACCAATTTTAACAATATTTTTTGCTCACGTTTATTGCTAATTTTTTTAAAGGATTTAAAGTTCAATCTTTAACATTATTTTTTCTCATGTTTGTTACATTTGTTTTAATATTTAAATTAAATTTATTCTTTATCTATTTATTACATGTGTTATTTGTATTTAAAATTAAGGGTATTTTTGGAAAGAAATGTCCAACCCAAAAGTGTTGAAAAATGTAGTTTTCTTCATATATAGTATAAATTAAAGTTTTTTTAGTTAAAGATTAGTGCAATTAATTAAGCCTTAAAACTTAAGTGTTTAAGACTTAATATAATGAGTCATAAAAACCAATTATACAATATCATCATATAAAGTTCACTCAAAAAATATAATAGCATACTAACAAAAAAAAAATGGGGGTAGGATGACTTCTGTTTGTCTCTCTTCTAACTTTGTCTCACCATATAATAGACAAATTATTGAAATGTATATTTTCTTTTTTGAAAAAGCAGTATCCTATTCATAGACCGACTAATATGAGAGACCAATTCGACGTGATTAGAAGATGATCCAACTAAAGTCAAAGCAAAACTTTGTATAAACTAACCCATATAAATTACCTAGAATTTGGACATTAAAATTTTGTCTATAACATATAAAGAAAAATATCTTATACAACATAAATAAGCAAATGAAACTAATCATACCACCGGAGAAAATGATCCACTACATGAAAAATTAAATTTAGGGAGGCTAGCAATCTGTCATGATGTTTGTTTTTCAAGAAACTAAACCGACTCACTAAAATTAGCACTTGAATGAAACAAACTCGAGACTTTGAAATAAATAAAGTTTCAAACCAACAACATCAAACTATCTAAGATACATTTCATCACTAATCTAAAACAATTTTGAGTCTCTGTAAATATTAGTGGTGGAAATGCTAATCGATCACAAATAGCGATGAAATTCATCCGACACCGATACCATAACCCGTCATTAACAATTGAAACAAATGATAACATCAAAACTCAACTTTTCTGTCGCTAATTAGTGATTGAGCACAACTCTAATACACGTGGGATTATTTCCATCACAAATGTTAAAGGAAGTCATGTTCCGTCACTATCCCAAAAGATATTAAATTAGATAGGCTTTCTGTCACTAATTAGAGAGTTTTTTTTTATTACTAGATTTCATTCATGGTCTATTAGTGACAACTTTCACGCAATTTTATTGCAAATGCATTCATTGTATCCAACAAAACGAAAATCCTAAATGCACATTTAGTACGAAACACTTTTTTAATTGTGTTCATTAGTATCACAAACTTCTTTTGGCGTTGAATACAAGAGTTTTTATATATTTTTTAGTTCATTATCTAAATAATATATTAGATGATGAATAAATCAAATACATCATTTATTTGAAGAACCTGAAGAAGAAAAAAATCTTATCTTATATTCGAGAGATTGGAGAGATTATATTCATCACCAAAATATATACTAATCATAACTAATAATATTAGCATTGTTCTTGAAACCAAGAATTTACATCCAACCTATCGACAACCATATACTATGTATCATGTAGGTGGAGATGGAACCGGACGTGTAGGTAGATGAGGATGACCTAAAGCAAGACTCTCCATATATTCAAATGACAAATTTTAGATACCTTCAATGCTGACCAATTTTTTTTCCGGCACATAGTACGCATTAATTAAAATGAAATGAAGTATCCAAAATATTTCAATTCATATTATTTTTTTCTAGACTTGACTTACTTAGTAGTATCATATCTTTCAATTTAATTGTTAATTTGATTAAATTTGCGTGAAAAAGTTATATGTAATTGAATATGTCAATTTTGACCAGCTCATATGAGTGTGTGATTGAGAAGTTGTTAATTAGTTAGAAGTACTAGACAAATTCCTAATCATCCTAACCATTGTTTTATTTTTTGAGGTAACCTAACCATTGTTTTTTGTCGAAGATATTTTGAGGTTTGTCTATATATCATAATATGACACATCATTTATATAGGAAAGTTTTTTCTTTAAGGAATAAAGGAAAGGTTATACGACACATTAAATATGTTGCTATATGAAATCTACGCGTATCAAACCTAATGCCGAAATGGTGTTACCACTGTTAGGGTTTTTTGAGCTACCACATATTTATATTTTACCCTAGAACTAGAATGGACCAAAGGTCGTTTATAGCTAATGGTCAATCTCCATGAGAGAACTATAGACCATACAAGATATGTTCACTTATTCTAATATTTCGATTTTCTCTGTACACAAAAGATAGAGATCAAACACTTGACACCATACATCACTAAATGAATGAATCTAAAAAGTCAATTTTACTTATATTTAGAAACGAATGGAGTACTTACTTATTGGTATAATTCACTTATCTCTTTCACAACTTTATTGTTGATATCTAACTATTTTTTGTTAGTATTGCATCTTCCAAGAGATTTAAAAAAAAAGAAGTTAAATTGCTAAAATCGTATTTGTGATCTATTATACCGAAAAAGATATGTAAAAACAAGAATTATGCTAGCAAGATGTACTATAACATAATTTTATCAGCACTAACTTAACTAATTGGTTGAAAATCAAACGTGTCACGTGAGATTTATTATGCATGTATGATTTAGTGGAACCTATTTAAATTTAAAACAACAAGTCAATGTTATTGAGAAAAATGTGTTGACAGTGCTTCTCTAATAAATAGCTTTACTTTATAAAAAAGAATATTGACATTTTCGTAAAATTAAAAAAAAAAAAGGAAACTATTTACGATATGAACAAATTATCAACAGGTTTAGAGAAAAAATGGAAGAAAACAATACTCAAATGATTAACATGACGTTAAAATTAGTTGAACTTGCATACACCGTCCATCAAAGACAAGCCAAATATAGTAAATGTATTTGAAACTCACACACAACTATGATTCATCAGATTCGAACTCAAGTGAAGACATTCAACATAATAATATCGATATTGTCAATTAAGTTATGTTTTATGGACAATACATTATTCTTTCTAATTAGAGTTTCTTTACGAATGTGTTTGGCTTGATGAAAAAAGACAAAGTTTCTTTATGAATTTGTTTATTATTATAAGAGTTATCCTCTATTTTTATTTTTTTTACACAAATAAACGATATTGATTCATTTAAATTGATATGGTACATCGATACAACACAAATCCAAAATCGCTAAAAACAAAAAGGATGAATCAGCGAACAAACTCACAACATCTATGTTAATAGCATAAAACGACAAAATACCTATGCCTACAATTTGACTATATTAAAGTCTATGAAATACTTATGTTTCCGGATTTGCAACGTTGACGACGCAAAAGTCATTAATCAGATCTGCACTTGCTCAAAACTAATCTTTCAATTTGAATCAAATAAACACCACACTAAGACGGGAAATAAAAAATACACGGCACAAAGACGAGAAATCAAAATAATCAAAGTCATGCAGAGATGACGAAATCACAAAAACAAACGAAAGAAAACTAAAAATATGTGAAAATCACTTATTTAATTATGATAGAAGAAAAAACAATTTGGAGTGGTGATTTTGGATCAAAATTGACCTTAAATCACCCTCCTTCAGTAGACAAAACAAGAAAGAATCAAAGGCTAGGGTTTGAGAAGGAGAGAAGAATTATCCTTCTGCCTTCTTTACTTTACGAGAGTGACATTATATCTATAAGTGCAAGATTATCCACATGTGAAAAGGTGTATGATAATTGAGTTGTAACTACTGGTGGTAATTAATTTTGTACATAAGATTTGCTGAGACAGGTTACTAGAGTTTGCAGTAACTGTTGCATTGGAAGATCGCCAAATATGGCAAGTTAGATCCAATGAATTGAATGCTTCCCCACTCTGTCACCTTCCACAAACTCTCTTATCCACTCACTACGTTTCTGTCCATGGGGCCAGCCAACGTTTTCATTACTCCAAAAATCAAATAATTCATGTTGTATACAACTATAGTACTCCACGGTAGATTAAATATGTAAATAATATAACGTCAAAAATTAATGTATCCTTGTGTCAATGTTGTGTACGATTGCCAGCTATTAAATAATTATATATGCATTCATTAAATTTTAACGTAATAGAAAATAATTGTAAAATACCATCATTTCTCTTTATTTAATTCTACAAATTGCATACCTCAAAAAATTTCTAACTGTTGACCAGAAAAACTTTTGACTAGGGATACCTTGGATAATAAAAAACTTGAGAACACCAATACAGGTATATAGGAGTATTATATGTATAAAAATGTCTCAAGTCTTAACTTTTGAATTATTTAATGTTCATAGATAAAATATTTTTTTTAAGTGGTTTAATGATTAGAAATTTATTCTTTTATAGGTGAATAAATATGGGGTTATGAGTTCGATCTTCAACTCCTGTGTATATTATGCATTTGATATTATAAACTGAATTAAACTCACGAGGACACAATTCATATAATTAAAAAAATATTGATAATTTTATACTTTTTTTAACAAACCAAAATGATATATATTAACAAGAAGTTCTGCTCTCTAACACAAATAATGCAAAGAGGAGAATAACAAAAATACAACAATCAATCCTTGAGAAACAAAAAGTGGTAAACAACTGTCAGCAAATTTCAAACAAGCAAGGGGTTGCTGCCACCACATATGGTAACCAAAAGGAAAACAAACATTTTTCGTTTTCAACCACGAAAGAGAAGTAATTTTAACCTTTTCCATCAGCTGCATAATCGATTTTACATTATTAGAGAACAGTCGATGGTTTCGTTAATTCCAGAGAACCCAAATACAACATAACCAAATCATATGTAAGAATGATCGTCGAGGAGTGTATCCTCCAGAAGAATATATGAACTAATAAAAATGATCAGTAACGTGTTGAAGATCCACATAATAGACACCAAGCCAGCTCTTCACATGTTGCCAAAGAGAACCAAAAGTAGGATAAAGTATTAATAGACGTTCTGATGTTTCAATTTGACCACACCCTGAAACACACAACGAAGAGTCAAGGGGGATGACCCCACAACGCCGTAAGTTATCCTTCGTAGGCCACCGGTTGCGGAAAAGGCGCCACACACAGATAGAAACCTTCAAAGGAATACTTTTCTGCCACACCGCATCTGAAATGTCGTCATGATCATGCATCTCCTCCCTCATGAGCATTTGATACACCCCAAGAACTATGTAGCCTTCGCCTGCATTCGGACGCCAAAGTCAAACATCTAAACTTGATTCCTGCAAAGATACTACTTTTTGTCTTTATTAAAAACTACAACACAATTTATTGAATGAAACTATAAAAATTGAATAGAGACTTAATGGAGTGTGTTCTTATAGACAAGTTGATATGAAACATGTGTGTGTGTCTTAAACATCTAAAAGTAGTAATTTTTGCATTAAAAATTGAATAGTTATGATTTTAACATGCGGTTGACTTATATTTTTAAGATAAATTTATTTTTTGAGTTTCTTAACAATGTTCTTAATGCACTTGTTAGCAATATCTAATTTTTTCATAAATAAATTAACACAAATGGCAGACTTGAGCTTTAAAAAATCAGATTACTTATACTCCTTTCGTTTTTAAATATAAGCAAAATCGACTTTTTAGGTTCATTCATTTGATAATCAGGGCCGTTCATATAAAACAGGAGGCTCGACTTTCTATTTAAAATAGGCCCCAATAAAATAAAAATGAAATTTTTGTGTGTAGCTAAGCTCCATTAAAAAATCAGAATCAAAAGAACTTCTAAGCATGAAATGAAATACAAAAAAATTAAGTGAAAGAGAGGTAAAATTTACCAACGGTATCGTTTGGATTTGTCACTTATCCGTCGTGGGAAAAGGAAAAACGAATGGTTTATGTGAACAAGAAATGATTGTCGTGATTCTTTCAATGAAATAACTTTTCAAATTGACTGATTAAATGATTATACAAATTGAAGGTGGTTTGATAGTACCAGATTTATGTCTAGATAGGAGAACTAAAGTCTAGAAAAAACTCAAACGGAAGAAACATGCATATTTATTTTTTTTATTTAAGTGGGAGTGGGTATTGGAGTTATTTTTTATTTTTTGGCCCATAACTTTTGGAGGCCCGACTTGATTGAGCACCTTGCACTCTTTCAAGGTCGAGTCTGTTAATGATGTATGTGGTTTATAATATGAACCACATACATCATTATGAACCATATTCATTATTCAATGAATAAATCTAAAAAGTCAAATTTTGTTTATAGTTAGGATAGAGGTGTAAAAGTAAGAAGACCAATAGTAAAACTTGTGTGCATGAGTACTTTCATAAAGTGTGAGTTTGTGTGACTGAACTTCGTAATTGGTCACTCGGGTTCCCTTATCAAAATCACAAACCAAACTACGAGGCACACACGGACCCCACACAAACAAAACAAGTCAGAAAAAATAATAATAAAAATAAAACTGCAATTTTTTAAATAATCATAATATTGTACACACTGCTCAAAATAAATAAATCAATAAATAAACCACTAATAACCGATTATACAAGGATAGGATGGGGATTAACCTAATTTTACTCCTGAAATTCTGAATTTTAAATTTTAGGTTAGTTTGTTGGTCTCTTATGTTTATATTAGATTTTAAGTTTGTCCTTATATTATTTAAAATTAAAAATTGGCACCTTATATTTTTAAAGTGTTATGTTACTCCTTCTTTTATAATAAGTTAGTTTATAAATTTAAATTGATTCAAAACGTTACTTATTTTATAATAAGTTAGTTTCGTTTGACACATAATATATAGTTTAATAAAATAAAATAAAAAATAAAAAAATATTTTAAACTGATCATTTGTGACCATTAAACAGTCACATCAGAATCAGTTAAACGGAGAATGACAGTAGGGATAACAGTAAAATAGTTTATCAACGACTTATTTGAAACTTAAATGGTTAACTTTGATTGTGAATTATGTCAAATTAAAAGGACCAAAAATGATATTTGGTCTAAAAATCGCTATATAATTTCATTAAAAAAGATAATAATTTACATTAAATTTGCTATATTGTTTTTTCATTGAAAAATATATACTTTGTTAGTATATGAAATTGTAAAATATCTATACTTATATTAAATTTAAAATCAAAATAATTTCAATCAAAATCTAAATTTTAGAAAAACTATTCTTCGCAATTTACAAATATTAGTACAATAAAAAGATCGAACTAACATATATGGATGCCATCTTAATGCTAGTTAATATCACTCATATATAGCTACTTTTCACTATATTTATGATAACAAAACACTTCAATAATTAACAAGAATAATTTACCAGGTTGCTTACTAAAGACAACCTTTACTGTCGAAACGTGATTGACATTGATGCCCAGTTATGCGTTGGAGGTTGTGGGGAGGTGGAAACATCTGCTCACTTATTAATTCATTGTAATGTTTTTGGGGCTGTTTGGAATCACATTTTCAGGTGGATTGGTGTTACTACTGTTATGCCTTGTGATGCATCCAGTCTTTTTAATTAGTTTAATTTCATTTGGGGAGCTGCCAAGTCAAGGTGGTTCATCTTTCAGGTTATTTAGTTCGCAACAGTTTGAGAAATTTGGAAAGAAAGAAACAACAGAGTTTTCAAGAATAAAAATAGCTCTATATTGCAAGTGGTGGACAAAATAAAGTCGCTAACTTTCATGTGGTTGAAGGGGAAATACGTTAGTCTTCCCTCAAACTATCATGGTTGGTGGCTTAGCCCGTTTGTGATTCTAGACATTGGTTAATAGCTTGTTTTTCTTGTATTTTGGTGGTGTGTAATTATTGTGTAGGCACTATTTATTCATTGTTATTACTTTCTTAGTACACCTTATGCTAGGAAGACTATTTGGTTGTGTTAATATATTTATTTTAGCTTCTAAAAAAAACAATAATAATTTACCACTAAAAAAGAATTAACAAGAATAATTTAGTAAATCCACCATAATTAGAGTTAAACACGTCTATATGCCGGTTCAAAAAATCTCAATAAGTTTGATACACAAAATAAACACGT
Organism: Medicago arabica; assembly: GCA_946800305.1. Lineage (NCBI taxonomy): Eukaryota > Viridiplantae > Streptophyta > Magnoliopsida > Fabales > Fabaceae > Medicago > Medicago arabica. The sequence goes on from OX326970.1 coordinate 6,950,302, forward strand.
TAAATTAAATACACAAATTAACTTTTTATAAATAAGCACTTATATATATATATATATTAATTAAACTCCACCAATAATGAATGTCACACATCACATTGACATTCACATTCACCAAAACATTATAATAAAACCAAGATAATGCTCAACACCCTGTGTCTCTCCCTTTTCTAACTCTCTCTTTCTTCTCACCTTCCTTCTTCTCCAATTTCTTCAAATTTGCCCTCCCTTATTGACTTTAGTCTCCATACTCAAAGACCCATTTCTTCATTTTCTTGTAAGATTCCTCTCATCAATCAAAATTTCATCTTTTTTACTCTATATTTTCATTTTGCTTGTTTTTTGTTCAATATAATTTGTGGGGTGTTTTTGTTTTTTTGTTTTTGTGTTTGTAAAGTTTTGATTTTTCTTTCTTTCTTAGTTTAGCTTATTGATCATTTAAGTTGAATTTATTGTATGTTTCTTAGTTTGATGCTTTTGGGATGTGTCAGTGATTGGTTTTGTGTTAGATTCTATTTTCATAGTTGCTTTGATTTGTTTCCTTATTAGTTTTGTTGCTATTCATGGAAATTTACATGTTGAAACTGTTTTGTTTTGATTTTGTGTCAGTTACAACGTGTTTGATGATGGGTCTATGAGATAATCCTTTAAGAATTTTTATTGAAGCTTCTATATATGTTGTTTTTGTAGTTTTCATGTTTAGTTTGTGTGTGATTTAGATCTGTTTAATTATATGATTGTTCTGTTTTTGATCTATCAATAGTGTATTGATGATTGATTCATGTTTTCTGATATAAGTGATTTTTTTGTTATTTCACTTAGTGATTGGTCAATTTTATATAGATGTTTTGAATCCATGTTCTTGTTTTTTAAGCCTCTAGTCTATCTGATATTGTTAGATGAGAAGAAAAAAGTATCTGCTTTTGAAAATTGGGTGGCTAGTGAATCTGAATTAGGATAATTATTTATGTCAATTTGATGCTTTTGATATATTCACCTCATCTAGAAGGTATCATTTGATCTTTGCTCTGTCTAAATTGTTCTTTGTTTTGTGGCTTTTGATAGGTTTAAAGGTGTGGAAAAAGCTTGAAAATTCATTGATTTGAGTTGGTGTTTAAGAGTTAAACGAGGGCGAATTTGAAACCCCAATTTATAGTTTGAAGCCGATTTTTGTGTTCATTTGGGCCATCTTTAAGGGTGTTTTCCCTTGGAAAAGATGATGATGTTTGAGGACATGGGATTTTGTGGTGATTTGGACGTGTTTTGTGGTACACTTGGGGAAGGGGATATTTCTTCTGTCAGGCAAACCGAGCCAGATTCGGTGGTCGAGGATGATTATAGTGATGAAGAAATGGATGTGGATGAAATTGAGCGGAGGATATGGAGGGACAAAATGCGTCTCAAGCGACTGAAAGAACAAACCAAGGCTAAAGAAGGAATTGATGCAGCAAAGGCAAGGCAGTCTCAAGAACAGGCGAGGAGGAAAAAGATGTCAAGAGCTCAAGATGGAATATTGAAGTACATGCTGAAAATGATGGAGGTTTGTAAGGCACAAGGCTTTGTTTATGGGATAATTCCTGAGAAGGGAAAACCGGTGACCGGAGCATCTGACAATCTTCGTGAATGGTGGAAGGATAAGGTTCGGTTCGATAGGAATGGTCCAGCTGCCATATCCAAGTATCAAGCAGATAATGCAATTCCAGGAAAGAATGATGGATGCAATTCCATCGGTCCAACTCCACACACCTTGCAAGAATTACAGGACACAACCTTGGGCTCTCTCTTATCAGCACTTATGCAGCACTGCGATCCTCCTCAGAGGCGTTTCCCATTGGAGAAGGGCAATCCTCCACCATGGTGGCCAACTGGGACTGAAGACTGGTGGCCCCAGATCGGTTTGCCTAAAGATCAAGGCCCTCCACCATACAAGAAACCCCATGACTTGAAAAAAGCATGGAAAGTGGGTGTTCTAACTGCTGTTATCAAGCATATGTCTCCTGATATAGCCAAGATTCGCAAGCTCGTGAGGCAGTCCAAATGCCTTCAAGATAAAATGACAGCCAAGGAAAGCGCAACCTGGCTTGCCATCATCAATCAAGAGGAATCCTTGGCTCGAGAACTTTTTCCAGATTATTGCCCCCCGTTATCCTCTGGTGGAGGTACTAGTTCTATGGTCATCAACGATTGCAGTGAATATGACGTTGATGGGGCTGACGGCGAGTCAAACTTTGATGTGGAGGACCGAAAACCCGAGAATCTTCATCCATCCAATCTTGGGATGGATAGAATGAGGGCAAGTTTTCCAATTCAGCAACCTTCTCATCAAATCAAGGGAGAGGTTGTCACAAACTTGGATTTCATTCGGAAGAGGAAGATCTCTAACGACTTCAACATGATGATGGAACCGAAAATGTACACATGTGAACATCCTCAATGCCGTTACAACGAAGTTCGCTTTGCCTTTCAAGATAGGACTTCCAGGGACAATCATCAATTGAATTGTCCATATAGAAACAGTCCTGCTGGTTATGGCGGCCCTAATTTTCATGCTACCGAGGTTAAACCAGTTATTTTCCCACAAAGCTTTGTTCAACCTAATTCTACGGTTCAACCTGCTACTTTAGTTCCACCTTCATTCGATTTAACCGGGTTTGGAGTTTCGGAGGACGGCCAGAAAATGATCAGTGACCTTATGTCAGGCTATGATACACATGTTATAGGGAACAACAATGCAAGTTCCACCGATTGCGTAATTATTGAAAATCAAAACCTTTCTCAGCCCATCATTCAACAACAACAGGACAATTTCTTTTTGAATCAAGGAATGGTGATGGAGGCAAACTTTGTTACTCGCGAGGAAAATCAGTTTGACCGGTTCAAGGCTATGAACTCTCCTTTTGAAACCAACCACAACAACAATAATATGCATCCCATGTATGGTTCTTCATGTGATTTGGCATCCTTTGATTTTAAGGAGGATCTACAACTACAAGGAGGAATAGGAATGGATGCACTTTACAAACAACCAGATGTTTCAATATGGAACTACTGAAAAAGGACAAGTGCAAACTTGTGTACCATTGTCTTTATTTTATTTTATTGTGTCATTTAAAAGGGGTTGCCACTCTCTTAATTATCATGTGAAACTCCCTTGACTCAAAAATCAAAGGTAGTTTAGTTACTGCATTTTTCTTCACATGTCATCCTTTAGGTCTAGATATTATAATGCTTGGAAGGTCTTGTTCTGGTATGTGGCAATAAATCATGTGGATGCTATGTTCCCATAATGTAACCAACCCTCTTGTGTTTTTCTAAGTCTTAGCCCTATTATATTGCTGTTACTATATTATTATATGTACTACTGTGATATAAATAAAATTTTGTTATAATCTCTTATACATTGTACGTTGTTCCACCATTTTTTTTATAAAAAAATATATTAATGGTTAATTTGTTAGTTGGATGAGATAATATTCTTAATACTCCTATGTTGTCTCAACTTATAAGATTAAGCTGTACCTTATTAGTTTTCCATCATGTTGATGGTTAAAGAATTTTAGTATATGTTTGATATCACGCTTAATTGAATAAAGTTAGGATGTTATTATGATTTTGTTGAAACTACTCTGACGTAAAATTGTAAAATGATGGCGGGTCACCGTGATTTTGCCATACTTACCTAAACAAATGGCCCTCCCTTTGGTTTGGGAGATGAGAGTGTTTTGTCCTCTTATGTATCCCTTTTTCAAGCTTATCTTATTTTCCATGTGAAATGGTCCCCCATCATAGTTGTATGGCATATGCTAATTTAGATGCTATTCAAAAATACGTGACCAAGTTGTTTGTAGGTTAGTTTTGTGGGGTCCTTTTTAAATGGCACACGTTGTCTTTGTCTTGTTGAAGTAGATGGTCAAATCATCAATATAAGGACTGGTTTGTAATTGTTCTTCTTTAGTCTTTATTGAAAATTTGAAAGTGAAAGTGGCTATTTACTTATTAGACAAAGAAAGGGTCATTATCTTTTTGATAGTAATATTAGGCGGCTAAACTTGTTTTTTCTCTTTGAGTGCTTTGTTTACTTCTTCTCTTATAGTAGTGGTAGGAGTATATTATTTACATGTCAATGCCAAATAGTGTTTTGCATTTACACAATACTACTAGTGTTTTTGTTTTGATTGTTTAATGATGTTGAATGACACATGTGTCATCAAATTCAGCAAAGTAACAAAATAGTTTGAAAAAAGCTATACTAGTATATAGATAACAGTACCACGTGGCCAAAATTAAGGAGAAAAAGCCATAAAGTATTTGACTGAATTCCAATAGTTAAGTACTAGTATTTCATTTGGTAACGTTTTTTTAAATATCTCCATGGTGAATGGAAATTCTTTTTTCACATTCTGAGTACATTTTTCTTTTAGGAAAGTAAAATTTATTTTATAAACAGAAATATAATGTTGGATTTTTTTAGAAAGACTTGTTCATAAGTAACAGTTATTTTGAGACATAAGTAAAAGTTAAATTGTTAAAACTTGTAAAATAATTATATTCAAATATAAGTAAGAGCTTAACACAGATAAATTGTGTGGATATAAGTAAAAGATAGTGACAAAATGACAATTAATGATACTTATTCCTTTTAATATTTTTTTTTTCAACATTTTGGATTTTATACAAGTTGACAAGAATTTGTGAATATTTATTCAAATTGGAAGCTGGAATTTATCTTCTTTTCATTAGGAAAAAGCTATATAGAATCTGTGAAAAAAATTATCTTCATTTTGATGTTGATCTATCAAGTACAACATTCCTTTTACCATAGAACCATCACTTTTCATCTTCTAATCCGAGTACTTTAGAAAGCTACGTTTCTGACAAAAGAACATGCAATGCTTCTTATAATCCGTTTTTGAGCATATGAAACTGCAAGGACCTGGACACTATACAGAGACATTTAATCAAAATTTCCTTTCACAACAAACAAACACAATCAGTTAATACTAACATAACATGATATAGTGTAGATATGTTCAACAATGTTTGAATATGACATGTAAATGATTTCATTTCAAGGTTGGGAATATTAAAATTAATCTGCTTCCTGTGGAGTGTAGTTTAAATTAGTGAAAATATTTATATTTGATTACCGTTTGAAAAAATTGATTTTGGTTGAAAATCTTACACTATTTTTCTCTAGTATTAAAGTTTAAACATAAATCATTTTACTTTAAACTTAATTGTGACAACGTGTTCGGTCCAACATTAGCGGGACCTCCCGGCACGCGTTCAATAGAAAGCACATTGTGAAGAAATATTTTCCCTTTTCTTGATGGAGGAGTTTGCTTATTAGCTCAACAAAACTAAAGAATTAAAAAATGGAACTCAATCGCTTGAAATCTTAGCTAACAATAGGTTATAGAAGTAGTTGACTTCTTGGAATATATGTTTTGTTTATACTAGTGATGAAACTATAAGGGCCTATTTATTTGACTAAACATAAATTAAATTAAAATTGTGGCTGTTACTATAGGATCTGAATCTGATGTAGCACACTATGCAAGAATTAGGATCCCTAGCCACTGCTTTTTCATTTGTTTTGCTTTGTCTTAAATATGAAGGAAGGCAGCAGCATAGCTGGCCATATGACTTTCTAGTAGTGTATTTGCATTAGCCTACAAAAACAGAAAAAGGGAATAGTAGAAGAATTTTGTGTTAGTGTGATATCTTATCTTCTTGTGATAAGAGCAAAAAAGGGCCATAGTTTCTTCTCATTTACTTAACCAATTTCTAAGTATCAACTATTGATTTTGTATAAAGAGAGAGATAACTTAAAGGTATGTTTTGATTAAGAGTTTTTGGAGGGATAATTCTATATTTTTTTCATCTATTTGAGGGTTTTAAAAAAATTGAAAAATTACAGCAGGGCAAATGATCATATAATATATCAATCACACTAAATTTATTTTTAAAACTATTTTATAGCTCCTAAATTTAGAAATGAAAAATAGTTGTCTCCTGTAAATCTCCACCTAAACATACCATAAAGTTTATATCCTATAAAATTACATCGGGACAATATTATTTGATACCAACATAACAACAATAACATGACTATCAAATAACTAGTTTTGACAAGATATTAAACTGAAAAAACTATTTTCATGATGCGCTGGTTCAGTAGTTTGAGTATGAGTTTAACTTTATAACTTTAAAAGATGTATTCAAATTTCATCGAAAATAATCGTAAAATGTTATCACTTTGAATAATAATAAATTTCCCATTTTCTTTTATAAAAAAAAAACTCTTCCTAAAAAGTATTTGAATAAAATTATCATCACCTATTTTTAGGAAACAATTTTATCATTACTTGTAGATCTAAGTCTAACATGCATATGTTAGGCCAATTTCTTTTTCTTTATTGAAGTACTTGAAGTTTATCTAACAACTAATAAGAAAAAGGGGGACAAGAGAGATAAAAGAAAGTAAACTTTCACTATGGCAAAGCTTTTAAACAATTATTGTAGCCACCTTAGCAAATTTAACACAAACAAAGTTGAAGTAGAGTCATCCTACATTTACCATATCCACTGTTTATGGCCAAAGTGAAAACTTCGACATGTCACATTGTAAACCATCCCTCGTGCAGCCCAACTTTCCCCACATAACGACTCTTCATCGATAGTGGCAGCATCTTAGCTTAAATTCGATCTAAGATGTAGATGGTTACTGTATATTAGATGTAAATTATTTTCAGACTAAATAGTAAATTTGATACATAAATGTATTGAGACGATTTTTCAGACTAAATAGTAAATTTGATACATAAATGTATTGAGACGATTTTTTTTACTATAGTTATTTAATGTATCAAAATTGTAAAAAATATTTATCAGTTTGTCTTTTTTTTTTTTATTATAAATTTTATAGATTAAATTGACCAACGAAAGACGCATTTATACATTAAACCAACCAATAAAACATAAGAGAACTAAATTAACTAACAAAATACACACACACATATATATATATATATATATATATATTAATTTTGATGTATTCATAGATTATAGTGACATCAATCTACATATTCAAGAATCAAAATGACAAATTATATTATTTTTTTGTAAACCGTATCATTTACACCGCACGTACAACTGCATAAATTAATCTTTCGAACTTTGTAAAATCTAAATAGCGGCAAACTCTTTATAAACTCTTTATCGTTGCTGCATGCCTAAAACTGATCAAACTTATATCAAAATGACAATGTACTCATTCATTCAATATAATATATATCTTTTATTCTTTTAACCATTTTGAGTTTCGTAGTGGGTGAGGTTGTTCTAATCTTTTTCTTTTCACCTAAAGTATCTTTTTAAATAATTTCATTAACGCATTAATCAAAATAGTATATATAGAAATACCAAAAGTGTGGAATATGTCCGTTTTCTAGAGGGGGCCCTCTTTATCTACATTGGTTGCTTCTAGATGAATTCCCAAGGATTAGTTAATAGGTTCCATGTAATTTTCATGTTTTCTTTTAGTATGGCACTGATTTAACCATCTACTTAAAATAGTTTAGCATCTTTTCAGATATCAATTATTCTCTTACTTTGCAGCATAAGAATTTGCAAAAAAATTATACCACCAATAATGCACACCTTTTTTATTTTATTTTTTATGATGAGAAATTAGTGGCAAGAGCCAACTAATTTGTTTTTTATTTGTATCTAAGGTTAGGAGTGGGATGCATCATGCATACCTCTATCACCCAAATGATGAAATTATTAGGGGGAACAATTTCTAACGAAGAGAAAGTTGTGAAAAATAAAAACATGAAAATGGAACACTTTGTGAAAATCCTTCTAGAAAAGGTTAGGAAAATAATAAACTGTGTGAACTTTGTTTCATTGGTTCATATAAGATGCAATTGCAACCCACCAACACCACTAAAGAAGTGATAAAGAAGTTCAAAGATATTTTTTTAAAAATAAAAAGTTTGAAAAGATAGTTAGGTACTTGTATAAAATTGTTGAAGTATAAAGCAAGAGAAATATCTGGCATAATCTCAAACATTTACTTTTTTTTTTCTTCATTTGTATGTTCAAACCAGCAGACAAACCTAAAAGTCTTGAGTAGTGATGGCAACACAAGCACGCACGCATCCATCCATCCAGCCACATACACACACTCGTGTGTGCACACACACTACTTTAATTTAAAAAATATAAATGTACATCACAATTTTTTCAAAAAGATATACTTCATAATTGTTCTTTTGCAATTACGTTGGATTCTTAATAATATTATTTTGAAGAAAACTTTTTCAACAATTATACTTGTGACATATATAGAGAAAACTCTAAAAGTAATAATAAGACTCAACTCAACAAAACACAAAAACAAGTTAATTAGAGAAAAAAAAACATAGTTTTATTTTCCCTTGATAAATAGAGAAAGCTTGGTGTGTACCATTGCTTGTGATGCTGCAATGTTAAATTAAATACACATATATTCTGCAGTATCTTATACGTAGAAAGTACACAAGTTAATTAGTATCATTTCTTTTCTTGATCTTGTTTAAAGTATACTGTGTTGATCAATAAATATACATATGTATAATTTCAAATTTAAAAAACCAGAAAGTCAAACTAACACATTTAGTCGCGTCTCATTCATTAATTTGGTATAAAATAACTATCACAGATGTCATGTTATCATCAATGTCTTGGCTGGTTATACCTCCCTCTCTATATCTTAGCCCCAATTGCCTTTTTCACATTTCTTAAGAAAAGTTGTCAGTGTAATCAATGTGTTTTTTTTGTGTGTTAATATTACCATCCTTTGTTTGTATATGTATTAAATTTGACTTTTTATATTTCAAGACAAGTTAGTAGTATTAATTAGAGGTATGTTTATGAAAAAAATAATAAATGCATCTAGTAATTTGAAAAAAGGTTTACATTTAAGGACTAAAATAAAATAAAATAAGTACTTAGATATAGGGACGGAGATAGTACAATATAACAGTCCTAAAATTGACAAATTGTTGTTCTTTTTTTCAAGGGAAAATTGAAAAACTATTTTGTTTTACAATAAAATAAAATAAGAATATGATTTTTTTTATCTTGATATTATTAACAAATAGTGAGGGGATATGTTCCAATCATCATGTTAAGAATATTATTGAGAAAATATGTATGTGCCGTACTGTTTTATGTCCCTATCAGAACTTGTCACATACTTAGTTCTTTCATTTTCTACCCAAAAATAATTTAAGTTCATTATATTCATTGGTTGGCAGTCACCTATGATAGGGTACCTGCTGATTGCAAAGCAGAGGCAAAAGGGAGTAAATAGTTTCTCTCTTCATTGCAAGTTGGAGTTGAGCAAGAAGCATCGTTATCAAGAAAATTTACATGTTAACTTGGATAAATCGAGTTGATTTATTCCGATTTTGTCTTAATTTTAGAGAATTTATTAAATGTTACCTTGGGTTCAACTTTGATTTTACCTATATTCAATTTCACACGCCATTTAACTTGAAATTCATAACAAAATGCACGAAATAGAAGATTTTACGAGTTTAAACTCAACTTTTTTTGAAGAAGCTAAATTAGTCGACCTAAATTGACAGTAGGAATAATCGAACCTGAAACCTCAAGGAGGAGCATACTCCCAGGTTCCAAGCAAACACCACTAGACCAACTCAAGTGGGTTAGTTTAAACTCAACTTTAACTACCTTACTTGAGACGGTTACCGTGATTCTTTCCAGCAAATTGGTTCAAATGTATGATATTGATAGGGAAAGGAATGAGAGATAAAATTAAATAAATAATATTTGTCTAATGTAACAAAAAATATTTTAAAGATCGAACTGAATATTTGGCGTAGAGTTTGGTATGTTGTTGAGACTCATAATAAAATCCAATGTCAAGATGATATTGATTTATTGAGGACATGAATTTGCAAGTAGGGTAAAAGACACACTTCTATTTTTTTGGCAACGCCGTATTGTTGAGGTTTCTTACCATGTGTTTGGTCGTAAATTTCTAAATTTCGAGCTTTGGGGAATGCTAGGCCTCTCTTAATCAATACCTGTAGCATTATGGCTTCTCTTAATGCAACATTAGTGGCATCTTTATTACCAATAATTATACTGATTTAATTTCTTTCCTTATTTTTGACGTCTCTGGTTAAAAGTTGATTATTGATATTTTTTTATCCCCTCAGTTTGAAAAAACTCAAATGATATGAAAAAAGAATGGAAAACTAAAAGACTGACACAACTAGTTCCATTTATTTCTTTCTGGGATACTCAACATTCATTTTCTTAAGTCAAGAAAAAGGCTAAGCACAAAGGTGGTTAAAAAGACATGGTTAAAATATTCGGAAGTCAAAGGTGGAACTCATTGAGGTACAATAATAAATCTAATAGCATAGAGTTTGCCTTACATCTCGGAACAATTAGTGTTGTTTAATGTTGGTACGGTTGAGGTAACTAAAATTAATTGATCATAAAGTTATGGCAAGTCGTTATCTTTAATTACATTCACATAACAATTTACTTGAGGTTTACTCCATGGGTTTGTCTGGAGTTAAAAATGTGCGACACCATAATTTTATAATAGTAATTTTTATTTTCTTTAAAAAATGTAAATTTGAGGTAAAAAATGCTTGGAACAAAAGCTAAAAAGATAAAAATGAAATATTATCTTAACCCCAAGATAAACCCAACAGTGTTGTTTTTTTATAGACCAAACTCAAGTGCATTTTCTTACTTGCTTTTCGAATGATTCTTAACCAAATTATTCATTATTTCCTCAAATTTATATTTTTCTCAAAATTTTGTTTAACAAAAAAAAATGTAAATTTAGTTAAAAACCATACAAAACATTTACGAAAATACATCTAAATTTTATCTCACTAATACATTTACAACATTGGTTAGTGTGACCTTAAAAAATACTTCATCTGTCTCAGAATAATTGTTTCTTTACCATTTTTTCTTTTTCTTACAATAATTGTCACTTTAGAATATGAATGCAACATTTATTATTTTTTTCCATTATTATACCCTTATTTATTAAATTTTATCCAACTTAATTACTCAACTAACTACAATTAATAAATGTGTTTTAGCAAATGATATTAATTTTACTATCAAAATCATCACAATTAATTATTTCTTTGATAATCGTGCATAAACTTTAAACGATTATTATTTAGAGACGGGAGTAAGAAAAAAAATTAATGTGATGTCTAGACATGTGTTTGCCCGGTCTTTCTTGCATCCCAATGAGGTTTTTCACTACAAAATGTGTGGTCACACTCACACCACTCACAAAGCCATTCAAGACAAAAATGACAACAAACAAAATTTCAACTCCAAATTACAGTATGATTTATTTCTGAAAATAACCAATTTTTTTGGACAAGTCAAAATCAATTTTCCAGTACAAAAACAGTTAAAATCAATTTTCTATGTCTCAAATCAATTTCTGTCACTCTAAAAAATGAATCCAATGACACTATAGTCTATATAGTTTTATGGTAGTAATAATATTATTTGATGATAAAATAAAATAGCACCTTACCTACTACCATACTTCTCAGTTATGGTTCCATCCAGTACCCTTCTACTTCTGTCACTCTACTTCTAGCTTCTACTTGTACCTTCTCTAAGCACATTCACTTGTTTCTTCAGATTCATAACCTCTTTTCTACTCAGAACCTTACTTTTTTTTTTTCCTTCTTACAGCAGAAACTTACATACTTTTACTTGTATAGTATATCCTTCATTGTTCATTTGTAATGCTTGGCAATTAAGAGGTAAGAATGTGTTATTATTATTATTATTATTATTTGTTGTTTTTATTATAATTGTTATTACTAGTGATGAGTATAGTAAGAAAAATGAACTTGGTTATTGTTAGTTAAGATAACAGTAAACATTTGAGTTCTTTGTTGTTTTATTTTTGCTAATTTTCTTACTTTGAGATATGTAATTGTGGAAACAAAAATTGATATAGCTCCATTGATGACATTTTTTAACCTTTATATGTAAGTGCACATTATATGCAATTATGAGTCAGAATGTTTCACAATGTAGTGAACCATTGTTTTAGTGTTTATGATAGGAGGAGATTTGTGGGTTGAAAAAACAAATTCAATGCTAAAATTTCTTAGAATTTGGGTTGGGCTTAACTCAACTCAGAATTGAACATCTGAAGTGTGACTCAGGTGGTCAGAAACAAATATTTGTAAGTGGTGACAATTCTCACCTTACAAGTCAATTTTATAAGGTTGAGTTAGACCCAACCGAAATTCTAATATGGTATCATAGTCTATCCAAGATCCATTGTGCCACCTACTATCAAGTTTCTGTTGTCGGACAACTCAGGTCACGCTGCAGATGTCCAGTCTTGGGCGTGAGAGGGATGTGTTTAGTGTCCCACATTGAAAGCGAAATGGTCTGTGATAGGCTTTGGTACCATTTTATTCTTATGGAACCAGCTTGTAAGTTGAGGCTGTTCACTACCTATAAACACATTTTTAGACCATATCTCATGCAATGTGAGACTTCTAACAAAACTAATACTTTGACTTCAAACATTTGTTCTACACTTGTACCTTTGCTTGCTCTTAATTCCTTTGTGGTATGTTTCCTCATATACTCATATGTCTGTGTTGTTATTGCTGGTGTTTAGATTAGGAGCAGATAGGAAAGGAATGCAGGCTATCTGGTTGATGCTGCTGTTGTTGGTGAATACTGCATTTGGGAATAGAGACATTGATGCACTTCTTGAACTCAAGAAGGGTATTCAAAATGACCCTTTTGGATTACTTCTTAATTCTTGGGATTCAAAGTCATTAGAATCTAATGGATGTCCTCAGAACTGGTATGGAATATTGTGTAGCGAAGGCAATGTTATATCTATCACTTTGGACAATGCTAGTTTGGTCGGAGAGTTCAATTTCCTTGCAATTAGTAACCTTCCAATGCTTCACAACTTGTCAGTTGTAAACAATCACTTCACAGGAAGTATGCTACATATTAGTCCAATGAAATCACTTAAATTTCTCGATTTGTCTCTCAACAAGTTCAACGGCTCATTACCTCCTAGCTTTGTTGAATTGCGCAGTTTAGTGTATCTGAATCTTTCTTCGAATGAATTTAGTGGCACTGTTCCAAATGTGTTTCACAAACTTGACCAGTTGGAGTATTTAGATTTTCACAATAATAGCTTTTCGGGCGATATTATGGAAATCTTTTATCAGATGGGAAGTGTGTTACATGTTGACTTAAGCAACAACAAGTTTTCCGGTGCATTGGATTTAGGACTTGGAGATGTCTCATTTCTATTCTCAATTCAACATTTGAATGTTAGTCACAATTCCTTGGTTGGTGAACTATTTGCACATGATGGTATGCCATACCTTGACAATTTAGAGGTCTTTGATGCTAGTAATAATCAGCTAGTTGGTAATATACCTTCCTTCACGTTTGTCGTATCGCTAAGGATTCTTCGGCTTGCCTGCAATCAGTTGACAGGCTCATTGCCAGAAACTTTGTTGAAGGAAAGTTCAATGATGTTGTCTGAACTTGATCTTAGTCAAAACAAGCTTGAAGGTACTTTATTGCTGTGTTTTCTGTGTAAATTGTAATCATATTTTGTATTTCTTGAACATTACTTATTCAGCAAATTGAGTCAGGATTTAATTCATATTCATCGACAGTGTAAAGCTTTTTTACACTGTCAGTTAATCATAAACCATTCAATCATTAAATTATTTTACTATCATCATATCTAACTTAAAAGTCATATACATGATCGTTTATGATATTTGACTGTGTAAAAATTTCAATGACAGTGTATGCGTATTAATCTACTTTCGTCATTATTTGATAAAATCATGTGATATGAGTTGAAAAGTTAGTTATTCTATAAGTTTGTGTACGTTACAATTTGAACTTTCCTTGCAGGTTTCATTGGAAGCATTACCTCAATGACTCTTAGGAAGCTTAATATATCTTCAAACAAATTATCAGGCCCATTACCTCTCAAAGTAAGTCATTGTGCCATCATAGATTTGAGTAACAACATGCTGTCAGGTAATTTTTCAAGGATCAAGTATTGGGGTAACTATGTGGAAGTTATTCAGTTAAGTACAAACTCATTGTCCGGAACACTTCCAAACGAAACTTCTCAGCTTTTACGGTTAACTTCACTTAAGGTATCCAATAACTCATTGGAAGGTTTTCTGCCACCAGTTTTAGGAACATATCCAGAACTAAAAGAGATTGATCTTAGTCTTAACCGGCTTTCGGGGCTCCTCCTACCAACCTTTATTGCCTCAACCAAATTGACTAATCTTAATCTCTCTAACAATATGTTTTCTGGTCCAATTCCTTTTGAACTTCAACTTCCAAATAACCCATTGGTTTCTGCTGAAAATTTTAGTTTGATGTATCTTGATCTTTCGAACAACAACTTGAGTGGAATTCTTTCTTCGAAAATTAAGGAGCTTCATAATTTGGTATATCTCAATCTATGTAACAACAAATTAGAAGGTACCATTCCTAATGATCTTCCAGATGAATTAAGAGAACTCAATGTGTCCTTCAATAATTTTTCTGGGGTTGTACCTGATAACTTATCGCAGTTTCCTGAATCAGCATTTCATCCAGGAAATACTATGCTGATATTTCCGAATTCTCAATTATCACCTAAAGATAGTTCCAATTCCAACCTAGGTTCGAGGTCACATAAGAAAACATTCACTAGGAGTGTCTTGATTACATGTATAGTTACCGGTGTTTTTGTGATAGCTATAATGGCTGCCATGATTTATTATAGGATTCATCAGAAAAAAAGAAGTACTTCTAAACAAGATGCAACAACAAGTGACATCATCCAAGAGAGTACTTCTCCATCAAAGAGAAGAAATTTGGAGTCATTACCGCCTTCTCAAAGTGATGATACCGGAAACATTAATCCAACTGTACAGGAGCCTAAAGATCCAGAATTAGTTAAGAATGAGGAAGGAACGTCTTCTCCAATGTCTATTATATCGGCTTCGAATCCTTCACCTTCTACAAGCCATCAGTTCGAGAATCCTGGCTTGCTCGAAGTATCCTCTCCGGATAAACTGGTCGGAGACTTGCATCTATTTGATGGATCCTTGATGCTTACTGCGGAAGAACTTTCGTGTGCTCCGGCTGAAGTTGTTGGTAGGAGTTGTCATGGTACACTTTACAAAGCTACACTTGAATCTGGTCATGTATTGGGGGTTAAATGGTTAAGAGAAGGAATAACTAAAGGAAAAAAGGAGTTGGCTAGGGAAATGAAGAAACTTGGGACAATCAAGCATCCAAACTTGGTTTCTTTTCTTGGTTGCTACTTAGGGCCAAAGGAGCATGAGAGATTGATTATATCAAATTACATGAATGCACATTCTTTGGACATTTATCTCCACGGTAAGCCTTGTTTCTTCTAAAGTTTATTTTTTGAATAGGCAAGTGTTAGTAAGTCAGTGGATATGTTAGTTTTCAGGGTTTGAACCCCGGAACTTCTTCGGTATCCCTTTAGCTCAAAATTTAAGCCTTTCAGTTTTAATACTTCTGATATTATTGGTGTGAAGGGTGATCTATGGCATACAATTTGATTTCTTTAGTTTAGAATACATGAAGCTCTTTTAGGATGTTAGATGATTTATAAAAATATCTATTTTGCTATGTTATTTGGACTATGCTAGAGATTTTGTTTTTCGGACATTTAGATTGAAATAGATGTTCGATGTTTTTTATGCATGATTCAAAATTTTCATGCAAAATATATATGTAGTCTTTGTAGTAGTATTTTTGCAAGTCAATTTTTGTGAAACGCAAATTCATGGATTATTTAATTTTGTTTTTCTACAGAGGCTGATGAAAGAAATCTTCATCCTTTGTCTCTTGATGAAAGGTTCAGGGTGGCTGTAGAAGTGGCGCGATGTCTACTTTACCTACACACCGAGAAAGCCATACCTCATGGTAATCTCAAATCCACAAACATTCTACTAGAAACTCCCAACAGAAATGTATTGCTCACTGATTACAGCCTGCACCGAATACTTACCGCTGCTGGTACTTCTGAGCAAATTTTGAATGCCGGTGCACTTGGTTACCGACCTCCCGAATTCACTAGATCAACCAAACCATGTCCTTCTTTGAAGAGTGATGTCTACGCATTCGGAGTTGTCTTGTTAGAGCTCCTAACAGGAAGAAAATCGGGTGAAGTCGTTTCGGGGATTCCTGGCATGGCTGAACTTACCGACTGGGTGAGATTTTTAGCTGAACACGGTCGCTCGAACCAATGCTTTGAAAATTCCCTTGTGGACAATCACAATGGAGAAGATTCATTTAGGATTCTTGACGACATGCTAAAAGTGGCTCTTAGATGCACCCTTTCAGCATCTGAGAGGCCTGACATGAAAACAGTGTTTGATGATCTCTCAACAATAAAGGAGAGTTGATGATCACAGCCTCAACCACTGGAATCATCATTGTTTATAATTGTTTTGGTTACTTTTGAAGTATATTATTTTTTTTTACCTTGATGACAATTCTTCATAGGCATTTTAACAAGTCTCCGGATAATAAATGAAATTCTTTATTAAAGGAAATTCGTTCTTTTCATTTCTTTTGATAGGAATTGTATATGGTTGTATTTACAGTAATCTTGCATCAACATACTCCTCTCGAAGTTAGGATTTACACTGATGTATACTTGGGTAGTGTTACACCGCTCAATAACTTTTTAGTAGATGCATATTTTACAAAACTAATCGTTGGGTTTAAAGTGTATCACACAACATTTGTATAAATTTTTAGGTAAAGATGAACTTATTTATGTTAAGATTAACGTCTTATATGTTATTGAAGCATAACGTTAAGCTTAATGTGTATCATTGATATAGCAAACAATATTATATTTTTGTAAAAATCCTACAACACTCAAACAAGATCATGTAGTTTGAGTGCAAATTCATTCTTGATTAATAGAATTCTATTAATCATGTCTATTGCTCTGCAGCATGGTGTGGCATCAAATTAATTCACATTCTTGATCATCTTCGTGATGGAGGAACTAATGCATGAAATGCTAATATTAGTACGTAGTAGTATTCCAATTTCATCCGGACAAATATAAAATATTCTCAAAATAAGAGATGATAATTTTAATTTTATTACATTTACAATCATTTTTATTCTCATAATCTAAAAATTTGACTTTATTTCAATTACTCATCTTTAATCACAATTTTATTTTTTACAAATTAGAAACAAAACAAATTAAAAAAAAAATTGACAAGGTTGTTGTTTTCACCAAATGACAAAAGAGAGACTAACAGTATATACACCACTTTGGCTTGAACCCAATTTTTCTTTCACATTTGCTTTTTCTTGTTTCCATTTTTGTGCACTAAACAACAGAGTTTGTTGCAACACTGCAACATAATGAATCACTGCATGTGTATCTCCTGCAATTTTTGGTCCCTAACAATCTCACAACTTTAACATTATGGCCTTAACCCTACTTTTTTTTAGTACAAATGGAGGCTGCAAAGAACCGAACAACAGATGCAATAAAAGAAGAAAAAGGGACAATCGCCGAAAGAATGTAGCAAGAAAAAGAGATTTCTCATTTTGCAAACAACGGTCACTGTAATGTTCATGAAAAACCCTACATTTTTTTTAGGGGATTTACTATTATTTGATTAGTTTATATCTAATTTTGATGATATGATTTTTTTTTTTTTTTATATTAAGTAGTCTAAAAACTAGAAATTAATCTATTAAGAAAATAAGCAAGAAATCAGTAAGAAATCAAGAGTTTGATAACCGCCATGTATATATAATGCAATATCCACTAAACTGAGATAAGCTCGTAGAGAAAATAAAATTTATTGCCACATTCTCGGTTGAAAATTGCTGATGACACATTTGAGAAGACTGAGATACCCTTCGACAGTTAACTGTCGAAGAATTCCAAAACCGGCTGCAGTTAACTGCTGAGGAAACTTCGGCAGTTAACTACCGCCGATTTTGAAATTCATCGGCAGTTAACTACAGATGCGTGTGTATACAGGAACAGAAGCATCATTTCACTTTTTCAGTTTCATTTTTCTTCCAAATTCTCTCCAATTCTCACCAAAGCCATTTTCACAAATTGCAAGCAAATCAACCTCACATTATCACAAGTAAGTTGCATCAATCATTTTAATCCAGATGTTGTAGACATCCGACGAATGTTGTAGAGCTGCGAACGCCTCAGATTGTGCAGGCATTCCTTGACTTCCGCACTTACACACTTAAGGAGCCCAACTGGGGTGAGCAAGTAGGAGAGCAGACATGGCGGATGACTATATGTTATGGTACACTGAGGTGTCTCATCATCAGATTTTGCCACCTCTTCCAGGAGATCTTCCGAGGCCAGCAAATGAAGAGCAGATCATTGCAAAGCAGTGGGAGCGGTACGAGGCGAGAAGCTCCCCTGATACCTATGACATGATTAGTGGCGTTGTTGCCTACGCTGATGCGTAAATGGGTCAGGAGGAGGTGATGAGCCCTGAGCAATGGTCTGCAGCCATGCACCATGTTAGGGAGCAGATCGCGCCGATATTGACCAGGAGGCGAGGCAAGAGGCTGAGGAGGCGGCAACAACAACATCAGCAGGACCAGGACCAACAGTAGGATTACTTGTAGTTGTTGTATAGGACTTGTTTTTTACTTTTGGTATTTTGATGACATTGGTTTGTATGTTCGTATTTTGATGACATTAGTTTCCGTTGTGATATATTATGCTTTTTTTAATGGTTAAAATGTTGGTTTAATTACGTTGTGAATTTGCGCCAATTGTATGTGAAAAAAACATGAAAATAGGTTGTGTTTTGTGTTTTAAATACATTACAGGTTCAGAAAATGAAGCTTTTGCCTTTGCATTGGCTTCAGAACGCATCGACAATTAACTGCCGAGGAAATAAGGGAACCGGCGACAGTTAACTGTCGAGGGGCATTTTTCGTATTTTAAATGTGTTTTTCAGCCCTATTAGATGTGTCATCAACAATTTTCTTCCCGGTTTGTGTTTTTGTTTTACCATCTGGACTGTTTATTTTCAAGCTCATGTCCAATTAACTTTGTGGTTAATTTGTGTCCAAGTCTTGGTAAAATATAGACTAGTGGAGTTTCCATAATCATAATTCAGTTGATCATTCTTAAAATGATTATTAGCTTTGACTGAATTGTACAACTCTTAAATGTTTGTGAACTAAAATAATTATTAACTCATTTCTCCTATCTCGAATATAAGAAAAAATAGATTTATTGGTCTATGATATAAGTAGATCTTACATAATTTTACTCTTTTTATAATATGATTTCTAAATTATCAACCATTAAATTAAAATTATAAGTTAATTCAACTTTTTAGGTACACTTTTCTTCACCTTCCAAACCAAATCACACCATACTCATGTAGAATACGGGAAGGAAAAAGGTTCCATGTTGATTGTTAGGTAACGACAATGATTTTTTTTTTTTGTGTGTGCCTTAGTGATTATGTAATTATTGTAACGGGGGTGCTGATAGATATGAGATTGGTTCCCATGTATGGTTTCACTATAAGTGGAACCAGATTTGGATGCCAATTTCATAAAATTGACACCCATTTCAATCTTTGCATATCAGGTTTGGTCAAAAACAATTTTTTTTCCTTCCCATATCCTATGATAGAATATGGTGTTATTTGACCGCGGGAAGCAAAGTGTACATAAAAAGTCCCTTATTTATTTAATTGGTTTCAATTTGACCCTGTAACTAATTATCGTTTCATTTAAATCTGTTGAGATTTGTCTCAAACTTGATGTTGATGTTTGAGGGAAATCGTGGCACGTGATTTGGCATCTGTGACACAATTTTGATGCTTGAGTTTGGAGGGTGTCACTGAAAATATTGGGCACGATTTGAGGATAACGTTAGTATTGAACTGTGTACTAATGTGAAATTGCGGCACGATGGGAGCAAATTGTGGCACTATCGAGATCTGGATTCTATAAAACTTCATTCTTCATGTCTTGAGTAGGGCTTTAAGAGAGATCAACTAAGGATATCAAAGGAGGTAACTTTATGGTTGAGTGCCTTTACCGAGAGGTTCTCATAAGAATTTCTTTTGGGTTAGGAATCATTTGTAAACACCTTGGGTGAATGAAATCATTGAGCCTCTTGTTCTTGGAAAGAGAATGGGAAAAGGGTAAAAATTATGTTTTGTTCTTAGATAACTTGTTGAAGCTAATTTCTTGTAACCATTTTGTATCTCTTTGTAAAGAACTTATTGATAGTGAAGTGGAGAGGTCTCTCTCCTTTATTGTAAGTCATTGTTGGATCGAACTGGACAAACATTTCTTGATGTGTTTGTTCTCTTCTCTCTTTATCTTTTGCTTGTGGTCTATTGTTTTAACTTGGTTCCTAGATTAGATCTAGACCTGCTATTGTTATTGTTGTTTGAGGTTACTTTGCTATCGATTGCTACTTTCCTTTGACTCCACACATCTAAGTTTATTGATGTGATATTTGAATACAAATTCACAACAAGACCCCTAAACCAGTCTATTACTCACATTGGCCAACATTGTACTAATTTTTAAGGTGGCCATCATTGTAGGTGGTCTATATTTCTGTTATCATAAAACTTCTCTACAAATAGTTGTCAAAAAAGTTTTGAAATCAATTTTTTTGAATAAAAACTTTTTGAAAATTGATCTTCTCATTTTTTATTCTGCTCATTCCCTTAATTCAACGCGAGTTAACTCGTATCATCGATTTTGTACAGGCAATTCACGAAGATACAAAACCAAAAAATCTTCAAATTAGAGGTTGAAATCTAACAATTTTTTTTACAGAGGGTAAACCGTAAATCGCTAATATTATAAAAGTAAACATGTATTAACCCTTTTTTTCATTTGTCAAACATCACATATTTTACAAGGTTAATTCAAACAATTAACCCAACAAATTAAATACATTCTCTAACATGCAACAAACCGTTTTTAATAAACTCATTGAAATAACGTTACCACCATCACCACCACTTCAGTCTTCTCTGCATTTCATTTTCAATTACAATTTCA
Organism: Medicago arabica; assembly: GCA_946800305.1. Taxonomy (NCBI): domain Eukaryota; kingdom Viridiplantae; phylum Streptophyta; class Magnoliopsida; order Fabales; family Fabaceae; genus Medicago; species Medicago arabica. Next base: position 6,971,473 of record OX326970.1, read on the forward strand.
TTTGAATTTGAATTTGAATTTGCAGATAAAAGTAGCTTCTCGTCACTCTAGCAATCAACTGTTGACCGAGTTTACCTCGTGACTCACCTTCAGTTTCCAAACACTCCGCCACCGTCATTCTCAAGCCCCCGCCAACACCGTCATTAGATAAACCCATTCCATCGCCACAAACCTACATCATCAAGATTTCCAAGGACATAATTTATTGCGTACCTCTTTTGGAGAACACTCATCACTATGAAATAACTCGCTAGAAACATCACCGGAACCATCATTGTGCGTAGAATCACTTGACTACCATGTGCTAGTAAATAGTGATATTGTTGGTCATATTATCCTCGAAAGAGGATTAAGTCAAGACGATACTCTCTCGCTTTTAAAAAATCTTATTTAAAAATTTCTTTTTAGACTAAATTGAGTCTTACAATTTTTATAAGAATTAAATTGATCGAGATTTCTTTTTAAGCCGGATCGGTTGGACAATTTTAGCTAGTCATCAAAAGTTTGAATCAGTACTACTCGTTTATGGACAATTTAAGAATTCATCTAGCAAGTTAAGGTTAGTTACAACTAAACAATAATAAAGTATTTCATACCTATAAGTGCAAGATTAAAAAAGCCTTCCATATATACATACATATACATTAATCAATGAATTAATTACAGGCTTTGGTACCAATCCAAAACCGTGCATGGCAAAGTTCCAACCAACTCGCTGACAAATGGATCAGCAATCAGCATCGTGTGACTGTATCTAAGGAAAAAGATAGTAATCAGATCCAAAACACTTTCATATTTTTGACCAATTCATTTTAGTATATTTCTTCCGTACTTTCCTCCGTTTTTAAATATAAGCAAAATTAACTTTTTAGATTAATTTATTTAAGGTTTATTGAATCACCCAGTCCCTTAACTTAATTGATTGTCTCAATTTAGTCTTTTAACTATAATTTGTACCAATTTGGTCCCTTATGTTTTGCTCTGTTACTAGTTGTAATCCTTTCTGTTAGTTTCTTTAAAAAAAACGTTAACATAAAGGACTAAAACTAGTAACGGAACAAAATATAGAAGACCAAATTGGTACATAAATTAACGTTTTTTTTAAGAGAAACTAACATGAAGGATTAAAACTAGTAACAGAACAAAACATAGGAGACCAAATTGGTACAAATTATAGTTAGAAGACCAAATTGACACAATCAATTAAGTTAAGAGACCGACCGATTGAATAAGCCTTTCATTTAATGATGTATATGGTTCATATCATGAACCACATATATCATTAAACAAATGAACCTAGTCAAGTAAGTATGTTTTTTCTAATTATGCCAGGTTGGAAGTTATCACACATTGAACTGTATAAGACTTTTTCTCCTTAATTTATATTATAAGTTGCCTTCTCCGAACCAACATTGCTCATTCCACAATCCATATGTTTCAAATTTTGCTTATAAATATAGATTGCTCATTCTTCTCTATTCTCCTTCTCATACTCTCAACTAGGTGATGCAGTAAAGGGTGTCTCAAGATTTTGTCTTAGGTTCTTCTTTCACTGATTCATGTAAGTTATTTATTCATCCTTATAATTTCCATGCTCCTCTATCATTCTTTGACATATTCTATGATTTTTCCACTAATTTCAATATATTATTTAGCATGAAAATTATTTATACCAAGTCAAGTGATATATAACCTCCTATAAAAAAAAAGTCAAGTGCTAACCTAAAATGCATAACCATAAAAGCATTACACTCGTAAAATATTTTCATATAAAATAATAGCATTATTTTCCCTTCAATTAGATTCCATCGTCAGTCAATGGTCATGATATGGTTTCATTTCAATTTCAAATAGTAAATAAATGCACAAAACAAGCAAAAACAATCATGTCCTCAAATTATCATAATAAGTATTTGACAATTTCATTTGAATTTGCAGCTTAATGGCTGACCGTGTTCACCCACGTGACTCACCACCAGTTTCTCCACAATCCGCCGCCGTTGCTCCAAAACCACCGTTAGATAAGCCTGTTCCACTGCCGGGAACTTATGTCATCAAGATTCCTAAGGACATAGTCCACCGAGTCCCTCCACCGGAGAACGCTCGCCGTTATGAACAATACACACGGAAGAAACACCGTCGGAACCGTCATTGCTGCTGCCTTTGCTGGTTCATCGGAACAATTTTCATCCTCATCGGGCTCCTTGGTATTGCCGCCGGCATTTTCTACCTTGTTTTCCGTCCAAAAACACCAAACTACACCATTGAAAACATCACCATTAGAGGAATCAACATAACCTCATCGCCAGAGTTTGATGTTACTGTGAAAGCCGATAACCCTAATGACAAGATTGGAATCAGTTATGAGAAAGATAGCTCTTCCGAAATCTTCTATAAAGACACGAGGTTATGTACTGGCATTTTGCCATCGTTTTATCAACCATCAAATAATGTAACGGTGTTCAAGACGATGTTGAAAGGTAACGGAATTAAAATGAGTAATGAAGATCAAAAAACATTGGTGCAGGCGCAAACTAGACGGGAAGTGCCGTTAATTGTTAAATTGAGAGCGCCAGTGAAATTAAAAGTGGGGTCCATTAAGACGTGGAAGATTACCGTTAAAGTTGATTGTGATTTAATGGTGGATAAATTAACTGCCAATGCTAAGATTGTTTCTAGGAGTTGTACTTTTAGAGTGGATCTTTGGTAATTAAAAATCTGAAATTCTTGAGATTTCCTATTTTTTTTTACATGATTAATACATTGTTTTTCGAATAATATTACAGACTGTCTATGTGGAGATTATACGAGATTTTACACTATAATCAGGGGCATTCCTTCGAATCTGGAGGCGGCTCGGCTCTGTAACTAAAAATAGGTCCGAAATAAAATAAAAAAGTATTTTTTTAAAGAACAATGTTCTATTTAAATATTTTAATGATAAATACAAGATGTCGTATCTATGCGGTACACCCAAATGTGAAAAATCACTACCGTATACATGAGGAGAGTAAGAGAATATGTGTTATCTATTGAAGAGAGTCATATAATCTGTGTTATCTATTGAATGTGTGTTGAGAATATGTGAATTAGGGAAGAAGAAAATGAAAGCTGATGGAGGAATGGTGGTGATGTAACGCGTCATATGAGTATCAGAATAGAGAAATAGAATAAGGAAAGACACACATAACACACAGACACAAGTGATATGTATCAGAGTTCTCGTAAAAAATTTTGTTACCTAAATAATTCTTCTGACAACAATATTTGAAGCGAGGAGGGAACGGAAAACGGTGTTACGCTGGTTTAAGGTAAAATGGTATTGTTGAGAATTTTCGATTAGCTAACTCCCCTTAAAATATAAAAATACAAAATACACGGTTCATTCCTTTTCACATTTTAACCTTTGATTGTATGAAGAAGAAATTACTTTATGTAGAGCCAAGATAAATAGTTATTCCTTGACGTTACTTTAGCTCTACACAAACTTGACTATGCATAAAGTAATTTCTTACCTTGGCAACCACAACTTGCTTTGGCTCTTCAGTAGAGCCAAGTTTAACATATTTAAGTTAATCTCCGAGAATCTCTCAAAGAAAAAAAAATAATCTCCAAGAAAAAAACACAACTTTTCCCCTCTTACAAAAAACAATCAATACACTTTAGTCATCATGTCATGTTTTGAACACAACTATTTTTTTTGTGGATTTTAGAACCGTGACAATATTGATGTGACACTGAATGTGTAGTAACATTGTCCACGTGAAATATTTTCACTCTCTTATGCCATATTTGAAGGGGAGATTTACATGGCGAGTTCATAAAAATGAGTGGTCCTGTATCAAAAAACAAAAATCATCTCATTCGAGTGTTCCCTTCTTAAATTTAAATAAAATATGAACCTATAATCATATACACAAAATAAATGAAAAAAATTGACATAAGCAAAGAAAATCAAGAAGGAAAGAAAAAAAATTCCTTCCACAAACCTTTTGATTTGCTTACAAAATATGGTATTATACAAGTTCTTTGCACTCAATTTCTTCACCATTAGAGCCTAGTTACCTACAGCTCTTACATAGAAATCTATCAGCTCTCTTCTATTCTCAAAAAGGACTAAACTAGTAAGTATGGAAAACAAAAAAAAGGAACGACTTCATTATATTCTCTCGTGTACAAATGCATCATCCATTGAACTATTGTATGCTCAACACGGAAGCTGTAATTTTGCAACACCGCAACTTTTCATCCAATTCTTGTCGTATTGTTTGGATGATTATTTTTTAAACTAAACAACTTGAGACTGTGACTGTGATTGCTCATCTTGAGATTCAGAATTATGGTGGTGACCATGATGATACTGAGAATTCAAATGACCATTTTGAGACTGAGAATTGACCCGATGATAATTGTTCTTAGCTTCCTGAATAGCTTGTCTAAGTTCTCTGTACATTTTGACAGAAGAACCTGACAAACTATTTAATTGACCAAGAAATCGAATTAAGTTTGCCCGAAATCGATCAAAACCTGAAATCCAGTCTTCCGAAATATCATCTCTTAATAAACCATCTGCTGATTCACTGCCAATATGAGAATGAGCTTCTTTTCCCTGGTTCTTGTCTTGATATGGTAAGAACCGTGCAGTATCAGCTGCTAAGCTCTTAATAGAATCAACAACATCCTTGACAGGTAATGTACCGAGCTTTTTCAACCAGACATCACATGTGGCGTATATTGGAGGACCATATTGTATAAGAAGTTCAGATTGTGGCCTCCTTTTTCTCTTGACTGATTTTTGTTGAAGAGGAACACATTTGTGAATCCAGCCATTAATAGCCTCCAGATAGGACTTCTGAGCTTCAATCCACTTGGTGAAGCTTGATGATAGAAAGTGGAGTTCACTTTCAAGATAGGCAATAATCTGCCTGCGTAATTCGGAATGCATGGTAATTCTAGCATGGCTGTTGTTATATGATGCCGACATGATCTGAAACTGAAGCTTGTGACATTCATGCATCACCTCCCACATTCGATTTAACCTGCAAACAAAGCATAACAGAAAAAGATGAATTACAAAAGCAGGAAGTTCATATTAGTCAACGCAAGTAAATTTACAAGCATATGAACCATACATCTCAATGACAAAGAAATCACAAGCAGCTTACCGATCCAAATTCATTAATCTAGCATTCAAAGATTGCTAAAGCATCGGCGAGTCACAAAAATAGAAAGCCAACATTCGTGTATAATCAATTACTTAAGTAAATTCAACACCATAACTTGGAAAAATGTCAATTACATTGAAATATAAGGTTGCTCCCTATTTGTCAGAACAACAATTGCGGTTCAAAAGAAAAGGCAATACAAAAAATGAAAACAAAGGGCACTCGACATTTGATCACGGTGTTCAGCCACTTGTGCCTGCATCTTTAACTGCAGAGCAGCCGCAGTCAATACATTTCTATTATTTAAGTTAAGAGTTTACAGATTATAACTTGTGTCTAAATACTATGGTCATTACCCACAGTTTTTTAGGCCTAAACACTTCAGGAAGAAAAACATAATTTAAATGTGAAGAAAAAACCCTGTAGTATAGAACTAATTTGCATGATTTTACGAGTTCAAGGAGTCATTATGGTGAATTTCAATGTGCAAGGGAGCTTTCTACACATAAGTCATAATTTATAACCCATAGTTGAAAGGCTATCCTTGCATTTTGTTCTATAAAAATAGGTGAAGAATTTAAAACGAGCATACTTAAAGTCACTGGAGCATGATGTAGAATGACTTTCACAAACCAAAACAACACAATTCGTCAATTCAACTGTTTTAGCAGACTCCAATTTTTTGTTTCACAGAATATTTGTATAAACTTTCTTCTTATAGATTTTCCAGATTAGCTTTCAAGATGCACCTTTTATCCCGCTGAGTTATTTAAAATGTATTATTATTAAGACAAAATATGTCAGCATGAAACATATACTCATAAAATAAGCAAAACTTATTAGTCATACCCTTCGATCAATTCCTCAAGTTGTGGCTGAAGCTCTTTGTCTCGCAACTCCTCAATCCTCTTTGATATAGAGTCTATCCTGTGAATCGCAACTCTGATTCTTGAGTGCAGATCCTTGACTGCAGCACGAGTTTTATCAACAGTGGAGGTCTTTTCTGCTTTTGATTCCAGGTTCCTCAAGATTTTACACTTCACATCATATTCCTTTCTGACAATCTCACTAGCCTTTGATTCACATAAATGAACATTGATATTAGCAAACAAACAAAGAAATTCCCATGTTATATGACATATAGCTATGTATTTAAAATATTAAGGCTTATTTGGATGAAAAACTTAATCACTTTTAGAATAAACGCTTATCATATAAGTGCTTATGTATAAGCTATATCTTTAAAAAATGATAAAATGAAGTCAAATTATTTTCATATATACTATATGCTGTTTTCATAAGCTATCCTGGAGAGCTTATGGACATGTCATAAGTTGTTTCCATAAGCTTTCCCAAACAGTCACACAAGTGCTTATAATAGTAGATAAGCTCAAGTAAGCCAATCTAAAATGCCCTTAATTTCAGCAGAATGTTCAACTTTAGGGTCCAAAATCCAAAATAATTCTTCTTCAACATACTACTATCAAAATAAAAAAAAATATATGTAACACAAAATACGTAAAGGTCGATGTATCCGTTGATAAGAAATAGATGGTACCTTCACTTCATCATAGAGCTTCCTTTCCCAAGCATGTAGCCTATCCAAGGTTGATGCATGGCTTCCAGAGATCATGCACGAAGTATCAAAGAGATTATTTGTGAGATCCTCTACATTTTCTCTTGAGTTTGCATCTAAAGGGTTTCTAGAGGAGGAGGATCGAGATGATGCTGTCCTATGCCAAGTTAAGTACTTAACCGAGTTTTGAGCAGGCTCTAGGAAGTTGTAAAAAAGAAAAAAATTAGTTATTGAATTCCAAAATCAGGAATGAGTATCTAAATTACCAAAATAATAATAAATAATAATAGAGAGGAACTTAATACGAATTCTAAAATAACTGGAAAAGGATAAAAAAAAAAAAAATCAATTACATCTTTTTTTCTTTTCGCTAAACCAGGAGAAAGGACAGGCATCAAGCAATTACATCTTATACATCCCAACATTTAAGTAGCCAGATTCTATAGGATTTGCATGATTTCTATAACAGTCAAAGCCTTTTCCAAGATTAATTTTTTTTTTCTTCATGAAATATATCTAGATATATGCCATTTAGTTCCAGACCTCTTCCAATGATTTGACCCATCGTTTTCTTTGACCTTTCTCTTCCTCTAACTATTTGACTATCCACCGTCTTCTTTACCCTCCTTACTGTTCAACAAGCGTTCTTCAAACATGCCTAAACCAGCTAAGTGGAGATTCTGTCATGTTTTCCTACTATGGGTACCTTGTTTCTCCCTAATGACTTCATTTCTAATCTTATTTTGTCTTGTGTGGCCACGCATGTAAGGTAACATCACCATCTCTACAACAATGCAGGTCTAGTGGTTGTGTTTTAAAAAGGTTTCTTTAAGCTCGAATGATACTTTTCTATTACAAATTACCTCTACTACTTGAATCCTTTAGTTCACAAAACTAAAAAATTACCTTCTGGAACTTGACTTGGGTCTTCCCCACATGAGAAACATGCCTTACAAATAAAGGATGCCAAAGAACCATCTGTTACAATTAAGAATGCTCTGGTTAATACTTTAAAGCATTTACAAAATAACAAAAGACATATAGAAAAAAGAGAGCAAGAAATGTTACCATTTTTTCCTTGGAATATCGGTCGAAAGTGAAATTTATTTGCTTCAAGCATCCTTGGAACCTCTTTACCAGAATCCGAAGCTCTAATAAAGAGAACTTCAATATCCTTCATGCTTGAAAAGAAATTCTTAGGAGTGACTTTATTTTCACTGTGATTCTCTTTCTCCGTTGATTTATTTGCTTCAGGTGGAAGCAAAGCTACCATAGGCACTTTCTCTGATGGAGATGAATTAGGAAAGTTTCCCTTCTCGCTTACCAATTCAACTTCAGAAACTGAATCCCCTTTCACAGGCAAACCATTTGCTTGAACATGGTTGTTAGCTCTATTTAGATTTTCAAATCTCTGAACTAGAGTTTCTGCAGTAGGCTCTTCGTCAAATTCATCCTCAGAATCCCGAGAGCCTTCGCTTCCACAAGAAGAAGCCTTCTCTTCATCATCTTCCAACTCAGGAATTCCTTCCTCCTCACCATTCCCTTTATGATGAGGCGTGCCATTCGGTTCTTGAAAAGAAAATTGATGATCAACAGGATTAAAAAGACCGAAGAAATCCCATTGTGGAGTTCCATCAGGAACAGAAGAGTCTTCAAATGCTTCTGTTTCGGACATTCTACTTCCATTTTGTGCAATGCCTGATGACGTTACCGTCGCTATAACAGGTACAGGTGGTTTTTCTTCGACTTTTTTAGAGGAAAAACTACCAAATTTCATATGATTAGCATGGAACTTACTAGAACTAGGAGGAGATGGTGTTGTATTGAAGTTGTGTGTTTCCCCTGCATCGATGTGTTGTGACATAGATGATGAAGACTGTGACATTGCCTTATCAGTTAAAGCAAGTGCTTCTGGTGTTGCATTAGTATATAAGGAAGACTCAGAGTGAGGTTCAGGTTCTGTGAATTTACTAAGAGCTGTTCCTACAATTCTCAGTGACTGAACATATGAAATATGTGCAGCTGCTAGTGAGCAACGGCCATCAAGCGCTTGCCTAACAAATTTCTTCCTTTCGCGGCACAGTCGCAGCGCCTTATCCTCCTCCATTTTGGAGCTTGAAGCTCCCATTTTCCCAAATCTAAATTACCTTTTTTGGCCTTTTCCCTTTATGCAAATCCTAGACCTTGATTTCTATCTGCATATTTATTCAACATCAAATCTATATTAGATAAAATCAATACTGGAGGCAAAATCAATTCTACTTGAGCCTCCTCCAAAAGTGGAACTAAAATTTATTTTAGTTAAAAGTGACTTGAATGTAAAGTGGTTTATGTTTAGATATAGAAGTGAGTTGAACAAGAAGTTTGAGTCAAAAACTACAAATCTTAGCTTCAAGTTAGAATCAATTCAGGAGACAATCAATTATACTAAGAAACATCCAAACATGTCAAATTCAATTATACATCTATAGAATCAATGTTGGTACCTCCAAAAGTGGAACCATGTACATTACAAGCCTAGTAACAATTGCTACAAAAAAAATACATATCATTACTTCATAACTATCTTTGTCTCTTCATATGCACATAAATTACGTTCTTTTAGTAACACATTATAATAAACAAATTGAGATAATAAGGGTCATTATATGAAATGTCACTATCAATTTTCAAATGAAATTACAAGCAAATACAAAATGCATCTAAGGAACATGTTAAAGAAAACAATGTTAGTGAAATCATTACAACATCAAACACTACCAGAAGTTGTTGAAGTAAACCAAACTCAAAACTTCAAAACATTCAAACAAAAAAACACTGTTCAAAACCCAATGTGAGGCACAGTGTCTCTAGAGATGCGGATAAAGGAATGAAATTTAACATTAAAAAAGGAAACTTTCAAGAAAAAGAAAGATAACCCAACATCAAAAATCAATTAAAGAAAGTGGGAAAAATTTTATTTATTAAAAAAGAATTTGGATCAAACCCAAAAACAGTTTTTTATAGAAAGAACAAAGAATATACCCAAAAAGCAAAAATCACAGTGAAGCAAGAAAAAGTAGGGAAATTTGGTGGGTACCAGAGTGTGCACATTGAGAACTTGGATTTCAGAGAATGATTGAAAGATATAAGATTTGAAGACAAAGAAGAGAATTTTTCAGAGAAGAGAGAGAAAAATGGAATGAATCTGTTCACTCCATTGCTGGCTACTACCATGCAAAAGAAAACATAGAAGACACAGACATCTCACCGTGGTTTGTGGGTCCCATTTCCATGTGGGATAACCTTTTGCTACAGTGGATTGTAGAATCTAAAACATCCAACACGACACTGACACGAACACATCTAATATCGGTGAAATTTAAAAAAAAAATCATATACATATATATATATATATATATCAGTGTCGTGTTGATTTTAGACACTAAAAAAAATTACATATATCGATTTTAGACATAAGACATGCATTTCATTTGAGGTGTCCATGCTTCAAAGTAGTAGGTGCATAAATAATATCATAGTGGACTCAAAAAATAAATAATGTACTATCTTTTTCTTGTTGAAGCATCTAATTTCCATAATTGAATTTTGTTTTCCAATGAGAAAAGTGGACATGATTTGGATCTCACAAGCAAGTACTCATTATTAGGTTGAAATAAGTTTGAAAGTTTTATGAATGTACTAATTTCTTATTTATCAACAAAAAATATTACATTTGTAGTGAAATTTGAACTCATATTAGTATCAATTATGAGTCGCATCCTTTCTGGCTAATCTAAAATTTCCTTTTTATAAAAGTGTATACATTTAATTGTTCTTCATTTTAAAATGTAGTAAAATAGTTAAGTATAAATATTTATAAATCGTCAAGAGTATATTAGATTGCATTATAGTACACTGGTCTATCAAATATTTACTTCTCTCAATAGGAGGAACTTGACGTGACAAAATGATTAACATAAAAATTGTATAAATATCTTAAATAATTTACGGTATCGTTATTAAGGTATCCTATTATCATTATGATAAGGTGCCTCTGAAATCTAATACACCCAAAAAAATCATAAAGAAATCTTTGATTCTGGCTGCCACCTAAATAGATCTTGAAAGTACAGGCCAACGGAAAAATAATGTTATTTTTTTTAGTGAATTTTCACTTTTTTTTGGTTGAATAAGAAAGGAATATTCCCTTAATCTCTTTGCATGCATGTTTCTTTTAAATATTGGTACTTCTGAATTCTTGTTTAAGAAAAGACAGAATACAATGTGGAAAGATAGGAAAAATTCTATATTTTTTCCTGGAAAACCTTTTTCCATCCACGTAAAATCTCATAATCTAATTTATATCTTTATGAAACTTCATATTTTAAAAGTAAAGAAAACTTTATTTATTTCCCCTAAAAAAAAATATTACTTGTTTTTCTCTGCTCAAAAACTTTATTTGTTGTGCATGTCACTGTCAAGCTTTATACGACTATATAAGATGTCGAATTTCAGCTACAGCATGGGTCATCAAGTTAGTCCACGTAAGAATGACACACATTGACCTGGATTCAGGTCTGGCCTGTGGACAAATCTATTTTGGACTTTTTATGGTATGAAAGTGATTTTTTAAATAAAAGAGCAACAAAAAAATAGATAATATTTATCTCACAGGTTTCTTAGTAAAATAAATGTTTAATTACACTTTTGGTCCTCGTATTTTTACCAGCTCGCGAAAATGATCTTGCCTCTTTCAAATCAAATAAAATTGTCCTTAAATTATTATGTTTTTGCAGTTTTAGTCCTACCCCTATTTCCACCTCCAAAAATGCACAATTCACCACCTGCAACAAACTCTAACTATTCACCATCATCGTTTAGAGGCTTAAGTCCACACTGAAATGAGAATTTTGGATGATGGTGAACTGTTGGAGTTTGTTGCAGATGGTGAACTGTGCATTTTTTTAGGTGAAAATAGGGGGTAAGATTAAAACTGCAAAAAACATGATAGTTTAAGGATGGTTTTGTTCGATTTAAAAGAGGTATGACCATTTTCGTGAGCTGATAAAAATGCGATGACCAAAATTGTAATTTATTATACAGCTTTTCAAACCAAATTCAAGTATCGCATTCTAGTCAAAAGAAAAAAAATTATAGCTTCATAGCCAAAGGCCAAATCTATTTTGGATTTTTTTTATTAGCAAAATTTATTAAAAACCAAATCTCTACATAAGACAATAAGAGACCGATAAGACATAAACTACATAGTAAATAGCGTCGTATAGAAGTGAAACATCCAAAATAAAATCCAAACACCATATATCGTAAACACCAATAAAAACATAGCTCCAATGAAGGCTACCACCAACACCAATGAAAACAAACTTTCAAACCCAAAGTCAACACTAAAACCCAAACAAACCCCCACAAATCGGTGTAAACCAAAACCCCTTCAAAAAACCATCGTAACTGCCAAAAACCCCAACTACAACACCTCACCTTCTCATCATCACATTTGAGCCCAATTAATTGTCCGAAAATGAGTTGTTCCACCACTCATTCAGATTTCACCACCAATCAACCCCAGTCGGAAAAGACATTGATAACAAATGTGACATTGTAGAAACTTTTTTCTAGAGATGTCATTTGACTTTACACTCTTTTTGCTTTCATGGGGTGTATTTTTATAAGGAATCTAGTTTATAATATGTCATACTTCTTTAGAATTTTTGCCTTTTAATTAGAAGATATGCAATGACACAAAAAATAAGCATTTCCTTTTGCTACCTTTCACTGTAATTTTTTAACATGGGCTAATTTGTATTACTTTTTAGCCTTTTGCATATAAATATCTCATTTCATTTTAATATTTGTTCTTCCTACTATCCGTTTCTATCTGTCCTTCCTAATACATGTTTTGACATGTCTATTTCCATCTAAATGGTCCAAAAAGTAAACACTTCACCATAAGGGAAGGCAATAGGCTTGACCATAGAGCATTATGTGTTACATTTGTAAATATTTACTTATCTTATAAATATCTTTTGAACGGCAAATGAAAGAATTTATTGAACTGTCTACTATACAAAGTTTAGTTCAAAACTAGACATGAAAAATAGACCTTGTACGTAATGATAAGTAGAAAAACGAAAATGAAAGATAAAAAACTGGCAAAAAGTAATAAGATACAATATGATAAGAAAATGGGGATCAAAATGACATAAGTGGGGATCGGTGATGATTCTTGAAGACACCAACAAAAAGAAAAAAAGTGGTGGGAATGTCACAAAGTCTCACTGTTTATTGTGAGATCGTTGACTTAGTGTTTTATTTATATTTTTAAGTAATAAAATCCACACCGCACAACATGACAATAATCCATTGAAATGTCAATCAAATATTACCAAATTTCGTTCCTATGAATAAAATGTTTTAATTATCTAATTGAACACCACAAGATTTATTTATTTATTTTTTTGAAAGAATATTTTATAAACTTATAAATTTAGAGTACATATATTATTAAGATATTTCTTTCTTAACTAAGTTTACATGTACCTATTTAAATTAAATTTAAGTTAACCTCAACAATGTTAATTAACGTTGTTCGTGTTGCACCATTAAATAATTGTGTTGTAAAATGAATAACATATCAACGTTGAACAACAAGATAAAAAATAGAAACTCTAGCATCATTGAAAAAGAAGAAGAAATTCAACGACTTATATGCAATAGAGTATGGATGAAAGATGTTTTGATTCACTCTTTAATCTTCTATAGAGATTGATTGAACATCCATTATTGTTTGTGGGTGAAAGATGGTGAAATTTTAGAGTGACAATGAATGAAATCAATGTTTTAAGGAAATTTATATAAAAAGACAATTTTGGTATTATCATAAAATTTGAAGTAAATGTGGGTGTAACTAGACATAAATGGGATGTGAATAGAAAAAAAGTCTATTAGTGTTAGAGTACATAATTTTATTTTATTTTATTGTGAAGAATCGTGTTAGAGTTCATCTCTTATTTATAAATCTTAACTGGTCAAGTTATATTTAACCCTAATTCTAACCTAAATATTTCTCTCCTTTCTCCACGCAATTAATACTCTTAAATCATCTTGCTAATTTGAAAATCGAATTTGAATTCTCACATGGTATTAATGTCATTACTTTAGATGATTCGTGTTTAATGCTATTTATAAATCTTAACCGGTCAAGCTATACTTAACTTTAATTCTAACCTAAAAATTTCCCTCATTTCTTCACGCAATTAGTACTCTTAAATCATCTTGCTAATTTGAAAATCGAATTTGAATTCCCACATGTTATTAATGTCACTACTTTAGATGATTCATGTTTAATGCATAATAACATCTATCCCACCCATTTTGATCAATTTCAACGTAATCATTAACATCTATTTCCATCAACATTAAAGTGTCATTCTTTTTCCAATGCATATCATGGCACACTCAATAGATGTATGGATTATCAAAGGTTACAACATTTCCACAGCTTATTCACAAAGCATTTGCATTAATTAGTTGGTAAGCTTTTTATCTCTTATTCTTTTATTTCTCATATCATCTTCATCTTTGTTAATAAGCTCTTTAGTGCTCTCTCTCATCATTGCAAACCACACACACACAAAAATGATCCCGAGTTCTTGACATCATGCTCTAAACATCTTTTGAAGGTTGTCTTCACTATAGATCTGGAATACGTCTTACTGTATTTTATTTTATTTTTTGCTTTTGAATAGAGAAAAATGAGTTTTCCAATTTGAGTTTTTCACTTTTCAGCAGAAATCATCTTCACCATCTCAATTGATTCTTCAAATCAGGCATCAAAATCGTTTATGAGAGGGAAATAATGAGATTTACTCTAAACTTTTATATAATTGAGTTTATTTTGAGATTTGTGTTTAAAACTTCTCTAAATATATCTTTTTTTTAAATTATCTAAATATATGACAGACATGTAATCATTTGCTTTTTTTTTCTTTCCAAGTTTTTTGCAGAATAGTGAGGCACTGTATTAGTTGTTGTCAGTGAGGCACTGCTACTTTTTTATTTCGCATGAAGAGCAAATGAAGTCCTTTTTTAGTCTTGATCCACTTAAAGACTAGATTGGTGGAATTAAATCAACAAGTAAATGAAAGTTTTGCACAAACATAACATGCATAAAAAAATTTCATTAATACCTTTGCATCTCAGGATTTTACTTCGAGTAATTATAATATTTATGTATATTGGTTTATGTTCTTCCTATATTGATTACAATTTTTGGAGAGAAAAAAACATATGTTAAATGTATGTAATATACTCCACACGTTGTAATTATAAGTTTTCTATGAAAAAAAATTGTGTTCCTACGTAAAGGTTCCTATGGGAGTTTTTTTTGTTTTTGTTTTCAAGGGATAGATAAATGTGAGTTGTATTTATTATTTATATGTTAAATAGATGCAATATGCTCCACATTTTGTAACTATAAGTTCCCTTCGAATCCCTAAAAAAAATTCCTTTTTAAAAAATGTATATGTAGATATTATTAAGCCTAAATTTTAAATGAACATTTTTGTAAACAACCAATTTTACTATGTTAATAGTTAGAATATGAAAATCACTTTTGTTTCTTCAAAAAAAACAAATCTTAAAATCACTTTTTAAATCTTCCATTTTTTTTTTACAAAACACTAGAGATATATATTTTAAATTTAATTACGGGTCAAATCTACGATGTGATATACTTTATTCTTATTCTTATAAATTATAGTTGCCATGACCCTTTCAACAAAAAATAAACAAACTGTAACCCTACTATTTCGAGAGAGAAAAAAAGTTATAACCCTATTATGTAGAAAAAGTTGTAACCCTAGCTATGGGCACGCCGCAGCCTTAATCTATTTTTGTTTTCTTCCATCGCACCTTGCATCATAGCCTGATTAGTAATCGTGTATTAACTCTACAATGGCTTCCATTTCTGCCGCTCCAAACAACATCGTTGCAAAGGTGAGCAAAAATTATATATATATGATGAAGTTGTCTTCTCCATTTTATCAAAACTTCCTGTTAAATCTTTTCAATGCGTACGTAAAATCATGGTCCCTCTTGTTTCAAGACTCTCGTTTCATGACCATGTTCCGCAACAATTTTTTATATAACAGTCATGATTCATCACTCCTTCTACAAGCGTATTTACCGTATAATGTGGATAACACGTATTTTACTGAGTTGTATTCTCTTTTTGGAGAGAGATTTGAGAATATGACCAAATTAGATTGGCCGAATATATCTCATGATCAAATGGAGCCACATTATTTTAATCTAGATCCTGATCAAGATGACCCTTCTGATTTTGAGTTTTTTGGTTTTACTAGTATTAATGGCATACTTTGTCTCCTTAGATCTTATGATTTTCCAAAAGTTATAAAAGTTGTATTGTGGAACCCAGCCACCAAGGGATTCAAGATCATTCCTCCCAGTTCTGTTGAACTGTGTCTTGTTCAGCCGCATTTTCGTTGGTTTGATTTTTGTGTTTATGGATTTGGTTACGACCATGTTACAGATGACTATAAGGTGATTCGCTATGTAAAATTTCAGTCATCCTTACCACCACATGATTTACAAACTTTAAGGGAGATATAGCTTGAAAGGTAACTCTTGGCGTACACCTAATTTTGATATGCCTACTTCCTACCTAAGCGACAACAATGTGTACATGAATGGATTGTGTCATTGGTTGCATGAAGAACAAAACTTATCATTTGAAGTATCTTTGGTTTCATTTGAGTTAAGCAATGAGACTTTCTTAATCACACCAATACCTTGCATAGGTGATGATTTTGGTTCTTCGTTTCCTTCGAGAGCACACTTAGCGGTGTTAAATGGATTGATCGTGTTGATGTTATATCGTCATCAGACAATTACTTTTCACATATCGATTTTAGGGGAACTTGGTGTGAAAGAATCATGAACCAAACTCTTCATTGTCGGGCCTTTGCCTTATGTTCAACTTTCTATTGGGTTGGGAAAGAAGGCTTAAATATTCTTCCCAAGAAGCTCAGACAATAAATTAACTTGGTTGGATTTAGGTACTCACAAGGTTGAGGAGTTTGGTGACAAAAATGGAGACGCTTCAAGTATGTATATTACCAGGAAAGTCTTCTTCCAATCGAAGGAATAGATAATTAATCATTTTTCTTAGGTACATGATTGTGATTATTGGGATTTTACCTTGTATACAAAATGACTTGTCAATTGCACATGTCACAATCATGTATTTCTAATTGCCTAGGCTATTTAGTTTCCTCTCTTATTTTCATGCACTTTCCTCATTGTAGTGTTAGAACCTAGTAATGTTATCATCTTCATACGGGTATGAAGTCCAATGTTAATACAATGATCTTTCTTTTTAAGTCTTTATATATTCTACTGCCTATTAGAATCTCTGCAGCTGACAAGGTTTTTCTTTTTCCATTTTATACTTTACATAGATAGAGCCAAGTTCAAGTGTTTCTATTTTAACGCTGAAGTTTAATTTATTGTATACATTTTTTTTTTAACAAATCAAAATGATATACATTTAATACTTGAATAATGTTTTCTACATGTTTTGTTTAATCTCTGATATTTTCTTTCTCCAGCTCCAGCATGATCAAAGCGTACCAAACATACATACATGTTTTGCTTTTATCCATACCTTCAATTAAAGTTTCTTACAATTGAAGTTTGTTTTTTTTTTTTTTTTAAATTACAAGTCATCTAAAAAAGTCATATGAAACTTGTGCATTTCAAAGAAATCTTGTCTTCTAAAGAAACTTGCTTTCATTTAGTTTATTTATTTTTGTATGGAGGAGTTTATTGTTAATTTGATTCCTTCATTCAAGAATTTAGTATATCTCTTTTTTTGGTTTTCTGCTACACTATAATGTCACGCATCCTCTTCCTCATGAAACACAAACACAAACACCGAATACGACACTAACACGTTGATATTAGTATTTTTTTTAGAAAATGACACTATTCATTGTAATCATATGTGTCGGACACTGAGACATACCTTTGATCAAAAGTGTTAGTGTTGCAGAGACCTCATGTCATATAGTAAGTAATGTTTGCCATAACTCTGATGTGAAAAACCCAGTCTTACGTCTCGTAGTAGTAGAAAACAAAGTTGCACTATAAAGCAAAATAGAATCAGTTGCTTTTGCTAGAGGTTACATTTTTATGTTTGATAGAATAGAGGGAATTGGTTGTAACAATTGAGTAGTGTGACTTGTAATTTTGGTGATCCAATACAAAACAAATTGTGCTTGTCTGACGTATCTTCTGATGTGATATATGTTTTTGGTCGAACACGATACATGATTTCGGATACGATACGTATTGAATACGGCGATACGTCACTTGTTGAAAAATATAGAATACCATACGTTTAAAATACATATACAAAATTCAAATAAAGTTGTAAACATTAGTTAAAAAATTTAAACTAAAATTAACAAAAACTCAAGAAATGGTGAATTTCAAATTAAACTTTATTTAATTATTTTTTATAAATGGATTAAACAAATTCCACTTGAAACTCAAATTTACCGACGGAATACATGTTTTCATTAGTTAAATAGGCTAACTAATTATCAATTTTTTGTGTGACCATAATTTTTTTTTGTTGAAGAGGTTTGTTTGTACCATAAAGATGGTAACATGATATTATTGTGAGTATAACTTAATTGTTTAGGACATCATATTATAGAGGGAATGGTTGACTTCAAACTCGAATTTTCAATTTATATTTATTTAAGATAGTAAATTTCTAACTGTTAGACTATTTAAAATAAATTTGATCCTCTTCTTTCCCTCGTTCTCTCCTTCTCCCTCATTCCATAATTTGTTTCTATCTTTCTCTTGATCTTCTCTCTTAGTGACTCAGAGAAGGAAGGAGAGGATCCAAATCCATAAATCGTAACTTGGACAACACCACCATCACAGGAGCTTCACACCAGAACGTTAATGCCGTCATGGTGTCCTTTCCTTCAAAGGTTAGTCTTTTGTTCTTATGTTACCATGTTTATTCTTTAACTCACTAAAGTTTCACTTTTTATTTTAAATCCTAACTTCTTTTTTTCTTATATAGATCGATGCAGCTTCACTTCATTGATTTTTGTTGGTTTGTTTTTGACTCGATCCACCGTAATTTTCTTGATTATGAGTGTTTGATGTTGGAAAGATATCCCCCATCAAACCATGCAAGCTGCTGTCTCAAGATAACATCATGTGTAATTTCGGTAAGAAAGTTTCCACTGATATGATTCTGTGTTTTGAACTCAACTTTCTTTCTCCATAACAATCTCACCACATAATCATGCTTCTCTCTCTTTAGTCCTCTTGCAAATTTTTGTTCATTGAACCTACTACATGTATCACTTTTAGCCTTTGTTTGGTATCACGGTGAATATGTGAATCACAGTGATCCACCGTGATTTTGCAGAATCTTGATTCTGACATACACATTGTACTTTGTAGCTTCTGCAAAATCATGGTGGATCATAGTGATTCTGAGATACACATTGTGATGCCAAACATGCACGGAGTATAGAAAATATTATCAAGTTGAATGGATGATCGTTTTATTTTATATCTTTGTTATTAATTTTAATCTGTGACGCCCAGTTGAATAGATTGGTTTGACTACTACAACTTTCTATCTGATGGTAATCTTTTTGCTTATGTGCTTGAGCAGCTCAAAGGTTTGTACTTGACAAAATTGAGAGATAAAAAATGGTATGTTTTACTTACGAATTTCACGTCGGGTTATATTTTGTTGCTTTATGCATCCTCACTTGCAAATACAACTGTAGTCTGCCTTGGGATATACAACCAATGTGCCTGTAATTTTTATTTTTTTTCTCTTTTGGTTTTTCGTAATTGTTTTATACATATCTGTGTTAATCATGTAACTGTTATTGTAGGGTGACGATTCTAGTCTGGAGAGTGACATTGATTGGAATCGATGAGCGAAAGATCGAGAACTTTCATTCCTCAATTTCAGCTGTTCCAAATGGACAGACTATTAGTGCTAGGTCTACAGAGGTAAACTATTATGTGCCTTTTTCTTTTCGGAAGTTATCTTTGTGAGCAGTTTAATGTTACAAAACTAGCAGACCAATTTCCTGGAAGTTAATAATGCATATACGCCGCTGACTTAAGGAATTGGCAACCAACTAAAAGTGGATAAACCAAAAAATTGACTAACCTATCAGGTCATTGCAGAAAAAGAAGCTATGAGAATTGAGAAGTAGTTTAATTATGTATAATACATATTTCAATTTTGATTTTCTGGATTATATACATTTACTGATTTCCGATTTCATTATAGCTAGTTCCTCTTGAATGAAGTTTCTTATTTATATAGCTATTGAATTGATGGTTTATCCAATCCAATTACCTATAGCTGAAAGTATTTTAAACCTAATGCATAATCACATGCATCATTAAGCTAAATGCATATAGAAGTATGATTCTGAATAGAAATGGAGTCTCTTAGATACTGACATATATTTTCCTTTCCTTGAAGGTAAGCTCATTTGCAGGTCCATCTAACACCAAGGTGTTTGACCAGTGACCACTGCATCAATATGGGATTTCCTGGAGAATTGGTTTCCACATTAATTCAGCAATATATCGACTGTGATTTCCTTGATTATTAGTGTTTGAGGTGTACGAGGATATCCACCAAACAAACCATAGAAGCCATCGAAAATGACATCTATGTCAAAATCACAGTAAGAAAGTTTTTATCTTATGATGATGATTTTGTTTTTTGAACTCAATTGACACAATATTATTTGAAATCCAATATTTGATTTCGAAGAATATGACTTTAATCTTCAATATGTTAAGATGATGCCTAATAAATTTGATTTAGTTCCAAACCACCTTAAACACACACCAAACTAAACAAACAAAGAAACATAGATCCCTTCAATGTTTAAGTTTTTGATTTGGAATGACTGTGACCACTCATCATTCCTTCAATTTTTATATCACTTCCTGCTTATTCCAATTGTGTTTCTAGTTTAAGGGTACTCAAACTCATTCTGCTTGTGTTGATTTGGAGTATCATAAAGTTGAACCTTTTATTTATTAAGAAAAGATTCTATTACAATGTTATGTTGTTTAAAATACTTTACAACTACATTTTTTTCATAACAAGAATAAAATATTTTAATACACGCGATTGAGTTTTTTTTCTCTCATACTTATGTTTATTCTTTTATATTTGATATTAATTTTCCTATTTTTGTGTTTGAAGGTAGAGATGTTGATTACTGACACCATTTGTTGTCATATTCTTTTTGGTTGCTATGGATGGAGGTGATCAACATAATCACTGAAGGATGCAAAGGGTTGAATGAAAGATTTGTTTGTTTATTGTACATGGTGTTCAATGAAATTGGTAGATTTGAATTTATTTATGGCCTTTACTGCAAAATGTGTACCTGATAAGTATGGTTAACTTAGAGGATTTGGATCCTGGTTTTGTACACTTTCTTCTCCAGATTGTAAATGAAAATAGTCTCTAAGTGACAAAATTTATATATTAATCATGCATAGTGATAGTGGTATTATGTTTAGTTATTATACCTTCCCCATGTTTTTCTTCACAATAATTTTTAATCCTTATAAGCTCATCAGTTTCCTTATAATGTCACACATGTATTGAATCGAATTATACATCCTTGCAATGTACTTAAAGTCATCAAAGAATTGTCCAGCTTATTTAACACAGAAAATATATTGAACCAAAACAGAGAAACTATGATAGGTTATAGGATAATGTGTTAAAATCATGAACTCACAACAGCATCACAGGTATATGTCCAATATATGAAGCATGCTACAAATTGTGAATTTAAAAGGATTACAAGCATTTATACAAAAGTTAGATACTCACTTGTAAAGATATCATAAACTAAATACTAGTCGACTATGTACTACAAAAATATGGTAAGGTTGAATCAGAAAGTAAATACTTGTAGCCATAAGTAGTTGAAACAAAGATTAAATTTATTGATAACATCCTTGATGGAGCATTCATTGATAAACTAGCTATTAGTAAAGCAAATAAGAATAAACAAGTTGTTGAACCTTTAGTTTATATTGAATCAAATGGCTACAAATTGAGGACAATTTTACTAAATGAAAAATTATAGCACATTTTCAAGCTTTAAATTCTTCTATTTTGCTGCATTAAAAAAATAAAACAATTAGAGATGACGATACATACACTAATAATCACTTTATGACTTATCTGAATTTGAACTCCTTGGTCCGTTCTTTGTGTTTACAAATTCAAGCTCTTAGCACTTGTATGTCTCAAGATGTGAATATAGCCGATCAAAAATCTTACTCGAGTATATTTTTTCTTGGTAAAATAGGAAGAAAATCAATATGAATATAGTCAATAGTTCTCACTGTTTGATCTCACTCCCTATTATATTGGGAAGAGAATACACTTAGGTTAGGATTCTACACTTTATCAGATGGATGCATAGATTGTCACTTTTATATACAATTAAATCTTTGCATTTGACAATGTATCTTCTTCCGGAAAAGTAATTTAGAAACATCTCAGAGAAGAAGAACGACGGATACAGATACAGTACGGTCTACAACGGCGGATAGATGAAAAAGGGACATTGATCAATGATTATAAGGTTTGCATGGAATTGGAAAAAGGAGGAGGTTCATTTGCATCCTCCAAACTCAAGGAGGAAACACTCTTGTTTCCAATTATTTATTTTGTGAACATGAATGCAAGTAATGTTAGTCATAGGCAAACTAATGATCTTAGATTCTCAGCCCTCTCCGGTCTTTATTCTTGAAGTTTTCAAAATTTTGCTTTTATAATAAATACACATAAGTTTGAAAATATTAATGGTGGGAATCACTACATACTTTTTGTATTTATCTCTCACCAAATGACATTATCCATTTATTTTAAGCAAATGATCAATAGGACTTATACTTTTTCAAAATAAAAATTTAATTGATATATATATATATATATACACACACACACTAGATTTTTGACCCGTGCTCCGCTCGGGTTTATTGTAAATGGATTGACATACGAATAATAAAATGCAATATATAAATGGTAACGGTGAAAAAATAAGTTGTAAGGTCACGCCTTTCCATTTGCAAAGCTATGATTTTTGTGTTGTGTGTGAAATTTTTACACGGTTTAAGGGTTTTTTTTTTAGAGAAACACGTTTAGGGCTTGGTATATATAACCAAGTTTACATGGAAATTAAGGTAGCCGAGTTTGCATGGAAATTAGGGTATTCTGTTTGTAAACGTATTAAATAAGTGTATAAAATATAAAAAGGCAACAGGATAGGAATGAAATAAAGGCATGAAATTGGTTCAAAAAAAAATGTATAAAATATTGTCAAAAAAAATACATGAAATTAGTGCGATGAATTTTCCTAGTATTGTGTATAAAATATTGTCAAAAAAAAAGGCAAAAGGATAGCAAAAAAAAAAAGGCAAGGATATGAATGAAATTGGTGTCATCCATTTTTTTAGTATTAAATAAGTGTACAAAATATTTCCTTAAATAAGAAAGTGTACAAAAAATTGTCAAAACAAAAATCCAAAAAAAAAAATATAAAATAGAAGGCATCAAACGTGATCATTGATATGCTCATAATTAGGTTAAATAATTGCAAACCTAATAAAGCAAATGAGCGGGAAAAAATTAGATTAAATTGCTGCAGACCTAACAAAATTAATAAAGGATATATATATATATATATATATATATATATATATATATATATATATATATATTGTTTTGAGATTATATGTTCAATATTATCTATACCTATATATAAAGATAATACATAGCCTTAATGTAGCATTTTTTCTTCCAATTATATCCTTCATTTAATTGTGTTAAGTGTTAACCATTTTATCTTTTTTATAGCATTGTTTAAAATTTTAATTAAAAATTAATCAAATTAAATTATGATAGGAACAATCCCACACTGATAGGAATAATATCTTATTCGAGAAATTTAGTCATAAAAATATCTTATTGAAAAAGGACATTTTGATCCATAAAAAGAGTTTATTTTGACCTTTTTAACTAAAATTATTTGAGTGTTGTGTATGTTAATTTATTTATTTTAAGTAAAAAGAGGTGCAGATGGTGAACCAATTGCAACACCTTTAAAATATATAAATAGAAAGAAACAAAAACAAAAGGAGAAGGGGGCATAAACCAAAACCTTCTCAGACAAGAAAAAAACAAAATAAGAAAAACAAAGCAAATAAGAAATAAAAAACCCAAAGATAGGAAGGAAAGAACGAAACCCACTGATAGTACTACAGAAATCTTCCCTTAGAACAAGTGGTATGAACTTGAAAACTTTTCTGCGTATTTTTCTTCTTTCTCTTATACCACGTACAGTAATATAAATATGCAATCAAGTGCTTCCAATATAATTTCCACGGTGGGATAATTATGGTTTATCTTTTTCCAAGTTCCTATTTTTTCTAGGGTTAGGAAAACGATGAGGGGACGTAATTTAAAATTTGGTCGTAAAGTAAGTATTATAATCTGACTAATAATTATTTCATATATGAGTTGAACTTGAATTCTCTTGAACTATTTATTTTCAGGTGTAGCTCATTAACCACTTTAGTTCAATCATTTTATTAGTATAAAGATATGTTAGTCCTAATATATGTTTTTGTGTTAAATATCTATAAAAAAATCATTCTATCGAAAAATATGTACATTTCAAATAAAAAATATATATGAGAGAGTAAAATAAAATTTCCAATTAAACTCCAACTTAACTCCATATTAGAATATTATTTCCAGGTTATGCTAATAAAAAAAGACTTTAAAAAAATAATGGAAGGTTTGTCATGAAAAATCTATATATAATTAATTTCCATCTCTACGAGGCCATCATGGAATTTTGTTTTAAGTTACCTAATAAATATTGTTGGAAAGTAAGTCAAACTAATTTTTTTTGTCAAATAACCTAGTGGCTAGAGCTCACACATTATAAATGTGGAGAAGTGGGGTGTCATGGATTCGAACTTCTTCCCCTGCATAAATTATGTAATGTCTCTACCAATTGAGCTAAGGTCACAGGGACATTAAGTCAAACTAATTATCATCAAAATATATAATTTATACTATAATAATAATAATAATAAAACAAATATTGTATACAAGAATTATTTTAAAAATATTCTTTAAAAAAAACAAATCTAATATAGAATTTTTCTTTTGAAAGACTAATATAGAAAAATCTTAAAATCAATTAATTTGATGAGTGCGAGTTCCTCCATTTAGGCAATGCTCCATTTAGTTCATTTATGATCTGGATGAATGACATGTGGCAAAAAAACATTCAACATTCAACCAATGAGATTAAAAGTTAAAATATATTTCTTTGTTGAATAAAAAAAATCACAGACCGCGTGTTCTCACAAAGGAACCTCATCGTTCCCTCTTCTCCTTCCTGTTCATCCAGAGTTCAAGTATGCTCCATTTAAGGAGCTATCCATTTATTCCATTTAGGTACCTGGATGCATGACATGTGGCAAATAAATTGGCTGTGATTAAAAGATCAAAATTAAAGGTTTTTTTAATAAAAAAAAACAGATAACAGATGAAACGTGTTTGTTCGTTTCTTTTCCTCTTCCAAGTGCTCGCTCGCCGCCGTCAAGGGTTGTGCACTTGATCGTCAATCATCATGCAATTTTTTTCCAATAATTTGTTTTGATTTGTATGCAAATTAGATTAATACAATCAATTATATACAGGCAGTGATTAGTGTAACCAATTCATATAAGAATTTTGGAATCAATATGAGATAAGTATGTTTTATTGGAGTTTTGCAATTACATGTCAGTATTTCCGGAGGGTGAGGGGCAGTGCAAGGCAGCGTTGGAGGTAGAGGGACGGCAAGGAGCAGCGGTTGAGTAGAAGAGGGATGGAATGAAACTGTGATATTTACAGAGTAACAGAGGAAAGAGAAGTAACCGTCTCCTCTGTTTCCTATTTTATTTATTAAATAAAATTAAAAAACCTTTAATTTTGATCTTTTAATCACAGCCCTTGAATATTTATTTGTCACATGTCATACATCTAGGTACCTAAATGGATAGCTTCTTAAATGGAGCATACCTGAACTCGTTCATCGACCCTTTTGTCAAAATCAGATTGAATGGAGCAACTTCATGATTGAACAAAAAATTATAAACCAAGAACAAACTTTGCAGTTTTGATTTTGAAAAGCAACAATCCCTTGATCTGGAACAGTAGCAGCGGCGATGAACTAGTTTGTTACGGCGGCAGCGGCGAGAGAGAGATTAGAAGAATGGCAGAGAGGTGATGAGAGGAAGAAGGGTGACACCGTGATTGAAGGAGAGAAGCGGCGACGGGGTGGAGGTTGGCGGTTTGCTATGAGAAGAAGAGGGAAGAGAGATTAGAAGAATGGCAGAGAGGTGATGAGAGGAAGAAGGGTGACACCGTGATTGAAGGAGAGAAGCGGTGACGGGGTGGAGGTTGGCGGTTTGCTATGAGAAGAAGAGGGAAGAGTAGTTGGTGCATACCACCGCAGAGGAAGAGAGGTGAGCTATGAGGGAAAGGCAAAAGTTATGGTGCATAAGTCATTTCCTTATGCATTGTGCATAAACATTTTACAACCATTAGATCTAGTGTACACGTATAATAATCTTAGGCTTCTCTCTAATTTAAACTTAGAGAGAAAAGTTCTCCCTTCTCTCTTCAAACAAACAGTCCGACGGTGATGATGATGAACGACGATGTTGATGATAAGATTGAAGATTCTAGAAACCATTTCCACAGCAAAATGGGTTTGGAGTACAACTCACAGAAACCATTTCCACAACAAAATGGTTTTGGCATTCCAGTACGGTGATGATGACGGTGATGATGATGAACGACGATGTTGATGATGAGATTGAAGATTCTGGAAACCATTTCCACATCAAAATGGGTTTGGAGTACAACTCACAGAAATCATTTCCACAGCAAAATGGTTTTGGCATTCCGGTACGGTGATGATGAACGACGGTGTTGATGATGAGATTGAAGATTCCAGTGGTGATGATGATGAACGACGATGATGATTCGGTTTGCTTTTTAGTTTTGTTCGTTTTGTTTTGTTTTGTTTGGTTTCCGAGGGTGTAGGAAACAATTATGTTGGGATTTATGCACGGTGCATAAGGATTTCCCTTATGCACCATAACCGCTCCCTGAGGGAAGCGGTGATCTGTGATTTTTTTTATTAAACAGATTTATTTTTCAACTTTCAATCTAAGCGGTTGATTGTTTTTTGGCCATATGTCATGCATCCAGACCATAAATGGACTAAATGAAGTATTGCCTAAATGGAACATACCTAAATTCGATGAGTGCATGTTGCAAATGAAAACCACCTCATTGACTTGACCAAAAACAAAAACCACCCTATTGACATAGTTGGGATGTCACGTTTTTCATGTTATATTTTGGCACTTTAATTTTTTATTATAAAAATTACTTTAAAAAATCAACAAATAAAGAAAAGGGCTGAATCCAACCTATTATTTACACAAACTAATCTTCAAGAGTAGACTGAAACTCTATCCTAAAAAGAAGATCGTTGTATAAAATTTTTAAAGGAAATTCACTTAAGTTGATTTAAGGCCCGTTTGAATTAGCTTTTTTTAGAGCTTATATAAAACAGCTTATGGAAATAAATAAGTTTTTATGTTACAATTTTCGTTAGTGAGAGTTTATAAATTAAAATAAAAACTTATTTATTTACATAAGCTATTTTTCATAAGCTCAATCCAAACGGGGCTCTAATGACGTTGCTTTGGGATCTTGAAATGTATTCTTTATTTTATATTTGATTATCTTCGGTGTCAATTTCAGTTTTAAATGACACCCACAAATGAATTATGGGATTGGACCCCTCAAATTAATAGATTTTGGACTTGATACAAGGTTTTTACAACAAATTTTTTTTTGGAAAGTGTAACCCTTTTTCATCTTCTCACTTTTTATTTAAAAAATATATTTTGGGTTTATATCTTTCCCAAAAATATGCTTTAAAAATTGTAAAAAATAAATAAATAAATATGCTTTAATAATTTTTTATTTTTTATTAAAACAAAATTTGATTGAAAAACATAACTTTGAATGGTTCCCTAATAATAAGAGTTGAATTAGAAAGAAAGAGAAAATAGACGGATTATATTATTAGTGATGGACTTGGATAAATTTCACGTTCTTCTATTGCTAATATGTTATTGCTATTTTAATTTCTATAGTAGTGAATTTTGCAAAATGGTTAGAATATTACTTGAAAATGTACATTTTTTCCTTTAAATTCATTATTTAAAAACAGAGCAAGCAATATATGAGATTTTCACAAATGTAAGAAATTTTACATTTTTAGGTTCATTGAATAAATGATGTATATGGTCCATATTATAGACCACATACATCATTTATTAAATAAATCTAAAAAGTAAAAAATTGCTTAGAGATGAGACCTAGGCAAATTGAAATTTCGAAGCAAAACCAATTTATTTTTTTCTAACACACTTTTATTTACATATATATCGTGTTTTATTGCAGGTCTAATCAATTATGAATACTCACCCCCCATTGAACATGTTTGAGTGATCAATAGTTATTAAAAACTAATTATTGATGATTTTCTAAAGACTTTGATGAATTGTTTGGTGTCTTTGAATGAACGTGATAGATCAAACCATTTTATTATATTCAATGAAAGGTTTTTGTCCTAAATCAATTTTAACTATTTAATCGTTGTCTTGTTAGACGATTAATATGCATCTAAAAATATAGACGGCAATGAAGATAATCGTCCTCTCTTACATGCTCCATCATCATCTCTCTTGATTCTTATGAATCACTACAGGTGCATGATTCTTGATTATTTCTAGTTATAGTAATACATTTTGATTTTTATCGATGAATTTAGAGATTGCAAGGTTGGATCACTTTAGACTCCACTTTACAATCTAATATAACTTTGAAATACCTAGAATCGAGGATTATAATGAAATAAGAGACCAAATATATTTCAAATACTAACAAATCCCTTGCATTAACTTTGTAAACATAACCTAGTTCATTATAATGTATGGTGGACAAAACAACATAAAATACAATAAAGAGAGACTCTCTAATGAGAGCTTTAATCATACCTAAATTTTATTATGAAAAACAAAATGCATAATTCATTATTAAACTAAAAGGACATTAGATCTCCATTCATCATTTAAAGATGAAGAGAGAGATCCAAAGTATCCTCATCATTTTATGGGGTACTATCAGGAGCTAAATCCTTGTTAGCATTACTGGAAGAAGGAGTTGTGATTGGTATAACATCATTATTTGCACCATTCAAGCTATTCAAGTCAACACTTAGACGAGTATTGAAATTGTTCAACATTGAAGAGTTATTCATATGACTGGAACCCTCTTCATAAGGATGATATCGAAAGTTCCTTCGATTATGAAAAAATGGTCTTGAACGATATGGAAAATTGTTTGCATGACCTTGGAAACCATCACCATTGAAAGAAGAATTTTGAATTGAGTTCGCATGTGGTAATGAATTACTTGGTAGTCCCGAAGACAAAATTCGACTTGGATTGTTGTTAGAGAATGAAAAAGGCGCCATTGACGGAGTTCTATAACTAACAACATTATTTTCATGGTACCTCCCTGCATTTGACATGTGAAATAATTTTAGTTTAAGTATAAATAATAAAAATAAAAATTTATAGTGAAATATTCTTAAATCTTTAGACTCAAATTCTTGTTCTTAGCAATTTGTACATAATCAAAATAAATTAAGAATGATGTTCATACCTTGAGTGAGATTGTTGAAACTCACTTGATGATTTTGGGGTCTTTGTTGTCGTGTCCTGAAGCTGGTATTTGATGATTGTTGAACAATGGGTATTTGATAATCACTCTCCCATTGATTATGACGCTCGCCACCAGAACGAGTACGCCCATTGTTTAGAGAAGCTTCTCTAAGGGACATTGTATTGTTGTCAGAGAAGGAAAATGGGACCATTGGTTGAGTTCTAGCATCAACATCATTATTCTCCTGGTACCTCCCTACATTTGACATGTGAAATGAACATCAATTTAAGTGGAAAAAAAAAAAATTAACAGTGAATTGTTTGTAAACCTTTAGACATAGGTCCTTGTTTATAAGAATTGTATATATTCAAAAAATATTAAGAATGAAACTCATACCTAGATTGAAATTGTCGAGACTCGCGTGATGATTTTGGGGTCTTTGTAGCATACCTTGTGGTGTTCCGAAGAAGACATATGATGATTGATGATGAATGGATATTTGATAATTACCCTCCAATTGATTATGACGCTCACCACCAAGATGAGTACATCCATTGTTTAGATAAGCTTCTCTGAGGGATGTTGTATTGTTGTCAGGGAAGGGAAATGGGACCATTGGTTCAGTTCTAGCATCAACAACATTATTCTCCTGGTAACTCCCTACATTTGACATGTTAGATGAATATCAATTTAACTACAAATAATGAAAATAAAATTAACTGTAAATTGTTTCTAAACCTTTAGACATAGGTCCTTGTTTATAAAAATTGTATATATTAAAAAAAAAATATTAAGAATGAAATTCATACCTAGACTAAAATTTTCGAGACTCATGTGATGATTCTGGGATCTTTGTAGCGTACCTAGTGATGTCCTGAAGACGATATTTGATGACTGGTGAAAAATGGATATTTGACAGTCCCCCTCCAATTGATTATGACGCTCATCACCAAGACGAGTACGTCCATTGCTTCGAGAAACTTGTCTAGAGGACAATATATTGTTGTTAGAGAAGGGAAAGGGCACCATTGGTTCAGTTCTAGCATCAACAACATTATTCTCCTGGTACCTCCCTACATTTGACATGTAAAATGAATATCAATTTAAGTAAAAATAATGAAAATAAGATTAATAGTGAATTGTTCTTAAACCTTTAGACATAAATCATACCTAGACTAAAATTGTTGAGATTCACGAGATGATTTTGTGGTCTTTGTAGCATACCTTGTGGTGCTCTGAAGTGACTATTTGAGTTTTGATTGATATTGAGTGTTTGATTGTTACCCTCATTATGGTTATTACGTTCATCATCCGGATAAGTATGGCCACTGTTTCGAGAAACTATTCTACGGGAAGCCCAAAACTGATTCACCATGGCTATGAAAAATAATACTCTAGTAGAAGTTCAAAAAAAAAAACTCAAAGGGGATAGTTGGTTGTAAGATAAAAATTTCACACTCATAGCCCTTATATTTATAGTTACTGAACGCTCTTTAGAAAGAAAAAAAAACATAATGCTTTAAATGTGTACACACCGTCAACGGTTATTAAAAATTTACCCTGAATCTATAAAATGAAAAAGAAAAGAAGTGGCAAGGAAAGGAAAATTCCGTAAAAAACTTTATCGAAATTTTGTTTTAAATTATATATATATTTTTACTTTCATATTGAAAGAAACTACACTATACCTTTCCTTTTTTACAATCATGTGTTTTGTCCTTGTGGTAAGAAAATAGAGAAGTGCTTATCTAGACCTTGTAATATATTGGATGGATAAGATTTCTCTGATTGCGTCGTGTCAGCGACTGTAGTGAATCTGAATCCAAATAGATAAAGAATAAATTAACCAATTATTGTCTTTTCTCCCCGTAAATAGAAACTATTTCTCTTCTCACAACAATTTACCGTCTTCTTCGATGAACCCAGAACTGAAACCCATAATCACAACAATTCATAATTAAAATCCAAAATTGATAGAATCTCATAAAATCTTTCGTCAAAACCCAAAAAACATTTTCCTTCCCATGAACCCATTAAAACCCAGAATCTCACAACACATTCATCATCTCCTAGAAATCCAGAATCTCATAGCATCCATCTTCTTCATCATGGTCTTCCCAAAATCACAACATTGATTGTTTTCTTTACATCACTTTTGTTTTCCCCTTTTCTCGTTTTCGGTTTTCCCTACGATTCACCTCAAATCACATCATTCATCATTTTCACTTTCAAACTGAAGCTCCATTATGATGGTTCATATCATTAATTTATATTAGGATTGTTCATATTATTAATTTATGTAATGCTATAACTTTCCAAGATTCACGCTCTTAAAAAAAATTGGTTACTCATCGATGATGGTACTTTCGATTCTTGAGCTATTTCAATTTTCCCCCTTTTAAGGTAATGATTCGATTCTCTTCGATGTCAATATTAATGGGTTAGTTTGCCTTTTAAAAACAATTAACAGTTTGATTTCTCTTATTTGATGATGCTTATTTTGGATGTCCTTTTTAGTTAATGCTTCTTTTCAGTTGTGGCTCTTGAGCTATTTCAATTATTACTGGAAATTGCACACTTCAACCAAGATTACACCTTTAAACACTGACACATCCTAAGCACCACGATTGGCTAAGATCAAAACCTCAAACATAAATAGAGTAGATATCAAACTCTGAAATCATCAATCATCAATATACATATGTGAAGTTAAATATGATCTCAAACCCAGTAACAAGAAAATTGATGAATGATATTTCAAAAAGAAGATGGTAGAAAATTGATTCAAAATCAATTCATATCGGAAATCGGTCAATAAATGAGAAGGAAAAAAAATCAAGAAGCGGATATGATGAATCTATGGAATTAAGAAG
The DNA here is from genome assembly GCA_946800305.1 of Medicago arabica. Taxonomy (NCBI): domain Eukaryota; kingdom Viridiplantae; phylum Streptophyta; class Magnoliopsida; order Fabales; family Fabaceae; genus Medicago; species Medicago arabica. The sequence goes on from OX326970.1 coordinate 7,004,023, forward strand.
AAAAAAAATAATGATTGACGCAAGTGACGAAGAATCGTCATCGAAACAATGAAGGAAAAATCACAACTATTGGTCATAACAATATTGCCACCATCCAATTGCTCATAGGTTGAAAATCATTCTCTCCTAAGACAAATGTGATAAGACGCTCCGGATTCCAAAACACACACATCGGTGTAATGTGTGTGCCCATCAACAACTAAGGCAATATCATCGTCGGAATGTGTACCATCCTCGACAACAACACCTGATGTCTTTTGTTGTTGCGTCCGCCTCTTCTTGGGATAATCATTTTTCCAATGCCCCTTCTCCTTACACTAATTGCAAATATCAGTCAGTTTCAGACCCCTGTTGATTGGTTACTTAGAGAACTTATTTTCTCTTTTGATTTACCATATCCCTAATAATTGTATTTTCAAATTGTGAATAAGATTTCATTAGACGATCAATATTCAATACAAATATTTATACCCCTATTGACTTGTTACAATTTCAATCTCGATTCTGCATGCAAATCCAAACACTTTTCCACGATTTTCAATTATTTATACACATTATTCATATGCTCTATCCATATATACAACCTATCACAAGTTTTAGTTATCACTCAACCAACTCCTGACATAAAAGATAAAGAGCAATGTTATTTAAACAACCATTTTTAAACAAATTGTGGGACAACCAAAATATACAAATAAATATAGGTATTGATGACACAAAAACCAAAGCATAAGAGAGAATATAAAAACACAATGTGAGTATGAGAGAGAAAGTTGTAATAAAATGGTTGTTTAAATATAATTTCTCAAAGATAAAACACAAGGAAAAAAAATTGAACAACATCATTATCTTCACATGGTAAACTAAGTTTACTCCAACTTTAACTACACCAAGATGATCATTTCTATAGATAACATTTTGTTTCATACAAAATAGAAACAATACCGTGACAATCCTTAAAAGTGTCAAATTACAAGATATTTATATACTCTCACAAGGACATAATCTTTCAATGCAAGTGCTCTCCAACAGAAGATACTTCTCCATGATTATGATCATGATCATGAAACATTAGGGTTAACACTCCTACTAAACACAGTACAGAACCAACAAGAAGTTTGTCGTACCGCTCCACCCAATGAAACTTCAGCTGACTGGCCCCATAAAATGACAATGCTACTAGTGAAGTCATCACGGTAATTGTGCTGTAGATGCAATGTGTTAAAGCTTAGTAAACAGTAGAGAATCCCCAAACAAAAACTTCCACAAACTAATTTGGCATCTAGGGCCTGTTTGGATAAATAACCGTTTATCATATAAATGCTTGTGTTTAAATTATTCTTATAACAAACGATAAAATAAAGTCAAACTGTTTTTATATAATAAACTATGAACAGTTTTCTTAACCTATCTTGGAGAACATATATAAATAAGCTGAAAACAGCTCATTGGCATGACATTAGCTGGTTCCATAAGTTCTCCCAGACAATCTCACAAGTGTTTATGCCAACAAATAAGTCAATCAAAACAGGCCTCTAAAACCAAACTAGCATCAACAGAGCATAAGAAGGAATTTCAGGCTTCAAAATTAAGCATCTATACAAAACAGCATTCAAAATTCAAATGCAAGACAGAAATCAGGATTCTCGAGATAAATGTTCTAATCAACTAACTAGAATTATGCAAAAATAGTAAGAGGTAATTAGCTCGACTGTAATTAATATCTGTTCAAAACTAGGTTCAATCTGCTTATTCAACTGGTTGAATTAAATCAAAGATCATGCGAATGGCGACCATGAAATTATTAATAATTTTTTTGCTCATTTCCCGAGAGGACTTTAGGAATATTATCCTGTTTAATGTGAATTACTTGTACAATGTCATTTGATTCGACTAGTCAGTTTAAGTTTGAATTGCATATTCATGTCCTGATGGTCAAGACACATTTCGTGATCCTGACGTGAGACATTTCTAAAGGGCATTTTCTTAATTCATTGCTGATAATGATAACCAACGATTCAGAATGTCCATTCTTGATAACTACCGACACAGTGTTCCAAAATATAATCTTGATAACCAAGACAGGAAACCACTGCATTTGCACAAATTTGCACATTCAAAAGCAGAAGCAAATTTGCACCTTCGAAAAAGAAGCACCAAAAATAATCTTTTTGAACAAGAGCAGTAAAAATAATCTTAATACCTGAGTAGCAGCACGATGATGGCGAGCACCATCATGGAAGATGAATTTCCAACAGCAAGAAATACTGGAAGTGTTGTGGCACAAGGAGACAATGCAGGAACAAGAATAAGGCCGGCTACAGCCATTTTCTCCATGGGTTGGTTGTGCGAATGACTATGGCCACCTTTTCCCATAAGAAACAATATAATATACATACCACCGAGAAATACGAGCAAAAGTGAAGCAAGCTTATGCACTGTTTCTTCACCAGCAATGGTGTTTGCCATGGTAATTGCTGTTATACCAAGCAATGAAGTGGATATTACATGCAAAATTGCTCCAAATGCAGCTACATGAAGAAAACAAACAAAGTTAAAAACGAACTGTGGGCCGGTTCAAAGGAAACATGGATGTAAATAATTAATTGCCGCTCTATTAGTAAAATGAACGGTGGGCCAGTTCAATTCATATGTAACTGCTCAAATACTTGCACCGCACTTCACTCGTCTACATTTTGCTACTGAATAGAAGCTTCTTACAAATAACAACAACTCTAGTTGCAAATGTTATTTTAGAGAAACTGTACAGATACTTTAGGAATTTCATTTCATTTCAATGAATAACTTGTATTCATGCGCTTAATATTCGCCGGGAGTTGCCTCCCAGAAATATAATACAGTCCTATACCACCTTATGTAAACCCCCCAAGCCTCTTATCCATTCGCATTGCATATCGTGGGATAAACAGAATCGAACTGATGACTTTCACCACGTTAAGGTGACACTCTACCACTGAGTTATACCCCGTTCCTTGTCCCTATCGAAAAAAAATATAATACAGTCCTATACCACCTTATGTAAACCCCCCAAGCCTCTTATCCATTCGCATTGCATATCGTGGGATAATCAGATTCGAACTGATGACTTTCACCACGTCAAGGTGACACTCTACCACTGAGTTATACCCCGTCCCTTGTCCCTATCGAGAAAAAAAAACTGACTAATCCTAAGTCAAAAGGTCGAGAAACTCAATGCCACTATTTATCAATTATAAACAACTTGAATTCGGGCCTTCTTTTCACACTCTTACGCATTGGATTTGGATTCAATTGTCACCTGCTCCCATCCGAAATAGGATTCAGTATGGATTTGAACAATAGCACATGATTTTCCCCATCTAACTAAAGACGATTTTCTATGAACAAGATTTGGATCAGTGTTCTATTCAATACGCGTAAGAAAAGAACCCGACTCAGTATTCTTAAAAAAATGGATAAATCAGAACTAAGGCAAGATGAGATGGATGAACCCTTCTTTCTTGTGCCAACGATCTTACCATTTGCGAAGTAACTGGAG